>CM075343.1:13942500-19622500 GCA_037788925.1 Mytilus galloprovincialis | reverse complement strand
TTCAAGTTTTGGTCCAATGAACTCAAATCTGAAGACCCGCAGTCTTTACGACTTACGGTTCATGAGATTTATATGCATATCGAAAATTAAAATATTCAAGGGGAAATAACTCCTATAATAAGTCACTGGATCGCTTCGGTTAAAATTATTTGAACTTGTATCATTTGGCAAGAAACATTTTAAAAAAAATCATTTGGCGCTAAGTCTTATAGTTCATGAGTTATAGCGATAACAGTGTTTTTTGTAATTGGGGAGATAACTCCTATAAGGTAAATAGTAAACTTCTGTGCCCCTAATACAAGATAGCTTTTATTAACCCGATACTTGGCACTAAAGATCATTTTGATATCTTGCGTACTTTTCTTGGGGATTGACTTTGAAAACGGCGGAAGAAAAAGAATAATAATAAACAAACGAAATACAGTAAGGTCTTTCCATTTAAGAAAGGAAAGACCTTAATAATAATAATAATAATAATTAAAGTTCAATTCTTCTTGAATAATTCATAGGTCTTTCCTTCCATTTTCTTTTAATTATACTGTCATAAATAAATATCTCATATATATATTGATTGATAAATTTATTGATTAGTTGGTTGGTTGGTTGGTTGGTTTATTAGTTAAACACTTGATACAGGGTCTCTTGCAACAAGCGAAAAAAAGAGACCTTGGATTCCGTATTAAACACATGAAACGGAAACATGTATTGAATGATTGATTGATTGATTGGTTGGTTGGTTAAATACGTCGGTTAAATATGCTGGTTAAACACGTTGGTTGGTTAAACACGTTTAATAGGCTCAATTAAAACAAGAAAAAAAAAAACACCTTGGATCCCTTATGAAACACATTAAACGGAAACATTGATTGATTGATTGATTGATTGATTGATTGATTGATTGATTAATTGATTAAATGATTGATTGGTTTGTTTGTTGGTTGGTTTGGATTCAAACACACATAAAACTGTTTAAATAGTGCCAAAAACCACATAATTTGATGACCTTGACCTTTGACCTTGTGACCTTCGTCAAGGTCATTGCTCCACAAGGTCATTGCAAAAGACCGTATGGGTCAAGGACCTTTTGTTTAAGAGTTTTGCCTAAAAATGGCTTTTTAAAAACCATTAGTGGGAGTTATGTCCCTTACATGATGGTAAAATCAATATAGTCATAATGTAAAAAAGTTGCCCCTTAAAGTACCAATCATTGTTCACTGCTTAAATTTTCTGTATCTATAACCGTTCAATAGTTATAGGGAAATAAAAAACTTTTGAAAATCTAAAATATGACCTTGACCTTTGACCTTGACCTATATTTTTAAGTTTTGGTCCATTGAACTCAAATCTGAAGACCCGCAGTCTTTACGACTTACGGTTCATGAGATTTATATGCATATCGAAAATTAAAATATTCAAGGGGAAATAACTCCTATAATAAGTCACTGGATCGCTTCGGTTAAAATTATTTGAACTTGTATCATTTGGCAAGGAACATTTAAAAAAAAAACATTTGCCGCTAAGTCTTATAGTTCATGAGTTATAGCGATAACAGTGTTTTTTTGTAATTGGGGAGATAACTCCTATAACGTAAATAGTACACTTCGGTGCCCTTAACACAAGATAGCTTTTATTGACCCGATACTTGGTACCAAAGATTATTTTGATATCTTGCGTGCTTTTCTTGGGGATTGACTTTGAAAACGGCGGAAGAAAAAGAATAATAATTAAAAACCAATTGTTCAGAGAACAATTGAAAGTCTTTCCACACCACAGAAATTTGGATAAGAAGGTAGTTTCTTCATACTGTTGCGATAAATAATGGTTTAATTATCTTTTTGAGTGATATAAGGGAGATAATATGCTACTTCCGGTGAAATGAATGTCGCATCTGGTCTCATATGATAGCTTCTTTCACACTGATTGCAAAAATATATAGTTTCTATATACTTTTGTATGTAGAATGGGAGATAATTGGCCACTTCCGGTTTGTTGAAAGTCATTTTTAGTCTTCAGTAATTTGTTCATGTATCTATATGAAAAAATATATGGATTCTGAGTACTTTTATGTGAAAAAATTGCAAAAAAAGCCACTTCCGGTTTTCTCAAGGTCACTTCCGGTAGCCATTTGTCAAGGTCATTTGTCACTTAACCTTTTGTAACAGGTCAAATGTCTTTATAATGAACTTACTTGAAGTTATAATCAAATAACCTCATATCAAGACATTTCAGGGGCGACAACTCCTATAAGATGCCATCTAATTGTATAAGACTAAATGTAGCATATCTTCATTACAATTAAACAGACATTTTGCACTTGTTCTTTTATATGTATCTCTCAAAGTGAGTGAGAAAATGCAAAAACAAGCAAAAGTCACAATTGAGAACTTGACCTTGACCTTTGACCTTGACCTCATTTTCTAAGTTAGGACCCAGGGGACTCAAATAAAAACATCCCAGGGTTATATGGTTATCTGTTAATGAGTTAAATAAACATACCGACAAATTTATTTTGTAAAGGTAGATAACTCCTATAAAATTTCATCGAATCGCTTCGATCCAAATACGCCAAAAATTACCGAGGATGTAACGAACAATTTGTAAAAAGAATTTTTTTTCGCTATCTTTTTTTGTTACGAAGGAGTTACGCTTTGATGATAAACAGTGAATAGGGAGATAACTCTTTCAAAGAAAATGGTTCGGTTTAGCAGGGTGAAATTTAAAAGCGCATAAACTATACGATACAATATGAGAAATATCTAAGCGACATATTGCGAAACAAACATTTATCGCAAGAATAAAAGTTGGCGGAAAAAAAAAAAAAAAAAATAATAATAATAATAATAATTAAAAACCAATTGTTCAGAGAACAATTGAAGGTCTTTCCATCAAAACAATGTATTTTGATATGAAAAGTTGTGAAACTAAGTTTAAAATGTCATTTCAATCGTCAAATGATAGCTCCTAGTAAGCTGATTCCAAAAATATATTGTTTCCATACATTTTTTTTAAATAAGGGAGATAATTTGTTACTTCCGGTTTGAAAAATGTTACTTCCGATTATATTTGAATATTTACTTGACACTGATTCCAAAAATATCTGGTTCTATATACTTTTATATTAATAAAGTACAAAAAAATAGCTATTTCCGGTTTACAAAAGGTCACTTCCGGTTGTTTTTTACAAGGTTAAATGGTTTGATACCTTTTTCTAAAAGTTGTATATCTTTATCATGTATACATATAGAATAAAAGCAAAGGTCAAAATCTAGAACGTCAAATTAAGCTATGACCTTGAGATCAATTTCAAGGTCATAAACCAAGGACCTCAAATCAAAAGACCATAGGTCTTTATTATATTTAGTTAATGAGTTATATCACCAAACGCGTATTTTTAAATACAAGAGGGGAGAAAACTCCCTTTTACATTCAACGTACGCTTGCAATCAAAATTTACATCTTACGACATGTCGCAACTAACAATTTAGTAAAAATAATTTGTTGATATCTTATACAGTCTTTGGATATAAGTGAAAATAAGCCAAATTCAAATATTAGAATATGACCTTGACCTTTGACCTTGACCTAATTTTCATTTTTTGGGACCAAGGACCTCAAATCAAAAGATCCTAGGTCTCTATCACTTATGATTTATAAGATAGAAATTCATATCACTTATATCAGATGCATAAGGGGAAATAACTCTCATATGGAGCGGTCATATCGCTTCGGTCAAAATAGGACAAATCATGCAAAGGATATAACGAGCAATTTTGTAAAATAAATTTGTCATAATCTTTTACGGTTGCGAAGGAGATGCGCTAACAATGAAAACAGTGTTTGGGGAGATAACTCCTACAAAGAAAAGTATTCGTTTACGCAGGGTAAATTTCAAAAGCGCATAAACTGTTCGATATCATATACCAAATATCTAAGCGACATATTGCGAAACAAATGTTTATCGCAAGAACAAAATTAGGCGGAAGAAAAAAAAAAAAAAATAATCAGAAGAAAAACAATAGGTCTTTCCACAGAAAAGTGGAAAGACCTAATAATCAGAAGAAAAACAATAGGTCTTTCCACAGAAAAGTGGAAAGACCTAATAATCAGAACAAAAACAATAAGTCTTTCCACAGAAAAGTGGAAAGACTTAATAATAAACAAACGAAATACAGTAAGGTCTTTCCATTTAAGAAAGGAAAGACCTTAATAATCAGAAGAAATACAGTAAGGTCTTTCCTTATAGAAAAAGGAAAGACCTTAATAATTACCTAACTTTACTCATATTTATTATAGTTAATCTACCGCTACGTTGTCTCCCAGATATGTGTATGTTTTTAGTGTTCATTAAACTTAAAACCGTTTCAAATATTAGTGATAAAAGCTGTTTTTATTAGGCAAATATATGGGTAAAAGAAAGAAGCTAAGTCGTCTTTAATGACACAGTATACTTTAGAACTCATTCGCATATCGTGAAAAACGTCTAGCAACCATCAATTACAATAATGGTCTGAAAAATAGTACAAATTTTTATGATTCAAAAATCTTTCACTTTACTCACATGTTTTTTTTTTATCTGTTGCGACTTTTTTTTAGGGGGGGGGATTTTACAGTTTTTTGTTTGCTGTCAGTTGGTTTATTTGAAATGTATTTCTATCTTTTTTCCTACATTATTATTCCATTAATTCTCTTTAAAACCGGAAACCGGGTTGAAATATAACAAAAGAATCGAAGTTCTTTGTTAGAGAAGGCGATAAATGTGTACTGTTATGTTTTCTATAGTGACAAAAATTCTAAAATTTAATACATTGTAAAAGAAACAAAAAAATTACAATTTTCTTCTCAATAATGCAGTGTTTTATTTCAAAAACACCATTTGCATAAGTTTTCAATTATCTAGTACATAGTTGAGCAGAACAATTAGATATCAAGTCGACGACATGGGTATCTTTCAAGTTGGATGAAAAAAATGCATAACCTCCGATTTAAAAAAAAATTACCACGGACAGAAAACATATCAATCTATAAGTACAGTATTTTTTGTGTCTGCCTTCCATTATGTGACTCAGGAAAAAAATCTAAAAAATGAGTAACAATAGTATCGAAAGGAGAAAAATGAGTGCACATTTTTAGGTTGCAGCGTATTTGAGTTGAATATTTTGTCTTGATATCGTACAAATCAAGAATATTTCATACATCGTCTCGCTTCAGATTCTATTATTTTTATATATCAAAGCTACTGGTTGATTTTATAACATAAAAATTATCACAGTACTAAAAGATGCAATATATGGGTCAAGTGAAATACCTTTCTAATGAATCCCAAAAACAGAGTAGTTGGGTTCGAATAGCTATTTTTTTACTGAAAGTACTTGACGACAGTCTTTCAAGTTGGATTATGAAAATGCAGATCTTCGAAAAATTATATTTTTGTGTGTGTCATAACTAGGCTTTATAGTCTTCAACCACTAAACAAATCTAGTCTGCCCTTCCACGAAATCTTATATTAGATTTTTTTTAAATGTTTATGAGTTTTCGAAAATTTCACCTGAGAACCGATCAGACAATGGTTTTAAGTTGAAGCAATGCAGACAAGATCATTAACTGATGAGCATTACCTAGTTGATACATTTGTCGTTTAAAATACAACTGACATATAAGGATCGTAATGGTGCAATGTGGATAAGTTTATCGGTTTCAAAGAGCAAAATTGGTAGCGCGTCGTCCCTACAATGGCTTCCATTTCTACGATTGTGAAAATAAACTGGCGTAATAGGGAGATAATTTTGACGAAGTAGAATTCTGACTGATCAATAATGCTATATGCATTTATTGATGATATCTGTACAGAGAAAACCAAATTTTAGCCAAACAAGTAATTGTTATGCGTTTACTTTTCTACATTGGTTAGAGGTATAGGGGGAGGGTTGAGATCTCACAAACATGTTTAACCCCGCCGCATTTTTGCGCCTGTCCCAAGTCAGGAGCCTCTGGCCTTTGTTTGTCTTGTATTATTAAGTCTTTCCACTTTTCTGTGGAAAGACTTATTGTTTTTGTTCTGATTATTAGGTCTTTCCACTTTTCTGTGGAAAGACCTATTGTATTTCTTCTGATTATTATTATTATTATTTTTTTTTTTTTTTTTTTTTTCTTCCGCCTAATTTTGATATTGCGACAAATGTTTGTTTCGCAATATGTCGCTTAGATATTTCTCATATTGTATCGTACAGTTTATGCGCTTTTACATTTAACCCTGCTAAGCCGAACACTTTTCTTTGTAAGAGTTATCTCCCTATTCACTGTTTATCATCAGAGTGCATCTCCTTTGTAACAAAAAAAGATAGCGACAAAATTCTTTTTACAAATTGTTCGTTACATCCTAAGGAAAATTTGGCTTATTTGGATCGAAGCGATTCGATGAAATTTTATAGGAGTTATCTACCTTTACAAAATTATTTTCTCAATATGTGTTATTAACTAATAAACCGTCAACCGTATAACCCTGGAATGTATTTATTTGAGATCCCTAGGCCCTTTATTAGAAAATGGGGTCAAGGTCAAAGGTCAAGGTCAAGTTCTAAATTCGGAATTTTCCATGTTTTTGTATTTTCTCCAACCCTTGAATAGGTACATATTAAAGAACAAGTGCAAAATGATTGCTATATAGTTATGAAGATATGTTACATTTGGTCTGATACAATTAAATAGCATCTAATAGGAGTTAGTGCCCCTGAAATGTCTTGATATGAGGTTATTTGATTATAACTTCAACTAAGTGCATTTTAATGGCATTTGACCTTGTGCAAAAGGTTGGATGACAAATGACCTTGAAAAATGACTACCGGAAGTGACCTTGAGAAAACCAGAAGTAACCTTTTTTTGCAATTTTTTCGTATAAAAGTACTCAGAATCCATATATTTTGTCATATAGATACATAAACTGATTACTGAAGACTAAAAATGACTTCCAACAAACCGGAAGTGACCATGTATCTCCCATTCTAAATACAAAAGTATATAGAAACTATATATTTTTGGAATCAGTGTGAAAGAAGCTATCATATGATTAAACCATTATTTATCGTATCAGTATGAACAACTATCTTCTTATCAAAATTTCTTTGATATGGAAAGACCTTCAATTGTTCTCTGAACAATTGGTTTTTAATTATTATTATTATTTTTTTTTTTTTTTTTCCGCCAACTTTTGTTCTTGCGATAAATGTTTGTTTCGCAATATGTCGCTTAGATATTTCTCATATTGTATCGTATAGTTTATGCGCTTTTAAATTTCACCCTGCTAAACCGAACCATTTTCTTTGTAAGAGTTATCTCCCTATTCACTGTTTATCATCAAAGCATATCTCCTTCGTAACAAAAAAAGATAGCGAAAAAATTCTTTTTACAAATTGTTCGTTACATCCTCAGTAATTTTTGGCGTATTTGGATCGAAGCGATTCGATGAAATTTTATAGGAGTTATCTACCTTTACAAAATAAATTTGTCGGTATGTTTATTTAACTCATTAACAGATAACCATATAACCCTGGGATGTTTTTATTTGAGTCCCCTAGGTCCTAACTTAGAAAATGAGGTCAAGGTCAAAGGTCAAGGTCAAGTTCTCAATTGTGACTTTTGCTTGTTTTTGCATTTTCTCACTCACTTTGAGAGATACATATAAAAGAACAAGTGCAAAATGTCTGTTTAATTGTAATGAAGATATGCTACATTTAGTCTTATACAATTAGATGGCATCTTATAGGAGTTGTCGCCCCTGAAATGTCTTGATATGAGGTTATTTGATTATAACTTCAAGTAAGTTCATTATAAAGACATTTGACCTGATACAAAAGTTTAAGTGACAAATGACCTTGAAAAATGGCTACCGGAAGTGACCTTGAGAAAACCGGAAGTAGCTTTTTTTGCAATTTTTTCACATAAAAGTACTCAGAATCCATATATTTTTTCATATAGATACATGAACAAATTACTGAAGACTAAAAATGACTTTCAACAAACCGGAAGTGGCCAATTATCTCCCATTCTACATACAAAAGTATATAGAAACTATATATTTTTGCAATCAGTGTGAAAGAAGCTATAATATAAGACCAGATGTGACATTCATTTCACCGGAAGTAGCATATTATCTCCCTTATATCACTCAAAAAGATAATTAAACCATTATTTATCGCAACAGTATGAAGAAACTACCTTCTTATCCAAATTTCTGTGGTGTGGAAAGACTTTCAATTGTTCTCTGAACAATTGGTTTTTAATTTAATTTTAGTTTCTTGTGTACAATTTGGAAATTAGTATGGCGTTCATTATCACTGAACTAGTATATATTTGCTTAGGGGCCAGCTGAAGGACGCCTCTGGGTGCGGGAATTTCTCGCTACATTGAAGACCTGTTGGTGACCTTCTGCTGTTGTTGTTTTTTTATTTGGTAGGGTTGTTGTCTCTTTGACACATTCCCCATTTCCATTCTCAATTTTAATCCTTTTAACAACTTTGCTTTTAAATTTTGTCATCAAATTTCTCCTATTTATAACACCATGAACACCTAAAGCTAGACGAAATATGAGTTTTTAAAGATGTGTAAATTGGTTTTTTTCAGCTTTAAACGATAAAACAACTTTGTAAGGTTAAGGATCAATCCCATAACTTAAGATGAAAAAGTTCAATGCTCCGTTCCAACATTAGAACAATGTATTTAAACAATTTTTCAATACAGAAAAAAAATGAATCTAAAAAGCGTCGCGAATGCGACAATAAATGAAATATTCTTTGATACGAATACATCAACGAAATCCGCTTAAACAAATTTTGTTTCTTGGAAGTTATATTTCAAAATACATAACACGTTATTCGTTCATTGTGTAATCATACGTTTTTTGATTGAGTTAAGTCTGCCAATTGATATTTTATCGTATGTTTTTCTATGTTGTGATGTTATGCTATTGTTTCAGAAAAAGGGAGAAGGTTTGGATCCATTAAAACGTTTAATCCCGCTGCAAATGTTTGCACCTATCCTAAGTCAGGGATCTGATGTACAGTAGTTGTCGTTTGTTTATGTAATATATACGTGTTTATCGTTTCTCGTTTTGTTTATATAGATTAGACCTTTGGTTTTCCCGTTTGAATGGTTTTATACTACTAATTTTGGGGCCCTTTATAGCTTGTTGTTCGGTGTGAGCCAAGGCTCCGTGTTGAAGGCCGTACTTTAACCTATAATGGTTTACTTTTTAAATTGTTATTTGGATGGAGAGTTGTCTCATAGGCACTCACACCACATCTTCCTATATCTATATGATAGTAGATATCAATAAGAAAAACAGTAAAATTTACAGAAACGTCTTCCTGAGACAACTTACAGTCATATTAAAAAAAAAAAAATAGCAAATCAAATATGTCATAGGTATCCATTTCTCAAAATAAAATTTGAAAACATGGACTAAACATGCTAAAAGAGAGAAAAATCTGCTATTTGATTTGTAAGTATGTAAATTTAAGTAAAGATGTATTTGGTATTTCTCATATCAGAATAATGGATCGTTTGGAGGTCGGTTTAAATTTGTTTTTTATGATTCAATATGTTTTTCAATTTTTGTTCTTCTATTTCCGTATTAATTGATTATAAAGTATCACATAAAATGCATATCAATCTGATAGGTATATGCATGTCATCAACGGAAATAGAATATGCAAACGAAAAAATGTTAATGTAGAATATTTATTCGTGTTTTTTAGGAGCCTTGGTTGTCTTGTTTTAGAGATATTGAGTCGAGGAACACTCACAGTAGATGTGAATTATCAACAGGCACTCCCAGTATACACTCTTCCACATGGTATATCGCCACAATGTACAATGTTTATGCAATGTTGTCTTCAAGTAAACCCTGCCAATCGCCATACCTCCAGTATGCTTTTGAATCATGATTGGTTTAAAATGTAATTGTAGGATTAGACAACAAGTGACAGAATAAATACCAAAAAAAGATAAAACTGTTTGTAACTGTTATACCGATCTATCTTCTTACACAATAAATTGACCAACTATCCATGCATTCATCATTAATTAACAATTCCTCACCTATGTTCAAATTATTCATCGTTTAATCAGCATACGTGCGTTCATTAATCGTCTTTCTGTGATTATTTAACGTGGGCCAAAAGTTTATTCATTATTAATCGTGTAAAGTTCACTCTTTGTGTATTCATTCTTCAACTGTCTATGTATATTCGCATTTATTCGGTTTTTTGTTTTGAAAAAATAAAAGTAAAAAACAAAAATGATAACGGAAGTATTTTCGTATTCTGATTTTAATATTACAAAACGAAAACGAAAATTTACATTTTATTTCAATTACTTCCGTATTTATTAATTACTCTATACCTCTACAAAACCAGTTCAAGTTTGTTAGCCGGCTTGACGTTAAACTACGAATCAAATAATTCTACTATATATTTAACAAACTAAAAGTATGAAACAAAAACGTTGAATAAAAATTATACTATTACAGTCCCTGTAGTTTGCCACATAGGAATTATCACCAATAATCAATTGCGGGTCGAATCAGAAAGTAAATTCACAAAAATACTGAACTCCGAAGAAAATTCAAAACGGAAAGTTCCTTATCGAATGGCAAAAAGTAAAATCTCAAACACATCAAACGAATGGATAATAAATGTCATATTCCTGGATTGGTACAGGCACTTTCCTATATAGAAACCTTGAGATTGAACCTAAAGAAACCTCGCATTGGTAGTTCCATTATATTGACAACAATGCATGAACAAAGCAAACATACATAAAAGGTAAAAATGTAAATAATATAACAGCAAATACAATTTTGTAATACCAATGCAATAAAAACAAACAGGTACTTAATAAACATGCTCAAAAAGAACTCATGCATCGTTTTTTTTAATATTTGGATTTTATTCATGAATTTTAAATTTACGCATAAACGATTGTACGATTTTATTCAAGATCAACATGGCTCTAAAGTTGAATAGCGTACCACGTCGGAATATAAACGTTACAAAGGTAAAATTATAAAATAATGTCGTTTAAATTATGAAAATAATATAATCTATAGTTTATTTAAGCATATCCTCTTCAGAATGTAAAGTAGAAGTTTAAATTTCCTTCTTGCCGCTTGTCTAAAGGTTAATTGTGTATTTCTTCTAAAAAAAAGCTACGTCATTATGTATAAAAGAAACATAACAGGGCTTATGGACAAAGCATTTGCTAATTTGACCGACCAGAATGCAAAAAATATAATACAACAATAACACAATAGCGAGATGTTGAAGTACAGAGCCACCTTATGTATCAAAGAAACACAAAAAGTCATACGGACAAAGCAAATATGAAAGATAATGCAGACGACACAATGACGGGATGTTTAAGTACAGAGCTACATAAAATGAATAGCACAAAAAAAAATAAAGGACAAACGGTAAAAGTTATATTATAAAAAAAAAACAAATAGAAAACTTTTAAACACGTAGCTGCTAAAAACGTCAGTACGCAGAATCTATACAATCGTGTATTATTTATGAAGTTGATACGGAATATTTATCAACAAGTTTTTAGTACCTTCTGATGAACTTTTTAGAGACGTTTTTTACATACCCCTGGTTCGTCAACTTTCTGCTCAGTGACTGGTGACGTTTTACAAATTTTGAATAGGAGATGCAAGCTCTGGAATACCGAATAAGTAAAATATGAAGTGTATATCCTATATGCCGGTGATGTTGGTATATTGTTACGAAGGTTGGGGAAATTGATAGTTCCCAAATTAAAATCGTCTTGATTGTCATATATTCTGGTACTGATATGGCTGTGTATAATATAGTATAGGAAGAGATGGCATGAGTGCCAATGAGACAATTCTCTATCCAAATAACAATAAGTCTACAAGGTACCGGGTATTATGTACCACCAAACATTATTGCCGGAGTAGTTTAGAAACAGTTAAGTCTTACAACTGGTCAAATTATTCAGTACAAATATTCAATGTTACAATGAATATAAGAGCAACCCTTCATTGGTAACTCATAAACTTACTTTCAGTGATTGCAATCATTAATGTTTACAAAGTTTAGCTAATTTTGTAACACACATTTAGAGCTTTTTGTTATTTTTGAAATGACATTAAAGTTAAGTTCGTTTTCTATGCTGATCATTGGCACTCATATCACAAATGGTGTTTCGAAGAAGAAAAACTTTTTTAAACAGCTTATTTATAGTTAATACAATTTCAATGAGAATGTTGAAATTATAAAGTTGCGGTTATTTAGAACGCATATAGTTCAGCATTTAATTATGACTTATTTAGAAATTACATTTGAGAAGATAAGTCTTGTCCATGTTGTAGTATGTACTGCTGAATTTGGCAGAAATGTATGCATAACAAAAAAATCATTGTCATATGCTTAGTGTTATTGCATAACGCAAAGCATCTTTTAAAAGAAAGAAAATACTACTTCTGAATTGCAAGTGAGTTTGTAATATTCAAAAATTTTGTAAGGAGCGAATAGAGTAATTTTTTTATAGAATCAGAAAAAAGCTCTTGATAATTGTAAACATAAGCATATTCATTATTTCACGATGGGTACATAGTATACATCAGCAATAGAGAAGGCTGTTGACGTGTCACCAGATACATTTTGTACCACTTAGTCTTGCTTGAAGTGGTCATTACATTCCTGTACTTCAATCTGAAAGTACAATAACGAACGATGTTATAAATCATAAATGCATTCAGTTACAATAACACGAGTGCAAGCGATGTGGGTGATTATTAAAATAAACAATTTTCTATTATGTATGCTGGCAAGTCCGATAAAATATGTTTTTTGATTTTTCTATTGGAAGTTATTCTTGCACAAAATATCATTTAATAACAGAACTATTTTTTTATTTTCAAAAAAATTATGACGGGTTTTTTTAATTTGTTATCTCATCATAAATAATTAACTGACATTTACAGGCGTGCTGGTTCGGATAGATCATGATCAACTTTTAAAAGAAGATAATAACGTGAACAACCAAAAACTAGATGCATTCTTTGTTGTCGTAGATAGTATACTACATCATGTACATCACACCCACGACATCGCGGGCATACACAGTTTTTGTAAAAGATATTACGTCTGGAGAATTTTATAAAAGGTATCAAAAGCCCTCCCAATGTCCGTTATCTGTTTCCCTTCTGCTAAATTTAATTATTCGTGTTTCTGGCCTTAGACCACAATTATTCTTCCCCTTTGTTACAATATATATAGGATGATGTGGTTTGAATGCCAATGAGACAACTCTCCATCCAAATAACAATTTATAAATTAAAGTAAACAATTATAGGTCAAAATACCGCCTTCGACACGGAGCCTTGGCTTTTTTGTTGGTAAAAGTCGAATAAAATTTAAATTTTGCACCGCTTCAAACTGAAATAAATGTAACTGCTTAAAGAACATTATTATTCTAATAAATTTGCTTCTAGGACAATCCACCAGTGCTTTTACTTTTGAGAACCCTATTAACATATCAATGGTAGAATTTGAATCATGTATAACTGATGAAGGCTAACGAAGTCACGGGCCAGAAGGGTCCTGAGTCCGAAATCCCGGGCTTTAAAACATAAAAACATTTTAAGAAATTTAATCCCGGCATCCCGAAATTCGAAAAAAATATTCCCGTAAGGATCAATCCCGAAATCCCGACCTAAAAACACCCGATACCGACGTCCCGAAAAAGTCATGCCTTTCTTATATCTCTACCCTACTTTCATTTGGACCAAATTACTACTTTCATTTTCAACTATACAATTGTATGCTCTCATTTTTGGGAATAATGTTTTCTAGTCTGTGCGTCCGTTTGTTCGATCGTTCGTTTGTCCATTCGTCCGGATGTCTGTCCGGCTGTAGGTTAAACTTTTTTGTCTAGGTAGTTTTTGATGAAGTTGAAGTCCAATCCACTGGAAACTTAGTAAATATGTTCTCTATTAGATAAAACTTCTAATTTTAATGCCACATTTTAGCCCCATTTCAGGGTCCACTGAAGATAGAAAATGGTAGTGCCGATGTGGCATCCGTGTGCTATGGACACGTTTTTTTCCCCACATGTTTTACTTATTTCAATATATATGCAACTGGTATGACCCTGAAATAGGCAGAATACAGAAAGTCTCTTTATATTATGGTAGTATATTCGTAGGTTTCATGTAGATAAATGCGACAAATTATTGTCATCTTTAAAGAGGTATAATAGTTGTGGTTCTTGCGATCATATGGCATTTGTGTGCTATGGACTCATTCTTTTTTCCACATGTTTTACTTATTTCAATATATATGCAACTGGTATGACACCTTAAGTCGTAATTTCAATGCAACTAGTATGACCCCTTTAAAGTCATTTCAATGAAACCAGCAAACAGAATACAGAAAGTTTCTATTTATTATAGTAGTATAATCGTTGTTTACATGCCGACAAACGCGAAACATAATTGTCATCTCTAAGGAGGTATAATAGTTATTGCGATCTAAAAACCAGATCATCGAGAACGCTCTGATTGGCTTATCTGGTTTCATTTTTGTTATCCATCATACGATTTGTTGTACATGTGCATGTTTAAAACCAGAAGATTATCTATGACAAAAAGTCAGTTTGATGACGGAATCATTATCTTGACACCTTTTTTTGTCGTTTTTCTCCTAAAATAACTCAATCTGAAGAATCATATGAATGGATGACAAATACGACTATGCATGTTACCTATAGGACACAGAGGAATGATGATTAATTTATTGTGGAAGGAAGAGAAGCGACACACAAAATGAGGCCTTCTCGTTTAATAGTATACATTGTTGGTAGTCGAATGTTAACGTACGTCTAAACATTAAAATTTAATATATGATTTAGGGCTTTTGTTATTAATTATAAGTATATAACTAATGAATTTCGTGTTGTTTAACATCGTTGAAGGTATCACTTTGGCTTATAAATGCTTACTACCATTTTGTTTTAATTTTTAATGATAGTTGGCTCATTTTTAATTAGTCCATCTACCACCCTTAAAATTCGCTGTAAATGCGAGTATATTGTATGTTTATGTGTAAAACAACCAATAGTCATCGTTCTGCATAACACTGCGAATATCGGATCAGAAATCCAAATCAAATTCAACAAAACAGTTCGTTTATCTACGGATATTTCGGTTACATTTGATTTACGTTTAACAGCAACAACAACCTTGCTTTCGGCTAGTAATTGGTCAGTTCTGTTGTATAGAGAACAGTACAAGAATCCATCATCTTTTTGAGTTACACCTGTAATTGAATGAATGTTTTTGAACTGTACAAACATCGTAAGATCAGAAAAGAAATTGAAGAAATGCATTTAAATTAATTTAACAAACATATTAAAAAAAAAGATAAAGAATATTGCAGTAAACAAAGATGCATCGAAGGAGCAATCAAACATCACCAGTCGCAATAAACGGTCAATGACTTGGCCATCTTTACTTGGTGTTTAATGCTATTTTATTCGATATTATATTTGTTACATTGTATCAGTGGAGAAAGATGGAATGTCAGGAGATAACCAAATAGAAAGAACTGATAGTTATACAGCTAGTCAATTCAAAGTTGGGTCGAGCGCACCTGAAGTAGAATTTACATTGAATGTAAACTGTTAAGCACATGTTTAAGTTTCTATGACACAGATTTAAAAAAAAAGAAGGTTATTGGGATTACTGTAAATACATAGTGTTTTTAAAATACAATGAATGATTCCATCATTCAGTTTACAGTACCACGATTCCCATTTGTTAAAACGTAATTAAAGTCCAATAAAGCCATACATACCTTGAAGAAAGCGCAGTTTGAATGTCAAACTAGTAGAAGAGGAATCTAGCTCAATGGCATATTCTGATTGTAGATTTTCTTTAACATTCACTAAATTTGCAATAACAACACGGGAACCGTCACGACCAACCTTCTCCCACTTCAATGAATGTCTTATCAGATCTTGTATGGCCATTTCCACAGAACAGCTGTACACAGGTTTATCACCAAGATGAACTTAATCATGCTCTTTATCAATAGCCAATCCATATACGTTTGAAGACGCTTAAATAATCAATTAAATACTTAGTGAATTGTTAATGTACTGTAAGTTGATAAATTATTGCTAGGTTTATTATTGCGCTACAGGGTTATAATTGCATTTCAATTATAGTATATATGAATTCAACATGATTTTCCCAACCGTCGCAAAAATTAAACTTGCATTTTAGTCTTAATTTACAATTCATTAAAGTCATGCTTGTTCTCTGTGTGCAAGGCTGACCCTATCAGACATTGAAATCAAATACAGCAAAACAGGATTCTTATCTACGTATGTTTCTTTTAAATTTGACTTACGTGTAACAGCAACTTCAATCTTTCTTTCTGATAGTTATTGTTCAGCTCTGTTGTTTAGAGAACAGTACAAGAATCCATCATCGTTTTGAGTTATACCTGTAATTAGATAATTTTTTCGAACTAAAAAGCATCGTAAGAAAAGGAAAGAATCCTGCACTACAAATTGAGGAAATGAAGTTAAATTATTTAACAGAAACATATTTGGAAAGTACAGATAAATTAACAATATAGCATTAGATAACTCCTTATAGATAAGAAACGGGTATCAAAGCAGAAAGCAAACACCACCATTCGCAATAAACGGTCAATGACTTGTCAATGATTATAACCATTGTTTTCATAAGCTTTGTTACAAAAGTTAATTAGTTCGAAGCAGTGTTAGATTAGAAGTAGAACATTGACATATGATTACATTTTTAAGCATCTACATGTATGACACAGATTATTCAGAAAAAGCAATTTGTGATAACTGTGAAGAATTAGTTTTGTATAATACAAAATATCAATCATTTATTTTTGTCTAATGTACAAAAATGTCTTTACACGATTCTTATTTGTTTAAACGTCATAAATGTACATTCATACCTTTAAGACAGCGCAATTTGATTGTCAAACTAGTAGAAGAGGAATCCATCTCAATGGCATATTCTGATTATAGATTTTCTTTAACATTCACCAAATTTGAGATCTCTATGCGTGAACCATCATGACTAACCTTCTTCACCTCAATGAATGTCTTATCAGATCTTGTATGGTCATTTCTACTGTACAGCTGTAAACAGCTTTATCACCGATATGAACATAATCATGCTCTTTATCAATAGCCAATCCATAAACGTTTGATGAAGCTATAATATGAAATCAAAGAATTAATTTATAACTGCGAGTGTTACCTACGGAACAAAAAAAGGTCAACTTTGACGATTACATAATATATGTATTAGATATTACAATTTAAGTTTTTATGTTTGCGATACTCATGATAAACCATTAAAATTGAATGATTATGAATGTAAACCTTCGCATTTGTTATACCTACAAGGGTATACATATAAGTTTAATTATCGTGATAAACATATGTATCGCCATTCTCAGCTTTTGATTTTTTCTATAATTAATTTTAGGGGGGCATGTAAACTAATCCTATAATAACAGAAATATTTTGAAAACTCATCAAATGGATTTTAAGTACTTCTCTACGTATATTCAGCAGTTTTCGATTTCAATCTCGACACCGAGATTGTAATGTCCTTCTACAAAGACTAGCGTTGTGCTCATTACTTTCAAAGCGCGTTTATTTGCATGTTTTCTGTGTGCTAGTTGGTGCTAGCTGAAAGCGTTCTTAACCAAAGTTTTATATCTGTTATTCACAACACTACAAATTGTCATCCATTAAACTAACAAAATCCAGCATCTAAAGCTCGATTTCAAATATCATCAACTTACTTGAATCAACTGATCGATCATATTGGTCATTGCGAGGGTCATTGTTTCCTTGTACCAATACAAGAATCTGTACAAAAAAATCGAATAAATGTGCATGTTGAGAAACTAAAAGATTCAACGTCAACATAATTCATTGTCCTCACAATATCATTAACAGTAAAATCAAGAATTTAAAAAAAAAAGCTATCAACAAATTTAAATGTATACCAAAAGAGGGACGAAAGATACCAAAGGGACAGTCAAACTCGTAAATCAAAAACAAACTGACAACGCCATGGCTAAATATGAAAAAGACAAACAGAAAAACAATAGTACACATGACACAACATAGAAAACTAAAGAATAAACAACACGAACCCCACCAAAAACTAGGGGTGATCTCAGGTGCTCCGGATGGGTAAGAAGATCCTGCTCCACATGCGGCACCCGTCGTGTTGCTTATGTGATTACAAATCCGGTAAATAGTCTAATTCGGTAGGTCAAATTCATGAAAGGGAAGGGGATTGTAGTTACGACGTAAGGAACATATCCGATATCATTTGTGAAATGGTTATTCCATAACGGTCAACCAACTCGTGATGGCGTCCGTAAAATTTACGAAGGGATGATTTCAACTTCACCATTTGGAACTCTGGATTTAATAGCTTCCTTGTGAGCAGTAACCCTCAAAAGTGTCTTACCAAACAATTCACGATGACCACAAACAATGCAAATATGTGTTTGTTGTTCATATTGGCTGTGAACTGTTCAACTATCAGATAAATATAATGCTTATATGTCCTCTAAAGTGTTTAAAATTTAGATACATAGATTGCTCTTCTAAATGTTTTAATCACATCAATTTGAGATAATTTCATATTCGCGGTCATTTACATAAATATACTTAAAAATGTTTCGAATTAATTTTGATTAATAAAGGTTGATAAAAGGTCATTGACAACTCAACACTGCTGCTTTCTAAATGACCGTTATACACTTTCTGTTTAATAGGTGTCGATAGATATAGGTTGTAAAAGAGGGACGAAAGATACCAAAGTGACAGTCAAACTCATAATCTAAAACAAACTGACAACGCCATGGCTAACAATGAAAAAGACAAACAGAAAAACAATAGTACACATGACACAACATAGAAAACTAAAGAATAAACAACACGAACCCCACCAAAAACTAGGAGTGATCTCAGGTGCTCCGGAAGAAGGGTAAGCTGATCCTGCTCCACATGCGGCACACGTCGTGTTGCTTATGTGATTAAAAATCCGGTAAATAGTCTAATTCGGTAGGTCAAATTCATGAAAGGGAAGGGGATTGTAGTTACGACGTAAGGAATATATCCGATATCATTTGTGAAACGGTTATTCCATAACGGTCAAAATTGTTACAAAACTTCCGTCCATTTTTCCCATTAGATTTACCAAATTAAACGTATCACAAGATGAGTGCCACATGAACAACATACGCACCAAGGTCTGCTTTACCTTTTCGAACACTTCAGATCAACACCGCTTTTTTCAGTCTTTACTTTTATATGTGATTGTTTTGTGTACTTGTTTAATCATGGTTTTTAACCAATGATTTGAAATATCGCTTTGATATCGTTCGCATCTCCCATTAATATATACGATATATTCCAAGACATTTACGCTATTTGATTTAAACATAGTAATAAGCTCCAGTTTTGAGAAATAGTTATGAGGTGTTTTTATCATATACAATGATGTAACGTTTAAGGGCATACGATACAGTTACAGGGGAGGTAATGGCGTTGCTAACGTAAAATGTTATTTTCGCGACGTCAAACTGTGACATATCGGGAAAAGATGCATTTTTCGACTGATTTTTATCATTCAAACTGATTTAATTTGAAAACGAGTTCATGGACCCCTATTTTTCAAAACAGCAATTTGTTTCATTTTGCAGGGAGATTAAGTGACCCAACTTTTATAAAACTGTAAATAGAGGATTTTTTTTTTTTAAAACATGCAGCAAAAAATGACGTATTTTCCTCAATTCGTGAACATTTGATAAATATGAGTTATTTCTGAATAAAAAATGCATAATTTTTTAGGATACTTATAAAATACAAAAATTACCGATTATTTAACAAAATACAATTTGTGTTTATCTTTTACGACAAAAAAGTTATGTCTTTCTTTCGAAAAAGAAATTACGGCCACAAATCTGAATTTTGAGCAAATATACAAAATTTCGACCTCATTTTACTCAAAAAGTAGCGCATGAAGGTATATTTTTTATTACATATTTGATTTAATCAGGTAAAATTGAGCCTATATGCAAATTTTCAAGAACTTGTAAATACAGGATCAAAACTGTATCGTATGCCCTTAAATGCGGATTGGATTGGTGTATTATTCATAGTACTTAATTTCAAAATTTGTGAATCTTTTACAAAGTATTTTAGAAAAAAAACAGTATTAAAACTATTCTTTTAACATTTTTATCAAGACCATGTAATTAATAAAATGTAAAAAGACAAATATGACCCCTCGCTTCAATATCAAAGAATTTGACTTCTTCAAGTTGTTTTTATCAAATTACAAATGATACTTTTTTTTTTATTTTAGTAGTAAATTATATCTTTTTTTTAGTAGATTATGATGTATCCCGTCAGAAAAAAAAAATCTAGCTACGTATACATGAAGTTACTGTGAGCCTTTTTTTTTAATGCAAAACATTAGATTAGTTATTACATTTTCTTCTAATTTTTGAAAGAGTAAGTCAGATGGTATTTCAACACAATGTTATACTTTTTCTGTGTAAAATTGCTTTGATTTTTCATAATTTCTAAATTTTTGATTCCAATATGTTTAATTCAGTTCATATTTATCATGTACATGTCAGGTGTGTGTGTGTGCATAGGCGAGCGAACTTAGATATGTATATGAAAGCAAAATGTGTCGAGTCTAATTAAAGTAATTATAAAAATTATATCCTATTTCCAATAATTTAACAAAATTTATTTAAAACTATAAAGCAGATTTTCATGTCAAATAAATTACATTTTTTAATCTTTACTTTGACAATACATGCAAGGTTGATATTGTATGAGAGCATATTTTTGTCAGTTTAGTTTCATGAATTACAAGTAAAACATGAATCTGATTTTTTTCTACTTTCAATATTTGTAATAATACAAGCCCCACAACTTGTCAAATAAGTCAATACAAATATTCAAAGTAACAATACAATCGCTTCATTGATAACTTATGAACTGGCTTTCCATAATTGCGAGTATTCATCATAAGCCTACTGTTTTTTTTTTTGGTTATATCTTTTTAAATTTTTATTTTAGAATTTAGTTCGTTCTATGTGCTGATCTAATTAGTTATCAAAGGTACCAGGATTATAATTTAGTACGCCAGACTCATCAGTGACGAGAGAAAACAAGTGTTGACATATAGAAATATGAAGTTTACTCAACAATATCTTTAATCATATTCCTCTTGTTATTACAAATAGTGAAAACTCCTTGTCCTTGAAGTATCGACTATCATTAAAAAAACTTATAGATAAAAATTTAGACAAAGTTTGACATAAAAAACATTTTTTTTTCGATTAAAAACTTTGAATATCGCTTAGTTGATTTCGCGGCAAATTTTACATGTTTTAATATTTGTTTCGTCGTAATTTTTGTTAAACTGTAGCAAAGCACTATTAAATCCACACATAATTAGTATTTGAGACACAAAAGATTACAAATGTCTATTGTGCTTTTCTGAATTTCTATTCCTTAGGAATGCTGAAAGCCGAGTATTTGACAATCAAGGATTAATATGACACGAACACAGTTGAAAATTTTAAATGTGTATTCTCACAAAGTGTACAAAATGAATACACCATTTAGTATTTAAAGCGTAAAATATGACGAATTACTAAAACCGACCGTGCAAGGGCTGTATATATATATAGCCAGTCAAGGTCGTTAAAAACTTCCATTTGTTGTAATTACTAAAAGAACCATACATCACACTGAACCACCAACCAAATTCCCATCGTATTCCGCGACAAATTATGTGCAAACATGACAAATAATGCATATCAGCTAATGTGATACACATAAGCAAATAGTTTATTACTAAGAGATATTAATCAACCAACCATACGATAAGATATCTTCGTCATACATAGTATCAAAGTAACACTCTAAACACTAATGTAATCAGTTTTTGTAGCAAAAGTCTCAGATATTAGGTAAGTTTTAACATCACGATAACTGATTTTATTCGAATTTGTCTTGCTATTCCGACATTTCTGCGATCACCATAATATTTTGATGGGATTCATATTGCACAATGTTCACATTTAATGTTGTGGTTTGTCTGTTTCATTCTTAATAATTCGTGACACGACATCCATTTAAGATTTTGAAAAACACATTAGTTCATGTCGAATTTAGAAAGTCAATCATATGAATTTTTCATTGTTGTTAATAAATTATATAGATAATCTACAAGAAACTTTGTTCGGAAGTCCCACCTCACTAGGTATGGGCACTGAAATATTTGTTAACATACCTTTGTCCATGCGTGTATGATCTTATTTTATTGATCTTTTTTATCAGTGAAGATATAACGTTATTTCAGTCAAGGTTACGTGTTAAATTTCCAACTGTTAATTGTATTTAAGTCATGATTGTAAACTATCAAATATAGCAATCTGTTAGAGACACACGAAATGAAAACAGCACAATGTAAACTTGATTGCATGTAATGTATGTGACACTGTAAACCAACTTATGTTTGCGAACGATTTCCCGGGAACAAAAATAACGTAAATATAAATTAATGCGAATCTCTCCCTTTCTTGTCTAACAACATTCATGATTAGATAAAAGCCATTTAAAAGGACAAAGGTCGCCATGCTATGTATATTATGTATCTTTACTATTAATAGCTAAACACAATCATTTTTTTTTATCTATCTGTTAGCGTATTATGATTTGTAAAGCACAAAGTTGGTTTCAAAAGACATTTAACAATATGGATCAAACATAATCATATATATGCCAATTTTTTAATAATAAAGAAAACAAACGTAATGATGTTCTCTAATTTGCTTTATGTAACAATCTCTGTTAAAGAATATTATAAATTGAAAGTATACAAAGAAATGAATTTTCAAAGCTGGAAATTATAAGGGTCTATGTCCTTGTTTCGAAATATAAGCCATTGAAATTGTTGCGGGAACTGTGCTCTCCAGCTATTTCATACATTTTACATTGGCACCTCTTTTTCCTTTAAAAACTGCAAAAAATTAACAAGGATATTCGATTATGTTTTTTTTATACTATATCTAACAAAACAATCATAAGGAAAGTAGATGTATACGGGCATAATTAATATGTATTGGCATTACATGGATAAAACTAGCGGATTCCGAATATCTTATGAAAACTGCAAAAGAAGAGCAAGCATCCTTCATAAATAATAATAGAAACATGAGAATTGTAATTTCAGATTGATATGGCCGCCAGTTGTGAAAAATTATGTGGCGTTTGTTACACGCAGCACTTGACGTCAGGTGCTGTTTATTGGTGTCCTGAGTGTGACGAGGGACTATGCGCATCCTGCCTTAAATTTCACGCTGCATCCAAAAGTACACGAAGTCATGATGTTCTCTTAATAAATGAATTGAATCAATTCCCATCTTTACTAGTAGATATAAAGGCATACTGCACTGAACATGAAGGCAAATATCAACACTACTGTTCCACACATAAAAGCCCCTGCTGTCCTAGGTGTGTAACACTTGAGAACAAGTCATGTGATTTGACTGCAATCGATGACGTCATTAAAACATTTGATACATGCGGTGTCTTTGAAAATATGGGTCAAAATATTAAAAGAATAAAAGAAAATATAGAAAGAGTTTGTAATGACAGAGAGCAAACTCTTACGAATTTCCTAGAACAAAAGCAAAGAATTCAAACTGAATTTACTGAGAAACGTACGAAAGTTATCCAACACCTGGATACTCTTGAATTTTTTTATTGAAAAACTTACAAGCAGCTAAGGAAACAAATAACATTACATATCAATAATACATTGTCAGAACTTTTAAAACACCGACAATCGACAGAGGAACTAGAAGTTTATGCTTCTGCACTAAAGAATTATTCGCTAAATGTTCAGTCATTTTTAGGATATAGAAAGGTTAATGCTGACACAAGAATCGAAGATAACTATGTTCAATCATTGCTAGAAGACAGTAATTTGCAATGGTTAAATCTGGAATGTAAACCAGATGAGAAATTGTTAGAAGTTTGTTTGATAGACGTATACGGCGAGATAATATCCTCGAAAACTCCGTCGCGCGTCGAATCAATAACAGTTAACGCACGACATGGCCAGCTGGTTGTTCCGAAGGAAGAACCATTACGATTTATTACCGACATGAGTCTTATACGGTACAAAAAAGATCCACGTTCCAGGTAGTAGCAGGAAGAATGATATCAAAGGTTGCACATTTACACCGAAAGGGAAATTGGTATTGGCAGATCACAATAACGGCCGACTTGTTATTTTAGACGAAACTGGATCGTTAGAAAGTGAAATACCCCTATCCTCCGGTTGTCCTTTTGATGTCACATGCATTGAAGAAACACTGTTGATGTTTCAAATGCATATGCAACCCAGATAGAAGTTATAAATATATCATCAAAGCAAAGTGGAAAAGTTATCAAAACCACTGGCGGAAGTTATGATATATCCTGCTCCGAAGGGCGATTACTCTACTCTGAACTTGGAAAAGGTGTCCAAGTAGTTGAACTCGATGACGGCACTCATGGTAAACTTATTCAGAAAGAAGATGAAGTTCACACTTTTAACTATGTAACAGCATTTGAAAATCGCATTTACGAAACCAATCCTGAAGCTAATGTTGTTACTTGCAGAACATCATCTGGTGAGGCATTATGGGAATACAAGGATGACTCGGTTGTCAAAACTGCAGATGGTATCAAAGTTGACAGCAATTTAAATATGTATATGTCGTTTCAAACGGAAATAATAGTGTCATCGTGATATCGCGCGACGGTAAACATGCAAGACGCTTGCTTGGTAAAGGTAATGGGGTAAAGGATCCTACATGTATTCATATTGATAAAAACAGAAACATTCCAATGGTAGGCAACATGGATGGAAACATATTTCCATATGATGTAACTTGAAAAATAATGAACAATAAGAACACGTTGGATCGATATGAACCAAAAATATAACATTGATCTATGTACAAAAAAATAACTTCCAACAAAAAATATGTGCTTGTACATTGTTGCTGTATATCGCATTTGTTTGTTCGTTGATTGTTGATTGTTTTGTGCATAAATCATGCCATCAGTTATCTCGTTTGTTTTGGTTACATCTTTCTGGCCCTTTTATATATACATGTAGTGTGCTATGCGGTAAAAGTTTTGATCATTGTTAAAGACTGTATGGTGACCTATAGTTGGTACTTTTGATGTCGTTTGATCACTTTTTGGAAATAGTTACATTGACACATATTACAAGTTCGTACCTTTATAATATTGAAACAAATAAAGGCAACAGTAGCTTACCGCTGTTCGAAATTCATAAATCGATTGAGAAAAAACAAATCCGGGTTACATTCTAAACCTGAGGGAAACGCATCAAATATAGGAGGAGAACTACGACACAACAGAAACACAACATTAAAATATAACACACACAGAAACGACATATAATATAACAATGGACATTTTCCTGACTTGGTACAAGTCTGTTTTAGAAAAAAAAATGGTGGGTTGAACCTGGTTTTGTGGCATGCCAAACCACACGCTTTAATGGCAATGTTAAATATAACATTAAAATGACAACATTACATGACAGGACTACAATACAAATAAATGGGAGAAAATATAGGACATAAAAACACACGAATAATAGCTAACAAAAGGTGCCAGATTTAAAATGTAATACGCCAGACGTGCGTTTCGTAAAACATTGTATTATTTCTAAACAGATCAAAAATCCGAAAACAAATAAATACATTGTAGCACAAGTGCTTATGTTGTTTTAAGATTACATGATATCTCTGTGTATCAACATTTAACAAGTGTTTACATGCCCAGTATGTGATATTGACTATGGCTACCTACATATGTATGAAAATTATAAACTAACAATGTTTACACCAGATGATTATCTTAACATAGAAATAGAATGTTATTGAACAGGAATACTGGATTGATGTGTACCATAAGAGAAAGACATCTAACAAAGTTGAGATCCCTTAGAACATTTTTCGGAAGCCATTACTAGTTGGTTGAACGTTGGGGATTTCTGATTCACAGATGATGACGGCTGTGTTCCAATCATCGTAACCAAAATCGCGCACTCCTTTTCCAGAATATGACATGCCGAAAAAGACATCGGGTTCGTATTTATATGAGTCACAAGACTGAGGATGATACTCTGATACTCCCAAGGCACCTTGTATCACTGCCGGTTTTTGGTGGCGTTTTGGTTGCATAGTTTTTTTTAAGTTTATCATGTTGCAACCTGTGTACTGTAGTTCGTCGTTTGGTCTTTTAAGTTTGAATGTGCCTTTCGTAACTTCTGTCTCTCTTTTTGCAATAGTGGGACTGACATGCCGGTAATTAAGAAATTAAGAAACAAATTCTTAAATTGATATGACTCCTCTGCAGACAAATATCTTCCTCATAAGTCCGTGTCTGGTGTTATATGTAACTGGCATCTTCTTGTTAATTTATCTTAAGCTAAACACAGGACATAAGAAAGAGGAAACACTAGCCAGGAAACTCATTGTTGACTCGTATTTTCGACCTTTTCCACGACCCTTCTTTCAGAGTTTAGATCAAACTTCTCACAATCTCTGACTCATCTGGGTGTGAGACCAGGGGTTGAAGTCATAAAACTCAGTGCTCGGAGCACAAAAACCATGCTCGAAAAATAAAATCCAAAATTTTAATTGCTTGATATTTGGAGTACAAGTACAAAAAACTGACTCGAAAGTGTTATGCCTTCAAGACTTAGATACCAGAGAGATATTCAAACCCATAAGTCGACGACAAAATAACAGCGCAATGACAATACGAAACACATATAGCCTTGTTGTGCTAATGCGGCATAAAGCAACCAACAACCAATCAATCATTCAAACAATACGAAACAACAAACGATAATCTATATTAAGCAACATTTACTAAATCAAAATTCAGTGGCGTTTAGCGGAGCAATCGAAAAGCAGTACAGTGTTGTTCATGCAAAGAGAGTATGTAATTGTGCCGACCTTAATCCCTCTATCTAATCTTAGACATTGGTGTAACAGAACAACAAAGGAATAAACTAAATTCAGGAAAATATTCTATACCTATGTGCAGAAAACCCTATAATTTTTACGTTTTGAATATATGTTTCTTTATTAAACACACACACACACACACACACACAAGGACATTCAAATAATTTAGAATATATTAAATTTTGAACAAAAATTTAATGCAATGTTTTGTTTAAATAACATAATTATGTAGATACAAACATGTATTATTTGTTTATATTTAAATGATTATACAGAATGAATTAAAGCCGTACAGTAGAAAACAGAAAAGTTGAAGTAAATAATCAATTAAGTGTCTTTGTAAAGGGGTGATACACTTTTGTATGTGGGATAACTTGGGTCAAAAAACAGGATTTGGGATGTATGCAGAAAAAGTTAGAAGCGGGAAAAATACAAAAAAAAACGTACCATATGACAAGCCTTATACAAGGTTCGTAACTAAAGGGTTAAAATAATTTATCTTACGTCCTATACATTTCTAGGAATGCAATTGGTTAAAAGCAACCGCGTGGGGACCGTATATAGTTCAATACACGGTTAGACTTGATGTTACATTGTTGTATAAAAACAAAACGATTATCAGAAAAGATCTGAAAGATTTCAAATAATAAAGATATCGATGATGAAAGATTGAAATGAATTTATAAAACATATTTAAAGCTAACAAGTTGTTAGTGTTGGCATTTGTTCTTGTTTAGACTAATGGAAGTACATTCTCCATTGTCATTCTCAGTTTTATCTTAATGTTGCATGTAACAGTATTGAAGACTTGCTCTTTTTGATAGGTCACTAGTCTTAATACCACAGTTTAAAAATAGTCTGTAAGAATAATTCGCTACATAGTGTGCTAGTGGCGATATACGATATATATGGGGTCAGAAAATTCGTTCTCATCCCATATGGAATTTACTGACCACATATATACCGTATAAAGTCATTAGCGCAAATTATGTAACGATTCGAGCTCACTTTGTAAATTATAATGTCGGCCTCAGTTCCGTAATGTTCATAAATTATCACAGGACAGCAAGATAAGATAAAGTTGTCACAATGATGTTCATTTCAAGTTATCTGGCGAGAAAAAGAGTAATTTTCGCAGTGTAATTTGTGTCATTGGAACTTGTTTCTTCGCTTGTTCTCCTTTCCCTGTATCTATATTTTCATCGGAGACATCGTGATTTACTTTAACCATTAACGCTTGTAAATCTAACCTGTAAAAAAAACATCCAAGCTATATTTACACAAAATCAGTCGTCAGATTTTGGTAGTGTTTATTCATCAGTTAAATGGTACTTAAATGGTAATGATAACGATTTTGGCATGTTGGAGTATAAAATAGAAATACAATTTTCAGTAAAAATTCAACATTTTCAAATATCAATGCATGAAAGAGAAACACGAGCCTGTAATTATGTGGTTGTCCTTTGATGATGTTTATCACGCTTTTTTTTTTATTCATGGATTATTTTACGCATAAATCAGGCCGTTTGAATTTATTTACATTTTAAAAGTTTACTATGCGGTGTGGTTTTTTCATTGTTGAAGTCCGTACGGTAACATTTAGTTGATAATTTTTATGTCATTTGCCGAGACTAGTAGAGAGTTGTCACCAACCTTCATTTTTTTATTATATAATAGAGAATATGTTTTTGAGTCACCATAAATCACGACCTACAGAGGAAGACACATATCAACCAGACGGTAGACAAAGCATCAAGGATACTAGGCTTCCTGAGAAGGAACCCAGGACGGTGTAAACCAGAACTCAAAGCCAATACCTAACTAACTATGGTTAGACCAACTTGTGAATGTGCGTCCTCTGTATTGGACCTCTACCAACAAAACCTTGAAAAAGAACTAGAACCAGGGCCGAGTGGGGTAGCTAGGTTCGTGTTCAATGAATACCGAGACGTATCCCCAGGTTTTGTCCAGTCTTAGATGGGAGCCTCTTAAATATCGCTGTTGAAAAGATCGCCTCACCATGGCCTACAAGTTACACAATAGATTGATAGATATTGACCCATCAAACTATTACAAACCTGGAGATTCACGGACCAGAGGAGGTCACCTTATACACCAACAGCGTTCTCTAAAATAAATTGAGAATGGAAATGGGGAATGTGTCAAAGAGACAACAACGTTAACCCGACCAACAGTCAACCGCAAAAGGTCACCAACATGTCTTCAATGCAGCGAGAATATCCCGCACCCGGATAAATCCATCAGTCTAAAAGACCATTACATGTACTCATTCTTCCCAATATCAACTTGGCAATGGAACACACTACTGGAAAAAAACCCACAACATCAGTAACACTAGAAGAGTTCAGGGTACGCTTTACCTTCTACACGAGGCCTTGACAGGAGCTTCTCATACCTAGAACTCATTAGATCCCTTACGTATATAGTTTTAATTTGGAAATAAAATTAACTGTAAATAGTTACTGCTGGTTATGATAATGGAGATGGAAAGGCCTCATGATTATACGAGCAAGAGTCATTATACACTCAATAAGAGTCCGACTCTGTATTGAAAGATGAAAAAGAAGAAAAAAAACGGGAAAAGTCCTTTTTTTGAATGTACCCAATTCAATCTAAGTCTTAAACATGTACAAATATACTAGTCCAAATGATTTTGACGTCTGGCAAGGCTTTTTTATTTTTTCTTTGTAGGAAGGCGTCCCAGAAAAAAAAATAGCCTGGACAGACGTCATAATTATTTGGACTGCAAATATACGTACACTGACATAAGTTCGATTTCTATCCGACGAGGTTCGTATGTTACACTTACGTGTCAGCATGTTTATCCAGATTTTCTGTAAGACTTCTTACAAAAAATGATCCCAGTGATTTACTTCTGTAGGATACGTAACCAAATACTGTGGCGTATCCAAGAAGAAAGTCTGATTCATCAGGAATAACTTTCTGGTTATCTGACGCATGCGGAGCTGCATCCGTCTCTTCTGCATTTTCGAACACGAGGGCAACATCCATGTCAATGGATTCATCAACCGATGGACCATTCATTTGAAGATCAGATGACAAAAGCACTCCTAAAATTAAATTACAGAATTAGAATGCGATAATATAGTTCGTCCTTTTCAGAATCTAAAGAATCATGGGTAATTTCATTGTTCGAACCCCAAAATAAATATAACGTCATGTCATTGGTTGAATGTTCATTGTTTATGACATTTTTAACCAATCACGGCATGTTGGTGTACACTTTTGAAAATGTTATACAGGATGCATTAGATTTTGAAACGGCGAATTAAGTAAAAACACAGATTTATCATTTAATGAATATATATGATAATCAAACAAAATCACTGATGAGGTCAATTTGGTAGAATAAAATAGGCAAATGTTGTTTTATTATCTTTTTTTTAACCAAAGTTTTATTAAAGAACAAGGTACACAATTATCAGTGTCACGACACAGAGACTAGCCACTGGTATAACCATACAAATATTCATAGAACACTTTCAAGATCATTCTCTACTAATTTGGTAGCGACTTTTAATAAAATATTTAAATTTACAATAACGACCTTGACTAGACATGACAGTCTCGCTTAGTTGGCTTAGACAATTACAGTTATGGTTTACAGTGACAGATCCAAGGGGGGTCTTTGGTTTTGAACCACGCGTTTTATTATCAATACTTTTGAGAGTGGACACATGGTTGAAACACGCCCCCTTTTATCCTGGGTTCGAGCCTCTTTAGAATGGCTGGCTCGGCCCCAGCTTCATTACAGTATTAAAGTACACATATCTTACCCGTTTGCATGTCTTCTCCTTGGCAGGCCTGAATGAAGAATAATTTTGGTTTATTTGCTAATGTCTTACATTTTGATGATTGGAAATACATTGTTAGATATCTTATCGGAATAGGTTTGTCATCTACGCCGTACACAAAATTTCCTTGTATTGGGCGATCACCATCTCCGTGAACCATAGTCCGGCCGATCGGTGAAAAAATTGCTCAAAGAATGAGGAAAGCACCAATTTTTGCATGATGGTACATTTTTGTGTACTGAGCAATTTTAGCTATGGACCCACCCTCAAAATTCAAAATGGCGGCTTATTTTAAGATGGCTGCCGTACGTTCTAAACAATTTCCAATATTACACAAACCACAGTGGATTTGTTGCTAGAAGCACAAAAAATCAACATATTTGAATGACTTGGTGTACTTAGCATGATTTTGTTTTGATCATATCTTTGAAATACAAAATGGCGGCTATTTTCAAAATGGCCGCCATGAAAAATAAGCAAATATTCATTATTGAGAATTGACCTGAATATAAGCATTTTATTGATGTAAAGTGTCATTTATAGTATCTGTCCCAGTTCTGTCCTTTTTGATTTTGCCTTCCTTGTCATTTCATACACAAAGTAGTTGCTTTCATAAAAAGCTGCAGTAGAAGCTTTCATTAAAAGCTGCACTGTTTGTTGTCTTGGGTCACACATAAAAACTGTGGTTTGGGATTTATCTGCCTTAAGATATTATTCAGTGCCTATCTTATGTCTTGGGTCGCAATATTTTACTATTTGAGATATTAAACTGTGAATTGAGAATAATTTAAACACATATCAGTGAAATGGCAGGAATTGAGGACAACACGGACAAGAACATTAAAATGGCAGAAACTGAATCACTTGGAGATATGGAGAAACCCACAGCTGAAGACGTTTTAACAGACGACAGCTCAGAAATGACTATTAAACTATTGTACCAGGAATTTTTAGCAGATAGAAAATCTAATGCTCAAAGAACAGTTGAGATTTACCGCAATATAAAACAGAGCGAAGCGCGAATTGATAAAATATTTGTTGGTCTCATTACGTTTTAAGCTGAACAGAAAGAGGCAATGAATATTAATAACGAACAGATGAGAGCAATATCTCGGCAACTTCAGCAGTCTGAAGACATGATAGACCACAAGGCTTGTAATAATTGCTTGGAGGAATTGATGGTAAGACCAATACGATATTCAATGTTGTGGTGAGATGAATGGACAAGCTGACAACAACTGAGGAAGGAGACACAGTTCAATTTAAAAGTGCATTTAAACAGCAGGGTACCTTCCAACAACTGGCATCTGTTGTAAATGAATTATTGGACAATCGAAATAAAGAAGTTAAAATTCTGCAATGGACACATCATCTAAGCCAAAATGTGACTTTAGCCAGTACAACGCAAGTTTACCAAAAGTACACAACAAAATCTATGCCTTGGGTCTTTCCCAAATTGTAGTTCGCATGAACCATCAACCGCACCAACTCTGTTGAACGTGTCTTCACCATAAGTCAAAAGTCCTATGTCAGGGCCCTTGGCCCTGCATGAGACAGTTCAAATTATTCAACAACAATCTCTATTTAAGAATATACTATAAACCTCTAGTACTAATCAAGGACACCAGCAAAAAGGCTTATATGTCTTCTTACGCACACTTACCATCTACTATGAGTCAATTATATTTAGTTAAGAGCAGCACACCATTATAGAAACAATTGGCTGCAAGTGGATTCTATCATGCTTCTCCAATGCTGAATGCAGTGCCTATACTTATACGGTATCATCCCCGTCGAGTCAATGGCAAATCCCACATTTATCACTCCAATTATGACAACCTCGTCAGCTCCTGGAGCTCTAATAGGCATTTTTGCGCCTGTCCCAAGTCAGGAGCCTCTGGTCTTTGTTAGTCTTGTATTATTTTAATTTTAGTTTCTTGTGTACAATTTGGAAATTAGTATGGCGTTCATTATTACTGGACCAGTATATATTTGTTTAGGGGCCAGCTGAAGGACGCCTCCGGTTGCGGGAATTTCTCGCTACATTGAAGACCTGTTGGTGACCCTCTGCTGTTGTTTTTTATTTGGTCGGGTTGTTGTCTCTTTCACACATTCCCCATTTCCATTCTCAATTTTATTCCCATAACAGCAAACTGACTCCACTGAGCGATCCAGGAAAGGGCAGAGCAACCCAAAAAGAGTGTGGCAACACCTCTTCTTCAGACTCCTCATTGGAGAGAGAATATACCCGATGGCAAGAAAATCTTGGTGAAAGGGACCGGAGCCGAAGCCCACCTTCCAAAAATACAAAAACTCAATTGAAGAGGATCCATGACTTGGGCGGCGTTCATTTACCAATTTGAACTAACTGTCGGTAGATGACAATGGTAAAACAGAAAAAATGTGTGTAGGCCCCAAATTGCCAGGCTGATGTTGGCTTTGAGTACGTACGCTCGCAAGGTAAACACAGATGATGATTCCAAGGCCTTGAAAAAAAAGCATTCATTTGGAGCAGCGCTTCAGCAAGAAAGATCAAACCAGATTGGAACTGAAGCATGCAATCCGTCGAGGATGTAAAGACAAAGATTATATAAGACATGTTATAGAGAGGAACACAGAAACATTTAACAAGGTGTTAAAACAATTGAAAACCTTAATAGCAAACCAGATGGCGATATATGGATAAAAAAGTGCCAATTATGACCATCCACAAGTCTACTTTGCTGATGGCGCAGTATCACCGACCGATAAAAGAAATATGAGCAGTCCTTTGGATAATGAGGTGCATAACTTCACACAAATTGTCACAAAACTAGCTGATGTTATGCTTTCAACTAATCAGCATAACCGTGGATTGGCCGATCAATATAACCTCGGTTCTTCTGATCAAGTAAACATGGAAGATCACCAATTAAATGGAAGATCACTTGATCAATATACACGTAGAAGATCTCCTGAGCAATACAATCGCGGTAAATCGCAAGATAGAAATACACCCAACCTTAATGCCTATCGATCAGCAACACACCCCACTAAGCTAGAGATCCTATGGTCTTTAAAGACAACGGTAAGCATCTCCACGGACAAACTCCAGAAATCCAGGTTATTTCAGACAACGGTCACCTTCACCAGGATATGGAGCAAATCAAAGTGCAACCCCAACAATAGAGTCTTAAAACAGCAAAGGGTCTGGCCAGTAGGCCAACGCACGATTCCAAAGTCTATTGGCCATGAAACATCACCTCAACACAAAATCGATCAGATGCCCACGTCCTCGTCAGATATTGTCATCAGACGAACCATGTGAAAGAGCTTAGCAGTTAGAGGTACTATACATGACCAGAATGTGAGCATAATTGTGGACACCGCTAAAATGATAACATTAGTAAATGAGAAATTAATTCCGGGAAACAAATTGAGATTTGGTGAACGTAACGCTACGTGGTGTGGATTAACAGCTTGTTATTGGGAAGATTATAAAGAACGACTCTCGACATTAATAGAGTAAACATACAATGGGATGTGTGCAAAGAACCATTAACATGATGTTATACTTAGGGTAGATATTTTGGACATACTGAGCGCAGTGATAAACATGCATGAGTACTCCCACAATTACCATCAACAATAAAGTGATAAATGCGGCATTTGTTAACAATGAAAACGAAAATTTCAACTCAGCAAGTTTGCATAAAACGAACCATCACAGTTCCGCCAAACTCAAAAATGACTGTTACCATTAAAACTAATAAAAGTGCTGACCAGGAGTTCATTCTAGGACCATGCTCGCTGAAAAGTTGCGAATTTGTTTCGCACGTAGTTGGAAAAGAAAATAGTTGCCCCTTAACCGTTTTAAGTGAAAGCAATCGTCTAATCCCCCTGAAGAAAGGTACACTCATTGATTACATAGAATAATTTGACGATGTAGCGGGTACGGCAGATGAAAACTCGATAAATGACGTAAGACGTGGCATTGAAGAGACGCGAGACAAGGTGCCCTCGGCGCTGCCTCAAATTTCAGATGAGTTACCTACTATTCCACCACATTTAACCGACATATATTAACGTTCAATCGAGTCGTTTCAACCTATTTCATTCCAACCATTAAAACTGAAAGCGTTTAAAGAACAATTACAATAATATGTAACATATTGATTAACATTTTGAATTTCTCTTTTTGTTTTTGTATATGCAGCCATAGTTGCAAATGTTATAGAAATAACCAAATATTTTTTTTTTATATTTTAAAATTAATTGATAACAAATTCAAGAACATAAAGTCCATTTTTAAAGAAGCATTACTTTAATTTCCGAAATTATATAGAATACCTATAGGACAATCTTGATATTTATACCGTTTTTCCGCCATCTTGAAAATAGCAGCCATATTGGATTTTTCAGAGTGGGTCCATAGCTGAAATCAAAGGGTATATAATCAAGAACTACTATGCAAAGTGTTATGCTTTCCTCATCAAGCGAGCAATTCTGCTCTATATCTGCACCAATCGGCCGGACTACAGTTGTCTCTGACTTTTACCAGTTTTTCCTCCTCTATCGTCCATTCTATATATGAAATTTTCTCCACCATGTGACAGTACACACACAACAAGTGCATTAAATTTTGAATGGTCCATGATCGAAATGTCCTTCATAACACCCGCCATATTTTTAATTGTCAAATCTCTGTAAACTGCAATCTTAAACCCAAGTTTTTTAAACGTTGCTTCTAGCCTGGCTATTAAAATTAAAAAAAATATTACATACACAAAATTAGTAATATGTGTAAAAAGTCAAATTCAATCTTATAAAAAAAGCTAATTAGGAAAATTATAAATTCAATATCAATATTTAACTTAAATTTACTATTGCAAAACTAAAGAAATCTTTCAAAATTAACGAATCTGTTATGTATCTCCCTCATGCATATATGTAACTCTGATTCCTTGTCCAGTGTTTGGCAAGTATTTTGGTCCAATTTGGTTGTAAATACTCGTTAAAGTTTGCATTGATTTTGGTCTCTTGCATTTTTGAAGAAACTTTTATTATTGTTGAAATCGGCATGCATCTGGTGCAGTAAATTTCGTATACGTAAATGATATTGGCCAAAATAACAACGTAAAACAACATGCAACACTACGAAAAAGCTACAAAAAATAAGAGTGAAATAACTTATCATATATGTTACACAACAAAGGATAGTACGAATCACCATAATTGCTGTTAAAGAATAAATTTAAAAGAAAATGATAAAACAAAAGTGAAATGCACACGGTCCAAATTGCCTGACTCTATACAGTCTAAAACTGTTGGGGGATTAATCAGTTAAAATATTATTAATATACAATAAATGTACATTGTCAGAAAATATATAATTTATTTATAACAGCTTAAGAAATTGGATGAAAAGCGAGGCTCTCCGAGGTTTCTCTCTTGTTTCGTACCAATTACATGTATATTTTATGTTTCCGACAATGTGCATATATTGTATATTAATAACATTTTAACTGATTAATCCCCCAACAGTTTTTAATCTACAATTTACACCTGCACTTGAAGCTAAGGTTGTTTCAATTCAAATCATTGCCTCTGATTCATCAAAGAAATCGACATAGTTTAAACGCGGACAACGAAAAGAGGACCTCAAAATGAACTGTTGCACAAAAAGGAATATTTACATTACCGCTTGCTTAATGTGGAAGCGGAATAACAGGAGACTTTTATTTGTATATGTCGTGTACATGTTATTATTTTGTACACGTTATTACTTCTACACACATTTTGTACTAGTAATTAATTGTATGATGCCATCATACAAGTAATTACTTTTACAAATATAATTGTACAAGTAATTACTTGTACGATTTTTATTCAGAAAAAAATAACGACTTGTACAAAACATTATGTTACCTTGGCTATTTGATGTTTAAAACAAATCAGTACATTGACCTGGTAGATCTAATGAACTTGTCAGTGGTATTTATCTACTCATGCTAAGCCTACAAAGTCCAAACAGTTTGACAGTGGTGATAATGGCTGCACAGTAGTATTGTCTGACCCATAAGGATAATGGTAGCCTTTTTAGAATTTTCACCACTTTCTAACACTGCACAAAATTCTACATACACAGTTAACTGAACTATTTTTTTGCGATTTTAGAAACCGAAGGCCACTAGTGTTTTTATGGTTTTTATCATGCAATGAATACAAAATTTCAAAAAATCAAAAAAAAATAAATTCATTTCCACCTGTATGTCAAATTATTTCAAATTTTCCTACACCTGATTCATTCCTCAGTTTGGGAAAGTTTGTTCAGTAGGTACTGTATTTTTTGTCTAAAACACTGTTCAGATACATTGAACTAAGTACACAAAAGACCAACCTTAAAGTCGGAAGGCAAATACTACCGTGTTACCTTATTGACACCTTATTTACCTGACATTTATTTTCATTTATCTGGGTAATATTTTTAAGCTTATAATTTGTACAAAATAACATGTAAACGACATATACATGTACAAATAAAGCAAACAGTTTATTTGTGTACATGTTATTTTTTTTTATTAGACTGACTGCACACAAAAAACTGAAATGCATGCATTGCACAATGAATATAAGATGTGTCTCAAGCTTATTTCTTCTTTCTTTATGTATATTTTTCTCATTTCCATTCTCAATGTCATCTGTCCATCATGTTTATTGCAAGCTGACCTATAAATGTGACGCTTTGTTCACGATTGAAACATCATACAAGTCAACTACATTTCTAAGAAAATAATGTTTTTCACAGGAATAATTACAGAGATTTGGGCTAATGGAATTATACTCCCTATTCCGAAATCGTCTACAGGAAATTCACGGGATCCGATGAATTACAGACGGATAACGTTGGTTCATGTATGTTATAAACTTTATTGTCATGTGTTAAATAATAAACTGAATGAATGGGAATCCGAGAATAACATGTTATGTGACGTTCAGAACGTTTTCGTGAAAGGACGGAGTACTATTGATAATGTTACATCGCTTACATCAATTATAGAAACCAGAAAATGTAACTGATTATCAACATTTGTTGCATTTATAGACTTCCGCAAAGCATATGATTGTATTGATCGTACCATTTTATTTCGAAAACTTCAAAGTATTGGTATTCAAGGAAATATATATAACGCTTATGTCCTAAGGTTTGTATAAAAGTGTGGAATGATGTGTGAGGATAAACGGCTGCAAAAACAGACTGGTTTAATGTGAGTTGTGGCCTAAAACAAGGCTTTTTTTTTGTCGCAGTTACTCTTCAAATTTTACATTATTGACCTTGCGACACATTTAACATCTTTAAATTCTGGAGTTGATATTGGCGGAGAAAAAAATATCGGTGTTATTATATGCTGACGACCTAGTGTTATTTGCCAACTCTGAAAGCGAACTGCAAACGTTATTGGATTCACTGAATATATGGTGCGTCAACAATAAAATGACAATGAATGGAAACAAGTCAAATGTCGTACATTTCCGTCCGAATTCTTCACCAAGATCTGCATCAAATTTTAAATGTGGAAATTTAACTTTGCAAACAGTCGATAAGTATACCTATCTTGGACTCGTATTAACAGAACATTTGGACTACCAGATCCTCAACAGAGCTGTAGGACGTTTAATTTCGAAACATAATGCGTTTAAAGGTTTTCCGTTTTGCACATTTCCAAACTATACGATTCAACAGTTTGGAGCACTATCAGCTATGAAGCTGCAGTATGGGGTGATACAATCTTCTCTTTTGAAACGCTATTCAGAATAAAGCGATTTGCTTTTTTATGGGTGTTGGTATATTATACACCAAACAGGGCGATAGTCGGTGACTCAGGATGGATACCGGCCAATATAAAACATTGGAACAGTGTCAATAACCAGTGGTGTAGACTGCAAAAACATGGACCGCGATAGACTTTACTACAAAATTTTCAAGTGTTCAGAAGTTTGTAGCTTAAACGCACGTTAATGTAAAAAACTGGAGCTATACAATTCGTCAACAATTTTTATCAGCAGACATGATGATCCTATTTAAACGTCGAAAAATACAGCCTTAGTTAAAAATGTACTATATGACAAACTTTTATCTAAATTTTACGATGAAGGGTCAGAAAATTTTAATAAAACTGTATCTCAAAGGAATGGTAACGATGGAAATAAGTTGATGACCTATAGCACTTTTAAAACGGCATTACACACCTAGAAATACATGCAGAAAGTTATAGTTCCATCGCATAGAAGAACATACGCGCAGTATCGGTGTGGTGTTGTACCTATCCGCATAGAGACTGGACGATTTATATCTAGCTGTACATTGATATTTATTATTATTATTAATTTTCTATTTTTTTTAATCCCGTCTCTCATAATTCCTTTTAGAATGGCATTAATATTTTATATTATTTTATGTATTCGTGTATTATGTTTTGTAAAATTAATAGTGAGACGTGAATAAACTGTTTGTATTGTACTGTATTGAATGCAATTATATTTGTTATTTAAGAAAATAAATTAATAGTACATGCAATGAATAAATATATTTACCTTGATCGACGTCTGTACCTTCTCTGGCCTTCATTTTGATAAACTTTTTATTATTTATTATTATACATATTCCTGAAATATAGACACGAAATACTTTATAACACGTATTTGCCATCAAAAACATGCTGCGATTTGTGTCAGACAAAAACATATATGTTTAAGATGTTGTATGAATCTATGGTTTTGCACTGCGTTAGGGAACGACTAATTAGCTTCAAGGAGAGGGGTATCTTTTTTTTCTAAAAAAAAATCAAACTATTATGATCCCCAATTTGATGAAGAAAAAAGTATTGTGGTCAAGCAAAAAAAATATTCTGAATCCAAATTTTCCCCATACTTTATAGTGTTAAATTTTTAAACAAAATAGTTTGAGTGATAGCGTCGAAAAACTTTTAAAAAAAATCATTCTGAGACAAAAATGGTAGCTCCCTTATCAATTGGCAGCTTAATTAATCTAAATGTTTCTCAATGCTCAATCAAAACTTTCTGTGGAATAAAATCTGTCTTTTTATGACTTGTATTTTGGCGCCAGTGATTTGCTATGGACTTGCAATGTAGCTCATTGCCGTTTTAATTTTATTTACCTGCACTTTCATGATTTACATGTAATAGTAAATAAGGGACCGACCATTAAACTTCAAAAGCTTTTTTTTTCAAAAAAAAAAAAACATTTGGATCCCAAACCTTGATTAAAGAAAATATTGTGGTCCAGCAGATGACCAAAAAAAGGTTCTGACTCAGACAAAAAACCATAATCCCCCCCCCCTTTTTTGAAGTTAAATGGTGGATCAAAGAGGAAGTGGCTGCAAGACAGATTCTAAAATTGCTTACACACTACAACTCGAGAGCTCAAGAAAAAAAAAATCAGTTTCTTAGCCATAAACAAAAACTTTCACGGAAATTTTCCTTGTCCAAACTATCGGCAAACAGGAGCAAGGTAGGGCATGATCTACCCATTTGTTATCTCGCTTTATAAATATTGTTGTTTTGTACATAGAAGAGGGGCGGATTTCGTTTTTTTGTTGTTGTTGACAATCAAATGACAAAACACATCAACTGTCATATTCCTGACTTGGTACAGGCATTTTCAAATGTAGAAAATGGTGGATTGAAACTGTTTTTATAGCGCTAAACCTCTCACTTGTATGACAGTCACATCAAATTCCGTTATATTTACAACGATGCGTGAACAAAACAGACACAATAGGTAAAACAGTCAAAATATGGGTACAGCAGTCATCACTGTGTTACAATCTCAAAACAAACAAACTGTGACTTATCGGAAAAAGATTCAGTTTTCGACTGGTTTTTATCATTCAAACTGATTTAACTTGAAAACGAGTTCATGAACCCCTCTTTTTTAAAATGAAATTTGGTTTAAATACGTATGAAGATTATGTGTCCCAATTTTCATGAAAAAGTCAATAGTGCAATTTTTTTAAATTTGATAAATATACAGCAAAAAATGACGTTTTTTCTACATTCATGAACATTTGATAAAAATGAGTTATTTGTAAAAATAAAATGTACAAATTTATAGAATATTTAAATAAAACAGAAATTACAAATAATTTAGCAAAAAACAGCTTGAGTTTATCTTTTAAAATTTCAACCTCAATTCACTCAAAAAGTAGCACATAATGGTATATTTTTTTTATTACATATTTGATTTAATCAGGTAAAAAATAGCCTATATCCAAATTTTCATCAAAATTTCATTATGGGATCAAAACTGTATGAATATAATTATGCATACATTTTTATAAAGATGTTTGAAATTGTGGAAAATAAGCGTGTTTTTTTTACATTTGAAAGTCATGTGACAAAGTGCACCATACCTCTAGGTTTTGACGTCATTTCATAAAATGGTACAGGCGGACCTGAAATACAATAATATAGAATATATCATGTAGGCCCGAGACCACAATTAATTCCTCTATCAGTTCTTTATAACGTTTTGTCGCATTAAAACAAAATTCCCTGTGTTTTTTGTCTAATTTTTTGTGTGTGTAATGTACACAAAAATATATCCAACTTTCAGAAAAATTGCATGTGTACATCCTACAGATTTGGCCAATACACATCCATACCCCTATAGACAAGTCAAGAGATGTTCCGAAAAGTGTTAATATTACCTTTTTACACCTGGCCTAATCACTCTTTCCATGTCAAAATCACTCAGTTACAATAAAACATCCAAAAGTTTATTTCATCTCTCTTCTTTCATTTCCACCCCATAAAAACTAAGAAATGTATGAGAAAAGAAAAGAAAAAAAAATAAAGAAAAAATACACTTTTATTAATTAAAGGGAACTATATTCGTACGAAAAGCGGGATCGAAAAGCGGGATAATTAATTGTGGTCTTGGGCCTATTGTCTGGCGACGGACGATAACTACTAATTTCATACCAGTCCCAATAAAAATTGTCTTAATATCAAACAGCTATCGTATCTGCGTTTGCTTGCTTCTCTTGTCAGGCTAGTGATACTGTGGAAGAACTATAGTACGTATACCACTCGGCCACCGAGTTCATAATATTTTAAAGCTATATAGTTTTCTAATTGGATTAAATCCAATAATATAATGTATTGTTATTACAGGGTATTATTTTGGATTACAATATATACTTCGAAATAAAGAATCCATAACCCTTAGATTGTTTTTTGTGTATTGCCCCGAAACAAGACTACAATAATATACATAATATAATTCCTGACAAAACTTTGTTTTTCTATTATAATACATTAAAACAAGCATATGTCATCAATATTTATTTTTCGTAATATGAATTGTTAAAAATTAGACCGTTAGTTTTGTCATGTAAATTATCATGTCGGGACCTATTATAGTGAACTATACAGTATATCATTTTCCTTATTGTTGAAGGTCGTAAGGTGACCTAATATTGTTTATATTTTCTTAATTCAAACTGTGGTGGAAAGTTGCCTCGTTGGCAATCATACCACATGTTCTTATTTTTCTATAAACTTGTATTATCAGTATCGTTAGACACTTTGACAAATTACACAAACTACAATCACCCAGTGTTGTCATGTCTCGAGACTCAAACATTTGTATGCTTATTCGGCGGCATTTTCCTTTGATCTACTGTTTTTTTTTCTTTCTTTTTGATCTTTACAATTTTTGCCAAAATCTCAAACATTAGTTTAATGAAAATTTGACACCCAACCCCCCAATTAACATCCCTCTTCTAATTCCCATTTTATCATATATATCATATTAGAAAAAAGACAATGCTATGTAACTATGTGACTTTACCTGGAGGGATATGTCTGTCTGTAACTATAATTGAAATCAAATAAAAATCAGAAATGTTATGTGAAACAAGTTACTAGTAACTTGTGAAAAATAACATGGAACTCGGAACAATTTTATAAGACAAAGTCTACCATCAAGATCTTTCTACAGCACCAAATGAAATTTATTCTCATTTCTCATTAATTAGTCTTTGCTTGCAGTGTAACACAAACACTTTTATTTTTTTTAATTTTCTTCTTTCGCATGCATCAAAAGGACTGTTAACCCTTCCATATATTCATTTCACTGTCATAGCCAAGAAACCTAGTAAGTGGTTGTTTGACAAGTCTGTCATATTTTATTTTGAGTATTTGTTGTTGACAACTCATCTCCATTGTTTCTGTTTAAGGTGGTACCTAACACTACAGGGAGATAACTCGGTAAAGTCAGCTAAACGTTTTAATTACGTTATGTTGTAAATGGAATAATAAGCTTCTCAATGATCAAAATTGGTGTTTGTCAAACTGCTATATAACCAGTGTAATTTTTCTGACAAAATGGTTGGTTCAAAAATTTCTAAATTTTTATATTTTTATTTAAGGCTCAAAGTAAATACTTTGACAAAATTTTATGAAAATTAAATGAGCCAAATTAATTTTAGTGAAAGTGTTGGGTACCACCTTAATCTATTGAAACTTGTATAGACTTGTGAGATTTAAGATATTGGCATATTGTTTAGACACCTACAATGTATCTATTGTCGAAGACAACATATATTGCCCTTTGTATGTTGTTTGTTTGTTGTTGCATTTTTTTGTCATTGGGTTGCTGTCTCAACGATGTATATCCATCTGTGCATAATATTGATATACAATCCAAGTATGCTGAATAATGAAGAACACTAAACCCGACAATGAAAGCCGGTTACTTGAAAAAGAGATAAGCTTGAAAAGTGACAAGTTAGGCTAATAGGACCTTGTACGAACATTAAAAGTAGCTCGAATTCTAATTCAGTTAAAACGTACCAACAAGTAGAACAATTTGTCTTAGCGTCTATTGAATAGTTAACATAGCTGTAGACATCCATTGTACATGAACATAACAACGTCTATAGACATTGATCCATTATACACGAACATAACAATGTCTATAGACATCGATCCATTATACATGAACATAACAATGTCTATAGACATCGATCCATTATACATGAACATATTCGTATACACATCCCTTAAACATATTGTGTGTCGGCAATTACAGTCGTGAAAGTAGAACTATTGAAGAGATGACATTGACTTAATAACACTTGCTTACTTTCTATACCAAAAGGAGTAGGTTCGATAAGGCCCCAAACATGCTAGAATGGCCGTCTTTGTTAGCTTCAATTTCAAATTTGAATTTTTGACTCATATTACAACAATGAATTATAGCTGAAACAGTGACTAGATAGAAAATAAGCCTATTTGTTGAAAATTTACGTTACTGCGTTCTACTGATGACGTCATAAACAGTAATTATCTAATTTCCACGACATAAACAATGAAAATTGTGAAATATTCATTTGTAATTGGATGGGAAACATTGTCGTACAGGACCGTATACCCTACCTATATTCATTTTCATAAGCGTTATAGATTTTGGTAGGTTCCTGTCACATATTAGACTATCACCAAATATCTCCATCTGAAGTAATATTGTTGGGTGATACGGAAGTGCTACTGTTTAGATAACTTGTACATGTTGTACGCCAACATTTTCATCAATAGTCATATATATTGGAGGTTCTGTTGGGTTCTGTTAGGTTGCTTTCTCAATTATTTATACACTTATATCAATAATTACAAAAATGTGTTGCATGTTTAGGAAGGTTGTAGTCTCATAGACTTATACCCAATCTATTGCAAAATTGAGGTACTTTGCTAATTTGAGAAGCGGCATTTTGTCTTTTTATGACGGTAGCCATTACAATAGGATTATATATAACCTTAAAGAAAATGCCAATATGCCAATTTCTATATCGAATCAAAAATGTGTCTGCTAAAAGGTGAATTGTACATGTTTCTGTCCGTGTACAAATGAACAACGTCTACTGTAAAAACGTTCGGCCTTTTTAATTTGAAATTCGGAAGCGGTCTGTAGTATAATTGCTATATAAATTAATAAAAAATCGTAAAAAATGAAGATTTAAAACAAAATTAAAGCTACAAAAAGATACTGTTCATGATTTGCCTGCATATAGGGAAACACCTTGTATATGTTGAATTATATTTAACTAACCTGCTTTCTTAAGTTTTCGGCCGAATTCTTAAAAAAAAAACACGATGTTTTCAACCTTCCCATTTCGTAAAGAGTAAAGTTTTAAGTAATTTTCAGTAGAATTACACAACATTATTATCCGTCAATGAAAGTTTTCAAAGATACATGAAGTTTAGATCCCTAGCGGAAAAGGGCTGGATTATCTGCAAATTTGATATAATTTATGTTTTCAAAGGGAAGTTATTGAAACAAAAGGACCAAATGATATCGAATATGTATTTTCCTTACGTCGGAACTACAATCCCCTTCCATTTCATGAATGTGGCCTACCGAATTAAACTATTTACCGGATTTGTTATAACATAAGCAACACGACGGGTACCACATGTGGAGCAGGATCTGCTTACCCTTCCGGAGCACCTGCTAACACCCCTAGTTTTTGGTTTGGTTCGTGTTGCTTATTCCTTAGTTTTCTATGTTGTGTCATGTGTTCTTTTGTTTGTCTGTTTGTCTTCTTTCACTTTTAGCCATGGCGTTGTCAGTTTATTTTCAATTTATGAGTTTGACTGTCCCTCTGGAATCTTTCGTCTCTCTTTAACATTCATATACACACTTTGTAGATTCGGTTAGTTTTATATTTCATAGACTTAAAGTACAATAAGTAGAGATACCGGGAGCCTGTTGTTTCCCTGACTAATTGATTTCAAATTTACCATTTGGAACTCTTAATTTAATAGCTTCCTTGTGAGCAGGAACCCCTTTATCGAGGCAATCATGTTAGGAAACACAAGCCCTGGAATATCGTATTAATGTTTCCATATATGCACAGTCATATTTATTCGCATTTGTCATGGTTGGTATTGGATTACTTCCTACACCCAATATATAGATATTTGTTTTGGAGGTTTTAAGAATATAGTGTCCTAGAATCATACTTATTTCTATTCACTGACATCTTGGTTGATGGTTACATGTACGGTAGGTGGCTTCTTTTTTGTTAGAGGTTCTGGTATGTTGCTGTCCTTTTGAGGTATAACCTACATTTACGTTCATAGAAATTTTTATGTGTATTTAGTAGGGATGTCAAAAGATCTGAAATTTAATACTCGGATACTCGGTCAAGATTCTCGAGTACTCGCGAGTACTCTGATGAATCTTATACGTCTTTTAAAAAGTTTAGATTAAATTTGGGATGCAGTGTATTTGTTATTACCTTTCATAAACCTTTAGACAAACGTTCTACAAACATAGCTTGCTCCTCTGATTTTGTGTCAATTTAAAAATGAATTAATTTACCGGCCGCAGTTTCTAAAAATAACATATCATAATAGCAATTATTGTTTGTGTACGTGTTCATGAACCAAATTCCATTAAAATCAGAAATATTTGCCTATAAAGTCCGACAAAGTAGACAATACATGTATCATCTATTCCTGAGGAGTTGTTATTTTTTTATGATACGACATGTCTATTAATGTCAACAACAATATTGGACTTTAAATTACTTGTGCTTTTTCGTTTTGCTCAGTCTTACTATTTCTGTGTTGTTGTTTTTTTTTTCGCTCTCGTACTCTCGCCTATCTTTCAATTGTAAATTCAACAATCATAGTTAAGTTTCAAATACAGAGTAATTAAATTAATTTAAAAGTACATCTCATACCAATCACATTTACATAAATGTCTTGATTAACAAACAAAGTAAGTTTTTACAGCTTGTAATGAATTAGTTATTAGTCCATGAAAGTGTTGAATCGTGTGCAAACACCGTCTCTAATCAGTTGCGAAGGGTTCACCGCATGTCACTTTGCTTTTGTTCTTGTTTAGAAATATGATTTAGTCAACAATTACAGACGAAAGCCTGTTCGACTTTCTATTTTTTGTTACAAGTAGTGCACATAAAAATTTCCCTCGGAAGGAAAGGACGTTGCTGGTACCACTATAACAAATAGTAGCCTCAAGATAAACATATTTATGTTCTTAATTGATTTTTTTTGTATTACGAAGGGGACATTTCAACGGAACTAAAGTGAGCGGAAATGTAAAGAAAAAATATCTCAAAAAGTATAACAGGCAAACCAGTATCCGAGTACTAAAACTGTGCTCGAGTACTCGGTCTTCCGAGCGAGTACTCGTTGCAATCCCTAGTATTTAGTTTCTGATCTCATAGATTAACACCTTACTTTTCCATTGAAACTACATATAGAGTAAGTTCCGATAGGCTAATGTCTCATTGACCAAAACCTCATAATTCTATTCATTGTTATTGTCGTTGAAGTTTTATAGAGGTTATTGTCATATTTTCATATACCATATATTTCAATTTACTTTTATATTTGCTGGAGGTTATGGTAGGTTACTGTCCCAAGACCGATACTCCGCCTTTCAATTCATAGTCATACAAGTTAAAGATTAAGATAGGCTAATATAAAAAAAGAAGACGTCTCATTGACTGAGAACCAATATTTTCCTCATATTTATTTGAGGAGTTGGTAGGTTTTTGTCTCATTGACTCATACTTTTAATACATTTTTTGTTCGTAATCATACCTACACATGCTATATGCGTTAGAAGCTCCGATAAATGTAAATTGTTGTTTATTGACTTATACAGTGTAACCTGCCTAATCTGACACCTGAGTATTCCAATCTCTTGCTTTAACCGACAAATTTTCATGGTCCCAACATGTGCCTATCCTTGCAGAAAAAAAAACTGAGAATTCCAACACCCTGCCTAATCAGATATTTTTTTTCTGGTCCCTCAGTGTGTCGGATTAGGCAAGTTACACTGTTACCCATACTTCAATTCATCAATACATATTTGTTGTTGATAACGTTAGATGGCTGTCCATTCACGTTTCCAATAAATTGGCATTCATGATTACAATTGATGGAGTTTTTTTGGTAGGTGGCTGTATCAAAAATTAATACCTTACACTTTTATTCCGAGTCATATTGGGTGGGGATATTGGTAGGTTTCTGTCTAATAGAAAAACATCTTACATGTTCATTGCGAGTCCTATCGGTTTGAGTGTTCTGATAGGTTGCTGTCTCATATACTTATACCCCATAGTTATATTGGTTGGTAGGTTACTGTCTCTTTGACGTATATTTTATTATTGCATTCATAATTATACTTGTTGAAGGTTTGTCAGGTTTTTGTCTCATAGACTATAGACTTATATATTATGTTGGGTTGATGTTTAGACGAGTTGTAAATACATAATGTACACAGCCATGTATCACCATCATTGATGGCGATCCGATGGATTAATCTGTTGTAGAGTTGTCACTGACTCAGACGTACCCATCATTCCCATTCATTCAAGTGTTCCACTTAACCCCTTTATAAAGTTCTTACTGCCATACTCACATGACTCACTGCAGCTAAAAAAGTACTTCAGAAATATTCCGAAACGGCATATTCGAGAAGTGGCGTTAATCAGATGTGGATACTGAAAAATTCAAAAGAGTTATTGATGAAGTTACAATCTCAATCATTAAAACATTGGACCACCATGAAAACCTTTGATTTTTCACCTCTTTACACCACTATTCCACATACTTAACTTAAAGCTGGACTGAAAGAACTCGTCAGTTTATGTTTCTTTAACAAAAAGAGCACTAGACCTTTTAAATTTCTAGTTTTGGGCAGGAAATCAGCTTACGTTGGGAAAAATCATACAAAGTCAAGCAAAAAATATACCGAAGAGGATATTACTGCCAAGCTGAACTTTTTAATTGACAACACATTTGTTGAATTTGGAGGTTTGGTCTTCCAACAGACTATTGGAATCCTAATGGGTACCAATTGCGCTCCTCTACTTGCAGATTTGTTTTTGTATTCCTATGGAGCAGAATTTATCATAGGGCTTGTACAGAAAGAAGAGAAGAAATTAACCCAGTCTTTTAATTTCACCTTTCGGTATATTGATGATGTACTGACACAGATAAATCTGCTTCATATTTAGACATTGTTCACGAAATGACTAGTGATGGTAGGTTAAATACCAAACTTTATGACAAACGCAATGATTTTAATTTTCCATTTCTGTGTAGCAACATCCCAGCGGCACCAGCATATGGAGTATATGTGTCTCAATTGATACGATACTCAAGAGCTAGCTCAAACTACGTTAATTTTGTTGGACGAGGAATACTGCTTTCTCAAAAGTTGCTAAGACAGGGCTATGCATCAATCAAATTTAGGTCATTACTCTGAGTGTGTCAGAAATAATATCTGATATTTTTCCTCAGTCATAATAACCTTCCATCATTACCGAACTGAACAAAGAAATAACACGGCGGGTGCCGTATACGGTGCAGGAAATGCTTACCCTTCCATAGCACCTGATTTCAATCCCGGTTTTTAGTGGAGTTCGTGTTGTTTCTTATTTATTGTTTATAACTGTTGATGTAAATGTCTTTTGGTTTTGTGAGTCTTTGTTTACTCCTTGGTTTTGATTGTTATTGTCATAATCATATGTGTCGGATGTTTTGATAATAATAAATAAACTACTCATAGATCCCAGGATGGAAGTTGATGGCTCATTGACTGATACTTTACAATTCCTGTATTCATATTTGCTTGATTTTTGTGAGGTTGCTGTCTCATGGAAGATTTGTATTAATATTCATACTTGTTCGAAGTTTCGATTGTTTTTAACCCAGTGATTTTTTTGCATATATTTTTTTATTAAAAGTCATAAGCTTGAATTTTTACTGTCCTACCTATCGGATGGAAATGGATAATTTAAATCTTTGCTTTACTATGATAAATATAAAAAGAACTTTCTTTGATATTTGTTTTATTTTTTTCTCTGTACAGGTACTAAAATATATAAAAATAAGTGGACAGCTTGAATGTACAAATTGATATTTACAATAGACATTTATATATAAATGATATTATGCTTTTTAAACATTCAATTTATTGTCATGTATAATTTGATTTACATCACATTATTTCATAAATGCAGCAATCAATATGAATTTGCTATATTTTTTATAAAGATATTCCAAACAGTAACTGTTGTGTCTAGAGATTCAATGTAAACTTTGACACATTTTGGTTTCAATGACAAAAATATTCCTCATTTGCTGTCCATATGTCTCATTAATGCAGCAACTAAGTTGGTGAAATTTAAAATGATACATTTTCTGATAAACTGCCAATGAAACTACCGGATATGCTTTTAAAAGTTGTGGATAGAACAGAGATGAATATCCCGAATGCCACAACCATACAATACCTATTTATTGGCTAAATGTTAAACACTTAAGCTTGAAATTTTGAAGAATGTTCTATTATAGTTTCTGTTCTTATAATTTTTTTTAAGTTATGTATCATCTGGACAAAATCTAACGATTCGAGAAAGATGTTCACAACTGAAAGCTAATTAAAAGTGTGCATATAGGATTTGTTTTATTACTAGAACACTGAAATGCAGAATCTGGATATTTCCAGTAACTTATGAAAACAGACAAATACGATCTATATAATGTTTGTTGATTATAATTTAATACAAAATCAAACAATACAATTGAAAGTGTACATTCAATATAACATGTCAATGTCATATGCAACTAGACAACCACGTTAATCTTGGGTTAATATCAACTAGTAATGGAAATAGTTGTCTAGCAAGGTATGTCTCACCCATTAACTTTAAAGCTATGCCACTCATGATATGTGAACTTAAAACAGGCAAACTTCGTAGAATACTTCTATTTGTCATTGTTAATGTTAGTTTTTTAAAGTAATGTCTACATGATGTGATGTCATGTAGATGGTAGTTACATAAAAAACCAAGGAAATATGCAAATGGTAAAGGATGATACATATAAAGGTCTTGGGCATCCAATTGTAGTTGTAATTCTTGTGGAAATATCAACGTCCTCGTTGGAAATAAACAAGCTTCAATTGTTAATGTTTTTATGACTGTATAAAGTTTTTCTTTCTTCATTAGATTTAGCATACGCTTTTGGATACATGTGTACTCTTGTGTAATCAAGTTCTGTTGGGTCAATGGTAAAAACGCACATGATGTGGTTACTCCAGTGAAAATTTTCTCATCTGTATGTTTCTGCAAAGCATAATTTGTAACACTTAATGAGGCCAAATAATTCTTATGACCATATAAGAAAGAAGCCAATTTCAGCCATCCTGTCATTGCATCTGATTGTACGCCTATCAATAAAAGGCTAAGATCATATTTGTACTTGTAGTATTCTTGTTTGTTTTCTGAGCTTTTTAGATACTCTGATTCATCTGAAGCAAACCGACATGACTTTGATAAGTTTAGAGCAAATAAATCCTTAGATAAGCCAGTTCTGGAAAAAACGTAGACTATGATGTAGTATTTTCCGTATGCTTCCATCGCCACAAAATGCAGGTCCATTTTGTACTATTTTGATGAAATTTTCGCTTGTTACATATTCAGTAATATTGTAGAATTGGCTTTCTTAATCTTTCAGGGTCTCAGAAGAATCAAAACAATGGTTTCCTTGCTGATATAAATTATTAAGATGGTGTCCAATTTTTCTCTGTTCATAACATTAAACCTTGAGTAGAAAAGATTATTGTCCGGAATAAAGTAATGTGATAATATTGATTGCCTGACACAGTAAATCAGTCTTTTCAGACATGTCATGAAACAATGTATTATATTATCTGGTCGCCAATAATTTGGGTCTGTTTCTTCTGAAATCCAAAACATCAATGTGTTTAAGAAACATGAACATAATAAACCTTTCAAATCTTCATGCTTCTCCACTATTTCCTTCAGCAGTATTTTTAATAGAGCATAACATAACAATTGTGTATGGCTAAAGGAATATATAAGAAACTTTTCTGCTACTGAAAATGAAATTCGCCATTCGATATTTTCGTTAACGGATCCTTTGCATCAAATTGGAACAAACAACACTCCAAAGGATATTATTTTTGAAACAATTTCAGGTGTAGGCCAAGCTGTACGAGATCTAATAACCCATGGCTGTGCCTGCAATATCCATCGGTCACATTTAAGGCAATTTGCCAAATCAAACATTCCCTCAATATCTGATATACATGGACCATGGATTTGCATTTCCGTTCCTATTCCTAAATCAGAACAAGACGACAAATCTAACATTTTAAACTGTTCACTTGAGAGCATACAACCGAGATGATTTGTTTCCCACAAGTTTTTACTAGCAAATTGATTAGCTTTTTGATGATCATGAAGACTTAATTGGGTGAAACATGGTCCGGTCTCCTCTGTATTCATAATTAAGGGAATTGTAGGACCTTCAAAAATGACGTCTTTTTCTGATTCATACACCTTAAATGTTCTATCAATAGTCATTATATCAAAGTCACTGCCTTTCATATGTAGTCCTTCACCTTTGCTTCCACTAGCAATTCTGTCTTCTCCATTTTGTGACATATCAGAAATGCAAAAAGCTAACCTCCTCATTCTTACAACCTCCTCCGATCCAATCTTTTGGCATAGATATTTGTAAAAGGTCAATGAATCATGTTTCTCTGTTGACATTCTCACTGTTTTGTGCATGTCGGCCTAAATAAAAACTTACTATGTAGTCAGTGATGAATAAACTTCTTTATTTCATAATGCAAAACAAAAACAACATTTACTTTATATGTATACTCAAAATTGCTATAATCTTTCTATACAAGCTTATTATTTGTTTTAATTTATAATTGGGCTTTACGCACAATAGTTTGTTGGCTGAACTCTAATAAGATTTTGTTTGGTTGGGGAATACAGTATAGAGTGAAGTACATGTAGAATGTTTTGCTGGTGTACATATGTTTATTATAAAATATTCAACTGAACAAATGATCAAATGTGAAGAGTGAGTCCAGACAAAAATACATGTGTCAGCACATGCTTGTTAGATTGCAAGTCTAAAACTTTGCAAAGTCTATTGCCATTATTTCTTAAGGAAGTTCGCTTGTCATGTTTCGGGATTTTTATTAGATTTTCGGAATCCTCTGGTTTTATAGATTTGAATGCCTTAAAACAATTTGCCCATTGACCCCCATTTTTCTTTATATAAGTTTTTTACATGTATAATGATAGGTCATCTGGAAAAATCTTATAAAATATTAATTATTTTTTAATAGTTTTGGGGAACTAAAACTTGTCAATGATAAAGCTATGAAAAGTCAATAGAGAACATTTTCCCGCCAAAATTTTTAATGGCTAATATCTCAAAAACAAGCACATTGACCTAAATATATATGTTTTGCTCTTTTGATTCGTTTACTAATTTCCTATCAATACATTATATACTAGTGTTTTGAAAAGTTACTTATTTTGAAACTGAGAAGCAAACTCCCTTAAAGCTACATGTAAGAATGACATACTAAAGTTTGCAAAATTTTATGGGAATTTCTAAACATTGAATTAAAAACCCTTGTTTTCTCGGACGTTGGGAAAAAAGCTCATTGAAGATAAAAAAATGTTTCTTAAACTTACTGGAATAAATTTGCATTTAAGATCTGATCAAGCAAGTGTTTTAATCTTTCATATCATTCTTAGAAAAGAGTGCTCCGGATGAAAATTGTTCTAGTTTTGTTTTGAATAAACAATAAATCTTAAAAATTTTCTTTTTATAAACATGTATGTTCAATCAACATCATTATCAAGAGCCCCAGTATTATTACAAAATTAATCAGAACAGACAAATTATGAATAGTATTTTTTATATACATACACTAGTATCTCGAGAGTCATTAACACATACGTATACACCAATGATCATACTTCAGATGATGACTTATTAACGTTTTGTGAGTATTAAAATGAGATAATTTGAAATGAAAATGAAATAATCAGACGTTGGGTTAAAAAGTGTTACAAAGGAAACGTCGCGAGGCAATTTGGGAATTTGGGAAATATCCCCGGTGATTCGATGTATACAAATAGGCTCCAGATGAATCTGTCTTGTGATAAGACTCTTCAACTCCAGCACGAGTGATCCGTGTTCGCTGAATGAAATATATAAATACACAGCAACACCCACTTCGAATAGGGATAGTCAATCTTAATTTTGACTGAAAAAGTATCACCAATTTTTCACGTTAAAAACACCTTTAACAACTCGTTAGCATTATGATAAAAAAGACATTATTATTGTAAGAGTTAAATATTTTAGTGGAAATAATTTGCAATTAAGATCTTAGTAAAGCTTGTATTTTCCCTTCCTTATTTATTACTTGATTAGTGTGTTCCAGATGATAATCTTTCAAGTTTTGTTTGAAATAAATACAAATTATACATGTTATAAGTGTTACAAAATCTGTTGTCGTCGTCGTCAATTAACTTTTACAAATATCTTCTCCTCTGAAACTACTGTGTCAAATTCAACCAAACTTTGTCACAATCATTATTGGGATATCTTGTTAAAAAATGTGTCCAACAACCCCGCCTACCAAACAACATGGCTGCCATGGCAGAAAATAGAACATTTGGGTAAAAGTAGTTTTTTGCTTACATCAATCCAAAGCATTTAGAGTAAATCTGACACGGGATTTTAAATTGTTCATTACATGTAGATCAAGGTAATTTGCCCCGACATTTTCAGACAAATCAGATTACCTGTTGAAAAGGGTTGCTGCCCCTGAATTGGTAATTTAAGACAAATTTGCAGTTTTTGGTTATTATAACCTATACCATTATAGATAAAATTAAACGGTAAACAGCAATAGTGTTTAGCAAAGTAAGATCTACAAATAAATTATCATGACCAACTGGTTGATTTACCCTTTATTCAGTTCAGTTAATATAATAAGGAAATGGGTTGATATAGAAAATAAAAAAAATATCAGAAATTTGGGGTCCACAAGCAAAGCAAGGAGGGTACAAGCAAAACTTCATGAGGAATTTGTAAAAATAAAAAAACAGGTGGAAAAGGGTCATAGTTTCTATGTCTTATGATAGGCCTTATCAACTCCTACAAGAGTCGTCAGTTTTGCTAAAAGTGATGTATTAATACACAGCAACTTTCGTTTAGAATTGGTACCGCCAATCTAAGTCTAATATAGAAAAAATGTCACGCTTATTCAGTGCATTAAATAATTTTATTAGCACTTTTTCGGGGAATGTGCCCATTGCAAGACAACAAATATATCAAACATGTCCTCGTTTTTCAGTATCTATTTACATTCACACCCCTTCATCCATTTTGGTCAACCAAGCTATCTGTTAAATTTGTTATTAAATTTTTAATCTCAATCCTTATAGAATATTCTACAGGGTCATGTGGATTGAGCAATTAACAAATCAAAGCATTGAAATAGTACAACAATTCTTGCACATGTATTTTTAAATGATTGTTTAATTTACGATTTAGAATAATGAACATTGTTGTTACAAAAGTTACTTATATTTTCTAAATATCCTACCTTTAAGTATTCCTTTCCAATACTGTAACCTATGACTGTTTTCCTCAGTTGTGCTTTAAATCTTAAAAGTGTCATTGAACTTTAAACAATTTATATGTGACTATATGCTATATATAGTGTCATTGTTTTGACGGTAGACGACTGAATGATAGTTTTTGATGCATAAACTATATATAGTCTTGAATTTTCTTTAATGGGGAAGAGGATAAGTGTGAGTGTTTAAACAATTGAAAGATTAAAGAAGATACAAACAATTAAACTTAATACCCAACAAAATATGGGATTTCTTTATTATTTAGCAGTGTTAGGAAAACAGTGTGGGAAAAACAGATTGATTTTGTTGATGTCCATTATTCACTTTCTAATAACTAACTTAATTTTCCAGAAATGAATTTGCTACTTAATATAAATTAATTATGCTAGTGTAAAATTTCTCCTAATTTTTCCTACAAATCTTCAATATTATTTTTTTAAATACTTCAGCAATTCGTAGATGTAAGTTTGTCTGCTTTGAAACAGATTTCAGTTTAATCAGCTTTAAGATTTTAAGGTTTAGAATAAAGTAAAGTGAACAATTTGATATGTAAGATTTTATCCTCATATATAGCTGTCTATTTCAAAATATCTAACTAGACAATTGATCATAATATAGGAATTGGGCAATAACAGAAAGGAATATTCTTGTACAGTCTGAAATACATGTTTTAAGGAGCATACGTATACAGAACACATCGTATTTTGAATGTCAATTCCATCACTTTCCTAGTCTTGTGCCAACTTTTCATGGAGCTTTCTTTTTAAAAACTGACCAAAATATATCGGCATTATTTAATCAATAAATTGTAATAACATCCGTGATCATTTAAAAAAAATGTATTGAGTAATACATGCAAATATTTAAGTGATAACCCCATAGGAATATGGCTTATCCAATGTAAATCTAATAATTTTCAAGAGAGTTTACTATATTCATCTAGATACGACCTAGTTTTACTTTGCCGATCATTTTTCTGTAGGATTTAAAAACTCTAATCGGAAAAGTGTTTCCCTTGGTGGAGCACCAGGAATTCCCGTGGGATATAAAACGTTCTCTTATTTCAATTGTGGAAATTATCTACGTTTCACATCTGAGTAATGCATGTATTTTAGTCTAACAAAGATGTATCCAGTGAAACAAATCGTTTTACCTAAGAAAATTATTAAAAAGTGTTTCCGTTATAAACATAGGCGAAATTCAAACAAGTAAAGGTGAAAGCATTGTGCTTTCAACATACAATATTTCAATGGTCATTTCAGATATTCTATTTCATTGGATTATTCATTTACTAATGTTAAAAGAATACACTATGCACATAATAAATAAATTAAAAGATCATTAAGATCGAATTGACAACCAGGAAAAGGAGACGGGAAAAAAAAAGATGGGAAGAAGAAACAACAAAAAGCACCATTTTCTAAAAGCAACGAAAAGACAAAACTGGAAATAAAGATATATATATATTTTCACACACTATCAAACTTGATGTTATCAACCCATTCGATTGAAAGAGGACTTATAGTGACGTTCTGTATAGTTAATCGGTTTTCTTTCAAAATCTGTTATGAGTTTTTTTAAACTATGTATTCACACAATCAAACACGTTGTGATAATTCTCAATTATCAAACAATCAATCAATTTCATCTAAAATTGTCATTTTTCTCAGTTTCTTGGTATTAACGCACTATTCAGTTAAAATAACGAAAGTTCGAATTTCCCATACAAAAAAAAATGCAAACTCGCATAGCAACTGCAAACAGACAGAAGGCAACACATTTAATGTTCAGCAATGTATTCAAGGAAAGTCAATCCTTTTCAAATAAGTTTTTTCCCTTTTTATATATGTAAACTTGAGTTAGCTGCACTTTGATGCAGGTTTTTGATGTCTTGTTCGAATACGAGCTGCTGTTTGATACAATTACTAATCATATCTAAAAGTTTTTAGAGAATGACCGCCACAAATTATCCTGCAAACGTACATACAATGTATACAAATATATACCGGTCTAAACACTTTAATTGATAAACAGCTCCATCCAAATGAAATAAAATAATAAAGAGATATAAAAATTTATGGAAGATTTATATGTTTCAAGTACTTGAAACGAGATATATTCGTAATATTTGGTTATTGTATATCATAATAACACCCACTTGAAGAGTAGCGATAAACCACTATGAACATAATATAATAATAAACAAGAAATATTTTTTTTTCTTTTTTAATTCGTACATATAATAATAAAACTAAATCAATGGTGATTGAAAAAAAGAGAACAAGGATATCCATTATGCTGTTTGTTTAATTGTCGGCCAAAGTGAGGAATATTTTGTATACAGTTTATATATTAACTACGAGAACTCACAAACAACTCTAAATGCACACAAAAAATCTATCTTACAAAGTTCATTCAAGGCTCTCTTATAAAATCTATGATATATAAGATCTTTTCTGGATTAACAGAGACTCTCAAAACCAAACTATTCAATTTCTGTGATACATAAGACTTAAACACACGAGGAGCAGATGACTTTGAAAAGCTTAATGCATCTAAGCTCATATTTGCCTGAGAGAGTTTGGAGACTTTTTCTTGTATGTTTTATTTTTAAATATGTTTGCAATATAGTATGAATATAAATGATTATCAACTAGTGTTTGATTACTGTTGTTTACATATTTATTTCTACTAAGTAGAAGATAAAAATTGTAACAAGAAAGGTTCATATCTTATTCCACCATGCCTCTCTGTAATCACAAAGTAAAATAACAAAAGTACCGATCTCCGAGGAAAATTCAAAACGGTAAGTTCGTAAGAAAAGGCAAAATCAAAAGCTCAAACTCATCAAACGAATAAGGCCAACATGTTCTTGAAAATCCAAATCATAACACGAGCTTTGCAGAGAAGATAAATAAATAAAAACGGCATATTTTATGAGTAATCTTAAACAAAAACCTGAGATAAGTTTCCACATCTTACATTATGTCTTACTTTTCATACAAGTGACTTAAAGCTGGGTACCGAGCATGGAATACTAACAGGGACAGCAAAAATGTAATAATAATATAAAAGGTGCTGGATATACAATTCCACGTTAATACTAGTATATCTTTGGTGATGTCCGGCCTGAACATCACATTCAAACCTAAAACAAAAGCTAAGGAGTTAATATCAAAACAAAACTGACTAAAGCCATTTGTGAACAATGAAGCAGAAATGTGTATGAGTTAGACACATTCCTTAATCTAAAGTGATTTCCAAAATTGTATACCAGCACCAAATACTCGTATATTCTGCGAGTTGGCTAACATATTTTTTTCAAAACTCATCATAGCTCAGTATTAATACATATTATACCATCAAATTATCGAACCTCAATAAATTATCTTGATATAGGTCCCAATTGATAGTTATTATATACCTCAGTAAATATAATCAACTTAGAGCTTCACATATCAATACCTAGACTATTTGCCTATGAATGATACGATGTTGACAGTCAATCGACAAATATTTGAAACCTATTGTTAACCATTTGTTCGATGCGTTTTGGCTCTTGATTTTGGCATTTGATAATAGTCTTTTCGTTTTGAATTTAATCGGAATAAAGAGTTTTGGGATTTTATTTTTTATAAAGATTAACTTTAAAACTCAAAATTAAATAGAGTTCATGTAATTTTAAATAAAGTTTGTGATATTAACATTATTACTAGATTGATAGACACGTTTCTCTTTTGAACATGACATGTTGCAATTTAGAGTAAGTTATGTGTTAACATCAATGGTATAATAATAATCATCGTAGACATGCTAGACATTGTCAAAACAAACAGCTTGTTTGTGGCACGTACTTAGCTTGTTAAATTTGTTGAAATTGTCCAATTAAATATAACTTTAACGGAATTATACATTTAATCTGTACGACAACGAACCACTTTGAATATTCCGATTTAACAATGACTGGTGGTCTGTTAATAGGGGAACATATATGAAAAATTCCATGAGTTTTTAAGTATGCTTCAAACGAACAAAAAAAAAACCCTCAAAAAACAACAGAACGAAAATACAACCAAATCGACGATTACACGGTTTAGAAAGTTGATGCAACTGCAGGTCCAAATAAAATACATAATTAGATAGACATCTTTATATCATACAATGTATATCCGTATTTAGATGAAGTTGTCATTAAGGAATTAATCATCTCAACAATTCAATAAAATCATTGGTAATCAATTCTGGTACTCAAAATTAAATTCGAGATATAACACTGAAAATAAGACGGAGAAAGCCGTGTCTGTTGTTTTTATAATTTCTCGATTTTGGTGATATTAGTTTTACCCAATCAGAAAATCTTGGATTTTTAATGGAAAGAAACATCAAAAAATATATGAATATATCTGAACTAAAGCTAACCAGATGACAATTAAAAATGAGTATAACCCTTACATGTGTACCACATTTTCATCAATAAAAGGCCTCGAAATAACAAAAAAAAAAAATATCGGCTAGATTTATTTACAAAAATATGAAATAAGATAGAGATGGTATACAACCACAAACGACAGCGCCTGGCTTTTAGACTGATTACTTGGCACAGAGACGTACATGCAGTGTTGGGATTAGTTTGCTGGCGCCACATTTAAGCTACAACTGTGGGGAAACAGTTAAACAGAAGATACAACTATAAAGGTCAGAAAAAAGGGCTTAGCGCATCAGGTCGACACAGAACAGAAAACATCTACAGAAAACAGACGTGGTACGACATTTCTACACCTAACAAAAAATAGACAATACGTACAGATCTGATTGTACTTGTAGATACGGACAGCTTGTTCAAAGCTATAACAATTAATAACGAAAAATATCTATCTCAAAATGAGTCATCACATTAACATCTTTAAATTAATAGATACAGTTAAGTCTCCCTAATATCGTGACTAACATCTATAAATTGACAATAAGGGTCAGTTGAAAACGAGCCTTTACGGCAAAAGAGATGATTTCAGCTTCCCAATTGTGAACTTCAATTTCTATATAGCAAAATTCCTGCAGCGTCTGCATACGGAGTATATTTCTCCCAATCGATACGTTATTCCAGGGCTTGTATTTCCTATCATGATTTCCTTGACAGAGGGTTGCTGTTAACAAGGGTTCCAAATGGTGAATTTGAAATCATCCCTTTATAAATTTTACGGACGCCATCACAAGTTGGTTGACCGTCACATAATAAACGTGTCACAGATGATATCGGATATATTCCTAATATCGTAATCAATCCCCTTCCTTTTCACAAATGTGACCTACCGAATTAGATTATTTACCGGGTTTATAATAACATATGCAACACGACATGTGCCACAAGACGAGCAGGATATGCGTACCCTTCCGGAACACCTAAGATCGACCCCAGTTTGTGGTTGGGTTCGTGTTGCTTAGTCTTTAGTTGTCTATTATTATGTCGTGTGTACTATTATTTGTCTGTTTTCTTTTTTAGCCAAGGCGTTGTCAGTTTATTTTCAATCTATATGTAATATATCTCTCGTATCTTTTGTCCCTCTTTTTTAACATTAAAATAATGAGTAGAAAGGTTTCAAGTTTTATTTTGCATCACATTTATTTTTCCAATGTACTAAATGTTATTCTATAATATTAAAAAAATGTCATTTTTTAATTTAGAAGACGAGGCAGCAAAAACTAGAGATATTTGATTGTGGCAATATAATTTCCAGATGTTATATCATTACATTTTACTTATTTCACAATGAGTACATGGTAGACATCGGCATTAGAGAAGGCTGTTGAAGTGTCACCAGATATTAATGTTTGTTCTTTGAAGTGGTCATTACATTCCTGTATTCCAATCTAAAATAAAAAGCATTATTTACAAAGAAGAATCACAAAAGTACTGAACTCCGAGGAAAATTGAAAAACGGAAATTCCCTAATCAAATGGCAAAAGCAAAAATCCAAACACATCAAACGAATAGGTAACAACTGTCATATTCCTGACTTGGCACAGACATTTTCTGATGTTAAAAAGTGTTTACTATGCAAACAAACTGTAATATATTTTCCTTTGTTAATATCTGTTAACAATCGCCGTACTATTGTATACTTTATTATTTGTGCGATAGTCTATATTAAGACAAAAATAGTCAAGATTCATTTGGTATTGGTATTGAAATTTGAGTAAAGGTGTTAAACATAATAGCAGTTACACGTCAAAATACACATGGTATTTTTATAAACATGATTTTATTGAAAAAAAAAACTACCTTAATTCCGGTGTCAGTACAACCAAGAAATATTCCAAGCTGATGTGAAAAAGATCCAAACGACGAAACAGGAGCGTATAACGATATTTGTTTACAGTTTGAAACAACCTGCAAAGAAAGAGTCATAAGGTTTAAATAAGATAATTAACATTTTTTAATTACACGAATCACTTTGAAAGATTAAAAAAACAATTTCAAATGTATAATTTATTGTAAAGGGTTTACAATTATAGGTTATGTTAATTTTCCGTAAATCATTCACTCTTAATATGTGAATCGCTACTTAAAAAAACAATGTTTGTGTAATATTATGTTTCTTTTTAACTTATTTAGAGTGTACAATACAAAATTATCTTTGTGCAAATAAAAAGAAGTAAAATTAAAATTAAAATTGCTACCTGTATACCCTTTTGCCACATTTTATCAGTTCTTGCATTACAGAGTTTAAGGATGACCGAGTCTGCATTTGTTTGTGTACCATCAGAACAATAATCTCCTTTAGAATGAGATAGCACGAGCTGTTGGGAGAGAGCGGAGGATACTAATGTACTGTCACAGTCATTTGCATCTAAAAAGAATAGCCCATGTAAAATAAATGATTACCTCCCTTCAAGATAAAACAACTCAGAACATGTGAACGATGAAAATACAAAAAAAGAAGATTTGGTACAATTTCCAATGAGACAACTCTCCACAAGAGACCAAATGACACAGCAATTTATAGGTCACCGTACGCCATAGTCAGCTATAAAAGACCCCGACAAGGTATAACAATTCAAACGAGAAATCTAGCGGTCCAATTTACGCACAAAAAATGAACAAAAACAAATATATTTTACATAAACAAACGACAACCACTAATGTATTGTACAAAATCAAAGGAATAATCACCGTGAACAACAAAATTTTCAAATTGTTGGTTTGTTTAATTCAGGAAAAAAAAGAACATATTGAGGTACATGTAACTTCATTTTTGTCTTATATGTTTTGTCATCTGTGTACATAGATATTCAATATCGGACAATCAACTTGTGATGATGTCCACAAAATGTCTTTGAACGATGTCTTCCAGTGCGCATATGATGACCGCTGTTATAAGCGTGGTCCATGTTGTTCAATTTTTAGATTTAAATAAAAGGTATTTTGAAGAGTGATGTTTGCCTTTGTGTCTTTTGTTAATTACAGTATTAACTTCTCAACGACCTTTGAATGTCCTTTTTAATCTTCTGTCACTCTGATATACAAGTTTACTAACATCATTTACGCTTACGTATTAAAATTGAATACGCATTTAAATCTAACGATAATATATACTGACCACATACATTACAAGTTGATGGACAAATCTGTTTGATTGTGTGGTCATTACATTGTTTTTTTACCTTAGAACAATCATCGGAATTGTCGGCACAGTATCTGCCTGGTCGATCTGAAATCACATCAAAACATGTGATGTAAATTATTCATATGGACCGTATTTATCGTTTCTAAAGCAGGTATTATTTTACAACTTCTGGTTAGTTTTTATCCTGTCGTTGTTTTTAAGGTTTCCATTTAGGTAAGTTTGTAGATTTTTAATAGTTCTCTCCGATGCCTTTAATTTAGAGAAACTACATAGTAATTTGGTAAGAACTTTTTTTTAAAGAATTATTGCAATCACCCTTATATGCAAAGTTATAAGTAGCCAAAATTCTTCCACTGACATGATTATTCTTTATGTTTTGTAAATTTGAATCGTAGAATTTCGAAAACCTGTCATTTTACAAATTGGAAAGACAGTAGAATATTGTTCATAACAAATATCTGTTATGTCCTCCAAGTGTATAAGATTGACATTTTTGAAAAATGATTTAATCTTCGTGTGAGTACTGGATATAAAAACAATCAATCGTGTAATTAAGGTATTATGGTGGTAATTTTAAGTTTTTGTAACTCCATGTTTGTTTTAATTCTTTTTCAAAAACATATAAATAAACATGTTTCCAAATTCAAAGATTACGCAATGGATACCGAGTTACTGGTCGACCATTCAAACCATATCATGCATATGAATCAATGTCTGTTTAAAACGACATTAGTGTTTGTGCGACCTTTAGCAATCAAGTTGATCTCATGGTTGAATATTCAAAAAGTTATAATTGTATGAAGCTCTATGAAGCTATAAAACTCATCACTTACAACTATATAAACCACAAAGTACCGAACAAACATCATAACGAGGATGTTTGCCAAATTTAAACTAATATTAGTTTAAACATATTTATTTATAGTGGATTGGGAAACAAGTTATTGCAACTGATATTGATCCTTTTTCAATTTGTGGTTGCCAGTGCTGCGTTGTAGTGGCATTAGCCTGCTTTTTTTGAAAGCTTCAAGGATGTCTTTTACATGCAAGAGAAATTGCTCTCTCTTAACACAGGTCAGTTTATTCGATATATATTTTTCATAAGAATGATAAATTAAGTATCAATAATGTTTCAATTGAGCCGCTTGCAAAACAATTTGAATATCAACAGGATCAATAAAATCAGTCACTTTGAATTAAACAGCTTTTAATACTGAAAACACATCCTCGTTCTGGACCGACCATGCACGATAATTATATATAATGAAGATTGTTAAACATCCTCGACGGCGTTTTGAACTGTATACATGGTAGTGAACAGTATTGGATACAATGAATAAGTCTGAAAATGTACTGAAAGATTGAACCATACTGTATTGTGCTACACATTATGCACAATTTACTGATTTACTTACTGCAAATACCACAGCTTGCTGGACACAAACTCATTAAATGTAATGCTGCCTCACATTCACCAGGAAACAAGTGTGTACACATTTCATGTCCATCAATACAGATGTTTTTAGATATACTTGTGGTTGTTTGTTTTGTTGTCGTTGTTGGTGCTGCTGTTGTCGTTTTTGCTTAAAGAAAAAATACAAAAGATGACGCACTGGTGATAGAAACGATATTGTGCATACTGTTCAGCTGTAGAAATATGGATATTAACCCATCAAATAATGTTAAAGAAGATAACTAGTAGATTAACTGCCATGCTGATTTATTATCAACCATTGTTAACATATAAATACCTGTATGTTCTGTTTTTCTTTATTTTTTTATCAACGAAACAGTGTACTCTAGTCTCGTGACTCTGGTTACGCAATTTTTTTTCTTCATTTGTTTGTTTATCTATATTTGAGTAGCGAGTTGGTGAAAACGGACTTTGAAAATAAACATAACTGAACTTTGTATTCCTGCTTAACATTAACCGTTTTTACTTTCTATAAATAGAAAAATTTGTTGGCATTTATTTGCAGACATTCTAATCACCGGTCTTATATTTATTGTCAAAAATGTCAGACTATGTTATTGAGGGTAGTTTTTCAAATGGCGTTTTTAGAAATAATGGTTAGTTCATTTGTTTTGTACATCTTTGACTTAAGTAATTCATTATCCAGCTGTAGGTTGTGAATAGTATCATGATTAAGTCACTCACCAGAATCAAATTCACCAAATTTACATTTTTATCTGAAAACTGAGAAATCAATTTAACAAGTTACCTACCTGTATTTTAGAAAGTAATAAATCATTTGTTGTGTCTTCCTGGACACAGTAGATGGACTCACCTTAAACGTCAACTTCCAACTTTCTTTCGAAGTACTATACAATTTGTTTCCATTGACTTACCTATAACATTAATTTTCACCCCTTTTTCGGCAAGGACTTCCATACTATATCTATTGTACTGGACGCAGTAGAGGAATCCATCATCGGCTTCAGTGATTCCTGTAATGATTTTATTATGACAACACGTTATGTAAATGTCTAATGATATCAAGGGAAATAATCATATACAGGAAACATTTCCCCAGTTCTCACGTTTGAATATACACCAGAAACGTTCAAACTTAAAAAATCGACAGCTAACGATATTCATATCTTGAAAAGTATAAACAAAAAAATGAATGCAAATCCCTTTAAAGAGGGGCGAAAGATACCAGATGGACAGTCAAACTCATAGATTGAAAACAAACTGACAACACCATGGCTGAAAAATAAAAAGACAAATAGACAAATAAAAATACGGAAGACACAACATAGGAAACTAAACATGCTAAATAATGAACAACACGGACTCCACCAAACATTTGGGGTGATGTCAGGTGCTCCGAAGGGTAAGACTTAAGAATTGCTAGATTAATTTCCTCTTTTATGCTTTATTCTAACAACTATTATTGGTTTTTTTTTTACCCTTTTTAAAAACAAAATGCAATATTTTTTCTTTTTTTTTTCTTTCTGTTTTCTTTCTTAAAATGAAAAAAAAATAATATATTCAGACAGGACATAAATTATAGAAAGTAAATTCAACCTGTTGTGTAACTTTGAGGTTAAAATTTACAATCTAATTGAATGATATTTTTGGTCAGGAATATAAATGCAGATCTAAGTTGTATAAAAATGCCCCGATCACAAAACGAAAGGTTTCCTAGATACTTTTGAACGTACATATGAGTAAAAATGTATATATGAACAAAACTTTGTTACCATACCGGGTAATATACATTAATGGAGCGTTGTCTAATATTTGTTACAATACCGGGTTATACTACACATGAATGGAGCGTTGTCTGATATGTGTTACTGTATCAAGTAGTGAACATGAACTTGGCATTGCCAGATAGTATCACACCTAGTAGTATACTTCAACAGGGCGTTATCTACCTGTGGAAGCATGTTGACTATCGTAATTAGATAGGTGACGTAGTGGTGATTTGGTGAAGCCTGACAAGTAGCAATGTAACTTTTAAATGAAAAAAAAAACAGTTTATACGGCTCTGATGTTCTAAACAAATTTAACTTTCTTGATCGAAACTTTACAATACTAAATTTAGAGTATTAACAATCTTACAGCTTTGAAAACACTTGAGTCAACATATGCATACTATTTCATAAAAGAATTAATCAGATCTCTATGTCTATCAAAAGTGTTTTCTGCAATTATCTTCATTAGGTAAATATATGTACCAATGAAGTAAAATATAATAAATTGTTACAGCTACATTGATTATAATTATACTAAATTCCAACTGTTTAAATTGAAAATGAAAATAGTGCATATCTATATTATCCAAAACGTTAAAAAAATGGTGGAATTGTGTAACAAGATCTAACAAATTATGTAAACATAGTATCATTGAAACATTAAAAAATGATGGTTTGGAAAAACTACATCATCACATCAAACGTATTTAAAATGCAATTCACAAAACAGTACTGTTGTTCTTATAGTGCAATTATTTAATCCAATTAAAATTTGATGTTTTTCTCCTATGAACTGATTTACACATTGCGACGCCTCTTTAATAGTGAAATATATTCAATAAAAAGCATTCAACCGATTTATAATATAACAATACATACCTTTAGGAAAACTCAATTCGATAGTAATCTGAGATTCATTCATTATTTTAAATTGAATTTTATACTTCCGTTGTAGTCCTTTCACTACATTGCCCTGAAAGGATAATTTCATGCGGGAACCATCACTACTAATTTTCTCCCATATTACAGGATTATCTATCAGGACACTAATGTTTGCTCTCACAGAACAGCTGTATACAGGTTTGTCTCCGACTTGTACGTAATCTTGTTCTTTATCAACGACCAGCCGATTACTATCATATGGTACTTAAATATATTAATCAAGAAGAAATCAGTTGCAATTTTTGCAAATATTTCCAATATGAATATGTGAATTTGAAATATAGATGGCGATGTAATTGGATAATCCTGTTTGTGATGTATATGTTGTAAGCAGTAAAGAAGTAATCAGTTAATATATAAGTGTGTCTGTTTTAAAGGAGTTTATTTGATCTCTAATGTGATTCATTCAATTCTAGTGTTACTTTTTGTAGAATGTGGTTTACATATGTGTATTCTACAGAAAGAAAACTTTATACAATTTAACTTTATTTTTGAAGTCCTGAGGCAACAGTATTATTCAGATTTATGATGTTTTTCTTTCAAATTTTCAATGGAGGAAACAGGCCTATACCGCTGTTAAAGAGTCATAAGTGGATTGAGAGAAAACAAATCCGGGCTACAGACTTAAACCGGATAAAAGACATCAATTATAATAGGAAAACAAGAAAACAACAGACAACGAAGTGCACAAAGTAAAAACAAACGTGTTAACCACTCATGGGCTTTATATAAACAATTTCTGAAAACAAAAACTCAAATACACAAACAAATAAGTTCAAAACACATCTGACTACAATGTATGTCACACACACCTCTTTCAGTATAATGTATTTACGTGTTTCAACGACTGATACTTTGACAACATTTGGCAAAGAAAACAAGAGGAGAGGTTAACAATAGGCTGAATTTTCTTCTCATATGTCCTATCAAATCCTTGTATGTACCATACTAACATATATGAGTTTTTGGCCATTGTAGAAAGAATGGAGAGTGAAACATAATTGCTTATTTGGACTCCCTTTCGTGTCTATTGGATATATGTTTTTAATTGTAGATACTTAAGGTGGTACCCAACACTTTGACTAAAATTAATTTGGCTCGTTTAATTTTCATAAAATTTTGTCAAAGTATTTAATTTGGCCCTTTAACAAAAATATAAAATTTTCAAAAACTTTGAGCCAACCGTTTTGTCAGAAAAATTACACTGGTTATATAGCAGTTTGACAAACACCAATTTTGATCATTGAGAAGCTTAATATTCATTTTACAACACAACGTAATTAAAACGTTTAGCTGACTTTACAGAGTTATCTCCCTGTAGTGTAAAATACCACCTTAATGTTTATATCTTTTAATTGAGAGTGAGTATCTATGGACACTAATGCACGACTCCAAATTAAGATATATGACGAACGTTATGATTTCAACTTTCAACTTCCTATTCTCAGCAGAAGCATACTCTCTGCTCTCTCTATCTCATTGCGATACCATAGCCCTGTTGCTACGTTACGGTCTTGTGCCTTCAAATATGAACCATCTCAGAAACTTCAATCAACTTAAGGACAAATTTAAACGTTAAGTGATGTCTTATCTATTACTCTGTATCTTTACACTTTATCAACCTCAATTTCAACATGATTTTCTAAACTTTTGAATGACAAAGTTATAGAATAGAAAATGAAAAATGGTAATGTGACAAATTGACTTCAACGCGAATAAAGGCCACAAATAGCTTTTCAACACAACTAGAGTATCCCGCACCAGAGGCGATTATTAGCAGTTCCCTTCACAATAATGTTTGCGAAATTGTTAAATGAGAATAAAGAATAAAGAATGTCTGAGGTAATTTCGTTCATGTTTGTCCAGGAATTGCCATTCCTAACACTTACAACATCTTAATATTAAAGATTAAATGTATATCTGTATGTAACACTAACTTACTTTTATCAGTCATTCCTAACACTTACAACATTTTAATATAAAAGATTAAATATACATCTGTATGTAACACTAACTTACTTTGATCAGCTGAACGTTCTGATAGTCCATTGTTCTCTTGTCGACCAAGTACAACCTAATAAAAACGATGACAAGAGAGTTAATTGGTGCACGCACCAACTTTTTGGGCCGGAAGTATGGAAGTTGTTGGTGTGAAAAAGGACATAATATTATATAAACAATCTGTATGTTGATTTATATTGTATCCTCAATTGCAAGAACTTGCTCAATCCAATAACTTATGATAATGCTTTGAAATCTAACTTACTTGTGCAGTTGATGAATATCTTTTGAAAGCAGTTGATGATATGGAATACCACCAAATAATTATCGAGACTTGATTTTGAAACTCGTGACTATCAAAGTAGATTCCATTTATTGACAAAATATCTGTATTCCTCATCTCAGAAATGGTCCCAAACGCAGTCGTTCATCTCATTTACCTAGCAATGAATTTTATGTCAAGATGGCATATTCTTTGAACCCTAGATTTTGGCTATTCCAGACGCATCTGCTGACAAAATATTATTTCTCTACGAGTTATATTTCAGATAAGACTTTAAAGCAAACTTAAATCAGTCACTCATATATGAACCTAATTTTTTATCAGGACTTCTTGGTTTTCAAGACTCATCTATGAACAAAATCTCATGAACTGTGACTTATACTTTAACAGATAGATGGAGAGCCTTGATGTTGTAGTGCATCGGACTACTTACACAAAGGTACCTGGTTTGATCCCCGTTCAGGGTAGAACATTTCAGGGACTGAACTGTCGGCTTTCCCTTAACACCATTTGCGAGACGATGATGACAGATGACAGTCCGTTTGAATGGGACGAGAAATGGCTTACCAGTGATTAAAGCAAGCCATATCTCTTGCCCGTAAAAGATGGTCTGGTAAAAAACACCTTTGTAAATTTTAGAAAAGAAAAGACTAGTGCCGTTATAAGGCAGTACTTGCATGCGGAAAGTGGAAAGATATTAATATAAGTTACAATAACTTGTTTACCCATCCACTATAAATAAATATGTTAACACTTTATAGATGGACTTTACTTTTGTGATTGACAGATGAAACGCTATATCCCTTCCCAAACGTTGTTTGACAAAAGATATAAAATCTTAAAGCAGACAAATATAAAATTATTCCTCTCAGTAAAGGTTTAGAAATCCTAGACATAATATTTTCATTTCTATTCGGTTTTGTTGAAATCTTAAATTATCAACAAACAGTAAAAGCAATAGGAATGCAGCTTTGTATAATATTTTATCAAGAACTCTGCTCAAACTATGGTGAAGGGTCAACATGGTACCTTACTTACATTTTTAAAAATAACCTGTTTTGGGAAATCCCCAAATACGGGTCATGCATTCTGTGCATAATAAAACAATGAACATTCAGTTTTAAAAATATTAAGCATCTTCTTCTTATACAAAAATCAATGATAAAAATGTATTCATTTCAATTACCTCATTTTAAAATTTTTAATTTTCATATACCGCAGAAAATACAATGTAGTTCCGCAGAAACGCATGTTACAATCTCAAACCCATATCATATAATGGACCGGCTAAGTGCTGGCTCATAATTAATCTGATTTATCATTATACAATATGTAGCCTCTTGATCAACATAACGATTGAAAACTATTTAGAATAATTACATATTATTACATATAAAAACATGTCTATAACAACGAATTGACATAAAAGTACAGTCTCTTCTTTCCACACACACATACATTATGGAGGGATCCAGGGTATAAAAAAATCAGCAAATATTAAATTTTTTTTTTTTTTACATTACAAATTTTATTTATTACACTATTAGTTGTTACTTTATGATATTGATAAAAATCAACCCAAAAACTAAATTCGTTTTGGACCCAGATGACTTTTGAAATGTTTATATCATTGCAAAAGCTAAGTATAGGATACAGCTTATTTATAAAAAAAAAAATCGAAATCCAATATTATAAAAAAAAGTTGATTTAGACCCGTGAGCCCCCTTAAGTACAAACATTATCATTAATGTGTTGCTCCAGATTATAATCATTAGATATTAATCAAAAGTTTCAATATTAAAAACCTTCAAACAAATTATCTCTTTCTTATTCATAATGTCATACTTAATGCAATTTCTTATCTTATACATATACTTGTGAACCTATCCACAATATACTTCATCTTTTGTCTGTCGCGCGTAACTAAAACTATTCTAAAAATACATGTAGTGTGCACCTAATTTTTTTTATCGTAGATTAGTTAAAATATTGACATTTGTATTTCACAAAGAAAAGTTGATTAGTCAATCAAAAGTATTAGATTAAGAGAATTGATGTCAACCTTAAAAAAGACAACATTGTATATCACAAGACTGTCTTATGAAACATCGAATTTACAATCTACAAAAATACAATTAAAGTTTTACTAATACTTAATACACATAACGGCTTACCATACTTTTGAACAAAACTGGAAACAACCAAACCATGTATATGATGTCCATAGTAGATTCAAACGGTTCAAAATTCAGAAACAACTATATATTTATTTCCGTATAAAACTAGACTATTTAAGACGATTTCCTGTGTGTTGTAATTTGCATCAATTGCTTTAATTTCTCAAATTGAGATCAATTTACGATATTTAAAACAAGGTAATTGAACATTTTCGAAAGGTCGCAAGGAACAGAATCGTGATACATCTGTAAGTTGAAAATGTCATTGAAGTTTATGTTAACGTCAGTGAATGTGCATAAGCTCTCACACACGACTTTATGTTGGGCCTCAATAGTAAATGGTTTGGTTGTTGTACTACGTTGTAAGTTTTAATCCCACACGTGATCGACTCTTATATTAATTGACAAGGAGTATCAGTTTTCTATTGAAATTTGTTGATTCTCTCCGGCTTCCATCACCAATAGAAAAAAAATGACGCCCGCCATAAAAAAGCACAAGGGTGCATAAACACCAATTAATCAATAAATCAATCGATTTTGTTTTGTATTTTTTTTAGGGGGGGGGGGGGGGTGATCTGATTTGTAAAGTTATTTGCATCTGTTTGTTAATGATCGTGTTTTTGTTACGCTGTTACAGCATTCTCTTAGATTATAGGAAGAGCTTTTGGTAATGAAATAAGGTTAAACAATGCCACATTTTGCTACTTTTTAAGAATTTTATGTTGTGTTATGTTTTAGATTGTTTGTTTGTTGTCTTCTGTATCTTGTGTTGTGAGTCAATCACTATTATATCCTGTGATTGAATATAAACATATTATATAACATTATTTTTCATTGCTGCTTGTTGTATTTCTAAACATAATTGCTACACAAGAATGAAAAAACGGAACTTTTAATTTTATAATAAAATTGAGAATTGAAATGGGGAATGTGTTGAAGAGACAACAACCTGACCATAGGACAGACAACAGTAGAAGGTCACAAATAGGTCTTCAATGCAGCGAGAAAGTATACATTTTAAGTTTGAACATCAAACAATCACATCATTTTACTTACGTCAAATTCGTTATCAAAAGATGATTTTTAAACAGTAAATAAAAATACTGTATGAAAGAAGGCCTAGTATTATTATATTAGATAGTTGAATAAACAGACGTGCTAAGATTCAAGGATGGATATTTTTTTGATAGCTAGTCTAGTATTAGAATTGTCTAAATAGAAAACTTTAGAGATATGCATGTAGTATATGATGTTAAGATTTCTAATGATGTTAGAAATAATAATTAACCAGAGGAATAAATCTAGTACATTTCGTATATTCAAAATGTATTTTATTTTTGAACCCTACTTAAATCTATTACATTTTTAACATAAACAACAAGTATCAACACAAATTTGTATTTGGGATCATCAGTGACTCGTCAGTTGGACATTACAAAAAGGTTGACATGCAAGATCCAGTGTCTGGCGTACATATATGTAAATGTACAAGGAGGGAGTTCAATGGAGGTTAACTTTTCCAATAAATAGTACGGTTTCGATCTTATAAAATAATACACTTTAAAAAGCTATATAATATATTTTTAATTAAAAAGACTGTTATACAGAAGAAAAAAAATACGTATATATGTCTTATGTACGGAAAAAATTACTGTAAGATGTGAAAAAAACTGACGTGTAATTTCATAAATAGTCTCGGATATCACAGAAAATCAATTTCAAAATATCATATAAATGTATCTTAATTCCAAAATAATGGAACGACATGTTAAATAATAAAATTGAGAATAGAAATAGGGAATGTATCAAAGAGATAACAACACAACCATAGAACAAACAACAACAGAAGGTTACCTACAGGTCTTCAATGTAGCGAGAAATTCCCGCACTCGGAGGCGTCCTTCAGCTGGCCCCTGAACAAATTAGTTTAGTGATAATGAACGCCATACTAAACTCCAAATTGTACACAAGAAACTAAAATTAAAAATAATACAAGACTAACAAAGGCCAGAGGCTCCTGACTTGGGACAAGCGCAAAAATGCCTAATTTCCTTTGTTTAGAACAACTGTTTTTACTAAACCTACTTAAATATCCGCTTTCGTGATATGATATAATCAATATAATATACACTATATTCTTAGTACTATTTCAACTACCAAAATAGAGCGCAATAATTTAATTTTTCGTATTAAAGATTCCCGATACAATACGATATCTGAAGTACAATGTAAAAACACGAAATTTAGAAAATTGTGACCACAGGAAGTTACGACGACAATCATAATTGTAAAATAAAATAATTTTCATTTAATTTGTAAATGAATTTGGCCGTGTGTTATTCGGTTAACTTAAACTCGTTAACTAAAGGCATTTCTTTTCTAAATGGTCACCCTACTACATGTTTGTATCTTTATAAAGTTGAAACACAAAGTATCGAAATCGTATAATTTCCAAACAGAAAAAAATCTGAATGAATAAATAGAACACGTGTATATATTGTGTAAAAATTACATGTTATTTCTGTGTATCAACTTTTAAAAATTATCACATTTGTGTCTACAGGGTAATATTGACTATTACTACGTACACGTATGTAATTCATAAACTAACAATGTTCATATCAAATGACTATCTATACACAGATATAAAATGTAATTGAAGTGAACTACTGGATCGATGTGTACCATAGGAGAATGACACTTTACCAAGTGGTGAAGTTGAAATCATCCCTTCGAAAATTCTACGGACGCCATCACAAGTTGGTTGACCGTTACGGGATATATGTTTCACAGATGCTATGTTCCAATCGTCGTAACTACAATCCCGCCCTTTCCCCTGAATGTGACATACCGAAAAAAAACTTATCATTGGGTTCTTGCTTATATGAGCAATACAACGGATTCTTCATTTTGAGTAGGATATGCTTACCCTTCCGGAGCACCCGAGATCACCTCTGATTTTTGGTGGGGTTTGTGTTGCTCAGTCTTTGGTTTTCTATGTTGCTTTTTGTATACTGTAGTTTGACTTTTGGTCTTTTTCTTTTTTTGCAATGGCGTTGTCAGTTTATTTTCTATTTGTGAGTTTGAATTATCGTTTGGTATATTTTGCCTCTCTTTTACCAGTGATGAGACTGACATGCTGGTAATAGGGGAAATAAGAGACACATCCTCCTACTCAGACACATTGTTCTGACTCCTCTGCGTGAAAACATATCCCTCTTGAGTCCGCCTCTGGTCTTTTATGTAACTGGCATCTTCGTGCATAGTTAGTTTCAGGACATATGAAAGAGTACTCACCTAGCAGTAACCCTCTAATACTCAATTTTGACACATATTTCCGGCCATTTCCCGATCCTTTTTCCAAAGTTTAGACCAAATTTCTTTCCAGTTTTGAACCATGTATGTGTAAGACTAAGGCGGAAGATACCAGAAGGATATTCAAACTCTTTAGTCGACAACAAAATGACAACGCAATGCAAAAATACGAAACGGCAAACGAGTCTATAATACAGAACATAGAAAAACTAAAGACTGAACAACACTAAACTAATCAAAAACCGGTGGTGATTTCAGGAGTAAGGGGACACAAATCCTGTTCCACAAACGGCCCCCGCTGTGCTGTTCGTGCAAGTACAAATTTGTTGATGGAACATTCTAAGCAAGAAGCTTAATTGCGTTTTAAACAGTAAGACAGTATTCTCCCTGGGAAACATATATTCGATAACGGCCAATTAGGTCGTGATGGCGTCATTAAAACTTTTGAAGGGATGACTTTAACTTAGTTACCTATGATTTAAAGATAAGATGTGGTATGATTATCAATTAAACAACTCTTCACTGGAGACTAAATGACGTAGAATAAACAACTATATGTCACCGTACGGCTTACAACAATGAGCAAAATCCATACCACATAGTGAGCTATAAAAGGCCCCGAAATGACAAATGTAAAATATTCAAACGTGAAAACTAACAGCTTGATTTTGGCACAAAAATAAACGAAGAACAGTATGATATACAGCAACAGACTATAACCACTGAATTACAGGCTCCTGACTTGGGACAGGCACATACATAATGTGGCGGGGTTAAACATGTTTACAGGCCCTACACCCTCCCCTAAACAGGGAAAATGGTGTTAGAGAACAACATGAGAACAAATCCAGTTGAAAAGGGCTTAACTTATCAGATTGATACAAAGCACAAAAACATTAAAGACACGAAGTATAGATCTGAGAGTACGCGTTAGTTCAAAGCCAATAACAACTTATAATTCATCAATATATAAGACTAAAGTACCAATCAGTACAAATCCGACGTCATGAGCAGTCAGAAAAGAAAACATGGCCTTGTGCAATTCCACAATATAGGTATTCACAGATTGCAGGACCCTGAATGTACATATGTGTATAACAATAATATTTAGTTGGATTTTAATTTTTTGATAATAACAACAGTATTTATACCGATAAAATAATATTCAAAGACCTAATTACAGTGTTAAATTGGTAACCTTTTAGAATAATTCTATTTAAAGGATCAATAAGTTTACCTGGATCGTTTCTTTATTAACGGTCTCGGTAAACAATATCCCCGTAAACATTAGGATGTGTTATCCCGTTAAAAATCAATTTGCTACAGACACAGCCAATGTTCCAAACCACATCTTTGTATCTTTGAAAGATCTTTAGTAAAGTCCTTGACTTATTAATTTACGAGTTATACATAGATTACGTTCATTGAAATCCATAACATCAGTTCAAACATCTCAAATCTCAATAAATGGTAAATACACTGTCCGATAAAACACAAATGGGAATAGAATCTTTACAAAATCAGTTACTCTTTTACAAAACATACGAGCAAATATTTAATGTATTCATTGATTTGTTGTAGTGTCTATATATATATTACCCTGTTCAGTCGCTCCGTAATTCTCTTATCATAGCTTTGAGACGTGAGCAGACTTTATCAGCAACGTCACAACGTCTGAGGAGAACTTAGCAACTCATCGGGTTGTCTATACATATATATCGTAAAATATCAGCCGCTCGACACAACGTGAATATTTTTAGCTCGTTTGCTGCGCTCGCTCGCCGAAAAAGTTCACATTGTTGCTCGCATCTGATTTTTCACGATATATATGTATAGACAACCCGATAATCTATTATACATATAATGAAAATGCCTTTTTCTTCAGAATGGGCAACAAAGAACAATATTATAGATTACAGTAATGTCCTTTAAAAATTGTTTTTAATTCTTTTTGATACATTGTGTAAACAAATCATGTAAACCGCTTAAAATAATTTAGATTGATAAGGCTTTGACTCAATTTTGCGTATTTTATAAAATTGGTGATTTCAGAAATGAGTGAATATCAAGATGGAAAAAACAGGTTCATATCCATGGATACTGCTATGACAGTTTTTCCAAAATTTTTTGGAGGCAATGATTGGACAATAGAACAGTAAACCAAATTAAAAACAAAAATTAAATAACACTTTTTGGAAAATGATATGTGATTGATTGTTTGTATATTTAATGTCCAGTGGTAAATGTTCATGCATCTTCAGGACGAGAACACATTAACAATAAATACATAGGTAGGTATTGCAATAAAGGGGTCTATAGCGATGATTGACGGGTAATTTGGAATGCCAATGAAAAAAGGGCAGCTTGGATAGGTACAGAAATTTAGTCCTGCAACTGGCCATCTACGGACCCTGAAAGAGTTGTTGAAATGGGTTCTCAACCCACAAAGAGCGTGGCACTCTTTCTACATGAGGCATCTGTTTAACGTTTCCAATTCTGACCGGACATTGCTACATATTTAAACATCCCGCATAGCCAAACTGACGTCCTACTTTGAAAAGGATTTTTCTGTAAGTAGGAAGAACACCAAGGCTTGACCATATTTGTATATATACCGCAGTCAACACTAGGGTAAGCATATGAAATAACCAAAAATATTTATTGTTTAAATGTTTGAAAAAAAAACGTTATATTAGCAATACGTTATACTTTATACGGCGGAGCTCAGTCTTTATTTTCTTTGTTGTGTTTTGTGTACTGTTTATAAAACACAAAGTTAGAAAAAAAACATTAGATAAATATTCAACTTTTAACAAAAATTGTGTAAAAAAACAAAAATAATGCAATATTTTGTTCTAATAACATAGGAACATAAAAACATATTTGTTTCGTCATTTGAACCAGTCTTTGTCATAGTTTCTCTTTTGAATTGTACAATTATCAGAATAACCAGTCAATGGAAAGGAAATATCCATTCTTGCAATTTATTTGGTGTCATTTATTTAAAAAAAAAAATATATCATGCATTTTATTTAGTTCATAGTTCAAAAATAAAACAAATTAGATAAGATGAAGTGGTCAAAGACTAATCTTGTATAATAAACAAATGTCTATGATGAGGAATGATTGGGGGAAAAAAATGGGATTTGGGAAAAGGTGTGAAATTGGAAAACATTACAAAAATAAAGCGTACCATGTGACAAACCTTATACAATGTTTGTCAGCTAAACGGAAAAAAATACGTGGGCTATTGTTCATCAATTCTCACGGGTCGTCTAGGTTAGATATAATAGTTGTCACAATGATGTTCATTTCAAGTTATCTGGAAAGAAAAAGAGTAATCTCCGCAGTGTTATTTGTGTCATTGGAACTTGTTTTTTTGCTTGTTCTCCTTCAAATAATTCTATATCATTCTCTGAGACATCGTGAGTTACTTTAACCATTAACGCTTGCAAATCCAACCTGCAAAAAAAGCCAAGCTATAATTATATTCAGATAAGAAGTCAGCTTTAGATGGTGTTTATTCATAAGTTGAATGCTAATAATAACGATTGGGCTTGTTGGAGTTAATGTGACCCAATAAAAATAAAAATAGTAAAAATTGAATATTTTCGAATATCCATGGATAAAAGAGGAACATGATTTTTTCATTAGTTGTTATTGGCTTTGACCTAGCTGTCAATAATTGTGAGTACTCTCAGATCTATACTATGTCTTTTTTGTTGAGGGATGTATAAATACCTAGCAAAGTCCGGTTTGTGTTTTTGTTTTTCTACTTTGTATCAATCTAATGAGTTAAGCCCTTTTCAACTGATTTTTATAGTTTGTTCATATGTTGTGCTGTTACACCACTGTTCCAGGTTAGAGGGAGGTCGGGGCGCCTCAAAAATGTTTAACCCCGCCACATTCTGTAAGTGCCTGTCTCAAGTCCAGAGCCTGTAATTCAGTTGTTGTCGTTTGTTGCTGTATATCATATTTGTTTTTTATTCATTGTTTTGTACATAAATCAGGCCGTTAGTTTTCTCGTTTGAATTGTTTTACATCTGTCATTTCGGGGCATTTTATTGTTTACTATACGGTGTGGGTTTTGTTCATTGTTAAAGGCCGTACGGTAGAGAGTTGTCTCATTGGCAATGATACCACATTTTCTTATTTTTATACAAAAGAGAACATATTTTTGCCGGTTTTGATCTTTCTATTTAAATGTTCTCTCCAACTTGGCCTCTTTTTCGACGAATGACGTAATTATGCATAAAGGAGATGCTTGCTCTGTCCCGACTCGCTCTGTTTAACATTTGTATGTTTCAGATTGTTTTGATTTCCCTGTATGTCGGTTACACGTGTGATAAATTGAATGACCATCAGTACTCCATCTTTATACTGATAATTTGATTTAGCGTTTACTTCTGGAACGAATTATTTTACGATGAATTTTCGCAAACATAAAAATAGAAATAAAATTGAGAATGGAAATGGGAAATATGTCAAAGAGACAACAACCCGACCAAAGAGCAGAACACAGCCAAAAGCCCCCAATGGGTCTTCAACTACATGTATTTAATAGATTTTTTAATTATTTCTGGTTCGTAAACTTTTACTTAAGAACAAAAGCAGATTTTGATTGAATCGTTCTCCTAATATATATATGAAAACGTTTTATAAACAAAAGAGTAGGATATTAACATAATTGAGCTGCGTTGGATAGAAATCGACCTTATTCAACTGAGTATCAATACATCTGTTAACCTATTTAGACTTGACAAATTTTCTTTGTAAAAAAAAAATATGATATCAAAACAGACAAAATTCATCTTTTATTTCGTTTTTGAATGTTCCAAAATTAATCAAAGTCTTACACATGTACATATATACGTGCACTAACATAAGTTTGATTTCTATTCGACGCAGCCCATATATAACTTACGTGTCAGCATGGTTATCCAAATTTTCTGTCAGACTTTTTACATAAAATGAACCCTGTGATCTACTTCTATAGGATACGTAGCCAAATACTGTGGCGTATCCAAGAAGAAAGTCTGATTCATCAGGAATCACTTTCTGGTTATCTGACGCATGCGGAGCTGCGTCCTTCTCTTCTATGTTTTCTGACACGGGAGCAACATCTAGATCAATGGAGTCATCAACGGATGGGCCATCCATTTGAAGATCAGATTTCAAAAGCACTGCTAAAATTTATTTTAAGAATTTTAGTTTCATTTTCCAGAGAAATTTTAAAACAATTCCATAAATGAGGATTTCATAATGGTTGTCTTAAATAAATAGGGCATCAACACGTTCACAGTTGAACGGTAAACGCCTGAATGTGACAGATAAAGGTCAATCTGTCGACATGTTTTACGCCCACAAACAGCGCCACTTATAATTTTTTGTTCGGCATCTTTGAGAACGATGTTCCGTTCTGTAGGACATTCAAACATTAAATTAACTAAAACATAGAAAAGTAAGTGTTGAAAACTAATTAAAAGATATCTTTGCACATGACTGGCTATGTATGATACGCTGGCAATGTGCGCAATGTCCTTTAATCCAAGATTGAAAATTAGTTGTTTCCTACGTCAAAATGGCGGATTTCAATGTTTACGTTTTTCCATCAATTTGAGAGGTGACACAAATGCGTATCCAATCATTAATTTGCATATAATGTACTGTGTTGGGTAGCTTATCCAATGTGATTTACTGTTATAAAGTGGCTATACGTTACCATTCATCGTTACAAAAGTGGAAATTGTTGTGTGTGTATAGCTCAGAAACAACTTTTACGGTAAAAAATCAATGTTATCTTCATTATATTTCCATGCATATACAAGTCATAACAGCAAATGCATTTCTTATAGAACTAATAGGTAAACAGACATGTTTAACTGTCTGCTTTAGTTAAAATTCGTGTAAAAAAACATGTTGGGTCGTTTTGAATTCAAGCACAGCAGACAAGCACTTGGTAGATTATGGATGTTTGTTTACCTAAATTGCACGTTGTTAATTGTTACTTAATACTTAGAAATAACCATTATCGTATTATTATTGTTTAACAGCAGATACAATTAATTTTACAATTGCATTTTAATACATTCAAGAGTTATATAAAACACCTTGCATAAGAAACAGGTCTAGCTAGGTCCAGGGACTTCCTTTACTAGGTCCTTAGAAAAATAAGGCTGTAATGATGTAAATTACCATATTTACATTACAGCATTTTTTTGCATTTGATATATTTCATATACATGTATGTACATAGAGAACAATAGAGTAAATGAACATACATAGGTTTACTTCCCACCCTAGGTATTAAATTTAATACTCATTATAGGTTGGAGTAAATAGGTCAGATTGTAATTGACCATACTGTAGTGTCTAAAAATGCTGATTCATGTGGCCAAGTCCTCAACATCGTTTTTTCTAAGTATACAGCAGCTCTTCTGAGGATTAGTAAGGGAACACTTTACATATAGTCCAGTGGCTAAGTCCTGTCTTTTTGTCTCTATTATTTCCTTATTTATATTATTATATTTCTTATTTATATTCTCTTGTAGTAAGCTAAAAAGCTACTATTACTCTTCTTCCTCATCTGACGGAAAACAATGAAATGTATTCATTGTTGATGTCTGTAAAGTGACTTATAACTGCTAACAGACATGACACACATTATTTAGACTCTGGTGGATAGTTTTTAGACTAATTATCTCATTGGCAACCATTCTACATCTCTTTATTTTAGTACAATTTAAATATTTAAAGTAAAGTGACTAACAAACATTAAGTCATTTGAAAGAAAAATTCTGCAATGATTTCAGTTTACATATATCAACATTACAATAAATTTGGTTGTCTAAATTGTGTCATTATTATGATATCTATAATGACCATGCACTGTAATTGTGAACTGCCATGACTGTCTTGTGCAAAATTTCATTTTAATAAGTGCCCTAATGAATAGTATATAGATGTTTAAAAAATCAAATGTATGTACTGATTCCAAATTAATATTTTGGGCTATCAATTTAAAAAATAATTGATATTTTTTTAATTAATTGAATAACAAGTTATTGCAATAATCATGATAATCATGATAATACAAACTAGCATTCTGATAATTTATGTGATACATTTATAACTTTATGAATTTTTTTCTGAAATTGTAATGAATGTCTTAAAAAGAGATTTTTCGTAAAAGTTAGCAGTATTTCAACCACATTAAGTCCTAGGAAACTTAAATTTCTAAGAGCAGAGGTTGACTAGCTATGTGATGAATGTAAATTCAGAAATTATCATGAGATTTTTATTAAAGTAAATAATACAATTAAATTGATAATCGTTATAAAAAGAACTCGCATTCTGATTTGATTCTATGAGATTTTTTCTGATCTCATTGTTGTCCATTCTTCAAAACATTTCTGAACATACTGTATTTAAGTCAGCTTTGTTTTTGTCTGACACTACTACAACATTGGAAGTGACCAATCTCTATGTTATAGTAGTCTCAGGTTTATGTTTTGTAGTTCAATTGACTATGCATTTTAGAGCAGTTAAATATGAATATGAATTAAATTTGAAGTTGATTCGGTATTTTATATGACATAATAACACTCTTTTATTTAAACAATGCATTTTCAGACTTATTTACTGATCAGCTTAACTAATCATTCATTATTCAATCAATAATTTAATTAAAGGACTCAACAGTTGTTTGTAGGACTTTTGAATTCAAATATAAGAAGAATAAAAATTCAAAAACTTGTAAAAATAGGAATCATGTGAACTGCATGATATCAGATTGCACTACATCTTTTTGTTCAGTTTTCTTTGTGTTGATTATAATGTATTAAATCCCTTTCTGGCTTTTTGGATGTCCAGATTCTTTCTCTTGATTAAGACGAAAAACAGCCAATTTTAAAAGTGGTTTTGAGTATTCCCAACCCAGGATTAGGGGGCGTGTTCTAACTATATGTACCCATTCAAATGTATTAATCGTCCATAAAAAGAGGGGGTTCCAATCCCCAGAGCCCCGGAATTCGCCTCCGTATCTTAAAGCAGGTATAATATAACAAAAATTACAAGTACATGTACTTCTGTCCACTGCAAATTGACTTTTTTTCATTCAATGTAATTAATGTTCACAATTGTGAAGCATGCATTGACTAAATTTTCTTTTTTCCATATTTTTAATTTAATGTACATTGTAATGCAAAGTTAAATTCTATTGTAAGACAAGTTCTGCTGACACATGGCTGATAAACCCCTATTGTATGTAATTTTTTGGGTATGAAATCAAATATATTTTTCTGTTATATGGAATAATCCCCTACCCTCACTTTATAAAAAACCTGGATCTGCTAAAAATTTCTTGCTTTTCTCAGAATTTGCCATAATTGTTACATCAGGAAAAAGGGTACCGATAATCAAGCCTGACGATCATTGAGGTCACATATAAAGAACCGATCTCTTTGCAGATTATAGTAGAAAAACAAAGATAGTTGGTAACCAGGGTTGGCAAAAACCTGGGTTTTATGAGTATTGCCCAGCCCGGTGGGAAACACTGGGAAAACCCGGGTTTTATTAGGTTTTACCGGGTAATACTGGGCAATACTGGTAAAAATGAAATACTGGCCTGAATTTTAAAGAGGATGCAGTGATTAATCAAAAATGCAATACATTAAAGTCAAAGAATTCAATTTGTTTATTTGATAAATATAACTAATATCAAGAATTAACAATTCTATGTAAGGAAAATTACTTTAAACCTTTTTTTTTTCATTACTTAAAACGTTTACAAAGTTTTAGCATATGTTTATGTATATATCACTAATTAATGAATAATTATAGAGATTATGGTATAGATTTGTTTGGTGTCTTCCTCGAATGCCAACATTTTATTTGTTACCTATTCCTTAAACGCCAACAAAAATATTTCAATAGATGTTTATATAATAATAATAGGTGTTTTATAACTATTTAAATGTATTTATAAGTATAAAACTGTTAAAAATAATTAGTGAACTTGATAAAATTGCAACAATTTATCCCTTTTTAATAAGAAAAATAGTAGATTTTGGGGTTGAAATTATTATTAATTTTAAAGAAATAAAGAAAATTAAAACATTTTTATTACTTTTTATTTAAAAAAAGATATTTTTGTTTATTAACTTAAGACATATTAGAAATATTAATGACATTTTAGTTATATTCAATTATTTCAAACTTAAAAAGGAATATTAGAGATTCATTTAATTCCATATCAATTTAATTAATTAATTTAGTAAATAGTAAATATGAACTTACAATAAAAAAAGGGTGTAATATTAAAACCAAGAAAAATATTCTGAACAACTGGACAAAATAAAACATAATAATCTAACACGAGATACAAAGTTTCAAGAAATTCGATCAAGTAATATGGGAGGATATTACAGCACACACAACTATAGAAATATTGAAAAGAAACATCAAAGTCCAAAGAGTCTAATGTAGAATTTGTACAAAATGGAATTCCTGACAATATGCACATGTTGACTTTGTGATGCAACACTTTTCAAAGTTTCATTTTAAGAGAATCCATATTTGTTCAAGCAGCAACAGCAAAAAATGATTTTCAACAACTTTACAAACACAACTAGATTTAGCTACCTGTAATTTACCTATCTGTGAATTAGTATGATTGTTTTGATAAGCATGCATTTTTGTTGTGATAACTACTTACACCTATTCCTGGCACGCCAACATAATTTTACAGGTAAATTGTCGGTAGATCAAAGGATGTTGGCATTCAAGGAATAAACCATTTGTTTATATATTTCTATAAGTGTACATGGCCTCCTCCCTTAGGGTGTTTATTTAGCAATATGATTGTATAACAATTAAAATTTACAACTCACTTTAAACACTGCAATAAAATGCATTTTTTTAAACTTTGATTTAACATTGAAACAAAGCCTGGAAATTAAGAAGGTATCCTGAAATGTGGAAAAATTGTGTTCTACATAGAATTAGAGGTGAAAAGGAAGAAATTGAATTTTCAATCTTCAGGAATGACTCTCAATGGTTATCTGTATTAAATGTATATATTTAGCTATAATACTATTAAATTATAACAAGTCCTTACTGTGTTCTCTAAAAATAAGCTTGAAAAATCATAATAACCAGTATAGCCCGGTATTACCCGTTTCTAGCAGCATTGCCCAGCCCGGGAAAACCCGGGTTTTCCCACCCGGGTTTTCCCGCCCGGGTAATACTTTGCCAACCCTTTTGGCAACATGTATTGTTTAGAAACATTCCCATACAGAATCTCTGTCATTAAGTTATTTTTCCACTCTTAACATACTCTTGAAATCTTGAATATGTAAATTGACTGGCAAGCCTTGCATCTTGCACTCTTTTTTTTCCCACATGATAAGTTCTTCAGTCTAAATAACTTTCTTAAATCTCATTTCTGATGCAACATTTTTAGTGCACCAGATTAAAAACTTCCTATTTTAGATAATATCTATATGTAAAAATTGAAGTTTAATTTTAGAGTGAAATTTATATTTAAAAAATTGTTCTATAAACAACCAACATGTACAAACACTGAGTTTATTTTCATATCCTTTCTGAGTCCTTTCTATTATAAACATGGAAATAAGTCACAAAAGTTAAAATATTTCATTTAGGTATTGCAGGAGACCGTGACCTACAAGTACCTTGTTACGGCTTGTGTACGACAAAGAATGGTTTTGCACCTCTGAAAGGATATATACTGGCTAAGTTTTTGTATTTTTACTAACCTAATGGAATATATAACTATTTAAAATGGTATAATAATAATTTGCATGATTTAAGACATTTTCAACTCAAGTAGTGATTCTGACGATGAATGTTTATTATTACGTTCTCAATGATGTAAGCGGTTTTTCCCCTACGACCTTTGACCGGGCCGCTTACGTTCCATGTGTTGATACAAGTATACGGAGTTATCTCCCTTTGATCTTCAGTTCGCCACGAATAAGCTGACATAAATTCGTATCCGGGGTTTTTGTGATCAATAATGAATAAAATAAGAACCAAAAAATGGTTTTACTTCATATTTTATACCCCTCAACACGTTAACTTTCCGTGGACCTACGCAAATTTTCAGAAAAAAAAGTTTCACTTCACTCGTGAATTTATAATACTTTAACAACACTTTTTAATAATAATTATATAAAATAATGAAGCTTATTTAATCTAGAATTGAACACTTTGATTTTTATTAATGTACGAGTACAAGTAAGACGATACGAGTCAAAAAACCACGAGGCATGCACGTTTACCAAATAATCTTAAAGTCTAACCTTTTGTCACGTGACCAATGTCTTGACCTTAGAAGCCATTAAATCATTTGCCGTCCAACTGTCAAATGTATCTTTAAAGTTTATGCTGTAGGTAAAACGCATGTTATAATAACTATATGTATAATATATTCTGTATTCTACTGAATTCTCTTTGAATTTGACGTGAATGTGATATTTGATGAACAAAAGGTAGCTGTTGACAAATAAACTACACCACGAAGTCTCAATTCGATTCATATTTGATTAATTGAAGAGTGTCGGTTACATAGTATGTTTGTTTCATATGCATCAAAACTTAGTGTCATTTCTACTTCTACCTACTGGTTTAGTTAGTAAATGCTCAACACTTTTCTTTTTAATGACAATTAATAAACTTTTAATGGCGGACCATGTATCTATTTTAGATGTATGTTACAATTTCACTTTAATTAAAGTCAATACTATTTAAATTCCTGTGTCATTTTAACCATGCCATTATCGAGGCACTGACTGCATGAACAATGCGGTACTTTTTAGAGTCTTTCTGAATTAACAAGTTAAAAACTTGGAATTCCAGAGATTTATCATTTTAATGTTTATAAAATAGTCAAACATAATCACTGTTGAGGTCAATTTTGTAGAAAATTAGTTATTGGTTGTTTTTCTTTTTTTAAATCACAGTTTTATGAGAAACAAAGTAATGTAATTATCAGTGTCACTGTAGAGAGACTGACCACTGGAAAGACCATACAAAAAAATCCCAGAACACTTTCAATATTATCCACTTATTTGGTAGCGACTGTTAATCAAATATTTCAATTTACACTCAAGGGGGGTGTTTAACGACCTTGACTACATATGAGAGTCTCGCACGGTCGGCTTCGACAATTTAAAGTTATGGTTCACATAGACGGATCCAGGGGAAAAGGGGTTTAGTGGGTTGGAACCCCCTCTTGTTGATGATCATGCTTTTGAATGGTAACATATTGTTGGTACCCCCCCCCCCCCAAAAAAAAAATTTATTCTGGGTTGGAACCTCCCTTTAAAAATGAATGGATCCGCTACTGGTTTATTACAATAAAATAGTACAACAAATCTTACCAGGTTCCATGTTTTCTCCTTGGCAAGCCTGAATGAAGAACAATTTTGGTTTATTTGCTAACGTCTTACATTTTGATGATTGGAAATACATTGTTAGATATCTTATTGGAATAGGTTTGTCATCTACGCCGTACACAAAATTTCCTTGTATCAGGCGATCACCATCTCCGTGAACCAGTTGTCTTCCTCTATCGTCCATTCTATATATGAAATTTTCTCCACCATGTGACAGTACACACACAACAAGTGCATTAAATTTTGAATGGTCCATGATCGAAATGTCCTTCATAACATCCGCCATATTTTTAACTGTCAAATCTCTGTAAACTGCAATCTTAAACCAAAGTTTTTTAAACGTTGCTTCTAGTCTGGCTATTAAAATTAAAAATTATTACATACACAAAATTAGTAATATGTGTAAAAAGTCATATTCAATCTAATAATAAAAGCTAATTAGGAAAATTATAAATTCAATATCAATATTTAACTTAAATTTACTATTACAAAACTAAAGAAATCTTTCAAAATTAACGAATCAGTTATGTGTCTCCCTCATGCATATATGTAGCTCTGATTCCTTGTCCAGTGTTTGGCTAGTATTTTGGTCCAATTTGGCTGTAAATACTCGTTAAAGTTTGCATTAGTTTAAACAGTATTTATTAATGAAAAATGTCAAGACAAATATTACAATGTTACATAAAGTTCAAATATGGGATTCGGAAACAAGTTTGGAAAAACTTTTATAAATCCGTCTCCCTGAAAAAAACCAAAAAAAAATCTATTTAACATACAATATTACGTGCCAACAGTATATTCATTTTATGGTAGCATATGATACATTGAATAAATAAACACACACACACACACACACACACACACGCAAAAAAAATAATAATAATAAAAAAAAATACAAAAAATACAAAACAAATAAAATAAAGGAAAACAATAAAAAGTGAGGGAAAAAATACAAAACAAAAAAAACAAAAAAAAAAACAAATGACAAAAACAGTCAACTCTTATTTACTTTTCTAGACAGTCACTGGAACCAACACACACGTTCGACCACAATCAATTACAACGGACAATTCACTCGATTTTACATCATATTTAAAAAAAAAAGTGTATAAATATATAATATATATACATATACTAGATTAACTTTCAAAACATTTTGTTTTATTTATGTATTCAGAAACTTTATGAAATATTTGCATATTGTCCTCGTCAGCTTTTAGACCATCCCCATATAAGATAATCTTAAGATTAAAACAAGAGATCGTTCCGATAGTATCCCTTCGAATTTCATTATATTTTGGACATTTGAAGAAATAATGATGTAGTTTCTACTCGACCACAGGAACACAGTGCGTTCTCGATTAGATTTTTTTTTAAATAGATGGTCCCTTAGAACACTACTCTGGAGCCTTATTCTTGCTTAGCATATCTGTTCTCTTCTACAGTCGAAGTGAAAATACAATGGTATTTTATTAATATTTTGAGAGAGATAAGTCTTAAAACCCGATTTTGATTGATTTAGACGAATATCGTCAGGAATATTGTTCCAAAGGTTTACTACGGCTGGTAGAAATGACTTTTGATAATAGCTTGTTCTGCATAATACAGTTTGTAAATTTGAAGACCCCCTGGTCCTGTGGTCGTGTAGATCTAGTCTCTGATTTGGGACTAACACAGAAAAATAATCAGGACAATCTCCGTGAAACATTTGATGAAATTTTAATAACTTATGTTTGTCACGCCGAGACTGGAGAGTTTCCCAACCGGTTTCATCGTACAGCAACTGTCTCGATGTTATCTTAGTACCACCTGTAACGATTCTTGCTGCTTCTAGTTGTAAGTTTTCCAAAGATGTTTTCAAATAATTAGGTATATTATCCCAGACAATGTCCCCATATTCTAAGACTGGGCGAATAAAAGATAAATAAACAGTTTCTAAATGTTTCCTTTTAAGTTTAAACTTTAACTTCCGGAATAATGCTAATCTAGGAATAGCCTTATCAATAATCATTTTTACATGATTATTCCAGCTTCCATCTTCATTTATAATAACCCCTAAATGCTTATGCGACTCAACTTCTTTTATGATATTAGTATCCATATACACTGGCGGGTGGTGGGGTTTTTGATGCCTTTTTGAAATGGTCATTATTTCTGTTTTGTTTGGATTGAAATTGACAAGCCATTGCTTAGACCAATTATGTATTTTCTCAATATCTTTATTTAACATTTCTGCTGCTTTATATTCGTTATCAACCACTATATAAATTGAGGTGTCATCAGCAAAAAGTTTTATATCACATTCGATGTCATTAACTATGTCATTTATATAAATGAGAAATAAAATAGGACCCAAGATAGACCCTTGGGGTACCCCAGCTGAGACATGTTCGTTATTGGACGTTTCTCCACCAATGACAACCTGTTGCCTTCTTGAGTTTAAATAGCTTTCAAACCAAAGTAACAAGTTACCATTAATTCCTATTTTTCTAAGCTTATATAGTAAGCCTTTATGCCAAACTCGGTCGAAAGCTCGACTAATGTCGCAGAAGATTACCCTGACCTCCTTCCCTTCATCTAATGCTTTACCAAAATCGTTAATAATACATAGTAGTTGGTTTACTGTCGAATCACCAGGGATGAAACCAGACTGGAATTTTGTTAATAAAGAATTTGTAATAATAAAGTTAAAAAGGTATTTAAAAATGCATCTCTCCATTGTCTTACCAATGTTAGACAGCAAAGATATAGGTCTATAATTAAGTAAAAATTCTGGGCCACCTTTGATCTTATAAACAGGTTTAACATTTGCTAGTTTCCACACATCTGGAAACCTCCCTGTTAAGAGGGATAGATTAAAAAGTTTTGTAAATGGATACTTCAAGACAGTTGCTGCCGCCCTCAGTAGTCTTGGACTGATTAAATCAGGCCCAGTAGCTTTTGAAATATCAAGATTCAAAAGCACATCTTCAACATCCTGCTCACTTATAACCAGTTCCTCTAGTTTATTAATTTCATCATTTTCTAATATTGGTAATACATTATATGAATCATCAACAGAAGACTGAGCGCAGAAATAATCATTAAAATATTTAGCTTTGTCGTAATCACTTTCTATATATTGGTTATTGAAAATTAAAGTGGGATATGCTGATTTTTTGTTTGGTAGTCCGATCAAATTTTTAATGGTTTTCCACCATTGTTTAGTGCTTATTGTGTGAATACTATCAACTTTATTTATTTGCTTTTCTAAGATTTTTTTTTTTACTTGATCGAACATAGTTTATGCATTTATTTCTTATGCGTCGAAAATTTGACCAATCAATTTCATCGTTTGTTAATTTTGCTTTTTTATTTAATCTCTTACGCTTCCGAATCATTTTTCTTATATTTGAATTGATCCAAGGCGGATCATTTTTCCTGACCTGAACCATTTTATTCGGGATTGATTTTGCTGCCGCTTCGAGAATTTTTTCCGTAACATTTACTGCCGCGGTATTAATGTTGTGATTATCAATTAGAGAATCCCAGTTAATTTTAAGGAGTTCGTTTTTAAACAATTCATAATCGCCTAAGTGGTATTGCCAAATGTGTCTTTTAAAGGATTTTGTTAATTGTTTTTCGATATTTATTACTGCACTTATAGGGCAATGATAACGTACAGAATTTTCGAGGATGTTTTCACCAACTTCTGAGTAAAGTATTACCTCCGGATCATTTACCATAATAAGATCAAGTAGCGACACTGACTTTTCGCAAAAATATGTAGCATCAGTAATTATTTGATATAAGCTATTTTGGTTGCAAATTTCTCTAAGATTTTATTTGCTATGATTAAGTTGGTCATCATTAAAATCACCGCAAATTATAATTTTATCTGCATTCGAATTAATGGCAAGATCTATTGAATAGTTTATTTTTTCCCAGGTTTGGTTATCTGAATCTGGCGGTCTATAAAAATTCCCAAATAATATATTTGTTCCTTTAACATGTATTTTGACCCAAACACATTCCAATCCGTTTATTTTAAATTCAGGTTTTTCTTCACTAAAGATATTTTCTTTCACATAAATAGCCACACCCCCTCCTGCTTTATGATTTCTGTCATTTCTGTATGGTTTTTTAAAAGATTCCAATTTGATATTGCTGTCATCAGTGTGTTTATTAAACCAGGTTTCGGTAAATAACAAAATATCTCTGTCGCTAAGCTCAGCTTCAATTAACTTAAAGTCTCGTTTCGCTAGGAAACTTTGTGTATTTAAACATGTAAAGGTTAGGAACTGACTACCAGTGAGCAAAGAGTCGGAATGTGTTGAACAGCTACTTGAACTACTTGTAGAATTAAAGATTGGACCAGGATTTTTTTCTATATCACCAGCTCTATACATGAGATAAAACAACCATAAACACGTGGCAATAATTAAGATGATCAGTAAAATCACCAACGACGACAATACACTCAAGTTCATTTTCTGAAAATCGTCAAGTTTATGTTTTTGTTTTGAGTAATAGTTCAATTTAACATTCAGTAAAGCATAAAATAACTTTGTTATTTCAATGTTACATATTATTCGACATAAAACATATAAATGTACACCAAAAGATTTGTACTTTGATATGATCAGTAATAACACAAGTTGATCTATAGTTAGGCGTAGATGCTTAGGCAATCGAGTAGACTGCGAGCAATTTGACCCAACGCGTGCCCTATATGTAATTAGGTCAACGTTTGGCATAACGGTATTATTATAGTAGATACTTTGTGAAATATAGGACACACGTGGGGGCTTAGTGTGCTCATAATATAAAAATGGCTATAATCGGATCGTGTGTTGGAGGTAACAGTGACTGTCAACAGCTGATAAAAAAAGAAGGACGTGGATGACTGATAAAAAAAAGTAAGTAGGAAAAAGTAAAATATATACAAAATGAAAAGGGGGTGGAACATGTAACAGGAAAAACAGGATTTTACCACAACAGTGCCAAACATAGTTGTATAGTTTAAAGAAAATAAATAGTATTAACTCTGTTTGGACATCAAGAGACTTATCGTTTATCGAGAAAATATATGAGAATAAGTTTTTCATATACTTTTTTATATGTTTTTTTTTTTTTTTTTTTTTTTTTGGTGCTTTAATTGATTACAAATAAGCAATGAACAAAGGCTTTTTGAGTGAGTTTGATCTTTTTAACTAATTCAACTTTGCTTAGAGGTGAGTATGTTTGTATCACCCTGATTTACTAAAAACAGTTGGAGTATTGTAGGCTAAGTCTAAAAACTATCGTCTTTGATTTCTTTGTAATATAACTTATGCAAAAGTGAATTTTCTTAATTATTCATCGTGACTGATATTCATCAGAAAATAGTATTGTAGGAGTTCCGGTATTTTGAGTAAAGGGTGCAAAAAAAGCTTCAACAATGCAAGAAAATAAAACAAACACAAAAAAAAACACAGAAAAGAAAAAAAAAAACCACCAACAACTGAAAACCCAACAACATAACCAGAGAAAAAAAGGAAAAAAGGGGGGAGAGAACAAAAAAAAAGTAAGTAAAAAGCCAACGGGAAACGGGAATACAACTTATTTCGACCTAAGGGGTAGAATACAATGACACTTTGAATTAAATGTAGTATAGAACATAACTATTTTTAGCATTTTTTTTTTTACATGTATCAAAGTAACAATATGTATACATTTTCATAAGTACTAATAGTCAAATGAGTACAGGTGTACGCTTGATTAATCTAAAATTTTCACTGTAGAGGAAAATTGTAAATGTGATATTTGTTCATCGATTTTAATTGGTTGATCATTTATAAGTAACAAAGAGCACTCGTATAAAGTTAAACAGGAACGTCACTAGCTGGTTGTTCGCTGACCCTGTCATGACCATTTGACGCGTACTGCATTTCTGTTTCTTGGTTGTCTTCAATCTCGTTTATTTCAGTATATCGGATTGGAAAACATAGTCATTCAGATCATACATACGTGTGACGGCGTGTTTTTTGTTGTCCTTCCCAATAATCATGACCTTTCCATCAACCACCCAGGTTGCCTTGAGTCTATGGTTGCGCACGTACGCTCTAGCTTTGAATGCTATTTCATCTCGCGTCTTTGTTAGGTCTTGGTTTATACAGATATCTTGAAGACCTGGTATTTCTCTAAGTTTCTTGGCCGATTTTAAAATTTCGACTTTTAAATCATGCTTTGGGAACCTTGCGATGATTTGGCGAGTTTTATTTTCCCTGAATTTTCCTGTGCGATGGCTTACGCTAATGTCATCATCTTTTATGTTCACTCCTATCCTTTTTACTATGTCAATCACCTTTTCAGTAGTATTTTCACCTCTTGAAAAAGGCACACCACTTAGACGGAGAAGACCTTTTCTACTGTGCTGTTCGAGATCGTCAACTTTTTCTTGTAGTTTAGTGTTTTTTACATGCAGCTCATTTAGTTGGTTTGTTTTTATTTTAAGGGTTGTTTCCAGTTTACATTGTTTTTCTTCTATGTCGTTTATCCTGTCAATTAAGTGTTTTTGTTTTTCGTTTACAACCCTCTCGACGGTCTTGTCAATATCGTCTTTCAGTAGCTGCTTAACAGTTTCAGCTATCCTAACTATATCAATTTCAGTCAAAGATACTTTAGGAAGCAAGTCTGATGGATTACTCATTTCGTCTTTTCCTCTAGAATAACAATCTGATTGTTCTGACTCGCTGTCTGTGTCCGACTCGGAGCTTATTTCACTATTTGTACGTTGTCTCTTGTCCTCAACTTGCGACGACGGTGATGGCTTAGAAGATTTTCGGCGTCGACGTTTTTTAATGTTTAATGGGGTTGTTGAGTAAGTTTCGTCGGAGTCGCCTCCCTTCATCTACTCAGTTATGAAACAATCACTATATATATAAATATATATAAATGTACAATATAAATATTTTGGTTTTCAGTTTGTAGTTGGTAAGTTAGAGACCAGTTGTGAGGCGTATTTGCATCACCAAAGTCATCAAAGCCAAATTCAAAATGTTAGATAAAAGTTCATCCACGTACTAATGGCTGTCGTTGTTTTGGTGTGGTCTCGTAGAAAAATTATCCATAAGTAGGTTCATTTAGACACAAAATTCATAGTTCATGCACTAAAGTGTTTTCCGAGAGTTTAACAAATACACTGCTGTGGTAAAATGTGTTTGAAGTTGTGTTATTTACATTTTATCGGGATTTTTTACCAAGAGTCATTTACCATACCTGTTGGCACTAGGGTGCACTCGATTTTTTGTTTTTGTTTTTTTTGTTGTTTGCATTGATTTTGGTCTCTTGCATTTTTGAAGAAACTTTTATTATTGTTGAAATCAGCATGCACCTGGTGCAGTAAATTTCGTATACGTTAAAGGTATCGGCCAAAATAACAACGTAAAACAACATGCAACACTACGAAAAAGCTGCAAAAAATAAGAGTGAAATAACTTATCATATATGATACACATCAAAGGATAGTACGAATCACCACAATTGCTGTTAAAGAATAAATTTAAAAGAAAATGAACAAACAAAAGTGAAATGCACACGGTCCATATTGCCTGACTCCATACAGTCTAAAACTGTTGGGGGATTAATCAGTTAAAATGTTATTAATATACAATAAATGTACATTGTCAGAAAATATATAATTTATTTATAACAGCTTAAGAAATTGGATGAAAAGCGAGGCTCTCCGAGGTTTCTCTCCTGTTTCGTAGCGAGTACATGTATATATTATGTTTCCGACAATGTGCATATATTGTTTTTAATCTACAATTTACACCTGCACTTGAAGCTAAGGTTGTTTCAATTCAAATCATTGCCTCTGATTCATCAAAGAAATCGACATAGTTTAAACGCGGACCACGAAAAGAGGACCTCAAAATGAACTGTTGCGCAAAAAGAAATATCCACATTACCGCTTGCTTAATGTGGAAGCGGAATAACAGGAGACTTTTATTTGTATATGTCGTGTACATGCTATTATTTTGTACACGTTATTACTTCTACACACATTTTGTACTAGTAATTACTTGTATGATGCCATCATACAAGTAATCACTTGTACAAATATAATTGTACAAGTAATTACTTGTACGATTTTTATTCAGAAAAAAAAAAAAAACTTGTACAAAACATTATGTTACCTTGGCTATTTGATGTTTAAAACAAATCAGTACATTGACCTGGTAGATCTAATGAACTTGTCAGTGGTATTTATCTACTCATGCTAAGCCTACAAAATCCAAACAGTTTGACAGTGGTGATAATGGTTGCACAGGAGTATTGCCTGACCCATAAGGATAATGGTAGCCTTTTTAGAATTTTCACCACTTCCTAACACTGCCCAAAATTCTACAAACACAGTTAACTGAACTACTTTTTTGCGATTTTTAGAAACCGAAGGCCACTAGTGTTTTTATGGTTTATATCATGCAATGAATACAAAATTTCAAAAAATCAAAAAAAAAAAATGCATTTCCACCTATATGCCAAATTATTTCAAATTTTCCTTCACCTGATTCATCCCTTAGTTTGGGAAAGTTTGTTCAGTAGGTACTGTATTTTTTGTCTAAAAACACTGTTCAGATACATTGACCTAAGTACACAAAAGACCAACCTTAAAGTCGGAAGGCAAATACTACCGTGTTACCTTATTGACACCTTATTTACCTGACATTTATTTTCATTTATCTGGATAATATTTTTAAGCTTATAATTTGTACAAAATAACATGTAAACGACATATACATGTGCAAATAAAGCAAACAGTTTATTTGTGTACATGTTATATGTATTTTTTATTAGACTGACTGCACAACAAAAACTGAAATGCATGCATTGCACAATGAATATAAGATGTGTCTCAAGCTTATTCCTTCTTTCTTTATATATATTTTTCTCATTTCCATTCTCAATGTCATCTGTCCGTTATGTTTATTGCAAGCTGACCTATAAATGTGACGCTTTGTTCACGATTGAAACATCATACAAGTCAACTACAAAGAAAATTATGTTTTTCACAGTAATAATTCCAGAGATTTGGGCTAATGGAATTATACTCCCAACCCGAAATCGTCTACAGGAAATTCGCGGGATCCGATGAATTACAGACGGATAACGTTGGTTCATGTATGTTATAAACTTAATTGTCATGTGTTAAATAATAAACTGAATGAATGGGAATCCGAGAATAACATGTTATGTGATGTTCAGAAGGTTTTCATGAAAGGACGGAGCACTATTGATAATGTTACATCGCTTACATCAATTATAGAAACCAGAAAATGTAACTGATTATCAACATTTGTTGCATTTATAGACTTCCGCAAAGCATATGATTGTATTGATCGTACCATTTTATTTCGGAAACTTCAAAGTATTGGTATTCAAGGAAATATATATAACGCTTATGTCCTAAGGCTTGTATAAAAGTGTGGAATGATGTGTGAGGATAAACGGCTGCAAAAACAGACTGGTTTAATGTGAGTTGTGGCCTAAAACAAGGCTGGTTTTTTTTGTCGCCGTTACTCTTCAAATTTTACATTAATGACCTTGCGACACATTTAACATCTTTAAATTCAAGAGTTGATATTGGCGGAGAACAAATTATCGGTGTTATTATATGCTGACGACCTAGTGTTATTTGCCAACGCTGAAAGCGAACTGCAAACGTTATTGGATTCACTGAATATATGGTGCGTCAACAATAAAATGACAATGAATGGAAACAAGTCAAATGTCGTACATTTCCGTCCGAATTCTTCACCAATATCTGCATCAAATTTTAAATGTGGAAATTTAACTTTGCAAACAGTTGATAAGTATACCTATCTTGGACTTGTATTAACAGAACATTTGGACTACCAGATCCTCGACAGAGCTGTAGGAAGTTTAATTTCGAAACATAATGCGTTTAGAGGTTTTCCGTTTCGCACATTTTCCAAACTATACGATTCAACAGTTTGGAGCACTATCAGCTATGGAGCTGCAGTATGGGGTGATACAATCTTCTCTTTTGAAATGCTATTCAGAATAAAGCGATTTGCTTTTTTATGGGTGTTGGTTGATTATACACCAAACACGGCGATAGTCGGTGACTCAGGATGGATACCAGCTAATATAAAACATTGGAACAGTGTCAATAACCAGTGGTGTAGACTAAAAAAACATGGACCGCGATGGACTTAACTACAAAATTTTCAAGTGGTCACAAGTTTGTAGCTTAAACGCACGTTAATGTAAAAAAACTGGAACTATACAATTCGTCAACAATTTTTATCAGCAGACATGATGATCCTATTTAAACGTCGAAAAATACAGCCTTAGTTAAAAATGTACTATATGACAAACTTTTATCTAAATTTTACGATGAAGGATCAGAAAATCTTAATAAAACTGTATCTCAAAGGAATGGTAACGATGGAAATAAGTTGATGACCTATAGCACTTTTAAAACGGCATTACACACCTTGAAATACATGCACAAAGTTATAGTTCCATCGCATAGAAGAACATAAGCGCAGTATCGGTGTGGTGTTGCACCGATCCGCATAGAGACTGGACGATTTGAGAGGCTACCCGTGCAACAACGAACTTGCGAAACTTGTAAAAACATTGTTGAAAATGAGGAACATTATATGTCTTGTTAGAGTGTCCATTGTACGATGACCTGCGAAATGAACTATTTAAAATTCTTTTGTCAGAACATTCAAACTTTTTAAAAATTTTCTAATCTGGAAAAATTGTCTATTGTTCTAGCCAGCGACTGTGATAGTATAATTATTATTAATAGTGCCAAAATCTGCAAACTTATTTTAGATAGAAGACGTCGTTTTTTATATCGTTAAAACTTTTGTCTTAACAAAGAAATTATTTATATCTAGCTGTACATTGATATTTATTCTTATTAATTTTCTATTTTTTTTTAATCCCGTCTCTCATAATTCCTTTTAGAATGGCATTAATATTTTATATTATTGCATAGCAATATAATATTTCCAACAGAAAGTAACCAAAAGTTAGCGTGCAATAAATTTCAATATTGCACTAGTGCAATAAATCTTCAAAATTCATGACGTCATCAAGACAAAATCTTAGTTTAAACTAAGTTTTACTTTCAAATATTATATTGCTATACAATAAAAGGGTTATTGCATGAATATTGGGGAATATTCATGCAATAACCCTATATTAATTTATGTATTCGTGTATTATGTTTTGTAATATTAATAGTGAGACGTAAATAAACTGTTTGTATTGTATTGTATTGAATGCAATTATATTTGTTATTTAAGAAAATAAATTAATAGTACATGCAATGAATAAATACATTTACCTTGATCGACGTCTGTACCTTCTCTGGCCTTCATTTTGATAAACTTTTTATTATTTATTATTACACATATTCCTGAAATATAGACACGAAATACTTTATAACACGTATTTGCCATCAAAAACATGCTGCGATTTGTGTCAGACAAAAACATACATGTTTAAGATGTTGTATGAATCTATGGTTTTGCACTGCGTTAGGGAACGACTAATTAGCTTCAAGGAGAGGGGTGTTTTTTTTTTCTAAAAAAAAACCCAAACTATTATGATCCCCAATTTGATGAAGAAAAAAGTATTGTGGTCAAGCAAAAAAAATATTCTGAATCCAAATTTTCCCCATACTTTATAGTTTTAAATTTTTAAACAAAATAGTTTGAGTGATAGCGTCGAAAAACTTTTAAAAAAAATCATTCTCAGACAAAAATGGTAGCTTAATTAATCTAAATGTTTCTCAATGCTCAATCAAAACTTTCTGTGGAATAAAATCTGTTAAGTATAGTTTGTCTTTTTATGACTTGTATTTTGGCGCCGGTGATTTGCTATGGACTTGCAATGTAGCTCATTGCCGTTATAATTTTATTTACCTGCACTTTCATGATTTACATGTAATAGTAAATAAGGGACCGACCATTAAACTTCAAAAGCTTTTTTTTTTCCAAAAAAAAAAACCATTTGGGATCCCAAACCTTGATTAAAGAAAATATTGTGGTCAAGCAGATGACCAAAAAAAAAAAAGGTTCTGACTCAGACAAAAAACCATAACCCCCCGCCCCCTTTTTGAAGTTAAATGGTGGATCAAAGAGGAAGCGGCTGCAAGACAGATTCTAAAATTGCTTACACACTACAACTCGAGAGCTCAAGAAAAAAAATCAGTTTCTTAGCCATAAACAAAAACTTTCACGGAAATTTTCCTTGTCCAAACTATCGGCAAACAGGAGCAAGGTAGGGCATGATCTACCCATTTGTTATCTCGCTTTATAAATATTGTTGTTTTGTACAAAGAAGAGGGGCGGATTTCGTGTTTTGTTGTTGCTGACAATCAAATGACAAAACACATCAACTGTCATATTCCTGACTTGGTACAGGCATTTTCAAATGTAGAAAATGGTGGATTGAAACTGTTTTTATAGCGCTAAACCTCTCACTTGTATGACAGTCACATCAAATTCCGTTATATTTACAACGATGCGTGAACAAAACAGACACAATAGGTAAAATAGTCAAAATATGGGTACAGCAGTCATCACTGTGTTACAATCTCAAAACAAACAAACTGTGACTTATCGGAAAAAGATTCAGTTTTCGACTGGTTTTTATCATTCAAACTGATTTAACTTGAAAACGAGTTCATGGACCCCTCTTTTTTAAAATGACATTTGGTTTAAATACGTATGAAGATTATGTGTCCCAATTTTCATGAAAAAGTCAATAGTGCAATTTTTTTAAATTTGATAAATATACAGCAAAAAATGACGTTTTTTTCTACATTCATGAACATTTGATAAATATGAGTTATTTGTAAAAATAAAATGTACAAATTAATAGAATATTTAAATAAAACAGAAATTACAAATAATTTAGCAAAAAACAGCTTGAGTTTATCTTTTAAAATTTCAACCTCAATTCACTCAAAAAGTAGCACATAATGGTATATTTTTTTTATTACATATTTGATTTAATCAGGTAAAAAATAGCCTATATCCAAATTTTCATCAAAATTTCATTATGGGATCAAAACTGTATGAATATAATTATGCATACATTTTTATAAAGATGTTTGAAATTGTGGTAAATAAGCGTGTTTTTTTACATTTGAAAGTCATGTGACAAAGTGCACCATACCTCTAGGTTTTGACGTCATTTCATAAATTGTTACAGGCGGACCTGAAATACAATAATATAGAATGTATCATGTAGGCCCGAGACCACAATTAATTCCTCTATCAGTTCTTTATAACGTTTTGTCGCATTAAAACAAAATTCCCTGTGTTTTTTGTCTAATTTTTTGCGTGTGTAATGTACAGTACAAGTCCAAAAATATATCCAACTTTCAGAAAAATTGCATGTGTACATCCTACAGATTTGGCCAATACACATCCATACCCCTATAGACAAGTCAAGAGATGTTCCGAAAAGTGTTAATATTACCTTTTTACACCTGGCCTAATCACTCTTTCCATATCAAAATCACTCAGTTACAATAAAACATCCAAAAGTTTATTTCATCTCTCTTCTTTCATTTCCACCCCATAAAAACTAAGAAATGTATGAGAAAAGAAAAGAAAAAAAAATAAAGAAAAAATACACTTTTATTATTTAAAGGGAACTATATTCGTACGAAAAGCGGGATCGAAAAGCGGGATAATTAATTGTGGTCTTGGGCCTGTTGTCTGGCGACGGACGATAACTCCTAAATTCATACCAGTCCCAATAAAAATTGTCTTAATATCAAACAGCTATCGTATCTGCGTTTGCTTGCTTCTCTTGTCAGGCTAGTGATACTGTGGAAGAACTATAGTAGGTATATCACTCGGCCACCGAGTTCTTAATATTTTAAAGCTATATTGTTTAATTTTCTAATTGGATTACATCCAATAATATAATGTATTGTTATTACAGGGTATTATTTTGGATTACAATATATACTTCGAAATAAAGAATCCGTAACCCTTAGATTGTTTTTTGTGTATTGCCCCGAAACAAGACTACAATAATATACATAATATAATTCCTGACAAAACTTTGTTTTTCTATTATAATACATTAAAACAAGCATATGAAATCAATATTTATTTTTCGTAATATGAATTGTTAAAAATTAGACCGTTAGTTTTGTCATGTAAATTATCATGTCGGGACCTATTATAGTGAACTTTACAGTAGATTTTTTTCCCTTATTGTTGAAGGTCGTAAGGTGACCTAATATTGTTTATATCTTCTTAATTCAAACTGTGGTGAAAAGTTGCCTCGTTGGCAATCATACCACATATTCTTATTTTTCTATATACTTGTATTATCAGTATCATTAGACACTTTGACAAATTACACCAACTACAAACACCCAGTGTTGTCAAGTCTCGAGACTCAAACATTTGTATGCTTATTCGGCGGCATTTTACTTTGATCTACTGTTTTTTTTCTTTCTTTTTGATCATTACAATTTTTGCCAAAATCTCACATTTGTTTAATGAAAACTTGACACCCAACCCCCCAATTAACATCCCTCTTATTATTCCCATTTTATCATATATATTATATTTGAAAACACAATGCTATGTAACTATGTGACTTTACCTGGAGGGATAGGTCTGTCTGGAAATCAAATAAAAATAAGAAATGTTATATGTGAAACAAACTACTAGTAATTTGTGAAAAATAACATGGAACTCAGAACAATGTTGTCTGTGTTGTCACTTTCAAGGATTAACAAAACAAAATAGTTTTTGGCCATATATATGTGAATGGCATTTTTTTTTTTAACTGTTTGATATAATATAAATGTAATGTAGTAAACAACAATACTTTGTAAGCAACAAACATTCTCGGAAAACGTATGTATACCAGGAAATGCAGGGCGGATCCAGCCTTTAAAAAAAAGGGGGGGTTCCCAACCAAGGATAAAAAGGGAGGGTCCAACTATATGTTCCCATTCAAATGCATTGATCAGCCAAAAAAAGGACCCCCGGAACCCCCCCCACCCCCCCACCCCCTCTGGATCCGCCACTGAAATGTTTTAACGTGTGATTTTTTTGTTTTAGCGACTTTCCTTGATATGTGTATCCAACAGCGTGAACTACTGAGCTTCATATCGAACTAGACTTATTTATAATTGACTTCGGATAAATGTCATACACTTATTTCGTTTTGGTGACATGATTTGCCTGTATCATTTGACACTGGACGTAAACATAATCATCATCAACACGTTCATTGACACTTAATAACTAGACCTACTAAGTCTCCAAGAGTGCTCTAGAGATTCAACCAATCCCTCCATCACAGAGTGCATACCTTCACTATCACTCATAAAATAGAAGCTTTACTTGGATCATTAATCAGCTCATCAACTTCTATACAAAATGGTTACCATTTTAATTAGAACTTTGGTGGATGGTTGTCTCATTGGCAATCATACCACATCTCCTATTTTTTTTTATACTTCTGTGAGGTTTAATTTTATGTTTATTATTTCCTTGACTCAGTTGTACATACCCTGATACTTATCAACGAGATCTACCAAGTCTCCTCTGTTCTCCAGAGATTTCACCATTTCCTTCAATAGATTTGTATGATCTATTTCTATTATCCCCCTTTTTTCTAGAAGTACAAATAGGTCCAATGCTGATTTGATAGTTGCTTTCTCTTGTTGCGTTAGTTTAAATACACGGGGAGAAAAGGAAGCTAAAAGTTCTACGTCATCAGATGCCAAATCTTTGGATATTTTGTAAAGTAAAATCCTGTAAAATAAGGTACTATTTCATCACTTCTGGTATGATACGTCATTCCGAAATCATGTTTGTTATTCTAAAATTATAATTTGAAGCAGGTTATTTTCCTTTGTCGGCAGTAGAACTGCGTCTTGCAATGCAGCTCATTGAAGGGTCGACGCTTTGCGGTATTAATTTTTTGATGATTTAAAGATATTAGTTGGTTTAAAACATGTATATGCATTTAGAAATTGTAAATGTTATTTTTTTCTTGTATAAAGCTGGAAATATTTGTTTATTAAAGAAAGACATAGTTTACTTTCAAATTCATACCGCTGCTATGCACTCCAGCGAACCAACTATTTCAAGAAAGTAACTCGAATTTAATTGTTATTTTAAAATCAGGTTGGGGCTTTCGTTAGTGAATTTTAAGAATGTCCTATATTCCTGTAATATTAGTTCCTATATATGGTGATACATGTAACTCTTGTTTATATATTAGAATAACAAATCCCGTGTTGATTTCTTTGTAAAATAAAATAAAACGACTGACATTTGCCGATATTTGTACTGTCTTACTTTATAATAATGATATAAAAGTAGAGCATTTCCGATATTGTATTCTATAATGTCTCCTTAAAGCTTGGTAAGCACTAGAAGGGTTCCGAGTAAAACGATATTTGCAAGCAAGCAAACGAGATAAGCAAGACGGCAAAAGTGGACTTCGCCATCTTATTGTTGCATTAGAGCTGTAGGGATTGATGGCAGTCTCATCAATACAGCTGAAATATTTGGGACTACATATACATGGTCAATATGATAACTGGGATCATTACCTAAAAGGTCTGACACTATCATTATGTTGGCCCATTTCTTTTTCAATTTGAGTTGGGTTCAACCCAAGTCGCCCGACGAGATCTGTTCGTCCCATTAACTCAAAACATTCTGCAAGAAACCGGCCATTATGAAAGGCAACATGTTTATTGTTTTCAATAGCACTAAACAAGTCTAAGGCATTGGTTGCTGGCATTAACTTATGTAGACCTGCCACGTCTTTCATTAGGAATTTTAGATTGTCCATATCATCACTATCTAAATCACTACATATCTCCACTAGTATGTCTTTAGTAAGGCAGGTTAAAGCCATTGTATAATGTTGAAATTTGACAAAACAGAAATAGAATTTTTTTCAGTCTTTGTTTTTCTTGTTCAATGTTGCCAGCTAAATCACTCTGCAAAAGAAAATGCAATTTGTTGAATATCTCGTAAAATTTCCAGACGCCTTCTTTTTAATAAATTGTTTGATTCTAATATTCTCGAGACAAAGAAAAAAAATCTGGTAGAGAAGGGAAAATGAAAAAAACAGTGTGTTTCCATTGAAAACTTGGTGGAAAATACTTGATCCTTTTACATGTAGTAATTAAAAAAACAACTTTTTTTTATGTTGATTAAGGTGGTACCCAACACTTGCACTAAAATGAATTTGGCTCGTTTAATTTTCATAGAATTTTGTCAAAGTACTTACTTTGACCCTTTAACAAAAATATAAAAAATTCAAAAATTTTGAACCAACCGTTTTGTCAGAAAAATTACACTGGTTATATAGCAGTTTGACAAACACCAATTTTGATCATTGGGAAGCTTAATAATCCTTTTACAACACAACGTAATTAAAACGTTTAGCTGACTTTACAGAGTTATCTCCCTGTAGTGTTAGGTACCACCTTAAATTGGAAAAGTTGTCGTCAGATAGATACAAAGCAGAAATACATCTACTTGTAACAAATCATAGAGTGGGCGTGGCAGGGTACTTATACATCCCCACAACAAAAAGACACTCGGTACATATCTGAGAGTACTCGCAGTTACTGGCAGTTGGTTCAAAGCTAATAAGAACTAATAAAACAAAATTCATGCATCTAAGAGTAAAACATCAATCAGTACACATCCAACATCCAATGAATTTAGTGTAAAGAGGTCATTAACAGTCAGAGAAAAACATGACCTTGTGCAATGCCAAAATACAGAGTATAATTTATGCATAAACAAATAATACTTAGTTTGATTTCAATTTACAGACAACAAAATAAATATCAATACCAATAAAAAAACAATATTCAAAGATCTTATTTTAGCGTTGAGCTGGTAACCCTTTAGGATAAGTCTATCTAAAGGATCGATAAGTTAAACCGGACCGAACTCAAATTCCAGGCTCTGTAAACAACATCTGCGTAAAAATTAGGATGCAATTGCTATCCCGTTTGAAATAAGTTTTCTACAGGTGTTTTACTCACAGGGTCAAACTCTAAAAGTTGCCAAATCCTACTGGATATTGAATATGAACGAGTGTATATCAAATGATTATAGTATTGCTTCATAATTTTGTTTATTTTCACCGAAATTGTATTCGGGAAGACATACTGTTGTTCAAGCCGTTTTAATACAAAATTGCATACGGGTTTTTTTTTCTTCAAATTTTGTATCAAAAGACATCCCTTAACCAAATAAAATCCTTTGTATTCAAAAGACAATACATGATAGCTGTGCATCCAACATAATTTTGTACATATATTAGGCTGTTAGTTTTCTCTTTTGAATTGTTTTACGTTTGTCATTTCAGGGCCTTTTATAATAGCTGACTATGCGGTACAGGCTTTGCTCATTTTTAGGACCGTACGGTGACCTATAGTTGCTAATTTCTGTGTCATTTGGTCTCTGGTGGATAGTTGTCTCATTGGCAATCATACCACATTTTCTTATTTGTATAATAATCGCGCAGACGACTGTTTTACGATTGAGTAATCTTTGTTTATCATGTATACATAATATTGGTAAACAAATAGAGAATTTAATTTAGTTAATAGAAAATAAAAGGATATGGACAAAATGTACATGTGACAAAATCGCACACAATTTAAATCGCTATTTATGCTTTAATACTTGTGGTAATATTGCGAAATTAAATATAGTACGCATATTTATAAGAATTGCCAATTTCACCAAAAATAAGTACATTCGAAAAAAAGTACATACACAGTACATTTAACTCATGTTGTATATTATCTTGCGGTTTCAATCGTAATGTTAAGAGTCTGATGCTTTCTTAACTTTTATGTTTCGGATGTCAAACTCAATTAAACTCAGTATCGTCCTGAACATGCATGCAATGTTTTTCTTTGGACGTTAAGCAACCAACAATCAATCAAACTTAGTAAGGTCGTTGGTATTGAAATTAGTTAACTGTAATGTAACATAAGATTTGTCTCAAGTTAAACTGTCAAACGAGTGTGTTTGACGTATTCTCTCGACGAACTACATGTGAGTCAATGATCATGCACTTGCAGTAATTATACATTTGTGTCTATCATTCCCGCGCTTTGATAAAAAGTGTCACGTACTCAGTGTATATGGTGATTACCGGATTTTGTACAAGAGTATATTCTTTGACTTTGTAAATATTTCTATAGTCTTCTAATATCTTGAGATTTCGATGCCTGATACCAGTAAGCAAACTTTGCCTAAGCAGTACGTATATACTTTGCGTCGGTCAGTGCAATTTTGTACCTGTGCGCTATTCTAGTCATACTGTGATTGATATGTACACAATTTTGGGTTCACCAAATCTCTACCACACCTGTGCACTGTTTACTTCATCCTGTCTTTTAAAGCTATGCACAATGCGTTGATTTTTTTCCTTATTATAATTGGACTTATAATGTTGTTTTTCCATAAATACAGGTAATTTTTATGTAATAATTCTTATATGATTTGCATATCTACAATAATCGAATGTGATTGTTCTGTTAGTTTCCTACTGGTTTACACTTCCGAATAGACCCTTACGATGATGTAGCCGAACAACATTTGTAACATATGTAAATAAACAATACGTCTATTGCATTTTGATATGTTCATGTCCGATATATATTCACGAACGGCATCCTTGGGTTTGAAGAAAGTTGAAATGTGAAGAATGTTTCGGTTGAGAATGATAAAGATTAAACACAGTTTTCTTTCGGTGTTATTGGTGTGCACAAACGTTACATTAAAGTCCTGTGAAAGTGCAAGATCCGTCAGTGATGCTCGAATCAAAAGAAGCTGGAAATTGCATCAATGCAACAAACTCAAATCGAAAGTAGAAAAACTATCAATATTCAAACTAAACGATTTCATTTATAAAAGGAACATTCAATGAGAGCCAATATTAAACAAATAACTCGCACCTCCAAGAATCCCCGCATTTTGCTCGATATAGCTCATGAGCCAAAATTTGCTAAAATTAGACCTTACTACAGGTGATGTGATGTAATTGACAGAAAAAGCACTTCTTTGCGCTAGGTATAACTAGATTTACAGATTTAAAGACGATATTTCTGCTGGAACTTACTAATGGAAACAATTGACGACTTAAATTTAGCTACTCAAAAACGGCTTTCCGAGAACTTTTGACCATAAACGCTAAACAAAAACTTTCAAAACATGTTTTGCAATCATTTTGACTAAGAACTGACCACTTATGGACCAATCAAGATTAGCAGTTAGTACACTGTTAATTCACGAGAACTCGAATAAAACGTTATCGTCAGATGGACAAAATACATAAAATAACATAAGACAACGATTCGTTTGCTTTAATTACAAATGTAATACTCTTAGTTTCCCATCTGAAAACATAAACTCATTCTACGATTTTCTGAAAGCGATCATTTTCCTTTCTTAAAAAGGTGTCTAGCTTTTTTGCTCTTTGACGTTTACAAAATTCAGGGTACCACCCAATGACAGCACTTCAACCTCTGGTCGATATTTGACTATGAGTAAGTGTTCGAAGGTCACCCTATTCCTCCTCTACGCTTTCTTGTACACGGATGCCCCGGTTGTCTTGAAAATAAGTTTCGCATTTGAGGTCGTAAAGGTGTTTATTCTTGTTAGTTTAAGTACTGTCTCCACGGTTACCATTACTATTGCAACAGCAGGTACAATGGTACTCAACACTAAGGTCGACGAAGTTGTTATAAGTGGAGAATTCTGTCTTGGTACAATATATGTGGTATTCGATTCTACCAACTTAACTGTTCATCTTGTAATGAGGTCAGTTGAAGAAATTCCATTGGGTGAGCTTAGCACTGATTCGAAACTAGTGCTCCCCCGATCTCGGTCCTGTGAAATAGTCCATGATCTGACGCCGACCGGAGAGATAAGCATTAGAGTGAACCAAGATCAATGGCCCTCACAAGAGAATACAGATAGATACGAAAAGGATGGTATACATCATACTGACAAAAGGCCATTGTCAGGAGGTCTATCATCATCAACGAAAGTGGTCATTGACCAAGCGAAAAATAAGGAAATTTCAAATAGGGCAACGGTTGTGCATTTGGAACCAAATGCGACGTGGACGGTAAAACAGAATCTTGATGAAGAGTCAAGCACTCTTTATGACCATGCTGCCAGGTCTAGGTATGGGTTTTGGAGTCAGAAAGCAGAGGGTACTTCTATAGCAGAGGGTTATGCTGGAGCAGAGGATACTGGCAAAGGGTTCTGCTGAGGGAGACTCCGGGAATACAATACGGATCGCGACGTCTTGTGAATCCAGATGGGATTCGGGAGATTTACCTAGGACTTTGGACCGAGGCGTACTCCATAATATGGGGGCAACGTACCAAGCATTACCTTTGACGTCCCGCGGACGATTAAGAGTTGGGGTTAACGGGACCGACCATGAATACCGTACTGATGAAATGACCATTAATTTGAATTATTCTGGCAAAGAAATAAACCAAATTTTGAGCGTGATTATGATATAAACTTACAAAATACAAACTGTTACAAAAAGAAACCAGCACTTTATGATGGGGAGGGTAATTGGGAAGACTATTTAGTTCAGTTTGAATTAATTGCAGCAATTAATAAATGGTCTGACCTAGAGAAAGCTTTAGAATTAGCTACTAGTTTGAGAGGTACCGCCCAAAGTATTTTAACAGATTTAAGACCAGAGATGCGGACCAATTTTGTACAATTGACTGCCGCTTTAGCGTCACGTTTTCAACCAGAAAACCAAGCAGAAATGTACAAGGCGCAAATGAAAAGTAAAATACGCGGACGCACGGAACAAATACCTGTATTAGGCCAAGACATAAAACATCTAGTAAGATTAGCGTATCCATCAGCTCCAATGGAGGTTAAGGAACTTTTAGCACGTGATTGTTTTATTGATTCCCTTAATGATGCTGATATTGAATGGGCTATTTTCCAGGACAAAGCAAAAAATATTGATAACGCCATTCAAGTAGCTCTTGAATATGAAGCCTTCCAAAACAATAGACGTAAATACGACACTAAGCCAGTCCGTGCTGTAAATGAATATGATAATTTTGATTTAAATAGGGAAATTTATTTGTCTGAACAAGTTGATGACATTTCAGGTCGTCTTTCAAAAATGACATCTAACAGAACCAACAATCTAATTCCAAGAAAAGTGGTAGACCAAATGACTGGTCGGGGAAACTATAAGTAGCTGAAAATGAGTAACAAGTTTTAGCTGCGACAAATTATGATTTTGAAGAGTCCAATAATTTTGAGAAATTGTGTCAGATACATATATGCTGATAGTTTATATGTAATTGTCAATGTTTTTGACATGAAATTAAATTGGTTGATTAATACCAGGTCCATTGTTAGTGGTTTTTTTTTGTTTGTTATTCATCCATGAATAATACCATGTCCAATATTGTGAAGACAGTGTTAACCAATGCACGTAGTGGTTTACCCCTGGCTTATGGAAGCGTAGTTATGCCGATGGGGACTGCTGTATTACCAACGCCGTCTAATAAATACTGGGTGTCGTGTCTCATTGTTGTAGACATATATATACATATACTTGTATCAATGATTATTGAGTGTGATTTTTAAAGATAAAAGTTCATGCATATTGGATAAAGGAAAGAGTTTTTTTTTAAATGAAATGTCAATTGATTTCAGATTTTATTGATATTGTTTACGGCATTTGTTGATTGTTGTGTAATATGTAACTTCTTTTCAGGAATTCTTTTTCAAATAGTGCTCTATAAACATTTGTCAGAATTAACATAATTATTTCTGATGTAAGAACATTCATAACGCGAAGTAGAAGTGTGGCTGCTTAATGAACATTCGTCTAGTGAAGAAGATTTGTCGGGTGCTCTATATAAACATTTGTTCAATGTTGTTAGAATAAGCAGAACTCGTATTTTATGAACTGTCGTTATGAGAAGAAGTGTATTGATGTTTTATGAACATTTGTCAAGTTAAGAAGATATGTCTGTGGTCTATAAACATTCGTAAAAAAAACAGAACTTGTGTTTTATGAACAATCGTTATAAGAAGAAGATATGTTGATGCTATAAGAACATTTTCAAGATTATAGGATCATAAATAACAAGTGCGGAATTCAAACAGCGTGAAGACGTATATATACTTATGACGTGTATAAGAACAATGAACACTCAGAAGATAGTATTTTATTTGATCAAATATTGTTTTATAATTTTGAATATGTATGTTATAGAATGTTTAAACTTTTAATGAAAGATATGGGAGAACTTGTTTTAAATTTTAGGGAAAGTTTATTCATGTTTGGGGACAAACATTATTTTTCAAAGGTGGCGAGAGTGTAACGAAATGGGGTCCTTTGGAATGGAACTTGTTTTCCCTAAAATTGTGTGATGATGTTGTTAAAACCTTACCGTTAATTAACTGTTTTATTATATATTTCTTGCATAACTATGTTTGTTAACTTTTTATTATTCTTGTCTATGTTTTTACAATCGAAACACCTGTGAATTGTTTACTTCATATGACGTACAACATAATGATAATATTTTTGTTATGACGTCGGCTTTGGATTTGGTAATTTCGGTAAATGGTAAGCCGAAATGGTAAATGGTAAACCAAATCGGTAGATTGGTTTACCGAAGTATAAAAACGGTGGAGAAAAACCGAAAAGACTTCAGTACGACTTTACCCTGAGCAAGTAACACACGCTAATTCCAAGCGATTTAAATATATACATGTACCGAAACCATTTACCAGACTATAAGTAGTAACCAGACTACTTCCGTATAATGTGGGCTTGTTAATTCCTTAACAAGTTGCATTTAGAGAATAACTTCTCGAGAGAAACGTTCTTTTTGACATTGAATTTGATTTACCATTTGCCTATAACCAAACTAAACTTTCAAGGTATTTTTATTTCCGCTATCCAGTTTCTTTACGATATTCTAATAAAGTAAGGTATTTATTTGTTAGACTAGAATACTGTTAAGTTATATACTATTTGTGTGAATTGTAGATATTTAAAGCATCTTAAAGTTAATACAAGTTGATTTTTATTTAACGAGTCTGTTATTCTTACAAAAACCTAAACAGAACCAAACTAAGATCTACCAGAATACCACTAAGTACCACAAAACATACACAGAACCAACCTTAGATCTACCGGAATACCGCAAAGTACCACGATACAAGAATACCACACTACCATAGAAGGGTTGCCAGTTATAACTTTAGTTCATATATACTTATACATTGTTATAAAACACATTCTTATAGCAACACACTAAGGGTTACACATTTATAGTTTAACATCAAAGCCTGACCGCTCGGTTTTCGTTACAGTATTCATATCAAATTCCTTGGGTGTAGGTAACAAATCTACAAATATAGCTGTATTGGGTAAAATGGGAAGATATCCCTTATTTCTTGAAGTAATTTTAAACATGTTTAGATATTATAAATATATCAAAGTCTGATGCTATCCTTCTCTCTGAAGCTCTGAATGTCTCTAAATCACTAAATAGTTTCAACAAAAATAGTTGGTATAGTTGTATTGGTATTCTTATGAAATATCTTAATATAGATGTTGCACTTGTTCAAAGATGGATTTAAAATCACTTATTTACATTTGTACAGGAAATTGAAACAGAAATATTCTTGTGTTTGGAAATCTGAGCTCTAAAATGATAGACAAAATAAACAGCATAAACATAAACTTAGAACTTATAAATTATTTAAAGAGAATAATTTGTATGGACAAATAATTATTAATTTTGAACGATGATGATTGGCGATTGCTCACTATGTTCAGAGTCAGTGCACATACATTAGAAATTGAAAGATGCAGATATGCGGGGCTTTGAGCAGAGGATACATGATGTAAATTATGCAACACTGAAGTTGAAGAAGAAATTCATTTTCTTCTTCAGTGTTTAGTTTTAGAAAATAAAAGATCTGAATACATAAATTACTTAAATAAGTTTGACAATAACTTTAAAAGCCTCCCAAATAAATCAAAATTGATATGGTTAAAGTCATCTGAGGATAATGTTATAATTGAAAAAGTAAGTCTATTATTGTGTAGTTTATCAAAAGAGAGAAATTTAATTGAAGAGAAAATTGTTGTTCAAATGTTATTGACGAGTTTTGTCGTTTGATTTTACCATGTTATTAGGGACTTTCCGATTTGATTTTCCTTTGAGTTCAGTATTTTTGTGATTTTACTTTTCAGTCATCGGTAGTTTGTCCATCTATACACATGGAAAAAAGTATTGCAACACCTGAATTTTTTAACCCTTGGAAAATCAGCTTCAATTTTTGGATAGAATATGATAAAATACTTGACTGTATAATAATATTAAAATATTGTTATTGATAACATCTCCAATAAAACGAATTAAAAATAAAATGTTTCAAAAGAGATGTTTTAATTAACCATAATTTTGAAACCAAAATTAAGTAATTTTTGTACAAAAAATTGCATTTTTCAACTTTTACTGTAATCGAAGAATAGAATTTCAGACATTTTAAAATACCACAAACAATGCAAATATATGTTTGATGTTCATATTGGCTGTTAACTGTTCAACTATCAGATATATTTGATGCGAATATGAACTCTAAAGTGTTTAAAATTTAGATACAAAGATTGCTCTTCTAATTGATTTAATCACCACAACAATTTGAGATAATTTCATATTCGTGGTCATTTACATAAATATACTTTAAAATGTCTCGAATTAAGTTTGATTAATACTAGTGTTGTCAGATCGTACACTTTTGCATAACCGGTTACTCGTATAATCGTTCGACCGATAAACCGATTAACCGGTAATTTTAGTTGATGTTCTAAGGCCTTATAAATAGTATCCTACACATAGATATAAGAAGATGAGGTATGAGTGTCAATGTGACTACCTTCCATCCAAGTCATACATTTACGTTTTTATAATACAATGAATTGAAATTTGTCCTTTGGTATTATAAGGCTGGTCTGTGAAGATTCCTGTCCAACTTCATTACCAAATACACGGTATCAACTATGGCGTTTGTACTAACTTCAGATTGAAAAAAAAAACTAAAAAAAAAAAAACGTCTTGATCTCGTAGAATTGAATATGTCTGAAACCGATGATTCTTCCATTTTGTCTTGTTGTCTCCGAAAATAATGTGAGGTGTTTCTATGTAAATTGATTAATCCTATTAATCGTACCATCAATTACAAATTGATTAAATTCACTTTGGTTTGCTTTTTTACAGTTTTGGAGTTAGCATTTAGTTTAAAATATGACAAAGACTTGCACGACAGAGATTGCACATTCAGATGTAGGTCTACACAATATAAGATAAAATATGAAATGATAAAGTAAATCGTAAAATTTAATCGTGTTACTGATTAGAAATTACTGTTAAAACATGTAACTAATTATGTTTCCTTAAGATCTTGCCCCGAGCTGAGAGACAAGTTCTAATTAATTTCATATTTTTGGATTATGAATAGCAATCAATATACTGGACAATTGATCAGTCAAAATAATTACCACGACGACAATTTGTAAAGAAAACACATCTATTTAATGATGTCAATATAAATTTATATCAATTCTTTAAAAAAATTGAAAAAAAAGTCCGGTTAACCGGTTAGCGTTTTTGGTATTCGGTATTCGGTCGTTCGAACGGTTAACCGGTTGTTAACCGTTGACAACACTAATTAATACAGATTAATTAAAGTTCTTTGACAGCTCAACACTGCTGCTTTCTAAATGACCGTTATAGACTTTCTGTTTAATAGGTGTCGACAGATATGGATTCTAACTGTTGTAACAAAATGTCCGTCCTTTTTTCCCATGTGATATACCAAATTAAACGTATCACCAGATAAGTGCCACATGAAAAACAGCCGCAGCAAGATCCTTCTCGAACACTTGAGATCAACACCACTTTTTCAGTCTTTAGTTGTCTATGTCATGTTTTATGCTGTACTTGTTTAACCATGGTTTTCGAACAATGATTGGAAATATCGCTTTGGTATCTTTTGCATCTCTTTTAAATACAACTCATCAACATAAACGAAACATTCCATGACATTTGCGCTATTTGATTTAAAACTGGTAATAAGCTACGAAACTTGCAAATATCTATAAGGTTTGTTTTTATCATATACAATGATGTAACGTTAAAATAATGCGGATTGGTGTATTATTCATAGTACTTAATTTCAAAATTGGTGACACTTTTATCAAGTATTTTAGAAAAAAAAAACAGTATTAAAACTACTCTTTGGACATTATCATCAAGACCATGTAATTAATAAAAGTTCACAAAACAAATATGACCCCTCTCTTCAATATCAAAGTATTTGACTTCTTCAAGTTGGTTTTCTAAAATTACAAATGAAATTTTAAATAATGTTTGTCTTTTGATATTTTCATTTTTTCAATGTGTATGTCTGATATTGAGGATGTAAGCCTCGATACATTGTGTTTTATTTAAATCATATTCTTTTTAATAGATTGTGATGTATCCCGTCAGAAAAAAAAATAAAAGCTATTGTGAGCGATTTTTAAAAAAAAGACATTAGATTAGTTGTGACATTTTTCTGTTTTCTTTTTTTTTTATGAAAGAGTAAATCAGAAGGTATTTTAACACAATGTTATACTTGTTATGTATATCAATGTGTAAAATTGCTTTAATTTTGCATAATTTCTAAATTTTTGATTCCTTTAAAATATTGAAACAATATGTTTGTTTCAGTTCATATTTATCATATACATTACATGGGCGAGCGAACTTAGATATGTATATGAAAGCAAAACGTGTCGAGTCTATGATTAAGATAATTACCAAAGTTATATCTTATTTCCGGTAACTTAACACAATTAATTTAAAACTATACAGCAGATTATGACATTTTTCAATCTTTACTTTTATAATACATGCAAGGTTGATATTGCATGAGAGCATATTTTTTGTCAGTTCAATTTCATGAATTGCAAGTAAAACATGAATTTTTCTACTTTCAATATTTGTAATACTACAATCGCCACAACTTGTCAAATAATTCAGTACAAATGTGCAATGTAACAATACAATCGCTTCATTGAAAACTCATGAACTTGCTTTCCATAATTGCTAGTATTCATCTTTACAAATTTTAGCTACATGAAAACATAAGCCTAGTGTTTTTTGTTATATTTTTTAAATTTCATTATAGAGTTTAGTTCGTTCTATGTGCTGATCTAAACGAGAGAGAAAAAAGAGAAGTGTTGAAATATAGAAATATTAAGTTTACCCAACAATATATTCAATCAAATTCCTCTTGTTATCACAAATACATGAAAACTCCTTGTCCCTGTAGTATCGACTACCATTAAAAATCTTATAGATACTTCTAAAAAGTTCGAAGACGTTTGACCTTTAAAAAAATGTTCGTTTTCGATTTAAACGTTTGAATATCGCTTTGTTGATTTCGCCGCAACTTTAACATGCTTTTAATTTTTGTTTCGTCGTAATTTTTGTTAAACTGTTTCGAAGCATTATTAAATTCACATACGATTAGTATTTGAGACATAAAAGATTACAAACAGCCATTGTGCTTTTCTGAATTTCTATCCATTAGGAATGCTAGAAGCCAAGTATTTGAAAATGAAGGATTTGTATGACTCGAACTCAAAATCTGGAATCTCACAAAGTGTGTGATCTGCTTTTGCTCGTATATATCATTTAGCATTTAAAGCATAAAATATAACGACACATTACACCAAACCACCAACCAACCATTATCTTATCCCGCGACAAAAAAAAGTGCAAAATTGACAAATAATGCACATCAGATAATTTGATACATATAAGAAGATAGTTGTATTACTTAAAGATATTAAACAACAAATCATACGATAAGAAATCCTCGTCATATAAATTATCATCAGTGTAACACTTTAAACACTAATGTAATCAGTATTTGTATCATACATAACATGTCTCAGATATTAGGTAAGTTTTTACATCATGATAACTGATTTTATTCGAATTTGGAAATAAATTCATCCATTAGTAATTTGATTATATAGTTTTCCACATTTGAACATCTTCATTATATGGTTTTTATAATGCCTTTTAGTTTATAAATGGCAAAGTTAATCGTTCAATAGTGTATCGCGTGTTCATTGTACCACACGCACGCTTATCTGTGATATTATTGATGCAACTAATTCAACCAAATATAACATTATATCCATTTTACTGCATTACATCAGCAACACATTTCGATAATTAATGTCATAATATTTATAAGACACAAGTATAGCCAAATCGATTTATTAATAATAAACGTGCCACATCTACTGGATTATATGCGTGGGGTGACAAGAAATGTCGAGTCAGTAATATTCGAGGCTAAAATGTTTGAAAAACGACATAAAAAGGGGGAAAGATACCAGAGGGACGTCGACAGTCAAACTCATAGATCGAAAATAAATTTGACAGCGCCATGGCTAAAAATGAAAAAAAGACAAACAGGCAAACAATAGTTCACATGACACAATAACGAAAACTAAAGAAAAGGCAACACGAACCCAACCAAAAACTGGGGGTCATCTCAGGTGCTCCGAGAGGATAAGCAGATCCTACAATGCACTGACGAGCAGATATTTTATAGAATGTACAAAAGCAAACTAAACTAGGACACGGCAATCCGCCCTTATGGCGGAATGCTTTGAATTAGTTTAAAGAAGACATAATAGATAGGGATGGTGCATATTAAGTTACAAATTTGTATGTATATGAGCAACATTACAGTTTCCAGGTGCAGGACAGGATCGTCTTGCCATTCCGACATATCTGCGATCACCATTAAATTTTGATGGGATTCATATTGTACAATCTTTATATTTAATGTTGTGGTTTGTCTTTTTGTCTTTTTCGTTGTTTTCCTCGGCGTGGGTATTCATTTTTTTTTTTGAATTGATTGTTTGAATGTTCCTTTGGCATCTTGCGCCTCTGTTAATGATTCGTGACACGAAATCCATTTATGATTTTGAAAAAAAAAACATTAGTTCATGTCGAATTTAGAAAGTCAATCATATGAATTTTTCAATGTTATTGATAAATTATTCAGATAATCTACAAGAACCTTTGTTCGGAAGTCCAACCTCACACTGTATAAACACTTAAATATTTGTTCACATACCTTTGTCCATGCATGTATGATCTTATTTTATTTGTCATTTTTATCAGATATAATGTTATTTTAGTCAAGGTTACGTTTTAAATTTCCGACTGTTAATTGTATGTAAGTCATGATTGTAAACTATCAAATATAGCAATCTGTTAGAGACACACGAAATGAAAACCGCACAATGTAAACTTGATTGTATGTACTGTGAAACTGTAAACCAACTAATTTTTGCGAGCAATTTATTTTTGCGACTTTCCCGCAAATAAAGCAAGTATAAGTTGATGCGAACCTCTCTCTTTCCTTGTATAGCATTAATTTATGATGTATCTGATTAGATAAAAGCCATTCAAAGAACATAAAGAACGAAGGTAGCCGTCTTATGCATATTATGTATCTTTATTATTAATAGCTAAACACAATGATTTTTGATGGTGAATTATCCATCTTTTTGCGTATTATGATTTGTAAAGCAAAAAGTTTGTTTTCCATGCGTTTAAAAAGACATTTAACAATATGGATCAAAAATAATCATATACATGTACATGCCAATATTTAATAATAAGGAAAACAAACGTAATGATGTTCTCTACTCTGCTTTATGTAACAATCTCTTTTAAAGACTATTATAAATTGAAAGTATACGAATAAATGAATTTTTAAAGCTGGAAAATATAAGGGTCTATGTCCTTGTTTCGAAATATAAGCCATTGAAATTTTTGCTGGAAGTGTTATCTCCAGCTATTTCATACATTTAACATTGGCACCTCTTTTTCCTTTTAAAACTGAAAAAAATTAACAAGGATTTTCGATTATGTTTTTTTTTTTTACTGTGACGTTAAGAACGTTATTGCTTAAATACCGTGTAATTAACCAGTCCACACTAATAAACAGCTTTTCTATAAAATAATAACACTTAAATTATATAAAGTTTATATCCATACATAATCATACAAATTGTTTTATGATATTTAACATTAGTCTAAAATAAGGACAACATATTGACAAAACGTCAAAAATATGCGTGTCAGACGTAACATAATATACAAATTTTAACTTTAGCAGGGGTGTTTGCGTTCTTCAAAAGAGTGTTATATCCGCGATAATTCGAATGAATAATATGCTTTATATGTAAAGTATTGAAATATTACTGAATATGCGATCCTGTAACTATCAACGCTATTAGTGTTCATTATGGTCAGATTTAGGAAAATGTTAAGTTATCAAAATTTCTAGGTTTTAGAATATAAAATTATCTGAAATTTCGTTAACGTAAATTATGGTCATAAAAGTACATAGATACAGTCGGAAACCCGGTTGAAATAGAACAAAAGAATCGAAACTCTTTGTTAGAGAAGGCGATAAATGTGTACTGTAATGTTTACTATAGTGACAAAAATTTTAAAAGTTTATAGAAACAAACAAAATTACAATTTTCTTCTCAATTACGATGTGTTTTATTTTAAAAACACCATTTGCATAAGTTTTCAATTTATCTAGTACATAGTGAAGCAGAACAATTAGATATCAAGTCGACGACATGGGTATATTCCAAGTTGGATGTAGAAAATGCATATCCTCCGATTTAAAAAAAACATTTACCACGGACGGAAAACATATCAATCTATTAATTCAGTAATTTTCGTGTCTGCTCTTCAATCATGTGACTCAAGAAAAAAATCCAAAAAAAAGTAACAATAGTATCGAAAAGAGACAATCGAGTGCACCTTTTATGTTAGGGTGTGTTTGAATTGAATATTTTGTCTTGATATCGTACAAAGCAAGAATATTTCATACATCATCTCGCTTCAAATTCTATCATTTTTATATATCAAAGCTACAGGTTGACTTTATAACATAAAAAAATCAAAGTACTAAAAGATGAAATATATATGGGTCAAGTGAAATTCCATTCTAATGAATCACAAAAACAGAGTTGGTGTGTTCCAATAGCTATTTTTTTACTGAAAGTACTTGACGATAGTCTTTCAAGTTTGGTGATGAAAATGCATATCTTCGAAAAATTATATTTTTTTGTCTGTGATAACTAGGGTTTATAGTCTTCAATCACTAAATAAATCTAGTCTGCCCTTCCACGAAATATTTAATTAGAAATTTTTTAAATGTTTATGAATTTTCGAAAATTCCACCTGACAACTGATCAGACAATAGTTTTAAGTTGAATCAATTTAGACAAGATCATTAACTGATGCTCATTAGCTAGTTAATACATTTGTCTTTCAAAATACAACTGACATATAAGGATCGTAAAAGTGCAATGTGGATAAAATAAAATTGGGCCTGCAGCGTGGCTATATACCTCTCCATATCATGCAAGCGAAATAAAAAATATCACCACTTATCATTAATCGCTGTAAAACGTAAACATTTGACGTTACCATTTGAGACGCAATATCGTGCGTAACGTCTATATGTAACAAAATAATCATAAGGAAAGTAGATGTATACGGGCATAATTAATATGCATTGGCATTACAAGGATAAAACTTGTGGATTCCGAATATCTTATGAAAACTGCAAAAGAAGAGCAAACATCCTTAATAAATAATAGAAATATGAGAATTGTAATTTCAGATTGATATGGCCGGCAGTTGTGATAAATTATGTGGCGTTTGTTATACGCAGCACTTGACGTCAGATGCTGTTTATTGGTGTCCTGAGTGTGACGAGGGACTATGCGCGTCCTGCCTTAAATTTCACGCTGCATCCAAAAGTACGCGAAGTCATGATGTTATATCAATAAATGAATTGAATCAATTCCCATCTTTACTAATAGATATAAAGGCATATTGCACTGAACATGAAGGCAAATATCAACACTATTGTTCCACACATGAAAGCCCCTGCTGTCCTAGGTGTGTAACAACTGAGCACAAGTCATGTGATTGGATTGCAATCGATGACGTCATTAAAACATTTGATACATCCGGTGTCTTTGAGAATATGGATCAAAATATTAAAAGAATAAAAGAAAATATAGAAAGAGTTTGTAATGACAGAAATCAAAATCTAACGAATTTCCTAGAACAAAAGCAAAGTATTCAAGCTGAATTTACTGCGAAACGTACGAAAATTATCCAACACCTGGATACCCTTGAAAACAAATTATTGAAAGACTTACAAGCAGCTGAAGAAAAAATAACATTACAGATCAATAATATATTGTCAGAACTTTCAAAACACCGACAATCGACAGAGGAACTAGAAGTGCATGTTTCTGCACTTAAAAATATTTCGCTAAATGTTCAGTCATTTTTAGGATATAGAAAGGTTAACGCTGATATAAGAATCGAAGATAAATATGTTCAATCAATGCTAGAAGATGGTAATTTACAATGGTTAAATTTGGAATGTAAACCGGTTGAGAAATTATTAGACGTATGTTTGATAGAAGTATACGGCCAGATATCATCCTCGAAAACTCCGTCACGCGTCGAATTAATAACAGTGAACGCACGGCATGCCCAGCTGGTTGTTCCGAAGGAACAACCATTACGAATTATTACCGACATGAGTCTTATACGGTACAAAAAGATTCACATTCCAGGGAGTAGCAGGAAGAATGATATCAAAGGTTGCACATTTACACCGAAAGGGAAATTGGTATTTGCAGATCACAATAATGGCCGACTTGTTATTTTAGAAGAATCTGGGTCATTAGAATGTGAAATACCCCTATCCTCCGGTCGTCCGTTCGATGTCACGTGCATTGATGAAAACACTGTTGCTGTTTCAAATGCATATGCAACCCAGATAGAAGTTATAAATATATCATCAAAGCTAAGACGAAAAGTTATCAAAACCACTGGCGGAAGTTATGGTATATCATTCTCCGAAGGGCGATTACTATACTCTGAACTTGGAAAAGGTATCCAAGTAGTTGAACTCGATGACGGCACTCATGGTAAACTTATTCAGAAAGAAAATGAAGTTAACACTTTTAACTATGTAACAGTATCTGAAAATCGCATTTACGAAACCAATCCTGAAGCTAATGTTGTTACTTGCAGAACATCATCTGGTGAGGCATTATGGGAATACAAAGATGACTCGGTTGTCAAAACTCCATATGGTATCACAGTTGACAGCAATTTAAATGTATACGTCGTTTCAAATGGAAATAACAGTGTAATCGTGATATCGCGCGACGGAAAACATGCAAAACGCTTGCTTGGTAAAGGTAATGGGGTAAATGATCCTACATGCATTCATATTGATAAAAACAGAAACATTCTAATGGTAGGCAACGTTGATGGAAACATATATTTATATGATGTTACTTGAAGAATAATGAACAATACCAACACGTTGGATCGATATGAACCAAGACTATAACATTGATTCATGTACAAACACATAAATTCCACAAAAAAGTGTGTGTTTTTACATTGTTGCTGTATATCGCATTTGTTTGTTCGTTGATTGTTGATTGTTTTGTTCATAAATCATGCCTTCAGTTATCTCGTTTGTTTTGGTTACATCTTTCTGGCCCTTTTATAGTTTGCTATGGGGTAAACGTTTGATCATTGTTAAAGAGTGTATGGTGAACTATGTTTGGTAATTTTTATTTCATTTGATCCCTAATTGGAACATAATTACATTGGCACATACTACAAGTTCGTACCTTTATAATATTGAAACAAATAAAGGCAACAGTGGCTTACCGCTGTTTGAAATTCATAAATCGATTGAGAAAAAAAAAATCCGGGTTACAAACTAAACCTGGGGGAAACGCATCAAATATAAGAGGAGAACAACGACACAACAGAAACACAACAATAAAATGTAACACACACAGAAACGAACTATAATATAACAATGGACATTTTCCTGAATTGGTACAGGACATTTTAAGAAAAAAAAAATTGTGGGTTTAACCTGGTTTTGTGGCATGCCAAACCGTTCGGCTGTAATGGCAATGTTTAATATAACATTAAAATGACAACATTACATGATAGGACTACAATACAAATACATGGGAGAATATAGGAAATATAGGACAGAGAAACACACGAATAATAGCTAACAAAAGGTACCAGATTTAAAATTTAATATGCCAGACGTGCGTTTCGTAAAACATTGTATTATTTCTAAACAGATCAAAAATCCGTACAAATAAATACATTGTAACGCAAGTGCTTTTGTAGTTTTAAGATTACATGATATCTCTGTGTATCAACATTTAGCAAGTGTTCACATGCCCATTGGGTAATATTGACTATGGCTACCTACATATGTATGGAAATTATAAACTAACAATGTCTACACCAAATGATTATCTTAAGATAGATATAGAATGTTATTGAACCGGAATACTGGATTGAAGTGTACCATAAGAGAAAGACATCTAACAAAGTTGAGATCCCTTAGAACATTGTTCGGAAGCCATTACTAGTTGGTTGAACGTTGAGGATTTCTGATTCACAGATGATGACGGCTGTGTTCCAATCATCTTAACCACAATCGCGCACTTCTTTTCCCGAATATGACATGCCGAAAAAGACTTAACATCGGGTTCGTATTTATATGAGTCACAAGACTGAGTATGATACTCTGACACTCCCAAGGTACCTTGTATCACTGCCGGTTTTTGGTGGAGTTTTGGTTGCATAGTCTTTTTAAGTTTATCATGTTGCAACCTGTGTACTGTTACAGTAGTTCGTCTTAAGTTTGAATGTCCCTTTGGTAACTTCTGTCTCTCTTTTTGCAATAGTGGGACTGACATGCCGGTAATTAAGAAATTAAGAAACAAATTCTTAAATTGATATGTCTCCTCTGCAGACAAATATCTTCCTCATAAGTCCGTCTCTGGTGTTATATGTAACTGGCATCTTCTTGTTAATCTATCTTGAGCTAAACACAGGAAAAAAGAAAGAGGAAACACTAGCCAGAAAACTCACTGTTGACTCGTTCGTATTTTCGACCTTTACCACGACCCTTCTTCCAGAGTTTAGATCAAATTTCTTACAATCTCTGACTCATGTGTGTGTGAGACCAGGGGTTGAAGTCATAAAACTCAGTGCTCGGAGCACAAAAATCATGCTCCACATAAAATGCAACATTTTGATTGCTTGATTTTGAAGTACGAGTACAAAAAACTGACTCGAAAGTTTTATGCCTTCAAGACTTAGATACCAGAGAGATATTCAAAAGTCGACGACAAAATAACAGCGCAATGACAATACGAAACGCATCACCGCGATATAGCCTTGTTGTGCTAATGCGGCGTAAAGCAACAAACAATCAATCAATCAATCAAACAATACGAAACGACAAACAATAATCTATATTGAGAAACATTTACTAAATCAAAATCCAGTGGCGTCTAGCGGAGCAATCGAAAAGCACTACTGTTCTACAGCGGACATTCGCTGTGTTGTTCATGCAAAAAAGAGTAATATGTAATTGTGCTGACCCTAATCCCTCTATCTAATCTTAGACATTGGTGTAACAGAACAACAAAGGAATAAACTAAATTCAGGGAAATAATTCTATATCTATGTGCAGCAAACCCAATAACTTTTACGTTTTGAATATGGGTTTCTTAATAAAACACACACACACAAACAAATACATTAAAACAATTTTGATACATATTAAATTTTTAACAAAAATTTAATGCAATATTTAATTTGTTTAAATAACATAATGTAGATACAAACATGTATTATTTTTTCATATTTAAATGATTATACAAAATGAATTTAAGTCGGTACACATGAGGTATGACACACGTTTGAAACACATAACAAATCAGATAAGATGAAGTTAATAATCAAGTGTCTTTGTAAAGGGGTGATACACTTTTGAATGTGGGATAACTTGGGTCAAAATACGGGATTTGGGATGTATGCAGAAAAATTAGAAGCGGGAAAAAATACAAAAAATTCGTACCATATGACAAGCCTTATACACGGTTCGTCATTAATAGGGGGAAATAATTTATCTTACGTCCTATACATTTCTAGGAATGCGATTGGTTAAAAGCAACCGCGTGGAGACCGTGTATATTTCAATACATGGTTAGACGTGGTGTTACGTTTCTGTATAAAAACAAAACGTTAATCTGAAAGATTTCATAAAACAAAGAAATCGATGATGAAAGATTGAAATCAATTCATAAAACACATTTAAAGCTAACAAGTTGTTAGTGTTGGCATTTGTTCTTGTTTAGACTAAGGGAAGTACATTCCCCATTTCCATTCTTAATTTTATCTTAATTCTAACACTATTGAAGACTTGCTCACTAGTCTAAATACCACATTTCAAAAAAAGTCGGTAAGATAAATTCGCTACATAGTGTGCTAGTGGCGTTATACGATATATATGGGGACAGAACATTCGTTCTCATCCCATATGGAATTTACTGACCCCATATATACCGTATTAAGTCATTAGCGCAAATTATGTAACGATTCGAGCACACTTTATAAATAATAATGTCGGCCTCAGTTCCGTAATGTTCATAAATTATCACAGGTCAGCAAGATAAGATACAGTTGTCACAATGATGATTATTTCAAGTTATCTGGCGAGAAAAAGAGTAATTTTCGCAGTGTAATTTGTGTCATTGGAACTTGTTTCTTAGCTTGTTCTCCTTTCACTATATCTATATTTTCCTCGGAGACATCGTGATTTACTTTAACCATTAACGCTTGTAGATCTAACCTGCAAAAAAAAACAACCAAGATATATTTACACAAATACAGTCTTTATGTTTGTCCATCTGATGAGTTAAGCCTTTTTCAACTGATTTTTATAGTTCGTTCTTATGTTGTACTGTTATACCACTGTCCCAGGTTAGAGGGAGGATTCGGATCCCGCTAACATGTTTAACCCTGCCACATTGTTTTTGTATGTGCCTGTCCAAAGTCAGGAGCCTGTAATTCAGTGGTTGTCGTTTGTTTATGTGTTACATATTTGTTTTTCGTTCATTTTTTTATATAAATAAGGCCGTTAGTTTTCTTGATTGAATTGTTTTACATTGTCATATCAGGGCCTTTTATAGCTGACTATGCGGTACGGGCTTTGCTCATTGTTGAAGGCCGTAGGGTGACCTATAGTTGTTAATGTCTATGTCATTTTGGTCTCTTGTGGACAGTTGTCTCGTTGGCAATCATACCACATCTTCTTTTTTTATATTTAGCTTTCGGTAGTGCTTATTCATAAGTTAAATGATACTTAAATGGTAATAATAACGATTTTGGCATGTTGGAGTATAAAATAAAAATACAATTTTCAGTAAAAATTTTACATTTTCAAATATCAATGCATGAAAGAGAAACATGAGCCTGTAATTATGTGGTTGTCGTTTGGTGATGTATATCACGCTTTTTTTTATTCATGGATTATTTTGCACATAAATCAGGCCGTTTGAATTGATTTACATTTTTAAAGTTTACTATGCGGTGTGGTTTTTTCATTGTTGAAGGCCGTACGGTAACCTTTAGTTGTTAATGTTTATGTCATTTGCCCAGACTAGTAGAGGGTTGTCATCACACGTTCTTTTTTTTTATTATATAATAGATAATATGTTTTTGAGGCACCATAAATCACGATCAGACCAACTAGGAAATATGCTTCCTCTGTATGAGACCTCTACCAACAAAACCTTGAAAAAGACCTAGATCAAGTACAGAGAAGGGCAGCTAGGTTCGTTGTAAGTGAATACCAAGAGCTATCAGCAGGTTGTGTCAAGTCTTTAATGGAGAATAAGATGGATGACCCTTAAAGATCGCCGCTGCGAAGACCACCCCACCATGGCCTACAAGTTACACAATAAATTGGTAGATATTACCCATCAACCAATTAAACTATTACAAACCTAGAGATTCACGTACCAGAGGAGGTCACCGCATACACCAACAGCGTACTTTAAAAGACCATTACATGTACTCATTCTTCTCAAGATCAAATGGGGAACGGTATACACTACCGGAAAAAGCCACAACATCAGTTACACTAGAAGAGTTCAGGGTCAGCTTTACCATCCTGCATTAGGCCTTGACAGGATCTTCTCATACCTAGCACTCCTTAGATCCCATGTGTATATAGTTTTTTATTTGTAAATAAAATTAACTGTAAATAGTTACTACTGGTTTTGATAATGGAGGTGAAAAAGCCTCATGATTATACGAGCAAGAGTCATTATACACTCAAGAAGAGTCCGACTCTGTATTGAAAGAAGAAAAAGTCCTTTTCATTTTGTTTTTGAATGTACCCAATTCAATCTAAGTTTTAAACATGTACAAATATACTAGTCCAAATAATTATGACGTCTGGCAAGGCTTTTTTTTATTTTTTCTTCGTAGGAAGGTGTCCCAGAAAAAAAATAGCCTGGACAGACGTCATAATTATTTGGACTACATATATACGTACACTGGCATAAGTTCGATTTCTATCCGACGAGGTTCGTATGTTACACTTACGTGTCAGCATGTTTATCCAGATTTTCTGTAAGACTTCTTACATAAAATGATCCCTGTGACCTACTTCTGTAGGATACGTAACCAAATACTGTGGCGTATCCAAGGAGAAAGTCTGATTCATCGGGAATAACTTTCTGGTTATCTGACGCATGCGGAGCTGCATCCGTCTCTTCCGCATTTTCGAACACGGGGGCAACATCCATGTCAATGGATTCATCAACGGATGGACCATCCATTTGAAGATCTGATGACAAAAGCACTCCTACAATTAAATTACAGAATTTGAATTTGATATAGTTTTTCTGAATTAAGGAAAAACACAGATTTACCATTTCAATGAATAGTATGATAAAAAAAAATACTGTTGAGGTCAATTTGGTAGAATAAAATAAGCAAATGTTGTTTTATTATCTTTTTTTAATCACAGTTTTATAAGAGAACAAAATAAAAGTACACAATTATCAGTGGCACTGCAGAGAGACTGACCACTGGGAAAACCATACAAATAGTTATAGAACACTATCATGATCATTCTCCACTAACTTGGTAGAGACTTTTTTCATGAAATATTTCAATTCAAAATACAATAACGACCTTGACCAAACATGACAGTCTCGCAGGGTTGGCTCAGACAATTTACAGGTACAGTTAACAGTGACGGATCCAGGGGGTCGTTGGGTTTGAACCACCCTTTTTATGATCAATACTTTTGAAAGTGGGCACATGGTTGGAACACGTCCCCTTTTATCCTGGGTTGGAGCCCTCTTTAAAATGGCTGGCTCCGCTAATGGTTCATAACAGTATTAAAGTACACAAGTCTTACCCGTTTGCATGTCTTCTCCTTGGCAGGCCTGAATGAAGAATAATTTTGGTTTATTTGCTAACGTTTTACATTTCGACGATTGGAAATACATTGTCAAATATCTTATCCGAATTGGTTTGTCGTCTACGCCGTACACAAAATTTCCTTGTATCGGGCGATCACCATCTCCATGAACCAGCTGTCGTCTCCGACTGTTACCCCTTTTCCCTCCTTTATCGTCCATTCTATATATGAAATTTTCCCCACCATGTGACAGTACACACACAACAAGTGCATTATATTTTGAATGGTCCATGATAGAAATGTCTTTCATAACCCCCGCCATATCTTTAACTGTCAAATCTCGGTAAACTTTAATCATAAATCCAAGTTTTTTAAATGTTGCTTCTAGTCTGGCTATTTAAATTTGAAAAAAATGCATCCAAAAAATTAGTAATAATAATAAATGTTGAATATAAGGACAATCATCAATTAATATAACTGAAATGTACCACAAAACTAAAGAAATCTTAAAAAAATAATATATATCAACCGTGCATATATATAGCGCTGATTACTTGTCCACTGTTTGGCTAATATTTTGGTCCGATTTGGTTGTAAATGCTCGTTAGTTTGCATGGATTGTGGTCTCTGGCATCTTTTTAATACATGTATTTAAGTAAAAATAAATCAAATATTTTTCTGTGTGTATATTGTTTGTAAAATAGTTGTTGGACTCCAAAATAAAAACCGGAATGCATGCATTGCTCAATGAATAAACTTATGTTGTCTTTGTTTGTATACATTTTATGTAGATATTTACTGCAACCTTACTTATAAATGTGATGCTTTGTTAAACAATAACATACTACAATTCTAAGAAAGTAATGCAATCATATTTGTTATTTAAGAAACTTAATTACAGCTAATTTCCTACTGCATGTAGAACAAAACTTTGGGTAGCTTGCTTGCTTTGTTTGTATATTGTACAATCATTAGGATAACACTCGATTATATTCAAATATGATATATACAGGTTAAATTATGCCTATATAAATTGTTTAAAGATGTCAATCTTTATTTACAAAGCTTGTATAAACAATTATACAAACAAAGCAAGCAAGTCAACCAAAGTTTTACTTTGCAAGCATTAGGAAATAAGCTGTAATAGTAATACATGTATAACTATATCTACCTTGATCGACGTCTGTCCCTTCTCTGGACTTCATTTTGATAAACTTGTTATTATTTATTATTACACATATTCCTAAAAAAACAGATACGAAATACTTTATAACACGGAAAATCAAAGTAATATTTATTTTTAGAAAGACAAGAGCATTTGGCTACGCTGCTTAGCATGTTGTATCAATCTACAATGTAGGGTTTTACACCGTGTTATTAATTTGAAGCTTCATTTATCATTTGCAACACGTCGGGTGCCACTTGTTTGAGGGGCAAGATCTGCTTACCCTTCCGGAGAATATTAGATCAACCCCATGCAGTTTTTGGTGTGTTTCGTGTATCTTAAGGATTGTGTGTTGTATTTTGACTACTGTTGTATTTATGTTGTGTTTTTTTTTTTATCCATGGGGTTGTCAGATGTATGAATTTGTATTTCTCTTTTGTATCTTTTGTCTCTCTTTTTTTCCGGATGTTTCTGAAAACTAAAATATGTTTTTGATAAGTGCAAGAAGAGCGGAAAGATCATTTATAAGACATCGGGATTGGGCCTTTGTTTTCGAGGGCTCGAAATCCAATAAAATTTGTTTTCACAAAGTCATGCTTATATTGACTATTGCAGATAAAATGAATTTCATCAAATTGGCATGCAGTTCACGTATATTTTATTAACTTAAAACACTTTCGCACTTTTAAGAGATACAAGTGTTGTTACTAATACATATATTCTGACTACAATGTGTTACAATTCGCAAATGACATTTTTGACCTAGAAACGACAACGTTCATGTTGGCTGTTCAACACCTCTCCCTCTGAAAAATAAGCACATTGCCAGTCGTCTGCTTGTTTACAAAAAAGAAAAGGGAGGTTCACGGGAGAGCGAGCTTACACAAACGCTACGCTCTTCACTTAATTATACATTCGGACATAGAAATTACCTTAGTTGTCCTAATCAGAATCGAAAAAATAATCACTAATATAATGCCTACCCATGTTAAAACTACAATAAAGTATAGCTTGCATCGATTATTTCATACATGTAAGTCAGATACACATTTGGATATAAATATATACACATGTTTACACATTTTATTTTAAATTGTGGTAAATAAGCGTGTGTGGGGTTTTTTAAGTTTAAAAGTATGTGACAAACTGTTCTGTGAAAAATTTGGTTGATTATATAGGGAATCACTGAAGCATGACAGGAGCGGGCACCCTCTTTAATAGGCAGTCAGTGGGCCCCCACTTATGAAAATTTCTGGATCCACCACTGCATGTTATATCTATATTATACCTCTAGGTGTTGACGTCATTTCATAAAACGGCACAGACGGACCACTATTAGGGCGTGGTTGTGCCAGATGGCTGGTCGACTGTAAACTCGGGTAGCCATCTGAAATAAAATAGTATAACATAATAATTATATGTTGTCTGGCGACAGACGATAACTCCTTAATTCATACCAATCCAAATAAAAATTGTCTTGATATCAAACAACTATGATGATCGTGTATGTGTTAGATTGCTTTTCCATTGCCAGGCTAATGACTTAAGAATTACTTATATACATAATATAATGCATTAAAACAAGCAAATAAGGCAATACTTTGACCTAAAATGGTTTCATTTAATTAATTGTGACTTGGATGGACAAAGCGAAATCTTATTGGTACTCATACCACATCTTCTCAATACATCTGTCGGACAGATGTTGCATTTTTTTTTTTTCTTCGTAATTTGCATTCTTAATAATTGTGCCGTTAATTTTGTAATGTAAATTATTTCACGTTTCTCATATTAGGACCTGATAAAGTGGACTACACAATAAAGTTTTGTCTTATTATTGAAGATCTAACGGTGATCTATTTTTGTTTATTCCTTCTTAATTTGAACTGTGGTGACCACATACCTCATGTTCTTATTTTTTCTATAGGGTAATTTTGAAAAAAATGTCGAATTTTCAGTACACCCATGCCCAAAATTTTATTTCTAGTGGAAAATTCAGTTGTAAGTGTTTAAATAAAAGCTTGTGGGGTTTATGATTAATCACTATTTACATCTACTTTTATAAGATTTTAAGCTTCAAATTTTATCTAAACCTTTTCTTAATAACCCGAAATTTCTTTTGAACATGGTACATTGTAACAGGAGAGACAAAAATATTACCATCTACATGTATCCAAAAATGTTTCAAGATATTCTTGTATGACATTATTAAGATTGCATCTTTTGATAAGTTGTTCTATAAGTACTGTTTGTTTTGATTTGCTTATGTAGAGGGTTGTTTAAATAAGTAACTTTTAATAAATTTTTCAATTTCAAAATTCGACATTTATTGAAAATGACCCTGTATCATTGGAGACTTCGATAGACTACAATCCGAACCACCAGTGCCATCATGTCTTACGCAATTTGCTTATTTAGTGGTAATTTCCTTTTATCTATTGGAATATTTTTTTTCTCGTTGATCTTTATATAATTTTCATGCCAAATGTTTTATGAAAAAATGACGGCCTTAAACACACAGCCCCACATAGTATTCCTCCTATTATTTCCATCGTATCATATACATGTATGTTATATAAGAAAAACACAGCTATATGTTATTATGTGATTTTACCTGGATAGTCTGGTACTGTTCTGCTACCTGTATGGCCTGATCTGTCTGGGAATATACCTGAAATCAAATAAAAATCAGAAATGTTATGTGAAACAAGTTAACTTGTGAAAATTAACATGGAACTCAGAACAATAAAGTATGTGTTGTCACTTTCATTGATTGATAAAACAAAAATGCCCAAAAAAAAATTCTTAATGTTTTTCTGAAACCCGACATACGCGTTCGTTAACATCCTATCAAAAACACATGCATGTATGGTCAATATATATACCTGGTGCAGAAGTTATTTGGGATTTTGTTTAAGAACCATCAAAGTTCAGAATGTTTCCTTTTTAAAAGTCTATAAAAATCATCTATTCAAAAGCAATTAACTACCCTATATATATTGTGTTTCCTTCAAGAAGGCAAAAAACTATATTAATATTTTGTTTTTGATCTGTTTCATATAATATCAATGTAATTTAGTAATCAAAAATACTGTGTAAGCGATAAACACTCTAGGTCTTTATACCAGGAAATAATTTGAAGTGTGATCTTTTTCACACATATTTACATGTATGATGGTATTTAGATTTTGGCCTTGTATTCATATAATTTTAAAGTATTTGTTATTGTTATATTTTTCTTTGTTTTTTGAGTGATTTGGTTTTTTTGGATGAAAACAAAATTTAAAATAAATTAAAAATATGTCCTGTACAGCACACTTTTTTTTTTTTATTAAATTGAATCATTTTTCCCTAGCAACCACATCGAACTGAGACAAAAAAATATGTATCAATATTAGTTCCACCTCCTTAAAGTATCCTTTACTATCAAGAAATTGTAATCACGTACATTGGCAAATGGCGAAAATACTAAATTTTAATCCTGGTATCTATGATGAGTTTATATACATAATATTGTACCAATTCGAACAGGACAATGTCTTCCTCATTCTCAACATTATACAAAGTAACAATACACACAGAACACTTGGAGGGGGTCTAGAAGAGGGTCGCTTCATTTCTGCATTATTAAATTAAGGAGGTAGACCTAGGTTAAGGGAAATAACTCTTAAAATCATCAGTACGTTTGAGTCAGCCATTTTCATAAATATGTTCTAAGCTTCTAGGATACAAAGATTATTTTGAATCTGTTTCAGGTAAATGCTTAAAATTCATTGACAAAACTTGACTGTTACAAGCGCATAACTGATTTAAAGAGTTATCTCCCTGAACCAAGGTCTACCCCCTTAAGTTGACATTTTTCTCTTATCCTTCTTTTAGTATCCCACTAAGCTTTATCTTGGCAACCAATTATGTTCTAGTCTTTAACTTTATATTTCATCAATATCGAACTACGCTTATTTATTATTGAATTATATATCACATATCTTTGTTATGGTGAAAAAGATTGCTTGTAATATTTGCAACTGGACGTAAACATAATCATCATCAACACGTCAAAAGACCTATACTTGCTTACATCCACTTCATTTGAATTTGTTGGATGGTTGTCTTATTGGCAATCATACCACATCTACCATTTTTTGACCTACTGTGAGGTTTAATCAGTACTAGTACCATATTATGTTTACCATTCCCCTAACTTGAAACTCATCAACGAGATCTACCAAATCTCCTCTGTTCTCGAGAGATATCACCACTACCCTTATATCAATTGAACTTACCTTGATAATCATCAACGAGATCTACCAAATCTCCTCTGTTCTCGAGAGATATCACCACTACCCTTATATCAATTGAACTTACCTTGATAATCATCAACGAGATCTACCAAATCTCCTCTGTTCTCGAGAGATCTCATCATTTCCTTCAATGGATTTGTATGAACTACTTCAATTATCCCCCTTTTTTCTAGAAGTACAAATAGGTCGAATGCTGATTTGATAGTTGCTTTCTCTTGTCGAGTTAATTTGAATACACGAAGACAAAATGAAGCTAAAAGTTCTACGTCATCAGATGCCAAATCTTCAGATATTTTGTAAAGTAAAATCCTGTAAAAAAAATTAAAACTTTTAAAAAAATCAGTCTGAATCATATCAAGTATGACGCGTCATACCGAAATCTTGAATTTGAGAATTGGAGCAGGCTTGTTTTTGTAAATATTGTTCGTTTTGAGATTGTAACATAGTGATGACTGCTGTACACATATTTTGACTTTTATTTATTATGTCTGTTTTGTTCACGGTTGTAAATATAACGGAATTTGATGCGACTGTCATACATTGTACATGTATAAGTGAGATGTTTAGCGCTATAAAACCAGGTTCAATCCACCATTTTCTACATTTGAAAAATGCCTGTACCAAGTCAGGAATATGACAGTTGTTGTCCATTCGTTTGGTGTGTTTTGTCATTTGATTTTGCCATTTGATTAGAGACTTGGTTATGGACTTTACGATTGAATTTTCCTCGGAGTTCAGAATTTTTGTGATTTTACTTTTTCCTTGTCTGGCAGTAGAACTGCGTCGCGAATTAATGACGGGCTTACGCTGAACAGTATATATCTCTAATCAGTTGAAGATACTGGTTGGTTTAATAAATATGAAGAGAAGATGTGTTATGATTGCCAAGTGACACAGAAATTGACAAGTATACCGGTAGTTTAAAGGTCACCAAACTGACATCAACTCCGAGCAAAGATCATATACACATATGGATAAGAATTTAGAAACTGTTAATTGTTTGGTTTTGCCTTCACAATCCTTGTAATAGAACTCAATAAAAAACGGGAAATATTTGTAAATCTGAATGTAAGATGTAGTTTCGAAATTCCTTTCTACTGAACACCGTTGCTCTGCACTTCAGCGAAACGCTGATTCGCATTCAATTATAATTTCAATTTTAGGATTTAGTTAGTGAGTTCATGTAGTCTTGTAATACTTGTTCATATGACAATACATGTAACTCTTATATAAAATATAGAATATAAAATTCCGTGTAGGTTTTTTTTAAAACAAACTACCAAAAAAAACTAACATTTGCCGATATTTTTACCGTTTTGATAAATATACAGGGGCGGATCCAGTAATTTTTTATTAGGACGTTTCCAACCCAGGACATTAGGGGTTCACTATATTATATCTCCTTTCAAAAGTAAAAAGCATCTTTACATTTTAGTAAACACTAGAAATATTCCGAGTAAAATGCCTCGTGCACGCATGAAAATGAGGTAAACAAGATGGTGGATCTGGACATTGCCGTATGAAAGTTGCAGGAATTTGAGGAAGTACCATCAATTCTGCTGAAATATTTGGAACGATATATAATAACATTTTATCTATCGGTTAAAATGAGATCTGGGTTGATTACCTGAAAGGTCTGACACTATAATTAGTTTGACCCATTTGTTGTTCAACTTGAGTTGGGTTCAATCCAATTCGTCTAACGAGATCTGTTCGTCCCATTAACTCGAAACATTCTGCTAGAAACCGTCCATTATGTAAGGCTACATTTTTATTGTTTTCAATAGCACTGAACAAGTCTAATGCAATAGTTGCTGGCATTAACTTATGTAGACCGGCCACGTCTTTCATTAGGAATTTTAGATTGGCCATATCATCACTATCCAAGTCAGAACATATATCCACTAATATATCTTTGGTAAGGCACGTTGAAGCCATTGTTTTATATATAATGTTGAAATGAATCAAAACAGATATATAGTTTCTTTTTTCAGTTTTGTTTTTCGTGTTCAATGCTACCAGCTAAATCACTCTGCAAAAGAATAATTATATGTATGTAATTTGAAGAATATCTCGTCAACTTTACAGACGGCTACTTTGAAATGAATGTTTGATTGTAATATTCTTGAGAAAAAACAACCTAAAAAATGGTGAAAATCAGATATCAAATTTAACCTCAGTATCAACGTAATAAATATAATGATTAATTAAGGAATGACTGTAATATTTTTTCTGTCTATCAAGAAATAACATAAAAAAAATTGGCGCGCGTAGAGGGTTATTTAACAGTGTGCACCACATTTTTTATGTTATTTTGAATAGACAGAAAAAATCTTACAGTCATTTATTTTAATTTAATTCTAAATTCCATTTTAAACCGTAGAAAACCATGAAAAAACGTTGATGACGTCACGGTCACATGACTAAATTATGTCTATGGTATGATAACAAAATAACGTAAGCCAATCAGAAGACGCGTTACATCCAAAATTAAAATTATTGAATATTGTTAAAAAATTACTATAAAGGCCAATTTCTCCTTAAGGGGTAAATTAACCATTTTTATCACGATGACCTATGTGTAGGTATTAATTTGCTGTTCATTATTGCTGTTTACAGTTTATCTATACAACTATTAAGATAATAACCAAAAGCTGCAAAATTTTCTTTAAATTACCCATTCCGGGGCAGCAACCCACCAACGGGTTGCCTGATTGGTCTGAAAATTTTATGGCAGAAAGGTCTTGACCAAATTAACAATTTATCCTGTTAGATTTGCTCTAAATGCTTTGGTTTCAGAGATGCATTGTATAAGCAAAAAACTACATTTGACCCCTATGTTCTTTTTTTAGCCATGTCGGTCATCTTGGTTCGCAGCTGGGGTAATCGGGCACATATTTAAACTCGATACCCTAATGATGATTGTGGACATGTTTGGTTAAATTTGTCTTAGTAGTTTCAGAGGAAAAGATTTTTGTAAAAGTTTACACAAATTTACGAAAAATTGTTAAAAATTGACTATAAAGGGCAATAACTCCTTAACCCAATATCAGTTTGTACGATTCATCTGAATATTTCAGGGCAGATAGATCTTGACCTGATAAACAATTTTACTCCTGTCAGATTTGCTCTAAATGCTATGGTTTCAGAGATATAAGCCAAAATCTACATTTTACCCCTATGTTCTATTTTTATCAATGGCTGCCATCTAGGTTGGTTGGCCGGGTCACCGGACAAATTTTTAAACTAGATACCCAAATGATGACTGTGGCCAAGCTTGGTTTAATTTGGCCCACTAGTTTCAGAGGAGAAGATTTTTGTAAAAGTTAACGACGACGGACGACAAGTGATGAGAAAAGCTCACTTGGCCCTGTGGGCTAGGTGAGCTAAAGAGAAAAACTTAGGTCCCGAGTTGTCTTCAACTTTTCCATGTACATGTACGTTACGACTATCCGCTTACCACCAGTGCCAAATGGAAAGATGGAAAACAACAGTTACTGTAATACATGTAATTATAACTTGCAATCATTTAACCCCTAGCTTTTCGACTGATTTTTAGAGTTTGTTCTTATGTTGTGCTGTAAAACACTCCAATGTTAGAAGAGGGTTGAACGCTCACAAACATGTTTTACCCCGCCACATTCTGTATGTGCCTGTAAAATGTCCCAGTCTGTAGTTCGGTGGTTGTCGTTGGTTCATATTGCATATTTATTTTTCGTAGGCCCATAGTTTTTTCAATATTTTAATGTCAGAGACTTTAACAGCCGACTACATCCTATGGTTTGTTTTCTCATTGTTGAAGGTTGTACAATTGCCTATAATTGCTTACATTAATACTTCATTTGAACCTTAAAGTTTGTAGATAGTTCTCTCACTGGCAATCATATTACAACTTTTAATTTATACAATAATACAGACACTCTCCGGAGAAAAGATTATATTTTGAACAATATAATATATATATAATTTAGCATGATAATAAACAAATTAAACGCTATGCCAGTCAATGAAAATAATTATATATTCTACAGTTACAAACTTACAATATTAGTGTTTGCACAAGTCATCATAGATTGCAAAAGAATATTAAAAACTAATCTAAATTATCTAAATATTGTTTTAAACAGTATTTTACAAAAACTCAAAATAAAAACTTGCCTTTGCATGAACAGTATTTATTTTATATTGAATGTTGTTTGCAACTTACACTTTTTCATATTAGGGGAAATTATTTTATGTTACAAAATGACGTAGACATATATTTTCAATGATATGCCTACACAATATACACAACAAAAGAATAAATACAAAAACATGTTCAGGGAATCCCGGACATATGAAAGCGAATGTGAAACTGACTACGATTTAATCCGTCTTTCTCTTTGTTTGTGACTAGTTGCTCGGATTAACTCGGATTACTTTAATCAACACATATTTTTAAACATTAAAGATATAAAAACAAAGCCCAACTGACAGCTATATGTAATAAAATTATAATAAGACGATTGTTAAATATGTAACTACCTGCTAAGTCGTGTGATTACTGGGTATGTGTAAATAACTTTTGTAAACACAAAATGGGAATTCCCAGTATACTTTTGTTTCTATTTTTAGCCTTTCAGTATATTTAACACGTGACTTATACAAAAAAAATTGAATGGAATTTTAGGTTAATCTTTATGAAAATTATAATGAAAAACGCGAAATAATTAACATATATTCTAATCTGCCAAGCTCACAAACACAAGAATGGTGTGAGAAACCATTTAGCCAATATTAATATATTTAATAGCTATAGCATATACATCTAAGGGGACGACTATTTGATATTCTGGGGGGGGGGGGGGGGGGGGGGGCAGGAGGATTTGTTTTGGATCGGTTATTTATTTTTGTAAACTAAGAGGACATGTTATCTATTTTCTGCACTATTGAAGCAAGATTTTTCATTTTCATTTAAGCAAGTTAAGGGACTGATTATTTATTTTCACAACTACATTTATTTATAATATTCGAAAACATACAATTTTTAAATTATTTGTTTATAAATTATAAATAATACATGTATAGTTAAGTTATTATGTACCATTTAATCAGAATTAATCATCATCCTCTGCAAAAATGAATCTTCTATATTCCCAACTGCATATATATGTATTTAAAAGTATTGGCAAAACATGGTACGCCGAGCGGAGCGAGGGAAATTTTTTTTAAGGGTTTTGGAGCCACTGAAGGCACAAGAAGCTTTGAGGCAAAATCATGCTTTCTGGGTGCTCCCCAGACTCTTTCTTATTTTTGGTCTCAAAGCAAAATGTATACATTCAGTGTAAGACTTAAGTTTTTAGGGACAACATCGATAGACCAATATGCATGATAAAGCAAAATTAATTCACATAGTTGAAGTCTGGGGCTTCTGTTTTTTTAAACTCATGATCAAGTTAATAACAAAAGTACTAAATTACAAAAGGAATGCAAAACTAACAGAATACAGAAGGGCAATCAATGAACAAAAGACAAATAAATAAGAAACATTGATCCCAAAAAATCAGGGAGAACAGAACTTGCTTCTTGCAAGGCACTCGACGTGAAAACAATTTGATATGGAGACAAGCGTTTGGTTTTGAAATTTTCTACATGAGGCATTTGCCTCAATATAGTTACGGCCCTGTTAAATAAAAGTGAGGTAATTGTTGCTAAGAAAACATACCTCAAGTTAAATGAAGCCAATTTACAGACATTTCAAGTATATTTAAGTAATATTTATACTTTTATTATTAAACAATTTGGGCAGTGTTTGCCGAGGCGATTTTTTTTTTTGAAAAAAGATGAATTTATGAAGAATCTGGTGCCATCTCATACTTTCGATTAGACCTGCTGAGTTATTTATTTTCAATACATTGTAAGTCAGGTAATTTATTTTCAAACTACCACAGAACAAACCATTTATTTTTGTGATTATCAAGGCTGAGTTATTTATTTTCAAAATCCTCCTGCCCCCCCCCCCCTGATTATCAAATGGTCGTCCCCTAATGTCAATTTCTTCATGCATGTAAGAGAGGGCGGAAAGGGTAAAGGGAGAGAGGGGCGAGAGAAAGGAGAGAGGGGCGGGAGAAAGGAGAGAAGGGGCAAGAGAAAGGATAAAAGGGATAAAAAAGGAGACAAAAATGTTATATTTAAATTATAAAAATTTAGCAGAAAAACAATTATTTAATACAGGAGTTAATCAAAAGATTAAAGAAAGTGCTAATAAAAAGTAAAATAACCTAAAAAAAAAAAAAACCGACTCCAAGGAAATTAAAAAACGGAAAGTCCGAAATCAAACGGCAAAATCAAACAAATGGATAACAACTGTTATATTCCGAATCGGTACAGGCATTTTCTTATGTAGAAAATGGTGAATTGAACCGGGTTTTATGGCTAGCCGAACCTTAGGCTCACTTGGGACAGTCGCAGAAAATTCCCCAAAATGGCATAGTAACAAAAAAATATTCCGAACGTCGTCACCAATTCATTACGATCTCTTATATATGGAGAAAGACTAAAGACTAACAATTTCCTGGATTTTATTGTGAGCCCGTATATGTATAGAGACCGTGACATGTCACCATCCTTGTTTTTTTTTTTTTTTTTTTTTTTTTTTAGATAAAGCGCTTCAAAGTTGACTGATATGCCTAGAATTTGGCAGAAAAAGGATGACATTACTTAATATAGAGTAACATTTTTTTACTGAGAGGTATTGAAAAATATGTAACGGGATCTGAATGGTAATTGTTATTTCGTTTTCATTTAACCTGTCTGGTTTTCGTAAACTTCCTATTATAAATGCTGAGTTCACACGTAATTCAAATTCGATTCACATTAACTTAGTTTTATTTCCAACTAATAGGGTACGCATTCAGCTTCAAAAAGTTGATTGAGTGAACAGTGATTTTTAAATACAATATGAATTGATTCATTTGAGGTTGAAAAATGTCCGGTGGCATGTTCAGGACGATACATTACAATTTGAAATTGTTGTGTCTAATGCAGCCATCAAAAAGGGTACTAATAAAACATCCCGTCAGATGTAAAAGTGAATGATAAAATAATACATGTTTTAATATAGTATATTCTCTGTATGATATAAACATTTGGGTAGTGTGCAAAGTTGTGGACAACCTTGCAAACTGTAAGTTCAACATTGTCATTCGTGAAAAATGATGTAATAAAAAATCTAAGAACATACATGCATCCTCTATAAGTAAAACACTCGATGCATTATAAAAGTTCCACCTTGAAATTGTACACTGTAGATGGAGGAAGTCGGACTCTGCGTGCCTTTTTATATTTTCAAAAATACCAAATTTAAAAAAAGTCTTGACTGAATACGCGGACTTTTGGTATATATATATTTATACTAAAGTTTACATAAAAAAATATAGCACTCCGAAATAAGTTGTATAAACCCTTAGCTTCATCCTTTATATCGAGTAAGTGAGGGACAGGCGGCCAAATGGACACGGGTAAAACAGTATGATCGCGTCATTTTGTCGAGGGAACAAAATATTTGATAACCGTTTATGATTGTATTTGTGTTCTATTTTCCAAAGCATTTGGTGACAACATTTATTTTTGAATAAGTAGTTCATAGTGGAATATAGTTCGGAAATCATCACTTGTACATCATGTCAAACTCAACAACAAAAACACACCCATCCCTGTACACCCAAGTGTCAATTATTAAACTGTACATGTATTTTTCCGACGTAGTCGGTATAGTTTCGGTTTGTGCCCTTTGACCTTAAGGACGCTTAACTATGGCAATAGAATACGCATGCTCGAAAATCCTTTCGGTGATTAGACAAAATGCTGTTATGGTGGGTGATTTGGTTGTGTTTGAAAAAACGTCTCGTTAATTATATCGTGATGGAAAGCAAGTGAAAAACTATAAATATTTGACTAGATCTTACAAAGATTTATATTTTTATTAAAATAGTTGTTTCTCCAATAGCTCTTTGCATCCGTGAGAGCTGTTTATTCGGGACAATTATATAATTTTTAATGTAAAATTTGTTGTACGAACGTACATGACTTTTAGAACGCACCTACGCATGTGAGATTTCCGCGGGGTTTTGGTGAATGTAAACAGAAAGATACGAGGACCGAGAATACTGAACACAAACAGAGAAAACGTTATTTAAATGGTATCTTTGTGCTCCTGGAGGTTATCGAAGTGATAGTTTTAAACATATACTCAAATTTAAATACGTCGGATATCTTTCTTTAAGATAGTTCTTGTTTTCAGTTGGTTTCTGCATTGAAGAAATATAGGCAAACAATCATAATTATCTCTTAATTTTTTGTTGACGCGTTCAGAGCGCTTTTCTGGGTTTACCTTCATCAAAGCACCGATTATTCATTCATTGTTGGCCACTGGGTTTTATTTAATGAATCGTTGGATTGTAAATTTCAAGAAATGATTTGTTTTGGAAATACGGAATTGAGTGAAAAAAATATGTAACGGGGTTTGAATGATCTAATTTTATTTCGTCCTAACGGGTGTGCATTAATATAATTAAGTGTTGACATCCCAAAATGACAAGCCTTTGTTAACTTTTTCCTCATTCCGATGTTACTGTCCTGTGTAAACTGCGCTTATATGATTACAGTATTGGCAATCTATTGCTTACAAGCTTCCGGAACCATATTTTCTGTACAGTCCAATAATGTTTCAAAAAATGCTTATACACTTGGAACATATAGGGAAAGTTGTGCGCCAAAATAGCTTTAATTCTAAAAATCATGTTCTGCCTGATTTTCAACGACTGCTAGTACTATGTATTTTCGATAAACTTATATCTGTATTATTTTCCAAAAGAATTTTCTTTTTCTTTTTTGCAAGCAGCGTTTTTCGGCAACCATTTTAAACAAATTGGTTTCTCAACGAAATTGCACTAATAGTGTTACAGAAATTCCCCGTATTTTAACACATTTTCCTGCGCATGCGTTTCTATAGTTTGGATTTATACTTTTAAAAAAATCATCGGGAAATTGCGTGATGCATCAGAGTTACAAATTCAACGCAAACAGACAGCTTTACTGTCAGTGAAAAAGTAATAGACTGAGGTTCTTGAAGCAGAAGAAACAATTAACACTTCTATCTTGTGAGAGGACAAGACGTGGACGAACCATAAAAACAAGACATTTGATCGATTTCTTTAAAAATTAGCATCCTGTAGACTATTTTTTCATGATGCAGGGTGGGAGACAAGAGAAAGGGGTTGGGAGAAAGGAGAGAAGGGGTGGGAGAAAGGAGAGAGGTACCCCCTTTCCGCCCCCTCATGTAAGCATATAAAGTATACATACAAAATCTATCTACAAAAGAGTAAAATACATACTACTGTAAGACAATTTGCCACTGAACATTAGGCAAAAAATCGTTCACTTTCCGAAAAAATGTGAATGCACATCTGCTATAAATAATAACAACAACAAAATTATGACACATTACACAATATTACAAAGTATTACTCCCCTTTCATCAGTAAATAGCAGTTTATATTATTACCGTAACATATAATGATCTATAATGTGAATTTGAAGACCTAATTGTGTCAATCAACCTCATCAGTGGTGAAGTGGTACGTAGCGAACTCGGTTTCAATTTTGCGAGTTTTTAGTTTTGATTACTGGCCTGTTCAAACATTGTCAAACCAACGCTTGGGAAGCCTGGACACGGAGTAATTTACAAAGTGTTTATTAAGATAGAGAAGATGTGGTATGATTGCCAACGAAACAATTATCCATGAGAGACCAAATGTATAACTATGTTATCGTACGGCCTACAACAATGAGTAACACCAATACCACATAGTCAGATATAAATGAACCTGAAATGATAAATGTATAACAATTCAAATGACGGCATGATAAATTTGCAAAATAATGAAAAACAAATATAATATTCATGTATTATATTTGTGAATTATGTAATTTTTCCAGATCACAGTGGCACCCATAACAACTATGTTTTGTCAATAACTTGGTTTATATCAGGTTAATTAGTGTAAATGTGTATTCATGTGGTTTTTTGTTTAAATGTACTTTAATCATTCTAATCATTTTCTGTGCTTTATTTTGTAATTCATTTGATTGTATAGCTCAAATTTTGGGCACCATGATTGGTTAATAAAATTATCTATCTATCTATCTATTCATTGTACAGTAAGAAACTAAATCACTGAATTATTGACTCCCGACTTTGGATAGATACATGTACATACATGATGTGGCGGTGTTAAACTAGTAAGCTGGCGCCAAACCCTCTCCTTACCTTGGACAATGGTGTAACGGCGCAATACAGTGGCGGATCCAGGGGGGGGGGGAGTTCCGGGGGTTGGAACCCCTTTTTTTTTTGGCCGATCAATGCATTTGAATGGGAGCATATAGTTGGAACCCCCACCCCTTTTTTAAAATGACTGGATCCGCCACTGCAATATTATAACACACGTTAACTATGCAAAACAATAAACGAAAAACAAATATGAGAAACATCAAACATCTGGAACAACTATGTCACTGGACCCTAACTTGGAACCAGTACATACAAAATGTGCCTGTGTAAAATTAGTTTGTAGGAATCAAACCTGGGACAGTGGTTTAGTTTAAACATATTTTATTTGCTTAAACACAAATAGGTTAAGACACAAGTCAAACAGACTAAGAACGAAATATTCTCTATATAACATATTTAACAACACAATGAATAAGAGTATGCATTCGTTACATATTATTTCAACATGTGTATAAATTGGACAGAAAAATTAATTGTCGCAAAAAAATCAGAGAAAGAAAAAAATAATGTAAAACTACACGAAAACAAGGAAATAATTTTATGATAGAAAAACAAATACAACTGAACCTAAATGATAATGTTAATGTAGTCATGTTTCACCTTCTAAGCAATAAAGAATCTATTCGCCCCTCTAATAAACTCAAACACCTGATTAAAGATATTTTCATTTTGCTCCTGGGTAAGTAGACTACGGCCAGAGGTTTATAGTTCTACATTTAATAGAAAAAAGCAAAAAAAAAAAAAAAAAATAGTATTATTACAAAAGACATTTAATTGGGAGCCAGCTAACATTTCATAAGGGCTTACTTCTTATTTCTTCTCATATCAGACAGTGGTGTAATGGTAAACGAAACTATACAAATTAGTTGAAAGGGACTTAACTCATCAAAAAGATACACATCAGAAATACATCTAACAAACCAGATCTTCTTATATCTATAAAGAGTCTGTGGACGTTGCAGGGCACTTATAAATCCCATATTAAAAGGCGCTTAACGGCAAATTAAATGCATATTAAGAACGAGCACATGGTAATGTAATATAAATATTATAATACAAAAGAACGAAGATCTGGTATGATTGCCAATAAAACAACTATTAACCAAAGTTCTAATGAAGTGGCCTTATACATGCATACAAAACAATTAACTAAATATGACAGAAGTGAACCAACGATAAACGCTGAACTTGCAACCTCCAGACCTCGGACAAGTACATCAAAAATGTGCCAGGGTTAAAAAAAACTATGTGAGATTTCATTCTCCCCCTTACCTAAGACAGTGGTGTAACAAAAACACAAAGTATAAATAAATTGGAAAAGGTTTAACTCATCAGATGGATACAGATAGAAATACATCTAACAACAACACAAAGTGGAAGTGGACAGGTGCAATACATCCCCACAACAAAAAAACTAAGCGCAGATTTGAGCTATTCACAGATATTGTATTCGAGATTGTTGTTGAAGCAGTTTTGATACAAAATTGCAAAGATGATAAGTTTCTTTTTTAGTTTGTATCCATTTGTAACCAAAAGACAGTAAATAGCTTTGCATTCAACATAATTGTGGATACAGATGTCTTCTAAAACATTTTTGGGATAATTACTAAAAATGAGTAGCAATCATAATTGCGTGTAGCGGCTATTTTCAGGCGTTTATGATATTGTAAGAACATAGGCGTACACACACTTGATCGTGATGCGTTGCATTTAAGTAACAATTTAATGTTTTGAAAATTGAAAGAATATACCTTTGGTATTTGATGTTTCTCCTTTGTGACCTTTTAAAAATCTAAAACTTCATCAGTCTGACTAAATCCAGCCCCCTCTCCCACCTTCCACCTGCGGTTTAGGAATAATCAAATTAGAGACAATATTAGGGCAAATAACCTTAACTTCAAAGAAATGCATCCCCGCATTATGTTCCATATATCTGATGAGCCAAAAGATACTTAAATTAGACCAACTATAATTGATGTGATTTAATTGACATTTCAAACACGTATAGTTTCTCAACTCTGAGTATTACTAGATTTTCCGATTTATAAAATATATTTCTGCTGGAACCTACTTAGGCAGCAACCATTTGATTTTCTGGGGGGGCTATGGATTTTTTTGGAAAAAAAGTTTTTCTCCAGTTTTGGGAGAAAAAGATAATTTGTTTCTGATCCTGAGAAAAAAACAAATTGTTTGTTTCACCCTCAGCTGCCACTATATGTAATGCTAAAATTGAAAGAAAAAAAATTGTTTTCGACTTCTCGCCAAAAAAATAGATCCATAGCCCCCCTTGACCACCAACAGAGTTCATATATAAAAGCACGATGCAAGTTAGAAGATTGAAAGTAAAACCCAGTAATACAGAATTCACAACATATTAGGGTACGTTAAGACCAACACACAAACCTGCTAGAATTGGCCATTCATTTATTCTATTAATCTGTTCTGGATCACTGCTACCCATGCCTCAGTGGCAATGCACTCATACAGGTCAACAATCTTTCCAAATAGTGTGAATTTTAAAGTGATTATGATTTCAAGGAATTCAATTTTATATCCAAATAGTGTGCACTGTAAAGATCGACTTCAACTTTTGGCCGTCCTCTTCAGCGAACAGAAATTCTAAAATCAGAATAATTTTAAACTACATCAACATTATCCAGATAAATTATGGATATTCTCTACTTATGTGAAATGCCTGAACAAATGGTATCCATTGGAATTTAAAAAGGTCCTCGTCAGTTGCAATAACCGTTTTCGGATGGTCTTCTTCTTTGAATTCAATATGTGTGTGCCGTCGATGTTGGGTAAAGAGTATTCACCTTTCACAATCTAATTGTTTATCGTACGATAATCAAAGCAGGAACTGTGGTTTTCTTTCAAAAAGTAAATAATTTTTCTCTCATTTGCTTTAAAATGTATTTGTGCTAAAGCTACCCCTTATAATTGGTTAAATTCATCATAAATATGCTTTTATGTGTCATTATATATAGATCTTAATACTGTGGATTCATTATAATTCGTTTGATTCCTATTTTCGTATATTTTGTGGGTACAGGTAAACCACCAATCAAATGTTCAACGAAAGATAAATTTTCTATAGGCTTGTATGCAGACCTCGACAAATACACGACATTTGATATCCACAAACATATGAATGTTCCTTTATTCATGAAAGTTGGTGTCAAGAAAATAAATGAATCCACAGTAAGCATAGTAATACTTTTGCTTTCTGTGCCGTATGATCTCTTGTGGAGAGTTGTATCACTGGCACATCTTCTGTTTTATATTTATATATTTGCCACACATCATGCACGTTAACATGCTAACCAAGCAACAATCAAGCAATCAATCATATAGTTGAGTTCATTGTCTTTCCTTGTCTTTTTTCTTGATTTTGATATTCATCCCCATATTAAACCTTCATGAAAAATCAACTACAAATGAAATATCAGTAAGATGTACAATATAATAGTTTTCCCTGGTACCTTTTGAAGCAAGTAGTGTATTGTAGCTTCCTCTGATTTTTTTTTCTCTCGATTAAAATCAATAATTTATGAATAAATATAATGCTTATGATGTAATTTCATAAATCCCTGGTGTGTTTTACATTGAATATTTTATAATATAAATCAAGAAAGTCATTGTTGTGCATTCACGCGTAATGTGTTGTATCAATTATATGTTTGTTTAGTGTTTAGATTCAGATATTATTTAAATCAAAAGATACATTTATATAATTTGTATTCAAAGGAATGTATGCTATATTTGGTTGCCAGTGTCAACGTTTCAACATTTAATTTAGAAATGAGGTTACTACCCATGGAATAGATGTATTTAATCAAGGTTTATAATACTTTTAAATTATTTCATAATATTGACTTGGATTTGTGTCTTTAAAACACCATATCACATGTCTAGATTCAGTGAAATTAGAGAATAAACGTTGTATCAATTGATAATCTGTATATATTAAGGTATTAGCCTCTTTGGTCAAAACTTAAATCATTAAAATCATTGAAATATTACCCTATTTGGCCAATAAGCATAAGTAGTCGAACTACCCAATCACTTGCCTGTCATCACAGTGGTAAGTGCGCTCGATTCCAATCTTAATTGACTAGGATTGAAATGTGTGCCGGAGGTTTCTCCACCAGTAAAAACGAACCCCCACGTAAACGTGAAAGTCGCAAAACCACAACAAATCAATGAAGTTTCATCAAAATTAATCTTCCTGATGCCTCCCCCAAAAAGTCAAATCTGTATACAGCACAAGTTGTAATTACATTATATACACAAATAACACAGAATTTGCTACAACACGCAAACTGTTCTAAGACTTTCTGATTGAGAGAAAAATAATGATAACAATAATGGTAAGAACAAATTTACTAAGTTTAAAGTTAATGTGACCACTACTCCGTGATATATACCATGATCAAAAATTAAAACTTTTTAATGTTAAGTACTGGATTTGTTTTTTTAGGATTTTGTTTTGTTTGTATAATACACTCAATACATTTTGTGTTTGGATATAATCAAGGACAACTGTTTGCATAATACTTTAAAAAAAAAATACTTCTATAAAACAGCATTTGGTACATCGCCCTAACCTATCGTACCTTAACATTTGATTAAGGCTTGTTTCTCCTGATAAATGAAAGTCTATTGAAAGTTTCCTACATGTATATATTTATACTAGAACACACCCGTGATATCGCGGGTCCGTGACTGAATGAAAGTATATAACTATGCGCAAGCCTTATTTTAGTATTAGTACTGTCATCTGATAAAGTCATGCCGATTATAAGATACACAATTTTCTCTCCTTTCAAATCTTTCTGTTTGAACCCGTCGAACTGGAACTTATCAATTATTGGTAATATTAATTATTTGGAAAACAAAAGGTCCTTGAATGGAGTATTTTTTAATCAACAGCATTGTCCTATAATAGTTATAAATAAAGTTGAATTCTTTGATTCGCTGTTTTACGTCATGCCCGCTAACAAATTGAAACTTATTTTTAGTCCCGATTTTTAGTATTCGTATTGTTATCTTAGAAAGTCTTACGGATTAAAATACTACAAAAGGTAACAATTTGACAATTTAGTAGTGTCAACCCTGTGATTATGACCCGTGTATATAGCATATTAATCCTGAATACACCGTTTGGTGGTGCGCCTGTCAGATGCGGAACGTACAAATAAGGTAATAGGTAACAGGTGATTATACTATTGGTATCGGTATCGGACTCGACCCGGAACTTCCTAATTATTGGCAATATTAATTACATGGAAAACAAAAGGGCCTGGAGTGGTGTAATTTTTAATCTACACCTTTGTACTATATTAGTTGTATATAAAGGTGAATTCTTTGATTCGTCGTTTTTACGTGATGACGGCTGACAAATTGGACCTCGTAATTTTAGTATTATAGATATCCGTAATTGGCGAGGTTAGGGTCCAGTTCATATATTGTTAATTCAGTTTTTAACACAGTTTAATTACATGAATCATGAACCTTATAGTCAAATGTCAAACAAGCCAGATAAATCACCATCCACATGCTGGTTTGACATGTTTACCTATTATGTCTGTTTGTTTTGTTCACATATCGTTTTCAATTTAATGAAATTTGATAAGACTGTCATACAAGTAAAAGGTTTATCTTACGTTAAAACCAGGTTTAATCCACCATTATCTACATAAGAGAATGTCTGTAACAAGTCAGGAATATGACATTTGTTATCTATTTGTGTGATGTGTTTGAGCTTTTAATTTTAATTTTAATGTGATTAGGGACTTTTCGTTTAGAATTTTCATCGGAGTTTGTTTATTTTTATGTGAAATTACCTTTTATGCATGTTTAATGAAGTTAAATATTTCATAGGGGTTAACAAATTCAAGTTTTACAAGTTAAATTTTCCGTATGAAATGTGCTAATGATTGGTATAAGAAAAAGAAAAGAACGAGTGAAACCTTTAGGATAAATGCCGCAAAGCTCAAAAGTCAAAGAGAAGCTGACAACGTCATGACGGAAAAACACGAAGGACGACAACCAAAAAGAAAAACAGTAATAAAAATATTTTCTGGTGTAGTATATTGACTATTTAATTGTAGATATTCCTCTCTTAGTTGTTGGTATTGTCATCTTATTTGTTGGTATTATTTTCTTATTCGCTGGTACTGACCTTTGAGTTGTTGATATTGCTCACTTGGTTGTAGGTACTGACCTTTTACTTTTTTTGGAATTTATCTCTTATTGTTTGAGTATTGACCTTTTTGTTGGTGGAACTCTTCAATTCATTTGTTGGTATGGATTTCTTTTTTGTTGAATTGAACTTTTGTTTTTGTTGAAATTGACCTCTAAATACTAGTTGTTGGTGCAAAAATACATAAACTCATAACTTGTCAAAATTGACAGTTTATTGGTTGTTACAATGTATTGATCTCTTATTGTTTTGGTATTTACTTCTTTTTTGTTGATATTAACCTCTTAATTGTTGGTAATGACATTTTATTTGTTGGTTCTGGCTGCTTATTGTTTTGATATTGACTTTTTTTGTTGGTATTGAACGTTTTTTTATGTTGGTATTAACCTCAAAATAGTTGGTACCAAATTGCATTGGCTTTTAAATTGTTTATATTGGCAGTTTATTGGTTGTGATTGATCTCTTCATTGTTGATATTGCACTATAATCTGTTGCTATTGACCTCTTATTGTTTTTGGATTGACCTCTCATTGATTTGGTATTGGAACTGACCATTTATTTGTTGGTATTGACCTCTTTAATGTAGGTATTGACCTCTTTAATATATGTATTGAACTTTTTAATGTAGGTATTGACCTCTTTAATGTAGGTGTTGAGATCTTTTTTTATTGATATTGACCTCTAATTGTTTTTGGTATTGACCTCTTATTATTTTGGTATTGACGTCTAATTGTTTTGCTATTGAGCTTTTTATTGTTGTTAATGACAATTTACTTGTTGGTAACGACCTCTTTGTTTTTGTTTTTACATATTTTTTGTTGATCTTAACCTCTAATTTGTTTGTACTTACTTCTTGTTATTTTAGTTTTGACCTCTCAATTGTTTGTGCTCATTTTTTATCTGGTGGTATTAACCTCTTATAGCTTTGACATTGACCTCTCAAAGGGTAGTATTGACCATCTATTTGTTGGTATTGACGTCTTTTTTCTTGGAACTGAACATCTTTTTGTTGATATTGACCTCTAATATAGCTGGTACAAGAATGCATTAACTTTTAACTTGTTGATATTGGCAGTTTATTGGTTGTTATTTACCTTTTATCTGTTGGTATTGACATCTTTTCTGTTGGTAGTAACATCTTTTTTTGTTGGTATTTACTTCTTGCTATTTTGGTTTTGAACTCTCAATTGTTTGTTCTGGTTTTTTATTTGGTGGTATTGACCTCTTATAGCTTTGGTAATGACCTCTCAGTTGGTTGTATTGCCCATCTATTTGTTCGTATTGACTTCTTTTTTCTTGGTACTGAACATTTTTTGTTGATATTGACCTCTAATATAGCTAGTACAATAATGCATTAACTTTTTGGCAGTTTATAGGTTGATATTAACCTTTTACTTATTGGTACTGACCTTTCATCTGTTGGTATTGACACCTTTATTCTTGTTATTGAACATATTTACAATTGCTTTTGACCTCTAAATATTTGGTACACAAATGCATTGACTTAAACCTGTTAATATTGATAGTTTGCTGGTTATGAATGACCTTTAATTGTTGGTATTGACCTTTTATTGTTTTGATATTGACCTCTTATTGATTTTGTATTCAACTCTTTATAGTTGGTATGGCTATTTATTAGTTTGTAGCGACCTCTTTAATGAAGGTATTGACATCTTTTATGTTGGTATGGACTTCTTTTTTTGTTGTTATTGAACATCTTTTTTGTTAATATTGACGTCTAAAAAGCTAATACCAAAATGCAGTGACTTATAACTTGTTTACATTGACAGTCAATTTATTGTGATTGACCTCTTAATTGTCGGTACTGCACTCTTTATTGTTGGTAATGACTATTTATTTGTTGGTAGTGACCTCTTTAATGTAAGAATTGACATTTTTTCTGTTGGCAGTGACACCTTTTTTGTTGGTATGTACTTCTTGCTATTTTGGTTTTGACCTCTCAATTGTTTGTTCTGGTTTTTTATTTGGTGGTATTGACCTTTTATAGCTTTGGTAATGACCTCTCAGTTGGTTGTATTGTCCATCTATTTGTTCGTATTGACTTCTTTTTTCTTGGTACTGAACATTTTTTGTTGATATTGACCTCTAATATAGCTAGTACAAGAATGCATTAACTTTTTGGCAGTTTATAGGTTGATATTAACCTTTTACTTATTGGTACTGACCTTTCATCTGTTGGTATTGAAACCTTTATTGTTGTTATTGAACATATTTACTATTGATTCTGACCTCTAAATATTTGGTACAAAAATGCATTGACTTAAACCTGTTAATATTGATAGTTTGTTGGTTATGATTGACCTTTAATTGTTGGTATTGACCTTTTATTGTTTTGGTATTGACCTCTCATTGATTTGGTATTCAACTCTTTATAGTTGGTATGGCTGTTTATTTGTTTGTAGCGACCTCTTAAATGTAGGTATTGACATCTTTTATGTTGACATGGACTTCTTTCTTTGTTGTTATTGAACATCTTTTTTTGATAATATTGACGTCTAAATAGCTAATACCAAAATGCAGTGACTTATAATATTGGCAGTCAATATATTGTGATTGACCTCTTAATTGTCGGTATTGAACTTTTATTGTTGGTATTGACTATTTATTTGTTGGAAGTGACCTCTTTAATGTAGGTATTGACATATTGTTGCTTGGTATTGACTTCTTTTTTGTTGGTATTAACCTCTAAATAGTTGGTACAAAAATGCAATGCCTTTTAACTTGTTATTATTGACAGTTAATTGGTTGACCTCTTAACTGTTGGAATTTACTTCAATATGACCTCTCATTGATTTGGTATTGAACTCTTTATTGTTGTTAAAGACTATTTATTTGTTGGTAGTGACCTCTTTTAATGTAGGTATTAACATCCTTTGTGTTAGTATTGACTTCTTTTTGGTTTGTTTTGACTATCTATTTGTTGGTATTGAGCTCTTTAATTCTGTTTTCACAAATATTTTGTTGATATTGAGTTCTTAATTGTTGGTACAAATATGCATTGACCTTTAGTATATTGATATTGACAGTTTATTAGTTGGTATTGACCTTTTGTTGTTTTGGTATTGACCTATTAGTATTTATTTTTTTATTATTTGTTGGTATTTAATTGTGTTCTTGATATTGACCTCTTCTTGTTTATACTGACCTCTTAAATGTTGGTACACAAATGCATTGTCTTTTAAATTATTTATATTGACAGTTTTTTTGTTGATATTGACCTCTTAATTGTTGGTACTGACCTTTTTGTTTTTGTTTGTTTTTTTTTTTTTTTACATAGTTTTTGTTGATATTGACCTCTTAATTATTGGTACTGACCATTTATTCGTTGTATTGACCTCTTTGTTTTGTTTTGACATATTTTTTGTTAATATTGACCTCTTAATTGTTAGTACATACATTCATTGACCTTTGTTGATATTGACCTCTTCTTGTTTATACTGACCTCTTAAATGTTGGTACACAAATGCATTGTTTTTTAAATTATTTGTATTGACAGTTTTTTTTTGTTGTTGATATTGACCTCTTAATTGTTGGTACTGACCTCTTTGTTTTTTGTTTTTACATAGTTTTTGTTAATATTGACCTCTTAATTGTTGGTACATACATGCATTGACTTTTGTTGATAATGACCTAAGATATTATTGTTTATTTTTTTTTTTGTTAGTATTGACTTCTTTTTGTTGGTATTGACATCTTTTTGTTAGTATTGACATCTTTTTGTTGGTATTGACATCTTTTTGTTGGTATTGACATCTTTTTGTTAGTATTGACATCTTTGTTTGTTTTTATTGACCTCTTTATTGTTAGTACAAAAATGCATTGATTTTTATTTGTTGATTTTGACCGTTTATTGGTTTAAATTGACTCTTAATTTGTAGATATCGATTTTGTTTGTTGATGTTGACTTTTTATTTGTTGATTTTGACCGTCTGTTGGTTGATATTGAACTTTAATTTATATTATAGATATTGATTTTGTTTGTTGATGTTGACTCTTTATTTGTTGATTTTGACCGTTTATTGGTTTATATTGACCTTTATTTATAGATATTGATTTTGTTTGTTGATGGTGACTCTTTATTTGTTGATTTTGACCGTTTGTTGGTTTATATATTGACCTTAATTTGTAGATATTGATTTTGTTTGTTGATGTTGACTTTTTATTTGTTGATATTGACCGTTTATTTGTTGATATTGACCGTTTATTTGTTGATAATAACTTTTCCCTTTGACTTGAATTGACTATCACTTCCCCCTTCGCCGACAACAAAAGAAAACATAATGACTTACAAGGTTCAATGATTATGTAACTGTCTGATTACATGTAAACTTTGTCTATGTTGTTTGGATCAATCCGGAATTGCAGACGATTTATTGATTCAACTTTTTGTCTCATAACTAGGACAGAATATATGGGTATACTTTGGGGGGATAATATAAGAAATATTCCCGAAAACTCAGTATATATTTTTATTTTTTACAGTTTACATTCCTTTTGATATAAATAGTTAGTTAACATATATGTTTATTTCGTCAAGGTGAACAAACCTGTGTATTTCAATAAATACACATATTATGTATCTAACCTAGCTGTCGTTAAATCTAGAACATAGTGCAACCATATAGAGGTCATTCCCGTGTGCAGCTAGCAGACGATGATTACGTAATGTCAAGACGACAAGCATGATTTATTGAAAAATGGCTGATCTGAATGTTTGCAATTTTGTCTGAGACTAGGAAGTTGTTGTAAGTATATTACTTACATTTAATACTAATCTTATATGTTATTTATAAACATGCATTCATTCATATATTTTACGTATAGCAGATGTTTGATATTTAACGATTTTTTAAAACTATTGCTTTGATAAATTTTCAGGTAAACTTCAATAGTTTCTTTGTTACACTACAAAGAAATTGTGGTATTATCAGCTAGTACCCTAGTTAATTGAAAGTTCAGTTTGTTAAATTCCAACCGGGTGTTCTCAGGTTGATTATTGAACAAAGAGAAATAGCAGAAAAAGAATTTAATATGCCATAGCTGTATCAGATATTTTGAATTGACTTAATTTTTTTTTGTGTTTTTTTTTCTGTCCGAAGCAGGTCATCTATATTGTGACCTAATTCAATGACCTTATATTCAAAATATAGTTAAAATGTAGCAGCCAGTTCGGTGATATAGTTTTAACTGGTGTACGAGATTATGTTGACTTATGTGCACCTAAGTTATGATGACCTGAATGAGGTGAGGATTACTTGGAAGTCAGGTGTTCTATTTTTAGAATCTTTATCGTTTGCGTAGGTGAATAGTATTTAGGAGTTACTATATATTTAGATTTTTTTCTGCATAACCTTTTTATATTGATTGTATTTTTGTTTTTGTAATATGATTTACCATGTTGTGTCATTAAGGGAAACTCGAGGCATGACTTTTCGTAAAATGAATATGTATATCTCACTTGAAATACATTTAAATATTATATAAATATATAAATGCAACATTAAGTGTCGATATATATAATTATAGATAAATAACCACTGTTCGGAAATTTGAGTCGTTACTTTTCAAGGTCTGGTAGATTTTTAAAAAGAGATTATTTGACAGTTTTAAAAATAACATATTTCGATAATCTTTGATTTCTTGGAAATACATATACATGTATGTTGATGAAAATTGAATCGGTTGTGCGGCTTCAACCATTTATTTTACTTTTATTTTTGTTGAAAGTCGAAAAAAAAGTTTTGTCTAAAGAAGAAATAAATAATTTTCCAATGTTGTATGATCATATGCAATGTTTTATGACATGTTATGATTTACTTGACACATTTCACTCAACTGTTTAAATAATTGGGTTTTGTTATTAGATTTGTTTTTTTTTTTATGCATTATATCAAGTGAAAAGCACGAGAAAGTCTATTTAAAATTTCTTTTGATGTCATTTACTCAAGCTTAAAACCAAATTTGCAGAAATAAAACTTTTGGTGAAAGAGAAATATTTGCAGACCATTTTGAGTCAAAATTTTCTTGTCCATGATTCTTCACTAAAAATTAGGATTAATGCGCTCCATAGTATACGCTGGGAGCCTGAAATTCATTGGTTGTCGTTTGTTGCTTTGTAACATATTTATTAGCGTTCATTATTTTGAACATTTATTTGGGCGTTAGTTATCCGGGTGTTCTCATGGCGTGGTCAGTTTCTTTTAGATTTATGAGTTTGACTGTCCTTTTGGTATCGTTCGTCCCTCTTTTATCTCGTTTGAAATGTTTTATATTTGTCATTTCCCGGGGGGGGATCCATCCATTTTAAAAAGGGGGGTTCTAAACCCAGGACAAAGGGGGGACTATATGTCCCCATTCAAATGCATTGATCGTCCAAACATAAGGGGGTTCCAACCCTAGGAAATCTTCCCCTGGATCCGCCACTGCATTTAGGGGCATTTTAACGGTTGTGTTTCACAGTAAGATGACAAACATTGATTGAACAAAGTAATGAAATTGATAAAATTGATTGAACAAAGTAATGAAATTGATAAAATTGATTGAACAAAGTAATGAAATTGATAAAATTGATTAAACAAAGTATTGGAATTGATAAAATTGATTGAACAAAGTGATGGAATTGATAAAATTGATTGAACAAAGTAATGAAATTGATAAAATTGATTGAACAAAGTAATGGAATTGATAAAATTGATTACTAGTATAAAAGGGTTTCGAATTGATTTGACAAATGTAACGTGTCGAGGCTTAAAAATTACTGAGACAGCATCATAATTTGTTGTTTAACTTATTTATATTTACATTCAATTTGGCGTTTACTTATTGACAAACACAAATCAGGAATATGACAGTTGTTGTCCATGCATTCGTTTGATGTGTTCGAGCTTTTGAGTTTGCCAAAATTAAAAGCTTTTGATTAACTTTGATTAAGGTCTTTCCGTTTTGAATTTTCCTTGGAGTTCAGTATTTTGTGATTTTACTTTGAATACAACATCTACTCATTGTTTTATATTAAACAGATTTGTGTGTGCAATAACCTTACTATGTACCTATTTAAACAATAGATGTTGTAAAGCACACAATAAACTACTTGATAAAATGCGACTACCTTGAAGTAAAATTTATTTTTAGGAACAGATGTCTGTGTACAAGTATGTCATTGAACTAGTTATTTACTTGTAAATACAATAAGCTGTTGACATAGATATATGTCTCGCATTTTTTGTAAATATTTAAAAATTCAAATTAAACAAACCATTCAAAGTCAATAATCTAAGTTTGAATGACCAGGGTCAAACAACCTACATGAAAATTAAACATTGCAATGCTTATAAAACTGCTTTCCTATGCCATGGGCTTATCGGATTTATATTTTTTATACTAACATAAGCGCAAACTTTAACTGGGCAAAAGTGCCTAGTCAATGAAACATGATAAGTGATATTCTACGTGTAGATGAGACTTACAAATGCTAACAAACCTGCATACCAAATATCACTGAATATACATACTTCTAAATAGTATGTGGTTCATTTAAAATTGAATTTCTCTAGTAATTATTCGTCAATTTATCCCTTTCTGCACCCATTGTATATATAAAAAAAATTAATCAACGTGTGGTTCGTTTGATCTCAGTTCTTCATTGGTTAAAATGAGATAATGACGTCGAATATTCTTGTTTTCCTAAGATAATGACGTCGAATATTCTTGCTTTCCTATTAATTTTCTATTGTGACGGCATGAAAAAAGGCGACCATGCCTGATGACGTCACATAGAAAGAACACATCTTTTGCTGATCAGTCGCAAAGAAGGAATAAGTTTGCCTGCGTATTGTTTGAAAATCATTAGATAAACAGATTATATCACCAAATCTCGTGTAATACGATAATTATCCACTCTCGACAGTTAAATTTTAAATATTTTAAACGCTCGGCGAGCCTCGCGTTTTAAATTTGAAAATTTAACTGTCTCGAGTGGATAAATATCGTATCACACAAGATTCAGTTGTAGAATCTATATTTATCACAAACCTTAACATGTATATTTTGAAAAGTTTGTAACCATTTCAAAGTACATGCATAAGATGGTTGAGACAAACATTTTCATTAAAATGAAAGGGTCCACTGCTTATACAACAGCATACCAAATACCGAGCGGAAGATACTTGTCACTACTCATTTAAACTCAAGGATTATCATTATCTGTACATACTGTTGGTGCATTTATTAACATGGTTACTAATATTCGTGGAAACTTAATTTCGCGGTTTTGACGAATAAAATTGAGAATGGAAATGGGGAATGTGCCAAAGAGACAACAACCCGACCATAGAAAAAAAAACAACAGCAGAAGGTCACCAACAGGTCTTCAATGTAGCGAGAAATTCCCGCACCCGGAGGCGTCCTTCAGCTGACCCCTAAACAAATATATACTAGTTCAGTGATAATGAACGCCATACTAATTTCCAAATTGTACACAAGAAACTAAAATTAAAATAATACAAGACTAACAAAGGCCAGAGGCTCCTGACTTGGGACAGGCGCAAAAATTCGGCGGGGTTAAACATGTTTGTGAGATCTCAACCCTCCCCCTATACCTCTAGCCAATGTAGAAAAATAAACGCATAACAATACGCACATTAAAATTCAGTCCAAGAGAAGTCCGAGTCTGATGTCAGAAGATGTAACCAAAGAAAATAAACAAAATGACAATAATACATAATAACAACAGACTACTAGCAGTTAACTGACATGCCAGCTCCAGACTTCAATTAAACTGAATGAAAGATTATGATTTCATCATATGAACATCAGGCACAATCCTTCCCGTTAGGGGTTTAGTATCATACCATCATAACATATATGAGAAGAACATAACCCGTGTCATGCCAACAACAAAATTACTGGTTTTTGAATAAATGTGTTTAGTTCCGATGCAAAGACCCTATAAGTGAATCAATATTAACGCCAAAATATGCAATCTTTAATGACCTGACAACAGTATCGTAACTATATCCATTCTTAATAAGTCTATTCAAAGGTTTTGTTAGTTTTTGAGTGAATACTGACACCTGTGTGCTTTATAAAGGAAGTCTGTATACATTCTTGAAGGAAATTTAAAATTCGTTGAACATTTCAGTTCATGGCTCTCCTGTTACCACGAAATTCCACGAAAATTGGAATCAACGAATATTAAGAAATCCACAGTAGAACCTTTACATGTATAATATGTGTTCTCTAAGCTGGTCTTGAGGATGTCTACCACTATATATGTAAATGTACCAATTGTGAAGTTAAGGATTTAAGGGGGAAGTTCATACCTCCATATTATTGAAAAAATCCAAATGAAAAAAAGTACTTGGTATGCTTAAATATAGTAATAGTAATGTGCTGTCTAAGCTGTCAATTTTTATTCAAAAGATGGAAAAGATGCTTGTCTAATTTAAAACTGTAATAAACACAAACTTATTTCTGAAGATGTATAATTTAAAAATGTATTTTGTTTGTATTATGAACTATGTGGTAATTAATATGTGTATAATATGCTCCTGTTACGCAGTCTTCTGCGGCTGATTCTTCTTTAATAAAGTAAATTAAACTTAACTATGTGAACATTCATCCTAATTAAGGAGGTACCTAACACTACAGGGAGATAACTCTGTAAAATGAGCTAAACGTTTTAATTACGTTGTGTTGTTTAGATAATATTAAGCTTCTCGATGATCAAAATAAAAGTTTGTAAACTGCTAAATAACCAGTGTAATTTTTCTGATAAAACGGTTGGTTAAAATTTTTTGATTTTTTTATGTTTTTGTTAAAGGGTCAAAGTAAATACTTTGTCAAAATTTTATGAAAATTAAACGAGCCAAATTAATTTTAGTTAAAGTGTTGGGTACCACCTTAATGTCTGATATGTAACTTTAATGATCTTTATTCAGCAAACGCATATGTAGACAAAACGCATTCCGTCTTGTTTGCAAACTCTTTTTTAAGGATATAGAAAGTCTTATAACTCATTATATGTTTTCTGCAATGATACATTGCATATTGTTGATCAATGCTTTTGATTTATGAATGTGCAATATGTATTTATTTAATTCTTCTTTTGCGTTTATATATTTCAATACCCTTAAATGTCTTTAGTATATTTTTATGAGTTTGTTTTTTGTTTTTGTTTTTTTTGTTTTTGTTTTTTTTGTTTTTTTTGTTTTTGTTCTAAACGACATAGCCACAAAATTTTACGGCACAAGGGTTTGTTGGAGAATCTAGACTTTTCATTTCGATCAGTTAAAAACTCCAAGTCAAGATTTTGCTAATTAGGATGTATAAATACGCAGCCACGTCCAGTTCAAATTGTGAGGTTTAATCCGACCGTTTTATATGGTAAGTGACAATCTCCCGTATGTTAGTGGACCCCTGTAACAACTCATTGAATTGTGAAGGATCTGTCGATTGTCTTGAACATTGGGAAGCTTTTGTCCCTATCAAACATAGTATTACCTCATTTTCAAGTAGTAATTTGAATTTCCTATTTTGATACCGATCAACCTACTAGACAGAATCTACTTCATGTTTTATTATAAATTTTGTTCTCGTCCTTAATATTTATGTAAAACTTGCAACTGGGCGCAACAATTAATAAATTTAAACAAATTTAAAATAAGTTACGCTTGTTTTCTTATTCACACCTTGTTGAAAGGTTTTTATCATAAATTCATGATAATATAGCGTGCAAGTGCATGTGTCTTAATTGAATTATAACTACCAATGTACACCTGTGCGTTTCTCATCGATCAAATAAAATCATGTTAACTGTATATTATTTATTTCCATATTTTCTTGTCCTACTTTCATGACCTTTTTACAGAATACTATTTAGTTTTGAAATAAACAAATATTTCAAAATTTCAGATAATTGTTTTTTTTTTTATAATTTGGGCTATTTGATCATTTGACAATTCAAGAGATTGAAACTCAGTTGTTGTCGTCTGTTGCTGTATATCATATTTGTTTTTCGTTTATTGAATTTAAAATAAACAAGGTCGTTAGATGTCTCGTTTTACTTGTTTGATATTTGCCATTTCGGGGCCTTTCATAGTTTATTATACGGTATCGATTTGCTCATTGTTGAAAGCTTGTACAGTGAACTTATAAATGTCATTTGTTCTGTGATGGAGAGTTGTCTTATTGGTAATCATACTACATCTTTTCATTATTGTATTGAACTGATTGTTGTGCTCTTTTCCTATATAAACCATATTTGTCGTAAAAGTAAAATACAAAATAAACGACTTTCAAAAAATGTGACCACCTTTAAGCAAGATTTATTGAAGGTACAGATGTCTGTGCACAAGTATATCATTGAACTCATATAATTACTTGTCAATTAGAATAAAATGTTGACACAGATACTTGTCTGTTTTTTTTTTTTTTTGTCTTCGCGCAACGCGTTGTGGGGTACATACATGTAGAGACCCTTGGCACCAACCATTTTTTTTTTTTTAAAGCATTAGGCTTGGAAATATCGATCATATGGAAAATAACATTGTTGGCATCTCATGTGTACATTTATTGTCAGAATTTTATGAAATTCCTATCTTTTACATGACTTTTTTGTATCTGCAGATATATCAAAAAATATTGTGTGATCTCGAGCTTAAGACCATTATACGTTTTGCTTCCCCTTATGTCAGGCAGCCCCCCCCCCCCCCCCCACCCCCACCCCCACCCCCCATTTGCATTATTGAAAGTACATAACATTAAAGCTCGGAATCACATGCTGTTTTTGGTACATCTGCAGATGCAGATACGTCAACGTATATGATACGGTTGATACATCTCAAATGACCGACCTCTAATATCAGAATTGTCTTCGACACTTTTAAAAATAAGTGTCAATCATTACTTTTAACGAGTTAAGCCCCTTTGAAATATTTGTTATAACAAGATGCATATTGTATATGTACAACTGGGATGTTGGCACTCTGTTCCTTTATTAATATGATTTTGAAAGTATAATGTACAAATTAACATTGAAATTGTAATATTTAGAAATGTAAATTATGAAAAACATTCAAAGATGCAAAGCAAAAAAAACTCCTTTAAAATGAGACATTGCAATGCTTGTAAAACAGCATACCAATATCATGTACTTATCAAAACGGCTTAAACTAATCAAAACACCAAACTTGAACATGTAAATAGGGCAAAAGTGTCGAAATCAACGGACCATGATTGGAGGCGGAGCTATGTAGTCTCCATGAAAATGATACATGTGTACATGCAAATGCTAATACAACTACATATTATAAATATCATTGATTTTACATTAGCGATTCATCATACATTGTATAACAAACTGTTACATGTCAACTATATCAATGTTCAATAAACCATGACCGAGTGGCAGGGCCTGATAATCTCCATTGAAATAAGATGGACCACAAGTATTATCATTATTGCTTGTATATATACATATGTATACCTTGTCCTATAATTTTATAAACTCTAATCCTTATGAATTTCTTATAAAATGTAATTTGAAAGACAACTTTTTCTACAAACGTACATATAGACCAAAATCATTCTGCTTTGTTTACAGCCTCTTTTAAAAGGTAGAGAAAATGTAATCGGTCATTAGATGTTTTGTGGCAAAGACATATAAGTAAATGCCTGTTCTAAGTCATGATTATGACAATTGGTTTTCATTCATTTGCAATTGATGTGTTTGAGCCAGTGGTGGATCCAGAACTTTCCCTAAAGGGGGCCCGCTGATTGACCTAAAAAAGGGGGGGGGGGGGGGGGGGCGCTCCAGTCATGCTTCAATTTAATTTAACCATTTATATAATTTAGCTAAGCGACTTTTTGTTTTGAATTTTCCTTGGAGTTCTGTACTTTTGTTATTTTTCTTTTTGTTGATCCTTGCTTTATATATATATATATATATATATATATATATATATATATATATATATATATATATATATATATATATAAATGTGCGAAATGTACGAAACTCATGATTGCTTGGCGTTTAGCTATCATGGCTATTGCGATCATTTAAAATTATCTAAACTTGTTTTTCTGGTTTCATTATGCATTCTTATTAGTATCTTATCTTCGCAATTATATTCTCTAAACGACAAAGATTCAAGGGTTGACGGGCCAAGGTTTTTTTGGAGTAACGAGATATAGTCATCACCTAGACTATTCCTGTCGATTTGAATACTTTTAGCAAAGTGTGTCGTCCGTTTGGCTTTTTGAAAAGTATAAATACCCAGTCATATCTGGTCAGAATTACTACGTTTGATGCGATTCTTTTTAGTGAACACAAACTCTCTAAAGGATCTATAGATTGCCTGGTGCCATGGAAAGCTTTTGACACTATCAAAAATGGTTTTGCTTCATTTTCAAATGGCAGTTTAAAATTCCTTAATTTGATACCGAATTTTATACAGAATCTATCGTATATTATTTTATAATCAAGTTTGCTCTTAACCTTAATATTCGTGTAATATTTACAACAGAACAATTGATAGATTTAAGGTTGCATTTCTGTAAGTATTGACAATGCAATTTCCCATAGGACTAATACGGCTAAAACTGTACCACTTTTACTATCAAGTTTTGAAAAAAAATATTATCCTAGAATTGAAAGTTCATATGCACTACAATTTTTTCAAAGGTCAAAATATAGGGCTGTGCGGCATATTTTCCACGTATAAACAATATGCACATGTTTATTTACTGGTAACATTCCCAAGTTATGTCTCTGTGTGGAACACAGAGACAATAACTGGGAACCAGTGTGTAAACAAAATTAATTGTCTATGCATAGTCAAGATCTCCCCAAAAGAGGTGTGGTTTGAGAACAGCTGTATTTACAAAGTGTAACCTATACAAACATTTATTCAAATAGAAAACTCTGTAAAATTAGTTTTTCTCACATTAATACTCATTTGTCAGAATTATAGCCTTAAAGAAATCCCTGTGTATACTCTTAAGTTTTTCTTACCTGTACATTTTATACACCCTCCCCTGTTTCAATTTTTTTAAAAATTGAAAACAAGACTTTAATTATTGCCAGCTTACCCTTTTTGCATATTTCCTGATATAAAATGCCTAGAACCTGTTTGATAACATATTGAAAGCATATCAGAACACTATAAATGTAATGTTTAGCAGTCAATCATTAAAACATTCAAGATTATATAAAGTATCCAATCCTGCCTATGTCTCCAGTCCACATCTTACTGTTTTTTCAAAGGTCAAAATATAGGGCTATGCGGCATATTTTTAAAGTTTATATGCCCTGAACATCTCAGAGTTTAAACTAACACTAATTTTCTTAACTACCCCTACCTCGAACTAAGGGTTACCACAGTTTTCAATATAAACAATATGCACATGTTTATTTACTGGTAACATTCCCAAGTTATGTTTCTGTGAGATGGAACACAGAGACCATAACTGGGAACCAGTATGTAAACAAAATTAATTGTCCATGCATATTCAAAATATCCCCTAAAGAGGCGTGGTTTGAGAACAGCTGTATTTACAAAGTGCAACCTTTAAACGCCATTCTGATTTTTGTCCTTAATTTCTTTCAGCTTTACTTCAAAACAAACTTAACAGTCGCGCTTGTTTTTCTTCTTCACACGTTGTTGAAGTCTTTAGTTATTATTATGATAATGTAGCATATATACGTGTGCATGTCTTATTAGTTATAACTATCAATGTTCACCCGTGGGTATCTCATCGATCAAATAAAATCTTGTATTTTGTATATTTGGAAGGTAAGATGAAGCATATTGTCCTGCTTTTGTTAAGTTGTCATCTCTGTCCTGCTTTTTTATTCTTCACTCTGTCTGGTTCTGCCTTTTTATGCCCCACCTACGATAGTAGAGGGCCATTATGTTTTCTGGTTTGTGTGTCCGTCCGTCTGTTCGTTCGTTCGTCGTACCGTGCGGCCGTTCGTTCGCTTCAGGTTAAAGTTTTTGGTCAAGGTAGTTTTTGATGAAGCTGAAGTCCAATCGACTTGAAACTTAGTACACATCTTGCTTGTGATATGAACTTTCTAAACCAGACTCAAGCTAGCGACCAATCCTAGCGACCAATCAAGCTAGCGACCAATTCTAGCGACCACTAAAGAACACAATGAGAATCAACTTGTCAAAGAATCATAATGTGGTATATGAGAAAACCACAAAACGACATAATGAAACAACGTTCTGTTAAAAATAAAATATGGCTACCAATACGGTTTATTTTATTTTTTAACCTTTAAATAACTAGAGATATCCATCATATCAAGTCAGAAGGGACACTACAACATCAATGTCGTCTGTAGCCTAATGTAGTGACTAGTTTGCTTGCTAAATGTCTGCATCAAAATCAATCAGGAAGGGGAGAACGTCTCAGAAAATCGTAAAAAGTCAAAATATCGTAATACAATAGAACAACAAAGGAGATAAGGTATCTTTAATCACCAAATGCACAGCGAAAAATACACAAAAAGCAAAGGAACATTCTTTTTTTAGCGAACGATTTTTATTCCCCTACATAAACACATACTTTATGTTATTATATATGTATTTGTAGAATGGAAAGTGCGCTCCTCTTCGTATTTTACTCTATAGAGAAGGGCATATACTATATTTTGAGGTCTTCTTTACGTTTTCTCGGTTTTCCAAACTCTTAACTGAGATGGTAAACAAAAATGAAGGATTGTAAATAAACTATTAAAAACGGATCGTATATCCCCCAATCACATGATAGTTATATACGAGTAATTTACGGATATGAAATGAGAATAAAATGTAAACGAATTGAATTAGAAAAAAAAACAACAGCGTTTGTCTATGATGATTTGCTCGCACAATTATTTTCCATATTCAGAGAACCGTAAATAATTTTAAAAATAACATATTTTAATAAACATGTGTACCTAGTTTCAACTTGACCTGACTACAATTTCGTCTTAGATTCAATCTAATACAGTATAAATGGATGGATACACGGAAAAACGAACGAACGAACAAACCTACAGATCAGATAACATTACGGTCTTTACTGTTGTAGACGTAGCATAGAATACCTATCTAATGCGAGTTGACTACTCGTTCTTGTGTACAATGTATAAGCTTTCAAATAAACGAAATAAGAAATATCTTATCTTCGAAAGAACTACTCTATACTGGCATTCTATACATTCGGCATCCTCAAATGGTCCGAGTACACAGTTATCGTCCTTTGATTTTTCGTTGTCCACGAATATAGTCCTTAGTGTGGACTGTGTTACTTGCCATTTTTTTTATACCTATTCCAAATGTATTTTTTCATGTTTCATGCCTCAAATAGCAAGTAAGGGGGATTAAAGCTCACTGTAAAAAAAAATTGGGTCATGAATTTTAAAGTAAAGTAGTGCTTTGGTCCGGTTAATTAGGAAAGGTTAAAAAATAGCACAAGCTTTCAAAAGATTTCAGGACCCCCTTAACATAAAATTGTCCATATTTGGAGTTAGAGCCAAGGAATTTTTCTTTAATATTTAGATGTTATTGAGAAAGTGTAGGTGGGATTCAATTCCCGGAAGGTTTTAACCCCCAAAAAATCATTTCAGTGAGCCCTGCTCTGATCAATTACCTTACATTTGAGACATGTCCAGTGGCGAACATTTCCGTATGGAGCTTGTGAGGCTTGCCGAAAGAATGTAAGTTGGACACGAAAAAAACAACATCGCCACTTGTGGGAAAAAACTTTGCCGTAGGGAACTGTACAGAAAGACTGAAAAATGAGCCCATACCCATAACTGTATAGGTACCTCAGACTTTAGATGGCCAGTGAAGTCTTCAGGTGCACTTTCCCACCAGGGATTGATACGAGTTGAAGATATGGATAATAGCTTTCAATCTAACTACCTGCAGTCAAGAACTTTGCCGTAGGGGGATGGGAGTAAAGCGACTGCTGTAACCACCCATAATGGACCAACATGAGAAATTGAGTATGTTGTTGTCAGCTTCTGGTGCACTTTCCCACCTGGCCATTTTCATGAAAAAAAGGGTCTTGGACAAGCTTTCAATCCCAGTAGGAGGGAAAGTGCACCTGAAGACTTACTGTCCATCCAAAGTCTGAGGTACCTATACAGTAATGGGTATGGGCTCATATTTTCACTCTTTCTGTACAGTTCCCTACGGCAAAGTTTTTACCCACACCTAGTGGGATTGAAAGCTTGTCCCAGACCCTTTTATTCATGAAAATGCCCAGGTGGGAAAGTGCACCAGAAGCTGACAACCCCATACCCAATTTCTCATTTTTGTCCATGACGGGTGGTGGCAGCAGTGGCTTTACTGCCACCCCCCTACGGCAAAGTTCTTGACCGCAGGTGGTTTGATTGATAGCTTTTATCCATATCTTCAACTCGTATCAATTCCAGGGTGGGAAAGTGCACCTGAAGACTTCACTGTCCATCCAAAGTCTGAGGTACCTATACAGTAATGGGTATGGGCTCATATTTTCACTCTTTCTGTACAGTTCCCTACGGCAAAGTTTTTACCCACACCTAGTGGGATTGAAAGCTTGTCCCAGACCCTTTTATTCATGAAAATGCCCAGGTGCATGGGAAAGTGCGCCAGAAATATTACATTAATTTCTGGACCTATGGCTGGTATAGCTATGAAAATACGGAAAGTCAAACAGAAAATAGCCCATTAAACATGTAAAAATAACATTGATGTTTTTATAAACCATCTTTGAAGGCTAAATTAGTAGTCAGCTGTCTGAAAATGAATTTTATTGCACAACTTTCATATATAAAAAATCCACAGGGGCCAAAATGCGAAACCAAACTCCTAACTGTGTATTGTTGTCTTCTGGTTTCCCAGAAATTCCAAAATAAAAAACAGGTACTAAGCCAACTATACAACGGGGGAAATATGCCCTGTTTTTTTATTATTTTTTTTCTGATTATTATTCAACACGGGTCTTTAGTGATCCTAAGTGAATACGCTTTCATTTGATACCAAAATGAAGTAAATATTATACTTATTGACAAAGATTTATAAATATGCATAGTAACTATTTTGTTTGATATATGTACTACTTTGTATTTTCTCTTGATCGGGCCGATATCTATACTATTAAACGAGAAGACCTCATTTTTGGTGTCGCTTCTCTTCTTTCCAGAATAAATTAATCAACACGCCTCTGTGTCCTATAGGTACAGTGCATAGTCGCATTTGTCATCCATTCATATGATTATTCAAATTGAGTTATTTTAGGAGAAAAACGAGAAAAAAGGCATCCGGATATTGTCCCGTCATTGTACGAAATTTTAAGTCAGATTAGACTTCCGGTTTGCGTTTTTCTGTATACTTTGAACATACATATACTACGAATAAAGTGTATTTTCAGAATTTTATCTGCTATCATTTTCAAGTTTAGTATCCACGGCGGTCACAGAGTTTATTAAATAGAAAGGGTCTGTATACTATATCAATGATCACCATGGATCGATTAGTAAACTTAGAATTGAAAGTAAATACGCTTTATTTATATAGTAATGAATGTTCATAATATACAGATAAGCGCTAAAATTATTCATGTGAACTTTTGATACTCTTTCTGAAATTCTCCAGTCATTAAATCTTTTACAAAATTCATTAATTACATAAAAAAAAGAAGATGTGGTATGATTGCCATGTTAAGACAACTCTCCACAAGAGACCAAAATGACACAGATATTAACAACTATAGGTCACCGTACGGTCTTCAACAAAGAGCAAACCCCATACCGCATACTCAGCTTCAAACTCTCCACAAGAGACCAAAATGACACAGATATTAACAACTATAGGTCACCGTACGGTCTTCAACAAAGAGCAAACCCCATACCGCATACTCAGCTTCAAAAGGCCCGAAATGACAATGTAAAACAATACAAACGAGAAAACTAGCGGCCTTATTTATGTACAAAAAATGAACGAAAAACAAATATGTAACACATAAACAAACGACAACCACTGAATTACAGGCTCCTTACTTAAATAAATGTTCATAACATACTAAATGTATGTTCATATTGAAATTGATAGAAAACCAAAAATTGGGAACTTTGGAAATAAAGGTGGAGGGTAAAAAAACATTTTCCTGTCCCCAATAACCTATGACTTATGATACTTTTGCTGAAATTCTCCAGTCATTCTGTATTTTACAAAATTCTTCCAACAACACTTTACATACTTTAAACTACGCTCTGAATGCCCGCGAAATCGCGGGTGTGTTCTAGTAGTAATTTATTATAAATGTAATAGGACTGGATTGTTTCCCTTTTCAGTTATCAATTATTTTCGACTGTTTATTTGATTTGCTTATCATATTATATTTTCATTTTATTCATTCTAATTGATGTTTAATAATTGAAGAAGACTGACATTCCAACTCCTTTTTTTATTTGACGTTTGTTATAATTTTGCAATGTTATTTACTTTTAGTTACCATTTGTTTAATACTTATTTAGATGAAATAATATTAATATTTCGATATATATCTTTTAAATACTGATTGGTAAACTAATAGATTGTCGACGTATCTTTTAAAGATGAATTGAAATTGCAGATGCATCTATATGTGTAATATACGATAATTTAATAATAAGTGTATATGTTGAATGATTGAATAAAGGTAAAATAAAGACAAGTTGATACACAAAATCAACGAGATATATTTGAAACTTACTCTGATTACATTTGAGAAGATAAGAAAGAATATTCACACAACATTAGTTTTTGTCACCAAATCAGAATTTTTTCTTGACATTGCATTGTGTAATTGATAAAAAAAAATACGAATAATTTATCTAAAAAGAATGTATTGTATAAGGAATAATATATAAAATGTTATCTGTTAGACAACTTATTACTCTTTTGTCTTTATCGGGCACTTTATTAATAACATGCTACATAATGTCTGAATAAACTTAAGGTTGAAACGAGAAAAAAAAAATAAAAGTTGAACTTCACAGAAGGAATTTACTTAAGAGGTTAAACAGTAAAGTTGACCTTATACAGTATAAAACATTGCATAACTATTCTGTATGAATACTTGTGTGATGCAAGATGTATGAGAAATATTTTTGAGAAACACTTTTTAAAGAACAACATTGTTGTACTAGAAACCGAAGGATTCATAACATTTATTTTCTAATTTTCGTGTTGATTATTTATGTCATTATACTTAAAACATTCTTGTGATATTTTTGAGTAATATGTAATATATCTGTTGTATATAAATGTTGAATTAAAGATTTAAAAAAATGCATCTGGCTGAACGTAGTTTAAATGTTTGACTTGATGATGAATGTTGCATTGAATAAATTTTGTTTTTTCTTTCATGTTATATTTTAATTTGTTTTACTGCTTTCCGTAATATCTGAAGTGCCTTGGACTATACCCATTATACTGTTTCGAGAACCACTCCCCTCAAACCTAAATGGTTTTGAGAAAATACTCGATATTTTTCTAGTTCCTTGTTCACTTAAACATTTTATTTATCTCACCGTAAGTTGACATTTGAACGGCTGTACTTAGATTTTTTTTTATTCTGTTTTACAATACTTACGAATATGTTCCGAACCATATCAATATTTGGACCATATGCGTGCGGTCATGACCATATTAGTATTATACTCTTTTTATTAGCTCACCTGGCCCGAAGGGCCAAGTGAGCTTTTCCCATCACTTGGCGTCCGTCGTCCGTCGTCCGTCGTCGTCCGTCGTCCGTCGTCGTTAACTTTTACAAAAATCTTCTCCTCTGAAACTACTGGGCCAAATTAAACCAAACTTGGCCACAATCATCATTGGGGTATCTAGTTTAAAAAATGTGTGGCGTGACCCGGCCAACCAACCAAGATGGCCGCCATGGCTAAAAATAGAACATAGGGGTAAAATGCAGTTTTTGGCTTATAACTCAAAAACCAAAGCATTTAGAGCAAATCTGACATGGTTAAAATTGTTTATCAGGTCAAGATCTATCTGCCCTCAAATTTTCAGATGAATCCGACAACCCGTTATTGGGTTGCTGCCCCTGAACTGGTAATTTTAGGGAATTTTTGCTGTTTTTGGCTATTATCTTGAATATTATTATAGATAGAGATAAACTGTAAACAGCAATAATGTTAAGCAAAGTAAGATTTACAAATAAGTCAACATGACCAAAATGGTCAGTTGACCCCTTTAGGAGTTATTGACCTTTATAGTCAATTTTTAACCATTTTTCGTAAATCTTCGTAATCTTTTACAAAAATCTTCTCCTCTGAAACTATTGGGCCAAATTAATCCAAACTTGGCCACAATCATCTTTGGGATATCTAGTTTAAAAAATGTGTGGCGTGACCTGGCCAACCAACCAAGATGGCCGCCATGGCAAAAAATAGAACATAGGGGTAAAATGCAGTTTTTGGCTTATAACTCAAAAACCAAAGCATTAAGAGCAAATCTTACAGCGGTAAAAGTGTTTATCAGGTCAAGATCTATCTGCCCTGAAATTTTCAGATGAATCCGACATTCCGTTGTTGGGTTGCTGCCCCTGAAATGGTAATTTTAAGGAAATTTTGCTGTTTTTGGTTATTATCTTGATTATTATTATAGATAGAGATAAACTGTAAACAGCAATAATGTTCAGCAAAGTAAGATCTACAAATAAGTCAACATGACCAAAATGGTCAGTTGACCACTTTAGGAGTTATTGCCCTTTATAGTCAATTTTTAACCATTTTTCGTAAATCTTAGTAATCTTTTAGAAAAATCTTCTCCTCTGAAACTACTGGGCCAAATTTAACCAAACTTAGCCATAATCATCATTGGGGTATCTAGTTAAAAAAATGTGTCCGGTAACTCGGCCAACAAACCAAGATGGCCGCCATGGCTAAAAATAGAACATGGGGGTAAAATGCAGTTTTTGGCTTATAACTCAAAAACCAAAGCATTAAGAGCAAATCTGACAGGAAGTAAAATTGTTGATCAGGTCACGATCTATCTGCCCTGGAATTTTCAGATGAATCGGATAATCGGTTGTTAGGTTGCTGCCCCTGAATTGGTAATTTTGAGGAAATTTTGCTGTTTTTTTGTTATTATCTTGAATATTATTATAGATAGAGATAAACTGTAAACAGCAATAATGTACAGCAAAGTAAGAACTAAAAATAAGTCAGTATGACCAAAATAGTCAATTGACCCCCTAAGGAGTTATTGCCCTTCATAGTCAATTTTTAACAATTTTCTTAAAATTTGAAGATTTCCAATAACATTTTCCACAGAAAGTACTGTTATAGATAGAGATAATTGTAAGCAGCAAGAATGTTTAGTAAAGTAAGATCTACAAACACATCACCATCACCAAAACACAATTTTGTCATGAATCCATCTGTGTCCATTGTTTAATATTCACATAGACCAAGGTGAGCGACACAGGCTCTTTAGAGCCTCTAGTTATCAACGGGCCGGACCATATGAGGTATTTAGACCATAAAGGTCTTTTTTAAAAATATCTAATCTGGAAACAGTATATATAGTTAAAACAAAAATCTCGATTTGAAATAAATGTATAATACCATGTAATATAAAGTCTTCAAAAACTGAATAACTGATTTAGAATATTAGCCTCCAGCAAGCACGCTACTCATGTTTATTTGTTGGAATCCAAAATAAAATTAAAACAAAATTAATAGGTGTTCCCTTTGTAATGTTTCCTTTTCAAATTATATTAAGTATGTATTTTTCTATCAATAGCGATACCTCACGTATTAAATATTAGTAGAACGTTGTAGTATAATATCATTTTGTGATTTTCAGACATATCTCGAAATGGTTCTGTTATGTGTTTATGCTCAGTGTTAGCTTAAGTGGTCGATAGAATTGGTCGCTAGCTTGATTGGTCGCTAGAATTGGTCGCTAGCTTGAGTCTGGTACTTTCTAATTCTAAAGCGAAATAAGACTTTAGACCCCAATTTCACGGTTTACTGAACATAGAAAATGAAAATGCAAGTTTCAGGTTAAAGTTTTTGGTCAAGGTAGTTTTTGATGAAGTTGAAGTCCAATCATCTTGAAACTTAGTACACATGTTCCCTATGGTATGATCTTTCTTATTTGAATGCCAAATTAGATTTTTTACCCAACTTTACAGTCCATTAAACATTAAACATGTAAAATGATAGTGCGAGTGGGGCATCTGTGTACTTTGGACACATTTTTGTTTTATAAGTTTATCCGGACTATTTTTAAATGAATTGACATCCTGTTTTGGGTTTTTCGGCACTGTGGCACATCCTGTCTTTTTTATACTAAAAAGTCCTGTACGTCCTGCCTATTTCCTTCTAATTGCATCCTTGCCCTCCCTCTCCCCCTTAATATCAAATGGTAACACCTTGTATTAAAACAAGGAAGGATGTATAACAAGAGGGCAATTATGAACTTTGAAGATATACGCTACGCATTTTTATTGCAATGGAAATTAATTTCTAAGAAATTGTTGAAGTGGCAAGGTTAGACATTGTTTGAATTAATATTTTAAATGCCCTTGTTGTTATATTTAGAATACCCTTGTTTATAATTTCTAAATCGAAAGGTATTGAAAATGTCATTGTATCCATATTTGCATTATGAAGGCTAAGGTTCATAAAATGTATTTGGTATTTTAAATTTACTTTTTTGGATTCATTTTCAAGAAGTAAAAGGAAATATGATAAATGGCAGTCACTTTCCAGATCGACAAACAAGTAAGCACTACAAGCGGGAACTAAGTTTAGTTACTTTTAAAAAACGGCTTGACACGTTCCTATAAACTAACACAGATTTGTTCACATGTCATGAAGCTTGGTGGGGTTTTCAGAATAGAGAATATTGAACAAAAAAATGCAGAATAAAGGGGTGAAAAGAAATAATTAGGTCAAACAACGAAGAATAAAGTAAAATTGGGTGCGGAAATATAAGGAATAGAGATTATTGAAGTGCTGGAACAGGGACTTTCTGTTCTAAGTTAGTATAGAAAGTCCCTGACTAGAATAACGAGAATAATGATCAAAAAGTCCAGATTAAAGCCTTAGGGCAAACTGAGAAAATTATTGAATTGAGAATAATACATCCTGATGAAAATAAAAAATAGGTAAAAATGGAGTGCTCAAAATAAAGAATAGAGAATCATGGATAAAACAAAAATAGAATATAGCTAAGAATAAATGGACTAACTCATTTGAAAATATAGAGGTACCTCAAATCCAAGTTTGCGTGGCTTTTTTGTACCAATCATAATTTTCTTTGTATCTTTTAAAAATATCTATCTAGTATATCTTTGCAACAGATAAAAATATTTGGTTTGTTTTTTTTGGAATTAAGTTTCTGAAGTCATCATTCTTATCTTATTAAATTATAAGATATATTACAAGAACAGAAATTGTTTTCACAATAAAGACTATTACTTAGTACTGTATATCGAATTATGTTTATTCCTATCGTATGTTTATTCCTACGTGGTTTAATAAAAAAAAGTTTATCAGCTGATCACAGTACTGTATATCGTATTATGTTTATTCCTACGTCGTTTAATAAAAAAAAAAACGATTATAGCCTATTTATGAGGTCAATACAGGATATATCGACCCAAAAAAGTATATCGACCTCGGACTTCGTCCTCAGTCAATATACTTCTTTCAGGTCAATATATCCTTGTATCGACCTCATACAAAGGCTATAATTGTATAACATAAATGCTAGGGCGTGGACCATTGATTTTGTCATTTCTCTTACTAAAAATAAGTAAGAAAAAAGTAAAATTAAACATTAGAGTTTTAAAATATCTTTCCATTGTTTGTTTTGTAAGAAAATATGTTATTGTATTTTTTTTATTATTAAAGTCGAAAAATGCTTGTCCAGAGCAAGGATTTGTACATATAAATCTTTGTACAGATAATTTAAAGACGAATGGTCTACGCCCTACCATTACATTATCTTCTATTAATATGATAAAATTTGGGTTTTCGGATTCCCATTTTACTAGCAAGGAATACCAAGTCCAAATAAAGAACTGAACCATGTATGACAATTGAATAATTTATTAATAAAGAGAATAAATAGGTGTTGTGGTCTAATTGAAGATGAAAATGATATTAATGATGCGTAAAAGAAAACAATACAAAGAGACACGTATTGTGTAAACTAATATTATTTGTAAGAAGGTTAAAGAAAAAAGCAGTATTAGAGGGCATATATGGGGTTTGCAGAATAAAGAGTATAATGGAGGAGATAAAGGGGGAAATAAAGAACCGACAATAAAAAATAAGCCGATAAATCATGATAAAGAAAAGTGAAACAAAATAAAACAAATTAATAAAACAAAAATAGAGGATAATTAGCAAAATAAATTAAGAAAATTGAAAAATGGTAAAAAAAATATAAAGATTAAAGAAATTAAAGACTCCTAACCAGACCCTCAAATTATGTATGAAGTACTAAAGGCACAGTATCAGTATCAGCTTTTCATTTAAATAGCTAAATGGTGGGTTTTCCCAAAATAAATGCAAACAAAAGAAGTTTCCAGGTTATATATTGATTCCAAAATTATCTTCTTTGATAACAATAAACCTACGAAACCTAATCCCTACATCAGCATAAATATTAAAACAAGTAAACAAGATAAGAAAGTAAAGAAGGAGAAGTCAGATCAATTACCTGTATTCAATTGTCTGATTAGATTTAGTGCATTCTTATATGGATTATATTATAAGGTGCCAGCTGAAACCCCATACCGATTGTGGGGTTTTATCGCTGTGTTGACGACCTAATGGTGGCCTTCTTCCATATTATTGCTTGTCAGGTCGGGTTGCTGTCTCTTTGACACATTCTTCATTTTCATTTTCAATTTCATATTCAACTGTGTTACACTGTTATGAGCATCTGTAATACTAAAATAACGAGGTCCAATGTGTCAGCCGTCATGGGGTAAAACGACAAATCAAAGAATTCAACTTTATATAATACATGTAGCTAATATAGGACAATGGTGTTGATTAAAAATTACACCACTACAGACCCTTTTGTTTTCCACATAATTAATATTGCCAATAATTAACAAATTCCGGGTCGAATCCGATACCGATACCAATTAATAGTTACATTCACCCGTTACCTATTACCTTATCTGTACGTTCCGCATCTGACAGGCGCACCACCAAACAGTGTATTTAGGATTTTACTATATACACGGGTCATAATCCCAGGGTTGACACTACTAAATTCAATCATTGTCACATTGTTCCCTATTGTAGTATTTTAATCAGTATGACTTTCTAAGATGACAATACGAATACCAAAGATCTAGACTTAAAAAAAGGCGCGTAGGTACATTTTTCAATTTGTTAGCCGGCATGACGTCAAACAGCGAATCAAATATTTCAACTTTATTTATAGCTAATATAGAACAATGCTGTTGATTAAAAAATACTCCATGCCAGGCCCTTTTGTTTTCCAAATAATTAATATTACCAATAATTGATAGGTTCCAGGTCGACGGATTCAAACAGAAAGATTTTGAAAGCAGAGAAAACTGTGCATCTTATAATCGGCATGACTTTATCAGATGACATTACAAATACTAAAATAAGGCATATGCATAGTTATATACTTATATACTTTAATTCAGTCACGGACCCGCGATATCATGGGTGTGTTCTAGTGTATATAAAAAGAAAGACAATCGTCCTATTTTCTAATTGTCTTATTTAACTTTTTTTGTCTTATCGAGTTCCGAACAAAGATCCCGGAGACTTTGACAAGTTGATTTTCATTGCTAACTTTAGTGGTGGCTAGCTTGATTGGTCGCTGAAATTGGTCGCCAGCTTGAGTCAGCGCGCACTTAGATGTTCTCAATAAATCTAAAAATGCATCAGTGAGGATAATTTGTTACTTGGCAGTGTGTCTGAGTATTGTATAGTGTGGTCCATAAACGGTACACAAATACGGACACATACAGGGAGGTATGGATGATCTATTTCACTAGCTTAATGAATGTTAAGATTTGTTCCGAACGGACGGATTTTTCTACACGTTCTACGATATATTAGCAGCCACTATAGTTAACTTCTTCATACGTTCCACGCTTTTTGGTTAAAATTCATCAATAAAAATGGGTTTGCTTATCATCAACACTGGGTAATTTTTCATCTGTCATTTTGGTACGTCTGATAATGAATTGTAATATATATATCATTCATCATTGAGTGCAACATATTTATTTATGTAGAAGTGTTATTATTTATCGGCAAAAAGGTTAGGTTGTGTATGGCAATTTCAACAGAAAAAAAAAGACAAGATAGTATAGCCAAGAAAATACGCCGAGAAAAACGCACCAAAGAGAAAACCTGAACATGGGGATAATTCGTGTCAACAGGCCTTAAGATTGAGGATTGAGGCGATCCATAATGCTATACAAAATCAGTGATAAGGGACAATTCGATAACAGAAAAATAGCCGCAATTTTGATTTCATTCCAAACCCATCACTATAAAACATCTTCTAAAAGTGGAAAAATTGAGATAATAACACCATTCCTGTCTAATCAGACATAATTGTCTTTTTAAAAACAAGCAAAAAAGTTAAAATCAATGTTTATTACTTGTATGTAAATCATAATGTAAATCAGAAAGTAGTCCTCTTATTTCTTTGGGGCTGACACACCTCAGGAGATAGTTTATGGATCAGCTGATGTCCGCCTCCGTATGCAAGAATTTTCTCGATGTGTTGAAGACCCATTGGTGGACTTTGGCTGTTTTTTTTTAATCTTTGCTCGGGTTGCTGTCTATTTGATACATTCCCCATTTCCATTCTCAATTTTATATTCAACTACATGTATGTTACGCCGTTTTGAGCTTGTGTATAAAAAAAAAGAAGAAGACCATGCATCTTTTTCTAATTGTCTTATTTAACTTTCTTTGTCTTATTAATTTCTGAACAAAGACCCCGGAGACGAATGGGTCAGTATACATCAATGCTGTGCATGTGCCAATGAATTCCGAACAAAGACCCGGGAGACGAATGGGTCAGTATAACTCAATGATGTGCATGTGCCAATGAGTTCCGAACAAAGACCCCGGAGACGAATGGGTCAGTATAACTCAATGCTGTGCATGTGCCAATGAGTTCCGAACAAAGACCCCGGAGACGAATGGGTCAGTATAACTCAATGCTGTGTAAGTGCCAATGCTATGTAAAGAGTTATCTCAAAGATAGCTGAAGCCAGCCTCCGGGTCGGAACTTCTCGCTTTGTTGAAGACCCATTGGTGGCCTTATGCTGTTTTTCTCTTTGGTCGAGTTGTTGCCTCTTTGACACATTACCAATTTCCATTCTCAATTTTAGTATTTAAGAAAATCTTTACCAATAAGTCTTAGTAAAGTTTGTTCCTTTTAAACAACACTCTTTATCGAAAATAAATCTAGGAACTGGTTCGATATTCTATTGCATAGGAATACTTTAATGTACATATAAAACTGTTGACTTTATTTCCCTATTCATCAATTTATTTACAGAAAAGCTGAAGCTTGTATATGTTAAGCTACATAGTTCAGAATTTGTTTCTTCTACTTTTCCTTTTTTCTTGTGCCGATTGAAATTCTCAAAACCATCGGCATACGAATAACTCGAAACAAGATATGTAAGATACTTTCATTTTCTGAAAAAAAAGCTTAGATTATTATTTTTGTATATAGTAGACCTTTACGAGCATACGTTAGATGCAGGACGGTTCGTGTCAGAAAATATTAGAATTTGGTTTGTATAATGAGAAACATTATAATGTTAGCCGTTTATTAGAAACAATTTGTATTACACGTAGATACAGTCTTTCCATTTTCCCTGCCTTTCGAATGTGAATAACAGCGCTTACGTCACCATAAATGGGAAACTCCAAATTGATAAATATGTATATAGAGTTTATAATAACATCAAGCTCCTCCCATTTATTATATTTTACAACCCTATTTGATGTAAATTGTAGAAATTCAAATATTAAATTACATATATGAGTATACATTAATGTTTCGTCCTATAAAACAAAACATTAGTGCATCTGCTTGCATACATGTAGAAGTCCCGTTTATATATATTAGACTGGCAATTAGTTCCATTCTTGAATATCTACTTTTCACAACGAGGCTGTTGTTGAATCCTAATTTTGGAAACTTTGACCGACTGTAAGTAGACCAGTAGATTGTAGTTGAACATAAATTGTAATTAATCAGTTACTGTAGGTTGTACTTGACCGTTCAATGATTGCATTTAAAGACATTGCTATATTTGTATTATGAGCGGTTACTGCAGCTTTAAAAAGCCAAATCATGACTAGTTACCAATTCTCAGAACTAGAAACTATATATTCTATTACATGTATGTATTGAATAATGACTAATGGCGTTTATTAGATATAGCTGAGGAAAAACTGAAGTACCATTTAATAAATGTTTGCTACTTTAATAATAACACCTCTTATTGAAAGCCCTCCTGTTTCTATGCTATATGTATATTAATGAAATTTATCCTGTTGAACTTACTTTAAATAAAGCTAATACTACCAATGACCACTGCCCTTTTCTCGATCTTGATATCTATATCACTAATGGAAAGCTGAATACTAAAATTTATGATAAAAGGGATGATTTTTCATTTCCTATCGTTAATTATCCGTTTTTAGATGGTGACGTTCCCTTGTCACCATCTTACGGTGTTTATATATCTCAACTTGTACGATTCGCTCGTGTATGTAACAATGTTTTAGATTTTAACGAGAGAAATTTATGTATTACTGAAAAATTATTACACCAGGGTTTTCGATATCACAAACTAGTCAAAACATTTACTAAATTTTATCATCGGTATAAAGACATCATTCGTAAATATAGTTCAACATGCAGACTTCTAATACATTCAGGTATTTCACATCCAATTTTTTATGGAAATATTCTTTATAAAGCACAAAGGTGTCAGTATTCACCTCAGAAACTTACAAAACCTTTGAATAGACTTATTAAGAAGGGATATAATTACGATACTGTTGTCAAGTCATTAAAGATTGCATATTTTGGCGTTAATATTGAGTCACTGATAAGGTCTTTGCATCGGAACTAAACACATTTATTCTAAAAACAGTTGTTGGCATGACACGGGTTATGTTCTTCTCATATATGTTATGATGGTATGATACTAAACCCCTAACGGGAAGGATTGTGCCTGATGTTCATATGATGAAATCATAATCTTTCAGTCAGTTTAATTGAAGTCTGGAGCTGGCATGTCAGTTAACTGCTAGTAGTCTGTTGTTATTTATGTATTATTGTCATTTTGTTTATTTTCTTTGGTTACATCTTCTGACATCAGACTCGGACTTCTCTTGAACTGAATTTTAATGTGCGTATTGTTATACGTTTACTTTTCTACATTGGTTAGAGGTATAGGGGGAGGGTTGAGATCTCACAAACATGTTTAACCCCGCCGCATTTTTGCGCCTGTCCCAAGTCAGGAGCCTCTGGCCTTTGTTAGTCTTGTATTATTTTAATTTTAGTTTCTTGTGTACAATTTGGAAATTAGTATGGCGTTCATTATCACTGGACTAGTATATATTTGTTCAGGGGCCAGCTGAAGGACGCCTCCGGGTGCGGGAATTTCTCGCTACATTGAAGACCTGTTGGTGACCCTCTGCTGTTGTTTTTTATTTGGTCGGGTTGTTGTCTCTTTGACACATTCCCCATTTCCATTCTCAATTTTATATTCTGTAATTTCAAGCATTCATAGCAATTGTGTCCATTCATTTCAAAGCTATACATTATCGTTATCTGTGCCGAAAAAAAACATAATATAACTTTATATATGTATATTAGAAAGCGGAAGTTGGGTAGTACAAAAACAGGTACTTCTATTCTGAGCAACATGTTAAATATGTCCTCCTGTCCAAATTACAATTGCTTTATTTTTTAAAACGAGGATTCTGCTGTGATCCCAAGTCCTGAAGGTTAAATTTGATACAAACATTACTCATATATTTTTTTCTAAATGCCAAAGTTACAGCTACAAATGTATAATATGTAAGAATTATTTTGTGTAAAATATAAATAACTTTCTTATATGTTCTCTCTGACAGGATCGAATTAGAGGTTATATTATACGGTAAACTAAATAAATTGTTACGGCCTAGGGGGGGGGGGGGGGGGGGGGGGGGAAGGGGGGGGGGGGTGTCGATGTCGGTAGTTTTGTTTTTGAAATCATTGTATGATCTTGTATGGTAATGCAATGATCATGTGTTTGCTTTTCATACGACCCCAAAAAAATTTTGGGTTCGTATAATGGTATGATGTCGTCGTCTGCGTCGTCTGCGTCGTCGTCGTCCGAAGACACTTTGGTTTCCGGATAATAACTTTAGTTAAAGTAAATAGGTCTTAATGAAATTTTTTCAGAAGGTTCAATACCACAAAAGGAAGGTTGGGATTTATTTTGGGGATGATGGTCCGAACCGTTTAGGAATTAGAGGCCCAAAAGGGGCCAAAACAATCATTTTTCTAGTTTCAGGATAATAACTTGTTTACCAGTATTTCAATTGCTCTGAAAGTATACTGCAATGTTTAAAATCACAAGTAGAAGGTTTGGATTCATTTAAGGGGTTATGGGGCCAAAGTTTAGGAATTAAGGGCCAAAAAGGGGCCAAAACAAGCATTTTTCTAGTTTCCAGACAATACCTTGTGTGTAACTGCATGGATCTCTCTGAAATTGTACCACAATGTACCATATAACAAAGGGGAGACTGGGATTAAGTTTTGGTTTAATTGCCCAAAATATGTAGGAATTACGGGCCAAAAAAGGGCCAAAAAGAAGCATGTTTCTAGTTTCCAAACAATCATGACAATAACTTGTGTTTAAGTGTATGGATCTCTCTGAAATCGTACTACAAGGTTCAATATTACAAAGGAAAGCATGGGATTGAGTTTAAGGGTTATTGCTCCAAGGGGGGTTTTCAATAAATTGGGGGGGGGGGGGGATCTCAGATTACCATTTTTTTAAGGGATTTTTTTTTTTTCAATATTTTTCAAATTTCAAATTTTGAAAAGTTTCAATAAGAAATATTCAATTGCACAGTATTGTGCAATAGATGTGTTAGATCTTGAACCACATTGATTTTGTGGCAAAAACCTATATTATGTCAAAAATTTGATCACAATCAAAATTCAGACAGTATCAAGCTTGAATATTGTGACCAAATTTGCCCAAACTGTTCAGGGTTCGACCACTGGGGTCGTATAAAGCTGCGCCCTGCGGAGCACCTGGTTTAAACATGACATGAATTTAGTTACGTTGAAATTGTCCTATCTGTTCGTTCTCGTACATTTATCTTTTTGGTATATTGTATTGTTGGATGGATATCTTACTAACATACATGTACATGTATATGTTACATATTTATCGATTAAACGTATTGTTGTCTTCCAATTTCTTAGAAAATGAGTTCATATAATAACTTTGCTTACATTTCAGTTCGTGTACTTGACAAAGTGTTGTGTCGTATTCCATTTTTGCGCCTGTCCCAAGTCTTTGAGCATCTCTCGTCCTTTGTTACATGTAGTCTTGAATGTTTGTTTTGTTTTCAAATTTGATTCATTTATATGTTTTGGAGTTTCTTGTGTCGTCCATTTTCACTGACCTAGTACACATTTTTTGTATAGGGCGGGATTTTCGCGCTGTGTTGAAGACTCATTGGTGGCCTTCGGCGGTATTTTGCTCTTTGGTCGGGTTGTTGTCTATTTGACGTATTCCCCATTTCCATACTCATTTTTATTTACCTTATATTCCCTTACTGTATCAAATACTTCTTGGACTAGTATAAACATGATAAATGACATCGCAATTTGAATTTTTAAAGTATTACTGTACCAAAATTTGAAATATTTGTAAAAAAAAATCAACCTGTTTGATTCCGTATAGTATACCACGTGAACGCATATATATATATATCTTTTTTTTTGAGAGTCTTTTATTTCTGCAAAAAATAACGTAACATATAGTGTTGACCTGATACAAGATATAGCAGAAAGTATTTTTTTGATGATAGCTCTGTTCGATTTTAAAGCTAATTTAAACCTTGTGTTATAGCTATTTTGTTAACTTGATATAGAGTTAATTTATAGCAAATCTGATATTTCAATGTTTTTGAAATGTGACTGCAATATGTATGAGTTCAAACACTCCACTGAACTGAACTGAACTAGATATAGGAAGATGTGGTATGCGTACCAATGAGACAACTCTCCATCCAAATAACAATGTATAAAAGTAAACCATTATAGGTCAAGGTACGGCCTTCAACACGGAGCCTTGGCTCACATCGTACAGCAAGCTATAAAGGGCCCCAAAAATAAGTAATGTAAAACCATTCAAACGGGAAAACCAATGGTCTAATCTATATAAAAACGAGAAACGAGAAACACGTATGAACTACATAAACAAACGACAACTACTGTACATCAAACATTTGCAGCGGGATTAAACGTTTTAATGGTACCAAACCTTCTCCCTTTTCTGAAACAAGAGTATTAACATCACAACATAGAAAAACACACTATAAAATATCAATTGGAAGGCTTAACTCAATCAAAAAATCAAAAAATCAATCAGCAAATGAACACAACTACACATTTCTATTTATGAGCCAGCCGAGGCCCACCTCAAGTTGCGGTATTTTCTTGCTGCGTTGCAGACCCTTTGCCGGCCTTCGGCTGTTATCTGCTCTTTGGTCGAGTTGTTGTCTCTTTTACATATTCCCAATTTCCACCCTCAATTTTACTCTTGAATTCAATACAGTAAAAAACTATATATAATAGTAATAACCCTGTTCGCCTTGAGAGTCAGGAAAATGTACAATCGGAATACCTGAAATAACAGTTCACTCGGAATACCTGAAATTACAGAAATAAGAAACAGTCTTTGTTTCTACTTTGATGTTGAAACCACGTGATTGAAACATATATAATAAAAGTATTCAAGTAAGAAATAGAGGGATGTGGTAATGTTACTTTTATTTCTCATCAGAAATACCTATCGATTATATATATATTTTAGGGGAAGATCATTGATATTCGTGAGGGGGGATTGGGGTAAGGATTTTTCCGTATTGATCAAAGAATAGAGAATGAAGACGGGGAATGTGTCAAAGAGACAACAACCCGACAAAGAACATAAAACAGTCCAAAGCCACCAATATGTCTTAAACGCAGCTATAAAACGATAAGAATACGAGATTTATATCGTTTTCACTGTAAAATCTAGTTTTCTTAAGCTTGTATCTAACAAACATACAAGAGAGCGTACATATATTTCCCCAACAATAGTGCATATTTTACTAGAAAAAAAGCTTCTTGAGTATTGGCATTATATGCTCTTACGCCAATGGGTCATATAGGATTGTATTACATGTAAGTTGATTTTAGAGGTTGTTTATGTAATGTCTCTGACAAGTTTGAGCGTCAGAATTAATCAACTGGTGTTATGGGTACAGCAGTTTTATCCCTTGGAAAATGAAAATATTTGAAAAAAATGTCTGCATTGTATAGGCGCTCTCTTTCCCTCTTCACTTGTCGGATATCAGTGAAAACGGTATATACGAAAAAAAAATGGTTGAAGTTTTTGTCTTTGAGTTGATTAAACATATGCTACTTTTGGGAACACGGAAACGCTGTTCGTCTATTAAAACATAATTTGAAATAATTGCGTGGTTTAATTAGTCCGACTTGTGTATATTACTTTTGTTCGGAGTCTTATTCAAATCATAAGAAGGATAAAACGCACACCCATTATTAATCAAACAAACACGTTGAAGTCTCACACAGTCTGAAAAAAAATTAACATGAAATTTTTTTTCTAAGTTTTGATATAGGACTTTCATTTGATTTTATTTACTGTGCTTAACGAAGTAAAGTGAAACTTAAAATAATCATTCTAAATCATGGTTCGTTAATTTGCACGGTTCACTGAAGATGCGAATGTGACAGTCCGAATTGGGCTTGATATCATTTATATACATACGTGTATTTATGTGGGTTTTTTTTTTTGTGTTTTTTTATTATTTCAAAAGATTTGAACTTGTTAGTTGTATTTGTAATATTACCCTAGACCGTGATAAGCTTACAGCAAGCAGACTCAAGACAGAGAGAAACATTGGATCTAATCAGAAGCTAAATTTTAAAATGTTGTAGGGAGTCTGAGAGGGAGACTTTCATTTTTACAGTCTTTAATTTATGACCGTTAATTTGTGTTATTATTTTTTTTCTTCTATTCTTTATAAGTTTTGATCATTATTCTCCTTTCTTTGTAAGTGTTGTCCATAGTTCTATTTCTTTATATTTAAACCCTTCGTTGATCTTTATTCCGTCAACTCCATGCACACAATGTACCATCCATATCCTTCTTTCGCAGCGTTATAGATTAAAATTTTACGTGCAATCTAGATGAATATTACATAATTCTAGAAACGATAGTTTTTTTAAACTTTGCGTAAAATGCTTTAATTTTTAATAGAATTTCATTCCAACAATAGATATTTTGAAAGTATGTTACATTATATAATCTTAATATGATTTCAACATTTGAATTATATTTTTATATTATCTGCTTGCATTGCATTTCTTTGTCTAAGTTGACTCTGGCATTCTAGTTTAATATGCTAGATCGAGGATATTATAACTTCGGTTGCAATGAAATGCAGTGATTTAAGGTGGTAATCAACACTTTCACTAAAATTAATGATTAATTTGGCTCGTTTAATTTTCATAAAATTTTGTCAAAATATTTACTTTGACACTTCAACAAAAATATATATTTTTTTAAAATTTTGATCCAACCGTTTTGTCAGAAAGTTTTCACTGGTTATAAAGCAATTTTACAAACACCGATTTCATCATTGAGAAGCTTAATCTTCCTTTTACAACACAACGTAATTAAAACGTTTAGCTGACTTTACAGAGTCATGATCTCCCTGTAGTATCACCTTAACAGTCAACTGCAAACCTAAGTATGACACCCGTTAGGTGCTAATTTCTTAATGCTTGTAGAGTAAGACTTTTGTAAACGTTTTAGAGTAAGTCTAACTAAATCCTGTAATTGCACTCCCCTTTGGAACTGTAAAGCCGTTGTCAAATACGTTACAATGTATGGCTTATGTGGTCGAGTGGTCTAAATATGTCATCTTCTGTATCACATGCATGTAAGCACAACTCTGAGGTTGTTGGTTCAAACCCCGTGCCATAATCTTTAAATGACATGAATTGTCAGTTATCCGGCTGTATTCCTCCTCCAACAAAATCTGCCTTCTTATTGAGATAAAAGTGTCATCCAAACACCAACAATCAATCAATCAATCAATCAATCAATCAATCAATCAATCAATCAATCAATCATTTAGTCGAGTAAACATCTATCTTATATTTATTTTGGTCCAGTCAAATTGATTTTGTAGTTCTTGACTAAAATATGATACGCTAGACGCGCACTTCGTCTATACATAAAACTCATCAGTGACGCTCAGATCAAAATAGTTAGAAAGCCAAACAAGTATAAGATAAGATAAGATAAGATAAAGATATTTTATTTCCTAATCATAGGGCTCATAACAAGCATGTAATCACATAAAGTAAAAATAAAAAGCCTTTCTCTCCCACTCGCATACACTCACTCATACAACTATCGTTCTGATTAAGGATGATTGATTTTACAGTACAACATGTAAATGAAAAAAAAAAAAAATAAAATACAGATAAAAATACCAATACAAATGTATTTTTTTATGAGGAGAGTCAGTTGCCTACATTGTATATATGGAAAGAAAGATAACTCTTACTGCCCAGAAAAGAACAATTCAAGTATATAATGTTACAATGAACTGGTGAAGACTATAAATAAGTTTTATAAGTTTCAGTTAAGCAAATATTTAGTTTCTCAATGTGTAAAATGAGGATAGCAATTCACATAATTTAGAGTTAAAATGAAGGCTATCGTTTGACATAAACCAAATAAGCAGATTACTATCGGATATTTGGGATAAATATGGGTATTTTGCAAAGAGTTCACCCAGAAAGGTTTTTCTTTCCTTATTATAAAGGGTACATTTAAATAAAAAATGTTCTTCGTCTTCAACCGAGTTCATTCAACAAAACTGGCATGTTCTCTCTGATCTTGGCAGTGTAATATTTTTTCCATGGTCATCAATTTTTCGTTCGTAAAGTTTAATAGCATTGAGGATCCAACATTCCAAGAAGTTGTGCCAAATACGACTAAGGTAATCTGTGCCTGGTTCTATCCAGCGTTAAAGACCTTATGATCAACTTGAGTCAGATGAACTTTTCATAGCATATATTTTGCATATTTTTTTTTAAATATCTTTTTTGGAATAAATAATCTGAATAAAAAAAAAATGATTTTTTTTTGTCGCTAAATAGGCTTCTTGTCGCTTTTTGTCGCTAAATTATTCTTCTTGTCGCTTCTTGTCGCTAAAATTCTTCTTGTCGCTAATTAGTGAGACCGGTTCGTATAACAGATTGTTTCGTATTTGCGCACGTTTAAGGATGCGCTCGGTTGGCGAGTTCCAGACGATCGGAATGCACGGAGCCAACCGGAAGTTCAATAAATCAAGACAGAACTGTGTTCTGAACGAGTTCCAAGTGTGCTGAAAAAAATAGAAGGTGCTGACAGAATTCACAATGGCGGAGAAGGGAACTGAAAGATGAAGATCCAATAATCTTTAGCTTTCAGTGAAATAAAAACTGCAAATAAATAATCTGTTCAATCAAGGATTTCTATAGTACGTATAGTACGACTATACAACTCATTGGTTCAATGTATTTCAACGTACTTGACCATATAAGCATTAGTTTTAGGAAAAATATGCAATAAAACTACTGGATTCAGAACAGACGGCACCTGTTCAGAACATGACAACCGAGCGCACCATAAAACTTATATTTTCTTTTATTCAAATATACGAGGGTCTAAATAGGGTTTACGGAATAGAGGACAATTGACAATAAAAAGAGAAAATAACAGAGCATATGGAAAATTTGAAAAAAATAAAATAGCCACACCCCCCCCCCCCCCCCCCCACCCCACCCCCAAAAAAAAAAAAACAAAACAAAACAAAAAAAAACAGAACTATGGCTTTAAAAATGTGGAATACAAAAACTCCGTCCTAGTTTTTGTTAAAAAATATTTTGAAAATAAACTTGTCTAGTCGTATTGATTATTTTTTTTGTTATTCCATATTTTTTTTGTGAATGCCGTTTCCTGGAGTTTTATCTGAAGCCTACTTTCTACGCCAAAGAAATGTATGATTATCTGATTCAATGTGTGTTCATTGATTTTTTATTGTGATAGTTACAATGTAGTTATGGATCGTCTGGTCCATAGGTACCGGAGTGGACATAAACATTCACTAGGAACTAGTCCATTGGTAGGACTTTGTACTAAGTTATGATCTTTTTTCTTCTTCTTAATCCACGTCGTCCCATGGGGGACATAGGGCGACCACAGTAGCTTTCCATCTTTTCCTGTCCTTTGCTAGTTTCTTTGCTTCACCCCATGTTTCACTTAACACTAAGTTATGGTGATAGTTAATAATGGATCGGTCTATTGGTACCGGAGTGGACATAGTAATTCACAAGAAACTAGTCTATTGGTACCTAACAGGACTATGTACTAAGTTATGGGATACTGTACAAAGCTTATCTTTGACTGTGTACAATGGGATGAGGATCGTGTACATTATGTATATGGGGTTCGTCTATTATAACTATATACATGTACATGAGGGACTTGGAAGTGTATTAGATGTTTTCAATAGCTAGTCTACAATTTGTATCATTGTGAATGGAATAAGTGTTAATCAAGGGATTTAGTACTAAGATTTTGTGAAACAATGTAACTTACAATGGGTTGTTCCATTGATTAATAATATATATAATTTTAAACTTAACAAGTCTTTTGATTGTCGGCTGGAAGGTATTTTGTCTATTAGCTCATATACATTTTTGTACCTTATTTTCTCATGTGACCCTGACGTCATCCATGCGTTTTTTTATAATTTGCTCCATACAAATGAAATTTATAATTAGGTTATAACATCTTATAACGAATACTGATCGATTATATTTTTTCTGTCTTTTTGAAATAACCTCAAAAATGTGGTGCAGATTTCTAAACAAAACGCAACACGGGCTATTCAGTGTGCACCACATTTTTATGTTGTGTCTTCATAGACAGAAACGTTGTACACTATTTGATACGGTCATTCAATAACAAAGCCGTGTATTGGTGCCAATTTATAAAGAAAGTTTACAAGCGGCTAGTCTCTTTGGTTACCATGAATTTGAATCATTTAGTAACAAATCTCCTGATCCACCCCATCTGCAATGGCTGATGTACCCGAGATTGTATCTCGATTATCTACACGATATCATACGATATTGTTTTGGAATGAACTTTTGACATCAAAGATCAGACGGGGAATTGTGTTATTACTCTGTATTCATCACAAGTGCACAATGTATGTCCACGATTATCCTTTTTTTCTATGATAAATCGTCCGATAATGTGTCGCCTCGCTCCGCTCGCCGAAAAACATTCTGTATCTTGATATCATTGTCAATTTCAAACTATTAAATATGCATTTAAATCAACATTACATTTCGCTGCATATCGATCAAAAGTTATTATCCCACTAACCTCGAACTGTATGCACTATTATTGAATGACGCATCGACGCATACACTTATTAATAACAGGGATTATAATGATATAATGAACTTTATGTACTACAATATACACTGTTTTAAAGACCAAATTGTCTATGTAATATAGGGTTATTGCATGAATATTGGGGAATATTGTCCCGAGTAGAATTTTATATTGCACGGGCTTGCGAGTGCAATATATGTTCTACGAGGGACATTATTCCCCAATATTCATGCAATAACCCTTTTATTGTATAGCAATATACTATTTGAAAGTAAAAATTGGTTTAAACTTAAGATTTTGTCGATGATGACGTCATGAATTTTGAACATTTTATTCAATAATATCAGATTATTACATGGCATTTTTCATATCGCATGTTTTATCACCCCTAGGTTTAATATCAGCCCAAGAGCCGCATGGCTCGAGGACTGATATTGACCAAGGGCTGATAAAACATGCGATATGAAAAATGACATGTGATGATCTTTTTATCATATGCTTCAACAATGGAGAAAAATAACAGTTTGATATAAATATATTGATCCTTTTACGTGGTTCCCAAATAGAAGTTCAAAGAGTGAAAAGTTCACGCACGTAGGACCCTAAATTTAGTACATTCGATATGAAATATTTCTATCATATGCCTCAACAGAAAAGAAAAACATTTTAATAAGGACGGAACGACAAAAAATAATTCATCAATATACATAATTAACACTGTTTGGAAAAGTCAACTTTTTTTCAAAGTAACTTTCTAAATTATGTTTGAAACTTTTGAAAAAAATGCATTTATTTAATTATTTGATTGTTGGTTTTTTTTTTTTTTTTTTTATTATTTTACAAAATATACTTTCCAGTATCCAAATATTTGTGTTGTACACTACTTTCAGTGAAAACGTAGCATCGAGGTGTATTTTCCGGAATTTGCCGAGTATCACCGGAAGGTCATGCGATAACGAACACGGAAAGGCATGTGATAACACTTGAAGCATGTGATAAACTTTTCATATCAGCCCGCTAAGCACCAATTCGAAAAATATGGAATTTACGTTAAATCAATGTTATTATCATACAGTAAAAATCATATGTTATTTAGTCTAAGTATATGATAATATATGATACCAGGCAATATATCATGTATATCAGCCCCTTGAAAAAAGTTGAATTAAACAAGGATCCTTCTCTAAATTTGCTGCCTACGCACTTTAGCTTTGCAGTATATTTTGATTTACTGAGTTTATTTTTAAGTAATTTTCTTTTTTTTTTTTAATTTTGTGTTGCATCTGTCTTTTATACTAAATAACCATTAGAAGTATTTTTTTTTCTTTTAAAATTTGATAACTACCCTACAGACTGAAAAATAGCATTTATTTTTCTCAATTCTTTGCAGTATGCGAGTTAATAAATGACTTCGCTATACGAAAATCATTATGTGGAATGGATACTACATATATATGTCAAATAAACGATTGCATACATTTTTATTCTGTAATATACAGATAAATTGGTTAGGTATGATGAACAGGTGGCTTCGGCTTCTAATAATAGAAAGGCAAACTTGAAACACCTATACAATTTTTTTAAAGTTTTTTATATAAATATAAGAGAGTGTTTTGCCAAGAATGTTATTGAAGTTTACAAACATTTTTATTTTTGTATTTGAATATTTTCTTCTGTAAGTAGGAACTTAATGTATAAATGAAATAATTCATAATTGAACACACCAGTTTTTGATAGATCATATTTGACAGGATTCTGGCAGAAAACAGAAAAAATACTATTTCAAATAATGAAATTTGAAATTTTACACTTTTTAGCCAGAGTCTTTCTAAATATGATGTGTATTTAAATTTATCTTACCCCCTATACATTTCTAGGAATGTGATTGGTTAAAAGCGCCCTCGTAAGATAATATTAGTTACATAGTGTGCTAGTGACCTAATACGGTCTCAACCCATATAGAATTTACTGACCCCATATATACCGTATTAAGTCACTTTCACCCCATATGGAATTTACTGACTCCATATATAAGGTATTAGGTCACTAGCACACGGTTTGCAAAAAAGTATTAAGATATAAAATATCAAATTAAATACAACATCAAACTTTTGTGTACATGTTGAGTCGTGTGTCATATCTGCGCAAAAAAGGAAAGAATGATATCTATCGTTTACTTATTTTTATATATGAATATAAAAAAAATAATTATAGTAGATCAAGGCCGCACTTTGACATATAGTTCCTATGACATCTTAACATATGTTTTCTGTTGAAATTTTGTATCATTGGCAATCATACCACATTTATAAAAATAAAAGTATGATTTCTAGATTAATGTTTTTATTTGATATCTTATTAACTCTCAAAACAGATATAATGGGCAGCGAGTAATCTTACATTTTAATGTCATATAATTAAGTAGTGTTAATGTAAATTTCAAAATTGAAATAAATCAGCTGATTATTTTCATGCATTGGTAGTCAAAGTATATATAATCAGCTTAGTGTCACTGTACGCAGCTGATTATTCCCATGTGAAGTTAATTTATTCAGCTGATTATTTTCTTTAATAGCCATTTTGATAAGTTGTAATAAATTGTGACTTGGATGGAGAGTTGTCTCATTAGAACTCATAACACAACTTCCTATATATATTACAGTAGTCAGTGTAATTAGCGTTTTATTCCTATAAGATGAACTTCACATTGTTTCAATAAAGAAGTCAAAGCCGTGTAGAGGGAGTCGGAGGTTATCCTTTTCTAGTTAAAATATGTAATGCTAATTAACTAAGTGTTAATTCGAATAATTCTGCGGCCTATAGCTAGCTGTAGCAATCGGTAATATGTCTATGTCTGGCTGTCGGTCAGGGTTTGTGGCACCGTTAAAGTCCACAATTCCTCTAAAGTCCACAACACCGCTAAAGTCCACAACAAATTGCCGCTAAAGTCCACAACGCCGTTAAAGTCCACAAACTTTCCGCTAAAGTCCACAAAATGACCTCCACTAAAGTCCACAAGAAAACGCCATTAAAATGCGTTCGACTCCAATCCTTGTTCATTACTTCGTTATTGTTCCGCACTCCCTTATTTAAAAACCACAACATATTATTGTCTAATTCCTTACACACACTTCATTTGAACTTTGGTGGAGAGTTGTCCCGTTGACAATCATACCCCATCTCCTTACTTTTATATTGACAGTTTATTTATTCCGTATACTGTGTACTGTGTACTGTGTATTTCTTTTCGATAAAAAAAACTAGTCGTTTAACTTGGTAAAGTGTTTTTAATCACATGCAAAATTACTCAAAGATTAATATAAAAACTCACAAAACGCTAAATCTGTTCTACAGTAACCAATACAATTGTATTGGAAAGAACAGAAACATTCCTTGAAAGTATATAATTCGTAAAAGTTTCATACCAGACTTTCATTTAGCTATTTCAAAATACTAAAAATGTTTCTTAAAAGAGAAAAGAAAGAACATTAACTTTGAATGCGATACCGTGAGCTTTGACGATATGATAGTTCCACAACTGTTGGTGTTCGTGCTCAATGCAAGATGAACGTGCCTATTGCCTTTAATTTATATCCACACCCTCTAATGCTCATATATTAGTACATCTTATTTTATTAGTTCTGGATTTATTAATACACAAATAAATCGGTAAGTGAATGTAAAAATCATAAAAAAATATATTCAAAACTGTATATGACGGTATCTATAGTTGGATTTTCACATACATTTGTTGAAAGACGCAGAATTAACTGAATATTTATTTGTTTATATAGTCATAATTGTCTTCGGTTATTTTTGTTTTTCTCCTGATGCGAATCAAATTTTTTGAAAAATTATAAATTTATGTTATATCATCACAAATTGATAATTAACGCTTCAAAATAAATATATTACAAATTAAATAAATAAACCTATGGGAATTCTGCTTCCATTGGTACCAATTTTGATTAAAATCCTGCATGAAATAGTTGCTAAGTATTTTTTTATGAAAAAACGTAGATTTTCATGACACATTTGTATAATGATGACATATACAACAACAAATTGTAGTTGACAAATCCCTTTGATCATTTACTGACTTGATGGTTTTTATAATGAAGTTCTGAATATTCTAAAAACGTATACGTATCTTTCAACATTATACTTGGATGTAACTGATAAAGTTAGAATGTAGCGTAACTTTTATATTCAGTTAAAGTTTTTATTTTATTTTTTGACTATTGCTAAAAGGACAAGATATGATAAAGGTCATTTCTACCCCCCCCCCCCCCTTTCCAGAATTTTGAAACCTTTAAGTTGGAAACCATCCGGCCGCTGTTGTTTCCGTTGGTGCTCATGTCTTAAATTTGAAAAAAAGCAAAATTTTAGACCTCATATGGCAGAAATAACAAAATTTTGAACCGTTGCTATGCAATAATTTTGTTGCTATGTTGTTGCGAAGCATTTATTCGACTCAACTTGAATTGACTATTCATTTGCAACTCGAAGTTATTGTTAATCAAAGGGACAAAAAAAAAACCTTTTCATACCTTGACCTTAGACAAATCAATCAATATGGTCCAAATACACGTGTATGGTCGAGCTCGTACATATGTACCTAGACCGTACCGTACTACGAGTATACTCACACAGTCCGAGCATACGTTCGAGTATGCGTATTCGGTCCGGACTGTACGCGTACTCATATTGTCTAGAACATATATACATGTAGCATTGTTGAAATGAAATATTCTATACTTGTGCTCATCATGGGTTATACACAATACAGAACCGCATCCGCGTATAATTTATCCAATTCATCTTCAACGCGTTTTAAAACACATACATTTTCCTCTTTGGAAACCATACATACATGCAAACCAATGAGTGATGGAAATCTGCTTATAACCACAAAATGTATGAATGCGTGGAATTCTGTTTCATTATATTGATTTCAAATAAGAAATTTATGGTTCAAAGTCTATTTTTGAGATTTACTGTCCATTTTGGCTGCTGTGGAGCCTAACAGACACTGAATGGATTTCTTTCTTATATTTTATATATTTGCAAAGGAAATTTCAATGTCAAATATAGGCTCAATGATATATCAGTGTCTCAAGCAATTACATACAAGAATGCTATGTTTGAGTTTCTTGTGGATGTATAAATGTTTACTAAAGAATACAAAAAGCGCCCCATTGCTAGATAAATTTTCAGAAATGTTGTCTGTTAAAACAATACAAAGATCATATTTATGGGGATCAAAATCAGATATTGTAATCTTTTCATTTATCAAAAATATTATTCAAGCTTATAAGAAATACTTTCGAAGAACAAAAATCCATGTTTTTATTAGATCTATACTATCGGGAGTAAACAGAAAAGCGATTTGATTTTTTGATAGTAATAAAAAAAAATGGTTTGGACTTTAACGGTGCTTTTTTTGTGGAATTTGGCGGAACTCGTTATTGTGGAATTTAACGGCGTTTTCTTGTGGACTTTAGCGGAGGTCATTTTGTGTACTTTAACGACGTTGTGGACTTTAGCGGCAATTTGTTGTTGACTTTAGCGGTGTTGTGGACTTTAGAGGAATTGTGGACTTTAAAAGTGCCACAAGGGTTCATATACTTTTGAACTTATGTTCCGAATTAATTGGCCAAGCATAACTTTTACATTTGTCAGTTTCTAAGGCACTGTAAGAATCGGAACACATTTATTTGGTGTACAGAATATTTGTAGAGATCTGTATGGCATGGTATACTGACCTTGAACTCTTTTTACGAACCATTGACAATCTTAAGCGCATTTGACACTTCTAATAAAACCCTTGATATTATAGACGTTTAACAAATATACTATCATAAGTAAAGCAGACAAGACATTATAGCATTTGCTCTCTGGTATTCTATAGTCTGTAATATATAGTTAAATCAATCCACATCTGCGTTTTATACAAAGAACTTAAGAAAGTATTGTTGCACAAAATGTTGGTTATCGTTCAATCTCAAATTACTCATGAAAGATGCTGCTTTGCTGTAATTTTTTGTTTGATGGATATCATTTTGGTTTAAACGTTGCATATCCATATTATTGGCTAAATAGTGTCGGTCTGCCTGAATTGCACTTGACCGATTCTCAGAGCTGAATCTTTCACACTTATTTAGACACGTTTTTAGTTGTTGGTTTTTTTTTTTTTTTTACTTTCGAGGTAAAGTGTTGAATAGAAAAAAATAATAGTTTTATTAATGTTCATCCTTATCAAAATAGTTACAGGCTTCAACCAGTTGGAGGTTTATCAAATGGTAAAACAAATACAGATTTCTGATTACTAGTATTAAGTCTGGTCACGCATTATCTTTCACGATCAAAATAATGCGTTGCCTGATCTTTCACGATCAAGTTTGATGGAAATTCAACAAATTCATAGTTTTCATATACAAATTAATGCTTTTAAGAACATAACTGTACAATCAGATACACCAAAGATTAAATTTCAAATATATCATAATAAACTGAAATATGACCATTATAGGTACATAAAGCGTCTTATTTGTAATTAATTTCATAGACATGCATTGCGCCTTTTGTGTTTTTTCATAAAGTACTGCATATTTTCTTTATCTTATTTCACAGTTATGATGAGGAAGTTAAACCATTTTGACAGATATAATTTTTTGTTCGAATTTGTTCCGCGTTTTGAAATTTAAGCGATATTTTCAAAGATTCTGAACTAGAATTTACATGAAATGTCTTTCACGATCCGTTACCAGAGCTTTCACGATCGTCTCTCAATACTTGACCGCCGTTAGATATTCTTTCACGATCATTTCTTTCGTTAAACCGAATGACACACGTGTACCCACCTCAAGAGATAAACTGATTTATTTGAACTAAGCAACTATATATAGGTCGTTGTATAGCCTTTAACCAAAAAACATTTACCTATATACTATATATAGCCACGACATCACAAAAATGTAAATTAACTCTTAAAGTTGGTTCTTATATATAACTAAACTTATTAATACGTGAATTGTCATTTCCTGGGGTTTTTTTTACAAACAGACGTCGAGGTAATGAAATAATTTGTATTTAAATAATGGTTTCAATGGTAATAATTGTTTTCACAAATTTATAGAGAAATAATATAGGAAGTAAGGAGGACAAAAATAAATAAAACAACCAAACCGTTATATATTTTTCTTTTCATTATAATTTCATATTTTAACAGTAACAACTGTAATTTGCATATATATATACATATATGTCAAAACAAAATAGAAAAAGAATGAGATTTACAATATTTGCAAATCTTAAATTTTAGATTCGGATTTTCCCCAAGTCTATTAATTAATTTGTACAGAAAACATACTGTGTTTTATCATACTATGCAATATATTTTTTCGGTGTAGAGTAAATGAATTAGACACCAATTATGTACATTATATTTGTTACTGGACGTTATAAACACCAATCCATATATTTATCTATCTATTGTTTATTCGCCAAAAGATTTTCATAATTTTTTATCATATATTAAAAACGATGTGCTTGTATATGAATATCTTCCTGAACATGCATGCAATAATTGCAACTGGATGCTAAATCCATCCATCAAACTACTTTCACAATCTACATGTACTATATATAGTGTAGAGTATATATTTTGGACGACAACTACGTATATTATATCTGCCACTGGACATTAAACACCGATCCCTCAATACATCCATCAAACTAAAGTCATATCTTCAGATCATACCATATTAAACAGTACATGTATTGGACGACAACAGTGTACATAATATTTGCCACTGGACGTTGAACACCAGTCCTTCAATCCACCCATTAAACTTATATGATATCCGCAGATCATACCATAACAGTACATGTATGATCATGTATTGGACGACAACAACGTATCATAATATCTGCCACTGAATATTAACCCCAACCCCTCAATCTATCCATTAAACAAACATCATATTCTAATGCAGACCAGACCATAATATATAGAGAGTGTAGAGTATATGTATTGGAAATCAACGTATATAATATTTTCCACTGCATGGACATTAAAAAAAGATCCTTCAATCCATCCATCAAACTAAGATCATATCCTCATACCATATATACGGTGTCTACCATTACATGTAGTGGACGCCAACTTCGTTTATAATATCTACCACTGGACATTTAACACCGACTCTTCAATCCTCTCATCAAACTAAGATCATACCTTCGGATTATACCATAACATAATCTGTATAGAGTACATGTATTGGACAACAACTACGTATAAAAATTATAGTATTTGCCACTGGACAATAAACACCGACCCCTCAATCCATCCAGCAAACAGGCTAAGACCATATCTATATATCATTAACATTTTACAGTACAAAAAGGAGAAGGTTTGGTACCATTAAAAACGTGTAATCCCGCTGCAAATGTTTTCACCTGTCCTAAGTCATGAATCTGATGTACAGTAGTTGTCGTTTGTTTATGTAATTTATACGTGTTTCTAGTTTCTCGTTTTATATATAGATTAAACCGTTGGTTTTCCCGTTTGAATGGAGTAATTTTGGGGCCCTTTATGGCTTGTTGTTCGGTTGAGCCAAGTCTCCGTGTTGAAGGCCGTACATTGACCTATAATTGTTTACTTTTATAAATTGATATTTGGATGGAGAGTTGTCTCATTGGCACTCACCACATATTCCTATATCTATTGGACGACAACTATATGAAAAACTTTTGTTTTGAGTGTACGTATATAATATCTGCCACTGGACATTAAACACCGACCCCTCAATCTATCCATCAAACTAGTATCATATCCTCAGACCAGACCATAATATATGCAGTGTAGAGTACATGTAGTGGAAAATAACTACGTATACAAATTGTAATATTTGCCACTGGACATTAAACACCGACCCCTCAATCTGCAATCAAAGTAAGATCATATCCTTGGATCATACCAGAACAGTACATGTATTGAACGACAACTATCTGCCACTGGACATTAAACACTGACCCCTCAATCTATCCATCAAAGTAGTATCATATCCTCAGACCAGACCACAATATATGCAGTGTAGAGTACCTGTAGTGGAAAATAGCTACGTATAAAAATTGTAATATTTGCCACTGGACATGTAACACCGACCTCTCAATCCATCAATCAAACTTATATCACACACCTCGGATCATACCATAACATATGCAGTGTAGAGTACATGTATTGGACGAGAACTACGTTGTACATAATATCAATAATTTGTTCACCTGTTACGATTATTAGGTTTATTTAACTTTACATATATCTCCATGTCGTGTGTGTACGACATATTACATAATACTCTCTACATGGTAAGTCATGATAACCTTCTTTACACGCTTTTCGTCAATTTTACTGTCCTATTTAATCACATTGTGTATTCTTACATGTGCATTTTACACTTTGGTACATGTGCTTTCTTAATTTTGATTGTGTTAAAAAATCCGGTTATTAATTATTTTGTTAATATTAAAAATTGTAAGATTTAACATTGCAGAAAGATATCTAGTTTTATAGATAAACAGGTTGTGTATTCTTACATGTGCATTTTACACTTCGGTGCATGTGTTTTCTTAATTTTGATTATGATTCAAATATTTTTATTAATAGTTGATGTTTTCTATAGTCTGTTCTTTCATCAATACTAAAGTATGCAGCACGATCGATCGTTATAATAGATAAACTGTTAACATGTTGTGTATCTTACATGTGCATTTTACACTTAGGTGCATGTGTTTTCTTTAATTTTGATTGAAATAATCCGGTTTAATTATTGTTTTCTAAACATTTATATTATACATGTAAGTATTGAATTGTAAGATTTAACGTTGAACATTGAAGCAAGATTGGTTTATAGATAACCAGATTGTGTATATCTTACATGAACATTTTATACATAAGTGGATCTACATTTTGATCATGATTCAAATAAGGTTTTCTAAACTTTTATTTTTGCAATAGTATTAAATTGTAGAATTTAACAATGCAGCGAGATAGCTTGATAAATGAATGTATAATTTTGTGAATTTTAAATCAGGTACAAATGTACTACAAGTATTATTGATGAATAAAACCTGAATGAAAAAAAAATCACAAATAAATCTAACTATATAACATTTTAATTACAAATGTCAAAAGATATATGGAAGAAATTAATATATAAGTAAATTAGTTCATATTTAACATATACATTTACGTGTCTGTCTCACTCTATCATATGGTATTAATTGCTTCAAAATTTAGTCTTTAAAGATAACGTAGACGTATTGGTGCACAATGATTTTTAGCATATAGAAACTATATATGAACTTTGTCCTAGGTCAGGAGCCTCTCGAGTCGATATCACAACAAAACTTACGACTAAGATTGGTCTTAAGTCATGAACAAATCGGTATACTTAGTACGATAAATCTTAGTTTTTTGTGTGAAATCGACTCATGTACTTTAGTGGTTGTCGTTTGTTGCTCTGACACATTTTTTTTCGTGCATTCTTTTCTTCAAAGATTCGGTTGTATTGGTTTATGTTTGTAATTTCGTGGCCTTATGTAGCTGACTTTGCAGTTTGGGACTTTACCATTGTTGAAAACCGTACGGTGACCTATAATTGAAAATTCTGTATCAATTGATTTCATGCACCATCTATTTATTTTGATATCCGTGAGTCAGCAAGCCAACAACAAAGACGTCGGCATATTGTCTTAATCATAAAACATGTTCTGTACGAAATATTGAGCAATGAATGGTTCCAAATCATGATAAATTTTGAACAAATTAAAGAGAAAGGACCAGCAGACAAACAAACAAAAATCAAGGAAGCCTTGCAAAGCTTTTCTTGGTCTAAGACAAGCGTGTTATTTGTAATCAATTCTTTGTATATGGTAACAAATGTAATCTATGTTTTTGTGTGTACCCCACGATTTCACGATCAGGAGTAAATACCGTAACGTATTGAGTTTTATTTAACTTTTTGTACTCAACTATTATATTTCCTCAGGTTTTAATCTAGGTCACGTGTCTAGGTCATGTGGAATTCATTCCGGAATCGCCTCCGGACTCGACATGTTAATGCCACACAAGATGCATTTTCCCTACATGTATACACATGAAACATGTGATGACCAGATATGTTCTCTATAGTGAAGACTACGTGTCGAATTCGACATGTTCGAGATGGTTTTTCATTTTTTTAGGGGGGTCCTATCAGTTTATATTTGCTGTTTTATTATAACATTTGTCTCACATTTCCTCTTTTGTATTTGTAAGCCGTTAAATGTTGTTCCAGACAAACATATGGTGTGTACTAAAATTAGTCAAATTTAAATAAAAAAATAACACGTTAAATTTAAATCCATACATGTAACACGCATGTTAATCATTGCAACGTGCCTTTATGCAAAAATGATAATGCAGATTGATTTTTTATTTGGCATTATATACATGTACATGCAATTGAATACTTAGTCGGTCATTATATTCAAAACAGATACTTTTAATTGTCCAATAAATGCTAATATTTAAGTGTTTTCACTGCATATTTTAGTTTGTATACTTTTTATTTGACATATTATAGAACAATTGGTGCGTCATTGTACTCAAAGGATCATTTTAATTTTCAATATATAAAATGCTGCCATTTTTAAAGTGTTCCACGGTATATTTTACTTTTTATTCTTTTATTTTTTTTTTGCTATATACATGTAATAGAAAAAGTAAAATTCTAAACATTTAATATGCGATTTTTAAGAATACTCATTGCAATTAAAAATCATTATTATTTTTTTTTAATTTTTTTTTTTTTTTACATATTAAAAATGATATTTTACATGACCATTTAATTTACATAACTAAGATTTAAATTGCCTTGATTTAAGTAGTAATAATATTTTCCACACACATCACGGTTTAATTCATTTTATTCGATATTTTCCCCCACCTCATACAGTAAACCTATTAGTCCGGCTGCTTGGTGCAGATATAGAGCAGAATTGCTCACTTTAGACTTTGCACAGTAGTTTTTTGTTATACAACCTTTGATTTTAGCTCATGGACCCACTTAGAAAAATCCAGTATGGATGTCATTTTTAAGATGGCGGACAACTGTTATAAATATCTACAATTCAATTCAATTATATAGTCCGCAAGGATTCTAAATAATTTCGGAAACTAAAGACTTAGTAATGATTCTTTAAAAATGGTCTTCATGTTCTTGAAATAGTTATTAATGAATTTTAAAATACAAATAAAATAGTTTGTTATTTCTAAAACGCATACATTTGCAAATATGACTGCATATACAAAAAAAATCTATAAATAAAAGTAGAATACATAGCATATGTTATAATTTTGACATGTCGCTGTTAATGTTACATGTATGCAAAACACAAAAAGCAAAAAAAAAAAAAAAAAAAATAAAAAAATAGTCTAATATTTACATTTAAATTATATAATTATGATCAGCATGATATTAATAGAACAGATTATTATCAACACAGCATATAATTGTACTCTTAAAAATATATAGTTTAATTGTATTATTATTCGATACTGCTGTTCATAAGATTTAGAATGTATCAAAGGGATAACAACCAGGCAAAAGAGCAGAAAACAACCATGGCCACCAATGGGTCTTCAATACAGCGAGAAAATCCCGCACACGCAGGCATGCTTCAGCTTAGGCAGCAACCATTTGATTTTCTGGGGGGGTGGGGTGGGGGGGGGGCTATGTTTTTTTTTCTGGACAATTTTTTTTTTCGCCTGCGGCGAAAAACAATCTATTTTTTTCGCGACAAGTCGAAAACAATTTTTTTCTTTCAATTTTAGCATTACATATGGTGGCAGCTGAGGGTGAAACAAACAATTTTTTTTCTCAGAATCAAAAACAAATTATTTTTTTCTCCAAAAACTGGAAACAAACTTTTTTTCCAAAAAAAACCATAGCCCCCCCCCCCCCCCCCCCCCCCCGCCCCCCCCCCCCAGAAAATCAAATGGTTGCTGCCTTACTCCTTAAACCAAAAATGTGTAAAAGTATAAAAATTAAAAAAAAAATATAAAAATCATACAACACTAACAAAGGCCATAGGCCCATGCACATAAATAAAATGTTTCCCTCCAACATACGAAATACATGGCAAGAATCTTACAATATATTGCTAACCCAGCTTAACTCCGGGTTTACTTTTTCGAGAAAATTGAAAAGCATATTACTGGACTTGTTAGTGGACATCTACTACAATGGTCGAAGAGGAAGATTATCTGCATTGTTTGCAGCCTACGTTCTGTAGTCTACCATGTAGACTTTTACTGTTTATTTTACGGGAGGTATAATCATGATAATATGATACTTTATTCGTATATTTATACATTCATTTGTTATTGGAATTAGGGCCCAGTAATGCTTTTAATGGATAAAACATTTCGACGTTTTAAAACTTTAATACCTGTTCTATTTGAAATGTTCCCGACTCCGTTTAAATCATGAAATATAAACACCCACCCTTTTCCCTGAAAGATACGCGCCGTTTATCAATTGAATATTTATAGCTCAGGAGGAATTAAAATCAATACACATTTAAATATACAGATATCACATACTAATCTTTCCAACCTGTTGCAAATTGTTCAATGCAATGGCATGACATTTTATTTATGTTTTGTTGTGCATTACCAATAGGATCAGACATATAGCCCACACATTTTACTTCCTGGTCCGTTTAAATAATGTGTTATTTAAGAGGGTCTGTTTTGGGTATGCAGAATAGATAATAATCAGCAAAAGAGTAAAAATAGCCCCAAAGATAAAAAATAGATAATGATAAGAGTTCTGAAATGTAAGAATGGAGAATAATAACACAAAATAAAGAAAAAGATAATTCTGAGGTTCTGAAATGTTAGAATGGAGAATAATAACACAAAATAAAGAAAAAGAGAATACTGAGGTTCTGAAATGTTAGAATGGAGAATAATAACACAAAATAAAGAAAAAGATAATACTGAGGTTCTGAAATGTTAGAATGGAGAATAATAACACAAAATAAAGAAAAAGATAATACTGAGGTTCTGAAATGTTAGAATGGAGAATAATAACACAAAATAAAGAAAAAGATAATATTGAGGTTCTGAAATGTTAGAATGGAGAATAATAACACAAAATAAAGAAAAAGATAATTTTGAGGTTCTGAAATGTTAGAATGGAGAATAATAACACAAAATAAAGAAAAAGATAATACTGAGGTTCTGAAATGTTAGAATGGAGAATAATAACACAAAATAAAGAAAAAGATAATATTGAGGTTCTGAAATGTAAGAATGGAGAATAATAACACAAAATAAAGAAAAAGATAATATTGAGGTTCTGAAATGTAAGAATGGAGAATAATAACACAAAATCAAGAAAAAGATAACACTGAGGTTCTGAAATGTAAGAATGGAGAATAATAACACAAAATAAAGAAAAAGATAATACTGAGGTTCTGAAATGTTAGAATGGAGAATAATAACACAAAATAAAGAAAAAGATAATACTGAGGTTCTGAAATGTTAGAATGGAGAATAATAACACAAAATAAAGAAAAAGATAATACTGAGGTTCTGAAATGTTAGAATGGAGAATAATAACACAAAATAAAGAAAAAGATAATACTGAGGTTCTGAAATGTTAGAATGGAGATTAAAAACACAAAATAAAGAAAAAGATAATACTGAGGTTCTGAAATGTTAGAATGGAGAATAATAACACAAAATAAAGAAAAAGATAATACTGAGGTTCTGAAATGTAAGAATGGAGATTAAAAACACAAAATAAAGAAAAAGATAATACTGAGGTTCTGAAATGTTAGAATGGAGAATAATAACACAAAATAAAGAAAAAGATAATATTGAGGTTCTGAAATGTTAGAATGGAGATTAAAAACACAAAATAAAGAAAAAGATAATAATAAGAGTTCTGAAATGTTAGAATGGAGAATAATAACACAAAATAAAGAAAAAGATAATACTGAGGTTCTGAAATGTTAGAATGGAGAATAATAACACAAAATAAAGAAAAAGATAATACTGAGGTTCTGAAATGTTAGAATGGAGAATAATAACACAAAATAAAGAAAAAGATAATACTGAGGTTCTGAAATGTTAGAATGGAGAATAATAACACAAAATAAAGAAAAAGATAATACTGAGGTTCTGAAATGTTAGAATGGAGAATAATAACACAAAATAAAGAAAAAGATAATACTGAGGTTCTGAAATGTTAGAATGGAGATTAAAAACACAAAATAAAGAAAAAGATAATACTGAGGTTCTGAAATGTTAGAATGGAGAATAATAACACAAAATAAAGAAAAAGATAATACTGAGGTTCTGAAATGTAAGAATGGAGATTAAAAACACAAAATAAAGAAAAAGATAATACTGAGGTTCTGAAATGTTAGAATGGAGATTAAAAACACAAAATAAAGAAAAAGATAATACTGAGGTTCTGAAATGTTAGAATGGAGAATAATAACACAAAATAAAGAAAAAGATAATACTGAGGTTCTGAAATGTAAGAATGGAGATTAAAAACACAAAATAAAGAAAAAGATAATACTGAGGTTCTGAAATGTAAGAATGAAGAATAATAACACAAAATAAAGAAAAAGATAATACTGAGGTTCTGAAATGTTAGAATGGAGAATAATAACACAAAATAAAGAAAAAGATAATACTGAGGTTCTGAAATGTTAGAATGGAGAATAATAACACAAAATAAAGAAAAAGATAATACTGAGGTTCTGAAATGTTAGAATGGAGATTAAAAACACAAAATAAAGAAAAAGATAATACTGAGGTTCTGAAATGTTAGAATGGAGAATAACACAAAATAAAGAAAAAGATAATACTGAGGTTCTGAAATGTTAGAATGGAGAATAATAACACAAAATAAAGAAAAAGATAATACTGAGGTTCTGAAATGTAAGAATGGAGATTAAAAACACAAAATAAAGAAAAAGATAATACTGAGGTTCTGAAATGTAAGAATGAAGAATAATAACACAAAATAAAGAAAAAGATAATACTGAGGTTCTGAAATGTTAGAATGGAGAATAATAACACAAAATAAAGAAAAAGATAATACTGAGGTTCTGAAATGTTAGAATGGAGAATAATAACACAAAATAAAGAAAAAGATAATACTGAGGTTCTGAAATGTTAGAATGGAGATTAAAAACACAAAATAAAGAAAAAGATAATACTGAGGTTCTGAAATGTTAGAATGGAGAATAACACAAAATAAAGAAAAAGATAATACTGAGGTTCTGAAATGTTAGAATGGAGAATAATAACACAAAATAAAGAAAAAGATAATACTGAGGTTCTGAAATGTAAGAATGGAGATTAAAAACACAAAATAAAGAAAAAGATAATACTGAGGTTCTGAAATGTTAGAATGGAGAATAACACAAAATAAAGAAAAAGATAATACTGAGGTTCTGAAATGTTAGAATGGAGAATAATAACACAAAATAAAGAAAAAGATAATACTGATGTTCTGAAATGTTAGAATGGAGAATAATAACACAAAATAAAGAAAAAGATAATACTGAGGTTCTGAAATGTTAGAATGAAGAATAATAACACAAAATAAAGAAAAAGATAATACTGAGGTTCTGAAATGTTAGAATGAAGAATAATAACACAAAATAAAGAAAAAGATAATACTGAGGTTCTGAAATGTTAGAATGGAAAATAATAACACAAAATAAAGAAAAAGATAATACTGAGGTTCTGAAATGTTAGAATGGAGAATAATAACACAAAATAAAGAAAAAGATAATACTGAGGTTCTGAAATGTTAGAATGGAGAATAATAACACAAAATAAAGAAAAAGATAATATTGAGGTTCTGAAATGTAAGAATGAAGAATAATAACACAAAATAAAGAAAAAGATAATACTGAGGTTCTGAAATGTAAGAATGAATAATAATAACACAAAATAAAGAAAAAGATAATACTGAGGTTCTGAAATGTTAGAATGGAGATTAAAAACACAAAATAAATAAAAAGATAATTTTGAGGTTCTGAAATGTTAGAATGGAGAATAACACAAAATAAAGAAAAAGATAATACTGAGGTTCTGAAATGTTAGAATGGAGAATAATAACACAAAATAAAGAAAAAGATAATACTGAGGTTCTGAAATGTAAGAATGAAAAATAATAACACAAAATAAAGAAAAAGATAATACTGAGGTTCTGAAATGTAAGAATGAATAATAATAACACAAAATAAAGAAAAAGATAATACTGAGGTTCTGAAATGTAAGAATGGAGAATAATAACACAAAATAAAGAAAAAGATAATATTGAGGTTCTGAAATGTTAGAATGGAGAATAATAACACAAAATAAAGAAAAAGATAATACTGAGGTTCTGAAATGTTAGAATGGAGAATAATAACACAAAATAAAGAAAAAGATAATACTGAGGTTCTGAAATGTTAGAATGGAGAATAATAACACAAAATAAAGAAAAAGATAATACTGAGGTTCTGAAATGTTAGAATGGAGAATAATAACACAAAATAAAGAAAAAGATAATACTGAGGTTCTGAAATGTTAGAATGGAGATTAAAAACACAAAATAAATAAAAAGATAATACTGAGGTTCTGAAATGTTAGAATGGAGAATAATAACACAAAATAAAGAAAAAGATAATACTGAGGTTCTGAAATGTTAGAATGGAGATTAAAAACACAAAATAAATAAAAAGATAATACTGAGGTTCTGAAATGTTAGAATGGAGAATAATAACACAAAATAAAGAAAAAGATAATACTGAGGTTCTGAAATGTTAGAATGGAGAATAATAAAACAAAATAAAGAAAAAGATAATACTGAGGTTCTGAAATGTTAGAATGGAGAATAATAAAACAAAATAAAGAAAAAGATAATACTGAGGTTCTGAAATGTAAGAATGAAGAATAATAACACAAAATAAAGAAAAAGATAATACTGAGGTTCTGAAATGTTAGAATGGAGAATAATAACACGAAATAAAGAAAAAGATAATACTGAGGTTCTGAAATGTTAGAATGGAGAAAAATAACTCAAAATAAAGAAATAGATAATATTGAGGTTCTGAAATGTTAGAATGGAGAAAAATAACTCAAAATAAAGAAAAAGATAATATTGAGGTTCTGAAATGTTAAAATGGAGATTAATAACACAAAATAAAGAAATAGATAATATTGAGGTTCTGAAATGTTAGAATGGAGAAAAATAACTCAAAATAAAGAAATAGATAATATTGAGGTTCTGAAATATTAAGAATAGAGATTAATAAGCAAAAAGTGTAGAATAAATGCAAACAAACAATTTTAGAAAATAGCCCAAAAAATAAAGAATTATTATTGATAATAAAAGGATGTTGAAAAAAAAATAGAAAATGATAATTGGCAAAACATATAAAGAATTGAGGAAACGGGCAAAAACATTAAAGAATACATTTAAACCAGGTTTGATTCTACATAGGAAAATGCCTGCATCAAGTCAGGAATAAGATAGTTGCTAACCATTCGTTTGCTGTGTTTTAGCTTTTGATTTTGCCATTTTAGAGGGGGCAGACCCCATTTCAGGACGTCGGGATCGAGTGTTTTTAAACTTGGGATTTCGGAATTCTTTTTCGAATTTCGGGATGTCGGGATTTAAAGTTCTTTAAATCAAGGACCTCGGGATTGCAAATTTTTAAGCCCGGGATTCGGGATCATGACCCCTCCGACCCCTCCCCCTAAATTTAGGGATTTCCGATAGGTATCTTCCTCGGAGTTCTGTTTAGTAATTTGACTTTTTAACGCAGGACACCTCACCCACACCCTCATTCAGTGTAAAAAGGATAAACGGAAGGAACACAACAATCAGTGTTTAATATGTAATTCGGTCGATCGATTTGTCTCGATGTATTTCGCATTTCCTACATTATGTACGTGTACATGCATGTGAACATTATTTGGTTTGTAGTTAAAAGCTCTGATCTAGAAAAAAATGAATGTAGTATTACTAATAAGACAAGCTTTATATTCTTGGGACAGAATTTATTTAGACCTTATTTCTCCAGTTTTCTTTACAAATGCCTGACGGAATATGTGTTCTTCAACAATGATGACCGGTTTTCCTCTATCAGACTATTTTCTTGAATGGTATATCAGCCATCTTGACTCGTGAAAAAATATTCTAATATAATTACTAAACAATTTATTTTTTGGTGAGTTAAGTGGAAAGGTTAATCATAGTACATGTATGATATAGGTAAAACATGTACAGGTATGATATAGGTAAAAAATATTTACAGGTAAATGTGGCGCAATTTCATTCATTTATTAGCGCAATTAATACCTTTTCAAAACTGCAATTGGCGCAAATTGATACTGTCCAGTTAAACGTATGCGGAGCATGAGTATCAAAATCGAATTTCCCTATAATAAAGCAATTAAACAGATATGTACATGTACCTTCAAATTGTAAAGTGAAAAAAATAGATGTTATCAACTGTGCATGTCCCTCTACTTTTACTACCCCCTAGGGATCTCGTGAAGTTCAGATACAGTTTGCGGACTTGAAAATATATATTGTATTGTATGCATTGAAAGATGAAAACAATATCATATACCGGATAACGCGAAACAATTTTGCTCCTTAATTGATTTTCAAGTTATTTTATGTTTGGTTTTTGTCTTTGGAATTGCTAATTTTTTGTCGATCCTTTTTTCAATTGGTGTTTGACAAATTCATAGTTCTGTACTATAGATACTCATTTATTTGAAATTCTACGATTATGTTTGTGTACAGTGGTAATCGTGAATCATTCTAAATCGACTCTGAATCAGTGCCTTCATTAAGTTCAAACATGAAATACATGTAAAAAAAAAAAAACAATACTTTGTGGGCTGTTTTGTGGGTTATAGATAATAGATATTTTGTATATACCAAGATGTTCTACAAATAAAGAAGTTCACAGCTGTCCGAATTAGGTTATATATTTTTATTATTTAAAAGACACATAAGAATTGGTTATGATGTTGGTGTGTTATTCTCCATTGAAACATGCTAAATCAAGTATAAAATTCAGTCACTTATTCTTTTTTGTATGACAAAGATTCATTCTGAGTCCAAAACTTGTACAATTTCTAATCTTTATATTAATGGGAAATAAAAAGGATGACATAAACTGGAATCGTAGTGCAGAAATGTCAGTTGCGCTGTCACATAAAGTGCACAAACATGTTGCAATCGACATACTAGTATTTGACTTAAAATGATAAATTTTCCATTATATGTAGTTTATTGTAAAATAACCTTAGTTTTGTTCGAACTTATCGTAAATAAAAAGATAACTACTGATCTAAAATGAATGTTATATGACAAATAATCTACTGTTATACATACTACCATGTTGAACGAATATGAATGTGTATATACTTTGAGCATAAGGGGTAATTATGCGATCATCATTTATCTTGTGGTGGTACAATATCTTGTTGGGTGAGTTTAGCTTTTGTATTAACCCCAATAATGAAAGGGGTATTTGCCAAAAATACCGGTCGAGAGGTAAATAAACTCCCAACGCCTGTAAGCGAGGGAAATTAGTGTACCTCGAAACTGGTATTTTGGCAAATACCCCTTGTGAGCATGATATAATTGTTATATTCTACCGAATGCTCTCCGTATCCCTCTCAACGGAAAGTCTATGGATCTTTTGAAGTTTTGAATGGTAGCAACAACAATGTCCCTTCTTAAATAGAACATACTTGAGTTATCATGTATCCGTAAAAGCACACCCGGGTATACAAGTTTGCATACAAGTAAGATTTTCTTGAGAGGGTCTACTCCGTTTCCAAATATTTGTTTTAGTAATTCAACTTTTGATCATGATGACAGTTTTGTTTGTATCGTGATATCGTGTTTGAATCAAATGCAGATGTTCGTGGATTTGAAACCCATCGGGTAGAACCAAAGATATATGGCATTTAGTGCTTCCCCGTTAAGCACTTGGCATTTGTAAGAACGAAGCAGGGTAGGGTATCATATCTTCTGGTTACTGCAATCTTGTGATATCTTCAGGGTAGGGTAACAATCTCCTGGTTATTATTGTCTGTCTAGTAGGGTAGTATGTCTCCTGTATGGTTACTGTTATCTTGTGATGTCTTCAGGGTAGGGTAATAATCTCCTGGTTATTATTGTCGGTCTAGTAGGGTAGTATGTCTCCTGTATGGTTACTGTTATCTTGTGATGTCTTCAGGGTAGGGTAACAATCTCCTGGTTATTATTGTCGGTCTAGTAGGGTAGTATGTCTCCTGTATGGTTACTGCAATCTTGTGATGTCTTCAGGGTAGAGTAACAATCTCCTGGTTATTATTGTCTGTCTAGTAGGGTAGTATGTCTCCTGTATGGTTACTGTTATCTTGTGATGTCTTCAGGGTAGAGTAACAATCTCCTGGTTATTATTGTCGGTCTTGTAGGGTAGTATGTCTCCTGTATGGTTACTGTTATCTTGTGATGTCTTCAGGGTAGGGTAACAATCTCCTGGTTATTATTGTCGGTCTTGTAGGGTAGTATGTCTCCTGTATGGTTACTGTTATCTTGTGATGTCTTCAGGGTAGAGTAACAATCTCCTGGTTATTATTGTCGGTCTTGTAGGGTAGTATGTCTCCTGTATGGTTACTGTTATCTTGTGATGTCTTCAGGGTAGGGTAATAATCTCCTGGTTATTATTGTCGGTCTAGTAGGGTAGTATGTCTCCTGTATGGTTACTGTTATCTTGTGATGTCTTCAGGGTAGGGTAACAATCTCCTGGTTATTATTGTCGGTCTAGTAGGGTAGTATGTCTCCTGTATGGTTACTGCAATCTTGTGATGTCTTCAGGGTAGAGTAACAATCTCCTGGTTATTATTGTCTGTCTAGTAGGGTAGTATGTCTCCTGTATGGTTACTGTTATCTTGTGATGTCTTCAGGGTAGAGTAACAATCTCCTGGTTATTATTGTCGGTCTTGTAGGGTAGTATGTCTCCTGTATGGTTACTGTTATCTTGTGATGTCTTCAGGGTAGGGTAACAATCTCCTGGTTATTATTGTCGGTCTTGTAGGGTAGTATGTCTCCTGTATGGTTACTGTTATCTTGTGATGTCTTCAGGGTAGAGTAACAATCTCCTGGTTATTATTGTCGGTCTAGTAGGGTAGTATGTCTCCTGTATGGTTACTGTTATCTTGTGATGTCTTCAGGGTAGAGTAACAATCTCCTGGTTATTATTGTCGGTCTTGTAGGGTAGTATGTCTCCTGTATGGTTACTGCAATCTTGTGATGTCTTCAGAGTAGAGTAACAATCTCCTGGTTATTATTGTCGGTCTAGTAGGGTAGTATGTCTCCTGTATGGTTACTGTTATCTTGTGATGTCTTCAGGGTAGGGTAACAATCTCCTGGTTATTATTGTCGGTCTAGTAGGGTAGTATGTCTCCTGTATGGTTACTGTTATCTTGTGATGTCTTCAGGGTAGGGTAACAATCTCCTGGTTATTATTGTCGGTCTAGTAGGGTAGAATGTCTCCTGTATGGTTACTGTTATCTTGTGATGTCTTCAGGGTAGGGTAATAATCTCCTGGTTATTATTGTCGGTCTAGTAGGGTAGAATGTCTCCTGTATGGTTACTGTTATCTTGTGATGTCTTCAGGGTAGGGTAATAATCTCCTGGTTATTATTGTCGGTCTTGTAGGGTAGTATGTCTCCTGTATGGTTACTGCAATCTTGTGATGTCTTCAGGGTAGGGTGACAATCTCCTGGTTATTATTGTCGGTATAGTAGGGTAGCATGTCTCATGTATGTTTACTGTTATCTTGTGATGTCTTCAGGGTAGGGTAACAATCTCCTGGTTACTATTGTCGGTATAGTAGGGTAGTATGTCTCCTGTATGGTTACTGTTATCTTGTGATGTCTTCAGGGTAGAGTAACAATCTCCTGGTTATTATTGTCGGTATAGTAGGGTAGTATGTCTCCTGTATGGTTACTGTTATCTTGTGATGTCTTCAGGGTAGGATAACAATCTCCTGGTTACTATTGTCTGTCTAGTAGGGTAGTATGTCTCCTGTATGGTTACTGTTATCTTGTGATGTCGATCTGGTACAAAGCATGTTTATATCTTAGACTATATCACATTACCAAGTTCATTTTCTGAATATGCACGTAGTTTGCCACTGGACGGTGAACGACGGTTAACGAGAGTGATGATATGCCTGTTGCAAAAAGTTTATAAAATGTCACAATAATTGCATTTGACCTATATATATATATATATATATATATATATATATATATATATATATATACTTCATTTTCATACTGATTTTAACACAGTTAAAAACCTGTTCGGAATTTCAGCAATATCTAGTTTTGATTGCGTTTATATGACTCAGTCTTTAGTTTTCTGTGTTGTGTTTTGTGTAGTACTGTTTGTCTAGTCATCATTTTTCACCATGCCTTCTCAGTTTGTTTTCGACTTAAGAATGTCACTTTAGTATATTTCGCCTCTCTTAATCTTTTCGCTCGTAACACAATAAAATGTCTACATTTAAGTTACTTAAAACTGATAGATTTTGTTACGTAACTTTATGCAGAAAACATATATGTAATAACGCCATCTGTTTGTATCAAGTATTGAGTTTTTCTATCAATTAAACTAAAAATGTTTCCACAATCTGGGGTATATGGGTAAACAGTTTGACCCATATCAAATTTAGCAGTAATACTGTAGAACAAATATTCAAAACCTACGCCATCCGAATTTCCGACAAATTATACTAATTAAGAAACCTGATCCAGACACTGCATAAATAAAAGTCTATATATAGTCTTGATATACGATTAGTATAATATCATATACTATGTAATTTGCTTTAACATTTAAGGAATGACTGTAATATTTTTTCTGTCTATGAAGAGATAACATAAAAAATGTGGTGCACTACTGAATAACGCGCGTAGCGGGTTATTTAACAGTGTGCACCACATTTTTTATGTTATTTCGAATAGACAGAAAAATTTTACAGTCATTTCTTATAATTTAATTTAAACCGTAGAAAACCACGAAAAAACGTTGATGACGTCACGGTCACATGACTAAATTATGTCTATGGGCTCATAACAAAATAACGTCAGCCAATCAGAAGACGCGTTACATCCAAAATTAAATAATTTTACATTGGTATCACAGAATGTCTGCGTCATGTTATATAAGCGGTTTTACATGGTTTAACATAGAAACAGAATTAGATAAGATACATACATGTAGACCAACGTTTAAGTTAGCTTTTATCTTTTCATTAAATGCAGATATGTGCTTTTATTAGGAGAGATAATAAAGTAGTTCGTGGTATATTTAACATAAGTCAACCTTGTTAGTAAAAATGTAGTAATTTATGACAAAATAGTTCGTGGTATGCTGAACATAGGTCAATATTCTTAGTTAGTATGTAGTAATTAATGATAAAGAAGTTCTTGATATATCTAACAGGCTAACATCGTTAGTTATTATGTATAAGGATTGTAGTAATGTATGGTTTGAAGACGACCAATTGCTACAATACATTTACTCTATAATAAGGCTTGGTGGTGAAGATTTACTTTGTCACTTTTGGATATTTGCCACTGTACCTTAACAATTAACAATATCATAAGAGCTGACAGCTTGCTGTGGAACTCTGTATTTGTTTAATATTGAATATTGCGCAAAATGTTCTTGTTGCAATCGACAAAAAACATCAACCTTATAAGGGCAATACCACTAAATCATAATACGTCACATCCGGTTTCATTACGAAAAATGTCGACAAAAATGTTCCCTTGAATTTGATAGTTGTAAAAAAAATCTAAGTCACGGACATATATCTTGGTTGATTCTAAGCACCATTATTTTTTTCATGTGGTGTCTTTATTTAATATTTTGGAAACTCGAGGTTACATGGTTACTAAAGCTTGTTCACAGGAAGAAAATGGCTAAAAATTTGATTGGTTAACTTGCAGTGATGTTTATTTTCTTATATGTAATGAAACGTTATGTGAAATTTTGTCTATAGTACTGGACAGGATAATCTTTACTCATGACAAGTATTTCTTTATTTGAAACAAAGATAAGTCTCATGACAATTATTTCTTTATTTGAAAGAAAGATAAATTTTATACTATTTTTTGAAAAGTGCAAAATCAACAGACTTATAGGTGAAAATCAATGGTGGTATTACACCTACTGACCAAGCTTAGACACTAATATATCAAGAAGTCTTCATTAAACCTTTAATGATGCGTGTTGGCATCACTGGAGTCGTAAGTTGACCTCCTGTTGCCTCGTTTTATGTTTTATTTTGTCCAGTTGGATTTCGTTTTAGTTTGTTCTTTGGTGTTTGACCACATCTAGTTAATGTGTTCTTGTCAATGGGTTTTAATTTCAGATATTGTCAACATCGAGGTTGAACGTTGGAACGTTCGAATCCCGCATGTGGCCTGTACGCTCGACGTCAATCTTAATTGATTAGAATTGTAAGTTTGTTTTCCTACCGAAGGTCGGTGTTTCTCTCCAATACAAATTGACCGCCCACGAAATAGCTACAAATGTAACAAGTGCATGGCATTAAATATCAATCAATTACTACTACGTTCTTTTTTGTCAATTTCACTTTGATCTCTGTTTCCTTTTAAACAGGATCATAGTTTATTCCCCTCCAATTCTTCCTATACTTTTTGTGTAAATATTTCCTGACTTTTGGACATGATGTTGTCAGAGATGCCCATTAAGCAGTTGATTGTCGTTACATCAATCATATCTTATATTACATGATCTTACATGTATCATGTTGCATCGTTATTACGTAACACTTGTTCCGTGTCGATTACTGACCACCATGAGCGAATAGCTACTGAGCTACATTTGTAAGTTTACGTCAAAACGCCCGGGCGTACACTTGAATTTTGAAAATAAAACAAATATTCGACATAGAATAAGAAAAACTGGTCAAAAGCACATCAACCTTGTGCTTCTTTTTTCAATGGATTGTAATTTTGAATAAAAAGGGACTAAAGTTACTCAATTAGATCATTTAATATATTTGTTCGAATCTTTTGTAAAAGTCTGAATCTACTATGAATTCTTCGTATTTTTCTTATAGTTAAAGCAATTCATTATCTGCTCAGATTCGATATGCTGTTTGTATTGTTGTCGAGCCAGTGATTTATGTCCCAAAAGCGAGACAAAGAGGCGTCAACATTTAGGTTCTGAATGTGGATAAAGTCTTTTGAATGACTCTCCGTGAAATTTTACGAAAGTTGGACAGAACTTTTCTGATAGACAGCCGGATAGCCGGACTCTTCTTTACGCAATTAATTGTTTTTACATGCTCAATTTATAAACCTTCATAGATTGTCGTGAAATATTCCAGATCAAGAAAAAAATATCAAAAGAAAATTTTAGATTTTTGTAAGTCCCTTTAAAGGAACGATCTAGATTGATTCACTTTTTGTGGGAAGAAATCCTAGGTGTTCCAGAATTTTTTTATATTGCACCTCTTAGACATATTTTTTTCGTGTTTATTAAAAGGTGCTTTTGTGGATTGTATGCTTACTCACGGCACCATTTAAACTTATTTAAAAGTAATATTGGTTTGGACGTTTTCTCCAAAACCAATGACCATTAGGCTAGCTTCCAGTTTGACACGATGAATAAGTTACATATTACAAGATTTAACCAAAACAAACATACCATTTAGATTCAAAAGTACATGTATGTTGCTATCAATGATTTTTTACTGACAGGAATCATTACAGTATCTCATTCTCGATAGCTTTAGGGGGCTTAGTCCCTTTCGAACCCACTACCAGCAGGTGCTTTAACATTGAGCGGTTGGCACCCCTCATATCCACATATACACGTAAAAATTACCCAGCTACGCCACTGGTGACCACGCTTTGCACTTTTGATTTATTTGATAAATAACTGTTGATGTATCGAATCGACAATACATCTTTTGCGGTAACGAATGTCAGTTTTTTTCACACTAGCACATACAATGGGTGAGAGTAACCTTTCGCAGCTTTATGGTTTACTTTTTTGCGGGGGTGAATGTCAGTATTTTTCACACTAGCACACAAACAAGGGGTCAGAGTAACCTTTCGCAGCTTTATAGTTATATAAAGAATAACCATGCATGTCTTCAAATTGTATCTTGTAAGAACTATAAATTTTCCACATTTGAAAATGCCTGTACCAAGTCAGGAATATAACAGTTTTTGTCCATTCGTTTTTGATGCGTTTTGTTATTTGATTTTGCCATTTGATTATGGACTTTTCGAATTGATTTTCCACTAAGTTCAGTATTTTTGTGATTTTACTTTTGACCACTACATACAATCATAGTTATCCTAAAAAAAAAAACGATGGCGAATTTGAGTTGAAATGAAAAGCGGGTTTTTTTTTTGTCATACTGCGTCGACCTTTTTATATGTGGAGGATCGTTTTAATGTATGTTTATCAACATGTAAACAAATCTTTATATAACCTACATGGTTATTTAAAGAAATAATTTGACCAATTATCTTTTTAGTACAGATGTAGTTAGACAGAAATTGAACCTGTTTAAAATGAAAATATGGGTCGTTCTGTTTATACCTTTGTTGTAATGTTAAATATTATTAACTGTTTAAAAAGAAAAGTAAAAACAATCATATATACATCCACTTTACAATATGAATTAAGAATACAAAACTTTTAATTTTTGAAATACTAAGGCTTTCGCCTTAGGAATAGGACAACCTTAGCTGTATTTAGCAAAATTTTTAGGAATTTTTGGTTGTAATGCTAATCAACTTTGGACTATATTCGGCATTTAAAACTGGCGAAAATACAAAATTTCAATTCTGGTATATATGATAAGTTTATTAAATACCATACTATTTACTACTGACTCACAATTAACTTTGTCTTTCTCCACTTTTAGGTTCCGAACAATATGTGTGAGGTCATTCCTACAGTGACCATCAAAGAAGAGCCGGACCCTATTGCAACATGTTGTGAATTTATCAATCCAAAAATAACAATTAAAAAGGAACCAATTGAAAGAGACAATGTTATAAATGAGCAAAGTAATGGATCTGAAAATACAGTCAGCATAAGCGACGTAGAGGACGAGGACGAGGACGATGATGTATCCTCCCCGTCTACTGTCGGCTCGCCAACAGATTTCGACTGTTCAATTACCGGTGTTATTCTACCAAGTATAGCTTTACCATTGTATCCCAGTAACATTCCAAGATGTGGCAACCGTCTCACAACAATAACATCAAAAAAAGGTCAGTTAACTTATATATTGTATAAATTTATGGAAATTCGCCGTTTCTGAAAAAATGCATTCTGGGTAATATTTTTTTTAAATTACACCAAAACGTTTTTATTGGTTTAAAACGTTTGTGTCAATTGAAAATCAAACAATTAAGTAACGTTATTTTCATATTGGTGTACAAATAATACGAATGTCATTAGTCCTTTAGATTTTGAAAAGGCGAATTAACATAAAACAGGTCAACTATATGTAACTAATAAAGTGTAACTCATGACAACCGTCAACAAATACGTACATAGAAGAAAGCTCGGTTAATTAAGCCCATGTTGAAATCGCCATTGTATTCATGGCAACCGTCTTAGAGCTACTACATAAACGAGAGGTTAGTTAACATACACATATATTGCCACTCATGATTCAAGTTCCCGTCTAATGCCAGTAAAGTCCAAGGTTAGTAACCTTATAAATATTACATCATTCATTGAGCTGGACGGTAAATGTCCTGCTTAGAGAACATGAAAGCATTGAGTCTCACTTTGTCCGTCAGCAATTCGTGTCAACAAGAAACTCTACAAGTATACCAAAATATGCCATTGGGTAGAATTTGGAAGAAGGTTTGATCACTTGTTGTATAAGTGCAATGACATGTACATAACATGTTGATGTGCATTGACATGTGTCAGTGAACGTTGGGAACTTAAACTTGATGAGAACGTGCTAGAAACAGCATTTAATTTACAAATAGCACTAATATATTATAAAATTTCTTGATATTATCTGGGTTGAAATTTAAAACTTATTTTTTTATTTGATATTACAAAAAAAACTTAAATAATGGTCCATTAACTAAGATAATTGCGTGCAATTCTTGCTCTAAACGATGATAGTCCGTCGGAAGGGGACGATACATGGTTGGCCCGTGTTAAGAGAGAGACATATCCTTGCACGTTAAAGACACACTTGTAGATTTCGAAGACGAGCAGGCTAATGCCGCTATAAGGCAGCACTCGCACCCGCAAAGTGGAAAGGGATTAATATAAGTTGCAAAACTTGTTTCCCAATCCATTTTAAATAACTAATTCCTGCTCTATATATAAATTGAATATCCCACTAATTTGAATTAATACACGGTCTTCCTTGTTTATAGCACTGGTCGCAGGTTGCGTGGTCCGATCAGACCCGCAACATCCCCCTTTTTATTTATGTGTATTCATTTAAGTGTACCTTTAAATTATTAGAAATTTTCAATACAATGTGCAATGCACAGAATAAATACAACTTAAGTTTCCCCCTGTAAGAAATTTGACCAATCGTGTGTGAAATGATGGTAAAATATTAATCTCGCTGAAAACAGATACATAAGGTAACCTTTTAAAATCCTCGCTGGTGCATAAATGTCATAGTGTCAATGAACTACTGTGTAGTAAGGCCTTGACTAACTGCATACGTAGCGCGGAATTTATCAAGGTATTTATATATGTGCAGCTAGACAGTATTTAGGTTAATTAATGTACGGTACATGTAATGTATGCTAGAGGAATGATGTTGTTTTCGATATAAATGATATTAGACATTTTAAGATTAAAAGTCTACTTATTTTTTTTTTTTAATTTTTAAACATGTTATTTCATCTCCCTACTCTTACAGAGTCTGAGAACAGAGTTGGAATAAGGGGGTGCCTGGTAAAAAAAAATGGTTGATTATAAAGAGCACCACTAGACCGAGAGCCCTCTTAGGTAGTCCGAGCCCCCTCCCTTTCCCCCCGTATAAATTCTTGATCAGCCACTGCTTAATATAGAATATAAAGAAGTAAATTTGGAAAGTGTATGAATTAACTCTCAATAAAATGATAGGTTAGTTGTATATTCTTGAATAGTAAATCAAGATTAATTGATAGAAAATAACTATTCTTTTTTAAATAGATTTTATGGTTTGATTAACGTACTGTGACAAAGATTAGTCAACCAGCAAAAATATAGTTATTCTAATCCGTTTCAAATACATCTATTAGGTGATTTCTTATTCGCCGAAAAGAGGTCAAGATTGTGGCTACAAAAAGTATTACATATTTCATAGCAATATGTGACGCACAGTAAACAAATTCATCACTGATGTCAACGTGATCATCGTAACTGCAATTTCGATCATCCCAATATGGCGGACACAAAATTAGTTAAATTTTAGAAGGCAAATTTCCCCACTTTAACAGCTTATTTTCAGATTTGTATTATGTCAAGAAACATTGAAATATTTGTCCCCCATATTGGGATGATCGTAATAGTAGTGTTTCGGGTTCGTCGACCTCTCGTATGTGGAGGTGTGATAAACATAGCTGACGTAGAAAAATTCCACAGCGTTACTTCCGGTTTTTCGTTGTGAATGTCAATAATGTCGGCTGCAATGGATAATAATGTTTCCCAGTTCGAAAGAATGCACGTATCGGATCTTAAGACATTCCTTACAAACGAGGAATAACATATAGTCTTTATCGGAAGCAGCAGCTGGTTAGGCTATGTGAAATTGCTGTTGAATTGCAGTTGGAAGTTACGCAAACACAGGACGACTACAAAGATATGGAGTTACGATCATCACGTTGACACCAGTAAATCATGTAGGCGTCCTGGTTATTAAATTATTAAAAGTATGATCTAGAAATCATAAAAAGAAGTCCTTGGTTCAATATATTCCTCGTCAGCAGTATCCCTATATCAAGGAAGTCATTGTATATTTAAGAAACAAAATCACTATATGTATTATGTCGTATCAAGTGGGAGTTATAGACTCCACACGTAGGTTCTAAAACAAGACCGGTGTCCTATAGCCATTCAACCCCCATTCCTGTTTTTCCGGGGGACTGGGATGATCCAACCTTTCCCACTCTGTGTGATTGGGGGGAGACAAGGATCAGACCAATTTATCCCCTAATAGCACGAGTAGCGAAGTTTTCCCCCTTGTAATATAACGACAGCGATGTCAACCTAGTTGTTGTTTAATAACGAAATAACTACGAACAATTTTATATGTAAGATTTAATTTTGAAACTTAGTTTACTTGCATCTTGGAAATACAAGTTTTCTCTTCATACTAGCATGTTGTCAGAAAAACTAGACCTGCAACGTGAATTGTAGTGGCGAAACATATTAAAAATGCTCCTTAGGTGATAATGAACCTCAACGAAAACTGTTTGGCATCTCAAAGCATGAAGGTATATTAGTATTGAGTATACACCTTCATGTAGTTAGTTGTCAGGTAAAAAGAATGTATGAAAATGTCAGCATGTTGAAGATTCGGAAGATCAAACAAAACAACACAAAAAAAGCAATTACAGACGGGTAAAAATAAAGACGGACTGATGGACATGTAGGCACAGTATGGTAGAAATATATACCGGCTGGAAGGGTAGAAATGTAGACAGAATGATAGACACATACACAGATTGTCAGACTGTTGGAAATGTACACTGACTGGTAAACACGGAGATAGATTATTGGGCACGGATAAGAACTGGTGGATATGTAGACAGAATAGAAGACACAAAGACGGACTTGTGAATATGAAGTCAGACTATTGAACATGAATAAAGACTAATGGATACATAGACAGACTGGTAACCGTGCAGACAGACTTGTGGACACATAGTCAGAATGTAGAGAATGTAGACAAACAAGGGGAATTTAATAAAGACTGGTGAAAATAAAGACAAACTAGTGGACACATAGACAGACTGAGGAACAAAATTATGTAATTTAAATGTAAATTGACAATAAACATTTGTCAGCACTCAAACTTGGATTTAATTTTCAGACTATATATGAACATAATGAAAATCTATCATAATGGGGGGGGGGGGGGGGGGGGGGGGGGGGAGATTGGCATGGGGGAAAGGTGACTAAATGTATACGTATTGTCAAATTTCCGCGGGGGAAGAACTGCAATGATCCAAAATTCCCGAGGGGAAATGAATGGTTATATTACACCGAAACATTTTGGCAAACTACAAGCTAACAATCAATTGGATTGGCATACTTTACTTTGTGGAGTGGAGTGTTGGAGTGGAGTATTGGAGTGGAGTGTTTGAGTGAACTTTTGGAGTGAATTTTTTGGAGTGAGATTACTACTCCAATACTCCACTCCATAACATGCATTATGCCAACTGGAAACTATTGATTAACCTGTAACACGAGTTCAACAAGCTGTGGTCTAACACCTTTATGCCATGTGCCTTGTTTAGATGCCGGAAATATTATTTTCAAATCGTTTGGTTTTTATACCATGCTACATTGTACATGTTGAGAACCTACATTTTATCCTACTCGTTTGTATTGGCGAACATTATTGTAAAAATAAAAAGATGTAAAAATAAAAAAGTTAATATCATAATTCCTTTTTAGATCGTTTTTGAATTATTTTGCTAAATGTAGAGAACCTAGATTTTATCACACTCGTTTGAATTGACGAACATTAATGTAAAAATACGAATTACATCATAATTTCTTTTCAAATCGATTTTTTAAAATTTATTTTGCTACTTGTAGAGAACCTACATTTTATCACACTCGTCTGTATTGACGAATATTATAATAAAATAATAATTGTAAAAATTAAAAGATCATATCAAATTCCCTTGAACTTCTTTTGACTTTATATGATATTTTTGTGATTGCAATGCAACATCAATATTTCTTCTTAATATGTCAACTATATCTGATCTGCATATGTTGATAAAATGTTGTAATGTATATATAAATTAAATCAATCATGCATAATGTATGCCATTGTTATGTATGAGGGCATGGCAAGGGAGCATTACTTTCTGCAGTGTTCTTAAACAATGTAGGCTTTTTTTCAGTATCTTTGGAAGGGAAGCATTAATTTGTGCAGTATTCTTTAACTTTGCGGGGATTTTTTCTCTGTCTTACAAAAAGACGCTCATTCTGTAAAATTCTCGGAAATTGATAAAACACGTACTGTGACATTTTTTTTGTAATTTAAATTTCTTTATTATATACACATCGTTCATATTTCCATATTCAATGTCATTACCTTTTTTTTTTATTATTTTTACCATCTGGTGGTGTTTTTTCTGTTCACTTTTGCACCCCATTTTCTCTTTTCTTTATTCTTTATGCTCATTTTTTCAAGTCAACATTTGTATGACCTTATTCTGTATGTTTTACTGTGTGGTTTTTTTTTTGCAATTCAGCATTACATTTTTTGACCTTTTAAATTCTCTTGTCTTCAAAACCCAATGAAGACCCTCATTTATTATTAACTCAACATCTAAAATCAATGTGCATTTTTTTTTCTCTGTATAACATATTTTGCATTAATATCATTTTTCTGTCAATGATAAAGTCGTCTACAAAACATTGTGGTTTCTTGATTACAATTGTAAGTGGGGTCAATGTGACCGAATAATCAATTTTAAATGTATAATGTATTAAATTCCATTTCAAGATATGCAAGTCGTGCGTACATGTATATATAGAAATATCTTGATATTTTTTTTTTGTAAAAATATTTAAATAGATTTAAGTTGGGGGTAAAGTCTAACTTGGACTGGATGCTTTACATGATAGAGAATAATGACAAAACTTGCAGAAAAAAGTTCAAAAAATAGAAAGAATAGAGAAAACCAGAGAAGAGAATAATGGTTTCAGAAATTAAAGAACACACAATTGAAGGACCCCTCCCCTCCCCCTCCCCAAACCCTCGTATATAATAGAACAGTTCTATTTTCCAAATTACGCATACGTGGAGGCGACATGCAAACATTTCAAAAGTAATGTCACTAATATTGTTTTGCATTCCCCCCACCTTATCTATTCCATCTTTCTGAAACATAAAATGCATTGACTTATAGTAAATGATAGACCTTCAAACTTAAGGTGGTACCTAACACTACAGGGAGATAACTTTAAAATCAGCTAAATGTTTTACTTACATTGTGTTTTTTATGGGAATATTAAGCTTCTCAATGACCAAAATTAGCTATATAACCAGTGTAATTTTTCTGATAAAATGGTTGGTTCAAATTTTTGGATTTTTTTATATTTTTGTCAAAGGGTCAAAGTAAATACTTTGTCAAAATTTTGTGAAAATCAAACGAGCCAAATTAATTGTAGTGAAGGTGTTGGGTACCACCTTAAGCATGCATTAATTTGTTTGTACTCAGAGTAAATTCCAGCACTTTTTTACGAATTGTTATTGCGAACCCCTTAAGATAGTGATATTTCTTTAATTACGCACATGCTTATTTACATGTCCATGATTGAATAATAGTTTAAGGAAGTACAAACTATTTTTTTTAAAGGAAATTGACTAATATACTTACATTACTTATTGTATCTACGTTTGTCTGTACATATTAACCTCTTCCTGTATAACGTGGTTGTTATATCTACGACTTAATAATATTGACTTCCTTGTTGTAACCAAAATATTTTTTGTCAAATTGTACACGTATGAGTGTTGAGATTGTTTTTTTGGAGGGAGCTGGGACAGGCCTTCATTTGAAAATTCTTTAATTTTAGACCATTTTTCTCTAAGTATAATAATTCTTTATTTTTTATCATTATTTTCTTTTATGCTTTTGTTTTTGATTCGTTGTCTATTCTTTATTTTTTTGTGCTATTTTTATCAATATTCTTTACACATATCTCAAGTACCCCATTATCAACTTTTCTATAATTTTTTTTACGAATACTCCTATTTTTTGTTATACTTTCCCCCTTATCAAACACAAATCAACTTGTATGAAGCAGTGGCAGATCCAGACATTTTCATAAAGTGGGGTCACTGGCTGCCTTAGATGGGCCCCGCACCAGTCATGCTTCAGTGATTCTCTATAAAATAGTCAGCCTTTTTTTCCAATAAAAAGGGGACGCCCGGGCATTCTGTTCCCCTAAATCCGCCTCTGTAAAGGCTCCTGGTCCTGTTTGACGGTATCTGACAAGTTATTGATAATATTTTAACATATTTGTTTCAGCCAAGAAACCAGATCCAGATGGTCATATACTTTGTAAAATATGTGGAGACAAAGCTTCCGGTTTCCATTATGGAGTATTCTCCTGTGAAGGATGCAAGGTGTGTATAAAAATAATTGTAACAGTAGTACTTCTTCGCGTATATAATTAGGCCAAAATAAAATATATAGATATAAGAAGATGTGGTATGAGTGCCATTAACACAACTCTCCATCCTACATGTTTCTTGCTTCCTGGCAGAAAAAAATTGAAACAGATACAAGTAAGTTGATATTTTTTTCTTTATTATACTTTTACATAGAATAGTACTTGTATGGAGAAGGTTCTTGACTCTACCAGTGCTTACCCAAACAGGTACAAAAATGTTTTGAGGTATGCATACACATTTAGGTTAGGAATTGATGCATGGAACACAACTAACTTAAAGTGTTTTGACCTACAATGTATATATTCAGCAAACAGAAAGTTTGGATTACAAAAGAAAACCTGTAAAATATCTAGTAGTAATTTGAATTATTTTTTATTAAGTCTTGATCTTTGTGACTCAGATTGAAAAGTGTTTCTGGTGTTGTTTTTTTTTTTTTGTAAACTACAGAGAATGTTTAAACAAGAATGTGTCCATAGTACACGGATGCCCCACTCCCACTATCATTTTCTATGTTCAGTGGACCGTGAAATTGGGGTCAAAACTTTAATTTGGAATCAAAATTAGAAAGATCATATCATAGGGAACATGTGTACTAAGTTTCAAGTTGATGTAACTTTAACTTCATCAAAAACTACCTTGACCAAAAACTTTAACCTGAACTTTGCACTATCATTTTCTATGTTCAGTGGACCATGAAATTGGGGTCAAAACTATAATTTGGCATTAAAATTAGGAAGATCATATCATGGGGAACATGTGTATTAAGTTTCAAGTTGATTGGACTTCAGCTTCATCAAAAACTACCTCGACCAAAAACTTTAACCGGACGGACGAACGGAGGCACAGACCAGAAAACATAATGCCCCTCTACTATCGTAGGTGGGGCATAAAAACAGTAATTGTTTTCAGAATGCAAACGAAATTCAATTATATAGTATACTATGAATCATATCTTAAAAAGGTTATTTTCTAATTGTAGGGATTTTTCCGTCGCTCAGTCCGTCAGAATCTAGTCTACAAACCCTGTTCTACACCAAAGCGATGTCTGATCATGAGAATCAGTAGGAATCGGTGCCAGTTCTGTAGGATGCACAGATGTATAGATTCAGGAATGTCACATGAATGTACGTCATAAAAAGGCGGGGATGTCAATATATGTAGTCTGTCTGCTATACAACAGTTATTAAAAACAATACAGATGACTGTACACATGTATACTGCATGCGTAATTCAGTAGATAATAAAAAAAGGCAGACGATCATGAAGATATCAAGCGCAGAATAAAATATCATAAGTTGGGACTGATAAAATCATCATGGCAACAAACGAACAAGAGTGCTCACACTGAAATGTCTCGCCTTCTATACTAATCATTGATATTATGTTGATAGTCCTAAGTATAAAGCTAAGCTTTATTACAACTGTCACATAAACTTAACATTAACCAAGATAACTAAACAAAGACCAATGAACCATGAAAATGAGGTCAAGATCAGATGAACCATGCCAGGCAGACATGTACAGCTAACAATGCTTCTATACAACATATATATAGTTGACCCATTACTTATAGTTTAAGAAAAATAGACCAAAAAACAAAAACTTAACACTGTGCAATGAACCGTGAAAATGAGGTCATGGTCAAATAAAACCTGCGCGACTGACATAAAGATCATAAAATATTTCCATACACCAAATATAGTTGACCTATGGCATAAAGTATTAGATAAAAAGACCAAAACTCAAAAACTTAACTTTGACCACTGAACCATGAAAATGAGGTCAAGGTCACATGACATCTGCCTCCTAGACATGTACACCTTACAATCATTCCATACAACAAATATAGTAGACCTATTGCATATAGTATGAGAAAAACAGACCAAAACACAAAAATTTCACTATAACCACTGAACCATGAAAATGAGGTCAAGGTCAGATGACACCTGCCAGTTGGACATGTACACCTTACAGTCCTTCCATACACCGAATATACTAACCCTATTGCTTATAGTATCTGAGATATGGACTTGACCACCAAAACTTAACCTTGTTCACTGATCCATGAAATGAGGTCAAGGTCAAGTGAAAACTGTTTGACAGACATGAGGACCTTGCAAGGTACGCACATATCAAATATACTTATCCTATTACTTATAATAAGAGAGAATTCAACATTACAAAAAATTTGAAGTTTTTTTTCAAGTGGTCACTGAACCGTGAAAATGAGGACATTGGACATGTGACTGACGGAAACTTCGTAACATGAAGCATCTATATACAAAGTATGAAGCATGCAGGTCTTCCACCTTCTAAATTATAAAGCTTTTAAGTAGTGAGCTAACGCCGCCGCCGCCGCCGCCGGATCACTATCCCTATGTCGAGCTTTCTGCAACAAAAGTTGTAGGCTCGACAAAAACCACAAAAAGACCAACAAAACTATGTCTACACAAAACTACATAAGATATAATAATACGAATCCCACCAATATGGCAAGCGGTTGTGGAATTTATTCCCTAGTTATTAATATTAAACAACCAGAATGTTCATACTAACCATTCTACGTTAAGAGCTACGGAAGCATGGGTGAACATTTTGTCGAATGTACAATGTTCTTGAGCATAGTTTTTAATCTACATGTATTAAGTTCAGAAAACTAAAATCGACATCGGCTTAATATGAATCATCTTAACCGAGAATATTGCCAGGATCTTGTTTTGATTTTGACGTTGAAATTACAAAAGTTGAACTTCCAGTAGACAATATGTTACTCTTGATAAGAAATACTCTTATTTAATTATAATGTTAATTACTATTTTACTTTGTTTCAGCTGTACGATTAGGAAGGTGTCCGAAAAAGGATAAACCATCAAGATTTAATTTCTTCAAATTACCACAGGGGGCTGTAGGTACTGATGTAGAGAAACAAATCCGAACGGAACAAATGATTCTGTGTATACACGAGGCCTTCCGAGGAGCACGGAAAGAGTTTGATTTGTTTACCAATAAATACAGCTCAGCTCCAGTAAGATTATTTACATACTTAAAGTTTACTTACTAACTAATTAGGGTCGATATCTCAGTTGAAACCAAAGAACATGATTTTTTTGTGTATATATAAAAAAAAAAAGATGTGGTATGATTGCCAATAAGACAATTGTCTACAGGAGACCAAATTGGCACAGAAATTAACAACTATAGGTTACCGTACGGCCTTCAACAATGAGCAAAGCCCATACCGTAGACTGTTTGACTAAGAGAAAAAAGTTAATACTTTCTTATATACTGCCAGAATAAAAAAAAATATTTAGATATAAGAAGATGTGGTATGATTGCCAATTAGACAATGAACTATCTCATCGTTTTTTTTATATGGCGAGTATACTGAAAAGCTAACGGTCGAGCTAAATGCCTCAAATTTGTATCAAATGTTACGGTTCGTTTCTTATAACAAATAAAATAGATTAGTTTAATATAACACTGCAGTTTATCATCATTCTTACCATATTATATGTAAATTACTGCCAATAATATTTCTTCAATGATAGCATGCCTATAATTAAGTATTGCAAAAGATATAAAAAGGTTATACATTTGTTTTTGTAACACAAATTATTATTTCTTTGTAGATTACCCCGGTGCAAACAGATTCCGACGCTAAAAAGTTGTGCTCGAGATTCTTGCCAGCTATGGTTCTATTTACAACGTACTTTGCAAAAGATATTCCAGAATTCACGAGACTTCAAGAAACCAATCAAAAACTATTAATACGCGAGAGCTTTATGGAGACATGCGCAGTGCTTTCATCTCACAGTTCCGATGTTGATTCTTATGATCTCATTGCAGATAAATTTAGATATTATGTTCACCATGAGACATGCTTTAAAATGGGACCCTTTGGGGACTTTTTTCATAAGATGTTTACTACTATTCAAAAACTACGCAGTTTAGATATGACAGATGTGGAGTTATCTATCTTGGCGGCCGTTATATTATTTTGTCCAGGTTAGTATGATATTGGTACTTTTATTTGCTTCAAAGCAAAGACATTGATATGAGAGAAAGTCCATTAATTATTTTTTTTGAAGATTTGGTTATCAAAAAATGTGTTTTAAAACATTGTGAGTATATTTCAAATGAACTAACAAAAGCAAAGTTAAGGTGGTACCCAACACTTTAGCTGAAATTAATTTGGGTCGTTTAATTTTCTTAAAATTTTGACAAAGTATTTACTTTGACCCTTTTACAAAAATATAAAAATTTGAACCAACCGTTTTATCAGAAAAATTACACTGGTTATATAGCACAACGTAATTAAAACGTTTAGCTGATTTTACAGAGTTATCTCACTGTAGTGTTAGGTACCACCTTAATAGCACAGTTCTAATTTGGTATATCTTCGTGTATGTTTTAAAAGGGGCATTGTGAAGTAACCTGTTGAAAGGGAAAGTTAATTTCTTAGCAAAACAAACTAACAGACAAAATGCATAATCAGGACGAGAAAAAAATTACTCTTGTAATTCAAATACCGATGCAGATCATTATTTTTAGGCTCGTTCAAATTTTTTCCACCGATTTAGTGGGAAGCGCAATAGATACACACTCAGCCCCTCCTGATCAATAGGCCAGGATGAAAGTTTGGGAAATAAAAGTTTATTGCAAATTAAAACAAATATATATTATGATGGATAGGAGCATTAATTTGTCCATGCTTAAGCTAATATGCCAATTTTGATCCCTGTAAGACTTGTTGTAAAGACTGTTAAACGTGCAATGGTGTAACATCGAAAATAATAGCCATGAAAACTGGATGCAACTATATATGTATTTATACATCCCACAAAACAATAGCCCTCTTGAAATTGTACAGGAGGATGTTTTTTTTCATATATCCACAAGTCAATCCTTTGGCTGGATTAATAATATAAAAATAGATCAAATATGAAAGAGACCAAATCTATCTGTTGTACTAATGGCATCGTCAGTGTGAGTGACTACCGTACTTGATTTGCGTCCAGTGGCTATTATTTCATGCATAGTAAGGAGGTCAACACGTCAGTATTGCAATAGGTGCATGACTGTGTAACTTCTCCTAGAGTGACCCACTGGGATGAAGGATAGTAAATGTGGGCTACCACTGGCAATGAGAGTATGCTGGATAAGAACAGAAACTTTCACCTAAATCATGTGACATGCGCACAATCAGACTTGTTAACAGGTAAAGGTTTCGTAAACGTTAAGAGAGTCTGACACTCCCCCAATATATATATCGTATGGACAATATATGATTATGGAGTATGGGTATTCAGAATATTTATCAATGTATTATTTGTGTGTGGAATACATCTGTACAATTGTGATCTTAAGAACAATTCACTTTATATTTCAGATCGTCCAGGAGTTGGTGAATCTTTTCATTTAGAGAAAATGGAAGAAGATTTAACATTAGCTTTGAAATGTCAATTTTTATTGAATCATGGTCAATGTGATAAACTTTTCCCAAAGACTGTTGAAATTCTTGTTGATTTACGAAGTATTTCTACAATGCATTCCGAAAAGATTCTTAATTCAACAGTTGAAGTTGACGGTGATGATTGACAGCGATAACAGATTTAATCAGACCAAAATGAAAACTACGTCTTTTAATTGGTTGCATTTCAATTGTTTTAATAGGACGTCACGTTCATGTATAATAATTAGCCAATCACGGCGTGTTGGTGTTCGCTGTTGAAAATGCATTAGATTTTGAAATGGCAAATTATACGGTTTTAGTACACTATAGGGTAAAATATAATATTTTTTAGTATTGTCTTTTCATATTTATATTCAGAATTTTGTAAAATAACAAAATACTCAATACTAATTATGTCTGTGAAAAAAAGTGCTACGTGTTAATTTCTAAATAAGATGTACAAGTAAACTAAATTATAAATATTAATTGATATTAATTTTAAAAAGGATTTTTTGTTGTATTTCTTTTTCTTGTCTCTTTTCTTTATTATAAAAAAACGAACTTGTAAAATACGTGATATGGAAGCAATCACCCGACAAATTAACACTTAAAGAGATGATGGAAAATAGATTAGAAATTGGGGATCGGTGAGCAATTTTCCAAATAGTTGCAAGTGTAAAATTGATGTTGAGTTATGACATCACAGTGCTATTTTTAATTGTGACAAATTTTACATATTTTTGTGAGAAAAAAAAATAACCCCTCCGCTTTTAAAGTCAAATGATCGTTCCCTAAAGCTTGTTATATATGCATAGTTTCAGCGCAAGTCATATAGTGATCTTTGTATGCATATTTTAATTTAGTTTGTTGTCTGGTTGCTGTTGTTTTAACTTTACAACCCATATGTGATTAGCATACTGTATTTAGAATCTCATATAAAGAGAAAATATATAACTTGGTTAAGGTGGTACCTAACACCTTAACTAAATCTAATTTGGCTCGTTTAATTTTCTTAAAATTTTGACAAAGTATTTACTTTGACCCTTTGACAAAAATATAAAAATTTCAAAAATTTTGAACCAACCGTTTAATTAGAAATTTACACTGGTTATATAGCAGTTTGACAAACACTTATTTTGATCATTGAGAAGCTTAATATTCCCTTAATAACACAATGTCATTAAAACGTTTAGCTGATTTTACAGAGTTATCTCCCTGTAGTGTTAGGTACCACCTTAATGTAAAGACGTTTCAAAATATCCAATTGTGTTAGAACCGCCCAAGTTACTACAGTTAAACTTGTAACTCTAAAATAAAAAAATATATATATTACTAAATAGATATTACTATAAAAATAGTTATGTTGTATAACAACAGTGTATATAAAATAAGATAAGATAATTTGTATTTCAAATAGAGGTCCCATTCATGCTGCGAACAGGTTGACATGTTGATATTTACTAGACATCGACCATTCGTTTTTTGTATTAAGGGAGGAGGAAACTGTATAGAAAGGAAGTGAAAAAATAGTTTGTTTCCATTCAAAAATAGAAAGAAAGAAAAAAACGAAACGTTCCATCAACAAAACTTCTTTCCTAATGCTACTGTATTTTTTTTTAATTTAAGAAAGGGGGAAATTTTAGGTTTTAGGAGTAAACAATACAAACGACCCCACAAAAAATGAATTGTCGGTGCCTTATATAATTTATCATATATCTATTCAATCAGCATTTTTTTCACTAAAGGAAATCCCAGCCTACACGACACGAAACATAAGACCCCTGAGTCTATAAATCAATAACACTGCATAATCTTAAATTACTTTTTAAAAGTGTAGGGTTACTTATTTTATACTATTATGCTGTTATGTACCAAGTACTGTCAATATATTATCTTTCAAAGACATTGTATGTTTAAATTTTGTAAATGTTACAGTGTGTTAAAAGTAAAGTCGAACGATTCTTTCTTGTTCATGAATGCATCGAAAAATGTAGAACTATCTTCTTGATGAATAACTTGATAAAATTTGTTTCAGAATCAATTAGATTTTTATTGTGTGTGCTGCTTTGTTATGTATTTTGATTGTGTAGTCTTTTAAAAACAAATTATATAAATTTCATGTTTTCAAAATAGTTTATAGACCAAGGGAAATAACTAGTAAATTTATTTGACAATCGTCCAAATCTATTTTTTGAAATCAGCATATTTATCAATATTTGAGTCGCCAGTAAAATACACAGATCTTGTTAATGTATTTTATGGGGCAACCCCAAATTTATTTTTACTCGTAAAGATTTGTCGGCAATTCTTGTTTCAACTGGCAATGTTTTCAAGTATACAATATTATCCCTGCATAATTGTTGTCAGCAAAAACTATATTAAACTTTTTGTTCGCCTTAAGTCCGTTTATACATTGTTAACTATAAAACGAGACAGAAATCGTCTTTCAATATTGTTTAACATTGATGTCAGCATCTATTGTTTAGATAGAATGTAGTACAATATAAACCAATAAATGTTGAAGCGTTGATTTATAAAATATTTTAAGTGGACAAATTCAAAATTTTTTAAAATCTTTTCTCCTGTAGATATAAAATGGCGATGTTTTATTGTGGATGTAAACTTGTGTCTTTCTAAAAAAAACAAGATTCCCTAACTCTGTTGATAGTTATGTATTCCTGACAAGTTGAAGTTCAAATGTACCTAAGATTTTCATTTCTTTACGTGAACCATATCAAGGGTTATCCAAGAAACTTCTCATGGCACTGGTAACGTTATCATACATTTGTATATAATTAAGTTTCGTTCAGTCTTGAAATTCATATTTGTACTAGTGACAAAATGTTGAAATATTAATAAATTATGCATAAAATTGCATATATACATGTACCAACGTGCAGCTAAATGGCCGTTTACACGTCTTTAGAAGTCCCAGTGTAAAGTGAAAAATAAATATTGGAAAAAATATATGCATTTCAGTAGAAATAGGTCTCCAATGATGAGGAAAATACTGTCCGTTTTTCCAGAAAAAAGGGTAAGGAAATATAATGTCTGTGTCATTTTGGTCTTTTGTGGATAGTTGTCTCATTGGCAATCATACCACATCTTCTTTTTTATATCAATGGTATGTGGCAATTAAAAGTGGAAGTCGAAGAAAAAAGGGTAACACTTTTTAAAAAAGTTGTTCACACATCGTTGTCAATATAATGGAATTTTAAGCGACTTCCATACAAGTGAAAGATGTAGCCAGCTATAAAACCAGGTTTAACCCACACTTTTCTGCCTAAGAAAATGCCTGTAACAAGTCAGGAATATGACAGTTGTTATCCTTTCGTTTAATGTGTTTGAGCTTTTGATTTTGCCATTTGCTTAGGGACTTTTCATTTAGAATTTTCTTCGGAGTTCAGTCCTTTTTTTTTACTTTTTAAACAAGGCATGAATGTATTTTTTGATAAAATAAATGTGATACGTATGTAATGCAGTGACAATATTGTTTTCCTTGTTCTAGTTTTTTTTTCAAGATAAGATACCATATGTCCAAAAGATAATAAATTTGTTCCATCTTATTCAGAACAGAAGATATTATATTCCATTTTGTGATTTTATGGTATATTAATGTTATGTGTTGATTTTGTACATGCAAACAAGTATATATGATATACATGTAATTAATATATAATATTTTCAAGTACAATGGCATGCTTGTACATATTTTTTTAATGGTACCTGATTCAAAATCATACCATTTTATAGAATTACCAAATGCATTGTATGTTAAACATACTTTTAGGCACCAACCATTCATTTTTTTGTGTGTGGGGGAGGGGATCATTATTTTTTCTTTATTTTGAATAGATTGTTTGATTTTAAATTTTCTTATTTAAATATTATCTGTTTCCAAAGGGATGTAAACAATTCTTTTTTGTATCCATTGAAAATAATAAATATAAATGCTTTCAATATTTGAATTAAAAAATATCTGGTTCATATATCCAATTAAGAATAAAGTATATACATTTTTTTTTTATTTTTCTTTATTTATTATTACTTTCCTGGAAAAGAGCATGCTCCCCCACTCATGATGAATGATCGGTGCCTTATCGTCTGAATAATTAAATGGCGACTCTCAGCTGTAATTGTTGTTAAAATATGCATTAAAAATAAGGGAAAAATTATTCTTCTTATTTATTGACCTGAATCACTACATCATTGTTACAGCACAGACGAAACGCTAGATGGAGCTGTTGTCATAATTCATATTACCGTACTCGTCCGCAATTCTCCATTTACTGCGTTTTTGTTACTTTATCTATCAACACCAATACAGATGAGGATCAGAAGCTATGTTTTATAATTGCCGACAAGACAAGTATTCATCAAATAGAAATAAGAAGGTGTGATATGAGTGCCAATGAGATAACTCTCCATCCAAGTCACACTTTGTTAAGGTTAACCATTATAGGTCAAAGTACGGTCTTCAACACGGAGACATGACTCACACCGAACAGCAAGCCATAAAGCGCACAAAACATTACTAGTGTAAAACCATTTAAACGGAAAAATAAAGGGTCCAATCTATATAGAAAAACGAGAAGCGACAAACACTTATGAACCACTGAATATCACATTCCTGACTTAGGACAGGTGCAAACAATTGTAGCGGGTTCAAACGTTTGAATAAGTACCAACTTTCACCCTTTTCTGAAATAATAGTGTAACAATTTCAGAAAAAAACATCAATAACCTTGTACAAAAATCCGCCATTAACAATAATATACACAGGACCGAAAATAAATTTGTTGTTAGTTATACAGTTCAAATGGAACAAAAAAACATTACAAATAGTATCAAAAGGTCATATTAACAAGAAAGTACGATTTGAGAGTACTCACAGTTACTGACAGCTAGTTAAAAGCAATAAACAATTAACAATAAATAATAAAGAGTATAAGTACGAACACAGCTATAATATATGACCGTGTGACTTACAATGCTCTTCAACTTCGTACTTTTTTTCGCCTTTTTAACTTTTTTGGATTCGAACGTCACTGATGAGTCTTTTGTAGACGAAACGCGCGTCTGGAGTATATATTAAATTTAGTCCTGGTATCTATGATGAGTTTATTTACATTAATTACCAGACTCAAGCTGGCAGCCACTTTCATCGGCCAATCAAGATAGCAGCCACTTTTTTCCAGCAGCCAATTTTGACGATATGTCTAAAAACCAAAAAACTGCGTGAGGCTCAAACTTTCCAAAAATCGCTAAATCTTAGTTAAATGCAATCTAACAGCGGAAATCGACAATTTCACGGTTTTTGCTAATTTCTAAAGCATTTCATTCCGTTTTAAATATGTATGTAAGCGGTCTGTCCTTTATTTGACATTCGATAATTGATATTCAATATCCAACTGTCTGCTAGCCGTCGGTTCAATATTTAAATTTAGTTGAAAATCACTATAAAGCCTGAGGGAAAAGATACCATTTTATGACCCCTTCAAGCTGTCATAAATTTTCGTTGTCCTCGAATATAAACCCTGATACAAGTTGTATATTTGTCTTTATGTTATATAGATTTTTATCAATAAAACATTACAGAGGATTCACCAAAGATGTAATTTAATATATAAAATATGAAACAAAATCCAATTACTCCAGAAACATATAGAAATATACATAGAAATACTTATGGAAAGCCAAAAAAGAAAAGAAATTAATAGTGAACACCTACCAGAGAACTTTGCCGTAGGGATATGTCGAGGAGTACCGAATGTGTGGTTGATATGGAAAATACGTAAATGGGCAACTCTGAACCTCTGTGGTGGCCAGACGGGCCCGGATCCCAGAAAAATATTTAAGTGGCAAATAGCTTGGATCAATACCTTTGAAATGAGCTAGGTCCGGTTCGGAACTTTGCCGTAGGGATATGTCGAGGAGTACCGAATGTGTGGTTGGTATGGAAAATACGTAAATTGGCAACTTTGAACCTCTGTGGTGGCCAGACGGGCCCGGATCCCAGAAAAATATTTAAGTGGGGAATAGCTTGGGTCAATACCTTTAAAATGAGCTAGGTCCGGTTCGGAACTTTGCCGTTGGTATATGCCGAAAAGTATCGAATGTATGCATATGGTTAATACGGAAAATTACGTTAAGGGGCACCTTTGAACCTCTGTGGTGGCCAGACAGGCCCGGATCCCAGAAAAATATTTAAGTGGCAAATAGCTTGAATCAATACCTTTGAAATGAGCTAGGTCCGGTTCGGAACTTTGCCGTAGGGATATGTCGAGGAGTACCGAATGTGTGGTTGATATGGAAAATACGTAAATGGGCAACTCTGAACCTCTGTGGTGGCCAGACGGGCCCGGATCCCAGAAAAATATTTAAGTGGCAAATAGCTTGGATCAATACCTTTGAAATGAGCTAGGTCCGGTTCGGAACTTTGCCGTAGGGATATGTCGAGGAGTACCGAATGTGTGGTTGGTATGGAAAATACGTAAATTGGCAACTTTGAACCTCTGTGGTGGCCAGACGGGCCCGGATCCCAGAAAAATATTTAAGTGGGGAATAGCTTGGGTCAATACCTTTAAAATGAGCTAGGTCCGGTTCGGAACTTTGCCGTTGGTATATGCCGAAAAGTATCGAATGTATGCATATGGTTAATACGGAAAATTACGTTAAGGGGCACCTTTGAACCTCTGTGGTGGCCAGACAGGCCCGGATCCCAGAAAAATATTTAAGTGGCAAATAGCTTGAATCAATACCTTTGAAATGAGCTAGGTCCGGTTCGGAACTTTGCCGTAGGGATATGTCGAGGAGTACCGAATGTGTGGTTGATATGGAAAATACGTAAATGGGCAACTCTGAACCTCTGTGGTGGCCAGACGGGCCCGGATCCCAGAAAAATATTTAAGTGGCAAATAGCTTGGATCAATACCTTTGAAATGAGCTAGGTCCGGTTCGGAACTTTGCCGTAGGGATATGTCGAGGAGTACCGAATGTGTGGTTGGTATGGAAAATACGTAAATTGGCAACTTTGAACCTCTGTGGTGGCCAGACGGGCCCGGATCCCAGAAAAATATTTAAGTGGGGAATAGCTTGGGTCAATACCTTTAAAATGAGCTAGGTCCGGTTCGGAACTTTGCCGTTGGTATATGCCGAAAAGTATCGAATGTATGCATATGGTTAATACGGAAAATTACGTTAAGGGGCACCTTTGAACCTCTGTGGTGGCCAGACAGGCCCGGATCCCAGAAAAATATTTAAGTGGCAAATAGCTTGAATCAATACCTTTGAAATGAGCTAGGTCCGGTTCGGAACTTTGCCGTAGGGATATGTCGAGGAGTACCGAATGTGTGGTTGATATGGAAAATACGTAAATGGGCAACTCTGAACCTCTGTGGTGGCCAGACGGGCCCGGATCCCAGAAAAATATTTAAGTGGCAAATAGCTTGGATCAATACCTTTGAAATGAGCTAGGTCCGGTTCGGAACTTTGCCGTAGGGATATGTCGAGGAGTACCGAATGTGTGGTTGGTATGGAAAATACGTAAATTGGCAACTTTGAACCTCTGTGGTGGCCAGACGGGCCCGGATCCCAGAAAAATATTTAAGTGGGGAATAGCTTGGGTCAATACCTTTAAAATGAGCTAGGTCCGGTTCGGAACTTTGCCGTTGGTATATGCCGAAAAGTATCGAATGTATGCATATGGTTAATACGGAAAATTACGTTAAGGGGCACCTTTGAACCTCTGTGGTGGCCAGACAGGCCCGGATCCCAGAAAAATATTTAAGTGGCAAATAGCTTGAATCAATACCTTTGAAATGAGCTAGGTCCGGTTCGGAACTTTGCCGTAGGGATATGTCGAGGAGTACCGAATGTGTGGTTGATATGGAAAATACGTAAATGGGCAACTCTGAACCTCTGTGGTGGCCAGACGGGCCCGGATCCCAGAAAAATATTTAAGTGGCAAATAGCTTGGATCAATACCTTTGAAATGAGCTAGGTCCGGTTCGGAACTTTGCCGTAGGGATATGTCGAGGAGTACCGAATGTGTGGTTGGTATGGAAAATACGTAAATTGGCAACTTTGAACCTCTGTGGTGGCCAGACGGGCCCGGATCCCAGAAAAATATTTAAGTGGGGAATAGCTTGGGTCAATACCTTTAAAATGAGCTAGGTCCGGTTCGGAACTTTGCCGTTGGTATATGCCGAAAAGTATCGAATGTATGCATATGGTTAATACGGAAAATTACGTTAAGGGGCACCTTTGAACCTCTGTGGTGGCCAGACAGGCCCGGATCCCAGAAAAATATTTAAGTGGCAAATAGCTTGAATCAATACCTTTGAAATGAGCTAGGTCCGGTTCGGAACTTTGCCGTAGGGATATGTCGAGGAGTACCGAATGTGTGGTTGATATGGAAAATACGTAAATGGGCAACTCTGAACCTCTGTGGTGGCCAGACGGGCCCGGATCCCAGAAAAATATTTAAGTGGCAAATAGCTTGGATCAATACCTTTGAAATGAGCTAGGTCCGGTTCGGAACTTTGCCGTAGGGATATGTCGAGGAGTACCGAATGTGTGGTTGGTATGGAAAATACGTAAATTGGCAACTTTGAACCTCTGTGGTGGCCAGACGGGCCCGGATCCCAGAAAAATATTTAAGTGGGGAATAGCTTGGGTCAATACCTTTAAAATGAGCTAGGTCCGGTTCGGAACTTTGCCGTTGGTATATGCCGAAAAGTATCGAATGTATGCATATGGTTAATACGGAAAATTACGTTAAGGGGCACCTTTGAACCTCTGTGGTGGCCAGACAGGCCCGGATCCCAGAAAAATATTTAAGTGGCAAATAGCTTGAATCAATACCTTTGAAATGAGCTAGGTCCGGTTCGGAACTTTGCCGTAGGGATATGTCGAGGAGTACCGAATGTGTGGTTGATATGGAAAATACGTAAATGGGCAACTCTGAACCTCTGTGGTGGCCAGACGGGCCCGGATCCCAGAAAAATATTTAAGTGGCAAATAGCTTGGATCAATACCTTTGAAATGAGCTAGGTCCGGTTCGGAACTTTGCCGTAGGGATATGTCGAGGAGTACCGAATGTGTGGTTGGTATGGAAAATACGTAAATTGGCAACTTTGAACCTCTGTGGTGGCCAGACGGGCCCGGATCCCAGAAAAATATTTAAGTGGGGAATAGCTTGGGTCAATACCTTTAAAATGAGCTAGGTCCGGTTCGGAACTTTGCCGTTGGTATATGCCGAAAAGTATCGAATGTATGCATATGGTTAATACGGAAAATTACGTTAAGGGGCACCTTTGAACCTCTGTGGTGGCCAGACAGGCCCGGATCCCAGAAAAATATTTAAGTGGCAAATAGCTTGAATCAATACCTTTGAAATGAGCTAGGTCCGGTTCGGAACTTTGCCGTAGGGATATGTCGAGGAGTACCGAATGTGTGGTTGATATGGAAAATACGTAAATGGGCAACTCTGAACCTCTGTGGTGGCCAGACGGGCCCGGATCCCAGAAAAATATTTAAGTGGCAAATAGCTTGGATCAATACCTTTGAAATGAGCTAGGTCCGGTTCGGAACTTTGCCGTAGGGATATGTCGAGGAGTACCGAATGTGTGGTTGGTATGGAAAATACGTAAATTGGCAACTTTGAACCTCTGTGGTGGCCAGACGGGCCCGGATCCCAGAAAAATATTTAAGTGGGGAATAGCTTGGGTCAATACCTTTAAAATGAGCTAGGTCCGGTTCGGAACTTTGCCGTTGGTATATGCCGAAAAGTATCGAATGTATGCATATGGTTAATACGGAAAATTACGTTAAGGGGCACCTTTGAACCTCTGTGGTGGCCAGACAGGCCCGGATCCCAGAAAAATATTTAAGTGGCAAATAGCTTGAATCAATACCTTTGAAATGAGCTAGGTCCGGTTCGGAACTTTGCCGTAGGGATATGTCGAGGAGTACCGAATGTGTGGTTGATATGGAAAATACGTAAATGGGCAACTCTGAACCTCTGTGGTGGCCAGACGGGCCCGGATCCCAGAAAAATATTTAAGTGGCAAATAGCTTGGATCAATACCTTTGAAATGAGCTAGGTCCGGTTCGGAACTTTGCCGTAGGGATATGTCGAGGAGTACCGAATGTGTGGTTGGTATGGAAAATACGTAAATTGGCAACTTTGAACCTCTGTGGTGGCCAGACGGGCCCGGATCCCAGAAAAATATTTAAGTGGGGAATAGCTTGGGTCAATACCTTTAAAATGAGCTAGGTCCGGTTCGGAACTTTGCCGTTGGTATATGCCGAAAAGTATCGAATGTATGCATATGGTTAATACGGAAAATTACGTTAAGGGGCACCTTTGAACCTCTGTGGTGGCCAGACAGGCCCGGATCCCAGAAAAATATTTAAGTGGCAAATAGCTTGAATCAATACCTTTGAAATGAGCTAGGTCCGGTTCGGAACTTTGCCGTAGGGATATGTCGAGGAGTACCGAATGTGTGGTTGATATGGAAAATACGTAAATGGGCAACTCTGAACCTCTGTGGTGGCCAGACGGGCCCGGATCCCAGAAAAATATTTAAGTGGCAAATAGCTTGGATCAATACCTTTGAAATGAGCTAGGTCCGGTTCGGAACTTTGCCGTAGGGATATGTCGAGGAGTACCGAATGTGTGGTTGGTATGGAAAATACGTAAATTGGCAACTTTGAACCTCTGTGGTGGCCAGACGGGCCCGGATCCCAGAAAAATATTTAAGTGGGGAATAGCTTGGGTCAATACCTTTAAAATGAGCTAGGTCCGGTTCGGAACTTTGCCGTTGGTATATGCCGAAAAGTATCGAATGTATGCATATGGTTAATACGGAAAATTACGTTAAGGGGCACCTTTGAACCTCTGTGGTGGCCAGACAGGCCCGGATCCCAGAAAAATATTTAAGTGGCAAATAGCTTGAATCAATACCTTTGAAATGAGCTAGGTCCGGTTCGGAACTTTGCCGTAGGGATATGTCGAGGAGTACCGAATGTGTGGTTGATATGGAAAATACGTAAATGGGCAACTCTGAACCTCTGTGGTGGCCAGACGGGCCCGGATCCCAGAAAAATATTTAAGTGGCAAATAGCTTGGATCAATACCTTTGAAATGAGCTAGGTCCGGTTCGGAACTTTGCCGTAGGGATATGTCGAGGAGTACCGAATGTGTGGTTGGTATGGAAAATACGTAAATTGGCAACTTTGAACCTCTGTGGTGGCCAGACGGGCCCGGATCCCAGAAAAATATTTAAGTGGGGAATAGCTTGGGTCAATACCTTTAAAATGAGCTAGGTCCGGTTCGGAACTTTGCCGTTGGTATATGCCGAAAAGTATCGAATGTATGCATATGGTTAATACGGAAAATTACGTTAAGGGGCACCTTTGAACCTCTGTGGTGGCCAGACAGGCCCGGATCCCAGAAAAATATTTAAGTGGCAAATAGCTTGAATCAATACCTTTGAAATGAGCTAGGTCCGGTTCGGAACTTTGCCGTAGGGATATGTCGAGGAGTACCGAATGTGTGGTTGATATGGAAAATACGTAAATGGGCAACTCTGAACCTCTGTGGTGGCCAGACGGGCCCGGATCCCAGAAAAATATTTAAGTGGCAAATAGCTTGGATCAATACCTTTGAAATGAGCTAGGTCCGGTTCGGAACTTTGCCGTAGGGATATGTCGAGGAGTACCGAATGTGTGGTTGGTATGGAAAATACGTAAATTGGCAACTTTGAACCTCTGTGGTGGCCAGACGGGCCCGGATCCCAGAAAAATATTTAAGTGGGGAATAGCTTGGGTCAATACCTTTAAAATGAGCTAGGTCCGGTTCGGAACTTTGCCGTTGGTATATGCCGAAAAGTATCGAATGTATGCATATGGTTAATACGGAAAATTACGTTAAGGGGCACCTTTGAACCTCTGTGGTGGCCAGACAGGCCCGGATCCCAGAAAAATATTTAAGTGGCAAATAGCTTGAATCAATACCTTTGAAATGAGCTAGGTCCGGTTCGGAACTTTGCCGTAGGGATATGTCGAGGAGTACCGAATGTGTGGTTGATATGGAAAATACGTAAATGGGCAACTCTGAACCTCTGTGGTGGCCAGACGGGCCCGGATCCCAGAAAAATATTTAAGTGGCAAATAGCTTGGATCAATACCTTTGAAATGAGCTAGGTCCGGTTCGGAACTTTGCCGTAGGGATATGTCGAGGAGTACCGAATGTGTGGTTGGTATGGAAAATACGTAAATTGGCAACTTTGAACCTCTGTGGTGGCCAGACGGGCCCGAATCCCAGAAAAATATTTAAGTGGGGAATAGCTTGGGTCAATACCTTTAAAATGAGCTAGGTCCGGTTCGGAACTTTGCCGTTGGTATATGCCGAAAAGTATCGAATGTATGCATATGGTTAATACGGAAAATTACGTTAAGGGGCACCTTTGAACCTCTGTGGTGGCCAGACAGGCCCGGATCCCAGAAAAATATTTAAGTGGCAAATAGCTTGAATCAATACCTTTGAAATGAGCTAGGTCCGGTTCGGAACTTTGCCGTAGGGATATGTCGAGGAGTACCGAATGTGTGGTTGATATGGAAAATACGTAAATGGGCAACTCTGAACCTCTGTGGTGGCCAGACGGGCCCGGATCCCAGAAAAATATTTAAGTGGCAAATAGCTTGGATCAATACCTTTGAAATGAGCTAGGTCCGGTTCGGAACTTTGCCGTAGGGATATGTCGAGGAGTACCGAATGTGTGGTTGGTATGGAAAATACGTAAATTGGCAACTTTGAACCTCTGTGGTGGCCAGACGGGCCCGGATCCCAGAAAAATATTTAAGTGGGGAATAGCTTGGGTCAATACCTTTAAAATGAGCTAGGTCCGGTTCGGAACTTTGCCGTTGGTATATGCCGAAAAGTATCGAATGTATGCATATGGTTAATACGGAAAATTACGTTAAGGGGCACCTTTGAACCTCTGTGGTGGCCAGACAGGCCCGGATCCCAGAAAAATATTTAAGTGGCAAATAGCTTGAATCAATACCTTTGAAATGAGCTAGGTCCGGTTCGGAACTTTGCCGTAGGGATATGTCGAGGAGTACCGAATGTGTGGTTGATATGGAAAATACGTAAATGGGCAACTCTGAACCTCTGTGGTGGCCAGACGGGCCCGGATCCCAGAAAAATATTTAAGTGGCAAATAGCTTGGATCAATACCTTTGAAATGAGCTAGGTCCGGTTCGGAACTTTGCCGTAGGGATATGTCGAGGAGTACCGAATGTGTGGTTGGTATGGAAAATACGTAAATTGGCAACTTTGAACCTCTGTGGTGGCCAGACGGGCCCGGATCCCAGAAAAATATTTAAGTGGGGAATAGCTTGGGTCAATACCTTTAAAATGAGCTAGGTCCGGTTCGGAACTTTGCCGTTGGTATATGCCGAAAAGTATCGAATGTATGCATATGGTTAATACGGAAAATTACGTTAAGGGGCACCTTTGAACCTCTGTGGTGGCCAGACAGGCCCGGATCCCAGAAAAATATTTAAGTGGCAAATAGCTTGAATCAATACCTTTGAAATGAGCTAGGTCCGGTTCGGAACTTTGCCGTAGGGATATGTCGAGGAGTACCGAATGTGTGGTTGATATGGAAAATACGTAAATGGGCAACTCTGAACCTCTGTGGTGGCCAGACGGGCCCGGATCCCAGAAAAATATTTAAGTGGCAAATAGCTTGGATCAATACCTTTGAAATGAGCTAGGTCCGGTTCGGAACTTTGCCGTAGGGATATGTCGAGGAGTACCGAATGTGTGGTTGGTATGGAAAATACGTAAATTGGCAACTTTGAACCTCTGTGGTGGCCAGACGGGCCCGGATCCCAGAAAAATATTTAAGTGGGGAATAGCTTGGGTCAATACCTTTAAAATGAGCTAGGTCCGGTTCGGAACTTTGCCGTTGGTATATGCCGAAAAGTATCGAATGTATGCATATGGTTAATACGGAAAATTACGTTAAGGGGCACCTTTGAACCTCTGTGGTGGCCAGACAGGCCCGGATCCCAGAAAAATATTTAAGTGGCAAATAGCTTGAATCAATACCTTTGAAATGAGCTAGGTCCGGTTCGGAACTTTGCCGTAGGGATATGTCGAGGAGTACCGAATGTGTGGTTGATATGGAAAATACGTAAATGGGCAACTCTGAACCTCTGTGGTGGCCAGACGGGCCCGGATCCCAGAAAAATATTTAAGTGGCAAATAGCTTGGATCAATACCTTTGAAATGAGCTAGGTCCGGTTCGGAACTTTGCCGTAGGGATATGTCGAGGAGTACCGAATGTGTGGTTGGTATGGAAAATACGTAAATTGGCAACTTTGAACCTCTGTGGTGGCCAGACGGGCCCGGATCCCAGAAAAATATTTAAGTGGGGAATAGCTTGGGTCAATACCTTTAAAATGAGCTAGGTCCGGTTCGGAACTTTGCCGTTGGTATATGCCGAAAAGTATCGAATGTATGCATATGGTTAATACGGAAAATTACGTTAAGGGGCACCTTTGAACCTCTGTGGTGGCCAGACAGGCCCGGATCCCAGAAAAATATTTAAGTGGCAAATAGCTTGAATCAATACCTTTGAAATGAGCTAGGTCCGGTTCGGAACTTTGCCGTAGGGATATGTCGAGGAGTACCGAATGTGTGGTTGATATGGAAAATACGTAAATGGGCAACTCTGAACCTCTGTGGTGGCCAGACGGGCCCGGATCCCAGAAAAATATTTAAGTGGCAAATAGCTTGGATCAATACCTTTGAAATGAGCTAGGTCCGGTTCGGAACTTTGCCGTAGGGATATGTCGAGGAGTACCGAATGTGTGGTTGGTATGGAAAATACGTAAATTGGCAACTTTGAACCTCTGTGGTGGCCAGACGGGCCCGGATCCCAGAAAAATATTTAAGTGGGGAATAGCTTGGGTCAATACCTTTAAAATGAGCTAGGTCCGGTTCGGAACTTTGCCGTTGGTATATGCCGAAAAGTATCGAATGTATGCATATGGTTAATACGGAAAATTACGTTAAGGGGCACCTTTGAACCTCTGTGGTGGCCAGACGGGCCCGGATCCCAGAAAAATATTTAAGTGGCAAATAGCTTGAATCAATACCTTTGAAATGAGCTAGGTCCGGTTCGGAACTTTGCCATAGGGATATGTCGAGGAGTACCGAATGTGTGGTTGATATGGAAAATACGTAAATGGGCAACTCTGAACCTCTGTGGTGGCCAGACGGGCCCGGATCCCAGAAAAATATTTAAGTGGGGAATAGCTTGGGTCAATACCTTTAAAATGAGCTAGGTCCGGTTCGGAACTTTGCCGTTGGTATATGCCGAAAAGTATCGAATGTATGCATATGGTTAATACGGAAATTGACGTTAAGGGGCACCCTAGAACCTCTGTGGTGGCCAGACAGGCCCGGATCCCAGAAAATATTTAAGTTGGTAATAGCCTTGGTCAGTACCTTTAAAATCAGCCAGACCCGGTTCGGAACTTTGCCGTAGGGATATGTCGAGGAATACCGAATGTATTGTTGATATAGAAAATACATGTACGTAAATGGACAATTTTGAACCTCTGTGGTGGCCAGACAGTGCCGGTTCCCAGAACATTTTTGAAGTGGCGAATAGCTCGGGTCAATACCTTTAAAATGAGATAGGTCTGGTTCGGAACATTGCCGTAGAGATAAGCCTAGGATTTCCGAAAGCATGTGTGGTTAATATGAAAAGTACGTTAAGGCACACCTTTGAATCCCTATAATGGCCAATATCTTTCATTAGTACAACACCTCCAAATATAGATAAATTAATATGGCTTCTTATAATGCTAGTAAATAAGAACACGAATATAAAGTGTATGGAACTTGTTTGGTAACCTTCTTTCATTGAAACAGGTTAAATTTAAAGTAGGGGACGGACACAGTTTTAAACTTTAAAGAAAAGAATGTTTAAAAAGGTGGACCGAGAAAAGTCTTAACCGGTGTCCCAAGTGTTAAAAACTTAAGCCCAAAGGTATCGCATCAAGGATTTTACTGACGAAAAAGTACAAAGTTCTTTTTATGAACCTTAACTTAAAAGACGGTTCAGGATTTGAACCGCATCGGAAAGGTCTTGCGAAAACAAAACAGGTGTGGGTGAAAGAGGTCTTTGTTCCATGAAAAGGGTAACCTAAGTCCATAAACTCTTGATTTAAACAATAAGATTTGCAGTACCAACCTTTAAGAAAGTATAGGCTTTGACAATTTGACCAAGATTATAAAGGATACTTTCGTAATGTGAGTATTAATGTGGTGAAGGCTTAAACATCTGGACTACGTCTTTACCAAATAATAAACCACTAACGGATTTTAATCTCCCACCAGCATGTTTCGATAGAATACACATCCTCAGACTCTCTAGATTTTCCTTGTTTTGGTCTTAAGCTTCTATTGACAACTAAAGTTTCAAGAGTTCATCAATGTTTTATGTGTCGAGTTTTTAATCTGATTTACCTCGAGTTCTTGGTGCAGAGTGGTCTTAAACTCATCTACCTTTTTCTCGAGTTCTTTAATGACTGTATCATATCCTTTCTCTAGTCGTTTTATATCTCTCTTTATCTGGTTACACGCGGATTGTAATTTTAATTCTAACGGTTTCGTATAGTGTTTCAATTGACGCATGACTCGTCGTTTTGTTGCAGCATTTGTATTATTATTCTAAGATTTAATGTTAGTGATAGGATTGTTGTTCATGTTCAATTCTTCAAGCAATTGACTCCTATGTATTTCTCAATTTCCATAAAGTCCAAATTTGTCTGTCTTGGAAACGCAACTTCATCAAGGTTTTCCTTCAGACAACAATTGTGACAATTACAAACAAAAGTGTCCACAGACCACTGGTGCTCTTATCTGAAGTTCATCGGTGATGTAGTAGATCTTAAGTTTCAAGTAATTTACCATTACGTAAGGGGGAATTAAAGTCCGTAAGAATGAAAATACGCTTTGCTTGTTGTCGTCTTAAACTAACACGTCCAATGGGTTCCAGGTCTCATAATGGAAGGGTTAAAAGGTCATCAAACACGTCTTGCAATCGTTAAATGTAATGTTCTGTCAATTGACTTGTTTCTTCGTTCCTTTAGCTTTCCTGGTGTGTTGACCATCACCCATTCGATATTAACACATCTTGTAAACATCCATACAAAGTTAGCCATCATTTGACCACCACATGCATACCAATCATTTTTTTGTTGTTGACGTTGGTCGGAATTCGAAAACGGGTTGTCCATACAATAGTTTGATGTGTCAATCTTGTTTTGAATGTGAGATATGTCTTTGTAAAAGTCGTCGGTTTAAATTTAATAGGCTTAACTATCAGTGTCGGTAAACAATTGTCTAACTTTGTTCCCGTTGGTTTAAGCACAAAGTCCAAATGAATGTCGTACATTTAAAATCTTTGAAATGTCTAAGATAATTGCTCCTTAGTACACAGGCTTGTTAAACTTTAGTTTGGTTAAAGAATACTTTTCAGATACGATGCTGGGTATGATTCTAAGGTTAGTGTTCAGGTCAATGAAAATTTTAAGCCAAATTGATTGTTAAAGTTTTGACACACGATGCACTTTGGTTAATACCAACCATTGGAAACAACACTGTTTCAAATTTCAAAAAAAAAAATAGTAAACACATGTAGTACATGAACATAGTCAGCCACACTAATGTGTTTATTATTAAGTCGGTCAGCAGATAGTAGTTGTGTTTTCGTCATGTCGTAATGACCCTTCATGAAATCGTAAGATAAACATTTTATTTTTAATTAGTTATCATAAATTCATTATTCTACCTAAATCACGACTTTCATACCTTAAATTGGTTCAACTTTAAATTCTAAGCTAAATATATAAGGTGTCGGACGAATTTAACATAAACTTACACGAATCAATGAAAAGCATTTCTTAATGGTAATTGACAGTCTAAGTTACATTTTTTTTATGTGCTGCACCACGATACTTACCTGTCGAACGCTCGTGATCACGCACTTTGTCTTCACCTAATTCATCATCGCACATGTGACAATCTTAACTCGCTGTAAAACATTGGGATCTTCTTCAGTCATCACCAGGTCTTTTATCAATGTAGATGTCTGCAATCGCCTTCATTATCTCTTCCATACAAGCCAAAAATCTCTGAACAATGTCTTCCAGTGAGTACACTTTTGTTTATTTATATTCCCTATGAGCATACTGGACACGGTAGTAAAACCAGAAGGTGTATTTTGTTAGTTAACATCCGTGTAAGCTTTTAGTTTGTCAGGTTGGCAAGTGTCTATCTGTTCTTAGCTACATTGAATGTCAGCATAAATAACAGAAGGAAATCGCATTTTACGTTGGTACTATGTTGTTAGATATTGTAATGGTATCTTCTTCTGGAATTTCGATTTTCACTCCATTCATCATATCACAATACATTAAATGTTCGTCTAAAAAGTCTTCCTTTAACAATGATTGAAAATCTTCGACAAAAACACTTTACCATTGTGGGATGACACTTGGGGACTTATCAAATGTGATAATAGTTATCAAAGTACCAGGATTATAATTTTGTACGCCAGACGCGCGTTTCGTCTACAAAAGACTCATCAGTGACGCTCATATCAAAATATTTATAAAGCCAAACAAGTACAAAGTTGAGGAGCATTTAGGATCCAAAATTCCAAAAAGTTGTGCCAAATACGGCTAAGGTAATCTATTCCTGGGATAAGAAAATCCTTAGTTTTTCGAAAAATTCAGTTTTGTAAACGGGAAATTTAAAAAAAATGACCACAATATTGATATTCATGTCAACACCGAAGTGTTGACTACTGGGCTGGTAATACCCTCGGGGACGAAACGTCCACCAGCAGTGGCATCGACCCAGTGGTGTATATAGTTATCAAAGTACCAGGATTATAATTTTGTACGCCAGACGCGCGTTTCGTCTACATAAGACTCATCAGTGACGCTCATATCAAAATATTTATAAAGCCAAACAAGTACAAAGTTGAAGAGCATTTAGGATCCAAAATTCCAAAAAGTTGTGCCAAATACGGCTAATGTAATCTATTCCTGGGATAAGAAAATCCTTAGTTTTTCGAAAAATTCAGTTTTGTAAACGGGAAATTTATAAAAATGACCACAATATTGATATTCATGTAAACACCGAAGTGTTGACTACTGGGCTGGTAATACCCTCGGGGACGAAACGTCCACCAGCAGTGGCATCGACCCAGTGGTGTAAATAGTTATCAAAGTACCAGGATTATAATTTTGTACGCCAGACGCGCGTTTCGTCTACATAAGACTCATCAGTGACGATCATATCAAAATATTTATAAAGCCAAACAAGTACAAACTTTTTATCCAACAGTAATGATGTTTAGTAGCATTGGTTAAATACAACGTGTTTGTGTGAGTTCTATTCTTTCTGATGTTTTTTGAATTTTTCACGGGTACTTTTTTGAATTTTTTGTATTGACTCACTCGTAAAATGTACTTTTCTGATCCACCTATTCATGATGTGATTGTGAGAATACAGCTCACGTTAATAATGGCCTTCTTCTGTGCTAGTTTTACTGAAAGGCGTAGGTAAGACTCAAACTTCAGGGATACAATTTATTTATATGAAGGTGTACTTCTACAATATGACTAACGTTCACTCACTTCCATCACGCATGCAAGTTGCTATGCTTTCTTTTGCCTTTTCTATCATTACTGTTAGTTCAGTGTCTTAGTTGGTTGATTCAGTAATACTAACTTGCCATGCTTGAGTTGACCTTAAAAGTGGAATCACTGTCACCTGTTGCAAGGTTTTTTTTACCAACTGTACTAGAAGCACCTTCGAATCCTACTTTAAGTTGTCTTCTGAAATTTTACGAATCAAATGTATGTAAAGCACTTCGACTTGCCTTAAAAATGAATTAACAAATGGTTCAATAAACACTGTAGTTCTTTTCTACCATCTTTCATCTTAATAACAGGTTTCTTAGCTATGTCTTGTTGCAGTCCTTTTTCCTTTATCTTGATCTATATATAAGGTATACCACGTTTCTTTGCTTTTAGTATTAATTCATTTTTAGTGAAAACTTCTGTATGGGGTAACACTTGATGCGTTTTGTCTTCAATAAGCTTTACCAACACGTCTTTTGGGTTTATACTATATCCTTTTAACCCCAAATCCTTTGTTTACCGTTATTTGTAAATGACCCGTTGGTATTGTCTTTATAAACCTAGCGCAACCTCTTTATTATGTAGAGCATGTATATTAACTGACAATCTATGCGTACCCGATATGTTTTTGTTTGTTAATGCCATTATTTATTTAATACTTACACACATATGTCTTTTATGATTATTTTTTTTTTCAATTTTACACCCCTAACCACCACTTGTAATTTTTTTAATCTAATGTTTACTAGATGTGAAAAGAAAAATAAGGACACGTACTACTACGCGGTTTTCTGTCTAATAAGGGTATAGGCAGTCGTACTTATGATGAACGGTCCTTCCAACGTTCTTGTTTCGTAATACAACCCACTACAAGCCCACACCTTACTTGTTACCCATTTTATTGACTTCAAGATTAGTAGGTAAGTATCACAAATTATTTCATCCCCACTTGTAGTGTCAATAATTTGGTTCACCTCACTTGTTGGCAGGTCCTTCCATTTTTGTTTTTCTTTTGTGTCAAAGGTATTCAGATCAATGAAATAATATTGATTATAAGATGCCTTCATAATCCTAAATATTCCTATATTCTGTTTTTTTTTCAATTTAAAAAATACCACCCGTACTCCTATTCAAATTCTAACCCTAACCCCCTTACCCTAACACACCTTACTCTAAAACCTTAAACACCTTCAGACTACTTTAACTTTTACACCATGATGCTTATTTACCTGTATAATGTTACGTCATAACTTTTACTTACTAATATGACGTCACTTTTTCACTGTCACCTTCCTACTTTCACGTTCACTGTTAATTACTAAAATTGAAAGTGTTGCAGCATTCTCTATTCTCTATTCTACACCACTGGTATGAACCCAGGCTATTCACTACTTTTTTTTATATAATCCAGAGCCATCTGCATTACAGTGGTTCCGAAATTCATATAACGTATTTAACTTACAAACAACATATTCGGAACATCTTAGCATATCCTTACGGCAAAGTTCCGATTTAATATTTTTCTGGGATCATGGCAATCCTGACCACAATTGGGGTTAAAAGTTGTGCCTTAACATATTTTCATAATAATCATGTCAGAAAATACACAAATACAAACATTATGCTATGGTAACGTTGTTACCATAACGCTATAGTAAGTGACGTTATTGTATTATTCATTAGCTATCATGACGATTAAACGTATATAGAACACACAACGCATTTATTGAGATTTTTTAACATTTATGGTGCCGTGACGGACGTTAAAGGCAATACGTGTCGGCAACAGAGCAGCATTGACGAAGCTATGGATCAAATTCGAGGAGCTGAAAGAGAATCCTGAAAACGTCAAAATGGAGGAATTCAAAGCCATAGAGTATGCCGTAACCCAGAAAAAGAAGATTATTCATGATTTAAACGAGAAGATGAAAGAAATCCAATACGAGGATCACATTGAACAAGAAATTACAGACTTGGATGAGTATATGCTTGATTTAGACAGTAAACTAAAGCAAATACGAAAACTTAGGCAAACAATCAAATCCCCCAACAATAATTCTAATTTAAAAGAAAGTAAACAATGAACGCTAACACTGAATGCTATATACCTACATCAAACGCTATTTATACAAACACATCAGCCGTTTACATGCTAAACACTAGAAAACGAATTCCATCGGAGGAAAATCCTACCGGAAATCAATCAAGCAACTTTATTGGTCCGATTTTACAATCATACAATACTCAGGAAGATTGTTCGTATATACAACCACCAGCCCAACTACCAAATGTATTTAGTAATGTAAATCATAGATTATTTTAATTAGATTAGCCACATTTTGACGGGTATGTTTTGCAGTTGAGCACATTTTGGGACTTTTGCGAATGTACCATACACTAAAATAGTAGCCTTACACCAATACAGAAATTTAGTTATCTGAAAGCCCAGCTTATAAGAACCGCCGCCCAAACCATAGCAGGATTTGCGCTTACGCACACCAATTATGAGACAGCCGTTTGTTTGCTAAGAGAGAGATTTGGAAACTCACACAATTTTTTAATGCTTACATGAAATCACTCATGAGCTTACCCGCACCGACAAAAGATGCATTTAGCTTGAGATCTTACGGAGACAAACTTGAATCATATGTGCGAGGATTAGAGTCACTTTGTCAAACACCTGAGATGTATGGTTCGCTTTAGTTTTGGACAAGTTACCGATTGACATGAGAAAATCTATTGCAAGAAAACGCGGGAGATATAACTTGATATTGAAAAATCTACGAATAGCAATAACTAAAGAGATTGAAATACTTAAAGCTGGCGAAGGAGTCATGAATTCAGACATATTGTACGCCACTGCACTTTTTTATGGGTACGCAATCACATTCATACAAGAGCGAATTCAAAGACACACGTAAGATGGTAAATACACATACATGTATATTTTTTTTTAACTGAGCACTATCCGGCGGAGTGCCCTGAAGTAACAGACGTAAACATTAGAAATCAAATTGTAAAACAGAAACAGTTATGCTTTAACTGTAAAGGGTCACACTAAGTAGCCGCATGCCACTCTACTGAACGATGCAAAAAGTTTAACGGAATACATCATACTAGCATATGTAAAGGAAAAGAGGTAATTCCAGGTATGACACCGCAGCCTACAATACAATAGTCAGCAATCAACGTAGCTGAAACACCAAACGAGACTACAGTAATGTATCCATCACATCAGAGTCACGACATTCTCCCGAAAACAACAACTGCACCAGTTGTAAATAACGACCAAGAACTAGAAAGTAACATCTTATTTGACGAGGGAGCACAGCCTTCTTCAATTTTATAACTCAGAAATTAACTGATAAATTAGAAACAAATCCTACAGAAAAAGTAAGCATTCATCCGTCTAAGATTTGAAATTTATCCCAGAAGGTTCGCAACTTAGACACTGCAACAATACAGTTACAGACCGACACAGGAGAAAAAGTCCACATCGACACACTCATTGTTCCAGAGATTGCCGTTCCGATTTAAAACAAGATTTCACAGACTACAAGGAACTTTCCACTTTTAAACTTAAGTACAGAACGTTTCGAAATTGACTTACTCATAGGCACCGACTACTACTGGTAAATTATCGAGGACAGAGTTATAAGAGGAAAATGACCAATCGTTGTACAGTCAAAGTTCGGATGTGTGTTATCAGGACTAATCAATAGAAACATCCACCATCCGACAACATCTATAGCTCTGGTAAACGTCATTGAAAACAAGAACACAGCGAAAAAGGAAAGTCCACGGCAAAGTTGCTATGGAAACATGACCGTTCAGATGATATACCTTCAGGCACGACCGTTGACAAAAGAAGACCCGAAGACACATCACAATGGCTCGTACAAAGTAGATCGCACATGAACCCACTTAAGGAAAATTTCAAAGAAAGTAACTTGCTACCTAGACAAACGAACACACCCTCAACTGGTAGAGTCAAGAACCCAAATAGATACAAGAAAGGAACTTACAACGCATAAAGAAAATTACCGCTGAGTGATGCTACAGTAGGCGGCAGAAGAAAAATCCATGAATGGACTATGAGATAAACTTTAGTTGTGATCAGTTAAGGTTAAGGAACTAGATTATTTTATTTGAGATGGACATAAATTTAAATTTCTTTTATCTATATTGTGAACTTACATTTTTTTACAATTTTTCGTTACATACTTCAGAAAATACGCAAGGTACAAATATTATGCTATGGTAACGTTGTAACTATAACGCTATAGTAAGTGATGTTATTGTATTATTCATTACCTATCACTACATTTAACGTATATAGAAAACACAACGCATTTATTGAGATTCTTCAACAATCTTACATTCGGAATTCCTAAGAATATCTTTACGGTAATTTTCGAACCTTTCCAAGCTCATTTCAAAGGTATCGACCCAAGTTATTCCCCACTTAAATATTTTTCTGGGATCCGGGCCCGTCTGGCCACCACAGAGGTTCAAAGTTGCCAATTTACGTATTTGCCATACCAACCACACATTCGGTACTCCTCGACATATCCCTACGGCAAAGTTCCGAACCGGACCTAGCTCATTTTAAAGGTATTGATCCAAGCTATTCCCCACTTAAATATTTTTCTGGGATCCGGGCCCGTATGGCCACCACAGAGGTTCAAAGGTGCCCCTTAATGTAATTTTCCGTTTTAACCATATGCATACATTCGGTACTTTTCGGCATATACCAACGGCAAAGTTCCGAACCGGACCTAGCTCATTTTAAAGGTATTGACCCAAGCTATTCCCCACTTAAATATTTTTCTGGGATCCGGGCCCGTCTGGCCACCACAGAGGTTCAAAGGTGCCCCTTAACGTAATTTTCCGTTTTAACCATATGCATACATTCGGTACTTTTCGGCATATACCAACGGCAAAGTTCCGAACCGGACCTAGCTCATTTTAAAGGTATTGATCCAAGCTATTCCCCACTTAGGTAGCAATACACAGTTAGGAAAAAAACTTAAAATTGACACTCATAATTTTTAAACACCCTCTTTCCCCTCCTGTCTAACAAAGAAGGCTTTATATGTGTGTTATGCATGTATATACTTATAGAAAGAGAATCTTCCATAGATTTGATTTCTAATGGTCATAAGGGTGAAATATAATCCCTTTTGGGTGTAACCATGGCAACAATCTGCATTTCTTAGATACAAAATATAACAAAAAAGGGGGGTGAACATGTCACAAAAGTCTCCAAAATTTGGTCTAAAGGAAAATTTCAATCAATAACAGTGATACCTTTCCTGAATCCATAGGTTTATATCTATCAAGTGGTCCCAAAAAAAACATATGCTTATCTGCTCGTTTTTCCATAAAAATGAATTGAAAAGATCGAGCGCAAAATCTTTGTTGATAAACACTACAATAATGTATGGACCTATGAACGGTACGGATAGGAAAATACGGACTGTCAATCATATAAATGGCCTATAAAACATGTTAAAAACAATCTTAATGTTCATATAAACACACTAAGAAGGCTATATTATTCTTCAATTATCTAAAAATCAATTTTATTGTACAAAAACTTTCATATTTAAAAAATTCACAGGGGCCATAATGCGAAACTAAACTTCTAACTGTGTATTGCTACCTTAAATATTTTTCTGGGATCCGGGCCCGTATGGCCACCACAGAGGTTCAAAGGTGCCCCTTAATGTAATTTTCCGTTTTAACCATATGCATACATTCGGTACTTTTCGGCATATACCAACGGCAAAGTTCCGAACCGGACCTAGCTCATTTTAAAGGTATTGACCCAAGCTATTCCCCACTTAAATATTTTTCTGGGATCCGGGCCCGTCTGGCCACCACAGAGGTTCAAAGGTGCCCCTTAACGTAATTTTCCGTTTTAACCATATGCATACATTCGGTACTTTTCGGCATATACCAACGGCAAAGTTCCGAACCGGACCTAGCTCATTTTAAAGGTATTGACCCAAGCTATTCCCCACTTAAATATTTTTCTGGGATCCGGGCCCGTCTGGCCACCACAGAGGTTCAAAGGTGCCCCTTAACGTAATTTTCCGTTTTAACCATATGCATACATTCGGTACTTTTCGGCATATACCAACGGCAAAGTTCCGAACCGGACCTAGCTCATTTTAAAGGTATTGATCCAAGCTATTCCCCACTTAAATATTTTTCTGGGATCCGGGCCCGTATGGCCACCACAGAGGTTCAAAGGTGCCCCTTAATGTAATTTTCCGTTTTAACCATATGCATACATTCGGTACTTTTCGGCATATACCAACGGCAAAGTTCCGAACCGGACCTAGCTCATTTTAAAGGTATTGACCCAAGCTATTCCCCACTTAAATATTTTTCTGGGATCCGGGCCCGTCTGGCCACCACAGAGGTTCAAAGGTGCCCCTTAACGTAATTTTCCGTTTTAACCATATGCATACATTCGGTACTTTTCGGCATATACCAACGGCAAAGTTCCGAACCGGACCTAGCTCATTTTAAAGGTATTGATCCAAGCTATTCCCCACTTAAATATTTTTCTGGGATCCGGGCCCGTATGACCACCACAGAGGTTCAAAGGTGCCCCTTAATGTAATTTTCCGTTTTAACCATATGCATACATTCGGTACTTTTCGGCATATACCAACGGCAAAGTTCCGAACCGGACCTAGCTCATTTTAAAGGTATTGACCCAAGCTATTCCCCACTTAAATATTTTTCTGGGATCCGGGCCCGTCTGGCCACCACAGAGGTTCAAAGGTGCCCCTTAACGTAATTTTCCGTTTTAACCATATGCATACATTCGGTACTTTTCGGCATATACCAACGGCAAAGTTCCGAACCGGACCTAGCTCATTTTAAAGGTATTGACCCAAGCTATTCCCCACTTAAATATTTTTCTGGGATCCGGGCCCGTCTGGCCACCACAGAGGTTCAAAGGTGCCCCTTAACGTAATTTTCCGTTTTAACCATATGCATACATTCGGTACTTTTCGGCATATACCAACGGCAAAGTTCCGAACCGGACCTAGCTCATTTTAAAGGTATTGACCCAAGCTATTCCCCACTTAAATATTTTTCTGGGATCCGGGCCCGTCTGGCCACCACAGAGGTTCAAAGGTGCCCCTTAACGTAATTTTCCGTTTTAACCATATGCATACATTCGGTACTTTTCGGCATATACCAACGGCAAAGTTCCGAACCGGACCTAGCTCATTTTAAAGGTATTGATCCAAGCTATTCCCCACTTAAATATTTTTCTGGGATCCGGGCCCGTATGGCCACCACAGAGGTTCAAAGGTGCCCCTTAATGTAATTTTCCGTTTTAACCATATGCATACATTCGGTACTTTTCGGCATATACCAACGGCAAAGTTCCGAACCGGACCTAGCTCATTTTAAAGGTATTGACCCAAGCTATTCCCCACTTAAATATTTTTCTGGGATCCGGGCCCGTCTGGCCACCACAGAGGTTCAAAGGTGCCCCTTAACGTAATTTTCCGTTTTAACCATATGCATACATTCGGTACTTTTCGGCATATACCAACGGCAAAGTTCCGAACCGGACCTAGCTCATTTTAAAGGTATTGACCCAAGCTATTCCCCACTTAAATATTTTTCTGGGATCCGGGCCCGTCTGGCCACCACAGAGGTTCAAAGGTGCCCCTTAACGTAATTTTCCGTTTTAACCATATGCATACATTCGGTACTTTTCGGCATATACCAACGGCAAAGTTCCGAACCGGACCTAGCTCATTTTAAAGGTATTGATCCAAGCTATTCCCCACTTAAATATTTTTCTGGGATCCGGGCCCGTATGGCCACCACAGAGGTTCAAAGGTGCCCCTTAATGTAATTTTCCGTTTTAACCATATGCATACATTCGGTACTTTTCGGCATATACCAACGGCAAAGTTCCGAACCGGACCTAGCTCATTTTAAAGGTATTGACCCAAGCTATTCCCCACTTAAATATTTTTCTGGGATCCGGGCCCGTCTGGCCACCACAGAGGTTCAAAGGTGCCCCTTAACGTAATTTTCCGTTTTAACCATATGCATACATTCGGTACTTTTCGGCATATACCAACGGCAAAGTTCCGAACCGGACCTAGCTCATTTTAAAGGTATTGATCCAAGCTATTCCCCACTTAAATATTTTTCTGGGATCCGGGCCCGTATGACCACCACAGAGGTTCAAAGGTGCCCCTTAATGTAATTTTCCGTTTTAACCATATGCATACATTCGGTACTTTTCGGCATATACCAACGGCAAAGTTCCGAACCGGACCTAGCTCATTTTAAAGGTATTGACCCAAGCTATTCCCCACTTAAATATTTTTCTGGGATCCGGGCCCGTCTGGCCACCACAGAGGTTCAAAGGTGCCCCTTAACGTAATTTTCCGTTTTAACCATATGCATACATTCGGTACTTTTCGGCATATACCAACGGCAAAGTTCCGAACCGGACCTAGCTCATTTTAAAGGTATTGACCCAAGCTATTCCCCACTTAAATATTTTTCTGGGATCCGGGCCCGTCTGGCCACCACAGAGGTTCAAAGGTGCCCCTTAACGTAATTTTCCGTTTTAACCATATGCATACATTCGGTACTTTTCGGCATATACCAACGGCAAAGTTCCGAACCGGACCTAGCTCATTTTAAAGGTATTGACCCAAGCTATTCCCCACTTAAATATTTTTCTGGGATCCGGGCCCGTCTGGCCACCACAGAGGTTCAAAGGTGCCCCTTAACGTAATTTTCCGTTTTAACCATATGCATACATTCGGTACTTTTCGGCATATACCAACGGCAAAGTTCCGAACCGGACCTAGCTCATTTTAAAGGTATTGATCCAAGCTATTCCCCACTTAAATATTTTTCTGGGATCCGGGCCCGTATGGCCACCACAGAGGTTCAAAGGTGCCCCTTAATGTAATTTTCCGTTTTAACCATATGCATACATTCGGTACTTTTCGGCATATACCAACGGCAAAGTTCCGAACCGGACCTAGCTCATTTTAAAGGTATTGACCCAAGCTATTCCCCACTTAAATATTTTTCTGGGATCCGGGCCCGTCTGGCCACCACAGAGGTTCAAAGGTGCCCCTTAACGTAATTTTCCGTTTTAACCATATGCATACATTCGGTACTTTTCGGCATATACCAACGGCAAAGTTCCGAACCGGACCTAGCTCAATTTAAAGGTATTGACCCAAGCTATTCCCCACTTAAATATTTTTCTGGGATCCGGGCCCGTCTGGCCACCACAGAGGTTCAAAGGTGCCCCTTAACGTAATTTTCCGTTTTAACCATATGCATACATTCGGTACTTTTCGGCATATACCAACGGCAAAGTTCCGAACCGGACCTAGCTCATTTTAAAGGTATTGATCCAAGCTATTCCCCACTTAAATATTTTTCTGGGATCCGGGCCCGTATGGCCACCACAGAGGTTCAAAGGTGCCCCTTAATGTAATTTTCCGTTTTAACCATATGCATACATTCGGTACTTTTCGGCATATACCAACGGCAAAGTTCCGAACCGGACCTAGCTCATTTTAAAGGTATTGACCCAAGCTATTCCCCACTTAAATATTTTTCTGGGATCCGGGCCCGTCTGGCCACCACAGAGGTTCAAAGGTGCCCCTTAACGTAATTTTCCGTTTTAACCATATGCATACATTCGGTACTTTTCGGCATATACCAACGGCAAAGTTCCGAACCGGACCTAGCTCATTTTAAAGGTATTGATCCAAGCTATTCCCCACTTAAATATTTTTCTGGGATCCGGGCCCGTATGACCACCACAGAGGTTCAAAGGTGCCCCTTAATGTAATTTTCCGTTTTAACCATATGCATACATTCGGTACTTTTCGGCATATACCAACGGCAAAGTTCCGAACCGGACCTAGCTCATTTTAAAGGTATTGACCCAAGCTATTCCCCACTTAAATATTTTTCTGGGATCCGGGCCCGTCTGGCCACCACAGAGGTTCAAAGGTGCCCCTTAACGTAATTTTCCGTTTTAACCATATGCATACATTCGGTACTTTTCGGCATATACCAACGGCAAAGTTCCGAACCGGACCTAGCTCATTTTAAAGGTATTGACCCAAGCTATTCCCCACTTAAATATTTTTCTGGGATCCGGGCCCGTCTGGCCACCACAGAGGTTCAAAGGTGCCCCTTAACGTAATTTTCCGTTTTAACCATATGCATACATTCGGTACTTTTCGGCATATACCAACGGCAAAGTTCCGAACCGGACCTAGCTCATTTTAAAGGTATTGACCCAAGCTATTCCCCACTTAAATATTTTTCTGGGATCCGGGCCCGTCTGGCCACCACAGAGGTTCAAAGGTGCCCCTTAACGTAATTTTCCGTTTTAACCATATGCATACATTCGGTACTTTTCGGCATATACCAACGGCAAAGTTCCGAACCGGACCTAGCTCATTTTAAAGGTATTGATCCAAGCTATTCCCCACTTAAATATTTTTCTGGGATCCGGGCCCGTATGGCCACCACAGAGGTTCAAAGGTGCCCCTTAATGTAATTTTCCGTTTTAACCATATGCATACATTCGGTACTTTTCGGCATATACCAACGGCAAAGTTCCGAACCGGACCTAGCTCATTTTAAAGGTATTGACCCAAGCTATTCCCCACTTAAATATTTTTCTGGGATCCGGGCCCGTCTGGCCACCACAGAGGTTCAAAGGTGCCCCTTAACGTAATTTTCCGTTTTAACCATATGCATACATTCGGTACTTTTCGGCATATACCAACGGCAAAGTTCCGAACCGGACCTAGCTCATTTTAAAGGTATTGACCCAAGCTATTCCCCACTTAAATATTTTTCTGGGATCCGGGCCCGTCTGGCCACCACAGAGGTTCAAAGGTGCCCCTTAACGTAATTTTCCGTTTTAACCATATGCATACATTCGGTACTTTTCGGCATATACCAACGGCAAAGTTCCGAACCGGACCTAGCTCATTTTAAAGGTATTGATCCAAGCTATTCCCCACTTAAATATTTTTCTGGGATCCGGGCCCGTATGGCCACCACAGAGGTTCAAAGGTGCCCCTTAATGTAATTTTCCGTTTTAACCATATGCATACATTCGGTACTTTTCGGCATATACCAACGGCAAAGTTCCGAACCGGACCTAGCTCATTTTAAAGGTATTGACCCAAGCTATTCCCCACTTAAATATTTTTCTGGGATCCGGGCCCGTCTGGCCACCACAGAGGTTCAAAGGTGCCCCTTAACGTAATTTTCCGTTTTAACCATATGCATACATTCGGTACTTTTCGGCATATACCAACGGCAAAGTTCCGAACCGGACCTAGCTCATTTTAAAGGTATTGATCCAAGCTATTCCCCACTTAAATATTTTTCTGGGATCCGGGCCCGTATGACCACCACAGAGGTTCAAAGGTGCCCCTTAATGTAATTTTCCGTTTTAACCATATGCATACATTCGGTACTTTTCGGCATATACCAACGGCAAAGTTCCGAACCGGACCTAGCTCATTTTAAAGGTATTGACCCAAGCTATTCCCCACTTAAATATTTTTCTGGGATCCGGGCCCGTCTGGCCACCACAGAGGTTCAAAGGTGCCCCTTAACGTAATTTTCCGTTTTAACCATATGCATACATTCGGTACTTTTCGGCATATACCAACGGCAAAGTTCCGAACCGGACCTAGCTCATTTTAAAGGTATTGACCCAAGCTATTCCCCACTTAAATATTTTTCTGGGATCCGGGCCCGTCTGGCCACCACAGAGGTTCAAAGGTGCCCCTTAACGTAATTTTCCGTTTTAACCATATGCATACATTCGGTACTTTTCAGCATATACCAACGGCAAAGTTCCGAACCGGACCTAGCTCATTTTAAAGGTATTGACCCAAGCTATTCCCCACTTAAATATTTTTCTGGGATCCGGGCCCGTCTGGCCACCACAGAGGTTCAAAGGTGCCCCTTAACGTAATTTTCCGTTTTAACCATATGCATACATTCGGTACTTTTCGGCATATACCAACGGCAAAGTTCCGAACCGGACCTAGCTCATTTTAAAGGTATTGATCCAAGCTATTCCCCACTTAAATATTTTTCTGGGATCCGGGCCCGTATGGCCACCACAGAGGTTCAAAGGTGCCCCTTAATGTAATTTTCCGTTTTAACCATATGCATACATTCGGTACTTTTCGGCATATACCAACGGCAAAGTTCCGAACCGGACCTAGCTCATTTTAAAGGTATTGACCCAAGCTATTCCCCACTTAAATATTTTTCTGGGATCCGGGCCCGTCTGGCCACCACAGAGGTTCAAAGGTGCCCCTTAACGTAATTTTCCGTTTTAACCATATGCATACATTCGGTACTTTTCGGCATATACCAACGGCAAAGTTCCGAACCGGACCTAGCTCATTTTAAAGGTATTGACCCAAGCTATTCCCCACTTAAATATTTTTCTGGGATCCGGGCCCGTCTGGCCACCACAGAGGTTCAAAGGTGCCCCTTAACGTAATTTTCCGTTTTAACCATATGCATACATTCGGTACTTTTCGGCATATACCAACGGCAAAGTTCCGAACCGGACCTAGCTCATTTTAAAGGTATTGATCCAAGCTATTCCCCACTTAAATATTTTTCTGGGATCCGGGCCCGTATGGCCACCACAGAGGTTCAAAGGTGCCCCTTAATGTAATTTTCCGTTTTAACCATATGCATACATTCGGTACTTTTCGGCATATACCAACGGCAAAGTTCCGAACCGGACCTAGCTCATTTTAAAGGTATTGACCCAAGCTATTCCCCACTTAAATATTTTTCTGGGATCCGGGCCCGTCTGGCCACCACAGAGGTTCAAAGGTGCCCCTTAACGTAATTTTCCGTTTTAACCATATGCATACATTCGGTACTTTTCGGCATATACCAACGGCAAAGTTCCGAACCGGACCTAGCTCATTTTAAAGGTATTGATCCAAGCTATTCCCCACTTAAATATTTTTCTGGGATCCGGGCCCGTATGACCACCACAGAGGTTCAAAGGTGCCCCTTAATGTAATTTTCCGTTTTAACCATATGCATACATTCGGTACTTTTCGGCATATACCAACGGCAAAGTTCCGAACCGGACCTAGCTCATTTTAAAGGTATTGACCCAAGCTATTCCCCACTTAAATATTTTTCTGGGATCCGGGCCCGTCTGGCCACCACAGAGGTTCAAAGGTGCCCCTTAACGTAATTTTCCGTTTTAACCATATGCATACATTCGGTACTTTTCGGCATATACCAACGGCAAAGTTCCGAACCGGACCTAGCTCATTTTAAAGGTATTGACCCAAGCTATTCCCCACTTAAATATTTTTCTGGGATCCGGGCCCGTCTGGCCACCACAGAGGTTCAAAGGTGCCCCTTAACGTAATTTTCCGTTTTAACCATATGCATACATTCGGTACTTTTCGGCATATACCAACGGCAAAGTTCCGAACCGGACCTAGCTCATTTTAAAGGTATTGACCCAAGCTATTCCCCACTTAAATATTTTTCTGGGATCCGGGCCCGTCTGGCCACCACAGAGGTTCAAAGGTGCCCCTTAACGTAATTTTCCGTTTTAACCATATGCATACATTCGGTACTTTTCGGCATATACCAACGGCAAAGTTCCGAACCGGACCTAGCTCATTTTAAAGGTATTGATCCAAGCTATTCCCCACTTAAATATTTTTCTGGGATCCGGGCCCGTATGGCCACCACAGAGGTTCAAAGGTGCCCCTTAATGTAATTTTCCGTTTTAACCATATGCATACATTCGGTACTTTTCGGCATATACCAACGGCAAAGTTCCGAACCGGACCTAGCTCATTTTAAAGGTATTGACCCAAGCTATTCCCCACTTAAATATTTTTCTGGGATCCGGGCCCGTCTGGCCACCACAGAGGTTCAAAGGTGCCCCTTAACGTAATTTTCCGTTTTAACCATATGCATACATTCGGTACTTTTCGGCATATACCAACGGCAAAGTTCCGAACCGGACCTAGCTCATTTTAAAGGTATTGACCCAAGCTATTCCCCACTTAAATATTTTTCTGGGATCCGGGCCCGTCTGGCCACCACAGAGGTTCAAAGGTGCCCCTTAACGTAATTTTCCGTTTTAACCATATGCATACATTCGGTACTTTTCGGCATATACCAACGGCAAAGTTCCGAACCGGACCTAGCTCATTTTAAAGGTATTGACCCAAGCTATTCCCCACTTAAATATTTTTCTGGGATCCGGGCCCGTCTGGCCACCACAGAGGTTCAAAGGTGCCCCTTAACGTAATTTTCCGTTTTAACCATATGCATACATTCGGTACTTTTCGGCATATACCAACGGCAAAGTTCCGAACCGGACCTAGCTCATTTTAAAGGTATTGATCCAAGCTATTCCCCACTTAAATATTTTTCTGGGATCCGGGCCCGTATGGCCACCACAGAGGTTCAAAGGTGCCCCTTAATGTAATTTTCCGTTTTAACCATATGCATACATTCGGTACTTTTCGGCATATACCAACGGCAAAGTTCCGAACCGGACCTAGCTCATTTTAAAGGTATTGACCCAAGCTATTCCCCACTTAAATATTTTTCTGGGATCCGGGCCCGTCTGGCCACCACAGAGGTCCAAAGTCGTCTTAGGGTGGTCACCTTCATTTAAGCAGTCTCTGGTAGCTGTTCACTATTAATTTCTTTTCTTTTTTGGCTTTCCATAAGTATTTCTATGTATATTTCTATATGTTTCTGGAGTAATTGGATTTTGTTTCATATTTTATATATTAAATTACATCTTTGGTGAATCCTCTGTTATGTTTTATTGATAAAAATCTATATAACATAAAGACAAATATACAACTTGTATCAGGGTTTATATTCGAGGACAACGAAAATTTATGACAGCTTGAAGGGGTCATAAAATGGTATCTTTTCCCTCAGGCTTTATAGTGATTTTCAATTAAATTTAAATATTGAACCGACGGCTAGCAGTCGGTTGGATATTGAATATCAATTATCGAATGTCAAATAAAGGACAGACCGCTTACATACATATTTAAAACGGAATGAAATGCTTTAGAAATTAGCAGAAACCGTGAAATTGTCGATTTCCGCTGTTAGATTGCATTTAACTAAGATTTCGCGATTTTTGGAACGTTTGAGCCTCACGCAGTTTTTTGGTTTTTAGACATATCGTCAAAATTGGCTGCTGGAAAAAAAGTGGCTGCTATCTTGATTGGCCGATAAAAGTGGCTGCCAGCTTGAGTCTGGTACATTAATTAGCAAAGTGCATACAGTATTAAAAGCTACACTAAGGCTTCGACATGAAAAATGTGTAACAAAAATTTAAATGAGAAAACTTAAGGCCTGATTTGTGCTGAAAATGGTATCAAACTAATATGACAGCTAGGCTCATTCAAATCACAATCAATAAGTTAAAGCTCCTAGATCATTGCGTACTCGGCAAATACATTGTACATGCAGAATATTGGACAGGAACATGCAGAATGAGTCGGGGTTAAAACATATCAGCGGGCGCAAAACCCTCCCCCTAGCATAAAACAGTTGTATTATAATAGTGCAGCATAAGAACACACTATAAAAATCAATTGAAAAAGGGTAATTTTATTAGATAGATACAATTGAAACACATCTAACAAAAACACAGAATGAACGTGGCCAGGTTCTTGTATATTCAAACAACAACAAGACACTTAGTACAGAACTAAGACTACTTGCAGTTACTGGCAGTAAGTATAAAGCCAGTAACAACTTATAACAGAATCATGCGTCTAAGACTAAATATGCATCTAGCAGCATAGATTCGTTCATACTATTACTTAACGACCATTTGCGCTCCGGAAAATCTTTTTTATCTTGTAAATCTTCTTACCTAGACAAGTTTTTAGATATTTCAATAACTTTCAACGGAAACTGTCGAAATAAAAAAAAAGTGAAAAAATAATAGTAGTACTGTAGTAATAAAAATTGAGAATGGAAATGGGGAAGATGTCAAAGAGACAACAATTCTACCAAAGTGCAGACAAGAGCCGAAAGCCACCAATGGGTCTTCAATGCAGCGAGAAAATCTAGTTAAAAAATTTCGCGTCAGATATCAGAATGGGTATCAAATGAAGAATATATATATAAACAAAAATGACAATGATACACAATTAACAAATTACTACTAGCAGCTATTACTGACATACCAGCTCCAGACCTCAATTAAACATATTGAAAAATACTACTATATCTTCATCATATAAAAAATATTTACAATCCCTCTTGTTAGTGGTTTAGTTTCATACCATCATAAAATATGTGATCTTTTAAAAACACGCTGCAAAAAGTTGCAATTTTATCAATGGGTAATACATATTGCTTTCTTATTCTTAAGTCTAGTCCAGTGCAGGACGTGTATGTGGTTTATAATTACAATTTCGGTTTGCACAACTTGACTATTCATGAAACAGATAGGACACAAGAGGAATATAGTTTCCAACTTTAAATCGACCAATTGAAAAGCTAATTAAGAACTCTGTCAAAACGTAAATGTTCCAGTTATAAAAGTTTCGTTCTGTCTATGAACCGACAGGGTGACATCCCATTAGTCCGACAACCATTATTCCGACAACCCACTATTCCTACAGCCCATTATTCCGACAATGCATCTGTCTTGTGGGCATGGTAAATTTTCTCTAAAAAGACTAACTCTGTTCTCTTAATATTTGTGGTTGTCCGTTTTGATTCCATTTTTTTTTTTTATATCTCATTATAATATTATTGGAGTTGATTTTTTTTTTAACCGTGTGACACAGGTGCTTCGATGCGGAGGAATTTACCATGAGAAGAAGTCCTTACCTTCGCTCCTCTTTCGTTTTACGTGTCTGGGTATTTTATTTGTCTTTACATTTCGTCGTTTGTGTGTCCAATGTCAGTCTGTGCTGTTCTACTACTTCGCTAGGGCTTTTCTGTGTCTTAATCTCTCTTCTTTCACTGCATCTTCGGTTTTCCCCTTTCACATATCACGGGAGACTCCGAGTGAGGTTTCACAACAATTTACTACATAAATACATGTAGATATATCGGAGTTGGATTACACTACCATCCCTCTTTGGTCGCTACACTTTCTACCCCTTGTGTCACTCATCTGAGCTTTATTTAAATTGATTTTGTCGCAGAAATAAGTGACTAAAGTGGCCTCAGTCAAAAAGAGAAAAACAGAGACAAATACATACCCAGATCCTATAAAATAAGATGACAAATAGGACGAAATATGTGCTCAGAAAAGATGAGCAATTCCAAGTATGAAAAAATATGCCTCTTTTATAATGATTGAGGGAGGTACATGACTGACAATCTAATTAAAAACCTATCTCTCATCGCTCCCGTTTTCTGAGTTCCCACGCGACATACGGTATCAGAAAACGGGAGCGATAAGAGATAGGTTTTTAATTAGATTGCAGGACTGATGAATTAAAACAAAACAAAAACAAAAAAACAAATATGACGGACATGAACATTTCGGCAACTTATATTTAAATATTCATAGAAATATACAGTCAACACACTTTGACTGCTTAAATAGAACGAGTGCAGTATAAAAGCCAATAACAACTATTAAAAAAGCTAAGACTTCTTGTTGAGGAATGAACTCTTTCAGCAGATTTTCTAGCGCTTGTCAGAACTTTAAAAAGTTAGATAAACATGGTTTAATATCTTCGATGTTAACACAAAAAAAAAACTTTACTTTTATTGGAAAAAAATATTATTTTATTGTTAGTTCTTTTGAAATATGTAGTACAGGTCTTGATACTGACTGTTGTTCGATGTCAATGTGTTAGTTGGTTTTTTTTTCCTATTTTGTTTTGGCTCCGATTCTGACTGATGCTTATGCAAGTTATGGTGAAATAAAGAAAACTATATCATATTAGTATTGTAATGTTTTAATGTTGACCCAATCATTATACCGCCGCTTCAAAAAAAGTGAAGGGTATACTGTTTTACTTCTGTCTGTCCGTCCGTAATTCCGTCCGTCCGTCCGTCAGTTCGTCCGTCCATATCATGAATATTTTCGTTGCATCTTTTTCATGAACAACATTACAAGGATTTCTGAAATTTGGTTTCAGGGTTTATTGTAGTCGGCTATATCTCGTGATGCATTTTCAGATTCATAACCCAACAACTTTCTGTTTACCGAACACTTTTCAGATGAGAGCCAAGTTAAAAATTTTCGTCATATTTTTCTCAGAAAGTACAAAACAATGATTTCAGAAATTTGGTTTCAAGGTTTATATGAGTCAGTTATACTACACAGGTGTGATACTTTTTCAAATTCTCAACTCAACAACTTCCTGTTTATCGAAATATTTGGGCGGGGGTATCATCAGTAGCTCGCACCATCACTTGTTGGTCTTGATTTATATGCTCTTTATAAACCCTGTAATTTGGAAAATGAAATATTCGTTTCTGTTCTATTCTATATACAGATTTCGAATTGAGTATATAGGAAGTTTTCGAACTACCGTAGTCTTATGTAATATATACAGAGTTATTTCTTAAAATATGTTATTACATAAACGTGTAATACAGACAGAAACAATGATTGAGGGAGGTACAGGACTGGCAATCTAATTAAAAACCTATCTCTCATCGCTCCCGTTTTATGAGTTCCCACGCGACATACGGTATCAGAAAACGGGAGCGATGAGAGATAGGTTTTAAATTTGATTGCAGGACTGATGAATTACAACAAAACTGATTACAAAAAAAAAACAAAAAAAAAACAAATATGACGGACATGAACATTTCGGCAACTTATATTTAAATATTCATGAGGAAAAATGATATCGGGTCAGTGACTGTATATGCCATAGAAATACACAGTCAACACACTTTGACTGCTTAAATAGAACGAGTGCAGTATAAAAGCCAATAACAACTATTAAAAAAGCTAAGACTTCTTGTTGAGGAATGAACTCTTTCAGCAGATTTTCTAGCGCTTGTCAGAACTTTAAAAAGATAGATAAACAAGGTTTAATCTTCGATGTTAACACAAAAAAAAACTTTACTATTATTGGAAAAAATTATGATTTTATTGTTAGTTCTTTTGAAATATGTAGTACAGGTCTTGATACTGACTGTTGTTCGATGTTAATGTGTTAGTTGGTTTTTTTTCCTATTTTGTTTTGGCTCCGATTGTGACTGATGCTTATGCATGTTATGGTGAAATAAAGAAAACTATATCATATTAGTATTGAAATGTTTTAATGTTGACCCAATCATTATACCGCCGCTTCGAAATGTGAAGCGTATACTGTTTTACTTCTGTCTGTCCGTCCGTAATTCCGTCCGTCCGTCCGTCAGTTCGTCCGTCCATATCATGAATATTTTCGTTGCATCTTTTTCATGAACAACATTACAAGGATTTCTGAAATTTGGTTTCAGGGTTTATTGTAGTCGGCTATATCTCGTGATGCGTTTTCAGATTAATAACTCAACAACTTTCTGTTTACCGAACACTTTTCAGATGAGAGCCAAGTTAAAAAATTTCGTCATATTTTTCTCAGAAAGTACAAAACAATAATTTCAGAAATTTGGTTTCAAGGTTTATATGAGTCAGTTATACTACACAGGTGTGATACTTTTTCAAATTCTCAACTCAACAACTTCCTGTTTATCGAAATATTTGGGCGGGGGTATCATCAGTAGCTCGCACCATCACTTGTTGGTCTTGATTTATATGCTCTTTATAAACCCTGTAATTTGGAAAATGAAATATTCGTTTCTGTTCTATTCTATATACAGATTTCGAATTGAGTATATAGAAAGTTTTCGAACAACCGTAGTCTTATGTAATATATACAGAGTTATTTCTTAAAATATGTTATTACATAAACGTGTAATACAGACAGAAACAAATTATTTTACGCTGATACCTTGATACTTGACTTGATAAGTGTCGAACTAATGGGTTGTCGGAATATTGGGCTGTCGGAGCAATGGGCTGTCGGAATAATGGGCTGTCGGAATAGTGGGTTGTCGGAGTAATGGGTTGTCGGAATAATGGTTGTCGGACTAATGGGATGTCACCCTGTCTATCAACGTATCCAAATTATTTGTAATATGTCTGGGTTACTCGAATACTTTTTTCTTCTGATTTTGTCGTTTAATCGGGAGAACTATTAAAGAAAGTATATATATATCTGTCCATGCCATTGGTATTTTTCTAAGATTTCAGGTAAAGTTTACATGTAACTGTTATAGATAAAAATAGAACAAACATGCCTTACGATTTCTTTTCTTCAAAAAAATGATTTGAAGGTTGATAATGTAATTACATAGTATTACGTTTTACATGGACATGTAAATTATTACAAAATCATGTAATTACAAGCCCCATGGCGGCAAAATTGCATTTCAATATCCCACAAACTAAAATGTTGTAATAAGCCAATTATTATGATATGGATACACCGTTTGTTCACTGTTCTTGAGAAATGAATAATTTCTTTCATACACAGCCACGTGCTCCAAGAACACAAAGATATTATGATTATTCTCTATTCTTAATATTCAGCACCCCATTATTCTCTATTCTTAATATTTCCGCACCGTATTAATTCTCTATTTTTAATAAGAATAAGAATATGTTATTTCCAATTAGAGGGTCCTATAAAGAGCTTTCATGACATTACATACAAGTATATAACATTAGACACAAATTTTTACGCATCGTATTATTATCTGTCCTATTATTCTCTATCCTACGGAAGCGTATTAGCGCCACACATTTTTTTTTTTCTTCCTATGTTTGCGTTATAACGCAAAACGCAAACCTTTGCGATATAACGCAAACCTTTGCGTTTAACGCAAACATTTGTTTTATCTTATTTCTTAGTTAAGATTCAAAGGAAACAGTAGTTATTAATGGAGGAGGCTGTATATATTAAAATCTATCACCTTTGTAGTCATTGCAAAGTAAAATGCTTGAATAATTATATCATATCATTGACTAATAATGAGCAGAATAATATAAGAAGATGTGGTATGAGTGCGGATAAGAAGACTCTCCATCTAAGTCACTATTCGTAAAAGTAAACCATCATAGGCAAAAGTACGGTCTTCAACACGGAGCATTGGCTCACACCGAACAACAAACTATATCCATGTTACTACTAGTATATATATATTACAAAAAAAAAAAAATGAGTAAATTGAGGTTATACCTAAGAAAAAAATCAACCCTGCTAATATAGCTATAACCAAATATAAATATACTTCCAAAGTAAGCTCTCGTTTGATAACTGTGTAAAGTAGGTTAGATTCAAACAAATAAATGTATAGAATGAAGATGTTTTATTAATAAAATTATGTTCTCTCTATTCAAATTGCTACCCAAGTATCTTAAAAATACTTCATTATTTATACTGAAATGAAAATTCAATGACTTTCTATCAAAGAATCTTGATCATATTCTGAGATTTAAAAAAAATGTTTCCTTATTAATAATTCATTTTAAAGCAGAAAGATTATTTTGTCTATTTGACTTGGAGGTTTCGCAATTGTATGACATTGTTTTTTATTTTTCAATTTAAATATGACTATATACTAAACTATATCTATTTTCTTGTTAAATTATATACTTTTCTGATGCTCAAATCAGTCTTAATTTACGTATAATTGCACTTCAAGTATTCCATTATTCCTATGCATATTTATTATAATGATTTGGCCTTGTATGTATGTTTCTTTTTTTATCTACTAGTAAATCACATCCGAAATGAATGACATACAAAACTTAATGAATAATTGAAATCAAGATATTTGCGTTATAAAGGAAGAAAAAAAATGTGTGGCGCTAATACGCTTCCGTACTATCCTTAGTATTTTAACACCCTATTATTCTCTTTTCTTTATATTTCTGCATACACCCTATTGTTTTCTATTATAATTTCTTCATTTATGTGCATATTCTATATTCTTTATAATTTTTTTCTTCATGATTCGCTACTATTTACAAAATATATCCATAAAACGAATCGAAATGAGACAACTATGAATACACCAACCGCTTGTTTCAAGTTCTACGGAAATGAATTTTACAACATTTTAGAAATCTACATTTTTTTTTTATGTTTATCAATGATTTACATTTATCATTTACTTTTCTAGTCACCAATATAATTAATTGCATTCTACATGACTGTATTCAATAGCAATAAAGGTTTGATAATAGTGTTTGAATTTGACAATCTTTCGTTGTAAATATATATTCTAGACAAACATTACATTATTTACTGAAAATAAATTTGTTCGCCCTTTCGAAAAGAAGTATTGTTTTATGATCTATATGCCACACATTTCATATATTTTTTGATGTATATAAAAATTACATATTCAGGAACTTAAAAATTGACAAAAAGTAAAAAGGCTATGAACCAGAGGAATGTTTGATCTAAACTGCTACATGTATGTGCTAATATAAACATTAACATAATCTTTGGCGAGTTACATGTAATACATGCGCACTTGTTGCGTATCTCATTACATAGTAGGAAGTAGTTGATTGGTATAAAAACGGACTACGGTCTGGGTATATGTCACTCTCGAGTCCTCAGAACAACAGACAGGTAATGAATAATAATTCAAACTTATTTGATAAATATTTGTTTCAAGTAGAAAAATAATAATCACTTTGAAATTCAAAATATTCAAAGCAATAAAGGGGGAGGGATTGACAGTTTTGTGATATTCAAAGCATACAAAAGTATTTGAAAACAGTAGGCCAGTCGAAATTTTTCAAAAACTATTGGCACCTCATAGTTTAAAAATATGAATAAAATCATATAATATATATATTTGTATAAGGAGATTCGTTTTACTCAAATTTTAGAGGTAATTTAGAGGCAACTGGTGCGAGTCTTTCTCAAGTTTAACCATATCTTTAAAAAAAATCAAGGTTTATAAGTAAAACATGTTTTGGTTTTTAATCCTAAAACACTTCGTGTTTTCGTAAAGACAGCATTTGGTCTTTCGTTAGTGAGAATAATTTTCTTCAATGGAAAAGTTCTAGTTTGCTGTTTTTTGTTTGATGCATTTTGTCAGTTTCTGACTGTTTAGCCATTTCTGTAAACGTTTTAAAATATTTCAGAATGAAATTAGCTATCGCCACAATTGCTGTTTTGGTTTGCCTTTGTGGCATGAAGGGAATCAGTGCTACCGGGTACGGTAGTTCAGGATATGGATCTAGCTACGGAGGTAGTTATGGAGGAGTCGGATACGGCGGTGGATACGGTGGTGGATACGGGGGTGGATATGGACAGTCCGGATATGGAAGTTATGGTGGATACGGAAGTTATGGCGGATACGGAAAGGGAGGTTACTCTGGCTATGGACACCAAAGTTCCGGATATGGCAAAAAAGGTTATTCTGGTTACGGAAAGAAGGGAGGTTTTGTTGACGAAACAATTACCTATATGCCATACCAAATACCAATAATGGGAGCAGGATACGGCGGTATCGGAGGTGGTATTGGAGGTGGATATGGTGGTCTCGATTCCGGTCTCGGCGGTGGACTTCTTGGAGGTGGTGGTGGCGGACTTTTTGGCGGCGGTAGTGAAGGACTCAGTAAGTATTGTGTAAAATCTATACCATTTATAACTATTCCAGTCATAATTAGGATGGGAGTAGCTTATATAATGTAGTTACACATTAAAATGGTGTTTTAGTGAAACGGATAACAGAACTTATAAATCATATGTACATGTTTACAAAACGTACGAGCTGAACAAGTGAAATTAAGTTAGGAAATTGTGTTAAACAAAATAAAGGACTGTATGTGATTTATCATATTACCAATACACCTTAATTGCGTTCAAAATTGTTTACAAGGGGAAAATGTCCGAATGAAATTTATATGAAAACCGGGATTGAACAACAAAACTTAATAGCGTTCATTTGTTTACAAGGCAAAAATGTTTTTGTACATACATTTAGAAATAAGATCACTGTTGATAAGTGTTGCAATTTTTAGAAAAGATATTCGCCTGTAAGTTGGACGTGGGAGTACAATGTATTGTTTAATTTGTTTGTTCAATTTTTCTTTTCTTTTTTAGTTCTTCTTCTGCTCATCGTTCCATTCCTTCTGTCCAACAACAACAACAACAACAATAACGGAAAATAAGTGATTGGTTGATAACAGTCATGTGACTACACAGTAAGTACATTCATTTATGTAAATATTCATTGGCCAGTATACGACATGCATGATGCTCTGTTGTACTGTAGATACATTATTATTTATGGGAAACAATTTTTTGTGGATTTCGTGGTTAAAGGTGAACCACTATTTTTGACATTTTTACCTATTGTGTCTGTTTGTTTTGTTCACGCATCGGTGACAATATAATGGAATTTGATGCGACTGTCATACAAGTGAGAGGTTTAGCTAGCTATAAAACCGGGTTCTATCCACCATTTTCTACATTTGAAAATGCCTGTACCAAGTCAGGAATATGACAGTTCTTGTCCATTCGTTTTTGATGCGTTTTGTTATTTGATTTTGCCATGTGATTATGGACTTTCCGAATTGATTTTCCTCTGAGTTCAGTATTTTTGTGATTTTACTTTTTAAATGTTCATCAACGCACAAACGTTCTATAAGTTTGTATGTAGATTCAAAATTATTAATTCAAATATCTACGAGTGTGCAATGTTCCGTCAGTACACGAACATTTGTGTTCACAAAAATACATGAATTCACAGTAGTCCAGTTTTAAAGGCAACTGCATAACAAATTTTCATCATTTCAAAAGATTAATCATTCATTCACATAGTTTTTATTATACATTTAGAAAACGGCATTAATATGTTACAAGACATGGTATATGGATAAATACTGGCATTTCAATTTGTTTTTAAATCACTCCATTGATTTTCGTTGCACGCTTCTTTTCGTGATTGCCATAATATAAAATATACTATAAAGCACATTAATTTTCTGACAACAATTTTTTATTGGAAATTCTATATTATTTCCAAATGCTTCATATCTGTAGGTTAGCTTCGCGTACATTTAAAAAAAAAAGTTTGATATTGTTCTATTACGAGAAGGTGCTCCCAAATAGGAGCACGTCTTTATTAACATGTCCTTATATCTGTTATCATGTTTTAAGATTTTGACATTATTTTACAGATGAATTTTTCCCCATAAGACTAAAGCTTGTGGTTTAATGCAGTGACCAACATGAAATGATTTGCTGAAGAACTACCATCATATACTTTAACAGCTTATCCAGGGGTACAATGTGAAAAAACATCATGGATATCTTTCTTTGTTAAATAAAATATCAATTGAATATTCTCGTTAGGTTTTGCTTAGCATCTCGATATGGAGCTATAATTCATCTCGTTAACTTGAACACATTTGATGTAGATAGTTTGACATTCGAAATCGGAATTCAACTATTAGATTAACAAATGTGATTACGGAAATGCTTATTATTTTCCTTAGTATCAGTGCGTATACTTTCTATTTACTGTTGCAAGCTCTAATATACCATATGCATGCAATAATATTTATTTCACTCGTGAAAGCGCATATTTGTTTTTCTTATCTTAATTCAGTATACGACAGAAGGGCTTGGCATGTGTTCAAGCACGGTCATCATTGCTAACGGTATTCCGACCTCTAGCTGTTTTTCTTTTGTTTCTTTCATCAGTCACTTTCTTATTATAATATTTGACCTTTTCGATAAGCTAAGGATTGTCTACCCAAGGAATAGCTTCATTAACTTTGGAAGTTATTTTGCCTTTCAACTTTTTTCATACGAGCATCACTGATGCTTTTTGTAGACTTAACTCACATCTTGTGTACATCAATTTAATTCTGGTATCTTTTTATATCCACATAAAGTTTGATATAAATTGGTTATTTTATACATGTAAGTGTGTTCAGGTATTCGTAAAACTAATTCTTCGGCAAAACTACATTTCCATGTAGAATGTTTGAATTAATGAAAGTAAAATCAGCAAATCCGTAAAATTTGAGATGTTTTATGAGACCAACATAACTTTTTATATAAGGTCCCGATTAATTGCATGCCACATGTTTCAACGCACATAGAATTGGACTTTAGATTCCGATCATCTTTACAACATCTACCATGAGACAGACAGCTTCAATAACGCGGAGTTGAGAATATGAAGGCATCAATACAGGAAACAAAATAAAAGATATAGATAAAATAAATGCATCCAGAATTTTCAGATTACTTAGTGCATAAATTTAAATTGCGATAGGTTTGTGCAATTTGCATAAGTCATCCGGTTTGTAGAAATTGGGATTTGCAAAAGGGTTATCATCGGAAAATTATGTACATTCCCAAGTAATGAATAAAATAGTTGATATTAAAAATGTATATTTAAACAGTAGCTGTAAATACATACTTTCAACTGGCTTCTTCTATTCAAAGTAAATTATTTCACGTCAAAGCAAACACAAATTCAACAACAATATTTTGGTGACCAGTCAGCGGTCTTAGGTTAATGTATAATATTGCTTTTCTTTTTTTTTTTAAAGAAAGCAACTTGTATTTTATATTTTAACAACTTAGTCTTAATTGTTTTACTTTCCAATTTACTTTGATTGTTACAATGTGCTAAATGTGGTAGCCGAGCTATAGAGTCCAAGGGACCGTATCAGAGACAAAGATAACTTTTTGTATAAACGATAGAACAATTTCGATTCGTTCCGAGAATTTTATTCTGACTTCCGGCCAAAAGATATCGAGTGGCCAATAGACACATCCGAAACTCGCCAATATATAAGCATGAAACCCTCAAGGGGTTCATGCAAAAACTATCAAACCTCCAAACATGCTATCCACACTGATTTGTGTACACACTTGTTGTATGATAATATAAATTTTAATTTCTGGTAAATGATGCAATCAAACTATGTTTTCAAATTGATATGCTACAATTGAAATGTTTTTCAATAGACGCAAAAATTTGTTTATTGCATATTGAAAGTGAAATTTCTTCATAATGAAATTATAAAAGGTGAAAATAGTGTAAAGCATTTAAGACGTGACGAATTTATCGGAAAAGCAAGGTGTGATTATGACGATTACAGGGGCGATTTCACAAAGGGGAGGGGTTCCCAACCCAGGATAAAAGATGCGGGGAGGTCAAACTCAATACACTGCCCCCTACCCCTCCCCCCACATGATCCGACACTGAATTGCGTTGCTCCTAAACATTAACGTGGCGTAGTTTGAAAATGAGGATATATTTTTTTTTATCTCGTTACCGACACTCCTTTCAACCCTACAATGTACGTAGCCAGCACATATAGTTCACCAATAAAAAAATAAGTCAAATGTTTGTTTATCTGTTTTCACAGCATGAAGACCAGAAATTCAGAATGTTATAAGATAAGATGAGATAAAAAAAAACTTTATTAGCACTAACGCATTGACAATAAATGGTTATGGCAACAAGTTAAAGACAAACTACAATAACATATATACAATGAAGGATTGACAGTGGATAATTACGAGAGAAATATATAAAAATAAAAGAGAAGCATATACATTATTACAGAAATCAAGTACCTTTTAATAATGAGTTTCTCCTCAACAAGCATTATTTCAAATGGTTGACAACAATTTTTAATATAGTTGGGGAATTACTATTTAGAATTGATATAAGCAGGTTATATGATAAAGAAGGTAAGTTGTTGTTCAACAGAACATTATTTAATTTTTTAATGAGGTTATCTCTCACATAGTTATAGGAGGAACATTTTAAAAGAAAGTGTAGTTCATCTTCAATGTCTCCATTGTTGCAGCAAAGACATACATTTGTACCCTACTCTGCTTTGGTATTTTTTAAGATATCGCCCTCTTTAAATAGATAAAGTATGAGCACTTAACCTTATTCTACATAATGTTAATCTATCACATATGGATTTGCATTGAACAACATACGATAGTCTTCTCTTTGGTTTATATAGTATATTAAAAAAGTTTAATTTTTTATTTTGATTGATGTCAGTCTCTTGCTTCTGGAAGGCTATATCGTTGATTCTCTCTTGAATGAGTTTTAAATACATTTTAATATCAATTATCAATAGGATTTAGATTAATAAAATGAAATCCAAGTCTTGGGACAAGTACATACAGAATGTGGCGGGGTTAAACAAGTTTGAAGGTGCGCCAACAAAAATGGATAAACTCGAAAGATCGAAACAAAGCAGAAATATATCTAACAAAAACGCAGAGGGGACGTGGCAGGGTACCTATACATCACTACTACGAAAAAAACTAAATATAAAAGCCCATACCGCATAGTCAGCTATAAAAGGCCCCGAAATGACAACGTAAAACAATTCAACCGAATTCATATACAAAAAAAATAAACGAAAAACAGATATGCAACACTAAAACAAACGACAATAATACAGAGTACACTAAGTACAGATTTGAGAAAAAATACAACCAAGCTTTCAAACCAAATCTAAATATCTGTGGAAGAGTTTACTAAATATTTTAATTGATTTGGAAACGAAATTCCTGACTTGATAACTTACCAGTTATACATAGATTACGTTCATTATAATCGGAAACGTCACAACAGACACGGGCATAGAGAACGAGTTGTGATGCATAAAAGAAGACAGAACACCACCGTCCAAAAAAAAAAAAAAAAAAATAAACAATAAGGAACGAAAAATCGTCTCTTTTATCGAATATGTTTACTTTGTACTTTGGTTCAGCCGAGGATCGATCTGGATGAAAGGCCTACATTTCAAAATTTAGTGGTTGCTTTATTATAAAAATCAAATTCCGCATACACTCGATTCGTAAGTAGAGATTTTTTTATCTGTTTGTTTCTCCTCCTCACAGTCCCTGTGTAAATTGCTTTTCCAATGAACTATATATATATATTTTTTTCTGAAAGCACTTGTTTCTATGAACATAGAACAATTTCTGTGCCAAATCAGGGTAGTTTTAACACGTTTGGCATATAATGGTTTTTTGTTTTGACTCATTAACCTTCCCGTCATCGTCCGTATGAACGGCATATTTTAGCCCAAAGAATTCCTCTTCCCAACTCGGTAAATACGTACTCTGTCTTTTAACTTAATTTAAGCTCGTATTCTTTTTTCTTTTCTTTACACTCTTCTTCGTCATTTGTTTTTATCTTTTTCCCAGATGTAGTGACACCAAAAAGTCGATGTTGATTGTATGGGAGTGGTTTGTTTATAAAACTTCCGTCTCATTCAATATTATTATTTGAACCTCCAAGCTTAGTTCCGCACCTTTAAAGTGAACTAGATTTTTAAAACTTCTATCAGAATGAATAACTTAATATGTGGAGTCGTGTGTAATATGGATTCAAATTATTATGTCTATACATCTTACATTACTTTGATTTACTTGAAAATTAAATAAACTTGTGTTATTTAAAATTGTTAATAAATTGACTTTAAATTTGCTTCTATAGTCACTGTGGTTTTTTCGAGAATAGAAATACCATTGTCACCTAAAAAAAATGAGTCATCTGGAAGTTGTAGTTCCTCTCAGTCTTGCGGCCTCTTTTGTCCTGTGCTAGGAAAAGGGAAAAAGAAATTGAAGACAAAATAAAGAAACTAATGTCCACTTCCTATTTTATTTGCAAGCATGAAAAGCCCTTTACAGACTTTCCCAAATTGGTTGAGTTGCAAGAGGTTATATTCCGTTGAGTTCTATAAATCTTCAGAAAATAATTCTGAAAAGTTCATTTTCACAAATAAATATATTTTTCTTCATGAATGTTAATGTATGATATATACGAACTCTGACAATGAATCACATAATTGTGAACCAATAATAAAAAAAAAAGTTACCAATTAGGTCTTGATGTTACTTTTTTTTATATACAAAATACTCAATGGAGTGAGTATGAGTAGTGTAACAGCCTTCCATTCAAAACAGAAACATAAGACATGTGTTTTGGGCGACATCTTTTTGCGCCAAAAAGTAACTCATTTGCGCCACAACTTTTAATGCGTCACCTAATTTTCAAAACTATAGGTACATGTATCATTTGCACCAATAAAATAATCCTCTAATTGCGCCAATTTTATTTATTTTTGTATACAACTAAATGATTGACTAGGTTCCATCAGCAAAAATTTTTTCTGACATTGTACACAGAAAATAGCCTCGCATCCTAATAAAATTATCCCGTTTTGTGGATAGTTTCACAATACAAAGTCATCATCTTTGTTTGTAACAACATCAATATCATTCAATGTTCTGAAATTCTGCTTGATTTTTAGGTTAAGCCGGACGCAGTTTTCTTCTCTCTATACATAGACTGACGCACATATTTTAAATCTTTCTTATTTAAATTTTCTTCTTCAATTTTGAAGATCTCTGAATTTATTGTTTTTGATGGTCGCTCTGAAAACATATTAGTTGCTTTTCTTATGCTCGCAGATCTCAAAATTTAACGTTCTAATTTCTGGAGACTGATAATGAAATAATTATATTTCTTCTTACAAATGAAAATGTGGTATTGTATACTGCCAAAATCTGCTGTGAAATTTTCGCTTTTTATACTCGTAATAGTTGACTTGTATTTGTATTATAATTTTAAGAAACATTGATTTATAGTCTCTCAAAACTCTTTAAAGAGTGGCTCTTGTTGTTATCTTGTGTTTTAAAAAGCTGTATATTTTATATGTAACAAGTGGTGAGACTTTCATTAAGTATTTGTCTTGTCTTGTCTTGATATAGGTAAAACACAGGAAAATACAGGAATGATATAGGTAAAAAGTATTAACAGTTAAATGTAGCGCAATTTCATTTCATTTATTTGCGCAATTAATACCATCAAAATAAATGAGAGTGGCGCAATTAATACCTTTTCAAAACTGCAATTGGCGCAAATTTATTCTACCCTGTGCTTTAAACCTGTTCATTGTACCATGCGACTTTACTCATTTAAATATTAAAGGACACTATATACATGTCATGAAAAATTACCATCATCTAAGTTTTTGTACAAAATGTTATTAGTGGAAAAAATATTATAATTATAAAATAATTAATGTTGTTTTTTTTTCCTTTACTAAATCTAAGTTTTTGCAACCTTAATTTTATTGTAAATTTATATCTTCTGAAAGAAAATCAGCTTAAGCATGATGACATTAGTGACGAAATGAAGAGGCTCTACAAAGTTTTACAAATAAGTATTTACAGAATATATTTAATGTTTACGTTTTTCTTGAAAAAAAAAGCTACAGCTTATGACTTTCAAAAGATGAAAATAAAATTAGATAAGATATAACCATATAGACCTTTATTGATGAAAAAAGAGGACCTTTTTAATATTTTTTTAAATTATCCCTTATCTCCCTTACTTATAAATAAAGAAAGGAACTAACATGCCTCCAAAAATTTCTAAAGAAAAAAAAGGATGTAATTTTGAAAGTATTCAATTATTTTCTTGCCGAGTCAAAGCGGGGAGCTCCATTTAATTCATGGCATAATAACACAAAAAGAACTTACCACTGTTTGAAAGTTAGTGAAAGCTTTATAAAAAAAAAACTACTGTGCATAATCTATTTAGGAAAAATGAATGTGTGACATTAAAAAAATTAAAACAACTTTTGGAAAAAAAATCATGAATTAGTTTATCAAAATACAAATTATGGAAAACTCTGCATGAGTTAGGCTTTAGATTTAAGAAAGTGGATAAAAACAGAAAAGATTTAGTTAAAAGAAAAGACATTGTAATCCAACGTATACAATATCTTAGGATAATTAAGAAAAAGCGCGAAGAAGGTTATACTGTCGTTTATTTAGATGAAACTTGGATTGAATTCAACCATACAACTTCTCATCAATGGACTAGTTCAGAAGATGCAAAACACAGAAAAGTCCCCCTAGGTAAAGGCGAAAGATTCGTTGTTTTGCATGTAAAAAGGGTTTTTCAAAAGGATGTGCTCTAGTTTTTAAGGGTATCAGTATGGACGGACGCGATTACCATACAGAAATGAACAGCAAAATTTTTTAACAATGGATTGAAAAACAATTAGTTCCCACTTTACCAAAATTAAAGTCGAATAGTAATGGACAATGCGTCATATCAAACGGACTATAATGGTCTAGACATGGGACATTTTTATAGATTTAATAATGCTTGTAGAAGGTAAACTAAATAACTCAATTATTGTCATTTTAGCATATATATTTTTAAGATTTTTATTACATTACACTGTTTTAATTTATATACATGTCCTATTTTACCATCTTTATCATCACGATGTACTAATCTGCACTATAGCAGCCTTCTTCTATGCCTGCTCTTGCTTTCATCTACCGTGTCTAATTTGTGAACTTGTCTGGCAGCTGTTATTCATGCTTTCAATTCATGCATTATATGATATAGTTATTTATATAAATGATCATGCCTGCTCAACTAATACCTAACCAAAGATTACTATCAAGCATTCTTATAATGCTTTAATACAAGTACTGAGTCTTTCTCATGGGTTCAAATCTGTTGTCCAGGGCACAACCAATCAGGTCAACTATAACTTGTTTCTGTCGGGTAAAATCGTCATTTATGTTGAACTTTATGTTTGAAAGTTCAATGTCTTTCTATGTACTGTTCTAGGAATCTACAGTAGCAAGAAAATTTGACAATTCTTTGCCACTTACAGTTTTCAGTTCAATTGAAGAGAAATTTAAGTAGAAATTGCATCAAACATTGCTGACCGGGTCAGATAATCTTGCTGAAATTTCAAACTTAGAACACTGAGTATTTTCAAAATGTGAGGGAACAATACTATGTACAGAAACTTGTAATCTTTAAGTATTTTGCTGATAAAGATAGCTCTAGACCTAGATCCCAGAATATGTTCAAAATGTGCAAGTAATAATCTGAACTCTCTTACTAAGATTTCAAGGGCCCTGTGAATATGTGGCAGCCATCTTGTATCAGCAAGTTGTGTAGGCTTTAACACCTTTTCTTCTAAAGCTTCCCCTATCTGCTTTAATTCTCGTAAGGCCTTTGGGGAGTACTGATAGTGCTTCTACAGATACTGCAACAAATCCTGAATTTCTTTTATATGCTTGTGGTTTTGTATTGCACTATTTGCTGCTAACTCAAGTCTGTGTGTTATACAGTGTGTAATAACTAAATGTGGAACATCTTGTTTGATCAAAGCCACCACGACATCCTAAATTTACAGAGGCTCTATCTGATCTAAATCCAATTAATTTATCATTCCAATTTGGTATCCCATTCCGAGTGAATGCTCCTTCAATTTCCTATAGAATTTTCTGTGCATCTGCTTTTTCTCAATCTTCAATGCTAAAGAAATGATTTACTGGCTTCCTGTTTTTAACAAATGTCAGATAAATTAGTTCTCTTTTTTAGACAGAAGCGTCTATAGCATTATCAATCAAAATGGAAGTATAGTGTAAATCGTTCTCTATTAGTATCTTTACACTTTTGAATAAGTCGATCTTCATAAATATACTGGGTTAATCTGAAAATATCAGGGATGGCAGTGTTTTGAAAATGCAATCATACAACATCTTCTTATGTTTTCATCAAAGTGATGAAGTGTTCAATTTTAACGTAAATTGTTATTTTCGCGACGTCAAACTATGACTTATCGGGAAAAGATTCAGTTTTCGACTGCTTTTTTCCCATCACTTTGCGTCCGTCGTCCGGCGTCCGTCGTCGTCCGTATCGTTAACTTTTACAAAAATCTTCTCCTCTGAACCTACTGGGCAAAATTAAACCAAACTTGGCCACAATCATCATTGGGGTATCTAGTTTAAAAAGTGTGTCCGGTGACCCGGCCAACCAACCAAGATGGCCGCCATGTCTAAAAATAGAACATAGGGGTAAAATGCAGTTTTTGGATTATAAAACAAAAGCATTTAGAGCAAATCTGACATGGGGGTATATTAATCTATTAGGTCAAGATCTATCTGCCCTGAAATTTTCAGACAAATCGGACAATCCGTTGTTGGGTTGCTGCCCCTGAATTGGTAATTTATGGAAATTTTACTGTTTTGGGTTATTATCTTGAATATTATTATAGATAGAGATAACAGCAATAATGTTCAACAAAGTAAGATTTACAAATAAGTCACCACGACCGAAATGGTCAGTTGACCCCTTAAGGAGTTATTGCCCTTTAAAGTCAATTTTTAACCATTTTTCGTAAATCTTAGTAATCTTTTACAAAAAATCTTCTCCTCTGAAACTACATGTACTGGGTTAAATTAATCCAAACTTGGCCACAATCATTTTTGGGGTATTTAGTTTAAAAAAATGTGTCCGATGACCCGGCCATCTAACCAAGATGGCCGCCATGGCTAAAAATAGAACATAGGGGTAAAATACAGTTTTTGGCTTGTAACTCAAAAACCAAAGCATTTAGAGCAAATCTGACATTGGGGTAAATTTGTTTATCAGGTCAAGATCTATCTGCTCTTAAATTTTCAGATGAATCGGACAACCCGTTGTTGGGTTGCTGCCCCTAAATTGGTAAGGTTAAGGAAATTTTGCTGTTTTTGGTTATTATCTTGAATACTATTATAGATAGAGATAACCTGTAAACAGCAATAATGTTCAGAAAAGTAAGATTTACAAATAAGTCAACATGACTGAAATGGTCAATTGACCCCCTAAGGAGTTATTGTCCTTTATAGTCAATTTTTAACAATTTTCATAAAATTTGTAAATTTTTACTAACATTTTCCACTGAAACTACTGGGCCAAGTTCATCATAGATAGAGATAATTGTAAGCAGCAAGAATGTTCAGTAAAGTAAGATGTACAAACACATCACCATCACCAAAACACTTTTTTTGTCATGAATCTATCTGCTTCTTTTGTTTAATATTCACATATACCAAGGTGAGCGACACAGGCTCTTTAGAGCTTCTAGTTATCATTCAAACCTATCTAACTTGAAAACGAGTTCATATATTGGTTTTTATATGATGCAGATTTTTACTTTCAAATAATGTTATGGTGATGTCTGTGCGCGTGTCGTCGACTGAAGATTTTAATTTCAGGAGTGGCATTACTAATCGACCAAAAGACTGGACAAGTATTGCATCATACCTTGAGAAATTGGGATTGCAGAGTTTGTACCATTCCTTACAGAAACGCAGAAGTTAAAAAAGAAAAAAAACAAGTGTTCTAAAATTGGACTGGATCAGTAAAAGCTATGGAGCCTAACATGGTTGTCCAGATAATAAGAGATTTAAATAAACATAATGTCCCAATATCCGCACTTGCTAGGGATGATGATTCAACTGGATACAAAAAAATAGAAATGTTCCTGATTTTATTTTTTCATGATTTACCGCTATCAGGAACGCCCAAAGCCAAACAAGAAGATCCGAGGATTGTATGAGTACCGAATTAACAGAGTTATATAACACAAATACCTAAAACAAAGAGCCAAATTCACCTGTCATAAAAAAAAGACTGAAAATATTTAGACCTGAAGTCCGATCTAGATAACTTGATGCCAAAGCTGCAGACACACTTCCTGAAGAAACCTGGAGGACACTAGATTGTTGTTCAGAATTATTAATTGTACATCACAAGGGAATGTTATAATCTGATAACATCACAGGTCTATCCGCATAATATCACATTCAGCAAGGTAATTTGAAAACATTCAGTAAGGATATTAATTGTAAAACTGTATCAAAAACTGCGCATTCAAATTCAAGGTTGTCACATTTAAAGTTGTCCATTGCAAGAAATGGAATAGATGGATTACGTGCATTGTTTTCAGAACTTACAAATTAGGGAAAAGTGCGTGTAACCAAATGTAAAATGGTTTTCAGAAGCTATATGACATTTGACCCGTGAAACTTAAGGTGGATTGGGTGAGTTGCAACTTCGTTACATATATGACGTGGCTCTGTACTTATACATCCCGCCATTGTGTTATAGTACTATGGTAAATTTGTTTATTCTTGTCCTTTATATTAACTAAAATGCTCAGTCTGTATGCCATTTTGTGCTTCATTGTTACATGTTTGCACGTTATTTTTCAAGTGGTTAGGATTATAGCACAATGTTGACTCCTGTATTATTGACATTTTACCTATAATGCTACACAACACCGAGTTTAGGTCAATGTGAACACAGCCTAAGTGCTTTGCTTTAAGAATATACGTTTTATTGAGTACTTGTACAGTTTGTGTGTTTATACTGAGTACTAAAGCTATACAGTTCAGAATGTGTCTTGTGCTATGTTATAAGAATGTACCTAGTGTTCTGATATACTAATGAACTTAGTGCTTACTATAATAATGTACTTAGTGTTATGCTATACATGCTATATGAATGTATCTTGCAAAATCATTAACGAAATAAGTAAGAACACACCTTTTCATACATAAGATTGAGAAAGGATACACCATATATGTCTGTATGACCATTTCTAAGTAGAAACATTGCACCAGCACCTGCATACCCTGTATATATCTCCCAATTGATACGATATTCCCATACTTGCATTTCCTATCATGATTTTCTTGATCGAGGGTTGTTGCTCACAATGAAGCTACTAAATCAAGAGTTCCAAATGGTGAAGTTGAAATCATCTCTCAGAAAATTTTACGGACGCCATCACGAGTTGGATGACCGTTATGGAATAACCGTTTCACAAATGATGTCGGATATGTTCCTTAAGTCGTAACAACAATCCCTTTTTCTTTCATAAATGTGACCTACCGAATGACCGGATTTGTTATCGCATAAGCAACACGACGGATGCCACATGTGGAGCAGGATCTGCTTACCCTTCTGGAGCACTTAAGATCACCCCTAGTTTTTGGTGGGATTCGTGTTGTTCATTCTTTAGTTTTCAATGCTGTGTCATGTGTACTATTGTTTGTCTGTTTGTCCTTTTCATTTTTAGACATGTCGTTGTCAGTTTATGTTCGATTTATGAGTTTGACTTTCCCACTGGTATCGTCCGTCACTCTTTTAGGGTGAATTTCTCAATCATCTGCTTGAGATCCACAGCTTGTCAAAAATGAATCTGAATGAGTAAAGGCACAGCTTTGCATATCAGAATGTGGTTTCAGTCTAATCTACAGTTTATTGAGTAATTGTACAGCTTCTTAATCATCTGAACAAGGTCTAAATATTATCTGATTATATTTTATCTAGTGGTACCTAGCAAGAATGTACTTAATATGTCAATATAATGTACCTAGTGTTGTTTTTAAGTGAGAACTTAGTACTATGCTATAATAATGTATGTTTTATTTAGTAATTGTACAGGTTTTCTACATAAGATTGAGAAAGGATACATCATATGTGTCTGTATGGCTTACGGTGAAGCTTTCTCAAACATCTGCATGAGATCCCAAGCTTGTCTCAAATGCATCTGAATGAGTAAGGGCACAGCTTTGCAAACATATCAGAATATGGTTCCAGTCTAATCTAGTTTATTTAGTAATTGTACAGCTTCTCATTCGTCTGATTAAGGTTAAAATGCTATATTATCATATGGTTTCTAGTGGTATCTAACAAGAATGGCATACTCTTTTGATATAATAATGTACCTTATATTCTGTTTTGAAGTAAGAACTTAGTGCTATGCTATAAGAATGTACGTTTGAATGAGTACGTGTGCAGTTTTTCATTCATCTGTCTGAGTATTAAAGCTATAAAGTTCAGAATGTGTCTTATGTTATGTTATAAATATTTGCTTAGTGCTATGCTATAAGAATGTATCTTGCGACATCTTTAACAAAATAAGTAAAAATACACCGTCTCATACATAAGATTGAGAAAGGATACATTATATGTCTCTGTATGGCTTAGGGTGGAGCTTTCTCAAACATCTGCCTGAGATCCCAAGCTTGTCTCAAATGCATCTGAATGAGTAAGGGCACAGCTTTGAAAACATATCAGAATATGGTTCCAGTCTAATCTACAGTTGATTGAGTAATTGTACAGCTTCTCATTCGTCTGATTAAGGTTAAAATGCTATGTTATCATATGGTTTCTAGTGGTATCTAACAAGAATGTACTTAATCTTGTGATATAATAATGTACCTTATATTCTGTTTTTAAGTAAGAACTTAGTGCTATGCTATAAGAATGTACGTTTGAATGAGTCCGTGTGCAGTTTTTCATTCGTCTGTCTGAGTATTAAAGCTATAAAGTTCAGAATGTGTCTTATGTCATGTTATAAATATTTACTTAGTGCTATGCTATAAGAATGTATCTTGCGAAATCTTTAACGAAGTAAGTAAGAATACTATAAGTTATCTACGTTCATATCCGTAGATATGGGTATTTTAACACCCTGAATTACCCCAGTACACCGTGAGGTGTAGCCGAAGGGTGAACAGGGTACTGAAGGGTGTTAAAATATCCATATCTACGGATATGAACGTAGATAACGTATTTATCCTCGGTCTTAGTCCGAATAAGGCGAGTTTTCTGGAAATTCGGGTACAAAGTGTATCGTGAAAACAACGTTTTTTTCATTATCTAAAAAAGTTTTATTGAAATTCGGAAATTTTACATATTTTTTACGGGGTGTAGGGTTCTACCAAAGCAGGTAGTCAAATATAAAACGTTTTTAATACGGAGACAGCGAAACTGGATTGATTCAAATTTGGCGCTAAATGTTGTGAGCGTTACGCAAAAGATGGTGTGACGTCAACGTGGATAATTTGCATAGTCAGTAGTCCCGTTCCTTGAAAATGTGGCAGTCAAGTGATGCATTTAATGAAATGAGTGTTAATGATCGGCATAATAGGACAAAATCGTTAATGAATTACATATTTAATTACAAACTTCATGGATAATCTACAGAATTCAACATTTCACAATGAGCAATCATGGAACTAAGGAAAACTTGCGTGAAGTTCCCCGGGATAATGGTTAGCAACGTCCGGGATATGGGTTATCAACACCCAGTGCTATGCGTTTTGTAACAACGTGCGTTAACCAATCAAAAGCTAGATATATACTAAGCCGGGGATAAACCTTCTTATACATAAGATTGAGAAAGGATACATCATATGTGTCTGTATGGCTTAGGGTGAAGCTTTCTCAAACATCTGCCTGAGATCCCAAGCTTTACTCAAATGCATCTGAATGAGTAAGGACACAGCTTTGAAAACATATCAGAATGTGGTTTCAGTCTAATCAACAGTTTATTGAGTAATTGTACAGCTTCTCATTCGTCTGATTAAGGTTAAAATGCTATGTAATCATATGGTTTCTAGTGGTATCTAACAAGAATGTCATACTCTTTTGATATAATAATGTACCTTATATTCTGTTTTGAAGTAAGGATTTAGTGCTATGCTATAAGAATGTATCTTGCGACATTTTTAACGAAATAAGTAAGAATACACCGTCTCATACATAAGATTGAGAAAGGATACATCATATGTGTCTGTATGGCTTAGGGTGGAGCTTTCCCAAACATCTGCCTGAGATCCCACGCTTGTCTCAAATGCATCTGAATGAGAGAGGGCACAGCTTTGCAAACATATCAGAATATGGTTCCAGTCTAATCTACAGTTTATTGAGTAATTGTACAGCTTCTCATTCGTCTGATTAAGGTTAAAATGCTATGTTATCATATGGTTTCTAGTGGTATATAACAAGAATGTACCTTCTCTTTTGATATAATAATGTACCTTATATTCTGTTTTAATGTAAGAACTTAGTGCTATGCTATAAGAATGTACGTTTGAATGAGTCCGTGTGCAGTTTTTCATTCGTCTGTATGAGTATTAAAGCTATAAAGTTCAGAATGTGTCTTATGTGATGTTATAAATATTTACTTAGTGCTATGCTATAAGAATGTATCTTGCGAAATCTTTAACGAAGTAAGTAAGAATACTATAAGTTATCTACGTTCATATCCGTAGATATGGGTATTTTAACACCCTGAATTACCCCAGTACACCGTGAGATGTAGCCGAAGGGTGAACAGGGTACTGAAGGGTGTTAAAATATCCATATCTACGGATATGAACGTAGATAACGTATTTATCCTCGGTCTTAGTCCGAATAAGGCGAGTTTTCTGGAAATTCGGGTACAAAGTGTATCGTGAAAACAACGTTTTTTTCATTATCTAAAAAAGTTTTATTGAAATTTGGAAATTTTACATATTTTTTACGGGGTGTAGGGTTCTACCAAAGCAGGTAGTCAAATATAAGACGTTTTTAATACGGAGACAGCGAAACTGGATTGATTCAAATTTGGCGCTAAATGTTGTGAGCGTTACGCAAAAGATGGTGTGACGTCAACGTGGATAATTTGCATAGTCAGTAGTCCCGTTCCTTGAAAATGTGGCAGTCAAGTGATGCATTTAATGAAATGAGTGTTAATGATCGGCATAATAGGACAAAATCGTTAATGAATTAAATATTTAATTACAAACTTCATGGATAATCTACAGAATTCAACATTTCACAAGGAGTAATCATGGAACTAAGGAAAACTTGCGTGAAGTTCCCCGGGATAATGGTTAGCAACGTCCGGGATATGGGTTAGCAACACCCAGTGCTATGCGTTTTGTAACAACGTGCGTTAACCAATCAAAAGCTAGATATATACTAAGCCGGGGATAAACCTTCTTATACATAAGATTGAGAAAGGATACATCATATGTGTCTGTATGGCTTAGGGTGAAGCTTTCTCAAACATCTGCCTGAGATCCCAAGCTTTACTCAAATGCATCTGAATGAGTAAGGACACAGCTTTGAAAACATATCAGAATGTGGTTCCAGTCTAATCTATAGTTTATTGAGTAATTGTACAGCTTCTCATTCGTCTGATTAAGGTTAAAATGCTATGTTATCATATGGTTTCTAGTGGTATCTAACAAGAATGTCATACTCTTTTGATATGATAATGTACCTTATATTCTGTTTTGAAGTAAGGACTTAGTTCTATGCTATAAGAATGTACGTTTGAATGAGTACATATGCAGTTTTTCATTCATCTGTCTGAGTATTAAAGCTATCAAGTTAATTCAAAATGTGTCTTATGTCATGTTATAAATATGTTCTTAGTGCTATGCTATAAGAATGTATCTTGCGACATTTTTAACGAAATAAGTAAGAATACACCGTCTCATACATAAGATTGAGAAAGGATACATCATATGTGTCTGTATGGCTTAGGGTGGAGCTTTCCCAAACATCTGCCTGAGATCCCAAGCTTGTCTCAAATGCATCTGAATGAGAGAGGGCACAGCTTTGCAAACATATCAGAATATGGTTCCAGTCTAATCTACAGTTTATTGAGTAATTGTACAACTTCTCATTCGTCTGATTAAGGTTAAAATGCTATGTTATCATATGGTTTCTAGTGGTATATAACAAGAATGTACCTTCTCTTTTGATATAATAATGTACCTTATATTCTGTTTTTATGTAAGAACTTAGTGCTATGCTATAAGAATGTACGTTTGAATGAGTCCGTGTGCAGTTTTTCATTCGTCTGTCTGAGTATTAAAGCTATAAAATTCAGAATATGTCTTATGTGTTGTTATAAATATTTACTTAGTGCTATGCTATAAGAATGTATCTTGCGAAATCTTTAACGAAGTAAGTAAGAATACTATAAGTTATCTACGTTCATATCCGTAGATATGGGTATTTTAACACCCTGAATTACCCCAGTACACCGTGAGATGTAGCCGAAGGGTGAACAGGGTACTGAAGGGTGTTAAAATATCCATATCTACGGATATGAACGTAGATAACGTATTTATCCTCGGTCTTAGTCCGAATAAGGCGAGTTTTCTGGAAATTCGGGTACAAAGTGTATCGTGAAAACAACGTTTTTTTCATTATCTAAAAAAGTTTTATTGAAATTTGGAAATTTTACATATTTTTTACGGGGTGTAGGGTTCTACCAAAGGAGGTAGTCAAATATAAGACGTTTTTAATACGGAGACAGCGAAACTGGATTGATTCAAATTTGGCGCTAAATGTTGTGAGCGTTACGCAAAAGATGGTGTGACGTCAACGTGGATAATTTGCATAGTCAGTAGTCCCGTTCCTTGAAAATGTGGCAGTCAAGTGATGCATTTAATGAAATGAGTGTTAATGATCGGCATAATAGGACAAAATCGTTAATGAATTAAATATTTAATTACAAACTTCATGGATAATCTACAGAATTCAACATTTCACAAGGAGTAATCATGGAACTAAGGAAAACTTGCGTGAAGTTCCCCGGGATAATGGTTAGCAACGTCCGGGATATGGGTTAGCAACACCCAGTGCTATGCGTTTTGTAACAACGTGCGTTAACCAATCAAAAGCTAGATATATACTAAGCCGGGGATAAACCTTCTTATACATAAGATTGAGAAAGGATACATCATATGTGTCTGTATGGCTTAGGGTGAAGCTTTCTCAAACATCTGCCTGAGATCCCAAGCTTTACTCAAATGCATCTGAATGAGTAAGGACACAGCTTTGAAAACATATCAGAATGTGGTTCCAGTCAAATGCATTTGAATGGAAGCATATAGTTAGACCCCCCCCCCCTTTACTCTGGGTTTTTAAAATGGCTGGATCCGCCACTGAATATCCATTGGATGCTGAATGTGGATTGAAGGTAATATATGTGCATCGGGATGTTGATTTAGTATTGGAAATGTAGTATTTTTATATATTGATTGATATGTTATATAAATATTTAGTTGTTTTTTTGTTCTACTTAAAGAGTGTGCGTTATACATCCATTCTTTTTATATTTTGTTCACTTTACTTGTTGAAAATTAAAATATTTACAAATATATAGACACGATTCTCGAGGTGTGTCTCTCTGGAAGTGTGCCTAGATTGACAAAAGTCATAAAATACATTTAATGCATTTTTGAAAACATTGTACAGGAACATTTTTTAGCAAACAAATCGTGCATATTGCAGATTAGCAATGCAAATAAAGACGTATTAATGATTGATATTTCAATTTTCAATTTCAGTGTGTAATATATATGCATAATAAAACGACAATGAATTAATAACATTTGATCTGAAATGTAATACACATAGTTAATTTTCCGGCATTTGATGGCTTAATATCCTCAGAAGAGAACAGTCTGTAATTATTTATCTCATTTAAGCCAATAGTTGTTGCTGAATATCAGCCACATCATGAAGCAAACAAACAGAATTTATATGTGACAAGTAATTATTTCAAGATGGCGTGTATATCGACTGAAACTAAAAGCTCTGTCCTGTTATTCGAAGCAAAAAAAAGCTACAAGTAAAAAACAAAATGCAACCTCATTTCTTTACGGAAAATGTGAACGGAAAATAAGTTGATATAAAAAAAGAACACGTGGTATTATTGCCAATGAGACAACTCTCTACAAGAGACCAAAATGACACAGAGATTAACAATTTTAGGTCACTGTACGGCCTTCAATAATGAGCAAAGCCCATACCGCATAGTCAAACAATTCAAACGAGAGCACTAACGGCCTTATTTATGTAATGCTCTCCTTCATTGCACAATGCGGGTCATTTCATAGGTCGTCATATCTTACATACATATTCATAACATATAGTTTTGGATGCGCCGAATTACATTTATGAATTATAGACTTTTGACAAGGTCAACACATTATATATGCGTCTATTCAGATTATATTGACGGATGACGAAGATATTTTCCCGCCACCTCTTATCTTGTATTTGTTTTTTGAATTAGCAGGGAGTTTTGGCAAAACTGAGTCCAGAGCCCCTCTTAATCAAACTGCTTATAGAACCAACAAACGCAGCTTCATCATTTTCAAAAATTCTGGTTCCGCCACTGGTCATTGAATGAGAAATCAAAAAGAGAAAAAAAATAGGGCCGTGTGTTTGTTTATCTAATGATATCTTAATGAACAACTTCTCTATTCATTTTACATCGGATGACCGTGAGGGCATTCATGTGTATTGCTGTCACCTAAATTTCCATTACATAACCTTTTTGATAATGTAACCGATCTATAAACATGATAATAATAAATACGCGAACATTATCCAGTGCAAAATTACATGCCTTATCACTTGTTCTTATTCATTTCAAATGGATACTCCTAAAAATACATTTTTTTAACATAAATTAATGATATGAAAATGTCGTTAAACTCGTTAGAAACATAAATAAAGTAAAAAAATCTTTAATATTTATACACACGTAACAGAAAAAGTGTGTTACCGCATGCGGAAGAATATCTCAAGAATCTGTCACCGGAGAAACAAGGTGACTTGTGATGTTGTGTAACAGGAGCCTGACTGAATGGCCTCTTGTTACTGAAACTGTGTGATGCACCTGATCACACAACGCACGATTGCTGTGAATAGCAATGAGAACTCTGAACTCTGAAACTCTGGTGAAAACTAACTACTGAGACTCTGGAACTAGCGATGAATAAACCAATAATTCAGCATGGAATATTAATACTTGTATTACAGATGGACTGTGTTCAGTGTAAAGTCCTGAGTCCGAATCTTGCTTATCAAAATTATAAGCAAGTATTTATACACAATTGAATTGACAAGTATAGACATAACAAATAACAATTAATTTCAGTAATATTGTTCACTGACAAAGATTAAACTATTTTTAGAACTTGAAGAATAGATATTAAATGATAATCTGATTATGACAATTAAGAACATACATTATGAAAAAGGTAAAATGTCACTAATCAGCTAACAGAGTATAACATGTCACTCAATGTCCAAACTGAGAATTAAATGCATAGCAAAGCATGTTGATTTTAAGTCCTGGATACGAAATGTAAATAGAAACAAAATTATAAAATAATATGAATTATAAAACACAGAGAATTTAAGTCTAAAATATCAAATTTGAGAATTTTAAATTAAAGTTCAAAATAATAAACGAAGCTGAATTTTTCCTTGGTCACAAACGTGTGCATCTCCCATGCAGAGTTATCTGTCTTTGCTAACTCTCTCTGCGTGGGACATTGAACATGTTGAATGTTTTGCTAGAAAATATGAATGCCCACTCAAATTCAATCTATCAGAAAAATCGAATTAGTACAGAAGAGTGTCCACCATGCACTTGCACAGCACTATAATTAATATAGTGCAATAGAATGATATACAAATGGATAAAAATTATAAACTGTAATTTACAAATATTAAAATAATGTATAACAAAAAAAACAGAGTTTACTGATTTGTATGACTTCTATGAAGAGGTTGAAATTATCACGTCAATTTCAGGTAAAGAGATGTGATTTGGTTTTCTGAGACAGGGAAGTGCTTGTGACCGTCCACTAGAACTTGCGGTTATCCGATGTTCAGTACTTCAGTACTTTGATTAATATCTTTAAAATAAAGATGTTCTAAAAAACTCAGACTAGCCTCTTTTGATAGCGAGGCAAAATATATTCGCCGAGCTTAGCGAGGCGAAATTTTTGTGGCGAGGGGTCTGGTGGCCGCTCAAGGCCCCCAGAAGCTCTGAGAAAAATGAAGCAAAATCGTGCCCTCTGAGCGTTTTCCGGACTCTTTCTTACATTGAAACGCAATTTTTTTAGCGCTTTTTTTGACAATATTCTGGTCTCAAAGCAAAAACATAGATTCATTGTAATTAAAGACTTTTACGGGTTTTACGGGGACAACATTAAAAGTAGACCGATATGAAGGATAAAGCAAAAATCGTAATTCTCACAATCATTAAAATCGCATCTGTCTGTCTGTTCTTTGTCTCGTATTGTTCTTAGACTTTGGTGATTTTTTTTGTGACTAGATTTATATATAGTGACAGTGCAGTAGTATATTTTAAGTACTAGTACTGTTTAAGTCGACACTGAGGATCACCTTGACCTTGTTTTACGGTATTAATGATTCTTTTATTGTTGAAGACCATCCAGAAACTATCAAGATGAAGAACAAGAATAAAAACTTTGACCATTGATCATTTGTATTTTTACTATGCATTAATTTTGTGTGAGATTAGGTCCCGTGCACATTTACTCCATCTTCTTTTATTTCTGTGAAAGGGCCTGAACACGACTTAATGCAAGTTTAACCCTTTAATGTAAAAGATCATATGGCAATACATTGATGTTTTATGGATGATTTGATACCAGGAAATTGGTGGTCTTACTTTAATTTAAACTATGTCAGCTATCTAGTTTGATCTACAACAAAAAGAGCCAGTTTTGTATTCTTTGATATCAAGTTCAATTCTCCACGCGGAAACGAACATAGTTTTCTGTGTCCAGTAGCATCGTAAACATTCTTAAAATACTTTCTCGTACAATGTCTGGACATTGGTGGACATGCAAAATTGCAAAACCACGCGTTTACAAATAAAAATCAACACTCAGACTATTTGGATGGAGAGTTGTCTCATTGGCACTTACACCACATCTTCCTATATCTTTATAGTTTTAAAGTAGGACAATAAATGAACAAAAGCCAAACTCGGGACACAGAAGTACAAACAATAGACCATTAACTCTGAAAACTAAAAATAAAATAGAAACATGGACCACGATAAACATGCAAGGGCGACATCTGAGAGTAAAGAGAACTTGCGTCTGCAAGACACTTTCCGTGAAGACAATCTTTTGTTTCAGTTCTTTTTTTTTTTTTTTTTTTGAAATTTCCAACATGAGGCATTTGCCTCATTTGCCCCAATGTAGTTATATTCTTTACAATTGTCTTATTATTCTTATTTTATCTTGATTCATTTTGAGAACTCAAATTGTATCAATGACATACTGCACATTTAAAGATTTTTGAAAACTGGGAGTTAGCCGGCAATTGTTTCATGGTGCTTTAAACGGATAAATAAGAGGGTTCCGAAATTCCAACAATACAAAACATGACAAGTGAACTTTCTTAATTTATAATCAGTAGCAGGAAAATTACAGAAGAATTTAAGCCTTCCCTTTCGTGTTAAAGTCTGTCACAGTTTTCTTTTCGTTATATAGGTAATTTTTTTTAAAAGAATTTTGACTAAATATGTTCCGTCGATTTCAAGGCGAACAAAATTGCATCAATTCAAGATTTTTACCGCACTTTGAGGATAATTTGGATTGAATCATATGAACTTCATGCCTCGCTAGCTATCATAATTAAAAAAATAACGTCTCGCTTTAACAGTAGCCGAGAAAAGGGGGACCGATATATCTAAAAATGGCAATATTTAACGGAAACTGTCAAAACATATTTAGAATAATAACATTAGATCCAAAAGAATATATTTGTATGAAATTTTATATTTTTTAACATGAGATTTCTCAAAATAATGATGTGCAGCAAATCCCTTTTATGAACATTTGGCTTAATTGTGTATTTAGCTATATTTATCGAACCATTCGGGTTCATAACTAAACACATCGAAGCTTACCGTTTATACCGTATATTTCGCAAAATTATAATATTCATTGAATTTATGACTCTCCGTTCGGAAAATAGGTTGATGTTCCTAATTCATACGACGATATTCGTTGAAATATTGAACAAAAAGATAAATTCATATCAACAACTGTGGAATAATGTATTGATTATAAATGTTCTTTGTCGGTAAACGTGAAATTTATTTGTACGAGCTTTAGAAACAGGACGAAAAGCGAGGCTTACCGAATTTTCTCCTGTTTCGCAGCGAGAACTAATACATTTTATATTTCTGACAATGTGCATATATTGTTTACAATTTACACCTGGCATTTGAGCAAAAGTTGTTTAAATCTTAACCATTGTCTTTGATTTTTACAATTATTGAAACGCGGACTCGAAGAAAACCCCAAAATGAACTATTACCCAGAAAGAAATATCCATATTACCGATTGATCAACATGGAAACGGGTAGCAGGAAAATTTATTTGTACATGTACAAACAAAGCAAAAAAAAAATGTTGTTTATCTGTTATTTGTATACAATAACTAGCTAATTGCAGGATAAGTACCGATTATCAGGTTGTCTGCATGTTGATATCGTAAATTATCTTACCTCCTACACATTTCCAGGAATATGATTGGTTAAAAGCGTCCGCGTGCAAACCGTGTATATTTGATATTAGGTTAGTAGGGAGGCGGGGCTTATCTCATACACGGTTAGTAGTGGAGTTACGTCCCTTTATATTCCTTATTAGGTAAGAAGGGGGCGGGGCTTATTTCATACACAGTTAGTAATGGTGTTATGTCCCTTTGTAAAAAACAAAACGGTACTGAGAAAAAATCTTAAATGTTCCAACAGACGAAGAAATTGATGATTAAGATTGAAACAAATTCATAAAACACATTTAAACCTTACAAGTCGTTATTGTTGGCATCTGTTTTTGTAGGATCAATGGAAGTATTTTCTTAGCGCTAACAGTATTGAAGACTTGCTCGTTTTGAGAATCACTAGTCTTAAGTTCACACGTTAAGATAGTCGGTAAGATAAATTCGTTACATACTGTGCTAGTGACGTAATACGGTATATATGGGGTCAGTAAATTCCATATGGGGATTCGAGCTTCGCTCTCACCCCATATGGAATTTACTGACCCCATATATACCGTATTAGGTCACTAGCACACTATGTAACTAATAATATCAGCTGCGAGACATAATATGAAGCTTTTTGTCGAGTAAGCGCAGCGAACGAGATCAAAAAGCCTTCATATTATGTCGAGCAGCTGATATTTTACAATATTAATATGCCGATAACCTGATAATCGATTTATCGGGCTGTATTTGCGTTTTTTTGAAGTATTGTCTTAGTTTCACCAGCAACAGGAAGTTGACTTGATAAGTTCGGGTCAAACTTATCAACGTCGGTTCAAACATTATGACGTCGCTGATATGTCCGGGTCAAAGTTATTAAAGCCAGGTCAACGTATTTGACGTCACAAAGCCGTGATATGGAGTTTTATTAAGAGCTGAGCAGATTGATATAGACAGTTGGACGACCGATAAAAGCGAATTACTTAACTGTAACCATTTTTTTAAAACTGGTGAAAAATTAAATTGGGTAGAAAAAAAGAAAGATTAGATGACTATGTGGTATGGTTTTTTTTGTTAAAGGCCATAATAAGATCTATTGTTATTTATTTCTTTGTCATTTGGTCTCTTGTGGAGAATTGTCTCATTGGCATTTATACCACACTTTTTTTTATAGATAGTCAGCTTTTTTCTGAAATTCAAAGGGAAAATTATGTTATGATGACCATTTTAGCCACGAAATTATTTATCTATTCTTATAGACAACAAAATAAACGATATGCATATCACTTATACAAGAAATAATAGAAGAAAACATTTCAATTTACTATAATATGTATTTTTTTGTATCGTTCTTGATGACACGATTCGGAAAGTTACTGGACCAAATACGGATAAATGAAAGTCATTACCTGGAGTTTCAAGTTTCGGGATTTAATTTCGAGTATGGTCAGCGAAGGTGAAACAAGGCTGATAACCCTTTCATTTAAAAAAAAAATATATGTGTATGCGTCATTTTTGTAGATTACAGGATAATGCAGTTTTTAATATGAAAAAAAAAAAAGTTTTTTTTTGAGAAAATGCAGCTTTTTGTTACACCCTTCTACCTGTCTGATCAAAAATCGGATCAAATTTTTCCAACTTCCTTGTTAGTTTAAAAAAATTGTCAGATAAGAGGAGCGGGTCACCTGACCACCCCTTTTCAGGACACCCACCCGTCTCAACACGCCTTGTCAGGGACGGAGGAAACAATAAGTCTTATGAAGGTTATTCAGAATAATATTCACAACTGTTAAAGGAAATAAACGAAAATAAAATCTTAAACATTTGTAGGATTCCTTAGCTGCTACATGAATTGTGGGAGACGTCATTACATTTGTAGCATTAATCTAGTACACGTTTCTCGCTAGATGAAAACCCTACTGGGAGGGTAATAACAAATCATCCTGGTCTCTTGTGAAGAGTTGTCACATTGGCATTCGTACCACATCTTCCTTTTTATATCGTATTGTTCCTTTCGGTTGCACCTCTTGAAAACTAAAGTCGTGTCTGTATATTTGTTACAATTTTCAACAAGAGAAGTAAACAAATTTTTAAAGCATGGATGCATAACGCACACTCTTTAAGTAGAGCAAAATAATTTCCCATAAAACTAGATACATTGTATGTATATAGCATTTTTACACCAATCAATATGATTAATATAAAAATCCACAATTTGTAAGAAAGGTCAAACTTTTAATTTTCTTCATTTTCAAAATGCATATCATTGATGCGTTTTGTTTTAATCTGTGTCAAAAAAGCGTTTACCAGAACGTAATAGGTGTTTGGACATAACGTAATAGGGCAGCAACCATTTGATTTTCTGGGGGGGGGGGCTATGGTTTTTTTTTTCTGTGCAAACTTTTTTTTTCGACTTCGGCGAAGAACAATCTATTTTTTTAACGACAAACCGAAGACAATTTTTTTCTTTCAATTTCAGCATTCCATATAGTGGCAGCTGAGGGTGAAACAAACAATTTTTTTTACTCAGGGTCCAAAACATATTAATTTTTTCACCAAAACCTGGAAACAAACTTTTTTTTCCAAAAAAAACCATAGCCCCCCCCCAGAAAATCAAATGGTTGCTGCCTAGGTGTTTGTACATAACGTAATAGATGTTTGGACATAATGTAATAGGCATTTGCACATAACTTACATGGTGTTTGCACATAATGTAAGCGGTATTTGAACATAACGTAATAGTGTTTGCACATAATAATGTAGTTTTTAGACATAACTTAATAGGTGTTTGCACATAAGGTAAACGATGTTTGCACATAAGGTAAACGAGGTTTGCACAAAACGTATTAGTTGTTTGCACATAATGTAAAAGGCATTTGCACATGACGTAATGAATGCTCACAGAGAGTATCAACTGTTCGACAAAACGCATAGGAATTATACCATGATGTATTGTGTTTTTCACCGAAGATACATATGTATAATCACAACATAACGCCAAAAGACTATAATATCATGAGATTTACATAGAACAAAGGTGTATCAAAACAAAAGCTTAAGAACATTTGACATAACAATAACACTTGAGACAGGATGCAATTATTAACTGACTTACGTAAAAGAAGAATAGACACAGCATAGATAAAATATGACAGAATGTATAGGTGGTTGATCATAAAGTTTCGAAGTATTCACAGAATATATAGTAGTTACAGCATAATGTAATGCATATTTTACACAACAAAGTTTAGTAATGACATATCATACAATTGTTTGACCAAACAAATTACTAATTTTACATAACAAAGAGATGCCGTGTCAGGAAATAAAGGCATCACAGGACGCAAAGGCAAATCGACAAAACACATTAAATATTTACACTATAAGACAGTTCCGGCGTTCCATACATATGCAGTTTTTCATTCATCTGTCTGGGTATTAAAGCTATCAAGTTCAAAATGTGTCTTATGTCATGTTATAAATATGTTCTTAGTGCTATGCTATAAGAATGTATCTTGCGACATTTTTAACGAAATAAGTAAGAATACACCGTCTCATACATAAGATTGAGAAAGGATACATCATATGTGTCTGTATGGCTTAGGGTGGAGCTTTCCCAAACATCTGCCTGAGATCCCAAGCTTGTCTCAAATGCATCTGAATGAGAGAGGGCACAGCTTTGCAAACATATCAGAATATGGTTCCAGTCTAATCTACAGTTTATTGAGTAATTGTACAGCTTCTCATTCGTCTGATTAAGGTTAAAATGCTATGTTATCATATGGTTTCTAGTGGTATATAACAAGAATGTACCTTCTCTTTTGATATAATAATGTACCTTATATTCTGTTTTTATGTAAGAACTTAGTGCTATGCTATAAGAATGTACGTTTGAATGAGTCCGTGTGCAGTTTTTCATTCGTCTGAATGAGTATTAAAGCTATAAAGTTCAGAATGTGTCTTATGTGATGTTATAAATATTTACTTAGTGCTATGCTATAAGAATGTATCTTGCGAAATCTTTAACGAAGTAAGTAAGAATACTATAAGTTATCTACGTTCATATCCGTAGATATGGGTATTTTAACACCCTGAATTACCCCAGTACACCGTGAGATGTAGCCGAAGGGTGAACAGGGTACTGAAGGGTGTTAAAATATCCATATCTACGGATATGAACGTAGATAACGTATTTATCCTCGGTCTTAGTCCGAATAAGGCGAGTTTTCTGGAAATTCGGGTACAAAGTGTATCGTGAAAACAACGTTTTTTTCATTATCTAAAAAAGTTTTATTGAAATTTGGAAATTTTACATATTTTTTACGGGGTGTAGGGTTCTACCAAAGTAGGTAGTCAAATATAAGACGTTTTTAATACGGAGACAGCGAAACTGGATTGATTCAAATTTGGCGCTAAATGTTGTGAGCGTTACGCAAAAGATGGTGTGACGTCAACGTGGATAATTTGCATAGTCAGTAGTCCCGTTCCTTGAAAATGTGGCAGTCAAGTGATGCATTTAATGAAATGAGTGTTAATGATCGGCATAATAGGACAAAATCGTTAATGAATTAAATATTTAATTACAAACTTCATGGATAATCTACAGAATTCAACATTTCACAAGGAGTAATCATGGAACTAAGGAAAACTTGCGTGAAGTTCCCCGGGATAATGGTTAGCAACGTCCGGGATATGGGTTAGCAACACCCAGTGCTATGCGTTTTGTAACAACATGCGTTAACCAATCAAAAGCTAGATATATACTAAGCCGGGGATAAACCTTCTTATACATAAGATTGAGAAAGGATACATCATATGTGTCTGTATGGCTTAGGGTGAAGCTTTCTCAAACATCTGCCTGAGATCCCAAGCTTTACTCAAATGCATCTGAATGAGTAAGGACACAGCTTTGAAAACATATCAGAATGTGGTTCCAGTCTAATCTACAGTTTATTGAGTAATTGTACAGCTTCTCATTCGTCTGATTAAGGTTAAAATGCTATGTTATCATATGGTTTCTAGTGGTATCTAACAAGAATGTCATACTCTTTTGATATAATAATGTACCTTATATTCTGTTTTGAAGTAAGGACTTAGTTCTATGCTATCAGAATGTACGTTTGTATGAGTACATATGCAGTTTTTCATTCATCTGTCTGAGTATTAAAGCTATCAAGTTCAAAATGTGTCTTATGTCATGTTATAAATATGTTCTTAGTGCTATGCTATAAGAATGTATCTTGCGACATTTTTAACGAAATAAGTAAGAATACACCGTCTCATACATAAGATTGAGAAAGGATACATCATATGTGTCTGTATGGCTTAGGGTGGAGCTTTCCCAAACATCTGCCTGAGATCCCAAGCTTGTCTCAAATGCATCTGAATGAGAGAGGGCACAGCTTTGCAAACATATCAGAATATGGTTCCAGTCTAATCTACAGTTTATTGAGTAATTGTACAGCTTCTCATTCGTCTGATTAAGGTTAAAATGCTATGTTATCATATGGTTTCTAGTGGTATCTAACAAGAATGTACCTTCTCTTTTGATATAATAATGTACCTTATATTCTGTTTTTATGTAAGAACTTAGTGCTATGCTATAAGAATGTACGTTTGAATGAGTCCGTGTGCAGTTTTTCATTCGTCTGTCTGAGTATTAAAGCTATAAAGTTCAGAATGTGTCTTATGTCATGTTATAAATATTTACTTAGTGCTATGCTATAAGAATGTATCTTGCGAAATCTTTAACGAAGTAAGTAAGAATACTATAAGTTATCTACGTTCATATCCGTAGATATGGGCATTTTAACACCCTGAATTACCTAAGTACACCGTGAGATGTAGCCGAAGGGTGAACAGGGTACTGAAGGGTGTTAAAATATCCATATCTACGGATATGAACGTAGATAACGTATTTATCCTCGGTCTTAGTCCGAATAAGGCGAGTTTTCTGGAAATTCGGGTACAAAGTGTATCGTGAAAACAACGTTTTTTTTCATTATCTAAAAAAGTTTTATTGAAATTTGGAAATTTTACATATTTTTTACGGGGTGTAGGGTTCTACCAAAGCAGGTAGTCAAATATAAGACGTTTTTAATACGGAGACAGCGAAACTGGATTGATTCAAATTTGGCGCTAAATGTTGTGAGCGTTACGCAAAAGATGGTGTGACGTCAACGTGGATAATTTGCATAGTCAGTAGTCCCGTTCCTTGAAAATGTGGCAGTCAAGTGATGCATTTAATGAAATGAGTGTTAATGATCGGCATAATAGGACAAAATCGTTAATGAATTAAATATTTAATTACAAACTTCATGGATAATCTACAGAATTCAACATTTCACAAGGAGCAATCATGGAACTAAGGAAAACTTGCGTGAAGTTCCCCGGGATAATGGTTAGCAACGTCCGGGATATGGGTTAGCAACACCCAGTGCTATGCGTTTTGTAACAACGTGCGTTAACCAATCAAAAACTAGATATATACTAAGCCGGGGATAAACCTTCTTATACATAAGATTGAGAAAGGATACATCATATGTGTCTGTATGGCTTAGGGTGAAGCTTTCTCAAACATCTGCCTGAGATCCCAAGCTTTACTGAAATGCATCTGAATGAGTAAGGACACAGCTTTGAAAACATATCAGAATGTGGTTCCAGTCTAATCTACAGTTTATGGAGTAATTGTACAGCTTCTCATTCGTCTGATTAAGGTTAAAATGCTATGTTATCATATGGTTTCTAGTGGTATCTAACAAGAATGTCATACTCTTTTGATATAATAATGTACCTTATATTCTGTTTTGAAGTAAGGACTTAGTTCTATGCTATAAGAATGTACGTTTGAATGAGTACATATGCAGTTTTTCATTCATCTGTCTGAGTATTAAAGCTATCAAGTTCAAAATGTGTCTTATGTCATGTTATAAATATGTTCTTAGTGCTATGCTATAAGAATGTATCTTGCGACATTTTTAACGAAATAAGTAAGAATACACCGTCTCATACATAAGATTGAGAAAGGATACATCATATGTGTCTGTATGGCTTAGGGTGGAGCTTTCCCAAACATCTGCCTGAGATCCCAAGCTTGTCTAAAATGCATCTGAATGAGAGAGGGCACAGCTTTGCAAACATATCAGAATATGGTTCCAGTCTAATCTACAGTTTATTGAGTAATTGTACAGCTTCTCATTCGTCTGATTAAGGTTAAAATGCTATGTTATCATATGGTTTCTAGTGGTATATAACAAGAATTTACCTTCTCTTTTGATATAATAATGTACCTTATATTCTGTTTTTATGTAAGAACTTAGTGCTATGCTATAAGAATGTACGTTTGAATGAGTCCGAGTGCAGTTTTTCTTTCATCTGTCTGAGTATTAAAGCTATCAAGTTTAAAATGTGTCTTATGTCATGTTATAAATATGTTCTTAGTGCTATGCTATAAGAATGTATCTTGCGACATTTTTAACGAAATAAGTAAGAATACACCGTCTCATACATAAGATTGAGAAAGGATACATCATATGTGTCTGTATGGCTTAGGGTGGAGCTTTCCCAAACATCTGCCTGAGATCCCAAGCTTGTCTCAAATGCATCTGAATGAGAGAGGGCACAGCTTTGCAAACATATCAGAATATGGTTCCAGTCTAATCTACAGTTTATTGAGTAATTGTACAGCTTCTCATTCGTCTGATTAAGGTTAAAATGCTATGTTATCATATGGTTTCTAGTGGTATATAACAAGAATGTACCTTCTCTTTTGATATAATAATGTACCTTATATTCTGTTTTTATGTAAGAACTTAGTGCTATGCTATAAGAATGTACGTTTGAATGAGTCCGTGTGCAGTTTTTCATTCATCTGTCTGAGTATTAAAGCTATCAAGTTTAAAATGTGTCTTATGTCATGTTATAAATATGTACTTAGTGCGATGCTATAAGAATGTATCTTGCGAAATCTTTAACGAAATAAGTAAGAATACACCGTCTCATACATAAGATTGAGAAAGGATACATCATATGTGGCTGTATAGCTTAGGGTGAAACTTTCTCAAACATCTGCCTGAGATCCCAAGCTTGTCTCAATTGCATCTGAATGAGCAAGGGCACAGCTTTGCAAACATATCAGAATATGGTTCCAGTCTAATCTCCTCTTATATTTAATGCGTTTCCCTCAGTTTTAGTTTGTTTCCCCGATTTTGTTTTTTGTCCATGGATTTATGAGTTTGAACATCGGTATACTACTGTTGCCTTTATTTATTGAGCAATTGTACAACTTCTCATTCGTATGATTAAGGTTAAAATGCTATGTTATCATATGGTTTCTAGTGGTATCTAACAAGAATGTACTTAATCTTGTGATATAATAATGTACCTTATATTCTGTTTTTAAGTAAGAACTTAGTGTTATGCTATAAGAATGTACGTTTGAATGAGTACGTGTGCAGTTTTTCATTCATCTGTCTGAGTATTAAAGCTATAAAGTTCAGAATATGTCCTATGTTATGTTATAAATATTTACTTAGTGCTATGCTATAAGAATGTATCTTGCGAAATCTTTAACGAAATAAGTAAGAATACTATAAGTTATCTACGTTCATATCCGTAGATATGGCTATTTTAACACCCTGAAGTACCCCAGTACACCATGAGGCGTAGCTGAAGGGTGTACAGGGTACTGAAGGGTGTTAAAATATCCATATCTACGGATATGAACGTAGATAACGTATTAACCCCCGGTCTTAGTCCGAATAAGGCGAGTTTTCTGGAAATTCGGGTACAAAGTGTATCGTGAAAACAACGTTTTTTTCATTATCTAAAAAAGTTTTATTGAAATTTGGAAATTTTACATATTTTTTACGGAGTGTAGGGTACTACCTTTGGTAGAACCCTACAGGTAGTTTTTAATATGGAGACAGAGAAACTGGATTGAGTCAAATTTTACGCTAACTGTTTTGAGCGTTACGCAAAAGATGGTGTGACGTCAACGTGGGTAATTTGCATAGTCAGTAGTCCCGTTCCTTGAAAATGTGGCAGTCAAGTGATGCATTTAATGAAATGAGTGTTAATGATCGGAATAATAGGACAAAATCGTTAATGAATTAAATATTTAATTACAAACATCATGGATAATCTACAGAATTCAACATTTCACAAGGAGCAATCATGGAACTAAGGAAAACTTGCGTGAAGTTCCCCGGGATAATGGTAAGCAATGTCCGGGATATGGGTTAGCAACAGCCAGGGGCTATGGGTTTTGTAACGACGTGCGTTAACCAATGAAAATGCTAGATATATACTAAGCCGGGGATAAACCTTCTTATACATAAGATTGAGAAAGGATACATCATGTGTCTGTATGGCTTAGGGTGAAGCTTTCTCAAACATCTGCCTGAGATCCCAAGCTTGTCTCAAATGCATCTGAATGAGTAAGGGCACAGCTTTGAAAACATATCAGAATATGGTTCCAGTCTAATCTACAGTTGATTGAGTAATTGTACAGCTTCTCATTCGTCTGATTAAGGTTAAAATGCTATGTTATCATATGGTTTCTAGTGGTATATAACAAGAATTTACCTTCTCTTTTGATATAATAATGTACCTTATATTCTGTTTTTATGTAAGAACTTAGTGCTATGCTATAAGAATGTACGTTTGAATGAGTCCGAGTGCAGTTTTTCTTTCATCTGTCTGAGTATTAAAGCTATCAAGTTTAAAATGTGTCTTATGTCATGTTATAAATATGTTCTTAGTGCTATGCTATAAGAATGTATCTTGCGACATTTTTAACGAAATAAGTAAGAATACACCGTCTCATACATAAGATTGAGAAAGGATACATCATATGTGTCTGTATGGCTTAGGGTGGAGCTTTCCCAAACATCTGCCTGAGATCCCAAGCTTGTCTCAAATGCATCTGAATGAGAGGGCACAGCTTTGCAAACATATCAGAATATGGTTCCAGTCTAATCTACAGTTTATTGAGTAATTGTACAGCTTCTCATTCGTCTGATTAAGGTTAAAATGCTATGTTATCATATGGTTTCTAGTGGTATATAACAAGAATGTACCTTCTCTTTTGATATAATAATGTACCTTATATTCTGTTTTTATGTAAGAACTTAGTGCTATGCTATAAGAATGTACGTTTGAATGAGTCCGTGTGCAGTTTTTCATTCATCTGTCTGAGTATTAAAGCTATCAAGTTTAAAATGTGTCTTATGTCATGTTATAAATATGTACTTAGTGCGATGCTATAAGAATGTATCTTGCGAAATCTTTAACGAAATAAGTAAGAATACACCGTCTCATACATAAGATTGAGAAAGGATACATCATATGTGGCTGTATAGCTTAGGGTGAAACTTTCTCAAACATCTGCCTGAGATCCCAAGCTTGTCTCAATTGCATCTGAATGAGCAAGGGCACAGCTTTGCAAACATATCAGAATATGGTTCCAGTCTAATCTCCTCTTATATTTAATGCGTTTCCCTCAGTTTTAGTTTGTTTCCCCGATTTTGTTTTTTGTCCATGGATTTATGAGTTTGAACATCGGTATACTACTGTTGCCTTTATTTATTGAGCAATTGTACAACTTCTCATTCGTATGATTAAGGTTAAAATGCTATGTTATCATATGGTTTCTAGTGGTATCTAACAAGAATGTACTTAATCTTGTGATATAATAATGTACCTTATATTCTGTTTTTAAGTAAGAACTTAGTGTTATGCTATAAGAATGTACGTTTGAATGAGTACGTGTGCAGTTTTTCATTCATCTGTCTGAGTATTAAAGCTATAAAGTTCAGAATATGTCCTATGTTATGTTATAAATATTTACTTAGTGCTATGCTATAAGAATGTATCTTGCGAAATCTTTAACGAAATAAGTAAGAATACTATAAGTTATCTACGTTCATATCCGTAGATATGGCTATTTTAACACCCTGAAGTACCCCAGTACACCATGAGGCGTAGCTGAAGGGTGTACAGGGTACTGAAGGGTGTTAAAATATCCATATCTACGGATATGAACGTAGATAACGTATTAACCCCCGGTCTTAGTCCGAATAAGGCGAGTTTTCTGGAAATTCGGGTACAAAGTGTATCGTGAAAACAACGTTTTTTTCATTATCTAAAAAAGTTTTATTGAAATTTGGAAATTTTACATATTTTTTACGGAGTGTAGGGTACTACCTTTGGTAGAACCCTACAGGTAGTTTTTAATATGGAGACAGAGAAACTGGATTGAGTCAAATTTTGCGCTAACTGTTTTGAGCGTTACGCAAAAGATGGTGTGACGTCAACGTGGGTAATTTGCATAGTCAGTAGTCCCGTTCCTTGAAAATGTGGCAGTCAAGTGATGCATTTAATGAAATGAGTGTTAATGATCGGAATAATAGGACAAAATCGTTAATGAATTAAATATTTAATTACAAACATCATGGATAATCTACAGAATTCAACATTTCACAAGGAGCAATCATGGAACTAAGGAAAACTTGCGTGAAGTTCCCCGGGATAATGGTAAGCAATGTCCGGGATATGGGTTAGCAACAGCCAGGGGCTATGGGTTTTGTAACGACGTGCGTTAACCAATGAAAATGCTAGATATATACTAAGCCGGGGATAAACCTTCTTATACATAAGATTGAGAAAGGATACATCATGTGTCTGTATGGCTTAGGGTGAAGCTTTCTCAAACATCTGCCTGAGATCCCAAGCTTGTCTCAAATGCATCTGAATGAGTTAGGGCACAGCTTTGAAAACATATCAGAATATGGTTCCAGTCTAATCTACAGTTGATTGAGTAATTGTACAGCTTCTCATTCGTCTGATTAAGGTTAAAATGCTATGTTATCATATGGTTTCTAGTGGTATCTAACAAGAATGTACTTAGTCTTTTGATATAATAATATACCTTGTATTCTGTTTTAAGTAAGAACTTAGTGCTATGCTATAAGAATGTACGTTTGAATGAGTACGTGTGCAGTTTTCATTCATCTGTCTTAGTATTAAAGCAATAAAGTTCTGAATGTGTCTTGTCCTGTGTTATGTTATAAGAATGTACTAAGTGCTATGCTATAAGAATGTATCTTGCAAATCTTTCACGAAATAAGTAAGAACACACCTTCTCATACAAAATTGATTGAGAAGGGATACACCATATGTGTCTGTATGATCATTTCTAAGTAGCCACAATGCACCATCACCTGCATACGGTGTATATATCTCCCAATTGATACTATGTTCCCGTGTTTGCATTACGTATCAAGATTTTCCTGATAGAGGGTTGTTTCTCACTATGAAGCTTTTAAATCTAGAGTTCCAAATGATGAAGTTGAAGTCATCTCTTAGTAAATTTTACGGACGCCATCCCGACTTGGTTGACCGTTATGGAATAATCGTTTCACAAATGATATCGGATATGTTCCTTACGTCGTAACTACAATCCCCTTTCTTTTCATAAATGTGACCAACCGAATTAGACTATTTACCGAATTTGTTATCATCTCATAAGCACTTCGAAGGGTGCAACATGTGGAGCAGGATCTGCTTACACGTCTGGAGCATCTGAGATCACCCATAGTTTTTGGTTGGGTTCGTGTTGTTTATTCTTTGGATTCTATGTTGTGTCATGTGTACTATTGTTTGTCTGTTTGTCCTTTTCATTTTTACGCATGTCGCTGTCAGTTTATTTTCGATTGATGAGTTTGACTTTCCCTCTGGTATCGTTCGTCCCTCTTTATGGGTGAAATTTTCCAAAACATCTGCATGAGATACACAGCTTGTCTCAAATGCATCTGAATGAGTAAGGACACAGCTCTACAAACATATCAGAATATGGTTCCAGTCTAAGCTACTGTTTATTGAGTAATTGTACAGGTTCTCATTCATCTGATTAAGGTTTGAATGCTATGTTATTTCATTGTAACTAGTGGTATCTAACAAGAATGTACTTAATCTTCTGATAATATAATGTACTTTGTGTTATGTTTTTGAGTAAGAACTTAGGACTTTGCCTGAAGAATGAACGTTTGATTGAGTACGTGTATAGCTTTTGAATTTATCTGATTTACATAAGAATGAGAAGTTTGAATGGTTTTACACTGGTAATTCTAGGGCCCTTTATAGCTTTGTGTTCGGTTTGAGCCAAGGCTCCGTGTTGAAGGCCGTACATTGACCTTGTCTCATTGGCACTCACACCACATATATTTCTATATCTATACGATTGAGAAAAGATACATCATATGTGTCGGTATGACAATTTCGAAGTAGTAACATTCCACCAGCGCCTGCATATGGTGTGTATATTTCCCTATCGATACGATATTCCCGTGCTTGCATTTCCTATCATGATTTTCTTAATAGAGGGTTGTTGCTCACAATGAAGCTAGTAAATCAAGAGTTCCAAATGGTGCAGTTGAAATCACTTTTTCGTAAGTTTTACGGACGCCATCACGAGTTGATTGACCGTTATGGAATATCTGTTTCACAAATGATATCGGATATTTTCCTTACGTCGTAACTACAATCCCCTTCCCTGTCATAAATGTGACCTACAGAATAAAGCTATTTACCGGATTTGTTATCGCATAAGCAACACGACGGGTGACACATGTGGGGCAGGATCTGCTTACCCTTCCGGAGCACTTAAGATCATCCCAAGTATTTGGTTGGGTTTGTGTTGTTTATTCTTTAGTTTACAATGGTGTGGCATGTTTACTTTTGTTTGTCTGTTTGTCCTTTTCATTTTTTGCCATGGCGTTTTCAGTTTATTTTCAATTTATGCGTTTGACTCTCGCTCTGGTATCGTTCGTCCCTCTTTTAAGGTGAAACATTCTCAAACATCTGCTTGAGATTTCAAGCTTTTCTCAAATGTATATATCTGAATGGGTAAGGGCACCGCTTTGCATATTAGAATATGGTTCCAGTCTAATTTACAGTTTATTGAGTTCTTGTACAGCTTCTCATTCATCTGATTAAAGTATGATTACTATGTTATTAAATTGTACCCAGTGGAAAATAATTGGCGGATCCAGAGGGGGCGTAGAGGGTGTACGGCCCTGCGCCCTTTTTGCTTGGACTTTTTTTAGGTAAAATGATTAACCCTATTAAGACTTCGTGAACTGTGCAATTTCCCGTGTATTTAATTTTTATGCGACAATTCTATACTTATAAAGATATTTGTCGCTGGTATTTACTGATTATGTCAAAGTCATGTGATACGCAATGGTGGAGTTGACCAGGACGTCAAAAAAACGTCACTCAGTCAGAATTGAGCAAAAACGTAGTGACTTCTATTTCACACTTCAACTAAACAGAAAGTAATACTCTGACACACTCTCATAAAAAAAATTCCACAGTAGTATTATTTACCTATAAAAACGCCCAAGCGTATTTTAAAAAAACATGATAGCTAAATAATGACACCCAGTCAATATAAACTATAGATAGGTTTTAAGTTTAAGGTACGAATCATTTGATTTGAGGAGGTAATCTAAGGTATTTGAGAGAGAAAAAATCTGATTCTGATTTTTGCTTTAAATAATAATTCTGACCGTATCTGGATTGAAAACAATAATCTTGTCCACTATTGTGCTAATAGAAACGGAAATGTCCAACAGAATTAATTAGCATTAAATGAACATGATGAATAAAAGATGGGCGCATTTATTTTAGACCGGGGTTTGCATGTCTGACCGGACGTCTGTTTCGCCGAACTGATATATTGAATACTTTTTTCAAGACCAGACTGCAACCTGCCTGCTGACACAGGCCTTTATGTCTCAATTTGTAGACCGTCATTAATAAATTCGTTGTCATTTCAGACTCTTTCGTAGACATTGGTTCATGTTGGTGACTCTCACTTCTCTTAATTTTGTTGTGTGAAACATATCAACCAAACATTTGGATAAAAATTGCTTGTTTGACTTTCTTAACTTGTGTCGGTTATTGTTAATTTCATCGAATAGCCCGACGAATTTCTTGTTTGTGAGGTAATGTTAACTTAATATACAACATACGAGAATGTTTCATGTCTACTTTTTGCTGACAAGTCCCACGTCAAATATATAAGTACATAGCTTTGAATCCATACTATCACTTTATGATAGACAATTATTAGGGAAAATACAGCATAAAAAATGTCCAATCCTTACACTTTACAGCAACTATAGAATATATATGACCCATGCCAGGTTCCGTTTAAAAAGTGAGTTTCACACTTATTTTATGTATTTTAGCCCACAAAAGTTCCCAAAAATGTTTCGCTTCGCTATGCTCGGCATTCTGTAAGAACTTCGCCCCACTTTTCAAATTTCGGGATCCGCGCCTGCGGTATCTAATAAGGATGAACTAATTTTTATGTTAATATAATGTACCTAGTGGTATCTATAAGATAGCTATGTTATTATAATGTACATGGTGTTATTTTTAAGAAAGTACTCAGTGCTATGCTTAAAAAATGTACATGCAGGATATAGTTTTTCAAGCTGTCTGAGGTGTATCTGACTAAGTAAGGGCACAGTTAAAAAACTTAATTTGTCACTTTATAATTCATATGACGTATTACATGAACGAATTGATATTTTGCATTCAATTTATTTCTGCGTAGTTAATTATAGACATGTTAAGAAACAACTCGCCTCATTATTCCCCTTCACAACTTAAATAAAAGAGTAAGTGGCCTATAATTAGATGGTAATGACCACCTAGTATCTCATTTTCAAATAAAAAGCTATTATAACAATTGCATAGTCTTTTAGCTAACTGGAAACTGATACTGGTGTATGGAATTGTCACTTATTTTTTGGAAAAGAATGTCTATTTTTTCGAGACTAATTTTTAGCATTTTATATCTTATGACATCTGGAGCTTATTCCGTATCAGGATCAAAAATTTAATTAATATAAACTGTTTATTTTTTGATAAGATTGTTATTACAAAAGTCTTAGAAAAAATGATTTTCTCTCTCGATAGATTCAGTCGATTTAGACTTGATCAGGGCAAAATGATCGTTTTAGACTAAAATCATTTTAATATTGCTAAAAAAACTCATCATAGATACCAGGGTTTAATTTTTTGGTATATACGCCCGACGCTCGTTTCGTCTACAAAAGACTCATCAGTGACGCTCGAATCCAAAAAGGTCCAAAAGGCCAAATAATGTACGAAGTTGAAGAACATTGAAGACCAAAGTTCCTAACAGTTTTGCCATATACAGCTAAGGTAATACATGTATATGCCTGAGGCAGAAAAGCCTTAGTATTTAAAAAAAAATCAAAATTTTGTAAACAGTTAATTTATAAATATAACCATCAATGACCGTTTCAAACTGAAATCTTGTTACTAGAGCTTAATGATCGTTTTAGACTGAAATCTTGTTACTAGTGCTTAATGACCGTTTCAGACTAAAATCTTGTTACTAGTGCTTAATGACCGTTTCAGACTAAAATCTTGTTACTGAGCTTAAGGTCAAGTAACAGTAAATGAACGCCGTCTAGCGGATTCCGCGAAATATTGCGACGTTTTGTACGAAATACGTCCCTTTGACCAGATTTTGCAATGTAAAAATTGCACCCGGCGACTTTTCGATGGGACAACGTCAACGGTTTTGACGGAAAGAATGTAACTTCTATGAGAATGAACTTGTTTTTCTAAAATTAAAAATTGAAAATGAATATGAAAACAGTCCTGAAGACGATCTTCAAAATGAAAATCAGGACGTAGGGTGGTAGAGTTTGTATATCTGCCGACCAGCTAAACATGTTAAAACAAGTGTGAAAACTGTTGCTCACTACTATTTCTACATAATTGTGATGAGAAAAATCAGTGTGGTCTCGGAAGTATTCTATATGTTGTATGTCAAAACTGTCCTTTCAAAAAACCTATATTCACTGGGAAAAGACATCGTCTAGCAGAAAATAAGCAGAAGGGGTGCAAGTTTGGGACATTAATACTAAAGATTCAAAAACTTAGTATTGTACGGTAAGACTATTTCTCCCATATTTTGAAAATTATCACACCAGTCGGAACAAGTCAAAATATTTTCAAATTAGAGAAAAGGAAATGAACCACATAAACTAATACTGGTCATAAATTCGCCGCTGCTGTCAGTCAGTCATAGATGGCACTAAATTATAATACACTTAAATTAATTAACCTTGTTCACGGCTGGAACAACATGAACAATATATAGTTTAATATTCATACACAGTTTTTAGACTATAACAAATTAAAAATAAACAAAAATAATGTTTCACGATCATTAATCCATCGCTACATTTTGTATTCAAATGTTGTTTTTTTTTTTTTTTTTTGTAATGGTGTTTTCTTTCACGTCCGCAATTTCGATGTTAAAAATAGAACACAAATCTTTAAATAGATACATGTATAAATAGTATATGGTTTGAAGATTTATACATGGCTTAGGCCGTGTTCAGACCAAACGCCGTGTAGAGTAAACATGTTTACAATTAGTTTAGTGTAGTGTACACTGGTTTCACATTACATTTGTTCACATCTATACACCTTGTTTAGCTACCTGTACATAAGATTTGTTCCCACTTGTAAACTATATGTCATTTAAATGTTCATTACGTAGAACTGAATTCAAAATTTTTGAAAATTTTTTCTAGCGTTAAGAGAACAACTATTTGACTTCAAAAGAGGGGTGGGGGATGGGAATGGAAATATTCCGATCCCCAATTTGATAAAAAAAAAAAAAAAAAGGTCATACAGATAATAAAAAAAATTATTCTGAATCAAGAGTTTCCCCATACATTATAGTGTTAAATATTGAAAAAAAAAAGTGTTTGATCACCAGCATCGAAAAAAAAGGAATAAAAACGTACGTAAGTTAAGTGGTTGCTACTTTATGAAAGCCATTTTTATAATTTGCAGTAGTTTGAATATCACTAGAGATGTCTCGATAACGCATTAGAAAACGTTAGCTGCAACAGCGTGCTTACAGCCGGAAAAAAAGGATTGAGATATTATGGATCACTACATTTTTATCTTTTCTGTTCGTTTCAAATGGTTTTTCTTCTCCAAGGAATATTTGGTAAAGGAATAGGGTAACGTTTTTTTTTATTTATTTTACGTGTTATTTAACGGAACTGAGATACTAGACAAACAGATCATTTACCTCACATTTTTTTTAGTCATGCATTTATGCGTGAATCGTTTTTGAGTAAAGACCAGTGGCGAATATTTCTGTGTACGTCAAGTCGATTCTCGAGACCTTTTCAAATGAATTAGGCAGCAACTATTTACTTAAATTTTTGTGGAGGGGGAGGGGGGCGTTTGATTTTTTTTAGGACAAATTTTGGTGACAAGTCGAAATCAATTTTAGCATTATATATAGTGGCAGCTGAGGGTGAAACAAACATTTTTTTTCAGGGCCAAAAACTGGAAACATTTTTTGTTTCCAAAACAAAATCCATAGCTCACCACCCCCACCCCCTTGCCTTTATGTTTTATACTCGACTATAATAGCTCCCCCCCCCCGAAAATCAATTGGTTGCTGCCTTATGGGTTCGGCAATGATGCTGCTTTGAGTCTTGATTAGGGGTTAATAAAGTACGTTAATTTTTTTTAACCAAAAAAAAATCTGTAAAATTTAGACAACTAATAATTATCAAAAATATCAATTTTACTCAAAAATAGTTTCCTCCTTAAATATTTACACAATAAAACTAATGTCCTAAATGCAGTTTTGTGTACACTTAACCTACACATGGCCTACATTGACTATCGACTGTGTGTAGGTAAAACATGATTTAAACTACATGTAAACATTGAGTTTTATCAATGGGAACGCAATTGTGTTTAGTTTACGTGTGAGTTACACAAACACAACACCGAATTTAGGTCAATGTGAACACGGCCCTAGTATCTTAATAGTATTGATTCGTATGGTTGTCTTCTCAAAGGAATTGTTATATATATATATATGGGTAAAAATTAACCGAATAAAATAAATGTACCCTAGCTGAAAGTAGCATCTCAAATATACTATAGAACTGTTGTCAATTCTATTTCACTCATAAAACTTGAAGGTTGAGAACGAGATTATATCGATCACCTCTATATCATAGTACTACTATATATACCGACTGAAAAATATGCACAGTGTCACAGACTTTCAGTACCTAAAGTTCAATGTAAATCCCGTAAGTAGTCAGTACTTCAATGAGGGTTTCATGATCCCGAAATCTCGGACTTTAAAACATGAAATCCCGAGGGTCCGAATTTATAGAAATTTCAATCCCGCCATCCCGAAATTCGAAAAAAGAATAGCCGGATCCAGAAAGGATCAATCCCGAAATCCCGTGCTTAAAAACACCCGATCCCGGAGTCCCGTTTAAGGTCCCGTTTAAGGTCCCCCCCCCCTCATTTGTGTAGATTGACTAAATAACAAAACACAATATTACCAGTCATGTCTCAGCCTGTGGGCGATTGTTTTTTTCTTGTTTTTTTTTCGGTTTTTTTTGGGGGGGGGGGGATAGTTTTGTAGGCATATTAAACATAAATATGTACATCTGTTTTTAGGTCATATCTCAACCTCCGTATATTTGTTTTTACACGATGTATTTTCTGGAAAATACACTGTACTACAAAGACCGTGCAATGTCTTGAGAGAAAGCGAAATTCAGAGAGAGAAGCACGTTAATTTATGGTCACATATAATTAGATCTCAAAGAGAGTTGCAGAATAAATGTCAAAAATTGAACAAAAAAGTTTGCAAAATTATAAAGAATAACAACGGAAAATAAAATAATTATTAAAAGATAAAGAACATTTAGGTACACACTTCATATGGACCCTTAAAAATCGTTGGATTATCTCGGTGTTACTGGTCAGTAATGAATAAAAAAATCACTGGTCAGTTTAAAGGTTGTTGTAAGTGATGCAATATATTCTTATTTTCCTGTTCCCCTTTTGTAACTTCCAGTTTTATTATAGTTTACATCCACCAAAGCCTTAGTTTAATTTAGTTTCCTGTCATTACTACCCCCCTTTATTTGTCGCATGTTGCGTATCATGTACTGATTCTATATATACTTCGAGCATACATATGTACACTTATGGAACAATAACCATTTAGTAAACTTTTTAAAACGTTTTTGTAGACTTGTATACAATAAATTTGATACAGAACAAAAAAGATAATAACAAAGATGACAGTTTGTCTGCGTGTTTTACTTGTTAACTTGAAGATGTATTAATAACCACACGACACTCTTTCAAGAATTTGTAGAATCATTGATATAATGTTTGTTTATATATGCGATATTAAGCAGCAGTATATGGACAGAACACGTTCTGTACTGATATAGTACCAAAAACACAAGCTATTACATGTTCCGCTGCTAAAAAATCCGTTTTTTTTCAAAAGTGGCCAAATCATTATCGGAACCATCTTCGCTAGCCAAGGGTTACGATCCACTCCTGCGGGAGTGGATCGTAACCCTTGGCTAGCGAAGATGTATCGGAACGGATAAAAAGTGTAAACAGATGACTTACAAGACAGTCTAAGAGATTTATGAATTCGTTACCCAAAAATGACAAAGTTCAACTGTCTCTCATTAGAGCAAATATTAAAAAGATCAAAACCTTGACCACATGCAAACAGACAGCAAAGTACGTTCCATCAGAGACATGTATTATATGTCTCTGGTTCCATGATTCAAACTGTAGATTTTTTGCGGAATAACTATAAACTATAAAGGGGGCGGACGGACGGAAGGACCGACGGTCAGACGGAATGACGGACGGACAGACGTACAGGGGTAGTTGAAGGGGGCATAAAAATATAGCTTCAATTACATCTTTTATTGCGTCAACTTGTTGACAGTAACCCTGATGATTTCTATTTTTAAGTTTTTACCATTTTTGCGTTCATGTACTTACAACGTATTTTTGTCTGAATTAGTAATTGTATATTAATAATGAACATACATATACCACATTTTTTACAACGTATAATTTCTTTTTAACATGTTCCATAAAAGAGGGGTTTACGGTATACAGAATAATGGGCAAAATTGCAGAATAAAATGCAAAAAAGAAAAAGTGTATAATGGGGTGCTAAAATATAAAGAATAAAGAATATTGGTAATACTAAATAAAAATTTATGATAATTATCCAGACTCTTATGATAAAAAGAATCTATCAATACGAAACACATAATCATCGTGCATAATCAACACGAAGAACGTTGGAAATTATAAGCATGATAACTTGACGTTATGTAATAAAAATTACGACGTCACGAATTTTGATGTTTTTTTTTTGCCAAAATGTTGTGTTTGCGTCGCTTCTACAGGGAAAACGAAGTCGGTGACCATATTTTTTTTTAATATCATCTAATTCGTAAGACAAAGAAGAAAAAAGTATTGATTTAAAAAAAAATTCTATGGAGCGGTTCTCGTGATTTATACCAGAAACCGAAAATTGTAAGAGGAAAATATAGATTTACCCTATATATTCAATGTAATTTAGTACCCTCTGGGACCATTTTAAAAATGGATTTTTCTTGAAAACGAAGTCGGTGACATATACTTTTTTTTACATTTTCTGATGTATATTTTCAATATCTAATAGAGTTCTAAATTTAAAAAAAATCTATGGATTAGTTTATTTACTGATCCTTGACCTTAATGACCGTTTCAGGCTAAAATCTTGTTACTAGTGCTAAAAGATCGTTTCTGACTAAAATCTTGTTACTAGAGCTTAATGATCCTTTTAAACTGAAATCTTGAAACTAGTGCTAAATGACCGTTGCAGACTGATATCTTGTTACTAATGCTAAATGAGCGTTTCTGATTGAAATCTTGTTACTAGAGCTTAATGATCGTTTTAGACTGAAATCTTGTTACTAGAGCTTAATGATCGTTTCAGACTAAAATCTTGTTACTAGAGCTTAATGATCGTTTAAGACTGAAATCTTGTAACTAGTGCTAAATGACCATTGCAGACTGATATCTTGTTACTAATGCTTAATGATCGTTTCAGACTAAAATCTTGTTACTAGTGCTTAATGATCGTTTCAGACTAAAATCTTGTCACTAGAGCTTAATGATCGTTTTAGACTGAAATCTTGTTACTAGTGCTAAATGAGCGTTTCTGATTGAAATCTTGTTACTAGTGCTTAATGATCGTTTCAGACTAAAATCTTGTTACTAGTGCTTAATGATCGTTTCAGACTAAAATCTTGTTACTAGAGCTTAATGATCGTTTCAGACTGAAATCTTAGTACTAGTGCTTAATGACTGTTTCAGACTGATATCTTGTTACCAATGCTAAATCACCATTTCAGACTGAAATCTTGTTACTAGTGCCAAATCATTTAAATTCTGGAATTAGAATACCTTTCTCCTCTAAAAAAAAAATCAGACTACTTTTCAACATATTACATTTCTCGTCGTCTCCTTGCACTCCTCTTTCCATGCTTTCATTGCGAATAGTACAAATAAGTGGCAATCTAACTACTGGGCCATTCATGCTACGTCTGCAATAGTGTAGGCGTGCTATAGTGGAGGCGTGCTATTATATGCGTGCTATAGTCTAGGCGTACCAATATATGTGTGCTATAGTGTAGGCGTGCTAGTATAGGCGTTGTATAATGGAGGCGTATTATAGTGTAGGCGTGCTGTTTTAGGCGTAGCATGAGGGGCCGAGTAGTAACGATTACTTAAATCGGGTTAATCTCCAGAACATTTATTGGTTTTAATCAGTATTTTTCTTTTTTTCGAATAGGTTTTCGGGTAGGTCACGTTATATATGAGACTCGGAACCGTGATAGTACCGTATAGTGGATTATGTTTACGGGTTGTACATTATCGATCATTTTTGCGGATGGAAAAAATCGCCAAAATAAATTCCGCCCATTGGAAAGTGTACAAGCCAAGGTATTCATAAAAATTTTGAATTCTCCAAAATAATAACCGACAAAACATTTCGTATACCCTTTTCATTGAAAATTGCGATTTGTTTCACCCGCAAAAATAACCCGCCATACGGTACACCGAACCACGATGTACATGCTGAGGTGCAGTGGTTTGAAGCTTAAGTGGTCAACATAAACTTTAAAAGTCGACGAAAACGTCAATTTTTTGTAAGAACAAATTTTCTGATTTAATTTCTATGGGGTGTTTTACCGAACAGCAAGCTATAAAGCGGACTAGTGTCAAACCATTCAAACAGAAAACAAACGGTCTCATCTACATAAAAAAAGATCACGTATCAACCACATCGACACTCGACAACCACTGAATAACAGGTTTCTGACCTGTGACAAATGTAATTAAATGATCCGGATTTAAACGTTTAAATAGGTACCAACCTTCAACCCAGCCTGAAACACAATGTAACATTACAAAATAGAGTGACGCATTTAAAAATATCAATTGAAATGGCTTAACTTAACCGAACGACATATTAACACAAACAAGTGAACATACAATGAACGAATAAAATTACATACCATTCAGCAAGCAAGCAACCAAAATCCTTTTTTCTTAGTCTGGTGTTCTTTTGTCATTATGAGTCATTTTGTTTATGTCAGCTCCTTTCTAAGTAGTACTGTATTTCCTTGTGCTACAAATAACAAAACATATTTCCATTCTCAATTTTATTCTTTACAAAGTAATTTTCGTTATCAGTTAATGTTTTTACATGATTCTTAAACTCATTTAATGGCAGAATTTTAAATCATGCTGGAATCCTTCAGACATTTTCTGGAATAGAACAATTTTATGTGATTAATGATTATCAATTATCTCTGGAACCTAACCAATACTGAAAGCAAGAACTAATATCATCCAAATAATTCATAACAAGAGGCTGTCTGAGCGACAGCAAACCAGATTTATTCATATTTATTCGTGTCCTGGCGTTTGTTTATCAGTATCACAAGAACCATAACTGATGAACGGTGAAAGTAAAAATCCTTAATATCCGACTTGACCTCCATGTTGTCATCAGTAACAGCATATTTAAATTTGAAAAGCTTTGGTTGAATTGTTAATGCGTAAATGAACAACATGACTGGTAACACAATTTTTCAATCTTTCAAGAACCATAACTCCCTAACAGATAAAGTAAAAATCGCCTTTATTGAACTTGACCTCCATTTTGTCATCAGGAACAACATATTAAAATTTGAAAAGCTTGGGTTGAACAGTTCATGACTAAATGGACGGACAGGACTAGAAACGCCATTTTTCAATCTTTCAAGAACCATAACTCCAGAATCGTACAAGTCAAAATCGTCATTATTGAACTTGACCTCTGTTTTGTTGTCAGTAACAACATATTAAATTTCAAAAGCTTTAGTTAAACGGTACACGAGTTAATGCATGGACACGACTGGAACGCCATTTTTCAACCTTTTAAGAACCATAACTCCAGAACCGTAAAAGTCAAAATCTTCATTATTTAACTTGACCTCTATTCTGTTGTCAGTAACAACATATTAAAATTTTAAAATCTTTGGTTGAACGGTTCATGAGTAAATGTACGGACAACATTTGGCTGCCGCCCGCCCCACCACCCGCCTAACCGACCGCAAGCACGCCCGCCCGCCGTACATCTGCAAAAACAATTACCGACATTTTTATCACAAAAATCCGGTTAAAAATGCGTCCCCCGAAATCTTTTTAAGTTTATTCCCCCTCTTTTATTTCTAATTTTAACGAAGTAGCGAAACCAGATTTAAAAAATATCAGTCATTCCATCAGGTTAACTTAACATTATCATTATCCACGAAAAGATCATGAAAATGAGGCCGCAGTCTGATTAACCTTGCTAAACGTACAAATTACAGATGCTGCCTTAGGAATTTGAAAAAGAGGTTGAGTCTTTGAATCTTTCCGTACAACAAATATACTGGTTCGTTTGCTCATCATAAGTACGAGAAACATACCAATATGAAAATATTAAACATTGACCAATGAACCATTAAATTTTACGGACAAAATATGAGGTCAAAGTGATATGAGACTTACCAAACAGACATATATTCCTTTCAATTATTCCATACACCAAATATATATTTTAAGTATTGCTTTTAAAGCTTAATTAACACAACTGACGTGAACTATTATCACAGAGATATATCTCGTCTTTTTTTGTAATTTAAATAATGCAAATGTTGAAATTAAAATAGCAACACTTGAACATGTAAGTTTTGCAAATGTTTAAAGTCATTGAACCATAAGGTACATGGATGAGCAATCTCCATAGAAATGAGATGTACCAATGCTAATACAACTGCATATCAAATACCATTGACACACCACTAGTAGTTCACCCATAAATCGACCTTATCACAAACTTATACATAAAACCTAAGCAAAAGTTTCCAAGTCAATCAACCATGACTGGAGGGCGGGGCCAAATAATCTCCATGGAACTGAGATATGTCAATGCTTATAGAACTGCATACCTATTATCATTAACATACCACAAGTGGTTCCTTATAAAGTGACATAATCACAAACTAATACATGAAAACTAAGCAAAAGTTTCAACGTCAATAGACTATAACTGAGGGGCAAATAATCTACATGGTAATGATATGTGCCAATACTAATACAACTGGTAACCAAATATCTTTGACTAACCACTAGTTGTTCACAACAAATTAGACCTTATCACAAACTAATACATTATTGAAGACGCCGCCGCCGGAAACAGCATACCTATGTCTCGCTTTTTTTGACTCCGTCAAGCGAAACAAAAATCATGAAAACTTATCACTGTCCAATGAATCAAGAGCTGGAGGTCAAGGTCATATGAATCTGTCAGACAGATATGTACAATGTATAACTTACAATCATTCTACACACTAATATAAATATAGTGGCCTTTTTGCTTATAGTAACTTAAAAGTAGACAAGAACACGAGAACTAATAATTATTCAATATACCATAAAAATGGGGTCAAGGTTAAAGAACCCTGTCAGTCTGACATGTTCACCTTACAATCATTCCATACATAAAAATAGTTCACTTATTACTAATAGTATCTGAGCCATATATTTGACTACGAAAACATGATACGAGAACGAGGCTATGTTAACAAAATATCAGACCTTGCAATCAAAATATGATAAAAGAAGACCTAAATGTATGTCCTAAGTAAATATAATGTTGTGATCTGCAATTACAATTAGAGTTACATGTATCATCAGACTCAAACTGGGCCTACATATCTAAATCATGGTCGTATTTTTACATGAGCTTTGGGACTCCAATTTCTTCAATTTTTATTTTAGGGTTACTTTTTGTTTGTTTTAGTTTTTAGAAGACAATGGAAGTAAAATAAAATTGAGAATGGAAATGGGGAATGTGTCAAAGAGACAACAACCCGACCAAATAAAAAACAACAGCAGAGGGTCACCAACAGGTCTTCAATGTAGCGAGAAATTCCCGCACCCGGAGGCGTCCTTCAGCTGGCCCCTAAACAAATATATACTAGTCCAGTGATAATGAACGCCATACTAATTTCCAAATTGTACACAAGAAACTAAAATTAAAATAATACAAGACTAACAAAGGCCAGAGGCTCCTGACTTGGGACAGGCGCAAAAATGCGGCGGGGTTAAACATGTTTGTGATATCTCAACCCCCCCCCCCCCCCCCCCCCTATACCTCTAACCAATGTAGAAAAGTAGAAAAGTAGAAAAGATATGTTTAAATTTTATTTATTTTTATTAGTTTTTGAGAACTTTGACTTGCTAATGATAAAGCTATGAAAATTCAAGAGAGAACATTTTCACGCAAAAATTGGGATGGCTAATATATCTCGAAAACAAGCACATTGAACTCTATAAATTTCTGACTTTTTTTATCCTTAATTAATCGCCTTTCAATATATACTAGTTTTATGAAATGATATTTATTTGAAACTGAGAAGCAAACTTTCTTTAAAAGAAATATTTAACTAAATACACTGTTGAGATATGTTTCGCCTTTTTGTTATTTTAAAGGTTAAATGCGAATGTTGAAATGAAAATAGAAATTCTTGTAAAATATGAAATATTCGAAGTTAGCGACACATGCCGGAGGGTACGGGGCATATCCAAGATATACCAATGATAATACAACTACAAATGTACAAATAAACTAACCTACTCACAATTTCAAATGTAAACTATGCAAAAGAGCCAAAGTTTATATACCGTGTATGTTGGGTTGGGGCCAAATAATTTCCATGGAAACGAATGTGCCCAATTGAATGCTTACGCAACTGTATTCCAAATACCAGTTTCAAATTTCTAAATGCTGTTTTCCTTTCTTTATGATCAATAGCTGACAAAAACTACTGACAACAGACAAAGACTTTAGCTCTACTGATATTCCTTATCGATGCTCAACATAAAATGTTTGAAAGAATTGCAAACTTCAATCCGAATGGAAACAATATACATGCACACGTTTGAAATATAGAATCTCACATGCAGTTAATTTGACCTTGGTTATGGAAAAAAGGACAATAGATTTGTATGCTAAAAAATAGATAACATTTCTCATTAAAGTATAATTTGACTGATTTCTTGCTTGACTCTCTCTGGTAAAGACTTTATGTATACTCAGGACGATCAAATCAATAGAGACAAAAACGTCAGTGGGAGAAAGTAATTTTCAAAAAAGGAACTCGCCTACAAATCAAAAGTTAATTTGTACTTAAAAAAAAACCGCCTCCGACAGTGAATGGGACATTTGCTCTTCGCCACCAACGATCCCTGATTTGGTAAAATTCTGACTATCCATATTAAATTATATATTTTTCCGTCCGGTGCCACTTTATAAAAATATCAAGATACTGGTTATTTTGACTGCAATTGACCTATAAGGATAAAAGTACTGAAGTAGTTCATCAATATTTTTAAGCTGTTAGCCTTTTCTATATAATAGCCAATGGAACCTTATCGTTTTTTCATTCTATTGTCTAACACGAACCTAACAAATTTCATCAGTCATTACTTGTAAAATTAAAATCTAAATATAGATGGATAAACAAAACAAAGGTCACCATGGGAAACTTTGAATTTAGTATTAAAAATGTAATTTTTTCCGGAAATTCTGGTAATCTAAAGTTTTGCGTCTTTCAAACATTCGAAATCACATAATTAAATATCTTGAGCCATGTGTGCATGTCCTATTAAATCCTCACAAGAGAGTCGGGCATAATATCCAGGGGCGGATCCAGCCATTTTAAAAAGGGGGTCCCAACCCAGAGTAAAGGGGGGTTCCAACTATATGCTCCCATTCAAATGCATTGATCGGCAAAAAAGGGGGGTTCCAACCCCCGGAACCCTTCCCTCTGGATCCGCCAAGGATATCATATATATTTATATACATCTATAATATGAGTCATAATTTTGTCGAAATTAAATGTCAGATAGTAATGTGGGTCATAACCAAGATTCAAGGGAAAATGAAAAAAGATTCAAAAGTTGTGTTTTTCAAAAAATAACATAAAATGAAAATTATCAGGGAAAGAATGAAGGAATAAATATTTACCTTGTATGTGATGTGATGTTGTTCGAACATTTTCCGATTTAACATATTCTTCTTAAAACATGGCTGCCTTATATGACTATTTAAAAGACTGATGGTCGCAAAACATTAAACCAATGAAAACCAACAGAACAACACACACCTCGACACTAAAACTACTCACAACATTTATTTGACCACAATCTTTTGAATCAATTAACTTTTGATCAATTAGAAAAAAAGTAGCCTACGGACAAAATATATAATAAAGATTGAACATTCGTTTTAATTCTGAATAAGAAGGACTTAAAATATTTCTTTATAAATACATTGTATATATTAACCAACATACATGTATATACCAATGGAAGTTTCAAATACGAACTAACCGGCGAAATTACAGTTAACGGGCGATCACCTGATATATAGAACTCAATACGGCACACGGAAAATTAAAATAAAATTTTCTATTCTGTTCTCTTCTATGACGCGAACTACTTCAGGATCCATAAATGTCAAGTTGCAAGTAGAAATGTTCGCACTTACTTCCGACAACGATAAATCATAGTCCTGGCCCTACACCAAATGAGACGGGGTTTGGGGGTAGATGCCAAGGACTCCACTGATTTAACTACATATACAAAATGTACATATATTGTTAGTGTATATACTTCTCACGTGTCCTACTCCAATCGTTCCCTAGTTTGAGGGTCCAGTAACAATGTACCCTTGCATCAAAATCCTAATGACCATAGACAGGAGCGGATCCAACCATTTAAAAAAAAAAGGGGGGGTCCCAACCCAGGACAAAGGGGATGGGGTTCCAACTATATGTCCCCATTCAAAAGCATTGATCGCAGCCAAAAAAAAAAGGAGGGGTTCTGGAACCCCGGACCCCTCTTGGATCCGCCAATGATAGGTATAGTTTTGTTCTAGTTTAGAATGTGCATGTTGCATAATGAGGGTGAGAAAAGCGTATAAGGTTTATACAAATTAGAAAGTCTGAGACTGGTTGTTTTTACCACCCCTGAAAAAGTATGTTAGATACAGGCCGAACACTTGACTAGTTTGACAGAAACCATAAAAAGATTACGACAATGCTTTCGCAACTTGCAGAGACCGTTATATTCATCATACACGGAGACAGACTTCATGGTTTATTAATCATACTATTTAGTAGTTGACCAGTTGAAAATATGTCATGATTTGTTACATGAATTTCTTATGATTGTTTAAACTTCGGTTTTATTGCCAGTTAACTGGAATAGAAAATACTGTCCTTTGTATATGCAGTGAATAAATTTGTGAAAAAGCAAGGGCACTTAGTCCCGGGTTCTATCTTAAATGTACAGTTTGGCTAAAAGCATCAAATTTTGAACCCCAGCTTTTTACCATTATGTTTAAGGGTTTCCGACTGATAAATTAAGATATATATATATATATATATATGTATATTCTTTGCCGGTGTTATCACAAAGAATATACCATTCAGGGACAAATAAATTGTAAAACCGTAGGCGTGGTATATGCAATTAATTGTAAAAAATGTGAAAAAGTTATATATGTAGTTTACTAAGATTACTAAGATATGCCAAATGAAAGTAGTTATTTTCGTTGTGAACTGGCACAACTCTAGATTTCCAAAGGTTGTGACAGTTGAGATGTTATAACTGCATTGAGGGCAGTCCTCAAACAAAAAGATCAAAAATGTCCTAACCGATCCAGGATGGTATAAATTAGACAACGGTAGGGCAATTACAACAGAAACTACATATTTAAACCTCCCAAACGAATAGCAGTCTAATAATCTAGAGTTGTGCCAGTTCACAACGAAAATAACTACTTTCATTTGGCATATCTTAGTAATCTTTGCGCCGTGTTTGGAAATTTTAAAACTGTATCAGCGTCTGTGGTGTTCGCTTAAATTGTATAAATTCAAGATTTAGAAAAAGTATCTCAGTTTGAATATATTGACATGATTCATTTGACATCGTGCTATTATTGAAGAAGGATATCTGTTATCCGAAATATCTAATATTTGTATATTTTATAGTTATTTAATGGTGATGTTGTATCCTTTTTGACTTGTTATATATTATATTTTGTAGTGTACAGAATCATATTACATGATCCATCGCCCTGTAAGATTGATCGTTGACTATTTATTCAGTCATTTTATATATATATATATATATATATATATATATATATATATATATATATATATATATATATTCATAGTTCGTTTTTATGTTGTACTGTTACAACACTGTCCCAGGTTAGGAGGAGGGTTTGGATCCCCCTTACATGTTGTGTATTTGCCTGTCCCAAGTCAGCAGCTTGTAATTCTGTAGTTTTCGTTTGAAGATGTGTTACATATTTTTTTTCCGTTTATTTTTTGTACACTAATTAGGCCGTTAGTTTTTTCGTTTGAATTGGTACATGTACATGTATGTCATATCGGGACCTTTTATAGTTGACTATGCGGTATGGGCTTTGTTCATTGTTGAAGGCCTTACGGTGACCTATACTTGTAAATGTATTTGTCAGTTGGTCTCTTGTGGAGAATTGTCTCATTGACATTCATACCACATCTTCTTTTATATATATATATAACTCGTCTAAACATCAACCCAACAATGTTAGATCTGTAAATATATATAGATATATTTGGAGCACCTTTTAACCAAAAAAACTAACTATGTACAACTGGGAAAACATGATTCAAGGACTTAAAAATTTAATTCTGTGAATACTATACAGCACAAAAAGAACACAACTTTAATAGCGATCGAGTCTACGGTGCAATACAGTACTGCTGTGTTCAAGGCACAACGACTGTACAGACAGTTTCGTGTTCTGGTTAGTCAATTTATTTAATCATAACATGTAAATGTATCTTCGTTCTTATCTTGAAACTATATAATGCCATTGCAAATAGCGACGCGCATTTTGGTACGAAAGCAGTGTAGCAACTCAAATTGTCGAAACTTGTCAACATCTTTCGATCGAATTACACCCAACACTTTACGCTATTATGCATTTGAATGTATGCATAGTGTAACGAGTCTTTCTTTTGTGTATGCTTTGGGACTTGCATTATTTCCGATCTATGTATCCGGGATCGCAATCTATGTTGCCCGTTAACATAAGGAACTAGCTTTTGTAAAATTTCTCCGTAAGCTCACTGTAAGAACTGTCTGTATGTATAACGAATAAAATTGAGAAAGGAAATGTGGAATGTGTCAAAGCGACAACAACCCGACCATAGAGCAGACAACAGCCGAAGGCCACCAATGAGTCTTCAATGTAGCGAGAAACTCCCGCACCCGGAGGCGTCCTTCAGCTGGCCCCTTAAAAAATATGTATTATTACTGTATAAAACATATGTATAACAAAGTCTGCTTAATGTTCACAATTTTATCATATAAAAGTACATGTATATATAATATATTTAAAGGTTAACAGTTATGAATTCCAAAAACAAAACGTTACTTAGTTCCAACTCCATAAAACAACATGTTACTTCATTCTCATCTATATCACAACTGACCAATACATAAAGTTTTCACATGCAAGATCGTGCTGTAAACATTTTTTCTAAATTTCGAGTTAACATTGCTGTGCGGTCTTAAACTTCTAAATGTTATTGCATCTCTTCTGTACAACCCATGTACCGTATAAACTGTTACATTTATCAAGATGAAAGATCATTAAACTGATTAAGAACTGACCATCAAATCTTTGACGTAATTGACCACGTCACAATAATATAACAAACCTAAAGTAAGAAATTAAAAGAAAAAATGTTATAATTACTTAACGACAATTATAATATCACTATTCTTGTAACCCTATTCCACACTTGTTATGTATTTCTGCAGTGATTCTCCTTGTGACAGACTTCAAAGATTGCACCGCAATAAGAGGTTAGACACTGCATGGCTGTATAACACTTGTAAAGCATGTTGAAGTTGTTGAGTTTTACTTTTAACTCAAAACTAAGGGGATATCTTCATCGTGACATTTAATGAGAGTATATACTGAGGACAATAAACCAAATACATTAGTATTGCCAAAATGGTCCGGGATCAAACGGTATTCAAAAATTGCTATATCTTTAATAAAATAATATATTATTTGGAAAGAAGCAGTCAGAAAACAGCGGCAAGTGCATGCAATGTTGGTAAATAAAGAAACACAGCTTATAACATTCAGGTTTTTGCATTACGCACGCTGATGGTACATAGATAGAAACATATACACTGAATTTCAATTTGATATTTATTTAAAACATATCACTATAAGTACTATGTATCTATATGAAGTATAGAAGTATAATTAAACTAATGAGAAACTCAATATATAGCATTTAAAAGAAAGGTAAATCGTAAAAATCGCAAACACAACTTTTTTTTTTTTTTTGGTTTAAACATATTTATTTAAAGTGGATTGGGAAACAAGTTTTGCAGCTTATATTAATCCCTTTCTACTTTGCGAGTGCAATTGCTGCGGCATCAGCCTGCTCTTTTTAGAAATCTACAAAGGTGTCTTTTAAAACGTCCAAGAGACATTAAATTTTTTTGTAATACCAAATAATCACTCTGCTAATCGTCATTCTTACTTTAACGCAGCAACGTTAGGACAACCTTTCACTACTGATATAACACTATTTAGTTAAGAGTTGTTCCGAACTGACGATTTTTTTCTACGATAAAGAAGTACTACGATTGAATATCTTTATGCATACATGTATCAGCATTTTAGTGTAATAAAGTATATGAGGTGGTCAGAAGGATTGTTATCTTACCTCCTATACATTTCTAGAAATGTGATTGGTTAAAAGCGTCCACGTGAAAACCGTGTATATTTGATATTAGGTTAGTAGGGAGGCAGGGCTTATTTCATACACGGTTAGTAGCGGAGTTACTTCCCTTTATATTCCATAGTAGGTAGTAGGGAGACGGGGCTTATTTCATACACGGTTACTAGTGGTGTTACGTCCGTTTATAAATAAAAACAAAACGGAACTGAGAAAAAATCTTAAAGGTTTCAACAGACGAAGAAATTGATGATAAAGATTGAAGCTGTTATCATAGGCAATTGTTCTTGTAGGATCAATGGAAGTAGTTTCTTAATGCTACCAGTATTGAAGACTCATTTTGATAGATCACAAATCTAAATTTTACACGTTAAGATATTCGGTAAGATAAATTCGCTACATAGTTTGCTAGGGACTTAATACGGTATATATGGGGTCAGTAACTTCCATATTGGGATTCTATAGCTTTGCTCTCACCCCATATGGAATTTACTGACCCCATTTATACCGTATTAGGTCACTAGCACACTATGTAACTAATACTATTTGTTCTCTACTGTAATATCGAGTGAAAATTAAAAGTGACTTTTGTTATAATCACAAAATCCTGGATGATAATTATGGATGATAAGATGCCCCTTTAAAACTACAACAAGACAATGTGAAATGTACAAAATCATGTATGTGTGTGTGAAGTATTTCATGTTTTTGTAAAATTATATGTCTAAGATACATGTATAAAAAGTAAAATCACAAAAATACTGAACGCCGAGGAATATTCAATCAGAAAGTCCCTAATCACATGGCAAAATCAAATGACAAAGCACATCAATTAACGAATGAACAACTGTCATATTCGTGACTTGGTTCAAATGTAGAAAGTGGTGGATTTCGGTTTGAACCAGGAAACTCTACACTTAAATTTACGACAAAAGGGACGATTTTTCGTTCCTATTGATAATTTCCATTTTTAGATGAAGATGTTCCTTTGGCACCATCTTACGGTGTTTATATTTCACAGCTCGTTCGCTATGCCCATGTCTGTTATGACGCTTTTGATTTTAACGAACGCAATCTATGTATTACTCGTAAATTATTAAACCAGGGATATCATTTCCATAAATTACTTCGAATCTTTACTATTTTTTTCCATAGATATAAAGATTAGGTTTTGAAGTTTGGTTGTACCTGTAAAAAACTGATTTCAAACAGGATAGCACAACCTCATTTTTACGGAAATGTTGTTAACCGTGCCCGTAAATTTAGAAATGATCCTAGTACACGTATCACTCCTTAAGTAAACTCATTCTAAAAGGTTACCAATACAACACTGTAACAAGATCGTTGGTTGTCGTTTGAAGTTGTCTTACATATTTTTTTTTCGTTCATTTTTTTTTATATAATAAGGCGTTAATTTTCTCGTTTGTATTGTTTTACATTGCCATTTCGAGCCTTTTATAGCTGACTATGCGGTATGGGCTTTGCTCATTGTTGAAGGCCGTACGGTGGCCTATAGTTGTTAATTTCTGTGTCATTTTGGTCTCTTGAGGACGGTTGTCTCATTGGCAATCATACCACATCTTCTTTTTTATATTAACAACGTAATTTCTGTATAAAAGGTTACATTATCAGATTTATTCAGTGTGACGTATTATATATATAGTCATTACCTGTTCTTTTGAAGCATACCATGGAAGTATTATTTTGCTAAAATTAAAGTTAAAGGTTGTACTTTTTTCGAATGTTACAAGAATATTTATGGTCTCTCTTCTCAGTGCAGAAAAATGTTACTAAAGTTTTTATCAACAAAATATACGCAAGTGATGACTTCTACATAGCATTAGAAGGTTACGAGGCAGATAAATGGTTACAACTTTTATAATAATTCCAAAGTTATAAACAATAGTAAGAGAGAGAAAATCTAACTGACGTACATCAATGTAGCGCAGTAGTCTAGATTACAAGAAAATACTGTTTTAAACCATTTCACTCATAAACACAAGTGTTATGAACTCTATACAGCAACAGAATGACTTGATTATTTTCTCGCTTAACTTGTTTTGGGTCGGGACCTTTTAGAGCTTACTATTAGTCGGTAGAGATTTTTTCATTGTCGAGGGCTGTATGGTGACATACAATGTATGAATGCTTTCGTCTGTCATATGGCTCTGGTCGATAGTTGTCTCGTTTGCCATTATACCACATCTTTTTATTTTAAATTTGTGTTATTCTCTGAAAAGGTTACACTAGTTGTTCTGAATATATAAGATAAACGATTATTAAATACTTGAAATTGAATTATCTCCAGCATACACCACGAGAGAGAGAGAGATTTATATGATAATCGATTGATTTATTATTGTGTTGCTAAATAGTCCGGCGCGGGATGTTTGCGCTTTCATAGGACATTCGCTTTAAAAAAAAAGTAGTCGTATAAAAGTCGTAAACAGGCCCGATCAAAAATTTGGTCACGCTTGATGTTGGAAATTTGGCCGATCGGGATCATCGAGTTGATCTGATCGGCAGTGTTAACCTAGCTTTACATAGGAGATAGCCCATTGATTAAGTAGGGTATTGGTCCCTCAAACATGTTACACTTAAAGTTATCAAATATTATAACACCTTTATATCTTTTTTTTTATTTTCTTGATATATACATTTATTTTTTGCACTATGTTTCAATATCACCAAGAGAGCAACGTTACGTTTAACAGACAAAATAACGTCTGATTGAAAGTGAAAGGCGACACAAATCACTACAATGTATTTGATTGATTGATCATTGATTCAGACTGCATCAGCACAAAGAAGTCATGTCAAAAAGAGGTTTTGAAAATTTACAAAAGAATCAAGAGCAGCGAATATTAACAGCAACATTTGCGATTTAACATGAGAGGAATTAATGTGATGCATATATGTTACCTTTCATCTTTTATATTAGCTTTGGATTTCAAATATTTTGGCCACGAGCACCACTGAAAGACATGTATAGTCGAAATGCGCATCTGATGCAGGAAAATTGGTACCGTTAATGTTATTACCGGCCTTTCACTAGACTTTGTACGTATAAACTGAATAAAAAGAAACCGTGAGATTGATACTTCGTGTGACAGTCCTTTGTCTATGAGAATTTTGTTTTGTGCTGGATGCCAATCTAATGAATCAAGCCGTTTGAAATTAATATTTTTATAGTTATTTTCCTTATATTATGATGTTACATCGCTTCACCGGTTAGAGGGTTAAGCACCCACATATGTGTGTTACCCCACCACATTCTATGTTTGACCTGTCCAAGTCAGGAGACTTGAAGTCTGTAGTTGTTGTTTATTGCCATAAGTAATAATATGATAACTTATAATGTTAATTGATTTTCTTTTATAAATCTGTCCGTCATGTCGGTTGCTTTTTTTCAAACGAATCAGTCAACGTTGCGTTATTCTAGGTTCTCTGACAGCTCAACTAGATGTTACGCACGTTATTGCGTCAATACCGTGAAACCAACCCGTCCACGCGAATGAACTGCTTTTCTATAAAATCAAAACAGTTAAGCTAAAAAGTTTTATCATATAACGTCAAAAACATGAGTGGCAGACGTAACAGACTATAGGCATAATAACTTTACAGGGGCGTTTGTGCTCTTGGAAACAGTGTAAAATCCTCGATAATTCGCATAAATGATATGTTTCATATCATACATGATTACAACATTACTAATAGTAAATATATGCGTTGATGTAAATGTCAAAGCTATTTTTTGATAAAAATAAATAGTCTCCACCATGGTCAGATTTAGGAAAATGGTAATTTATCAAAATTTATAGATTTTTAAAATATAAAATTATATAAAATTTCGTTTTCATAAATTATGCTCACGAAAGAAATAAGATAGGACAATAGCCATATTAATACGGAATGTTTGCAGCACTCGCACCACACATAAAAATGCAACGGCTTCTGGCTATTGTCTTGGCAAGAATGTCGAATGTCGAATTTCGCCAGTTTTTACAAGTAAACTGTTGTTCGCGAAATTATTTATTGAAAATTTCGATTTGTTGTATTAAAAATAACGCTTTCCCGTAATTGTACTTCAACTCTAAAAAACAGTTGCACATTTTTTTGATAATTTGCGTAAAATCCAATGTCCAGCAAGTTTGTCCAGTGGACGATTTTCTGACGTTTTCAACCTTGTCGATGCTGGACGCTATTTTTGTCTTTCAAAATCAAATTGTTTGTTTGCTTTGTGTTTTGGTGTTAGATGCAACATTATGCACCTGCGGTTGTAACATATCGGACATACTTCCATAGTATCAATAAGACCACAAAGTATATAATAAAAATTCGATGAATTGGGTTGTTCGTTTAGATGAAGTTCTAAAATTGTGAAAAGGCTATAGTGAAAAAACTGAAGAGTGGCGATATATACATCTCCATATCATACAAAGCTTATTATCGAAACATATAATATGGGATGAAAATTACTATTTTTTCTGACAATTGTTAAAATGATTGTTGCATTTCTTAATTTAATTGTTCCATTATTTATAAAAAAGTAAAGTGTACTTTATAAGTAACTTGTAATTCCCAACAATCTTTTTTTATTTAAGGAAATTGGATCTATTCTTCCTTAACAGTTTTAATGGGGAAACATTGCATTTAATTAATTTCAATGTTATTTGGTTTCTAGTAGAGAGTTGTTTGATTGACACTCATACCATAACATCTTATTGTATATAGACTTTTATCTTACCCAAATACATAAATGATGTCATTACTTCCAGTGGGAAATATTTCATGCATATTCAGTGCAACCAAACATGCATTTAGAAATATCCATATTGATGTGCAAACAAAAAATTGGCAACAATATAGTAATATCATCAAAATCGTTGTGAAATGTCAAATTACCCCTCTTTTTCGAAATCGTTTTGTTCCCAATCAACCTTTAAAAGAGGTTTATTATCAAACTTGAAAAGCGACTTCAAGATAAATGATTTTTTGTGATACATGTAATATTAACTTTTCAGTCGACAACTGTCACTGTTATGAGTTGACTTTCATACAATTATTCAATGACAATGTATAATTTTGCTAGAAAAATAATGACGAACTGAGTATCCTAAGACTATGTATCACATTTGAGACTGTGTGTATTTCCTCTTGTATGAAAAGGCGGAAATAACAAAAATTAGGAATCATTGTTTCTAGGCAATTGTCTAGTTAATCTGCTGCAGATGTAGCCGGACGGTAAGACATAGGTTAGTTTCGACGAGTGAAAAGTAAAATCTAAATGACTGAACTCAGAGGAAAATCCAAACGGAAAATCCATAACCACATGGCAAAATCAAACGACAAAACACATAAAAACCAATCGACAAGAACTGTCGTATTCCTGACTTGGTACAGGCATTTTCAAATGTAGAAAATGGTGGATTAAACCTGGTTTTATAGCGCCAAACCTCTCACCTTGATGACAGTCTCATCAAATTCCGTTATATTTACAATGATGCCCGTGATATTTACAGTGATCCCGCGTTCTGTTTTCTGATTTCAAACAATTCTGATTTTTCTTTAAATATCTTCATATTGGTCGACTCGGTTTAGGCTGTCATATTGACTCATGTGTTCAGATTGAAACGTGTCATTTCTAATGGAAATTGACACATACCGCCGTGCATAAATGTCTTTCGGATTCGTAGTATTTCCACTAATTCCACTGGTTAGAGATATGTGGTCTTTACTGTCTGTATCCGTACTTGATGATGAGACGTTGTCTAATGACCGTCTGTCTTGATCACCTCCAAGAACGTGTTCCTGGACCTTTTGGCCATGCTGTGTGTTTCCAGTTTGGTTTATACTTAATTCTCTCATCCCGTTTGGTTCTATTTCAACATAATGATTATCTTCTTCGTGTTCCAATGGTGAATCTATTCTATTCTTTGGCTTGACCATTTGTTTCCACAATACAATTACTGATACCACCAGAATGATCATGAATAAAATGATAGAAGTAGAAACGGCGACTGGTATTGCTGAGAATATTGCTAAAGAGCTTTCCAGCTTTTCATCTGAAAAAAATTAATTAAACCATTAATGAACAAAAATTATATGCCTAAATATACATCAATTTAAACACCTGGCAGTATTAAATTAAAATAAACTAGCTAAACTGGACGTGCATAGTTTTGTTTGATTTACAATTCATATTATCATCGATTTGTCTTGATCTCCAATTTCTAAGAAGGTATGGATTGGGTTCTCGGGTATGGATTGGGATCTCCATTTCAATATTCTCTAATAATATTTGGCCATTTTCCTATTCTTAATTTGTTTATCGATATTCTAAACTTTTTGGGTCTATTTTTCTTTTAGTTTGTATATTAGTTGGCCTTAGGTCTGTGCCTTATATCTTCTGTAAACCCATCTAGGCACTCTCATAAAATGTTATTGGATTTTTGAGAGTTCTTCTTGAGTTTTCACAATTTACACACACACACGAAAACACATAGAAAACGACACCTTGTGCGTTAAACACAGTAGAACATATGAAATGTCTTCGGTTGTTGTCTGGATTAGGTTTTGGTGGACGATACTTCATTGTTTCTGTTTAATCCATTCCTGTTCCGAGTCAGTAGCTGGTATGTCAGCGGATGCTTTTTGTTGCTGTCTACCATGTTTGTTTTTGTTGGTTACATTAAACCATTTTTTTCTCGCTTTAGCTGGTTTACATTTTGTCACGTTGAGGTTGTCATTATAGTTAGTATACGGTATAGTTTTTGCACATCTTTGAATGCCTTCATATGATCTATAGCTGCCCCTATAGATCTACATCATGTTGGATAGTTTTGTCATTGACAATCGTACCATAATTATCTTCCTATATATTTATTGCTGTGTTATTGATATTGACGCTAAATCGTATTTTTTTTTTATTATTGATAACGGATTCCGTTTATTGTATTTTTGACAATCGTGAAATAAATTGAAAAATAACAATAAAGATGTACACTTACTGCCTACGATAATTGACTTTTCTTTCGTACTGTTGCTTCGACCTAGTCTGTTTTGAGCGAACATTCGGAAGTTATATGTAGTCTTCGTTTGGAGTCTTTCTATTGTCCAAGATAACATATCACCTTCTGTCATGTTCAGTGACTGAACAACTGTCCATTTCTTTGAATTACTTTCTCGAAACTCGATGAAAAACGTCTGTTTTAGCCCACCATCGAAGTTACGTATCCAATCTACCAGAACATTGCCTTCTTTTGTTGACAAAGTTAAATTCATTGGAATTCTAGGGACACCTGGTGGAACAATATGCACACTTATGAAGGAATATGTTTTACAAATTATCAAAAACGAACCTTTCAATTTATTTTACACGTATAATGAATTTACACTTTAAAAACAAACAATTTTCGTTTGTCCGAAGCGCTTTTGTTGATTGACCTTCGCGCACCAGGAGCACTCATACTAAGAACCGTTGACTCGACCTTTGCACATCTGATCAGCTGGGGTTTCGGTGGAGTTCTTTTAAACTATTTCATTTCATTTCTGAGAGTTGTCACGTTGGCACATTTATCATGTCTTGTTGTTTTTATATGAACAGTGACGAGGTCTAAATAGTGACTTAATTAATTATGTCCATTTCGTCACGCATACGCGGTTCTTAATAAAGTCGAAATCGGAAGGGACTGGTCACACGCAGTTGATTAGTATAATTAAACTTATCATTTGTTTCTCTTTCATAAAGGTGAGGATACAAATTGATTATATAGTATAGCTAAATTGTAAACTAACTTACTTGCACAAAAAAGTGATATATCGTAATGGTTTTGTCCGAATTCGTTTTGTGAATTCAGTGTATAATTTTGAATCATCTCAGGTCTCAGTTTTGCTATTTTCACCGTCATTCTGTAACCTTTGACTCGTACATTTGAATTATAGAAAGTATCATTTACAAAAGTATGTTCTTCAATAATGTTGATATTGGACTTATCGCTTATGAGTTGTTCGCCATTTTGGTTTTGAATGAAAATATCTGAATATTTTGGATTACTGAAAATGTTGATTATTATCTCAACGGATTCTTTTATTACTCCATAGGAGAATCGTCTGTTGTCCTCAACGAACATGGGTTTACCTGAAAAATCAATTGTTTCCAAAATTAAAACTATAAAAATAAAAGTTGGGGGTTTGACCTTGGGGATATAAAAAAAAAAAGAATCAGTAATTTTAAAGCTTTGAAAGAAATCGTTAATAAAACCTTGTACTTTTACTAGTGTAAACCCGTACTTCAGTGCGGTTAAAAAAACCCTCACTGGTACATGTATATGAATAAATGATGGGGTAAATTGCACTCCAACTGATTGGCTCCTCCGCAATTTTTTTTTATAATTAACAGTATAAAGACTCGAATCTGACTTCTTGATTGAAATAGCTTTTTGATTGATGCCTAAATAGAAGTTTGCCCCCTCACAGCTCTTCCGTTAATTCATACAATACTGCCACTGGATATATGCTATTCTTATTATAACGTTTATTCGAACTGAGGCAGTTTGCTATGTCATTTGGTTTCTGGTGGAGATGTGAGATGCAACATTACTGAAGTTTCAAAAGAGGAGATGATCTCAATAATTTAGGAACAGAAGTTTTAGATCTCTTTTCTATATTACTGTTTATTATAGTTTGAGAAATCTTTCTGATAGTCATACCTGAAATACTTAAATGCACAGAAGCTGTTCTCTTGCTGTTCCCACTTACACCTGGTATCCCATTACTAACTGTACACACGTAAACCCCATTATCATAGTACTGACTGTTGAAATCTTTGCTTTTTGGAAGTAGGAGAATGCCGTCTTCAGATCCATCCAGAAACCGAATATGGTCGCCATATTCTGATTTATGTTGCCACTGAAAAAATGTGTAGTTTGCAGGAACTCCTTTCGGTAAGCATACAAGCTTCCTTGATTTTGCGTTAACAGTGTAATTTTCATAGACAATTGTGACATCTGGTGCATCTACAAATATAAAAGACAAAAGTATATACAATTAGTTTCGAATCCAAATTAACAATTTAAATATATAGTATAATTTATATCCATAGGCATAACATACAGAGTAAATGTAACTTTAATAGCATACTATAACATATGATATATAATGTATTTTTTTTTAAAGTAGAATCTTAAAACATTTTTCAAAACAACTAAAGCATAACAATTACTCTGTTGCCGCCAAGCCCGATTTAATTTCTATTTATTTTTAAAATGTCTCATAATTTTAATGATATATAAGCTGCGTCGGATAGAAATCCACCTTAATGCAAAAGAATATCAATACATCTGTTAACCTATTGCAGGTAGGAAAACATCTCTTTTGGAAGTTTGTTTCTTTTCAAAAAAGAAAATCTACTTTGAGACCAGCATTCATCATTCATTACGTATGTGAATTTCCAAAATCTATTAATGTATTATACATGCACATGTATACATACGTACAATTGCATAAGGTCGATTTCTATCCGACCTAGCTCATAAGAAAACTTCACAATAACAACTTGCTCTTTCGAATGTTAGAGTATTTCTTCAAAAAACCATTTGAAACCACTTACACATAACGGTAACACTGGTCTCCGCCATAGTTGAGCCTACCATATTAGTTGCCTTACAGATGTATACACCAGTGTCTCTTCGTGTAATAACAGTTATTCGCAATACTCGACCGTCTCCGTACTTTCTGGTCTCGCCATCATTTTGTATTACCCATGATACACTTTGTACTTCAGGACTGCTATCTGCGTTGCAATAGACGTTGAGTGAATTCCCTTCGATAATGCGTACATCATTTCCTACGCTCAGTGTTACTTTTGGCTTATCTAAAAAGTAATATGAAAACATCTAACTTAGTTATTTCCAAAATGTTCGTCAACTGTAATACCTAAATTTTTAGATTATTTCTAAAAGTATGTAAAGTAAAATAAACCAAAACACTCGTGTGCTTCGTACTTATCTTTTGAGTTAAGCCACGTGCTGTTTATTCTTATGTTGGTGTGTAACATCACTGCCCTGGTGAGGGGAGGGGGTGAACGCCCACAAACTTGTCAAACACCGACACACTCTTCCCTTTCCCGATTTAGAAGCCTGCAGTACAGTAGATCATATCTGTCATATTTGTTTTTAAGCCGTTGTTTTTTCATATTTTACTGTGCAGGGCTTTTCATATCCAACTATAAGGCACGGGATTTACTTGTTGCTGAAAGCCGTATGGTTGTTAATACTTGCTTACATTCATTACATTTTAACTATGGTGGATATTTAGCTCGTTGGCAATCGTACCACATCTCTATATTTTCATATGAAAGTACACGTTTAATGGAAATTACAAAAGTCAGTTCAGAAATATTAAGTAATAACCTTGGAACAGTTTTAAAAAAAAGTCTGTATGAATATAAAGTTTACCAGGAAATATAAGTTCAATTGTTTGTATGAAAATACCAATTGTTTATTTCCTCAAAAGAAGTGCTTATCGCAAACTTGCACCAGACACGGTGGACGAAGTAATCGGAAGGCGATAGTAAAGTGTATTTTCCCAATTAGTATCAATAAACAAATGGCATTAAAACGTTTTGTCTCTTACATTGTACATGTAGATCATCAGTAAAGTAATCGACTTGACTGGTAAATTGAATACTCCACTTTGTAAAATAGTACTTACAATGTACCAAAATTTCAATAGATTTTGTTAACGGTGTATCTAAGACAGAACTGTTTGTTCGGCAGTAGTATTGCCCAGAGTTTGTATGTGTGGATTTCAACATTAGTCGTGTAGATCCCGGCCCACCACTCTGTATAACGTTGCCTCTGTAGACCCATTCCAGGGTTCCCTCGGGTATACCACTTGATATGTTGCAATATAGTTTTATAGTTTCATTTTCGGTAACAGTAACTTTTGTTGACTCTTCCAAGAAGGTGTTGCTTTTGTTTTTACTTGTATTCACTGCATATATATTTAGGCCTGTCGGAGCTTCTGAAATATAAGAAAAGTATTTTCGTCTTCAAATGAATTTATATTTTGCAATTTGACTAAATACACTTCACTTTTCTATACATTTGAGTGATTTGTGTATGTACAAATACCTAGCTACGTCCAATCATTACGAGGACGCATCGTATAAGAAAATTGTTACGCTCTCTGTGCGTTAAAGGTAAACAACGAAACCATACAATATGGTCCTTACAATGTATGTGGTCTAAACACTCTGCCATTAACATTCAACGTTAAGTAAATAGCAATGAAAAAAGAGTAACACAGTAACACATCCTCTAAGAAGCAAATGTTCTAATAAGGAAAAAAAACACCATTAGTATTCACCCTTCTCGGTTATCGCTAATTAGCGCCGTCTTAGATACATTCAGATTAAAGATGCAAAAAAAAAAAAAAAAAATGACAATACAATGAAAATGGGGTAATATAATTTCAGTCTGCTACTCTACTAGTATGCAAGCAATCTTAGTATCTAGATTCTTTCATTTTTGCTGCTCAAAGATTTTGGTTCAAGAAGGAACCAGATCATGACCTTTCACTGGGGAAAATGAGATCCATTGTGGTCAATTCCTATAATAAAAAAAAAAATATGTTGCCTTTATTATGAACCAAGATTGACTCTTTTCTCTTGTGTGCCTTCTCTCATAAAGATAGCAAAATAACCATGTGTACATACTTTTTAAAACCAGATTAAATATGATTTGTACAGATGTGTCTTCAATCACCACTGTGCAAACATATTGACCAAAATCTGAATTCATAACATCATTTATTTGTAGGTTGAAGTCTCCAATTGTATGATCTCCTGATATTGAAAAACGGTCTTTGTCTATACCGACACCAAGTTTGGCTCCTTCGGATATTTGTAACATTTCTTTCCGTCGAAACCATGCTATTGTCGATGACGCCAAGTGATGTGGACAGACCATTTCTACCGACGATCCGAGACTGGTGTATACTGTTTGATTGGAGGACACTTCAATGACAAGAAAATATAAGTTATTATCTTCATTTAAATTAAAATCTAGTCTCACTTCTATTATGCAAATAATTACGATGGTGTAACATTCTTAATGTAACTTGTCAATTTATTTTACAGGGAGCTGTTGTATGTTACATGCTAGATGAATACATGTACATATAGTGAAGCAATAATTGCCGGTCATTCCAGATCATCTACCGTATGTTGCTTAATCTTCAGTTATCTGTTTTGATAGTGTTAAAAACATGTACATGCTGGCACTAGTCAATAGGTTTAATTTCGCCACATTCTGTATGTGCCTGTCCCAAGTCTAGAACTTGTAATTATGATGTTGTCGCTTGTTGCTGTTACTATAATTATTATTATCATTATTATAGGTTAATCTTATTTAATTGAAAATAATACTTTACCAAATGCTTCTGACAGTGTATATATGAATAGGCGTATAAGAACTGTATTGGACATCTTCTGAAGTAGAATAAAAGTTATTATTTTCATTGACGTCATATTACTAAACTGTGTTAACCCCTCGATATTTATGTTTTGTGTTTTGTACATGACATTTACAAATAAGGAAATGAGATTGCTTGACAATAAGACAACTATCCACCACAGTTTAAATGAAGTGTATGTACGCAAAGCAATCATTGGCAACCGTACAGACTCAACAATGAGAAAATCCACACTATATAGTCAACTATAAAAGACCCCAACATGACAAATTTTAAACAATGCAATTGAGAACTACAACGGCCTAATTTACAACAAAACATTTTACGAAAAATACGTATGAGAGATGACAGACATGATCCAACGACAAATCCTGAACAATTGGCACCTGCCTGTGAACAGAACATACAGAATGTGGCAGGGTTAAACCTGCTTAATCCTCCCTTAACCTGGGAAGGTGATATTACAGCACTATATAACGGATCGATACAAAGCAGAAAAAAACATATAAGAAAAACACAGACCGGACGTTACAGGGTATTTAGACATCACTCACAACGTGAATGCATGTTTTTATTTTGTGAGCTGCTGGATGACTTATTTGCATATATCCCACACATCTACATCCTTTAAAATGAAGAAGTTGTATAAGTAATGCTTATCAGTTTAAGAAAATGCATCAATATCTTTTTAAATTTGAATACAAGTTAAGAATAAAGAGCATTCTTCATACTCTATAATAATATTTAAAAGCCCCACAGAAGTAAGAATGGTATATAGGAACAAAATGTTTAATAAATTACGGTGTAAACATGTATACAAATTAATTGTACTTGATCATGTTGATGTGACTTTTAGAAGTTTGACTCTTTCACATCTCTTACTCAGGAATTATTTTTCTCAGAAATCTACATATTATAAATTGATCTACTTACGTTTGGCGGATATCTAACTTTTTGCATGTTTGAAATCTATGACGAACAATATATACTAAAATGTAGTTTTATTTCCGATGTATTACTAGCACTTAACAGTATCCATAGAAACAAAAAAGTGACATAATTGTCTATGTTGAATTAATTCGCAATTTTTCAGCTCACCTGCTCCAGGGGACAAAAGGAGTTTTTATAATCATCACTTGACATCCGTCGTCCATCGTCATCTTGTTTCGTTACATCTTAAAAAATAAAATAAAACTTTGAGGAGAAATACGAGTGCCAACTATTAACTTGAAAATCGCAATAAAAACAGATAATATATAAAAGAGCAGACATGTTCAAAATATTGAGATCTACCCACTGTCTTTTTACATCAAAAGTGTCAAATGACTCCATTTTGGAGCACGTGTAATACAATTTTCTAGGTCTATTAGATTTTTTATAATTGATTAAAAACTATGTAAATCATCGTTTTAATGTGAATAATATGTATAAGAATAAGCTTTTGTGAATCGAATGAGCCAACCAAATGGTTTCCCACTGTTTCAATTTTAATTTTGACATTCTTTTCCTTTAAATAGATGAACACGCCTAGTTCATGCGTTAGCTATGATCTCTAGTTAAGAGGTTAAATTGCTACATGAATACATATTCAATAAGGTCGAATTATCATTTCACTATTTGACATTCATAATTGACTTAAACAAAAAGTCTTATTTTTTTGCTTGTTTGTTTTATATGCTATAAAACTATCTAAACTTGAAAAAAGGGTTTACAAATAAGTGTACTGTTGCCAAACCTATTAGTTTATTTTTTCAGAGAGAGAGAGAGAGAGAGAGAGAGAGAGAGAGTCATTTAAATTAAAAAAAAAACATTTACACAAGATATGTTAAAACTGCACCAAAGAACATAATTTTACTCAACCAAAACAATCTAACATGACTTGTATCTAAAAGACAGCAATCTTTCCGAGAATTTGACATGCAATTTATTTCAAGAAATAAAGACTTTTCATGACATGTTTCTAATTTTAAATGTGTGAAAGTCAAAGATCGTAAAAGATAAAATTGCTTTTATATTACTGTGAGGAAAAATATATTATAAATTATATTTCAATTAGTAATTGGTGTGATGTCGATATCAAACAGGTAAGTTTAAAGTTGATATATAAGAAGATATAAATATATCTTTCTATTTTCGTTTTACATTGTACGTATATATGCACTTTCTTTATGTGTAACATCGGGTTATCGAATCTCTCCTGAAATATCTGTGTAGAAATGTAGGGGTAGATTTAAAGTACAACTTTTTAAAGGGAAATTTAGTAGGTCCCGAACAAATTGACCTGCTCCCCTCTCCCATAAAAAAAACAATAGCCAATTCTCTCAAGTGTGTGAATCAACAATACAATATATAATACACATTCTCTAAATGTATGTGTTTACCACATGTACCAGGGATCATAGCTTGATTATGTGTGTGTCTAAGTTTTGTATGCTGTTTGCATGTTTCCGTATCTATTCTGGTTAGTGATACTTTTATTAGAGATCATGTAGTTAATAAACTGGCATGCTTGCAAACAAGTTCAATTAATCTTAGATTGAGAATTTTGTTTAAAGTAATGAACCGGTGTTATCGATATATCTGGTCAAACCATTTAATACATTAATCAGATATATGTGATATATTTAGTAGTACACATATTAAAAAGGTTTCGTAACTTCTAATAGAGGTCGGTCATTTAAAGACGTATCAACCGTATCATATACGTTAACGTATCCGCATCTGCAGATATACCAAAAAACAGTATTTGATCCCGAGCTTTAATTTTATGTACTTTCAATAATGCAAATGGGCGACTGATTAATTTCTAATGCAGAAATTTACAAAACAATTAGGAAATATCGAGTTTTTGTGGAATATGTAACCCGACTTTCAAAGATATTCTGGATAGTTAGAACAGTTTACAGTCATGATAGGAGTGAATACGGTTAAATCGTTTGTTTGTGTATGAACTTGTTCTCACGTAGAACCAAATTGTTATATATAAATCAATTATATGTAGGATGTTAATTGACAAATAGAGTGATACTCAGTACTTTTCTATTACCTTTTTTGATACAATCGCAAATGAACAATATTCAAAGTTCCTTACGTCATGTATATAATATAAGTAGTACGTTTGTTCTTGTTTTTTTGGTATTTATTCATATAAGATCTTGAAATATTTTTTTAACTAGATTATTAAAGGATTGTGTACGATATTCGTGTACCTGCCCTACACTGGCTCCCTTTTAAGGGCAAGTAAAAGTAGTTGATAGAACCCCTGATTTTTCTTTTACAAAACACCACTATCACAAATATTGAAAGTGTATGTTTGAATGTTTTGAAGAGATTCCAATTATATTTTTTTAAATGAAGCATGGTCTTATTAATAAGCTCGGGATCTCATAATATTTTTTGATATATCTGCAGATGCGGATACGTCAACGTATACGATACGGTTGATACGTTTGTAAATGACCGACCTCTATTTAAATTTCAAATGCCCTTGATTAAATTAAATTACCAAAAACATGTTCGCTGAATATCTATTTGAATTAATACTTGACACAATTCATACTTTATACAGGTAAATATAATGTGTATTCGCAAAGATTAATTATTAACCAGTAATAACACACAAAAGGATAACACAAATTATAAAATAAAATTTTGAACAACACAACAGTCAATACAAATCTTGAACACCCGTTTCCTCCAAAAAAGTAGACATTCTTCTGATGAGTTAAACCTTTTTTAACTGACTTTTAGAGTTCTTATGTTGTACTGTTGCACCGTTGTCCCAGGTAAGGGGAGAATTGGCGCCTTCTAACAGGGATATGTTTAATTCCTCAAGATTCTGTATGTGTTGGTCCCAAGTCAGGAGATTTTTATTCATTGGTTGTCGTTTGTTGTTGTGTAACGTATTTTTTTGTTCATTATTTTGTACATGAACTTGACCGTCAGTTTTCTCGTTTACATTTTTTAATAATTGTCATTTCTAGGCCTCTTATTGCTGACTATGCGGTATAGGCTTTCCCATTGTTGAAGGCCATGCCGTGACCTACATTTAATATATTCTATGTCATTTGTGTCTTGTTGAGAGTTTTCTCTTTGGCAATCGTACCATATTTTTTTATTGATGCAAAGCAAAAAAAGAAAAAAAAAAGAAAAAAAAACCACACAAAAACAAGATAGATTGATTTGGTACGATTTTGTTTTTACAATCGGTTAAGTCAAACGTGGTTTACGTGTGTAAGCACCATCTCCACTTTAGCCTATTTAGTTAAAGACGTAAAGGTAAACTTTTCTGCGAAGTGCAGCAATCAAATTAAACAAGGACATAATTGAAGCAGTGTCAACATGAAGCTATCTAAGTTAGGCAGCTAAATCCGTTGGTGAAATATTCCTGAAGTAAAAAGATATCAATATTCCGAGACTGATGGAATATTTTGTTATTTGTGTCATATGGTTGCTTATAACATATGCATACTAGGCATTTCCTTTTTATTTATAATAGACAGGTAACAATCTTCATAAAATTTATCTTCAATAGATACTATATATATATATATGGTCTGAAATGGGCCATTTATTTCGATTTAATCAAGTATTCGTATTCGTATATAAATCTATTTAATTCATAATCAAAATGATATGCAGCGCTATATTTTGCTGGTGAATGCAACTTCGACAAAATATTTTGTTAAAATACAAACAGCTGTTTATTGCCAAGGTCCGTATAAAATTGGTGCAAATTTGCAACACGCACTTCCCTCAGAGGTCACATTGGAAATTTTTTATGTTTTAAATATAATAAAGAGGAAATAAAACAATGGGTATTTAAACGAAGTTTCCATAAATATTTCCTGAAAAATTTTCATATTAAACACACTTTTTTCTAGAGGTCTATTCCAATGTCATGACTGCCCATTATCAAACAACATATATTATCTCCAGACAATATAACTATGGCTTTGATCTGACTTTATAGAATAAAAAGAAGAAAAGGATCCCAAGTAACGACACTTTCATGACTAATAAGTAAAAAGAAACATATAAACATCATGGTAAGGGAGAGAGAGATAGATAGAGATTAATACATGGCCTTTTCCATATCAGCCTGGGTATCATCCCGAGACCCCCATATCAGCCCGAGACGGAGTCGAGGTGCTGATATGGGTCGAGGGATGATACCTAGGCTGATATGGAAAAGGCCATGTATTAATCACTTTATCATATACTTCCGACAATAGTTTTATGTAAGGCAAATAAACAAATGCAATAACTAAAACAGTCAAAAACTTTATAAAGAAAATAAATTATGAATCAAATATACTATAATTGTCCAACAACAGCTTCACTACCTCCTTATATATGTATGGTAACATTTCCTATAGAGGCATTTTGAAACATTGAAAATTTGGAAAAGTTTTATGATCATTACTAATCCATGTTTGTTGTACTATAAAATGATTCATAATTGTCAATGGCATTTGTTAGCAAGTACTAAACTATCCCCATAAAAGTTCCCGTAAATTTTGACGTCGTCATAAAAAACATCTGACGTCACAATGGAAAAGTAAACAACCGATACCGGAAACACCGGAAGTAACTTTCACGGGAGGCACTATTATGGGTTTTGTGCACGAGATGCACATGATATGGGTTTTCAGCCCGGGTGGGAAATTATGGCTTGTGTACTTCCGCTCATTACACATATGCAAAAGCTATCATATCAATGCTAAGTATATGATCAAAAGAGTTATCTTGTGATTTTTTTGACGATATCCACACAAATGTAATATTTCATTTTTCATCAGTTGCAAAATGTTGACGTCATTATAGAATTTTAAAAGAAGAACAAGAAAATTTGACATCAAAATCGAATTTTGATCAATGAAGAACTGAGATCAAACGAACAACATGCACACGTTCATTGGATAAAAATATTCAACGGTCCAAAAAAGGACAAATCCCGCAAGAATTATTTCGTATATTAATCTATTTAATTCAAAATCAAAATGCTACGCAGCACTATAAGTTTATATACAATTGTTTGTATCTCCACTACTGGCTGATAACTGCAATTCTGTATCAACATTACACGTTTACAGTTTATGTAAAATAATGCACAAAAGGACATATTTAACCAAAATAATCTAATATGACTTGCAAGATCATAAAATCTTTCCGAGAATACGACATTTTATCTATTTCAAGAAATGAAAATTCTTAATGACATATATCTAATTATAAATAAGTAAAACCCCATAGGTAGTAAACTTTTTAGTTTTATTTTACCAAAAGGAAATGTGTACTAATTAAATTACATTTCAATTCATGATTGTTGTGATGTCTATCTCAGGTAGGTAAGTTAATTTAAGGTCAATATAATAAGATTTAAATAATTTCGTTCTACTTTCGTTTTACAGGGTACATGTACTTAAAACTGGGTTATCGAGGATATCAAATTTATCCAAAGACTTTTTTGAATGGAAAGACACGCTTAAGGGATTGGGATATACTTGTCAATATGAAGCTTCGGGGAATTGGAAATATTTCTATTTATTTCAGAAAATATCCCAAGATATTTTAGAAAGGAACAAATCTTGTGGTAGATCTTTAAATACCCACCGGTAGACATATACACAACTTTTCAAATGTGTTGAAAAGACGTAAAAATAAATATTAGGTCTCGGACAAATTGACCCGCCCATCTCTCTAAAAATTACAATTCAATAGTCACTCCCACAAATGTGCGAATAAGCAATTTACAATTTGCATTATAAACTCTCTTATACAAGTTTTACCAGTGATCATATATTGTTTTCTTCTCATAGCGTGATTATCTGTGTGTCTATATTTTTTTTTGTTGTTTGAATGAGTTAATAAACTGGCATGATTCCCGACAAAGTTCAATGAGTCTGACTTTAATTGAATTAGAACGATAATATTATTTAAAGTGGTATCATCTATATGTCTCGTAATTCATTTATTACGGCAATATTTGAACAATTCAAGCGCTATCATACGGATATATGTACTATCTAGTATATCGATAAATTATTTCGTAACTTCTATTTAAATTTCAAATGTCTTTGTCAAAATTAAAATTACAAAGATTTTCTACAGTAAACTTCCATTGAAATTAGTAGTTGATATAATTCGTACCTTATCAAGGTAGGAATATGGTATATTCGTACATATTGATAATACACAGAAAGGATAAAAGAAATGTAAAAAAAAAAAAAAAAACAACCTTGGAAAGGAAAACAGTCAACACCAATCTCGAACACCCGTTTCCTTCAACAAGTAGACATTCTTTTGATGTGTTAAAACTTTTGTAACTAATGTTTGTATTTTGTTTTTATGTTGTACTGCTATACCACTGTTCCAGGTAAGGGGAGGATTGACGGCTTCAAACAGAAATATGTTTAACTCCGCGATATTCTATTTGTGTCTTTTCCAAATTCAGTGGTTGTCGTTTGTTGCTTGGTAACATACTTGTTTTCTGTCCATTATTTTGTTCATAAATTAGACCGTCACTTTACTCGTTTAAATTGTTTAACATTTGTCATTTCGGCGCCTTTTAGCTGACTATGCGGTATTGACTTTGCTCATTGTTGAAGGCCGTGTGGTGACCTACATTTGACATCTCTATGTCCTTAGGTCTCTTGTGGAGAGTTGTCTCACTGGCAATCGTACCACATTTTCTTATTTTCATATTGACGCAATAGCAAAAAAATAACAATAATAAAACAGCGTAATTCGGTACAGAAACATTTGTACGATTGATTAAGTCAAACATGGTTTACGTGTGTCACCCCGTTATTCACTTTTATCGTATTTCAATAAAATAGTAAACTTAAAATTCTCTGTTTAGTGACGTTTCCAAAAAAGATGTCCACCAACTTGCACAAGGAAATCAGTGAAATCAGTGCCAACATGAAGCTAACTTAGCTAGGTAGCCAAACCTTTTTATTAAAATACTTTTGAAATAAAGATAAATCTATTTCGAGACTAACGTTATCTTATTTTTGTCATAGGGTTGCTAAGCTCACACGCATACCCTTTATTTACAATGGGCAGGACTTTTTTGTAAACAATATTCATACATATAATTTATAATTATTACAATACATATGTATATGCTCTGAAACGGGACATTTAATTTGATTTGATAAAATATTCGTACATATACAATTGTTAATTTAATTTAAATCAAAAATGATTTGCAGAGCTACATGTTGCTGTCGCATGCTACTCTGAAAAAGTTAAATCATTTGCCAATTTAAGAACAACCTTTAACATTGTTTAACAAGAATAGATTTATTCTAAGACGTGTATTTTAGAGCAATCTTTCCAAGAATTGGTATTTAAAATTTTACTACAAATCAATAGACGACATGCATTAGTATCTGATTTTGAATTAATTGACCTGCATATTTATACATTACGTAATCCTTTATCAATCTATCTATAGATATATTAGTGAAATTAAATGGTTTTTATCGCTTCCCATTGCGAACAACTGAAAAATTCTGAAATATTTTTTAAACGTTGATAAGTTATGTTAAGACTGCACCTAAGGACAATAGTTAACAAAAAATATCTAATATGACTTGTATCTAAAAATATTATATTCTTTCCAAGAAATCGGGGTTTTTTTTCAAGACAAAGGATTTTAATGACATGTATCTAATTTTGAATAAGGCGGAACTAAAATATAATCAAATATTAGGTATGCATTACTGCGAGGAAATAATAAATTACATTTCCGTTTTTAACTGATGTGATGTCGATGACCATTAAACATATTTAAAAAAGGATAAGTTTAATGTCAATAATTCAATATAAGATATACATTTGTAAATGTACATGATATGTTGTTCTGATGTTCAACTATGTTCGTTTAACGATATACTTGTGCACTATTTTTTCTTTTGTGGTTTTGATTGTTTAAAAATTTGAAAGCACCGGGTTATTGAAACTGACAGTGTCATTAAACCTGTCCATGGAAATTTTTTTTAGTGAGAAAGCACGCATTTTGGGATGTGGATGTCGATATGGAGCTTCAGGGAGTGGTGAATACTACATAAAACATTAATATGTTTGATTCGTACATCATATTTTGTTTTGCTAACATATTTGGTGGTAGATCTGTATATGCCACTGTTGTGTTTGGGCTAAAGTACAGCTTTTCATGCGTAGGTGAAAAGACATGTAAAAATGAATATTAGATCCGCCATTGCTTGATAATGTGACTGTTTGTAAAGTTTTGTATGTTGTTTGCATGTGCCCATATATATGTTATGATACGTGAGCTCTTCGGCAAAAGCTAGTTGATAAACAGACATGTTTTCTGATCAAGTTCTTATAGTTATGATTTTCCAATAGAATTATAAGAAGAATTTAATATTTGAAGTGGTTTACTGATGTTATCAATAGAACTCATCAAATCATTTACTACGGCGATATTTGAACATTTAAGGCGAACAATATATACGGCTATATGTACTAGTTATATCGATTAAACATTTCGTAAATTCTGACGTTTAAATTTCTAAACTTAAATTACCAAGAAAATGCTCGTAAAATTTCCATTTAAAGTAACACATGAACTACATGTATCTATTCGTACCTTAAAACGGCAGGACTAAGTTGTCTTTGAACAGATTGATTAACACTTGATTGATAGTACTAATCTCCAGTAAAAATAATACATACATGCAAAGGCTAACAGCGAATGACAAGATAACATAATTTCGTGTGGAAACATTAGTACAAATGGTTTGTTTGAAGTCTCAAGTTGCACATGCCCATTAATGTAAATTGCCATAGATGGTAGAATGATTTATTTATATATATAGTATTTTTTTAATTTGATTCCATGTTTTTACAATATTGTGTAATACTTAATGATGTTTGCACTCTTTAAATTATCTATGTAAGTTCTGTCATAGGGTTCCAAGTCTCATACGCATACCCGTTATTTCCTTTTCTCCACAATAGATTTTTTTATAGACAATCTTCATAAATATCATCTTTAACTATTACGATATATTATCTCTGGATATGCCCTGAAACGGGCCAATTTCCATAATAAATGTGATCTTTAATTGGATTTAATTGAGTATTTGTATTCGTAGATAAATCTTTTATTTGAAATCCAAATGATATGCAGTTCTTGATTTTGCTGTTGTATGCAACTCTGAAATAATATTATGAAGGTTTAAAGTTTGCCGTAAGATCAAACATTTGTCAATATTTGAATAACCTTAACGTTAAAAAACATGTATTTGAAAAACAACAATCTTTCCAAGAATTAACTGTAGATAGGTATTTAAACTTTACTACGAACCTAAAGATAGCATGCACTAGTATCTAATTTTGAATAAGGTGAACTCCATGGTTTATCTCTACATTATTTTAAGGTGTTTTATTTGAAACTATAATTGCTCGATGTCGATGGTCATCAAGAATATATATAAAAGGTAAGTTTTGCATTTAATATAAACGGTTTAAATGTACACTCGGCGTTATCTTGTTATCTATTTCCTGTTTACAACAACTTCATTTGTTGTATTATTGGTTTACTGTTTGAACTGCATGACTACCTTGAACGATAACTTCCGATTATTAAAAAATGTATATTTGATATTAAACTGACTCCATATAGCATATAGCGACATTCCAAAGCTAATTTGCTTTGTCTGTCATACATTAGTAGTTAATAGATATAGGAAGATGTGGTGTGAGTGCCAATGAGACAACTCTCCATCCAAATAACAATTTCAAAAAGTAAACCATTATAGGTCAATGTACGGCCTTCAACACGGAGCCTTGGCTCACACCGAACAACAAGCTTTAAAGGGCCCCAAAATTACTAGTGTAAAACCATTCAAACGGGAAAACCAACGGTCTTATCTATATAAATCTAGAGGCTCTCAAGAGCCTGTGTCGCTCACCTTGGTCTATGTGCATATTAAACAATGCACACAGATAAATTCATGACATAATTGTGTTTTGGTGATGGTGATGTGTTTGTAGATCTTACTTTACTGAACGTTCTTGTTGCTACAATAATCTCTATCTATAATGAACTTGGCCCAGTAATTACAGTGGAAAATATTTTCTAAAAATTTACAAAAATTTATGAAAAATGCTAAAAATTAACTATAAAGGGCAATAACTCCTTAAGGGATCAATTGACAATTTTGGTCATTTGACTTATTTGTAGATCTTACTTTGCTGAACATTATTGCTGTTTACAGTTTATCTCTATCTATTATAATATTCAAGATAATAACCAAAAACTGCAAAATTTCCTTAAAATTACTAATTCTGAGGCAACAACCCAACAACAGGGTGTCTGTTTTGTCTGAAAATATCAGGGCAGATAGATCTTGACCTGATAGACAATTTAACCCTGTCAGATTTTCTCTAAATGCTTCGGTTTTTGAGTTATAAGCCAAAAACTGCATTTTACCCCTATGTTCTATTTTTAGCCGTGGCAGCCATTTTGGTTGGATGGTCGGGTCACCGGACACATTTTTTTCAATTAGATACCCCAAAGATGAATGTGGCCAAGTTTGGATTAATTTGGCCCAGTAGTTTCATAGGAGAAGATTTTTGTAAAAGATTTCTAAGATTTACGAAAAATGGTTAAAAATTGACTATAAAGGTCAATAACTCCTAAAGGGGTCAACTGACCATTTTGGTCATGTTGACGTATTTGTAAATCTAACTTTGCTGAACATTATTGCTGTTTACAGTTTATCTCTATCTATAATAATATTCAAGATAATAACCAAAAACAGCAAAAATTCCCTAAAATTACCAATTCAGGGGCAGCAACCCAACAACAGGTTGTCAGATTCATCTGAAAATTCGAGGGCAGAAAGATCTTGACCTGATAAACAATTTTACCTCTGTTAAATTTGCTCTAAATGCTTTGGTTTTTGAGTTATAAGCCAAAAACTGCATTTTACCCCTATGTTTTATTTTTAGCCATGGCGGCCATCTTGGTTGGTTGGCCGGGTCACGCCACACATTTTTCAAAATAGATACCCCAAAGATGATTGTGGCCAAGTTTGAATTAATTTGGCCCAGTAGTTTTAGAGGAGAAGATTTTTGTAAGAGATTTCTAAGATTTACGAAAAATGGTTAAAAATTGACTATAAAGGTCAATAACTCCTAAAGGAGTCAACTGACCATTTTGGTCCTGTTGATTTATTTGTAAATCTAACTTTGCTGAACATTATTGCTGTTTACAGTTTATCTCTATCTATAATAATATTCAAGATAATAACCAAAAACAGCAAAAAATCCCTAAAATTACAAATTCAGGGGCAGCAACCCAACAACGGGTTGTCGGATTCATCTGAAAATTTGTAGGCAGAAAGATCTTGAACTGATGAACAATTTTACCCCTGTCAGATTTGCTCTAAATGCTTCGGTTTTTGAGTTATAAGCCAAAACTGCATTTTACCCCTATGTTCTATTTTTAGCCGTGGCAGCCATTTTGGTTGGATGGTCGGGTCACCGGACACATTTTTTTCAATTAGATACCCCAAAGATGATTGTGGCCAAGTTTGGATTAATTTGGCCCAGTAGTTTCATAGGAGAAGATTTTTGTAAAAGATTTCTAAGATTTACGAAAAATGGTTAAAAATTGACTATAAAGGTCAATAACTCCTAAAGGGGTCAACTGACCATTTTGGTCATGTTGACGTATTTGTAAATCTAACTTTGCTGAACATTATTGCTGTTTACAGTTTATCTCTATCTATAATAATATTCAAGATAATAACCAAAAACAGCAAAAATTCCCAAAAATTACCAATTCAGGGGCAGCAACCCAACAACAGGTTGTCAGATTCATCTGAAAATTCGAGGGCAGAAAGATCTTGACCTGATAAACAATTTTACCTCTGTTAAATTTGCTCTAAATGCTTCGGTTTTTGAGTTATAAGCCAAAAACTGCATTTTACCCCTATGTTTTATTTTTAGCCATGGCAGCCATCTTGTTTGGATGGCCGGGTCACCCGACACATTTTTTAAACTAGATACCCAAAAGATGATTGTGGCCAAGTTTGGATTAATTTGGCCCAGTAGTTTCAGAGGAGAAGATTTTTGTAAAAGATAACTAAGATTTACGAAAAATGGTTAAAAATTGACTATAAAGGGCAATAACTCCTAAAGGGGTCAACTGACCATTTCGGTCATGTTGACTTATTTGTAAATCTAACTTTGCTGAACATTATTGCTGTTTACAGTTTATCTCTATCTATAATAATATTCAAGATAATAACCAAAACAGCAAAATTTCCTTAAAATTACCAATTCAGGGGCAGCAACCCAACAATGGGTTGTCCAATTCATCTGTAAATGTCAGGGCAGATAGATCTTGACCTGATAAACAATTTAAATCCTGTCAGATTTGCTCTAAATGCTTTGGTTTTTGAGTTATAAGCCAAAAACTGCATTTTACCCCTATTTTCTATTTTTAGCCATGGCGGCCATCTTGGTTGGTTGGCCAGGTCACCGGACACAATTTTCAAACTAGATACCCCAATGATGGTTGTGGCCAAGTTTAGTTCAATTTGGCCCAGTAGTTTCAGAGGAGATTTTTGTAAAAGATAACTAAGATTTATGAAAAATGGTTAAAAATTGACTATAAGGGCAATAACTCCTAAAGGGGTCAACTGACCATTTCAGTCATGTTGACTTATTTTTAGGTCTTACTTTGCTGAACATTTTTGTTATTTACAGTTTATCTCTACCTATAATAATATTCATGATCATAACCAAAAACAGCAAAATTTCCTTAAAATTTTCAATTCAGGGGCAGCAACCCAACAACGGGTTGTCCGATTCATCTGAAAATTTCAGGGCAGATAGATCTTGACCTAATAATCAATTTTATTCCTGTCAGATTTGCTCTAAATGCTTCGGTTTTTGAGTTATAAGCCAAAAACTGCATTTGACCCCTATGTTCTATTTTTAGCAATGGCGACCATGTTTGTTGATAGATCAAAACTTCGGATACAATTTATAAACTAGATACCCTAAGAAACATTCAGTTAAAGTTTGGAAGTATTTGGCCTAGTAGTTTCAGAGGAGAAGATTATTGAAATAGTTTACGACGACAGACGACGACAGACGACGACAGACGACGGACGACGACGGACGCCAAGTGATGGCATAAGCTCACTTTGGCCCTTCGGGCCACGTGAGCTAAAAACAAGAAGATAAAATCGAAAAACAACTTGCTTAAATGATGAATGGCGATCAAGGGAATAGTGTTCTCCTCTAAACATGGTTAAAGGATATTTTGAAAGATGTAGTATTTACTTAAATGAAAAAAATGCAATTCCTATGTGTATGTTCAAACCAAAAGAATAAAAAAAGCTAAGAAATCTTAATCTGAGTAGCAATATTCGGGCAGCGCATGCATCCGAAGTAAATATCTCCCTACCGGGTCCTCATACGATTTTAATGATAGTTCTTGCTTACCAGTAATCTATTGCACGACGAATTTCACGCAGTTGATAGTTTTACTGAATGGTTTGGTTGACAGTTATGGAATATCTTCATCATCTTATTATCGATTCTGACTTTACTGAAAAGGATCATTTATTATTATCATCGGATTTGAGCTTGCCTAATGAAGAGCAGAAACTACTTGCCTTTTCGGACATCCTGTGAATAACCAAGTTGCTCAGTTTTTAGTTTGTGAGGAAATGTTTATGTTATGTGTTTATGTTCCCTAAGTGTTTACAATTTGGCCATGGTGGTTTTTGTTTATATTAGAGAGTCTGTTCGTTCTTTTTATTAAAATAATCTGCTTGCTCCAAATTAAACCGTCGAATCGACTTCAGGAACTTACTTTAAATAAATCAAATTTATTCCGTAATAACTGTCCTTTCCTGGATTTAGATATTTCGGTTTTAAACGGGAAACTCCACACTAAAATTTACGACAAAAGAGACGATGTTTCGTTCCCTATTGTCAATTTTCCATTTTTAGATGGTGATGTTCCTTTGGCACCATCTTACGGTGTTTATATTTCACAACTTGTTCGCTATGCCCGTGTCTGTGGTGACGTTTTTGATTTTAACGAACGCAACCAATGTATTACTGGTAAATTATTAAACCAGGGATATCGTTACCAGAAATTACTTAAAACCTTTACTAAATTTTTCCATAGATATAAAGATTTGGTTTTGAAATTTGGTTGTACCTGTAGAAAACTTATTTCAAACGGGATAGCACATCCTCATTTTTACGGAAATGTTGTTTACCGTGCCCGGAAATTTAGAAATGATCCATGTAAACTTGTCGCTCCTTTAAATAAACTTATTCTAAAAGGTTACCTATTCAACACTGTAATTAGATCTTTGAATATTGTTTTTATTGGTATAAATATTGATTGTGTTATCAGTAAATTAAAAGGTAACTAAATATTACTAGTATGTTATATGCATATACATATTCATGGATCTACAAACTGTCGATACCTGTAACTTGGCATTGCACAAAGTCATGTATTTCTTTGGCTATCGATGACTTCTTTACTACAAAATACATTTCTAAGAAAAAATATTGTTCGGCTTCAATGTTTATTTAACAATGCTAATCATTGTCTCATGACATGCTTCTAAATTTAATTTTCCAGGAATCAGGAATTTTCAAGAATGCATAGATGACGTTCATGTATATGTATCAAAGATTTTAAAATTATATTGAGAAGACGTATGATGAAACCCTATTTCGTTATTGTCGCGATGTCAATCATTTTGAATGATATCAGAATAGGTAAAGCTTTACTTCTTATTACTTTAACATAAGATGTATCAAAACTGATAAAGTCTATCCCCTATCACGCTTGTAATTGATAACAGACTAAAGATTTTTATTCACTACTGTCTCGAATTGTCTGGAAAACACGTATTTTAATTATGGAATCGATATCAATCATCATCAAAGATATGAGAGATTACTTTAACATACTTAAATTTGAATATAGCGCACATCTTAAAACTGATAAATAATATTAGGCATAAAAATTGCACAAGACCGAGTGAGTATTTTTGTTCACTAATTTCTCGGATTGCTATAAACTGACGTGTAGTATTTAATATTGGAATTCTACCTTATTATTGCTTCGATGTCAATCTTTATTAAGAATATCAGAATGCGAAAATTTTTACTTCATTACACTAACATAAGATTTGAATAAAGCGTATTTATCAAAATAAAAAAGAAATGACTGAGTATCTTTGCTCACTTCTGTCTCGGATTGTTGTCAAATTCTCCCATGTCATATGAAGTTCATTTCGATTTGTTGTCTCAACTTGTTTATATGTTCTTCGTCGTTACTTTTTGTGCCATGAATTCCCCTCGACCCTCGAGGTTTGAAATTCACTTTTTTATTATCCGGTCTTTTTTCAGTATGTTTTATCTTCGTTAAGTGTTTTGAATGGTACACAGTAGACATACATGTATCTCACAAACATGTTTAACCCCGCCGCATTTTTGCGCCTGTCCCAAGTCAGGAGCCTCTGGCCTTTGTTAGTCTTGTATTATTTTAACTTTTAGTTTCTTGTGTACAATTTGGAGTTTAGTATAGTGTTCATTATCACTAAACTAGTATATATTTGTTTAGGGGCCAGCTGAAGGACGCCTCCGGGTGCGAGAATTTCTCGTTGCATTGAAGACCTGTTGGTGACCTTCTGCTGTTGTCTGCTCTATGGTCGGGTTGTTGTCTCTTTGACACATTCCCCATTTCCATTCTCAGTTTTATAAGTAGTAGGTGTTTGATATGCATTATGCATTATTCAACTAATAAAATATCATAACGTAAAAATTGCTGATTGTGTAGACGATTGTCGAGTATTTAAGATGAGGGTTTCTTTGTGTCTAACAATTAAAAATATTTATCCCCACGTGATCTTATAATTTATTTTCAGAATTTAGAACCTTTCTTAATAATACCTTATCAAACAGGTTCCAAGAAAAAAGATTACCAGAAATATCTACTAGTATTTAAGTTAAGACATTACACAATTTATAACTGATAAAAGTAGCAATGCATATATCGTTTATATTGCTCTGTTTCAAACTTTCGCTCAGTAAAATATATTTTGATTAAGTAACGACAATTATCTAGATATCATTGGTCCCATAGTTTATCTAGGTACATGTTGAATTACAAAATTATATCTAAAGATTTACAGATCACTAAATGTGTATGTATTCTGATCTTTAATGTTTAATGATATTCTAGTGAACCTCTTTATCTTATAAATCCTGTGCATTCAATTGAACGACCACGTAACTCCGATTACGTGTTATTGGGGCTATGTTTTTTTCAACCTTTCTAAGTTAAATTGTCGTTCTATAATGTGAACCGGTAGCTTAAAATAAGAACAACATAGAGGTGAATTTTTTTTTGCAAATTGATGGTAGGTTTTGAAATGCATACGATGACAAGGTCATTTACAGTTGATGTATTTTTCTCTATTTTAGTTTGTAACCCGGATTTGTTTTCTCTCAATCGATCTAGGACTCTCGAACAGCGATCTACCTCTGTTGCCTTTATTCATTGAAACTTGTCAGTTTAAATCGAAGTTATAGATCCGGTCGATCCGTATACTTCATATATTTATGTCTAATGTCTTTTTATACATAATACATGTAAATTACATGAGATCGATTTCTATATCGTTGAATTCGGTGTTTGAATTTGAATCCTGAGAAACTCTAGTGAAAACCCTGAACAGAATGGACACAGATAACATTTTTGCTTCTTAAAAGTCAATATCGGGGAAAAATGTTTAGAACGGTTGATTAAACACAACAAAACGTCTTTTCTTGAGAGTTTTGTCTGTTTCATTTATATATGAACAGTTTGTAATGAAGTGAAATTCGATTGCCGGCCTTTATATGTCACGGCTATTATAAAAATTTGTGTAATTTGAGAAGAGGAAAAAATAACCAGTGATCGACAAAAGTCGTCAAACCGCTTCCTATACGTAGAATACATTGTACCACCCTTTAAACGAGTTCACGTGTCTTATGAAACTAGGGTTAAATTGATAATAGAAAAAGGGAATGTATCAAAGAGACAACAATCCGACCAAAGAGCTGATAATAGTGCATACCACTGAACAATTATACGTGAATATTGTTGTTTGGTAGTAACATGTAATACTATATGTGTATCTTTTATTTTTTATTGATCAAACGTATATTGACTTGGTAATTTGGAATAAAAACTAGCAGATAATAAGTTCTATGTTTTCTAACTAAATCTTTTGTTTAATGGAACTGTCTAAATATTTAAAACGATTTTAACATCACAGTGATCGGTTATCAAAATGTACGCGTAAAATTTAATGTTTAGTTGTATAAAGCTTGAATTATTTTCATTTTAGATTCACTAAAAGTTACTTTAAAATCAGATGACCCTATAAAATACGGGAAGTCAGTAGAACTCCAATGTCTGGCTGATAACACATCCTCTCAGTCGTCATGGTATTGGTTTTCTGAAAATAATCTGCTGTTCATAGATGGCCATGGTGAACAGAACATCAATAAAGAAAAATATATCGAACAACAAGTTAATGCCGTCACAAGACAGTTGACTATTTTACATTTTGAGGAGACTGATTTAAAAGTGTATAAATGCAAGCATGATTTACAATCTGCTTCTATCGACTTATCATTACAGCGTTATGGAATAGCATGTAAGTCCATTTTTGTGTTTATTTTTATAATGAGTGGTTTGTTCATTTTACATTTTAAACTGATAATATATTTTTTTTAATTGAATATGTGTCCTTATATCAAACACGCAATATTGAATTTCTGCTAAAGAAGTGACTAAAGAATATTCATGTTAATATATACATTAGATTATTTTACATAACATGTATGTGTCTTAGTAAATATAAATGAAATAAATACAATTGCATTGTATTGCGTCTTGAAAAAAAATCAAATTAGTCCTATACCTTGATTTATTTGTTTGGAAAGAAGATTGCAATGCAAACATAACTGAAAATGAACTGTGCACAAGAAACAACAGCAGAAGCGACTAGGGCATATATAATTGCATTCTATGTAGGTAATTTGTTATACTGTAGAAAAAAGAAAGAAATTGTATTTATAAAACTGTTCATTTATATTATAGTTACAGATATGAACAATTCATCGAAGCTGAATATTCGACAAGAGAGACTAGGATACGACGATCATATTGTGGTATCCTTTATAAATACTTCATCGATTCCTACATGTTACTATCATTCACTGGTGAGTTTGTAATAAATGTATTAATCAATCATTTATCGTTCTGATGTATTTCATCTTATTTTTTCTCGGTTTCTTCTTGTTTTTGGACTTGTGGAATAGCACGACAGAAGAAATAAATGTAAAACTAAGTTGAAAATATCTCATCGTCGCTAGCCAAGGGTTACGATCTACTCCCGTTCTCTTCACCCTTGGCGAAATAAGCCAACATTTGTGATAACAATGTTGCGCCATCTTTCGGAAGATTAAAGTCATGCCTATTCCGAATACATTAATCTTGACCAATGGTATCATTTTAACCCTTCAGTTTGGAGGTAAAATCACGGTAGCGTCTAGATTCTACACATTTGGTAAAGCCGGAAATTAAAATATACTTCAACATTCATCGTTTGTGCACAGGAACTTCTTTAAGTTGATAAAAAAGCATTCAAGCTGTCACTGAATGTTGTCGTATGTTTAGGGATTAAAGACTTGTTGCACAATAAACACGTGGCAATTGTTTACAAACTCTTTCTACATTTACACGTGATCATGTTATAGGCGCTTTTTGATTGGATGCAGCGAGTTTCGACTGCAAATAATAAAAAATCCTTACCTTGTGTCTCGGAAGTTTTAACTCAATCCGCCAAGGGTGAAGAGAACGGGAGTGGATCGTAACCCTTGGCTAGCGAAGATGAAAATATCTTTTCTCATCATATTACACTACCATAACACAAACAAAAGACACAAAGTACCGATCGAAGAATAGTCCAAGTTACTGAAAGCTATTTCAAAGCCAGTAACAATGAAAAATATAAACAAAGTATTTTGAGACTAAATTATATTTAATATAATAGTTTTTTGATCTTTTGATTATTATGCTTAATCTTACACATATTAGGATAATTTATAACATAGACACAACAAATGATTGATTTAACATAACAACTTAAAAAAGCAGACATAAACTCATGAGTTGCAGTTGGATCTTATCAAAAGCAAAATTACGTTTGATTTTACTGTTTATGTATAAGAAGTCATCTTTATGTGCGAGGGGAACATACGTCCACACCTTTTACAACTATAAGCTTTAATTTTTGAATTCCGTTACAATAGTTTATTTCAGAAATGTTATAATATTTTATTTCAGAAATGTTATAATATTTCATTTCAGAAATGTTATAATATTTCATTTCAGAAATGTTATAATATTTCTTTTCAGAAATGTTATAATATTTTATTTCAGAAATGTTATAATATTTTATTTCAGAATGTCACTATAAATATCACCAAATGCAACACATCAGAAAAGGGTTTTCTACTGAATGGGATGTGTAAGATTGTGATAAATAAAACAAAGACATGTGAAAGTCAGAAAAGCAATGTAGAAGTATCATGCTATTTGGGAAATAAAATTACCAAGACATTTGAGATTTCAGCCTGTACTTTACTAGGTAATTGAATGTGGTATACTTTCCCCTATACATATACATCATTTATTAATAGGATGTGTGATTAGATGGACTGATTAAGTCATCATGTACCATATAAAAACAAGGAGATGTGCTATGATTACCAGTGAGTTCAAATGAAGTGCATGTTAGCAATTGCGGCCTTTAATAATGAAAAATATCCCTAGCGTTTACAAGTCGACTATAAAAGGCCTTTACATGAAAATTAACAGCATAATTTATAATAATTCAACTAATAAAACCATATATAGATATGAACAAACGATAACCATTTTTAAAACTGCTGGCTTCTGTCTTAGGACAGAAACCCAAAGCATTTTTGGGGTAAAACAACTCATCATAGATACCAGGATTGTAATTTAATATTTGCACCAGACGCACAGCTGCAAAAGACTCATCAGTGAATCTCAAATCAGATTATGTTAAAAAGGCCCAATAAAGTACCAAGTTAAAGAGCATTTAGGACGAAACATTCATAAAAAAATGGCCAAACTGATCATTCTTAAATGCTTGGTGTGTTAAAATAAAACAGTGTTTTGTATTGCAACTTCAGGTGTTTTTTTTATATTAAATTCTTTCATTGAAGTTTTATTGGTTGTATCATATTTTATGATAATTATTTTTTTTTTATTTTCATAGAGGTTGAAGATGAAAACAATATTGCTCTGATAACAGTTTGTTCTGTCTTGTGTACAATTTTCTGCATGATAATCTTAATTTTTATTATCAACTGTAGAAAGACACTTTTTAAAGGTACATATATAAGATAAATCACATGTTTAAAAATATAAATTGAATAACAATGCAAATATCCTGCTACTCATATATACAGGTTCATAGCATTGTATGTATAGCTTGCACCTGTTCTAAGTCAGGAATCTGATGTACAGTAGTTGTCGTTAGTTTATGTAATTTATACGTGTTTTCGTTTCTCGTTTTTTTAATATAGATTAGACCGTTGGTTTTCCCGTTTGAATGGTTTTACACTAGTAATTTTGGGGGCCTTTATAGCTTGTTGCTCGGTGTGAGCCAAGGCTCGGTGTTGAAGGTCGTACATTGACCTATAATTGTTTACTTTTATAAATTGTTATTTGGATGGAAAGTTGTCTCATTGGCACTCACACCACATCTTCCTATATCTGTATAAGGTTGTCAAGAGAGTTGTAATATTACCTAATATGCCATTTTCACTTGTGGTACCACTAGATATGAGTGTGGTATAGACTTCCTAGTACTTTTAACTCTTAGATAACAACACCTTACCGAGATGTAAATGGTAACTCTAATCTATTAAAGTAACTCCTAGCACATCGACCAAATGTTTGTTCACAACGGATTTTCTGATTTTGTTTTATTTTTAAATTCACAATAATCATAGCATCATAAGAAAAATGTATAGACTCTTAGTTTAACCGTTTTGAACATTTGACAATGTCGTAAGCGTACGTCCAGCTTTGTATAAACAAGCTGATAGTTTCAGGGAAAAAACGCATTTTCCTTATCCTTCAATGAATTTTATTAATATAGTTGCTTTGACTTTCACTTCAAAATCATTATCGTTTCCATTCAAATATATTATAAAACATGGGGTTTCTTATAAAATGTTAATTTGATAACTGATACTAACATTTTTCAATCCATTACTCATGACTTTGATAAATATAAGTGTCACTTCTTTCTCTTTTCTGTATTTTGTTACCCATAACACTTATCAAATTATAGTTGTAGGACGTGATGACGATCCATGCCAGCCTTGCCAGGAAGACTCAAGTTCTAGTATTGACGTGACAAGTAAAATGTTAGAACACGAACCACATTAAAGTAACATCTCAAGAGCTGTTTTACTTATCTTTATTAATTTCTTTAAAGTGTTAACTTGTATATGTGATTAATCAGATGACAATGTTCCTCGGGTGCGGAAATTTCTCGCTGTGTTGAAGACCTATTTGTGGACTGTTATTTGCTATTTGGTAGGGTTGTCCTCTTTTTTACCAACCCTCCATTTACATTATCAATTTTGTTGTTTGTGGCTGTTCCCTTCTGTTCAATGCGTTCAGAAAACATAAAAGGATATTTGTTATCATTTTAAGGAGACAACTATCCATCAATAACGAATATTACATCGGACCCTGATTTCAAAACTAACAGAAACGTTTAAGTCTTGTTGAAATAAAACATAAAAGAAAAAGAAAAAGAAAAGCAATGTTTCAAAATAGTTAATTGAAGGCCTCATGGATGCCTATATAACTGTTTACATCATTTATGTTTAAATTTATGAAAATATATTTTTAACCTTTTTAAAATCTAAATTATATGAAAACCCCCTGCGACACCAATATCAATAAAGTATTGAAGAAGCCCCAAACCGCCACCCCTCTCCCCAGAAGTCGTGGAACTTTCTATATAACATATTTTAGTAGTAGTCTTTCAGAAATACTGTGAAACTGTTTACTCGCGTAGTGGTATTAACCATATGTGGATTCTTAAAAATTCTAAAGAACTTCTAGACAATTTTAAATCTCGGTTTTTTTCTGAAATTAGTTCTATCAAAACTTTTGAATTTTCAACCCTGTATACCACCATTCCCCATGTGAAATTGAAAAATCGCCTAAAAGAAATAATCCACAATGCCTTTCAACATAAAAATGGTAGCATACGCTACAAATTTATTACTTTGGGATTTCCTAAGGCATATTTCGTTAATAGTGACAAACAAAATAGTAAAACATGCTACACAAAAGAACAAGTGGTCAGTATGCTGGAGTTTCTTATCGACAACATATTTGTTGCGTTTGGAGGTAGACTTTTTCAACAAATTGTCGGCATTCCTATGGGAACGAACTGCGCGCCTCTCCTTGCTGATCTCTTCTTAGTTTCATATGAATCGGAGTTCCTTCAGACACTTGTCAAAAGCAAGAAGATCAAAGCAGCCAGGTTATTTAATTTCACATGCAGATATATTGATGATGTTCTTTCCATTAACAATCCGAACTTTTCTGATTGGGTTCCATTAATATATCCACCAGAACTAGAAATTAAAGAGACAACAGACACGGCTTCCTCCGCCTCATTTTTAGACTTATACCTCGAAATTGACATACACAGTCATCTTAGTACCAGAATCTATGACAAACGAGACGATTTTGAAATTATCAATTACCCCCACCTTAGTAGCAATATACCAACTTCACCTGCATATGGAATATACATTTCCCAACTTATTCGGTATTCAAGAGCTTGCAGCTCCTACTCAGACTTTGTAAAACGTCACCAGTGTCTGAGCAGAAAGTTGATGAACCAGGGGTATGTCAAAGAACGTCTCGTCCTTTTTTCTAAAAAATTTCATCGGAAGGTACCCGGAACTTGTTGATAAATATTCCGTATCAACTTCACAAATAATACACGATGGTCTTGAAGTAAAGATTTTGCGTACTGACGTTGCTTATCATCTTAATAACGTGTTATATTATTCTTGTATTTGTCTTTATTAATATTACTTTTACTGTTAAGTCTGTTTTTTGAGATACACCAGTACTCAAGACCCTCCTTCCTTGATGGGTATGTATCCCATCATACTTTGAACGACAAAATTATTTTATGATGCGACTCTGTACCTATGTATCTTGTCATACTTTGAATGAAGAATAACAAAATTATTTTATTTATTAATAGTACTGTTACTGTTAACCCACTTTTTTGTGATATACATTTGACGTGACTCTGTACTTATGTATCCCGTCATACTTTGAACCACACTATTGCATTTTACATAGACAAATAAAATCGTATAATATAATCAAAATGAGGATGTTAATTTGATGTATGCCTCTTTGTCTTCTTCGTTACATTTATTGTTTTTATAGTTATTAAGATGATAACACAATGTTGACTGCTGTACCCCTATTTTTGATATTTTATCTATTGTGTCTGTTTGTTTTGTTCACGCATCGGTGACAATATAATGTAATTTGATGGGACTGTCATACAAGTGAGAGGTTTAGCTAGCTATAAAACCAGGTTCAATCCACCATTTTCTACATTTGAAAATGCCTGTACCAAGTCAGGAATATGACAGTTCTTGTCCATTCGTTTTTGATGCGTTTTGTTATTTGATTTTCCCATGTGATTATGGACTTTCCGAATTGATTTTCCTCTGAGTTCAGTATTTTTGTAATTTTACTTTTTCTGAACGATAAGAAGTCTCATTTGTTTAACAAACAAAAATATAAAGAATTGAAAAACCTTAACATCATTTTCAGAACACCTGACTATAAACACTACACAAAATGTGATAAATTTTAATGTAAATCTTCGATTTTTAACATTTTAAAAAAAAAAAACTGACAACTAGAATAGAAATGTATGAAAAAGTCTCTTGTGGAATGTGTGGAGAGTTGTCTCATTATCAATTTTACCACATCTTCTGTTTATAAATAAAGAAAAGTAGATAATTTTTAACATGGAAATCGATGACAGCGTGGTATTAGTAGTTCCACTACTGCATCACTAGTCTGTCAATACTGAGATTGTGAGTTCGAAACCCTAACGTACCCAGTGCATTTGAATCAAATCTTAACAGACTTAAATTGTGACTTTTCCTACCAAAGTTCGTTTGTGTACTTCAGTTTCCTCCACCAATAATGAAAAATGACCACCACGAAACTGTCATTTGGCTCGATTAAGCCGTATGAACCAAACAAGCGCTCATTATGCATCTCCCAAAAAAGTCTGCTTTAACATGTTTAAGCTGTAAAATCGGATTGGTATTACCAATGTTATTTCAACTGATCGGGCGGAGCTTATGTTTTAATTTGCATAAGGACAGTCTATTTGAAAATGTGTGTGATAAGAATAATTATTATTGAATTCTAATCACTAATCAGTGTCACCAAAGGCATATACAAAAGAACTGAGTGTATGATATGGAACGAATAACTGGACACTTCATTGATGAGCTTATCCCAAAACTCCTGTCTATAGATGGACTGGTCTTCAATGAGCGAACTTCTTAAACTCCGCCCAGTCAAGTAAAATAAATCTAGTAATAAATACAAGTTAACTCAATCTATTATAATGTATGACTAAGTTTGTAAGTCATCGATTCATAATAACTATATACCACCTTTCACATTAATCCTAACGGTTGAAGGAGGCATGAAACTATAATACTGCCTAAATTTCAAAAGTTCCGACTTAAGAAAACCTTGTTCAAGCATTGTCCGTCTAGTAACAAATATTTGTCCCTTTCTAGCATACTTTTCACCAGTAGCAGCTCAAATGTTACTGCAATCATCATATTTGAAACAGAGGAAGAGGTCAGGAAGTTGGAACCCTCCAAATTGTGGACCATTGGTGCATTTAAATGAGGACTGGTTGGAATCCCTCCTTTAATTCTGGGTTTGGAACACCTAAAGAATGAGTTGATCTGCGGGGCACTGTATCATCTCGTTTGTCTTAGCTTAAGGAACCTACACTGATATTGGTTTATGATTGGTCAGTAGTTCAATAATATCAACATTTGGAACAAACAACTAGTATCAATAATTAAACCTTAAACCTGACCGAATTAGAATGATTAACATGACTATTCTAATGGTTAACATAACTAAACATGTTACAGAAAACCATTAAGGGAGAGATCTAACTTGTAGATTGTCTGCGTTACAATACGGTTAATCTCCAATTGGAAATGTTGCTTCAAACGTACATCAAATTGTTTGAATAAAATGTTCATATTTTCATTTTCTCAAGTACTGTAATTGTACTTATTTTCGTGGTGTATTCATTTTCACGCATTTTGCGGTTGGTTTATTATCACAAAAATAAATACACGAGAATCTAAATCAAACCTTTCAACTGAAAGGCAATGATTATAAAATCGCGAAAATAAATACCCGCGAACGTGTTTGCACTTCACAATTCGCGAAAATAAGTACTTGCGAAAAAAAGTACAAGTACAATTTTCGTCTCTGCACAAACGATTGTCTTTAATTACCTGGTTTGCCTGTTAATTACTTTGAAGAACTGTTAATTACTTTGAAGAACCGTTAATTTAGATAAATCATCACGTAACAATATAATACATCTAAAATAAATATCTAGAAAAGTAAAGAGCAACATACTGAACTCCACTGTGAACTTAAAAAAAGGATGAAGTGCATAAAAACTAACAAAATCAAACGTTAAGGTATGTATCAATAAACTGAATGAATTAAGCACAATGATCATTTTCCTGACCTGATACAAGCATGCATAAACCATCAAATAAATCTTATAAGTGTGTCTCCTAGTATAAAATGTATACAAATTCACTTGTTGTCCAAAAACGAAAAATATGGGCACTCTTTTCCATATCTATATTTACAGTTGATTTTCGGGTGAAAATCGGATATCACTTGTTATTCCATATTGACAAAACTTTAGTAGGTTTTTATATACATGATATATGAATAAGATTTTGAATAAATAAGCATATTTATCTGCAGAAAAAAAGTATATTCACCGAGCAAAACATCACGTGCTTTTACGTGTACGTTTTTAGTGTACAATTGGTTTTGGTAGATAATTTCCATCAATAGATTTCTCTCGGAATATTGTTTAAAACAATTACTATCTTTTGGTGAGGTAAATATGTGGTTTTATTGACTTTTGAAAAAGAAAACTGATATTCACTAAGGCCAACGTTCGAGTTATTTGATTTCAATATGATAATACACTTTGATAACTTTTTATATCAGATATTTTCAGTTTTTTCCATTCCTTTTAGACCTTCATATTTCATGTAAATATGCTTCATTAAATGCAATTCAGAACCAGAACTGTACAACCAATCACAAAATCTACAATTGTAGCCTCAAATGTGTCAAAGTCAATAACGAAAGGCTAAGGCATTTTAAAACTATGTAAGTAGATCCTGCTCCACATTTGCTAATCGTCGGTTGCTCAAGACCTATAAAACATGTTAATCTCAAGGGATTATCAAATCTGTTGAAACCCATCACTTTCTTCTTAAAATGTCCTGTACCAAGTCGGGAAAATGGCCATTGTTATATTATAGTTCGTTTCTGTGTGTGTTACCTTTTAATGTTGTGTTTCTGTTGTATCGTAGTTCTTTTATATTTGATGTGTTTCCCTCAGTTTAAGTTTGTAATCAGGATTTGTTTCTTTCTCAATCGATTTATGAATTTCGAGCAGCGGTATACTACTGTTGCCTTTGTTTGTTGCAGACCGTTTATGTATGGAAGAAGACGGAATGGAATGCCCGGAAGGAACCACAGACCTTCGGCAGGAAAACGGACAATGCTATTCAATCAAGATAGGAGTCGAAACACCTGGTACGTGCGGATTTCGAAACATACAATCTCGGTGTTTGACAGACTAACGATAAAAATGGTGCATCTACTTCGACTTCTCGGCCAACAAAAGAACATAACATCATGGATCAATTTCGGATGCATATCATTTATTTTTGAAATGCAAATACAAAATTATTTCAGCTTTTTCACCAAAATAAACTGTTTATCCATTACTTGGCACTGTAAACAATTTGAATAAGCAAATTATACAATCATATATTGAAAACAAGTGAAAACAATTACCATGAAAAGATGTTTTTGGTATGTTTTATTTTCAACGTAACATTAATATTGCACCATTTTTTCAATTTGTTTGGCATTTTCAATCACAAAAAAAAAAAAAAAAAAAAAAAAAAATAGCTTATTACCATGATTCGTGATTTTTGTTAAAATCCAAGAAGTATTTGTCACATTAATTTAGATTTGTTAGTTGAAAAAAGCACACAAAATCCCAAATGAGAGAAAAAAAGATGAATTAAAACTATTTGGACTGTTATGCAGTCGAACATGTTAAAGTCAAAGTCGATGAGACTGAGCTTAAAGTTTTCTAATTATCCTATGTTTGACTGAGTTATTCCCGATTGTCCCACTTTTTAAAATTTTAGAATTCTAATTGTCCCAAATGAAAAGTTCTGACTGTCCCACATTAATATATGAAGTAGAATGTTCTTAGATAAACAAGTAACAGTTGTTTGTTTTGCTAAATAAACAAGAATTAATTATGGCACATTTAATATTAATTTTAGAAAGGAATATAAATAAATGTTTATCAAAAACAAAAGTATAATATTTTTGATTTATGAAATATATCTACAATGTTATTTATAAAACAAATGAAAATAGCACTAAATACCGAAATTCGAATTACTTTTTTTGTAAAGTTTGTAAATAGATATAGAAATAATGCATGCAATTTACAAAAAAGAAAGTATAAATTCATTTGCATTCTACACTCTACACGAACTGAATGATGGAGAAATGTTTCTTTTCAATTATAGGTCACCATACGGCCTACAACAATGAGCAAAGCCCATACTGGATAGCTATAAAAGACCCTACGTGACAAATATAAAACAATTCAAACGAGAAAACTAATGGCATAATTTATGTACAAAATAATGAACAAAAACAAATATGTTACTCAACAACACACGACAGCCACTGAATTACAGGCTCCTGACTTGGGACAGGCACATACAGAATGTGGCTAGCATACCCAACTATATCAGTCCTATTCAGGACCGACAACTCTGTCAATAGATATTATAGGGTATACAATATTGTTGAAATCAGAGCAATCGTATTATACGACGTCTCTGTTTAAATGTATACAATAACATTTTTTACACAAGTTAAACTTTATACCGATTCACTGAATTCAGGGATTTAGCTTAAAATATTGAATTAAAAAAAAATAATAATAAAATCTCGTTGAATTTCCTATAGAATAATAAAAAAAAAAAGCCATTTAAATTAAATTAAAATTTGAATCATAATATTTCTTTAAAATAATTATGGAAACATAAATATTTGAATATCTTTTATATGTTCTTAAAGTTAGTTACGATGCATACGTCTTCTGATTTGACACGCGAAATTAAAAGAAGGTATTTATTTGTACATTTATTAAAACTTTTGTATATCACAAAATTTTAACTCTGGTAATACATGTGTACACACTGACAGGATGTTTAATGTCACCTGGTTGCTTTTGGTTTGCACGTCTACCTGACAATATATTGTTACGTAACATTATAACCCAAGTCAGAGTTCACCTGTTCTGTAAAGGGATGAAATTGTAAAGGTATAGAATATTTATCTATAATAATTGTTGGGCATTGGGTTTTTTCCTCATCGGATGAAAACATTTTTTTGTTCTATAAGGAATGTATAAATATATTTCTACAGAAAGATAAAATATACAGAAAACAGGAAAAACACCTTTAAAAAAAGAAGAGAAAAAAATGTACTATGAATTTTATTGTAAAATATTTTCCGGTAACAGTAAATACTGGATATCGGTCAAAATAAATGTTCCCGTGTCACACTTAAAATAATATTTTCTTTATCAAAACATTTTGAAATCAATCATATCGAAATGTCACCAAAGAAAACAACAGAAATATCAGAGATTCTGAATGAACATTTAAATATAATCTAGAAAAGTCTAACTATACAAATCCTTGATTTGATGCAACATTTCCATATACATCATCCGCCATTTTGAAAAATCCCGAAAATTTCCCTTTTTTAAATCGATGTTTGACCGAATTTGCCCTAAAATTAAACTGTTTTAAGTAGTATTCCCCGCCAGATATATGTTTCAATATACTTAATCGATTTGCAAAGTTTGTTTTTTATTTACGGAATTTCTTTATTTGTTGTACAAGTAGACATGGGTATCGGTAATTTAGCATTGAGTCAACGAAGAAATGACGAGAAAAAGTGCATGTTTTACAACTCTATAATGACCGACTTTAATCAAAATTTAAACTGTTAGGACCAACATTGTTTGATAGAAATATGTTTGAATATCAAGGATTGATTTGCAAAAGTTAGAAAACGGGTCAGGTTTATGAGAAAATTGAACTTTATTGAAGCATCTATGCTTTTATATGGGGAAATATAATACAAAATGGCGGCTTGTATACGTCACAGAAGTCACGTGATATCTAACTTAGTTGGATATGGTTAAACTTATTTGAAGGCGACAGCCCTCCCATTTACCTAGGAAAGTGTTGAAATACACACTTAGAATTAACTATAAAAAAAAAAAGAGTAGAAAAAGGTTAATATGTCATCAGATGGATACATCAATACATCTTACAAAACTTGACACCGAGTGGACTGAATATTCAGATTTTTTTTTGCGAAAATGCGACAGGGTTAAAATAGCATTAAATTAAACTTGTATTTTGAAATTTTTTATATGAACCAAACAGGACTTTTCTCAATATTGCAAAAAATAAAATCACATTTCAGTCTAAAATGACGGGCAAAATACAACACACAATAATTTGTTAATTTACTATGTGAAAAATAGAATATCATATTATGTAAATATATATTATACTTTGTTAATTTTTTCAAAATAATTCCCAATTGTCCCACATTTAAACTTCCCAATTGTCCCGCAAACATTTTCCCGATTGTCATACAAAATTTCATTACTTTTTTACCTGTAATTTTAAAAAGTGGGACAATCGGGAAGACACCGTTTGACTCATGCGCTGTCGAGTGCGTCGTAATAAATTTTGAATGCATGAAATATTGTATGATAATAGTGTAAACTGAATGTTTTTAACATTGTGCCTATTCTTATTTGACAGTATATGTCATTGAGTGTTATTTATGTTTCATATTTTTGGTCCATCATAGAAATGAAATGAATAAAAAATTCAAATCTAACAAATATTCTTTCCGCAATCGATCTTAGTTATGCTAATTTACTAATTTAACAGCAAGGCATTAAGGTGGTTCCTAACACCACAGGGAGACAACTCTATAAAAATCAGATAAAAGTCTTAATTACAATGTATTGTTAAGGAAATACTAAGCTTCTCAATGTTTATAATTAGTGTTTATCGAACTGCTATATAACACAAAATATTTTTCTGATAGAGTGTTAGTCAATTTTTATATTTTTTTCAAAGGGTCAAAGTAAACATTTTGCGGTTCAAATTTTTTGAATTTTTGAAAAAAAAAATTAAATGGTCAAGGTAGACATTTTGCCAAAATTTCATAAAGACAGAACGAGCAAAATTAATTTAAGTCAAGGTGTTGGATACCACCTTAAGATGTGAAATGGCTTTTCTACCTCAGGCATAATTACCTTAGCTGAATTTGGAAAACTAATCAATAAGATTTAATTTTGGGAACAAGAAGAACTCGTTATGTATATTTGTTTAATTGATTTTTATCAGTACATTAAAAAGTCATATTGATCAACATGTAATAATTTCATTTCACTTCCATTAAATAATCATTTCAGAGCGCCATAACGATTAACCTGTATAATTACTTTATTTAATCAAACTTTAGTGATCTATTTCAATAAAATTAAAATATAGATTCATCACTTCGTTATTGTGATAAATCTGAATGGTAATGAAATTGGAGATATTCATGTTAGAAGTAAGAACGAGTATTTTTCATTCAGGGAAGTCTTTCGAATTCTATGCATTTCCGTCATAAAATCTGTTTTAGCGAACATCATTCGTGCAGCAAGGAACATCGTCACTTTCATTATCATGTTTAGAAAGTGGTTGGAAAAATATAACAGTTTAGTGCACGAATTATTCGGCAAATTAAATTCTTATAACTTATAAAATGAAAGCAGCCAGTTTGTTGAAAGTAAATATAGAGAAAAAGCAACCAGATTGTTTTAAGAACATTAAGAAAGGAAAGCAATCAATTGGTTCTTTGTAACTTGAGAAAGGAAAGCACCCAGTTTGTTCTATGTAACTTGAGAAAGGTAAGGAACTAGTTTGTTACCAGTAATTTAAGAATGAAAAGCAACTTATTTGTTCTAAGTAACGTAAGAATGAAAAGCAACTTATTTGTTCTAAGTAACCTAAGAAATTAAAGCAACCAGCTTGTTCTGAGTAACTTAAGAAATAAAAGCAACCAATTTGATATCAGTAGCTTAAACAATGTGAACAACCAATGTGTTCTAAGTAATTAAGGTGGTATGGGTGTCTTTCGCCATCTTGGATTGTAAAAAAACAGAGAATCTAAGGTCCAGATCTTCAATCAAATTAGCAAAATTTGATGCAGGAATGCAGATAACTAATGTGAATTTGCATTTAAAAGAACACATTTATAAGGTTATAACTTATAAATATTAATATTTGTACAATTGTTGATAAGTTATGCTTGCATTTTAATATTTTTAAATTGTCATTTTAAGGGGAGGTAACTTTGAAATAGTGCATTTTCTGAAGGAATCTACATGGAATTTTGCTATTTCGAATTTTAGCCGAAAAAAACGCACGGTGACCCTACCTTTTCTTTAGATATTCTCAAAACATATCTTGATGGAGGATTACAAATGATCGATTCAGATTCCTTTATAAAATCCTTACAAATCAGATGGGTTTCAAAAACTAATAAAACAGGAAAACGATAACTGGAAAATTATTCCAAGATTTTATCTATATAAATTTGGGAAATATTTTCTTTTATTCAGAATGAATCTAACAAATGTTAATTTGCTTAATAAAATAGATTATAAATCTTTACCTGAATTCTATAAACAATTAAAGAAAACTTGGGTAGAAGTAAAAGGAGGTCAAACTATTACACCAAAAAATCTTCTTGAGGTTAGAAAACAACTTATATGGGGAAATTATCTTATCAAAGAAAATGGGAAATGTCTGTATTTTCAAAATTGGATTAGTAGTTATATTTTGTACATCAATAATATAATAGATGAAAACGGAATCATCTCATCAGAAACTGTACTAAAAAATTTAAAGAATAAACAAGACTGGATTAGAGAATTTTCTTCAGTAAAAAATGCTATACCAAAGCACTGGCAAAAATCTTAAAAACAAGAAAGCTTTTACAAAACTGTTGTCAGCATAAAAAAAACCGGTGAATTTAAATATCCTTCTAAAACATGAAATTTCACCAGACATGAGCAACAAAGAAATATAATATATATATCTTTATTTGTCATAGAAGTAACATTAAACTTGTGACATAAACAAAAGTAGCAACAACAATAAAATAACTGAGTTGAACACACACATATCTATATATATGATATATACAAGAAAAACTAACTAAGGGTCTCCTGTCCTCAGCTCTAAAGACTGTTTCATAAAGGAACCTGGTTTTTTTCACTTGGTTTATATTAGAAGTATTTAGTAGGACTACTAGTTTTTGAGTATCAGATAGATTTGGAAACATAGGATTATCTATTACCGTGTCATTAAAAAGTTTTATACGTAAAACATTATTAATTTGACAGTAGAGAAGAAAGTGATTTTCATCTTCTAAGTTTTTACAAGTTGGACATGTTCTATTGTCTCGATGTATTTTTAGATATCTGCCCTTCTCAATGAGCAAATTATGGTCACTAATTCTAATTTTTGTAAATAAACGTCTAGTTTCAAAATTTGGATATTTTAGATAAAATTCTTGGTCTTGTTTGACTTTAATATTTTTGTAAAGAAAAAGTTTGTTATTTTCGTTCAAACTGTTTATTTTATTTTCCAGTAGTTCTGAATAAAAGTTGCTTGTAATTTTCTTAATCCAAGTCTTTAGTTTGTTAACTAGTTCCATATTTTGACAGGACATTATTTTTTGTATATCAATATTCATTTCTTGTGTTTAATCTTTGATATATAATTTCTTACAACGTCAATTTACAAATGATAAACCAACAGGAATTTTAATATGGAAAAGAATTCTGCATAAAAAAATGTCTACAAAATTGAAATCCACATTCAACATTTTTAACTACCTTGAAATCAACAAATTTAAAATATTTAAATGGAAAATATTGCATTATATGTTAGCCTGTAATGGATTACTTTATAAATGGAAAATAGTACCAAGCAGGTTGTGCTTCCATTGTAACCAACATGATGATTATAATCACTTCTTGTTTTTCTTGTTCATATTATGTTCATTATAAGGTGACCAGTTATTAACATTATTAAAAGTTGATAAGCATATACTTAGTCTTGAAAGTTTAGTAACTGGCTATAAAATTGAAGATGAAGCTTTTTTTTTTGAACTGAACTATCTAATAACTATAATTTTCTTTTCCATCTATAAAGCATGGTACATGTCTGACAAGAAAGACAAGGTCATTGATACATTTAAAATCTTCAAAAATGAAATTAGGGGGTCCGACATAATTAACATGAATAAAATTAGAAGCAAAAAAAAAAACAAGAGAATTATACTCAAAACATGGGAATATTTCGAATTTCTATAAATGTAAAGCATGTTCAAGCTGCAACCGCTTTAATTCATGACTGCACAGGTGATATGCATCAAATGAAATTTGCAATTTTTCTCTTTTGACGTTTTGTCATGTTTATACATGTATTTTGTTTATCATGTCTATTATAGCTACAATGCATTGATATTGTTATAAGTTTACACAACACAATTGCCGATACTGCATTTATGTATAAATTAACCATGTGTACTTTCAATCACTTTTTGATCTTTGGTTTGATCACAAAAAATAACATTTACTGTTACAAATTATGTTGTACATATAATGAACAAAAATTTCGAAATTATACTGTCGGCTCAAAAAAATTATTCTCAAAGCATTTTAGAAAAGCTATCTTCTCGTATTTTATTTTACAATTCTATCATTAAGTTTAGCCTCTAATCACATAATGGTGATTTTCCCTGTATACATGTAATCCATACAAAATGTGTCATTTTGTCACGACCTGTAGCTTGAGAAAATGCACGGTGACCTATCAATTTTATGATATTTTTTAATATATATATCAATAGCTACTACGTTTTGGCAAAGTATGAACAAATTCTATCATTTTCAATTTAGACTCCCATACCACATTAAGAACGTTAAGCAACCAGTGTGTACTCAGTTACTTAAGAAAAGAAACTAATCAGTTTGTTCTCAGTTATTTATGAAAGGAAAACAACAAGTTTTTTTTCTCTGTTACTTGAGAAATGAAATAAGTGAGTGAACTCTAAGTACAAGAAAAAAGGAAGCAGACCAGATTGGTCTCTGTAACTTGAGAAAGGAAAGCAACCATAGTGTTCTAAGTACAATCTAGGGGAAAAGCAAATTGACAAATGTACCGAACTCCAAGAAAAATTCAAACGGAAAATCTCTAATCAAATGGTGAAAAAAAACCGTAAATTAACAAAAATACCGAGAAGTTCAAGGAAAATTCAAAACGGAAAATCCATTACCAAAGGACAAAATCAAAAGTTTAAGCACATCAAACGAATAGAAAACAACTGTCATATTTCCGTCCTTTAACAGGCATTTTCTTATTTATAAAATGGTAGATTAAACCTGGTCTTGGAATGATATTCCTACACTGTGATTGTGTTAGATGTAATCCAATTAAAGGAGAGTATGGAAATTGTTATCACTTCTGTATCAAGGAGTTAAAATAAATAAGATTTGTTTTTTTATACATGCGAAATATGAAATAGTTTAGAAAAAACTGAAACAAGAACTTGGTACTTCTAGATTTACCAGAACAGCTAAAAAAGGAAATAACACGGGTAAACTGTACTATCACATACATGTATACCTTAATTTTAAATACCTCGCACAGTTGAGTTTTAATTTAATACATGTGTGTTTGTTCAATTCATTAGAGTGACGATGTTCAATTTAAATAAATTGAAACCAAAATGAAAATCAACACCGCTGGTTGTAAAAGAGAGACAAAGAAGCAAAAGAGACTTTCAACCTCATTAGTTGAAATAATGATGTGTGAAGATTTTTTTATTTGCCTGAGTTGCAATATAAAATAGAGGTATTTCAGAAATTAAAGTCTTCCTATAAAAGTATTGGATAGAAATGGACCGTCATGATAATACCGAAAATTGAAAATATGATTGCCTAGGGTTTGATACTACCTAAATCAATCATTGACCAGCAAGACGTACCTATAAGTAGTTTCCGGTTGCAGTAAGAACACCAGGGGGGATTGAATCAGAAAGCTTTTGAAAGAAAAGAAAACTGTGCACCTTATAATCAGAATGACTGCTGACTATGCGGTATGGGCCTTGCTTATTGTTGAAGGCTGTACGGTGACCTATAGTTGTTAATTTCTATGTCATTTTGGTCTATTGTGGAGAGTTGTCTCATTGGCAATCATACCACATCTTCTTTTTTTTTATATTTGTCAAATAACAGAACAAATATTCAAAATATATGATCTGTATGCATACAACCACTATAAAAGTTAGGAAATCCAATTGAAGTACCAATTTATCGTTGGACATGTTAAGAATCCGTCAGTTCAGAACAATCTTAAATAAGAAGCTTTATGTTCTAATTCATAACTTCAAGCGAACACAAATTATTTACAAAAATAAACTCAACACCTTTGTATGGGATCAGCTCGCCTGACAGTGTGCAGCAAAGCTTTCATTTTATTAAAGACACATGCAAAAGATGAAATGTTCATCTGTTATTGTCTGCCTAGGCTGCTGCAGGTAACTAACACAAAAACCAATCTACAAAAATAAAGCAATGTTCATTATGTACTCAAAGACATTTAACGATTTTGTTCTTACACACATTAGTATTCACAATAATCAAAAACATCGATCACAATAAAATACATCAAGTCGGGTGGGAGGGTGGTAAACTTTACTGCACGAAAAGCGAACCTCGAATGACAATATTTACAACCGCCGAAAGTATAGTACGAAATATTTGAATTGACCTTATTCAAATATTATTGTCAGTTCTAACTCGACCAATGAAAAACATTTAACCTATTATATGCTTTCAACACGTGTATAGTTATAACAAATACACGTGGTAATGTTTACATACCGGTGTACATAACTTTAATAAATAAATTTATGAAGGGTGAAAATATGGAGATTACGCGGTTAATTGCGGTTTTGCTCTAGTTTATACTAAGTTTCAATCATATTTTTTTACCGAATCGATTAAGGCAGTATGTGGGTAAGAAAATGCAATGTGAACAGATCTATTTTTAACTTAGACACATCGTTCATGCCAGGTTTTAGAAACATACGTACACAAACAGTCATTTTTGGAATCATGTTTTTCACCGGAAAAAATCGTCAATTTCGCACGCCTTCATGACGTCATTTACCAGATAGACGGCGTGCCTGTATCCCTGCTCTATTGAAAGTTTCCAGCACTTTCATAAACGTCATTATGTATGGTAGTATAGAAATAATTAATGTTCCGTAAGTACATAATCGAGATTGTCGTATGACCGAGGGAGGGTGACCATCCTTTTAGATTTTAATTTCCCAAATATTTTGTGCAGTATAAGATAAAACTTTTTCACCCGTTTGCTCGACATGTGTAGGAATATTCTATGCAGACATTTTTGTCACGTGGTGATGGAAGTCACATGACAGATTCGTCTGAAAACCGTATCCCGGAACTGGCCTATGTGAACAGATCTATTTTAACTTAGACACAGCGGATGGCCATTTCGGGTTTAGCAACATTAACAATTGAAAATAATATATAATGCAAGGAACTTAAGAAAATCCTACACGTCGGTCGATCTGTAAAAATATAAAACCCTAAACGTGAAGGTCAATTCCATAAAACAGACAATATTTACATTATAATTCCTTTGTTATTTGTTGTCTGTGTCTTTTATCTCCATTACTAATGAGGCCCCTCATGGAAGGGGGGGGGGGTTCCTAGTAATCACATAATCACCATTTTTTTGCCAATATAATCACATAATCATTAAATATTTGTTTATCTTTAGTAATTAAATAATCATAAACTAAAAATACAGTCCTAGGTAATCAAATAATCATGAAATATTTGGCTTAATAATCAAATAATCATTAAAAAAGGCCAAGTAATCACATAATCAAAAACCCCATGAGGGCCCTCATTAATACGTCTTCAATAAACACACTTATTGTTTACATAAAATACATGTAACACAATATTTATACACGCAACTATTCAAACGTTGCAACATTTTACTTTTAATACTCTTCACAATTAAGTTGTTTTTAAATATTATAGTTTAAAATTATCTGTTACTTATATGACATACAATGTAAATAGTATGTTTTAAAATATATAATTGACTAGTTATTTTAACCCCTTGTCTTTGTCACACGGATTTTTAAAAATTTTTGAAACAGATGTGTTTTTTTGATCAGGCAAGTGGACATTTTGCTGTCAAATTACTATCTCTTTACGTGTATTTTCATCAGCGAATTTAGTATATTTCATCTAAAAACAGCCACCTCATTTATACCTCAATAAGAGCTAAACTTTCATAATTTTTTTTTGTGTATTTCAAAAAGATTAACAACTGAAAGATAAATATATATAATTTAAACCAGTCCACAAATGGTACGATAAAAGGCTATGTATTTTCCATATAATTTGTACCAGGATAAATACTTGAACAAGTGATCTAATATTTACAGTGTTATAATAATATTCTTATCAAACCATTGATTATTGGCAAATACGCGAAATTTTGTATTGCATTTTCTTGTAATTTCGTATTTTCACCAAAAATATTAAAAAATCTATATAAGAACTTAACATTTTAAACTTAAAAATACTATGCTTACAATTTTTAATGCTTTTGCATATATTTGAATACTTATTTCTCATCTTTGAAATTAAGTGCTGATTTTGACTTATTGTCCGCAAAATAAATTTGAACGCTATGTTTAATAACACAATATTTACTCACTTCTCAATTTGGTCAGGTTCTTTTAATTATAAATAAAAAAAATCTTTTTCATTAGAAAATTTGACAGTAAACGTTGTTTCCTATATATTATATTTTATAATAAATTATAGAGTTCAAACTTGCGTATCGATACTTATGTTGCCTACTATATAAACCACTTCAATGTAAACAGTTACTTTATGTAGGACGATTTTCATTCAAAAATAGTTTTAAAAGACACGATCCGTTTAAAATTTGAATGAAGAGGGTTAGTAAAAGGAAATTTAATTAAAAATCCTCTCAATCGACATCGAATTCAAACGAATTTTATTATCAAAAGAATGTATTTTTATTTTTAATTTGTTATATGATTTTAATGAATTTTTCTCTCTAGGACAACATTAAAAGGCTATACTTTGGCATTGATAAATAAAAGAAGAACAACGGAAGACTAGCAATGCTTGTAGTAATACCTGTTCTACTATTAACAACAGGTAAGTGATCAATTGATTAACCTTTGCAACAAGGTATGTTTCATCCCTCTTAAAATGTGGGCATACCTTTTATTTCAGTTTATCGGTAATTTGTAGGCTCACCTTATATCTAACAGTAATAAAGTCAGTATCAAAAACAAAAAGTCCTTTATTCCGTGAAATTTAGAAAATAATATTGATATCTAACGAGATAAAATGTATTATACATTCTTAAAACTTTGGTTTGAAGTATGTCCAGTGAACGATAATTTACCGATATTGTCAACATCACGATGTCTACAGGATCGAGTCATTATTATGTTTAGATTGTATTGTATCTACACATACCTTCTGATTACATTGTTTACATAGTATACATTGCGATGTTGAAAATATCGAGTCAAAATCGTGTTATTATTGATTGAAAAGTTTGAACCTTTGAATTTCACATCGTTCACATCGTCAACATCGCGAGCTAAGCACGATATCGTTACTACATTGTATACATCGCGATTTTGTCGATGTTGGCGATGAAAACATGGTTGCGTTCATTATCGTTGCGGCTACATAGGACTACACGTAGATTCATGACTATTAAACGTGTAGCTTAAATTGAGAATGGAAATGGGGAATGTGTAAAAGAAACAGCAACCCAATAGATACTAGCTACTCGTTCAGTAGACAAAAATCTACGTAGAACTACTAAACGTATCCGCAACGATATTAAACGCAACCTTGGGTTTATAAGAGCTCTTAAAATGTTCCCGATGTATCGTTCCTCTATCTTGTGTTTACATATAGCATACATCGCAAAAAACATACATTGCAATGTTGAGAATAGCGAGTCAACATAGTTTTTATATTGTACACCAAGTCTAATATACCATTGTGTTTACATCGTTCACATTATTGACATCGCGGTGTTGACAAATTGTAGTTGAAAATGATTTGTGTTCTATGAGCCTTATTGATAGGGCAACAGACTCAACTAGCTCCAATATATGGATGAATTTAGTCAGAGTGCGTTGCCCGAATATATAAAATATGGCAAATATGCAACCAATCATAATTCTTTCATTTATATTTGTTCATATTGGTAAACGCTTCGATTCAAGTTTGACGTCCGTTGCTTCCGTTGATTGGTAATTTACATAAATACGAAGATGTGGTATGCAAATGTGGCTACTCTCCACAAGAGTCCAAATGATGATGATGATAAATGACTGCTTAACGTCCAGCGGTAAATTGATCTGCAGGACGACGAGAACCTGGATATGTGATATGAATACTAGTAACCTTGTTTCGATCCTGACACACTGTAACGATTTGTAACGTGCTAGTTAACAAGGTAACAGTCCACTGAAGGACATATTGTCATACCCGGACACATTTCACTGACACCGAGCCAACCATTCTATGCTCTTACTCTTTAAAGCGGAGAAGCAACACATACCAATTTCAAAGTCTGTGGTTTGACCCGATCGGGGTTCAAACAAAGATCATCCCGCAGTCGAGGCAAACAATCTACCACCCGACCACCGGGGCGGTGAGACCAATTGACGTATATTTAGCCATTGCATGTCATCTTATGGCCTTCAACATTGAACAAAACCTAGATTATTGATCATGATGTTGATATAAGAAATAAATATGTGATATGATTTCCAGACAACTTTTAGCCATAGAACAAATAAAATAAAAATTAGCAACTTTTTTCACCGTGCGGCTTTGAAAAATGAGCGACCCCCATACTATTTACTATGTTTATTTATTAACTACTTTAATTATTGTGAGAATAACTTTGAAAAAATAAGATTGATAAAAAAGTATACACATATTCTGAATTCACAATACAAAGTTTGTACATCTGAGTAATTATTTTCTCTAAATTTCTGAAGATATTTTGTAAATGTCAAGTAATTATTTACTTCAAATTAGTCTACTACACATAAGTTCAGTTAAATGTTATTTTCAATCAATAAAATATATTTAATAAATTTCAAATCTTTGCCATAAAAACCATGTCACGCTCTATTTTGTCCCTCACGAATTAAAGAGATAATTGTTACAGGTTTTAATCATCTATGCATTGAAAAAAGTATTTAAGAATTTACAAACAAAACAATATTTTCATTGAAATAAACACTTAAAGAATAATATTATACACAGAAATTGAGTTTTAGAAAAATCTGTTGAAAGTACAAAGCTTGTATCTGATAAGAATATATGAGCAAGAGAGGACGAGGTTTTATTTCTAAAATGTATATACTTAGAGAAGTTTTAAATATAACCATAACGCGAGAAAATATGTGGCCAAAATAATGTCTATATAAAAAGAATGATGTGGTATAATTTCCAATTAGACAACTCTCCACAAGAGACCAAATGACACAGAAATTAACCACTATAGGTCACCGTACGGCCTTCAACAATGACCAAAGCCCATACCGCATAGTCAGCTATAAAAGACCCCAAAATGACAAATGTAAAACAGCTTAAACGAGAAAACTACATGTAACTGCCTAATTTATGTACAAAAAAGAACGAAAAACAAATACTGTTGGTGACCTTCTGCTGTTGTCTGCTCTATGGTCGGGTTGTTGTCTCTTTGGCACATTACCTATTTCAATTCTCAATTTTATGTTACACATATACAAACGACAACCACTGAATTAAAGGCTCCTGAAATGAGACAATCACATACATAGAGAATGTGGCGGGGTTAAACATGTTAGCGGGATCCCAACCCTCCCCTTAACCTGGGACAGTGGTGTAATATTACAACATGAGAACGAACTATAACTATCAGTAGAAAAAGACTTCCACTCATCAGATGGATAAAAATAGAAATACTACGCAGAGTGGACGTGGAAACTCCAAATTTTTCATCAATTTCCGTCAAGTTGTCCGTGTCTCCCCAAAATGTTACCATGTCCAAATTGAACGTTTTTTGCACGGAACGTATGAAATGTAACGTAATTTATATATAATTATTTTTTCCATTAACTGAAAATTTAGCATTTTTGTGTCATAAGCTACATATCATTTAACATAGTCTGTGTAATAATATATTTTTTGGAGAAATTTTTTAATAATTTCTCTGAAAATGTAATAAATCACCAAGAACATTTTACTTACATCATATTGTTGTAAACTATGTGCTGATCTTAAAGGCGCAATTGTTTTGATTAATAATAACTTATCGACTTTGGAACCTAGAAACATGTATGTGCCTGCTAGAACGAATGTTTGTTGTAAGACACCTACATTTTTGTATTTGGGATGATGAAAGTACGGAACGGATAAAAAGACCATAGAATTATTCGCTATTTATAGTTCGAAAACTACAGTTAAAAGCGGTTGATAACATTTATACTTTTAAAGTATTAAACAGATTTGATGCTGGCTGTTTCCACACGATGTACATGCCTAGACTAAGCTACTTGAAATATATATTTTCAATAAGATTATGAGGAAATAAAGTTTATTTGTCAAAAATATATAATCAGTCATGTATACAGTCTATTTTTTTTCTTAATAAGACGTTAAACATCTTAATGCCAGCTGTCTTAAATACAATGCAAAGCTTTGGCGTTTTGTACAGAAGTCGGATTTAATAATTTTAAAAAACTACGTCGAGTTACCATTACTAAACCGAACTCTGTGCGTAACGTCATATCTCATGACGAAAATAAACTCCGCATCTACATTTACATCTATACGTTGAATTGTTAATCTTGCCCAATACTGAACGTTTCCGGTGGTCTCATGAAAAAGATAAAAAGAGTACAAACAATAAGTAATTATATAATTTAATGTACAACAACACAGATTAGGGAGCAACCATTTCACTTCAAAAGGGGGGTTGACTGAGTCAGATATTTGTTTCGCCCAATACACGAACCTTTTTTTTTTTTTTTTTTTTGACACTATAAGGTACATGTATGAGGAATCTAGATTCAGAAAACTAACAAAACAATTTTCTACAAAATACTACTTCGGAAACTAAAGACTAACAACAGGAACACACCAACAAACAACTTAAGGTGCTCCGGAAAGAATAAGGGAATCATTATCAACAAGTACATTGTAGCACATGTCGTGTTGCTCATAGCAAGTACAATATCGATGGCAAGATCATTGTGTGGTGTCTTTTTTAAATAACAGAGGACGGAGTTTCCGTAATAACTACGGGAGGATATCAATGTTCATCTTTGACACAGATATTCCACACCAATCAATTATAAATAGATATAGGAAATAATGACTTTAATTATCATGATAGGAAACACAAGCTTTAGAAATTGTCAAATAGAATAGGAGATGTTTACAAAAAAGACAACAACAAGATCAAAGGACAGAAAACAGCCGAACACAGCTAGAAAATTCCACATCCGGAGGCGGACTTTAACACCGTGTATCATCGTACAGCGGATATAGGTACTAACCAAGCGGGCGTGAGCGATTTTGATCTTACACGGTAACGAAAAATCTTTGTTTTGGTCACATAATATCAATGTGTACTTCAATCTAAACATAATTGCTGTTTAAAGAAATGATTTGGTCGTAGGTTGATGATTAGAGATGTCTCATTATTTTCCCAAAACAAGAGGGATTACTAAAATCAGGTGCAAATACTTGTAAAAGAAGTTGGCCCTCGTCTCATCCGATATAATTCTATATTCATGGCAACTCTTTTTCTGATAGAAGGTCAATGTGTGTGTGTAATAAGTATAGCTGATTCAATAATTGGAATTGAAATCTTTCATACATATGTTACTTTTCGATATTTTATCCCTAAAGAAGCGTTGTGTACGGTGTTTAGCTGACCACATAAATCCTTATGTACGGTGCATAGTTAAGTTGTTGTACACCGTACACAATAACTTTATTTTCATACTCGTTTGTTACCCAAACAGTTTCAAGGAATGAGTAATCACAGGTAGGTTTATGATTGGTAACCATTACTGTTACCTTGTATTAGGTTTCTTTCAGATAAAACATGTAAAAGTCTCAACAACTGTATCGAAATTGAAAGTGGGTGTTGACTTTCACAACTATTTGCGCCTGAACTAGTTAATTGTTCTTATTTGAATATCAAAGTTGTTTTATGAATAGGAAAAAATCGACACAAAAATTATTTGGGAGCAGGAATTTCAAATGTTGAGAAATGTACATTGAATATTAATAAAGCAAAACAAAGATTTTCGTTACCTTGTAAGGTCAAAATCGATGATGCCCGCTTGGTTAGTACCTATATCCGGTGTACTGATGATACACGGTGTTTAACTAGCTTTATATTTGATTACACGTACATTGTAGTTTAAAAAATATCAAAGTATGGCTGCTATATACTAATTGTCTATTTGTAGCTATTAAAAATGTCGAACCCGCCTATAGTTTTGCATTGGAAGACAATCTGAGATCGTCCCTTGGAATCGGAACAACCTACAATCTTTTTGTCAGACCTTTAGCTCAAGTTAATGTAACTGTGGCGTTAAATATCATTACTCTTAATTCGTTGGTAAGTACACAAAACATTGAATTGTTCTTTATCATGCGATGAATCATTCAACCATACAGATGTACAGATAAAACAAAGACTTAAACGTATACATGACAAAGACCACTTGTATCCTGCTTCTGTTGCAAGCACACGGTTTTGTGAAATTACTCTTTACATGACAGTTCAATGGGGGGGGGGGGGGGGGTTCTCATATTTACAGACACCAACAGTTCTTGTCTATTTTTCTACCTACTATATATTCTGATATCTTCATTTAATTGTGAGAATAATCGACATCTACACTTCACTAGGGAGATAACCAATTTAGAAATACAAATATCTTAGATATCTAAGAGGGTGAATAAAATCTTCTATTGATCCATAGAGGGTCAGTATCGAATCATATAACTTATATTAACAACCACAGGCACTTGTTTCTATCCATGGGAAGTCCACTATCAACGTGTAGTTAGTCGTTAATATACGTTGATAGTGGGGCTTCCCATGGATAGAAACAAGTGCCTGTGTTAACAACCCAAAAGTTATCGCTAGTCTGTCGTGTATTTGTATACTATACAGATATCGCTAAAAAGCTTCTATCACTGTCAGTCTATTCGATTTCGCTGTGACATTTGATCGATACACATTTATTGAATAATGTTAGTCCATGAAAGTTGAAATTGAATGTAAAAACTCGCACACATGAGATGAGAACTTTGAGGATTTTAGATACAAAGTTCAAGGGGTTTCAATGTAAATGTCACACAGACATATTAACATCGGATATTTGTAGATTTGCAAATCATATAAGAGTAATATAGGGGGGTACCTTTTCGGGACGTCCGGATCGGGTGTTTTTACGCTTGGGATTTCGGGATTGATCCTTTCGGGATCCGGGGATTTAATTTCTTTAAATTCGGGACCTCGGGATTTCATAGTTTTAAGCCCGGGATTTCGGGATAACTTAAAGGACCCCTCCGACCCCCTCCCCCTCCTTATAAATATACTACCACGAATTGATATTATTTGAAAGGGAATTAAATGAAGTGGTTGTGGATGAAAAAAAAGTTAAGATGCATCTATGTTATTTCTGTTTTTCATCTAAATATAGTGACTGTCAGAATATTTATGATACACTATCTGTTTTTCGTTTTAGAGTATAAGTGACCAGTCGATGTCAATAGCTGGATATCTAACAATGGTAAGACAGAAATACAGGTGCTCGAAATCAGTTTCCTTCCAATCTGACAGATATCGGAAAATATCTACTATTTGCCCGACTTCAGAAATAAGTCTGCAATCTTCCTTGTATTGGGCAATCGTATAATTTGTCTGTTCGACATTGAAAAAGTATCTTCTGCCAATATCTACCAACATTTGGTCAAATTCCTAATTTTTATACATTTTTATGGTATTTTGTAAGATAAAATTTTGAATAGAAATACGGAATGTGTCAGAGAGACAACAACCTAACCAGAGATCAGCAAACATCCGAAGGCTATCAAAGGGTCTAGATTCATTTGTCTCCTTAACAAAATATAATAAACGTCAAACTAAACTCCCAAATAAACTAAATTTGAACAAAAACACACAAGACTAAAAAGGCCAGAGGCTCCTGACTTTTGACAGATGCAAAAGTGCGGCGGGATCAAACTTATTTTGTGAGATCTCAATTCGCCCCTGTACCTCTAACCAATGTACTAGAGTAAGCACACAGCAATACATACAGTAAAATTCAGTTTAAAAAATCAACACATTCATAACCTTATCAAGTCTCTATGTACTCCGTTTTAATTACAGTTTTGGGATGATCAGAGGTTAGACTGGTCACAAGATGCTACCTATAATACAAATATACCGGCTATTTACAGTAACGAAGAATATATATGGCGACCGGCTCTTATTATTGAAAATTCGTAAGTCAATTCATTGTTTGAAAACAAGTTTTTTTTGTTTCTAACTCAGACTATATTTTAATGACTTAAAGAATGCGTGACTTTCAGTCGGTACCTCCCATATATAAAACGTGCAAGTTTTGATTTTCGTAATTTAACAAATCTTTTCTATTACAATTATTGAAACTTATATTGAAATAAGTCTCATATCCATTTAATGAAAACAAGATTCCCCACAAAAGAAGTCCAGTGGGTAAACTGCAGTTTAAAATAATCATCCTGGGACTTCTCCCGTGTGTCAGAAAACTGTCGTTTACTTTAGTAAGGGTGTTTAATTTGCGTAAAGAGGTGTGTTTAAATCCACAACACTGTCCGATAGATTTTCGAAAATTATTTTATCCCACAGGGTGTCAGCATCTCATTAAATTAAAGAACATTTGAAACCAATCCATACTATGGAGTGCATACTAGGTACACTGTGGCGAGACTATATTTCTAAACCTATCTTACAAGTTCCTTTTTTTCAAAGGCAGTTTACATTCTCCTTTGTCACATATAAAAAGAAGATGTGGTATGATTTCTGAATTACCTTAAAGAACATATATTAAAAAGAAGATACTTAATTATCTCATTCCAAATAAATTAGGTGCTCTACACGCATGGATACATTATCTTTATTCAGAATACATAAGATGTTGTACATTAATTCATTATCTTATTCCGAATACATAAGGTGCTTTACATTGATACATCATCTTATTACGAATACATGTACGTATAAATGGTTTTACACTAGTAATTTTGGGGCCCTTTATAGCTTATTATTCGATGTGAGCCAAGGCTCCGTGTTGAAGGCCGTAAATTGACCTATAATGGTTTACTTTTATAAATTGTTATTTGGAGGGAGAGTTGTCTCATTGGCACTCACACCACATTACTATATCTACGTAATATACTTCACATTGATACAGTTCCTTTTTCCGAATACGTAACATGGTTGCATTGATACTTGATCTTATTCCGAATACGTAAGGTGCTCCTATAATAATAATAATAATAATAAATTCTTTATTTAACGAAGGTAACTCATTTAACATACAATTGTTAATCTCACACAAGGCCTTCACACACTCATTGATACCTTCTCTTATTTCGAATACGTAAGATGCTTTACATAGATACAATGTACCTTATCTTATTCCGAAAACGTAAGATGCATTACATTTGTAAATTATGTTATTTCGAATACGTAAAGTGTTCTACATTGGTACATTATGTTATTTCGAATACGTACATGTACATGTAAGATGTTCTAAATTGGAACATGATGTTAAATCCAATACGTAAGGTGTTCTACAATGATACATTATGCTATTTCGGATACGTTAGGTGTTCTATACACATGGAAAAAAGTATTGCAACACCTTGCATTTTTAAAACTTGAAAAAATAGCCTCTTATTTTGGATGAAATATGATGAAATAATTGAAAAATAATATTGAAACATAATTAATATCATTGGCATTAAAGCGAACAAAAAAATGTTTGAAATTTTTTTTTTATCTTACCACAACTTTGATTACAAAATGAAGTCTTTTTTTTACAAAAAATGCATTTTACAACTTTTACTGTAGTCGAACTTTACAATCTCAAACATTTCCAAAATTAATCTTAAGATGATTGTTCACATCATGGTTGATTGTTATATGTCAAATAATAAGTATTTTGTGCGCAGCCTCCATTCAAACGGATAAGCGCCTCTAAACATCTTCTAATTCCTGCCATAAGTCGACTAATTTGTTGCTTAGGTAACAGCAACCATTCCTGATGAAGGGCATTGTTTATTTTATGACGTTTGAACTGGTGTGTCCTTTCGCGCACTTTACGCCCAATAGTGTCCCATATATGATCGATTTGGTTCAAATCCGGGCTACGATCGAGCCAAGGAAGATAAAGAGAATTTCATTGGAACAAAGGATCTTCCTCTACGATACTAATTTCCAACGTTTGCGAGCTCTGCACTACATTGGATACGGGCAACTGTGTGTCTGTCCGTAAGTAAAGGTCCCCGAAATGGTCTTATCGCACGATAACCAGTAGCGATGAGTCGATTTCGAACAGGTCTTGTTTAAAGGCTCCTGTATGACCACCATTCTCTTTTAAGGATTGTATTGTTTGCAATGGGTTTCCTTTTGACCAACCTTCATTTTGCTTGATTTTCCCTAGCAGATGTTATAGGAGGTCTTCTGGATCTCGGAAGGTCTTTAACATCGTTTGTTGCCCGAGTTTTATTCTCAAAACGACTTATAGTGGAAAGGTGATGAACAACAATACGTGTAATTGTCACAGCGACATACCTGCTTCTCTAATGCTGATAATATGCCATCTTGCTTCAGTTAAGAGTTGTAGATGACCAATTTCAAGGTGTCCATCAAATAACTTTATAAAAACTTGGTTATTTAAAGTGTTGAAAACAATGAGGATAAAAATCTCTTTTTTATTGTTTACGGATACAGTTGCTGCATGTGCAGATAAGAACTTATCGAGTCGATATTTATTGATTAAATTCAGGTGAGATTTAAATAATGTTTAACTAGTTCGACTTCAACAAATTATATCACAAAAAAATAAAGAGTGTTTTTTTTTAATTTGAATTTCAATTTGGTGTTGCAATATTTTTTGTCCATGTGTATACATTGGTACATTATGTTATTTCAAATACGTTCTACATTGGTACAATTTCTTATTTCGAATACTTTAGGTGTTCTACATTGGTACATTATGTTATTTCGAATACGTTAGGTGTTTTACATCGGTACATTATGTTATTTCGAATACATGTGTACGTTTTGTGTTCTACATTGGTACATTATCATGTTCCGAATAGGTAAGATGCTCCACATTGATACATTATCTTATCCTTATGGTATTGCGTATATACGTTAGGTGCTCAACAAGGATCTGTTATTATATTCTCGAATATGTTATGCATTATGCAAATGTATTTATTTCAAAGTAGACCAATATAAAAAAATATATATTTTAAAATACTGCTGCAAAAACATGTCTTAGCATTTTGGATTATCATATAAAGTTAAATGTGTTATCTTTTGTCCTTCTTTGTAGCGTGCGTGATATTTCGATAGTGAGTGACGCAAATGTCCTGATGAAAGTTCAATCGAGTGGCTCTGTCATTTGGACACCCTCTGGAATCTACATTACACACTGTGAGACAGATGTGACATATTATCCTTTCGATACCCAATCATGTGATGTGATTATTACCACGTGGGGTTATACGTCAATAGAGATAGCACTGTATGTTTCGCAGGAAGCTGTTCGTTTGGAATACTACAAGGAGAACGGAGAATGGACATACCAAGGGTTTTCAGCCTTTACGACCTCAAATACTAGAGAGGGTTCTTCTACACCAGAAATAACGTTCACATTAACATTCAAGCGTAGACCGGTGTTCCACGTGTTGAATTCCCTGATTCCAATGGTTCTGTTAGCGTTCCTGAGTTCGATGGTATTCAAATTACCGCCAGATTCGGGAGAGAGGATAGGATATTCTCTAACTGTTCTACTAGCATACGCTGTCTATCTCACTATTATATCTGATAACATGCCGTCCACATCAAGTTCTACCTCTGTTTTAAGTAAGTATGTCTAAGAATAAACATCAAGAACTTGTAGCATGCTAATATCCTTCGAATTGCATGTAAGTTTTTAGCATCGCCATTAATGAAAATCGTGTATTTTGTTGGAAATGTTTTTTAAAAGTCATTTAATTAAACAGCAGCTATTGTCTTTTTGAATCAGAATTATTGAAACAGTGTTTCAAATTAAACCGTGAAGAATGAATATATAGTCAATATATCTTAAATCTTATGAAATTCTTGTATTTGTTTCATAGTTTTTGAACGGAAAAAGCTGACAATGGTAAATGAATGACAAACCTAGACAGAAACATTTCCCGCCAAATTTTCCAATGCCTATATCTCAGAAACAAGGACACGGACCTATAAATTGTTTTTTTTTTTTTTTTTAAGTTCTGTTTTTTTTTTTAAATTATCAATTTATATCAGACTTGAAAAACGATTTGTTAATTTGATATAGAGTAGCGTATATCCTAAAAAGAAACACGAATTTTGCAGAAATGTTCTTTCAAATTGTTATTCCAGCTCTTTACCTATTTGCAAGCATTATGTTTCCAATTGGTTGTTGCTATACGAAATTTTTACGATTGACATACTTGGGAAGGCCTGCTACGAATGATTCCGACAACAAATGTAGGTGTTTTATACACCATTGTCTAGATATATCAATCTAGATTCACGGCATAACAAGTTTCAGTTGACAATCTTGAAATCGAAATATAACGGAAATTCGCGACCGGGATGATATTTAAAAAAAATTGCGAGTTTATTGCCCTGTGTTGATGTGTTAAGGTATATAAGAACTTCTTTTTTATGAGACAAGTGCCTACATATCTACATGTACCTATATTATTTCTCGCTGCGAGTAGTCATAACTATTTACTGGGCTATGTATTGGATTATCACCAGCGATACGGTTTGAAGTACTATACTTTTCATAAGATATTTTTATTTCAGCTATTTACTTACTGTTTGTCCTAGCTTTGGGTGTGCTGTCCGTCATCATAACTATATATGTATTAGATTGTCATCATAAAGACGAACAAATTCCAGTTCCCAAATGGCTTATAAAGATTTCGACTAGCTGCTTGGCAAAATTTGCATGTTGGAAAGATAGTTCATGTTTGTGTGGACGAAAAGTGCAACCATACGGAGAAGCTACAGAAAGTGTACCTGAAACCACCGAAAAGCATTCTGGGGAATTTAATTCATTGACATGGAAAGATATAGGTCAAATATTAGATGGATTTTTCTTGAGATTGTATTTACTTGTTATTTGTTTTATGACATTAATTTTGTTCCTAATATTAGTGATTGGATATTACATCAAATAATATTGTACATATTTGTCACTGGTTGTTATATGATTATAGTATCAGGAATAATTTGTGTAGTAAATTTTTTAATATCATTGGAAGTCATACTGTAAGTTGTGAAAATCAAATAATAGGATACATTGGCGTTGGTAGTTTATTATATCAAATGAATGAATGCCGGCACATTTTGAATGCCGATGGAAAACAAATTATATTGTATATATAAGCCATGGTACAAAACAGTACTCACACAGCACAAAAACACTCATAGTCCGGCTGATCGGTGAAAAAATTGCTCAAAGAATGAGGAAAGCACCAATTTTTGCATGATGGTACATTTTTGTGTACTGTGCAATTTTAGCTATGGACCCACCCTCAAAATTCAAAATGGCGGCTTATTTCAAGATGGCTGCCGTACGTTCTAAAATATTTTCCAATATTGCACAAACCACAGTGGATTTGATGCTAGAAGCACAAAGATTAACATATTTGAATGACTTGGTGTGGTTATCTATGGTTGATCTATCTTTCAAATACAAAATGGCGGCTATTTTCAAAATGGCCGCCTTGAAAAATAAGCAAATACTCATTATTGAGAATTGACCTGAATATAAGCATTTTATTGATGTAAAGTGTCATTTATAGTATCTCTCCCAGTTCATTCCTTTTTGATTTTGCCTTCCTTGTCATTTCATACACAAAGTAGTTGCTTTCATAAAAAGCTGCAGTAGTAGCTTACATTAAATGCTACACTTTTTGTTGCCTTGGGTCACACATAAAAGCTGTGGTTTGGGATTTATCTGCCTTATATTATTCAGTGCCTATCTTATTTCTTGGGTCGCAATATTTTGCTATTTTAGATATTAAACTGTGAATTGAGAATCATTTAAACACATATCAGTGAAATGGCAGGAATTGAGGACAAAACTGGACAAGAACATTAAAATGGCAGAAACTGAATCACTTGGGGATATGGAGAAACCCACACCTGCAGACATTTTAACAAAGGACAGCTCAGGAATGACTATTAAACTATTGTACCAAGAATTTTTAGCAAATAGAAAATCTAATGCTCAAAGAACAGTTGAGATTTACCGCAATATAAAACACAGCGAAGCGCGAATTGATAAAATATGTGCTGGTCTCATTACGTTTTGAGCTGAACAAAAAGAGGCAATAAATATTAATAACGAACAGATGAGAGCAATATCCCGGCAACTTCAGCAGTCTAAAAACATGATAGACCACAAGGCTAGTAATGATTGCTTGGCGGATTTGATAGTGAGACCAATGCGATATTCAATGTTGTGGTGAGATGAATGGACAAGCTGACAACTGAGAAAGGAGACACAGTTCAATTTGAAAGTGCATTTGAACAGCAGGATACCTTCCGACAACTGGCATTTGTTGTAAATGAATTATTGGACAATCGAAATAAAGAAGTTAAAATTCCTGCAATGGACACATCATCTAAGCCAAAATGTGACCATAGCCAGTACAACGCAAGTTTACCAAAAGTAGACAAAAAATCCATGCCTTGGGTCTTTGCCCAATTGTAGTTCGCATGAACCATCAACCGCACCAACTCTGTTGAAGGTGTCTTCATCATAAGTCCTGCACGAGACAGTTCAAATTATTCAACAACAATCTCTATTTAAGAAAATACTATAAACCTCTAGTACTAACCAAGGATACCAGCAAAAAGGCTTATGTGTCTTCTTACGCACACTTACCATCTACTATGAGTCAATAATATTTAGTTAAGAGCAGCACACCATTACAGAAACAATTGGCTGCAAGTGGATTCTATCAAGCTTCTCCAATCCTGAATGCAGTGCCTATACTTACGGTATCATCCCAGTCGAGTCAATGGCAAATCCCACAATTATTACTCCAATTATGACAACCTCGTCAGCTCCTGGAACTCTAATAGGCCTCCCATAACAGCAAGCTGACTCCACTGACCGATCCAGGAAAGGGCAGAGGAAACCAAAAGAGTGTGGCAACACCTCTTCTTCAGACTCCTCATTGGAGAGAGAATATACCCGATGGCAAGAAAATCTTGGTGCAAGGGACCGGAGCCGAAGCCCACCTCCCAAAAATGCAAAAGCTCAATTGAAGAGGGTCCATGACTTGAATTGGGCGCCGTTTATTTAACAATTTGAACGAGTTGTCGGTAGATGACAATGGTAAAACAGGGAAAATGTGTGTAGGCCCAAGTTTACCAGGCTGGTGTTGGCTTTGAGTACGCTCGCAAGGTAAACACAGATGATGATTCCAAGGCCTTAAAAAGGCATTCATTATGAGCAGCGCTTTAGCAAGAAAGATCAAACCAGATTGGAACTGAATCAATCCGTCGAGGATGTAAAGACAAAGATTTTATAAGACATGTTATAGAGAGGAACTCAGAAACATTCAACAAGGCGTTAAAACAATTGAAAACCTTAATAGAAAACCAAATGGCGATATATGAATGAAGAAGTGCCAATTATGACCATCGACAAGTCTACTTTGCTGATAAAAGCAATATAAGCAGTCCTTTGGATAATGAGGTGCATAACTTCACACAAACTGTCACAAAACTAGCTGATGTTATGCTTTCAACTAATCAGCATAACCGTGGACTGGCCGATCAATATAACCTCGGTTAGTATAATCAAGTAATCATGGAAGATCACCAGTTAAATGGAAGATCACCTGCTCAATATACACTTGGAAGATCTCCTGAGCAATACAATCGCGGTAGATCGCAAGATAGAAATACACCCAACCTTAATGCCTATCAGCAACACCCCCACTAAGCTAGAGATCATATGGTCCCTAAAGACAACGGCTAGCATCTCCACGGACAAAATCCAGAAATCCCGGTTATTTCAGACAATGGTCACCTTCACCAGGATATGGAGCAAATCAAAGTGCAACCCCAACAATAGAGTCTTAAAACAGCAATGGGTCGGGGCAGTAGGCCAACGCACGATTCCAAAGTATATTGGCCATGAAACATCACCTCATCACAAAATCGATCAGATGCCCACGTCCTCGTCAGATATTGTCATCAGACGAACCATGTGAAAGAGCTTAGCAGTAAGAGGTGCTATACATGACCACAATGTGAGCATGATTGTGGAAACTGCTACAAGGATAACATTAGTAAATGAGAAATTAATTTCTGCCAAAAAAATGTTGTTGTACTTAGAGTAGATATTTTGGACACACTGAGCGCAGTGATAAACCTGAGTACTCCTACAATAACCATCAACAATAAAGTGATAAATGCGGCATTTGTTAACAATGAAAACGAGATTTCAACTCAGCAAGTTTGCATAAAACGAACCATCACAGTTCCGCCAAACTAAAAAAATGACTGTTACCATTAAAACTAATAAAAGTGCTGACCAGGAGTGCATTCTATGACCATGCTCGTTGAATAGTTGCGAATTTGTTTCGCACGTAGTTGGAAAAGGAAATAGTTGCCACTTAACCGTTTTAAGTGAAGGCAATCGTCTAATCCCCCTGAAGGAAGGTACACCTATTGATTACATAGAATAATTTGACGATGAAGGGGGTACGGCAGATGAAAACTCGATAAATGACGTAAGACGTGGCATTGAAGAGACATGAGACAAGGTGCCCTCGGCACTGGCTCAAAGTTCAGATGAGTTACCTACTATTCCACCACATTTAACCGACATATATTAACGTTTAATCGACTCGTTTCAACCTATTTCATTCCAACCATAACATGTAACATATTGATGAATATTTTGAATTTCTCTTTTTTTTTTTGTATATGCAGCCGCATTTGCAAATGAATGTGTTATAGAAATAACCAAATATTTTTTTTAATATTTTAGAATTAATTGATAACAAATTCAAGAACATGAAGTCCATTTTTAAAGAATCATTACTTTAATTTTCCAAATTATATAGAATACCTATAGGACAATCTTGATATTTATACCGTTTTTCCGCCATCTTGAAAATGGCAGCCATATTGGATTTTTCAGAGTGGGTCCATAGCTGAAATCAAAGGGTATATAATCAAGAACTACTATGCAAAGTTTCATGCTTTCCTCATCAAGTGAGCAATTCTGCTCTATATCTGCACCAATCGGCCGGACTATCACAAGCAAGGAACAACTATGTATATTTCATGTTAATATATACATTGTACTGTCAGGTAACTCTTTGAATAGTTTTACTTAGTCCTAGATAAGTATAAATTTACATACAATAGGCTAATTTCATAATTAAAGTTTTAGTATGAGGACAAATTACAGTCCTGTGGAAACAAATGATAGACGATATTGCTTACTAAATGTAGTTACATTTGTAGATGTGTCCGAATGTATTATTAACCGATTCTGTTAGAATCCATCAGTGATAAAAATAAAGAAATTTAAACAATAAAATTAATAATCTACGATGGCAATTAAATTTTTGTTCATTATTACATTTTGATAGTCCTCATCACACTGTTAAACATCCGCCACATCACATGATAGGTTTCTTCATTCGAATATCTATTTACAGCCATGTCAGTAAGTTTATGACATGTATGCCCCATAGCATGATTCTAGGAAGAATCACCAAGGTAAATATAGGTACAACAGACTGTATGCGATTGCCATGAAGACCAACCGAACCATCTGAAAAAGTAGAAAAAGTCTTATCAAAATTGTGCTGTTTCGTTCGAACCAACATGTGTTCGATAACTCATTTAAAAATTTATATTTTATGTTATAAAATTAAAACGCATTTCAACATTTGTCATTTGTGTTAATTTTGAGGAATACACGCAAAACTTTCAATTTAATTGTGATAAACTGGTACCTTGTATGCCTTAGTCTGGTACCCTGTCGGGGTTTTGTGATACAAGGGTACTATCTATGATTCTTAATAATTATATCAGTTTATGTTTTTGTCATTCAGTATTTTCATTGATAATGATTATCTCTTGCAACATTTTTCTATCTTTCTCAGACAGAAAAATAAAATTAATATATTTTTTTGTCAAATTCTATATAATACTACACAAAAAATCAAGAGAAAACAGGAACTTATTACAGAAGGTTCCGCTCGCACAATGACATGTCCATGTTTTAGAGAACCTCAAAATCAACCATACCCAAAATTCTTCAGAAACTACATTCAACCACAACGTCAACGTGTTACTGATATAACGGACCATGATAAACTGTTGATAATAGAAATTACATTTTAAACTTTTTAAAGTATTATTAATTTTTGTAAGCAACGACTTATTTCACTTTTGCGTAAAAGCTAGACAAAGAAATATCCATGATTCACATCTGCCTATAACACATGGTTTCCAATATTTGAAGAAGAAAAAATGTTGACGAATAAGTAAATAAACAAGTTTGAATATGCGACCTGTATTTTGCAAAATGATAATATGAAAAAGTCAATACTTAAAACAAACCTTTCATCACACCTGATTTAATGACCAACCCGGCAGTTTTGTTGATCAAACCTGTAGCATCTTTGATCACTGAAACAAATGTACAATGTAATAATCGATGCCAATGTAACTTCCATCTAACTTTCGGGGCACCTTGTTTTATAAAGGTTCAGCCACGGTGTTATATTGGGTTCGTGTTGCTCATTCCTTAATGAACTTTGTACATTTACGCTTGTTTGTTGTTTTACTGTGTTTTGTTTGTCATGGCGTTGTTAGATTTAAACAACGTATGGTTTTTTAATGTGAATTTCGATATTTTTTGTGTCTTAACTCTAAAGAAACATACATAGAGGTGTTAGAATTATTTTTTACATTATATTTTATAGAATCGGGAGAATTTCTAGCTTGTTCGGGATATATATATACATTGGTTGTTGTTTGTTATATAGAAGAAACAAATAAATGCTGAATTCAGACGGAGGGACGGTCTCCTCGTGCATCTGATATAACTAAAACAACACATGCATAAAATTATATACTAGTTACAAATTTGACTTAAATCGAAAAAGTTAAGTTTGGACACATAAATTTTACGAAGTGACGGTACACGATAAAGTATTAGTCTTTGTAGGAAATTTTATTTCAGTTCTACTTTTTATACGATAAAACAACTGTTTAGTTTAATTCCATCCTATATAGAATCCAAACTCTGACTTGATAAAAAATAACAAAAACGAATCCGATCAGTTTTAGACTTTGCTACTGCTGAATGGTTAAATGTCATAGTGGAAAGGGAGACTAAAAAATATCAGGCTCCAACAGTCTTTCGTTTTAGGTGTAATCAGTGTTTTAAGATTTGTGTTGTGTAGGATTCGTTCAATTAATTCTTACATGTTGTTGATGGGTTTCCTTTTCCATCACGATACTTCTCTAAACAGTTGTTATATGAACAGAGTGGGTTTCCTTGAAAACTTCAATTGTCTAAATTAAACATGATAAATAAAAAATCAATATTAAGATAAAAGTTAGAATGCCGTTATGCAGACTTCGACACAATTGTACAAAAACCTTTCTTATCATGATTTCCTTGGTAGGGAGTTGCTTCTTCGATAAAGGTATACCACCGGCACATTCTATATGGGCCTATCCCAAGTCATGAACCTGAAAATAACTGGTTATCGTTTTGTACGGTGTCTCGTATTTGTTTGTCTTTAATTGTTTTGCATAGTTTGTTCTTATGTTGTGCAGTAACACAACTGTCCCGGGCAAGGGGTATGGTGTGCACCTGTCCTAAGTCAGGAAAAAGTCCCTCTGGTATTTTTTGTACCTCTGTCAGGAACCTGTTATGTTGTTCAGTTGTTGTGGTGTGTTGATGTGGTTTATAAGTCGTTCTCATTTATCCTTTTTATATAGATAAAACCGTTGCCTTTTCTGTTTGAATTGTTTTACACTGGTCATTTTGAGGATTTTTCCAGCTTACTGTTGTTGAGGGCCATACTGTGATCTATAGTTGTTTTGTCCATGTCATGTTAGTCTCGTGTGGACAGCTGTCTCATTAGCACTCATACATTCAAACCAATTATTCGTATTTCAATAAAACAAATGACTTCAAACAGTTAGAAGTTAGAGTTATCCTTTTAACAATGTACGACCGCCATTATGAACAGGTTGATCATTATGAAATACCTGTTGTCACATAAAACGGACATGACTCAGATGTCGTAACCTCGATCCCGACTTTTCCTCAAATGTGACGTTCCGAATAAGACAAGTCGGTTTACTTACAAATATCTTCAATTCTTAAACGGCGATTTTGATCTTAAATCTCAGTTATAAATCTGAACAATAAGATCAAAAGTTAGATCAAAATGGTCCGTCTCTCCTATTGTAGCACCTGAAATCGACTCGGGTTTTTGAGGAAGTTCGCTTTTTGTCAGCATTTTAAAAACTTGCTTGTTATGTTTTTATGCCATTTTTGTGTTAATGTTGCCATTATGTATTTGACTTATGAGATTGAATATCACAGACGTTTTTGTTTATTAATATGTTAATATTGTTAGTTCCATGAATTATCTATAAAAAGTGTGAAACCATTAATTTTCACAAAATATGAAGGTAACCACAAGATATCAAATACTGAGGCATTTCTTTGCCACTACCTTTTTATAAATGTTTTTCATATAACCCTTAAGCTAATAATGTGAATATCCCATTTGTTATATTGATTTGCAGGAATTCGTTGGTTCGATGACCTGTCTGCTTTGACTAAAGAATTGCAAATTGCCTGAAACCTTTTATCCGCTTAACACGTGGCATTTATGAGCTTAAGCAATGAATAATCGGCTCTGTATATAATATGATTTTGTCCGGCTACGTATCTTTCTGTATGCTTTACCATATTTTATAAATATTAAAACTTGTGAAACTCCAGTTCAACGTGACTGTCTAGTTCCTGATGTCGTATCAACAGTCCCCTTAACTTTTAAATACCGAATTAGATTATTAACCAGGTTTGAATTATCATTAGCAACACGACGGGTGCCACATGTGGGTCAGGATCTGCTTACCATTCCGGAGCACTTGAGATAACCACCAGTTTTTGGTGGGGTTGGTGTTGCTTCGTTTTCTATGTTGTGTATTGTGTATTGTGATCTATTATTTTTCTGTTTGTCCTTTTCCTTTTTAAGCCACGGAGATGTCAGTTTATTTTCGATCTTTGAGTTTGACTGTCCCTCGGGTGTCTTTCACCCCTCTTCCGTCAAGGTTTATGTTCAGAGACGTACATATTACTATAATGAATTTTCAAATTTATATAGAACCCTTATCCATAATCTGCAGTGAACATAATACATATAGTTTAATTTTCATTATAGACTTGACATCAATCATAGAAATAACTGTTTAGATAAAACAAAGAAAATGGTAAGGAAAGAATTCACTTCAAGGTAACGTAGCATGTGACCAAATACTTTAATGTTATTACTTTATATAAATCGACAACGATTGTTGGAACACCATTTGTTCTCTTATTTAGAAGGTTCATACGTAACAATTCTTTTATCCAAAACTTACGATTTAGCTCTGTTCCAACCATAATAAAATTTACCAGGGAACATACACAGATACATAAGAAAGTTTTCATATTACTCATAATATTTTCTAAATGAAAAATTTCATGTGAAAAGTTTGTTTTTATTTTTAACCACTTGACGGGAAGTTTTTTTTAAAACAAAGGATCACATTGAACTCAACAATATACGGAACAAATTATTTTCATATAGATATATGTTTTAATTATCTGTTTCGAAAAGGAAATACAACATTCATTTCCCCATTTTTTACCTTTCAACTTTTTAGTTAATAAATGATTGATAGTCTCAACAGTGAAAACAAATTGGATATTCAATTATGAATCCTAATGCAAAGCAATCATTTAACAAGTAAACTGTAACATAGAAATACATATTAGGGAAAGACGCACTTGTTGTTAAGTATCACAAAATCATAAAAATGAATAATTCTACAATACCATAAGTAAACGGGCGAGGAACTGCTTCCCCTTCAACGCATTACCCGTTTGTTGTCTCCGTGTAACTGACTATTGCTACTTCTTTGTATTTTCTGTGTTTGACAAAAGCGTTCTTGTTTCTAATGTTGTTCATTGTAATGCCCGTTTACATCTTCTTATCTAAATGTACAGTAATCGTCTTATCTTCCATTGAAATAAATGGAATAAACATAAACCTTCACGTTGGCTTTCGCTTGGACAAGACCGAAATGATCAAAAAGCATACACCAAAGGTCGTGTAATTCAGATTGACAAAATATAATTTTGGTGATAAAAATGTATTTTCAAAAATCGAAATCTCTAAAAAGACTTTATTTCTGTTTTGACAAAAGATAGGTTAAGATTTGAACAGAAGAATACCCTGTTATATTTTTGAAACAAACTTAAATGAATGGTTTCTTTTTTGTGTGTTATGCTAGATAACATTATTTGAAATTGAGATGATCTTTTAATTGGTAAAACACTGTTTACACAAGACTAAAAATTCCAACTACGTTTGTTCCCACCGTTATGAAGAATTTCTTCTCAGCTTCTTTATATAACATTTTTGTTTTTATTGATCCCTGTCAAGTAGCTTACTACAATCATTGTTTATCAGCATTGCAATAAACATAGAATCAACATATTCCTACAAACTGGTAGTTAGGTTTACATATCAAAAGGGACGTCAATCCTTATGTAATTTAGATAAAGGATTTCGAAGGTTTTTTTCTGGACTAAGGAAATTAGCAGGGATGCCGAAAAGATTGTCTGACGTGTAAAGAACCTACTTAATTTAAAGTACTGTGCAATATTTAACCGTTATTCTTCTTACATAGACTGATAATACACTGTTAAATTTACAATTTTGCACTACAATAAATACAAAAGCTTTATATTAAAGGATTCCATGCGGCTGTCATACAAGTGAGAGCTTTAGCAATATATAAAACCAGGATTACTCCACCATTTTCTACATTAGTAAATGTTTGTACTAAGTTAGTAATGTGATAGTTGTCTTTCCATTTATTTGAAGTGTTTGGGCTTTTGATTTTGTAATCTTATATGGGATTATCAGATTTGAAATTTCCATGGATTGTTTGTTGCTTTGCTTTTTACATTCAGACATCTCATTTTTCTGTGTCCGCTCTAAATATGGTCAACTCAAGTACAATCGGAAACAAATATTTCCTTAACCTGTCATGGTCTGATTTTTTTTCCTTCTCTTTTTTAGTATAATTATTTTCCATATGCTATCCTAAATGCGAAATATCCTACTTTTTGACCATATTTGTTTTTAACCCTACAAGTTTATTTCAAAACATGTTCCTGGAATGAAATTTGCATGATAGACATTAACAAGCATTTAAAGAAAATATGCAAAAACCCGCTAATTATCTATCTGAATAAAAAGTAAAGGAATAAGGATAATCCGATTGAAAATCATCATCATAATTGGAATAAGTCAGGTTTCTCTATAATAAAGAGTATTACCATCTATACTGTTTTGATAGGGTGTTATTTATCATTTGCTCATAACCAATAAATAAGGGGCAAATTAGAACTTCTTGTAACAACGCCTTTCCCACAAACTAAATGTGATTGCGTTTATATGAAACTTGTAAAATGTTAATGTTTATTTTGAAGAAACTGTAAAAAAACAAATATCTACAAAAGCATCATGAAAACTATCCAAATGGCTTCAGAAATAATATTAAAGTAACTTAATACTAGATAATATAAAAAATTACAACATCGCTATAAACAGGATGCTTAACATTAAATCATTGATTAAGTTCGTCGTATGGTAAAGGGGGTTCTGGATCATCAGTTAACTGTTCATATGAATTAACAACGATGTCCTTTGTAAACGTATGATTTTCATCGGTTTCATTTTCACTGATTTCACTGTTGGAAGACGAAAAATTAAGTTGATCACTAATGCGTCTGTTGGTACTCAAAGAATCTATTGGTTGCTCGTAATCGCTATCAATGATTGTGTCTTGTATGTCATAACTAGCTGATGTTTCTACATCATGACGATGCACCATTTGGTATTCGTCGATTTCATCATACTGTCCCGCTTCTATATTATAAGTCTGAGTAGAACTGTGATTAATCTTGACATTGATTTGCAAACGTCTTTTAAAAGCACACGCAGTAAACACAATAATCAACAACAAAATCACCGAAGCAGATCCGGTCAATATGCTATACAATAGAACATTTGTGCGCTCCTCTGAAAGAAAACATATCTTTATGGTTCAATATTTAAAGCAAATACAAATCAAACGACGAAACATCTTATAAAGCAAGATGTAATTAGAAAGTGTTATTTTTTATAAATTTACAAAGACCAACATATATCAGTTAATGAGCAGTTAACATAGTTTAGCTGGGAATAAAACGCACATGAATGTGGATGAACCTCTATTTAAATAACGTTGATGCCTTTTCCCCTTTGCTAACTCTTGAGTTTTACGATTCTGCGTGAATTTTTGCTTTTCATACAGTAGATTGATAATGACCCATATTGTTATTAAGGTGTAAAAAATATGTAGTTCAATGTTCATTGAAGTGCAAATTAATATAAGTGTAAGCAAATGAGTAACCAATACGTCAAATTTATTTCTCAAAAACATAAATAGTAAAGTTTGATACACATGGTGTTAGTTTAATGATACGGCTTTTACAAAATCAAAAATGTTTTGAACTAGATCAATCTTTTTGTTCTTTTTATCTTACGCTGGATATATACTTATAAACAGAAAAAACTTACGATTAATTGTTACAAACATTTCATTAGTTTTATTGCTATCCCCAATTCTATTTCGGGCAAACATTCTAAAGATGTACGATCGACCATAGTTTAGATTGTGAACTGTCAAGGAAGATCTCGCATGGGTAGTAATATTAAATGCCTGCACTTCAATCCACTCTGCACTGTCTTCGTCACGATATTCTATATAAAAACATTGTGGAAATCCTCCATCGAAGTTTGGATTCCATTCAATTTTTACATCATTTACAACAGGCTTCAATGAAACGTCTATAGGCGTATCAGGAGGGCCTATAATATGATACTTATTATGTTATAATCGTAATCAAGTCTTTATATGAGTAACTATTTGTAACAGCATCTGTGAACATGTTACATATATAGAAAAAAAACTTTGCATAGGTGGTACTCAACGTAGTTTGCCCTTTCAGAATGGCGATATGTTTATTTTAAAATTATTTAAACGCTTATTATCGAAATTGCAGAAATTTTTAATCTATAATCGACTATTTAGAAACAGAAAAGATATGTATCGCATCCCATATAGCCCATGTAAACCAGTCGTGTAATATGAAACATACAAATACTACAAAATGAGCTCCGATTCCAACCGATGTCTTGCAAACATTTTTACTAAAGTTATCCGACATATTCAGTATTATGCCATTATCATGTATCGTTTGTTCCTGCATGAGATGATGTACTCAATTCGACATTTAATGTATTTTAGTTTGACGATCGAAAATTAAATATTTGAAAATTAAGCCTCAATATAAACGTTTGATGAGCTGTTAAATAGAGAAAAAAGCACGAAAAAAGAAAACAAATAAATGCAAATCATAAGAAAAGGCACACATTACTTACTTCCTCGAAGCACTGATAATCTATGTTGACTTTGGCCAAAAGCGTTCATTACATTAAACGTATATTCCGTTAAGTATTCATCGGTGATATTTTTAAGTCTTATTGTTATCCGATATCCCTTGACATGAACTCTTGTACCATGAAAAGTATCAATGACAGAAGTGTATTCTTCTATCACCTTCAGATGTGGCCCAGAATTGATATCACCACCATTTTTATCAAATATTTTTAAAGTTGTATACTTTGGATTACTGAAGATGTTGACGACTACGGAGACGGACTGATGATATTCCCCATAGACTGTGTTAGTGTTATCAATAACGAAAAAGGGTTTGCCTACAAAATTAGTTAATTTACGTCACATGATAACATTGATAAATATATGTTATATACATCAGTAAAATCGATGTGTGCAATATCCTCTCCTGCAACCCAGCAACACAGAAATTGTGACTTTATTATAAGGAAATGACAAAATTTAAATAAATATATAGAAAGTTACCTAATCAAATAGGAAAATAATACATAATGTGCAGTATGCTCTATGTCTACCCAACAATAAGTTGTTAACAAAAGAACATACAATGCAAGTTGAGCAGCTAGTATCAACCAAAGTTTCAAACTTTGGAAATGAAATATTTTTACTGAATTTGTACTGAAAGGATCAAATATCACTGCCTTTCCTTTAGCGATAAATTAACCATATTCGTAAACTGAAGTGTATTTAGAATGGTTCAAGTCCAAGAACGGAATCCTATAGCGACAACTATGTGCAAACAAGCTTTTAGTTTAGACTTAATATAAGTCACATTTCACTGGAAATCAGCCGCTTTATTTATAATAATAAACTAACGCTTGAAATATACAACACGTTAAACGGTATACGATATCGTTGAATGTTGTCAAATTGGTAAACTATTACGTTTATAAATGGGTTAAAAAGCAACCAAACACATCCTTACACAAACGTGTCTATCAAAACATACCTTTCACGTCAAGATACACTTCAACATTTTGTTTTATATTGCCACGCATGTCGGGGATTGTGTTGTCTACAGTACATTTATAATACCCGTTGTCTTGATAGTTTTTGTCCTTGACATTTTCTGGTAAATATAGAATGCCATCTTTAATTCCTGGCAGAAGGCGAATGTGGTCACCAAAATCAGATGTATGTTCCCAATCATGAAAATTATAAATGCTTGGAATTCCAGTTGCATTGCATTTCAAAAGTCTTGTCGTTTGTGCATCGGTATAGTTTTTGTATTGAATATCTACATCAGGCGCATCTGAAAATACATACTCAATTGTGATTCCATATAAATGAAGTCTAAATATATCAACCTAATTAAGAGGTAAAAGAAACCAAGGTATGCTTCATGTCAGTTTCCAAATGTTTCATAATTAAAAATCATCTATCTTTCGAGAATGACTTTGAATAATTCGTCATTTCTCATATGTATTGAGCTTTTTGATACTTGATGCATTGACCTTACATTCCAAGGTTATAATACAGCCACATTTGACTAATCCGTGTAGTCTAAATACTGCTCAGGACCTCCAGGATGCACTCATGACTCTCTTTAGTTGCCGTACATGCACACAGAACGAATTTATGCATTCGTTGAACTCTACTTATTCTATTTCAGTGGTTTATTTTTGTAGATTGTGTAAACGAACTTTGAGACATATTTATAATTTTTATAAAAACAATGGCACGTGTCACCGATCAGGCGGATATCCAATTGAAAGATAACAAAATAATCTAAGCTCTCTGTTAGAGAAGGCGATAAATGCTTACTGTCATGTAACAAAAATTTTGAAAGTTTAAAAACAAATAAAACGGCTCTTCTCAACTACGACTCGTTTTATTATAAAAACCCTATTCGCATAAGTTTTCAATTTATCTATTTACATTGTAATGCAGAACAAAGTCCACAACATGTGAATCTATCAAGTTCGATGTAGACAAACCATAACCTCTGATTTTTTTAAAACATTACCATCGACGGAGATTATATCAATCTATTAGTTCACTAATTTTCGTGTCTGCCCTTCTATTATGTGACTCAAGAAAAAAATCCCAAAAGTAGGTAACGATTGTTTCGAAAAGAGAAAACCGAGTGCACCTTTTTATGTTAGGGCGTGTTTGATGTGTATATATTTTGTCTTTAAAACTTACAAAGTAAGAGTATTTGATATATCATCTCGCTTAAGATTCTATCATTTTTATATATCAAAGCTGTACAGGTTGACATTATAACATAAAAAGATCACAGTACGAAAAAAATAAAATATATGGGTCAAGTGAAATACCTATCTAATGAATCACAAAAAAGAGAAGGTGTGTTCGAATAGCTATTTTTTTACTAACTTAAAGTTAGATGATGAAAATGCATATCTTCGAAAAAAATATATTTTTTTGTGTGTGATAACTAGGGTTTATAATCTTCAACCACTGAACAGTTTTAGTCTGCCCTTCCAAGAAATATCTAATTAGAATGTTTTTAAATGTTTAAGAATTTTCGTAAATACCACCTGACAACCGATCAGACAATAGTTTTAAGGTTCATGTGGACCCTATGTCTAAAATGGCCGTATTTTCACCTCAAAATTTACTCTGAGTACAGACAAACCTGCGCATCTGTAAATTTTTCCAGGCATAGCATGCCCTAGATAAATGAATTTTAAATATGTTTTATGTTTAAGAAAAATAAAAACTTACCAGGATTTTGCCGTGCACTTTTTTTCATTCCTCCAGAAGGTGTCAAAATAAACTAAGTTGGGAAACAGGTTTGAGAACTTCCCCACAGGTAAAAATTAAAGTGAGCATTTTTAATTGACATGGACATTAGATGGACAATAGATACCTGACAATGATTGGTTATTTAAACTGTGTACCTGATTGGACAATATCAAGGTAAACTCAATTGTTTGTTAATTTTATCATCTTCTGCAGAGACGAAAAAAGTGTACGGCAAAATCCAGTTAAGTTATGAATTTTCTAAATCATACAATGCATTTGAATTCTATTTATCTAGGGCATGTTATGCCTTAAAATGTTTCCAGATGCACAGATTTGCCTGTACTGAGAGAAAATTTTGAGGTGAAAATACGGCCATTTTAGCCATAGGGTCCACATGAACCTTAAGTTGAATCAATGCAGACAAGATCATTAACTGATACTCATTAGCTAGTATATACTTTTGTCTTTTAAAATACAACTGACATATCAGGATCGTAATGGTGCTATGTGGATTCATGCAAAAGCAAAAAATTGCCAGCGCGTCATCCCTACAGCGCTTTCATTTCTATGACTGTGAAAATGAACTGGTGAAATGGGGATATAATTTTGACGAAGTATAATCCTGACTGCGATTACACAACTAATTTGCCGTGAATTATCCAATCCTGAAAATTAATTGGATTATCTTTATTGTTTTTTAATATTATGTTATTTGATAAACATGATAACACAGTGTTTTGAATCAAATTAGATTACACAAGTTTTACGATATTTTGAATTTGTTTCGGAATTGTTTCTTGCTATTAAGTTCACTTTATGATTTGTGCATTTTTACGATTATAAAGAAAAACTTTTAAAAAAGATACTTTCAATGCATTTTAATACAGTTTCTCAAATGACATTTGCCAGTTATACATGCCTTGCATGCAGACACATATTTCTCGTACCACAAGCTTTAAGGCAAGCACGTGTGATACGAAAATGCTTAACGAAAAACTTAGAAAAATACCCATATACGATGAATGACAGAGATTCATTTTTTCAGAATTAATCAAAATTCCTTCTAGTCTTGTAATACTGGGGTGGTATTCTCGAAAGTATCATACGATTCATACCTAAGACCAATTTTAGGGTGGACTTAGGATTATCCTGGGACACACTTAAGTTGTGTCTCGAAGGTATCTCAGACGCATCTTATGTTAGTGCAAAATGTTAAAAAGTTAAATTATTTTTTTCATTAAACATTTATCAAAGACTAAACCAATTAATACACGAAAATTTATAATAAAATTCATGATTTCAAATGATATTAGAAAATAATGTCAAAAAGGATTGTAATTCAAACTTGAAAACAATTTATTGAAAAATAAGATTTGATTCCTACTACTTGTCATCGTATCGTGAAACACTAAGTTCAAAGTTTAATGGGTTTTGATCCCTAATGACGCCTCATTTTGTAATTTTCAATAATTGTGTCCATTTTTTTATTGAAATAAGACGAATGGAAAATTTCCGACATTTTTAAAGATTTCTCAATTGGCTTCAATTATTACAATTTGAAAGCTGAAACAAAACGAAAAGTTTATTTAACATTTTTGCAAAAACAATATATGTTTATTATTTTCAATTGAACCTCAATCTAGTTAACATCAATCTCCGCTCTCGCTCTTTGTTTTATGATTGGTCGCTGCGCTTGCAGATTTAATTTTAATGAGTTTGAAAGAAACCTTTTTACCGAGTTTACCGAGTTTACATGTATGTGTTTATTACCATCACTAATCACTGTGACACACCTAGTTATTAAAGATCAAACAACCTTTATCAACACGAAAGTGGTATTGAATATGATCATCGGTCCTGCAAAACTAATTCCAAATAACGGAACGTGCAGATAAAACAAATATTGAATTTATTTTATCAAAACAAAAAATATAAGATCAAACATTAAATTCTCTGTTGGTAGCATACTCTAAACGCTCATTTAAACATTTATGAAATGTCCAGAGTGGACTCAGGAGGTTTTGAGCGGTTTGTAGACGTATTGGTTTTTAGACTATATGATATGTTTATGTGCGATGAGTTTGGTTTTTATAAAATTATTACTGCATACCTATGTTAGTAATGATAGACACTTACACATTACATTCACGCCTATTTCTTTTCTTCCTGTTCCTATCATATTAGACGCCTCACATAAATACTTTCCAGCATCTGTTCTCTTAACATTATTTATGTATAGAGATGGTAAGTTGGAAATCAGATTTCCAGACGCTTCTGTTTTCTTTGTCCATGTAAAATTATCTGGATTCGGATAACCATTACCATTGCATCCGATTGTAAGTGGATGGCCCTCTATAATTCGAACAGATTTTTCTTTCTTGCTGAAATATACTCGTGGGGCATCTTCAGCATGAATATAAAATAAATCCTTATCTTATAAATATATAACCACAACGCGCATATTTAGGTAGCACAATACAAAATTTTTTTCACTCCCAATCAGACAACTTTAAACTAATGTTATTGATTTCATCCTTCTTTATATTTTGTAGATGAGGTACCAAAAGAAAGAAGAATGATTAATCTTTCATGATTTCGTTTCCCATATCAGAACTAATTTATACTCCATTCTATTATCTAAACTTTATTCCGGTGTTAAACCACCAAATCATAGAACGTCACATCCTGCTGTATACGAAAATAGGTTAAAAAATTAACCCTTGAAATTGAGAGTTGTAGGTATTTAATCCAAAATTTCAGTGCAGTGAAACATTTCTTGGCCATAATCATAATTATATCTTGGGTATTTTAAAGCACCATAATTTTTTTTGTGGGTTTTCTATAGAATATTTTGGAAACTTAAGGTAACATGGTTTAAAAGAGGTAAACATGTGTTTGGTTAGCTTCCAGTCATTGTTATTTTCTTATATACAATGAAATGTTATGTGTATTTTTTTCTATAGTACTGGACAGGATAAAACTTTACTCATGCCAAGTATTTCTTTATTTAAAACAAAGATAAATTCTTCTTTTTTTTTTAGAAAAGTGCAAATTTAACTAAGTCTAATAGGAGAACAGCAATGTTGGTATTGCACCTTCACTATTTCAAGAGACCTACAATACATCCGTTATTGGTTGTTACACTGTTTTGTATTGATTAGTTGCGATAATCACGGACATTGCTAACCATTGCTAACCATTCCTAGGCATATACTTTTCAAACCTGGAACAACTACTTTAAAAGAATGAAGAAAAACAATTTGTTTTTAAAGTAGAATTCGCCAATAAAGGTTTTTATGCTATCAATGAGAGCAATAATTTCCGATAAAAAAATGCGAACAAAAAAATATACATTATCACTTCAAAATTAAAGCTACACCTTCAATTTCACATATAAGTCTATTGCATTAAAGGTTTTCAACCAAACATAGGGAACTATAGAGACCATAAATCTCAAAGATAAAAAATCAAAACATCTTAATCGCTCAATGACAGTTATAGTCCATCTGGTCATCTGTTTACTGGCGAACTTGACATGGTAACAAATACCAACTAAGAGAGTTGTTAGCCAAGAGCCTAAAATGTTGAATTTCCCTGCCAATCAACTGGAAAAAGAACTTCAAGTTACAGGTTTAAATGCAGTGGAGGACTATGCCAAAAATGAGTAAAGCGCACATCAGGCGAACAGAACTGGAAACTTTGTCTTAATAAATCAAAGCTATTCGATCGTGCATTCAGAAGTGCATTAAGACACTACGATGTACAATGAGCACAATGGTTTCTAACCCAGTCAAGAGCCCAGAGGTTGTGGTTGCTTAATCCTCTTTGCATGACGTATATGTCACTGTTACAGCAGATAAAGCCTCCAGCAATATTATCTTCGTATGTAAAAATAATTATGCTCATTGTCTAACAAAAGAACTTGGAATAAAAAAGAAATGGTAAACCTAGATATTCTTTAACAACATGTTAAAAGAATGAGATTTGACAAAAAAACTAATGCCTTCATTTGGTATTAACATCAAACAAAACGAATAAAATCTACAACCATTATACTGGATACCAAAAACCTCACAAAAACGTTTAAAGAGCGATATATAGCTGGGTTAGATTTCTTACTAAACATCTTCAAAAGTGTTGACTGCTATTCTTTATACAGTAAAAATTGTCTTCAAAACATTGTAATGATATACATGTATATTTAACCAGTGGTGTCTAGTTGTTATCCCACCATTGGTTCTTTTCCTTATAGAAAATAGTGCAGAATTTATCTTTGTTTCAAATAAAGAATGACTTGACATGAGTAAAGTGTTATCCTGTCCAGTACTATAGAAAGATTTTCACATATCATTTGTTGCTTATAGGAAAAAAAACCATCATTGGAAGTTAACCGATCAAATTAACGTCTTTTTAAAATTGAGAATGGAAATGGGGAATGTGTCAAAGAGACAACAACCCGACCATAGAAAAAACAAAAGCAGAAGGTCACGAACAGGTCTTCAATGTAGCGAGAAATTCCCGCACCCGGAGGCGTCCTTCAGCTGGCCCCTAAACAAATATATACTAGTTCAGTGATAATGAACGCCATACTAATTTCCAAATTGTACACAAGAAACTAAAATTAAAATAATACAAGCTATCAAAGATCAGAGGCTCCTGACATGGGACAGGCGCACAAATGCGGCGGGGTTAAACATGTTTATGAGATCTCAACCCTCCCCTATACCTCTAGCCAATGTAGAAAAGTAAACGCGTAACAATACGCACATTACAATTCAGTTCAAGAGAAGTCCAAGTCTGATGTCAGAAGATGTAACCAAAGATAATAAACAAAATGACAATAATACATAAATAACAACAGACTACTAGCAGTTAACTGACATGCCAGCTCCATACTTCAATTAAACTGACTGAAAGATTATGATTTCATCATATGTATATCAGGCACAATCCTTCCCGTTAGGGGTTTAATATCATACCATCATAACATATATGAGAAGAACATAACCCGTGTCATGCCAACAACTGTTTTTTGAATGAAGGTGTTTAGTTCCGATTCAAAGACCCTATAAGTGAATCAATATTAACGCCAAAATGTGCAATCTTTAATGACCTGAAAACTGTATCGTAACTATATCCCTTCTTAATAAGTCTATTTAAAGATTTTGTTAGTTTCTGAGATGAATACTGACTATTTGTGCTTAAAGAATATTTCCATAAACAATTGGATGTGAAATACCTGAACGTATAAGAAGTCTGCATGTTGAGCTATATTTACGAATGATGTCTTTATACCGATGATAAAATTTAGTAAATATTTTTACTAGTTTGTGATATAGAAAACCGTGGTATAATAATTTTTCAGTAATACATAAATTTCTCTCTTTAAAATCTAACACATTGTTACATACACGAGCGAATCGTAGCCTGTTTTCAAGCTTTAATAACAATGATGTAACCTCAAGTTTCCAAAATATTCTATATTCTCTCTCCCCTAAAGAAACACAATAAAGGTGCTTCGAAATACCCAAGATAAATGTTTATGAACCGGAAACTGCAATGAAATGTAGGAAAAATTACCTACAACTGTCTTATCCAAAAGAATATTTGTATGACATATTTTCGTATGCAACCGGATGTGACGTACTATGATTTGTGGTATGGGTTGGTTTTCCTCTGTTATTGATACGCTTTGTTGTGCTTTAAAGAGGTTTGTTCGTCGTTATTTCATTTCGCCGATGACGTTGTCAGCTTTTAGTCGACTTATGAGTTTTAATGTTTCTTTAATTTCTTTCTCCTGTATACATCGCTTATCGAATATGTAAAAGAAAAATATTAGACAATTAATAAAGTACTTACAATAAACAATAACTGTTACACTACGTTCAAGAAGCACATCCAATTCCGAACTATTGGCTTTGCAGGTAAACTGACTTAAATGATCTGTGTGTTTTAATATAATGGTTACATTTAAAACATTTGTAATGTTTTCCGTAAGCGTCTCTCCTTTATGCATCCATTCAAGTAGTGGTCTAGGTATTCCACTTACTACCTCACACTGTAATGTCAGCTCCTTACCTTCTGTTCCTTTTATAGTGTTATCATGTTGTACATTGAGTATTTTAAGGTCTTTAGGTGGTCCTAAAAATATAAATCATGAATAAATCACGGTCGTGTCATTTCTTCTTAGTGATGCCAGAATAAACACGTGATTAACATATCTGGAATGCTGTGGATTCATTGTTCATAATTTATCGCCTGAAGTTGACACAACGCAATTTGTCAATAATGAACGTTAGGGGTCAAATGGTTAGTTAACATACATATATCATGGTGAATAACCACAGAATATTTAATATTGACAAAAATCTGTAGAACTTCTGTATGAGGACATATGATTAATTCCTAGCATCACGTACACATCATTTCTGCGATGAGTGTGTTTTGCACTTATTTCTTCTGGAACATTTATTCAGTATATTAAACCTGACACATAAACGAAGGCAAATCAATTTTACCACATAACAAAATGTATTTGTTCAGTGTATGTTCTCTTTTGTTAATAGGTCTTTTGATTGAGTAAAGCCATTTCAATTGATGACTAAAAGTTTGTCTTTAAATCTTGATTTGTTACACTATAATTTCGTGTAAAAGTGAAAGTTAATACCTATCTTAACGTTTAAACCTTCTGCATTTGTTTGCACATGTCCCGAGTCAGAAACCTGATATACCGTGGTTCTCGTTTCTCTTTTTTATGCAGTTAGACCGTAGATTTTTTTTGATTGAAAGGTCATTTCTAAAACCCTTTAAAGCTTACTGTTCTGTGATCGCCGATGCTCCGTGTTGAAGATCGTACTTTGTTATGCGTATACTTTTCTACATTGGCTAGATGTATAGGGTGAGGGTTGAGATCTCACAATCATGTTTAACCCCGCTGCAATTTTGCGCCTGTCCTAAGTAAGGAACCTCCGGCCTTTGTTAGTCTTGCATGATTTTTAATTTTAGTTTCTTGTGTATAATTCGGAATTTAGTATGACGTCCATTATCACTAAACTAGTATACATATTTTTTAATGGGCTAGCTGAAGGACGCCTCCGGGTGCGGGATTTTCTCGCATGAATGAAGACCTTTTTGTGGCCTTCGGCTGTTGCCTGCTCTATGGTCGGGTTGTTGTCGCTTTGACACATTCCCCATTTCCTTTCTCAATTTTAACTGACATATAATGGTTTTTATTTTACAAATTGTGACTTGGATGGAGAGTTGTTTTATTGGTACTCATCTTTTTATATTTTTTATATCAATATCTCAACAAATGGACGCATTATTAAACGTATTTTCTATTTAATGTTTTATTTATTCATTAACAAACATTAATAAAGTTTCCATTCGTTTGTTATTTTTCTTCTTAACTATGTGCAAAATTACTACCCAATAAACACATACTCCCTTGAATAACACTGAACTCTTGTTGATACGAGATGTCTTCAATATTTACAGAACACCTATATGCACCTAGGTCAGAAGTCTTGATTCTGGATATCTGTAGATTATATTGCCCTATGCTTTGATTACCGCTTATACTTATTCGTTTATCTTCTGTATTCCAATATAATGTGCTTCCTTTTGATATTGGAGATACAATTTGAGGACCAAACCAAGTTGTTGAGTATGACGTGGAAGGATGAGGACATTTCAATTCAACTGTGTCTTCAGTTAGTACATACACATCACTTTGAGCACATGCTAAAAAGTACATAATTACAGTCATACATCAACACAGTTAAGTGAATGCAAATTATTGGAACTCACTAGTATTGAGGAAAGTTGTGGTCATGCTAAATAATGGTTTTAAAATTGTTGTAGAAGTTGTTGTTCAGTGGATTGAATGGTTTTTTTTTATCCCACATATGTTCAGGTAATAGGACAATTCTACTGAATTATTCAGTTTGAAGTTCTTGGTCACGTTATAATTTAGAATGCAATATATGAATATGCCTGATCGTATATCTAGTTACCTTTATTAGCAAGACATATTTACTGTACACTTCTCATTTACTGACTTCGGAAGTTCAGAAGCCATTTATGTTTTTACGAAATTTCAATTTTGAAATGAATATATATGAAAGACTGTGCAAAACAATTTTCAATCATGTTCAGTCTTTCGATTTATTTTAATCTTTAAAACTTAGTAGAGTTAAAGAGGGAACACAGGATATGGAATATTTGATCACAGTTTCTTTCGAAATTTTCGAACAAACAGATTAAACGCTATTTTGTATTGAAACAGTTACTTGGCATGGTTTTATAATCAAAATCTACTTTTTCTAATATCAACATACGGTGACATAATTTGTACATCAGCCAATCCATTAACTCAAAATTTCGAAATTTTATCAATAAGCGTTCCATATTTTTTTTGGATAATTTTCAATCCTTATAAATATGCAATTGTTTTACAACATACAGCTTTAAAACAAGCCCTCTGACCTCTGATTTTATAGTCGTAGTTCACAATTTCAGCAAGGTAAGACCATACTGACTAGTTTGTGTTCAAACTGCATAAACTAGATAAAATAATGCTATTTTAGTTCAACACATTCTTAATCACAGTAAACATATTTACCAAGTGACAATATATAAATTGTCATAAGTTTAGCAAGAGTTACAGCTCCCTGAAAAAGTAGGAATTTCCAAATGACAGTCAAATATAATATAATATGGTAAATTAGGTTAACATGGATTGTAATACTTTTCTCCATAACACTATTGGTATCCGCTTCCATGGTTTTAGGCATATTATATGTTTCTGTGTATTCCTGTTGACGTTTTGCAGCTTTATATTTGAAATTATTAACGCGTTTGACTAGCACTGTGATAAATTTATTTGTATTCATTTGATGTTTTACTGTTAAACGATTAAACGATTATTGACATAAGACATACACGTCTTGAATCCTCCACATATATATGTTCAAAATTTAATACAAGCGGGACGAAAGATACATTAACAGAGAGACAGTCAAACTCATTAATAGAAAATTAACTGACAATGCCATGGCTAAAATTGAAAAAGACAAACAGACAAACAGTAATATATATGACACAACATAGAAAACTAAAGAATAAGCAACACGAACCCCACCACAAACTAGGGCTGATCTTAGGTGCTCCGGAAGGGAAAGCAGATCCTGCTCCACATGTGGCACCCGTCGTGTTGTTCATGTTTTAACAAATTCGGTAGGTCACATTCATGAAAGGGAAGGGGGTTGTAGTTACGACGTAAGGAACATATCCGATATCATCTGTGAAACGGTTATTCAATAACGGTCAACAAAATCCGTAAAATTTACGAAGGGATGAAATTTATTTGGTTTAATAAAGAGTTGTTTAAAAATATTACTCACATTTCCATCCATAGTAGACAGTCATATAAATTTAGTTATCTGTATTTCGAACACGAAAATTTGCTTAAATTGTTAAAACAGGAAATTTTTTCAATGTATTCCTGTGACCAACGGATGTTCGATATTATAAACACAAAGTACTCAATCATTAACCACAATATTAATATCATTTCATTGTTTTATACATGATTCATAATGACACGATTATTAACAATATCATCGTCAATATGACCAACGAACAAGATTAAAAATTAGTATAACTCATCGTATAGTGGTCAACAATGAACAAAACGCATATCGTACCAGAAGTAAGTAAACGCCATGTATCAAAATTTCAAACAATACAATACTAGTAAACGAAAACGCTCTTTTGACAGATGGAAAACAATGCACAGACACTTTGTTTGCAACAATATCATATCGAATGACGAAAAAACATTTGTGTATATTCACAGTTTTACATCACAGAACAATATTAGAATAAACAGTAATGAAAACAATGTTATGGGACAGCTTATTAAAGAACAGGATGGAAGTTTAAAATAAGGGTTATGTTACCCCCGGTTTAAAAAAATGTCACTTACGGTGTCATTTGATAGTTTACTAAACACTGATTCCAAAATAAATGGTTCTATGCACTTATAAACTAAATAAGTACAAACATAAATACAAAAGGACCTTTGCGGTTGATTTTTCAAGGTCAAATGGTTTTATTATTCATACATAAACAGTTAAAGCAAAAGTTAAAAGTTAGAACATCAAATCAACATTTGACCGTGACCCCTATTTCAAGGTTATCATAGTGAAACAAGGGCCTCACATCAAAAGACTGTAGGTCTCTACTATATATGTTAATGAGTTATTTAACCATACGACTTATATTGGATATAAAAGTGTCGAGAACTCCAATTACATGTCCACGTTCTCTTGCAACTAAAATTTATGTTACGTTATGTTTTTAACAAAAATAGTTTGTCGATATCTTGTAAAATTTCTGTAATTCAAGGATAACACTCAAATCAAAATTTGGAACATGACCTTGACCTTTTACCTTGACCTCATTTATAATCATGTATATAATGTGTTAAATATTCAATTATAATCCAAATTCAGAGCTGTTATAAGCTTAAATGTTAGTGTATTATCTTTACTTGCTCAATTGTGCAGTTAAATTTTTATAAAATTCCGCATAAATCCTCCTACAGTTTGAAAGCTATGAAGTTTAACTTTGCTGTCTGTTTGACCATAACGGTAGATTGAAAATGTGCATAATGCCTGATGTGCTCCCATGCTTAACTTTGTGTATTTTAAAAGAACTCTTTGCTTCTGCCGGGGCATCAATTGTTTCTCCAAGACACAATAATATCGCAAGGAAAGTCTTACGTTGACTTGGTTATAATACAGTAACGTCAGAGTGGTGTGCGGGGGGCATCACTTTGATTAGTTTAAATCTATTTTTTCTCTCGTTTTTTGTACTGTTTATAGACGTTTGACCTGTTCAAAATGCATACTGTTAATATACTGTGACGTTTGGATTAATTTATCTTTGCAATCGTTTTTGCTACACATTACAAGAGGGTACAATGGCAGGTGGTAAAATGGTTGGCTTCTCATGTTTGATAAACACCATGTAATGATGTCCCTTCATTTAACGATTTGAAAGATATATACTTTGAACATTAACTAGACTTGATAAGTCGTCATCATCAATAGTAATATTGGCTTGATCATTGTCATCCTAAAAAAGATAAAAAGATATGTTAATGTTTGTCATCTATCTATCAGACTAAAAGGCATGAACAGCTTGATTCATTTATGTAATGTATAGTGGGTGAGAAGAAAAGTGCCCCTTTAATAAACATATATGGTATGATTAATTGTATCATCCTGTGAATTTTAACTTGCTTATGTTTTAAAGAAATTTCAATCTAAAACCTGTTACCTTTATTTTGATTTTTCATGTTAATTCTGTTGTTTAGCGAGGATAATGCATTGGGAATTTGCACAAATTGACTGTTTTGAGTTTAAGGATATACGACTAATAACAATTTTATTTATGATTTGTGACAACTGTGATTTTGGATATTTAGTATAAGTATAATGATGTGACAACTTAACCTGACCTCGTCTTTCTGTGTCTATCCATGGCAATTCATCCATGAGACTCCTTATAAGGATCTTAATTATTCAATTATACTTTTATAAGGCAACTTCATTAGTTTATGGGATTCATGCCTTTGTACATGGCAGTTACATCATTGGAATAATTATATTTGCCCTGCCTTTATTCATCAAGATACTGATGTTGGTCTGATAATGTCTGCAACTTTTTTTGCACCTAGCAAACTTGTAGTCATTTAGGTTTAAAGGATAGTTTTGGAAGCGCTTTATTACATCAGCTTACAATTCTATCAATCATGACTTCTCCGCCTTCTGCAGGTGGACTAATTCAAGAATTTGAAGATATCATTATTAACAAGATGATTTAAGGCATTCTAGAGTGTATTTTTTTTTAAACAAAACATGATGATAAAATTGGTAGATGTGAAGATGTTTATGACGTATCTTTTTTTTTTTTTTTTTTATACAATATTGGGTCGGTTCGTCCTTAGTTCGTTCGCACCAATGCAGTGGCCCTGCGTTCGTTTAAAAAATATATTAATATTAAGGGCATTAAAATCCAATAAACTTATATATCCCACTATCTACATCCGTCTGTGCAGCTCTTCATAAATTTCCATATCAATGCTTTGTAACGTCATATATGAGACAATATCTGAAAAAGTATAATTTTTGGCAATAAGAAAAAAATACAGTATGTAAAAAGTCGAGCACGACCTCCGAAAATAGAACAAAAATAAAACACGTATTATGAATTCACAATTAAATTGTACCAGTAATAATTTTCGTTTTCAATATCTTATATTGCTTAGATGAGCTATCGGCATTTGCTTCGTCTCACTTTTTTATATGGATAATCAGTTTGTGTACTCAGAATTGTTTCTATTCTACTTTTGTTCAGTCCCGTTTTCTGGTAAATATATAGAGGTAGTCAATAAACAGAAACTAATAGATTTTTTGTTAATATGGTTAATGTAGATTATGCGGTTTTAGATTGATGCCTCGTTCCCACGTACCTTTAATTCGAATTGAATTCTAATCGAATGCGAATCGAATTCGCTAATCGCGTTCACACTCTTCTTTTTTTAATTCGAACTAATTCGCATTAGAAATACGTTTTTGTTAATCCGAATTAAAAGTAAACGTCGTTAGGACAGTAAAGCGAATTTGACGCGCATTTCAATTCGAATTAGAATTGACGTTAGGACGTTAAACGTTTCGAATGCGAATTAAAGTAATTCGAACTAGTTAATGCGAATCGAATTCGAATTACGTGTAAACTCAGCATTAATCTTTAATTTCTCGCTCATTTTACCACAAATGTTTCTCGCCACACTTCGCTTGGCAAGATATCTATCTACATTGCACCCACCCTAGAAGAATATTTCAATAACTTTGATCATTTTAACCTCAAAAATTTTTCGCCTCGCTCCGCACGGCGATTTTTTTCTGCGCCCCTAACGTCAAATCCTGTATCCGCCCCTGCTACCAAACTCAGGATAAGATCTCAAATAGTTACCAGGTAACGAGAGTTGGCGTATTGGCGGGAGTATAGTACAAGTACTAAGACTTAACCAGAGCTATAGTAGAAGATATTCGGTGAGTTAGTACAATTAGGAGCATTGCATTGTATGACGAATATCAGTATTAAGTTATAATACTCGGAAATCACATCAACAAGTTTCTTTCCCCTGCATTCTCGATCGCACATGTAAATATAGCACGTTGGTCTCGAATAAGACATTGATATGTTACAACACTTGCCGTCAGTATTTGAAAATATTGATTAACATTAAGAAGGTATAGAAAATTAATGCACGCACACTATTATCCACCACATGTCTAAATCGTCCGCAAACAACGAAGGTGATGAAAACCCACCACTTTGAACACAGCCACCGGCATGCTGTGAATTTGAAAAGCTTCCCAAATAAGTAACTATCCATTCATATATTTGACTGACCAGAATTATTTGGGAATTTAAACCATTCCTATTGTAAGTGAAAAAACTAAATTTATATCAGGGTGATGAAAATGAGGGAAAGGGGGGGGGGCTGATTTGGAGCTCAGGGTCATTTTTGGGGAAAAATGGTTGATTATATAAAGAATCACTGAAGCATGACAGGTGCAGGCCCCCTCTTTGGCAGTCAGTGGGCCCTCACTTATGAAAATTTCTGGATCCACCACTTTCATGACTGTGGTCTTCAGTTGTATTATCTTAAAAACTTTATATCTGTATTCTAATGTGTAAATCAAGGGAAAATAATGTAAATTATCTGTGCATTGGGGTCTATTAAGGGGTATTTTGTGGGGAAGAAAGAAGGGAGGGGCTTTAAATACTAAAGAACCCAATGGGATTTTATTTTCTAAAATTTTCAAATGAATATAACTTGAAAACCCCCCTTTTTCTTGGCCGATCAATGCATTTGAATTGGGACATATATAGTTGGAATAAAATAAATGCAATGAAATAAAAGGGAAGTCCCTAGGGGTCACCCCACCCCCTCTTGTTTGAAAACTTGTATAAGGTCAAGATACGCACCCCTAAACCATAGACAATAGACAATATTTTATTATCACAAACACATACAAAATTAAGACAATAAACTGACAATAATTAAATTGATTATCATTATATTAGAGTGACAGTGGTATTCACAGCGAAGAAGAAAAAGGCTATAAATATCAACAGTTAACACATTGTTAATGTTCATGAACAATTAAAAAAAGAACACAAACAAAAATTAGGTTGCATATTAAAAAAAGTTATACAGATGTTCTTAATAAAAGACAATCATTAATATACTTTATGGTGATTTTTATGATGACTGGTAGACTGCTATTTAAAAGTACAGTCAAATGATTTATAGTGCGGTATCTGAAGGCAGATTTTTTTGAAATTAATCTCCACACCGAACACACACCTACATAATATATCATTGGAAAGAGGAAATCGTGTACTATAATAATATGCCTGTCGTCAGGACTTGATAAGGTCACATTTTTTTTAAATTGAGGTCAAAGGTCATATGTAAAAATCTGTGAAAATTTGGGAGGGTTTCAATTTTAGCATTTTTTTCTATTTCTAAACTCTACCTAAATACAAATGATACTGTTTTATCTTTAGTAATGTTTGTTATTATACATAAACCTTAATCATTGAGATTCTTTTATCAAAAAAAATCCTAAAACGACGTTTTATAAATAAAACTTCAAAAATCAAGTTTTCAACCTATAAAATGTTTAGAGCACCTTAACCTTATGAAAAATATCAATTTCAGGTAAAAATCAAGTGTCATGCAGGACAATACTTTAAAATTATTTTTTAAAGTGTCCTAGTGGGTGAGGTATCAAACCAAAGCCATTGAACACTACAGTCAAATATGACCTCATATTGAATTTGCGAATACTTCGGGGTTTTTTTATAGACTACTCGTTGCTTTTGGTTTTTTTCACAATTATTACTGCTACCATAGTATTATCTTTTGTAATTGTGTATTTAACTCTGGTTAATATCTATTACATTATAGGTTTTGTAACTATATCCCCCCTTTTTCCCTTGTAACGTACTACAAACTTCAAAAGTATTCCATATATAAAAAAAGAAGATGTCATATGATTGCAAATGAGACAACTCTCCAAATGAGACTAAATGAGACATAAAACAATTATAGGTCCCGTACGGGCTTCAACAATGAGTAAAATCATACTGCATAGTCTTTAATTCCCAAAATGAATAATGTAAAACAAACAAAAATCTAACGGCCTGATTAAGGTACAAAATAAATAAGAAAGATACAAATATAGTTTAGATAAACAAACGACAAACACTGCAGTACCGTCTCGTGACTTGAAACAGACACATACAGATAGTGGCGAGGTTAAACTTTTTTAAGTGCACGTCAACACTCCCCTAACCTCGGGACTTGAACCATGTGTACCAGTGCAACAAGAATTATACCAAATCAACCGTTATCTCCATCATCTTCATGTTCATCAACCGTCACAAGACGTGTTTTAATATTTCTACACATTTCACTCATGGCAACAGGTCTGCAAATGAAAGGTTCTGCTGAAAGCGAACACGTTATTTTGAGTTTTTCTTTACAAGTACAGACAAGATATTGTAGGAAGTCCAAAGACATTTGTTCCTAAAAAATACCAGCTTCAAACCATCCCTAGGCTATCAATTGATCCAAGATTTAACAGAGATCTAAAAGGGGGGTTAGGAAGGTGTGATGACATACATATGCTTGTCTGCAAAGATGCTGGGGAAACATTATACGAGACGTACACACTATCTTGAATTCGCTCAATTTCATGGTTGGCAACACATTAGATAGCGTCGCACTTTACTTTAAGAAGCATAAAATCCATTGGCATTCAATGTTTCAACAAGGTGTTTTGAACCAAACTCATGGTACATTTGTAAAGCCAATCCTAAATGAAAAGGAGTAAAACAAAAACGATCGTGAAATTGGTGCCATTTCCTGAGAAAAATCTTGGCTGTATGCAGTTTCATTGAGTAACCATAGAATGAATTGCAATAACTACGGAGGCATTGACTGAATTAAGAAGGAAGAGACAATTTATCCGAAGTTGGGTAGTCTCTTTAGAGTTTCGATGTCTTTTCTAAGTAAACTTTCAGCGGAATGAAATATCTGTTCGTTATTTGTATCTATTACAGTTGACATTGAGATTTTGAGGTCAGTTTTCAATTGACTAGAAGCTTATATGGCATCATAAATAGTTATTTTGCTACTAAATATTACGTTATATTTGCCTTGAACTTGTTAAAGTTGTTTGACAATTGAATTTCTATAGAAATAAATGAGTTTAGACTGCATTTTACATGTAGAATATTTTAAATTAGAATCAGCCGGAAGAAATGATCTATATTTATCAAGTAACGGTGTCAGGAGGAATGACCAATAAATCGTTGTCAATAGCCAAAATAAAATTAGTAAAAGTAGTATCGTGTTCTAAGATATCTGCTTCCACGGGTTTGGATTTTTTTTATTTCGTTTTTAACAAATAATTTGTAATGCAACCAAAATGCACTGCATAAAATTTAACGACTTTTGTCTTTTCTTTGGACTTAATGGAGCAAGTTGCAAAGGACTTGGCATATCACGGAATATTTACTGAAACTATCCGTCAATTATTTTGATTTTACAATAAGACTTTTCTGACAAAGTATATTTGATGTTTTATAACGAAAAAACATAGAATATAAGCATATACAAACAAATTATGTGGCATATATCAGTGCACTTTAATTGAAAATATGTGTATATAATAGCGAAAAATGTAGTAATTTCATATATTATTTGAGAGCAAATTATTGACTAATACACAAAATGTGACGGAGGGCAAGTGATTGAGTTCCGTGTTGAAATTGAAAATTTTTACTCCATTCTTTTTCCATTGATTTCTTAAGTTTTTTTTCATATTTTGGTTCCGAAATTTTTATCACTTATCAGTTTTATTAAATACTGTATGCTTAAAATATTATGGGATATTTTTTATTAATACTTTGAAGAAGACACTAAAGTTTGAGTCTGAATTTGCAATTAAAATTACCTCAATTTTAAATAGTCTCAACTTCGCAAATTTTATTGATTAGAAGGAAATAAAATACCGAATAGAATATTTTGAAATATAAGAATAGCTTCAGGAAAAACTATTTCAATTAAATGTAAGCAAACATACACATTTTTTTCATTTTGAAAAAGGGGGGTTGAAACTCTCCAATATACTACCAGTCATAAAAACGACTTTTTAGAAAAATGTGACCGTACATAATTCTGACGACAGGGCAAAAACTAAAGAAGACATATTTGTCTTCAAGTTAAGACCATTTTTAGCCGTGTGTTATTTGGGGAGATTAAACTCGCGATCTAGACGACTTTTTACACTTCTGTCACCGCACTATTAGTGTTATAGTGGACTGCAATTTAATAAAATTGAAATTAAGATTTTTATTAATATTTTGTGTATAGGTATTCCTTAATGATTTATAACATGGACAGATTGAGAAGAAATGGTATTCATCCTCAATTTCTTGTCTGTTACGGGATATATATATTCTTGTATGGAACAATAAAACACATCATATGAAATATAGGGAGAGTTCATGGGGGTGACCCCCACCGCCACCTGTTTGAAAAACTTTTAGATGGTTGAGATTCCCAGTGATTAGGTTGAAAAATTTCTGGATCCCTCATCCCCACCCCTAAACCATATATATTCTTGTATGACACAAAAAACAAATCAAATTAATATGGGACCATATAGTGGAGGATATTAACAAGCAAAATCGAGGGAATTGTGCAAATGATGATACAAGCATGAAAATTACCACAAAGCATCATTATTATATACTTTGTAAAAAATAACTGCTGGCCATTAAAAAAATTAATTTTTTCAAGATTTTTTCATTTTCTAAAATGGCTGTTTTCTTTAATTTGAAAATACTGATTTTTCTGGAAAACTTTTCTTTGAACTTCTTTTAGTAAAAACCAATTACCAGGTTTGGTGGCTACCTTCCTTACATCACATATTTATTAAAAATGAATATTTGACATATCCAGTATTTGCGCATGCGCGAAAATGTAACAAAATTCTTTCAAAAACATTTGAACTATTTACTATATATTTAGTTTAAGGTTATGATACACATGTGTTTCACACAAACTATTTATAGACATCAAGAGCGATTTGTATGCACTACCAGGCAATTCTCAGGTATTCGATGGTTGAGGCGAAAATGTAGTTAATCTGGAGAAACATCAAATGTAACTGAAAATCAGCCACTTTTTGAAATGCCTAAGCAAATTCAGTGGAAATGGCCTGATTTGTAAGGAAAATATAAGTGTATCGTCATGTTTGGTGGATTGCACATTGAAATGACTTGTTATAAAACTCTGGGTAATATATTGCGTGATAGGGGATAGACATGTTGTCTTACTGAAGCCAATATTGCAACACCAAGAACGGCAGATTATTTTTATGTATGTTCAAATGTACCTAGGACTAGACAGGCGCATCAGACAACTGCATGTATTTTGCTCAAAAATTGTTAATTTCAGAATATATAATTATGTCATGACTCTGTGACGTTCAGTGATTTAAAAGATTGGTGTAAGGAAATAAAGTCATCTCGACTACAGTTTAATTCCTGGCGTTCAATTATAAATTAAGAACTTCTTCTGATTTTGGTATTATGCTCATTTCATGAGTTAGACAGTCCATATAAAGCATGATAGTGTATTGTTTCAGGTCTTGGTCGTGTAAATTATGCTCGATCGTTACACACTAATCTCCGAGATATGACCTCCCTTCCCGAACATCACCAACAGGTCGCAATAGAATTTGAAAATGGTAATTTCACTGTACGTAAGGCCAGTAAATTTCTTTCTTGTAACACAATTGATCAGGCACAAAAGCAGAATAATGCAATTGTGAAGGGCGATATTGGTGACATAGGATTAACCGAAGATCCCATTAGACAAATGGATGGTTACTTTTGGTAGCTGGACCAGGAGTCAGTATACTAGAAGATTAATTTGAAAGATCTAGTGGTTTGGGTCATTCTAAAACAGACGAACGACATAACAAAGACTCTACGAAAACACAAAAAGATTTCTTTAAACAGCTTTAAAGGCTTTGCAAGTATGAACGAGTTTGGAAATTCATTTCTAGAAGAGTCGTCAGATGTGTAAAAAAAAATACTTCATTTAGGAAATTGTTGATCGGAAACAGGTAAGATATGTAAATAAACTCCAAGATATTTGTCCAAACAATACAAAGATCTTTTGAAGCAAATGCAAAACAAAGGAAACCCTGCTTTTTATAACCAAATAAAAAAGAACAACTTCCTATTTTGGCCGCAAAATGAAACTGGAAACGTCTTTGTCAAAAACAAAGCTAGAGAACCTTAAAAGGGATTGCGATATCTTTTCTAGACTTTTCATTTCTTGTCACAGTAGACAGTTTTACTTGGAAGATTTCTTTATCTATTGAAACCAAACTGCTCCTCCGTCTTTATCTCAGGATGCCACTTGAAATAGTGGTATTAAATCGCTGCAAATGGGTTTACCTGAAACATTCTGCGATTTGCTGATCCGAATTCGGACGCATTTATCGTTGGTGGGGCAACAATGGTTAATTCCAAGTCACAAAGTTGGGCAAAAATATTTGATGATTATGCTAATGATGTCATACTGCCTTATGTAAAATCTTGCATCGATAAGTATTTAAAAGTAGACATTCTATTTGATGTTTACAAAATGAATAATTTAAAGGCTGTGACAAGACAAAGGCAGGGTTCTTGTGCCAGATGGAAAGGTGTTGGTTCTGGTAGAACACCAAGGGTATGGAGTAGTTTTCGCTGTGAAGATGACAACAAAACGAAATTGTTCAAGTTTCTTGCTGACAAAATTGCTTCTTAAGAGACTAATACAAATGTGTATGTTACTCATGGTGAAAATTTTCTTTGCAATTTCAATAAAGATACTTGCTATCTATCCCCTTGTAATCATGAAGAAACAGATACACGAATGTTTGTCCATGTTCGGCATGATTATGAAAAGTGTTGTAAAATGTAACTTTAGGTAGTACTGACACAGATGTAGTAGTATCAAGAATTGCAGCAATCGCAAAATTAGGTAGAAAAAATTGCGGATAGGTTATGGAAGGAATAACGACTTTTGATGGCTTCCTGCACGTAACATATCAAATGCGTTTGGTCCTTGTGTTGCTGCTTTTCCTTTCGTCCATGCATTTAGTGGATGTGGCACTTTGTCGAATTGTCATGAAAGAGGCAAAAGATCAGCTTGGCTAACAATGGAAGGTTTCCCTGATGTAAAAGATGTTTTTTTAGGCTAAAGTATGGAGCGAGCCACGATGTGAATTGTTTGCCTGGAAGCAGAGGCATTGTGATGCAATTCCGCCTACAAGAGGTTCTTTTGCAGAGCACATCAAAAGAGAAGTATATCAAGGAGGAGTTGCTTGGGCTCAGCATTATTCATGTATTCGACAGGTACGTGTTCCAAGTCATGAACACTGTGGTTGGATGAAAGAAAGAATCAGTGACAGTTGAAAACCAAAATGGACTTCTTTGACTGCCGTTGCATCCTCGTGTCAGAAAACTTTGAAATGCGGAGCCGAAAACCGAGCTGTGTCGGTAACTGAAGATGCTACCGTTCTGGCCTTCCTTGTACGGGTTGTTGTAAAGGCAACTATCAGATAATTATAAAATAAGCAACCTGTCTTTCTGACCAAACTAGGCATTTAAACTTAACAAAGTGTTAACACTTGTTAAGTTGATGGAAATCATAAAAATATTTTCTACGTATTTGCCGCCATTTTGGAACCGGAAGTCACTATTTTTCTTCATTTATGTGTTGTTTCGTCGTACTTAGGAACTTTTTTAAACGTTTTATCATAACTTACATTGAATTATAAATCCCTTGTGAAGTTGCTTGAAAGTATAAAAATTGAAATTTTTGACTTTTTTGCCGGTATTTTGAAACCGGAAGTCACCTTTAGTTTCATTAATGTATTGTCTAGTCGTAATTTAGGAACTGTCATTTACTTTTTATCAAATCTAACATTGGATTTTACATATAACACACCTTTTAAAGGATTAACGAATTATTGTCAATTTGTAATGACGCCATTTCCGAAATGTGTGGTGGCCATCTTGAAAAAATGATTTTTTTTTCTGGCCAGCAGCGGATTTTTTTTTAGTATCATTTAGTCAACCTTTATACCATATTTCATGCTTGTATCACGATTTGCACAATTATGTCCATAATATCTCCCACTAATAGCATGCATAGGAATGGCGAGTTATGGAGGCTTTGTTTAACAATTGCATCCTGTTATAATTACTTCTTCATTGAACATAATTTTGGTTTTTATTATGCAAGTCTTTCTCCTACTTTTTTGGATAAATAGACCCATTATCCGGCAAATTTCAAAGTTGAACCTTCTTCAGTAGGCCTATCCCCATCAGAGACCAAATGATGCACAAGTAAGGTATAGATAGCGATATGAATGCAACTATGAGCAAAAGCCATACCAATGGCAGATCCAGGGGGAGGATTCCCGAGGTTGGAAGTTCAACTTGGACCCCCCCCCCCTTTTTAGCTCACCTTGGCCCTTTGTGAGCTTTTCCCATCACTTGGCGTCCGGCGTCGTCGTCGTCCGGCGTCGTCGTCGTCCGGCGTCGTTAACTTTTACAAAAATCATTTCCTCTGAAACTACTGGGCCAAATTTAACCAACTTGGCCACAATCATGGTAAAATTGTTTATCAGGTCAAGATCTATCTGCCCTGACATTTTCAGATGAATCGGACAACCCGTTGTTGGGTTGCTACCCCTAAATTGGTAATTTTATGGAATTTTTACTGTTTTTGGTTATCTTGAATATTATTATAGATAGAGATAAACTGTAAACAGCAATAATGTTCAGCAAAGTAAGATTTACAAATAAGTCAACATGACCAAAATGGTCAGGCGACCCCTTTTGGAGTTATTGTCCTTTATAGTCAATTGTTAACCATTTTTCGTAAATCTTAAGTTATCTTTTACAAAAATCTTCTTCTCTGAAACTACTGGGCCACATTAATCCAAACTTGGCCACAATCATCATTGGGGTAGCTAGTTTAAAAAATGTGTGGCGTGACCCTGCTAACCAACCAAGATTGCTGCCATGGCTAAAATTAGAACATAGGGGTAAAATGTAGATTTTGGCTTACAAGTCTAAAACCAAAGTTTTTAGAGCAAATCTCACATGGGGTAAAATAATCTATTAGGTTAACATCTATCTGCCCTGAAATTTAAAGACGAATCGGACAACCCATTGTTGGGTTGCTTCACCGGAATTGGTAATTTTAAGGAAATTTTGCAGTTTTTGCTTATTATCTTGAATATTATTATAGATAGAGATAAACTAAAAACAGCAATAATGTTCAGCATAGTAAGATCTACAAATAAGTATTTATTTGAAATAAATCAAACAAGGAAATTAACGGTGTAGACAACTGGTTTGAATTTTTTTTTAAAGCCATTTAATAACAATGTTAAATTTTGTGTGCATTTATTTTTGCTTATTTTCAATAATGGACAGAATTGCGTGATTGATTATTGTAATTTAAGAAAAATCTGCATACATATGTTATAAAATGGGAAGTGGAAACTGGGAATTTGTCAAAGAGACAACAACCCAACCAAAGAGCAGACAACGGCCGAAGGTCACCTATGGCGCCGAGTATGGGTCTTCAATGCAGTGAGAAAATTTCGACACTGGTCTTCAGCTTATAAATATGTATCAGAAATGAGAATGAGATACAGCTCTCAGTTACATTAATAAAAACCTCACAATAAGTTCTGAATATCAGAATATACAGTATTGCAACATTCTCTCAAAATGTACACATGGAGCTGAGAAACTGTAAAATTGATCATGCTAATTTAACATTAAAGTCCTCGAAATCAATCTTAATATGAATACTCCTGTACAAAGGAATATAAGTATGCAATAGACATATATGGTCTTCAAAAATTAGAGTATCAATGCTATCTATTTATGAAAAGATCTTAATCAAGTAATAATTTTGGTTTGTTAAAATATTTCGGAGGTTAGTATGACCTCCTTTTTAGTGATGATATTTTCGTTTTAAGTTAGCGAAAAATTGTTTGTACCAACAAAAATAAAAACACAAACATGACAAACATAAGGCAGCAACCATTTGATTTTCTTGGAGGGGGGAGGGCTATGGATTTTTTTGGAAAAAAAGTTTGTTTCCAGTTTTTGGAGAAAAAAATAATTTGTTTTTGACCTTGAGAAAAAAAAAGTTCAAAAGTCAAAATGAGAATAAGCTGAGGTTCAAGGTCCTACCTTTGCAGATTTTCATATTTTGCTGAATGAATTTAAAGTTTATATCATGGACGGCAGAGAAAGAAAAAAGAACTTTTCAATTTTCCTGCTTCTGAAGGATAAATGTTAAACATCTTGTTTTTGGTAAGTTGTATGCTCTGTTTCAATAGTGTTTGTGCATTCATATGACAAGTCCTTCCTCTGAATTATATCCTCTTTAAGTTTTTGGTGAGTGTTCCCCATGTTTTTCAGTAAGTAACTTGTGGATTTACATGTATATACTCAAAATTTAGTACTAATATTAATGGGATTTTAGCATGACATCCTGTCAAATGCTCGTTAATCATGTTTATGTTGTACACGTACATTCTACCCAATTTTAAGAAGTTGGTCAAGTTTATTAGAAACAAAATATGTACATTACAGATCAACATAACTGAAATCTTTAATAGATTTAAACAAAAAGTTTAATTGCAGTTAAAATAAAAACACATGTTTGATCGAGCTGGTACTAGACCGTACACATATACTCAAGTATTCTGACTGTATGCATATGATCAGACTGTAAGAGTATACTTATATTTTCCGAACCGTAAACGTATGGTCCAAATACTGATATGGTCTGGAACAGATCTATAAATGTCTTAAAATTAATATCAAACAATTTGGTATTTGTGAACTTGGTAATAAGTTATTTGATAGAACTATAATGTTTTGGGATATCAAAATAAAAAAAATATGCCATTTTTACTTTTAATAAAGAAGAAGATTATTAATGTATGTATAACTGTATATAAAAATGAAACAGCAAGCTAACAAAACTACAGCAAAAATAAGGTTAAAACAATATATAATTTTTTGTATCAATGTTATAATTTCCAATATGTCCAAAGAGTTCAAGGTATTTTTTCATTGAAGTAAAACACAAGTTGAACTCTGTCAGAACTTCATAAGCTTAAGGAAATATTGTTTCTGTTGTCTGCATTTTGTATAATATATTGCAAATTCTTGTAAACAATGGAATGTTATTATAATTGCCTAAAGTTTTAACATTGATCTTTATATATATAATATATTATATATACAACTTGGGAAAATACCCAAATGATATAAAGAAGAAAAATATAATTGATTGTTATATAGTATTAGAATAGGAAGATGTGGTATATTGCTAATTTGACAACTCTCCAACAGAGACCAAAGGATGTAGGAGGTTAGCAACTGATGACACTGGACAACCTTTAACAATCAGCAAAATCCATACCGCATAGCTATTTTTATTGAAAATCATATTCTTTCAACATGTTTGCAAACACTTTTGTATTAATAGTATACTTCAGATTTTATTGGTTCTTTTTCAGAAGGATTGAAATTCATCACCTAAAATAAATGGAGAAAACATAGAAACAAGACCAGAATAACTTCAAAGACAAAAGTTGGATCAGCTATTATTTTCATCACTCAGTAAATGATTTGAAGTTATTTTAAATACCAAAAGATATTGAAACCAGAATAATGTCAATGTTCTGTGCTGAATGACCAAAAAGTGGACTATAAGATCACACAATGCTGGATGATAAGAAACTATTAAAGTTTTGTGTGAAGGGATATTGTGTAAAAAAATAGATTTACCTAAATAGCTACTGTAAATTCAGAAATTATTGTGAGGACTTTATATTTGCAAAATTGCGACACAGTTGTAAACGCAATAATTTAAACTCCCATTTTGAAATATTTTATATGAATTATACTGATTTCAAAATCGAAAAAAATTAAAATCGCATTTTAGTCTTAAATGACAAAAATCGAATAATAAATGCACGCAATAATTTCTGCATTTACAGTATAGTATGTTCAGCCTTTAAGTTATATTAGAGTTTTTCATTGATTTCAAATGGTAAATAATAGTGCTTCAAGAAAGTATTCTATAATTCATAAATAAACATTATTGATACTTACATTATCTGCTTCGTTGTTTAAAAGTTTAGTTTTGAACAGTTATAGAACAATATGTTGAATTAACATTTCCAAAGAAAAAAGATATTCAATTAAAAAGATTCATCTTATAACAATTTACTACCAAATAGAATACATTGTAACATACACATTACTGTATATTTATATCTATATATTTATAATTTGAATCCCATAGGATTTTAATTTGTCCCATGGGATATTAAAAATCCTATGGGATAATTATAGTCCCATGGTTTTTTTTTGTCCCCATGGGACCAAAAAAAATCCCATGGGATTTTGCCCTGTCCCATGGGATATTGAAAATCCCATGTTTTTATAAATCAAATTACGAAATAAATATAATAGTAACTGTAGAAAACCAATGAAATTATTGAATCCCATGTAATTCCGCACATTTTAGTTATATACATGACATTGTAGCTCTTATTTGAGGCGGCGGCGGATTTGCAAATGAGTGTTTTGCAAATTAAAAGTGTCCAGTGTTAATTGTTCAAACTACAGCAGTTTAGCATGGAAAATTGTATATAATTTAGCATATTTTTGCTTTTTACCGTTTGTTTTAAACTGTTTTAAAAGTATTTTCCGGTTAAAAGCGGATCCCGAGTTAAACAGTTAAATACCGATGAATCGATCAGGTTTCACATGATGCTTAACAAAATAATGTAGGCAAATCTAGACATATTTTTTTTTACTGTTGAAATGTGTGAAGTTTATCGAGATTGAAAAAAGGATAGTTACTTTCAAGTATTATGTATATGTCATAAATGTCATTACATTATTGAAACTGGACAACTAAAAAGTGGATAAAATTTTCGTAAATATATATATTTTTTTTTACAAATGTTTATTGTGGAATGCACATTTATATAACAAGCTACAGCAAAATTATAACAAACCGACGAAATGGGCTCTGTCTTACGGGAGAACAGGAGCAGGCTGGATGTTAGAAAGTATTATTTTACCAACAGAGTAGTGGAAGTCTGGAACAGTTTTCCTGAGACAATTGTAACTGCCAAAAACGTTAAAACATTCGAAAGAAGACTAGATAAATATTGGAAAGAACATCCTATGATTTATGACTACACTGTAGATTACAACTTCATGATCGGAGGTAGCACAGTAATCAACAGTGATAGTGACAGTGAAATAGAGCCAAATATAGAGGAGCAAGCTGATCTCCTGCGTTTGGAAACACTTAGGTAGACTTAGGTAGGTAGGTAGAATAAAAATTGAACGAATGACTCTATTCGGCAGGGTACATCAACGGAATGTAACGAATGGACTATTCGGGTTACTTCGCACGTATATACGACAAAAACTTGTCTGTTCGTAATTCTCCGTGAACACGAAAATGACCGATAAGTGTCAGTGATTTGATCGATCACATGCGGAGAATCAACTTCCATGCCAGATATTGAACCAATTAACGAGTTATCGAAACATGGGCGGTAACGCAGATGAAACCTTTGAAGTGACGACGATGTTATTCCTTTCAATATTACTTCCATGGAATAACGAAGATAAAAGCAAATAAAGGTCGCGTAATACAGCCTTAAACGATGAGAAAACGCATACCGTTTAGTCAACTTTATATTTCAGATTTAGCCAAAAAGTTTAAATCAAAATTAAATAGTAGAAGAAATAGTTTTTTATATGCTTGATTAATAGTTATGTTTTTACAGAACTGAAATATTTTAGGTTAAGTAGTTATATGGTTTTACAGAACCGAAATGTTTTAGAGACATGATCATTATATATAGTAATAATTAAGTTTAATTTCTATAGTCTCTCATAATTCTTTATAGGATGGCACTTGTATTTTAATTTATAAAATTGCTGTTTTATATAATGTTTGTATTATAATAATTATATTACAAGTGGAGAAACTTTAATAAAGTATTGAATCTAAATCTGAATCTTTTAAAGAGATATTGTCATAAAATGCTCTAGGTAATTTCTGTATATGTATGTATTTATTAAAGTTGAGCAAACACGTGTTTTCTATTATGTAAACAATCACACGTGATTGTGTGTCCGCATAGTGGTCATCTATTGGTGTTTATATTGGATAAACAGGTTTGTGTTTTAAATATATGATATTTCGGATTGGTCAATATTTGTCGCATTGCGTAAATATATTGAGTATGATATTTGTTATGTAAATAGCACGGGATTTTTAAAGCGCGAATAGTTGTATTGTTTAAGTAATTTAAGATATATGGTCATACCGTTCAGTAAGGCAGCTTAGTTTAGGTAAAGATATGTCCGAACCAGTACTCGATCTGAATGAAGAAGATTTGTTAAGGGACCCCTTACATGGTCAGCCCGAACGTCTTAACGCTTCCAATTCACAAGCTAATCAACAAAACCGTGACTTAGTAGACACTTTTGGGCTTTTTAAAGACTATTTGATAAGAAACTTGTTGATTTAAAGTCCGACATTCTGTCAGAACAAGACAATTTATCCAAGAAATACAGAGATGAGGCTAATATTAAGTTCAAATCAGAAGGGAATCGGATTCAGTTTCGTTTTAATGAGAACATTATGGATGGTCTTAACAAAATCCACAAGGATCTTGTATCTGTTGCTTCCCCCTTTCTTCTATTACTGGTGATTTGGTGGGTATACTTAAAGAAAGGAACAAACTCATCAGTATCGCTGATAACTCCACTGGGGGATGGGTTACGGTTAGAGAATATAAAAGTAACGATATCGCCGAAAATGATGAGGACGAGAAAAAGATTCGCCAGGCCGAGACTAGAGCCCTTAAAAGTATTAAGGAGAAAAAGACCCGTCCTCAGCCGTATAAAGCTAGACCTACTCCAGCAGTTGGAAGTATCGGTACTGCCACTGCTCCTCCTCCAGCTTACGATTTCAGTCGCTATCAACAGCCCTTTCGTACCAGCACTGCACGGCGTGAGCCGTGCCCCATGGACATCTGTCACTACTGCAAGCAGTATGGTCACTGGAGAAGAAACTGCCCACTCAACTTCAAGTCAGCCACAGCTTCTGCACCCAGTTACCAGCCATCCAAACAGCAATGATACAGTTACTGTTAATGATAAGTATCTAGATATAAGTTTGTTATCTTCTAGCTATGAATGCAATAACGACGAACTTGACGAATTTATGTCACAAGTTCAATTTCTTGAAAAATTAGATTTTTCTGCTAGTCATAACTTTAAAGGTGTTAAAGGCAGGCTTGCAAAACATTACGATTTTTGGGTTAAGATTGGAGCTAGTGATTTTGTTTTAGATACAATTAAAAACGGTTATGTAATCCCATTTTTAGTGCCTCCCCCTAGTATATATATAGTATGCACATGAAAAACACTAAATCTGCTGTTTCTAACTCAGAATTTGTGGATAAAGCCGTGTTAGAATTAGTTGATTCTGGATGTGCATATGAAGTTCCCTTTACGCCTTATATTGTTAATTCTTTATCAGTAGCCACCAATAAGTCCGGAAAAAAAGAGGTTAATATTGGATCTTTCAATTTTAAATAAATCCGTCAAAAAGAGAGATTTAAATTTGAAGACTGGAAAACAGCTATTCAATTTTTCAAAAGAGGTTCTTATCTGTTTAAGTTCGATTTAAAGTCTGGTTATCATCATTACGACATTTGTCCTCAGCAACAAACGTTTCTTGATTTTTCCTGGAATAACAAGTATAACTGTTTTTTCAGTTTTAGTTTTTGGTCTAGCTTCTAGCCCTTACTTGTTTACCAAATGTTTGAGATCTATGGTCAAATATTGGAGACAAAATTCGATTGATATTGTTTTGTATTTAGATGATGGTTTTCGGAATGGCTTCGGATTACGAATTATGTCGGAAAGATTCCGATTTTGTCAAAAAATCACTAAAAGAAACTGGTTTTTTAGTCAATATAGAAAAATCTGTTTTTGAACCTACACAAAAGTTAGAATGGTTAGGAATCACTTGGGATTCTGCTCAATTCTGCATTTCTATTCCCGAAAGAAGATTAAATGATTTGTTACAGTCTATAGATGAAATTTTAGACAGATTTTTGTTTTTCTCTGCTAGGCAATTAGCTCAAGTGACTGGTAAGATTATTTCTTTATCACCAGTGTTCGGAAATTTGACTAGATTGATGACAAGATATTGTTACTTGTGCATTGTGCAAAGATTGAGCTGGGATAAATTATTACAAATAGTTTATCCAGCTGAGATTTTGAATGAGCTTAAGTTCTGGAAATCTAATGTGCTTACTTTGAATAAAAAGAAATTGGCTATGTACAGCCCTTCTTCGATAGTAATTTTTTCAGATGCTAGTAATGTAGCCTGTGGGGCTTATACTGTAGAGTTAGAAAATAAGATTTTTCACAAAATGTGGAACGAATTAGAAAGATGTAAAAGCTCCACCTGGAGAGAGATGAGAGCCATCGAACAGGCCCTATTGTCGTTTAGTACTCTATTTATGGGCAAAAGTTTAAAATGGTTTACTGATAACCAAAACTGTGTACGTATAGTACAAGCTGGAAGCATGAAGGAAGATTTACAAAATCTTTCCTATTCTATATTTTGTATTTGTAAAGAGCACAATATATTCATTGAATTACAATGGATTCCCCGCACATTGAATTCAAAGGCAGATTACATTAGCAAAATGAGTGATCATGAGGATTGGCAAATTTCAAATGATTTTTTTTGAATTTTTAGAAAGTTTATGGGGACCTTTTGACAGGTTTGCTAGCGTGATGAATAACAAGACAAAAAGGTTTAACTTACTTTTCTGGAATCCGACCGCAGAAGCTGTAGATGCGTTTACACAAAATTGGCATGGAGAAAATAATTGGCTTGTCCCCCCTATTTATTCAGTTATACGCACAATTAAACATCTGATTTACTGTAATGCTAAAGGGTCTTTGATTGTCCCACGATGGGTGTCTGCGCCATTCTGGTCATATATTTTTAATAAAAACTTGACTTACAAAGCTTATGTTAAAGATGTGCTAGAATTTAAAGAAGCGAATAGAATTTATTCAAAAGGAAGTAGTCCGAAGTGTATCTTTGGAACTGAAAATTTTTTATCAACTGTTCTCGCAGTTAGACTAGACGCTAGTCTGTGATGTTTCACATGGTCCTGATATCAATTTCGGTATTGCAGAGGCATGGTGAATGAGATTTTACGTTGTACATATTACTCAGTTGAGAATGTAAAAGATGAAGGTTTTTTAGCGACATGGCCCTAGTATCATATGTTGTAGTATGATATTGTAGTAGGCACGGTTGATTGTTTAATGTCATATGCATTTTATTATAATAATTTATATGAATACTTGTTTAATTTTCCTTTATTGGGTAACTCATTTTTCAGATGTTTTCAAAACCGGAAGATGGATTGATATTGGTTCTTTTCGTCAGTCACAATCTCCATCCATGCAGCCCCTTGTAGACCAGATACCTTCCTTTTGTTTGTCATCTAGAGCAGCCAACACTCAACGACAGTATAGATATGTTTTCAACGCTTTTTGTAAGTGGTGTTTATCTATTAATATTTCAAACACGTTACCTGCTTCAGTTATTTCTGTTGCATCGTATTTAGTTTATTTGACTAATATTGGTAAATCTACAAGCAGCATAAATGAAGCTTTTTATGCTATAAGTTGGGCTCATAGATTAGCCGGAGTTGAAAATCCGTGTAAATCGGATTTGGTTATTTCTGTGAAGGAAGGATCTTTGAGATCTGTTGCACACATTGTGGTTAAGAAAGAACCTATAACACCAGAAATTTTGTATCAAATTGTTATGCTTTATGGTAACGATAAATCTAATCTTAAAGATGTTAGAATAGCATGTATGTGCCTTATAAGTTTTGCTGGATTTTTGAGGTATTCAGAATTAGCAAATCTGACAAGAAATAATATTGTTTTTCATGATTCGTAGATCGTTTTACTGATAGAGAGTAGTAAAACTGATATTTACCGTGAGGGTAGAGATGTACTCATTTCAAAAACGGACAAAATTACATGTCCCGTTAAAATGTTGATGAAATATTTAGATTTAGCAAACATCAAGTCGGACAGTAATGATTTGATTTTTCGTCCTTTATCTTTTTGTAAATCTGTAAATGGTTACAAATTGAGAAATGGGAAGCTTTCTTTTACTACTGCAAGAGAAATTCTGTTATCTACTTTAACATCTATTGGATTAGACAAAAAGTATTTTGGTTTGCATAGTTTGAGGTCCGGAGGCGCCACTGCTGCTGCAAACGCGCATGTGGAAGATCGAATCTTCAAAAAACATGGTCGCTGGAAATCAGACCGGGCTTAGGACGGATATGTCAAAGAGAACATCAGTGAACGTCTGACAGTAACTAAAAATTTAGGAATTTAAAAAACACACATTTGCGCCTTTCTTTGTTTTGTCAAAAATAGCTGCACATGCTGGCGAGCTATTCCTATGTAACAAGTGTTTGTTTTTATTTTATAAATACTTTATATGCGTTTGAGTTGACGAATTAGAATATAAATGTATTTATTAAAGTTGAGCATACACGTGTTTTCTATTATGTAAACAATCACACGTGCTTGTGTGTCCGCATAGTGGTCATCTATTGGTGTCTATATTGGATAAACAGGTTTGTGTTTTAAATATATGATATTTCGGATTGGTCAATATTTGTCGCATTGCGTAAATATATTGAGTATGATATTTGTTATGTAAATAGCACGGGATTTTTAAAGCGCGAATAGTTGTATTGTTTAAGTAATTTAAGATATATGGTCATTCGAAGCTCGTATACCGTTCAGTAAGGCAGCTTAGTTTAGGTAAAGACCCCCCTCCCCCCCCCCCCCCACACACACACACGGATTAAGATGCTTGTATATTTGAAATGTTTTCACGCATAGATAGATAGATATTTATACTATCAGTAGGACATTGTCTGTTTTGATTATTAAGATTTATATGTATATATGATTTCTGATTTTGTTTTTCTATTTTGTAGGTTGTCGTGCACTACGCAGCGGTGTTGCCGATATCATGACATCGGGACTCAATATTTTGTTTTAATAAAATTTAACAGTAAGCTGCACATGTGGCGAGCTATTCCTATGTAACAAGTGTTTGTTTTTATTTTATAAATACTTTATATATGCGTTTGAGTTGACGAATTAGAATATAAATGTTTAGTTAAATGTTAAAACACCATTGTTTGACAACACCGTCTCGTTCTGTCGTATAATAAAAGACAGCTTAAAAACTGGATAGATGTGATGTCACACGATTTCCCCCATTCGGTACTTCTTAATTAGATAGTGCACACTACTTATTTAAAAGTCAAAATAACCGATCAAAAAATACACACAAAAAAAAAAGAAATACAAAGTTTTGTTTTAAATCTAACAAAATCAAAATGCACGCATAAACAAAATATATTACACGTGACAAACAAAAAGGTTAATTATATATAAGCCGTGTAATTGTTATGTTTCTTTATTTCTTCATGGAACAGTGATTTTATTACAATAATATTTGATCATTTAAAGAATCTTTTTTATTCAAATGCTTTTCATGAATACAGTAATGCAGATCGAAATTATAGATAACGATATTCATTTTGGTAGCTTATGAAGCAGTTTCACCCTTGTCTTACACTAGAAAAGGTCCGACAAACATGCGAAAGATGGATGTAAACAAATGATTCATGAAAAGGGGGAAATATAAACTGAAAAGTAAGTACTAATGAATTGAATATAACTGCTCAAAGAGCGATTCACGACCACTGAAAAATAATATGTAAGCGTAAAATCAGCGGAAATAATTTCAAAACAATATCCGTGTCGAACAACAAAACAATGACACCCCCCCCCCCCCTTTTCAGGCTGAAAATAAATTATACATGTAAGTTAACCATAGACATAGCTCATGGTACTTCTATCATGTAATAGATTTGAAAATTTGTGGACCTGAAATACAATGTAAGTCATCTGCATAGGGTTCAGACCATTTGCGTTTCTGGGAGAAAAGGTCATGATTCATGAAAGTAGGCGGTTTATATAATTACATTTACAATGCAAACAGAATTTTACCGCGCTGAAGTACGTCCATTATTCATAGTTCATTATTCATTATTCAATAATGAATAATGAAATCGTTCACTATTCACTATTCAATATTGAAAAATGAATAATGAATAATGAAATGGTTTATGTTTCATTATTCAAATTGAAGCGGTGAATAGTGAAAAAAATATTAAAAAATTTGATTGTGACACTATAGCTATATTTTGATTCGAAATTACCATAATACGGTTTACTACCTAAATGCCACAATATGCATAAAAATGAGGAAATATAAAAAAGAAGATGTGGTATGATTGCCAATGAGACAAATATCCAGAAAGACCACAATGACACAAACATTAACAACTATAGCTCACCGTACAGCCTTCAACAATGAGCAAAGCCCATACTGCATAGTCAGCTATTAAAGGTTCCGCAATGAATATTAGAAGACCTAAATGCCAAAATACGCATGAAAAAAAACCCAAATAGCCAATTTTGAATAATGAAATGGATATTTTGAATAATGGAATGGACTGCGGCGACTCTTTAGCCCCTAATTGTAGATAAACATTATACTTCATTCGAAAGCTGATTACAAGAGGAACAAAATGTATATAGTCAATATGTTCCGCAACGAATATTAGACGACCTAAATGCCAAAATACGCGTGAACATTAAGAAAAAGCCAATTTTGAATAATGAAATGGATATTTTGAATAATGGAATGGACTGCGGCGACCATTTAGCCCCTAATTATAGATAAACCTTATACCACATTCGAAAGCTGATTACCAGAGGAACAACATGTATATGGTCAATATGTTCCGCAACGAATATTAGAAGACCTAAATGCCGAAATACCCGTGAAAATTAAGAAATAGCCAATTTTGAATAAAGAAATGGATATTTTGAATAATGGAATGGACTGCGGCGACCCTTTAGCACCTAATTATAGATAAACCTTATACCTCATTCGAAAGCTGATTACAAGAGGAACAAAATGTATACAGTCAATATGTTCTGCAACGACTATTAGAAGACCTAAATGCCAAAATTCGCGTGAAAATTAAGAAATAGCCAGTTTTGAATAATGAAATGGATATTTTGAATAATGGAATGGAGTGTGGCGACCCTTTAGCCCCTAATTATAGATAAACCTTATACCTCATTCGAAAGCTGATTACAAGAGAAACAACATGCTTATAATCAATATGTTCCGCAACGAATATAAGAAGACTTAAATGCAAAAATTCGCGTGAAAATTAAGAAATAGCCAATTTTGAATAATGAAATGGATATTTTGAATAATGGAATGGACTGTGGCGACCCTTTAGCCCCTAATTATAGATAAATCTTATACCTCATTCGGAAGCTGATTACAAGAGGAACAAAATGTATATAGTCAATATGTTCCGCAACGAATATTAGAAGACCTAAATGCCAAAATACGCGTGAAAATTAAGAAATAGCCAATTTTGAATAATGAAATGGATATTTTGAATAATGGAATGGAGTGTGGCGACCCTTTAGCCCCTAATTATAGATAAACCTTATACCTCATTCGAAAGCTGATTACAAGAGGAACAACATGCTTATAATCAATATGTTCCGCAACGAATATTAGAAGACTTAAATGCAAAAATTTTCGTGAAAATTAAGAAATAGCCAATTTTGAATAATGAAATGGATATTTTGAATAATGGAATGGACTGCGGCGACCCTTTAGCCCCTATTATAGATAAACCTTATACCTCATTCGAAAGCTGATTACAAGAGGAACAACATGCTTATAATCAATATGTTCCGCAACGAATATCAGAAGACCTAAATGCCAAAATACGCGTGAAAATTAAGAAATAGCCAATTTTGAATAATGAAATGGATATTTTGAATAATGGAATGGACTGTGGCGACCCTTTAGCCCCTAATTATAGATAAATCGTATACCTCATTCGAAAGCTAATTACAAGAGGAACAAAATATATATAGTCAGTATGTTCCGCAACGAACATTAGAAGACCTAAATGCCAAAATACGCGTGAAAATTAAGAAATAGCCAATTTTGAATAATGAAATGGATATTTTGAATAATGGAATGGACTGCGGCGACCCTTTAGCCCCTATTATAGATAAACCTTATACCTCATTCGAAAGCTGATTACAAGAGGAACAATATGCTTATAATCAATATGTTCCGCAACGAATATCAGAAGACCTAAATGCCAAAATACGCTTGAAAATTAAGAAATAGCCAATTTTGAATAATGAAATGGATATTTTGAATAATGGAATGGAGTGTGGCGACCCTTTAGCCCCTAATTATAGATAAACCTTATACCTCATTCGAAAGCTAATTACAAGAGGAACAAAATATATATAGTCAGTATGTTCCGCAACGAACATTAGAAGACCTAATTGGCAAAATACGCGTGAAAATTAAGAAAAAGTCAATTTTGAATAATGACATGGATATTTTGAATAATGGAATGGACTGCGGCGACCTTTTAGCCTCTATTATAGATATACCTTATACATCATTCGAAAGCTGAATACAAGACGAAAAAAATGGATATAGTCAATATGTTCCGCAACAAATATTAGAAGACCTAAATGCCGAAATACGCGTGAAAATTAAGAAACATCCAATTTTGAATAATGAAATGGATATTTTGAATAATGGAATGGACTGCGGCGACCCTTTAGCCCCTAATTATAGATAAATCTTATACCTCATTCGAAAGCTGATTACAAGAGGAACAAAATGTATATAGTCAATATGTTCTGCAACGAATATTAGAAGACCTGATTGCCAAAATACGCGTGAAAATTAAGAAAAAGTCAATTTTGAATAATGAAATTGATATTTTGAATAATGGAATGGACTGCGGCGACCCTTTAGCCCCTATTATAGATAAACCTCATACCTCATTCGAAAGCTGATTACAAAAGGAACAACATGCTTATAATCAATATGTTCCGCAACGAATATCAGAAGACCTAAATGCCAAAATACGCGTGAAAATTAAGAAATAGCCAATTTTGAATAATGAAATGGATATTTTAAATAATGGAATGGACTGCGGCGACCCTTTAGATCTAATTATAGATAAATCGTATACCTCATTCGAAAGCTAATTACAAGAGGAACAAAATATATATAGTCAGTATGTTCCGCAACGAACATTAGAAGACCTAATTGCCAAAATACGCGTGAAAATTAAGAAAAAGTCAATTTTGAATAATGAAATGGATATTTTGAATAATGGAATGGACTGCGGCGACCCTTTAGCCTCTATTATAGATAAACCTTATACCTCATTCGAAAGCTGATTACAAGAGGAACAAAATGTATATAGTCAATATGTTCCGCAACGAATTTTAAGACGTGATTGCCAAAATACGCGTGAAAATTAAGAATTAGTCAAGTTTGAATAATGAAATGGATATTTTGAATAATGGAATGGACTGCGGCGACCCTTTAGCCCCTAATTATAGATAAACCTTATACCTCATTCGAAAGCTGATTACAAGAGGAACAACATGCTTATAGTCAATATGTTCCGCAACAAATATTAGAAGACCTAAATGCCAAAATACGCGTGAAAATTAAGAAATAGCCAATTTTGAATAATGAAATGGATATTTTGAATAATGGAATGGACTGGCAGGACCCTTCAGCCCCTAATTACAGATATATATTATACCTCAATCGAAAGCTTATTCAGAGAGGAAAAAAAAAAGGTATATAGTCAATATGTTTCGCAACGCATATTAGAGGAGTAACGACGGACTTAAATATCGAAATACACCTGAACATTGAGAAATAGCCAATTTTGAATAATGAAATGGGTATTTTGAATAATGGAATGGACTGTAAGGACCCTTCAACCCCTAATTACCGATATATATTATACCTCAATCGAAAGCTTATTAAAAGAGGAACAAAAGGTATATAGTCAATTTGTTCCGCAACGCATATTAGAAGAGTAACGAATGACTTAAAGATCGAATTACGCGTGAACATTGAGAAATAGCCAATTTTGAATAATGAAATGGATATTGTGAATAATGGAATGGACTGCTGAAACCCGTCACCTCTTATTCAGAATAAACATTATGTGCCGCAATGACCATTACAGGGATTACAGAGGACCTAAATGCCGAATTACGCTTGAAAATTAGGAAATAGCAAATTTTGAATAATGATTAGGTATTTTGAATAATTGAATGGAATGCTGCGACCATTTATCCCCTAATTATAGATATACTTTATACCTCATTCGAAAGCTTATTACGAGAGGAACAAAAGGTATATAGTCAATATGTTTGGCAACGAATATTAGAAGAGTAACGACGGTCTAAATGTCGAAATAATAGATGAATAAATTGAGAAAAAAAACAAATATGTACCGCAATGACCATTTGAGGGGTTACGGGGGACTTAAATGCCAATATTCGTGTGAAAAATAAGAAACAGTCAATTTTGAATAATGAAATGGATATTTTGAATAATGGAATGGAATACCGTGACCCTTTAGCCCTTTATTACAATTCTACCTTATACCTCATTCGGAAGCTTATAAAAAGAGGAACAGATGGTATATAGTCAAGTTATTCCGCGGAGTAACGAAGGACTTAAATATCGAAATATGCGTGAACATTTTGAGGGGAATTTCTGCTAGGACCGGACCGAAAAATTCGAAAATTTTGCACGCTCGTTGACGAGGTTAAGAGGGAAAAAAGTGGGGGTTGGGTTCGTGAGATAATTTATCTTTGTGGAAGAAAGAAAACACAACAAGAAAAATCCACAGATAATAAACACAATGGATTGTAAGATTACAATTATGTCTGATCAGAGAGAGAATATGGCGCAAGAGGTAGACATTTTGGAAAATACTGCTGATGAAACTCAGTTAGTCAGTACTCACCCTGGATTGTCAAAGACATTAAAGATGTTGACACGAAGTTGACACGAAATGTGGGTTCGCAAAAATCATAACCTTGTGCTGGAAAGAGGAAAATATCCGCACTTAGGGATGTGAAAGACTAAACAAACAGCTGACAACCGTCGGGGCAAAGAGAGAGACCGATGGAGCAGTGCAAATCGTGAGCTATGGGATGAAAAAAAACCAGGCGCACCGACTATGATTACCACGGCTTTTATATTTTTGATAAGGACGGTATGATTGGAAGTGTTAGGATATGTTGTTTAATTAGGGGTTGAAGGGTCGCCACAGTCCATTCCATTATTCAAAATATCCATTTCATTATTCAAAATTGGCTATTTCTTAATTTTCACGCGAATTTTTGCATTTAAGTCTTCTAATATTCGTTGCGGAACATATTGATTAAAAGCATGTTGTTCCTCTTGTAATCAGCTTTCGAGTGAGGTATAAGGTTTATCTATAATTAGGGGCTAAAGGGTCGCCACACTCCATTCCATTATTCAAAATATCCATTTCATTATTCAAAACTGGCTATTTCTTAATTTTCACGCGAATTTTGGCATTTAGGTCTTCTAATAGTCGTTGCAGAACATATTGATTATAAGCATGTTGTTCCTCTTGTAATCAGCTTTCGAATGAGGTATACGGTTTATTTATAATTAGGGGCTAAAGGGTCGCCACAGTCCATTCCATTATTCAAAATATCCATTTCATTATTCAAAATTGGCTATTTCTTAATTTTCACGCGTATTTTGGCATTTAGGTCTTCTAATATTCGTTGCGGAACATATTGACTATATACATTTTGTTCCTCTTGTAATCAGCTTTCGAATGAGGTTTAAGATTTATCTATAATTAGGGGTTAAAGGGTCGCCACAGTCCATTCCATTATTCAAAATATCCATTTCATTATTCAAAATTGGCTATTTCTTAATTTTCACGCGAATTTTTGCATTTAAGTCTTCTAATATTCGTTGCGGAACATATTGATTAAAAGCATGTTGTTCCTCTTGTAATCAGCTTTCGAGTGAGGTATAAGGTTTATCTATAATTAGGGGCTAAAGGGTCGCCACACTCCATTCCATTATTCAAAATATCCATTTCATTATTCAAAACTGGCTATTTCTTAATTTTCACGCGAATTTTGGCATTTAGGTCTTCTAATAGTCGTTGCAGAACATATTGATTATAAGCATGTTGTTCCTCTTGTAATCAGCTTTCGAATGAGGTATACGGTTTATTTATAATTAGGGGCTAAAGGGTCGCCACAGTCCATTCCATTATTCAAAATATCCATTTCATTATTCAAAATTGGCTATTTCTTAATTTTCACGCGTATTTTGGCATTTAGGTCTTCTAATATTCGTTGCGGAACATATTGACTATATACATTTTGTTCCTCTTGTAATCAGCTTTCGAATGAGGTTTAAGATTTATCTATAATTAGGGGTTAAAGGGTCGCCGCAGTCCATTCCATTATTCAAAATATCCATTTCATCATTCAAAGTTGGCTATTTCTTAATTTTCACGCGTATTTTGGCATTTAGGTCTTCTAATATCCGTTGCGGAACATATTGATTATAAGCATGTTCTTCCTCTGGTAATTAGCTTTCGAATGAGGTATAAGATTTATCTATTATTAGGGGCTAAAGGGTCGCCGCAGTCCATTCCATTATTCAAAATATCCATTTCATTATTCAAAATTGGCTATTTCTTAATTTTCACGCGTATTTTGGCATTTACGTCTTCTAATATTCGTTGCGGAACATATTGACTATATACATTTTGCTCGTCTTGTATTCAGCTTTCGAATGAGGTATAAGGTTTATCTATAATAGAGGCTTAAGGGTCGCCACAGTCCATTCCATTATTCAAAATATCCATTTCATTATTCAAAATTGACTTTTTCTTAATTTTCACGCGTATTTTGGCAAGTAGGTCTTCTAATATTCGTTGCGGAACATATTGACTATATACATTTTGTTCCTCTTGTAATAAGCTTTCGAATGAGGTATAAGGTTTATCTATAATTAAGGGATAAAAGGGTCGCCACACTCCATTCCATTATTCAAAATATCCATTTCATTATTCAAAATTGGCTATTTCTTAATTTTCACGCGTATTTTGGCATTTAGGTCTTCTAATATTCGTTGCGGAACATATTGACTATATACATTTTGCTCGTCTTGTATTCAGCTTTCGAATGAGGTATAAGGTCGCGGGTATGGGTCAATCAACAATTTTTTTTCTATGACGTCATATTTTGAGGGACCATGTATAAGTGACCCTTAGTGGTGGACTGATTAATAAAGATACCTGTATAAAACTAGATATCACTGGAATCAGAATGTTCTCTAGTTTATAATGGAATAAAAAAAAGTGTACTTTTAATAGTATAAAAAAGTTTTATCCAGAGAAACTGGGAAAAACATTGCCTAATTTGAGCTTGAAAAACTTGAAATCAGGTCATGTGCACACCCCTGAAGACATGATACCTGCACATTTTTCATTATCAAAGTTGTATGAATTTCATAGATTTTTACCTGGTCTTTCAAAAAATTCATGCTTCAGGGTACGTTCGCCTGCTCCGAAAAGAGCTACAGTGGCTGCAAATAAGTTTTGAATTTTCACTCCCAAAAAAACAGACTGTTTACAGTGTTGTCTCCCCTCAAAACATGAATATTTAATCTAATTTTTTAAATTATTTTAATCATCTAACCTGTTTTAATTGAAGTTAATTAACATATCTTTACAACCAAATACAAAAAACATGATACTTTTTCACCAATTATGTTGATACAAAGGGACTTCCCTCCATGTCTATTTTTAGTTGGGGAATAACCCCTAGTTTTTTTTATACTAAACTGTTTATAGCACCCTATGTTAAGGCATTTTTTTCAGGGGCAAATAACTCTTGTGGTGCTCATGAATATTAATGAGTAACGTTGCGTCTCCATAGTGACGACGATGTCCGCTTCATTTCTCTGGTCGTCAATCGCTCTTGTATTTTGATCTTTTTATTGATAAACTATGCAGAACTAGATAAATAATGATAATTTCTTGGAAATAAAAATAAAATGTCACATTATTTTACAAGCCATAACTTGTATTGTATGAAAATCCTACTTGTCGATCTCGCAACGGAGGCGTGGCTTGTTTTAAGGATTCATTTACTTAAAATCAGTTTTGTTAATATATTGACAGTTGAAAATGTGCAAGTAATAATAGACGTTTAATAACAAGAATTCAGAACTGATTTAGAGTAATCCCACTTGAGTCATTTTGAAGGCTTTTAATTTGAAATGTTGCTCTCATACATAAAAAATGTTTGTGTGACAAAAATGAAAATTAGCAACCAGTTTCTTGTTGATTGCACTGTATCTAAGGACCAAAAATATAATGCGCAAGGCATAATTGAATGAAAATGTACATTTGTCAAAAGTGATAGTGAGGTCTTCTTTAAACATAATGCATGCTCTAATGCACAAGAAATGTAATTTTGCTGACTAAAATATTTCTCTTTTAGGACCTTACGGGGAACAAGATGATCAGCAAGTGTTTATACAGAAAACTGTTCCAGAAACAGATAAATTGTTTATAAGGCTATCTTCTAATGGTCAGAGGTATGTGGTCATAAAAACAGATTAAATATGTATTTCTATTTTCCAATGGCCCATGTTTTGTTGTCATGAAAACAGATAAATTATTGTAAGGCTACTTTCTAATGGTCTATAATATGTTGGTATACAAACAGATAAAATTTATTTAGATTATCTTCTGATGATCAAATGTTAGTTGCCATAGAAACATTTAATAATAAAAGTAAAAAAAAGGATAATCTTAATATTAGATCAATATTGTGATAGAAAAGGTTAATTCAGCTGAATGTTTTAATCAATTACTAGGAGTAAAGAGAAATCAAGCTTTTCAATGACACAATCAGTGTTTGTTAAACTGCTATATATCCAATGACTGTTACTGTAAATTGTGTGGTTCAAATTTCTTGAAATATTTACATTTTTGTCAACAGCTCAAAGTTAATATTTTTTCAAAATTTTATGAGAATTGAACAAGCCAAATCTATTCTAGTCAAATTATTGGGGACCTCCTTATCAGGATCTGAGAACCTGAGATCATCCAAATACAGATATTCTGTTGTGAATTAATTTGTAAGACCCTCTAAAGATATACAGTATTTTTTAATAGCATCTTTCATTGTCATGAAAACATTTCAATCTATATTTACGTTTAGGGGCAAGCTGAAGGACCCCTCCGGGTGCAGGAATTTCTCGCTGCATTGAAGACCTGTTGGTGACCTTCTGCTGTTCTCTGCTTTTTGGTAGGGTTGTTGTCTCTTTGACACATTCCCCATTTCCATTCTCAATTTTACATAATTTTTTCAGAGTGTGTGTGATATCTTCTGTGGATAATAGCAGTATAGCAGCCTTTTGTGTACATGAGTGTGAGGGATCTAATAGAATGGGTTCCAGACCAAGAAGATATATATTTACTGGTCATACTAATGGTACAATACAGGTAAATACAAAACAGTAAGAATTTATTACTGTAGATTAATTTATTTTCATGGGTATCAATTTTTGTGGATTGCTGAAAACTTACATATTCGTGGATATTTGATTTCGTTGTTTTGCCAATCCCTGCATACAAAAACCTATTGGAAATATGTTATTCATTGAACATTTGAATTCATGGTCTACCTGTTTCCATGAAACACACGAAAATTGGTATCCAACGAATAATAATGAATCCACAGTAAGACCAATGTTCTATCTCCTGCAAGCAAAGCTGACCTTTAATGAATTTTAATTTTCTTTTTTTGGTCCTTTATAGCTCGAAATGTTTCACAGAAAACTAATTTTTGAACAACACAAATGTTATGCATTTATAACAAGGATGTATGTGTTGCCTTTCTACAAATAAGCAATTTGTAACAATCAGAAAAATATGTCCTTTTACTTGTGTCATCAAGGGCAAAAACACGTCTAGTAACCTATCCACCTGAGTAGACAATCCATCTGTTTGTCTGTCCACAACAATCTGGGTAGAAAACTGTCATAAACTTTTTCTTGGCTTCTATGGTAGGGAATAATTGTATACTTGGTCTAGTGCTTCATAATGTTGAGTTGTAGCATGTAAGCTATCTTTACATCTGCCATGCAGCCAATTCTTGTTTGCTGATAGTTTGAAAATTTTACAACATTCATTGTACCAGGACAAATTTTATGTTAAACTTTTCTTGCCTTCTATGGAAGGGAATGATCAGTTATTCTTCAGAGACACAATTTCGAATTTGAAGCAAACCTGTATTCTGTATTGACATCATAAATAAAAGTTCTAGGGAAGTACATTGTCCAAGTCATAAACAAGGCGATAGTATATAAGAAATCAATATCAGGTAAATGTCATTCGAATGAATGTGCAAAAAGCACAATGCAGTATAAAAATCAAACTTTACAAGAATAACCCTTGATAGATGTGGTTGAAGCCATACCCAGTATTGTACAATTAACAGAGTAATATTGCTATCTAAAAGCTAATTTCTGAATAAAATATAAACTTTTAAGTCTCTATTTGTAAATGATGCTATTCTTCTTTGTGGATACTTTTGTAGATGTGGGATCTGACAACAGCTTTGGAGATGATGAATAAATCTGACGGTGAACCAAGGAAAGGAGGGTCTACACCAGAGGAACTTATGAAACTTCTGGACCAATGTGATCTAACATCCAGAAATACTACACCTAGTATCAGCCCAGCCCCCTCAGTGCTACAGGTTCCCATGGGACCTACAGTCAGTTACCAAAATTCAAGGCCAAATTCTATAGCCATGGACAGTGATGCAGGAGAGGAGGATGGGAATTATTACCCAGATACCATTGTTACTAAGATATAAACATGTGACAGTCATGTGACTGAGGATAAGATAATACAATTGTTACAATGATACAAAATGTGATAGACTTTTAACTTTTGAATGCGATGTTTTTGCGCCTAGTGACTTTCAAGTTTTAACCAGAAGTTTTTCTTTTCTTATAGCTTTATATACAATTAGCTTAAACCATTTTTATGCCCCACCTACGATAGTAGAGGGGCATTATGTTTTCTGGTCTGTGCGTCTGTTCGTTTGTCCGTCTGTTCATCTGTCTGTCCCGCCTCAGGTTAAAGTTTTTGGTCAAGGTAGTTTTTGATGAAGTTGAAGTCCAATCAACTTTAAACTCAGTACACATGTTCAGTATGATATGATCTTTCTAATTTTAATGCCAAATTTGAATTTCCCAATTTAACGGTCCACTGAACATAGAAAATGATAGAGCGAGTTGGGCATCAGTGTACTAGGAACACATTCTTGTTTTGTTATGTTTTGGTCGGGTTGTTGTCTCTTTGACACATTCCCCATTTCCATTCTCAATTTTATGGAGGACCCTCATAATGTCCTTCAAATTTCACTCAATGGATAAATCCTTGATGGCATTATAAGTTGAACACTGACTTTAAAGGAAGAATGTGATAATTTTGAATGATTTTCTAATTTTATACAATGTGACAGATTATTTCTATTTGGATGTATTTAATAAATCGTAAATTTAGTATTTTCTGCATGGATTTATAATTGTGATTGCTGAAAAATATTTAATTACTACATTTTCAGCAGATGCTGCACACAAATAATGCTATCAAAATTTCATGTGTAACTTATTACTGTTGTGAAACTTATCCGTCACAATTTTTGACCCTCCTAAAAAAGATACCTTAAAATTTAAATGGACAGTATATTCTAATTATAAGGGCATTTGTATGAAGTCTCCAAACATGAAGATGTCAGATAGAGTAATGAAAGGTTGATAGAAAATCAGAAAGGGAATATGTTTGTGAGATAGTTGTCTTGTTGTGACCCTCATAGTTTGCTTTCTTGCTTATTGCTTAGTTATATACTTCGTATAAACAATTTTATTGAAAAGTAGTTTTTTTTAGTCAAAGATTTGATAAACTTGTTAAATCATCATTACTAATCAACTGATTAAGGGGGTTAGGCATATAAATAGTATAATGCTTAGACTTTGCCGCGTAATTTCTGGTTATTGAAGGGATTATTTGAAATATCAGTAAGTGTTGGAATGTTTATTTATATTCTCAACTCCTGAGAATAAAGAAATTGTAATGAAAAGTCCAAGCAACCTATCTCCTTTGAATATTTATGCTGTGAATTTTTACTATTACATCAATAAGTATTGACATCTCTGTCAGTTGAATGTAAAAAAATGTAAGAAGTGTTTGGTTTTTACCTCCCAATGTCTTGTTAATGGCTGTTGAGCCACTATTCCATTTAATTGAATGTGGAGGGTAGGGAAGACATTTTGACCATTGTTTGTTGGTCATTTATGATTGAATGTCCATTGGATGATGCCAATTTTTTTAAATAATACAAGAACAAATTATTTTGGTTGTGTTAGGATTTTTAAGTCAATTTTCATATCAATTTAAATGGAATGGCCCTCAGAGAATTGATGTAAATATTGATTTATTTTTAAAGCTTTATAATTGAATTGTATTATTGTTTATAGAAAATTGATCTGTGATAAATGTATTTGTTAATGATTGTAACATTTTTTTATCAATAAAAGTTCATGTGGTACTAATAATAAATGCCTGAAATTTAGGACCATCAATTTCAAAACCTCTTTATGCATTTCCATGGAACTATAGTAGTATGTCTTAAAATTTAGATATTACAAATGTAAAATGTTTACAAAATATTATTTCAAGACTACAGGGTGGAGGTCTAAGACAGCTAAGGGAGATAACTCTTAAATCAGTAATACACTTGTTTGTAGTTTCATAATTGTGTATTATTAAAGCATTCAGGTGAATCATAATAACAATAAATGAGCTGCGTCGGATAGAAATCCATATATGTAAAACTTTGAATTATTTTTGGCACATTCAAAAACAAAATTACGAAATAAAAGATGAATTTTGATATGTTTTGTAGATTTTTCTTATAACAGCTCAATTTTCAAACATTTACAGACTTTCCATAGAGATTTTTTTAAACCAAAATAGGTTACAAGATTAATATTCATTTGCATAAGGTCTATTTCTATCCGATGCAGCTCAAATGTAATTAGTATGATAGTTCCAAACGTACCTATGATTTAAAGAGTTATGTCCCTTATCATGGTCTTCCTCCTTAATGGAATTGTGTAACCAAATTCTGCTTGATTTGATTTTAAATAAAAGTATTAAATTAATATTTGAATATTTTTTCCATGCATATTAATTTATTAAATGAGAGATAGTGCAATAAAAAATTGATTTATAAATTTGTGTTGTTTATCTTTTCACATAGAAATCCCAGAAGATTATTTTAGTGTACAGCGTGTAATGTACCACAAAGTATCAGTTCTTTGATATAACTAAGGAGGAACTATTTGGGATGAGCTCTGACATGCACATGTTAACAGGGCACTCTGGCTTCCTCCACCAATAAAAAACTGACCTATATGTACTAGTGCAATAGTGCTGAAAGTGGCATTAAACACCAATCAATACACATGTAAGTTTTATATTTCATTTAATTGTCATGTGAAAACTTTCAAGCTTTTTAATCAGCAAAGTTTTATTGGCATTTGGAATGAACCATCTGTTTATCCAGGAATCAACAAGTAAAAATTCAACTTTTTATTGTGAACCATATTCAATAAAAGAGGGACGAAAGATACCAAAGGGACAGTCAAACTCATAAATCTAAAACAAACTGACAACGCCATGGCTAAAAATGAAAAAGACAAACAAACAACAGCACACAGACACAACATAGAAAACTAAAGAATAAACAACACGAACCCCACCAAAAAACTAGGGGTGATCTCAGGTGCTCCGGAAGGGTAAGCAGATCCTGCTCCAAATGCGGCACCCGTCGTGTTGCTTATGTGATAACAAATCCGGTAAATAGTCCAATTCGGTAGGTCACATTCAGGAAAGGGAAGGGAATTGTAGTTACGACGTAAGGAACATATCCGATATCATTTGTGATACAGTTATTCCATAACGGTCAACCAACTCGTGATGGCGTCTGTAAAATTTACGAAGGGATGATTTCAACTTTACCATTTGGAACTCTTGGTTTAATAGCTTCCTTGTGAGCAGCAACCCTCTATCAAGAAAATCATGATAGGAAATGCAAGCATGGGAATATCGTATCAATTGGGAGATATATATACCCCGTATGCAGGTGCTGCTGGAATGTTGCTACTTAGAAATGGAAAGTTCACAATTGGAAAGCTGAAATCATCTCTTTTGTCGTAAAGTTTTGTTTTCAACCGACCCTCATTGTCAATTTCTAGATGTAAGTCAAGATATGAGACAATAAAAGTCGTAATTTCTTACACCAGTGGAAAGTATCTCAACCTCCTCAAGAACCTAGAATGCATAATTTGCTGACAGAAAAGTAAGAATGAAATTTTGTTTCAGTTTATCAGAAAAGGCAAATCAGTTTCAATGAATTTTGTTTCAGGCTAAAGTGATTTTTCTTAATGAGGGATGCATTTTCACATTCAATTTCCAGTTAACAGAACACACTAACAGTCTTACACATATATGAAGTTACCATCAAGTTATCTTGGAAATAACCTCAAAGTGAGAATATTCTACTGTGTACAGAAATTTAAGATTCAACGCTAATGATCTCCTAATTTCCCAGAAACTTATACATTGTATATTCTTACACATAATGGCCATGTATGCAAATCTTGCACATTTTCCAAAGAATCAGAAATTTGGTACATTGTATCAAGCTTCATGTCAGCATTTTATGGTTGGGTTGCTGTCTCTTTGACACAGCCCCATTTCCATTCTCAATTTTATTAAATCTAATCTATTTTCAGATTCATCACTTTATTAACTCCCTGTTAACCAAATTTGTATACATCTCTTATACATAATGACCATGCGTGTAATTTTTGACACATTTTCTCAAGGCCTGTGTGTCCAAGTTCCCCTGAAATAAAATTTGGTATCAAACCATGTAAGCATGCTCTCAACTTTGTGATGCATGTTGGCATACATTGCTCATCTTCCCGTTTATGGATTACTTACAGCAGGGTAATGATTGGTGAGTAAGAGCTATCATTTCAATATGTAAGCTAATCATGCTAATTGGCAACTTTGCCATGAATATGGTTTTATTGTGTTGTTGGGCATCTGCATCATTGATATGTACCCTACATCTTTAGGTTTACTAGAAATACAAAAAGAGAGTTTTGATGACACTTTCTTTTTATAAATAATTTTTTTTTAAACAATTAGTATGACAATTTCTATCAACAAGTAGTACAATATAAAAACCATTTAATGTAGCTGTTTTCTATTATTTCCTGACACAACCAGTCGTTTATGTCTATCTACTCAATTGAACACAAGATGTAATTAAAACAATTACATAATTTTTAACAAAATAAATGACATAGAAAACTGTAAAATGGATATGAATTATAGTTACCTTCAGATTTGGGATGTTGATATGGCAGAGTAAGAACTGAATTCCTCCAAAACCAACATTAACTATCTTTCAAGTAATTTTGAATACACATAAATAACCTAAACCAATGTTCAAAATATCCTTCCCTCTTCCCCCACCCCCGTTAGCTTTAAAAGAATAGTCCTTACAATGTATATATCATATCTTACAAATGGCTTTAATGTTTGTTCTCTAAACATAAACTTCTTATCTTGAAGTGAGAAAAACTGTCCTTTAACAGTTTTCAACAATATTTACACTTAATTGTTACCCTTTATTATTGAAAAGGATACTTTATATTCTTTTGGATAGACTCGACTTTGTTTATCCTATTGGGTAGTCTTTTTTTTTTTCAAACATGATAAAATATTTTTACAAAATGTCTATTCCACATCACATTTAACATGTACAATCATACATTTAAATGCATATACAAGATACAAGTACTTTCTTTATTTTAACGAAGTTCTGTCTCAAATAAATCAGTATCCAAATGTTCACAAACATGGTGTTTTATTTATAATGTTTTCAGATGATTATTTGCCGCCAAACATATTGCCCATTTTTCCTGCTGCCCCTTGCTGGAATTGTTTCATCATGCCCTGTAATCCTTGCATTCCACCTGAAGAAAAAGAAATCAATTAAATTTGAAGTTACCCTTAACCATTTACCCACGCTGATGAGAATAAATATATATGTGGGTAAAGGCTGTTGCCCTTATCTTACTGTACAAAAAAAACAGGTAATGGTGAAGGTTGGTACCTATAAAAACGTTTAAACCTGATGCACTTGACTGCACCTATCTTAAGTCAGGAACATTATGTTCAGTGGTTGTCATTTGTTAATGTGGTTGGTTTCATAAGTGTTTCTTGTTTTTTATATAGATTAGACCGTTTTTTCCTGTTTGAATGGTTTTACACTAGTCATTTTTGAGGCCCTAAATAGCTTTCTGTTCTGTGTGAACCAATGCTCCCTGTTGAAGACCGTACTTTGACCTCTAAAGGTTACTTTTAAAAATTGTGACTTGGATGGAGGAGGGTTGTCTCATTGGCACTCATACCACATCTTCTTAAATCTAGTTAATTTAGTCTTTAGGTTCCTTTTTTTCATGTAGCTCTAAAGGAAGCTGGCTTGTCATGTTTTGGATTTTTTGTCAGATTTTCGGAATCCTCTGGTTTTATCCATTTGAATGGCTTGAAAAATTTTGCGTGGTGACCCTCATTTTACTTTTTGTAAATCTTTTACATGTATAAAGATAAGCCATCTTTTAAAGTTTTATAAAATTTTAATTACTTTCTAATAGTTTTTGAGACCTTCAACTTGTCAATGATAAATCTATGAAAAGTCAAGAGAGAATATTTTCCCGCTAAAATTTCAATGGCTTATATCTCGAAAACAAGCACGGTGACCTATTTATTTTATTTGCTCTTTGGATTCATTTATTAATCCCCTATCAATATAAGCTAGTGTTTTGAAAAGTTAATTACTTTGAAACTGCGAAGCAAACTCCCTTAATGTGTTTATGTCTTATATATCCCTTGCTTTCAAATGTTTGGGTTTGAACATTCCTAATAAATGTAAATCCAGAAAAACCTGAAAGTAATAGCCACATGTTGATTCATTCATTTGGCCTACACTGTCTTTTCTTACCAAGCAATGCACAACACATTGTCATTTAAAAACAGGGATCCATCATTTTAGCCCATTATATATCTAATACGTACCCATTTGCTGCAGTACACGGGGATCCATCATTTTAGCCATCTGTTGATTGAGACGAGCCATCTGTGCAGGGTTAACATTCTTGCTCATATCACCACCTGAAAAATAAATTCCATTCTTTATCTATTTACATGAATATTTCATGTGTACATGTATAATATTTTAAATGTTTTCTTTATCAGTATACCAACAAACTACTGTCCAATCTCCCTGAATGAAAGATGTTTCATAGTACATTTTGTACTACAAAACAGGCAATGACAGTCTAAAACATAATTATACAAAGTTTATTCCTTTCAATTTAAAATCAAAAAAGACAATTCAAAGAGAACATTTAATACGATAATTTAAACAACACATAGCTGAGAGAGTGATAGAGCAGATTGTTCTTCCTAAAAAAACAACTCGGTTGACAATGTTATCTTTGGACAACAATCTCCTCTATAAACATATGACCTATTTGTTTTATATATATGCAGGGGCGTAGCTACCCGGAGGCACGACAGCACGTGCATCCACGTCGTTTTCACAAAACAAAAAAAAAAGAGAGAGAGATGAGTTGGTCAATCGGAATCGGAGACTGTTGGTGTCTTTTCCGTCTATCCCGGGATATTAGTTTGACAACCTAGTTACAAGTGTTGATGAAGCTGTTCATTCAGAAAAAGATCGTAGCTCCGAAGTTGCGAGCACATTGATTCGGCATGCAAAAAAAGAAATGGCAAAATAAAAATTTATAAAGTGAATGTTAAAGGAAACACCTATGTTGTCACTTTTTTTAATTGATGAAATATCATTAAATAACGACATTTGGTTTCAAAATAATTTTTTTTTTGGAGATTATGACAAAATCGGAAGGTTACTTGTATCTTTTACAAGATATTTACTTTTGAATTTGTAATACTCAGTCTAAGATATGTAGTTTTGTAGCACATTTTACAGTGTACAGTTCATCAGTTTGGAATGAGATTTACCAATCGGCGTTAGAATTATCAGATCCCTTCGATATCGTTGAAAATATGCCGAGGAGATGTGGTTGACAGACTACCGGAGCCAATCACCCTGCAACCACGCCAAAACAGTATTGGAAAGTCTCATTATTGTTTGCGTTCATAGACCATATGATAAGGCAACTGGAGAGTGGAGTCGCGTCAAGTTATCAGAAAATCGCTTCTCAGTCATTCCCAAAAAATAGGTACAATTACAAAATTTCAGTGTCGCCGGCAAATAACCACAAAATGCAAGCTTAACATATGTCACAGATAATCTTTTTCGTGTTCTAAGTGATTAATATGTATACTAAAATAAAATTATATTCTTTTGTGATGTATATCGTAAATATATTTGTGTGATTTTCTATTCAATATACGGAAATCACACGAATTCCGAATGTCGCCAAGAAAAACTCCAAATATCGGTGTGAATTAAAATACTTTATTTCATTTAAATCGTGATTAGATTTGCTTTTTTAATTTGACACTATATTGATTTTTATCCACAAAAATATTTTAGAATCAAAAGTTATAATATACACTTTGATTTACCCATTAAACCAATGTCGCCGATAACCGTATAACCTACCGTAACGTATCTTTAGGTACAGTCAAAACATATTTATATGATTGGAAATCATGCCCAAAGTGACTTTAAGCAAAGTTGACACATCAAATTTTAAAACCCTGCTTTTAACTTTTATTGCAATGAAACGAAAAATAAAGAAAAATCTTCTCTTTCTCTTTTTTTCGATTGTCGCATATAAGAATCCAACCTACGTAACGCGTATTTTGGAACGCACTAACCAAGAACAAATCAAAATGATGATTATTTCATTGAAAGCACCCATAAAGCTTCTCAATAATCAGTTTTGAGAAAGCAACTCAACAATATTGTTACATATTTCCATGTATAATGTAAATAAAACTAACCTCCGTTTAAATAACCTCCGTGACGCAGTTATTTACAGTTTTAGTTGTCAGACTTTTTTTATCAGTATCAGCGACTGCCGACACTGCCGAAAGTCATTTTTGTAGCAGACATCATTTCTTATAAAGAAAACAGACAAACAAAATACAGATTTTGAGAAAAAAAATGTTGTTTTGAGAAAGGTATGTTTTATGGCAAACATTTTCAAGATTATTTAGGACTCATCAATGTAACGGAGGTTATGCAAATAAAAAAAATCTAAACATGCAGGTAAAAACGATCATACCAATTGAAATTCTTGTACATTGTTATAGATACCAAATCAGTTCATCAATTATCACTAATAAAAATTAAAAGGTGATGTCAATCATAGACGACATCATTGATTTACGTTACGGAGGATAGAAATTTAAGGAAAACAAGTTTTTTTCCCTAACAGAACTTTACTCTTTTTAAATAAAGATTCACTAAGAAAAATGTTTAATTCTATTGTCTTGTTTGTCATTTAATTCCAATATTTACATTCATTTATATATGTTTGCTGTTGGTAAGAAATGGAATTGTCCGTTATGGAGGTTTTAAATGTCGTTACGGAGGATAGAAATTTTCGAAATGAAACTATTTTGACTCCAAAACTTCATAGTTGAGTATAATACATACATAATGGTGTGAAGGAAGATGACATTATCTGTATAGAGCTAATAAAATTAAGTTGAACAGTATTCGGTTTAGGTAAAACATATTTTTGAGTGAAAGTTCATGAATCGTTACGGAGATTTTGACAAGAACAAGTCCATTTGACTAAAAGAAACATATAACTTGATAGAAAACAGTTTTTTAGTTTGTAATGTCAATAAATTGTTTAGAAAAGCTAGCATTAAAGAGTTAAGTGTTACTATGTATCAGCATTCAGATACTGGTTTGATATCAACCTCCGTAACAAAGATGGGGGTGTGGATTAATACAAGCATAAAAAATACATACAAGTGATTCAAAACATAAATAATAGGGTTTTTCCTGGAAAGCTGTATTATGAAACTAAAATATTATACAGCATAACATTTCATTAGTTTAAATTTATTACTAAATAAGTTGTGAAAACTACTTATTTGAATTATTTTTTAAACACTAAATTAATTCAGACCTTAAAATTGATATTTGCTTTCAATATATACAGAATAATACGTATAAATCAGTTTGCTATGGTGGTAAATGTAACCCATTTCACATGAGCCTGGATTTAAATCTTGTGTTTTTCTCTAATGCAATTTTTAAGATTACTTTATACAACACTAACCTCCGATACGTTCATACTTACCTTGTCTTACAAAAAATGCTAAAACTAGAAAACAACTAAAATGGTGTAAGTAAAAATTAAAAAAATGACAGACTAGATATAGACACAGAAGAAAACAACACTCTCTCTCTGCTCAGTTGAAATTTATTTTTTAACAGTGTCTACTTTCGAATTGTACCCATTTTTTGGGAATGACTGTACTTTGTGCTGTATCTGCTTTGCTCATCGTGTTGTAGGAAATATCACAAACAAACAAATCTCAATATTGTCTGAACATACGAAACTGACCTAGCATGTAATTTTGACGAATTCAATTGGGAGGTCGCTCGATGCCGAACACATACGCCGGTTTATATAACATCTCGCGAGTGCTACCATGCCATGATGACCCTGAGATCTATCAGTCACGGTACTACGTATGTAATTGAAAACAAATGTACGATCAACAATTAACAACGAAAGTTACATAGCATTACTGCATATTCATCGGAATTTCAGTGTGAATGTTGACAAAGTAATAGAGAAGTTTGTTTCTGCCCAGACCCGAAGATCAGATTTTAGACAATTTTGAGTAAATTCTGTATCACAAATATGTGTTGTTTAAGTATTACTATATTCAGAAGATTTATTAATAGTTTTACATTCATAAATTTTTATCTACATATAGCTCCTCTTTTAACCGTCCTATGACCGAAAACCAAAAAAAAAAAAAAAAAAAATCTGCATAATAGGGTCCAAAATTTTTTTTCTCGCCTCGATCCGCTCGGCGGTAGTTGCTTCCACATTGTTTCTCTCTAGCTACGCCCCTGATATGTATTCATAGAATATATCTACATGACAAAATCTAAAGTTTACTGTATTGTTTCTCACTGTTTTATAACTTACCTTTGAATAATCCTTTAATTCCACCCATCTTCTTCACCATCTGAGCAAACTTCTTATATTGAGTAAGTAGCTCATTGACTTCCTTAATAGATACTCCTGCTCCTCGAGCTACTCGGTGGGCTCTACTCGGTTGCCTAGCAAACAGTCTCTCTCCATCTAAACTGTCAAGTTCTGAAGAAAAGATGTTCAACTACAGAGTTTCAAACTGGAATATTTATTTTTCAGACGCTTATGAATAATTTTGTGCACCAATTTTTTTTTAACTATATGGACGGTATAAAATGCTGGATAGTGATCCCTATGTGTCAACCTAGCTCAATAGGTTATAAAAACACAAATGTTAATCAGAAAGCATCTTATAAACTGGAACCTTTATAAGACATGTTTCAATTCAGCATAAAACTTTAAAGTAGCAAATAAATACATAATAAGCAGTCCATTGAAAAAAAAAGAAATATTCCTTTTGCTGAGTTCTTTAAAAAATAAATAGCAATTTCTAAAATGAGATCTACACCTTCTAAATCAAAAGATTTGATTAAAGTTGGGAGTTAATTATCTAAAATTCAATTGAATTTAAATATATTAGAATTTTAATTATGTACAACTGAACGGCAGGCTAAGACCATTCTCAATTTTTTGTAACAGTATTCTCAAGAAAGTGAGGACTGAAAAATCTATTCAGTTTTAATTTTCCATTGATAAAGTTCCCAGTTACAACTCTCATCACAGGGATACATGTACTTATAAAATCAAATATGATTGATATAAGCTGTGTGAAGTTTGTTTCCAGATCCCACATTTTGATATATCTGTAAAATTCATGAATAAATAGCTTTAAACTACAAAAAGCAATATTTAAAAAAAAAAATGAAAAAAAATGACCACTACAATAAAATTGATGACTACTTATCATATATATACTTAATGTGACATTTTTAGTGTTCATATACATTAACTTTCATTTTAGTGGGTAATTACTCATCAATTGAGGTGCTCCTTAATTTGCCTTGAAATGGGGGTTTACGGGTGTTTGCTAAGTCAAATGGGTGGACAGACAAGGCTGTATTCAGTGTATAGTGTTAGGTTTCCTTGGGACAGAAAAAAAAGAACCTTGTATGCTCACAGATTTGCATACATGTTGCACACTGAGAAATTTGACCTATCAGAGGAATTTGATGTGTCTCATCTGTGTCATCAGAAGAGATGCATTAACCCTGAGCACTTGTCTTTCGAGCCGCCTCATATTAACCAAGACCGCCAAGTTTGTCGTGGTACACACCCAACAAGGTGTCGAAAACACAAACCCTACCAAGACTGTTTGATTTAAAATGGTAAAACAATAATGGTTTTAAAGAGAAGTCTTATTTTTCTTCATATGATATAATTTAATTTATGAAATACACTTTTGAATCAACATACATATATTACATTGAGACCTTTCTTATAGCTTGCCATGCTAATCCCCATTTTACGTGAGCCTCTGTGTCAAATTTTAAATCACCTTTACAGTTTTGTTTATACAACATGTGATTTTTCATTTCAGTGTTAACCATGAATCTGACAAGCATTCTGTTGAAAAATCTTATATGTGAATTGGTCTGCAGATGACACTTTAGCATTGAGGTATGTATCAACTAATGTCATGTTTTATTTTTGTTTTGGCCGCAAAAGTTTACAATTTGCCATTGTGCCATCTGTATTTTGCACCGACAAAACATCATCTAAACACTTGCCTTGGATTTATACACATCAGAATCCAGTCTCACATACTTAAATTTTATAATTCGTACCAATTTTTTTTTTACCAGCATTCAAAGGGACATAACCCTTTTTAAAAACCATTTTGATGTATTTTTTATTACTCTTTCTCCTCATTTTTTAATGTAAAATACAAGAAAGTGGACTTTTTAGGTGTAAATCTATTAGAAATATACTGCAATAAATAAATGAAATGACTTTGATATCAGTAACAATTATGATTGACTGAAAGGGAACCGTTATTTGTCATACTCGGGGAACAGACCAAAAACTCAAGTTACACATAAGGGCTTATAGAAACTTCGATGGAGACTGTTAACATTTATAGAAACAGTTCTTTCAGCTAAAACACTTTAATTGTTGATTTGACATTACATTTCTTTCATTTTTTCTGGGAAAATAATTACATTTGCTTTATTTTTTAGGCAAAAGATATCAAGTTTTGATGAAAAAAGAAGGAAGAAGGAAAATGGATCAAAACAGACCAAAACAGACCTTCAAATGAACTCTAAAAGGTGCAATAAAATTGTATATCATCTTAAAGTTGTCTTTTGTATCCTATTTAATTGTTTGAATGCTTAGATCATGAGTATATGATCAGATATTAGTCAACACTGCATTTTATAATGATACACTGAAAAAAGGATTTTTCGAAGAAATAAGACTGAAATCGCCGTAGGATATGACCTTACATTATAGTGATTTTCTCTGAAACTATAGATCTGACTGAAACAAAACTTGGCAGTTATGCTTGAAATAACTTGCAATTGGAGGGAAAAAAATTACATTAAGTTTATTTGACATTTAGGTGTTCTTTAGGTGTAATACCACCAAATCATGATACGGCACATCCGGTTGCATACGAAAGTAGGTCTAAAAAAATATTCCCTTGAATTTGACAGTTGTAGAAAATTAACCCTGCATTTCAATGCACTTAATTTTTTCTGAGTCATAAACATGTATGTTGGGTGTCTGAAAGCATCATTCTTTATTTGATGGTCTTATAAAATATTTTGGAAAGTTAAGGTTACCTAGTTACCAAAGCAGGTAACCAGTAAATAATAGTGTAAAAATTGGGTTGTTTACTTTGGGTGCTGGTTACTTTCTTATATGCAATGAAATGTAGTGTGAAATTTTCACTGTAGCACTGGACAGGATTAAACTTTATTCATGCAAAGTATTTCTTTGGTTGAAATAAAGGTAAATACTGTACATTTTTTTTAAAAGTGCCAATTTAACAAAGACTAATAGGGGGAAATCAATGGTGGTATTACACCTATAGAAGACTACTTATCATATACTTAATGTCACATTTTAAATGTTCAGAAACATTTACTTTGATTTTAGTGTAAAATTACTCATCAATTGAGGTGCTTCTGAACTGGAGGAAGATTCTAAAAACAGAACTTTACAGAAACAATGAAAACTGCCGTTTCTCTCCCCAATCTCATGTATCCCCATTGACATTGTTTACCGCGAAAGTTGACCTACATATTATCTGATTATAGCCTCAGATTAAAGCATTACATGTTGGTGTGTGAATCATCTACACTACAGCAAACAACATTAGGTTTATATTTAACAAATACAGATTTTAAATTAGTATACAAATACTGTGAATGATTTTTATAATGAATAAAGGATATCCCTGTGTAGTGTGGCATTCCAACAATGACGTCACTAGGTTAGATATATTTAGAATATTTCGTAATACTGATTTTTCCGGACTGTAAAAGAAACGTATATAGTGTAAAGGAAAGCTCAATATACGATAATTTCATGAGAAACAGAAGGGAAATGTGTAAAAAATGTATTTGAAGTCAATCTGTTCTCCTTGTCATCAATTTCAGTATGACATTTTGAGGGGGTTTCCAAACTATCAAAACAAAATGATTGACGTGAGGGAATGATACACTGGCCAACCCCATTAGGGAATTGACGGCTTGAAGCCGTCTTTCCCCCAAAAAATAGCCTTAAATTTTTCTTTTTTTTTTGTGCTTTAAACAAGTAAAATTTGGTTAAATAACTAGCTATTTTCCTTACCCATATCATTCATACTGTCCATCATTGTCATCAACTTCTTTAGACGAGCCATAGATTCCTGTTCTCCTCCTTTTGTTAAGAAGTCAGAACTAAATCCAGGTATCATTCCCTACAAATCATGTCAATGTTATTTAGAAAAAATTCATACAATAGTATACACCAAAAAAACTGACAAATATTGTTACCATTTTGTTAATACTATTATGTCGACAATGTAAGAACTTTTACTTAGAAATTATCACAGCTAAATAAAGTGTTGGTATAAAAACTGAGAATGCAGAGACTTAAAGAAGACCAAAGAGTAAGAATTAAAAAAAAAAGATCAAAGTACAAGGTATAGGGGGAAAAAACCAACAAATTACAACACTATTACAAAACATTTTCTAAAATCTTCCCAATTTTATTTATTTGAAGTTTTTTATTATCAGATGAACAACATATTATAAAATATACATGTTAAAATATTATAATTACCATTATCTGACTGAATGGTCCCATTTTCATAATGTTCTGGAACTGTTCGTACATATCTCTTAATGTAAACTGACCTGGAAAAAAATATTTAAAAAAAATGGAGTTATCTCCCCTTACTACAGTTATTACTACTATTTCAATATTAGTAAAAAGTAATGAATTGTACAGGAAAATACAAATATACAATAAACATTTCATTCTATATTTTTTATTTATAAAACAATATATCTCTGACATGAGTAAAAACACATATTCTTGTGTAAATAGCCCTTTTTAATATGTAAATATCTTTAATTTTTTATATGAAATTGTCAATCTTAGAGGGTATATAAAGAGTACATGACTACATTTTAGTACATTGTACTTCTCCAATACTTGCTAATTGAGGCTACAAACAGAGACCCTGTGTCTCCTTAAGCCTTGGGAAAAGTCCCCAGTCCAAGGGCAGAAAGTGTCCAGCAGTAGTACACTGCATCCTGGCCCTAGTCCTCTTTACCAGCCGTGAGGTCTTTCGACTGAGCTGAGGATGGGTCAGGTGTTAGTCATAGCACAGTCATGCAAGTACTACCTATGGGGTAGGAACTCAATGGGGCTTAGTGAGGGGAAGTGCAACCTTATTTTTAATATCTACATTTTTTACAATTTTGAACAGAAAAATAAATATCAAATTAAAAAGACCTTTTTTGGTGGAAGTTGATTGTATTTTATATATTTGTGCTCCTAATGTCTAGTTTGTTATATTTTGTATAGGTACATTTGTCATTTTTATAATTTCATATTTTGGCATAAGCAAGATACTTTCAAAACCTTATAAATTCGTGATCCCACAGTAGTTCTAAAGCAGACGACATGTCAAGTTACAAGAAAATATATATAAACAATTGGAATTTTTCTACAGTACTGTAAAATCAGAAATTATTGCAGGGTTTTAATAATTGTGAATGTGTGATTATTGCATTATAAGAACTCTCATTTTGATATCTGATACATATATCTGTATAATTTTGCTATAATCGAAATAATTTATCTTGCATTTTTGTTTATCCTTCAAATAAAATTGAGAATGGAAATGGGGAATGTGCCAAAGAGACAACAACCCGACCAGAGAAAAAAAAAAACAGCAGAAGGTAAAACTGCAATAATAAATGCACCCAATGATACAGTAACAGAATTGTAATCTGATTTCTCTAATATGAACTAGAAAACCCTCAATTGTTTGTGATCTTACCATGTTTTAACTTTTTCATTAGTTCTTCATTGTCATCAAGTTTCAATTCATTGACTTTGTCTATCAATCCCTCGATATCACCCATACCTAGAAAAGAATATATATATTTATTTTAGTTATTAATCCAACAGGCTGTTTAACATTGGAAATTAACTGACAAGTAAAATGATATAACAATTTTAAAAGGCTGACATGCAATGAATAAACCTATTAAAGGCCTTCATTTGAAACAAATTCAGATGATAACTAAGCGCTTTCTTTGCTATTTTTCTATCATTATCTATTTAGCTTTATATAAAAATGGTCTTATCTTTGTTTAGTAAGATTTGACACCTTTAAGGAGGTAGACCTAGGTTAAGGGAAATAACTCTGAAAATCCTCAGTACGTTTATGTCAACCATTTTTTAAGAATATATTCTAAGCTTCTAGGTTACATAGATTATTTTCAATCTGTTTCAGGTAAATGCGTAAAATACATGGATGAACTTAACTTTTACAAACGCTTAACTGATTTAAAGAGTTATCTTCCTGAACCAAGGTCTACCCCCTTAATATGAACAATATAATTGATAAAAAATAGTTTGACCAGTGTGTTTCTTTATTCACATTAGCTACTAAAAGAGTGTATGGTTCAACTTATATTTCATAAACAATCAATTAAAACTTGAAATGTTAAGCACACCCAACTCACCTAACAATTTACTGACAAAAGGCTGAACCTTAAATGGTTCAAAGTCATCAATGTGTTCTCCAGTACCTATAAATATCACAGGACTTTTGGTGGCTGCAACTCTGTAAAAAAATGATAATTAAATTTCGTGTCTTCCATAATAAATAAAATATAACACAATTAATAATTTATATTAGAAAGATCAAAATAAAACGCCAATAGCAAATTTTCTTTTTTTTAAATTTAATATACAGTCAATGTTATTTGATTTCTAAATTAGCATAGGATATTTATGTTTTCTGTTCTTATAAGTAATTTGTGGGCAATGAATGGACTGATACCACCCATCTTTGTATAAAATACTGAACAATTATTATTTTAATTCTATATGTTCATTCATTAAATATCAATGAAACTCACAGCCACATCAGACGAAAACAAAAATAATTGATTTTAACTGTCTACTTACGCACTAAGAGCACCACCTCCTTTAGCATGTCCGTCCAATTTGGTAATGATCACAGAAGCTACGTCTACTTTCTCTTTAAAAGCTCTGGCCTAAATACAAAAATAAATTAAATGAAAAAATGAATTTTCTAGATGTACATAAATTTACTTATTCATTGCCTCCATCAATTCAAATTTCAAATTCTAATGCAAACAAGTGGTCATCAGTGCTTTATAAATTTGTTTTTCTGTCATAAATTGAAATCAGGATTCAACTCAATCAAACAATAAGTTTTTCCTATTAGGTGTTAAGATTTCAAAAACATATTCAATGTATAAATATCAAAGCACATTGTACTGTCAATTGTTTTATTTAAATTTGCATTTCTCCAATTTCTTCTTGACATTTTTGTGCATTCTATTTTGCTATATCAAATAAGATAATTCTTATCTATAAATCAGATAGTAAATAGTATGCCTTGATCATGTATTCATAGAAACAATAAAACTTATACATAACCAATTACCTGAGATTCACAAGCTTGTCCAATGGTGGCATCCATAACAAATATAACGTTATCAGGATCCTGTAAACAGAAACAAATTGTAGTATATCTAATTTGTTATACAGTTAAGTTATGATCTGAACAAGATTCCATAAAATGAACTTTCTTGATGAATTTCACATTGTCTGTGATGAAAAATGTTATACTTGATGGTAGATAATTGATAGCCTCTGTCAAAATTTAAATCATTTCGGGTCCTTTTCTAGCTGACTATTTAAACTATTATCTCACATAATCAAGACTGAAAATAAGTGAAGTATGTAACTTTATTTCTGTATTGAAAACTTACAGTAACATTTGAAACTTGCAACATTTCTTCAAACAATGAATCTTCCTGTTTGTGACGACCACTAGTATCTACGATGATGATTTCAAAGTTTTCGTCTCTGAATTTATCTACTCCTTCCTGTGCTATCACCACTGGGTCAATTTCTGTGTAACTGTAATTACAGAGAGATTATTAAAACTTGTGTTAGTACAAAATGTACTATGATTATTGTATGAAGTATTTGAAAGTACTCCTGTTTTTTGGGCAGAGCTCACATCTTTCCAAATCAATAGTTTTTTCAGTATAGTGTTTTGTTGGGTTTTTTCTTTGTCTTTTTTTTTTTTTTTTTGCCATGATCATGATGATATTATTTTTTATTAGTAAATACAAAATATGACTTTAAATCGTTAATTTTTATTTTTGTGTATTGTTTGTCTCATTTTATCTATTGACTCTGAACTCAGGTGCACTTCCAATGTTTAATGATTTATAGACTTATTAAATGGTGTTGTAATACTTTGTTTTTATCATCATTCCATAAAACATACCTTCCATAAAAAGGAATCCTTGCTTTGGTAGCATTTTGTTTCAACTGATCAAAAGCTCCGGCACGAAATGTATTGGCACAAATCAAACATGTCTTCCATCCTTTTTTCTGGTAATAATACGCCAACTGTAATAAATACACAATGCTGTATTGTACAATGGCTAACAGTGCAATTATAAACCTAAAAATGACTGATTGTGTGGTTGATGTCTTTCAAACAAAACAAAAGAAGTTGATTGGTAAGAATATAAAATTGCTATGAGTAAGAAAATTACATATTTAGAAAGTTCTTGCTGAATTGAAGACCAATTAAGCTGTTTTCTGCTCTTTGGTCAGATTGTAGTCTCTTTAACACATTCTCTTTTTCCATTCTCAATTATATTCTGAAATTGATTTTATGGATTTGTTTTCATCAAAGTTTTCGCAAACTTTTAGGGCTTGTGTTTTCTTATTATGAAAATTTTAATACAGTTGTCTTTAAATTCATAGATAAACACAAAAATTACTTACTTTTGAACATGTTGTAGTCTTTCCACTTCCCTGTAAACCTACGAACATGATGACATTACTACGACCTTTGGTTGGTGTCCATTGTTTCACTCCAGGATCGATCAACTGTAAAAATAAGCATAAGATGTAAGTAAAATCATGTTTCAGATTACACAACAACATAAACAACTAGCCATAAACAAAATGATAAACTTCACATCATCAAATAAATAAAACATAGAAATTTTACAAGACAATGAATATTCAATCTATTACTGATTACACCTTTGGGTTAATTTGAACACAAAACGTATATACATCTGTAGATTTTTCTCTGATTTGGGGATCTAATCCACTCGTTATAAGCTAAATCGCTTTGACATGAGCTTGTATACATTATTACTTAGGGGCCAGCTGAAGCCCACCTGCAGGTGTGGGATTTTCTCACTGTGTTTAAGACCAATTGGCTTGGTCTGTTTTCTGCTGTTTGTTCAGAATTGTTGTCTCTTTGACCAATTCCCTGTTTCCATTCTCAATTTTACTTTCCTAAAATCTGACCTTAACATTATGCATGTATCCCACACAAAACTTACCTTGACATTATACATGTATCCCATACAAATCCTACCTTGACAAGTTCCTTATACACAGCAGACTGGATCATTCTTCTTTTGTTTAACCCTCCTGCCATTTCATCAAAATCAATAACAGATCTGAAATATAACATTCCATCAAATCATTTATTTGTTAACTAACATATATAGAGCAATACTAATAGTTGAGTAAACTGGTTTAAACATCTTGTTTTTGAAAAACTTCTGCTAGAGAAAAGATATCAAAATAAAACTTTGTAATGAATTTTAAGTATACAGACATGACCAATGATTCAATTTTTTTTTTAATTCTGATACGTCATGTACGTCATTACCAAGGATCCAGAAATTTTTTCACCTAAATTTTGTCATTTTGAGAAAACTAAAAAGTTGGTGCCCTTTTTCAAAAAAAAGATTGTCAAAATCACGTTCCTGAGTATGCTCATACTTGTAGCCTCAAGGAACTTGTTTTACTGTTGCTTGCATCGCATTTACTTCATGAATTTCCCTACCATTTTCTGAAAATTGTTCAAAAGCAATATGGGAAGGCAACAATTTAAAAATGAAATGATTTTAATGCCTTTAAACAATAAATTTCTCAAGACAAGGCTTAAGCTTCTTTCGATTTTGGACACAAAATTGAAAAAGGATGTTTTGCGAAATTCTAAAACGAGCAATTCCGGACTTATTTCTGGGTTTAGTCTTGTTAATCAAATTCACAGAAATCCTCAGCTTTTTAATTTTGTTTACCTTTATAGTGATTTAATTTGAATGATAATAGTAGCACTTGCTTTATTTCTAGCATGAAATCATTTTGAATTTACGATTTAGTGTCTTATCTGCGGAAGAGAATTTCGTCATGCGTATTACATCATTGTACATAGTAAACAAAGCAAATGGGTCAGTAGTGACAAAAAAAAAATTTTCTACGTAAATTAAATCAAGTTTTAATTTAATTTTTAATCAGAATTGACAATTGTCTAAGCTGAAAAGTAATTAAATAATGAAGACAGTTGTTATGGAATTTTAATTTCTTCATAATACATTTTGTATTAGTTATGAGCTTGTGATCAATAGCCAGGTGTGAATTAAAAACACAGGTAAAGAAATAAGCGATCATTAGCCAATACTTCCCCAAGGCATTAATATATTTATTAAGAGGGACCTCAGGATTATAACTCTATACTGGAGTGACAGTTTTATTACAGGAAAGGGATAACAAAACAAAAGCAAGTTCAAAATGGCGATTTTGAACCTGGATCTCAACAAAATTACCGAAATTATTTCGGTTAAAAAATAAAATTTGTCCTAAATCCCAATTCAACGTTTAGGACAAACACTTTCAGTTTAGGTCAAGACTGGCAAATATTATTTTTTCCGAACCCTTGGTCATTACATGTATTAAAGGTAAAATAACTGTGTATTTGACTGTAAGATGGTTGAACAGTCTGCACCGTTAGTCACTAGTCCGATGCCCAAGACTAGTAAAAATTGATTTGGACTAGTGAATATTTTCAAAATTTGTATGGTCATATTGAGACAAATTTGGATATTTAGTGTCTGGACTAGTACAAATGTAGATGAAAAAGTTTTTGGTGCAGGCTGGTTGAAGAGTTGTTTTAGAACTATAGTAAATGAATAACTTTGCCGTCATACATGTCATGCAGGTGTCTGTAATAGTCTAAGTAATAGTAACTAAGTACATGTAGTATATATTCTAAATACTGAAAAAAGTCTAAAGAAATCAACCGTTATAACCCTGATCACATTTCCCCTTTGTTGCATTAGCATGATTAGTATTTGTATAGATTAATCCATGCTTGTTTATCATGTGATGCTATTGAGACTTAAATTTTGGTCTTAAAATGTCAACATAATATAAAATTGAGAATGGATCCTTGACATGGAAATTGAACATGAATCCTTAACATGCTTAAAGAGGAAAATGTAGTCAACCGACTACTGGCACAATGGTCATTTCAAAGTTTAATATCTACATACCTGACATTTTCTCTCAACCGTTTGACTAAGAATATGTTGACATCAGCCTCCAATAGAGCTGCACATATCTCCTTGAGCATGCCATTTAAGACCTGAAAACACATGAATGAAAAAAAAGTTGTACCTGGCTTTTATGAAATTTAATAATTATCAATATTTATCATGTTTATAAGAATTTATAACCCATATTCATGATATTTATCAAATAACTTTATTTTTTCAGTACCATGACCAAGTATTTCAATTTAGGTTTTTATTCATCTACTATATATATACCTTGCCTCAAGTGCTGGACATCATGGGTTAATTAATTGTAATCCCCTCCGACAATGTCCAATTCAAAGTAAACATCATGTAAAGACTTGAAAATTGGTATTTGCTACTTCTATGCTAAGCACACATATGCTAATCACACAGCTTAGGAGTAAGAGCAAAGACTGGTCAGGCTAGAGTCAAAATAATGTGTCTGGGTAGGATGATATGTCTTACCTTTGAAAACTATTATGTCTATAGCAGTGATTTTGCTAGTGCTCGTCACTTTTGTAATTTACGAAACGGTTTTCAAAAAGACGAAAGTATTTCAAATAAATTTTGTCACTTAAATTTTGAAAGTGTAAAAAGATTTTCGCATTAAAAACCGAATGTATTAAAAGTTATCTATTCTTGATTTGCTTACAACATAGGCGGATCCAGGGGGCTGGGGGCCCGGGCCCTCCTTTTGTGGGAAAAATTTGGTTAATTATATAGGGAATCACTGAAGCATGACTGAGGCGGCCCCCCCCTTAGGTCAGTCAGCAGGCCCCGCCCCCCTTATAAAAAGTTTGGATCCGCCACTGTCCAACCTCCTTACAGTCATTATAATTGTTCCAAAAAAGATTTTATACAATTCCAACTTAATAGAAATGTTTCCAAAATATCGGTTTAGCATTTAAAAAAATAAATGATTATGCAGTGTTGCAAGTTAATTTCTGCTGTGATTTCTTGTTTAAAAAATAAGAAATCCAACTTTTGTTGATCAGTCAGGGGACTTACTGAAATAAGTGATTTTTAAATCACTTATTTGAGTAGCAAATTCGAGGTTTTGTCACAAATTGGGATTATGTAGTTTTTTCAAAATTTTAAACACATAGGTTTAAATAATATTTTTTAATTAGTAAAATTTAAAAAAAATGAACTTTTTGCTTCTTTTAAGTAGCAAGGTTTATGCCTTTGATGCTATCATTTAACTGAAAATTCTATTTTAGTTGAAAAAAATGCTATAATAATGGCTTTACATAATGAACTGATACTTTCTTAAAAGATTTTTCTCAGCAGTGGGAGTATTTTTCCTGTGAAGTTCAAGGTTTCATCTTTCAGATTATGTAATAAAATTCTACTGTTCGCCGATAAAAATTCCACTGTTCGGGGGTGTTGAAATTAGTGGGGGTTATTAAAAGAATGATACTTAAAGAAGTGATTTTTGAGAAGGAAATTGAGGTCTGATACTTAAACAAGTGATTTTTATGTCATTATCCATGTTATCCTAGATTCAGTACAAGGTCATCACCTGAAATGACCTGGTCATCCTAGACAACACAGATGTTGGTTCTGATAAGTTTAGAAACATAATTAGTCCCTGGATCATTAGTATTCTATATTTAAAGCTACAATAAGACAAGCGTTAGCCTTTCAAAAAGGGCTAGTCGACTCTTAGCTGATGAAAATGGAAAGTGCTCTCGTTTTGTAGATTAATTCACTAGAATATCCACGTGAATCAATCAACAAATTTTACCACACACGTCAAACGTTATGTAGTAGTACATTGTATATATCGTTTAACGTTTTTGTTTACGAAACTCCAGAAGATTCGACTATTTATAGATAAAAGTTACCTGTGTACCAATATCATGAATATGCATGATTAATGACCAGGCAAAATCTAATTGCTAAAATAGAGAGGACAAATCCGATACTCTACGGGATTGAAGGACATTTACTAGGTTTGGATTGTCCTAACCAATCAATAAACTTTGATTATTCACGTCTCGTAATATCTTCCAATCAGGTAGCAAGAAAAATTCACTTACTAACTGTCCATCGTTCAATTCTTAATCTCGACTCCTAGGAGTCGATAATTAAATCACTTCTTCTAGTGATTAATTTGTACTACTTAAATAGGTGATTATTAAAGAAAGACAACTCTAACTTCCAACCTTTATGGAAATAATGTTACTTGAATCAGTGATTTAGAAAATCACTTATTTAAGTAAGTCCCCTGACTGTTGATCAGAAATGTCCCCTGGAACAAACTAAAGGCTAATTGAGAACTAAATTTCCAGATCCCATGTAAGAATATATTATAATAAAGGCCAAACTAGTCAAATAAAAAATAACTGCCAAGCATGCCTACAAGTCCTTTCAAGTTTGGCAAAGTCAAAGATGTAGTTAGTAATATACATCCCTTGATGTTACACAAAATAAGGTTGATTTAAATAGCGTGCAAAAGTGACTCAAGCCCTCAAAGTCCTAGATTAAACCATGATCTATAGCACATTTAAAAAGTTGGGTTCAGCCAATCAGTCTAGCTACATGTACCTATTGCCTATTGATGTATTACTTCCATGAAATGGCACCCCATTGATTTAATTGACATTAAAACAAAAGTAAACCATACCATCAGCATATCTGTGTATCCCCCTTTTTATAGGAAGAGACGCCCTCCTTATGGTATACATGGTACAACAATGTATACCGGTAATTAAAATACATTTTGCCATGGCATTTGTTTACCTTTCTTTCTGAAAACAATTATATTTTCTTCTCTTTGTAATAACATGATAAGAAAATCCATTACAGAAACATCTTTACAAAGTATGGCCGAAACAACTGTAGCCGAACTAGCAGTATAACTGGAACAATTGCATTGATCATGAGGATATCCTCATCTTTAAAACTTCTACCAAATACTTTGTATTGGTATTCTACATATAGCCTCTTATCATTAGGACCATCACCATATGTAATGGAGAAATTTAAACACACTGTATCGGCACAGATTTAAATTTTAGTATTTATTTACAATGTTCCAGTATGGACGAGATGGGACTTACCCCCAGAAAGTTATAAACCTTACCTCTTCATTTATTATTGTAGCATTGCTGAGAGATTTCAGCGCTGAGGTAATTTTCCTCCCTAAATCTGCAAGAACCATGACTGTTTCTTTAACTTTTTTGAAATTTTAAACTGGTATTTTCTCTGATGTAAGACTTTATGGCACAATATGGAAAGTTTCCAGATATATTTCTGCCCAAAAATAAATGCACTTTCGTAATATTTGAAAAAAGGCTTTTTTGTAACTTTAAGTTGTATAATAATCTTTATATTTGTGCTTCTATATTTTCTTCTAAAAACCAATGAATGGTTCATTTGTGTCATTTTGTCCAGTTTTCGTTCTCTCTTCTTCTTCTCTCCGTATAAGCTTCCTTTATAAGGAACACCAAGGATTATCTCCAAGTAAAAGTACTATTTACACATTAAAATATATGTATGTTATATATATTTTAAAAGTTAATATCCACCAGTATAATACACAGTAAAAGAAAACTCTTTCTATTTACACATAAAATCCGAGTGTCTTTTATAAACGTTAAAACACAACTTATACGGAATAAAAACTGTTTGTTTCAGACCGTCAACCATCCATTGCCTCAAGCAACTTTAAGCGTTTGATATACAGTTTATAACACATCTCCCTTGTTTTGGTTTCTATCATATTCATTATCTTGTCGTCTCTTAGTGTTTGTGAGAAATGCCTACAGTCTATAATTAACCTGATGATATTTGATTTAGATTGAAAGACACTGTGCCAGACTTCAGCTGTTATATGTTGAGTAACATATGTCTTGATTGGTTGAAAGTATGTAATTCTAGTATTTGATAAAATTGGACACTCCAGGAGAAAATGAGAGATATTTTCCTCAGAAAGATTACATAGTTGGCAGACTGAAGAAGGTGCTTGATTAAATTTCGCTCGATCAGAATTCAGAATAAAGGTTCCTGAAACTATTCTAGCTTTAATAATAGCTTTCCGAACTTCGGCTTTTGTCTTGTCAAATATAGTCCATACTGGATGATTTTTGCCAACAAGAAGATGTTCAATATCCATATGTTTTAGAGTTGATTTAGATTCTGCGTCGTCCCTTAGTGTATTTTGCCAGTATGTGTTCAGATGCTTCGTCACAAGAGATTTCCATTTCAATTTTGAGGGAAGAGTTTCTTGGAGAAGATGAATTGGAGGCAGTCCATACTTTAACAGGATTTCTCGAATTTTTGAGAAGAAGCTGTTCGGGTTGTCATAGTTGACCGACATTTGTCTGATGATGATATCATCAACTCTTTGAACATTTGAAGACAGTAAATTATGTAGGAAAGACAGTTGCTTTTTGTGTAGTTCAGCCTCTATTGGCAATCCACCAATTAAAAGATATATTGCAGCTATAGCCGTGCGTTGAGGAAGAGATTGAAAATGTCTTAAATTCTTTCTATGAAAAGAATCCAGCTGTGATATATTAGTCTTATTTAGAGGAATGCCGAATGGCTTCCAAACCATATTAAAGGAGTCTTGGTAGAACGTATGTGTTGTAGATTTTATAAGATGTTACTGGATCTAAGCCGTTTGTTCCATGCACCCCAGAGCCCATTAATGCATACAAAGTTCGTCTTGCGAGCTTTATTCTATTGGCCACATTTATTTCTCCTTCCTTTTTCCAACTTCTAGTTATACCTAAATGAGTTGCTTCTTTTGATATTGTAACCGGAGTATCGTATAGAGTCCAGTCAGCATTTGTAACCTTTCCACATGTAACAATTTTTGTTTTTGTAGGATGAATTTTGTAGTGATGTTGTTTAGAATATCTTTCCGAAACGTTGAGCATAATTTGAAGATTGTCTCTATTTGTTTCAATAAAAGCCATATCATCAGCGCATGTAGGAGTACCAACAAAAATATTTCCAGTATTTAAACCTAGAGAGTTTCTTTCTAGTTCTAAAAGTAGGTCTTGTACAAATATTTTGTAGAGATGAGTACATCTCAATCTCTATTTTGACACGTTTAGCAGCAGTTACTTCCCCTTATAGACCGGTGTCCAATGAATTTTTTCTTGATAAAATTAATCACTTATAATAATACGTTTCTTATAGATTTTATGAGTTTCTTATGAAAGAAAAATAATAGAAAGAAAAATTAAATCATCAATCATAATAATTCAGATAACTTCAATAATTTAAACTTTGAAAATGAGGTGGAATTTCGTTTCCGGTCTAAATTTATGATGCACCGATACAAGGGGAGAGAACTCAAACTATGCCATGAGATCAATTTCGAGTACTTAAAAAATATCCTTGATCATGAGATTATGATTCTTTAAACATCAATTCAAAATGGTAAATAACGATGTCTAGTTTTTTTTATGATATTTGGTTTAAAAATGGATAAAAGGGGTTACATGTTTATTATTTACAAATTGCCTACTTCATTTTCTTTAATATTATATCAATCAACTAAATCAAAATCAATCATATTATGTTTAACCTATTTTGAATTTACTTTACATTATGTTTGAAAATTGTATTATAATTATTCTGCTCATTCTGGGCGCCGTGATTGGCAAATAAAATATTTGTTTGTTTGTTGTTTGTTGGTTACACTAATGACTGGACCGAATGACAGGACCGAATGACAGGACCAAATGAAAAATGCTAATAACTTTTTCATTTCGCAAAGGATTGACCTCAAATTTGAAATATAATAAGATTTTATCATTTGATAAATAGATTTAAGAGAAAAATTAAAAAGTTTTGTAAGAAACTTTAGAAAATGGGACATGACCAACTTTGATAATGACAGGACCGACATCGAGAATGACAGGACCAAATAAAAATGCTAATAACTTTTTTGTTTTTCAAAGGAATTATTTCAGATTTGAAATATAAAATGGTATGTCATATTTTGAAACCAAAATGTTATAAAAACTATAGATTTATTTTCAAAATCTTTCGAAAACGTGACATGACCATCGCTGATTGACAGGACCAACATCGACAATGACCGGACCAGATGAAATAGCTAATTTCTCTTTTATTTCTCAAAATATTTTTCTGAAATTTGAAATATAATAAGATTTCATCATTTATCAAATAAATTAAAAAAAAAAAATACACAAAAAATATGTAAGAAACTTTAGAAAACGTGACATGACCAACTCTGATAATGACAGGACCAACTTCGACAATGACAGGACCAAATAAAAATGCTAATAACTTTTTTATTTTTCAAATGAATTATCTCAGATTTGAAATGTCACATTTTGAAACATTTATATTATAAAAAATAAAGATTTATTTTCAAAAACTTTCAAAATCGTGACATGATCCCATCGCTGACTGACATGACCAACCTCGACAATGACCTGAACAAATGAAATTGCTAATTATTCTTTTATTTCGCAGAATATTTCTCTGAAAATTAAAATATGTGAAGATTATACCATTTTATACATAAATATAAGAAAAAGATATAAAAAGCTTGCTGAAATGTGACCTGGTTAACGTTGTCAATAACAGGACAATCCTCGACAATGAATGACAGGACCAAATAAAAACGCTAATTATGCATAACATTTGTCAGAATATTCCTCTCAAATTTGAAATAATGACAATTAAGTCAAGACCATTTTACACATCATATAAGAAAAATATAAAAAAATAAAAGGTATTGAAAGCTTGCGGTTGTGTGACCTGACCAACATCGGCTATGATCTGGCAATGATTTTACTGAAATTGTTCAATTCTAATCTAATTAGTAAGATATATCTTATAAATTCAGGAAAATATATTCTATGGTGGTTAAAATTCTTGACCTAGCTACTAAACATGCTAAACGTATGTTGGCAGAGAGTCACAGGACATGCAGAGTCGCAGGACAAAAAGACACGAATGATCACTATATTTAAGAAAGAGATCTTGAAATATGTATATGTAATTACATATAATCATTTTATAGTTTAAGAGATTGTTCATTAAACTATAGATAAATTCAGATTTATTGAATTGTCATCATAATATTTCATGACATCATGAAGCCCAATTTAAGCCACTTTGAAAAGGTATCAAACCTTTTAAAGTAGTCCGTGAAAATGTTTGATTCAGTATATTTTATGAAAATATTTGAAACTACCAAGAAATCATGCATGCAAGGGTCAGGCATACTTCAAGAAATGTTTATTTGTTTATTTATTATGAGGGGGGGGGGAACTATCAAGATATACCCTACATATACTCAAGCATACATGGAATTAATTATTTATTGTTCTGAAAATATTTAATAAAACAACGACATGAACTATTATGTGATTTTAATTACTGTCATCACAATCTTTATTGGATTTATCAACTTATTTATGGCTTATGTCACACCTTTTGTTTGTTACCTTATAATTGTTTTCAGACGTGTCAGATTATGTCCGGTAATTAATATACAAAATAATCTGAATGAATGAATGAATGAATGAATGATCTTTATTCTCAACCCAAATACATAGTTAAAGAGTTAAGATATAGCATGTGTGAATATCAATTAATATATGATAAATATTTACACCAAAGATAAATAAAGTTAGCTTTTTCCCTTATTTTCTAAAAACTTATAAATCATTCAATCATAATGTGTGTTTTTTTTAATTATTATTATTAATTTCAACCAGGATTTCTATAGTAGGAACTATGGTCATTTCACGTTTTCGCAATTCTTTAATTGATGTTTTAAAAGATGAGATCACATTTTATTTTAAATCTGACATAATTCCTTTTCAAAATTAAAAAGTGAATAGCATTTTTATTTGGTCCTGTCCTTGTCAAGGTTTGTCCTGTCATTGCCAGTGTTGGTCAGGTCACATTACAGCAAGCTTTTAATATTTTTTTCCTATATTATTCCTATTTTTATGTATAAAATGGTTAAATCTGACTATATCTCAAATTTCAGAAAAATATTTTTTAGAAATAAAAAGTAATTAGCAATTTCATCTGGTCCTGTCATTGTTGAGGTTGGTCCTGTCAGTCAGCGATGGTCATGTCACGTTTAAACTTTCTATATTTTTTATAACATTTATTTTTCAAAATATGACATATTATTTTATATTTCAAATCTGAGAGAATTCCTTTGAAAAATAAAAAAAGGTATTAGCATTTTACTTTGGTCCTGTCATTGTCGATGTTGGTCATGTCATTATCAGAGTTGGTCATGTCACGTTTTCTAACGTTTCTTACAATTTTTTTTAATTTTATTTCTTTAATCTATTTATCAAATGATGAAATCTTATTATATATCAAATTTCAGAAAAATATTTTGAGAAATAAAAGAGAAATTAGCAATTTCATCTGGTCCAGTCATTGTCGAGGTTGGTCCTGTCAATCAGCGATGGTCATGTCACGTTTTCGAAAGTTTTTGAAAATAAATCTATAGTTTTTATAACATTTTGGTTTCAAAATATGACATACCATTTTATATTTCAAATCTGAAATAATTCCTTTGAAAAACAAAAAAGTTATTAGCATTTTTATTTGGTCCTGTCATTCTCGATGTTGGTCCTGTCATTATCAAAGTTGGTCATGTCCCATTTTCTAAAGTTTCTTACAAAACTTTTTAATTTTTTTCTTAAATCTATTTATCAAATGAGGAAATCTTATTATATTTCAAATTTGAGATCAATCCTTTGAGAAATGAAAATGTTATTAGCCTTTTTCATTTGGTCCTGTCATTCGGTCCTGTCATTCGGTCCAGTCATTAGTGTAACCCGGATAAAAGACATGTTTGATTGAAATTTTGCACAATAATTGATAACATCATCACTGACATCAGCTGATGTTTTTTAATTGAAATCAATAAAGTTGTATTGACTATCAATTACAATAACAGTGACAGTTTCCATCATCATATACTCGTATTTTTGCTAACTTTTAAAAAGCTGCTGTGATGCAGTGTCTTTAGATTTACACAAAACGCATAAATAAAATTTCCTCAAGTCATAGACCGGTGCTTCCTGTTCCAAATAATTATGATGTCTTGAAAGGTTATTATGTATTTTTGCTTTAAAGCATTGTTTCTTGAGTCCAAGATTACTCTGACATCCAACAGCTGTTTTGAAAAGCTGGGGCCATGGGACATCAGAACTTGTCCCATATAATTTAAAAGATGATAATTGCCGGTCCCAAATGGATGCATGCTTCATTGCTTCTGGAGCAGACTGACAGGCTTGGATTCTTATAAATCAGGCCACAATTTTTTCATTATTGTTTTAATCTCTTCATTATGTACAGTAAGTTTCATCTGCTTGTCACCTTTTTTTTCATATTTTTTCAGCTTTCACAATGACCCATCAATTCTGGCATTTTAACTTTCATTTTCAAATCGATGTAAGGTTTAGAGAGACTTTGAAGTCTCTAGACTAAAGTATGCAAATTTTTACACAAATTTTGGACTAGAACCTTCCTAGCCAAACATGACAACATTTGGAACACAATCAGCCATTCTGGCAACTAATTTTGCATCATAAATGAACAAGGTGTTAGATTATGTATTCATATTGATCCAGGGTCATTTAGGGGGGGTTAGAACTCAGGCGTTTAAGGAAGATGAGCAGTTCCTGATTCTTGCAAGACGCCCATCTAGTTGCTATTTATAGGTCATGTCTGGTGAAGGAGGAAAGACATCTATGACAGTTCAATGTAAATCATTTAAGGCAGTTGACAAAATGGTTGAAATAATTATTCTATTATTCAGTTCATGATCTGATGTCCTCCAAAAGTAACAGTAATATACATGATAAAAGAAGTCATAACTATGCTTCAATTGAAAGTGGGCATTACATGTCTTAGTGAACATGGGGAAAAAGTCCACTTCAGCAGTTGATAAATTAAAGAAATGCTTCAAGTACAAGTAGTAAATCAAGTTTCATACGGCGATTACATGTACATGATTTGAAATTAACAGTTTTACTTTACGTTTTCAACACATGTCAAACAGTTTTCTCTCTGATTTCTTATTAAATATTATTTTAAGAACAAATACATTTTTGAATCATGATCTTAGCCATGTTAGCTATGAAAGACAGTGAAACCGTATTTTAACTTTTCTTAATTGATTACTATTTTTGTTTTAAAAGGTTCTTAGACTTGGTTTAATTTTAAAATCTTTGAAATGCAGCATAATTTGATCCATGTCAAATCTTCAATTCATCCAGACCTACCAGAATAAACATAGCTCTTATGCCATTAACTTATGGTCCTTATGTCATGATATTTTTTGACAATTTGCATACGTACACATGTAAATAAAAAAAGTATTTCAGACTACAATATAAAATTGAGAATGGAAATGGGGAATGTGTCAAAGAGACAACAACCTGACCATAGAAAAAACAACAGCAGAAGGTCACTAACAGGTCTTCAATGTAGCGAGAAATTCCCGCACCCGGAGGCGTCCTTTAGCTGGCCCCTAAACAAATATGGCATGGCAAGACAATGACTTACAAAATGTACTTCCTTAGCAATTGTCATGCAAAAATGATTCGAAAAGTAACAAACAGGATAGATTCTTTGAAAATTTTGTTCATAAAAAGTATAAACGCGATCTGTCGATTTTCCCTGAAGTCTCCCTGTTGGGCCTTCACTTCTCCCTGAAGTCTCCCTGTTGGGCATATCTGTCAACTGACCTGTATTCTGCGGGTGTGACCCGAGATTTTCACAATTCTGAGGGATCACCCGGGACACCCGACGGGTCATTGAATAACCCGGGAATTCCGAAAATGACCCGTTTTCACCCGTATTTCTTAGCCTTGAGATTGATTTCATAAGTAATATTCCTTTGAAATACCGGCAAATTCGTAATTCTTCCATGAACAGAAAGTTCATCTAGCTGTGTAAACTGTCAAATTAAGTGACCCATTAAGTGCATGGCTTCCGTTGACAGCTGTTGACAGCTTTGGTGTCAAACACACTGTTAATTAACACCAATTAACTTAGCTTTAGGTCGTAAATAAATTGCACTGTTGTTTCCTTTACTAACATATTTTAACTAGAGTTACTTCCCCTTTTTTGTCACCATTCAAAATTATTCCTTATATAATACAGTTTTTGGGTGAAAAAGATTAAATCTTAAAAAAATAAAATTCAAATACATATTGAAATATAACTTTTCATTATTTTTATACCTTTATACAATTTTTAAAAAAAAGTGGAAAATTATTTTGTTCATCTATACTTCCTTAACTATATATTACTATATTTTATTATAGTCTAATTTCAATATAAAATTTTGATGAAGTGTTTTAAGGCTGAATAGCCGTCTGGAACATTTTAAAATTACTTTTGAAAAATATATCCTAGTATTTGATGTTTGAGGTTGAATTACATCATCACAATAAGTAAAGAACATAAGGCGAAATAATAATTAATAAAATTTAAAATTACTTAACCAAGTGAACATGCATTGATGTTTTGGTAACTTTGATTTAAATTATAAAAAAAATGTACCCCAAATACTGAAATTCAGCTCGAAAAAGTTTGTATGCGTTATGACCTGAGATTTGATTCTTCAATGCAGGTCATGACCTGCATTTTCATCGTCACAGGTTGACAGGTATGGTTGGGTCTTCACTTCTCCCTGTTTGGCTTCCAGGGAGATAATTTTGAAGTGTGGTGACCCCTGAATTACCTTCTTGTTTTGATCAATGTTGTCAGAACCTTTGATTTTATGTTTACAAAAAAAAACAGTATTATTGCTAGCCAGTACCAGAGACATATAATACAATTGTATTATATGTCTCTGCCAGTACTTTGCAAGCTTCACTTGAAATAAAATTAGCAAATTAAACGTTTTTTATTAACTTTTCAAATTGCTAATTACCATAATGATTACTTGCCCCAATTTCCAGAGTGAAAAAATCTGTAAAACAAGGAATTGAATTATTGTGGCCTTAGCTCTTTTCATAAAAAATATTGATCATGATTTTTATACGACCGCAAAAATTGAAAATTTTTTGGTCGTATATTCATGATATTGGTATCACGTTGGCGTCGTCGTCCGAATACTTTTTGTTTTCGCACTCTAACTTTAGTAAAAGTAAATAGAAATCTATGAAATTTTAACACAAGGTTTATGACCACAAAAGGAAGGTTGGGATTAGTTTTGGTCCCAACATTTTAGGAATTAGGGGCCAAAAAGGGCCCAAATAAGCATTTTCTTGGTTTTCGCACTATAACTTTAGTTTAAGTGAATAGAAATCTATGAAATTTTGACAAAAGGTTTATGACCACAAAAGGAAGGTTGGGATTGATTTTGGGAGTTTTGGCTCCAACAGTTCAGGAATTAGGGGCCAAAAAGGGCCAAAATAAGCATTATTCTTGGTTTTCGCACAATAACTTTAGTATAAGTAAATAGAAATCAATGAAATTTAAACACAAGGTTTATGACCACAAAAGGAAGGTTGGGATTGATTTTGGGAGTTTTGGTCCCAACAGTTAAGGAATAAGGGGCCCAAAGGGTCCAAAAGTAAACTTTGTTTGATATCATCAAAAATTGAAAAATTGGGGTTCTTTGATATGCCGAATCTAACTGTGTATGTAGATTCTTAATTTATGGTCCCGTTTTCAAATTGGTCTACATTAAGGTCCAAAGGGTTCAAAATTAAACCAGTGTTTTCCTTTTTTCACTAAGGTAAGGTGGGTGTTTTAAAAAAATAACTTGCAACCGGGTGGGTTTTTTTTTTAAATGTCCAACCTTTTTTAATTTACTGTGGGTGCACGTGGGGGTCACAGAAATAAAGATTAGTATAATATTCACATTTTATGGAGTTGAACAAACATAAATAGAAGTAGTCATATTAATTGTCAAATATTCTTTGATTTTATTTTTTCAAAAATTTATCTCTTTTTAAAATATCTCTTCTTTCATTTACAATTTTATGCATCAGCATGGATTTAAGGCCTTTCGATCCAGGTTTCTGTTCTGTTTCTTGCTTTTGTGCCGTATATTTGGCACACAGAACAGTAGTATCCTTCCTCTGTGACTATAAGTCATTTGAAGTCTTGCTCATATTTGTCTTCACTTGCGTGTCTTTTCCGTTGTTTGGTTGATTTTTGTTCAATTTCCACAACTTCAACATTACTATCAATTTTATTTAACTTATTTGGTCTAGTATTTTCTTTATCATCATCGTCATCTTTCTTTCTTTTCCCCCGATTGATTAATGAAAACATTGAAATTTGACGATTGGACGCCATCTTTGTCAATGAAAACAAGGCGGGATTAGTATTCAAATTTTAACGGTACGGAACCGAAAAAAATCCGGATTTTGAAAAAAAAAGCTGACCACCTCCTAAAATCGAAAGGTGGTCGGCTTTCAAAAGAAGGTGGTAGGCACACCCGGCTTAAATGCCGAATGGAAAACACTGTAAACTTAGTTTGATTTTAACAAAAATTGAATTCTTGGGGTTCTTTGATATGCTGAATCTAAAAATGTACTTCGATTTTTGATTATTTTCAAGTTGGTCCAAATGGGGGTCCAAAATTAAACTTTGTTTGATTTCATCAAAAATTGAGTAATTGGGGTTCTTTGATATGCTTATTCTAACTGTGTATGTAGATTCTTAATTTTTGGTCCCGTTTTCAAATTGGTCTACATAAAGGTCCAAAGGGTCCAAAATTAAACTTAGCTTGATTTTAACAAAAATTGAATTCTTGGGCTTCTTTGATATGCTGAATCTAAACATGTACTTAGATTTTTGATTATGGGCCCAGTTTTCAAGTTGGTCCAAATCAGGATCCAAAATTATTATATTAAGTATTGTGCAATAGCAAGAAATTTTCAATTGCACAGTATTCAGCAATAGCAAGAAATTTTCAATTGCACAGTATTGTGCAATAGCAAGAAATTTTCAATTGCACAGTATTGGGCAATAGCAAGAAATCTTCAATTGCACAGTATTCTCATTTCAGATTTCATAAATAAAAAGAAAATTTCTTCAATTTTTTTGAGAGGATTAATATTCAACAGCATAGTGAATTGCTCAAAGGCAAAACAAAAATTTTAAGTTCATTAGACCACATTCATTCTGTGTCAGAAACCTATGCTGCGTCAACTATTTAATCACAGTCCAAATTTAGAGCTGAATCCAGCTTGAATGTTGTGTCCATACTTGCCCCAACCGTTCAGGGTTCAACCTCTGCGGTCGTATAAAGCTGCGCCCTGCGGAGCATCTGGTTTCACCTAAAATAGAATTTTTAGGTAAATGATAGCATCAAAGGCATAAACCTTGCTACTTAAAAGAAGCAAAAAGTTCATATTTTTTAATTTTACTAATTAAAAGATGTTATTTAAACCTATGTGTTTAAAATTTTGAAAAAATTACAAAATCCCAATTTGTGACAAAACCTCAAATTTGCTACTCAAATAAGTGATTTAAAAATCACTTATTTCAGTAAGTTCCCTGAGCAAATCTGACATGTTGTAAATTTTTTTATGACAGGTCAAGTTCTACCTGCTGTAAATTTTTCAGATGAATCAGACTACCTGTTTCTAGGTCCGATGACAACACTTACAAACCAAGATGGCCAACATGGCTAAATATGTACATAGGGTAAAATGCAGTTTTTGGCTCATGTCTTTGAAACCAAGCATTTAGAGCAAATCTGACTGGGGTAAAATTGTTCATAAGGTCGAGATGTATCTGCCCTGAAATTTTAAGACCATTCAGACAACCCGTTGTTGGGTTGCTGCCCCTGAACTGGTAGTTTTTAGAAAATTTTGCAGCTTATGGTCAATTTTCATAAATTTTGTAAATTTTTACAAAATATTTTCCACTGTAACTACTTGGCCAAGTTCATTATAGACAGAGATAATTGTAAACAGCAAGAATGTTCAGTAAAGTAAGATCTACAAACACATCACCATCACCAAAACACAATTTTATCATTACAAAAATGCATTAATTCATATGTGTCCTTACTTTAATATACATACAATGTATAGACCAAGGTGCAGGCCTCGACAATAACGCTTGTCCGATTGTCCGGTACCAGAGGTAAAAAAGGTCGGACAAGTAAAAGCTATACCAAGCTTGTCCGATGGGACAAGTAGAATCATTCTGCAGAAAATAAATTTTAATCCAACTTTGATGAACAAAGTATAATTATTAACCCAAAATCAAGAAAAGACGATTTGTCTGACATCTTTCCTTTTTAAACTGAAACTAATTGAAATTTTTTATTTCTCAAGACCCCTCAGACTTGCAATCGATAATTTAAAACTGGTTCTTTGTCAAGTACTTTTAACAGGTAAAAAGCACATTTTTCTCGGAAACCAGTCTTACCGATCCCATTCAACCATGCGGTTTTTAGATAAGGTAACTTTAAAAGACAGTTCGTCACCAGCTCGGAAATGATTCGGCTCCAAGTTTAATAGACAGTTGGGCACCGTAGGAGACATATTCCATAGACATGATTAATAGACAGTTTGGCAAGGCAGACATTTCTGGACCAAGACAAATCAGAACCTCTTTTCCTACCTTATCTTTTTGCTTTAAAATAATTAATACCAATGTCCATACCGTATTTTTTAAATAAGAATGAGGAAATTATTTACCATAAAAATCATCAAATTATGTTTGATCTTTATGTAGAAAAAACAATACTTGCAATGCAGTGACCTATAGTTGTTAATTTCTGTGTCATTTGGTCTTTTGTCTCATTGACAATCATACCTCATATTCTTTTTATTGATTGCATTTGAATAAACTTTTTTCAACTTTTAAAAAAATAAGATAAAAATCCAATGAGTGTACATTTAGAGGCCAATCAGATGGTGCCTCATGTGCAAAGTATGATGAGACTTTATAGCATTGATAAAAACTAGAACCTAAGTCCTGTTACACAACTAAATTCAGTTGTTCATGGCTCAAATCTTTTTAAAAGTATTTCAAAGGAGATAAATCAAATTCTGTTCAATTTTTTTTCAATTCATTTTGTTCCTTGAATCAACTTGAAATGCAAAAAAGTTTAATATAAAGATTTTTTTTGGACAAGTTACAATTTCATTCGGACAAGTAAGTTTTGGTATGTACTTGTCCTACTGGACAAGTTGAAAAAAAAGTTATTGTAGAGGCCTGTGGTGAGCAAAACAGGCTCTTTAAATCTTCTAGTTTTATATTGATTAGACTGTATGTTTTCCTGTTTGAAATGTGTTATTTTGTGTAACATTTTATTGGTTGTTATCATGTAAACAATCATGACTATCGGAGCTATAGGTTAAAATAAGCTGTGAACCCCTTTCTAACATGCTACGCTATGAGGACAGGTCCTGATTTTTTTTGACAATCTGTGGTTCAGTATCTAGGTTAAAAGTGTGGACTGCAAAACTTGTTTTAAACATGGATTACTGATACTATACAGTTGTCAGGTTGTAGTTAAATCTTCATGATCTATATTTTAACAGACATCAGCATCAATTCAATCATGATCAGGAAAGCAGGAGAAACATTTCAGTGTGTGCACCCTTGTTTTTTTTCTTTCAGTTGAACAACATGATGGATGAAAGTTTGAAACACATGTATTGGACATGTTGGAAATTTAAGCTATTGGTTTTGCTGACAGGGACCTGCATATTTGCATTTGAGAATATCAACGATACTTCAGGTAATTGTACAAGTCAAAACAATTAATTTGTATTATCATGATTAAGCAATTCATATCAAGAGCAGACTGAATACTAAAAGAGGGTGGTAATGCCCTTTACCATTAGGAGTCAGTGATATTAATTAAAAACTACCTTTACCCTTTTTTTGTTGGAAAAATATGCTTCATTTTTATCAATATCAATAAACAATGAATTTGACTGGAATTTCAAATAAAACCCCTTATTGTCAGTGAAGATACATGTATAAATAGACCCTCAAATCTGCACATATAGCCATTTCAGGCATGAAAAATTGTTTAAATGAGTGTTTTTCAGTATGTATTTATGCGCAATTACTACTCAGACTGCACTGTTTGGGAAAAAATTGTCTATTTAGGAATACATTTTTTAATTTTAAGCCATTTTCTTTTCAAATTGGGATTCTTCTCCAGGGGAAAAAGCCTATATTCTCCGGTGTCATATGGTATTTTGAACCCCATGGTAAATTGACCCTGGGGGTCAAAATACCGCTATGTTTAATTGAACACCTCCATGGTAAATTGAACCCCCCCCCCGCTGTATGGAAAATTGACCCCCCCTATTTTTTTCTCATTCTAAATGATTAATAAAACATTTTACATTATATAAAAGCTCATCAAAGATTAAAAATCATTCATACAAGAACGGGAGGTCAATTTTCCATGATTGGTTTAAAAAGAAATATTTGCTTGGTATTTTTAGTACTCTGAAACTTGTCTTTACCAACAAAATTTCATTCAAAATCTTCTTAAAGCATTATAACTAGACCATGTAGCTTGAACATTTTAATTAATTGAAATTTGAAACATTTATATAGAATGGCAGACTTAAGTTTTAATTTTCAATGGTAAAAAAGAGGGAGGGGGTCAATTACCATGGCTCATTTGAATCTAAAAAGTAAAATTATCAAAACAAATTTTCTAGCTAGTATAATACATAATAACCACTTATTAGAGTATAATTACTATGCAAAAGGAGTTACAGTAGCTAGAATTTTTTTTAAATTAAAGATGTATAGAAGGGGGTTCAATATACCATTGTAGACATGGTTTGGGGGGGGGGGTCAAAATACCATGGCTGGCAAAGTAAAATTTTCAAAATATCTTTTCCATCATGTTAAATACATACAAACTACTTATTGGAGTATTGTTGGATTGTTAAGGAGTTAGAGAAGCTAAAATTTTTGAAATGAGAGGTCTATAATAGGGGGTTCAATATACCGCAGGGGGGTCAAAATACCATGGTTTAGTAAAATTTTCAAAACAACTTTTCCAGCATGTAATAAAATACATACAAACTACTTATTGGAGTATTATTACTATGTTTAGGAGTTAGAATAGCTAGAATTTTTGAAATGAGAGGTCTATAGAAGGGGATTTAATATACAAGGGTAGGGGGGTCAAAATACCATGGCAAAGTAAAATTTTCAAAATATCTTTTCAATCAAGTAAAATACATACAAACTACTAATTGGAGTATTATTACCATGTAAAGGAGTTAGAATAGCTTGGTTTTTTGGAATGAGAGGTCTATAGTAGGGGATTCAATATACCAGGGTAAGGGGGTCAAAATACCATGGCAAAGTAAAATTTTCAAAACATCTTTTCCAGCATGTAATAAAATACATACAAACTACTTATTGGAGTATATATTATTACTATGTTTAGCAGTTAGAATAGCTAGAATTTTTGAAATGAGAGGTCTATAGTAGGGGATTCAGTATACCAGGGTAGGGGTGTCAAAATACCATGGCAAAGTAAAATTTTCAAAGCATCTTTTCCAGCATGTAATAAAATACATACAAACTACTGATTGGAGTATTATGACTATGTTTAGGAGTTAGAATAGCCAGAATTTTTGAAATGAGAGGTCTATAGTAGGGGATTCAATATACCAGGGTAAGGGGGTCAAAATACCATGGCAAAGTAAAATTTTCAAAACATCTTTTCCAGCATGTAATAAAATACATACAAACTACTTATTGGAGTATATATTATTACTATGTTTAGCAGTTAGAATAGCTAGAATTTTTGAAATGAGAGGTCTATAGTAGGGGATTCAATATACCAGGGTAAGGGGGTCAAAATACCATGGCAAAGTAAAATTTTCAAAACATCTTTTCCAGCATGTAATAAAATACATACAAACTACTTATTGGAGTATTATTACTATGTTTAGGAGTTAGAATAGCTAGAATTTTTGAAATGAGAGGTCTATAGTAGGGTATTCAACATGTTCAATATACCAGGGTAGGGGGGTCAAAATATTTTTTATCATTTTAGATTTCAAAAATTAAATCTGAATTTCTTCAAATATTTTTTTGTTGTTGAGAGGATTAATATTCAATGGCATAGTGAATTGCTCAAAAGCAAAAAAAAAATTTAAGTTCATTAGACACCATTCCTTCTGTGTCAGAAACCATTATGCTGTGTCAACTATTTAACCACAATCCAAGTTTAGAGCTGTATGACAAGCTTGAATGTTGTGTCCATACTAGCCCCAACCGTTCAGGGTTCAGCCTCTGTGGTCGTATAAAGCTGCACCCTGCTGAGCATCTGGTTGTTTGTTGATGTGTCACATAATTGTTTTTCATTAATTTTTAGGTAACTAAAAGCTGGGGGCATATTGTTTTCCCCTTGTCTGTCTGTCTGTTTGTCCTTCTGTCCTTTTGTCTATCCCATTATGGGTATATAGTTTTTATACCACCGCAAAAATTAAAAAAATTTTGGTCGTATATTGGTATAACGTTGGTGTCGTCGTCTGCGTTGTCGTTGTCGTCCGAATACTTTTTAGTTTTCGCACTCTAACTTTAGTAAAAGTGAATAGAAATCTATGAAATTTTAACACAAGGTTTATGACCACAAAAGGAAGGTTGGTATTTATTTTGGGAGTTTTGGTCCCAACATTTTAGGTATTAGGGGCCAAAAAGGGCCCAAATGAGCATTTTCTTGGTTTTTCGCACTATAACTTTAGTTTAAGTAAATAGAAATCTATGACATTTTGACACAAGGTTTATGATCACAAAAGGAAGGTTGAGATTGATTTTGAGAGTTTTGGTTCCAACAGTTTAGGAATTAGGGGCTAAAAAAGGGCCCAAATAAGCATTATTCTTGGTTTTCGCACATTAACTTTAGTACAAATATGTACAAGTTAATAGAAATCAATGAAATTTAAACACAAGGTTTTTGACCACAAAAGGAAGGTTTGGAGTGATTTTGGGAGTTTAGGTCCCAACAGTTTAGGAATTTGGGGCCAAAAAGAAGCCCAAATAAGCATTATTCTTAGTTTTCGCACAATTACTTAGTATAAGTAAATAGAAATCAATGAAATTTAAACACAATGTTTATGACCATAAAAGAAAGGTTGGGTTTGATTTTGGGAGTTTGGTCCCAACAGTTAAGGAATAAAGGGCCCAAAGGGTCCAAAATTGAACTTTGTTTGATTTCATCAAAAAATGAATAATTTGGGTTCTTTGATATGCCGAGTCTAACTGTGTATGTAGATTCTTAATTTTTGGTCCCGTTTTTAAATTGGTCTACATTAAGGTCCAAAGGGTCCAAAATTAAACTAAGTTTGATTTAAACTTCGTTTGATTTTAACAAAAATTGAATCCTTGGGGTTCTTTGATATGCTGAATCTAAAAATGTATTTAGATTTTTGATAATTGGCCCAGTTTTCAAGTTGGTCTAAATCGGGGTAAAAAAATAAACGTTGTTTGATTTCATCAAAAATTGAATAATTGGGGTTCTTTGATATGCCAAATCTAACTGTGTATGTAGATTCTTAATTTTTGGTCCTGTTTTCAAATTGGTCTACATTAAAGTCCAAAGGGTCCAAAATCAAACTTCGTTTGATTTTAACAAAAATTGAAATCTTGGGCTTTTTTGATATGCTGAATCCAAACATGTACTTAGATTTTTGATTATGGGCCCAGTTTTCCAGTTGGTTCAAATCAGGATCCAAAATTATTATATTAAGTATTGTGCAATAGCAAGAAATTTTCAATTGCACAGTATTCAGCAATAGCAAGAAATCTTCAATTGCACAGTATTGTGCAATAGCAAGAAATTTTCAATTGCACAGTATTGTGCAATAGCAAGAAATCTTCAATTGCACAGTATTGTGCAATAGCAAATATTTTCAATTGCACAGTATTGCACAATAGCAAGAAATATCTAATTGCACAATATTGTGCAATAGCAAGAAATTTTTCAATTGGAGTTATCTTTCTTTGTCCAGAATAGTAGTTGAATCAACTTAAATCATTGTTTTATACAATATACAATGTATATTCACTTTTACTATCAACTGATCAATTAAAACAATCTTTACCATTCAGTGATAACAAGCACTTTATTTTACATTTTAATATTTTATGATGTATTTAAATGAGTAGTTATTGTTGCAAACTCCATTAGAAAAATTTTCTCATTTCAGATTTCGTAATTATAAAAAGAAAATTTCTTCAAACATTTTTGAGAGGATTGATATTCAACAGCATAGTGAAAGGCAAAAAAAAAATTTTAAGTCTCATTCATTTTCATTAGACCACATTCATTCTGGGTCAGAAACCTATGCTGTGTCAACTATTTAATCACAATCCAAATTTAGAGCTGAATCCAGCTTGAATGTTGTGTCCATACTTGCCCCAACCATTCAGGGTTCAACCTCTGTGGTCGTATAAAGCTGCGCCCTGCGGAGCATCTGGTTTAGTATAACTCCTCCTACAGTTTGAATATAAGGAAGTTTTCACTGTGCTGGCTGTTTGTTTATATATATTGAAGGTGTGCATGTGGTAATTAGAGTTTTGATTTTTATTGTCGAGCCTTTGACTTTAGTCGAAAAATCGAGGCTAAGCGATCCTACATTCCGTCGTCGTCGGGTCGTCGGCGGCAGCGTCCACAAATATTCACTCTGTGGTTAAAGTTTTTGAAAAGTTTTGTTTTGTTTTGGAGGGGATTGGGGGTCGAATAGGCTGTTCATCCTTGAATTGGAGAACGAAACATTTTTAGTCTCGCTACAATACAACCGTTGATATTTTTTAATTCTATATAGAATACATGTCACACCCCTTTCAGAATCCAGGAAACACCCCTAAAGGTAAAAATAGATTTGAACTGTGCAGTATATCTGAGGTAGTAAATGCACAGCTAAGCTGTGCATTATTCAGATTATAGCACAGTAAGATCAGAGAAATTTTACCCATGTCATGTGTTAAGAAACAAGTTGCTTTCTTTAAAAAAGAAAAGAAAAGCAATACATGAACCCAAGACTGCTGAATGCCGGGTCACCAAAAGATTGTTACTGAATTTGTGTTTGCTTTTGAATTGAAATAATTGACTGTGAATAGAAGAAGCCAGTTGAAAGTATATATTTACAGCTTCTATTTAAATAGTTCGACTATTTCATTTATTACTTGGGAATGTACATATTTTTTCCGATTATAACCCTTTGGCAAATCCTAATTTCTACTAACCGGATGACTTATGCAAATTGCACAAATCTATCGCAATATAAATTTATGCACTCAGTTTGCTTTATAATCTGGAATTCTGGATGCATTTATTTCATCTATCATATCTTTATATTTTGTTTCCTACATGAATGCCTTTATATTCTCAACTCGTATTTGAAGCTGTCTTGGCATGCAATTGATTGGACCTCTTATGAAGAGACTTATTTTGGATTCATGAAACATCTCAAATTTTAAGGATTTCCTGATTTTACTTTAATCAATTCAAACATTCTAAAGGGGGAAACTTTGTTTTGCCGAAGAATTTCTTAATTCAGAAGTTTATGAATACCTGTACACACTTTCAAAATAACCAATGTATATAAAAAGGTATGAAGATATAAAAAACGCCAGACACGAGTTAAGTCTACAAAAAAACGATCAGTGACGCTCAAATGAAAAAAGTTAAAAGGCTAAAAATATAAATACATTACAAAGTTAAGGAATCTATTCCTTGGGTAGACAATCCTTAGCTTTTCGAAAAGGTCAAAGGTTAAACAACTCGAGGTCAGAATACCATTAGTAATGATGACCGTGCTTGAAAGTCACATGTAAAGCTCTTTCTGCCATGTCCTGAATTTAGATAACAAAAACGAAAATAAGCTTTCACAAGTGAATTTAATAGTATTACATGCATTAGTATTTTAGCGCACGAAATAGTAAATAGAAAGCATCTCACTGATACTCAGGAAAAGAATACGCATTTGCGTCATCACATATCTTAATCTAATATTGAGTTTGAATGTTAAACGGCCTTCATTAAATGTTTTGATTCCAGGTTCATTGACATTTTATCCGGAATTTTTGAGAACGCAAACCGATAGTGTGCTTTTGAAATGTGATCTATATCATGATATATTACTATACAAAATATAAGCAAAGACTTCTAAATCCATACTAACAGTATAAAATAATCAACATTATGGTTAAAATTAATTTAGTTGTGATTATTGTAAATTATTTTAATGGTTGTTGTGAGCTGCAAGGATTGAAAATCATGCTTTATGAATTGAAAACACACAAGTATTTTTTATTCACGACCACTTAAAATTTAAATATTTAATAAATTGGTCTTACTTTCCGTTTTGTGGATATATTACAATACACAAAAATAAATAATAATTACTCATAAAGCCTAAATACTAAAATATGGTATCATGAAATATTTAACTTAGACGTATAATGATTATTGTTAATACACATTTTTTCTGTAGGATTCAAAAATTTATTTAGATTTAATTTTTATGTTTCCTTTACAAATGAATATCTACAAATACCAAAGCAGAGTATCTTGTCATATAAAATACTTATTTCTTAATTGCAACTCTGAAAATATTCTGATTTCAATCATTGTTAGTTTCTTCAGAAACATAATTAAATACAGTATATATTTTGTATATATTTCTTTGATTTCGATTGTATTAAATACTTTTACAGTGAGTTGACTGTTAGTGTTGCTCTCCACCAATTGCAACTCATTCAAAATTTTGACCAAATTGCAATTTGTTTTATTAAACCAAATTGTTCAACTGGTCAGAATATTGAACAAATTGTTCAGCCAAAATGTGAAAGTGCAAGGTGATAAAATTAATATACTTACAATCCTATAAGACTTTAAGTCCACTTTAATGATGTTGTGAAAAAATTAGTTTATCAGTTTGTATAGTTATATTATATTCATTTCCATGCTGAAGAGGAACTGTTTATTTTGAATTGCTATAAAATTGTCCAAACTAAGCTTTCATATAGTTTTTCTTTCTAAAAGTATTCTATATTTATAAGAATCAGATTTCATTTTAAATAAAACATCATATATTCAGTAAAATATGTGTGAAATAACAATATGCTATTGATAAGTTTTCAGGGGAGATAACCTAAAATATTATTCTTTTGAATAAAGACTTTTTGAAAGAAAAGTTATTATCTCCCCCATGGAAACTTCCTACAAACATATATTGCAATTTTACACATATTTTACTGAATATGAAATGTTTTAATTCACATAATGTCTGATTCTTATAAATATAGAATACTTTTAGAAAGAAAAACTATATGAAAGCTTAGTTTGGACAATTTAATAGCAATTCTAAATAAACAGTTCCCCTTCAGCATGGAAATGAATATAATATAACTATACAAACTGATAAACTAATTTTGTCACAACATCATTAAAGTGGACTTAAAGTCTTATAGGATTGTAAGTATGTTTTATTTTATCACCTTGCACTTTCATGACTTGGCTGTGGTTTTCTACAGCAGTTGGTTCAAATTTCTGACCAGTTGAACAATTTGATTTTATAAAACAAATTGCAATTTGGTCAAAATTTTGAATGAGTTGCAATTGGTGGAGAGCAACACTAACAGTCAACTCACTGTAATAAGAATATTATCTTTGTGTTTTCCGATCTAAATATTAATATTTTAACCAGAATGTTCTCTCCTGTAAGTCTATGATAAAATACACAGTAATTCCGTGGTTAAATCTTCAAACATAATTAGTTTACATGTTATGGAGACAACAGACACCACGTTATAATTGACCCAGATACACACAGTGTACAGTGGTTGTTTTAAAACAAATATAATTGCATCGTCAAGGGCCATCAAGGGACCATATCAAAGACGTAGATAACAACCTGTTAAGACCTGTATAAATGACCGAGAACTATAGAGACGTTCCAAGAATTTTATTCTGACTTCCGGCCGAGAGATATCGAGTGGCCCATAGACACATCCAAAACTCGCCAATATATAAGCATGAACAGGGTTCATGCAAAAAATAAAGTAGATTTTGGCTGTACATGTACTATATTCAATATTTGAATTGAGAACTGTGACATATTTCATATCAAATTGGTGTATATCATATATGCATGTTTTTCATGTAACTTTATTTATATTATTTTTGTAATTCTTCTTATTTTTAGTTTTATATCTTGATGTGCTACCCCATACAGATATTACAATCAACAGATCTGTAAAGTTGAGATGTACAGGTGGTGAAAGCAATGAATCCTGGTATCTTTGGAAAGGAGATAATCTTTTGATTGATGATGGGTCTCTCAATAGTGACTACAGTCTTAAGGATATCCATACAAGCCACACCAATCAGGACATGTATATAGAATTTAAAATGTTTATCCCTGAGTATTTAGATGTATACAAATGTGCTCGTGAGAAGAGAGATTACTCAAATAGCCTTGACTTGAATGATATATTTAAATATGGTAAGAGTATGAACATGAAGTTTTCATTATTTTTCAATGATGTAGTGGAAGGGGGGACCTCAGAATTGCACTCTGACTGGTATAACAAAATTATTTTACCGCATCAACCAAAACTGACCTTATTTGCTCTTTTTTAGCTCACCTGGCCCGAAGGGCCAAGTGAGCTTTTCCCATCACTTTGCGTCTGGCGTCCGGCGTCGTCCGTCGTCCGTCGTCGTCGTCCGTCGTCGTCGTCCGTCGTCGTTAACTTTTACAAAAATCTTCTCCTCTGAAACTACTGGGCCAAATTAAACCAAACTTGGCCACAATCATCATTGGGGTATCTAGTTTAAAAAATGTGTGGCGTGACCCGGCCAACCAACCAAGATGGCCGTCATGGCTAAAAATAGAACATAGGGGTAAAATGCAGTTTTTGGCTTATAACTCAAAAACCAAAGCTTTTAGAGCAAATCTGACATGGTAAAATTGTTTATCAGGTCAAGATCTATCTGCCCTGAAATTTTCAGATGAATCGGACAACCCGTTGTTGGGTTGCTGCCCCTGAATTGATAATTTTAAGGAAATTTTGCTGTTTTTGGTTATTATCTTGAATATTACTATAGATAAAGATAGACTGTAAACAGAAATAATGTTCAGCAAAGTAAGATTTACAAATAAGTCAACGTGACCGAAATGGTCAGTTGACCCCTTTAGGAGTTATTGCCCTTTTTAGTCCATTTTTAACCATTTTTCGTAAATCTTATTTATCTTTTACAAAAATCTTCTCCTCTGAAACTATTGGGACAAATTAATCCAAACTTGGCCACAATCATCATTGGGGTAATTAGTTTTAAAAATGTGTGGCGTGACCCGGCCAACCAACCAAGATGGCCACCATGGCTAAAAATAGAACATAGGGGTAAAATGCAGTTTTTGGCTTATAACTCAAAAACCAAAGCATTTAGAGCAAATCTGATTGGGGTAAAATTGTTTATCGGGTCAACATCTATCTGCCCTGAAATTTTCAGATGAATCGGACATTCCGTTGTTGGGTTACTGCCCCTGAAATGGTAATTTTAACGAAATTTTGCTGTTTTTGGTTATTATCTTGAATATTATTATAGATAGAGATAAACTGTAAACAACAATAATGTTCAGCAAAGTAAGATCTACAAATAAGTCAAATGACCAAAATGGTCATTTGACCACTTTAGGAGTTATTGCCCTTTATAGTCAATTTTTAACCATGTTTCGTAAATCTTAGTAATCTTTTAGAAAAATCTTCTCCTCTGAAACTACTGGGCCAAATTTAACCAAACTTAGCCATAATTGGGGTATCTAGTTAAAAAAATGTGTCCGGTAGCTCGGCCAACAAACCAAGATGGCCGCCATGGCTAAAAATAGAACATGGGGGTAAAATGCAGTTTTTGGCTTATAACTCAAAAACCAAAGCATTAAGAGCAAATCTGACAGCAAATAAAATTGTTGATCAGGTCACGATCTATCTGCCCTGGAATTTTCAGATGAATCGGATAATCGGTTGTTAGGTTGCTGCCCCTGAATTGGTAATTTTGAGGAAATTTTGCTGTTTGTTTTGTTATCTTAAATATTATTATAGATAGAGATAAACTGTAAACAGCAATAATGTACAGCAAAGTAAGAACTAAAAGTAAGTCACTATGACCAAAATAGTCAATTGACCCCCTAAGGAGTCATTGCCCTTCATAGTCAATTTTTAACAATTTTCTTAAGATTTGAAGATTTTCAATAACATTTTCCACAGAAAGTACTGTTATAGATAGAGATAATTGTAAGCAGCAAGAATGTTTAGTAAAGTAAGATCTACAAACACATCACCATCACCAAAACACAATTTTGTCATGAATCCATCTGTGTCCATTGTTTAATATTCACATAGACCAAGGTGAGCGACACAGGCTCTTTAGAGCCTCTAGTTATTTAAATCTTATAGTCACATAGTAAATCAGTTATATTTAGCTCACCTGGCCTAAAAGGCCATGTGAGCTTTTCTTATCACTTGGCGTCCGTCGTCGTCGTCTGTCGTCGTTAACAATTTTTCAAACATCTTCTCCTCTGAAACTACTGAATGGATTTGAATGAAACTTAGCATGATTGTTCCTTAGAGTATCCTGCACAAAGTGTGCGCTTCGATTTTTGATCCGTCAAAAAACATGGCCGCGGTTACCTAAAATAGAACATAGGGGTCAAATGCAGTTTTTGGCTTATATCTCTAAAACGAAAGCATTTAGAGCAAATCCGACATGGGGCAAAAATGTTCATTAGGTCAAGATCTATCAGCCCTGAAATTTTCAGATGAATCAAACAAACCATTGTTGGGTTGCTGCCACTTAATTGGTAATTTTAAGGAAATTTTGCAGTTTTTGGTCATTATCTTGAATATTATTATAGATAAAGATAAACTGTAAACAGCAAAAATGATCAGCAAAGTAAGATCTACAAATAAGTTAATATGACCAAAATTGTCAATTGACCCCTTAAGGGGTTATTGTCCTTTAATGGCAATTTTTCACAATTTGTTCATCATATTTGCTAACTTTAAAAAATCTTCTCCTCTGAAACTTCTAAATGGATTTGGATGAAACTTAGCATGATTGTTCTTTAGATTATCCTGCACAAAGTGTGTGCTTAGATTTTTGATCCGTCAAAAAACATGGCCACCGTTACTTAAAATAGAACATAGGGGTCAAATGCAGTTTTTGGCTTATATCTCAAAAACGAAAGCATTTAGAGCAAATCTGACATGGGGTAAAAATGTTCATTAGGTCAAGATCTATCAGCCCTGAAATTTTCAGATGTATCAAATAAACCATTGTTGGGTTGCTGCCACTTAATTGGTAATTTTAAGGAAATTTTGCAGTTTTTGGTCATTATCTTGAATATTATTATAGATAAAGATAAACTGTAAACAGCAAAAATGATCAGCAAAGTAAGATCTACAAATAAGTCAATTTGACCAAAATTGTCAATTGACCTCTTAAGGAGTTATTGCCCTTTAAAAACTTTTTTCACAATTTGTTCATCATGTTGACTTACTTTAAAAAATCTTCTCCTTTGAAACTGCTGTATCAATTTCAGCCAAACTTAGGCTAAATGAGTTTCAAAGTTTCAGAGTATCTAGTATAAATTTTATATTTCATTTCCTTGTATGTCAAGAAACATAGCTCCTATCATGCCTATGGCTAAAATAGAACATAGGAGAAATTGATTTTTTTTTGGCTTTTGAAGAGAATAGGACGATTTCAAGAACATTTAAATAAATTGAAAAGCCAAAATAATCATTGATGAGAGATTAAACCAAAAAAATTCAGGTGAGCGATTCAGGCTCTTGAGAGCCTCTTGTTTTATGTAAGGATGGATTGTGTATAATACAAATAATCATGATGATAGCAATATTTAAGAAATAATTCATAGGCTTGAATACATTGTGATTTTACCATGAGTGCATGGGCCCTTTATGACAAATATTTTACCCTGAGCGATAGGGAGGGGTAAAATATCGGCATAAAGGGACAACCTGTGGTAAAAATAAGATATATTCAAGCCCCATGAATTATATCAATTCTAATAGGACAAATATACAGCAATTATTTTGGATCTAAGCGCTCTAGGTGGAGGCAAATATTTGCTGTTCCTATAAATAAACTCACTATAAAATTGGAGTAAAAGGACAGAGCAAACTGAATTAGTGAGATGCTTAAACTATTTACCATAACATATTTAGATAGTTTTTGGATGAATTTAAATGATAATTTATTAATTTACTATTTGTCTTATTTGTATAAAAAAAAGATGGCTCATATCACATTTATACCACATTTTCACATTTATACCACATTTTAGCATGGTTTGTTTACATTTCCTTGTTGTGATGTTTTTCGGCTTCACAAGCGTGTATTTTCCCGTAAAATGCTTATATACTTACGTCACTGTTCTATGACATCGGGCACCTCATTCATAAAAAAGCATATGACGTATGATCGGAACAGCCCTTGCAATATATTCATATTTTACCACCGGTGTGAACTCAAAGTATTTGAAGGACATCATGTTAGAATGGACCACAATGACTACAAAATTTTATTTGCATCAATTGAGAGTGCCAGCGTGTCCTCTATTTATCTGGGAACCAGTATATTAACAAATTAACATATCTATGAATATTATATATCTCCCCAAAAGAAGCATAGCTTGTGAACCAAGTGTATAATTTACAAAGTGTAAATTAAAACATTTATTCAAATAGAAAACTGTTAAAAAACACCTTTTCTCACAACATTACTTATTCAACAGAATTGGCACGTAACTTTTGAGTGGATTAGTCCTACATTTGCGCGGAAAGGCACATTAGGTTTGCACAAATTTTACCTTTTGAAAAGTTACTACATTTGCGCGGATTTATACAAAAATATATGAAAAATAGATCCATTACTTGAAAAAAAACACAAAAAAACTTGATATTGTTTAAATAAACTAAAATTTGAACAAATCAACTTAATAAGATTAAAAATAATAAATTATTTAACAAACTTGCCAACTATTTAGTAGAAAATTACGTTACCAGCAATTCAAAATTTTCCATCAACAATGTGGACGGCTGTGCACTGTGAAGACACAAAACATACCATCTCCTCAGAAACTAACAAAACCTTTAAATAGACTTATTAAAAGGGGATATAGTTACGATACTGTTGTCAGGTCATTAAAGATTGCATATTTTGGCTTTAACATTGATTCACTGATAGGGTCTTTGCATCGGAACTAAACACATTTATTTCTAAAAAAACAGTTGTTGGCATGACACGGGTTATGTTCTTCTCATATATTTTATGATAGTATGATACTAAACCCCTAACGGGAGGGATTGTACCTGATATTCATATGATGAAGACATAATCTTTCAATCAGTTTAATTGAGGTCTGGAGCTGGCATGTCAGTTAACTGCTAGTAGTCTGTTGTTATTTATGTATTATTGTCATTTTATTTATTTTCTTTTGTTACATCTTTTGACATCAGACTCGGACTTCTCTTGAACTGAATTTTAATGTGCGTATTGTTATTCTTTTACTTTTCTACATTGGCTAGAGGTATAGGGGGAGGGTTGAGATCTCATAAACATGTTTAACCCCGCCGCAATTTTGCGCCTGTCCCAAGTCAGGAGCCTCTGGCCTTTGTTAGTCTTGTATGATTTTAAATTTTAGTTTCTTGTGTATAATTCGGAGTTTAGTATGACGTCCATTATCACTGTACTATTATGCATATTTTAGGGGCCAGCTGAAGGACACCTACGGGTGCGGGAATTCTCGCTACATTGAAGACCCATTGGTTGCCTTCGTCTGTTGTTTGCTCTATGGTCGGGTGGTTGTCGCTTTGACATATTCACCATTTCCTTTCTCAATTTTATTTTATCAACATTACAATGCCAGGCCACAGTCTTTTCATACCTATTACAATGAACAGTTTCATTCAAATCTTTCTTTGAGATTATTATGCATACAAGTTCAGGCGACTACATTTAAATTCGTGACAGCAATAACCAACAATTGTAAAAGGCACAGACAAAAGAGAAAATTCAGTTTACCTTTCAACAATTTCTAAAATTTCAAAATGTTGAAATTTCCTGTCAATGCCATCTTAAATCACAGGATAAGTATTGAACTATAGATAATTCCTGTATATATATATAATTCGCATGTTTATTCCATTATATTCATGACTATATACTTTGAATATTCTTTTCCATGATAGTAACTGTGTTTTTTTTTTAAACGTTTCTTTTACATTAATGTAGTGCCAATTGGCGCAAAAGCCAAGCACGGGTTTAATATATATTGTATATGTTTTTCAATAAGTTATGTCACCAATTTATGTTCAAAACAATAATGGAAAAAAATTACAGGTAAACTACAGGTAAATTCGCGCAAACATAAAACCATTTCTCTGGGCAAATGTAATGCTTGTCATTATAAAATCCGCACAAATGTAGGTCGCCCATCAGAATTATAGCTGCCTTAAAGTCATATGAAAGGAGTGACTAGTGAAAAATAATGTTTATGATCGATGTTTATCCAATTCTTGAACGAATGCATGTATGTATCATAAACTTAGTCTTCTGTGCACAAGTTTTGTCATTTTTTATGAGTAAATATTAAGCACTTCTTTACACTTCAAATTACATTAAGAAGTTATTTTGAATTATGGTCCTTTGAATTTGAAAATTTATGAGAGTAATTACAGTCTGCACTTTTTATAGGACAGCAAAAAATTTTACATTAATATATTGGAATCATGTCTTCATCATCAGCGTCAGCTTTGTCCGAAGATATTTGGTTTCCAGAAAAATAAAAAAATAACTTAAGGATACCAGTATAATCAAATCTATGAAAAAAGGGCCCAAATAAGCATTTTTCTAGAATTTTTTTTCGAAAAAAGGAGGGGGGGGGGATAAAAAAAAGTGGGGGGGGGCAATTTTTCTCCTCATGATTTCAGAATTTCAATTAATTTCTTCCAAAATATTTTTTTTTTTCACAAAAATAATGGGGTATACAAATTTTTTTTGAAGGGGTTATTTCAAAACATAGTGTCAGTCAGGGGTACTACTTAAACAAGTTAATTTTATTTACTTGAACAAGTAAAAAAAAATATACACATATAAGTAAATAAATAATGTTAGAATAATCTCCCCTTAATTTTCTCAAAAATTTACTTGTATAAGTAAATTTTTCTTACAATCCCACAAAAATCCTGCCTTTAATGATTTTTCCAAGGTTTGCTCAAATATTTAGCTCACGCGGCCTGAAGGACCAAGTGAGCTTTTCCCATCACTCTGCATCCGGCGTCCAGCGTCTGGCGTCATTAACTTTTACAGCAATCTTCTCCTCTGAAATAACTTGGCCAAATTAAACCAAACTTGGCCACAATCGTCATTGGGGTATCTAGTTTAAAAAATGTGTCCAGTGACCCAGCCAACCTACCAATATGGCCGCTAAATAGAACATAGGGGTAAAATGCAGTTTTTGGCTTATAACTCAAAAATCAAAGCATGTAGTGCAAATCTGACATGGGGTAAAATTGTTTATCAGGTCAAGATCTATCTGCACTGAAAATTTCAGATAAATTGGACAACCCGTTGTTGGGTTGCTGCCCCTAAATCGGTAATTTGAAGGAAATTTTACTGTTTTTATACGACAGCAAAAATCGAAAAAATTTTGGTCGTATATTGGTATCACGTTGGCGTCATTAAGAGCAAATCTGACAGGATAAAATTGTTTATCAGGTCAAGATCTATCTGCCCTGAAATTTTCAGATGAATTAGACAACCCGTTGTTGGGTTGCTGCCCCTAAATTGGTAATTTTAAGGAAACCTTACTGTTTTGGGTTATTATTATACCCCACGCAACGGGTTGCGGAGGGTATAATGTTTTTAACCTGTCAGTCCGTCCGTCCGTCAGTCCTGTTTCTTGTCATCGCAACTCCTCTCAAACCACACAAAAGAATTTCACGAAACCTTTTCAGATAATAAGGACATACTATGTATTTGTGCATATCGACGGGAAATTGCGATTCAATTTTTTTTCTAGGAGTTACGCCCCTTTGAACTTATTTACTTTAATGTACTCAACAGTTTGTCATTGCAACTCCTCTCAAACCCAACAACAGAATTTCAAGAAACCTTTTCAGATAATAAGGACATACTATGTAGTTGTGCATATCGACAGGAAATTGCAATTCAATTTTTTTTCTAGGAGTTACGCACCATTGAACTTATTTACTTTAATGTACTACTGCAACAGTTTGTCATCGCAACTCCTCTGAAACCACACAACAGAATTTCATGAAACTTTGTAGATAATAAGGACATACTATCTAGATGTGCATATGGACAGGAAATTATGATTAATTTTTTTTCTCTAGGAGTTATGCCCCTCTGAGTTTATTTGCTTTAAGGTACTACTTTAACAGTTTGTCATCTCAACTCCTCTGAAACCACACAACAGAGTTTCATGAAACTTTGTAGATAATAAGGACATTCTACGTAGATGTGCATATCGACAGGAAATTATGATTCATTTTTTTTCTCTAGGAGTTAAGCCCCTTTGAACTTATTATCTTCAATGTATTTCTGCAACAGTTTGTCATCTCAACTCCTCTGAAACCACACAACAGAATTCATGAAATTTTGTAGATAATAAGGACATACTATGTAGATGTGCATATTGGCAGGAAATTATTATTCAATATTTTTTCTTATACAATTTTTTTTTTTTACACTTATTTAATATCTCCACTGACAATGTGGGGACGTGGGGTATGTGAGCGTGCTCACTAAGGTTCTTTAATCTTGAATATTATTATAGATAGAGATAAACTGTAAACAGCAATAATGTACAGCAAAGTAAGACCTAAAAATAAGTCATCATGACCAAAATGGTCAATAGACCCCCTAAGGAGCTCTTGCTCTTTATAGTCAATTTTTAACAATTTTCACTAACATTTTCCACTGAAACTACTAGGCCAAGTTCATTATAGATAGAGATAATTGTAAGCAGCAAGAATGTTTAGTAAAGTAAGATCTACAAACACATCACCATCACCAAAACACAATTTTGTTATGTCTCCTTTGTTTAATATTTACATAGACCAAGGTGAGTGACACAGACTCTTTAGAGCCTCTAGTTTCATTAAAGTTCAATGTTTCATCTCATTATTTCATCAAAGAAACTGATTGAGCAAAGATTTTGTATATATGGGAAAGGCCTTCAAAAATTGCTCCTTTGGGGCTTGTAAATAAGCAAAGTTATGAAGATAACAGACAGATGGGATTTTCATTGTTCATGAAATTACACTTAAATGATTAGTAAAGACATCTGCAAAGGGTACACAAGTTAAAATTCTATTAGAGCAAAAAAATCTTAAGAATTCAAGAAAAGAAGAAAGGATGACTTTGTTACCTTAATAAAAAATAGTTAAATAAAATTCACTTGCATAAGTATCCTACAAATTTACCTATATGTGTATATTTTTACCCCTGACTGAGTGTCATGAGTGTATTTCGCAAAAGCAAAAAAATTTAATATAAATTCAAATCATATAACCAATTCTAAGTTCTTTGACTGCAGTTTTTCTTTGTCCGAAACATTTTATGTGTCAAATATTTGATTACAATCCAAAATTAGACCGGTATCATGATCAAGTGCAAATATTGTGTCCATTTTTGTCCCCTACTGTTCAGGGTTGGACCTGCAGTCATATCTAACTGAGCTCGGCAAACATTTTTTTTACACTCATGCTTGAAAATATTGATTTGAAAATTGGTATATAGAACTTAATCATGTCACTTCCAATACAGTTCAAGTTCCAATGTTCATGATGTTGATCTGGTTTGATGATTATCATGATTATATGCAGTGTTATGGTCACTAAAATGTTCAGTTTTCAAAAATTTTTGTATTCGTCTTGCTTTGAGATATTGGCTTGATATTTGTTATATAGTTTACAACATGACAAGTTATAGATTAGGTTAGAACTTTGCTCCAATAAAATGAATATGTAATTGGTAGTGGTCTATGTATTACCATGCAACACTCACAGAATGCTTGTTAATGCTTTTCTTTTCAGAATTGTATCTGGATCTACAAACAGATATTATAATCAACAGATCTGTAAAGTTGAGATGTACAGGTGGTGAAAGCAATGAATCCTGGTATCTTTGGAAAGGAGATAATCTTTTGATTGATGATGGGTCTCTCAATAGTGACTACAGTCTTAAGGATATCCATACAAGCCACACCAATCAGGACATGTATATAGAATTTAAAATGTTTATCCCTGAGTATTTAGATGTATACAAATGTGCTCGTGAGAAAGGAGATTCCTCAAATAGCCTCAACTTGAATGATATATTTGAAAATGGTAAGAGTATACTGGTAAAGTTAATTTAGTGTTTTTATACGACCGCAAAATTTGAAAAAATTTTCGTTGTATATTGCTATCACGTTGGCGTCGTCGTCTGCGTCGTCGTCCGAATACTTTTAGTTTTCGCACTCTAACTTTAGTAAAAGTGAATAGAAATCTATGAAATTATAACACAAGGTTTATGACCACAAAAGGAAGGCTGAGATTGATTTTGGGAGTTTTGGTCCCAATATTTTAGGAATAAGGGGCCAAAAAGGGCCCAAATAAGCATTTTCTTGGTTTTCGCACTATAACTTTAGTTTAAGTAAATAGAAATCTATGAAATTTTGACACAAGGTTTATGACCACAAAAGGAAGGTTGGGATTGATTTTGGGAGTTTTGGTTCTAACTGTTTAGGAATAAGGGGCCAAAAAAGGGCCCAAATAAGCATTATTCTTGTATTTTGCACAATAACTTTAGTATAAATGAATAGAAATCAATGAAATTTAAACACAAGGTTTATGAACACAAAAGGAAGGTTGGGATTGATTTTGGGAGTTTTGGTCCCAACAGTTTGGGAATAAGGGGCCCAAAGGGTCCAAAACTAAACTTTGTTTGATTTCATCAAAAATTGAATAATTGGGGTTCTTTGATATGCCGAATCTAACTGTGTATGTAGATTTTTAATTTTTGGTCCCGTTTTCAAATTGGTCTACATTAAGGTCCAAAGGGTCCAAAATTAAACTTAGTTTGATTTTAACAAAAATTGAATCTTTGGGGTTCTTTGATATGCTGAATCTAAAAATGTACTTAGATTTTTTATTATTGGCCCAGTTTTTAAGTTGGTCCAAATCGGGGTCCAAAATTAAACTTTGTTTGATTTCATCAAAAATTGAATAATTGGGGTTCTTTGATATGCCAAATCTGTGTTAGTAGATTCTTAATTTTTGGTCCAGTTTTCAAATTGGTTTTCATTAAGGTCCAAAGGGTCCAAAATTAAACTAAGTTTGATTTTAACAAAAATTAAATTCTCTGGCTTCTTTGATATGCTGAATCTAAACATGTACTTAGATTTTTTTATTATGGGCCCAGTTTTCAAGTTGGTCCAAATCAGGATCTAAAATTATTATATTAAGTATTGTGCAATAGCAAGTCTTTTCAATTGCACAGTATTGCGCAATGGCAAGAAATATCTAATTGCACAATATTGTGAAATAGCAAATTTCTTTTTAATTAGAGTTATCTTTCTTTGCCCAGAATAGTAAGCAAGAAATATCTAATTGCAAAATATTGTGCAATAGCAAGATTTTTTTTTTAATTGGAGTTATCTTTCTTTGTCCAGAATCAACTTAAATCTTTGTTATATATATACAATATACAATGTATATTCACTTTTTACTACCAACTGATAAATTAAAATAATCTTTACCATTCAGTGATAACAAGCAGTTTTTTTACATCTTAATATTTTATGATGTATTTAAATGAGTAGTTATTGTTGCAAACTCCATTAGAAATTTTAATTGAGATTAGTTTTGGAATAAGGGAAAGGGGGATGTGATTAAAAAAATTGGGTTCAATTTTTCTCATTTGAAATTTCATAAATAAAAAAGAAAATTTCTTCAAACATTTTTTTGAGAGGATTAATATTCAACAGCATAGTGAATTGCTCTAAGAGAAAACAAAAATTTTAAGTTCTTATTAGAACACATTCATTCTGTGTCAGAAACCTATGCTGTGTCAACTATTTAACCACAATCTATACATGCTATATTGAACTCTCTCGAATCTCAAAATTCACTAACTTTTATCATCATCATGATCATAAAGGTCTTTACTACTTTCATGATTTTCTCACACATTTTAAAATCCTCATTCATCTCCAGTTCACACAAGTATAGGGACAGAATATTTACACAAACAGAGACATGCATTATTGGCTTCTAATTAGAAATGATTACATGCTTGACCATAGTAAATTAATGTGGGCAATAATAAATACGGATCTGAGATAAGAAATAAATATGCAAAGTTCCACTCTATGACATCAAATTAAACCTCAGTGTAAAATTAATGTCAGACAATAATGATATTTTAAAAGCCAGTAAAGTGGGACGCACATATTCGCCGGGGACACAATTGCTCCGTTTTATGATTTTGAGGTGTAAAAACTTCAAAGGATGGCTGAAATGGAAGAAATGTGCTGATAAATTATAATTTTATGGCACATAGGATTATTTTTTACACTTCAATAAAATTGCGGCACTTATTGCAAAGGACCGAAAACGGACACTGATTTTCGGCCAATTTCCTGAATGAAAAACACAATTTTCAAAGAAGATTTTTTTAGTAATTTTTTGACTGATTGGCCTAAAGTTCTGTTTTTTACATCTTTGAAACATCTGCTGTTCATCTATAATGAAATATATTTGATAAATATTATATAAAACTGCAGTTAATTGGTTTCAAATAGATGTGTAAAACGGCAAATATGTGTCCCCCATTGACAAAACATCAGGAAATTTCAAACACCCTTTAATCTAACTTTACAGATACTCATTTCCAAACAAACATGTTTTCAAGCTTAGGAATGTTTTGCATTCTTCATATAGAAATATCAGTATACTTCAAAAACATATAGACCTGAACATAAACTGTAGAAAACATGGAAAGATGTGGCGAAAATGAGCACCCCACTCAAAATCAAATTCTAATTGGAGCTCTTTTAGTTTATTTTTGAAACAAGAACAAACTAGGTGGTAATGTTAAGAGTAAAACCTTTATCTTTAATTAAAACCTTTGTGTTAAACCTTTACTTTAAGACTTACAACATAAAATCAATGATTGGTTGGTAGAGCAGGCTAGACATCATGTGTATACAGTCTTGTTTAAAGTTGTTATATCTTTTTTAATGATTTTCTTTTCAGAATTGTATCTGGATCTACAAACAGATATTGCAATCAATAGATCTGTAAAGATGAGATGTACAGGTGGTGAAAGCAATGAATCCTGGTATCTTTGGAAAGGAGATAATCTTTTGATTGATGATGGGTCTCTCAATAGTGACTACAGTCTTAAGGATATCCATACAAGCCACACCAATCAGGACATGTATATAGAATTTAAAATGTTTATCCCTGAGTATTTAGATGTATACAAATGTGCTCGTGAGAGGAGAGCTTACTCAAATAGCCTTGACTTGAATGGAATATTTAAATATGGTAAGAGTATGAACCCAAGAGAAAATTAATCTGGAATTCCACTGGAATCCCGGCTGGAATTTTGATGGGATTCCAAGTGGGATCCCACCTAATTCCACCGGGATAAAATTTCGGGAATCCAGCCAAAAGTCCGGGAATTCCGATGTAAATCCCGGTTGAAATATACTGGGATCCCACTGGGATATTGTGGGAATTCAATTGGGATCCCACTGGGATAAAATTTCGGGATTCCCGCTAAATAAGCGGGATCCCGATGTTAATGTAATGGGATAAAATTTCGGGATTCCCGTAAAAGAAGCGGGATTCCGATGTAAATCCCAGTGGAAATATACTGGGATTCCCGGAAAAAAAAGCGGGATCCCAAAAATAAATACCAGCAGGATATACATGCACCAATTCAAATTGCACTGCCACTGGGATTCCTGGGTTATTTATGCAAAAGGATACATATGTCATGTTTTCCTTTCTGTTAATTAATTTGCTGTCTCTGTACTTCCAACTAGAATTGCTGAGTAAATTATGGTAACTGGAATATCTGCATGCAATCTGTTTCGTTGGCAGCTCCATTTAAAAAGATCAGTATATCCCCTAAAAGTATCTAAAAAATCCACAAAGAATCATTTGTTCAATACGTTTTGAAGCAACAAATTCAATAGAAATATTATTGCATGTTAATGTTTATAGAATACAGTAGATTGGAAGCTAGTCCAAATAATTATGAAGTCTTGGAAGGTTATTTTATTTTTTTTTGCAAATTAATTACCTTCCCCCTTTTTTATCCCCTGACGATAAATAACTAGCGACTTATTATTTTCACCAAATAAACATACACACAACTGAATTAAAGTTTGACATACCTACTATTTATGCCTGTTATGTGACAAGTTTAAAATAAGTTTATTCATGGCAATCATGCATGTATATATATTTTCAGTTTATGCTTTCAGACTTTCTGAAGTTGATTTGCTCAGATAAAAACCATACAAATCATAGCTCCTCAATAAATTATTTTTATAATCATTATATGCACATATACACATGTTAAATTAAATTATTAATGCACTTATCTGAAAACATCTTCATCTTCGTCCTGTCCATAATTCAGCGTAAACAAATTTTGATGACGTTTTTACCAGTACACAAACGTCGACGTGACTATCTCGCCCCAAATTATATCGGCCAAGTTGATCTGTCTCCGTAACGGTATTATAAATAAATTAAGGGTATCGCATAAAAGTATTAATTACTGGCCAGTTTTTACTAAATATAAGAAAAGAATACTTTAGTAATCGGCACATGGTGCATGCGGATAAGATAATGGCCGCATTATTTAGGACAGTATTTTCTTGGGTCGAACTGTTCAGTACAAAGCACGTGGTCATCATTTTTTTTTACATTTTACATAAGTTGAGAGACCAACATTTTACGACGTCAGTCATTATCTTATCATTGATGCTGGACAACAACTAATAGAAACGCACTTATGAGAAGTTGGGGAACATTAGAAACGCCCAAGCTTGTCTGGCAAAACACCCGTTGACATTTCCTCGGACGCCCTGTCATTTTTATCGCGAAAATCTCCGCATTTTTCTGACTTATAAATATCTGTCAAACTGAGTATTAAGTGACACTTAAATGTGATTGGCTTCACCTGACAGCTTTGGTGTCATACACATTGTTAATTAACACCAATAACCTATATTTGATGTTATTAGACACATTTGTATACACAAACAAAACACTTGCATATTTTCAACAACATAAATTAATTATGGTTCATACAATTTCCCGTTTTAACTAGACTGGGATCCCAGCATCAGACAGTTTTCCTGATTGGGATCCCGGCTTTAAACAGTTCCGATTGGGATCCCAGTGTCCGATATTTATCCCGTTTCATCTTGACTGGAATCCCGGCTTCAGACAGTTATCCCGAATGGGATCCCAGTTTCAGATATTTATCCCGAATGGGATCCCGCCTCCAGATGCTTATCCTGGCTTATCCAGACAATTTCACCGGGATTGCATTGGGATCCCGATCGATCCCGTTTTCGTTTTCTCTTGGGAAGTTTTAAAGTTTTTGTGCTTAAATCTTGTAAATGACAATTTTTATCTCACCTTGACAATGACAATGACTTTAATAAGCAAAGGTGCCACAAATCCCAAGAGGGAATTCCCAACCAAGGACTCTGTATTCAACTTAAGGAACTCCAGAATTAGAAAATTGAGCAAGCCATGTTGACCTCAACAAAAAACACCCAAAAGAATCTATAGAACTAGCATGTTTCTAATTTCAACTTAAATTTATTGATGTCTCATAAATTGTATAATATTTTACTGAAAGGAAATTTCTTCACATGTTATTTCTTTTGTGGAAATGGAGGGGGTGTTATAAAAAAAAATTTGGATGTAAAAAAAAAAAATGGTTTGGGCATGTTGGGGGGGGGGGGGGGCAATTTATTTTTTTCCTTAAAAAAAAACTTGTTTTTGTTTTCCCCAAGCATTCAAGATAAAAGTAATCAAATAGAAAATTTCTGCAAATATTGTGTTTTAAAATATTTTTTTCCTCCAGATTTAAGAAATGTTCCAAAGAAAAATTAAGGATCAAAATTTGTTTTGCTAATTCTTTGTATACTGTGGATTCATTAATATTCATTGGATACCAATTTTCGTGGCTTTCGAGGGTACAGGGGAACCACGAATTTCAATATTCAACGAATAACAAATTTTCTAAAGGAATGTATGTATAGATTTTGCCAAATCCACGAAATTAAATATCCATGAATATGCAAGTGTTCCTTAAAGCACGAAAATTGGTACCCACGAAAATAAATGAATCCACAGTATACTATTATAGTTTTGTTCAACAGCACAGTGTAGTGAATGTATTAGACATATTAGTATAGTTATTTTATTCTTATAATTTTTTTGTAGAACCTGAAGTAAAATGTGAAAATGTCAGTGCTGCTAAAGGAGATAGATTTATTACTCTTCAGTGCACAATCACTTTTCATGGAATAAAGTGTGGAAAAAATATATTTTGGAAAAATGGAAACACTGGAGAAACTATCAGCACTACACAAGGACTGTATAAAGAAAAATGTGAGGTATATATATATATATATATATATATATACAACTCGTCTAAACATCAACCCAACAATGTTAGATCTGTAAATTTGCTGCTTTCGCAAATTTTTTTGTTCTTCCCTCGCCAGGTTTCGAACCCATGCTAATGAGATATCGTGACACCAAATCGCCTGCACTGTAGTCTAGTTTTAATCTAGCGTGGTACTACAGTACATGATATATAAGGCATGAAGCTGTTATTCTTACATATCAGCTTAATTATCCATAGTAAAGAATCCTACAAATTAATGTAAGATACAGTCACAGAAAATAATTATATTTATAAGTACGTCTGAGCCAGTGACAACTCTACAACGGATTTATCCATTGGATCACCAGCAGTGATGGTGATACATGGCTGTGTACATTATGTATATACAACTCGCCTAATCATCAACCCAACAATGTTAGATCTTTCGCAAATTTTTTGTTCTTCCCTCGCCGGGATTCGAACCCATGCTACTGAGATATCGTGAGAACAAATGAATTCAGTTGTAAACTTTATACATGCATCATCAAATACACCCAAGTTTGTAGTAGTATCAATATATACATCCAGAATTTTCTCACTTATATTACTATTACTAAAGTTCTTATATTTTCTTGCAAGCCACAACTCCCTTTTTGTCGAGCCTTCGACTTTAGTCGAAAAAGCGAGACTAAGCGATCCTATATTCCGTCGACGTCGGCGTCGTCGTCGGCGGCGTCCACAAATATTCACTCTGTGGTTAAAGTTTTTGAAATTTTAATAACTTTTTTAAACTATACTGAATTTCTACCAAATTTTGACTGAAGCTTGTTTATGATTATAAGAAAGTATCCAGAAGTAAATTTTGTAAAAATAAAATTCCGTTTTTTCCGTATTTTACTTCAAAATGGACTTAGTTTTTCTGCGAGGAAACATTACATTCACTCTGTGGTTAAAGTTTTTAAGATTTTAATAACTTTCATAAACTATCCTTGATTTGTACCAAACTTGGACAGAAGCTTGTTTATGATCATAAGATAGTATCAAGAAGAAAATTTTGTAAAAATAAATTTCCACTTTTCCGTATTTTACTTATAAATGGACTTAGTTTTTCTGCGAGGAAACATTACATTCACTCTGTGGTTAAAGTTTTTAAAATTTTAATAACTTTCATAAACTATCCTTGGTTTGTACCAAACTTGGACAGAAGCTTGTTTATGATCATAAGACAGTATCAAGAAGAAAATTTTGTAAAAATAAATTTCCACTTTTCCGTATTTTACTTGTAAATGGACTTAGTTTTTCTGCGAGGAAACATTACATTCACTCTGTGGTTAAAGTTTTAAAAATTTTAATAACTTTCATAAACTATCCTTGATTTGTACCAAACTTGAACAGAAGCTTGTTTATGATCATAAGATAGTATCAAGAAGAAAATTTTGTAAAAATAAATTTCCACTTTTCCGTATTTTACTTGTAAATGGACTTAATTTTTTTGCCAGAAACAAAACATTCACTCTGTGGTTTAAGTTTTAAAAATTTTTATGATGTTCTTAAACTATCCTGGATTTCTACCAAACTTAGACAAAAGCTTGTTTCTGATCGTAAGATATACATGATATATCAGAAGTAAATTAAAAAAAAAAAAAATCACTTTTTCAGTATTTTACTTATAAATGGACTTTCTTCCAGTTAACATTACATACAGTCTGCAGTTAAAGTTTATAAAACATTTATTAGATTCATAAACTATCCTGGATTTTTTTTTACCAAACTTGAAAGCTTCTTTCAATCAAAAGACAGTATCGAGAGGGAAATTTTTAGTGATGTTTTCCTTATTTTTGTTGAGTCTGCGATTAACAGCAAAAGTAGGCGAGACACTGGGTTCCGTGGAACCCTTATGAATTTTTTTCTGTAGTGTCTGAAAAACAATGAACCCGTTTTGTGCATTGTGGAGGTATGTAAAGTGACTTATTCCTGCCAACAGCCACATTATTTGGACTCATATGGAAAGTAATCAGATTGTTATCTCATTGGCAATCATTAAGGAACCACATCTCCTTATTTTAGTAAGGGTTAATTATTTGAAATAAAAGACTAACAAACATAAAAACATTTGAAAATAAAGTTTCTGCAATAATTTCATATATTTATGTTGTCATTTTAAGATTTCAGTTTATTTATAAATCAACGATAAAATTGGTTGTATAAATGGTGCCACAATGTTTGTAATTGACTAAATTGTTAAACTAGTATAACAATACTATTGTCCAAATCTACAGAACTGGATTATGCACCAAGTAACAGAATAACAATGTCATTATAGGTCACTTGTAACTTAACTAGGAACTATGTGGGGTATAAGAGCGTAATTGCTTACTCTTCATCTTCATTTTGGTTAAATAATTGTACCTAGAAGGCATAGTCTGTTAATTATATATAATGTATCTTTGACTAAGAAAAATGAAATTGCAAGAAACAAATTCACATATTAATTTAAATATTGTAGATGTTTCAGGTAGTCTTTAACTATTTCTTTGTACTGTAACGGGAGGGGGTCAGTGACGACACCTCCAGGGACGTGTAGTGGCCAGTACTTCGTCCCTTTTCGACCATCTAGATACCTGATATCAGATTATGGCTGAACAACAGACAATAATCAAATGAAACTATATTTATTCACAAATGTACAATGAATGCATGTATTAAACAAAGTCCGAAATAACCAGAGTATGAAAACGAATTCTTATATGCAGTTCAAAAACAAAGTTATTTAAATGTAAAATGTAAATAAAGTGTTTCCAGAATTAGTCTTGAGTAAGGTAAATTTGTTTTGTGTTGAGTTTTATTCAAACTTGCACCAAAAAGAAGTGACTAAATCTGGCAAACTACACCTGAAGTGGTGGCTAAATATATAATAACAATTCAAGCTTAAAATGTAGATTAAATACATGCCCAAACTGTTCAAATATCGCTCTGTAGACATATCAAGCTGCGCCCCACAAAACATATAATTTTATTTATCAATAATGCTGAAGGGGATAAATATCTTGTATTTCACATCTACCATTCTATGTATTTTTTTCTATAGGCAAGTGTGAATGGTTCCTTCATCAAAGCTTCTTTGAGTATTGACACGGTTACAGATGAAATCATCAGAACAGATTATTGCTTGGTGTATGTCAATAAACATAAGACTTCTAAACATTATGTTGGAATATCAACTCCAGGTAGTGTAATAAATACTTATATAAAATGTGAAGCAAATATTTACTGGTCAGGGCCTTAAAGCTCACCTGACTAAAAAATTCAGAATGTTGCACTCTTCAAATTGTTTGTTTATGTAAAAAATGTTGGAAGACTTCTTAAAAGAGTTCTTTTAAAATGGCAACTTTTGCCATCACTTGGCATCCGTCGTCATCCTGCATTGCAATTGTCATCGTCCTTCTGTTATAAACTATTTCAAACATCTTCTTTTCTGAGACTACTGAACCAATTTCTACCAAACTTAAGCTGAACGATCAATAAGGTATTAGAATAAAGTTTGTGTTTTATTTTCTGTTTTGTCGAAAAACATGGCCGCCATCCCTAATAATAGAATATAGTGGTTAAATGGAGTTTTTTTGCAGCTTCTGGTTATTATCTAGAATATTTTTATAGATAGAGATAAACGGTAAAAAGAAATAATGTACAGCAAAGTAAGACCTAGAAATAAGTCATTATGACAAAAAATGGTCAATTGACCCCTCAAGGAGTGGATGTTCTTATCCCAGGCAGACAATCCTGGCCGTATTGGTCACAACTTTTTGGAACGTTTGGTCCTCTGGTCTCTTCAACTTTGTACTTGTTTTGGCTTTCAAACTTTTTTCATCTGAGCATCACTAGTTAGTCTTGTGTGGACGTCTGGCATGTTGATTTTTTAACCTGGTACCTTTTGTTGGCTACTATTCATTTGTTTCTTTGTTGTATATTTTCTCACAATTATTTGTATTAATTTGTAGTCCTGTCATGTAATGTTGTCATTTTAATGTTATAATTAACATTGCCATTAAAGCGGGAGGTTTGGCATGCCACAAAACCAGGTTAACCCACCATTTTTTTTCTTAAAATGCCATGTAGGTGTAACACCACTAATTCGGGCCGGCCAGAAAGCACATACCAGAAAGTAGTACATATTTAACACAAAATAGTTCCTAACTTTGGAAATATGTAGAATATTTAGGTACTTTTGGTATCAAATGAAAGCTGAACGTCTGGTGATCATTGTAGAACACTTTTGGACTTTTAATTTTGAATATTAAAAAAACTGCACCAAATTTTAAAAAGAGGGTACATTTTGTCTGTTTGTCAAATCTGAAGTACCTGTTTTGGTACATCCAAAGTTCAGGGATCCAGTTCTTTCTTATATGCAATTAAAGGTATGTTGATTTTTTGAGTACAAGACACCATAAAGTGTTGCTTTGAAATGCATTGATTGCTACTTTATTTGAACTTAAAACAAAAGAGATGTGACTGCTTGAAACGGAGGAATTTAACATAGAAAGCAATGGGACCATGAATTAGTGGTGTACTTCCTATTATAGAGAATCATAAGAAATCCAATTTATAGAAGTTGTACCTATTCCAATGTAAATAAGTCAAATTTGATGTTAGTAATCATGTTTAATCATCTTTTTTGGGTGAACCATCCTGTTTATGGGAAATTTAAGCTCTTGAATTGGCATACTCAAGTCTTTTAGCCTTTTATGGTCATACAACATGCATGCAGTTAAGACTTGACTCCAAGTTTTTATTTTTGCATTTTTTGTGATTGAAATCAATAAAACATGTATTTTATGACTTGTATATGGTACAAAATAGCTCTTGAACAAAATAATTCTATGATTTTTCAAGTTTTATTGTGTTTCTTATGGTAGCCTTTTACAATCTAGGCAAATGGTATACTCATATAAGAATTCTAAAATCTCACTGTACATGCAATTTTGAACCAGTTTAGCAAGTTATCTGAGTCATGTATCTAGCTGAGGGACATATAAATTGCTCTTAATAATCTATGTTTTAGCACAGATTTATAGTTTATTCCCAAAATAAGCCATTTTCCAATTTAAAGAAAAAAGGGGGAATAATTTTCTCATTTATGTCTTAAGTTTGGACTAATATATTTTTATTTGATGAAGAACCTCTGATAAAAATATGTCTATTGGTAAGCAAACAGCTTTCCTAATACAAATTAATAAATAAAACAATGATATTGAGAATAAAAAAAAGTATATTGACCATTGGTAATATCCATATGCAGTTTTCTTTGAATAACCATTATGTTACTACCAGTCCAATTTGAGCTTAAAATTAGAAAAATAGTATTTGGACTAAAGCTTTATATGTTTTTTATTGCTTGAAATAGATCATAGAATGAAATAAAGTAATGCTCAAGTCAATATAGCAAGTTTGGTTCTGTTATAGGTATAACACCACTAATTCGGGCCCGGCCAGAAAGCGCATACCAGAAAGTAGTACATATTTAACACAAAATAGTTCCTACGCATGAGTTTAACTTTGGAAATATGTAAAATATTTAGGTACTTTTGGTATCAAATGAAAGCTGAACGACTGGTGATCATTGTAGAACACTTTTGGACTTTTAATTTTGAATATTAAAAAAACTGCACCAAATTTTAAAAAGAGGGTACATTTTATCTGTTTGTCAAATCTGAAGTACCTGTTTTGGTACATCCAAAGTTCTGGGAACCAGTTCTTTCTTATATGCAATTAAAGGTATGTTGATTTTTTTAGTACAAGACACCATAAAGTGTTGCTTTGAAATGCATTGATTGCCACTTTATTTGAACTTAAAACAAAAGAGGTGTGCCTGCTTGAAACAGAGGAATTTAACATAGTAAGCAATGGGACCATGAATTAGTGGTGTACTTCCTGTACCAAGTCAGGAAAATGGCCATTGTTATATTATAAATTGTAGTTTGTATCTGTGTGTGTTACATTTTAATGTTGTGTTTCTGTTGTGTCGTAGTTCTCTTATATTTGATGCGTTTCCCTCAGTTTTAGTTGGTAATCTGGATTTGTTTTTTCTCAATTGATTTATGAATTTTGAACAGCGGTATACTACTGTTTCCTTTGTTTATTGCCTTTGATAGTCAATTTTCTAACAACTTTCATAGATTTTGTAAATTTTTACAAAATATTTTTCACTGTAAGTACTGGCCATAAGCCAATTTCATAATAGATAGAGATAATTAATTGTAAGCAGCAAGAATGTTCAGTAAAAGGTCTATAAACACATCACTGTCACCAAAACATAATTTTGTTATGAATCCATCTGTGTCCTGTGTTTGATAAGCATGTAGACCAAGGTCAATTTGTTACTTTTCATTCAGTAACTATCAGAAGTAATCTTATTGCATTCCTATTTCAGACCTGTCAATGAACACCTTAGTGTTAGAGAATCAATTTGACTGGATGATCCTGGTAGGAATCCTAGCTGGAATTTTAGCCATATTTATAATGATTGTAATCGTCAGCATTATGAATAAAGTTCACAACATTGGCTGCCTTTCGGGTAAGTTTTTTTTTTAAAAGGTACACTCCTTTTAGTGCTAATTTCCTAGAGGTTTAAAGTCTACTTTATGTCTTAAGATTGCTTGTATTGGTACCAAAATGTACTAATATTTATGTATTGTGTAACTTGTAAACCACAATTAAACCAATTACCATGTAGTGATAATTAGGAACATCCAGATGAAGAAAATCTATGGGTATCGTACATTGTACACAAAATCAACCATCTACCCAGGGGCAATAGAGGGCTAAACATGTAGTCCATTTTATACCTGGGATTTAAACGAGTTTCAAAAATATATCCATATTTGACATCTTCCATTTAAAAGTGCCCCAACAATTACCTTGAAAATATTTTTTTTGTTAACTCTTTTCTTTTAGCTTTTTGTTAAGTCTTTAACTTAAGTAGAAAAAGCGAGACATAGCAATCTACATTTTTTCAGTGGCGGCATCCACAAATAGTCACTCTGTTGTTAAAGTTTTTATACGACCGCAAAAATTTTAATTTTTGGGTCGTATATTGCTATCACGTTGGCGTCGTCGTCGTCCGAATACTTTTAGTTTTCGCACTCTAACTTTAGTAAAAGTGAATAGAAATCAATGAAATTTTAACACAAGGTTTATGACCACAAAAGGAAGGTTGGGATTGATTTTGGGAGTTAGGGGCCAAAAAGGGCCCAAATAAGCATTTTCTTGGTTTTCGCACTATAACTAAAGCATATCAAATAAGCCCAAGAATTTAATTTTTGTTAAAATCAAACTTAGTTTAATTTTGGACCCTCTGGACCTTAATGTAGACCAATTTGAAAACTGGACCAAAAATTAACAATCTACATACACAGTTAGATTTGGCATATCAAAGAACCCATTTATTCAATTTTTGATGAAATCAAACAAAGTATAATTTTGGCCCCCCATTCGGACCAACTTGAAAACTAGGCCAATAATTAAAAATCTAAGTACATTTTTAAATTCAGCATATCAAAGAACCCCAAGGATTCAATTTTTGTTAAAATCAAACTAAGTTTAATTTTGGACCCTTTGGACCTTAATGTAGACCAATTTGAAAACGGGACCAAAAATTAAGAATCTACATACATAGTTAGATTCGGCATATCAAAGAACCCCAATTATACAATTTTTGATGAAATCACACAAAGTTCAATTTTGGACATTTCGGGCCCCTTATTCCTAAACTGTTAGGACCAAAACTCCCAAAATCAAACCCAACCTTCCTTTTATGGTCATAAACCTTGTGTTTAAATTTCATAGATTTCTATTTACTTATACTAAAGTTATTGTGCGAAAACCAAGAATAATGCTTATTTGGGCCCTTTTTTGGCCCTTAATTCTTAAACTGTTGGAACCAAAACTCCCAAAATCAATCCCAACCTTCCTTTTTAGTCATAAACCTTGTGTCAAAATTTCATAGATTTCTATTCACTTAAACTAAAGTTATTGTGCGAAAACCAAGAATAATGCTTATTTGGGCCCTTTTTTGGGCCTTAATTCCTAAACTGTTGGAACCAAAACTCCCAAAATCAATCCCAACCTTCCTTTTGTGGTCATAAACCTTGTGTCAAAATTTCATAGATTTCTATTCACTTAAACTAAAGTTATTGTGCGAAAACCAAGAATAATGCTTATTTGGGCCCCTTTTTGGCCCCTAATTCATAAACTGTTGGAACCAAAACTCCCAAAATCAATCCCAACCTTCCTTTTGTGGTCGTAAACCTTGTGTCAAAATTTCATAGATTTCTATTCACTTAAACTAAAGTTATTGTGCGAAAACCAAGAATAATGCTTATTTGGGCCCCTTTTTGGCCCCTAATTCATAAACTGTTGTGACCTCAACTCCAAAAATCAATCCCAACCTTCCTTTTGTGGTCATAAACCTTGTGTTTAAATTTCGTTGATTTCTATTTACTTATACTAAAGTTATTGTGCGAAAACCAAGAATAATGCTTATTTGGGCCCTTTTTTGGCCCTTAATTCCTAAACTGTTGGAACCAAAACTCCCAAAATCAATCCCAACCTTCCTTTTGTGGTCATAAACCTTGTGTCAAAATTTCATAGATTTCTATTCACTTAAACTAAAGTTATAGTGCGAAAACCAAGAAAATGCTTATTTGGGCCCTTTTTGGCCCCTAATTCCTAAAATGTTGGGACCAAAACTCCCAAAATCAATCCCAACCTTCCTTTTGTGATCATAAACCTTGTGTTAAAATTTCATTGATTTCTATTCATTTTTACTAAAGTTAGAGTGCGAAAACTAAAAGTATTCGGACGATGACGACGACGCCAACGTGATAGCAATATACGACCAAAAAATTAAAAGGGCCAAAATAAGCATTATTCTTGGTTTTCTCACAATAACTTTAGTATAAGTATATAGAAATCTATGAAATTTAAACACAAGGTTTATGACCATAAAAGGAAGGTTGGGTTTGATTTTGGGAGTTTTGGTCCTAACAGTTTAGGAATAAGGGGCCCAAAGGGTCCAAAATTGAACTTTGTGTGATTTCATCAAAAATTGTATAATTGGGGTTCTTTGATATGCCGAATCAAACTATGTATGTAGATTCTTAATTTTTGGTCCAGTTTTCAAATTGGTCTACATTAAGGTCCAAAGGGTCCAAAATTAAACTTAGTTTGATTTTAACAAAAATTGAATCCTTGGGGTTCTTTGATATGCTGAATTTAAAAATGTACTTAGATTTTTAATTATTGGCCTAGTTTTCAAGTTGGTCCAAATGGGGGTCCAAAATTAAACTTTGTTTGATTTCATAAAAAAATGAATAAATGGGTTCTTTGATATGCCAAATCTAACTGTGTATGTAGATTCTTAATTTCTGGTCCAGTTTTCAAATTGGTCTACATTAAGGTCCAAAGGGTCCAAAATTAAACTAAGTTTGATTTTAACAAAAATTTAATTCTTGGGCTTATTTGATATGCTTTATCTAAATATGTACTTTGATTTTTGATTATGGGCCCAGTTTTCAAGTTGGTCCAAATCAGGATTCCATATCAAGTATTGTGCAATAGCAAGAAATTTTCAATTGCACAGTATTGCACAATAGCAAGAAATATCTAATTGCACAATATTGTGCAATAGCAATTAATTTTCAATTGGAGTTATCTTTCTTTGTATAGAATAGTAGTTGATAATATATGTTGGAAATTTGCCAGACATGACTATGATGTCATTTTCTATTTTTATTTGCCAATAACTTTATGTAAATAACTTCATTGGAAATTTGCCAATATAAAATGTTGCTGATGAAGTTTTTTTTTATTGTTTTATACAATAAACAATGTATATTCACTTTTACTACCAACCAATCTTTACCATTCAGTGATAACAAGCACTTTATTTTACATTTTAATATTTTATGATGTATTTAAAAGAGTAGTTATTGTTGCAAACTCCATTAGAAATTTGAATTGATATCAGTTTTGGAAAAAGGGAAACAGGGATGTGAAAAAAGGGGGGGGGGGGGGGTCCGGTTAAATTTTTCTCATTTCAGATTTCATAAATAAAAAGAAAATTTCTTCAAACATTTTTTTGAGAGGATTAATATTCAACAGCATAGTGAATTGCTCAAAGGCAAAAAAAAACTTTTAAGTTCATTAGACCACATTCGTTCTGTGTCAGAAACCTATGCTGTGTCATGATCAACTATTTAATTTTAGATTTAAAAAGTTTGAAGAAGAAATCTTTAATTGATTTGATAAATCTTGACATTTGTTTTGTGTAAAAAAAAACCATGTAATGTCAAAAATTTGATCACAATCCAAATTCAGAGCTGTATCACGCTTGAATGTTTTGTCCATACTTGCCCCAACTGTTCAGGGTTCGACCTCTGCAGTCGTATAAAGCTGCGCCCTGCGCACCTGGTTCCCTTTGGGATCAATATTCTTCTGTCAGCTGTTCCATCCATGCGTCCGTAGTAATTATTGTAAAAGTACGGATTTTGGTCATAGCTGGTCCGGTTCAGATCCGTAGTTTAGAAATCGGTCAATGGCGGACGAATGCAAGAAAATTTACAAAAATAAACGATGTTTGACAAGTTATTTGGAAAGAAACATGACGTTTTTAATGCAATAAATGGATTAAACATTTACTGGAGGCAACTTTTATCACGTTTAAATGAAGTAACAAATTTATTTTGCCGCCGAAATTTAGGTTGATGTACGTTTTCGAGGAGGGAAAGAGTAACAAGCACCGGAACTTGCAGAAATGAACGAAGTGATAAAAAGTTGTATTTTTTATTAAATAACCTGCTACACATTGCGAAGACAATGCTTAAACCTCTTTTCTAAAGATAATGAATCGTTTATGTCTGAATTTCTTTAATTATCAATAAAAAATTGATGTTTCATCAACTTGGTAAAAATTGAAAATATATGATGACGGAAGCGACTGAAAGCGAGTATCGTCAAGAACAGGGTGACTTGTTTTCGCTTTTGGGGGTCGGGGAAAGCGAAGTGACGGTCGGGAAGGCGACTTGGCCCAGTTTTCAAGTTGGTCCAAATCAGGATTCCTTATCAAGTATTGTGCAATAGCAAGAAATTTTCAATTGCACAGTATTGCACAATAGCAAGAAATATCTAATTGCACAATATTGTGCAATAGCAATTAATTTTCAATTGGAGTTATCTTTCTTTGTATAGAATAGTAGTTGATAATATATGTTGGAAATTTGCCAGACATGACTATAATGTCATTTTCTATTTTTATTTGCCAATAACTTTATGTAAATAACTTCATTGGAAATTTGCCAATATAAAATGTTGCTGATGAAGCTTTTTTTCCTTATCTTATCTAAAATGTTTTTAGATAATATATGTTGGACATTTGCCAGACATGACTATGATGTCATTTTCTATTTTTATTTGCCAATAACTTTATGTAAATAACTTCATTGGAAATTTGCCAATATAAAATGTTGCTGATGAAGATTTTTTTTTGTTTGATACAATAAACAATGTATATTCACTTTTACTACCAACCAAATCTTTACCATTCAGTGATAACAAGCACTTTATTTTACATTTTAATATTTTATGATGTATTTAAAAGAGTAGTTATTGTTGCAAACTCCATTAGAAATTTGAATTGATATCAGTTTTGGAAAAAGGGAAATGGGGATGTGAAAAAAAAGGGGAGGGGGTTTAAATTTTTCTCATTTCAGATTTCATAAATAAAAAGAAAATTTCTTCAAACATTTTTTTGAGAGGATTAATATTCAACAGCATAGTGAATCACTCAAAGGCAACATTTTTTTTTTAGTTCATTAGACCACATTCATTCTGTGTCAGAGACCTATGCTGTGTCAAGTATTTAATCACAATCCAAATTTAGAACTGAATCCAGCTTGAATGTTGTGTCCATACTTGCCCCAACCGTTCAGGGTTCAACCTCTTTGGTGATATAAAGCTGCGCCCTGTGGAGCATCTGGTTTCCAGTTAACCTTGCATACAATACAGTCTGCAGTTAAAGTTTTTAAAACATTCATTAGATTCATAAACAAACCTTGATTTTTATCAAACATTGACAGAAGCTTCTTACAATCAAAAAATAGAATTGAGAGGAATATTCTTTTAAATTTTTTCCTCATTTTTAGCTCACCTGGCCCAAAGGGCCAAGTGAGCTTTTCTCATCACTTGGCGTCCATCGTCTGTCGTCCATCGTCGTCGTCGTCATTAACTTTTAACATTTTGAACTTCTTCTAGAGAACCACTAAATGGAATGAAACAAAACATGGCATGAATGTTCCTTATGAGGTGCTGACAAATTGTTGTTACTTTGTAACCGATCCATCGTCCAAGATGGCCTCCAGCGTGGGACTTAGTTTAACATAGGACCCTATGGGAATTGCATACAAATGACTTCTTCTAGAGAACCACTGAATGGAATGAAATCAAACATGGCATGAATGTTCTTTATGAGGTGCTGACCAAGTATTGTTACTTTGTAGCCGATCCATCATCCAAGATGGCCGCCAGCGGGGGACTTAGTTTAACATAGGACCCTATAGGAAATTCATACAAATGACTTCTTTTAGAGAACCAATGAATGGAATAAAACCAAACATAGCATAAATGTTCCTTATGAGGTACTGACCAAGTGTTGTTACTTTGTAGCTGATCCATCATCCAAGATGGCAGCCAGAGGGGGGAGTAAGTTTAACATAGGACCCTATGGGATATGCATACAAATGACATCTTTTAGAGAACCACTAAATGGAATGAAACCAAAAATATCATGAATGTTCCTTATGAGATGCTGACCAAGTGTTGTTACTTTGTCTCCGATCCATCATACAAGATGGCTGCCAGCGGGGGGCTTAGTTCAACATAGGACCCTATGGGAAATGCATACAAAAGTCTTCTTCTAGAGAACCACAGAATTGAATGAAATCAAACATAGCATGAATAATCCTTTCCTTATGACAGTCAGGGATTTAACTCTATAGGGTTATAACAGGACAATAACCATCTTCGCTAGCCAAGGGTTACGATCCACTCCCGCTCTCTTCACCCTTGGCTAACTGAATGCTCAACTTTTCCTCAACTACAAAAATTTCAAAGTCTGAATGCCCAACTTTTGCTCAACTATATGAAAATCAAAGATCAATTGCTCAACTTAATGGCCAGCTTCAGTTGAGGGCCAGTTGAGCGACATCTATCCAACATACAGTGCTTAGCCAGGTTTGAGTTGAGCTAAGATGCTCAACACCTAGCCATCAACTATTTTGCTTTAAAAAGCTAGCCCTCAACTGTCCGGCACATGGCTATCAACTGGCCCTCAACTTTTTTTTTCTGTAGGGGAGCTAATACATGTATACGTAGTAATAATAATAATAATAACAAATTAAAAATAATGGTTCCTAATGTAATTTTTTGACAGACATTTTGATGGAATTTATGGCATTAGAAACAAATATAAATAAACATTTATTGCAAACCCTATCATAGTTTTCCACAGATTCACCTTCAAGTTACCTGTCCATTTAAACTTTTGTAAGTTCTATTGTCCCATCTAACAAATACAATAGCTATTGTTCTATGTTTAGTTTATTCAATGGGACCTTTATGGTGACTTAAGTAACACCAGTATCACTCAGATTACAATTCTACCTTGACATCTAAGTTTGTATTTAGCCAATAAAATACTTATTTTGTCTTGAGAATTGAAAGGTCAGGTTATCCCATTGAACAATAGGAGTTGATAATAGTTATCAAAGGTACTAGGATTATAATTTAGTACGCTAGACGGGCGTTTTGTCTACATAAGACTCATCAGTGACGCTCATATCAAAATATTTATAAAGCCAAACAAGTACAAAGTTGAAGAGCATTGAGGATCCAAAATTCCAAAAAGTTGTGCCAAATACGGCTAAGGTAATCTATGCCTGGGATAAGAAAATCCTTAGTTTTTCGAAAAATTTAAAGTTTTGTAAACAGGAAATTTATAAAAATGACCACATTATTGATATTTTGGCTTCATGGCATTTACCTTGTCCAAAATTAAGGTCACTCTATTGTTATTGTGATATTGTTAAAGTACAAAAGAACCCTATATTCTACCAATACATGTACTTAAACTTTGTGCATCTTGAGTTACTTGATCAAAATATTTTAATGTTTAATTTTTTGGGTTATTTTAGGCTTTTTAATTGCATATTCCCCTTTACCATGTTTACATGGTAGTTTTTTTTAAATATAAAAATTGGTAGTTTTTTAAGTTTTTTTTTTTTTTTATCTTATTGACTGTTATAGAAATAGACAATGCTTTCAGATTTTCTATTACACTGTCTAGTTTTTATACCAAAATCTGACTGATAATTATAGTTGCAAAATATTTTAGATGAGAGTTGAATTTATTTTTATTCTTTATATGTGCATGGAAGGTTTAAACAATAATAATGTGAACAAGAATGAAAAAAACATCTGGGTCCCAAAAAAACCCATCATCAACCAGGATAAAAAATTCCAAATATTATTTTTTATACCAAAATCACTTCATATAAAATAAACTTTAAGATTATATTGATTCCTATTAAATTGAAATCACATGCTACTGTTTAACATGTTATGGTCATGCCCCAACAGAAAATCAATAAAATATCACAGTACAATGTACTTTTAGCACAAACACATAAGGTCACTGTGAAATGGACATCTACTCAGGCAGGAGCAAACAGTCAGTTATACCAAACTAGTTTGACTAGATGTCTAGTTAAGTCTTGGAATACCAATGGTGTGTCCTATATTTTAACAATGTAATTGACATGAGGACCTGGATGGTTGTTTTTAATATCTGTAAATTTTGAGGGCATTTTTCTTTAGCTTTAAAAATAACTCTCATTCTGTAAAATTCTCAAGAAAATGATTTTGCTATTTAGTCTTTCTGTTACAAGATTATTTATTAATTCTGTACATTGATCATCATATATTTTATTAGTATTGCATTACGGTTACCTAAGTTACCTTTTATTTTGCACAGTTATTCTTTATACTTTTGCATCCCATTATTCTCTTTTCTTTATTTTGTTGTTCATTTTTACTATTCAATATTCTTTTATTGCTATTACATCTATTCTGTAAACCCCATTCAGACCCTCATAGGTAAACTTCTATTGTGTGAATGGAATACACTGACCTTTCAATTCTCAAGGCTAAATAAGTATTTTATAGGCTAAATACAAACTAAGATGTCAAGGTAGAATTGTAATCTGAGTGATACTAGTGTTATTCAAGTCACCATAAATTTCTTGCAAGAGAAATCTATCACTCACTGATTAATTTTCTTGAACAAAAAATTGAACTGTCATGATGGAAATACATGTACAAATAAGTAATTATAAAACTGCATGACTGTGATGTTGTATTTATTCAATCAAAGACACATTTTTAATTTGTTTGATATAAATACTGATTTAAAAATTGAAAGTTGATTTCTGATCAAATTTCAACATTTTACCTATTAAAATTTGATTTTTTTAAGACTGTTCACAAAATGATAATGTTTAAATAAGGTCTTCATAAATGTATTCTTAATAACTGAACAACCACAAAAAAACATGCAAATTCTTTGAAACATACATATGCATGCAATACTTAAAAAAAATCAGAAATAAACTTTCCATAATAAAATCAGTGCTTATATTGAACAGATTGAAAATATATTATTGAAATTGAATAAATACTGTATCACATGCAGTTTATGTGAGTTTATACATTTATTTCAATCAACAAAGAAGATATTTTTTTGGTCAGGCAAATTAATCAATAAGTGATAGTTTTCTCCTAGAAGAAATTTAAATGTCCAAGTGAATAAACTACATAGAGAACAAAAGCTATGGTATTGATTCAATGGGACAGGTAAACTTGCAAACGTTTAAATACCTTGGTCAAGAGCAGACGGCTCTGTGGTAAAATTTCATTTGGTTCGCAATAAATGCCATAAAACTCTGATAGTTCTGCTTCAAGTTGAAGTTGTTTTTTACTTCTATAGATATGATAGATAACAATGCATAAAATACATGACATAGAGATTTTATTACAAGATAATTTTTTATTTTTTTTTTTATTTTGTTAATGTCATTTTTGTCGAGCCTAAATGAGATGCTGACTAAGTGTTGTTTCTTTGAAGCCAATTCATCATCCAAGATTTCTTCCAGCGGGGGCTTAGTTTAACATGGGACCCTATGGGAAATGCATACAAATAACTTCTTTTAGAGAACCACTGAATGGAATGAAACGAAACATGGCATGAATGTTCTGAGGTGGTGACCAAGTGTTGTTATTTTGTAGCCGATCAATCATCCAAGATGGCCACCAGCAGGGGACTTAGTTTAGCATAGGACCCAATGGGAAATGCATACAAATGACTTCTTTTAGAGAATCACTGAATGGAATGAAACCAAACATGGTATGAATGTTCCTTATGAGGTGCTGACCAAGTTTTGTTACTTTGTAGCTGATCCATCATCATCCAAGATGGCCGCCAATGGGGACTTAGTTTAACATAGAAATGCATACAAATGACTTCTTTTAGAGAACCAATGATTGGAATGACACCAAACATTGCATGAATGTTCCTTATGAGGTGTTGACCTAGTGTTGTTACTTTGTAGCCGATCCATTATCCAAGATGGCTGCCAGCAGAGGACTTAGTTAACATAGGACTCTATGGGAAATGCATACAAATGACTTCTTTTAGAGAACTAATGAATGGAATGAAACCAAACATAGCAAGAATGTTCCTTATGAGGTGCTGACCAAGTGTTGTTGCTTTTAATTTGTAGCAGATCCATCATCCGAGATGGCCGCCAGCGGGGGACTTGGTTTAACATAGGACACTATGGGAAATGCATTCAAATGACTTCTTTTTAGAGAACCACTGCATGGAATGAAACCAAACATAGCATGAATGTTCCTTATGAGGTGTTGACCAAGTATTGTTACTTTAAAGTCAATCCATCATTCAAGATTGCCGCCAGCAGGGGATTAGTTTTACTAGGACCCTATGGGAAATGCATTCAAATAACTACTTTTAGAGAACCACTGAATGGAATGAAACCAAACATGGCATGAATGGTCTGAGTTTGTGACCAAGTGTTGTTTTTTTTTGTAGCTGATCCATCATCCGAGATGGCCACCAGCCGGGGACTTAGGTTAGCACAGGACCCAATGGAAAATGCATACAAATGACTTCTTTCAGAGAACCACTGAATGGAATGACACCAAACATGACATGAATGCTCCTCTGCAGGAAAATCTGTTTGTTTGCCACATTAAAGCCTCTTGGTGTTTTTTTCTCTCAAAATACCTGCTATGCTCATTTTGTATGTCTGTATATATGTAGGACTCAAATCTATGGTGGGTTCCAAATCCATGGCAAATTCCTAATCTTTGGTAAATGTGATGTCATGCCATCCCAAATCTATGGCAGATATTTTACAACCTTATCTGTAAAAAGTTTTGTAATTTTCTAATCTATGGCGGATGTATGCTGTTTCCAAATCTAATGGAAAATTATGTGCAAATGGAAATCAATGCAGTACATTTTCGACAAATGACTTGTCTTCAGCAAGTAGAAATAAAAAACAACATAATGTGTATAAAAATTTGTGAAATAAACATTCCATAATAGTCGACCAAAAAAATCATAATTGTTAAATTCATATACCTTAATACAGACTTCAAGATTGAAATGATGTGCTCTGATATTTTTTAATCTGTGCATGGTAGCTGTTTAACCCATTCGTTAAACCAACTAATAAGTCCTTTAACATGTTTAACAAATATGAAGGCTGCTTTTTCTTAAAAAAATAAATTAAAAAAAATAACAAATAAAAAATTTACGGTTTAAATTTTCAAATAATATTTATTTCACCGATATCATTAATATATCTTTTTGTATTTGATGACAATTTAATTCAAGTTTTTATCCAGTAATTTTATCTTTCACTTTATACTGCACCAGCCATAGACAGAAACTACTACTAAAACTCCTTTTCTAAAATATGCAGTACTGAAAATAGCGATGCTGTTATTCATGACTGACATCGACCGGTACAGCACATTTTGTGCCTCTTGGGGATAATAGATCCCATCTTTCTTTAAACCATCCGAAAATTGATGTCAGGGAAATACCATCATCTTGAATGTTGTTCAATTCTATGGGTTCAGTCACTATTAGCGTTGGGGAAGATGTAATGTGGCATTATTCAATTGTGACATTATATGTTACTCTTTCCCCCAGATCTGCCATAGCTAAAATTTGACATAGATTTGAGTTGTTTGGCGTTTGTAACATCAAATTTGCCATAGATTAGGAATATGCCATAGATTTGGAACCCACCATAGATTTGAGTCCTACATATATATTGTATTGGTTTACAATATTTGTGTTTTCGTCTTTGATTTATTGTCTCCTTGCATTTGGCATATATACCTCATCTTCATATGCTTATATATATATATATACATATATATATAAGTGCCTATAAATAGCAGCACATGACATACAAATCTATGGGAGTGTGGATTAATTAGTACAGAGATTAATTCAATTACACAAATAAAATTATAGATTGCCTAACAATGTAATTTTAACACACTATTTAGTATGTAAATATAAGAATGTTTAAAATATTTACAAAATGATGAAAATAAACGCAATATTTCGCTAGACCAACTAGCTTTATCAAGCGTGCATCTATCCAGGTGAAATAGGATGTAGATGATAAGAAACTTTTGCAGCTCAACGTCTGTGTTGCACTGAACTGCCTTCAAAATAAGAAAATTTTGCAGCTCAATGTATATGACCTCTTGCATTTAGCTGCTTTGAAAATAAGAAAATTTTGCAGCTCAATGTACATGACCTCTTGCATTTAGCTGCTTTGAAAATAAGAAAATTTTGCAGCTCAATGTACATGTTGCACTTGGATTTAGCTACCTTAAAAATACATAATTGGTAGTTGAAGTTAGCAACGTCCATTGGCCAATATTACGGGATAAAAAGGAAGATGCTTTGTTTTAAATTATTCTTTATCTTTCCTGTATCTTTTTTCGTCTTTTTCGTTAAGACCATCAGGTTCTAAAGTGTGGAGTTGGTGGATCCAAAAGTTTTCTCTTCTCCTTCTCGCCGTGGTGTCCCATTCGGTGTTGACTTCTATAATTTGGAAAGTGACATTATCAAAAGGATGTTTCGTTGAACGAAGATGTCTTGTGAGAGGACAGCTTTTGTTGGTTTTGTACGATGAACGATGGTTATTGAGCCGAATATTAAATTTGTCCATTGTTTCTCCCACATACTGAATGCCACAAGTGTCACATGTTAATATATAAATTGAGTTCTCAAAGCTGCCATCCTAAACACTGCTCCCGTGGTATCCCATTCAGCCAGGCATTGCGAATCAAGAGAATATTCTCTACTGAAAATACGAAAAATGCTAGACTTGGACAACTTCGTAAACATCTAGTTGTTCGAGGATACAATAACAACATTATTGATAGCGCTTTCGAAAGAGCAAACAAAACTAGTCGCCAAGAACTTCTTGAGTACAAAGATAAGAATAAAGCAGCTAACAGAACACCCCTTGTACTCACTTACCATCCTGATTTAAAAAATGTGTCATCCATTGTTCAGAAGCATTGGAAAATTATAGAAAATGATTTAAATCTAAAAAAAGTATTTTCTTCACCACCAGTCATGGCCTTCAGAAGACCTAAAAACATCCGTGACAAATTAGTGACATCTGTATTAACCAAGCAGCCTAATCCATCGCCCGGTTGCTACAAACAATGTGGTCGAAGGAATTGTTTGTGTTGTAAAGCTGCCAATACAAGCAGTTCTTTCATCAGCTCCGTTACTAAACAAAATTATACCATCTACTCTAATTCCAACTGTAAAACGGAGAACTCAATTTATATATTAACATGTGACACTTGTGGCATTCAGTATGTGGGAGAAACAATGGACAAATTTAATATTCGGCTCAATAACCATCGTTCATCGTACAAAACCAACAAAAACTGTCCTCTCACAAGACATCTTCGTTCAACGAAACATCCTTTTGATAATGTCACTTTCCAAATTATAGAAGTCAACACCGAATGGGACACCACGGCGAGAAGGAGAAGAGAAAACTTTTGGATCCACCAACTCCACACTTTAGAACCTGATGGTCTTAACGAAAAAGACGAAAAAAGATACAGGAAAGATAAAGAATAATTTAAAACAAAGCATCGTCCTTTTTATCCCGTAATATTGGCCAATGGACGTTGCTAACTTCAACTACCAATTATGTATTTTTAAGGTAGCTAAATCCAAGTGCAACATGTACATTGAGCTGCAAAATTTTCTTATTTTCAAAGCAGCTAAATGCAAGAGGTCATGTACATTGAGCTGCAAAATTTTCTTATTTTCAAAGAATGTAGGACAGAAAGTCACAGGACAAAAAGTCACAGACAAAAAGTCACGGACAAAAAGTCACAGGACAAAAAGTCACAACTCATTTTTTCTGATTATTTTCTTTCAATAAAAAATGCTTATTTTTACAAAAGCATTTTTGTATTTTTCTTGAAGTATTGTATATTAACCAACTTTATAAGCAAAATTTATCAAAAAAATATCAAAGATGATCAAATAATTGTTAAGAAAACAAAATGTCAAAGTAGATTGGCACTTAAATGGCTTCATGGTGCCAAGAAATTTGTCCTTTGCAGAATTAAAATTAAATATATCTTCATTTTTAAAGTAAAATGATAAATATCATTTACTTTAATATGAATATATGTATTACAAAGTAAATATTTTAAGATATTTTTCTTATATATTCAAACACTTGTCAAAAAATTATTTGTGACTTTTTGTCCTGTGACTTTTTGTCCTATCAAATTTGTGACTTTATGTCCTGTGACTTTTTGTCCTGTGACTTTCTGTCCGTTTACCTTTTCAAAGCAGCTAAATGCAAGAGGTCATATACATTGAGCTGCAAAATTTTCTTATTTTGAAGGCAGTTCAGTGCAACACAGACGTTGAGCTGCAAAAGTTTCTTGTCATCTACATCATATTTCACCTGGATAGATGCACGCTTGATAAAGCTAGTTGGTCTAGCGAAATATTGCGTTTATTTTCATCATTTTGTAAATATTTTAAACATTCTTATATTTACATACTAAATAGTGTGTTAAAATTACATTGTTAGGCAATCTATACATATGAGTCTATTGTGTTGTGTAGTATTGTCAATTTTGATGATCCAATACCTATTAAGTTTACTGGTTGGTAGATTCTTATAGACTCTATTATATATATATATATATATATCAAGAAGATATAATTTTTTAACATTCACTGTTGTATAATCACTTCCATTTTTGTTTTCAGATAACAGGCATTGTTTAGGTAATCATGAACATGATAACAAATCTTCTTCTAAAAGGTAAGTAATTAAATAAAGGATGAATAAATGAAATGGTACAAAATAAACCTGAAAAAAAATTGTATATTTTTTATAATAAAGATATAAAGTTCCAATTAAAAACATTTGTCATGTTTGTTGCACATGCAGACAAGCTCATATGCAAAATATAATAGCATTGAGGCATTGTGATGTCATAAGTTTATTTTTATGTACATACGATAATATTGTAAACAAAGGCAATTGAGTCAAACATTGGCAACTGAATAAGGGGAATATACAAGTAATAGTTGTCCAAATAGAAAGCCATGCACCCAAGATACATATAACATTGTTAATTGGCTATAAATGACTTAAGTGTTCTTTGTACAACTTTAATCTAAACCCAACAAGTCACTGTAAATATAAAGATACATACAGATAGAACTAAAGACTATATAGACCAAACTATAATAACTAAACTACTAAACTAAATAGTTAATAATCTGATCCTTTCTTTTTCTTAAGTAGATGTAGCTTTTAAAATAGAAATAAAAGTTTTATAGATATTGCTTATCACATTATAACTAATTCTCTCTTCCTGTTTTTTTTTAACTTCTGTCCTAGAATATTTATATCACTATTGTAAGTGTCACATAATCAATTTAAAGCTACTTCATGAAAACGGTATTAACAAGTCCAGTTTCAAAACAATGTAAAAGGTTCTGTGCGTTGTCACCATGCTTGGTAAACACATTAGCTATCTGCTCTTTGTTTCAATCCAATGAATGGTTAGCACTCATTTTTGGATCATCTCCTTGATGCAACTAATTTCGAGTCGCAGTCTCTTTTCAGATACATTTTTCTTTGAATAAACAGCTTCAAAAAGGTCCTTATTGTCAATCACACATCTTACTGTAATACCTCCTTCTGTAGTACATTTATTGAAAACAAATTCATTATACAAAGTAGCTAGTGATGTAGCACAATCAATGCCATCAGCTAAAGCTAAAGCTTGGCTACATGTAGCTAGTTTACTTCGAACAACCCTTCTTATTTTCTTAGATTGCCAATTGCCATGTAACTGGATTGATTTCCCCATTTTCTCCTAGTAGCATAATTACAAACCCTCCTTGACTTCCTCCATCAGGAAGATTTCTGAAAGAAGCATCAGTATATAATAAAAGTTCTACATGTTCTCCAAGTTCCTTGAAATGAAGAGACACTGGATCATTTCTAACTTTCCTCAAAAGCTTGTTCACTCTTTTAAGTCTTCAATAGTACTTGTTTTTAACTTTGATTCTGTTATAGCGATGTCAAAAGCAATATAAGGATGAGTTTGTTTTGCAAGCCACAACAGTTGTCCAACTTTTGATCTAAGAACAGTTTGTTTGATAGATAAAAGCTGAGAATCATTTGGCCTTTTTGGGGATAGACGACTTGAAGCCATCAATCCCCTATATGGTTGACCAGAGTGACATCCCCTCACATTTTTCATTTTGTTTTTGTTTTTATAGTGTGAAAAACCCCCAACAAATCTTACTGAGATTGATGAGAAGGAGACACACAAATGAATAGATTGACTTTAAACACTTTTTTTTACACATTTCCCTTCTGTTACTCGTGAAATTATCGTATCTTGAGCTCACCTTTACACTATTTACGTTTCTTTTACAATCCAGAAAAATCAGTATGACGAGATATTCTGAATATATCCAACATACATTATATTTTAAAGTGACTTCATTGTTGGAATGCCACACTACGCAGAAGCAGGGAGTTCCTTCATTGGTTATTTAAATTATTCACAAAGATCGTGCACTAATTAAAAATTGGTATTTGTTAAATTTGAACATAATTATGTTTGCTGTAGATGATTCAAACATCAACATGCAATACTTTAATTTGTAGGTCAACAACTTTCAAAGTAGACAAAGTCTGTGGGGATACATGAGATAGGGGAGAGAAACATTTTTTTCTTTTTTTTTCTGTAAAATTCTGTTTTGAGAATCTTCCTCCAATTCAGGAGCACCTCAATTGATGAGTAATTATCCACTAAAATAAAAGTTAATGGATCTGAACACTTAAAATGTGACATTAAGTATATGAGTAGTAGTCTTCCATTAAAACTAATATTTGTGTACAAACATAATCATTGTAATGGTAAAAAAATCGAAAATGTTGCATTTTGTAGTTTAAATCTATTTATTCATGAAATTTACAAATATTTCAAAATGTAGGATTTGGAAACAAGCTTCACACAGTTAACATCAATCATATTGTTTTGTATTAGCACCTGTATCCCTGTGATGAGAGTTGTAACTGGGAACTTTATCAAAGGAAATTTGAAACTAAATAGATTTTTCAGTCCTAACTTTCTTAAGAAAAAAATTTACAAGAATGTGTCACATTTCTTGTCACAACTTGCACTATCATTTTCCATGTTCAATGGACCGTGAAATTGGGTAAAAAATCTAATTTGGCATTAAAATTAGAAAGATCATACCATAGGGAACGTGTACTAAGTTTCAAGTTAATTGGACTTCAACTTCATCAAAAACTACCTTGACCAAAAACTTTAACCTGAAACTCGCACTTTCATTTTCTATGTTCAGTGGACCGTGAAATTGGAGTCAAAAGTCTAATTTGGCTGCAAAATTAGAACGATCATATCATAAGGAACATGTGTACCAAGTTTCATGGCGGTCCCATTATTGGGGGGTTCTGATCATGAATCCTGCTTACTGTTTTGCCAGATTCCAGCATCCCGCTCACACTATGTGCGTAAGCAATTCTCATTTTTTTTTATTTCCCGTGTCCCGTATTTCCCGGCACAATAATTTGGCTTTCACGAGTCACGCTTAAAAAAATCGGCAATCCCGCATCACGCTTAGACCCCAATGAGACCCACTTTCATGTTAATTGGATTTCAGCTTCAATAAAAACTACCTTGACCAAAAACTTTAACCTAGAGCAGGACAGACGGATGAATGAAGGAACGGACAAATGAACGTACTAACGAATGGACGCACAGACCAGAAAACATAATGCTCTCTAAAGGTGGGGCATAAAAATCTCAGAGTACTGTCACAAAAATGGAAAATGGCCCTAGACTATCAAAACATACCCCCCCTCTCAGAAAAAAATTAAATAGAAACAAGGTCCGTCTTTCCCCTCAGAGCTATTCAGCTCTTTGATTCCATCAATTGAGACTGTCTTTAACACTTTGACATATTCTGTCTGACTAAGTATTATTTTATCATCTGCTTAATTTGGACCCAGTCCTAAATATTTGAACGATTCTGAAGCTTCTTTCCCGACACTGAATTTCTCTCTTATTTTCGATATAATCTCAGTTTCAAACAAATTGGTTCCTGCCCACAAAAATCATCAACATGAAATGCAAGAACACATGCAAGACCGTTTGAATTATACCAGTAAAATACTGCTGGATCAACTTTAGATTCAGTACCTTCACATTCATTTAGCATGTTTAGGGTTTTCTTTACCTTTTCATACCATTTCAAAGAAACATCTGCAAGACCATACACACATTTCTCTTAAAGCCAGATTTTTCCATTAGCATTAGCTTCTTTAGGTGGACGAAGATGAACTTTTCTTTGCATTTTTTCCTCTTGCAGAAAAGCAGTTTGAATGTCTATGGAATTGATGGACCATTTCTTATGCATTATGATTGAAAGAATGAGGCTAAGAGATTGTTTGTCACATGAAGGAGAGTTCTTCTGCATTTCATCCCAACAATCTTCTTCGAAACCGTTTACAACAAGTCTTACTTTCCTGTGTTTTTCATTATCAGCTTCTTTTATAGTATATACCCATCTAGTGGATACACATGACTGACCATAGTCTTCAACTTCTTGATAAACATGATGTGTCTTCCAATTTTCAAGTTCAGCTTTACGAGCATCACAAAAGTCAATCTCATTAAAGAATGCTTCTTCTGATTCTTTGTCATCTTCTGTATCCTGATCTGTGTCAGACTTTACAACTTGTAAGTCATCAACTGTACTTAAGTCTATTGATAACTTTTCACCTTTAAGGTCTTCGGGTTTCCTATATTCTACATTGTACCAATTCTTTTTATACGACCGCAAAAATTTTAATTTTTTTTGGTCGTATATTGCTATCACGTTGGCGTCGTCGTCTGCGTCGTCGTCGTCCGAATACTTTTAGTTTTCGCACTCTAACTTTAGTAAAAGTGAATAGAAATCAATGAAATTTTAACACAAGGTTTATGACCACAAAAGAAAGGTTGGGATTGATTTTGGGAGTTTTGGTCCCAACATTTTAGGAATTAAGGGCCAAAAAGGGCCCAAATAAGCATTTTCATGGTTTTCGCACTATAACTTTAGCTTAAGTGAATAGAAATCTATGAAATTTTGACACAAGGTTTATGACCACAAAAGGAAAGTTGGGATTGATTTTGGGAGTTTTGGTTCCAACAGTTTAGGAATTAAGGGCCAAAAAAGGGCCCAAATAAGCATTATTCTTGGTTTTCGCACAATAACTTTAGTATAAGTTAATAGAAATCTATGAAATTTAAACACAAGGTTTATGACCATAAAAGGAAGGTTGGGTTTGATTTTGGGAGTTTTGGTCCCAACGAATTAGGGGCCAAAAGGGTCCAAAAGGGTCCAAAATTAAAACTTTGTTTGATTTCATCAAAAATTGAACTATTGGGGTTCTTTGATATACCGAATCTAACGGTGTATTTAGATTCTTAATTTTTGGTCCCGTTTTAAATTGGTCTACATTAAGGTCCAAAGGTTCCAAAAGTAAACCAAGTTTGATTTAACAAAAAATGAATTTTTGGGGTTCTTTGATATGCTGAATCTAAACATGTACTTAGTTTTTACACGACCCCAAAAAAAATTTGGGTTCGTATAATGGTATGATGTCGTCGTCTGCGTCATCGTCGTCCGAAGACACTTTGGTTTCCGAATAATAACTTTAGTTTAAGTGAATAGATCTTAATGAAATATTTTCAGAAGGTTCAATACCACAAAAGGAAGGTTGGGATTTAAACTGGATATCAATCATTATTGATTGTCAAAATATAAACAAGTTCATTTTTAAACATTTTTTAGACAGTATACCACTTCACAATATGATGATAATCTTTACTGTTTTATAAACATCCGAATTTTTGGGTAAAGTAGTTACTTTTTAATTAAAAACTGCGGAAAAAACTGAAATTGAAGACTGTTCATCAGTGTAAAATATACTTTAATAAAACTCGCTATAATTTTGAAGTAAAAAAGGGATTTAATATTTTTAATTGAAAAGAAAGGCATGAAACCTATTTAAAAAAAACAATATCACATCTTCAAATTGATAAAATAAAAGGACATTTTAAGGTAGTTGTTGCTACATGTTCTAGAAGATTGAAAAAAATGTAATGTATTCAATATCTGATTTTAACTTGAGTCCTAGAAAAGTTCATCAGCTTCAACATCAATGTCACCATGCCTTGAATTCAAACAGCTCTGACCACTTCATTCACCATATGTTACATAACATTCTAAGCCGTGTTTTCGACACGTACAACGAAAAGTATCACAATTAGTCTTGCAGTTGCAACGTATGATTGAAAGGAATCTTTGTTGAGCGGGTTGCCTTTTTTTTTTTTTTTTACGATAACAGATATTTTTATTCAATTATTTCCTGCTATATAAATACCTAAGTAGCCAAGGTCGCAAACTTAGGGACCCCTGTTTTAACAGCCTCACTTGACCAGGGAAAATATCAAATGAGTTTAAACTTCCAATAGTTTGACATAAGTATACATTTAAAAATAACCGATACAATTGATTTTACCTGATACGCATCACTAGCAATGTAATACATAATAATTAACGTATATCCGGTTCACTGACTTACATTATACATGTGTTGATTTAAACGTGAAAACTATATATTTGATTGAAGAAAAAAAATAACAGTTATAGTTAGAATTGGAAATTATTGAATTAATGTGAATGAACAAAAGTTGAAATGATTCTGTGACTTACGTATGGATTATAAAAGTATAAAGCACATGTGGTGAGTACTGATGTATAAGAACGTGATATGTGTAATTTACTAATATACATTAATATGCAAAGACATAGATTCGAATATCAATTACAGTACAAATCTTTCTTTCTGTAAAAAAACAATACCAAACAAACATATTGTTCCCTACATTCTTCCTAATATATATTATTATTATTATATGATATGGAATCAAACACACTTTTAGCTTAGAGCAGTTGAACTAAAAATATTTACCTACATATTTCCGATAAAGAGTTCAATTATTAATCAACATATATATTTTATATCTGACCGTAGTAAAAGTAGTTTTAATTCGTTTTTCATATGCAATTTCAACAAAGCCTGTATAGACTGCATACTCGAATTTGCATTTATTACATTTATTAAAAGTAGTGTGGTTATGAATTAGAAATAAGAGGTATACATGAAAAACATAAAAAAAAGACTTAAATAAGATAATATGGGATTTTATTTGGGATGGTAAAGTGAATCAGGTAGACCAGAAGGTATGTTGTTTAGACGGTAAAAGGGGGGGGGGGGGGGGCATGGGGTTGGTTAATTTGGATAATTGGATAGAAAGTAGATAAATCAAATTGATATATTTGATATAACACAAGCAATTATCACGTTGGAATACAATAGGTAAATTTTGGTTAAAAAAATATGATAATAAATTTGAAGATAAACTTTTTCTATGTAGATGTTCAGACCTTTCAGGTCTTGAGATAAAAAAAAAAACTACCACATTATTACAAAAACGCTTTACAATCGTGGTCAAATTTGACAAGGATCTGACAGGGTACAATAACTAATAAAATGGAAGTAAAGAAACAGCCTTTATTTGGAAACTCAAATATTTTATTTCAAAGAAAATCTATATTTTCTTTTTCTTTTTCAAAAAGTCTAATAAAAACTATTAGTGATAATACCAATGAATTTAAATCGTGCAATGAAATATATTTGAATTGATTTGTAAGATCCTGACATTTGTTTTGTGTCAGAAACTCATATTATGTCAAAAATGTGATCACAATTCAAATTCAGAACTGTATCAAGCTTGAATGTTGTGTCCATACTTGCCCAAACTGTTCTGGGCTAGACCTCTGCAGTCGAATAAAGCTGCACCCTGGGGAGCACCTGGTTGAACATTCTTGGGAACAGAGGCCTTTGTATGTCAAATATTTCTAGTTTTTACATTGTACATTTAAATATTTAAATAAAAAAATTAAATCACTTTTGATTTTATATGTGAAAACAATTCTAGGTGAGTATAAATGTAGATTTATGATTTTTGATAGATCTTAGACTTCATACTGCATGCTGTTTTTACATTTTGCCTACATACATTTTTGTAAATAGCTGTTATTTTTTTCATATTCTAATTGACAGCCATGCACAAGATGAAACAACAGTTTTTATTTGTAATGATAGCAGCAGGAAACAGTGTAAAAGAAAATAGAAAGATGAAAAAAGACACGAAGTTCTCATACTCCAGACAAGGTGATATGAGAAATATCTCTTTATATTGGACAGAATACACCAGACCACAACCATAAGATGATTTATCAGTCTTTTATTGCTATTAAGCTATTAGTGATATTAATCAGGGTTGGCAAAGTATTACCCGCCCGGGTTTTACTGGGCGGGAAAACCCGGGTTTTCCCGGGCTGGGCAATACTCACAGAAATGGGTAATACTGGGCAATACTGGGCAATATGATTTTTTAAGCTTATTTCAACAATAAATAGTAAAGACTTGTTGTAGTTTCATAGTATTATAGCTAAATATATACATGTTATACAGATAACCATTGAGAGTCATTTCTATAAGATAAAAAATTCTATTTCATTCTCTTCTCTACCCAAATTTCATGTAGGCAAAATGCAAGATTTACAAATTTTTAGGATTCCTTGTTAATTTCCAAGCATTGTTTCAATTAATCTAAACTTTTTATTGCAGTGTTTATGTGTATTGTAAATTAAATTGCTATATATGCAATCATGATTGCTAAATAAACACCCTACAGGGTCTTGTCATTAACTCTTATAGAAATGAAAAGGCTGATTATTGTTATATAAACAATATTTTTATATTTAACAATAATCAGCCTTTTCATTTCTATAAGAGTGTGTTCTAATCTGAATAATTACTTATTAATTAGTTATGTACATTTGTACATATAAATCATTTCAAAGTAAATTTTATTACATGTAATTGTTTAATTCTTTATATTAGCTATATATAGTTGAAAAAAAAAATCTCAGAGTTGCTAGAATAAATTCTTTCTCAAATGTATAGTATAGACTTGTACATTTGTACATGTATGTCTTATAGGACTCTCAAACAAGTAACATACATGTAGTTATAAATAAAAATAGGTTTATATTATATATCTTAAATGTATTGCATTTGTGTTTGATAAATGAATTCTCTTTAAAATTCAGGCCAGTATTCTATATTACCCAGTATTGCCCAGTATTACCCAGTAAAACCCGGGTTTTCCCAGTATTTCCCACTGGGCTGGGCAATACTCATAAAACCCGGGTTTTTGCCAACCCTGATATTAATCAATTAAACTTTACACGAAGTCAGACTATAAAAATCAGTAATAAAACCTGAATGTTTGCCAATTTAGTGGTTTTTGAAGGAGAGGCTTTGTTTTTATGTCTCATTTATCCAATATTCCATCCATTTTTTATTCTCTTTGACTGTATTTTCCCATTCTGTAGGAGGTAGTTAACAATAAAGTTTAGGTAATATCAAATTGAAACTTGGTAAACATGTTGATTGTTGTGTGGACTATTTTTATTGTTATTAAAAATTACTTTTTAACTCAAATTTCATGGTTATTTGATCTTTTACATATAATAGTGCCAAGTATATCTTATATATTTTTTTTAAAACTATAAAAATAGACAGAAACCTTTTTGAATTCTGTATTTTTACAATACTGAGAATGTGATAATATAATCTGTGATAGTATTAAAAGTTTATTTTGATAATGTTAAGTAGGTTTATTTTATTGATATAATTTGTGACCTTCCATGTCATTTTCATGCTGTCAGATTGTGGTATATTATTATTGGGGGTGATCAAATGAACCATTTAATTTTATTGAATCTCTTTTGTTACACTCACCAAAATGTATTTAATTGAGAATAATGTTTAACATGTATATATGCATTCTTTATTTTCTGAACACCTGGCCCAAAGGCGTACGGTATCCTGCGTCCTTAAACTTAAAATCTTCTCCTCTGAAACTACTGGGCCACATTTTACCAAACTTTGCCACAATCATCATTGGGGTATCTTGTTAAAAAATGTGTCCAGTGACCAGGCCAACCAACTGAGATGGCCATTATGACTAAGAAATAGAACATCGGGGTAAAATGTAGATTTTGGCTTATATATATATACATCTAAAACCAAAGCATGTAGAGCAAATCTGACCAGGGATAAACTTGTTTATGAGGTCAAAATGTATTTGCTCTGAAATTTTCAGATGAATCAGACAACCCCTGTATTGGTCATTTTAAGGAAATTTTGCCGTTTTTGGTTATTATCTTCAATACTATTATAGAAAAAAAATAAACTGTAAACAGCAATAATGTTCAGCAAAGTAAGATCTACAAAAAAGTTGGAATGGTCAAAATGGTCAGTTGACCCCTGAAAGAGTTATCAAAATGGTAAGTTGACCCCTTAAGGAGTTATTGCCCTTTATAGTAAATTTTTGTTATCTTTTACAAAACTCTTCTCTGATGCTACCAAGACAAATTTAAGCAAACTTGTCCACAATCATCATTAGGGTATCTAGTTTAAAAATGTGTCTGATGATCCCGCCTGTGAACCAAGATAGCAGACATGGCTAAAAATAGTACATAGGGTAAAAACTACTGGGCCAAGTTTAATATAGATGGAGATAATTGTAAGCAGAAAAAAAAGTAACATCTACAAATGATCCATCTGTGTCCTTTGTGTATGATATGCACATAGACTAAGGTGAGGGACACCGGCTCTTTAGAGCCTCTAGTTATAATTTGGCAACTACTGTAAACCAACTTATTTTTGCTAGTAGAAAAATAACTCGAATATAAATCCTTGCAATGCTGTAAAACTGGGATCTTTCCTTATCAAACCAAATCCAGTAAATTAGAAATTCGCAAAAGTAGATAGTAGGAAGTGGACTAGTAACAGTGATATGTGAAATAGAAATCCCCCTAAATAAGTTGGTTTACAGTATGTGTGTTTTTATGTAACAAAATGTGTATATTATTTTATTGATGCCATTTTATGAATTGTTTAACTTTATCTACAAATGATCTTTTTTATATAGAGTATGTGTGTTTTTATGAAACAAGATGTATATAATATTTTATTGATGCCATTTTATGAATTGTTTAACTTTACCTACAAATGATCTTTATATAGAGTATGTTTGATTTTATGAAACAAGATGTATATAATATTTTATTGATGCCATTTTATGAATTGTTTAACTTTATCTACAAATGACCTTTAGAGCTACAGTATGTGTGTTTTTATGTAACAAAATGTGTATAATATTTTATTGATGTCTTTTTATGAATTGTTTAACTTTATCTACTGTAGATTCACAAATCGTTGCTGCATTAATTATCAAGACTTATGATAGATTTGCAAAATTAAAAACTTTCATTTTCAATTTTGACTACATTTTTTGGCTAAGCATTTCAAGAAAGTTGCAATTTTTAATTGATTTCCTGTTTTATACGCATTTCAATTTTTAATTGGCTATACTGTAACAATATTATAAAAATGATAAATGCACAAAGAAAATTCTAAATTTACAGTAGCTATATGTCATTTAAAGATATTGTTTAACATGTATTTATTAGTATTGATTTATTAAGTAAGTGTTCCAAAGATGTATATAAGTACTCAAATTAAACCGAATTTAGTAGGAAAGTTTTCATATTTTAGCTAGAATGTAGTAGGAATCTTCCTTGAAAATAGCAGAAAAACATAAATAAGCAGGAATTTTCAGTAGAAATATTGTGATCTCCACTAGGATATTTAAATTGCAAGGAAAAAGAGAATCCTCAATATATAGTATAGCACGAATCTAAAAGTATACAACGGGGAGGATTGTGTCTGATATTCGTATGATGAAGACATAATTTTTCAATCAGTTTAATTAAAGTCTGGAGCTGGCATGTCAGTTAACTGCTAGTAGTCTGATGTTATTTATGTATTATGTCATTTTGTTTATTTTCTTTAGTTAAATCTTCTGACATCAGACTCGGACTTCTCTTGAACTGAATTTTAATGTGCGTATTGTAGCTAGAACTTCGGTACTGGCATGAAAATACGGATTTTTTGTGTTATTAAAATTTGCTGTAACAAAATATTATAAATTATTATAAATTAAGGAATGTATCTCCCTCGTGCAAAGCTCTGATTCCTTTCACGGATTTGGCTATACTTTTTGGACCTTTTTGATAATTGCTCTTCATCTTTTATATAAGCTTTGGATTTCAAATATTTTGACCATGAGCATCACTGAAGAGACATGTATTGTCGAAATGCGCATCTGGTGCAGGAAAATTGGTACTGTAAATGTTATTAATATGCGTTTACTTTTCTGCATTGGCTACAGGTATAGGGTAGGGTTGAGATCTCACAAACCTGTTTAACCCCGCTGCATTTTTGCGCCTGTCCCAAGTCAGGAGCCTGTTAGTCTTGTATTATTTTAACTTTTAGTTTCTTTTGTACAATTTGGAGTTTAGTATGGCGTTCATTATCACTTTACTAGTATATATTTGTTTAAGAGGCCAGCTGAAGGACGCCTCCGGGTGCGGGAATCTCTTGTTGCATTGAAGACCTGTTGGTGACCTTCTGTCTGCTCTATAGTCGGGTTGTTGTCTCTTTGATACATCCCCCATTTCCATTCTCAATTTTTAAATATTAGTGTATACACAAAAACACAAAAAAAATCAAAGAACAAAGAAAATGCATCAAATAAATAACTTTTTGGTTCAAAATTTTACTATTGAATTTAGTGAAGCTGTAAACTTCTATTGATATTTTGAATTAACTAGTTACTGAATATTAAGGACAAGTTATGAAAAAAACCTTAATGTTAAAATCCATACAAATTACATGATCCTTCAGTCAGTATGAATTATTTTTGCATATACTTCAATATATCTCTGCTTATTATTTGACCCCTGCAGCATAATGTGTTTTCTGCAATCTCTTGCCCTCTAAATGTTTAATTTGAGAACTGATACTTGAGAGCTTATATTACAGCAAAGTTAAATATCAAACTTTTTGATGTAGTTTGAGATACAAAGCAAGTCCAGATAAAAATCCTGCTGTACAATTAGAAAGATTCATTGAAAAATATTTGTCTGGTAGAAATAAATTAATATGGTTCAACAACTCTTTCCCTTGTACACCTAAGAAGTAGCGAGATTCAAAAATCCTTAGCAGATTCCTACTATAATCTAGTAAAGAAAGTCAGTCAGCAAATTGTAAAGTTATGTTATTATTGCATAATTTATATATTCTTATTGTGTATATGATTATATGATTAAAAATATTCAGTAAATGCGTTTTCCTTCTCCTGCATATATATTCTTTCTGAAACAAATACATAAATGATTAAACTTAGCACCATGCATACAACATAATATAGTTTCAAAATCTTTCGGGAAAAACACTACGTATAATGTTAAAGTGTAAGATGAAAATACCTGGTGTCCGTCTGTTTACTTACATTTTAAGTAATATATGTACACTGGCCATATACCGCACAATAAACACTACAACTGTCTTAAAATTCGATCAAAGCTATTGCTGTTAAAGTTTAATTCCATGGGTATGCAATTTTTTGTGGTTATATATTGCTTTTACGTTGTCATCGTCGTCTTCCTCGTTGACTGCGTCGTCCAAAGACACTTGGTTGCCGGACAATAACTTTAGTGTAAGTAAATAGATATCTTATTTGGGAATTAGGAGCAAAAAAGGGGCCCAAATATTCATTTTTTAGTTTCCAAACAATAACTTCTGTTTAAGTGTATGGGTCTCTCTGAAGTTATACCACTAGTTTCTATATATACCACACAGGGATGATGGTTAGGAATGGCTTTGGGGGGGGGGGGGGGGGGGGAGGCTAGGGGAGGTTATGACGCAAACTGTAGAAATTAGTGGGAAACAAGGGTTTCTGGGTTTATGTCGTTAATGCACACTTTTAAAAGACAATCTGAAAGCAGTGTAAGGGAGGTATACCAAATGTAATGTTATAGAAGATAAATTTAGTGACGTTGAAGAACTTTAATGTTACAATAACACAAAGGAACCGTAGACACAAATGTTATTGTTACACTCGTAATTAATCGGATCCTTACCTAACCCTATATTCCGCCAATAAGTCCTCAATATAACAATAATTCTTTTATTGTTACATTTCCATGTAACCATATTTCCCCCAAATTTTCGAAATTTCTTATTTTTGAAAAGTTTTAAGAAGAAATCTCCAGTTGCCCAGTATTGCACATTAGATTTGTAGGATCGTTGACCACATTTATTTAGTTTCAGAGACCTATATTATGTCAAATATTTGATCACAATCCAAATTCAGATAGTATCAAGCTTGAATATTGTGTCCAAATTTGCCCCGACTGTTCAAGGTTCGACCTCTGCGGTCATATCAGGCTGTGCTTAGCGAAGCATTTTATTAGAAGTATATCTCGAATTTGACACAAGCGGTCATCCATAACCTGCCAATACAAGAAATTTTGACCAACGAGCCTTTCTTTTTTTTTTAAATTATAAATTTCCCCCATCATCAAAGGACAAGTTTCAAAGAAGCAATCCTGTTGCATCCGCAAATGACAATTCCACACTACCAGATGCAACATCAATTCCAACCGCAAAATCCGTATGTCAATCCAACAAATGCACCCTATCACTTTTAACGTAGAAGGCTATATATCCAATAAACTGTATCTTGAAAAAAATAAGTAATAGAGCAGATATAATCTTTGTGCAAGAACATTGGCTTTATAAGCATGAAAAACATAATTGGCACAAAACTTTCGGACTTTCAATGTCATGTAAAGTCTTTTGACGAGGATAAAATGATTGAACCAAAATTTGAATTTAAAGAATATAAACGACATTGATAAAAGTAAGTTACAATATTTACCGGACTTCTATAAACAACTAATTAAAGATTGGATAAGTGTAAGGGGAGGTAATACAAAATATCCCAAAAAATTTCTTGAAATTAGAAAACAAGTTTTATGGGGAAATGATAATATCCGGTTTAATGGAAAATGTTTAAATTTTGAAGACTGGATAAAAAGTGACATTATTATTAATGATGTAATTGACGAACAGGGCAATATCTCTGAAACTATCATTTTAACTAAACTAAAATATGAACAAAATTGGATAAGGCAAATATATATGTTAAAAAAAGCAATACCAATTGATTGGAAAACAATTCTTTGCACTGAAGATTCATTCAAAACTTAAGTAAAAGTTATAAATGACTTATAAATTATGCACAGGACAATAACTCCCTTAACGAGTACAAAAAAATCCTATTAAATATTCACACTGAAAGATAGTTGTGATAAACCAAATGGTTTTCTTATGTGGGAAAAAATATTTGAGAAACACTTATATTCTAAATTGGAAAATACTTTTGTGTTTATTTTTCAATATCTCACTAATAATAGATTGAAAATATTTAGATGGAAACTTATTCATTACATACTGCCAAGTAATGAACTTTTAAAAAAGTGAAAAATGACTGAAGACAACTTATGTAAGCATTGTAAAAAAAAAGGAAGACTATGCACATTTGTTTGTCATTGCTGTTTTAATAATGACTTTCTTTAAATAGTAATGAAATTAATGAAATCCCTAGGGAGTGAAAAAGATATTATAAGCCTTGAAAATTAAGGAACAGGGTACAAAATTAAAGATTTAGAATACTTTGATATCCATTACATATTAACTATAAAAGAGGGACGAAAGATACCAAAGGGACAGTCAAACTCATGAATCTAAAACAAACTGACAACGCCATGGCTAAAAATGAAAAAGACAAACAAACAACAGCACACACGACACAAAATATAAAACCAAAGAATAAACAACACGAACCCCACCAAAAAACTAGGGGTGATCTCAGGTGCTCCGGATGGGTAGCAGATCCTGCTCCACATGCGGCACCCGTCGTGTTGCTTATGTGATAACAAATCCGGTAAATAGTCTAATTCGGTAGGTCACATTCATGACAGGGAAGGGGATTGTAGTTACGACGTAAGGAACATATCCGATATCATTTGTGAAACGGTTATTCCATAACGGTCAACCAACTCGTGATGGCGTCCGTAAAATTTACGAAGGGATGATTTCAACTTCACCATTTGGAACTATTGGTTTAATAGCTTCCTTGTGAGCAGCAATCCTCTATCAAGAAAATCATGATTGGAAATGCAAACACGGGAATATCGTATCAATTGGGAGATATATACCCCGTATGCAGGTGCGCTGGAATGTTGCTACTTAGAAATGGAAAGTTCACAATTGGAAAGCTGAAATCATCTCTTTTGTCGTAAAGTTTTGTTTTCAACCGACCCTCATTGTCAATTTCTAGATGTAAGTCAAGATATGAGGCCGACTTAACTGTATCTGTAGTATCCTTTATCTCTAGCTCGATTGGATAGATGCGTTCCAAATAGTCGCCAAATTTAGAATTATTTAGTGAAAGAACATCATCTATGTAGAGAAAAGTAGAGATAAAGGATATGGCTAACTTCTTATCTTTCTTTCTAAGAAGTTCCTGCATGAAGTCAGCCTCGTAATAATAAAGAAACAAGTCGGCAAGTAGAGGGGCACAGTTTGTTCCCATTGGAATGCCGACAGTCTGTTGAAAAACACGTCCTCCGAACGTAACAAATATGTTGTCAATCAAGAAATCAAGCATCTTGATAATATCAGTTTCTGAGAATTTTTGTTCGATTCAGAGTGATCCTTTACAAAGTAGGATTTATCCCTCCCTAAGACAAGATACCTGTATCTACGTTGGCCATTCTTTTTTACGAAGCAAAGCAATACCAACTCTTTCAATTTGTCTTTTAGTTTGGAATGTAGAATACTAGTGTACAGAGTAGAAAAGTCAAATGTTTTAATACTGTTACAAGATGAAAGAGAGTTAGATTGTATGTACTCTAAAAGATCTTTGGAATTTTTAAGTATCCACATCTAATTCACGCCCCCTCTAGAATAGGCAGTTTCACAATAACTTTGAAGCCCGTCTTTGATTGCTGATAAAATAGATGTTAATAATTAAGAAAGAGGTTTCGTGGAGCACTTGGAAGACCCAGCAATATACCGTTGTTTGTAAGGACACTTATGTAGTTTAGGCATCCAATACAGTGATGGCAGATCCAGTTCTTCATCTTTGGTTGAAATTCCAAAGGAACACAGAACAGACCTATGATTATCCAGGATTTCCTCTTTGGTAAGTGTCGTGAGGGTATATGTTGAGTTTCCAAGTGAATTGTCAATACCTAATTCGTTTATCAAGCAGTTAATGTAATGAGTTTTACATACAAAAAACTATCGGCCCTGACATTTTCAGATGAATCAGACAATGGGTTGTTGTGTTGCTGCCCCTGAATTGGTAATTTTAAGGAAATTTTGTCCGTTTTCGGTTATTATCTAAAAAATTATTATAGATAAACTGTAAGCAGCAATTATGTTCAGCAAAGTAAGATCTACAAATAGGTCAACATGATCAAAATGGTCAGTTGACCCCTTAAGAAGTTATTGCCCTTAACAGTCATTTTTTACCAATTTTTCATAAATTTTTGTTATCTTTTACAAAAATCTTCTCCTCTGAAACTACTGGACCAAATTTAACGAAACTTAGCCAAAATCATAATTAGGGTTTCTAGTTTAAAAATTGTGTCCGGTGATCCGGCCAACCAACAAAGATGGCCGCCTTAGTTAAAAATAGAACATAGGGGTAAAATGGAGATTTTGGCTTATAACTCTTAAACCAAAGCATTTAGAGCAAATCTGTCTGGGTTAAATTGTTTATTAGGTCAAGGTATATCTGCCCTGAATTTGTCAGATGAATCAGACAATAGGTTGTTGGGTTGCTGTTCCTGAATTGGTAATTTTAAGGAAATTTTGTCCGTTTTCGGTTATTATCTTGAAAATTATTATAGATAGAGATAAACTTTAAACAGCAATTATGTTCAGCAAAGTAAGATCTGCAAATAAGTCAGCATGATAAAAATGATCAGTTGACCCAACCAACAAAGATGGCCGCCATGGCTAAAAATAGTACATAGGGGTAAATGTAGATTTTGGCTTATAACTCTGAAACCAAAGCATTTAAAGCAAATCTTACAAGGCGTTAACTTGTTTATCTAGTAAATATCTATCTGCCCTGAAATTGTCACATGAATTGGACAACTGGCTGTTGGGTTGCTGCCCCCCAATTGGTATTTTTTAAAGAAATTTAGCCGTTTTTGGTTATTATCTTGAATACTATTATAGATAGAGATAAATTGAAAACAGCAATTATGTTCAGCAAATTAAGATCTACAAATAAGTCAGCATTACCAAAATGGTCAGTTGACCCCTTAAGGAGTTATTGCCCTTTATAGTCATTTTTTAACATTTTTCATTAATTTGGTAAACTTTGGTACATGTAAGTTTTTACAAACTTTTTTTCCTCTGTAACTAAATGGCCAAGTTCATTACAGATAGAGCAAATTATAAGTAACAAAAATTATCAGTAAAGTATGATCTACAAACACATCGACATCACCAAAACACAATTTTGTGATGAATCCATCTGTTTCCCTTGTTTAATATGCACATAAACCAAGGTGAGCGACACAGGCTCTAAAGATTTAGTTTATATTTTAAAATGTGTTTTTACAAAAGATAAAAAGAATTGTTTTGGTAAAAATCTATCCGTTGTGACCGTACGTTTATTTATTAATGTGAAAAATAATGTATCATTTCGGATGAGTGTTCCAACTTGTTAAACTTTAATTGTTTGTGCATTACACACATATACATTTCGACGAAAAAAGATCAGTAGATAACTAAAGAAACTTGAATAGTAAACTCACAATATATAATCGTTAAATCCAGTGGATAATATTTATATTTAGATGACACACATCAAAACTATACCCGATAACGCACATGCGAAAAACAACACTGTGCCAAATATTAATGGAAACACGGATCATACCGATAACGGGGTTTATTCCGGAAAAAATAAATACTATGAAAAAGACGAAAAGAAACAAAATGTATAAATGTGTGTATATAATCACAATAATTTTTCAAATATATTTTGTGAAATGTTTTATGTTATGAATACTAATATTATGAATAAATAATATCTTGCCAAATAGTGCTTCCCTTAACTATTAGGTAAGCTAACATGAGGGATACTAAGTTAAAGCTGTAAACTTAGAAATTTGTTACAGCAAATATGCAATAAAGATATTGTTACGTTGGGAAAAAAAAAGATTGAATCAAGGAACGGACAAGAGGGCTTGGGGGGGGGGGGGGTGGTTATATGCGTGCGCAAGAAATTTGATCAAGACTCTGAATTACTCTCAAACAGTCAGGAGCTTACTTCGTCAAAATTATCTCCCCATTACGCCAGTTCATTTTCACAATCGTAGAAATGGAAGCCATTGTAGGGATGACGCGCTACCAATATTGCTCTTGGAAACCGATAAATTTATCCACATTGCACCATTACGATCTTTATATGTCAGTTGTATTTTAAAAGACAAATGTATCAACTAGCTAATGAGCATCAGTTAATAATCTTGTCTGCATTGATTCAACTTAAAACTATTGTCTGATCGGTTGTCTGGTGGAATTTTCGAAAATTCATAAACATTTAAAAAAATTCTAATTAAATATTTCGTGGAAGGGCAGACTAGATTTTTTTAGTGTATGAAGACTATAAACCCTAGTAATCACACACAAAAAATTAGAATTTTTCGAAGATGTGCATTTTCGTCATCCAAATTGAAAGACTGTCGTCAAGTACTTTCAGTAAAAAAAATAGCTATTCGAACACACCTTCTCTGTTTTTGTGTCTCATTAGATAGGTATTTCACTTGACCCATATATTTCATCTTTTAGTACTGTGATTTTTTTGTGTTATAAAGTCAACCTGTAGCTTTAATATATAAAAATGATAGAATCTGAAGCGAGACGATGTATGAAATATTCTTATTTTGTACGATATCAAGACAAAATACTCAACTCAAACACGCCCTAACATAAAAAGGTGCACTCGATTTTCTCTTTTCGATACAATTGTTACCCATTTTTTGGAATTTTTTCTTCATTCACATAATGGAAGGGCAGACACGAAAATTACTGAACTTATAGATTGATATGTTTTCCGTCCGTGGTAATTTTTTCATAAAAATCGGAGGTTATGCATTTTCTTCATCCAACTTGAAAGATACCCATGTCGTCGACTTGATATCTAATTGTTCTGCTTAACTGTGTACTAGATAAATTGAAAACTTATGCAAATGGTGTTTTTAAAATAAAACACCTCGTAATTGAGAAGAAAATTGCAATTTTGTTTGTTTCTATTAACTTTTTAAAATCACTATAGTAAACAATACAGTAAACATTTATCGCCTTCTCTAACAAAGAGCTTCGATTCTTTTGTTCTATTTCAATCTGGTTTCCGACTGCAAATGGTGGAAACAAGATTATCCCTATTAAATTAAAGTACGAAACGCCATTAATACTTATCTGCGCTTACATGCCAACTAGTTCAATACGCAGGGTGATTATCAGGACGTCCTCTATGAAATAGCAGAAATTATGGAATAACATAGTGCTACTGCTGACATTATTCTGGGTGGAGATCTGAATGTGTCACTACGCAGAAAGGATGGGATATCCAGAGATAAAAAATTCGAAAAATTCTCTAGAGGGCCAGAAACTATTTATTCCACATCAATGTCGTAGGCAAAATACGTTTTATCATTATAACGGGAGGGATGAATCTCAAATAGATTATGTCATACAGAGTAAAGAAATTATCTCCATGTACACAACATTTGTGAGAGAACCAGAAAACACCTCAACTTATGACCCAGTACTGGTGCTATTCCAGGGTGCAATATCAATAGAGGATACTTAAAATTTAAGAAAGCAGACTAAACGAATCATATGGAAAAAAAATAGATAAACAAAAAAATGCAAAGGACGTAGAAGACGACTTAGAATCATTTTGCTCAGATATCACCTGTGAAAATGCGGCAGAGAAAATACAACAATTGTGTACCATACTAAATAAAAATGCAGAAAAACAATGTAAACAACCCATCAAACAAGCGTAAAAAGAGAAAAATATGTTGGAGCCCGGACATAGCCGCAGCAGCAAAAACGAGCAAAGAGTGCGATGGTAAATAGAAGTCATTGGGAAAGCAAAAATATCTCACCCAGAGCGCATATATTGAACTAAGAATTAGTTAGAAGGTTCTCCGAAGCACACAGCGAAAATCTGCAGCACAAAAGCGAAATAAAAAATATGAACGAATTATGGAATTGAACGAAAATGATAGTGAAGGTTTTTTACCAGCTTATCCGTAAACAAAGAGACCCTTGGAATACTTGTGCATCAGCATTCATCTTTAAGGAAGAAATAATTAACACAGACCCTGAAAAAAGAGAAGCCTGGGCTGACTACTTTTACGATCTAGCCACACCATCTGAAAATCCTAACTTTGACCCAATTTCTAAAGACCATGTAGAAAAAGATGTACAAAACTTACGTACTAAATACTTTTTAGAAAAACACAATAAAGAACATGTATCAACTGACATGGTAGAAAAAAAAACCAATTTTATCTATATTGGAAGTCACCAGATGAACTAAATATATCTGCCTAAATATGGTGGGTCTTTATTAATATCTGTTTTAGCTTTTATTATAAACTTCTTGTTTAAAAATGTACATGTACCAGCACTTATCTAGAAATGAAGATAAAATCTTAGTAAGACCAAGTAATCTCCAAAAAGGATTCACAAAGGGTGAAAGTCCATGTATTGCGGCACTGATCATTACGGAATTGATAATGGAGGCAAAGGCGCGAAAAGCCTTCGATATACTATTGAATTTAGGACTCCTAAGAGAAATGCACAAAACAGGACTTGAAAGAAACAACTGGCTAGTTTTTAGCTCACCTGGCCCACAGGGCCAAGTGAGCTTTTCTCATCACTTGGCGTCCGGCGTCCGGCGTCCGGCGTCGTCGTCCGTCGTCGTCGTCCTGCGTTAACTTTTACAAAAATCTTCTCCTCTAAAACTACTTGGCCAAATTTAACCAAACTTGGCCAAGTTAATAACCAAAAACAAAATGCAGTTTTTGGCTTATAACTCAAAAACCAAAGCATTTAGAGCAAATCTGACAGGGTAAAATTGTTCATCAGGTCAAGATCTATCTGCCCTGAAATTTTCTGATAAATCGGACATTCCGTTGTTGGGTTGTTGCCCCTGAAATGGTAATTTTAAGGAAATTTTGCTGCTTTTGGTTATTATCTTGAATATTATTATGGATAGAGATAAACTGTAAACAGCAATACTGTTCAGCAAAGTAAGATCTACAAATAAGTCAACATGGCCAAAATGGTCAGTTGACCACTTTAGAAGTTATTGCTCTTTATAGTCAATTTTTAACCATTTTTCGTAAATCTTAGTAATCTTTTAGAAAAATCTTCTCTGATGAAACTACTTGGCCAAAATAATGCAAACTTGGCCATAATCATCATTGGGGTATTTTGTTTAAAAAATGTGTCTGGTAACTCGGCCAACAAACCAAGATGGCGGCCATGGCTAAAAATAGAACATGGGGGTAAAATGCAGTTTTTGGAATATAATTCAAAAACCAAAGCATTTAGAGCAAATCTGACACGGTGTATAATTGTTTATCAGGTCAAGATTTATCTGCCCTGAAATTTTCCGATGAATCGGAATTTCTGTTGTTAGGTTGGTAATTTCAAGGAAATTTTGTTGTTTTTGGTTATTATCTTGAATATTATTATAGATAGAGATAAACTGTCAACAGCAATAATGCAAAATTTTCAATTGACTCAGTAAGGAGTTATTGCCCTTCATAGTTAGTTTTAACAATTTTTAGGTATATTTATGTAATCTTCTTGGCTGAATTTGCAGTACAGAAATTCAATAAAATTCCCAATCTATTAATGAACTGACAATAACAATGATTTGGTAATTCTATAACATGAAAAAAAACACCACATCAATACCTTATGATTGCGTTTCTCTGTTCACATTGAAAATGATGTCACCACTATAATCCCTATCAATAGGTCGAACATCAGAAATGTTTCAGTATTTTGGTTTCATTTTCAAAAGATTCAGAAATTTAAATGATGTTTGAATTCCAACAATAATTTATACAGACTTCATCCTCTTTCACAGGTAATACCTGTCTCATATTATTATTTCAACTTTAATTGAATAACAGAAATTTGAAGAGCTAAATTAATCAACAGCACAAGATCTAAAACTTAATAAATATTGGACAAAATATCAATTAACTATTAAAAGATGTTTGTGTTCATTAAAAAAATATAGTTTTTCATTTTATCAAGGATTTGTACAGTTAGTCTAACTATTCAAATCCTTGATTTTATATTTTCTTTAAAAGTTTAGGAAATTATTTTTTGAATTTAATTGTGTCCCTAATGTTCTTATTTCCTGGGATAATTCCAATATAAAGTATTGGTATTGAATTAATATTTAAGAAATATTTGAACCATACCATTTACTTAGAATGAAGACCATGTTTTCAGTGTCATGAGTTTAAGTTAGTTGTACTTTGTTGTTTAAAATTATCTTTGTGGTAATAAGATATAGCAAAAAGAAACTCTTCAATGAAAAGTTAAAATTATTTGTGAACATTCTGGACAAGGTACAATATATGTTTATGGAAGAGTTTGCATAAGTTTAAAAATAAAATGAGGACACACACACTGCATAGTATTTTCAGATGTATTATCATGTAGATAAATAGGATTTATATAATTATATGAAAAATCTGATTAGCTAGCATTCTAAATTTAGAATGTAAAATTAAAGTATAAAATAATAATGATTCATTAAATTTACAAATACATGTAAATTTAGCATTTTTTGCATGTTCCCAACATTGGCAACAAATTATGTCAATGTTGTTGTCGAGAAAACTTTCTTGTAAAAGAGAAGGATGAAGTTAAAACAAGTTTTTAATGGATATATTTAAATGTTTAATGAATAATCATTATAGTTGCATTTAAATAAATTAAAAATATTTTAAGCATTTGTGTTCTGTTGTAACTTAATTGTGAACTGATATATACTTTATTTGTAGCTCTACAAATTGAAAATTAAAAGATGTTCTTGCTATTATTTTTATAATTTCTAATAATATCTGACTATGTAAAATTAGGATCTATTAGTGATAGATCAATGAATATGTGTACAAAACGGATTGCTGTCAGTTCATATCAGTTTAGTGAATTATATGAGGCCCTGCCCCTTTGGTCATGGCCATGATCTAGTGACTTTAAAGTAGCAATTATTATGGCCCAGTAACAAAGTCGTGGGGGTCATATATTTTTACCCTTGTCCGTCATTCCATCATTCCACAACAAACCTTTCATACATACTTTTTTTCTTAACGCCTTCAGATCTTGGGCTGTTATTTGGTATATGAGTTAACCATGATGAGTTACAGATCAAGTTTACGTTTGTTCTACTTCGCTTATTTTTTGCAGAAATTAGGGTCATACAGTCTTTGGTCTTTTATACAAACTTTATTTTCTAAATGCAGTTAGATATTGAGCTGATTTTTGGTATGATAGTTAACCATGATCAGTTACAATTTAAGTTAGGTTTCGCTGGGCTCCGCTGATTTTTGCCTTAATTAAGGGTTAAAGACTTTGAAATTTGTTGAAAATAAGTTAAACCGATATTTTTCTAATCGCTTTCAGATATTTGGCTGATAATTGATATGTGACTTGACAATCATGAGTAACAAATCAAGTTTAAGTTTTGTTAATTAAGCTCCACTAATTGTTGTAGAAATTATAGGCTTTGGAATTTATTAATTGTTATAAACAGTTATATGGACTTTTTTTCTAAACGCCTTCAGATATTGGGCTGATTTTCGGTATGTCACTTAACCCTGATGAATCAAGTTTCAGTTAAGGTCCACTCAGACGATTTTTGACGAAAATTTAAAGGGTTAAAGACTTTGAAAATTGTTGAAAATCACAGTTATACAGACTATTTTTCTACATGCCTTAAGATTTTGAGCTGCTTTTTGATATGTGAGACTACTATCATGTTTGAGTCCACATGTGTTGTTGAAATTGCAGATTTTTCAACTTTTTCAGACAGGGTCATTCATGTAGTTCAGACATATCTAGCTAGTATAGTCAATTGTTAAGTTTTCAGACATATCTAGCTAGTATAGTCAATTGTTCAGTTTTCTACGCAAGTAAGTTAGATAAGAACTACATATGTACATGTGATAGATCAATGCTATTTTGTATGAAGATGCAATACTATTATAACATATCAATTTGATGACTATTTTGTTGCCCTGTCCTCTACAACATGGTCCAGTTACTTTGAATTAATTAGTTTTTTTGAAATTATTCAATGGTAAGTTTTCTTCATAACAAAACTGCTTTGAACATCAATTTGTATTGACTGATTTCAAATGTCATAGTTCAAACTTCTGTACTCATACATATGAATGAAGTAAACATGTACTGTTTTAAAACATTTAAGGGTGCTCGCGGATCTAAATCAAATTTTTTATTTAATATAGGATTTCTCTATATTTTTCTATAAATGAACTTTATCTTATACTTAATAGAAAAATGAAATAAAAAAATGGGGTCACTGTTTTCCTTCGAAAGAAGCCTACATGTTTAATAATGTCCTTTTTAACCGGATTTTTGTGACAAAAATGTAGGTTATTGATTTGGGGATGTACGGCAGGCGGGCGGGGAGGCTTCAATCAAATGTTGTCCGTGCATTAATTCATGAACCGTTCAACCAAAGCTTTTAAAATTCTAATATGTTGTTACTGATGACAAAATGGAGGTCAAGTTCAATAATGACGATTTTGACTTTTACCGTTCAGGAGTTATGGTTCTTGAAAGATTGAAATATGGTGTTTCCAGTCGTGTCTGTGCATTTTCTCATGAACCATTCAACCAAAGCTTTTGAAATTTTTATATGTTGTTACTGATGACAAAATAGAGGTCAAATTTAATAATGACGATTTTGACTTTTACTGTTCAGGAGTTATCGTTCTTGAAAGATCGTAAAATGGCGTTTCAATTCAAGTTGTTGCATTTACTCATGAACCACTCAATCTAAGCTTTTCAGATTTTAATATGTTGATACTGATGACAAAATGGAGGTCAAATTTGATATTGACGATTTTCACTTTTACCATTCATCAGTAATGGTTCTTGTGATATAGCCAGGACACAAATAAATGTTAATAAATCCGGTTTGCTGTCGTTGTGACAGCCTCTTGTTTTCTGTTGAACTAATAGGAGAAATAGCGGTAATATCGAAATAAAAAATATAGGTCACCGATGGGCTAAAAAAGATATTTTAATTTTAATGCCAAAAAATGACATTTTTGCACCAAAGGAAGATAATTTGGAGCTTTTTCAATGATATCTACATTTTAAAAGTCACCTGTGGCCAACACGAAATAATTTTTTGGAATGATTTTTGAACCATGTGATAAAGTAACAAATTAAAATTTGTAATAAAAAATTAATGTTTATTTTTTTTCTGAAAATCTTATATCCGCGAGCATTCTTAAACTAAATTTTACTCTTTATGAACATTAGTGCATTAATGTTATCACCTTAATGCCTTATATAATTGAAACTCGTTTTTACTTAATTTACGAAGTCTGTTATAATGAATATATGGATATTTTTGGCAATACTGCTTACAAATGTAAATATGAACAAATGCATCAGCAGTACCAATTTCGTGAAGCTATATAGTTTTTTGTACATTAAAAAAACAACAACATAATATTGATCATTATTAAAAAAAAAAGGACATAATATAACTTTTCCTTCCTTAGCCAAAGGCAACATGAGCAATTAAATTGCACTTTGATATTTTATTTTATTCCAATACACGAAGCATATCATGCTGAGTTCACACGTAATTCAAATTGGTTTAATTGGCATTCCAAACATTTTACGTTCTAACCTCATTTCTCATTCAAATTGCAATGCACGTCAAATTTGCCTTACTGTCTTAATGATGTTATCTTTTAATTCCTATTAACAAAAAGGTATTTCTAATGCGAATTGGATAAAATGAATTAAAAAAGAAGAGTGGGTGAATGTGAATAGCGAATTAGATTCGAATTGAATGTACATGTGAACAAGGCATCAGTATTCTAGATACATCTATAGGTATAAGAATGTCTTAACAAGTGACAACTCTTTGGCAGAAAACATATATTATATCCATGATATATTTAAAGTTACTAATCATATTAGCTCTCATTATGCAATTGTTCATCTAGCCTTTCATTTATTGCATTAAGAACTTGTAACAGTTTGTCCTCATATTGTACATTATTTGCATATATGTATTTATAGATTTTTAAAGATGCCAAGAAGAAAAAATTGGAGGGCAGCAGAGGCTATACGTGGTGTGAAAAATCCACAGAAAAAGACACTGACGGACTTGACTGGGGATACTGGCCCCATAAACAGTACTAGAATTGACCTTGACCTGGGTGATACTGACACTCTCAACAACAGTTACTCAAAAAATATGGGGGATACTGACCTCCACACAAATATAAACAACAGTACCTTGAATAAACTTGAAATATCTGAACTAAATATGCTTGAAATATCTGAATTGAATAAACATGAAACATCTAAATTAGATAAACCTGAACTATCTGAGTTGAATCAAAACAGTAACAATAACTGTGCAAAAGAATTGAATCAAAACAGTGACAATAACTGTGCAAAAGAATTGAATCAAAACAGTGACAATAACTGTGCAAAAGAATTGAATCAAAACAGTAACAATAACTGTGCAAAAGAATTGAATCAAAACAGTAACAATAACTGTGCAAAAGAAACTTGTCGTATACAAACAGACTTTCTGTTAAATGAATCAAACAATAGTTATGCCAAATCAGATTCTCATAGTAATATCCGAACTGATCTGTTGCAAAACCAAAATGAACAACCTAGAAATAATTTAGAAGAAATACTATCAAAATATTTCAATTCTTTTAAGGTGGTACCCAACACTTTAACTAAAATTAATTTGGCTCGTTTAATTTTCTTAAAATTTTGACAAAGTATTTACTTTGACCCTTTTACAAAAATATAAAAATTTTAAAAAATTGGAACCAACCGTTTTATCAGAAAAATTACACTGGTTATATAGCAGTTTGACAAACACTTATTTTGATCATTGAGAAGCTTGATATTCCCTTAACAACACAACGTAATTAAAACGTTTAGCTGATTTTAAAGAGTTATCTCCCTGTAGTGTTAGGTACCACCTTAATGCAAACTTTATTAAATTTGGAACTTTTGACCAGTATGCCACAAAATTTGCCGCTCAAAGCAGGGGACACCAACGTACTTGTAATTGTTTAGTTTTCTTATCTCTTTCGTCTTTAAATTTTGATTCAAACACATTGAACCTGGATTACATTTTAGATAAAGGAGAGAAAATTTACAGGACGCATGTTCAAGAACTTATAACACAGGGATTATTTAAAAATATGCTTTTGAATTTTGATGAAATTCCTGTCAAAATTGAAATTACTGAAGGGATTTTTATCATCAACAAACAAAAAATATTCTGTTTGGTATAGCTTTACAGTATCAAGAGTTGACTGGATTTCTCTCATTACAAGAAGCAATTCAAAATTGTATTAAGCAGTCAAACAAATTTCTTATAATGATTGGAGCCATATGTTCAGCAGTTTATTATTATAATCATATAATTTATACTATTTTTTTGACACTCATTCTCATTCAGAATGTACACTAAATAATCCATTAGATTCCTCTGGCAAAAGTATTTTGATTGGATTTGCTGACTTACATGACCTCCTCAGTTACTTGTATGCTTTTTACACAAGTTTATGAAATTTTACCAGTATGTATCAGTAGTAAAGATGCTGAGAAAGATGTGACTAAGCAGATGAAGAATTATTTCGATGATCAGAAACTAAGGAACACAAAACAAAAAAATAATTCTTACCAGTATATAAAGATACCCAAATTTGTATATATGAAAAACTACATGCAAAATAGAAGAAAAGAAAAAAATTATAGAAAGACTGAAGCAGATAGAAAGAAGTCTCAGAGAGAAAATTCAGATGTAAGACCAATAGTAAGACAAAGAGAACTTGTTGCTAAAAGAAAGGCTAGAAAGAATGAAGATTTCAATAAAAGAGAACTTGCTGCTAAAAGAGATGCTAGAAAGAATGAAGATTTCAATAAAAGAGAACTTGCTGCTAAAAGAGAAGTAAGAAAGGATACAAATTATAGAAGGGCTGAAGCTGAAAGTTAAAAGTCTCAAAGAGATAATTCTGATTTAAGACAGATAGAAAGACAAAGAGAACTTGTTGCTAAAAGAGATGCTAGAAAGAATGAAGATTTCAATAAAAGAGAACTTGCTGCTAAAAGAGATGCTAGAAAGAGTGAAGATTTCAATAAAAGAGAACTTGCTGCTAAAAGAGAAGTAAGAAAGGATACAAATTATAGAAGGGCTGAAGCTGAAAGTAAAAAGTCTCAAAGAGATAATTCTGATGTAAGACAGATAGAAAGACAAAGAGAACTTGTTGCTAAAAGAGATGCTAGAAAGAATGAAGATTTCAATAAAAGAGAACTTGCTGCTAAAAGAGATGCTAGAAAGAATGAAGATTTCAATAAAAGAGAACTTGCTCCTAAAAGAGAAGTAAGAAAGGATACAAATTATAGAAGGGCTGAAGTTGAAAGTAAAAAGTCTCAAAGAGATAATTCTGATTTAAGACAGATAGAAAGACAAAATGAACTTGTTGCTAAAAGAGAGGCTAGAAAGAATGATGTTTTCAAAAGATATGAAACAGAAAAGAAAAAAATTGCCAGACAAGATGAAGACTACAGAAAACATGAGTCCGAATGGGACTTCCACAGAAAACAAGAATATAGGTCACATCCAGAAAATTTAGAACATGAGCGTTTGAAGAAACACAGTTCTAGACAGAACAAACTAGATATAGACAGATGTTATGATAAGACAGTTAAAAGTACTAAAAGAAAAAACATTGATTTCACAGATCATGAAAAAAAAATAAAAAAGAAAAGAGTTCAAGGTATAACTCTTGATGCTTGCATAAGAAATTTTAAAACAAATATTAATGATGGTCCTACATATATATGTACTTCATGTGAACAAACTTGGTTTTGTGATTCTGTAGTTAATTCTAAAACTGTCAAAATGACCACTCCTGCTAACATGTCACATTGCTTTACTAATTTTAAATCTGTACAAGACATAGAATGGATATGTCATAATTGTCTCAATGCAATAAAAAAAAAGCAAAGAATTCCTCGATTTTCAATAGCCAATAAAATAGGATTTCCCCAAAGACCAAAAGAACTAAATTTGTATCCTTTAGAAGAAAGACTGTTATCATTAAGAATTCCTTTTATGCAGATTCGACAGTTGCCAAGAGGTGGACAGTTATCAGTTAAAGGCAATGTAGTAAATGTGCCTGTTGAAGTTCAATCTACAATAAATTCACTTCCACATACATTAGAGAAATCAGGTACAATATCAGTTAAACTAAAGAAGAAACTGGAATTCAAAAAGTGTGATTTTAGTGAAAATGTCAGACCATTTGCTGTCATTTGTGCATTACATTATTTGATGAGAACAAGTGACTTGTACAAGTCTTCTGGAATAGAAATAAATGAGGATTGGATTACAGAAATCGCCAAAATAAATGAAGAAACACATGAAAATGAAAACAATAGTGCAGAACAAGAGGATAACCAAGATCAGAATGATTCAGATAATGACTCCGATCATTTTAGTGAAGCAGATGAAAGTGAAACACATGCTGGAAACACAGATACACTGTTAGATCACATTCCAGACGACAATCCACTATGTGATACAGGTTTAACTTTTGCTTCTGGTGAAGGTCAACGACCAATTAGTCTCTACAGTGATCCTGATGCAGAGTACTTATCTTTTCCAACTATATTCTGTGGTCAAAGAAGGCCAGATAACAAAGACAGGTCTGTCTCTGTTCACTATACTGATATTGTCAAATGGGAACTAAGGTCCATGGATAGGAGAGTAGCACAGTCTGTACCAAATATATTTTTCAAGTTAAAAAAAATTCAGTTAAAAAACATAAGTGATAAGGTCAATCTTGCTCTAAGAAGGTGTCAATCAGAAGGAAAAAAATTGACAGCAAAAGATGTACTGAATCCTCACACTGTAAACGATCTTGTAAGATTAGATGAAGGTTATTATATCTTTAGAAGTTTAAGAAATTCTCCAGTATACCTTGAAAAGAGGAAGAAAGATTTGTTTGCAATGATCAGACAGTTGGATCTTCCAACATGGTTTGGCTCTCTTTCATCTGCAGACACTAATTGGAAAGATTTATTACGAATTCTTGGCAAATTAAATGATGGCAAAGAATATACTGACAATGAATTTAAAGAAATGGATTGCCATCAGAAATCTAAACTTGTTCAGAAAGACCCTGTGACATGCTCTAGATATTTTGATTATCGTGTCCAACAGTTTATTAACTTGGTGTTGAAAAGTGATCATGATCCTATTGGAAAATTGACAGATTTTTTTTATAGAGTTGAATTTCAACAGAGAGGTTCACCACATATTCATATCTTGATCTGGATTGAAAATGCACCAGTTTATGAAAGCAATTCAAATGAAGATGTTGTAGCATTTATTGATAAATATGTCTCCTGTTCACTTTTAGAAAATGATACTAGTTTAGTCAATTTGCAGGTTCATAAACATTCAAAAACATGTAGAACCTATGAAAGCAACAGTAATTTTAGAGCCTTTGAAAGAAAATGATGACATAGAAAAGTACAAAACTATATATAAAGAAATACAAAACGAAATTAATGCATTTCACAATTCTGAAGATATAGACCAGATGACTTATGACATGTTTTTAGATGATGTGTTACAAATGGATAATGAAAATTACATTAAGGCCATAAGAAGCAACTTGAGTGGTCCAAAAGTTTTTCTCAAACGAAAACCATCTGAAGTCCGTGTAAATGGTTACATGAAAACTGTGTGGATAGCCTGGCAAGCAAATCACGATTTACAGTTTGTTTTAGATGCATTTGCATGTGCAGTGTATATTGTTTCATATATAAGCAAGTCACAAAAAGGTATGAGTGCATTACTAGACCAAGCAGCAAAAGAAGCACGACAGGGAAATTTAGACTTAAAGCATCAAGTAAGGCACATTGGGAATTACTTTTCAAATTCTGTTGAAACAAGTGCACAAGAAGAAACATACTTAACACTACATATGCCTTTAACAAAAGCCATAAGACAAGTTGTATCCATTAACACATCTCCACAACACAAAAGAACTTTTCTCCTCAAGCAATCATCGGCCCTAGAAAAACTAGGCCCAGACTCTACTGAAATAGAATCAGACAATGATATTAAAAGATACTCGCGTAGACCAAAACAACTGGAGAACTGGTGTCTAGCAGACTATGTATCTCAGCTTGAATTGCAGTATCCTAAAACTTCAGAGTCCTCAGATGATCATGAAACAGAACAGCAAGAAAATGAATCTGAAAGTGAAAATGAAGAGGCAAATGCAGATATTATAGAAGAAATCAATAACAAAATCGACATAACCCTGAAGAATGGTATTCGAATATATCAAAGAAAAACACCTAAGGTTATAAGATATGTTAAATAAAATTACAAGACTGACTCTGAAAACTTCTACAGAGAACGCTTAATGTTATTTTATCCATGGAGAAATGAACTTTCAGATTTGCAATGCGGACATGAAACATTCGAAAACATGTACTTGACTGTTGCACGACTATTAGAAAAAAAAGCTAAGCAATATGAAGGAAAAGTGATAAATCTAGAGAATGCTATAGAAGAGGCAGAAAATGATTGTAATGAGAATGATCAAATAGCACCTGCCACACAGCAAGTAGAAATGGAAGATGCTGAAATAGGCCCAACAAAATCTGAACAGTATGTACACTTCAATCCAGATAGACCAACAGAACATAGACTGTATGATATGTTATGGAACGCCGGAACTGTCTTATAGTGTAAATATTTAATGTGTTCTGTCGCTTTGTCTTTACGTTCTGTCGTTTCTTCTTTATGTTATATGTAAATGTCTGTATATCATGACACGGCATCTCTGTGTCATGTCAAATTAGTTATTTGTTCGGTCAAACAGTAGTATGATTTGTCATTGCTAAATTTTGTTGTGTACAATAGGCATTACAACATGCTTTTACTACTATATATTCTGTGAATACTTCGAAACTTTATGATCAACCACCTTTATATTCTCTCATATTTTATCTATGTTCTGTCTTAGTGGGAGATATTATGGACATAATTGTGCAAATCGTGATACAAGCATGAAATATGGTATAAAGGTTGACTAAATGATACTAAAAAAAAATCCGCTGCTGGCCAGAAAAAAAAATCATTTTTTCAAGATGGCCACCACACATTTCGGAAATGGCGTCATTACAAATTGACAATAATTCGTTAATCCTTTAAAAGGTGTGTTATATGTAAAATCCAATGTTAGATTTGATAAAAAGTAAATGACAGTTCCTAAATTACGACTAGACAATACATTAATGAAACTAAAGGTGACTTCCGGTTTCAAAATACCGGCAAAAAAGTCAAAAATTTCAATTTTTATACTTTCAAGCAACTTCACAAGGGATTTATAATTCAATGTAAGTTATGATAAAACGTTTAAAAAAGTTCCTAAGTACGACGAAACAACACATAAATGAAGAAAAATAGTGACTTCCGGTTCCAAAATGGCGGCAAATACGTAGAAAATATTTTCATGATTTCCATCAACTTAACAAGTGTTAACACTTTGTTAAGTTTAAATGCCTAGTTTGGTCAGAAAGACAGGTTGCTTATTTTATAATTATCTGATAGTTGCCTTTACAACAACCCGTACAAGGAAGGCCAGAACGGTAGCATCTTCAGTTACCGACACAGCTCGGTTTTCGGCTCCGCATTTCAAAGTTTTCTGACACGAGGATGCAACGGCAGTCAAAGAAGTCCATTTTGGTTTTCAACTGTCACTGATTCTTTCTTTCATCCAACCACAGTGTTCATGACTTGGAACACGTACCTGTCGAATACATGAATAATGCTGAGCCCAAGCAACTCCTCCTTGATATACTTCTCTTTTGATGTGCTCTGCAAAAGAACCTCTTGTAGGCGGAATTGCATCACAATGCCTCTGCTTCCAGGCAAACAATTCACATCGTGGCTCGCTCCATACTTTAGCCTAAAAAAACATCTTTTACATCAGGGAAACCTTCCATTGTTAGCCAAGCTGACCTTTTGCCTCTTTCATGACAATTCGACAAAGTGCCACATCCACTAAATGCATGGACGAAAGGAAAAGCAGCAACACAAGGACCAAACGCATTTGATATGTTACGTGCAGGAAGCCATCAAAAGTCGTTATTCCTTCCATAACCTATCCGCAATTTTTTCTACCTAATTTTGCGATTGCTGCAATTCTTGATACTACTACATCTGTGTCAGTACTACCTAAAGTTACATTTTACAACACTTTTCATAATCATGCCGAACATGGACAAACATTCGTGTATCTGTTTCTTCATGATTACAAGGGGATAGATAGCAAGTATCTTTATTGAAATTGCAAAGAATATTTTCACCATGAGTAACATACACATTTGTATTAGTCTCTTAAGAAGCAATTTTGTCAGCAAGAAACTTGAACAATTTCGTTTTGTTGTCATCTTCACAGCGAAAACTACTCCATACCCTTGGTGTTCTACCAACACCTTTCCATCTGGCACAAGAACCCTGCCTTTGTCTTGTCACAGCCTTTAAATTATTCATTTTGTAAACATCAAATAGAATGTCTACTTTTAAATACTTATCGATGCAAGATTTTACATAAGGCAGTATGACATCATTAGCATAATCATCAAATATTTTTGCCCAACTTTGTGACTTGGAATTAACCATTGTTGCCCCACCAACGATAAATGCGTCCGAATTCGGATCAGCAAATCGCAGAATGTTTCAGGTAAACCCATTTGCAGCGATTTAATACCACTATTTCAAGTGGCATCCTGAGATAAAGACGGAGAAGCAGTTTGGTTTCAATAGATAAAGAAATCTTCCAAGTAAAACTGTCTACTGTGACAAGAAATGAAAAGTCTAGAAAAGATATCGCAATCCCTTTTAAGGTTCTCTAGCTTTGTTTTTGACAAAGACGTTTCCAGTTTCATTTTGCGGCCAAAATAGGAAGTTGTTCTTTTTTATTTGGTTATAAAAAGCAGGGTTTCCTTTGTTTTGCATTTGCTTCAAAAGATCTTTGTATTGTTTGGACAAATATCTTGGAGTTTATTTACATATCTTACCTGTTTCCGATCAACAATTTCCTAAATGAAGTATTTTTTTTACACATCTGACGACTCTTCTAGAAATGAATTTCCAAACTCGTTCATACTTGCAAAGCCTTTAAAGCTGTTTAAAGAAATCTTTTTGTGTTTTCGTAGAGTCTTTGTTATGTCGTTCGTCTGTTTTAGAATGACCCAAACCACTAGATCTTTCAAATTAATCTTCTAGTATACTGACTCCTGGTCCAGCTACCAAAAGTAACCATCCATTTGTCTAATGGGATCTTCGGTTAATCCTATGTCACCAATATCGCCCTTCACAATTGCATTATTCTGCTTTTGTGCCTGATCAATTGTGTTACAAGAAAGAAATTTACTGGCCTTACGTACAGTGAAATTACCATTTTCAAATTCTATTGCGACCTGTGGGTGATGTTCGGGAAGGGAGGTCATATCTCGGAGATTAGTGTGTAACGATCGAGCATAATTTACACGACCAAGACCTTAAACAATACACTATCATGCTTTATATGGACTGTCTAACTCATGAAATGAGCATAATACCAAAATCAGAAGAAGTTCTTAATTTATAATTGAACGCCAGGAATTAAACTGTAGTCGAGATGACTTTATTTCCTTACACCAATCTTTTAAATCACTGAACGTCACAGAGTCATGACATAATTATATATTCTGAAATTAACAATTTTTGAGCAAAATACATGCAGTTGTCTGATGCGCCTGTCTAGTCCTAGGTACATTTGAACATACATAAAAATAATCTGCCGTTCTTGGTGTTGCAATATTGGCTTCAGTAAGACAACATGTCTATCCCCTATCACGCAATATATTACCCAGAGTTTTATAACAAGTCATTTCAATGTGCAATCCACCAAACATGACGATACACTTATATTTTCCTTACAAATCAGGCCATTCCCACTGAATTTGCTTAGGCATTTCAAAAAGTGGCTGATTTTCAGTTACATTTGATGTTTCTCCAGATTAACTACATTTTCGCCTCAACCATCGAATACCTGAGAATTGCCTGGTAGTGCATACAAATCGCTCTTGATGTCTATAAATAGTTTGCACATGCGCAAAAGTGTGAAACACATGTGTATCATAACCTTGAAAAATGTTATTAAACCAATTCATTATATCATTAGAAATCAAAAAACACTAAATATATAGTAAATAGTTCAAATGTTTTTGAAAGAATTTTGTTACATTTTCGCGCATGCGCAAATACTGGATATGTCAAATATTCATTTTTAATAAATATGTGATGTAAGGAAGGTAGCCACCAAACCTGGTAATTGGTTTTTACTAAAAGAAGTTCAAAGAAAAGTTTTCCAGAAAAATCAGTATTTTCAAATTAAAGAAAACAGCCATTTTAGAAAATGGCTGTGGCCATCTTGAAAAAATTAATTTTTTTAATGGCCAGCAGTTATTTTTTACAAAGTATATAATAATGATGCTTTGTGGTAATTTTCATGCTTGTATCATCATTTGCACAATTCCCTCGATTTTGCTTGTTAATATCCTCCACTATCTGTTCTTCTTTTACGTCAGTCAGTTAAAAATTGCGTCCTGTCTCAAATGTGATTGTTATGCCGAATGTTCTAAAGGTTTTGTTTTGATACACCTTTGTTCTATGTTAACCTCATGATATTATAGTCTTTTGGCGTTATGTTGTGTTAATACATATGTATCTCCAGTGACAAACACAACACATCATGGTATAGTTCCTATGCGTTTTGCCGAACAATTGATACTCTCTGTGAGCATTCATTATGTCATGTGCAAATGCCTTTTACATTATGTGCAAACAACTTAAACGTTTTGTGCAAACCTCTTTTACCTTATGTGCATACATCGTTCCCCTATGTGCAAACACCGTTTACCTGATGTGCAAACATAGTTTACCTCATGTGCAAACACCTATTACGTTATGTGTAAATACCTATTAAGTTATATATAACAACTACATCATTATGTGCAAGCACTATTACGTTATGTGCAAATACCGCTTACATTATGTGCAAACACCGATAACGCTTTGTGCAAATGCCTATTACATTATGTCCAAACATCTATTACGTTATGTGCAAACACCTATTACGTTATGTCCAAACAACAATTACGTTATGTGCAAACACCTACTACGTTCTGGTAAACGCTTTTTTGACACAGATTAAAACAAAACGCATTAGTGATATACACTTTGAAAATTAAGAAAATTATAAGTTTTAGCTTTCTAAAAAGCTCTGAACTACTTCGTTGTATTCTTTTTCAAGGTAATATCCATTTGATGCTGAATGTGAACTGAAGGTAATATATGTACATCGGGTTGTTGATTTAGTATTAGAAATGTAGTATTTTTATATATTGATTGATATAAAAATGTTATATAAATATTTAGTTTTTTGTTTTACATTTGTACTTAAAGAGTGTGCGTTATACATCCATTCTTTTTATATTTTGTTCACTTTACTTGTTGAAAATTAAAATATTGACAAAATACATAGACACGATTCTCGAGGTGTGTCTCTCTGGAGGTGTGCCTAGATTGACAAAAGTCATAAAATACATTTAATGCATTTTTGAAAACATTATATAGGAACATTTTTTAGCAAACAAATCGTGCATATTGCAGATTGGCAATGCAAATAAAGACGTATTAATGATTGATATTTCAATTTTCAATTTCAGTGTGTAATATATGCATAATAAAACGACCATGAATTAATAACATTTGATCTGAAATGTAATACACATAGTTAATTTTCCGGCATTTGATGGCTTAATATCCTCAAAATACAAAAGTCTGTAATTATTTATCTCATTTAAGCCAATAGCTGTTGCTGAATATCAGCCACATCATGAAGCAAACAAACCGAATTTATATGTGACAAGTAATTATTTCAAGATGGCGTGTATATCGACTGAAACTAAAAGCTCTGCCCTGTTATACGAAGCAAGAAGAAAGCTACATGTAAAAAACAAAATGCAACCTCATTTCTTTAAGGAAAATGTGAACGGAAAATAAGTTGATATAAAAAAAGAAGACGTGGTATTATTGCCAATGAGACAACTCTCCACAAGAGACCAAAATGACACAGAAATTATCAACTTAAAGTCACCGTACGGCCTTCAACAATGAGCAAAGCCCATACCGCATAGTCAACAATAAAAGGCCCGAAAAGATTATGTAAAACAATTCAAACGAGAGCACTTACGGCCTTATTTATGTAATGTTCTCTTTCATCTGCACCAAGCGGGTCATGTCATAGGTCGCCATATCTTGTATACATAATCATAAGATATGGTTTTTGAAGGTGCCGAATTACATTTATGAATTATAGACTTTTGACAAGGTCAACACATTGTATATGCGTCTATACAGATTATATTGACCGAGGACGAAGATATTTTACCGCCACCTCTTATCTTGTATTTGTTTTTTGAATTAGCAAGGACTTAATCAAACTGTGTATAGAACCAACAAATGCAGCTCCATCATTTTCAAAAATTCTGGTTCCGCCACTGGTCATTGAATGAGAAAAAAAAAGAGAAAAAAAATCAGGTCCGTGTGTTTGTTTATCTAATGATATCTTAATGAACAACTTCTCTATTCGTTTTACATCGGATGACCGTGAGGGCTTTCATGTGCATTGCTGTCGCCTAAATTTCAATTACGTAACCTTCGTTTTAAGATTGTACCCGATCTATAAACATGATGATAATAAAGACGCTGACATTATCGAGTGCAAAATTACATTCCCTATCAATTGTGCTTAATTCATTTCAAATGGATACTCCTAAAAATATATATTTTTTTTAACATAAATTAATGATATGAAAATGTCGTTAAACTCGTTAGAAACATAAATAAAAAAAAAATAATTAATATTTATACACACGTACAGAAAAAGTGTGTTACCGCATGCGGAAGAATATCTCAGGAACGTTTGCAATCTCCCATGCAGAGTTATCTGTCTTTGCTTCCTCTCTCTGCGTGGGACATTGAATGTTTTGCTGGAAAATATGAATGCCCACTCAAATTCAATCTATCAGAACAATCGAATTATACAGAAGAGTGTCCACCATGCACTTGCACAGCACTATAACTAATATAGTGCAATAGAATGATATCAAAATGGATAAAAATTATCTATACATATCATATAACTGTAATTTACAAATATTAAAATAATGTATAACAAAAGTTTACTGATTTGTTTCACTTCTACGATGAGGTTGAATTTATCATTCACGCACAGAAAAAATATATATCTGTACTCTAACGTCACTTTCAGGTAAAGAGATGTGATTTGAGACAAGTGCTTGTGAACGTACACAAGAACTTGCGGTCATCAGATGTTCAGTACTTCAGTACTTTGATTAATATCTTTAACATAAAGATGTTCTCAAAAATTAACAAAACATAACAAGCGTTTTATATTTTTTACAAATGTCTTATTATCCTTATTTTATCTTGATTCATTTTGAGAACTCAAATCGTCTTAATGACATACTGCACATTTAAAGATTTTTGAAAACTGGGAGTTAGCTGGCAATTGTTTCATAGTGCTTTAAACGGATGAACAAGAGGGTTCCGAAATTCCAACATTACAAAACATGACAAGTGAACTTTCTTAATCTATAATCAGTAGAAGGAAAATTACAGAAGAATTTAAGCCTTCCCTTTTGTGTTAAAGTCTGTCACAGTTTTCTTTTCGTTATATAGGTGATTTTTTTAAAAGAATTTTGACTAAATATGTTATGTCGATTTCAAGGCGAACAAGACTGCATAAATTCAAGATTGTTTCCGCACTTTGAGGATAATTTGGATTGAAGCATATGAACTTCATGCCTCGCTAGCTATTAATAACAAAAAACCGTCTCACTTTAACAGTAGCCGAGAAAAGGGGGACTGGTATATGTAAAATGGCAATATTTAACGGAAACTGTCAAAACATATTTTAGAATGATAACATTTAGATCCAAAAGAATATATTTGTATGAAATTTGATATTTTTTGAAATAAGATTTCTCAAAATAATGATGTGCAGCAAATCCCTTTTATGAACATTTGGCTTAATTGTGTATTTAGCTATATTTATCGAACCATTCGCGTTCATAACTAAACGAATCGAAGCTTACCGTTTATACCGTATATCCCGCAATAATATTCATTGAATTTATGACTCTCCGTTCGCAAAATATGTTGATGTTTCTAATTTATACTACGATATTCGTTGAAATATTGAACAAAAAGATAAACTCATATCAATAATGTTTTGATTATAATTTGTCGGTAAACGTGAAATTTATTTGTACGAGCTTTAGAAACAGGACGAAAAGCGAGGCTTACCGAATTTTCTCCTGTTTCGCAGCGAGAACTAATACATTTTATATTTCTGACAATATACATACATGTATATTCTTTACAATCTACACCTGGTATTTGAGCATAAGTTGTTTAAATCTTAACCAATGTCTCTGATTTATACAATTATTGAAACGCGGACTCGGAGAAAACTCCAAAATGAACTATAACCCAGAAAGAAATATACATATTACCGATTGATCAACATGGAAGCGGGTAGCAGGAAAATTTATTTGTACATGTACAAACAAGGAAAAAAAATGTTGTGTACCCGTTATTTGTATACAATAACTAGCTAATTGCAGGATAAAAGCGAATTTAACTGTAACCATTTTTTTTTAAAACCGATGAAAAATTAAATGGGATAGAAAAATAAATAGATTAGATGACTATGCGGTATGGGTTTTTTGTTAAAGGCCATAAGAAGATATATTGTTATTATTTCTTTGTCATTTGGTCTCTCGTGGAGAATTGTCTCATTGGCATTCATACCACATCTGTTTTATAGATAGTAATTTTTTTCTGAAATTCAAAGGGAAAATTATGTTATGATGACCATTTTAGCAACGAAATTATTTATTTATTCTTATAGAAAACAAAATAAGTGATATGCATATCACTTATAAAAAACATAATAGAAGAAAACAATTGCAATTTACTAGAATATGTATTTTTTGTATCGTTCTTGATGACACAGTTCGAAAAGTTACCGGACCAAATACGGATAAATGAAAGTCATTATCTGGAGTTTCAAGTTGCGGGATTTAATTTCGTGTATGGCCAGTGAAGGTGAAACAAGGCTGATAACCCTTTCAGTCAGAAAAAAATATGTGCATGCGTCATTTTTGTGGAATACAGGTCAATGCAGTTTTTTTGTTGTTGAGAAATTGCATCTTTTTGTTACACCCTTCTACCTGTCGGATCCAAAATTGGATCAAATTTTTCCAACATTCCTGTTAGTTTAAAAAAAATTGTCAGATAAGAGGGGCGGGTCACCTGACCACCCCTTTTCAGGACACCCACCCGTCTCAACACGCCTTGTTAACGGAAATGAACGAAAATAAAATCTTAAACATTTTGTAGGATTCCTTAGCTGCTACATGAATCGTGGGAGACGTCATTACATTTGTAGCATTAATCTAGTAGATGAAAACCCTACTGGGAGGGTAATAACAAATCATCCTGGTCTCTTGTGAAGAGTTGTCACATTGGCATTCGTACCGCATCTTCCTTTTTATATCGTATTGTTCCTTTCGGTTGCACCTCTTGAAAACTAAAGTCGTGTCTGTATATTTGTTACAATTTTCAACAAGTAAAGTGAACAAATTTTCAAAGCATGGTTGCATAACGCACACTCTTAAAGTAGAGCAAAATAATTTCCCATAAAACTAGATACATTGTATGTATATATAGCATTTTTACACCAATCAATATAATTAATATACAAATCCACAGTTTGTTAGAAAGGTCAAACTTTTAATTTTCTTCATTTTCAAAATGCATGTCATTGATGCGTTTTGTTTTAATCTGTGTCAAAAAAGCGTTTACCAGAACGTAATATGTGTTTGCACATAACGTAACAGGTGTTTGGACATAACGTAATAGGTGTTTGCACATAACGTAATAGATGTTTGGACATAATGTAATAGGCATTTGCACATAACTTACATGGTGTTTGCACATAATGTAAGCGGTATTTGCACATAACGTAATAGTGTTTGCGCATAATGATGTAGTTGTTATACATAACTTAATAGGTATTTGCAAATAACGTAATAGGTGTTTGCACATAAGGTAAACGATGTTTGCACACAGGGTGAACGATGTTTGCACATAAGGTAAACGAGGTTTGCACAAAACGAATTAGTTGTTTGTACATAATGTAAAAGGCATTTGCACATGACGTAATGAATGCTCACAGAGAGTATCAATTGTTCGGCAAAACGCATATAAATTATACCATGATGTATTGTGTTTTTCACTGGAGATACATATGTATAAACACAACATAATGCCAAAAGACTATAATATCATGAGGTTTACATAGAACAAAGTTGTATCAAAACAAAACCTTTAGAACATTTGACATAACAATAACACTTGAGACAGGACGCAATTATTAACTGACTTACGTAAAAGAAGAATAGACACAGCATCGATAAAATATGAGAGAATGTAAAGGTAGTTGATCATAAAGTTTCGAAGTATTCATAGAATATTTAGTAGTTACAGCATAATGTAATGCATATTTGACACAACAAAGTTTAGCAATGACATATCAGACAATTGTTTGACCAAACAAATTACTAATTTTACATAACAAAGAGATGCCGAGTCAGGATATAAAGGCATCTGCACATAACATAAAGAAGAAATGGCAGGACGTAAAGGCAAATCGACAAAACACATTAAATATTTACACTATAAGACAGTTCCGGCGTTCCATAATATGTCCCGTGAAGTTGGAATAGAAGCAAGAACAGTAGAATTGACAAATCATGCAAACAGAATAAGTGAGAAGAATTATTTTGATTTGATAAGATCCTTGAATAAGAAACAGTGGGAATTTTTCCAACATGTTGTCACATGGGTTAAAACAAAACATGAACCGTTACATACATTTTTGACAGGTGGAGCAGGATGTGGAAAATCTGTAGTTGTCAGAACAATATTTCAAGCTTTACACAGACACTTATGTTCTACTGAAGGTGAGGACCCTGACGATATTAGAATTCTTCTTTGTGCTCCTACTGGAAAGGCAGCTTACAATATAAATGGTTTGACTATTCACAATGCTTTCCAGATACAACCAAATAAAGGACTTGACCAGTCATTGTCATGCGATGTTCTCAATACACTCAGAATGAAATACAGAAATTTGTCTCTGATTTTGATTGATGAAATTTCAATGGTTGGAAACAAAATGTTCTCTTTACTAGATAGACGGCTGAAAAAAACCAAGGGAAGCAACTGTTCATTTGGTGGTGTGAGTATCATAGCTATTGGTGACTTTTTCCAACTCCAACCTGTATTTGACAGCTGGATTTTCAATGATCTAAGCAAAGGATTAACAGCTTTAGCTCCTAATTACTGGAAATTATTATTTTCTTTTCATGACCTTACCGAAATAATGAGACAAAAGGATGATTTAGAATTTGCTCTATTACTAAATAGGTTGAGACAAAATCAGCTGACTGAAAATGATTTTGCAGTGTTAAGTACCAGAACTGTTTCAATAAGTGATCCAACATACAGATCTAATGCAACTCATTTGTTTCTTGAAAATGCTTTAGTGGATAATTTCAATTTGCAATACATATCTAAATTAGGCTCACAAAAGGTTTAAGTTAAAGCAGTTGACACAGTTTGTGGGGATTTACCAGCATCTGTAAAAACAAAATTACTTAGTTCTTTACCAGAAAAACAGTCCGATACAGCCAATCTTGCAAAAGAAGTAGTATTAGCAATTGGTATGAAATATGATCTTACAGCTAATATTGAAGTCACTGATGGTCTTACAAATGGTTAAATTGATTGAGTGCAAAACATCATCTTTAAGACCAAGTATCATATGGGTTAAGTTTGAAGATGCCAGAATTGGTGCTTACAATAGAAGAAAATATTCACACTTGTACGGAAAAGATGTTGAAAAAATATGGACTCCAATGTTTGACATTAAAAGGTCATTTACTTATAAATATAAGACCTTTGAAAGAATTCAGTTTCCTCTTCGCCCAGCAGCCGGAAAAACGATTCATAAATCGCAAGGAGATACATTACATGAGGTTGTTGTTAGTCTGAAATCAAAACGTAAAGGGAAAATACCACATATTCACTATGTTGCCCTAAGCAGAGTAACACCTTTAACTGGATTACAGATATTAGATCTCAATTAAGAAGCAATAGCGGTAGCAGATTGTGTTCGACAAGAATTACACAGACTAAGGACAGATGCAACTCTACAGTTGTGCTTCAAGCCATTGTACAACTTATCAAGTAACAATTTTAAAGTAGTTTTTAACAACTCAAGGTCATTGCATGCTCATTTTAATGATCTTCTATCAGACCCTAACATCTTGGATGCTGATGTAATTGGTATTGCTGAATCAAGACTTATTTCAACAGATGAAAATGACTATTTTCATGTACCTGGTTTTGAAACACCAGTTCGATTAGACCAAAAGCAAACAAACTTTAATACAAGACCACCTCATGGATTGGTATTATATTATCGAAATGATTGTATACTTCACAATACAGTCACTTTCTCAACTCCATCTTTAGAGTTTGTTATAGCAGACATAATATCACCCACCAAAGGTCTTTTTCAGGTTGTCTTTGTGTAAATTGCAAATTGCAACAACTAAAAGATACTTTCCTTGCAAACCTTCTTCCTGATGTGTATTTAAGACATCCAAAAATTATCATAATGGGAGACTTTAATATTGATTTAAACACTGGGAACACTTCTTTTTTAAAGTTCATGAGAGATTCATTTTGCTGTTCACAAATTGTGTCTAAACCTACTACATCTTATGGTACATTGTTGGACTTAATTTTCCTAAATTTTGATAGTAAGGTAAATTTTGAAACAGATGTTCTTCATTCCTATTGGTCAGATCATAAAGTTATATATGTAGCCATTGAAACACAATGATTCAGTGTAATAATTATTTTATATGCCGAAATCAGCTTTGTTTGAAACAATGAAAATTAAACCCGCTGAAAAACATGACACATTTGAGGTTGCTGAAAATGCAACCTCAAATGTGCAGGAGTGGTTTTAAAGGAAAATGGGTTTCCACTCCAACAGATTTGCCTTGTCATAAGTAGGAATAGAAATGAGTTGGCTTCAAGACTCCTGAAATCCAGGTTTACCTGTATAGAAGAAAGCTTCTTTACAGTTTTCTTCTTTAAAGGTACACTGGATTAACGGTAGCAGAGGTAAAGAAATTTGAAACTGTGTTGCTTTGACTTCCATAAAGCAGAAAGGCCCTTGGTGATTGGTCAACCATTTTGCTATGGAAAAAAAGTAAAATTCCATTCATTTCAAGTCAGTAATGATTGGAGACATCAAATTTTAGAACCTCAACTACCTGAATGTTCATTGTATCAGTGGAGAGTTGTGTGAACTTCGCATGTGAACACTCCTGATATTTACTTGTTATAAATGTATATATATATATAATTCTTCAAATATTTGATTTTGAATACGATCAAAACCCATTGCTTTAATATAGATGTAAAAAGGGAGTTTTGAAGACCACAAGTTCTATGCCACATTTCTCTTCCTACAAAAGGATTATATTTAAATGGCTGTTTGATGAACTATGATTAAATAATCAAAATGGTTATGAATGTTGAAATCCTTGCTGTTATGTAAATATATTCATTGTAATTTACATATAGATAACTTGATACAATTTACAATACTTTTGTTCACTATATATATATATATATATGATATACTAAACATTTATCATGATTAAGTAGTATGTACACTTTACTTTTTGTAATGCCAAATTAATCTGTATATTTATCTCATCCAATATTCATTGACTTTTCTGTTTAAGAAATGCTCTCATGTTCATATCAGACATAATAAATCATTTTCTGTACAAATACCACATATTTTATTATAATGTAATTACTTGGAGTTCTCCAAATTGAAAAACAATCTATAAATCCAACATTATTAATTTTTATGATTTCAATTATGTCTTATTCTAAGTACTGAGGTTTATCAAAATATGTAAATCATTAATTCATGCAAAGGGTTAAATGTTGAGAAAAAAAGTTAAATATTGCATTAATTTGTGATACTACTCAACTATGTAGTTGCATGATTATTGCTTATACGTTTGATAAATATGTAGAAGTCATTTATAAAACAGAAACTAATGAACAATTCCTGTAAACATTTGCTTCACAGAGAAGAAATTTGTGAACATTTGCTTAATAGAGAAGAATTTGTGAACATTTGCTTAATAGAGCAGAAATTTGTGAACATTTGCTTAATAGAGCAGACATTTGTGAACATTTGCTTAATAGAGAAGAAATTTGTGACATTTGTCATTAGAGAAGAATTTGTAAACATTTGCTTAATATAGCAGAAATTTGTGAACATTTGCCTAATAGAGCAGAAATTTGTGAACATTTGCTCAATAGAGCAGAAATTTGTGAACATTTGCTTATTAGAGAAGAAATTTGAGAACATTAAATGACTGTTTTATAATAAGCCAATGTGAAGTAAATTCAGTAAACTAACTACTGACGAAAATAAGAATTATATACTAGATTGTTTCAGTTGTTGTTATATTAATATCATACAACAATTAATAAACGTATGGAGTAAACTCTTGAATCTTGCATTAAAGCAAATCCACCAGAACTGATATGAATAAACTTAAAAACAGAGATACTATGGGCTATAACTCAGTATACCATAAATAGAAAGGAAACAAAAATGACAATAACTTTGACAGATAGTTGTTAAATGCTCAAGATAAAATAAATTATATATAGAATCTAGACTCTTTTAAGTCGGAAAAAACTGTTGCATATCCTTCTCGACAAATCTTTTCAAATTAACTTAAAAGTCATTTTGAAGGTCAAGTTATGGAAACAATAATCATATCATAATATAATCGCTGTGTTGCTTTTTATATGTACTGTTTTTACTGTCATATTTTGACTTTGAAATTGTGTTGTTATAGAATGTAAATATTGTTCTAAAGGTGAACTATTTAAATGCACATATATATAACAAAAAAATGTAAAAAACAATGAATATTATAATGCCTTATTTGAAGTATTTGATGTGTTCAAATTTATCATAATAAACAATTAAATTTGATGTCTTTTATTATTTTTCACACCCCATTCATTTTTGAAATTGATAAAAACAAAACCTCCAGTCAAGAAGAGAAAAAATAATGAGTTGGGTACAAACATGGTCACAACCCAAAAATGCAGCTTCACACATGTTAGAACTACTATAAAGGTCGTCTCTATTTAAGCTAGCAAAAACTTAGTTCTCTTTATCTACCTTCTTGTTCAATTCAAGTAATACCTTTTCATTTTGAATGTTAATTTAAAGGTCAGATCACCACTCATAAAAGATGATAATCTTGGGTCCAGTAAAAAAAGATTGATACAGTTGATCTGTTGTCATTCTCCATAATGATCAGTAACTTTGCTGTCACAACCAATTGACAACTTGTATATGATGAACATGTCAAAATCAATTAACATGTCAAAATCTATTAAAGTTTCCTTAATGATCCTTGACCAGTAATGATAGCATCTGGCGTATATACAAAATGTAGGCCTGGTATCGATGATGAGTTTATATAGAACAAATATATAGACATTTCCATTCTCAATTGTATGTATGTCCATGAGAGAACAACACAATACTTGAAAAGTTTGTTTTAGACCTCAAAACTGAAAATAATAAACTAGTTGAAAGTAGATCAATCACAAGAAAGATTAGATTTTGGTTCACAAAGTTTCCTTTAACAAAAAGTGTTATTTTTATTTCATGCATTAATTGTCAACAAAAATCTAAGGTGAGCGACACAGGGTCCTTGGACCCTCTAGTTTAAAAATTGGTATACAGAATTAACTTCAAAAGTAAAATGGAAAGGAGAACTCGAACACCAAATCATAGAACAACAAGGATTATGCCAAGGAGGCATATGGTCCCCGTCAGCATATAAACTATTCGTCAACTTGCTATTAACAACATTTGAAGAAAATCAAATTGGAGCTACCATTGGTTCAATATTCTGGGGTATACCAACTGTAGCTGATGATATCACTCTAAATACGACTGACCCTTATGAACTTCAAACCATATTTGATATACAATCGAGATTTGCAAATAAGAATATATATTAAATCAGTGAACAAAAGTATGTGGCACTGACCTTTAACGATTCTTCAGAATGTAACTGGCATTTAAATGGCAAACTTATGGCTACCCCAACGTCCTCAACACATCTAGGAATTGAGAGGGACAATACCTTAAATACAGACACAAAGCTAGTCGTACATAAACGGACTATTACAGGAGAACAGTATATGCACTGATGGGTGCAGGTCTTCATGGACTTAACGGAGTAAACCCAAAACCTGCATTTCAGCTGATTCAAACATATGTTTTACCTCGATTATTATATAGTTTGGATGTCATCACACTTACTACTGAAGACATAAAAAAAACCTCTCCATTTATTTCCGGAAACTCTTGCGACAAATTCAACACTTGCCAGACAGAACTGCAAATGTAGCTTCACATCTTCTACTTTGACGGATTACTATAGAATCAGAAATACATAAACAAATTCTAAAGACTTTTGGAAATATCATAAGAAATAAACTCAATTGAAAGAAAATTAGCTATCAGACAGCTGGCAACAAAATCTCTACAATCTGGAAGCTGGTTTACAAAATCCTGCTGAAATTGGCAATATATATGACCTACCATCGCCATATGATATCATAGATATATAAAGGCAACAGTAGTATATCGCTGTTCAAAACTTATAAATCCATGGACAAAAAACAAAATCGGGGTAAAAAACTAAAACTGAGGGAAACGCATTAAATATAAGAGGAGAGCAACGACACAACATTCAAATGTAAAACACACAGAAACGGACTAAGCATTAGACAAAATCCTATGAGAATAACAAATATAACATCAAAACCAAATACATGAATTTGGGATAGATAAGTACCGTGACACGTCTTATAGTAATGTGAATTCACACTCAAAAATACAAAACGACACAACGGAAACACAACGTTAAAATGTAACACACACAGAAACGAACTATAATATAACAATGACCATATTCCTGACCTGGTACAGGACATTTTTAATGGAAAAAATGGTGGGTTTAACCTGGTTTCGTGGCATGCCAAACCTCCCTCTTTTATGGCCATGTGAAATATAACATTAAAATGACAACACAACATTACAGGACTACAATGTAAATAAATAGGAGAACATAATTGACAAAGAAACACACGAATAATAGCTAACAAAAGGCAACAAGTTTAAAATTTTAATACGCCAGAAGTGCATTTTGTCCATACAAGACTTACTAGTGACGCCCAGATACAAAAGTTTGAAAGCCGAAACAAGTACAAAATTGAACAGCATCGAGGACCAAAAGTTCAAAAATTTTTTGCCAAAAACGGCCAGGGTTTTCTGTTAGGTACGAAAGCCGAGAAGGCTTATCTATTATTCAGAATTCAGCATTCAGAATTCGGCATTCAGAATTCAGAATTCGGAATTCAGAATTGGGAAGTCAGAATTGGGAAGTCATTTATATCAAATGTTATAACATACATATTGTAATAATTGATATATGTTTTAGTTGTGATAAAAAAAATTGTATGCCTGTCTTTATGTTAACTACTCCACCTTATATAAATAGTTTATATCTATTTTGTTGTCCATACTATAATCTATAGTGGGAGCTGCCTTTCGTCATATCTTTGTGCTTTTGCCGTTTTGGAATCTACCCCTGTAAGTCTCTGGTTCAAAATGTCCCCCTCATCACCGTCCTAACATACACCCCTACGTTGTTTTTCATTCCTAGTTTCATAGTCCATTAACTCCCTCAAAATATGTTCATAACACGATAATACAAATACTACCTATCCCCACCCCCGAATGTATCATGTTCGAAAAAAAGAAGAAGCAAACAACCGTTTAACGTCATATTAATCAGTTCTTCTTCACTATAGGTGCGAATCCATGTGGATATCTTCACTGTAAAACGAAAAAGATATGAATCAGATAAAGATATTTTTACAGTACTGAACTTAGATCAAACATCATTTTATCGGACTCGTATCCAAAACTATTCATCTATATTTTGTTGCAGATTTCATACTCCCCAAGTAATTAAGTAAACCCTCTTCAAAAGTCAACACATTGATGTTGACTCGAATTCATCCGACAAAATTTCCAGCAATTGTTTATAGACTAAGGTAGCTCTTAAGTCATAATCAAAGGTAATAAAAAGTTTTTGTAAAGATGACAAGAGATGTTAATTACTATTGCATCTACTGAACATATGAAAAGAAGAGATGACAAATCAAAACATGAGGCTTTTGTGTCGCAAAGGACACTCAAGAACTATATAGGCAAGAGTATAATTCATGACAAAATTCTCTGTTTTAGAAGTGGTTACTTGTTTGTAGATCTAACTTTACTTAACATTCTTACTGTTTACAGTTATCTCTATCTGTAATGAATTTAGTCCAGTAGTTTCAGAGGAAAAGATTTTTGTAATTTTTTTTTATAAAAATTACAAAAATTGTTGAGATTGACCTTCAAGGGGAATAACACTTGAAAGAGTCAATTGACAATTTGGATCATGTTGAATTATTTGTAGGGCTTACTTTGTTGAACATTTTCGCTGTGTATAGTTAATTTGTATCTATAATAATATTCAAGAAAATAACAAAAAACTGCCAAATGTCCTAAAAATTACCAATTCAGGGAAGTAATCAAACAGCAGGTTGTCCGATGCGTGTTAAAATTTCAACAGTAGATATATCTTGATGATTAAGTTTCAGAGATATAAGCTTAACTGTTTTTTACCCCCTTTTCTATGTTTAGCTATGACGGTCATCTTGGTTGATGGGCAAGGTTTTCAGATACATTTTGCTAAACAATTCGGCAAATTTAATTTTAATTTAATTTGGCCCTGAAGTTTCTGAGGATAAGAATTTTGTAAAAGATTACAAAAGTGTACAAAAATGACTTTAAAGGGCAATAATCCTTATGGGGTCAATTAATAAGAATGTGTATCTCCAAGGAACTGAGACAAATATCCAGCAAATATCCAACATGAGGCGAATAATGGGAATAAAAACGGACAAATACAAATATGGATAAGAATAAGAATGGAGTTGGTCATTTTAGAGAAACTTAACCCATAAAGTTATGGCAGATGCATTGTCGGTAAAATGAGCTGTCGGAGTAATGGGTTGTCGGAATAATTGGATGTCGGAATAGTAGTTTTAGGACTAACGCGACGTCACCTTGAAGGCTCCTTTCAGGCAAAATATAATACAAGGTTGCACGGATGTTTTAAAGTTAAAAAATCGTTTTTGAGTTATATTGTCGGAAGTGTGGACGACGGACGGACGGACAACGGTTAAACAACAATACCATTTTTTTTTAAACGGACATATACAAATATTTGATCCTTTCAAATCCAACTCCTTCAATTTCTTCAGCTATTTCAATTTCAACTATTGAAATTTATCATTGTTTTTGTGGAATCTAAATTTTGCATTTTTGAAGATATTTTTAAGAAATTCTGATACATGTATAAACTACCTATTTGGTATTGATACTCATATGGTCCAGCTAGTAAATGTCATACCGTACGTGTATGACCCGGTTTTAATTTATATACAGACCGACTATGACAACAACAACTGTGTAAAGTCGGAAGTAAATAAAACAATGCATTCTCAAGAGGCATTGCGACATGTGAAATAATAAAATTTCACCCAAAAGTCAGCAGACCTTAATATCACAATAACAACTGTCTAAAGTGTTAAGCCAATTGTAAGAGGCATTTTCAAAATACAGCGCGACATGTGCGAAATATATTCCCCCTTTAAATAGTTTTTATTAAAAGAAGTCTCTTAAAACTAAATACCTAAATACAAATGTCATAAAAAATTAAACAGACCTTAAGACTACATATAATAACAAAGAATTGTGTAAAGTTTAAAGCCTATCAGATATGGCATTTTAAAGATATGTGAAAAAATACCTTCCATTTATTTTAACTAACAAAAACAAATCCTATAGTTCTGGAACGAACAATCATAATTTCACCAAAACGTATACAGATCGTTTGACCGTGCCCTGACTACACTGTACCGGATAACGCACACGGATGAGTAACGTATATCATCTCAATTTGTTACTTTAAACAATTTGTTCGTGTCCGTTCATATCCGTTAAACTCCGTTACTCATCTGGTGTACCCCTTAAGTATATGGTGACGACCGCCCGGTGGAGTCCGTCCTGTCAGGTGGAAAATTTGGAGCATGTTCAAAACAAAATTATTTATTACAAAACTTGGCCAACTTTTTCTATAAGTATCTTTTTTTAATTCAGTTAAATACAGTCAAGTCAAAATTCAAGATACGTGATGTGGAAAATGAAAATTATCATCGCATGGGTTACTGTATGTCAATCAACTGTTACAAATAAACATTTCCCGCGCATGTCTCCTACACACTCGTCATTAACTGCAGTATCATAAATTAAAGTACTAGAACAAATAATAATGGTTATATTTTAAAAGATATTAACTATTTATTATCAATTATGAGTTCCAAAATATAGACATCTTTATATACTATACAAGTCTGAGCAAAAATTTAAAATGTGTAATTTGTTTTGTTTTTATTTTTCCTTTTGTACAGACAATCATTTACATATATATATAGCATGATATGTTCAAAGACTGTAATATCTATAATATTTGTTCTGTATTATTTTTGTGAGGGTCTGAAGGTAGATTAGTGAATGCTAATTGGGTCGCATTCTTTAAATACAGTAATTATTATTATTATTAGTAGTATTATGAGCGACCGACTTCAAATTGAATACATGATAAAGATAAAGATAAGGTATACACAGGTTATTTACTTGTCAGATTATAGTATTAGAACCTTGAGAATTTGCTGGCTTAATATAAACATACATCATGAGTTTAATAGTTCTGTAATTGATACTCTATGATGATCGGTCATTGATTTCCGTTAGTATAGTGAGTGTCAATTAAAACGCAACAACAAATGGAACATTATTTTGTCTAAAGATTGAAACAATTTATCTCCCATTAAATATATCAGTACCTATGTAAATAATAGGACTTTATAAAAAATATTTGTCCAGGGAAGAATATATTATACTATGGAAGTAATTTTTAAACATCCATGATTATACTAAACAAACTAGATGGTCTCGTTGTTAGCATGCTTGTCTGAGTACAGAATGTCGTAAGTTCGAACCTTTGCCCGCTAGATCAATCAAAAGACTTTGAAATTGGTATCCGGCTCAACATGTCGGACAAACACAAAGCAGAGTTTATTCATCATTTATTTACAAGTTCACATCAGGAATATGCATATTTTATTTGCTTCTGTACGTTAAGCAGAATTCATTCACTCACTCGTTAAACTATTATGATCGATCCAAAATGAATTAAGAAACATGTGCAAAACCCCAGGTTATAATTTTTTTGTTGCTTTTATTATAGTAGATAATGGAATAACTGTAATAAAAGTTTCAAACTTGTTGTGTTGCGTTTTTGTATGTACTCATTATTGTGTAAGTTTGTTTTTTTATATGTTTATCAAACCCCGAAAATATAGTATACCATAGAAGTAATATTTAAACATTTCACATGTTACCACACTAAAAAATCGCGGGAAATTGATATCGCCTTTCTCAGCAAGATATGTACACGTTCTTATCGCTTCAGTGGAATGGGGATTGCAAATAAATATAGGATATAATATATCTCTGAACTTTTTTTCACAATCAAACATCTTTCCGAGAAAAACGTTTCACGGAACTAGTAAATTCCCTTCAGAAACATGCGTTTATACAAGGGCAAATGACAAAAAAAGGGATTGTAGTTAGACTCATAGGCATGTAATATAGTGTTGAGAGAGAGCAAGCCCAAAGCTAGAAAAGTGCAAGAATCCGCGTCACCTGTTTGTCGCCTTGCTTTCCCCCTTAAATAGTCCCTTCCAAATTATAGATATAAACCAAATGGAGGTCCGTATCTACATGTCAAAATACGGATAATTGAGAATACTTTTTTTACAACGTTTTCCAGAGAAATTATCTTTCGATCATGAAAAAGCTTTTACTACCTAAGTTTTATGTTATTCTATATTTAATTTTGACGCTAATCGGATTTTCGCTTTTTGTTCGAAATAAGATATTTTCGGGGGTTGATGAACATATAAAAAAGAAGATGTGGTATGATTGCCAATGAGACAACTGTCCAAAAGAGACCAAAATGAAACATACATTAACAACTATAGGTCACCGTACGGCCTTCAACAATGAGCAAAGCCCATACCGCATAGTCAGCTATAAAAGGCCCCGATAAAACAATGTAAAACAATTCAAACGAGAAAACTAACGGCCTTATTTATATAAAAAAATGAAAGAAAAACAAATATGTATCACATAAACAAACGACAACCACTGAATTACAGGCTCCTGACTTGGGACAAGCACATACATAAATAATGTGGCGGGGTTAGACATGTTAGCGGGATCCCATCCAATGGATTTAGTGTAAAGACGTCATAAACAGCCAGAGAAAAACATGACCTTGTGCAATGCCAAGTTACAGGTATCGACAGATTGTAGATCCATGAATATGTATATAACATACTAGTAATATTTAGTTAGCTTTCAATTTACTGATAACAAAATCAATATTTATACCAATAAAAACGATATTCAATGATCTTATTAATACAGTGTTGAATAGGTAAACTTTTAGAATAAGTTTATTTAATCGAGCGACAAGTTTACATGGATCATTTCTAAATTTCCAGGCACGGTTAACGACATTTCCGTAAAAATGAGGATGTGCTATCCAGTTTGAAATAAGTTTTCTACAGGTACAACCAAACTTCAAAACCAAATCTTTATATCTATGGAAAAATTTAGTAAAGGTTTTAATTAATTTATGGTAACGATATCCCTGGTTAAATAATTTACAAGTAATACATAGATTGCGTTCGTTGAAATCAAAAATGTCACAACAGACACGGGCATAGCGAACGAGTTGTTAAATATAAACACCGTAAGATGGTGCCAAAGGAACATAACCATCTAAAAATCAAAAATTAACAATAGGGAACGTAAAATCTCTTGTCGTAAATTTTAGTGTGGAGTTTGCCGTTTAAAACCGAAATATTTAAATCCAGGAAAGGACAGTTATTACCGAATAAATTTGATTTATTTAAAGTAAGTTCATTGGGGTAAATTTCAGAAGTATATTAAAAAAATTCTTGATTATTTGACGAAAAAATATCATCAAGATAACGGTAAGTGTTGTTGAATTTATCAATTAAATGCAATTTCGACGGGTCTATACTGAGTTTAGTCATAAATTGTGATTCGTAACAGTACAAAAACAAGTCTGTTATTAAAGGGGCACAATTAGTGCCCATGGGGATACCTACAACCTGTCGATAAACTTTGTTGCCGAAACGTACATAAATATTATCAAGGAGAAAATAAACAGCTTCAATCATCTCATCACACCTCCAGTAAGTATATCTAGCATATTTACCTTTCTCATTAGAGAAGAAGGTTTTAATGCATGTTTTAGAGAGTAAATAAAGACAAGGAATATAAACAGCGTGGTGGTGTATGTTGGGATGGTGGTAAGGGTGGAAGTTAAAACCATATGATTACAGGGGTCAATTTCAAACCAGTAAACACACAAAGATGAAATGAAAGCAAACCCTCCTATATATATTATGCCATGGACAAATAAATAGAATTTCTTTTTATAAGAAGGAGTAGATGATATAAAGACAGGTATTAAATTTTCATATCACAATGAAAACAAAAGTAATTATTACAATAATAACTAAGTTTAATATAACATTAAATGAATATTTCTGAATGCTGAATTCTGAATGCTGAATTCCGAATGACGAATTCTGAATTATAGGTGAGCCTTCTCGGCTTTCGTAGTTAGGTACCAGAACGTCCCAATTATTTAGAATTACACTTTTGCAAACAGTAAATTATATAAAATGACTATACAAAAGATATATGATAAAACTGAAGTATTAACTACTTACAGGAAACGACCGAAATACACTACATAACCCAACGAAATGCAGCACATCCGAATAAGTTTAAACCTCAACGCCAAGTGACGTCATATTTGAAATTGTAAAAAATGACAAAACAATTACGTCACATTTGAATTTGTAAAACAGATCATCAAAAAATGAAAAATGACGTCACATTTGAATGAATAAGATAGAATAAGGATTGATTTAAGATTATATTTGAACTAAATACTGATATTACATTTAATAACAATGCATATGTCAATACTTATTAATCATTGTTAATAGCAAACTAAGGTAGCAATTAACTATATTATATGTCCGGTTTGTTTTGAATCTAACTTCAAACGTAAACCATTGTACAGACTACGTTGAATAAAATGAAATCTAATTAATGAAGGCGGTGATTAATTTTCTTCACCATAACACATGAATATAATAGAACAGACGTGAACACTTTTGACAAAATCCGATGAGAATTACAAATATAACATTAAACATTTAAACTAAATACATGAATTTTGGATAGATAAGTACTGTAACACGTCTCATGGTAATGCGAATTCACACTCAGCAAAACAGTCACGATCGGTAATAAGTCACGTTTGGTAATTAAAAGATTAGACGACGTAATGACAAACCACGATCTACCATGTGGTAAAAATGTCCTTAGCTAGTTTGGTCAAAGACACATCGTATGGATCCACCAATTCGTGATGGTGTCCATAAAATTTACGGAGTGTCAATTTTAATCTGTCCTCCTCATAACTTTGTTGGAGCACACTCCTGTATATGTAGTCCGTATAGTGAGAACAAGCACGAGAATAACGTATCAATTATGATATGTAAACACCATACGAAGGGGCAGAGGGTATGTTACTGCTGACAAATGGGAAATTGATAATTGGGAATTTGAAATCGTCCCGCTTATCATAGATTTTCGTGTGAAGTGTCCATCTGCGTCAATATTGAGGAAAAGATCAAGGTATGCAGCAGTCCTTCTAGTATCAGTAGTATCCTTAATTTCAAGTTCACCGGGATATATGAGATGTAAGTATTGGCTGAAATAGGGGTTATTCAATGATAGAACATCATCAATATATCGGAAAATAAAATTTAAGAATTTCGCAAGGTGCTTTTTCTTTTTGTCTTTTAGAAGGTTCTGAATGAATTCTGTTTCGTACGAGTACAAAAACAAATCGGCCGGCAGGGGTGCACAATTAGTACCAATTGGAATACCGACTGTCTGTTGAAATGTAAATCCTCCAAACTCAACAAATATATTGTCGATCAAAAAGTCCAGCATTTTGATAATATCATCTTCAGTATATTTTCTGGAAGATTCAGTGTGATTCTTCACAAAATATGAATTATTGTAACCCAAAACAAGATATTTGTATCTACGATCCCCATTTTTATAGAAAAAGCTCTGTTTTATGAGATGGTGAAGTCGATCTTTCAACTGAGCATGGGGAATAGTAGTATATAGCGTAGAAAAATCAAAAGTTTTTATGTTGCTGCCAAATTGCAAAGATTGTGATCGAAGATTAAGCAGTAGATCTTTCGAATTTTTGAGAATCTGGGCTTGGGGATTCTATATTTTGGTCCTTTGGCTAACAACTCTCTTTGTTGTTCATTGGTAACGATGCCAAGGTCACCAGTAATTACATGACCAGCTGGACTATAATTGTCTTGTGACGATGCACATGAGCAATCCGGAGGCTTGGATGTTGTATTTTTGAGGTTAAAAGCCTCTAAAACTCTCTTGTGGTTGAAAATCTTGGATGCAATAGACTTGGTGTAAGTATAGGAAATAACAGGTGTAGCTTTATTTTTAAAGTAATATAGGGTATAGTTTTTGTACAGACTTTTGATGGAAAATATCAGTTGGTGATCACTGTATAAAACAAATGATAAATGACGCTCAATCAAAATCTACTCTACGCAAATGTCAAAGAAGGAAAATTACATAACATATAGAAAAGCTGTGGCACAAATTCATATGCCATCACATCTGCCTCCTTAAATGCAAAGTTAGCAACAGGAATAAAATTGAGAATGGAAATGGGGAATGTGTCAAAGAGACAACAACCCGACCAAAATAAAAAAACACAACAGCAGAAGGTCACCAACAGGTCTTTAATGTAGCGAGAAATTCCCGCACCCGGAGGCGTCCTTCAGCTGGCCCCTAAACAAATATATACTAGTTCAGTGATAATGAACGCCATACTAATTTCCAAATTGTACACAAGAAACTAAAATTTAAATAATACAAGACTAACAAAGGCCAGAGGCTCCTGACTTGGGACACTATATCTGCAATATCACCGAGCTAAATTTGGCAATGGACACGTGTGGCCTATTTGCCAGCTTTGTGCAGAGGAAAATGAAGGTGTACTTCACTTTATAGTAAAATGCTCTAAGCTACAGTATATTAGAGATAAATTTCTACATCTGATAAACGAGGTATTGACAGAAAACCTATAGGATCAGGATCTTATTCAGGAGTTAATGACCAGTGACGTCATTGACTGCTTAATGTTTAGATTTTTAAATGAGAACGCACAGAATTGAATAGAAGCATTATCTAGAGGTCTGTGTCATAAACTATTTCAGCAACGGGCAATACTAATTGAACAGTAATCCAAAAGTATAACTTACCGAGCTGAAAAGAAGGGACTTACCATGCATAAAATAGTAAAGTTTTTTGTACATAGTATATTTACATTTTATCGTTTTAATATGAAAGAAGCAACTTTTATATGTGAATGATGGACGACTTTTAGTGTGTACCAGAATAGTGTAAATAATATTGATAGGGTCGCATCTCCCAGAGGAAATAATTAATATCTCTTTAATGGTTTTAATAGTTTCATTTTTTAAACATAATTCAGAGGATTTTAACCGTGTGAGTAATATTACACCGATTCTAGGATTGGTGGTTCTCTTGACATATGAAGGAGCTGCAGTACAGGTAAACAGGGATAATTGATATTTATGTTCGAATTTCTCTGTTAGTTGTAACCACCCCTCCCAATCTGAATCCATATTGTATAACACACAACCATTTGTCATGATAAAACCTTACCAGATACCAAAACAGCAGCCATGACACTCCAAGTACATGTAAAGGTACAAACGAAACTACTCGGCCATTCTCGCTACGCAGTAAAATACGATTTAAGACTATATACCAAAACAAAAAAAATCAGACAATAAAAAAAGATAACAAAAGTTAAGATAAATTAATAGTTATTCTCCAATCAAAAATAGCTGCATAAATCGTACAAGACTTATTTGAGACTAAACCATTTGTATTTGTATGATTTCCAGGACATATTCACGTTATATGTCATAATAAGTAAATTGTATTTAATTATGACAAAACGTTCACAGTGTAAGATAAGATACATTTTATTATCCAATTTTGGGCCCCGAGAGGCAAAAAGATTATATACAAAGAAAGAAAATCTAATGAATGACAGAATACATATCAAATAAAACTATAAGTTGTTAGAATATATAATATGTTCCAGAGACAACTATAATTATTTAGAAATCGGTAAATAGTACGAAATATTTCAAAAACGGAAAGAAATTTACAGTAAACGCAAACATGACTTGCAAATCAGAAAATTAATTCTATTGTATAGCATGTGTCAACTGTAAAGAAAATTACATAGGTCAAACAGGAAATAGTGTGTGTGAACGGGTCAGGATCCATAAACAGCAAATACGGCAACCCGAGTACAGACAAATTCCGTTGAGCGAACATTTAGACATTTGTGCGGGAGGAAAATTCAAAATTTTCCCGTTCTTCAAATGTACGGAACCAATAGAAGAATACCGTAAAGAACTAGAGAGAAAATTCATAAAAGTGTTTGACGCCAAGCTTAATGCTTAGTAGTTACTGACTAACAGTTGTTCGACCTGTTAGTCAAATGCGTGTTGTTTAAATATACTTTTTCACTTTTTTGGTCTTTTGGAATATGTTGTTTTTGCTGTTTTTAGACCCTTCTACAACGAAATTTGTTTTACATGCACACGTATAAAAATTGCGGTTTTTATCCAACGCAATCATAGGTTTGAACGTAGTTTTCAATTTAGACTCGTTTATATTTTTTCGTTTGGGCTTGTATCATATTTTCCCTCTGGTTTATATGATCCGTTCATCCTATATTGACTCTTAAAATTCAAGAGTTTATCTAAAAATGAGGGTACTTTTTCTAAAAATGAGGGTACTTTGTATATGGCCTTCGAAATACCGTTTCGATCCCTAACATCACTGAAGAGACATTTATTGTCGAAATCCGGATCTGGTGTACTAAAAAAATATTGACACCGTATGTTTGTGGCATAACATCGTGGCCACAAGTTAAAACATTTTTTTCTGTTTAGTACTAAATTCATATTAAGATCCATTTTGTTACATCTTGTGGTCAATTTTATTTCGCAATCGCTAATGGCAATGGCAGTAAGCAGGGTTGAAGAACATCAGTTGTTCGATCTGTTAGTCAAATGCGTTTTGTTTAAATATACTTTTTCACTTTTTTGGTCTTTTGGAATATGTTGTTTTTTGCTGTGTTTAGACCCTTCTACAACGAAATTTGTTTTACATGCACACGTATAAAAATTGCGGTTTTTATCCAACGCAATCATATGTTTGAACGTAGTTTTCAATTTAGACTCGTTTATATATATCTAAATATATAATGGTATAGCCTTTCCCCCACATGTTGCAGCTGGGGAGAATACACATTAAAAATTAAAAAAAATATTGTTATGTAATATATATGTTTATATATATTGCAATGCATACAAAACAGTTCATACATCAATTACTTATGTTTATTATTGAGACATGACAAAAGTTTTGCTCTTTTATCAAAATCTTTACTAGAAAATTACCTGAATTGATTAAAATGTGTCTATCTTCATTTGTCATTAACCACATATATTTTTATTTATTATTAAGTCCAAAAAAGTTCTTATTAGACATAATAATATCTTTGAAAAATATTTCGCTATCAATGTTATATTGAGGACATTCAATCAAAACATGTGGTTCATCTTCAACACAGTTGTAATTATACATAATTAACAAGTTCTCTTATTCCTTTCAAATATTAATCTTTTCCCGTTCTCATCTTTTATAAACTCATATTTTTCACTTTCGATTCTTAAAAAATGGCCACTAATTCTTATTAACATAATACTTTTCTGTATTCAAAAGATTTTAAATTCATATACTCTTCAGTAAACAAGTTATCTTTGAAATTAAAATATGTGGTTAATTTTCCAGCTTATTGTCCGTCATCCCTCCTTTAGTACCAGTACTTTAAAAAAAAAATTCTTTAGATATTTCTTTATGTTACTCTTTAAAACAGATAGACTTAATGTCTTACAACATGATACACATGATAATTAAACACCTATTTTTTCACTAAGAAACACAATAGACTTGTACCAACTGTTAATATTATCATTACTGAGTGTCTTACTCTCTTGATATGTAAAATGAAGTAGTGAAGTTGCATTTACATTTTCTAGTCTGTGCCAATATAAAAACATAGTTATAAAAATGGAATAAAATATTGGAAGTCTACCCAATCCAATCTTCGCTAGCCAAGGGTTACGATCCACTCCCATGAAGAGAGCGGGAGTGGATCGTAACCCTTGGCTTGCGAAGATGATCCAACTCAGATAATTCTGCAATGTTTGTACTTTTTTTTATACTCCAAGAAGGAACTTACAGAACTTAATATTTAATGTTTCGACTTCCCAATCTTGACATAGCTCGTATAGATCTTTTTTCTTTCTCTGCTTTTCTTCTCAAAGAGTCCCCCGCATTTCAGAAATATATATTGCAATGTATTATGGGTTTTATCATATAATCAAACATGTGTTATAATGATTTAACTTAATGATCTAATGATTTTACATCTTTATATAATTAAAAAGAGGATTTGATGCCTTGTGATATAAAATAGTTTCTGTTTCTTTACATGAACCAGATGAACACATCATAAGTCCCAAATATTTACATCTGTTGACACATTCTATATTATCATACCTAATCTTAAAATTTCCGTTGAGAAGACGCCCACCTTTGTTAAAGATAATAATCTCAGTCTTGTGAGTGTTAATTTTTAAGCATCAATCTTTACAATATTGATCTAGCATGTTTAATTTATACTGTACATGTTCTGTATTATCTGACAAGATCACAAGATCATCAGCATATATAGTAGACATATAACTCTTTTTCCAGACAGAGAGACTGAATTCTCCTGATCTTTTTTCCAATATATGAGACAAATCATTAAAAAATATCTTAAATATATTAGGGCTTAGTATATGCCCTTGTTTTACACCAATTTAAGATTCAAATGAGACTGTCATCTTATTTCCAATTTTTACTACTATTTTACTATGTCTATACATACTTCATAATATATTATAAAACAAACCATTTATATTACATTGCAATAATTTCAACTTTATCCCTTTTTGGATCACTGTGTCAAATGCTTTGTGAAAATTCACAAAACATGCATATATAATCGTTTGTTTCCTGTGTTAATATATTTATCTATTTAAAACTTCATTACAAATATATGATCTGATGTTCTTGATTTTATTTTGAAAAACCAATCTGATTTTCATGTGTAACATTATCTTTTCTCAATTTTAACCACTGATATTCAGTATTGGTGGTTTGTAATATAGATATACCGTTTCTAATAATTCTTTTAATCAATATTACAAGTCAACTAAAATATCTATTATTACCAGATTTTCCCCTACATACAAGACAATGCTGAAAGCCATCTATTTCAATAACCAATATGAGTTTCCAGTAATAATACTATATATCGTGCTCTGATCATACCTCCCACATTCCATGTACATATGTTTAAATGAGTTTCTGATTTATTAAACATTTCTATCAAGAATTAAATCCTTATAACATTATGCTTTTCTAGTAATTTTAAAATACAAATACTACAACAACTGTGTGTATTTTTCTTAATCTACTATAAAAAAAAAAAATATTTTGCATATAATGAATACTATTTCGGTTTTTATACCTCTAACCTTTTTTCTTTGATTCTTACTTGTTTGACTTTGAGTAAGATTATACAAATCAATAATTGAGATGTTCAATAAACTATAATTGAAATTATTGTGTTACAAGTAAATAAATGTATACGAAATGTAAGTCACCTATTAGTGCAGCGGCGAAATCTGAAAAGACGCTTAGTTAAGGAGTTTAATGCACCCAAAGAACACACACCTGGATTTTTTTTTAAACGAAAGAATACATGTGAAACTTATATTTTAAACATGCCGTAAGAAAATCGTATGGCCGAATTCTGTGAACATGTCTTTTTTATGGCGTTATGTAGTGTAAAAGACAAAACTAACTGCTACACTCAAATATTAATTATTATTACGAATCACAATATTACAGCTATTATTTAATATGCAAATGTAAGAATATAACATTGACGATAAAAAAAGACAATAATTATTTTTAAAATATTTACCATCAATATTTTAAAACCCGTTTTACTTTAGAAGTTGAGGTTTTACACGATTTTCACCGGTTTCTTTAATAACAGGCTAATAATAAAACGATTCATTTGTGGTTATTTGGTATAATATACTCTTTGATATTTACTTTATACATAACAACTTTCATTTGTTACATTTCTTTTTCGATTTACAAGATTTTTGTTATTTAGATAGGACACATTAATCTGTTTCACCATTTATGTAATTCCGGAATTGAGGTCCGAGCCGTTTATTTTTTATTTAATTCTCATTCGGATCAGTTCTATCAATGTGCAAGCCAATGCAATAGTTTGATTTTATTTCACTTTAACATGTTTAAGGGTTAATCTATCTTTACATTATTTTATTAGTGCTTTGTTGATAATTTCATTGGATTTTATACGACCGTTAAAATTGCAAATTTTTTGGTCGTATATTGGTATCACGTTGGCGTCGTCGTCGTCGTCGTCGTCCGAAGACATTTTGTTTTCACACCAAATGATGTTTAAGAGGAGAAAGATAACTTTATAACTTTTAAAGAACTTAAATTTTAATTATTATTTATTAATAGCATATTATTTAAGATTTTTAAATCAATTCTACCTTTTCTGTTCTTATAAGTGAAAAAATGTTGATCTACGAAGTAATTGTTTTGTATTTTTATATATTTTTTTTTAATTTTGAAAAATATTTTAAATTGTGTATGCATTTAATGAGCATGAGGTAAAGGTGTCTCATATGTCTTTTAAGGCAGGAATCTAATAAATTGTGTATGCTGTTTTTATCTGATGTATAATATATTATGTATTATGATAGATTGTGACACTGTAATGAACTAATTACTTACTATTTTTACTTAAAATCAAATTGAGAATGGAAATGGGGAATGTGTCAAAGAGACAACAACCCGACCATAGAGAAGACAACAGCAGAAGGTCACCAACAGGTCTTCAATGCAGCGAAAAATTCCCGCACCGGGAGGCGTCCTTCAGCTGGATCCCAAACAACAAATATATATACTAGTTCAGTGATAATGAACGCCATACTAAACTTCAAAATTACTTACTTACATAAAAAGTTCATGATAAATATCACTTCTTGATTTTACCTCTGTTTTAAGTGAAGAGAGTGTCCAATTTCCAAAATTTGACACATTTTATTATAAAAATATTAAAAAGTGAATAATTATAATATAAAAATGAAACAAAAGAATTAATTGAGACTTTTTTACCAGCATACACATGTTTGCGTATCATGTGCAAATACATACATGATGGCTTTCTTATAATACAAACAGATGTTTTTGGACCTTCTCTACCACACCCCACCTGTAATTAGAGGGATCATCTTCACCAATGTCTCTCTTTGCGCTAGCAAAATAAAAAAAAAAAAATACGAAAGGATAGGAAAGTCCAGACACATGTAGCATTACAGAGAAAAACTAAAAACAGAGCAGTATTAAGGTAGCACAATACAAAGATTTTTTTACTTCCAATCCCCAACCTTTAAAATGCTGTAACTTTCTTAAAATTGCATATAAATTAATAAAAGAGGTATATGTAAATAGATAAAAGAATAATCTTTTAAATGAATGCAATATTTTTGTTATGCAATCATTATGTAATCAATTATTATGCAATTAGTGACAAAATCTTGGTCAGTTCACTAGAATGAATTTAGCTCTCTCATCTATATAGTTACGCAAGAAATTGGAACGTTATCTTCATCAACACAGCAGGAGCTTCAAAAGGGTGTCTCAAATTATCGCTGTCGTATTCCATTCTGTCATAAATTTGTAAATAGTGTAAACATCCTTACCACATAAGAGTAGATAATGTATGATTAGGTGTAAAATTTGATCTATACATTCTATCCAAAATCTGAGACAACCTTTTGTAGATAATGACTCAAGGAACAACATATAATAAAATCAACCCTCTAGGGGGATCCATAAAGAGGCTAATTTCAATTGAAAGCGGAAATTTGTTGTAAAATTTTGTAGACAAAGTTATCATTTTAATTGATTACATTATTGTTGTATGATACTAACATTGTATTAATTTGAAAGAGTAGTCTGTTAGCTATCCATGAATACCACTATTATAAATTTTCAAGCATTATAACGAAAGTTAAATCATTTTAAAACTGGGGAATTGGAGGGTTAAAATCTTTGTAATGTGCTACCTTAAATAAAGCAACAACCAATATACATATGGTGCGTTGGTAGGCAGATTAAGTATATAGACTGTAACTAATACAACACATTCGGTAATTGCATAATGTAGTACATCATTTTCTTTTTTACATGCATACATTAAAATATAATTAATCTTTGTTTTGCCTTCATTACCGTTACATAGATAAATATAAAAATATAGAATAATAAAAAACGGAACAACTGTCCACAAGATACCAAATAACGTAGATGTAAGCAATAATATGTCACCGTACGGCTTACATCATTTAAAAAAAGCAGTGTGATGTAAAAGATCCTTTGTAAACTCTAAAAGACAGTACTTATAATTATGAAAACAAGTAGTAGAAAAATACACGAAACAGGCATATAACATATTTTTTCTGTCCTCTTCCCTCTCTCCAGTTCAACATTAAAACTTGTTAACAATCGCGCCTGAAATAAAAAAACTTCAAGAATATATTTTTAAACAATTGCGGTAACAAAATATATATATTAATTTTAACTTAAAGGTTTTGTAATAACCTTGTTTAAATAACATAAAAAAAGAAAACGCCTGTCTGAAATATTATTTTTTATAAAGAAAATTTCACTTTTAAAATCATCGTCTTTACATTGATAAAGATTTAAATTTTGTTTCAAACTTTTTGTAAGCATCCTATTTTGATGTTAATCTGACAGAATATTACGATTTATTGGCTGTTAGGCTAACCTATTTATTGTCTACCTTATATAAAAATAATTCATTTATCAATATAACTGGAGTATTATTATTTATTTCCAAATCTTTCTATTTACCTTTAAATCACACGGTGGATCTTAAACAAATTATATTAATACACATTACTTTCCATTTTCTTTATAGTTAGAAATGCGGAAGATACCACACTGAAGATGCCATGCAAAGCAGAATTCGAATAGGTACTGACAACAAAAAAGACAATTAAGTCTAGAAACAAATATAATATGTAGTTGACATTTAAGTTATGTTAATATATGTAAACAGTTCTTATTCATAGTTAATTTAAACCAAGGTACCGATGAACAAATGTAAAACAGTTACTAGTACATAATATAAACAGGTTTATTTTACGCGACGTTTGATATGAACATGGCCATACCCTATAACATTGTAGCATACTAGTATATTTGTTTCTAAGCGTACAAAGTCACGTTTGAATGTAATGAGGATTTTAAATTAATGCCTGATAAAGTAATTACTAATGGAAAAATTAATTCCTTGATTATTCCCTATGTCGACTGTATACAGTTCAGATGTTTACCTCTATTAGAATATTGCCATATTGTAGTGACACCATACCTTTCATACTCTCATCTATATGGTAATAATTTGTGAAATCTACCGGATAAAGATTTAGTTTATTTGTTTTTCCTCTAATATAGTCATGAAATCTTGAAATTTCTAGTCAATTGGTTAGTCAATCCTTTCTAAGTCCTTTTCGTTTAATTTGAATATAATGTATCAATACCATTTTAAAAAAGAAGATATGCTATTATTTTAAAGCAATAATCAATTCAAAACAATAATTTGTACCTAAAACCCTCCAAGGAGCATTAACAATATCCGCAGCAAGGCCAACTGTCGCGCCTGCTACTCCACCTACAAAAAGGTCATCAATTATTAAGATAATATAATATCTAAAGAACTCAGAATCATAAAACTATCATGTAATGGCATGTCCGTAAACTATTGACGAATTGGCAGATGCTTGTTTCAAATGTTTTGCCATAAAATGTATTTAAAAGTTCATAAGTAAATGTTGTCCTCTTCATCCAAACCATATACATATTATTATAAAATGCAGAAATATTCAAAACAGGTTAGAATGTCTTAACATTTGATGATTTTGATATGTTTAACAACTGAACTTTCTTAGAGTAATTGTCAAAACTTTTGTCCTAGAAGAAATATTTCCTCTGCTCTCCGCTAATGACACCTTCGGATGGCGTTCCTTGAATATGATGGGGTTTCGAAATATATGATTCCTGTTGATAAAAAAAAAACCGGAAAAATTCCAGATTGATAATCATTTCGTCAAGTGCATGTTCCGTCTATATTAGAACCATCAATGGCAATAGCTAAAATAGTTTTATGTGTTCTACATTTATCAAAAAAAGTGCACACACAACGTACCTACAATTTGGGCAACAGGGTTGTCCGTCCTTCGGGCAATGCTATTTGTAACGCCATTGGCAAGCGCTACTGTTAAACATTCTGCAAAATACATTATTTAAACCTATTTCTTATATGAACATGCATAAAAGACTAAATAGCGTAGCAATAGAATTGAAATTATTTAATAATATATCGGTTAAGTGTTATATTTAACATTGCCATTAAAGCGCGCGATTTGGCTTGTCGCAAAACCAGGTACGCACCATTTTGTCTTAAAATTTCCTAAACCAAGTCAGGAAAAGAACAGTTGTTATCTTATAGATCGTGTCTCTGTGTGTTGCATTGTCGTTTTTTTTTTGGTTGCACTTCACTGTTTCTGTTGTTTCGTTGTTTTCCTCTGATATTTGATGTGTTACCTCAGTTTAAGTTTGTAACCCGGATTTTTTTTCTCTCGGTTGATGTATGACTTTAAAAAAGCGGTATACTACTGTTGCTTTTATATATGGAATTTGAAACTCTTGAACAAAAGGTATCCTGATGAGATTGATATGATAAATGACGTATAAGTAATGAAAAATATTATACCTTTTCTCTAATATGACGTGCTTCATTTGCTTTTGAAACAAATCCATGATCGAAGTCTAAGAAAATTTGTTTGCAAATTGCAAAATTACAACTGCAGAATTTTGCATGCATTTAATATACTTCCTCAACTTAAAATACTTCAAACTTTTAAATAATGTACATGTTCTTACGAATACATATACAATGACAACATTGTGTTACAATTCGCAATTGACCTAGATATGGTAACGTTCATGTCGGCTGTTCAAAGCCCCTTCCTATGAAAAGTACATACCACGCTGTTTTTGTTTTTATTGTTATGGGTAATGAATTTGCTCTTTTCTGTTTTAATTTTGAATTTTAGAATTATAACTTTGCACAATATAACAGTGGTTCAAACTATTTAGATTAAAACTCACAGGTATGTTCATATGAGAGCTTACACGAACGCTCTACACTTATGCACATAGAACATTGCCGTATTTTTTCTTAATCAGAATCGAAATAATTGATGCATGGGTATGCATTATATTCGTGGTATTTTAGCCATCGATATTGCTTGGGCTAAAATAATCACGAATACAATATAAAAAGATGTGGTATGATTGCTAATGAGATAACTCTCCATAAAAGACCAAAATGACACAGAAATTAACAATTATATGTCAGCGTACAGCCTTCACCAATGAGCAAAGTCCATACCGCATAGTCAGCTATAAAAGGCCCCGAAATAACAATGTAAAACAATTCAAACGAGAAAACTAACGGCCTAATTTATGTACAAAAAATGAACGGAAAACAAATATGTAACACATAAACAAACGACAACCACTAAGGTAGCACTCCACAGTTAGGTGTGTAGTTTCGCATTTTGGCCCCTGTGGATTTTTCAAATATGACAGCTAGTGTGCAATAAAATTCATTTTTGGATAGCTGAGTATTAAAATAGCCTTTGTATTGGGTTTATATGAACATCAAGATTATGTAATGTATGTAATATAAGCTGTTTTCTGTATGACAGTCCGTATTTGCATGTCCCTACCATACATTGGTCTGTCAATTATTGTAATGTTTTTTTCCAACTTTTTATCGCACGAACTTCGTGCAAAAGACAAAAGACACCCATTTTTTATTTGATCATTAGGAAGATTTATGTAAACAGTTTCTAAAAAGGTATCCCTCAAAGGCATTGAAATTCTAGTTTGATCCAAATTTTGGGGGGATATGTGACATGTCCACCCCCCTTTTTGCAATATTTTATGGTAAATAAATGCAGAATGTTGCCATGGATACACATAAAAGGAATTAATTTTCACTCTTTTAACTTTTGAAAATCAAATTTATGGAATATACTGATTACATACATATGCACATGTACAACACAAACAGTTAGGTTAATGTATTAGAAATCCAGGAATAGGAGATGATAAAACATTTTGTGGCTCATTTTTAATTTTATTTTCTAACTGTGGAGTGCTACCTAAATTACAGGCTCCTGACTTGGGACAGGCACATACTTATATAATGTGGCGGGGTTAAACATGTTAGCGAGATCCAAACCATCCCATAATCTGGTACAGTGGTGTAACAGTACAACATAAGAACGAACTATAAAAATCAGTTAAAAAAGGCTTTACTCATCAGATGGATAAAAATACAAATACGACGCACGCAAGTGGACGTGTCCGTGTATTTGTACATCCCATCAACAACAAAACAATAAGTATAGATCTGAAAGTACTGACAGCTAGTTAAAAGCCACTAACAACTAATGAAAAAACTAATTTATCTAAGACTAAATTATCAATCAGTACACATCCAACATCCGATGCCTACCAGTGTTAATACCACAATAGAGTATAGCTTGCATTAATTATTTCTGAAACAGGTGGGTTTTTTGTTTTAAACATACCAACGTTTACCGAAATTAAGTATATCAGCATAATACTTCAGCATTGAGATAAATTTCTTCCAATTGATATGAGAGCGTTCCAATTATTTATGGTAATTCTTAAATATTTATGAAATACTGGAAATTCTTACCAATTTTTTTTATGCATTTTCATTTTATATAAGTTTCCCTGTTACATTTTTAATGATTGCATCATTAAGGTGGACACACACATTGCCAAATCATTTTAATTGGTAATTCGCCAATTGTCTCCTTTACATATGCATATGCATAGACCACTGATAAATATGCATAACAACAATTTGCAGTTCAACATATTACCAGAGGAATTATTGCATGATGGAAGCAAGAAAATTGCCCTGAATATTGTTTGTCCGTTCTATAAGTTCCTTTTCGGAAAAAAACATACTATTTTAGTTTTTAGTTGTCAGTTTGTTTAAATTGTATTTTTTCATACAACCATTTTCAGTATAATGTGCTAATGATCATTTAAGGTAGGTTAATGGTATACCGTTATCTTGGATTGTACTATGGTAGTACACAAACAGTCTATTCATTTGCCAAAATCAGCTAATCTGTAGACAAATGTGCTATTGTATCGGTTAAACTGTAAATTTATATGAAGAAAACTTGCTGATTTTTTGCATTATCCAAAATATTTAAACAAATACCAAACGTTTGTGTTTTAGAACAAATGTTTTCAACTAAGCTATTTCAGGGGAAATATCTCTTTTAATAAAAAAATATACTGGACTGTTTTTTTTTTTGTTTTTTTTTACTTGTAGCAAGAAAACAATTTTTCTTTTCTTCTCAATGATCAAAATAAGTGTTTGTCAAACTGCTATATAACCAGTGTAATTTTTCTGATAAACGGTTTGTTCAAATTTTTTGATATTTTGACATTTTTGTTAAAGGGTGAAAATAAATACTTTGTCAAAATTTAATGAAAATTAAACGAGCCAACATATAATCATAGTTAGCAAAGGTACCAGGATTATACTTTAATAAGCCAGACGCGCGTTTCGTCTTCATAAGACTAATCAGTGACGCTCAGATCTAAATAGTTAAAAAGCCAAACAAGTACAAAGATGAGGAGCATTGAGGACCCAAAATTCCAGGAAGATGTGCCAAATACGGCTAATATAATCTATTCATGGGATAAAAAAATCCTTAGTTCTACGAAAAACCTATCTTCTCACAATTCATTTCAAAATTGAATATATCTCATAGATTTATTTTTTAACACAAACATGTGTTTTTTCATGATCATTCTAACCATATTTAGGCAATTTTTAACGACTCATAGATTTAAGAGGCTGTCCAAATATCAGGCAAATCCTATGATATGGGTGGCACATATAATGTTTTTCCCACTTAATTATTTGTTCCAATACAATGTTTATATCATACAAAGGATATATATGTCAAAGATATTTTTGAATGAACAGTGGATGGCTCAGAAAATGATTTTAAATTTTACTAACAATGCAAAAAATTAAGAGTTATCTCCCCTTTTCAATGAATTTTCAGTGCTTTCTATGTATTTTTTCTCTTTATTGGTTGCAGTATATAAAAAATAAAAAAAATTAACTTTGAGAAAGAATGAATTTGTGATATGAAATAGATGAGCAAGTTTTGAAAACAAAATATGTCATGTGCAATCCACTGCCTGATTTTTCCATGGACACGCTCTTAAAAATAGCACGATGACCCAGAAATTACATCCAATGACCACCTTGGCTTTTTCAGTTCCGGTAGTTAAACCTTTGCTCTATGACATTTGGTTAATGAATTTACGTTCTAGATTTTGTCTTTGTTAAAACTTTAAACTAGTATAGGTTCGGTATACTGAATTATGTTTGAAGAAATGTAACCTGATTCGTGTAAACCGCCATTTGTTTTCTGTTTGTGACTAATGTTCTACAAAACTACCTCTAAACAATATACTTCCGCTCTGAAAGCATCTTAGGATAAACGGGAAGTGAAGAATTATTTTGTATATATCATGGAGAAAAACCTTGATAATGTATATGTAGAAATCGGTATCATTTAACATTTACACAAATCTCTTTCAAAGTAAAAGTTGCTGAATCACTATATTTGACTCCGTTCACAAATGTTGAAAGTATCTACTCTGGTTTTTTCCGAATATTTCAACAACATTGTTAAAATCAGAATGAATGAATTAAAACATCAAAAGTATCGTATCAAAATGACAAACAATCTAACAAAAAGTACTCGACTTCGAAATAAACGAATGATTGAATTTAAATGAGCAGAGGTTTGTGTTTGCCTCTCGTATGTGTTTTATTTATTCTTAATATAAACAAAACAAAAAGCAAATAAACAACACATTCAATTGAATACCATCGATTATCAAAATTCTTTAAAATGTGATATTTTTTAATAATTCATAGATGGAAGATGCCAAATCCAATATTTTAAATAATAAAAAAAGTAAAATCACAAAAAATATTCAAAACGAAAAGTCCCTAATCAAATTGCGAATTCAAATAATAAAACACATCAAACGAATCGAAAACAACTGTCACACTCCTGACTTGGTACAGACATTTTTAAATGTAGAAAATGATAGATTGAACATGGTTTTATAGCGCTAAATGTCACTTGTATGACAGTCGCATCAAATTTTATGGAACGCCATAACTGCCTTAGAGTGTTGATATTTAATGTGTTTTGTCGCTTTGTCGTTACTTCTTGTCATTCTTTATGTTATGTGCAGGTGCCTTTATTTCCTGACACTGCATATCTGTGTTATGTCAAATTTATAATAATTTGTTTGGTCAAACAATAGTATGATATGTCATTGCTAAACTTTGTTGTGTGCAATAGGCATTTCATTTTGCTGTAACTTCTATATATTCTGTGAATACCTTTAATCTTTATGATCAACCACCTTTACATTCTTTCCAATTTTAGCTATGTTGTGTCTATTCTTCCTTTACGTAAGTCAGTTAATAATTGCGTCCTCTCTCAAATGTGATTGTTATGCTGAATATTCTCAACGTTTTATTTTGATACATCCTTGTTCTATGAAAACCTCATGATATTATAGTCTAACGGCTTTACGTTGTGTTTATACATATGTATCTCCAATGAAAAAACATAAACATCATGGTATAGTTCATATACGTTTTGCCGAACAATTAATATTCTCTGTTAGCATTCATTACGTCATGTCCAATGCCTTTTACATTATGTTCAAAAACCTCATACATTATGTGAAACACTTATAACATTATGTGCAAACAGTTTATACTTTATGTGCAATGCCTTTTACATTATGTTCAAACACCTTATAAATTATGTGAAACACTTATAACAGTATGTGCAAACAGTAAATACGTTATTTGCAAATATCATTGACTTTATGTGCAAACACCTATTACGTTATGTACAAACACCTATTACGTTATGTGCAAATGCCTATTACATTTTGGGCAAACACCTATAACGTTATGTGCAAACACCTATTACGTTATGCACAACAATTACTTCATTAGGTGCAAATACCTATTACGTTATGTGCAAATACCTATTAAATTATGTGCAAACACCTATTACGCTATGTGCAAATGCCTATTACAGTATATTTTCCGTTAAAAAATCATTGACAGGGAAGGTTAGCTCCGTTCAATTTTTGCTTCCGCGTGAAATCGATCTAGTTACATTTACCGTATTTACACGGTTTAAAAGGTTTATAATTTGAAAGGGTCTACATTCATTTAAATTTTTTAAATGTAGAGTTTGCTAGATGTTCGTTCTGAACACTGACAGTGACACTTGAAAAATGTTGCAAAATTACATGTTTCCTCTTGTGATGTGTTTTTGTACTAATAACAATGTTCAATGCTTACGGTTTTCACTGTTGAGTTTTTATTTGTTATTCACGTGTGTGCTAAAATTTGATAAAGCATGTTCTGTCGAATGTTTTAGATATTAAGATTTTTTGGTCAAGGCTTTCTACGATTTTTTACTGTTTCCGATTATTTTGTGAAAATCGTATGTCAAAAAACGGCGTCATATGTTTTCGTATGAAGTCAAAACTGGATCAGTCAGTACACGGACAGGAAATGAATATAAAATCCGGAAATGAGTATTTTTTAAAGTCGTGGTTTAGGTAATTGCTTGAATCACAAAAAAAATATTTATTTCTTTTCAGTTATAAAGCTCACTTGTAAATAGTTTTCAGTTGATGTTTCATGTGCTAAAAATGTAATATTGTGAATTTTTTTCAGATTGGCACCGGGTTCTACTAAAGACATTACTTTTGGGAACTTAAAATGCAATTTTCAAAATTTATGATTAAATGTCAAAAGCTTAGACTGTTTTTATCTTTATGTAATAAGGATATATAAAATGAATAGTCAATAGAATATTGAATGAATGGAGTTGGAACAACCATTTTATATAAGAACCCTGTTAATTTTAAATCGCTCGTTTGTAGTTAAAACGGTCAAAAAAACACATGAGAGTCACATGTCTTGAAGATCCGGTGTCTGATAGGCTTAAAACATATCTGGACTTTATTCTAACCCTTCAGACATTTTTTCAACAACTATTCTAGTGATGCTCATTTTTGACATTAAATTGAAATGGCTTAAGGTTTTCAGAAAAAAAAATCAAACATTTATTTTTCATTACAAATTTTATTAATTACCTTTAGTAATTGTTACTTTATCATATGGTACAAAAATCATTCCATAAAATCAATTCCATTGTTTTGGCATTAAGATTTAAATATCTATTTTGACTCATCGGTGACCTATATTTTTTATTGTTATTTTCGAATAAGCTGTACATGAACTAAATAATTGTAAATTTAAGCAATTTATGAATTTAGTCCTTTTTATATTTCGATATTACCGCTTTTTCTCCTATTAATCCAACAGAAAAAAGGACATTAACAAAAGTGTATGCTTCTATCAAAGGCAGATTGTGAGCGTAATTGAACGGTGACACACCATTTTTTATTTTATTTCTCTATTAAGTATAAGACATAGTTCATTTATAGAAAAATATAGCGAAATCCTATATTAAATACAAAAACTGATGTAGACCCGCGAGCCTCTTTAATAGGTCAGTTTTATTAATTTTGTGCTAACGTCTATAAAAAGCGACTTTGAATATGGTTTAAATTTTTCAAGTTGAAAGGGTTTTGTTGTTCTAAATATAGAAACTGAAAAACCAGTCACAGTATACGCGTATGCAATCGAAACCGATGAATAAGGATGATACGAAAACAAAGGACATACAAAAACATATGACCATTCCTGTACTTTCCCCAACTTCAAAAAAAATATAAAGAACAAAAGCTTTTTTTTAATTCGATCAAGAACACTGGAGTTATAATAAAATACTTTTGGTCCGTAAAACAAGGATTTGTTGGTGTATTATTATTGATTTTTAACAATAAAATGCCAGAACCACCAATATATGACATCTATTAAAAACAGTCATTTATGTGCTTCCAACAAACAAGACATTGAATTATATTCGTGGTACTCGCTTCCGCTCATAGTTAAAAATTGATCAATCTGATGCAAACACTTTTGATTTTTATAAAAATCTACGCAGAGAAAGAGAAAGAGAGAGATATTTAATAATTTCATGCTCTGACAAAAAAAGGTTTAACATTGATTTTTTGTAAGATGAGACACTGTACTAATTGGAAATTATCATATTTCTTGGATTCTATTAGTTCTAATTTCAACAAAAATAGGGGACCAGTTGCAATAGCTTATCGTACCTAAAATCCCTGTTAGTTTTTAAAAAGTTTCAGATAAGAGGGGTGGGCCATCTCCCATTTCTGGATACCCACCGTCTCAACACGCCTTGTCAGGGACGGAGGAAATAGTAAGTCTTAGGAATGTTATTCAGAATAATATACACGCCTGTTATGGGAAATGAACGACAATAAAATCTAAAAAAAAAACCTTCAGGATTCCATATTTGCTACATACATCGTGGGAGATGTCATTCCATTTGTAGCATTTAACTGGTCCACGTTTCTCGCTAGAATAGCCTACTGGGAGGGTAATAACAAATCATCCTGACACCTGTTATATTTCCAGTTCAAGGTTGCAGTCGGGAGAAACAATGGGAACTTTGAACTGACGGCTATTAGGAACTGCAAGTACTCTTAGATCTTTACTAAGTGTGTTTTTTTGTACACGTAATGGGCATGTCTACTCTTTGTTTTTGTTTGTTGTATTTCTATGTGTATCCAACTCATGAGTTAAGCCTTTTTCAACTAGCTTTGATAGTTCGTTCTTAAGGTGTAGTGGTACACGACTGTCCCATGTTAAGTGGATGATTCGGCTCCCGTTAAATGTTTAACCCCGCCACATTGGCGTTCGTACCACATCTTCTTTTTTATATTTTTTTGTTCTTTTCGGTTGCATCTCTTTGAAACTAGAGTCGTGTCTGTATATTTGTAAATGTTTTAATTTTCAACAAGTAAAGTGAACAAATTTTAAAAGCATGATTGTATAACATACACTCTTAAAGTAGAACAACATAATTCACCTAAAATCTAAATATGTGTCATGTGTGTACAGCATTTTTATATCAATCAATATCTAAAAATACCACATTTCCAATACTAAATCAAAAACCCGATGTACTCATATTTACAGCGAAGCAGTCCACAGCTTTTTAGAAAGCTCATACTTGTAGTTTTCAAGTTACTATTATTGATGCATTTTGTTTTAATCTGTGTCAAAAAAGCGTTTACCAGTACGTACTAGGTGTTGGAACATAACGTAATTGGACATACTGTAATAGGCATTTGCACATAACGTAATATGTGTTTGCACATAATGTAATAGGTATGTATTTGCACATAACGCAATAGGTGTTTGCACATAATGAAATAGGTGTTGTACATAATCTAATAGGTTTTTGTACATAACGTTATAGTTGTTTGTACAAAATGTAATAAGCATTTGAACATAACGTAATAGGTGTTTGCACATAAAGTAAACGATGTTTGCACAAAAAGTATAAGCTGTTTGCACATAATGTATTAGGTGTTTGAACATAAGGTAAAAGGCATTGCAAATGACGTAATGAATACTAACGTGAGTATCAATTGTTCGGCAAAACGCATTGAAGTATACCATGATGTATTATGTTTTTCACTGGATATACATATGTATAAACACAGCATAAAGCTGTTAGACTATAATATCATGAGGTTTTCATAGAACAAAGATGTATCAAAACAAAACGTTTAGAACATTCAGCATAACAAACACATTTGAGAGAGGACGCAATTATAAACTGACTGACGTACAGGAAGAATAGACACCAAGTAGAGAAAATAAGAAAGAATATTTAGGTGGTTGATCATAAAGATTGGGGGTATTCACAGAACATATAGTAAATACAGCAAAATGGAATGCCTATTGCACACAACAAAGTTTAGCAATGACATATCATACAATTGTTTGACCAAACAAATAATAAATTTGACAGAACACAGAGATATAGTGTCAGAAAAAAAGGCACCAGCACATAAAATAAAGAAGACATGACAGGACATATAGGCAAAGCGACAAAACTAATTAAATATTTACACTATAAGACAGTTCCGGCGTTCCATAAAATTCAATTATTTTTACAACGACGCGTGAACAAAACAGACATACTAGATAAAATTGTCAAAATGATTTGATAACTTAGTTGACCGAGTTTTCAATAGTTGTCCTGAATAGTACCTTCAAATAAAACATACACACAATCTAACGTTATAAACCAAATCCGAAAGAGATTAAAATAGACATGATAATTCAAATAAAATTGATTTATCTAACAAACCTGTGACAAAAAAAAAAAAACCAACAACGGACAACGTGAAATTCACTTACCCTGTTGTTGATAAACATTTGAGGCTGGACGTGCTGGAGGAGGAGTGTGGCTTCTCGGTGCAGATTGATAATTAGACAAGCTTCCTATCAATGTTGGAATTTCTGGCAATTCTATTTTGATGATGATTTGAAGATACACATTGAAACGAATGATAGTTTTCTCGACTGCTTCGCTGTCCAAAGGCTCTTCATTAATTTTTTCAATCTCTTTTACATAACATCCAGCTGATACTTTATTCTCTGTCTCAAATCGTGTAGCAATATCACGGAATTCTTCAAGATAATCATTGTATTCTTGTTCGACAAGATTTGCACTAGCAGTATGCATGAAATTATTCCGAATTTCGCGGATTCGATCGACAAAGTCTCCGATAGTTTTACCTGCATGACCTACTGTTTTCCTCTCACCAGAATGTAGGAGATTACCAAATATAATGATAGACCGAAGCGCTGATATATCAAGATCTGCAGAGGTTTTCATTTTTGTCAAGGATGGTTTTATCATAGGATCTTTTGATAAAGTTGTATTGGCATTTATGAACTGTTTTAGTGTATGGACAGTAGAGCTACTAGAACTGGTTTTCACTCGGTTTTCAGCAAACACAACAAGCCAAGACTTGCACTGTTCAACTATGATTATGAAACACTTGGCAAACCGTGTTCGGCCATTCCTTTCGGGCTGAAAAAATTAAGTATATTCAATAAGTAAAGTTCATTGAATTAAAATGACAGTCGCTATAATCCTTTGTTCAAATGTGTATCAAGTCGATAGTTTTTATTTTCAAAAATGAATTAATCAATTATATACGTGTATTATAAAAAAAAACTCGATTAACATGCATATTACTAAGTATATATCTGTTTTCGTTGGTACCACTGTCATGGATCAGGAGCATTGCGTTTTTTTAAAGTTGGCATACAAGCCTAAAGCTGAATTATACTTCACCAATCATTTAAATTCGTGGTTTAACTATAATCACAATAGCAATGAAAGTTGATGTCAGACGATTTTTAATAAGCCCATATACTATATGCATATTTACAGAAGCGTTTTAGTGAATTTGATCGCTTAAATGTCGCGCCAATTGTTACCTCCCTTGAAACTGTATTGGATTCCCTTCATAACCAAAGGTATAATATCAAATTTACATTTCACGTTTATAGTATAGTCAATTTGTTCTAAATAAGGGTGAACCTCAACCAAATTGCTACAAATAATTTTAATTGAAAAACTCATGTTGATGCACATATACATTATATAGTGAAGTTCATATTTTTCGGAAAATGGTCATTTGGGGTAAGACATGAGATTTTGACAGTAAAACTACGAAAAAAAGGGAAACCTCAAAATGCAGTCATTTTTCTATATATTATCATTATTCACGTGATTATCGAAAAAAAAATCAAACAGCTAAAACCGGGAAGATTCAAATTTTTAAATGATAATGTGGGTTTTTTTTTCGTTAAAAATCTTAATATCTATCATATTAAAACATGGTTCAACTTTAAAACCTGCATTTAATCTACTATCAAAGTATGTTTGTCGTGTATTACAATATGATGTTTTTGATGAATATGATAATCAAAACATTAATCTTGAAAAATCTATATTTTTTTTTGTTGTTGCCAAGAATAGTTTAGTGATCGTCTAATTATAAGTCAATTAATTATAAAATTATAGCTACAACATCAACCAGATAACTATATGTTCAAGTATCTTCATTTTCTTCAACATCAAGTTTGTATTGTTCAAGTTTTGAGTTCGAATAGTTTATCCCTCTGTACATCACAGAACCACTGGAACAAGAAATGCCATTCTTGCCACAGTTACACATACTGTTGTCATAATCAGTACTGCAGTTACAATGATTTATCTTCAGGAGAAGATCAGGTGCTGGCTGCCATTTCATTTCAATAGGAAATAGTTTTTCACTTTTTATATTCCAACCCGATTGCAGGTGGTCCATTTCCTAAGCAGTTTTTCACCTTTATTATTTTCACTGAAGATAAAATCACATAGACTGAAGCTTTGCAACATCGAAAGTTAGTCGGTGAATCTAGACTTGCACTTTAGAAGATTATTCAGTGCCATAGTTTTTGTGGTAAACTTTCTCAAACGCAGTATATCCAGTCCTTTGAAACGTTTACTAGTGCTTCTTCGCCGGCCTTGCAAACGTCATCTTTTCCCATTGACCCCATCAAGAAACTTGAGCTAAAAATCTTCAATTCGGCAGGTTTACCTATTCCATCATTGTTTTTTGTATATCCCAAACCTTTGAATTTTTCATCGAATTTTGCCTGTCGGTGGTAAAGAATATGCAATGAGAATTATTTTCTGCAATGTAACAATGCAGTATCAATAAGGCAATGTCTTCTCCGTATACGACAACTTCTTGTCTGATTGCTGTCTTAACGATAAGTAAATCTGCATCTTCCTTGAGATGATTAGCCTCGATACTATGTTCTTAAAAAATATCAGCAAATATGTGTATGTAAGATTGGTTTGAGAGAAATATTTCTTTCTTAAATCGTAATGGCATGTCTCTTGTGAATGTGATTATGTTTGATTGTGTGCATTTTCTTCTTCTTAAGTGAGTGAGATCTTTTGTTGTTGAACTATTGTAGTCATCCATCTGTATCGTTGGGTTAGAAAATCGTTTTCTTATATGATCGACGTACTTCATACAAATTTGAGAAAATGTCTGACCTTTAATCTACGGTATTCTCTATAATAGAGATCCTCCGTTAATAACATGAACGATTTGGTTTCTGGAATATCATGAGCATGACAGTCACTCATGCTCAAAATAGCATCTGATAGAGATGCTTTTTCTGCTTGCTTTGGAGACCATTTGCCTCAAACAAAGAAGAGGGAAAACTTGAAAGTTTGTAATAAAAACATTCTACTGTATTGTTGAGTGATTTTTGTTTTACTGCTGTTATTCATTGAAACATTAGCCGAGGAACGACTTGTGGCTGATGAGATATTAGAGCCTGAAGGTCGTTTTGGGTCAAGTGTAACAATTTTGTCTTTCTTCGTGGAAAAAATTCCAGCTATAGACTCTATGATTTTATCGCCGTTTGTCTTTGCTTCAACTTCATTGGCATCGCTATCCATCCATTCCAGTTTCGATGTTTCGTGTCTTGTGTTTTGTCATTGATGAAGAGATTTCAATATGTCAAGAAATTCAGTAAGTTCATTTGAATATTTATTGTCTCTTTCCTATCTTTGTTTTTTGCTGTTTTCAATGTTCTGGTCACTAGTTTTATGTTCCGTTCAAGTTAACTCCTCCATGGGATGATTGTATTCGGCTAAAGTTGGTAAAGAAAAGATCCATGATAGTGCTCTTTTGACTTTGTCCATACCTCTGCCTCAAGTTAATTCTCATGCTGACTTTACGCTTCTCATGATCATTAGCACGTGCTATATCACCAAATCAGTTGACAAGTCAGCACAAAATCGGTCACCTCTTCGACCAACATGTTTATTATTTATAAAATGAGCATGGATTTCTGGATGGTCAGATTCTAGGATTTGCATCTGAAAGAGGTAAACAAATGCCGATTTAGTGTAAAGATTGTGACCTGAAGGTGCCAAATATGGTAGCATTTCCTTAAGTGTAAATGTAGAAGCTTATCCCCTGTCCTTTCTAGTATTTGAAACGGTTTAAATGGCCATCATGTCTAGAAAGCACAGCCAAATTGGTGATGTTCTGGATTGTTTTAGGTCAATCCGTAACTTTTGTAGCAGTTTTTGTTTGGCTTGTAAAGTTTGACCTTCAAATGCATCTTTGGAAGTTTGTGCTGCAGGATCGGAGTTATGGTATATTGCGTCAACTACGTGCAAATCCCGATCAAACTCTATTACTCCTTTGACTCCTGTTGCCCATTTATTATTTTCTATAATGCAAATCTGCTCCACTGTTGTTTGAAATTCGAACGACATGCACGTCAAATAACCTTTTTTGATATTGTTTCAATGGTAGAATTAACAAATAATAGACAGTCTCCTTGACGCAAAACTATTTCTATGAACGAAGTATAGGAGTCGTAAATAACGGTGTTACTGATGTGGATTTTTTTTTAATTCTTTGATGACATTTCGATTAAGAACGGCGGCAGTGTTCATGCTCAAGATGACCAGTTCTGGTTACAATAGTGTTTCCTTTTTCCCTACTTGCATTATTTTTTCCAATACTGCTCTTTTCTCGCATCAGTTCAACAGTATTGCTTACATTTTGTATATCATCATTACATACTATGCAATTATCTATGTTTTTTGTTTGTTTTCAGCAATCTACAAAACATAACAAAATAACAAAAAGATATTACAAATCATGCAGATTCATTGATTCAGAGAACAAGTAAAATATACATTCCAGATTGTGGTGTGTTTTATAAATTCAATTGCAAAGCATTAAACCAAGCTAACTGTATTTAGCTAATATTAGCACCAGTTTTCAAAGAAAAACAATTTCAGTAATTGTCGATACGAATTAATATGATTTAGCCATTTCTATTTTCGTTTACTGAAATATCACCATTTCGCTATTGTTAAATTCTTCTTTTGTAAAACTCTTGAAAAAAATATTTCATGTCGAAAAAAGTAATATTTCTTCCCTGTGCAATAATGACATGATTTGTTTTCCTAATCATGCTAATGGGGAACGTTAGTTCAAGTGTAAAAAACAGTTTTATCGTATTTTAATGCTTTCTTCGTAATATACATGTATTTTGTTTTGTTTTTTATTGCTAGCTTTATATACTTTAAACATAGCAGTTCAATTTATTTACAGCTAGCCTTTTTGTGCTAATGCGGCGTAAAGCAACCAACAATCAATCAATCAATATTTACGGCTATATTTATAAAAATAAAGTTTCAAATATCAAAGGGAGATAATCATAATACGTGAAGTAGAATGTCTTTGTTTTGTTTGAACTTACGCATATATTCGAAATAATTGGCTTTGTATGGGTTTAAGATTGACTCAATAATAATATCTAAGTTATCATTATAATACATACCGTTCTTTGTTTAATTTAGACTTTTAACATTGTAAAGTTCGTGCACTGTTTATATGACGTTGTCTTGAACTGTGTATGATGGACTGTCTTGCCAAAATGATCGACGTTTTTCGTACATTTTATTTTCGATTTTTAAATATGTTCCGCAAAATATAATTTTGCATATTTTCATTATGTTCTTTTACGAATACAACACAAGGATTTTCAATCTTGTGTTGCAACATTGTGAGGTTACTTTTAACATTTACTAGACTAAAACGCTATAATTTGAAAGAAATGTTTTGCTAATATCGAAATTTCAATGTCAGTCTGTCTGTAAAAATTTGTGGTGATTTAGTTAAGAGCCTAAACACAAGGTTGAATAATTAAAAAAAATAAGTATAGAAATAAAGGAATACGTGATTCAGAAGTACTTTTTTTAAATTTTGATGTAAACACTCGTTTGTTGAAATCTCAGAATTTGATAAAGATTGTTTGAAAAATGTAATGGAATTTTAATCTCAATCTAGTGAGTAGCTATTCGTGATGCTTGGGTAGAAAACGTTTTTACAATGTAAAATAAAATAAAATATTAATCTTATATATGTAATTGCAATATTTGTTTGGATATAACCAATCTACACAATGCTTAGACAAAGGTCTTCCAAGTGGTCCAGGAAACCTCTTTCTAAACTATTAACATATATTTTATCACCGATCAGAGCCGGGCTCCAACGTTCTTGTGAAAGTTTTCTAGAGGTGGCGTTAATCAGATGTAGATACTAAAAAATCCAGAGATCTTTTAGAGTACATAAATCTAAGACTCTCTCATATCGCAATAGTATTACAACATTTGACTTTTCTACACTTTACAAAAGTATTCCCCATTCCAAACTAAAAGACAAATTGAAAGAGTTTGTATTACTTTGTTTTATTAAAAAGAATGGCGAACGTAGATACAAATATCTTGTCTTAGGGAAGGATAAATCCTACCTTGTAAAAAATCACTCTGATTAAAAAAAAAATCTCTGAAACTGACATTATCAAGATGCTTGATTTCTTGATTGACAACATATTTGTTACGTTTGAATGACGTGTTTTTCAACAAACTGTCGAAATTCCAATGGGAACAAAGTGTGCCCCTCTTCTTGCCTACTTGTTTCTTTATCATACTGAGGCTTAATTCAAAAAGGTACTTCTTTTGAAGAAATACAAGAAGATAGCAATATCCTTTAACTTTACGTTCCGCTATATAGATGATGTTTTCTCACTAAATAATACAAACTTTGGTGACTATGTTGAACAAATCTATCTCATCGAATAAGAGATAAAGAATACTACAGATACAGCTAAGCATATATTGACATACATCTAGAAATTGACAATGAGGGTCAGTTATAACTTTACGAGATGATTTCACCTTCCCAAATGTGAACTTTCCATTTCTTTGTAGCAACATTCCAGCAGCGCCTGCATATTGAGAATATATCACCCAATTGATACGATGTGCCCGGGTCTGTATTTACTATTATGATTTCCTTGAAGCTAATAAACCAAGAGTTCCAAATGTTGAAGTTGAAATCATCCCCTCGTAAATTTTACGAACGCAATCACGAGTTGGTTGACCGTTTTTGAATAACCGTTTCACAGATGATATCGGATATGTTCTTTATGTCCTAACTATAATACCCTTCCCTTTTCACGAATGTGACCTACCGAATTAGACCATTTAGCGGATTTATACAAACATAAGCAACACGACGGGTGTCACAGCTGGAGCAGGATCTGCTTACCCTTCCGGAGCACCTGAGATCACCCTAAGATTTTGGTGGGATTCGTGTGGCTTAGTCTTTAGTTTTCTAGGTTTTGTCTTCTGTACTATTATTTGTCTGTTTGTCTTTTTATTTTTAGCCATTGCGTTGTCAGTTTATTTTCTATCTATGAATTTGACTCTCCCTCTGGTATCTTTCGTCCCTCTGTTATACTTCATTTGAAGTATATTTAAATTTGGCTACATTAGCGGAGGTTTATATTATACATTTACTTCGGTATGACTTCAATTTACTCAATGTTCTTTGATATATATATATACATACATTGTATATATGCATGTATCATTCTGCTCATCATTATCCCCCAATGTGTGCTAAAGAATCAGGCATTTCACTTTGAAAAGTGTACAAAAGTTAATAATTTTAATAAATGCAGCTCCCTCCATTTATAACAGTTACTTCCTTGAATGTTTAAAAGAAAGAAGAAAAAATGTCGAAAATGTTTGCGGTGTAAATTGTATAACTCAAACTTAAGAAGGAATATAAATTAAAAAATGAGATGCGTTCATACGCATCCGTACATATTTATCGCAGAAAACTTCAAATGAATCATATACTTATGTAGACAGTTCATTTTATACATAACTATATGCAATTAAAGTTATATTAAACGAGTGACTGGTGGAACATTAATGTTTATCCAATTATGAAACCAATGCATTTAAGTATCATAAACTTATTCTTCTGTGCACTATTTTGTCATTTTTTACGCAAATATCTGGTAAAATCGTCATTGTCTTTGTTTCTGTCTGTTATATTTTAACAAATATGGCAGCTCATTAATTGCTGTGTTTTGAAGCCGTAGTTAATAGATTGTCACCTTATGGTAAACAATCAACAAATAGAAGAAGCATGAATATTGAGCACGTGAATAACATGTACAATCAGAACATAGTTTATTTAAATGACAAATCAATGCGTATTGCGATCACCGCACTTTTACAAGGAGGGTTACTCTAAGGTCACTTGCATACGGAAAATATTTCGGCGAATTGCTTCCTGGAAGCAATCAATTAAAAAAAGTAAACTTTTCTAAGTCGGTACAAATTAAAAAATATTCTACAAATAAAAGTATATGTACATAAGTTCTATAATGAAAACTATCCATTTATAAAGAAACATATGCATCTTTTTATTAATTTGAGGTTTAGTATGATTTTAAATCAGAATTTTCCACTTTTAGAGGCAATGATTGTATAATAAGTGCATGATGTATAAGTCGCACTGGACTCGAACGTCCTTGTTATGTCTGGAATTAAAATGTATATTCCGTACTGTTTTGAATGTATTGGAGTAAGGAAATTCAGGGTGTCAAGGCCTAGGATAATACAAACTTGAAAATAGCAATGACTGGTATAAATATTCAATATATGCAGTAATTAATATGTTGTGTATGGTTTTGTCAGCTGTTTCACGTTTGTTAATTTAATTGGGATTTGTAAGTATTCGAGCATCACTGAAAAGACACAAAGTGTCCATATGTGCATACATTACAGCTAAATGGTATATTTAATGCCATTTGTTTCTTAAAATGTCCTGAACCAAGTCATGAAAAATGCCATTGTTATAATATAGTTCGTTTCTGTGTGTGTTACATTTTAATGTTGTGTTTCTGTTGTGTCGTAGTTCTCTTATATTTGATGCGTTTCCCTCAGTTTTAGTTTGTAATCTGGATTTAATCGATTTATGAATTTCAAACAGCGATATACTACTGTTGCCTTTATTATATTTAATAAAATTTTGTCAACTAGAATTTTTGTTATTATTTTGTTGCTAATAATTTTTTTATGACATATTTACAGATTTGAAAGTTTTAGAGATACCAAATAGAAATCGATGTAATTGGTTACACAAGTTATTCAATGGAAATAGCGTCGATATGACTACATTTGGGGGCTCTAGTTACTTTTTTTAGACCTTGAATCGTATTAATCTGTATATCTGTAATTGTTTTCAAAATGTTTGCTATTACATAACAAATTGCATTAAGGCCATAAATCAGAATGCATGCAGTTGATATTGTCGAAAATATTTTCATTTTGAAATATTTTTTTCTAATGATCAGTAATGGTTTTTTTTATTTAGGTTTAATTTATTATGTTTCTCCATGTATATGTAGATAAACACACTCTACACTTTGTCAAAAATTGTTGCTAAAGGCAATAATTCTCATTGTTTGTTATTTGCTTGTTTTATTCATATATAGATTATTCAGATCTTGAATAAATGCAAATTTGTTCTCCTTTAGCATGTTTAAATCCTTTTTATATAATTTATGTTAAACAAATTAAACCTTAACAGTAGAAAAAAATATGCCTATATAAATTATCTGAGGTTTCCGTTGGTAGAAAGTGGAATCCGGTGTGGAGTGTGAGGATATAACAGTTTTCTCTTTTCTTGTTATGGTGTTTGTTTTTTGTTCTTGCTTTTCGGACTTTTATGTTGTTTTGTTTTTTTTGCTTACGACATGTAAGATACATGGTAAAATGTGTTGCCCCATGACACCCAATTTTCTTTACATCTAAGACTTCAACAGCTGATAAAATTCATTTACCAAAACTTAAGCAGTTCGAAATTTGTTTTCTGTCATTTAAGACTCAAATATACCAATGCAAGTTTACGGTAAGAGTTGGGCAGCCTTTTCCACACTATATTTAAGAACTACTTATGGAAAAGGAGCTCCATAACTTATCAATATATGTAGCTCAGTGTGCTCCTCTTGCTTATAGCATAAATTTTCAATTTTAGATTTTTTTTTAATTTCATCTAAGAGCATCCTTAAATCAAAAGATCCAAGTGGTGAGGTTTGAATTTGTCCTTCTAAGATTTTTCAGACATTCTCATGACTTGGTTAACCGTTACGGACAATCTTGTTTTAGACGACGACAGATGCATGTATGTTTAAAGGGTGGTGATCATTATCCCGTCCTATTTTCCTCGAGTGTCACGTACCAAATAAGACGAATCACGGGTTTGTACTTGCGTGAGTTGCACACTGGGTTTCATGATTAAATGTGCATACATTCAAGAACACCTGTCATCATCATTGGGTATGGTGGGGTTGTATTGCTTAGGCTTTAGTGTTCTGTGTTTTGTATACTCTTTTTTTTTTTAATTATTTTTCAGTTTTTGCCATGTCAGTGTCTGTTTGATTACGACATTAGAGTTTGAATATCCTTTTGATATATTGTTGTATTTACAATTATGCATTAAGTATCCAATAGATGTCAGACATTTAAAACTAAGGGAAACACAATATCCATAAGAAGAGGAAAACAGAACAAAAGAAACACGCAAGTGCAACAAAAACAAACGCCAATTCATACTTGACACGAGAAACTGGCAGTCAATCTGAAATAAGGAACTTAATTGTTATATCGTTTTTTACATTTCCTAACTAGCTTATAAGAATTCATATGCAAGCATTATATCTACAAAAGGGATGAATTCGTAAAGTCCCTGACTAACTCTATTGTTAATATGACAGTTGTTGTTTATTCGTTTGATCTATTTTATCCTTTGATTTTGCCATTTGATAACGCACTTTCCGTTTTGAATTTTCCTCGGAGTTTTGTGATTTTACTTTTTGTTTAGATTTTATATGCTGTGTTCAAAGAACATTCCCAAAAATATGAGCGCTTTGCCTAAGTGTTTGCGTTATTTGCCGTGGTTTGTTAATGTTAACAGTTCCTCGAAATTCTAAACTTTGTTATATATCTCTGTATATGGTAATGCAAGAAATAACATCAAGGGTTAAATATTAGAAATTATTATAAATTAAGGAATGTATCTCCCTCATGCACAGCTCTGATTCCTTTCACGAATTTGGCTATACTTTTTTGACCTTTTGGATTATAGCTCTTCATCTTTTATATAAGCTTTGGATTTCAAATATTTTGGCCACGAGCATCACTGAAGAGACATATATTGTCGAAATGCGCATCTGGTGCAACAAAATTGGTACCGTTGATTTTATTACACATTGCAGAGCTATCTAGTTCATTATGAAAATGTATATATTAAAAGTAGATTCAAATAAAGTTTCAATTAAAATAGCGTTTTCTTTCCAAACCTCACCGTTGAAAGCATCGTTCTAGTATGTGTCTTTTTTTAATGAAATATGGCGGACTTTCTGTCAGGACTTATTACGTATTACATAAAGCGAGTTACTATACGCATGCCTTCAGGGATTTAATACTTACAACATCAATAATTGACTGATTTGTTATTCATGTTATTTGATCACGCAAACATTTCGCTTTCGTATTTATAATTGTTTTACAATCAATAGATCAATTATAAGACAATTTAAGGTAGCACAATACAAAGATTTTTTTACTTCCAATCACTAACCTTTAAAATGCTGTAACTTTCTTATAAATGAATAAAAAATAATAAAAGAGGTTTTTATAGATAGATAAAAGATTAATCTTTTAAATTAATGCAATATTTTTATTATGCAATCATTATGTAATCAATTATTATGTAATTAGTGGCAAAATCTGGGTAAGTTCACTTAAATGAATTTAGCTCTATCATCTCTTTAACTATACAGAAAATGTTAACGAAATCTTAATCAACACATCATGGGCTTCAAAAGGGTGTCTCATATTGTCTCTATGGTATTCCATTCTCTCAAAAATCTCTAATTATTGTAAACATCCTAACCACATAAAAGAAGATAATGTTTAATTAGGTGTAAAATTTGTTCTGTACCTTCTATCTGAAATCTGAGACATTCTTTTGTAGATAATGGCTATAGAAACAACATATAATAAAATCAACCCTCTAGGGATACCTATGCAGAAGCTAATTTCATTTGAAAGCGGAAATTTGGTGAAAAATATTTTAGACACAGTTAACATTATAATTGGTTACATAATTGTTGCATGATACTAACATTGCATTAATTTGAAAGATTAATCTGTTAGCTATCCAAAACTACCACTTTTATAAATTTTCAAGCATTATTAAGAAAGTTACAGCATTTTAAAACATGGGAGTTGGAGTTATAAAATCTTTGTATTGTGCTACCTTAAATGAACAATTTAATGGGAAAAGACAAGAGGAAGTCCAGTATTGATTTGTACATGCATTCAATTGAAAAATAGGAAATGATGTAAAAAATTGTTCAGAATGAAATACAAAGCATGAATGTATATAATCGATAACAGATTCAGTAATATAAATAATAAATCAATCTACATAAAAAATATACTTATATTCAAATATTTCTATGTTCTTTGTTGAGTTCGTTTCAGTGCAGTGCTTTAAGCATAACAACTATGCCCACGAGATGTGGACACGGTCGGACTGTCATTTATCATATGATTCATTGATGTTGCATTCCCATATAACAAGCTAACTTCAATTTCGTTTAGTATGCAAAGTATTGAGAATTCCAACAGCGGGATGACAATATTTCGATCTTTTGTCTGTTTACTAAATATACTTTTAACTACGGTCGTTTTCAGGGGGGCTGGACTGAAGTGGGTCAATATTGGGTATGAAATCATGAGCATGAAAGGAGCTTAAATCTACGAATTTTATGTACATTTATGATGTATACTTTCGATGTGTCAGTCTCATTGAAAAGAAGAAGACCCTTCTCCTTGAGATTAGAGGTAAGACTATTTCTTATTCAACATTTATAAAAAGAGAAAGGACAAAACAGGATATCCAATTGACTGAGGAGATACAAAATTTAGAAAATGAGGTAAGTACAGAGGACACTCTTGATGAAATAGAAGCCAAAAAATGTCAACTTAGAATTTTGAGACAGAACAAGGTTAAAGGTCAATATGTTAGATCAAGAACCCAATGGATTGAAGAAGGAGAGAGGCCAACAAATTTTTTTTGTAATTTAGAAACACAAAACTTTGTCAATAAAACTATTAAAAAACTAGTTACTGATGAAAATGCTGTAGTAGAAAATCAAAAAGAAATCTTAAAACAATCAAAAATATTTTATGAGAAACTTTATAAAAGACAAGGATGCCTTAAAAAAGTAAACCTATCAAAAGAATTACCATCTTTGACATCTAAATTAAATGATATCGAAAAAGATTCATTAGAAGGTAACATTTCTTTTGCTGAATTAACACAAGCTTTGAAAAGGATGAAAAATAATAAAAGTCCTGGGTCAGATGGTTTTACTGCAGAATTTTTCAAAGTATTTTGGATAGACATTGGAAGGTTTGTTTTGCGGTCAATAAATTATTCATATCAGATAGGGGAAATGTCTGTCACACAGAGGCAGGGAGTTATCACATGTATTCCTAAAGAAGGCAAGTCAAAACAGTTCTTAAAAAATTAGCGTCCAATTACACTTTTGAATTCAACATACAAACTAGCTTCTAGTTGTATCGCTGAAAGGATAAAGTCAGTTTTAAACAGAATTATTGATTCTGATCAAACAGGCTTTATCCCGGGTAGATTTATTGGGGAGAACTGTAGACTTATATATGATATTTTACAATTTACAGAAGAAAATGATATCTCTGGTATATTATTACTCATTGATTTTGAGAGGGCCTTTGACTCTATATCATGGGCCTTTCTTTTTGAAATGCTGAAGTATTTTAATTTTGGAGACTCTATTATGAACTGGATAAAAACATTTTATAATGATATTACATCTACTGTCACCCAGAACTGCTGTCTGTCAGACTTTTTCCATGTGGAGAGAGGCTGTAGACAGGGTGATCCTTTATCTCCTTACCTTTTCTTGCTATGTGCTGAAATATTAGGCATTTTAGTAAGAGGTAGTGATGAGATAAAGGGTATTACGATAGACGATTCAGAGTATATCTTGTCTCAGTATGCAGACGACACATCAATTATTTTAGATGGGTCACCTTTCTCGCTGGATGCATCTCTCCGTATATTACAATTCTATGCTGAGATATCAGGACTGAAAATTAACTTAGACAAAACAAACGTTATATGGATAGGTAGTAAAAAACATAGCCAAGACAAAATATGTGTAAAGTAAAACTTAATCATCTGTTCCTGTCCATCCCAGGTCCAGATGATAATATGATAAGTCAACTTAATAGTAAAATGTATCCATTCATTTGGGATGATAAGCCTGACAAGATAAAACGGGATCGTCTATGTCAGGAATACTTCCGAGGGGGCCTAAAAATTATTAATTTGAGAAATTTTATACAAGGGTTAAAACTTACTTGGGTTAGAAGATTATTTAGGTCAAAATCTAAATGGATTCAATTATTTACCTCCACCCAAAATATAAATTTTACAGAGTTGGCTTATTTTGGAATCATTAAAAGATCAAAAAACAAATTTTGGGATGAAGTTTTTCATGCCTGGAAAACTATGTCAAAACTCAGACATCCATTTTTTTCGGAGGAAGTCATTTCTACATCTATATGGCATTAAGAACATATCAAAATTGATAATGTTAGCGTTTACTATAAAAATTGGGCACATCATGGGGTATGGACTGTAAATGACCTGTTTGATGAACATGGAAATATAATAACGTATGAAAAATTTGAAATTATGTATAATTTCAAACCCATGTTTCTACAGTTGTATGGACTTATATTAGCACTAAAAAAGTGGCTACAAGACATTGGAATCAACACTGAAAGAGAAAAAAACATCAGGCTATTATACCTTTTAACATTAATATTTTCCCCAAGTCCGAAAAAGGCTCAAAGGACATGTATACTATTTTAAATCAAGGAATTTTACCTACTGTAACAGATTTTGTAGCAGAAAAAAAATGGGAAGGTATTCTTAACAAAGTTGTAGAAAATTGGAAAAAAATACACTTGTGTGTTACCAAGGTTTCAAAAAATACTAGGTTATGTTGCTTTCAATATAGAATTATTCATTATATTTTAGGGACAAATGCTTTACTTTTTAAAATGAAGCTTGTTAATTGTAATTTGTGTACATTTTGCAAGGAAGAGCCTGAAACTATAGAACATTTACTTTGGGGTTGTCATATTGTAGCCGACATTTGGCACAATCTAAATTCTTGGATTTTCGATAAGGTTCTTATCGAAATTCCACTTAATTTGAAAATTGTCATTTTTGGCCTTTATGAAAATTATAAACTGAATTTTATCAAAAGTAAAGTTATCTTACTGACGAAGTACTTTATTTACAGATGTAAGATGCAAGATATAAAACCTAATATAAAAGGTCTTAAAAATTACATAAAAGAAAACATATTTCTTCAAAATACTTAAGTGTGGAAGAACACAACTTGTACTGGAACCCCTTGGGCTAAGGTCATTAATTAAATATAAACAAGTATGTATATTTTTCTCTTGATTAAGGCAAGCAACAGAACTTGTACAAAGAGAAAACAACACGTTTAATAATTTATTGCGTCCGAAGCGCTTTTCTGGATTTACCTTCATCAGGAACGCTCAAAGCCAAACATTTGAAATCCGAAGATGTATAAGTACCGAAAATCGTTGAGGAGCTATATGTTAAAAATACCTAAAATAAATAGCCAAATTCATCTAAAGCCAACTTTGTCTGAGGGAGTTGAAACAACTTATATAATTTCTTATCTCAGGGTGAATCCAGACAATTTTAAACATAAGTGGTGGTATTCTCAACCAAGGATAAAGAAGGGGTTCCAACTATATAATCCCATTCAAATTCATTAATCTTACATAAAAAGAGAGGATCCAATCACCAGACTCCCTAAAATCTGCCACTGTATCTTAAAAACAGCTATAATAAAACAAAAATTGTACATGTACTTCTGTCCACTGCAGATTGATTTTATTTTCATTCAATGGTAATGGTCACAATTTTGAATTATATTTCCTTTTTTTCCATATTTTTGTTCAAATGTAATGAACAGTTCATTTCTATTTTAATTTTACAACAGTAGAGGAACATGTAATATTGAAAAGTTATTCAAGAAATCGTCGAAATAGATCTGCAATCATTAATTTTACTCAAATTTACTGTTGTGAAAATGCAATATCCTACAATGCTCGTACCGAGTTATCTCCCTTTGATCTCCGCTTCGCAACGAATAAGCTGACACAATTGCGTATCCAGTGTTTTTGTGATCTGATATAGAAAATTAAAAAAGAAAAAATTGTTTTACTTCATATTGTATACCCCTCAACACGTTACCAAATCTATTTAAGGAATTGTTAAGGATTTTCCGTGGGCCTACGCAAATTTTCAGAAAAAAAGTTTCACTTCACTCGTGAATTTATAACATTTTAACAACACTTTTTAATGATAATTATATAAAATAAGGAAGCTTATTCAATCTAAAATTGAACACTTTGGTTTTTATTAATGTACGAGTACAAATAAGACAATACGAGTCCAAAGACCACGAGGCATGCACGTTTACCAAAAAATCGTTAACTCTGACCTTTTATCACGTGACTAATGTCTTGACCTTAGAAGCCATCAAATCGTTTGCCGTTCAAAGGGATTGATCAGCTATATTTAGAAGAAAATCAGAAAATATATATCAGTTTAAATATTCGTGGAAGATTCAAATTTAAAAAAAAAACTAGCTGTTGCGAACAAAAGCGGATGACACCCTCGCACCCCATAGACTATTTACATATATCTAAATTTTGATTCTTGATTACACATTTTTTTTTATAAGTTACCCAGGACACCCTGGTACTTTGTTAAGTAAGGGTAACAAAAAACAGTCAAATGAAACATAAAATGGGTGAATTTTGATGGGAATGTTACGGTATTCGATAATTTTGTCGTGTGAAGAAAATATAAATAATAAGACCTTTTCCCAAATATTGTACTGAGTGAAAGCCAGATTTTACCTCATGATGTTGCTGAACTTGACTTCGTACATCAGTTTACAAGGATGTTGATTGTTTGATATTTTTCCTGTTTAATGGAAACGGTGGTAATCTTGAACCATTTCGAAGTCAGGTGCGCAACTTCACATGGTAAACCTCATTATAATACAGTATATTTTCCTATTTAGTTTCTAGAACTAGCGCGGACACAAAACGTGGAAGAACAATTCAAATAAGAAATAAAAATGAAACTTAGAATAACAATTGAGGTTGCCATATATCAGAAAAATTCCATATTCAGTCTAACACCCATGGCAAAATTTACATTTTATTCTTATCTTCATGAGGTAATTATATCTATCAGTAAGAGGGTGCTGTTGGTTTCAGATGTCACAGTATAAAACCATTATCTGTCAGTTATAATTATCTTTGCACTGCTGGAGAAGTCAAATATTTTACACGTGTGTATGAGATAAAACCAAGTACAACACACAAGCCAATCAATTATTTTATTGGACAGATGATATGCAATTTAATGTATTATTGTGAAATGATTAAAAAAAAAACATTTGATATTAAATGCAAAAAGAGATGTTTACTTTTGGAAAATGTTTAAAAAAAAAGATGAATGAAAAATACGGAGAGAGTAGTTTTTTTGCTATAAAATAAAAACTTAAGTCACAACTGTGGAATTAAAAATATATATACAACTATAAAATATGAATAAACAATTTATAATGAATGAAAGCAATTAAGAGCATATATTAAAAGATAAACAAAAGCCATGATAATCATTACTTAAAATAACTGAACAGTTTAAATTTTTTTTGTTCCATTAACTATATCAGAAGCCATATAACTAGTACATAATTATTGTCAGTAATATCATGGAAGTAATATTTAGAAGGAATAACAACGACTAATTAGCATGTATTTATAGCATGCTGAGCTCTGTACTAAAGTCATACGATTTCATCCAATTATAGTCTCAGCCGTAAGACGCCTTTGGTTACTATCTGCGTTACCGCGGTTGTAAAAGGCATCTGGAATTTCTTATCAGTCACGTGGTTTTATCGAGTCCGGTAATTATAGCGCACCTGTGGGAAATCCCTAGTTTATTAATAACAAGGTAGCGCTGTATCACATAGAATATCTACCTTTAGAAAGAAATCGAATGGTGAAAAAAACTTGAAAAACGGACGAGAATTGTTCAAACTACAGCAGTTTAACATGGAAAATTGTATTTAATTTAGCATATTTTTGCTTTTTACCGTTTGTTTTAAACTGTTCTAAAAGTATTTTCCGGTTAAAAGCGGATCCCGAGTTAAACAGTTAAATACCGATGAATCGATCAGGTTTCACATGATGTTTAACAAAATAATGTAGGCAAATGTAGGCATAGATTTTTTTACTGTTGAAATATGCAAAGTTTATCGAGATTGAATGAAATAATATTTACTTTCAAGTATTCTAAATTTATGTATATGTCATAAATGTCATTGATTGCATTATTGAAACTGGACAACTAAAACGGGGATAATATTTTCGTAAATATATATTTAAAAGGTGTTTATTGTGGAATGCTTGTATTAATATAATAAGCTATACAGCAAAAAATATAACAAACCGACGAAATGGGCTTGCATCTATCTGTCTTACGGTAAATTCATTTTTACACAAATTAGTTTATGTATCAAGAACTTAAATTGAAGGATAGAACCGTTTAGAATTGTTAATAATTTAATTGACTATAAATACACGAGAGATTTTGATTTTTCGTATTTAATAAAGGGTGTCCAAACGTATTTTTTTGTACAGTCATCTTCTTAACTTTATACGGAAATGGTTTTTTAATTGTCTGTAAATTTTATAATTGAAATGACACAACTTTGTTCTCCAATTTCGTATGTGATAGCTGTCGGTTTTAACTATTAAGTTCAAACTAACCAAAAATAGGGAAAAATTTGACTAAAATAAAAATTGAACGAATGACTCTTTTCGGCAGCGTACATCAACGGAATGTAACGAATGGACTATTCGGGTTACTTCGCATGTATATTCGACAAAAACTTGTCTGTTCGTAGTTCTCCGTGAACACGAAAATGACCGATAAGTGTCAGTGATTTGATCGATCACATGCGGAGAATAAACTTCCATGCCAGATATTGAACCAATTAACGAGTTATCGAAAGATGGGCGGTAACGCAGATGAAACCTTTGAAGTGACGACGTTGTTATTCCTTCTAAATATTACTTCCATGGTAATATATATATACTAATCAACTAATTACAATCTGTAATCAATATACTATACATTTAATTAATCAATATAAGTCATATAATATACCAAATACAACACTATAAACTAAATATAAAAATATACACAATTATTGTAAAACCTAATAAAACCACATATAAACAGTGACTTAAAAATTAATCATATTTAAAGTATGAAATACAAACAGTAATTGATATAGGAATTTGTGGTGTGAGTGCCAATGAGACAACTTTCCATCAAAATTAAAAAAATTTAAAAGTACACCGTTCTAGGTCAATGTACGGCCTTCAACATGGAGCCTTGGCTCACACCAAACAACAAGCTATAAAGGGCCCCAAAATTACTAGTGTTAAACCATTCAAACGGGAAAACCAACGGTCTAATCTACATAAAAAATCTCTGCTTATTGACCAAAGCATGAATAATTGTTCAAACTCAATTCAAGGAATGTCAGTTTTCTTTGGTGTAGAGGCCACTGGCTTTTGCTTTCTTCGTCGTCCTTTCTGGGGAGTTTCTGTGGACTTCCGTTTTCCTAGCGCGATTGGATCAGTTGGTACAGTAAAAGTGTTCTCAGATGTTTTCCAGATTGTTTCAATATTCAAAATTTTTGATTCCTCACCTAGGTCGAATTCTATTTCACCTGCCTGTGTTTTTTTCAGGCAACCTTTAGATATGAAATCAGGCAAATCCTTGTTGTGGTAGCCGGCAGTTAGATAATAGTCAATTAAACATTGAACATTTGTAGCAAGTTTTAAAAGTGCAGAAGCAGGTGGCATCCAAAGTTGAGGATTTTTTAATTTCCCTTCTTTTTTACTGGATGGAAACTTCATGGTTATCTTCCGAACTTCTTCAAACGAGAGCTGTTCTGTTTTTTCCTTCTTTGAACAGTACAGTGTTTTTACAAAATCAACATATATGGCATTATTAAATTTTACTGTTGGTGCAGTGCCAATTATTTCAACATTAATTAAAGATTTTCTGAATTTTTCCTGAAGAAATACCTCAAGTGTCTTTGAATGAGTAATATTGTGAAATTTGGGCAAAAAATCATTTCCACCAAGACTTAATGCAATGGCTACTTTTGCGGCAATATATTTTTCTTTCCAAGCTTTTTCAAGGATTTCTATAATTTTGGTAATATTATAAATGTCCATCATTGATCCTGCTTTTTGAAGTACAACATACACATCATTCTTGAATGTGCCATCCTGAGATCGAGGCCAGAGAAAGGATAAGGTGAACAAGTGAATCACAACTGCGTCAATGTCACCAGATGTGACAATACTTGCACACCCATCTCCTTGTTCTAGTTTATCTGCAAACTCAAGCAGCCAATCTAACTGAGCCATTTCTGCCTCCCCTTTTCTTTGTTTGATGTTTACCATTTGGGTTTTTGATTTCAATCCCTCTTTTTTTCCTAGAAGACATTGGATAGGTGTTGTGTATCCATCTTCTTTGTAATATTCACTGTCAATTATTAAAGTCAGGTCCATGTATAAATCTAATTCATCTATTCTTCGAGCCAGGTATGTACTTATAAATGATTTGCCTTCTGCAGTTGAAACCAGTGATGATTTATCAAATCTATTGGCAGATATCATTTCATCCACTGTTTTTAAATGAGAGATGCCAACATTAGCAGAAGATGTTCTCTGTGCCCTAGTTGCTGCTTTGAAGTCATCGGGGGTAAAATGATATTTTTCCTCGCATATTACCATCCTTGAAATGTTTGGCATCTGGTTCATAGTTTTCTGAATTACATAGTTCTTTACAAAATCCAGATAGTCATCCCCACTAAATACTTTTGCCTTAAACTTGACTCCAGCGAATTCCACTGTTGCTAGTTTAACCTCTGATCGTATGGAATCGGGTAAAACATTTTCTGCAATTTTAATAATACCATTGTTCTGTATTTCTTCTTGCAAATGTCCATCCAACATGCATAGTGACTTGGCCGTTAGCTGTATTATGGCTTTCTGTATACCGGTTGACTTAAGGACTTTTGGTTTTGAACAGTCTGGTTTCAAAATTGCTTGACATGCATTCATTTCTGAACTTATGCAGTCAATTTTCTTAGTCTCTCTCTTAACGGCTGTCCTTCGCTTTTGTTCAATTCGTTCTTTCTCTGATTTTGCAGTCTGTGTGTTAGCAGAAGATATTCTCTTGATTGTGACACCTTTTGAACTTTTAACTTTTTGTAGTAATTGCTTAGGACCAGTAAGATCTTGCATTGATGGAGTGTCATTTTTACTACATTGAAACAGTCCACTTGTACAAAGGTACTTTTGTATTAAATATTTCCCCACATCTACAGTATGCCTATCAAGTATAGAAATAGGAAGCTGACTTTTAGGGTTAGAATAAACATTGTAAGGTATTTCATCTTGTTTAATTGAAAGTCCATCTTGTCTAAGAATAAGGGTAGCAATTCGTGTTATATATGTTACATCTGTTTTGTTTAGTGATATACCAAGGATCTTTCTTTCATCAACCTTTTGGTCATCTTGTCCAGCATCTGACATGACGAGACTCCTTTTACTGCAATTAGATGCTTGATTTAAAGTATCTATTAGAGACATTCTTGGTAAAATGGATGACATCGTTGACCCAGAGCGGAAGCTTTTAATAACATCTTTATGATCCATTTCCCGTTGGGCATCCAAAGCAATATTTACAATGCTACCCTTATGAGGAGTGGTAAAGAGTGAACATTTCATATTTTGGTAAAATGGTCCTGACACAAAATGATTGTACAATAAATTCACACAGTAGGCAGCGTAAGATGATGCTCCATTCAGAAAGGCTAGAGGTAGCGAATTTTTAACTGCTGAAAGCAAGAGACAATACCCGTCTTCACCTCCTAGTCGTTCAGCTAAAGCAATAGCAGCAATTTCATCAAAATGATCCATCATCTCTTTATGAAGACAAAACGTTGCATTTCCTTTACATCCTGCTTCAATAAATGCATCATAACCACTTTCAAACTCAGTTTCTGGCATTTTCCCACTTGCAAGCAGTTTACCTATTCTTTTACTTTCATCACTATCTAACGTTTGTAAATATCTACACATAAAGGCAATATGAAAGGCTAGTGACAACCTCTTAATGTACCTTGTTGCTTGTTCTATATGGTCATCAGAAATAAGTTTTTTCCATTCTTTATAGTCATCATCTCTCATATATTTTAGTATATGAAGAATGCCAGCTTTACTGTATGCACTACATACAGTGTTTATTTTTGATTTCCGTAAGTGGAGTAATGGAAACTCAGGCAAAAATACTTTGTATTTCTTGTTTTGAGCAATAAGTTTGAGCAATATATTGCCAATCTTATTATCAGGTCCAAATAATATCTTATTGAACCGTACACAGCTTTCATCCGAGTGCTCAGATTTTATCAGTATATCATCCAAAACTTTGCGGATGTTAACAAGATCGTCATCCCGACCTGTAGCAGGTGGTGGGTGGCGGGTTAACAATGAAGGAGGTTTGTACTGTATGAATCCAAGATCTTCTAACAGGGATGTTTGTGCTGCTTCACTAGTTTCATCTGTTGTAAGCTGTGTAGTCTGAATTATTTCTGTGTTGTCGCCTGAAGACTGAAGCTCATCATCCTGAGTTTCATTTAAAACCTGAAAGCAATCCAGGTCATTCTCATCGTTAAATCCTTGAATATCATGTATTTGTAGCAAATCTACTTCATCAAGTAGGTTGTCCAACAATGATCCATCCTAATAAAAAAATAAAATTTGTAAATAATTGATCAACTTGTGTTGAATCTGCATACTAGTCAAATAGCAAAGGCAACTCAAACAATCACATTTTGGTTCTGTTCATTATGCTTAGTTTATGTTATTTAAAGCAGTGTTTAGAAGATTCATGATTTTTCTTTCTTGAATTTTTGGCTATTAACTCCATCTCGTTTAATAAATTTTGATTATTGCTTTAGTTTCATTTGTGTTTTTGTATTATTGAATTGCTTAAAGTTTTTTTTAAAAGTTATGGAACATCAAAAGTAGGCAGTGTATGCTTTAAACATAACCTTACTAACATATACTTTTATCGTTCTAATCATTTACTTATACATTTTTCGAATTTCAAATGTTTGCTTTGAGAGTTTCTGATGAAGGTAAATCCAGAGAAGCGCTTCTGACGCATTACACTATTAAATGTGTTGTTTTCAATTTTTTACTGTGCTTTATTTTGTAATTCATTTGATTGTACATGTATAGCTCAAATTTTGGGCACCATGATTGGTCAATAAAATTATCATATCATAACCCTACAAACATATACCTCTGAGTCCTGATCATCATCAAAGTCTCTGTCATCTATGCTGTCTATATCTGAAATTTCTGGTAAACTTTCTTCATCTGTTGCATATGTTTCATCATTCCCACTTACACTGTTTCCATCACATTTGTCTACAAACATTTCTTCACTGTCATCTTCATTGATTAAGGAATCGCCAAACTGTTCAGGATTCAAAGCGAGAGGTGGTTCATAATCAATTGTATCATCAAGATCGGTTTCTTCCATTGGATTGTGTGATTCTAAGTTTAAAGAAGCAAATGATGCTTCCAAAGGCTCAACATCCAGCCCCATTGACATTTGATCATACAGGTCTGGAGCTTCTCCTGAAATTACATAAAAGAAATCTTATTTTTTTTTACTCCCTTTGTATTTTAATTCAAATTGGTAATGTATAAAAAATGTAGCTAAATCATTCTAACACAGAGTACTTTCGGGTAAAATAAAATGTTATGATAAAAGTACATAACTACTCAGTTTGAGTCTTATCAAAAGAATTTGAATATAGAATTAGCAATTTTATTATACTGTTTCATCTAAATATACATGTATATTGTCTTACCATTAATAATAGACAGCCACAATATGTCAAATCCCCATGATAATAGTTTCTTGAAACTGTTTGCCATCTTACATTCATTTGCAGACAAGTTGGTCAGTTCCTTCTGAAAATCTTCTTTTGTAAGTTTTCTCTCTTTTTTACAATTGCACTCATCTTGTCCTTCACAATCTGCTCCATGCCAAGAAGCAACTGTCAAAGAATCTTTAGGTATTCCCTTCAGGGTAATTGGTAGGGTACAAAGTTGTAAAGCACGACTTTCACCTGGACATGGATCAGCTCTAAACTTAAGTCTTACTAAATTGTCCATAAACAATATTAGATGGCAGTCTTTAAGATTAATGTTCTTCTTGCACAATCCAGCCTCAGTGTAATATTCAAGATCATACTTTCGCAAATATGTGTTATAATAACACTGATCTTCGTTAGCCATTTCTTTAAGTCTCCTCTCCGACTCATTCAAGCTTAATGTAGCACCTGAGCTTTGAGTAACTGAGAAAACGGTTGAGACAGATTGGAAATTAAGCGCAAGCTCTTGAGAATTCAAGTCTTGTAAAACACCAGTATAGAGTCTGTTGGAAAGATTCAAGAGAATATCATAAGCAGTATACAGTCTTGTAAACTTATTTTTTAGAAGAACTTCAAGATTTCCTGTTTTCTTAACACTATTGATATTGATAAACTTTTCCAATATGATTTGTTCAATGAGAGGTACATCAAGTGTCCATTCTTGAAGAACATGAAATGATTGCCAAGACAAAGGCTTATGGATACTTAAAGTATAACATGAAGAACAATTTCCTACGTTATTTCCATCAAGTGGGATTTCAATATCAGAAATGTTTGAGTTTGTCCAGTGATGTAAAATTTCATCATTTCGTTTCATGGTCAGCAAATCTTCTCTGAATCTGTAACGGTATGGTCTTCCTAAAGAGTCGTTGTATGGCAAAAATGTGTCTTGTTTGAGAAACAAAATTTCTGCACAAGTAAGTTCATGACGATTGGCAAGGAAATTAGTTATGGCTTCTGAAATGGTATTAACATCTTCTAAAATATTCTGCTGTAATTCTACATATAAATGTACAGATTTTGTATGTTGACAGGATTTAAGACATTCATGACAGAGGACAGAATTTATTCCACAGTCACAGAATTCTTCCAAAATTTGTGTCTCAATGACTTTTGGTAGATGCTTTTTCCCGACGTGTATAGTAATATCCTCATTCCCTATAGCTATATTCTTTCTTTTAGTTCTTTCAGTAATAAGCTGGCGCGACTCTTTAGCAGCTATCTGTGCCACTGTATTGGTAGTTTCTATTTCGTTGATAAATTCCAAACGTTTCTTGATCAAATATTCATACTCATAGTTTACGGGTAAATCTTCTAGGCGTTTGCAAAAATGAAATTCAAAGTAGCAAATTTTTGTCCACTCCACATTAGAAAAATCAGTTTTATATTGGATGTAAAGACTAGGAATATCAGTTTCATTTATGTCTATATTCTGGAAAATATGATTTTCAATTACAGAACTTCTGAATGCCAAATTGGTAATACGTTTATAGATTTCTTCTACAGTGCAGGGTGCTTGAGTTTTTTCACTTGAAATTTTTTGTTGAACTTCATGAACACATTCACGGCAAATGGCTTGTTGATCATAGTGGTGGAAAATATATCTAAGTACAGATGTGATAGTGATGTAAAGGATACCATCTTTTTCCTTTAAACTAACTTGATGTGTTTTAAACTCTGAAATAATGTTGCTTCTTTTAACTTTTTTAATTTTATCAGATGGACTGTGATATTGTCGAAGAAAAGATATAAATTCATCTAGTTCAATCCATTGTCCATCCCCAATGTCTGTTCTGAATGGTAAACGTAACAACTTTGGTAAAGCCATCTATCTCTGAAAGAAACAAAATTTACCTCTAGATACTAGCTTTTGGTCGTAAAAAATCTTAAAGTTTGGTACAAATCCAGGATAGTTTAAGAAAGCTATCAAAATTTTAATAAAACCTTTACTACAGAGTAAATGTAATGTTTCCTGGCAGAAAAAAACTAAGTCTATTTACAAGTAAAATACGGGAAGACAGGATTTTTTTTACACAACTTACTTCTGGATACTATCTTTCATCCATAAACAAGCTACAGTCCAAGTTTGATACAAATCCATGATAGTTTAAGAAAGTTATTAGAATTTTAAAAACTTTAACCATAAAGGGAATATTTGTGGCCGACGCTGACGACGACGACAATGCTGACACAATGAAGGAACTCTGTCTCTTTTTTTCGACAAAAATCGAAGGTTACTTTCAATCAATGAAAAATTAGGAATATTTTCATGTTTTACATCTATATTACAAGTATTGGCTGCCTTCAAAATGAAAAATAGTGGAAAATAGAAATAGATGAGCAGCATGCATAAACTACTACTATTGATGTATCACAAAGTCAAGAACAAATACCCTTTACAAAGTGAAAATATGTTTGGGGAATACTATTATCGAAAAGGGGGGATCAATTTCTTTAGTATAAGAATTCATCTTTAATGTTTTGTTTATATTAATTGATTTACATATAACGTCAATAATTATTAATAACTTACAAAAGTCCTGTATTTCTTTCTTTTTTTCTTCATAACTGGAACCTCATATCAGACTTCATATAAAAATTCCAATTCTTTTCTTTGTTTTACACATTTATGTACAGAAATCAACATGTGAAAAATATAAACAAACTTAGCAACACAGATGTACCATTGACTGTATAGAATTACATACAGCCTCACCTAATTATAATATGGTTATCAGCAGGAGATTAATAGATGCTGTCAACTGGGCAGTTAAAACAAACAATTTATGTAATTGGAAAGTGATAAGAGGAGAGCTAGATTTAAGCCCTATATTGTACCATGGGTGTAAGACTGTATTCTTCTCTTGTTTTTAATGGTCGCATGCCTAGTTTGTGGTTTTGACTATGCATCTGCAATTGTTTTTGTTACTTCTGTTTCTTAGTGTTGTGTTGTGAAAGTTCCAAGTACATTACGATTATCTGTACTGGGATTTAAATTCAAATAACTTAATTAAAAAAAGGGAGATTTAAGTATGATCACTTTAATAGGAGATAGATATTTTAAAGATTCGAAAAATCCAGACTTTTAGCAATTGCATGTAACTGAATGTATACTGCCCTCAACAATTAGTAAATTAACGTCATCTAACAACAGCAGCTAATGTGATCTACGTCAAATTCCCGACATCGATGTTATACTAATTATTTGCTTACAATAAAGAGGAATAATGTCTTTAGTTATCAAAAGAAAGCAACATCTGTGAAACATGCAACAATTCTAATCTAGCTTTTCCTGATAATGAAATAATCATAAACATCCATTTATCCTAAAGCAACTACTATTAAACATCCCACCTATACCAATAGGTCTCGTCTAATTTTTAACTGATTCCTTTAATTGTATCTCTTCTGACGACTCCCAACGTTGTCGGGTCTACCATTGGAGGCAGCAAAATTACATGATTTGACAGGAGAGCGAAAAAAACAAGGGTAGCAAATTTATCGAACCGTATCCCGAGCTGATTATATAAATCAGATTATATAAATAAGTCAGTAAATTGCCTAAAACTGATAACAAGTGTAATAAAACATTGTAATATAGATTGCACTTTGTAAATGTTCCAGACCGTATGAGTATTTGGACCGTACGCGTACGGTCTGGACCATATGCGTACTTTTTCAAAATACGTATACGGTCGGACCGTACGCGTACGGTCTGACTGGACCGTACGCGTACGGTCTGACTAATATTAAGAAGTTGGTCAAGTTTATTATATACAAATGTATATAACAGATCAACATAACTTATATCTCAAATTAATATAAAAAGTTCAATAGTAATTGAAATAAAAACTTAATATTTTAACTATTTAAAAAAAACACGCTTATTTAATCTGTTAATCTCCTGTATTTAGCATGTCAGTAATTCATTAGTTGCAGCCCAGTATGCTCATTGAAATTGAAGTTATCGGAAGTAAACATATTGTGGGAGGACAATTGTCATAGAATATTTAGGAACTTTACAAAAAAAATACATATGCAAAGGAACATGCATGAACAAAACATGTTAATGTAAAAAAAATATGACGTTCCTTGTGGTAGCAAGACTAGTGTCACCTTGGGCCAGAGTAACAAAATAGGATTCAGATATACAATTAAACAAATATTTAATGTCAATTGTTCGCTAATTCACTTCATCCATCTATTTGTAATAATAACAATTTGTATAACTAAAAATAAAGATTTTGATAAATATTTGTTTTTAACCCATATGATCTCAAAACATGTCTGGTCAGCTGGACCGTACGCGTATACTCATACGGTCCGACCGTACGCGTATGGTCGGACCGTACGAGTATACGTATACGGTCCGGACCGTACGAGTACAGTCCAAATACTCATATGGTCTGGAACATAAATACAGCTGTTTCTCGAACCACACCTTTTTCGAGGAGATCTAAAATATTCATAAAAATAGTTTTGTTTACTTAATGGTTCCAAGTTCTTCTCTCAGTCTTCCATCTCAGAGAGACATTACTTTGGAATCTAACCAGTAAATATATATTTGCATATTGTTTATATTGATATTTGTGTTAACCCTTCATTCGATGTAGGGGTAGTTAAGAAAATTAGTGTTAGTTTTAACTCTGAGAAGTTCAGGGCATATACACGTTGAAAACAGCCTTATAATTTGACCTTTGAAAAATATTGTTGAGCATATGAACTTTAAATTCTAGGATAAGATTTTTTTCCAAACCTTTTAGTAAAAGTGGTACAGTTTTAGCCGTAAAAGGAGTTCCTATGGCTAATTGCATTGTTAATATTTACAGAAATGCAACCTATATTGGATGAATAAAGAGAACATACAGAACTTTACCAAATTTGCTTCATCTCACAGATTCTAAAGAAATTAACTCAAATATGAAGTTTTATAAATATTTCAAGAAAATTGATAGAATCCTGGGCCTCAAATATGATGACTCAGCATAAATTCACAGTTAACAGTATGCATAGTTTACTTAAAGCCCTGAATACAAAATTAATGCATAATATTTGCATATAAATAAATGCATTAAAAAAACTTCATGCCTGTGTAATTATAATAAACAAAAGTTGTGATTTTTCTAAATAAGAAGTGCTTATATTTACTCTCCGCAGTCATTGAAACTTATAGATCCTTCCTGAATATTATGTATGGGATGTTTGTGTCCTTTCGACAACCCAAAAGTAAGCCGTAACACCTAAATCTGCTTTTTTGTCACCACGGCATAGTAAATACAAGCTAGAAATACAACAAAACTTACAATATTGTGTTCTATGCTGAATATGCACTAAATATTCCATCTTGCTAGTGACAGCAGAATAATTTAGGAAATTTGAGGACCTAGGGGCAAAAAACAAAGAACATTGCCTACCCCCTGGGTCATAAAATAAATATTTTATCTTGTAAATGCTATAATTATAACATTTTAAGTGAATTTATATCTCAGACTGATGTCTGCATGCAAACAACTATTGCAAATATGGCTTTGTTTGAACACTTCTGGTATATACATGTATATTTGCTTAATTGTCTCAGATATATGGAAACAGATGATAATATTATGACCAGAATTCTAAATTGAACTTTTGTGCCAGAAAAACGGAACTTTAATTAACAAATAGGCATTCAGTAAGATGTGGACTGGAGACAGAGGCAAGATTGGATACTTTATATAATCTTGAACGATTGACTGCTAAACATTACATTTACAGTATTCTGATATGCTTTTAATGTGTTATCAAAGATAAGATATGGTTCTGGGGTCATGTAGATAAATGGCATCTCAACGTTATAGATCGTGGGGTTATAAACTTTATATCGTCAATCGCCAAAAACAAAAACAAAAAACATATTTTTTTTATAAAAAGTGTCGTCAGATAATCATAAATGTTCTCTCATCATACAACGGGAAACATGTAACAGACAGTCCATTAATTCATTTGAACAAATGTTTAAATGAATCTCTAAATGTTTTTACTAGTCACATATCACCTTTTCAAAAATTGTATAAATAGAATTAAGATTTAACAGATTTTGAACATACAGACATTAAAGGTGACACACTATTCCGAATGTTGAATGTATAAAAGATCATGACATTTCCGACTGTAAGGCCGTGTTGTTTTATGGTGCAATGTTTAGTATTTAGTAGTGCAACAATTTTGTGCAAGATTTGTTTTTAAATTTCAAGGTCCCCTGCAAATAACGCATTATTTTTAAGGTTCTGCTCTTAAGCTCAAACACCTGAATTATGCATATAGTTATAGTCAGTCTGCTGTATATTTTTATCAAAAAATGCATTTTTTAAAGAGACCGAATTTTCCTTAAATACCGTTAAGTGCTTGAAAAGAAAATGAAACAGATGAAATGTCTTTCGACATACGTCTGCTGTATACTATCTATGCAACACATCGTTTGTGTTTTATTGAGTTTTAAATTTCAGTTAATAGAGCAACACAACACTCGCTCAATCAAATGTAGTGTCTTAAAAGCTTCTTTCAAGCGCAGAGGTTTTTATACAACAAATCAGTTAAAATGTTGTACACAGGAAAGTAATCATAATGTTAATATAAAAAAATAATCTTTTTTTTTACTTTTTTCTAGATATCAATGCGGACATCCCAGCAAGCAGGGAGACTATTAGAAAATGGTGAGAGTTAGTAAGACTCGATCAGTTGACCTTAAAAGATCGTGTGTTTTTTTAACGACAAAGGTATTTCATTTTGGTTGTTGAAATTGAAAATAAGCAATTACTCAGAAATCAAAAGGGATTCTATATCTGCTCAAACATATTATAACTAGCAATAAAATCATAAAAATCTTATCTGTAGAATAAATTTTGACATCAAGAAGGAAATAAGAAAATATGCTCGTTGCTTTTTTTGCTCAAACTCAAGAAATATAAATTGAAATTAAATATACGTGTTACCTTTATTTACAGAGATATTTGCTATGCTAATACTAGAATTGATTGTGGGTCGATGCCGGATGAAGGTTTTTCTATGAGCATTTCGAGCCAAGTAGTCAGCACTTATATTCGAAATTCTAAGGATTTTCTACCCCTTGTATAGATTGTGCAGGTGGCGTCTTATCTATATTCACTTATACTTTTTGTTATCGATGTTCTTTTTGTCCTTTTGCCACTTATAATTGGCCACAATGTGCGCTTTGATTATGTGTTAAAACACCACTGACAATGAAGTGGTGTTAAAATACCAATAATCAATCTATAATTTGCCATGTGTTACCGCCACTGCTACCTTTGTACTATAATATTTTTATGCAGTTAGTTTACTTTCTTTGTATTCTTCATATAATAGAGGTCATTTGCATATTGTTTCAGGATCTCAATGCAGCTTGGTAACAGACAGTGGTAATGGAAATTGCATTCTATCATGGTTAGTAATACAAAGTATATCACTGGATTTGGGCTATCTGTCGAAGTAAAGTTTTAAGGTTCTTAACATTGAACTCAGTAAATTGGTATGTATACAAATTGAATTAAAATTTGATAACAGACGATTCATATTTATAAGTACTCGATATGAATTGTAAGGTAAGATGATTGAATCATTTCGCATAATCTATATATAGATCCTTTCAACAACCGTCAGCACATGGTACTACTGAAATAGCATACATTAATTGTTTAGGAGATTTAAAATTTTTATTTCCCTTTGAACATAACTTTCTTTGTCTGCCAAAAAGCAAAAAACAAGATTGCATAAGTAAATGCACTAAACAATGCCCATCTGCAACCCATGTATGAACTTGGGTATTTTGAAACATTGTTTTATCATCTGTACTGGTTTCTTAAGAATCCCAAGAATTTTTTTCATAAAAAGTGTTTATGCTAAAAGAAGACATTACATAGTGTTTAAGTATTTTTTAAGTCTTAATTTGCTGTAGTAACAACACTACTTTGTTTCTTTTATTTGATGCAGGAACAGCAATGTACCTATTTTCGTCAACACTTTCCTTTCAGATTCATTATTTATATCTTTCTTAACAAACCCAAAAAAGGTTTATAAATATTCCACCATGTTTAGCATTTCAAATACAGTCAAAAACCTCTGCCATTATTTCTGATAAATCTGATGAAAACTTTTTCATATTTGAATCTTCTGCGAAAAAGAACAATAGTTGACAAGATATTGAATATTTGAATTATATGTGTTGTGTGTATTTGAAATTTACAATGGTTACAAGGGTAAAAATGCATTCAAATCATTTGAAAATGAAATCATTTTCTAAATCCTTTTAAGATATATTGTAGAAAAAAATCAACAATGATTAATTCTATGATCATGTATATGTCTGTCCCAAGTTAGGAGCCTGTAATTCAGTGATTGTCGTCTGTTTATGTGTTATCTGTTTTTCGTTCATTGTTTGTACATAAATAAGGCCGTTAGTTTTCCCGTTCGAAATGATTTACATTGTCATTTCGGGGCCCTTGATAGCTAACTATACGGTATTAGCTTTTCTCATTGTTGAAGGCCTTACGGTAACCTATAGTTGTTAATTTCCGTGTCTTTTTGGTCTCTTGTTGAGAGTTGTCTCCTTGGCAATCAGACCACATCTTCATTTTAGAAATATAAAGCCTTTTAACAATTTTGAGTTTCACAATGGACAACAACTCTGGACACTGGTTAACATAGCCGTAAGAAAAATTCATATACACAGCTCTTTCTCAGAATAATTAAGCACAATGTAACTGGAGTGATTATATATGAGTATTTGAGATTTTGAATGCCATCCTGAAATAAAATATGATCTCCAGAGTAGAGCATAATACAGTCATAACATTCGGATTATGATTTATTGAAAAATCTTCCTATTTGAAAGAAGTATGATTTCAAATGAGAAAACTATCCATAAGAGATTACACTACTAGGGTCGTTAAAAACTATACATCATTGTTCAACTTTCAAAGATTTGCAACATGCATGTATATAGTAAGCTATAAAAGGTCAGGACTTTCAAAAAAAAAATCAATCCAGAAACATAATGATCTGACATATGTCAAAAAACAAACGGAAAATCAAATATGATATATATCAAATGATAACCATCAAGCAATATCAAGCCACTGACTTGTGTTAGACGTTGACATATTGTGACAGGATTAAACAAGTTTGTTAGCACACAACCCTCCAATAATCAAGAACAGTGTTAAATCCAATAAAGGTTTTTACTCTGAAAACATTAATTTTTTGGGTCAAAGAAATTATGTATGTACGTTTGGTCTGAGTTTGTTGGGTTTTCGCTTGGGATAGTTGATGCCTTTTGGTCCTCCTTATTTTTAACATTTGGTTTCTAACATAAATGAAATGATGTGTATTTGACTAATTTATTAAGTTTTGGTGTTAACATATATGAGGTAAAGTCATTTTGTTGTGTATGTCGTATTTATAATCAATGGTAGACCGGTTGACAAAGCTGCCTAGTTTATAATGAAAATGCATATGACTTAAGTAGACTTGACGCCAATTTGAATACATACATCTTTTTTTTAACTTACCTTTGAAAGGCTAGGCATATTTCTAGTCAGTTTCTTCTTTGATAAATTATTGCTGGTATTGTCCCAACACTCGTTGCATAAAATGTAGAGTAGATTACAATACGCATGCCTGACAGGACTAACTATTTATAACGCCAATAATCGACTGCTGGTTTATTTCTTTTAAACAAACATTAGTAATTACGAATTTGACCTATTTATAGGTAAATTGGGATAAAATGTCATATAATTGGTAATGGGTGGTGCATTAAAACAACGTCATATGTAATTATAATAAACAAAAGATGTTTCTAAATGAACTCAGAACAAAATAATATCTATATTTTATTGAACGAAGTTTCTTTGGTTAAAAAATAAATCGTTTATATTTACAGAGACATTTTATTTGAAATTTTGAAATATTTTTTCAGCCACACATGTCGTTCATTTGATACGAAAGAGATACTTACCAATATTTTGTACCCACAATTTTTGTTTTACGAACGAAGACTCAGCTTTCTTTTGTTTTCTTTATTCTTGTATACAATGTATATAGATTTTCAACTGCGAAATGAAGACCCAATGGAGATGTTTGAACTTTAAAAAAAAAGTTAACCATTATAGGTCGTTGTACGGTCTTCACCACAGAACATCGGCTCATACAGAACAACAAGCTATAAAGGGCCCCAAAAATGACCAGTACAATGAAAATCAACGTTCTAATCGATATACAAAATGAGAAACCAGAAACACAGAGGAATCAGATCAACATAGTTCATTTTCTCAGCAGGTAACATAATGAGGGGAAAAGGAGGCGAGATATACCAAAAGAATATTCCAACTCTTAAGTCGAAAACAAACTAACGATTTAATGGGATAAAAAATAAACAGAACAAGGAAATGAAAATCAATACACATAACACATAAAAGAAAACTTAAGACTCAGCCACACGAACCCCTTCCCTTTAATCGTTGGGGTGACCTGAGAAAATCGACAAATTACTTTCGATTACATGAAACTTTGAAGTCATAAACAGAAACAGGTATGCACATTAATTTGCTGTTACAAATTTTGATTATTTGTCAATATAACACGTTGTTATATACTTAAAAAAAAAACAATCCTAGAAGGTCACCAATAGGTCTTCAATGTAGCGAGAAATTCCCGCACCCGGAATGTATATTTATCAACTTATTAAACATTGAACTATTACATGATGCAACATATTCATGATAATATTTGTTTATTTCTTCGTATAATTGTTTTTAGACTTAATCTTTTAGTATATTTGAGATATTTCCATTGTTGAAAACCGCAGGAAAAATCTATTAAAATGTTCTTTTGCGGTATTGATATTTTTTCTTTAACAATGTTTTTAATACGAGAATGATTTCAAATTATAATTTCTATCTAAATGAATTACATTTTACATTCAAACAGAAACTAAATCATTTAAAATATTTTCTGGGTCCTCATGTGAAAGAAAAAATAATTGTGTAGTCATCACTATAATCGAATAAAGAGCTTGGGATTGAATCGTCAGACCAAATATGAAAACGCGGAAAAAGTGGCAGAAGCCCTCAATTAATTTTAACCCGTATTGTACATTAAACAGATGTCTGTGCAGATATAAAGTTTATGTTACGACTAGTTGAATGTTTACGTTGTATATTTCGCCATATACTTAAATAATACAAGGTTATTTCAATCTAAATGTGCATTTGAAATAAATTAAAATATTCAATGTATGTCCTTATTGTGACAATCATATTTGATCAAAACATGTCATGACCAACATAACTCGATTGTTGAAAAGATACGCAGTTTAAATAATACATGTTCTAAAAATATGTTGATCTTTTGGTTATCGATCCGAACAAATATGTTTAAATGACCTTTTTCATTATAACCATCTACTATATTTTACATAAATGCATGTCATTAATATTAAGTACTGTTAGTTGGAAATATTTAAACATTCATACAATTATTTCGTAACAAACGTAAATGTATTCAAAGGTGTGGTCATAAAGAAGGAAACATATCAGTTATATATGTAAAAGGCTTAATTTGGTGATATCTTTAAAATTGTCAGTGAACGAGTAGTAAACAATTCAGGGTGGAAACTAAACAAATCATAAATATCTTCGGCTGTGAGTGGATCACCTATGATACAAAAAATGCGTTGACAGAAAATTACCTAAATGTCAATTCAGATGTAATTGTGTACATATATCATTGCGATTTTTTCAAAGAATGGAGATTAAAGCAAGAATAATAATTGCGTCATATTTCAAAATGCGGCACTAACACAGTTGTATTAATAAAAAACCTCGCAATAATTGCCGAGTTTACAGTATTTAACTGTTGTTCGATCACATAGAGCATTGTTTGATAAACGCTTGATCATTTATGGTAACATATTCCTAGTTTGTTATTTTTTATCTGTATTGCATCTGCAAATGGTTTCTTTAGATCTGTTTCCTAGTGTGATATTGTGATAATGTTATAGTGTTTGTGGTCCACAGATAATAAAATTATCAGTATTAGGAATTGCATTCAAAGCACTTCAGTATAATATCAGAAGATTTAATATGATTGCGTAAGAGGCAACTATCCATAGTTGAAATCAGATTTAAGCAATGCTATGTTACAGTACGGCTTTCAACAATGAGTAAGACAACAAAAAGGCATAACAAAAAATGAGACATGTTTAGTGTAAAACGACACAAAACACGATAACCGATATAACGAATAGCAGCGAACGAAAACCATTGAATAACATGCTCCTTACTTGAGACCGGTATATACTGAAAGTTGCGGACTGAAACAATTCTGTAAGTGTTCAACCCTAGCCCTTTCCTGTGACAACTGTAGAAAAGAACAAAGACAACATCATCGAACGCTAGGGAAAATTAAAAACAGATCCTTAACAAATAAAAAAAAAAAACTCTTGCATGTCAAACAAATGGAAACAACTGTCGTAGATCGTGACTTTGTCATTTGTTGGTTTAGGCATTTCCAAACCGCATATATTTATTAAAAAAAATCAGATGAAATTTGCTAGACTCAGCATACCGACAAAAACAACGAAAAACACAGATTTTAGGTCAAGACAATGACACACCTTACCTAGATTAAATAAGTATCAGTTACTGAAAGTACTGAACAGCCACACAAAGTAATATATCAATCATGTTCGTATACACTACGTAACAATCACTATACAACCAATACATTGAGTATACAGATCTCATAAACACTATGAGAAAGCAAGACCATTCATGAAAAAAAATACGGACAGAATTTAGGACCGTACGATTTTAAAAATGCAATACCAATAACATTAACAAACGTAATACGGACAGAATGTAGGACTGTACGATTTTAAAATGCAATACCAATAATATAAAAAAAAACATTAATACGGACAGAATGTAGGAACGTACGATTTTATAAATGCAGGACATCACTTGTTTAATTTGTTCAGATTTATAACAAGAGGTCAATAATAAGTCCAAAAGAACATACACAGCGTTGGCCATTTGAACATGCATAACGTTAGACGCTTAGATGTTTTCTCTGTTTTGTGTTACTACAATTCTTTTATTCCAAACCCAGATAGTTGTGTTTCTTTGAACTACTTCGATATGTTTTTTAATAGCTGGTGGGTTTCGCATGTTGTTTTTCAATGCATGTATCATGTTATGTTAATGCATTTCTATTAAGTTTGCGTAAACAATTTGCACAGTTTTCAGGTTGAAATTAAATTTGTTAAATATTAAAGTTTCTTTGAAAAATAGTAGAAGAATATTCGTCTATTTAGTTGTACTTCTGAACTAGTCCGTGATTCAATTGGTTTATGTAAATCCAAATATTGTCTGCAAAAGATAAACAGACACGAACATGTAATGGACAAGAAATCTTTGTTCAACTATTAAGTATTTAGACATCCAATTAGTCATGGATTTCTTTTTTTATTCGTTATCGAGTAATAAGGAGCATTAGCCATATAAATTTTTTTTCAGACTCTTGGTTATTGCTTCCGACAATTAAATTTGAATACAAAGCACATGTACTCTATATAAAGACACTTCATCATATCCACCTAAAAAAATATGTTAAAACAAAATGACCAGTCTTGTTCTCGCTCCTGATGCTAAATACTTTGTCCTACAAATACACTAGCTATACACATGACCCGTTTGAGACAAATTAACGTTATTGTATGCCTCTAGAGCATTTATTTGTGACCGCACGGCTTTCAACGTTGACATAGACCTTTAAAGTTCGATGCATGACGCTACTTTATTTAAAAGTGAATTGCTATATGAAGAAAAATTATTCGGAACAATTTGTATGTATATATTATTTGAACGTATTTGAGTTTTTTTTTCTGTCTTGTTCATTTAAAGAGTAAACCTGGAGGAAAAAGAAAAAATAAATAATAAATAATCCAAACGAAGTAAACAAAGAAATGATAATGATAACGTAAACGTTTGTTTTGATATATATATATATATACAGATTATAACATGGCATTCTTCATATCAGCCCCCTTATCAGCCCTGCGTTATAATTCCGGAGCACCTGGTTTCACTCCCGGTTTTTAGTGGAGTTCGTGTTGTTTCTTATCTATTATTTATAACTGTTGATGTAAATGTCCCGTGGTTTTCTGAGTCTTTGTTTATTTCTTGGTTTCGATTGTTATTGTCTTTCAGCTCAAGAGCCGACAGGCTTGAGTGAAGGTTTTGACCATGGGCTGATAAGAGGTCTGATGAAACAATGACATGTCGTGTTCTTTTAAACATACACTTTTAGCAAAAGCCATGAAGATAAGAAAACGTTTTTAAATTATTATAACATTTTTTTATTGAATTATGTGATTTGCATTTTTTATAATATATTTTCCTGTTTCCTAACATATTCGTTTTTTTTTTATTCTTATTAATGATGTTTTTTGATTCACCAAAATGTACCGCTGATATTTATTTACATGATTTACCAGTATTTGTAAAATGACGTCGAAATGCTTTGCGATAACGTTATAGAAGCAGTTGGTTTATACCAGAAGCAGTTGATAACAAGAGTGATATGAATGGCTAAGATGATTCTCCAGAGGAAAAGGGACTATAATGGCCTAACATGTTTTTGGTGCAAGGTTGATGCGATAGTTTTTTTTATATTTTTCATAGCCAAGCGGAGCAATAAACAGCTGGACCTATTCATCTAACAAAGTTTAGTTTATACATTCTTATGCCTATATAGGAACTTTATATTTGTTTATAAATGTAACGTGTTTTCCCAATATCATTTCCGTAAGTATATCTAGTTAAACGTTTTAAAAAAATCCGAAAGCAATATACAACATTTTGTAAGGGAGTCAATAATAAATTTGAGGACATTTTTTTTTTATTAATTATGAAATTTTATGCAATATAACAAAATCTATACATTTCGTATGTTTCTACTAACTATCAATTCAAAATCTGAAGTTTGAATGGGGCAATCTTCTCTCTCTGGTATTAGGGTCAGATCCATGATTTATGTTAGGAAAGGGGGGGGGGGGGGGGTGCAAAGTATACCAAATTTAAAAGAATATTTTGCTTAAATTTACATTTTTGGCGATAAACAACAGATTTTTTTTGGAAAATGAAACTATATTCCAATTGGATGTGTCTTTGAAGGTAATGAGCATGGAGAACAAATTTAATTAATTTTAGTGGTTAGAGAACAGAAACGACAAAAGGTAGACCATCCATATATTAGTATTTAGATTTGAACGTAGTTTTCAATTTAGACTTTTTCATATTTTTTCGTTTGGGCTTGTATCATATTTTCCCTCCGGTTTCTATGATCAGTTCATCCTATTTTGACTCTTTAAATTAAAGAGTCTATCCTAAATTGAGGTAAATAAACATATCATAGATACCAGAACTACATTTTGTATATACGCCAGACGCGCGTTTCGTCATCAAAAGACTCATCTGTGACACTCGAATCCCAAAAAGTTAAAAAGGCAAACAAAAGTACGAAGTTGAAGAGCATTAAGGACCAAAATTCATAAAAGTTTTGCCAAATAAAGCTAAGGTAAATTATATGACCTTTCATATATATTATTCTTCTTGTAGCTGAAAAGTGAGACCCCTCCCAGCACTAGATGCACATTCTGTATATATCAGCAATACCTGGTGTTTTTGATTTGTCTGTTGATGTTTCAATATTGCTTTTCCCCTTAACATTTACTTTGGAGTTTTTATTTTTCACAATTTGCATCTTAAATTGCATTTCTGTTGGAACATACTTAAAATTAAATCTTGTAAAATAGAAAACAAAATGGCGTTGCCATTGGCACAGATGTGTTGCTAGGGAGAAACAACAGTGAATTTGGCAAAAATGAGGATTTAATTATGTAATATGTAAATAGTGTACAAGTGTACGTTCACTACATACAGGTCAGGGTTATACATTGCAAACACAATAAAAGGTAGGACAGTTGTGGATATTTGGACATTATTTTTCTTCCACTTATTGAAAAACATCATCTCGAATGAACTCGGCTAATATTCAAAAACGTTTTGACAAAAATCATTGTGCCAATTTTACGAGACGGCGATTATAACATTGCCTGTTACCCATTTGATTATTAAATCTAAATAGTTTTCTTTTAGAAACCCCTAAAAGTAAACCTTTTTTGTTGTATTTTTGAAAGTATTTTTATATAGTTATCAACGGTACCAGGATAATAATTAAGTACGCCAGTCTAAATAAGACTTACCAGTGACGCTCATGTCAAAATATTTATAAAGCCAAACAAGTACGAAGTTGAAGAGTATTGAGAATCCAAAATTCCAAAAAGTTGTGCCAAATACGGCTAAGTTAATCTATTCCAGGGATAAGACAATCCTTAGTTTTTTGAAAAATTCAAAGTTTTGTAAACAGGAAATTTATAAAAATGACCACATAATTGATATTCATGTCAACCCCTCGGGAACGAAACGTACACCAGCAGTTGCATCGACCCAGTAGTATAGATAGTTATCAAAGGTACCAGGATTATAATTTAGTACGCCAGACGCGCGTTTCGTCTACATTAGACTCATCAGTGACTTTATAGATTTTTCATTCTTATTGTTTACCTGGATGTCATCTGCAAACATATATAATTTAATAACTATCTCTGATGAATTTTGATCTATCTATTCCAAAGTTAGCCCTAAACGCACATGCCATAGGTTCAGCCTGTATGGTATACAGAGGAGGCGCTATTCTATAACCGTTCCTAGCGGAGCGAGTAATCGAAAAATATTTTTGATACAATTCCTTTAGTGTTGATACACGAAGTAGCATTGTATAAAAGCACTTTTATCCACGCATTATATTTCCCGCCGAATTCAAATTTCTCCAGTACAAAATTTATCCATTTGCATTCAATCTTATCAAACGCTTTTTGATGATCCGAAAATAATGTTATTCCTTCTTCAAAAACCAAAAAAAAAAAATGTTATGCCTCAGTACCATTTTCACATAAGCCGACGAAATCTATAAAATCTTGCCTTTCTAGTTCGAAACAATCTTAACCAGGCGTTTGGTTCCTTCTGATAATTGCTGTCATATTTTCATTTCTATGGTAGTAAACAATCACAAGAGAAAAATGTATTTGTCAGATTTCAGACACTATATACATTTAGTCCAGTCAAACTTAGTTTTAACCTCAAACTAATTGCGACAGAATATGTTTTAGTTCTAATCTATAGCATTAAGCACTTAGAATACACAGAAAAAAGTCCCATAAAATCTAACTTGAGGAAATCTCAAAATCAGCATTTTAAATTTTCTATGGAAATTAACAGTGGAATGGGAGATAACTCCGCATAAATGAGTCTTCTTTTGTCAGTTTTTGGTTGATTTTTATTAAAATTCATGTAAAGGATGATACTCTAATGGGGTTATAAGTTCATATTTAACTTTATTCTATAATCTTCTTCTCATGATATGTACAAAACAGCAGTATTATGGGTATTTTAATTTTTGTTGGTGCATTTTTGATAAAAGAAGTTGCAAATTTGTGGCTTTGTGACCATTTTGAAAAAATAATGTGAAAATTTGATATTGTTTATATCTGTATATTATATTTGTTCAGCATCTACATCTAAAAGAAAATTTAAACAACAAAAAAAGAAGATGTGCTTAACTATTTTTATTAAATTTGAGATCCTTGCCATGTTGAAAAATTCAATTAATGGATAACTAATGAATTATGAAATCTAGATTGTAGCTTGATAAGATATGAAAACACCTTTAGAGTTGGTTGTTATACTCTAAAGACGGCTAAAATATCAAAAATCAATACATTCTGTTTAATGGAAGCGGCAAAGTTATAATTTCGTATCAATTTTTATTGATATTTCTGCCTTTTTTGCAGAGTTATCTCCCTTTTCAATGCAAATCTCAATAGGAAATTTTAAATCGTGATATTGCTGTCTTCCTTTAGTAAGATTTTATGGGACTTTTTCTGTGTATATTCGGGATATAATGCTAAAGATTAAAACTTAAAAATCTTCTGTTGCAATTACTTTAAGGTTTTGGTCAAATTTATGCTAGATTGATTGGACTAATTTAAAGGCGTGTTTTGAATAACATTTAACATATATAATCGCGACTTAAAAAATACAATAACATTTTAACATTGCAAAACAATAAAAGGGAATGAAACAGAAATCAGTTATTGTCTCATACAGGTACCAAAACAGTAACCAGAAAAAGACATTTTCGAGAGAGACACCAGAAGGGTCGAAATGAAATGCAAAAACTTTATAAAAAGGCATAAAAGTCACCTGCAAATCTGCAAAATATTTTCATTTTCCTGTCTTTCATTTGTGAAATTAAAATACAATTAATCAACCAACCTTGTAGTTTATTTCAATTGAAAATATATACAAATCACATAATCATTTTTAAATCATTGAGAACTTTGTGTATACAGTGAACACGAGATATCAACCACATTGAAAACCCTGGGGAAATTCATCAGTGTTAGACTGTCACTAATTATTCACATTTAGCTTTAGTCCGGCCGATCGGTGAAAAAATTGCTCAAATAATGAGGAAAGCACTAATTTTTGCATGATGGTACATTTTTGTGTACTGAGCAATATTAGCTATGGACCCACCCTCAAAATTCAATATGGCGGCTTATTTCAAGATGGCTGCCGCACGTTCTAAAATATTTTCCAGTATTGCACAAATCACAGTGGATTTGATGCTGGAATCACAAAAATCAACATATTTGAATGACTTGGTGTACTTAGCAAGATTTTGTTGTGATCTATCTTTGAAATATAAAATGGCGGCTATTTTCAAAATGGCCGCCTTTAAAAATAAGCAAATATTAATTTTTGAGAATTGACCTGAATATAAGCATTTTATAATGTATAGTGCCACTTAGTATCTGTCCCAGTTCTGTCCTTTTTTATTTTGCCTTGTTTGTCATTTTATACACAAAGTAGTAGCTTTCATAAAAAGCTGTAGTAGTAGCTTTCATTCAGTAAAGCTGCACTATTTGTTGTCTTGGGTCACACATAAAAGCTGTGATTTTGGATTTATCTGCCATTAAGATACTATTCAGTGTCTATCTTATTTCGGAGTCGCAATATTTTGCAATTTGAGATATTATGCTTTGAATTGAGAATCATTTAAATACATATCAGTGAAATGGCAGGAATTGGGGACAAAAAGGACAAGAACATTGAAATGGCAGAAATTGAATCATTTGGGGATATTGAGAAACCCACAGCTGAAGACGCTTAACCAGAGAACAGCTGAGAAATGACTATTAAACAATTGTACTAAGAACTTTTAAAAGATGGAAAATCTAATGCTCAAAGAACAGCTGAGATTTAAAACAGAGCAAAGCGCGAATGGTTTTGGTCTCATTATGATTCAAGCTGAACAGAAAGAGGCAATGAACATTTATAACGAACAGATGGGAGCAATATCTCAGCAATTTCAGCAGTCTGAAGACAGGATAGGCCACAAGGCTAGTGGTAATTGCTTGGCGGAATTGATGGTCAAACCAATAAGATATTTAATGTCGTGGTGAGACGGATGAAAAAGCTGACGACAACTGAGGAAGGAGAAACAGTTCAATTTAAAAGTGCATTTGAACAACAGGGTACCTTCCAACAACTGGCATCATGTAAATGAATTAGTGGACAATCAAAATAAAGAAGTTAAAATTCCTGCAATGGACACATCATCTAAGTCACAATTTGACCTTAGCCAGTACAACGCAAGTTTACCAAAAGTACACAATAAAATCCATGTCTTGGGTCTTTCTCCTCTTGTAGTTTGCATGAACCATCAACCGCGCCAACTCTGTTGAAGGTGTCTTCACCTTAAGTCAAAAGTCCTATGTCAGGGCCCTTGGCCCTGCATGCATGAGACGGGTTGAATTATTCAACAACAATCTCCATTTAAGAACATACTATAAACCTCTAGTGCTAATCAAGGACACCAGCAAAAGGCATATGTGTCTTCTTACGCACACTTACAATCTACTATGAGTCAATAATATTTTGTTCAGAGCAGCACACCATTACATAAACAATTGACTGCAAGTGGATTTTATCAAGTTTATCCAATGCTGAATGCAGTGCCTACTGACGGTATCATCCCTCCTTAGCTCCTGTAGCTCTAATATGCTTCCCATAACAGCAAGTTGACTCCACTGACCGATCCAGGAAAGGGCAGAGGAAACCAAAAATGTGTTGCAATAGCTCTTCTTCATACTACTCATTGAAGAGAGAATATACCCGATGGCAAGAAATATTGGTGCAAGGGACCGGAGCCGAAGCCCACAGCTCCAAAAATTGCAAAAAACTTAATTGAAGAGGATCCTTGAATTGGGAGGCGTTCATTTACCAATTTGAACGAACTGTCGGTAGATGACAGTGGGAAAACAGGAAAAATGTGTGTAGGCCTCAGATTGCCAGGCCGATGTTGGCTTTGAGTACGCTCGCAAGGTAAACACAGATGATGATTCCAAGGCCTTAAAACATTCATTTGAAGCAGCGCTTCAGCAAGAAAGATAATTAAACCAGATTGGAACTGAAGCATTCGTCCAAGGATGTAATGACAAAGATTCTTCAAGGCATGTATTTATAGAGAGGAACCCAGAAACACTCAACAAGAGGCTTTAAAAGAATTGAAAACCTCAATAGCAAATATTGGATATATGGATCACAAAGTGCCAATTATGACCATCGACAAGTCTACTTTGCTGATGGCGTAGTATCGCCGACCGATAAAGGGAATATGAAAAGTCATTTGGATAATGAAGTGCATAACCTCACACAATATGTCACAAGACTAGCTGATATTATGCTTTCAACTAATCAGCATAACCGTGGATTGACCGATCTATATATATAACCTTGGTTCTTCTGATCAAATAATCATGGAAGATCACCAGTTCAATGGAAGGTCACCTGATCAATAAACAAGTGGAAGATCTCCTGAGCAATATAATCGCGGTAGATCGCCAGATAGAAATACACCCAAGCTTAATACCTATCGATCAGCAACACCCTCACTAAGCTATAGATCATATAGTCCCTAAAGACAACGGTTAGCATCTCCACGGACAAATTCAAGAAATCCCGGTTATTTCAGACAACGGTCACCTTCACAAGGATACAGAGCAAATCAAAGTGCCACCCCATCAATTGAGTCTTTAAACAGCAAAGGGTCGGGCCAGTAGGCAAACGCACGATTCCAAAGTCTATTAACCATGAAACATCACCTCATCATAAAATCGAACAGAGGCCCACGGCTTCGTCCGATATTGTCATCAGACAAATAATTTGAAAGAGCTTAGCAGTACGAGGTACTTAACATGACCAGAATGTGAGCATGATTGTGGACACTGCTGCAATTGTAATATTAGTTAATGAGAAATTATTTCCGGCAGAAAATGGAGATTTGGAGAACGTAACGCTAAGTGGTTTGGGTAAGCAGCTTGTTTTTGGGAAGATTATTAAGAACGACTCTCAAAATTAATAGAGTAAACATACACTGGGTTGTGTGCAAAGAGCCATTAACATACGATGTTATACTTAGGCCAGATATTTTGGACACACTGAGGGCATGATAAACCTGAGTACTCCCACAATTACCATCAACAATAAAGTGATAAATGCGGCCTTAGTTAACAGTGGAAACGAGATTTCAACTCAGCAAGTAACCATCACAGTTCCTCCAAACTCAAAAATGACTGTTGCCAGGAGTGCATTTTAGGACCATGCTCGCTGAATAGTTGCTAATTGGTTTCGCACGTAATTGGAAAAAGAAATAGTTGTCACTTTACCGTTTTGAATGATGACAATCGTCTCATCCGCCTAAAGAAAGGTACACCTATTGATTACATAGAATATTTTGACGATGTAGTGGGTACGGCAGATGAAAACGAGAGAAGTGACGAAAGACGCGGCATTGTAGAGACACGAGACAAGTGCCCTCGGCACTTCCTCAAAGTTTAGATGAGTTACCCACTATTCCACCACATGTAACTGACATATATTAACGTTCAATCGACTCATTTCAACCTATTTCATTCCAACCATTAAAACTGAAAGCGTTAAAAGTACAATTACAATAACACGTTACATATTGATTAACATTTTGAATTTCACTATTTGTTTTTGTATATGTAGCCATATTTGCAAATGTATGTGTTATAGAAATAACCAATTTTTTTTTTATATTTTTAAATTAATTGTTAACAAATTCAACACCATGAAGTCCATTTTTAAAGAATCATTACTTTAATTTCCGAAATTATATAGAATACCTTTAGGACAATCTTGAATTTATACCGTTTTTCCGCCATCTTGAAAATGGCGGCCATATTGGATTTTTCAGAGTGGGTCCATAGCTAAAATCAAAGGGTATATAACCAAGAATTACTATGCAAAGTGTCATGCTTTCCTCATGAAGTGAGCAATTCTGCTCTATATTTGCACCAATCGGCCGGACTACTTTAGAATGTTGATGCTTCGCCTTCACTTGTTCGGGAGTAACACCTCAATAAGACCTCTGTCAACATTGTGTAAGAAACTGGAATATCACAACTGCGTATGTCTCATACTGGGTAAAATATTGCGTCAAAATGACAGAAAGATCAGCTTTGCTGGAAAAAAACCATAATAATCCGAATGATCTGTGACAAATAAAAGAATGGATTTTACCTCAATAGGTTTAAAGAAAATACTTTTACGATTAAAATTGCTACATATATAGCAATATGATATATATAGGAAGACGTAGTGTGAGTGCCAATGAGACAACTCTCCGTCCAAATAAAAAAAAAAAAGAAAAGTAAACCATTATAGGTCAATGTACGGCCTTCAACACGGAGCCTTGGCTCACATTGAACAACAAGCTACAAAAGGCCCAAAAATTACTAGTGTAAAACCATTCAAACGGGAAAACCAACGGTCTAATCTTAGAGGACTAATATAATACCGTTACACGTTGTGTAAATCATCGATAAACAATACTTCTTACCGACAATTCTAAAAGGTGTTGAAACGATATCCGCAGCAAAGCCTACTGTCCCACCTACAATACCACCTACAAAATAAGGTTATTTTTTAGACTTATAAGTGTACATGTACATGATGATACTTTTTACTCATCAGAATTATCTCTTATTCATATTACTTCGATGTCTACAGGTGTCATATGCTTTAATTTATAACACCTGTATCTATTTATCTCCATATAGATTTTTCATCTCAAAATGAAAGAGTAGCGTTAAAAATAAATTTAGATGTCGGTCCAATACTGTTGATAGAAAAGTGCTGTGTAAATTCGTCATTTCAGCATGTGTTATATAATTACATGTTTTCATCTATCATGTCTATATATACTATGCTCAAAACACATGGGTGTATAATATTTTAATTCGATGCACAATATTTGGTTATCATCCTTTCAATATGTCTGGCATTGTTTTTTTTTCGGTTCGTTCGTTTTTGTTTTTTTTTGTTTTTTGTTTTTTTGACATTGTTTTCCTTTTCATGTTTGCTTATATGTATACATTGCACCGTATTTTGTTTTCTTGTCTCTAACGATATCATAATTTGGAAGTGGATACATTTTGAAGTGAATGTGACATACCGAATTAGACATGGTACCGGATTTGTATAAAGATGATCAACATGTCAGGTGTCACATGTGCTTACTCTTCCGGACAACCTAATATCACCTCAAGTTTTTTGAGTGGTTGATGTTGCTTAATCTTAGTTTTCCTTTGTGTGTTTTGTGTACTATTGTTTGTCTTATCCTTTTTTGGGCCATGGCATTGTCATATTAATTTCTATTAATGAGTATGTCCCTCTGGTATTTTCCACCCCTCTTTTCAATTAAATTTTATGTTTAACAAGTAAGAGTGTAATACAGTAATTGCAATATCAATATTTGTTTTGTTTACTTGTCCAATGGAAAATAGTATAAATTACATATATATTTTTGCCTAAAAATAGATCTTCTGAGTTAAAATGCAAATACTTAATTCTTTTTAAGATGAGTTGCAAAAATATTTGTAGGATGTTCAATTAATTCCGAAAATGTTATATACGCAAATGGTTATTATCAGACATTACGCATATACGTCAGCATGCTTAGTTTTTGATGTGACTGGTTTTTTTAAATGTCAATCCTGGCAGACTTCTTAACAATAAACTCAGAAATGTGTCTTTTAAAGACAAATTCATTGATATTAATTAGTAAGAAAAAAAAACCGTTCAAATGTTTTTTTTTGGCTTGCTAAATATACCTTGAAGCAATATGCTCAAGTTTATATCGATGAGGAAATGTTAATTTAAAATGCTACACTACCTGACACCCTTAAAAGTCTCAAAGGTGTGTCTCATTGCAGATATTTAATGAGTAATTGGTATTTTATATACAAGATACAAAATGCAATCGTAAAATTCCACACAAAGCTATCTAAAGATCATATGCGATGGTTTTTTCCTCTTTTTTCCCCAAAACTTACACATATTATGCTAATCCTATGTGTGAGTGTATTCAAACGAACAAGTGTCAGAAGCAGTAAACATTATATCTTTATGATTTGGATATTTGGAACACTATTTTTCACAGCCAGCACTATAATGGGCCTTTAAAATATATTAAGGTAGTTATCATTATTTTCGAATAAAGATGTATTGACAAAACTTAACGAATGGCATACAGTTTAACATTCTAGATGCATATACCGTCTGTATAAAATTCATTGGTATTGCATTTAAATCTGTTAAATTAACAATGTTTGCAATACCTTCCTTGTCTTCAACAACAGATACAAAGCAACATACCTGCAACTTGGAAACAGGGTTTTTCTACCCCCTGGCCATATTATTGGCAAGCTCCATTGTGAAACAACCTTTGAAAGAATAATAATACGACTGAGATTAATAAAGTACATAATCAAGGCTTAACTGTGAGATTTTATTGCCAATCGTGAACATTTGCGGTGAAAATAGAAAATGACAAAATTGCCAATTTCCATGAAAAATTCAAAACGGCTAGTCCTTATCAAATGGCAAGATCAAAACTTGATTTTTTTTATGTAGAAAATGGTAGATTAAACCTATTATTGTTTTGTAACTGAACGTCTCACTTGTATGTCAATCGCAAACAATTTCATTTATTTGACAACGATATATGAACACAACAAACAGACATTATTGGTTAAAATGGAATTCATTGTACAGAGTTCAATTATGTGTGATTGGTTGGTTATTGAAATACGTGCATCATCAAAACAGGCTATATTGAGCTCTTCTTAACATTATAATCAGAAGTTTAGCATTCGACATTTTGTCATAACTTTTATCATTTTAAAAATAAAGATCAATAAAAGGACATACAGACAGATTAAATAAGCAAAAGTTGAATAGAAACATATAAAAAATTGACCAAAAAAAGATTGCTCTGTCACCTTTCAGTTGTATTTTACTTAATTTGTTTTACTGAAAAAAGTAACGAACTCCGAGGGAAATTGTAAATGGTAAAATGGTAAATTCCTAATAAAAGAGAAAAAATTCCAAAAGTTGTTCAAAATGCGGCTAAGGTAATCTATTCCAGGGTTAATAAAACCCTTAAAAGTTTTGTAACAGGAAATATATAATAATTGCCATATAATTGATATTCATGTCTACACGAAAGTGCTGACTATTTGGCTTGTGATACCCTCGGGGACGAAACGTCCACCAGCAGGTGTATCTACCTAGTGGTGTAGATAGTTATCAAAGGTACCAGGATTATAATTTAGTACTGAAGACGCGCGTTTCGTCTACATAAGACTCATCAGTGACTTTATAGATTTGTCATTCTTATTTTTTACCTGGGTGTAATCTGCAAACATATATCATTTATTTACTCTCTATGATGAATTTTTATGTTAGTCCTAAACGCACATGCCATATGTTCAGCCTGTATGATATTCAATACGCCAGACGCGCGTTTCGTCTACATAACACTCATCAGCGACGCTCAGTTAAAAATAGTTAAAAATAGTTATAAAACCAAACAAGTACAAAGATGAAGAGCATTTAGGACCCACAATACCAAAACAATTGTGCCGAATACGGCTTATCCAGTGATTAGAAAATCCTTAGTGTAACAGTTTTCATATTTTTTAACTGACAGGTGTTTTATTATGTAAAATATTGTGTTTTAAACCTGGTTTTATACATGTAACTAGTTGAAACTGTCAAGTTTATGACAACAGCATGATATTTTATTTTATCTTACCTCCTATACATTTATAGGATTATGATTGGTTAATAGTGTCCTCGTGGAGACCGTGTACATTTGATATTAGGTTAGTAGGGAGGCTTATTTCATACATGGTTAGTAGTGGTGTGACGTCCCTTTATATTCCATATTAGGTAAAAGGGAGGCGGGGCTTATTTTATACACGGTTAGTAGTTTTCTTACTTCCTTTGATAAAAACAAAACGGTGCTGTGTCAATAGACGAAGAAATTGATTATAAGATGGAAATAAATTCATAAAACGTTGTTATTGTTGGCATCTGTTTGTGTAGGATCAATGGAAGTAACTAGTTTCTTAATGTTAACAGTATTGAAGACTAGTTCATTTTGATAGGTCACTAGTCTAAATTTCACATGTTAAGGTAGTCGGTAAGATAAATTCGTTACATGGTGTGCTAGTGACGTAATACGATATATATGGGGTCAGTAAATTTCATATTCGGATTCGAGCTTCGTTCTCACCCAATATGGAATTTACTGACCCCATATATACCGTATAAGGTTACTAGCAAACTGTAACTAATAATATTGACAACCAAATGGGTGAACAAAACAAACAGATATAATAGGCGAAAAAAGTAAAAAATACGGGTGCATCAGTCAACATTGTCTAATAATCTTAATCACGAGAAAGCAAAGACATATTTCATCAAAGAAAAACAAATAAAGGAAAAGAACATAACAAAACCGATAATAAGAATTAAAAAATTAACGATAATCTTTACACTGCAATGATTGTTTTTGCTTCTCAGTCATATAAGACCGTACCATGCCAAAATGGGTTTAGGAGTGTTTTATTTGGTATTTAAGCAAGAACTATTGTAACACAATCAATATATTTGGTGACGTAGATATAGTTGCAATGAAGGATTTTTATCACCTTACAAGTGCCATACAAAATTTTAAATGAATATGAAGACAAATCAATAATAACATGAATAACGGAAACGATACAATGACAATTATACCTAAGCTTTGGAACACATATCCTCGAAATGATATGTATGTATCGAAAATTATTCTTTACTAAAAAAATACATATACTCCTAAACAATTTGTTGTTCGAACTTTCATTTTAGTTATGATGCATTTGTTCTTTATTCCAATTATAGTTCATTATTAAGTTTGACTCCGACACTGTTTTAGATAAACATATTCCGCGAATATAAACGCATAACATAATTCGTAATGGGCCTTTGAGTGATATATTGCAGCATTAAATTACAGCCCCTTTCCAAAATATCACAATATAATGTTGCGCGAGAAAAAACCCACTATTCATTGTAATAGATGCTTCTCTCTCCTAAAATGTGAAAAACAATGTATGGTGATTTCAGTACTATGAAATATATTAAGTTAGCAAAGGAGTAACGATGTTATATCTAGTTATTTGTATTTATGACCTTAGTCAGTTTGACCTTAGTCAATTTGATCTAAGTCAGTTTGACCTTAGTCAGTTTAACCTCAGTACTATGAAATATATTCAGTTAGCAAAGGAGTAACGATGTTATATCTAGATATTTGTATTTATTACCTTAGTCAGTTTGACCTTAGTCAGTTTGATCTAAGTCAGTTTGACCTTAGTCAGTTTAACCTCAGTACTATGAAATATATTAAGTTAGCAAAGGAGTAACGATGTTATATCTAGATATTTGTATATATGACCTTAGTCAGTTTGACCTTAGTCAGTTTGATCTAAGTCAGTTTGATCTAAGTCAGTTTGACCTTAGTCAGTTTAACCTCAGTCAGTTTGACTTTAGTCAGTTTGACCTTAGTCAGTTTGATGTTCCGATTCTGACCTCTGTAAACATTGTGTAAGAAACTGGAATATCACAACTGCGTATGTCTCATAATGGATAAAATATTGCCTCAAAATGACAGAAAGATCAGCTTTGGTGAAAAAAAAAACCGAATGATCTGTGACAAATAAAAGAATGAATTTTACCTATTTCATTGGGTTAAATTTATTTGTAATTGAATTTGTTGGTGAAAAGTCTCCGTCTAACAGTTTTATGTTTAAATGAATGATCTGCAAAGGATTCGACTAAAATAATCAATTTGAAAGTAAATTTGTTTAGAAAAGAATAATGTTTTAAAATTATTGGAATGACTACTCAATAGATGTTCGGAAAACTTTCATGACATAATATGTACAAGAATATAACTCATATATAGCCAATAAACGAATGAAAATGAAAATGATACTGACAAAAACGATCAAATATAGACTTAAAGAAACCAAAAAAAAAAAAAAAAATCTTACTGATTCCATTTTGCGCTGTAGGAACTTGAGGAGGTGGCGTTTTGTGTATTTGCTGGCTAGTTGGAATCATACGCAATTCAGTATTGATAATAATTTGCAGATACATGTTGTAACGCTCAACCGTTTTCTCGACTGTCTCGCTATCAAAGGGGTCTTCATTAATTTTTTCTATTTTGTCTACATAACATCCAGTTAGCACTTTATTTTCTGTTTCGAATCTTGAAGCAATATCACGAAATTCTGCAAGATAATCATTATATTCCCTTTCTTCAAGATTTGCACTTGCTGTATGCATGAAATCGTTGTGAATTTAGCGGATACGATCCACATAATCACCTATTGTTTTTCCTGCATAACCAACCGTTTTCATCTCACCAGAGAGAAGAAGATTGCCAAAAATAATGATAGACCGAAGAGCTGATATATCAAGATCTGTTGAAGTTTTCATGTTATTCAAGAAAGGTTTTATCATTGGATCAGTTGCTAAAATCCTATTAGCATTTATGAACTGTTCAAGTGTAGTGTTACTTGAACAGGACATAACTCTGTTTTCAGCAAACAACACAAGCCAAGACTTGCACTGTTCAACGATGATAATGAAACACTTTGCAAACCGAGTTCGATTGTTCATCTGTGGCTGCAAAATTGAAATACATTTAAAACAATTGAAGTGTATCTTATAGTCAATTTTTGATTATTGTCTTCACTGGAAAAGATCGTCAATTTGCGCTCCTTTTGAAGTCATTTAATAAATAGCGTGACTACACTTTTAAAGATCATCAGACGTCTTCGTTAACGTCTTTGTGATGGATAAACTAGAAATTATGGGTTTTATTCCCATATACGAAGATACCTAATCACAATTTCCTAATAAAACAGTGCTGATTATCAACTATAAGAATTTAATTTGCAGAATTATTTGGATATAAAGTCGATGTAAACGTTATTGTTTCATATATAATTAGTTTAACTATCTGAAAGAAAACATTTGATACTACTATGGATTCATTTGTTTTTAGGGTACCACTTTTGGGGATTAAGCAAAAATTTTAAGAGTATGATTAATTGCGATGTTTGATCGAAGTCTATATATATATATATATATATATATATATATATATATATATATATACAACTTAGGTTGACAGTTGTGTCATTGACAAATATACCCCATATTTGTATTGTTTTACATATATCACAAGAAACATATTGTTAACTTATGGTGTACTTTAACTGGTTGAAACATGAAAACTTTTTGACAACCTCATTCCTAATATATAACCGAAAAAAAATTTCAGAGATACTTCATTTCTAAGTAAGATGGGTGCTTTTGGCATAATAGGCATTTGTTCGTTTTTAAATTTTGTTCCTCGATATTTTTCATAAATGTTGGATGTGTACGGATTAATAATTTAGTCTGAGATGCCTGATTTTGTATTAATTGGTAGTGGCCTTATACTAGCTGTCACTTAACTGCGAGTTCCCCCAAATCTGAACCTAGTGTCTGTTTGTTGTTGTGATGTACAAGTACCTGGCCTTGTCCACTTGTATGTTTGTCAATCTGATGGGTTGAGCCTTTTACAACTGATTTTTATAGTTCGTTCTTATGTTGTACTGTTATACCACTGTTCCAGGTTAGGATAGGGTTGGGATCCCGCTAATATGTTCAATCCTGTCATAATATGTATGTATGTGCCTGTTCCAAGTCAGGAGGCTGTAATTCAGTGGTTGTCGTTTGTTTATTTGTTACATAGTTGTTTTTACAAAAATAAGGCCGTTAGTTTTTTCGTTTGAAAGTTATTTTACAGTGTCATTTATGGCCCTCTTGTAGTAGACTATGCGGTATGGGCTTTGCTCATTTCTGAAGGCCGTACGGTGACATAATTGTATAGTTGTTAATTTCTGTGTCATTTTGGTCTTTTGTGGAGAGTTGTCTCATTTGCAATCATATCACATCTTCTTGTTTTGATTCATACACTCAAAGTGACCATTAGGTCAGTGAAACATAAACTCTTTAGTAAAAACAATCAAACTTTGAACGCAGCTTCTACAAAAACTTGACTTTCAACAATGACCTATGTTTGTTATATACTTCCTCTATTGTTTAAGGTTTGCATATTTTAAAACATACATGGTAAATAAAACGTAGATTTAACGTTAATCAACACATCAGCATTTGTTTTTTATTCTTTTAAACTTACCTTAGAAAGCATAGTTCTTGTCAGTTTCTTTTAAACTGATATATCGTTGGTTGTATGTCCAGGCACATATGCATGCCCGAAGGGACTTTGTATCTATAATATCTATAATCAGCTGATTAAATATCTTAAAGACACAACACTTGGCCTTTGCAATGATAACCTTATACTATAAATAGACATGTTACGAAAAGGTATATTCACGACGCTAAGGTTGACAAATTACACTTTAAATGTGGGGACTGTGTCACAACACCAAAGAGATAACCTGTGTATACATAGGATTTTATTTTAAAACTGCATTGATCCTTTCGCAGGCAATTCTGTATGGAACGAATAACCAATAACATTTATACGATAAGAAATATACGCAATAGATATTAAAATAATTTCCACTATAGTTTTAAGAAACTATAATAATACTGCAAAAAATGGGGGACGTTCATGTTAATGCAGTAGAAGTGCGGGGCAACGGTGACACGGGGTACACACGTGTGTGAATTCTTTGGCGAGCCCTTACATTTATATCTTAAAACCACCTTATGCGGATATTTTGTATTTCATAAATTCCTGAAACATTTGTGGAAATTCGCCAACCGTTTCATAAGATAACCGATGGGTCTTTCCTGCTAGGAGTTTCTCTAAAACAAATATGTTTTTTTTAAATTAAATCTGTTGGATGGGTACCACTACCCTACGGAGGTACCAGGTGTTTTTCTTTCAGGGAGAGGGGGAGGGGCTAGGATTTAATTTGAAAAAAGGCAGGACGGGAGTTTTGAGTTGAAAAAAGGCAGAATGAGTAACTTGGCCAAAAAAATCCTAAAATTTAACTTACTTACTATGTATAATATATGATTATCAATCTAGAATTGAATGAACTTGTATAACCCCCAGCCCCCCTTTTTCTAGACCACCCACTCCTACGCGCGTACACCTTTTTTTATGTCTTATGCTAGGTTTTAGCCAGCAGTGATATCACAAAAGCAATTTGAATTAACCAAGACGCACAGGATTTAAATTTTACCTATTTAAATCTATAATCAATGTTTTGACACCGTCCCCAAATTTAAAGTCTAATTTGTCAACCTCAGTGTCGAGAATATACCTTTCCGTAACATGTCTATTAGATATGAGAAAACAAATTGGAATTAAAAGCCGGATCTATTTCGCATACCAAAGTCTTCATTTTTTATTGTCATTTTTAAAACGAATGGTTCAATGAAATACGATGTCTAATTAAGTGTACCGATATTTTTTGGGGAAATGATAACACTTTGCTACAGAATCAAATTATAATATATTTAAAAATGTTCATCGTTTTTAACACATGAGCATTCTTTTTAATCTTCATTATTTCAATGTTATTCAGTTTAAGTAATATACACGTAACGAGTGCGAACTCTTAGTACTGATATTCTTTTAATTCAGTACTTACATTAAAGAAATATATTTGTGTCTTTAAAATGAAGACATAATTCGAATTCTCGGATATCCTGGTATATTTAATTTCTTTCTTTTTCTAAAACGCTAGCTTATTTTATTTACCTAGGAAGATATATTGATTTCCAAGAGCTGGACATTGTCTGCATGTATGTGTTTTTAGATTTGGATTTTATATTCTATGTAGTATTTTCTCAAATGGCTATGCAATAATTGAACATTTCCCCCAAAAAATGCTTTTTAATTGTAGAATGTCTTTATATGCCCTATAATTGACAACATGTGTGTCCCTTGATCTCTCGTTCTCCTACTACTATAAGACATTTTTGAAAACATATCGATATTATTAGAGCGACAGGTACATTTTATATGGAGGGGTCATTTCAAGGTATTCAATGAGCACAGACATTTATCAAATATTTATCTTATTACCAATTAAAGACTGCATAAAAATTGATATCAATTATGTTATGCATTGGCTTTGTTCAAAAGGTGAGAATTGATGAAACATTTAAAAAAAATTTCAAAGGGAGAGTCTCTGTGTGAACAAGTAAAACATAGAAGAGATGTTCAAATTTTACTTCGTAAAAATTATGCTCTCTATTTCGCCGACTCATTTTTTTTAATGAGGAAAATTAAAGTCATTAAAGGGATGACCCGATGCCAATTTAGCTTGTTAAAACCAATAAATTTATCCTTTTAGAAAAAAGAAAACAAATGAATCTATCGAGGTTATATGAAACGAGTGACTGGTGAAACATAATGTTTATCCAATTCTTGAACCAATGCATGTATATATCATAAACTTATTCCTCTGCGTACGATTTTTTTTTTTACGCAAATATATCTGTATATCTTATAATCGTAAATTGTTTCTCTCTGTCTGTTATGATTTAACAAAAAAGGTTGTTCATTAAATGCCGTGTTTTGAAGCCGAAGATTACCGTTTGTCACGTCATAGTAAACAATCAACAAAACCATGGGTATTCAGCACGTGTTAAACATGTACAATCAGATAATTATTTATTTTAAAAACAGTTCCATACGTAGAACGATCACCGATTTTAAACCAGGAGGGTCACGCTAAGGTCACTATGCATACGGAAAATATGTCGGCGAATTGCTTCCTGGAAGCAAGCAATTAAAAGTAAGTTAACTTCTTCTAAATGTGGAGAAATTAAAGAATTGTCCTCAGAAAAAAGTATATGCACATACAGAAAAAAGTATATGCACATAAGTTGTATAACGAAAACTATCCATTTAGTTATAAAAAACATATGCATATTATTTTTTTTTTAATTTGAGGTTTCATATGACTTTAAGATTAACGCAGGATTAAATGATTTTAGGGCTTTTTGTCATACTAAAATATATTGTCTGATTGGTTTCAAGGGGTGATTTCTATTTCTATTTTAGGTAACATACAATAAAAGGATTTTAAAAAGTCATGTCTTTTTAAATTCAGGTCAATGGCTTTTAGTAAAACATGAAGGGGAAGTTTTTGAACGGTGTGTCAATAAATGTATTTAAAACATATCTTCAGTGAAAATTGATACATACTAACCTTCAAATCATAGACCTTAACAAACTTGGTACAAGCGCAACAATGCGAAGGGGTTAAATATGTTTTTGTTAGATCTCAACCCTCTCCTTATATCTCTAGACTGTGTAGAATTAGGCAACACATTTCAATACACAGAGTTGAAATCAGTTTACAGTTCCTCTAAAAAAAAGCATGCAAAACAAAACATTGATCAAATTGCTTGCTTTGTTTGCTTTGTTATTTGCAAACAATATGTAGGCGGAGTTTCAGTCAGTTTTTATATATATAGTCTGTGATTTGATTGGACAATAAAAATTGACATGAAATGAAATTAATGCTTATTGTTCAATCAAATTCCAGTAAATAGTAATCAAACATCAAAACAAATATAGCTAGTCCGAAACCAAAGAGGGTTACAGAAGAAAATTCAGCAAAATGACAATGATGCATACCTTTAACAAATGTCTACTAGCAGTTATTGACATGCTATCACCAGACATCAAACTTGTTTTGGAATTAATTAGTTAATTTTCGATGCAAAGACCCTACGAGTGAGTAAATATTAAAATATGCAGTCATTAATAATATGACAAAGTTATCGTAACTATATCCCTTTCGAGTAAGTCTGTTTGATTTGGTTTCAATTTTGAAATAGATACAAAAAGAGAAGATATGGTATGCTTGCCAATGAAAGAACTTTCCACAAGAGACCAAAATGACACAGAAATAAACATTATAGGTCAACGTACGGCCTTCAACAGTGAGGAAAGATCATACCGTATAGTCAGCTATAAAACGCGCCGAAATGATGCCTGCATGTTTGTGCTTTGTAAAGAGTATTATCCTAAAAATTTGGATTTGAAAAATCTGAACGTGTAAGATGTATGCATGCGTATTCATATTTAGGAATGATGTTCTTGTACCGATGACAAAAAATAGGAAATGTTTTGACTAGTTTGTCAAAAAACCCTAGAGTGATAACTTTTCAGTATTGGAATTATTAAAATTAACTAAATTTCCATAAACAAAGGTAGCAGTAGTATACTGCTGTTTGAAAGTCATAAATTGAATGAAAGAAAACAAATATGGGTTTCAAACTATAACCAAGAGAAACACATCATATATAAGAGGAAAATGACGTAACAACAGAAACACTAAAGTTCAACAAAATGTTATCGACAATGCAACACACACAGAAACGAACTATAAATTAACAACTAACATTTAAGTGGCTTGGTAGAGGACATTGTTTTAGAACAAAATGGTGAGCTGAACCTAGTTTTCTTGCTAGCCATCCACGATCGAATCGAACAAGGTGAGATATATTTACACTTTTCATCAATAAGATAAATTAAAAAAAAAATGTATCTACTATTTTATTTAATTTTAAATTTGCTACACAACCTCTTTACTTTTATGGAACATTTAAAAGGTTTCAACACTCAAATAATTTTATCCCTAACGTGAGCATTTGTTTCTTTTAGACAAGATTTAAAATAAATGAATATTAAAAGTGACTACAGAAAAATAAATCTTTAATAATCTGTGTTTTACCTCTGCTGAGTCTAACCAAGTTTTACGATGTGGTTCATTTAGTAATGTTAACATTTTGAATATCAATTCTTAAAAATTCAGAATATTAAACATATACAAATGTGAGAAATCGATTTAAACCAATTTGAATGTGGGCTTTTAAAAATAATTGCTTAATGAATGAAATTAATCATACGATTTTTTTTTTTATTTTAAGAAATGCTTTAATGTATCCTAATTAAAGTAACTCTTCTAAGTTTGGTGTAGCTATAGAGTATAAAATAACAAAAGAAAGTCTTAATAAACTGTCAGGAATGTGTCAATACATAACTCAGGCGAAATGTATACTGTTGTGATAGTGTCAATACATCTAAAAGACTGTCGAGCATACGTCGCGACATATTCCGAATTCATTAATAATGTCTGTCTGTCTGTCTGTCTGTCTGTCTGTCTGTCTGTCTGTCTGTCTGTCTGTCTGTCTGTCTGTCTGTCTTTCCGTCTGTTTGTAATTAAGGCATTTATACTGTTGAGAAATTGTCAAGACAGCCTAAAGACTGTGGAGCATGAGTCACGACATATTCCGACATTATTAAGAATGTCACTAATGTCTGTCTGTCTGTCGGTCGGTCGATCGGTCGATCGGTCGGTCTGTCAGTTTTTCTGTCAGTCGGTCAGGTGGTCTGTAGGTAGGTAGGTAGGTAGGTCAGTCTGTCAATCGGTCGGTCGGTCTGTAGGTATATAGGTAGGTAGGTAGGTAGGTATGCATGTAAATGACTGGTATGCATTTTTTGTATTTTGAATGTGTGTATAAACCAAATATGAAGAGTAATAAAAACATAATGACGTCTAATAAGTATGTATGTCTGTAGATATATATGTAAGTATTTTTCTGTCTGTCTGTCTGTCTGCCTTTATGTCTCTCTGTCTATAGGTATGAACGTAAGTAATTGTATTAAATTTAGTATTAATATATTTATATTCTTCATTTTATCTAAAAAAAAATCTTTATCTATAAATTTTTTTTTAATTTTTTAATTTCTTAATTTTTTGTTCTTTCTTTCTTTAATTATATATTTATTTATCCATCTATTTTTTTATTTAGTTGTTCATTTATCCTCTCCATTCGATTATTTATATTCCTTTCATTATTGTAAGTTATTGCATTTATTTATTTATTTATTAATTAAATGATTTATTGATTTATTGATTGATTGACTTATTTCTATTTAATTATTTATTTATCATCTCTATATTATGTATTTATATATTCATTCATTTATTACTTCATTTATTTGTTTAATTATTTCTATTCTCCGTCTCATTATTTCTATATTTTTAATTTTTTCCTTATTTCAGGTAATAATGAGCAGTTGTTACATAATGGTTGTAAGTAATATTGGTTTTTGTCATTTTTTCCATCTAACTATTTTAAGTCTTTCTCTTTTTTAATTCATTTTTGATAATAAGAAGCAGGTGTTACATAATAATCCCAGGCTGTCAATAATTACTTTAGAGAATCGCAAGTGCTCTTCCGTGTAAGGTATATATGTAGCATATGGTAAATAGACTAATAGGTATTTTCTATTTTTTCTATAAAACAAATGAAGTAATTGCATGACGTTGGTTTTCGGTGCATATGCATTTATTTACATGCAAGTACGATTTATCTTCTTTTTACCTACTAAATCATCGCATAAGTATATACAAATAAGAAGATGTAGAATGATTGAAAATGTATAAATTATTTACTAGAAGCTAAATAATATAATGTTATATCAATAAGTCATCATACGGCCTTCATCATTGTAAGAACCAATTATGTTGCTTCCACATATTTGTTTCTGTATGTTTTGCCGTCAAGTTTATTCTGGCCTAGTTAGGTCTACGATTGACTCTGAAAAAAAACAATTTCATCATATTTCAAAACATAATTGTAATATAAAAAGACATATCAATGATAACTTAAAGAAAAGCGCTTCGGACGCAAAAAATTAAACGTAATGTTTTCAATTTTTTAAACGTTTGTATTGATATGTGTATAGGTGTATGAAGAATGCAACCCAGTTAAAATAACAGCGATAAATCAAAATGTGCATGGTTGCATACATATTTATTTTCATTAAAAAAAACACTTTTAGGGACATATATTTATTACATTGCCATACAGTTTTGTTATTTGTATAAACTGAATATCAAGTATTGTTTATATGTTGCTAGGTAAGTAAGACTTTACAACTTGCAATCCTACAAATACTTTACTAATCAATGTGATAGTTCCGGGATAAAAAAAAAAATATGTCTAGCCGTATATGTTACCTAATATCGGACGAAACGTTAGTGTTCTATTCGTTTGGTGTGTTTCAGCTTCTGATTCAGTCATTTGATAAATGACTTTCCGTTTCAGATTTTCTGTTTCCTTTTGTATTTTTGTTATTTAACTTTTTAATCATTAGTCATGAACATCCTCAATTGGTATTTCATTTGGTTGAAGGCTCACTGAGTATATGTTTATGCCAAAAAAGTATTTCTTGCAAGTTATACTCATTATTTGACATTAAGTATTCAATACTTACGGATCGTAATATAGCATAAACATAATATATAATATGTGTATAAAAGCATATATCAAGCTTCGAAGCAAACATAACAATAAGAACTGTGGTATGATTATAACTGAGACAATTATTCTTCAGCTAGATACAAAATTGCGAAAACTTGTCAAGATACAAGGCTTATAATCTGATAAAATAGCACACCAGAAATATAAGGATACCAACTAAAAATCAACTGACATACTTCCAGTGGATAAAATAGCATACCAGAAATATAAGGATACCAACTAAAAATCAACTGACATGCTTCCAGTGGTATTGTAGCACAAATAAAGGCAACAGTAGTATATTGCTGTTTTAAAGTCATAAATCGATTGAGAGAAAACAAATGCAGGTTACAAACTAAAACCAAGGGAATCACATCAAATATAAGAAGAAAACAACGAAACAACAGAAACACAGATTGAAGTGATACAAAAAACAAACGACAATGCAACATATATAGAAACGAATTATTAAAAATCAACTGCCATATTCCTAACTTGTTTATATGACATATAAAGAAAAAAAAAAAGGTGCGTTGAACCTGGTTTTGAAAATGAAAAGACACATGTCACTGACATGCTTACATAAGTATCTTAGTACAAAATGACAAGAAACCAAGAAATGAAAATCTATATATTACTGGTTAACTATTAAATCAGGGATTTCGTAACCACAAATTAAATAAAGTTTTTACTAAACTCTGCCATAGATATACAGATTTAGATTTGAATATTGGTTGTACCTGTAAAAAGACTTATTTTAAACTTCCTCATGTTTACAAGGATGTTGCTCACCGTTTACCGTGCCCGAAAATTTACGATACGTTTTTTTTTTCATTTCCTCCATTTTCTATTTGAAATTGATATTCATTTTATCAGTCTTGCGGCTTTTGTTAAATAAGAAATGTTAAAATTCTACAAGTGCCACAATTAATGGCGTCATTATTGCGTAAAATTGCGGAATATACCAAATGAAGATATTGTTTATTCTTTTAATCTAGAATACGCATGAATTCTTAAGATTGAACAAATAAAAAAGTCAATTGATAGGTCAAGTTCTTACTTGTTTTGACATATTCCCTTATACATTAATTACGAAACATATGATATACAACACAAACAATTATTGATTAAAAAATATTTATACTTATAGCCGTCCAAGGAGCGTTAATGACATCCGCAACAAGACCAACTGCCCCACCTGCAATCCCACCTACAAAAACGGGTTATATTAGGGTCTTGTTTTCACTTATCCAATACGTGACTGCGGTTATTGTTTTTAGAAAATATAGATATTTTCGGAATACTCATTCATATTTTAAAAGACTTGAAATTGATAATGTAAATATAATTGCAAAAGTGTTAAACACGTACATGGTAGTACATAGTAAGAAAGTAAGTAAGTAAGTAAGTAAGTAGGTGAGGAAGGAAGAAAAAAGAAAGAAAGTAAGAAAATTAGTTAGTAAGTTAGTAAGAAAGTAAGAAAATAAGTTAGTAAGTTAGTAAGTAAGTAAGTACGTGAAGTAATTAAAGTAAGTAAGTAAGTAAGTAGTTTATTTTAAAGTGTCACAATCTCATTTACATCATCATATACATTATAAAAGTCATTTAAACATATTAGATCCCTGCCTTTAAGACATATCAGACATTTTGACACTTTTTAGAATAAAAAAATATGCTATAAATAAACTCATCATAGATGCCAGGACTAAATTTGGTATAAACGCCAGACGTGCGTTTCGTCTAGAAAAGACTCATCAGTGACTATATAACATAAATACTTGGATAATAAAACATACGATATCATTAAAAATAAGGCAAAATATATCAGCATAATTACTTGTTATAGTTTGTATGAAATGACCATGTCAGTGTACAGGAGTATATCATATAATATCGCAAGAACTCATTTTCATAAGAATATCATACAATGACATATTTGTAAATGTTAATGAATTAAAGAAATACGTTTAAAAAATTAGAAAGTGCAGAATTTTTTAACCTTTATATGAGCAAGTATACGACTACCATTTGGTATATCGAGAGAATTGCTCGTGAAAGATACATAATGGTGGTGAGGCATTGCTTAAGGATCGCAAAAGATCTGGTATCGGTTCGTAAAGGTACAAAATTGTAATTCTTCTTCAAAATCCTTGAATTATCAGCTGTATTTTCAAAACAAAGAACAAATCCGGAAAAAAATATATTTGTCAAAATTATTTAATATTCTCATTAAGACTGTGCAATAGGACAAAACCCTACTTTATGAGAAAAAAAAACAAAGGCACAACACGAGTCTATGGGATTTATCAGGGGAAAAAAACATGCGTTGTGCCCATTATCGTCACAATGAAATGTATACTGATTTTTTTTTAAATAAATCATTGGTGTGTTAGATAGAACAGTAATCGTAAGGATTATGAAATTTAAAACCGTTTACAAGTTTTTTGTTTATTAAAACATAGAACTTTGTTGATTTTTCAGCAAAATCGATCGTGAAGAATGTGCAACGTAATATGTTGATCGTGGCTTGACAACACGGTGAACATTTTGCCATAGACTTTGATGAACCTGTACAAAATTGACAAGACATTGTCGCTTCTTACCCATAATAGTCTACCTGATATCTTATAAAATATGATATACCAAAGTCATGGAAATATGTGATATATACTTTTTTCAGAACAAATTACAAAATCAGAAAAAAAGTATTTGGGCAAACAAGACATATTAAAAAAATAAAGTATACGATTCTAGGTTCAAATTCAAATTCTTTAATAACTTTGAGCTTTACGGCTCATCAGTATAATCAAGTACATGTTCAGTGTATACATATGGCATATTAGAAACAACATAAACAATATGCATAATAAGCAATAGGTTTTTCGTAAGTAACAAAGCTGTTAGGTTTAAGAAAGAGAAACCGACAGCTTGGCCAATGGCCAACTCGAATTATCTAATCACTATCAATGATTAGGATCCCAATATTTTTAAGAAATCACTTAAAACTTACAAAGAACGGACCAATAAAGTTGTTTTTGCTATCAGAAACATGGTCCCTGTGCTATTATACATATTAAGATAGTAAAAACCTATTGCATTTAAATTTAAAAACCATATTCACCAAACACTACAGAACTGGACTGAATTTTCAAATCCAGGGACATATTAAAAATCTCAATTGTCATATACTTTAACGATTCGAAAAATATCTTTTGGTAAATATTTAATATTTTGCGAAATATCTGGAGATTTAAACACAAATAAGGTTTCAAAACCATTTGAATTATAAGTAAAACATTTTACGAACAAAAAGCGTCTTGTCATTCGAATTATGTTAAAAGATGTTCGTTTACATATTTAATGTCGTTGAAATATTGAGGAGCTGTCTAAATGTGGTAGTTTTGTAAAAGTGTGCATTTTTAGACAATGATTTTTACCAGATACTGATCATAATGTTGAATATTTTGACAGACGTCTTTATTTTTTTGTAAATTTGTAAATTTCATTCACGATCATATACCGGAGCTTTCATGATCCAATTGCAATGCTTGACCACCGTTTAATATTCTTTCACTATCCTTTTTTCTCTACAAAACGGATGGCACACGTGAAGAATATGTCAAGCAGACCCATTGGTGGCCTTCAGCTGTTGATTGCTCTATGGTCGGGTTGTTGTCGCTTTTACACATTCCCTATTTCCTTTTTCAATTTTAGTATATCTTAAATGTTCCACCAAAAGTAGTCTTAAGGTGTGTCTGAGTAGAAAATTGACGAACAAGGGGCATGAAAGATAACGTCTCGTCCTGTTTCTAAAAATTCATCTGAATCAATAGTCTATTGAAAATTTGTAATTTGGTTCAACATATGAATTCGCGGTTCACCTTTTCCCTTAAAATCAAGATACATCGGGATCTAACAAAAAAAAAGATTTCTCAGTAATAATTAGAGACTTTTACTTGTGTAGAGGAATACTATGCACGAAAAATGTATATTAAAATATTAAAGAAGGTTTTTTTTCTGCCTCTTCCAAAACCATCATTCAAATGTTAAAAACAGAATGAAAATTGGCCAGGTTAACTTTTTTCTTTATGATGTTATTAGTTTAAACATTTGATTTGTATGTGTCTTAAACAAAAAATATAAAACAACATACCTACAACCTTGGCAACACTGCTGTCCGTCCTTCTAGCGACGCCCCTGGCAACGCCATCTGCAATCTGTAATGTTAGACAAACTGCAAAAAAAATTTACAAAAAATAGACATATAAAGTACGATAACAAGCCGTGGTGACTGAAAAACATAACAGAGCAGAATCAGACATACTACGTTGTCCATCATTGCAAAAACATTGTCACCTTTTACGACTCAATTTCTGTCGATATCAGTATGTTTTGTATAAAGTTATATTTGTGTTTTGTTTATTCGATTCGCAGTCCAGTATTTTGCTTTATCAGCTTCCATCTCCATCTTACTCATTTTTTTTTGCAATAAACATTCCTGTTTTTATACTTTAATTATTTGTTTTGACACTTGATTTATACAAGACCTTACCAAGCACGAAAATGGTATATCCATTCAACTATCATTAGCATTATAGTGTCTATAGAATCAATGATGTAAATCAGGATTAAAGGATAATTCCTCAAAGTGAAAGCATACTTCTGTCATATGATATTTAAGCGCAAATTCTAAATGCCAGTACTCAAAACCTTTTAGAAATTCTTAAAATCATAACCAAAACGTTTTTATTTGTTCTATATAACAACAGTGCATTTTTAAGTATGACTCAATGAATGTGCAAGTCTCTATTGTTATTCGTTTATTGTATATCTATAATATGCATTTTAAGTTTATTTATATATGCATAGTAAAAATTCGCCAACGGGCTTATTTGCGGGAGGACAAAGTTCAACATGTTCATTGTAGAAGTTAGAAATAATCTTTTTTACGTTGTCTGTCTGATCCCTGTGGACTCTTTTGAATGAAAAAAAAAATATACTACAGTTTTTCATATCAGAAGGTTTTCTTAATTTTGTCGATCCAATTACTTAATGTTGTCTAGACTGGTTCGTCAGGTATCAAATGACCTTCTGCGAGTCTCGTTTTGAGATTTTAGATTCCACCTATTGCACTACTGTTAGTTTTAGAACAGGTGTAATGAAAACGATAAAATTATTTGATCAATAACCTAAAAAAAGACTCATCTTCAAAGCTGAAAGACTGTTGTTGTTTGTTGTATCTTATGTTTCATTTAAATGTTGATAGAAATATAACAAAACGTCTACGTCTTAAAGCGAACAAACAACACATTAGATTTTTACAGATATAGGGAGATTTTGTATGTGTGCCAATGAGACAACTTTCCATCTAAGTACCAATTTCTAAAAGTAAACCATTATAGGTCAAAGTGCGGCCTTCAACACGGCAAATTGGCTCACACCGAACAGCAAGCTATTAAGGGCACAAAATACTATATTAAGTGTAAAACCATTCAAACGAAAAAAAAAACAACGGTCTAATCTATATAATTACGAGAAACGAGAAACTCTTATGAACCACATGAACAGACGACAACCACTGAACATAAGATTTCTGACTTAGGACAGGTGCAAACAATTGCAGCGGGATTAAATATTTTAATAGTACCAAATCGTCTTCCTATTCTAAAACAGTAGTAAAACATCACAACATAAAAAGACTCACTATAAGATATAATTTGGAAGGCTTAACTCAATGGAAAAAAAAGTTATACAAAAACACACAATGAACGAATAAATTTGATGATTTAATTTGACACTTTATGTTGGCATATAATATTCTGGATTAATTTCTGAGTGAGGATGCCGAATAAAAAAGTTTGAAATATCAAAAGTTTGATAACTAAGAGGACTGAATGTGTAATATCTGTCCAAATGATTATATATAAATTCAATAAATTGTTTTTACAAGTCGATATAAAAGAGTAAACCAAAAAATAAATGTAACTAGAAATCGTCATCAAAAGACTAAACAATATGAATTAAAAGCAACCTGTATTGTTTGGTACTGGGTTTCGCCTCTTTCTTTGCACTCTTCTTTGAAGTGTAGTACAATCACTCAATAATGTAGGAAGTGTAGGCATTTCAATTTTGATGATGACTTGTAAATACGCATTGTAACGCTCTATCGTTCGCTCGATTGCTTCGCTATCCAAAGGGTACTTATCAATTTTTTCTATTTGTATTGCATACCAACCAATTGGCTCGGTATTCTCTACTTCAAATCGTGCAGCAATGATACAAAATTCTGCAAGATAATCATTGTAATCCAATTCCTCAAGATTTGCACTTACAGTATGCATGAAAGTGTTTCGAATTTCGCGAATTCGATCGACATAATCCCCAATGGTTTTCCCAGCATGGCATGCTGTTTTCATCTCACCAGAATGAAGAAGATTTCCAAAAATAATGATAGACCGAAGTGCTGAAATATCAAGATCTGATGACGTCTTCATTTTATTCAAGCAGGATTTTATCATTGGATCGGTTGATAAAACTATATTAGCATTTATAAACTGTTCCAGAGTAGTCTTACTTGAACATGTCGACAAGGCCTTAACTCGGTTTTCAGCAAAAGTCAAAAGCCATGATTTACATTGTTCAACAATGATTATGAAACACTTTGCGAACCGAGTTCGATTATTCATCTGTGGCTAAAAAATACCAAATAATAAAATAAATATTGTGAATCCAATGAATATGTACATGCGCGATAATCCTTTTTTGCAGATTTATATTGAGTCGATGTAAAAGCGTTTTATTTTCATAAATGGATTTAAAACATGTTTGTGATAAAACTATTGCTGAATATATACTTTCATAGTACTCGCAGACATAAATTACATTCTAATATAACCAGTAAGAGTCCTTTCTATTATGTCTTTTGAAATGACCGGGCGGAGTTTGATTGTCGCTTTAATTCCAATAACTGATTTCTAATTATCTACCAGTGTCACCAAACAGATATATATGTAGGACTCGGAGGTGCAATGGGGACGCTGAAGTGCGATAGTTTACGCCGAAGTGCGACGATCCTAACCTGTTGTCCAATGGTCTATTAGAGGTTTCCCGATTTGCTACGTATCAGGTACGGTTGGTACGTAACACAACCGTTGGTACTGTTTAGGAGGTATAATTTAATGCATGAAATTATTAGCTTTATTATGATAACATTAAAGAATTGAAATGCGTATTACCCAAAAACTGGTTTAACCAATTATTCGATAACGATTTTCACGTTTCTATAACACATTGTTTATGATTCCTCATTAAATAACTTTGTTATGCACAAGTGCATTAATCAAACAGACTTCTGTAAACGAAGTGAGTCGACACGGCCTTCATATTCTATATATAGATTTGCGTTTCTGTTAGTTATATGTATTATTTCTGTTTCATTTATTCATGGAAAAAAATGTGTTTTCTTACAAACTTTGGAATAACTAAAATTATAACTATAAACTGCTTTCTAAAACACAAGATACTGTTTTTGGTTATATTTGTTAACTTGTCAAAATTGTGTAGTTTTTCGTATTATGATTAATTCATGCATGATTTTGAAACTAGATTTTATTGTTCAAGTAATCTACTTCTATCATTGCAGTAGATTTATTTTTCGGAGAAAATGAGGGAGTTGAGATTTAATTTGAGTGAGAAAAGTGATTTCTTTGACATATTTTTAATTGAGAATGGAAATAAGGAATGTGTCAAAGAGACAATAATCCGACCATAGAAAAAACAACATCAGAATGTCACCAACAGGTCTTCACTGTAGCGAGGTGGCCCCTAAACAGATATATAGTAGTTCAGTGATAATGAACGCCAAATTGTACACAAGAAACTAAATTAAAACAATACAAGACTAGGCACAAAAATTTGGCGGGGTTAAACATGTTTATGAGATCTCAATCCTCTCCCTATACCTCTAGCCAATGTAGAAAGGTAAACGCATAACAACATGAACAACATGCACATTTAAATTAAAATGCATTCTAGAAAGTAGATTAAAAAATATTGAAAACATTTAAAAAAAAAATAAGTATTCACTATTCGGTTGCCAATGGAAAAAAATCATGAGTTTAATTGACTAATGACAATTATATTAAATACAATTGTACTGACCCTTGTGTTCAAAGAATATTTTGATAAGTGCATATTGTATTTGATCCTTTATTCGTAAAATTGCAAAATTGCAGAAAAATAATAATGGTATTATAGATAATGAATTTGAATAACATACAATATGAAATTCCAACAGAACGGACAGAATTCGTTTTATTAATTACTATACAGAAGTAAGTAAATAACCGACATAAATTAGTGTTTATATTTAAAAACTATATCTTTATTCATACTTCATTCATGTTTTTTTTTATACCTGTTCATGCTAATTCTGATAATGATTATTTGGAACAGGTTTTGTATTCACCTTTAACATCATACCTTTCCAATATGGTCAATTTTATATGTTACAATGGCTCTTATTCTATTATGTTTTCTAAAAGCCTAGCCACAAAAAGCAATTTGTTTATGCTTTACTTATATCAAAATACAACAGGCAAACATAAGATAAACTATGAATGTGTTTTATATTTAGCTCTTTTTTATTCGATGCAATTTCAGGGGAAACAAATCTGAACTACAAACCGTTCGCTGCAACGGTTACTTGCAACGGTTTGCTGAAATTATAATCAAGTACACACAATATCGTTTGTTATGAATAGGTAACATATTTACATGAAAGTTATAATAAGTTGTAGCTAAAAATCATCAAAATACTTTATATAAGGATTCATTAAACATACATTGACATCAAGGGCATATAAGAATTATTCTCAAAAGTTAAATGACGGCTCCCAGTTCGTACTACTGTTGGTACGGTAGCAAATCGGAAAAACCTCTAACAGACGTGCAATTATGATTCGTTTTTTCTTAAGAATAGTATTTTAACTCAAATTTATTATTGTCTGTTGATGAACAGTTTCATAATAAATGAGAGGCTGTCATCTTTGATTTTCTACACGTGGCACCTTCTTCATTTGTTCATATTTTTATATACTAGTCATTCTGCAATAGCATTCTATTAATACGTCTAATTTCTCATGAGTTCATTTTTACCTTAATATTATCATAAAGAGTCAGTCTGCGGACCCGTATGTTACAGGATATCACACTTCGTCGAAACTATAGCAGAATCTTTTCTGAATATCGAGACATAAATTGCTTCAGAAAGTTGACTTTATACTACCTATCAATCCTTCCCGTTTTCATTATGTCAAGTTAGTTTAACTAAGGCCTAAGGTTAAAGTTAGAAAGAGATGTAGCGTTTATACTAACAAACGACAAGCGACAAACTGCAAAAGTAGTGTGTGCATAGTTTGTCAAGGTTTATGTAAACTTTGTAAACGCATGCTTGGGAAGAAATTATCAAAACATGAGCCCGCTTAACCGTTTGCATCGTTTGTGTCATAAAGAAATACACTCTAAAGAACATTAAACACTGCTTTTACATACAAATTGACTACTATATGGACATACAAAATATAGCAAAATTGATCTTGTTTGTGTAGACAATTCTACTTAAGCGTAACCATCATCGCACTTTGGAGTAGCTACCAACGAGATGGCGTTACAATCATTGTACTTCAGCATGATCAAAAACGCACTTCAGCGTCAAACCATCGTACCTCAGCATGACCATCGAGGTTCGGGGTACCATCGCGGTTCATATATAAGCGTACGATATGGGACAAATAAAATTATATAGATAGCATTTATTTGCGCCATATTTTCGTATTTCAATATATCGGTTTTTTGTATTATTCTTTTCAAACCTTTATGCTATTTGTGAGATGTTTGTTATAATAGTGAACATAAATTTAAAACTTTGTACACACTATTTCACTTCAGCTACAAACCATCGCACCTCAGCATGACCTTCGCTGTTCAGAGTAGCATTGCAATTCATATAAAAGAACTACGCGTACGATAAAGGATGAATAAAATTATTTGAAATTGATAGCATTTATTTGTGCCATAATTTTCTATTTCAATTAATCTGTTTTTGTATTATTCTTTTCAAAACTTATATTCTATTTGTGAGACATTTGTTATTATAATAAATTGGATTTGTGTAATCTATATAAATTTTTTAAAATTTTCTCATTATCTTTTTTCTTGATCATAATATGCAGCTTTTAAAAATAAGAATTATCGATTTAGGCGTGTTTGTTTTACAACTTAATAATTACAATAGATGTATGTTTCATTGTAATACTTTATTCTGATTGGCTAACTGCACATCACGTGTTATTTCTTTAAGCAATTGCAATACTCAATAAAACTTCATAGTTGAAGACTTCCTAGTTACCAAGCCAATACCGGAATTGAACTACAAAATCTACCAACTCAACAGTAAACTCAATAAAACATCAGTCAAAGTCAGTAAATACGTCTTTAGAGGACCATCAACATCAGGATCAAGTATTAGCTCACCATCTTTCAACACAACATCATTCAGTACAGATATACCGATCATGACATCATCACATAACCAGCCAAAAGTAAACCAACCCCTAAGAAACAACTAAGACTGCTGAACATCAACTTCCGGATTCTAAGAAAAAAAGGGTGAACTTATAGAGGCAATTATAGAGCCAACTGATCCGGACATAATAATAGGCACAGAACCATGGCTAGATCCAAACATTAAATCAAGTGAAATTTTTCCTGATTACTTTCAATATGATATCGAACGAAGTGATCGTCCCAAAGACCCACATGGGATAGTATTGATAGCAGCCAAACAATCATTACAACTAGGGAACATAACAAAAAGCGGTGAGATAGAACTATTAATATAATCGCATTAGAAGAAAAAAAAATGTTTATTGGTACATTTCATCGCCCTACAGATTAAACAGATTGATTGGAGGCGACTTCAACCTACCAGATATAAAGTGGCAAGAACAAACCATCATACATAGACAGTACCCCACAAGAACCGGTCAAACTTTTTCAGACACCGTAGCTAATAATGGTTTAGAACAAATCGTAAATCATTACGCAAAGAAAACACCTTGGATTTAATACTTACCTCTCATCCATCATTCAAACTAAGATGTAAACCATTACCATCAATGGGAAACAGCGACCATGACATTGTCTTACTTGATATAGCATGTAAACCTTTAAAACAAAAACCAGTTAAAAGAAAGATATACCTGTGGAAAAAGCATATGTATATATATAAGATAAAGGAAGACCTCCAAACGTTTAAGACATCTTTTAAAAACACCTACAACAAAACTGTAGAATCCATGTGGCAAAACTTAAAATCAAAAATTCAAATAACCATTGAGAAGCGAGTACAAACAAACATGACTCAAGATAGACACACACACACCCATAGCAATAAGACGCAAGATCAATCAAAAACAAAAAGCTAAGAAAACCAAAAAGAAAAGAGACCAAGACAGATACAAGATGCTATACCATCCTGTATACTAAAGACAGCAGCAGACCAACTAGCTCCAATTCTTACAGAACTGTACCAAACATCACTCAACACCGGAGAAGTCCATCAATATTGGAAAGATGCAAATGTAGTCCCACTTTTCCAGAAAGATAAATACACTTAGCATCAAACTACAGACCTGTATCACTTACCTCCATCACATGCAAAGTCCTAGAACACATTGTGCACAGCATCGTATTGGACCATTTCGACAAACACAAAATTCTCACAAATGCACAGCATGGATTTCGCAAAAGACGATCTTGCAAATCCCAACTAATCATCACCATTTATGATATTGCATCAAAATTAAAAAGTTACAGCCAGGTAGATATCATCTTACTAGATTTTGCTAAAGCGTTTGATAAAGTGCCACACCATCGCCTACTACCTGAACTTGAGTATTACGGAGTAAATCCTAAAGCAAACAGGTGAGTAAGATCATTCCTACAAAACAGAATGCATAGCGTTTTTCTAGAAGGAGCTGTCTCTGAACAAGTAACAGTTTTCTCTGGTGTTCCTCAAGGAACAGTTCTTGTTCCCCTACTGTTCGTGGCGTACATAAACGACATGCCAGAAACAGCAACATCATCAAAGATCAAACTTTGTGCAAACGACAGCCTCCTCTATCGAACTATCAGTAACCAAGCAGAAAGTGACCTGCTACAGAAAGATCTCACATCATTAGAGGATTGGGAAGATAAGTGGCAAATGAGCTTCAATGCAAGAAATGCATTGTAATTAGAATATAACCAAGAACCGTCCTGTAATACCAATTAATTACAAATTATACGTACACACACTGGACTTCGTTGAAGCTAGTAAATACCTGGGAGTTACTATCAGCAATAATCTAACCTGGGACAGACACATCGACAACACAATGGGAAAAGGAAACAAAACACTAGGCTTCATATGACGTAACCTAAAAGATTGCATTAAACCGGTCAAAGCAGCAGCATATTCAACAATAGTAAGACCTTCGGTTGAGTATGCCTGCACAGTATGGGACCCTACGAAACATACTAAAATAAAAGCAATCGAACAGGTACAGATAAGCGCAGCTAGATTTGTAAACAACAACTACACAGCCCGCACACCTGGCTGTGTAACAAAAATGGTAACATCTTTAAAATGTGAAAGCCTGCAGGAAACAGAATTGGCTTTGCATGTTGTTTAAAATTCAATATGATCTAATAGACATAGATAGGCATTAATATCTGACTCCAAACGATAGCCGGACGAGAGGTAAAAACCGCTTCTTCCGAGAAAGGGCCACAACAGACGCCTTCTGACAATAATTTTTTCCAAGGACCATTAGAGACTGTAACCAACTGCCAACATCAGCAACATCAGCTGACACAGTTGATGGATTCAGAGCTGCCCTGGGGGCATGCTCTGCTAAAATTTAAACAGTAACATCCTGTACATAGTTTTAATTGTATATATATATATATATATATAAACTTTTATCCTGTAAATAGCCAAGAGAAAACTTTCTGTGTTGTCCGACATTGCGTTAGTTTTCGCGGGACCTCATACATTTAAATTTGAATTTGTCTTGAAGAAGAAGAAGAAATTTTTATTCATGATAACACCTGATCCCACAATAAAGTGCACATGTAAATTTAATAAAACAATAATAAAATTCGTGTTTTCATGATCATAGCTAAAAAAAATATAATATTAAGTATTGAATGCTTCTTTTTGTAACTTCATAGGGTTGTAAAATCGTTGACCGTGCGCACATTTTAGAATGAAGCGCTTCCGCGTTTCATACAAAATGAACTTCGGTCAACTCTTTTACACCCCAATGAAGATACAGAAAGAAGCATTTAACTCTAAATTAAATATCTTCTGTATATAGTTAAGGTTACTCAATCTCTATTACGAATGTTTATTAAATAGTTTACAATTTTTTTGAGTCAATGATTCAGCAAAAAATTAAAAAAACAACTTAACTTAAAAATTGATCAACTCCGGAGAAGATTCAAAACAGACAGTCGGTCCGAGACCACAATTATTTTGTAGTGCATTTATTTTAAAACATAAATGAAAATTAAAAAAATCCCGCCTGCGCTTTCTCAATGAAATTTTTACAGTGTGTTGTACTACTTTTGGGACAAATTATATCAAATTTACAGAAAACTTAATCGCCTCTAACTCAAAATATGGACAATTTTATGTTTAGTGCGTCTTGAAATCTTTTGACAGCTTCCGAAGTGCTAATTTTTAACCTTTTTCAGCTGGACCAAATCACTGCTTTCCTTAAAAATTTGGCACCCAAATTTTTGTACAATGTAATTTCACCCCCTTCTTGCATTAAACATGGAGAAATAAATTTGGAAGGGGTATAAAGATTAATGGCAAGAAACCCACTGTCAACACTAGGGACTATATTTGTGAACAACGAAAATCAAGGGACGATAATTGTGGTCTCGGACCAGTCTCCAAGAATATAGCATAATCAAAATCTCTACATTTTGCAACACGTCAAACGAATGTATTATAGTTATTAAAAGTTAAAGGTACCTGGGGCCAATTTCACAAAACATTGTAAGTCTAAGATTACACTTACGTCAAGTCTTAATAATCCAGTCGATTTGTGTAACAATTGCTCAGATTGTGGTAAAAGCATAACATTTTACAGAGTGTTGGTTGAGGTTATAACTATCATTTATAACTATGGACCCAATTCAGAAACTCAGAATGGCGGCTCTGGGCGGCCATTTTGAAATCATGTCCAAAAATTAATAAAAATTATTAGAAAAAATATGAAAAATATATTACTTTACCAATTGTGATAAACATTCGTTTATCTTATGTCAAAGAATATCAACTGAGGACAAATGAAGTATTAGGTGGCCATCTTAAATGGTGGCCATTTTGGAAACGTAAATTTCCAATATATCATTATTCGCTGTCCTGGATCGTTTTTTGAATTAATACTAAGTTTTATATGCATTCACAACTAGTTTTGCTAATCAGTTATTTATGACTGTAACAGTTGCTATTCATATAGGATATATTCACCAAGTGCTCAAATACGGCATACATATGTTAACAAATAAATAGTGTATTTAAAAAATTCGCGAAAACTCTTTTAATTGCACTTTAGCATGTAGGGCTTAGTTACTTTTTTACCACCAAAAAATGCGTATACACAATATAAGTTATGACCACTGTATGTTGAAAAGGAATAATACGTATGTATTAAAGTCACTGGAGCTGAAACAATAATGAATAGACTGGAAAAAATTCCGTAACGCCAAGAGAGGACACATGAGGATTTACAATGCCAATTAAATACAAAAAGAGCAGACATAGACATTTGAGCTGGTAATCAGTCATTTTTGTAAGCATACAACTATTCCAAGGCTATCATGTGATGGGAGAATCACAAGGCAAAAGGTACTTATCCTGTCAAATCAAATCTTAAGATCAAAATATATTTTGTCATGAAAAACATTAACAAGAACAATATGATTGCAGGGATTTTTTTCTTTCATTGTGATGAGGTATCTGACTATCATCATGAAGCCTCGACAATTATGATCGACAATAGAGTATGTGACTGTCACTTGAACTACTAACCATTGTTCTTTTAGCCAGACTCAGTGCTGGAGATTAGTATTTCAGGAGCAAATATCAGGCTAAATGTTTGTTAAAACTGCACGACAAGGCAAATAGACAGAATTCGAGACACAGAAAAAAAAGTCAAGAATCTGTTATCCATGGAATGGGGCTTGCCACATTGATGGAAAACAGTGACGGCTTACACTCTGGAACAGATACTGTTTTAATAATTGAAATTGATGATATTGGTAAATTGTACAGTAAAAGCTCTTAGTAAATATGAGTTGTCATGGAAGGAATGATTAATACAACACTTCTGAAAAATTGAATACTAGCTGCCATAGATGATATGCAAGCACACATGAACGGTTGCTTCTTTCTCCGGATTCTCTACGAATATGTTGGGGAAGTTCTGAAACAAGCCATGTCTTTTAGTCGTGATTATGAAGGCCTCTTCATAGTCAAAGTAATAGAATAGTTTGAAGATTTAAGCTTGTTACTATAAAAAGGTTTACAGGGACATTCAATGTAGGCTTTCCAAATGAATTGGTTCCACAATCTTCGAGACATCTTACTCTCTATTTGAGAACCGATAAATTGCAGTTGTATCCTTTCAACGACGAGTTGCACAATTGAACTATTATAGCTGAGAAATGGTAAGTCTTGTCTGCTTCTCAACGATATTTCTGGACTGTATCTCGATGTTTGGCCATCCTGTATCATTCTTACTAAGGAAACTTATGTCTGTTGAACTGATTCGTGTCAACAGCTGTTATTGAGTGTCCCTGTAAAGTTATTCTTAGTATCAAGCATATATATTTTGCCTGCTATGGCTATGGTGATGCCTTCATTTTTACCCTTTTATTATTAGGTCTGTTTCAGAGCTTCACGATTACAATTGTTTAAAATCAAGAGCACTAATTTATCTTGCTTGTATGCCTATAGATATCCTATGGCAGCTACATTCCAATTTTGTTAACTGCGTTGCATCAGTTCTTCCTTCCATGATAACTCCAAGATGTTCCAGGCGTTTACTGTACAATTTAGCTTGATCTGCAAGCTTGTAGATTGGTACAATATCTCTTCCAGACCGTGTGCCATCAATGTATTTTTATTATTTAGGAAAGCTTAACCCCAAGGATAAAAGATTCCTGGCTTTCTTTCTGTGTCTTTTATTCTGCCTATTTGCTATGTTGTCAAGTTTCATCAATCATCAAGCATGATACTAGTGATTTGACATCCCCAGCTCTTACTTTGGCTAAGGAAATATGTCTTGTAGTACAGGTGCACAGTCATGCCCTATTTTTGTCGATTTAAAAATGTCGATGTATCATGGAGATCTTCAGATACATCATCACAGAAAAAATACATTGCAGTCATTGTTTTTTTTTTATCCAGTTCCACTTTATAGTGTCTGGTTACTTTAACTATTGTTTCCTTTCAATTGGGAACTTATCTTCAACATCAGAAGTATGTTTTCCCTTTTGCTGATTCAATATTTTGAGGTTTGTAAATTTGTTTGACATGATTTGATTCATTTTGCCTTGTGGTTCTGGAGTGCTTCTGCAGTTCTATAGCCCTCATTCAACTGTTTCGAATTGAGCGGAATGAAAACCAATTCGAGACCCAACATCTTCGTATGCTTGCATCAAAAGAGTGATTGCCAGCTCAAATGTCTATGACTGTTCTGTTTGTATCTGCTTGGCATTGCAAACCCTTACATGTCCTCTCTTGTCGTTTCACACTTTGTCTCCAGTCTAATAGCCCATTATGTTTTTCTGATATCTAGTACCAGTGTTTTTGAAATCTGCAATTTTGATCTTTTCCAAAAAAAAAAAACTTTCGGTTATAAATTATATAATGTGTACGTAATTTCTGTTTTAAAAAGTTACTTAGGCAAACGTGTAATTAACAGAAATTTTCATACTGATATCTTAATTTTGTAAACATGAGCATGCCTTATCTGACCTCTTTGTGAATATTCAATATAAATTAGTAAATAAAGTATGAATGCAAACAGTGAATTAATAAGATTAGCGAATAATGATATATTGGAAATTCATGTTTTCAAAATGGCTACCAAAAAATTAATATATATATGAAGTCCTTGTCATCTGTGATGAATATACCATATGACTATATAATACTTTCCTGCAGCAAGCACTTAACTAATAAATAAAAGTGAACACGGTTACTACGGAAAGACAAACGTGTAAAGCAGTATTAAGTTGTACTACTCTATGTTAATGTGGAGGACAATGCGATAGAATATGATAAACAGAGTGTGGTTGGACCAAACATGTACACTTTTTTTATTGTTAGATATTTTTAACGTCAATTGAGACAATTTGAGCAGTTTATGTTCTTATAACATTACTTGTATGATACAAAATTCATTATGTCTGCAATCAAGGTTTTTTGAAAATTGTTTCAAATGAGCAATATCAACAAAACGAATTATCCAGTAATCAGCCAACTATTATAAACGACAGGTATACAAATATTTTCTTGCTTTATCTGTACGTATAAAATAGAATTCTCCTGTTATTCTATTTTGAACAAGCGGTTGCACGAATATTGATTTCAGAGTAATAGTTCATTTTATGATCCTCTTCGTGTCCACATGTTAATGCTTTTGTACCCGCTACAAAACAGAAGAATAACCCTGGGAGGGGGGTAGGCTCGCATTTTGTCTTTTTTATATAGCTCAAACAAAAACATTTGGATATCTTCCACAATGCATTTTTCTTTATTATATTGAATAATGACTACATATTTTGTCTTAAAAAAAAAGATTTTCAAGATGGCCGCCATTCAATATGGGTAATATATCCAAACCTTTTGTTAAACAAAACAATTGGATTCAGCACTGTTATTCTATTAACCAGATTTCATGTCAATATCTTCTCTAATTCATTTTCATGATTTTTTTATTATTAATCTATTGAGATCAAACGGCTGCAATTTAAAAATGGCCGCCTTTTCCGCCAATTTTGACTTTCAGATTGGGTCCATAGCTTAAAATGTTGTGCATGACATATAGTCCGGCCGATCGGTGAAAAAATTGCTCAAATAATGAGGAAAGCACTAATTTTTGCATGATGGTACATTTTTGTGTACTGAACAATATTAGCTATGGACCCACCCTCAAAATTCAATATGGCGGCTTATTTCAAGATGGCTGCCGCACGTTCTAAAATATTTTCCAGTATTGCACAAATCACAGTGGATTTGATGCTGGAATCACAAAAATCAACATATTTGAATGACTTGGTGTACTTAGCAAGATTTTGTTGTGATCTATCTTTGAAATATAAAATGGCGGCTATTTTCAAAATGGCCGCCTTTAAAAATAAGCAAATATTAATTTTTGAGAATTGACCTGAATATAAGCATTTTATAATGTATAGTGCCACTTAGTATCTGTCCCAGTTCTGTCCTTTTTTATTTTGCCTTGTTTGTCATTTTATACACAAAGTAGTAGCTTTCATAAAAAGCTGTAGTAGTAGCTTTCATTCAGTAAAGCTGCACTATTTGTTGTCTTGGGTCACACATAAAAGCTGTGATTTTGGATTTATCTGCCATTAAGATACTATTCAGTGTCTATCTTATTTCGGAGTCGCAATATTTTGCAATTTGAGATATTATGCTTTGAATTGAGAATCATTTAAATACATATCAGTGAAATGGCAGGAATTGGGGACAAAAAGGACAAGAACATTGAAATGGCAGAAATTGAATCATTTGGGGATATTGAGAAACCCACAGCTGAAGACGCTTAACCAGAGAACAGCTGAGAAATGACTATTAAACAATTGTACTAAGAACTTTTAAAAGATGGAAAATCTAATGCTCAAAGAACAGCTGAGATTTAAAACAGAGCAAAGCGCGAATGGTTTTGGTCTCATTATGATTCAAGCTGAACAGAAAGAGGCAATGAACATTTATAACGAACAGATGGGAGCAATATCTCAGCAATTTCAGCAGTCTGAAGACAGGATAGGCCACAAGGCTAGTAGTAATTGCTTGGCGGAATTGATGGTCAAACCAATAAGATATTTAATGTCGTGGTGAGACGGATGAAAAAGCTGACGACAACTGAGGAAGGAGAAACAGTTCAATTTAAAAGTGCATTTGAACAACAGGGTACCTTCCAACAACTGGCATCATGTAAATGAATTAGTGGACAATCAAAATAAAGAAGTTAAAATTCCTGCAATGGACACATCATCTAAGTCAAAATTTGACCTTAGCCAGTACAACGCAAGTTTACCAAAAGTACACAATAAAATCCATGTCTTGGGTCTTTCTCCTCTTGTAGTTTGCATGAACCATCAACCGCGCCAACTCTGTTGAAGGTGTCTTCACCTTAAGTCAAAAGTCCTATGTCAGGGCCCTTGGCCCTGCATGCATGAGACGGGTTGAATTATTCAACAACAATCTCCATTTAAGAACATACTATAAACCTCTAGTGCTAATCAAGGACACCAGCAAAAGGCATATGTGTCTTCTTACGCACACTTACAATCTACTATGAGTCAATAATATTTTGTTCAGAGCAGCACACCATTACATAAACAATTGACTGCAAGTGGATTTTATCAAGTTTATCCAATGCTGAATGCAGTGCCTACTGACGGTATCATCCCTCCTTACCTCCTGTAGCTCTAATATGCTTCCCATAACAGCAAGTTGACTCCACTGACCGATCCAGGAAAGGGCAGAGGAAACCAAAAATGTGTTGCAATAGCTCTTCTTCATACTACTCATTGAAGAGAGAATATACCCGATGGCAAGAAATATTGGTGCAAGGGACCGGAGCCGAAGCCCACAGCTCCAAAAATTGCAAAAAACTTAATTGAAGAGGATCCTTGAATTGGGAGGCGTTCATTTACCAATTTGAACGAACTGTCGGTAGATGACAGTGGGAAAACAGGAAAAATGTGTGTAGGCCTCAGATTGCCAGGCCGATGTTGGCTTTGAGTACGCTCGCAAGGTAAACACAGATGATGATTCCAAGGCCTTAAAACATTCATTTGAAGCAGCGCTTCAGCAAGAAAGATAATTAAACCAGATTGGAACTGAAGCATTCGTCCAAGGATGTAATGACAAAGATTCTTCAAGGCATGTATTTATAGAGAGGAACCCAGAAACACTCAACAAGGCTTTAAAAGAATTGAAAACCTCAATAGCAAATATTGGATATATGGATCACAAAGTGCCAATTATGACCATCGACAAGTCTACTTTGCTGATGGCGTAGTATCGCCGACCGATAAAGGGAATATGAAAAGTCATTTGGATAATGAAGTGCATAACCTCACACAATATGTCACAAGACTAGCTGATATTATGCTTTCAACTAATCAGCATAACCGTGGATTGACCGATCTATATAACCTTGGTTCTTCTGATCAAATAATCATGGAAGATCACCAGTTCAATGGAAGGTCACCTGATCAATAAACAAGTGGAAGATCTCCTGAGCAATATAATCGCGGTAGATCGCCAGATAGAAATACACCCAAGCTTAATACCTATCGATCAGCAACACCCTCACTAAGCTATAGATCATATAGTCCCTAAAGACAACGGTTAGCATCTCCACGGACAAATTCAAGAAATCCCGGTTATTTCAGACAACGGTCACCTTCACAAGGATACAGAGCAAATCAAAGTGCCACCCCATCAATTGAGTCTTTAAACAGCAAAGGGTCGGGCCAGTAGGCAAACGCACGATTCCAAAGTCTATTAACCATGAAACATCACCTCATCATAAAATCGAACAGAGGCCCACGGCTTCGTCCGATATTGTCATCAGACAAATAATTTGAAAGAGCTTAGCAGTACGAGGTACTTAACATGACCAGAATGTGAGCATGATTGTGGACACTGCTGCAATTGTAATATTAGTTAATGAGAAATTATTTCCGGCAGAAAATGGAGATTTGGAGAACGTAACGCTAAGTGGTTTGGGTAAGCAGCTTGTTTTTGGGAAGATTATTAAGAACGACTCTCAAAATTAATAGAGTAAACATACACTGGGTTGTGTGCAAAGAGCCATTAACATACGATGTTATACTTAGGCCAGATATTTTGGACACACTGAGGGCATGATAAACCTGAGTACTCCCACAATTACCATCAACAATAAAGTGATAAATGCGGCCTTAGTTAACAGTGGAAACGAGATTTCAACTCAGCAAGTAACCATCACAGTTCCTCCAAACTCAAAAATGACTGTTGCCAGGAGTGCATTTTAGGACCATGCTCGCTGAATAGTTGCTAATTGGTTTCGCACGTAATTGGAAAAAGAAATAGTTGTCACTTTACCGTTTTGAATGATGACAATCGTCTCATCCGCCTAAAGAAAGGTACACCTATTGATTACATAGAATATTTTGACGATGTAGTGGGTACGGCAGATGAAAACGAGAGAAGTGACGAAAGACGCGGCATTGTAGAGACACGAGACAAGTGCCCTCGGCACTTCCTCAAAGTTTAGATGAGTTACCCACTATTCCACCACATGTAACTGACATATATTAACGTTCAATCGACTCATTTCAACCTATTTCATTCCAACCATTAAAACTGAAAGCGTTAAAAGTACAATTACAATAACACGTTACATATTGATTAACATTTTGAATTTCACTATTTGTTTTTGTATATGTAGCCATATTTGCAAATGTATGTGTTATAGAAATAACCAATTTTTTTTTTATATTTTTAAATTAATTGTTAACAAATTCAACACCATGAAGTCCATTTTTAAAGAATCATTACTTTAATTTCCGAAATTATATAGAATACCTTTAGGACAATCTTGAATTTATACCGTTTTTCCGCCATCTTGAAAATGGCGGCCATATTGGATTTTTCAGAGTGGGTCCATAGCTAAAATCAAAGGGTATATAACCAAGAATTACTATGCAAAGTGTCATGCTTTCCTCATGAAGTGAGCAATTCTGCTCTATATTTGCACCAATCGGCCGGACTAATATACTTACTACTATGCCAAATTTCATGCTTTTACCACAATCTGAGCAATTTTGTCAAAAATCTGCACAAATCGACTGGACTATAAGTCAAAAACTAACTTCAGAAAAGAACTTACGTCAAAACATTCGACCAACTTTGATCGTAAACTTAAGAGTGCCTCTATCCACACTTAAGTGTCTAAGAAATACTTATGACCACTCTTACGATTATCTTAAGTATTTATAAAATGATTGCAGCGTTGCCAATTTTTTTCTTTATACGCCACTTACGTAGAAAAAAGCACATGTAGAGACCGTATGACCCCACTAGCTACGTATACAGATGCCGAGATAATAAACGGCTACCGTTTTCCAATTCAAGGGCCAACGCATACACATATTAGCACCTTAATGTATATCAAGAAAATAAATCTACAATTTTGCATCATATATATTGTGGATTTTATAATGAAGATTAAACAGTTAACATGCTTGGAAGAGAAATGCATAGTGGTCACACAATGTCCAGTGGCTAATGTGTCATGAAATTCAGGATTAACGTAATTATACGATAAAATAACGGTTCCATAGGAGAGCCTAACTCCGGTGTATGGACACATTACAAGGTGACAATGAATATTACCCAGGAAGAGGCGGTGATTCACAAGCTATTTAACGAGCACCAGCGTATGGTAGTATGAAGCAGGGATAGGGTAATCGCAATCTGTAATCATAATCGATTGTAATTGATTACATTTTTTCAAGTTATCCACAGTAATCTGTAATCGACCATATTTTCGATTACATGTAATCGTTATTTAATCGATTACAGCAAAAATTATGACGTTATCATCGATTACTTTCGATTACATTTCGATTACTTTAGTAAAAAAGTTTGATAAAATAAAACCTATAATTTAAATGAAAAATAGAAAAATGCATATATTCATCAGTTTATAGTATTGATGAAATAAAGTGTATCATTATTACTTGAGAGTTTATCATATACCTTAAAATCATATCCATATATACTCGACATATGCAACATACTACCATTTCATCAACATACCACAGCTCATGTGGGGCATTTGCATCATGGCTTAATCTACTTTCAACACTAACAATTTGAACCAAAAGGGTTCTCCTTGTTTAGTGAAGTATGAGTTTTGCTATTTTTTTAGGGCTAGTTTAGAATGAAGAACAGCAATCGAAGTGTTGTTATACTTTTATAAAATTGAGAATGGAAATGGGGAAGGTGTCAAAGAGACAACAACCCAACCATAGAACAGACAACAGCAGAAAGTCACCAATAGGTCTTCAATGCAGCGTGAAACTCCTGCAACCGGAGGGTATTCATCAGCTGGCCCCTAAACAATCCTACCAGACTAACAAAATCAAGAGGCACGTGACTTTGGACAGGCACAAAAATGCATAGCTATATAAATGTGTCAGGTTTTTACTCATAATCGTTATTTTTCATATTTCCCTTCTTATATTCATAAGCGCTAACCCTGATGAGATACTATCACAGGACTCATAATAGCTTATCTTTAACAATTTTACTAATTTTCATTGATAGTTTTGCATGTATTTTAATGTCTATAACCTACTCAGTATTCAAACAAAGTGCACCATGCCAAGAAATCCTCGCTAAAAACTCCGGTGGAACTCCTGCGGCACCCATTAGTAGATACAGATTTAGTTTCATTCAACAAATTAATTTATGACCTTGCATGCACGTGTCGCTTAGAACACGACAATGTACCAAATGGTCAATATTTATCATCCGTGTAATGTGCTCTATGGGGTACTTGCAAACTTTCAACGGAGGCAATTGCATGGCATGGGAGAAACATAGAAAACCATTCACATTTAGTCTTAACTTTTTTTTAAATATTTAGAGTTCATAAGATACAAATATTCCGTTTGGAACACATTCTTTTATCCCTTGAATGAGACTTGCCAATTTAATATTGCTTTCTAGTCGATTAATCCATGTACAGGACAGGCAACTCTCTTTATTCAAAAATAAAATCTACACTGCCGTTAATTACACATGCTGTTGTCTGCTTGGAGTCCCCGCCTTAAAATAAGAAATTGCCCAACTCAAAAATGCTATATTCCTGCATTACATGATTTGTACCACGTTGAACCAACATTTATAGAATACATACCAAATATAGAAAGTTGACCTACACTTAAAAACATAAAGGCACATAGAGAAAAAAGAAGATTTATTTTTGGCTAAGGGTGCCGGTTGTACCTCTCTGCGTTTGAAATAAACATGAATATTTGCCACTTTACTTTTTCTGTTTTATAAATACTAACCCTGAGCTTTCTATTATTTGCCAAGAAATCATTGCTCATAACTCTGGTGGACCTTCTACGGCATCAATTAATAGATGAAGACTTGACCTGCATACATGTACGTGTCGCTTATGCAATCAGGGGCGTTTCCAGGATATTTGAAAAAGGGGGAGTAGAATTCAATCTGAAAAAAATTTGGACTTTTTTTTGGCTAAAAAAATAAAATAATTGTGAAGTGCACTAATGTAACGGTTCCTGACTTGGAGCATGTATATTTAATAGTTAAAGTATCAGGGTTGATGCCGAATCCTCTCGATTAATTGTCTACGGTACATCAAAATGAGTGGGTGGATCCAACCAGCAGAAAACCAATAACGAGAAATTCCAAATTTTAGGGTATAAGGCGTTACTTTACATTTCAATAGTCATAGGCCAGGTTTTTTTAGAGCATGAGGCATAATTCCGGTTGCCCATGTATAGGGTCCATGGGGAAGGTCAGAAGCTCCTGGATTTCAACAATTTAGCATCAAATCATGAAGTATTATAACAGCCTCCATGATAGACAAATTTGTGAAAATAGTCTGCTTTCGGATCATTCAAATTATGTATTGATTAACATGTGGATATCAAACATTTTGTAGAAGCAAGGAGGTTAATGTAACCTCCTTGGTAGAAGTTTTAAATTTTAGTTAAAAGGTTATATGAAATGTGCCTGACAAATGAAAAATAAATCTTTAACGATAGCTTTTTCTGAACTAATACCCGTTTTTTTTAAGATATCCCTTTTCACAGTTTTGGTCTTTTTGGGGGAAAATGTCGTTTGTGCTGTATTTAAACCCCTTTACCATGAAATTTGTTTTGCATGCACACGTATAAAAATTGCGGTTTTTATCCAACGCAATCATAGTTTTAAAACATTGTTTTCAATTTAGTAGAAATAAAAAGATGTGGTATGAGTGCCTCAATGAGACAACTCTCCATTTAAGTCACAATTTATAAAAGTAAACCATTACAGGTCAAAGTACGGTAATTAACACGGAGTCTTAGCTCACACCGAACAGCAAGATATAAAGGACCCGAAAACCACTCAAACGGGAAAACCAGCGGTCTAATCTATATAAAAAACGAGAAACACTTATGAATGACATCAACAAACGACAACGAATGAACATCAGATTCCTGACTTAGGACAGATGCAAACAATTGCAGCGGGTTTAAACGTGTTAATGTTACCAAACATTCACCGTTATGAAACAATAGATTAACATTGTTTTTATAATACCCCGTTCTAGATAGTCAAATCTGACCCCTTCAAATGCAAGGAGAAAAAAAAACCATATTAACCCAATTTCCATTGGGGAAGTGTCACACAAAACAACCATTTCATGTATAGATTTACTTACCGTTTTGGTTGTTTAAAAGGGTGTCCCAGTCACCCATGGGATAGGGGAATCAGTATAAAAAGAAATCAGAGTATGTGTTTAATTAATAAATATGATAAATTGCCATATTCAATACAATATAATCTAATGACGATAGTTTTGTGGGTTTTTTTTTTGCAAAAGGGGGGTTGGTTGGGGGGGGGGGCGTACGCCCATTACGTCCTTACGTGGACCCGTCCCTGTGCAATGTACCAAATGATCAACATTAGTTAATTCAACGGCCGAAGCAATTTCTTTGCATGTATAAATGCATAAATACGTGATTGCACTTTTTCACTAGAATGAAGGGTAGACCATTTTTTCTCCTAATTTTGCCATACTGTTACATGGGCAATGAAAAAAGAACAGTTTTGTACCTTTCGACAACCTGTGCCCAACAGGTACTTGTTTTTGTCTTGGATAGTCAGGATTTTGTTCGAACTCTCCCCTAAGCACAGAAATGTTGGTTGTAACTGTGCCAGAGAGTACAAGAAGTTCACTCTCTGAATAGTGTGGCTTTCCTTTTGTTATTTCCATCAGATCTACGTGGAAAGTATTCCGTCCCGTTTTATTACATAGGGAGATACCGCTGCGCATGCTTCAATGAAAGGAAAGTACGTTGCTAAGGTATTTATATCTTAAGAGTGGTCGTAAGATAAGACTTAAGATTTAATCGTAAGAGTGGTCCTAAGTGTAGGATTAAAACTTACGATATGCTTTGTGACATTGTCTTAGGATTGCACTTAGGAAAGTCTTAAGTATACCACTTAAACTTACGATGTTTTGTGAAATTGATGCCTGGCTTATAATATAAATACGCCAGACGCTTTGTCTACAATAAGACTAATCAGTGACGCTCATCAAGATAGTTCGTAGGCCAACAAGTACAAAGATGAAGAGTTTTGAATAAATCATACTTTGAAAAACAGTAAATTCACTAAAATTACAATATAATTGATTTTCATGTCAACATCGAACTTTGATTACTGGGTTGGTAACACCCGTGGAGACGAAACGTCCACCAAGCAATAGCAAACCCAGTGGTGTAAATATTATCACAGGTACTACACATGTAGGCATATAATCTAATACGCCAGACGCGCGTTTCTTCTATATTATACTCATCAGTGACGGTCAGATCATAAAGTTAGAAAGCCAAACAAGTACGGCAAAATATAAGGTTATTATTATTCCTGTCATGGATAACATAAGCCGTATTTTGCAAAACCTTTAGGAATTTTGGTCCCTAATGCTCTTCAACTTCGTACTTTATTTGGCCTTTTTAACTTTTTTGGATTCGAGCGTCATGAATGAATATTTTGTAGACGAAACGCGCGTCTCTGGTCTAAATACAAAATTCAATCCTGTTAGATATGATGAGTTTATGTATCCCGTCAAATAGATATTACCAAGATAGACTATTCAGTTTAAGTTCAATTAGTAATTTACGAAACCGACAATCACTGCAGAAGCTGCTTTTTTTAGTGAGGCTACCTTAAAAAATTTCTCCCCCCCAAAAAAAAAAAATGATGGACTGGTTTAGGATTAGCACAATCAGGTGAAATAAATCAATGTATATCAAATGGTAATTCTTAACTCATGGCGAAAGTGTATTGTAACTATTTTTGTTAATAATGATTTCTTTCTTCGATTTATCTTATGCATGTCTGGAGATTAAATTGATTACTTAAATAACATTCTTTATCCTTGGTTATTCCGACAAAATACAACAACTCGTGCAATAACTAAAATAACATTTGATTGATGTATTTACAATCGGTTCTTTGTGATTTTATCAACTTTTAATGTTTCACCCAATATTTTGATACTCGAACATCGATAAAGAGACTTAAAGGTAAAAAAGTGCATCTGGTTACATTGGTTAGTTCAATGTAAATTAGACAATTTACACTTTTTTAATTCTTTTATTGCTGTTAATTTTTGTTGACATAAGATTAATTTTATTTGCCATGTTTTGAAGTTTTTATTCTACATTCAAGTCCACAGAGAGTCATATAGTAAACACAAATATCATAACCACATCAAAAGTTAAAGCTTCTGCTAAAAAATTGAAGGTCCCTACTGTTTATTGGTTACCTAAACTACAAAAAAAAGTTAAATGTTGTTTCATCTTTGCCCTTTATTACTGTTCTACAACTTATCTATCCATTTTTATAAGAAGTTTCTATATTACCATAAAAGAATTAATCATTATCTATTGTAATAAAATATATGAAAATAGTTAAATTATATATGTTTAGAGTGTAAATAAAGGAAACAGTAGTATACCACTGTTCGAAAGGCATAAATCGATTGAGAGAAAAACAAATCTGGGTTACAAACCAAAACTGAGATGAACACATCAACTATAAGAGGAAAACAACGAAACAACAGAAACACTGAAGTGCAACAAAAAACTGGAGGGGGACGATCTGCTCCACATGTGGCACCCGTCGTGTTGCTTATGTTTTTACAAATCCGGTACATAGTCTTATTCGGTAGGTCACATTTATGAAAAGGAAAGATTATTTTAGTTACGAAATAAGGAACATATTCGATGTCATCTGTAAAACGGTTATTCCGTAACGATGTTAGTGTCTTTGAACTAGCTGTCAGTAACTGCAAGTACTCTCAGATCTGTACTTAGTGGGGTGTTTTGTTGGGATATACAAGTACCCGGCCAAGTCTACTCTGTTTTGTTAGTTGTATCCATATTTGTATCTATCTGATGAGTTTAGCCTTTTTCAACTGATTTAATTCTTATGTTGTACTGTGACACCACCACTATCCAGGTCAGAAGCCAGTAAATCGGCAGTTGTCGTTTTTTTGTGTGTTACATGTTTGTTTTTTCTTTTATTTTTTTGTACATAATTTAGGCCTTTACTTTTTACGTTTAAAATTTCAAATTTACATTTATCATTTCGGGCCATTCATATCTGACTATCCAGTAAGGGCTTTGCTCATTGTTGAAGACCGTACGGTGACCTATAGTTTTTTTTTTATTTCTTTGGCATTTGATCTCTTATGGAGAGGTGTCTTATTGGCAATTATACCCCACCTACTTTTTTTCTATCTAAGATCGGTAAAAACTTGTTAAAGTCATATTTATCTTTACCTTTGAACAGTTGTTTATACATGTAATTTATATCACGTAATAATCTTTCATAGTTACGAAATCATTACCTTACTCGCTCTCATTAAATGCATAACTGTTTTATAATAATGTTAGATCTCTCTAAGATCTTATATGTCAACTAGAAAGCTATGTTTGTTTAATTCAACAGTTGTTTACATAGTTTTATGTTTGGTGTGCATTGATTTCATTTATCTTGCTAATGTTTTGAGAAAATAAAGTCAGTTTTGAATTAGATAATTGTGTGAACAGCTCATATTGACAGTTATGCAGCATTTGATATAGAGTTATTTAGAGCATACTACAGTTACAGTTATTTATTACAAATATTAACTCATTTATATAAATTCACACCTGTTGATAAAGAAAGCTGTGTTAATATCTATTTAAAACGACCTTGTTACTTTTTGAACAAAGTTTTGATTTTTATAAACAGTTAAATTATAAATCATTCAGAAGTGATATTTGTAAAATATCTACCGAACATAAAAGGTAAAAGATATCGGTTGGCGCATAAATATGAATGTACAGTAATAAGAACTCACTCTACATCGATCCCGTTGATACTGTTTACTTGAACATTCGCAATGTAAACACTCATGCGTTTTTTCGGACTGCGTATGAAGTCATTTTAATAAATATGCTGGATGTGCACTGATTAATGTAATAGTAAAAGGCAAGGGAGAACATACTTAATTCACTAGTTGTTGAATTGTAAATCCGAGTACTCTCAGATTTATCTTTTTGTTTGTGTTATTTGCGTCGTTTTTAATGTTGTTGACATGAATATCAATAATGTGGTCATTTTTATAAATTTACTGTTTACAAAACTTTGAATTCTTCGAAAAACTCAGGATTTTCTTTTCCCAGGCATAGCTTACCTTACCAGTATTTGGCACAACTTTTTGAAATTTTGGATACTCGATGCTCTTCAACTTTGTACTTGTTTGGCTTTATAAATATTTTGATATGAACGTCCCTGATGAGTCCTGTGTAGCCGAAACGCGCGCCTTGCGTACTAAATTATAATCCTGGTACCTTTTATAACTATTAATGATCAAAATATATATGACAAACGGAATGTCAATGTTAAATAGAAAGCATCTGATTGTTTTCAAAACTTACCTTAGAAAGCATAGTTCTAGTCAGTTACTTCTTTCATGGAATATGGCTGCAGTTCTGTGTAGGCGTTAAAATGTGTGTGGAAAAGATAAAGTTAATAACAACACGCATGCCTGAAGGGATTAACTATCGATATCTATAATACTGTATTGTCATGTTGTCCCGAATCATACAATGATATTGGAATTAAAATTTAAGCTATAAAAAAGCAAGTTAAAGTCAGTGTGAATAAGGTTGTGCTTCATCTCATACCAAATTTCAGATCATTTTTCGAAAAAAGGTATGTTTATGAAAACATGATCATTATGAAATTATCTGTGCACATTTATTATATTTTTTTATTTTTTTATTTTTGTAAAACAACAAAACGCGTTTATGGTACCAAAGATAAATGTATTTATTCTTTCTCATGTAAGGGTATTTTTTTTTTATTATTTTCTTCCATATCGTTTCATAAATTACTCAGAAAAAATACTTTCAAAAATATTTATACTGAACTTTTTTTATTTTGTGCTTTATCTATGGAAAACTGGGCACACCAAATGAACTAAGATCATACATGTTTTATTGTGTGCCAACTGGCGTACTGAAATACATTGTAAGTTAGTACAATGCGACATTTTTATTTTTATTTTGATGATTATTTTATCTTTCCGTCTTGTCATGTTTTCGCTTGACCCTTTCTTGTTCTGAACTGTCGTCACATTTGAAGTATGAGAAAAGTAAGGAGAAAGATACACACTTTTGTGTTATTCGAACGTATTCATCGAAAGCAGACTGACAACGCCATGCCGTATGGTAGATAGTTGTGTCAAAGGCAGTCACCCTACATCGTAATGAAAAAAGACAAACAGACTAATATTACCACACAAGTCAAAACGTGGAAAATTAAAGACTATGCAACACTTGCCCCACCAAAAACTGGGGGTGATCTCAGGTGCTCCAGAAGGGTAAGCAGATCCTGATCACCATTTGACACCCGTCGTGTTGTTCATGTTATTACAAACCCTATTAATAATCTAATTGGAAAGTGTTATTTCCATTATCCAAATTTTACATGAAATATTTTAGGTATGTATAAATTACTTGAAATAATGTTACCGACGATATCAACAATCCAGAAGGGAACATGAACAGCAGGTACATTTTTCGACTAACATACATCAATTGTTCATATATTATCAAAAATGCTCTTCATAAAAATATAAAACAACACGTTCAATAATTTATTGCGTCCGAAGCGCTTTTCTGGATTTACCTTCATCAGGAACGCTCAAAGCCAAACATTTGAAATCCGAAGATGTATAAGTACCGAAAATCGTTGAAGAGCTATATGTTAAAAGTACCTAAAATAAATAGCCAAATTCATCTAAAGCCAACTTTGCCTGAGGGAGTTGAAACCTTAGTTTTATAATAATTTCAAAATTTATAAACGGACAATTTTAGTAAAGTTTATTTAATCATGTCAGTACCGAAGCACTGACTACTGAGCTGATGATACCCTCGGGGACTGATAGTCCACCAGCAGAGGTATCGACCCAGTGATGTAAAAATATAAAACAACACGTTCAATAATTTATTGCGTCCGAAGCGCTTTTCTGGATTTACCTTCATCAGGAACGCTCAAAGCCAAACATTTGAAATCCGAAGATGTATAAGTACCGAAAATCGTTGAAGAGCTATATGTTAAAAGTACCTAAAATAAATAGCCAAATTCATCTAAAGCCAACTTTGCCTGAGGGAGTTGAAACCTTAGTTTTATAATAATTTCAAAATTTATAAACGGACAATTTTAGTAAAGTTTATTTAATCATGTCAGTACCGAAGCACTGACTACTGAGCTGATGATACCCTCGGGGACTGATAGTCCACCAGCAGAGGTATCGACCCAGTGATGTAAAAATATAAAACAACACGTTCAATAATTTATTGCGTCCGAAGCGCTTTTCTGGATTTACCTTCATCAGGAACGCTCAAAGCCAAACATTTGAAATCCGAAGATGTATAAGTACCGAAAATCGTTGAAGAGCTATATGTTAAAAGTACCTAAAATAAATAGCCAAATTCATCTAAAGCCAACTTTGCCTGAGGGAGTTGAAACCTTAGTTTTATAATAATTTCAAAATTTATAAACGGACAATTTTAGTAAAGTTTATTTAATCATGTCAGTACCGAAGCACTGACTACTGAGCTGATGATACCCTCGGGGACTGATAGTCCACCAGCAGAGGTATCGACCCAGTGATGTAAAAATATAAAACAACACGTTCAATAATTTATTGCGTCCGAAGCGCTTTTCTGGATTTACCTTCATCAGGAACGCTCAAAGCCAAACATTTGAAATCCGAAGATGTATAAGTACCGAAAATCGTTGAAGAGCTATATGTTAAAAGTACCTAAAATAAATAGCCAAATTCATCTAAAGCCAACTTTGCCTGAGGGAGTTGAAACCTTAGTTTTATAATAATTTCAAAATTTATAAACGGACAATTTTAGTAAAGTTTATTTAATCATGTCAGTACCGAAGCACTGACTACTGAGCTGATGATACCCTCGGGGACTGATAGTCCACCAGCAGAGGTATCGACCCAGTGATGTAAAAATATAAAACAACACGTTCAATAATTTATTGCGTCCGAAGCGCTTTTCTGGATTTACCTTCATCAGGAACGCTCAAAGCCAAACATTTGAAATCCGAAGATGTATTAGTACCGAAAATCGTTGAAGAGCTATATGTTAAAAGTACCTAAAATAAATAGCCAAATTCATCATAATTCATAAATTAGATTTCCACAAACAAGAAATGGCCATGCAAAGGATGAGTTTTCGTTCTTTATTATGAAATCTAAAATATCTCTTAAATCTAAGATAAAAAAAAATAAAATACTGCTACATACCTATACTCAAAAGGTAACAGGTGTATACCGCTGTTCAAAATTCATAAATCGATTGAGAGAAAACAAATCCGGGTTACAAACTAAAGCCGTAAACAAAAAACAAAAAACACATCGACTATATATAAGAGGAAAACAAAATAGATATAATCTAAACATTTTTTTTTAAACTTTAACAATTCATTTGTAATTAATTATTTGCGGAATGATCATATAGACATAACTCAGAGTAACTGGTATTCGTAATATGTGTTGTTTTGTCGTACACATCGTCTATAGTTCGATCAAATTTTTCTGTATCATTGATTTTCTTTGGGTTTATATTTAAAATGTTATAAGCCTCTTCATTATCAATGTACTCGCTGCTATTTGTTTCGCCTTCAAATTGTTCACTTTCACATGTTTTGAGAATTTTATTAACTTCGTTGTAATTTTCTGATATATCATAATAAGAATTGTCAGCAAAATGTTTCTTATTCGATATATCGGTGGTTAAAAGGTTGGAATATGAATATTCATTGTTAACATCGTCATTAACAATGACATCTTTAATCATTTCAGTGGCATTGGCATATACATGTATTTCTGTTCCAAAACAAGATTTGTCATTCGCCACTCTGTGCCCATCAGAGTTTGCAGTACTGTCGTGATCAATGTTTTCCATGCTGTTGTGATTATTTTCTGAACTATCAAATGGTTGCTTTTCGGAACATTTTCTGAAAAGAAGAAGAATTTAAACATAGTAAATCTGTTGTTGTTCAGAAATGCCACATTGTCAACTAGATATGGTGATATGAATCATTTTTGTGATTTTACTTTTTGCTCACCATTTATCTAAAATATTCTAAAGTAAAGATATCTGTTATCTGTGCGTGCCAGAAGTTCTCAAAGTAAAGACATGATAACTAACAAATGAAATACCTGTACGAAAATTTCTCTAAAAATTCTTATGACCTACCACAATGAGCAAGGGTGTAGACCCTAAGTATGTTGTATTTAAAATACGTTTAGCACTTTCTCGAATTTTTTTGATCACATGCCATCATTGTGTTATTGTTCTTATACTATTAATTTTTGCTTGTTATATCTCAGTTTTGCTAATATGATTTGTCTATATGCTTTTTTGTGTTTCTTTGACACATATGACGTGGATCTGTAATTAGGCATCCCGTCATTGTGTTATTGTGCCAATATTTGCTTACATTATTATGTGTTTGTATTTATAGTGATTAAGATAAAAACACCATGTTGACTGTTGTACTCCTATTTTTGACATTTTTACCTATTTGTGTCTGTTTGTTTTGTTTACACATCGCTGTCAATGTAATGACATGTTATACGACTACATACAAGTAAAAAATGTAGCTAGGTAAAAAACTAGGTTTGATCTGACAGTTTCTACATAAGAAATGGTAAGGAATATGACAGTTGTTATCCGTTCGTTTGACTGTTGGAGTTTTTGATTTTGCCTTTTGATAATGGACTTTCCGTTTGAATTCCCCGCGGAGATTTTTTGTGATTTTACTTTGCCTTATATCAAATCAATTCATTAAAACATTTGCGCAGTAGTCCTAAGTTTTGTAAATATTATATGGTTGTATTCATCTATAAAAGGGTTTTTTGCAAAATAATTTGCTTTTTTGCAATTTATGGCTAAATATTTCTTGTATATTTGTCATATAATCTTAAAATCATTTTTCAATGGGTTTCACAACACATTCCATTAGTTTGGTATTCTAGTTTTAACCAATTTTGCAGCTTTTCAGATGCAAAATAAAATTAGAATATGCTCATTATTTGATTTGAAATTTTTTATCTATTTTATTTTGGTCAATTAATCTTAAGTGTGTATATTTAAGGACAGCTATTTTTCAATTCTATATTATTACTCTTTTTTCCCTCTAACCCAATACAGGCCATAATTTATGTCACTCTTGTTTTAGATTTTACATATGCATATGGGTATTATACCTTCCTAGTTGATTTTTCTCTGTTCTCCTCTGTCGACCTATTATGACATATAAAATGATAAAAGCAACTGCAATTCCAATTATTACCCCTGTGGCAACTCCAATAATAACTAAAATGAAACATTAAATGCATGTTGTAACGGTTGTTCACAGAATTTTAATGTAAGAATTCCAAAAGTCATATACTTCGTGTTTGATAACATATGTTTGTGATGTCTATTATGGTTTGTTCCCTATTGAAACGAGCCCATATATTTCATTTAGTATATTAAAGTACATATCACTCTTTTACAGATAAAAACGGCCAAAAAATCTCCATTTTGATGAAAACAAATCTTGCATGCAACCTTAAGCATATGGTCTGTGTTATTTCTAATTCTAATGCAACACCGTTTATAACGATTATTTTGATGTCACCAATTTGCATAGCATCAATTTACGCAGGGGCAGATGACGTATGCCATATTTTAACTGTATGATTGTACTTTGTTTTCTGTCAGTTATATAAGAATTGAGATGACAAAATTGTATTTTAAGCACCGACGACACCAACTGGAGATGTGATGGTAAAAAATAACCGTTTACTTGCTCCTCTGACGCGTCACCAATATATTTAATATTCGAACACTATTCACATATTGATGCCGTCGGAGCTTAAAATTCAATACAATTATCTCCTCATCCTAAGAACTAGCATCCTGACCCAAGTCAGGATTATGGCAATTGTTATCAAATTGTTCGTTTTTATATATGTTGCGTTTGGGTTTTTGTTGCACTTCAATGTTCCTGTTGTACCTTAGTTTTTCTCCTATAGTTGATGTGTTTCTATCGGTGTTGGTTGGTAACCCGGGTTTATTTTCTCCCTATCGATTTATGACTTTCGAATACAGGTATACTATTGTTGCCTTTATTTATAATGTGCCTTATTCATCAAGTAAGTATCAATGCGCAAACACTTAATAAACCAAACCCTACTGAAACGCAGACGACCAAACACCACAACCAGATAATCTACAGCGTATTCCTGTATATTATTATAATATCAAAGAAAATATATATGCACATATGGGTTGACTGACGGGAATAAATTTCATTGTAAATTGAAGTAATCGTACATTTTTTATAGAATTGATCACACCATTTTACCTATGTTGTCTGATGCTGAACTTAAAGATGGTTTAAAAGTGGTATTCGACATCGTAGAAAACGATAATGTTGATGGCAGTTCTTCAGTGGTTTGATAGTCTAAATGATGAAGAAAATAAGGGAACTTGATTAATACTTTTTTATAATATAAACATGATAAATGTCTTAAATTCAAATGTATCAATTGATCTAGTGTCTGGTCTTAGTTTTATACGACATTAAATAGAGAGACAAATGACGTAGAATTAAGCAATTATATGTGACTGTGTCAACATTGCAGCAACAGATTTGTGAAGCATGATTCTAGACAAACAGGACATGGTTAACGGGTATGCTTTCGTCTTGGCAATGATGCAACTTTGATTTCTTTTAATTGTTGTTTTGGATTTTTGTCTCACTAAATTTACTTAAATATCTATTTTATATTCAGAGGTAGCGTCTATATTCATGATATTTTAGGAGAAAACATAACACATACAAACGGGTATTTTAATGCGAATGTATTGTTCTGGTGTGGTGTTCTGCCTATCCATCAATGAATCGTTATGCAAGTTTATAGACCTTTGATTCAACTGAAAATCACGGACTTTCTATGCTTTTTGATACTAAATTGGAGTTTTATTCGGCATTTGACATTCACCCCAAACCGCATATCGCTCTAATGAATGAGTTGTTGCTATCAATTTTCCGTTGAAAGTGAGTGCGTTTGTCTGTTGGAAGAGAGAAGCGACCATCTAGTGTTTTAATTTCACTTAGTAGTTTAAGGTTTGAATAGTAATTGTAGTTTGGGGATTCAGTACAATGTTAATTTATCTTATGTTGATCAATTTAGGGCTCTGATCCCCAAATTTTTAAAATAAAAGAATACTTTAAAAACTGAAATATCAGACAAAAAAAAACTGTTACAACCTGTTATTTGTGTAAAGGTGGCATAGAATCCTTTGAAATTTCTCTCGTAGTCAGAATGAAAAACAACTCGAATACTACTGGATAGTGTAAATGTCAAAACCGGATTTTGAGTTCCGCAAAATCTTCCAATACGTTGATTTAAGTCATAGATCTGCAATTATAAAAAAAAAAGATATATTATAATCTCACGCATGTCTCTTGTATTCTTGCATGACATTAGTGTGATTAATATATATTTGATTATAAGAATTAAGAGATGTAGTGTGACTGCCATTAAGACAACTATCCACGATAGGTCAAATGAAGTGAATGTAGGCAGTTGTAAGCTATCGAACGAATTGCAGCAGTGGGTAAAATCCATTCTGTCAATTTGGCTATACAGGGACCCGACCTGAAAGATTTAAACATCTCAAACAAGAAAACTTAAGGCCTAAATTATAACAAAACAATTTACGAAAATTAAATATTACAGAAAGGTACATAAATAATATGACAAAGTTAAACACCTGCGTGAGCGCTCATCCTCATCTAATTGTGGAACAAGAGAGCAATAGAAGCAATAGAAACGAAGTACCAAACATAATTGTACACATAATTACTGACAGGTATGTCCAATCACAACTTATCTATAAGTATGTTTCTCCCTTAATAGAATATCAGCAAATTACCCTCCTTTTGTATAGAAATAAAAAAAAAAAAACAGAAGATGCACCCCTCCCCTTCTGACTGTTTACGAGATACATAAACATCATCTGGTATTTCAATATATAACAGGAGATAGCTGAAACAATATTGAAAAGAGCACTAGAAGGTCAGTGAAAACAAATCTTCATTTCACCACTTGCATCAAAAATTAAAGCAAGACAAATGAAAGTTGCACATGGTAACACTACCGAGTTTTGATGTACATTTTAATAATAGTGTCTGGGTTCTGATAAAAAAAGTGTTGATTATATTTATGTCCACTAATATTGTTCAGACACTATAATGAATTTTTTTCATCATTTTTACGTTGACACGTGATACTAGATGATGTTTTGAAATATTATGAAAAGCGATAGTTAAATAGTAGGTACGGTTTATCATACCAATATGGTATTATTCCACTTCAAGTTCAGGCTTTTCTGTTGTTTTTTTTTTAACTCAGCACAAATTTCGATTGGTAAACAAAAAGAATGAATCTGTACAGATTACATAATGTTGCAACACATTTGAGTCACTGGCAACTCTTCATTCACAACTTTGAAATTTACACAACAGTAGTGAAGCTTAAAAAACAGAATTTTCATTTGAAGTCAATGTATAATATAATGAAAATTAATTGAATATTGATGTTCTTATTGAAAATAGACAAATAACAAAACCTGGAAAACCACAGTTGGAATAGGACGGTATATAGCTTTATAAATAAAATTCTAAACGATTGTAAGATTCCCATATATAGAAATTTATTAAAGTATTGAATACTTGCCTCCACAAAATCGTAATCACAGTCTATTTGCTTTTCTAACTCAAAATGAAGAAATGTTAAGTTGATCGATGATTCGTTATATGGACTGATAATCCTATATTCACAATCTGTATTTCTGTTATAATTCTCCGGATAGTTTGGTGATTGGATACGTCCAGATACTGCATTCAGATATCCGCTGCAATCTTAGAAAATGGATAACTACCATAATACGATTTAGACTAAAATGTGATTTAAATGTTTGCAGTATTGAGAAAAATCCTGTTTAATTCATATACAAAATTAACTATTGCGTTTTATTGCCTATTATGTCTCTTTGTTTTGTTCACTTGTCGTTGTCGGTAAAATGAAATATCATGCGACTGTCATACAAGTGAGAGGTTTACCAAGCTATAAAACCAGGTTTCTACATACGAAAATGCCTGTACCATGTCAGGAATATGACAGTTGTCATCCATTCGTTTGATGTGTTTTAGCTTTTGATTTTGCCATTTAATTACTTTACGTCTGGAATTTTCCTCGGAGTTAAGAATTTTTGTGATTTTACTTTTTATAACACCATCGTGTTTTTTTATATAAAAACAAACACATTGCAATAATTATTGAATTTACATTATATTTTTTAAATGAACTGCTCTCAATTTTAATTCAATTTGGTAAACGTTTTACCAATTAAGATTAATTGATTTAGCAAAATTATGTTTTGCTTTGATAAGTTGCGAGAATGATACTTTATATATTTTTTCTAAATATTCATCTAGATTTATTTTTTAGTGGAACACTAGTACTTTTTAAGCTGTGTTCCTCCTGCATTTAAAATGAAAAATAATAACAAACGGAAAATTTATAATAATGCTTTCCTTTTCGTAAAATATATAGTATGTACATACGTTTAGAAATATATCTAACGGGTTATGATCAGATTGTTACACTTTTGTACTAATTGGAGATTTTGTATATTTTGAAGTTATATTTTTTCATGTCTGTGAAGTGTTTTAATACACACAAAAAAAGTTAATCACCCAAAGTTGTTTTGCAATGACAAATGATTAGATTGGTGACATGAAATTAATGAAAATAATCGCAAAATTTTGACCAAGGCGTTAGACTTTACATTACACAGAACAATGAACAATACACATACGGCATACCAAGCTGTGTTTTATATGTAAAATTAGTACAAAAATTTAATTAAAAAACCTAAACAATGTCAATATTGAAAAGTCATCTGTGAAAAGATTTCTCAAATAATGAGGGAAGCACAAAATTTTGCATGATGGTACATTTTGGTGTGCTAAGCAATATTAGCTATGGACCCACCATAATATGGCGGCAAATTTCAAAATGGCTGCCATACATTCTAAAATATCTTCCAGTTTTGCACAAACCAGAATGGATTTGATGCTGGAAGCACAAAATTTAACATAATTATTTGAATGATTTGGTTTACTTAGCAAGATATTGTTTTGATCTATCTTTAAAATTTAAAATGACGGTTTTTTTTTTCAAAATGGCCGCCTTGAAAAAATGCAAACATTCAGTGTTGAGAATTGACCTGATTTTAATCATGTCATTCAATCTTTTCCAGTTCGGTCCGTTTGATTTTCGCTGGCTTGTCATTTCATATACAACGTAGTAGCTTTCATTAAAAGCTGCAATATTTGTTGTCTTAGGTCACACATAATAAATGTGTTTTGAGATTTATCTGCCGTAAGATATTATTCATTGCCTATCGTATTTCTTGGATTCCAATATTTTGCAATTTGAGCTATCATACTGTGATTTAAGAATTGTATAACCACAAATCAGTGAAATGGCAGGACAAGAAAGACAAGAAGGAAAAGGATATTGAAATAATAGAAACTGAATAACTTGGGGACATGGAGAAACCCAAAGCTGAAGACACTTTAACAGACGACAACTCAAAAATGACTTTTCAACAATTGTATCTAGAATTTTCAGTAGATAGGAAATTTAATGCTCAAAGAACAGCAATATAAAACAGAGCGAAGCGCAAATTAAGTAAATATGTTTTGGTCTCATAACGTTGCAGATGGGAGCAAAATATCAGCAACTTCAGCAGTCTGAACAGAGGATAGACCACAAGGCTAGTGGTAAGCGCTTGGCGGAATTGACGGTCAGACAAATAAGAAATTCAATGCTGTGGTGAGACGGATGGACGAACTAACAGTAACTGACGAAGGAGACACGCTTCTATTTAAAAGTGTATTGAACAGCGGGATATTTTCCAAAAAATGGAATCTGTTCTAAGTGAATCAGTGGCGAAGCGAAATAAAAAAGTAATAACTCCTGCAATGGATACATTATCTAAGCCAAAATTTAGTCAGCACAACACAACTACACCAAAATTACAAACTCCCCGCCTTTGGTCTTTCTCCAATTAATTAGTTCACAAGAACCATCAAACGCATCAACGCTGTTAAATGCAAATTTGGTGTCTCCACATAAAGTCGAAAGTTCTATGTCAGGGCCCTTTGTCCTGATGAGACAGTTCAAATTATTCAACAACAACCCCCATTTAAAAAAAGACAGAAACCTCTCATACTGATCAAGGATACCAGCAAATGGCTTATGTGTCTTCTCATACATACTTACAACCTACTATAAATCAATCATATTTGGTTCAGAGCAGCAACCTATATAACTATTACAGAAACATTTGGCTACAAGTGGATCTATCAAGTTTATCAAATGCTGACTTTAGTGCACACTAACAGTATCATCCCTGTTGAGTCAATGGCAAATCTCCTCCTCCAACATTATTACTTCAATTATGATACCATCATCAGCGCCCTAAGCTCTAACAGGATTGCCACAACAGCAAGTTGACTACACTGACCGATCCAAGAAAGGACATAGGAAACCAAAAGAGAGTGGTATCAGCTCTTCTTTAGAATCCTCTGTGGAGAGAGAATATACACGATGGCAAGAACACTCAGGTGCAAGGAACCGGAGCCGACGCCCACAGCTCCCAAACATGCAAGTATTCAATGGAAAAAGATCCATGACTTGGGAGTCGTTCATTTACCAATTTGAAAGGACTGCCAGTTGACAACAATGGGAAAACAGGAAACAGGTGTTTAGTCTCTTTGATTGTATGGCTGATGTTGCCTTGGAGTTTTGAAACAACTTTATATTTGGTGAGATTATGTCAAAAGTTATAATAAAGCTTCTCTTATTATTTTGTTGTTTCATGGATGCGCATGATGTTTCCACAATGGCAAAATCAATGGAAAACTGCAAAAATTCTAACGGTACATATTATTACGTAATTATGACGTCACCAGATAAAAATCTTGATGTTTTTCATTTGTATTCTTTGACAATATGCATTTTCAAACATTATGTGCCAATTTGAATAGATGTCAAATATTTTATTTTCTTGGGCCAAAATTGGGCCTTAATCATGTTAATGCCCCTGCTCCTTTGTTTGCAAATGCGTTTATTGACTACTGCAGAATGATGTCTTTTGTCAAATAAGCATGCATTTAATATATTTCATAAATTTAAAATACTTCCAAACTCTTAAATGATGCACATGTTGTTACTAATTCATTTATTATGACTGTAATGTGTTGCAGTTCGAAATTGACATATTTGACCGAGATAAGACACCCGTTCATGCTGGCTATTCAAAACTCCTCCCTCTGAAAAAATCACATTACCAGTCGTTTGCTTGTTTACAAACAAAAAAGGGAGGTTCATGGCAGAGCCTACACAAACGCTCTACACTTAATACATATCTGACATAGAAATTACCTTAATTGTCCTAATAAGAATCGAAATAATTAATGCAAGTCAAAAATAGTAATTTACCGGTATACATCTACACCACACTGAATTGTCTGGAAAACATCTAACCATTCCTTATATAATTGTAAGCACGTTTAAGCCTTAACTATATTCATATAAAACATATAACGTTGCTCTGTACATGTATATAACCATCCCGTCATTGGGTTATTGTGCCAATGTTTTTGTACAAATTTGTTTGTTTTTAAAGTGATTAAGATAATAACACACTGTTGACTGCTGTTCCCCTATTTGTTTACATTTGTACCTATTATGTCTGTTAGTTTTGTTCACACATCGTTGTCAATATAATGGAATTTCATGCGACGTGTATATCATAATACACGATGGTCTTGCAGTATAGATTCTCCGTTTTTTATCATCTTAATAATGTGTTATAGAGTTCTTTTATCTGTCTTTTTTAATATTACTTTTACTGTTTGGTCTATTTTGGGTGATGCATCCCGTGTATGTGCTTTGTCAGTGTGACTTTTAAGTGTTTCTTTGAAACATATGAGGTGGCTCTGTACTTAAACATTCCGCCATTGTGTTATTGTTCTATTATGATTTTTGTATTCTTGTCTTTCACATTTGCTAATGCTTTTACTACTTAGTATGTCCTCTTGTTTTTCTCTGATACATAATGACGTGGCTCTTTTTTTTAAGAAGAAATACATTTTGAACATGCTCAAAATTTTCCACCGGACAAACGGACGGCGACGGATAAGACGTTTAACGGACATGCAACGGATATAGACGGACGTCTAACGGATAAGAACGGACGTCTAACGGACATGAACGGATTGAAAAAAAAGTTATCCGTTAGGCGTCCGTTCGAGCTATCCGGTAAGGTGTGACCGAGGCTATAACTATTATATTAAATCTTATAACAATAAAAAAATATATTTTTTCATATATATTTTGTTTACATCTGGATCTTATTTCTAAACCTTTAATAATGTAATTTCCTAGGCACATGAGAGTTGGTAAATGCTCATATGTGAACAGCCAGAAATATTTCTTACCATTAGGTAGTTCTTTAAAATTAGTACAAAAAGTGATAACTTTATCAAATAATAATTTCCTCTGTTCATTTTATAATGATGTACTGATATGAATTTGATCCATATGATAAGCAGTGATGAAACAGACGTTGAGTTCTCTCTAGTATTTTTATTATATCTATCCTTCTCAATTCTAAGATCATGAGCACTTATTTTCATTTTACATAAAGCTCTTCTTATACTAAAATCTTTAATTGGTAAATATAGTGGAAGATATTAGCAAGCAAAATCGAGGGAATTGTGCAAATGATGATACAAGCATGAACATTAGCACGAAGCATCATTATTATATACTTTTTAAGAAAAAACTGCTGGCCATGAAAAAAAATCCTTTTTTCAAGATGGCCACGGCCTTTTCAAAAATGGCTGATTTTTCGAGTTCAAAAATACTTATTTTTCTACAAACTTGTTCCTTGACCTTCTTTTAGTGAAAAATATTATATGGTTTGGTGGCGACATTCCTTGCATTTGACGTATTTAATAGAAATAGGTATTAGACTCTTGCGCATGCGCGAAAATGTGACAAAACTCACACATAAATATTTGAAATATTTACTATTTACTTGGTGCTTTTGGATTTTTAATGATATTATGAATTGGTTTGATAAAATTATTTAAGGTTATGAAACCAATGCGTTTATCTATTTTGCGCATGCGCAAACTTTTTATAGACATACAGAGCGATTTGCATCCCTACCAGGACACACTGATGTAAATCATAGATCATGTAACAGAGGAGGATTTGAATTTCGTAAACAGATCTTGGTCGTCATTTCATTCCTCTAAAAAAGATACTCTTCTATTCAAGTAACTGTAACTTCTATGATGCCACAGTTTGAAAACACGCTCATTCAGTTGCATTGATCAATGATACGATGGATAGGTGAAAAAGGTGGTTAAACTGTCAAAATCCGGGCCAATCATCAATTATAGCTGCAGATCAACCACTCTTGGTATTGGGTAAGTAAGTTCAGTATGCATGGCCAGATTTGTACGGAGAAGATAAGTTTATCGTTATGTTTGGTGGAATGTACATTAAAATGGCTTGTTAAATTCATGGAAATGTATTGCCTGAAAGTGGATGGACTAGTGCCTCACTGAAGCCAACATTGCAACACCTAGAACGTCATATTATTTTCATATATATATATTCAAATGAACCTAGGTCTAGACAGATATAACTGCGTGTGTTTTGCTTGAACCATTGATGTATAAACGCAGAAAATATATCTCATAATTCTGTGTCGTTCGATTATTTGATAGACTGGTGCAAGGAAAGAGGGTCATCTCGACCACATTTAAATATCTGTTGTTCAATTATGAATTAAGAACTTTTATTTACTAGGCGGCACGCCCATTTTATGAGTCAGATATTGTAACTCACAAACAGTCCATATCAAGCATGATACCGTATTTTTTTTGTCCAGATCATGAAAATTATGTTCGCCGGTTACGGATCCATGTCCAAGATAGGGCTTTCCTTCACGAGCATCACCAACAAGGTGCCCATGGTAATTTCACTTTACGTAATAGCAGCAAGTTGTTTTTGCTTATATCACAATTGATCAGACACAAACACAGAATAATGCAATTGTGAAGGGCGATGTTGGTGCCACCGAAGATCCCCTTGAGATGGTGGATGGATGGATGGATGTCAGTAGACTGGTAGATGAATTTGAACGAAATAGTGGTTTTAGTCATTCTCAAACAGATAGACGTCATCATTAATACTCTACGAAAGCACAAAAGGATTTTTTTTTAAAGAGTCAAAGGCTTTCTAAAGTGATGACCGAGATTGGAAATCCATCTTCTGATTATACTTTTTTCTAGAACAGTCGTAAGATTTGTACAACATTGATTTTTATAAGGAAATTATTGATTCGGAGGCAGGTGAGATATGTTTATAAACTCCAAGGTATTGGGTCCGAACGATCTTTTAGAGGAAATGCAAAACGAAGGAATATCTGCTTTCTAAAACCAGATAAAAAAGAACAATTTCCTATTGTAGCTGTAAAACTGGAAATGGCTATGTCAAAAATCCAAAGCTGAAGAACATGAAAAGTGATTGCAATCTCTTTTCTATACTTTTCATTTCCTGTCAAAGTAGACAGTTTGACTTGGAAGACTTTTTTATCCATCAAAACAAAATTTCTTCTCTGTCTAAGCATGTCACTTTCGTGTTGTTCGTGTTGTTCGTGTTGTTTATTCTTTAGTTTTCCATGTTGTGTCATGTGTTCTATTGTTTGTCTCTTTGTCCTTTTATTTTTTAGCTATGAGGTTGTCAGTTTATTTTCGATTTATGAGTTTGACTGTCCCTCTGGTATCTTTCGTCCCTCCTTTTAAACAGTTTTATTAAATCGCAGCAAATGGGCCATTAACTGATCGTAATCCTGAAGCATTTACCGTTTTGGGGCCAGCAATGGTCAATTCAAAGCCACCACGTGCAAAACTATTTGTTGATTATGCAATCGATGTGATACTGCCTCACATAAAAGATTGCACCGATAAGTATTGAAGAGTAGACATTGTATTTAATTTAAAGGCTAGAACGAGAAAAAGGCAAGGTGCTGGTGCCAGACGGAAGGTTGTTGGTTCTGATAGAACTTTAAGGATTTGGAGTCGTTTTCTTTGTGAAGATGACACCAAAACGGAATTATTCAAGATTTTTGCCGACAGAATTGCTTCTTTAGAGACTTATAAAAATGTTAATATTACTCAAGGTGAACTATTCTTCGCAATTTCAATATGGATACTTGATCATACTTCCCAGTTATCCTTTTATAACTAAGAACAAGCATATACACGTATGTTTGTCCATGATAAGCTTGCTGCTGAAAATGTTTAATAAAAGTAATTTTAAGTAGTAATGCTACAGATGTAGTAGTATTAGGATTGCAGCTCTCGAAGTATTAGGTATGGAAAAAGTGTGGATAGGTTTTTGAGGGAATACAGATTTTCGATAGCTTCATGTATATGACATATCAAATGTGCTTGGTCCTCGTGCAGCTGCTATTATTTCCTTCTATGCATTCTGTGAATGTGACACTGTGTCAGCATTTGGTGGGAAAGTGAATAGGTCAGCTTGGCAGACATTGGAATTATTTCCAGATGTAATGGATGTTGTTGCTCGCTTTAGTTTTGAATGAAGACAGATACCGGGACATCATAGAAGCATTTGCTTGCATCATGTACGGCAACATCAACATTTGCTGTTAACAAGGCACGATTTGAATCTTTTGTCAGGAAGCAGCGCCCTTATTATCCTATCCCCGCTACAAGAGGTTCTTTTCCGGAGCATATCGAAAGAGAAGCATATCAAGGTGGGCTCAACCGGGTGTCTGCATTCGACAGGTACACATACCAAGTCATGAACACTGGGTTTGGATGAAAGAAAAACAAACACTGACAGTTGGAAACCAAAATGGACTTTTTTGGCTGCATTTGCACCCTTGTATCAGAAACTTTTGAAAAGTGGATGCAAAAAATGCAGCGTTGTTGATAACTGTAAACGATTCCGTTCTGGCCTACCTTGTACGCGTTTGTGTGTTGGCATTTATCAGATAATTATACGGAATGCAAACTGCCTTTTCTAACCAAATTATGTATTTGAACTTAACAAATTAAGTGACATCTCTTTTAAATTAGAAGAAAATGAAAAAAAATGAAAAAAAATAATGAAATTTTAAACGTTTTTGTCGCCACTTTGGAACCGGAAGTTACTTTTTCGTCGTGTATGATTTGTGTCCTCGTACTTTAGGAACAGTAATCTACGTTTTAAAAAAACTTGCACTGGATTATACCTACAACACAGCTTTCAAGGGACTCACGAAATGTAGCCATTTTCAACTTTTTTGCCACTATTTTGGAACCGGAAGTAACTTTTTCGTGTTATATATATTGTTGTATCGTACTGTAGGAACTGTTATTTTCGTTTTATCAAACTTTACTTTGGAATATACCTAATACAACAGCTTTCAAAGGATTTACGAAATGTAGCGAATTGGATATGACGCCATTTTTAAAATGAGCGGTGGCCATCTTGAAAAAATGAAAATTTTTGATGGCCAGCAGCTGATTTTTTTTAATTATCGTTTAGTCAACCTCTATACCAAATGTCATGCTTGTATCACGATTTGCACAATTATCTCCACAATATCTCCCACTAAATAAGCCTCCTTTACAAAGTCAGTCTTGAGGTTGAAATAATTTTCTAATTTACTATTACCTTGTGATGAGGTTTCAGATCTTTTGACCAACCAAAATGTTTTTAAACTATTACAAAGTTTACATTTTACAAATTTAATAAATTTATTGAGCTTTGTATCTAAATTTTGTATATCAACTGATTGAAGTACATATCTCATAGATGAATACCAACAATTAATGTTTTCTGCATCTAAAATTTTATTACAAACATAAGCATCATAAAGTAACCCTTTTTCCAATTTGTTAAGCCTGTGTACATATTTTACCATAGATATAATGACAGAAAAATAAAGAGGAAATCTTGCAACCTCTAATAACACTGCTAAATTTTAGGCTTTCTTATTTACACCAAGAATATACTTTAAATATCTAAAATGTGATTTTTCCAAATAATCATTTATGTAGATTAATTCAAATAGATAATCACTTTTTTTCTTGCAAGCAGCAGAGTTAATTTTTAAAGAACCCCAAATTTCACTACAATATAATGAAATTGGTTTTATTGTGTGATCATATATTAAATGAATTGCAGTATCAATACTTCGATTACTAGCCGACATGGATTTTTGTAATTTAAATTTTGCCTTTAAGGATCATTTGAATAGCTCTTCTTTACCCCGTTGAAAGTAAACACTATCCCCAAATATTTACATTTATTAACACATTCTATAACCTCTTTATCTAAATAAAGTGATTTCTTCAAAAAATTCCCAGGCTTATTAAAAACTTAAACTTTTATTTTGGACAAGTTTACATCTAGACACCAGTCAATACAATAAGTTTATATATATATAGCGATGTCGTTATTACGACATAGCTATGTCGTTATTAAGACAGGTTATGTCGAAACTACGACATAGCGATGTCGTTATAACGACATGTCATGTCGAGATAACCACATAAATATTTTTTTTTTAAATGGCCCTTATCGGCTTCCGTACATTTGCCCTCAGCAATGCGGAGTTGAAAAGACTCGGTGTCGACAAGATATCAGATCGGTACCCCTAAAAATAAACATACAAAAACTAAATAACATAAAAGACAAAAACAAAAAGATGGCCTTTATTCTTTTCGTCATTTTTAAAATGTAATGATCTGTAAAATGAAGTTTACAAATCCATGCTGACAGTTGATAAATCTTAACATATCTATATAATTTTTACGAACTTATCTAGCGTTTTACATAGACATCTCTGGATCAAACGGGCCCGGGAGGGGTGCATTTCAATACTCAATTGATAGAGGGTGCCATTTGGTTTCCGGTACCCTACCCTTTTGTATAATTAAGATTCTACAAATGCACAACATTTAAAACTTGCATATGCGAAAGTGTGACCTTTTTCCATTTTGGTTTGGTTTCATGAGGTGTGTTGAAAAATTTACTACCAAAGTGACGATCAGGAAAATTGATGGACAGAAACACAGCCATGAACACCCCTTATTTTGGCTGTGAAAAAAATTCCGGGCTTTTTAATTAACAAGTAAGGGGATTTTTTTAATTCTTATCATATATTTTTCTGATATTTTTTCCCTACCTATTCACATAATAATTAGCAGAAACATGAACATATTCAAGCAGCACACCCTATAACCCAGTATATAGGAAATCTAACCCCCTGTTGAGATGACGACATGCTGAAAACATTTATGTTTTGAAATATCATTCCGTACCCAAACCGAACAGTAACCTCGCTTCATACAAAATGTACTTCGGTCAACGCCTTTACACCCCAATGATGCTACAAAAAGAAGCATTCAATCCGATTGTTAATTGGAGAAAAATGGATGAAAGTTATGAACAAGTGTTTATCGTCCAGTAACAAATATTACACTCATATCGGGACAGGAGATAGTTGTGGTGGTTTTAATATCGGCATATTTTAAACAAAAAATGCATGCTGAATATGTGAATAGGTAGTAGATTATGTTAGAAATATATGGACGTCAAGTTGGTTACCTATTCCCTATTCCCTATTCGTTACCTATTCCCTATTCCCTATTCGTTACCTATTCGTTACCTATTCCCTATTCCCTATTCGTGACCTATTCGTTACCTATTCCCTATTCCCTATTCGTTACCTATTCGTTACCTATTCCCTATTCCCTATTCGTTACCTATTCGTTACCTATTCCCTATTCCATATTCGTTACCTATTCGAACAAAGTTTGGAGACTTATTGTTTTTGCTCAGTTCTTATTATTTTTATGGCACCCTCAACGGAGTTGGGGTGACGTTTTGTTATTCTACGTTTCTTTTTTTTCTTATTTTTTTTCTTGCAACAAATTTTGTCCAGGCAATTTCTCGAAATCCAAAGGACTAAAGTTGATGGAACTTTACTATATTATGGACCCCCATGTGCAGAGTTGCAGTAAGCATGGAATGGTTTAAGATGGCTACAGTTATCATGGAAACAGAACAAATGTGAAAAAATCCAGTTTTTGTTTTTGGTGCACTGTTTGGATATGCTTTAACTCAGAATCATTATATTTTAATACAAAGGAGGTGCCCACTATATACAGGTGTTGTGTGATTTTGGCACTCATTGGAACTACTATGTTGCCATGGAAACTACACCAAAAATTTCTAAAATATCAAAATGCTCCAAACTTAATGAAACTTCACAGTAACGATGAGCAACATTGGAAGATGTGGAATTTGGTGTTGGAATTTCCAAAATATCTGTTGTTACCATGGAAACAATGCAAAAAGGTCAAAACTTTGAATTTTCACAGAACATTCCAGAACATCAATGTTAAATTTATTCTAGAGACATTAATTCGTATATGATGGTATATGATTATGGAGGGAAAAAATTGCAGCGGGGGTTTGACTTTGGAATATTCAAAATGGCCGCTGTAACCATGAGAACAGCAAAAATATGAAAAACTTCAAAATACTTTAAATTTAATGAAACTTATAACAAATTTTGCCTAGTTTGTGTATACTTGACTTTTCAGTTTGGAATTTTCAAAATGGCCGCCGTTGCCATGGAAACATAAAAAAATTTACTAAATGGCTGCCGCTGGCCTGGCAATGGGGAAAGGGTGCCATCCGCTATTGCTTGCAATCGCAAATCTAGTTATTATTCTTCTTCTTCCTCTTTTTCCTCTTCTTCCTCTTCTTCTTCCGCCACTTTAAAAATGAACTTGTCCGCAGCATTTCTCCAAAACTACTTGTCAGATTTACTTAGGGTTTCATAAAATGTTAGACTAATATGTCTAGGTGATCCATCAATCGTTCATTTGTGCATTGGGGTCTATTAAGGGGTATTTTGAGGGGCATAAAGAAGGGAGGGGTTTACTATAGAACCCTATGGGATTTTATTTTCTAAAATTTTCAAATGAATATAACTTGAAAACTGTAAGTGATAGATACATGCAGTCTTCAGAAATGATTAAAGGACAATAAAACAAATCACATGAAATATAGGGGACTCCCTGGGGGTCATCCCTACCCCTTCAATTCGAGAATATGCTTTTAACTTGTAAACGGTCCAGATCCCCACCCCTAAACCATATATATTCTTGTATGGGACAATAAAACTAATCAAATGAAATTAAATAAAAGTTCCTGGGGGTCACCCCCACCCCGTTCAGTTTGAGAATGTATTATTATCTTGTAAACGGTTCAGATCCCCACCCCTTAATCATATATATTCTTGAAAAGGACGATAAAACAAATCAAATGAAATTGAATGTTCCTGGGGGTCATCCCCACCCCGTTCAATTTTAGAATGTGCTATTTTCTTGTAAACGGTCCAGATCACCACCCCTAAACCATATATTGTCTTGTAGGGGACAATAAAACAAATGAAATGAAATAAAAGGAAAGTCCCTAGGGGGTCACCCCACCCCCTCTTGTTTGAAAACTTATAAACGGTCAACAACCCCACCCCTAAACTATATATATTCTTGTAAGGGACAATAAAACTTATCAAATGAAATTAAATGGAAGTTCCTAGGGGTCACCGCCACCCCGTTCAATTTGATAATGTACTATTATCTTGTAAATGGTCCAGATCCTGACCCCTAAATTATTCTTGTAGGGGACAATAAAACAAATGAAATGAAATAAAAGGAAAGTCCCTAGGGGGGTCACCCCACCCCCTCTTGTTTGAAAACTTGTAAACGGTCAACATCCCCACCCCTAAACCATATATATTCTTGTAGGGGACAATAAAACAAATAAAATGAAATGTAGGTAAAGTCCCTGGGGATCACCACCACCCCCTCCTATTTGAATACTTGTAAATGGTGGAGATCCCCACCAGTATAAAGCCATATATATTCTTGTATGGGACAAAAAAATCAAATCAAATGAACATGGGACCATATGAATAGCGAGTTATTGGAGCTTTATTTGGGAGACTTCGTAACAGCATCCTGTTACAATTACTTCTTGTTGTTTATACTCTTATATCTGGTAATAGTTCTAAATTTGTTGAGGTAAAATGATCTTTTTATGACCTATTTATATGTGTTTGTGCTCAACCGATCCTTTTACTTTATGTTCGATACTCATTTGTTCCTTATTTGATTTTTATACGTTCTACCTTTTAACTGTTTTATGTCCGTATGTTTGAAGATGGATCTTGGTTCGAAGGGATGAAATCACCGTGTTAGCGCTTGCATAAAAAAAAAAAGATGTGGTATGATTGCCAATGAGACAACAACCCACAATAGACCAAAATGACACAGAAACTATCAACTATAGGTCAATGTACGGCCTTCAACAATGAGCATAGCCCAAACCGTGTAGTCACCTAGAAAAGGCCCAGATATGACAATTTCAAACAATTCAAACAACAAAACTAACGGCCGTATTTCATATACAAAAAAATAAACGGAAAACAAATATGTAACACAAAAACAAACGATAACTTCTTAATTTCAGGCTCTTGTCTAGGGACAGGCACATACTAACATAATGTGGTGGGGTTAAACATGTTAGCAGGGTGTACATCGTTTCGGAGCATGCTATTACCTTGTTTAATTCGTTCCATCACTCGCTTATAATTCGCTTATAAAACGTGTATCATACGTTGCACCTTTTAAAACATGATTTTCAATTGTTTTGTTGTCTCTGGTGGTAGATTTGGGTTCTTAGAGGTGATATAACTCTATAAGCGCATATGTACCCGTTCCAGCGCTCGGATAATACCCTGTTAAATATTCGTTACTTATTCGCTTTTAATACGTTTGTTGTACGTTGCACCTTTTAGAAAAGGATTTTCAATTGTGTTCATATCTCTGGTGGTAATAATGTGTTCTTATAGATGAAATATCCCTATTAGCGCGTATGAACCCGTTCCAGCGCTCGGATAATACTAGTACCCTGTTACTTATTCGTTCCTTATTCGCTTTTAATGCGCGGGGTAAGTATACGTTGCACCTTGAAATAAATCGTTTTTTAATTGTGTTCATGTCTCTGGTGGTAACAATGTGTTCTTAGAGAAGAAATGACCCTATTAGAGCACATGTACCCGTTCCAGAGCTCGGTTAATACCCTGTTACCTATTCGTTACCTATTTGTTACCTATTCACTTATAATACGTTTGTTGTACGTTGCACCTTTTAGAAAAGGATTTTCAATTGTGTCCATGTCTCTGGTGGTAACAGTGTGTTCTTAGAGATGAATGACCCTATTAGCGCGCATGTACCCGTTCCAGCGCTCGGTTAATACCCTGTTACCTATTCGTTACCTATTCGTTACCTATTCACTTATAATACGTTTGTTGTACGTTGCACCTTTTAGAAAAGGGTTTTCAATTGTGTTCATGTCACTGGTGGTAACAATGTGTTCTTAGAGATGAAATTACCCTATTAGCGCATATGTACCCGTTCCAGCGCTCGGTTAATACCCTGTTACCTATTCGTTACCTTTTCGTTACTTATTCGCTTTCAATACGTTTGTTGTACGTTGCACCTTTAAGAAAAGGATTTTCACTTGTGTTCATGTCTCTGGTGGTAACAATGTGTAATTAGAGATGAAATAACCCTATTAGCGCGCATGTACTCGTTCCAGCGCTCGGTTAATACCCTGTTACCTATTCGTTACCTTTTCACTTATAATACGTTTGTTGTACGTTGCACCTTTTAGAAAAGGATTTTCAATTGTGTTCATGTCTCTGGTGGTAACAATGTCTTCTCAGAGATAAAATGACTCCATTAGCGTGCATGTACCCGTTCCAGCGCGCGGATAATACCCTGTTACTTATTCGTTCCTTATTCGCTTTTAATGCGCGGGGTAAGTATACGTTGCACCTTGAAATAAATCGTTTTTTAATTGTGTTCATGTCTCTGGTAGTAACAATATGTTCTTAGAGACGAAATGACCCCATTAGAGCGCATGTACCCGTTCCAGCGCTCGGTTAATACCCTGTTACCTATTCGTTACCTATTCAGTTATAATACGTTTGTTGTACGTTGCACCTTTTAGAAAAGGATTTTCAATTGTGTTCATGTCTTTGGTAGTAACAATGTGTAATTAGAGATGAAATGACCCTATTAGCGTGCATGTACCCGTTCCAGCGCTCGGTTAATACCCTGTTACCTATTCGTTACCTATTCGTTACCTATTCACTTATAATACGTTTGTTGTACGTTGCACCTTTTAGAAAAGGATTTTCAATTGTGTTCATGTCTCTGGTGGTAACAATGTGTTTTTAGAGATGAAATGACCCTATTAGCGCATATGTACCCGTTCCAGCGCTCGGATAATAGCCTGTTAAATATTCGTTACTTATTCGCTTTTAATACGTTTGTTGTACGTTGCACCTTTTAGAAAAGGATTTTCAATTGTGTTCATATCTCTTGTGGTAATAATGTGTTCTTATAGATGAAATACCCCTATTAGCGCATATTACCCGTTCCAGCGCTCGGATAATACCCGGTTACTAATTCGTTCCTTATTCGCTTTTAATGCGCAGGGTATACGTTGCACCTTGAAATAAATCGTTTTTTAATTGTGTTAGTGTCTCTGGTGGTAACAATGTCTTCTTAGAAATGAAATGAAATGACCCTATTAGCGCGCGTGTACCCGTTCCAGCACTCGGTTAATACCCTGTTACCTATTCGTTACCTATTCGTTACCTATTCGTTACCTATTCACTTATAATACGTTTGTTGTACGTTGCACCTTTTAGAAAAGTATTTTCAATTGCGTTCATGTCTCTGGTGGTAACAATGTGTTTTTAGAGATGAAATGACCCTATTAGCGCGCATGTACCCGTTCCAGCGCTCGGTTAATACCCTGTTACCTATTCGTTACCTATTCGTTACCTATTCACTTATAATACTTTTGTTGTACGTTGCACCTTTTAGAAAAGGATTTTCAATTGTGTTCATGTCACTGGTGGTAACAATGTGTAATTAGAGATGAAATGACCCTATTAACGCGCATGTACTCGTTCCAGCGCTCGGTTAATACCCTGTTACCTATTCGTTACCTTTTCACTTATAATACGTTTGTTGTACGTTGCACCTTTTAGAAAAGGATTTTCAATTGTGTTCATGTCTCTGGTGGTAACAATGTCTTCTCAGAGATCAAATGACTCCATTAGCGTGCATGTACCCGTTCCAATGCGCGGATAATACCCTGTTACCTATTCGTTACCTATTCGTTACTTATTCGCTGTAAATACGTTTGTTGTACGTTGCACCTTTTAGAAAAGGATTTTCAATTGTGTTCATGTCTCTGGTGGTAACAATGTCTTCTCAGAGATAAAATGACTCCATTAGCGTGCATGTACCCGTTCCAGCGCGCGGATAATACCCTGTTACTTATTCGTCACTTATTCGCGTTTAATGCGCGGGGTAAGTATACGTTGCACCTTGAAATAAATCGTTTTTTAATTGTGTTCATGTCTCTAGTGGTAACAATATGTTCTTAGAGACGAAATGACCCTATTAGAGCGCATGTACCCGTTCCAGCGCTCGGTTAATACCCTGTTACCTATTCGTTACCTATTCGTTACCTATTCAGTTATAATACGTTTGTTGTACGTTGCACCTTTTAGAAAAGGATTTTCAATTGTGTCCATTTCTCTGGTGGTAACAATGTGTTCTAAGAGATGAAATGACCCTATTAGCGCGCATTTACCCGTTCCATCGCTCGGTTAATACCCTGTTACCTATTCGTTACCTATTCACTTATAATACGTTTGTTGTACGTTGCACATTTTAGAAAATGGTTTTCAATTGTGTTCATGTCTCTGGTGGTAACAATGTGTTCTTAGAGATGAAATGACCCTATTAGCGCATATGTACCCGTTTCAGCGCTCGGTTAATACCCTGTTACCTATTCGTTACCTATTCGTAACTTATTCGCTTTAAATACGTTTGTTGTACGTTGCACCTTTTAGAAAATGATTTTCACTTGTGTTCATGTCTCTGGTGGTAACAATGTGTAATTAGAGATGAAATGACCCTATTAGCGTGCATGTACCCGTTTCAGCGCTCGGTTAATACCCTGTTACCTATTCGTTACCTTTTTGTTACTTATTCGCTTTCAATACGTTTGTTGTACGTTGCACCTTTAAGAAACGGATTTTCAATTATGTTCATATCTCTTGTGGTAATAATGTGTTCTTATAGATGAAATACCCCTATTAGCTCATATTACCCGTTCCAGTGGTCGGATAATACCCTGTTACATATTCGTTCCTTATTCGCTTTTAATGCGCAGGGTATACATTTACGTTGCACCTTGAAATAAATCGTTTTTTAATTGTGTTCGTGTCTCTGGTGGTAACAATGTGTTCTTAGAGATGAAATGACCCTATTAGCGCGCATGTACCCGTTCCATCGATCGGTTAATACCCTGTTACCTATTCGTTACCTATTCGTTACTTATTCGCTTATAATACGTTTGTTGTACGTTGCACCTTTTAGAAAAAGATTTTTATTTGTGTTCATGTCTCTGGTGGTAACAATGTGTTCTTAAAGATGAAATAACCCTTTTAGCGCATATGTACCCGTTCCAGCGCTCGGTTAATACCCTGTTACATATTCGTTACCTAATTGTTACCTATTCAGTTATATTACGTTTGTTGTACGTTGCACCTTTTAGAAAAGGATTTTCAATTGTGTCCATGTCTCTGGTGGTAACAATGTGTTCTAAGAGATGAAATGACCCTATTAGCGCGCATGTACCCGTTCCATCGATCGGTTAATACCCTGTTACCTATTCGTTGCCTATTCGTTACTTATTCGCTTATAATACGTTTGTTGTACGTTGCACCTTTTAGAAAAAGATTTTTATTTGTGTTCATGTCTCTGGTGGTAACAATGTGTTCTTAAAGATGAAATAACCCTTTTAGCGCGTATGTACCCGTTCCAGCGCTCGGCTCATACCTTGTTACCTATTCGTTACTTCTTATTTCAAGGTGCAAAGCATAGCACGCGTATTTAAAGCGAATAAGGAACGAATAAGTAACAGGGTATCAGTCGAGCGCTGAACCGGGTACATATGTTCGATTAAGGTTATTTCACCTCTAAGAACCGACAGTTACCACCAGAGACACAAAAATATTTCTTTTTAAAGTGCAACGCATTACACACGTTTTAAAAGCGAATAAGGAACGAATAAGTAACAGGGTATCACTGAGCGGTGAAATGGGTACATATGCGCTAATAGGGTTTTTTCAACTCAGATCAGAGAACACATGATAAACACCAGAGACGTGAAAGCAATCGATAATCGATTTATTTCAAGGTGCAACGTATACCACGCGTATTTAAAGCGAATAAGGAACGAATAAGTAACAGGGTATCAGTCGAGCGCTGAAACGGGTACATATGTTCTATTAGGGTTATTTCACCTCTAAAAACCGACAGTTACCACCAAAGACACAAACATATTTCTTTTTTTTAAAGTGCAACGCATAACACACTTTTTATTTTTTAATTTAAACATATTTATTTATAGTGGATTGGGAAACTAGTTTTGCAACTTATATTTACCCCTTTCCACTTTTCGGGTGCGAGTGCTGCCTTGTAGCGGCATCAGCCTACTCTTTTTCGAATTCTACAAGGGTGTCTTCAACGTGCAAGAGATATGGCTCTCTCTTAACACGGGTCAGCCATTTATCGTCCCCTTCCGACGGACTATCATCGTTTCCTGAAGACCATAGTCGCAAATGGTGTCAAGGGAGAGCCGAAAATTGAGTTCCTGAAATTTTCATCCCGAACAAGAATCGAATCAGGAACCATTGTGTTAGTAGTCCGATGCACTAACCGCTACAACACGTTTTATAAGCGAATAAGAAACGAATAAGTAACAGGGTATCAGTGTTGCGCTGAAACGGGTACATATGCGCTAATACGGTTTTTTCACTTCAGAGAACACACAATTACCGCCAGAGACATAAAAGCAATAGATAATCGATTTATTCCAAGGTGCAACGTATACCACGCGTATTAAAAGCGAATAAGGAACGAATAAGTAACAGGGTATCAGTCGAGCGCTGAAACGGGTACATATGTTCTATTAGGGTTATTTCACCTCTAAGAACCGACAGTTACCGCCAGAGACACAAAAATATTTCTTTTTGAAGTGCAACGCATAACACACGTTTTAAAAGCGAATAAGGAACGAATAAGTAACAGGGTATCAGTGTAGCGGTGAAATGGGTACATATGCGCAAATAGGTTTTTTCAACTCAGAGAACACATAATTACCACCAGAGACATGAAAGCAATCGATAATCGTTTTATTTCAAGGTGCAACGTATACCACGCGTATTGAAAGCGATTAAGGAACGAATGAGTTACAAGGTAGAAACCGAGCGCTGGAACGGGTACATACACGCTAATAGGGTTATTTCATCTCCAAGAACACATAGTTACCGCCAGAGACAAGAACACAATTGAAAATCATTTTCTAAAATGTTCATTTTTATACAAGCGCTCACCTCTTCGAACCAAGAACCAGATCTTCAAACATACGAATATAAAACATTTAAAAGGTAGAACGTATAAAAATCAAATAATAAACAAATAAGTATCTAACATAAAGCAACAGGATCGGTTGAGCACAAACACATATAAATAGGTCATAAGAAGGTCATTTTACCTCAACAAATTTAGATCTATAACAAGAGATAAGAATATAAACAAGAGTGCACACGCTGAAATGTCTCGCCTTCTTTACTAATCATGGATATTATGTTGATAGTCTTAAGTATAAAGCTTTATAACAACTGTCACATAACTTAACATTAACCAAGATAACAAAAACCAAATTGAATGAACCATGAAAATGAGGTCAAGGTCAGATGAAACATGCCAGACAGACATGTAGAGCTAACAATGCTTTCATACAACAAATATAGTTGACCTCTTACTTATAGTTTAAGAAAAAAAGACCAAACAGAAAAACTTAACACTGAGCAATGAACCGTGAAAATGAGGTCGAGGTCAAATAAAACCTGCGCGACTGACATACAGATCATATAATATTTCCAAACACCAAATATAATTGACTTATAGCATATAGTATTAGATAAAAAGACCAAAACTCAAAAACTTAACTTTGACCACTCAACCATGAAAATGAGGTCAAGGTCAGATGACATCTGCACGCTAGACTTGTACACCTTACAATAATTCCATACAACAAATATAGTAGATCTATTATGTAAAGTATGAGAAAAAGAGACCAAAACACAAAAACTTAACTATAACCACTGAACCGTGAAAATAAGGTCAAGGTCAGATGACACCTGCCAGTTGGACATGGACACCTTACAGTCCTTCCATACACCGAATATACTTGCCCTATTGCTTATAGTATCTGAGATATGGACTTGACCACCAAAACCTAACCTTGTTCACTGATCCATGAAATGAGGTCGAGGTTAAGTGAAAACTGTCTGACGGGCATGAGGACCTTACAAGGTACGCACATACCAAATATAATTATCCTATTACTTAAAATAAGACAGAATTCAACATTACAAAAAATCTTAACTTTATTTTCAAGTGGTCACTGAACCATGAAAATGAGGTCATTGACATTTGACATGTGACTGACAGAAACTTCTTAACATGAGGCATCCATATACAAAGTATGAAGCATCCAGTTCTTCCACCTTCTAAAATATAAAGTTTTTAAAAAGTTAGCTAACACCGCCTCCGCCGTAGCCGCCGTAGCCGCAACGTACAACAAACGTATTATAAGTGAATAGGTAACGAATAGGTAACGAATAGGTAACAGGGTATTAACCGAGCGCTGGAACGGGTACATGCGCGCTAATAGGGTCATTTCATCTCTAAGAACACATTTTTACCACCAGAGACATGGACACAATTGAAAATCCTTTTCTAAAAGCTAGGTGCAACGTACAACAAACGTATTATAAGTGAATAGGTAACGAATAGGTAACAGGTATTAACCGAGCGCTGGAACTGGTACACGCGCGCTAATAGGGTCATTTCATCTCTAAGAAGACATTGTTACCACCAGAGACACGAACACAATTAAAAAAACGATGTATTTCAAGGTGCAACGTATACCCTCCGCATTAAAAGCGAATAAGGAACGAATAAGTAACCGGGTATTATCCGAGCGCTGGAACGGGTAATATGCGCTAATAGGGGTATTTCATCTATAAGAACACATTATTACCACAAGAGATATGAACACAATTGAAGATCCGTTTCTTAAAGGTGCAACGTACAACAAACGTATTAAAAGCGAATAAGTAACGAATAAGTAACGAATAGGTAACAGGGTATTAACCGAGCGCTGGAACGGGTACATGCACGCTAATAGGGTTATTTCATCTCTAATCACACATTGTTACCACCAGAGACATGAACTTAAGTGAAAATCCTTTTCTAAAAGGTGCAACGTACAACAAACGTATTATAAGTGAATAGGTAACGAATAGGTAACAGGGTATTAACCGAGCTCTGGAACGGGAACATGCGCTCTAATAGGGTCATTTCTTCTCTAAGAACACATTGTTACCACCAGGGACATGGACACAATTGAAAATCTTTTTCTAAAAGGTGCAACGTACAACAAACGTATTATAAGTGAATAGGTAACGAATAGGTAACGAATAGGTAACAGGGTATTAACCGAGCGCTGGAACGGGTACATGCACGCTAATAGGGTCATTTCATCTCTAATTACACATTGTTACTACCAGAGACATGAACACAATTGAAAATCCTTTTCTAAAAGGTGCAACGTACAACAAACGTATTATAAGTGAATAGGTAACGAATAGGTAACAGGGTATTAACCGAGCGCTGGAACGAGTACATGCGCGCTAATAGGGTCATTTCATCTCTAATTACACATTGTTACCACCAGAGACATGAACACAAGTGAAAATCCTTTTCTTAAAGGTGCAACGTACAACAAACGTATTTAAAGCGAATAAGTAACGAATAGGTAACGAATAGGTAACGCATAGGTAACGAATAGGTAACAGGGTATTAACCGAGCGCTGGAACGAGCATATTTGCTAATAGGATCATTTCATCTCTAAGAACACATTGTTACCACCAGAGACATGAACACAATTGAAAATCCTTTTCTAAAAGGTGCAACGTACAACAAACGTATTATAAGTGAATAGGTAACGAATAGGTAACGAATAGGTAACAGGGTATTAACCGAGCGCTGGAACGAGTACATATGCGCTAATAGGGTCATTTCAGCTCTAAGAACACATTGTTACCACCAGAGACATGAACACAATTGAAAATCCTTTTCTAAAAGGTGCAACGTACAACAAACGTATTATAAGTGAATAGGTAACGAATAGGTAACGAATAGGTAACAGGGTATTAACCGAGCGCTGGAACGGGTACATGCACGCTAATAGGGTCATTTCATCTCTAATTACACATTGTTACCACCAGAGACATGAATACAATTGAAAATCCTTTTCTAAAAGGTGCAACGTACAACAAACGTATTATACGTGAATAGGTAACGAATAGGTAACGAATAGGTAACAGGGTATTAACTGAGCTCTGGAACGGGTACATGCGCTCTAATAGGGTCATTTCTTCTCTAAGAACACATTGTTACCACCAGAGACATGAACACAATTAAAAAACGATTTATTTCAAGGTGCAACGTATACCCTGCACATTAAAAGCGAATAAGGAACGAATAAGTAACCGGGTATTATCCGAGCGCTGGAACGGGTAATATGCGCTAATAGGGGTATTTCATCTATAAGAACACATTATTACCACAAGAGATATGAACAAAATTGAAAATCCGTTTCTTAAAGGTACAACGTACACCAAACGTATTAAAAGCGAATAAGTAACGGATAGGTAAGGAATAGGTAACAGGGTATTAACCGAGCGCTGGAACGGGTACATGCACGCTAATAGGGTCATTTCATCTCTAATTACACATTGTTACCACCAGAGACATGAACACAAGTGAAAATCCTTTTCTAAAAGGTGCAACGTACAACAAACGTATTATACGTGAATAGGTAACGAATAGGTAACGAATAGGTAACAGGGTATTAACTGAGCTCTGGAACGGGTACATGCGCTCTAATAGGGTCATTTCTTCTCTAAGAACACATTGTTACCACCAGAGACATGAACACAATTAAAAAACGATTTATTTCAAGGTGCAACGTATACTAGTACTTACCCCGCGCATTAAAAGCGAATAAGGAACGAATAAGTAACAGGGTATTATCCGAGCGCTGGAACGGGTGCATACGCGCTAATAGGGATATTTCATCTATAAGAACACATTATTACCACCAGAGATATGAACACAATTGAAAATCCTTTTCTAAAAGGTGCAACGTACAACAAACGTATTAAAAGCGAATAAGTAACGAATATTTAACAGGGTATTATCCGAGCGCTGGAACGGGTACATATGCGCTTATAGAGTTATATCACCTCTAAGAACCCAAATCTACCACCAGAGACAACAAAACAATTGAAAATCATGTTTTAAAAGGTGCAACGTATGATACACGTATTATAAGCGAATTATAAGCGAGTGATGGAACGAATTAAACAAGGTAATAACATGCTCCGAAACGATGTACACCCTGCTAACATGTTTAACCCCACCACATTATGTTAGTATGTGCCTGTCCCTAGACAAGAGCATGAAATTAAGTAGTTATGGTTTGTTTTTGTGTCACACATTTGTTTTCCGTTTATTTTTTTGTATATGAAATACGGCCGTTAGTTTTGTTGTTTGAATTGTTTGAAATTGTCATATCTGGGCCTTTTATAGGTGACTACACGGTTTGGGCTATGCTCATTGTTGAAGGCCGTACATTGACCTATAGTTGATAGTTTCTGTGTCATTTTGGTCTATTTTGGGTTGTTGTCTCATTGGCAATCATACCACATCTTTTTTTTATGCAAGCGCTAACACGGTGATTTCATCCCTTCGAACCAAGATCCATCTTCAAACACACGGACATAAAGCAGTTAAAAGGTAGAACGTATAAAAATTAAATAAGGAACAAATGAGTATCGAACATAAAGTAAAAGGATCGGTTGAGCACAAACACATATAAATAGGTCATAAAAAGATCATTTTAACTCTACAAATTTAGAACTATTACCAGATATAAGAGTATAAACAACAAGAAGTAATTGTAACAGGATGCTGTTACGAAGTCTCCCAAATAAAGCTCCAATAACTCGCTATTCATATGGTCCCATGTCCATTTGATTTGATTTTTTGTCCCATACAAGCTTAAGAATATATATGGTTTACTGGTGGGGATCTCTACCATTTACAAGTTTTCAAACAGGAAGGGGTGGTGGTGACCCCCAGGGACTTTACCTACATTTCATTTTATTTGTTTTATTGTCCCCTACAAGAATATATATGGTTTAGGGGTGGGGATGTTGACCGTTTACAATTTTTCAAACAAAAGGGGGTGGGATGACCCCCTCAGGACTTCCTTTTTATCTCATTTTATTTGTTTTATTTTCCCCTACAAGAACATATATGGTTGAGGGGTGTGGATCTGGACCATTTACAAGATAATAGTACATTCTCAAATTGAACGGGGTGGGGTTGACCCCAAGGAACTTCCATTTAATTTCATTTGATTAGTTTTATTGTCCCTTACAAAAATATATATAGTTTAGGGGTGGGGATGTTGACCGTTTACAAGTTTTCAAACAAGGGGGGTGGGGTGACCCCCTAGGGACTTTCCTTTTATTTCATTTCATTTGTTTTATTGTCCCCTACAAGAATATATATGGTTTAGGGGTTGGGATCTGGACCATTTACAAGATAATAGTACATTCTCAAATTGAACGGGGTGGGGGTGATCCCCAGGAACTTCCATTTAATTTCATTTGATTAGTTTTATTGTCCCTTACAAGAATATATATAGTTTAGGGGTAGGGATGTTGACCGTTTATAAGTTTTCAAACAAGAGGGGGTGGTGTGACCCCCTAAAGACTTTCCTTTTGTTTCATTTCATTTGTTTTATTGTCCCCTACAAGAATATATATGGTTTAGGGGTGGGGATCTGGACCATTTACAAGATAATAGTACATTCTCAAATTGAACGGGGTGGGGGTGACCCCAGGAACTTCCATTTAATTTCATTTGATTATTTTTATTGTCCCCTACAAGAATATATATGGTTTAGGGGTGGGGATCTGGACCGTTTACAAGATAATAGTACATTCTCAAATTGAACGGGGTGGGGTGATCCCTAGGAACTTTTATTTAATTTCATTTGATTAGTTTTATTGTCCCCTACAAGAATATATATGGTTTAGGGGTGGGGATCTGGACCGTTTACAAGTTAAAAGCATATTCTCAAATTGAAGGGGGTAGGGATGACCCCCCAGGGACTCCCCTATATTTCATGTGATTTGTTTTATTGTCCTTTAATTATTTCTGAAGACTGCATGTATCTATCACTTACAGTTTTCAAGTTATATTCATTTGAAAATTTTAGAAAATAAAATCCCATAGGGTTCTATAGTAAACCCCTCCCTTCTTTCTGCCCCCCAAAATACCCCTTAATAGACCTCAATGCACAAATGAACGATTGATGGCTCACCTAGACATATTAGTCTAACATTTTATGAAACCCTAAGTAAATCTGACAAGTAGTTTTGGAGAAATGCTGCGGACAAGTTCATTTTTAAAGTGGCGGAAGAAGAAGAGGAAGAAGAGGAAGAAGAGGAAGAAGAGGAAGAAGAATAATAATAAAAATAATAAGAACTTAGCAAAAACAATAAGTCTCCAAACTTTGTTCGAATAGGTAACGAATAGGGAATAGGGAATAGGTAACGAATAGGTAACGAATAGGGAATAGGGAATAGGTAACGAATAGGTAACGAATAGGGAATAGGGAATAGGTTATAACGAATAGGTAACGAATAGGGAATAGGGAATAGGTAACGAATAGGGAATAGGGAATAGGTAACCAACTTGACGTCCATTAGAAATATATGATAATTTTCCCTCTTCAACACTTTGGTACTCAATTTCTTAACACACAAGATAAATCCAAACCATGCATAATGGAAAAAAGTTACACTTTCACATAAGCAATTTTTTAAATGTTATAATTTTTAAAATCATAATTATACGACTATTGTTTTCAATAAATAATGATACTTAATGTACAGTACATCATAATATAAAAAAAAAAGAAGATGTGGTATGATTGCCAATGAAACAACTGACTATAAGAGACCAAAATGACACAGAACTTAACAACTATAGGTCACCGTACAGCCTTCAACAATGAGCAAAGCACATACCGAATAGTCAGCTATTAAAGGTCCCGAAATGACTATGTAAAACAATCCAAACGAAAAAAGTAACGGCCTTATTCAATATCAAAAAAATGAACGAAAAAAGATATGTATTACATAAACAAACAACAACTACTGAATTACAGGCTCCTGACATGGAACAGGCACATACAGACATAATGTGGCGGGGTTAAACATGTTAGCCGGATCCCAACCCTCCCCCTAACCTGGGACAGTGGTATAACAGTACAACATAAGAACGAACTAATATCGCTGTCACACTAGTTTAAAGCCACTAACAACTAATAAAAAATCATGCATCTAAGACTAGGTCGTAACCCTATTTGGCTGACTGAAAATTACTTGTATATATGGATGTAAATGTATGTTATAATTTAGGTTGCACTTAAATTTTAAAATATCCATTCATTCTTATACGAAAATGTTAGCGTACAAGACCCAAAGATGTGTATATGCAAACCGCTAGATAAGTTCGTAAAATGTAGATAGAAAAGTAAAGATTTATCGACTTTCAGCATACATTTGTTAACTTTATTTTACATATCATTATGATTTTAACATTAATGTCGGTTCAAACATTTGCCGATCTTGACTATCTTTCAGCTTTTAGTTAATTATAATATTCTAGAATACGACTTAGATAGTTATAATGGGTACGGGGAAAGTTGGTACGGGATACAGTTATACATTTTGGATCGTACCGGTATACCTGTCAAAATGATTTGCAAACACGTGGTTTAAGTAAACTATCTAAAAAAGAACGAGTTGCTTTAATGATGATCAAAATTTGGCGAAAAGAATATAGGATATCTTTTTGTTTTCGTCTTTTATGTTCTTTAGTTTGTGCTTATTTTTTGGGGTACCAATCTGTATGTGTCGCCTATCTTGTCGACACCAAATATTTTTAACTCCGCATTGGCTTGCTGCGGGCAAATGCACCATAAGAGTCGATAAATTCATTCATCTTGAAAGTGATTCCCTAAGGTCCGCAAAAAAAAACTTCCTTCACGGCCTTTTTTTTCTATTATTTACAATCGATGTTGCTGATGAATTTTGTGGGGAATTTTCGCCGCTATATTTATAGCTTTGTCTTATGGTACGATGAAATGGTCTTATGGTATGATGAAATGATCTTATAGTGTAATCAAATAGTCTACTGGTATATAGATGAAACCCCGTGATATAATAAATGTTAGCTTGATATTGACATATGTCTTTACAAGATAGTTATATGACATAATAGTATGACAAAATTGTATAGTATAGAAATGTATCGTTATAATATACTGAGGTGACAACTTGGTATGCGAAAGTTGCTAAATGTTATATTAAGATGTCTGTATAGTATAACATGTATCTTTATGACATTGCAATATCACATTATAGTTTAGTAAATTGACAAATCAGTATGAAAACGTAGCTCCATGCTATATCCAGATGTCTTCATAGTATGAAATATTATCTTCCTAACAAAGTGAAATAACAGAATAATATGAAAAGGTAGCTCAATGTTATATCAAAGTGTCTTTATAGTATATAAATGTATCTTAGTGATATAGCGAATTGACAGAGTATTATAGTCAAATGTCTTTATAGTATGTAAACGTATCTTAGTGATATAGCGAATTGACAGAGTATTATAGTCAAATGTCTTTATAGTATATAAATGTACCTTAGTGATATAGCGAATTGACAGAGTATTATAGTCAAATGTCTTTATAGTATATAAACGTATCCTAGTGATATAGCGAATTGACAGAGTATTATAGTCAAATGTCTTTATAGTATATAAACGTATCCTAGTGATATAGCGAATTGACAGAGTATTATAGTCAAATGTCTTTATAGTATATAAATGTATCTTAGTGATATAGCGAATTGACAGAATATTATAGTCAAATGTCTCTATAGTATAGAACATTTGCTTCATGATATATCTCTAACCTTAATACCTGGTTATTCTTATCATAAGGCAGCTGTGGCGTTCCATTTAACAGTCCACTGAAAAACATATTGTCATACCCGGACACATTTCACTGACACCGAGCCCACCATTCTATGCTCTTACTCTTTAAAGCGGAGAAGCAACAAATACCAATTTTAAAGTCTATGGTTTGACCCGACCGGGGTTCGATCATCCCGCAGTATAGGCAAACAATCTACCACCCGACCACCGGGGCGGTGAGACCAATTGACGTATATCTAGCCATTGCATGTCATCGTAGGCCTTCAACATTGAACAAATTAAACCTAAATTATTGATATAAGAAAAAAAAAGATGTGATATGATTTCCAATCAGACAACTTTTAGCCATAGGACAAATAAAGTAATTTTTTTTTCACCTTGCGGCTTTGAAAAATGAGCGAACCCCATACTATTTACTATGTTCATTTATTAACTACTTTAATTATTGTAAGAATAACTTTGAAAAAATAAGATTGATAAAAAATTATACACATATTCTGAATTCACAATACAAAGTTTGTACATCTGAGTAATTATTTTCTCTAAATTTCTGAAGATATTTGTAAATGTCAAGTAATTATTTACTTCAAATTAGTCTACTACACATAAGTTCAGTTAAATGTTATTTTCAATCAATAAAATATGTTTAATAAATTTCAAATCTTTGCCATAAAAACCATGTCACGTTCTATTTTGTCCCTCACGAATTAAAGAGATAATTGTTACAGGTTTTAATCATCTATGCATTGAAAAAAGTATTTAAGAATTTACAAACAAAACAATATTTTCATTGAAATAAACACTTACAGAATAATATTATTCACAGAAATTGAGTTTTTGAAAAATCTGTTGAAAGTACAAAGCTTTTATCTGATAAAATATATGAGCAAGAGAGGACGAGGTTTTATTTTTTAAAATGTATATACTTAGAGAAGTTTTAAATATAACCATAACGAGAGAAAATATGTGGCCAAAATAATGTCTATATAAAAAGAATGATGTGGTATAATTTCCAATTAGACAACTCTCCACAAGAGACCAAATGACACAGAAATTAACCACTATAGGTCACCGTACAGCCTTCAACAATGGGCAAAAGCCCATACCGCATAGTCAGCTATAAAAGACCCCAAAATGACAAATGTAAAACAGCTTAAACGAGAAAACTACATGTAACTACCAAACTTATGTACAAAAAATGAACGAAAAGCAAATATGTTACACATATACAAACGACGACAACTGAATTAAAGGCTCCTAAAATGGGACAGGCACATACATACAGAATGTGGCAGGGTTAAACATGTAAGCGGGATTCCAACCCTCCCCTTAACCTGGGACAGTGGTGTACTGTTGCACATTACAACGTAAGAACGAACTATAACTATCAGTAGAAAAAGACTTCCACTCATCAGATGGATTAAAAATAGAAATACTACGCAGAGTGGACGTGGAAACTCCAAATTTTTCATCATTTTCCGTCAAGTTGTCCGTGTCTCCCCAAAATGTTACCACGTCCAAATTGAACGTTTTTTGCACGGAACGTATGAAATGTAACGTAATTTATATATAATTATTTTTTCCATTAACTGAAAAATTAGCATTTTTGTGTCATAAGCTACATATCATTTAACATAATCTGTGTAATAATATATTTTTTGGAGAAATTTTTTAATAATTTCTCTGAAAATGTAATAAATCACCAAGAACATTTTACTTAAATCATATTATTGTAAACTATGTGCTGATCATAAAGGCGCAATTGTTTTGATTAATAATAACTTATCGACTTTGGAACCTAGAAACATGCATGTGCCTGCTAGAACGAATGTTTGTTGTAAGACACCTACATTTTTGTATTTGGGATGATGAAAGTACGGAACGGATAAAAAGACCATAAAATTATTCGCTATTTATAGTTCGAAAACTACAGTTAAAAGCGGTTGATAACATTTATACTTTTAAAGTATTAAACAGATTTGATGCTGGCTGTTTCCACACGATGTACATGCCTAGACTAAACTACTTGAAATCATTTTCAATAAGATAATGACGAAATAAAGTTTATTTGTCAAAAATATATAATCAGTCATGTATACAGTCTATTTTTTTCTTAATAAGACGTTAAACATCTTAATGCCAGCTGTCTTAAATACAATGCAAAGCTTTGGCGTTTTGTACAGAAGTCGGATTTAATAATTTTAAAAAACTACGTCGAGTTACCATTACTAAACCGAACTCTGTGCGTAACGTCATATCTCATGACGAAAATAAACTCCGCATCTACATTTACATCTATACGTTGAATTGTTAATCTTGCCCAATACTGAACGTTTCCGGTGGTCTCATGAAAAAGATAAAAAGAGTACAAACAATAAGTAATTATATAATTTAATGTACAACAACACAGATAAGGGAGCAACCATTTCACTTCAAAAGGGGGGTTGACTGAGTCAGATACACGAACCTTTTTTTTTTTTTTTTTTTGACACTATAAGGTACATGTATGAGGAATCTAGATTCAGAAAACTAACAAAACAATTTTCTACAAAATACTACTTCGGAAACTAAAGACTAACAACAGGAACACACCAACAAACAACTTCAGGTGCTCCTGAAAGAATAAAGGAATCTTTATCAACAAGTACATTGTAGAACATGTCGTGTTGCTCATAGCAAGTACAATATCGATGGCAAGATCATTGTGTGGTGTCTTTTTTAAATAACAGAGGACGGAGTTTCCGTAATAACTACGGGAGGATATCAATGTTCATCTTTGACACAGATATTCCACACCAATCAATTATAAATAGATATAGGAAGATGTGGTGGGAGTGCCAATGAGACAACTCTCCATCCAAATAACATTAATAAAAGTAAACCATTATAGGGTAAGGTATGGCCTTCAACACGGAGCCTTGGCTCACACCGAACAACAAGCTAAGAAGGCCCCAAAATTACCAGTGTAAAACCATTCAAACGGGAAAACCAACGGTCTAATCTATATAAAAACGAGAAACGAGAAACACGTATAAATTACGTAAACAAACAACAACTACTGTACGAAGCCTTAATAACGACAAAAAATAAAAAAACTATCGAAAGGAAATAATGACTTTAATTATCATGATAGGAAACACAAGCTTTAGCAATTGTCAAATAGAATAGGAGATGTTTACAAAGAAGACAACAACAAGGTCAAAGGACAGAAAACAGCCGAACACAGCTAGAAAATTCCACATCCGGAGGCGGGCTTTAACTAGCTTTATATTTGATTACACGTACATTGTAGTTTAAAAAATATCAAATTATGGCTGCTATATACTAATTGTCTATTTGTAGCTATTAAAAATGTCGAACCCGCCTATAGTTTTGCATTGGAAGACAATCTGAGATCGTCCCTTGGAATCGGAACAACCTACAATCTTTTTGTCAGACCTTTAGCTCAAGTTAATGTAACTGTGGCGTTAAATATCATTACTCTTAATTCGTTGGTAAGTACACAAAACATTGAATTGTTCTTTATCATGCGATGAATCATTCAACCATACAGATGTACAGATAAAACAAAGACTTAAACGTATAAATGACAAAGACTCCGTGTATCCTGCTTCTGTTGCAAGCACACGGTTTTGTGAAATTACTCTTTACATGAAAGTTCAATGGGGGGGGGGGGGGGTTCTCATTGTGGTCTGCGTTTAAGTCAGGTCAATTTAATTTAAATACATTTTTAACGATTGGCATGATTTAATTTAAATACATTTTTAACGATTGGCATGTTAAAAAAATGCACAAAATAGATACCAGAATCTATAAGACAATACATATTATGTGTCTTTGGATATCAGGTGTTTTTCCAAGGTTCGGAACAGGAGTATTAAGTCGCTGAAACTCGCATAACCACCTGTTTCTTAGCCTCGTACAAATACAGCTCATATTTACAGACACCAACAGTTCTTGTCTATTTTTCTACCTACTATATATTCTGATATCTTCATTTCATTGTGAGAATAATCGATATCTACACTTCACTAGGGAGATAACCAATTTAGAAATACAAATATCTTAGATATCTAAGAGGGTGAATAAAATCTTCTATTGATCCGTAGAGGGTCAGTATCGAATCATATAACTTATATTAACAACCACAGGCACTTGTTTCTATCCATGGGAAGTCCACTATCAACGTGTAGTTAGTCGTTAATATACGTTGATAATGGGGCTTCCCATGGATAGAAACAAGTGCCTGTGTTAACAACCCAAAAGTTATCGCTAGTCGGTCGTGTATTTGCATACTATACAGATATCGCTTCAAAGCTTCTATCACTGTCAGTCTATTCCATGTCGCTGTGACATTTGATCGATACACATTTATTGAATACTGTCAATCCATGAAAGTTGAAATTGAATGTAAAAACTCACACACATGAGATGAGAACTTTGAGGATTTTAGATACAAAGTTCAAGGGGTGTCAATGTAAATGTCACACAGACATAACATCGGATATTTGTAGATTTGCAAATCATATACATGTAAGAGTAATATAGGGGGGTACCTTTTCGGGACGTCCGGATCGGGTGTTTTTACGCTTGGGATTTCGGGATTGATCCTTTCGGGATCCGGGGATTTAATTTCTTTAAATTCGGGACCTCGGGATTTCATAGTTTTAAGTCCGGGATTTCGGGATAACTTAAAGGACCCCTCCGACCCCCTCCCCCTCCTTATAAATTTACTACCACGAATTGATATTATTTGAAAGGGAATTAAATGAAGTGGTTGTGGATGAAAAAAAGTTAATATGCATCACTGTTATTTCTGTTTTTCATCTAAATATAGTGACTGTCAGATTATTCATGATACACTATCTGTTTTTCGTTTTAGAGTATAAGTGACCAGTCGATGTCAATAGCTGGATATCTAACAATGGTAAGACAGAAATACAGGTGCTCGAAATCAGTTTCCTTCCAATCTGACAGATATCGGAAAATATCTACTATTTGCCCGACTTCAGAAATAAGTCTGCAATCTTCCTTGTATTGGGCAATCGTATAATTTGTCTGTTCGACATTGAAAAAGTATCTTCTGCCAATATCTAATTCCTAATTTTTATACATTATTATGGTATTTTATAAGATAAAATTTTGAATAGAAATACGGAATGTGTCAGAGAGACACAACCTAACCAGAGATCAGCAAACATCCGAAGGCTTTCAAAGGGTCTAGATTCATTTGTCTCCTTAACAAAATGTAACAAACGTCACACTAAACTCCCAAATAAACTAAATTTGAACAAAAACACACAAGACTAAAAAGGCAAGAGGCTCCTGACTTTTGACAGATGCAAAAGTGCGGCGGGATCAAACATATTTTGTGAGATCTCAATTCGCCCCTGTACCTCTAACCAATGTGCTAGAGTAAGCACACAGCAATACATACAGTAAAATTCAGTTTAAAAAATCAATACATTCATAACCTTATCAAGTCTCTATGTACTCCGTTTTAATTACAGTTTTGGGATGATCAGAGGTTAGACTGGTCACAAGATGCTACCTATAATACAAATATACCGGCTATTTACAGTAACGAAGAATATATATGGCGACCGGCTCTTATTATTGAAAATTCGTAAGTCAATTCATTGTTTGAAAAAAAGTTTTTTTGTTTCTAACTCAGACTATATTTCAATTACTTAAAGAATGCGTGACGTTCAGTCGGTACCTCCCATATATAAAACGTGCAAGTTCTGATTTTCGTAATTTAACAAATCTTTTCTATTACAATTATTGAAACTTATATTGAAATAAGTCTCATATCCATTTAATGAAAACAAGATTCCCCCCAAAAGAAGTCCATTGGGTAAACTGCAGTTTAAAATAATTATCCTGGGACTTTTCCCGTGTGTCAGAAAACTGTCTTTTACTTTAGTAAGGGTGTTAAATTTGCGTAAAGAGGTGTGTTTAAATCCACAACACTGTCCGATAGATGTTCGAAAATTATTTTATCCAACAGGGTGTCAGCATCTCATTAAATTAAAGAACATTTGAAACAAATCCATACTATGGAGTGCATACTAGGTACACTGTGGCGAGACTATATTTCTAAACCTATCTTACAAGTTCCTTTTTTTCAAAGGCAGTTTAAATTCCCCTTTGTCACATATAAAAAGAAGATGTGGTGTGATTGCTGAATTACCTTATAGGACATATATTAAAAAGAAGATACTTAATTATCTCATTCCAAATAAATTAGGTGCTCTACACGCATTGATACATTATCTTTATTCAGAATACATAAGATGTTGTACATTAATTCATTATCTTATTTCGAATACGTAAGATGCTAGATCTTATTCCGAATACATAAGATGTTGTACATTAATTCATTATCTTATTTGAATACGTAAGATGCTAGATCTTATTCCGAATACATAAGATGTTGTACATTAATTCATTATCTTATTTGAATACGTAAGATGCTAGATCTTATTCCGAATACATAAGATGTTGTACATTAATTCATTATCTTATTTGAATACGTAAGATGCTAGATCTTATTCCGAATACATAAGATGTTGTACATTAATTCATTATCTTATTTGAATACGTAAGATGCTAGATCTTATTCCGAATACATAAGGTGCTTTACATTGATACATCATCTTATTACGAATACATGAAGTACTACGTATAAATGGTCCGTGACCACAATTGTCGTCCCTTGTTTTTTCGTTGTTCACGAATATAGTCCCTAGTGTTGACAGTGGGTTACTTGCCATTAATTTTTATACCCTTTTATTGCCTCAAATTGCAAGTATGGGGGTGAAATTACACTGTAAAAAAATTTGGGTCCAGAATTTTAAAGGAAAGTAGTGATTTGGTCCAGCTGAAAAAGGTTGAAAATTAGCTCTTCGGAAGCTGTCAAATGATTTCAAGACGCCCTAAACATAAAATTGTCCATATTTTGAATTAGAGCTGATGAAGTTTTCTATAATTGTGATATAATTTGTCCCAAAAGTAGTACAACACACCGTAAAAGTTTCTTTGAGAAAGCGCAGGTGGGATTTTTTTTATTTTCATTTATAAAGAAATGGACTACGAAATAATTGTGTTCTTGGACCAAATGGTTTTACACTAGTAATTTTGGGGCCCTTTATAGCTTATTATTCGATGTGAGCCAAGGCTCCGTGTTGAAGGCCGTACATTGACCTATAATGATTTACTTTTATAAATTGTTATTTGGAGGGAGAGTTGTCTCATGGGCACACACACCACATTACTATATCTACGTAATATACTTCACATTGATACAGTTCCTTATTCCGAATACGTAACATGGTTGCATTAGAGGTAACCGGTGAGATCACGAACCGACGAATAATGACGAACGAACGTATCGGGAGCAGTGATTTTGATATTGAATAAAGCTCATTAAAATCGAATAATCGACTAAAATACCCCTTGACACCTCAAAAAGCTTCCTTTATTAGAAAACAATGATAAAATACGAGCTTTCAAGTATAAGGATGGATATATAAGACCATGTATTTTTAACTTATATATGGGAAGTGCCTATGTACGGATTAAAAAACGAAACAGTACGTATAAATGTATACCTGTGGTGATCACCTTGTACACTTTTAATAGTCACGTGGAATGATAGCATGATTAAATCATGGTTTCAAATTAAACATATGAAGTTTTCTGTTAAGTATTCGGTATTCGTTTTTTTCCCCCATTTTTCCCAAAGTACAAAGAGTAAATGGAATTCTCCACTTTTTTTGTTATTTAGCTTATTCTAAACAATGATCCGGATTAATACACATTGTCAGTTAATTCGTTCTAAAGCTTTGCATGCATATGCACCAAATGAGTGGTCACTTCCTATATAAAAGTATATACAGACGTTCCGCTAGAATTTTTCAACTTGTCAAATACATGACTGGGTATGAAATTTAAACCTTATTATATGACAAGGCCGGTGATTTCAGACCTAATATATGACTAGACGAAAACTATCAGGCAAATCTAAGGGACCAGCCATTTGAATTGAAAATGGGCTGGGGGAAAGGGCATGTTCAATTTTCTCGTCTGCAATTATTTTTGTCTCTTCCATTTCTAGCTAAATTTTTTTCGTTCAGTCTCTTTAAATTTGGAATCAAATTATTTATTTCCGGAATTATTAACACAATGCTTTAAGTGATATGCTATATCTGCAGATAATAAGCCCTTCTTTTAGAAAGAGCTGCATACAGCTCTACAATTGATGCCATTTTCCATCTTGGATGACCTATATCCTGCCTTTTTATTTCAGCCCCCTACAAATCAAACGGTCGTTCCATACTCTAGGTGCTTGCCAGAATTTATTTTTACAAAACTCAGAATCAAAATATTTTTATCTAAAAAATATAAGACCCGCCCCCCACTCCCCTCCCCAACTCCCACCAGAAACTGCTCCGTGACTAACGACATACAAAAAAAAAGAATAAAACAGACATTACGCGTGTAATTAGTACTGCAACCAGAGTTCATTTTTTAAAACTTTAATGTTCTGGAAGAACACATATCTAAATTATATATCGATGCAAGGAGGAATAACGTGTACAATAAAAACAGTTTGGTCGTAAAATCCAGAGTGGTCCCATTTTTGCGAAATTGAGGTCAAAAGTCAGACCAAAAAATATCAATATTTCAACTACAAGGACAAAACGGAGAAATTTCCTGATATTTATTCAATAGAATGCTACAAAAAAGGTCCAATCATAAGCATATGCCATAAACGATGTTAAATCTACAAATTTGACTTCTTATATTATGAGCTGCCATTACAAAATGGCGTTGATCTGGAACCTTCTGTTTTTCCCCATTTATGGCATAGCAAAAGAAGAAGTGGCCTTGACCTTTTCACATCCACAAACTTTCACATTGCTTATAATTTTTCACTACAGTATATTACAGAATTATTTTCTACCTATTTACGACCAGACGGAAATTAAAATATAAATAGTATTCTATCATTTATAACAATTTATTCAGGAACATTAAACTCGTTAACTTAGGCGTCTTTTTCGAGGTCAGTTGCAGTAAGTACTATGTCAATCGATAAAAAATGCACTTATAATCAAAGCGAGATAATGATAAACACTTAGACATTCTAGCTTGAAATTAATGATCCCGCTTCGTGTCATACGGCAGAGTACGTGATACGTTCGTGATTCGTACGTGATTCGTGATCTCACCGGTTACCTCTATTGATACTTACATACAATTGTTAATCTCACACAAGGCCTTCACACACTCATTGATACCTTTTCTTATTTCGAATACGTAAGATGCTTTACATAGATACAATGTACCTTATCTTATTCCGAATACGTAATATGCATTACATTAGTAAATTATGTTATTTCGAATACGTAAAGTGTTCTACATTGGTACATTATGTTATTTCGAATACGTACATGTACATGTAAGGTGTTCTAAATTGGAACATGATGTTAAATCCAATACTTAAGGTGTATTATGCTATTTCGGATACGTTAAGTGTTCTATACACATGGAAAAAAGTATTGCAACACCTTGAATTTTTACAACTTGAAAAATCAGCCTCTTATTTTGGATGGAATATGATGAAATAATTGAAAAATAATATTGAAACATAATTAATGATAACATTGGCATTAAAGCGAACAAAAAAATGTTTGATTTTTTTTTTTTTTATCTTACCACAACTTTGATAACAAAATGAAGTGTTTTTTTACAAAAAATGCATTTTACAACTTTTACTGTAGTCGAACTTTACAATCTCAGACATTTCCAAAATTAATCTTAAGATGAATGTTCACATCATGGTTGATTGTTATAATTATGTCAAATAATAAGTATTTTGTGCGCAGCCTCCATTCAAACGGATAAGCGCCTCTAAACATCTTCTAATTCCTGCCATAAGTCGACTAATTTGTTGCTTAGGTAACAGCAACCATTCCTGATGAAGGGCATTGTTTATTTTATGACGTGTTTGAACTGGTGTGTCCTTTCGCGCACTTTACGCCCAATAGTGTCCCATATATGATCGATTTGGTTCAAATCCGGGCTACGATCGAGCCAAGGAAGATAAAGAGAATTTCATTGGAACAAAGGATCTTCCTCTACAATACTAATTTCCAACGTTTGCGAGCTCTGCACTACATTGGATACGGGCAACTGTGTGTCTGTCCGTAAGTAAAGGTCCCCGAAATGGTCTTATCGCACGATAACCAGTAGCGATGAGTCGATTTCGAACAGTTCTTGTTTAAAGGCTCCTGTATGACCACCATTCTCTTTTAAGGATTGTATTGTTTGCAATGGGTTTCCTTTTGACCAACCTTCATTTTGCTTGATTTTCCCTAACAGATGTTATAGGAGGTCTTCTTGATCTCGGAAGGTCTTTAACATCGTTTGTTGCCCGAGGTTTATTCTCAAAACGACTTATAGTGGAAAGGTGATGAACAACAATACGTGCAATTGTCACAGCGACATACCTGCTTCTCTAATGCAGATAATATGCCATCTTGTTTCAGTTAAGAGTTGTAGATGACCAATTTCAAGGTGTCCATCACATAACTTTATAAAAACTTGGTTATTTAAAGTGTTGAAAACAATGAGGATAAAAATCTCTTTTTTATTGTTTACCGATACAGTTGCTGCATGTGCTGATAAGAACTTATCGAGTCGATATTTATTGATTAAATTCAGGTGAGATTTAAATAATGTTTAACTAGTTCGATTTCAACAAATTATATCACAAAAAAATAAAGAGTGTTTTTTTTTTAATTTGAATTTCAATTTGGTGTTGCAATATTTTTTGTCAATGTGTATACATTGGTACATTATGTTATTTCAAATACGTTCTACATTGGTACCATTTCTTATTTCGAATACTTCAGGTGTTCTACATTGGTACATTGTGTTATTTCGAATACGTTAGGTGTTCTACATCGGTACATTATGTTATTTCGAATACATGTGTACGTTTTGTGTTCTGCATTGGTACATTATCATGTTCCGAATAGGTAAGATGCTCCACATTGATACATTATCTTATCCTTATGGTATTGCGTATACGTTAGGTGCTCAACAAGGATCTGTTATTATATTCCCGAATATGTTATGCATTATGCAAATGTATTTATCTCAAAGTGGACCAATATAAAAAAAAATATATTTTAAAATACTGCTGCAAAAACATGCCTTAGCATTTTGGATTATCATATAAAGTTAAATGTGTTATCTCTTGTCCTTCTTTGTAGCGTGCGTGATATTTCGATAGTGAGTGACGCAAATGTCCTGATGAAAGTTCAATCGAGTGGCTCTGTCATTTGGACACCCTCTGGAATCTACATTACACACTGTGAGACAGATGTGACATATTATCCTTTCGATACCCAATCATGTGATGTGATTATTACCACGTGGGGTTATACGTCAATAGAGATAGCACTGTATGTTTCGCAGGAAGCTGTTCGTTTGGAATACTACAAGGAGAACGGAGAATGGACATACCAAGGGTTTTCAGCCTTTACGACCTCAAATACTAGAGAGGGTTCTTCTACACCAGAAATAACGTTCACATTAAGATTCAAGCGTAGACCGGTGTTCCACGTGTTGAATTCCCTGATTCCAATGGTTCTTTTAGCGTTCCTGAGTTCAATGGTATTCAAACTACCTCCGGATTCGGGAGAGAGGATAGGATATTCTCTTACTGTTCTACTAGCATACGCTGTCTATCTCACTATTATATCTGATAACATGCCGTCCACATCAAGTTCTACCTCTGTTTTAAGTAAGTATGTCTAAGAATAAACATCAAGAACTTGTAGCATGCTAATATGATCTAATATCCTTTGAATTGCATGTAAGTTTTTTAGCATCGCCATTAATAAAAATCGTGTATTTTGTTGGAAATGTTTTTTAAAAGTCATTTAATTAAACAGCAGCTATTGTCTTTTTGAATCAGAATTATTGAAACAACAGTGTTTCAAATTAAACCGTGAAGAATGAATATATAGTCAATATATCTTAAATCGTATGAAATTCTTGTATTTGTTTCATCGTTTTTGAAAGGAAAAAGCTAACAATGGTAAATGAATGACAAACCTAGACAGAAACATTTCCCGCCAAATTTTCCAATGCCTATATCTTAGAAACAAGGACACGGACCTATAAATTGTTTCTTTTTTTTTTAAAGTTCTGGGGTTTTTTTAAATTATCAATTTATATCAGACTTGTTAAACGATTTGTTAATTTGAAATAGAGTAGCGTATATCCTAAAAAGAAACACGAATTTTACAGAAATGTTCTTTCAAATTGTTATTCCAGCTCTTTACCTATTTGCAAGTATTATGTTTCCAATTGGTTGTTGCTATGCGAAATTTTTACGATTGACATACTTGGGGAGGCCTGCTACGAATGATTCCGACAACAAATGTAGGTGTTTTATACACCATTGTCTAGATATATCAATCTAGATTCACGTCATAACAAGTTTCAGTTGACAATCTTGAAATCGAAATATAACGGAAATTCCCGACCGGGATGATATTTAAGAAAGATGCGAGTTAATTACCCTGTGTTGATGTGTTAAGGTATATAAGAACTTCTTTTTTGATGAGACAAGTGCCTACATGTCTACATGTACCTATATTATTTCTCGCTGCGAGTAGTCATAACTATTTACTGGGCTATGTATAGGATTATCACCAGCGATACGGTTTGAAGTACTATACTTTTCATAAGATATTTTTATTTCAGCTATTTACTTACTGTTTGTCCTAGCTTTGGGTGTGCTGTCCGTCATCATAACTATATATGTATTAGATTGTCACCATAAAGACGAACAAATTCCAGTTCCCACATGGCTTATAAAGATTTCGACTAGCTGCTTGGCAAAATTTGCATGTTGGAAAGATAGTTCATGTTTGTGTGGACGAAAAGTGCAACCATACGGAGAAGCTACAGAAAGTGTACCTGAAACCACCGAAAAGCATTCTGGGGAATTTAATTCATTGACATGGAAAGATATAGGTCAAATATTAGATGGATTTTTCTTGAGATTGTATTTACTTGTTATTTGTTTTATGACATTAATTTTGTTCCTAATATTAGTGATTGGATATTACATCAAATAATATTGTACATATTTGTCACTGGTTGTTATATGATTATAGTATCAGGAATAATTTGTCTAGTAAAATTTTTTAATATCATTGGAAGTCATACTGTAAGTTGTGAAAATCAAATAATAGGATACATTGGCGTTGGTAGTTTATTATATCAAATGAATGAATGCCGGCACATTTTGAATGCCGATGGAAAACAAATTATATTGTATATATAAGCCATGGTACAAAACAGTACTCACACAGCACAAAAACTCTCACAAGCAAGGAACAACTATGTATATTTCATGTTAATATATACATTGTACTGTCGGGTAACTCTTTGAATAGTTTTACTTAGTCCTAGATAAGTGTAAATTTACATACAATAGGCTAATTTCATAATTAAAGTTTTAGTATGAGGACAAATTACAGTCCTGTGGAAACAAATGTAGATGTGTCCGAATGTATTATTAACCGATTCTGTTAGAATCCATCAGTGATAAAAATAAAGAAATTTAAACAATAAAATTAATAATCTACGATGGCAATTAAATTTTTGTTCATTATTACATTTTGATAGTCCTCATCACACTGTTAAACATCCGCCACATCACATGATAGGTTTCTTCATTCGAATATCTATTTACAGCCATGTCAGTAAGTTTATGACATGTATGCCCCATAGCATGATTCTAGGAAGAATCACCAAGGTAAATATAGGTACAACAGACTGTATGCGATTGCCATGAAGACCAACCGAACCATCTGAAAAAGTAGAAAAAGTCTTATCAAAATTGTGCTGTTTCGTTCGAACCAACATGTGTTCGATAACTCATTTAAAAATTTATATTTTATGTTATAAAATTAAAACGCATTTCAACATTTGTCATTTGTGTTAATTTTGAGGAATACACGCAAAACTTTCAATTTAATTGTGATAAACTGGTACCTTGTATGCCTTAGTCTGGTACCCTGTCGGGGTTTTGTGATACAAGGGTACTATCTATGATTCTTAATAATTATATCAGTTTATGTTTTTGTCATTCAGTATTTTCATTGATAATGATTATCTCTTGCAACATTTTTCTATCTTTCTCAGACAGAAAAATAAAATTAATATATTTTTTTGTCAAATTCTATATAATACTACACAAAAAGTCAAGAGAAAACAGGAACTTATTACAGAAGGTTCCGCTCGCACAATGACATGTCCATGTTTTAGAGAACCTCAAAATCAACCATACCCAAAATTCTTCAGAAACTACATTCAACCACAACGTCAACGTGTTACAGATATAACGGACTATGATAAACTGTTGATAATAGAAATTACATTTTAAAAATTTTAAAGTATTGTTATATTTTTGCAAGCAACGACTTATTTCACTTTTGCGTAAAATATAGACAAAGAAATATCCATGATTCACATCTGCCTATAACACATGGTTTCCAATCTTTGAAGAAGAAAAAATATTGACAAATAAGTAAAGAACAAGTTTGAATATGCGACCTGTATTTTTCAAAATGATAAAGGCAATACTTAAAAGAAACATTTCATCGCACCTGATTTAATGACCAACCCGGCAGTTTTGATGATCAAACCTATAGTATCATTGATCACTGAAATAAATGTACAATGTAATGTAACTTCCATCTAACTTTCGGGGTACCTTGTGTTATATAGGTTTAACCACAGTGGTATATGGGGTTCGTGTTGCTCAGTCTTTAATGAACTTTGTACATTTACGCTTGTTTCACGTTTTACTGTGTTTTGTTTGTCATGGCGTTGTCAGATTTAATCAACGTATGGTTTTTTTTATTGAGAATTTCGATATTTTTTGTGTCTAAACTCTACAGAAACATACATAGAGGTGTTAGAATTATTTTTTACATTTAATTTATAGACTCGGGAGAATTTCTAGGTTGATTGGGATTTAAATTTGTTGTTATTGTTATATAGAAGAAACAAATACAATGCTGAATTAAGACGGAGAGACGGTCTCCTCGTGCATCAGATATACCAAAAACAACACATACATAAAATTATATATTAATTACAAATTGGACTAAAATCGAGAAAGTTCAGTGTCGACACATAAATTTTACAAAGTGACGGTACACGATAAAGCATTAGTATTCGTAGGAAATTTCATTCCAGTTCTACTGTTTATACGATAAAACAACTTTTTAGTTTAATTCCATCCTATATACATATGATATAGAATCCAAACTCTGACTTGATAAAAAAAAAACAAAAAAAAAAACGAATCCGATCCGTTTTAGATTTTGCTACTGCTGAATTGTTAAACTTCTTAATGGAAAGGGAGATTAAAAAACATATCAGGCTCCAACAGTCTTTCGTTTTTAAGTGTAATCAGTGTTTTAAGATTTGTGTTGTGTAGGATTCGTTCAATTAATTCTTACATGATGGATTGCCTTTACCATCGCGGTACTTCTTTAAACAGTTGTTATATGAACAGAGGTGGTTTTCTTTGAAACTACAATTGTCTAAATTAAACATGATAAATAAAAAAATCAATATTAAGATAAACATTAGAATGTCGTTATGCTGACTAGGACACAATTGTACTTTACAACAATTTTTCTTATCATGATTTCCTTGGTAGGAGGTTGCTTCTTAGATAAAGGTATACCACCTGCAGATTCTATATGGGCCTATCCCAAGTTATGAGCCTGCAATTAAATGGTTATCGTCTTGTGCTGTGTCTCGTATTTGTTTGTCGTTAATTGTTTTGCATAGTTTGTTCTTATGTTGTGTATTAACACAACTGTCCCGGGTTAGGAGTATGGTGTGCACCAATTCTATTAAGTCAGGAAAAAGTAAGGAGTTTGACTGTCCCTCTGGTATTTTTTGTCCCTCTTTCAGGAACCTGTTGTGTTGTTCAGTTGTTGTCGTGTGTTTATAAGTCTTTCTCATTTATCCTTTTTATATAGATAAAACCGTTGTTTTTTTCTGTTTGGATTGTTTTACACTGGTCATTTTGAGGATTTTTACAGCTCAATGTTGTTGAAGGCCGTACTGTGATTTATAGTTGTTATATCCGTGTCATGTTTGTATCGTGTGGACAGCTGTCTCATTAGCACTCATACCAATTTTTCATATTTCAATAAAACAAATGACTTCAAACAGTTAGAAGTTAGAGTTATACTTTCAACAGTGTACGGCCGCCATTATGAACAGGTTGATCATTATGTTAATGCCATGAATTATCTATAAAAAGTGTGTAACCATTAATTATCACAAAATATGAAGGCAACCACAATATATCAAATACTGAGAAATTTGTTTGCCACTACCTTTTATCAATGTTTTTCATATAACCCTTAAGCTAATAATGTGAATCCCATTTGTTATATTGATTTGCAGGAAGTCGTTGGTTCGATGACCTGTCTGCTTTGACCAAATAATTGCAAATTGCCTTAATCCTATTATCCGCTTAACACGCATTTATGAGCTTTAAGCAATGAATAATCGGCTCTGTATATAATATGATTTTGTTCGGCTACGTATCTTCCTGTATGTCTTTACCATATTTTATAAATATTAAACTTTGTGAAATCCAGTTCAACGTGACTGTCTAGTTCCTTATGTCGTATAAACAGTTCCTTTACCCTTTAAATACCGAATTAGATTATTAACCGGGTTTATAATATCATTAGCAACACGACATGTGCCAGATGTGGGGCAGGATGTGCTTATCATTCCGGAGGACCTGAGATAGACCCCCGTTTTTGGTGGGGTTGGTGTTGCTTCGTTTTCCATGATGTGCATTGTGATCTATTATTTTTCTGTTTGTCTTTTTCCTTTGTTAGCCATGGAGTTGTCAGTTTATTTTCGACTGTCCCTCGGGTAACTTTCACCCCTCTTCCGTCAAGGTTTATGTTCAGAGACGTACATATTACCATAATGAATTTCGAAAATTGATATAGAACCCTAATCCATTATCATTGCAATCTGCAGTGAACATATTACATATTTCCATTATAGATTCGACATGAATCCTAGAAATAACTGTTTAGATAAAACAAAGAAAAAGGTAAGGAAATAATTCACTTCAAGTTAACGTAGTGTGTGACCAAATACTTTAATGTTATTACTTTGTATAAATCGACAACGATTGCTTGTTGTTTTGTTTTTAAGACAAAAGGTTCATACTTAACAATTCTTGTATCCAAAACTTACGATTTAGCTCTGTTCCAACCATGAAAAAATTTACCAGGGGAAATACACAGATACATACATAACATAAGAACGTTTTCAGTTTACTCATAATGTTTTCTAAATGATAAATTTCATGTGAAAAGTTTTTTTTCTAACCACTTGAACGGAAGCATTTTAAAACAAATAATCACAATGAACTTAACAATATGCGGAACAAATTATTTTCATATAAATATATGTTTAGTAAAGGAAATGAAACATTTATTTTCCCACTTTTTTACCTTTCAACTTTTTAGTTAATAAATGAATTAAAGTCGCAACAGTGAAAACATATCGCATATTTAATTATGAATCGTAATGCAATGCAATCATTTAACAAGTAAACTGTAACACAGAAATAAATATAAGGGAAAGACGCACTTGTTGTTAATTATAAAAAGTTATAAATTTTAAAATGAATAATACAAAAATGCCACTAGCAAACGGACGAGGAACTGCTTCTCCTTCGGTGCAATTCCCGTTTGTTTTCCCCGTATAAGTGACTATCACTTGTTTGTTTGTATTTTTTTGTGTTTGATGAAAGCGTTTTAGCTTCTATCGTTTCTAATTATTGAAATGTCCGTTTAAATCTTCTTCTTCCGTATACACTTACGGTCATAGTTCTATTGAAGCAAATGGAATTAACTAAAACCTTCACGTTGGCTTTCGCTTGGACGAGACCGAAAGATCCAAAAGCAAACCAAAATTCGTGCCATTCAGATTGATGAAACATAATTTGGGTAATAAAAATGCATTTTACAAAAAAATTAAAATCGAGAAGATTTTATTTCTGTTTTTTGACACAAAATTGGTTAAAATTTGATTAAAAGATTACCTTGAAATATTTTAAAACAAATCAATGGTTCTTTCATCTGGGCCAAAGGGCCGAGTGAGCTTTTCTCATCACTTGGCGTCCGTCGTCCGTCGTCCTTCGTCTGTCTTCTGTCGTCGTCGTCCGTCTTCGTTAACTTTTACAAAAAGTGAAACTACTGGGCCAAATTCAATCAAACTTGGCCACAATCATCAATTGGGTATAAAATTAAAAAAAAAGTGTGACGTGAGCCGACCAACCAACCAAAATGGCCGCCATGGCTAAAAATAGAATATAAGGGTCAAATGTAGAATTTTGCTTACAACTCTGAAATCAAAGCATCTAAAGCAAATTTGACATGGGTAAAATTGTTTATTAAGTAAAGAGGATCTATCTGCTCTGAAATTTTTAGATGAATCGGACAACGTATTGTTGGGTTGCTGCCCTTGAATTGGTAATTTTAAGAAAACATTGTTGTTTTTGGTTATTATCTTGAATATTGTTATAGTTTGGGATTAACTATGAACAGCAATAATGTCCAGCGAAGTAAGATTCTACTCTTTACACCAGTATTCCACATTCAAATTAAAGACAAATTGACACAGTTGGTATTGCTTTGCTTCGTAAAAAAGAATGGCCAACGTAGATACAAATATTTTGTCTTAGGGAGGGATAAATCCTACTTTGTAAAGGATCACTCTGATTCGAACAAAAAATTTTCTGAAACTGATATTATCAAGATGCTTGATTTCTTGATTGACAACATATTTGTAACGTTCGGAGGACGTGTTTTTCAACAAACTGTCGGCATTCCAATGGGAACAAACTGTGCCCCCCCTACTTGCCGACTTGTTTTTTTATTTTTACGAGGCTGACTTCATGCAGGAACTTCTTAGGAAGAAAGATAAGAAGTTTGCAATATCCTTTAACTCTACTTTTCGCTATATAGATGATGTTCTTTCACCATATAATTCAAAATTTGGTGACTATGTGGAGCGCATCTATCCAATCGAGCTAAAGATAAAGGATATTACAGATACAGTTAAGTCGACCTCATATCTTGACTTACATCTAGAAATTGACAATGAGGGTCGGTTGAAAACAAAACTTTACCACAAAAGAGATGATTTCAGCTTTCCAATTGTGAACATTCCATTTCTAAGTAGCAACATTCCAGCAGCACCTGCATTCGGGGTATATATCTCCCAATTGATACGATATTCCCGGGCTTGCATTTCCTATCATGATTTTCTTGATAGAGGGTTGCTGCTCACAAGGAAGCTATTAAACCAAGAGTTCCAAATGGTGAAGTTGAAGTCATCCCTTCGTAAATTTTTGGTTGACCGTTATGGAATAACCGTTTCACAAATGATATCGGATATGTTCCTTACGTCGTAACTACAATCACCTTCCCTTTCATGAATGTGACCTACCGAATTAGACTATTTACCGGATTTGATATCACATAAGCAACATTTCTGTGTCATTGCTCTCTCATAAAGACTTGTCTCATTGACAATCATACCACATTTTCTTTCATATAATTATATTCCAGCTGAAAAAATGATTATGTGATATTTCAATGTGGTATGAATTTATCAAGACTTAGCAAGACCAAAACGCTGAGTATAATGTTAAAGTGCTACCTCGTAAAATAGTCATACATTTTTGGTCTCACTTTGAAATGCTGTGTGTATAAAACAAAATAATTGATACGACTGATATTCCATCAGCAACATACCTCAATGGAGATGATCCCAACGCATTAAGACAACATTAATTCAGTATTTCATCTTCTTTAACGATGGAGCTTTTTATCATAAGTAAACTGTATCCTGTGTAAGAATCTTTGAGTGGATTTAGAAATTGTGTTGATATTTTCTGAATAGGTGCAAAACCTTAAAATTATCAGAATAGTGACATATGACTATGAAGGGAAGATTCTACCACTAGAGGCTCTTAAGTACCTGTGTCGCTCATCTTGGTCTATGAGCATACATGTATTAAACAAAGGACACAGATGGATCCATGACAAAATTATGTTTTGATGATGGTGATGTGTTTGTAGATCTTACTTTGCTGAATATTCTCGCTACTTGCAATTTTACCTATCTATAATAAACTTGGCCGTTTAGTTACAGAGGAAAATATTTTGTAAAAATTACCAAAATATTACCAAATTATTGAACATTGTTCAAAATTGACTATAAAGGGCACTAACTCCTTAAGAGATCAACTGACAATTTTCGTCATGTTAACTTATTTGTAGATCTTACTTAGCTGAACATTATTGCTGTTTACAGATTATCCCATCCATAATAGTATGCAAGATAATAACCAAAAACTGCAAAATTTCTTTAAGAAATACCAATTGGGGGCAGCAAACCAACAACCAGTTGTCCAATTCATCTGAAAATTTCAGGGCATATAGATATTGATAAACAGTTTAATCCCTTGTCTGATTTTCTCCTAATGTAAACATTTTACCCTTATGTTCTATTTTTAGCCATTGTGGCCATCTTGGTTGGTTGGTTGGCTGGGTCACTGAACACATTTTATAAACAAAATACCCTAATAATGATCATGGCTAAATTAAGTTAAATTTGGCCAAGTGGCTTCAGGGAGGAAAATTTGTTTATAAGATTACTAAATTTTTTTGAAAAATTGGTAAAAATTGACTATAAAGACAAATAACTCCTCAAGGGGTCAACTGACCATTTTGTTAATGCTGACTTATTCGTAGATCTTACTTTGCTGAACATTATTGCTGTTAACAGTTTATCTCTATCTATAATTATATACAAGACAATTACCAAAAACTGCAAAGTTTCCTTTAAATTACTAGTTCGGGGGCAGCAACCAAACAACAGATTGTCTGATTTGTCTGAAAAATGGAAGGTAGATAGATCTTGACCTGATAAACAATTTTACCCCCATGTCAGATTTGCTCTAAATGGTTTGGTTTCAGAGATATAAGTTAAAATCTACATTTTACCCCTATGTTTTTTTTAACAATGGCGGCCATCTTTGGTGGTTGGCCGGGTCACCGAACACTAGATACCCTAGTAATGATTTTGGCAAAGTTTGGTTATCTTTGGACCAGTATTTTATGATAAGTATATACCAATACATCGTGATACGTGAACAAGAAAGCAAGTTCCTGGTGCATCTCCTGATATCATACCTTGAGTATGATCTGCTTTCCCTTTCCGGAGCACCTGAGATCACCCCTAGTTTTTTGGTGGGTTTCATGTTGTTTATTTTTTAGTTTTCTGTGTTTTGTCATGTGTGCTGTTGTTTTTCATTTTTAGCCATGGCGTTATCAGTTTGTTTTAGATTTATGAGTTTGACTGTCCCTTTGGTATCTTTCGTCCCTCTTCTACAAATAAGTCATCATGACCAAAATGGTCAATTGACCCTTTTAGAAGTTATTGTACTTTATAGTCATTTTTACCAATTTTTTTGTAAATTTTTGTTATATTTTACAAAAGTCTTCTCCTCTGAGACTGCTGTGTCAAATTTAAGCAAATTTAGCCACTATTATCATTGGGGTATCTAGTTTAAACTAGATGCTCTTAAGAGGCTGTGTCGCTCACCTTGGTCTATGAAGAACACAGATGAATTCATGACAAATTGTGTTTGTAGATCTTACTTGACTGAAAATTCTTGCTTCTTACAATTTTCTCTATTTATAATAAACTTGGCCCTTTAGATACAGGGGAAGATATTTGGTAAAAATTTAAAGTTTTTGTACAAAATTTACAAAATATTTTCCTCTGATACTAATGGGCCAAGTTCATTATAGATGGAGATAATTGTAAGTAGCAAGAATGTTCAGTAAAGTAAGAACTTCAAACACATCACCATCACCAAAAAATAATTTTGTCATGAATCCATGTGCGTCTTTTTGTTTATTATGCACATAGACCAAGGTGAGCGATACAGACCCTTAAGAGCCTCTAATTTGTTTGTGTTAAGCTTAAAATAGCACATCATAATTTGAAATGAAGATGGGCTTTTTTAATAAAGTTTCTATAAAGCAAACATGTTTTTGGAGTTTTTCTCTGTCTAGTAGATTGTTGCGTTTATCGTTTATGACTATTGCAATCAACATAATATCAGTATATTTCAAAACACTGGTAAATTCAAAGTAGTAGTCCACTAGCGTTTCTGTTATCTTTTAGGATTTCAGAGATACCGCGTTACAGGCCATTAAAATGGGTTAAAAGTAAACAAATGGAAAATGTCCTTATCAAATTTGTTATCAATAAGATCCACAAATGAGAAGGGAGTTAGTGTGTTTCATTCAAAAATTCTTAAAATTGTGTAATTTTAAAACAGCAGTCAATGACTTTATTTTAATATTTGGCTATTACTCATATGTATTAGACTGATAACATACTGTTTAAATAACATATGTGCGCTACAGCAACTACATGAGGGTCAAATAGATTCATAATTGCCATGTACATGGTCTGAATGTGTTCAATTTAATAACAATGTAAACCCAAAACTTACGCAATCTGCCATTGTCAGAATTTGTATCTTGATAAGTATAATTGTTTCCCATATGTAATCATAAATACCAAATCTCCGATTTTGTATCCTACTTTTGAACTTTTAAGGTTCATTACAAAACATACCCCTGAAATATACGTTTCATCATATATTCAACAAACATTAATGGAACATATGCAAAAAAGCAATTGACACTAGTTTATTTACATCCAACTATCTCAACATGAAAGTACAATAAGAAAGAATTCAAAATATCTAACACGTAAACCACCACCTATACTGTTTTATTTGGTCATTGTTTATTAATTACCAATTATTGATACATAAGGGGCATATTAGATCTTCCAGCACCCTTGTCACACGAATGCAATTCATTATTTTTAAATAAATCTTGTCATTTTTATCTTTTCTTTGGACAAATCATAGAAAAAAATCTGAATACTTTAACAGGTAGTATGAAAACTATCAAAATGGAATATGCAGTATATGATAGCAAAAGTGACTACATCTTAATAAAGTAAATAGTACACGTAAACAGTGATACAATCACTGATCAAGTGTGTCTTATGGCAAAGGTTGTTCTGGATTATGAATTAACAATGACGTCCTTTGTAAATTTATTATTTTCATCAGTTTTATTTTCCCTGCTTTCACTGTTCGAAGACGACTCGTTAAACTGGATATTATTGCTTCCATCTCTTCTCAACGGATCCACTGGTTGATCATAATCTATGTCAACGTTTGTTTCTCCTATATAATCACAAGCAGTGGCTTCTGAATCATGCCATTGTACCATTTGATTCTCGTCGATTTCATCATATTGATCCGCTTCAATAGTGTAGGTCTGCGTAAAACATTGATTCATTTTGACTTTATTTTGCATCATTTTTTTAACAACACATGCAGTAATCACAATAATTAGGAAAAATGTGACTGAGTCAGATCAGATACAATATGATAACACAATGTCATGTGCAACAACTTTTTATTAAATCTACATAAATTACCATCAAGATGAAAATAAGTACAAACAAATCAATCTCCTTCATATGTAAACCAAATATTTACTGAATTTCATTTTACTCTTAAATTTCTGTACTGCTTCAGGTGACCTGTAATATGCAGAATATATACATTTTTCATTTAGTATGAATGTGTTATCAGAGTTTTCGTACATATTTTATATTGACGTACATATGTTATATTTATATATAGGTCTGCTCTATATGGCAGTTCGTATTGGACTTCTCCTGTTTAAATTTGCTTTTGATTTTAGATTTTTGCTAAACTATATCTTTTTTTTTTAATTCTTCAAAACTTAGAGGAATGATCTTCCCATGATCTATGTTGTTTTTTTTATTTCTGTTATTCAATAATTTTGGCAAGGCGAAAAATAGAACAAACGGTTAAAATATCTTTTTTTAGTCATACTTAATGCCGTTTTTGGAAATCGGAGAATTTAACTTCAATCGGCATCTTTAAAGACCCGTATAAAGCGGAATTATGTACTGATTATTGGTTTATTGTTGATAGGAAAATATAACGTTCTCCTTAATCATATTAGAAATACGAAATTATCAAACTTTCAAAGGATACAAAGAATTGTATTGCTACTATAAAGATCATTTCATTATACGGCCTACATTTATTTCATTCTTTCGTTTTCTTTCGTGTTTTTCATTGACTCTGAACTGTTTGCAAAGTATCCATTCAATTCAATCAACAATATTTTCAGATCGACTGCTGGACTTTAATCGACGTCCAATATTTGTATCACCTGTCTAATGTGACGCATTTTCATCTCGACTACCAACAAAGAAGGTAATCGCGTCCTAAATTTTCAATAAATTTAATTAAAAGGACCAACATCAGTAAATAACAATTAAACAACAAACGCTATCATATAGCATGTACATGACTTATAGTTATTGTAAAATAACACTTAATGTAAAAATAAATATACTGTTCCTAGTTCTCCACCCATTACTATCTTTGTGCGTCACAAAAACCAAGTGCAGAAAGAATTAAATGTAAAAAATGAGCATAAAATTATTTTTCGGATTTCGGGTATATGTTGCGCTTTAAAACTTTAAATGTCAGTGGCGTTGTATATAGACCCGAAAAAAGTCAACTATAAAGTAGAGTTTGTGCGAGTTAGAATATGTAAGTAAATAAAGGCAACAGTAGTATACCTCTGTTCAAAACTCATAAATCTATGGACAAAAAACAAAATCGGGGTATCAAACTAAAACTGAGGGAAACGCATTAAATATTAGAGGAGAACAACGACACAACATTAAAATGTAACACACACAGCAATGGACTAAGCATTAGACTAATTCCGATGAGAATAACCAATATAACATCAAAACCAAATACAAGAATTTGGGATAGAAAAGTAGCGTGACACGTTTTATAGTAAGGTGAATTTACACTCAAATATAGGAGAAAACAAACGTCACAACGGAAACACAACGTAAAAATGTTACACACACAGAAACGAACTATGATATAACAATGGCTATTTAAATGTCAGTACATATTGATTGATATATATTTTTTCCATCCAGTGACAAACTTTTTTATGAATTTTCAGGAGTGGAGTGACAATTTGATTTATTCCAAAAAATCTAGGTGATTGTTTAAAAATCTAGAAGTAACTTGTAAAATCATTAACCCGTTCGCCCGCACATATTTTCCGTCCTATAATCACAATCAATGCTATCAGGAAATGATTACTCTAAATCAATATCAATGAATTAAGTTTATATCTGGTTAACATAAGGCAATTTGAATTTTACCAGTTTGATTTGATACAGAATGTTTTGATACAGTCTCCACATATACAGTAGAACTTGTTGACCTCAGTGTTGATTATATACCTTTTCGGAACATATCTGACAGATATAACAATTAAAATATAGTACGTTAATGTATTGCTTAAAAGGAAAATTGATGAATACGTCTTTGACGGCTTTACAAGGATTTTCTAAAAACAAATGTTTAAAGCACAATCACGATATCCAATTGTTTAACGGAAGAAGAATCTGTTGAATATCCCAGGTGGTCTAGATCTGCGTTCTTTAAAACTGATCTCGCCTTCAAATTCATCTTCTATGACTCTAACATGTAAAACTGAACCTAAAAGACATTTAAAAACAAAATGTCAGTGAAGGTGTATACAATTATAGGGAACATATTTAATTTCTATTTAATAAAATATCTACGCAAAATATGTGTTTGATCATCGTTTAAAAGCAGATGTAACATTGGTCATTTTGACCGAGTGAAGGTTGTTTGTCTTCCATTATACAATCTCTGAAATGAACATGTAAAAATATTATGTTATTAAAAACAACTATGGTGGCCATACTTCACTTGTCCTAAAAGATATAATACCATATTTGGAATCCTAAATCATTTCGTTTTATTATAATTTTAGTATATTCAAAAGGGTCATACAAACTCAAAAACAAACTGATTACACGTAAAACTAAACTATATTATTGAAAACAACTGTGATGGGTATACCTTAATTATCTATCATCGTTTTAACCGTATAAGATTGATTCACAATTAGGTTGATAAAATCATTGTTTTGTTCGCAGTTGTTACCTTTTAAAGTTAAATCAAGATATGAGACAATCTTTATTGTATCGAGTGTATCATTTATGTCAAGGGATAGATGCGTAAAACATAAAACTGGCATAGTCACCTAACCGAATAAATAATTGAAGGAACATCTATTTATAGCTGAAAGTGAAGTGGAATTGTAATGCTGGCATCTTCTTTCTTTTCTCGAAAGGCTCCTTTAACATGATTAGGGGACATCATATTATAAAAGAAGGAACACGTCGATAAGAAGATGAACACAGTTGGTTTCTATGGGAATGCCGAATATTTGCGGGGGAAACCGTTACAATTGTTTCGTCAATAAAAAATGTCTATTATTTTGACGAAGTCCTTTTCAAGGAGTTATATGTTTGAATCAAACAGATTTCTGCAGACATGAATATTTCATCTACGTCGGTAATAATATCTATGAAACAGAGTAGGACATTTGCTTTTTATTTGTCTTGAATGAGAATACATGTATAAAGGATATACAAGTCCAATATTTTGATACATTACAATAGTAATCAAACGTACCATGATTATAATTTAGTACGCCAGACGCGCGTTTTGTCTACATAAGACACATCAGTGACGCTCAGATCAAAAAAGTTATAAGCCAAATAAAATACATAGTTGAAGATCATTGCGGACCAAGAATTCAAAACGAGTTGTGCCAAATACGGCTAAGGTAATCTATTCCTGGGATAAGACAATCCTTAGTTTTTTGTAAAATTCAAAATTTGGTAATAGAAAATTTCTAAATATGACCATATAATTGATATCCATGTACAAACCAGTAAAAGTCTGAAATGGCCTATATCTGTACTCGACTGTATTGACTTTAATTCGACCAGTCTGAATTGCTCTGAATTTCACTAGACATTATACAACCCAAGTCTTAACTATACTCGACTGTACTGATAAGTACTTGACCCTTATCTTTGCAATTGAAAATAGTCTGAACTATTACTCGACCAGTCTGAACCATACTTGACCAAATAACTTCTACTTTGTTTTTAACTTTAATTGGTAAAATAAGTATTTTTTTAACTGCAATGACAAAAACCACCAAAAAATAAAAAGATATAGAAAACAGATTTTTGCATTCTTACATGATTCTCACATTTATCAAATGTCAAATTGCCAAATACATGCAAACTAATTTAATAATGTTATTTTAAAGTTGAAGAGATTTGGTTAAAACAAATTCTTTAACCTAACAGACACAGATATAGAGAGGGTAATTAAACCTAAACAAGGTGCTTCTTGTTTGACATGTTTTTTTCTCATAATTTTCTTAAATTCCTAAATACAAACTAGCTATGTTTCATTGTTACATCCAATGTGTATATATATATATCATTTAAATGAGGTAACACCAGCCAAGAAAATCAATGAAATTGTTTTAACTTATATCAGAAATATGTCTATTCTTATTATAATTTTGGGTATATGATATATAATATATAACAGAAGGGGATGAAATTCCAAGAAACGATAAGTTATAAAGTTATACCTCCTCCTTAGGGCAAACTCATTTAAAAGATCTCACCTGGTCAGAGAAAATGAAATTCTAAATAGCATTCATTCCAAATTGCAACATTCCTGTCAATCTTAAGTCACAGAACCTTTTGAATTCACTAGAAAAGTAATACTCCAGTTTAAGAAAAAAATGGGGCTATCGTTTTACCTGCAAAGCACACACGTAATGATTTAATTAAACCTTATAAAAGTGCTTCTTGTATGCCATGTCTTAAATTGTGACAAAAAAATTTCTAAATTTAATTGAAATTGCTTTTTACTGCACTTTGAAACATACAAGAATTTTTTTTTAACATAAATTGTTATTTAAAATTGCTATGAATAAACTCATCATGCTACCAGGACTAACAGTTTACACTACGCCAGACGCGCGTTTCGTATACAAAAGACTTATAAGTGACGCTCGAATCAAAAATGTTTTAAAGGCCAAATGATTTACGAAGTTGAAGAGCATTGACGACCACAAATTCCTAAAAGTTTTGCCAAATACAGCTAAGGTAATCTATTCCTGAGATAGAAAGGCCTTAGTATTTAAAAAATTTAAAGTTTTGTTAACAGATAATTTATTATTATGAACAACTATGATAAGTCAAGGCAACACAGAAAGTTCTATTATCACGATTATAACAAAAGTGTCATTTTTAAAATTGTCTAACTGTTTCAAATCAGCTTAGATTTTCATCAAACTTGTCAGCTATCTTTATTTATTTCTCTTATTTAATGCCAGGTTGTTTTGTATATGGTGTATTGCTGTCAAATTAAAGGACTAGGTTAATAGATATAAATAAGCTAAAATGTTAAGATTTGACTAAATTCAGATAGATATCTTTAATTTAGATATTTAATTTCACATCAATTAACAAAATTTTCAAAAAAACTGGTATTTTGTAAGATATATATGTTGTGTACAAGTTATCATTTTGTACAAATTATAATTTGTACAAAAATATTGTACAGATTATAATTTGTATTTTGACTTTGTACAAAAAGTGCTTGTACAAATTAGCATTGTACAAAAACGGACAAAAATTCACTTATAACTTGTACAATTATTTATCATATGGATTTTGGTGAAAAAAGCATTTATACACATTATTGAAATGCTATTAAATTACCACACAGTACACCTAAGTTACAAAATCAATAATTAGTTCTTTATCATTCGTTTGAGCAGTTGATCTAGTGATTTATGGAATCAGGTATTACAAACCATCTTTTGACTCTCAAATCAATGACGATCTGTTTTACTGGCATTTTAACTGCTTCACATAGCGAACGTTGAAGCCCAAGAACCGTTGCTGTGAATAAACATGTATAGATCACTGCTTCAGTTAGACTTTTAGACAAATAAATATCCAAGAAAGAAAGCGAGATTAAACACCCCATTTGGTTAAGGAATATGACTATGCTAAAGTCAGGAATATGTCAGTTGTTTTTCTGCCGTTTTTTATTCATGTTTTGTTTTCAACAAGGATCTTTGTTTTATAAATATCAAACTTAACGAAAATCAGTTGAGACAATCTAAACTTGAAAAAACAACATAAAACGTATGCAGAACAGACAGACAGACCTTTACTTTATAGTTGGTGTAGTCTTATAAAATCATCAGACCCAATGGCATTGAACGGTTTTGAACCATCAATCTTTTCACAAACAAAAATGAAGCTGAATAAGTCATGTAAATCCAATCTTTTGATGTACCAATTACAAATATAAACTATTTTTTGTTTAAAGAAAGATTTGATTGTTTTCATGGACTTTTTAAAATAACGAATAAGTGGCAACATATCTTTAGAGATCCTTATCATCAAAATGCTGTACACAAACTTTTACAATATAATCGTTTTTGCAAAGTTTCTAAATAAAACAAAAATCCTCAAAATAACGATAAGAACTAATCAAGCAGTACTATTGAATGATCTTTTAAGAAAAAGTAGTTTATGTATTAAAAATTAGTATAAAAATCCTATTTGTTTACTTTTTTTCTCTCAAAAATTTCGAAGATCAATCTGCCTTTTGTAGTTTTACACACGGTGTATTTTGTTAATTAGGTTTAGGGTGTGGTCAGTTAATTACAATTCTATCGTGTGAATCAATGCATTTTTCACCAAAATTCATATTTAAAACTGTTGTTCAAGTTATAAGTGAATTTTGGTCAAATTTTGTACAAATTGTAATTTGTACAGGCACGTTTTGTACACATTATAATTTGTACAAAGTCAAAATACAAATTATAATGTGTACAATATTTTTGTACAAGTTAAAATTTGTACAAAATGATAACTTGTACACAACATATATATACAATGGAAATAGCTGTATATTTTGAGGATATTCAAGTTGCTTTGAAATAGTTATGATATCTTTAAAGATGACTATCTGAATTTAGTATGAACTGAAAATTCTTGCTTTTTTTACCTTGATTAACTTGATAAATTTGACAACAATATGCCAAACAACATAACAACCTGTGATATTGTAAGATCAATATACAACTGGGACAGACGTTTAGTATGATAAAAATCCAAGTTGAAAAAGTTATCAAAAAACATTTAAGATCAGTATTTGAATTTAGTCAGGACTGCAAATCTAGCTTTTTTCAACTAGATTAATTAAATCCTTTAATTTTACAGCAATACACAGAACTACCAAACACACTTGCATTCTTCAAGATCAATGAACAATTATGATAGCTGTAGAGTTTTAAAAATATCCAAGTTGATATGATTAAATTATAGAAATAATTAAAGATGACTGTCTGAATTAATCAAAACTGAATAGCTTTTGTTACCTATTATCTAAATCCTTTAATTTGACAGCAATGATAGAAACTACCAAATAACCTAAAGCTAGACATTTGTAAGGTTAATATAGAATTGGGTTATATGGGCTGAATAGACAAGTCCAGACTAAATTTGAAGGTCAAGACAGGTCAAGACAGGTAGAGTATGGTTCAGAATAGGTCAAGGATTTTTAAGACGAAAAGAAAATGGTTAAGATTTGATCGAGTACAAGTTCAGACTGTTAAGTCATGTTTACTCTGTGTTTTTGTTCGATGTATTTCTAGTTGTATCCATCTGATGTGTTAAGCCTCTTTCAACAGATTTTCATAGTTTGTTCTTAAGTTGTACTGTTATACCAACGTCACTGGTAAAGTTGGAAAGTTGGGTGCATGTTTAACCCGTCACATTTTATGTGTGCCTGTCCCAATTAAGGAGCCTGTTATTCAGTGGTTGTAGATTGTTGTTTTTTGCGTTCATATTTCTTTTTCCGTTCATTTTTTTGAACATATTGTAAGCCGTTAGTTTTCTCGTTTGAATTGTTTTACATGTGTCCTTTTGTGTCATTTTATAGCTGACTAGGCAATACAGTCATTACTAATTTTTGACAGTCGTATGGTGACCTATAGTTGTTGATTTCTGTGTCATTGCTCTCTCATAAAGACTTGTCTCATTGACAATCATACCACATTTTCTTTCATATAATTATATTCCAGCTGAAAAAATGATTATGTGATATTTCAATGTGGTATGAATTTATCAAGACTTAGCAAGACCAAAACGCTGAGTATAATGTTAAAGTGCTACCTCGTAAAATAGTCATACATTTTTGGTCTCACTTTGAACTGCTGTGTGTATAAAACAAAATAATTGATACGACTGATATTCCATCAGCAACATACCTCAATGGAGATGATCCCAACGCATTAAGACAACATTAATTCAGTATTTCATCTTCTTTAACGATGGAGCTTTTTATCATAAGTAAACTGTATCCTGTGTAAGAATCTTTGAGTGGATTTAGAAATTGTGTTGATATTTTCTGAATAGGTGCAAAACCTTAAAATTATCAGAATAGTGACATATGACTATGAAGGGAAGATTCTACCACTAGAGGCTCTTAAGTACCTGTGTCGCTCATCTTGGTCTATGAGCATACATGTATTAAACAAAGGACACAGATGGATCCATGACAAAATTATGTTTTGGTGATGGTGATGTGTTTGTAGATCTTACTTTGCTGAATATTCTCGCTACTTGCAATTTTACCTATCTATAATAAACTTGGCCGTTTAGTTACAGAGGAAAATATTTTGTAAAAATTACCAAAATATTACCAAATTATTGAACATTGTTCAAAATTGACTATAAAGGGCACTAACTCCTTAAGAGATCAACTGACAATTTTCGTCATGTTAACTTATTTGTAGATCTTACGTAGCTGAACATTATTGCTGTTTACAGATTATCCCATCCATAATAGTATGCAAGATAATAACCAAAAACTGCAAAATTTCTTTAAGAAATACCAATTGGGGGCAGCAAACCAACAACCAGTTGTCCAATTCATCTGAAAATTTCAGGGCATATAGATATTGATAAACAGTTTAATCCCTTGTCTGATTTTCTCCTAATGTAAACATTTTATCCTTATGTTCTATTTTTAGCCATTGTGGCCATCTTGGTTGGTTGGTTGGCTGGGTCACTGAACACATTTTATAAACAAAATACCCTAATAATGATCATGGCTAAATTAAGTTAAATTTGGCCAAGTGGCTTCAGGGAGGAAAATTTGTTTATACAGATTACTAAATTTTTTTGAAAAATTGGTAAAAATTGACTATAAAGACAAATAACTCCTCAAGGGGTCAACTGACCATTTTGTTAATGCTGACTTATTCGTAGATCTTACTTTGCTGAACATTATTGCTGTTAACAGTTTATCTCTATCTATAATTATATACAAGACAATTACCAAAAACTGCAAAGTTTCCTTTAAATTACTAGTTCGGGGGCAGCAACCAAACAACAGATTGTCTGATTTGTCTGAAAAATGGAAGGTAGATAGATCTTGACCTGATAAACAATTTTACCCCCATGTCAGATTTGCTCTAAATGGTTTGGTTTCAGAGATATAAGTTAAAATCTACATTTTACCCCTATGTTTTTTTTTAACAATGGCGGCCATCTTTGGTGGTTGGCCGGGTCACCGAACACTAGATACCCTAGTAATGATTTTGGCAAAGTTTGGTTATCTTTGGACCAGTATTTTATGATAAGTATATACCAATACATCGTGATATGTGAACAAGAAAGCAAGTTCCTGGTGCATCTCCTGATATCATACCTTGAGTATGATCTGCTTTCCCTTTCCGGAGCACCTGAGATCATTCCAAATTTGTGTTGGGGTTCTTGTTACCTTATCTTCAGTTTTCTCTGTTTTGTTATGTGTAATATTGGTTGTATGCTTGTCCTTTTTTGACCATGATACTCCCAGTTTATTTAACCATTCTCAATTTATTTTCGATTAATGAGCTTGGATATCCCTCTGGTATCTTCAAACATTCTTAATAAAATAGTTCCAGAAAAAACGCTTCGGACGTACTAAATCCTTAGGTGTAAATTAATTTCTTTAGCATTTGGTCGATACCACTACTGAGTGATTGGTAGTATTCGAGGGTAGAATAAGCTCATTAATCTGTGCTTCAGAAGAAAGAAAAACATGATACATACTGAATTGTACTGATTCATATAATTAAGAAACGAAGTTTCTAACATCACCAAGCCAAGTTTTTTATACGGTAAATTTGCTAAATATAAAAAAAAGAAGATGTGATATGACTTTCAATGAGAAAAATCTTCACAAGATGACATTCAAAGACATAAACAACTATAGATCGTCATACGGCCTTGAACAATGAGCAAACTTAATGCCACTTCAGGCATAAAAGGCTCCGAAGTGTCAAATGTAAAACATTTCAAATGAGAAAGTTCATGTCAGTTATGCAGGTTCCTCAGCTTTCAAAGTGTCTGTCTGAGCTAAAATTATGACTATAGACAACTTTCGAGTTCAATTTTCCGTAAAAAGCTCTGTTCCTATGGTGAGTTAGTGGTTGGATACCTTTTATGTTATATTGCACGAATTCTTCGGCAAATTATGTTCCCTTAATTGACAATCAGCACTGCTGTCATTTGGGAATTATAATTAAGTACATACAAAACAAATATTATTCTTAGTTTATACTGCACAATGACGATCCCTTAGACGCTTGGAGAACGTTAAAAGTGCAAAGATAAAGGCGATCCCTCTATCTTATAAATGACGTCATAAAGGCGCGCATTATTGACGATTTTTTTTCCGGTGATGGATGAACTCAAAAGTGATCAATTATACGTTGTTTCTTACTGTTGAGCATGTACATCACCTTGTTGAAGGACGCTGTGATGTTGTGAGTTTCATAATTTTCCGCTATTTTTAATAACTGTTTACCACAAGGAATAATGAGGACGAAACGTTTGAATTTATCTGCGTCTGTGTGTAAGAAAATGAGTCTAGAACTTATTCATCACACAATTCTGTAGCAAAGAAAATAAAATAATCGGAAAACATCACCACACAGAAGGAGGATATATGTATCTGGGTTACCTCAACATGCGGTTTCTGTTTACACTGAAAATGATACTATGTATAGAATTCATATAAAACAAATAGAAACAACTGATCCAAGTAACACTTATCAATTCAAAGTTTTAAAAAGTGTTGAAATGTTAGATTTTTTAAATTTTGATCAAAGTTTTAAAATATCAAACTTCCAAATTGTGTAAAAGTTTTGAAATTTTAACCAAATAATTAAAATATCAAAACTCTAAACATCGGTTTTAAATTTAATAGTTTAGAAATTTGATCAAACTTTTAAAATACTAAACCTAACGTGCAATTTTGATTATTTCTCTTTTTGTATGTTTGATTTTTAAACTTTTTATTTTTGTTATTTTTTGAAAAGGGGATGAAATAGGGGTTCCTGTGACTTGACTGCGAACCGAAATAAAAGCGAAACAAAACGAAACAGAATAAATATTTCTCAAAAGAAGAGAATTCATTTTAAACCAAGACACACGACTCGATAATCACCATTTTACGTGATGGTTTACCCAGCACCCATATTTTAGGAGTAACAGTAAAATCTGACCAACTCGCAGTTCACATGTATGTTAAGTAGTATGGTTAGGTTGAGTATGTATATATATTTTCTACTGGACGTTAAGCAATAAAATGGTTCAATACACGTTGTTTTATCTCATTTGATTTCAAATTTTCTGTTTTGCTCTCACGATTTCTTACTTTCTGCAATCATGTAGGCAGACGAATATATCTTTAACGATCATCTTTAACGTTTTAATTAACTATTTCTGTTTATTAATTGTTTGCCTACGATATTCAGCTTTGAGCGTTCCTGATCCAGAAAAGCGCTTCGGTCGTAACTTTTAACGTTTTGTTTTCATTTTTTATCGATTGCATGACGATCATATATTGCCTTGTATCATGTTTTCAGTTCTAAGTAAGTATCGGTACGGTAGGAAATCTAAATTCATGGTGTCGCAATGAACGTTGTGCTAGTCTGGAATGTGGGAGGTTTTTGATATCTTTTTACACCGATCAAATATTGGTAGCCTGAGTCAGGAAATTGTTATAAGGTATCTACAAAAATTCTTCATAGATAGATACCCAGGTGTAAATTTTGTATTTGCGCCAGACGCGAGTTTCGTCTAGAAAAGACGTATCAAAGACGCTCGAATAAAATTAAGTTAAAAACAAAAAACCCAATAAAGTCAAATTAAATTAAGAAGGCAAAAAAAAAACAAAAAAAAAAAAACATTAACATAAAACTGATCGTTCTGGTTTTCTAAAAGCTGAACACATTCATCATATAAATGTATATCGTTAAAACATTATTTTCAGCCTTCATATTTATGTTAAATTTGCCGCTGTACATTATGCGCCCATCTATTCATTTGTAGGTGTCGGCATTTTAAAATATTAAAACATATTTAGAATAGTTTATATCAGCGATAAATGGTAATCTTTTGGGGAATCTAAATAAATAATGTAAATAAGGTGACACTCTTTTTTTTATTTTACTTGGATACGTCCACGAGGGTCTTCAATAATGCTACATAAAAATATTCTGAATCCCAATTTGATAATAAAAAAAAAAATGTGCAAGCAGAGGACAAAACAAATATTCTGAATCCAGAAAACCCATACCTTATAGTGTTAAATTTTGAATTAAATAATTTGATCAATAGCGATGAAAAACTAGAAAAAAATGTAAGCGCTTAGCGCAATTTTTTCACTACAATAAAACAACCATATCCCCACTTTTGAAGTTAAATGGTTGCTCCCTTAGACAACGTTTGGACTGATGCTTGTAAAGAGTATATGCAGTTTTATATATGTAGCTCCATTAGGGAACCTAAATCAACCTCTGTTTTTAAATAGCAAATAAAGGGAAAAGGGATTTTTTTTTTGTATCAAGGGATATCATTGTTCATTATTTGTACTTTATGAATTTTTAAGTTATCGTACGATAATCACTTTTGCACAAAGTAAAAGAACACAGGTACGTCTAATAAGAATGAGGCGTGTAAAGAGAGTGCCATGCTGGCAGCTGCATGATAGATTTTTCCCTTTTTGGCCATACACCAATGTTGCTCTCGAAAAAACAGTACATTCTAAAACGCTGGATTTTAAGTAAAGCATTCACCTACAGAACGCTGAAAACTGAATATTGGAAAGTGAAGTGAATATAAAAACCGAAACAATTGAAGAGGTGTTCCGCAAAAGTGAAGTTAATCTGATGCACAGTGGTTGTCGTCTGTTGATACGTTCATACGTGTTTCTCGTTTCACGTTTTGATATAGATAAGACCGTTGGTTTTCCCGTTTGAATGGTTTTACACTTGTATTTTTTTAGCCCTTTATAGCTTTCTGTTCGATGTGAGTCAAGGCTCCGTGTTGAAGGCCTTACCCTAACCTATAATGGTTTACTTATATAAATTGTTATTTGGATGTCTACTTGTCTCATTGCCACTCATACCACATCTTCCTATATATATTAAACATATACAAATCTATCTATAAGGGCTACTTTGCCCGAGCGAGATGAATCCTAAGTTTCTTTGAAACTTGTATGTAAAAACCTATTTTGAATTATCGATTTTTGGTTGCCAGTGACAAGTATTTCATGAATGGTAGCAATAAATACAACAGGGAGGGAATGTGCTTGTTATAACATGATGCAGACATAATCTTTCAATTAGTTTAATTGAGGTCTGGAGCCGGCATATGTTTCCTATTCTGGCATAGTACTTCATGTACTTGGATTTCTTTTAAAGTGCGTTTTACTTAGTCCTATAATATAAGACTCTGAAGGTTCATATCATTTACATTCAACGTTATTTATCGGATATTTTTTGTTTACTATCAATGTTGAGCCTCAGAGTCTTATAGAATTTGTACCTTTTTCTTGTAGTAAATTTTAAATTAATTATCCACTGCCAAAGCAAATAATATTATGAGGAACAACCTAAATATGAATGAAAGTAATTCCTTACCGCATTAATAGTTTAAAATAATGTTCCTAATCCATCACTTTTATCCTCAGTTGACAAACATTTTTTTTCACGCCATTTTATTTCAAATATATATGTGCTAATTCTTTATTTTAAGGATTTCATGAACAAAACGAATTTGACGATAATATTTATAATCAGTATAGTACAACGTACGAAAACACGACCAATTACTGTAATAGTGTCATGCAATTATTGAAATAACCATAAAAAGTGGTGAGAGAATACGAATGGGGTTAACAGAATAGAGAACAATCAGCAAAAAACATTAAAAAATAGAAAAATATGGGTTAAACTTGATGATATGCCCCCATCCCCCAGATAAAACGGTATAAGTATATTGTTTACAGTGAAAAGAACAATGTCCAAAATAAAGTTATAATGTATGAACAGATTAGTAAAAAATATGTGTAAACATAAATTATAGATATAACTTATCATTAAGCGAGTCACTTCGTACCCAATAATTCTTAAGGGCTAGTCAATCAATCTTCGGTGAAATCTAGTTTGTCGTTACTATTCCATAACAGAACTGTCAAATTTTGATTTTCAAATGCGAGTTCGTGAGTCCACATAACGGGGGGGGGGGGGGGGGACAAACCGATTATCCTTCACAAAAAGTTTTCTACTCTAAGTTGTTAAATGAGCACCAACATAATTTTAAATCATGGGCGAGTTGTGAGAGCGGCCGAGGTTATAAATGTCTTTGGAAATGTGAGTTCACGTAACGGAGGCGTGTGAGTCAAATTCACCAAATAAATGTTCTCTAGTCAATAGAAAGGGCGATGCGACGAATTTCTTTCGAAAAACGAGTTAAAATGTTTATGAAATCTGCTAGATGCTAACGGTATGAAGTTGCAATGTTCCATGAGAGTACATCAATGTGAGAGCGAGCGTGACAATACATGATTTTCCAAGTACAGGTTCATAAAACAGAGGTGAGCTACAATGTACATGTATTCTCATTCACCAAATGTTCTTTAGTAAGTTGTTAAGCATCACAAGATATGTATTTCAAGTTGTGAGAGTGGGCGATGCATGTCCTTCGAAATATGAGTTCATACAACGGATTGAGCAAGCCAGTTATCCTGTCCAAGCTGTTAAGAATGAACATAAATCAATTGCGAGTTGGGAGAGCGGGCGTTGCAATGATCCTTCAAAATACGAGTTCATGCAACAGTGAGCGAGCCAATTACTATTCACCAAAAGTTCTCTTGTCCAAGTTGTTAAGCATCAGCAGAAATTAATTTCTAGTTGTGAAAGCGGATGAGTAGATGAATATCTTTCAAAATACGAGTTCATACAATGGGAATGAGAGAGCTAATTCTCTTTCACGAAACGTTTTCTTGGATATATCAATAGAAATAAAATAATAGTTTGCGAGGCAATATTTGTTTTGCAAAAATCGAGTTGTTACAAAGAATAATTGCAAGTTGTTAGAGAAGAAAGTTCGAGAAAGAATGCAATTTTGATCTCTCGGTGTTTGTAGAACTCTTCAACACTAAATTTGCTTCTTTCTTGACAAGTACATTTTTTAAACACTCTGCACAACATTTACAGGAAGGACACTGACAGTGCTGCAAATCGCATCCTTCGCCTTTTTTTGCATCTTCTATGAAGTTGTCTACGGTCAATGCATTTACAATTTAACGTCTAATAGAAGTACTGGTGTTTTTTATGTTATTGTTTATATATTTGCCGGTGGTTTTTAGCGACGAAGTAAAATTATCATAATAAAATAAAACTGAATCCATCCCTAGTGCATCTGCAAGCTTCTTGCCAATAGGAAAAAACTCATTTTGGACATTTAATATTTAAACTTTTCATGCATATGTTGATCTCGCAATTTTATAATCGTTTTGTTGTGTGAAGTCTCATTGAAAGGAACATATTAATATTGTTTGAATATGACAGGAAGAAAATATTTTTTTTTTTAAAAGTAGATGAAGTCGTTTAAAATAAGAAAAAGAAAGGAAAAAGTGGCCACCAGATTAACACCACAAGAAACATGAAAGATATTGTAATGCATAAATGCAAATTTATATTGGTTTGCGTAATTCGTGTAATGTTCATATCATATGAATCACTTTTTAAATACAAAATACTTATAGAATCACATTATAGGTTGCACTTTAATTTTTTGTAAATAAAGCTTTTTCTCAAAACACGCCTCTTTTGGGGAGTAATTGAATATTCATAGACAATTAATTTTGTTTACATACTGGTTCCCAGTTATGCTCTCTGTGTTCCATATCGCAGAGACAGAACTTTGGAATGTTACCAGTAAATAAACACGTGCATATTGTTTACATTGAAATCTATGGTTATCTTTCATTCGAGGTAGGGGTAGTTAAGAAAATTAGTGTAAGTTTAAACTCTGACAAGTTCAGGGCATATAAACGTTGAAAATATGCCGCACAGCCCTATATTTTGACCTTTGAAAAAAATTGTGGTGCATATGAACTTTCAATTCTAGGATTTTTTTCAAAACTTCATAGTAAAAGTGGTACAGTTTTAGCCGTAAAAGGAGTTCCTATGTCAATATTTACAGAAATGCAACCTACATGTATATAGGGTGAAAAAGGGGAACATTCAGAATTAAACCAAATTTGCTTTATTTCACAGATTTTAAAGAAATTAACTCAAATAAGAAGTTTTATAAATATTTAATGAAGATTGATAGAATCCTGGGCCTTAAATATGATGACTCAGCATAAATTCACAGTTTATAGTATGCATAGTTTACTTAAAGTCCTGGATACAAAATTAAATCATAATATTTGCATATTTGTAAGTTAAATTGTTAAGAAGTGCTTATATTTACTCTTCGCAGTCATTGAAACTCATAGATCCTTCCTGAATATTATTTATGGGGTATTTGTGTCCTTTTTATAACCCAAAAGTAAGCCGCAACAACTAAATCTGCATTTTTGTCACCACGGCATAATAAATACAAGCTAGAAAAACAAAAATATCTCAAGAAAACTTACAATAGTGTGTTCTATCCTGAATATGTACTAAATATGCTAAATTGCTAGAAACAGCAGAATGATTTAGGAAATTTGAGGCACCAGGGGCAAAAAATATAGAAAATTGCCTACCCCCTGGGTCATAAAACAAATAATTTAACTTGTAAATGCTATGATTTTATGATTTTAAAGTTCTTGATAAAGAAAACAATAACTATGCTTGGAAGTTATGCAAAAATCAGATGTTAGCAGTCATCTATACAACATTTTAAGTGAATTTACATCTCAGACTGGTATCTGCATTCATACAACTATTGAAAATATGGCTTTGTTTGAGCACTTCTATTATATATAGTAGCTAAATTGTGTCAGATATATGGTTACAGATGATACTGTTGTGACAAGAATTCTAAATTGACCATTTGAGGCAGAAAATGTGTTCTTTAATTGACAAATAGGCATACAGTAAGATGTGGACTGGAGATAGAAGTTGGATTGGATACTTTATATAATCTTGAATGTTGTAATGATTGATTGCTAAACATTACATTTCTGATATTCTGAAATGCTTTCAATATGTTATCAAAACAGTTTTTAACAGGTTCTAGGCATTTTTTATCAGAAAATATGCAAATAGGGTAAGCTGGCAATAATTAAAGTCTTGTTTTCAAATTCTTTAAAAAATTGAAACAGGGGAGAGGGTATAAAATGTATAGTAAAGAAAAACTTAAAGTATACACAGTGATTTCTTTAAGACTTTAATTCTGATAAATGAGTATTAATGTGAGAAAAACTGATTTTAGAGAGTTTTCTATTTGAATAAATGTCTGTATAGGTTGCACTTTGTAAATACAGCTGTTTCTCAAAACACGCCTCTTTTGTGTTCCATATCGCAGAGACGGAACTTGGGAATGTTACCAGTAAATAAACACGTGCATATTGTTTACATTGAAATCTGTGGTTACCTTTAATTCGAGGTAGGGGTAGTTAAGAAAATTAGTGTAAATTTAAACTCTGACAAGTTCAGGGCATATAAACGTTGAAAATATGCCGCACAGCCCTATATTTTGACCTTTGAAAAAAATTGTGGTGCATATGAACTTTCAATTCTAGGATAAGATTTTTTTCAAAACTTCATAGTAAAAGTGGTACAGTTTTAGCCGTAAAAGGAGTTCCTATGGGAAATTGCATTGTCAATATTTACAGAAATGCAACCTTTACCGTTTATTGATTGATATTTGACCCCAGACTCTGCATCTGACCGTTAAGCTATGCATTAACTGTATAACTATACATAGATATATATTGTATTGATATGTGAATCTTTTTTTACAAAGCTTGGGTAGAAGTTAATACATACAATGCAAGCAAGCCGACCAAGCTTTACTCTACACGCATTATGAAATTAGCCCTAATCAAAATTGTAAGGAAATGTGGTATGAAAGCCAATGAGACAAAAGAATTTTACATTAACAAGAGTCTAAATGAAGTTGATGTAAGCAATTTATACCATATGGCCTTCCGCGAGAGGGGAAACAAAACGCCATTATGACCATCATGGGAAAAAAACCGGTAATATGGCAAAGCCCCAACATGAAGAACTAAAGGCTCTCAAGAGCCTGTGTCGCTCACTTTGGTCTATCTGCATATTAACAATGGACACCGATAAATTCACGACAAAATTGTGTTTTTGTGATGGTGATGTGTTTGTTGATCTTTCTTTACTGAACTTTCTTGTTGCTACAATAATCTCTATCTATAATAAACTTGGCCCAGTAATTACAGTGAAAAATATTTCATAAAAATTTACAAAAATTAACAAAAATTTATGAAAATTGTTAACAATTGACTATAAAAAGCAATAACTCCTTAAGGGATCAATTGACAATTTTGGTCATGTTGACTTATTTGTAGATCTTATTTTGCTGAACATTATTGCTGTTTACAGTTTATCTCTATCTATAATAATATTCAAGATAATAACCAAAATCTTCAAAATTTCCTTTAAATTATTAATTCGGGGGCAGCAACCCAACAACAGGTTGTCCGATTTGTCTGAAATTTCAGGGCAGATTTGCTCTAAATGTTTTGGTTTTTGAGTTATAAGCCAAAAACTGCATTTTAGCCCTATGTTCTATTTTTAGTCATGGCAGCCATCTTGGTTGGTTGGCGTGGTCACGCCACACATTTTGTTTTTAACTATATACCCCAATGATGATTGTGGCCAACTTTGGTTTAATTTGGCCCAGTATTTTCAGAGGAGAAGATTTTTGTAAAAGATTACAAAAATTTACGAAAAAATGGTCAAAATTGACTATAAAGGGCAATAACTCCTTAAGGAAGTACACCACTAATCCATGGTCCAATTGCTTTCTATGTTAAATTCCTCAATTTCAAGTAGGCACACCACATTTATTTTAAGTTCAAATAAAGTGGCAATCATAACATGTCAAAGCAACACTTTATGGTGTCCTGTACTGAAAAATCAACATACCTTTAATGGCATATAAGAAAGAACTGGTTCCCGGAACTTCGGATGTACCAAAACAGGTACTTCAGATCTGACAAACAAACAAAATTTACCCTCTTTTTTAAATTTGGCGCACTTTTTTTAATAATTAAAATTAAAAGTCCAAAAGTGTTCTACAATGATCATCAGTCCTTCAGCTTTCATTTGATGCCAAAAATACTTAAATATCTTACATATTTTGAAAGTTACACTCATGCATAGGAACTGTTTTGTGTTAAATATGTACTACTTTCTGGTATGTGCTTTCTGGCAGGGCCCGAATTAGTGGTGTTACACAGAACCAAACTTGCTATATTGACTAAAGCATTACTTTATTTTATTCTATGATCTAATTCAAGCAATAAAACCATATAAAGCTTAAGTCCAAATACTATTTTACTAATTTTAAGCTCAAATTGGACTGGTAGTAATATATGGGTTATTCAAAGAAAACTGCATATGGATATTATATTTTGGCCAATATATTCCTTATTCTTTTCAATATTATTGTTTTATTTATTAATACCTTTTCGGAAAGCTATGTGCTTACCAATAGTCATATCTTTATCAGAGGTTCTTCATTAATAAAAATATATTAGTCCAAACTTAAGACAAAATTGAGAATATTTCCCCCCTTTTTTCTTTAAATTGGAAAAGGGCCTTTTCTTTTGTATAAACAATACTTCTGTGGTAAAAAATAAATTAACAAGAACACTTTATATATCCCTCAGCTAAATAACTTGCTAAACTGGTTCAAAAATGCATGTACAGTGAGATTTTGGAATTCCTATATGAGTATATACCATTTGCCTAGATTGTAAAAGGCTACCATAAGAAATACAAGAAAACTTGAAAAATCATCGGATTATTTGACCAAAAACCTTTTTTTTTTACCATACATAAGTCACAATATTCATGTTTTATTGATTTCAATCACAAATAATGCAAAAATAAGAACTTTAAGTCAATTCTTAACTGCAAACATGTTGTATGACCATAAAAGGTTTAACTACCTTTGTATGCCAATTTAATAGCTGAAATTTCCCTTAAAAAAATGTTCACCAAAGAAAGATGACTTCACATGATTACTAACATCAAATTTGACTTATTTTCATTGGAATCTTGGAATCTTCTAAAAATTGGATTTCTGATAATTCTCTGTAATAGGAAGTACACCACTAATTCATGGTATCATTGCTTTCTATGTTAAATTCCTTCATTTCAAGTAGGCACACCTCTTTTATTTTAAGTTCAAATAAAGTGGCAATCATTACATGTCAAAGTAACACTTTATGGTGTCTTGTACCGAAAAAATCAACATATCTTTATACGCATTTATACATATTTTGAAAGTTACACTCATGCGTAGGAACTATTTTGTGTTAAATATGACTGCTCTCTGGTATGTGCTTTCTGGCCGGTTCCGAATTAGTGGTGTTATACCTATAAGGGTTCAACTGACCATTTTAGTCATATTAACTTATTTGTAGATCTTACTTTGCTGAACATTATTGCCTATTACATTTTATCTCTTTCTATAATAATATTCAAGATAATAACCAAAATCTGCAAAATTTCCTTAAAATTACTTATTTCGGGGCAGCAAGCCGACAAACCGTTGTCCTATTCATTTGAAAATTTATGGGCGGATAGATTTTCACTTGATGAACAATTTTACTGCTGTCAGATTTGCTCTCAATGCTTTGGTTTCAGAGATATACGCAAAAATCTACATTTCACCCCTATATTCTATTTTTAGCCATGGTAGCCATCTTGGTTAGTTGGTCGGGTCATGCCACACATTTTTTAAACTAGATACCCCAAAGATGATTGTGGCCAAGTGTGGATTGATTTGGCCCAGTAGTTTCAGAGGAGTAGATTTTTGTAATAGATTACTAAGATTGACGAAAAATGGTTAAAATTGACTATAAAGGGCAATAACTCATAAAAGGATCAATTGACCATTTCGGTCTTGTTAACTTATTTGTAGATCTTACTTTGCTGAACATTTTTGCTGTTAACAGTTTATCTCTATCTATGATAATTTTCAAACTAATAACCAAAAACAGCAAAATTTCCCTTAAAATTACCAATTCAGGGGCAGCAACCTATCAACGGGTTGTCAGATTCATCTCAAAATTTTAGAGCAGATAGATCTTGACCTGATTAACAATTTTACTCCGTCAGATTTGCTCGAAATGCTTTGGTTTTAGAGTTATAAGCCAAAAACTGCATTTTACCTCTATGTTCTATTTTTAGCCATGGCGGCCATGTTTTTTTATGAAATGGGAATTAAAACACAAACTTTATTCTAGATACCCTAGGAATCAATCAGATGAAGTTTGGTATGAATTGGTTCAGTAGTTTTAGAGAAGAAGATCTTTGAAATAGTTTACGATGACGACGACGGACGGACGGATGGACGACGACGACGGACGACGACGGACGCCAAGTGATGGCAAAAGCTCACTTTTCCTTTTAGGAAAGGTGAGCTAATAAAACAATTGATTGACGTTAACCATAGTATGAATAGTATAAAGTTAATTATCTTTCAGTTAACGTCAATCAATTATTTTGTTTAGCTCACATGACAATGTTGAATATATAATCATTAAATGAAAATGTTAAGAATATTAACCATAACATTAAGCATGCGTACCACGCCCTCCTTGTCATACTTTTTTTGGGGGCATAAACTACACAGTCTCACGTCCAATAAAAATACTACATACCAACAAGTCTTACAGGAAGAGGCACAATATCCGCATAAAGGCCATATGCCCCACCTCCAATACCACCTGAAAAAGAGGTTTGGTGATTGTATACAGGATGATATGCTCGTATGTCGTTTCTTTTTTGTTTGAATATGTAACAACGGTTAATATATGTTCGAACCCGCTGCTTTTGTAATACGAATATACTTTTGTTAGTACATATTTGAACACAAAAAAAAAACTTCCTACTCGTTGGAGTACATATAAAGCGATATAAAAATTATTCATTTCTTCTTTTACATATTGTCGTTTTTGTTTTGTGTAAGTCTTGTTTGATTTGCATCAATCCAATACATTTGTATTTAAAATGACAAAATCAGACAGAAGTTCATGTGTACAAAACTGATCATGTGTGATGTTTAAAGGTTATAATAAGACAGAACAATGCATATATATATATATATATATATATATATATATATATATGTCGTAAAAGATGAACTCTTTTACAATATTACTTCCAAATTGAATAAATATTCTGGAATAACATTTCCAATGAAAAGAAAACGCTGCGGACTGGAAGGTATATCGTATGCTAGAAAGAACAAACAGATGTCTGTACTTTATCTTGATTAGTGTTTAACTATGGTGGCATACATCTGTCCCCACTTGCCACCCAGTTAAGTTGTCTTAATCAGCCAAACATTTTCGACTTGTCATTTAATTCGGTATACCTGTCAGATATATGAGTCTGTTTTCACATGTCATGGAATGGGGAAAATCGCCAAAAGACGTTTTAGTTTTTACAAAAAAGTTTCAACTTAGTGACAAGTAGACTCTATTTACTGACAACTCGATTTATTAGCTGATTATGACTATTTAACTTAGTGACAAGTATGGACAGATATATACCACCATATTAAACAATATCTTTGCAAAATATATTTTGTAGCAATATATCTTGTTGGTAAAATTGTTTCTCATATGTAACTTTTGGTGACAAGATCTAAATAAATATACTATTTTGTCCTGTTTCATATATGCTAAAGCAACATTTGTGAATATTACTACTGAATTCAAACATCCAAATATCGTATGAACATTTGAAAGAGTTTTTGAAACCGTATAATTTTCTAATTCATAGGGCCTAGCACAGATGCCCGATAATACTTCTTCTTTAAGATAAAACGTATCAAACCATGAAGACAGTCGCTTAAATGCTTCGGACATCTTCAATCTTCGGTGGTGATCATGAGTAGATGAATAGCTAATAGTTATGTTTACTTTTTATTATTCATTTGTTCTCAAATTTATTTATGAAGCAATAATATAATTCGTTGCAAAAGTTTAATGCATCCTTTTTAGAAAATAGTAGAAAACAACCTACCTAAAACCTGCAAAGCAGGATTCTTCGTTTTACTTACAAGTGTATTTGCGTATTCCAACGTGAAACAATCTAAAATAAAGATATTCCTGTTTATATAATATATCGATCCTAGAATATAGGAGAACGAAGCGACTTATAACATAGGATATTCAATTTGAAATATAAATTACAAACACAGGCAAGGTACAGTAACTACCAAATTTTGAATAAGATAAGGAATGCAATATACAATCTAGCAGACCATAGTAAAATATAACAAATGTTAAGAAAATAAATGGATGAAATCGTATAAAGGTATAACAATGTAACTACTTTTTATGCATCCCCATTTAAAAAAAAAATTCCAATGTACATATGCCAGGAAACCACACTGAGCAAAATTTGCACAAAAATATCATTTTTGATTTAGATGCCTATACATTTTAATTTTCAATCCTTGTCATTATTCTTTTAAAGAAAATATGGTGTTCAACCGTACCATATACAGAATAAAAACAAATATAGTAGGAAATATATTTAAGCAAATGAAAATCAAATGATCAATTTTAAAACCTGTTTTATGTACAGTACATGTCTTTATGCGATATAAAGTCAATTATACAACTTAAGAAAATCTATTAAATGTTCACAACGATATATCTTTTTTCAAGTTAACAGTATGATATGTATGATAAAGCATTCATGCGGTTCATTAACAACCTAATCTATTGAAAAAAAAACAATCGCATTGTTCTTAGGGTTTTTTCATGGTGCTACAGTTTATTAATTTCTATAACTTTTAAATACGGTCAACCGATAACTTTCAGAACACGTCTATGGAAATTATTCACATGAGTACTTCAATTATCTACATTTAGTTCTGTTGTCAATTTATTGAAATCAAACGTGTCAGGTTAAGTACATAACAGTCTTTGTCTTTCTGTAAGTATACTGTAAAGAAATATCTAATAAATCAACAAGGTTGTATATCACAAGGAAAAACAGCCTAGATAATAGTGTGCACCACCAATATCTTATTTTGTGTTTGTAGTGTTAATCAAATTCGAATAGTGTTTGAAAGTTGTAATTTTGGAATTAATTGATATATATCTTAAAAGCTGAAAACATTCTTTTATTTTGTTTAAAAATGAAGAATACGACCCATATCACCAGTTTTACCAAAGAAATAAACTTTAAAAAAAACTTGGTAATAGAAATTTCCATTGAAATATGAATAGGTAAATCTAATCAACAGCATCAATTTCCAAATTGATATCTTAGTTTCAAAAATAAAATTTGAGATTTAAGCTTACAAAATTTCCTTGAAAATGATTATGTTAAATTCATAACCCAAATTACTTAATTGATAAACTATGCAAAAGTTCCAGTTTTTCAACAATTACCTTTGATCGTTAAAATTGCATATGTGTTGAGGCAACAGTCGTTCAGCGATTGTTGAAGGTCACATATTTTCCAGACAAAAACCCTGGTTACAAGCGAAAATCACATGAACAGTTAGATTAACAAGACTAGGCGAATCGACTGGGTCAGAGTACTAGGTTAAACAGAAACCAACTGTCATTCAAATGAAAATAAATTGATCAAAATAACAGATCATACAACGTTACCAGTATTCAAATATCTAAAACCCACAAAAGAAACATATAGCTTGTGAGTTAGACAGTTAATTAACATATAACTCTTAAGTTAATACATATTATTAAAATGTAGTAATTTTTTTCCTGAAACACGTGCTGACATGTGTTCGTCAATCATGTGTCTTATAAATTATGTTTAATTATCTAGCCTCAGTTCCTGAAGGGATATTTTGCATAAAGAGAACAACTTCACCCATATTAGTTAATGATGCTTATAAATTATGAATTATGTTTTACTCATCTATGCATGTTTTCCACTTTTTCTTGTGCAAAGAGTTAGAATATCTTAACACGGATACCAAAATCTAAATATTAATATTACGGGAGTAAGATCATACGTTAATGAATAATTAAGCTCTTTAAATTTTGATTTATCTTTTCAAGTTGTTCAATTATAAATATCTATGTATTGAGATCATCTCCTGCAAATAAAAACTAAAGGTCACCGTACGGCCTTAAACAATGAGCAAAGCCCATACCGCATGGTCAGCTGTAAAAGGCCCCGAAATGAAAATGTAAAACAAGTCAAACAAGAAATAATGGCGTTTTGTATGTACACAAATGGACGAAAAACAAATATGTAACATATAAACAAACGACAACCACTGAATTACTGACTCCTGACTCAGGACAGACACATACATGCAGAATGTGGCTCGGTTAAACATGTAAGCGGGATCCAAACCGTCCACATAACCTGGAACAGTGGTATACCAGTACACAAAAAAAACGAACTATAAAAATCAGTTGAAAAAGGGTTTTCTCATCAGATTGACAAAAATGCATGAGAACGTGGCCGGGTACTTGTACGTCACAACAACAAGAAGACTTTAGATACAGATCAGAGAGTACTCTCAGTTAACTGACAACTGTTCAGCGCCATTAAAATTTAATAAAAAAAAACTGCTTCTAAGAATAAATAATCAATCCGTTCAAATCCAACATCACATGAATTTAGAGTAAAGACGTCTGAAACAGTCAGGGAAAACACGACCTTGTACAATGCCAAGATACAGGTATCGACAGATTGTAGATTAATGAATGTGTAAAAGTATTAGACATACTACATGTACTAGTAATATTTAGTTTGCTTTTGATTTACTGAACACACAATCAACATTTATACCAATACAACAATATTCAGTGATCTTATTACAGTGTTGAATTGGCAACCATTTAGAATAAGTTTATTTTAAGGAGCAGTAAGTTAACCAGGATCGTTTTTCACTTTCCGTGCACGGTTAAAAACATTTCCGTAAAAATGGGAATGTGCTATATGGTACAACAGACTTTAAAACCAAATCTCATATACATGAAAACATTTAGTAAAGGTTTTAAGTAATTTATGGTAACAGAATCCCTGGCTCAATAATTTAGCAGTAATACATGTACATAGATTATGTTCGTTAAAATAAAAAAAACGTCATAACGGGCACGAGCATAGCGAACAAGCTGTGAAATATAAACATCGTTAGATGGTGCCAAAGGAAAATCAACATTTAAAAATGGAAAATTAACAATAGGGAAGAAAAATCATCCCTTTTGTCGTAAATTTAAGTGTTGAGTTGCCCGTTTAAAATCGAAATATCTAAACATAGAATAGGACAGTTATTACCGTTTACATTTGCTTTATTTTGGGTAAGTTTCAGCAGTGTATTGAGAAAATTCTTGATTATTGACAAAAAAATATCATTAAGGTAACACTAAGGGTTGTTGAATTTATCAGTTAAATGCAATTTCGACGGGTCTCTACTGAGTTTGGTCATAAAATTTGATTCATAACAGTACGAAAACAAGTCTGTTATTAAAGGGGCGCAATAAATGTCCATAGGGATATCTACAACCTTTTGATAAACTTTGTTACCGAAACGTACATACATATTATCAATGAGAAAATTAACAGCTTCGATCATCTCATCACACCTTCAGTAAGTATATCTAGCATTTTTATCTTTTTCATTAGAGCAGAAAGCTTTGAATTAGTTGCATCAAAAACATTTGCATTCCTAATTACCAATCGACCATTTGATTGAATAGGAAAACTTGCTTGATCAGATAGTGTGGCAGTGTAGTGTAAAGAGTAGAGAAAACAAAGCCGTTAAAAGAATTAAAAGGACCATCAAAAGTACGTAGCTCATCTAAAACAATATTTGTTTTACACTCTAAAAATAGTAAATACAACTATGTTGATATGTCTTCTTACAATAGTGTATGATAAGCTCTTTAATAGTGGTTAAGGAACTTGTTAAAATCACTGAAAGATCACATATACACACTATTTGTGTCAATGGTGCTTTTCTATTGTATTCAATGTTTTTTGTATATAAGTCATCATTAAACCTAGCTTAACAACATCTGAAGATTATTTGTAATTTTCTATTTGATTTTCATAGATATTGCTTTTTTTTAGATTCACCGAAGTTACATTGATTGCTGAATTTATCAGTTAAATGCAATTTCGACGGGTCTCTACTGAGTTTGGTCATAAAATTTGATTCATAACAGTACAAAAACAAGTCTGTCATTAAAGGGGCGCAATAAATGTCCATAGGGATATCTACAACCTTTTGATAAACTTTGTTACCGAAACGTACATACATATTATCAATGAGAAAATTAACAGCTTCGATCATCTCATCACACCTTCAGTAAGTATATCTAGCATTTTTATCTTTTTCATTAGAGCAGAAAGCTTTAAATTAGTTGCATCAAATACATTTGCATTCCTAATTACCAATCGACCATTTGATTGAATAGGAAAACTTGCTTAATCAGATAGTGTGGCAGTGTAGTGTAAAGAGTAGAGAAATCAAAGCTGTTAAAAGAATCAAAAGGACCATCAAAAGTACGTAACTCATCTAAAACAATATTTTTTTTACACTCTAAAAATAGTAAATACAACTATGTTGATATGTCTTCTTACAATAGTGTATGATAAGCTCTTTAATAGTGGTTAAGGAACTTGTTAAAATCACTGAAAGATCACATATACACACTATTTGTGTCAATGGTGCTTTTCTATTGTATTCAATGTTTTTGTAAAAAAATCATCATTAAACCTAGCTTAACAACATCTGAAGTTTATTTGTAATTTTCTATTTGATTTTCATAGATATTGCTTTTTTTTAGAATCACCGAAGTTACATTGATTGCTGAAATGAGAATCTGCTTGGTACCTTTTATTTCATAAATTTATTCATTATAACAAATTAATGAATATATAATATATTGAAGGGATATTGAAATATAGATAGAATGAACAATAAACGTACTGAAAAAGTAATTGAAAAATATTATTTTTCTTACTTATTTTCCTTTTTTCAGTTGATGTTGATGGAGTAGGTGAATCTTGCTCTCTTTCTGCGTGTGCTGTATGTTCACTTTCGGGTGGAATCATCGACAACTCATGTTTTATGGCAACTCGTACGTATACATTAAACTGCACAATAGTTTTCTCGACGTCTAAAGGTTTATCATCAATGTCATTGATCTTTTTCACATAATATCCTGTTGCGACGTTATTCTGTATTTCAAATGGTTTAGCAATTTCCCGAAATTCTGCTAGATAATCATCATAGTCTGTTTCACCAAGAGCAGCACGTGTTGTATGCATGAAGCTGTTGCGAATCACGCAAATACGCTGAACAAAATCTCCAAGGGTTTGTCTTGGTAAATTGCCTTTCTGTTTAAACTCATGACTATCCAGAAGATTGCCAACAAATATGACTAACCGTAGTACTGTTATATCAAAATCCGACGGTTTGGTATATTTATTCAGGACTTCCTTTATCATCGGATCACTTGATAACCTTTTTTTTGAAGTAATGAATTGTTGAAGTGTAGTGGTATTCGATCGAGCCTTCACTCGGTTTTCGGCAAAAACCTGAAGCCATGACTTGCATTCTTCAACTATCATAATGAAACACTTCGCAAACCGTGTTCGATCATTCATCTTTGGCTACACAATAACAAGATAAAATTAACAATTATAAGATTTATACAAATTATAAGTGTAAGCACAGTATCAAAGGTGAGTTTCGAAAGATCTGTTTTGGTTGTATCTTAATGAAACATATGAAATAAACCAGTGATGACAAATGCATAAACACATCATGATCTTTATAGAAAAAGGATAAGTGTTGCGGTGTTTTGCGTTTTTAAAAATGCAGCGGTTATGTTTTAGTAGTCTGCATACTAAAGTAGAGTAGTCTATCACAATAATTTGAGCTTTTGAGCAATTTTCTGAAGGATGGGTTTGTATAACCTTAAAGTTTCTTACTACATGTAGCGTAAATGTCAAGAATCAAACCTAGCTATAGTTATATTAATTAAGATTCTGAAAAAAATAATGAATGGAATATAATGGATATCTTTATATACTTTTACCTTATTTACTTTGAATAAGATGTTTATTTTAATCATGGTACCGTTGATAAATTTTTACATAATTGAGCTATGATTTATTCATGGTCGTTTACATTATTATGTTTCCGATATTACATGCACAAAGACTGTTTGGGTAAATATTGTCTCTTAATATACAGCACTCAATAAGATGAAAGTTTCAGACATACTTGTAATAATTCTGTGACTACATCTTACATTAATTTATATCTTCATGTCTTATATATCATGAACTGTCTTACGAAACTGGATAAAAACTGACGAGGAAAGGTAACACCTAGCCATCGTAAGCTTTATTAATTGTAGAGCCCAGGTGGTCGAGTGGTCTAGCACGTCGGGCACAGTACAAGGCAATTTTGTGCCACGATATATCAGTAGCATAAATCCAAATCTAGGCAAGGGAGGAACAAAAAATGTGCTTTCGCAAATTTTATAGATCTAAAAATGTTTGGCTGATATTTAGACGAATTATATACGTGTTAGTGGCAATAAGTTGACTTATGAATTTAGCTTAAATCTTAGGCAATAAGCTAACGCACAAACCTTTTGCCTACATACAGTTAGGCATTACTATAAAACATGTTAAATCCTAGGATTCAAACTTAATTCCGAAAATTGTGTCCCAACATTAATGCTAATGTCTAAAAAGATATAGAGCGGAAATAAAAGGAACTTGCACCAAAGTTTAAATACATTTTGTACAAAGAAATAGGAGTACAAAAACATACAACCATAGATAAGATCTTTTCATTATGTGAAATGAATTTTGGAAATGCATGTACAAAACAGAATACAATTCATCTAGAATATTTCACCGAATGAACATGTTTTTGGAAGATAAAAAAGACCTCCCAAAATCTACTTATTGCCGGAATTTATGTTTTGCGATAGGTTGAGTAATCATCATCAGATTTCAGGACATAAACTTAATGCCATATTTCACTTATTGTCGCTAACATACACAAATCAAAATGGTTTAAAACCCTGAATGTATATTTTAATGTATAACCATATTCTATGGGAAGTGAACAGTCGATAGTTCGTTATTTTAAAAACAAAATGATCCAGTTTTTAGTTTAGTAAGGAAGATGTTTGTTTGCTTGTTTGTTAGATGTTGAGAAAACTTTATTAAGCGATGGTCAAATACGTTCAAGTACGACGATAGTTTCGGTTTTTAACAGTCTACGTTTTAGTCCATGGTGCTTTATTCTTAGACATATAGTCGCAATCATAATATCTACATGATAATAAAAAGGTATCATAAAGGTAGACTAAATGTATAATGTAAAATAGGGAAAAAAACTAATTCGTATATTAACAATTTTAAGATGTAATTACCTTCGAAAACATATTACAACTTTCCCTTTTAACGAATGATGGCTTCATGTAAAAAAAATGATCAATCTACACATGCGTCAACATTTCTATTATAGGGTATTAAATGACGAGCTATATTGATTATTCTAGGTTTTATTTTTAGTTTGAAAAAATGATGAAGGGATTGATTTTTTGGGGGGATTTTTTTATAATTATTGATTTGTCTCCTTTTATTTTACTTTGTCCATTTATGTTTAGGATAAATTTGATAAAATTCAATTTGCTTTTAATTACCACTCTCATACACTTATCGTCCCAAGTTCAACATTTGTCTTGCTGAATATGATTGTAGATCAATATCAGTGCAGTTGAATCCCTGTTCATACCAAAAAGGACTAACAGGAAGTTTAGATTAAAGTTACTGTTCTATATTCAAATCCTTCATCCTTTAACATACGTTGAAATACAAGCAAAAAGGAAATGAAATCTTAGCAAATTGTCTAACAGGCGACCGTATACCTATGATTTATCAAGTAGTTAAACCTCTTTCAAGAAACCTAAGGATCGGAAAGTACACAGCTCTAGTGCTTCATAACGAACAAAATATTGATGCAACGAGCAATATAGCAAATGTCTCCAACAAGAACATAGAATAAAAGAATGTACACATGAATGGGTTTAAAAAGACTAGATACATAAGAATTGGTTGTTACAAAAGGGGCAAAATTTACCTGAGGGACTTTCAAACTCGAAGAAGAAAATAAATAGTTTGACAACGCCGTTACTAAAAAAGAAAAAAGACAGACAGACACATAATAGTACACTAGGCAGAATATAGAAAACTAAAGACTAAGCAACACGAACCCCAACAAAACTGAAGGGTAATCTCAGGTGTACCGGAAGGGTACGGGATCCTGATACTCATATGGCATCCGTTAGATTGCTCGGGTTAATACAAACAGCACAAACGGAAGACGACATGTTATGGTTTCAAGTAGTGCGCTTACTAAACGAATCCTTTTTCATAATTTTTAGAAGATATAGATTTTATACTTCTCGCAAAAAAAAAACCTCAGTGCATATGCATCATCAAATATTTATCTATTCATTCTTATAATAGACACAACGATTTGGTTTTAAATGTGGTTGCATCTTAGGAACACAGTTAGTGACATCTTTGCACTACATGTATTGGATATTAGGTGTGTACTGAGGTTTTAGTCTTAGATATAAGATATATTTTATTACTAGTAGTTGCAAGTGCTCCCAGATCGATATGTACCTAGTGTCCTCTTTTTTGTGGGATGGTAAAACTTCCCTACCATGTCCGGTTTGTGTTTTTGTTAGTTTGTTATCGATCTGTTGAATTAAATCCTTATCAACTTATTTATACAGTTCGTTCTTATGTTGAACAGTTCCACCACGGTTCACTGTTATAGAGATTGTTTGGCTCTACCAAACAAGTTTAAGCCAGCCTCATTCTGTATGTCCCTGTCCCAAGCCTGAGGCCTATTATTCAGTGGTTGTGTTTTTTTTTGCAGCATATCTAATTTGTTTTTCGTTCATTGTGTGGTAAATGTACACGAATTAGCCCCATTTGTATTCATGGTATGATTGATTTACATTTGTCATATTATGGCCTTTTATACATACCGATTATGTTGTACGGATTTGTTACATTGTTTAAGTGCACTGTTTTGGCAAGAAATCACCTTTAAATTGTAGTAAACAGAAAACGCATATCGAATATAAAATTATGTGTATTACACAAATAGTAGCCTTTTCATCTAAATTTGGGTTTTTAATGTAAAATTAGAATAATAGCTGAAAAAACCTTTGTGAGACTATGAAATTGAAAGTATCATTCTTTTACTTTTATTCAACTATTGTTAATCAATAAAAAAAATCACCAAACAAATAATTCTGCTTTTGTACTGACTGTTATCAAATAAAGGCAATTCAATCGCAATCTCAATGTGTAAAAATCCCAGGAGAGACAAATATTCTTACATGAGGAGGTATATCATCAATCATAGTCTTTTTTAAAACATCTTCTAGTTATTTTTGTTGCTTACCAATGTTTTATTATATTAATAGTTCCTCACTGTGGGATCGCAAAGTAAACTTTAATAAAAACCCTCAGTATGCGTTTGCTATTTAATTTTTGTGGATTAAAAAAAATGATCATCAAATAAATAGGTAAGAATGACAATTTAAGACATTGAAACATTCAAAATTTCTGATACTTTTTTCAATTTATTCTATAGAAAATTTTTCAAAGTGATTATGAATTTATTACAAGAATAATTATTGAAAGATTATATTTTTATCATTTTGACCACAAGTTGTGAATAGATATTTTGTATTGTGTACGTTGAGGCAATATAATTGACAGTAAAAAATGCACATGGGAGCTACAAACGGGAGTGTTAAAAAAATGGCCATTATCGAAGCAAAAGTTCTGATTCATACTTTTTTGCATATAGGAAACAAATCAGATTTGTTGCCAAATGATTGGTTGTTAATGGGTGCGAGTCATTGTGACATTGATAAGAGGTTGGACAGAATTATTGGAACTATGGATGAAAGTCAATCTACTCACATCTCAATGATAATGATGAAAATTGTTAAGAAGGTTGACTTATATACAGCCTTAGCGTAGTCAGCCCTGTATAGCGCTCTGTAAAGCGCAAGTTAGCGCTTTTCTAAACACAAACACACACTGACCATAACATTCGTTTCAGTTGTAACAACTTTATTATTAATAATAAACAACTGCCAACCTGTACCAGAAACAAACAATGGTTTGGAACAAACTATACACGAAGAACGACAACTCGACCTAGAATGTTACTCTTATTTGTTGATAATGTAAACAAACATTAAATTAAAAAAGCGGTAATGTGTAGCAATTAATACAAATCAGAATGATGTAGTAAATTAAAAGTCATCAGGAAATTGATCTACTTTGCCGCCCGGAGATGCCGATAAGTGATATTGTACAAAATCATGTTTTCAGTGGAAGTGATGAATTGTCCTTGCCAAAATTACAATTAATTCAGGTATCTAACACTGCTAAGATATATTCATACCCCGATAATACATTGACAATACTGCCTTGTTAATATACCTTATTGTCAAAGAATGCAGCAATAGTATTGTCGTCGACAGCTTAAGAAAAAAACTCGTGATGATTAAGCATGCAATTGCGGAAATTGACCGTCTCCAAAAAAATTAAATTGAAAAATTTAGTTAATATCGTCCTTTTCCGGCCAAACGACTTTGAAAAGGCTTCAAATAGTAATGTCGATTTAACTGTCAAAATATGAGTCCAATCTTTTATCTTTTCTTTATCCGGAAATCTTGAAATCTTCTCGGGAATCCAATCAGAATATTACGTCCTATACAAAGGTCACAATCTAGTATGATGTTGTTTGTAAAATAAAAAGTGTTAATCCAACTGCTGAGAATATTAATGTCTATTGATGTCTATCTCTATGTCTATATCTTAAAGTTTAACCTTAGTGTCTGTATATGTAGTTGTCACGGATATATCTAATACACTGTAGAAAGGAAAGTCCTAGACAATTGTGGAACGGAAGTTTCGAGAACTATGTAAGAAGTTTTAATTTCGCATCGTTTATTATGATCATTCTGGAATCGTTGTGTAAGTCCAATTGAATATTCCAATCAATCCATCAGTATCTATGATTGTTCCAGTGATTTCTGAACTGAACAATTATAAAAAAAGTTTTGTAAACAATTGTCAGGCCACGAAAAACAAATGAGGCCAAAATAAATAAATGTAATAATTACAATATCATAACATCTATCCCTTAAAAAAAGTTTGAGTGTAACAAAAACTGTTCATGACTAATATGTACAAAAAACATAGTATATACAAAGTGTTTTGATAAGTTCTAGATAAAGCATCTGCTATTACATAAACTTTACCTTTAATATGTTTTACAGTAAGATCATATTCATGTACAATTAACTCAACCTAGACAACCTCTGGTTCTTGTTTCTCATTTTATGTATGAAGATGAGAGGATTTTGATCAGTATTAACAAGAATAGAATACACAGTGCGATTTAAATATACATCAAAATGGTGAAGTGCGGACAACATTGCAAAACACCCTTTTCCTATAGTTGAATAATTTTCCTGATGTTTATCTAATTTCTTAGAAAAAATTAATATAGGTTTCTCAACAATATAATCTGTCTCTTGATATGAAACTGCTCCATGTCCGACATCTCGTGCATCAACGGCAAGTTTAAATTGTTTTTCAAAGTCTGGAGTAATCAGAACTGGATAATCAATTGAAAGTGATTTGCTTTTTTCAAAAGCGTTTTGACAATTTTCAATCCAGATAAATTTTAAATATTACGGTAAAAGATGAGTCAATGGTTGAACAGTAGCAAAATTTGAACAGAATTTCCTGTAAAATCCACATGATCAAATCATGCCAAATATCTTAAAAGCTATTTTCTGTTTGTAGGAGAGGAGGACATTTGGTTATGGCATCCACTTTAGCCATACTAGGTTTCACTGGACCTTTGGCAACTGTATGCTCTAAATAATCAACAGTGGCCTGCAACAATTCTCCTTTAACAAAATTATCAGTCATATCTATCAAAAGTATCAAATAAATGTGTTAAATGATGTTCCCAGCTATCACTACATACAATGAGATCATCAATATAAGCAAAACAACTGACTAAATCATTTATAACATTATTCATCATTCTTTGAAATGTAGCTGGAGCACTTTTCATGCCAAACAGCATTACAGTATATAGAAATATGCCCTCTGGTGTATCAAAAGCTGATATTGCACGAGCTCTCTGTGTCAAAGGAACTTGCTAGTAACCTATCAACACATCAAATCTGCTCACTCATTTTGCTTGACCAATGTTGTCAAAATAATCGTTATCCTTGGAATCAGATGGGAATCAGATTTTGAAAATGAATTTACTTTTCTGAAATCAGTCACGAAACGAAAGGTTTAATCTGGTTTGGCCACAAGGAGACAAGAAGAGCTCCATTCACTGTTACTCTGCTCAATAATATTATTGTAAAGCATATTTTTAGTTTCTTGTCTCATAAATTCAAGTTTGACTGGATTGAGCCGGTAAGGATGTTGCCTAATTGGAGAAGTAAGCCAAATAGGATTAATTAGGAAATTGAACGATGGATTGTAAGGTGTGATATAGCAGTAGACCCAAAAGGCAGCCACTCGGAAACTCTTCCAGTGCCAAAAAGTGACTTATATCCAAACATTTCCATTTGTCCGATTCAAGAAACAATGCCGGTGATAACAACAACATCAGTGAGAAGTTTAAGCGTAATTAGAAGAGTGGAAAACTTGGTCCGCTCTACAATGCATACAGAAAGACTTTCTACTCTGTCCTTCCTTCATACATACACACATTGGGAAATTGATAGTGATACAGTTATTGACATATTTGCTGTTAAGAAGAGACATCATTTGGGATTCTTTTGCTTTTTTGCTCATGAAATAATTTTAAATCAAGAAGCAATTTTTATGAGTTAAAAGAATAACATAACTATTTGAGACAACACCAAACTTTGTTAGATGATTGTCTGAAATATCGACCCAAAAATCTACAAAGTTGATTTAAGTACTAGCAAACATGTTTAACCTCGCCGCATTTTGTATGTCAGCTGCGTATAATTCAGCGGTTTTTTTCTTGCTCTGTATTGCGTTTATTGTTTTATACATACATCAGGCCATGAGGTTCTCGTTTGAGTTGTTACATTTTAAATTTCGGTGCCTTTTATAGCTTACTGTGCGGTATGTGTTTTTCTCATTGTTGAGGGCCGTACGGTGACCTATAATTGTTTACTCTTATGTCATTTGTTCTCTGGTAGAGATTTGTCTCAATGATACTACATCTTTAATTTTTTTTTATTTAAAGAAATTCCTAGGCCTCATTTGCCGAGTGATTTAAGAGTTTATCTGCATGCAGTAAGTAAGGGCGTTTGACTATGATCCTTAATTTCTGGGATTGCCATAGTCAGTTATCTACATGGCGATGGTCGTTGCTTTCTCTATGCACTCCAGCTTATTCATAATCGATATTTTTTTTGGCTTATTTTTAAAAAATTAAACAATACTTGCTGCACATACCGAATTATCGTTTCACTCTTTCACTTTCATTATTGATTGAACAAAAAAATGTCATAATCTAAATTTGTTATGTATCTCATAGCTAGTACCCCTTTAAGCAATTATATTTTTAGGTCATTAAAAAACAAAAACTACTGAATAACAGGCTCCTGACTTGGGACAAGCACATAAGACGAATGTGGTGGGGTTAAACATATGTTAAAATACGTTAATCCGATAGCAATAATCAATAAGAAAATATTGGATGGAGACTGGTCTCAATGTCACGTATACTTATTATTTAAGGCAGCAACCATTTGATTGATTTTCAGGGGGGGGGGGGTGGGGGGGGGAGGGGTTAAGAGGTTTGGGTTTTTTCCGGACAAAGTTTTTTTTGGCAACAAGTCGAAACATTTTTTTTCTTTCAAATTTACCAAATTATATCAAATATATCAAATGGTTGCTGTCTAATTTTGATTTTGCATAATTTTTACTCACTATGTTTTACTTGATTTGGTACATAATGACTTTGAAATCTGAAATTAATATAAAGATGGTCGAAACCCGATAGGGTGGGTTAAAGTGCCCAGAGATGTGGCACTGCATGACCCCTCCAGGATTGGCAAAAGTTTAAAAAAAAAAGATTAAAAACAGAACTACTCGAAAACTACAAATGGGATTGTGCTGCAAATAGAAATTGAATTTCTGATAGTGCTAAATCATTGAACAAGACTGAAAAACTACATTTGTTCTAATCTCAACTTGTCATCTATTTTAATGAATACATTGCATTCGACCTTTTAACCCCACACAGTGGTGCAATTTTCATTCATGCAATCGGCAACAAATGTACACATTTTATATATATAGCACCGTTAAGGGTTAAAAGATCGAATACAATGTATACAAAATTACACATAGAATTTTATTTAAACAACAAACATGTGTCAAGAATTAAAATAATTTTTCCAACATGCGACACCTAAATTTTTATATAAAATCGGCTTAATTGGTAAAAGAGGCGGATTCAGCAAGATGGCAGAGGGTCATAGTCCCCCCTTTTTATAACTGTATTTACATTAAGAAAAACATTTATTAATTAGAGAAAAGTGGTTATTATTTATACCAGAGCAAAGTATAAAATTAGTTAAGAAAGCGGGATTTTGATTGAATAAAACAATTAATGAAGCATAAGCTGAATTCATTTAAGAATAACTAAAATCATTTTAGCATAAGCTTAATTCATTTTAACATAAGTTAACATCATTTTAGCATAATCTAAATTCAATAAGTATATGCTAAAACAAAACTTAAATTTTAATATTTATGACCTTGATTCCGCGCCAACATTTATGTATAAGCTAAACAATTCAGCATATGCTAAATTGATTTTAGTTTATCATTTATGCAAAAAAGAATTCAGCTTATGCTAAAATGAATTTAACTTATGATAAAATCATTTAAGCATATGCTAAATTATAATATAGCATATGCTAAAATGATTTCAGCATATGCTAAATTCGATATTTTGTACCCTTATTCCGCGTCATAAATACATGTACAAATAGTTATCAAAGGTACCAGGATTATAATTTAATACGCCAGACGTGCGTTTCGTCTATATAAGACTCATCAGTGACGCTAAGATCAAAATAGTTATAAAGCCAAACACGTTAAAAGTTAAAGATCATTGAAGAATTCTTAAAAACTGTAAAAAAATGACCATATAATTGATATTCATATCAACACCGAAATGCTGACTACTGGGCTGGTGATACCCTCGGTGACTAAACATCCACCAGCAGTGGCATCGACCCAGTTGTGTAAATAATTATCAGAGGTTCCAGGATTATAATTTAATACACCAGATGCGCGTTTCGTCTATATAAGACTCATCGGTGACACTACCTTATATCTCTTTTTCTTTTTCAAAGTTCTTAAACTTGAAAAAAAGCCTTGAATGAAAGAAAAGTTTTCTACAATTTGTACATCCGACACGCTTTTTTCGATTTTTCTTCATCACGAACGCCATAACAAAATTATAAAACTGATGACTATATCCGGCGTCATGTGGCCAAAGAGACACAAAAAGAATAGCAAATATAATTATGAAGATGCAGTATGAGTGCCAATGATACAACTGTCCATCAAAGTCACAATGTGTAAAAAAACAAACAATTGTGAGTCAAAGAACGGTCGTAAACATTGAACTTTGGCTCACACTGAACAGCAATTGTAAAGGGGTCCACAAATGACAAGTCAAACAGAACAACCAACGGTCCAATCACTATTAAAAAAGAAAAACAAGAAACAATTACGAACAAAACCAATAACGAAAACCAATGAACAACAAATTCATGTCTATCTGTTTGAGAGAAATTTTGCCTAACGAGGTTAAAACCTTTCTTATATCAAATATATAGATAAAAATTGATCTGAAGGTCTATTGAAAAAGTGTAATTGTTTGAACTTTTGATTATTTTATATGTTGCATGTTTGTCATTACATCCTTCAACACTCAGACCTAAACACATATAATGTATCCAAATGGCTTGACCTATCAGTTTCACAAAAGAACCAATTATACGTCTTGCAATCGCACCTCGTTATACTAAAAATAACACATGAATATTCTTTGAGGGATAGCCACAATATGTAAAAATAATTACATTTCATGTTTGTTTCATTATATTACGTTATTTTGATTGGCTAACAGCAATTTCGCGTCCTTCTGACATTGACATTCATTACACAATGAAATTTGTCATTCATGATGAAACGAGGTCACACAATAAAGAGCAAAAGTAAATTGAATACAAACTTGATAGAAATCGTGTTGTCATGATCCTAGCTGCAATGTTACATCATCCATCGGATTACGTACATCGATAGTACACATGAAGCGGCTGTACTTCAGAAATCATGTGTTTATCGCCTGAAATTTATGAGCTTTTGAATATGTGTGGTAGACATTCTTAAATGAGGTAAGCCTACAAGAATAATAAATATACAATATTAGTTCAATGTCAGGAAAATATAGCGTTTTTGTATGAGGCTGAGAATTTGGGGAAGGCAACGTTCTACCGAGCCCTTCCCCAATTTTGTGCCGAGTTAAAAAAAAGTTTATATTTTCCTGTCTTTGACCTTAGATTGTTTTTATTCTGCAACTTAAATCAATACAGTGATAGCTTTTTAAATCGTAACACAAATGTCAAACTTATTTTCATCCCTTAATGGACCCCTGATTGTTGAGAAAGTGTTCCATGATGGAATTGGCATTATACAACTAATAGTTATGTTACTATATTTAGGAAATAATCAAAACTAGTTGCAGTATAATATACTTAAAAATTAAAGAGAAATATTTGAATATTTATTTTTTCTAACATATTTATTGTACTAGAACACACCCGCGAAATCGTGGGCACATACAGCTTGTGAACTGTTTTAGAATTATTTTTTAAAAAGATATTATGTATGAAGAATTTCATAAAAGGTATCAAAAGCCCTCTCCCTTTTTCCAAAGTCCGATATTTGTTTCCTTTCTGTTAAATTCAATTATTTTCGTGTTTCTGGCTTCAGACTACAATTATTCGTCTCTTTTGCTACAATGCTTCTTTTGGTAAAAGTCAAATCAAATTAAAACTTTGCACCGTTTCAAACATCAAATAAATGTAACTGCTTATATATAGTCCATTATAAGTCTAATAAAATATGCTTCAAGGACAGTCCATCAATGCGTTTTCTTTTGAGAGTCTTACTAACATGCCAATGGTAGGATATGAATCTTGTATAAATGACTAAGACCTACTAAGGCTAATTTGAGGGGTGGTCGGAGGGGTCCTGATCCCGAAATCCCGAGATGTAGAATTTAAAGAAATTCATATCCCGAAATCCCGAAATCGAAAAATATGTTCCCGGATCCCGTAAGGATCAATCCCAAAATCCCGAGTTTCAAAACACCCGATCCCGACGCCCCGAAAAAGGCCCTGCCTCCTCTAATCTCTACGGCTTACTTTCATTTTTGCCGATCACTATTTTCACTTTCAACAATAAATTGTTATGCCCCTTCTAGTCTGTGCATCCGTGCGTTCGTTCGGTCGGTCGTCCGTCAGTCCCGCTTCAGGTTACAGTTTTTGGTCGAGGTAGTTTAAGATGAAGTTAAGCATGTTTTACTTATTTTAATATATATGCAAGTGGTATAACCCCTTAAATAGTAAACATTTCAAAGAAAACAGTAGACAGAATCAGGTACTTTCTATAATAACATAGAAAGTCCCTGACAGAATACAGAGAGTCTCTATATATTGAAGTAGTATAATCGTAGTTTACATGTAGATAAACGCGAACAATAGTTGTCCTCTTTAAGGAGGTATAATAGTTGTGGTTCTTGCGATCTTTACACCATGAAATGAAACGCGAAAAATAATTGTCCTCTCTAACATGTCTAAGGAGGTATAATAGTTGTTATTTTTGCTATCTAAACACCATGATATTGAGAACGCTCTGAATGGCTTATTTATTTTTCATTTTTGTTATCTATCATACGATTGGTTTTTTTAAAATGTGTCACATGTTTTACTTATTTTAATATATATGCAACTGGTATGACCCCTTAAATAGTAAACAATTGAAAGAAAAACAGTAGACAGAATACAGAGAGTCTCTATATATTAAAGTAGTATAATCGTAGTTTACATGTAGATAAACGCGAAAAATAATTGTTCTCTATAAGGAGGTATAATAGTGGTGGTTCTTGCGATCTAAACACCATGACATGGAGAACGATTTGATAGGCTTATTTATTTTTCATTTTTTGTTATCTATCATAAGATTGGTTGTGTTTGTGCATGTTTCAAACCGGAAGTCTTATCTATGACTAAAAGTCAGTCTGATGACGGAATCATATCCGGACTCCTTTTTTGTCGTTTTTCTCCCAAAATAACTCAATCTGAATAATCATAAGAATGGATGACAAATGCGTCTATGCATGTTACCTATAGGACACAGAGGCATGATGATTGATTTATTGTGGAAGGAAGAGAAGCGACACCCAAAATGAGGTCTTCTCGTTTAATAATATAGATAGATATATATTTGGATCATTTTAAAACTTTTTTCAGAACTGTTCTTAATATCTTATCTAGAGCAGTTATACATGTTTCAGGGAAGATCAGCTCTAAGAAAGAACTTTAAGAATAATTGCCAGGGTAAATTCGTTAGAATCAGCTCTAAGGTGAATTGATATCAATTATTTCAATGGTAGATTGTTAAGTCTCATTTCAATGGTAGACTAGTTAAAATCAGTTCTAAGTTAGCTTGATCACACTCATTTCTATGGAAGATTGATTAAAATCAGAACCAGTTTAGAACTGCCCATAACAGTTCTTGTATAGAGTTGCTTCGAGTACTCGTTACTCACAGCTATTTCAAAGCCAATAACAAGTTAAAAAAAATCATGTATCTAAAACTAAAAAATCAATCAGTACACGCCCAACACCCAATGAATTTAGTAAATAGACAGCATATTTTTCATGTCTAGGCTCTTCACAGGCGACTATACGGTAAAACAAATTTCTTTGTTGATGGCCGTATGATTGCCCATTACTGCTCACTCCTACTTCATTCTAACTTTGTTGGATAGTTGTTTAATTGGCAATCATACCTCTCCTTAGTTTTATATTAGGAAATCATCTAACATTTGTTTTATTTCTCCATCTTTTGATCAATCTTTACACTTGTAAGTTGATTAGCTGATTATTCTTTGTGTTTTATTAATTGTTCTAGGTTACTGTCGGTCTTCTTTAAACTAACGATAATTGATCGACGTCCATGTATATTCTTACCTTTTGGAAAAGAAAAGTAATGATAAAAAATAACCTTGGAGTTCATTTACTTACCAATTACAGTAGTTATTAAGATAATAACACAATGTTGACTTACTAAATATCTTTTTTTGACATTTTTCCTATTATGTCTGTTTGATTTATTCATACTAAATGAATTGTATATACAATGGAATTGTATGCGACTGTCATACAAGTGAGAGGTTAACTCCACCATTTTCTACTTGAGAAAAAGCATGTACCAGGTTAGGAATATGACAGTTGTTCATTCGTTTAATGTGTTTGAGCTTTTAATTTTGCAATTTTGTTTATGATTTTCTGTTTTGAATTTCCCTCGGATATTTTGTAATTTTTACTTTTTATCAGGTTTATTAAAGTACTATGCTGATTTTTACTATTACAATTGAATCTCTGTCTTTTTAATTTGGGACTTATAGAATAACTAGTCGAAGAATTCAAAATGAGAAAAAATATTCAACGAGTAACCGAACAACACATTAATTCACGAATGCGCGTAGAGCATGAGTTAATTATCAGTGTTGTTCGGTCACGAGTTAAATAGTTTTCTCTATTCTTTTTATTACATTGAGAAATTACTTTTTTATGATATTAATGTAGAAAATGTAACGAACTATATCTTTTTTCTACGCATTCACAATTTGTTTTTGATCTTGGCAACGCCTATTGTTGTATGACGTCGGAGAGTTAAATAACCACGTTTATTTCACATGTGAAATTATCGGTTTTTATTAAACTGGGAAATCAATGTAATTCACCGCAACCAATGTACTAATTGTTGATATTTTAATGACAGTTTGCAGTCGTTCTGTTATCATGATCATGTTGAAATCATGGAATTGTTGACCATATCTATAAAATAAGTGGGGTAACAATTGATACAACAGCAACCTAAACAACTAAATGAAAAGACATCCTATACATAAAAATAGTGCAGAAAAGTTACAAAAGCGATTAAACAAATTTCAAAGCTGGAAAGCCAGAGTTACGAAAAGGTTTATAACTACACCTACCATAATTATGACATCAACACTACATTCGTAAAAATAAGTATTTGGAAAAAAAATAATTATAATTTGAATAGCTGAAATATAAACAATGTATTTCTACATAAGCAAATGCCTGTACAAAGTCAGAAATACGACAGTTGTTATCCATTCGTTTGATGTGTTTGAGATTTTGATTTTGCCATTTGGTAAGGGACTTCCCATTAGAAAATGTTTTTGAATAAGTTGTCACCATAGCATAATAACAAGAATTAAAAAATGAGGAACAAATAAAAGATACAAAATCATGTTACAATAACTTTATTCACCTAACTAATGTACCTCAATTCCATGAAACGCAATCCTTACAGTTATCAAATACTGTGGATTCATTTATTTTAGTGGGTATCACTTTTCGTGGATTGCAGAACACTTGCCTTTTCATGGATATCTGATTTCGTGGTTTTGAAACAGTCTGCATACAAACTAATAAAAATATGTAGTTCGTTGAACATTTAAATTCGTGGTTCACCTCTACCCACGAAAACCACGGAAATTGGTATCCAACTAATAATGATGAATCCACAGTAGTAGGGTACCTGGATATGCTTTACCTTATATTTCATTTACGCACTATTTCTGATTTTTATTTTAGTTATTACATTATACAAGACTGGAACTGGAGGAATAAGTGTAACATGTTGAAGTACTTCAATTCATCCGTCATTAATGTTGTCAACCTATTATTTCCGGAGGCAAATACCCAAAAGGTTACAGATAGTTTTGAGAATGAAATGAATAGAAACACCCATTAAATGATTCTCAATTTGCATAATTGTAGCGTTAATTATTTTTGTAGGACACATATATATTAAGAAAAAAGGTTCAGGCCATAGTATGGCCTTTAACAATAAGCAACATCCAAAACGTAACATATACTTTACTTAGTCCAAATATGACAAATGGGAAAAAAATTGAAATGAAAACCATCAGTCTAAGTTTTACTACTAAATGATAGATGACAAACAACAACAATAAGGGCATATAACTGTAGGGTTTAATATATTTCTGAGCTCAATCAGCCCTCTCATCTTAATAGAAGTTTAATATCACAACTTGATAACAAACTGTAAAAATCAATAAGAAGGTTCTTCTTCGTTCTGATGAGAACTTAGCACAAACAGAAATGACAAAAATACAAAAACGTAAATACCGATCTTCGGGAAACCTCAGTTACTGAAAACGAATAAAAAATCCAATGTAAATTACTAGATAAAACATGTTCGCTTATATGAAATAGGAAAATGTTGTATGATTTCAAGGAGGCAAATATCCACCAGAGATCAAATGACGGAAAAGTAAAATAAATATTAGTCAACATAAAGCATTTAACAATAAGTAAAACCAAAACCACAAAGCACGATATATAAACTGTCTCGTAATACAAAATGTTAAACAACAACTAAAACAAAAATCAAGCGGCCTGATTTAAAAAAAAAAAAACAATTAAAAAAAATCAATACGTTAAACCTGTTGTTATAGGATGCTAAACATCATAATTTATGACAGCTTACATTTAAAAGTTACATTTAAAACTTTTGTCACCGAAGAAGGCCATTTGTTGAGCCGAAATATTTGCAATGATTGTATAATTTATATCATCTGTTTAGTTTTTCAATCTTTGTGCAATGATATTCAACACTTTTTAGTGTTTTGTTTTCCATCTATTTATCGGTATTGTTACACAATCTTTCAGACTCATATATATATATATATATATATATATATATATATATATATATATATATATATATATTAGAAGATGTGGTATGAGTGCCAATGAGACAATATTCCACCCAAGTCACAATTTGTAAAAAGTAAACCATTATAGGTATAAGTAAAGCTTCAACACGTATCATTGGCTCACACCGAACAGCAAGCTATACAGGGTCCCGAAGACTTCTAGTGGCAAACCATTCAAACAGGTAACCCAACGGTCTAATATGTATAAAAGCGAGAAACGAGAAACACTTATGAACCACATCAACAAATGACAACTACCAAACAGCAGATTCCTGAATTAGAACAGTTGCAAACAAATGCAGTGGGTTCAGACGTTTAAACATGTGTAAACGTATTAAATTATAATCCTTGTTCCTTTGATAACTATTAACACCACTGGATCGGTGACACTGCTGGTGGACGTTTCGTCCCCGAGGGTATCAACAGCCCAGTAGTCAGCACTTCGGTGTTGACATGAATATCAAATGCTGTATATGGTCATTTAAATAGTTAAAATTTCCTGTGGACAAAACTCTAATTTTTTCGAAAAACTAAGGATTTTCTATCCAATGAATAGATTATAACCTTAGCCATGTTTAGCACACCTAACTAACTCAGGCGTATAAAATTTCATACATGGTACATTTTGTTTGCTATTATTTGTGTGATTGTCCTATATGTTCTCCAATTTATTTGTATTGTAGTCCTGTCAAGTAATGTTGTCACTTTAATCTTATATTTTAAGATAAATTACAGCTGCATCATGTATTGTCCAAACAGTTTTGTCGTCTAAATGTGTTTTTAAGTCTAAATGAACACATTGTTTGAACTCTTATAATAACATCAATTGTCGTAGGTTATCAAAATTGTTATCTGTTTTCTTTGAAGTAAGCCATTTATCAAATAGATCTTCTTTTTCCCGAGCAAATTCCACATAGGTTTGCGAATCAAACTTTTTATAAGATCTAAATTTCTGTCTATATGCTTCTGGTACTAGCTCATAAGCTTTCAAAACTTCCTGTTTGACCATGTCATAATCGGAACTTTTTTCTGATGGAAGTGCGGAGTATATTTCAGCGGCCTTACCCTCAAAAACACTTTGTAGCATTGTAGTCCAATATGGCTTTGGCCAATTCAAATTATGAGCAATTTTCTCAAACTGTGGAAAATATTTATCGACTGTTTTTTCACAAAATCTGGGAACCAAACGTATATTTTTTGCTGCATCAAAATATTCTGATTTCGGCTGGACTTTAGTGTTGCTTTCTTCCTTGACCATTTCAATTTTCATTTTCTCCATCTCTAGCCTTTCCTTCATTTCAAGTTCTTTTAACTTCATTTCAAGTTCTTTTAATTTAAATACATCTTCTTTTTCTTTTTTATCCATTTCCAACCTTTCCTTCATTTCCAGTTCTGCCTGTTTTAATTTAAGTTCATCTTCTTTTCTTTTATCCATCTCTTTCATTTCCAATTCTTTTAATTTAAGTTCATGTTCTAATTCAACCTGTTTTAATTTAAAAGCGTCTATGTTTTCGACCTTAAGTTCAAGAGCCTCTTCACCTAAAATTTCTGCGTCAACTAATTTGTCTATAACCAAATTTTTTATAATTTGTTTTCTCATAGATACTTTAAAATCTAATTTCAGATTTTTAGCAAGCAACACCAATTCCTCTTTCTTTAAATTATCAAACCCATCCAGGTCTGGCGTTTTCACAAATTTAGCGGCTTCAAATGCCATTTTGTAGAATTTTGTTGGCTAGTTATAATAAAAATTACTAAACAAATTTTGAATAAGATAATTCAGTCTCCCGGACGAGCCCCCAATTTCTGTTACGGCCAGAAATCGCCTTTAAACTGTAGCCAACAAAAGACACAAATCAATAATAAAATTTAACAATATTTATTATACAAAAGTTTACAAGAAGTATTACACAAATATTACTGTCAACTTAACTGTCAAAATATGAGTCCAATCTTTTATCTTTATCTGTATCCGGATATCTTTCGGAATATTACGGTCACAATCCAGACTATGATGTTGTTTGTAGAATAAAAGTGTCAATCCGAATGCTATGAATATTAATGTCTATCGATGTATAAGTCTAAGTCCAAGAGTGAGAGTTTAATTTTAGTGTCTGTATATATATAGTTGTCATGGAAGATTCTAGAACAGTCTATAATGGAACATCCTAGAAAGTTACAACGGAAAGTTTATATAACGCATCTTTATTAGGATCATTCTGGAAAGTTCCAATCATTCTGTAATTGTTCCAGTGATTTCTCAACTGCACAGTTCTAAGATTATTCTGTAAACAACTATCAGGCCACGCAACTCAAATCAGGCCAACATAAATAAATACAATAATTACAATATCATAACACCAGTAAAGATAAATTAACAATCTACCAATACAATCAGAGATGCAAAACGACTAGATACTATGAAACAGCAAAACACAGTATCATAGTAGAAAATGGAATAAAAAAGCTACTATTAGCAATTAACCCCCATAAAGCAGCAGGCCCAGCCAACTTAACACCTAGAGTACTAAAAAAGATGGCTGTGCAAATAACACAAATCCTAACATTGATATATAGACGATCTTATGAAACTGGAATAGTACCAAGGATATGAAAAACAGCAAATGTATGCCCAGTTTTTAAGAAAGGTAAAAGATTTGAAGCAATAAATTATTGACCCGTATCTCTTACCGGCATCTGCTGCAAAATCATGGAGCATATTGTCACCAGCCACATCACGAATCAAACAGAAAATTAACATCCCCTACAAAATGCAGCATGGATTTAAAAAACAATTGTCATGCGAGACCATTATGGAATCAGAGGGAAAACAAATGCTTGGATAAAAGGTTTTCTCTCTGATAGAACACAATGCGTTGCCATAGAAGGGTAGAAGTCTGACATCATAAATGTATAGTCGGGAGTTCTGCAAGGATCAGTACTGGGACCTAGCTTCTTTTTTTACATTAATGACATGCCGGAAGACATTTCGTCAACAGTGAGGCTTTTCGCAGATGACACCGTTGCATACCTCACTGCATCATCATCATCATCATCATCATCATCATCATCATCATCATCATCATCATCATCATCATCATCATCATCATCATCATCATCATCATCATCATCATCATCATCATCATCATCATCATCATCATCATCATCATCATCATCATCATCATCATCATCATCATCATCATCATCATCATCATCATCATCATCATCATCATCATCAAAAAACAACATTCTACAAGATGACTTAAACAAGCTAACCACATGGGAAGACAAATGGCTGATGCAGTTTCATCCAGACAAATGTGTAGTTCTACCAATCACCAAAAAGAAGGAACCAATACACAATAACTACATCCTCCATGGCCACAAGCTGGAACATGTTTCATCAGCCAAATATCTAGGCGTCACCGTAACATCTGATCTAAAGTGCTCATATAAACAGCATCTGTTAGAAAGCAACTAGGACAATAGGATTCCTTAAAAGGCACTTAAACATAGCGAACAGTGAAATAAAACAAAAAGGCATACACAACTTTAGTTAGACCGACAGTGGAATATGCAAGTTCAGTTTGGGATTCTCATTTATAAAAAGACAAACTAGATATGGTTCAACACAGATCAGCAAGGTACGTTAAAAACAGGTACCATAACACGTCATCAGTTGAATCCATGCTTTTAAAACTGGAATGGCCAACACTAGAGGAAAGAAGAAAGAAGGCTAGACTAACCCTCTATACATGATTTCGAATGAGGAAGTAAAGATTGATGCTGGCGACAAACTGATGCCACCAGATAGATTGTCAAGACACACTAACGTTCACTCTTTCCAAATACCATCTTTTTGCAAGACCAGCATCAGTTTTTCTATCTACGCACGATCAGATATTGGATCACCTTACCTGCATCGGCGATCGCTGCAGAAAGTCTTGACTCGTTCAAGAGACTACTGCATGCACATTAAATTTCAAGTCCCATGCTTTTATTTGCACCTTGTAAAATTGTTATATACAGCACAAATTATTTCCCTTTTTATTAAAATAATATTTTTTTTGACTTGTTAAGTTTGCAAGCGCACTCCTAGAATGCCACTAGTTGCAGAAACTCCTTTCCCTTCGAAACATTGAGCTCACCCGTTTTTGTCATCAATGATCTGTGTAACTGACTACCGCTTGCTTGTTTTTAATTTTGAGTTTGATGAAAGCTTTCTTGTTTCTAATACTTTTAATTGTAGTGCCCGTTTACATCTTCTTATATAGATTTTCGGAAAACGTTTTGTCTTCCATGGAATAAACATAAATCTTAACGTTGGCTTTCGCTTGGACAAGACCGAAATGATCCAAAAGGAAAAATCAAAGGTCGTGCAATTCAGATTGATGAAATATAATTTTGGTAATAAAAATGCATCAAAAACCTAAAATCGAAAAGACTTTATTTCTTTTTTGACACAAAATAGGTTACAGTTTTACGAGAAGAATACCTTGGAACATTTTGAAACAAATTAATGGTTTCTTTATTGTGTGAAGCTAAAATTGATAAAACTTGGTTTATAATTGTGATGATTCTATATTTGGTAGACCACCAGTCTTAAGATCACTAACACGTTTGAGTCAGCCATTTTGATAAATTTCATCTAAGCTTCAATATAAAACAGGGGAATTTAAATTGATTCCTGTCAAGTAGCTTACTGCAATTATTGTTAACGATTGTTGCAATCCCCATAATTTCGGCATATTCAAAAGACATCGGTCCCGTACTCCTTTTAAACTGTGTTTCTTTATTCTACATGTTCAACATTGGCTTGATGTATAGGAGGAGGGTTGAGATCTCCCAAAACATGTTTGCGCTTGTCCCAAGTCAGGAGCCTTTGGCCTGTGATAGTCTGATATGTAATATATTTTAATTATTTATATGTTTTGGGGATTTTCATTGAACTAATATACACTTTTATTTAGGGGCTAGGTGTGGACCATCTCCGTTTGCAGGATTTTCTCACTGCGTAAACAACCATTGGTCGCCTTCAGTCGTTGTCTGTTAATATGTATTTATAAACGGTAAGGAACTAACGATGTATTGTCACAAACATTTCCTTAGTTTTATTGCTTTCCCCGATTCTATTTCTGGCAAATATTTTAAAGACGTAAGCTCGGCCAGATTTCATGTTTGTGAACTGTCTAGGAACTCCACATTGGTAGTGGTATTGAATGCGTGCACTTCTATCTATATAGTACTGTCTTAGTGACGTTATTCTATATAAAAGCTTTGTTGAAATCCACCATTCAGGTTTGGATTCTATTAAATTTGCACGTCATTTGCAACAGGCGTCAAGGCAATGTTTAAAGACGTATCAGGAGGTTCTAAAATAAGACAATTCTTATTGCGCGAATACAATACCTTTATAGGATTCTGTATGAAATAATAATGATTCGTAAATGAAATTGATGGCATTCTATTTATTGATAAACTTTATGAAAGTAGGAAACTAGGGAAAAGTGAATTACTCAGGGTTTCTTGGAGTGATTTTAGTTTAAACAATATTTTTTCAGATAAATCAACATTAAACATATCATACAATGAAATATATTAAGGATTCAGAAACAAGCAATTTGCTTTTACAAATCTGTGGAGTGATTTTGATATCAAATGCCCACAAATAAACCTTGACAATGAACAGAAAACATTCAGCTCAACAATTTCATCAGTCTGTGTGTTTATATCAGTCAAACAGATATTAAACGACGAAATCTTATCACTATGATTTTACCTTATACAAATCAAATTGAATCAAAAATATGTCATTGCCAATTAAAGACGCCCATTACAGTCAGAATAATCACCCGTTAAATTTGGTACAAATGATTGCAAAATTATTACAATGATTCAAATACAATTACATCAATGATAACAGTGAAGAGAAAGAAATGCACACTAATGTATTTTATAAAACAATGTATCATGTTTTAACTTTGACAATACAGTGATCCTAAAAATATTTAAAGGAAACTGAAATTAAATATTTTGTTTTTTCCTGTGGTGCTTTTATAATCATACAATAAGAAGCTAAAATAACAATTATCTAAATTATGCCTTCTGTCTTTTTGACAGTAAATAAATAACCTTACTAAATTGCTAACAGTTGTTTTCGAACAACATTTAAATTATTAGTCTAATAGCTCACTTGATTATAAATGTGACTATCTGCATTGGACATTTGCCAAATAAATTGTGATTGATAATCTAAATTGTGAAATTTTTTGTAACTTTCAACTATATTGGAAATAATGGATACTCTCTCATTTTCTAAAGATCAACATTTTAGTAAACACTGGAGTTCATCTTCCACTTCTTTTTTACAAAGATTACAAATTCCATCCATTGCCTTAAGTCCCTTGTTTCTACTTCTCTCTATTTCTAGATCATGGTTACTAATTCTGAATTTTGTTACCAAATGACATATATTTTCTGTTATTGTTCAAAGATAAATACCACAACTTATTATGCTTTAATTCTAGTTTGTTTAAAATAAATCTTTTCAAGTTTGATTTCATATTAAAAACTTGCGATAAATCTATGTCTTAGTATTTTGCTAATGAACTTATAGAATTAAACTTTTCTTTCTATGGTTTGATAAGGATTTTGATACAAGGAGAGCCTCAGACAATAATTGTCCTCTGTATTTGTTAAACGTGAAGTATCAGAACATATCAACTATAACTTCAATAAATAAAGGATATCTCCCTAGCTCACCTATAAATGCCATATTTGTGCTTCTTTTTCATACTCCGAGTGAAAATTTACTTAATTGTGAAGGAACTGATTCAGTTTGCAGTTCATAATTTTTCAAAATAACAATCTCTTTTTTCAGTTAACTTTTTGTACTCTAAAGCACTCCAAATGTCACTTCCATAAGTTAAAATTGGTTTTACTGTGCGGTCAAATATATGAAGTAAAGTTTTAATTTTGGTTTGATAACCTTTAAATATTTTAAGTACTGAAATTTATCAAGTATGTATACTGCATAGTTTTGTCAATAGGACAATTATTCAATTTAAAAGATGAGTGATTCATTTTATTTACAACAATTGAAAACCAAACGTTTTGTTTTTTCTGGAAGATTATAGATATAATAAATAAAAATATCATCTTTCAATTCAAAAAATTGACTGCACAATTGAAGCCATATGTAACCATTATTTACATGTTTCAAAAATTTTACACCTGGTCGTAACTCTGATTTAACAAATATTGAGGTTCCTCCTGAACGTTTATAAATGCCTTTAGATTTAGGTCTAGTAAGATGAACTGGTGTAAAACCATCTAGTGAAAGGGATTATTCTAGAGCTTCAATTAAACAAATACTATCTTTATTACATATTTCATTTACAAATATTGGGTCACTGTAATTTTTAAAGCCCTTGTTTTTATTACCATTTATATTCCAACAACCCATGTGTTATTGTGATTTTTTTTATAATCCACATTTGAGGCAATATGAATAATGAACAAAACAAAATTGAACAGAACCTGTGACATATACACTTTTGTTTTACATATACTTGCATTATAATTGAACAATGAAAAATAAAACAACACACCAATCCTTGATATGCATAGTATAAAGGATATAATCTAAATTTAGAAACTAGAGCTTATCATGTTTCTATAAAAATTTAAAATAATAACAATAAATAAATTTCATGGATAATAATTTTTATTTTTCCGTTAAAAAATATAGAAGAAACAGTGTTCACTTACTTTCAAAACTAATTTTATATATATTGTTCAAGTAGATTGTCAAGATAATAAAGTAATTCAAATTTTCATAACAATACAATATATGTACAAAAGTGAAATTTATTTGTATATAAATAAATATAATCAGTATAAATTTAATTTTTTTAATAAAATCATCATGTAAGATTTATTGGTACCCAAAATGTCCGAATATTATAACCCACAACACAATACTCAATATTCAAGGATACTTTTTTACTTAAGATATCAACATGATAGATAAAATCATAAACTCATAAAGTCCTTAAGTTATGAAATATTTATGTATATTTACCATTTCCTATGAAAGTCATTCATTTGAGGGGATGCATCATTTGGTTAAAATAATATCCTGAGCACCACGGGTACACGAAAAAGGGGGACATGTGTGATTGGTCATTAGCTTTCTGAAATACACTATGAGTTTTGTTTGAGAATGACCGTTCTTGTCTGTTTTGCCTAGACCCTCATTCAGGTTTTGACGCCTGTTGTCTCATTTTTTGTGTTTCAATGACCTTGGGAATATTCTTCGTATGAAACTTAATACCAGTTACAAATACACTGACAACTTGGTTTGATACTGTAAGTGTAAACCATCTACTCCATAACATTTCTTAATTGGTACATTACCACTACTTAATCTAGAATTATTACTAATTGTGACATATGCATGTTTAAGGAACTTGTACTGGAATAATATATTATATTCTTCAATTTTATTATTTAAAGCCTTGTATTGTATTGTTAGGAAAGGTAAAGTCATATAATTTTTGAAAACTGACAATCATATGCCTACAACATTAAAAAAATATACAATGTGATGTAAAAAATCAAGCGTTAACTCTATCTGACGTATTCAATTAATTATGATATAAAAAAAAGCAGTAGAAAAAAAACGAAACAGCATATATCCTTTTTTTTTCTGTCCTTTATTTCTATCTCAAGTCTACCGTAAAATAAACCTTAATACCGAGCCTGAAAAAAAACCATAAAAATACAATCAAGAACAATTTGCAGTAAAAAAATCAATTTTAACTTAAAAGTCATGAAAAAGTTAAAATAATCATGTTTAAATAGCATGAAAAAGACATGACTGTCAGGTATATTTTCATTCATATATTACAATTAACGTTTTTAATCGCCATTACATTGTTATACAGTAATATTCTATAAGCATCCTATATTTATCTGTTGTTAGGCAATTCTATTTATTTTCTATCCTGTATACAAATGATTCAATTGTCAACATACATGGATCAATATTATTCATTGTAAATCCTTCTGTTTTTCCCCCATTAACTCATATGGTGGACCTGACGTATTCTATCGATACATATTTTCTGTTTTCATTAGAGTAAGAAATGTGGAAGATACCACAATAAAAGGGCAATTCATAACCCAATTCGAACAGAACCACTTACGATTTAAAAGACATCTAAGTCAAAAATCAAAACTCCCACAACTTAAAACTGTACAACATAAACCCCATCATAGACTATAAGGCTGATCCTGACCAAACGTCGTAATGTCACAATTGAAGATAAGGGGACGATATTTTGGTAAGAGAAACTGGAACATATATATGGACATCTATTACAGTAAGTAGACCCATGACGACGTCCATGAACCGTTCGATGTTAAAAATTACAAATAATCAACAGTACTGATCAACACGGTAGTTCCCGGATTTGAGAATATTTGATGCATAGATAAATAGTGTTAAAAATTTAATACATTTGTCGAGAAGATCCTGACATAATATAGATGTATGAAGATGTAGTATGAATGACGACGAGACAACTCTCCATCCAAGTTACAATAACTAAAGGTAAACTATTTTATGTCACATTACGGTCCACAACACGACGACTTGGCCCACGACGAACAGCAAGTTATATAGTCTTTTTTTAATTGAATTCGCTATTTGAATTTAATGCCACTTGTGATCATAAGCCAATATTTGTATTCATAAAGATACGGAGCGAAATACTGCGCATACTTGATGACAAAACTAGCTTATGAATAGATACAATTATACGAATATGTGTTGTGATTAATAAGGAGACAAGCTAGAGACTGAAGGAAGTGCATGTAACAAAAAAAAAATGTTTCAATTCCCTCTACCTTCTGTGGGGAATAAGTCTCATACATATGGAATCGCAACAAATGTACAGATGGATAAATAGAACGTTTTCCATTACATGGAACTATGTAAACACATATTTACATTCCGCGACGTTTGGTGTGAACACAGCATTACCCTATACACATTGTGTGGATTACATTAATTTACAGTGCCCGATAAAACGATAATTTACGATATAAACTCTTTCCTTGATGCTTCCAATTTTTCAGAATTGATGTAAAAAATTTGACTCTATTTTTAATGCGTATTAATAATTTGAAGTGGAAATCTTTTCTTTTTTGCGATGAGATCATCCAAATAAAGATACTGTTTATTTCTTTTCTTCTTAACTATGAATGAAATATATAATATGAGAAAATCAAAATCAATCGGTTGGTCAATTATTTCTTTACTAGTTTTTGCATCAGTATACCATAGTTAAAATAGAAAATATATTACTACCCGATACAAGCAATGATTAATGCAAAATAAATACTGTATACCTAGTGCCCTCCATGGAGCGTTAAGGATATCCACAGCAAGGCCAAAAGTCCAACCTATAAAAAAGGTCATCCATTATAATACACAACCTATGTTTAACTTACCTCACAAATGATGGAGCTTATATAATTTCATTTTCAATACAGTTAAAAAATTTCGGAATACTTTGATTTCAGCTGTTACCATATGTTTTACGTTAAAACAACTAAAATCAACTTATTTTCGCGAGCGATTTATTTCCGCGACGTTCACGTGAATTCTAATCGGGGCATATATTTTGAGATGCATTTATTGTTCATAAAGAACCATTAGTTGGATTGTATATCAAACTGTTCCATTTAACCGTCTAAAATACAAAACAACTTACCTAAAAACGGAATAATAGCGTCTTCCGCCCTTCTGGCAACGCTACTGGAAACGCCGTGGGCATGCTGTAGTGTTAAACATTCTGCAAACAAACGTATTTAGACAAATAATTAAGAGTGACTCACATAATTGTCTCGCTGTAGGTCGTCTTTGCTTTTTCCTGTTCATTTAACCGTCAGTCCAGTTATAGATGCATAGCTTGGTAATAGTTTTCGTGCCCTCAGACACATTTTTATTTATTTATTGGTATAAACAACTTTTTGTTCATCTACAATAAATGCATACAACAGACAAACCGAATTTTAAAGGAGTTACTCCTTATGATGGACGTTGTGTTGTTTTGTTCTAGTAGTTAAAACTGTGCTCTATGACACCCGTTTGGTCTGTAAACGTTCTAGATTTTAAACATTGATAGCACTTTAAATTATACAGGTGCGGCCTATTGAATTAGGTTTGAAGAAATGTAACCTAAACATGTCACTCAATTGGATGTAGTGTTAACCGGAATGATTTTATTTTTGAACTAATGTCCCGAGAAACTACCTTGAAATCCTACACGTCCTACACGTTCGGTCCAAAAGCAGTTTTTGGTAAACAAGTAGTGATAAATCATTGCAATAAAACTTGATAATACATTAGAATCGGTATCGATAGCATTTACCTAAATCTCCTTTTTCTTTCATTGCAGAAGTTGCTGAATCACTATATTTGACTACATTTAATTAATTATTTTGACACTTTTGAGTTCGATTGTCCTCTGTCTCCCCCCCCCCCTTTCCGACTATTTCAACACATCAGGAGTATTGTATCATGATGATGAACAAAATTACAAAATATAACTCGATTGAAAAAAAAAAACAAAACAACAGAAAGAGTACTATCTTGTAAACATTAAGGAGATATTTGTGTTTGCTCCTAATATTTTTGTATCTAAAAGAAAACAGAAAAAAACCCAGAACAAACAACACATTCAATTTGAACACATACATTTTACTATCAAATCACAATTCTTTTAAGTGTGATATTTTTAACATTTATTCATAGATTAAAGTAGCCATATCAAATGATAACTTAGTGGACTAAGCGTCAACTAGTTGTACTAAGGTACCATAAATAATATATACAAACAATTTAACAAAGAAACCAATAACTAAATGTTATCAAAAAAAGATCGAATAATTCTCATTAAATCTATCAAACAAAAAATGTCTTACCCTGTTCATGGTAAACATTTGAGGCTCGACGTACTCGAGGAGGAATGGGGTTTCTCGTCTCAGTTTGAAAAGAAGACAAGCTTCCTAACAAAGATGGAATTTCTGGCAATTCGTTTTCAATGATGATTTTAAGATACACATTGTAACGAATAACAGTTTTCTCGACTGCTTCTCTATCCAAAGGCTCTTCATTAATTTTTTCAATCTCGTTAACATAACATCCAGTTGATACTTTATTCTCTGTTTCAAATCGTGTAGCAATATCTCGGAATTCATCTAGGTAATCGTTATATTCCTGTTCGACAAGATTTGCACTAGCAGTATGCATGAAATTATTCCGAATTTCGAGGATTTGATCGACATAATCTCCAATAGTATTCCCTGCATGACCAATCGATTTCATCTCTCCAGAATGAAGAAGATTTCCAAGAGTAATGATAGACCGAAGAGCGGATATATCAAGATCTGATGCATTCTTCATTTTATTCAAGTATGGCTTAATCATTGGATCGTTCGATAAAGTTGTACTGGCATTTATGAACTCTTTAAGCGTAATGACAGTTGTGCCTCTTTGACAGATTTTCATTCGATTTTCAGCAAACACAGCAAGCCATGATTTGCATTGTTCAACTATAATTATAAAACACTTTGCAAACCGAGCTCTGTCATTCATTGGGGGCTTGAAAAAAAAGGATATTAAAAAATTACAATTCATTTAGTCTATATATATATAGCCGCTATAGTCCTTTGTCTAAATCTGTATGAAGAGGATGTGTTCTCTTTTAAAAAATAAATTAACAAATTATCTTTGTGAAAAAACTCAAATAACATTAACTGTGTATATATATATGTATGTACGTCTGAGTCAGTGACAACTCTACAACAGATGTATCCATCGGATCGCCATCAATGATGGTGATACATGGCTGTGTACATAATGTATATACAACTCGTCTAAACATCAACCCAACAATGTTAGATCTGTAAATTTGCTTTCGCAAATTTTTGGTTCTTCCCTCGCCGGGATTCGAACCCATGCTACTGTGATATCGTGACACCAAATCGCCTGCACTGCAGCCGTCCCGCTAGACCACACGACCACCTGGGCTCTCTAAAAAAGAGCTTTCGGTGGGCATGTGTTACCTTTCCACGTCAGTTTTAATCTAGCGGCGTACTACAGTACATGATATATAAGGCATGAAGATGTTATTGTTACAGATCAGCTAAATTATCTATAGTAAAGGATCCTACAAATTAATGTAATATACAGTCACAGAAAATAATTATATTCATAAGTACGTCTGAGTCAGTGACAACTCTACAACAGATGTATCCATCGGATCGCCATCAATGATGGTGATACATGGCTGTGTACATAATGTATATACAACTCGTCTAAACATCAACCCAATATATATATAAAGTGCATAGAAAATCAACCTAACGATGTTGATTCGTTACTTCCTCCCCGGCGCCGGGGCAGGAACCTGTACTTATTTTCTCACTTCTACGACAACACCGACTAGCATTGCGCAGAGACCTTATCCCCTCCTCTAACTCTAGCTTATAAAAATAAGCTTTCGTTTCGGGAGGTGTTACCTTCTTGTAGGAATTAAACAAGGATCTCTGATACAATACACGAAGTATTTATTTTTAGTGTACAGAAATGATCATCTACTCATCTCTTCAGTATAATAGCAGGATGCTAATTTATTTTTAGAAGCATACAATCACTGTAAATAAATATATGTATATATCTGCCTGTGTGTAGTGACAACTACAAATTATACCTTGTCCATCGGATTTCTTATGATTAAGAAATACCAGGCCTTAGAATATGTATAAAGTGCATAGAAAATCAACCTAACGATGTTAGAGTAGATTTGATTCGTTACTTCCTCCCCGGCGCCGGGGCTGGAACCTGTACTTTATTTTCTAACTTCTACGACAACACCGCCTAGCATTGCGCAGAGACCTTATCCCCTCCTCTAACTCTAGCTTATAAAAATAAGCTTTCGTTTCGGGAGGTGTTACCTTCTTGTAGGAATTAAACAAGGATCTCTGATACAATACACGAAGTATTTATTTTTAGTGTACAGAAATGATCATCTACTCATCTCTTCAGTATAATAGCAGGATGCTAATCTATTTTTAGAAGCATACAATCACTGTAAATAAATATATGTATATATCTGCCTGTGTGTAGTGACAACTACAAATTATACCTTGTCCATCGGATTTCTTATGATTAAGAAATACCAGGCCTTAGAATATGTAAAAAGTGCCTAGAAAATCAACCTAACGATGTTAGAGTAGATTTGATTCGTTACTTCCTCCCCGGCGCCGGGGCTGGAACCTGTACTTTATTTTCTAACTTCTACGACAACACCGCCTAGCATTGCGCAGAGACCGTATCCCCTCCTCTAACTCTAGCTTATAAAAATAAGCTTTCGTTTCGGGAGGTGTTACCTTCTTGTAGGAATTAAACAAGGATCTCTGATACAATACACGAAGTATTTATTTTTAGTGTACAGAAATGATCATCTACTCATCTCTTCAGTATAATAGCAGGATGCTAATCTATTTTTAGAAGCATAAATCACTGTAAATAAATATATGTATATATCTGCCTGTGTGTAGTGACAACTACAAATTATACCTTGTCCTTCGGATTTCTTATGATTAAGAAATATTAGGCCTTAGAATATGTATAAAGAGCCTAGAAAATCAACCTTACGATGTTAGAGTAGATTTGATTCGTTACTTCCTCCCCGGCGCCGGGGCTGGAACCTGTACTTTATTTTCTAACTTCTACGACAACACCGCCTAGCATTGCGCAGAGACCTTATGATCATTTCTGTACACTAAAAATAAATACTTCGTGTATTGTATCAGAGATCCTTGTTTAATTCCTACAAGAAGGTAACACCTCCCGAAACGAAAGCTTATTTTTATAAGCTAGAGTTAGAGGAGGGGATAAGGTCTCTGCGCAATGCTAGGCGGTGTTGTCCCCCTATAAACCAATTTTCGACATGTTACCTTTTCTGTGGTAGGACCCTGTGGTACTCGGTCAAGTAAAAACAACCAAAATAAGTGAAATTAAACATATAATGAATTGTTGCTATAAACTATTTTCAAGTCAGTTGTACAACTTTAAATGGGGGGATCTCCATTGTAGTGCTATATTGTTACATTAAATTTCGTGAACTAGCGCAAACAACAAGTGAAGAAAACAAAAAACAAGAAAAATAACCATTGAGATCACCATAAAAAAAGAAAACTTAATATTACACTGGTGTTATATTGGATCAAATACAGCATAATGTAATTTGAGAGTATACACTTCGTGTAACGCATGTCTGATTTGTACTTTTGCAATATAACTGCAAATAATTTCGTCACTTATGTTTCCAAGTGTGGTATTGTGAAAATTTTAAAGGAATTAAGATTATCAGTAATGGGAATTGCAACAAATTAAGTGTAAAAGAAGGTGATTAAGGTACGATTATCTAAAAGATAAATATTCAGAAGAGTCGAAACAGCTCGAATTTAACCAAATCGTATGCTCCAGTACGGTCTTCAACAATTAGCAAATCAAAAATGTAAAGTCTTCTTTAAAAGGCATTACACAATTGGAAATACGTTTAAGGATACAACGAACAGCAGCCGATGATTCCAATTGAATAACAAGCAAACTTGATACGGAGAGTGGCGGACCTTAAACATACTTATGGACGCCTAACCCTCTGCCGTACCCAGGACAATGGTGGAACACATACTTAATATCATACTAGAAAAATCATTTCGAAACGGATGTACTCATAGATGATCAACACAATCTAAGTCTAAGACAAAAGGCATCGCTTACCGATCTAAGAATACTAACAAATTAATTAAAACAAGTAATTATTTCACAACTTGATCCCTATGCACGAGTTTCTATTCGCGTTTTGTTTTTCAGTGAACGTATAATTTGTTTTACTTATATGTTTTTATGTCAGAGATTACGGTACTTCAAATAAGTTAAAACTTCTACAATACCAGCAGTACAATCTTGAAATATTGTTTTTATTCTTTGCAACAATAATGATATGTTCTTGTTAAATTAAACATGAAGTAAAATGCGATGTAGTAAAAATCCTCTGACGTCATGCTTTTAATTTCGACAGACTTTCTATTTGTCTACAAATCACTTTTCATTCACACGTTAAGGTGATCATGTGGTATAAAACGCCTGATACAGTGAAGGCAGTGTTGTCTCGATGTTCCGACAGCATGTGTTTGAATCCCGGCGAGAAAATAACAAAACATGTCTTCCTTAAATTTGCAGATTTAACATTAGTTATTTTATAATCTTCAGATATGTAACATGTGTAATGTATCTAAATAATTTTAAAACTTATTAAACTGTGATAGTTAAAAGTGGTTTCTGAAGGTGTATCATGTTAATGGGTATTAGTATGAATTGTGTATTGTTATCCAAAGATAAAACTATTAACAACTATAACATATATTGCTACAAATAAAATAATAAATGCTTACCCTGAAGACACAATAACAAATATTCGAGTGGAAGTCGACAGTTAGTAATAGTATGTACTACAAACCTTTATAAGTAATTCATTCCATCTGCTAACGGGTGAAACGTCGGTCCTTTTCATGGGAAAATGAATTGGTTCTAACAATAGAATAAAGGACACAATTATCACTTTTAAAATCAACTTTTGATTGTTAGATTAATGATTTTTGCCAAACATGTTTGCAAAAATAACATATAATGTGATAAGTTCATGGAAACCTGCATGCGTTATGGTGTTTTGAAAAAAAAGACAAATCGAACTCTTCAAATTATATACCAATATCTTCACTGAGTACTGTAAGGAAATTAATTGAAAGGGTTGATTATCAACATATTCATAATCATAAATAAGAGCACTCATTATTATATGCATATCATTTTGAATAGGTTATTACTCTCACAAGGAATTTGTATTAACTTAACTGACTTGTTTAAAAATCTTTTTCAGCAACGAGTATCAAGTTGGTTTATTAAAAAGTAAAATCCCAAAAAATACTGAACTCCGAGGAAAATTTAACTAATATTTACAGTGTTCTTTTTTTTTTATTGTTGCGCCGTTGTCCAGCGTCTGTGAGGTTTGAACGCGTGCCAACATGTTTTAACCTGCCATATTATGTATGTGCTTGTCCCTTGTCGGTAATTTTAAATTCAATGGTTGTGGTAGATTGTCGTCTATCATATTCGTTTATCGTTTATTGCTGTGTTCATAACTTAATGTAGTTGTCTTTTCTCGCTGTTTCAATTGTTTTGCAATTTGTCAAGTTGACGCCTTGTATAGCTTACTACACGTTATGAATTTTACTCATTGAAGGAAGCCACTAGGGAATCTGTTTTGGCTTACACCTACCTGTAGTGATATGTGTTTAGATTCGTGTGGATATTTGTCTCATAAGCATTCTTAGGACAGCTTCAATATTTAATACTGTAGACCCAACTAAACCTTACCATTATTTGAATCCATAAAGTCTATAGAGACGTAAACAGGAGCATTACGGCCATCTCCATCGTTGTCTTGACATTGTAGTACGCTCGACAATAAACTGTCAATAATTTCAAGGAAATGTCCAACATTTGTCAGAGCTGTTGGCGAAACATCTAAACCAATAATAATAGACCCCTTTTTGACAAACTTGATTGACATGTCTTCAGACGTCCAAACATCAGTACTTTCTTTTATTTTCATAACTGAAGGAATATTCTCTCCTGTCATTCGTAGTTCAACATGCACGTTCTCTATATTTACAAAGAATACTATTAGTACAGAGAGCATTATATTGATCTTGTGTTTATTAGCGTTAATAGATAGGTTTGTTGAAATAATTACAAAACACTTCATTTATTTATCTAACTCATTTATTTAATTCATTATATAATGCGTTGAAGTTTAGACCACAACATGGATGGAATAGACATCCCGTGAAATATTTTTGAGGGATTGAAGCAATAAAAGACATGCCACAACGATTTGTAATAGAAATTAAGGCAGAGTAAGGTAATTGTTTTAGATATAACCCACCAATGAGACTAGTTTTCTGTATAATGCTTGATTTGTGAGCTGTTGTATACCCAATGCCTTCCGTATTACTCTTCAACAGCAGGGCAAGCTAATATTTACTAATACATGTAAAAATTGTGATAGCTTTTTAAAGGATTTCTTTTCTACTCCTAACAAACAATTACCAATTATGATGAGATTATATTTTTCTATGCAAAAAAAATATAATAAAGATCTCACTAAATGAAGAACCACATTTATTCCAAAAATACATACACTTAGCATAAACTCATCATAATTATGGACATATTGGTTGGCGTTTTAATAGTTCAGCCGACAACTATTACTTTTGTATTCCAATGAGTACTGAATGTACATCACTGATCGCTGACTTGTACTTGAACTCATACATGTGTCATATGAAGGATAATCCATACAGACCCTCCATTAAGAAAAAAAGATATTCCAAAATTCTTAATTATATTTTCCGATATATTACTGATGTTCTAATATTCAATCCATGCTGACATATCACATAACCAAGTGAACTTATAATTATGGATACTGCCGAAGGAAGAAGATTGACCAGAAGTTCTATTTTTAACTTGATGATATGAAGAACGTTTACTTAGCAGCAGTAACATACACTCTACTCCAGTGAAGGGAGATTACATATTTCATTTAATATGGTACGCTCGTGCATAATCACAATAAATTCACCTCATTAACATGGGGTTTGCATTTTACAACGATACAATGAGTAGATGTCTCATCACACTAGGGACATGTACTCAGAGTAGCAGTCTGATGTATTTTATTACTAGTTGTCTCTTTCTGACTGTGAAATTTGACTACGGATAAATTCTTGTAGCGAGTAATTTATGCTCGAGACGCTTAACCCGTCGATACTCGCGATCTTGTTCTTTTTTGAGTTCATTCCATTCCCTAATTTCTTGCTTGTTACCTTCAATTTACCTCTTTTTAATAAAATTACAAGCTATACATTAAATTTTCATCTGTGTTTGTTGTTGAAAACATTCTGATGTTGTTTAGATTTTTTGACGTTCATACAATGTTTTGATTGTTATATATCGAGTGGTTAAGTCTTTAAATTATTGAAACAAAAAAAAAGAATGGCTGAAATTGTTATTTGTAGAATAAAATATACCTAATAAGACAGAAGAAGTTGATGCGTTGTGTGGTCGTTGGGTATTGCTTTTTAGAATCTGATTTTTCGTGTGATTATGTTCCGCTGAAATAAGTATAATATTTATTTTACAGTTATGTTTTCATAACAAAAGAATGTAATTAATTATAACCAAAAAAAACTTTGAGAAACATACTCGTTAATTTGTAATTGTACATTTGTACATATTTTAAAAAACAATCAGAGGAAAAATCCTTAATCAGGTACGTTTTTTTATTGATTTAAATGATAAAGTAAAATAACATATTGTGAATTTCATATTTCAAATTATTAAATAACTGGAGTATATTTGATTAAATACGAGTAAAACTATCAAATGATGGCAAATCGATAAATTCTTCCGACAAGACCAATACGACAATCACGGCACAAGTTTAGATATCCCAACATAGGCACATTCGAGTTGCTCTAGATAACTCTTCATATATTTGGTTGGTGTAATCGGACTGAAAATAGCCAAATAGAGAATGCACGTGATGCACTCTTTAAAATAGATTTTCACTTCGAAAATTGAGGCAGAGTGCATCAGGAGAATTATCGAGTATGTCAATGGTGAAGGAAATTTGGTTTTGTAAGACATTGATCTAACAACTTACTAAATGAAATCCACATGACATGCACTGAAGATGCACAAAATGACGAGACCAACGACAATTGACAGGGAAGCAAGATATTTCGTTCTGTCACTAATGTAGACAATGACTCTTTTCTAGTTTCAAGTGTTAACAAGAACAAAAATACTAAAACAAAGAGTGACTTAAACGTCATATTTATTTCTATATCTGTTTGAGAAATGCATGATCTAGTGGAAACTCGCCAAAGAGTTGGATAGTCTGTTGTGTAGATTTTGTCTTTGAGTTCTGCAGAAAATTAGTGCGGAACCATTTATCCTGTAGGTACAACAGCATCATTTACGTACATATGTTTTAATTTTGTTATTTAAGTTTAATTACTACGATACATGTAACTTTCTTTGTCCTAATTAAGTGAGGTCTTTGCAAACATTTTATCAAACATAATTATTCGAATATTGAGTGCCAATATTTTAATTTTGACATTGTGTCAGTTTTGTTTTCGTCATCTTAGTATAGTTTCTGATTTAAAGCTTGTTTGTAATGACTATACATTGGTTATCAAGCAAATACAGCGGGTTTAAAAGTTTTAAAAAGCTTTCCCAACCTTCACCCTAATCTGAAGCAATAGTGTCACATACCACCATAGAAAGACACACTATAAAGTTACATTTGCAAAGGCTTAACTCAATCAAAAGAAATATTAACAAAATCTAGTGAACATACTATGAACGAATTAATTTGATCTATGACACAATATTAATACAAAATTAATACAGCAAATAAAACAAGGGTTTACATGTGGATGTAAAACAATATCAGAAAGACAGCCATATCATTGGAATAAATGCGGCCGAATAAATAATGTACACAGTCAAAAATGTATTATATTGTATGCACACTAAAAGATCTTTGGTTTTTTTTCAGTATCCCTATTTTATAATAATTACACACGGCAAAGACCTCAAGACACTTTAACTGATAAACTCTATTTGACATCTTTACATAAAATACATGATGAAATAAGATACTCCCGACAAACCATAGGCAAAACTAAATTAGAAGGAATTGCAATCATTAAAGACAGTAACTTTTCGCAACTTCAATTCTTAAAAATGGAAGACCTCCCATCATAGATGACTGGAAAGGCATTCGGAAGTGTTCTGTCAAAATTATGAATGTCTGATTGTGCCACTGGTTTGAATATTCTTACTGAGCCGGCTTATATTGAACGGGGTTATTAAACAAAATGTATCAATATTATAATTTTGAAATTACCAAAAAAATCGTTTGAAACAATATATTGGTATAACTTATTAGATTTTTCTTATTTCCTGTTACCTATCTTAAATCTCTCACGATCTGTTCTCTTGAACTGAACTTTAATGTGCGTATTGTTATGCGTTTACTTTTAGGTATAGGGGGAGGATTGAGATCTCATAAACATGTTTTACCCGCCGCTTTTTTGCGCTTGTCCCAAGTCAGGAGCCTCTGGCCTTTGTTAGTGTTGCATTATTTTTAATTTTAGTTTCTTGTGTACAATTTGGAGTTAAATATGGCGTTCATTATCATGATTATCACTGAACTAGTATATATAATTGTTTAGCAGACAGCTGAAGGACGCCTCCTGGTGCGGGAATTTCACGCAGCATTGAAGACCTGTTGGTGACCTTCTGGTTGTCTGTTATATGATCGGGTTGTTGTCTCTTTGACACATTCCTGACTTCCATTCTCAATTTTATGTTTTGTTCAATAGGGGTGTGATTGGTGAAAGTATATTTATATAATCTGAATAAAGCAGTAAGACAGTAAACCAACAATGCATAACATCTCTTTTCGTTTTTTAAAACTTGCATCAAGAAAGATTACTTCTTATTAACGATCTAAAATATTCATTCCGCTAAAAACTTTCTTTACTTAAAATAATTGATTTTATATTTTGTTTATTGGCAACCTTTTAAAACGAACACCTATGATATTGATCATCATTATCTTCAAAAATCAACAAAGAAATATGTAATGGGCATACCTTCCATTTTGATGAATTTCACTGTATTTTGTCCTTCTGTTTCTTTAATTTGGTTTAGAGAATTGACAAGTTCCGATTCCATTACGGGGTTAATTTCAGATGTCAATGAAGAATCGATTTCGCTAATGTAACTAGTACCTCCTAAGTCTATAATGCATTGCCTGATTTCCTTCCATGTTTTTATAAATTCTTCTTCGGTAAGTGAACATTTTGTGCAATGAGAAACAAACTCGTTTTTGAAAATGCGAATTCTGTCAATATTTGCAGACACACTTGTATCATCATCTTTTGGTATTTTCCCCCAACCATTTAAGTGTGGACAAATAGTATTTATATTTCTTAAAATTTTATAAATAAGACTTATATCAAGATCTGTTAAATCTCCCTTGTAAAACGACATATCTGGGTATAACAATTGCTGTTCACAGCTATTCAAAAGAGGAACTAATCGATTTTTCATTCCATTAAATGCGTATCCATAATTAGCACCTTGTAGTCTACATTTCAAAACATCAACTAATACATCTCTGCCGATATGCATTAGCAGGTGAACTATTTTCAAATGGTTGTGTCTGTTGATTTTTTCTTGTTTATCTGAAATAAAATAATAATATAAACATGTATTCTCTTATGTTATCACAAAACTTATGTGCAAACAAATAAAATAAATCTGTTATGCATTTGACAAATAATATAATAAAACAAAAACGAAAGTGCAATAAATCAAAACACAAATTCATTACAAACTTATAGAAATGAATCTAAATCATGATTTAAACACTTATTCCTCATTGGTACATTAATTACATAGAATAAGGAGAAAACACATAAAGCAAATTATACTTATTCATTAAAAGGTCTTTTAATGGTTTATTCTTGTCCTCATGTCGACCAATGTCTTGATGACTGATGTACCCATATTTTGACTATTTTATTTATTGTGTCTGTTTAGTTAACGCATCAATGTAAATACAACGAATTGGGTGAGACTGTCATCAAAGTGAGAGAGTTAGCGCTATAAAACCAGGTTTAATCCACCATTTTCTACATTTGAAAATGCCTGTACCAAGTCAGGAATATGACAGTTCTTGTCCATTCGTTTTTGATGCGTTTTGTTATTTGATTTTGCCATGTGATTATGGACTTTCCGAATTGATTTTCCTCTAAGTTCAGTATGTTTGTGATTTTACTCTTTAAGAAATATTCGTCAAATGAAGGTGGCCATATGATACCAACTGACCAGTTTAAGACAATGTCGTACGTACTAAAGAGACAACTCGTGTGTTATGAGAACAACACATTATTCATCTACTAAAAGCAATATTGAAACCTTCATACAGATGTTCAAATGATCTATGTGTGTCCTGTCCAGTAGCTTGATTGGCTAGTAAATAATTCAATAACGGTAAAGTTTATTTGTATTCACCCAAACTAAACGGCAAATTATCTTAAATAACTAGAATGTAACCATCTATCACGGAAATCATGATAGGAAATACTAGACTTTGGATATCGTATCATCTGGGAGATATATACTTCGTATGCAGGCAGTGTTGGAATGTTGTTTCATAAAATTGGTTCAAAACTAGTTCCAAAGGAGTATGTTCAGTTAAATAAACTCATCATAGATACCAGGACTAAATTTTGTATATACGCCAGACGCGCGTTTCGTCTACTAAAGACCCATCAGTGACGCTCGAATCCAAAAAAGTTAAAAGGGCCAAAAAAAGTACAAAGTTGAAGACCCCTTTTTGGCCTCAAAATATAGCAGTTTTACAAAAGTATGAAAATGTCATCTTTTAGCTATTTACTGGAAAGATAAGGCTTCTGCTACATAAATATTGGCTGTTTTTGACAATACAATGCACATATATCGGGTACTAGCATCATTAAGTCATGCTAAATTACTGAAATCTTCACAATTTGAGCATTTTAGTTACATTTTAGACGGTTTCCTAAGAAAGCTCAACTCATCTCTCTTGTCGTAAAGTTTTGTTTTAACCGACCCTTATTATAAAATGATAGATGTAAGTTCAGATATGAGGCAGACTTATCTGTATTTAATGTATCCTTTTTCTTGAGTTCAATGGAATAGATGCATTCAACATAGTCATAAACACACTGCTTACGTCTATGTAATCTTCCTTACGAGATTCAGTATGAAATAAGTCTCTTATGAATAAAAGAAAAAGTCGATAAGAAAAGGGACAAAGTTGCTTCATATGGGAATGTCGATTATTTGCTGAAAAACACGTCCTCTTAAAAAAACGAATATGTTGACAATCTTAAAGTCAGACATCTTGATTATGTCCAAGATCAGATAATCTTTTGTTTCGATCAGAATTAATATTTTTACAACATAGGATTACAACAGGAATGATACTTGTATCTACGTTGGTCATTCCTTTTTTATGAAGTACCAACTCTTTCATTTTGTCTGAAACTTTTTACGTTCATTCTAATACAATTATATCACAAAACGTCATTTACTTGCATGTCACTAACATATAAGATATTTTGAGAAAATAAATATGTAAGAACTTTCAACTATAAAACCACGCTTTTTGAAACATACCATTGATGTTCATTTCTTTCTCTTTTATGTCTTCCTCAATTATCTAAGCAAATTAAAAATAAAACCAGAGTTTAATCAAATAATAAACGAACATGTTTTAGTTAAAAAGATCCAGTAAAACCAATTATATTCGACCTTGTGGCAACAAATACACAGGTTAACAACGAAATGCAATGTTAATTTCAAAATCTAAAAACATGATCTTTGTGTCATACAATGATGTCCGTATATATTCGAAGAGACATTTTTAAAGTTACAACTGGTATCCTCACAAGCAGCAAAGAAATCGTAATAGAAATGTAAGCTATGGAATGTTTACCACTTTACGTCTTCTCTTTTGACTATTTCAAATCAAATATTTTATAACAGTTTGGATAACACAATTTAAGTATCTTTTATACAGATATCAAAACACAACTAAAAGTTCTTTGTAAATGTTAACATGAAATAACCAACATCAAAGTATCGCAAAAGTGGATGCGTTTTTTCGACTAGAACATTTACAGTTTCATTTGTTATTGATAAAATGAAAGTTTGAACACACACATTACATACATAAATGTAGAGTTTATATAAACATGGTAGAGTCAAGCAGTACGTCATTTGAATACGATTTCAATACACATTCGGAGATCACGAAAGTTTTTACGACATCAGTCAACATCAATACGTTACAGTAGTCTAGCAGTGAGCGTTCTTCTTGGATTTCCTGCAAGTCTTTTTGTTTTGTGTGTTACCTTGATGTATCGCTTTTTAATCGACTTTCTAGATTTTGACATAGGAAAACTACTTTTTTCTCTCGTTTAAAAAAGTAGAATCTAGTGTACCATTCTTTTTCAAAACAAAAACAAATTTTATCGTTGTTTTATTTTTTGATATTGCAGATATGTTTTTATGGGTGGCTGTTTAAATAAGTTTGTCTTGAATGGTAAGCTATTTATTTAGTTTACCTGATTACTGCAAACAGATTTGCAAATTTGCAGGTCTTTATCTGAAATTAAAAGTGACAAATTAAGATTGAGTAATTTTATTTAACTTATTGTGAGTTTATTTTAATTCGCAGGATACCCGTAGTTCTGTATTTCTTTTTTATATGAAATATCTAATTTAAAATTTCAACAAATAATATTTCTTAGTTAACAGACTTTTAAACAAAACTACAAAAAAAGTTGTTTACTCTATCTGCAACAATAAAATGAAATAATCCACAGGAGAACAAACAGGAAAATGTTCAACAGCATTTCTTTTTTAAATCAATGCATGTCATGTTTATGTTTTGGTGAAATTAAGTAAACCATATGTAATGTTTAAAACAAAGTGCATTTCAAATGTTATTTCATTTTGTTTTCGTATTGCTGACAACTAATTGTTGCTACAGCTTCTACAACAGTGTTTAATGTGCACACCTCTTGTTGGCAGTATTCTATAAGTCTATACTCAAAAAAGAAAAAAAGAAAAAAAAATAAGTTTTAGGATTTTTAAGAATAATTAAATTTATTTTCTTCCATTCTTGATGTATGTTAATTTACCTGCATTTTCCAATACACTAAGGGGATATGCACCTGTTGTATATTTTTTATCCACTAGTAAAATCGGAATTTCTGCACCTGAAAAAATTAAGTACATTTTACAGAACTCAGGTTCCAATAACCTGATTCAACTTGAGAGTCACGTTGACTATTTGATTTAGTCCCCTTTACTTATATATCTCTGTACATGTTAATGTCTTATTCATCCTTGTTTTTTACTTAACGGGTTTCACATAAAATGAAAATGCGAAAATCCGCTTATGATGCACTTATTGATAAAGTGTTCATTAAAGGTATTTGACATCCAACCCATTTTAATAATAAGGCACATTAACTTTTATAATGAAACACTTAAGAGAGAATTTCACCAGGTACCAAGCATTTTGACATTTTTGGAAAAGTGTCAAACTCACTAATTAGGTTGAAAACCACATCAAACGATTCATATTAAGTCTTTTTAATTGGTAGTTCAGAGAACATAATTTATTGTGTTGCCATGGAAACAGATGCATACTTAGACCTACAAAGTGTTATCAACCCCAATTCTCAGATTTCGATAAAAATTCGAAAATCAGTCCCAGAAGTAATCTCAGCCTTTCAATAGAATTGCTTGATACATAAATAATGCTGATTTTAGCAAAAAAATATTATATCTTTTTTTATAATAAGCTTTTTTTGGGTACATAATCAGCCAAATTGTTTAAATATAAGATTATCTGACATGCCAATAAACAACAACTTCAAGTCTAGAAAGTTATTCAAACATTTTTAAGCGGATTTAATGTATAAAAGTAAAAAATAAAATTGACTGGCAAATCATTGACCATGTAAAAAAACATTTTTCAATTTGGCAAATTATCCCATTTGGAACCTCAGTAATTATCTCCCTAACGGAGTTTTCTCTTTGAGAGACAAGAATACTACACTTCCTATACTGAAAGTGAATGGATTGGTGGGAATTTCACCTGGGATAGCAGACGACAGGCAGACAAGCATGAAAAGCAGAGGATAAATTACAAATGGTAATTAGAACACACACATTTTACTTGTTTAATGTACTACAAAATCTGATTATTAAAACTTGAGACTAAGACGAAAAAGGACAATATTCCAATCATGCAATAACAAAATAAAATCAAACAAACCTAGAACTTAAAGACACTTAGACAGTACACTAAAAGTTATACTACTAATATCACAACCAATGGCACCATTGGCAGCGTTGCACTTGTGTCTATCTCTATGTAAATATGAAGTAAGGCCTGTCTAGCTTGCGTGAAGGCCATTACTGTAATTTTTCCTCTTTTTTTGGGGTTATAATTTCAAACAGAGGCAAATAAAGGCAACAGTAGTATACCGCTGTTCAAAACTCATAGATCTATGGACAAAAAACAAAATCGGGGTAACAAACTAAAACTGAGGGAAACGCATTAAATATAAGAGGAGAACAACGACACAACATTAAAATGTAACACACACAGAAACGGACTAAGCATTTGACAAAATCCTATGAGAATAACAAATATAACATCAAAACCAAAATACATGAATTTGGGATAGATAAGTATCGTGACACGTCTTATAGTAATGTGAATTAACACTCAAAAATAAGAGAGAAAACAAACGACACAACGGAAACACAACGTTAGAATATAACACATTCAGAAACGAACTATAATATAACAATGGCCATATTCCTGACTTGGTACAGGACATTTTTAAGGACAAAATGGTGGGTTGAACCTGGTTTTGTGGCATGTCAAACCTCCCTCTTTTACGGCCATGTGAAATATAACATTAAAATGACAACACATCATTACATGACTACAATATAAATAAATAGGAGAACATAATTGACAAAGAAACACACGAATAATAGCTAACAAAAGGCAACAAGTTTAAAATTTTAATACGCCAGAAGTGCATTTTGTCCACACAAGACTTACTAGTGACGCCCAGATACAAAAGTTTGAAAGCCGAAACAAGTACAAAGTTGAACAGCATCGAGGACCAACAGTTCAAAAAAGTTGTTCCAAAATCGGCCTGGGTTTTCTGTTAGGTACCAGAACATCCCTATTATTTAAAATAATTTATTCTTTTGCAAACAGTAAATTTTATAAAATTACTATACAGAAGATATATGATAAAACTGAAGTATTAACTACTTACAGGAAACAATCGAAATACACTACATAACCCGACGAAATGCAGCACATCCGAATAAGTTTAAACCTCAACGCCAAGTGACGTCATATTTGAAATTGTAAAAAAATGACAAAAAACAAAAAAATTACGTCACATTTGAATTTGTAAAACAATATCAAAGATATTTGTTTGAACAGCCCAGAGAGTAATCCGATATTACCCTGACGTCCGATGGCTATTTTTCCAGACAAGCTTTGTCTGGCAAAACAGCTTCCAGACGTTAGAATAATATAATGCTAAAACAAAATCTTAAACTCGATGATACAACATGCAGTGGCAAATTTCACAGGTAAGTTAATTAAAACAAAATCATTTCTCAAAGAGAGGACTGGTTCCTTTAGGATAAGGGAAACCTTCTCCCATCTTCTAGTTTTTTTGTTGTTGCATCAGATAGTCATGGGTTTAGAGGTTGTTTGGGAAAAGCTTAAAAATAGGGGGAACCCCTGCTAATTTTTTTGTATGTATTTCCTTAACTAGTATTATAAATTTTAACAAATATATCAACTTATTATTTGGCAGCTCTGACACATGAATGCAAACCAAGATGCTGGACTAAAATTTTCTAAAAATTTAGCCACTGGCTTATGTGCTCAAAAGTTCAGGCTGCAAAGAAAAGAAAAATGTGGTATGATTGCAATTGAGACAACTATCCATAATAGACCAAATGACACAGAAACTAACTGCTATTGGTCACTGTACAGCCTTTAACAATGAATAAAGCACATAACGTCATAGTCGGCAATAAATGGCCCCGAAATCACAAGTGTAGAACAATTCAAACAAGAAAACTAACAGCTGAATTAATGTACAAAACAATGAATGAAAAACAAATATGTAACACAACAACTATCTCAGCTACTAGCTAATGTATACATACTTGACCTGTACATACCTCGGGTAGTTCAACAGAGTTCACTATTGATAAAGTGACTTTAACCTTAAATTACTTTGTTAATTTTTTGAGTGAAAGTCAATTTCTCAGTTGCTAGACATTGTACACATAGCTGTAGGTATAATAGTGAAATAATTATATACAGTTAAAACAAAAGATTATGAGCATTAAGTTAGAGGGATTACTTTTCCATAAAAAAAATCACTTTAGATTGTTCAGTTCGGACAAAAAATCAAAAAAATACACATTTATTTTTAGATGATAAAATTAAAGGTATTTTGGAATCATTTGGACGGTTTTACAGATATCCAATTTTAGGACATTTCACAAGTATGCTATTCTTCAATCATAGGTCAAATATAGAATTTTTTTTACTGTTTTTGCAACTGGTTACATAGATATCCGAAATTCTTGGATGAACCATTTTAGTTGAACTTTTCCGTTTTTATGCCAAAAATATGCACTTTCAGACCTGCAAAATTGACATTTTTGGCATACAACCCTTTATTACATGAGTTATTTCGCATCAAAATATATAAAACCGGCATTTTTTCAAGTATTTCTTTTATTTAAAGTGAAAAGTTAAGTCTCAATTCCAAATTATTATTAAAAAAAAATTGTGGTTTTATCACTAAAAATTGTATAAAAATCGCCATTTTAACAGAAAAATTAATAAATATATTTTTTTTTTATTTTTTTTCTAGTATTTTAATCTTTCATATGATATTATCCAAGATGTTGTGAATACAAAATGAATATATTATTTTAAAAATGAGTAAAATCATGTGTTTGTGTATCCATGGCAACCAATTTATAGCAAAATTAAAAAAAAAATGAAAATGCATATTTTCTGGAGAAAACCATATTTGTTTATTAATGTTCTACAAGTATCAAGATACATATGACAAGTTGACTCGGCTGTATTGGGTGTCTCAGAATCAAAAAGAAAGAACAAAGCAGGTTAAAAGGGTATCAATAGTAGCAGGGATCACGATGGAAGTTAATATAATTGTCTTTCAATAAGCCAATAAAAAAGTTTTTAAAAAATACCAGTGAAAAACTATAGATAAGGACAATGCACCTTTTTTCTGCTCTGCCATATGCATGAGTATACTTACACATGTTTTAGATTTGACAAACAGTGATGTTGGCATACAACTTGAAATTGTTATGCTGTCTGTTAGACACAAATTATGCCACGCCTGACAAACAAAAAATGTCAAAGTCCAACCACCAGCCTATGCACACCTCTATTATGTGTTTGAACATCCTGCAAAATGTTCAAGCTGTAACTCAAACTCTGTAGGATGAGATAGCCGGAAAATCCACGATATCTTTAGGCACCCTGTACATAAATAGTACATCTATATACCTGTCTTATTTAGAATATTTGAAAGAAAACAAAATCCTGTGATCTTGCACACCTTCATGATGTGTATGGGCATTCTACAAAAAAATTAAGTTGTACTTCCAAAACTGTATAAAGAGGAAATCTATGTATCTTAATATGGACGGACAGACGGACGGACAGGGGTAATTTGATATGCGCAGAGACGTTTGTCACAGGTTCATACATTTTTCACAGGGGTATAAAAATGCAACACTTTATTATTGAGTTTGTTATAAAAGATAAAGAAGTTATGGCTTCATAAGCAGTCGATACTAGTATCTATGAAAGTTGATAACACCGATAATATAAATTTTACATACTCCTTAAGTTTTTTGTAATCTTTTTTACTAATACCACATCTCCTTATTTTTTTAGGTTACAGAAATAAACGTATTAAATCGACGCATTAAAGCATTTAAAATATAATCTTCTTCATCAACATTTTCAACTCTCAACAGTTTTCTTTCGATCAAAAAACAAATTGTCTGGCTTCTCTATAATTTTAGTTTACTTCTTTCATTGGGTACTAAGTTCATTGTTAGCATTACAAACTAATAGCATACTGTTTTCATGATTTAGAATTTAAACAATCTGTAGATCCAATGTCATTTTTCTGTAAACCGATCATTAATTTGGCCTAATTTAAGTCGAGATCTATATATGATTGTGAAACATAATATAACTTTGCTTTCGTGCTTATATTAAGTTTGATTGGTTTGTACTGCTAGTATTTGTTCGGCGAATAAAATAGACTTAAAAGGGGGTTCTAAGTAATCATTCTCGTGATGTTTTTGAAATTTATTTCTCAAGGTGGTGGGGGGAGACTCAAGTTTGAAGTGAGGTCAAATGTGCTTGTAAATGGGAGACTCATTTTTGTTTGAAGTATGTCATTGAGTATTTGTACATGTATGCATAAAATGCCAATATACCTAAGAAACAAATACATTGTTCTAGCTTCTACGATCGTCAATGATGAAATATAGTAGATGTCTAACTCATATGGTGTTGGATTGCTGCCATTTATTATTAACACTGAATTTGTTTTTATTTTTGTTGCTGAATGACTACAAGCAAAAATGCCTCAGAGTATGTACTATAAAAAGCGTGAACAGGTTTTTTTATTTTTACTTAATAATTGTGAAATACGGTATTCATTATTTACAAGATAGATTTTACTGTATTCTATCGCAGAATATTTTATTTCGCTGTTAAAAAGATGCGTGCAAAAGTTTCAGTTTTTTCCATAACAATCGCTATATAAAAGTTACATTACATCTACGTTTAAAGATTTCTAAGATGCCTGAATATTTGAATATTGATAAGGACATAGGACACGTTATTTTTCAAATTAATTATCAGCAAAAAGTGTACCTGTTTCGGATTATCATTTCTATAATTTTGTTTTGCTGGATAGCTATATAAATGATGTAATATGTTGCTCTTTGGATATATATATATTTTTTTTATATATTATGCTTATGGAAATTGACATTTCTTAGATTCAATTTAGTTCATAGTATACATACTCTTTTCCATCATTAAAATTAGAGACATAGGGTGGCGTAAAATAATAGATGACTTATGAGTTTGATATCATTTACATTCAACTTTTTTTTATATGTTTTAATATCAATGTTCAAGCCATAAAATATTAATAGTAAAAAAAATATCAAATAAAAGACGTCACATAGTTGATAACTTACTCTAATTATATAGTATAGGACTACGTACACAAAATGCTCAGCTCTATGTATTTTTTCTAACTGAACATTATCCAGTGCGTAAAAATCTTTCTAATCTACTAGTGTGGACACTAAACTTCAAAATCCCTATATGACTATTATAAAATTTAGAAAATTTTCACAAGTCTGAATCAATATTTACTAGGGGCATCGGACTAGTGGCTAACGGTGCAGACTGTTTTCCTTTACAAATACCTTTTAATATCAGATTAGCAGGGGGCACGTTTATGAAAATGCCTATAGTGCTTATCTTGATTTTCTTATTGAGGTTGAGTCCCTAGTGACGGTATTCATGCTAGTCAGAAAATGGAAGTCTCACTCAATGCACCAAAACCGTCCTAAATATTGCATTACATTTTTTCAAATATTTTAAATATTAAAACTAATTACTCATCATATCTTAAAACTAAAATGGTAAATGAATGAATTTGTGTTGCACTGATTACAAAATGTTTTAATAAATATAAGGTATGGAAACCTGCTCTTTTTCTTTTATATCTGAGACCCCTTGTGAATCGAAATGTTTGTCAAACAGATCCTGTGTTAGAAGTATACTTTCACATTTTAGAGCATCACATATAGCTGTCTCAACCATTAAATCTGAGTATGATCTAATAAAGGCAAGATCAGGATATTTTGAAGAGACTGAAGCCATTGATGACCATATCATATGTCCCAATGACAGATTTCATCTTGGAAACGGATTTAGGAGGAGAAAAGTCTGCATGTCTAAGACACCACTTTCGAACTGCTGCCACAAACACCAGGCTTCTGATACCACAGTCTCACTCACCCAGAGTCAACAGATATATAGACAGTATGAAAGTTTGATTACAGTTAGTTCAGGTATAATTAAACTTACAATACTAAGATGTAGGCTTTACATTTAAAAAGTTGAAATTTACAGTTTCAGATACAATTTTGAAGAACTGATACCGATAAATGAATTGTATCGCTTTTTTAATGTTGACAACAATATCAGGATAATGATCAAAGCTGCAGTTCAGAACAAACCAATACAAATACAAGAGCACAATAACCTGCAAACAACTTGCTTCACCTGATGGGCTATGAGATATATTGTTATATAATTACATCTGTTCATGTCATCTTGAACTTATTCAATCACCTTCTTCTCTGAGACCATTATATAGATTTTGAAAAATACTACATGATGTAATAATACAGTGTGTATCATGCAGTCAATGTTTCAGTCTGAAAAATCTCTTGACAATGCTTTTGTCAGGGGGCGGGGGGGGGGGGGGGGGTGTATTTTATTCAGACCATAATTCATCCATAATTTTTCTAAAGCAATATGCTTATATTTTTTCATGTATTTTATTTTTTAGATTATTGAGTTATCTGTTGTGTACATAAAGTTTTGAAATCGACATGTTTGAATTTACCTTTTTCATTTTTTTTTCAAGGGTTTTGTCGCCAATGTAGAGCATTATGTAACAGTTTTAAAGATCAGGTAGTTCCATCTGACGATACACATGATACATTGCAGGAGGTTTGTAGAATAAACATTGTTTTAAAACTTTTGAGGTAAAGTTTAGAAATGATAACCGCTGCTCACATCACATGTGTCACATCAATTCAATTCGTCGTTCAACCAACCCGTCCACATCCTCTTTTTTTTTAAATCTTTTAAAAAATATTCCTGCTTCCCGCATTTCAAATAAAATCATGTCCATTTCCCGCACGTTTTTTTTTTTTGTAAATATTATGAAAAGATATTAACACTTTTTAAATTCAGCATCAAACCCATATATCCCAAGTGGGAGTGCTCCAAAATATACATAACAGAGGTAAATACCCATACAGAACAGAACATTGGTTTTCTTCCCCCTTACTTACATTCCCCATGAAAGTCATGCTGATTTTCGTAGCCTGTAGTTTAGCAGTATCCGTTTGTGTATGTGATTCATCGGTATTTTTCCATTTGTTTATTTAGATTAGATCGTTGGTTATTCTGTTTGAATTGTTTACACTAGTAGTTTTCGGTTCCCTTAAAGCTTGCTGTTTGATCTGGATCAAAGCCCTGTGTAAAAGACCGTACTTCGTCGTTTGACTTGTATTGTTTATTATCAGGTTGGGAACAACCCACCTTCAGGCAAGGGGTTGTTTTACTGTTTTAGAAAAAAGAATAAAAAAAACTTAACTAAACAGGGGAGGGGATACATCATATTTTAAACAACTTTTCTAAAAGAGGGGGTCCACTTATTTTGAATAATACAAAAGAAAATTATTATGTTAAGGTTCAGGAATATTACAAAATAATTAAGACATGTTTTGACCATTTAATACCAGATAGATACATTTATATACTTCTTTTGGAAAATATGAGCCCTTTTGTACTAAAATTGTTTTTTCCAAAAACATATTATATAACTTTAATCGACCCCTCTAAAAAGGTATATTTATAAATAACATTGAGGGGTTTGTTCCAAACCTGATTTTGATGGACATGTGCCTAATAGGCACACATACATGTACCACATATAAGTATGTCTTGGTGACCATATTATTGTCAAAACCTATTATTTATGTTAACAACCACTTTTTATACTTCGCCTTAAACATTTGCAAAGTAAGTATTTTTTTTATAAAACTTTGCGAGTTGATCGCTCGCTCAAATTGTTGGAGCCAAAACATCTATAGAAACAAAAATTAAATAAAACCTGATGGAGTTATGTGTACACTCTTTTTTTTTAAAGTTCTGCTTCTTTGAACTCAAAAAGTTGACCTAAATATGCTTCATGTATTTCAACAGTTTTTTGTGGCAACTCTCCTGAATCAACAAAGCAGAATTTCAAGAAACTTTTGTGTAGATGAATAGTTACAGAGTTTTGAAGTTTTGATTTTATTTTTATGTCAAAATATTTCTTCTCAGAAACCACTGAACAAAAGTTTACTACGCTTGAACCACATCATTATGAGTTTCTTTTTTATTTTATTTTACAGTCTGAAAATATGAGATCTGCCTTTTTCATTTGTTTTTGGCAGCTTCAAGCGGGGAACAGTTCCAGGACACTACTTCAGAAACTCGATTTGAATTATATGAGGTAATATATATGCTAACTTTTTAACATTAAACTTCTAGCAAAAAATATTCTTTCGTAATGCAATAATTGAGATATTCGATATGTTATATTTTATATTCTAATATGACGTCTTTATTACATTTTTTAAACAAAGCCATGTTCTAATGACACATGTATGCGCACATATTTACTTTTTTATATTCTCTTTATTTTCATTGACATTTTTTCAAACTGTTTGACATATATTTTCTTTTTGTAATGCATTATATTTGACTCTATTTTACACCTCACTAATGCACAGTGTAAAATATCAACACATATAATGCATGCCCATGTTAAATGAGCATAGAGCATGACACGAAGGAACTATTTCTTAATTGATAAAAGATAAATATCATTGTTCAAATTATGATATTTTTCTAGAAGAAAAATAAGAACTAAAATGTGTGTCAATATTTTACACTGTAAGATTTTGTTCATTTTCTCAAGATTTACCCAGGCGTGTTAAAGTTTTTGTGCAATCAACTCCGACATCTCTGAAACTTAACAGGAAAATGCATACATACATTGTGAAGTTGTGTACCCGCCTTTATATAATTGTGTGAACATGTGTTCTAATATTTTAACCCATATTTTTTTTCTTGCAGACAAATCTTATACGTGCATCTACAAATTCAGAAAATAATGAACACCTCAGTGAAACAACAACAGAAACTGGACTTGAATTATCTGAGGTACATAGATAATAGAACTATAAAAAAATATGGAATGTGTTAAAGAGACAACAACTCAACCAGAAAGTCATAGAATTTCTGAGTGTCAGCTAGTGCATGCTTCCACTTTGATCAATACATGACATTTTTCAAATCTTTTATCTCCATATTCCTGTATTTCACGGATAAATGAACTAACTTGATTTTATATCTGAAGTCTAAAGTTCACATACGGCGTTATCTAAATACTTTAAAAATGCATCCAATATATTATGCAATTTGATAAACTACAAGACTAATTAGATATAGGAAATGTGCCAATGAGACAACTCTCCATCCAAAAATCAATTTATAAAAGTAAACCGTTGTAGGTTAATGTACAGCCTTCAACACGGAGCCTTGACTCACACCGAACAACAAGCTATAAAGGAACCTGCAATTACTAGACTAGTGTAAAACCATTCAAACGGGAAAACCAACGGTCTATATAAAAAACAAGAAACGAGAAACAAATATGAATTACATAAACAAACGACAACTACTATACATCAGATTCCTGACTTAGGACAGGTGCAAACATTTGCAGCGGAATTAAACGTTTTAATGGTACCAAACCGTCTCCCCTTTTCTGAAATAATAGTATAACATACAAAAACGCACTATAAAATAGCAATGTAAATGGCTAAACTTAATCATAATACTTAATAACACAAGTGAACATACACTGAACGATTAAATTTGATCTATGACACAATTTAACAAATCAATAAAACAGAAAGGCGTTAGATGTTAAACAATTTTAGAAAAATACAACCATAGCCTTGAACAAAATGCCACCAAATAGAATAATGTACACAGATAAATGGAAGTAATTGTGTTGTAAGGTATACAGGATAAATGGAGAACGGAAACATAGTTTTTCCAATGTTGCCTTGATGGTTTATATTTGTTGTTGAGATATGTTGCCCAATATTTTCCGCATTTGTGGTTTATTTATCGCCTGCGATTCTTCTCACCGTACGTCGACAGTTTAATAGGTCTTTGTTATGCCCAAATTGACTATAAGTGTCGTCGCTGAATTTATAATAGGATAAGGATTGGATTTGAATGAGTTGAATATATTTGCTTGATTTTTTTTTTATATACAACGTTACGTGTATTATGATACCTTCATCGCAAACACCCGGGTGATGCGGATTTCATACAAAAAAGTAAAAATACTCCGAGGAAAATACAAAAGGAAAGTCCCTAATCAAATTGCAAAATCAAATCATTTAACACATCAAACTAATAGACCGTATCTGCTTCCGGGTGTAAACCCCATCAAACTAACTCTGAAAAGAAATTATCAAAGTTAGAAGAGTTTTAGTTTTTGAAAGTTTATAAAGTTTAGGTATCTGCGAAAACTTTAAAATTCGATAACGTAACTATTGCATTGTAAAAAAAAAAAGGGAAATCCATATACCTACCACACAGTTTCCTTGCCAAGTTCAAATTTTCTTCAATAATTATGAGATCAAGTTCTTTCCTAACACGGTTACAAAACAACTTATCCTATAATAAAAAAAAAATATTTAAAAATCTTAAGTACCCGTTTGTATACAATCACATTATCCAAACATTGTGTGTCTTTATGTGCGTGTAATTACATTTAGTTCACTACAAACCAGTCACTGTGAAGATCTGACATGATCAGTATAAATACTCGAATCGGTATATAACCAATACTTCGGGCCCGGTCTGAAAGAACATACAATACCGTTGTACAGGTCTTAAACAAAATTGTGCCTTCGCATAGCTGAAACTTTTACAATTTGTAAAATATTTGGTCAATGTTGGTATCAAATAAGGCCGAATAACTGTGGATCATTGTAGAACATTTGTTGAATGATATACTAAACAAAACAAAAAAGTTGTATGAAGTTGAAACCTTTGGCCTTATTGTCTGGTTCTCAGATCTAAAGTACCTGTTGTGGTACTCCCAAACTTCCGGGAATCATTGCGGTCTAATATCCAATTAAAGGTGTGATAATTTTCGAGCAGAGTAACCAGAAAATATTGGTTTGACATTGAATTTGTCACTTTATTCGAACTTAAAACGGAAAAGCTATGAAACCTTGAAATCAAAGAATTTAACATAGAAAGCAATGTGACTATTCACTATTTATTCTAATAAGACAATACTTTTAAAAATCCGATGTCTGTGATGATGTTATACCAAACTAGGCTGAAAAGGCCAGAGATTTAAGTCCATATCAACATCGTTTTCCGCTATCTAAATATGTCAATGCTTTTTCTAGCCCAAAAGCTAGGTTTCACCCAACATTTGTTTAATTAAATGTTCTGTACGAGTTTAACAATTTTAGATTAGAATCAAATCCAGCAAACAAACAAACAAAGTGTAATTATAACTATTGAAGTTTCAAAATGCTGCTGAACCAAACTAATCATCGGTCTTTATACAATTGTTACGTCTAGACGCATAATTTTATATAATATGATGTATTAAGTCCATGTGGTACGAAATGGTAGAGGCATTTGGACCAAATAGTCCGTTTCTATGTATGTACGAGTTTGTGTGTGTTGCACTTCAGTGTTTATGTTGTTCCATTGTTGTCCTCTTATTATTGATGTGTTTCTCTCAACTTTAGTTTGTAATCCGGTTTGTTTCTGTCAATCGATTTATGGCTTTTGAACAGGGTATACTATTGGTGCCTTTTCCATAACTGTTTCTTTCGAGCGTAAATTGTTAGTCGTGTATAGACGAAACACATTGTTTGCGTTTCAAATAATAAGCTTGATATCTTCGATAAGTTCATTCTAACCAATTCTCATTCTCTTCAAAATAGCCTAAGTTTTCATCTTTAGGACTAGTCTTGTTTTTTTTAATTATTTAAATAACTGATATTTGTTTTTCAATCATCCGTTTTAATTTTTTTTCCAACTTATAATGCCAATATTTCATAATCATGAAAAACTTAAACACTTCAAATTTTTAGTATTAATTTCTTTTAACAACTGCATGTGCTTTCCTGAAAAACAGGTTTGTAAAAAAATATATTCGTTGCCATATGACATAGATAAAATACAGGTAATATTAATATGTATATAAGAATGTAAATAGTAAGTTACATGTAGTAATGCAGCATGTTCTATAAATATCTTAATAAGCTAGTAAATATATTTATGAAATGAGCCATCTAATGTTTCAATGAAATTATCAACTAAAGCAGAAATTTTCCTTCAATGTGAAAAAATACAGATGAAATAAAATGGACAACCATTATTCGCTGGTAATAAAATTGAAAATAAGATATGAAAAATACACGTAAAACCTTATAGAAATTCCCTACCACTTACATGATTTTAAATACTGTTAAATATAGAGTATAATACCTTAAGTTTGTGAATTAGAGATAAGAAATTTAAATGCCAAAATTTCCATTGATGTGTCGTTTCCTTTAAGAAACAAATCATGCCAGCCGTAGATTTGTTTTCAATAACCATGGGTTGGGTATTTATATTCGAATATTTTATCCTGAGCATTAGCGAGGGGTAAAATACAAATACAAATGCCCAACCCATGTTTAAATGAAAACAAATCTACGGCTGCCATGAATTATATCTATTCGAATAGAACAAATTCTGACTATGTAAACCGTGAAAGGCCTATACATACGATAATGTTTTTGCTGTTCCGTTTTATCCAATTTTTTTAATATAAGTAATACTATACAACTCAATCATTATTTGTTTTTTTCTCATTTTTCAGTTATATATTTTATTCCAATGTAGTTTTATTCGTTCTGAGGCGTACAAGACGATTTAAAACGCCCGGTGTTAACATTATGGTTTCGTTAACGGAAACATAATTGTGACGTTACCTTGTTTTGTTGCAATGCCAAGACAATAATATCATTTCGCGGAATTGTCGTTTAATGAAATTTCACCATGAACAATTAATTGATATGGACTGAATTGTTTAAGTTGCTGTAGAATAGAGGTGAATATATTGTATCCAAATATTTGCCTACGTAAACTTGGGGTTATGATATCGAAAATTGATAATTAAGTTTGCTGTGTTTGAGTATATCTGCGTTTGCGTTAAAGGTAGATATATTGTGATTATACTGGTTGACGATAATAGGTCGTCATATTAAATTCACAATATATTCATCGGAGTACCTAGAAAATGCTACTTTTGTTTTTTATTAATTTACCGATTAATATCTTAAATGAACAATTCTTATGCGCTACAAATTATTGTTCGCCATATACAAGTATATCTCATTAATTGATATCAATTTTTGTCTAAGTTTTAACTGCCAAATTACACGGATTCAAAGCTTTGTAAATGTATTTGTAAAGTTCGATATGCACTGCGATTTGTACTCATTTCAAACGCACTTGGTATATAATATAATTAATTTTGAGTAAGTGTGTACATTAAAAACAATTAGGTTTTGTTGTATTCAGCACTGTCATATTCGAAATCGTAGTTTATAAAAGATGGACTCAACTTGCAGGGGAGAAAATTTGTAAAACATTATTGCTCCTAAAATATCCAATAACAGGGTTAATAACGCTTAACCCCTTTAAAAATTAGTTTCTTGATGATAATGGTAAGAAGTTGTAATAAATATAGACTATACTTTAAAAAACAGATTAGAACGGGTCAAAAACATATCAAGTACAAGTTGAAAAATGTTTTAACTACAGTCAAATCATATTATGTATAAGTTATGCTGTTTCCTTCTAAGCCTTTTTTGTAGTGATTGAGGTATGAACAAAAGGGGTTAAAATTTAATTGGGAAAACTAAAAGTCAATCAAATGAATATGAACACAGCAGCGTTACAAAAAAAGTAACTTATGAATTTAGAAATAATTACATGAATTATGTCTTATAAGAAAATACAATTAGTACATAGTGTATAATCATGATCATATTCACACATACAATACCATTTCCATTCTCTTACTCAGAAAAATGTAAATTTTTGTCCAGATAATCATATGCTTGATTTGTCAAAATAAGTTACCTTGAAGTATAATAAACGTAAAAACTTACCCGTATGAAATCAGGTTTATTAAATAAGTCCTCCAAAATACATTTCCGGTTCTCTTGGGAAAGGGTTCTGTTAAATAAAGTTTGCTTTATTTCTTTGCATATAGTATGGAAGTAAGGTAGTTTGCAGTGACTGCCTAATTTCACTATGTTCGCTTCCATTTTATCCCAAATATCGTCAAACTCATGCTTCTCTGATATCGATTTGAAGGCTGCGATTTTTGATATTTGATTCTGGCAATTTGAGACAGTAATCACTGATTTAAACAAAGGACACACTATATGTAGAATCAGAAAGTTAAGATTATTGTCTAAACCGGATAATGTAATACCTGTTCGCGCTGCCATATCACAATTTTTGATATCGCATAGGTTATCTGTTTCAAAAAGTAATTGCCATTGGACTGGCGTTAAGCTTGGTGCATATTGCTCTGTAGAAGAAGAAGGGTGGTTGTATGAAACTGAGTTTTGATAAATTCTATACATCTCTTGCTTGTGACTATTCAAAATATCTTCAAGTCTAGTATTCAACAAACATAACTTCCAGAACATATCAAAACAGTTATACTTCAGCAATATGTCTAACGTAGTCGGTTCCAAATCTATTAAGTGAATAGTTGACGATCGTTTGATGGCACGTTTTACATCTTCAGATGTCAGAATTGATGTCTGATTCAAATCTGTTAGCCAATCAAATAAATCTAGCTTCTTTTCATTGAGATACTGTTCAAGTAAACATCGTTTAATATGTGTTCCAGTATGGAAGACTGCCAGAAGTCTATCGTAATTTTCTTTTTCTGAGCTTTTTTGTTTAGTTCTGAATTCTGAAGCATCGTTGATTGATTCTGCCATTTTCTTTTGACATATACTTTTCTTTTATGTGTATTTCATCAGACAACGCAATGATCTCTTATCAAACCTATCTATAATTGAGATAAGTGCAATTATTATTAATGACTCCGTTTAAATTCAGTTACAATAACGAAATAGTAGTGTTTTGGTTTTATTTTACCGTCATAAATCTTTGATGGTTTACTTCTGTGTCACAAAGGGAGTTCTAAACTATATCTTGAGACAAAAATACTTCATTTCGTTCACAATTATAACTCATTGCTTTTGTTTCAGACGACATTGATTAATTCTTGGTCAATAATACGATGCGTAAATATTCCAACTTGTTAGCCATGCATGGTTTTGCAGTTACTTCATTATCAATTCTTCGATATTTGTACAATACAATTCAATTCAATTGGTGGATTTCTGTAATACATGATACCTGAATAACATTTTAAAATTTGTTCAAACATACTCATATTATGCTTTGCCGGATGTACCTATAAAAATAAATGTTTATCAGATGAATAGATATACATTTCTTTCATAATAATACTGATAAAGGATATTAATTATCCTTTTTTAATCTTGGTCTTGTTTTGTTTACCTTTTATGCGTTTCAAACATATTATGGAACGAATAATGACTCACAGCATGACGTTATAATGTATTTGAAAAAAACATATTTAAATAACCTTTCTGATAATAACAAGTTAACATATCTAGTTAAATGGCATGCAGTGCGTGATTTTGGTTGATTGATTAAGCGTGTCATAGCTTAGGAATTACAAGTATGTCAGAAAAAAATATAGTTAAATCGGAATAGATTGGTATGATTTATTTTACATCATAATCATACTGATGAAAGATATTTGTTATCCTATATTTTTATTGATAATTACATTTAATATTTCCTTTTTTAAAATTTAGGTTGTGTTATTCACTTTTCCAGCGTTCATATTGTATTTAGGAAAGGAAGATCATTGACTAATATTTAGTCGTTTGAGAATATATAAACTGCATCTTATGATCCTTTAAGTTAAATAATTTTGTTTATCTGCAATGAACTCCTTATATCGTACACTGCATGGACTGTCAACTTTTGAATCTACTGACGAGGAAAGGTAACATAATGCCACCGATGTAGAGTAATTATAAACAAACCATGTGTTTAGAGGCGTACGTCACCTTCATTGGATATCCAATGGATTGAACTTTTGAAGAGTTGTCACATTTTTACTTATATATAATAGGCCTAGACATTACGATTCAATAGTAAAATGGTTGACAAAATCACCTTTTCTACATTGGCTAGAGGTATAGGGGAAGGGTTGAGATCTCATAAACATGTTGAACCCCACCGCATTGCTGTGCCTGTTCCAAGTCAGGAGCCTCTGGCCTTTGACAGTCTTGTTTTATTTTAATTTTAGTTTCTTGTGTACAATTTGGAAATTAGTATGGCGTTCATTATCACTGAACTAGTATATATTTGTTTAGGGGCCAGTTGAAGGACGCCGCCGGGTGCGGGAATTTCTCGCTACATTGAAGACCTGTTGGTGACCTTCTGCTGTTGTTTTTTCTATGGTCGGGTTGTTGTCTCTTTGACACATTCCCCATTTCCATTCTCAATTTTATTGTGTATAATGCGAATACATACGATTGAAGTAAACTAACCGTGAAATATAATATATTCAGCTATTTTGTTTTCAAAACTTACCATTAAAATGCTAGGCATAGTTTTAGTCAGTTTCTTCCTTAGTGAATGATTGTTTAATTTGTCTAAAGGTATTTTAAGTAAGTCACCATACGTATGCCTGAACAATAACACCCGTAATAGTAGCACCCATTACCATTTATATTGATATCTTACCTATAAATAGATTAAATACCTAGTTACAAATGTCAATGTTTGGGTGAAGGGGATAATCACGCAATCAATTAGTGATGTTATAAATAGTATTATCATATACTTAGACTAAATAACATATGATTTTTACCGTATGATAATAGTACATTAAATTAAAGTATTATCCATATTTTTCGAATTGGTGCTTAGCGGGCTGATATGAAAAGTTTATCACATGCTTCGATTGTTATCACATGCCTTTCCGTAACGTTATCACATGGCATTCCGGTGATACTCGGCAAATTCCAGAAAATACACAGCAATGCTACGTTTTCAGTGAAAAACATTACAAAGTAGTGTACAAAACAATCATTTGAATACTGGAAGTATATTGTGTAAAATAATTAAATTAAATTAAAAAAAAAAAAATTTAAATAAATGCATTTTTTAAGTTTTTCTGAAACATAATTTAGAAAGTTACTTTAAAAAAGAGGACTTTTCCAAACAATGTTCATAATGTTGTATATTGTTGAATTATTTTTGTGTCGATTCGTCATTTTAAAGTGTGTTTTTTTTTCTCTCTGATAGAAAGATTTCATATTGCATGTATCAAATTTTGGGACCGACGTCCGTGAACTTTTGACTCTTTGAACTTCTTTTCGGGAACCACGTAGAAGGATCAATATATGAATCTGTTATTTTTCTCTACTGTTGAAGCATATGATAAAAAGATCATAACATGTCATTTTTCATATCGCATGTATTATCAGCCCTCGGTCAATATCAGCCCTCGAGCCATGCGGCTCTTGGGCTGATTTTGAACCTAGGGCTGATAATACATGCGATATGAAAAATGCCATGTAATAATCTGATATTATCTTTCAAGCATATTGAAATGTTAGTATAATAATTTAAAGAAAGCTGATTGATCAATCAAAATAAACTAAGAATAAAATATGGTGTCAGTTAATTGACTGATTTATGCTCTGATTTTTGCTCTGGATAATCATTGTATCTTTTTCTGTTCAGAAAGGAAATATTTAATAAATATTTCTTTATTTTGATAACTGTTTATGTTTGCGCATTCTTTACAATTTCATCAGAAAATTGTCGTTCCTTTTAAACGTAAAATGTATATAAATATATCGGTACCGATAAGTTTTGTTTTACGAAACTCTGATTTTTTATCTCTCTTGATTTTGCAATGTTTCCTGATTTTAAGCAGCGGGATAAAGATCACAATACAGAAGTTTTCAGCTTTTGCCTTTAGATTTTATAATATAATAATTTAATGGTTAATTTCCTAAGAAGTTAACATAATGATGGAAAAAGACTACCAAAATTTAGCAACGGGATATTCAAACAGATAAGTCAAAAACAAACTGGTAATGCCATGAACATACGAAGAAGGAAGAAAAAGCAAACAATACTCAAACCACAAATAAAGAAATATATGGCTGAACGCAAACCCCTCTCCCTAAAATAAAATCGCCATATTACATTTGATTTCGTGTAGGCTTGAAGTCATTGACAGTGACGTTTATGCGTTTAATTAGCTGTTAAGATATTAAATATTTGTCAACATTTAACACTTTGATATAGACTTCAACACATTTCAACAAGAAAAGTGTTTGAAGTGAATGTAAGTTGGCCAATACTGAGGATAAAATAAATATGAAAAGACTTAAACCCTCGAGTGCTAAGAACGTTAAAGAAAAACAAACAATTATTCTACCTTTCTGATTACTAATATATGAAATATCTTTACAAACAGTAAACCACAACCTTATTTGTTATGTATTGTTGTTATGACTGCTTGGAAATTTATAATAACTAATGTTAACTTATACATCGATGAAATACGCTTATTCCCTTATGTTATGCATGTAGCAGTGCCCTTATTTGCTGCATCTTGTCATTATCGGAGCTTACATTGAAAACGTTTTTTAGGAAGTTATAATACGATTCGATAAATCTTACTTAAAGTTATGATAAAAAATCATATAATCGAATATAAAGCTGGGGAAAGAATCGTCAGACAAAAAACAAAAAACGAAGAAAAAATGGCCGAAGCGCTCAATACATTTGAACCCTTATTATAAACTTAACAGATTTCTGTGCAGATATAAACTTTATGTTAAGACTAGTGGACTCGGTTACGTTGTATATTTCGTCAAATACCAAAGTAATACAAGGTTATTTCAATCTTAATGTGCATTTAAAATAAATTAAAATATTCAATGTATGTCCTTATTGTTACAATCGTATTTGATCAAAACATGCCGTGACCAACCTAATTTTGACAATATACGCAGTTTAACAAATACACGTTTTACAAATATGTTGATCTTTTTGTTATCGACCCGAACGAATAAGTTTAAATGACCTTTCTTATTATAACCAAGCTACTAAATTACATATAAATGCATGTCATTAACATTCGGTACTGTCAATAGGAAATATTTAAACAGTCAGACAATCATTTCGTATCAAATGTAAATATTTTCAAAGGGTGGTCGGCTTTTTAAGATTTGATTTGACTTTTGGTGTTTTAACACAACTTTAAGCAACGCATTTAGGCTTTCCTAGCCAATTAAGATTGGGAGCGAGTGCACCCGCTCGAGCGGGGTTCAAACTGACAACCTCACTGTTGACTGGCTTGTGATTACAGTAGCAACTACTAAGACCACTCGGCCACCGAGGCCCCAGCTTTTTCAGACGGAAAATAATATCAGTTATATATGTAAAGGGATTAATTTGGTAACATCTTTAAAATTGTCAGTGAACGAAAAGTAAACAAATCACGGTGGAAACTAACAAAATGGTAAATATCTTCTACTATGAATGATTCACTTATCATAAAAAAAAATATTTAGGTTTGCGTGTTAAAACATATATGAAGTAAAGTCATTTTGTTGTGTACTTCGTATCTGTAATCAATGGTAGACCGGTTGACAAAGTTAACTAGTTTATAATAAAAATGTATACGACTTAATTAGACTAAACTCAAATTTTAATTTATATATCTATTTTTTTTAAACTTACCTTTGAAAGGTTAGGCATATTTTAAGTCAGTTTCTTCTTTGATTACGTATTGCTGGCTTTGTCTCCAACGTCGTTGCGTAAAATATAAATTAAATCACCATACGCATGCCTGTAAGGACTTACTATTTATAACATCAATAATCGACTGCTGGTTTATTTCGTTCAAACAAACATTAGTAATTATGAATTTGAACTATTTATAGGTAAATTGTAATAAAATGTACTATTATTGGTAATGAGTGGAGCTATCTTGCATTCAAAAGACTGCATGTGTAATAATAATAAACACAAGTTGTGATGTATCAAAATAATCTCAGGACAAAATACGATATACACTTTTATTGACCGTAGTTGCTTTGGTTAAATACTAAATACTTTATATTTACATATATTTGCTATCTTTCACAATTTTCGCCCACAAATATCGTTCACTTTATACGTATGGGATACTCACCATTTAATTTGTACCTACAATTTGTGTTTTACGAACGGAAACGAAGCTTTCTTTTATTTTCTTTATTCTTTCCATTTATATGGATTTCCAACTACGAGATTAAGACCCTAATTCAGACGTTTTAAACTGTTGCCTATGAATTATAGTATACACATAAGAAGCTGTGGTTTTAGTACCAAAAGACAAATTTCCAACCAAGTAAACATTTGAAAAAGTTAACAGTTATTGGTCTTCACTACAGATAATTGGCTTAAACCAAAAAGCAAGCTATACAGGGCCTAAAAATGACTAGTGTGACGAAAATCAACGTTCTAATCTATATACTAAATGATAAACGAGAAACACTTATGAACCACATCAACATACATATAGTACATTTTTTAAGCAGGTAACGTAATTATGGGAAAAAAGAGGCGAGATATACCAAAGTAATATTCCAACTCATAAGTCGAAAACAAACTAACAATGTAATAAAAAAAAACAGAACAAGGGAAAGAAAATCAATACACATAACACATCAAAGAAAGTTAAAGACTGAGCATCACGAAACCCTTCCCCTTAATCGTAAGGTTGACCTCAGGAAATCGCCAAATTACCTTCGATTTCATAAAACTTTGAGGTCATAAACAGAAACAGCTATGCGCATTAATTTGCTGTTCCAATTTTTAATTATATGTCAAAATTAACACTGTGTTGTATACTTCAACAACTTTCAACAATGACATTTTCCTAAATGAACAGTAGATGGCCAATATTGAGTATGAAATTATTATAAAAGGGACTCAAATGTTCGAATGATAAACATATGCATATATATGTATATCAACATATTGAACATTGAATTATGACAAGATGCAACATATTCATGATAATATTACAGAATAAATATGTTAAACCGATTAAAAAAGTTAAACGGAGTAATAAAAATTTCATAGCAACACTAATAACATTATATAACAAATAAGGATGTGTTTTACCGTTTGTAAAAAAACCTCTTGTATTAGTAGTGCATATTTTTTTCTATACATTAATTATATTGATTTTTTTTTAGGATTTTCGTGTTTGGACTTTATCTTTCAGTGTGTTATAACTAACAATCGGTTTTGAGATTTGTTTCATTGTTGAAAACAGCAAGAAAACACTACAATTGCATAAAAACGTATGCTCATGTTTTATTGTTTTTGTGTGGTCTTTCAATTTCTTAATTTAAAATGTTCTGGAATACCTTTTTAAAACGAGAATGATTTCAAATTTTGATTTCTATCTACATGAATCACATTTTACATTCAAACAGAAACTAAATCATTTGAAATATTTACTGGGTCATCGTGTAAAAAACAAATCGTATAATCATCTATTGCTATAATAGAATATATAGCTGGGTAACAATTCGTCAGACCAAAAACGAAATCGAGGAAAAAGTGGCAGAAGCTCTCAATACATTTGAATCCTTATTATAAATTTAACGGGTTTCAATGCAGGTATATATTTCTCGTTAAGACTAGTGGAGTTGGTTCCGTTATTTACTAAAGTAAAACAAGGTTATTTCAATCTAAATGCCCATTTGAAATAAATTTAAAAAAATAATGTATGTCCTTATTGTGACAATCGTACTTGATCAAAACATGCCATGACCAACATAATTCGATATTTGAAAAGATACTCAGTTCAACAAATAAACGTTCTAAAAATATGTTGATCTATTTGTTATCGAATAAGTTTAAATGACCTTTCTTAATATAACCAAGCTACTATATTTTACATAAATTCATGTCATTAATACTTAGTACTGTTAGTTAGAAATATTTAAACAGTCATACAATTATTTCGAAACAAACGTAAATGTATTCAAAGGTGTGGTCATAAAGAAGGAAACATATCAGTTATATGTAAAAGGCTTAGTTTGGTGATATCTTTAAAATTGTCAGTGAACGAGTAGTAAACAATTCAGGGTGGAAACTAAACAAATCATAAATATCTTCGGCTGTGAGTGGATTACCTATGATACAAAAATGCGTTGACAGAAAATTACCTAAATGTCAATTCAGATGTAATTGTGTACATTCATCATTGCGATTTTTTTTTTAAAGAATGGAGTTTAATACGAGAATAATAATTGCGTCATATTTCAAAATGCGGCACTAACACAGTCGCATTAATAAAAACCTCGCAATGTATTCAACTGTTGTTCGATCAAATAGAGCATTGTTTGATAAACGCTTGATCATTTATGGTAACATATTCCTAATTTGTTATTTTTCATCTGTATTGCATCTGCAAATTGTTTCTTGAGATCTGTTTCCTAGTGTGATATTGTGATAATGTTAAAGTGTTTGTGGTCCACAGATAATAAAATTATCAGTATTAGGAATTACATTCAAAGCACTTCAGTATAATATAAGAAGATTTGGTATGATTACGTAAGAGGCAACTATCCATAGTTGAAATCAAATTTAAGCAATGCTATGTTACAGTACGGGTTTCAACAATGAGCAAAACAACAAAAGTATGTTTATCTTAAAAAGGCATAACAAAATGTGAGACATAGTTAGTGTAAAACGACACAAAACATGATAACTGATGTAACGAACAGCAGCGAACGAAAACCATTGAATAGCATGCTCCTTACTTGAGACCGGCATATACTGAAAATTGCTGACTGAAACAATTCTGTAAGTTTTCAACCCTCGCCCTTTCCTGTGAAAACTGTAAAAAAGAACAAAGACAACATCATCGAATGTTAGGGAAAATTAAAAAAACAGAAAGACCCTCAACAAATAAAAAAATTAAAAACAAAATTCAGATGAAAGTGCTAGACTCAGAATACCGACAAAAACAAATAAAAAAAAAACAGATTTTCTGTCAAGTCAATGACACACCTTACCAAGATTAAATTAGTATCAGGTAATGAAAGTACTGAACAGCCACATAAAGTAATATATCAATCATGTTCTCATACACTACGTAACAATCATTAAACAACCAATACATTGAGTATACAGATCTCATAAACACTATGAGAAAAGCAAGACCTTTCATAAAAAAAACGCAATACGGACAGAATATGGGACATTACGATTTTACAAATGAAATTCCATCAATAAAGAAAAAAAACGTAATACGGAAAGAATTTAGGACCGTCCGATTTTAAAATGCAATACCAACAATATAAAAAAAACCATTAATACGAACAGAATGTAGGACCGTACGATGCAAGACATCACTTGTTTAATTATGTTGTGATTTATAAAAAGAAGTCAATAATAAGTCCAAAAGAACATATACAACGTTGTCAATTTGATCATGCATAACGTTAGACGCTTAGGTGTTTTCTCTTTTTTGTGATCATACAATTCTTTAACCCAAAACCAAGATAATTGTGTATCTTTGAACTACTTCAATATGTTTTTTACGTGCATATAGCGATTTAAAGGTGATCGAAGAAATACTACTGTTAAAAAACAAATTACGAAAGAGAGCCTTTGTTTTATATTTGTCTAAATTACAATTTCCACGTGAAACTGAAATATGTTTATGTTGAAAACAATATATATACTGTTTCTATTAAGTTTATTGTAAGTTAGTCCTCTTTTCAGATTTCTGCAAAACAGTTATCGATTTCTGGTTTATAAATTTAGTGTAAACTTACTTTTCATTTGAATGGAATTTACACGATTCATTTTCTTAATTTTTGTTTTATATAAACAGCTTTGTATCAGAGTACTAGAACAAATCACCTACAAACTGTGTTGTCGTTTGTTGTGGTGTTATATTTTTGTTTTTCGTTTATTTTTTTGTAAATATGTTAGATTTTTGATATATATATTCGATTGAATTTTTCTACATTCGTCATTTATTGGCTCTTTAATAGCTGATGGGTTTCGCATGTTGTTTTTCAATGCATGTGTCATGTTATGTAAATGAATGTCTATTAAGTTTGCGTAAACAATTTGCACAGTTTTCATGTTTAAGTTAAATTTGCTAAATATTCAAGTTTCTTTAAAAATAGCAGAAGAATATTCTTTTATTTAGTTGGTCTTCTGAAATAGTCCGTAATTCATTTGTTTTATGTAAATCAAAATATTGTCTGCAAAAGATAAACAGACACTAAAATGTAATGGACAAGAAAACTTATTTTAACCATTAAGTATTTAGACACCCAATTAGTTATGGATTTCTTTTTGCATTTGTTATCGAGTAATTAGGAGCAGTAGCCATATGAATTTTTTTCAGACTTTTGGTTAATGCTTCCAACTATTAAATTTGAATAGAAAACACATGTACTCTATATAAAGACACTTCATCATACCCACCTAAAAAATAATGTTAAAACAAAGTGTTCAGTCTTGCTCTCGCCCCTGATGCTAAATACTTTGTCCTTAGTGCGGACAATGAAAACAAACTTGTGTTGAGTTCTGCTCAGATTCGGATCTAGCTAAAACGCCATAACCACGATGACACCAGCAATGTGCTGAAAACAAGTCTATATGGTATGTGAACTGACAAAGACATCTTATGACCGAACACAATGAACCCCACAAAAAAAAACAGGGTTTGATTTCAGGAACACTGCGTTGGTAAGCAAGGTATGTTCCATATGAAGCATAATTATATAATATTTTTTGCCATGTGATTAGGGACTTTCAGATTTGATTTTCCTCTGAGTTCAGTATTTTTGTGAATTTACTTTGTATGCATTAATTATGCAATATGTATAACATGTAACATTGTTTATGCTAAAATATATAAATCAATCAATGCAGTGAATAATTGTCATAAATATATACTTAAGAATTTATTTGATTATTATAATTGTATTGTTTAACTTTCATAATTTACAAATAGAGAAAAAACACAAACGATATGATTTAACTACAAATACACTAGCTATACACATGATCCTTTTTTAGACAAATTAACGTTATTGTATGCCTCTAGAGCATGTATTTGTGATCGCAAGGCTTTCAACGTTGACATAGACCTTTACAGTTCGATGCATGACGCTATTTTATTTAACAGTACATTGCTATATGAAGAAAATCATTCGGAACAATTTGTATGTATATATTATTTGAACGTATTTGATTTTTTTCTGTCTTGTTCATTTTAAGAGTAAACCTGAAAGAAAAAAGAAAAGATACATAATGAATAATCTAAACGTAGTTTACATAGAAATTAAAATGATAACGTAAACGTTTGTTTTGATATATATATATACAGATTATAACATAGCATTATTCATATTAGCCCCCTAATCAGCCCTGCGTCATAATCCAGGAGCACCTGGTTTCACTCCCAATATTTAGTGGAGTTCGTGTTGTTTCTTATTTATTATTTATAACTGTTGATGTAAAAGAGGGACGAAAGATACCAAAGGGACAGTCAATGTAAATGTCCCTTGGTTTTGTGAGTCTTTGTTTACTCCTTAGTTTTGATTGTTATTGTCTTTCAGCTCAAGAGCCGACAGGCTTGAGTGAAGGTTTTGACCAAGGGATGATAAGAAATCTGATGAAACAATGACATGTCGTGTTCTTTTAATCATATACTTTTAGCAAAATCCATAAAGATAAGAAAACTTGTTTACATCTTTACAACATTCTTTTATTGTATTATGTGATTAACATTTTTAATAATATATTTTCCAGTTTCCTTATATATTCGTTCTTTTATTCTTATTAATTATGTTCTTTTTCACCAAAATGTACCGCTGTTGTTTATTCACATGATTTACCAGTAATTGTAGAATGACGTCGAAATGCTTTGCGCTAACGTTATAGAATGAAACGCAAAAGGTATCGGAAGCAGTTGATAACAAAAGTAATATGAATGGCTAAGATGATTCCCCAAAGGAGTAGGGCTATAATGGCATTTGTGGCTTAGTGGCCATTTTAAAAAAATAATGTGAAAATTTGGTATGGTTTACATCTGTATATTATATTTGTTCAGCATCTACCTTGTTAAAACAAAATTTAAATAACAAAAAGAAGAAGATATGCTTAATTATTTTTATTAAATTTCAGATTCTTTACCTTGACATGTTGAAAAATTCAATAAATGGATATCTAATGAGTTATGAAATCTAGATTGTAGCTTGATAACAGATATAAAAACATCTTTAGAGTTGTTTGTTATACTTTAAAGACGGCTAAAATTTCAAGAATCAATACATTCTGTTTAATAGAAGCGGCAAAGTTATAATTTTGTATCAATTTTTATTGATATTTCTGCCTTTTTTTACAGAGTTATCTCCCTTTTCAATGCAAAAAAAGTAATTTTAAATCGTGATATTGTAGTCTTCCTTAAGTAGGATTTTATGGGACTTTTTCTGTGTATATTCGGGGTATAATGCTAAAGATTAAAACTTTAAAATCTTCTATTGCAATTACTTTAAGGTTTGGGTCAAATTTATGCTTGATTGATTGAACTAATTTAAAGGCATGTTTGAATAACATTAAACAAATATAATCGCGACTTAAAAAATAAAATCACAATTTAAAATTGCAAAACAAAAAAAGGGATCCCGGAATGAAACAGAAATCACTTATTGTGTCATACAGGTACCAAAAAAGTATAAAGTCACTTATATGTGAAATTAAAATACAATTAATCAATCAACCTTGTATTTCATTTCAATTGAAAATATAGACAAATCAAATAATCATTTTTAATTCATTGAGAACTTTGTGTATACAGTAAACAAGAGATATTGACCAAATTGAAAACACAAGGGGAATTCATCAGTGTCAGACTGTCACTAATTGTTCACATTTAGCTTTATAATTTTGATGTTTTGCCTTCTCTTGTTCAGGAGTAGCACCTCAGTGGGTTTAGGGAAAATACTTTTACGATTAAAATTGCAAAGAGTTCATTAAATCGTGACACGTACGCGAATTTTCATCAAGATATAAATAAAAACAAAAATCCATGTTTCCAAGTTTTTGCTTTAAGTATTTAAACATAAATAATACATTGTATGTATTGCATGTTAGTAGAATATCATTGCATCATATATTCATATCTGAATATATATCAAGGATACCAGATTTATAATTAGGTACTCATTACGCGAGTTATGTACACACTCTTAGCATTTTATGAAGCCGTGGACGACAAAAAACACCTGAAATAATTCTGTTATAGGTCAAACCATCATATGTATAATAATAAATCGTTTGATGTAAGACCTATTACCATATTACATAATCTAGTGGCAGTATTTTTTACCTGATCTCGTCCTTGTTGCAACATTTGCGGATACTACCGGTAGAGTTATTTGTGTATTGCTTGTCTTAAAACAAATGGATAGCATATAAAGACAAATAATTACGAAAAACGCAATGAAAATCGATTTAAGGATTATTTATACTTGCTTGTTTGTGTAAGTGTACAAAAAATTAAGAATTAAGAAAAAATAAAAAGTATGAGAAAATAGCTCATTGTAACTCGTTACAGAACACTGATACTACCTTTAACAATCAGCAAATTATATACACACACAACGCAGTTCATATCTTTGTTATAAATTACACATTGAAATACATATTAAAACATTTGAACTAATCAAAATGTCGGGCAGTGTTATTGTTTGTTACAGGACTAATAGAATACCGTTACACGTTGTGAATATCATAGATAAACAAAACTTACCGAAAATTCTAAAAGGCGTTGAAACGATATCTACAGCAAGGCCTACTGTCCCACCTACAATACCACCTACAAAATAAGGTTATGTGTAGACTTATAGCTTACATGATGATACTTTTTACTTATCAGATTTATATCTTTTTCATATTACTTCGATTTCTGCAGGTTATATGTTAACAATTTAAATCACCTGCATCTATTCATCTCCACATAGATGATTCATCTTAAAATGAAAGAGTATCGTTAGATATAATTTTAGATGTCGGTACAATACTGTTGATAGAAAAGTGCTGTGTAAATCCGTCATTTCCGTTATAGAATTACATGTTTTCATCTATCACGTCTTTATATACTATGCTACAAACACATGGGTGTATAATATTTTAATTCGATGTACAAGATTTGGTTACCCTCATTTCTATTTGTCTGGCATTGGGCTTTTTCGGTTCGTTTTGTTTTGTTTTGTTTTGTTTTGTTTTGTTTTGTTTTGTTTTGTTTTGTTTTTTGTTTTTGTTTTTGTTTTGAAATTGTTTTCTATTTCATGTTTGTTCATATGTATATATTGCATCGTATTTTGTTTTCTTGTCTCTAACGATGTCCTAATTTGGAAGTGGATACATTTGGAAGTGAATGTGACATACCGACTTAGACATGGTACCGGGTTTGTACAAAGATGAGCAACATGTCACGTGTCACATGTGTAGCAGAATCTGCTTACTCTTCCGGACAACCTAGTATCATCTCAAGTTTTTTTGAGTGGTTGATGTTGCTTAATCTTAGTTTTCTTTTGTGTGTTTTGTGTACTATTGTTTTTCTTATCCTTTTTTGGGCCATGACGTTGTCACATTAATTTCTATAATATGAGTATGTCCCTCTGGTATTTTCCACCCCTCTTTTCAATTAAATTTTATGTTTTACAAGTAAGAGTGTAATACAGTAAGACCGTCCGTTTATTGCAATATCAATATTTGTTTTGTTTACTCGTCCAATGGAAAATAGTATAAATTACGTAAATATTTTTCGCCTAGAAATAGATCTTCTGAGTTAAAATGCAAATACTTCATTCTTTTTAAGATGAGATGCAAGAACATATGTAGGATGTTCAATTAATTCCGAAAATGTTATATACGCAAATGGTTATTACTATTATCAGACATTACGCATATACGTCAGCATGCTTAGTTTTTGATGTGACTGATTTTGTTTAAATGTCACTCTTGGCAGACTTTTTAACAATAAACTCAGAAATGTGTCTTTTAAAGACAAATTCATTGATATTAATTAGTAAGACAAAAAAACGTTTAAATGTTTGTTTTTGGCTTGCTAAATGTACCTTGAAGCATATTTCAATGTATGCTCAAGTTTATATCGATGAGGAAATGTTTATTTAAAATGCTACACTACCTGACATCCTTAACAGTCTCAAAGGTGTGTCTCATTGCAGATATTTAATGAGTAATTGGTATTTTATATACAAGATACAAAATGCAATCGTAAAATTCCACACAAAGCTATCTAAAGATCATATGCGATGGTTTTGTCCTCTTTTTTTTCTCCAAAACTTACACATATTATTCTATTCCTATGCGTGAGTGTATTCAAACGAACAAGTGTCAGAAGCAATAAACATTATATTTTTTTAATAAAAAAAAAAACAAAAAAAAACATTATATTTTTATAATTTGGATATTTGTAACACTATTTTTCACAGCCAAAACTATAATGGGCCTTTAAAATATATTAAGGTAGTTATCATTATTTTCGAATAAAGATGTATTGACAAAACTTAACGAAGGGCATACAGTTTAATATGCTAGATGCATATACCGTCTGTATAAAATTCATTGATATTGCGTTTAAATCTGTTAAATTTTCATTGTTTGCAATACCTTCCTTGTCTTCAACAACAGATACAAAGCAACATACCTGCAACTTGGAAAACAGGGTTTTTCGACCCCCTGGCCATATTATTGGCAAACTCCATTGTAAAACAATCTATGAAAAAAAATAATACGACTGAGAGTTATAAAGTACATAATCAAGGATTAACTGTGAGCCAATCGTGAACATTTGCGGTGAAAATAAAAAATGACAAAATTGCCAATTTCCATGAAAAATTCAAAACGGCTAGTCCTTATCAAATGGCAAGATCAAAACTTGATTTTTTTATGTAGAAAATGGTAGACATTTTGTCATAACTTTTATCACTTTAAAAAATAAAGATCAATAAAATGACATACAGACTGATTAGATAAGCAAAAGTTGAATAGAAACATATGAAAATTGACCAAAAAAAAGATTGCTCTATCACCTTTCAGTTGTATTTTACATAATTTGTTTTACTGAAAAAAGTAAAATAACAAAAATAACGAACTCCGAGGGAAATTGTAAATGGTTAATTCCTAATAAAAGAGAAAAAATTAAAAGTGCAAAACATAAAAAGAATTGATAATTAGTTGTCAAAGGTACTAGGATTCTAATTTAAAACGCCATACGCGCGTTTCGACTACATAAGACTCATCAGTGATTCTCAGATAAAAACAAGTTATAAAACCAAATAAGTACAAAGTTGAAGAGCATTGAGGACCCAAAATTTCCAAAATACGGCTAAGGTAATCTATTCCAGGGTTAATAAAATCATTTGTGTTTCAAAAAAAGTTTTGTAACAGAAAATATATAATAATTACCATATAATTGATATTCATGTCTACACAAAAGTGCTGACTACTTGGCTTGTGATACCCTCGGGGACGAAACGTATCTAGTGGTGTAAATAGTTATCAAAGGTACCAGGATTATAATTCAATACGCCAGACGCGCGTTTCGCCTACATACGACTCATCAGCGACGCTAAGTTAGAAATAGTTATAAAACCAAACAAGTACAACGATGAAGGATGAAGCATTGAGGACCAACAATACCAAAAAAGTTTTGCCAAATACGGCTTAACCAGGGGTTAGAAAATCCTCAGTGTAACAACTGTCATATTTTTTAACTGACAGGTGTTTTATTATGTAAAATATTGTGTTTTAGACCTGGTTTTATACATGTAACTAGTTAAAACTGTCACGTTTATGACAACAGTGTGATATTTTATTTTATCTGACCTCCTATACATTTATAGGAATATGATTGGTTATTAGCGTCCTCGTGGAGACCGTGTACATTTGATATTAGGTTAGTAGGGAGGCTTATTTTATACACGGTTAGTAGTAGTGTTACGTCCCTTAATATTTCGTATTAGGAAAAAAGGGAGGCGGGGCTTATTTCATACATATAGTTAGTAGCTGTGTTACTTCCCTTTATAAAACAAAACGGTGCTTAAAAAAAAAAGAATTCTTAAATGTTTCAATAGACAAAGAAATTGATTATAAGATGGAAATAAATTCACAAAACGTTGTTATTGTTGGCATCTGTTTTTGTAGGATCAATGCAAGTAGCTAGTTTCTTAATATTAACAGTATTGAAGACTAGTTCATTTTGATAGGTCACTACTCTAAATTTCACATGTTAAGGTAATCGGTAAGATAAATTCGTTACATGGTATGGTAGTGACGTAATACGATAAAAATGGGGTCAGTAAATTTCATTTTAGGATTCGAGCTTCGCTCTCACCACATATGGAATTTACTGATTCCATATATACCGTATAAGGTTACTAGCAAACTATGTAACTAATAATATTGACAACGATGTGGGTGAACAAAACAAACAGATATAATAGGCAAAAAAAGTAAAAAATACGGTTGCATCAGTCAACATTGTCTTATAATCTTAATCATTAGAAAGCAAATACATGTTTCATCAAAGAAAAACAAATATAGGGAAGGAACATAGCAAAAACGATAATACGAATTAACAAATTAACGATAATCTTTACACTGCAATGATTGATTTTGCTTCTCAGTCATATAAGAACGTACCATGCCAAAATGGGTTTAGGAGTGTTTTATTTGATATTTAAGCAAGAACTATTGTAACACGATCAATATATTTGGTGACGTAGTTATAGTTGCAATGATGAATTTTTATCACCTTACAAGTGTAATACAAAATTTTAAATGTATATGAAGACAAATCAATAATAACATGAATAACGGAAACGATAGAATGACAATTATACTCAGCTTTGGAACACATATCCTCCAAATGATATGTATGTATCGAACATTATTCTTTACTAAAAAAATACATATACTCCTAAACAATTTGTTGTTCAAACTTTCATTTTAGTTATGATACATTTGTTCTTTATTACAATTATAGTTCATTATTTATTTTGACTCCGATACTGTTTTAGATTAACATATTCCGCGCATATTATCGCATAACATAATGGGCCTTTGAGTTTTATATTTCAGCATTAAATTACAGCCCCTTTCCAAAATATCACAATATAATGTTGCGCGAGAAAAAACCCACTATTCATTGTAATAGATGCTTCTCTTTCCTAAAATGTGAAAAAAAAATGTATGGTGTTTTCAATACTATAACATATATTAAGTTAGCAAAGGAGTAACGATGTTATATCTAGATATTTTTATTTATGACTTTAGTCAGATTGGCCTTATTTAGTTTGACCTTAGTCAGATTGACCTCAGTCAGTTTGACCTTAGTCAGTTTAACCTTAGTCAGTTTGATGTTCCCGATTCTGACCTCTGTAAACATTGTGTAAGAAACTGGAATATCACAACTGCGTATGTCTCATAATGGGTAAAATATTGCGTCAAAATGACAGAAAGATCAGCTTTGCTGGAAAAAAAACTTAATAATCCGAATGATCTGTGACAAATAAAAGAATGGATTTTACCTATTTCATTTGGTTAAATTTATTTGTTTTTGAATTTTTTGGTGAAAAGTCTCCGTCTAGCAGTTTTATGTTTTAATGAATGATCTGCAAAGGATTCTACTAAAATAATCAATTTGAAAGTAAATTTGTTTATAAAAGAATAATGTTTTAAAATTTTTGGAATGACTATTCAATAGATGTTCGGAAAATTTTCATGACATAATATGTACAAGAATATAACTCATATATAGCTAATAAACGAATGAAAATAAAAATGAAACTGACAAAAACGATCAAATATAGACTTAAAGAAACAAAAAAACAAAAAAAACAAAAAAACATTTTTACTGATTCCATTTTGTGCTGTAGGAACTGGAGGAGGTGGCGTTTGGTGTATTTGCTGGCTAGTTAGATTCATACGCAATTCAGTATTGATAATGATTTGCAGATACATGTTGTAAAGCTCAACCGTTTTCTCGACTGCCTCGCTATCCAAGGGGTCTTCATTATTTTTTTTTATTTTTTCTACATAACATCCAGTTAGCACTTTATTTTCTTTTTCGAATCTTGAAGCAATATCACGAAATTCTGCAAGATAATCATTATATTCCTTTTCCCAAAGATTTGCACTTGCTGTATGCATGAAATCGTTGCGAATTTGGCGGATACGATCCACGTAATCACCTATTGTTTTTCCTACATGACCAACCGTTTTCATCTCACCAGAGAGAAGAAGATTGCCAAAAATAATGATAGACCGAAGAGCTGATATATCAAGATCTGTTGAAGTCTTCATGTTATTCAAGAAGGGTTTTATCATTGAATCAGTTGCTAAAGTCCTATTAGCATTCATGAACTGTTCAAGTGTGGTGTTACTTGAACAGGACATAACTCTGTTTTCAGCAAACAACACAAGCCAAGACTTGCACTGTTCAACGATGATAATGAAACACTTTGCAAACCGAGCTCGATTGTTCATCAGTGGCTGCAAAATGCAAATACATTTAAAACAATTGAAGTGTATCTTATAGACAATTTTCGATTATTGTCTTCACTGGAAAAGATCGTCAATTTGCACTCCTTTTGAAGTCATTTACTAAATAGAGTGACTGCACTTTTGAAGATCATCAGACGTCTTCGTTAATGTCTTTGTGATGGATACACTAGAAATTATGGGTTTTCCCATATATGAAGATACCTAATCACAATTTCCTAATAAAAGCAGTGCTGATTATCAACTATAAGAATTTAATTTGCAGAGTTATTCGGACATAAAGTCATTGTAAACGTATTTGTTTCATATATAATTAGTTTAACTATCTGAAAGAAAACATTTGATACAACTATGGATTTATTTGTGTTTAGGGTACCACTTTTGGGGATTAAGCAAAATTGTATTACGAGTATGATTAATTGCGATGTTTGATCGAAGTCTATATATATATATATATATATATATATATATATAATGTCTAAAAATAGCAACAATCAACATTCAATCTAATTAAGCGTGGATCAGTTTGTGAAAATAAACTGATACAGTTACTGAATTAAAATTATATAAATGTCTAAGAATATAACTAAAACACACTAATTGATACATTAAAAAGTTCTATTAGATGTTAAATAGAAATACGCAATATTTCGCTAAACAAATTAGCTTCATCAGGCGTGTGCATCTCTCAAGGTGAAATCGGATGCATGACAGAAAAATATTTTTGTAGCTTAATCTATACAAGATTTGAGGGATGGGTGTAACATATTAATTCGGTCATAAAATATGTTTGTAGCTACAACTACATGAAGTTGGAATAAAAGTTTAACACATTTATAGATGTTCGATTAATTGTATGAATTTTTATAAATTAATTTGTATGATTTCAAGATAACTATGGTTTTGATTTGCTTTGAAATCTTTTTTCGTCTCTCTCATTGAGTCCATCAGGTTCAAGAGTTCGTAACTGGTGCATCCAAAATCTCTCTCTTTTTTGTCTTCCTTGTGTATCCCAATTTTGATTTTTCTCAATGATTTGAAATGTGATGTTTTCAAAATCATGTCCTGCTCTTAAAAGGTGTCTTGTAATTGGGCAGTTCCTTTCTTTTGTATAAAATGACCGATGGTTATTTAGTCGGATGTTAAATGGGGTTTCTGTTTCACCAACATATTGTAATTTGCAAGTTCCACACGTTAGAACATAAATGCAATTTTGCGTTTTGCAATTTGATGTTATAAATATGTTGTAATTTCTCTTTGTGACTGTGCTGATGAACTGGGTTTCTATATTGGCGACTTTGCAGCACTTACAATTGCCCCTTCCGCATTGTTTATAACCTCCGATTGTTGATATCTCCCGTTTAGATACTTTGGATGATACTAGAATATCTTTGAGGTTTTTTGGTCTGCGGTAAGCCATAACGGGAGGTGATGGAAAAATCTCGCTTAAGGAAGGATCATTTTCAATAAGACGCCAGTGTTTGTGGACAATTGATGAAATATTTGTCAGATGAGGATGAAAGCTAACAACAAACGGGATTTTATTTGTCTGGGCCGTCTTTTCTTTGTATTCAAGTAGGTGTGTTCGTTCTTTTTCGTTTGCTTTTCCAAAAGCTTCTGAAATACTTTTGTTCTTATAACCTCTTGATTTGAGTTGCTGTCTGAGTTGCCCTAAACGATGGTTTAACTTTGATTCCGATGAACAAATCCGTTTTAACCTGATGGCTTGGCTGTACGGAATGCTCCGGGAGCAGTGTTTCGGGTGACAACTCTTCGGAGAGAGAAATTGGTGTTTATCAGTTTTTTTGGTGTGAAGGTCTGTTGTCATGACTCCGTTTTCTAAAGTTATGGTGGTGTCGAGAAACGCAATTTTCTCATTTGAAACTTCAGATGTGAACTTGATCGATTGATGAAAGTTGTTACAGAAATCGAGAAATTCTTGCAGGCGTTCTGCAGTTTCGTTCCATTTGATGTCGATGTCATCAATATAACGGAGCCAAGACAAGGGTTTGTATGGTACATTCGAAAGGATGCGTTCTTCGAGACTCCCCATGAAAATGTTGGCAAAAGAAGGTGCCATTTTGGTTCCCATACTGGTACCGTCAACCTGCAAGTAGTGCTGGTCGTTGAATACAAAATTGTTGTTTTCAAAACAACAATTTTGTATTCAACGACCAGCACTACTTGCAGGTTGACGGTACCAGTATGGGAACCAAAATGGCACCTTCTTTTGCCAACATTTTCATGGGGAGTCTCGAAGAACGCATCCTTTCGAATGTACCATACAAACCCTTGTCTTGGCTCCGTTATATTGATGACATCGACATCAAATGGAACGAAACTGCAGAACGCCTGCAAGAATTTCTCGATTTCTGTAACAACTTTCATCAATCGATCAAGTTCACATCTGAAGTTTCAAATGAGAAAATTGCGTTTCTCGACACCACCATAACTTTAGAAAACGGAGTCATGACAACAGACCTTCACACCAAAAAAACTGATAAACACCAATTTCTCTCTCCGAAGAGTTGTCACCCGAAACACTGCTCCCGGAGCATTCCGTACAGCCAAGCCATCAGGTTAAAACGGATTTGTTCATCGGAATCAAAGTTAAACCATCGTTTAGGGCAACTCAGACAGCAACTCAAATCAAGAGGTTATAAGAACAAAAGTATTTCAGAAGCTTTTGGAAAAGCAAACGAAAAAGAACGAACACACCTACTTGAATACAAAGAAAAGACGGCCCAGACAAATAAAATCCCGTTTGTTGTTAGCTTTCATCCTCATCTGACAAATATTTCATCAATTGTCCACAAACACTGGCGTCTTATTGAAAATGATCCTTCCTTAAGCGAGATTTTTCCATCACCTCCCGTTATGGCTTACCGCAGACCAAAAAACCTCAAAGATATTCTAGTATCATCCAAAGTATCTAAACGGGAGATATCAACAATCGGAGGTTATAAACAATGCGGAAGGGGCAATTGTAAGTGCTGCAAAGTCGCCAATATAGAAACCCAGTTCATCAGCACAGTCACAAAGAGAAATTACAACATATTTATAACATCAAATTGCAAAACGCAAAATTGCATTTATGTTCTAACGTGTGGAACTTGCAAATTACAATATGTTGGTGAAACAGAAACCCCATTTAACATCCGACTAAATAACCATCGGTCATTTTATACAAAAGAAAGGAACTGCCCAATTACAAGACACCTTTTAAGAGCAGGACATGATTTTGAAAACATCACATTTCAAATCATTGAGAAAAATCAAAATTGGGATACACAAGGAAGACAAAAAAGAGAGAGATTTTGGATGCACCAGTTACGAACTCTTGAACCTGATGGACTCAATGAGAGAGACGAAAAAAGATTTCAAAGCAAATCAAAACCATAGTTATCTTGAAATCATACAAATTAATTTATAAAAATTCATACAATTAATCGAACATCTATAAATGTGTTAAACTTTTATTCCAACTTCATGTAGTTGTAGCTACAAACATATTTTATGACCGAATTAACATGTTACACCCATCCCTCAAATCTTGTATAGATTAAGCTACAAAAATATTTTTCTGTCATGCATCCGATTTCACCTTGAGAGATGCACACGCCTGATGAAGCTAATTTGTTTAGCGAAATATTGCGTATTTCTATTTAACATCTAATAGAACTTTTTATTGTATCAATTAGTGTGTTTTAGTTATATTCTTAGACATTTATATATATATATATATATATATATATATATATATATATATATATATATATATATATATATATATATATATATATATATAAGTGTCTAAGAATGTAACTTTAACACACTAATGAGTGTTATAAAATTAGTTGTTATATTTTATATATTATTCACGCAATATTTCGCTAAACAAATTAGCTTCATCGGGCGTGTGCATCTATCTAGGTGAAATCGGATGCATGACAAAAAAATATCTTTGTAGCTTGACGTTTTTGTGTAAAAGTTTAAAATATTGATTGATGGGGTATATAAAAGATATTTTTGCCGTTTATTGTACATAACAATTTTTAAATCTAAACAAATAGTTGTTTTAGTTAAATAGAATGAAATTCATGATTTAATCCTTTGGTTTTGGGTAGAACTGTTTTTCATCCCTCTCATTAAGTCCATCAGGTTCAAGAGTACGTAGCTGATGCATCCAGAACCTTTCTCTCTGTTTTCTCCTTTCGGAGTCCCAATTTTGATTTACCTCAATTATTTGAAAGGTGATATTATCAAAAGTATGTCCTGTTCTTAAGAGGTGTCTCGTAATTGGACAGTTTCTTCCTTTTGTATAGAACGACCGGTGATTGTTAAGTCTGATGTTGAATGTAGTTTCTGTTTCACCAACATACTGCAGCTGGCAAGTTCCACAAGTAAGAATATAAATACTATTTTCCGTTTTGCAATTAGATGTAACATAGATGTTGTATCGCTGCTTTGTTACTGTGCTGCTGAAAGAGTGGTCAGTGTTGGCGGCTTTACAGCACTTACAATTGCTTCTACCGCATTGTTTGTAACACCCAAATTTAGAAGTTCCTTGTTTCTTTACTTTTGATGTCACAAGTATGTCTTTGAGATTTTTGGGTCTGCGATAGGCAATAACAGGAGGTGATGGAAAAATTTCTTTTAAGGAAGAGTCATTTTCGATAAGACGCCAGTGCTTTCGGATAGTAGATGAAATATTTGTCAAATTGGGATGGAAGGTTACAACAAACGGAATTCTATCTGCACGGGTCGTCTTATCTTTGTATTCCATGAGGCTAGCTCGATCTTTTTCTTGGGCTTTATCAAAAGCGTCTGTGATGTTTTTGGTTTTATATCCTCTTGATTTCAGCTGTGTTTTTAGTTGTCCCAAACGATAGTTAAGTTTGGATTCCGAGGAGCAAATTCGCTTTAGTCTGATGGCTTGACTGTAAGGTATACTCCTGGAGCAGTGTTTCGGGTGACAACTTTTTGGAGAAAGGAACTGGTGTTTATCAGTTTTCTTTGTGTGGAGATCAGTTGTCATGACCCCGTTTTTTACAAATGTGGTGGTGTCGAGAAAAGCAATTTTCTCGCTTGAAAATTCAGATGTAAATTTAATTGAGTGATGGAACTGATTACAATGATCTAGGAAATCTTGCAAATGTTCTGCAGTATCGTTCCATTTCATGTCAATATCATCAATAAAACGGAGCCATGACAAGGGTTTGTATGGCACACTCAAAAGGATGCGTTCTTCGAGATCCCCCATAAAAATGTTGGCAAAAGAAGGTGCCATTTTTGTTCCCATACTAGTTCCGTCAATCTGTAAAAAGTGCTTGTCGTTGAAAATAAAGTTGTTATTTTCAAGCACTAGCTTGAGCAATTGAACTAGACAGTCAGTTTGGGGATGTTTATCCTTTCGAGTATTCCCTACTTTTTCACACGCGGCAATTCCTTCATCTTTTGGAATATTTGTGTATAAAGAACATTCATAAGGAATTCATTTTCTTCAAATAGTCAGTCGTATCTTGAATATGAGATGGTAGTTGCTTAACATGTGGTCTGAGGTGGTTATCAACAAATTCTGAAATTTTTTCGGTGGGATGGCCATTAGCTGATACTATAGGTCTCCCTGGGATCCCTTCTTTGTGGAGTTTTGGAAGTAAGTAAAATCGACCGGCTGTGCACGTTTCGTCTGGGCGTAGATAATCGTACGTATCGTCATCAATTTGTTTATCTTTATTCATATATATATATACAACTTAGGTTGACAGTTGTGTCATTGACAAATATACCCCATATTTGTATTGTTTTACATATATCACCAGAAACATATTGTTAACTTATGGTGTACTTTAACTGGTTGAAACATGAAAAGTTTTTGACAACCTCATTCCTAATATATCACCGAAAAAAATTCAGAGATACTTCATTTTTAAGTATGATGGGTGCTTTTGGCATAATAGGCATTTGTTCGTTTATAAATTCCGTTCCTCGATATTTTTCATAAATGTTGGATGTGTACGGATTAATAATTTAGTCTGAGATGCCTGATTTTTGTATTACACTGTATTAGTTGCCAGTGGCCTTGAACTAGCTGTCAGTTAACTGCGACTTCCCCCAAATCTGAACCTAGTGTCTGTTTGTTGTTGTGATGTACAAGTACCTGGCCACGTCCACTTGTATGTTTGTCAATCTGATGGGTTGAGCCTTTTGCAACTGATTTGTATAGTTCGTTCTTATGTTGTACTGTTATACCACTGTTCCGGGTTAGGATAGGGTTGGGATCCCGCTAATATGTTCAATCCTGTTATATTATGTATGTATGTGCCTGTTCCAAGTCAGGAGGCTGTAATTCAGTGGTTGTCGTTTGTTTATTTGTTACATAGTTGTTTTTACATAAATAAGGCCGTTAGTTTTTTCGTTTGAATTATTTTACAGTGTCATTTATGGCCCTTTTGTAGCAGACTATGCGGTATGGGCTTTGTTCATTTTTGAAGGCCGTACGATGCAATAATTTTATAGTTGTTAATTTCTGTGTCATTTTTGTCTTTTGTGAAGAGTTGTCTCATTTGCAATCATATCACATCTTCTTGTTTTGATTCATACACTCAAAGTGACCATTAGTAAAAACAATCAAACTTTGAACGCAGCTTTAACAAAAACTTGACTTTCAACAATGACCTATTTTTGTTCTATAGTTCCTCCATTGTTTAAGGTTTGCATATTTTAAAACATACAAGGTAAATAAAACGTAGACTAAACGTTAATCAACACATCAGCATTTGTTTTTTATTCTTTTAAACTTATCTTAGAAAGCATAGTTCTTGTCAGTTTCTTTTTAACTGATATATCGTTGGTTCTATGTCCAGACACATATGCATGCCTGAAGGGACTGTGTGTGTATAATATCTATAACCAGCTGATTAAATATCTTAAAGGCACAACACTTGGCCTTTACAATGACAACCTTATACTATAAATAGATATGTGAAAACAAATTGGAATTAAAAGGTGGATCTATTTTGCATACCAAAGTCTTGATTTGTTATTGTCATTTTTTAAAACGAATGATTCAATGAAATACGATGTCTAATTAAGTGTACCGATATTTTTGGGGGGAATGATAAAACGTTGATACAGAATCAAATTCTAATATATTTAAAAATGTTCATCGTTTTCAACACATGAGCATTCTTTTTAATCTTCATTATTTCAATGTTATTCAGTTTAAGTAATATACACGTAACGAGTGCGAACTCTTAGTACTGATATTCTTTTAATTCAGTATTTACCTAAGATAAATATATATGTGTCTTTAAAATGAAGACATAATTCGAATTCTCAGATATCCTGGAATATTTAATTTCTTTCTTTTTCTGAAACGCTAGCTTATTTTATTTACCTAGGAAGATATATTGATTTCCAAGAGCTGGAAATTGTCTGCATGTATGTGTTTTTAGATTTAGATTTCATATTCTATGTAGTATTTTCTCAAATGGCTATGCAATAATTGAACATTTCCAAAAAAAATGTTTTTCAATTGTAGAATGTCTTTATATGCCCTATAATTGACAACATTTGTGTCCTTTGATCTCTCGTTCTCCTACTACTATAAGACATTTTTGAAAACATATCGATAAGGACATCTATTATTAGAGCGACAGGTAAATTTTCTATGGAGGGGTCATTTCAAGGTATTCAATGAGCACAGACATTTATCAAATATTTATCTAATTACCAATTAAAGACTGCATAAAAATTGATATCAACTATGTTATGCATTGGCTTTGTTCAAAAGGTGAGAATTGATAGAACATTTAAATATTTTTTTAAAGGGAAAGTCTCTGTGTTAATAAGTAAAACATAGAAGAGAAGTTCAAATTTTACTTCGTAAAAATTATGCCCTCTATTTCGCCGACTCATTTTTTTTTAATCAGGAAAATTAAAGCCATTAAAGGGATGACCCGATGCCAATTTAGCTTGTTAAAACCAATAAATTTGTCCGTTTAGAAAAAAGAAAACAAATGTATCTATCGAGGTTGTATGCAACGAGTGACTGGTGATTAATAATGTTTATCCAATTCTTGAACCCATGCATGTATATATCATAAACTTATTCCTCTGTGCACGATTTTTTTTTTTTACGCAAATATATCTTATAATCGTAAATTGTTTCTATCTGTCTGTTATGATTTAAAAAATAAGGCTGTTCATTAAATGCCGTGTTTTGAAGCCGAAGATTACCGTTTGTCACGTCATAGTAAACTATCAACAAAACCATGGGTATTCAGCACGTGTTAAACATGTACAATCAGATAATTATTTATTTCAATAACAGTTCCAAGCGTATAACTATCACCGATTTTATACCAGGAAGGTCACGCTAAGGTCACTATGCATACGGAAAATATGTCGGCGTATTGCTTTCTGGAAGCAAGCAATTAAAAGTAAGTTAACTTCTTCTAAATGTGGACAAATTAAAGAATTATCCTCAGAAAAAAGTATATGCACATACAGAAAAAAGTATATGCACATAAGCTGTATAACGAAAACTATCCATTTAGTTATAAAAAACATATGCATATTTTTATTTTAATTTGAGGTTTCATACGACTTTAAGATTAACGTATGATTAAATGATGTTAGGGCTTTTTGTCATACTAAAATATATTGTCTGATTGGTTTCAAGGGGTAATTTCTATTTCTATCTTAGGTAACATACAATAAAAGGATTTTAAAAAGTCATGTCTTTTTAAATTGAGGTCAATGGCTTTTAGTAAAAAAATGAAGGGGAAGTTATTGAACGGTGTGTCTATAAATGTATTTAAAACATATTTTCAGTTAAAATTGATACATACTAATCTTCAAATCATAGACCTTAACAAACTTGGTACAAGCGCAACAATGCGAAGGGGTTAAATATGTTTTTGTTAGATCTCAACCCTCTCCTTATATCTCTAGACTATGTAGAATAAGAAAACACATTTAAATACACACAGTTAAAATCAGTTTACAGTTCCTCTAAAAAAAGCATGTAAAACAAAACATTGATCAAATTGCTTGCTTTGTTTGCTTGGTTATTTGCAAACAATAGGTAGGCGGAGTTTCAGTCATTTTTTATATATACTGGGATTTGATTGGACAATAAAAATTTACATGAAATGATATTAATGCTTATTGTTCAATCAAATTCCAGTAAATAGTAATCAAACATCAAAACAAATATAGCAAGCAAGTTAATCAATGATTTGTTTTGCATGCTTTTATAGAAGTGCTGTGAAGGGAGTCCGAAATCAAAGAGGGTTACAGAAGAAAATTCAGAAAAATGACAATGATGCATACCTTTAACAAATGTTTACTAGCAGTTATTGACATGCTATCACCAGACATCAAACTTGTTTTGGAATTAATGTGTTAATTTTCGATACAAAGACCCTACGAGTGAGTAAATATTAATACTAAAATATGCAGTCATTAATCATACACTGGACTAGTATATATTTGTTTAGGGGCCAGCTGAAGGACGCCTCCGGGTGCGGGAATTTCTCGCTACATTGAAGACCTGTTGGTGACCCTCTGCTGTTGTTTTTTAGTTGGTCGGGTTGTTGTCTCTTTGACACATTATCCATTTCCATTCTCAATTTTAAGATTATCGTAACTATAACCCTTTCGAGTAAGTCTGTTTGATTTGGTTTAGATTTTGAGATAGATACAAAAAGAGAAGATGTGGTATGCTTGCCAATGAAAGAACTCTCCACAAGAGACCAAAATGACACAGAAATAAACATTATAGGTCAACGTACGGCCTTCAACAGTGAGGAAAGATCATACCGTATAGTCAGCTATAAAATGCTCCGAAATGATGCCTGCATGTTTGTGCTTTGTAAAGAATATTACCATAAAAATTTGGATGTGAAATATCCTAACGTTTAAGATGTATGCATGCGTATTCATATTTAGGAATGATGTTCTTGTACCGATGACAAAAAATAGGAAATGTTTGACTAGTTTGTCAAAAACCCTAGAGTAATAACTTTTCAGTATTGAAGAGATTTATTTCATTAAAATTAACTAAATTTCCATACAAAGGTAGCAGTAGTATACTGCTGTTTGAAAGTCTTAAATTGAATGAAAGAAAACAAATATGGGTTTCAAACTATAACCAAGAGAAACACATCATATATAAGAGGAAAATAACGTAACAACAGAAACACTAAAGTGCAACAAAATGTTATCGACAATGCAACACACACAGAAACGAACTATAAATTAACAACAAACATTTTACTGGCTTGGTAGAGGATACTTTTTTTTAACAAAATGGTGAGCTGAACCTGGTTTTCTTGCTAGCCATCCACGATCGAATCGAACAAGGTGAGATATATTTACACTTTTCATCAATAAGATAAATTTAAAAAAAAAAATGTATCTACTATTTTATTTAATTTTAAATTTGCTACATAAACTCTTGATATTTTATGGAACATTTAAAAGGTTTCAACACTCAAATGATTTTCTCCCTAACGTGAGCATTTGTTTCTTTTAGACAAGATTTAAAAAAAAAATGAATAGAAAAAGTGACTACAGAAAAATAAATCTTTAATAATCTGTGTTTTACCTCTGCTGAGTCTAACCAAGTTTTACGATGTGGTTCATTTAGTAATTTTGACATTTTGAATATCAAGTCTTAAAAATTTAGAATATTAAACATATACAAATGTGAGCAATCGATATAAACCAATTTGAATGTGGGTTTTTAAAAATAATTGCTTAATGAATGAAATTAATCAAACGATTTTTTTTATCTTATGCAATGCTTTAATGTATCCTAATTAAAGTAATTCTTCTAAGTTTGGTGTAGCTATAGAGTATAAAATAACAAAAGAAAGTCTTAATAACTGTCAAGAATGTGTCAATACATAACTCAGGCGAAATGTATACTGTTGAGATAGTGTCAATACATCTTAAAGACTGTCGCGACATATTCCGACATTATTAAGAATGTCTGTCTGTCTGTCTGTCTGTCTGTCTGTCTGTCTTTCTGTCTGTTTGTAATTAAGGCATTTATACTGTTGAGAAAGTGTCAAGACATCCTAAAGACTGTCGAGCATGAGTCACGACATATTCCGACATTATGAAGAATGTCACTAATGTCTGTCTGTCAGTCGATCGGTCGGTCTGTCAGTCTTTCTGTCAGTCGGTCAGGCGGTCTGTAGGTAGGTAGGTAGGTAGGTGGGTAGGTAGGTATGTCAGTCTGTCAATCGGTCGGTCGGTCGGTCTCTAGGTATATAGGTAGGTAGGTATGCATGTAAATGACTGGTATGCATTTTTTGTATTTTGAATGTTTGTATAAACCAAATATGAAGAGTAATAAAAAACATAATGACGTCTAATAAGTATGTATGTCTGTAGATATATATGTAAGTATTTTTTCTGTCTGTCTGTCTGTCTACCTTTATGTCTCTCTGTCTGTAGGTATGCACGGAAGTAATTGTATTAAATTTAGTATTAACATATTTATATTCTCCATTTTATCTAAAGAAAAATCTTTATTTATTAATTTCTTTTTTAATTTTTTAATTTCTTAATTTTTTTTCTTTCCTTCTTTCTTTAATTATATAATTATTTATCCATCTATTTTTTTTAATTTAGTTGTTCATTTATCCTCTCCATTCGATTATTTCTATTCCTTTCATTATTGTAAGTTATATCATTTATTTATTTATTTATTTATTGATTAAATGATTTATTGATTTATTGATTGATTGACTTCTTTATATTTTATTATTTATTTATCATCTCTATTTTATGTATTTATCTATTCATTCATTCATTACATCATTTATTTGTTTAATTATTTCTATTCGCCGTCTCAATTTTTCTATTTTTTCCTATTTCCCTTATTTCAGATAATAATGAGCAGTTGTTACATAATGGTTGTAAGTAAATTGGTTTTTGTCATTTTTTCCATCTAACTATTTTTAGTCTTTCTCTTTTTTTTAATTTATTTTTGATAATAAGCAGCAGATGTTACATAATAATCCCACGCTGTCAGTAATTACTCTAGAGAGTCGCAAGTGCTCCTCCGTGTAAAGTATATATGTAGCATATGGTTAATAGACTAATAGGTATTTTCTATTTTTTCTATAAAACAAATGAAGTAATTGCATGACGTTGGTTTTCGGTGCATATGCATTTATTTACATGCAAGTACGATTTATGTTCTTTTTACCTACTATATCATCGCATAAATATATACAAATAAGAAGATGCAGAATGATTGAAAATGTATAAATTATTTACTAGAAGCTAAATAATATAATGTTAGATAAATAAGTCATCGTATGGCCTTCATCATTGAAAGAACCCATAATGTTGATTCCACATATTTGTTTCTGTATGTTTTGCTGTCAAGTTTATTCTGGCCTAGTTAGGTTAACGATTGACTCTGAAAAAAAAAACAATTTCTTCATATTTCAAAACATAATTGTAATATAAAAAGACATATCAATGACAACTTAAAGAAAAGCGCTTCGGACACAAGAAATTAAACGTAATGTTTTCAAATTTTAAACGTTTGTATTGATATGTGTATAGGTTTATGAAGAATGCAACCCAGTTAAAATGACAGCGATATAAAAAAATGCGCATGGTTGAATACATATTTGTTTTCATTAAAAAAAACACTTTTAGGAACATATATTCATTACATTGCCATACACTTTTGTTATTTGTATAAACTGAATATCAAGTATTGTTTATATGTTGCTAGGTAAGTAAGACTTGCAATCCTACAAATACTTTACTGATCAATGTGATAGTTCCGGGATAAAAAAAAATATGCATAGCCATATATGTTACCTAATATCGGACGAACTTTAGTGTTCTATTCGTTTGGTGTGTTTCAGCTTCTGATTCAGTCATTTGATAAATGACTTTCCGTTTCAGATTTTCTGTTTCCTTTTGTATTTTTGTTATTTTACTTTTTAATCATTAGTCATGAACATCCTCAATTGGTATTTTATTTAGTTGAAGGCATCACTGAGTATATGTATATGCCAAAAAAGTATTTCTTGCCAGTTATACTCATTATTTGACATTAGTAATTCAATACTTACGGATCGTTATATAGCATAAGCATAATATATAATATGTGTATAAAAGCATATATCAAGCTTCGAAGCATACATAACAATAAGAAACTGTGGTATGATTGTATCTGATACAATTATTCTTCAGCTAGATACCAAAATTGCGAAAACTTGTCAAGACTTATAATCTGATAAAATAGCACACCAGAAATATAAGGATACCAACAAACAATCAAGGGATTTGCTGACATGCTTCCAGTGGTATTGTAGTACAAATAAATGCAACAGTAGTATATCGCTGTTTAAAAGTCATAAATCGATTGAGAGAAAACAAATGCAGGTTACAAACTAAATCCAAGGAAATCACATCAAATATAAGAGGAAAACAACGAAACAACAGAAACGCAGATTGAAGTGATACAAAAAACAAACGACAATGCAACATATATAGAAACGAATTATTAAAAATTAGCTGCCATATTCCTAACTTGTTATATGACATATTAAGAAAAAATGGTGCGTTGAACCTAGTTTTGTAAATGACAAGACACATGTCACTGACATGCTTACATAAGTATTTTAGTACAAAATTAAATGAAACCAAGAACTGAAAATCTATATATTACTGGTAAATTGCGGATTTCGTAACCACAAGTTTTGACTAAACTATGCCATACATATACAGATTTAGATTCGAAGATTGGTTGTACCTGTAAAAGACTTATTTCAAACGGGATAACACATCCTCATGTTTACAAGGATGTTGCTTACCGTTTACCGTGCCCGAAAATTTAGAACCGATACGGTTTTTTTTTCATTCCCTCCATTTTCTATTTGAAATTGATATTCAATTTATCAACCTTGCGGATTTTTGTTAAATAAGAAATGTTAAAATTCTACAAGTGCCACAATTAATGGCTTACGTCATTATTGCGTAAAATTGTGGAAAATACCGAATGAAAATATTGTTTATTCTTTCAATCTAGAATACGCATGAATTCTTAAGATTGAACAAATTGATAGGTCAAGTTCTTACTTGTTTTGACATATTCCCTTATACATTAATTACAAAACATATGATATACAACACAAACAATTATTGATTAAAAAAATATTTATACTTATAGCCGTCCACGGAGCGTTAATGACATCCGCAACAAGACCAACTGCCCCACCTGCAATTCCACCTACAAAAACAGGTTATATTCGAGTCTTGTTTTCACTAATCCAATACGTGACTGCGTTTTTTTTTCGGAAAAGATAGATATTTTCGGAATACTCATTCATATTTTTTAGTAAGTAAGTAAGTAAGTAAGTAAGTAAGTAAGTAAGTAAGTAAGTAAGTAAGTAAGTAAGTAAGTAAGTGAGTAAGTAAGTATGTAAAAAAGTAAGTAAAACAGTAAGTAAGTAAGTAAGTAAAACAGTAAGTAAGTAAGTAAGTAAGTAAGTAAGTAAGTAAGTATGTAAAAAAGTAAGTAAAACAGTAAGTAAGTATGTAAAAAAGTAAGTAAAACAGTAAGTAAGTAAAACAGTAAGTAAATAAGTAAGTAAGTGTAAATAGTTATCAAAAGTACCAGGATTATAATGTTATACGCCAGACGCGCGTTTCGTCTACATAAGACTCATCAGTGACGCTCAGATCAAAATAGTTAAAAAAGCCAAATAAATACAAAATTGAAGAGCATTGAGGACCCAAAATTCCAAAAAAGTGTAAGTAAGTAAGTAAGTTAAGTTAGTAAAGTGAGTAAAAGAAAGTAAAGTAAAGTAATGTAAGTAAGTAAGTAAGTAAGTAAGTAAGTAAGTTAGTAAGTAGGTAAGAAAGGAAGAAAGAAAAAAAAAAAGAAAGAAAGTAAGAAAATAAGTTAGTAAGTTAGTAAGTAAGTAAGTACGTGAAGTAATTAAAGTAAGTAAAGTAAGTAAGTAAGTAAGTAGTTTATTAAAGTGTCACAATCTCATTTACATCATCATATACAATATAAAAGTAATTTAAACATATTAGATCCCTGCCTTTAAGACATATGAGACATTTTGACACTTTTTAGAATAAAAAAATATGCTATAAATAAACTCATCATAGATGCCAGGACTAAATTTGGTATAAACGCCAGACGTGCGTTTCGTCTAGAAAAGACTCATCAGTGACTATATAACATAAATACTTGGATAATAAAACATACGATATCATTAAAAATAAGGCAAAATATATCAGCATAAATACTTGTTATAGTTTGTATGAAATGACCATGTCAGTGTACAGGAGTATATCATATAATATCGCAAGAACTCTTTTTCATAAGAATATCATACAATGACATATTTGTAAATGTTAATGAATTAAAGAAATACGTTTAAAAAATTAGAAAGTGAAGAATTTTTTAACCTTTATATGAGCAAGTATACGACTACCATTTGGTATATCGAGAGAATTGCTCGTGAAAGATACATAATGGTGGTGAGGCATTGCTAAAGGATCGCAAAAGATCTGGTATCGGTTCGTAAAGGTAAAAAATTGAAATTCTTCTTCAAAATCCTTGAATTATCAGCTGTATATTCAAAACAAAGAACAAATCCGGAAAAAAATATATTTGTCAAAATTATTTAATATTCTCATTAAGACTGTGCAATAGGACAAAACCCTACTTTATGAGAAAAAAACCAAAGGCACAACACGAGTCTATGGGATTTATCAGGGGAAAAAAACATGCGTTGTGCCCATTATCGTCACAATGAAATGCATACTGATTTTTTTTTAAATAAATCATTGGTGTGTTAGATAGAACAGTAATCGTAAGGATTATGAAATTTAAAACCGTTTACAAGTTTTTTGTTTATTAAAACATAGAACTTTGTTGATTTTTCAGCAAAATCGATCGTGAAGAATGTGCAACGTAATATGTTGATCGTGGCTTGACAACACGGTGAACATTTTGCCATAGACTTTGATGAACCTGTACAAAATTGACAAGACATTGTCGCTTCTTACCCATAATAGTCTACCTGATATCTTATAAAATATGATATACCAAAGTCATGGAAATATGTAATATATACTTTTTTCAGAACAAATTACAAAATCAGAAAAAAAGTATTTGGGTAAACAAGACATATTAAAAAAATAAAGTATACGATTCTAGGTTCAAATTCAAATTCTTTATTAACTTTGAGCCTTACGGCTCATCAGTATAATCAAGTACATGTTCAGTGTATACATATGGCATATTAGAAACAACATAAACAATATGCATAATAAGCAATAGGTTTTTCGTAAGTAGCAAAGCTGTTAGGTTAAAGAAAGAGAAACCGACAGCTTGGACAATGGCCAACTCGAATTATCTAATCACTATCAATGATTAGGATCCCAATATCTTTTAATAAATCACTTAAAACTTACAAAGAACGGACCAATAAAGTTGTTTTTGCTATCAGAAACATGGTCCCTGTGCTATTATACATATTAAGATAGTAAAAACCTATTGCATTTAAATTTAAAAACCATATTCACCAAACACTACAGAACTGGACTGAATTTTCAAATCCAGGGACATATTAAAAATCTCAATTGTCATATACTTTAACGATTCGAAAAATATCTTTTGGTAAATATTTAATATTTTGCGAAATATCTGGAGATTTAAACACAAATAAGGTTTCAAAACCATTTGAATTATAAGTAAAACATTTTACGAACAAAAAGCGTCTTGTCATTCGAATTATGTTAAAAGATGTTCGTTTACATATTTAATGTCGTTGAAATATTGAGGAGCTGTCTAAATGTGGTAGTTTTGTAAAAGTGTGCATTTTTAGACAATGATTTTTACCAGATACTGATCATAATGTTGAATATTTTGACAGACGTCTTTATTTTTTTGTAAATTTGTAAATTTCATTCACGATCATATACCGGAGCTTTCATGATCCAATTGCAATGCTTGACCACCGTTTAATATTCTTTCACTATCATTTTTTCTCTACAAAACGGATGGCACACGTGAAGAATATGTCAAGCAGACCCATTGGTGGCCTTCAGCTGTTGATTGCTCTATGGTCGGGTTGTTGTCGCTTTTACACATTCCCTATTTCCTTTTTCAATTTTAGTATATCTTAAATGTTCCACCAAAAGTAGTCTTAAGGTGTGTCTGAGTAGAAAATTGACGAACAAGGGGCATGAAAGATAACGTCTCGTCCTGTTTCTAAAAATTCATCTGAATCAATAGTCTATTGAAAATTTGTAATTTGGTTCAACATATGAATTCGCGGTTCACCTTTTCCCTTAAAATCAAGATACATCGGGATCTTACAAAAAAAAAGATTTCTCAGTAATAATTAGAGACTTTTACTTGTGTAGAGGAATACTATGCACGAAAAATGTATATTAAAATATTAAAGAAGGTTTTTTTTCTGCCTCTTCCAAAACCTACATTCAAATGTTAAAAACAGAATGAAAATTGGCCAGGTTAACTTTTTTCTTTATGATGTTATTAGTTTAAACATTTGATTTGTATGTGTCTTAAACAAAAAATATAAAACAACATACCTACAACCTTGGCAACACTGCTGTCCGTCCTTCTAGCGACGCCCCTGGCAACGCCATCTGCAATCTGTAATGTTAGACAAACTGCAAAAAAAAATTACAAAAAATAGACATATAAAGTACGATAACAAGCCGTGGTGACTGAAAAACATAACAGAGCAGAATCAGACATACTACGTTGTCCATCATTGCAAAAACATTGTCACCTTTTACGACTCAATTTCTGTCGATATCAGTATGTTTTGTATAAAGTTATATTTGTGTTTTGTTTATTCGATTCGCAGTCCAGTATTTTGCTTTATCAGCTTCCATCTCCATCTTACTCATTTTTTTTTGCAATAAATATTCCTGTTTTTATACTTTAATTATTTGTTTTGACACTTGATTTATACAAGACCTTACCAAGCACGAAAATGGTATATCCATTCAACTATCATTAGCATTATAGTGTCTATAGAATCAATGATGTAAATCAGGATTAAAGGATAATTCCTCAGAGTGAAAGCATACTTCTGTCATATGATATTTAAGCGCAAATTCTAAATGCCAGTACTCAAAACCTTTTAGAAATACTTAAAATCATAACCAAAACGTTTTTATTTGTTCTATATAACAACAGTGCATTTTTAAGTTTGACTCAATGAATGTGCAAGTCTCTATTGTTATTCGTTTATTGTATATCTATAATATGCATTTTAAGTTTATTTATATATGCATAGTAAAAATTCGCCAACGGGCTTATTTGCGGGAGGACAAAGTTCAACATGTTCATTGTAGAAGTTAGAAATAATCTTTTTTACGTTGTCTGTCTGATCCCTGTGGACTCTTTTGAATGAAAAAAAAATATACTACAGTTTTTCATATCAGAAGGTTTCCTTAATTTTGTCGATCCAATTACTTAATGTTGTCTAGACTGGTTCGTCAGGTATCAAATGACCTTCTGCGAGTCTCGTTTTGAGATTTTAGATTCCACCTATTGCACTACTGTTAGTTTTAGAACAGGTGTAATGAAAACGATAAAATTATTTGATCAATAACCTAAAAAAAAGACTCATCTTCAAAGCTGAAAGACTGTTGTTGTTTGTTGTATCTTATGTTTCATTTAAATATTGATAGAAATATAACAAAACGTCTACGTCTTAAAGCGAACAAACAACACATTAGATTTTTACAGATATAGGGAGATTTTGTATGTGTGCCAATGAGACAACTTTCCATCTAAGTAACAATTTCTAAAAGTAAACCATTATAGGTCAAAGTGCGGCCTTCAACACGGCAAATTGGCTCACACCGAACAGCAAGCTATAAAGGGCACAAAATACTATATTAAGTGTAAAACCATTCAAACGAAAAAAAACAACGGTCTAATCTATATAATTACGAGAAACGAGAAACTCTTATGAACCACATGAACAGACGACAACCACTGAACATAAGATTTCTGACTTAGGACAGGTGCAAACAATTGCAGCGGGATTAAATATTTTAATAGTACCAAATCGTCTTCCTATTCTAAAACAGTAGTAAAACATCACAACATAAAAAGACTCACTATAAGATATAATTTGGAAGGCTTAACTCAATGGAAAAAAAAGTTATACAAAAACACACAATGAACGAATAAATTTGATGATTTAATTTGACACTTTATGTTGGCATATAATATTCTGGATTAATTTCTGAGTGAGGATGCCGAATAAAAAAGTTTGAAATATCAAAAGTTTGATAACTAAGAGGACTGAATGTGTAATATCTGTCCAAATGATTATATATAAATTCAATAAATTGTTTTTACAAGTCGATATAAAAAAGTAAACCAACAAATAAATGTAACTAGAAATCGTCATCAAAAGACTAAACAATATGAATTAAAAGCAACCTGTATTGTTTGGTACTGGGTTTCGCCTCTTTCTTTGCACTCTTCTTTGAAGTGTAGTACAATCACTCAATAATGTTGGAAGTGTAGGCATTTCAATTTTGATGATGACTTGTAAATACGCATTGTAACGCTCTATCGTTCGCTCGATTGCTTCGCTATCCAAAGGGTACTTATCAATTTTTTCTATTTGTATTGCATACCAACCAATTGGCTCGGTATTCTCTACTTCAAATCGTGCAGCAATGATACAAAATTCTGCAAGATAATCATTGTAATCCAATTCCTCAAGATTTGCACTTACAGTATGCATGAAAGTGTTTCGAATTTCGCGAATTCGATCGACATAATCCCCAATGGTTTTCCCAGCATGGCATGCTGTTTTCATCTCACCAGAATGAAGAAGATTTCCAAAAATAATGATAGACCGAAGTGCTGAAATATCAAGATCTGATGACGTCTTCATTTTATTCAAGCAGGATTTTATCATTGGATCGGTTGATAAAACTATATTAGCATTTATAAACTGTTCCAGAGTAGTCTTACTTGAACATGTCGACAAGGCCTTAACTCGGTTTTCAGCAAAAGTCAAAAGCCATGATTTACATTGTTCAACAATGATTATGAAACACTTTGCGAACCGAGTTCGATTATTCATCTGTGGCTAAAAAATACCAAATAATAAAATAAATATTGTGAATCCAATGAATATGTACATGCGCGATAATCCTTTTTTGCAGATTTATATTGAGTCGATGTAAAAGCGTTTTATTTTCATAAATGGATTTAAAACATGTTTGTGATAAAACTATTGCTGAATATATACTTTCATAGTACTCGCAGACATAAATTACATTCTAATATAACCAGTAAGAGTCCTTTCTATTATGTCTTTTGAAATGACCGGGCGGAGTTTGATTGTCGCTTTAATTCCAATAACTGATTTCTAATTATCTACCAGTGTCACCAAACAGATATATATGTAGGACTCGGAGGTGCAATGGGGACGCTGAAGTGCGATTGTTTACGCCGAAGTGCGACGATCCTAACCTGTTGTGCAATAGTCTATTAGAGGTTTCCCGATTTGCTACGTATCAGGTACGGTTGGTACGTAACACAACCGTTGGTACTGTTTAGGAGGTATAATTTAATGCATGAAATTATTAGCTTTATTATGATAACATTAAAGAATTGAAATGCGTATTACCCAAAAACTGGTTTAACCAATTATTCGATAACGATTTTCACGTTTCTATAACACATTGTTTATGATTCCTCATTAAATAACTTTGTTATGCACAAGTGCATTAATCAAACAGACTTCTGTAAACGAAGTGAGTCGACACGGCCTTCATATTCTATATATAGATTTGCGTTTCTGTTAGTTATATGTATTATTTCTGTTTCATTTATTCATGGAAAAAAATGTGTTTTCTTACAAACTTTGGAATAACTAAAATTATAACTATAAACTGCTTTCTAAAACACAAGATACTGTTTTTGGTTATATTTGTTAACTTGTCAAAATGTGTAGTTTTTCGTATTATGATTAGTTCATGCATGATTTTGAAACTAGATTTTATTGTTCAAGTAATCTACTTCTATCATTGCAGTAGATTTATTTTTCGGAGAAAATGAGGGAGTTGACATTTAATTTGAGTGAGAAAAGTGATTTCTTTGACATATTTTTAATTGAGAATGGAAATAAGGAATGTGTCAAAGAGACAATAATCCGACCATAGAAAAAACAACATCAGAATGTCACCAACAGGTCTTCACTGTAGCGAGGTGGCCCCTAAACAGATATATAGTAGTTCAGTGATAATGAACGCCAAATTGTACACAAGAAACTAAATTAAAACAATACAAGACTAGGCACAAAAATTTGGCGGGGTTAAACATGTTTATGAGATCTCAATCCTCTTCCTATACCTCTAGCCAATGTAGAAAGGTAAACGCATAACAACATGAACAATATGCACATTTAAATTAAAATGCATTCTAGAAAGTAGATTAAAAAATATTGAAAACATTTTAAAAAAAAATAAGTATTCACTATTCGGTTGCCAATGGAAAAAAATCATGAGTTTAATTGACTAATGACAATTATATTAAATACAATTGTACTGACCCTTGTGTTCAAAGAATATTTTGATAAGTGCATATTGTATTTGATCCTTTATTCGTAAAATTGCAAAATTGCAGAAAAATAAAAATGGTATTATAGATAATGAATTTGAATAACATACAATATGAAATTCCAACAGAACGGACAGAATTCGTTTTATTAATTACTATACAGAAGTAAGTAAATAACCGACATAAATTAGTGTTTATATTTAAAAACTATATCTTTATTCATACTTCATTCATGTTTTTTTTTTTTATACCTGTTCATGCTAATTCTAATAATGATTATTTGGAACAGGTTTTGTATTCACCTTTAACATCATACCTTTCCAATATGGTCAATTTTATATGTTACAATGGCTCTTATTCTATTATGTTTTCTAAAAGCCTAGCCACAAAAAGCAATTTGTTTATGCTTTACTTATATCAAAATACAACAGGCAAACATAAGATGTTTTATATTTAGCTCTTTTTTATTCGATGCAATTTCAGGGGAAGCAAATCTGAACTACAAACCGTTCGCTGCAACGGTTACTTGCAACGGTTTGCTGAAATTATAATCAAGTACACAAAATATCGTTTGTTATGAATAGGTAACATATTTACATGAAAGTTATAATAAGTTGTAGCTAAAAATAATCAAAATACTTTATATAAGGATTCATTAAACATACATTGACATTAAGGGCATATAAGAATTATTCTCAAAAGTTAAATGACGGCTCCCAGTTCGTACTACTGTTGGTACGGTAGCAAATCGGAAAAACCTCTAACAGACGTGCAATTATGATTCGTTTTTTTCTTAAGAATAGTATTTTAACTCAAATTTATTATTGTCTGTTGATGAACAGTTTCATAATAAATGAGAGGCTGTCATCTTTGATTTTCTACACGTGGCACCTTCTTCATTTGTTCATATTTTTATATACCAGTCATTCTGCAATAGCATTCTATTAATACGTCTAATTTCTCATGAGTTCATTTTTACCTTAATATTATCATAAAGAGTCAGTCTGCGGACCCGTATGTTACAGGATATCACACTTCGTCGAAACTATAGCAGAATCTTTTCTGAATATCGAGACATAAATTGCTTCAGAAAGTTGACTTTATACTACCTATCAATCCTTCCCGTTTTCATTATGTCAAGTTAGTTTAACTAAGGCCTAAGGTTAAAGTTAGAAAGAGATGTAGCGTTTATACTAACAAACGACAAGCGACAAACTGCTAAAGTAGTGTGTGCATAGTTTGTCAAGGTTTATGTAAACTTTGTAAACGCATGCTTGGGAAGAAATGAGCAAAACATGAGCCCGCTTAACCGTTTGCATCGTTTGTGTCATAAAGAAATACACTCTAAAGAACATTAAACACTGCTTTTACATACAAATTGACTACTATATGGACATACAAAATATAGCAAAATTGATCTTGTTTGTGTAGACAATTCTACTTAAGCGTAACCATCATCGCACTTTGGAGTAGCTACCAACCAGATGGCGTTACAATCATTGTACTTCAGCATGATCAAAAACGCACTTCAGCGTCAAACCATCGTACCTCAGCATGACCATCGAGGTTCGGGGTACCATCGCGGTTCATATAAAAGGAACTAAGCGTACGATATGGGACAAATAAAATTATATAGAATTGATAGCATTTATTTGCGCCATATTTTCGTATTTCAATATATCGGTTTTTTGTATTATTCTTTTCAAACCTTTATGCTATTTGTGAGATGTTTGTTATAATAGTGAACATAAATTTAAAACTTTGTACACACTATTTCACTTCAGCTACAAACCATCGCACCTCAGCATGACCTTCGCTGTTCGGAGTAGCATTGCAATTCATATAAAAGAACTAAGCGTACGATAAAGGATGAATAAAATTATTTGAAATTGATAGCATTTATTTGTGCCATAATTTTCTATTTCAATTAATCTGTTTTTGTATTATTCTTTTCAAAACTTATATTCTATTTGTGAGACATTTGTTATTATAATAAATTGGATTTGTGTAATCTATATAAATTTTTTAACATTTTCTCATTATCTTTTTTCTTGATCATAATATGCAGCTTTTAAAAATAAGAATTATCGATTTCGGCGTGTTTGTTTTACAACTTAATAATTACAATAGATGTATGTTTCATTGTAATACTTTATTCTGATTGGCTAACTGCGCATCACGTGTTATTTCTTTAAGCAATTGCAATACTCAATAAAACTTCATAGTTGAAGACTTCCTAGTTACCAAGCCAATACCGGAATTGAACTACAAAATCTACCAACTCAACAGTAAACTCAATAAAACATCAGTCAAAGTCAGTAAATACGTCTTTAGAGGACCATCAACATCAGGATCAAGTATTAGCTCACCATCTTTCAACACAACATCATTCAGTACAGATATACCGATCATGACATCATCACATAACCAGCCAAAAGTAAACCAACCCCTAAGAAACAACTAAGACTGCTGAACATCAACTTCCGGATTCTAAGAAAAAAAGGGTGAACTTATAGAGGCAATTATAGAGCCAACTGATCCGGACATAATAATAGGCACAGAACCATGGCTAGATCCAAACATTAAATCAAGTGAAATTTTTCCTGATTACTTTCAATATGATATCGAACGAAGTGATCGTCCCAAAGACCCACATGGGAGAGTATTGATAGCAGCCAAACAATCATTACAACTAGGGAACATAACAAAAAGCGGTGAGATAGAACTATTAATATAATCGCATTAGAAGAAAAAAAAATGTTTATTGGTACATTTCATCGCCCTACAGATTAAACAGATTGATTGGAGGCGACTTCAACCTACCAGATATAAAGTGGCAAGAACAAACCATCATACATAGACAGTACCCCACAAGAACCGGTCAAACTTTTTCAGACACCGTAGCTAATAATGGTTTAGAACAAATCGTTAATCATCACGCAAAGAAAACACCTTGGATTTAATACTTACCTCTCATCCATCATTCAATCTAAGATGTAAACCATTACCATCAATGGGAAACAGCGACCATGACATTGTCTTACTTGATATAGCATGTAAATCTTTAAAACAAAAACCAGTTAAAAGAAAGATATACCTGTGGAAAAAGCATATGTATATATATAAGATAAAGGAAGACCTCCAAACGTTTAAGACATCCTTTAAAAACACCTACAACAAAACTGTAGAATCCATGTGGCAAAACTTAAAATCAAAAATTCAAATAACCATTGAGAAGCGAGTACAAACAAACATGACTCAAGATAGACACACACATACCCATAGCAATAAGACGCAAGATCAATCAAAAACAAAAAGCTAAGAAAACCAAAAAGAAAAGAGACCATGACAGATACAAGATGCTATACCATCCTGTATACTAAAGACAGCAGCAGACCAACTAGCTCCAATTCTTACAGAACTGTACCAAACATCACTCAACACCGGAGAAGTCCATCAATATTGGAAAGATGCAAATGTAGTCCCACTTTTCCAAAAAGATAAATACACTTAGCATCAAACTACAGACCTGTATCACTTACCTCCATTACATGCAAAGTCCTAGAACACATTGTGCACAGCATCGTATTGGACCATTTCGACAAACACAAAATTCTCACAAATGCACAGCATGGATTCCGCAAAAGACGATCTTGCAAATCCCAACTAATCATCACCATTTATGATATTGCATCAAAATTAAAAAGTTACAGCCAGGTAGATATCATCTTACTAGATTTTGCTAAAGCGTTTGATAAAGTGCCACACCATCGCCTACTACCTGAACTTGAGTATTACGGAGTAAATCCTAAAGCAAACAGGTGAGTAAGATCATTCCTACAAAACAGAATGCATAGCGTTTTTCTAGAAGGAGTTGTCTCTGAACAAGTAACAGTTTTCTCTGGTGTTCCTCAAGGAACAGTTCTTGTTCCCCTACTGTTCGTGGCGTACATAAACGACATGCCAGAAACAGCAACATCATCAAAGATCAAACTTTGTGCAAACGACAGCCTCCTCTATCGAACTATCAGTAACCAAGCAGAAAGTGACCTACTACAGAAAGATCTCACATCATTAGAGGATTGGGAAGATAAGTGGCAAATGAGCTTCAATGCAAGAAATGCATTGTAAATAGAATACAACCAAGAACCGTCCTCTAATACCAATTAATTACAAATTACACGTACACACACTGGACTTCGTTGAAGCTAGTAAATACCTGGGAGTTACTATCAGCAATAATCTAACCTGGGACAGACACATCGACAACACAATGGGAAAAGGAAACAAAACACTAGGCTTCATATGACGTAACCTAAAAGATTGCATTAAACCGGTCAAAGCAGCAGCATATTCAACAATAGTAAGACCTTCGGTTGAGTATGCCTGCACAGTATGGGACCCTACGAAACATACTAAAATAAAAGCAATCGAACAGGTACAGATAAGAGCAGCTAGATTTGTAAACAACAACTACACAGCCCGCACACCTGGCTGTGTAACAAAAATAGTAACATCTTTAAAATGTGAAAGCTTGCAGGAAACAGAATTGGCTTTGCATGTTGTTTAAAATTCAATATGATCTAATAGACATAGATAGGCATTAATATCTGACGCCAAACGATAGCCGGACGAGAGGTAAAAACCGCTTCTTCCGAGAAAGGGCCACAACAGACGCCTTCGGACAATCATTTTTTCCAAGGACCATTAGAGACTGTAACCAACTGCCAACATCAGCAACATCAGCTGACACAGTTGATGGATTCAGAGCTGCCCTGGGGGCATGCTCTGCTAAAATTTAAACAGTAACATCCTGTACATAGTTTTAATTGTATATATATATATAAACTTTTATCCTGTAAATAGCCAAGAGAAAACTTTCTGTGTTGTCCGACATTGCGTTAGTTTTCGCGGGACCTCATACATTTAAATTTGAATTTGTCTTGAAGAAGAAGAAGAATTTTTTATTCATGATAACACCTGATCCCACAATAAAGTGCACATGTTAATTTAATAAAACAATAATAAAATTCGTGTTTTCATGATCATAGCTAAAAAAAATATAATATTAAGTATTGAATGCTTCTTTCTGTAACTTCATAGGGTTGTAAAATCGTTGACCGTGCGCACATTTTAGAATGAAGCGCTTCCGCGTTTCATACAAAATGAACTTCGGTCAACTCTTTTACACCCCAATGAAGATACAGAAAGAAGCATTTAACTCTAAATTAAATATCTTCTGTATATAGTTAAGGTTACTCAATCTCTATTACGAATGTTTATTAAATAGTTTACAACTTTTTTGAGTCAATGATTCAGCAAAAAATTAAAAAAACAACTTAACTTAAAAATTGATCAACTCCGGAGAAGATTCAAAACAGACAGTCGGTCCGAGACCACAATTATTTTGTAGTACATTTATTTTAAAACATAAATGAAAATTAAAAAAATCCCGCCTGCGCTTTCTCAATGAAATTTTTACAGTGTGTTGTACTACTTTTGGGACAAATTATATCAAATTTACAGAATACTTCATCGCCTCTAACTCAAAATATGGACAATTTTATGTTTAGCGCGTCTTGAAATCTTTTGACAGCTTCCGAAGTGCTAATTTTTAACCTTTTTCAGCTGGACCAAATCACTGCTTTCCTTAAAAATTTGGCACCCAAATTTTTTTACAATGTAATTTCACCCCCTTCTTGCATTAAACATGGAGAAATAAATTTGGAAGGGGTATAAAGATTAATGGCAAGAAACCCACTGTCAACACTAGGGACTATATTTGTGAACAATGAAAATCAAGGGACGATAATTGTGGTCTCGGACCAGTCTCCAAGAATATAGCATAATCAAAATCTCTACATTTTGCAACACGTCAAACGAGTGTATTATAGTCATTAAAAGTTAAAGGTACCTGGGGTCAATTTCACAAAACATTGTAAGTCTAAGATTACACTTACGTCAAGTCTTAATAAAAACTAACTTCAGAAAAGAACTTACGTCAAAACATTCGACCAACTTTGATCGTAAACTTAAGAGTGCCTCTATCCACACTTAAGTGTCTAAGAAATACTTACGACCACTCTTACGATTATCTTAAGTATTTATAAAATGATTGCAGCGTTGCCAATTTTTTTCTTTATACGCCACTTACGTAGAAAAAAGCACATGTAGAGACCGTATGACCCCACTAGATACGTATACAGATGCCGAGATAATAAACGGCTACCGTTTTCCAATTCAAGGGCCAACGCATACACATATTAGCACCTTAATGTATATCAAGAAAATAAATCTACATTTTTGCATCATATATATTGTGGATTTCATAATGAAGATTAAACAGTTAACATGCTTGGAAGAGAAACGCATAGTGGTCACACAATGTCCAGTGGCTAATGTGTCATGAAATTCAGGATTAACGTAATTATACGATAAAATAACGGTTACATAGGAGAGCCTAACTCCGGTGTATGGACACATTACAAGGTGACAATGAATATTACCCAGGAAGAGGCGGTGATTCACAAGCTATTTAACGAGCACCAGCGTATGGTAGTATGAAGCAGGGATAGGTTAATCGCAATCTGTAATCATAATCGATTGTAATTGATTACATTTTTTCAAGTTATCCACAGTAATCTGTAATCGACCATATTTTCGATTACATGTAATCGTTATTTAATCGATTACAGCAAAAATTATGACGTTATCATCGATTACTTTCGATTACATTTCGATTACTTTAGTAAAAAAGTTTGATAAAATAAAACCTATAATTTAAATGAAAATAGAAAAATGCATATATTCATCAGTTTATAGTATTGATGAAATAAAGTGTATCATTATTACTTGAGAGTTTATCATATACCTTAAAATCATATCCATATATACTCGACATATGCAACATACTACCATTTCATCAACATACCACAGCTCATGTGGGGCATTTGCATCATGGCTTAATCTACTTTCAACACTAACAATTTGAACCAAAAGGGTTCTCCTTTTTTAGTGAAGTATGAGTTTTGCTATTTTTTTAGGGCTAGTTTAGAATGAAGAACAGCAATCGAAGTGTTGTTATACTTTTATAAAATTGAGAATGGAAATGGGGAAGGTGTCAAAGAGACAACAACCCAACCATAGAACAGACAACAGCAGAAAGTCACCAATAGGTCTCCAATGCAGCGTGAAACTCCTGCAACCGGAGGGTATTCATCAGCTGGCCCCTAAACAATCCTACCAGACTAACAAAATCCAGAGGCACGTGACTTTGGACAGGCACAAAAATGCATAGCTATATAAATGTGTCAGGTTTTTACTCATAATTGTTATTTTTCATATTTCCCTTCTTATATTCATAAGCGCTAACCCTGATGAGATACTATCACAGGACTCATAATAGCTTATCTTTAACAATTTTACTAATTTTCATTGATAGTTTTGCATGTATTTTAATGTCTATAACCTACTCAGTATTCAAACAAAGTGCACCATGCCAAGAAATCCTTGCTAAAAACTCCGGTGGAACTCCTGCGGCACCCATAAGTAGATACAGATTTAGTTTCATTCAACAAATTAATTTATGACCTTGCATGCACGTGTCGCTTAGAACACGACAATGTACCAAATGGTCAATATTTATCATCCGTGTAATGTGCTCTATGGGGTACTTGCAAACTTTCAACGGAGGCAATTGCATGGCATGGGAGAAACATAGAAAACCATTCACATTTAGTCTTAACTTTTTTTTAAATATTTAGAGTTCATAAGATACAAATATTCCGTTTGGAACACATCCTTTTATCCCTTGAATGAGACTTGCCAATTTAATATTGCTTTCTAGTCGATTAATCCATGTACAGGACAGGCAACTCTCTTTATTCAAAAATAAAATCTACACTGCCGTTAATTACACATGCTGTTGTCTGCTTGGAGTCCCCGCCTTAAAATAAGAAATTGCCCAACTCAAAAATGCTATATTCCTGCATTACATGATTTGTACCACGTTGAACCAACATTTATAGAATACATACCAAATATAGAAAGTTGACCTACAATTAAAAAACATAAAGGCACATAGAGAAAAAAGAAGATTTATTTTTGGCTAAGGGTGCCGGTTGTACCTCTCTGCGTTTGAAATAAACATGAATATTTGCCACTTTACTTTTTCTGTTTTATAAATACTAACCCTGAGCTTTCTATTATTTGCCAAGAAATCCTTGCTCATAACTCTGGTGGACCTTCTACGGCATCAATTAATAGATGAAGACTTGACCTGCATACATGTACGTGTCGCTTATGCAATCAGGGGCGTTTCCAGGATATTTGAAAAAGGGGGAGTAGAATTCAATCTGAAAAAAATTTGGACTTTTTTTTGGCTAAAAAAATAAAATAATTGTGAAGTGCACTAATGTAACGGTTCCTGACTTGGAGCATGTATATTTAATAGTTAAAGTATCAGGGTTGATGCCGAATCCTCTCGATTAATTGTCTACGGTACATCAAAATGAGTGGGTGGATCCAACCAGCAGAAAACCAATAACGAGAAATTCCAAATTTTAGGGTATAAGGCGTTACTTTACATTTCAATAGTCATAGGCCAGGTTTTTTTAGAGCATGAGGCATAATTCCGGTTGCCCATGTATAGGGTCCATGGGGAAGGTCAGAAGCTCCTGGATTTCAACAATTTAGCATCAAATCATGAAGTATTATAACAGCCTCCATGATAGACAAATTTGTGAAAATAGTCTGCTTTCGGATCATTCAAATTATGTATTGATTAACATGTGGATATCAAACATTTTGTAGAAGCAAGGAGGTTAATATAACCTCCTTGGTAGAAGTTTTAAATTTTAGTTAAAAGGTTATATGAAATGTGCCTGACAAATGAAAAATAAATCTTTAACGATAGCTTTTTCTGAACTAATACCCGTTTTTTTAAGATATCCCTTTTCACAGTTTTGGTCTTTTTGGGGGAAAATGTCGTTTGTGCTGTATTTAAACCCCTTTACCATGAAATTTGTTTTGCATGCACACGTATAAGAATTGCGGTTTTTATCCAACGCAATCATAGTTTTAAAACATTGTTTTCAATTTAGTAGAAATAAAAAGATGTGGTATGAGTGCCTCAATGAGACAACTCTCCATTTAAGTCACAATTTATAAAAGTAAACCATTACAGGTCAAAGTACGGTAATTAACACGGAGTCTTAGCTCACACCGAACAGCAAGATATAAAGGACCCGAAAACCACTCAAACGGGAAAACCAGCGGTCTAATCTATATAAAAAACGAGAAACACTTATGAATGACATCAACAAACGACAACGAATGAACATCAGATTCCTGACTTAGGACAGATGCCAACAATTGCAGCGGGTTTAAACGTGTTAATGTTACCAAACATTCACCGTTATGAAACAATAGATTAACATTGTTTTTATAATACCCCGTTCTAGATAGTCAAATCTGACCCCTTCAAATGCAAGGAGAAAAAAAACCATATTAACCCAACTTCCATTGGGGAAGTGTCACACAAAACAACCATTTCATGTTTAGATTTACTTACCGTTTTGGTTGTTTAAAAGGGTGTCCCAGTCACCCATGGGATAGGGGAATCAGTATAAAAAGAAATCAGAGTATGTGTTTAATTAATAAATATGATAAATTGCCATATTCAATACAATATAATCTAATGACGATAGTTTTGTGGGTTTTTTTTTTGCAAAAGGGGGGTTGGTTGGGGGGGGGGGGGGGCGTACGCCCATTACGTCCTTACGTGGACCCGTCCCTGTGCAATGTACCAAATGATCAACATTAGTTAATTCAACGGCCGAAGCAATTTCTTTGCATGTATAAATGCATAAATACGTGATTGCACTTTTTCACTAGAATGAAGGGTAGACCATTTTTTCTCCTAATTTTGCCATACTGTTACATGGGCAATGAAAAAAGAACAGTTTTGTACCTTTCGACAACCTGTGCCCAACAGGTACTTGTTTTTGTCTTGGATAGTCAGGATTTTGTTCGAACTCTCCCCTAAGCACAGAAATGTTGGTTGTAACTGTGCCAGAGAGTACAAGAAGTTCACTCTCTGAATAGTGTGGCTTTCCTTTTGTTATTTCCATCAGATCTACGTGGAAAGTATTCCGTCCCGTTTTATTACATAGGGAGATACCGCTGCGCATGCTTCAATGAAAGGAAAGTACGTTGCTAAGGTATTTATATCTTAAGAGTGGTCGTAAGATAAGACTTAAGATTTAATCGTAAGAGTGGTCGTAAGATAAGACTTAAGATTTAATCGTAAGAGTGGTCGTAAGATAAGACTTAAGATTTAATCGTAAGAGTGGTCCTAAGTGTAGGATTAAAACTTACGATATGCTTTGTGACATTGTCTTAGGATTGCACTTAGGAAAGTCTTAAGTATACCACTTAAACTTACGATGTTTTGTGAAATTGATGCCTGGCTTATAATATAAATACGCCAGACGCTTTGTCTACAATAAGACTAATCAGTGACGCTCATCAAGATAGTTCGTAGGCCAACAAGTACAAAGATGAAGAGTTTTGAATAAATCATACTTTGAAAAACAGTAAATTCACTAAAATTACAATATAATTGATTTTCATGTCAACATCGAACTTTGATTACTGGGTTGGTAACACCCGTGGAGACGAAACGTCCACCAAGCAATAGCAAACCCAGTGGTGTAAATATTATCACAGGTACTACACATGTAGGCATATAATCTAATACGCCAGACGCGCGTTTCTTCTATATTATACTCATCAGTGACGGTCAGATCATAAAGTTAGAAAGCCAAACAAGTACGGCAAAATATAAGGTTATTATTATTCCTGTCATGGATAACATAAGCCGTATTTTGCAAAACCTTTAGGAATTTTGGTCCCTAATGCTCTTCAACTTCGTACTTTATTTGGCCTTTTTAACTTTTTTGGATTCGAGCGTCATGAATGAATATTTTGTAGACGAAACGCGCGTCTCTGGTCTAAATACAAAATTCAATCCTGTTAGATATGATGAGTTTATGTATCCCGTCAAATAGATATTACCAAGATAGACTATTCAGTTTAAGTTCAATTAGTAATTTACGAAACCGACAATCACTGCAGAAGCTGCCTTTTTTAGTGAGGCTACCTTAAAAAATTTCTCCCCCCCCCCCAAAAAAAAAATGATGGACTGGTTTAGGATTAGCACAATCAGGTGAAATAAATCAATGTATATCAAATGGTAATTCTTAACTCATGGCGAAAGTGTATTGTAACTATTTTTGTTAATAATGATTTCTTTCTTCGATTTATCTTATGCATGTCTGGAGATTAAATTGATTACTTAAATAACATTCTTTATCCTTGGTTATTCCGACAAAATACAACAACTCGTGCAATAACTAAAATAACATTTGATTGATGTATTTACAATCGGTTCTTTGTGATTTTATCAACTTTTAATGTTTCACCCAATATTTTGATACTCGAACATCGATAAAGAGACTTAAAGGTAAAAAAGTGCATCTGGTTACATTGGTTAATTCAATGTAAATTAGACAATTTACACTTTTTTAATTCTTTTATTGCTGTTAATTTTTGTTGACATAAGATTAATTTTATTTGCCATGTTTTGAAGTTTTTATTCTACATTCAAGTCCACAGAGAGTCATATAGTAAACACAAATATCATAATCACATCAAAAGTTAAAGCTTCTGCTAAAAATTTGAAGGTCCCTACTGTTTATTGGTTACCTAAACTACAAAAAAAAGTTAAATGTTGTTTCATCTTTGCCCTTTATTACTGTTCTACAACTTATCTATCCATTTTTATAAGAAGTTTCTATATTACCATAAAAGAATTAATCATTATCTATTGTAATAAAATATATGAAAATAGTTAAATTATATATGTTTAGATTGTAAATAAAGGAAACAGTAGTATACCACTGTTCGAAAGGCATAAATCGATTGAGAGAAAAACAAATCTGGGTTACAAACCAAAACTGAGATGAACACATCAACTATAAGAGGAAAACAACGAAACAACAGAAACACTGAAGTGCAACAAAAAACTGGAGGGGGACGATCTGGAAGGATAAGCAGATCCTAGATTCTGCTCCACATGTGGCACCCGTCGTGTTGCTTATGTTTTTACAAATCCGGTACATAGTCTTATTCGGTAGGTCACATTTATGAACAGGAAAGATTATTTTAGTTACGAAATAAGGAACATATTCGATGTCATCTGTAAAACGGTTATTCCGTAACGATGTTAGTGTCTTTGAACTAGCTGTCAGTAACTGCAAGTACTCTCAGATCTGTACTTAGTGGGGTGTTTTGTTGGGATATACAAGTACTCGGCCAAGTCTACTCTGTTTTGTTAGTTGTATCCATATTTGTATCTATCTGATGAGTTTAGCCTTTTTCAACTGATTTAATTCTTATGTTGTACTGTGACACCACCACTATCCAAGTCAGAAGCCAGTAAATCGGCAGTTGTCGTTTTTTTTGTGTGTTACATGTTTGTTTTTTCTTTTATTTTTTTGTACATAATTTAGGCCTTTACTTTTTACGTTTAAAATTTCAAATTTACATTTATCATTTCGGGCCATTCATATCTGACTATCCAGTAAGGGCTTTGCTCATTGTTGAAGACCGTACGGTGACCTATAGTTTTTTTTTTTATTTCTTTGTCATTTGATCTCTTATGGAGAGGTGTCTTATTGGCAATTATACCCCACCTACTTTTTTTATATCTAAGATCGGTAAAAACTTGTTAAAGTCATATTTATCTTTACCTTTGAACAGTTGTTTATACATGTAATTTATATCACGTAATAATCTTTCATAGTTACGAAATCATTACCTTACTCGCTCTCATTAAATGCATAACTGTTTTATAATAATGTTAGATCTCTCTAAGATCTTATATGTCAACTAGAAAGCTATGTTTGTTTAATTCAACAGTTGTTTACATAGTTTTATGTTTGGTGTGCATTGATTTCATTTATCTTGCTAATGTTTTGAGAAAATAAAGTCAGTTTTGAATTAGATAATTGTGTGAACAGCTCATATTGACAGTTATGCAGCATTTGATATAGAGTTATTTAGAGCATACTACAGTTACAGTTATTTATTACAAATATTAACTCATTTATATAAATTCATACCTGTTGATAAAGAAAGCTGTGTTAATATCTATTTAAAACGACCTTGTTACTTTTTGAACAAAGTTTTGATTTTTATAAACAGTTAAATTATAAATCATTCAGAAGTGATATTTGTAAAATATCTACTGAACATAAAAGGTAAAAGATATCGGTTGGCGCATAAATATGAATGTACAGTAATAAGAACTCACTCTACATCCCGTTGATACTGTTTACTTGAACATTCGCAATGTAAACACTCATGCGTTTTTTCGGACTGCGTATGAAGTCATTTTAATAAATATGCTGGATGTGCACTGATTAATGTAATAGTAAAAGGCAAGGGAGAACATACTTAATTCACTAGTTGTTGAATTGTAAATCCGAGTACTCTCAGATTTATCTTTTTGTTTGTGTTATTTGCGTCGTTTTTAATGTTGTTGACATGAATATCAATAATGTGGTCATTTTTATAAATTTACTGTTTTCAAAACTTTGAATTCTTCGAAAAACTAAGGATTTTCTTTTCCCAGGCATAGCTTACCTTACCAGTATTTGGCACAACTTTTTGAAATTTTGGATACTCGATGCTCTTCAACTTTGTACTTGTTTGGCTTTATAAATATTTTGATATGAACGTCCCTGATGAGTCCTGTGTAGCCGAAACGCGCGCCTTGCGTACTAAATTATAATTCTGGTACCTTTTATAACTATTAATGATCAAAATATATATGACAAACGGAATGTCAATGTTAAATAGAAAGCATCTGATTGTTTTCAAAACTTACCTTAGAAAGCATAGTTCTAGTCAGTTACTTCTTTCATGGAATATGGCTGCAGTTCTGTGTAGGCGTTAAAATGTGTGTGGAAAAGATAAAGTTAATAACAACACGCATGCCTGAAGGGATTAACTATCGATATCTATAATACTGTATTGTCATGTTGTCCCGAATCATACAATTATATTGGAATTAAAATTTAAGCTATAAAAAAGCAAGTTAAAGTCAGTGTGAATAAGGTTGTGCTTCATCTCATACCAAATTTCAGATCATTTTTCGAAAAAAGGTATGTTTATGAAAACATGATCATTATGAAATTATCTGTGCACATTTATTTATATTTTTTTATTTTTTTATTTTTGTAAAACAACAAAACGCGTTTATGGTACCAAAGATAAATGTATTTATTCTTTTTCATGTAAGGGTATTTTTTTTTTATTTTCTTCCATATCGTTTCATAAATTACTCAGAAAAAATACTTTCAAAAATATTTATACTGAACTTTTTTTATTTTGTGCTTTATCTATGGAAAACTGGGCACACCAAATGAACTAAGATCAGACATGTTTTATTGTGTGCCAACTGGCGTACTGAAATACATTGTAAGTTAGTACAATGCGACATTTTTATTTTTATTTTGATGATTATTTTGTCTTTCCGTCTTGTCATGTTTTCGCTTGACCCTTTCTTGTTCTGAACTGTCGTCACATTTGAAGTATGAGAATAGTAAGGAGAAAGATACACACTTTTGTGTTATTCGAACTTATTCATCGAAAGCAGACTGACAACGCCATGCCGTATGGTAGATAGTTGTGTCAAAGGCAGTCACCCTACATCGTAATGAAAAAAGACAAACAGACTAATATTACCACACAAGTCAAAACGTGGAAAATTAAAGACTATGCAACACTTGCCCCACCAAAAACTGGGGGTGATCTCAGGTGCTCCAGAAGGGTAAGCAGATCCTGATCACCATTTGACACCCGTCGTGTTGTTCATGTTATTACAAACCCTATTAATAATCTAATTGGAAAGTGTTATTTCCATTATCCAAATTTTACATGAAATATTTTAGGTATGTATAAATTACTTGAAATAATGTTACCGACGATATCAACAATCCAGAAGGGAACATGTACAGCAGGTACATTTTTCGACTAACATACATCAATTGTTCATATATTATCAAAAATGCTCTTCATAAATTAGATTTCCATAAACAAGAAATGGCCATGCAAAGGATGAGTTTTCGTTCTTTATTATGAAATCTAAAATATCTCTTAAATCTAAGTTAAAAAAATAAAATACTGCTACATACCTATACTCAAAAGGTAACAGGTGTATACCGCTGTTCAAAATTCATAAATCGATTGAGAGAAAACAAATCCGGGTTACAAACTAAAGCCGTAAACAAAAAACAAAAAACACATCGACTATATATAAGAGGAAAACAAAATAGATATAATCTAAACATTTTTTTTTAAACTTTAACAATTCATTTGTAATTAATTATTTGCGGAATGATCATATAGACATAACTCAGAGTAATTGGTATTCGTAATATGTGTTGTTTTGTCGTACACATCGTCTATAGTTCGATCAAATTTTTCTGTATCATTGATTTTCTTTGGGTTTATATTTAAAATGTTATAAGCCTCTTCATTATCAATGTACTCGCTTCTATTTGTTTCTCCTTCAAATTGTTCACTTTCACATGTTTTGAGATTTATATTAACTTCGTTGTAATTTTCTGATATATCATAATAAGAATTATCAGCAAGATGTTTCTTATTCGATATATCGGTGGTTAAAAGGTTGGAATATGAATATTCATTGTTAACATCGTCATTAACAATGACATCTTTAATCATTTCAGTGGCATTGGCATATACATGTATTTCTGTTCCAAAACAAGATTTGTCATTCGCCACTCTGTGCCCATCAGAGTTTGCAGTACTGTCGTGATCAATGTTTTCCATGCTGTTGTGATTATTTTCTGAACTATCAAATGGTTGCTTTTCGGAACATTTTCTGAAAAGAAGAAGAATTTAAACATAGTAAATCTGTTGTTGTTCAGAAATGCCACATTGTCAACTAGATATGGTGATATGAATCATTTTTGTGATTTTACTTTTTGCTCACCATTTATCTAAAATATTCTTAAGTAAAGATATCTGTTATCTGTGCGTGCCAGAAGTTCTCAAAGTAAAGACATGATAACTAACAAATGAAATACCTGTACGAAAATTTCTCTAAAAATTCTTATGACCTACCACAATGAGCAAGGGTGTAGACCCTAAGTATGTTGTATTTAAAATACGTTTAGCACTTTCTCGAATTTTTTTGATCACATGCCGTCATTGTGTTATTGTTCTTATACTATTAATTTTTGCTTGTTATATCTCAGTTTTGCTAATATGATTTGTCTATATGCTTTTTTGTGTTTCTTTGACACATATGACGTGGATCTGTAATTAGGCATCCCGTCATTGTGTTATTGTGCCAATATTTGCTTACATTATTATGTGTTTGTATTTATAGTGATGAAGATAAAAACACCATGTTGACTGTTGTACTCCTATTTTTGACATTTTTACCTATTTGTGTCTGTTTGTTTTGTCTACACATCGCTGTCAATGTAATGACATGTTATACGACTACATACAAGTAAAAAATGTAGCTAGGTAAAAAAACTAGGTTTGATCTAACAGTTTCTACATAAGAAATAATAAGGAATATGACAGTTGTTATCCGTTCGTTTGACTGTTGGAGTTTTTGATTTTGCCTTTTGATAATGGACTTTCCGTTTGAATTCCCCGCGGAGAATTTTTGTGATTTTACTTTGCCTTATATCAAATCATTTCATTAAAACATTTGCGCAGCAGTCCTAAGTTTTATAAATATTATATGATTGTATTCATCTATAAAAGGTTTTTTTCAAAATATTTTGCTTTTTTGCAATTTATGGCTAAACATTTCTTGTATATTTGTCATATAATCTTAAAATCATTTTTCAATGGGTTTCATAACACATTCCATTAGTTTTGTATTCTAGTTTTAACCAATTTTGCAGCTTTTCAGATGCAAAATAAAATTAGAATATGCTCATTATTTGATTTTGAAATTTTTTATCTATTTTATTTTGGTCAATTAATCTTAAGTCTGTATATTTAAGGACAGCTATTTTTCTATTCCATATTATTACTCTTTTTTCCCTCTAACCCAATACAGGCCATAATTTATTTCAATCTTGTTTTAGATTTTACATATGCATATGGGTATTATACCTTCCTAGTTGATTTTTCTCTGTTCTCCTCTGTCGACCTATCATGACATATAAAATGATAAAAGCAACTGCAATTCCAATTATTACCCCTGTGGCAACTCCAATAACAACTAAAATGAAACATTAAATGCATGTTGTAACGGTTGTTCACAGAATTTTAATGTAAGAATTCCAAAAGTCATATACTTCGTGTTTGATAACATATGTTTGTGATGTCTATTATGGTTTGTTCCCTATTGAAACGAACCCATATATTTCATTTAGTATATTAAAGTACATATCACTCTTTTACAGATAAAAACGGCCAAAAAATCTCCATTTTGATGAAAACAAATCTTGCATGCAACCTTATAAGCATATGGTCTGTGTTATTTCTAATTCTAATGCAACACCGTTTATAACGATTATTTTGATGTCACCAATTTGCATAGCATCAATTTACGCAGGGGCAGATGACGTATGCCATATTTTAACTGTATGATTGTACTTTGTTTTCTGTCAGTTATATAAGAATTGAGATGACAAAATTGTATTTTATGCACCGACGACACCAACTGGAGATGTGATGGTAAAAAATAACCGTTTACTAGGTCCGAGTACACAGTTATCGTCCCTTGATTTTCGTTGTCCACGAATATAGTCCCTACTGTGGACAGTGTGTTACTTGTCAATTTTTTTTATACCCCTTCCAAATTTATTTATTTATGTTTTATGCCTCAAGTAGCAAGAAGGGGGATAAAATTACACTGTAAAAAAATTTGATTCATGAATTATAATGTAAAGTAGTGATTTGGTCCAGTTGAAAAAGGTCAAAAATTAGCATTTCGGAAGCTGTCAAAAGATTTCAAGCCCCCCTTCACATAAAATTGTCCATATTTTGAGTTAGAGCTGATGAAGTTTTCTATAATTTTGATATAATTTGTCCCAAAAGTAGTACAACACACTGTAAAAATATTATGGAGAAAGCGCAGGTGGGATTTTTTTTATTTCCATTTATTGTCTAAAGGAAATGCACTACGAAATAACTGTGTACTCGGACCACTTGCTCCTCTGACGCGTCACCAATATATTTAATATTTGAACACTATTCACATATTGATGCCGTCGGAGCTTAAAATTCAATACAATTATCTCCTCATCCTAAGAACTAGCATCCTGACCCAAGTCAGGATTATGGCAATTGTTATCAAATTGTTCGTTTTTATATATGTTGCGTTTGGGTTTTTGTTGCACTTCAATGTTCCTGTTGTACCTTAGGTTTTCTCCTATAGTTGATGTGTTTCTATCGGTGTTGGTTGGTAACCCGGGTTTATTTTCTCCCTATCGATTTATGACTTTCGAATACAGGTATACTATTGTTGCCTTTATTTATAATGTGCCTTATTCATCAAGTAAGTATCAATGCGCAAACACTTAATAAACCAAACCCTACTGAAACGCAGACGACCAAACACCACAATCAGATAATCTACAGCGTATTCCTGTATATTATTCTAATATCAAAGAAAATATATATGCACATATGGGTTGACTGACGGGAATAAATTTCATTGTAAATTGAAGTAATCGTACATTTTTAATAGAATTGATCACACCATTTTACCTGTGTTGTCTGATGCTGAACTTAAAGATGGTTTAAAAGTGGTATTCGACATCGTAGAAAACGATAATGTTGATGGCAGTTCTTCAGTGGTTTGATAGTCTAAATGATGAAGAAAATAAGGGAACTTGATTAATACTTTTTTATAATATAAACATGATAAATGTCTTAAATTCAAATGTATCAATTGATCTAGTGTCTGGTCTAAGTTTTATACGACATTAAATAGAGAGACAAATGACGTAGAATTAAGCAATTATATGTGACTGTGTCAACATTGCAGCAACAGATTTGTGAAGCATGATTCTAGACAAACAGGACATGGTTAACGGGTATGCTTTCGTCTTGGCAATGATGCAACTTTGATTTCTTTTAATTGTTGTTTTGGATTTTTGTCTCACTAAATTTACTTAAATATCTATTTTATATTCAGAGGTAGCGTCTACATTCATGATATTTTAGGAGTAAACATAACACATACAAACGGGTATTTTAATGCGAATGTATTGTTCTGGTGTGGTGTTCTGCCTATCCATCAATGAATCGTTATGCAAGTTTATAGACCTTTGATTCAACTGAAAATCACGGACTTTCTATGCTTTTTGATACTAAATTGGAGTTTTATTCGGCATTTGACATTCACCCCAAACCGCATATCGCTCTAATGAATGAGTTGTTACTATAAATTTTCCGTTGAAAGTGAGTGCGTTTGTCTGTTGGAGGAGAGAAGCGACCATCTAGTGTTTTAATTTCACTTAGTAGTTTAAGGTTTGAATAGTAATTGTAGTTTGGGGATTCAGTACATAGTTAATTTATCTTATGTTGATCAATTTAGGGCTCTGATCCCCAAATTTTTAAAATAAAAGAATACTTTAAAAACTGAAATATCAGACAAAAAAAAAACTGTTACAACCTGTTATTTGTGTAAAGGTGGCATAGAATCCTTTGAAATTTCTCTCGTAGTCAGAATGAAAAACAACTCGAATACTACTGGATAGTGTAAATGTCAAAACCGGATTTTGAGTTCCGCAAAATCTTCCAATACGTTGATTTAAGTCATAGATCTGCAATTATAAAAAAAAAAGATATATTATAATCTCACGCATGTCTCTTGTATTCTTGCATGACATTAGTGTGATTAATATATATTTGATTATAAGAATTAAGAGATGTAGTGTGACTGCCATTAAGACAACTATCCACGATAGGTCAAATGAAGTGAATGTAGGCAGTTGTAAGCTATCGAATGAATTGCAGCAGTGGGTAAAATCCATTCTGTCAATTTGGCTATACAGGGACCCGACATGAAAGATTTAAACATCTCAAACAAGAAAACTTAAGGCCTAAATTATAACAAAACCATCTACGAAAATTAAATATTACAGAAAGGTACATAAATAATATGACAAAGTTAAACACCTGCGTAAGCGCTCATCCTCATCTAATTGTGGAACAAGAGAGCAATAGAAGCAATAGAAACGAAGTACCAAACATAATTGTACACATAATTACTGACAGGTATGTCCAATCACAACTTATCTATAAGTATGTTTCTCCCTTAATAGAATATCAGCAAATTACCCTCCTTTTGTATAGAAATAAAAAAAAAACAGAAGATGCACCCCTCCCCTTCTGACTGTTTACGAGATACATAAACATCATCTGGTATTTCAATATATAACAGGAGATAGCTGAAACAATATTGAAAAGAGCACTAGAAGGTCAGTGAAAACAAATCTTCATTTCACCACTTGCATCAAAAATTAAAGCAAGACAAATGAAAGTTGCACATGGTAACACTACCGAGTTTTGATGTACATTTTAATAATAGTGTCTGGGTTCTGATAAAAAAAGTGTTGATTATATTTATGTCCACTAATATTGTCCAGACACTATAATGAATTTTTTTCATCATTTTTACGTTGACACGTGATACTAGATGATGTTTTGAAATATTATGAAAAGCGATAGTTAAATAGTAGGTACGGTTTATCATACCAATATGGTATTATTCCACTTCAAGTTCAGGCTTTTCTGTTTTGTTTTTTTTTAACTCAGCACAAATTTCGATTGGTAAACAAAAAGAATGAATATGTACAGATTACATAATGTTGCAACACATTTGAGTCACTTGCAACTCTTCATTCACAACTTTGAAATTTACACAACAGTAGTGAAGCTTAAAAAACAGAATTTTCATTTGAAGTCAATGTATAATATAATGAAAATTAATTGAATATTGATGTTCTTATTGAAAATAGACAAATAACAAAACCTGGAAAACCACAGTTGGAATAGGACGGTATATAGCTTTATAAATAAAATTCTAAACGATTGTAAGATTCCCATATATAGAAATTTATTAAAGTATTGAATACTTGCCTCCACAAAATCGTAATCACAGTCTATTTGCTTTTCTAACTCAAAATGAAGAAATGTTAAGTTGATCGATGATTCGTTATATGGACTGATAATCCTATATTCACAATCTGTATTTCTGTTATAATTCTCCGGATAGTTTGGTGATTGGATACGTCCAGATACTGCATTCAGATATCCGCTGCAATCTTAGAAAATGGATAACTACCATAATACGATTTAGACTAAAATGTGATTTAAATGTTTGCAGTATTGAGAAAAATCCTGTTTAATTCATATACAAAATTATCTATTGCGTTTTATTGCCTATTATGTCTCTTTGTTTTGTTCACTTGTCGTTGTCGGTAAAATGAAATATCATGCGACTGTCATACAAGTGAGAGGTTTACCAAGCTATAAAACCAGGTTTCTACATACGAAAATGCCTGTACCATGTCAGGAATATGACAGTTGTCATCCATTCGTTTGATGTGTTTTAGCTTTTGATTTTGCCATTTAAATACTTTACGTCTGGAATTTTCCTCGGAGTTAAGAATTTTTGTGATTTTACTTTTTATAACACCATCGTGTTTTTTTATATAAAAACAAACACATTGCAATAATTATTGAATTTACATTATATTTTTTAAATGAACTGCTCTCAATTTTAATTCAATTTGGTAAACGTTTTACCAATTAAGATTAATTGATTTAGCAAAATTATGTTTTGCTTTGATAAGTTGCGAGAATGATACTTTATATATTTTTTCTAAATATTCATCTAGATTTATTTTTTAGTGGAACACTAGTACTTTTTAAGCTGTGTTCCTCCTGTTTTAAAATTTTAAAACGATTCATGAATGTTGACAAAACTATTTTTCATTAAAAGATTGTTTTCCTATGAAAATATGAATGTCAACTGTCCGTCTTTCATTTAGATAATTTCTTTATATCACACAAAAGCTTCTGTCATATTTAACCACATTCTTAACCTCAGTTTTGTAATCGCCCACATGGAGCCTTTGATATGTTTGTCTCACTTTCTCAATAGTAATGTCACAGGCTCAATAAAAATTAAACTCTGTGTATATTTGTGTTAATATGAAGAAAACATTTATTAATAAATACAAGGTAGAAGGTGTGTAGACGAATGTGAACTACCGAATTAGACTATTTACCGGATTTGTAATAACATAAGCAACACGACATCTGGAGCAGGATCTGCTTTCCCTTCCGTCTTTAGTTTTCTATGTTGTGTCTTCTCTACTATTATTTGTCAGTTTGTCTTTTTATTATAGCCATGGCGTTGTCAGTTTATTTTCAATCTATGCGTTTTACTGTCCCTCTGGAATCTTTCGTCCCTCTTCTATACATTAGACACATATGAAGGGATCGGAAGGAATGTTTTGTACAGGGAGTTATATTTAATGATACCAAACAATAATGTCTTTACTTTCTCATATATGTTTTAAAATATAAGATTACGTTTTGAATTATTCATTGTAATTAAATTTGGTATTTAAGGATTTGTTTTTAAGTTGTATGGTATTAGTCATCACGGTTTAATCAGGTTCACGACGCATATAGTTTGATATGACGGTGTTTCAGAAAATGTTAAGTTTATACAGGTTTTCGGTTTATTCAGGATCCGGCTTAGCCAGGTATTCAGTTAAAATAAATACCGAACTCTTAGGCCAATTCATGAGCAAATTTCATAATCAAAAGCTCAAACCCATTAAAAGAATGCATAAAAACAAGCATATTTCTGACTTGGTACGGACATTTCTTTACGTAGAAAAAATAGATTAAACCTGGTTTTATAGTTAGTTAAACCTCTTACTTGTATGACAGTTGCACAAAATCCCATTATATTGACAAAGATGTGTGAACAAAAACAAATGAAATAATAGGTAAAAAGTAAGTGTTCAGCAGTCAACACTTTGTTATTGTCTTGATTTTTATAAAAACAAACAAGTATGTCAACAAGGAAAAACAAAAAGGCATATCGACAAAGTACATTAGGTGTTTTGAATTCTTAGGACGATGATCCTGAAGTGAGATCTTATTTGCTTAAATACGTATTGTCTATTTGCTGTATAGTTCTTATGGATTCAAATAATAAAGTGTGTGCCTACATAATATTATAACCATTAATCTGAAACTCCTTTGGACATTTGTCACTGCATCTGAATTCATTTTATGAATTACAATTTGTTTTCTTATATGTTAATGTGTATGAGCAGGAAATATGTTTCTTGCTATTCAATTACGGTGTATTATTAACCTTCTAATTTCTACATTACCTAAAAAAGCTTCTTCTTTATATTCTGCACTGAATCCCTGTCCAGAGATTAAATTGTTTGACCTTAGTATCAAAAACACAGATCCAGAATATATTACGGGTAAAAACGGTATTTGCTTGCCACAAAACGTTCCTAGTAGTTTAGCGGATTTTGAAATGCCATCGTTTACCTTCATGAAATGAAAAATAATTTTCGTAGATACAAAAGCATTCTTTTATAGTATATAACCAAAAAACGTTTAGGAAACATTTCTATGTAGCAACTTGCAAGCATCTCTTGGACATTGGTTTATATTTTAATTTCTAAGAGATAGTTATTGTTGAATTTAAGTCTAGGAAAAGTACGAATGTTTTACTATTTGATATTTATTCATTATCACTAAACTAGTAACACTGGACACTTTTAATTTGCAAAACACTCATTTGCAAATCCGCCGCCGCCTCAAACAAGAGCTACAATGTCATGAATATAACCAAAATGTCCGGAATTACATGGGATTCAATAATTTCATTGGTTTTCTACTGTTACTAGCATATTTATTTTGCTATTTGATTTATAAAAACATGGGATTTTCAATATCCCATGGGACAGGGCAAAATCCCATGGGATTGACCATTATCCCATGGGATTTTTTTTTGTCCCATGGGATAATTGTAGTCCCATGGGATATTTTGTTGTCCAATGGGACCAAAAAAATCCCATGGGACTATAATTATCCCATAAGATTTTCAATATCCCATGGGACAAAATAAAATCCTATGGGATTAAAATTATAAATATATAGATATAAATATAAAGTTATGTGTATGTTACAATGAATGCTGTTTGGTACTAAAATGTTTTAAATGTATACAAGTTTTTTTATATTTTTTATATATACATATATATATTTTTGTTTTTAATTTTGTCACAAACATGTTTATATTTGTTTATATGACAATAAAGATTATTCTTATTTTGGAATGTATAATAATATTTACAGTCAAAGAGTAAAGTCCTTTCACTAAAACAAAATGATGAAATGTCTAAATAAATGAAAAACTATTGTTTTGAAATTATTGTCTTGTTTATTCTATTATCATGAAAAATAGAACTGAAAAAATATTTCATATTCTGACTGAATAGTTTACTCTTTTCATGAGGTAAGATTTTCTTTGTTATAGTTTCATTGCAATACTTGTATATGCAAACAATTTGAATTATATACCTTTGTGGTGTACATAATAGTATGCTCATATTTGCAAATTTATAATATAAACACTTTCTGTTAAAGTTTTTGTTTTCTTTATTCACAACTTGCTATGTACAATTATTCAGTCCACTATTTAAGAGTGAAGTCAATAAATAATTTCATTCACTAGAATATTCCTGCAATTCTTAGACAAATCATTTTTTCAATCTGTTCTTCAAAGATCTTCCTCAGTACATCTTTATCGAATGGAGAGATTCAAATGAGAAGACAAAGCAAGTTTATTTGGACAACAACATACTAATATTTTGTTCATTCGTTCCATCTTTTAATTGATAATTACATTGTTGTATTTATATGATCAAGTTCTTGTGCATCAATGATCGTGATGATATGACTCCTTTTTGTTTATAGTCATCATGTTGAAATTTCCTCTTTCAAATAAATGTAGGAAAAAACACGTTCCATTTCAAATTAATAAAAAGTCGCATTATGGAGAAAAATATCAACTTTAAGTTTTCCGTTCAGTATTGATCTGTTGAATGATGATCATTAAAATCGAGATGTCTGACCTACAAATACAAAAAAATCATAAATGATCAGTGAAGAGATCAATAAAATGGCTATTTTATCATGTTTATGAATATTATGATAAACTTTCATTTGAATATTCAAGTACTAAATTACAGAAATCGCTTAAATTTTATAATAGTTAAGTTTAAGTACAGCTTATTTAAAAATTATAATAAAAAATATAGGCCACCGATGAGTTAAAAAAGATATTACATTTCTAATGCCAAAAAATGGCATTTTGCACCAAAGGGAGATAATTTGGAGCTTTTTCAATGATATATACATTTTAAAAGTCATCTGGGGCCAAACCGAATTGATTGTTTTGAATTATTTGGTGTACCATATGATAAAGTAACAACTAATAAAGTTATAAATAAAATGACTTATGAAAAAAAAATATTAAATATTTTTCTGAAATTGTTATACCCTAGAGTCTCCTTAAATGTCATTTGATCTCTATTGGAGAAATGTCTCATTGGAAATCAGACTGCTAAGTGCTTCTTATTTTTATATCAACCCAGCCATATTATACCCGTCCAATATCAGGAGCTTGTACATAGTTCAGTGGTTGATGTTGGTTCATATCCGTCATTTTTATTTTTCATAATTTTTTGTTTTTATAAATTAGTCTGGTATATTTGACGTTCAAATTGATGCTTTGTTTCAAATTTGGTTAGTGTTGTCTTTTATAGATTACTATAGTTTACTACAATTTTCTATATTTATAATACATATCTATCACTTCTGTGCATGTCTCACCTAGTTTCGAGTGGTTTAAATCACTCGAAACTAGGTGAGACATGCACAGAAGTGATAGATATGTATTATAAGTATTGAAAATTGAATATTTAAAAAAAAAAATATCTGTATCCTAGACCCAAGCGCCTGTGGACCTATATAGTCGTCGTATCTGCAAACAGGATGTTATACACTTCTCATTTTAGAGTTAAATTTGCAAGTAACGGCCGGGGAACCTCTTAAGATTTTAAAATAATAATGCTACTAAATATATATTATTTCCCCCATGTTTCCAGGGCCGTAACTACATTGAGGCAAATGAGGCAAATGCCTCATGTTTTAAATTTCAAAAAAAAAAAAAAACTAAAACAAAAGATTGTCTTCATATGATTGTCTTCATATCAAATTGTTTTCACTGAAAGTGTCTTGCAAGAAGCAAGTTCTATTCACTCTCTGATGTCGCCCCTGCATATTTTTCGTAATCTATGTTTCTATATTATTTTTGGTTTTCAGAGTTGATGGTCTATTGTTTGTACTTCTGTGTCCCGGGTTTGTCTTTTGTTCATTTATTGTCCTACTTAATGACTAGTCTGAGTGTTGATTTTCATTTGTAAACATGTCACACTGTGTAATGGTGCATGTCCACCGATGTCCAGGCATTATGCGAGAAAATATTTTAAGAATATACGATGCTACTGGACACAGAAAAAAGTGGTCGTTTCTGCATGGAGAATTGAAATCGATATCAAAGAATACGAAACTGCCTTTCTTGTATATAAAACCATACCCAATTTTTCTAAGTATGGATTGCAAAATTAGGTATTTTCTGTAGGTGAGATATGCACAGAAGTGATAGATATGTATTATAAATATAGAAAATTGAATATCTTAATCAACAAACAAAAAATTAAAAAAATAACTGTATCATATACCCAAGCGCCTGTGGATAAAACTAGATAGCCGACATGGTTTAAATTAAAGTAAGACCACCAATTTCCCGGTATCAAATCATTTGTTGAAAAAACATCAATGTATTGCCATATGACCCTTTACATTCAAGGGTTAAATTTGCATTAAGTCGTGTTCAGACCCTTTAACAGAAAATAAAGGAATATGAAGTACACGTGCACGGGAGCTAATCGCACACAATGTCAATGTATAGAAAAAATACAAATGATCAATGGTCAAAGTTTTTATTCCTGTTCTTCAACAAAAGAATCATAAATACCGTAAAACAAGGTCAATATGGTCCCTAGTGTCGACTTGAGCAGTATTAGTATTTAACGTATATTACTGCACTAATGACTGTCACTATATTTAAATCTAGTAAAAAAAAAATCTCAAGTCAGCACAATACAAGACAAGAACAGACAGACAGATTCGGTATTAATGATTATGAGAATTACGTTTTTTGCTTCATCCTACATATCGGTCTTTTAATGTTTTGAATTTCCCTAAAACTTTAAAGTCTTAAATAACAATGAATCTATGTTTTGCTTTGAGACCAGAATATTGTAAAAAAAAATAGCTAAAAATTATTTGCGTTTCTATGTAAGAAAGAGTCCAGGAAACGCTCAGAATGCACGATTTTGCGTTATTTTTCTCAGAGCTTCTGGGGGCCTTAAGCGGCCCCAAGACCCCTCGCCAAAATTTTTTCGCCTCGCTACGCTCGGCGAATATATTTTGCCTCAGTATTAAAAGGGGCTGGTTACGGCCCTGGTTTCGCATTTTTCTCGCTATAATTATTAAATCTTTTAATATTACGATGATCATAAACAAGTCATTATCAACTTCTACTGTACCAGTATCGTATAAAGAGGCTATTGTGCGACCTCTGTTGAAGAAACCCGGTTTAGATAAAGACACACTGAAAAACTATCGCCCGGTTTCGAACCTTCCTTTCGATTCTAAAGTTCTCGAAAAAGTTGTTGAAAGTCGTCTAGAAGAGCATCTATTGTCAAACACTCTTCATGACCCTGCTCAATCTGCCTATCGTGCGGGACACTCAACCGAAACAACGTTACTTCGAGTTCACCATGACATTGCAAGTGCGCTAGACAAAAACTGTTGTGCCGTTTTATTGATGCTCGACCTTTCAGCGGCGTTTGATGTGATTGACCATAACATTATCGAAGCTAGATTAGAATATGCTTTTGGAATCTCAGGTTCTGCTCTGAAATGGTTACTCTCTTACCTCCGAGATAGGACACAGCGTATAGCAGTAGGCTCGGCCCACTCCAACGAATTTCGTCTTAATTGCGGTGTGCCGCAGGGCTCCGTCCTTGGCCCAAAGCTATATACTATATTTTCGAAGCCGATCGGCGAAATCTGTAGACGTCACAACATGTCTTATCAATGCTACGCCGATGATACGCAGATCTATTTAGTTTTCGAACCTCTTGATAACTGGAAAAACACATCGAATCGAATTGAGGACTGTTTGGCCGATATAAGTTCCTGGATGTGTGAAAACATGCTTAAACTGAACGAGGACAAAACAGAACTGATGCTATTTGCTCCGAAAAACCGAGTGAAAGATTTGAAGGATTGCAATCTCACCTTTAAAGGAAACATCATTACAAGTTCTGAGTGTATTAAAAATCTGGGTGTTCATTTTGATAAGACTCTGTCAATGCACCAACAAGTCAGTTCAGTTTCGAGATCATGTTTTTATCAAATACGAAATATAGGCCGCATACGTCCGTACATCAACGAGGATGCATGTAAAACTCTGGTCAATTCGTTAATTATTTCTAGATTGGATTATGGCAACGCTTTACTTTATGGACTACCAGCTTACATGATTCAGAGACTACAAAGGGTTCAGAACACTGCTGCGCGAGTGGTTACAAGAAAAAAGAAATACGAACACATTACTTCGACACTTGAGTCTCTTCACTGGCTGCCTGTGCAATACAGGGTGCAATACAAAATATTATTATATGTATTCAAGTCCGTGAAACATGAAGCGCCATTATATCTTAGTGAACTTGTAAATTTATACAGGCCATCAAGATCATTAAGGTCTGAAAACAACTTAACACTCGTAACTCCTATTGTGCGAACCAAAACCTACGGCAATAGAAGATTTGATCAAGCAGCGGCCATCCTTTGGAATGCATTACCAAAAAAACTTCAAAATGCAAAGTCAGTGCCTGTATTCAAACAGAACTTAAAAACTCACTTTTTTCGACAAGCATTTTTAATCCCTTAAATTCGTTTCTGTGATACATTGTGCCATAGACGTTAGCCTGCTTTTGATTTATCGAACCTTTCTTTTAACTGGAGATATGTTTCATTTATAATATGTACATTGTATGTTTTTAGTAGCACACATATTTTTTTTCATTTCAGTAATTATATTTTACATGGTAATATTCCTTTTTCATCTTTTGAATACGTTTTCAAATTTTTAACTTATATTTGATAATTTTTAATAGCAATCTTATTTTAGACTTTTTTGGCTATTTTATTTTACCAACTTTATTCAGTATAATTTTATTTTGATTCATTGATATATATATTCCACTTTTTTGTAAAAATTTCCACATTATTAATCCTTTTATCTAGGAAAGTTTTAACACTTAAATATTTATTTTGTGTGTTCATGTTTTATATTTTTATCACTGTCTGTGTGTATATTTCGTTTAACATGTGATGTAAAGCGCTTTGAGTAATATTGTTTTAGATTTAGCGCTATAGAAAAATTGTAATAATAATAATAATAATGAATATAAATGATGACGAGGGCCTCACGAATAAATATAAATATGAAATACTTGAACATCGATTAGCATAGATCGAGCAGCAGAATAAACTTGCGATCCACAATGACATAAATCTCGAAGTTATTTACGATCATTTACGATAATACAGACTGTGCTCCTGAATAAAGTTGTTAAATACATTAATTTGTGTTTTTTACTTCTACAAGAAATTTGAATTAAATGCTAATTACGCACCATTTGCTGAGCAGAGAATCATTCTAAGCCAGGAACAGTCTATACTAACTGACAACAGTAAGAATAGAAAGTCTCTGTAAAAAGGCAGTCAAATCCAACAGAACTGTAACTTAATGATACATGTACATCAAGTTCCAGCACCTCACCAAGCACCCTTGCCTTGCACACTGAGATGGCAAACTGGTGTGTGTCAGTATTTTAATATAAAACTGCGTAGGTTCATATCGTTTGATTCAACGTTCGTTTGGATATTTTTTTAGGATCGTTGTAAAATTATATCTAAATCTTTGTTAAAATACGATTTTAAATTGTTCAATTCTTTGTATTTCATAATTTTGTCAAAGTCTACTTTTTAAAGTTTTAAATTTTAAAGAAAAAATGAATATTCCATTTTGATTTGAAGAAAATCTTTTTGAACTGTCATGACATGGTGTTGCAAAGCTGATTACAGGTAACTATAACATACAGTAATTTTCCATTACGACAGTGCGTGTATTCTCGGGTGTGTATAACGTATAGTTTTCTACAGCACATCCTGTCTACGTGTAATACAGATTGATGACATTATACAACATTTCTGTTATTAAATGTGATAAGGTATCTGTGTCCATTCCCTATTTCAACACCACTAATTTTTCGAGAAAAAAAAATCAAAACATCATTTATATGAAATTAAGAAGAAAAGTAGCAAATATAAACTACAGTAATTGCGCACTGAGTAAACATAATTTCAATTTTGCATGGAAAAAAAAGTGAGAAAACTTATACATGTATGAAGATGTGTTTAAAAAGACCCATTAGCTTTATTTCACACTAGGACCAAAGATGAATAGAACTAAGCAATGGTTGATCCAGAATTTTTCATAAGTGGGGACTCATTGACTACCTTAGAGGGGTCACGTCCAGTCATGCTTCCGTGATTCCCTATATAATCTACCATTTGTTTCCCATGATTTAGGGGGGGGGGGAACTAAACCCGCCTCTGCTAATTGGGAAGTCATTTGGTCTGATAAGGGGGGAGGGGTGGTTCCAACCATATGTCCCCATTCAAATGCATTGATCGTTCAAAAAAGGGGGTGGTTATGCCAAAACCTGCAAATATATTTTAGGCAGAAAGAAACATTTATATTCGGTGATTTTTACACTAAACGTTTTCGTAATTTGTTTTAAAAATGTTAATAAGTACATGTACATATGATAGTTTTATCAAGGATTTGTATAGTAACTGGTTTAATAAAGTCCCCTTGATGAAATTTAAATGGGGAGACGCTAATTAATAAACTATCTATCTATCGGCATGCGCCGTTATTTGGAATACGTCACGGATGACCGATGATCATATTCAATATAATCATTTGAATTTGGTCAATTGATCTTTCATAATTAGGACTAATTGGTGATGGCAGAGAATATGTCTCTGGTGATGGTTATAAACACATAGAAGTAAACTTTGCAAAAAAAAGGTTTCCTTGGAAAAAATTATAAAAATATATGAATATGCTAGATAAATTTTTCTTTCCGAATTAATAATTAAATACGTTTAGAAATAACAAATTTTCACAGTTGGGAAGTTTTCAATTCAAGTTATTTCATTTTGAAAACGTTGAGAAATATAGATCTTATTCGATGTACAATGTGGGCCGCTTGGAGTTCACAATTCTATAAAAAGAATCACTATTTTAGTCGAAATTAAACTGTATATCTTCTTTTTTCAAAACTCCTGAAATAATTTAACATTATCTATAGAGAGCTTACATATGCAAACTTTTTAGAATTATGTGAGCGTAAATAAAATTTATTTATTACCCCCCCCTTTTTTTCCCTTCTATAAAATTTATAATTGTAAACGATTTTGTTTCTTAATTTGTGTTTGCTAATTAACTTGGGTTCATGCTGTCAAAAATCAAAAATGTCTCCTTGTGTATCAGTTATTGATAAAACAAATATTTGAAGCCGCCAGACGAATAACGTTTCGTCTAAACACCGCCCAGGACCTCCTGGGGGCACTCATGCATACAAAGTGCACTTAGGACTCTTTATAGTCGTCGTATCTGCACACAGGATGGATTTATATATATTCGTTATACGCTTCTTATTTTAGAGTTAAATTTTGGTAGAATTTGAAATCGAACTTAGATAGATATGTTAATTCTTATAAAATAATGAGGGCACGTGTCACTGATTACACAACTACTGAGCCATGAATTATCCAATCAACAAAATTGATTGGATTATCTTTATTGTTGTTTATAGATTGTGTTGTTAGTACAGTGTGACGTTTAAAATGAATATCACGATGTTTTAAGATTTTCGTATTTGATTAAAATTTCGTTCCATAAATTTTTTAGTTTTATTCTTAATTTTTGTTATACGCATGCGTCAGTGAAAATGGCTGTGAATTCAAAATTGAAAAATAAAATGTGTAAATATTAGGATTATATCCGTATTCCAATGTGTAAAATGAACTAATTGTGATCGAAAACATCATGTTGAGATGCCGAGAAGAAAACATAATAATCCAAGGCGAGGAAAAAATTATAAAGATGAGTTTTCTTCTTCTTCTTCTTCGGATCAGTCAGGGCTAATGGACAAAAGACAATGTACTAACAAAACCGAGAATAACAAGGTATGTTTTAACACTACAAGTGAAAACAGTTCAGTCACCGATCAAAACTTTACAATGAATAACTCAATTCAAGGATTGCGATACACAACACCAATGACCAGCTTACCAAATATTGGGATTCAACCTTATCAAAACTTTTTACCGTACCCACCACCACCCTTCACAATGCAACACGCACAGCACCCTGATTCTGTCGGGATTGATACATGTACTTTGTTAAAAGAGATATGTGAGCGTATAGGAAGAGTTGAATTAAAACTAAACACCCTTGATAAAATAGAAAGCCGTTTAGATACAATAGACACAAAACATAAACAGATGGATAGTGAAATTTCAAACTGCAAAGATAGAATCGGTTATCTTGAGCAAAGCGTTCAGTTCTTATCAGACGTAAAAGACGAACATACAGCTCTCAAGACAAAAGTAGATTACCTAAGTAATGGTATCGAGTCAACAAAAACAGACAATAAAATTGTTCGTGATAAGATAGAATCTATAGAGACACAAAGTCTGCAACAAAATCTGCTGTTTTTTGCAATAGAAGAAAAGTTCGAAAAAGTATTGGTACACGATGAAGAAAAGGGGGGTGCAACGGGACAAAAAGGTAAAACTGTACAGCCTATAGACAACGAAATTTGTGTGGAAACGATTTTAGACTTTTGTGAGAAGAAACTTGCGATAAAAGATGCTAAAACAAAAATAAAGCTGGAACGAGCATATCGATTAGGAAAACCAAGTGCGGAGGCTACTAAACCTAGGCCGATTGTTGTTAAATTTTGTGAAATGTCTGACCGCGAGTACGTTCGCAGTGTTTCAAGCCGCTTGAAGGACACAAATTATGGTATCAGTCCGCATTACCCAAAAGATGTATTAGAAAAAAGGAAAAAACTTATTCCAAAAATGCTTGAAGAGCGCAAAAACAAAAACAAGGCTTATCTAGTTGGAGATAAGTTATATGTAAACGGCAACCTATGGCAAGGATAGGGGTACTCGGAGTTTGATATCAAAGAAAACAGTAAAAAACCCAAGTCTCACAACAATGCATTACTTAAGTTATGTTCATGGAATATTTCAAAAGGTTTATTGAGAAAACTAAAAGATAAAGAATTCCTACAGATTGTAAACAAATTTGATATATTGTGTTTAAATGAATGTTGGGTAAAATGTCCAGATGAATTCGACTTATTGGGTTATGAAAAAGAATACATAGTCAGAAAAAAATGTAACGGGGGAGGTGTTATTGTGTTTTATAAAAAATGGTTAAACCCTTTCATTACATTTGTAAAGAGCTGTGTTGATTGTATGATTTGGTTCAAAGTTGATAAAAGTATTTTGTGTGATAATACCGACTTATATATTTGTTCTATATATATGCCTCCATATAAAAATGTGTACTATCGTAAATATGACATAGATGTATTTGATAACCTACAAGAACATATAGAAATGTTCAGTAACATTGGTAATGTGGCCGTTATAGGTGATCTAAACGGTCGTGTAGGTCAAGAACCCGACAACATAACAGGTGATGTTATAGACAAACAATTGCAAGACAACATTTCTTTCATTAATTATGTAAATGATGATGTATTTTTAAACAGACACTCGGAAGATATCAAACCACCTAATAATTTTGGCCAACGCATCTTGCAGTTATGTAAAAACTCTGGGCTACGTATTTGTAATGGAAGATTTGGTAAAGAAAGTCAGAAAATAACATTTAACAATAAGAATGGGTGTAGTGTAATAGACTATATGTTAATTTCACAGAATATTATGTTCAATGTTATTAATAGTTTTTCTGTGGGATCGTTTAATCATTTCTCTTGTCATGCACCACTAGAAGTTGATTTTAATCTTACTGATAATGTTGTTAATAAAGACCAGTGTAATTGTATTAACCATGTTTGTGATATTTTTAAATGGAACGAGGGGTGCGAAGATCAAATCAGAGACAGTTTATTGTTGAACGCTCAACAATTTGAACACTTACTCACAAATATAGACGAAATTAGCGATATTGATTGTTGCGTGGAAGAATTGAATAAACTTTTGAAAGATATATTCGAGCAATACACAAAGTCAGAAGTGAAATACAAAAAACATTGTGACTCCTGCCCTACAAGTAGTAAAACACGTGACCAAAAAGATGATAAACCGTGGTTTACAGACGAATGTAAAAGTTTATACAGAGACTATTTACGAGCTATGATGGATTTTGATAGATACCGGTCGAATGAAAATAGACTATATTTTAATTTAGCCAAACAAAGATACAAACGATTGGAAAATCAACTGAAAAGACAATATAAAAACCAACAGGGGGATATGTTATCTAAATTACGTAAAAATAACCCTAAACGATTTTACAGGAAATTTAAAAAGTGCAAAAAAACTATTACCCATACGCTTACTGTAGAAGAATTTGAAAAACATTTTAAAAACCTGATTTCAAAAGATGTCACCACAGAGGATCAGCAAAGTGATTCAATTCCAGAGGTCGTATATGAAGAATTAGACTCTCCTTTCACAGACTTGGAACTTGACACTTCTATTAAATATTTAAAACGTGATAAATCCACTGGATATGACAATATCATGAACGAATATATATTAACGAGCAGAAACTTTATCAAACCAGTATTGTGTAAGCTGTTTAACCGTATATTGAGTGCTGGCGATTTTCCAGAAATATGGGTAAATAACATTATAATACCAGTTTTCAAAAAAGGACCAGTAGATGACCCTGGCAACTATCGTGGTATTTCTCTCGTATCACATGTGGGTAAACTGTTCACATCAATTATTAACACCAGGCTTACCAAATGGAGCGAAAAACACAATATAATAACCGATGCACAGTTTGGATTTAAACCGGGTTATGGAACAACTGACGCCATCTTCGCACTCCATTCTCTTATTTCTAAGTCTTTGCGTAGTGGAAAACGATTTTATTGTTGTTTCATAGACTATAAAAAAGCATTTGATAGTGTGTCTCATTTCAAATTGTGGTTAAGATTAATCAGATGTGGTATAAGTGGAAACTTATTAACTGTTATTAAATCTATGTATGCAAAAATTAAATGTTGTATTAAACTGGAAGGAAATTTTTCAAATTTCTTCCAAAGTAATGTTGGTTTGATGCAAGGAGAATCATTATCTCCTTTTTTATATTCTTTGTATATTAATGACATTGAAAATGAACTTTTAAGTCAAGGTTGTCAGTCATATGAGTTAAAGATGCTCAATTTATATTTGCTAATGTATGCAGATGATACAGTTCTTTTTAGTGAAACTGTTGATGGTTTACAAAAGATGATAGACAGTGTAGACATATATTCTAGAGAGTATGATTTGGATATTAACTTGTATAAAACCAAAATTGTTGTGTTTAGAAATAGAGGCCTCGTTAAAGCGACTGAAAAATGGTACTTAAATGATGTTGATATTGAATTATGTGATGAATTTACATATCTTGGTCTACTTTTTAAATACAATGGTAACTTTGTACATACACAGAAAATGTTAGCTAATCAGGGTAGAAAAGCATTATTTAGTTTATATAGTAAAATATATGATGATTATTTTAACCATGAAACTATGTTATCTCTTTTTGACACATATGTATCTAGTATATTAAATTATAGTTGTGAAGTCTGGGGACATCACAAAGCCGAAAATATTGAGAAAGTTCACTTAAGTCTTTTAAAACGTATATTAAAAGTCAAAACAACTACTGTTAATTATATGGTATATAGTGAATTAGGTAGATATCCATTGTACATAGAGAGATATTGCAGAATGCTTAGATATTGGTTTAAATTATTGAAAACAGATAACTGTATTTTACAATCTTGCTACCAAGAAATGTTAGAAAGATCGATATTAAAACCTCGTGACAAACAAAATTGGGCATGTGAAATAAGAAACATATTATTTCGTTATGGTTGTCAAGATGTATGGTTACACCAAAATGTTATTAATGTTGATCATTTTTTGCTAGAAATTGTTAATAGAATGAAAGGTAGTTTTGTCAGTGAAATGAATGCTTTTTTCAATGAGTCATCAAAGTGTAATTTTTATAGATATATACACGATCCAGATACTCTACAATTTTACCTACAAAAACCTGTAAACTATGTGTTTAAGCCATATATTAGTAGATATAGATTGTCTGCACACTGCCTTAACATTGAAACTGGTAGATTTTGTAATATTGAAAGAGAAAACAGATTATGTAATATGTGTGATAAAAACATGATTGAAGATGAATACCATTATATTTTACAATGTGAGAAATATTCTGATATAAGGAAAACATATATAAAACCATTTTATTGGAAAAAACCATCTAGTTACAAACTTGTTCAATTATTGTCTGTTCATAACATCAAAGAGCTTAACAATCTAGGTAAATACCTTTATTTAGCTGATAAGATTCGTTATTCATAATATTATACTTATATTTCATTATTTATATTATTTGTTGTCATTCTCCGCCATTGATACAAACTGTTTGTAATTATAAAACATGTATGTAATTATTCACTGATGCTATTATATTTGTATATGTAAATTCTATAAGCTGTATTGCTTCTGAATAAAAGACTATTATTATTAATTTTATTATCCTGTCCTGGACCAGTAATTTATTCTTTGCACGAGTCTGAAAAGGGAAATAAATGTTCATACTTTTCAAGAATTTATATTAATAAAAGTTTTGTATATGGAACCCGTTCTTAACTGTAAAAGCCGTACTTTTCAAACAATCAAACTCATATACATGTAGTTGGATGTTATTTCTCATTTTTATCGAACTTGTCCGGGAATTTTATTTTTGAGTTATACGAATGTTTTAAGAAATCCGCATTTATTAAGTTTTTTTTTTGCTCTAATTAAAGTCGTTTTGTCCAGTTTCACAAGCCTGAAACGAATTTCAATGTGAAAATAAATTCTGAAAATGAACTTGTCTCCGTTTTCGTCTCCGTTTTTGTTGTTGAAAATTATGATATTTTGGGTATAATTATTTATATTTTGGGTATAATTTTTTCAATATGTAAGTTAGATTGTAGTAAGATTCTAAACTTAATTGTAAAAAAAGATTTTTGTTAAAGCGAGAAAGACTATTTCGATGACAGTTTATTGACACGAAATCCGTTCAAACCAAGACTAAGTCTTCGTTAAGGTTAAACTGAATATTGTACACAATTGTCTTCTCTTGTATAATGGTTTGTTGAGAATAAAGATATACAAATTAATAAAATTTGATATTCAGTTAACATTGTGTTTGTTTAAAAACTTGATTTAGAGAGAGATAAAAGAATCACACTAAAAAACAAAAATCGAACTTGTTACAGAAAAAAACGCAACTATATATAAAATAATTTTCTTTATTCGTGAACTGCAAAACACAACAAATTAATTTACCCGTCATGATGAAAAATAAACTAAAAAATTATATCGAATGAGATATTTTATTTTTTTCATATGCAAATTCATGTTAAAGGTATAACACTGAACTAACAATACAATTCATAAACAACTTTAAAGATAATCCAATCAATTTTGTTGATTGGATAATTCATGGCTCAGTAGTTGTGTAATCAGTGACACGAGCCCTCATTATTTTATAAGAATTAACATATCTATCTTAGTTCGATTTCAAATTCTACCAAAATTTAACTCTAAAATAAGAAGCGTATAACGAATATAAACATCCATCCTGTGTGCAGATACGATGACTATAAAGGGTCCTGAGTGCACTCTGTATGTCCTGAGTGTACTCAGGAGGTCCTGAGCGGTGTTTAGACGTTCCTGAAGAATAAACCATTTCCTGAACTAAAATACATTTATCTGTAATTAAAGAAAATTCGACTAAAACATTCTCTCATATATTAAAACAATTGTAAAATAATTAATTCAACGACTTTCTGTCTGTTTACTAATACTTTTCTTGTTCAGTTTTTGTTTATACCCATATTAATAGATGAACGGAATTGAGTACTTTTTTAGGAAAATTTACAACTAGATGAACGGCTTTTTTAGGAAAATTTACAACTCAAATTTTCAAAAACAAAATTCTACACTTTTTACCTGCATTTTTTCTCTGCCTCGAAGCCGCCACCGGTGACCCCGTATCAAACATAGCGGCCAACACCTCAAACGCCGTATTCACGATTTTGAGGTATTGGCAATATACAATCACATATCAATATACAGCAAGTAAGTAATTTGGTGTTGAATGTCAGTACATCAGAATTTGTTAATTGAACTTTGCCTGTTTAAGGGGCACTAGCTGCCAAATTCATGTTCATCATCGATTTTAATAAAATTCACATAACGTGTATATAGTGTTGAATTGTTTATTAAAATTTTACGCACAATCTTGGCTGATATGCATAAAACCAATATATTTTATGACACTGCATGAGAAAGAAATTGACTTATCGCATAATACCAGAACCAGAGACATATATATTGCAGAGGCGGATTTAGGGGGCCAGGGGCCCGCCCCCCCCCCCCTTTTTGAGAAAAAAATTTGGTTGCTTATATAGGGAATCAATGAAGCGTGACTGGAGCGGGCCCCCTCTTAGGCCAGTCAGTGGGCCCCCACTTATGAAAATTTCTGGATCCGCCACTGTATTGTATCTAATATCTCTGCCAGAACTAAAAAATAAACTACCGTAAGTCCACATAAGAGGGTATGGATGTTAATTAACAGAATAGAGAAAAAAGTACAAAGAAAAAAAAAAGGAATAAAGAATAGTGAAAGAAAGAGAATAATGGAAAAAAGTGTAAGTTTTTAAAAATATAACTAAAAAAAAGAAGACAGAAAAAAAGACCCCCCCCCCCCCTTTCAGAGACGAGCCTTACATCAACTGTTATTTGACGCTGCCGAGTTATTTTGAGATTAAGACATGTATTTAGTAGTCAGCCCGCAAAGCCTCTTGCATCAATTTGAGGATTACCCAAGGTTAATTTTACGGCGGCTCATTTTATTTTGGCTTAAAAATAAACATAATTGACAAGTTTCCTTCCCCTGCATTCTCGATCCCACATGTAAATAGCACGGTGGTCTCAAATAAGACATTGATGACATTGATACATTACAACACTTCCCGTCAGTATTTGAATATATTGATTAAGAAGGTATAGAAGATTAATGCACGCACACTATTATACACCACTGGCCTAAATAGTTAGTCCGCAAAGAACGAGGGTCATAAAGACCCAGCCACCGGCATGGTGTGAATCTGAAAGCTTCCCACTATCCTTGTCAACCCATAGAAAACTATGTTGATATCAATGGTATATAAGAATTATTGGGGAATTCTAACCATTCCTATTGTAAGTGATAAAACTAAATTTATATCAGGGTGATTGAAATGAGGAAAAAAGGGGGGGGTCAGGAGTTCAAGGCCCCTTTTTGGGAAACAAATTTGTTGATTAAAAAGGGAATCACTGAAGCCTGGGAACAGTATATCTAACGTTATATAACGCTGAAGCATGGCAGGAGCAGGCCCCTCTTAGGAAGTCGGTGCCCCCACTTATGAAAAATTCTCGATCCACAATAGTCCGAGATTACTCTGACGTCCGACGGCTGTTTCGCCAGACACTTTTTGATATTGGACAAGCTCTGACGTCCCACGGCCCCAGCTTGTCTGGCAAAACAGCCGTCGGACGTCAGAGTAATCTCGGACTAGATCCACCACTGTCATGACTGTGGTCTTCAGTTGTATTATCTTAAAAAATTACACCTGTATAGTGTATATATATATATTCTAAAGTGTAAATCAAGCGAAAATAATGTAAACTATCTGTGCATTGGGGCCTATTAAAGGGTATTTTGGGGGGAAGAAAGAAGAGAGGGTGAGTCCATGGGAGGTAATTCCCACCCCCTTCAATTTGAGAATATGCTATTATCTTGTAAACATCCAGATCCCCACCCATAAACCATGTATATTCTTGAATGGGACGATAAAACAAATCAAATGAAATTAAAAGGAGGTCTTTGGGGGGTTACCCCACCCTGTTCAATTTAAGAATGTGCTATTATCTTGTGAATGATCCAGATCCCCACCTCTAAACCATATCTATTCTTGTAGGTTACAATAAAATTAATGAAATAAAATGAAAGGGAAGTCCCTGGGGGTCACCCTACCCCGTTCAATTTGAGAATGTGCTGTTATCATGTTAACAGTCCAGATCCCCACCCCTAAACCATATATATTCTTGAATGGGACGACAAAAACGATAAAACAAATCAAATGAAATTAAAAGGAGGTCTTTGGGGGTTACCCCACCCTGTTCAATTTGAGAATGTGCTATTATCTTGTGAACGATCCAGATCCCCACCCCTAAACCATATATATTCTTGTAGGGGACAATAAAATTAATTTAATAAAATGAAAGGGAAGTCCCTGGGGGTCACCCAACCCCGTTCAAATTGAGAATGTGCTGTTATCATGTTAACAGTCCAGATCCCCACCCTTATACCATATATGTTCTTGAATGGGACGATAAAACAAATCGATTGAAATTAAAGGGAGGTCCCTGCCTGTTCAATTTGAGAATGTGCTATTATCTCATGAACGACGATCCAGATCCCCACCCCTAAACCATATATATTCTTGTAGGGGACAATAAAATTAATGAAATAAAATGAAAGGGAACTCCCTGGGGGGTCACCCCATCCTGTTCAATTTGAGAATGTGCTGTTATCATGTTAACAGTCAAGATCCCCACCCCTATACCATATATATTCTTATATGGGACAATAAAACAAATCAAATGAATATAGGACCATCCCTTTTGTCTTGGGTTGGGAACCCCCCTTTTTAAAATGGCAGGATCCGCCCTGGCATACCATCTAGCTAGCTTTAAAGGCTTTAAAAATATGAAATCAAACAAGGAAATTAACAGTGTAGGCAACTGTTTTGAATTTTAAAAAAAGCCTTTTACATATAACAATGTTAAATTTTTTGTGCATTTATTTTTGCTTACCGTATTTTCAATAATGGACAAAATTGAAATGCATGATTAAATATTGTAATTTAAGAAAAATCAGCATACATGTTATAAAATGGGAAGTGGAAACTGGGAATTTGACAAAGAGACAACAACCCAACCAAAGAGCAGACAACAGCCGAAGGTCACCTATGGGTCTTCAACATGTTCAATGCAGTGAGAAAATTTCGGCACTGGTCTTCAGCTCATAAATATGTATCAGAAATGAAAATGAGATACAGCTTTCAGTTGTATTAATAAAAACCTCACAATAAGTTCTGAATATCAGAATATACAGTATTGCAAGATTCTCTCAAAATGTACACATAGAGCTGAGAAACTGTAAAATTAATCATGCTTATTTAACATTAAAGTCCTTGGAGTCCATCTTTATATGCATACTCTAGTACAAAGGAATATAAGTATGCAATAGACATCAAGTTTTCAAAAATAAGAGTATCTATGCCATTAATTTACGACAAGATCTTAATCAAGTAATAATTTCGGTTTGTTTAAATATTTCGGAGGTAAGTATGACCTCCTTTTTGGTGATGATGTTTTCGTTTTAAAGTTGGGAAAATTGTTTGTACCAACAACAAAGAACAGAAAGTCAATCTAGAATTATGTTTTTATATTTTTTTATGTTTAGGTTGTCAGCAAGATGAAAAGGACATTATGCAGTTCAAAATTCAAAATGTGTATAAGCTGAGGTTCAAGGTCCTACCTTTGCAGATTTTCATATTTTGCATGAATGAATTCAAAGGTTATATGATGGAAGGCAGAGAAAGAAAAAACACTTTTCAATTATCCTGCTCCTGAAGGATAAATGTAAAACATCTTGTTTTCGGTAAGTTTTATGCTGTTTTGATAGTGTTAGTGCATTCATCTGTCCAGTCTTTCCTCTAAATTGTATCCTCTTTTAAGTTTTTGGTGAGTGTTCGCCATGAATTTCAGTAAGTAACTTGTGGATTTACATGTATATACTCAAAATTTAGTACTCAATATTAATGGAATTCTAGCATGACATCCTTCCAAATGCTTGTTAATCATGTTTATGTTCCAGAACATACAAGTATTTGGACTGTCTGCCCAATTTTAAGAAGTTGGTCAAGTTTATTAGAAACAAATCTACAGTACAGATCAACATAACTGAAATCTTTAATAGATAAATACAAAAAGTTTAATTCAATTGAAATAAAAACACAGGTTTGGTCGAGCTGGTACTAGACAGTACAAGTATACTCAAATGGTCTGACTGTACACATATGGTGGGACTGTAAGTCTTAGTGTATACTTTTATGTTCTGGACCGTTAACGTAAGGTCCAAATACTGGTATGGTCTGGAACATTTATACATGTCTTAAAATTAATATCAAACATATTGGTGTTTTTGAACTTGGTAATAAGTTATTCGATAGAACTATAATGTTTTGAGATTATCAAAATCAAAAATATCCAATTTTTACTTTTAATTAAGAAGAAGATTATTGACGTATGTATAAATGTATATTAAAATGAGACAGCAAGCCAACAACACAAAAAATAAGGATAAATCAATATAATTTTTTTTGTATCAATGTTATTATTTCCAATATGTTCAAAGAGTTCAAGGTATTTTTTCATTGAAATAAAACACAAATTGAAATCTGTCAGAACTTCAAAAGCTTAAAGAAATATTGTTTCTGTTGTCTGCATTTTGTATAATATATTGCAAATTCTTGTGAATAATAGAATGTTATTATAGTTGTCTAAAGTTTTAACATTGATCTTTAAACTGTAAATTCATAAATTATTGCGTGCATATGATTTATTATTTCGATTCTGTCATTTTAGACTTAAATGCGATTTTAAATTTTACGATTTTGAGAAAAATCCTGTTTAATCCATATACAATATTTCATAATACGAGTTTAAATTATTGCGTTTACAACTCTTTTGCATTTTTCGCAATAAAAAAAACCTCGCATTAATTTCTGAATTTACAGTATATATATTATGTATATAACTTTGGAAAATACCCAAATGTTATAAAGAAGAAGAAATTAATCGATTGTTATATAGTATTAGAATAGGAAGATGTGGTATATTGCTAATTTGACAATCCTCCATCAGAGACCAAAGGATGTAGGAGGTTAGCAACTGATGACACTGGACAATCTTTAACAATCAGTAAAATCCATACCGCATAGCTATTTTTATTGAAAATCATATTATTGCTACATGTATGCAAACAATTCTGTATAATACATTACTTTAGATTTTATTGGTTCTTTTTCAGAAGGATTGAAATTCACCACCTAGAATAAATGGAGAAAACATAGAAACAAGACCAGAATAAATTCAAAGACAAAAGTTGGATCAGTTATTATTTTCATCACTCAGTCAATGATTTGAAGTTCTTTTAAATATAAAAAAATATTGAAACCACAATAATGTCAAAGTTCTGTGCTGGGTGACCAAAAAGTGGACTATACCATCAAACAATGCTGGATGATAAGAAACTATTAATGTTTTGTGTGGAGGGATATTGTGAAAAAAATAGATTAACTTAAAGAGCTACTAGTATGTTAAGCTTAATGATAGAGTTTTTATTGATTTCAAATGGTAAATAATTGTGTTTCAAGAAAGTATTCTATAATTCATGAATAAACATATATTGATACTTATATTATCTGCTTTGTTGTCTAAAAGTTTAGTTTTGAACAGTTATAGAACAATATGCTAAATTAACATTTCCAAAGAAAAAAAGATATTCAATTAAAAAGATTCATCTTATAATAATTTACTACCAAATAGAATACATTGTACATTTGTAACATACACATTACTGTATATTTATATCTATATATTTATAATTAGAATCCCATAGGATTTTAATTTGTCCCATGGGATATTAAAAATCCCATGGGATAATTATAATCCCATGGGATTTTTTTTGTCCCATGGGACAACAAATATCCCATGGGACTACAATTATCCCATGGGACAAAAAAAATCCCATGGGATTTAACCAAAATCCCATGGGATAATGGTCAATCCCATGGGATTTTGCCCTGTCCCATGGGATATTGAAAATCCCATGTTTTTATAAATCAAATTGCAAAATAAATATAAAAGTAACAGTAGAAAACCAATGAAATTGTTGAATCCCATGTAATTCCGCACATTTTGGTTATATACATGATATTGTGGCTCTTGTTTGAGGCGGCGGCGGATTTGCAAATGAGTGTTTTGCAAAAAGACCTATTGGTGACCTGCTGCTGTTGTCTGTTCTATGGTTGGGTTGTTGTCTCTTTAAAACATTCCCCATTTCCTATCTCAATTTCATATTTACTAGCACCGGGTTGTATACATTTATAAATTTTGTCCGTCAATAAAAGTTGGGAACAATACCAATAAGATATTAAAAATCATAAATCGAAAACAAATTGACTATGTAATCACAAACACAAGACGACAAAAAGCAAAACGAATACTAAACAAAAACTAAACAAGTTAAGACTTAGCAAATCAAATTTCACCAAAACCGGGAATCATCTCAGAACAAGGTATTAAATAAAACTGGAAATCAACATCAATTCTAGAAAACCTCCATTTCTTCTTACCTCTTAATTTCATGGTGTTAGTTCAATTATTTTTTAATTTGATGTAATTACCTTTTTTTCCGGTTTAGTTGGTTTTTTTCATATTCAACTTATTAATTATGTTTTACATACATATTGTGCATTATAACTTACCTTAGGAAATAAATTGCAAAACATGATAGTATGGCTAAACCTTTTCATGATTTGTAAACATGAAAACTTAGAAACTAAGCTTACTCCATGCATGCATGGACGAAGGTAACTAACGTTAACTTAGTCCATGCATGCATGGCCTAACACAACAGACTTAGTCCATGCATGCATGCACTAAGGCAACTAACCCTAACTTAGTCCATGCTTGCATGGACTAACACAACAGACTTAGTCCATGCTTGCATGGACGAAGGCAACTAAAATTAACTTTTTTAAAGTTTAAAAAATTTATAAATGCAAAATAATTCCAAAAAATCAAATTTTTCAAAAATTAAAAAAAAATTAAATATTTAAAAAAAAAATTCTTTTAAAATTTAATTCTTATAAAAATAAATGAAAAAAACATGAAAAATTTACAAAATTATTTTTTTCCAAAATGCTGAAAAAAGTTAAAATTTCATTTTTTTTTTCAAAATTAAACAAAAAGAAGAAAAAAAATGGTTAATTATCACTGTGTATCATCACCACCAGATATAGGTACCCTTGCATATAGGTATAAATGCCACATGAGAATATTCACGTCTGCCAAAAGATTAGAATGTGTTCACATTTTATTTAAATGATAAAAACTCTTCACTGAACAGATCAGTTGGAGCTGAAAATTTATTTAACATTACCTGGACAGTAGCTGCAATTAGTTCCTGAAAGTTCCTAATCATTTAGTAGTGGTAAGTGTTATTTTAGTTTATTGTTATTATATCTGTAATAAACATGTTTAATCAGTTTAATTGAGGTCTGGAGCTGGCATGTCAGTTAACTGCTAGTAGTCTGTTGTTATTTATGTATTATTGTCATTTTGTTTATTTTCTTTTGTTACATCTTTTGACATCGGACTCGGACTTCTCTTGAACTAAATTTTAATGTGCGTATTGTTATTCTTTTACTTTTCTACATTGGCTAGAGGTATAGGGGAGGGTTGAGATCTCATAAACATGTTTAACTCCGCCACAATTTTGCGCCTGTCCCAAGTCAGGAGCCTCTGGCCTTTGTTAGTCTTGTATGATTTTAAATTTTAGTTTTTTGTGTATAATTCGGAGTTTAGTATGACATCCATTATCACTGTACTATTATGCATATTTTAGGGGCCAGCTGAAGGACACCTACGGGTGCAGGAATTCTCGCTACATTGAAGACCCATTGGTTGACTTCGGCTGTTGTTTGCTCTATGGTCGGGTGGTTGTTGCTTTGACATATTCACCATTTCCTTTCTCAATTTTATTTGTTGCACTATGATTTTTGCCGTTGTCTCAAAAGCAGCTAACTTTTTGTATATATTGTACATGTACATGCAAGTCGTCAAAACATCAACCCAAAAATGTAAGATCTGTAAATTTGCTTTCACAATTTTTTTGTTCTTCCCATGCCGAAATTCTAACCCATGTTACTGAGATATTGTGACACCAAATCTGTACAATTTTTAAACACCAGAGAAGAGCAGATGATTTAAACACTTTTGTGTAATCCAGCATTATATAAGATGTTTTTGTGTCTAATGTTATAGTGCAGTTTGAGCACTCAAAAACATCTTCATTATGTCCACTGGTTGTGTTTGGTTGCTGTCTGCCATATTGAATGGATTTCCTTTTTTTTGTTTTTTTGCTTAAATTTGTCTATTAGCTTTCTTTTTTGAAATTAAAAGAAAACAGTTCACAAATTAGGTGTGCTGGGCTTATTTTAATTAACCTTCATCAGAAACATACAAACAAAAATTTGACAGCAAATGATGTAGATACCATTATCTTGGGACTTAATAAGCCCATGTATAACGATCTTTAAATTAAGGCTTTTGCTTATTGTTGAAGACTTCAGGTGACCTGTACTTGTTTACATCAGTGACCTATTATGCAGGGCTAGTAGTTGTCTCAATTGCAATCATTCCATGTATCCTTGCTTTTGTATCATTTAAAGACTTCAATTCTTAAATCATTTAAGTTAACACATTTTAATTTCAAAACATTCAACAGATATTTCCAAATAACAAATTTTGTAAACAACAGATATAATTGGTAACTGGTAATTATTTTACAGTCAATATGTTTTTATATTTATCAAGAGGCATCATAATCATGTTCATTAAATTCTTTCCTTGTCAGACTGTTACTGATCTCAAAACCAGTAAAAATTGCAAGTAGCTTTTAGTTTCTAGTACATGTAGTACTATTTTGATAAGATGTGTAATTTTTCGTCATTTCTTTTGCTGTTCTGTCATAATCAGTCAGACCATTTCACCAAGATATTTTCAAATTCTCCTAGTACTTCAAAGTGCTCTTTTTTCAATAATAATCTGAAATACACAAAATCAACAGGTTAGTAACTTCATAATGTACAAACTTTAACATGTCAGATTAATATGATTTAGAAAATGATGTGCAGCGCAGCCTTGTTATTTGACTGACCAGTTGGTGCATGTTTGGACACAATATTCAAGCTTGATAGACTGTCTGTATTTGGATTTTGATCAAAATTATGAGGAAAAAAAATCCCCCTCCCCCAATTTTTTTCAACCCCCTTTCAGTAATTACCCCAAAACTTAATCCCAGCCTTTTCCTTTGTGGTATGGTACTTTGCAGTACAATTTTAAAGAAATCCATACACTTAAACACAAAATATTGTCTGGAAATTAGAAAAATGCTTGTTTTGACCCCCTATTTCCTGAACGTTTGAGGCAATTACCCCTTCAAACAATTCCAGTCTACCCTTTGTGATATGGAGCCTTGAAGAACAATTTCAGAGAGATTAGTACACTGGCACACAAGTTAATGTCTGGAAACTACAAAAATGCTTCTTTTTTGCCCCTAATTTCTAAACTGTTGGTACCATCACCCCAAAAATCAACCCAACCTTCCTTTTTGGTATTAAACCTTGTGTAAAATTTCATGGATATCCATTCACTTAAACTATATAATTATCCGGAAACCATATGTGTCGACATACATCGCTAACAACAACATCATACCATAATATGACTCAATTTTATTCTTCGAACTTATAAAAATCAGGACGCTGTTTTTTACTTTTTAATTGTTTAACATTTTACAATGGGGGGCTTTTATTAATAGCTTATTACAATATATATGGTAATTATTTTTGCTAAAGGCTGAAAGCAAACCACTGAACTGTCATTGTTCATAAAGATAGTTTTCATGGGCAATCTTAGCACATCTCTTCATTTTTACATGATGATCATTTTGAAAATCAGTCATTGTTATTTGTGGAAACCCTTCTTGGAATTTAGTGAAACTTGAATATATAAGCATAACCATTTTTATGATAAAAAAATTCAAAATATTTTCATTTCCTGTATCTACATGATCTAATTAATAAAGGATTTTAGTATTTTTGCAGTTAACATTAATCTGTAGCTTCTTTCTATGGTTTAATATAAAACCAAGAGTGCACACGCTGAAATGTCTCGCCTTCTTTTGTAGTCCTTAAAATAAAGCTTTATTACAATACAATTGAAACATAACCTTAACATTAACCAAAAAAAACTAAAAATTGACCACTAAACCATGAAAATGAGGCCAAGGACAGGCAAGGTGAGATGAACCATACAAGGCACACATCTATACAGCTAATAATTCTTCCATACAACTAATATATTTCCATACAACTAATATATTTCCATACACCTAATATAGTTATTATAGCAGTAGACTTATTGCATATAGTATTAGATAAAAAGACAAAAACTCAAAAACTTAACTTTGACCACTGACCATGAAAATGAGGTCAAGGGCAGATGACACATACCAGCTAGAAATGTACACCTAACAATCATTCTGTTATTATTTCCATACACCAAATATATTAGACCTATTGCAAATAGTATATGAAAAACAGAAAAAAACCCACAAAAACTCAACTATAATCACTTGAACCATGGAAATGAGGTCAAGGTCAGATGACACCTGCCAGTTGGACATGTACACCTTACAGTCCTCCATACACCAAATATACTAGACATATTGCTTTTAGTATCTGAGATATGGACTTGACCACCAAAACTTAACCTTGTTCACTGATCCATGAAAGGAGGTTGAGGTCAAGTGAAAACTGTAGGACAGCCATGAGGACCTTGCAAGGTACTCACATACCAAATATAGTTATCCTATTACTTATAATAAGAGAGAATTTCACTTTACAAACCAAATGCTCCGCAGGGCACAGCTTTATAGGACCACAGAGGTCGAACCCTGAACAGTTGGGGCAAGTATGGACACAACATTTAAGCTTGATACAGCTCTGAATTTGGATTGTGATTATATAGTTGACACAAGATAGGTTTCTGACACAGAATGAATGTGGTCTAAGAACTTACACTTAATAAACTGTTATTTTTACACAGAGATATGTATCGCCTTTTTGTAATTTTGATAATGCAATGTTGAAATTAAATAGCAATATTTTAACATGTAAGTTATGCAAATATTCAGGTAATTTTGATTATGCAATGTTGAGATTAAATAGTAATATTTTAACATGCAAGTTATGCAAATATTCATGTAATTTTGATAATGCAATGTTGAAATTAAATAGCAATAATTTAACATGTAAGTTATGCAAATATTCAAAGTCTATGAACAATGACTGAAGGTACATGGCTAAACAATCTCCATGGAATGAGATGTGCCAATGATAAATATAATACAACTGCATACCAATTACCATTGACTCATAATAAGTAGTTCCCTTTAAACGAACCTAAACACAAACATTAACTTTTAAACTATGTAAAAGTTTCAAAGTCAATGAACCATGATCAGGGGTGGGGCTATATAATCTCCATGAAAACAACACTTTCAAATGACAATAAATTTGCATACCAAATATCATTGACTTAACATTAGCAGTTCATCTTATTAAACTGATATTATCACAAACTAATACATGTAAACTAAGCAAAAGTTTCAAAGTCAATAGACCATGACTGAGGGGGCAGGGCCAAATATTCTCCATGGAAATGAGATGTGCTAATGTTTATAAAACTGAACACCAATTAACATTGGCCTACCACTAATAGTTCCCCTTGAACTGACCTTATCACAAACTAATACATATTAACTTAGCAAAATTATTAAAGTCTATAGACCATGACTAAGGAGGCGGAGTCAAAAAATCTCCATGAAAATGAGATATGCAAATGCTTATACAACTGCATACCAAACATCATTGACCTACCACTAGTGGTTCACCATAAATTGACCTAATCACAAACTAATACATTGTTGATGCTGCCGCAGCGGGGAACACCATACCTATGTCTCATTTTTTTACTCCGTCAAGGAGAGAAAAAAACTTATAAATTTTAAATTGGACATTTACCTATTATGGTCAAATATCCAAAATATAAATACATGGTTAGATTCAGCATATCATCATGATCATAGAACCCCAATATTTCAATTTTTGATGAAATCAAATAATGTGCAATTTTAGACCCTTTAGACCTCAAGCATGTCAATGTGGATCAATTTGATAACCGATAAAATGCATAATTTTTTAGGATACTTATAAAATACAGAAATTACCGATTATTTAAAGTCATAAGAAACCTCAAATTAAAAAAAAATATGCATATGTTTTTTATAACTAAATGGTTAGTTTTCATTAAACAACTTATGTACATATACTTTTTTCTGAGGAAAATTCTTTAATTTGTCCACATTTAGAAGAAGAGTACTTATTTTTAATTGCTTGCTGCCAGCAAGCAATTTGCCGACATATTTTCCGTATGCATAGTGACCCGAGCGTAACCCTCCTCGTAAAAATCCGGTGACCACAATACGCATGGATCTGTCATTGAAATAAACAAATGTCTGATTATACATGTTAAACACGTGCTCAATACCCATGCTTCTTGTGATTTGTTTACTATAAGGTGACAATCGGTTAAACTCGGCTTCAAATCACGGCATTTAATGAGCAGCCATATTTGTTCAATCATAACAAACAGAGAGAGAAAAAAATTGGCGATTATATGATATATTTGCGAAAATAATGATAAAATCGTGCACATAGGACAAAGTTAATGAATGTATACATCCATTGGTTCAAGAATTGGACAAACATTATTTTTCACCACTCACTCGTTTCATATGACTTTAACAAAAAACAATTTGTGTTTATCTTTTATAACAAAAAAATTATGTCTTTTTTTCGAAAAAAGAAAATACCGCCACATATCTGAATTTTGAACAAATATACAAAATTTCGACCTCATTTTTCTCAAAAAGTAGCACATGAAGGTATATTTTTTATTACATATTTGATTTAATCAGGTAAAAAATAGCCTATATGGACCATAATTTGGTATTCGGCCTTTGGTTTCTTTTTGTATCCTTTTTTATAAGTTCTAAAACTTTAACTTTTATTCTGTGGGTTGTGTTGATGTTAGAATAGTATTAATGGAACAATTGAGTTTTTCGAGAAAAAATTAATACATTTTGATTCACCGTTTACGTGACAGGAAACAAAACAGGAAACCAATCTTTATTTTCTTTATTTTGCACAATATATTTCAAAAGACATAAATGAACACCATTACTAGTGTTACTTGCTTCATGTTAATATTTAAAATCTATTTTCAATGTTAAATTAAAGTTTTTTTTAAACGCGACAGGAAACCATAAGAAACCGAAAGCATTTTTTTAGTTTTATTTTATTGCAAAATCTGCTTAAAATGATCTGAACAGTATACTTTTTCTTAAAATCCATCTTAAATGTAACAGTATTATAAAACTCCTAAATATGTGCTTGTTTTGAAAACAATTAGTACAATTTATTCAGGAATTTCCGTATTTTCTTCATTGATACAGGATACCATAATCGTTGTATCTTGATGTTTTAGCCAAAAAAATGTATTTATATTTGGTTTTGAAATTCCAGTTATATACAATTTATTCCAAATCATTGGTAATGTAAAATTCTTTAAATCCAGTAAAGAAAACAACTTTTAACTTGGAATTAGCATCTTTAAAATAGGCACATGATGTAATATTTGTGACCTGTACACCATCTACATGGTTTCCACATTTTAACCTACTTTAGTGGGCTAAAATCAATAAAGAACTTCCTTTCAAGTCATGCATGGTAAAAGTTTACTTTTCCTTTGACAAGTTTATTGCGTTTCTGATAAGTGTTTGCAGAACATGAATAAAAAAAATTAATTAAAAATTGTGACAAAGATACCAACTTTGTACATTCCAAGTGTAACGGTACATTAACATGTATTTTTTATTAAATTATCTTTATTCATCTAAAATATCCAGTAATATTTACTGTTGAAGCTAAATCAATCCAACGAACATCGGCACCATGATAGGAGACGTAATTTCGATTGAATTTTCCAAGGACCCTTTACATCGTTATTGGGAAACGAAGTGTGTTAAAACGTCGGTCAAATCTGAAATCGATTTTGTCAAGTCATTGGGCATTTATTTTCACACAAGATCGTATGTAACATTATGCACATAGGAAAAATAATAGACCCCCGGCGCAATCTCTTTGAAAATTGTATTTTCCTTTTTTAAACAAGACGAAACAAGCCTACAGATTATGTTTGCTTACATCCCGTTGGAAACAAATACTATGTTTAGACCTAGTATTTTGTATATCCGGCTGTAAGGGCGTGATCACATGTTAGTCACATGTTTCACGTATGACCGGAAATGATTAGAACTTAACGACAAAAACAATTTTAATAAATAAATGGACTTATGTTTCGTGTGAAATGTAACGCATAACGATAACGTCATTTTCTAACTTAATTATTACGAAGAACAAAACAAGAATGTAAATCATCTCTGATTTACCTGTTTGAACATCTCGCGAGAGTTCGTATTTGCATATTGTTGCAAAGAATTCTTTTACAACAAAGCAGATTAAACCATCTAAAATGTGCGTTACGAAATGGGAAACCAAAATAACGACAGTGTTCTTACACCTGCTACAGAAATACTTATAGTTCTCGGCATTTTCTTCTCACTATTCTTATTGGTCGATGTTCTTTGTTATTTTAAAGCAAAAATTACGAATTTGCCGGTGACGATTATCTATAAATTAGTCAGCGTTATGCACTTCGGACGCGAAAAGTAACGCGAGAAACGACACACAAATACGGTCGTATAATCTTTGAAATTTGTTAATTTCAATTTTTTTTCTAGGGAAGAGTAGCATACACTTGTATGTTGATAAAAATAATGGCATCTTTAGATGTAGTTACAACTTTTCTTACAGTAATTCACATTTTATCACTTTTCTATAGTTATAGGAAACGGAGCCCAATAGCAAATTATGGTCCATATGCAAATTTTCACGAACTTGTAAATACAGGATCAAAACTGTACGGTATGCCCTTAAGAGAAATTCAGCCCATTGTGTGAGGACAAGGATAAAATATTGATTATTAGAACATGCTTTCAGTAACTGCTTTAAATCTCAGATGTGTATTTCATGTGTTTTTGTTTTAGGATTTTTTATTGTGCTTTGACTTTGTATTGATCTTAGAATTAAGCCCTTTTCAAATGATTTTTATAGTTTGCTAGTTGAAATGTTGCACCACTGTCATAGGTTAGAAGGAGGGTTTCGTGCCAGCAACCATTTTTAATGTTTTACAAACTTCATGTGTCTGTCTCAATTCAGGAGCTTGTAATTCAGTAGTTTGTTGCTGTATATCATAACAGTTTATCGTTCAATGTTTTGTTAATAAATCAGGCCCTAAGTTGTTCATTGGTAATTTCAAGTCCTTGACGTTGTATAGCTCATTGTTGAAGGATGTACAGTTACCTATGGTTGTTAATTTTTGTCTCACTGGTCTCTCATGGAGAGTTGTTTCATTTACAATCATACCACATCTTTTTATTTTTACAAAACATTTAAATAAGTATACGTCACCTTAGAAGCTGCAAACAGAATGGTACAGTCCAAGTTCCTTTTCTCTTTGTTTCTTCAACATCATTTGTATGAATGTATCTGCAACATCTACAAGGAAAAATTGTTTCTGTAAAAATGATAAACGTACTTAAATCTTATACTTAATAAAAAAAAATGGGGTCACCGTTCACAACCTGCCTTCGAAAGAAGCATACATTTTTGTAAAGGTACCTTTTTTCTGTTGAACTAATAGCAGAAATAGAGGTTATACCGAAATAAGAGAACTTAATTACAGAAATCGCTCAAATTTTACAATAGTTTAGTTTAAGAACAGCTTAATTGAAAATAATAATAAAAAATAAAGGTCACCGATGAGTTCCAAAAATGGCATTTTTATACCAAAGGGAGATAATTTTGAGCAATTTTAATGATATCTACATTTTACAATTCATTAGAGGCCATCAAAAATTGATTTTTTTAAATTATTTTTGTACCATATGATAAAGTAACAACTACTAGTACTTAAGGTAACAAATAAAAGGAGTAGGTAAGGTTCCGATTTTGGCCTCAAATTTCAAATTCATCTAACGAAAGATTTTGGACACTTTTTAAACTCTTAACTGTCTATTTCAATTGATTCAATTAGTTAATGTGAAAGATTTTGACTGACTTAGTCATTAAAAACGCTCAGATTCAAGCTTTCGTATGAAAAATCTATTGAATTTGCCAAAAAATGTCACTTTTCTGATGGTTTTTGTCAAAAAATGAAAGTGGCCGCATCTGTGTTCATCCTCAACCTTTACATGTATATATATATTATGTATTATCATTAAATACAATTAAAGAACCTTAGTGAGCACACTCACATACCCCACGTCCCCACATTGTCATTGGAGAAATTAAATTAGTGTAAGAAAAAAAAATTGTATAAGAAAAAATAATTTCCTGCCAATATGCACATCTAAATAGTATGTCCTTATTATCTACAAAATTTCATGAAATTCTGTTGTGTGGTTTCAGAGGAGTTGAGATGACAAACTGTTGCAGAAGTACATTGAAGCAAACAAGTTCAAAGGGGCGTAACTCCTAGGAAAAAAATTGAATCACAATTTCCCGTCGATATGCAGAACTACATAGTATGTCCTTATTATCTGAAAAGGTTTCGTGAAATTCTGTTGTGTGGTTTGAGAGGAGTTGCCATAACAAACTGTTGCAGTAGAACATTGAAGTAAATAAGTTCAACGGGGCGTAACTCCTAGGAAAAAAATTGAATCGCAATTCCCCGTTGATATGCACAACTACATAGTATGTCCTTATTTTCTGAAAAGGTTTCATGAAATTTTGTTGTGTGGTTTGAGAGTAGATGAGATGACAAACTGTTGCAGTAGTACATTAAAGTAAATAAGTACAAAGGGGCGTAACTCCTAGAAAATAAATTGAATCGCAATTTCCCTCGACATGCACAACTACATAGTATGTCCTTATTATCTGAAAAGGTTTCTTGAAATTCTGTTGTGTGGTTTGAGAGGAGTTGCGATGACAAACTGTTGCAGTAGTACATTAAAGTAAATATGTTCAAAGGGGCGTAACTCCTAGAAAAAAAATTGAATCGCAATTTCCCGTCAATATGCACAACAACATAGTATGTCCTTATTTTCTGAAAAGGTTTCATGAAATTCTGATGCATGGTTTGTGATGACAATAAACAGGACTGACGGACGGACGAACGGGTCAAAAACATTATACCCTCCACAACTCGTTGCATGGGGTATAATTAACATTTCAATATTATAAATGAACACGAATAATTACAATATCATAATGTAAGGGGAAAATTTACACTTTCATTTAAGACAGAAACCGTCTAAAATTTACCAAAAACTCAAAAATTTTGAAGATTTCAGTAATTTAGCATAACTTAATGATGCTAGTACCTGATATATGCATTGTATTGTCAAAAACATCCTATATTTATTTAGCAGAAGCATGCTACTTTCCAATAAATAGCTTATGGATTACATTTTCACAATTTTGTAAAACTGCTATATTTTGGGGCCAAAAAGGGGTCTTACTGAATCTACTCCTTTGTAAAGAAAAAATAAATGTTTATTTTTCTCTTAAATTTTTATACATGTACCCTCGAGCCTCCTTATTGTAACTTATAGTAGTTTCTGGTTTTATCATTGTTGAAGGCCATACAGTGACCTAAAGTTGTTAATTTCTAATGCAATTGTGTCTATTGTCTAGAGACTAGATTTGTCTCATTGGCAATCATGCAGTATACCATATTTACCTTTTAATTTGTTGATTTAATATTCTGAATATTTCAACACCTATTCACATATTTTTAAGCTAGAAATCAATGGTGGATCTAGAAATTTTCATAAGAGGGGGCCCTTTTACTGCCTAAGAGGGGGTCCCTACTCGAGTCATTCCCTATACAATCAACTCAAGGATCCGACTATGCATTGGGAACATGTGTACATGTATTAAATATACTGTTCCCAGCTGACACCTTATACATGTATGTATAGGAAGTGCCCCCTCCTGAGATTCCTGTTTATTCAATTCAATTCAATATTTTATTGGAAAGAGCTCAATAGAGGCGTGATCCAAATACAGATAATTAATAATATTAAAACAACGCACAAATGAAATAAAGATTCATGGAACAAGTCAAGGTAATTCTATGTATACAAATACATTATAAACTGATATTGATACCATAGACTTATATTTCAGTATTATTCTAGATTTTCATATATTTACTTAAAACACACAATATAAGATATTTATATATATATATATGTATATGGACAAACTACTGTCAAGGATTATTATCTGATGAAATGGTATGGTGGTCTCTCAAATCAAGAGCTTCTTCAATATACATACAAATAGATTTTAATTCCTTTTCAGACATAGGATTTAACATTTTGGTAAAATTTTCATCCAAATTATTTAAATTTATATCATTAATTTTATATTTAGATCTAATTTTGTTATATTGCAGACATTCAATCAAGAAATGAATCTCATTTTCAATTTTTCCTGTGCAAAATTTACAAAATCTCTCAATAGATGGTATTGTTGGTCTTGCATACCTCCCAGTTTCTATTGCTAATGAGTGTGCATTATTCTTAATTTAGTGAGTTTTTTTCAATTAACCCTTTCCTCCATTGAATTTTTTTTTTTTGCATACTTGATTCGCATAGGATTTTTTTGATAAAATGCTGAACATATATGCTTTAAAGTATTAAGGCATTGCGAAAAACAACTATTTCATCAAATAAATTTGAGTCGGATATATATATATTCCTATGATATTCCTTTTCATAATGGATACCAATTTTATTAAGTCAACTGCAGACACTTTGTAGTCAAAGTGTTTCAACTGAGGTACTACAAAGGCGTCAAAAGGCGTCATTATTGAGTAAGGGGGGTGGCGTCAAAAGGCGTCATTATGGAGGAAAGGGTTAAAGGTATTTAGAAATATTAAAATTTAAATATTCTTGTTGTTTAAATTTTACTAAAAAATAAAAGTTTACCACAGTGTCCATCTTTTATCTTAGAAAGTTCAAATATAATTTTATTTTTGTAGAAATCTTCTAGTTTCTGTTTGAAATAACTATTACAATGCTTGTTAAAGGGTATTGCAATATATTTCATTAATTCAGATAGTTTATAAGACCATGAATTTTCTCTATTTGTGAGAGTTTTGTCCACTTCAAAAGCAGCCTTGAAAATTTCATTCAGACCACCAGATTGTTCACCAATATTACTGAGACGCTCATAAAATTTATACATAAGTTGATAACATTTAATGCTAATGGGTAAAGTGCCCAATTCACACCGCACTGCTAGATTGGAAGACTTTCCATGAACCACAAGTATGTTTTTAAATATGGAGTTTTGTGTTTTGTCTAATTTACTTTTGTCTATTAACTGCTTCAAAATTTGGTTTGAATTCTGATAACCATACTGACAGAGCTCCAGATAAGCTGCGTATTTGCGTGATCACGCAATAGAAATAATAAAAAACCCAATGCAATTACCCATTGCAGGGTTCAATAACCCAATTAATTCAAAGGAAAACCCAATTATATGCCAAAACCATGAGTTCTCAACCCTTTTATTGGTTACCGTTTGCGTTATTTACCCTTATCTGTATACAGTCGTCGCGTAAATCTATTTTTATAATATTTATAATTGGGAAATTTCCTTTCGTTCTAAAAATAGATCCCTGCATCAAGCCGCTAAAATGGGTTCTGTTGAAGTTTTCGCTTGCTCAATAGGTGTCAGACCACCAATTAAAAATCCCTATCTGTTCAACCAAATTTTGCAATTTTCACAGCTTTCTAAATATTTTACCTTAAGTTTAACTTCAAGGAAACCAGGTATATCCTGAATTGTACATGTATCACCTTCCTACATGCCAATTTTCAACCAATGTTTAAAGTCTTGTAACAAATTTCTGATTTTGAAAAGACAGGTACTACCAAAATAACTCCCGGTTTTCTGGAAATCTTAAATTAGTGTACTATGTAGCGCATTAATCCTGAATTTTTATTGCAAACTCATAGACAAGTGAATTTTGGCTCAAAATAGTCTAAATATATTTCCCTTTCACCAAAAGTTTCATTTCTGCAAATTTGTTGGTTAGTTTAAGTAAACAATGACATCAAAAGCACTATTTTGTGTCAAAGTAGGACTACTTTTACATACGTTCTAAATTGGAGGGAGTAATTGGTGGTCTGACACCTAAAGAGCCAAAAAAGTTGCTCAGAAATCTTTGCTTTGCTTTATTCTTAATCCTTAGTCAATTTGAAGTCAGAAACATCCTATCTGAGCATAATGTGACTTATATTACAAATTTCACAGCTCAATTTAAACTGACTGTAATGTATGACTTTGATAGAAAATACTTGAAAATTTCATTTTGGACTACAGGAACATAAACTTTCAATATCAAGATCAGTTTTGTTGAATTTTTTCTTGTTTGTTCTACTTCTTAAAAGACTTTCCACAATTTTTACAATGGGTTAAGTAAAAAATTCAAGGTATTGAAGAGTCAAGGAATATTGACCCCCCTTTTTTACACCTGGTGTAAGTAATGGGACTATTAAATGATCAAAAGTGCAGTCATGGTCATTTAACTGTTTTTATTTTCTATCAGTTGATACAACTTAAGGCATAAAACTTTCATTTGAGATAATAAATGGGATTTTTGTGAGTTTTTGCAATGTTTACATCAGGCTATGTTATCTGCCAAATACATGCTATGACGCAATGATATAAGGGATAAAAATCAAATAATTTCATTAAATCTTGATGACAAGAACTTTTTTTGGTGGTAAAATAACCATGTTTTAATGTTAATACCACAGAAACATCTTGCTGTGCATTTATAACAATTTGGGACATTTTTTTATGTGAAAGCATATTGTCAGGGTGGGAAAAGCTGAAATTTTCAAGAAAAAAAAGATCCGTGTTTCCGGTAACCCGACCGACCCTGTTTTTTTAGCCCCGACCCTAACTTTTTTATTGGATCTTCCAAAAAAAAAAAAAAAAAAAAAATATCAACCGACCCTGTTTTTGACACAGGCTTCTGATAGATGACATAATATTTTTTCTCTCTTGCTTCCTCTTGCATAGAAAGCCAGTAAAACATTTTATTGATGTCAAAAGGTATTCCAAATAGGTTAAAATCCAAGAAATTTGCACAGCAGGTGCTTCAAAAACATTGCAAATGGCACACTTCCGGTTTTTGAAACTAATTACGGATCCGGACTTGGAAAAAACATGATAATTTTCCGGATTTCATTTACGATGTCAAAAAAAAAAAAAAAAAAAAAAAAAAAAAGAATTCCGACCTACCGACCCTATTTTTCAAAATGATGTTACCGGAAACACATATCTTTTTTTTTTAGGCCAAATAGCACAAATTCAGGTCTAAGGCTCTAAATTTGCAATATGTGACTTTTTGCCCCCAAAAAGATTGAAATGTGACTACTATCACTTCATATGATCAGTTAAGGACAAAAAATCAATTGTTTTCTGAATTTGGGGTTTCACCGCATTTCCCTTAAAGAGCCAAAAAAATTGCTCAGAAATCTTTGCTTTGCTTTATTCTTAATCCTTAGTCAATTTGATTTCAGAAACATCCTATCTGAGCATAATGTGACTTATATTACAAATTTCACAGCTCAATTTAAACTGACTGTAATGTATGACTTTGATAGAAAATACTTGAAAATTTCATTTTGGACTACAGGAACATAAACTTTCAATATCAAGATCAGTTTTGTTGATTTTTTTCTTGTTTGTTCTACTTCTTAAAAGACTTTCCACAATTTTTACAATGGGTTAAGTAAAAAATTCAAGGTATTGAAGAGTCAAGGAATATTGACCCCCCTTTTTTACACCTGGTGTAAGTAATGGGACTATTAAATGATCAAAAGTGCAGTCATGGTCATTTAACTGTTTTTATTTTCTATCAGTTGATACAACTTAAGGCATAAAACTTTCATTTGAGATAATAAATGGGATTTTTGTGAGTTTTTGCAATGTTTACATCAGGCTATGTTATCTGCCAAATACATGCTATGACGCAATGATATAAGGGATAAAAATCAAATAATTTCATTAAATCTTGATGACAAGAACTTTTTTTGGTGGTAAAATAACCATGTTTTAATGTTAATACCACAGAAACATCTTGCTGTGCATTTATAACAATTTTGGACATTTTTTTATGTGAATTCATATTGTCAGGGTGGGAAAAGCTAAAAATAGCACAAATTCAGGTCTAAGGCTCTAAATTTGCAATATGTGACTTTTTGCCCCCAAAAAGATTGAAATGTGACTACTATCACTTCATATGATCAGTTAAGTACAAAAAATCAATTGTTTTCTGAATTTGGGGTTTCACCGCATTTCCCTTAAAGGTGTCAGACCACCAATTAAAAATCCCTATCTGTTCAACCAAATTTTGCAATTTTCACAGCTTTCTAAATATTTTACCTTAAGTTTAACTTCAAGGAAACCAGGTATATCCTGAATTGTACATGTATCACCTTCCTACATGCCAATTTTCAACCAATGTTTAAAGTCTTGTAACAAATTTCTGATTTTGAAAAGACAGGTATTACCAAAATAACTCCCGGTTTTCTGGAAATCTTAAATTAGTGTACTATGTAGCGCATTAATCCTGAATTTTTATTGCAAACTCATAGACAAGTGAATTTTGGCTCAAAATAGTCTAAATATATTTCCCTTTCACCAAAAGTTTCATTTCTGCAAATTTGTTGGTTAGTTTAAGTAAACAATGACATCAAAAGCACTATTTTGTGTCAAAGTAGGACTACTTTTACATACGTTCTAAATTGGAGGGAGTAATTGGTGGTCTGACACCTCAATAGGTACACGTGTTTTTGAAAACATTTCGATCTTCTCAGCGTTTATCCAATTAGCGTGTGTCATGTAGTCATATTTTTTCGCATTGCTCGGGATTTATCATAACATACATTGAATTAAAACGAAAGTGAATGTCCGGTAAAAATATTGAATAGAAGCATGTTTTCTGCTTCTTTTGAAAAGCTGAGGGAAAGTTATGATGATAACAAGACTAGGAAGCGTCCATCGAACGCACAGGCGTGTGTGCGTACCTTAACGAGAACATTGCTAATAAACACGGGGTTTCGCCAAAAACGAAATCAGTTGGAAAAAATGAAATGGCCAAATCAATTATGACATGATAAAGCATCAGAAACCAAAAGTTCTAAAAAAAGACAACTAAACCCAGATTTATGTAAATTGAATAAAACAAAAACATTCAAGTATAATTAGAGTTTATATTCTATTTTTTTTTTCATTTTACGGTTAATTAATGAATACACACACAGGCACTGGTCTCAGAATTTATTATATAAAGGTATAAGACGAGTGCCTGTGAATACACATATCCGTTTTTGTGAGAAAATACAAAACTGGCTGAAGGTTTGAAACGGGACACAAATTAAAACTATAATTGCTCCTCAGTGAATAAACCAAATAAAACAGCTAGCAAATAACCATAACCCTAACCCTAAACCAAATAAAACAGCTAAACAAAGAAAGAAACATACAACATGACATATTTAAGATGGAAAAAAATCTGGGGTCGATATTGCCTAAATATTCAATATTGTGTTGATGAAAAAACCCAATACATTAAGGAGCTTGGTGGTGAAAAACCCAATTTGGTATTAACTTGAGGGGTGAATTGGAATTGATAATGCAATTAAAAAACTTTATCACCCAATTATATAAGAAAATGGTGGGTAAAAACCCCAATTTGTGAATTCTTATCTGGAGCTCTGCCATACTTCTGATCCACAAGTTAAAATAGGAGTTATTGAATTAAAAAGCTGGAGCCAAGTCTTAACAGACAAATTTTCACTATATGGTAGTTTGGACTTCAATGCAAAATATGCTGTTTTAGCTTTATCTGAGAGGCTTGACACTGCTTGTATAAATTTTCCAGAGCTATGAAAATCAACTCCTAAGTATTTATAACAATCAACAATTTCAATTGCATTAGAACTGTAATAAAAGTAAACGTTTTTTTAATTTACTTTTAGTTTTAGAGAAAATTATTATTTTTGTTTTCTTAAGGTTCAAGTCCAGTTTCCATTCAGTACTATGTTTTTGTAAAGAATCAAGAGAGTTCTGGAGACCATCTGCATATTCCGATATCAATCAGATGCGCGACATATCAGAACAGGAGCAATTAAAGGATTTAATTTTAATTAGATTGCTTTTTGACCATTTAAGTTTACTGCACTAGTTAAGTTTGTATCTAAGTATTTTCTATGTCATCAACAAATATATTACTGTAAATTCAGAAATTATTGCGTGCATTTATTATTGCGATTTTGTCATTTTAGACTTAAATGCGATTTTAATTATAATGATTTTGAGAAAAATCCTGTTTAATTCATATCAATGATTTCAAAATGCGAGTTAAAATTATTGCGTTTACAAGTCTGTCGCATTTTTCGCAATAATCAAAACCTCACAATAATTTCTGAATTTACAGTAAATAAAGTTGGACTTAAACTGTCACCTTGTTTGACACCCTGATTATCAAGAAAAGGCTTGGTAAACATATTTTGATATTTACATGAATATAAGGTATTAGAGTACATGTCATGCAGTATATATAAAATTTGCCTTGTATTTCTTTATTTTGTAATTTTAAGAACAGAGCTGATCTCCAGACACTGTCAAAAGCCTTTTTAAAATCTACAAAACACACATATAGTTTCTTTTTACATTTAAACAAATATTTGTTTATTATTGTTTTTAAAATAAAGACATGATCTACAGTTCTGTAATTTTTTTCTAAAACCACCTTGATTTGAAAATAATAAATTATGTGTTTCAAGAAAATCACTAAATCGTTTTTGTAAAATGGATGTAAAGACTTTACCAAGACAGCTTGTTATGCTTATACCTATAGTTCCCACAATCAGATGGGTCACCAGATTTATAAATTGATGTCAATAGAGAAATGTTCCAAATTTTGGGGAATTTTTCTGAGTTAAGTATCTTATTAAAAAGTTTTGTCAAAAGTAAAACTAGAGTGTTTGACCACACCTTTAGAAATTCATTAATTATCAAATCAGGACCTCCAGATTTTCCCTTTTTTAACTTCTTAATACAGTCTTTGATTTCTTTACATGTAATAGGGACATTAAGGGATGTATTAGAAAAGTTGTGATTTTTGTTCTCTATATTTTGATTTGTATCAGTAAATGTATCATTATTACTTGAAGCAAGCAAATTTCTATAGTGAATCTCCCATTCTTTGGCAGAAATAGCAGGCTCACAATTATTATTCTTTTTTTTCATTTTTTTTGTAATTATTAATGCTTCCCCAAAATTTTTTGGTGTTCTTTGGGTTTATCTCATTCATTTGTTTTATTAAGGAATGAAAAAAATCCTTTTTAATTCATTTTTCAATTTATTGTACTCTCTTTTACAGTTGCAATAAGTCAATCATAATTAGGGGCTTTACCTACATGTAACTTATTTCCAAGGGAACGCACTTCTTTTCTAAGGAGTAAGCAATCATTTGACATCCATACTTTTTTTTAGGTTTTTCTTTTTTTTGTGTGTCTTTGCAATATGGATTTTTAAAAATTGCTTTAGGGAGCTACCATTTGATTTTTATGGGGGGGGGCTAGGATGAAATTTGAAAAAAAAGGCAGGACAGGATTTTGAGTAACAAAACTAGAGGCTCTAAAGAGCCTGTGTCGCTCACCTTGGTCTATGTGCATATTAAACAAAGGACACAAATGGATTCATGACAAAATTGTATTTTGGTGATGGTGATGTGTTTGAAGTTCTTACTTTACTGAACGATTTTGCTTCTTACAATTATATCTATAATGAACTTTGCCCATTAGTAACAGAGAACTATATTTGGTAAAAATTTACATAAATTTACCAAATTAATGAAAATTGTTAAAAATTGACTATAAAGGGCAATAACTCCTTAAGGGGTCAATTGACCATTTAGGTCATGTTGACTTATTTGTAGATTTTACTTTGCTGAACATTATTGCTGTTTACAGTTTATCGCTATCTATAATAGTATTCAAGATAACCAAAAACGGCAAAATTTCTTTAAAAATTACCAATTGGAGGGCAGCAACCCAACAACCAGTTGTCCAATTCATCTGAAAAATTCAGGGCAGATAGATATTGACTTGATTAACAATTTAACTTCTTGTCTGATTTGCTCTAGATGCTTTGGTTTCATAGTTATAAGCCAAAAACTGCATTTTACCCCTATGTTCTATTTTTAGCCGTGGCGGCCATCTTGGTTGAATGGCCAGGTCATCGGACACATTTTTCAAACGAGATACCCCAAAGATGATTGTGGCCTAGTAGTTTCAGTGGAGATTTTGTAAAAGATTACTTAGATTTATGAAAAATGGTTAAAGATTGACTATAAAGGGCAATAACTCCTAAAGGGGTCAACTGACCATTTTGGTCATGTTGACTTATTTGTAGATCTTACTTTGCTGAACATTATTGCTGTTTACAATTTATCTCTATCTATAATAATATTCAAGATAATAACCAAAAACAGCAAAATTTCCTCAAAATTACCAATTCAGGGGCAGCAAACCAACAACCGATTGACCGATTCATCTGAAAATTTCAGGGCAGATAGATCTTGACCTGATAAACATTTTTATCCCGTCAGATTTCCTCAAAATGCTTTGGTTTTTGAGTTATAAGCCAAAAACAGCATTTTACCCCTTTGTTCTATTTTTAGCCGTGGCGGCCATCTTGGTTGGTTGACCAGGTCACGCCACACATTTTTTAAACTAAATACCCCAAAGATGATTGTGGCCAAGTTTGGATTAATTTGGCCCAGTAGTTTCAGAGGAGAAGATTTTTGTAAAAGATTACTTTAATTAACGAAAAATGGTTAAAAATTGACTATAAAGGGCAATAACTCCTAAACGGGTCAACTGACCATTTTGGTCATGTTGACTTATTTGTAGATCTTACTTTGCTGAACATTATTGCTGTTTACAGTTTACCTCTATCTATAATAATATTCAAGATAATAACCAAAAACAGCAAAATTTCCTCAAAATTACCAATTCAGGGGCAGCAACCCAACAACCGATTGACCGATTCATCTGAAAATTTCAGGGCAGATAGATCTTGACCTGATAAACATTTTTACCCCATGTCAGATTTGCTCTAAATGCTTTGGTTTTTGAGTTATAAGCCAAAAACTGCATTTTACCCCTATGTTCTATTTTTAGCCGTGGCGGCCATCTTGGTTGGTTGACCGGGTCACGCCACACATTTTTGAAACTAGATACCCCAATGATGATTGTGGCCAAGTTTGGTTTGATTTGGCCCAGTAGTTTCAGAGGAGAAGATTTTTGTAAAAGCTAACGCCGGACGACGACGGACGACAGACGACGGACGACGGACGCCGGACGCAAAGTGATGAGAAAAGCTCACTTGGCCCTTTGGGCCAGGTGAGCTAAAAAGGCAGGATGAGTAACTTGGCAAAACAAAATGGCAGGATGACAATTATTGTAAACAAGAGGCTCTCAAGAGCCTGAATCGCTCACCTTAATTCTTTTGGTTAAATCTCTAGTCAATGATTATTTTGGCTTTTCAATTTATTTAAATGTTTTTTGGATCGTCCTATTTTCTTCAAAAGCCAAAAAAAATAATCATTTTCTCCTATGTTCTATTTTAGCCATAGTAGCTATGTTTCTTGACATACAAGGAAATAAAATATAAAATTTATACTAAATACTCTGAAACTCATTTAGCCTAAGTTTGGCTGAAATTGATACAGCAGTTTCAAAGGAGAAGATTTTTTAAAGTAAGTCAACATGATGAACAAATTGCGAAAAAAGTCCTTAAAGGGCAATAACTCCTTAAGGGGTCAATTGACAATTTTGGTCAAATTGACTTAATTGAAGATCTTACTTTGCTGAACATCATTGCTGTTTACAGTTTATTTCTATCTATAATTATATTCAAGATAATAAACAAAAACAGCAAAATTTCCTTAAAATTATCAATTCAGGGGCAGCAACCCAACAACAGGTTGTCTGATTCATCTGAAAATATCAGGACAGATACATTGTAGATCTTGACCTGATAAACAATATAACCCCAGGTCAGATTTGCTCTAAATGCTTTGGTTTTTGAGTTATAAGCCAAAAACTGCATTTGACCCCTATGTTCTATTTTTAGCAATGGCGACCATGTTTGTTGATAGATCATAACTTCGGATACAATTTACAAACTAGATACCCTAAGGAACATTCAGTTAAAGTTTGGAAGTATTTGGCCCAGTAGTTTCAGAGGAGAAGAATTTTGTAAAAGATTTTTAAGATTTACGAAAAATGGTTAACAATTGACTATAAAGGGCAATAACTCCTAAAGGGGTCAACTGACCATTTCTGTCGTTTGACTTATTTGTAAATCTTACTTTGCTGAACATTATTGCTGTTTACAGTTTATCTCTATCTATAATAATATTCAAGATAATAACCAAAAACAGCAAAATTTCCTTAAAATTATCAATTCAGGGGCAGCAACCCAACAACAGGTTGTCTGATTCATCTGAAAATTTCAGGGCAGATAGATCTTGACCTGATAAACAATATAGGCCCAGGTCAGATTTGCTCTAAATGCTTTGGTTTTTAAGTTATAAGCCAAAAACTGCATTTGACCCCTATGTTCTATTTTTAGCAATGGCGACCATGTTTGTTGATAGATCATAACTTCGGATACAATTTACAAACTAGATACCCTAAGGAACATTCAGTTAAAGTTTGAAAGTATTTTGCCCAGTAGTTTCAGAGGAGAAGATTTTTGTAAAAGATTACTAAGATTTACGAAAAATGGTTAAAAATTGACTATAAAGGGCAATAACTCCTAAAGGGGTCAACTGACCATTTCCGTCATGTTGACTTATTTGTAAATCTTACTTTGCTGAACATTATTCCTGTTTACAGTTTATCTCTATCTATTATAATATTCAAGATAATAACCAAAAACAGCAAAATTTCCTTAAAATTACCAATTCAGGGGCAGCAACCCAACAACGGGTTGTCTGATTCATCTGAAAATTTCAGGGCGGATAGATCTTGACCTGATAAACAATATTACCCCATGTCAGATTTGCTCTAAATGCTTTGGTTTTTGAGTTATAAGCCAAAAACTGCATTTGACCCCTATGTTCTATTTTTAGCAATGGCGACCATGTTTGTTGATAGATCAAAACTTCGGATACAATTTATAAATTAGATACCCTAAGGAACATTCAGTTAAAGATTGAAAGTATTTGGCCCAGTAGTTTCAGAGGAGAAGATTCTTGAAATAGTTTACGACGACGGACGACGGACGACAGACGACGACGGACGCCAAGTGATGGCATAAGCTCACTTGTCCCTTTGGGACAGGTGAGCTAAAAAGTCAGGATAAGCTAAGAAATAAAAAAGGCAGGACCAAATAGACTGAAAAATAAAAAGACAGGACAGAGATTACAACTAAAAAACATAAGGCAGGACAAAATTTTTCATCCTAGCCCCCCCCCCCCCCCATAAAAATCAAATGGTAGCTCCATTTAGCTACCATTTGATTTTTATGGGGGGGGGGGGGGGGGGGCTAGGATATAAATTTTGTCCTGCCTTTTTTTTAGCTGTATTCTCTGTCCTGCCTTTTTATTTTTCACTGTGTTCGGTCCTGCCAGAGACATATAATACATTGTATTATTAGTCCAAATAATTATGACGTCTGGCAAGGCTATTTTAATTTTATTTTGGACGCCTTCCTACAAGGCGTCCCAGAAAAAAATTTAAATAGCCGTCCCAGACGTCATAATTATTTGGACTTATTGTATTATATATCTCTGGTCCTGCCTTTTTTTTTGTCTTATTTTTTTTTTGCAAGTGTGTCATCCTGCCCTTTTTTTTTACTCAAAACTCCTGTCCTACCTATTTATCCTAGCCCCCCCCCCCCCATAAAAATCAAATGGATAGTTCCGTTAAAAGAAACTGATTTTTTTTGCAGCTCAAAAGTTTATTAGTCACAAATCAATGGAAAACAATTATCTAGCCATAATCGGCGAACATTTCACCAAACCTCCCCATATTAATTCAAATAATTTACATTCTTAACAAGTCGGCTAAATATATATATCAGGCCGAACGTTCCCGGAATCTTCCGTTGAGAAAATTTAAGTTTTATGCATTTTACGTATCAGATCTTATCAACACATCTTCGTCTTCATCCTCAAGTTTCGTGTGCTCTTTAGTGTGCTCTGTCTTTACGGTCTCCTTTCGTACAGAAAAGTTAGGGCATATTACTACACGAATATTTATTATTAAAGTCGCAACATCCCTAGAAAGATCAATAAAATACAAACGTGTATTGTTATCGTGGATTGTTCTACAAAGAACGATGAAATGTCTTGTCATTCTAAATCAAATTAAAACTCGACAGCGGACTATTTTTATGTGTATTTAGAACTTTGTTGACAGATTGCGATTCGTGCTCGCGTCGTCTGTCAAAGATGATTTGCAAATTTTTCATACTAGAAGCAAGGAGATTGAAAATTATTCACAGGAAAAACAGTTTGTTTTGAGGCAAACAAAATCAACATTCAATTAAATAAAAAAGAGAGTGAAGGAATTTACTTGGTAAGATTTTAATAGAACAAGCGAAAAAAGGATCTGAAAATGCATTTATATATGAGGGGGAGGACAGGGGGGCACTCTTTTTCCTTCTCCCACCCCTTTTCTCCTTTCTCCTACCCCTCTTCTCCTTTCTCCTACCCCTCTTCTCCTTATTTTTTTTTTTTTAATTTACAGGAAAAAAGAGATATTTTATTTTTTCATATTTTATTTTTTTCTCCAACTTTTCCTTTTTCCCAACCTTCCTCTCCTTTCTCCTACCCCTTTCTCCCACCCCTTTCTCCTACCTCCTTTCTCCCTGTCCTCCCCCTCATTTATATCTGATACTGATCATTACTCATGAATAAAAATGGTATCTGGTCTCAGTTGGGCTGCTGTGTCAGGATTTGACTGTCAAAGTGATACAAAACTCTAGAATTCTTCTGTATATATACAAATACACCGTGACAGTAGCTAATCAAGAAATTAATAAAAAGGGGAACGTCTAGTGCCTGTGGTCCTAGTGTAACAGTAGTCCAAATAATTATGACGTCTGGCAAGGCTATTTTTATTTTTTTTCTGGGACGCCCCAGAAAAAAATTAAAAATAGCCTTGCCAGACGTCATAATTAGTTGGAATAGTGTAACAGTAAATTTGGTCCGGTTGTAAAATTTGTTCTCCAGACTTTTTTTCCTAGTTAATTAAGTCTATGTCCATGATTTTACTAGGAATTAAAGTCCCAGGACAAATGTTTCTAGGAAAATCAGTCCATATATCTAGTAATTTATGTTTGTAACTTGTTTTCCTAGGAAAATATGTCACAAGACTTGTTATTCTAATAGTTTTTTTGTATCATAAAATATATTTAAAATAGAAGATTTTTTATTTTATAGATAAGATTGGTAAATAGAAGAAATTTTTTTCCAATAAAAATGAAGAAATAATATTTCCTTAATAACCTACATGTAATTATTAAAAACATAAATATTCAGTTTCCTTTGCTTATAACATTTTTTATAATAAAAGACATGGACATTTTAGTCCAAATAATTATGATGTCTTGATAGGCTATTATATTTTTTTTCTTTGACGCCTTACTTCGTCAAATTATTAATGTATGACGTCTTGTAAGTTGAATGGCTTTTATATTTTTTTTCTTTGACGCCTAACTTAGTTCGTCGAAGTAAGGCTTCAAAGAAAAAAAGTATAATAGCCTTTCAAGCTGTCATAATTATTTGGACTAGGACATTTTAACCTAGGAATTCAATACTAATGACATGGACGTGATTTTCTAGGAAAATATGACATGGACATGATTTCCTAGGAAAATTATTCTGGAGACAAATTTTATTTACAGCTAATTTCCTAATGCATGTAATGCAAAACTTTGGTTGGCTTGCCTTCTTTGTTTGTATAATTGTTTATACAAGCTTTGTTAATAAGATTGACATGATGGTCATCTTTATATAATATATATAGGCATAGTTTAACCTGTATATTTAATATTTGAATTTAATTGGATATTATCCTAATGAGTGTACAATTTAAATACAAAGCAAGCAAGCTAACTTAAGTCTTGCTCTACATGCTTTAGGAAATTAGCTGTAACAGATTGATACACAACTCTTTCGTTTTGTCTATAACAATGTTAAAACATATTACATTCATATTCACTTTTAAAAATTAAAGGCATAGACATTTAAAGCTAGGACTTCTAATGACATGGACATGACTTTGTGGGAAAATTAATAGTCTGGGGACATAAATTTTATCAAAAATTTAACTATGTGACTCTTAAACATTACTAAAACATAAGATTTAAATTTACAAATGCAAGTAATTGATTCTTTTATAGGATTTTATAGAACATGATTACCTAGGAAAATTTGTCTGGGGACATATATAACTACATGTGTAATATCGGACTAAATATATACATTATTATACTAGTAAATTCTGTAACCATGGACTTTTTATACTATATAGTAATATTTGTCCGCCCTGACATATTTTACCAGGACAAATTTATCACTCACACTTGTACTTGTTCGCCCTGGATCAATTTGCTCTGATTTTTTTTTTGTACTCCAGTTGCATAAGTTTGTTAATTATTTGAACATTACATGTACATGTTAAAGTTTGTTGAAAAATTTGCTGAATTTTTGTATTGCCACAACCAATTTATTATTTCCCCTATTTGCTTAGTCATTGTCATGATAGTAGAACACTGGAGTACAATGTATTAATTTATCTTCATTGCTATTTTTTAACAAAATAATTTGTTTTTTAATACAAGTCTCAGAATATATACAAAATGTAATTTTAAACGAACTTGTAAATCCTTGTATTAAATTCCTGTTTTCGAGATTTACAGTTCATACATCCATGACATCATTGTTTTTATTAATTTCAAGCTGACTACTAGCTTATAAATCAAAACAAAAAGTTTTTTTTTTTTTTATTATTGATCCATCAAAAGACAATTATCACAAAAATCAGTGAGAATAATTTACATGTTATTGAACAATTAACTTTCCTAAAAACTTTTAAATATTTATGTTTTTTTTATAAATTTTAAGCCATACAATTCTTACTTGCATCTCTGAAATGTGCTTCTAGGTGGTTTTGTTAGCAATTTCTGTACAGGTCTGCTAAAGGCTCAAATTGACATTTCACCCAATTTCACCATTTTCCCGCCAAAATTTGGGTTTTAAGGCAAAATTTTTATTTTTCCTTATTGGTGACCCTTGTATTTGCCAGGGACGCATATATAAGTCCTTGTATTTGCTTAATACTTGAAGCTATATTTCAGCTTTGTACATTACAGATTTGGACCAGGTCACACCTGAGGTGTCACAGACAGTTTTTATTTGATATCCCATAAAAATATGTCAGCACCTCTATTTTCCCTATCATTTCATTGAAAATGGTCCCTTTAACATGCTTGTACCTATTTAAAAGTAAAATTTTGAGCTTAAATGGTCTGGAACCCCTATTTTTTTCGACAAATTTGAGGTACTCTTTGTAAAGATTAAAATAATACGGCATTCTGATAGAGACTTTGAATAAGTCTGAGCCATCTTAACTGTGTAAAATCAAAAGTAGCAGCACGAAATAAAGTTAAAATGAATATGAGTCCCCTGTATTATATTTTAAACACCGCTTTTTTTATGATCAACATGATCAAGTAATTCCTAAATGAATACTGGAAAATAGCTGTAGAATGCTCTCCTAACATAAAATTTGCATCAAATAATAAAAAGCTTCATTTTAATCAACATAGAAATATGTTTCGAATTTGATGATTTATTGGGTATATATGATATTGCCTTCACTCAGTTATAAACTAGAAAAAAGTAATGTTTAGCTCACCTAGCACAAAGGGCCTAGTGAGCTTTTCCCATCACTTTGCAGCCGGCGTTGTTACCTTTACAAAAATCTTCTAGAACTCTGAAACTACTGGGCCAAATTAAACCAAACTTGGCCACAATCATCATTGTGGTATCTTGTTTAAAAAATATGTCAGATGACCCGGCCAACCAGCCAAGATGGCCGTCATGGCTAAAAATAGAACATAGGGGTAAAATGCAGTTTTTGGCTTATAACTCAAAAACCAAAGCATTTAGAGCATATATCTGACAAGGGTATAATTGGTATAATTGTTTAACAGGTGAAAATCTATCTGACCTGAAATTTTCAGATGAATCAGACAACCCATTGTTGGGTTGCTGCCCCTGAATTAGTAATTTTAAGGAAATTTTGCTGTTTTTGGTTTTTATCTTTAATATTATTATAGATAGAGATACACTGTAAACAGCAATAATGTTCAGCAAAGAAAGATTTACAAATAAGTCAACATGACCGAAATGGTCAACAAGGTCAATTAATCCCCTATGGAGTTATTGTCCTTTATAGTCAATTTTTAACAATTTTCATAAAATTTGTAAATTTTTACTAACATTTTCCACTAAAACTACTGGGTCATTCATTATATATAGAGATAATTTTAAGCAGCAAGAATGTTCAGTAAAGTAAGATGTACAAACACATCACCATCACCAAAACACAATTTTGTCATGAATCCATCTGCTTCCTTTGTTTAATATTCACATACATGTAGACCAAAGTGAGCGACACAGGTTCTTTAGAGCCTCTAGTTTAAAGTCTAGAATACCCTTTTATACAACCATAAAATTTTTGCAATCATATAATTATATTGGTATCACATGTCTTTGTGGTCAGCTGAGCATCGTTCGAAGACGGATGGTTTCCAGATAATAACTTCAGTATAAGTTAATCATGTTAATAGAAATGAATAGAATTTTAACACAATGTTTAAAACAACAAAAGGAAGCTTGGGATTAATATTGGGGGTTATGGTCCCTAAGGTTTAGGATAAGGGGACCAAAACAAGCATTTATCTAGTTTCAGGACAATAAGTTGTGTATAAGTATTTCAGTTCCTCTGAAATTGTACCACAATGTTAAATATTATAAGAAGAAGGTTGGTATTTATTTTTAGGGTTATGGGGCAAACAGTCAAGAATGATGGGCCAAACACAAGCATTTTTGTAGTTTTAAGTTAATGACTTGTGTAAAAGTGTATGATCTTTCTGAAATTATACCCCAATGCTCTATACTACTATGGGATGGTTAGGATTGGCTGAGGGTATAGATAAAACCATTTATGAATAAGGGGCAAAAAAGATGAAAAACAATTATTTTTCTGGTTAAAGGATAGTCAAGACAATTTGAAAGCTGTGTAAGGGAGGTAATCCAAAAGTTATATTTGAATTATTTCATACAACTTGTAAGGTGGTACCTAACACTACAGGGAGATAACTCTGTAAAGTCAGCTAAATGTTTTAATTACGTTGTGTTGTTAAAGGGATATTAAGCTTTTCAATGATCAAAATGAGTGTTCGTCAAACTGCTATATAACCAGTGTAATTTTTCTGATAAAACGGTTGGTTCAAAAAAAAAATTATATTTTTGTCAAAGGGTCAAAGTAAATACTTTGTCAAAATTTTAAGAAAATTAAACGAGCCAAATTAATTTTAGTTCAAGTGTTGGGTACCACCTTAAAGATGTGATTTTGAAATTTACCAACATATATAACTTCAGTATTAATAAAATCCATTGGAAATTTTCCAATAACTTAAGTTTAATTAAAAAAAATGCCAATAGTTTTAGCATAAGTAAATATAAATCTTTGAAGTTTGAAACCACAAAAAGGAAGGTTTGGATTGATTTGGGGGTTAATTTATGGTCCCTTTGGTGTAGGAAAAAGGTGTAGGAAAAAGGGGTATAAAAGGGGCCCAAATAATCAATTTTCTATTGTCCAGACAATAATTTGTAGAACAGTTTATAGAATTGCCTGAAGTTTCCACACCACAAAACTCCGAAGGATAGTTAGGGTTGGAATATTGGAGTTATCATATGACTCAATCTGTTTATGAATTAGGAGCAACAAAAGGGGAAAAACAAGGGTTTCCTGGTTTATGGACAATTACTTTAGATTTGTTTCTTTTTGTTGGTGCCTTTTTTTGCTAGTTATTTTATGAATTTTTATGCTCTACCTACAATAGTAGAGAAGCATTATGTTTTCTAGTCTGTGCGTCCTTTCGTCTGTTTGTTTGTCTGTCCATCCATTCTTCTCACTTCAGGTTAATGTTTTTGGTCAAGATAGTTTTTGATGAAGCTGAAGTCCAATCAACTTGAAACTTAGTACAAATGTTCCTTATGATATGATCTTTCTTATTTTAAAACAAAACTAAAGACTTTTGACCCCATTTTTATGGTTCACTGAACATAGAAATTAAAAGTGTTCCCTCAGTTTCAGGTTAAAGTTTTTAGTCAAGGTAGTTTTTGATGAAGTTAAAGTCCAATCAATTTGAAACTTAGTACACATTTATCATTAAAAAAGCTGAGTGGTCGTTTCATATTAATTAAAATTTATTTACCTAATTTATAATTTCAGCTTTTCCATGCATTGTAAGATTTCCAGAATATAGAACATGTAGTTCCTGATAAAAAAAACACCAAAAGATTGCTACGATAAAACTGTTGAGTAACTATTTGTAATACAGAATGCATCAAGATGGTGGTATGCTACATATATAATATGACAAATGAGAAAAGAAACTGAAGACATAACCAAATGCTGAAGTCAGCAAAGGTATGATTATTACTGTTACTGATGTTTGAAGAAGTGTGTCATTATAGCATCTACAAATATTTCAATCATACATGGTTCAGTACTTCAAACTAGTTTTAATTTAAAAGAATTAAATGGCTACTAACATCCATTGCTAATTATAGCTTATTAACCTCCTGTTAAAAAAAAGAGGGTGAAATATACCATAGCAACATTCAAACTCATAAATCGAAAATAAACTGACAACGCCATGGCTAAAAATGAAAAAGACAAACAGACAATTAATAGATCACTAGAAACAACATTAAAAACTAAAAACTGAGCCACACAAACCCCACCAAAAACTGGGGGTGATCTCAGGGTCTCCAGAAGGGTAAGCAGATCCTGCTCCACATGTGGCACCCTTCGTGTTGCACATGTTATTACAAACTTGGTATATAGTCTATTTCGGTAGGTCACATTCAGGTCACATTCATGAAAAGGAAAGGGGATTGTAGGTACAAAGTAAGAAACATCCGATATCATCTGTGAAATGGTTTATCCATAATGGTCAACCAACTGTGATGATTGGGTAACCTGTATTATATTCAGGGGTGAATCCAGACATTTCTAAAGGGGGGGGGGTCAAACTATATGTCTCCATTCAAGTGCATTGATCGTCTCAAAAAAAGGGGGTTCCAACCACCGGAACCCTCCCCTTGGATCCACAACTGATATTTGAGAAATTGCCACAATACATTTTGTTGATATCAAATTAAAGTTGAGAAGCTACGGTAATCTATATATGTTTATCTACTTTTCATTGTCTACTCTCACCTTGATTAGTAAATAAATAAAAATCATGTTGGAAGAAAAATTTAGTCATGTGTATATGTTTTAGGAACTAATTGTGGTATATTCTTCAGATGGAAACATGCAACAGAAAGTTCAATCATGACCATAAAGCAGGCAAGACATTGCAGTATGTACAATCTTGTAAAAATATGTCAAACTATGTCAAAGCATATTTTTTGTTTTGTTTTTTTCAGATTAAGATATAAGGAGTAGATATTTTCCTGAAGATCTCATTTATGTCTCGAATGTGAAGGGAACAGAAGCTATCATGATGATTCTTTAAAGAAAAGATACAGAAACACAAGCTCCTGTAGACACTTATGAAAAAGAAGATGTTTTTGCAATGAATATGTGTGAATGTGATAAATTATGGCAAATCAACATGGTCAATTAACAACAATATGTTCTACAAATTTCCTAGATTTATAAGTTTCATAACATTTAGTTGAGGCAAACTAAAGTTAGATAATGGAAAACGAAAAAAATTGCAAATAAATATTGTTATTAAATACTCAGTTTTAGTTATTTTTATTTTGATATTAAAAAATATACTGTATTACATAAAAACTAGTTATACATTTAAAAAAATTAGTAACCCTCATGTCTCCCTGCATTAGAAGTTGCATAATTTAGCATTTACAGATGAAATATAATTGTGAGTAAAGTTCAACATGTGAAATAGTCTGACTGGATATGACAGAACATCAAAAGAAATGACGAAAATTTACACATCTTATCAAAATAGTACTACTAGAAACTAAAAGCTACTTGCAATTTTCACTGGTTTTGAAATCAGTAACAGTCTGACAAGGAAAGAATTTAATGAACATGATTATGATGCCTCTTGATAAATATAAAAACATATTGACTGTGAAATAATTACCAGTTACCAATTATATCTGTTGTTTACAAAATTTGTTATTTGGAAATATCTGTTGAATGTTTTGAAATTAAAATGTGTTAACTGAAATGATTAAAGAATTGAAGTCTTTAAATGATACAAAAGCAAGGATACATTGAATGATTGCAATTGAGACAACTACTAGCCCTGCATAGTAGGGCACTGATGTAAACAAGTACAGGTCACCTGAAGTCTTCAACAATGAGCAAAAGCCTGAATTTAAAGATCGTGATAGTAACTTATACATGGGCTTATTAAGTCCCAAGATAATGGTATCTACATCCTTTGCTTTCAAATTTTTGTTAGTATGTTTCTGATGAAGGTTAATTAAAATAAGCCCAGCACACTTAATTTGTGAACTGTTTTTATTTAATTTCAAAAGAGAAAGCTAATAGACAAACTTAAGCAAATAACAAAAAAAAGGAAATCCATTCAATATGGCAGACAGCAACCAAACACAACCAGTGGACATAATGAACATGTTTTTGAATGCTCAAACTGCAATAATAACATTAGACACAAAAACATCTTATATAATGCTGGATTACACAAAGTGTTTAAATCATCTGCTCTTCTCTGGTGTTTAAAAATTGTACAGATTTGGTGTCACAATATCTCAGTAGCATGGGTTAGAATCCCGGCATGGGAAGAACAAAAAATTTGTGAAAGTAAATTTACAGATCTTACATTTTTGGGTTGATGATTTGATGACTAAATGCATGTACATGTACAATATATACAAAAAGTTAGCTGCTATTGAGACAAAGGCAAAAATCATAGTGCAACAAAACATGTTTATTACAGATATAATAAAAACAAACTAAAATAACACTTACCACTACTAAATGATTAGCAACTTTCAGGAACTAATTGCAGCTACTGTCCAGGTTATGTTAAACAAATCGCCTCCAACTGACCGTCTCCAACTGATCTGTTCGGTGAAGAGTTTTTACCATTGAAATGAAATGTGAACACATTCCAATCTTTTGGCAGACGTGAATATTCTCATGTGGCATTTATACCTATATCCAAGGGTACCTATATCTGGTGGTGATAATTAACCATTTTTTTCTTCTTTTTGTTTAATTTTGAAAAAAAAAATGGAATTTAAACTTTTTTCAGCATTTTGGAAAAAAATAATTTTGTAAATTTTTCATGTTTTTTTCATTTATTTTTATAAGAATTAAATTTTAAAAGAATTTTTTTTTTAATTTTTGAAAAATTTAATTTTTTTGAAATATTTTGCATTTATAAATTTTTTAAACTTTAAAAAAGTTAATTTTAGTTGCCTTCGTCCATGCAAGCATGGACTAAGTTAGCCTTGGTTGCCTTCGTCCATGCATGCATGGACTAAGTCTGTTGTGTTAGTCCATGCAAGCATGGACTAAGTTAGGGTTAGTTGCCTTAGTGCATGCATGCATGGACTAAGTCTGTTGTGTTAGGCCATGCATGCATGGACTAAGTTAACGTTAGTTACCTTCGTCCATGCATGCATTGAGTAAGCTTAGTTTCTAAGTTTTCATGTTTACAAATCATGAAAAGGTTAAGCCATACTATCAAGTTTTGCAATTTATTTCCTAAGGTAAGTTATAATGCACAATATGTATGTAAAACATAATTAATAGGTTGAATATGAAAAAAACCAACTAAACCGAAAAAAAGGTAATTACATCAAATTAAAAAATAATTGAACTAACACCATGAAATTAAGAGGTAAGAAGAAATGGAGGTTTTCTAGAATTGATGTTGATTTCCAGTTTTATTTAATACCTTGTTTCAGGTACTTGTGGATGATATGTGGCATTCGTCGTGTTGCTCATACAATAAGAAACCCGGTCTTATTCAAGAGGTCACATGTAGCAGTTGGAATATTGTAGTCACGACAATTGAAACATATATGTCGACACAAATAGTCCATAACCCTTAAACAACACTTGATGATATCAATCCAATTAACAAAACAACTCTAGATATATACCTCATTACATATATTTAACAATTTCATTTCGGGGCCTTTCATAACTGACTATGCGATATTGGCTTTGTTCATTGTTGAAGGCTGTATGGTGATCCATAGCTGTTTAAGTTCGTGCCATTTTGTCTCTAATGGAGAGTTGTCGCAACGACATTCAAACCACATTTTTGTTTTTTATCATATACATACCCTGATATAGTCCCTATCACATGTTCCAATTGAAGTATGCTCCAAATCAAAACTTGTAAATGTTATGTTTATCGGTATTTTGTTGACACTTTCTATATAGTAAAAGCATAATATTTCCTGAGGATAAGTTGTAGGAAAATTTGGGGATCGAATGAAACCATTACCATCTTTTTTTACATACACGCAATCTACAATGAAGCCATACAGATGTAATCAAATTAACCCCAATGAGTCAGTTAACAAAAGTACAAGATAGAATATTGAACACAAATATTAAAATCAACTACAAGTTCTACGCTAATGTGTTTGTATTTATAATTGCAGATAGACACTCGACAAAGACAGGTCGTCTGATGTGTTGAGGGCAAAGGAGGTAGTGGATGCCCACTGTATACTTTATTTAAGTTTGGAAACTGAACACGTTCCTTTTTGAGGTAAATTATCATAATATTGCCAATTTAGGTATGAAAGGCTCCGTATATTTGACCTAAATGACAAAGGTTTTTCTTTAAAATAATTATGGTAAAGGCAAAGTCAAAACACATTAAATTTAGAAATATTTTTTTGAGATATACAACATGTGCAATTTGTAGCAAAATACTTACCAAAAAAAGGAGCAAACGATACCAGAGGGACATTCAAACTCAAAGATCGAAAATAAACTGTCAATGCCATGTTCAATATAGAAAACTTCATAAAAGTAAAATCACAAAAATACTGAACTCCGAGGAAAATTCAAAACGGGAAGTCCCTAATCAAATGGCAAAATCAAATCATAAAACACATCAAACGAATGGACAAGAAGAGTCATGTTCCTGACTTGGTACGGGCACTTTCAAATGTAGAAAATTGTGGATTGAACCTGGTTTAATAGCGCTAAACCTCTCACTTATATGACAGTTGCATCAAATTCAAACAGACAAATAATAATACATAAGACACAACAAAGAAAACTAAATATTACATGTTGTATTAAGCAACATAAACCCCATTAAAAACTTAATGTGATCTCAGATGCTCCGGAAGGGTACACAGATGTTCCTCCACATGTGATACTCTTCGTGTTGCTCTTGTTATTACAAATTTGCCTGAATAAAACATTACAAAAGAGGCGGAAAATACTCAAGGAATAATAAAATCACAAGTCGATGACAAACTGACGACAACAGAGTTGAAATCACAACATAAAAAACTGACGATTCAGCAACAAGAACCCCGCCAAAAATAGTTGCCGTGAACTGGTAAGTAGATCTTGCTAAGCCTGTGTCATCCGCCTGTAGAATGTTTCTTATATTTACAATACAGTTGATATTAAAAATCAAAGGAAATAAAAACAAACGTTAATGCCTACTTTTTGCCTCAATATCCATTCCGAATAGAACATTGTGTATCATAAGGAATAGAAACGTATTAACATATTAGTTGCTAGATTTTAATTGAAACTATCTTTTGTTCTATAATTTTGACATACAACATACAGAGCGGAAATAGATGTTTTCACATTGTGTGGTTTTAACAAGTACGTGTGTATTTTTCGTAACGTCACAAGTATAGGGAAGAAGAGTTCGGGAAGATTCACATTACATCAAAACAAGTTAATACAAGATGAATGAATTCAACAAGCACTATGGACGGTTTAAAATATATGTAATGAAATTATATATTTATTGGTCAGCTTTTGGTCAGCTTTTGTATTCACAAGCTCATTATTTCCTAATAATACTATCTACATCACAAGCCGAAGTACTGCGGATTCATAATGATTCGTGTGAACCACAAATGTCGCTGCTAAACGAATAAAAATATCCTATATGGTATTCAGACTTTTTCAAATCACGAAATCAGATATCCACAAAAGCTCATATTTTCCCAAAAATTCACGAACGTTTGTACCCACGAAAATAAATGAATCCACAATGTTTATCTGTTGACTATTCATAAATTTGACATTCTCAAAAGTGTACAACTAGTTAAATACAGACTTAACCTCATGTCTTTTGCATCATTTGTAGAGTGATATATGTTTATCTCATTTGGACTGCACTTTACTCTTTTGAAGTTAGAGTTTTCTTTACAGCTAGTTACAGGAACATATAGACACGCTTGTTTTGCCATTTTTGTGTTTTACTTTGGGAAAGATCAAATATTTACCATCATTGAAATAGGGGATATCAATGTCAACAAAATGATGTTTTTACGCATTCTAATTTTTATAAAGAAAAGTTTCGTAAAAAGAAGTAAATAAATCTCCTTACTTCTATATGTATAACAAAAATATGTTACCTTGGCTGTCATTAAAAACTGCTAGAAATCCTTTCCTTATAACATTTTTGTCACTATGAAATTTTATTATAACCACACCGGACAGTGCAAGTAATGGGGGTGGAATGTTTTCGCCACAGAATTTTCCAAGTAAAGTGAGGTCTCCTCCATCTTCTACCTGTAATTAGTTTTACATGCATTTCAAGAAAAAAAAAAATTATTATGTGACCTACATTTGTAATCATGAATCCTTATTAGTGATAAACTTACACGGTAACTTTCCTAAAAAAAACATGGATATTAGGGTAAATATTTAAAAGCACAGCAAACCCTCAGATTAATTAAATTATCTGTAAACTGTGAGATAATTATAGATTATTACATGGCATTTTCCATATTGGCCCTTGTATCAGCCCTAGACTCCCATATCAAGCCAGAGGGCTTTAGCCTGACGGCTTGATATTGGTCGTGGGATGATACCATGAACATATATATGGAAAATGACATGTAATGATCTATTTATCACATATTTTCAAGCAAGAGAAAAAAGATAGCATATACCAAGTTATGTTAGATTTTCAACAAAAATTCAAAAAAACATTTAACGAACAAAATTTAAAAAATGTATCACAGTGAGTAAACAAAGTTTTGTGAAAAGTTTAACACATTATTTTAACAATAAATATATTAATTCTCAGAATTGTAAATATTAAACGACTGAAAGTGTTACATTTCCAATTAATATCGCTAATATGGTTTGGAAATATGTCATAGTTCAACTTTTGATGTCATACAACAATCACTTTTCCATTATGGCGTCATATATTTTCTAAATTCTTTATGCCGTCAAAATTTTACGTGAACTTTTGTGATTTCCACTGTTGATTTTTACATTTTTTTTCTACTACAGCAGATTCGTAACTTTTTAAATCTCTTTTCATTGTGTTCTCATCTCCATTTTTTGTATGAATTTACATGCATCTTCATTTGATCTGTGAGAAACCTCTCCTGATCGTCTAGCTGCTTCGGATGACAATTTGTTTAAAAATAGTTTTTGGTTTAACAGATTACTGGAAGTTAAGCTCGGGGGCTCGCTATGGTTTCGAAGGCTGATATCGATATTGGCCCCGAGGGCTGATAACCAACATTGACTTCCGGTCTAATATTGATCATGCAAAAACGTACATATCAGTACAAAATATGTGATAATCTGCAGTAGTTGTTTTCATTATTTTCGCGGTTGGAGTCGATACGCTAAACTGAAACTACCGCTTTTTATATTTGAACTCTCGATTCATTGGACTACAATAAGCATGATCTCAACAAACAGCGTATAAAAGATTGCGCGACAATTTCCAAGGTTTACAGTATGAAAAAAAAGTAAGTAACCAGAAAAACTTGTACCTGTACAGTATTCCCCGCTACACAGGTTCAAATATAGGCTGAAACTTTAACGAAAAATATAAACAATCTGATGCCATTGGATCTAATTGACATAGGCGTATTACAACAACAACAACAACAACAACAATTGTGATAAATGTTGGAAGATAAGAATTGAAAAACATTTATGAAATTTGAAAATTTTGCACTTATAATTTTTATCTTAAAATGGAAACGTAAAAATAAAACATATTCACTGATTGGTATTTCACTCAGAATAGAACCCGTATAACCTTATCTGATTATTAGTGGTCAATTAATCTATATATGCCTGAAACATTTTCATATTTAAAGCAGCTTGTATATAGTGACGACATTAATCAATAGTATGATTTTTTTATGCAACTTTTATTTACATACCGTTACATAATCGTGTTTGCAATCAGAATTATCCTCTACCTCGAAATCTTTAAACACAAGAGTTATTGGCTGTTTGGTCGGACTCCTTATGACGTATTCACAATCCATATCGGTGCTATATCTTGTTGGATAATTTGGCGAAGTAAGGTTTCCCGATGTCTTGGTAACATTGAAAGAGCACCCTTCAAGAGCAATAATTTGGATCATTTTTTTTATTTCTTAATTTACTTTGTATTCGATCCTTCATTTTTATTCGTTGGATACAATTTTCGTGGTTTTCGTGGGTACAGGTGAACCACATATTCAAATGTTCAACGAAATACATATTTTCTATAGGCTTTGTATTCAGATATTGGCAACACCACGAAATCAATTATCCACGAAAATGCTGGTTTTCGTCAATCCACGAAAATTGATACCCACGAAAATAAATGAATCCACAGTACTCTAATTAATTGTTACCGTTGGTTACAACAAACATGATATGTTAACAACAAGTAAAGTAAGATATAAATAGATAGCATTTGTCATATTTTTTTATGTCTTCTTGACTTAAGTCTGTGAATTACGCGGGTTATTTAGTGTGTACAACATTATGCGTGTTGCTTCTTTAACAATACAACAAGTACAACACGACAAAAGCTTCCAAATATGCTTAATTCAATATATTGTTATTAACATTCAGATATGAGAAATAACATGAAGAACTTTGTCAACTCATTCATTCGGTCACAGAATGTACTGTTCACCCCTGTCAATGAAAAATATTTTTTAATTGAAACTCGAACAAAAACATGTTGATCGAGACAAGGATTTGTATAGTAAGAAGGATTGGAATCTCGTGAACTTTTGCATAGACTGTAGTATAATGTCTTATGCAGCGCGAGATTTTGTGTGATTACCCGTGATGCATCTGGAAAATGCTCAATGTGCCTTGATTAATGGCGGACATTTGCATCACCTAAACAAATTGACACCCGATATGTAAGTATTACAATCCATATCTATTAAATTTTATGCTTGAAATAAGAAGTTTAAAAGGGTTCTGGTGTAATTAATAACTTTTACGATCGCAGTAAGAATACACGGCTCCATAGAATTAATTTGCATTTTGACCGAAGTGACCTCACCCTATCCCGCCTATTGGGCGGTCCTATCATCATTTTCTATTTTTATACTCCTTCCTCAAAAAACCGAGATGAGTGATAAAATTTATATTTTCTGATAGATATATGATTTCTTCGTGTATTGAGTAAATTTCGTAGTGATTGATGCATTAGTTTTCCTATTTTTTTACGTTTCTTTGAGTTGATTACAACTTAAATGGCGTTCTGGAGCGAAAATGGGGGTGGCTTGGGAAAAATGAATAAAGTTCTTCAATTGGCCTAGATTAATGTTCAAACATGTTTACACACGTAAAACATTGGTGATAAAGTGTATTGAAGAAAGCTCAAACCGCTAAATAAGGGAATTGTGATACTTTTCTGTCTTTAAACATCAATGTGGTTCTCAGATGAATCGCAATTTACCAGGCCTAAATTGGGAGGGGATCCAGTTGTCATAATAATCTGATACTTCCTTCCTGTTTATACCGAAATGAAATCGTTAAACCATGTGTTTTGAAATAGTTTTACATCAATTTTAACTAGCCATGTTCCATAGAAAACTCCATAGATTTGCCTTTGCCGATGTGGAAAGGGACAATGCATGGATTGTAATATTTTCAAATGTTCAGCCCAGTGTTTACCAGCATCATGGTATTGTGAACGTACATTGTGTACAAATGAATGTACATTTTTACTGACATCAAAATAATAATACACCAACACAGCTCATCTACTTTAATGCCTTTAATGATGTATAGGTAGTGCTGTTTTGGTCTTCATTTTAAATCACTGCCCCCTTTTATTATGCATGTTATTATTACGGACTCCCTTTTTCTCTATCTGTTTATACCACATATCACATGCATTACAAATTTAAGTCCAATTAATTATTATGCCTGTTAATTATGGCATTTTGCTAGGCTAAATAATGTTTTTCTGCAACAACTTCAAATCCAACAATGAAATATGTTTTCCTGCAACAGTGTCAAAGCAAAAATCAAAATAGCCTTGTAAGATTTTTTCCTGCAACGGCGTCAAAGCAAATAATTAAAATAGCAAGACGTCATAATTTTTTTAAACCTGTGCATTACAAATGTACCTGAGCTTTATCTTTTCTAGACCGAACTGCTCTAAACTATACTTCAGTCAAGTCCAGTTAGAGTTTTATATATATAATATATAAAGGATATTCTGTTATCCAAAATATCTAACATTTATTCCTTTTATTGTTATTTTTGATTTTTTGTTTGTTTGCGACATCTTTTGATCCTACAATATTGCAAACTATTTTATTTTAAAACAATAGAAACATTGCTACAAATATAAATTATTCCTGAATTTGCATAAACCCATAGAAATCTAACATAAATTTTGCAAATATAATTGTTCGAGCAGAGATCTGGAGGTAGTATTGCTATTGTTAAGGACATATTTGATATTTGAATTGTTTAAGCAATATGCTATTGTATTATCATTGCCACATGTAACTATATATTACACCTTTTTTCAGTATTTTCCAAAATGCTCAAACTGGTGAATGTTAAGAAGAAAAGTCTAGGCACAAGGATTCAAGTCCACAAAAAAGTCTAAGCAGTTGTGTACAAACAGCAGTAGGCCATTCATGCACTAATCATTTGGACTAACATATATACATGATGTATATGGCATGCCTTCAAATAGAAATAGAAATACTAGTGTACAACTGAATGCCACTTTTGACCAGAACGTTCCTCTGAATATCATTTATGGAGGATATACCAACAATGTTTCATTGGATCATTAACATTTAATCTCTTCTACCTAAACTTGAAAGCTACGCTTTGTGTGTAGGGAACTTTGATAGTGACTTGATAGATGATCATGTGATACCTGGGTTAAATTGGATTATTTCTATATTTTAATATAAAAATAAATCATTGAACATCTTCTTTTAAATTCCATTACATGCCAGATTCATTTAATATTTTAAATCTGCTTGGTGTTGAGTGTATATTGACGATGTACATGTATGTGTAGTAAAATAAGCAAGGAGCCATGGGATACGATTGAAATGAGACAACTATCCATTCAATATCAAATGAAGATTTTAAAAACTAGTAGTCTACATGTACAATGATTGAATCAATGAATGTATGTCAATCACCATCAACAAAACCCATGCAGCATAGCAGGTCGATGAATATTATCACATGAAACCAACAGCCCATACATAATACATGCACAAAAAATTGTTTTATACCAAATTTGAAGTTAAGACATAAGAGTTAAGAGATGCGGGATGTGGTATGATTGCCAATGGAATGAGACCGCTCAGTTCACCAAAGAAACAAATGATGTTGATGTAAGCAATTATTCAATCTATTGTTATTTCTTATCTTGATAGACAAAAATTGTTTTACATGTATTATACAGTACATTCGTAATTGTGAGCTATAAAATCAATACATGTACAAGGCAAAATTGTACAAAAAGTATCTTCTGTTAGACAATAACCATTTTATAGTTATCATGTACATGTTAACAAAGACATTTATTGTAAAAATAGTTTTTATACCAAATTTGAAGTTAAGACATAAGAGTAAAGAGATGTGGTATGATTGTCAATCGAATGAGACAGCTCAGTTCACCAAAGTTCAAATGATGTTGAAGTACCGGTAAGCAATTATTCAATCTTTCCTTGATAGACAAAAGTCAGTGTTGTACATGCATATTAGAAATTGTGCGCTATAAAGTCAATACAAGGCAAAACTGTACAAAAAGTATCTTCTGTTAGACAAGAAGCATTTTAGTTATGTTTACAAAAACATTTATTGATAAATATTATCTATAGACACTACAGTTTAGACCTACCAAGCATGAAAGTTACAAACAGAAAAGTATTACTTTTGTTTTAATACTTGATGTAAACTGCTGTTACGTACCTCATATGAAAGTGTACCAATGTATAATCAGAAAAAGATAGTCTTCTTTGATATATGACAAGTCGCTCTTTTAAAGTTAATTTCTGTATTATACGTGAATAATACATAACCAGGAATAATTCCATGACTGACTACTTGAGAGGCTGTTATACATGTATGACATGTATGACAGAGAGCTGACACTATAAAATTGCCCTATCAAATTCATGCACAAATTGATGAAAGTGCTCTGATAAGAAACAAAAGTGCATTTAAAGATGTAATGTTATTTGTACAATTAAAAAATTTTGCTTGTTTTGATAATTTATAACACACTGGCTAACGTTTCTTTTATGCCTATATATGTTTATGATGATTGAAACCGGCTACAGTAATATGCAGAGGCAGTTTTATAGGGTTTACCAGTGGGCTCCCTCTTTAACAGTACTTGTTCCAAACTTATGATAATGACTAGCCACTATGTATATAAAACGCAATGCAGTAATTCGTCCTGAAATGTGTTGTCAGTTCTTTTTTGCCACAAAAAATGTTTTGCACCTGTTTCCCGAGATTGAAAGTTTTTGAAAGAGTTTCCGAAGATGCAAATTCGCATATAACTATAATGACATAATTTACAAGAATAAGATTTTTTAAAATTTCTTTGACAATTGACTGAAAATAAACAAATACAGAAGTTTACATACAAACACATTGTCAACTGCCGCTATACACATTGCATTACAATGTCCATCAAATAAAACAGTTAAATTGTGCTTTTTCGTCAATTGAAACTTGAGTGAAAATCAATAATTATTAGTTTAAGAATGAATAAAGTCCTTAACCATTACAACATTGTCTATACCGTATTACGTGACAAAAATAAGAACACAACTCGATAAAAAAATCACGTTCCAATATCGTAAGTGACGAGTAGTAGTAGTAGTAATAGTGGCGAGTACCGAAGTCTCGCCGCGGAAGAGATTACGATAAATTGCGAGATTCCAATCCTTCTTACTATACAAATCCTTGATCGAGATATATGCTTGAAATTGCCTACTTAGGTGAAAATTAAAAATTACGACACGTTTATGAAGTAACAAATAACTATCGTGTTTGCATATCAAATCCGTTGATTCGTTTATACAGAAATTGAAAGTTTTGAATAACACTATTTCTTTTTGCAATTTTATTGGCAAGATAATGATTTTTTTTGTATAAAATCTAATATGGTTTACTTTTTTTATGTTCATCCAAGCATTTGGTTATAATGGCCTAGTTCTTAATATCTTCCATTATCCAATGGGTTATCAGTAGCGTTTTGTTTTTGGTTCATGTTTTACCTTTTGGGAATTTTGTGTCAGTAGACAAATCGCGCGTCTGGCGTTGCAAAATTATAAGCCTAGTACCTTTGATATGCATTAAATAGAAACAAAGGAATGGAAAAGAAACATAGTGGAACTCAAGGTATTCAAATGCTCCTCTGTCAAGCTTATTTCTTTACATTACATACTAAGGTTACTGTCCTACCTGTCGAAAGTCCAATCAACAAACTGGTCACTACGTTAAGATATCCATACTTCATATCTCCACGCACATTTGACTGCTGTGTTTACTTACTGTGCTAATGTGTAATATAAGTTTAAACTGTATTACGTTTGTAAACGGAAATATTGAGTGTTTACAAAGTGACAATATAAATAACAAGTACTTATCCTCATTTAAGTGTTTCCTGTACAATCCTTTGATATAAGAATTGATTACATTTAAAACAAGATTGTTTGATTTTATTTTTTTTTCAATTATGTAAACATTTGATGAAAGTCCAATGTCTGGACTTTATTTCAATCAAAATACTTACTTACTTACTTACAAGGAATAAATATTCACGAGTTTCTCAAAACTGGTATATGAGTCTTAAATCTTTATTAGTGTACGTATTCAAAAAAATTATGTCATATCACAATCTGATGAAAGTAACTATTTACGAATTTAGTACGTCGGACGCATCGTTCTGGATTTTAATACGACAAAAAGCTTAAAACAAGAACACTTTCGATTTATAATTTCCTGATTTTAGCAGCTGTGTGAAAACTTGGACCTTAAAACTATGACCAAAATTATTCGAAGATAAATATTGCATGATGCAGCTAGAATAGTACTTTTTTTTTTTTATTAAACTTTGTAAATTCTTTAACGGATCAGTTTAAAAAGGTATTTTGCATAACATGTCAGTATTTGAACACTGTCGAATGTCATAGACTTACAGCAAGTCAGCAGCGTTCTATGATAATAATTGTATTCTTGTCTTTCATTTTTGCTAATTTGGTTTGTTTATATGCCTGTATGTGTTCCTTTGATACATATGACGTGATACATTCCGTCATTGTGTTACATTTTTTGTGATATTGTAAAATAATTTGTATTTTGCCCTGAATTTTAAGGTAATGTGCTTTGTCTATTTCCCTTTTTTTGTGTTTATTTGTTACACTTTTTTGTTTTAGTCCGGCTAATCTGTGAAAAGATTTCTCAAATAATGAGGGAAGCACAAAATTTTGCATGATGGTACATTTTGGTGTGCTAAGCAATATTAGCTATGGACCCACCATAATATGGCGTCTAATTTCAAAATGGCTGCCATACATTCTAAAATATCTTCCAGTTTTGCACAAACCAGAATGGATTTGATGCTGGAAGCACAAAATTTAACATAATTATTTGAATGATTTGGTTTACTTAGCAAGATATTGTTTTGATCTATCTTTAAAATTTAAAATGACGGTTTTTTTTTCAAAATGGCCGCCTTGAAAAAATGCAAACATTCATTGTTGAGAATTGACCTGATTTTAATCATGTCATTCAATCTTTTCCAGTTCGGTCCGTTTGATTTTCGCTGGCTTGTCATTTCATATACAACGTAGTAGCTTTCATTAAAAGCTGCAATATTTGTTGTCTTAGGTCACACATAATAAATGTGTTTTGAGATTTATCTGCCGTAAGATATTATGCATTGCCTATCGTATTTCTTGGATTCCAATATTTTGCAATTTGAGCTATCATACTGTGATTTAAGAATTGTATAACCACAAATCAGTGAAATGGCAGGACAAGAAAGACAAGAAGGAAAAGGATATTGAAATAATAGAAACTGAATCACTTGGGGACATGGAGAAACCCAAAGCTGAAGACACGTTAACAGACGACAACTCAAAAATGACTTTTCAACAATTGTATCTAGAATTTTCACTAGATAGGAAATCTAATGCTCAAAGAACAGCCGAGATTGACCGCAATATAAAACAGAGCGAAGCGCAAATTAATTAAATATGTTTTGGTCTCATAACGTTGCAGATGGGAGCAATATATCAGCAACTTCAGCAGTCTGAACAGAGGATAGACCACAAGGCTAGTGGTAAGCGCTTGGTGGAATTGACGGTCAGACAAATAAGAAATTAAATGCTGTGGAGAACGGATGGACGAGCTAACAGTAACTGACGAAGGAGACACGCTTCAATTTAAAAGTGTATTGAACAGCGGGATATTTTCCAAAAAATGGAATCTGTTCTAAGTGAATCAGTGGCGAAGCGAAATAAAAAAAGTAATAACTCCTGCAATGGATACATTACCTAAGCCAAAATTTAGTCAGCACAACACAACTACACCAAAATTACAAACTCCCCGCCTTTGGTCTTTCTCCAATTAATTAGTTCACAAGAACCATCAAACGCATCAACGCTGTTAAATGCAAATTTGGTGTCTTCACATAAAGTCGAAAGTTCTATGTCAGGGCCCTTTGTCCTGATGAGACAGTTCAAATTATTCAACAACAACCCCCATTTAAAAAAAAAACAGAAACCTCTCATACTGATCAAGGATACCAGCAAATGGCTTATGTGTCTTCTCATACATACTTACAACCTACTATAAATCAATCATATTTGGTTCAGAGCAGCAACCTATATAACTATTACAGAAACATTTGGCTACAAGTGGATCTATCAAGTTTATCAAATGCTGACTTTAGTGCATACTAACAGTATCATCCCTGTTGAGTCAATGGCAAATCTCCTCCTCCAGCATTATTACTTCAATTATGATACCATCATCAGCGCCTAAAGCTCTAACAGGATTGCCACAACAGCAAGTTGACTACACTGACCGATCCAAGAAAGGACATAGGAAACCAAAAGAGAGTGGTATCAGCTCTTCTTTAGAATCCTCTGTGGAGAGAGAATATACACGATGGCAAGAACACTCAGGTGCAAGGAACCGGAGCCGACGCCCACAGCTCCCAAACATGCAAGTATTCAATGGAAGAAGATCCATGACTTGGGAGTCGTTCATTTACCAATTTGAAAGGACTGCCAGTTGACAACAATGGGAAAACAGGAAACAGGTGTCTCTTTGATTGTATGGCTGATGTTGCCTTGGAGTTTTGAAACAACTTTATATTTGGTGAGATTATGTCAAAAGTTATAATAAAGCTTCTCTTATTATTTTGTTGTTTCTTGGATGCGCATGATGTTTCCACAATGGCAAAATCAATGGAAAACTGCAAAAATTCTAACGGTACATATTATTACGTAATTATGACGTCACCAGATAAAAATCATGATGTTTTTCATTTGTATTCTTTGACAATATGCATTTTCAAACATTATGTGCCAATTTGAAATAGATGTCAAATATTTTATTTTCTTGGGCCAAAATTGGGCCTTAATCATGTTAATGCCCCTACTCCTTTGTTTGCAAATGCGTTTATTGACTACTGCAGAATGATGTCCTTTGTCAAAAAAGCATGCATTTAATATATTTCATAAATTTAAAATACTTCCAAACTCTTAAATGATGCACATGTTGTTACTAATTCATTTATTATGACTGTAATGTGTTGCAGTTCGAAATTGACATATTTGACCGAGATAAGACACCCGTTCATGCTGGCTGTTCAAAACTCCTCCCTCTGAAAAAATCACATTACCAGTCGTTTGCTTGTTTACAAACAAAAAAGGGAGGTTCATGGAAGAGCCTACACAAACGCTCTACACTTAATACATATCTGACATAGAAATTACCTTAATTGTCCTAATAAGAACAAAACTTATATTCGAAATGATTAATGCAAGTCAAAAATAGTAATTTACCGGTATACATCTACACCACACTGAATTGTCTGGAAAACATCTAACCATTCCTTATATAATTGTAAGCACGTTTAAGCCTTAACTATATTCATATAAAACATAGTAAGTAAGTAAGTAAGTAAGTAAATAGTTTATTATAGTGTCACGATCCAATATACATCATCATATACAATATAAAAATCTTTAAAACCATATTAGATCCCTGCCTTTAAGACATATGAGACACTTTCATCCTTTTCAAACTAAAAAATATATACTATAATGTAAAAGAAATATTTAAATAATAAAACTTTTCATGATACTAAAAATTCTAAGAAAACTCTTTTAAGTTCATTTATACAATCAATAATGATTAAAAATTTACAAATTAATTTTCCTACGTTTAAACATAAGATGTAATGTTTTGGCTAATAAAACCTGAGCATGATCACAGTTCAAAATAAAATCAAATTTTTCATCAGAGTTAAAAGCATTAAAAGTGTTATTCAAAGCATTAATATAATTAAAAAGTTCTTCTCTTATATCTGAATAAAAATTACAGTCTATTAAAAAAACATATAACGTTGCTCTGTACATGTACATAACCATCCCGTCATTGGGTTATTGTGCCAATGTTTTTGTACAAATTTGTTTGTTTTTAAAGTGATTAAGATAATAACACACTGTTGACTGCTGTTCCCCTATTTGTTTACATTTGTACCTATTATGTCTGTTAGTTTTGTTCACACATCGTTGTCAATATAATGGAATTTCATGCGACCTGTATATCATAATACACGATGGTCTTGCAGTATAGATTCTCCGTTTTTTATCATCTTAATAATGTGTTATAGAGTTCTTTTATCTGTCTTTTTTAATATTACTTTTACTGTTTGGTCTGTTTTTGGTGATGCATCCCGTGTATGTGCTTTGTCAGTGTGACTTTTAAGTGTTTCTTTGAAACATATGAGGTGGCTCTGTACTTAAACATTCCGCCATTGTGTTATTGTTCTATAATGATTTTTGTATTCTTGTCTTTCATATTTGCTAATGCTTTGTCTACTTAGTATGTCCTTTTGTTTTTCTCTGATACATAATGACGTGGCTCTCTTTTTTAGAAGAAATACATTTTGAACATGCTCAAAATTTTCTACTGGACAAACGGACGCCGACGGATAAGACGCTTAACGGACATGCAACGGATATAGACGGACGTCTAACGGATAAGAACGGACGTCTAACGGACATGAACGGATTGAAAAAAAGTTATCCGTTAGGCGTCCGTTCGAGCTATCCGGTAAGGTGTGACCGAGGATATAACTATTATATTAAATCTTATAACAATAAAAAATTATATTTTTTCATATATATTTTGTTTACATCTGGATCTTATTTCTAAACCTTTAATAATGTAATTTCCTAGGCAAATGAGAGTTGGTAAATGCTCATTTGTGAACAGCCAGAAATATTTCTTACCATTAGGTAGTTCTTTAAAATTAGTACAAAAGTGATAACTTTATCAAATAATAATTTCCTCTGTTCATTTTATAAAGATGTACTGATATGAATTTGATCCATATGATAAGCAGTGATGAAACAGACGTTGAGTTCTCTCTAGTATTTTGTATTATATCTATCCTTCTCAATTCTAAGATCATGAGCACTTATTTTCATTTTACATAAAGCTCTTCTTATACTAAAATCTTTAATTGATAAATAAGCCTCCTTTATAAAGTCAGTCTTGAGGTTGAAATAATTTTCTAATTTACTATTACCTTGTGATAAGGTTTCAGATCTTTTGACCAACCAAAATGTTTTTAAACTATTTCAAAGTTTACATTTTACAAATTTAGTAAATTTATTGAGCTTTGTATCTAAATTTTGTATATCAAGTGATTGAAGTACATATCTCATAGATGAATACCAACAATTAATGTTTTCTGCATCTAAAATTTTATTACAAACATAAGCATCATAAAGTAACCCTTTGTCCAATTTGTTAAGCCTGTGTACATATTTTACCATAGATATAATGACAGAAAAATAAAGAGGAAATCTTGCAACCTCTGATAACACTGCTAAATTTTAGGCTTTCTTATTTACACCAAGAATATACTTTAAATATCTAAAATGTGATTTTTCCAAATAATCATTTATGTAGATTAATTCAAATAGATAATCACTTTTTTTCTTGCAAGCAGCAGAGTTAATTTTTAATGAACCCCAAATTTCACTACAATATAATGAAATTGGTTTTATTGTGTGATCATATATTAAATGAATTGCAGTATCAATACTTCGATTACAAGCTGACATGGATTTTTGTAATTTAAATTTTGCCTTTAAGGATCATTTGAATAGCTCTTCTTCACCCCGTTGAAAGTAAAGACTATCCCCAAATATTTACATTTATTAACACATTCTATAATCTCTTTATCTAAATAAAGTGATTTCTTCAAAAAATTCCCAGGCTTATTAAAAACTTAAACTTTTATTTTGGACAAGTTTACATCTAGACACCAGTCAATACAATAAGTTTATATATATATATATATAGCGATGTCGTTATTACGACATAGCTATGTCATTATTAAGACAAGTTATGTCGAAACTACGACATAGCGATGTCGTTATGTTGTTATGTCGAGATAAACACATAAATATTTTTTTTTAATGGCCCTTATCGGCTTCCGTACATTTGCCCTCATCAATGCGGAGTTGAAAAGACTCGGTGTCGACAAGATATCAGATCGGTACCCCTAAAAATAAACAAACAAAAACTAAATAACATAAAAGACAAAAACAAAAAGATGGCCTTTATTCTTTTCGTCATTTTTAAAATGTAATGATCTGTAAAATGAAGTTTACAAATCCATGCTGATAGTTGATAAATCTTAACATATCTATATAATTTTTACGAACTTATCTAGCGTTTTACATAGACATCTCTGGATCAAACGGGCCCGGGAGGGGTGCATTTCAATACTCAATTGATAGAGGGTGCCATTTGGTTTCCGGTACCCTACCCTTTTGTATAATTAAGATTCTACAAATGCACAACATTTAAAACTTGCATATGCGAAAGTGTGACCTTTTTCCATTTTGGTTTGGTTTCATGAGGTGTGTTGAAAAATTTACTACCAAAGTGACGATCAGGAAAATTGATGGACAGAAACACAGCCATGAACACCCCTTCTTTTGGCTGTGAAAAAATTCCGGGCTTTTTAATTAACAAGTAAGGGGATTTTTTTAATTCTTATCATATATTTTTCTGATATTTTTTCCCTACCTATTCACATAATAATTAGCAGAAACATGAACATATTCAAGCAGCACACCCTATAACCCAGTATATAGGAAGTCTAACCCCCTGTTGAGATGACGACATGCTGAAAACATTTATGTTTTGAAATATCATTCCGTACCCAAACCGAACAGTAACCTCGCTTCATACAAAATGTACTTCGGTCAACGCCTTTACACCCCAATGATGCTACAAAAAGAAGCATTCAATCCGATTGTTAATTGGAGAAAAATGGATGAAAGTTATGAACAAGTGTTTATCGTCCAGTAACAAATATTACACTCATATCGGGACAGGAGATAGTTGTGGTGGTTTTAATATCGGCATATTTTAAACAAAAAATGCATGCTGAATATGTGAATAGGTAGTAGATTATGTTAGAAATATATGATAATTTTCCCTCTTCAACACTTTGGTACTCAATTTCTGAACACACCAGATGAATCCAAACCATGCATAATGGAAAAAAGTTACACTTTCACATAAGCAATTTTTTAAATGTTATAATTTTTAAAATCATAATTATACGACTATTGTTTTCAATAAATAATGATACTTAATGTACAGTACATCATAATATAAAAAAAAAAGAAGATGTGGTATGATTGCCAATGAAACAACTGACTATAAGAGACCAAAATGACACAGAACTTAACAACTATAGGTCACCGTACGGCCTTCAACAATGAGCAAAGCCCATACCGCATAGTCAGCTTTAAAAGGTCCCGAAATGACTATGTAAAACAATCCAAACGAAAAAAACTAACGGCCTTATTCAATATCAAAAAAATGAACGAAAAAAGATATGTATTACATAAACAAACGACAACCACTGAATTACAGGCTCCTGACATGGAACAGGCACATACAGACATAATGTGGCGGGGTTAAACATGTTAGCCGGATCCCAACCCTCCCCCTAACCTGGGACAGTGGTATAACAGTACAACATAAGAACGAACTAATATCGCTGTCACACTAGTTTAAAGCCACTAACAACTAATTAAAAATCATGCATCTAAGACTAGATCGTAACCCTATTTGGCTGACTGAAAATTACTTGTATATATGGATGTAAATGTATGTTATAATTTAGGTTGCACTTAAATTTTAAAATATCCATTCATTCTTATACGAAAATGTTAGCGTACAAGACCCAAAGATGTGTATATGCAAATCGCTAGATAAGTTCGTAAAATGTAGATAGAAAAGTAAAGATTTATCGACTTTCAGCATACATTTGTTAACTTTATTTTACATATCATTATGATTTTAACATTAATGTCGGTTCAAACATTTGCCGATCTTGACTATCTTTCAGCTTTTAGTTAATTATAATATTCTAGAATACGGCGTAGTTAGTTATAATGGGTACGGGGAAAGTTGGTACGGGATACAGTTATACATTTTGGATCGTACCGGTATACCTGTCAAAATGATTTGCAAACACGTGGTTTAAGTAAACTATCTAAAAAAGAACAAGTTGCTTTAATGATGATCAAAATTTGGCGAAAAGAATATAGGATATCTTTTTGTTTTCGTCTTTATGTTCTTTAGTTTGTGCTTATTTTTTGGGGTACCAATCTGTATGTGTCGCCTATCTTGTCGACACCAAATATTTTTAACTCCGCATTGGCTTGCTGCGGGCAAATGCACCATAAGAGTCGATAAATTCATTCATCTTGAAAGTGATTCCCTAAGGTCCGCAAAAAAAACTTCCTTCACGGCCTTTTTTTCTATTATTTACAATCGATGTTGCTGATGAATTTTGTGGGGAATTTTAGCCGCTATATTTATAGCTTTGTCTTATGGTATGATGAAATGGTCTTATGGTATGATGAAATGATCTTATAGTGTAATCAAATAGTCTACTGGTATATAGATGAAACCCCGTGATATAATAAATGTTAGCTTGATATTGACATATGTCTTTATAAGATAGTTATATGACATAATAGTATGACAAAATTGTATAGTATAGAAATGTATCGTTATAATATACTGAGGTGACAACTTGGTATGCGAAAGTTGCTTAATGTTATATTAAGATGTCTGTATAGTATAACATGTATCTTTATGACATTACAATATCACATTATAGTTTAGTAAATTGACAAATCAGTATGAAAACGTAGCTCCATGCTATATCCAGATGTCTTCATAGTATGAAATATTATCTTCCTAACAAAGTGAAATAACAGAATAGTATGACAAGGTAGCTCAATGTTATATCAAAGTGTCTTTATAGTATATAAATGTATCTTAGTGATATAGCGAATTGACAGAGTATTATAGTTAAATGTCTTTATAGTATGTAAACGTATCTTAGTGATATAGCGAATTGACAGAGTATTATAGTCAAATGTCTTTATAGTATATAAATGTACCTTAGTGATATAGCCAATTGACAGAGTATTATAGTCAAATGTCTTTATAGTATATAAACGAATCCTAGTGATATAGCGAATTGACAGAGTATTATAGTCAAATGTCTTTATAGTATATAAATGTATCTTAGTGATATAGCGAATTGACAGAATATTATAGTCAAATGTCTCTATAGTATAGAACATTTGCTTCATGATATATCTCTAACCTTAATACCTGGTTATTCTTATCATAAGGCAGCTGTGGCGTTCCATTTAACAGTCCACTGAAAAACATATTGTCATACCCGGACACATTTCACTGACACCGAGCTCACCATTCTATCCTCTTACTCTTTAAAGCGGAGAAGCAACAAATACCAATTTTAAAGTCTATGGTTTGACCCGACCGGGGTTCGATCATCCCTCAGTCGAGGCAAACAATCTACCACCCGACAACCGGGGCGGTGAGACCAATTGACGTATATTTAGCCATTGCATGTCATCGTATGGCCTTCAACATTGAACAAAACCTAAATTATTGATATAGAAAAAAAAGATGTGATATGATTTCCAATCAGACAACTTTTAGCCATAGAACAAATAAAGTAAAAATTTTTTCACCTTGCGGCTTTGAAAAATGAGCGAACCCCATACTATTTACTATGTTTATTTATTAACGACTTTAATTATTGTGAGAATAACTTTGAAAAAATAAGATTGATAAAAAAGTATACACATATTCTGAATTCACAATACAAAGTTTGTACATCTGAGTAATTATTTTCTCTAAATTTCTGAAGATATTTGTAAATGTCAAGTAATTATTTACTTCAAATTAGTCTACTACACATAAGTTCAGTTAAATGTTATTTTCAATCAATAAAATATGTTTAATGAATTTCAAATCTTTGCCATAAAAACCATGTCACGCTCTATTTTGTCCCTCACGAATTAAAGAGATAATTGTTACAGGTTTTAATCATCTATGCATTGAAAAAAGTATTTAAGAATTTACAAACAAAACAATATTTTCATTGAAATAAACACTTACAGAATAATATTATACACAGAAATTGAGTTTTTGAAAAATCTGTTGAAAGTACAAAGCTTTTATCTGATAAAATATATGAGCAAGAGAGGACGAGGTTTTATTTTTTAAAATGTATATACTTAGAGAAGCTTTAAATATAACCATAACGAGAGAAAATATGTGGCCAAAAAAATGTCTATATAAAAAGAATGATGTGGTATAATTGTAAATGAGACAACTCTCCACAAGAGACCAAGTGACACAGAAATTAACCACTATAGGTCACCGTACGGCCTTCAACAATGACCAAACCTCATACCGCATAGTCAGCTATAAAAGACCGCAAAATGACAAATGTAAAACAGCTTAAACGAGAAAACTACATGTAACTGCCAAACTTATGTACAAAAAATGAACGAAAAGCAAATATGTTGCACATACAATGTATACAAACGACAACCACTGAATTAAAGGCTCCTGAAATGGGACAGGCACATACATACAGAATGTGGCGGGGTTAAACATGTTAGCGGGATCCCATCCCTCCCCTTAACCTGGGACAGTGGTGTCACATTACAACATAAGAACGAACTATAACTATCAGTAGAAAAAGACTTCCACTCATCAAATGGATAAAAATAGAAATACTACGCAGAGTGGACGTGGAAACTCCAAATTTTTCATCAATTTCCGTCAAGTTGTCCGTGTCTCCCCAAAATGTTACCACGTCCAAATTGAACGTTTTTTGCACGGAACGTATGAAGTGTTACGTAATTTATATAATTCTTTTTTCCATTAACTGAAAGTTTAGCATGTTTGTGTCATAAGTTACATAGCATTTAACATGATCTGTGTAATAATATATTTTTTGGAGAAATGTTTTAATAATTTCTCTGAAAAGGTAATACATCACCAAGAAAATTTTACTTAAATCATTTTGTTGTAAACTATGTGCTGATCTTAAAGGCGCAATTGTTTTGATTAATAATAACTTATCGACTTTGGAACCTAGAAACATGTATGTGCCTGCTAGAACGAATGTTTGTTGTATACACTAACAGTCATATCCACGCATCCACAAACATTATAATCTTCTTGAAAGACACCTATTTGGGATGATGATAGTACGGAACGCGGATAAAAAGACCATAAAATTATTCGCTATTTATAGTTTGAAAACTACAGTTAAAGGCGGTTGATAACATTTATACTTTTAAAGTACTAAACAGCTTTGGTTCTGGCTGTTTCCACACGATGTACATGTCTAGACTAAGCTACTTGTGATGACGGAATCCTGAGCATCATAGAGGATATATGCATTTTGCAACAACTGACATTAATGGGCAGTGACAAATACTTGAAATATATATTTTCAATAAGATTATGAGGAAATAAAGTTTATTTGTCAAAAATATATAATCAGTCATGTATACAGTCTTTTTTTTTCTTAATAAGAAGTTAAACATCTTAATGCCAGCTGTAAATACAATGCAAACCTTTGGCTTTTTGTACAGAAGTCGGATTAAATAATTTTAAAAAACTACGTCGAGTAACGTTACCATTACCAAACCGAACTCTGTGCGTAACGTCATATCTCATGACGAAAATAAACTCCACATCTACATCTACATCTATACGTTGAATTGTCAATCTTGCCCAACACTGAACGCTTCCGGTGGTCTCAAATGAAAGATAAATTTTATAAGATAAAATATTTTAAAATAAAAAATTCCGAAAGGAAATCTGTCAACTAGGCAGACACTCTTAAGCCTAAGCTATTGTTAAGTGTTTCTCGTTGGGTTCGTTGTGTGTTTGCTCTCTTTTATGCTATTGATGGTCAAAGCAAGCCCCTTGTGGAAATCAAGACATTTGAATTTAAAGAGATTTTTCGAATGAATAGTCATATGTTGATCCTTAATCTTTATCTTATAACATGCATTTACTTTTAATAGACTATTTATCAAGAAAAAACAAAGAGTACAAACAATAAGTAATTATATAATTAAATATACACCAACACAGATAAGGAAGCAACCATTTCACTTCAAAAGGAGGGGGGGGGGGGTGACTGAGTCAGATATTTGTTTCGTCCAATACACGAACATTTTTTTTGTTTTTTGACGCTATCAATCAATTATGTTTTCTTTAAAATTAACACTATAAGGTATGAGGAATCTAGATTCAGAAAACTAACAAAACAATTGTCTACAAAATACTACTTCGGAAACTTAAGACTAACAACAGGAACACACCAACACACGACTTCAGGTGCTCCGGAAGAATAAGGGAATCATTATCAACAAGTACATTATAGCACATGTCGTGTTGCTCATAGCTAGTACAATATCGATGGTAAGATGCATTGTTTGGTGTTTTTTTTAAATAACAGAGGACAGAGTTTCCGTAATAACTACGGGAGGATATCAATGTTCATCTTTGACACAGATATTCCACACCAATCAATTATTATAAATAGATATAGGAAGATGTGGTGTGAGTGCCAAAAAGACAACTCTCCATCCAAATAACATTAATAAAAGTAAACCATTATAGGGTAATGTATGGCCTTCAACACGGAGCCTTGGCTCACCCGAACAACAAGCTAAGAAGGCCCAAAAATTACTAGTGTAAAACCATTCAAACGGGAAAACCAACGGTCTAATCTATATAAAAACGAGAAACGAGAAACACGTATAAATTACATAAACAAACAACAACTACTGTACGAAGCCTTAATAACGACAGAAAAAAAAACTATCGAAAGGAAATAATGACTTTAATTATCATGATAGGAAACACAAGCTTTAGAAATTGTCAAATAAAATAGGAGATGTTTACAAAGAAGACAACAACAAGATCAAAGGACAGAAAACAGCCGAACACAGATAGAAAATTCCATATCCGGAGGCGGGCTTTTACTAGCTTTATATTTGATTACACGTACATTGCAGTTTAAAAAATATCAAATTATGGCTGCTATATACTAATTGTCTATTTGTAGCTATTAAAAATGTCGAACCCGCCTATAGTTTTGCATTGGAAGACAATCTGAGATCGTCCCTTGGAATCGGAACAACCTACAATCTTTTTGTCAGACCTTTAGCTCAAGTTAATGTAACTGTGGCGTTAAATATCATTACTCTTAATTCGTTGGTAAGTACACAAAACATTGAATTGTTTTTTTTATCATGCGATGAATCATTCTACCATACAGATGTACAGATAAAACACAGACTTAAACGTATAAATGACAAAGTCTCCTCGTATCCTGCTTCTGTTGCAATCACACGGTTTTGTGAAACTACTCTTTACATGACAGTTCAATTGGGGGGTCCTCATTGTGGTGTGCGTATAAGTCAGGTCGATTTAATTTAAATACATTTTTAACGATTGGCATGATTTAATTTAAATACATTTTTAACGATTGGCATGTTAAAAAAATGTACAAAATAGATACCAGAATCTATAAGACAATATATAGTATGTGTCTTTGAATATCAGGTGTTTTTCCTCGGTTCGGAACAGGAATATTTACTCGCATTACCACCTGTTTTTTAGCTTCGTACAAATACAGCTCATATTTACAGGCACCAACTGTTATTGTCTATTTTTCTACCTACTATATATTCTGATATCTTCATTTAATTGTGAGAATAATCGATATCTACACTTCACTAGGGAGATAACCAATTTAGAAAGACATATATCTTAGATATCTAAGAGGGTGAATAAAATCTTCTATGGATCCGTAGAGGGTCAGTATCGAATCATATAACTTATATTAACAACCACAGGCACTTGTTTCTATCCATGGGAAGTACACTATCAACGTGTAGTTAGTCGTTAATATACGTTGATAGTGGGGCTTCCCATGGATAGAAACAAGTGCCTGTGTTAACAACCCTAAAACTATCGCTAGTCTGTCGTGTATTTGCACACTATACAGATATCGCTTCAAAGCTTCTATCACTGTCAGTCTATTCTATTTCGCTGTGACATTTGATCGATACACATTTATTGAATACTGTTAGTCTATGAAAGTTGAAATGGAATGTAAAAACTCACACACATGAGATGAGAACTTTGAGGATTTTAGATACAAAGTTCAAGGGGTTTCAATGTAAATGTCACACAGACTTACAAACTTAACATAACATCGGATATTTGTAGATTTTCAAATCATATAAGAGTAATATAGGGGGGTACCATTTCGGGACGTCCGGATCGGGTGTTTTTACGCTTGGGATTTCGGTATTGATCCTTTCGGGATCCGGGGATTTAATTTTTTTAAATTCGGAACCTCGGGATTTCATAGTTCTAAGCCCGGGATTTCGGGATAACTTAAAGGACCCCTCCGACCCCCTCCCCCTCCTTATAAATATACTACCACGAATTGATATTATTTGAAAGGGAATTAAATGAAGTGGTTGTGGATGAAAAAAAAGTTAATATGCATCACTGTTATTTCTGTTTTTCATCTAAATATAGTGACTGTCAGATTATTCATGATACACTATCTGTTTTTCGTTTTAGAGTATAAGTGACCAGTCGATGTCAATAGCTGGATATCTAACAATGTTAAGACAGAAATACAGGTGCTCGAAATCAGTTTCCTTCCAATCTGACAGATATCGGAAAATATCTACTATTTGCCCGACTTCAGAAATAAGTCTGCAATCTTCATTGTATTAGGCAATCGTATAATTTGTCTGTTCGACATTGAAAAAGTATCTTCTGCCAATATCTACCAACATTTGGTCAAATTCCTAATTTTTATACATTTTTATGGTATTTTATAAGATAAAATTTTGAATAGAAATACGGAATGTGTCAGAGAGACAACAACCTAACCAGAGATCAGCAAACATCCGAAGGCTATCAAAGGGTCTAGATTCATTTGTCTCCTTAAAAAAATGTAATAAACGTCACACTAAACTCCCAAATAAACTAAATTTGAACAAAAACACACAAGACTAAAAAGGCCAGAGGCTCCTGACTTTTGACAGATGCAAAAGTGCGGCGGGATCAAATATATTTTGTGAGTTCTCAATTCGCCCCTGTACCTCTAACCAATGTACTAGAGTAAGCACACAGCAATACATACAGTAAAATTCAGTTTAAAAAATCAATACATTCATAACCTTATCAAGTCTCTATGTACTCCGTTTTAATTACAGTTTTGGGATGATCAGAGGTTAGACTGGTCACAAGATGCTACCTATAATACAAATATACCGGCTATTTACAGTAACGAAGAATATATATGGCGACCGGCTCTTATTATTGAAAATTCGTAAGTCAATTCATTGTTTGAAAAAAAGTTTTTTTGTTTCTAACTCCGACTATATTTTAAAGACTTAAAGAATGCGTGACGTTCAGTCGGTACCTCCCATATATAAAACGTGCAAGTTCTGATTTTCGTAATTTAACAAATCTTTTCTATTACAATTATTGAAACTTATATTGAAATAAGTCTCATATCCATTTAATGAAAACAAGATTCCCCACAAAAGAAGTCCAATGGGTAAACTGCAGTTTAAAATAATCATCCTGGGACTTCTCCCGTGTGTCAGAAAACTGTCTTTTACTTTAGTAAGGGTGTTCAATTTGCGTAAAGAGATGTGTTTAAATCCACAACACTGTCCGATAGATTTTCGAAAATTATTTTATCCCACAGGGTGTCAGCATCTCATTAAACTAAAGAACATTTGAAACCAATCCATACTATGGAGTGCATACTAGGTACACTGTGGCGAGACTATATTTCTAAACCTATCTTACAAGTTCCTTTTTTCCAAAGGCAGTTTAAATTCCCCTTTGTCACATATAAAAAGAAGATGTGGTGTGATTGCTGAATTACCTTAAAGAACATATATTAAAAAGAAGATACTTAATTATCTCATTCCAAATAAATTAGGTGCTCTACACGCATGGATACATTATCTTTATTCAGAATACATAAGATGTTGTACATTAATTCATTATCTTATTTCGAATACGTAAGATGCTTTACATTGATACATCATCTTATTACGAATACATGAAGTACTACGTATAAATGGTCCGAGACCACAATTGTCGTCCCTTGTTTTTTCGTTGTTCACGAATATAGTCCCTAGTGTTGACAGTGGGTTACTTGCCATTAATTTTTATACCCCTTTTATTGCCTCAAATTGCAAGTATGGGGGTGAAATTACACTGTAAAAAAATTTGGGTCCAGAATTTTAAAGGAAAATAGTGATTTGGTCCAGCTGAAAAAGGTTGAAAATTAGCTCTTCGGAAGCTGTCAAAAGATTTCAAGACGCCCTAAACATAAAATTGTCCATATTTTGAGTTAGAGCCGATGAAGTTTTCTATAATTTTGATATAATTTGTCTCAAAAGTAGTACAACACACCGTAAAAGTTTCTTTGAGAAAGCGCAGGTGGGATTTTTTTTATTTTCATTTATGTTCTAAAAGAAATGCACTACGAAATAATTGTGTTCTCGGACCAAATGGTTTTACACTAGTAATTTTGGGGCCCTTTATCGCTTATTATTCGATGTGAGCCAATGCTCCGTGTTGAAGGCCGTACATTGACCTATAATGGTTTACTTTTATAAATTGTTATTTGGAGGGAGAGTTGTCTCATTGGCACTCACACCACATTACTATATCTACGTAATATACTTCACATTGATACAGTTCCTTATTCAGAATACGTAACATGGTTGCATTGATACTTGATCTTATTCCGAATACGTAAGGTGCTCCTATAAAAATAATAATAATAAATTCTTTATTTAACGAAGGTAACTCATTTAACATACAATTGTTAATCTCACACAAGGCCTTCACACACTCATTGATACCTTTTCTTATTTCGAATACGTAAGATGCTTTACATAGATACAATGTACCTTATCTTATTCCGAATACGTAAGATGCATTACATTTGTAAATTATGTTATTTCGAATACGTAAAGTGTTCTACATTGGTACATTGGTACATTGTGTTATTTCGAATACGTACATGTACATGTGAGGTGTTCTAAATTGGAACATGATGTTAAATCCAATACGTAAGGTGTTCTACAATGATACATTATGCTATTTCGGATACGTTAGGTGTTCTATACACATGGAAAAAAGTATTGCAACACCTTGAATTTTTAAAACTTGAAAAATCACCCTCTTATTTTGGATGGAATATGATGAAATAATTGAAAAATAATATTGAAACATAATTAATGATAACATTGGCATTAAAGCGAACAAAAAAATGTTTGAAATTTTTTTTTTTATCTTACCACAACTTTGATAACAAAATGAAGTCTTTTTTACAAAAAATGCATTTTACAACTTTTACTGTAGTCGAACTTTACAATCTCAGACATATCCAAAATTAATCTTAAGATGATTGTTCACATCATGGTTGATTGTTATATGTCAAATAATAAGTATTTTATGCGCGGCCTCCATTCAAACGGATAAGCGCCTCTAAACATCTTCTAATTCCTGCCATAAGTCGACTAATTGGTTGCTTAGGTAACAGCAACAGCATCCATTCCTGATGAAGGGCATTGTTTATTTTATGACGTGTTTGAACTGGTGTGTCCTTTCGCGCACTTTACGCCCAATAGTGTCCCATATATGATCGATTTGGTTCAAATCCGGGCTACGATCGAGCCAAGGAAGATAAAGAGAATTTCATTGGAACAAAGGATCTTCCTCTACGATACTAATTTTCAACGTTTGCGAGCTCTGCACTACATTGGATACGGGCAACTGTGTGTCTGTCCGTAAGTAAAGGTCCCCGAAATGGTCTGATGATAACCAGTAGCGATGAGTCGATTTCGAACAGTTCTTGTTTAAAGGCTCCTGTATGACCACCATTCTCTTTTAAGGATTGTATTGTTTGCAATGGGTTTCCTTTTGACCAACCTTCATTTTGCTTGATTTTCCTTAGCAGATGTTATAGGAGGTCTTCTTGATCTCGGAAGGTCTTTAACATCGTTTGTTGCCCGAGTTTTATTCTCAAAACGACTTATAGCGGAAAGGTGATGAACAACAATACGTGCAATTGTCACAGCGACACACCTGCTTCTCTAATGCTGATAATATGCCATCTTGCTTCAGTTAAGAGTTGTAGATGACCAATTTCAAGCTGTCCATCACATAACTTTATAAAAACTTGGTTATTTAAAGTGTTGAAAACAATGAGGATAAAAATCTCTTTTTTATTGTTTACGGATACAGTTGCTGCATGTGCAGATAAGAACTTATCGAGTCGATATTTATTGATTAAATTCAGGTGAGATTTAAATAATGTTTAACTAGTTCGATTTCAACAAATTATATCACAAAAAAAAAGAGTGTTTTTTTTTTTAATTTGAATTTCAATTTGATGTTGCAATATTTTTTGTCCATGTGTATACATTGGTACATTATGTTATTTCAAATACGTTCTACATTGGTACAATTTCTTATTTCGAATACTTTAGGTGTTCTACATTGGTACATTATGTTATTTCGAATACGTTAGGTGTTCTACATCGGTACATTATGTCATTTCGAATACATGTGTACGTTTTGTGTTCTACATTGGTACATTATCATGTTCAGAATAGGTAAGATGCTCCACATTGATACATTATCTTATCCTTATGGTATTGCGTATATACGTTAGGTGCTCAACAAGGATCTGTTATTATATTCCCGAATATGTTATGCATTATGCAAATGTATTTATCTCAAAGTAGACTAATATAAAAAAATATATATTTTAAAATACTGCTGCAAAAACATGCCTTATCATTTTGGATTATCATATAAAGTTAAATGTGTTATCTATTGTCCTTCTTTGTAGCGTGCGTGATATTTCGATAGTTAGTGACGCAAATGTCCTGATGAAAGTTCAATCGAGTGGCTCTGTCATTTGGACACCCTCTGGAATCTACATTACACACTGTGAGACAGATGTGACATATTATCCTTTCGATACCCAATCATGTGATGTGATTATTACCACGTGGGGTTATACGTCAATAGAGATAGCACTGTATGTTTCGCAGGAAGCTGTTCGTTTGGAATACTACAAGGAGAACGGAGAATGGACATACCAAGGTTTTTCAGCCTTTACGACCTCAAATACTAGAGAGGGTTCGTCTACACCAGAAATAACGTTCACATTAACATTCAAGCGTAGACCGGTGTTCCACGTGTTGAATTCCCTGATTCCAATGGTTCTGTTAGCGTTCCTGAGTTCAATGGTATTCAAATTACCGCCAGATTCGGGAGAGAGGATAGGATATTCTCTAACTGTTCTTCTAGCATACGCTGTCTATCTCACTATTATATCTGATAACATGCCGTCCACATCAAGTTCTACCTCTGTTTTAAGTAAGTATGTCTAAGAATAAAAATCAAGAACTTGTAGCATGCTAATATCCTTTGCATTGCATGTAAGTTTTTAGCATCGCCATGAATGAAAATCGTGTATTTTGTTGGAAATGTTTTTTAAAAGTCATTTAATTAAACAGCAGCTATTGTCTTTTTGAATCAGAATTATTGAAACAACAGCGTTTCAAATTAAACCGTGAAGAATGAATATATAGTCAATATATCTTAAATCTTATGAAATTCTTGTATTTGTTTCATAGTTTTTGTAAGGAAAAAGCTGACAATGGTAAATGAATGACAAACCTAGACAGAAACATTTCCCGCCAAATTTTCCAATGCCTATATCTCAGAAACAAGGACACGGACCTATAAATTGTTTCTTTTTTTTTAAGTTCTGTTTTTTTTAAATTATCAATTTATATCAGACTTGTAAAACGATTTGTTAATTTGATATAGAGTAGCGTATATCCTAAAAAGAAACACGAATTTTGCAGAAATGTTCTTTCAAATTGTTATTCCAGCTCTTTACCTAAGTATTTTGTTTCCAATTAGTTGTTGCTATACGAAATTTTTACGATTGATATACTTGGGGAGGCCTGATACGAATGATTCTGACAACAAATACATCATTGTTTAGATATATCAATCTAGATTCACAGCATAACAAGTTTCAGTTGACAATCTTGAAATCGAAATATAACGGAAATTCCCGACCGGGATGATATTTAAGAAAGATGCGAGTTAATTACCCTGTGTTGATGTGTTAAGGTATATAAGAACTTCTTTCTTTATGAGACAAGTACTTACATGTTTACATGTACCTATATTATTTCTCGCTGCGAGTAGTCATAACTATTTACTTGACTATGTATTGGATTATCACCAGCGATACGGTTTGAAGTACTATACTTTTTATAAGATATTTTTATTTCAGCTATTTACTTACTGTTTGTCCTAGCTTTGGGTGTGCTGTCCGTTATCATAACTATATATGTATTAGATTGTCATCATAAAGACGAACAAATTCCAGTTCCCAAATGGCTTATAAAGATTTCGACTAGCTGCTTGGCAAAATTTGCATGTTGGAACGATAGTTCATGTTTGTGTGGACGAAAAGTGCAACCATACGGAGAAGCTACAGAAAGTGTACCTGAAACCACCGAAAAGCATTCTGGGGAATTTAATTCATTGACATGGAAAGATATAGGTCAAATATAAGATGGATTTTTCTTGAGATTGTATTTACTTGTTATTTGTTTTATGACATTAATATTGTTCCTAACATTAGTGATTGGATATTACATCAAATAATATTGTACATATTTGTCACTGGTTGTTATGATTATAGTAACAGGAATAATTTGTCTAGTAAATTTTTTGAATATCATTGAGAGTCATACTGTAAGTTGTGAAAATCAAATAATAGGATACATTGGCGTTGGTAGTTTATTATATCAAATGAATGAATGCCGGCACATTTTGAATGCCGACGGAAAACAAATTATATTGTATATATAAGCCATGGTACAAAACAGTACTCACACAGCACAAAAACACTCACAAGCAAGGAACAACTATATGCATTTCATGTCAATATATACATTGTACTGTCAGGTAACTCTTTGAATAGTTTTACTTAGTCCTAGATAAGTATAAATTTACATACAATAGGTTAATTTCATGATTAAAGTTTTAATATGAGGACAAATTACAGTCCTGTGGAAACAAATGATAGACTTACTAACTTATTTAGTTGTGTCCAAGTGTATTATCAACCGATTCTGTTAGAATCCATCAGTGATAAAAATAAAGAAATTTGAACAATAAAATTAATAATCTACGATGGCAATTAAATTTATGTTCATTATTACATTTTGATAGTCCTCATCACACTGTTAAACATCCGCCACATCACATGATAGTTTACTTCATTCGAATATCTGTTTACAGACATGTCAGTAAGTTAATGACATTTATGCCCCATAGCATGATTCTAGGAAGAATCACCAAGGTAAATATAGGTACAACAGACTGTATGCCATGAAGACCAACCGAACCATCTGAAAAAGTAGAAAAAGTCGTATCAAAATTGTACTGTTTCGTTCGAACCAACATGTGTTCGATAACTCATTTAAAAATAAAAAGAAATTAAAACTCATTTCAACAACAGAAGTTGGAACATTCGTCATTTGTGTTAATTTTGGGGAATACACATAAAACTTTCAATTTAATTGTTATATACTGGTACCTTGTATGCATTAGTCTGGTACCTTGTCGGGGTTTTGTGATACAATGGTATCTATGATCCTTAATAACTATATTAGTTTGTTTTTTTAATTTTGTATTTTCATTGATAATGATTCTCTCTTGCATACAAATGTTTTTCTATCCTTCTAAGACAGAAAAATAAAATAGATATCTTTTTTAGTAAAATTCTATATAATACGACACAAAAAATCAAGAGAAAACAGGAACTTATATCAGAAGGTTCCGCTAGCAAAATGACATGTTTTAGAAAACCTAAAAAAAACACCATACCCAAAATTCTTCAGAAACTACATTCAACCAAAAAGTCAACGTGTTACAGATATAACGGACTATGATAAACTGTTGATAATAGAAATTACATTTTAAAATTTTTAAAGTATTGTTATATTTTTGCAAGCACCGATTTATTTCACTTTTGCGTAAAAGCTAGGCAAAGAAATATACATCGTTTACACCTGCCTATAACACATGGTTTCCATTAATTGAAGAAAAAATATTTGACGAATAAGTAAAAAAACAAGTTTAAATATGCAACCTGTATTTTTCAAAATGATAATATGAAAAAGGCAATACTTAAAAGAAGCATTTCATCGCACCTGATTTAATGACCAACCCGGCAGTTTTGTTGATCAACCCTGTAGTATCTTTGATCACTGAAATAAATGTACAATGTAATAATCGATGTGAATCTAACTTTCGTGGCACCTTGTTTTGTATAGGTTTATCCACAATGTTATATTGGGTTCGTGTTGCTCAGTCCTTAATAAACTTTGTACATTTACCTTGTTTGTTTTTTTACTGTGTTTTGTTTGTCATGGCGTTGTCAGATTTAATCAACGTATGATTTTTTATTGTGAATTTCGATATCTTTTGTGTCTAAACTCTAAAGAAACATACATAGAGGTGTTAGAATTATTTTTTACATTTTATTTTATAGAATCGGGAGAATTTCTAGGTTGATTGGGATATAAATTGGTTGTTGTTTGTTATATAGAAGAAAAAAATGAATGTAGAATTCAGACGGAGAAACGGTCTCATCCTGCATCTGATATTGCAAAAAAGACACACATAAAATTATATACTTATTTCAAATTTCAAGACTAAAATGGAAACATTTAAGTTTGAAATCTTAATTTTACGGGGTGAAGGTATACGATAAAGCATACGTCTATGTAGGAAATTGTATTTCAGTTCTACTATTTATACTATAAAACAACTTTTTTAGTTTAATTTCATCCTATATAGTATCCAAACTCTGACTTGATAAAAAAAACGAATCCGATCAGTTTTAGATTTCGCTACTGTTGAAGTGCTTAATGTCTTTATGGAAAAGGAAATTTAAGAAAAAGGAATATCAGTATCAAACAGTCTTTCGTTTTTTAGTGTAATCAGTGTTTTAAGATTTGTGTTGTGAAGGATTCGTTAAATTAATTCTTACATTTTGTTGACGGGTTGCCTTTACCATCGCGGTACTTCTCTAAACAGTTGTTGTATGAACAGAAGTGGTTTTCTTGGAAACTACAATTGTCTAAATCAAACATGTTAAATAAAAAAGCATATGTAAAATAAACATTAGAATGTCGTTATTCACACCAGGAAAAATTGTACTTTACAACAAATTTTCCAGCTTGTTGTTGAAAACCGTACTATGTTTTTATCTGTGTCATGTTGGTCTCTTGTGGAGAGCTGTCTCATAGCCACTCATGCCAGTTCTTTTTTCTTCTATAAAACAATTGACTTCAAACAGTGACGTTAGAGTTATTCTTTCAAAAGTGTACGACCGCCATGATGAATAGGTTGACTTTATTGGAATACATGTTTCACCTTTGACGGTAATTGTTGCATGAATGAATTAATAGTAAATACACAGATTTATACAAAATTCTCAGAAATGATCCTGAATAAGTTTAATTGTCATTTGTTCCATGTTTGCATTGTGTTCTGATTCTTTGTAAATATTTTTCGAGTAAATCTATTTCTGTTTGATGTGATGCTGTTCTAATCTTATTTTAATTGTCTGTTATTTATACTGTATCTTTTCTTTGGTAATCTGTTATGTAATAGGGAAATGTGTGTTAACACCTGAGCAAACATCCAACCTCATATCTTTTGCAAATTCTTTGACCTGACAATTAAACCATCCTGATGCAACTTTCTGCCCTATATTTTAATTCCGCTAATAAATGTGTCAGTGAACAAAATCCTCAAAGTCACACATAATGAGTTCATAGTAATTTCATAGTAATTTAAATAATTTAATTACCCCTGATTTCTTTCAGAACACACCATTTGAACTCATGATATGTAAAATTAAGGATTTAGTGCTCACATTATTATCAACCTAATTTTTCCTGCTATAACCTATCTTGTAAATAAACTCCTGGGAAATACTGTGTAGCAATGCCATTGGTATCCATGTTTGAATTAAACATAAATCATAATTTAATTACAACTTTTATTTTATATATATACATCACAATTATAATTTGGCCCTTGGGGAAACTACTCAGCTAAAAAATTTAATTTTTTGCTCCATGCCTAAACCAAGAGCCTAGCTATGTGCATACTGAAAGTAGCAAAGTATAGACCCCTGGCTTGACATCACACCAATCCAATTGGAACGATGGTTCAAAATAAATGCATGAGGCTATCAGGAAGCCTATGAGGCTATCATTCCTAGAGGCTATCATGCCTATGAGGCTATGAGGAAGCCTATAATGAGACAATGAGGAAGCCTATAGGAGGCTATGAGGAAGCCTAGTAGTGTTGATGTTGAATTGGTGTTGGAATGAATTTGTATGAAATTTGACAGTTTATCCTCAGAAATTCTTGGGGGATGAGTGAAATTTTTGAAACAACCAGTGATAAAATTTCATAAATGTCCATAACACCGATGGTAACAGCTGAGTGTCCCCAAGGATTTGTGAGGTAAGGGAGGGGGTACCTTCAATAAAGCCATGAAAAGAAAAAAGAAAAAAAAATAATAATAATAAAAGTTATCACATAATAATAACACAATATCAAGATCAATTGTCAAACAAAAACAATATCATCCAGAAACTCTGTAAAAAACATGCGTATGGAACATTTGAAAATAATCATTCCCTTAAATTCTACCTAACCTACTTTGAGCTGTTTTAATAGATGCTGGAGTTACCCTAATGTATCTGGTGTAACTATCTGAAGTCCAGCGCCCTAATGTTTTTATCAAGTGATCTTCTATTTTTGCCTTACCAGCACTAGTAGCTGCCCCAATTCTAAAACTATGACCATTATAATGACTTGAGTTGAAACCACATATATCCAGGACTTTTTTAATACAAGCGATGAAATATTGTCTCTCCAGAGGTTTCTTATCAATGGTTATGAAAAGTGGATCAGTTTGATTAGTAGGAGATAATTCTTTCCTTATTTGTATATATTTTAACAAAATTGTGTAAGGGCAGACAAGCTGACCTAATTTATGTAGCTGTATATTTATGCCTTTTCTAAAAGGATCAGTTTTTGATTGTTTTAATTTCAAAACTACTAAGTCTGTGTGAAATACAACATCTTCAATACATAAATTTATATGTGGATCAAATTGTGAGGCCTTTGACACTGTAAATTCTCCACATCTCAGAAATCCATAAAATGCGACAATGCATGCAGTTCTTAACATTAAATCAGTAAACTTGGAACATAAACCTTTTCTCAAACAATTTACAATTTTTTCCAAAATTTCGAAATTTATTGGTAATCTTATGTGATTTTTTGTTTTTTTGCAGTCTTTTTACAGAATTTAAAACATAATCAAGTCTGATTAAAGGTGTATTATGAGCAGATTGTAAGGGATCATTTTGATTACCCTGTACATATTTATATCTAATTCCACATAAATATAGTTTAATGGTAGAGTATTGTAAACTCAGAACTTTAAAGCAGTGGGCTATGAAATAAATTAAAATATCCTCAGAAATAGGAGGTAAACTAGAAAATTTAAAACCATTCAATAACATAAAAGTCTCAAATTTTCTGAACCCGGTATCATAAACAGTTCTTGTAGTATTAGCAATAGCACTGTTCCGAAGTTCATTTACTGCTTGATTTAGAACCACATTACATCTGAGCTGCTTGGGCACTTCATTGGATGTTGTGCTGCACTGGGAGCTAGTTTGCGGAATCTTTCTATCTGTAAACGAGATAGAGCATCACTTATATCATTCTGATATCCTGGAACATGTTTCGCACTAAAATGAAAGTTGTATTTACAAGCACACCATGTAAGTTTTCTCATTAATTTCATTATTTGTAAACACTTTGAACGTCCCTTTTTTACTATAGCTACTGTAGCTTCATTGTCACACCAGAAAAGAATGCGTTTTGTTGTCCACTGTGAGCCCCACAGTATTGCGGATACTACAATAGGGTATAATTCAAGAAACGCCATTGAAAATGTTTTGTCAGGATAAGCAATGTTTGATGGCCATGATGAATAAAACCATTCTCCCTTGAAATATCCACCAAATCCTTTTGTTGATGAGGCATCAGTAAAAAGTTCCATATCATAACTTGAGTAAAATTGTCTACTGTAAAACATGTTCACACCATTCCAGCTGCTCAGAAAAAGTAACCAAAATTCTAGGTCAACACGGCATTCCTTATCTAATTTAACATAATGATGCAAATCATTGACAGTAGTGGACAGCCCTATGAGGTATGAAACAAAGGATCTACCAGGTAAAATGACACGTGAAGCAAAGTTTAAGTGGCCCAAAAGCTGCAACAATTCCCTTTTTGTACAAGATTTTTTTTCCTGCATAATTTTTTGATGAATTCACAAATGCGATCGACTTTATTAAGAGGTAGTCGAGCTTCCATTTTTTCAGAATCTAAAATAATACCCAAATATTCTAAACATTTAACAGGACCTATCGTCTTATGTTTTGCTATAGGAATGTTCAGTTTTTTGAAAATCATCATCATTATAGCCATAGTCCTCTCACCATCAGCATCTGGTGGATCTATGGTTAGGAAATCATCCAATAAATGCAAAATGCTATTAACTTTGTAATTGTTTTCTGCAATATGACACAAAGCTTGGGATAAATGGTCAAAAATTTTGGGGCTTGAACGACATCCAAAAGTTAAACGGACATAAAAATAATACATTTTTTCCCATTTTATGCAGAAAAGAGGCCACTGACTTGGTATAATTGGACAATTTTTGAACGCGTCGGATATGTCGAACTTGCAAAGCCAGGAATTTCTTCCAAATTTTAAAATAACATCAATGGCGTCATCTATTCTTGCATAAGACATTGAGCAATCCTGTTTGTCAATAAGATCATTAATACTTAGATGTTTGTCATCATTATGTGGTGAAGATAAGTCCAATATTAAGCGCTTTTTACCAGAATATTTCCCTTCTGCAATACCAATTGGGCTTACCCTATATTTTTGAAAAGGGGGATCCTTAAAAGGCCCATACAAGAAACCTTTAAAAACTTCTTTCTCTATCAATTCAGAAACCACATCTGGTTGTGTCCTAGCAGATAAACTATTCCTACATTCTTTTGTAGGTAAATCTGTTGTAGATACCATAGTATCAAACCCTTTCTCTAAGCCATTGCATAAATAGTTTACAAATTTTTTGTCAGGATGATATATTAATTCTTTTGCAAGTTTAATAACATTAATTGGAGTAGTTGCCAGATATGGAAAATCATGTAGTCATTGACCTTGCTTATTTGTTGTTATTTTCTCAAACTTTTGTGAAGAGTTTACTGTATGTGGCTTAGATTGTACTTCAGTCCTACCTTGAGAGGGGAAAACTTTTTGACAAGATAATAGGGTATGACCAGCAACTTTACATCTACTACAGATATGTGAAAAATGACAAAAACTCCTGGTACAACCCCTACTGGTATTAAAATTATTGCACACCTCCCGCCCAGAATGATAAATCTTCTTTCTACCTAACTTATCAGTAGTGTCTACCTGCCTTGATACTTTATCTGGGTAGTCTGGATACGCCATGGAGGTTTGCATAGGACAAAAAGCAGTAGTGTGATCAACCAAATTACAAATTTTGCAAACATTTACATTCCCACCAGCAACTATTAATGAAAGAAGATCTCTATCTCTTTTGCTCCAGTCAACCTTAATCCTTCTCTCCCTTAAAAGAGCTGCTGATTTTGCAGAAAACAATTTATGGTAATCATAAAATCTGTCACCATAAAAATTACTAATATCTATTATCTCATCTTCATAAGCATCTAGCTCTGCTCTACGGTCAGGGTAAACTGATGACATGACCCTTTTAAACTTGCCAAATGCCTTAATGAATTCTTGAATTGTGAGTTTTCTATTAAGACGGGGATCTGGCTTCCCAGAAATATTTGATTCTAAGCCATTAGCTGCAACAGAGTGAACTTGGGGAGTTTCATAATTAGGGATAAGAAGAGATGCCAAATTAACATCCTTACCGTCAATGATTTGCTTTTGAATAGAGGGAGATATAATGTCCACATTAGAATATTCATCCGAACGCACTCCACATGAAACATTTCAAACTTGTGGTCCTGAGATGAAAGATGCATGCTCTTGTGTATTTCCATGTAAAACGGTGTTATTTCCTCTGTTAGAAGTTTCACTCCTATTTCCAATCCCTGCATGGTTGTACCACTGTTGAAGGTTGAATTCGCGATCTCTACCTGTGTCATGAGTATAATTGTTTCTGTAAATTAGCTGTTTGAAGGTCTCTTGTAGTCCTGCAAAACACTGAGCTATGTTCCTGTCTGTTCCACCATTCTCATTTTCGCTATTTGAAACACTGCTTCTGTGTTGATGCACTGATTCTGCTAAGGTAATTGGAAGAGTGCTCTCTGGTGAGGAATCTGTGTTAATCTCATCACTAACTGTCTCTGTCTGTTTGTCTCTAAAGGTGTTACTCCATCAAAACAATTCTCTAAATAAAGTTGTTGTAAATTCACATTGCGATAAGACGTGTCACGGTACTTGTCTATCCCAAATTCATGTATTTGGTTTTGATGTTATATATATATGTTATATTTGTTATTCTCGTGGGATTTTGTCTATATGTGTTACATTTTAGTGTTATGTCGTTGTTCTCCTCTTATATTTAATGCGTTTCCCTCGGTTTTAGTTTGTTATCCCGATTTTGTTTTTTGTCCATGGATTTATGAGTTTTGAACAGCGGTATACTACTGTTGCCTTTATTTAACACTTGTTTCGACATACCAGTAGGTGTTCTTATTCCCTTTTTGTTAAGTTCTTCTTTTAGTTTGTTTATTGTCCAGTTTGAAGGGTTATTAGAATCCCATTGGGTCTCATACGGAGAACTCCTAGTTTTCCTTCGCACACCTTTTCCTCTGGCAGACATTTTGTTGTCAGTAACTATCCCAAAATAATGTTTATTTTTCAGGTTAAATAGTCTGAATTAAATTTAGTTGTTTAAAAACTGTAATATAGCTTTGGTAAAGTAATCCAAACACTGAAAGTTCAAGTTTTTAGCTAAAACACTATTAGAGCCAATATTATTCTTATAACTGCTTAATCTGCATTTAAATGAATGAATACTCAAGGCAGCATACACAGGTTTTTAATACACAACTTCTTAATGGGATACTCCTAAGTGGGAGGAGTTAAAACTGCATCCAGATTAATGTATCAAGAAACAAAGGACAAAGGAAGCCAAATGCCACAAGTGGTCACTAATTAACAAGACATGTATATTTGTATTGGAACTGATGTAATTAGACCTCCTGCTAAGAACATGTGATAAACTTCACATCTGACTGATTGACATATGATAATAAATCTGTTTCATCTCAACAGCAAAGAAAATACACATCCTGGGAAAATCCTAAAATAATGACTACTGAGTAATTAAAATCAAACTATGTTTAAACCTAACTTATATAACATATAAGTACCTAACTAATCCATATGTACAAGTGTGTATCTGTAATACAAATTGTGTGGGTTTTCTTTTATAGGAAAATTAATAAAATTTCCATTTCTTATTTCTTTTTAATGTATAGGGAAATTACATCACAAACTTTCCTTCATTCTTTTTAATATTTAGTTTCTATTAGGTTATGAAGATTTTAGCATTTAAAAAAAAAAAACTTCAGTTAGCTTCATTGTTTTTGTCCTGGAGTAGTTATATGAGAAACTGGACACAATCACCCCTGCTATGTTTACATACTCAGATTTTTTGTTTTGTTTTAAACATCTGTTTGTGAACTAATATTGTATATCACTATATGAGCATGCAATGACAGATTTACAGCTCTACTTAAACATTTTATAATTGAGAGAAAATATAAAATTATCACTCTGAACGGGTATATATGTAGGACTGACCTGAGATTCGTTGAATGTCAATAAAAGACAAAACATGGACGAAATTTCCGATTTTTTTGTGAGATTTCGATTAAGAGAAGTGAGATGGGAGTGGGGTTTTGGTTTTGGAGTAGAGTGAAGGTTATCCCCCAGTTCTGTTTTCCCCTCCCCCCAATTCCCAATACATAAAAAAATATCTGACTTACCTAGTTCATCGTAGGTGAAATCTTTCTCAAAGATGAAGGAATATTTTCCATGCTTACCACGAACTGTTATTTTGTACTTATCCGTAACAGTGAACGCCGCCATGTCATCAGTTGCTTGAGTCTCGTGTGGTTAATTTTGATATACGCGGGATATCTATTTCAGTCGCTGCATTTTGTTAGTTTTTTCTGTGATAAGATATTTCATTGGTCAAAAAAGTTTCAAAACTTATAAGCTTTCTTCTGATTGGTTACGCTGGATATAGAATTTCGAATTTCGAATCTCGAAATCAAGATATTTGAATCTCGAATTTCGAATTTCGAATTTCGAACTTCGGATATTGAATCTCAAATTTCGAATACCGGATCTCGCATGATCCTTCTGGGCTTTCGTATGATCCAGATGTTGTAACCTCAATTCCGTCGTCGTGATCTCGCATTTGATATAACCGAAATAGACTAGTCAGTTTGCTAACTATGTTTTTCAATCCTAAAACGGTAATTTTGATATAAACTCTCACATACAAATCTGACCAATAAGATAAAAATTTATATTAAAATGGCAACGGCGGGTGCCACATGTACAGTGTGATTTGCCTCTTTTTCTGTAGCACCTGTAATTGACTTGGGATTTTGAGTAATTTGTTTCGCTCAGCATTTTTAAAACTTGATTGTTATGTTTTATCTGCCGTTTTTGTTGTTATTGTATCCGTTATGTTTTGATTTATGTAAGTGTTTAACCATCAACTACTACAACATATCAAGATCACCATGATATATCTAAAGATAAAGAATTTTCTTTGCCACTTCACACCACCAAGGTATGTAACCAATTTCTTTAGCTGATAATTTGATTTCCGTATTTATCAGTAACCATGTTCGTAGTTTGCAAAATTTTCAGGTGGTCGTTTGTTAAATGACTTGTCTGCTAAAGAACTGAAGCATGTTTTCGCTTACTCTCTTTTTATTACGTTGCATTTAGAAGCAAAAGCAAAGACTGGTAAGCCATGTGTATAATAATATGATTGTGTCCAGCTACGTATCTTCCTGTATGCCTTTACCATTTTATTAGATGTTAAAAATTTTGAAACTCTGATTAAACGTATTTGTCTAGTTCCACCATGATTTATGTTCAGGGACGTACATATATGTTTATAAGGAACTTCCAACTTGACATAGAACCCTAATCCATTATCATTGCAAATTGTATGGAACATATTACATATAGTTTAATTTTCATTATAAATTTGACATGAATCCTAGAAATAACTGTTTAGATAAAAAAAAAAATGGCAAGGTCAAGAATTCATCTCAAATCAACGTAGCGTGTAACCAAATACTTTCATGCTTATACTTTGTATAGATCAACAACGATTGCCAGAACACCGTTTTTGGTTTATCTTTACCAGAAAGGTTCATACTTAACTAAACTTTTACCTGAAACTTACGATTGAGCTCTGTTCCAACCCTAATAAAATTCACCAGGGTAAATACACAAATAAATGAAAAAGTTTTCATTTTACTATTTTCTATATGATAAATTTCATGTGAAAATTTATTTTCTATTTTTAACCACTGGACGGGAAGTATTTAACATAAACGGATTATATTGAACTTTGAAATATACGGAACAAATAATGTGTATTTAAATATGTGTTTCAATGATCTGTTTCGAAAAGGAAATTGAACATTATATCAATAACCTTCAATTTAATTTTGTGCCTTTTCAGTTTTTAGTAAATAAATGACGTATAGCCTCATCAGTGAATACACATCACATATTTAATCCAAAATTGTAATGCGAAGCAATTATTCAACAACAAATTGTAACACAGAAATAAATATCAAGGAAAGAATGCCACTAGCAAACAGTCCAGGAACTGCTTTCCCTGCGAGACGTTGAACTCATCCGTTTCTTGACCTCAATGTTCGGTGTAACTGACTACCGCTTGTTTGTTTGTAGTTTTGTGTTTGGCGAACGTTTTCTTGTTTCTTATGCTTTTAATTGTAATTCCCGTTTACATCGTCTAATTTAGATTTTCGGTTATCGTGTTGTCTTCCATTAGAGAAAAACATCAAAGGTCGTGCAATTCAGATTGATGAAATATATTTTTGGTAATAAAAATGTATTATCAAAAACCTAAAATCGAAAATACTGTATTTCCTTTTTTGACACAAAAATAGGTTAAAATTTTATGAGAAGAATACCTTGGAATATTTTGAAAGAAATGAATGGTTTCTTTTTTTTTTGTCAAGCTAACATTAATAAAACTTAGTTTAAAATGGTAATGATTCTTTATTTGGTAGACCGCAAGTGTTAAAATCACCAATACGTTTGTGTAAGTCATTTAGATAAATTTCATCTAAGCTTCAATAAAAAACAGATGAATTTTAATTGATCCCTGTCAAGTAGCTTACTGCAATTATTGTTAATGAGTTTTGCAATCACCATAATGTCGGCATATTCCTAAAGACTGGGAGTCAGGTTCACTTGGTAAAAGGAACGCAGATCCTAAAGTAGTTTTGGTAAAGGATGTCGACTGTTTTCTTCTAAAGAAAGGAATCAACAGGGATGCAAACAAATAATATGTCTCAATACCACCTGCTTATGATGCAAGCAAGGTAGAAATACACTAGTGAATTGACAGTACTGTTACGTGAAAGTTAATGTTGTCTTTAAGGGTTATATAAAGGTAACGCCGTCACGACATTAAAATTGGCCGAGGAGATTCGAACGCGCCCATGCCATAACTACGGTAGGCAGAGCTCCTCGAAAAAAATCAGATTTTGACATTTAATGAAGTGATTCGTAATAGTTTTTCAGCGTATTTTCAACAGAATATACAATATTCCTTTCGTAGCTAAGTTTTAGTGGCGATTTAATGTACATTGATGTGAATAATTGAGATATTCAAAGTCTAGAAGTCGTCTCAATTTTTCAAAATGGCGGATGGCAATGTAGATCCAAAAAGTTCGACCAAGTCTTATGCTGAAGCAGTTTCTCCTAAAGACAAAACGTCAAATGATCAGTCAGTAAGTGAAGTTAAACCAATCTTCATCTTGGAACAAGACTTATTTGGTTCTAATAAGCCCTCACAAGACCAGTACCTCACTCATCTCGAGCTATACAGATCTGTTGAACATCTTGTAGACCCCAGTCATTTGAAAGCTTTACAAAGGGTTAGGGGTTTATGGAGATTATATTTTGACAATCAGGAAGACCGAGATAAAACACTCACAAATGGTCTTGTTATTCGTAAAAAGCTAATACAAACATATGCTAGAAATCCCAAAACTGCTGAAAATGAAGATCCTAACAATGTTCGAGTAAGAATAAAAAATATACCTTGCTCAGCAGATGACGGTCAAATTCAAAGAGCCCTTGAATTTAATCACTGTGTAGTACATACATTATTTCGTGAAAGGCTACGAGTCGATGGACGCGTAACAAATTGTCAGACTGGCGATTGCATTGCAATATGTGACCCAATACCAAATCCTTTGCCAAAAACTTTATTCATAGGTAAATACAAAGCAGTGGTACTCCATCGAGGTCAAGTTGACACCCGTACAAACATTAAATGCAATAAATGTCTACAAGAGGGACATAAATCTTATGAATGCCCAAACGATTGGGTGTGTCGAACATGTGGTGGCAGCGGTCATAAAGCAAGCTATTGCACTACTTGCCCAGATGATTGGGTATGTCAGACATGCGGGAAGTCCGGTCATACAGCAAAATACTGTAATGCAGACTCCGATTCTTCTAGTGAAGATAGCCAATGTGAATCAGAATCAGATTCAGACATTCCCACACATCCAGAAAGCTGTCAAAAGGATGCGTCACAAACAACCCAAGCAGCTGAAGCAGAACAAAAAACGCCTAGCTTTACTTTTAACAAACAGGCAAGCAACAATCTTGAAAATCATTCAAACCTAAGTGAAAAAAAGGAACAACGACATGTCAAAAAGGCTAAACGAGCAAAAAATAAAAAGGACAAACAAAATTCAAATAAAGATCAGCCGAGCATGGAACGCTTCCTAGCAGAAACCTTTAGAACTCCATCAAATAAAACCAATGAAGAGAAAAAAACACGTACTAAACAAACAGCAAGTACTCCTACTGATGAGCTTCACAAGAGAGAAGAACCAGTGAAAAAAACAAAATCCTAAGCTCATCTTAATTATAACTATCAACTACAAATCTTCATGTGTTTTAAATTGTATATATTGTATATAATTCTTTGTTTACTTTGTATTATAAACATAGACTGTGTTTATCAAGTGAACAAAATTGTAATTTGTGAATGTGATGTCTGTATTGTAGATAGCATACATTCAAAAGAGAAATATCAGAATAGTTGTTTATTTAAAAATGTAGTAAATACAGCATATATGAAATTATTTGTAAATGAAAAATGTATAGACTATGAATATAAAGGTGGTAAATCTTCTTGGATAAAAAATATTGTTCCATGCACATCTAAAACAAATGAAAATTGCTTAATTGGTTGGAGCACTAAATTAACGAAATGCAGTATTCATAGACACACTTTAATCCTTTGTCATAATATATTCTTGGAATCAAGTAAAAAACAGCCAGTCTTGAAGTATAAAAGTACAGTTTCGGTAAATGACAATCTTCCGATGTTCTTTTCTTCAGGATACGAACATATTTCTACACAGTTATTTTTTATAAACATTAACGAAACAGCCAAAAATATCCAACTGTTCTTGAACTTAGATATCACACACTTCTTTGTTGTGCACATATTTCCAGAATTAAGCACTTCTAGTAAAGTCATTTGGCTAACAACATTCTGTGACACGATTAATTCCATATCTGTAAAAAAATATAAAAGTTGTAAATACAAAAGAACCACCCGCGCTATCAAAATTACAGTAAATGACAATGCTAATGTTTACAAAATACAAGACGTTTTCAGAAAGTCAGTAATGAAACTAAAAATAGAAATTAACTTTACCTGTGCTATTTATAGGTCTAAAAATAACTACATGTTTATCTGGGTCACGATACATAGAACAGGTTTATACATTTTGCTAGACTTAAATAAATCGTTTAAGAGATCAACAATTAAACTTCTTTAATACTATAATGAAAACAAAAAACTTCCACATTTGCTCACTTAATTGTCAAGGTTTAGCGAGAAAGGAAAAGCGCTTTAGATTATTCTCTTGGTTTCAACAGCAGAAATGCGACATTTTAATGGCACAAGAAACTCACTTGTCAAAAGATTTGATAAAGCAAATTAACAATGAATTCCATGGCAAACATCTTCACAGCCTAGGCACAACAAATTCAAGGGGAGTTTCTTACTTTATTAATAAAGCACTAGACTTTAAATTAATTAATGAATTTTGTGATAAAGAAGGGAGAATTATTATAATTAATATAGAAATTCAAGATAAGATTTTTACCTTAGTAAACTTGTATGCACCTAATGAAGTTCATGCAAGAAACCAATTTTATAAAAAAGTAAGTAAATTAATTGAAGAACACACTCTTGGTGCTCTAATAGTAGGGGGAGATATGAATGATTTACTCTCAGCTTTAGATACAAAGAACAATAAATTACATAAAAAGTTAAAAAAGCCAGTCAATGGTTTAAAACAATTAATTAAAACACATAAATTGATAGACATTTGGAGACAATTAAATAAAGATAAAAAACAATTCACATGGAAAAGAAAAAATTCTACAAATGAAGCTAGTAGAATAGACTTCTTTATAATATGCACACAAGCACGCCTAAGTACTGTATCTGCTGATATCAGGCCTGCACAAATTTCATTCACAGACCACCAGGCTATTTCGCTTAAATTAGACATTTATGCAAATAATCGGGGTAAAGGATATTTTAAAATGAATAACAGTATATTGACTGATACTCAGTACAATAAACTAATAAATAAGTTAATTGAAAAGTATGAGCAAAATTTTAATCTTACAAATGTCCTAAATCAGTGGGACCTGCTAAAAACTGACATAAGAGAGTCTACTATCCAATACTGTAAATCAAAAGCCAGAGAAAGGAAAAATAATATTTTAATAATGGAAAATAAACTAAATCTTTTAAATGAAAGATTAGACAAATTACCTGATAGGAAAAATAATGAACTTTTTAATCAAATAAAAAATTTAGAAAAAGATTTAGAAGAGATATACTCTTTAAAAGCCAAAGGAGCCCAAGTTAGATCAAGAATAAAATGGGTAGAGGAAGGGGAAAAAAATACTAAGTACTTTTTATCTCTAGAAAAAAATAGACAGGCTAAAAAATCTATTAATAAATTAATGACCAAAACCGGTGAGGTTACTGTTGATCAAAGTGAAATTTTAGATGTAAGTAAAGAGTATTATAAATCTCTGTACGAAAGTACATGTCCCGAAACTGAAATTTTAAAGACATACATAGAAAATACCCCCATTGATCATTCTTTAACTCCTTGTGAAAGCAAACAAGTGGATGGTAAATTAACTTTAGAAGAGCTAACATCTTCTATTTATAATATGAAACTAAATAAGACTCCAGGCAAAGATGGCTTAACAGTTGAGTTTTATCGACAATTTTGGCCAAATTTAAAACATATTGTATTGAATGTTTCTAATACATGTTATGATAATGAAACTTTATCTGAGACCCAAAAGATTGGGATAATATCATTGATTTTAAAAAAAAATGACCCTTTGTCCTTAGATAATTACCGTCCAATTACTTTATTGAATACTGATGTAAAACTTATTACATATACTTTAGCACAAAGACTAAAAAAAATCTTACCCCTAATTATACATAGAGATCAAAATGCTTATGTTAAAAATAGATATATAGGATTTAACGTACGCCAAATTCAAGATATTATAGATTATGCTGAAAACTTTAATATTGATGGAGCTATACTATTTATTGACTTTTCTAAAGCGTTCGATTCACTCGAATGGGACTTTATGCTGGAATCATTAAAAAAATTTGGATTTAATAAGTCTTTTCAAAAGTGGGTCAAAACACTTTACCATGATATAAAAGGATGTATTTTAAATAACGGGTGGATTTCTGAAACCTTCGGGATTCAACGGGGAATTCGACAAGGATGCCCTTTAAGCGCGTTATTGTTTGTTTTATCAGTTGAAATACTGGCTTGTAGGATAAGGGATAATAATGGTCTGAAAGGGATACAAATAAAAATTGATAAAAATACTCACAGCCTAAAAATCTCACAGCTAGCAGATGATACAACTCTCTTTCTAAGATCTAAAAATGAAATAAAAAATGCACTTAATTTAATAGAAACTTTTGGATCTTTTTCAGGGCTTAAACTTAATAGAAATAAAACAGAAGGTATATGGTTAGGTAAACTAAAACACTGCAAAGACAAATTTGAAAGTATCAATTGGAAAGATACGGTGAAAAGTCTTGGCATTTATTTTGGCCTGAACAAAAAAGAATGTGAAACAATAAATATAGAAAGACAGTTTGAAAAATCAGAAAGGATACTAAATGATTGGAAGAAAAGAAAATTGAGTATGATAGGAAAAATAACTATAATTAAAACACTAGTTATTCCCAATATAACATACGTTGCTTCATTGATAAATCTAAGCAGTGAAATTATTAGTCAATTTAAAAAAATCTTATTTAATTTTTTATGGGAGGGTGGTAGCGAGAAAGTTAAACGCTCAGTGTTAAGAAAAGATTATATTGAAGGGGGATTAAAAATGACAGATATTGACGCATACATTGAGGTTATTAAAATAAATTGGGTTAAAAGATTAACTGATGAAACTTGTGCTAACTGGAAAATCATACCTACTTTTTATTTTAGAGAGTTTGGGGAAAATAATTTAATATTTAAAATGAATCTTAATACTCATAAGTCACTAGAAAACCTTAAAAACTTACCTACATTTTACTTTGAAATTTTGAAATGTTGGATTAAAAATGGAGGTGGAAAGACGAAAGTACCTGATAATTATAGAGATATAAGAAAGCAAGTTATTTGGGGAAACCAATATATAAAAACAGGTGGTAAAAGTTTATATTATAGTAATTGGGTAAAGGAAAACATAATTTTTGTAAATGATGTAATTGATGATAAAGGAGAAATTTCTCATAAAATATTAGATAAACTTAAAAAGAAACAAAATTGGATTTCCGAAATATGTTCCCTTCGGAAAGCGTTACCCAAAAGTTGGATCCAAAAATTAAAGAGCAATATATCAAAACATACTAAAATCAACATTACACAAGACATTAAAATGTTAAGTAATGGATTGTATTACGATCTAGACAAAATTAAGTTTAAAGAAATTTATAATATTATTATCAGGTCAAATAAAGAGCTTCCAGTAGGTTTTTGCTCATGGAAAAACCAACTATCAGGTGAAAATGTTATATATTTCATTAAGAAAAATTTATCTTTCACCTTTCTTTTTTTAAAAGATAATAGATTAAAAATGTTTAGATGGAAATTACTGCATAATATTTTAGCTATTAACCATAATTTGTATCGCTGGAAGGTAGTTAATAGTGAAAACTGTGAACTATGTTCTAAATCTGATAGCTATAATCATTTTTTCTTTGAATGCACATGGGTAAAAAATTATTGGACATTTCTACACAAAATATTTATGTATCTTAATATTGGGCAACATGTTTTTTGTCTACAAAATCTTGTAGTAGGGTACAACATTGAAGATGTGGATTATCATGTACTTAATCATATTATAACAATTGTTTGCTTTGTGATTTATAAATGTTTTTATTTATCCGAAAAGAGAACCAAATATGTGAATATGATGTCAGTCCTAAAAAATGAAATTGATACACAAATTTTATATCATCCGGAAAATTCCTTTTTGAGAAAATTTCAAAGAAAAATTTTAGAAAACTGATTCTTTGGTTGTCATATTTATAGTTGATTGACCTACATTTTTGAGAATCACAAAAATGTCATTGAAATAAAAAGAAGACAAATTTCTAACGAAATTGCCTTTTACTTTTTTTGTTTGATTATCATATATAGTATATCATTCAATGTTTAGCGTACTTGAAAGATAAGACACTATCTAAAAACTAATTCAATTATACTGACCTCTTAATCCGATCGAAACCATGCTCTTTCACTTTCGATTAATCCAAAACTAAAAGCTAAACAAAAGACGGTCAAAGTTCCGTTTTTCTTTTCATTGTGAAGTAAAGTACATGTTGTAGACAGCTATTACTCTGTTAATTGTAACTAACACGCAATACTACATGTATGTAAAATTATAAAAAGTTTACCAATAAAATCCCCTGGTTTTATTGGTAATTAACCATACAGGGCAGAACCTTAATGCCATTGTTGTAACATTAAGGAGATTTGTTAACAACTATTATAGTATAAAAATAAAGTATCTGAAGTTGTAAAAAAAAAAAAAAAAAAAAAATTGGCCGTACCTGGACCGATAATGGTTTACTTTTATAAATTGTAACTTGGATGGAGAGTTGTCTGATTGGCACTCATACTCCACCTTCCTGTATCTATATATTAACACACGGGAAAATGTCTTTAAGTTTTTGTTTTGATCAATAGAACAAAATATGAAGGATCTAGTGTCTTTCATGCACAAATCATAAATAACCTATTTCCATGTATAATGTCTGTTTGTTTCATTTACACATCTTTGTCGATATCATGCAATTGTATGCGACAGTATACAAGAGAGAACTATTACTATGTATAAAACAAGCTTACATTCACCATTTTCTACACAATGGAATGTTTGTAGTCAGGAATATGGCAGATGTTTCCATTTTTTGTATGGGTTTGAGCTTATGATTTTGTCATCAATTAAGGGAATATCAGATTTGAGTTTTGGATGGAGTTAGGTATTTTAGTAAAATTTTTTTCACACAGACTCTAATCTAGTACAATTTAAAATAATATTTTTCAAACTGCCATTCTCTGGACTTATTCTGACTGTAAGTATACTTGTTTTTTAAATATTATCCCAAATACCAAATATAATTTTTGACCCTTTAAGTTTATTTAAAACATGTTTCTTGAACAAATTTTTCATAATAGGAATTAAGAAACATTTAAAGAAAAAATGCAAAACCCGATATACGCTAGTTTATCTATCTCAATAAGAAGTACAATAATGAGGATTGAAATTCATCATAATAATTAAAATTATAAGTCTGGTACCTCTATAATTTGATGAGTTTCTTTATCATTTGCTCATAGTCAATACATGAGCGGCAGACTAGAACTGTTTGAAATAGCGCTTTTTGCACCAGCTAAATGTATTGACGTCTATCATGTTCATATAAATTTTGTAAAATATTTGTGTATATTTTGAAGCAACTGTAAAAATAAAGAATATCAAATGTTGATATATTGTCAATTCTCAGGTTATATAGATTTCCTTCCCGCACAAAAGAGAAAGGTACATTGCAAAAGATGAACTTTCTTTCTTAACTATAAATTTAAAAAAAAATCAGAAATCTATGTTTAAAACAAACCAGCTTCTGCTTCTACGGGGCGCTGAATGGGACTCTTGTGGTTTGTACTCGAAATTCAATTTTGTACGGACAAAAGTTAATTTTGATCAACAAATATTAGTTCAGTTTAACAAAATTTGTAGCATACTACAAATTTAAATTTTGTCATACAAAATTATCTTTCAGTGGCATGTAGTAATTCATATTTGTAACACAGACTTTACTTTTGTTACCTAATTTGAAAATTTAGCGACAAAAGTCAATTTTGTATGCAAATTAGTTTAGTTTGGATTCTGTGAACTAATTTGCATACAAAATTGATTTTGTTAAACAGAAGTGAAAATTAAACACAAAAGTCAATTCTGTGCCACAAAAATCAATTTTGTGTTACAAAAGTCATTTTTGTCACAAAAGCCAATTTTGTGTCACCAAAGTCAATTTTGTCTACACAAAAATAAACACAAAATTCAATTTTGTGTTTATTTTTGTGTAGACAAAATTGACTTTTGTGACACAAAATTGAATTCTGTCACAAAAAATTTTCACTTCTGTGTAACAAAACTCAATTTAGTCTACACAAAAAAATAATTTTAATTTCAAAATCACAGAATGCTATTCTAATCAACATGTTAATTGCGTAAAAAATCAATATTGTCTAACAAAATTGACTTTTGTGCTTGAATTTCCATATCAGTTAATAAAAGTCAATTTTGTATGCAAATAATTTTATATTTGCATACCTATTTGACAAAATTGAACAAAATTGAATTTTGTCATGACAAAATTGAATTTTGTCATGACAAAAATTAATATTGTCTACAAAAATGAATGTTGTCTACAAAAATGAATTTTGGCTACAAAAATGAATTTTGTCCACAAAAATAAATTTTGTCTACAAAAAACGAATTTTGTCTACAAAAAACAAATTTTGTCTACAAAAAAGAATTTTGTCTACAAAAAACAAATTTTGTCTACAAAAAAGAATTTTGTCTACGAAAAAGAATTTCGTCTACAAAAAAGAATTTTGTCATTACAAAATTGAAGTTCTCTTTAAACAAGTCTGTATCACATAGTTTTGTAAGACAAAAATGATTTTGTTATGACAGAATTGAAATTTGTGTACACAAAATTGAATTTGATTACAAAAAGTTCAAGTCCCAATAAGCGCCCCGTAGCTTCACACCCATAAATACTCGAAAGGGCACAGATAAAGGCAACAGTAGTATACCGCTGTTCAAAAGTCATGAATCGATTAAGAAAAAACAAATCCTAGTAACACACAAAAAAACACATCACCAATAAGAGGAAAACAAAATAGATATAATTAAACCATTTTGAAAATTTAATATATTTTTTGTAATCAATTGTTCACGGAATGATCATATAGACCTAAATCAGAGTATCTGGTATTAGTAATATGTGTTGTTTTGTCGTACACATCTTGTATAGTTCGATCAAAGTTTTCTGTGTCGTTGATTTTCTGTGGGTTTATATTCAAAATGTTATAATCCTCTCCATTGTCAATGTACTCGCTGTAATTCGTCTCTCCTTCAAAATGTCCACTTTCACATGTGTTATGATTGTTATCCACTTCGTTGTAATTTTCTGATAGATCATAATAAGAATTGTCAGCAAGATGTTGGTTATTCAATGTATCGGTGGTTAGAAGGTTGGAATATGAATATTCATTATTAACATCGTCATTAACAATGACATCTTTAATCATTTCAGTGTCATTGGCATATACATGTATTTCTGTTCCACAATAAGTTTTGCCATTCGCAATCCTGTGGCCATCAGAGTTTGCAGTACTGTGGTGATCAATGTTTTGCATGCTATAGTGATCATTATCTGAACAATCAAATGGTTGCTTTTCTGAACATTTTCTGAAAAGAATAAAAAGAATCTAAACACAGCAATTTCGTTGTTGTTTAGGAAAACAACCTTGCCAACATGACAATTTCTGTGTCATTTCGGTTTCTTGTGGAGAGTTGTCTCATTGGCAATCATAACACATATTCTTTTTTTTAAAGATAAGGTGATTGAAATTATTTGTTCACCATGTATCTAAAATATTCTCAAGTAAAGATATCTCTTATCTGTGTGTACAAAACATGTCCTCAAAGAAAAAGAAAACACATGACACGAATGCAAATGACAAAATTAAATACATGTATGCTCTACAAATGTTTATGACCTACCACAAGAAGGAAGAGTACGGACCCTAAGTATGTTGTATCAAAACGTTTTACCCATATTCATTTTTTTGTGATCACATGCTGTCATTGTGTTAATGTTCTAAGACTAATACTATTTGTATTGTAATATTTCAGTTTGTCTATATACCTTTTGTGTTTCTCTGATGCATATGACATAACTGTGTTCTTATGTATCCTGTCATTGCGTTATATTGCCATTGTTTTGTTACATCTATGTTTGTTTTCATAGTGATTAAGATATTAACACAACGTTGGCTGCTGTACCCCTATTTGTGACATTTTTACCTATTCGTTTTGTTTGTTTTGTTCACACATCGTTGTCAATATAATGGAATTTTAGCCGATCATCATCAAGTGAGAGGTTTAGTGTTTGATTACAGACTTTCCGTCTTCAATTTTCCTCAGAGTATTTTTGTGATTTTAGTTTGGATTGATATCAAATCAAGTCATTAAAACATTCGCGAAGCAGTATTTAAACACGGAATACTTTCTATTCCTTATCATTTCTATCTTTTCCGTTAACCCGATACAGTCCATAATTTATTTCATATTGTTTTATATTTTAAAAATAAATATTGGTATCATACTGAACCTTCCTAGTTGATTTTTTCCTGTTCTCCTCTGTCGTCCTATTATGACACATATAACGATAAAAACAACTGCCATTCCAATTATTACGCCTGTAGCACCTCCAATAACCACTAAAATGAAACAAAAAATATATTTCGTAACAGTTGTAAACAAATGTAAGAATTCCAATATTCATATACTTCGTGTTTAATAAGATATGTTTCTGATGTTTCTTATGATTGTGCCCTTTTGAAAAGAGCCCATATATTTGATTTAGTGAATTAAAGTTCATATCAATAATTGTCAAGTTACAACAGACAAATATTTAGCGTTACCTAATGTATCCCTAATACCTTTGAAACCATATTGACATCATTGGCTACCATTATATCCTCTTTCAAACCGGTAGATATTTTTTTCATAAAATGTACGAAACTACTTGCAATAAAGTATAAACAGATTCAACCTATTTAATTTACCAATATCATAAACAAAATAGTCTTAAATGTAAGCATTCTTTCAAAAAGCAGTAACTTGAATTCTAATGATACATTAAATAGACGCACTCAAGATTGCGTATAAATACACTCAATATCAGTTAAATCAATTTAAGCAACATATTTTTAAAAGCAAAACTTACATTTAACCTTAAATGTTTGATCTGTGTAATTTCTAATTCTAAAGCAAAACCGTTTGTTATGATTATTTTAATTGGATAACGTCACCAGTTTGCAAAACATCAATTTACGCAAGGGCAGATGACGTATGACAAATCTAAAATGTATGATTTATCGTTGTTTTCTGTCAGTTGCATTAGAATGGGAATGACAAAATTGTCTTAAAGCACCTACGGCATTACCAGGTGATTTGATGATCGAAAATACCCGTGTACTGACTCTGTTGACGCATCGCCAGTAAATTCATTCTGCGACCACTATTCACATATGGATACGGTTCGAGCTTAAAATACAATTCAATTATCTCCTCATTAAAGAACTTGCATACTACACGACTTCATAAATGAAAGTGTATCAGAAACTACACATCATTTAAAGATAACAACCAATACAATTTATAATGTGTCATGATTTCTTAAAACGTCCTGAACCATATCAGGAACATGTTGAGATCAACTAGTTCGTTTATATGTATGTTACATTTGTTTTTTGTTGCACTTCAGTGTACCTGTTGGTGTGTTTCTCGCGGTGTTAGTTTGTAACCCGGGTTTGTTTTCTCCCTATAGATTTATGATTTTTCAATACCGGTATACTATTGTTGCCTTTATTTATAATGTGCCTTTTCACAAAGTAAGTATCAATGCGCAAACACTTAATAAACCAAACCCTACTGAAACGCAGACGACCAAACACCACAATCAGATAATCTACAGCGTATTCCTGCATATTATTCTAATATCAAAGAAAATATATATGCACATATGGGTTGACTGACGGGAATACATTTCATTGTAAATTGAAGTAATCGTACATTTTTAATAGAATAGATCACACCATTTTACCTGTGTTGTCTGAATTTAAAGATGGTTTAAAAGTGGTATTCGACATCGTAGAAAACGATAATGTTGATGGCAGTTCTTCAGTGGTGTGATAGTCTAAATGATGAAGAAAATAAGGGAACTTGATTAATACTTTTTTATAATATAAACATGTTAAATTTCTTAAATTCAAATGTATCAATTGATCTAGTGGCTGGTCTAAGTTTTATACGACATTAAATAGAGAGACAAATGACTTAGAATTAAGCAATTATATGTGACTGTGTCAACATTGCAGCAACAGATTTGTGAAGCATGATTCTAGACAAACAGGACATGGTTAACGGGTATGTTGTCGTCTTGGCAGTGATGCAACTCTGATTTCTTTTAATTGTTGTTTTGGATTTTTGTCTCACTAAATGTACTTAAATATCTATTTTATATTCAGAGGTAGCGTCTATATTCATGATATTTTAGGAGTAAACATAACAAATACAAACGGGTATTTTAATGCGAATGTATTGTTCTGGTGTGGTGTTCTGCCTATCAATCAATGAATCGTTATGCAAGTTTATAGACCTTTGATTCAACAGAAAATCACGGACTTTCTATTTTGCTTTTTGATACTAAATTGGAGTTTTATTCGGCATTTGACATTCACCCCAAACCGCATATCGCTCTAATGAATGAGTTGTTGCTATAAATTTTCCGTTGAAAGTGAGGAGCGTTTGTCTATTGGAAGAGAGAAGCGACCAACTAGTGTTTTAATTTCACTTAGCAGTTTAAGGTTTGAATAGTAATTGTAGTTTTGGGATTCAGTATATAGTTAATTTATCTTATGTTGATCAATTTAGGGCTCTAATCCCCAAATTTTTAGAATAAAAGAATACTTTAAAAACTGAAATATCAGACAAAAAAAAAAAACAAACTGTTACAACCTGTTATTTGTGTAAAGGTGGCATAGAATCCTTTGAAATTTCTCCCGTAGTCAGAATGAAAAACAACTCGAATACTACTGGATAGTGTAAATGTCAAAACCGGATTTTGAGTTCCGCAAAATCTTCCAATACGTTGATTTAAGTCATAGATCTGCAATTAAAAAAAAAATATATATATTATAATCTCACGCATGTCTCTTGTATTCTTGCATGACATTAGTGTGATTAATATATATTTGATTATAAGAATTAAGAGATGTAGTGTGACTGCCATTAAGACAACTATCCACGATAGGTCAAATGAAGTGAATGTAGGCAGTTGTAAGCTATCGAACGAATTGCAGCAGTGGGTAAAATCCATTCTGTCAATTTGGCTATACGGGGACCCGACATGAAAGATTTAAACATCTCAAACAAGAAAACTTAAGGCCTAAATTATAACAAAACAATCTACGAAAATTAAATATTAAAGAAAGGTACATAAATAATATGACAAAGTTAAACACCTGCGTGAGCGCTCATCCTCATCTAATTGTGGAACAAGAGAGCTAAATCAAAAAATGAGAACAGGATGTCAAAATTAGTTGCAATTGGTCAATAAACATTAAGCAATAGAAACGAAGTACCAAACATAATTGTACTCATAGTTACTGACAAGTATGTCCAATCACAACTTATCTATAAGTATTTTTCTCCCTTAATAGAATATCAGCACATTACCCTCCTTTTGTACAGAAATTAAAAAAAAAAACAGAAGATGCACCCCTCCCCCTTCTGACTGTTTACGAGATACATAAACATCATCTGGTATTTCAATATATAACAGGAGATAGCTGAAACAATATTGAAAAGAGCACTAGAAGGTCAGTGAAAACAAATCTTCATTTCACCACTTGCATCAAAAATTAAAGCAAGACAAATGAAAGTTGCACATGGTTACACTACCGAGTTTTGATGTACATTTTAATAATAGTGTCTGGGTTCTGATAAAAAAGTATTGATTATTTTTATGTCCACTAATATCGTTCAGACACTATAAGGAATTTTTTCATCATTTTCACGTTGACACGTGATACTAGATGATATTTTGAAATATTATGAAAAGCGATAGTTGAATAGTAGGTACGGTTTATCATACCAATACGGTATTATTCCACTTCAAGTTCAGGCTTTTCTGTTTACACAATTTTGCAACACATTTGAGTCACGTGCAACTCTTCATTCACAACTTTGAAAGTTACACAACAGTAATGAAGCTTAAAAAAACAGAATTTTCATTAGAATTCAATGTATAGTATAATGAAAATTAATTGAATTTTGATGTTCTAATTGAAAATAGACAAATAAGAAAACCTAGAAAACCACAGTTGGAATAGGACGGTATATAGCTTTATGAATAAAATTCTATACGATTGTGAGATTCCCATATATAGAAATTTATTAAAGTATTGGATACTTGCCTCCACAAAATCGTAATCACAGTCTTTTTGCTTTTCTAACTCAAAATGGAGAAATGTTAAGTTGATCGATGATTCGTTATATGGACTGACTATCCTATATTCACAATCCGTCTGTCTGTTATAATTCTCCGGATAGTTTGGTGATTGGATACGTCCAGATACTGCATTCAGATATCCGCTGCAATCTTAGAAAATGAATAACTACCATAATACGATTTAGACTAAAATGTGATTTAATTTTTTGCAGTATTGAGAAAAATCTTGTGTAATTCATATACAAAGTTAACTATTGCGTTTTATTGCCTATTATGTCTCTTTGTTTTGTTCACTCGTCGTTGTCGGAAAAATGGAATATTATGCGACTGTCATACAAGTGAGAGATTTACCAAGCTATAAAACCAGGTTTCTTTATACGAAAATGCCTGTACCATGTCAGGAATATGACAGTTGTCATCCATTCGTTTGATGTGTTTGAGCTTTTGATTTTGTCATTTAATTACTTTCCGTCTGGAATTTCTGTGATTTTACTTTTTCTAACACTATTGTTTTGTTTTTTTCATAAAAACAAACACAGCGCAATAATTTCTGAATTTGCATTATATTTTTTAAATGAACTGCTCTCAATTTTAATTCAATTTGGTAAACGTTTTACCAATTAAGATTAATTGTTTTAACAAAATTATGTTTTGCTTTGATAAGTTGCGAGAATGATACTTTATATATTTTTTTCTAAATATTCATCTAGATTTATTTTAAAGAGGAACACGTATACTTTTTAAGCTGTGGTCCTCCTGCATTTAAAATGAAAAATAATAACAAACGGAAAATTTATAATAATGCTTTCTTTTACGTAAACTATATAGTATTTACATACGTTTAGAAATATATCTAACAGGTTATGCTCAGATTGTTACACTTTCTGTATTCATTGGAGATTTTGTATATTTTGAAGCTCTAATTTTTCATGTCTGTGAAGTGTTTTAATACACACAAAAAAAGTTAATCACCCAACTTGCAATGACAAATGATTTGTTTGGTGACATGAAATTACTGACAAAATAATCGCAAAATTGACCAAGGCGTTAGACTTACATTACACAGAACAATGAACAATACACATACGGCATACCAAGCTGTGTTTATATGTAAAATTAGTACAAAAATTTAATTAAAAAACCTAAACAATGTCAATATTGAAAAGTCATGTAATCGATTTAAATGAAAATAACGATGGTATTCTGTAATTTTGCTATTTTGTCTTTTCTTCTGGACTGACATGATTACTAACAAAACTGTTTCGGTTTGATTCATCCTTGACTTTCAAATATTCGGCCTTGGGCGTTCCTGATGACGGTAAATCAAGAACAGCGCTTCGGACGCATCAAATCTTTAACGTTTTTTTTTTTATTTTTTTGTTTACACAAGAATCTTTTACTTTTCCTTGAGGAGATGACTAACACATTTCTGAAGATCTGTATCATATTTTATTTTAACAGTCAATTTATCAGAAAGGAAACTGTTGTTAATAAAAATCTGTTCTTTTTTCTATCGATTTTATGTCTTGATCTTGACGCCAAACTCTTATCTAAATTTTAAAACGATTCATGAATGTTTACAAAACTATTTTTCATCAAAAGATTGTTTTCCTATGAAAATATGAATGTCAACTGTCCGTCTATCATTTAGATAATTTCTTTATATCACACAAAAGCTTCTGTCAAAGGTTCATGAAATTCAATGAATGTTTGACACAGTGTATCTATTTTTGAACTGCACATATACTAATTCCTTTTATCATTAAAAAGCGGAAAATGTTGCAAGTAGTATTTACTTTTTTGTTCTGCGTACTGTAACAGTGCCATAAATAAAAAATGTCGAATTTTCATAAAATTCAATAAAAGTATGACACAGTTATTTATATCGCAAAACATATTTAACCACATTCTTAACCTCAGTTTTGTAATCGCCCACGATGGAGCCTTTGATATGTTTGTCTCACTTTCTCAATATTAATGTCACAGGCTCAATAAAAATTAAACTCTGTGTATATTTGCGTTAATATGAAAAAAAAAAATTATGAATAAATACAAGGTAGAAGTTGTGTAGACGAATGTGAACTACCGAATTAGACTATTTACCGGATTTGTAATAACATAAGCAACACGACATGTGGAGCAGGATCTGCTTTCCCTTCCGTCTTTAGTTTTCTATGTTGTGTCTTCTCTACTATTATTTGTCTGTTTGTCTTTTTATTATAGCCATGGCGTTGTTAGTTTATTTTCAATCTATGCGTTTTACTGTCCCTCTGGAATCTTTCGTCCCTCTTCTATACATTAGACACATATGAAGGGATAGGAAGGAATGTTTTGTACAGGGAGTTATATTTAATGATATCAAACAATAATGTCTTTACTTTCTCATGTATGTTTTAAAAATATAAGATTGCGTTTTGAATTTATCATTGTAATTAAATTTGGTATTTAAGGATTTGTTATTAAGTCATATGGTATTAGTCATCACGGTTTAATCAGGTTCACGACGCATACAGTTTGATATGACGGTGCTTCAGAAAATGTTAAGTTTATACAGGTTTTCGGTTTATTCAGGATCCGGCTTAGCAAGGTATTCAGTTTAAATAAATACCGAACTCTTAGGCCAATTCATGAGCAAATTTCATAATCAAAAGCTCAAACCCATTAAAAGAACGCATAAAAACAAGCATATTTCTGACTTGGTACGGACATTTCTTTACGTAGAAAAAAATGAATTAAACCTGGTTGTTTATAGCTAGTTAAACCTCTTACTTGTATAACAGTTGCACAAAATCCCGTTATATTGACAATGATGTGTGAACAAAAACAAACGAAATAAAAGGTAAAAAGTAAGTGTTTAGCAGTCAACACTTTGTTATAGTCTTGATTTTTATAAAAACAAACAAGTATGTCAACAAGGAAAAACAAAAAGGCATATCGACACAGTACATTAGGTGTTTTGAATTCTTAGGACGATGATCCTGAAGTGAGATCTTATTTGCTTAAATACGTATTGTCTATTTGCTGTATAGTTCTTATGGATTCAAATAATAAAGTGTGTGCCTACATAATATTATAACCATTAATCTGAAACTCCTTTGGACATTTGTCACTGCCATCTGAATTCATTTTATGAATTACAATTTCTTTTCTTATATGTTAATGTGTATGAGCAGGAAATATGTTTCTTGCTATTCAATTACGGTGTATTATTAACCTTCTAATTTCTACATTACCTTAAAAAGCTTCTTCTTTATATTCTGCACTGAATCCCTGTCCAGAGATTAAATTGTTTGACCTTAGTATCAAAAACACAGATCCGGAATATATTACGGGTAAAAACGGTATTTGCTTGCCACAAAACGTTCCTAGTAGTTTAGCAGATTTTGAAATGCCATCGTTTACCTTCATGAAATGAAAAATAATTTTCGTAGATATAAAAGCATTCTTTTATAGTATATAACCAAAAAACGTTTAGGAAACATTTCTATGTAGCAACTTGCAAGCATCTCTTGGACATTGGTTTATATTTTAATTTCTAAGAGATAGTTATTGATGAATTTAAGTCTAGGAAAAGTACGAATGTTTTACTATTTTATATTCATTCATTATCACTAAACTAGTATATATATTTGTTTATGGGCCAGCTGAAGGACGCCTCCGGGTGCGGGGGTTGCTCGCTGCATTGAAGACCTATTGGTGATCTGCTGCTGTTGTCTGTTCTATGGTTGGGTTGTTGTCTCTTTAAAACATTCCCCATTTCCTATCTCAATTTCATATTTACTAGCACCGGGTTGTATACATTTATAAATTTTGTCCGTCAATAAAAGTTGGGAACAATACCAATAAGATATTAAAAATCATAAATCGAAAACAAATTGACTATGTAATCACAAACACAAGACGACAAAAAGCAAAACGAATACTAAACAAAAACTAAACAAGTTAAGACTTAGTAAATCAAATTTCACCAAAACCGGGAATCATCTCAGGTACTTGTGGCTGATATGTGGCATTCGTCGTGTTGCTCATACAATAAGAAACCCGGTCTTATTCAAGAGGTCACATGTAGCAGTTGGAATATTGTAGTCACGACAATTGAAACATATATGTCGACACAAATAGTCCATAACCCTTAAACAACACTTGATGATATAAATCCAATTAACAAAACAACTCTAGATATATACCTCATTACATATATTTAACAATTTCATTTCAGGGCCTTTCATAACTGACTATGCGATATTGGCTTTGTTCATTGTTGAAGGCTGTATGGTGATCCATAGCTGTTTAAGTTCGTGCCATTTTGTCTCTAATGGAGAGTTGTCGCAACGACATTCAAACCACATTTTTGTTTTTTATCATATACATACCCTGATATAGTCCCTATCACATGTTCCAATTGAAGTATGCTCCAAATCAAAACTTGTAAATGTTATGTTTATCGGTATTTTGTTGACACTTTCTATATAGTAAAAGCATAATATTTCCTGAGGATAAGTTGTAGGAAAATTTGGGGATCGAATGAAACCATTACCATCTTTTTTTACATACACGCAATCTACAATGAAGCCATACAGATGTAATCAAATTAACCCCAATGAGTCAGTTAACAAAAGTACAAGATAGAATATTGAACACAAATATTAAAATCAACTACAAGTTCTACGCTAATGTGTTTGTATTTATAATTGCAGATAGACACTCGACAAAGACAGGTCGTCTGATGTGTTGAGGGCAAAGGAGGTAGTGGATGCCCACTGTATACTTTATTTAAGTTTGGAAACTGAACACATTTGCGAAATAAATTCCTTTTTGAGGTAAATTATCATAATATTGCCAATTTAGGTATGAAAGGCTCCGTATATTTGACCTAAATGACAAAGGTTTTTCTTTAAAATAATTATGGTAAAGACAAAGTCAAAATACATTAAATTTAGAAATATTTTTTTGAGATATACAACATGTGCAATTTGTAGCAAAATATCTTACTTACCAAAAAAAGGAGCAAACGATACCAGAGGGACATTCAAACTCAAAGATCGAAAATAAACTGTCAACGCCATGTTCAATATAGAAAACTTCATAAAAGTAAAATCACAAAAATACTGAACTCCGAGGAAAATTCAAAACGGGAAGTCCCTAATCAAATGGCAAAATCAAATCATAAAACACATCAAACGAATGGACAAGAAGAGTCATGTTCCTGACTTGGTACGGGCACTTTCAAATGTAGAAAATTGTGGATTGAACCTGGTTTAATAGCGCTAAACCTCTCACTTATATGACAGTTGCATCAAATTCAAACAGACAAATAATAATACATAAGACACAACAAAGAAAACTAAATACTAAGCAACATAAACCCCATTAAAAACTTAATGTGATCTCAGATACTCCGGAAGGGTACACAGATGTTCCCTGAATAAAACATTACAAAAGAGGCGGAAAATACTCAAGGAATAATAAAATCACAAGTCGATGACAAACTGACGACAACAGAGTTGAAATCACAACATAAAAAAACTGACGATTCAGCAACAAGATCCCCGCCAAAAATAGTTGCCGTGAACTGGTAAGTAGATCTTGCTAAGCCTGTGTCATCCGCCTGTAGAATGTTTCTTATATTTACAATACAGTTGATATTAAAAATCAAAGGAAATAAAAACAAACGTTAATGCCTACTGCTTCGTAAGACTTTTTGCCTCAATATCCATTCCGAATAGAACATTGTGTATCATAAGGAATAGAAACGTATTAACATATTAGTTGTTAGATTTTAATTGAAACTATCTTTTGTTCTATAATTTTGACATACAACATACAGAGCGGAAATAGATGTTTTCACATTGTGTGGTTTTAACAAGTACGTGTGTATTTTTCGTAACGTCACAAGTATAGGGAAGAAGAGTTCGGGAAGATTCACATTACATCAAAACAAGTTAATACAAGATGAATGAATTCAACAAGCACTATGGTTTAAATATATGTAATGAAATGATATATTTATTGGTCAGCTTTTGGTCAGCTTTTGTATTCACAAGCTCATTATTTCCTAATAATACTATCTACATCACAAGCCGAAGTACTGCGGATTTATAATGATTCGTGTGAACCACAAATGTCGCTGCTAAACGAATAAAAATATCCTATATGGTATTCAGACTTTTTCAAATCACGAAATCAGATATCCACAAAAGCTCATATTTTCCCAAAAATGCACGAAAGTTTGTACCCACGAAAATAAATGAATCCACAATGTTTATCTGTTGACTATTCATAAATTTGACATTCTCAAAAGTGTACAACTAGTTAAATACAGACTTAACCTCATGTCTTTTGCATCATTTGTAGAGTGATATATGTTTATCTCATTTGGACTGCACTTTACTCTTTTGAAGTTAGAGTTTTCTTTACAGCTAGTTACAGGAACATATAGACACCCTTGTTTTGCCATTTTTGTGTTTTACTTTGGGAAAGATCAAATATTTACCATCATTGAAATAGGGGATATCAATGTCAACAAAATGATGTTTTTACGCATTCTAATTTTTATAAAGAAAAGTTTCGCAAAAAGAAGTAAATAAATCTCCTTACTTCTATATGTATAACAAAAATATGTTACCTTGGCTGTCATTAAAAACTGCTAGAAATCCTTTCCTTATAACATTTTTGTCACTATGAAATTTTATTATAACCACACCGGACAGTGCAAGTAATGGGGGTGGAATGTGTTCGCCACAGAATTTTCCAAGTAAAGTGAGGTCTCCTCCATCTTCTACCTGTAATTAGTTTTACATGCATTTCAAGAAAAAAAAAACATTATTATGTGACCTACATTTGTAATCATGAATCCTTATTAGTGATAAACTTACACGGTAACTTTCCTAAAAAAAACATGATATTAGGGTAAATATTTAAATGCACAGCAAACCCTCAGATTAATTAAATTATCTGTAAACTGTGAGATAATTATAGATTATTACATGGCATTTTCCATATTGGCCCTTGTATCAGCCCTAGACTCCCATATCAAGCCAGAGGGCTTTAGCCTGACGGCTTGATATTGGTCGTGGGATGATACCATGAACATATATATATGGAAAATGACATGTAATGATCTATTTATCACATATTTTCAAGCAAGAGAAAAAAGATAGCATATACCAAGTTATGTTAGATTTTCAACAAAAATTCAAAAAAACATTTAACGAACAAAATTTAAAAAATGTATCACAGTGAGTAAACAAAGTTTTGTGAAAAGTTTAACACATTATTTTAACAATAAATATATTAATTCTCAGAATTGTAAATAGTAAACGACTGAAAGTGTTACATTTCCAATTAATATCGCTAATATGGTTTGGAAATATGTCATAGTTCAACTTTTGATGTCATACAACAATCACTTTTCCATTATGGCGTCATATATTTTCTAAATTCTTTATGCCGTCACAATTTTACGTGAACTTTTGTGATTTCCACTGTTGATTTTTACATTTTTTTTCTACTACAGCAGATTCGTAACTTTTTAAATCTCTTTTCATTGTGTTCTCATCTCCATTTTTTGTATGAATTTACATGCATCTTCATTTGATCTGTGAGAAACCTCTCCTGATCGTCTAGCTGATTCGGATGACAACTTGTTTAAAAATAGTTTTTGGTTGACAGATTACCGGAAGTTAAGCTCTGGGGCTCGCTATGGTTTCGAGGGCTGATATCGATATTGGCCCCGAGGGCTGATAACCAACATTGACTTCCGGTCTAATATTGATCATGCAAAAACGTACATATCAGTACAAAATATGTGATAATCTGCAGTAGTTGTTTTCATTATTTTCGCGGTTGGAGTCGATACGCTAAACTGAAACTACCGCTTTTTATATTTGAACTCTCGATTCATTGGACTACAATAAGCATGATCTCAACAAACAGCGTATAAAAGATTGCGCGACAATTTCCAAGGTTTACAGTATGAAAAAAAAGTAAGTAACCAGAAAAACTTGTACCTGTACAGTATTCTCCGCTACACAGGTTCAAATATAGGCTGAAACTTTAACGAAAAATATAAACAATCTGATGCCATTGGATCTAATTGACATAGGCGTATTACAACAACAACAACAACAACAATTGTGATAAATGTTGGAAGATAAGAATTGAAAAACATTTATGAAATTTGAAAATTTTGCACTTATGATTTTTAACTTAAAATGGAAACGTAAAAATAAAACATATTCACTGATTGGTATTTCACTCAGAATAGAACCCGTATAACCTTATCTGATTATTAGTGGTCAATTAATCTATATATGCCTGAAACATTTTCATATTTAATGCAGCTTGTATATAGTGACGACATTAATCAAAAGTATGATTTTTTTATGCAACTTTTATTTACATACCGTTACATAATCGTGTTTGCAATCAGAATTATCCTCTACCTCGAAATCTTTAAACACAAGAGTTATTGGCTGTTTGGTCGGACTCCTTATGACGTATTCACAATCCATATCGGTGCTATATCTTGTTGGATAATTTGGCGAAGTAAGGTTTCCCGATGTCTTGGTAACATTGAAAGAGCACCCTTCAAGAGCAATAATTTGGATCATTTTTTTTATTTCTTAATTTACTTTGTATTCGATCCTTCATTTTTATTCGTTGGATACAATTTTCGTGGTTTTCGTGGGTACAGGTGAACCACATATTCAAATGTTCAACGAAATACATATTTTCTATAGGCTTTGTATTCAGATATTGGCAACACCACGAAATCAATTATCCACGAAAATGCTGGTTTTCGTCAATCCACGAAAATTGATACCCACGAAAATAAATGAATACACAGTACTCTAATTAATTGTTACCGTTGATTACAACAAACATGATATGTTAACAACAAGTAAAGTAAGATATAAATAGATAGCATTTGTCATATTTTTTTATGTCTTCTTGACTTAAGTCTGTGAATTACGCGGGTTATTTAGTGTGTACAACATTATGCGTGTTGCTTCTTTAACAATACAACAAGTACAACACGACAAAAGCTTCCAAATATGCTTAATTCAATATATTGTTATTAACATTCAGATATGAGAAATAACATGAAGAACTTTGTCAACTCATTCATTCGGTCACAGAATGTACTGTTCACCCCTGTCAATGAAAAATATTTTTTAATTGAAACTCGAACAAAAACATGTTGATCGAGACAAGGATTTGTATAGTAAGAAGGATTGGAATCTCGTGAACTTTTGCATAAACTGTAGTATAATGTCTTATGCAGCGCGAGATTTTGTGTGATTACCCGTGATGCATCTGGAAAATGCTCAATGTGCCTTGATTAATGGCGGACATTTGCATCACCTAAACAAATTGACACCCGATATGTAAGTATTACAATCCATATCTATTAAATTTTATGCTTGAAATAAGAAGTTTAAAAGGGTTCTGATGTAATTAATAACTTTTACGATCGCAGTAAGAATACACGGCTCCATAGAATTAATTTGCATATTGACCGAAGTGACCTCACCCTATCCCGCCTATTGGGCGGTCCTATCATCATTTTCTATTTTTATACTCCTTCCTCAAAAAACCGAGATGAGTGATAAAATTTATATTTTCTGATAGATATATGATTTCTTCGTGTATTGAGTAAATTTCGTAGTGATTGATGCATTAGTTTTCCTATTTTTTTTACGTTTCTTTGAGTTGATTACAACTTAAATGGCGTTCTGGAGCGAAAATGGGGGTGGCTTGGGAAAAATGAATAAAGTTCTTCAATTGGCCTAGATTAATGTTCAAACATGTTTACAAACGTAAAACATTGGTGATAAAGTGTATTGAAGAAAGCTCAAACCGCTAAATAAGGGAATTGTGATACTTTTCTGTCTTTAAACATCAATGTGGTTCTCAGATGAATCGCAATTTACCAGGCCTAAATTGGGAGGGGATCCAGTTGTCATAATAATCTGATACTTCCTTCCTGTTTATACCGAAATGAAATCGTTAAACCATGTGTTTTGAAATAGTTTTACATCAATTTTAACTAGCCATGTTCCATAGAAAACTCCATAGATTTGCCTTTGCCGATGTGGAAAGGGACAATGCATGGATTGTAATATTTTCAAATGTTCAGCCCAGGTTTACCAGCATCATGGTATTGTGAACGTACATTGTGTACAAATGAATGTACATTTTTACTGACATCAAAATAATAATACACCAACACAGCTCATCTACTTTAATGCCTTTAATGATGTATAGGTAGTGCTGTTTTGGTCTTCATTATAAATCACTGCCCCCCTTTTATTATGCATGTTATTATTACGGACTCCCTTCTTCTCTATCTGTTTATACCACATATCACATGCATTACAAATTTAAGTCCAATTAATTATTATGCCTGTTAATTATGGCATTTTGCTAGGCTAAATAATGTTTTTTCTGCAACAACTTCAAATCCAACAATGAAAGATGTTTTCCTGCAACAGTGTCAAAGCAAAAATCAAAATAGCCTTGTAAGATTTTTTCCTGCAACGGCGTCAAAGCAAATAATTAAAATAGCAAGACGTCATAAATTTTTTAAACCTGTGCATTACAAATGTACCTGAGCTTTATCTTTTCTAGACCGAACTGCTCTAAACTATACTTCAGTCAAGTCCAGTTAGAGTTTTATATATATAATATTTAAAGGATATTCTGTTATCCAAAATATCTAACATTTATTCCTTTTATTGTTATTTTTGATTTTTTGTTTGTTTGCGACATCTTTTGATCCTACAATATTGCAAACTATTTTATTTTAAAACAATAGAAACATTGCTACAAATATAAATCATTCCTGAATTTGCATAAACCCATAGAAATCTAACATAAATTTTGCAAATATAATTGTTCGAGCAGAGATCTGGAGGTAGTATTGCTATTGTTAAGGACATATTTGATATTTGAATTGTTTAAGCCATATGCTATTGTATTATTATTGCCACATGTAACTATATATTACACCTTTTTTTCAGTATTTTCCAAAATGCTCAAACTGGTGAATGTTAAGAAGAAAAGTCTAGGCACAAGGATTCAAGTCCACAAAAAAGTCTAGGCAGTTGTGTGCAAACAGCAGTAGGCCATTCATGCACTAATCATGTGGACTAACATATATACATGATGTATATGGCATGCCTTCAAATAGAAATAGAAATACTAGTGTACAACTGAATGCCACTTTTGACCAGAACGTTCCTCTGAATATCATTTATGGAGGATATACCAACAATGTTTCATTGGATCATTAACATTTAATCTCTTCTACCTTCTACCTAAACTTGAAAGCTACGCTTTGTGTGTAGGGAACTTTGATAGTGACTTGATAGATGATCATGTGATACCTGGGTTAAATTGGATTATTTCTATATTTTAATATAAAAATAAATCATTGAACATCTTCTTTTAAATTCCATTACATGCCAGATTCATTTAATATTTTAAATCTGCTTGGTGTTGAGTGTATATTGACGATGTACATGTATGTGTAGTAAAATAAGCAAGGAGCCATGGGATATGATTGAAATGAGACAACTATCCATTCAATATCAAATGAAGATTTTAAAAACTAGTAGTCTACATGTACAATGATTGAATCAATGAATGTATGTCAATCACCATCAACAAAACCCATGCCGCATAGCAGGTCGATAAATATTATCACATGAAACCAACAGCCCATACATAATACATGCACAAAAATTGTTTTTATACCAAATTTGAAGTTAAGACATAAGAGTTAAGAGATGCGGGATGTGGTATGATTGCCAATGGAATGAGACCGCTCAGTTCACCAAAGAAACAAATGATGTTGATGTAAGCAATTATTCAATCTATTGTTATTTCTTATCTCGATAGACAAAAATTGTTTTGCATGTATTATACAGTACATTCGTAATTGTGAGCTATAAAATCAATACATGTACAAGGCAAAATTGTACAAAAAGTATCTTCTGTTAGACAATAACCATTTTATAGTTATCATGTACATGTTAACAAAGACATTTATTGTAAAAATAGTTTTTATACCAAATTTGAAGTTAAGACATAAGAGTAAAGAGATGTGGTATGATTGTCAATCGAATGAGACAGCTCAGTTCACCAAAGTTCAAATGATGTTGAAGTACCGGTAAGCAATTATTCAATCTTTCCTTGATAGACAAAAGTCAGTGTTGTACATGCATATTAGAAATTGTGCGCTATAAACTCAATACAAGGCAAAACTGTACAAAAAGTATCTTCTGTTAGACAAGAAGCATTTTAGTTATGTTTACAAAAACATTTATTGATAAATATTATCTATAGACACTACAGTTTAGACCTCCCAAGCATGAAAGTTACAAACAGAAAAGTATTACTTTTGTTTTAATACTTGATGTAAACTGCTGTTACGTACCTCATATGAAAGTGTACCAATGTACAATCAGAAAAAGATAGTCTTCTTTGATATATGACAAGTTGCTCTTTTCAAGTTAATTTCTGTATTATACGTGAATAATACATAACCAGGAATAATTCCATGACTGACTACTTGAGAGGCTGTTATACATATATGACATGTATGACAGAGAGCTGACACTATAAAATTGCCCTATCAAATTCATGCACAAATTGATGAAAGTGCTCTGATAAGAAACAAAAGTGCATTTAAAGATGTAATGTTATTTGTACAATTAAAAAATTTTGCTTGTTTTGATAATTTATAACACACTGGCTAACGTTTCTTTTATGCCTATATATGTTTATGATGATTGGAACCGGCTACAGTAATATGCAGAGGCAGTTTTATAGGGTTTACCAGTGGGCTCCCTCTTTAACAGTACTTGTTCCAAACTTATGATAATGACTAGCCACTATGTATATAAAACGCAATGCAGTAATTCGTCCTGAAATGTGTTGTCAGTTCTTTTTTGCCACAAAAAATGTTTTGCAGCTGTTTCCCGAGATTGTAAGTTTTTGAAAGAGTTTCCGAAGATGCAAATTCGCATATAACTATAATGACATAATTTACAAGAATAAGATTTTTTTAAAATTTCTTTGACAATTGACTGAAAATAAAAAAATACAGAAGTTTACATACAAACACATTGCCAACTGCCGTTATACACATTGCATTACAATGTCCATCAAATAAAACAGTTAAATTGTGCTTTTTCGTCAATTGAAACTTGAGTGAAAATCAATAATTATTAGTTTAAGAATGAATAAAGTCCTTAACCATTACAACATTGTCTATACCGTATAGACAATGTTGTAATGGTTAAGGACTTTATTCACGTGACAAAAATAAGAACACAACTCGATAAAAAAATCACGTTCCAATATCGTAAGTGACGAGTAGTAGTAGTAGTAATAGTGGTGAGTACCGAAGTCTCGCCGCGGAAGAGATTACGATAAATTGCGAGATTCCAATCCTTCTTACTATACAAATCCTTGATCGAGATATATGCTTGAAATTGCCTACTTGGGTGAAAATTAAAAATTACGACACGTTTATGACGTAACAAATAACTATCGTGTTTGCATATCAAATCCGTTGATTCGTTTATACAGAAATTGAAAGTTTTGAATAACACTATTTCTTTTTGCAATTTTATTGCAAAGATAATGATTTTTTTTGTATAAAATCTAATATGGTTTACTTTTTTTATGTTCATCCAAGCATTTGGTTATAATGGCCTAGTTCTTAATATCTTCCATTATCCAATGGGTTATCAGTAGCGTTTTGTTTTTGGTTCATGTTTTACCTTTTGGGAATGTTGTGTCAGTAGACAAATCGTGCGTCTGGCGTTGCAAAATTATAAGCCTAGTACCTTTGATATGCATTAAATAGAAACAAAGGAATGGAAAAGAAACATAGTGGAACTCAAGGTATTCAAATGCTCCTCTGTCAAGCTTATTCCTTTACATTACATACTAAGGTTACTGTCCTACCTGTCGAAAGTCCAATCAACAAACTGGTCACTACGTTAAGATATCCATACTTCATATCTCCACGCACATTTGACTGCTGTGTTTACTTACTGTGCTAATGTGTAATATAAGTTTAAACTGTATTACGTTTGTAAACGGAAATATTGAGTGTTTACAAAGTGACAATATAAATACTTATACAAGTACTTATCCTCATTTAAGTGTTTCCTGTACAATCCTTTGATATAAGAATTGATTACATTTAAAACAAGATTGTTTGATTTTATTTTTTTTTTCAATTATGTAAACATTTGATGAAAGTCTAATGTCTGGACTTTATTTCAATCAAATTACTTACTTACTTACTTACAAGGAATAAATATTCACGAGTTTCTCAAAACTGGTATATGAGTCTTAAATCTTTATTAGTGTACGTATTCAAAAAAATTATGTCATATCACAATCTGATGAAAGTAACTATTTACGAATTTAGTACGTCGGACGCATCGTTCTGGATTTTAATACGACAAAAAGCTTAAAACAAGAACACTTTCGATTTATAATTTCCTGATTTTAGCAGCTGTGTGAAAACTTGGACCTTAAAACTATGACCAAAATTATTCGAAGATAAATATTGCATGATGCAGCTAGAATAGTACTTTTTTTTTTTTATTAAACTTTGTAAATTCTTTAACGGATCAGTTTAAAAAGGTATTTTGCATAACATGTCAGTATTTGAACACTGTCGAATGTCATAGACTTACAGCAAGTCAGCAGCGTTCTATGATAATAATTGTATTCTTGTCTTTCATTTTTGCTAATTTGGTTTGTTTATATGCCTGTATGTGTTCCTTTGATACATATGACGTGATACATTCCGTCATTGTGTTACATTTTTTGTGATATTGTAAAATAATTTGTATTTTGCCCTGAATTTTAAGGTAATGTGCTTTGTCTATTTCCCTTTTTTTTGTGTTTATTTGTTACACTTTTTTGTTTTAGTCCGGCCAAACTGTGAAAAGATTTCTCAAATAATGAGGGAAGCACAAAATTTTGCATGATGGTACATTTTGGTGTGCTAAGCAATATTAGCTATGGACCCACCATAATATGGCGGCTAATTTCAAAATGGCTGCCATACATTCTAAAATATCTTCCAGTTTTGCACAAACCAGAATGGATTTGATGCTGGAAGCACAAAATTTAACATAATTATTTGAATGATTTGGTTAACTTAGCAAGATATTGTTTTGATCTATCTTTAAAATTTAAAATGACGGTTTTTTTTCAAAATGGCCGCCTTGAAAAAATGCAAACATTCATTGTTGAGAATTGACCTGATTTTAATCATGTCATTCAATCTTTTCCAGTTCGGTCCGTTTGATTTTCGCTGGCTTGTCATTTCATATACAACGTATTAGCTTTCATTAAAAGCTGCAATATTTGTTGTCTTAGGTCACACATAATAAATGTGTTTTGAGATTTATCTGCCGTAAGATATTATTCATTGCCTATCGTATTTCTTGGATTCCAATATTTTGCAATTTGAGCTATCATACTGTGATTTAAGAATTGTATAACCACAAATCAGTGAAATGGCAGGACAAGAAAGACAAGAAGGAAAAGGATATTAAAATAATAGAAACTGAATCACTTGGGGACATGGAGAAACCCAAAGCTGAAGACACTTTAACAGACGACAACTCAAAAATGACTTTTCAACAATTGTACCTAGAATTTTCAGTAGATAGGAAATCTAATGCTCAAAGAACAGCCGAGATTGACCGCAATATAAAACAGAGCGAAGCGCAAATTAATTAAATATGTTTTGGTCTCATAACGTTTCAGATGGGAGCAATATATCAGCAACTTCAGCAGTCTGAACAGAGGATAGACCACAAGGCTAGTGGTAAGCGCTTGGTGGAATTGACGGTCAGACAAATAAGAAATTAAATGCTGTGGTGAGACGGATGGACGAGCTAACAGTAACTGACGATGGAGACACGCTTCAATTTAAAAGTGTATTGAACAGCGGGATATTTTCCAAAAAATGGAATCTGTTCTAAGTGAATCAGTGGCGAAGCGAAATAAAAAAAGTAATAACTCCTCCAATGGATACATTATCTAAGCCAAAATTTAGACAGCACAACACAACTACACCAAAATTACAAACTCCCCGCCTTTGGTCTTTCTCCAATTAATTAGTTCACAAGAACCATCAAACGCATCAACGCTGCTAAATGCAAATTTGGTGTCTTCACATAAAGTCGAAAGTTCTGTGTCAGGGCCCTTTGTCCTGATGAGACAGTTCAAATTATTCAACAACAACCCCCATTTAAAAAAAGACAGAAACCTCTCATACTGATCAAGGATACCAGCAAATGGCTTATGTGTCTTCTCATACATACTTACAACCTACTATAAATCAATCATATTTGGTTCAGAGCAGCAACCTATATAACTATTACAGAAACATTTGGCCACAAGTGGATCTATCAAGTTTATCAAATGCTGACTTTAGTGCATACTAACAGTATCATCCCTGTTGAGTCAATGGCAAATCTCCTCCTCCAGCATTATTACTTCAATTATGATACCATCATCAGCGCCTAAAGCTCTAACAGGATTGCCACAACAGCAAGTTGACTACACTGACCGATCCAAGAAAGGACATAGGAAACCAAAAGAGAGGGGTATCAGCTCTTCTTTAGAATCCTCTGTGGAGAGAGAATATACACGATGGCAAGAACACTCAGGTGCAAGGAACCGGAGCCGACGCCCACAGCTCCCAAACATGCAAGTATTCAATGGAAGAAGATCCATGACTTGGGAGTCGTTCATTTACCAATTTGAAAGGACTGCCAGTTGACAACAATGGGAAACAGGAAACAGGTGTTTAGTCTCTTTGATTGTATGGCTGATGTTGCCTTGGAGTTTTGAAACAACTTTATATTTGGTGAGATTATGTCAAAAGTTATAATAAAGCTTCTCTTATTATTTTGTTGTTTCTTGGATGCGCATGATGTTTCCACAATGGCAAAATCAATGGAAAACTGCAAAAATTCTAACGGTACATATTATTACGTAATTATGACGTCACCAGATAAAAATCTTGATGTTTTTCATTTGTATTCTTTGACAATATGCATTTTCAAACATTATGTGCCAATTTGAAATAGATGTCAAATATTTTATTTTCTTGGGCCAAAATTGGGCCTTAATCATGTTAATGCCCCTACTCCTTTGTTTGCAAAATGCGTTTATTGACTACTGCAGAATGATGTCCTTTGTCAAATAAGCATGCATTTAATATATTTCATAAATTTAAAATACTTCCAAACTCTTAAATGATGCACATGTTGTTACTAATTCATTTTTTATGACTGTAATGTGTTGCAGTTCGAAATTGACATATTTGACCGAGATAAGACACCCGTTCATGCTGGCTGTTTAAAACTCCTCTCTCTGAAAAAATCACATTACCAGTCGTTTCCTTGTTTACAAACAAAAAAGGGAGGTTCATGGAAGAGCCTACACAAACGCTCTACACTTAATACATACCTGACATAGAAATTACCTTAATTGTCCTAATAAGAACAAAACTTATATTCGAAATAATTAATGCAAGTCAAAAATAGTAATTTACCGGTATACATCTACACCACACTGAATTGTCTGGAAAACATCTAACCATTCCTTATATAATTGTAAGCACGTTTAAGCCTTAACTATATTCATATAAAACATATAACGTTGCTCTGTACATGTACATAACCATCCCGTCATTGGGTTATTGTGCCAATGTTTTTGTACAAATTTGTTTGTTTTTAAAGTGATTAAGATAATAACACACTGTTGACTGCTGTTCCCCTATTTGTTTACATTTGTACCTATTATGTCTGTTAGTTTTGTTCACACATCGTTGTCAATATAATGGAATTTCATGCGACCTGTATATCATAATACACGATGGTCTTGCAGTATAGATTCTCCGTTTTTTATCATCTTAATAATGTGTTATAGAGTTCTTTTATCTGTCTTTTTTAATATTACTTTTACTGTTTGGTCTGTTTTTGGTGATGCATCCCGTGTATGTGCTTTGTCAGTGTGACTTTTAAGTGTTTCTTTGAAACATATGAGGTGGCTCTGTACTTAAACATTCCGCCATTGTGTTATTGTTCTATAATGATTTTTGTATTCTTGTCTTTCATATTTGCTAATGCTTTGTCTACTTAGTATGTCCTTTTGTTTTTCTCTGATACATAATGACGTGGCTCTTTTTTTTTTAGAAGAAATACATTTTGAACATGCTCAAAATTTTCCACCGGACAAACGGACGACGACGGATAAGACGCTTAACGGACATGCAACGGATATAGACGGACGTCTAACGGATGAGAACGGACGTCTAACGGACATGAACGGATTGAAAAAAAAGTTATCCGTAAGGCGTCCGTTCGAGCTATCCGGTAAGGTGTGACCGAGGCTATAACTATTATATTAAATCTTATAACAATAAAATATTATATTTTTTCATATATATTTTGTTTACATCTGGATCTTATTTCTAAACCTTTAATAATGTAATTTCCTAGGCACATGAGAGTTGGTAAATGCTCATTTGTGAACAGCCAGAAATATTTCTTACCATTAGGTAGTTCTTTAAAATTAGTACAAAAAGTGATAACTTTATCAAATAATAATTTCCTCTGTTCATTTTATAATGATGTACTGATATGAATTTGATCCATATGATAAGCAGTAATGCAACAGACGTTGAGTTCTCTCTAGTATTTTTTATTATATCTATCCTTCTCAATTCTAAGATCATGAGCACTTATTTTCATTTTACATAAAGCTCTTCTTATACTAAAATCTTTAATTGATAAATAAGCCTCCTTTACAAAGTCAGTCTTGAGGTTGAAATAATTTTCTAATTTACTATTACCTTGTGATAGGGTTTCAGATCTTTTGACCAACCAAAATGTTTTTAAACTATTACAAAGTTTACATTTTACAAATTTAATAAATTTATTGAGCTTTGTATCTAAATTTTGTATATCAAGTGATTGAAGTACATATCTCATAGATGAATACCAATAATTAATGTTTTCTGCATCTAAAATTTTATTACAAACATAAGCATCATAAAGTAACCCTTTGTCCTATTTGTTAAGCCTGTGTACATATTTTACCATAGATATAATGACAGAAAAATAAAGAGGAAATCTTGCAACCTCTGATAACACTGCTAAATTTTAGGCTTTCTTATTTACACCAAGAATATACTTTAAATATCTAAAATGTGATTTTTCCAAATAATCATTTATGTAGATTAATTCAAATAGATAATCACTTTTTTTCTTGCAAGCAGCAGAGTTAATTTTTAATGAACCCCAAATTTCACTACAATATAATGAAATTGGTTTTATTGTGTGATCATATATTAAATGAATTGCAGTATCAATACTTCGATTACAAGCTGACATGGATTTTTGTAATTTAAATTTTGCCTTTAAGGATCATTTGAATAGCTCTTCTTTACCCCGTTGAAAGTAAAGACTATCCCCAAATATTTACATTTATTAACACATTCTATAACCTCTTTATCTAAATAAAGTGATTTCTTCAAACAATTCCCAGGCTTATTAAAAACTTAAACTTTTATTTTGGACAAGTTTACATCTAGACACCAGTCAATACAATAAGTTTATATATATATAGCGATGTCGTTATTACGACATAGCTATGTCGTTATTAAGACAAGTTATGCCGAAACTACGACATAGCGATGTCGTTATAACGACATGTTATGTCGAGATAACCACATAAATATTTTTTTAATGGCCCTTATCGGCTTCCGTACATTTGCCCTCAGCAATGCGGAGTTAAAAAGACTCGGTGTCGACAAGATATCAGATCGGTACCCCTAAAAATAAACAAACACAAACTAAATAACATAAAAGACAAAAACAAAAAGATGGCCTTTATTCTTTTCGTCATTTTTAAAATGTAATGATCTGTACAATGAAGTTTACAAATCCATGCTGATAGTTGATAAATCTTAACATATCTATATAATTTTTACAAACTTATCCAGCGTTTTACATAGACATCTCTGCATCAAACGGGCCCGGGAGGGGTGCATTTCAATACTCAATTGATAGAGGGTGCCATTTGGTTTCCGGTACCCTACCCTTTTGTATAATTAAGATTCTACAAATGCACAACATTTAAAACTTGCATATGCGAAAGTGTGACCTTTTTCCATTTTGGTTTGGTTTCATGAGGTGTGTTGAAAAATTTACTACCAAAGTGACGATCAGGAAAATTGATGGACAGAAACACAGCTATGAACACCCCTTCTTTTGGCTGTGAAAAAAATTCCGGGCTTTTTAATTAACAAGTAAGGGGATTTTTTTAATTCTTATCATATATTTTTCTGATATTTTTCCCTACCTATTCACATAATAATTAGCAGAAACATGAACTGAGATGACGACATGCTGAAAACATTTATGTTTTGAAATATCATTCCGTACCCAAACCGAACAGTAACCTCGCTTCATACAAAATGTACTTCGGTCAACGCCTTTACACCCCAATGATGCTACAAAAAGAAGCATTCAATCCGATTGTTAATTGGAGAAAAATGGATGAAAGTTATGAACAAGTTTTTATCGTCCAGTAACAAATATTACACTCATATCGGGACAGGAGATAGTTGTGGTGGTTTTAATATCGGCATATTTTAAACAAAAAATGCATGCTGAATATGTGAATAGGTAGTAGATTATGTTAGAAATATATGATAATTTTCCCTCTTCAACACTTTGGTACTCAATTTCTGAACACACAAGATAAATCCAAACCATACATAATGGAAAAAAGTTACACTTTCACATAAGCAATTTTTTAAATGTTATAATTTTTAAAATCATAATTATACGACTATTGTTTTCAATAAATAATGATACTTAATGTACAGTACATCATAATATAAAAAAAAGAAGATGTGGTATGATTGCCAATGAAACAACTGACTATAAGAGACCAAAATGACACAGAACTTAACAACTATAGGTCACCGTACGGCCTTCAACAATGAGCAAAGCCCATACCGCATAGTCAGCTTTAAAAGGTCCCGAAATGACTATGTAAAACAATCCAAACGAAAAAACTAACGGCCTTATTCAATATCAAAAAAATGAACGAAAAAAGATATGTATTACATAAACAAACGACAACTACTGAATTACAGGCTCCTGACATGGAACAGGCACATACATACATAATGTGGCGGGGTTAAACATGTTAGCCGGATCCCAACCCTCCCCCTAACCTGGGACAGTGGTATAACAGTACAACATAAGAACGAACTAATATCGCTGTCACACTAGTTTAAAGCCACTAACAACTAATAAAAAATCATGCATCTAAGACTAGATCGTAACCCTATTTGGCTGACTGAAAATTACTTGTATATATGGATGTAAATGTATGTTATAATTTAGGTTGCACTTACATTTTAAAATATCCATTCATTCTTATACGAAAATGTTAGCGTACAAGACCCAAAGATGTGTATATGCAAACCGCTAGATAAGTTCGTAAAATGTAGATAGAAAAGTAAAGATTTATCGACTTTCAGCATACATTTGTTAACTTTATTTTACATATCATTATGATTTTAACATTAATGTCGGTTCAAACATTTGCCGATCTTGACTATCTTTCAGCTTTTAGTTAATTATAATATTCTAGAATACGGCTTAGATAGTTATAATGGGTACGGGGAAAGTTGGTACGGGATACAGTTATACATTTTGGATAGTACCGGTATACCTGTCAAAATGATTTGCAAACACGTGGTTTAAGTAAACTATCTAAAAAAGAACAAGTTGCTTTAATGATGATCAAAATTTGGCGAAAAGAATATAGGATATCTTTTTGTTTTCGTCTTTTATGTTCTTTAGTTTGTGCTTATTTTTTGGGGTACCAATCTGTATGTGTTGCCTATCTTGTCGACACCAAATATTTTTAACTCCGCATTGGCTTGCGGCGGGCAAATGCACCATAAGAGTCGATAAATTCATTCATCTTGAAAGTGATTCCCTAAGGTCCGCAAAAAAACTTCCTTCACGGCCTTTTTTTCTATTATTTACAATCGATGTTGCTGATGAATTTTGTGGGGAATTTTCGCCGCTATATTTATAGCTTTGTCTTATGGTACGATGAAATGGTCTTATGGTATGATGAAATGATCTTATAGTGTAATCAAATAGTCTACTGGTATATAGATGAAACCCCGTGATATAATAAATGTTAGCTTGATATTGACATATGTCTTTATAAGATAGTTATATGACATAATAGTATGACAAAATTGTATAGTATAGAAATGTATCGTTATAATATACTGAGGTGACAACTTGGTATGCGAAAGTTGCTTACTGTTATATTAAGATGTCTGTATAGTATAACATGTATCTTTATGACATTGCAATATCACATTATAGTTTAGTAAATTGACAAATCAGTATGAAAACGTAGCTCCATGCTGTATCCAGATGTCTTCATAGTATGAAATATTATCTTCCTAACAAAGTGAAATAACAGAATAGTATGAAAAGGTAGCTCAATGTTATATCAAAGTGTCTTTATAGTATATAAATGTATCTTAGTGATATAGCGAATTGACAGAGTATTATAGTCAAATGTCTTTATAGTATGTAAACGTATCTTAGTGATATAGCGAATTGACAGAGTATTATAGTCAAATGTCTTTATAGTATATAAATGTACCTTAGTGATATAGCGAATTGACAGAGTATTATAGTCAAATGTCTTTATAGTATGTAAACGTATCTTAGTGATATAGCGAATTGACAGAGTATTATAGTCAAATGTCTTTATAGTATATAAATGTATCTTAGTGATATAGCGAATTGACAGAATATTATAGTCAAATGTCTCTATAGTATAGAACATTTGCTTCATGATATCTAACCTTAATACCTGGTTATTCTTATCATAAGGCAGCTGTGGCGTTCCATTTAACAGTCCACTGAAAAACATATTGTCATACCCGGACACATTTCACTGACACCGAGCTCACCATTCTATCCTCTTACTCTTTAAAGCGGAGAAGCAGCAAATACCAATTTTAAAGTCTATGGTTTGACCCGACCGGGGTACGATCATCCCGCAGTCAAGGCAAACAATCTACCACCCGACCACCGGGGCGGTGAGACCAATTGACGTATATCTAGCCATTGCATATCATCGTACGGCCTTCAACATTGAACAAAACCTAGAATTATTGATATACGAAGAAAAATTTGTGATATGATTTCCAATCAGACAACTTTTAGCCATAGAACAAATAAAGTAAAAGTTAGCAACTTTTTTCACCGTGCGGCTTTGAAAAATGAGCGAACCCCATTCTATTTACTACATGTATGTTGTTTATTTATTAACTACTTTAATTATTGTGAGAATAACTTTGAAAAAATAAGATTGATAAAAAAGTATAAACATATTCTGAATTCACAATACAAAGTTTGTACATCTGAGTAATCATTTTCTCTAAATTTCTGAAGATATTTGTATATTAAATATTAGTCTTCTACACATAATTTCAGTTAAATGTTATTTTCAATCAATAAAATATTTTCAATAAATTTCAAATCTTCGCCATAAAAATCATGTCACGCTCTTTTTTGTCCCTCACGATTTAAAGAGATAATTGTAACAGGTTTTAATCATCTATGCATTGAGTATTTAATAATTTACAAACAAAACAATATTTTCATTGAAATAAACAAATGTAAAACAACTCAAACGAGAAAACTACATGTAACTGCCTAATTGATGTACAAAAAATGAACTAAAAACAAATATGTAACACATATACAAACGACAACCACTGAATTAAAGGCTCCTGAAATGGGACAGGCATATACATAGAGAATTTGGCGGGGTTAAACTTGTTAGCGGGATCCCAACCGTCCCTTTAACTTGGGACAGTGGTGTAACATTACAACATAAGCACGAACTATAACTATCAGTAGAAAAAGACTTCAACTTATCAGATGGATAAAACTAGAAATACTACGCAGAGTGGACGTGGCCGGGTACTTGTATAATTGTCCTAACAACAAAAAGACATTACGTAGAGATCTGAGAGTACTCACAGTTACTGACAGCTAATTCAAAGCCACTAACAACAAATGCAAAAAAAAACATGCATCTAAGACTATGCACGGGCCACCGATTTAAAAGAAATCATATCTCACGACGAAAATAAATTCCGCATCTACATCTACATCTATACGTTGAATTGTCAATCTTACCCAATACTGAACGTTTCTGGTGGTCTCAAATAAAAGATAAATTTTATAAGATAAAATATTTTAAAATAAAAAATTCCGAAGGGAAATCTGTCAACTAGGCAGACACTCTTCAGCCTAAGCTATTGTGAAGTGTTTCTCGTTGGGTTTTTTGTGTGTTTGCACTCTTTTATGTTATTGATGGTCAAAGCAAACCTCTTGTGGAAATCAAGGTATTTGAATTTAAAGGGATTTTTCGAATGAATAGTCATATGTTGATCCTTAATCTTTATTTTATAACATGCATTTACTTTGAATAGACTATTTATCAAGAAAAAACAAAGAGTACAGACAATAAGTAATTAAATGTACACCAACACAGATAAGGGAGCATTCATTTCACTTCAAGGGGGGGGGGGGGGGGGGGCTGAGTCAGATATTTGTTTCGCCCAATACAAGAACTTTGTTTTTTGACGCTATCAATCAATTATGTTTTCTTTAAATTTAACACTATAAGGTAGGAGGAAATCTAGATTCCGAAAACTAACAGAAAAATTGTCTACAAAATACTACTTCGGAAACTAAAGACTAACAACAGGAACACACCAACAAGCGACTTCAGGTGCTCCGAAAGAATTATGGAAAATTGTAGCACACAGCAAGTACAATATCGATGGTGAGATGCATTGTTTGGTGTCTATTTTAAATAACAGAGGACGGAGTTTCCGAAATAACTACTGGAAGATATCAATGTTCATTTTTGACAACGATATTCCACACCAATTAATAAATAGATATAGGAAGATGTGGTGTGAGTGCCAATGAGAAAACTCTCCATCCAAATAACAATTTATAAAAGTAAACCATTATAGGGTAAGGTACGGCCTTCAACACGGAGCCTTGGCTCACACCGAACAACAAGCTATAAAGGGCCCCAAAATTACTAGCCTAAGGGTAAAACTATTCAAACGGGAAAACCAACTGTCTAATCATATAACAAAAGAGAAAAGAGAACACGTATAAATGACATAAACAAACGACAACTACTGTACAAAACCTTAATCATGTTAATAACGACAGAAAAAAACTATCCAAGAAAAATAATGATCATGATAGGAAACACATGCTTTAGAAATTGTGAAATAGAATAGAAGATGTTAACAAAGAAGACAACAACCAGATCAAAGGAAAGAAAACAGCCGAACACAGCTAGAAAATCCTGCATCCGAAGGCGGGCTTAAAATAACTTTATATTTGATTACACGTACATTGTAGTTTATAAAATATCAAATTATGGCTGCTATATACTAATTGTCTATTTGTAGCTATTAAAAATGTCGAACCAGCCTATAGTTTTGCATTGGAAGACAATCTGAGATCGTCCTTTGGAATCGGAACAACCTACAATCTTTTTGTCAGACCTTTAGCGCAAGTTAATGTGACTGTGGCGTTAAATATCATTACTCTTAATTCGTTGGTAAGTACACAAAACATTGAATTGTTCTTTATCATGCGATGAATCATTCTACCATACAGATGTACAGATAAAACAAAGACCAAAACGTATAAATGACAAAGTCTCCTTGTATCTTGCTTCTGTTGCAAGCATACGGTTTTGTGAAACTATACTGTTTACATGACAGTTCAATAGGGGTGTCCTCATTGTGGTCTGCGTTTAAGTCAGGTCGATTTAATTTTAATACATTTTTAACGATTGGCATGTTAAAAAATGTACAAAATAGATACCAGACTCTATAAGACAATATATAGTATGTGTCTTTGAATATCAGGTGTTTTTTCCTCGGTTCGGAACAGGAGTATTTACTCGCATTACAACCTGTTTCTTACCCTCGTACTAATACAGCTCATATTTACAGACACCAACAGTTATTGTCTATTTTTCTACCTACTATATATTCTGATATCTTCATCTAATTGTGAGAATAATCGATATCTACACTTCACTAGGGAGATAACCAATTTAGAAAGACATATATCTTAGATATCTAAGAGGGTGAATAAAATCTTCTATTGATCCGTAGAGGATCAGTATCGAATCATATAACTTATATAAACAACCACAGGCACTTGTTTCTATCCATGGGAAGCCCACTATCAACGTGTATTTAGTCGTTAATATACGTTGATAGTGGGGCTTCCCATGGATAGAAACAAGTGCCTGTGTTAACAACCCAAAATTTATCGCTAGTCTGTCGTGTATTTCCATACTATACAGATATCGCTTCAAAGCTTCTATCACTGTCAGTCTATTCGATTTCGCTGTGACATTTGATCGATACACATTTTTTGAATACTGTTAGAACTTTGAGGATTTTAGATACAAAGTTCAAGGGGTTTCAATGTAAATGTCACACAGACATAACATCGGATATTTGTAGATTTGCAAATCATATATAAGAGTAATATAAGGGGGTACTTTTTCGGGACGTCCGGATCGGGTGTTTTTACGCTTGGGATTTCGGGATTGATCCTTTCGGGATCCGGGGATTTAATTTCTTTAAATTTGGGACCTCGGGATTTCATAGTTTTAAACCCGGGATTTCGGGATAACTTAAAGGACCCCTCCGACCCCCCTCCCCCTCCTTATAAATATGCTACCACGAATTGATATTATTTGAAAGGGAATTAAATGAAGTGGTTGTGGAAGAAAAAAAGTTAATATGCATCACTGTTATTTCTGTTTTTCATCTAAATATAGTGACTGTCAGATTATTCATGATACACTATCTGTTTTTCGTTTTAGAGTATAAGTTACCAGTCGATGTCAATAGCTGGATATCTAACAATGGTAAGACAGAAATACAGGTGCTCGAAATCAGTTTCCTTCCAATCTGACAGATATCGGAAAATATCTACTATTTGCCCGACTTCAGAAATAAGTCTGCAATCTTCCTTGTATTGGGCAATCGTATAATTTGTCTGTTCGACATTGAAAAAGTATCTTCTGCCAATATCTACCAACATTTGGTCAAATTCCTAATTTTTATACATTTTTATGGTATTTTATAAGATAAAATTTTGAATAGAAATACGGAATGTGTCAGAGAGACAACAACCTAACCAGAGATCAGCAAACATCCGAAGGCTATCAAAGGGTCTAGATTCATTTATCTCCTTAACAAAATGTAATAAACGTCACACTAAACTCCCAAATAAACTAAATTTGAACAAAAACACACAAGACTAAAAAGGCCAGAGGCTCCTGACTTTTGACAGATGCAAAAGTGCGGCGGGATCAAATATATTTTGTGAGTTCTCAATTCGCCCCTGTACCTCTAACCAATGTACTAGAGTAAGCACACAGCAATACATACAGTAAAATTCAGTTTAAAAAATCAATACATTCATAACCTTATCAAGTCTCTATATACTCCGTTTTAATTTCAGTTTTGGGATGATCAGAGGTTAGACTGGTCACAAGATGCTACCTATAATACAAATATACCGGCTATTTACAGTAACGAAGAATATATATGGCGACCGGCTCTTATTATTGAAAATTCGTAAGTCAATTCATTGTTTGAAAAAAAGTTTTTTTGTTTCTAACTCAGACTATATTTTAAAGACTTAAAGAATGCGTGACGTTCAGTCGGTACCTCCCATATATAAAACGTGCAAGTTCTGATTTTCGTAATTTAACAAATCTTTTCTATTACAATTATTGAAACTTATATTGAAATAAGTCTCATATCCATTTAATGAAAACAAGATTCCCCACAAAAGAAGTCCAGTGGGTAAACTGCAGTTTAAAATAATCATCCTGGGACTTCTCCCGTGTGTCAGAAAACTGTCTTTTACTTTAGTAAGGGTGTTCAATTTGCGTAAAGAGGTGTGTTTAAATCCACAACACTGTCCGATAGATTTTCGAAAATTATTTTATCCCACAGGGTGTCAGCATCTTATTAAATTAAAGAACATTTGAAACAAATCCATACTATGGAGTGCATACTAGGTACACTGTGGCGAGACTATATTTCTAAACCTATCTTACAAGTTCCTTTTTTTCAAAGGCAGTTTAAATTCCCCTTTGTCACATATAAAAAGAAGATGTGGTGTGATTGCTGAATTACCTGAAAGAGCATATATTAAAAAGAAGATACGTAATTATCTCATTCCAAATAAATTAGGTGCTCTACACGCATGCATACATTATCTTTATTCAGAATACGTAAGATGTTGTACCTTAATTCATTATCTTATTTCAAATACGTAAGATGCTAGATCTTATTCCGAATACTTAAGGTGCTTTACATTGATACATCATCTCATTACGAATACATGTACGTATACATGGTTTTACACTAGTAATTTTGGGGCCCTTTATAGCTTATTATTCGATGTGAGCCAAGGCTCCGTGTTGAAGGCCGTACATTGACCTATAATGGTTTACTTTTATAAATTGTTATTTGGAGGGAGAGTTGTCTCATTGGCACTCGCACCACATTACTATATCTACGTAATATACTTCACATTGATACAGTTCCTTATTCCGAATTCGTAACATGGTTGCATTGATACTTGATCTTATTCCGAATACGTAAGGTGCTCCTATAATAATAATAATAATAAATTCTTTATTTAACGAAGGTAACTCATTTAACATACAATTGTTAATCTCACACAAGGCCTTCACACACTCATTGATACATTTTCTTATTCTGAATACGCAAGATGCTTTACATAGATACAATGTACCTTATCTTATTCCGAATACGTAAGATGCATTACATTTGTAAATTATGTTATTTCGAATACGTAAAGTGTTCTACATTGGTACATTATGTTATTTCGAATACGTACATGTACATGTAAGGTGTTCTTAATTGGAACATGATGTTAAATCCAATACGTAAGGTGTTCTACAATGATACATTATGCTATTTTGGATACGTTAGGTGTTCTATACACATGGAAAAAAGTATTGCAACACCTTGAATTTTTAAAACTTGAAAAATCAGCCTCTTATTTGGGATGGAATATGATGAAATAATTGAAAAATAATATTGAAACATAATTAATGATAACATTGGCATTAAAGCGAACAAAAAAATGTTTGAATTTTTTTTTTTATCTTACCACAACTTTGATAACAAAATGAAGTCTTTTTTTACAAAAAATGCATTTTACAACATTTACTGTAGTCGAACTTTACAATCTCAGACATTTCCAAAATTAATCTTAAGATGATTGTTCACATCATGGTTGATTGTTATATGTCAAATAATAAGTATTTTGTGCGCAGCCTCCATTCAAACGGATAAGCGCCTCTAAACATCTTCTAATTCCTGCCATAAGTCGACTAATTTGTTGCTTAGGTAACAAAAACCATTCCTGATGAAGGACATTGTTTATTTTATGACGTGTTTGAACTGGTGTGTCCTTTCGCGCACTTTAAATTTACGCCCAATAGTATCCCATATATGATCGATTTGGTTCAAATTCGGGCTACGATCGAGCCAAGGAAGATAAAGAGGATTTCATTGGAACAAAGGATCTTCCTCTACGATACTAATTTCCAACGTTTGCGAGCTCTGCACTACATTGGATACGGGCAACTGTGTGTCTGTCCGTAAGTAAAGGTCCCCGAAATGGTCTTATCGCACGATAACCAGTAGCGATGAGTAGATTTCGAACAGTTCTTGTTTAAAGGCTCCTGTATGACCACCATTCTCTTTTAAGGATTGTATTGTTTGCAATGGGTTTCCTTTTGACCAATCTTCATTTTGCTTGATTTTCCCTAGAGGATGTTATAGGAGGTCTTCTTGATCTCGGAAGGTCTTTAACATCGTTTGTTGCCCGAGTTTTATTCTCAAAACGACTTATAGTGGAAAGGTGATGAACAACAATACGTGCAATTGTCACAGCGACATACCTGCTTCTCTAATGCTGATAATATGCCATCTTGCTTCAGTTAAGAGTTGTAGATGACCAATTTCAAGGTGTCTATCACATAACTTTATAAAAACTTGGTTATTTAAAGTGTTGAAAACAATGAGGATAAAAATCTCTTTTTTATTGTTTACGGATACAGTTGCTGCATGTGCAGATAAGAACTTATCGAGTCGATATTTATTGATTAGATTCAGGTGAGATTTAAATAATGTTTAACTAGTTCGATTTCAACAAATTATATCACAAAAAAATAAAGAGTGTTTTTTTTTTATTTGAATTTCAATTTGGTGTTGCAATATCTTTTGTCCATGTGTATACATTCGTACATTATGTTATTTCAAATACGTTCTACATTAGTACAATTTCTTATTTCGAATACTTTAGGTGTTCTACATTGGTACATTATGTTATTTCGAATACGTTAGGTGTTCTACATCGGTACATTATGTTATTTCGAATACATGTGTACGTTTTGTGTTCTACATTGGTACATTATCATGTTCTGAATAGGTAAGATGCTCCACATTGATACATTATCTTATCCTTATGGTATTGCGTATATACGTTAGGTGCTCAACAAGGATCTGTTATTATATTCCCGAATATGTTATGCATTATGCAAATGTATTTATCTCAAAGTAGACCAATAAAAAAACAAAAATATTTTAAAATACTGCTGCAAAAACATGCCTTAGCATTTTGGATTATCATATAAAGTTAAATGTGTTATCTTTTGTCCTTCTTTGTAGCGTGCGTGACATTTCGATAGTGAGTGACGCAAATGTCCTGATGAAAGTTCAATCGAGTGGCTCTGTCATTTGGACACCCTCTGGAATCTACATTACACACTGTGAGACAGATGTGACATATTATCCTTTCGATACCCAATCATGTGACGTGATCATTACCACGTGGGGTTATACGTCAATAGAGATAGCACTGTATGTTTCGCAGGAAGCTGTTCGTTTGGAATACTACAAGGAGAACGGAGAATGGACATACCAAGGGTTTTCAGCCTTTACGACCTCAAATACTAGAGAGGGTTCTTCTACACCAGAAATAACGTTCACATTAACATTCAAGCGTAGACCGGTGTTCCACGTGTTGAATTCCCTGATTCCAATGGTTCTGTTAGCGTTTCTGAGTTCAATGGTATTCAAATTACCGCCAGATTCGGGAGAGAGGATAGGATATTCTCTAACTGTTCTTCTAGCATACGCTGTCTATCTCACTATTATATCTGATAACATGCCGTCCACATCAAGTTCTACCTCTGTTTTAAGTAAGTATGTCTAAGAATAAACATCAAGAACTTGTAGCATGCTAATATCCTTTGAATTGCATGTAAGTTTTTAGCATCGCCATTAATGAAAATCGTGTATTTTGTTGGAAATGTTTTTTAAAAGTCATTTAATTAAACAGCAGCTATTGTCTTTTTGAATCCGAATTATTGAAACAACAGTGTTTCAAATTAAACCGTGAAGAATGAATATATAGTCAATATATCTTAAATCTTATGAAATTCTTGTATTTGTTTCATAGTTTTTGAAACGAAAAAGCTGACAATGGTAAATGAATGACAAACCTAGACAGAAACATTTCCCGCCAAATTTTCTAATGCCTATATCTTAGAAACAAGGACACGGACCTATAAATTGTTTCTTATTTTTTTAAGTTCTGTTTTTTTTTTAAATTATCAATTTATATCAGACTTGTAAAACGATTTGTTAATTTGAAGTAGAGTAGCGAATACCCTAAAAAGAAACACGAATTTTGCAGAAATGTTCTTTCAAATTGTTATTTACCTATTTGCAAGTATTATGTTTCCAATTGGTTGTTGCTATGACGTTACGCACGTTATTGCGTCAATACTGTGCATTCAACAAGTCCACACTAATCAACAGCTTTTCTATAAAATCATAACAGTTCAGATATATAAAACTTATATTCATAGACTAGACAGGTGAATACTATTTCGAAAAAAGTACAAATTGTTTTATCATACTTTACTATAGTCTAAAATAAGGACAACATATTGATAAAACGTCAAAAATATGCGTGTCAGACGTAACAGACTATACGCATAATAACTTTAACAGGGGTGTTTGTGTTCTTCAAAACAGTGTTATATCCACGAAAATTCGAATGAATGATATGCTTTATATAGAAAGTATAACAATATTACTGAATATGCGTTCCTGTAACGATCAACGCTATTTTTTGGTAAAAACAAATAGTGGTCATTATGGTCAGATTTTGGAAAATGTTAAGTTATCAAAATTTATAGGTTTTAAAATATAAGATTATATGATATTTCGTTTTTGTAAACTATGCTCACAAAAGTACATACATAGACCATATCAGAATCGAATTTTTGCAGCACTCACACTTCATATAAAAATGCAACGGCTTCTGTCAAATGTCTTGCAAGATGTCCAATGTCAGATTTTGCCGCTTTTTACAAATAAATTGGCATTTGCGACGCTATTCATTGAAAAATTAGATTAGTTGCATGCTACATAGTGCTTTTCTGTAATTGTGCTTTTACTTTGCAAAACAGCTACATAGTTTTTAATAATTTGCGTAGTCAAAACGACTTCGTTTTTAAAGAAATGAAATGTCTTGCAAGTTTGTCCTCTGGACGATTTTCATACGTTTTCAACGTTGTCTATTCAGGGTACGTTATTTATGGTGGATCATCTGTATATTTCCTCAGACAGAATTTTCTTGATGGTCAGATACTATCAATAAGACCACAAAGTATAAACAAAATTTCGATGAATGGGGTTGTTCGTTTAGATGAGGTTCTTAAGTTGTGATAAAGTTAGTATCATGAGAGGATAAAAAATCCTCTTTTTCAAATTTTCCAATTTGGGAAGCGTAAAACTTCTATTTTTTTTTTATTTCTCTGCAATAAGGTTCATATGTATAGAACTTGAAATAAGGCCTAAAGCGTGCCATTGGCTATATACCTCTCCACATCAAACAAAGCTTGTAAATATATGAGATGAATTAGAATTAACCTTTTATTTCTGACAATAGTTTCATTTCTTAATCTAATTGTACCGCTATTAGTAAATTGAATTTTATAAGCAAGACCCGTTTAACTTGTACTTCCCGACAAACGTTTTATAGTAAGCGGCAAAATATATATCTTCCTCCTTTTCGGATCTAAATGGGGAAACATTGCATTTTATTACGTTTTATGTCAATTGGTCTCTGGTAGAGAGTGGTCTCATTGGCACTCATCATACCGTATATATCTTCTCATTTCATATAGATTTATGCATTACCCAAATACGATATATTTTGTTGTTTGTTGCTTTCGTTATTTTCAGTGGGAAATATTTCATGCATATTCAGTACAACTAATCATTAAGAAGTATCCATATTGATATGGAAAACAAAAATTACAAGCGAAATAAAAAAACTTATCCCAAATAATCATTAATCGCCGTAAAACGTAAGAAATTGACGTTACCATTTGAGACGCAATATCGTGCTTAACGTCTATACGAAATTTTTACGATTGACATACTTGGAGAGGCCTGCTACGAATGATTCCGACAACAAATGTAGGTGTTTTATACACAATCTTGAAATCGAAATATATAACGGAAATTCGCGACCGGGATGAAATTTAGAAAATGCGAGTTAATTACCCTGTGTTGATGTGTTAAGGTATATAAGAACTTCTTTTTTACGAGACAAGTGCCAACATATCTGCATGTACCTTTGTTATTTCTCGCTGCGAGTAGTCATAACTATTTACTGGGCTGTGTATTGGATTGTCACCAACGATACGATTTGAAGTACTATACTTTTTATAAGATTTGTCTATTTCAGCTATTTATTTACTGTTTGTCCTAGCTTTAGGTGTCCTGTCCGTTATCATAACTATATATGTATTAGATTGTCATCATAAAGACGAACACATTCCAGTTCCCAAATGGCTTATAAAGATGTCGACTAGCTGCTTGGCAAAATTTGCATGTTGGAAAGATAGTTCATGTTTGTGTGGACGAAAAGTGCAACCATACGGAGAAGCTACAGAAAGTGTACCTGAAACCACCGAAAAGCATTCTGGGGAAATTAATTCATTGACATGGAAAGATATAGGTCAAATATTAGATGGATTTTTCTTGAGATTGTATTTACTTGTTATTTGTTTTATGACATCAATATTGTTCCTAACATTAGTGATTGGATATTACATCAAATAATATTGTAAATATTTGTCACTGGTTGTTATGATTATAGTAACAGGAATAATTTGTCTAGTAAATTTTTTTAATATCATTGGAAGTCATACTGTAAGTTGTGAAAATCAAATAATAGGATACATTGGCGTTGGTAGTTTATTATATCAAATGAATGAATGCCGGCACATTTTGAATGCCGATTGAAAACAAATTATATTGTATATATAAGCCATGGTACAAAACAGTACTCACACAGCACAAAATACTCACAAGCAAGGAACAACTATATATATTGCATGTCAATATATACATTGTACTGTCATGTAACTCTTTGAATAGTACATACAATATAATATTTCATAATTAAAGTTTTAGTATGAGGACAAATTACAGTCCTGTGGAAACAAATGATAGACGATATTGCTTACTAAATGTAGTTACATTTGTAGATGTGTCCAAATGTATTATTAACCGATTCTATTAGAATCCATCAGTGATAACAATAAAGAAATTTGAACAATAAAATTAATAATCTACGATGGCAATTAAATTTATGTTTATTATTACATTTTGATAGTCCTCATTACACTGTTAAACATCCGCCACATCATATGATAGGTTTCTTCATTCGAATATCTGTTTACAGACATGTCAGTAAGTTTATGACTTTTATGCCCCATAGCATGATTCTAGGAAGAATCACCAAGGTAAATATAGGTACAACAGACTGTATGCGATTGCCATGAAGACCAACCGAACCATCTGAAAAAGTAGAAAAAGTCGTATCAAAATTGTACTGTTTAGTTCGAACCAACATGTGTTCGATAACTCATTTAAAAATTTAATATTTTATGTTTTAAAATTAAAACTCATTTCAACAGAAGTTGGAACATTCGTCATTTGTGTTAATTTTGAGGAATACACACAAAACTTTCAATTCAATTGTGATATACTGGTACCTTGTATGCATTAGTCTGGTACCCTGTCGGAGTTTTGTGATACAATGGTATCTATGATTCTTATCTTATCAGTTTATGTTTTTGTAATTTTTGTATTTTCATTGATAATGATTATCTCTTGCATACAAATGTTTTTCTGTCCTTCTAAGACAGAAAAATAAAATAAATATCTTTTTTAGTGAAATTCTATATAACATGTAACACAAAAGCAAGAGAAAACGGGAACTTATTACATAACATGCCCATTTTAGAGAACCTCAAAATCAACCATACACAAAATTCTTCAGAAACTACATTCAACCACAACGTCAACGTGTTACAGATATAACGGACTATGATAAACTGTTGTTAATAGAAATTACATTTTAAATTTTTTAAAGTATTGTTATTTTTTTGCAAACACCGATTTATTTCACTTTTGCGTAAAAGCTAGGCAAAGAAATATCCATGGTTTACAACTGCCTATAACACTTGGTTTCCAATATTTGAAAAAAAAAAGTCAAAATTTTGACGAATAAGAAAATAAAAAAGATTAAACATGCAACCTGTATTTTCAAAATGATTAAATATGAATAAGGCAATACTTAAAGGAATCATTTCATCGCACCTGATTTAATGACCAACCCGGCAGTTTTGTTGATCAAACCTGTAGTATCTTTGATCACTGAAATAAATGTACAATGTAATAATCGATGCGAATGTAACTTCCATCTAACTTTCGGGGCACCTTGTGCTATATAGGTTTAGCCACAGTGTTATATTGGGTTCGTGTTGCTCAGTCCTTAATGAACTTTGTACATTTTACGCTTGTTGGTTGTTTTACTGTGTTTTGTATGTCATGGCGCTGTCAGATTTAATCAACGTATGGTTTTTTATTGTGAATTTCGATATTGTTTGTGTCTAAACTCTATAGAAACATACATAGTGGTGTTAGAATTTTTTTTTACATTTTATTTTATAGAATCGGGAGAATTTCTAGATTGATTGGGTTATAAACTGGTTGTTGTTTGTTATATAGAAGAAACAAATAAATGCGGAGTTCAGACGGACAGACGTCGCCCAGTGCATCTGATATTACCAAAAACAACACATTCATAAAATTGTATACTTATTACAAATTTGACTAAAATCGAAAAAGTTAAGTTTGGACACATATATTTTACGAAGTGACGGTACACGATAAAGCATTAGTCTTTGTAGGAAATTTCATTTCAGTTCTTCTTTTTATACGATAAAACAACTTTTTAGTTTAAGTCCATCCTATATAGAATCCAAACTCATTGTTAAATGTCATAATGGAAAGGGAGATTAAAAAAAAGAATATCAGGCTCCAACAGTTTTTCGTTTTTCAGTGTAATCAGTGTTTTAAGATTTGTGTTGTGTAAGAGTCGTTCAATCAATTCTTACATGTTGTCGATGGGTTTCCTTTACCATCACGGTACTTCTCTAAACAGTTGTTATATGAACAGAAGTGGTTTTCTTGGAAACTACAATTGTCTAAATTAAACATGATCAATAAAAAATCAATATTAAGATAAACATTAGAATATTAGAATGTCGTTATGCAGACCAGGACACAATTGTACTTTACAACTTTTCTTATCATGATTTCCTTTGTAGGGAGTTGCTTCTAAGATAAAGGTATACCACCGGCACATTCTATACGGGCCTATCCCAAGTCATGAGCCTGAAATTAACTGGTTATCGTTTTGTGCTGAGTCTCGTATTTGTTTGTCGTTAATTGTTTTGCATATTTTGTTCTTATGTTGTGCAGTAATACAACTGTCCCGGGCTAGGGGTATGGTGTGCATCTGTCCTAAGTCAGAACAAAGTTAGGAGTTTGACTGTCCCTCTGGTATCTTTTGTCCCTCTTTCAGGAACCTGTTGTATTGTTCAGTTGTTGTCGTGTGTTGATGTGGTTTATAAGTCTTTCTTATTTATCCTGTTTATATAGATACAATCGTTGGTTTTTCTGTTTGAATTGTTTTACACTGGTCATTTTGAGGATTTTTCAAGCTTATGTTGTCGAGGGCCGTACTGTGATCTATACTTGCCATGTCTGTGTCATGTTAGTCTCGTGTGGACAGCTGTCTCATTAGCACTCATACCAATTCTTCTTATTTCAATAAAACAAATAACTTCAAAAAGTTAAATTTAGAGTTATCCTTTCAACAGTGTACGGCCGCCATTATGAATAGGTTGATCTTTTTAAAATACCTGTTTTCACATATAACGGACATGACTCAGATGTCGTAACCTCGATCCAGACTTCTTCTCCTCAAATGTGACGTTCCGAATAAGACTAGTCGGTTAACTTACAAATATCTTCAATTCTTAAAGGGCGATTTTGATCTTATATCTCAGTTATAAATGTGAACAATAAGATCAAAAGTTAGATCAAAATGGTCCGTCTCTCCTATTGTAGCACCTGCAATCGACTTGGGTTTTTTGAGGAAGTTCGCTTTTGGTCAGCACTTTAAAAACTTGCTTGCTATGTTTTTATGCCATTATTGTGTTAATATTGCTATTATTTATTTGACTTAAGAGATTGGTTATCCCAGACTTTTTTGTTTATTAATATGTTAATATTGTTAATGCTATGAATTATCTATTTAAAAGTGTGAAACCATCAGTTATCACAAAATATGAAGATAACCACGAGATATCAAATACTCAGGAATTTCTTTGCCACTACTTGTTATCAATGTTTTTCATATAATCCTTAAGCTAATAATGTGAATCCCATTTGTTATATTGATTTGCAGGAAGTCGTTGGCTCAATGACCTGTCTGGTTTGACTAAAGAATTGCAAATTGCCTTAAACTAATTATCCGCTTAACACGTGGCATTTATGAGCTGAAGCAATGAATAATCGGCTCTGTATATAATATGATTTTTTCCGGCTACGTACTTTCCTGTATGTCTTAACCATATTTTAAAAATATTAAAACTTGTGAAAATCCAGTTCAACGTTCTACATTCCCCTTACCTTTTAAATACCGAAGTAGATCATTAACCGGGTTTGTAATATCATGAGCAACACGACGGGTGCCACATGTGGGGCAGGATCTGCTTACCATTCCGGAGCACTTGAGATAACCCCCCGTTTTTGGTGGGGTTTCTGTTGCTTCGTTTTCTATGTTGTGTATTGTGTTATATTATTTTTCTGTTTTGTCTTTTTCCTTTTATAAGCCATGGAGTTGTCAGTTGATTTTCTATCTTTGAGTTTGACTGTCCATCTGGTATCTTTCACCCCTTTTCCGTCAAGGTTTATGTTCAGAGGCGTGCATATTACTATAATGAATTTCCAAATTAATATAGAACCCCAATCCATTATCATTGCAATCTGCAGGGAACATATTACATATAGTTTAATTTTCATTATAGATTTGACATGAATCCTAGAAATAACTGTTTAGATAAAACAAAGAAAATGGTAAGAAAAAATTCACTTCAAATTAACGTAGCGTGTGACCAAATATTTTAAATAAATGTTATTACTTGATATAAATCAACAACGATTGCTGGAACACCATTTGTTCTTTTTTTTTAAAGATAAAAGGTTCATACTTGACAATTCTTTTATTCAAAACTTACGATTTAGCTCTGTTCCAACCATAATAAAATTTACCAGGGGAAATACACAGATACATAAGAAAGTTCTCATTTTTCTCATAATGTTGTCCATATGATAAATTTCATGTGAAAAGTTTGTTTTTATTTTTAACCACTTGACGGGAAGTATTTTAAAACAAAGGATCACATTGAACTTAACAATATACGGAACATATTATTTTCATATACATATATGTTTTAATTTATTTCCCCATTTTTTACCTTTCAACTCTATAGTTAATAAATGATTGATAGTCTCATCAGTGAAAAACACATTGCACATTCAATAATTATGAATCGTAATGCAAAGCAATCATTCAACAAATAAACTGTAACACAGAAATAAATATTTAGGAAAGACGCACTTGTTGTTATTTATAAAAAAGTAATACATTTTAAAATGAATAATACTTGAATGCCACTAGCGAACGAGTGAGGAACTGCTTCCCATTTAAATGCATTACACGTTTGTTGTCTTCGTGTAACTGAATATCGCTTGCTTCTTTGTATTTTTTTGTGTATGTCGAAACTTTCTTGTTTCTAATGTTTTTGATTATTGTAATGGCCGTTTACATCTTCTTTTTTTTCGGACACATTTACGGTAATTATCTCTTCGATTGAAGCAAAAAAAAAAAAAAAACTGAAAACTTCATGTTGACTTTCGCTTGGACAAAACCGAAATGATACAAAAGCAAACCAAAGGTCGTGCCATTCAGATTGATAAAATATCATTTTGGTGATAAAAATGTATTTTCAAAATCTAAAATCGATACGATGTTATTTCATATTTGATTTGCAATTTTAATTATCCAAACCATCAGTCAACGATTGTTCTTACATATCTAACCGTTACTATTATTACATAGACTGATGATACACTGTTAAATTTACTATTTACTACAACACATACACGAGCTTTATACATGCAAGTCATACAAGTGCAGGCTTACGCTATCGATAAAACAGGTTTAATCCACCTCATTTCTAAGGAAATGTATGTACCAAGTCAGGAACATGATAGTTGTTCTTTTCTTTTGTTTGGTGTGTTTGGGCTTTTGATGTCGTCATCTCATGATCATTTTTCTCATAATGTTGTCCATATGATAAATTTCATGTGAAAAGTTTGTTTTTATTTTTATCCACTTGACGGGAAGTATTTTAAAACAAAGGATCACATTGAACTTAACAATATACGGAACATATTATTTTCATATACATATATGTTTTAATTTATTTCCCCATTTTTTACCTTTCAACTCTATAGTTAATAAATGATTGATAGTCTCATCAGTGAAAAACACATTGCACATTCAATAATTATGAATCGTAATGCAAAGCAATCATTCAACAAATAAACTGTAACACAGAAATAAATATTTAGGAATGTATGTACCAAGTCAGGAACATGATAGTTGTTCTTTTCTTTTGTTTGGTGTGTTTGGGCTTTTGATGTCGTCATCTCATGATCATAAGGCAATAATATCTTTTAATTTTCCTTGGAGTTGGGTATTTTTGTTATTTTGCATTTTTCAAATAGAATTCTCATTTGTCTGGGTATGTTCTAAATTAATTCAAATACAATATCACACAAATATTTCCTCAACCTTGTCTGGATTTATTCTCTTTTTTAGTAAAAAAAAACACCGGTTAACAGTTTTTCTTTTTCAATTAAAAGTACACTAATAAGGATTTGAATCATCATTTTAACTGGAAAGGTCAGTTATCTCTATACATGCTATAATAAGGTGTATAACCATCTATACTGTTTTTGAGAGATGTATTTTTATCATTTGCTCATAACCAATAAATAAGGGACAAACTAGAACTTCTTGCATCAACAGTTGGTACACAAACTATTTATTGGCGTTTTTCATGTTCATATATATGAATCTTGTAAAAAAAAAATTATATAATACTAATAATATAAAATATAAAAATTGAAGACATCGCAATAAATAAGATGCTACATTTGTAAACATTAAATCATTGATTAAGTTCGTCGTACGGTAATGAAGGTTCTGGGTCATCAGTTAACTGTTCATATGAGTTGACAATGACGTCCTTTGTAAATGTATGATTTTCATCAAAGTCATTTTCACTGCTTTCGCTGTTTGAAGACGACACAGTATGCTGATCATCAAAGCTTCTATCGGTACTCAAAGAATCTTTTGGTTGTTCGTAATCGTTGTCAATGTTTGTTTCTTGTATGCCATAACTACCTAATGTTTCTTTATGACGTGTGTGTTTCATCTTGTCTTCGTCTATGTCTTCATATTGATCCTCTTCTATACTGTAAGTCTGAGTAGAACTGTGATTTATCTTGACACTTCTACGCAAACGTCTTTTATATGTACACGCAGTAAACAAAATGATCAATAACAAAATCACTGAAGCAGATCCGGTCAAAATGCTATAGAATAGAACATGGGTGCGCTCCTCTAAAAAAAACATATCTTTATGTTACGATATTTAAAGTAAATACAAACTAAACGACAAAACATATAATTAAGCAAGATGTAATTAGAAAGTGTTATTTTTAATTAATTTGCAAAGACCAACATCCATCAGTTAAGGCGCAGTGCACATAGTTAAGCTGATAATAAAACACACATACATGTGGATTGACCTCTATTTAAATAACGTTGATGCCTTTTCCCATTTGCTAAGTCATGAGTTTTACGATTCTGCGTGAATTATTGCTTTTCATATCATAAATATTCTAATTTAATTTGTGCCTAGAGTATTAATTTTCTTCCTTGTGGCATACAGTAGACCGATAATGACCCCCACAGATAATCGTTAAATATCTATTCCACAAGCAAACATTATATGTTGATTAAAGTGTAAAAAATGTGTAGTTCAATGTTCATGTATGTGCAAATTATTATAAGTGTAAGCAAATGTGTAACCAATACGTTCATTTTATTTCTTAAAAACATAAATAGTGAAGTTTGATACACTACATGGTGTTAGTTTAAGGATACGGCTTTTACAATATCAAATATGTTTTCAACTACCAGTAGATCATTGTTTTGTTTTCTTTTTATCTTACGCTGGATATGTACTTATAAACAGAAAAAAAAACTTACGATTAATTGTTACAAACATTTCATTAGTTTTATTGCTATCCCCGATTCTATTTCGAGCAAAAATTCTAAAGTTGTACGATCGACCATAGTTCAGATTGTGAACTGTCCAAGAGGCTCCCGCATTGGTAGTAGTAATAAATGCCTGCACTTGAATCCACACTGTACTGTCTTCGTCACGATATTCTATAAAAAAGCATTGTTGAAATCCACCATTGAAGTTTGGAGTCCATTCAATCGTTACGTCATTTACAACAGGCTTCAATGAAACGTCTACAGGCGTATCAGGACGGCCTACAATATGATTCTTCTTATGTTATAATCGTAATTAAGTCTTTATATGAATAACTATTTGTAACAGCAGCTGTGAACATGCTGCATATATAGAAAAAAAACTTTGCATAGGTGGTACTCAACGTAGTTTGCCCTTTCAGAATGGCGATATGTTTATTTTAAATTGAGTAAAACGCTTATTAACGAAATTGTAAAATGTTTTAACCTATAATCGACTATTTAGAAACAGAAAAGATATTTATAGTATCCAATACAGCCAATGGAAACCAGTCGAGGTATATGAAACATACAAATACTACAAAATGAGCACCGATTCCAACCGATGTCTCGCAAACATTTCTACTAAAGTGTTATCCGACATATTCAGTTTTATGCCATTTTCATGTATCGTTTTTTCCTGCACGAGATGATGTACTCAATTCGACAATTAATATATTTTAGTTTGACGATCGAAAATCAAATATTTGAAAATTAAGCCTCAATATAAACGTTTAAAGAGCTGTTAAAAAGAGAAAAAAGCATGAAAAAAGAAAACAAATTAATGCAAATCATAAGGAAAGGCACACGTTACTTACTTCCTCGTAGCACTGATAATCTATGTTGACTTTGGCCAAAAGCGTTCATTACATTAAATGTATATTCCGTTAAATATTCATCGGTGAGATTTTCAATTCTGATTGTTATCCGATATCCCTTGACATGAACTCTTGTACTATGAAAAGTATCAATGACAGATGCGTATTCTTCTATCATCTTCAAATGTAGTCCAGAATTGATATCACCACCATTTTTATCAAATATTTCTAAAGTTGTATACTTTGGATTACTATAGATGTTGACGACTACGGAGACGGACTGATGATATTCACCATAGACTTTGTCAGTGGTATCAATGACGAAAAAGGGTTTGCCTACAAAATTAGATAATTTACGTCGCATGACAACATTGACAAATATATGTTATATAAATCAGTAAAATCGTTGTGTGAAATACCTTATACAACCCTGCAACTTAGAAATTGTGACTTTACTATAAGGAAATGAAATGACAAAATTAAAATTAAAATACGGGAAGTTTTTCCTCATCAAGTAGTAAAAAAATATACTTGCTGTGCATTATGTCTGTACCACAATTAGTTAGTTAACAACACAACATTCATAGCAAGTTGAGCAATTAGTATCAACCAAAGTTTCATACTTTGGAAATGAAATATTTCTGCTGAAATTTTACTGAACGGATCAAATATCATTGCCTTTCTTTTAGCAAAAAATGATTCATATTCTTAAATTGAAGATTATTCAGAATGATTCAAGTCCAAGAATGGAATCCTATAGCGACAAATATGTGCAAACAAGCTTTTAGTTTAGACATAATAACAATGAATAAATCACATTTCATTATAAAAGGCAAAGGTGAAGTAATAATTTTATGAATAATAAACTGGGAATCAGCCGCTTTATTTGTAATTATAAATTAACGCTTGAAATGTACAACACATTTACAAATGGTATACAATATCGTTCAATGTTGTAAAATTGATAAATTATTACGTTTATAATTGGTTTATAAAGCAATTCAACATATTCCTAGACAGAAATTATCTATCAAAACATACCTTGCACGTCTAAATACACTTCAGCATTTTGTTTAATAATGCCATTTATATCAGAAATGTTGTTGTCTACTGTACATTTATAATACCCATTGTCTTGATATTTGTTTGCCTTGACATTATTTGGTAAATAAAGAATGCCATCTCTACTTCCGGACAGAAAGCGGATGTGGTCACCATAATCAGATCTATGCTCCCAATCATGGAAATTGTATATGCTTGGAATTCCAGTTGCATTGCAAAACAACAGTCTCGTCGTTAAATCTTCAGTGTAATTTCTGTATTGAATATCTACATCAGGCGCATCTGAAAATACACAATAACAATTGTTACTTTACATAAAATGCAAGTTAAATTTAATATAAATTAAACAGACATTAGTTTATTATAAGAACCCTGCCTTTACATAAAGGTATGTATGTGTTGAAATTAAAATATACATATATGGTCATATTTATGAATTACATGTAACTGTAAACAAAACTTATAATTTTTCAAATTTCTAAGGATTTTCAATTACAAGACTCTATTGTCTATAAGAATATTGCAAATCATTTGGAATTCATGGTCCTCTATGCTCTTCAAATTGATACTTTATTTGGGCTTTTTAACGTTTTAATTTTGTTTAATTGACCATCACTGGCGAGTCTGTATAGATTAGATGCTCGTCTGTCGTACATAATTGTAATTTTAATCTACGCTTAATTTATAAGTGTGAACACCTAACATAGCAACTAAGGAAAAAATACATTTTTTATTGTGTTAACAATCATTATCTAAAGACACTTAGATTATAAGATTGACATGTTTACAAAGATGTGAGAAATCACAGACACTTACACATAACAAGCACATCTAGTTCTTGTCGTCCAGTCCCTATCAGGTTTGATGCTTCACATGCATACCGTCCACTGTGAGTTCTCTTTAAATTATTTATGAATAGAGTTGGTAACTTTGAAATCAAATTCCAAAATAATCCCGTTTTCTTTGTCCATGTATAATTGGCAGGATCTGGATAACCATTTCCATAACATTCAGTTGTGAGTGGATGCCCCTCTATTATTTTAACTGATGTTTCCTTCTTTTTAAAATATACACGTGGGGCATCTTCACAATTAAAAAAAATACAATTCCAATTTATTTTCTTATACAATTGTTTTTATCTTACAGTCATTTTATTTCCCAGTGACAATGTAGGGACTTTGGGTATGTTAGCGCGCTCACTAAGGTTTTTTTAATTTGAACGTGTAATATAATTTTATTCGAGACACCGTGTTGGTAGTTTTAGTTTACAAAGTATTTTTGGAACAAAGTCTGTGAAATTAAAGCTGCTAAAAATCAGCTCGAGAAGCCCTGTAACCGCACCATAATATAGAATCCTTGATCAGGCAAACTACACAAGAAAAATAAATTATCAGATGTCTATCGTTATATATTTTACAGTTACAATAACAGAGTTACTGTTTACTGTTGACCCCTATTGTTCATTGTTGTTGTATCCTACTCCAAGTCTGCTTTTTTTTGTTTAAACTGCCATTGACTTTAAACTATTCTAATGACTTAATGTTAAGAAATGCACCAATGCATTTACCGGTTCCAAGAGAGCGTTATAAAAACAAGTATGAGGAATATAAAAAGGTAAGTATGTATAAAGGATTATTAGTATGTATGGATGAATAAAACGACAAAGCCAAAGTTGACAGATATAGGGAATCTTTCGTTGCAATAAGGTGAATGAATTCGACAATTCCTACTAATACAGCGAGTCTTTATACTTTACGCATACATTACGACTGACGATATATATATCTATGACATGCATATATACATAATATTATTATGACGTTGTGTGATGATAAGCAGATCATCATTATAGTATCACTAGAAGACATTACCAACTGATGAAGAAGGTTTGTCAAGTTAGTTTGCGAAACAAAATGTTGCCTGAATCTATTGGAGTATTAGAATTTTTCATCATTCAATTTTAGCAACCGCATCAGTTTATTTAAAAACTAATAAAAACTAGTAGATTGAATGTTGACGGTCAAAATATTCCTGCCAATAAGTAGCTTACGATAAATTGGTTATATTACGTTAAAAAATGGTAATTTAAGTCATCCAAAAGACATATTTTGAGGACTCCATGCGAAGCTGGTTGTATGTTGTGTGTGGATATATTTCGTTATCATAATCCTATGTCAGTCCACTTGTCTTCGAGATGCCAGAAAAAGACTTGTAATCGGATTTCTACTAACATCATCAACACAATGGGTGCCCTAAGTAGATTTCAAAGGAAAATTCAAAACTGAAAATTCCTTAGCAAATTGGATAATCGCAAGCTCAAACACTTCAAACAAACAAATGATAACAATTGTCATATTCCTGACTTGATACAATCCATAAGAAATTGATCAGAAATAATTAAGGTACTTACAAAAAACAATGATGGTTACACTTTGAACTAGAAGCACATTCAAAGTGGAACTATTTGCTTTGCAGGTAAACCGACTTAAGTGGTCTGTATGTTTTGGTATTAAGGTAAAATTTAAAACATCTGTTCTGTTTTCCGTAAGTGTCTCTCCGTTACGTTTCCATTCTAAGAGTTGTTGAGGTATTCCGCTTACTACCATACACTGTAATATCAGTTCTTTTCCTTCGGTTCCGGTCAGAGTGTTATCATTTGTTACATTACGTATCGTAAGATTCTTAGGTGGTCCTAATAAAAACAAATAGACGAATTAGACGAAATTAGAAAGATCTTATCATAAAGAACATGTGTACTAAGTTTCAAGTTGATTGGAATTCAACTTCATCAAAAACTACCTTGACCAAAAACTTTACCCTAAAAACCGCACTATCACTTTCTATGTTCAGTGGACCATCACATTCGAGTCAAAAGTTTAAGTTAGCATTGCAATTAGAAAAATCATATCAGAAGGAAAATGTGTACTAAGTTTCAAGTTGATTGGACTTGAACTTCATAACAAAACTACCTTGACCAAAAACTTTAACCTGAAGCGGGACGAACGGACGGACGGACGCACAGACACGAAAACATAATGCCCCTCAACTATCGTAGGTGGGGCATAGTTAAAAAGTAAAGTAAGGTTTTGAGTTGACTCTAAATTTTAAATACTCCAAGAACTTAAGCAATACAATGAAAAATCTTGAATAAATAGCATTAATTTTAGATAAGTACTGGTATCGTCTTTAGTTAACTAGGAACATTGGCTTAAAAGGAATGTTAAGAACTTAGGCCGTGTTCCCATTGACCTAAACTCGGTGTTGTGTTAGTGTAACTCACACATAAACTAAAAATAATTACGTTCTCATTGATAAAACTCAATGTTTAAAGTTCTTTACAGACATATTTGTCTAAACTTAATATATTTATTTGTTATAAAACACTTTACGTAGCCTTAGTAACCCCCTTATCAAGACTCATCCAACATCATTGTCGAACACATAATTCATTTGAAAATGTCTTCCCGAATCGACTGGACGTACACACTGACAGAAATATTTGCCATTGGTCTTTAATCAAAAATTACTGAAAAAGGGTGAGGTAAATTGTTTGTTTGTGTATTATCTCAGATCCGTTAAAATACAATTAGAAATAAAAAACAAAAAACCTTTCCCCCTCCCTTTGCCAAATACTCCTTGGATAAAAAATACCATTTATAGAAATGTAATGATTCTTAACATCGCAATTCTTTTTCTTCGTCTATAAGCACGACGATGCAGCCTATATTTTAAATGCGTAATCGAAACATCTTTAAACTACTGCAAATCATCCAAAACTACTTTCTGAAAGAAGCTATCACTTTACTTAAAAAAAAAGGGGGAGGGGTCTTGAGTCTGGGTTTTTTTGACGCGCGAAAGTTCATGTTTAGTTTATTTTCGATGGTAACAGTTTAATATTTAACACTATAATGTATGGTGAAACTTTTGATTCAGAATATTTGTTCATTCTAATCATCTGTATGACCCAATTTTTTTTAAATCAAATTGTGGAAAAATCCATCCCCCTTTTTTTTAAGTCAAATGGTCGTTCCCTAACTGCTAGAAAAGTTGTTCGAAAATTTGAATTCGGTTCTACGTATTGAGAATTTAAATGGCATATAGTTTACAAGTGTGAACAAATCGTATGTACAGGTAACTAAACCAGGTGTATAGATGTGAACAAAGTAAATGTGAAACTAGTGTACATTACTTTAAACTAAATGTAAACATGTTTACTGCACACGGCGTTTGGTGTGAACACGGACTTAGCGTGCCATAAATGCATATTCCAAATGTATTCAAAAGACATTAACAAGAGTGTCTAATCTAATCGCTAACACCACGCTCATATTTCTTTTGTGATGCATGTTTTTTGTGCTATTATCTAATTTTCTAATCAAATATGTCAAACCTAAAACTGTGTTTTTTTTTTATTAAAATGCAGGGCAACATCAGTTTGAAAATATCAATACTTGCTAACCATGTTAACCTCTAAAAAAGTAGACATTCATTTATATACAATTATAATGTGTTACAAAAGTTTTAATTGCCCTTTTATATGCATTGTTTTAGTTGGTTATTGCTTACGCCGTTCTTATTTCTTTTCTTATCTATATAACAAAATTAATCTTCAATGTATACATACTCCCTTGAATAACATTGAATTCTTGTTGATACGAAATGTCTTCTATATTTACAGAACACCTATATATTCCTAGATCTGAAGTATTGATTCTTGATATCTGTAGGTTATACTGCCCTATGCTTTGATTACCACTGATGCTTATTCGATTATCTTCTGTATTCCAATATATGTTGTTTCCTTTTGATATTGGAGAGACAATTTGAGGACCAAACCAAGTTATTGAGGATGAATAAGATGGTTGAGGGCATTTCAACTCAACATTATCTCCGGTTTGTACATATCTCTCTATCTGGGCATATGCTAAATTAAACAGAAAAAAAAACAATTTTAACACTTTTAATAATTTAAGATGTGTTTAAAAATGTTGTTCATCATGTTCTAAGGCATTTATGTCGTGGATGCATTTCATGGCTCTGACATTGTATCATCAAATACATTTGTATGTTCTGATACATATAATCTGTTGATACACACTGTAATGTTGCTCGGCTTTAGGTTTTCTTCTCTGATGTCTGTTATTTTGCAACTTTCCGTGTAGTGTTTGTACGTATATTAACTAATTATATATTAGTCAATTTGTAAAACTTTTATTTCGGCAAGATCTTTTAAATTGGCTTATCAAGCAGGTAGGAAGGCCACGTACGTATGATTTAATAAACAGCGAGTATGTGACCCTCAGTATGAAGTTATTTTGCTCGATACGCTAAAATAGTAAATGAAATATATATTTAAAGCACACATGTGATTTTAATCAAAGCAATAATGCTTATCTCAAACCATGTAATAAAGAATGGAATAGCCTCATCATACTATTTATTGGCATTTTAACTGCAACAATATGTTGCAAGAGAGTATGTTGTTTCGGTAACTGATAATTTATGTCTCAGAAAGCTAAAGTCTGTTCTTTTGTCAATTACAGTTTAATCGCATTTGCCTAAATCACAATAGCTTGTATGGTACATTTGTATTATAATTGAGTTGATGAATTGTTAATTTAAATTTTGTATGAAAGACTGTCGCTGTCACAGATAGTAATAAATGACAGCTACAGATAATACGATGGTAGTTTAGATGATCAAATTATGACGTTTAAGGCAATCGGTATATCATTTTATCTCATGATACTCAACTAAAATACTCAAGACTGAATATATTGATTTGTATAAAAAAAAGAAAGAAAACTTATCAATCCATATTCATTTTTTTTCAATTTTGTTCTATATCTCAATATTCTTAGGGTGTTAATTAAAACAGATATAATCTTCTTCAACTTTGCTCAAATGCAGTTTTCAAATTGTCAGAACTAAACAAAAAGCATGGGTAATGGACCTGTAGTTTTAAACTGCATGATGTACACATTATATAATGGGAAAATATATGAAATAAAACGACAGCAACAATTTTATAATTGGAAATAATACAATAAATCACATATATGTTTACAAGAATTCTTAATCAAAACTGTTCTTATAAATCTAACCAACTAGATTGTTTATGTGCTGCTATAATTTCTACCTTGATATATATTTCGATAATTCATCTTTCTGTATCGTCATATAATAACTTGCTAACTACAACCTTCTTTCCTGTCATGAATGTGACCTACCAAACTGGACTATTTACCGGATTTGTTATCACATAAGCAACACGACAGGTGCCACATGTGGAGTAGAATCTGCTTACCTTCCGGAGCACCTGAGATCACCCCTACTTTTTGGTGGGGTTCGTGTTGTTTATTCTTTGGTTTTCTATGTTGTGTCACGTGTACTATTGTTTGTCTGTTTTTTCTTTTATTTTTAGCCGTGGAGTTGTCAGTTTGTTTTCGATTTATGAGTTTGACTGTCCATCTGGTATCTTTCGTCCCTCTTTTTCTACCTTTATAAAATTTGAAAATTTTGTGCACCTGGTAGCCTCAACATAATCTCTTGTCTTGTCTTGTGCCTTGTATTGCGTCCATTTATCCTCAAATTTGCAAGGTACAAAAACGTTAAACTTATGTTTTTCTTTGTTTATACATAAATACTCCCGTAATTCATACACCGAAAATATAATCATAGTGCAACATACTCTATAACAGTAAAAATATTTACCTAGTGATAAAATAATGATAACTAAATTTCCAACCTCTATGAATGTCTGAAAACAAAATGTTTTCCAGTTAACAATATTTAACCATGTTATACATACACATTTTAAACTATGTGTGTTAATAATAACGTGTAGTTGCATATATGATTTGATTCGTATCATTTAATAAGTATTATTCTTATATTATTTCATTTACGTTAAGAAGCATGCGATTGAAAATCCAAGGGACGTTTTTATTTTGTCACATGTATTTTACTATTTTTGTCAAAATACGAAATGGAAATTCCCACGAATGATATCTGGTCTTTATAGTACGGTGACCAAGTAAGGAAAAGTCGTTTATTTAAGGAGTTTAATCGTCATTAGGACTATATGGCTACAAATCACAGTATTGGTAGTTCAAAGGTTAAACTTTACATTTTGACTTGTCGTCAAAAAATCGTACGGTGCAATTTTTATAAAATGGGCTTTTAAGTAAGTTAATTTACTTGAAAGAAAAATCGACTTTGGAAAGTTTTGAGGTTCACATTGTAAAAGAACATCCGTGATATGGTTTCTGTTAATATATACTTTGTTGTTACACCTTATTTTACCGATTTCAAACAAAGTTTAGCGAAATTAATCCGTTATTAAAGAGTTTTTGTAAAAGTTTGACACTACGAATATTGGGCATTTACTAGAGTACGTTTCAACTCAATTTCATCATTTGTTTTTACGCAAAATGTAAAATAATCAACATTTATATGATATTTCATACATTTAATAATCAATAATATCAAATTCATTTATCTCAGAAGCATTATTTTAGCAGTTCAAGCCAGGCACAAGTCCAAAGGCTCATATGAGGGAGCTATTCGAAGCCCATATACAGCCTCTTATAGATACAGATAAGCCATTTGATTGTGTTGTATCGCTTATATACTGAAATGTGTTCCTTGAAGCAGTAAAAAGTTTGCTATCAAATGTTAGAGAAGAATAAAGGCAACAGTAGTATACTGATGTTCAAAACTCATAAATCGATAGCAAAAAAAGCAAATCCGGGTCACAAATCAAAACCGAGGGAAACACATTAAATATAAGAGAATGACGACACAATATTAAAATGTAACACACACAGAAACTAACTAAGCATTAGACAAAATCCAATGAGAATAACAAATATAATGAGAGGGTAACTGTTTGATATCGTCATTTCAAATGTTACCGTATTTTTTTGTAACCAATCGTACCATTTACTGAAGGTGTATGCCAGTTTACATACTCGATATTCTTCAACTTTGTGAGAATATTGAGCACCTTTTATAGATGGTGACTTTGCTATAAGACAGACTCCTAGACTTTTCAACGTTATATGGACCGACATGGCAATAAAAAAGATCGTTATAATAGCCTCAAGGGGATCCGTTGGCGATGTATAGGCATAACAAATCAAAAGTCTGCGCTTGTTAAATGGACCCTCACTAGACATTTCCTAAAATCCCTTAGTCGTGTAATCCTGGAAAGATGCAAATTCACATGAGGAAACAAAACCAACAGCAATGAAAGGAGATGAAGATATATATAAGACGATGTGGTATGAGTGCCGATGAGGCAACTCTCTATCCAAGTTACAATTAAAAGTAAAGCATTATAGGTCAAGGTATGGCCGTTAACACGGAGCCTTGGCTCACACCGAACAGCAAGTTACAAAGACCCACAGAAATTGTCAAAGTTATTTAAATCAACACTGTTAATGACTGTCGAAATATGGACCGACATGGCAATAAAAAAGATCGTTATAATAGCCTCAAGGGGATCCGTTGGCGATGTATAGGCATAACAAATCAAAAGTCTGCGCTTGTTAAATGGACCCTCACTAGACATTTCCTAAAATCCCTTAGTCGTGTAATGCTGGAAAGATGCAAATTCACATGAGGAGGACGATTCGCGTGTAATACTCAATGGCTTAAACATTGACAAGAAGTTTAAGGAATGGGAAAGAGCGGAAGAACAATCATACGAACGAATGTGATTGTATTGTGCGTTCACTATACTACAAACATATGACACATACAAACGAGCTATGGACGCAGATCGGAATCATAAGCAGAGTAAAGGGTGGGGGAATATTTTTTTTTCCTATTCTAACTAAGTGACTTTCTCCAACCATTGATGTCTAATATGTATACAAACGAGAAACGAGAAACACCCATGAACCAAATGAACAGTCGACAACAACTGAACATAAAATTCCTGACTTAGGACAGGTGCAAATAGTTGCAGCGGGATTTAACGTTTTAATGGTACTAAACCTTCTCCCTTTTCGGAAAAAAAACCATGTCATTGCCATTTTTAACCATCTGAATGAACTATGACTTATCCCTTTGAAGTGGTGTCCCATCCTCAATGTCCTATCAATATCTCTTCTGGAATGCATGCTACAATATATATTCAAGATTGTTTGCTCACAGCTTGTGCACTTTCTCTATCTTCTTTTGTACCATCACTCAAACTTACTTCAGAGATGGTATGGACGCAGATCGGGATCATAAGCAGAGTAAAGGGTGGGGGAATATTTTTTTTCATATTCCAATTGGGTTACTTTCTCCAACCCCCTATTCCGTCACGCTTAGAATATATACGATCGGTATATGGGTCATTACACCCCGTGTATTTTAAAGGGCAGGTGTCAGCATATTTCTTGCAGAATCTTGTGTTTCCAAGTAAGGGAAAATTTTTATGTAAAAGTCATTAGTTGGTTCTCAAAAAAAACCTTATATGTTCAGAGCTTCGCTTCTGTAAATAATTAGGATAATGTAGAAATAAGTGCGAATCATGTTACTTGACAGACGAACCGGAGCATACTACGGCTTAATTTTGTTGTGTGGATCTCTTTGATTGGATTTTTAAATTGTAACTTTTTTCGAGATATTGAGTGGTTTTTAGTTTGAATGAACTACATTAATGAGCTTTTGCAAAATACACCTTCATGATAGTAGGCTTCAGGTAAAAATAATAATAATTATCTATTGATGATGTTGAATATCATCCAGTAAGGTAACAACTGCAACTATAATAGAATATGTGTTGATCCTTATAATAAAACAAGTGTTTGAAAAACGCCAATTTTCAGAATAAATCAACGTCCTTATTTCTTTATATTTACATTTTCGAGATAATTCATTGCTAATTGATTTGAAAAAATTTCTGTTTCTGAAATTTAACCTAAATTGCTGTAGAAATCTTTAAATTTTGAAAATATGGAGAAAAAAAATAATAACGGAATTTGATCTTTGACCTTATTTTATGCAAAACTGTTACTACATTTCCTTTTGACGACATCGATATTTCAAAACTACTCCTTTTTCCGAATCCAATGATTTATAATATAGCCATATAGTATGTTTGACGATTAAATCTAAAAAATATTGTGTCTGGTCACCGTACTGTTAACACAAATAACAAGAGAAAAATACGAATGCGTCGGGCGCCATAGACGAACTCCAAATTGCTCCTGTCATTTTCCAAGTTTAAAGGCCTTTAGTTACTAAGTTACCATCTTTTTGACACCAAAAACATTTGATAACAATATATCAGTAAATTAATTCCAAGTATAGAGAATAAAACTCTTTTAAATACCTTTCTTGCAAATCAGCTGTGAGTACTTGTGAAAACTTGTCACGTACACCACTTCCGGTAAATAAAAAAGGTAAACATTAACAAATCGCATACTAACTTGCTTTAGTTCTGCTGTACTTTTCATGTACTAATTTTGCTCATTTGTCAAATTCATTGTCCTCGTGGGTAGCAACACGAGTCCAGTATAACAATTCATTATTTACTAACGCTTATATTCAATTTTTGTCTCACATTCTATGTTCGAGCACATCATATTAATAAACAGTTATAAACAGTTTACCAATAAAAATGTCTTTATTTAGTACAGTTCTCACACTGATAACGATTTATTGTGTGTGTCATGAAGTAGATCATCAGTTTGTGTCATTACAAAATGGCAAAACTACAGGTAGACCACCCTTTATCATATCTTACCCAAAATACATTGAAGATCATCATGCTTTATTATTTGTTCCAAAAATTAACATTACAGAGAACAAATTTGTATCCATGTATTTCTGGCTATATCATTCATGCAAAATACACTGCTGCGATAAAGCATTACGTGCAACTCTGAAAAACCACCACTTGTTGCTAACATTTTTATTAAGTGGACAAATTGAACTCAACCCAGGCCCTAGAATGCCACGCTGGCCATGCGGTTCATGAGGAAAAAATGTCACTTGAAATGTAAAGCTCTATAGTGCGACTCTTGTAAAACTTGGTATCATGTAGACTGCCAAGGAGGTATGCAAACAACAATGTACAATGAACTCAACCCAGGCCCTAAAATGCCACGCTAGCCATGCGGTTCATGTGGAAAAAATGTCACTTGGAAATGTAAAGCTCTAGAGTGCGACTCTTGTAAAACTTGGTATCATGTAGACTGCCAAGGAGGTATGCAAACAACAATGTATAACATAATGGACAACAGTAACCTGTCCTGGAATTGTATTAAATGTGGACTCCCAAACTTTAGTAGTTCATTTTTCAACCATACTGACATATCATCATCAGTCACAAACAATTCTTTTTCAATGTAAAGCGACATTGGTAGTCCTGGACAGCCACATGCTTGTTCATCACCAATATCACAAAAGGACAACAGAAAACAAAATACCACGATGTGAATCATGAGTGATTTTGAAGTTTAGAACATCTTTATAGAACTATTGCCTGTACTTTTACATTGAATTTAATTGATTGTTAATGGACATAGCAATCTCGTTTTTCTAGTTTTTCTTTCATCTATAAAAAAAACAGTTCAGGAGGGTCATTAAACATAAGAAATATATATTAACGGACATTATTTGTAAGAATGGTACGGATACATCAGCTTCTTATGTTTATCATTAGTTCTTAAAAAAAAACCATATGTTAGATTAAATGATTTATTGCAGTAACAGACAACCACACTTTACATGCTTTTCGATGATTTTTAGATCACTCATATCTAGAATGATACCATTGAAACTGATCAAAAATACAAAATTTTCAAATTTCTTTAAAAATGAATGAAACTTTGCAGAAATGTTAACTGACAAATCTAGACGTAGCATTTGTTCTTCTGAATTTTCAAAATGGCCACCGTTGCTATGGAAACAGAACAATTGTTTAAAATTGAAGAACACTCCAAACGCTTTCATTAAGGTGGTATGGGAGTCTAAAATAAAAATGATAGAATTTGTTCATACTTTGCCAAAACGTTGTATCTATTGATACATGTTGAAAAATATAGTAAAAATGATAGGTCACCGCGCATTTTCTCAAGCTACAGGACAGGACAAAATGACACATTTTGTATGGATTATACAGGAAAAAACACCATTTTGTGATTAGAAACGAAACAAAATGATAGAATTGTTAAATAATTCAGGAAAAGATAGCTTTCAGACACTGCTTTGAAAATATCAAAAGAAAAGATAGGGTCACCGTACGTTTTTTCCGGCTAAAATACAAAATAGGAAAATTCCATACAGAATCCTTCAGAAAATGCACTTTTTTAGAGTTACCTCCCCTTAAAATGCCAATTTAAAAAAAAAAAAAAAACAACCAAAAATAATTAACATTTGCAAAAATATCAATATTTATAATTTATATTCTTATAAATTGGTACTTTTAAATGAAAATGTACATTAAACATCTGCATTCCTGCATCAAATTTTGCTAACTTGATGGAAAATCTGGACCTTTGATTCTCTGTTTTTTACAATCCAAGATGGAGGAAGACACCCATACCACCTGAATTTAACTACATTAACTGTTTGAAAAGGTCGAAATGACTGCTGTTATTGAGCAATTGGCGGACCGTGATGACATCCACTATTGCTTTCCATTGCATTTCTGGTTCACCTCCCTTTTCTATTGTTATCATAATTCCTCAAACACAATCAAGCTTTAGCCTGGAACAGTCTAGAAAAAGTTAACCTTTGAATGTGTCTTAAATCGTGGCGATCCCGGCAGAAATTAATTCAAGTGTTAACACTGGAACATATCGGAGTAGTTATAAAAACTTTTATTACATTTACCAGTCAAAAGTTCTTGTCCACAATCATGTTGCCAGCCAATGATGCATAAATCGGTATAACGCGAAGATCACGTAGTGGTTGCGGTAGCTATGCTTACATGAAGTAGATATTGGCTTCGATATAAAAAAAAATGTTTTTGATTCTTTAACAGGGTCTTTTCCTCAAAGAGTGTAGTTTGAATAAAGTAGAAACCGTTAGACTACTGTCATATAACAGTTTCAGGAACATGTCTCTTGTTTAGATTAGGCCAATAATTGATTGGCGCAGTTATAGAAACTGTTATAAATTGACATTACATAGTAAAATGTAAGGTCAACAATATTGCTGCTAGTTAAGGACCACTCCAATCGGTATATTGTGAATATCAAGTTAATGTTATCATGTTAAAAAGAAATAAAATTTAGCTTTTTAAGTACAGTTTTTTTTCACAGAAAAATTTCCACAAGTCGGTTACCGTCTTGAATCTAATACAAGTGTGCCTATGAAAGCTTCTATTGGGAGAATATTTACGAATATTAATTCTGAAAAATGCTGAAACGTTATATATTCACTAAATGGAAAAGATTACAAATTAGTCTAATTTTTTTACGAAATGACCAACAACCTCGTTTTTCACAGAAATATGCATATACGATAAAATTTACCCTCCGAAATTAGGGTTTCGCATACATGAAAACAAACAATGCACAATCATTTCTTGTATCTTTATATTTAATTTGAATCTTGACGTTAATACAATCTTTAGACCTTGATTCTTTTATATGAATTTTAACTTCGGTTGCCAAGAAGAAAATGTGTTATCTTGACGATATATATTGAATTATAGAAAACTATCACAGAAATATAGGTTCAATTGATTGTTCTTTATTGTTTGTATTGAAATCTTGTAGAAGCGTATTAAAAGATTTTTAAAACGTTTTTCAGTGTTAACGTTTTTAGTACACGTTTTTACGAAGTGTTGTATATTAACAGTTAAAGTAGACTCCTTCAAATATCTTAAAACGTGAAATTAACCGATAGAAAAGTTACTTACGTTTCTATCCATACTTTTTATTAGTATTTGTATTATAAACGCGGAAATGTTATAATTTCATTGACCAGGAAACTTTTTTCATATAATTCTAAAATTAACGGATGTTAGAAAGTCCAAACATGTTTAAACATTAACAATAATTATCAGGCCAATTTTTTGTTCTAAACGATTGAAATGTTAATCACCAAAAAATTCATACCTATATTTTGAAAATACGAATGAGGTATGGTTGCCAATCAGACAACTATCAATTAAAGAACAGCGAACAAGGTTGTTAAAAACTGCACGATATTATTAGGAGTAAACTAATGAAATAATAAAAGATGAAATATATTTGTGCAAATGGTCATTGGAGGATAACAATAGTAATAAGACGACGATTTAAGATTTTGGCTACTATGGTTTTTTGAAGATCATGTAGTGCCGATCATTTTTGATTTTTTAGGATTCTATCCATCTGTTATAGTTGTTTGGTCCTCTGACGATATTAGTCATGGTTGACTTATTTGCAAATCTTGTCTTCCTTATCATTTTGTGCATTTTCAAGATTATATTTATCTACCAAATTTTGAAGGCAACATGGTGAAAATTGTCATTAAAGAGCAAAAACTCCTATGCGAAAATTATGTTTTGTATCCCATTAATGTACTGTAAATTTGAAAATGATGTTTACATTTGATTTGATTAATAATACTTTAGAGCTGAACCATCTGGACTTTATACAGACTAACATTATTTTATTAGTTCATTTCGCCAACAACGACAATACAAGCGTTATACAGACATATAAATAATATTGCATAGTGTATATGACTACATGTACAAACATATAAAAGTTTTTTATTAGGGATATAATGGCAAAATCATAAATTACATCGCACAGTTTTACACTAAATGATTTTAAATACATGAATAAACCCTGAGCAATCAAAATGCATATTAATTTATCTTACAAATTTACAGAAGTTGTTGAATTATAAAGATCGAGTGTTGATATCCATAAGTTAAATCCTTGCATTTCTAACTTAACAAATTTGGTTTTCATTTTCGTGCATTTAGAAGCATTTTCACTTTCAATGTTGAGAGAGCGGTATACAATATCTGTTACAAAATTGTAACATTTATACAGCACATTATATTCTTTAAAAAATCGTAATCATAAAGGTATAAAGTCAATAACTAGAAAATCATTTTTTGTTTTGCTTTTTACAACTTTTCAAAAATATCTAAAACAAGTGAATGCTTCAAAATAAATGCAATATGATTTTCATCATACTTGATATCTCCAAGTGGGTAGCTGGTGAAACATATTTGATCAGCACCTTTTTGGAATGTGTTTGATACATTGTGATTTAAACCTTTGATATAAGTTTCAAACAAATCTGGCAATATTGTACATATTATCGCTGCCAATGTAATTTTAGATTTAATCAATAATTTCCAAAGGGCATAACTATTTTAGAAATAGTTGATCTGCAATTATTTATTAACTCGTCAAACACATTTATGATATAAACCTCTCATATCGATTTCATAGAAAAATTGATAAATCTGGCAAAAAGAGCTCATAAAGCAATTTTACATTCACCTTCAACAGCTTTTTTGCCTTTATCTTTAAAAAAAACTCAATTCCTTTTAGAAACCACACCTTCACTCGGTCATTACTTTTCCTATCTTTTTTGTTTATCAATAGTTGTTATACACAAAACCTTCATGATGGTATATGAAAAATACTGTGCAAAAGTGACCAGGATGTCTATACTTCCATCATCTAAAAATTCAGAAACTGTACAATTAATGCTACAGGTACACTGATTTGTATGACACTGGTAATTGAAATGTTGGACTTATTTTATGAAAAGTACAACCTGCTCCTGTTTAGGCGAAGACTTTTTATTGTAAGAGTAATCTTCTCAAACTGGGAAAGATCTCCTGCGTAACCAACATATTTTTTACACTTAATTGCTCGTTTATCCTCAGGACGATTTGTCAAATTTTAACCGAATCAATTCGTAAACTCTATATGACAGTTATTTTCCCTTTTGAGTTTGACATAATCATTATCAACAGTACCAGGCTTCTTATTTACACCAGACGCTAGTTTTTTCTTCATAAGAATCGTCAGTGACGCTCAGATCGAAATAGTTAGAAAGCCAAACAAGTTTTTGTGCAGTCAAACAGCTTGCTCTAAATGTCGAAGATGTCATGAGCAGAGAAGATAATAGTCGCATGCAACCAGGAAAAAGGGATGCAATTAAGATTTCGAAGGGAGAAAAGAAGCAAACAATTATTCTAACAAATTATCTTGCTGATCTACAAAGAAATATTCTGCAAAAAAACCCTCAAGTGAAATTTCGTTGGCAACCTTTTGTCGTTTACGTCCACGCCATATCTTAACAGCAAAGTTCTTATCCCGAACATCCTGCCTATGTATAAAACATCAGAATATACCCCTCAAGTGTCAGACAAAGAAATATAACATTTTCGTAAAAGAAAATCCTGAACACTTAATAGGTCAGAATCTTGAAATAGAGCGTTCTATGGACCAGCTGCTAGAAAATCAAGTTGCTTATCGAGTATGGAAACAAGTCGCTGTTGAAGAAACTGAAGATTATAGAAAATACAGTAGAGAAGAATGAATTTATAGAGATGATGAAAGTTGAAATGAATCAGTTTGCAAGTTACGTTGACAGAGTACGGTGTCAATATAGAGAAATCAAAACACTTAAAGATAGCCTTAAAGAGAAAGAAATAATAGTCCAAATGGACTTTGCAGAGAACTATTCGTGTAAGTCTCTTGCAGAGGTACAGAGTGCCTATTGGAACCAGACCCTAGTCACCATACACCCAGTAGTTGTATCTATCCGTGGCCAATCAAAATTAGAACACAAAGGCATCGCAATAATTTCTGATAAACTTTCTCATTCTACCAGTACAGTGTGCAATATCTTGATTCTCTAATTTCAGTCTTGAAGGAAATCTGTCCAAATGTCGAGTTTGTACACTACTGGAAGGATATTCGATCAAGCCAATACCTTAATAAAACCATGTTTGACCTCGAAGCAAATCATTCATCAGTTTATGGAATTCAGTACCGTTGGAATTATTTTGAGGCTGGGCATGGCAAGGGCCTTGGGACGGTCTTGGTGGAACAATCAAAAGAATGGCTGACGAAGCAGTGAAGAGAGGAGCAGTTGTTATTCAAGATCCAAAATTTGTTTTTGATTGGTCTATAACTTCAAACCTGAAAGAAGTGAAGTTTTTGTTTGTAACAAAAGAAGATTGCAAGAAGAAGCTCGACCAACTAAATAAACTAAAGCTGAAGCCAATTAAAGGAACAATGAAGTTTCATGCTGTAGCCTATTACTTAGTTTGCACCAGAGAAACATCATGTTACTGTGACACATGCTTGAAAGGGAATTTCTGTGAATCCTGGAATAAACAGACATATGAAGGTAACACGAATCATAACAGTCACACAGAGGAAACAGTCACACAAAACGAATTGCAAGAAAGTAATGAGATCCAAAATGAAGATTATCATGAAATAATAATAGTAGAAGTGTCAGTGGATGACTTTATTGCATGTGTTTATGAAGGTCAGTGCTACATCGGGAAAAATTTAGGTAAGGACAACGAAGATGTACAGGTTACCTTTCTCGAAAAAGCGAAAGCTATGTTCAGGTGGCCAACTTTACCTGACACGATAGGGTGGAAAACATCAGACGTCTTCTATAAACTTGACCATCTAGAGCCTTCCGGCAAGTGCAAACGCTTTTGGAAAATAAGCCCAGAGGACAGAACTAGAATTGAGAACAACTTTGAAGCTCATGAAATGAACACAAATAAATAAAACATATTTGTTGAATTGTTTAACATGTTTGATGCATAATCTTTGCATTTTGATATTTACGTTACCAATTAAAATTTTGAAATTTTTGTCTTTTATTTGATGGTAGACAAATGTCTGAGTTAATACATTCGTTGTACATTCATTAAAAATATCTACCATGCCAACATTTCCTCGGGAAAACCTTTTTCATATTTCATTGCAATCATTAAAAAAAAGGTATAAACCATAAATTGTTTACTTACAATGCATTGAACAGAAAAAAATTAAATCAAAGACAGTGATTTTATAGAGTAAAAGGAACAGCTACAGTTTAAAAACGGACCCAGTTTTGATTTGACTGATCCGGTCATATTGTTGTCGAGTGGTTTTCTTGGCTTTAAACACAAATAAAACACTCCTCAGGTTTTGGATTCTTTATTATGATAACGAAAGGGTTGTAAACAAAAGACCCTGTAACTAAATATAAAATTATAACCAATGGTTCAGGAATAATAATATGAGTACAATATGAACTCAATGAATTTCCAATTAAAATTAATAATACAGTTTCTTCATCTTTCTCTTATTTTGTTATTCTAACAAAATATCAATGTACTCTAATTGAATTAAGTTGCTTATTAATTTAACAAACTATTCAATTAATATAATGTCTTAAAAATATAATTACATGCAAAACTAGATTCTACACGAAACAAACTAAATAGCTAATGTTAAGCAAAAAATAAGCAATTCAAAATAAGCACAAGCAAACAAAATAATAAGCATTGATAGCAAAACATATAAAACCCAACTCAATGCTTACCTCACACTTAGATGCGAAGGTCAAACACAATATCCCCTCATGGGATGGAATCAACAATACATCATCATGATAGTAACTCCTGAATATAAAATAAGGAATATAACTATTGTGCCACAAAAATGAATAATTACACTAATACACATTTTGTACATGAAACTTTACTTTTAATTCATATTTACTAGTTTAATGAAAAAAACTGCTCAGATAGTTTATATTAATATCTTATGGTTTTAAATATTAACTCATAAACGTTTTTAATACTTTGTATTGTTTTTAACCATTTAATCAAATTAGCTGTATTATCCGTCAGTCAATCAATCACTCATTTCAAATACACTAGAATTATTAATTAAATGACAATTAAATATATGTGAGTAATCATAAATACCTAAATGAATAATATAGTGACAAATTAACACAGTGGCTGAGTATAAAGACTCAAATGGACATCAGAATATGAATTAGTATGAATAGTTCAAAATGTCTGCCTTCATGCTCAGTAAATCCAAAAGAAGAATTTCAAAGAACAGAGATTTCCCTCCACACATATACATGTGATATAACTGACCAATGCAAATAGACAAAGTGACCAATACTGACCATCAGTACTATGAATAGGCATTTAAAGGGTTCACATACCAGAACTCAGGTCATCGCCTTAATTAGCATATAAAGATAAACAAAACAGCATGCTTTATTCTTTTATTATTGACATAAGATTCTTTTCTGTAAATAAGTAAAAAAATCCAATAAATACGTTCCAATGGATATTTTATTATACAGAAAAACATAATATCATATAGATCAAAGTACAATTCTGAAAGTTAAAACTATATACATACAAACCATTTAAATTTCACCCTTCCACATACTCCCCCCAGCTGGAAAATGACGTCTCGTCATTTCACGTAGGAGTATGTGAAGACGACTTCAGTATGTCTAATATGGTCTTTGCTGCCTCAGACTATAATCCTTCCATATATCCTCTATCTAACAGTGACGTGATGTATTGCACTTTCTTTTCCCAATCTGATAACGGTGTTCTCTGTGCAGATTTTGTCATATCAAAATCTCCAGATCTAATTCGGAGGGGAACTCTCCGTTCTCTGGTGGAACGACGTAGCTGAACTAGTTCATCATCTATATCAGTGTCCTGAGCTGTTTCCTCATCAGGCGGTTGCTCCTGAACAGTCTCATCATTCGAAGCGCTTCCTTCTTGTACAAGCTCAACATCATCTGGAATACCAATAGTACCCACAGATGACTGGGCGTCCCCTTCTGTCTCGCTCGTGACCAAAATAACCTCATCATCATTACTACGTATGTTCTCCTCAGTGAAAGATGAATCACTAACCATACCAGTTTTGGTGATGATTCTTAAGTCCCATTCTGACTCGTCGTCCGATTCTTGTTTGGAGTCAGGTTGGGTTGTTCCCAGTTCTTCTGTCCTCTTGGCAGGTCTTTTCCTTGGTCTTGGTTTCGGTTTGGGTATAGTTGTGGGTAAAGGTGAAGGTTCTGGTGTATCGCTTAAAAAACCAATAGGTAGCAAAAGGTTACGGTGGAGCGTCCTTATACGTCCCTCTCCATTTTCCTTCCTTACCATGAAAACAGGGATATCTTTATTCTGCTGACTTAGTACCGTGTAGGGGTCTTGTTCCCATCTGTCCACCAACTTATGTTTTCCCTCAAAACTAACTATCTTTACCAATACCCTATCACCTACCCTTACTGTTCCTCCTCTAACTTTGTTGTCATAATGGCTCTTTTGTTGATCTCTGGCCTTATTTGCGGATGTAGTTGCTAATTCATGTGCCTGTGTTATTCTGTCCTTCAGATCTTTTATATACTTTGTAGCTATCTCCTACTGATTTTCTCTCAGTCCTAGAGCTGCATCTATCGATAACCTAGGGTTACGTCCAAACATCAGCATGTAAGGCGACTGTCCTGAACTCTCATGTCTGGTGGAGTTGTATGCAAAAACCAATGGACTAACATGAATCTTCCAGTTAATCTTCTTGCTGGTGTCTAGTGAGCCAAGCATATCACACAGCGTCCGGTTGAAACGCTCACATTGTCCATTTCCCATAGGATGATAACTAGTAGTTCTTGACTTGGACATTCCTGTGATGGCACATAGTTCCTTAATGATGGTACTTTCAAAATTTGCACCTTGGTCTGAATGAATTCTATCTGGTATTCCATAATGTAAGATGAAATTACTGTAAAATGCCTCCGCAACTGTTGTAGCAAGCTGATTCCTGGTTGGAATTGCCATTGCAAATCTGGTGAAATGGTCTGTTATGACTAATAGATGTTGATAGCCTCCCTTAGATGGTTCAAGGGTAAAGAAGTCCATGCACACTAACTCCAATGGCGATGTCGTTGATATACTTACCAATTGTGCACGTTGGTTGATAGGTGACTTCCTTCGGACACATCTTCCACATTCTTTTATCCATGTCTGTATATCTTGGTTTATTCCGGGCCAGTAAAACCTATCCTTGACCAGTGACGTTGTTCGGTCTCTCCCAGGATGTCCCATGTCATTATGTATGGCTTCCAAAACAGTTGGTACATGTTCTAGTGGTAAAACTAGTTGGCATCTTTCCTCTTCATTCACAATAGTTACCCGATGAAGAACTCCGTCATACATTTTCAGATGGTTAAACTGCTTTAAGTGCGGATTTGGTCCAACGTCTTTTCTGGTAGGCTTTCTGTTTCCTCTGACATACTCCACAACACGTTGTATATCAGAATCCTGTTCTTGAACTTTCCTCCAGTCAACAATATTACCAATTCCACTGCCTCTTAAATCCAGATCTTTGAGGACGGCATCTGATGTCAACGTAAGACTATCAATGTACGATTCCGGCATAGCAACATTACATATGGCTTGGATGGAATCACTGGTGATGGGTAACCGACTGAGTGCGTCTGCATCTGCGTTACTTTTTCCAGGTCTGTTCTTGATATCAAATGTAAAAGCTGCCAATCCTGCTAGCCAACGGTGTCCTGTGGCGTCTAACTTTGCAGTTGTCAATACATAAGTGACTGGGTTGTTGTCTGTGTATACTGTGAAGTCTTGTCCATAAAGGTAGTCTCTAAACTTGTCACATACTGCCCATTTCAATGCCAGAAATTCTCTTTTGTGTGGTGGATAATTGCGTTCAGCCTTGTTTGGTCCTCGACTTGCATAATTGGTGACTCTTTTTATTCCCTGCTGTTCTTGGTAAAGAACTGCTCCTAAAGCATCTCCGGAGGCATCAGTATGAAGCTCATATGGTACTGAACCATCTGCACAACCAAGGATTGGTGCACTTACTAGGTGGTCCTTCAGTGTCTGGAATGCCTGTTGGTGGTGATCATTCCATATCCACTCTCTAGATGACTTGGATTTGGGCTTCTTCTTTTTGTTTGGTGCTGGAATCAAATCGGTCAAAGGTCTGCTGACTTTACTGAAACTCTGTATGAAGCGTCTGTAATAACCGACAAATCCCAAAAATCTCCTGACTTCCTCTGGACTAGTTGGTGTTGGCCAGTTCACTACCTTCTCTGTCTTCTGTTGATCTATCTCCACTCCTTCTTCTGACACTATGTGTCCAACATACTTTACCTTGCGTTTGAAGAATTCGCACTTGCTGGGTGAAAGCTTCAGATTGGCCTCTCTTATTTTCTCCAATACCAGGTGTAAATTCTGCAAGTGCTCTTCATACGTCCTACCATAAATGATGATATCATCAATAAAAATGTAACATATCTTCAGGTTGTAATCTGCAAGGCAATCTTCCATCAGTCTCTGGTATGTTGCTGGAGAGTTAGTAAGTCAAAAAGTCATCCTGTTAAACCTGACAATGGCTAATGCGAATGGTGAACGTGACGGTCTAATAACTCCCATGTCCAAAAGTTGTCTTAAATGAGATCTAACTTCATCATACATGGACGGTGGAATTCTTCTATATCGGTGTTTAAATGGAGTTTCATCAAGCAGATCTATTCGATGTTTAACTCTGTTGGTGTGTCCTAAATCATTATCGCCTCTACTAAAAATATCTGTGTATCTCAATATGCGTTGTTTCCCTTCCTCTAGTTGTTCATTTGTGAGGTCGCTCTGGGTTATATCCACTTCTTCAAGTAACTTCATATCTGTTTCCTTTGTATCGGTTAGTTGTGCTTCTATAGTATCTGGTTGAACTTCACAAATAATGGCCTTTGGTGGTATGGTTATGGTTATTGTTATAATATTAGATAATCTAACTGTAAGTGTTCCATTTTCTTAATACTGATAATTCCTAAAAGTTGGTTCCGTGTCAATTTCTTTGTAATCTTCCGCCAAAGTAGTCGATTGAATAATAGATGGTGTTGTTTTGTACGGTATCTCCTTGTCATAATAGCCATAAACTTCAGTGGTGGTATTCGATAGAAGGGTTATTCTTTTACAAGTTCTTATTACAGCACCTCTGTTGTTGTTCTGTGTTAACTCCCTTTCCTGCATTGCTAAACATCTGAAGGTCATATACCATGGCGTTGTTAAAGCGGCATTCTGTAAGTATCTTGCTCCATGTTCCTCCTTCAGGTAAAACATCATGGTGGCTAATATGATAGTTCCAATTAAAGCTGGTACATGTTGGCTATATCTACTATCAGGTACTACTAGCATTACATGTTGATTAGTCGTGTTGGTATTTCCAGGTATCTTTATATTAACCTCTATATATCCGGTATACGGCAGCTGAGATCCTCCAGCACATTCAACTTCCAAGATGCTATCTAAATTTTTCAATGGTACTGTGGTTGATAAATGTTCTGTATAAAATGATTCTGCAATGGTCGATACGGTTGACCCTGTATCCAATAATGCTGGTATTTTCTTTCCATTCAAAAATATTATTGTCTCTAGGTGTTCCAAATAATCCAGATGGTGTCTTCACAATGTTATTACTTACCTTGGGACCTGATGTTCTTCTGTTCAAGCCTAATGCTGGTCCCTCGTAGGCATAGGCTTCTTGGAGTTTAAATCCTGTCTTGTATGGTCTAGTCTTACACGGCATCATATCTGTATGTGCACTTCTTGACCACAACGTCTACACAGTATTGGGTTCTGCTGATATTTACCTCCTTGTTGATAATTTTGCTGCTGTTGTCCTTGTTGATAATTTTGCTGCTGTTGTCCTTGTTGATAATTGTGCTGCTGTTGTCCTTGTTGGTTGGTATACCATTGACCACCTCTACCTCGACCTCTATTGTTGCCTCTATTTCCTCTAAAGTTGTTACTTCTATAATACTGTTGTTGAGGTTGCTGCTATAGTTGCTCTTGCGGTTGTTGTTGTTGCTGTCTCAATTCTGTAAACTGATGAGTTAATTGCTGTACCATTCCCTTCAACTCTTCATAATCATGTGTGTTTTCCTTGATAGTATTAGTTGCTGCTTTAGCTGTATTAGGTTCTTCTTTGGTTGATGATCTTTCTCTAATTGACGCAATGCTACTCTTAGTTGGTTAAAATCTTTAATGGTGTCATACTTGTATCCACTAATATCCTTAAGTTCTTGTCGTAAACCTGTCCATAACATGGCTTGTAACATGGAATTCATCTCTTGGTGACTGACAATGCCTGTTCCAAGTCCTTTACCTAGTATATCCTGTAATCTATTACTCCAGGTAGTAACATATTCATCCTCTCGCTGCCTTGCGCTATAAAATTCTGCGAGTAGTTGTTCCTTGTTGTCTATGGTTCCATATACACCATCTAAAACTTCCATTGTTTGGTCAATAGGTTTCTCCATTCCCTGATGCATAACTAATCTAGCCGCTGATCCTGTAAGTGATCGTCGAATAGCAAATTCCTTTTGCTATTTGCTATAAGATGGGTCCATGAGCATCATCTTAACATCATAACGCCAGATGTCATATTGAAGATCTCCTTTGTTGTCTCCACCTGAAAAGCATCGAACTTTCGGCGACTGAGTAAATACTGTAGTTGATTTTTCTTGTATTGGTTTCTCCTCTGTTTTCAACTTTGGAACTGTTTCTTTTGGTAGTGTCAAACTCATCTTACTTGGTTTCTTTTCCTTTTCAGGTAACTTCTCTGCGTTGCAATTACTCACCCATTCATTTAGTTCTTTAGCGTTACTGCCTTTCGGTTTGAGACCCATGGTTTCAAATGTTTCAAACATCATCTTGAATTGTAATAATTCCTTCAACGTAGGACTGGCTGGTAGTCCTGGGCTGAATGGTTTCGTAGGTGAACTGCCTCCACTAGTCATGACGATGTCTTATACTAAATATAAAATGTGTACAAATAATCAAATGATAAACAAGTCTAAAAATAAAATACAACTATGTATGAACTGAATAATCAGCCCTGAATACTTACCTCTTAATCTATACTCTATAAAACGATAACCGATATAATCTGACTAAACGGTCTACGCTCGCAATATCCACGTAAGTAACAAGTACTGAATCTAGTAAAACGTAAAAAAAATATATAGACTGGACCCTAACTTCACTCAATGTAACCTGTCCCTAGCCTTCACACAAAAAGAAAACAACTAACTGAACCTGAAGATGTATAAATATCAACTCAAATTCAATGTGTCAATCAGGTATGCAGGGTGTGTAAGGTATTAGGTGATAATGATGTTAGTATAAGGATACACGCAAGTGTACGGTTTCATTCAACTCGTTTTATATCAATTATTAAGTAATTTAATGTTTAACTTCTCAAATAAACCTTTTTAAGCTTTTATTACTATTAATACTCAAATCAAATTGTAAACTCTGATTTAAAATAAAGTTTAAGTAATTTAACCTTTTAAATTATTATTATTAAAATCATGTACATGTATACACTCAAGAGACAACAATAACAAAAATTAAAGCATAAATCATCACAACATATAAACATACACAAAACAACACAATATTCAATATACTACAATACAACGTATAACATGTATATAATACACTATGTGTACCAAGTAACAACAAACAACACGCAACATATATATATATAAACACCAATATGGCACTATATTCAATGCGGTATAAGTATAAATGCTTGTGAGTATGTGTGTATATGTGTATGCAAGTTCAAAGTGTATCAGTGAAACTAAATCGAACTAATCCTGTTTACATAAATAAATTCAGTAAACTAAACTAAGTCTCAGTTGGGTATCTTACCCTATATATCGCAATGTCTCAACTACATATACCCATCAATCATCATGTCAATGTGTAAATAATTTTGAAAAAAAAATGTATGCAAATTCACAAAGTGTAACTAAGTTCAAAGTGTGTAAAAAAAAATTATAAATCAAACTGTACTATGTAAACAAACAATCAAATGTTTATTTACATTGGTTATGCGTACTTCCGGTTCCGGTCGACGATGACCTTGACCTTGAGTGTGTCTGTGGGTGTGGTCGGGTATGTAGGGGGTGATAATAGTGTATAAACTTTATCCGAGACTAAGTTTACAAGTTTCACAAAACGTGATAAATAATCACAAAATTTCAACCAACTGTCTATACTCAACACGGTATACTCTAATGTAAATGTTGTTCAAGTAATAACGATGTGGCTTACTTGTTTAACAAAATAACAACACTTTTTCTAATGTACAAAATTTTGCAAGTTCAAATCGCTATAGTTTTCTCAAAATTTCTATGTTATTTTACATCAATATCAACCACAACTTCAAGCGGTGTTACACAAACATATAAGAAGATAAATGTAATACATAAAATATAAATGCAAACCTTTACAATGCATATATAAGTCAATCACAAGCAGTCAATCTCTGTAGATAACACCTTTTTCTTTCACCGGATGTTGATGTAGATTACGGTCGAGTGCACTGCTAAAAGATGTATGCTGATCCCGGGCTAGTTTCCAATATTTCCGATAATCACAATAATCACGTTGGCGCCATTTGTCGTCGAGTGGTATTCTTGGCTTTAAACACAAATAAAACACTCCTCAGGTTTTGGATTCTTTATTATGATAACGAAAGGGTTGTAAACAAAAGACCCTGTAATTAAATATAAAATTATAACCAATGGTTCAGGAATAATAATATGAGTACAATATGAACTCAATGAATTTCCAATTAAAATAAATAATACAGTTTCTTCATCTTTCTCTTATTTTGTTATTCTAACAAAATATCAATGTACTCTAATTGAATTAAGTTGCTTGTTAATTTAACAAACTATTTAATTAATATAATGTCTTAAAAATATAATTACATGCAAAACTAGATTCTACACGAAACAAACTAAATAGTTAATGTTAAACAAAAACAAAGCAATTAAAAATAATTAGCATTGATAGCAAAACATACAAAACCCAACTCAATGCTTACCTCACATTTAGATGCGAAGGTTAAACACAATATCCCCTCATGGGATGGAATCAACAATACATCATCATGATAGTAACTCCTGAATATAAAATAAGGAATATAACTATTGTGCCACAAAAATGCACAATTACACTAATACACATTTTGTACATGAAACTTTATTTTTAATTTATATTTACTAGTTTAATGAAAAATACTACTCAGATAGTTTATATTAATATCTTATGGTTTTAAATATTAACTCATAAACGTTTTTAATACTTTTTATTGTTTTTAACCATTTAATCAATTTAGCTGTATTATCCGTCAGTCAATCAATCACTCATTTCAAATACACTAGAATTATTGATTAAATGACAATTAAATATATGTGAGTAATCATAAATACCTAAATGAATAATGTGGTGACAAATTAACACAGTGGCTGAGTATAAAGACTCAAATGGACATCAGAATATGAATTAGTATGAATAGTTCAAAATGTCTGCCTTCATGCTGAGTAAATCCAAAAGAAGAATTTCAAAAAACAAAGAGATTTCCCTCCACACATATACATGTGATATAACTGACCAATGAAAATAGACAAAGTGACCAATACTGACCATCAGTACTATGAATAGGCATTTAAAGGGTTCACATACCAGAACTCAGATCATCACCTTAATTAGCATATAAAGATAAACAAAACAGCATGCTTTATTCTTTTATTATTGACATAAGATTCTTTTCTGTAAATAAGTAAACAAGTCCAATAAATACGTTCCAATGGATATTTTATTATACAGAAAAAACATAATATCATATAGTTCAAAGTACAATTCTGAAAGTTAAAACTATATACATACAAACCATTTAAATTTCACCCTTCCACAATATGAATGTCGGACCATATGGTAATCAGAAGTGAATTTGAAAGTCAAAACTGTTTTTCTATTTAGACAACGCAATATTTGAAGTATATTGATGAGCATTGGCTCTATTTAATATATTTAAAACAGTTGCAGATAACGTAAATATTTTATCAAAAATTGGACATTAAAGGCGCCAAAACTAAGAGCTAATAATTTTTGTAATCCATGTTTGTGAGTAGAAAAGAATAGCAGTTTTGATTAACAGGTTTATTTAGGTATAATGTATGAAAGGTTTTAATGTAATTTTGTAACCTTTATTCTAATTGATTTAAGCATATGCCTTAGCCACCGTAACTTGAGAATGAGTGTGAAGCGTAGGACAACTCGTACACTCCTGTTTCAAATTGGACAATGTTTTGTTATTTGTTTTTACTGTTGAAATCAGTTGTTATGTGAAAATAGATAATTATTTACCTTGAGCGATGTAATATTGTTGACCATTCGAGATTCTAGTTTTGCGAACCCGTCGTCAGCTGAATGTGTGATTACTGTATCGTATTACTACATAGGCCTCAATGGATTTCAAATAAAAAATGAATGCAAAAACATGTGATTGTGTGTCTTTCAAAACACAAATAATATACATAATTAATTGCAGCATAAATACAATAATTGTTTAGTGTCTTTAAATATCATGATCAGCTGTATTTGTACTCGTTTTTATAAAAGAACAAAACTAAAATAAAATTGAGAAAGAAATGGGGAATGTGTTAAAGCGAAAACAACCCGACCATTGAGCAGACAACAGTAGAAGGAAACCAAATGGGTCTTCAATGTAGCAAGAAACTTCCGCATCCGTAGTCGTCCTTCAGCTGACCCCTTAACAAATATGTATACCAGTCCAGTGATAACGGACGTCATAATAAATATTGAATTATACAAAAGAAACTTCAATTAAAAATCATACAAGACTAACAAAGGCCAGAGGACTACTTAATTGTAATGAAGATATGCTACATTTGGTCTGAAACAATCTAGTGACATCTGATATGAGTTAGTGCCACTGAAATGTCTTATTATAAGGTTAATTGATCATAACTCCAACTTGGTTCATTATTAAGCCATATGACCTTTAACAAAAGGTTAGGTGACATATGACCTTGAAGTTAACACGAAAAGTCTAAAAAAAAACCGAAAGAAGCTAATTTTCATTTTTTTCATGACTAAGTACTCGGAATCCATATATTTTGTAATACAAATACATAAACTTATCACTAGATAAAATTGAGAATGGAAATGGGGAATGTGTCAAAGAGACAACAACCCGACCAAATAAAAAACAACAACAGCAGAGGGTCACCAACAGGTCTTCAATGTAGCGAGAAATTCCCGCACCCGGAGGCGTCCTTCAGCTGGCCCCTAAACAAATATATACTAGTCCAGTGATAATGAACGCCATACTAATTTCCAAATTGTACACAAGAAACTAAAATTAAAATAATACAAGACTAACAAAGGCCAGAGGCTCCTGACTTGGGACAGGCGCAAAAATGCGGCGGGGTTAAACATGTTTGTGAGATCTCAACCCTCCCCCTATACCTCTAACCAATGTAGTAAAGTAAACGCATAACAATACGCACATTAAAATTCAGTTCAAGAGAAATCCGAGTCTGATGTCAGAAGATGTAACCAAAGAAAATAAACAAAATGACAATAATACATAAATAACAACAGACTACTAGCAGTTAACTGACATGCCAGCTCCAGACTTCAATTAAACTGACTGAAAGATTATGATTTCATCATATGAACATCAGGCACAATCCTTCCCGTTAGGGGTTTAGTATCATACCATCATAACATATATGAGAAAAACATAACCCGTGTCATGCCAACAACTGTATTTTAGAATAAATGTGTTTAGTTCCGATGCAAAGACCTTATCAGTGACTCAATATTAACGCCAAAATATGCAATCTTTAATGACTTGACAACAGTATCGTAATTATATCCCTTCTTAATAAGTCTATTCAAAGGTTTTGTAAGTTTCTGAGGTGAATACTGACACCTTTGTGCTTTATAAAGAATATTACCATAAAAAATTGGATGTGAAATACCTGAACGTATTAGAAGTCAGCATGTTGAGCTATATTTACGAATGATGTCTTTATACCGATGATAAAATTTAGTAAATGTTTTGACTAGTTTGTGATATCGAAAACCCTGGTGTAATAATTTTTCAGTAATACATAAATTTCTCTCGTTAAAATCGAAAACATTGTTACATACACGAGCGAATCGTACAAGTTGAGATATATAAACACCGTAAGATGGTGACAAGGGAACGTCACCATCTAAAAACGGATAATTAACGATAGGAAATGAAAAATCATCCCTTTTATCATAAATTTTAGTATTCAGCTTTCCATTAGTGATATAGATATCAAGATCAAGAAAAGGGCAGTGGTCATTGTTAGTATTAGCTTTATTTAAAGTAAGTTCAAAGACTACAAGTGAGTTTCGTTTAACCGGGAGTGGACAATTATCAATTGTTTGACAGGCAAACGTAAATATAAACTATATTTTTTGGAATCAGTATGAAAGAAGCTATCATATTAGACAGTGACATTTTCTTCAACGGAAGTAACGCATTATCTCCCTTATTCTCTCTAATGTATAAAGAAACCATTTATGTGTCGCAACAGTATGAAGACACTAATGATTGGAAGCCAATTTTAACTTTGAGTAAACCAGAACTATCTTCTTTTTAATAACTTTGAAATTGATGTGGAAAGACCTCGAATTGTTCTCTAAACAATTGGGTTTTTTTCTTCTGCCATCTAAGATGCTTTTATTATACAATGTATTAAAAAGATTTTTAACCAATGATGTCGAACAGTAATGGGGTTTCAAAACTCACATTGTGTAACGGAACACTTATTTGTATAGGAGTGATCTCTCCACGTCCATTTTTCTGCTGTCTTTATTTCTCAGAAACTGTAACAGATTTCAACAATCAGTGTTCACCAAATTGTACATCTACTCTAATTAATTGTTTGGTTTAGTATAAATTGTGTGATCGTATACCATCTTGTGAGAGTATTTTTCATTAAAAATTTACGTTTTTTGATTGAGTTAAGCCTTACAATTGATATGTTATCGTGTGTTTTTCTATGTTGTCATGTTATACTATTGTTTCAGAAAAAGGGAGAAGGTTTGGTACCATTAAAACGTTAAATCCCGTTACAAATGTTTGCACCTATTGTCGTTTAGTTATGTTATTTATACGTGTTTCTCGTTTCTCGTTTTTTATATATAGATTATACCGTTGGTTTTCCCGTTTGAATAGTTTTACACTAGTTATTTTTGGGGCCCTTTACAGCTTGATGTTCGGTGTGAGCCACGGGTCCGTGTTGAGGGCCGTACCTTGACCTATAATGGTACTTTTATAAATTGTTATTTGGATGGAGAGTTGTCTAATTGGCACTCATACCACATCTTCTTATATCTATGTCAGTGTTTTGGTCAATCCTTAGAGGAGTTTTCTCCCCTTATTCATTTGTTTAAAACAGTATTCTCGTCAATGTGTTTGTATTGGCTTTCATTATTTTGTGGTTTGTTTTGTATTTGCGACTTTTTGTATTTCTTTTGTTCTTATAACGTGACTCTGTACTTTAAAAGATCCCGTCAGTATGATATTGTTCTATTATATGTCATTATGATATATTTCTATTATGAATTACAATATACGTTGAACCACAAACGTCAAAATCATTCAATCGCGTAGTGGAATTAACTATTTTTGGATTCTTATATATTCTATAGATAACGTTTGGACTAGTTTAAATCTCGGTCTATTTCTTAAATTTATTCTTACATACTTTTGATTTTTAACCCTGTATGCTAACATTCCCATGAAAATTTTAAAATTGTTTGTACGCACATTGAACGACAAATTTATGTGACGTATACAATTTTCTGACGTCAGACACTCAAATCAATAAATGTGTTCGTAGATAGTAGATGTTTTTGTGTTCTGTTAAATTGTTCCTTTTAAAATTGTTAAACGATGATGACTGATGTACCCATATTTTGACTATTATATTTATTGTGTCTGTTTATTTAACGCATCAATGTAAAAATATCGGAAATTGATGAGACTGTCAGAGTGAGAGGGTTAGCGCTATAGAACCAGGTTTAATCCACCATTTTCTACATTTGAAAATGCCTGTACCAAGTCAGGAATATGACAGTTTCTGTCCATTCGTTTTTGATGCGTTTTGTTATTTGATTTTGCCATGTGATTATGGACTTTCCCAATTGATCTTCCTATAAGTTCAGTATTTCTATGATTTTACTTTTTGCTCCGCAACCGTTCAGATGAATTCCTTGTCTATACAATTCTTGGTTTCAAGTCAAAGGCACCTTCCTTTTTGATAATTCCGGTATAATCAAGAAATTTAAACCGCATGGATATATGCTGACAATATTTGATAGAGCATATCTAGTCATTCTTACATGATCTTGGAATATAAGATACAAGGTAAACCATAACTGATAGAGATCTAGGTTTTTTTTTTATCTAGTTCATTTAACTATTCTGTGAAAATACCTATTAGTTTTCTTCGGATTATTCAGCCTTTCCACTTTTCTTTTGGAAAAACCTCTTGTTTTTCTTTTTCTGATTATTATTTTTTTTTCTTCCGCCACTTTTTTGTGACTGTGCTTTTTGGTTTCGCAAGATGTCGCTAATATTTTTTGCGTATGATACCAAGTCAGGAGCTTGCAATATATTGGTTTTCGTTTGTTTGTCTGTTACATATTTGTTTTTCGTTAACTTTTTGTACATTAATTAGGCCTTTAGTTTTCTTGTTTGAATTGTTTTACATTATCATTTCGGGGCCTTTTAAAGCTGACTATGCGGTATGGGCTTTGCTCATTGTTGAAGGCCGAACGATGACATATAGTTATTAATTTCTGTGTCATTTTGGCCTCTTGTGGAGTGTTGTCCCATTGGTAATCATACCACATCTTCTTTTTTTGAATGTGTTAGTAAAATCAATATGAAAATTTATTTCAAAGTGTGGAATTTAAATGTATGGAAGATCACAAGTTCGAATCAGAAAACGGTCCATAATATTTATTTTTACGAACAAATAAAAATAATGACTTTTTTTTTAATTTGTTAAAGTGTTTTATGCAGTACCACATAACTCGTTAATTCATTTGTGTGTGCCACAATGTTCCGATAACTTCAGAAAAAGCTCGGACGGTTTAGTATTAAGTAGAAACAAATATACATTATTAAATGTGATTAAAGAACATAATTGAAAGATTCACGTACTGAAGTGCGTAGTACAAGAACATGCAAAATGTGTACATCCTCATTTCTTACTTGACAAGGTGAGAAATCACAGACAATAAGATGCATATTTGTAGAAGTATTCCATTCCGAAGAACTGTTTGTATTAGATTTATGTGTTTTTATTAGTTATTATTGGCTTGGAACATACTCACCGATCAGTTCTTTTTAGGTGTTTTTGTTACTTGATTAATATGCTCTGTATCGATCTTATCAGTCAAGTCCTTTCAACTATTTTAAAAGATTGTTGTTGTGTAACCTACATGCCCAGATTAGGACAGGGGGTTGGTTGGGAGCCCGCAAACATTTAAACCATGTCATATTCTGTATAAATAAAGGCAACAGTAGTATACCGCTGTTCAAAACTAATAAATCCAGGGACAAAAAACAAAATCGGGGTAACAAACTAAAACCGAGGGAAACGCATTAAATATAAGAGGAGAACAACGACATAACACCGAAACGTAACACACACAGAAACGGACCAAGCATCAGACAAAACACCACGAGAATAACAAATATAACATGAAAACCAAAAACATGAATTTGGGATAGACAAGTACCGTGCCACGTCTGATCTCAATATCTCAAAAATAAGAGAAAACACAAACGACTCAACGTTAAAATGCAACACACACAGAAACGAACAATAATATAACAATGGCCATCTTCCTGACTTGGTACAGGACACTTTTAAAGGGGAATAAAAGTGGTGGGTTGAACCTGGTTTTGTGGCATGCCAAACCTCGCACTTTAATGGCAAAGTTAAATATAACATTGAAATGACAACATAATATTACAGGACTACAATACAAATAAATAGGAGAACATATTAGACAAAGAAAAACATGATTAATAGATAACATTGTATAAAGTCTACAGTTTGAAATTAATTTGACTTTAAAACTGATAAAACTGATAAAACTCATAATCCATTTCTATTTTAAGGACTAAACAAGGTCAACTGTGTAATACTATATAAAGCAATAACCACATACTTATAAAATAGACTGAATTTTCACTCAGTACGAACGAGAAAATCGGGTAAGACTATCTATGTTATACATTTGACATGATATTGCTTTGAGTTGAACTGTAAGATTAGCAAGTTATATTTTGATTTTATTGTGTTTTCACAGTCTTCTTATTTGTATACACAAAGTATTACGGAGATTCACAGGAAGTATTCTCCTTTTTCCTGTGAACGGTGCTATATTTTAACGTGTTGCATTTACTTTATATCAAGCAAAACATTGTTTATCTGACAAATTTAATACTCACCATTGAAGTCTTTAAAAAAAAAAGACAACATTAGAAAACCACTGTTCAAAAGTCATAAAACTATTGAGAGTAAAAAACATCCGGGTTACATACCTAAACCGAGGAAAACACATCAACTATAAGAAGAAAACAACACGAGAACATTCAAAATATAGTAACTCTTTTAAATATTCAAATTATGAAGGTTGCATTTCTGTAAATATTGACAATGCAATTTCCAATAGGAACTCCTTTTACAGATAAAACTGTACCACTTTTACTATGAAGTTTTGAAAAAAATCTTATCCTAGAATTGAAAGTTCATATGCACCACAGTTTTTTTCAAAGGTCAAATTATAGGGCTGTGCGGCATATATGCCCTGAACTTCTCAGAGTTTAAACTAACACTAATTTTGTTAACTACCCCTACCTCGAATGAAAGGTTACCTCAGATTTCAATGTAAACAGTATGCACATGTCAATTTTCTGGTAACATTCCCAAGTTATGTCTCTGTTAGATGGAACACAGAGAGCATAACTGGGAACCAGTATGTAAACAAAATTAATTTCCTATGAATATTCAAGATCTCCCAAAAAGAGGCGTATTTGAGAAACAGCTGTATTTACAAAGTACAACCTATACAAACACTTTTTCAAAAAGAAAACTCTCTTAAACCAGTTTTTATCACATTACTACTCATGTATCAGAATTATAGCCTTAAAGAAATCACTGTGTATACTTTAAGTTTTCCTTTACTGTACATTTTATACTCCCTCCCCTGTTCAATTTTTTGAAGAATTTGAAAAGAAGACTTTAATTATTGCCAGCTTACCCTATTTGCATATTTTCTGATGAAAAATGCCTAGAACCTGTTTAAAACTGTTTTGATAACATATTGAAAGCATAACAGAATACTATAAATGTAATGTTTAGCAGTCAATCATTACAACATTCAAGATTATATAAAATATCCAATTCAGCCTCTGTCTCCAGTCCACAACTTAGTGTATGCCTATTTATCAATTAAAGAACACATTTTCTGTCTCAAATGGTCAATTCAGAATTCTTGTCACAATAGTATCATCTGTAACAATATATCTGACACAATTTAGCTTATATATATACTAGAAGTGTTCAAACAAGGCCATATTTGCAAGAGTTGTATGTATGCAGATACCAGTCTGAGATATAATTTCACTTAAAATGTTGACTGTTAACATCTGATTTTTTGCATAACTTCCAAGTATAGTTATTGTTTTCTATATCAAGAACTTTAAAATAATAAAATCATAGCATTTACAACTTAAATTATTTGTGTTATGACCAGGGGGTAGGCAATTTTCCCTTTTTTTTTGGCCCCTGGGGCCTCAAATTTCCTAAAGCATTCTGCTGTATCTAGCAATTTGGAATATTAAGTACATATTCAGGATAGAACACACTATTGTAAGTTTTGTTGAGATATTTTTGTTTTTCTAGCTTGTATTTATTATGCCGTGGTGATAAAACAATCAGATTTAGGTGTTTTGGCTTACTTATGGGGTTATCGAAAGGACACAAACACCCCATAAATAATATTCAGGAAAAATCTATGAGTTTCAATGACTTCGAAGAGTAAATATAAGCACTTCTTAACAATTAAACTTACAAGCATGCAAATATATTATGAATTAATTTTGTATCCAGGACTTTAAGTACTATATGCATACTTTAAACTGTGAGTCATCATATTTAAGGCCCAGGATTCTATCAATCTTTATTAAATATTTATAAAACTTCATATTTGAGTTAATTTCTTAAAATCGGTGAAATAAAGACAATTTGGTTAAATTCTGAATGTTCCACTTTTTCGCCCTATATAGGTTGAATTTCTGTAAATATTGACAAATCAACTTCCCATAGGAACTCCTTTTACGGCTAAAACTGTACCACTATCTACATTTGAAAATGCCTGTACCAAGTTAGGAATATGACACCTATTGTCCATTCGTTTTTTATGTGTTTTGTTATTTGATTTTGCCATGTGATTATGGACTTTCCGAATTTATTTTCCTCAAAGTTCAGTATTTTTGTGATTTTATCTTTTACTATGAAGTTTTGAAAAAAATCTTATCCTATATTTGAAAGTTCATATGCACCACAATTTTTTTCAAAGGTCAAAATATAGGGCTGTGCGGCCTATTTCCAACGTTTATATGCCCTGAACTTCTCAGAGTTTAAACTAACACTAATTTTCTACCCCTACCTCGAATGAAAGGTATTTCAATGTAAACAGTATGCACATGTACATTTACTGGTAACATTTCCAAGTTAAGTCTCTGTGAGATGGAACACAGAGAGCATAACTGGGAACCAGTATGTAAACAAAATTAATTTTCTATGAATATACAGGATCTCCCAAAAAGAGGCGTATTTGAGAAACAGCTGTATTTACAAAGTGCAACCTGAAAACATGAGTATTAGATATATATTGTACGTCGGTAGTAAAATTTGAAACCAAATCCACAACTACGAGTAACAATTGTGATAAAAAAAATTATTGAATTTTGCTATACTCCACATGATCCATATTAGATGTTTACAATTTTATCTGTAACAATTATCAATAAAAGTATTATACATTTTTTCATAATCTACTAGAACGATAATTTTTAACCCACTAATCACAATCATGCTTAATGTGTATTACCCCTGTTTATCAACCAGGGGAACATATTCCACAGACGAAAAACTAATTTTACCAAAAAAGGGGCAAATATCACAAAGTTCCTAACATCAGGTAAGGCACAAATTTTCCAAACCCAAAACGTATTTCACAAGGATAATTTATGGAAGTTATTTAATATGGTGCAGTTTTACAAAATCAAATCTTCAATAAAGTTATATCCCATTGACGCAAAAAAAAAGAAATAGAGTATTCACCTCTGGACATCTAAGTAAGTTCATACTCATTAAAATACAAAAATGAGACTAATTTAGATTTTAAATTATATGGGTTTCACATATACAAAGTTTCAATAAAGACAATAGTGGTCTACCAATGTCAACTCAAATTAATTGAATCAAATCCGTGTCACAGACCACATCAACTTTAAAAACGTTTTATACGGTGTTGGTGTCAGTTTTGGTAACGTAAACTTGACGTTATGTTGCATGCATTGTATAAATAACGGCGTACTGCAATAGGTCATTTTGTGCAGCTCAATCATATGAAATAATTTATATGAACGGTCTGCTTGACTTGTGTTGATACTTATAGCGCCGAAATGCAAAAGCGGCATATATTCACCTAGTGCTGTTAAAAAACCAGAGATATAATATTGATTAATATGTTATCATCTTATAGCAAAGACATTTTCTCTTTCTTAAGATCATAACAAAATACCCTTTTTTAAACAATGGGTTTTTCTCCTGTTTTCTTTATTCCGCTTTTGGTATTTTCTGAATATTTTTCATTAGTTAAAGTGTTAATTACACGACCTGTATCAAAGATTAAGTATCTACTGTTGAGAGCAAACTCCAAATTTCCAACAAAAACCAACGTTTAATCAAATTCTTCAACTGCATGTACAAAAGTTAACTTTAATCTTTACGATGATCAGATAAACAGATACAGTTATTATATTAAATTTATTTCAATAATCAATCTGTTAAGATATTGTATTTGCATGAGATTCTTGCGAAGTTAGGCACTACATGTTAAGATATACCAAACGTAACGTGAAAACGAGTAGAACGTATGATGTGACAGTGTGACAACACAAGTCGCTGACTGTGTCGTCAATACTTTTGACATGTAGTTGAAAATGGGTTTAATAAATCCCTGAAATGAAATTGTTTATTTTACATTGTATTTTTTGTGCTATGATAAATTCACATTCCCCCTCCAAAACTTTATTATATGACTTCTCTCATACGTGGAACGAAAATATAAAAAAAAACGTTGATTTTGACCAGATACAAACAAAGACATCACATTAATTTTTCTTTTAATATTTTTCCTAGAAACTTCTGCATATTTATTTATAACACTTTTTTCAAGGTTAAATCAAATGCCTACTGTTTTGATGATACTTTCACAGTTCACGGACACGTAAAAAAATTGCGATTCAGACATTAAAACTGATTGAATAAAATGCACAATATAATTTAGGAAATAATTAAAACAAAATTTACTAATGGTTGACATATTAGGATTGGAAGTTATTGTATACTGTTGGAACATGAAGGGTGGATATGTTAATTGTGTTTTTAGTATGTAGTATTCTTTTGAATTTTGAAGAGCTCTATATTAAATGAGAGATTTCGGTTTTGTGAAAGAAATAAAAAAAATGAAATCACAAATTCTGCCAAGATCTTTAAAAATGCGGTAACAAAACTTTATATTTTTTTCCATTTTTTGTCATATACGGAATAAAATGATATATCATTTTCAATATAATCTCTGATATACTTTTTAATATCACTTTTAACGTCTCCCCTATCCATATTGTTTTTACTATTTTCAGCATGATCACAAAATAAAGAACTGTTCGTCCTGGTTAAACGCGTCCAGTATACGGTTACGCCATCAATAAAAACATACATCATTAACAACAAAGACTGCTCTTTCTAAGAATACAACTTCTTCTTAATTAGTTTACACTTTCAAATACGCACATTTTGATATATACATTTATATAACTATCAATTCCAAACAATCGAACAAATGCAATAAAGGCTATCTGGAAAGCACAACGCTGTATTATAACCAACACCGTGTGCGAAAAAAATGAACAAACAGAAATATTGAACTGCTACAAAAACAAACACCAACGGATTTTTTTATAAGATATTCCTGACTTAATACAGCACATTGTAAGAAAAAATTGTAAGTTGAATCTGGTTTATGGCTAGCCAACCCTAAAGATGGACATCGTCATATTTTAGACACATAGGCTGTAAGTTTCTCGGAATAAGACTGTTTCATATGTTCCATGTTTGGGCCGTTCAAAGCCGACTATAAGTTAAACATGTCAGTTTTCTCATTTTGATGGCCGTACGATTGCCTAAAGTTGCTATCATCCACTTCATTTAAATTTTTTTTTTTTCATTTTAATTAAGTCAAATAAGTCCGAATTTTATGCTTATCTGGCATACAAGGTCAAGTAAGCTTTTATTATCACTTGGCGTCTGTCGTCGTCGTCTTTGTCCGTTGTCGTCGTGGTTATATTTTACATAAATCTGCTCTGAAACTACTTGGCCAAATTAAATCAAGGACTGCCCATTTATATAAAACTGAAGTAATGTGCTCTTCGGATTGATAAATACATTTTGTAATGAATATTGTTTGATAGATGGGTTAAAACAAGAGTTATAATAAAACAAAAAATAAACGATGAAAGTAATCTTATCCTTAGAATTTCAAAAAAGATCTGTTTTGTAAACAGTTCATTTATAATTATTATCATAATTATTATCATATGAATGATTATTCATGTCAACACAGAAGTGCTGACTACTACTTAATTTTAGTCAAAACATAGATTAGAATTTAAGTCAATAGTTTATTTATCTATAACATGTATAATACATAGTTAATTATTGGCTTGGTTAGCTGGCATCTCAGTAAGCACCTTAAGAGTGTCTAATGTTGTATTCCTCTGTCAGCTCAAACCTACGACTTGCAGCTTCTCAACTAATTTTATATACTAGTAAGCATACATCATTTGAAGTTAAAGCAAATACTCCTGATATCTGTTGTCGCCGTCTTCGTCCTTTGTCGTTGTCATTAACTTTTACAAAAACTACTTTGCCAATCAACGTAAGAGTGAACTTAAAAAAATCAAGATGCTTGATTTCTTGATTGACAACATATTTGTTACGTTGGGAGGACGTGGTTTTCAACAGACTGTCGCAATCCCAATGGAACCCAAGTGTGCACCTCTTCTGGCCGATTTGTTTCTTTATTATTATGAGACTGAACTCATACAGGAACTTCTTAGGAAGAAAGATAAGAAGTTAGAAATATCTGTTAACTTTACATTCCACGATATAGATGATTTTTCTCACTAAATATAACTAAACTTGGTGACTATGTTGAATTAATCTATCCCATAGAATTAGAAATATAGGACACAGATACAGATTAATCTTCATCATATCTTAACTTACGTCTCGAAATTGTCAATAAGGCTCGGTTGAAAACAACACTTTTCGACAAAAGAGATGATTTCAGCTTCCACCTTTTTAACTTTTCAATTCTATGTAGCAACATTCCAGCAGCGCTTGCATGCAGAGTACATATCTCCCAATTGATACGATATATCTGGGCTTGTATTTCTTATCATGATTTTCTTGAGAGTGGGTTGCTGCTCACAAGTAAGCTATCAAACAAAGAGTTCCAAATGGTGAAGTTGAAATCATCCATTCGTTAATTTTACGGAAGCCATCACGAGTTGGTTGACCGTTATGCAAGAACCGTTTCACAGCTGATATCGGATATGGTCCTTATGTCGAAACAACAATTCTCTTCCTTTTTAGCTCACCAGGGCCAAAGGGCCAAGTGAGCTTTTCTCATCACTTGGTGTCCGTCGTTCGTCGTCCGTCGTCGTCCGTCGTCGTTAACTTTTACAAAAATCTTCTTCTCTGAAACTAATGGGCTAAATTTGACCAAACTTAGCCACAATCATCATTGGGGTATCTAGTTTAAAAAATGTGTCCGGTGACCCGGCAACCAACCAAGATGGCCGCCATGGCTAAAAATAGAAAAAAACCAAAGCACTTCGAGCAAATCTGGCGAGTTAAAATTGTTTATCAGGTCAAGATCTATCTGCCCTGAAATTTTCCGATGAATCGGATAACCGTTTGTTAGGTTGCTGCCCCTGAATTGGTAATTTTAAGGAAATTATTGCTGTTTTTGGTTATTATCTTGAATATTGTTATAAATAGAGATAAACTGTAAACAGCAATAATGTTCAGCTTTACAAAAAAGTCAACATGACAAAAATGGTCAGTTGACCCCTTTAGGAGTTATTGCCCTTTTTAGTCAATGTTTAATCATTTTTCGTAAATCTTAGTACTCTTTTAGAAAAATCTTCTCCTCTGAAACTTCTAGGCCAAATTTGACCAAAGTTGGCCACAATCATCATTAGCGTATCTTGTTTAAAAAATGTGTCCGGTGACCCGGCCAACCAACCAAGATGGCCGCCTTGGCTAAAAATAGAACATAGGAGTGAAATGCAGTTTTTGGCTTATAACTCAAAAACCAAAACATTTAGAGCAAATCCGGCGAAGTTAAATTGTTTATTAGGTCAAGATCTATATGCATTGAAATTTTTAGATGAATCAGACAACCCGTTTACAACATTATTGCTTACAACATCAATAATGTTCAACAAAGTAAGATTTACAAATAAGTCAACATGACAAAAATGGTCAGTTGACCCCTTTAGGAGTTATTGTCCTTTTTAGTCAATGTTAAACATGTGTCCGTTGACTCGGCCAACCAACCAAGATGGCCACTGTGGCTAAAAATAGAACATAGGGGTAAAATGCAGTTTTTGGCTTATTACTCAAAAACCAAAGCATTTAGTGCAAATCTGCTCGGTAAAATTGTTTATCAGGTCAAGATCTATTTTCCCCGGAATTTTTAGATGAATCGGATAACCGTTTGTTAGGTTGCTGCCCCTGAATTAGTAATTTTAAGGAAATTTTGTCGTTTTTTGTTATTATCTTGAAAATTATTATAGATAAAGATAAACCGCAAACAGCAATAATGTACAGCAAAGAAAGACCTAAAAATAAGTTAACATGACCAAAATGGTCAGTTGACCCCTTGAGGAGTTATTGCCCTTTATAGTCAATTTTTAACCATTTTTTGTAAATCTTAGTACTCTTTTAGAAAAATCTTCTTCTCTGAAACTACTGGCCTAAATTTGACCAAAGTTGGCTACAATCATCATTAGGGTATCTAGTTTAATAGATGTGTCCGTAGACCCGGCCAACCAACCAAGATGGCCGCCATGGCTAAAAATAGAACATGGGGTAAAATACAGTTTTTGGTTTATAACTCAAAAACCAAAGAATTTAGTGCAAATCTGACTGGCGGTGAAATTGTTTATCAGGTCAAGATCTATCTTCCCCGGAATTTTCCGATGAATCGGATAACCGTTTGTTAGGTTGCTGCCCCTGAATAAGTAATTTTAAGGAAATTTCGCCTTTTTTTGTTATTATCATGATTATCTTGAAAATTATTATAGTTAGAGATAAACAGCAATAATGTACAGCAAAGTAAGACCTAAAGATAAGTCACGATGACCAAAATGGTCAGTTGACCCATTTAGGAGTTATTGCCCTTTATAGTCAATTTTTAACCATTTTTCGTAAATCTTAGGACTCTTTTAGAAAAATCTTCTCCTCTGAAACTACTTTGTCAAATTTGACTAAAGTTGGCCACAATCATCATTAGGGTATCTAGTTTAAAAATGTGAAATTTTTAGATGAATCAGACAACCCGTTCTTAGGTTGCTGCCCCATAATTTGTAATTTTAAGAAAAAACTTCTGTTTTTTGGTTATTATCTTGAATAATATTATAGACAGAGATAAACTGAAAACAGCACTAATGTTCAGCAAAGTAAGATAACTAAGTAAGTCAACATGACCAAAATGATCAGTGGACCCCTTTAGGAGTTATTGTTCTTTGTATTCAATTTTAACCATTTTTCGTAAATCTTAGTAATCTTTAAGAAAAATATCCTCCTCTGAAACAACTAGGCCAAATTAAACCAATTTTGGCCACAATCATCATTGGGGTATTTAGTTTTACACATGCGTCCGTTGACTCGGCCAACCAACCAAGATGGCCGCCATGGCTAAAAATAGAACATAGGGGTAAAATGCAGTTTTTGGCTTGAAAATTATTATAGATAGAGATAAACTGTAAACAGCAATAATGTACAGTAAAGTAAGACCTAAAGATAAGTCAACATGACCAAAATGGTCAATTGAACCCCTAAAGAGTTATTGCCGTTTATAGTCAATTTTTAAAAATTTTCATTAACATTTTCCACTGAAACTACTGGGCCAAATTCATTATAGATAGAGATAATTGTAAAGAACGTTTAGTAAAGTAAGATCTATTGTTTAATATTCACATAGACCAAGGTGAACGACACAGGCTCTTTAGAGCCTCTAGTTTACGAATGTGACCTACCGAATAAGACTATAGAGCAGAATCTGTTTACCCTCCCGGAGCACATGAGATTACCCCCAGTTTTTAGTGGGGTTCGTGTATATAAGTCTTAATTTTTCTATGACGTGTCTTGTATACTATTATTTGTCTGTTTGTCTTTTTTATTTCTTAGCCATGGCGTTGTCAGTTTATTTTCAATATATGGGTTTAAATTTTCCTTTGGTATCTTTCGACCCTCTTGACTTGTTTTCATACAAAGTGTAACTTTTTGAAATAATAGCATGTTGAAAATGTAGAAGAGCGTATCAATATTTTTGTATATCCTGACATGGAATTAGTATTTGCCACTGAATATCAAACACTTATTCATTATTACAAAACACATTTAGTACTCACAAATATGTTTCTTTTTGCAGCTTTTATGACCTACCAAATAAAGAATGCACATGAATCAGAAGTTAATGTTGCTTGTAAAGCTGGCTGTGATATGTGTAAATGCATTGGAGAATATTCATAAAGGTACATGATGCATGCATTTTATGTAATATTACAACAAAACGTTGTTAAATGTTTCGAGAACCTTAAACAAATATAAATGGTTTACTTTTACAAATTGTGAATTGAAAGGAAAGATGTCTCATTGGCACGTATACCATGTCATACCACATCTTCTTATATCTATGTAAATTTTATCTGATTGTTATCTCCCAGCTGATACACTATCATCCAAAACGCTTTCCTGGTACATGATTGCTTCTTGCAACAGCAACAAAATCCTCATATGTCCAAGGAAACCTAATGCATGTTATGATTCAATTAAAATGATTCTAAAGAAAAATATACAGTTGCATGACTTGATGATCCGATAGTTTTTAATTCAAATTGATCCAACTTTATGATAGTATCTCTGGAATCTAAGACATTTCCTGCTCTTAATGTATTAGCTTGTAATTATGTCAGTTTAAGGTCGACTTCAAGAAGGTGATGATTTTTTTAGAAACCAGTGGTATGATAATGTGCACATCTCATATCTCATTTATGAAAGATTATGTTGCCTCCTCCTCTTTAAGGTCTATTGAATTTGAAGCTTTCTAACATGATTTAGATTTTATGTTACGAGTCTGAAATTTAGTCATTTACGGAGAGCAACTAATGGTTAGGTCGACGATATTAAACATGCAGTTGCGTTGTTAGCATTGTCACCTCTTTTTTCCATGGAGGCTATTTGGTTATGGAACAGTTTTACCATACATGTCTTAATGTGACAAGTTGTCGAACTGGGTCTTGCATAGTGTAATGAACATATGTTGTACAATACCTGTTGGAAGGTTTTAAATCAGTTTGTACTTCCTCGATTAAAATTTAATTCTACCTGTTTAAATATTTTGGTATCTAATTGAGGATAGATGCATGTAGAATATTGTATTGCAATTAAAATGAAGAAAGTTACAATAGAAAAACAAAAACCTATCCAGGATGGAAAGTCGATTTAAAATTCATCAACATATTGTACTGTTAAAATCAAAGATGCTGCATAACTTTCATTGTATTAGCATACATGAAGATTACTATCACTAGTCAATTTATTTCATTTGTTGATTATGTATACCCCTGTCATACCAGAACACGGTCTAGTGAATTTACAACCTTAAAAAGTCAAAGTAAATTCGTAATAAGGTCGTTGTAGGTCGTGAAAAGGTCTTCATAATCGTGGAGATACACGACAAAATTGGTAAAAGTATCGGAATGTCGAAAACAGCGGTCACATTACATTTTACACTTACCATCAAATTCAGCAGCAATCACAGGAAAGACACAGAAACCATTTCCACATTTGTTATCATGCATGTGTCAAAAAGTGCAATTTCGTATATGGCATCGTCTCGTCTGTGGTATACAGTATTGTTTAACGCAGGGTAAAAGCGTAATTACCGTCTGGTTTATGGCACCGTTTACTGTAAAGTTTACGATACTGGTCAGTGAAAGGTATGGTCTACGGTATCGATTGTCGTGTACCCTGTAGTGATTGATTGAATAAGTTATATTATATTTTGATCACTCAATACAATTCTTCTATCATTGTCTATGTAATCAAAATTAGGCTTACGCCGGACAAAAGACACAACATTTGATTTGTTTGTCAGAAATTAAGATTACCATCAAATATGATAGTTTTCCCTCTGGTCACCTATAACAAGATATTAAAACAAAAGATGATTAATTCATATAAACCACATAAGCAATTCTAAAAGGTTTAAGTTTTGAATTATGAGATAGGATGATGTGTGACACAGTTATTCAAGAGTGAAACGTTTAGTTATTAAAGTGTATAATAGAAGGTGGCATGACTTTAAAGCGTAGTTTTATTGATTGTAATATATATATCTTATTTCAGAGTTGCATTTGGATCTGCAAACGGATATTACTATTAACGAAACTGTGATAATGAAATGTTCAGGAGAAAAAAGCATCGAGTCATGGTACTTTTTTAAAGGAAATAATCTTTTAATTGACGATGGTTCTGTGAACAGTGACTATAGTCTCGATAAAATCCATACAAACCACACAATGCACTCCATGTATATAGAATTTAAGGAATTTAGTCAAAACTATTTAGATGTCTACAAATGTGTGCGTGAGAAGGGAGCAACCTCAAATAGCCTTGACTTAAAAGAAGTATTCAAAAATGGTAGGAGCCTTATTCTATTCTATAATCGAGGAAGTGCAAATATATTTACAACCTTCCAGAAGGTATTGCACAACATATGTTCATTACATTATGCAAAACCAGTTTTAGTTATTCTTATTTGATGTCATTTATCTGTCGTCATCTAATCAGTCAAGTGTGTTACTTGAACAGTATAAGAATAAAACGATGTGAATTTTAAGTACCTTTATTTATTAATTTTTACATAATTTCAATATACAATGTTATAAACTAATCAATATTTAAAGTAGTATATAGATTAGAGAACTTACTAAAATAAGGTAAAAACATATTATTTCTATAAATCTTTTGTTTTCGAAGCTAGTTTATACATCTAGGAAATAATAAAAAGAATACAGATATGTGTGAATAGTAAATTTATGCAATTGTTTTGGGTTGCAAATTATAAACAATTTCAAGTTTAGGTTAAAGCACAGAGTTTCAAGCATATCTTAAGATTTCTTGGTAAAAGGTTAGTTTTACAGTCCAACAAGACAAATCTTTGACGCATACATGTTCATATATAAAATGTAAGTGCATAGAGAAATATTTTTTTTAGAAGAGTTACTTTTATATAATTCATCGGTAAGATAACTTGAAATCTTATATTGTTTGTGTTTATGTTGCATGATACTGCAGTAAAACCTTTCTATTTAGCTCACCTATACAAGACTCATCATTGGCATTTTGAGCCACTGTAATTTGGGGCAATTTTCAGCAGGCCATAATAATAATTATGTTGGAAAACGTAAAACAAAACATGATTTTGAAAAGGTCATACAAAATAAGTTTGCACTAGTGTTTATTTCTCTCAGGTTTGTAAAATGAAAAAGTATTGTTGCCAAAGTACTACTAAAGTGTTTGAGCAAAATACTGGATAATTTTTGTTTGGTCGTTTCCAGCCGTTTTTTCCCCCATTTCTTGTTTTACCCTTCCAAGAGAAACAAACTGCATAGGAATAAACGATGCAAAAAATATGAACGAGTTTAAGTATTTTGTCAGCAATATATTATGAATTTTTTACATGTCCATAGGCTGTTGAATTGTACATGTTGTATATGTCTTCTCTCTCTCCCCTCCTCATAGCCCTGTTAGTATTGATATTTTAGTTGGATAACTTGTGTGAATATCAACATGATCAATCACGCTCACTTGTAATGAATTATCACTTTTCGCCTAGGTGATCTCTTAACACCTTCTTATTGAGGTTATTATTTTATCAATCTTTGAATCAATATAGCAAGTGAATCAGAATAATGGAGCAATGATTCGGTTGTTAACTGTCTAGCTATTATTTGATATACATTATGAAAATACGAAGTTATGGTATTATTACTAATGAGACAACTATCCAATAATGGTAAAATGAAGTGGATGTGTATTTCTTCAGTAACATGTTTATATTCATGTTTACTGCACAATTTCTCTTTGGCTCAGTTTTAAATTCGACACGTTTGTACTAAGTTTCAAAACAATACCGATCATGTTCTCTGGTAACTCAAGATAGACAAGCAAGGGTTTCAGTCGCCTGACGGCAATGAAGTTTTTAGTCTTAGTTTCTAGTGCGTTTGATTCCAATTCAAATTGACTAGATTGTCAATTTTTTATCAAAAGTCTAATGTCTCTTATGAACTACGGCTTACCAACATTTACAGATTTGATCCATACCGATCAACTTGTCAATCAATTTAATACAATGATATATGTTTCAAAACTATACTCATTTGAATTGATATTTTCTATTAATAGAACCTGAAGTAAAATGTGAAAATGTCAGTGTTCCGAGAGAAGATTCTGTTAATCTGCAATGCACTATTACATTTCCTGGAATAAATTGTGGAGACAATATGAACATCTATTGGGAGAATGGAAATACAGGAGAAAAAATTTACACCTCTGCAGGGCAGTATAAAGAAGTTTGTGAGGTAAATGACTTCCAGTTAAACATAGGAGATCATTTTAAAATCTGCAGATTTAAACCACGAAAAGACACAAACAGGATCAAGATAAGCTTACCTTTAACCCTTAGTTACTTGAGAGTGAATACATAGACTTAAACTCAATAATATATTCCTCAGTGTGCATCAAAACCAAACCACAATGTGTGTGTACTTTTAAAGTTGAAAGAGGTTTGCATGTTTAAGATGCAAATGTATGCAAACTTAAGCAAAACTAAGAAATAAAAAATCCACGAAAATAAAGAAAATTCCTCGATCAATATAAAATAATGAATCTACTGGAATCATGTATTGCCATTTAATTTGCACCTATAACATGTATAAGGTCAATTAGCTTCCATCACTTGGCAACCATGTTTCTAGTCATTCCATCTGTCACATTAAACTTTAAATAAATATTTTGCCATAAAACTAATGGGCAAACGGACAGACATGCTCTACTGATATCTAGTTCAACATTTGTATGAGTGAATATATACACCTCGCCAAAACTTAAGCAACACCTAAATGTTTTAGCTTCTTTTTCTAGTTTTAAAATTAAATCTGATACTGCTTTGATTCCATATATTTCGTTAACCTATTGTTAATCGACAGGTAAGAATTCAGGTACAAATTCTATTCCTAGGTACATTAAAACAGAAGTTATACAGCTACATACAAGTTTTATCCTTGCCAATTTCGTGCAATGAAATGTATCTGTTAATACCAGACTAAATTGTGTCAGTTAACTCGTCGGCTTCGTCAAACTCGACATCAGTGATCACTGTTCCGACACTGGTTCTTTTTTCATGAAATTGCAATATAGAGTGCACTACCGACGCAGGAGTTGATCCAGTCACTTTAAAAAGGGGATTTCAACCCAAGAATTCCAAAAGGGGGAGGGTCCGAACCGACGTCCCTATTCAAAAGCATTGATCGGCAAGAAAAGGGGTGTTCCAACTCCGGAACAGACCGTGATTTCTCACTGCGACGTTGTTCATTTTAGTGAGAGGGTTAGCGCTATAAAACCTGGTTTAATCTACAATTTTCTACATTTGAATATGCCTGTACCTAGACAAGAATATGACAGTTCTTGTCCATTCGTTTTTTATGTGTTTTGTTATTTGATTTTGCCATGTGACTATGGACTTTCCAAATTGATTTTCCTTTAAGTTCAATATTTTTGTGATTTTACTTTTAACTCAACGTTTATAATCAAATATATTAAATTGATTGTAAGGGATAAAAAAAATGGCAAAAATGTAGCAGGCGAGAAGAAATTGTTAAAAATATCCCAATCTAGTTAAGTCGGCAACGCAACCGTTGCGGATACAAAGTTGTAATCGTGCAGTAGAGTATCATCTGAACAATATTTTTGCTGATTTTTGTATACTAACCATTGCATTAAAAGTACCCTGTTTCGAAGGGAAAGTATATTTCTCCTGCTGATAATATATATATATATATATCATACATCTATCTACACCTTCGTTCCTTATAAATCCTTGTCTTCAAATACTCGGCTCTGTGCGGTCCTGATAGTAAATCAAGAAAAGCGCTTCGGACACCTGAAATTAAACGTGTTGCTTACATCTTTTTTTTATATAGAAGACATCATTTGTTATTTTGTATCTAAAGTGTTGGTTTGTTTTTGTATTTTGAGTTGACCCCTTGTTTTTGTCACCTGTAATCGTAAGTCTAAAGTGTAATCCTAGGTATAAATCTAGTTTCCGCAAATGTCTCATAGAGTAGTATTTATGATGTACAAATGATGAGAATAGGAAAACACACCGATCCGACCAAAGAGCAGAATACAGCTCAAGGTAATCAATTTGTCTTCTCATCGATCAAATTACACACCCCGGGGTGGGCTTCAGCAGACCTCTAAACTAAATCTGTACTTGTTTAACAAAAATGGACTGCACACCAAACTCGAAAACATATAAATAAACTAAATTAATCAAAAACAAACAAGAAACATAAGGGCGTAAGGCAAACAATGTGTTCAACCCCTCCCCCCTACCTGTATAATCAATGTAAAATAAACAAACACACAGCAATCCGCACTGTAAAACTCAGTTTTTAAGGAGTCCGAGTCCAAAAAGGTTACAAAAGAAACTTACTTGAAGTAAAATGATAATGATACATAAATTAACAAGGGACTGCAAGCAGTTACTGACATGTCAGTATGGACCGCCACAGCTGTCTGTTGTTAACTCTCATATTACGTTATGTGGTTTTATAATTACTTCATGATATTTTGTCATTACTCAATATGGTTTTGACATTACAGAATGATGTAACTTAATATGGAATAGTAATTTCTAAACGATATTTCGATATTACACGATATTGTTTTGTATTGACCTGATATTGTTTTTATAAAAAAGAAGATGCGGTACGGTTGCCAATGAGACATCTCTCCACAAGAGACCGAATGATACAGACATTTATAACTATAGGTCACCGTACGGTCTTCAACAATGAGCAAAGTCCATAACGCATAGTCAGCTATAAAAGGGCCCGAAATGACAGTTTAAAACAATTAAAACGGGAAAACTTTAAACTTCGATTTTGCCATTTGATAAGGGACTTCCCGTTTTGATTTTTGACATTACGTAATGATTTTTTTTATATAACTCAATATCATATAGTCAGTACTTAATTAATTGTTCGATATGGTTTCGTATTGACTTGATATAGTTTTGTCATTACTCAATATGGTTTTGTAATAACATGATGTGGTTTCACCATTATTGAAGGTGATTTTTCTCGGAATTTTTTATTTTGGTGGTTTTACTTTTCACTGTCAAGACGGTTAGTTTTAGCAGCTTTAATTATCATATTGTAAGCACGAGTATGGTCTCCCAATGAAAGATGTTTTACGGACTGTATCTCGTTTTGTTTCCGACGAAAATGGAGGAGTCAACAATGCATTACGTTGTAATGATGTCATTTAATAGAGGAACACAAGTTGTGGTGGTAGATTTAGGTTATTTCTATGATAAAGTAAGCTATTCAGTTAACTAAATTTGATGAATGGAATGATAGTAAGGTATACATGGATCTCTGAATGTTGTCATATGACGCTTGCCGCACTTTCATGTTTCACAATTTGATTATTACTAATTATAATTTAGTCTTCAATGTTGAAGAGTGTCTACTGATGAAGTGACACAAACAGGCTTTCATAGACATCTTTGGACAGTAAAAACATTTATGATTTTGCATCACAGAGTTTAAATACTCTTTGTTAAATATACTCATAGGATCTGTAAGACATAAATGCATGACATTACCTGTCAATTGTATTCATTTCTAATTCTCATCCTAATATCTTTATTATGTCAAGTCAATATACTAGTTTATAAATTGTCTTTATCTTTGTTAGGGTTAAAGCTGTAAATAAATCTTCACCTTGCAAAACTCCAGTATGTTTTCTTTTTAACAGGATGGTTTGAATGATACCTTCATTACAGCCTCATTGTATATCCCTACAGTTACAGATGATGTCTCTACGACACGATATTTTATAGTATTAGTCCACAGAAATAAGACTTCTAAGCATTGTGTTGCAATATCAAATCATGGTAAAATTATCAATACTTTTTATCAATGTTGTTGGCTTTTGCCTTTAAAGTTTCATACAATTGTACCTCTGTATCTTAAAATTAACAAGGTTATTAGCAGTGTAGTGACTTTCATATCAATGAGTTAACAAGTAATTGCTTGCAGAAAATTAAGTTCGAACTGAATGTCAAAGAAGTTGGACTAACTCATAGTTTTGACCAAAAATTCTGAATTTGTTTCTTAACGAAGAGGTGTTGAACATTTGATAAAAACATATGCTAAAATGTAGAATTGCTTTTCAGCTAAACATTTGTACCTATTGCGTCATTTGTAACTTGTTGGTGATATCATAACTAGGTCCAATTCGTTAAATCGAGATTCATTTTGCAGAATTCTGCAAAATGTATCACAGTTTTTTCCAAAATTAACAGTGCCATCAACCATCGCCAACAAATATTTTTGCTGAAATATTTTTTATGTACACCTTACATTTACATTGATAATTAAAGTTTAATGAAACACCTTCATAGGGCCGTCCATTGGGTTTTTTATTCTACACGTTTCATAGGGGGGCTTTGTTTTCCGAGTGGACTGAAATGTCAAACTGATATATTATCCGTCTGTAAACCGTGATGTTGTGAGTTCGAATACCGACAATGTAAGGGGCGATTGATTCCGATCTTTATTGACTCGGATTATCAGTTTCCCTACCGAAGGTCGGGGGTTCAGTCAAGAGACCCCTGCTTCCAAAACCACTAACAAATCTGACTTCCATGATATATCAAAAAAGTGCTGAAAGTGCCTCTAATACAAATCAGAAAATCAAACAAAGTATAAAGAATTTCGTCGGAAAAGTTTTCTTATTTATACTCCAAAGGCTTATGGAACTTGAATACTGGTGCAACAAATACAGAAACCTCATGTATTTTCTTACCCATACAGATCATTACAAATAAGCAGAAAAAAAGCCAAAGGCCACCAATTGGTCCTCAATGCAGCGAGACCAAATCGTACACAGATGCAGGCGCCTCTTTGCCGCTAAACAAAAATGTGTTCTCGTACTTGAAATTGGCATCCCACTAAACTCCAAAACTTATAATATCTTTCAGATGTTCCCATTTAAAAACCTGCCCAGTATCAGTACAATGTTCATGTTTAAGGCTTCAATGTCTTGCATTTTTTAGAAACAATACCTAAATTGCCTGATTTGATATCTGAATAATACATTATATGTACATTCTACATTTTACCGAAAACCGGGGTTAACTAATTGATATTTCATATCATTCCTTCTTGTAAAAAAAAATACCACTTACAGATTTTCTGACAGTATAATTCCACTACGAAAACTTTATTAATATAAAGGTTTACATAGATATATTGCTTTTTGTATTTTTTGGTAAAAGAAGAAATAAACGAATAATTTCCCTTTAGAATTTTAATTTTGACAAATATATGATAAACTGCTGAAGTTTTTGTCAGATCTTGTGTCTTCTTCTTTCTTTTAAAGATAACATGTGCTTCAAAATAATGCAACATACTCGAATAACATGCCTCTTTGCAGATCTTGAATGATTTTTTATACCTTGAAATCTATTGTAGATAGTGGGAAATTAGATATACAAACTACAAACAGGACTAATTGTCCGATATTTCATATTTTTCGGCAAAACTACAGAAGATGTTCAGAAAACTCTAACCAGCAAAAATACTATAGACAGAATGTATTCTATACGTGATATAGCTGAAATCGATAATCATTCCTGATATTGGGGTTGTGATCAATATTTTGATGTTTGATAAAAACAGACTAGCTAACAAAGTAACTCTTTACCACGGCTACATATACAATTTTTCAATTTTTTTTTCAGACGTCGTCTCAGTTGTAGAGAGTTTATATGGTGGGTGGCTCATTATTGACGTTTTTGCAGGAGCACTAGTAATTTGCATCGTTATTGTAATATGTATTATATTCAAAATCAATCAAATTCATAATCGTTGCTGTTCAGGTAAGTTTAAAAATTGACAACTGAATATCAATAACTATCAGATGATAGCAATCAAACGACTACCGTGTATGAACGGAGTATCATAACTTGCCCTTTTATAAGTAATTATGCATTCAGTCGTACTGTACAAGTACATGTTTTATATGTAACATTACTCGATCATTTGTATTCTTCCAAGATCAGTTTTGTTCATAATTCATGACTAATGTTATTTTTTTTACTTTATTTAAAAACAGTGTATCTACATGTATCAAACACTAGATTTAGATCGAACATATATCTTTTTTTATAACATTGGTTGCAAAGAATACCGTTATTTCTCAATTAAAAAACAACTATTAAATTCACTTGTAAAATTAATCTGATCGTTTCACTCCTCTAAAGTCATGTGGCTACTAGTGTTATGTCAAGTCGTTGTGGATAACGTTGAGTCAAAACAATTTAGATTCTAATTTTAAAATTTATTACAATAAGAAACATCAATAGCGTATATTCTTGATTGACAACATATTTGTTACGTTCGGAGGACGTGTTTTTCAACAGACTGTCGGCATACCAATGGGAACAAACTGTGCCCCTCTACTTGCTGACTTGTTTCTTTATTATTATGAGGCTGACTTCATGCAGGAACTTCTTAGGAAGAAAGATAAGAAGTTAGCAATATCCTTTAACTCTACTTTCCGCTATATAGATGACGTTCTTTCACTAAACAATTCAAAATTTGGTGACTATGTGGAACGCATCTATCCCATCGAATTGGAGATAAAGGATACTACAGATACAGTTAAGTCAGCTTCATATCTTGACTTACATCTAGAAATTGACAATGAGGGTCGGTTGAAGACAAAACTTTACGACAAAAGAGATGATTTCAGCTTTCCAATTGTGAACTTTCCATTTCTAAGTAGCAACATTCCAGCAGCACCTGCATACGGGGTATATATTTCTCAAATGATACGATATTCCCGTGCTTGCATTTCCTATCATGATTTTCTTGATAGAGGGTTACTGCTCACAAGGAAGCTATTAAATCAAGAGTTCCAAATGGTGAAGTTGAAATCATCCCTTCGTAAATTTTACGGACGCCATCACGAGTTGGTTGACCGTTATGGAATAACCATTTCACAAATGATATCGGATATGTTCCTCACGTCGTAACTACAATCCCCTTCCCTTTCATGAATTTGACCTACCGAATTAGACTATTTACCGGATTTGTAATCACATAAGCAACACGACGGGTGCCGCATGTGGAGCAGGATCTGCTTACCCTTCCGGAGCACCTGAGATCACCCCTAGTTTTTGGTGGGGTTCGTGTTGTTTATTCTTTAGTTTTCTATGTTGTGTCATGTGTACTATTGTTTTTCTGTTTGTCTTTTTCATTTTTAGCCATGGCGTTGTCAGTTTGTTTTAGATTTATGAGTTTGACTGTCCCTTTGGTATCTTTCGTCCCTCTTCTATTTCATTGATGAACCCGACATGCAACAGATGACGCCATTCATTGCAAAAACTTACGGTATGATCTATAACAAATAGGTTTATAAAACAATAAATATGACTTACATGACCAAAGGACACCTACTGACCTATGAGCTCCTGACTAAGTTAATAGTTATTAATTTTCCAGATTTCATCACTTGTTTATATACACATACCATAGTGCATTTAGCACACTGCTGTATACATCTTCCAGCATTTCAAGATACTCAAGTTACACAATTGTGTTAATCTGCAAAACAATACCCTAGAACTAAATTTACATAAATTGAGCATGATGCACGAATCTAGTATTAATTCTAAAAATATCAATGCTATCAATGTTAAGTAGTATTGTAGTTATTTTCCTTTATACATATTTGTAGTTGAAACTACACGTGCTACAATCACATATTTTCATGATAACCTTTCAATGCATTATGTAATGCAGTGGTTATTTTTAGTTTCAACTGCAAAATTAGTGCATTTTTTATACGTTAGTGCTCACAACATTGACCAACACTAAATCGGATAAAATTAAGTCCACATCATAATAGGTTTTTGAACGGATCCATATAAAAACTTAAAATTCTAGGTTAGAAAAATATGTTTGTAAGGGTACATTGTACTTATTGACAGCTCAGTATTTTTTTGAGAAATTGTTGAGAAAAAAAAATGCTAAAACAATTTAATGTAATATGCCAAAACTCCTAAAAAATATTAGTATTTTATACCATAGAAATATCATAACTATTTCTTTCCAAAAGTTGTATTAAATACACCGTATTAACAAAAATAAACCGTGTTGTCAACTTTAACTCTTCGTGAATCTACTCCATTTGACATGTTATGAAAAAAAGCCTATAATGAGCATCGTAAATTAGCAGTTAAGGGTTTACCTTTTGAATTTTATGATCACTTCTATTTTATATGTTTCTAGGTAACAATAATGGTACAACTAAAAACGAAAATGTTAACAATAGTTTTTTGGAAGGTAAGGAGGAAGATAAGTTATAAAAAGAAAAATGGTTTATAGTCATGGCAGGAGTAAAATATAGATGAATAATATTTTACTAGTTAGCTCATCTTGCCCAAAGGATCATTTCAGTTATTATAATCACTTGTCATCCGTTACCTGTCGTCCTCATACTTTTTTTAAATCTATTTTCACAGTTCAACAAAATTTTGAACGAATAATTCTTATGATATGTAGTTACAGCTTGTGTATATTTCCTATTTAGCCTACCTTCATGACTGGCGTGAGTAAACATAGAACAAGCAGATAAAATACGTACATTTTTCTAATATCTCTAAAAATCTGTCAGGGTAAAAAATGCTCAACATGTACATATCTAACATATGGGTCCTCATTGCTCTTGAACCTCGTAATTCAATGTAATTGTTAAGCCATTTAAACGTTTTTGATCCGAGCATCATTGATAAGTCTTTTGTAGACGAAACGCTAGCCTGTCGAACAAATTTTTAATGATGGTATCTTCAATATTATACCATAGATAATGGGAGATATTTCCCTTATATGACAAGTTTACTCATTTCCAAGTGCTAATCCTTTATCATAAAATTACAATAGATAGATATCAGTCAGGTTAAATGTTTACAGCGCACATTATCAAGATACAATACTTATAAGAAGCTGTTATGACCTAATCCATTAGCCGACTCCTCATAGATAAACTTATCATAGACACCTGTCAACATACTTTTGAGTTTGCATCGCAGGTGAGCGATTCATGCATATGATACCCTCTTGTTTATTTAACATATATGATTTGAATGAACAACATTTGTTAAACATGCATGATTTTTTTGTATGCAGTATTTGTGCAAATGCAAGAAAAATTTTTACATTATAACATTTATTCATATGTATATCAAATAGTTATCAAAGGTACCAGGATTATAATTTAATACGCCATATCTTAATAGTTATGAAACCAAACAAGTACTAGTAGTAAACACTAATAAGATTTGTAAAATACGCAAACGATTAGTATTTGAGTACTTGAGTTCTAAGTTCCACACTCACTAGAGGATATGGTATAAGTATTTAATCAATCCAGCATAAACATTAAAAATTTATTTCAGACCAAATAGTTTAACAAGTCTAATATATAATTTGCGTAAAAATACAAGTATACCTGTCATTTATTCTAGAAATCAAAAAAGGTACAGTAATCATGAGAGATCACTATGCAAAAAAGTTGGGAATGGCAAGATCAAATGTATTTTCTGTTTCAAACTAAATAATCTAAAGTCTTCTCAGATGAGATCAATTGAATGTTTCTCAAATTAGCGTTTTGCCTTTGAGCCTTATTAATCATCTCCGCTAGCCAAGGGTAACGATTTACTCCCCTTATCTCCATTCGTGTCGGATAAGGAAAGAAATATGGATTCACGAGGTAATGATTTTCATTTATTGCAGTCGTAACTGGATGCATCCAATCAAAAAGCGAATTTAGTATGATCACGTCAAAATAAAGAAAAGGCAGATAAACAATTACCACTTGCTGATTGTGCAACAAGTATTTACCCCACAACATACGACAATTTTAGTGAAAATTTTAAAAGAACATTTGAACCCACAACTGATCCCTGATAGGTTTAATTGCCTTTACGTATACGTTTTAATAATTAATAAAAAAAAAAAAAAAAAAAAAAAAACTGTTATTATTGCACAGAAAACATAATCAGCAAAATGATCAACATAAACAATTTACATCACTGTCTTTATGACTGAAACGATCGAGTGGATTTTCATTCTAACAATTAAACGTATCGGCAACCCCATGGGGAATAATTTTTTGGGTAAATAGTAATTTGACATCTTATTACACACAAAGATTTGTTTAATGGAATTTCTCGTTTAAATAATTCTTCCATTGATATATGAGACATACAATTTAAGTAAGCAAATATAATTTCTGGAAAGTCTTTTTAATTCAAGGTTTAGTTTACTTATCATATGTTGTTTACATTAGTATTTAATGATTGCATAGATATTCCCATGTTCATTTTTATTTTAGAAAGTACAGCAATAAACCAGGAAGAAAGAAAGACATTAGCGGAGACGATATAAAGATATATTAATATAAGATGTTATTATACGAAGATGTTCTTATTAAATCGTGTTGACAAATATATATTAGGTTTATCAAATAGCCTTCGTTAGTGTGATCTGCGGTGTGTCTTAGATTATTTTACATAATGAACTGAACTGCCTGATAAAAGGACATTTTTAATTCTCATTTTCCTTCCATTTATGATTGATAAAAAAATACCATATTTAATTTTGTTTATATCTCGTTGTTAATGCCCTTTCATTGTATCATTGGTATCGTGTCCCGAATTGAACCAGAATTGATAACAAATATTGTACCGCTTTACAGATTCTCTTTTTATATTTTGTTATTAATGCTAATGTCGGTACAGATTTATAAAAAACACACACTTTGTTCTACACCTTTAATAAGTAGTTTCTAAGAATAGCAATGGCACTCCTTTTTTTCTCTCTCACATTATAACCTGCATTTCATTTCAATTCATTGGATAGTCCCTCCTTCAAATAACCCGTATCAGCTGGAAGTCTTTGTTTTGGGGAGTTTATGATCATGTCAAATTAAACAATGTGAATTTAAAGTGAACTATTTAATATACGTTCCAAATACAGATTTAAACCCAGAATGCATTGGCTCCTCCATACAAAAAATATATGTCAAGCGGGGTAATGTGTCCTATATTCTTGTTATTGTTTCTATATTGAGAAACTATTTATTGCTTTAACATGACTCAATGTACAACAACACGTTTGAATGTAGTGTCATGATAATATCTATAACGTATTAAGATCTGATGAATATGAAATGTCTTAATTTTGTATTTTATAATTGTGATACAAATAACTATGGTATTCTGATTTGCATGTGTATTAACCTGTGTATTTTTTTATTTTTTTCTTGGGTTTAAAATAGTTGATTTCCATGAAAGTTCATGTTTTATTTACAGTGTGGGTTTATCAAATTATACCAATGCTTATTTTGATTAGCTAAAAAACAATCATTTATTTCTCTCTTAAGTTTCCAAATTGTACGAAAACAACTCAAGAATATAGCATTATGAGCCCCAGTCATCTACGGTATTAATTGTCATTTCCTGCAGTGTTAATGTAGTTTGAAGAAACTTGCAATTGTATTATTATTTAACGGATTTGACACATTTTGCTAATATGAAATGTTTTTAGTGCGCATTTAAAAAAAACTATCGTATGATGTAACAGTATAATCATGATAGTGATAACTTTATAAGCTATACGTTCTGTAAATTTATCATTTCCATAATTCAAGTTGCAGCTTTTTAATGGATTTCACTGTATACGAAATTGATTCCATCCCAAACTTGTATTTGATGACACTATATTTATATAAATTACAAATGCACACTTGAGAATACACATCCCTTAATATATAAAATGAATCTTCCTCTGTCCTTTTTTTGGGAAAGTTCAACTCCTTTTTTCCAGTAAATGTTGGTGATCAAATATATATTATATATATCAATTGATTGACAATAATTAGTACAACTTAGTACGTTTTGCACACATTTCACATTTATAAAATGCAACTGTATATACAAGGAATTTATAAATCCAGTAATATCAAATGTAATCCACACTTCTATAAAAACCACCGACTTACGTCGACAAGAAAAGGTAAACAAAATTTACGAATACAATGTCTGCGCACCTGTTCGCGTGCACTATAGACCGTTATTGGGTCATCTATGTTAAAGGTTGTAAATTGTATTGTTGTTATTGAAAGTTGCATGTACTTAAAACCGTAATTGGTTCATCTATTGTTTTTGTTTTTTAGAATAATGTACAATGACGATTAAACATTAACATTAAACCTATGGTTTTGGTCAGGCAGACCGAAAAGAGAGAATTTCTTTCTGTTTTTTTATCATTTTTATGCCCCACCTATGATAGTAGAGGGGCATTATGTTTTCTGGTCTGTGCGTCCGTTCGTCCGTCCGTTCGTCCGTCCGTTCGTCCGTCTGTCTGTCCGTCCGTTCGTTCGTCCGTCTGTCCCGCTTCAGGTTAAAGTTTTTGGTCGAGGTAGTTTTTGATGAAGTTGAAGTCCAATCGACTTCAAACTTGGTACACATGTTCCCTATGATATGATCTTTCTAATTTTAATGCCAAATTAGAGATTTTACCCATATTTCACGGTCCACTGAACATAGAAAATGATAGTGCGAGTGGGGCATTCGTGTACTGAGGACACATTCTTGTTTTCTGTGTTTTTTTCTACTTAGTTATATAATGTTCAACTATGTTAAGTGTATAAAATATGAAATTAACCAGACTATAAAGCAAAAACTAGATAATGGCTAATATTGTATCAATTGTGTTTATCTCAATGCAAATGGCTTTGGGGTCCATTTTAAACGTAAATCCATGTTTCTTTCGTTGAAAATATTTCAAAGCGACATAATTTTCTAACAAGTAACACACAATATTGTATCCTACGAAACAATATGGAAAAGGGAATGGGGTGGATATATGTATGTTTCGCACGGGGAAATCAATTCTTGAGGTAATGTTATTTTGTCTAACAGTTCAGCAGATTAAAAATTAGAGAAAAATTAGCAGTTGAAAACGGAAGTGATCTAAATTGATTAATACCAATTTTGATTTTGTTAATTATAATGCATAGAATTGAGAATAGAAATGGGGAATGTGTCAAAGAGACAACAACCCGACCATAGAAAAAACAACAGCAAAAGGTCACCAAAAGGTCTTCAGTGTAGCGAGAAATTCCCGCACCCGGAGGCGTCCTTCAGCTGGCCCCTAAACAAATATATACTAGTTCAGTGATAATGAACACCATACTAATTTCCAAATTGTACACAAGAAACTAAAATTAAAATAATACAAGACTAACAAAGGCCAATGCTCCTGACTTAGGACAGGCGCAAAAATGCGGCGGGGTTAAACATGTTTGTGAGATCTCAACCCTCCCCCTATACCTCTAGCCAATGTAGAAAAGTGCGCCCACCAAAAATTTAGAAAACTAACAAATTGAGTATTTAGAAACAATCAAGATTTTATTAAATGAAAAGTTAGATCAAAATCTTGTTTTGCATGTTTTGGGTGGAGATTTTAATACTATACTAAATTCATCTTTAGACAAAAGAGGTGGTTCAAATTTTACACACCTGTTTAATATACGAGTACATTTGAAGATTTTATAGGTGAATTTGAGTTATGTGATATTTTGAGGACTTAAAATTTTGATTCCAGATTATACACCTGGCGCCAAAGAAACAGCCTTATATAAAGTCACTTAGATTTTGGTTGTTATCGAATTTCTTGGCACGTAGTGTAACAAAAACATCCATTGTCCCATCTATAAAAACCAATCATAGTCTTATTATTTTGGCACTGTCTGGTGAAAATGTATATGTACTAACTTCAAGTTTGTTTTTTTTTTTACTATTTTTAACCCGCATAATAACAATTGTGACAAAAATGCATTTTAGGCTTAAGCCAATATTTGTAATTTATCGTTGAATTGTTATCTATAATTAATTACCCGTTTGATCAATGCGTTAACGATAAATACATATAAAATCATTCTTTTATCCTTGGTTGTTATGAGACGCGTTAATTTTTGCCAGGGTGCTCTCTTCGAGGTCCACGCTCTTGGTATATAAAGACACCGATTCATTGTGTAAGTTTGTCATTTATTATTTGGCTGTCAACGAATAATAATCGCTTCTAAAAGGAATACCAGAAATTAAAAAATCAGAATTTGAAGCTGGAAAGTAAGTTTGTAAACCTAGTTGAGTTGAAAGCGTTGTGGTTTTGAAGCAAGCGGTTTTTAAAGTCTTTACGATTGTTGCAAGCTACCGGGTTGTTCTGATACTGTAACTTCCCTCGGTAATGGTCGCAGTCCCTCGAACAGGTGGTTTATAATAGTCTGGTGACTTTTGTGCTTCGGAGACTAGGTGCTTCAAACCTAGTGGTCTCAGGAACTAGGTGCTTCAGAGACTAGTCATTTCAGGACTAGGTGTCTCAGAGACTGGGTGTTTCAGAACTAGTTGTTTCAGGAACCTAGGATTTTTTAAGCTTGTTCTTAAGTTTAATATAATTGTTTGTCAAACCAGTTGGGACCTCGGAGGCAGTAAAAGGATCAAGGATAAATTAAGGTTATAGTTTTCGGACTACTTTTTGAAACAAAGTTATTTGTGTAAATAGTGTTATTTCTTTATTAAGTTTCAAAGTTTAAAAAGTGGTCTTGTAGTTTTTAAGGAAAGCCTCCAAGTTGAAGTTGTGTTTTTTTAGTTAATTAAAAGATTGATATTGGAGTATCTCAGATTCTGTGAAAACGGATACGAACATAAAGTTCATAAGCCAAACACGTTAGAAAATTGGTTAGCAGCGGTGGGATCTGAGAAACTTCAGTATTATATGTATCACATTGTTTTATTGTCATTATTTCCTATTTTTCCTTAATTGCAAGAAGCAACACACTGTTTTGTAAATACATTAATTGTCAAATTGTTTAATAAAATATATTTGGAAAATTGTTTAATTTATTCTTCAAAATATGTACCGAACATACAGAGAAGAGAAAATGTTGTATGACCCTTACAGTGTCGAAACAAGAAATTTGACCAGGAAGTTAGATAAATTAAACAAGGAAATAGAGTGCTTAAGATCTAAGAGTTTTGTAAATGCCCTAGACTTTGCTCAGTCAACTCCTATTAGTCAGACAACACGTCCAAGACAATCTGACTCTGGAATTGCTTCTGCTAGAATTCTAGACCCCGACTTTGGCAGCAACATACTCCAAGGTACACACGTTGGGGTAGGGGCTAAGACAAAAGTTATGCCACGGCCTGAAATACATAATTACATAAAGGATATTTCAGATTCTGTAAAATTAACACCAGAAATGAGAACTTATTCAGATTCTGTTCTTGAGACGAATTCTGTCACTGAGGGACGAAAGAAAAATCTGCAAAAACCACAAGACAAATTAGGTGCATATAGGGGAGACAACAAAAACAAAAATATTATAAAACCCGCTACGTTTGATTGGCAGTGATCATGGATCTCATTTCGAAGCTTGTTCAAGTATAAATGGGTGAACAGATACAGAAAAGGGTTTGTATTTGGCAGTTTTATTGAGGGGGGCATTAGGAAATCTACCCACAGATAAAAGACAAACTGTTATAGAACTTGTTAGGTCTCTTGAAGAGAGATTTTCGCCTGCCAATCAAACGGAGTTGTATAGAACACAACTACGGGAGCGTCGTCAAAAGGCATCAGAAAGCCTTCCTGAATTAGGTCAGGACATAAGACGCTTGGCGAACCTTTCATATCCAACAACCCTAAATGACGTTAGGGAAACTCTAGCTAAAGAGCAATTTATAGACGGGCTCATGAGTGTGGACATGAGACTTAGAATTAAACAAGCTAGACCTGACGCAGTTCGGCACGCTGTTGAACTAGAAGCTTTCAATAAGGCTGAAATAAAGCGGGAGGAAGGGAAAGGTTATTTAAGAGCTACAAATATAGATGTAGTCACCACTGACACTAGCGACAAAACAGTAGAGCTACTTAAAAACATGCAGACAGCTTTGACTGATATGCAACAAGAAGTAAAAGCTGTGCAACAAACTCAAGGAAAAGGGTGGTTTCCTTTTAAAGGTAATTTACAATATCAGAATCGTAAGAAACGTGGATGTTTCAACTGTGAAAAATTTGGACATTTCAAAAAAGATTGTCCCGAACGTAGTGTGAAAAGGGAACGTTCAAACTCCCAAAACGGACCCGAAGTTTCACATGAAAAATAGAACGGTGTAATAGGAGTTAACAAATTAGCAATTGAGGCTGGTATGTTTATAGAGGCTAAAGTCAATGGTTGTAAAGTAAAGTATTTATAGACATAGGGGAGACAACCAATGGACAGAGAGATATTGACTGCAAATGATTCTCCCTTAGTTCTGTTTGGGAAAACTATTATTGACATTGACTTAAATGGATATGTTTGTTCAAACATTGCTGTAGTAGCAGACCTTCAAATAGATAGCATATTGGGAATAGACTTCCAAAGAAATCAAGATTGTGTTATCAATCTTACCAGAGGTAGTATTTGGGTAAACGGACGAGAAACGCGTTTACATTTTGAAGGTCAGATAGGCTGTTATCGCGTATCAGTAGCAAGAACTGTACAACTGCCTCCTCGTAGTGAAGTTATGGTACCTGGCACTGTCAGAGGTCCAGTTCTACCAAATCAACAAGTTGGTATTGTTGAACCAACTCAAGAGTTTGTAGACACAAATAAGGGTCTTTTAGGTAGAATATTGGTTAAAAATCAAGAGAAAGTTCCACTCAGGTTAATGAATTTGTCTGATTAAACTCAAACAATTCATGAAAGTACAATAGTAGGACAGTTGAGTCCGGTCGAGGGGATAATAGTATCAGAACCTAGTGAAACAATGATTGAAAGCTCACTACCCGCACATATGCAGCAATTGTATAAAGACACAGTTAAAAATATTCCAGAGAATAAAAGGGAGTTGGTTAAAAATTATCTTTCTAAATTTATTATTTATTATTATTATTATTACAATTTTTCTATAGCGCTAAATCTAAAACAATATTACTCAAAGCGCTTTACATCACATGTTAAACGAAATATACACACAGACAGTGATAAAAATATAAAACATGAACACACAAAATAAATATTTAAGTGTTAAAACTTTTCTAGATAAAAGGATTAATAATGTGGAAATTTTTACAAAAAAAGTGGAATATATATATCAATGAATCAAAATAAAATTATACTGAACAAAGTTGGTAAAATTAAATAGCCAAAAAAGTCTAAAATAAGATTGCTATTAAAAATTATCAAATATAAGTTAAAAATTTGAAAACGTATTCAAAAGATGAAAAAGGAATATTACCACGTAAAAATATAATTACTGAAATGAAAACATATTTCGAAATATTCAGATGTGTTTTCAGAATCGAATTCTGACTTGGGCCGGACGACTGTTGTTAAACAGAGCATTAATACGCATGAAAACATGCCACATAAAGAACATTCAAGACGTATACCTTTTCATTTACAGCCTGAGGTTGATAAAACAATTGATGACATGTTAGAAAAGGGATCATCGAGCATTCAAGCAGCACTTGGGCTTCAGGAGTAGTTTTAGTAAGAAAGAAAGATGGTTCTACGCGATTTTGTGTGGACTATCGCATGCTCAACAGCTCGACGGTTAAGGACGCATATCCTCTATCTAGAATTGATGATTCACTAGAACAGCTGTCGGGTGCGAAGTTGTTTTCAACGCTAGACCTTTGCTCTGGATACTGGCAGGTAGAAGTTGAAGCATCAGATCGGTTCAAAACTGCATTTGCTACAAGAATAGGGTTGTTTCAGTTCAGAGTACTCATTTTTGGATTATGTAACGCACCAGCAACTTTTGAGCGTCTGATGGAGATGGTATTAGCAGGGTTGCAATGGGAGTTATGCTTGATATACCTAGACGATATAATTGTTTTTGCAAAAAGCTTTGAAGACATGTTTTTGACAGATTAAGATCTGCTAATTTGAAACTTAAACCCTGAAAATGTACTTTGTTGGCTACTGAAGTAGAATACTTAAGCCACATTATTTCTGAGGATGGTGTTGCTACAGATAAAAAGAAACTAGAAATTGTTAAATACTGGCCAACACCATCAAATGTTTCTGATGTAAGATAATTTTTAGGATTCTGTAGTTACTACAGAAGATTTGTAGAGGGTTTTGCAGCTAATGCTAAACCTTTACACAAACTTACTGAAACAAATAAAACGCACGATTGTTCACATGAATGCAATGAAGCTCTCATATAACATGTATAACTTAAAATGTGTCTCACCACAGCCCCAGTCCTTGCTCATCCCGATTTTACCAAACCGTTCATACTGGACACAGATGCTAGTGGAACAACCATTGGTGCTGTACTTTCGCAGATTCAAGACGATACAGAAAAAGTTATTGCATATGGTAGCAGAAGTTTGACGTAATTAGAGCGCAAGTACTGCGCTACAAGAAAAGAACTGCTTGCAGTGGTTCACCTCAAAGTATTACAAAAACTATCTTTACGGCAAAAAGTTTAAAATTCGTACAGACCACAGTTCGACTCGCTGGCTCCTAAATTTCAAAAATCCTGAAGGACAGATGGCGAGGTGGTTGGAGGTGTTGTTTTCTTACCACATGGAAATTGAACATCGACCAGGTGTCAAACATAAGAATGCTGATTTTTTAAGTCGCCTGCCATGCAAGCAATGCAATCATTGTAATATAGAGAAAGACACAGCGGTTGGTTATTCATAGAACATTCAATCTAAAAAAAGAAATGAATCCAACTAATTCAGTGTTATTACTGAGCTCCAGGAAGCTCAGAATGCTGATACAAATATAAGTAAGATCGGAGAATGGCTAGAAAAGGGTGAAAGACCATCCTGGGAAGAGGTTTGTGCCAGCTATTTCATGCGAAGTCTTTGGAGTCAGTTCAACCGACTCTGTATCGAGAATGAGCTGGTATGTAGGACTTGGGAAATAGGAAGTACAAATATTACATACTGTCAGGTTTTTGTACCTTTGTGTGAAAGACGAAAAATTCTTGAATAATGTCATGATGTCCGAACGTCAGGACACTTGGGAGTCACCAAAAAAGTAAGGTAAAATAAGACAGTGATTTTATTGACCTGGTCAACAAGATGATGTACGGAGATATGTTGCAGGCTGTGGTAAATGTACCAGATGTAAGCGGCCTTTGCAAAAGAAACGTGCTCCCATGCAGGTTGTTCAATCAGGAGTTCCCATGGATGGAATTGCAACGGACATTCTTGGTGAACTTCCTGAAACAGAAAATAATAACAAATACATAGTTGTTATATCATACTACTTTACTAAGTGGACAGGGGCATTTCCTATGCCAAATATGGAGGCAAGAACTGTGGCAAAGATACTCGTTGAGTAAGTTGTGGCTCGATTTGGAATACCATATACGAATCTTTCAGATCAAGGAGCACGGTATGAGAGCAAGTTGTTTTCGGAGATGTGTAACCTCTTAGAAATTGACAAAACAAGAACAACTCCATACCATCTTATATCAGATGGTATGGTAAAGAGATTCAACCAAACCCTAGAAGTTATGCTCAGTTCATACGTTCAGGAGCATCATAGAGATCGGGATGTGCATTTCCTATATGTAATGATGGCTTACCGATCCGCTGAGCATAAAACAACGGGTACGACTCCGAACTTACTCATGCGTGAGTGAGACAACAATGCCCCTTGACTCTATTTATTGCATGCCTACGAGTGTGAAACCAGTTCCTACTAATCAGTGGGTATGGGAACTTAAAGAACGTGTAGAAGATGTTCACACATTTGTAAGGGGACATATAAAACAAGCCATACGTAGACAGAAAACATATCATGACAAGAAATTATCCTGGCGAAAATTTGAAAAAGGGGATGAAATATATATATTTTTCCCACAGAAAAAGATATGGTGTTCCCCTAAGCTAACATCATTTTGGAGGGGCCCTTTTACAATTTTGAGGAAAATGTCTGATGTTATATGAGGTTAATTGTGGCAGGAGTGGTAAGCCACAAGTTATCCATTGTGATAGGATTAAGAAAAAAATCTCACAAATGTTAAGAGAAGAAGACGTTGATTTAGTTGTAAATGATCGAGTCATAAAAAATGTCGGAAACGAGATTGAAACACATACTGATGTTTCTTTAACAGACAACATTCGCCCCAGACGCGAAATAAAACGTCCTGAGCGATACCAGGACTCCATTTGTGATTTTGGATAGAATTAAGTTGTATTCTACAGAATTATATAAAATATAAATTGAAAAAAAAAAAATTGAAAATTGTAATGTATATTTTAATGTTTTGTATGTAAAAGTTAAAACAAAGACCACACCAAGACTAACAAAGCAAGTGACATTAAATATGAAAGAACTTGTCCATTATGCAAGGAGGAATACAGCGACACTGATAAGCTGAAATATCATGTTTTAACATGTGCACAGGACAAGAGTAGATTGACATGCTACCAGTGCAACCAAATGTTCAAGAACACGTTATATTATGCACGTCATATGAAAAAGTATCATCAACATGAAGATGTTAAAATAGTTGAGGTACCTCTTGATAAACAGGAAGAAAAGAAAGAACAGAATGTTCAATCAAAGGAAAAAGATAAGAGTTCAGATGAGTCAGATTCATTTTCTGATGACAGTGAATCCTCCTCAGGAAGTGGAAAAGAGTTTTCCGACCCCGGAGAGTTAAAAAAAACCTGATAGGAGACATCTCAGGTGGAGAAAGCTTCGATGATGAAAATGTCAGTCCGGGACCAGAAAAGGATAAAAGTCCGCCTGAAACAGCCAAATGTGTGATTAAGTTTGTCTGGAGGGAAGAATTACAAGAAAGCCAACCAAACAAGATAAAGTATTGGCTCCAAGAAAAGAGAAGTGACTTGCACTATTGAACAAGTCATCGAATAAGCAAGAAATAGATGGAAAAGTTCACAGTCCAGATTTAAACAGTAAAAGTGAAACTGAACCAGAAGAACATTCAAAGGATACAAAGTTTGAGTCGCAGGTGACTAGTGAAAATCGAAAGAACGAGAGAGAATTGACAGTACTTTTCAAGATAAGGCTGTACAGGTTGAAGGATTAACACAGAAAATATATCAAGACCGTTACTAGATATTTATGAGAAAAACAGAGAGATTGAAGAGACAGTGTTGGAAAAATTTCTTTCTTATGATTAAACTTTGATCTGTTATTGCAGGCAGCAAAAACAGTAATAAAAAAATATTATTTCATGTAGAGTTTTGTATACAATATGCGAGTCCGTCGGATGGGGACGTTAAATCCGAGAACATGTCACTCCCTGTGCATGTAAAAGACCCCTCCTGCAGATTTCGTTAAGAGTAGGCTCCTTTGGGCCGCTGCAGAGGCAAAACTTGTTAGGGATCTTTCAAACTTATTCTTTGGCAGTAAAGCTCAACATTACAGACGTTATGATAGGAAAAAATGTATGTTAGTCATGCGAGGACATATGAAAATGCAGTTTAGGCATAAGACAATATTTGTAATTTATGGTTGAATTGTTATCTATAATAAATTACCTGTTTGAACAATGCGTTAACGATATATACATATTAAATCATTCTTTTATCCTTGGTCGTTATGAGACGCGTTAATTGTTGCCAGGGTGCTATCTTCGAGGTCCGCGCTCTTGGTATATAAAGACACCGATTCTTTGTGTAAGTTTGTCATTTATTATTTGGCTGTCAAAGAATAATACTCGCTTCTAAAAGGAATAACAGAAATTAAAAAATTAGAATTTGAAGCTGGAAAGTAAGTTTGTAAACCTAGTTGAGTTGAAAGCGTTGTGGTTTTGAAGCAAGCGGTTTTTAAAGTCTTTACGATAGTTGCAAGCTACCGGTTTGTTCCGATACTGTAATTTCCCTCGGGAATGGTCGCAGTCCCTCGAACAGGTGGGTTGTAATAGTCTGGTGACTTTTGTGCTTCGGAGACTAAGTATTACAATTATTGCAAGCTACTGCGTTGTTCCGAAACTGTAATTTCCCTCGGGAATGGTCGCAGTTCCTCGAACAGATAGCTTGTAATAATCTGGTGACTTAGGTGCTGCGGAGACTAGGTGCTTCAAAACTAGTTGTCTCAAGAACTAGGTGCTTCAGAAACTAGTCATTTCAGGACTAGGTGTCTCAAAGACTGGGTGTCTCAGAACTAGGTGTTTCAGGAACCTAGGATTTTTGAAGCTTGTTCTTAAGTTTAATATAATTGTTTGTCAAATCAGTTGGGACCTCGGAGGCAGTAAAAGGATCAAGGATAACTTAAGGTTATAGTTTTCGGACTACTTTTTGATACAAAGTTATTTGTGTAAATAGTGTTATTTCTTTATTAAGTTTCAAAGTTTAAAAGTTGGTCTTGTAGTTTTTAAGGAAAGCCTCCAAGTTGAAGTTGTGTTTTTTTAGTTAATTAAAAGATTGATATTGGGATATCTCAGATTCTGTGAAAACGGATACGAACATATAGTTCATAACACGTTACATAATTATAACAATGCTATAAATATCATATACTGATGTTTTGTAACAATGTATGTATACACTGTAGTTTCAATCCAAGAACAATTGTATACAAGAAAACAAACATTCACAGAGCGCAATTATTTTATAGATTTTTTATTGAGTAAAACAATAAAATGTGTATATAATATAATAATGAGATAAATTTCGATAGATATTTAAATACATTTATTCTTTTTAATGTACGAGCACTCTTTTTTTTTATGAAGAACATTTTATGATTGTTATCAAAAGAAATACTTGCCAAAATATCGGTTCTAAAATCTTTCTTTTTAGTCAGTTATGAATTAAAACCTATGTTCACCAAATAAACAAAAACCAGACACGATTTGTTGCGTGCCAACTAGTCATAGGTTTACTTGTAAACGATGTAAGTTAGTACAATGCGACAATTGTTGTTTTTTTTTCTATTTCTTTTGGTTATATTTTGTTCTATCCTTCTTGTCATGTTTTCAATTGACCCTTACGTATCTATGTATTTTTATTATATTTTCATATAGTTGACGACACTTCATTAGAAACATATATTAATTGCTAAAATGTACGAAACTACTTGCAATAAAGTATAAACAGATTCAACCTTTTTAATTTACCAATATCATAAAAAAAATTGTCTAAAATGTAAGCATTCTTTCAAAAAGCAATAACTTGAATTCTAATGATACATTAAAAAGACGCACTCAAGATTGCGTATAAATACACTCAATATCAGTTAAATCAATTTAAGCAACATATTTTTAAAGCAAAACTTACATTTAACCTTAAATATTTGATCTGTGTAATTTCTAATTCTAAAGCAAAATCTTTAATTGGATAACGTCACCAATTTGCAAAACATCAATTTACGCAAGAGCAGATGACGTATGACACATTTAAAATGTATGATTTATCGGTTTTTTTCTGTCAGTTGCATTAGAATGGGAATGACAAAATTGTCTTTAAGCACTTACGGTATTACAGGTGATGATTTGATGATCGAAAATAACCGTGTACTGACTCCGTTGACGCATCGCCAGTAAATTCATTTTGCAACCATTAGTCACATATTGATACGGTTAAAGCTTAAAATACAATTCTATCTCCTCATTCTAAGAACTTGCATACTACACGACTTCATAAATGAAAGTGTATCAGAAACTACACATCATTTAAAGATAACAACCAATACAATTTATAATGTGTCATGATTTCTTAAAACGTCCTGAACCATATCAGGAACATGTTCTTATCAAATAGTTCGTTTGTGTATGTTGCATTTGTTTTTTTGTTGCACTTCATTGTTCCTGTTGTTGTGTTCTCGCGGTGTTAGTTTGTAATCCGGGTTTGTTTTCTCCCTATCGATTTTTTTTTTTTTTTTTGAATACCGGTAAACTATTGTTGCCTTTATTTATAATGTGGCTTATTCATAAAGTAAGTATCAATGCGCAAACACTTAATAAACCAAACCCTACTGAAACACAGACGACCAAACACCACAATCAGATAATCTACAGCGTATTCCTGCATATTATTCTAATATCAAAGAAAATATATATGCACATATGGGTTGACTGACGGGAATCCATTTCATTGTAAATTGAAGTAATCGTACATTTTTAATAGAATAGATCACACCATTTTACCTGTGTTGTCTGATGCTGAATTCAAAGATGGTTTAAAAGTTGTATTCGACATCGTAGAAAACGATAATGTTAATGGAAGTTCTTCAGTGGTTTGATAGTCTAAGTGATAAGAAAATAAGGGAACTTGATTAATACTTTTTTATAATATAAACATGATAAATGTCTTAAATTCAAATGTATCAATTGATCTAGTGTTTGGTCTAAGTTAAAATACAACATTAAATAGAGAGACAAGTGACGTAATATTAAGAAATTATATGTGATTGTGTCAACACGGCAGCAACAGATTTGTGAAGCATGATTTTAGACAAACAGGAGCAAAAGTACACATAATTGATTAGGGACTAGCTAGATCATGCTTTCGGGTACGGAATTTTTCGCATGGTTAACGAGTATGCTTTCGTTTTGGCAATGATGCAACTCTGATTTCTTTTAATTGTTGTTTTGGATTTTTGTCTCACTAAATTTACCTGAATATCTATTTTATGTTCAGAGGTAGCGTCTATATTCATGATATTTTAGGAGTAAACATAACACATACAAACGGTTATTTTAATGCGAATGTATTGTTCTGGTGATGGTGTTCTGCCTATTAATCAATCGTTATGCAAGTTTATAGACCTTTTAACGGACGCCATCACGAGTTGGTTGACCGTTATGGAATAGCCGTTTCACAAATGATATCGGATATGTTCCTTACGTCGTAACTACAATCCCCTTCCCTTTCATGAATATGACCTACCGAATTAGACTATTTACCGGATTTGTAATCACATAAGCAACACGACGGGTGCCACATGTGGAGCAGGATCTGCTTACCCTTCCGGAGCACCTGAGATAACCCCTAGTTTTTGGTGGGGTTCGTGTTGTTTATTCTTTAGTTTTCTATGTTGTGTCGTGTGTACTATTGTTTTTCTGTTTGTCTTTTTCATTTTTAGCCATGGAGTTGTCAGTTTGTTTTAGATTTATGAGTTTGACTGTCCCTTTGGTATCTTTCGTCCCTCTTCTACAAATATGTTCTCCCTGAATAGAATATCAACACATTACCCTCCTTTTGTACAGAAATAAAAAACAGAAGATGCACCCCTCCCCCTTCTGACTGTTTACGAGATACATAAACATCATCTGGTATTTCAATATATATAACAGGAGATGAAACAATATTGAAAAGAGCACTAGAAGGTCAGTGAAAACAAATCTTCATTTCACCACTTGCATCAAAAATTAAAGCAAGACAAATGAAAGTTGAACATGGTAACACTACCGAGTTTTGATGTACATTTTAATAATAGTGTCTGGGTTCTGATAAAAAAAAGTATTGATTATTTTTATGTCCACTACTATCGTTCAGACACTATAAGGAATTTTTTTATCATTTTCACGTTGACATGTGATACTAGATGATATTTTAAAATATTATGAAAAGCGATAGTTGAATAGTAGGTACGGTTTATCATACCAATATGGTATTATTCCACTTCAAGTTCAGGCTTTTCTGTTTTTGTGGGTTTTTTTTTTTAACTCAGCATAAATTTCGATTGGTAAACAAAAAGAATGAATCTGTACAGATTACACAATGTTGCAACACATTTGAGTCACGTGCAACTCTTCATTCACAACTATGAAATTTACACAACAATAGTGAAGCTTAAACAAATAGAATTTTCCTTTGAATTCAAAGTATGATATAATCAAAATTAATTGAATATTGATGTTCTGATTGAAAAAAGACAAATAAGAAAACCTGGAAAACCACAGTTGGAATAGCACGGTATATAGCTTTATAAATAAAATTCTAAACGATTGTAAGATTCCCATGTATAGAAATTTATTAAAGTATTGAACATGTTGAATACTTGCCTCCACAAAATCGTAATCACAGTCTTTTTGCTTTTCTAACTCAAAATGAAGAAATGTTAAGTTGATCGATGATTCGTTATATGGACTGACTATCCTATATTCACAATCTGTCTTTCTGTTATAATTCTCCGGATAGTTTGGTGATTGGATACGTCCAGATACTGCATTCAGATATCCGCTGCAATCTTAGAAAATGGATAACTACCATAATACGATTTAGACTAAAATGTGATTTAAATGTTTGCAGTATTGAGAAACATCCTGTTGAATTCATATACAAAATTAACTATTGCGTTTTATTGCCTATTATGTCTCTTTATTTTGTTCACTTGTCGTTGTCGGTAAAATGAAATATCAAACGACTGTCATACAAGTGAGAAGTTTACCAAGCTATAAAACCAGGTTTCTACATACGAAAAGGCCTGTACCATGTCAGGAATATGACAGTTGTCATCCATTCGTTTGATGTGTTTGAGCTTTTGATTTTGCCATTTAATTACTTTCCGTCTGGAATTTTCCTCGGAGTTAAGAATTTTTGTGATTTTACTTTTTATAACACCATCGTGTTTTGTTTTTTATATAAAAACAAACACATCGCAATAATTATTGAATTTACATTATATTTTTTTTAATGAACTGCTCTCAATTTTAATTCAATTTGGTAAACGTTTTACCAATTAAGATTAATTGATTTAACAAAATTATGTTTTGCTTTGATAAGTTGCGAGAATGATACTTGATATATTTTTTTCCAAATATTCATCTAGATTTATTCTTAAGAGGAACACTTGTACTTTTTAAGCTGTGTTCCTCCTGCATTTAAAATGAAAAAAATTGCTTTCCTTTTCGTAAAATATATAGTATGTACATACGTTTAGAAATATATCTAACGGGTTATGATCAGATTGTAACACTTTTGTACTAATTGGAGATTTTGTATATTTTGAAGTTCTAATTTTTCATGTCTGTGAAGTGTTTAATACACACAAAAAAAGTTAATCACCCAAAGTTGTTTTCCAATGACAAATGATTTGATTGGTGACATGAAATTACTGACAAAATAATCGCAAAATTTTGACCAAGGCGTTAGACTTTATATTACACACAACAATGAACAATACACATACGGCATACCAAGCTGTGTTTATATGTAAAATTAGTACAAAAATTTAATTAAAAAACCTAAACAATGTCAATATTGAAAAGTCATGTAATCGATTGAAATGAAAATAACGATGGTATTCTGTAATTTTGCTATTTGTTCTTTTCTTCGGGACTGACATGATTACTAACAAAACTGTTTCGGTTTTATTCATCCTTGACTTTCAAATATTCGGCCTTGGGCGTTCCTGGTGACGGTAAATCAAGAACAGCGCTTCGGACGCATCAGATCTTTAACGTTTATTTTTTATTTTTTTGTTTACACAAGAATCTTTAACTTTTCCTGGAGGAGATGACTAACACATTTCTGAAGATCTGTATCATTTTTTATTTTAACAGTCAATTTATCAGAAAGGAAAATGTTGTTAATAAAAATCTGTTCTTTTTTCTATCGATTTTATGTCTTGATCTTGACGACAAACTTTTATCTAAATTTTAAAACGATTCATGAATGTTTACAAAACTATTTTTCATCAAAAGATTGTTTTCCTACGAAAATATGAATGTCAACTGTCCGTCTATCATTTAGATAATTTCTTTATATCACACAAAAGCTTCTGTCAAAGGTTCATGAAATTCAATGAATGCTTGACACAGTGTATCTATTTTTGAACTGCAAATATACTAATTCCTTTTATCATTAAAAAGCAGAAAATGTTGCAAGTAATATTAACAGTGCCATAAATAAAATAAAATTCAATAAAAGTATGACACAGTTATTTATATCGCAAAACATATTTAACCACATTCGTAACCTCAGTTTTGGAATCGCCCACGATGGAGCCTTTGATATGTTTGTCTCACTTTCTAAATATTAATGTCACAGGCTCAATAAAAATTAAACTCGCATTATATTTGCCTTAATATGAAGAAAAAATGTATTAATAAATACAAAGTAGAAGTTGTGTTGACGAATGTGAACTACAGAATTAGACTATTTACCGGATTTGCAATAACATAAGCAACACGACATGTGGAGCAGGATCTGCTTTCCCTTCCGTCTTTAGTTTTCTATGTTGTGTCTTCTGTACTATTATTTGTCTGTTTGTCTTTTTATTACAGCCATGGCTGGTCAGTTTATTTTCAATCTATGTGTTTTACTGTCCCTCTGGAATATTTCGTCCCTCTTCTATATATTGGACACATATGAAGGGATCGGAAGGAATGTTTTGTACAGGGAGTTATATTTAATGACACCAAACAATAATGTCTTTACTTTCTCATATATATTTGAAAATATAAGATTACGTTTTGAATTATTCATTGTTATTAAATATGGTATTTAAGGATATGTTTTAAGTCATATGGTATTAGTCATCACGGTTTAATCAGGTTAACGACGCATACAATTTGATATGACGGTGCTTCAGAACATGTTAAGTTTATACAGGCTTTCGGTTTATTCAGGATCCGGTTTAGCCAGGTATTCAGTTAAAATAAATACCGAACTCTTAGGCCAATTCATGAGCAAATTTCATGATCAAAAGCTCAAACCCATTAAAAGAATGCATAAAAACAAGCATATTTCTGACTTGGTACGGACATTTCTTTACGTAGAAAAAATGGATTAAACCTGGGTTTTATAGCTAGTTAAACCTCAGTTATGAGGTAAATGACAGTTACACAAGATCCCATTATATTGACAACGACGTGTGAACAAAAACAAACGAAATAATAGGTAAAAAGTAAGTGTTCAGCAGTCAACACTTTGTTATAGTCTTTTTTTTTATAAAAACAAACACGTATGTCGACAAAGAAAAACAAAAAGGCATATCGACAAAGTACATTAGGTGTTTTGAATTCTTAGGACGATGATCCTGGAGTGAAATCCTATTTGCCTCATTACGCTGCTTTTATATTTCGTATTGTCTATTTACTGTATAGTTCTTATGGATTTAAATAATAAAGTATGTGCCTACATAATATTATAACCATTAATCTGAAACTCCTTTGGACATTTGTCACTGCCATCTGAATTCATTTTATGAATTACAATTTATTTTCTTATATGTTAATGTGTATGAGCAGGAAATATGTTTTTTGCTATTCAAGTAAGGTGTATTATTAACCTTCTAATTTTTACATTACCTAAAAAAGCTTCTTCTTTATATTCTGCACTGAATCCCTGCCCAGAGATCAAATTGTTTGACCTTAGTATCAAAAACACAGATCCGGAATATACTACGGCTAAAAACGGTATTTGCTTGCCACAAAACGTTCCTAGTAGTTTAGCGGATTTTGAAATACCATCGAGTACCTACATGAAATGAAAAATAATTATCGTAGATACAAAAGCATTCTTTTATAGTATATAACCATAAAACGTTAAGGAAACATTTCTATGTAGCAACTTGCAAGCATCTCTTGCACATTGGTTTATATTTTAATTTCTAAGAGATAGTTATTGATGAATTTAAGTCGAGGAAAAGTACGAATGTTTTACTATGTTATATTCATTCATTATCACTAAACTTTTGTTAACCGTGCCCGGAAATTTAGACAAGATCCATGTAAACTTGTCGCTCCTTTAAAAAAACTTATTCTAAAAGGTTACCTATTCAACACTGTAATAAGATCATTGAATATTGTTTTATTGGTATAAATATTGATTTTGATATCAGTAAATTAAAATCTAACTAAATACTCCTAGTATGTTAAATATATATAAATATTCATGGATCTATAATCTGTCGATACCTGTAACTTGGCATTGCACAAGGTCATGTTTTTCTCTGGCTGTTGATGACGTCTTTACACTAAATCCATTGGATGTTGGATGTGTACGGATTGATAGTTTAGTCTTAAATGCATGATTTTTTTATTAGTTGTTAGTGGCTTTGAACTAACTGTCAGATAACTGCGAGGACTCTCAGATCTGTTCATTTTGTCTTCTTGTGTCGGGATGTATAAGTACCGGGCCACGTTCACTTGTATTTTTGTCCATCTGATAAGTTAAGCCTTTGTCAACTGATTTTTATAGTTCTTTCTTATGTTGGACTGTTATACCACTGTCCCAGGTAAGGGGGAGGGTTGGGATCCCGTTAACATGTTTAATCCCTCCACATTAATTAAGTATGTGCCTGTCCCAAGTCAGGAGCCTGTAATTCAGTGGTTGTCTTTTGTTTATGTGTAACATATTTGTTTTTCGTTCATTTTTTTATATAAATAAGGCCGTTAGTTTTCCCGTTTGAATTGTTTAAAATTGTCTTATCGGGGCCATTTATAGCTCACTATGCGGTATTGGCTTTGCTCATTGTTGAATGCCGTACGCTGACCTATAGTTGTTAATGTCTGTGTCATTTTGGTCTTTTGTGAATAGTTGTCTCATTGGCAATCATACCACATCTTCTTTTTTATAGTATATATATATATATATATATATATATAGAGTCTATATATATATATAGTCAGTGAAAACTCTACAACAGATGTATCCATCGGATCGCCATCAATGATGGTGATACATGGCTGTGTACATAATGTATATACAACTCATCTAAACATCAACCCAACAATGTTAGATCTGTAAATTTGCTTTCGCAAATTTTTGGTTCTTCCCTCGCCGGGATTCGAACCCATGCTACTGTGATATCGTGACACCAAATCGCCTGCACTGCAGCCGTCCCGCTAGACCACACGACCACCTGGGCTCTCAAAAAAAGAGCTTTCGCTGGCCGTGTGTTACCTTTCCTCGTCAGTTTTAATCTAGCGGCGTACTACAGTACATGATATATAAGGCATGAAGGTGTTATTGTTACAGGTCAGCTAAATTATCTATAGTAAAGGATCCTACAAATTAATGTAATATACAGTCACAGAAAATAATTATATTTATAAGTACGTCTGAGTCAGTGACAACTCTACAACAGATGTATCCATCGGATCGCCATCAATGATGGTGATACATGGCTGTGTACATAATGTATATACAACTCGTCTAAACATCAACCCAACAATGTTAGATCTGTAAATTTGCTTTCGCAAATTTTTGGTTCTTCCCTCGCCGGGATTCGAACCCATGCTACTGTGATATCGTGACACCAAATCGCCTGCACTGCAGCCGTCCCGCTAGACCACACGACCACCTGGGCTCTCAAAAAAAGAGCTTTCGCTGGCCGTGTGTTACCTTTCTTCGTGAGTTTTAATCTAGCGGCGTACTACAGTACATGATATATAAGGCATGAAGATGTTATTGTAACAGATCAGCTAAATTATCTATAGTAAAGGATCCTACAAATTAATGTAATATACAGTCACAGAAAATAATTATATTTATAAGTACGTCTGAGTCAGTGACAACTCTACAACAGATGTATCCATCGGATCGCCATCAATGATGGTGATACATGGCTGTGTACATAATGTATATACAACTCGTCTAAACATCAACCCAACAATGTTAGATCTGTAAATTTGCTTTCGCAAATTTTTGGTTCTTCCCTCGCCGGGATTCGAACCCATGCTACTGTGATATCGTGACACCAAATCGCCTGCACTGCAGCCGTCCCGCTAGACCACACGACCAGCTGGGCTCTCAAAAAAGAGCTTTCGCTGGCCGTGTGTTACCTTTCTTCGTCAGTTTTAATCTAGCGGCGTACTACAGTACATGATATATAAGGCATGAAGATGTTATTGTAACAGATCAGCTAAATTATCTATAGTAAAGGATCCTACAAATTAATGTAATATACAGTCACAGAAAATAATTATATTTATAAGAACGTCTGAGTCAGTGACAACTCTACAACAGATGTATCCATCGGATCGCCATTAATGATGTTGATACATGGCTGTGTACATAATGTATATACAACTCGTCTAAACATCAACCCAACAATGTTAGATTTGTAAATTTGCTTTCGCAAATTTTTGGTTCTTCCCTCGCCGGGATTCGAACCCATGCTACTGTGATATCGTGACACCAAATCGCCTGCACTGCAGCCGTCCCGCTAGACCACACGACCACCTAGGCTCTCAAAAAAGAGCTTTCGCTGGCCGTGTGTTACCTTTCCTCGTCAGTTTTAATCTAGCGGCGTACTACAGTACATGATATATAAGGCATGTATATATATATATATATATATATATATATTTGTTTATGGGCCAGCTGAAGGACGCCTCCGGGTGCGGGAGTTTCTTGCTGCATTGAAGACCTGTTTGTGACCTTCTGGTGTCGTCTGTTCTATGGTTGGGTTGTTGTCTCTTTAAAACATTATCCATTTCCTTTTTCAATTTTATATTTACTAGCACCGGGTTGTATACATTTATAAATTTTGTCCGTCAATAAAAGTGGGGAACAATACCAATCAGATATTAAAAATCATAAATCGAAAACAAATTGACTATGTCATTACAAACACAAGACGACAAAAAGCAAAAAACAGTTGAACACTAAACAAAAACTAAACAAGTTAAGACTTAGCAAATCAAATTTCACCAAAACCGGGAATCATCTCAGGTAGTGTGGCATTCGTCATGTTGTTCATACAATAAGAAATCGGTCTTGTTTAAGAGGTCACATGTAGCAGTTGGAATATTGTAGTCATGACAATTGGAACATATATGTCGACACAAATAGTCCATAACCCTTAAACAAAACCTGATGATATCCATCCAATTAACAACAAAACTCTAGATATATACCTCATTACATATATTTAACAATGGCATTTCGGGGCCTTTCATAACTGACTATGCGATATTGGCTTTGCGCATTGTTGAAGGCTGTAGGGTGATAGCTGTTAAAGTTCGTGCCATTTTGTCTCTAATGGAGAGTTGTCGCAACGACATTCCTACCACATTTTTGTATATTATCATACATATTGTATACATACCCTGATATAGTCCTTATCACATGTTCCACTTGAAGTATGCTCCAAATCAAAACTTGTAAATGTTATGTTTATCGGTATTTTGTTGACACTTTCTATATAGTAAAAGCATAATATTTCCTGAGGATAAGTTGCAGGAAAATTTGGGGATCGAATGGAACCATAACCATCTTTTTTTTACATACACGCAATCTACAATGAAACCATACAAATGTAATCAAATTAACCCCAATGAATCAGTTAACAAAAGTACAAGAGAGAATATTGCACATGAATATTAAAATTAACTACAAGTTCTACGCTAATGTGTTTGTGTTTATAATTGAGATAGACACTCGACAAAGACAGGTTGTCTGATGTGTTGAGGGCAAAGGAGGTAGTGGATACCCACTGTATACTTTATTTAAGTTTGGAAACTGAACACGTTTGCAAAATATATTCCTTTTTGAGGTAAATTATCATAATATTGCCAATTTAGGTATGAAAGGTTCCGTATATTTGACCTAAATGACAAAGATTTTTCTTTAAAATATTTATGGTGAGGGCAAGTCAAAACACATTAAATTTACAAATATTATTTTGAGATATACAACATATAACATTTGTAGCAAAATATCTTACTTACCAAAAAAGGAGCGACATATACCAGAGGGACATTCAAACAGACAACGCCATGTTCAATATAAAAACTTCAAAAAAGTAACATCACAAAAAAAATGAACCCCGAGTAAAATTCAAAACGGGAAGTCCCTAATCAAATAGCAAAATCAAATGATAAAACACATCAAACGAATGGACAAGAAGTGTCATATTCCTGACTTGGTACGGGCATTTTCAAATGTAGAAAATTGTGGATTGAACCTGGATTAATAGCGCTAAAACTCTCACTTATATGACAGTGGCATCAAATTCAAGCAGACACATAATAATACATAAGACACAACAAAGAAAACTAAATACTTAGCAACATAAACCCCATTAAAAACTTAATGTGATCTCAGATGCTCCAGAAGGGTACACAGATGTTCCTCCACATGTGATACTCTTCGTGTTGCTCCTGTTATTACAAATTTGCCTGAATAAAACATTACAAAAGAGGCGGAAAGAACCAAAGGAATAATAAAATCACAAGTCGATGACAAACTGACGACAACAGAATTGAAATCATAACATAAAAAAACTGACGATTCAGCAACAAGAACCCCGCCAAAAATAGTTGTCGTGAACTGGTAACTGTGTCATCCGTCTGTAGAATGTTTCGTTTATTTACAATACAGTTGATATTAAAAATCAAAGGTAATAAAAACAAACGTTAATGCCTACTGCTTCGTAAGACTTTTTGCCACAATATCCATTCCGAATAGAACATTGTGTATCATAAAGAATAGAAACGTATTAACATATTAGTTGTTAGATTTTATTTGAAACTATCTTTTGTTCTATAATTTTGACATACAACATACAGAGCGGAAATAGCTGTTTTCACATTGTGTGGTTTTAACAATTACGTGTGTATTTTTCGTAACGTCACAAGTATAGGGATGACGAGTTCGGGAAGATTCACATTACATCAAAACAAGTTAATACAAAATGAATGTATTAAACAAGCACTATGGACGGTTTAAAATATATGTAATGAAATTATATATAATGTATTGGTCAGCTTCACAAGCCTAAGTACTGCGGATTCATAATGATTCGCTTGATACAAATTGTTCGTGTGAACCACAAATGTCGCTGCTAAACGAATAGAAATATCCTATATGGTATTCAGACTTTTCCAAATCACGAAATCAGATACCCACGAAAATAAAAGTATCCACAATGTTAATCTGTTGACTATTCATAAATTTGACATTCTCAAAAGTATACAACTAGTTAAATACAGACTTAACCTCATGTCTTTTGTATCATTTTTAGAGTGATATATGTTTATCTCATTTAGACTACACTTTACCCTTTTGAAGTTAGAGCTTTCTTTACAGACACGCTTGTTTTGCAATTTTTGTGTTTTACTTTGGGAAAGATCAAATATTAACCATCATTGAAATAGGGGATATCAATGTCAACACAATGATGTTTTTACGCATTCTAATTTTCATTAAGAAAAGTTTCGTAAAAAGAAGTAAATAAATCTCCTTACTTCTATATGTATAACAAAAATATGTTACCTTGGCTGTCATTAAAAACTGCTAGAAATCCTTTTCTTATAACATTTTTGTCACTATGAAATTTTATTATAACCAAACCGGACAGTGCAAGTAATGGGGGTGGAATCTTTTCGCCACAGAACTTTCCAAGTAAAGTTAGGTCTCCTCCATCTTCTACCTGTAATTAGTTTTACATGCATTTCAAGAAAAAAACATTATTATGTGACCTAATTATGAATCCCTATTAGTGATAAACTTACACGGTAACTTTCCTTAAAAAAAACATGGATATTAGGGTAAATATTTAAATGCACAGCAAACCCTCAGATTAATTAAATTATCTGTAAACTGGGAGATAATTATAGATTATTACATGGCATTTTCCATATTGGCCCTGGTATCAGCCCTACACTCACATAGAGGGCTTGATATGGGAGTCTAGGGCTGAAAAATTATATGGAAAATGCCATGTAATAATCTATAATTATTTCCCAGTTTACAGATAATTTAGAAATCTGCCAGAGGGCTTGATATTGGTCGTGGAATAATACCATGAACATATGGAAAATGACATGTAATAATCTATTTATGACATATTTTCAAGCAAGAGAAAAAAGATAGCACATACCACATGTACCAAGTTATGTTAGATTTTCAACAAAAATAAAAAAAAAAACATTTAACGAACAAAATTTAAAAAATGTATCACAGTGAGTAAACAAAGTTTTGTGAAAAGTTTAACACATTATTTTAACAATAAATATATTAATTCTCAAAATTGTAAATATTAAACGACTGAAAGTGTTACATTTCCAATTAATATCGCTAATATGGTTTGGAAATATGTCATAGTTCAACTTTCGATGTCAGACAACAATCACTTTCCATTATATTTTCTAAATTTTACGTGAACTTTTGTGATTTCCACTGTTGATTTTACATTTTTTTTTTACTACAGCAGATTTGTAACTTTTTAAATCTCTTTTCATTGTGTTCTCATTTCCATTTTTTGTATGAATTTACATGCATCTTCATTTGATCTGTCAGAAACCTCTCCTGATCGTCTAGCTGCTTCGGATGACAACTTGTTTACAAATAGTTTTTGGTTGACAGGTTACCGGACGTTAAGCTCGGGGGCTCGCTATGGTTTTGAGGGCTGATATCGATATTGGCCCCGAGGGCTGATAACCAACATTGACTTCCGGTCTAATATTGACCATCCAAAAACGTACATATCAGTACAAAATATGTGATAATCTGCAATAGTTGTTTTCATTATTTTCGCGGTTGGAGTCGATACGCTAAACTGAAATTACCGCTTTTTATATTTGAACTCTCGATTCATTGGACTACGATAAGCATGATCTCAACAAACAGCGTATAAAAGATTTGCGCGACAAATTCCAAGGTTTACAGTATGAAAAAAACGTAAGTAACCAGAAAAACTTGTACCTGTACAGTATTCCCCGCTACACAGGTTCAAATATAGGCTGAAACTTTAACGAAAAATATAAACAATCTGATGCCCTTGGATCTAATTGACATAGGCGTATTACAACAACAACAACAACAATTGTGATAAATGTTGGAAGATAAGAATTGAAAAACATTGATGAAATTTGAAAATTTTGCACTTATAATTTTTAACGTAAAATGGAAACGTAAAAATAAAACATATTCACTGATTGGTATTTAACTCAGAATATAACCCGTATAACCTTATCTGATTATTAGTGGTTAATTAATCTATATATGCCTGAAACATTTTCATATTTAATGCAGCTTGTATATAGTGACGACATTAATCAAAAGTATGATTTTTTGTATGCAACTTTTATTTACATACCGTTACATAATCGTGTTTGCAATCAGAATTATCCTCTACCTCGAAATCTTTAAACACAAGAGTTATTGGCTGTTTGGTCGGACTTCTTATGACATATTCACAATCCATATCGGTGCTATATCTTGTTGGATAATTTGTCGAAGTAAGATTTCCCGATGTCTTGGTAACATTGAAAGAGCACCCTTCAAGAGCAATAATTTGGATCATATTTTTTTATTTCTAAATTTACTTTGTATTCGATCCTTCATTATTATTCGTTGGATACAATTTTCGTGGTTTTCGTGGGTACAGGTGAACCACATATTCAAATGTTCAACGAAATACATATTTTCTATATGCTTTGTATTCAGATATTGGCAACACCACGAAATCAATTATCCACGAAAATGCTGGTTTTCGTCAATCCACGAAAATTGATACCCACGAAAATAAATGAATCCACAGTACTCTAATTAATTGTTACCGTTGATTACAACAAACATGATATGTTAACAACAAGTAAAGTAAGATATAAATAGATAGCATTTGTCATATTTTTTTATGTCTTCTTGACTTAAGTCTGTGAATTACGCGGGTTATTTAGTGTGTACAACATTATGCGTGTTGCTTCTTTAACAATACAACAAGTACAACACGACAAAAGCTTCCAAATATGCTTAATTCAATATATTGTTATTAACATTCAGATATGAGAAATAACATGAAGAACTTTGTCAACTCATTCATTCGGTCACAGAATGTACTGTTCACCCCTGTCAATGAAAAATATTTTTTAATTGAAACTCGAACAAAAACATGTTGATCGAGACAAGGATTTGTATAGTAAGAAGGATTGGAATCTCGTGAACTTTTGCATAGACTGTAGTATGTCTTATGCAGCGCGAGATTTTGTGTGATTACCCGTGATGCATCTGGAAAATGCTCAATGTGCCTTGATTAATGGCGGACATTTGCATCACCTAAACAAATTGACACCCGATATGTAAGTATTACAATCCATATCTATTAAATTTTATGCTTGAAATAAGAAGTTTAAAAGGGTTCTGATGTAATTAATAACTTTTACGATCGCAGTAAGAATACACGGCTCCATAGAATTAATTTGCATATTGACCGAAGTGACCTCACCCTATCCCGCCTATTGGGCGGTCCTATCATCATTTTCTATTTTTATACTCCTTCCTCAAAAAACCGAAATGAGTGATAAAATTTATATTTTCTGATAGATATATGATTTCTTCGTGTATTGAGTAAATTTCGTAGTGATTGATGCATTAGTTTTCCTATTTTTTTACGTTTCTTTGAGTTGATTACAACTTAAATGGCGTTCTGGAGCGAAAATGGGGGTGGCTTGGGAAAAATGAATAAAGTTCTTCAATTGGCCTAGATTAATGTTCAAAAATGTTTACAAACGTAAAACATTGGTGATAAAGTGTATTGAAGAAAGCTCAAACCGCTAAATAAGGGAATTGTGATACTTTTCTGTCTTTAAACATCAATGTGGTTCTCAAATGAATCGCAATTTACCAGGCCTAAATTGGGAGGGGATCCAGTTGTCATAATAATCTGATACTTCCTTCCTGTTTATACCGAAATGAAATCGTTAAACCATGTGTTTTGAAATAGTTTTACATCAATTTTAACTAGCCATGTTCCATAGAAAACTCCATAGATTTGCCTTTGCCGATGTGGAAAGGGACAATGCATGGATTGTAATATTTTCAAATGTTCAGCCCAGGTTTACCAGCATCATGGTATTGTGAACGTACATTGTGTACAAATGAATGTACATTTTTACTGACATCAAAATAATAATACACCAACACAGCTCATCTACTTTAATGCCTTTAATGATGTATAGGTAGTGCTGTTTTGGTCTTCATTATAAATCACTGCCCCCCTTTTATTATGCATGTTATTATTACGGATTCCCTTCTTCTCTATCTGTTTATACCACATATCACATGCATTACAAATTTAAGTCCAATTAATTATTATGCCTGTTAATTATGGCATTTTGCTAGGCTAAATAATGTTTTTTCTGCAACAACTTCAAATCCAACAATGAAAGATGTTTTCCTGCAACAGTGTCAAAGCAAAAATCAAAATAGCCTTGTAAGATTTTTTCCTGCAACGGCGTCAAAGCAAATAATTAAAATAGCAAGACGTCATAAATTTTTTAAACCTGTGCATTACAAATGTACCTGAGCTTTATCTTTTCTAGACCGAACTGCTCTAAACTATACTTCAGTCAAGTCCAGTTAGAGTTTTATATATATAATATATAAAGGATATTCTGTTATCCAAAATATCTAACATTTATTCCTTTTATTGTTATTTTTGATTTTTTGTTTGTTTGCGACATCTTTTGATCCTACAATATTGCAAACTATTTTATTTTAAAACAATAGAAACATTGCTACAAATATAAATTATTCCTGAATTTGCATAAACCCATAGAAATCTAACATAAATTTTGCAAATATAATTGTTCGAGCAGAGATCTGGAGGTAGTATTGCTATTGTTAAGGACATATTTGATATTTGAATTGTTTAAGCCATATGCTATTGTATTATTATTGCCACATGTAACTATATATTACACCTTTTTTTCAGTATTTTCCAAAATGCTCAAACTGGTGAATGTTAAGAAGAAAAGTCTAGGCACAAGGATTCAAGTCCACAAAAAAGTCTAGGCAGTTGTGTGCAAACAGCAGTAGGCCATTCATGCACTAATCATGTGGACTAACATATATACATGATGTATATGGCATGCCTTCAAATAGAAATAGAAATACTAGTGTACAACTGAATGACACTTTTGACCAGAACGTTCCTCTGAATATCATTTATGGAGGATATACCAACAATGTTTCATTGGATCATTAACATTTAATCTCTTCTACCTAAACTTGAAAGCTACGCTTTGTGTGTAGGGAACTTTGATAGTGACTTGATAGATGATCATGTGATACCTGGGTTAAATTGGATTATTTCTATATTTTAATATAAAAATAAATCATTGAACATCTTCTTTTAAATTCCATTACATGCCAGATTCATTTAATATTTTAAATCTGCTTGGTGTTGAGTGTATATTGACGATGTACATGTATGTGTAGTAAAATAAGCAAGGAGCCATGGGATATGATTGAAATGAGACAACTATCCATTCAATATCAAATGAAGATTTTAAAAACTAGTAGTCTACATGTACAATAATTGAATCAATGAATGTATGTCAATCACCATCAACAAAACCCATGCAGCATAGCAGGTCGATGAATATTATCACATGAAACCAACAGCCCATACATAATACATGCACAAAAAATTGTTTTTATACCAAATTTGAAGTTAAGACATAAGAGTTAAGAGATGCGGGATGTGGTATGATTGCCAATGGAATGAGACCGCTCAGTTCACCAAAGAAACAAATGATGTTGATGTAAGCAATTATTCAATCTATTGTTATTTCTTATCTTGATAGACAAAAATTGTTTTACATGTATTATACAGTATATTCGTAATTGTGAGCTATAAAATCAATACATGTACAAGGCAAAATTGTACAAAAAGTATCTTCTGTTAGACAATAACCATTTTATAGTTATCATGTACATGTTAACAAAGACATTTATTGTAAAAATAGTTGTTATACCAAATTTGAAGTTAAGACATAAGAGTAAAGAGATGGGTATGATTGTCAATCGAATGAGACAGCTCAGTTCACCAAAGTTCAAATGATGTTGAAGTACCGGTAAGCAATTATTCAATCTTTCCTTGATAGACAAAAGTCAGTGTTGTACATGCATATTAGAAATTGTGCGCTATAAAGTCAATACAAGACAAAACTGTACAAAAAGTATCTTCTGTTAGACAAGAAGCATTTTAGTTATGTTTACAAAGACATTTATTGATAAATATTATCTATAGACACTACAGTTTAGACCTACCAAGCATGAAAGTTACAAACAGAAAAGTATTACTTTTGTTTTAATACTTGATGTAAACTGCTGTTACGTACCTCATATGAAAGTGTACCAATGTACAATCAGAAAAAGATAGTCTTCTTTGATATATGACAAGTCGCTCTTTTCAAGTTAATTTCTGTATTATACGTGAATAATACATAACCAGGAATAATTCCATGACTGACTACTTGAGAGGCTGTTATACATGTATGACATGTATGACAGAGAGCTGACACTATAAAATTGCCCTATCAAATTCATGCACAAATTGATGAAAGTGCTCTGATAAGAAACAAAAGTGCATTTAAAGATGTAATGTTATTTGTACAATTAAAAAATTTTGCTTGTTTTGATAATTTATAACACACTGGCTAACGTTTTTTTTTATGCCTATATATGTTTATGATGATTGAAACCGGCTACAGTAATATGCAGAGGCACTTTTATAGGGTTTACCAGTGGGCTCCCTCTTTAACAGTACTTGTTCCAAACTTATGATAATGACTAGCCACTATGTATATAAAACGTAATGCAGTAATTCGTCCTGAAATGTGTTGTCAGTTCTTTTTTGCCACAAAAAAAATGTTTTGCACCTGTTTCCCGAGATTGAAAGTTTTTGAAAGAGTTTCCGAAGATGCAAATTCGCATATAACTATAATGACATAATTTACAAGAATAAGATTTTTTAAAATTTCTTTGACAATTGACTGAAAATAAAAAAATACAGAAGTTTACATACAAACACATTGTCAACTGCCGTTATACACATTGCATTACAATGTCCATCAAATAAAACAGTTAAATTGTGCTTTTTGGTCAATTGAAACTTGAGTGAAAATCAATAATTATTAGTTTAAGAATGAATAAAGTCCTTAACCATTACAACATTGTCTATACGTGACAAAAATAAGAACATAACTCGATAAAAAAATCACGTTCCAATATCGTAAGTGCCGAGTAGTAGTAGTAGTAATAGTGGCGAGTACCGAAGTCTCGCCGCGGAAGAGATTACGATAAATTGCGAGATTCCAATCCTTCTTACTATACAAATCCTTGATCGAGATATATGCTTGAAATTGCCTACTTGGGTGAAAATTAAAAATTACGACACGTTTATGACGTAACAAATAACTATCGTGTTTGCATATCAAATCCGTTGATTCGTTTATACAGAAATTGAAAGTTTTGATTAACACTATTTCTTTTTGCAATTTTATTGGCAAGATAATGATTTTTTTTTGTATAAAATCTAATATGGTTTACTTTTTTTATGTTCATCCAAGCATTTGGTTATAATGGCCTAGTTCTTAATATCTTCCATTATCCAATGGGTTATCAGTAGCGTTTTGTTTTTGGTTCATGTTTTACCTTTTGGGAATGTTGTGTCAGTAGACAAATCGCGCGTCTGGCGTTGCAAAATTATAAGCCTAGTACCTTTGATATGCATTAAATAGAAACAAAGGAATGGAAAAGAAACATAGTGAAACTCAAGGTATTCAAATGCTCCTCTGTCAAGCTTATTCCTTTACATTACATACTAAGGTTACTGTCCTACCTGTCGAAAGTCCAATCAACAAACTGGTCACTACGTTAAGATATCCATACTTCATATCTCCACGCACATTTGACTGCTGTGTTTACTTACTGTGCTAATGTGTAATATAAGTTTAAACTGTATTACGTTTGTAAACGGAAATATTGAGTGTTTACAAAGTGACAATATAAATAACAAGTACTTATCCTCATTTAAGTGTTTCCTGTACAATCCTTTGATATAAGAATTGATTACATTTAAAACAAGATTGTTTGATTTTATTTTTTTTTCAATTATGTAAACATTTGATGAAAGTCCAATGTCTGGACTTTATTTCAATCAAATTACTTACTTACTTACTTACAAGGAATAAATATTCACGAGTTTCTCAAAACTGGTATATGAGTCTTAAATCTTTATTAGTGTACGTATTCAAAAAAATTATGTCATATCACAATCTGATGAAAGTAACTATTTACGAATTTAGTACGTCGGACGCATCGTTCTGGATTTTAATACGACAAAAAGCTTAAAACAAGAACACTTTCGATTTATAATTTCCTGATTTTAGCAGCTGTGTGAAAACTTGGACCTTAAAACTATGACCAAAATTATTCGAAGATAAATATTGCATGATGCAGCTAGAATAGTACTTTTTTTTTTTTTATTAAACTTTGTAAATTCTTTAACGGATCAGTTTAAAAAGGTATTTTGCATAACATGTCAGTATTTGAACACTGTCGAATGTCATAGACTTACAGCAAGTCAGCAGCGTTCTATGATAATAATTGTATTCTTTTCTTTCATTTTTGCTAATTTGGTTTGTTTATATGCCTGTATGTGTTCCTTTGATACATATGACGTGATACATTCCGTCATTGTGTTACATTTTTTGTGATATTGTAAAATAATTTGTATTTTGCCCTGAATTTTAAGGTAATGTGGTTTGTCTATTTCCCTTTTTTTTTGTTTATTTGTTACACTTTTTTGTTTTAGTCCGGCCAATCTGTGAAAAGATTTCTCAAATAATGAGGGAAGCACAAAATTTTGCATGATGGTACATTTTGGTGTGCTAAGCAATATTAGCTATGGACCCACCATAATATGGCGGCTAATTTCAAAATGGCTGCCATACATTCTAAAATATCTTCCAGTTTTGCACAAACCAGAATGGATTTGATGCTGGAAGCACAAAATTTAACATAATTATTTGAATGATTTGGTTTACTTAGCAAGATATTGTTTTGATCTATCTTTAAAATTTAAAATGACGGTTTTTTTTCAAAATGGCCGCCTTGAAAAAATGAAAACATTCATTGTTGAGAATTGACCTGATTTTAATCATGTCATTCAATCTTTTCCAGTTCGGTCCGTTTGATTTTCGCTGGATTGTCATTTCATATACAACGTAGTAGCTTTCATTAAAAGCTGCAATATTTGTTGTCTTAGGTCACACATAATAAATGTGTTTAGAGATTTATCTGCCGTAAGATATTATTCATTGCCTATCGTATTTCTTGGATTCCAATATTTTGCAATTTGAGCTATCATACTGTGATTTAAGAATTGTATAACCACAAATCAGTGAAATGACAGGACAAGAAAGACAAGAAGGAAAAGGATATTGAAATAATAGAAACTGAATCACTTGGGGACATGGAGAAACCCAAAGCTGAAGACACTTTAACAGACGACAACTCAAAAATGACTTTTCAACAATTGTACCTAGAATTTTCAGTAGATAGGAAATCTAATGCTCAAAGAACAGCCGAGATTGACCGCAATATAAAACAGAGCGAAGCGCAAATTAATTAAATATGTTTTGGTCTCATAACGTTGCAGATGGGAGCAATATATCAGCAACTTCAGCAGTCTGAACAGAGGATAGACCACAAGGCTAGTGGTAAGCGCTTGGCGGAATTGACGGTAAGACAAATACGAAATTCAATGCTGTGGTGAGACGGATGGACGAGCTAACAGTAACTGACGAAGGAGACACGCTTCAATTTAAAAGTGTATTGAACAGCGGGATATTTTCCAAAAAATGGAATCTGTTCTAAGTGAATCAGTGGCGAAGCGAAATAAAAAAGTAATAACTCCTGCAATGGATACATTATCTAAGCCAAAATTTAGTCAGCACAACACAACTACACCAAAATTACAAACTCCCCGCCTTTGGTCTTTCTCCAATTAATTAGTTCACAAGAACCATCAAACGCATCAACGCTGTTAAATGCAAATTTGGTGTCTTCACATAAAGTCGAAAGTTCTATGTCAGGGCCCTTTGTCCTGATGAGACAGTTCAAATTATTCAACAACAACCCCCATTTAAAAAAAGACAGAAACCTCTCATACTGATCAAGGATACCAGCAAATGGCTTATGTGTCTTCTCATACATACTTACAACCTACTATAAATCAATCATATTTGGTTCAGAGCAGCAACCTATATAACTATTACAGAAACATTTGGCTACAAGTGGATCTATCAAGTTTATCAAATGCTGACTTTAGTGCATACTAACAGTATCATCCCTGTTGAGTCAATGGCAAATCTCCTCCTCCAACATTATTACTTCAATTATGATACCATCATCAGCGCCTAAAGCTCTAACAGGATTGCCACAACAGCAAGTTGACTACACTGACCGATCCAAGAAAGGACATAGGAAACCAAAAGAGAGTGGTATCAGCTCTTCTTTAGAATCCTCTGTGGAGAGAGAATATACACGATGGCAAGAACACTCAGGTGCAAAGAACCGGAGCCGACGCCCACAGCTCCCAAACATGCAAGTATTCAATGGAAGAAGATCCATGACTTGGAAGTCGTTCATTTACCAATTTGAAAGGACTGTCAGTTGACAACAATGGGAAAACAGGAAACAGGTGTTTAGTCTCTTTGATGGTATGGCTGATGTTGCCTTGGAGTTTTGAAACAACTTTATATTTGGTGAGATTATGTCAAAAGTTATAATAAAGCTTCTCTTATTATTTTGTTGTTTCTTGGATGCGCATGATGTTTCCACAATGGCAAAATCAAAGGAAAACTGCAAAAATTCTAACGGTACATATTATTACGTAATTATGACGTCACCAGATAAAAATCTTGATGTTTTTCATTTGTATTCTTTGACAATATGCATTTTCAAACATTATGTGCCAATTTGAAATAGATGTCAAATATTTTATTTTCTTGGGCCAAAATTGGGCCTTAATCATGTTAATGCCCCTACTCCTTTGTTTGCAAATGCGTTTATTGACTACTGCAGAATGATGTCTTTTGTCAAATAAGCATGCATTTAATATATTTCATAAATTTAAAATACTTCCAAACTCTTAAATGATGCACATGTTGTTACTAATTCATTTATTATGACTGTAATGTGTTGCAGTTCGAAACTGACATATTTGACCGAGATAAGACACCCGTTCATGCTGGCTGTTCAAAACTCCTCCCTCTGAAAAAATCACATTACCAGTCGTTTGCTTGTTTACAAACAAAAAAGGGAGGTCCATGGAAGAGCTTACACAAACGCTCTACACTTAATACATATCTGACATAGAAATTACCTTAATTGTCCTAATAAGAATCGAAATAATTAATGCAAGTCAAAAATAGTAATTTACCGGTATACATCTACACCACACTGAATTGTCTGGAAAACATCTAACCATTCCTTATATAATTGTAAGCACGTTTAAGCCTTAACTATATTCATATAAAACATATAACGTTGCTCTGTACATGTACATAACCATCCCGTCATTGGGTTATTGTGCCAATGTTTTTGTACAAATTTGTTTGTTTTTAAAGTGATTAAGATAATAACACACTGTTGACTGCTGTTCCCCTATTTGTTTACATTTGTACCTATTGTGTCTGTTAGTTTTGTTCACACATCGTTGTCAATATAATGGAATTTCATGCGACGTGTATATCATAATACACGATGGTCTTGCAGTATAGATTCTCCGTTTTTTATCATCTTAATAATGTGTTATAGAGTTCTTTTATCTGTCTTTTTTAATATTACTTTAACTGTTTGGTCTGTTTTTGGTGATGCATCCCGTGTATGTGTTTTGTCAGTGTGACTTTTAAGTGTTTCTTTGAAACATATGAGGTGGCTCTGTACTTAAACATTCCGTCATTGTGTTATTGTTCTATAATGATTTTTGTATTCTTGTCTTTCATATTTGCTAATGCTTTGTCTACTTAGTATGTCCTTTTGTTTTTCTCTGATACATAATGACGTGGCTCTTTTTTTTTTAGAAGAAATACATTTTGAACATGCTCAAAATTTTCCACCGGACAAACGGACGCCGACGGATAAGACGCTTAACGGACATGCAACGGATATAGACGGACGTCTAACGGATAAGAACGGACGTCTAACGGACATGAACGGATTGAAAAAAAGTTATCCGTTAGGCGTCCGTTTGAGCTATCCGGTAAGGTGTGACCGAGGCTATAACTATTATATTAAATCTTATAACAATAAAATATTATATTTTTTCATATATATTTTGTTTACATCTGGATCTTATTTCTAAACCTTTAATAATGTAATTTCCTAGGCACATGAGAGTTGGTAAATGCTCATTTGTGAACAGCCAGAAATATTTCTTACCATTAGGTAGTTCTTTAAAATTAGTACAAAAAGTGATAACTTTATCAAATAATAATTTCCTCTGTTCATTTTATAATGATGTACTGATATGAATTTGATCCATATGATAAGCAGTGATGAAACAGACGTTGAGTTCTCTCTAGTATTTTTTATTATATCTATCCTTCTCAATTCTAAGATCATGAGCACTTATTTTCATTTTACATTAAGCTCTTCTTATACTAAAATCTTTAATTGATAAATAAGCCTCCTTTACAAAGTCAGTCTTGAGGTTAAAATAATTTTCTAATTTACTATTACCTTGTGATAAGGTTTCAGATCTTTTGACCAACCAAAATGTTTTTAAACTATTACAAAGTTTACATTTTACAAATTTAATAAATTTATTGAGCTTTGTATCTAAATTTTGTATATCAAGTGATTGAAGTACATATCTCATAGATGAATACCAACAATTAATGTTTTCTGCATCTAAAATTTTATTACAAACATAAGCATCATAAAGTAACCCTTTGTCCAATTTGTTAAGCCTGTGTACATATTTTACCATAGATATAATGACAGAAAAATAAAGAGGAAATCTTGCAACCTCTGATAACACTGCTAAATTTTAGGCTTTCTTATTTACACCAAGAATATACTTTAAATATCTAAAATGTGATTTTTCCAAATAATCATTTATGTAGATTAATTCAAATAGATAATCACTTTTTTTCTTTCAAGCAGCAGAGTTAATTTTTAATACACCCCAAATTGCACTACAATATAATGAAATTGGTTTTATTGTGTGATCATATATTAAATGAATTGCAGTATCAATACTTCGATTACAAGCTGACATGGATTTTTGTAATTTAAATTTTGCCTTTAAGGATCATTTGAATAGCTCTTCTTTACCCCGTTGAAAGTAAAGACTATCCCCAAATATTTACATTTATTAACACATTCTATAACCTCTTTATCTAAATAAAGTGATTTCTTCAAAAAATTCCCAGGCTTATTAAAAACTTAAACTTTTATTTTGGACAAGTTTACATCTAGACACCAGTCAATACAATAAGTTTATATATATATATATATAGCGATGTCGTTATTACGACATAGCTATGTCGTTATTAAGACAAGTTATGTCGAAACTACGACATAGCGATGTCGTTATAACGACATGTTATGTCGAGATAACCACATAAATATTTTTTTTTTAATGGCCCTTATCGGCTTCCGTACATTTGCCCTCAGCAATGCGGAGTTGAAAAGACTCGGTGTCGACAAGATATCAGATCGGTACCCCTAAAAATAAACAAACAAAAACTAAATAACATAAAAGACAAAAACAAAAAGATGGCTTTTATTCTTTTCGTCATTTTTAAAATGTAATGATTTGTAAAATGAAGTTTACAAATCCATGCTGATAGTTGATAAATCTTAACATATCTATATAATTTTTACGAACTTATCTAGCGTTTTACATAGACATCTCTGGATCAAACGGGCCCGGGAGGGGTGCATTTAAATACTCAATTGATAGAGGGTGCCATTTGGTTTCCGGTACCCTACCCTTTTGTATAATTAAGATTCTACAAATGCACAACATTTAAAACTTGCATATGCGAAAGTGTGACCTTTTTCCATTTTGGTTTGGTTTCATGAGGTGTGAACACCCCTTTTTTTGGCTGTGAAAAAATTCCGGGCTTTTTAATTAACAAGTAAAGGGATTTTTTTAATTCTTATCATATATTTTTCTGATATTTTTTCCCTACCTATTCACATAATAATTAGCAGAAACATGAACATATTCAAGCAGCACACCCTATAACCCAGTATATAGGAAGTCTAACCCCCTGTTGAGATGACGACATGCTGAAAACATTTATGTTTTGAAATATCATTCCGTACCAAACCGAACATTAACCTCGCTTCATACAAAATGTACTTCGGTCAACGCCTTTACACCCCAATGATGCTACAAAAAGAAGCATTCAATCCGATTGTTAATTGGAGAAAAATGGATGAAAGTTATGAACAAGTGTTTATCGTCCAGTAACAAATATTACACTCATATCGGGACAGGAGATAGTTATGGTGGTTTTAATATCGGCATATTTTAGAAATGCATGCTGAATATGTGAATAGGTAGTAGATTATGTTAGAAATATATGATAATTTTCCCTCTTCAACACTTTGGTACTCAACTTCTTAACACACCAGATGAATCCAAACCATGCATAATGGAAAAAAGTTACACTTTCACATAAGCAATTTTTTAAATGTTATAATTTTTAAAATCATAATTATACGACTATTGTTTTCAATAAATAATGATACTTAATGTACAGTACATCATAATATAAAAAAAAAAGAAGATGTGGTATGATTGCCAATAAAACAACTGACTATAAGAGACCAAAATGACACAGAACTTAACAACTATAGGTCACCGTACAGCCTTCAACAATGCGGAAAGCCCATACCGCATAGTCAGCTATTAAAGGTCCCGAAATGACTATGTAAAACAATTCAAACGAGAAAACTAACGGCCTTATTCAATATCAAAAAAATGAACGAAAAAAGATATGTATTACATAAACAAACGACAACTACTGAATTACAGGCTCCTGACATGGAACAGGCACATACAGACATAATGTGGCGGGGTTAAACATGTTAGCCGGATCCCAACCCTCCCCCTAACCTGGGACAGTGGTATAACAGTACAACATAAGAACGAACTAATATCGCTGTCACACTAGTTTAAAGCCACTAACAACTAATAAAAAATCATGCATCTAAGACTAGATCGTAACCCTATTTGGCTGACTGAAAATTACTTGTATATATGGATGTAAATGTATGTTATAATTTAGGTTGCACTTACATTTTAAAATATCCATTCATTCTTATACGAAAATGTTAGCGTACAAGACCCAAAGATGTGTATATGCAAACCGCTAGATAAGTTCGTAAAATGTAGATAGAAAAGTAAAGATTTATCGACTTTCAGCATACATTTGTTAACTTTATTTTACATATCATTATGATTTTAACATTAATGTCGGTTCAAACATTTGCCGATCTTGACTATCTTTCAGCTTTTAGTTAATTATAATATTCTAGAATACGGCTTAGTTAGTTATAATGGGTACGGGGAAAGTTGGTACGGGATACAGTTATACATTTTGGATCGTACCGGTATACCTGTCAAAATGATTTGCAAACACGTGGTTTAAGTAAACTAACTAAAAAAGAACAAGTTGCTTTAATGATGATCAAAATTTGGCGAAAAGAATATAGGATATCTTTTTGTTTTCGTCTTTTATGTTCTTTAGTTTGTGCTTATTTTTTGGGGTACATATTCTGAATTCACAATACAAAGTTCGTACATCTGAGTAATCATTTTCTCTAAATTTCTGAAGATATTTGTATATTAAATATTAGTCTTCTACACATAATTTCAGTTAAATGTTATTTTCAATCAATAAAATATTTTCAATAAATTTCAAATCTTTGCCATAAAAATCATGTCACGCTCTTTTTTGTCCCTCACGATTTTAAGAGATAATTGTAACAGGTTTTAATCATCTATGCATTGAAAAAAGTATTTAATAATTTACAAACAAAACAATATTTTTATTGAAATAAACAAATGTAAAACAACTCAAACGAGAAAACTACATGTAACTGCCTAATTGATGTACAAAAAATGAACTAAAAACAAATATGTTACACATATATAAACGACAACCACTGAATTAAAGGCTCCTGAAATGGGACAGGCACATACATAGAGACTTTGGCGGGGTTAAACTTGTTAGCGGGATCCCAACCGTCCCTTTAACTTGGGACAGTGGTGTAACATTACAACATAAGAACGAACTATAACTATCAGTAGAAAAAGACTTCAACTTATCAGATGGATAAAACTAGAAATACTACGCAGAGTGGACGTGGCCGGGTACTTGTATAATTGTCCTAACAACAAAAAGACATTACGTAGAGATCTGAGAGTACTCACAGTTACTGACAGCTAATTCAAAGCCACTAACAACAAATGCAAAAAAATCATGCATCTAAGACTATGCACGGGCCATCGATTTAAAATAAATCATATCTCACGACGAAAATAAATTCCGCATCTACATCTACATCTATACGTTGAATTGTCAATCTTACCCAATACTGAACGTTTCTGGTGGTCTCAAATAAAAGATAAATTTTATAAGATAAAATATTTTAAAACAAAAAATTGCGAAGGGAAATCTGTCAACTAGGCAGACACTCTTCAGCCTAAGCTATTGTGAAGTGTTTCTCGTTGGGTTTTTTGTGTGTTTGCACTCTTTTATGCTATTGATGGTCAAAGCAAACCTCTTGTGGAAATCAAGGTATTTGAATTTAAAGGGATTTTTCGAATGAATAGTCATATGTTGATCCTTAATCTTTATTTTATAACATGCATTTACTTTGAATAGACTATTTATCAAGAAAAAACAAAGAGTACAGACAATAAGTAATTAAATGTACACCAACACAGATAAGGGAGCATTCATTTCACTTCAAGGGGGGGGGGGGGGGGGGTGAGTCAGATAATTGTTTCGCCCAATACAAGAACTTTGTTTTTTGACGCTATCAATCAATTATGTTTTCTTTAAATTTAACACTATAAGGTAGGAGGAAATCTAGATTCAGAAAACTAACAGAAAAATTGTCTACAAAATACTACTTCGGAAACTAAAGACTAACAACAGGAACACACCAACAAGCGACTTCAGGTGCTCCGAAAGAATTATGGTATATTGTAGCACATTTCGTGTTGCTCACAGCAAGTACAATATCGATGGTGAGATGCATTGTTTGGTGTCTATTTTAAATAACAGAGGACGGAGTTTCCGAAATAACTACTGGAAAATATCAATGTTCATTTCTGACAACGATATTCCACACCAATTAATAAATAGATATAGGAAGATGTGGTGTGAGTGCCAATGAGAAAACTCTCCATCCAAATAACAATTTATAAAAGTAAACCATTATAGGGTAAGGTACGGCCTTCAACACGGAGCCTTGGCTCACACCGAACAACAAGCTATAAAGGGCCCCAAAATTACTAGGGTAAAACTATTCAAACGGGAAAACCAACGGTCTCATCATATAACAAAAGAGAAACGAGAACACGTATAAATGACATAAACAAACGACAACTACTGTACAAAACCTTAATCATGTTAATAACGACAGAAAAAAACTATCCAAGAAAAATAATGATCATGATAGGAAACACATGCTTTAGAAATTATGAAATAGAATAGGAGATGTTAACAAAGAAGACAACAACCAGATCAAAGGAAAGAAAACAGCCGAACACAGCTAGAAAATCCTGCATCCGAAGGCGGGCTTAAAATAGCTTTATATTTGATTACACGTACATTGTAGTTTATAAAATATCAAATTATGGCTGCTATATACTAATTGTCTATTTGTAGCTATTAAAAATGTCGAACCAGCCTATAGTTTTGCATTGGAAGACAATCTGAGATCGTCCTTTGGAATCGGAACAACCTACAATCTTTTTGTCAGACCTTTAGCGCAAGTTAATGTGACTGTGGCGTTAAATATCATTACTCTTAATTCGTTGGTAAGTACACAAAACATTGAATTGTTCTTTATCATGCGATGAATCATTCTACCATACAGATGTACAGATAAAACAAAGACCAAAACGTATAAATGACAAAGTCTCCTTGTATCCTGCTTCTGTTGCAAGCATACGGTTTTGTTAAACTACTGTTTACATGACAGTTCAATTGGGGGGTCCTCATTGTGGTCTGCGTTTAAGTCAGGTCAATTTATTTTAAATACATTTTTAACGATTGGCATGATTTAATTTAAATACATTTTTAACGATTGGCATGGTAAAAAATGTATAAAATAGATACCAGACTCTATAAGACAATATATATTATGTATTTTTGAATATCAGGTGTTTTTTCCTCGGTTCGGAACAGGAGTATTAAGTCGCTGAAGCTAGCATTACCACCTGTTTCTTAGCCTCGTACTAATACAGCTCATATTTACAGACACCAACAGTTATTGTCTATTTTTCTACCTACTATATATTCTGATATCTTCATTTAATTGTGAGGATAATCGATATCTACACTTCACTAGGGAGATAACCAATTTAGAAAGACATATATCTTAGATATCTAAGAGGGTGAATAAAATCTTCTATTGATCCGTAGAGGGTCAGTATCGAATCATATAACTTATATTAACAACCACAGGCACTTGTTTCTATCCATTGAATCGAAGCCCACTATCAACGTGTAGTTAGTCGTTAATATACGTTGATAGTGGGGCTTCCCATGGATAGAAACAAGTGCCTGTGTTAACAACCCAAAAGTTATCGCTAGTCTGTCGTGTATTTGCATACTATACAGATATCGCTTCAACGCTTCTATCAATGTCAGTCTATTCGATTTCGCTGTGACATTTGGTCGATACACATTTTTTGAATACTGTTAGAACTTTGAGGATTTTAGATACAAAGTTCAAGGGGTTTCAATGTAAATGTCACACAGACATAACATCGGATATTTGTAGATTTGCAAATCATATATAAGAGTAATATAGGGGGGTACTTTTTCGGGACGTCCGGATCGGGTGTTTTTACGCTTGGGATTTCGGGATTGATCCTTTCGGGATCCGGGGAGTTAATTTCTTTAAATTTGGGACCTCGGGATTTCATAGTTTTAAGCCCGGGATTTCGGGATAACTTAAAGGACCCCTCCGACCCCCCTCCCCCTCCTTATAAATATACTACCACGAATTGATATTATTTGAAAGGGAATTAAATGAAGTGGTTGTGGATGAAAAAAAGTTATTATGCATCACTGTTATTTCTGTTTTTCATCTAAATATAGTGACTGTCAGATTATTCATGATACACTATCTGTTTTTCGTTTTAGAGTATAAGTGACCAGTCGATGTCAATAGCTGTATATCTAACAATGGTAAGACAGAAATACAGGTGCTCGAAATCAGTTTCCTTCCAATCTGACAGATATCGGAAAATATCTACTATTTGCCCGACTTCAGAAATAAGTCTGCAATCTTCCTTGTATTGGGCAATCGTATAATTTGTCTGTTCGACATTGAAAAAGTATCTTCTGCCAATATCTACCAACATTTGGTCAAATTTCTAATTTTTATACATTTTTATGGTATTTTATAAGATAAAATTTTGAATAGAAATACGGAATGTGTCAGAGAGACAACAACCTAACCAGAGATCAGCAAACATCCGAAGGCTATCAAAGGGTCTAGATTCATTTGTCTCCTTAACAAAATGTAATAAACGTCACACTAAACTCCCAAATAAACTAAATTTGAACAAAAACACACAAGACTAAAAAGGCCAGAGGCTCCTGACTTTTGACAGATGCAAAAGTGCGGCGGGATCAAACATATTTTGTGAGATCTCAATTCGCCCCTGTGCCTCTAACCAATGTACTAGAGTAAGCACACAGCAATACATACAGTAAAATTCAGTTTAAAAAAAAATACATTCATAACCTTATCAAGTCTCTATGTACTCCGTTTTAATTACAGTTTTGGGATGATCCGAGGTTAGACTGGTCACAAGATGCTACCTATAATACAAATATACCGGCTATTTACAGTAACGAAGAATATATATGGCGACCGGCTCTTATTATTGAAAATTCGTAAGTCAATTCATTGTTTGAAAAAAAGTTTTTTTGTTTCTAACTCAGACTATATTTTAAAGACTTAAAGAATGCGTGACGTTCAGTCGGTACCTCCCATATATAAAAGGTGCAAGTTCTGATTTTCGTAATTTAACAAATCTTTTCTATTACAATTATTGAAACTTATATTGAAATAAGTCTCATATCCATTTAATGAAAACAAGATTCCCCACAAAAGAAGTCCAGTGGGTAAACTGCAGTTTAAAATAATCATCCTGGGACTTCTCCCGTGTGTCAGAAAACTGTCTTTTACTTTAGTAAGGGTGTTAAATATGCGTAAAGAGGTGTGTTTAAATCCACAACACTGTCCGATAGATTTTCGAAAATTATTTTATCCAACAGGGTGTCAGCATCTCATTAAATTAAAGAACATTTGAAACCAATACATACTATGGAGTGCATACTAGGTACACTGTGGCGAGACTATATTTCTAAACCTATCTTACAAGTTCCTTTTTTTTTCAAAGGCAGTTTAAATTCCCCTTTGTCACATATAAAAAGAAGATGTGGTGTGATTGCTGAATTACCTTAAAGAACATATATTAAAAAGAAGATACTTAATTATCTCATTCCAAATAAATTAGGTGCTCTACACGCATGGATACATTATCTTTATTCAGAATACATAAGATGTTGTACATTAATTCATTATCTTATTTCGAATACGTAAGATGCTAGATCTTATTCTGAATACATAAGGTGCTTTACATTGATACATCATCGTATTACGAATACATTTACGTATAAATGGTTTTACACTAGTAATTTTGGGGCCTTTTATAGCTTATTATTCGATGTGAGCCAAGGCTCCGTGTTGAAGGCCGTACATTGACCTATAATGGTTTACTTTTATAAATTGTTATTTGGAGGGAGAGTTGTCTCATTGGCACTCACACCACATTACTATATCTACGTGATATACTTCACATTGATACAGTTCCTTATTCCGAATACGTAACATGGTTGCATAGATACTTGATCTTATTCCGAATACGTAAGGTGCTCCTATAATAATAATAATAATAATAAATTCTTTATTTAACGAAGGTAACTCATTTAACATACAATTGTTAATCTCACACAAGGCCTTCACACACTCATTGATACCTTATCTTATTCCGAATACGTAAGATGCATTACATTTGTAAATTATGTTATTTCGAATACTTAAAGTGTTCTACATTGGTACATTATGTTATTTTGAATACGTACATGTACATGTAAGGTGTTCTAAATTGGAACATGATGTTAAATCCAATACGTAAGGTGTTCTACAATGATACATTATGCTATTTCGGATACGTAAGGTGTTCTATACACATGGGAAAAAGTATTGCAACACCTTGAATTTTTAAAACTTGAAAAATCAGCCTCTTCTTTTGGATAGAATATGATGAAATAATTGAAAAATAATATTGAAACATAATTAATGATAACATTGGCATTAAAGCGAACAAAAAAATGTTTGAAATTTTTTTTTTATCTTACCACAACTTTGAAGTCTTTTTTACAAAAAATGCATTTTACAACTTTTACTGTAATCGAACTTTACAATCTCAGACATTTCCAAAATTAATCTTAAGATGATTGTTCACATCATGGTTGATTGTTATATGTCAAATAATAAGTATTTTGTGCGCAGCCTCCTTTCAAACGGATAAGCGCCTCTAAACATCTTCTAATTCCTGCCATAAGTCGACTAATTTGTTGCTTAGGTAACAGCAACCATTCCTGATGAAGGGCATTGTTTATTTTATGACGTGTTTGAACTGGTGTGTCCTTTCGCGCACTTTACGCCCAATAGTGTCCCATATATGATCGATTTGGTTCAAATCCGGGCTACGATCGAGCCAATGAAGATAAAGAGAATTTCATTGGAACAAAGGATCTTCCTCTACAATACTACTTTCCAACGTTTGCGAGCTCTGCACTACATTGGATACGGTCAACTGTGTGTCTGTCCGTAAGTAAAGGTCCCCGAAATGGTCTTATCGCACGATAACCAGTAGCGATGAGTCGATTTCGAACAGTTCTTGTTTAAAGGCTCCTGTATGACCACCATTCTCTTTTAAGGATTGTATTGTTTGCAATGGGTTTCCTTCTGACCAACCTTCATTTTGCTTTATTTTCCCTAACAGATGTTATAGGAGGTCTTCTTGATCTCGGAAGGTCTTTAACATCGTTTGTTACCCGAGTTTTATTCTCAAAACGACTTATAGTGGAAAGATGATGAACAACAATACGTGCAATTGTCACAGCGACATACCTGCTTCTCTAATGCTGATAATATGCCATCTTGCTTCAGTTAAGAGTTGTAGATGACCAATTTCAAGGTGTCCATCACATAACTTTATAAAAACTTGGTTATTTAAATGTGCAGATAAGAAATTATCGAGTCGATATTTATTGATTAAATTCAGGTGAGATTTAAATAATGTTTAACTAGTTCGATTTCAACAAATTATATCACAAAAAAATAAAGAGTGTTTTTTTTTAATTTGAAATTCAATTTGGTGTTGCAATATTTTTTGTCCATGTGTATACATTGGTACATTATGTTATTTCAAATACGTTCTACATTGGTACAATTTCTTATTTCGAATACTTTAGGTGTTCTACATTGGTACATTATGTTATTTCGAATACGTTAGGTCTTCTACATCGGTACATTATGTTATTTCGAATACATGTGTACATTTTGTGTTCTACATTGGTACATTATCATGTTCCGAATAGGTAAGATGATCCACATTGATACATTATTTTATTCTTATGGTATTGCGTATATACGTTAGGTGTTCAACAAGGATCTGTTATTATATTCCCGAATATGTTATGCATTATGCAAATGTATTTATCTCAAAGTAGACCAATATAAAAAAAAATGTTTTAAAATACTGCTGAAAAAGCATTTTGGATTATCATATAAAGTTAAATGTGTTATCTTTTGTCCTTCTTTGTAGCGTGCGTGATATTTCGATAGTGAGTGACTCAAATGTCCTGATGAAAGTTCAATCGAGTGGCTCTGTCATTTGGACACCCTCTGGAATCTACATTACACACTGTGAGACAGACGTGACATATTATCCTTTCGATACCCAATCATGTGATGTGATTATTACCACGTGGGGTTATACGTCAATAGAGATAGCACTGTATGTTTCGCAGGAAGCTGTTCGTTTGGAATACTACAAGGAGAACGGAGAATGGACATACCAAGGGTTTTCAGCTTTTACGACCTCAAATACTAGAGAGGGTTCTTCTACACCAGAAATAACGTTCACATTAACATTCAAGCGTAGACCGGTGTTCCACGTGTTGAATTTCCTGATTCCAATGGTTCTGTTAGCGTTCCTGAGTTCAATGGTATTCAAACTACCGCCAGATTCGGGAGAGAGGATAGGATATTCTCTAACTGTTCTTCTAGCATACGCTGTCTATCTCACTATTATATCTGATAACATGCCGTCCACATCAAGTTCTACCTCTGTTTTAAGTAAGTATGTCTAAGAATAAACATCAAGAACTTGTAGCATGCTAATATCCTTTGAATTGCATGTAAGTTTTTTAGCATCGCCATTAATGAAAATCGTGTATTTTGTTGGAAATGTTTTTTATAAGTCATTTAATTAAACACCAACTATTGTCTTTTTGAATCAGAATTATTGAAACAACAGTGTTTCAAATTAAACCGTGAAGAATGAATATATAGTCAATATATCTTAAATCTTATGTAATTCTTGTATTTGTTTCATAGTTTTTGAAAGGAAAAAGCTAACAATGGTAAATGAATGACAAACCTAGACAGAAACATTTCCCGCCAAATTTTCCAATGACAATATCTTAGAAACAAGGACACGGACCTATTAATTGTTTCATTTTTTTAAAGTTCTGTTTTCTTAAAATTATCAATTTATATCAGACTTGTAAAACGATTTGTTAATTTGAAATAGAGTAGCGTATACCCTAAAAAGTATTATGTTTCCAATTGGTTGTTGCTATACGAAATTTTCACGATTGACATACTTCGGGAGTCCGGCTACGAATGATACCGACAACAAAGTTAGGTGTTTTATACACCATTGTCTAGATATATCAATCTATATTCACGGCATAACAAGTTTCAGTTGACAATCTTGAAATCGAAATATAACGGAAATTCGCGACTGGGATGAAATTAAAAAAAAATGCGAGGTAATTACCCTGTGTTGATGTGTTAAGGTATATAAGAACTTCTTGTTTATGAGACAAGTACCTACATGTACCTATAATATTTCTCGCTGCGAGTTGTCATAACTATTTACTGGGCTATGTACTAGATTATCACCAACGATACGATTTGAAGTACTATACTTTTTATAAGATATTTCTATTACAGCTATTTACTTACTGTTTGTCCTAGCTTTTGGTGTGCAGTCCGTTATCATAACTATATATGTATTAGATTGTCATCATAAAGACGAACAAATTCCAGTTCCAAAATGGCTGAGAAAGATTTCAACTAGTGCTTGTCTAAATTTGCATGTTGGAAAGACCATTCGTGTATGTGTGGACGCAAAGTGCAACCATATGGAGAAGCTAAAGAAAGTGTACCGGAAACCACCGAAAAGCATTCTGGGGATTTTGAATCATTGACATGGAAAGATATAAGTCAAATATTAGATGATTTTTTCTTGAGGTTGTATTTACTTGTTATTTGTTTTATGACATTTATTTTGTTTATGACATAAGTGATTGGCTATAATATCAAGTACATTGTAATCATGTTGTACATTATCGCTATTTTATAAAGTTTTCCGTTGATATTTCTAACTGGTAATTCCCTTTTTCAGCACAGTAGAGTGATATGAAAAAAGTTATCGCTAAAAAACTAAGGGTGCACTGTTTCTTATTGTAGTAACATTATATTATGTTAAGTAATACGTTTTAATGTCATTGGAAGTCATAGTGATTTGTGATTATCATATAATACGATACATTGGCATTAGCAGAAATATTATATCAAATGAACTTTCAAGGGATACTTACAATAGCTTATATATGTACCGATTATCAGATTGTATGCATGTTGATATTATTAGTTACATAGTGTGCTAGTAATACGGTATATATGGGGTCAGTAAATTCCATATGGGGTGAGAGCAAAGAATATGGGGTCAGTAAATTCCATATGGGGTGAGAGCAAAGAATATGGGGTCAGTAAATTCCATATTGGGTGTGAGCGAAGCTCGAATCCCCATATGGAATTTACTGACCCCATACATACCGTTTTGTTTTTATAAAGGGACGTAACACCACTACTAACCGTGTATGAAATAAGGTCCAACTCCCTACTACCTTAAATGGAATATAAATGGACGTAACACAACTACTAATGGTGTATGAGATAAGCCCGCCTCCCTACTAACCTAATATCAAATATACACGGTCTCCACGAGGGCGCTTTTAACTAGATACATTCCTAGAAATGTATAGGAGGTACGATAATGTCAAATATCAACTGCGAGTCACAATATGAAGCTTTTTGTCGAGTGAACAATAAGCCTTCATATTGTGTCGAACAGCTGATATCTTACAATATCAATTTGCAGATAACCTGATTACCGATTTATCGGGCTGTTTTTGCGTCTTTTGAAGTCTCTTCGAGTATGTTTGATCCCTCAATTATTTCAAAAACCAAACCATAATTATGCAAATGTTGGAGAACAGATAAAACAAAAAGAATTAAATCACACTTATTGAGACAATGAAAAAAAGTCGCAATAACAAATACCACGAAATCATTTTGTAAAAAAACAAATCGAGTGAACAGTTGTAATTCTGCGAAATTGTTGAAAGGTATAATATTGATGTTAAGAATATAATAAGGTTTATATTTAGTAGTGGATTTGTATAGATATTAAATACTATACTGGATCAAAGATTTGTTTTCTATTACATAATATTTTACTCAACTTTGTCAGTTCATATCGAAAGTCTATTCTGCTTTCATTGGATTTTTTTCATGAAACCATAATTTATTCTTTATTATCATTGTACAAATTTTTTGAACCTTTTGTTATCTTACTGTGCAAGACTGATCGAACAAAAAATCTAAAGTCATGTAAAGTTTTTCGGTAAATTTCCGACTTTTTTCACTGCGTTCAGTACTACAATGAATGTATGCAATATGCTGTAAGTGATTTAAATTTATTCAGGTCATGTTAAGACTATCGAGTATCTGTTATTAATCTTTTTAAAACAACAATTTTCTGAATTGTCTTAAATTCTAATATGACGTGCTTCTTTAGCTTTGTAAAGAAACCATACTTTATTATCCAATAAAATTAGTTTACACATGCGTATATTGACTACGGCAGAAAAATGAATTTTATTAAATTGGTATTCGCATTTAATGTATTTCATAAACTTGGGACACTTTCAAACACTAAAATATGATACACATTTTGTTACTAATACTTTTACAATGACAACAATGTGTTATAATTCGAAATTGACATATTTGACCTAGATACCGCAACGTTCATGTTGGCTGTTCTAACTTTAAAACCCCTCTCACTGAAAAACACGTTTCATCTATCTTGTTAAAAGGTATGTATATAATAATTTCATTGAAACATATAATCTGACGATAAAATATAAAAATAAAGTATAGGTTAATACTAAAATGACAAAATTGTTTCATATTTATGATAAAATGGATTGACCCTAGCAGGGAATCGAACCCCATTCTCCTATAAAAAAAAAATAGGCGTAATTACCAATATACCACCAAGGTTTCCAATCCATTTTACAAATGCAACAATATTGTCTCTCAGTATTAATTTTAATCATCATGTAATACAGCATTTGAAATCGGCAGATGCACAAAGGCGTACGTGCCCTTAACTTAACAGGGTGTAACTTTTAGCTACCGCAAGTTTAGTCCAAATAATTATGACGTCTGGCAAGGCTATTTTATTTTTTTTCTGGGACGCCGTTGAAAAATTAAAAAAGCCTTGCCAGACGTCGTAATTATTTGGACTACCGCAAGTATAAATGAATCTCTGTCAAAGGGCCCCTCCTGCAAAGTCTCGAATGTCAGCACAACTTTATCAAGCAATCCTCTATCAGATATGAACATAAATTACCAATGCTACAATAACCGGCGGAACATTTACAAAATTAATTTAGTAAATGAAGATCGACCTACCCGATTCTCCTTGTGCGTCCACCGCCATTGACAACTGACTTGAAAATGTGCGTGTCAGAAATTGACCTCAAAGAAAAAGACGTTGAATTATAACTTTTCTGTTATTTTGTGACACAAATATTGTTTAAGTTAATAAATTTGTTAATTTCTGTTTCAATTTTAAATTTTAGAAATACACAACTTTGCGAAATTAAACTGGTTTAAACTAGTTGGATAAAAATCGACAGGGAGGTTGATGGAAGAGCCTACACAAATATTGTACCCTTGTACACAGCGAACATAGAAATTACCTTAATTGTCCTAATCAGAATCGAAATAATTGATGCCAGCTATACTATCGCTCTGGCAAAAATAATCACGAATATAATGCCTACCCATGTTAAAACTACAATAAAGTATAGCTGGCATCAATTATTTCTTAAATTTACTGAACAGTACTGAATTGACTGCGAGGAAATTGTCTTTTAAATAGTACTGAATTGATTTCGAGATAAGTGTCTTAACAGTTCTGAATTTACAACTCGAAATTATCTAAAAAAAACTCTTAACACGACGTTGTGTTTTATCTAAACATTTTCAAGGGAGTCGCTAATGCATCCATGGACATATTTGAATAAGGCTATTTATATTTAAAGCTAGATATATGGGAAAACCCATGTTTATTTTTGAACATGATATCTGGACATCATGATGTTGTTTTTTTTTGTTTTTGTTTTGCTCTGTGTTCTGTCGGTAGGTTCTCATTATATATACACTATATATTCGTCATCCCCGAATATAATAATAGATTTTTGATCTATCAAAAGTATATCCTATTATTCTAAATTCTTACTCATATAAATAAATATTTATTTATATCACAGGATTATCTAAACCACATTTGATTAAATATGAAATGTTTTATCTATCTTACCTAAAATAGATTATTAGAATTGAGGGGACATAACATAATTTGCAGATTTTACAAAAATCCTCTGATACCAATCCTTACTTCCAAACTTAATAAGTATTGTTATGAAAAATTCAGCTTTAATCTTTTAGTGATTTTTTTATAATGATTTTGATCATAAGTAGACGTTCTAATCAAAACTTTTGTAATTATTTTCATTGTAAAACACCATAGTTCTTTCAAATCATCAAAAACGTCCAGTATATATATCAGTGACACTTTAATGATGTTGGGGACTGGTAGCAATGGATCAGATCCCTGCAGCTGCGATCTGTCGAATATGCTTAAACATTATGAATCTATATGATCTATATGATCTAGTGTGCATTAATTACCATTGCATCCACAAATTTCATAATAACTGTATGAAAGAGTGGATAAAACTTAACAAAACATGTCCATTATGTCGGACAACATGGAAAAATATAGACTGCTGACAAACCAATTTAAACCGAGTTAATCGATTACAACTGTTAAGAAATTTAACTTACTCAATTTTAAAATTTAATGAATAATACTGGCAACTGCTAGTATTTTTATGCTTTATATCGTTAGAACGGATGAATCCTTATTTTCACCTGTACAAAGACACTGTATAAACTCATTATAAATCTTTGAAAGACACGTCTCTCATTCAGTTATCGAGGAAAAAGATAGCGAGAGAAATAGTGACGACAATTATGCGTTGCGATTTCATCGTTGAATATATTCTATCGTGAAAGCAATCAATAATTCAACTGCAAAATATATAGAAATGCCCATTGTATTATCAACAGTCGGTAAAAAATAGAAAAAATATATCTGGCAAAATATCTAATTCAACTTACTCAATAATAATATTAACAGAAAAGAACAAAAGAACCAAGTTTTTAAGGAAAACACAACAAAAGTCATTAAAGAAAACCTCGTCTTGGATCTACTATTGTCCCGTTCCTGTAAATCATGATATATTTGAAACTGAAATCTTTCGTTTGTTTGATAATGCATTTAAACAAACGTCGTATTTTTTTTAAAAGATACCAATTATTAAAAAATGTGTAAATTCACATTGCGATAAGACGTGTCACGGTACTTGTCTATCCCAAATTCATGTATTTGGTTTTGATGTTATATATATATGTTATATTTGTTATTCTCGTGGGATTTTGTCTATGTGTGTTACATTTTAGTGTTATGTCGTTGTTCTCCTCTTATATTTAATGCGTTTCCCTCGGTTTTAGTTTGTTACCCCGATTTTGTTTTTTGTCCACGGATTTATGAGTTTTGAACAGCGGTATACTACTGTTGCCTTTATTGATAGAATTCGTGTTGCTTAGTTTGTAGTTTTCTTTATTGCGTCTTGTTTACTACAATTTGTCTGTTTGTCTTTTTGTAGCCATTGCGTTGTCAGTTTTTTTCGATCTTTTAGTTTGAATGTCCCTCTGGTATCTTTTGCCATCCTCATATTGACGAACGAACATTCTTGACGAATTGTACATAATGGGAGATTTGCCATGATTACATATTTCAAGTTTTAAGAATGTTTGTGAAAACACAATTACCGCTCTTTTTACGTCCGTTGTTCGAGATAAGTTCGTTCTTCAATATCCTGGACATCTCTTTTAAGAACTGTTTTCACTTAAGAGTAAAGCATTACTCGATATCAAAAACCTAAAATTCCATCAAGAGCATCATTTGTAAAATATGAGTTTCGATTCCAATGTACGATCCTACATGTTGGTTGGATCAATTTCCTAGCTTTGTCTGTACATTAATGTTTATTCCCAATCGTAACAAATCTAGTTGATGATGATGCATGCAGAACAGAAGACACGTATTGTGCGGACACATCGATATTTTCGTTGTACTTTTATGTACTGTAAGTGATATTCAATGTTTGTTTTTTAAATTCAATCTTTGTTTCAAATGTACATAAATATATGGCTGATGATTTTCTTACAGAATTACACATTTTTCTGTCTTATTCAACTTACGGTGTTTCAACAACGACAGGTGATTGTATAATATACCAATCTGGTAATCCCCCTCCTTTCTTTCAGTGGTAATGTTTGTTTTAGAATTTTTTAAACGGTTTGGAAGAAAATTTGACTTAGTTTGCAATCGGTTAATAATTTGTGTTTGCTTATTTTAATATGAAGGTCTTTTCAACAAAAATTAAAGAGAAAATGGTATAGTTATAGTGACACTGCACGAATCAAAGTTTCAATGAGAAAAGAGGATGATGCTCATTATGCATGGTATGACTATTAGAACCCATATAATATATAATAGCATTGCGTAATAGACAACATCTGATATTAATTTTATTTAGATTTTATTTTTATAAGTTATCTAGAAAGAAACAAAGAATAGATATTCCCCCGTGTTTTTAAATCACAACAAAGCCTGCATATTTCTTAAAACTCTGAACTCGACTTAAAAGAAATGCAAAAGATACCATACGAATATTCAAACTACAAAGTCGAAAATAAACTGACAACGACTTGGCTAAAGAGATGAATACCAAGAGACAAACAATAGTACACAAAACAACACATAACACACTGAAGGCTTACAACACAAACCCTACCGAAAACTTTGGGTCATATCGGTTCCTCTGGAAGGGTGAGCAACTCCTGCACCACATGTATGACCCATTGAGTTGTTCATGTTAGTAAAAAACAGTTATAAGTTTAATTCGGCTGGTCACATTCGTCAAACGGGGACGAGATTGTCGACACAACACTGATAACTTATTATCTGTAAAACGAATATTCCATAACGGCCAACCAATTCGTAATGGTGCTCGTAAAACATTCACAGAGTAACTTCAACTACCGTCACTTGGAAGTCCTGATTAAATAGCTTCTTTGTGAGCAGCAACCCTCTATCAAGGAAATAATAATAGGAAGAACAAGCCATATAAATAGTATTACCTTGGAGATATATAATCCGTATGCGGGCTTTGCTGGAATGTAATCACATAGACATGGAAATTTAATAATTGGGCAGCCGAAATCATCTCTGTTGTCTTAAAGTTTTGTTTTTTACCGACCTTCGATCTTAATGTTTTAGATATAACTCAAGATATTGAACTGTATCTTTTGTGTCCTTTGTCGCAAGTTCGATAGAATAGATGCGTTTAAAAAGTCGTAAATTTTGAATTATTTAGTGAGACAACTCATCTATATAGGCCCTGAAAGTTCTTGTATCAAGTCAGCGTAATATAAATAAAGAGACAAGTCGGCAAGAAAAGGGGCACAGCTTATTCCAATTGGGAGATCTTTTGAGTTTTTTTTTGGAAAAAACATCCTCCAAACGTTACAAATATGTTGTCAATAAAAAAATCAAGAATCCCGATCATCAGAATTTTTGTTTGTTTGAATCAACTGATAATTGTTTGTTTCTACTTGGGTAATTTTTTCCATAAAGGAGGACCAACTCTTTCAATTTTTCTTTTAGTTTGGAATGGGAAATACTTGCAAAAAGGGATGACAAGTCAAATGGTTTTAATCTGTAGCAAGATTCATGTCTTGAATTGTATGTACCCTAAGTGACGACATCAAAAGTTCAATGTAGGATAAAAACTTAATCCATATAGTTTTTTCACTGACCCTCCTACCCCCTTCTCAATTTAATTTGGGAAAAATTGATTAACCAATAAGGATGTCAATTGAAAAAAACTTGCCGCAATTTTGACACCCCCCAACCCCCCAACCCCCCCCAACCCCCAACCCGCTAAACTATTTGAACGAAGCATTTTATCCTTCATTGATTTTTTTTATGTCGTCCCTAAATGACATTTTCTTTTCTTTAGTATTTACATCTGATGTACGCTACCTCTAGAATGAGCAGTTTAACGATAACTTTGAAGTCTGGCTTAAAACAATTCAATTGATGTTTATAATTTCGAAAGATGTTTCGTGGAAACTTTAGTATTTAGTAAGTGTCGAGTGTTGTTTTCTCAAACAAAAGAAGATTATTTACCGACCTGACGAAAATCGTTTCTAGTATATTTTTTAAACACTAGTAACGAAATAAATAAATGCAGAGATAACACCGTTAAACATCTGTTGTACCAAATCACATGCTATTTAAGTTCAGTTGAATATCTGTTTTGATGAGCGGAAGCAATTTTCTAACATGTATGCCCTATTAGATTATTCTAGAAAGAATCGGCAAGGTTAATATTGATACCATTTACTGTATGCCATGAAGACTTGTTGAGGTATCTTAAACAGTAGAAAACTAAACTAGCTTTATTCGTTTGAACTACAAATTGTTAGATAAATCTTGCGAAATTGGATTTTATTGTTGTTAAAGTTATTGATATTTTCGACTGTTAAGTTAAATTTGTCAATTTACAGGAAAAACATAACAAAAATGTTATTATAATTGTAAAATATTGGTACAAATTTGTACATATGTGTATTGGTACTTTGGTACTAACATGAAACTATTATTGTTATAAATAGCAATTCAGGAATGTTTCTCACTCATGCATTGCTTTGGTTTCCTGTCGGGTTCGGTGCAGTAACAATTGGACCGGACATATATGCTTCTTAATAAATTGAATAGTATGTTTTTTTTTGTGTTTTTTTGTTATTTTCATTGATAAAGTTTTCCTCATGTAGGATTTTGTTTATATCCTTCTTTGCCTTTTTAGACCTGATTGAATTCAGGACAAAAGTACGTCTTTGTTTGCATTTGTTATGGAATACAACAAAAATCAACACAAAAACATGTAAGAGCCCGGGAACTTATAACACAATGTCCATCCCGCTCGTACAATAACACTTATATAAGAGAACCGCAAAATCCGCAAAAATCAAAATTCTACATAAACTATTTTTTACCACAACCTCGGATTATGGTAAATTGTCAAAAGTAGAAATTACATTTAAAACATTTTACGAACTGTAATATTTTTAAAAGCAATATTTTCGTCACGCTTGATCTAAGGCTATATGTGCAAAAAGTGTACTGTATTACACTTACCTATAACATATGTTTTCCATGGAAAGCACACATGAATGTTGACGATTGAGTAAATACTCAAATTTTAACATGCAATTAATATTTCTAAAATGATAAAACATGAACCTAAGAAGGCAATAATTCAATTAAACATTTTATCACAACCTTATTGTTGATCACAAGTGCAGTTTTGTTGATCAGGCTTGCAGTATCTTTGATCGTTGAATTGGTGATTACTGTAAAAAATTATTCATTATTTTAATTTTTGTTGTCATTGGGTTGTCAGCTTAACTCAATGTATGAGTACTGAATTTCATTTTGATATGTTTTGCCAATAAAGAAACACACATAGAGGGGTTATTTTTTCTTTTTTACACTTTGTTTTTTTAGAAGTGGGAAAATTTGTAGGTTGATTGTGATATTTATTGGTTGCATTTTGTAGTATATAAACAACAAAAAGACATGCGGAATTCCGACGGAGATAAAATGTACTCATGCATCTGATACTCAAGAACAAATACATACTAGTTAGTACAATTTTTAAGACTGAAATTGAAACAGTTATGTTTGGAGACAGCAAGTTTACGATGCAACGGTACATATATATCATTAATTTCTCGAAGCAATTTTATTTAAAGTCCTACAATGTATACTATACATATTACTTTATGTTTGTTTTCTATCCTATATAGGATCCAAATTCTGGGGGAAAAAATTACAACAAAAGAATATAAATCTCTATCAGTCTTTCGTTTATAAGTATAAGCAATGTTTTTTTTTTTGTTTTGTGTTGTGTATGTTTCGTTAAATCTATTCTTACGTTTTGTTGACGGGTTGCCTTTACCATCGCGGTACTTCTTTAATAAGTTGTTATATGAACAGAAGGGGCTACCTTGAAACTTCAATTGTCTGTATTAAATGAAATTCATGATTTAGATTTACATTGATAGAAGATTAGAAAGTCGTTTTGCCGACAAGGAAACAAGCACATCACTTCACATCAAAAGCATATGATTGTTTTGCTTGGATAGAAAAAATATTTGGAGTGGGGTATTTCTAAATGCATACCATTCATTTTCACGTCTTTTTATGCATGTTGACCAAAAAAGTTGCACGATAAAAACTTGCCCGTTCCGTATACATTAACAACCTGCATTTTATATTATAAGTCTGAATATTTATTACACCCTAACTATCTCATCACTCTCCCAGGTTAAGTGGAGGATTGGGTCGAAGCAAACATTTCTAACCCCTCAATATTCTGTATGTGCCGATCTCTTATTTAAAAGGGACGTATAATTTGGGTGCTCTGTATCACAATTATGTGTGTTTCGTTATTTTATTTTTTTTAATAGAAATCAAAGAGATAGGTTTCTAGTTTAAACTGTCTACATTTTCATTTTTAGAGCTTCCATTGTATTTGATTTGAGTTTTTGAGTTCGAAACGTTTTAAATTATTTTCAAAACACATATTTATGCAATTAGAATATTAAAATATATAGCATATATATAAAGTGTTCAACTTTTGAATTAAACATTGTTAATTATAAACTTTACCCGGCCACGTCCACTTGTATTTTGACCATCTGATGAGTTAAGCCTTTTTCAACTGATTTTTATCGTTTGTTCTTATGTTGTACTGTCATACATGTACCAATGTCCCAGGTTAGGGGGAGGGTTGGGATCCCGCTAACATGTTTAACCCCGCCACATTATTTATGTATGTGCCTATCCCAAGTCAGGAGCCTGTAATTCAGCGGTTGTCGTTTGTTTATATGTTACATATTTGTTTTTCGTTCATTATTTTTATATAAATAAGGCCGTTAGTTTTCTCGTCTAATTTTTTTTTGCATTGTCTTATCGGGGACTTTTCTAGCTGACTATGCGGTATTGGCTTTGCTCATTGTTGAAGGCCATACGTTAACCTATGGTTGTTAATGTCTGTATCATTTTGGTCTCTTGTGGACAATTGTCTCATTGGCAATCATACCACATCTTCTTTGTTTTTTATATATTTTCATTTCTTTTTGGCAACAATGTAGAAGCGACCTAATTTTGAGTATACATCTCCCACTTGATACAATATTCATATACCTACTTTTCTCATCATGATTTCCTTTGTAGAATAGGGAGTTGCTTCTTAATTAAAGGTATAGCAACGCCACATTTGAAATTGGCCTGCCACAAGTCAGGAGCCTGTAATTAAGGGTTGCGTTTTGTGCAATGTCTCGTATGTGTTTGTCATTAATTGTTTTGCATAGTTTTTTCTTATGTTGTGCAGTTATACAACTGTCCCGGGTTAGGGATATGGTTTAGATGCGCCAATACACTAGTTGAATCCGCTGCATCTTTTTCCTGACCTGTCATATGTAAGGAACCTATTGTTAAGTTGTTGTTGTGTTTCGATGTGGTTCTTATGTGTTTCTCATTTCTCCCTTTTGTATAGATTAGACCATTGGTTTTCCTGTTTGAATATTTTCACGCTTGTCATTTTGGAGATTTGTACAGCTTGCCGTTGTTGAAGGCTAAACTGTGACACATAGATGTTAATGTCTGTGTGATTTTAGTCCTTTGTGGAGAGTTGTCTCATAAATACAATGTCTTTTTGTTTCTTGTAAACAAATGACTCCAAAGAGTGGATGTTATCATTCGAAATGATTACAGCCGCCATCATGAACAGGTTGATTGTATTGAAATACCTGTTTTCACACATAACGGACATGACTCAGGTGTCGTAACCTTGATCCCGTCTTCTTCTCCTCAAAAGTGACATTACCGAATAAGACTAGTCGGTTAACTTACAAACATTTTCAACTCTTAAACGGTGATTTTGATCTTAACTCTCAATTATAATTCTGAACAATAAGACCAAAAGTAAGATCGATCAAAAGGTCCTTCTCTCCTATTGAAACACCTGCAATCGACTTGGTTTTTGAGGTAATTCGTTTTTGCTAAGCATTTTAAATACTTGCTTGTTATGTTTTTATGCCATTTTTGTGTTGCTGTTGCTATTATGTATTTGACTTATGAGATTGAATATCCCATCCTTTGTTTGTTAATTAATATGCTAATTGTGTTAATACCATGAATTATCTATAAAAAAGTGTGAAACCATCAATTATCACAAAATATGAAACCAACCACGAGATATCAAATACTCAGGAATTTCTTTGGCACTACTTTTTTTCCAAATGAATGTATTTCATATATCCATTAGGCTAATATTGTGAATCCCATTTGTTTTATTAATATGCGTGAAGTCGTTTGTTCGATGATCTGTCTGCTTTGACTAAAGCATTGCAAATTGCCTTAAACTAATTATCTGCTTAACACGTGGCATTTATGAGCTTAAGCAATGAATAATCGGCTCTGTATATAATATAATTTTGTCCGGCTACGTATCTTCCTGCATGTCTTTACCATATTTTATAAATATTAAAACTTGTGAAACTCCATTTCAACGTGACTGTCTAGTTCCTTATGTCGTATCTTCAGTCCCCTTCTCTTTTAAATACTGAATTAGATTATTAACCGGGTTTGTAATATTACGAGCAACACGACGGGTGCCACATGTGAGGCTGGATCTGCTTAACATTCCGGAACACTTGAGATAACCCCCCAGTTTTTGGTGGGGTTGGTGTTGCTTCGTTTTCTATGTTGTGTATTGTGTTCTATTATTTTTCTGTTTGTCTTTTTCCTTTTTTAGCCATGTCGTTGTCATTTTATTTTCGATCTTTGAGTTTGACTGTCCCTCTGGTATTTTTCACCCCTCTTCCGTCAAGGTTTATGTTCAGGGACGTACACATTACTATAATGAATTTCCAAATTGATATAGAACCACATCTATTATCATTGCAATCTGCAATGAACATATTACATCTATACTTTTAAACACGAAGACCTCATGTTGTGTGTCGCTTCTCTTCCTTCAACAATACATTAATGATCATGCCTCTGTGTCCTATAGATACGATGTATAGTCACATTTGTCATCCATTCAAATGATTATTCAGTTTGGGTTATTTTGGGAGAAAAACGAACAAAATTCGTCCGGATATTTTTCCGTCATTGGACGAAATTTTAAGTCAGACTAGACTTCCGGTTTGCTTTTTTTCTGTACTTTGAACATACAAAGACTATGAATATACAGATAAACGCAAACATTATTGAAATTAATAGAAAAAAAAAGTAAATTTTGGAGGAAAAAAATGAGGAGCCGGGCTGGAAAAACAATTGTAATGTCCCAAAGTTCTTATGACTTCTCCAGTCATAAAATCTTTTTACAAAAATTCATCGGTCACTAAGTATATTAAACTAGAGGGGGTCTGTATAATATATCAATGACCACCGTGGATTGATTAGTAAACTGAGAATTAATCGTAAAAAGCAAACACACTTTATCTATAGTAATGAATGTTCATAATATACTAAATGTATGTTCATATTAATTGAAAAAAATAGAAAAAAACGGGCATTTTGGGGGAAAAGGAGGAGGGGTTGAAAAACAATTGTCCTGTCCCCAAGTTCTGTACCTATAACTGTTGATACCTTTCCTGAAATACTCCAGGCATTATTTTTTTTACAAAATCCTACAACTCTTTACATACTTTCAACCACGCTCTGAATGCCTGCGATTTCGGGGATGTGTTCAAGCATTTATCATCCTTGCTTAAGCATTTCAGTTTTGGTTATTTTGGGAGAATAACGAAAATCAAGGCGTTCTGATATTTTTTCCGTCATCGGACTGACTTTTTGATCAATAGAAATGACTTCCGCTGCCCTTTAGGCCTGTTTAAAATTAAACATAATTTGCATAAGTACTTGGGACAGGACAATTATTTTGCGTTTTTCTGTAAATTATGATTATACATATACTACAAATAAAGTGTATTTGCTAATTACTTTCAATTCCAACTGTTACTATCCACAGCGGTCACTAATGTATTTCTGTATACTACATACACATACTATGAATAAATTGTATTTGTTATAATTTACTATAAATTCCACCAATGGTTTACCTGGGGGGGGGGGGGGGGGGGGGGGCGCTTTAATATTCACAGCGGTCACTGATACATATATATATATATATCAAGTCCCCAAGTACCTTTGACTTATGATACCTCTCCTAAAATTCTCATGTTATAATTTTTTTACAGTTTACTAGACCGCGATTTCGCGGGAGTGTTCTAGTATAGTTTAATTTTTATTATATATTTGACATGAATCCTAGAAATAACTGTTTGGATAAAACAAAGAAAATGGTGAGGAAATAATTTATTTCAAGTTAACGTAGCGTGTGACCAAATACTTTATATAAATCGACAACGATTGCTGGAACACCATTTGTTCTCTTATTTTTAAGATAAAAGGTTCATACTTAACAATTCTTTTATCCAAAACTTACGATTTAGCTCTGTTCCAACCATAATAAAATTTAACAAGGGGAAATACACAGATACATAAGAAAGTTTTCATTTTACCCATAATATTTTCTTTATGATGAATTTCATGGGAAAAGTTTGTTTTAATTTTTAACCACTTGACGGGAAGTATTTTAAAACAAAGGATTACATTGAACTTAACAATATACGGAACAAATTTTGTTCATACGTTTTAATGATCTGTTTCGAAAAGGAAATGAAACATGTATTTCCCCATGTTTTACCTTTCAACTTTCTAGTTAATGAATGATTAAAAGTTTCAACAGTGAAAAACACATTGCATATTCAATTAGGAATCGTAATACAAAGCAATCATTCAACAGATAAACTGTAACACAAAAATAAATATTAGGGAAAGACGCACTTGTTGTTAATTATAAAAAGTCAGAAATTTTAAAATGAATATAACTAGAATGCCACTAGCAAACAGGCAAGGAACTGCTTCCCCCATTCGATGCATTACCCGTGTGTTGTCTCCGTGTAACTGACTATCGCTTGCTTGTTTGTATTTTTCGTGTTTGACAAAAGCGTTCTTGTTTCTAATGTTTTGGATTATTGTAATGCCCGTTTACATCTTCTGGTTCTTCCGGTTATGTTTATGGTAATCATGTTGTCTCCCATTGAAGCAAATGGAATAAACTAAAACCTTCATGTTGGCGTTTGCATGGACGAGACTGAAATGATCAAAGAGTATACCAAAGGTCGTGTCATTCAGATTGATAAAATATAATTTTTGTGATAACAATGCCTTTTCCAAATCTTAAATCGAGAAGACTTTATTTCTTATTGTTAACAAAAAAGGTTAATATTTTATTAAATTAATACCTTGAAATATTTTGAAACAAATCAATGCTTTCTTTTTTGTTTGTGTTAAGCTTAAAATATCATAACATAATTTGAAACGGACATGATCTTTTTTTGGTAGACCACAGTAAAGGAACACAAGTCTGAAAGTTACAAATAAGTTTGTTTCCCCCATTATTAATTTCATCTTATAGCTTCTTTATATCACAGATGGTTTTTAAATTTTCTCTGTCCAGTAGATTACTGCAATTATTGTTTATGAGTATTGCATTCAAAATATTATCGGCATATTCCCAAAAACTGGAAGATGAATTCACTTTTTTAAAGGAACGCAGATCCCGATGTAGTGTCGACGATTTTTTTTTCTGAACTAAGGAAATCAGCAGGGATGCCTGCTTCTGATGCAAGCAAGGTTAATATACACTAATAAATTCAAAATACTGTTCCACTACAGTTTCTGTATTATTTAAGCATTTCATAGAGACCCCGCTTTACATGCCATTAAAATGGTTTAAATATCAACAAATGGAACGTCGGTCCAACGATTTACAGAATTCTTTTCTGTAAATCGTCGCGCTCTCCTGTAAGTTGTCGGACCCGGAAAATGTTTTTATCATAAAATGTGTTTCAACAAGATCCACCAAATAGGAGGGAGCTAGTGTTTTTCATGCATAAATCCTAAAACTTTCGTAATATAAATCATCCAAATTGCAGTCAATGATTTTACTTAAATGTTTGGCTAATACTCACATGTCTTAGACTGATAACACACTGTTAAAATAACGCATTTGCTCTACAGCAAATGCATGAGCTTTAAATAGATTGCCACGTTAACGGTCTGAGTATGTTCAGTTTAAGTACAATCTAAACCAAAAACCTACTCAATCTGCAATTGTCCGAATTTGTATCTATATAAGTATAATTGTTTCCCATATGTTCCCATAAATACCAAATATCCGATGTTTGGCCCTATTTTTGAAGTCTTAAGGTTTATTTCAAAACATATTCCTGAAATATATTTTTCATCATATATTTCAACAATCATTTATGGAAAACATGCAAAAGAAAAAACAAAAGACGCTAGTTTATTTACATCCAACAATCTCAGCATGAAAATACAATAAGAAAGAATTGAAAAACTCTAACACGTAAACCACCACCTATACTGTTTTATTTAGTCATTGTTTATTAATTACCCATTATTGATACAACAGGGGCATGTAAGATCTCCCGGCACGCTTGTCACACGAATTCAATTCATAGGTTTTTAAATAAATCTTTGTCATTTTTTATCTTTCCTTTGGAAATATCAGATTTTTCACATTTTCTGATATATTCTCTCCTATCTCAAAGTTTAAAAGCCATTGTCCCAGTAGAAACCCAAATATATTGATTTTCTTCATGTCAGATATGAACATTCTGGTAGTAACGATTGGTTTTTCGATGTTTAGCCTCCGTAACAGTTTATATCGATTTACTCGGAGTCCCATAATTCTAAGGAAAACGTTTGGATGCATATATCGTTTCTACTATTTTATTGGTTCATATATACGTAAAGAATATTTTGATTCCAAAAACTTGAAGCAAAAAAGTGATATAGTAACATTTGAGTTCATCAAACTTTCCATCAAGCAACTTGTTATTTTTCGAATGTCGGAGCCCCGCGTGACAGTCTCCCGAAGGACCAAAACATTATAAAACCGTACAGTTCCGTTCCCACACTGTGTATTAATTATTGTAAAATAACACCTAATGTAAAAATAAATACACTGTTCCGAGTTCGTCACCCATTACTATCTTTTGGCGTCATAAAAACCAGGTGCAGAAGGAATTAAATGTAAAAAATTAACATGAAACTATCTTTCGGACGCCAGGTGTATGTTGCGCTTTAAAACTTTAAATGTCAGTGGAGGTGTATATAGGCCCGAAAAAAGTCAACCAGAAAGTAGAGTTTGTGCGAGTTACAATGTTAGTACATATTGAGTGATATTTTTTTTTCATCCAGTGACAAACATGAATTTTCAGGACGAGGTTAAGTAGTGGAGTGACAGTTTGATATGTTCAAATTACAGTCATGAATATAAATTAAAACTAGGTGATTGTTTAAAATCTAGAAGTGCATACTTGTAAAATCATTAACCCGTTTACCCGCACACATTTCCCGTCCTATAATCCCAAGCGATGATAAAAAAAATGATTACTCGAAATCAATATCAATGAATCAGGAGGTGTGTAGAATATCTGGTTAACATAAGGCAATTTGAATTTTACCAGTTTGATTTGATACACAATGTTTTGACACAGTCTCCAAATACCCAGTCTAAAATGTCAACCTCAGCGTTGATTATATACCTTTTCGGAATACATCTGATAGATAAACAAGTTATAATATGTTAAGCTTATGTATTGCTTAAAAATAAAATTGATGGCTTTACAAGGATTTTCTAAAAAAAAAAAAAAAGATGTTTAAAGCACATACACGATATATTTATCCAACTGTTTAACGGAATAATCTGTCGAATGGCCAATGTTGTCTAAATCTGCGTCTGTGTCTTGAAAAACTGATCTCGCCTTCAAACTCTTCCTCCATGTGTCCAACATTAAAAATTGAACCTAAAAGACATTGAAAGTTGTAGAAAAAACATGGTTAATTTCCATTAAACAAAATATCTACGCAAAATATGTGTTTGGTCATCGTTTAAAGCAGATGTAACCTCGGTCCTATTGTCCAAGTGAAGGTTATTTATCGTCAATTACAAAATCTGTGAAATAAACATGTAAAAATACTATGTTATAAAAAAATAGCTATGATGGGCATACTTCAATTGTTCTATAAGGTATCATACCATATTTGGAAACCTAAATCATTTCGTTTTATTATAAATTTAGTATATTCATAAAGGACATACAAACTCAAAAACAAACTGATAACATGTTAAACAAAACTATGTTATTGAAAACAACTGTGATGGGTAAACCTTAGTTATCTATCATCGTTTTAACTGTATAGGAATGATTTTTTTGAGGACCGAATCAGTCAATGAAATTAATAACCTTTGTTTCTACATCAAACTAGAAAATTCACAATTGGGTTGATGAAATCATTGTTTTGTTCGCAGTCGTTACCTGTTAAAGATAAATCAAGATATGAAGCGTTCTTAATTGTACCTAGTGTATCCTTTATGTCGTGGAATGGACGCGTTGAACATAAAACTGTTATAGTTCAAAAATCGAATTATTAAGTGAAGGAACATTTTTTTTATAGCTAAAAGTGGAGTGGAATGAAAATGCTGGCATCTTCTTTCTTCATATGACTCCTGTAACATGTTTCAGGAACATTATCATATTGTGACAAATCTGGACTGATAATTGTTATTATTTAACCTATTATTTATTGTATATTACATATATCTATTTGAATATTGCCGGGTGGTCAACTTCTCAGGTGTGCACAAACACTGATAAATGCATTGACTTTCATACTCATGATTTAAACTATTTGTACTTTGCAAGCGATAAGGGCCAGTTTTATTTGTATATCTTGGTAATGTTTACCTATGAAATACTTTGATTATCCCGTCATATAGTGATTTATTTTGACAAATATCGTCGTGAGATTCAACTTGTTTACATCTGCCATGACACCGTTTTGTACTTTCACTTTGCGATCTCATATTATTATTTGTTTAAGTTAACACTTTATCAATGCAGATAAATTGCGTATTTATTCTGTTTGTGCCTCCCTTTTCATTAACATTGTTTTTATTTATGATAGAACAGGGTTTTCATTGATCTCATTTAAGCATTATATCTAATGCGTAAGGTTAGGTAAATTACACATAAGTTCATACGCCGTAGTGAGAAAGGAATTTACTGTCCGTTTAATTATAGCATTATGTAGAAATGTCCTTTTAGTTTCATACGCTTTTAAATATAATTCGGACAAGAAGGACAAAGTGAGGACAACTTAATAATGTTTCTTTATCTAATAATAACGAAATATGATTGTCTTCTTGAATGTTTCAAGCCAAAAGACGTAAGAAACGTTGCTTTTGATTGGACGATTAGATGTTTACTCTAACATCATAGTAAGTGCCAAAAGACATAAATAGGAGCCTGTAGACAAACATGTCATTCTAAATCAAGTCTTTGAGCTGTCAACTACAATTTATATTGACCACCCGATTTATTGTTTTATTTGTTGAAAGATGAATGTGTATTTGATGTTTATTATATTGAAAGAAGAACTGAGTCTAAAATACGATTGAAATAAATACTATAGTTATGTATTACAAATCTTAGTGTTTCTTCACGATACTGTTGAGTTAAGCAATGATTCCACTCCTCCTGAACGACCCAATGAGTTAAACAATTTTATCGTAACCCTAGCTTTGTTACAATATAACCAGTTGGTTTCAATAGAATGCCGATTAATTTTTTTTTGGAAAAAACCTTTACAATTGTTACGTCAATAAAAAAATATCAATTATTTTGATAAAGTACATTTCAATGCTTTTTATGTTTGAATTAGACAGATTTCTGCAAAAATGCATAAGTCGTCTACGTTGGTAAGTATATCTATGAAATAGAGTAGGACAATTGCTTTTTATTTGTCTTGAATGAGAAAACATACTAAAGGATATACAAGTCCAATGTCTCGATACATTACATACCAGTACAAGTCTGAAATGAACTATATTTGTACTGGACTGTACTGATTTTTACTCAACCAGTCTGAATTGGTCTGAATTTTGCTAGACATTCCTCGACCACAGTCTTAACCATACTCGACTGTACTGATAAGTATTTGACCCTTATCTTTTCCATTGAAAATAGTCTAAATTATTACTCGACCAGTCTAAAACAGTTTTATGTAGTTTATACGTGTTTCTCGTTCCTCGTCTTTATACAGATTAGACCGTTGGTTTTCCCAATTGAATGACTTTACACAGTCTAGTAATTTGCGGGGCCATTTCTAGCTTGCTGTTCGGTGTAAGTCAATGCTCTATGTTGACGGTTGTACCTTGACCTATAATGGTGTACCTTTATAAATTGTAATTTGGATGGAAAGTTGTCTCATTTGCACACATACCACATCTTCTTAATCTATTAACACATTCTCGACCTATTTTTGCAGACCAAATCTTACTCGACCAAAGGTCAGAACTATACTTGACCAGTCTAAACCATACTTGACCAAATAACTCTACTTTGTTTTTAACTTTAACTGTTAAAATAAGTTTATTTTCAACTGCCATCACAAAAAACACAATAAAATATATAAGATATATGTAAAACAGATGTTTACATCCTTTCATGATTCTAAGATATATGAAATAGAGATAGCCATATACATTGATACTTATTTAATTATATTATTTTAAATATAAGAGATTTTGTTAAAAATATATTTTCTTTTACCTAAAAACCACACCAAATTGAGGTAATAAAACTTTATTAAGATGCTTCTTGTTTGGCATGTTTTTTTTTTGTTTTTTTTTTTTAAATTTTCTTAAATTCCTTAATAATATATATAAGGTAAAAGGGATTAAAATATAAGAAATAAATAGTTATAAAGTTATAACCCTGCTTGGGACAAACTTATCAAAAAGATCACACCTGCTCAAAGAGTATAACATTCTAAATAACATTCATTCAAAATTGCAACATCATGTCAAACAAAAATCACAAGGCCTTTTGGATTCACTTGAAAGGAAATACACGAGTTTAAGAAAAAACAGGACTTTCTATTAACATGTAAAACACACATGCACTATTGTAATTAAACCTTATTAAACTACTACTTGTATGCCATGTTTTAAATTTTGACAAACATTATCTCAATTTAATTAATACATTTTTACTACAGTTTGGAAAACATTTCTATTTTGTTTTGGATAAAAGGTTATTAAAAAATTGCTATGAAATTTTTATTAACATGATTATATTATTCTTGGTTTAAAAAAAAATAAGGTGTCATTTTTTAATTTTTTTAACTTTTTCAAATCAGCTTCGATTTTCATCAAACTTTTCAGCTATCTTTATTTATCCATTTTCATTATGCCAGGATGTTTGTATATAGTGTAATGCTGTCAAACGAAAGGACTAGGTTAATAGGTTTAAATAAGCTAAATTTTTCAGTTTTGACTAAATTTAGATACCTATGATTTAAAAAAAATAATTTGTTACTTTTTTCGTTTGAATTGTTTTACATTTGTTCTTTCGTGTCCTTTTGTAGCTGACTTAGCGATATAGGCATTGCTAATTGTTGACAGCCGTATGATGACCTAGAGTTGTTATTTTCTGTGCCATTGGTCTCTTGTAAAGTCTTGTCTCATTGGCAATCATACCACATCTTCTTTTTTTTTATATATTTCGGCTGAAAAAATGTTTATGTGATATTTTTATATGGTATAAATTTATTAAGCCTTAGAATGACCAACACGCTGAGGAGAATGCTAAAGTGCTACCGCATAATATAGTCCTACTTTTTTGGTATCACTTAAATTCTGGGTGTATAGAGGAGAAGCAGTGAGTTGCGGATACCAATATAAAAATAAATAGTTGATTCGACCATCCTTAACATCCCTAATTTGAGGTGAGCCAAACGTTCATTAAGACACCACTGATTCAGTATTTCATCTTCTTTAACGATGGAGATTTTTTATCATGAGTAAAATGTAACTGTTTAAAGAAGCTTGATTTGATGTAGAATTTGTGTTCTTATTTTTGAATAGGTACCCTTAACAATATCAGAATACTAACATCTCATGTTTTTTGTTATTAAACCGCATCAATCTTTTAACTATATTTTATACCAATAGAAAATTATTCGTTCTTTTTATTCTTACTTATAAATGACCATAATGAAAGTGCTTCTAATTACCTTTACATTGAGTCTGCAATTTTGAGAAATTATTGTTCTATCTAATTTTCACCTGCTTAGATCCGTCTACACAATCTTTTTTTTCTTTTTTTTTTCTTTTACTTTTATTAAAGATCTCCTTGCCAATTCCTTTATTGGTTTGTTTCATTTTGTTTTGACAAATTTTGTTTTGACAAATTTCGTTTTGACAAATTTCGTTTTGACAAATTTTGTTTTGACAACATTTCTTTCGTTTATGTATCATTTGTTTTGTTTCATATACTTTTTTTCTTTTCGTTTATCACTTAAACGCGATTCGCACGTTTTTATTTTTTTCAATATTTTAATCAACCTTAAAAAATGTAATCTTTCAAAAGCGAAGTGATCAAAATTGTAATGAGTTTTATAGTTCAAGATTTTTGTGGAATGTCAAAATTTCGAATGTTTTCAAAATTTTGGAATGTTTGTATTTTGAAACTTTGATACAAAATTTTAAAAAACCCGTTCTTATTTTATTCAATATTTCAATCACAAAATGTAATCTTTCAAAAAGCGAAATAATCAAAATTGCAAAGAGTTCTATTATTGAAAAATTTTGTGAAAAGTGAAAATTTCGAAAGTTTTCAAAAAATATGGTATGTTGATATCATTGGATATTTTAAAACTTTGATACAAAAAAAAAGAAAGTTAACAAACTCTATGAAATATTTGTTTTACATCGGACCTACAACCTTGAGGCACATTACGTTATTCATTTTTCTGATGACCATTTCACTAAATGGTAAATTGATTTTGTATAAAATTAAGAAGATTTTATATGATTGCTAAAGACTCTTTCAACTATGTATTCCAAAGGGGAACATTTCACAAAATGGTCCCTTTCATTTACGAACAGACTAAACGTGAACACAAAATGTTTATATAAATACAACTGAGCTAAAACCGTGTAAATCAGATTTGAATGAAGATGCAAGGACAACCATAAGATTTTTCGAGCAAGTGGTAAAGATGCTTCAGTGATATCCAGTATAGAGGAACTGGCAAATTGTATGTTGATGTTGGAGGTATGCAAATATACGACAATCAAACATTTTATAACAGGTAGTATATACCAATCCATCGTGAAAGAAAGATCCTAGTGCATCTAATGATATTATATATTGAGCATGATATACTTTCCCTTTCCGGAGCACATGAGATCACCGCCATTTTTTGTAAGGGTTCGTGTTGCCTAGTCTTCTGTTTTCTATGTTTTGTTTTGTGTACTATTGGTTGAATGTTTGTTTTTTTATCTTTAACCATGGTACTCTTAGTTTGTTTTACCATTCTCAGTTTATTGTCGATTTATGACTTTAATTTCCATGTGGTATCTTCCGCACTACTTTATAAAATAGTTCCAGAAAATGCTTCGAACGAACTAAATCTTAAGCTATCAATTCAATTCTTTACAGTAGGACAACCGGAAGCGCCTGAGTGAGAATTTCAGTGCTCAGTGATACGGTTCACTAGACGACGTTGTCAACACGTAATGGCGGCCATTATTTGACGTTGGATTTGGCATTCCACGCTGAAAAGTTGCATTTATGACATTCTTGGATGCTTAAACTTTATGCTAAACAACACAAAAGGTAAAGGTTTACTCCAGATATTTCAGGTAATTATTATCAAATAAGTCGGATAAAAAAAATGACTTAAACGGCAAAAATAAAATGTAAAATTATATCAAACATGAAAATTAATATATCCAATATATCATCATTTCCTTTTCATATACTAGTATTGAATGAATTACATTCGGATTTCGGTCTAAGGTATCCGCACTTGTCTCCGGAAATATTATACCCACACAAGTTGTAAACATCCGTTTTTAAACTTGTGAAGGTCAAGTGTTCTTCGTTCTTCACGATCTCCATCGAAAATATTCACGCTTTCACTTTTTGCTCTGATAATAGAACATTGTAAACCTCTAACTGCAAATACTAACCAAAATGAATCAAATTCGAAAGCACGTATGATCACATTTCATGCCGATTGTATGTATTAAAGTTCTCTAAAAAGGGGGGTAATGTCAAGCAAACAATAGGTTACTGAGGCTACACGAATTTTGCTGAACGTCTCGGGTTCAACTCAAAAGTGGACCCACTTTTACTGTTGGCTATTTTATACCTGGTATAATATTTCATTTGGAAAAAAATATTTGTGATTTCATATATGTACACCAAAATGTAATATTCATAAAAATTAAATCTTTCATAAACATAAAATACAAATGGAAAGCGATTACAGGCACAGACTCCTCTTTCCCATATAAACAAAAATAGATAGCCATGCATCCTCTAAATTCATATCTCATATTTTAAAAGAAATTTTCACATTGAAATTAACCACTGAATCTCCATCCCATTTCAGAGCTTACACATGCATTAAAATGTATCCCCATGACCAGGAACTATTACAAATTTACGGTCTCACTAATTAGCGAGAAGAATTATTTAAGCGACAAGAAGCGACAAGAAACTATTTAGCGACAAGAAAACATTTTTTTTCTTAAAATTACTTATTCCAAATAAATATTAAAAGAATATGCAAAGAAAACAATTTTAGCAGCAAGAAATTTAATATTGATAGAAAAATAATTGATAAATTTATTTACATGATATTTTATCATTTATTATGTTTATCCTGTTTATTATGATATTACTTTTACTAATTTTAGAACAATAATATATTTATTTTATAATTTGTTTTTTAAAACTCTCTTTGTACAATTTATAATAAACTTGCAGAAAATACAGACACAAATTGTGAAATACAAAGAACTGAAATCAGAGACATGCATATATACATATAAATGTCTCTGCTGAAATAAAAAAAAATGTCAATTTATTTCTGCCCGTAATTAAACAAAAAATGAATGTATATTTCTTTATATTTAATAAAAAAAAATATGTTCTTGTCGCTAAATAGTCTTCTTGTCGCTTCTTGTCTCTAATAAGTGAGACCCCAAATTTAATATGCCTATACAGATTCTTTATATCCATTATGTTATATTATTCCTATAGCATGTATAGGCTATAGTCATATATATATATATATATATATATATATATATATACAAACTAATTAGAAATGATAATCCATTGACAATATTAATTACTTTCAAAAAATGTACTCCAACTTCATTAATATCATAATATTATCAAATTAATGGTGTTATGACGGTGGTGGTTCATGGATTTAAATTAAAACTAGGTTGTGAGTGCGCCCTAAATGTATAAAATTTCAGCTTGCATATATTTATGTACACTATTATAATATGTTTTCTTTGCCTGTAACGTTTATGTATTGAGCAGAAATGCTAGAGGCATAATCGTTTATAATACATGATAAATATATAAAATTTAGAATGGAAATGGGTAATGTGTCAAAGAAACAGCAACCCAACCAAAGAGCAGACAACAGTCGACGGCCACCAAAGGATCTTCATTTGAGCAAGAACATATGTTTTTTCTTGGTAATTTATTTGGCAAATTTGTATTCATGTGTTGAATAATTTAGTATAATTGATTTAGTAAGTGTATGTACCTTTGCTTTATATTTACAGGATGGAGAAAGATGTTCACTACTAGTATGAATCAAAAATTCAAAACAGAGTCAGAAGACTTTTATATATCAACAAAAACACTTGCAGAACATGCACATATATGATATACATACATCAAGAAAACAGTAATCAAATGGAATGTCAAAGACGAGTAATGTTGAAAGTAAAATTATTTTGTTTAAAATAGAAAACAATATGACTAGAATATATTAAGGGTAAGTGATCCAAATGTGTTTGTTCAGGGTAACACCAGTGGGTTATTTAAAATGCGCTATGATTTCAATCCCACAAATATGAAACAAAACATGATAGACATTATGACTTAACACTATTTTGATAAGGAAATAGACTGAAAATATTTTACATTTAACAGTCAGACAAGAAAATTGCCCATGGAAAAATTTGGAATGGAAGTTAAAATTTATAGTTTATAGGTCCAATAATTATACACAGACTTTAAGGCCAAATGGTATACTTTTAATAGTTTAAAGATTTTATACTACATGTATTATCTATGCTGTATAATTTCAAGATAGTTTCATTTGGATTTAAAACCTAATTTCAAGAATGAACGGTACAGTAATTTAAAATTAATTTATTGAGATAAAAAACAATATAAGGGAATGAACTCTTACATGATGTGCATCATATCCATGAGAATGTCAAAAGTGTTTTAATAAACTTTACCATTTATTTTCAGATAAGAAAATGACTTAAGCAGACCATATTTGGGTCAAAGATGCCCATAACAATGAAATATATATTAAAATTATCATTCATCATTACTTTTCAATTGAATCAACAAAAATAATTTAATAACAAAATATTTTTTTTATTTTCAGTACACAACACATCCTGTCAGAAGAATAATTTTACTGGAGGATGAAAATTTTGATACCTGGAATCAGCAATGTATATGAAATTTTTTATGAGAGATATTCATGTACAGAATGATAACCGAGTTGGTTCAAGTGTTTATTAGCAGACATTTTTGTTGAACTTATGCAGGATTGAATAAATGAAACTTAAGCTGACTATGGGCTCAATGTGTAGAAAAAAAGGGGATTTTGAAATATGCAAGACTCATCAACATTAAAATGTGCACAAGTGAAATGTCACCATATTTAGTAAAAAAAAAATCAGATTATTGACTCAGTTGTTTTCATGAAAAAAAGTTTCAAAGCAATATCACTGTTGTATAATTAATGAGATTCCTCATTTTTACTGAGCCTGCGACTTTTGTTGCAGAAAGCTCGACAAAGAGATAGTGATCCGGCCGCTACGGCGGCGGCGTTAGATAACTACTTAAAAGCTTTATATTTTAGAAGGTTGAAGACCTGGATGCTTCATCCTTGGATTTAGATGCCTCATGGTACTAAGTTTCCGTCAGTCACATGTCCAATGTCCTTGACCTCATTTTCATGGTTCAGTGACTTCTCGAAAAAAAGGTTAAGATTTTTTGTAATGTTAAATTCTCTCTCAATATTAGTAATAGGATAACTATATTTGGTATGTCATGCCTTGCAAGGTCCTCATGCCTATCAGACAGTTTTCACTTGACCTCGACCTCATTTCATGGATCAGTGAACAAGGTTAAGTTTTGGTGGTCAAGTCCATATCTCAGATACTATAAGCAATAGGTCTAGGATATTTGGTGTATGGAAGGATTGTAAGGTGTACATGTCTAACTGGCAGGTGTCATCTGGCCTTGACCTCATTTTCATGGTTCAGTGGTTATAGTTAAGTTTTTGTGTTTTGGTCTGTTTTTCTTATACTGTATGCAATAAGTCTACTGTATTTGGTGTATGGAATGATTGTAAGGTGTACATTGACCTCATTTTCACAGTTCATTGCTCAATGTTAAGTTTTTGTTTTGGTCTGTTTTCTTAAACTATAAGCAATAGGTCAACTATATTTGTTGTATGGAAGATTTGTTTGCTGTACATGACTGCCTGGAACAGTTTATCTGACCTTGACCTCATTTTCATGGTTTACTTGGTTAATGTTAAGTTTGTGTGACAGTTGTAATAAAGCTTTATATTTAGGACTATCAACATAATATAAATGATTAGAAAAGAAGGCGAGACATTTCAGCGTTGCACTCTTGTATTGTATACTTCTGAAAAACGAATATATCTTCCCTCTGGACTCAAGTGTTTCCCTTTTATTTTGCATGCGTGTAATTTACAGAAAGCTCACTTTAACTTTTGGGCTAATTCAAATTTTACCATTCCAGAATTATTCGACTTTTTCATGGTAAATTAGACGTATACCTTTCAGCCATATGTTGTAAAACTCAATTTTGCTTTGATATGTTTCCAAGAATTGAATCACAAGGCTGAATTTGATCAAATAAGCTCACTTTTGGATATTTATCACATATTACATACTTAAATAATCTATTAAATTGAAAACGGAAATGGGCAAGGTGTTAAAAAGACAACCCAACCAAAGAGCAGAAAACATGTCGGACAGAGCAGAACCAATAGTGCGCTTAGATTGATTTCCTTCACTTTTGCCCTATTATTGAGATTTAGTGAAAGAATTTAATTATTTTATCCCCATCAATTTAGGGAGAGGGGAATCAGTATTCAACACTGCATTACTACATGTATATCCTATCACTAGTTACAAATGTATGATACAACCAACCATACAACATAGCCCCTGTGACTGAAAGGAGAAAAGAGATGCACAACATACAAAACATATTCCATATGGCTAGCTACATTGTATCATTTGAAATATTTCATTGATTTTTTTAAGTGGAACAGTTTTTTGTATGAAGTTATTTATTAAAGGTACTACAGTTCCCTTTCAGTTTGCCTGCTTAGGCCAAATAAAAATCTATGTACGGCTCCAGTTACATTTTAGTCTTAAAAATAGCCTACCCTAAAGATTTTATTGTCATTTTTCATTAAGCACTGTTAAAGTCAGAATGTTGCTCCCATAGAATCAATGTAAAAAAAAACATAAAATAAAAACAAATCCCTACCTACCTACCCTAACTTTTTTTTAGATGTAACTTGAACCACACATACTTTTTTATTTGGCCTTAAGGCTTGATTATAGTTCTAATATGAAAATAAGAAGTTGGGGTATGATTGCCAATGAGACAACTCTTCACCTGATACCAAATGACTAAATATAGATCTCTGACAGGCTTCAACATTTATTTTAGCAGAACCAATAACGTATAGTAAGCTACATATACAAAAGACCCATAAATAACATGACACAAGACGACCTGAAAAGGAATATTCTGCATCTGTATGCAAAAGTGAAATATATTTAGAAATAAAAACTCTTGTCTTGAAAAACAAATCTTTCTACAAAGACTGTTTTCGTGCCTGTTAGATGAAAGAAACCATATTGGATTTATTCCGGACATATTAAACATTCTATGTAAATCAATCTATATGAATTGCTTATAACCTATATTAGTGATGTCAACTTTCCTGATAAGCTGCAATGGAAACGTATTGTTGTAAATTCAGTTGAATCAAAACATGATAATGACTGGCTGATTCGCATTAATTTGGACAATGACTTTAAGAGGTTCAAATATATTCATAAATCCGTATCTGCAGCTCATGTGTGGAAATTCCCCTCGAACAGCTCAGAAATTCGCACTGCATTGTTTATCGGAAAACTTATATCTACCGCTCCAAACCATGTTTCCAAATTTTGTGAAATTTGCGACCGCCCATTCACTGACGTTTTCGTGCATGCATGCTTTGGCTGTATGTGTACATCAAATATGCACAGCACTTGGATGGACTTAATCATAGAAAACTTTTGTCTCGACCTCTATGTTGAACTAAGTGATATACAATCTTTATATACAATCTGTCTAGGAAAAAACTCTTCAACTATGCTCAGTGATTCCGACTTAAGAGTCTTTCAAGCGACTTTGCTACATCCATGTTACAAAATCTGCATCCGAATACAATCGTCAATTGAACAATATAGTATAATGCTAGCACATGTAATATCGGCAACACGCGATATAAACTCTTTTGCTCTTGAACTGATCATTTTCATTTATATGTAGATATTGCGTATTGCTCACAACTTTATCATTTATATGTTCTGTTATTAATGTTTTAATGTATTGTTCATGATTATATAATTCATATAATCTCTGTAAAGAGGAAATAAAGATATGAATGAATGAAGAAAAAATCCTACTATAGATCTCCAATGTTATGGTTTATGCGGTTTATTAAAAAAGTTGGCAAAACACTTTTACATACTTCATTCAAATAATTTACATTAAACAAAATAACAAAACCGTTGAATGGATATAAAGGTAAAGCATCTAGTACAGACAAGTACTAGTACAAACACACCAGGATTCTCGATCTTCAAATTCCCACCACCTAGTCATACCTAGAAAAGCAAATGGTTGCCCCCTCCCCCTATGCATACTAATAAATAATCATACCAGGCAGAAGCTAGCGAACAATAGCTAGCGAACAATAAGCCAGCGAACAATAAGGCGATATATCGAGAAACCAAAAAACAGAATAAGACAACAACGGCCGTTAAATAAAAAAATATTTAAAAAGGCAGAAAATCAGTTAAAATATAGCAATTTAAACTCAATTTTGAAATGGTTTTTATCCAATCTATTGATTTAACAAGTCGCATAACTTTTTAGGCTAATATTCAGTACCACAATAACTATGCATCTATCAACGGATTATTTGTAGGTGTAGGGCCACCTATGCACCCTCTTCAATTTAGAACGTATGTAAAAGTAGTCCTACCCTGTAAAATATAGCACCTTTTATGTCATTGTTTAATCTAGAGCTTAAAATTTGAAAAAAATGTCAAAAAATTAGGGGGGTCGGCCTATTCAAGGACTTCTAGAGAAACATAATGAGGGGTGTCACGGGGTATGACTATATAGGTCTTGTAGAAGAGAAACAGGCGCTTCTTTTGCGCTAGGTATCGAAGGGCGCTATGTTCAAAAATCTGAAACTAGAGCTCAAAATTTGAAAAAAATGTCAAAAAATTAGGGGGGTCGGCCTATTCCAAGGCTTCTAGAGAAAAATAATGAGGGGTGTCACGGGGAATGACTATATAGGTCTTGTAGAGGAGAAACAGGCGCTTCTTTTTTTGCGCTAGGTATCGAAGGGCGCTATGTTCAAAAATCTGAAACAAGAGCTCAAAATTTGAAGAAAATGTCAAAAAATTAGGGGGGTCGGCCTATTCCAGGGCTTCTAGAGAAAAATAATGGGGGGTGTCACGGGGAATGACTATATAGGTCTTGTAGAGGAGAAACAGGCGCTTCTTTTGCACTAGGTATCGAAGGGCGCTATGTTCAAAAATCTGAAACTAGAGCTCAAAATTTGAAAAAAATGTCAAAAAATTAGGGGGGTCGGCCTATTCTAGGACTTCTAGAGAAAAATAATGAGGGGTGTCACGGGGTATGACTATATAGGTCTTGTAGAGGAGAAACAGGCGCTTCTTTTGCACTAGGTATCGAAGGGCGCTATGTTCAAAAATCTGAAACTAGAGCTCAAAGTTCGAAAAAAATGTCCAAAAAATGGGGGTAGGGTCAGCCTATTCCAGGAGTTCTAGAGAAAAATAATGAGGGGTGTCACGGGGTATGACTATATAGGTCTTGTAGAGGAGAAACAGGCGCTTCTTTTTTTGCGCTAGGTATCGAAGGGCACTATGTTCAAAAATCTGAAACTAGAGCTCAAAATTTGAAAAAAATGTCAAAAAATTAGGGGGGTCGGCCTATTCTAGGACTTCTAGAGAAACATAATGAGGGTTGTCACGGGGTATGACTATATAGGTCTTGTAGAGGAGAAACAGGCGCTTCTTTTGCACTAGGTATCGAAGGGCGCTATGTTCAAAAATCTGAAACTAGAGCTCAAAGTTCGAAAAAAATGTCCAAAAAATGGGGGTAGGGTCAGCCTATTCCAGGAGTTCTAGAGAAAAATAATGAGGGGTGTCACGGGGTATGACTATATAGGTCTTGTAGAGGAGAAACAGGCGCTTCTTTTGCGCTAGGTATCGAAGGGCGCTATGTTCAAAAATCTGAAACTAGAGCTCAAAATTTGAAAAAAATGTCAAAAAATTAGGGGGGTCGGCCTATTCTAGGACTTCTAGAGAAAAATAATGAGGGGGGGGGTCACGGGGAATGACTATATAGGTCTTGTAGAGGAGAAACAGGCGCTTCTTTTGCGCTAGGTATCGAAGGGCGCTATTTTCAAAAATCTGAAACTAGAGCTCAAAATTTGAAAAAAATGTCAAAAAATTAGGGGGGTCGGCCTATTCTAGGACTTCTAGAGAAACATAATGAGAGTTGTCACGGGGTATGACTATATAGGTCTTGTAGAGGAGAAACAGGCGCTTCTTTTGCGCTAGGTATCGAAGGGCGCTATGTTCAAAAATCTGAAACTAGAGCTCAAAATTTGAAAAAAATGTCAAAAAATTAGGGGGGTCGGCCTATTCCAGGGCTTCTAGAGAAAAATAATGAGGGGTGTCACGGGGAATGACTATATAGGTCTTGTAGAGGAGAAACAGGCGCTTCTTTTTTTTGCGCTAGGTATCGAAGGGCGCTATGTTCAAAAATCTGAAACAAGAGCTCAAAATTTGAAGAAAATGTCAAAAAATTAGGGGGGTCGGCCTATTCCAGGGCTTCTAGAGAAAAATAATGGGAGGTGTCACGGGGAATGACTATATAGGTCTTGTAGGGGAGAAACAGGCGCTTCTTTTGCACTAGGTATCGAAGGGCGCTATGTTCAAAAATCTGAAACTAGAGCTCAAAATTTGAAAAAAATGTCAAAAAATTAGGGGGGTCGGCCTATTCTAGGACTTCTAGAGAAACATAATGAGGGGTGTCACGGGGTATGACTATATAGGTCTTGTAGAGGAGAAACAGGCGCTTCTTTTGCGCTAGGTATCGAAGGGCGCTATGTTCAAAAATATGAAACTAGAGCTCAAAATTTGAAAAAAATGTCAAAAAATTAGGGGGGTCGGCCTATTCCAGGGCTTCTAGAGAAAAATAATGAGGGGTGTCACGGGGAATGACTATATAGGTCTTGTAGAGGAGAAACAGGCGCTTCTTTTTTTGCGCTAGGTATCGAAGGGCGCTATGTTCAAAAATCTGAAACAAGAGCTCAAAATTTGAAAAAAATGTCAAAAATTAGGGGGGTCGGCCTATTCTAGGACTTCTAGAGAAAAATAATGAGGGGGGTCACGGGGAATGACTATATAGGTCTTGTAGAGGAGAAACAGGCGCTTCTTTTGCGCTAGGTATCGAAGGGCGCTATGTTCAAAAATCTGAAACTAGAGCTCAAAATTTGAAAAAAATGTCAAAAAATTAGGGGGGTCGGCCTATTCTAGGACTTCTAGAGAAAAATAATGAGGGGGTCACGAGGAATGACTATATAGGTCTTGTAGAGGAGAAACACGCGCTTCTTTTGCGCTAGGTATCGAAGGGCGCTATTTTCAAAAATCTGAAACTAGAGCTCAAAATTTGAAAAAAATGTCAAAAAATTAGGGGGGTCGGCCTATTCTAGGACTTCTAGAGAAACATAATGAGAGTTGTCACGGGGTATGACTATATAGGTCTTGTAGAGGAGAAACAGGCGCTTCTTTTGCGCTAGGTATCGAAGGGCGCTATGTTCAAAAATCTGAAACTAGAGCTCAAAATTTGAAAAAAATGTCAAAAAATTAGGGGGGTCGGCCTATTCCAGGGCTTCTAGAGAAAAATAATGAGGGGTGTCACGGGGAATGACTATATAGGTCTTGTAGAGGAGAAACAGACGCTTCTTTTTTTGCGCTAGGTATCGAAGGGCGCTATGTTCAAAAATCTGAAACAAGAGCTCAAAATTTGAAGAAAATGTCAAAAAATTAGGGGGGTCGGCCTATTCCAGGGCTTCTAGAGAAAAATAATGGGAGGTGTCACGGGGAATGACTATATAGGTCTTGTAGGGGAGAAACAGGCGCTTCTTTTGCACTAGGTATCGAAGGGCGCTATGTTCAAAAATCTGAAACTAGAGCTCAAAATTTGAAAAAAATGTCAAAAAATTAGGGGGGTCGGCCTATTCTAGGACTTCTAGAGAAAAATAATGAGGGGTGTCACGGGGTATGACTATATAGGTCTTGTAGAGGAGAAACAGGCGCTTCTTTTGCACTAGGTATCGAAGGGCGCTATGTTCAAAAATCTGAAACTAGAGCTCAAAGTTCGAAAAAAATGTCCAAAAAATGGGGGTAGGGTCAGCCTATTCCAGGAGTTCTAGAGAAAAATAATGAGGGGTGTCACGGGGTATGACTATATAGGTCTTGTAGAGGAGAAACAGGCGCTTCTTTTGCGCTAGGTATCGAAGGGCACTATGTTCAAAAATCTGAAACTAGAGCTCAAAATTTGAAAAAAATGTCAAAAAATTAGGGGGGTCGGCCTATTCTAGGACTTCTAGAGAAAAATAATGAGGGGGGTCACGGGGAATGACTATATAGGTCTTGTAGAGGAGAAACAGGCGCTTCTTTTGCGCTAGGTATCGAAGGGCGCTATTTTCAAAAATCTGAAACTAGAGCTCAAAATTTGAAAAAAATGTCAAAAAATTAGGGGGGTCGGCCTATTCTAGGAATTCTAGAGAAACATAATGAGGGGTGTCACGGGGTATGACTATATAGGTCTTGTAGAGGAGAAACAGGCGCTTCTTTTGCGCTAGGTATCGAAGGGCGCTATGTTCAAAAATCTGAAACTAGAGCTCAAAATTTGAAAAAAATGTCAAAAAATTAGGGGGGTGGGCCTATTCCAGGGCTTCTAGAGAAAAATAATGAGGGGTGTCACGGGGAATGACTATATAGGTCTTGTAGAGGAGAAACAGGCGCTTCTTTTTTTGCGCTAGGTATCGAAGGGCGCTATGTTCAAAAATCTGAAACAAGAGCTCAAAATTTGAAGAAAATGTCAAAAAATTAGGGGGGTCGGCCTATTCCAGGGCTTCTAGAGAAAAATAATGGGGAGTGTCACGGGGAATGACTATATAGGTCTTGTAGGGGAGAAACAGGCGCTTCTTTTGCACTAGGTATCGAAGGGCGCTATGTTCAAAAATCTGAAACTAGAGCTCAAAATTTGAAAAAAATGTCCAAAAAATGGGGGTAGGGTCAGCCTATTCCAGGAGTTCTAGAGAAAAATAATGAGGGGTGTCACGGGGTATGACTATATAGGTCTTGTAGAGGAGAAACAGGCGCTTCTTTTGCGCTAGGTATCGAAGGGCACTATGTTCAAAAATCTGAAACTAGAGCTCAAAATTTGAAAAAAATGTCAAAAAATTAGGGGGGACGGCCTATTCTAGGACTTCTAGAGAAAGATAATGAGGGGTGTCACGGGGAATGACTATATAGGTCTTGTAGAGGAGAAACAGGCGCTTCTTTTGCGCTAGGTATCGAAGGGCGCTATGTTCAAAAATCTGAAACTAGAGCTCAAAATTTGAAAAAAATGTCAAAAAATTAGGGGGGTCGGCCTATTCTTGGACTTCTAGAGAAAAATAATGAGGGGTGTCACGGGGTATGACTATATAGGTCTTGTAGAGGAGAAACAGGCGCTTCTTTTGCACTAGGTATCGAAGGGCGCTATGTTCAAAAATCGGAAACTAGAGCTCAAAGTTCGAAAAAAATGTCCAAAAAATGGGGGTAGGGTCAGCCTATTCCAGGAGTTCTAGAGAAAAATAATGAGGGGTGTCACGGGGTATGACTATATAGGTCTTGTAGAGGAGAAACAGGCGCTTCTTTTGCGCTAGGTATCGAAGGGCACTATGTTCAAAAATCTGAAACTAGAGCTCAAAATTTGAAAAAAATGTCAAAAAATTAGGGGGGTCGGCCTATTCTAGGACTTCTAGAGAAAGATAATGAGGGGTGTCACGGGGAATGACTATATAGGTCTTGTAGAGGAGAAACAGGCGCTTCTTTTGCGCTAGGTATCGAAGGGCGCTATGTTCAAAAATCTGAAACTAGAGCTCAAAATTTGAAAAAAATGTCAAAAAATTAGGGGGGTAGGCTTATTCTAGGACTTCTAGAGAAAAATAATGAGGGGTGTCACGGGGTATGACTATATAGGTCTTGTAGAAGAGAAACAGGCGCTTCTTTTGCACTAGGTATCGAAGGGCGCTATGTTCAAAAATCTGAAACTAGAGCTCAAAGTTCGAAAAAATGTCCAAAAAATGGGGGTAGGGTCAGCCTATTCCAGGAGTTCTAGAGAAAAAAAATGAGGGGTGTCACGGGGTATGACTATATAGGTCTTGTAGAGGAGAAACAGGCGCTTCTTTTGCACTAGGTATCGAAGGGCGCTATGTTCAAAAATCTGAAACTAGAGCTCAAAATTCGAAAAAAATGTCAAAAAAATGGGGGTAGGGTCGGCCTATTCCAGGAGTTCTAGAGAAAAATAATGAGGGATGTCACGGGGATGACTATATAGGTCTTGTAGAGGAGAAACAGGCGCTTTTTTTGCGCTAGGTATCGAAGGGTGCTATGTTCAGAAATCTGAAACAAGAGCTCAAAATTTGAAGAAAATGTCAAAAAATTAGGGGGGTCGGCCTATTCCAGGGCTTCTAGAGAAAAATAATGGGGGGTGTCACGGGGAATGACTATATAGGTCTTGTAGGGGAGAAACAGGCGCTTCTTTTGCACTAGGTATCGAAGGGCGCTATGTTCAAAAATCTGAAACTAGAGCTCAAAATTTGAAAAAAATGTCAAAAAATTAGGGGGGTCGGCCTATTCTTGGACTTCTAGAGAAAAATAATGAGGGGTGTCACGGGGTATGACTATATAGGTCTTGTAGAGGAGAAACAGGCGCTTCTTTTGCACTAGGTATCGAAGGGCGCTATGTTCAAAAATCTGAAACTAGAGCTCAAAGTTCGAAAAAAATGTCCAAAAAATGGGGGTAGGGTCAGCCTATTCCAGGAGTTCTAGAGAAAAATAATTAGGGGTGTCACGGGGTATGACTATATAGGTCTTGTAGAGGAGAAACAGGCGCTTCTTTTGCGCTAGGTATCGAAGGGCGCTATGTTCAAAAATCTGAAACTAGAGCTCAAAATTTGAAAAAAATGTCAAAAAATTAGGGGGGTAGGCTTATTCTAGGACTTCTAGAGAAAAATAATGAGGGGTGTCACGGGGTATGACTATATAGGTCTTGTAGAAGAGAAACAGGCGCTTCTTTTGCACTAGGTATCGAAGGGCGCTATGTTCAAAAATCTGAAACTAGAGCTCAAAGTTCGAAAAAAATGTCCAAAAAATGGGGGTAGGGTCAGCCTATTCCAGGAGTTCTAGAGAAAAAAAATGAGGGGTGTCACGGGGTATGACTATATAGGTCTTGTAGAGGAGAAACAGGCGCTTCTTTTGCACTAGGTATCGAAGGGCGCTATGTTCAAAAATCTGAAACTAGAGCTCAAAATTCGAAAAAAATGTCAAAAAAATGGGGGTAGGGTCGGCCTATTCCAGGAGTTCTAGAGAAAAATAATGAGGGATGTCACGGGGAATGACTATATAGGTCTTGTAGAGGAGAAACAGGCGCTTCTTTTGCGCTAGGTATCGAAGGGCGCTATGTTCAGAAATCTGAAACAAGAGCTCAAAATTTGAAGAAAATGTCAAAAAATTAGGGGGGTCGGCCTATTCCAGGGCTTCTAGAGAAAAATAATGGGGGGTGTCACGGGGAATGACTATATAGGTCTTGTAGGGGAGAAACAGGCGCTTCTTTTGCACTAGGTATCGAAGGGCGCTATGTTCAAAAATCTGAAACTAGAGCTCAAAATTTGAAAAAAATGTCAAAAAATTAGGGGGGTCGGCCTATTCTTGGACTTCTAGAGAAAAATAATGAGGGGTGTCACGGGGTATGACTATATAGGTCTTGTAGAGGAGAAACAGGCGCTTCTTTTGCACTAGGTATCGAAGGGCGCTATGTTCAAAAATCTGAAACTAGAGCTCAAAGTTCGAAAAAAATGTCCAAAAAATGGGGGTAGGGTCAGCCTATTCCAGGAGTTCTAGAGAAAAATAATTAGGGGTGTCACGGGGTATGACTATATAGGTCTTGTAGAAGAGAAACAGGCGCTTCTTTTGCGCTAGGTATCGAAGGGCACTATGTTCAAAAATCTGAAACTAGAGCTCAAAATTTGAAAAAAATGTCAAAAAATTAGGGGGGACGGCCTATTCTAGGACTTCTAGAGAAAGATAATGAGGGGTGTCACGGGGAATGACTATATAGGTCTTGTAGAGGAGAAACAGGCGCTTCTTTTGCGCTAGGTATCGAAGGGCGCTATGTTCAAAAATCTGAAACTAGAGCTCAAAATTTGAAAAAAATGTCAAAAAATTAGGGGGGTCGGCCTATTCTTGGACTTCTAGAGAAAAATAATGAGGGGTGTCACGGGGTATGACTATATAGGTCTTGTAGAGGAGAAACAGGCGCTTCTTTTGCACTAGGTATCGAAGGGCGCTATGTTCAAAAATCTGAAACTAGAGCTCAAAGTTCGAAAAAAATGTCCAAAAAATGGGGGTAGGGTCATCCTATTCCAGGAGTTCTAGAGAAAAATAATGAGGGGTGTCACGGGGTATGACTATATAGGTCTTGTAGAAGAGAAACAGGCGCTTCTTTTGCGCTAGGTATCGAAGGGCACTATGTTCAAAAATCTGAAACTAGAGCTCAAAATTTGAAAAAAATGTCAAAAAATTAGGGGGGTCGGCCTATTCTAGGACTTCTAGAGAAAGATAATGAGGGGTGTCACGGGGAATGACTATATAGGTCTTGTAGAGGAGAAACAGGCACTTCTTTTGAGCTAGGTATCGAAGGGCGCTATGTTCAAAAATCTGAAACTAGAGCTCAAAATTTGAAAAAAATGTCAAAAAATTAGGGGGATCGGCTTATTCTAGGACTTCTAGAGAAAAATAATGAGGGGTGTCACGGGGTATGACTATATAGGTCTTGTAAAAGAGAAACAGGCGCTTCTTTTGCACTAGGTATCGAAGGGCGCTATGTTCAAAAATCTGAAACTAGAGCTCAAAGTTCGAAAAAAATGTCCAAAAAATGGGGGTAGGGTCAGCCTATTCCAGGAGTTCTAGAGAAAAAAAATGAGGGGTGTCACGGGGTATGACTATATAGGTCTTGTAGAGGAGAAACAGGCGCTTCTTTTGTGCTAGGTATCGAAGGGCGCTATGTTCAAAAATCTGAAACTAGAGCTCAAAATTTGAAAAAAATGTCAAAAAATTAGGGGGGTCGGCCTATTCTAGGACTTCTAGAGAAAAATAATGAGGGGTGTCACGGGGTATGACTATATAGGTCTTGTAGAGGAGAAACAGGCGCTTCTTTTCCGCTAGGTATCGAAGGGCGCTATGTTAAAAAATCTGAAACTAGAGCTCAAAATTTGAAAAAAATGTCAAAAATTAGGGGGGTCGGCCTATTCCAGGGCTTCTAGAGAAAAATAATGAGGGGTGTCACGGGGAATGACTATATAGGTCTTGTAGAGGAGAAACAGGCGCTTCTTTTGCGCTAGGTATCGAAGGGCGCTATGTTCAAAAATCTGAAACAAGAGCTCAAAATTTGAAGAAAATGTCAAAAAATTAGGGGGGTCGGCCTATTCCAGGGCTTCTAGAGAAAAATAATGAGGAGTGTCACGGGGTATGACTATAAAGGTCTTGTAGAGGAGAAACATGCGCTTCTTTTCCGCTAGGTATCGAAGGGCACTATGTTCATAAATCTGAAACTAGACCTCAAAATTTGAACAAAATGTCAAAAAATTAGGGGGGTCACCCAGCAGCGGCATAACAAAAAAAATCATCATAAATGCCAGACGCGCGTTTCGTCTACAAAAGACTCATTAGTGACGCTCGAATCAAAATAATGGTTGAAAGGCCAAAATAAAGGACGAAGTTGAAGATCATTGAGAACATAACATTCCTTGTAGTTTTGCCAATTACAGGTAAGACAGTTTATTCCTGGTGTAGAAAAACCTTAGTTTTTTTCAAAAATTCAAAGCGGTGTTAATTTATAAGATTATATTAATGATAAGCCAAGTCAACACACAAGTGCCAACTACTGGGATGGTGATACCCTCGGGGAAATAAATCTTTACCAGCAGTGGCATCGACTCAGAGGTTGCATTTTAAGTTTTAACTCATCATAGATACCAGTATTTTAATTTTATATTTACGCCAGACGTGCGTTTCGTCTACAATATATCAGTGAATGTCCTGTGAAGGGAAAACAGGCGCATCGTTTGCGTAAGACTTTAAAAGGTGCTATGTTCAATTTTGTCGAAAGGAACTAAAAAAAAATAAAAACTCAACTGTCAGACAAGAACGCGAAAACCAAAAAAAAAAAAAAAAACCAACATATCAGAGTCAGTAAAAACTAATTTTCAAAATCTAGTCATATAAAGTCATAATTTCCCCATCCGAATAACATGATAAAAGAGTTTGTAAAATGTGTTATGTAAATACTGATAAAAAGAATGCTGATTACTGGCTGATTTTCTTTTTCAAGGGTATGTCGAAAAGAAAACGACGAAGATGAAAGAACTTTAGTGCGAATACCAGCTGGTATATAACCTAAAGTTCTATATACACTTACAGTCTACTTTTTATTCTTTCAAAAGTTTTTTTCATATCGGAGGTTTTGTACCAGATAACCAAAATCAGCAAAGAATACTGCATTGTTAAAAAAGTATGATAGTAAAACTACATACAGACCAGTTAACTTTATCAATGACAATACAAGCGCCACAACCTTAAAGACGGTATAAGTACCCTCGTCCACGTGCGGGTGTTGTCTGATAAAAATAGATGTACATGTATACACATGGAAAAAAGTATTTTTTAAAATGTGTTATGTAAATACTGATAAAAAAATGCTGATTACTGGCTGATTTTTTTTTCAAGGGTATGTCGAAAAGAAAACGACGAAGATAAAAAAAACCTTAGTGCGATTGCCAACTGGTATATAACCAAATTGTAATTGAAATTAAAAAAACACTCTTTATTTTTTTATGATATAATTTGTTAAAATAGAACTAGTTAAACACTGTTTAAATATCACCTGAGTTTGATCAATAATTATCGACTCGATAAGTTCTTATCTGCACATGCAGCTACTGTAACCGTACACATGTGTTTTTATCCTCATTGTTTTCAACACTTTAAATAACCAAGTTTATAAAGTTATGTGACTGACACCTTGAAATAGGTCCTCCACAACTCTTAACCGCAGCAAGATGGTAGATTATCAGCATGAGAGAGGCAGGAATGTCGCTGTGACAACTGTACGTATTGTCGGTCATCACTTTTCCACTATTAGCTGTTTAGAGAATAAAAATCAGGCAATACACGATATAAAAGACTATCCGAGACCAAAAAGACCCCCGTTGCCACCTGCTAGGGAAAATCAAGCATGATGAAGCTTAGTCAGAAAGAAACCCATTGCATACAATACAATCCTGAAAAGAGAGGGGTGGGCATACAGGAGCTTTTTAACAATAATTGTTCGAGATTGAATAATCCCTTCTGGTTATTGTGCGATAAGACCATTTCAGGGACGTTTGCTTACGAACAGACACACAGTTATCCGTATCCAATGTAGTGCAGAGCTCGCCAAAATTGGAAATAAGCAACGTGGAGGAAGATCAATTGTTCAAATGGAATTCTGTTTATCTTCCTTGGTCCAATCATAGCCCGGATTTGAACCATATCAAGGATGTATGGGACACTATTGGGCGTAATTTGCACAGAAGGACACCCCAGTCCAAACACGTGATGAAATAAACAATGCCCTTCATCAGAAATGGTTGCTGCTACCTAAGCAACAAATTAGTCGATTTATGGCAGAAATCATAAGACGTTAAGTGGCGGTTGACCGTTTAAATGGAGACTGCGCACAAAGTGCTATTTCTTTGGCGTATAACGATTAACCATGATGTGAACAATCATCTTAATATTAATTTTGAAATGTTTGACATTGTAAAGTTCGACTACAGTAAAAGTTGTAAAATGCAGTTTTTTGTACAAAAAAACACCTCATTTTGTTTTTAGAATTGTGGTTAGATAAATATTTTTTTTTTCAAACATTTTTTTGTTCGAAAAATGCCAATGTTTTCATAAACTATGTTTCAATATTATTTTACAAATATTTTATCATATTCCATCCAAAATAAAGGCTGATTATTCAAGTTTTAAAAAATCAATATTTTGCAATACTTTTTTCCATGTGTATATATAAAAAAAGAAACATTACTTTGCTTTTTAAGTAAAATATATTTAATATATTAGTTTGTAATATTTTCACGATTAAAACTAATGACCTGAATAATCTGTTCATGATCATTTAGTATTTTCTTTTAAATTCGAAGATAACTTTACGCCATTTTCCGATTTCAAACAAATACGCATTTTTTCAACCATTTACCTTTATAGAGATGGAACTGAGTTGTCCTTTTGATCATTAAATGTATCGAGCACTATTCAATGTCTCTAGAATGACTTTGAAAGGCGCTAAGGACTCGTCTTAGAGATACTGGTACAACATTTTAACGTCCCCGAGGTTGCAACTCACGTGAAACGAAGTTATGTGAAGATTGGCAAATCCGCATTATTTATCTCCGTAATCGATTTGGAGAAACTCATGGAAGAAACAAAAATAGGCTATATGCGCAAACAGTTTGTAACCGACTTCATCTGGGCAGCCTAAGAGCTCGTCGTTCGTTGAAGTGATCTATCCTTACGCAGAATCGAAGGATGTCGCGAGTTGAATAGAGAGGGTACGGATTCGATGACATAGACTAACATGGAGACTAATCCTTTTTACCGCTGAATCGAAATTCAACTTGACATTTACCGATGGCAGAGACATGGTCTGCCGCAGGTACAAGGCATGCTTTTTGATGCGTGCGTACAGGAAACAAATTGGATTTAGGGTGGCGAATTAATGGTATGGGATGGATAACCTACCAGGAACGCCCCGATCTGACAATTAGTGAAGGAAACTTAAATGCAAAAGGGTATAGGAACGAAATTCTGGCTCCACTAGTTCTCCCGTTTCTCCGAAGGAAATCGTTAAACTACATTTTATACAGAAAACGCCCGTTGTAAACACATTTTAATGAATTTTGGAGAATAATCGCATTCGAGTGTTGCCGTGGCCAGTATTGTCTTCAGATTATCGCCAATGGGACATCTTTGGGACGAACTTGGACGACTCACCAAAAAGAGCCCAAATCCATCGGAAACGGTCATCCAACTTGAATAATACTTTTCAGGGAAAGTAACAACAGAAAGGGTCATTGATAAAAAGGACGATCAAGAATAGTTTCTTCAGATACTGGAACATGAATTACCACAATATCACCATCCTGAAACCTCTGAGGGCCATTTCAGATTCTGTAATGAAATGTTGGTTCATTCAAAAGCACGTATGAAACGGATATAAAATGGATGCAAATAAAATATGATGCAGCAATAAAAGAACGTGAAAATAAAATAATGAACAAGCTGGACAAGTATGACCACAAATTCAAACATGCAGAACCATTGATTTGTTAACTTCACGAAAATAAAACGGCAGCTGAGATCCAGGTGATGAATGTTTGGTAAGCAAAACAAGAAGAACAAGAAAGAGAAATTGAATAGATTCACGGAGTGAGATGTGTTGAGACAAACTAGAGTAGATATTGAAACCTTAAAAAATGAGGGTAATACGTTGCATCATACTCATACCTCTCGTAAATACCACACACATGGCGTTTACTATGTGCCGCACTTAATGTAATGTCACGTCAGTTTGACATCTTTCTATGATTAATACATCTCTCACATAGTTAAGAAGTCCTTTATTTCTATTTTAAGAAAGGAAAAGTAATACAAAGCTAAAAGCCATTTGTTCCGGAAATGAACGAGCACTTACAAGACTTTAGAAGAATTTTGGATACATAACTGGATAGTTTCGATATAAAAATTGATAAATTTTAGATTCATACTCACAAAAAATGACATTTATATAGGTCATCATGATAAAATTGCAGAAGATTCCTCTTATAAAAAGGTGGTGGAAGAGATTTAGCAAAGAAATCCGTAAATGTTCGTTAAGATTAAGAAATCCGTCAAATTATATTTTTTTTATTCAATCTAGTCCAGTCATTCTATGGTTATACCTCAAACTAATTGCAACAGAAATGTTTTTACGGAATTCGATAGAAACATAACGTATAAGAAACATATCAAAAATCGAGAAAAAATCGAAATAGGGGAAAGTCGTGAATTTTGCCCCCAAAAAAATCTAGATTTTACCTCAAATATCATGGAAAGATATGGCGCCCGTAGATTGAGAATGACGATATGGGAGACAACTCGTAATGGTCAATAGATGCAGACGACGCATCTAGGTTCCATTTTTATATTTGAACTTCAGTATATACATTATACAAATTAAATAGCCCCGTAAAAAGAAAATTTTAATCTAACTGCTGACGGAAAAAAGTATGGAACGCCGTTAGTACCAAAAAGGTTACAATCTAACTAAATTTATTCATGGAAAAATGAAGTTGTACCGATAATTAAATACAAAATCGATGCAGACAAGTTGTGTTAGGGAGCTACTTTTTAATTTTTCATGTTTGTATGGAGGCTGGGATAAAATTTTAAAAAATAGGGAGGACAGAATGAGACAATTTCCATAAAAAAAACATTATACATTTCAACTGAGAATAGACACTACATCGGAATAATTAATTGTTTATAAATCAACATATATCTTTTTTGATATTGTATTCAAAACAAATCTAATATGATAAAAATAATATGCAAGCAAAATCAAAATAATTGAATCTCAACTTAACAGTTTTATCATTTTTTAGGTAATGATGGATGCTTGTGTTTTTTGTCAGGTGTCTCTAAAAAATGGTGAAGAAATAACACAACTAAGAGAAAAAGGATGTGACACTGTTAATAGGGCCAGCCAAATCAGAAATGGTACAATCGATTCAAAAGCTGTGTATCCGTCTTTTGTTGATATAAACTCAGAGCAAAACATTGCCTTTGTCCCAGATTCGTTACAAAAATTACTACGTGCATTATTTAGTCAAAACGACTCTACTGTTAAAGTTGCATCTGTTGGCCAGGCTATTATTCAGGCTTCCCGACCTAGAACACTTATTGCACCGCTTCAAATTACCCTCAGTGTACAAATGCAACATCACTTTGGATCAAGATTTTAATTGGACACTTTGAACACTCTTGGTTTTGCTTCGTTCTACACATAGGTTCAACGTTTTGAACTTAATGCTGCTGCTGCTGCTCATGACAGAACCGACACACAGTTTGGGAATGGCACTTTCGTCCAGTACATTGCTGATAATGTAGACCATAATCTGCGAACTTTAGATGGTGGTCATGGAACATTTCATGGTATGGGTATGATTGCAGCTGTCACTGCGGGATTCAGACTTGACAAAGCTGTCCCTAGACTGTCTTGCACACAAAAGGAAGTCTCTGACCTTGCAAAATTTAACATAGAATGTCATAAGATGTAATCTAAACAATCGTTACAGGCAGAGTTCGCAACCATGAATTATGAGCCAAATATGATAGATACAACGTGGAAGTAAGACCTTCTGTCAAAAGTATGATTGCCTTTGACATGCAACCGACCCAGTTGGTCAGCAACTATGCACAAAGTGATGGTCGGTGACTACCCGGAAAAATCATCTGTTGTTTTTTTGCCAATGATAAACATGAATCCTAGTGATCTCACATGTATAAATTCAACACTTACCTTCATAGGCAAGCAAGCAAAGGCTCAACAGGGTGTACCTATTTTGACATTTGATCAACCCCTCTATTGAAGACAATGACCATTATTAAAAATGAACCATCGAACAGTCCTTTAAAGTCAGTTATCTTAAGACTTGAAGGCTTTCATTTAGAAATGAGTTTTGTAGGCGCCATTGGTCACTTGATGGAAGGATCAGGAATTATTGAGCTACTTGAAACAGTGTATGCACCAAATGCAGTAACTCATATGACTAGCGGAAAGGCTATTGCACGAGCAATAGGGCACATTTTCTGATAAATAAAGCTCTTACGTCAAGATTGATTGATTGATTGTTGGTTGCTTAACGTCCAGTGGAAAGTATTTCATGCATATTCAGGCCAAGAACTAGTTCACAATAAATGAGGTAGGTCTTGTCATAATAGAGGCCATAAGGGATGATAGTCGGGGAAATTTCGACTGCCACTAGAAAATGAGGGTATATTGGATAGGGACAGCAATTTTGCCTTACAACAAACCACCTACGTTCCCTCAATTGAAATGAACGAAAACGACGAAACTCAGTATGTCATTGATGGCGGCTCTCTTCTCCATCGTATACACTGGCAAAGCGGACTTTCTTTCGGTGAAATTTGTCAAAGGTACGTTGACAGCGTTGAACGGAAATACAGTAATACTATAGTTGTATTTGTCAGATGGATATGCTTCGGGTCCAGATAATAAAGATGCCATTCACCAGCGGCGCACCAAAGAAATCATAGGCACAAAATTTTCACAGATAGAACTCCTTTCAAATCTAAATGATTTACTTGTAGAAAAAACGGACTTAAAGGTTCAGTAGCTTGTGGCGAATGTAAAGGAACTGGTTGTACAAATTCGAGCAAAACAGTTGACATGGACGATTAAGTGACAATCAACTTCAAAAGATTTATGTAGAATATGCAAAAAACATTATTAGCACAATTAAGGGGTTTTGGTCAAACATTGCATTTTTTTGTTATCATATAGAGTAAATAGTTTGGTTTCAAAAAAAAGTATCATATCTGTCAATCGGCTTTTATAGTTGTTATAAGATCTATTGAAATAACGAATTGATCATTATTTGATCCATCTAAACACTTTTAAACATATATAAAATTAATTTGAAGACTCATGTTATACTAGTAATTTGATATTTATTACGAAATCATAAAGTCCCAGTTTTTGATGATATAATACACCAATACATATCATAATTTCACCTTCAGACAATGTGTACCCGCAAGTCACTCCTCTCAATAGCACCGGCACGCAAATTAAATTGATGCACGTCGACATCTCTTGTTTAATAGAATGCAGCATATATTTATAGTAGTTACTCTGATTTATCAGAGAAAACCGCTGAATCATTGGTTACAAGTAGTAACGTTTACATTCTCATAACCTTTACAGTCTTGGAGAATCATCAAGAATATAGACCTTCTAGAGATGTTAGTTTAATCATAGTTATTTCGGAAACAAGTTATTATGAGTTAAATTACTAGTAATCATACCCCTTTCTACTTTTATTGTGCGAGTGCTGCCTTGTAGCACCATTAGCCTGCTCTTTTTTTGAAGCTAACAAGTTGTCTTTTACGTGCAAGTGGTATGGCTCTCTTTTAACACGTGATCAGTCGCGTATCCTTCCGACAGACTACCGTTGTTCCAGAAGATAATACTCGCAAATGGTGTGAATGAAGAGCCGAAAATTTGGTCCCTGAAATTGTCTCCCAGAAACGGAGATGGAACCACGAACCTTTGTGTTTGAAAATAGAGGTTGTGACTCCATGTCTTATTGTTTGAACCAAGAAATAAATGACTGAGAATACCTTTCCATTCCTCCAAGAGATCATTTACATCATCCCAATTATACGATTATAGATGCGATACGCGGTATTCAGAAGTTCGGGAACCCTGTTTTTCCTCATTGTTAAAATTCTGGAATTGGTAATCACGCGGAACTGACCCTGCTGTATAATTAGTATGTCTGCATACAAGTTACACTTCACCTTATTATCTTTCATATTTCTTATAAGTTGCGGCCACATGTCCTAAGTCGGTCTCTGTTTGGTGGTGTTTTTGTTGGTTAAGAGATCATCTAAAGTACCAATCACGCAAGTGCGAATATATTTGGCTTTAAAGTATTAGTTCATCTTCCCCATCATGGTATGATCTCAGTGATCGAGAAAAACTCGAGTTTCCTCAAATCTTACGGGATCGATAGAGTAGACATCAACGCAGTGTATTATACATAGTACTTTGATCTCTTTGTTGTTGAATTCGGTAATCTTTTCCGTCCATAGTTTTATGAAAATGCTTGACTTGAATATGGAATGAAAAGCAACCTGGATCATCACAACTTCTTGGTCTTGGGCGGCACTTAGTCATATTGGCAAGTAAAACATAAATGATGCGAAGAATAAACGTGAATTCTTTATTCTGTTGAAACAGAACTGTAATCTAAGTTTCACTCAAACGAACAACGATCAAGCATCGTTTCTCGAATTTACGTCGAAATATTTTATCCGTTTAACAAACTTTTCTATAGAGACACCTAGACCGATTTGTACTTTTGTGAAGATGAGGTTTGTTAAACGGCTGACTAGATGAAGTCGGTTATATAGTGCATAGTTAACAACCTATGTTCTTTAACTCACATAGTTGCGAGTCGTTGTATTCTTATGTTGAGCATCGACTGCTTATTTGCAATAGGCGAGTGACTTATTTCAAAAAGACGCTTAGTTAACAACCCTAATGGACCCATCTTACGCACGGCTGTATTATATATACACATGGAAAAAAGTATTGCAGCACCTGGATTTTTTAAAACTTGAAAAATCAGCCTCTTTTTTTGGATGAAATATAATAAAATATGTGTAGAATATTATTGAAACATAGTTTATGATAACATTGGCAACCACAATTTTAATAACAAAATGTAGTGTTTTTTGTACAAAAAATGCATTTTTCAACTTTTACTGTAGTCGAACTTTACAATGTAAGGTATTTCAAAATTAATCTTCAGATGACTGTTCGCATCATGGTTGGTCGTTATACGCCAAAGAATGAGTACTTTGTGCGCAGCCTCCAATCAAACGAATTACCGCATCTCAACGTCTTTTGATTCCTGCCATGAATCGGCTAATATGTTGTTAAGGTAGCAGCAACCATCTCTGATGAAGGGCATTGTTTATTTCATGATGTGTTTGAACTGGTGTGTCCTTTTGTGCACTTTCCGCCCAATAGTGTCCCAAATATGCTCGATATGGTTCAAATCCGGGCTACGATCTGGCCAAGGAAGATGAACCGAATTCCATTTGAACATTGGATCTTCCTCCACGATGCTAATTTCCAATTTTGGTGAGCTCTGCACTACATTTGATACGAATAACTGTGTGTCTGTTCGTAAGCAAACGTCCCTGAAATGGTCTTATCGCACAATAACCAGTAGAGATGATTCAATCTCGAACAATTATTGTTAAAAGGCTCCTGTATGCCCACCTCTCTCTTTTCAGGATTGTATTGTATGCAATGGGTTTCTTTCTGACTAAGCTTCATCATGCTTGATTTTCCCTAGCAGGTGGCATAGGGGGTCTTTTTGATCTCGGATAGTCTTTTATATCGTGTATTGCCTAATTTTTATTCTCTAAACGACTTATAGTGGAAAAGTGATGAACGACAATACGTGCAATTGTCACAGCGACATTCCTGCCTCTCTCATGCTGATAATCTGCCATCTTGCTGCTGTTATGAGTTGTGGAGGACCTATTTCAAGGTGTCAATCACATAACTTTATAAACTTGGTTATTTAAAGTGTTGAAAACAATGAGGATGAAACACATGTTTTGCTGTGTACGGGTACAGGAGCTGCATGTGCAGATAAGAACTTATCGAGTCGATAATTATTGGGTGATATTTAAATAGTGTTTAACTAGTTCTATTTTAACAAATTATATCATAAAAAAATAAAGAGTGTTTTTTAATTTCAATTCCAATTTGGTTATATACCAGCTGCCATTCGCACCAAAGTTCTTTGTATCTTCGTCGTTTTCTTTTCGACATACCCTTGAAAAAGAAAATCAGCCAGTAATCAGTATTTTTTTATCAGTATTTACAAAACACATTTTAAAAACTCTTTTATCATGTTATTCGGATGGGGAAATTATGACTTTATATGACAAGAAATTGCAAATTAGTCTTTGCTGACTATGATATGTTTTTTTTTGGTTTTCGCATTCTTGTCTGACAGTTGAGTTTTTCATTAAAAGTTTTTAGTTCCTTTCGACAAAATTGAACATAGCATTATTCTTACTACATTTGTATAAACTTCAAGATTAAAATTATTTTTTTTAAAACCGGTTTTTTTCTAAAGTGAATATTGATCAATATTTTAGAAGGGTTAAATATTTCTCAGTGATGTCCTGCCATGGCTTTGTTTAAATTTGTTTGTTAGCTTTTTGTTCATGAATTTTTGTCTCTAATATTTAATTAACTATGTATTTGTATTCAGATATTGCAGATCAAATATATTCGTTCATTGTGTAATCATACGTTTTTTGATTGAGTTAAGTCTACCAATTGATATTTTATCGTGTGTTTTTGTATGTTGTGATGTTATGCTATTGTTTCAGAAAAAGGGAGAAGGTTTGGATCCATTAAAACGTTTAATCCCGCTGCAAATGTTTGCACCTGTCCTAAGTCAGGAATCTGATGTACAGTAGTTGTCGTTTGTTTATGTAATATATACGTGTTTCTCGTTTCTCGTTTTGCTTATATAGATTAGACCGTTGGTTTTCCCGTTTGAATGGTTTTACACTAGTAATTTTGGGGCTCTTTATAGCTTGTTGTTCGCTGTGAGCCAAGGCTCCGTGTTGAAAGCCGTACTTTTTAAATTGTTATTTGGATGGAGAGTTGTCTCATTGGCACTCACACCACATCTTCCTTTTTCTGTAGCACCCTTTAAAGTCTTACGCAAACGATGCGCCTGTTTTCCCTTCACAGGACATTCATTGATATATTGTAGACGAAATGCGCGTCTGGCGTAAATATAAAATTTAAATACTGGTATCTATGATGAGTTAAAACTTAAAATGCAACCACTGAGTCGACGCCATTGCTGGTAGAGATTTATTTCCCCGAGGGTATCACCAGCCCAGTAGTCAGCACTTGTGTTGACTTGGCTTATCATTGATATAATCTTATAAATTAACACCGTTTTGAATTTTTGAAAAAACTAAGGTTTTTCTACACCAGGAATAGACTGCCTTACCTGTATTTGGCAAAACTACTAGGAATGTTATGTTCTCAATGTTCTTCAACTTCGTCCTTTATTTTGGCCTTTCAATCATTATTTTGATCATAGCGCCCTTCGATACCTAGCGCAAAAGAAGCGCCTGTTTCTCCTCTACAAGACCTTTATAGTCATTCCCCGTGATACCCCTCATTATTTTTCTATAGAAGCCCTGGAATAGGCCGACCCCCCCTAATTTTTTGACATTTTTTTTAAATTTTGAGCTCTAGTTTCAGATTTTTGAACATAGCGCCCTTCGATACCTAGCGCAAAAGAAGTGCCTGTGTCTCCTCTACAAGACCTATATAGTCATTCCCCGTGACAACCCTCATTATTTTTCTCTAGAAGCCCTGGAATAGACCGACCCCCCTAATTTTTTGACATTTTTTTCAAATTTTGAGCTCTAGTTTCAGATTTTTTAACATAGCGTCCTTCAATACCTAGCGCAAAAGAAGCGCCTGTTTCTCCTCTACAAGACCTATATAGTCATACCCCGTGACACCCCTCATTATTTTTCTCTAGAACTCCTGGAATAGGCCGACCCTACCCCCATTTTTGGGGTATTTTTTTCGAATTTTGAGCTCTAGTTTCAGATTTTTGAACATAGCGCCCTTCGATACCTAGTGCAAAAGAAGCGCCTGTTTCTCCTCTACAAGACCTATATAGTCATTCCCCGTGACACCCCTCATTATTTTTCTCTAGAAGCCCTGGAATAGGCCGACCCCCCTAATTTTTTGACATTTTTTTCAAATTTTGAGCTCTAGTTTCAGATTTTTGAACATAGCGCCCTTCGATACCTAGCGCAAAGGAAGCGCCTGTTTCTCATCTACAAGACCTATATAGTCATACCCCGTGACATCCCTCATTATTTTTCTCTAGAACTCCTGGAATAGGCCGACCCTACCCCCATTTTTTTGACATTTTTTTCGAATTTTGAGCTCTAGTTTCAGATTTTTGAACATAGCGCCCTTCGATACCTAGTGCAAAAGAAGCGCCTGTTTCTCCTCTACAAGACCTATATAGTCATACCCCGTGACACCCCTCATTATTTTCTCTAGAAGTCCTAGAATAGGCCGACCCCCCTAATGTTTTGACATTTTTTTCAAATTTTGAGCTCTAGTTTCAGATTTTTGAACATAGCGCCCTTCGATACCTAGCGCAAAAGAAGCGCCTGTTTCTCCTCTACAAGACCTATATAGTCATTCCCCGTGACACCCCTCATTATTTTTCTCTAGAAGCCCTGGAACAGCCCGACCCCCCTAATTTTTTGACATTTTTTTCAAATTTTGAGCTCTAGTTTCAGATTTTTGAACATAGCGCCCTTCGATACCTAGCGCAAAAGAAGCGCCTGTTTCTCCTCTACAAGACCTATATAGTCATACCCCGTGACATCCCTCATTATTTTTCTCTAGAACTCCTGGAATAGGCCGACCCTACCCCCATTTTTTTGACATTTTTTTCTAATTTTGAGCTCAGTTTCAGATTTTTGAACATAGCGCCCTTCGATACCTAGCGCAAAAGAAGCGCCTGTTTCTCCTCTACAAGACCTATATAGTCATACCCCGTGACACCCCTCATTATTTGTTCTAGAAGTCCTAGAATAGGCCGACCCCCCTAATGTTTTGACATTTTTTTCAAATTTTTAGCTCTAGTTTTAGATTTTTGAACATAGCGCCCTTCGATACCTAGCACAAAAGAAGCGCCTGTTTCTCCTCTACAAGACCTATATAGTCATTCCCCGTGACACCCCTCATTATTTTTCTCTAGAAGTCCTAAAATAGGCCGACCCCCCTAATTTTTTGACATTTTTTTCAAATTTTGAGATCTAGTTTCAGATTTTTGAACATAGCGCCCTTCGATACCTAGTGCAAAAGAAGCGCCTGTTTCTCCTCTACAAGACCTATATAGTCATTCCCCGTGACACCCCTCATTATTTTTCTCTAGAAGTCCTAAAATAGGCCGACCCCCCTAATTTTTTGACATTTTTTTCAAATTTTGAGATCTAGTTTCAGATTTTTGAACATAGCGCCCTTCGATACCTAGTGCAAAAGAAGCGCCTGTTTCTCCTCTTCAAGACCTATATAGTCATTCCCCGTGACACCCTCATTATTTTTCTCTAGAAGCCCTGGAACAGGCCGACCCCCCTAATTTTTTGACATTTTTTTCAAATTTTGAGCTCTAGTTTCAGATTTTTGAACATAGCGCCCTTCGATACCTAGCGCAAAAGAAGCGCCTGTTTCTCTTCTACAAGACCTATATAGTCATACCCCGTGACACCCCTCATTATTTGTTCTAGAAGTCCTAGAATAGGCCGACCCCCCTAATGTTTTGACATTTTTTTCAAATTTTGAGCTCTAGTTTCAGATTTTTGAACATAGCGCCCTTCGATACCTAGCGCAAAAGAAGCGCCTGTTTCTCCTCTACAAAACCTATATAGTCATTCTCCGTGACACCCCTCATTATTTTTCTCTAGAAGTCCTAGAATAGGCCGACCCCCCTAATTTTTTGACATTTTTTTCAAATTTTGAGCTCTAGTTTCAGATTTTTGAACATAGCGCCCTTCGATACCCAGCGCAAAAGAAGCGCCTGTTTCTTCTCTACAAGACCTTTATAGTCATTCCCCGTGATACCCCTCATTATTTTTCTCTAGAAGCCCTGGAATAGGCCGACCCCCCCTAATTTTTTGACATTTTTTTTAAATTTTGAGCTCTAGTTTCAGATTTTTGAACATAGCGCCCTTCGATACCTAGCGCAAAAGAAGTGCCTGTGTCTCCTCTACAAGACCTATATAGTCATTCCCCGTGACACCCCTCATTATTTTTCTCTAGAAGCCCTGGAATAGACCGACCCCCCTAATTTTTTGACATTTTTTTCAAATTTTGAGCTCTAGTTTCAGATTTTTGAACATAGCGCCCTTCAATACCTAGCGCAAAAGAAGCGCCTGTTTCTCCTCTACAAGACCTATATAGTCATACCCCGTGACACCCCTCATTATTTTTCTCTAGAAGCCCTGGAATAGGCCGACCCCCCTAATTTTTTGACATTTTTTTCAAATTTTGAGCTCTAGTTTCAGATTTTTGAACATAGCGCCCTTCGATACCTAGCGCAAAGGAAGCGCCTGCTTCTCATCTACAAGACCTATATAGTCATACCCCGTGACATCCCTCATTATTTTTCTCTAGAACTCCTGGAATAGGCCGACCCTACCCCCATTTTTTTGACATTTTTTTCGAATTTTGAGCTCTAGTTTCAGATTTTTGAACATAGCGCCCTTCGATACCTAGTGCAAAAGAAGCGCCTGTTTCTCCTCTACAAGACCTATATAGTCATACCCCGTGACACCCCTCATTATTTTCTCTAGAAGTCCTAGAATAGGCCGACCCCCCTAATGTTTTGACATTTTTTTCAAATTTTGAGCTCTAGTTTCAGATTTTTGAACATAGCGCCCTTCGATACCTAGCGCAAAAGAAGCGCCTGTTTCTCCTCTACAAGACCTATATAGTCATTCCCCGTGACACCCCTCATTATTTTTCTCTAGAAGTCCTAGAATAGGCCGACCCCCCTAATTTTTTGACATTTTTTTCAAATTTTGAGCTCTAGTTTCAGATTTTTGAACATAGCGCCCTTCGATACCTAGCGCAAAAGAAGCGCCTGTTTCTCTTCTACAAGACCTATATAGTCATTCCCCGTGACACCCCTCATTATTTTTCTCTAGAAGCCCTGGAATAGGCCGACCCTCCTAATTTTTTGACATTTTTTTCAAATTTTGAGCTCTAGATTAAACAATAACATAAAAGGTGCTATATATTACAGGGTAGAACTACTTTTACATACGTTCTAAATTGAAGAGGGTGCATAGTTGGCCCTACACCTACAAATAATCCGTTGATAGATGCATAGTTATTGTGGTACTGAATATTAGCCTATAAAGTTATGCGACTTGTTAAATCAATAGATTGGATAAAAACCACTTCAAAATTGAGTTTAAATTGCTATATTTTAACTGATTTTCTGCTGTTTTAAATATTTTTTTATTTAACGGCCGTTGTTGTCTTATTCTGTTTTTTGGTTTCTCGATATATCGCCTTATTGTTCGCTGGCTTATTGTTCGCTAGCTATTGTTCGCTAGCTTCTGCCTGGTGTCAATAGAAACGGCAGATTTTAATTAAGTAAAGTCAAGTAGAGATTGAACCTTCACTGTAAACCACAAATTGAGAGAACCATAAGCCCCTAAAAATTATGCATGCCTTTGATAAAATTAAAAGAGCCCCTCCCCTTTTGATAAAAAAAAAGAAACAAAACAAAACGCATAACGATAATTGTAATAACGAACGAAAGGAAAATTATGAAAGAAATCGATATGACCAAACAGATAATAAGTTGTTCTTTTTAAAAACTCAGCGGCCGGTAACAACACAAAGGGTAACAATATGCACGAAATGAATCTTGATCAACTATAAGTACGATGTCAACAAGTCAATCTCATGATGATGATGTAGGCCTTAAACTGTTAGTTTACCAAGTAAGGCCTGTTTTGGTATAACGTTGATATGGATTCAACATATAACATTGCTTTCTTGACATTAAGATAAACAAAATTGATACAAAGAAGAAAAGATTCCAACTTTTAATGACATTTTACGTTGACATTTTCGGCGCCGGAAATTGACAACGTTGATCTATGTATTGACACAACATCGGATGGGGTCGATTCCGGCATATTATGTTAAAAAAAATCAGTAGCACTTATTTAAAATATATTCATTTTGTTTCAATGATATTTAGTTGATAATTAATTTCGAGAGATGAATAGCTATCGTGTACTTCAGAAACAAGTGAAAGGAGGACCACGCCCCCATAGTGGGGACATACAAAATAAAGATGACCGTTCTCATTTTCTACTCGATAACATTCATAACATCTGCACTATGTACCAAAGATTATAAAATGAAAGTATAAAAAAAAATCGAGGCGGAGATTTTTTAGAATCATCTAAATTAATAATTATAGCAGATCAATAGAAGTAACAGAGAAATAGGCGAAAATGGCGCCTTCTTCAATTTCGAAAAAAAATCTATAATTTTACAATTTATTGACATATATTGGTATGTTTATAGGGATTACATATATAAGGATTCTACGAAAGCCGAGAAGGCTCATCTATAATTCAGAATTCAGCATTCAGAATTCGGCATTCAGAATTCGGAATTCGGAATTCAGAATTGGGGAAATCATTTTTATCAAATGTTATAACAAACATATTGTAATTATTGATATATTATGTTTTATTGTGATATGAAAATTGTATGCCTGTCTTTATGTTTACTACTCCACCTTATATAAATAGTTTATATCTATTTTGTTGTCAATAATATAATCTATAGTGGGGGTTGCTTTTCGTCATATCTTTGTGCTTTTGTCGTTTTGGAATCTACCCCTGTAAGTCTCTGGTTCCAAATGTCCCCCTCATCACCGTCCTATAACATACACCTCTACGTTGTTTTCAATCCTAGTTTCATAGTCTATTAACTCCCTCAAAATATGTCCATTACACGATAATACAAATACTACCTATCCCCACCCCCGAATGTATCATGTTCGAAAAAAAGATGAAGCAAACAACCGTTTAACGTCATATTAATCAGTTCTTCTTCACTATTGGTGCGAATCCAGGTGGATATCTTCATTGTAAAACGAAAAAGATGCGAATCAGATAAAGATATTTTTTACAGTTCTGACCTTAGATCAAGCATCACTTTATCGGACTCGTATCTAAAACTATTCATCTGTATTTTGTTGCAGATTTCATACTCCCCAAGCAATTAACCCTCTTCAAAAGTCAACACATTGATGTTGACTCAAAATCATCAGACAAAATTTCCAGCAATTGTTTATAAGACTAAGGTAGCTCTTAAGTCATAATCAAAGGTAGTAAAAAGTTTTTGTAAAGATTACAAGAGGTGTTAAGTACAGCTCTTTGTAAGAACCAGGCAGAGTGCGATACATGATGGTTTCAGATTTTATCTATAATTGGCCTAGTAGAAGCAGTAAATGAATATTGCTCAAAAAAAAAAATTTAAGTTGGAAAATATGAGTGGTTATCATGGTAACCGACACTCTATTTTTTGGTCGTTAAGCTTGGTAAAATCTTTCAAAAAACAGCTAAATCACCACAATTCAGAGCCTGCTAATAAATAGAATCATGCATTTTTCATTAATGTTCAAATCTAACATTGATAGAACTTGGTTTAAGCTTCATTTTAGTGAAGATTGCATGTCAACAAAATTTGTAATTATTTTGAAAATTTTTGCGAAAAAATGCATATTTGCAACATTTCTGAAATTGGGATTTTTTTCGAAATTAACAAATTTTCTCAGGTGTTTTTCAAAAAAGTGCAAATGTGTACAGAATAGTTAGCACTGTAGTTATGAAGTTTGGATACGTCTTTACCAAATTGAATAGAAAAATGCGTGGGATTTTCTTCAGTTTTATCACCATAGCAACTGATTTTTTCCTTGGAAACGGAGTTTTATTTGCAGAATATTGCAGTTTAAGAGCTTAAATGTCTTGGATTTTTTCATAACCGATAAGAAAATACATAAAAACTTTAAATTACTATCATCAAGTGTTGTTGACTTCAATTGTTACCACAGAAACACATATTAACCATAGCAACATCCACTCTGAAACTGCATAAATAGAAATTGATGTAAAAAAATACATAAATAGAGGGTGTTTATTTTCAAATTGGAACATGACTGCATGCTTTGCTTCACTCACAGTCTTGTTTGGTTTTTTTCCTTCAGATTTTTCAATAAATGTAATTTTTATATAATGTAATATTGGGGTTAGAAGGTAAAAAAGGGGGTGGGTAGGTTCATTTTTTTTTTTAAAGATATCATACATGAAGATTTTTGAAAAGATAACGTTTGGTCGGCGAGCCTGATTATAAATAGAATCATTTTTTTTCTCTCAGAAATTTCTTATATAAAATTGATATAACTTGGTTTTAGCTTCAGAGCTAAGTTAAGGTACATTGTAGTTGTCATGTTTTGGGATTTTTGTCAGATTTTGGGAAACCTCAAGTTTTATTCATTTGAATGCCTTAAGAATAAATTTGTAAGGGTTCTGCGGAACCCAGTGTCTTGCCTACTTTTGCTGTAAATCGCAGGCTCAACAGAAATGAGGAAAACAATCGGTAAATATATTCCTTTTGATACTATCTTTTGATTGTAAGAAGCTTCTGTCCAAGTTTGGTAAAAATCCAGGATAGTTTATAATCTAATAAATGTTTTAAAAACTTTTACTGCAGACTGTATGTCATGTTAACAGGAAGAAAATCTAAGTCCATTTAAAAGTAAAATACGGAAAAAATGGATTTATCTTTTTACAAAATTTACTTCTTGATACTATCTTATGATCATAAATAAGCTTCTGTCCAAGTTTGGTACAAACCCAGCATGCCCAGGATAGTTTGAGAAAATTATTAAAATTCTTAAAACTTTAACTACAGAGTAAATGGATGGTTTCCCCGCAGAAAAAAATAAGTCCATTTATAAGTAAAATACGGAAAAAAATAGAATTTTATTTTTACAAAATTTACTTCTGGATACTATCTTATGATCATTGGTATCTTGTAGAGAGTTGTCTTATTAACAATTATACTACATCTTAAGATCAAATGGTCACTTTTAGAAATTTCTTTATAGTTAACCAACAACATTCAAACTTGATCTCATCAATGTGGTAATAAGCATTGTGTATACATGTTTCATAAGATTTGATTGAGGCAAACTATAATTGCAAAATAGAAACCAACTTTGTGACGACTAATGTACTGACGGACATGGATTAAACCTACTACAACGCCCCCTCCCCCTCCCAAATTGCGGTGCGGCCATAAAAGTGTTTATTTTAGTTTTTCCCATTGTTCCTTGAATCAATCAAATGTGTGCACAACGCGTGGGACATCGGAAATGTATTCTTTTTTTACACATGGGACACTAAAGTCTTGTATTCATGAATGATTACAACTTGTTGGGACTAGAAAACATTGGTAGTTACAAAGAAAAATAACATTGGTATGTACTGCACTGTTTCTAGTGTTGCATTTAATTAAATAAGACTATGTGTGGAATTTGTCTTCAAATTATTACTGTTATTAATCTTGTATTGATGCAAATATTATCAGCTTAGTGGTTTCATTCCAAATCTCGGGATTAATGCAGTCTTTTATAAAGGTTACAGAGACAGATACAGAAAATAGGGGCGTAATTCATGTAAAGGTTTAAAAAAACGTTGAGAATAGCAAAATATTTTTTTTGAAATTTGAACCTAAAAAAAGATGCTCCGCAGGGAGCAGCTTTATACGACCGCAGAGTTCGAACCCTGAACACTGGGCAAGTATGGACACAACATTCAAGCTTGATACAGCTCTGAATTTGGATTGTGATTAAATAGTTGACACAACAAAGGTTTCTGACACATAATGAATGTGGTCTCAGAACTTAAACTTAAAAGCTTTCAATTTTAAATTGAACATTACCTGTTATGGTCCAATATCCAAAATCAAAATACATGGTTAGATTCAGCATATCAAAGAACCCCAAGAATTCATTTTTTTATGAAATCAAATAAAGTTCAATTTTTGACCCTTTAGACCTCAATGTGGACCAATTTGATAACCGGTCCCAAACATCAAAAATCTAAATACATGATTAGATTAAGCATATATCAAAGAACCCCAAATATACAATTTTGTTGAAATCAAAAAAAGTTTAATTTTGAACCCCAATTTGGACCAACTTGAAAACAGGGACTATAATCGAAAATCTAAGTACATGTTTAAATTCAGCATATCAAAGAACCACAAGGATTCAATTTTTGTTGATATCAAACAAAGTTGAATTTTGGACCACAATTTGGACAAACTTGAAAACTGGGCCCATAATGAACAAGAGGCCCTCAAGAGCCTGAATCGCTCACCTTAAATGTTTTGCTAAAATCTTCCATCAATGATTATTTTGGGTTTTCAATTTATATAAATGGTTCTTCGATTCTGTCATATCTTCTTCAAAAGCAAAAACAAGAGTGGACACACTGAAATGTCTCGTTTGTCTCGTGTTCATAATATAATTTATGATGAAAGTATAAAAAAAAACATTGTATACTCCAAGCATTACATTATTGCTGTTTACAGTTTATCTACATCTATAATAATATTCAAGATAATAACCAAAAACAGCAAAATTTCCTTAAAATTATCAATTTAGGGGCGGCAACCCAACAACGAGTTGTCCGATTCATCTGAAAATTTCAGGGCAGATAGATCTTGACCTGAACAATTTTACCCCATGTCAGATTTGCTCTAAATGCTTTGGTTTTTGAGTTATAAGCTAAAAACTGCATTTACCCCTATGTTGTATTTTTAGCCATGGCGGACATCTTGGTTGGTTAGCCGGGTCACCAGACACAATTTTTAAACTACATACCCTAATAATGATTTTGGCCATGTTTGGTTAAATTTTTCCCAGTAGTTTCAGAGGAGAAAATTTTTGTAAAAGATAACTAAGATTTACGGAAAATGGTTAAAAATTGACTATAAAGGGCCATAACTCCTAAAGGGGTCAACTGACCATTTCGGTCATGTTGACTTATTTGTAAATCTGACAATGCTGAACATTTTTGCTGTTTACAGTTTATCTCTATCTATAATAATATTCATGATAATAACCAAAAACAGCAAAATTTCCTTAAAATTACCAATTCAGGGGCAGCAACCTAACAACGGGTTGTCCGATTCATCTGAAAATTTCAGGGCAGATAGATGTTGACCTGATAAACAATTTTATCCTGTCAGATTTGCTCTAAATGCTTTGGTTTTTGAGTTATAAGCTAAAAACTGAATTTTACCCCTATGTTCTATTTTTAGCCATGGCGGCCATGTTTTTTGATGAAATGGGAATTAAAACACAAACTTTATTCTAGATACGCTAGGAATCAATCAGATGAAGTTTGGTTTGAATTGGTTCAGTAGTTTCAGAGGAGAAGATCTTTGAAATAGTTTACGACGGACGGACGACGACGACGGACGGACGACGCCGACGGACGCCAAGTGATGGCAAAAGCTCACATTTCCTTTTTAGCTAAAAATCTAAGTACATGTTTAGATTCAGCATAATTATCAAAGAACCCCAAGGATTCAATTTTTGTTAAAATCAAACTTTTTAAAAAAAGTTTAATTTTGGACCCTTTGGACCTTAATGTAGATCAATTTGAAAACGGGACCAAAAATTAAGAATCTACATACACAGTTAGATTCGGCATATCAAAGAACCCCAATTATTTAATTTTTGATGAAATCAAACAAAGTTTAATTTTGGACCCTTTGGGCCCCTTATTCCTAAACCGTTTGGACCAAAACTCCCAAAATCAATCCCAACCTTCTTTTTATGGTCATAAACCTTGTGTTTAAATTTCATAGATTTCTATTTACTTATACTGAAGTTAGGGTGCGAAAACCAAGAAAAATGCTTATTTGGGCCCCTCTTTGGCCCCTTATACCTAAACTATTAGGACCTCAACTCCCAAAATCAATCCCAACCTTCATTTTGTGGTCATAAACCTTGTGTTTAAGTTTTATTGATTTCTATTCACTAATACTAATATTATTATGCGAAAACCAAGAATAATGCTTATTTGGGCCCTTGTTGGCCCCTAATTCCTAAACTGTTGTGACCAACACTCCAAAAATCAATCCCAACCTTCCTTTTGACACACATACACACACACACACACACACACACACAAAATAAGATATAATGTTTCGGAATCTTGAACTTATGAGATGTATGTAGAACGACGCATAGTAAGGAATAATTCATAATTTATACAATTATTTTGCTTGATAATTTTGATATGATAATCTTGCCGGTAAAAGCATGTATTCTATTTGTCTATCTCGGAGATCCTGAATTTTAATTTCGGGATAGTAGTACAACAAAGGAGTTATTAATGATATGTTAATAGCTACATGTATATTTAAAGAGGATTCCACTATACTGGACTTATGATATTAGCGATCAACAATTGACTATTATTATTTTTTTTAAGTCACCACCAACTTAAAATGTGTTCAATTTGCCTGTCCGTCTATCCGTCCGTCCATCACACTTAAGTTTCAGTTTAGAAATGCTTTGACCAAATGATTCTATTATTGGTTTGTTAATATTATGTTACAGGTCAATTTTGTGATTTATGCTGGAATAACATCTTAGACGGGTGTGTGCCATAAGAAATTAAGAATTTTCTTACAATTGTTAGGGCCATATCTATCTTGCCTTGCCATAAGCCAGGTTGGCCCACTTATTGTAAACCCATGAAGTTCATCATCTGCTAACTTCCAAAAATTGATAATCAGATGATGAACTCGGAACAAAGTCCGACCAAATGCAATTATCTTTTTAAGTATCTACTTGTATGCAACATTTAAAAAAAATCAACATACCCCCCTACCCCCTCCAACCCCAATGTTACATTATATATTACATTTATTGAACAATCTGAAGGAAAAAAACCCAGACAATACTGTGAGTGAAGCAAAGAATGAAGCCATATTCCAATTTGAAAATAAACACCCTCTATTTATGTATTTTTTTACATAAATTTCTATTTTTGCAGTTTTTAAGTGGATGCTGCTATGGATAATATGTGTTTCCGTGGTAACAATTGAAGTCAAAAACACTTGACAATAGTAATTTAAAGTTTGAGTTGGCTTTTATGTATTTTCTTATTGGTTATAAAACAATTCAGGACATTTAAGCTCTAAAACTGCAATATTCTGCAAATAAAAACTCTGTTTCCAAGGAAAAAATCGGTTGCTATGGTGATAAAACTGAAAAAAATCCCACGCATTTTTCTATTTAATTTGGTAAAGTAGTATCCAAACTTCATTACTACAGTGCTAACAATTCTGTACACATTTGCACTTTTTTAAAAAACACCTGAGAAAATTTGATAATTTCGAAAAAATCCCAATTTCAGAAATGTTGAAAATATGCATTTTTTCGCAAATTTTTTCAAAAAATATACAAACTTGGTTGATATGCAATCTTCACTTAAATGAAGTTTAAACCAAGTTGTATAAATGTTACATATGAACATTAATGAAAAATGCATGATTCTATTCATAATCAGGCTCTAAAATGTGGTGATTTAGCTGATTTTTTTAATGATTTTACAATGCTTAACAACCCAAAAATAGTGCGTCCGTTACCATGGCAACCACTCATATTTTCACACTCAAAATTATTTTTTGAGCTTTATTCATTGATTGCTTCTATTAGTCCAATTATAGATAAAATCTGGAACCCCCCATATATCACATGTATATGGCACTCTGCCTGGTTCTTATAAAGAGTTGTACTTAATTACAATTGGATCTACTAAACATATGAAAAGAAGAGATGAAAAAACAAAACATGAGGCTTTTGTATCGCTCACCTTGGTCTATGTGCTACAGTGCATATTAAACGAAGGACACTCAAGAACTATATAGGCAAGAATATAAAGAATAAAACTGCCAAATATCCTAAAAATAGTGTTGAGAGAGAGCAAGCCCAAAGTTAGAAAAGTGCTAGAATCCGCGTCACCTGTTTGTCGCTTTGCATTTTCCCCTTAAATAATCCCTTCCAAATTATAGATATAATTAAACTATATGGAGGTCCGTATCTACATGTCAAAATACGGATAATTATATCGGATTTTCGCCTTTTGTTTGAAATAAGATATTTTCGGGGTTTGATGAACATGCATGCTTTTAGAGAGTAAATAAAGACAAGGAATATAAACAGCGTAGTGGTGTATGTTGGGATGGTGGTAAGGGTTGAAGTCAAAACCATAGGATTACAGGGGTCGATTTCAAACCAGTAAACACACAAAGATGAAATGAAATCAAACCCTCCTATATAAATTATGCCATGGACAAATAAATAGAATTTCTTTATATAAGAAGGAGTAGATGATATAAAGACAGATATTAAATTTTCATATCACAATGAAAACAAATAGTAATTATTACAATAACTTAGTAACTAAGTTTATAACATTATAAAACGAATATTTCCGAATTATGAATTCCGAATTCCGAATGTTGAATTCTGAATTATAGGTGAGCCTTCTCGGCTTTCGTAGGATTCAGCTATTCTTGATGGTTGAGTGAATATTTACTTTAGTAACAGAATCTTTTCCAAGTTCTTATTCTACAGGCCATGCAAGGAAAAACCTTAAAAAAAATGAGACCCCTACTTTAAAATGGGTACAATTTTTTGCCCTACTTTGAACACCCTTTTTCTTTACGGATTTTGATGTGAAAAACTAGCGAAATTACGATGTAAAAAATTTAGGGTAATTGAAGGATATGCTTTTTTTGTACCCCTTTTTAATATCGCTATTTAATTCTACAGTGTAGAAAATCGAAATCCGAAATTCTATGTTCAGATGTGAAAAAATAAGATTTTATTTTATTTTTTGGTTCAAACATGAAAATAATAAGTAAACTTATATATTTTTCTCTTATAAATGTGCTTACAATCAACAGCATTTACCGCCGGTACTTTGCTGTAAACGAATGATTGTTTTTTTACAAAAGCGCGCCATTTTTCAGCTGACGTCGGCCGACGCAAAAAAGTCCAATTTTTGGCATAGGACTACTGAGCGCCGCCGAATCACATTTTGGCCAAAAAGGCACATCCGGTTGTCCTACTGTTAGCATTTGGTCGATACCTTGCACTAACGGATGATTGCTAGTATTCGAGGGTAGTATTAGCTTATTTATCTGTGCTATAAAAAAGAAAAAAACATGATGTATATTCCATCGTAATCGGTTCATATTATTAAGAAACTAAGTTTCCAACACCATCAGGGCATGTTTTTCAAAGGTGAATTTGGCTATTATTTTGAATATAAAAAAGAAGATACGACATGATTGTCAATGAGACAACTCGTCACAAGATGACATGCACATACATTAAAAACTATAAATCGTCATACGGTCTTCAATAATGACCAAAGCCCATACCACAGGGTCGGGTATAAAAGGCCCCGAAATGACAAATGTAAAACACTTCAAACGAGAACACGAGAAAGTTTATTTCAGTTATGCAGCTTCCTCGGCTTTCAAATTGTCTGTTTGACCTAATATTATGACTATGACGATTAAACAATTATACTGTGTTTCTACCAGTTGAGCTCGCACATCACCCTGTTGATGAACGCTGTGATGTTTTCAATATTATAATTTTCCGGGAATTTGTATAACTGTTCATCACAAGGAATAATGAAGACGTGACATTTAAATTACTCTGCTTCTGTGTGTGATAAAATGAGTCTATAACTTATTCATCATACGATTCTATAGCAAAGAAAATAAGATCACTGGGAAAACTCACTCCAAAGAACTAAGATCAATCAGGAAGTTATTTGTATCTGTACAGATATCAGTTATTACTAGACTATGTATATTCGTTGTCTTTAGGTGAACACTAGTTATCTTACAAAATATCACATAACAAAGAAAGCTCTTTTATGGACATCAGCAGAGGGGAAAATAAAGAGAGGGAGACCAAAAGAAACAATGCGACGTACAATGGAGATCAAACTGAGCATCATGGGAAGGACATGGGGAGAGGCAGAAAAAAAGGCACAAGACAGACAAAAGTGGAGGGCATTGGCAGTGGCCTCATGTGCAAGTACTCACGAAGAGGATATTATTTTTTAACTAAACGTAACATAGAATTTATAACAATAGGAACAACTTCGTATACTTTTGCGTAATTCTGTAAGTTTTACAACCAGAAATTAAGCTGGAATTTTTCGTACAATAAATTTTTATATATTTATAGATCTACTGTTAACAAGATATCGTAAATTATTCTAAAGGATTTCGGAGCTTGTCCCCTTTCACAAGTAACTCCCACCTTATATTATATTCTTTCCTTATACAATTTATCAATAAATAGTCAAAATTCATAATGGTGGATATCGTCATTAAAAGGAAAAATAAAAAGTTGAAGGTAAATACGGTCATATTAACTTATGTTGATATCACATACTGCTGGTATGGTTCCTTATGAAAAGTTCTCAATAACTACAAGTCTTTAGAAACACATGACAAATCATATAGAATTTAAAAAAAAACACATAACTGATTTGTGTTAAGATACTGCTCAGATGATACATTTTACTGTAAACTGTAGATAAACATTATCAAACATATATTATACCTTTCAGGATAAATCCAAAATATGCAAAAAACTGACATTTCATTCCAAATAAGCTTGGTAACTTTGTTGTTCGATTTTCTTAAAATGTTGTGGTAGAAAGGCCCACTTATCATGTGAAATTCGTCACTTTTACTTAGCCATCAAAATATCAGGATCAAATTATAATTCTATGCATTAAGTGGTTGCTAGGTAGACTATTTATTAAAAGTAAACCAACGACGGACGACATACGGCGGACATAACGTGACGGTAAAAGCTCACATTATGGCAATGTTGGATATATATAGATTCTACCATTGCTTCTAGTGTGATACGATATTTATCCACTCGAGACAGTTAAATTTTCAAATTTAAAACGTGAGGCTTCGCCGAGCATTTTAAATATTAAAAATATAACTGTCGACAGTGGATAAATATCGTATTAAACGAGATTTGGTGTTGGAATCTGTTTCTCTAATGATTTTCAAACAATACGTAGGCAAACTTATTCATTCTTTGCGACTGATCTGCAAAAAGACCGGGCTGAAGTACGTTCACTATTCACTATTCACTTTTCACTATTCAAAATTCATGAACAGTGAACTGTGTTTTTTTGCACTATTCACTATTCAAGTCTATGAAATTGAATAAATTTAGTATCAACTTGTATATGTAAAAATGTGATAAAAAAAAACAGATATGCTATGCTTGCCAATAAGACAACTCTCTACAAGAGACCAAATGACCGGCACAGACATTTAAAACAGCTACTCACCGTACGGCCTTCAACAATGCACAAAGTCCCTACCGCACAGTCAGCTTTGAAGGCCCCGAAATGACAATGTAAAACAATTCAGACGAGAAAGCTAACGGCATTATTATTTTATCAGGGTTGAATTCGTAACCTTTTAGAATAAGTTTATTTAAAAGATCGTTAAGTTGATTTGTTAAGTGTAATGTCTGTAATGAATTGCTATAGGAATTCGGTTAGAATACGAGGTCTGTGTAATATATAGTATTAAGGTATAAACAGATAGGATATTTGTTATGCCTATCCCTTTTATCTAGAATTATTTATTTTTTACGTAAAATTGAACTTGATCATGCATCTCAAATCCACTTATGCATATCTAGGAGCTTATGGTACAATTGTCGCACATATTGTCACAATTATTACATATATTTCAATGGGTGTGCGGGGTCCACTTTTATAAATCAAGCATTAAAATACGCATTCGTTTCCGGCTTGGGATGTCGACATAAAATGAAATCAACCGTTTAAACGGTACTCGATGTGTCAGGGGAGGGCAAAAGAGTAATCATGTCTTAAAGTGCCAATTTTAAATTTCAAAATCTTATTTTCCAATATTAAAATTTCTCGCATACTTATACATTTATATATAAAGACTTTAAGCAAAATATGAAAAGTCTATTAGGACTATAGGAGGTAATATACCTAAGGACTGAAAACTTCGTATAAAAAACTAGGGGTGTTTCCTCGATAAAATCTAATAATAGCACTAACTAATAGGATATTTGTATTATGGAGCGCCCGAATACCGAAAACGGCCAACACAATATGATCGAGTTTTGAACCCTTGAATCCCCTAATTACAGGTATATCCTATATATCCTAGGAAAGGTAATAGAAGGGGAAACAAAACCTATATAGTGAATATAGTGCACAGATCCGATTTAAGGGGTATTGGAGCGCCCGAATGTTAAAAACGGCCGATTAGAAGAAAAAATGCTTCCCCCATGACGTTACGATCGAGTTTTGAACCCTTGAATCCCCTAATTACAGGTATATCCTATATATCCTGAGAAAGGTAATAGAAGGGGGAACAAAACCTATATGGTGAATATAGTGCACAGATGCGGTTTAAGGGAGTAAGGAGCGCCCGAATGTCAAAAACGGCTGATTTGAAGAAAAAATGCTTCCCCCATGACGTTACGATCGAGTTTTGAACCCTTGAATCCCCTAATTACAGGTATATCCTATATATCCTAGGAAAAGTAATAGAAGGGGGAACAAAACCTATATAGTGAATAAAGTGCACAGATCCGATTTAAGGGGTATTGGAGCGCCCGAATGTTAAAAACGGCCGATTAGAAGAAAAAATGCTTCCCCCATGACGTTACGATCGAGTTTTAAACCCTTGAATCCCCTAATTACAGGTATATCCTATATATCCTGAGAAAGGTAATAGAAGGGGGAACAAAACCTATATGGTGAATATAGTGCACAGATGCGGTTTAAGGGAGTAAGGAGCGCCCGAATGTCAAAAACGGCTGATTTGAAGAAAAAATGCTTCCCCCATGACGTTACGATCGAGTTTTGAACCCTTGAATCCCCTAATTACAGGTATATCCTATATATCCTAGGAAAGGTAATAGAAGAGGGAACAAAACCTATATAGTGAATATAGTGCACAGATCCGATTTAAGGGGTATTGGAGCGCCCGAATGTTAAAAACGGCCGATTAGAAGAAAAACTGCTTCCCCCATGACGTTACGATCGAGTTTTGAACCCTTGAATCCCCTAATTACAGGTATATCCTATATATCCTGAGAAAGGTAATAGAAGGGGGAACAAAACCTATATGGTGAATATAGTGCACAGATGCGGTTTAAGGGAGTAAGGAGCGCCCGAATGTCAAAAACGGCTGATTTGAAGAAAAAATGCTTCCCCCATGACGTTACGATCGAGTTTTGAACCCTTGAATCCCCTAATTACAGGTATATCCTATATATCCTAGGAAAGGTAATAGAAGGGGAAACAAAACCTATATAGTGAATATAGTGCACAGATCCGATTTAAGGGGTATTGGAGCGCCCGAATGTTAAAAACGGCCGATTAGAAGAAAAAATGCTTCCCCCATGACGTTACGATCGAGTTTTGAACCCTTGAATCCCCTAATTACAGGTATATCCTATATATCCTGAGAAAGGTAATAGAAGGGGGAACAAAACCTATATGGTGAATATAGTGCACAGATGCGGTTTAAGGGAGTAAGGAGCGCCCGAATGTCAAAAACGGCTGATTTGAAGAAAAAATGCTTCCCCCATGACGTTACGATCGAGTTTTGAACCCTTGAATCCCCTAATTACAGGTATATCCTATATATCCTAGGAAAAGTAATAGAAGGGGGAACAAAACCTATATAGTGAATAAAGTGCACAGATCCGATTTAAGGGGTATTGGAGCGCCCGAATGTTAAAAACGGCCGATTAGAAGAAAAAATGCTTCCCCCATGACGTTACGATCGAGTTTTAAACCCTTGAATCCCCTAATTACAGGTATATCCTATATATCCTGAGAAAGGTAATAGAAGGGGGAACAAAACCTATATGTTGAATATAGTGCACAGATGCGGTTTAAGGGAGTAAGGAGCGCCCGAATGTCAAAAACGGCTGATTTGAAGAAAAAATGCTTCCCCCATGACGTTACGATCGAGTTTTGAACCCTTGAATCCCCTAATTACAGGTATATCCTATATATCCTAGGAAAGGTAATAGAAGAGGGAACAAAACCTATATAGTGAATATAGTGCACAGATCCGATTTAAGGGGTATTGGAGCGCCCGAATGTTAAAAACGGCCGATTAGAAGAAAAACTGCTTCCCCCATGACGTTACGATCGAGTTTTGAACCCTTGAATCCCCTAATTACAGGTATATCCTATATATCCTGAGAAAGGTAATAGAAGGGGGAACAAAACCTATATGGTGAATATAGTGCACAGATGCGGTTTAAGGGAGTAAGGAGCGCCCGAATGTCAAAAACGGCTGATTTGAAGAAAAAATGCTTCCCCCATGACGTTACGATCGAGTTTTGAACCCTTGAATCCCCTAATTACAGGTATATCCTATATATCCTAGGAAAGGTAATAGAAGGGGAAACAAAACCTATATAGTGAATATAGTGCACAGATCCGATTTAAGGGGTATTGGAGCGCCCGAATGTTAAAAACGGCCGATTAGAAGAAAAAATGCTTCCCCCATGACGTTACGATCGAGTTTTGAACCCTTGAATCCCCTAATTACAGGTATATCCTATATATCCTGAGAAAGGTAATAGAAGGGGGAACAAAACCTATATGGTGAATATAGTGCACAGATGCGGTTTAAGGGAGTAAGGAGCGCCCGAATGTCAAAAACGGCTGATTTGAAGAAAAAATGCTTCCCCCATGACGTTACGATCGAGTTTTGAACCCTTGAATCCCCTAATTACAGGTATATCCTATATATCCTAGGAAAAGTAATAGAAGGGGGAACAAAACCTATATAGTGAATAAAGTGCACAGATCCGATTTAAGGGGTATTGGAGCGCCCGAATGTTAAAAACGGCCGATTAGAAGAAAAAATGCTTCCCCCATGACGTTACGATCGAGTTTTAAACCCTTGAATCCCCTAATTACAGGTATATCCTATATATCCTGAGAAAGGTAATAGAAGGGGGAACAAAACCTATATGGTGAATATAGTGCACAGATGCGGTTTAAGGGAGTAAGGAGCGCCCGAATGTCAAAAACGGCTGATTTGAAGAAAAAATGCTTCCCCCATGACGTTACGATCGAGTTTTGAACCCTTGAATCCCCTAATTACAGGTATATCCTATATATCCTAGGAAAGGTAATAGAAGAGGGAACAAAACCTATATAGTGAATATAGTGCACAGATCCGATTTAAGGGGTATTGGAGCGCCCGAATGTTAAAAACGGCCGATTAGAAGAAAAACTGCTTCCCCCATGACGTTACGATCGAGTTTTGAACCCTTGAATCCCCTAATTACAGGTATATCCTATATATCCTGAGAAAGGTAATAGAAGGGGGAACAAAACCTATATTGTGAATATAGTGCACAGATGCGGTTTAAGGGAGTAAGGAGCGCCCGAATGTCAAAAACGGCTGATTTGAAGAAAAAATGCTTCCCCCATGACGTTACGATCGAGTTTTGAACCCTTGAATCCCCTAATTACAGGTATATCCTATATATCCTAGGAAAGGTAATAGAAGGGGAAACAAAACCTATATAGTGAATATAGTGCACAGATCCGATTTAAGGGGTATTGGAGCGCCCGAATGTTAAAAACGGCCGATTAGAAGAAAAAATGCTTCCCCCATGACGTTACGATCGAGTTTTGAACCCTTGAATCCCCTAATTACAGGTATATCCTATATATCCTGAGAAAGGTAATAGAAGGGGGAACAAAACCTATATGGTGAATATAGTGCACAGATGCGGTTTAAGGGAGTAAGGAGCGCCCGAATGTCAAAAACGGCTGATTTGAAGAAAAAATGCTTCCCCCATGACGTTACGATCGAGTTTTGAACCCTTGAATCCCCTAATTACAGGTATATCCTATATATCCTAGGAAAAGTAATAGAAGGGGGAACAAAACCTATATAGTGAATAAAGTGCACAGATCCGATTTAAGGGGTATTGGAGCGCCCGAATGTTAAAAACGGCCGATTAGAAGAAAAAATGCTTCCCCCATGACGTTACGATCGAGTTTTAAACCCTTGAATCCCCTAATTACAGGTATATCCTATATATCCTGAGAAAGGTAATAGAAGGGGGAACAAAACCTATATGTTGAATATAGTGCACAGATGCGGTTTAAGGGAGTAAGGAGCGCCCGAATGTCAAAAACGGCTGATTTGAAGAAAAAATGCTTCCCCCATGACGTTACGATCGAGTTTTGAACCCTTGAATCCCCTAATTACAGGTATATCCTATATATCCTAGGAAAGGTAATAGAAGAGGGAACAAAACCTATATAGTGAATATAGTGCACAGATCCGATTTAAGGGGTATTGGAGCGCCCGAATGTTAAAAACGGCCGATTAGAAGAAAAACTGCTTCCCCCATGACGTTACGATCGAGTTTTGAACCCTTGAATCCCCTAATTACAGGTATATCCTATATATCCTGAGAAAGGTAATAGAAGGGGGAACAAAACCTATATGGTGAATATAGTGCACAGATGCGGTTTAAGGGAGTAAGGAGCGCCCGAATGTCAAAAACGGCTGATTTGAAGAAAAAATGCTTCCCCCATGACGTTACGATCGAGTTTTGAACCCTTGAATCCCCTAATTACAGGTATATCCTATATATCCTAGGAAAGGTAATAGAAGGGGAAACAAAACCTATATAGTGAATATAGTGCACAGATCCGATTTAAGGGGTATTGGAGCGCCCGAATGTTAAAAACGGCCGATTAGAAGAAAAAATGCTTCCCCCATGACGTTACGATCGAGTTTTGAACCCTTGAATCCCCTAATTACAGGTATATCCTATATATCCTGAGAAAGGTAATAGAAGGGGGAACAAAACCTATATGGTGAATATAGTGCACAGATGCGGTTTAAGGGAGTAAGGAGCGCCCGAATGTCAAAAACGGCTGATTTGAAGAAAAAATGCTTCCCCCATGACGTTACGATCGAGTTTTGAACCCTTGAATCCCCTAATTACAGGTATATCCTATATATCCTAGGAAAAGTAATAGAAGGGGGAACAAAACCTATATAGTGAATAAAGTGCACAGATCCGATTTAAGGGGTATTGGAGCGCCCGAATGTTAAAAACGGCCGATTAGAAGAAAAAATGCTTCCCCCATGACGTTACGATCGAGTTTTAAACCCTTGAATCCCCTAATTACAGGTATATCCTATATATCCTGAGAAAGGTAATAGAAGGGGGAACAAAACCTATATGGTGAATATAGTGCACAGATGCGGTTTAAGGGAGTAAGGAGCGCCCGAATGTCAAAAACGGCTGATTTGAAGAAAAAATGCTTCCCCCATGACGTTACGATCGAGTTTTGAACCCTTGAATCCCCTAATTACAGGTATATCCTATATATCCTAGGAAAGGTAATAGAAGAGGGAACAAAACCTATATAGTGAATATAGTGCACAGATCCGATTTAAGGGGTATTGGAGCGCCCGAATGTTAAAAACGGCCGATTAGAAGAAAAACTGCTTCCCCCATGACGTTACGATCGAGTTTTGAACCCTTGAATCCCCTAATTACAGGTATATCCTATATATCCTGAGAAAGGTAATAGAAGGGGGAACAAAACCTATATGGTGAATATAGTGCACAGATGCGGTTTAAGGGAGTAAGGAGCGCCCGAATGTCAAAAACGGCTGATTTGAAGAAAAAATGCTTCCCCCATGACGTTACGATCGAGTTTTGAACCCTTGAATCCCCTAATTACAGGTATATCCTATATATCCTAGGAAAGGTAATAGAAGGGGAAACAAAACCTATATAGTGAATATAGTGCACAGATCCGATTTAAGGGGTATTGGAGCGCCCGAATGTTAAAAACGGCCGATTAGAAGAAAAAATGCTTCCCCCATGACGTTACGATCGAGTTTTGAACCCTTGAATCCCCTAATTACAGGTATATCCTATATATCCTGAGAAAGGTAATAGAAGGGGGAACAAAACCTATATGGTGAATATAGTGCACAGATGCGGTTTAAGGGAGTAAGGAGCGCCCGAATGTCAAAAACGGCTGATTTGAAGAAAAAATGCTTCCCCCATGACGTTACGATCGAGTTTTGAACCCTTGAATCCCCTAATTACAGGTATATCCTATATATCCTAGGAAAAGTAATAGAAGGGGGAACAAAACCTATATAGTGAATAAAGTGCACAGATCCGATTTAAGGGGTATTGGAGCGCCCGAATGTTAAAAACGGCCGATTAGAAGAAAAAATGCTTCCCCCATGACGTTACGATCGAGTTTTAAACCCTTGAATCCCCTAATTACAGGTATATCCTATATATCCTGAGAAAGGTAATAGAAGGGGGAACAAAACCTATATGGTGAATATAGTGCACAGATGCGGTTTAAGGGAGTAAGGAGCGCCCGAATGTCAAAAACGGCTGATTTGAAGAAAAAATGCTTCCCCCATGACGTTACGATCGAGTTTTGAACCCTTGAATCCCCTAATTACAGGTATATCCTATATATCCTAGGAAAGGTAATAGAAGAGGGAACAAAACCTATATAGTGAATATAGTGCACAGATCCGATTTAAGGGGTATTGGAGCGCCCGAATGTTAAAAACGGCCGATTAGAAGAAAAACTGCTTCCCCAATGACGTTACGATCGAGTTTTGAACCCTTGAATCCCCTAATTACAGGTATATCCTATATATCCTGAGAAAGGTAATAGAAGGGGGAACAAAACCTATATGGTGAATATAGTGCACAAATGCGGTTTAAGGGAGTAAGGAGCGCCCGAATGTCAAAAACGGCTGATTTGAAGAAAAAATGCTTCCCCCATGACGTTACGATCGAGTTTTGAACCCTTGAATCCCCTAATTACAGGTATATCCTATATATCCTAGGAAAGGTAATAGAAGGGGAAACAAAACCTATATAGTGAATATAGTGCACAGATCAGATTTAAGGGGTATTGGAGCGCCCGAATGTTAAAAACGGCCGATTAGAAGAAAAAATGCTTCCCCCATGACGTTACGATCGAGTTTTGAACCCTTGAATCCCCTAATTACAGGTATATCCTATATATCCTGAGAAAGGTAATAGAAGGGGGAACAAAACCTATATGGTGAATATAGTGCACAGATGCGGTTTAAGGGAGTAAGGAGCGCCCGAATGTCAAAAACGGCTGATTTGAAGAAAAACTGCTTCCCCCATGACGTTACGATCGAGTTTTGAACCCTTGAATCCCCTAATTACAGGTATATCCTATATATCCTAGGAAAGGTAATAGAAGGGGAAACAAAACCTATATAGTGAATATAGTGCACAGATCCGATTTAAGGGGTATTGGAGCGCCCGAATGTTAAAAACGGCCGATTAGAAGAAAAAATGCTTCCCCCATGACGTTACGATCGAGTTTTGAACCCTTGAATCCCCTAATTACAGGTATATCCTATATATCCTGAGAAAGGTAATAGAAGGGGGAACAAAACCTATATGGTGAATATAGTGCACAGATGCGGTTTAAGGGAGTAAGGAGCGCCCGAATGTCAAAAACGGCTGATTTGAAGAAAATATGCTTCCCCCAGGACCTTACGATCGAGTTTTGAACCCTTGAATCCCCTAATTACAGGTATATCCTATATATCCTAAGAAAGGTAATAGAAGGGGGAACAAAACCTATATAGTGAATAAAGTGCACAGATCCGATTTAAGGGGTATTGGAGCGCCCGAATGTTAAAAACGGCCGATTAGAAGAAAATATGCTTCCCCCAGGACCTTATGATCGAATTTTGATCCCTTGAATCCCCTAATTACAGGTATATCCTATATATCCTAAGAAAGGTAATAGAAGGGGGAACAAAACCTATATAGTGAATATAGTGCACAGATGCGGTTTAAGGGAGTAAGGAGCGCCCGAATGTCAAAAACGGCTGATTTGAAGAAAATATGCTTCCCCCAGGACCTTATAATCGAATTTTGAACCCTTGAATCCCCTAATTACAGGTATATCCTATATATCCTAAGAAAGGTAATAGAAGGGGGAACAAAACCTATATAGTGAATATAGTGCACAGATGCGGTTTAAGGGAGTAAGGAGCGCCCGAATGTCAAAAACGGCTGATTTGAAGAAAAAATGCTTCCCCCATGACGTTACGATCGAGTTTTGAACCCTTGAATCCCCTAATTACAGGTATATCCTATATATCCTAGGAAAGGTAATAGAAGGGGGCACAAAAACTATATAGTGAATAAAGTGCACAGATCCGATTTAAGGGGTATTGGAGCGCCCGAATGTTAAAAACGGCCGATTAGAAGAAAAAATGCTTCCCCCATGACGTTACGATCGAGTTTTGAACCCTTGAATCCCCTAATTACAGGTATATCCTATATATCCTGAGAAAGGTAATAGAAGGGGGAACAAAACCTATATGGTGAATATAGTGCACAGATGCGGTTTAAGGGAGTAAGGAGCGCCCGAATGTCAAAAACGGCTGATTTGAAGAAAAAATGCTTCCCCCATGACGTTACGATCGAGTTTTGAACCCTTGAATCCCCTAATTACAGGTATATCCTATATATCCTAGGAAAGGTAATAGAAGGGGGAACAAACCCTATATGGTGAATAACGTGCACAGATGCGGTTTAAGAGAGTAAGGAGCGCCCGAATGTCAAAAACGGCTGATTTGAAGAAAAAATGCTTCCCCCATGACGTTACGATCGAGTTTTGAACCCTTGAATCCCCTAATTACAGGTATATCCTATATATCCTAGGAAAAGTAATAGAAGGGGGAACAAAACCTATATAGTGAATAAAGTGCACAGATCCGATTTAAGGGGTATTGGAGCGCCCGAATGTTAAAAACGGCCGATTAGAAGAAAAAATGCTTCCCCCATGACGTTACGATCGAGTTTTAAACCCTTGAATCCCCTAATTACAGGTATATCCTATATATCCTAGGAAAGGTAATAGAAGGGGAAACAAAACCTATATAGTGAATATAGTGCACAGATCCGATTTAAGGGGTATTGGAGCGCCCGAATGTTAAAAACGGCCGATTAGAAGAAATAATGCTTCCCCCATGACGTTACGATCGAGTTTTGAACCCTTGAATCCCCTAATTACAGGTATATCCTATATATCCTGAGAAAGGTAATAGAAGGGGGAACAAAACCTATATAGTGAATATAGTGCACAGATGCGGTTTAAGGGAGTAAGGAGTGCCCGAATGTCAAAAACGGCTGATTTGAAGAAAATATGCTTCCCCCAGGACCTTATGATCGAATTTTGAACCCTTGAATCCCCTAATTACAGGTATATCCTATATATCATAAGAAAGGTAATAGAAGGGGGAACAAAACCTATATAGTGAATATAGTGCACAGATGCGGTTTAAGGGAGTAAGGAGCGCCCGAATGTCAAAAACGGCTAATTTGAAGAAAATATGCTTCCCCCAGGACCTTATGATCGAATTTTGAACCCTTGAATCCCCTAATTACAGGTATATCCTATATATCTTAAGAAAGGTAATAGAAGGGGGAACAAACCCTATATAGTGAATATAGTGCACAGATGCGGTTTAAGGGAGTAAGGAGCGCCCGAATGTCAAAAACGGCTGATTTGAAGAAAATATGCTTCCCCCAGGACCTTATGATCGAATTTTGAACCCTTGAATCTCCTAATTACAGGTATATCCTATATATCCTAAGAAAGGTAATAGAAGGGGGAACAAAACCTATATAGTGAATATAGTGCACAGATGCGGTTTAAGGGAGTAAGGAGCGCCCGAATGTCAAAAACGGCTGATTTGAAGAAAATATGCTTCCCCCAGGACCTTATGATCGAATTTTGAACCCTTGAATCCCCTAATTACAGGTATATCCTATATATCCTAAGAAAGGTAATAGAAGGGGGAACAAAACCTATATAGTGAATATAGTGCACAGATGCGGTCTAAAGGGTATCGAGGCGCCCAAAAAATAAAAAACGGTCAAAATCAAGAAAAATTACTTCCAAAGGACGTTGCGATCGAGTTCTGAACCCTCGAATCCCCTAATTACATGTATATCCTATATACCATTAGAAAGCATATAAAATGAGGAACACAAGCTAAATTGTGAATATAGTGCACAGATTCGGTCTAATGGGTATTACGGCGCCCAAAAATAAAAAATGGCCAAAATCAAGAAAATTAATTCCAAAGGACGTTACGATCGAGTTTTAAACCCTCGAATCCCCTAATTGCAGGCATATCCTATATACCATTAGAAAGCTTATAAAATGAGGAACAGAAGCTATATAGTGAATATAGTGCACAGTTGAAAATAAGCGTTCCAGTTGCTTATTCTTTAGTCTTCTATGTTTAGTCTGGCCGATTGGTGAAAAAATTAATCAAATATTGAGGAAAGCATCAAATTTTGCATGATGGTACATTTTGGTGTACTGAGCAATATTAGCTATGGACCCATCCTCAAAATTCAATATGGCGGCTAATTTCAAGATGGCCACCATTCATTCTAAAATATTTTCCAGTATTGCACAAATAACAGTGGATTTGATGCTGGAAGCACAAAATTCAACATACATGTATTTGAATGATTTGGTGTTCTTATCAAGATTTTGTTTTGATATATATATTGAAATTCAAAATGGCCGCCTCGAAAAAATGCAAATATTCGTTATTGAGAATTGACTTGAATTTAAACAGTTCATTGAAGTATAGTGTCATTTAGTCTCTGTTCCTGTTCTGTCCTTTTGATTTCCATGGCTTGTCATGATAATTTCATATACAAAGTAGTAGCTTTCATAAAAAGCTGCAGTAGTAGCTTTCATTAAAAAGCTGCAGCAGTAGCTTTCATTAAAAAGCTGCAGCAGTAGCTTTCATTAAAAAGCTGCAATATTTTTTGTCTTATTTCATACATTACAGCTGTGATTTGAGATTTATCTGCCGTAAGATATTATTCATTGTCTATCTTATTTCTTGGTTTGCTATATATTGCTATTTGAGATATCATAGTGTGATTTGAGAATTGTATTACCACCAATCAGTGAAATGGCAAGAATTTAGGCCAAGAATATTGAAATGTCAGAAACTGAATCACTTGGGGATATATTGGCGAACCCCAAAGCTGAAGACACTTTAACAGAGGACAACTCGGAAATGACTATTCAACAACTGTACCAAGAATTTTAAGCAGATAGAAAATCTAATGCTCAAAGAACAGCTTAGATTGACCGCAATATAAAACAGAGCAAAGCGTGAATTGATATAATACTTTTTGGTCAAATAGCGATGTAAGCTGAACAAAAAGAGGCAATGAATGTTAATAATGAACAGATGGGAGCAATATATCAGCAACTTCAACAGTCTGAACACAGGCTAGACCACAAGGCTAGTGGTGAGCGCTTGGTGGAATTGACGGTCAGACCATGAGAAATTCAATGCTGTGGTAAGACGGATGGACGACCTGACAGCAACTGAGGAAGGAGACACAGTTCAATTTTAAAGTGCATTTGAAAACAGGGTACTTTCCAAAAAAAGATATCTGTTGTAAATGAATTAGTGGAGAAGAGAAATAAAGAATTAAAAATTCCTGCAATGGATACATCATCTAAGCCAAAATTTGACCTTAGCCAGTACAACGCAAGTACACCAATAGTACATAATAAACTCTCTGCCTTGGGTCTCTTCCCAATTAGTTATCAAGCTATCAAGCGCACCAACTCTGTTGAATGCAAATTTGGTGTCTTCACCAAAAGGTTGAAGTACTATGTAAGGGCCCTTTGTCAAGATTCTCCAATGCTGGCTGCAGTGCCTACTACCAGTATCATCCCTGTCGAATCAATGACAAATCCTCCTCCCACACTTATTACTCCAATTATGACAAGATCATCAGCTCCTGGAGCTCAAACAGGCTTGCCACAACAGCAAGCTGACTCCACTGAACGATCCAGGAAAGGGCAAAGGAAAAGAGAGTGGCATCAGCTATTCTCCGGACTCCTCTGTGGAGAGAGAATATACACAAAGGCAAGAAAATTCTGCTGCAAGGAACATGAGCTGACGCCCACAGCTCCCAAAGATGCAAATATTCAAAAGAAGGGGATCAATGACTTGGGAGGCGTTCAGATATCAATTGAACGGACTGCCAGTAGAGGACAATGGGAAAACAGGGCACAAGTGTGTAGTCTCTTTGATTGCCTGGCTGATGTTGCCTAGGAGTACTCTCGCAAAGTAAACATAGATAATGATTCCAATGCCTTAAGAAAAGCATTGAAGCAGCGCTTCAGGAAGAAAGACACTCAGACCAGATTGGAACCAAATCATTCCTCCGACGATGAAATGATAATAATTATGTAAGGCATAAGATAGAGAGGAACACCGAAACGATAAACAAGGCGTTTAAATAATTGAAAACCTCAATATCCAGCCTGATGGCGATATATGACCAAAAAGTGCCAATTATGCCAATCAGCATTCGGCAAGTCTTCTTTGCTGATGGCGCAGTATCACCGACCGATAAAGGGAATATGAGCAGTCCTTTGGAAAATAAGGTGCGTAACCTCACTTAAATTGTCACATACTAGCTGCTTTCAACTGATCAGCTTAACCGGGGATTGGCCGATCAATATAATAACCTTGGGTCTTCTGATCGATGTAATCGTTTAAGATTACCAGATTAATGGAAGATCAGCTGATAAATATACACTTGGAAGATCCCCATAGCAGTATAATCGCGGTAGATCGCCAGATAGAAATATATTCAAGTGTAATGTCTATCGACCAGCAACGCCCCCACCAAGCCAGAGATGATAAAGTCCCTTAGAACAACCGTAGGCATCTCATTAGACAAACTCCAGAAATCTCAGTTATTGCAGGCAAAGGTCAACTTCAACAGGATACAGAGCAAATCAAAGCAAGTCGAATTGCCATGAAACATAATCTCATTACAAAACAGAGGCCCACGTCCTCGTCCGATATTGTCATCAAGACTAACCATTAGAAAAAGCCTGACAAATACTGTTTTTGTTTTTTTTATATATTAAAGGAGCGCATTCCATACTTTTAGTACAGTGTACGAGAAACTCGACATATACAACTCTGTATTTGGTTTTTGAATGCCTTTTAAAATTAGAGTCGAAATCGCTAATTTGCATTATTCGATTCGCATTAGAAATGCATTTTCGTTTATTAGAATAATTTAATTAGCTTTTGCTTCCGGTTCGTATTCGATTCGAATAAATTTGCATGTGAACGAGGCATTATTAAAAAAGTATTTGGACACCTCAAAATTGAAGATCGTGAAAACTAGGCTTTATTCAATTCAAATGCATTTGTACATGTATAAGTATTAGATAAAATACAAAGGTAACAAAAAAACAGGCCGGTAACAACCGTTGCCGGATAGTTTTTCTGCACGAGTAGTCAGGTCAAGGTCCGAGGCGATAGCCGAGGACCTCGACCTGACTACAAGTGCAGAAAAACTATTCGGCTGGTTGTTACCGGCCTGTTTCTTTTGTTACTTTTGTTTTTTATCTGACTTGTACGACGTTTCAAAAAAGTAATGATACATTTTGCAAGACTAAACATTCGAGAAACTTAGATAGTCCTAAAGCAGAAAATGTAAGTTATAGTACAAACCCATTTTTTTTTCCATTTCCCTGCAACCGAAACCAACTTTCAAGAAAAAAAAATCAAGAATCTAATAATTTGATAAAAAGAACCATTTCAAGTAAAAGATGAAGATTGTACACATTTAAGACTTTTTAAAATGCAACTTTGTAAAAAAGTAATACATTGTATATTAAAGTTATATTTTAGTGGTAAGTAGGATAACGTTTGATTTTTATGGATGAAACGGAAAGCGGGGAAGGGAAGGGGGGTGGGGAGTGGGGCTAATTCATTTTAAAATAAACAGGCTGGGATCTTTATTCTTGATGAAACAAGGAAAGGCAGGATGTTCCATTCCATCCCCCGATTCCCCCCTTAAAAAAATCTTAGAAATCGCGCGTTTGTTGCAAAATACATGAATTTACTATTCAGTGGTGTGGTCCCGGGAATTTGGAACAACCCTTTTTTGGACGATCATTATAATTATTTGAATGGGGACATAAAATTGGACCCCCTGTTTTGTCCTGGATTTGAACCTGGATCCGCCACTGATATAAATTCGATAACAATATAAATGCATCAAAAGTATGAATTTCCTACTTCATTAGTGAATGAAATGTTTATGACAAAATGGATTTTGTCTTAATATTTTATATATATTCAGGCATATACTTTAATTTTTTTTTTAAATGCATGCTCGTCTCTAGATCTGCAAGTGTTGATCGGGATTAAACACGTGTTACATTATGATCCAATCGCAGCTTACCGCCCTAAATTGATGACATAGGTTGAATGATTTTCTTCTAGATTTGCTGCTTATTTGGACGTGTATTACATGAACACTTTTTGTTTATAGGACCAATCGTGCATTGGTGAGTTGATAGGGAGTTTATCTTTTGATTAGATTTGATTTTTATTTACTTATTTCCTGTCTTATTTTTTTTTTTTTTTGAAATATACGCGTCAGTATCATCATTTCATTATTTCCAGCATTGTCCAAAATACTATTCATGTCCATATATTGAAGAAAACATTTATTGACCGAATATTTTGCTTCATAAAGGGGGCGGTATATATATTGTCTTTTTTGAGTATATATCTACTATTTACTTTTCAACGCTATCACCCAAATGTTTTTGTTTAAATTATCACTATTTACGGTATTCGGAAAATCAGGAATCATGCAAAACATTTGTCATCTGCTTGACCATAATAATTTTTTTCTCATAAAATTTGGGATTCAGGAGAAACCATACCCCCCCCTTTTTTTTTTAAGTTAAATGTCTAATCCTTTAGTGTACTGATATAAATAGTATTTTACTGGAAATGTTTGAAAAAAAATATTGATGCTAACGTAAATATTTTGTTCAATAAAAAAGACAGGAAATAAGTCGGTGAACCAAACTGTTCAAATCTAATTGGAAGTTAAAGTGCCCTTGTACGACTTTGCCCCCCGCAGAGCTATAGAAAAACTATACATTAACGGGTGTTACACGGACTCTTTTTAGATGATACACGGACTCTTTTTAGTTGTTACACGGACACTTTTTATGAATAGAATCACTCGTGCATGATCAGTGAGTTCATGGGCACTTTAACTTCCAATTAGATTTGAACAGTTTGGTTCACCGACTTATTTCCTGTCTTTTTTATTGAACAAAATATTTACGTTAGCATCAATATTTTTTTTCAAACATTTCCAGTAAAATACTATTTATATCAGTACACTAAAGGATTAGACATTTAACTTCAAAAAAAAAGGGGGGGTATGGTTTCTCCTGAATCCCAAATTTTATGAGAAAAAAATTATTATGGTCAAGCAGATGACAAATGTTTTGCATGATTCCTGATTTTCCGAATACCGTAAATAGTGATAATTTAAACAAAAACATTTGGGTGATAGCGTTGAAAAGTAAATAGTAGATATATACTCAAAAAAGACAATATATATACCGCCCCCTTTATGAAGCAAAATATTCGGTCAATAAATGTTTTCTTCAATATATGGACATGAATAGTATTTTGGACAATGCTGGAAATAATGAAATGATGATACTGACGCGTATATTTCAAAAAAAAAAAAAAAAATAAGACAGGAAATAAGTAAATAAAAATCAAATCTAATCAAAAGATAAACTCCCTATCAACTCACCAATGCACGATTGGTCCTATAAACAAAAAGTGTTCATGTAATACACGTCCAAATAAGCAGCAAATCTAGAAGAAAATCATTCAACTTATGTCATCAATTTAGGGCGGTAAGCTGCGATTGGATCATAATGTAACACGTGTTTAATCCCGATCAACACTTGCAGATCTAGAGACGAGCATGCATTTAAAAAAAAAATTAAAGTATATGCCTGAATATATATAAAATATTAAGACAAAATCCATTTTGTCATAAACATTTCATTCACTAATGAAGTAGGAAATTCATTCTTTTGATGCATTTATATTGTTATCGAATTTATATCAGTGGCGGATCCAGGTTCAAATCCAGGACAAAACAGGGGGTCCAATTTTTATGTCCCCATTCAAATAATTATAATGATCGTCCAAAAAAGGGTTGTTCCAAATTCCCGGGACCACATCACTGAATATTAAATTCATGTATTTTGCAACAAACGCGCGATTTCTAAGATTTTTTTAAGGGGGGAATCGGGGGATGGAATGGAACATCCTGCCTTTCCTTGTTTCATCAAGAATAAAGATCCCAGCCTGTTTATTTTAAAATGAATTAGCCCCACTCCCCACCCCCCTTCCCTTCCCCGCTTTCCGTTTCATCCATAAAAATCAAACGTTATCCTACTTACCACTAAAATATAACTTTAATATACAATGTATTACTTTTTTACAAAGTTGCATTTTAAAAAGTCTTAAATGTGTACAATCTTCATCTTTTACTTGAAATGGTTCTTTTTATCAAATTATTAGATTGTTTAGTCTTGCAAAATGTATCATTACTTTTTTGAAACGTCGTACAAGTCAGATAAAAAACAAAAGTAACAAAAGAAACAGGCCGGTAACAACCAGCCGAATAGTTTTTCTGCACTTGTAGTCAGGTCAAGGTCCTCGGCTATCGCCTCGGACCTTGACCTGACTACTCGTGCAGAAAAACTATCCGGCAACGGTTGTTACCGGCCTGTTTTTTTGTTACCTTTGTATTTTATCTAATACATGAACTCACTGATCATGCACGAGTGATTCTATTCATAAAAAGTGTCCGTGTAACAACTAAAAAGAGTCCGTGTATCATCTAAAAAGAGTCCGTGTAACACCCGTTAATGTATAGTTTTTCTATAGCTCTGCGGGGGGCAAAGTCGTACAAATACAACATTAATGGTCCAAATGTTTAACATAGGCCGTGTTCACACCAAATTCCATGTACAGTAAACTTGTTTACAATTAGTTTAATGAACTGGACATTGGTTTCACATTAAATTTGTTCACATCTATACACCTTGTTTAATTACCTGTACATAAGATTTGTTCACATTTGTAAACTTTATGTCATTTAAAAATGTTTATTACGTAGAATCGAATGAAACGTTTTCGGACAACTTTTCTAGCAGCAAGGGAACGACCATTTGACTCTAAATAGGGGGGATGGAAATATTTCGAACCCCAATTGGATAAAGAAAACAATTCTGGTTATACAGATGATAAAAAATATTCTGAATCAAGAGTTTCCCCACACATTATAGTGTTAAATGTTGAAGAGAAAAAAATTGATTACCAGCATCGAAAAAAAAAAAACCGGAATAAAACGTTTGCGCGGCAAAATTCTGATAATTAAACAAAATGCCCCCCCCCCCTTTTTTTTAAAGTTAAGTGGTTGCTTCTTTATGAAAGCCATTTTGATGATTTGCAGTAGTTTAAAGATACTAAAGATGTCTCGATTAAGCGTTAGAAAACGTAGGCTGCAACAGCGTGCTTACAGACGAAGAAGGATATATTAGGGATCACTACTATATTTCTATTTTTTCTGTTTGTTCAAATGGTATTTCTTCTCCAAGAAGTATTTGGCAAAGAAAGGGGGTAATGTTGGTTTTTTTTTTTACTTTTTAAGTGTAATTTCACGGATCCGAGATACAAGACAAACAATACATTTACCTCACACTTTTTAAGTAATGCATTTATGAGTGAATCGTTGTTTGAGTAAAGACCAGTTGCAAATATTTCTGTGTAAGTCAAGTCGATTCGGAAAGACCTTAATTTTCAAATGAATTATGTGTTTGGCAATGATGCTGATTGGAGTCTTGATAAGGGCTTAATAAAGCTACGTTAAGTTTTATTTCTAAACAAACCAAATAAATATATCAAGTTGAGACAAATATTTCTGTAAAGAACTTCATAAATAATTGCTATAAATATCAATTTTATTAAAAAAAATCGTTTCTTCCTTAAATATGCATGGTGAAACTAATGTTTTAAATGCCTAGTTTTGTGTACACTTAATCCACACAAGGTCTACATCGAGTATCGACTGCATGTAGACAAAACATGATTGACACTACATGTAAACATTGAGTTTTATCAATGGGAACGTAATTTTGTTTAGTTTACGTGTGAGTTACACTTACACAACACCGAGTTTAGGTCAATGTGAACACGGCCATACACGTTTATATATTTTAAAGTGTTTTTGTAACATGTTTGTCTATATTGATCAATCTGGTGAGTTAAGCCGTTCTCTGTTGTTTATAGTTTGTTCTCATGTTGCACTGTTATACCAATGGCCAAGGATAGGGGAGGGTTTAGTGCTCATAAACAGGTTTCACCTGCCACATTCTTTATGTGCCTGCCCAGGATATTTTTTTTAGTGCTTTTGTCGTTTGTCATGTCTGTCACATTTGTTTTTCGATTTTTGTTATCATTTGGGCTGTGAATATTCTAAATTTAATTGTTTCGTAATTTTCTTATCGGGGACCATAAGTCGGTCATACGCTATGTGTGCTTTTTCTCACTGTGGAATACCGTACGGTTGCCTATATCTGCTACATCCACTCCATTTGAACTTTGTGTATAGCTGTCTCATTGGCAATCATACCATAATCCTTATTTGTATACTGCAAGTAGAGGAACGCAATTGTATCCATGAGTAAACACGATTACAGAAAAACAGTAAAATAACAAAAACACGGAACTCCAAGGAAAAATTTAAAACGGAAAGTCCCTAATCAAATGGCAAAATCAAAATTTATTCCGTGAAACACACAAATCAAATGCTATAGTGTTCCATGCTTGGTAATCCGGACTACGTATCAGTTGGTTTGTTCTTTGTATTATTTAAATGGTGAATGCATCTATAAGCCGCTGAAAGGAAGTCTTTTGTTTGTCTATATATCAAATGCAGTAGCGTATCCACGGATGGGATGGGGCTGGTTCCAGGGGTTATAACAGGGGGGAGAAGATATCTGAATTTGAATGGGGATATATGGTTGGATCTCTCCTTTTTTTTAACATGGCTAGATTCGCGCCTGGAATGGGTGAAAAATTTCCGAGTTTATATATATATCAAGTCTAGAAAAACATCTTATTGTATTGCTTGCTATACCTAGCTGTATTTCAAATGTTATGATTGATTCAAACTGCATTTCTCAACAGTTTCATGAAGACATATTGTGTTTTTCTATGTTGTGATGTTATGCTATTGTTTCAGAAAAAGGGAACGAAGGTTTGGATCCATTAAAACGTTTAATCCTGCTGCACATGTTTGCACCTGTCCTAAGTCAGGAATCTGATGTACAGTAGTTGTCGTTAGTTTATGTAATTTATACGTGTTTCTCGTTTCCCGTTTTTTTAATTTTATATAGATTAGACCGTTGGTTTTCCCTTTTGAATGGTTTTACACTAGTAATTTTGGGGCCCTTTATAGCTTGTTGTTCGGTGTGAGCCAAGGCTCCGTGTTGAAGGCCGTACATTGACATATAATGGTTTAATTTTTTTTAAATTGTTATTTGGATGGAGAGTTGTCTCATTGGCACTCACACCACATCTTCCTATATCTATATATTAAATACTGTTTTAAATATCCCCATAAAGAATGTCATAGATGGTATGAATCAAAACTAAGAAATAGATGAACGGGAAACGCTTTTCCGTTGCCAAGATTGGACAAAAAAGCTATAAAGAACACCCCCACCCCCCGCAACACACACACTTTACGATATATATATATATACAATCATTAATACCATTGAATCATTTCGCTGAGATAGTAATTCTGTTTTTCTATATTACATATCACATAGAATATGGAAATATATGAGCAAAGCATTTGTTAAATACACTTACTCGTAGTTTTCTGTGTTGTTATTTTTGTATCAACTCTTTTTTATCCCCATTATCATTATAAATTCATAAACTGGCAGACGATTCTTGTTTATGAAATAAACTATGGAACACCAATATGCTCATGATGCATATGAATATGTTAGAAAAATCAAACGAAAAAGGATACACAAACACAAAAATAGAAACATTCAAACACAACAGACTCGATTTGTAGTATTACCTAGGAGCTAACCAAATAACAGGAATACAAGAATATCGACTAATAAGATCATTGCTATGCAAAAATTGCTTACAACCCATTGCATTGAGTGTGTAGGCAAAGGTTAAATCTTTACCTAGCTTGTTAGCTAGACGATCCGTGAAATCATTATTAAGTTAGGTAAACTACCCTCCTTCAAGACTAGACTATTCCGACAGATAACCAATCTATGTCTGTAGTATTATGCTTTTTCGAAAGGATGGTAGTATACATTACCTAATAATGACTTCACGGTTCAGCTTGCAATAATTCTAACCAAAGATATTACATTTTCTTATTCCCTTCAATGCAATCGACTGTGAAAATTACACCAAACCTGTATTTCCTGTTTGATCTAATCAGTTTTTTGTTGTTGTCTGCTGCAGTTCGTCTGTTGTTTCTGTAATTGTTGGTTGGGAGTATCATGTACTTAAGTATTATTCCCAATGTAATACTGTGAAAGTACTTTTATTCGTGGGGAACCAATTTTCGTGGTTTTCGTTGATGACTTTATCAACGAATTTAAGCGCCCTACTAAATAAAACAAACGTTGTCCAAATCAAGACATGGAAAGATAACCATGTAGGTTTGACTACTGATAATATATAGAGAATGGATTGAATATTGCCAAATCTGAGAATACTGATACTAGTAGTCACAGGGCAAACTCACTATGAACTACAACTGCAGACAGGAGTATACCCATTTAATCTTTAAAAACAAGTCGGCAAGTATGCCTATATATTTATTGAACATCGTTATTTAACTATTTCATCCAAAGTCACCATAAGCCATTCCAAAAAAAAAGTAATTTGGTATGCAATCAATTCTTTCATATTTTTTTTTTAATAAAAAAATATATAGCTTCACGTCTACAGTCATTTCAATAAATTTCCAATTTGCAAAATCGTTCGATGTAGAAATGTCTCTTCACGTAACGTCCAGTTTACTTTTTCAGATTGTCAGCGTTCGTATCTTTATTTAGTCCTGCTAATGTCAATTTGTAATCAGTTCCATGCAAAAGTTGTATAGATATGAATTCCTCCATTTTGTCCTTACTTCCATCTGACTTCTAAGCATTGCAAATTTGGCAAACATAAAAAAAAACTAACGGAAAATATGTTAGGCATTTAATGAAATTGTACAGAAAAATATTTACCTCACGAAAAACATTTTCTGAGAATATACCGGAAAAAAGGCTCACTTTAATTTTCGTCAATTTCACATGATTAAAAGTATGATACTTTTTTTCTTTAACACTAAAAAGTCTAGAATTGTAATCGTTTACGTCAATGTTTTAAAAACACAGTCCTCATGCAAAGTACATGAGGTCTTTTTTGGTATTCGGGCGCTCCAATACCCCTTAAATCGGATCTGTGCACTATATTCACGATATAGGTTTTGTTCCCCCTTCTATTACCTTTCTTAGGATATATAGGATATACCTGTAATTAGGGGATTCAAGGGTTCAAAATTCGATCATAAGGTCCTGGGGGAAGCATATTTTCTTCAAATCAGCCGTTTTTGACATTCGGGCGCTCCTTACTCCCTTAAACCGCATCTGTGCACTATATTCACTATATAGGTTTTGTTCCCCCTTCTATTACCTTTCTTAGGATATATAGGATATACCTGTAATTAGGGGATTCAAGGGTTCAAAATTCGATCATAAGGTCCTGGGGGAAGCATATTTTCTTCAAATCAGCCGTTTTTGACATTCGGGCGCTCCTTACTCCCTTAAACCGCATCTGTGCACTATATTCACTATATAGGTTTTGTTCCCCCTTCTATTACCTTTCTTAGGATATATAGGATATACCTGTAATTAGGGGATTCAAGGGTTCAAAATTCGATCATAAGGTCCTGGGGGAAGCATATTTTCTTCAAATCAGCCGTTTTTGACATTCGGGCGCTCCTTACTCCCTTAAACCGCATCTGTGCACTATATTCACTATATAGGTTTTGTTCCCCCTTCTATTACCTTTCTTAGGATATATAGGATATACCTGTAATTAGGGGATTCAAGGGTTCAAAATTCGATCATAAGGTCCTGGGGGAAGCATATTTTCTTCAAATCAGCCGTTTTTGACATTCGGGCGCTCCTTACTCCCTTAAACCGCATCTGTGCACTATATTCACTATATAGGTTTTGTTCCCCCTTCTATTACCTTTCTTAGGATATATAGGATATACCTGTAATTAGGGGATTCAAGGGTTCAAAATTCGATCATAAGGTCCTGGGGGAAGCATATTTTCTTCAAATCAGCCGTTTTTGACATTCGGGCGCTCCTTACTCCCTTAAACCGCATCTGTGCACTATATTCACTATATAGGTTTTGTTCCCCCTTCTATTACCTTTCTTAGGATATATAGGATATACCTGTAATTAGGGGATTCAAGGGTTCAAAATTCGATCATAAGGTCCTGGGGGAAGCATATTTTCTTCAAATCAGCCGTTTTTGACATTCGGGCGCTCCTTACTCCCTTAAACCGCATCTGTGCACTATATTCACTATATAGGTTTTGTTCCCCCTTCTATTACCTTTCTTAGGATATATAGGATATACCTGTAATTAGGGGATTCAAGGGTTCAAAATTCGATCATAAGGTCCTGGGGGAAGCATATTTTCTTCAAATCAGCCGTTTTTGACATTCGGGCGCTCCTTACTCCCTTAAACCGCATCTGTGCACTATATTCACTATATAGGTTTTGTTCCCCCTTCTATTACCTTTCTTAGGATATATAGGATATACCTGTAATTAGGGGATTCAAGGGTTCAAAATTCGATCATAAGGTCCTGGGGGAAGCATATTTTCTTCAAATCAGCCGTTTTTGACATTCGGGCGCTCCTTACTCCCTTAAACCGCATCTGTGCACTATATTCACTATATAGGTTTTGTTCCCCCTTCTATTACCTTTCTTAGGATATATAGGATATACCTGTAATTAGGGGATTCAAGGGTTCAAAATTCGATCATAAGGTCCTGGGGGAAGCATATTTTCTTCAAATCAGCCGTTTTTGACATTCGGGCGCTCCTTACTCCCTTAAACCGCATCTGTGCACTATATTCACTATATAGGTTTTGTTCCCCCTTCTATTACCTTTCTTAGGATATATAGGATATACCTGTAATTAGGGGATTCAAGGGTTCAAAATTCGATCATAAGGTCCTGGGGGAAGCATATTTTCTTCAAATCAGCCGTTTTTGACATTCGGGCGCTCCTTACTCCCTTAAACCGCATCTGTGCACTATATTCACTATATAGGTTTTGTTCCCCCTTCTATTACCTTTCTTAGGATATATAGGATATACCTGTAATTAGGGGATTCAAGGGTTCAAAATTCGATCATAAGGTCCTGGGGGAAGCATATTTTCTTCAAATCAGCCGTTTTTGACATTCGGGCGCTCCTTACTCCCTTAAACCGCATCTGTGCACTATATTCACTATATAGGTTTTGTTCCCCCTTCTATTACCTTTCTTAGGATATATAGGATATACCTGTAATTAGGGGATTCAAGGGTTCAAAATTCGATCATAAGGTCCTGGGGGAAGCATATTTTCTTCAAATCAGCCGTTTTTGACATTCGGGCGCTCCTTACTCCCTTAAACCGCATCTGTGCACTATATTCACTATATAGGTTTTGTTCCCCCTTCTATTACCTTTCTTAGGATATATAGGATATACCTGTAATTAGGGGATTCAAGGGTTCAAAATTCGATCATAAGGTCCTGGGGGAAGCATATTTTCTTCAAATCAGCCGTTTTTGACATTCGGGCGCTCCTTACTCCCTTAAACCGCATCTGTGCACTATATTCACTATATAGGTTTTGTTCCCCCTTCTATTACCTTTCTTAGGATATATAGGATATACCTGTAATTAGGGGATTCAAGGGTTCAAAATTCGATCATAAGGTCCTGGGGGAAGCATATTTTCTTCAAATCAGCCGTTTTTGACATTCGGGCGCTCCTTACTCCCTTAAACCGCATCTGTGCACTATATTCACTATATAGGTTTTGTTCCCCCTTCTATTACCTTTCTTAGGATATATAGGATATACCTGTAATTAGGGGATTCAAGGGATCAAAATTCGATCATAAGGTCCTGGGGGAAGCATATTTTCTTCTAATCGGCCGTTTTTAACATTCGGGCGCTCCAATACCCCTTAAATCGGATCTGTGCACTTTATTCACTATATAGGTTTTGTTCCCCCTTCTATTACCTTTCTTAGGATATATAGGATATACCTGTAATTAGGGGATTCAAGGGTTCAAAACTCGATCGTAAGGTCCTGGGGGAAGCATATTTTCTTCAAATCAGCCGTTTTTGACATTCGGGCGCTCCTTACTCCCTTAAACCGCATCTGTGCACTATATTCACCATATAGGTTTTGTTCCCCCTTCTATTACCTTTCTCAGGATATATAGGATATACCTGTAATTAGGGGATTCAAGGGTTCAAAACTCGATCGTAACGTCATGGGGGAAGCATTTTTTCTTCTAATCGGCCGTTTTTAACATTCGGGCGCTCCAATACCCCTTAAATCGGATCTGTGCACTATATTCACTATATAGGTTTTGTTTCCCCTTCTATTACCTTTCCTAGGATATATAGGATATACCTGTAATTAGGGGATTCAAGGGTTCAAAACTCGATCATATTGTGTTGGCCGTTTTCGGTATTCGGGCGCTCCATAATACAAATATCCTATTAGTTAGTGCTATTATTAGATTTTATCGAGGAAACACCCCTAGTTTTTTATACGAAGTTTTCAGTCCTTAGGTATATTACCTCCTATAGTCCTAATAGACTTTTCATATTTTGCTTAAAGTCTTTATATATAAATGTATAAGTATGCGAGAAATTTTAATATTGGAAAATAAGATTTTGAAATTTAAAATTGGCACTTTAAGACATGATTACTCTTTTGCCCTCCCCTGACACATCGAGTACCGTTTAAACGGTTGATTTCATTTTATGTCGACATCCCAAGCCGGAAACGAATGCGTATTTTAATGCTTGATTTATAAAAGTGGACCCCGCACACCCATTGAAATATATGTAATAATTGTGACAATATGTGCGACAATTGTACCATAAGCTCCTAGATATGCATAAGTGGATTTGAGATGCATGATCAAGTTCAATTTTACGTAAAAAATAAATAATTCTAGATAAAAGGGATAGGCATAACAAATATCCTATCTGTTTATACCTTAATACTATATATTACACAGACCTCGTATTCTAACCGAATTCCTATAGCAATTCATTACAGACATTACACTTAACAAATCAACTTAACGATCTTTTAAATAAACTTATTCTAAAAGGTTACGAATTCAACCCTGATAAAATAATAATGCCGTTAGCTTTCTCGTCTGAATTGTTTTACATTGTCATTTCGGGGCCTTCAAAGCTGACTGTGCGGTAGGGACTTTGTGCATTGTTGAAGGCCGTACGGTGAGTAGCTGTTTTAAATGTCTGTGCCGGTCATTTGGTCTCTTGTAGAGAGTTGTCTTATTGGCAAGCATAGCATATCTGGTTTTTTTATCACATTTTTACATATACAAGTTGATACTAAATTTATTCAATTTCATAGACTTGAATAGTGAATAGTGCAAAAAAACACAGTTCACTATTCATGAATTTTGAATAGTGAAAAGTGAATAGTGAATAGTGAACGTACTTCAGCCCGGTTGCAAAAAGATGTGTTCTTTTTATGTGACGTCATCAGGCATGGTTGCCTTTTTTGATGCCGTCCCAATAGGAAATTCAGAGAAAAGCAAGAACATTCGACATCATAATCGTAATTTAACCAATGAAGACCTGAGATCAAAAGAACCACACGTTGATTAAATTTTTTTTATACAATGGGTGCAAAAAAGGATAAACTGACGAAAAATTAGAGAAATAATCTTTAAATGAAAATGTTAAGAATACTGACCATATAAACATGCGTACCAAGACCACCTTGTCATACATTGTTTTGCATAAACTACACAGTCTCACGTCCAATAAAAAATACTACATACCAACCCATCTTACAGGAGAACTTATAATATCCGCAGAAAGGCCTACTGCCCCACCTCCAATACCACCTGAAAAAGAGGTAATTTGATATGCATGATAAATATGCGCTTGCTGATCGTATACAGTTATTAAATGATGATACGCTTGTATGTAATATTTTTTTTGTGTAAATATGTATCAATAACTAATACTAGATGTTTAAACCCGCTGCATCTGTATGCACCCGTCCTTAGTCAGGAACCTGTTGTTCAGTGGTTGTCTTTTGTTGATGTGATTCATAAGTGTTGACTTTTTCTCGTTTTTTATATATACATGATATATACATGATATAAAACCGTTGGTTTTCCTGTTTGAATGTTTTTATACTAGTCATTTTTGGGCACTTTATAACTTGCTGTTCGGTATGAGTCAATGCTCCATGATGAAAATTGTACTCTGGTGGTTTACTTTAACTTATTATGACTTGGATGAATAGTTGCCTCATTAGCACTCCTACCTCATAATCTTGTATATATCATGTTATTAGAAACAAGTGTCATACAAGTGGTTATTTTTGCTGGCGAAAACAACTTAAATTTGTGAATATAATAATTGTCCCAAATGAAGAAACAGTCAGAAGTTTCTCAGTCATTACGTTGATTGATACACTCGGGCGTTTAGTTTTACGAACTTTTACCTTTGAATTTATCTTGGATTTTGTTGTTTGTATCAAACAAACATTTTTATATCATATGCATTTATTTCAATCGTTCATTACATTTATCAATTTCTTCGTCTGTTGAATCCTTTCAATTTTATTTTTTTTGAAAGGGAAGTAACTCCGTTATGCCCACAATTAAAACTTGGTGGCGTTAACTATATTTTATGAACTTATTTTCACCTTTCATCAGCGATTTCTTCGTCTGTTTTATACTTTAAAATTTTCCTAAACACCGTGTTGTTGTTATAAAGGGTTGTGGCATCTTTATTTTTTCTCCTTACTAACCCCATATGGTCACTTACCATGTATGGTAACTAACCCTATATTTTTAGGACACCCTATATCAAATTACATAGTCACCACGTGTAGTCCTTTAACCAGTCATATCTCAATAAATGTATAGGAGGTAAGAAAATAATAATTATAACAATCTTTGCAAAATGTTTTATAGAGACTTTGTAAGATCTTTCACCACCTAGTCGAGCTGGATAAGAACAGAACATACTGGAAAGAAGTGCACACAAAAAACAGGTTCTTACGCATTATTTTAAATATAAATCAATTACGAATATGCTTTTCTTCTTTTGTATTTTTTTTTTTTTTTATGTAAGTCTGGTTTGATTTGCACCAATCCAATACATTTCTATTGAAAATGACAGAAGCTAAAAGAAGATTCTTTTTAACTGTACATATGTTAGATTTATTCTGGAAAATAGTGCATATTTGAACACAAAAAATAGATATAAAGCAATATTAAGATTATGCATTTCTTCTTTCTTTTTTTTTTTTGTATTTTGTTTTATGTGAGTCTTGTTTAATTTGCATCAATCCAATACATTTATATTCAAAATGACAGAAGCGGAAAGAAGATCCTTTGTTTCATCTGCATATAATTATGTTAGAACTATTCACAACATTTCATTTTTTTTGCCGATTTGGAGCTTCACGTATGACGCATTTAGTAGGGATACTTGATCATTGTTCAAGAAAGCTAGTACATGTACAAAAGTCAGGTAAAATAAATAAAGGTTTTGATTAGACAGAACAATGCATATACAGTCCGGAATGCGGTTCGATAAAATTGCTCCCCTTGTTTATTTCGCTCTCCTGTCAAATCATGTAATTTCGCTACCTCCAATGGTAGAAGCAACGGTAGGTGTCGTCAAGAAAGGTACGATTAAAGGAATCAGCTAGGAATTAGACGATCACCATTGGTATAGGTGAGTTGTTTAATAGTTGTTGCATTGGGATAAATGCATGTTTTGGATTAATTCATAATCAGGAATAGCTGGGAAGGCAGGGGCGGATGCAGGAATTTTCGAAAAGGGGGGGGGTGCTAACCCAGGGCACCCAGGGCAAAAGGGGGGGGGGGGGGGGGTGCAAAACATATGTCCCGATACAAATGCATTGATCGGCAAAAATAAAGGGGGGGTGCGCACCCCCGGAACCCCCCCCCCCCCCCCCTGGATCTGCCACTGGAAGGAAAGAAACGTGTTGCTTGAACCCGGAAAGGCCTTGACGAACTTCAAAAAAAAATCTAGAGACGATCGTTCTGAGTGTGCCACCTACACATTCAAACGTGTACACAAGCACAGTACTCCCTATCTATGTAATGTGTTTTCATAATTATGTGATATAGGGCAAAAAAAGGTAGCAGTTTTTTGTGTCGTGTTTTTAAGCATTTCCAGGGGAGATAATGTTATTTTTCACGGTGTGTTTGATAGGTTTGTTACATTGTAACATTAAACATTATATAATACACACTCATAAAGTGGGTTAAAATAGTCTCTCACTCTCAATTAACTGAATTTCAATTATTCTTTTTACCGTAGTGCTATTATATAAGACTTCGGAGGTTCATATCACTAATATTAAACGTTTTTATATCGGATTTTTTTTACTATTGTTATTGAACGGTTCATAGTAAAAAAAATCCGATAAAACTGTTGAATGTAAATGATATGAACCTCAGAAGTCTTATATATTGTCCTTTAATATAAGACCGGAGGTTCATATCATTTACATTCAACAGTTTTTATCGAATTTTTGTTTACTTTCAATGTTGAACGGTTCTACGGTTCAACATTAGTAGTTTAAAAAAATCCGATAATAATTAATGGTTCAACATTGATAGTAAAAAAAAATCCGATAAACATGTTGAATGTAAATGATATGAAACTCTGAAGCCTTACATTATTGGACTATCGTTTATTAGTTCTTTATCCTAACTAAATGTTTTTTGTGGTGTATATTACAAAGAAAAAGAGGGTCTTTTAAAAACACCAAAATACCTTAACAATCCTACACTATCTGTTTACAGAATGAGAGAGATATTTCGTATTCTAAACCTAATTTTAAATTCAGTACATTTTTCTAACAAGTGAAGACCAATGAAAACATTTGATATGATTTGAAAACATGGTCAATTAAGTAGGATCTTGTGGTTTCATAGACATAAATGATAATTCAACATTTTCGATTTATATTTTTTTTTTATTTCCTATTCTAGTATATTTAATAACATGTTTATATTTTGTGACGCATCTGATGTATAAATCCAGTGCCAGATCCTGGAAAGAGCTCTTAGTTCCGATCCGTTTGTACGGGGAACATGTGGTTGCAACCCGGTCCCTCTTTAATTGACTGTTCGATTTTTTGTATGTAGTGTCGAAAAGGGAGAAAGACAGCAGTTTTATCAAGAAGTTATGTGAAAGTTCTGCTATACATCTGACAGTCAGGAATAATTCTGAAGTACAAATGTCGACCAGAGGCATGGAACTGAGAGGAGAGGGTACCAGATGCTTATCTGAGATTCCAATTTGAACTAAAGAAAGCAATATATAAAGATATGTTGGAGAAATAATCTATATGAATACAGTTATGACACGAAAGGAACTTCTTTTTTTATATACAGAATTTGTCAAACGTATCCATAACATCTAAGAGATGTGAATGCATCCTTCATAGCCTTGTAATACGGATGGTAATAATTTATATAATTTCTGAGATGATATAGCAGTGCCATTGGTTTCCCCTTTCTCCTTCTTCAAAGAACTTGATCATCTGAATTCTGAAATTGGAGTCCTGTTCAAGAACAGTTAAAAGAGCATATGCTTAATTTTCGTTAATTTTTAGAATCATCATTTTTTTTAAATGAAACAGGTTGTACATTCTACATAAAATATGCCAGTCAACCGTAAATGTTGACACCCCAAAAAGGTCTTTAGTATATTCATTTTTCAACTTACAGAATATGTCAAAGGTTTAAGTATCCCAAACATTACCATGTGACTTGAGTTTTTGATTTGTCAGTATCAAGCAAACTCGATATTTTCCATAACATCATAATAGTTCCGTTTTATTATTATTAAAAAAACAAAGGACTAACTCGTGTACAAAACTGTAACAGATTATCAAAGACTGTCTAGTAAGTACAATTTTAACCTAAGCCCCTGCTCTTTAAGCACCGTCTTAGCAACGGCTTGGTTGATTGTAAGTGTTTTCAAGAATATAGGCGGATTCGAGCGGGAAGAGGGTGTTGGGGGGGGGGGGGGGGGTTTAGTCGGAAAAATTTATTTGATTAAACATAGCGCCCACCCCTCCTTTCCAATGTAAAATTCTGGATCCGCCACTGAATATTGGTTTGAACAGTGCGATGGAAGTCTTCAAATGTATATAAAAAAAATAATAATGAAAGTCTTTGTGCTGGTTATTTACATACGGGAACGAAAATTTAACGTTCAAATTGCGAAAAAGAGGGAGGGGTAATTTAAGACACAAAACAAAAACCAACTGCAATCAACAAATAAGACTCAAAGAGTCACAAGAAATTAAAAAAAATCCATTCGCGGGCAACTACCGACTTATTATACTGTATGATCGAACACAATCATAGCCAAAATATGACACTCAAGAAATAAGACGCAAACTAAATTACAAGAAATTGCAAGATCAATAAATGATGTATAAAAAATAATTCCGAACAACAATTGGTTAACACAAACAAAAGGAATACAACGATATAAATCTATACTACCCCCAAAACTCAACTTCAAAATGGTCAACACATCCGGGTTACTGTATATTTAAGTGTAACAAAATGTGTAACAAAACTTTTTTTAAATAATACAGAAATTATGACTGTCGGTGTAATTGTAATTGTTTAAGAAAAAAACATGTCAAGCATGCAAATATTATTTAAAAAAATTAGTTTTAAAATCACTTAAAAGTCATGTGATGTTACATATATAGGACGGGTGTGTTCGATGCGTAAGGCAGCAACCATTTGATTTTCTGGGGGGGCTATGGTTTTTTTTTTGAAAAAAAGGTTAGCTTCCAGTTTTTGGAGAAAAAATAATTTGTTTTGAATTCTGAAAAAAAAAATTGTTTGTTACCCCCTCAGCTGCCACTATATGTAATGCTAAAATTGAAAGAAAAAAATTGTTTTCAACTTGTCGCGAAAAAAATAGACTGGTTTTCGCCGCAGGCGAAAATAAAAGTTTGTACAGAAAAAAAACCATAGCCCCCCCCCCCCCCCCCCCGAAAATCAAATGGTTGCTGCCTAAATTAATTAACAAAACCCCGTCATATAACATCCAACTTTGAAGTTGCGTCTAACTGTCAAATTTAGGTGTGTCACTTTGGGAATAGTCTCAAACGATTGACAATTTATTTCTCGATTTTTGTAATTTTTGCCAGATTTTTTCTATCTGACGTAACAGCTTGACTTGTGGTCGTTTTAAAACGATTGTTTGCAAGTTGCATTGTGAACAATTGTACAATGTGAAAATAAAACAACCTGAATTCAAATATTTTTAATGACTTTACGGAAAGTAACTTTTGTGACATCTTGACAACCGTATACAAAGTTCATTACACTTTTCTACCTTCTAAACACAAGAGGTCGAATTCTTTTGTTCTATTTAAACCGCATATCGGACTGTATATATGTCATAAAATATGAAATCGTTTACGATATTACTTCCAAATTGAATAAATATCCTGGAATAGTATTTCCACTGAAAAAAAACACCACTGCGGAATGGAAGGTACATCATATTAATCCAAGGGGAAAGTATGCTAGAAGGAACAAACAGATGTTAGTTCTTCAGCTTGCATATTGTTAAACTATGGTGCATGGCATACATCTGCCCCTACGTGTCACTTCGTTAAGTTGTCTTAAATAGCAAAATTAGTCGACTTGTCAGTTAGTTCAATCTACTTGTCAAAAAACAAGTTTTTTTTAAAAATAAAAACATCTTGTGTTTCCTAACAAATAACAAGTAGACTTAATTAATGTGAAGTAGACTTGTGTATCTTGACAAGTAAACTAATATATCTGACAAATCTAATTGTTACTGAATTACGGCTACTTGTTAATTAGTTTAGTGCACTAGTCAGATATATGAGTCTGTTTTCTTTTTTGACTTACTTCCAATATGTAAGGCTACATTTATAAATATAAATATTGAATTCAAACCTCCAAAGTCGCATTTATATGTGAGGGATGTCTTTTGGCAGATTTATTGAAACCGTATGATTTTCTAATTCATAGGGCCAAGCAGAGAGGCCCGATCATACTTCTTCTATAAGACGTTACGTATCAAACCATGAAGACAGTTGCACAAAGGCTTCGGAAAAATCTTCAATCTTCTGTGAGCATCACATAGATGAATAGCTAATAGTTATGTTTACGTTTTGATTATTCGTTTGTTTTCAAATTTGTTCATAAAGCAATAATATGATAAGTTGTAAAAGCCCAGTGTATCCTTTTCCGAAAATAGTACAAAACAACCTACCTAGAACCTGCAAAACAGGATTATCCGTCTTACTTGCAAGTTCATTTGCGAATTCCAATGTGAAACAATCTAAAACAAAAATTTGCATTTTTATAAGATTTATCGATTACAAAAGAGAGGAGAAAGAAGCGAAATAAATTCATTTTGAAATATAACGTACAAACAGACAAAATAATTAAAATGATGTGTACAAGGCGTAACAAATTACGAATTAGATAAAAACAAAATGCATTAAAAAATCTAGCAGACCGTAGTAAAAAAAATCAAAATAAATGGATAAAATCGTATATAGATAACAACTTTGTATGCATGATATGGCTCGTTTCCTGTACATTGTCGGAAAATATAAAATTTATCTGTGCGAGCTTTAGAAACAGGACGAGAAGCGAGGCTCACCGAGCTTTTCTTCTGTTTCGAAGCGAGTAAAAATCAATTTAATATGTTCCGACAATGTACATATTGTTTTTATTTTGCAGTTTACACCCGATACTTGAGCGTTAGATGTTTAAATCAAAGTCATAGCGTCTGAATTTTGAAAAGAAATTGACATCGTTAAACGCGGACCGCTAAGAGGACCCTTAAATGAACTGTTACCCAGTAAGAAATGTTCGTATTACCGATTGCAGAACTTCGAAGCGGGTGACAGGAGACTTTATTTGTACATATACAAATAAAGTAAAAAAATATTGGTAAAGATGTTATTTGTACAAAAGTAGTCTGATTGCAGGATAAATGTCTTTATGCAGTATAAAGTCAATTATACAACTTAAAGAAATCTATTAAACGTTCACAACAACTTATTTGTTTTCAAATAAGCAGTATGAAATATAAGATAAGGCATTAATGCGGTTCACTAACAAACCAATTTAAAAAAAAATAATTGCATTACCTAAAAGGTGCGTAGGGTTATTTCATGGTGCTACAGTTCATTAATTTCTATAACTTTTTAAATCGATCAACCGATTATTTTCACAACACATCTATTGCAAGTTATTCACTTCAGTACTTCAATTATCTACATTTAGTTTCAAAGTCAATTTATTGAAATCAAACGTGTCAGATTAAGTATATCATGTAAATGAACAGTCTTTGTCTTTTTGTTAAATTACTGTGAACAGATTTCAAATTAATCCACAAGGTTGTACATTTTTGTATAACACAAGGAAAAGCGACATTGATAATATTTTGATCAACTAATATCTGATTCTGACTGTATTTTAAGTATTTTGACATCGAATGTAATTCGAAATAAGGAATTTTGGATCTGTTGAGACTTGAAAATATTCTTTATTCTGTTAGAACATGAAGAATACGAAAAAAGTAAAATCACAAAAATACTGAATCCAGAGGAAAATCTAATCAGAAAGTCCATAATCACATGGCAAAATCAAATAACAAAACACATAAAAAACGAATGGATAAGAACTGTCATATTCCTGACTTGGTACAGGCATTATCAAATGTCGAAAATGGTGGGTTAAACCTGGTTTGATAGCGCTAATCCTCTCCCTTTGATGGTAGTCTTTTTAAATGCCGTTATATTTACAATGATGCGTGAACTAAACAGACATTATAAATAAAAAAGTAAAATATGGGTACATCAGTCATCATCGTGTAACAATTTTAAAAGGAACAATGTAACAGAACACACAGACATGTATGATCTACAAACACATTCATTGATTCGCGTGTCTGACGTAAGAAAATGTTATACGTCACATATATTTGTCATTCAATGTATATACAAACAATTTTAAAATTTCACATGGGCAATTTTGGCATACAGGGTTAAAAAATCAAAAGTAAGCGTTACTTGTACACCCCAACATCAAAAAAAGTACATACATTATATCTACAAGTACTCGCAGTTACTGACAGCTAATTCAAAGCCAATAATAACGAATAAGAGAATCATGCATCTCAGAATAAATTATCAATCAGTAAAAACTTGCATATTACAATATAAGCGTCTGATATATCGATGTTATGCGTGTGAAATTATATATTTAGAAATTGTGGATATTATTATTACGGGAGAGAATATCATACGTTTATGAATAAAAAGTAAAATCACAAAAATACTGACATCCAGGAAAAAATTCAAAACGGAAAGTCCCTAAATATACTTCAAAATCTAATTATATATAAAAAAAATAAGCTTATAAAATTTTAATTTATATTTTAAAGTTGTTCAGTTATAAATAACTATGCATTGAGATCATCTTCTGTAAATAATTAAGCTTACAATAGTAAAATAAAGTCTATGTACTATGGATTCTTGTTGTTGAACTCTCTTCTTTTATCACCGAATACTCTCTTCATTTATGCAGGATTGACATTTTATGTGCGCCAGACGAGCGTTTCGTCTACAAAAGACTCATCAGTGACGTTCGAATAAAAAAAGTTAAAAAGGCAGAATAAAATAAGAAGTTGAAGAGCATTACAGATAAAAATTCATAAAAGTTTTGCCAAATGCAGCTACGGTAATCTTCCTGAGGTAGAAAAACCTTAGTATATCGAACCATTCAATGCACTTTAACTGTAATTAAAACTATTTCGGAAGCTTATATACATTTTAAAGGTGTGAGAAAAAACTGTTCGCAGTTTTCTAAAACTTTAAACATATAAAAAGAAGGTGTGGTATGAATGTCAATAAGGCAACTGTCCAAAAGAAACTAAAATGACACAGAAAAACAACTAAAGGTCGCCGTATTGCCCACACCGAATAATCAGCTGTAAAAGGCCAAGAAATGACAATGTAAAACAATTCAACGAGATAAATAACGGCCTTATATAGTACAAAAAAATGAACGAAAACAATAATATTTTACATACAAACAAACGACAACCACTGAATACCTGGCTCCTAACTTGGGACAGACACATACATGCATTATTTGACGGGGTTAAACATCTTAGCGGATCCCAACCCTCCCCATAACCTGGGACAGTGGTTTAACAGTACAACAAAAGAACGAACTATAAAAATCAGTTGAAAAAGGCTTAACTTATCAGATGGACAAAATTGCATATGGACGTGGGTGGGTACTTGTACGTCCTAATTTGAAAAGAAACAAACAGACACTAGGTACAGATCTGAGAGTTCTCGAAGTTAACTGACAGCTAGTTCAACGCCATTAAAAACTAATAAAAAATGATGCGTCTAAGACTAAATTATCAATCCGTACACATTGAACATCCAATGGATTTAGTGTAAAGACGTCATAAACAGTCAGATAAAGACATGACCTTATGCAATGCCAAGATACATGTACAGACAGATTGTAGATCAATGAATGTGGATATATTAATATTTAGTTTGCTTTTAATTTACAGATAACAAAAGCAACATTTATACCAATAAAAACAATAATCACTGATCTTATTACAGTGTTGAATTGGTAACCTTTTAGAATAAGTTTATTTAAAGGATCGTTATAAATTTCCGGGCAAGTTTAACAACAATTCCGTAAAAATGAGGACGTTCTATCCCGTGTGAAATATTTTTTTACTGGTACAATCGGACTTCAAAACCAAATCTTTATATCTATGAAATCATATAGTTAAGGGTTTAAGTAACTTATGGTAACGAAATCCCTGGTTTAATAATTTACCAGTAATACATAGATTACGTTGTTTAAAATAACAAAAGAGGGACGAAAGATACCAGAGGGAGAGTCAAACTCATAGCTAGAGAATAAACTGACAACGCCATTGCTACAAATAAAAAGACAAACAGACAAATAATAGTTCAGAAGACACAACATAGAAAACTAAAGACCAAGCAACACGAACCCCACTAAAAACTGGGTGTGATCTCAGGTGCTCAGGAAGGATAAGCAGATCCTGCTCCACATGTTGCACCCGTCGTGTTGCTTATGTTATTGCAAATCCGGTAAATAGTCTATATCATTAAAAGGGAAAAGGTATTGTAGAAACTACATAAGGAACATATCCGATAAAATCTGTGAAACGGTTATCCCATAACGGTCAACCAACTCGTGATGGCGTCCGTAAAATTTACGAAGGAATGATTTCAACTTCACCATTTGAGTATCGTGGTTTAATAACTTCCTTGTGAGTAGCAATCCTCTATCAAGGAAATACTGATAGGATATACAAGCCACGGCATATCGTATCAATTGACAATAGACACAAGATATCATTAATATTTCGGCCAAACTGTCATTATACATTCAATCAACACGTATATGACTACGATGAACAAACCAGCAGTTAAAAATTTAGCAAACGTTTTACCAGCTTACGTTTTTACATGTTTTGGTATATTCCTCGTTTTCAGTTATTATTATGTATTTACAACTCTCTACTTGAGATCAATTGACATCGAAGTTAACAATTATAGGTCACCGTACTGCCTTTAATACTGAGCAAAACTCATACCGCATAGTCCATGTAAACTATAAAAGCCCAGACATTACAAATATAAAACAATACGAATGTGAAAACAAACTGCCTGCTTTATGGTTAAAACATAAAACTTCAATCCCTAAATTAAAGGCTTCTTATTTGGTTTAGACACATACATAATGCGGGAGGGGGGAATGTATGTTTTCAGGCGCGGACCCCCTAGCTTTCCTTAAAAAGGGGGTCTGCGGTGTAACAATACGACATATATACGATCATAACTCATCAAATTAATACCAAGTACATAAACACATTAAAACACAAAAAAAACATGGTACAGATCTGAAAGAAGTAGCAGTTACAGAAAGCTAGCTCAAATCTATTACAACTGAAAATAGATGTTTCTTCCAGGTTAATGGTCTTTTCTATAATTATTGTTTTTTTTAAAGAACTGTCCTTAACTTTTTTTGAATAAACTGTCTTTTCTAAACCATTCTTTTTTTTTCAGAATGAATAAAATAATCTATTTAGTAACAGATAAACGTTTTCTGTTTTTCAATCAAATAGTTTTGTTTCGTGTCTAGTATTCATATACCTTGAACATATAGTGATTAAAATAAAAGTTCCAAATTACTTCACACATGATTATGTTTTTATTAAATTTTCCCCTCTTTACTATCAATTTATAAATGTTTTCTGTTTCTTTGAAGGGTGTAACATATTTTTCTCATTCTCCTTAGCGTCCCTATACTCCTCAAGTTTAATTCCAAAAACATGAGTTTTCTGTAAACTCCATCGCAACATCCGACATGTTAGGGATTATAAAAACTACTGTTACCCTGCCTCCGACATATCGACCTCTGATATGTCTGGAATTGTAATGGATGTCTTGAGAAGAAATTGATATCGTATCGACATCTGAGTATGGTTTTGTGTTTCATTGATGTTTAAATGAAACATCGATATCGATTCGATATCGTGTCGAAATTGCCAATATCGTCGATATCTACATTTGGGTACATCTTGGACATGATTGCAGACACGGAAATAGCGAACGAGCTGTGAAGTATGAAAATCGTAAGATGGTGCCAAGGAAAATCACCATCTTAAAATGGAATATTATCAATTAAATGTAATTTCGACGGTTCTTTACTGAGTTTGGTCATGAACTGTGATTCATAACAGTACAAACATAAGTCTTCTATTAAAGGGCGTAATTAGTGCCCATAGGGATACCTGCAACCTGCTGATAAACTGTGTTTCCGAAACGTACTTAAATATTATCAAGTAGAAGATTAACAGCTTCAATCATCTCATCACACCTCTAGTAAGTATATCTAGCATATTTACCTTTATCATTAGAGAAGAAGACTTTAGATTAGTTGCATCAAATATATTTTTCATTCAGAAATAACAAAAGACCATTTAATTAAATACGAAAACTTTTGCTTGATACGATAGTGTGGAAGTGTAGTGTAAAGGGTAGAAAATTCAAAACTGTCAACAGAATCAAAAATACCACCATAAGCATGTAATTTATCTAAAACATCCGAAGAATTGTTTACACTCTATAAATAGTTAATACACTATGTTCATATATTTTATTACAACAGTTTATGATAAACTCTTTGATAGTGGTTATGGAACTTGTTAAAAGCACTGAAAGATCACCTATAAATTAGTGTGTCAATAGTGCTTTTACATTGTATACAATGCGTCTTGTTTTTAGTTTATCATTAAACCTAGCTTAACGACATCGGGTGTTGTTCATTTGTATTTCATATGTAATTTTCTATTTGATTTTCACAGATATTGCTTTTTTTAGAATCACCGAAGATACATTGATTGCTGAAATGAGCATTTGTTTGGTACCTTTTATTTTATAAACGTATTCATCATAACAAATTAACGAAGGAAAATATATTGAAGGTCTATTAGAATATAGAATGAACCGAAAACGTACTGAAAAAGTAATCATGTAATTGAAAACTATTAATTTTCTTACTGATTTTCCTATTTTCAGTTGATGTTGATGGCTGAGGTGACTCTTGCTCTCTTATTGTATGTGTTGTATGTTCACTTTCGGGAAAAACCGTCGACAACTCATTTTTTATGACAAGTTCTATTTGAACATTAAACTTCAAAATAGTTTCCTCAACGGCTTTTGTATCGAAAATGCTATCATCAATGTCATTTATCTTTTTCACATAATATCCTTTTGCGACGTTATTCTCTATTTCAAACCGTTCAGCAATATCCCGAATGATTGCAAGAAAACGATCATATTCCAGTTCGTCAAGAACAGCACTTGTTGTATGCATGAAATTATTGCGAATCTCTCGAATACGTTCAACAAAATCTCCAATGGTTTGTGGATTTGTATTTGTTTTGCTCATTCTCTCATGACTATCCAGAAGATTACCAACTACTATGATAGACCGAAGTACTGTTATATCAAAATCATCCAACGACGTCAAATTGTTGGCCAGGACCTTGCTTATCATCGTATCTTTTGATAAATATTTGTGGGAAGTTATAAACTGACGAAGTGTAGTGCAATTTGAACGAGCTTTCACTCTTTTTCCGGCAAAAACCTGTAGCCATGACTTGCATTCTTCAACTAGTATCACAAAACACTTTGCAAACCTCGCTCGGTCAGGCAACATTGGCTACAATTAGTAAAGTAAATTCGGATCACAAATTTAGAGAATATCTTTTTTGTAGAGCTCTAAAATGATAGTAACTCTCAATGGATATATATTTGTAGAGCTCAAAAATGATAGAAACTCTCAATGGATATTACGCTCGATTCTAAGTTTACCTAAATTAAACCTTTTAATTCAGAAACCAGTGATGTTAATTACATGAACACACTGAGGGCTGTTTGACAAATAGAGATAAAGAATAATCAAATCCGTATGGGGTAAATCATGTTTATGAGCAATTGTTTACGGAAAAGAAAACATTACACCTAGTAAGTAGTCTAGTCTTAACAACATCTTACTCTGAATTACCAAAATTGGCAGGATGCTACAAAGAGTAAATGTATAGCTAATTCAGACAATTAATGATAATAATGACCCATTATCGCATTTGCACCACAGTATTAGAAAAGTGACTTAAGTCAGGTTTCTGTAAGATATGAATATACTCTAAAAAACATCAACCTGTTTACTGTACACATAAAAAGATTAAAATTAGACTGACACTGTTCATCTTTTAATTAAAAGGGATGCAAACTACATTCAAATCCAAAAGTCGAGAGTACATAGAACATAGAAAACGCAAGAATGAGCTATACAAACCCCATGAACAAATTGGGGTAATATCGGGTGCTCCAGAAAGGTAAGCAGAAGGGCTCCACATGTTGCACCCACATATGGCTTATGTTAGTATGAACCCGTCGACAGGTCAAGTTTGGTAGTTCAAATTTAAACTTACGACATTAAGAACATATCCGTTATATGAACCCGTCAACAGGTAAATTTTGGTAGTTCACATTTGAACTTACAACATTAAGAACATATCAGTTATATGAACCCGTCAATCGGTCACTTTTGGTAGTTCACATTTGAACTTACAACATTAAGAACATGTCAGTTATATGTACCTGTCAATCGGTCACTTTTGGTAGTTCAAATTGGAACTTATAACATTAAGAACATGTCCGTTATATGAACCTATCAATAGGTCAAGTTTGGTGGTTCACATTTGAACTTACAACATTAAGAACATATCCGTTGTATAAACTTATCATTAGGTAAATTTTGGTAGTTCACACGTGAATGTACGACATTAAAAACATATCCGTTGTATAAACCTTTCAATAGGTCCATTTTTGTAGTTCACATTTGAACGTACCACATTAAGAACATATCCGTTTTATGAACCCGTCAATAGGTCAATTTTGGTAGGTCACATTTGTTTTACAACATTAAGAACGTATCCGTTGTATAAACCTATCAATAGGTCAATGTTGGTAGTTCATATTTGAACTTACAACATTAAGAACATATCAGTTATATGAACCCGTCAATCGGTCACTTTTGGTAGTTCACATTTGAACTTACAACATTAAGAACATGTCAGTTATATGTACCTGTCAATCGGTCACTTTTGGTAGTTCAAATTGGAACTTATAACATTAAGAACATGTCCGTTATATGAACCTATCAATAGGTCAAGTTTGGTGGTTCACATTTGAACTTACAACATTAAGAACATATCCGTTGTATAAACTTATCATTAGGTAAATTTTGGTAGTTCACACGTGAATTTACGACATTAAAAACATATCCGTTGTATAAACCTTTCAATAGGTCCATTTTTGTAGTTCACATTTGAACGTACCACATTAAGAACATATTCGTTTTATGAACCCGTCAATAGGTCAATTTTGGTAGGTCACATTTGTTTTACAACATTAAGAACGTATCCGTTGTATAAACCTATCAATAGGTCAATGTTGGTAGTTCATATTTGAACTTACGACATTAAGAACATATCCGTTATATGAACCCGTCAATAGGTCAATTTTGGTAGTTCATATTTGAACTAAAATATAACGACATTAAGAACATATCCGTAAAACATCTATAAATCGGGTAATCCATAACGATAAACCACCTCGTGATGGCGTCCGTGAAATGTACAAAGGGTTTATTTAAAGTTAAGCGTGGAACTCTAGGATTGATAGTTGCCTTACCATGTTATAGCAACGAAATCTTGATAGAAAAAATAAGCTCTGAAATATCGTAATAAATGGGAGATATAAACCTTGTATTCATAAACTGCTTGAATATTGTCAATTGTTTTAAAACGATTTAGCATGGTTATTAATAGACTCGTTCAGTTGAATAATCCTGATTTTTGATAATGCATTACAGCCTTTATAAATTCGGTAAGTGTCCTATTTAGTACGTCTTTCTCTAGTTTGGCCCATTACTTGGCATTATCATCGACTGAACCCATCATTATTATAAAGTTGTGTTTCCAATTGATTGATTAAGGCTCAAAATATAAAATTTTCTAACGGCCGCAAGATCACGTCATTACCATCTTTCGTGAACCTTATCATTTCATCGTTAGACCATGGAAAAAAATTTAAAATGGTAGAAAATATGTAAACTATCATACTATTGTATGTCCAATTTAGTAACTGTTTATTTGCTGCTCAACGCCAAGTGGCAAATCATGTATAATGTATTTTCAGGACATGGACAAATTAACAAAGAAAAACCTCTAAATAATAATAGAGCACCCTGGATGAAGGTTGTCTCACCTTCTACACAAGGCATTGGATTGAACGTTCCGATTCTGACCAAAAGTGTCTGCGTACTTGTATACCCCGCACAGCAAAGTTTTTAACCAGTTTAGTGTTAAGAATGTATTCTCCGTTAACCCTAGTAGTTAAATCAGCGTTAATCTGTTTCATATTTTATTGTATAATCTAAATGAATAGAAACAATGTTCAATGTCGGTAATGAAAATCATGAGTTGTTCGCCAGATTAGTTTTCAACATTTAAATATTCCTTACTTTTCCTGGACTTTTTATCGAATTACCTCAAACAAAATTAAGCTGTCAGACTCTGATACATGAAACATATCATGTTACAAAAGGGTAAAATCTGTTGTTTAAACTAAATCAAAATGAATATAGAAACTATCCTGAAAGTAGGGTAAATATAAAATGTAAAATAGAAGACACGCATTTCTTATCTTTAAATATATTTTTCATAAGAAATTACCTTTGAATACATAATGCAAGTTCCCCTTCAAGATAGTTATGGCTTCCAGTCAAAACTTTAAAAGAAACAGTACGTCATACAAAAAAAGACTAACCTAAGCATGCTTGATAGGTTATAATCGTTTTGAAAAGTCGAAAGAGTCTATTGTTTATGATTATATGGCGAGTTATTGTAATATATCAGGTTTCATTTTTTTTTTTACAACAAATAAATGTACAATGTACAAAAGCCGAAAAGGATATACGTCCGTTATATTTACCCCAAATGTTTGTTATTTTGTTGAAAAAAAAAAGATATTTCAAATTGCTCTGCAACTTTCACAGTTGTTTGTTTAAAAAAAACTATCAAATTTTTTGAATTCATTTTTGAAAAATCATTTACAAAGAAATTTCAAGAAACATTATTTTATGATATATTGCGAATAGATTGAAAATTAAGACTAGGTTTATGCTAAGAATAATGAAATTCGTCAATAGTTTAGACAAAAAAATACAACATTTTAATTTCAATCCAGATCTAAAAAGCAGATATCGAAATTGCTCACCTTCAAGCATGTTAAAAAATTTAAAAATTTTATTGTTGAAAAATTAAAAATGCTCCAAGGTGGAGAATTTGCAATTTGGTTTTTAATATTAAATAATGAGAATTGCTCCACCGTGAAAATATTTTTCAATTCAGCTCATAGTATTGAATTCGAAAAATGCACCACACTGGAGCATTTTGACCTGTAGTAAAACTGTTCAAAAATTAAAACTCAACCATGCTGCACTATTTTTGAATATAAATTGACATTATAGAAATCGAAAAACTCCTTCACATACATGTAGGAGTATTCGTTTTATTTTTTTAGTTTAAAACTAAAATAAGCAATGTAAAGTTTATCTTAGAATTTTTTGAGTTCCAATCTGCAAAATATATTGAAAAATTGAGATCTACATTTTTTTCATTCTTCGAAAAGAAAAATAAAGGCAACAGTAGTATACCGCTGTTCAAAACTCATAAATCCATGGACAAAAAACAAAATCGGGGTATCAAACTAAAACCGAGGGAAACGCATTAAATATAAGAGGAGAACAACGACATAACACTAAAATGTAACACACATAGACAAAATCCCACGAGAATAACAAATATAACATATAAATATAACATCAAAACCAAATACATGAATTTGGGATAGACAAGTACAGTGACACGTCTTATCGCAATGTGAATTTACACTTAAAAATAAGAGAAAACAAACGACACAACGTTATAATGTAATACACACAGAAACGAACTATAATATAACAATGGCCATATTCCTGACTTGGTACAGGGCATTTTTAAAGGAAAAAATGGTGGGTTGAACCTGGTTTTGTGGCATGCCAAACCTCGCACTTTTATGGCCATGTGAAATATAACATCAAAATGACAACACAGGACTACAATATCAATAAATTGGAGAACACAATTTACAAAGAATCACACGAACAACAGCCAACAAAAGGCAACAAGTTCAAAATGTAATACGCCAGAAGTGTATTTTGTCCAGACAAGACCTACGTGTGACGCCCAGATACAAAAGTTTGAAAGCCGAAACGAATACAAAGTAGAACAGCATCGAGGACCAAAAGATCAAAAAGGTTGTGCCAAAAACGGCAAGGGTTTAACTTTTCTGTTAGTTACTTGAAAATCCCTATAATTAAGAATAATTTATACTTTTCCAAACAGTAAATTTTATAAAATGAATATTCAAAAGATAAAACTGAAGTCTTAACTAATTACAGGAAACAACTGAAATACATTTACATAACCAGACATTTGAAACACAAAAGTAGACACATCCGAATAAGTTTAAACCTCTACGCCAAGTGGCGTCCTATTTGAAACTGAAAAATGACGAAAAATGACGTCATTTGAATTTGTAAAACAGATCATCAAAAAATGAAAAATGACGTCACATAAGAATGAATAAAATAGAATTAGGATTGATTTAAGATTATATATTTGAACTAAATACTGATATTGTATTTAATAACAAAGCACATTTTAATACTTATTAATATCAAACTAAGGTAGCAATTAACTATATTATAAAACTATGTCCGGTTTGTTTTGAATCTAACTTCAAACGTAAAATATGGTACTGATAACGTTGAACGAAATCAAATCTAATAAATGAAGGCGGTGATTAATTTTCTTTACCATAACACATAAATGTAATACAAAAGACGTCAACACATTTGACAAAATCCGATGAGAATTACAAATATAACATTAAACATTTAAACTAAATACATGAATTTGGGATAGACAAGTACCGTACCACGTCTTATAGTAATGCGAGTTCACACTCTGCAAAACAGTCACAATCGGGAATAAGTCACGTTTGGTAATTAAAAGATTAGACGACATTATGACAAAACACAATCTACCATGTGGTAAAAATGTCCTTAGCTAGTTTGGTCAACGACACATCGTATGGATCCACCAAATCGTGATGGTGTCCATAAAATTTACGGAGTGTCAATTTTAATATGTCCTCCTCATAACTTTGTTGGAGCAGTTTCTGCGTAAGTAGCACACTCCTGTATATGAAGTCCGTATAGTGTGAACAAGCACGAGAATAACGTATCAAGTGTGATATGTAAACACCATACGAAGGGGCAGAGGGTATGTTACTGCTGAGAAATGGAAAATTGATAATTGGGAAGTCGAAATCGTCCCGTTTATCATAGATTTTCGTGTGAAGTCGTCCATCTACGTCAATATTGAGGAAAAGATCAAGGTATGAAGCAGTCCTTCTAGTATCAGTGGTATCCTTAATTTCAAGTTCACTTAGATATATGAGATGTAAGTATTGGCTGAAATATGGGTTATTCAATGATAGAACATCATCAATATTGAGGAAAGTAAAATTAAAGAATTTCGCAAGGTGCTTTTTCTTTTTGTCTTTTAGAAGGTTCTGAATGAATTCTGCTTCATACGAGTACAAAAACAAATCAGCCAGCAGGGGTGCACAATTAGTACCCATTGGAATACCGACTGTCTGTTGAAATATAAATCCTCCAAACTCAACAAATATATTGTCGATCAAAAAGTCCAGCATTTTGATAATATCATCTTTAGTATATTTTCTGGGAGATTCAGTGTGATTTTTCACTAAATATGAATTATTGTAACCCAAAACAATCTTTCAACTGAGCATGGGGAACAGTAGTATATAGCGTTGAAAAATCAAAAGTAAGCGGTATAAAAAGTAATATAACCAAAAAACTGAACTGAACTGAAATATAGGAATACAAAATTGTATTACTATAGCACAATAACACAATGACGGGATGTATAAATACAGAGCCACGTCAAATGCCAAAAAAAAAAAAAAAAAACACAAACAAATGCATATAAACAAAGCACATCAACATAAAAGACACGAATCCAAAAATCATGATAGAAACATGAACACAAAGACGGGGTACAGAGTCACGCCAAATGGATATGCATTGTTTGCATTTGTTTGTAAAATCGAAGAAAAAAATCAGTAAAAGTTTAATTTCATTTTTGTAACAATGTTAAGAAATAAACAAGTATCTTTCACTTCTTTTTAGAATAATCTAACATTAAAAGATATATATGTTACAGTGAATTTGTATAATCAGGGTTTATGTAGAATCCCTGATTTTTCAGGGAATATGTAGAATTACTAAAATCATAGTAACTATAAATAATCCCTGAAAATGACCAGTGATTTTACATAATTATTTAATAAAAAAATAAATAATTATTCTACAAATTCTAATATGATTTCAGGAATTGTCAATAATTTTAGGGTCCTTTGTTTCATATTTTTTTTTTTATAAAGACAATTTTTGTTTCATATTCCGTGTCAGATGAAAAAGTTTTGCTTTTAAACACATATGATGATATTATGATATAACCAAAACAGGGTTTAGAGATAAAGTTGGAGTGATAACTTTACACGTATTGTTTGCTTATTAAAAGCTAGTGTCAAATGGATATTCAAATCCAAAAATCATGTTATTTGTGGTACATGTAAAACAAATGGTTAAGAAGATTATGAAACATCTGTTATGTGTAAAGGGGGAGGGTTGATCAAATGAACAAGAAAGTAAAACTGAGAGAACTTACGCATCTAAATGTATAAAAAACATGCAATTGTTCACGAAAAGTGAGAAAAAAGAAATTGTCGGCCATAAAACATGCAAAACATGGTATATGTCCAAACTCGTTCGAGATTGCTAATTCCCTTTTTTTGGGATACCTTCAGGTGTTTTTTTTTTTAAATTTTATTTACCTTAGGCGTCTCGTAAAATCTTTTTCGATATGTAGTTTTTAAGTGTAGATATTGTGGTAAAAATAAATGTAAAACATATTTTTTTAATATATTGTGCCTAACATTTTAAAGAATTGGGATTATCATTATGATAAATTGTGCTTAACATTTCATAATTATAATGATGTTCAATATGATTTTATAGAATAAATTATTTGACTTTTTTACTATTTCTTCATTTCCGTTATTATGTATAATCCCTGACATTTGTCCAGTTGTTATACATAATCCCTGAACATTTTAGTAATTACTAGTCAACAAAAGAAACGATACACGACTTTGGTATAAAATTTATCAAAAAGTGTTAAACATATTAAAACAAAATGAGATACATTTTTCAAAAAAGCTTTCATTTGCAATATATGTACATATGATAATGAAAATTCTAATATGACGTGCTTCTTTCGCTTTGTAAACAACACCGTGATAAAATTCTCGATATATTTATACTTAGCGCAGACTCCAAGATGTACACAAATGGCTGTTTAAATATGCCTCACACGTAAATCCACATGTATCGTAACCTATGTGTAAACGGTTGTGGATTTCGCTGTGTTAACAATTACAATTGAATAAAACCCTACAGAACATTAATATTCTGATCCTGACGCATAACAAAAAGAATCTACACATAAGACAACGGAAAAATGGACAAAAACAAAATAAATTAAAATTCCGCGAAATTCCAGTAATGATTTTGGCGCATTAACGTCATTTCAAAACATGACGTCATACGAAAGAAAACGTCAAAGCTGAAGGTTTTTCTATTGCGTTTACTTTCTAAACTCGGATACAATTGCATTAAAATAAAGTATTGAGGTAGGTGTTGCTTGTTTTCCGTTCTATCGCATTATTCGCACATTTACTGATTTCAGCAAGTCAACATGGCGGCTCCTTGGTTACAACATGTCAACAGTGAATTTGACGGTAGCTTACGATAAAAAATGTAAATTTAAAATTGCAAATGTTGGGTTTACTGAGAAGTAAAAAAAAGTAATCACATTTTTTTTCTAGCGGTAAGTTAAGAAATCATTCATGCAGGTTTATTGGATTTGTTTTACATTTATCGAACAGTGGGTAAAATGGAACAGCCACACACACGGTATACCCATCATCGCTTCAGTTTTTTAATGATCGTATTTGTCCTATTAGAATCGAAATAATTCATGGAAGCCATAGATTTGTTGTAAATTTACACATGGCCTGGGCCGTGATATTCGTTAATTATATAAAATTCGAATATCACGGCCCAGGCCATGTGTAAATTTCCAACAAATCTATGGCTTCCATGAATTATTTCTTAATTAGAACCTGTAGGAAAGTTACTAAATGGCGTGTTAACAATCAAAGGGTGCAATTTTTTTTGGCGGAAAGTAGGATAACAAATCGACACACAATTTTCTAAGTACTAAATGAATTTTTAAATTTGTTTTAAAATATTCAATATGCTAATCAAGTTGTGTTCATGTTGGTACTAATGGATGGAAATATTGTTTTTGTTTGGGTTTTTTTTGGTACAAAAAGTGTTTTTTTTTTATTAAATCTAAACAAAAATGCAAAAAAAATGTTTTCGTCATATATCAAGGCTTTAGATATGAAAACAACAATTTGGAACCGTTCGGATTAGTTTTTAGATTGTTACCGGATTTTTTTATTTCAGTTTACACATACTGTCCATGGTAATCAATTGATAATGTATACATACATTTTAACGATCTCTTGTGGGGCCGAACTTTTCTTTACAAATAAACGAAGAAACTGTATGATTTTAAAGAGGAATTGATGGCAAGCGTTGTGTTTACTTTTAGATGAGAGGTTGGCATCATTAGCTGGAACTTATGTTTTTATAAATGTCGTTTAATGTAAATTTACCAAATAATTTAAATTTCGCAAAATGACGTCATTAAAATTATTTTCTTTAAACGGATTTATATTTCCATTATCATTAAGTATTACTACCTTCAATATTGGTCCTTTAAACTGAATTCTTCATTTTTAATTTGAAAAAAGTCGTGTATTGTTTCTTTTGTTGACTAGTATATAATCCTTCAATTAGCTACTGATTCTACATGATCACTGATTATACGAATTCACTGTAACATATATAACTATTACAAACATGATTTTTTGAAGGGACACTAGCTGTCAAATTCATAATCACCGATTTGAGTCAAATTCTCATACTTGATTTATAACCATGTAAAACATCCAAATTATAAAAAGTGTAAAATAAACAATTTACCGGGTATGGGCTGTATAAAATGTATCTTCTTTTTTGTTTATTTTAATCTTATAGTCATCTAATTAACTATCGAGTTGACCTCCACGAAGACTTCCGATGGTCATATAAATGATATTAACATAAATATAGTTTTAAATATAAACGAACTCTTGCAATTTGATTTTTCTTTGGCCGTTTAATTTCATATTCATATTAATCTAATATACTTAGTAGATTTAAGATTTATGTTAATCATCAGTTTTTACTGTATAACTATGATTTTTTTGAAGATCGAATTAATGAAGCTCATGATTTATCTTTGTTTCACTTGAAATTTTGACATTCTTTTCCCCTAAAATAACAGTACACGCACAATTCATGTGTTATTAATTTCTAGCAAAGGAGTTAAATTTAAGTAAACATGAATACGGATACAATTAGGTTGAATTATTCACTGATACATGAATAATTCATCATCATTGTTCCTAAACATAATTTGACAAAATTGAACTTTACTGTCTGCATAAACAGAACTATTATTTCACTATTTCACTTTTAATAATGATTTAACAATAACAAATCATACTTTTGAACTTGTATATGCCTCGTTTCTAGTGTCCTTTCAATCCTCAAGGTAATATTGAATGAGAAAATATGAGTAAGTTTCCAAACTTATCCTTTTCCATGGCCAGATAGAGGATCACATCGAATTACAGAATAATTTTTAATTTTTAATATTTACATCCAGAATGAAATAATAATGGCGTAAATATGAAAGTCTCAGATCGACGTCCGGTCTCTAATCGACGTCCGTTCATCAAATCGACGTCTAAATCGGACGTCCCAATAAAATAGCATTCCTAATCGACGGCCAATTTCATGCTTATCTTATCGAAGTCAAATTTCTGGCTTCTCTAATCGACGTCCATTTTATTGCTTCTCTAATCGACATAAAATATAAAATTGACATTAACCTATATCAGCTAAAACCTTAAGACTTCAAACATATTATGTGTGACAAATAAGATCTATTTGAAAAAACGTTTTTTTTTTTATTATTTGTTACATACTATTCTAAGTATGTAAATAGGTTGTGATATCATTTTTTTTAAATTTAAGAGATTAAAAAAAAATAAGGATATGTGATATCATTTAATTTCAAATGGTACAACTATCCACCATCGTTCAAACAAAGTGAATGTTAGCAATTATAGGCAATCGTACGGCTTTCAAAAATGATCAAAACCAATAATACAAAGGCCATATAAGGGTAGTAATGTCCTTTACCATTAGCGTCAAATTGGTTATTTTTTACCGTGATTCGTCAAAACACCCTTATCGTGATTCGTCAGAGGTCTTAAATAATGTTCGTTACTGTCATATTTGGAAACAAGTTAACGTAATTCGTCAAACTAACTCAATTATTTTATCGTCTATTAAAAAATCTACATCGTATTGCCATATACCAAAACATACCGTCATTTGGCAAGCTTTTTAACCGTTATTTGTCATGAAGGTACACCCTTTACAACACCTATAAATGTCCACGACATGCATAATGTAAACAATTCAAATTAGAAAATTAACGGTCTTATTTATCAGGACGCGAACGAGTTAACAAAATATACAATTGGTAGGTATTGTAATATTAAAGACCATCCAGGCAGATAGTAGGGGAATTTTTTACTGCTACGGGAAAATGAGAGTACATTTTTTTGTACATTGGATAGGGACAGAAATTTTGCCTTTCAACATGCCACCTACGGACTTGTTGCAAATGTCCTGGCATCTCTTTACACGAGGCATAGGATTTAAGGTCTCCATTCTGACGGGACGAGGATGCAAATCAGTGTCTTAGTAGAAAGTTGATGAAACAGGGGTATGTCAAAGAACGTCTCGTTCTTTTTCTAAAAAAGTTTATCGGAAGGTACCAAGACCTTGTTGATACATATTCCGTATCAACTTCTCAAATAATACACGTTGGTCTTGATGTATAGATTCCTCGTACTGATGTTGTTTATCATCTTAACAACGTGTTTTATAGTTCTTTCATTTGTCTTTGTTCTATTATTAATATTACTTTTACTGTTGAATGGTTTCATGTGATATCCGTTTCACGTGGCTCGGTACTTATACATCTCGTCAATGTGTTTGTATTGGCTTTCATTTTTTTGTGGTTTGTTTTGTATTTGCGACTTTTTGTATTTCTTTTGTTCTAATAACGTGACTCTGTACTTTAAAAGATCCCATCAGTATGATATTGTTCTATTATAGGTTATTATGATATATTTCTATTATGAATTACAATATACGTTGAACCACAAACGTCAAAATCATTCAATCGCTTAGTAGAATTAACTATTTTTGGAATCTTATCAATTCTATATATAACTTTTGGACTAGTTTAAATCTCGGTCTATTTCTTAAATTTATTCTTACATACTTTTGATTTTTTAACCCTGTATGCTAACATTCCCATGAAAATTTTAAAATTGTTTGTACGTACATTGAACGACAAATTTATGTGACGTATAAAATTTTCTGACGTCAGACACTCAAATCAATAAATGTGTTCGTAGATAGTGGATGTTTTTGTGTTCTGTTAAATTGTTCCTTTTAAAATTGTTAAACGATGATGACTGATGTACCCATATTTTGACTATTATATTTATTGTGTCTGTTTATTTAACGCATCAATGTAAAAATATCGGAAATTGATGAGACTGTCATTAAAGTGAGAGGGTTAGCGCTATAGAACCAGGTTTAATCCACCATTTTCTACATTTGAAAATGCCTGTACCAAGTCTGGAATATGAGTTTTTGTCCATTCGTTTTTGATGCGTTTTGTTATTTGATTTTGCCATGTGATTATGGACTTTCCAAATTGATCTTCCTCTTAGTTCAGTATTTTTGTGATTTTACTTTTTGATACATCCCAAACAGAAAAACGGACGCCCCACAATGGCAAGCGTTTTACTGTCGGTCGGAAGAAGACCAATTGACCATATATCTATTCTGATAACTTCTATTCTATGTCTGATAATATAAACCACAGGAAATCAAATAACTTATCGATCAGCAAAAGGAAAAAAAAAAACAAATCGACGATATCAACAATCAAAAAAGAGCAGAAGGTACATTTTCTACATACAATAAATGTTAATATATTGTCAATAATTCTTATGCTATATAGATTTTCTTCACACACAAAAAGTAAGTTACAAAAAAATTAGCTTTCATTCATAATTATAAAATAAATAAAAAAACAACTCAGAAATCTCTGTTTAAAAAGCAAAATGCTGCTACGCACCCATACATGCCCATACAAACGCAAAAGGTCACAAATAAACAGTAGTATACCGCTGTTTAAAAGTTATATATCGATTGAGAGATAATAAATCCGGTTTACAAACTAAAACCACATAAAAAATACATCACCAATAAGAGGATATAATTTAAACCATTTTGAAACTTTAACATTAATTTTGTAATTAATTATTTGCAGAATGATCATAAAGACCTAAGTCAGAGTAACTTGTATTCGTAATATGTGTTGTTTTGTCGTAAACATCTTGTATAGTTCTATCAAAGTTTTCTGTATCGTTGATTTTCTGTGGGTTCATATTCAAAATGTTATAGTCTTCTCCATTATCAATGTACTCACTGTAATTCTTTTCTCCTTCAAAATGTCTACTTTCACATGTTTTGTGATTGTTATCCACTTCGTTGTAATTTTCTGATAGATCATAATAAGAATTATCAGCAAGATATTTGTTGTTCGATGTATCGGCGGTTAGAAGGTTGGAATATACATATTCATTGTTAACGTCGTCATTCACAATGACCTCTTTAATCATTTCAGTGTCATTTGCATATACATGTATTTCTGTTCCAAAATAAGATTTGACATTCGCCATTCTGTGCCCATCAATGTTTGCAGTACTCTCGTGTTCAATGTTTTCCATGCTGTAGTGATCATGATCCGAACTATCAAATGGTTGCTTTTCGGAACATTTTCTGAAAAGAATAAAAGAATTTGAACATAGTAATTTCGTTGTTGTTCAGAAGTACAACCTTGCCAACTAGATATGGTGATGAGAATCATTTGTTCACTAATTATCTTAAATATTCCTAAGTAAAGATATCTCTTATATATGTGTTCTAAAAGTTTTATGACACGACTGCAAAATTCTTATGAGCACGAGTACAGACCCTAAGTATGTTGTAGTTACACGTTTCACCTTTCTCGATTCTTAATGATCACATCCTGTGTTTTGTTCTAATAATTTTTGTATTGTTATATTTCAGTTTTGGTAATATGTTTTGTGTATATGCCTTTTTGTGTTTGTTTGATACATATGACGTGACTCTGTACTTATGCATCCCGTCAATGTGTTATTGTGCCGATGTTTACATATTTATTTGTTTTCATAGTGACTAAGATAATAACACAATATTGACTGCTGTACCCATATTTTTTACATTTTTAGGCCACACCAATTTAATTTCTTGTTCTACGGATTTTTGGACTCCAAAATTTGGGGCGAGCGAGCGATTTGAAAATTTTAATAAAAAAATATTTAATTTGCAAATTTTTGAGGCGAAGCTTGAAAAGTAAAGGCGAGCGATTATAATTTTTTTTTTGTAAACATAAAATAGTAGGTTTTGACAATATTAAAACTTGATTTATCAATATTTATCACTTGTACTTTGACATTTCTTTAATTTCTGAAGTATTTTTTCCCTGTTCACCAAGAAATAATTAAATCTGGTCTATGTGCAAATGATGCATGTGTGACTGACAATGAGACAATTCTCCATCCAAGTCATAATCAGTTTGGGAACAAACCCTTTATGTTATAAATATCCCTTTTACATGTTTTATGAGGGATCAATATAAGTTATAATATATTTGTTTGTACAAAAGGGCTCATATTTTCTCAAAGAACTATATATCTATCTAGTATTAAATGGTCAAAACATGTCCAAGAATTTTGTAATATTTCTGGACTTTAACCATGTTAAATTAACACATTTACTTTAACAGTTTAATATTATTCAAAATAAGTGGACCCCTCTTTTTAATAGAAAAAAGTTGTTTAAAATATGATGTAACTCTCCTCTTTTTGAGTACAAAATTCTAAGTTTTCAAAGGTTTTGTATAGAAGAACTATAGTACAAATCCTTGGTATTTCTATTTTCTTGTCTACATCAGTAAAATGACCCCTTGTCTGAGGGAGGGTTGTTCTCAACCTGATAATAACAAACACAGGTCAAAGTACGGCCTTTTACACAGGGCTTTGATACAGACCAAACAGCAAGCTATAAAGGACCCCAAAATTATTAGCGTACACAATTCGAACAGGAAAACAAACGATCTATTCTAATTTATATATCCAAACGGGAAAATACCAATGAACAACATCAACAAACGATAACTGCCGAACGACAGGCCCCCGAATCAATCAGGACATGTGCATAAACATGCAGCGGCTATGAATAGTTTTGTTTCGCCAGCATACAAATTATATAATTGCAGTTGAAGGCAAATCTTTCAGAAGTTCTCTGTACTTAATTCTAACAACGAACATTTTTTGATTGGGAATATAAGTAAGGGGGAAAGAAACCAATTTTTTGTTCTTTACAGGTATTTCAATTTATTTCGGAGCACTCTCTCTTTGGATAAATAGGTTTCACGCTGAAAACAAAATTCTCACAGATATTTACACAGTGTGGTGGGGTGCTTTTATATTTAAAATCGTTATATACCGGTTAGACTGTGATTTTAAAAACAAATGTTGATATCTTTTTATAATATTTACAAAAAAAACGGTGCGGGAAATGGACATGATTACATTTCCGGATGCGGGAAGCGGAAATATAAAAAAAATAAAAAAATTCTGTTTTGAAAAAAATAGGTGCGGGCGGGTCCGTCGAACAAGGAATCAAATTGGTGTGGCCTTACCTATTATGTATATTTGTTTTGTTCAAACATCGTTGTCAATATAATGAAATTTTTCCTATTGTCATACACGTGAGAGGTTTAGCTAACTATAAAACCATGTTGAATCTACTATTTTCTTCATAAGAAAATGCATGTACCAAGTCCGGAATATAAGAGTTGCTATCCATTCGTTTGACTTGTTTGAGGTTTTGATTATCCATTTTGATTACGGACTTTCCGTTTTGAATTTTCCTCGGAGTGTTTTTGTGATTTTAGTTTGGACTTATATCAAATCAATTTGTTTAAACATTCGCCCAGCAGTTCCAAGATTTCTAAATATAATATGATTGTTCTCCGCTATAAAAACATTTTTTCAAAATAACATTCCATTGGTTTGGTTCTTACCAACTTTGCAACTTTTCAGATGCAGAATAATATAAGAACTATTTTGTTTGTAATTTTTCTAAAAATTTTGAAATTCATGAGGGTCTGGATGGTGTTCTTCTTTTCTGATGTTTTTTCTATTTACAATATTTATCTATTTTCTTTTGGTCAATTAATCTTAAGTCTTTATATTTAAGCACGAAATAGTTTGCTATTCCTTATCGTTTCTTTCTTTAGTGTAAACCAAAGACGAACCATAATTTATTTCACTTTTGTTTTAGATTTTTTCATATGAATATGGGTATATACCGAACCTTCCTAGTTGATTTTTCTCTTTCCTCTTTCTTCGATCTATCATGACGCAAACAATAATGATTAGAACAATTAAAACGCCAGTAGCACCTCCAATAACTGCTGAAATGTAACAAAAATATATTTCGTAACGGTTGTAAACAAATGTAAGAAATCTAATATACATATACTTCGTGTAGAATAACATATGTTTCTGATATCAATAATTTTCAAGTTAAAACGGGCAATTATTCAGCATTACCTAATGTATCCCTGATACCTTTGAAATCTTATTGACATCATTGGCTACAATTATATCCTCTTTCAGACTGGAAGATACTTTTTATATAATCAAAGAAACTACTTACAATAAAATATAAACATATTCTACATATTTTATTTCTATTTTATTTACCAATATAATGAACATATGTTTTAATCTTAAATGTAAGTATTCTATTTTGAGAGAAAATAACTTGATTTCTAATGATCCAAAAAAAGACGCACTCAATATTGCGTATAAGTACACTCAAGATCAGTTCAATCAATTTAAGCAACAGGATGTACCTTCATTTTGAAAAAAAACGAACATTTAACCGTTAGTATTTGGTCTGTGTTATTTCAAATGCAACACCATTTGTAACGATTATTTTGATTGGATAACGTCACCAATTTGCATAGCATCAATTTACGCAAGCGCAAATGACGTATGATATATTTTTAAATGTATGATTTGACGTTGTTTTCTGTCTGTTGCATTAGAATGGAGATGACAAAAATGTATTTTAAGCACCGACGGCATCAACTGGTGATTTGACGGTCCGTTTACTGGCTCCGCTAATGCGGTTCCAGTAAACTTAATTTGCGACCATTATCACAAAGTGATGCCGTCGGAGCTTTAAATGCAATACAATTATCTCCGCATTTAAAGAACTTGCATACTACATGACTCCATAAATGAAAGTGTATCAGAAACTACACGTCATTTTATATAATAAACAATATTAAAAGTGTCATATTTTCTTAAAATGTCATGAAACAAGTCAGGAATATGACAGTTGTGATCAAATAGTTCTCTTTTATGTACGTTGCTTTTGTTTTTTTGTTGCACTTCAGTTTTCCTGTTGTTTTCCCCTTATAGTTGATGTGTTTCTCTTGGTGTTAATTAATAATCCGTGTTTGTTTTCTCTCTGTCGATTCATGACTTTTGAATACTTGTATACTATTGTTGCCTTTATTTATAATGTGTCTTATTCATAAGATAAGTATCAATGCGTAAAAACTTGATACAAAAAATCCTAAAGAAACGACGGACGAAAGAACACCACCATCTGATAATCTACAGCGTATTCTTGCATATTATTCTAATATCAACTAAAATATGTGTGCACATGTATGTTGACTGACGGGAATAAATGTCATGGTATATTGAAGTAATCGTACATTTTAAAGAAGAGATCACACGATTTTACCTGTGTTGTCTGATGCTGAATTCAAAGATGATTTAAAAGTGGTGTTCGACATCGTGGAAAACGATAATGTTGATGGAAGTTCTTCCGTGGTTTGATAGTCTAAATGATGAAGAAAATAAAGAAACTTGATAAATACTTTATAATATAAACATGTTAAATGTCTTACATTCAAATGTATCAATTGATATAATGTAGCAACTTTACCTGACCATATAGGAAAATAGGTATTTAGTCGGATCTTAACACGTACTTGTGATTTGGTTAAAACTGGTTTTGTTCAAAATACACGAAGAAATGTCGAAATGTTCAGGACTTAATTAAATCCGTATTTCGGTAGGATGGTGCAAGCATACGATTTTTATTGCGTCTTACACTTTGAGAAGCGAATAATCTTCAACTACTTTATTCAAATATTGTGTAAAAACGTTAATTTTGAGCTATGAAAGTCAAGTGGCTCGAGTATTTTTCTGAGGAAGTTTTAAAAAATTGCAAAGAAATATTTTTACATTGGGTTAGCTTTCATTAGTCTTAACTATCTATAGATTAACAACTTTTGGTTATATTTATAATTTAGAATCATCATTGAAGGTGGGGGACGATTTCGCAGATAATTAATTATATTGATGTGCCATTTGTATGCAAGAGTGACATTTCGTTGTATTATGTGCCAATTCGAAAAAGTTATGCGAGTATTCTCTCCCCTTAACAGGTTCATTATTTCATAATTAAGTTTAGGTTTCTGATATAATTTTGAATAATTACAAAATGTATCAATTCAATATATTTCAGTTTTTGTTATTGGTGTATCAAAAACATTGATGTACGAATATAATTTCATAAATTTGAAACGTTTAAAATGATTACATACCAATATAAAGAACCGTTCATCATTTTTGAAAAAGACTATGAACGAAAATCGATTTATTTATCTTCCCTTGGTAACAGATTGATTGGGAAATGAACCAGCGTAATATAATTATGGTAAACACAGAGAGGGACTAGCAAGCAATTTTTAATTGTAGCTTATTCAACGTTAAAACAATTTTCCACTATTAACGAATGTTACTTTATACAAATATAAGGACTTTGTTAGCTAAATCTACAAATTTTATTAGATATTATGATTTTTTATTGCAATAGATTAATATGCTATATAATGTCTGGCAACTGATTTGTGAAGCATGATTCTAGACAATCAGACCATGGTTAACAAAAATGCTCTCGTCCTGCAATGATGCAACTCTGATTTCTTTTAATTGTTGTTTTGGATTTCCATCTCACTAAACTAACATCTAGCGACTATATTCATGATATTTTAGGAGAAAACATGACATATACAAACGGTTATTTTTAATGCGAATGCATTGTTCTGGTGTGACGTACTGCTAATCCATCAATCAATCGTTATGCGAGTTTATAGACAATCGATTCAACTGAAAATCATGGCCTTTCTATTTTGCTTTTTGATACTAAATTGGGGATTTATTCGGCATTTTACGTTTACCCCAAACCGCGTATCGCTCTAATGAATGAGTTGTTGCTATAGATTTTCTGTTGGAAGTGAGTGGCGGGTGTCTGTTGGAAAAGAGAAGCGACCATCTAGTGTTGTTATTTCACTTTGCAGTTAACTGTTTTAATAGTGTTTTGTAATTTTGGGAATCAGTCAATAGTTTAAACTATGTTTTGCTGATTTATCTATTTCTTTAGTCAGCATAATTTTAGACTGCAGAATACTTTAAAAACTGAAATATAGGACAAGGAAAATGTTATAACCTGTTATTTGTTTAAAGATGGCATAGAATCCTTTGAAATTTTGTCCGGTGTCAGAATGAAAAACAACTCGAATACTACTGGATAGTATGAATGTCAAAGCCGGCTTTTGAGTTCCGCAAAATCTTCCAATACGTTTATTTGAGTCATATATCTGTAATTATAAAACAATACAATAAATATATATCATAAGCTCGCGCATGTTTCTTGTAGTCTTGTATGACATTACTCAATTATTATATATTTGATTATTTCAATATAAGGATAAGGAGATTTAGTAGGGCTTCAATCGAGACACCTATCCACCACAGGTCAAATGATGTGGATGTAGGCAGTTATAAGCGTACATACGACTTTCAGAAATGTGTAAAATCCATACTGTCAACATGGCTATAAAAGGACCCGACATGAAAAATTGTTAGAAAGATATGTAAAGAACATGACACAGTTATACACCTTCGTGGGCGCTCATTCTCTTCTAATTTGAACAAGAAAGCAATAGCACAGCATGAGAACAGACAGTCAAAATAAGTTGCAATTGGCCAAATAACATTAAGCAATAGACACGAAACAACAAAACAAAAGCACTCACAGTTACTGACAGATCACAATTAATATATAAATAATTTACTCCCTGAATAGAATAGCAACACAATACCCTCCTTTTGTAAAGAAATTAAAAATAAACAGAGAATGCACACTTCCCCCTTATTACTGTTTACGGGATACATAAACATACAGTCGGTATTTCAATTCATAACATGAGATATCTGTAATAATATTTAAAGGAGTAATAGAAGGTCAGTGAAAACAAATCTTCCTTTCACCATTTGTATGAAAAAATTAAAGCAAGACAAATAAAAGTTACACATGCTAGCAGTAAGACCTGAGTTTAGAAGTACATTTTTATAATGAAAAAAGTACTTAGTATTTTTATGTCCACTAATATCGTTCAGACACTACAATGATTTTTCCATAATATTGGCGCTGACACGTGATACTAGATGATACTTTAAAATATTATGAAAAGCGCTAGGTGAATAGTAGATCCGATCAAATATACCAATATTGTATTATTCCACTTCAAGTTCAGGCTTTTCTGTTGTTGTTTTTTTTCAACTCTGCACAAAATGAGATTGGTGAATAAAAAGAATGAATGAATCCGTACGGATTACACACTGCTGCAACACACTGTAGTTCTGTGAAATCAATACATATGCATCTTTTCATTCACAAAACTATAGCATTTAAACAATAGTAGGAAAGCTAATCAAAAGAGATATTTTCACTGATGTCATTGTATAATATGATGAACATTTATTGAATGTTGATGTTCTGATTGAAAATAGACAACTACGAAAACCTTTAAAAAAACACAGTTGGAATAGCACGGTTTTCTAGATAAAATCTAAACAATTTGTACGATTCCCATATCAGGAAATGTATTAAAGTATTGGATACTTGCCTCCACAAAATCGTAAACACAATCTTCTTTCTCTTCTAACTCAAAGTGTAGAAATGTTAAGTTGATCGATGATTCGTTATATGGACTGACTATCCTATAATCACAATCTGTATTTTTGCTATAACTCTTAGGATAATTTGGAGATTGAATTCGTCCAGAGACTACATTCAGATATCCACTGCAATCTAAGAAAAACTGATTACTTCAAAATTGACTATCATTTATTGTCTAAATGTCACTGTCAATGATATTTAACAAATAAACTGCTATCAAGGATTATTGTAAAAGTTTGGCCTATTCTAATCAATAGTTTTATATAAAAACAAGTTACGAGAAAGACACTTTAATGTTTTTATGTATGCGTTTACAATTATTTTACGGTAGATTACATTTATTTATTTTCAGTCGCGGTGTTCTGCCTTAAAAAATTAAAGATACATATTTATGGTTTTGCTTTCCCTTTCTTTACTGTATACTCTGCGCTTCTACCGTATATATATATACCTCATATAAAAATGTCCTATAAGAATTTTAATGGTCTGTTTTCTAAGGTAGGTACATTCTTTGTCCTAAATGGCGATTTCGTACCTTTTGAAATATGATATCGTTTTGTTATGGCTGTGCAGTGTTAATTTTTATACACGTAGAAAAATGCACCTGAAGTTTTTTTTAGAAAGACAAGTGATAAGTGACATGACATCCGAACGAAATAATCGCGAAAATGCAAATGCGTCCTATTTGGACGTTATATTCAATATGAATAAAGGCAACAGAAGTATACCGCTGTTCAAAACTCACAAATCCATGGACAAAAAAAAAACAAAATCGGGATAACAAACTAAAACTGAGGGAAACGCATTAAATATAAGAAGAGAACAACGACACAAAATTAAAATGTAACACACACAGAAACAGACCAAGCACTAGACAAAATCCTATGAGAATAACATCAAAACCAAATACATGAATTTGGGAGAGATAAGTACCGTGACACGTCTTATAGCAATGTGAATTCACACTCAAAAATAAGAGAAAACAAACGACACAACGTAAACACAACGTTAAAATGTAACACACACAGAAACGAAGTATAATATAACAATTGCCATATTCCTGACTTGGTACAGGACATTTTTAAAAAGGGAAAATGGTAGATTGAACCTGGTTTTGTGGCATGTCAAACCTCCCTCTTTTATGGCTATGTGAAATATAACATTGAATGACAACACAACATTACAGGACTACAATATAAATAAATAGGAGAAAATAATTGACAAAGAAACACACGAATAATAGCTAACGAAAGGCAACAAGTTTAAAATTTCAATTCGCCAGAAGTGCATTTTGTCCACACAAGACTTACTAGTGACGCCAGATACAAAAATTTGAAAGCCGAAACAAGTACAAAGTTGAACAGCATCGAGGACCAAAAGTTCAAAAAAGTTGTGCCAAAAACAGCCAGGGTTTTCTGTTAGGCACCAGAACATTCCTATTATTTAGAATAATTTATACTATTGCAAACAGTAAATTTTATAAAATGACTATACAAAAGATATATGATAAAACTGAAGTATTAACTAATTATAGGAAACAACCGAAATACATATCATAACCCGGCGAAATGCAACACATACGAATAAGTTTAAACCTCATCGCCAAGTGACGTCATATTTGAAATTATAAAAAATGACAAAAAAATCACGTCACATTTGAATTTGTAAAACAGATCATCAAAAAATGAAAAATGACGTCACATTAGAATGAATAAGATAGAATAAGGATTGATATAAGATTATATTTGAACAAAATACTGATATTACATTTAATAGCAATGCACATTTCAATACTTATTAATAGCAAACTAAGGTAGCAATTAACTATATTTATATAGCTATGTCCGGTTTGTTTTGAATCTAATTTCAAACGTAAAACATCGTACAGATTACGTTGACGAAAATTAAATATAAAATATAAAAAAGAACAAGTATCAACAAGAATAATAATTAATAATAAAGTATTTGCGATTTCATCCATAAACACAGCCATTCGTCCACGTAAGCCTATGCAAAATCCTTCTTCTTGTCTAAAGTCTGCTGATTTCAACAGGTCGTTAACTGATCTAGATATTGAACGGCTTTTAGATGAGCATTGTCTCTTCAGAATACGATTAGTTGCAAATCCCATTCTTCTCACCAGGTAATGTAGTTACCTGTCTTCACGATGCGATCTTATTGATGGTCTACCTGATCGATACCCGTTCCTCAAATCGACGTCTAAATCTAACACCACGTTCTCAAACCAATTTCCAATATTTTAAACCTCTGATCGATATCTGTTTGATATATGTCTCCTCTCATCGCGATTTCAATCAATGACATTGAATTATTCATTTTTAAATTGATCTTTGTTGATACTATGTGTATCGTTTTGTCTTTTTGCGAAGAAGCTTACAGAAATTATTACTGATTTCTTATATTGGTACAAATATAAAAGGAAAATAAGATAATCACTGACATCAAATATGAAAATTGTTGAAAGGTATTTTGATTTGGTCTTCTATTTTTCAACTACATTTTGAGTTTTAGTTTCTTTCCTCCCTTGAATGATTTTAACTGAAATGTGATTTCACTGCAATAAAAACGGAAGATGATTTAGAGACGCCAAAAATTGGACGTCAATTTAAGAACTACCAAAAAGACGTCGATTTGAAATCTTAGTCTATTGTGACGTCAGATTTAGACGTTGATTTGAGAGACGGACGTCAATAAGAGACCTGACGTCGATTTGAGTCTTAAATATATATGTGAATTTAGCACAAAAGGTTAAAAAAGATAAAGTGTCAATGTCAATATCGAAAAGTCATTTGGTCGATTCAAATGTTTGCTTCCATAAGATAATTATGAATTTGTCCTGGAAATTGACTTCAACATATAAAACAATCGAAAAAAAAACACTGGTAAATGTTGGTCAATTGATCAGAGAAGACCATTTTTAATAAAAATTCTTAGTATAAGTTTTTTCTATACATGATATACTCTGATCATGACAATAAACTTCTTTTAATGTTTCGTTGAGTGCATGAATGTTTTCAATTACAAAAAGCATTGATACAAAGCACATAAGGTGTTTTGAAATCTTAGGACGATGAAGTGAGATCTTAACTGCTAGTTGTATTTCTTATTTCTAAAAACAGTTGATAAGTCTTATGATTTGAACAATATTTTATGAGTCAATGCCTTCGAAAATTTCACTGCGCTATGTATTCCTCTGATAGATTTTTAAAAAAAATGTTAATTAAAGGTCAATATGTATGAGGAGGACATAAGTTTCTTTTGGTTTAAGTAATGAATATAACTTATCTTTTGATAATTTTCATACCTTTTTAGTTCTACATTACCTAAAAAGACTTCTTCTTTATATTCTGCATTGAAACCTTGCCCAGAGACCAAATTGTTTGACTTAAATATTAAAAACACAGATCCGGAAAGTACTACTGGTATAAACGGTATCTCCTTGCCACAAAACGTTCCTAGTCGTTTCGCAGATTGTGTTTTACCATCATGAACCTAACATGAAATGAAGGAAAAAATCCCGTAGTTATAAATGCATTATTGTATACAACATTAAAAACATTTCTACGTAGCAGCTTGCAAGCACCTCTTGGACATTGATTTATATCTTTTTTTCCAAGAAAGATTGCTTAATATGAGGTAATAAAGTCGATAATAACAAATTTTGAAGAAAAAAAAAAGTCGATAGAGCGAGAAATTTTTACAATGATATATAATTATTCGCTAGCACTGGTTTGTATTTTTCATAAATTTCGTGCGTAGATAAAAAAAGGCAACAGTAGTATACCGCTGTGTAAACTCATAAATCCATGGACAAAAAAAATCGGAGTAACAAACTAAAACTGAGGGAATAAAAGAGTGGTATTTACCAAATAGATATTAAAAATCGTAAATCGAAAACAAATTGACTATATCATTAAAAACACAAGACGACAAAAAGCCAAAAGCAATCGAACACAAAACAAAAAGACTTAGCAAAACAAATTTCATCAAAACCAGGGATCATCTCAGGTGCTTTTGAAGGATAAGTAGATCCTGCCCCACATGTGGTATTCGTCATGTTGTTCATACAATTGAAAACAAGGTCTTATTGAAGAAATCGAGGTCACATGTAGCGGTTTGAATTTTAGTCATTGCAATTGAAACATATCTGTTGTCATATGTGATACAAATAGTCCTATGGTGTATTGTTAACATAAACATAACATATATATATATATGATCATTTGCTCTACTCCTTTTTGTAAATGCAAGTTAATGATTGTGTGTCATGATCTGATGCACTATTTCCTCTCGCAAATTTATGACTGCTATGACATAATTCATTATATATTTTGACTATAATAAAGGCATTTTGGGACCTTTTATAGCTGACTATGCGGTAAGGGCTTTGTGCATTGTTGAAGGCCGTTATCTGATCTATAGCTGTGCATGTCTGTGTCATTTGGTCTCTTGTGGATAGTTGTCGCAATCCTATCACATCTTCGTCCTAAAATTTTCATACTAATTTTATACATACCATGACATAGTCATTTTCACATGTTCCACTTGACGAAAACTCCAAATCAAAGCTTGAAAATGTTATATTTATCGGTATTCTGTTTACACTTTCTATATAGTACAAGCATAACATTTCCGTTGGATAAATTGCAGGAAAATTTGGGGATTGAATGGAGCCAATACTTTCCTTTTTTACATACACACACTCTACAATGAAAACAACAATTAATCAGAATCAAACCCACAAAATAAGTTAACAAACGTACAAAATGAATCTACTTGAGTCAATAATATAATAGAATATAGTACATAGTACTGAACAACTAAGTTTTATGCTGATGTATTGATCTTTATAATTGCAGATGGGCCTCAACTAGGATAACTCGTCTGATGAGTTGAGGGTAAAGGGGGTAATGGATTCCATATGTGTATTCAATTAGTTAAGTTTGGAAAGTGTGTGATATGATTTTGACTCATTGTTAAATTGTGCGTGTGTAATTTTCAAACCTTCACAAGCATACGAATGCAGAGGTATGACTGATTCACATCACTGCACATTATCAGATGAATGTATTACACAACTATTATGGACAGTTTTTGGTAAATGTAATTTACTTATATCTGTACTGGTCAGCTCAACTATATTTGTATTATGTACAAGCTCATTATTAACTAATAATACATCACAAGCTTAATCATTGATTCATTATTATTCGTTTGATACAAAGTTTTCGTGTTTACAGGTGAACCACACATTCAGATGCTCAACGAATAACCAATTTTCTATAAGATGGTATTCGGACTTTTTCCAAACCATAAAATCAGATATCCACACGGGTTCATACTTTCCCCTATTCCACGAAAATGTGTACCCCAAAAAATAAATAAATCCACGGTATTTAACTTTTGACTATTCATAAATTTTACATTCCAACTCTTTAGATACATTGTTTCACTGGTTGTCTTTGGTCTCCTTTGTAGACTGATATTAGTATGTCTGATTCAGAATGCACTTTACTTCTTTTTTAAGTTAAAGCTTTCTTTGCATATAGTTACAAAATATTATATACAAGCTTTTCTTTCCATGCATTTAGGTTTTATTTATGAAGGTTAACCAGATATTTGTATCACTTTGGCAAAGATCAAATATTTTCAATCATTGACTTAAGTGATATCAATGGTAACACTTTGATGTAAAAAAAATAGTTCCGTGAAAAATAGTTAATGACCTTATTGCTATATATATAACAAACATATGTTACCTTGGCTGTCATTAAAAACTGCTAGAAATCCTTTTCTGCTAACAGAATAATCACTATGAAATTTTATTATCACCACACCGGACAGTGCAAGTAATGGAGGTGGATTCTTGTTGCCACAGTAGTTTCCCAGTAATGTGTTGTCTCCATCTTTCACCTGCAAATTTTTTATATTGTACATACCTTTCAAGATAAAAACAAAGTTGATTATTTGATCTAAATATAAACCTTTGTTAGTAAACGCTTGATAGTATTCCCATGACGGAATAAATATAATAATTATAAATGGAAAATGAAAACGTTGATATCAGACAAAATAGTTTCAAACAACATTTGCTAGTATCATCAGTAGAAAATGTTTTTACTTCATCTGTTGATGAGTAATTATTCATCTACATATGCTTGAAACGTTTCCATATTTTATGCACTATTCAATATGGTGACTTTTTAATCAATATAAGAAAATACTTGTTGTAACTATGATTTACATACCGATACATAATCGTCCTTACAATCAACATCGTATTCTACCTCAAAATCTTCAAATATCAGAGTTATTGGCTGTTTGGTCGGACTCATTATGACGTATACACAATCCATATTTCTATTGTATTGTCCTGGGTAATTTGGCGAAGTAAGGTTTCCCGATGTCTTGGTTACATTGAAAGAGCACCCTTCAAAAGCAATAATTTGAATATATATTTTCCTTTTATATTTTACTTGGTATTTCGTTACTACAACTGAATAATGAGAAATCTGAATGATTATATTAATTGTTCATAAAAGAGGGCAAAGGGAACAAGAGGAACATTCAAACTTATAAGTCCGGATATGTATATAGAAAAACAAAAAAAGTCGGTGTTATTTGTTACATAGTGTGATAATGACCTAAAACGATATATCTGTGAGAGCAAAGCTCGATTCCCCTTTGGAATTTACTGACTCCCATATATATCGGATCAGGTCACTAGCACACTATGTAATGAATTCGTCTTACCGACTTTCTTAATATTTGGTATTAATATTAGTGGCCATTCATCGTGACCAAGTCTCAAATGCCGTTAGAATTACGAACCTACTTCCATCAGTCTATACAAGAGCAATTGCCAACAATAAGAACTTGGTAGTTTAAAATGAGTTTAATGAAATTAATAAATCATTCATCATAATTTTTGCGTCTGTTGAAACCTTTACAGTTTTCCTCAGCACCGTGTTGTTTTTAAAAAGGGACGTAACACCACAAGTATTGAATAATTCGAGTCTACTTACCTAATACGTTTTTCTTATGATTGCTGCATATTTTCATTAACACCATTACATTGAAGTTTTCGTTTTTAAACCAATGAAAGTCGTTCATTATGGAAGACCGTTAATATGTCCAAATTGAAATGTTTGTCTGTTTTTATTTTTGTTCAGTGCTTTATATTTCATCAATGTTTATCCCAATTTTCTACTCATCTTTTTACAGATGAATAATTAGTTTGTCTAGTTCATGTATTAAACACCCGAAGATGGAAGTGCCAAGTAATGGAATCCAAAGTATTTCAAATGTTTCTCTGATATATTTGTTGAATATATTATGTTAGTGTCTTACCTGTCGATAGTCCAATCAACAAACTGGACATGAATACAAAACTATATCCATAAAACATATCTCAATTAAAATTTGACAACTGTGTTTACTTATTATACTAATGTGTAATATACGTTTAAGGAGAGTTTAAATTGTATTAGATGTGTAAGCGGAAACTTTAAGTGTTATCTAAGTGACAGCATACATCATAAGTACTTATCCTCATTTAAATATTTCCTGTAACACATTTCGAAATACAAATAAACAAAGAATAATAACAGTTAGTCAGCAGTTATCACATGATAATGTTAGAATACAATGTACGTTTCTACACATTTTGCTTCCTAATTTTTATGCAGCTATACTCCATGCTACAGTTGCAGATGTAGTATGTATTACTAATTTGATATTTGAATGATAATAAAGTTTTTTTAAATATACATGTCATCCATGTGTGATATATCGATGATGATTGAAATTTGATAACAATTTTTTTTTTTAAATCTACCTTGAAGTTAACATCTTCATCGTGCATACTTCAGATATCAGATAAACAATTGATTTGACGTGGAATGATACTACTTTGAGTTCAATTATTAATTTTTTACGATGTTTTGTATTTCCAAATTATTTTTCTTATATAAAAAAGAAGATGTGGTATGATTGCCAATGAGACAACTATCCACAAAAGACCAAAATGACACAAACATTAACAACTGTAGGTAACCGTACGGCCTTCAACAATGAGCAAAGCCCATACCGCATGGTCAGATATAAAAGGCCCCGATAAGACAATGTAAAACAATTCAAACGAGAAAACTAACGGCCTTATTTATGTAAAAAAAATGAACGAAAAACAAATATGTAACACATAAACAAACGACAACCACCGAATTACAGGCTCCTGACTTGGGACAGGCACATCCATAAATAATGTGGCGGGGTTAAACATGTTAACGGGATACCAACCCTCCCCTAACCTGGGACAGTGGTATAACAGTAAAACATAAGAACGAATGTCTATTTACAGTAACATATTGAACATTTATTTAAATAGAATCAATTGGACATCAATTTAAAGTAATGCGAGTTTTACGTGTATGTGCTTCGTGTAGATTAACATTAAAGCAGGAGTGGTTTCTTTTCGATTCTCACTTAGACCTTACATGATGTACATAATACGTTTGTAAACGCTTATCTGGAAAGAAATTACCTCAACTATACACAGACTTTAATTAAACAAACAATGCATACACATGTATAGAACGATCAAATATTGGATTTACTAAAATAAAATGCCAACAAAATATGAATTCAAATAAAGTGAGTAAGTACGTAAAAATGTTTTATTGAAATAAAATGCAGACATTGGACTATCATTAAATGAACATATACATACATGTGCACATTGGAACGAAATAATTAAACAAGAACAAGAATATATTAAACAGAACAATTATCACTGATTCCACGACTGCGTTTATTTTATATATTCATATCTTAGTTATTACAAAATGTTTACAGGTTATCTTCCTTACTACACAACAATAAAAATACAGAAATAACATGTATATAGTGAAAGATTAGTATTATACATCTTTGTTTTAAAAACAAATTCATATAATACATCTTGTTGACTCATAACATACATCTTTAACATATATCTAAGTCATTACTGCTTACTATAAATTTAAACTTCTCCAATTCAAAAAATAAGACAAAGATAAGGTTTATAAAAAGTTCTTTTCTTGGCTTTTTAAGTTTTATTCTGCCTCATATCTTTACTTACATCTAAAAATTGACAATGAGGGTCGATTGAAAACAAAACTTTACGACGAAATAGATTATTTTAGCTTACCAATTGTAAATTTTCCATTTCTATGCAATGTATTTTGCAACATTCCAGCAATACCTGCATACGGAGCATATATCTCCCAATTGAAACAATATTCCATGGTTTGCATTTCTTACCATGATTTCTTTGAAAGAAGGGTTGCTGCTCACAATGAAGCTATTAAACCAAGAGTTATAAACGGTGAAGATGAAATTATCCCTTCATGAATTTTACAGACGCCATCACAAGTTTGTTTTTACCGTTATAGAATAACCTTTTCACTAAAACAAGATTGTTTTTTTTTACACAAGTTAAAACAAACTGTAGCCTGTTTATCATGATGATATCAGAAAATGCAGAAATTGGTGGTTTAAACCTGGTAAGTTATAATTAATAGAAATGCCAAAATACATAAAAGTTAACCCATTTTTGCCTATTTCTATTTACTAACTGTATTAGCAGTTCAATGATATGTGGAGTTATGTCAATTTGTTAATATATAATTTATCTCCAATGGCATTTTAGTCAGTAGATACAAGAAATATAAGTATAGATTTTTTTTAAAACCAACTGACAAATGCAAAATAAATAACCGTACTTCGACAAGGATTATAGAAAAAACTATATGAAACTATAAAAAAGAAGGTGTGGTATGATTACCAATGAGACAACTCTCCACAAGAAACTACATGACACAGATATAAACAACTATACGTCACCTTACGACCTTCAACAATGCGCAAAGCCCATGCCACATAGACAGCTATATTTGGTCCAGAAATGGCAAATGTAAAACAAATTAAACGAGAAAACTGATGCCTAATGTATGTGCAAAAAATGAACGAAAAACAAATTTTGAACACATCAACTAACGACAACCACTGAATAACAGGCGCCTGAGTTGGGACAGACACATACATACAGAATGTGGCGGGGTTAAGCATGATAGTGGGATTCCAACCCTCCCCCAAACCTGGGACAAGACTTGATTATTTTAAATGACACTGTCGTCAAGTTAAAGTCTAGTTTCTCTTTCCAAGCTCTCATATGATAGGGAAACTTGCATTTGTTGTGACGTGTTACCAACTAGCTTTTGATATGAACCGTTATAAATGTCTTTTGGATCTGTGGTATGTGTACCAGTTTCAGAACTGCTACTAACAACTGCCAATGATTCAGAGGAATGGGTACTACTACTTTCACTATACGTCGAGTCGGTAACCGGAATATTGATAACGTTGGAAGACGAAGAATTTTGCATGTCCGCGCTAACTTCTTCCATTTCATACACTTCTATTTCGTCATAAGGACTTTCATCTTCAATGTAATCTCGCGATACATTCAAATCAATATCTCTCTTTTTCATTTTCCAACATTTCAAAATCATTGCAATCAGCAAAGCCAAACAGGTGGTTAAAATTACCGAAAAAAGCACAGTTGTCACTTTAACAGAATTCTGTTTCAGACCTCCTGAAATACAAGATAAAAGTTGTTTGTACGATTTTGTGAGTTGTTTCATCAATGATTTTTGTTAAAGTTGTTATTAAGTTTAGCTGTTTATATAAATATGTACTTAGAATAAAATAAATGTTTTATAATTCGAAAATTGGTCACATTACGTCAATAAGTTATGTGAAAACTTTTAAACGCCTGAAATTATTAACAAATAATTTATCTACAGCTTTTACATGTTTAACATAAAACTGCTCCATGTACTCGTGATAGGAGACATCAATAAGATAGCAACCCCATTTCACACAATATCAGGTAAAGATTAACATAGGTTTCGTCATAATGCACTATAGGACATTTGTCTTAAAGTTTATAGATAGCGGAACATTTTCAGTCCTGACTTATAAAAATTACAACTAATACTTATAAAACTCTAAAACATGTTAATTTAGATTGAAAATATTACCAAGAAAAACAGATTTCTCCTCAGATCTGTTGCTTTTTCCGATTATATTCTGAGAGTACACTCGGAACATGTAAGTTGTATGTTGCTTCTGGTTGTATAATGTCCATGATAATGTCCTATTCGTAGAAAGGTTCATGGTTGGTACATGTATCGTCGTCCAAACATCAGAGATTTTCTCTCTGACTTCGATGACAAATGTTTGTGGAAAACCTCCATCAAAGTTGCAAACCCATAGGACAATAATATTGTCCTCTATAGTACTTACAGATACATTTAATGGTATTTTTGGAACACCTAAAAAAGATGATTACATGGTGTTATCAAATATTTGTGCATCTTCCTAACATTTAGTTATTGCGCCTCTTAATTTGTACTATTTGCACACATTTTTGAAAATATTTTCAATGACAAGTTTTAATATATTTATATAGAATTAAAATTCCACAGTCTATCTGTAACATCTTCTTAAATAGAATTAATTACAGTTTGCCATTGAAACTAAATCAGAGATGTACATGTAATTCTAGGATTTGAAAACATACATTGAATTATAATTGTGCTTGCTTGCAGAGCAATGAGTACTAATAACAGGTTAATCAAAATGTAAAATGCTACCCTTTTTATGTTGTTTTACTATTGTGTTATCATGATAACATCATCAACTAAGTCACGAGTGTAAATATTTCTTTGATATTAATAGAATAATCATTCTAATTATATTTAAGGAAATCAATATCTGACGACAATTGTACTTTAACCTTATTATAAATTGTAATATGAAATTTGATAAAATGAACGATTGAACATGTTGAATAAAAGCTAGATTTTTAACCATGAAACTTACTTCCTACGTACACTGAGATGTTATAATACCTTTGTCCAAATTCATTCTTTATTAAAAACGTGTATTTCTGTATTTGATTCACTTTTAAATTGGGTATTTGCATTGTAATTTTGTATCCTTTAACTTTAACGTTTGATTTGTAGACAATGTCATTGATAAATGTATGCTCCTCGAGAATTTTAACATTCATTCCATCAGCTGTAACCCTGATACCATTTTTATTCTGTATAACCATTTCTGAATATTTCGGATTACTAAAAACGTTGACTGTTATGTCAATTGATGAGTTAAGTATTCCGTAGAAATCTTGTTTATTTTCTGCTGTGAATACTGGCATTCCTACACATAATACAAATGAAATCGATATTAAATTCAAAGTAAGGAGAACTTTTAGATTAGCTTGCTGGCCATGATGAAATTTCGAAATCAAATAAGAATAACATGTGTAACATAATAGCAGAAAAAGACAAAAATATTAACATTCCATTCTCATATCGAGTTACATGACACATACATCAATAACTATTGGTCACTGTCCGGTCGTAAACAATGAGCAAACCCAATACTGTATTTTCTGCTATAAAAGGCCCCGAAATGACAATTGTAAAATATTTCAATTAAGAAATGAATAGAGAATGTTATGTGAAAAAAAGGACATTTTGTGCTGACACTATGCTAGATTGATATACAATTTCTAATCAGGTATGAGGGCGTAGAACGATATAATCACAATAACGACAATTAAATTACTTTAATGTTTAGGTTGTTTTCCGCTTTATAGACAATATTGTGATATAGTTTTAAATAACATTGTGTCATATGCACCTATGTGTCTTATTTCAATGGTCAGGTTTTTTTTATTTACTTCTATCATTTGTCTATTGTGCGGTTTTTTTAGTATATTTTGTCATTATGTACCAATATTTGAAGTGGAATTCGTTGTGTTTTTAAAAGTTGTAAAATCATGCCTAGTAGTACTTTAGTTAAATCGTTTTGGTTTACGAAAAAAGTAAAATCACAAAAATTATCTTTGGGGGGAAATATAACAAATCTTTTTATGCTGTTTGTTAGAAACCCCAATTATTTTTTTTCGACTCGAATGTTCTAAAAGCTAAGTACTGTGGTTTTTTCGTGTATATCAATCAGTTTCTAGAGTTTTTGATAGAAATCGAAACAAATTAAATACAAAGATTAATTTAATGGTTAATTACCTTTCACATTCAAATAAACTGAACCACTCTGTCTAATCATTCCATTTTGATGTGGTATTTCATTGCTGGCAGTACATGTATAGAACCCATTGTCTTGATAAGGATATTTGCTAGCAGGGAACTGCAGTATGCCATCTTTCGATCCAGTCATAAAACGAATATGGTCTCCGTAGTCTGATCTGTGCTCCCAGTCGTAGAATGTATACATATTTGGGACGCCGGAGGGGTTACACCGTAGTTTACGAACACGATTATTCTCTGTGATGTTTTGATATTGTATAGTAATATCCGGTGCATCTGAAACAACAGAGGTATTTCATTTTGATCTGTCTTAATCACACATATTCACACAAAATGCATCACAAATGTAAAAAAACATACACACACGTACATTGTCTCAAGTACGTTATTAGTATTTGAGTATTCTTCATTAACTTATTAATTCAACTTTACCGTATGACAAATTTGTGAGTTAATTTAAGCTTTAGAGATCTGTGACAATAAAAAAAAACAGCTTCACATAAAATAAGTGGAGGGTCAAGATAAATACGAAACTGATAGGCATAAAAAAAGAAAAAAAGCAAAAAGGTTAGTGGTTTACACCATTTGAAACCATGTAAAGAATTATATCCGATGTGAACTCAAGATCATTTGCTATGTATGAAAACTAACCAAACAGCAAGCACATGACATCGATGTATGTTAAATATGTTACGCTTACAATAATTAGAAGTAATTTAATGTACTGCATACATACTTACACATTACCGTTATGCTGGTTTTGGATACACCTTTGCCAACGGTATTTGCAGCAATGCAAACATAGAAACCCGAGTCCCTTCGTGTAATCACATTTAGTCTTAGATTTACTCCAGTTCCCACATGTATATCCCCCTGTGGGTCACTTTTAAACCATGATATATTTACTTCCTTTGGGTTACTTTCAATGCTGCAGTATAAAACTATAGCATTTCCTTCTATAACATTAGAACTCCCTTCTATCTTGATCGATACTCGTGGTCTATCTGCAAATGTGCAAAAAATAGAAAAAGCAAATGTATAATTGTATACTTAGTTCTTGTCTGTGTGTGTTGCATTGTTTTTCGAAATTTTTATTGCACTTTGGTGTTTCTGTTGTTTCGTAGTTTTCCTCTTATATTTCATGTGTTTTCCTTAGTTTTATTTTGTATCCTGATTTGTTTTCTCTCAGTCGATTTATGACTTTTGAACAACAACGGTATACTACTGTCGCCTTTATTATACATCCAGTCATTGTGTTATTGTGGTATGGCAAATTTTTGAATTTTTGTCTTTATTTTTTTGACAATTGATATATTCATAAACCATCATGAATTTTAACCAATTTGAATAGAAGAAACCGAGTATTTTTATGCCAAACATTTGTCGTTTGACACCTGGAATATCGATTTTGAAACATGCTCTACAAATTATAAAGTTAATTGGTTTGAAAAATGTAACAATAATCTTTTGAAGTCACTTTTGAAAAATCATTTTCTTAATGAAATTTGAAATTTGTAATTTTCATGACATTGCAGTTTTTGATTTCACGAGGCTATTGAAAAAATAATGATGAGTTTGTGTTAAAAATGATTTAATTTATCGACAGTTTGAATAAATCAAAACATTTGCATTTGCTTGTTTTATAAAAAAAAATCAGTCTCATCCTAGAAAGCAAAGATTGAAATTGCTGACCTATAGCATTTTTGAATTTGATTTATATTATTGAAAAATAATTTAATTTTGGATGTAACGCGTCTTCTGATTGGTTGACATTATTTTGTTTTAAGCCCATAGACATAATTTAGTCATGTGACCGTGAGGTCATTGACGTATTTTCATGATTTTCTACGGTTTAAAATGGAATTTAGAATTAAATTATAAGAAATAACTGTAATATTTGTTCTGTCTATTCGAAATAACATAAAAAATGTTGTGCATACTGTTAAATAACCCGCTACGCGCGTTATTCAGTGTGCACCAATTTTTTTATGTTACATTGTATTTCTTCATAGACAGAAAAAATATTACAGTCATTCCTTAAATGAAAAATGCTCCAACGTGTAGTATTTGTCATTTGACTTTTAATATTGAAAAACGACAAATGAGCCAACCCCAACTCATCACTTTCATTTGGAAGAGCAACCGTTACTGGATAGTATGGTCTGACGTTTTTCAGACCGATCATGTAGGTTTATTTAAGATAAATGCAAAATACGGTAATTCTTATACTAGAAAATTTCAGGCATTTAAAACTGGATCTACATGAGGGCATTTGAGACAATGCTTAACAAACAGTATTTGTTAAGATTTTTTAATTATGACATCGTTGTTATGTTTGTCTCGCGGGAGGTCTAATACTATATTATACGATACTATAAAAGAAACCAAAAAACAAAGAGGGGTAGGCAAGGGTCAATTATAAACGAAAGACGCAAATAAGCTTAACACTCCAGACATGTAATCAGTTGGTTGTTCGTGCAACCGTAATGTTGGTGATGACGGATACTTTGTCCGTGAATAACCATTTTCTGTTACGTCGTCGTTCATTAGGCAGTTTTATGGCTACAACAATAGACACATACATTCTATAACGTTCAAAGAAGTCTGTTCATGTTTCGGCGGGATGAATTATATGTTTAAATTATGTAACATTTTTAAAGGTACATCCTGGTAGGAACAACCCTCAAAAAGAAGGTCTAGCCGAGTGCAAATGTAGCTGTTTTGATTTCAAACATATTTACATGTCATCCATAAGGAGAGACTTCGTACTCTTGTAAACCTTGTAAAAATAATCGAGTCGAGTAGGCTTTCCTTCCACATCCTGTATAAATTTTGTTTAATCGGATAAAAATCATTGAACTCGTTCAGTGTCCAAAATTAAGGACACATTCACTTATTATTTTTTTGAAATATTTCGATAAGAACCCTTGTTCAAATACGTTTTAAATATTTGAAGTAAATTGTGTGATATATAGAAAACGGCTGACGTCTCTTTTGTCAACGTTTTAGACCGTCGTCTTAGTCTCATAGTGCAACATTAACTAAACATTGACTATTAAACGGTTTATCGCTAGAAACTAAGCAGGCACATGGCGTTGCTAACGAAATTGACATAAAATTGACAACGTTCTCATAGGTAAAATAGCGATAAACAGATTATTATTGATCATCTCAACTCGATTGCCTTTCTCGCTTTCGCCGTCCCGGCTCAAGCGAGAAAATCAATCTCGTTGAGATGATCAACGATAATCTATAAATATTAACATTGATTTATAAATCTTAACAGCATTATGTTAACTTTTTTATGTGCCCGTCCAACGTCAGAAGTCTGTAGTTCAGTGGTTGCCATTGGTTCGTGTCTGTCATATTTTATTTTGGTAAATTGTTTTGTTATAAATTAGGCCGTTAGTTTTCCGAATTGAAATGTTTCATATATTTTTTTTCGGAGCCTTTAAAAGCCTACCATACGGTATGGGGTTTGGCATAGTTGATTGCCGTACAGTTGCCTATATTACCATACATCCACTTCTTTCGGAGTTTGACGAATAGTTTTCTCAGTGACAATCATACCACGTATCCCTATATTTATATTATGATTCTTGTTGAGTGTCGATGCAGGAAGTCTTTCGAATCATTTTTATTTGATATGTTACTCTCATTGCTCTTAAACGGGCAGCCTAAGAGAATAGTTCGCATACAGTAGCGCTGCTAGGAATTACAAAATTCAACGTCAGCATAATTTCTACGGGTGTCACATTTGAAGCAGGAATAGTCAATCTTTCCTGAGCACCAACATTTATCCTCATTTGTTTTTGCTCAGAGAAAGTGTTGCTTACCCTTCCGGGGCATCTGATTTCACCCTAAGTATTTGATGTGGTTCGTTTGCTCAGTTTTCTATGATGTGTCGTGTTTATTTTTATTTTTCTGTTTGTATTTTTTTAAGCCATGACGTTGTAAGTTTATTTTCGATCTATGAGTCTGAATGTCCCTCTTGTATCTTTCGTCCCTCTTTCGTAGTAATGTCTTCGACTGGTTTAATGACCGTTATGAATATCTAGGGTACATTTTACATATTTGTATAAACATGAGGAATATTATGGCAAAACAGAAGACATTAATTAAATATAATCGAGGAAAATGTATACGCGAATGAACACTCCAAATTTAGACATACTTACAAAGAACAGTTACAACAATTGTTCTTACTAAAGGTGCCTCTAAAATAGAGCTATTGGCACTACATGTATATATTCCGGAGTCAGATGGTTTTAACTTTACAATAAGGTCTATTGAATCAGAACCACCATACTTTATTGTATGGTCTCCATATGACCAAGTCAGATCGTCCTTTGGAACACCACTGGAGAGGTTGCAACGCAAAATCATTGTCTCATTTTCTTGTCCATTAACTGTTGGTGTCTCTTGAAAATTATTACCAATGGTCTTACTAGATTTTCCAACTATCGAATAAACTTTCAGGTCCGATGGAAGCTCTACAAAACATCATATGATTAATATGTGACTAATTACAATGGAAGGATAGCACTGCTACCTTACTGTTATTCGTTGTGTTACATTATTTGACAAAATGTTAGTCAGAAACGTAAAATTTTCTATTATAAGCAATGAATACAGTTAATACTATAGAAGATGAAAGCAAAATTTTGATTTATTGTTTCTCAAAAAAATGAAATGAGTCATAATCAAGATAATTACAAGCGATAGCTGTAGGTAAAAAAACTAGAGACATAAAACTTAGATTAAGATTAGAAGGTAATTAAATACAAAATGTAGCATGTGAAGGTAACGTCAAACTTCTAGGTGAAGACATAAGAAGAATGCGATCATTGACAATTAAACTTTATAAATTATTGATAAAGTGTGTCCTGTTTATCTCCATGATTTAAATACTATAATTACTCTTTAAGACACCAGAATACAGCCGACCTACCACATGTAAGAACATTTGCATACCCTCTACAATCTTAAAGGTATGCAGGGGCTAATCTTTGGAACGAGCTGCCAGAGTAGCTACATAAGCATCTTTAAATCACTTCAAAAACTTAATAAATTCTTGGTCTGGCAGCTCATGTCAATATTTTGCCTGCAAAACCAGTTAAGTTCCGTTCCTCATTTTAGGTTTGTTGCTTTATTTTCAGCATGGCAAAATTATTGTGTTATCTTTTCTATAGTGCTTCTGCTGCTTTGTGCTAATTATAATTACTTAACTAATCTATATGTGCTTTTAATGTGCATATCATTTTATTTTTGCTTTTGTATTTTTGTCTCATTAGTGCATGTTTCAGTGTGTGTTTGTGCATTTTTATATACTGATATGAACTCTTGTTACATGTTTAATTTATGTGTGCATGACTTGATATGTATATTTTTGTTTTGTTGTTGATCTGTCGGTTTTCAAAGCTCTTCGGAGCATATGTAAGTACTTGTATTGCATAAACCGACTTTAGATTTTAGCTTTATATCTTATGTCTTATGTTTTTTTATCTTATTAATTGAATGTGTTTAAAAAGCATTTTCGTCAATATATTCGATGCATTATAATTTGTTAATTTTCGACAACCGCAGAGGGTCACCGTAAAATACGTGAATGGTTTATTAGATTTTAAATCCCGTTGGACCCTGACATTCTTCAAAATAATAAGACAGAAACGGATAGATTACAAAGAAACTTTTTGAAAATGTTAAATTTCCTCAAGGTCAATATCTGCATAATTTAAACTACAAAATGTATTTCAAGGTCATATGTTTTTGAAAATTCACCAAAACTACAATCAATTTGAAACAAAAAATGAAAGCTAGAAAATACATTACAAAAGACGCAACTTACGAAGACAAACTGAAAAAGCCATGAAAACAAACGATAAACGGTTAGTAGACAAACAACAGTCATGTTGAACCAGTCCTGAGCTATATGTCGTAAGGTACATTCAGTCATCCCTAAACTTACAATCTTGATCATTTGGATGCATATATACTTAAAAATTAAGTATGATAAACTACTTATTATCCTGTACTTGCAACCCTATGAAACTAACAGAAAGTACAAAAACACTTGCAAAGCTACAGACTACCATTGGTGCGATAAGGCACAACTTCGAGTTAATTATTCAAGGCACAATTGTGGCAATAAGCAACAAGAAAACAATTACTGAAATATCCTTCCTAAACTATAAAACGACCGATAAAATTTAAAAAAAGCAAAAGTATAAGGATCGTGAGATCCCCATTTCTAATTATTCAATAAAAGATAAAAGTTCCAAAGACTTTGTCTGACATGTATACATACGACATCTATACACACAGACTGCTATAAACTAAAATTTGATCAAAGTTTTGAAAGATCAATTCATTAAAAAAAAACATCACAAAGTTCACAATACTATTCAACAATTCGATAAATTGTTATGAAGGGATTTGGAGTACAGGCGGAGTAGTTGTAGATACACAATTAGTATCTCTAAATAATACAATGGAAACGCTTATGATTTTGAAATTAAAACTCAAAAAAACAATTCGAGCCAAAAAAACAAAAAGGAGTGGCATTATAACTAAATGTTGTATATAAACATTATTTAAAAAACTAAGATAAGATAATATAAGGAGTTGTGGATCCTTAATGGTTATACCGAAAGAATGCAAAGTCCATGCCTTCGAAGGTAATACCCCATTATTTGTTGACCAATGATGAAATACGATCAGCACAATGGCATTATAAGGTTAATATTTTGAGAATGCTTTATCAATTTATTTGAAGCGGCGCATGAGCAATTGTGGATACAAAAGTGTGACAAACAGGACAATCGCCTTAACGACTACCGAACTAAACTCGCACACGCACGGACGTATTGTTTCCTTCAAACATATCTTTAATTTTCAATATGGAGAGGGGATATACAAAATTAGTTAAAATTTAATTACAAAATAAATACAGATTCCCTTATATGGTAGATAAGTGGTTATTTTAATAATTGTAAGTTTAACGTACATGGATAACAAAGTAATTGTTTGGAGTATAAGGATATCGGCCGGATATCATTTTAAAAATCCTTGTTGTCATTAACTATTAACAATATTTAAAGACGGAGGTTTCATACAATTGTATTTTGGAATTATATTCCTCTAAATTGCGATATTAAATGGTAGTAATAATTTAAAATCCACAAAATCTAAAACAAATTACGTATCACACTACAAAAAGGAAGAGGGCTGATATGGATTTTGCAATCCCGGGCTTCTATGAATTTCCTATTGGTATGACAAAGGTTACACATTGAAGACTCCACATCTGGTGCTAATCATATAATTGTAAGCGCTTTCAATGTATGTCATGAATGTAAAGCAATAACAAGGTTAGTTAAAGAAAACTTTTTGTTTGTTGGTGTTTATCATACTTGTTTTTTTTTGTGTTGTATTGTATTGTTGCACCACTGTCCCAAGTAAGAGGAGAGTTTAACGCCATCTAACTAGTTAAACCCCGTCACATTCTGTATATCGTGCCCCAAGTCTGTCTGGAGCCTGTAATTCAGTGATTGTCGTTTGTTGCTGTGTAACATAATTATTTGGTATTTCGTTCATTATTAAGTACATAGATCAGGCCGTTAGTTTTCTCGTTTGAATGATTTTACATTTGTCATGTCGAGGCTTTATAGCCGACTATGCGGTAAAAACTTTTGCTCATTGTAGAAGGTCGTACAATGACCTTTACTTGTTAATTTCTGTGTCATTTGTTCTCTTGTGGTACTTTGTCTCAATGACAATCATACTATACCTTTTTATTTTTCTATCTAGTTTTGGAATTGCACAAGGTCATGTTCTTCTCTGACTGTTAATTTCGTCTATAATCTAAATCCGTTGGATGTTAGATATGTACTGATTGATATTTAGTCTAAGACCCCGTTTACACTTGTACGAAATTGCACCGATATTTATTTGAATCGGTCTTAAATTTGCACAAGCAAGATCGATCGAGATACATGATTTTTTTTTATTCGGTTGTTATTTGCTTTGAATTAGCTGTCAATAACTGCGAGTATCCTCAGATCTGTATTTAGACCCCGTTTACACTAGTAAAAACGACCGATCTTTCCTCAGATCAATCTTAAATTGATCGAACTCTATTCTAATGTAAACGCGAAAGATCGATCTTCCATCGGACTTTAAAAGTCCATATTCATAGGAGGTTTTAAAAAGATCGATCTTATTTGAATCGATCTTTCTTCAAGTGTAAAAGCTTAGATCGATCTCGATCGATCTTTCTTCAAGGGAATTTTTTATGAGATATGAAAATACATCTGCGCATGTACGGCGGGAAAAACACGAGATGCATACATTTTTATACAGTTCTAATTTTATAATTATTTGTTTACAAAATGCAAAGTAATCAGGTCAGACCGGTTCTTTTTATGTTGCAGTGTAAACTCACTAGATTAAATAGGCTCGATCTCGATCGGTCTGGCCTGTGCAAATGTAAACGCGAACTGGTATTTTTTAGATTGATTCAAATAAAGATCGGTTCAATTTCGTATAAGTGTATACGGGGTCTTAGTATATTTTTGTTTTTGGGATGTATAAGTATCTGTCCACGTTCAGTCTGTGTTTTTGTAAGATGCATTTCTATGTGTATTCAGCATGGTTATCTGATGACTCAAGCCTTTTAAAACACATATTTTTTTAGTTTGTTCTTATGGTGTACTGTTACCCTTATGTCCAAGGTTAGGGGAGCGCCCACAAACATGATTTACCCCGCCACATTCTTCATGTGCCTGCTCCATGTCATGAGCTTGTAGTTCAGTTGTTGTCGTTGGTTCATGTCTGTCATATTTGTTTTGTTATAAATTTGTTATAGCCGACCATACGTTGTGTTTTTTTCTCATTGTTTAAGGCCGTACGGTTGCCTATAATTGCTTAGATCTACTTTATCTGAGCTTTGTTGGATAATTGTCTCATTGGAAATTATACCACGTTTCCTTTTTTTATATTATAACGTATTCTAGTTCTAACAAGGTTCAACCCACCAATTTTTTTTTAAATGTCATATATGTCATGTACCAAGTCAGGAATATGGCAGTCGTTATCACATAGTCCGTTTCTATGTACATTGTATGTTGGTATTTGTTTACAAAGATTATGATTTACTTTTATATTATTGTACAGCCAAATTGGACTAGCAAGAAAGCATTCACAACTGTCGAATTCATACTTTTCTTTCAGAAGTTGCCATGCTTTCAGAGCATGTCTTCAAAATTAATTTTCGATATTTTGTTGTCATTTTTTGTATAAATACACTTCCACAACCATCAACTTTACATTTGACAAAATAACATTCCATTTGTTGTCTGTTTTAAATAATCTCCTTATACATGTGCAATTCCGTGCTTAAATAAAGTCAGATTTATGATTAAAAGTTCACCATATTCATCTTATTTTGTAAAACAGTTCTTTTATAACTATTGATTGGTGAAATTCATATAAAATTATCCATAAGTTAAACAATTTTCTTTTAATATCCTCACCTGGATAAAATAAGAATATAAACTAATAAACCAGATACTATAATTCATTTTTTGAATCATTCAAAGATTCTTCTTTACCAACTAAAATAAGAGAAGTGTCTTAAGTAAAGCATGACAATTTATGCTCAACTTGAGTAAATAAAATGCCACTTATTCAATCATTATTTCGTATTGTCAAAAGTTTCGTTTTATAGATAAAATATTCTAATAGATGTCCTCCCTGATTTCAAACAGCTTCTTTAATATTCTTTAAAAAAAAACTTTTAACCAATTAGTCAATGATTCTCCAAAATTAAACACCTTCAGTACACTGGTGTGAAATTCCCAGAAATTTCAATCAATCGCCTCTTCAAAATCTATGAGCAACAATGGGCCTGGGATATGTTTTCCTCAGTGAATTGCATAAGATTATAATTTAACAAAGATTTTCTCCAATTATCTCCTGCTAATAAACCAAGTTTGATATAAATCTCTCTATTATCTAAAACTTAAAAAATGTCTAAGCTTATTTTCTCTTGGCTGGCATGTAATGATTTTTTTGTTTCTGCGTACATGTAACAGATGATCTCAGTATTGTAGTTCATGGAAAAGACGGAACTAAGTTGAAAACCTTGTCTAATCCATTTGTTTTGAACAATAAATTATGTTTAAATTAAACTACGAAAGGATAGAAAAGTCCAGATGGCGTTACATTGAAAAACTCAAAACCGAAAAGCATTTACCAAACTAACAACCAAGGTTGATCTATGTGTTCTATGTGCTCCACACTGTTAGATGTAGCATATGGAAAATACATCAATAAGTATAGTATGTTACTGATAAAACTCATACAGTAATTGCATAATGTAGTACAACATTTTCATTTATTCATGCATACATTAAAATATCATCAATCTTGGTTTCACCTACATGTCCGTCACATAAATACCTATAAAAATATAGAATAATTAAGAATAAAAGAACTATCCATCAGAGACGTAGATGTAAGCAATTGTATGTCATCGTACGTCCTACAACATTAACAAAAAGTGTGATGTAAAGATAAAGATCATGCGTTAACTCTAATTTACAGTACATTATGATATGAAAATACGCAGTAGAAAAACACACGAAACAGGCATATATCATGTTTTTTTTCTGTCCTTTTTTATCTCTTGTTTATCATGTTTATGAACGAGCCTGAAATAAACAACTTCAAGAATACATTTTAAAACAAATTGCAGTAACAAACATATCAATTTTAACTTAAAAGTTTTGTAGTTACTCTGTTATGATAACATCGAAAAGCACACGGCTGGCAAGTATATTTTTATTCATATAGGAACATTTACTTTTTGAATCTTATCGTCATTACATTGTATACTGTATGTATTTTTAAGCATCTTATTTTGATGTTTTTTGCTAACGGAAGATCAATTGTTATCCTTTGTTAGGCTAACCTAATTATTTTCTACCTTGTATACAAATGATGATTCACTTGTCATTCTAACTTGATCAATATTATTCATTTCCAAATCTTTCTTTTTTCCTTCATACATACTTTCTATTTTCATTAATATAAGAAACGCGGAAGATAGCACTCTGAAGAGGTCATTCAAAACAAAATTCTAAGAGAAACTGCTAGCGAAACGTCAAACAGACAATTAAGTTCAAAATCAAAACTCACACAGCTTAACACTGTGCAACATAAACCACATCATAGAACGGGGATGATCTGTGCAACTGTCGTGTTGTCACAATCAACGAAAAGAGGACAGAATTTTCGTTAAGACAATTCGAACATATCTGTGGAAATCTAGAACAGTAAGCCAACTCGTGACGACGTCCGTTAAACTTTACCACTTGAACCTCTTCAAAAAATTTTCAATAGTACTGAACAATATGGTAATTCCAGGATAAAAGAATATTTGATACATAAATAAACAGTTTACACGATATTGAGTGAAAAACATTAGTATGATGTATAACTATTTTGATCGAAGACGTATTTTCCTTAGTTAATAACCCAAAAAGTTAATAGGTGTAATACCACCATTGATTGTCCCCTATTAGTGTCTGTTAAATTTGCACTTTTCAAAAAAATGTGCAGAATTAATATGTGTTTCAAACAAAGACATAATTGGCATAAGTAAAGTTTTATCCTGTCCAGTACTAAAGACAAAATTTCACATAACATGTCATTGCATATAAGAAAATAACTATCACTGGAAGTTAACCAATCTAATTTATACTACTTTTTTTATTACTAGCTTTAGTACCCATGCAACCAAATTCCAAAATATTCTATAGAAACCCCAAATAAAAAAAAATAATTGTGCTTTGAAATCCAAGATATATGTTTATGACCCAGAAATTTCTAACTGCAACGAAATGTAGGATTAATTATCTACAACTGTCAAATTCAAGGGAATATTTTTTTCAACCCTTTTTCGTATGCAACCGGATGTGACGTACTATGATTTGGTAGTATTACACCTTAATAATTGGGAACAAATAAAAGCAAAATAAAATATCATAAAACGCTCAACTCGGTGTGGTTTATGTTTACCTTACACTTAAACTTAACTCTTCTACGTTCCCCTCGATAAAAACCAATGTTTTAACACATATATTAGGTTTTACCTGCAGTCGATATAGGCCTTGTGTTTAGTGGACATAAAACTATATATTAAAAATGTGAATTGTATCATGATTATCTAAGGAAAATGTAAAATCACAAACATACTGAACTCAGAGGAAAATCAAATCGGAAGGTCCCTAATCATGGCAAAATCAAATGACAAAACACATAAAAAACGAATGGACAACAACTGTCATATTCCTGATTTGGTACAGGCATTTTTAAAAGTTGAAAATAGTGGATTAAACCTGGTTTTATAGCGCTAAACCTCTCATTTTGTACGACAATGTCATCACATTCCGTTATATTTACAATGATGCGTGGACTAAAAGACATAATAAATAAAATAGTCAAAATATGGGTACAGCAGTCATCATTATATTGAATAAAAAGATTATTATAATATTATGAATTAAGTTACTAACCTATTCATATGACAAAACCTAAAATGTTCTCAGTTAAAACATGATTAAATTGGAATAGCCTTAGTGGACGACCATTTGTTTTTAGTTGGGGTGTGGAGGTAGGGGGTGCTGACGGGATATCGATTTTCTAACTGCTGAAAGCAGTTTATTCAATTAGCATAAACTATATTTTCAATTTTTGAACACAGCTTTTTTTTAAGCTAAGTCCGTCATTCTATAGGATAAAATATTCATTTTTATCGTGTCTTGTGTAATGCTATTTTGTACCCTTGAATATTCATTTAAAAAATCCTTTGAATACTTTATGTTACCCTGTTTTAGCCTGCGTAATCGTGACATCGATGACACGAATATTCTATTTGTCTTTTTCTTTTTAAGCCATGGCGTTGTCAGTTTGTTTTAGATTTATGAGTTTGACTGTCCCTTTGGTATCTGTCGTCCCTCTTTTACATGAAACTAATTGTAAATAGGTTTACTTTATGCGATCTTTGGTGTGAACACGGCCTTACTATATATACAGTGTGGCATAAATACATTTATAAGCGTACAAATTTAATGATTGTTTTAAGTCAGTGCATGATAAAGCTGGAATTTGCGATACAAACTCTTTCCTTGATTCTTTCCCATGTCGTCCGTATACAGGTCAAATGTTTGCCCCTATTTAAATACTAATTGCCATGTTGTAGTGGAACTCTTTTAATTTCTGTCGCAAAAACTTTTAAAAATCTACCGGTTGAAGATATTGTCGAATTCTTTTCTTCTTAAATATGAATGAAATCTACCGTTTGAGCAAAAACCAAAACCAATCGGTTAGTCAATTCTGTCTACGTCCTTGCTCGTTTGGGCATATTTACCAATACAATAATTAAAAAAGAAAAGATATGATATCCTATACAAGCAAAATTAATGCAAATAGATACTTTATACCTGCAACCCTCCAAGGAGCGTTGACGATATCCGCAGCAAGGCCAACTGTCCCACCTGCTATTCCACCTACAACAAAGGTCATCCATTAGAGTAAAAAAACCTATTTCTTAACTAATCCTATCCATGATGGTGTCGATGTGGTATTTTTCTCAGTAGGGTCACCGTTTTCAGAATACTTCGAATTCATTAGTTGCCATATGTTTTATGTTAGAACTATATGTATTACATCTCTTTTCGTGTATGTAATGTAGTGGTTTCGTCTGAATATGAAAGCGTATCGCTGAAAAAGACTGGTATAGATTAAAGAATTCAGCTTTGTAAAATCGCCAGTTCAGCAAGTCTCAGAATAAGACATGTTACATATTTATATATACCAATATTAATGATCATGAAACATGTTTAGGGAATATCCGTTTTCAGACCATGATGTTAAAATAATCACCAATAAATGCGCTCTTTCTGTGTGTATACGTTTGGATTTTTGTTTGTTTTTCTTTCTGTATTCATTTAATTTTTGTTTTAAAGCCAAAATCCAAATACTAATATTTGCTTTCTTGTCGTCTTTTTATCGATGCTATAATCTGGAAGCGGATGATGCTTAGCTAATAATAGTTTTTCCCCAACATGTTTCAACTGTGAGTGCTTTAAAGCTTGGCATATGCACATGTAATAGAAAGTTGTGCTAGTTGAAAACTTTACGTTTATATGTTTGTTAGTGTTTTCCTTGTTACATGAAAACAAACTGGTTTATTATATTTGTTCTACAGCTGTTCGATGACATGCAATGCATGACGTAAATAAAATTCCGAAAATGTTTAACACGTAATATCATTATTCATAAAAAAAAAAATACTTCAGCATGTAACTTATTTTTTGTGACTGTATAAGTCATGCCAATGTACATATGTAGATCATGTAATGGTAAGAGAACTCATAAACATTAAACTATCATTTAAATTCATATTGATTTCGTAAATATTCATTAATTAGCAGATGCTCAATTTAGATATTTAGCCAAAAACAAAATATATGTTAAAGAACATACAGAAGTTGTTTCATCTTCTTTCAAACCATACACATATTATTTAATATGCAAAAATATTCAAAAACGGTTAGATTGGCTTAACATTTGTTGATTTTGATACATTTAACACCTGGACGTTCACATTGCCATTGCTTAAGCATGTTGCAAATTGCAATAGAGATGTATCATATGATTAGAAATAATACATTATATGATATATGTTGAAAAAAACCTAAACCATTCCAGGCTTATAATTTGATACGCGAAATGCATATTCTGTCCATGTAAGAATCATTACTAGCACTTTGTGTGAAACTGTTCCATTTGGTGTTACTGGTCTGAAAAAAGGCTACAAACAACGTACCTACAACCTGAGCAACAGAGTTGTTCGTCCTTCTGGCAATGCTACTGGAAACGCCATGGGCAAGTTGTAGGGTTAAACATTCTGCAAATTAAATTATTTAGACCTATTACTTACAGGAACATGACTAATAGACGGAATAGCATAGTAAAAACATTAAGAGTTTATAATATTATATATATGAACAAAACGTAGGCTAATAAGATTAATATAATGATTGACATACACATAAAAAAAAATGTTTAAACTTTAGCAGCTTATTAAAGATATCTCGTCTTTTTTAAAACATGTCAACGTTAACGCAAATTAGGTTGAATTGCCTAATACTTCGGCATTGGGACAAATTTATTCTAATTGATATTTGAGCGTTCAAAGTCATTAATGTTATTCAAAAATATTTATGAAATACTAAAAATCCTTACAAAAACATATTATGCATGTTCATTTCACTTTGGTTTCCCAATAACGTTTCACGTTAGTGCATTATTAAGTTTGACTCACATATTGCCCCCGCCAAAGGCGATAGGGCAATTAAGTGTTACCCCTGACCGACCGTCTTTCTGTCTTTTCGTCAGTCCGTTCGTCTTTTTATAGTTGCATAGCTTGATAGGAGTATTAGTGTCCTCAGACACATTCTTCTTTTTTTTATTTATTGATTATAACAACTTTTTTTCATCTTCAATAAAGACATATAACAGAAGATTTTGAAAGGAATTTTCCGTTCCGGTAGTTAAACCTGTGCTCTATTACATCTGTTTGGTCTATTGAAGTTCTATATTTTGATATTTGTTAAAACTTAAAACCTGTACAGGTGCGGCTTTTTACAATAGGTTTGTAGAAATGTAACATGAAAAAGGTCACTCAATTGGATGTTGTGTAAACCGGAAATATTTTATTGTTGCACTAATGTCCCGTAAAACTACCTTGAATCCCTACACTTTCTGTCCGAAAGCAAGAAGTAAACAAGAAGTGACGAACTGATTTCCATAAATCATCGGGATAAAGCTTGATAATGTAGTTGTAGTAATCGGTATCGATATCATTTACATAAATTTTCTGTCATAGCAGTAGTTGCTGAATTCCTATATTTGACTACGTTCACATATTTTGACGGTATCTACGACTTTTGAGTTATGATTCTCCTGTGGTATCTTCCAACTATTTTATCAACAGCGTTTATATCAGAATGGATGTATTTAAACGTCAAAAAGTATTGTATCAAAATTTTAATCAATTCTACAAAAATGGACTCGATTAAAAAAAACAATGAATGACCGCTTTTAAGAAGGAGAGGTTTGTGTTTGCTCCTTGAATTTCTTTCATTCATTTTAAATAGAAACAAAATAAAAAAAATCATAAACAGCACATTCAATTTGCTAACACAACTTGTACCATCGATTAACAAAATTCTTTAAAATGTGATATTTTTGAGATAATTCATAGATTGAAGTTGCCAAATCCGATATTTTAAAATCAAATAATTTGATAACTTAGTGAACTGACACTTGCATGCTATTTAACATAATAAACCAATAACTGAATGTTATTACAAATAGTCCTGATAATTCAAATTAAATGTATATCTAACAAAACCTGTGGAAAAAAACGAAAAACGTGATATTCTCTTACCCTGTGCATGGTAAACATCTGGGGCTTGACGTGCTGGATGAGGAGTGTGGCTTCTCGGATGATAATTAGACATGCTTCCTATCAATGTTGGAATTTCTGGCAATTCTGTTTTGATGATGATTTGAAGATACATATTGTAACGCATAACGGTTTTCTCGACTGCTTCACTATCCAAAGGCTCTTTGTCAATTTTTTCAATCTCTTGTACATAACATCCAGCTGACACTTTATTCTCTTTTTCAAATCGTGTCGCAATATCACGAAATTCTCCAAGATAATCATTGTATTCCTGTTCGATAAGATTTGCACTTGCAGTATGCATGAAATTATTCCGAATTTCTCGAATTCTGTCGATAAAATCTCCAATAGTTTTTCCTGCATGGAACTTCGTTTGAGTTTCACCAGTACCAAGAAGATTACCATAAACAATGATAGAACGCAGAGCGGTTATGTCAAGATCTGATGAAGTCTTCATTTTCTGCAAGGATGCTTTTATTATCGGATCTGTCGATAGGACTGTCCTGGCATTTATGAACTGTTTCATTGTAAATACAGTAGAACTAATTGGACAGGACTTCACTCGGTTTTCAGCAAACACAACCAGCCATGATTTGCATTGTTCAACTAAGATGAGGAAACATTTGGCAAACCGTGTTCGGTTATTCATTTGAGGCTGGAAAATTAACGTATATTCAAATAAGTGGTATTAGTCTATTTGTTATGTACAATCGCTATAATCCTATGACTAATCTTTTAAAAAGTCGATGCAAACGTGATTTTTATTTAAAAATAACTTGATCAGTCATATATAGGAAATGATTTGATAAAGATATTAATGTTTTTTACCCGTTTTTGTTTGTTACACTTTTTGTGGAATAAAAAGCAACTTATTTTTGTTGAATATCTATTTTCTGTTTTGGTAAAAAAATATTAAAATACAAATCTATATGATTTATGTTTCAATGATAAGTCAAATTCGTGTTTAGCTATAGTCACAAATATCAAAGAAGATTGATATCCTGCGATCATTAATTAATTCACATTAAATTTGTATTACTCGCATACAGACATGAAATGTATTATTTGTTTATAAAAACAGACTAGTGTATTGTCTACAATGCTGCCAAATCGCACATGTTTGTACCTTAGTGTTATGTCGCTAATTAACATTTATGTGATGAATCTGCTTTTTTATCATTACATATATTTTCTTTTTATCAAAGTATCCAATATAAAACAATTTAAAAATATATAATTGGTATCACAGGCTACAGCGCTGATATGAAAACATGTGCCGCTTTAACCACGATAAGACTTTTATTTACAATTTCAAAAAAAAACTAAATGCATGCATTAAACGCCATAAGTTATAATAATAGTGTTTAAGTCAGACTTCCTGCCAATTGCTTGTAACTCTAGGTATAAAGAATATTCACATCTAATACAATTGATAATTTAGTTCCTGCTCATTTATTTCATTAGGTTTCAAAACAAATTAACCTAAATATCAACTTTTGCATAAGAGTAAGCCTACATTGTATCTCGAATTCTCTGTGGCAGGTATATAGTTATTCAAACATATGTACTCTACAGGGAATTTTCTATACTTGTTTATAATTCAAATCTAGATAGATTTTATACCATACATCTTTGTTTTATTTATTTCAGACTGCGGCACGCGACGATAGATATACGATCGGTAATTTACCAATCAATAGGGTTCAAATATTTTTCATACGGTTTGTTGTGATTATGAGGGATTTTCTCCTTGTTTTGTAATGGTTTTGTTATTTGTTTTGTTTTTGCTTTTTTTCCGGGGGGATTGAGGGGGGTAATGAGCAGTGAGCAGGGTTGTTATTAGATCTCGCAGTTCCATTGAAAATAATCCAATTTAGTGGGGTGACGATTTAGGACAATTGACGCTTTGGTGCCCGTTTATACATATATTATAGGTAAGTGTAGTTTATTTTGACACTATGTTATCACTGGTCAGCAAAAGTTGTAACTGTATAAAGCTTGACTAAGGTTACTATGTAGAACAGAGTTGTAGTAAGATCAACCTAATATCTTGACATACAACTATATATTGACAAAGCGGGTAGGTTGAAAACAAAACTTTACAAAAACTTCAGAACTCCAAATTGTCAATATTCCCTTTTTTAGTACCACTATTGCAGGACCTGCATATGGATTATAATTCTGCCACTTAATTCGACACGTTCGATGTTCACAGCTTGCATATCCAATTAAGATTTCCGGTTAGATAGAGGATTGCTGCTTATTAGGAAGTAATTTAACCAAGAGATTCGAGCAGTGAAGTTGAAAATTTGGTAAACCGTTTTGGTAAACCTTGGGTGTTTTTTTTCAGACCACGATGCTCCAAATGTCGTCATTATGATCGCATCTGCTTTTGATCTGATTTTGACCTGCCATATAAGACTTAAAACTTGGTTTTATATAACATGAGCAACAAACTGGGTGTCGCGTCTGGACTAGGATATATTGTGTTTTGTATAGTGTTTACTTTTAATCGGTTCTCTTTTTTGTTTTCTTTTGTGTTTTTTTTTTTTTGCCTTGTCTTTGTCTGTTTGTTTACAACTCATTGGTTTGAATAATCCTTTGTTATCTTGGTAAAAATTGATTAACCTATTTATGATTAAAGATAAAAAGGCACTAAGACTGGGTCACACATTAAGATAACCCTTTGTCTGATGGGCTTTTATCTGTACCACCTTCTAATTAGTTGACTTCTTAATAGTCAGTGACAAAAGGTAAAAAAAAAGTCTTTTATTCTTTGATTGAAGTTTGTCAAATTTGCAATCATTTCCAAGATGTACCTAAATGTCGATATCGATAGTTGCTTCAAACATCCATAGTCAGTGACAAAAGGTAAAAAAAAGTCATTTAGTCTTTGATTGAAGGTTGTCAAATTTGCAATCATTTCCAAGATGTACCTAGATGTCGATATCGATATTTGCTTCAAACATCCATGACTCAACAAGACATACCCATATGTCGATATCGTTGATATAAAAAAAATGTCGACACGATATCGAATAGATATTGACCTTTTGCTTAAGACTTGTATGAAAAACCTATAAATAAAAATACAGGACAAATAAATGTACAATCATAATTTGGCCGCTTTGAATTATGAAAGTAAGAAAGAAAATGATGCTAATGCATTTCAACATGATATTTAAAATTGAATTGTTGTTTATTAACAAGTTGTTGCACATGGTTCTTTTGATCATAAATTTCTTCTTATATGTGTCACACGAAACAGTAAAACATATCACTAATTTATGTACTTATGAAATTTCAATCGTGTACTTATACTTTGTCTGCTTTTCATTTTTCAATAATTTATCCTCGTTGTTAAACGGAATAGATTAAGACTTATGTGTGGCATATGCTTTATTGCATGCTTGAATTTTGAATTAGAATTAATGTCTTTTCATAGGCTGCGTTATTCAATGTGTTAGATGCAACATATGTGGATTCCTATTTTGTTTGCACCATTTATCAAATATAATTCTTGACGTGCCTTTTGTCTACAACCAACATTAGACTCGCCATGAACTTCCAGGGGATCGTGCTTTACCGGCTGTATTTAAATCATTTTTTATAAGTAGCATGCATCATCTATTCATATGAATAGTACAATTGTGGGCCAAAGCGATATCAGTTTGTTTATTCGAATTGTTTAAAACATTTATTATGCCATTTAGTTTCAAGGCTGTTATAGTTTGAAATGTGGTGTGGGTCTTGCTTAGTGTTAATGGTTTTACGATGGTTTATAATTATCAACCTCTTAGTAGCAGGTAGTGAATTGTTTACATACACAAATAACTGAAAACGACCATTAAACCAAAGATGAAAAAATATAAAATGTAAAACATTTCTAAAATATATAACTGATGAATTTTTACTTTTTGACATGTACGTGGAGCTTAAATGTTGTTAGAATTATTGGTCAAAATCTCAATAATATATCTATGAGTATACTGTTTATTTTCGTCGAAAACTTCTGAAGCGGAATTTTTTATTACTTTTAAACCATTACTATCACAACAAATGAGCACTGGATGTTTCAGCTTAAAAATACTTTTTTTGCGGGAGTTTATTGCTACATTGAAGATCCATTGGTGGTTTTCGGCTGTTGTCTGCTCTATGGTCGGGTTGTTATCGCTTTGAAAAATTACCCTATTTCCTTTCTCAATTTTTTTTTAATTATTGATACTGACAGATGAAATTGTAGTGTTTTTGTCTTTAACATTCAAATAGAAGCGAACTAAGAGCAATGCAATGCTACATATGTATTTTTGACAAGACACTTTTGATACAATTAAGATATAGGAAACATGTTTTAGATGATTAAAACGAACACATTTAGAAGGGATTTTTAAATGCTGATATTGCAAGATGAACTAGAAATAATCTTCACTTGAATAAAATATTTGCAGAGGACAAAATTATGACAAGACATTTTTTACATAAACATATGACCTTAGCAAAACATAAATTCTGAATTTGAAACAATTCTGTTGATACTGTGGATTCATTTATTTTCGTGGGTACCAATTTTCGTGGATTAAGAAAAACTTGCATATTCATGGATATTTAATTTCGTAGATTTGCTGAAGTCTGCATACAAGCCTATAGAAAAATTATCATTCGTTGAAAATTTAATTTCGTGGTTTGACTGTGCCCACGAAATCCACGAAAATTGGTATCCAACGAATAATAATGAATCCACAGTATTGACTCTGTGTTGTTATTGACTCTTGTTTGAAATGAATACAAAGTTACTTATCAAAACAACACATTAAAATGAAAAACTTAAATGTTGATACCGAATCGATATCGTCAAAATCAATGAAAGTAAATGCAGTTTAAGACAAACACAATGTTAAATCTATACAAAGTATAGAATGGATGCTACACATTACAAGGGAAATTTAAATGTTGATATCGACAATAACCAAAGGAATAACTGTGTTTACAAATATGAAAATGCATTTAAAGTGATGAATCAAATCAATACATTTGATGGAAAAAATACTAGAGAATTTAAATGTCGGTATATGGCTATATTGACCCTGGTTTAAGACTAAAACAACACTAACTATATACACAGTAAAGAATAGATGCCACACATAACACCAGGAAATTTTAAATGTCGATATTGATTCGATACCGTTGATATCAAAGATATTGACACATACAGATATACCAATGCAACTATCTATTATTTTTGAAGCAAATCAATGGGGTTTAATAGGATTAAGTGAACATCAATATCGATAACGTTAATATCAACACATGGAGATGTAGCCAGGACAACTGGTGAAGTAAATGACTGGAGTATATAGTGACTAAGTTAATATCGATATCGACATGGAACATACATTTTTACAAACTGGTATGTATCATCATTGAGACCTTTCAGTGAGATCAAACTGTAGTTAAATGATAACTGCATCGCAATATTGGTATGCTGCTAAACCCCTTAATTCCAGATTTATACTCTTTAATTCCCTGCTTACTCTAATGATTTTTTATGCTTTAGTCAAAGAACCTTTCCAAAAATAGTTGCATTTGGTCTAAGATTGTGTGCTCTAATGTAAAACTAGCTTCATTTGCTTTTTCCTTTTATTTATGGTGTTAACATACATCAGCTAAAGTTATATTGGTCTGTATTTCGCAATGCACTTTAATGCATGAAGGGTAAAACATTGACGCAGCTACCATGTTCGGAAAGTTAATGTATTTGATAAAACTAGATTTAAAGAAAGTATCTATTCAAAAAGGATTTATTTTTCAAACTTACCTTTGAAATCATCTTTGAAATAAATTTCTTCTTTAATGAAATACAACTGTCTCCCCGACAGGACTTATTGCGTTTAACATTCGGTAAGTTACTATACGCATGCCTGAAGTTATTTTCTATTTAAAACATAAATTAATTGACCAATTTGTTTTGTCGGTCACGCAAACAACAAAAAATGTAAACCTATGTAAACACACATTGTTATAATTGGATTTGATCAATACATGTCATAACAAACTTTATTTGATTTTCGAAAAAGATACGCAAACTTACTATATCAAATTCAAAATTAGATTTAAGTCTTTGCACTCAATCCTTACAAACAAAAGTATATGATTCTTCTGATAATAAAGAAGCTTCTATATTTAACAAAAATGCAATTATCATTTGGTAATGTCAATAAGTAATTTGAAGCTACAGGATATCATTTTTGAAATATCAGATATATCTAGAAATTTAAAAGACAAAAACAGTTTTGTCTGTAATTACATTCATTTGGGGGTATTGTTTAAATCTTTAAAACTTGTCAATGACCAAGATTTACAAGGTGTATGAACAAAAATAAAAATTTCGAAAAATTTTCCACAGGTACCTATTTTTTGCTTTAATAGCAACATCTACCATAAACACTATGGTGATTGCCCCCAAACCGGTCCCATTTATTGAATGCACTACAGTATACATTTACCTCACGTTCAAAGCATAAATCATTTGTTGTGACATTTGACATTTCACTATTGGATATGCAGTTGAATTTCTAAATTCTGTTTCAAGTTTGATAGGGTAAAAAAAATAAGATAAACAGTACTTGGAATTGTAAGCAATAACATCAGTATAGAGTAACAAAACTTAAAATGTTAACCTAGAAAACGAATATCCAAAAGGGTCAACATAGCTGGAATTCATATGTTCCTGTACGGCCTTCAACAATAATTAAAAAACTATAAAGAAAACGAAAGATCAACTAACATGATAAACGATACAACAAACAGCAGATAACAACATTTGAAAAACTAGCAAACTTGGCTCAACCATCTGACAAACATGTACATAGAGCTATGATTTAACACCATATTCCTAATAATAAACTATAAAATTCATCACTAATGCTAAACTCAACGATAATCCGTTTTCGTTCTTATCACAATAAGTGTATCCATCATATTAACCCTTATTTTATAAAAGATCACAACCTTTGTATAAGCTGCATCAGAAAATTTGCATTCATGCAAAACTGCTTAAGAAACAAAGTTATATTATTTCTGTCGAACTGTATCAAACTTTCTCAGGCTAAGTTACACAACTAAGAACTTTCTGTTCATATCAATATATGTATTTTTTTAATATCCATTAGTAGGTTATTTGGTATTCAAGAAACAAATGTATCATGCACTTCAAATGGTTTGCCTTAATATAACATTTTAAAAGGAGGTATATAGGTTAGTCATATTTTCGTTTTTGTAATATTTGGAATTGATAATAAATTATGGTCTTTTATATTCAGGTTGAAAAATGTCGACCTTCAAATAAAATTATGCCTATATGCATTATCTTAAATTTAAGTAGACATTTGCATTATGTAGGGTATTTTCTATATACATCTTTACGAATTTATGCAATACACGTGTTTGTTTCTAATAAAGACTGCGGTCCGAGACGGTTGGGCGTTTCATATTTTGGTAAAAGATATAACAATTTACTCATATTTTTGGGCGTTTCATATTTTGGTAAAAGATATAACAATTTACTCATATTTTTTGTTTTGTTTTGGGGAGGGAGGGGTAAAAATCGATACACACAGTCCTTTTAAAAAAAACTCCAGTGACCAGATTGGACGACTGACGGCTTTGGTGCCTGTTTCAATATAGATTTCGTTATTTATTTTGACACATCTTTATTTCAAGTTGAAGGTGTACAACTCTTGAAATTGGTGACTTTGTAGAACACATATATCCTATCGTAGTTGAAATAGAGGATATAAATGCCATGGTTAAGTCTGGCTCATATCTTTACTTTTCAACAGGAAATTGACAATAGGGGTCGGTTGGGAAAACACATATACCAATACCAATACAAATGAGTTAAGCTTCCGAAAGGCCCAAGTTACCTTTGATGTTGTCACCGACAGTGATACATTACTGTTATAGACAGTTGCAGTTGTACACCTTTTTAAATTGTTCATGCATTGCAATCTTTGTCTATATATAACTCTTAGATATACTGATATTATTTTACTACTTCTAACAACTATTGTTTTCAGGAGTTGAACTGAAGTTGACCAACATTGAGTATAAAATATGTATGAAGGGAATACAAATCTACAAATTTTATATATAATTAGGATATATTCTTTTGTTGTTTCAGCCTCTTTAAAATCTCAGGAATTATTTCCAAACCATATAGGTCAAGTTTGAAAGAAAACTATTAATGAATTTTGAAATAACATAATAAAACTAAACATTGTGAAACTTATAGAAAATATTGGTGAGGGGTACACCACAATAATTTTACTCAAAATAGGCACATTCCATACCGTTTTTTTTTTTAATATTTTCGAAATTCCTCGATATATCAAAGAAGTTGAAATAATATACCTTTGGTTCTACCAAAAGAAAATAATCCGTTGTTAATATGTCACGAAAAAGCTACAATATTTGATAAAAGTTTCTAATATTTACACCAACCTGTAACTTGTTTTCATTTCAAGTAAAATAAATTTTTGGGTGAAAATACGGTTTTTTGAAATAACTCTCTGTAAATGCACTGCTTTGTATCGTTTCGTTGGTTGACTAGTATATTAAGATGTTAAAGGATTGTGAATATGTCACGTGTTCGTTAACTTTTTCATCATGTACAAAAGTTAAACTTAGTATTATATTATGTTGTTTGAATACCTAGTACCTAATATAGATAAGTATAATTATATATTGAATGCAATACGCATGTTTATAATCGGGTTTGATCAATACGTTGTATGGCCAACATAATTTGATTTTTGAAAATACACCGAGATTAAGACGAAAACACGTTTTAAATAGATTAAGCGTTTTGTACTCGATATTTAAGAAGAAAACACGTTTTAAATAGATTCAGCGTTTTGTACTCGATACTTAAATATCGAGTACAAAACGCTTAATCTATTTAAAACGTGTTTTCTTCTTAATCTCGGTGTATTTTCAAAAATCAAATTATGTTGGCCATACTAGTATATTAAGATGTTAAAGGATTGTGAATATGTCATGTGTTCGTAAACTTTTTCATTATGTACAAAAGTTAAACTTAGTATTATATTATGTTGTTCGAATACCTAGTACCTAATATAGATAAGTATAATTATATATTGAATGCAATACGCATGTTTATAATCGGGTTTGATCAATACGTTGTATGGCCAACATAATTTGATTTTTGAAAATACACCGAGATTAAGAAGAAAACACGTTTTAAATAGATTAAGCGTTTTGTACTCGATATTTAAGAAGAAAACACGTTTTAAATAGATTCAGCGTTTTGTACTCGATATTTACCTTTCTTATAACAATCTATATTCATCTTAATTCACACACTGACCATATGGTAATGTCAATAAAGAATTTAAGATTACTTTAATAAAAGAATGATTGTTACAAATATAGCAGTTTCTAAATTGTTTAAGTAGTGATAAGCTATATCTGGAAGAAATTAAAAATGAAAATAAAAATTATATAACAGTTTTATCAATAATGGCTTACCATTGGTAATATATTTAGGGATGAAAACTGAAAGGGCTACGGATCGCCTGCTCTGAATGCATCATTTGCTATACAAACTGTTTTGATATGAAATTTCCCATACCCAATTTATAAAAAAAGGTAGAGCTACATTATATACCTCGTTTTAAGCATACAAAAAAGGGAGAAACTCAATCAATGAAATACATGTTGCCGATTGCAATATAAAAAAGTTTAGCAATTGCAAGCAATAGTAGGTGACATCCTTGTCCCCCTATAGACTATTTTCCTATTAACAACTTTTGACACGGAATTGCATAATTTTTCGACATGATACCTTTTCTGTGGTAGAACACTGTTGTACTCGGTCAAGTAAAAACAACCAATATAAGTGAAATTAAACATATAATGAATTGTTGTTATAAACTATTTCAAAGTCAGGTGTACAACTTTAAATGGGGGACCTCCATTGTAGTGTTTCATTGTTACATTAAATTTCGTGAACTAGCGCGAACAACAAGTGTATAATAACAAAAAACAAGAAAAATAACCATTGAGATTGCCATAAAATAAGAAAACTAAATATTACACTAGTGTTATATTGTATCAAATACAGCATAATGTAATTGGAGAGTATACACTTCGTGTAACAATGTGTAACGCATATCTTATTTGTTCTTTTGCAATATAATTGCAAATAATGTTCGTCACTTATGTTTCCAAGTGTGGTATTGTGAAAGTTTTAAAGGAATTAAGATTATCAGTAATGGGAATTGCAACAAATTAAGTGTAAAAGAAGGAAACTAATTTAAGGTACGATTAGCTAAAAGATGAATATTCAGAAGAGTCGAAACAGCTCGAATTTAACAATATCGTATGTTCCAGTACGGTCTTCAACAATAAGCAAATCCAAAAAAGTAAAGTGTTCTTTAATAGGCATTACACAATTCGAAATACGTTTAAGGATACAACGAACAGCAGCCGATGACACCAATTGAATAACAAGCAAACTTGGTACGGAGAGTGGCGGACCTAAAACATACTTATGGACACCTAACCCTCTGCCGTACCCAGAACAATGGTGGAACAACACATATTTAATATCATACTAGAAAAATCATTTCGAAACGGATTTACTCATAGATGCTCAACACAATCTAATTCTAAGACAAAAGGCATCGGTCTATTTCTTAAATTTATTCTTACATACTTTTGATTTTTTAACCCTGTATGCTAACATTCCCATGAAAATTTTAAAATTGTTTGTATGTACATTGAACGACAAATTTATGTGACGTATAAAATTTTCTGACGTCAGACACGCAAATCAATAAATATGTTCGTAGATAGTAGATGTTTTTGTGTTCTGTTAAATTGTCCCTTTTAAAATTGTTAAACGATGATGACTGATGTACCCATATTTTGACTATTATATTTATTGTGTCTGTTTATTTAACACATCAATGTAAAAATATCGGAAATTGATGAGACTGTCATTAAAGTGAGAGGGTTAGCGCTATAGAACCAGGTTTAATCCACCATTTTCTACATTTAAAAATGCCTGTACCAAGTCAGGAATATGACAGTTTTTGTCCATTCGTTTTTGATGCGTTTTGTTATTTGATTTTGCCATGTGATTATGGACTTTCCCAATTGATCTTCCTCTAAGTTCAGTATTTTTGTGATTTTACTTTTTACCGGTCTAAGAATACTAACAAATCAAAACAAAAGTAATTATTTCACAACTTGATCCCTATGCACGAGTTTCTATTCGCGTTTTGTTTTTCAGTGAACGTATAATTTGTTCTACTGATATGTTTTTATGTCAGAGAATACGGTACTTTAATTAAGTTAAAACTTCTACAATACCAGCAGTACAATCTTTAAATATTGTTTTTATTCTTTGTAACAATAATGATATGTGTTTGTTAAATTAAACATGAAGTAAAATGCGATGTAGCAAAAATCCTCTGACATCATGCTTTTAATTTCGATAGATTTTCTTCTTGTCTACAAATCACTTTTCATTTACACGTTAAGGTGATCATGTGTTATAAAACACCTGATACAGTGAATGCAGTGTTGTCTCGATGTTCCGACAGCATGTGTTTGAATCCCGGCGAGAAATTAACAAATCATGTCTTCCTTAAATTTGCAGATTTAACATTAGGTGTTTTATAATCTTCAGATATGTAACATGTGTAATGTATCTAAATAATTTTAAAACTTATTTTACTGTGATAGTTAAAAGTGGTTTCTGAAGGTGTATCATGTTAATGGATATTAGCATGCATTGTGTATTGTTACCCAAGTATAAAACTATTAACAACTATATCATATATTGCTACAAATAAAATTATAAATGCTTACCCTGAAGACACAATAACAAATATTCGAGTGGAACTCGATATTTAGTATGTACTACATACCTTTATAAATAATGCATTCCGTCTGCTAACGGATGAAACGTCGGTCCTTTTCATTGGAAAATGAATTGGTTCTAAAAATAGAATAAAAGACAAAAATAGCACTTTTAAAATCAACTTGTGAGATTAATGATACAAGTACAGAAGTTTTATTTGCCAAACATGTTTACGAACATAACATATAATGTGATAAGTTCATTGACACTTGTATGAGTTATGGTGATTTGAAAAAAAAAGACAAATCGAACTCTTCAAATTTAATACCAATATCTTCACTGAATATTGTAAGGAAATTAATTTAAAGGGTTGATTATAAACATATTCATAATCATAAATAAGAGCACTCATTATTATATGCATATCATTTTGAATAGGTTATTACTCTCAAAAGGAATTTGTATTAACTTAACTGACTTGTTTAAAAATCTTTTTCAGCAACGAACATCAAGTTGTTTTATTAAAAATTAAAATCCCAAAAATATTGAACTCCGAGGAAAATTTAACTAATATTTATATAAAGATAAGAAGTTAGCAATATCCTTTAACTCTTCTTTCCGCTATATAGATGACGTTCTTTCACTAAACAATTCAAAATTTGGTGACTATGTGGAACGCATCTATCCCATCGAATTGGAGATAAAGGATACTACAGATACAGTTAAGTCGGCTTCATATCTTGACTTACATCTAGAAATTGACAATGAGGGCCGGTTGAAAACAAAACTTTACGACAAAAGGGATGATTTCAGCTTTCCAATTGTGAACTTTCCATTTCTAAGTAGCAACATTCCAGCAGCACATGCATACGGGGTATATATATCCCAATTGATACGATATTCCCGTGCTTGCATTTCCTATCATGATTTTCTTGATAGAGGGTTACTGCTCACAAGGAAGCTATTAAACCAAGAGTTCCAAATGGTGAAGTTGAAATCATCCCTTCGTAAATTTTACGGACGTCATCACGAGTTGGTTGACCGTTATGGAAAACCGTTTCACAAATGATATCGGATATGTTCCTTACGTCGTAACTACAATCCCCTTCCCTTTCATGAATGTGACCTAACGAATTAGACTATTTACCGGATTTGTAATCACATAAGCAACACGACGGGTGCCACATGTGGAGCAGGATCTGCTTACCCTTCCGGAGCACCTGAGATCACCCCTAGTTTTTGGTGGGGTTCGTGTTGTTTATTTTTTAGTTTTCTATGTTGTGTCATGTGTACTATTGTTTTTCTGTTTGTCTTTTTCATTTTTAGCCATGGCGTTGTCAGTTTGTTTTAGATTTATGAGTTTGACTGTCCCTTTGGTATCTTTCGTCCCTCTTTTACAGTGTGTTTTTTTTTTGCGCCGTTGTCCAGCGTCTGTGAGGTTTGAACGCGTGCCAACATGTTTTAACCTGCCATATTATGTATGTGCTTGTCCCTTGTCGGGAATTTTAAATTCAATGGTTGTGGTAGATTGTCGTCTATCATATTGGTTTATCGTTTATTGCTGAGTTCAAAACTTAATGTAGTTGTTTTTTTCTCGCTGTTTCAATTGTTTTGCAATTTGTCAAGTTGACGCCTTGTATAGCTTACTACACGTAATGAATTTTACTCATTGAAGGAAGCCACTAGGGAATCTGTTTTGGCTTACACCTACCTGTAGTGATATGTGTTTAGATTCGTGTTGATATTTGTCTCATAAGCAATCTTACTACAGCTTCAATATTTAATACTGTAGACAAAACAAAACCTTACCATTATTTGAATCCATAAAGTCTATAGAGACGTAAACATGAGCATTGCGGCCATCTCCATCGTTGTCTTGACATTGTAGTACGCTCGACAATAAACTGTCAATAATTTCAAGGAAATGTCCAACATTTGTCAGAGCTGTTGGCGAAACATCTAGGCCAATAATAATAGACCCCTTTTTGACGAACTTGATTGACATGTCTTCAGACGTCCACACGTCAGTACTTTCCTTTATTGTCGTAACTGAAGGGATATTCTCTCCTGTCATCCGTAGTTCAACATGAACGTTCTCTATATTTAAAAATAAATAAACACAAACAAAAAAGAATACAATGGTAACAAACATTGTTAAATGCATTTTGCGTTTGTTTGCGTTAGTAGATATATTTGGATTTGATACAAAACATCCAATTTATTTAATTCATTATATAATGCGGTGAAGTGATGACCATAACATCAATGGCATAGAATTCAAGTAAAATATATTGAAGGAAGTTAAAGAAACGTACATGCCACAATGATTGGTTATTGAAATTAAGTCAGAGTAAGGTAATTATTTTCAGTATTAATCATGAATGAGGCTAGCTTTATGTACGATGTTTGATTAGACGCTACTTCAAATGAGACGTTGCATGTTTGTCGACATCCGGATACACACTAACTTCCACGCAGCAGGGCATGCATTAATTACTTACATAAACACTCAGTTTGATTATTTACTAATACATATAATAGTTTTGATCGTTTTTAAAGAGTGCGTGTTTTTATTCCGTCATTATTATGGACACGTTGTTTGGCGTATTGATTTTTCAGCTGAAAACCAGTATTCCGATGAGTACTTATTGTATATCACTGCTGTCTGACTTGTATTTGAACTCATATTGAGCAGAATTCATACAGACTCTTCATTAATAATAATAAAAGGATATTGCAAAACTTTTTAATTATCTTTTTAGATCTTATGATGATGTACTGATACATGTAATGAAAACACACAATTTGAATAAGTGTTTACATAGCACACAACCAAGTGAACTTAAAAATATGGATACTGCTGAAAGTAGAAGATTTGCTACATGATTTTTTTTCTCGATATTGACAGGATGGCCCCCTGTTAACTAAAATATGTGAACAACGTTTATTTTACCGCAGTAACATATATTCTACTCTAATGAAGGTGAATAACACATCTCTTTTTATAAAGTAATCTCGATCATAGTCATGTGTAGAAGTTTTTGCAGTCTAAGGTATTTCGTGCTAATTGTGGAATGCATTCTCATATTTGAATAATTTACCCGTTTATTCAATGTTTTGATTTTTTATATATCGAGTGATGTAGTCTGTAAATTAATAAAACAGTAAAATAAATGGTTGAAAGTGCTTTTTTTAAATGAAATATACCTAATAAGACAGAAGAAGTTGATGCCTTCTGTGGTCGTTGTTTATTGCTCGTCAAAATCTGATTTTTCGTATGATTTTGTGCCTCTGAAATTAGTATAATTTACATTCACACGTATAGTTCATAACAAAAGAATGTAATTGATTATAAAACAAATGATAAACACGCTTGTTTATTTGTGACTGTACATTTGTTCATCATTCAAACAACAAATCAAATGGCAAATTAAGGTACGTCAAATTGTTTTTTTTTTATCGATTTATATAATAATTAAAAATATCATATTATTAAATAAATATAAAAATTCAAATAATTCAATTACTTGAGTATATTTGACTAAATACGTGTAAACCTATCACATCGGTTATTACACGCGAGTAGACCAGAACGGATATCAGGGCTCCGGTTTGTAAGCACATTCGAGTTGCTCAAGATATCATATCAATATCAACGTAATTGTGGTTAGTGTAGTCTAGCTAGAAATAACTCAGTAGAGAATGTATAAGTTGCTCTGGTCGAAGAGATTTTTTACTCCGACGATTGAGGCAGAGTAAATTAGGAGGAATCTAGCGGTGATGGAAATTTGATGCTGTAAGACATTCATCTAGCAAATTGCAGTTTAATAAATAAAAATTCTCAACACGTTGCAAATGCACATAATGACAACATCGACGAATAAGATAAATAGAATTTCCTGAATAACAAAATGTTTCGCTCTGTCACTCTCAAAGACACTGACTCGTATCTTACGAGTGTAAACCAGAACATAAATTCTGAAATAAAGTCAGTTTTTTTTTTTTAATATTAGTTCGATAAAAGTGTGATCTATCGGAAATACCTGGTGTAGACTTTGATAGTCAGTTTTAAAGATTTTTATTTCGAGAATTTGAGAACAGTGGTGAGGAGTATGAGGCAGACTCTTTTTCTTTTTTTTACTACATCTTAAATAGAGGATTGCAAGACGGGTACCTTTATTTTCTTTGGATCAATTAAGTTTAAAAACTGCGATACATCTAACTCCCTTATATTTATAAAGTGCACCTTTTTGTCAAAGTAATTATTCGAATATTAGGAGTTATCATTTTTCAATTTGACCTTAAGCTTGTGTCAGTTCTTTTTTGGAAAACATATATATCACCTCGGTCTAGTTGATTTTGCTGATCTGAAGCTTATTAACAATAAGTAATCATTGGTTATCAAACAAATGCAGTGGATTCAAACGTTAAAAAAGACACCAACCTTCCTCCCAACCGGATATAACAATTTCACACCACGAACTAGAGAGACGCACTATGCTATACCGTTTACTCAATCAATAGACACATTAGAAAAACGTACAGAGTATATTAACAGGTAAAATAATACACATTACGATTTAAGAGTACTCGCAGTTACTGAAAGTCATTTTAAAGCCAAATACAAGTAATAATACAAATCATGTATTTGAGACTTAAATCAACTAAAACATCCCAGGGATTTAGTGTTTCAACGTTAGGCACAGTCAATGACATTTATCATATAATATAGATAGTACACCCATTACACTACGCCACAAAAGCTCTTGTATGACGAAAGCGTCTTTGAATCTATGCACTATGAAAGATCTTCGGATGTTGTCAGTGTCCACATCAGATTCACGCAAAATCTTAAATAGGACAGGAATGCTAGTTGGTTTAATTATGAACAACAACACATTGTTCTAGATAGAAATTTTGAAATTCGGAATACTTAGATTTACTAAAATAAATTTCGGAAAAGAAGAACTAAATGTAATCTTAATATTGATAGGGAATACATACATGATAGACCTAAAGACTTTAAACTAATGATTTAATTTTGGGTATTTCGATTATATACGTGCAAACATTTACTATTAACTTCAAACCATAGACAAAACTAAATTAAAAGAAAAGTTATTTATTCAGGACGAAAAGATTTAGCTACTACAATTTTTAATTGAGGTAGATCTGCCAACAAATAGCAATTGAAAGGCACTTTTACTATATGAAGTAACGTCTTTTGAACAGAAGCAACAGAGCAGTTTTACACAATATCTAAGGTTCAGAAGAACACATTCATGCATAATAATGTAAATGCAAATGTTTCAAATACAAATAATCATAATGCTACTTACATTACAACCCCGGCCATGTCCATGTTTGCAGGTGCAATTATAACAGGTGTTGTGTTCAACATTAACATGTACACCGGCTAAGAATTGTGCTTATTTACTGTTAATTATTTAGTAAAATTATAACAATTGTAATTGTTTTGTTTAAAATAAACAATGTTTATTTATTTACATTTAGAATATTGTAAAAAACTTTGTATTTATAAACTATATAAACTAGTATTTAGTATTGACAAATACGTAGATTTTCATTGTCATATATCTTAATTAACACATTTCCGTAGCGGCACACTTAAATTGAATGTTGCAGTTGGTCGTTATATAAATACTCAAAGAGAAAATATAATTAGCATATATTGCAATATGAATGTTTAAGAGGACGAATACCATTTTGATTAATCAGGTCCAGCGTATAGATCTCTGCGTATAAAATTATTACTCATATTTTACTACTATGTTCCTTACGTCGTAACTACAACCCCCTTCCCTTCATGAATGTGACCTATCGAATTAGACTATTTACCGGATTTGTTATCACATAAGCATACGACCGGTGCAACATGTGGAGCAGGATCTGCTTTCCCTTCCGGAGCACCTGATATCCCCCTAGTTTTTGGTGGGGTTTCTGTTGTTTATTCTTTAGTTTTCTATGTTGTGTCATGTTTTCTATTGTCTGTCTATCTGTTTGTCTTTCTTTTTTTCTTAGCCATGTCGTACTCAGTTTATTTGATTGTCCCTTTGGTACCTTTCGTCCCTCTTTTACTACTCTTGGCAAGATCGGTACAAGTTAGATACATTATTATAAGCTAATTGTACATCTTTGACAGTAAAACTATGCAATTATCTAAATGCAGCTTGAGAAATTAGATCATATATATTGTCATAGTATTATTGTATACTCTGTAACTACTGTTTCTCTGTTGTCTTCTGTTTGTCATTTATTAGGTCTTTCCACTTTTCTGTGGAAAGACCTATTGTTTTTCTTCTGATTATTATTTGTTTTTTCTTCCGCCTAAATTTGTTCTTGCGATAAATATTTGTTTCTCATTATGTCGCTTAGAATTCGGTATATGATATCGAACAGTTTATGCACTTTTAAAAATTTACCCTGCGTAACCGAATACTTTTCTTTGTAGGAGTTATCTTCCCCAACACTGTTTTCCTTGTGTCCACGACTCCTTCGCAACCGGAAAAGATTATTACAAATTTATTTTACAAAATTGCTCGTTATATCCTTCGCATGATTTGTCCTATTTTGACCGAAGCGATATGAACGCTCAATATGAGAGTTATTTCCCCTTATGTATTTGATATAAGTGATATGCTTTTCTATCTTGTAAACCATAAGTGATAGAGACCTAGGCTCTTTTGATTTGAGGTCCTTGGTCCAAAAAAAAATCTATATTAGGTCAAGGTCAAAGGTCAAGGTCATATTTTATTTTTTGAATTACCGTATACATGTAAGATATCAACAAATTATTTTTTCTAAATTGTTAGTTGCGACATGTCTTAACACGTAAATTTTGATTGCAAGGGTACGTTGAACGTAAATGTGAGTTTTTACCTCACATGTATATATGATAAAGCCATGAGACTTTTGGCAAAAGGTATCAAACCATTTAACCTTGAAAAAAACAACCGGAAGTGACTTTGTGTAAACCGGAAATAGCTATTTTTGGTACTTTATTAATATAAAAGTATATAGAACCAGATATTTTTGGAATCAGTGTCAAGTAGATATTCAAACATTATCAGAAGTAACATTTTTCAAACCGGAATTAAAAAAATCATCTTCCTTATTTAAAAAAAGGTATAGAAACCATATATTTTTGGAATCAGCGTACAATAAGCTATCATTTAACGATTGAAATGACATTTTAAACTTAATTTTACAACTTTCATATTAAAACACATTGTTTTTGGTGGAAAGACCTTCAATTGTTCTCTGAACAATTGGTTTTTAATTGTATATATTTTCGTTTGACATAGCATGTATATGCTTCTTGCAAAAAAGGTATGCATTCATTCAATACTACTGTCAACGTTCGGAATGTCTGATTTTGGCACTAATTTGAACATTCAAAACGGTTTGGCTTAAGAAGAACTTCGCTTTTTCGTTATTCCTGCTATCTATCTTAAATCTCTCACAACCGTTATGTTATAGTGATGCGACTTTAGGAAACACATTGACGTTCTTCATAAAACAGCCAGACAGCTTACCAACATTACATAACATCGTTTTGTATTTAAACCTTGCTTATACAAACATATCTATTATTTTTTTAATTAACGTTCTAACTTATTCACTCCTGTAAGAGTTTTCTTCATCTGAAACAATTGAAAAAGAGGGGCGAAAGATACCAGAAGGACAGTAGTCAAACTCATAATTCGAAAATAAACTGACAACGCCATGAAAAAAAAAATGAAAAAGACAAACAGAAAAACAAAATTACACATGACACAACCAAAAACTAGGGGTGATCTAAGGTGCTCCGGAAGGGGTAAACATAACCTTCTCCACATGTGGCAACTGTCGTGTCGCTTATGTGATAACAAATCCGGTAAACAGTCTAATTGAAATTATATTTTCTTCATTGGTTAGCTTATAAAACGAACACCTATATTCATTATCGAATATAAACAAAGATATATGTTATGAGCATACCTTCCATTTTGAAGTATTGCGCTGTATTTAGTCTTTCTGTTTCTTTAATCATGTTGAGGGAATTAACAAGTTCTGATTCCATAACGGGGTTGATTTCAGATGTCAACAAAGAGTCGATTTTGCAGATGTAGCTGTCATCTCCTAAATGTATGATGCATTGCCGGATTTCATTCCATGTTTTTATAAACTCTTCCTCGGTGAATGAGCATTTTGAGCAATGAGAAACAAACTTATTTTTGAAAAAGCGAATTCTGTCAATATTTGCAGACAAGCTAAAATCGTCATCTTTTGGTGTTTCCCCCCAACCATTAACGTGTGGAACAATGGTATGCAGATTTCGTAAAATTTTATAAATTAGACTTATATCAAGATCTTTTAAGTCTCCCTTGTAAATCGAAGTATCTGGGTATAACAATTGACGTTCACAATTATTCAATATAGGAAGTAATCGATTTTTCATTCCATTAAACGCAGATCCATAATGAGCACCATGTAGTCTACACTCCAAGACATCAACTAATACATTTTTTCCAATATTCATTAACAGGTCCACTATTTTCAAATGATTCAGTTTCTTGACTTTTTCTTGTATATCTTAAATAAATTAATATCAAAATATTGATTCTCTGATGGTTTCCGAAAGGTTATGGGCAAACATATAAACATATTCCTTTTATGCATTTGACAAATAATAGAAAACAAGAACTATCTTTAAAAAAGATATCCGACGTATTTAAATTTAAGTATCTGTTTAAAACTATCATTTCGATAACCTTCAGAAGCACAAAGATACCATTTAAATAACGTTTTCTCTGTTTTTGTTCAGTATTCTCGGTCCTCGTATCTTTCTGTTTACATTCATCAAAACCCCGCGGAAATCTTACATGCGTAGGTGCGTTCTAAAAGTCATGTACGTTCGTACAACAAAGTTATATTAAAAGTTATATGATTGTCCCGAATAAACAGCTGTCATGGATGCAAAGGGCTATTGGAGAAATAATTATTTTAATAAAAATATAAATCTGTGTAAGATCTAGTTCAAATATTTATAGTTTTCACTTGCTTTCCATCACGATAAAATTTACGAGACGTTTTTTCAAACACAACCAAATCACCCATCATGACAGCATTTTGTCCAATCACAGAAAGGATTTTCGAGCATGCGTATTCTGTTGCCATAGTTAAGCGTCATTAAGTTCAAAGGGCACAAACCGGAAATATACCGACTACGTCGGAAAAAAAATCAATAGTACAATAAAGCAACAACCAGTTCATTAGAAAATTACAAAAATTTATCTAAATATAATCGAAGAATTACATCAGCATTGGCAAATGAATTATGTACTACAAAAAGCAAGCAACTGGTACTTATTTCTCAAAGGATTTTTATTTGCTTTGACTATTATAAAATACAAGTAAGATTTATTTTTTTTAACACCCTAACTCATATTATCTGCAAATATATACTGCGTATGCAGGCAGTCCTAAATATTGGTATACAGAAATTGAAAGTTCAAAATTTCGACTTAATATATATATGATATCTGAATAAAATTGAAAACAAAACTGGGGAATATGTCAGAGAGACAACAACCATATAACAGACAACAGCAGAAGGTCACCAATAGATCTTCAATGCAGCGAGAAATTCCCGCACCCGGAAGCTGGCCATGACGTAATCTTTTGGTGTATTTCTACTGTTCTGAACATGTTACGTTCATCCTTATACTAATATTAAGAAGACGTTAATTTGAATTACACAAATATCAACAAAATGAAAAATAAAAATTAATGGAAGTTGTGCAATAAGACCTTGCTTTTTAAACATACCATCGATGTGCACTTCTTTTTTTTCTTCGTCTTCCTCCATTTCCTAAGCAAACAAAAATAAAACCAGCATTCAACCAAATAATAAATTAATTGCTTGCATTTCCTATCATGATTTTCTTGATAGAGGGTTGCTGCTCACAAGGAAGCTATTGAACCAAGAGTTCCAAATGGTGAAGTTGAAATCATCCCTTCGTAAATTTTACGGACGCCATCACGAGTTGGTTGACCGTTATGGAATAACCGTTTCACAAATGATATCGGATATGTTCCTTACATCGTAACTACAATCCCCTTCCCTTTCATGAATGTGACCCTACCGAATTAGACCATTTACAGGATTTGTTATCACATAAGCAACACGGCGGGTGCCGCATGTGGACAGGATCTGCCTACCCTTCCGGAGCACCTGAGATCACCCCTAGTTTTTTGGTGAGGTTCGTGTTGTTTATTCTTTAGTTTTCTATGTTGTGTCGTGTGTGCTGTTGTTTGTTTGTCTTTTTCATTTTTAGCCATGGCGTTGTCAGTTTGTGTTAGATTTATGAGTTTGACTGTCCCTTTTAACATGATTTAGGCAAACATATCAAGTAAACAAACCATTTTAACTTGATGGCACAAAACAAACACGAAAGCAAGAGCAGGCAATGTTAGAGTAAAAATTGTAAGACAGGATTGAATTACAACTGTGTTTATTGGAACATAGGATGTCGCCATTAAATATCCTAAAGGCACAATTGCAATTTTACTACCAGACTCCTCATATGCGGTAAATTAATAAAACTCAATATAAACTACAAACCATAGAATATAATTCCAATAGGAGGACATATCAAAAGATGCGTTGTGTATTTTGTATTACATTGAAATGAAAATTATATAGTAAAGAAATCAGAATGACATCATTGTCAATTTATTGATGTTAGTCAAGATATCAGGCAGAATAAACTGTAAAAACATTTTTTTGACGAATGGACTTTAACAATTTTACGAATTCTCCTTCAGAAAAAGAAGATTATCAACAGCAAAAAACAGTCGAAAAGTCTGAAACGATGTTTAACATCTTCAAAATTTGACTTTAATGAAACTGTGCCAATTGTAAAAAAATATACCGATGAACGTTGTATGACTTGTCCAAATTTAATAGAAGGGAGTTCAATTTATTTCAAAAATGGAAAAAATTTTACTGTTAAAAAAAAAAATATGTCTTGTAAAAGTTAAAACGTCATCTATTCTATCATATGTTCAAATTGTGAGGAATTCTATGTTGGAGAGACAAAAAATGAACTGCGGACTAGAATGACTTTACATAGACAGCAAACCAACCATGAAGATTTAACACTCATCAGGGCAAACGACCATTTCCATCGATCATTCGTTGTTCTAATGGACGATTTAAAATATTTCCATTGTATATGGTCAATCATCAAAATGATTTTCTCCGGAGGAAGAAAGAAGAATTATTCATAAACATTCTCAACCCGGGATTAAATGATAAATGATATTCTAATTTTAACGTAACATTTTAAAGTCTTAAAATGACATTAGTAGTCTCCCTTGTATTTGTTAACGTCATACTATTGTTTTATTTATATATAAGTCATATTACCTGAAGATCTGCGGAAGCAGTGAAAGTACTAGTAAAAAAGTGATGCATTGAAACCGTTATTCTCTTTTAATAATTTTCTTATATTAGTAAATTATATATATATATATAAACAATAGTACAATAGTACACACGACACAACATAGTGTGTACTATTGTTTATATATATATAAGTGTCTAAGAATGTAACTTTAACACACTAATGATCGAGTGTTATAAAATTAGTTGTTATATTTTATATATTATTCACGCAATATTTCGCTAAACAAATTAGCTTCATCGGGCGTGTGCATCTATCTAGGTGAAATCGGATGCATGACAAAAAATATCTTTGTAGCTTGACGTTTTTGTGTAAAAGTTTAGCATATTGATTAGAACTGTTTTTCATCCCTCTCATTAAGTCCATCAGGTTCAAGAGTTCGTAGCTGATGCATCCAGAACCTTTCTCTCTGTTTTCTCCTTTCGGAGTCCCAATTTTGATTTACCTCAATTATTTGAAAGGTGATATTATCAAAAGTATGTCCTGTTCTTAAGAGGTGTCTCGTTATTGGACAGTTTCTTCCTTTTGTATAGAACGACCGGTGATTGTTAAGTCTGATGTTGAATGTAGTTTCTGTTTCACCAACATACTTGCTGCTCACAAGGAAGCTATTAAACCAAGAGTTCCAAATGGTGAAGTTGAAATCATCCCTTCGTAAATTTTACGGACGCCATCACGAGTTGGTTGACCGTTATGGAATAACCGTTTCACAAATGATATCGGATATGTTCCTTACGTCGTAACTACAATCCCCTTCCCTTTCATGAATATGACCTACCGAATTAGACTATTTACCGGATTTGTAATCACATAAGCAACACGACGGGTGCCACATGTGGAGCAGGATCTGCTTACCCTTCCGGATCACCTGAGATCACCCCTAGTTTTTGGTGGGGTTCGTGTTGTTTATTCTTTAGTTTTCTATGTTGTGTCGTGTGTACTATTGTTTTTCTGTTTGTCTTTTTCATTTTTAGCCATGGCGTTGTCAGTTTGTTTTGGATTTATGAGTTTGACTGTCCCTTTGGTATCTTTCGTCCCTCTTTTGCAAGTTCCACGAGTAAGAATATAAATACTATTTTTCGTTTTGCAATTAGATGTAACATAGATGTTGTATCGCTGCTTTGTTACTGTGCTGCTGAAAGAGTGGTTAGTGTTGGCGGCTTTACAGCACTTACAATTGCTTCTACCGCATTGTTTGTAACACCCAAATTTAGAAGTTTCTTGTTTCTTTACTTTTGATGTCACAAGTATGTCTTTGAGATTTTTGGGTCTGCGATAGGCAATAACAGGAGGTGTTTGAACACAAAGAAAACTGATAAACACCAGTTCCTTTCTCCAAAAAGTTGTCACCCGAAACACTGCTCCAGGAGTATACCTTACAGTCAAGCCATCAGACTAAAGCAAATTTGCTCCTCGGAATCCAAACTTAACTATCGTTTGGGACAACTAAAAACACAGCTGAAATCAAGAGGATATAAAACCAAAAACATCACAGACGCTTTTGATAAAGCCCAAGAAAAAGATCGAGCTAGCCTCATGGAATACAAAGATAAAACGACCCGTGCAGATAGAATTCCGTTTGTTGTAACTTTCCATCCCGATTTGACAAATATTTCATCTACTATCCGAAAGCACTGGCGTCTTATCGAAAATGACTCTTCCTTAAAAGAAATTTGTCCATCACCTCCTGTTATTGCCTATCGCAGACCCAAAAATCTCAAAGACATACTTGTGACATCAAAAGTAAAGAAACAAGAAACTTCTAAATCTGGGTGTTACAAACAATGCGGTAGAAGCAATTGTAAGTGCTGTAAAGCCGCCAACACTAACCACTCTTTCAGCAGCACAGTAACAAAGCAGCGATACAACATCTATGTTACATCTAATTGCAAAACGGAAAATAGTATTTATATTCTTACTTGTGGAACTTGCAAGCTTCAGTATGTTGGTGAAACAGAAACTACATTCAACATCAGACTTAACAATCACCGGTCGTTCTATACAAAAGGAAGAAACTGTCCAATTACGAGACACCTCTTAAGAACAGGACATACTTTTGATAATATCACCTTTCAAATAATTGAGGTAAATCAAAATTGGGACTCCGAAAGGAGAAAACAGAGAGAAAGGTTCTGGATACATCAGCTACGAACTCTTGAAGCTGATGGACTTAATGAGAGGGATGAAAAACAGTTCTACCCAAAACCAAAGGAATAAATCATGAATTTCATTCTATTTAACTAAAACAACTATTTGTTAAGATTTAAAAATTGTTATGTACAATAAACGGCAAAAATATCTTTTATATACCCCATCAATCAATATGGTTACAAGAGCGCAATTATTTGTTTACATTCAACCGGCAACTTTTTTACCCCAAGATGGTACTCAGAAAAAAAAAATTTGAAGCTCCTGATTGGATGATGCAAGTTTGAATTATTTTTTATTTGAAAGCTTATCCATTTAGGTTTGAAAATTGGTGAAAATTAAATTCATAATTCACAATGTGTAGAAGATAGAATTTTTTTATTAACTGAGGATCCATTCAAAATTAGCCTTTCCAATTTAGTGCGGAATTAGGAAGCTTCCATAACAACTGCATTTTAGGGCACTTTGTGCCGCATGACCATATACTTTTTTTTTGCTGTAATAAAAGGCTGACATCTATAGTCTCAAGAACTGCTACCCTTTTTTTTCTAGTTTGTTTATTCTTCAAGAAATAAATTTTTGAATACCACTGGGGTCCTATGGAAAATGCATTACAAATAATTGCGCTCTTGTAACCTATACTGAAAATGGACTTTTACTTTCACTTTTGAAAAATAAGTATTTTTGGAACTTTTTAAAACACTCGAGTGATTTGGATCAATACTCTGTCACAATGGATGCCTTTTGGGAGAATATTGGACTCAAATTTTTTAAGAAAACTGAAGTTATGGGGAATGGGAAGGGATGTGTTGAATGGGTCGGAGCAAAAAAGGGGAAATCTGGATATGGCATACAGGTTGTGAAATGGCCAGGGGGAGAGGAAAAAAGGGAGACTGCACATAGACTGGCATACATGATTAAGCATAGATTGACAAGATATGATATGCCACAAATAGATGAGAACAACAATAAAGTAGAATGTAGCCATATTTGTCACCAAACTCTCTGTGTCAATCCTGAACACATACTTATTGAACCTCATGCTATAAACCAAGACCGCCTTCATTGTAAAAATCAGGGCCATTGCTCTAAAAGTCACAAGCCATATTGTTTAATATGTAATTTAATAAATAAATATTTATTTTCTGACAGATCTTTTCCGCTTTCGGTCATTTCTACTGTATGAATGGTCACTATGTTTCTTCGGCGTAGATTTCAGTCCTTCATCACTTTTTAGCAACATATTTTTTTCATATTCTATTATTTCACTTAGCTTTTCATACAGTTTATAAAGTTTAGCCCTTTTATCACTTCTAAATTGCTTATATTGCATAGTCTTTTTGTGCTGTTTTTGTAAAATGTCCACTTTTTGTATTTCTTTTAGAGCCTTATATGCAGATCCTCCAACTGGGACTTCACAATGAAGAGCAGTACAAAGTTCTAAAACTGATTCCCCTGGACCAAAATTAACACTGTGGGCTGCTGAATGAGCACGACCGGTAACATTTCTTTTAAAGGTAACATTTGACGGTAAAGAACGCCTCAGGCTACGGTTAAATCCCTCCACAAAATTAGTGTTCATATTTAGTCTAGTCTTCTCTAGCATATTTGGACCAAGACGCAGGTTGACTGTTTTTCTTATAAAGTCTATATTTTGCTGTGAATGTGCAATTTTGAATGTTTTTGGTAGTAGTGACCTTCCTCTGAGCCATAATTTCTGTAATCCATTACATAAAAATGAATGTTTTTTACACAACAAATGATTTCCTGTGTAACAATTGACGATTGCGTCAACGACATGTGAAATTTTACATATGATTTTTAGAAAGTTTCCGCTGTAATATTTCCTTGCCTGAGCAAGCTCCGCATTACATCTTTCTGTCAAATCCACGGAAAAACAATTCAGTAGTTTTTGTCTCTTAACTTGAGTTCTTGCTGGCATGATCTGTAATAGGTTCTTATCATTCTTGGTACGTTTACGTATGTTCTCGGACACATGTCTTGTATCCAGGAAATGTTCAGGCTTAGTACTGGTTGTGCCTTCTTCGTACAAGTCTTGTGCAGCCCTGTATGCAGAGCTGTCGGGATCAGTCACCAGGTGCTCAACCTCAATGTTGTCTGCCTTTAGATCTAGAATACATTCTTTGGCCCAAGTATATTCATCCCCAATACTTTTGACCATTGGAATGTTGGCACTACATTCATCTGTACACTCTGCATGTAGGCGGCCTGAGTCAGGATCCACTTCAAGACTTGAATGTTTGGAACAAAGCTTATTTTTTATATTAATGCTCAGTATATTATGATCTGTTGTTATATTTTCAGCTGCGGTGTAGACTGTTTGTGTTGCTGGCTGAAATGGAGTGCGTCCAACACCGGAATACAGTGGATTATTGTACATCCCGTCCATCTGTACACTGATTGTATTTGGATCTTCCTTGCCTCTGAGCCTATTGATTTCAATAATTTCATTTTTTCTTTTTCGCAGGTCCATTTTATTCACATCTACAATGTTTTTCAGCACTTTATTTGCTCTTCTTTGTAGACTGGATGCTGCTGGTGCCTGCATATTACCACTCAGAATGATTTTGCGCATACTGGAAGAAGCTATTGGTGTCTGACTCAGGCCTACATGTACAGCTGTATCAAGTTTTGAGGGTTTTCTGCCTGGTTTTCCTGTGTCTAACTCTTCATAAAGGCTATACTTATTGGATATATAGCTGCATCTTTCACAAATTAAAGTTTGACGCGAAGAGAATCCTCTTTTCTCCTCTTTCTGTAAATCACAGGACAATTTACCCTCACAGGCAGGACTTTTTTGCTGGTGTTCCCTAAAGGCCTTGTTCCACATTTCTTCCATCTTATACACACACACCGTACGATAAGAATTGAAGTCAGGCCTGAAAAAACACAAAAAAATGCACATTTACACTTGTATCAAGGATATTTTCAACAAATAGTTTTTCTGAATTAGAGTTACCTGCCCCTTGCTTTGGTATGAAATTTTTTAAACTGACTGTTGGACACTTTGACATAGTTTTATAGGGCTAATTATCTTTGTTTCATATAAACAAAACATTAAATTACTTAATTTTAGAAGGAAAAGGCAGAGTAAGTTCTGGTTTAATCTATTTTTAGTGTAAGAAATGTAAAATTTTATGAATTTTCAGTATTTTTTAGCAGTTTTAGACATATTTGGTACTGTGATATCCCTTAATTGTTCATCTGTTACTGTTTTCTGTATTTAAAAGTTAGATTTTGTATGTTTGCCTTACCTTTTGTCATTTACAGAAGGATTCCTTGGTTTTTTGGGAACAGAGACCTCCTCAGACTTTGGTCGCAGTAGTTTGGCCGCACGAGCAGACCGCCTGGCTTTTTCCTCTGGATCAGTGTATGGATCATTTACTACTAAATTGTACTTTTTCATGGTAAGTCTTGTATATTTAGGTGTGTCATAGTCACTTTTCACTGGTAATAGTTTAGTCCTTTGTTTGTTATGAGGTATACTTCCAGCCTTAAATTTAAAGATATTTCCTTTTTTGAACCCAGACATATTGGAATTGTACAGTTTTCTATTTAATTTTGTAGTGTTTGTAAAGTTTTTATATACCCTTGTAAAGTAGGACAGTATTTTATCTTTTTGCAATACAAGTTGAAAGAAAAGTTCATTCAGTAATTAAAAAAAAATGAGAATAACCACATGCCTCCCTCAGAATTTGACAAATTCTCTAATCAGGCCATATGATAAACTTTGGATTTTTTTATAGCCACTATGAAGACAAACATTTTTAATTGCCATCATTCCTGTATCTCTTATCTTCAGTAATAAAAATATAAATGATAAAGATCCAGAGTGCATCTTTAGTACACTTTATTTTCAAAAATATATGAGGAAAAGACCAAAATTTGGCTAATTTTGACAACTTTCAGAAAAGTAAGGGTAGAATCCACCCTGAATGAATATTTGATTCAACTTGTACATGCATAAAGAGACATGTTAATTTTATAAACAAAAACACTAAACAAATGAACTTTTAATGTTATTTAATTGTATTTTTTTTATTTTCATAAAAGCATTCTTGAAGTCTGTAGAAGATATTTCTCTGTGGCCGCAAGGCACGAGTTGCTCCTTCATCTGGTTATTTCTCTTAAGAACCTCAACCAATTTCTTCCAAACTTGGTATTTCTTCCTAATATAAGGTCTGTGTTAAACAGCTGCATTTTTGTCATGATTTGAGTCCATTTTATTCTTTCTATAGGTTACAAGAGCGCAATTATTTGTTTACATTCAACCGGCAACTTTTTTACCCCAAGATGGTACTCAGAAAAAAAAAATTTGAAGCTCCTGATTGGATGATGCAAGTTTGAATTATTTTTTATTTGAAAGCTTATCCATTTAGGTTTGAAAATTGGTGAAAATTAAATTCATAATTCACAATGTGTAGAAGATAGAATTTTTTTATTAACTGAGGATCCATTCAAAATTAGCCTTTCCAATTTAGTGCGGAATTAGGAAGCTTCCATAACAACTGCATTTTAGGGCACTTTGTGCCGCATGACCATATCCTTTTTTTTGCTGTAATAAAAGGCTGACATCTATAGTCTCAAGAACTGCTACCCTTTTTTTTCTAGTTTGTTTATTCTTCAAGAAATAAATTTTTGAATACCACTGGGGTCCTATGGAAAATGCATTACAAATAATTGCGCTCTTGTAACCATATGCTAAACTTTTACACAAAAACGTCAAGCTACAAAGATATTTTTTGTCATGCATCCGATTTCACCTAGATAGATGCACACGCCCGATGAAGCTAATTTGTTTAGCGAAATATTGCGTGAATAATATATAAAATATAACAACTAATTTTAGAACACTCGATCACTAGTGTGTTAAAGTTACATTCTTAGACACTTATATAATTTAATTTAGTAACTGCATCAGTTTTTTTACAAACTGATCCACACCTAGATAGATTGAATGTTGATTGTTGCTATTTTTAGACACTATATATATATATATATATATATATATAAATAATCAGGTACATGTATGATAGCCATTGCGACAGCTGCACATAAGAGACAAAATGACACAGAACTTTAAAACTTAAGGTCACCACACAACCTACAACAATGAATAAAAACTATGCCGAAAAATCTGATTTAAACGGTCAAAATAGAAAACAAACAGCGTATTTAATGAAAACATATATGAAAAATATGTAGCACAGCAAAAAAAGAAATTATTGAAAAACTCAAATGAAAGAATACAATAACACATTATTCATGTTACATATAATCTATACTTTAAGACCATTTAGTATTATTTGTGAAAGTGGATGCGGAATATTTATCAGCAAGGTCTTGATATATTGCGATGAACTGTTTTAGAAAAGGGAAAAGGACGAAACTATTTTTTTTAAACAACCTACTCTATCAGCATACGGCTAATACACTGGTGACTTTTAGTATCTATGATGAGTTTATCTAAAACGTCTTGATATCAGCTGAGAGCTATAAGTATGAATACCGAATAAGTTAGGAAATGTATATCCAATATGCAGGTGAAGCTGTTACATTTTATATTGCTACTAAGGTGGAATAAATTGTTAATTTCAAAATTGAAATCGTCTTGTTTGTCACAAAGTACAGTATTGAGATAACCGTAAATGTCTAGTTTTTAAAAATCTTTTTTTTTAGTTTAAACGTTTAAATTTATTTATCATCATAACAAAATATACTCATACAAAATACTAAATAATAGGGAATGTCAAATTATATGTATACGTATAAAAATAAGTTAGAGGAAGCCGTGTTGATTATTTTTTTAATTTCAAGTTCTGGGGATATACTTATGTAACAGTATAGCATTAGAACGAACTATATAGGTAAGTTGAAAAGGCATAACTCATCAGAAGATAACAAATACAAATACATCCAACAAAAACACAGATTGAACGAGACCGGATACTTGTTTATTTCAATTTATACGTAACGCTCGTGTATATTCATGCTAATTTTTAAGATATTACCTACAACAGAGTAACGAGGATGAACTCCTAAAACTAACACTTCATCAGTTAAATATGCACCATAATGAATTGGTTGACCAAAAGGATTCGACAGTGCCATATAATAAGCTAGGGAGACGTTCACGCGTTTTCAAATCATAAGATAATAGTATTTAAAATTGATGTCTGAACTATATTTTTACCGATAACCATATTGTATAGGAAGTTTGCGTCCCAGGGTGGTGCATTCACAGCCATGGACGCTTGATCTATCGTTCTTGAATCGACTAAACTTAAACATAGGAAAACTACTTTTATTTCATTCATATTCATAAAAGTACTAATAATAATAATATTAATAATAATAATAATAATAATAATAATAATAATAATAATAATAATAATAATAATAATAATAATAATAATAATAATAATAATAATAATAATAATAATTTAAATAATATGAATAATATGAATACTAGAACAGAGGTCAAAATCTAGAACGTCAAATTGACCTTTGACTTCAATTTCAAGGTCATATGTCAGTGGTCTTAAATCGAAAGAACTCAGGTAATCTCTTGTATGGTTGAGGAATAATAATGATTTCAAATACATAAGGGGAGAAAACACTTATAAGGGCCGAACAAAACACTTTGACTTAATGGGTTGAAGTTGCTCCCTATTGTAAACAGTTATTTGGCAAACACATCATATCATAACTGTTACTGTTTCCTTTGAAAAAAAAGATAACAAGCAAAATTCTAAATCTAGAACATGACCTTGACCATTGACCTTGACCTCAATTTCTTCCAAATTGACAAAGGACTTGTCAAAACAAGCAATATTTTTTTTTTATTCAAGAAAAAATTAATGTTGTAAAATTTTATTTATTTTATTCTCCCGGGCGCTATTTTTTCTTCTCCGGGCGCTTTTTAGTAGGACTGGAAAAAATAGGAGAGGGGTCCCCAAACCCCTGCCTCCCCTGAATTCGAACCCTAGTAACGGCCCTGACTTCATATTAAAAGACTTTCGGCGTCTATGACTTATAATGTATGAATTTATTCAACATTTCACTTATGGTAAATTTTCAAAAGGAAATTACTCCAGAAAGATATCATTCAATCACATCAGTTTAACTTGATCAAAACATTCTTAAGAGGTGACGAACAATTAAGTGAAAACAGTTTGTTAAAATCTTTTACGTTTTAGAGAAATAAAGATAACAAGAAAAATGGGACGCGGGGAGATAACTCCTATAAAAATAAGCGTTCGGTTACACTGGTGAGTTTTGAAATACCCATCACTGTACGACATCATTGGCCAACAAAAAATTGACGATGTGTTGAAAAACAAAAAAAAAGATTCTCAGACGGCAGAAGAAAAAAATCAGAAGAAAAGCAAAAGTCTTTCAACGAAAAATGGAAAGATCTTTTTTTACTTTATTTAGAAAGAGTAACTCATTTAGATTACACAAATTTCCAATTAGACTCTCTTAATATAATAATAACTATATTAAAAATAAACAATGCATACACAATAATAATGATAAAAAAAAAGATTAAATACAATTTAAAAATACAATAAACAATTATGATATGACATTTCAGAACAAATATGATTGTAATGTTAAAAGTATATAGATTTGTAGTTATGTTTTTATTCTGATATTGTATTTGATTTTTTAATTGAATTATGAACAGCATTTCACTCTTCAGGGCCAGTGTACGAGAAACTAGACTTACACAACTCTGTTTTCGGTTTTGGCATACTAAAATTATCTTAGGATGAAAATCTGATATAATTATATTTTGTTTGTTTGCAGAAGCTGATAAAATAAGACTAGACATATATTTTGGCTTATAAATTAGTAATGGTTTGTGATAAAATATTCTCTGTGTTATCGGCACAATGTTACATTCATGAAATAATTCGCTTAAAGGTTTGGTGTAATCAGTGGGTGTAATAATGTTCGTCTAAAATTATTCTTGCTGTCCTCTTTTGCAGTTTTAGTAAACTATTGCGTTGAAGTTGTTACAGTTTCCCCATATTGAACAATAATAATCTAAGTGAGTTAAAACGTTAGCGTTATAGCACATTTGTCTAGCTTTGTGATTTGAATATTTCTTTATCCTTTTTAGTAAAGCTAAAGAAGAGTTAACTTTTTGATTATATAAAGGAAACAGTAGTATACCGCTGTTCAAAATTCATAAATCGATAGAGAAAAAACAAATCCAGTTTACAAACTAAAATTGAAGGAAAAGTATCAAATATAAGAGAAATACGACACAACAGAATCATAACGTCGAAATGTAACACACACAGAAACGAACTATAATGTAACAATGGCCATTTTCCTGACTTGATACAGGGCTTTTTATGAAAAAAAATGGTTGGTTGAACCTGGTTTTGTGGCATGCTAAAACTCCCGCTTGAATGTCAGTGTTTGTTATAACATTAAAATGACAACATTAAACGACAGAGCTCCAATAAATAATTATGAGAAAATAAAGGACAGAGAGACCAACGAATAATAGCCATCAAAAGGTAACAGGTTAATAAATATTTGTATACGCCAAACGTGCGCTACGTCCACACAAAACAATGCTCAGATGAAGAAAACCGTTAAAGCCATAACAACTACAAAGTTAAAGATCGCCGAGGACCAAAAAGTTCCAAAGAGTTTTGAGGTTAGGGTTGCCTTGGACAAACTCATCATTATTATCAGGAATAATACATAGTTTTGCAAACAGTAAATTTTACAAAATAACTGCATAATAGATATACATGATTAAATCGATATATGAAGACCAATATAAAGATGCATCAATTAAAGTACCTAGAACCTGTTCACATACTTACTTTATTTTGTTGTTCATTTATAGTAAGATTAGTCTTTTTATTTGATGTAACAGAAAGCTTCTGTTAGAAGAAGCTAACGTACCATTTTTTATTCAAAACGATACAAACATACCGTTGTTTTATTTTTTGTTCCTATTGTTGTGCCGTGCAAACAGGGAAGTTAAATCTATGATTTTACTGTAACTTTCTCGGGTTGTTTCAATCGCTATTTTTGGCATGCAGATTACTTATGTTATGATGTGAATCGATAAAGCAACTGTGGTGCTATTACCTGTAGTTTAATTAACTTGTGTATGTATGTTTAACAGTTATAATTCATTTCTAATAGGTGCATTTCCCCGTATTATTCTTCTGACATCGTATTATTTCATTACTTGACGCCATATTCCTCGTGCTTAATATAGGGGTCGTTGTAATCGTTGCTATATAAACAAAATCTGGTGCAAAATCCGAGCTTTTTCGCCATAACATTGTAGTGGAACCTACGTCTCCTCAGATTGTATAGAGAACCAAATGACACAGAGACAAGTGATGAACCAGACAGAGATGGTACGGAACTTGTAATTCATTTAGGAACACATTTCAACCAAAATTCGGGGGTCATACATTTAATTTAATATAATTCTCGACTTGCTAGTGCAAGCGGTCTTTCATCAGATTTCTCCAAATCTCGGAAGTAGCACCAAAAATAGATGGTGCAATAATTTATCGATATTTGTAATTCAAATTGAGTTCCTTTATAAATCGGATTTATAAAAAAAATGGTATTTTAATATTGGAAATAAATATCTTTTGGAAGCTTTTTATAGGGACCAAATATTTGCATATTTGGGAAATTCACCAAATCTCCAAATCACCAAATCTCCAAATTACCAAATTAGGATATGCACCAAAATAATATTTATATTTATTGTTATTGTTATAATGTGATATTCATTTCATTGGAATAATTTATTCTATTGTTGATATGTATTGCCTGACTATATTTATTAAAGCTATCTATTTGAGAATCATCTCCATTGTGTTTTAGCCTTAACCCACATTTTAAATTGTATCGAGCGCCCGACCAGGTTCGTTACACTATGGTAACTATTATAATATGGACGGAAGCATATTAACGCCACACATTGTTTTTGTTCTTCTTTGCGTTATCTCGCAAATATTTGCGATATAAAATCAAACCGTTGATATATATTGCAAACCTCTGCGTCATAACGCAAACCTTTTCAAAATAACACAAACATTTGCGATTTAACGCAAACCTCTGCGTCATAACGCAAACTTTTTCAAAAACACACAAACATTTGCGATATAACGCACATATCCTGATTTCAATTATTGATTAAGTTTTGTATCAATGTCCGTTTGTCATTTATTTTTGTTGTGATTTAGTAGTGGATAAAAAAAAGAATCATATTACATACAAGGCCAAATTATTATAATAAATATGCATAGGAATAATGAACTACATGTACTTGAAGTGCAACTATAAACACATTAAGACTGATTTGTGCATCAGAAAAGTATGTCATTTACATGTACCAAGAAAATAGATATAGTATAGTATTTAGCCAAAGGAGTAGGTCCGGTAAGGGCAGATTTTGGCCTCAATTTTCAGGTTCATCTAACGAAATATTTTGGACACTTTTTAAACACTTAATTGTCTATTTAAATTGATTCAATTAGTTAATGTGAAAGATTCTAATTGATCAAGTCATTAAAAACGCTCCGATTCAAGCTTAAATATGAAAAATCTATTAAATGTACAAAAATCGTCACTTCTCAGATTTGTTTTGTCAAAAATGAAAGTTGCCGCATCCGTATTCATCCCCAACCTTTATATATTTTAGGTATTATAATCAAATACAACTTGCATTTCAATATTATGAATGGACATAAATGCGGCCACTTTTATTTAAAACGGAAACCGTCTAAAATTTAACTAAAATGCTAAAATTGGGAAAATTTAGTAATTTAGTATGCCTTAAAATGATGTTAGTACCAGAGCTATGTGCACTTTATTGTCAAAAACAGCCCATATTTGTGTAGCAGAAATAGCTAACAGATTACATTTCCACAATTTTGTAAAACTGCTATATGTTGAGGCCAAATAGGGGTCTTACTGAACCTACTCCTTTAGATAAAAAATGATGTCATACAATTGTGAAACATCAAAGTCAAATAGACAAAATGATCATTCTGCTTTGAAATTATTTATTAATAAGGAAATTTTTTTTTTAATTTTGATGCAAGAAATCTCAGGTACGATAACGATTCTTTGATAGAAAGTCGTTGAATTTTCATTTTAGTATAGTAAAGTATGTTTAAGATGCTTAGGTAGCTTATTGAATGGAAAGAACATTAATTTATTAATGAAACATCTTCATTTCAAATATTTATTGCCAAAGGGTAGCTTGTTTGAATCTAACCAACTTTACACAGTTCTCAAATGAGAGTTTACTTTGAAAGAATATTTATATTCGGGTATAGCTATATTACATTGTAGCAGGGTTAACTTTTTTCTTCGGTTTAACCTCAATTTTCTCTTTGTAATATATATACTAGCAGAGACATGGATATCGTTTATAGTTTGCTGTTCGGTGTGAGCCAATGCTCCGTGTTTAATACCGTACTTTAGCCTATGATTGTTTACTTTTACGAATAGTGACTTAGATAGAGAGTTTTCTTATTCGCGCTCATACCACATTTTGCTCATTATTAGTCAATGATATTTTCTAATTATTCAAGCATTTTATTTGCAATGACTAAACATGTGATCAATTTTAATATATACAGAATCCTCCATTAATAAATGCTGTTTCCTGTAAATCATACATAGGAAATAAGATAATACAAATATTTGCGTTAAACGCAAAAGGTTTGCATTATACTGCAAATGTTTGCGTTATAACGCAAATGTTTGTGCTATTTCCCAAATGTTTGTGTTAAAACGCAAAGGTTAGCTTTACTTGCAAATGTTTTCAATATAATGCAAATGTTTGCGTTTTAACACAAAGTTTAGCGCTATAACGCTAGTATAGAAAAATAATAAAACAAATGTGTGGCGCTAATACGCTTCTTGAAATATGTCCATCTTGTAACATAAGCTATCTTTTTATTTTACCTGATTACTACAAACAGATTTACAAATCTGCAGGTCTTGATCTGAAATTCAAAGTGACAAATTTAATATATATTTAGTATTTTTTATTTTATATAACTGTGCTTTATTTGGATTAGAGCGATACCCGTAGTCCTGCATTTCTTTGGAATGATAAAATATCGATTAAATTTTTTTTATAAAGCAATACTTATCATGTGTCTGTTCTGGATGAGTTATTGTGAAATTAAGTGAGTTGTTTTAAAAAGAAAGTTCAAATGATAATTTCTTGATAACTACTGCTACGGGTTTCTACCAACTTACAGTGTTTAACTTGCACACACATTTTCAAATTTGTAATTAATACTCATAAGTTGGAACTCAATTGAAGGTAAAAACAAGCAAAAATTCTTATTTCAATCATGTTAAGAATGATTACATTGATTTTCTCCAACACTTTCCATGTATTTATTTACCTGCTTTTTCCAATACACTGAGGACATATGCACCTTTAGTATATTTGTTATTCACTAGTAAAATCGGCATTTCTCCACCTGAAATAATTAAGTGAATTTTATAGAACTCAGATTCCAATAAAAGAGGGACAAAAGATACCAGAGGGACATTCAAACTCATAACTTGGACCAATTTGAAGAACACATTGGCTTTTTGTTTGAAACCTTTTTGGTTGTTTAGATCTTTACATGGTAATGTATCATATCAGTGACTTTATTTGGTAATAATGCTCTAGATAAAAGCACACTCTAAAAAATCGCGGATAAATATTTCCTCGAGTTGTATCGATCACCAAGCGTATACCTTTGTATTTCGACGTACTTCAAACTCATGCAACGCGCGTTGAACGATTGTTTAGCGTTCCTCTGTCTTGCAACTAACGTATACCGACTTATTAACAAATATTAACATATAAGTAAACTTGTAATAACCGAATCAAGTAATTGATTAAAATCTATAGAAATTTACTATTCAAATAACAGTATTTGGGAACTGTTAAATAGCACACTAAATGATTAACAGAGGGGTGATAACTATAACGTACTGATGCCATTAATAATTCGCTGAGGGTCGAAACAAGGTTCAACGCATTTGGTTTCTATCCAAAAAAAATGTTCTTGTCAATTTTTCTAAAATTCATCAAGTAACTAACAGTCCTAATGACGAAAAGATCAGCTCTGACGGTACAGAATCGGAGGAGTGATTAATATTAGCTAAACGTGTAAGCATTGGATAAATGCTCTTTTTTCATTTATTCTACATGTACCTCTGTTTGGAGGAGTTTTAAATGACAGTTAAACGCAAACATTCATATTTTCATTTTCATTAATTATGATATATGTTTTCCTTGGTGTCGCTCTCAAAAGAAATATTTTTTGATGAAGCTTAATCAACAACCTTAATCAGGAAAACCGATTTGTCGAGTATCATTTACGTAATCGATACTCGGTACAACCGAGTGGTACTCGAGCATTCGAGTACTCGTAAAATTCCCTAGTTAATGCACATGAACAGAAACGCCATAAACCTTGTATTGACAACTAGCAGGAGACATTAATTGCAAATGTTGATGTTACCAGGGTTTTGACGAGAAATACATACTCTAAAATTCATATACCATGGCTTGACTTTACTTTAAAAATAATGCAATTTCGTATTAACTTTCAGTTTAGTCAGCCTAAATTATTTCGAAATGAGAACGATAACTCAAGTTTTATTTGGTGATTTTTCAAATCGCCTAGGCCTAAAACTAAATCTGAATCTGCAGCTGATGCCCTTAAATGGTATCAAGATTTTGATACATTCTTTCTATCTTGACCGACAATTCTGCGAATGATAACCCATAGAAAAATAAAGTAATTCGAGTTCTTAAACTGGCTTAGAGAAGAACGTATTACTAAGTAAAAAGAAAGGGCATTACAGGCTGAGGATGACGAGAAATTATCATATTGAGGAAGGAAATCGAATGCAAAATTTTACAATTCTTTGCAAAGTCTGTTGAAAATGACCATTATCAAAATGAGGAAAGTTATGCTGTGTTCAGCTTTGCCTTGATCTGATTGTCAGAATGTGTTTAGCGTCTCGTCAAGGGAGCGTAGATCACATGTCAGTCTAGATCTAGAACCAATATCAAATCAGGATATGGGATCCACCAAATGTTTTTGATAACAGAGATTTAGATGTACATTTTTAAATTTCTGTAATTCGACAATAGAGAACTAAATGAGTCAAATAATAATTTAGATGAAGAGGATACTAGTGCGTATTTTTGTTATAATAAAACACCAATGCAACCACGCGTGGGATATTGCATGATATGACCCGACGCTATGTTAGTGTTTCGGCAATTAAGCTTGAGATTGTCATTTTAAGATGCATTATTTGAATTACGTATACATGTATATTGACATATTTATATTTTTACTCTTTTTCAATAGATCTAGTTGTTATGACAGATCTTCAATCATCATTGGTTGAACTGTTACTTTGTTGCCAAATCCTTAACTTTTATGTATTGAACATATTTTCAATACTTTTATGTTAGCTATATGCAACTTTTGGTGCTGTATTGAATATTCGAACACAAACTTCGTCAAACTATAATAAAAGCCATTGTATCATTTTACGTTTCTTTATGTTACGTATTCATGGATTATGTTTAGTTATAAAAACTAAGGGAATATTTTGTTTTTGTTTTCCTTTTGATTTGTTTTGTTGTAATAAATCAGAACTAACGGTCAATTGATAAAGCACCAGTAATACTATTATCTATTTCCACGTTATCATAACCCCTGTCTAATGCTTTCAATTTGAAATAAGTTAGATTGCTAATTAATTTCTTATGGTCACTTGTGTTTCTTGCCGTATTGCCTCACCTTTAATAACTCATCTGAATACATGTTGTGATTGACAGCTATTTACAAGCAAAAATAGATAATAATCGGTTTCTTTAAAATGTATTTTAAGGTCAACAATACATTACGTTGTAAATCTTTGATAAATATAGATATTTATTATGAGCGTTACTGATTAGTCTTATGTAGACGAAACACGCGTCTGCGTTCAAATTATAATCCTGGTACCGTTAATGACTATCTACACCACTGGGTCGATGCCACTACAGGTTGACGTTTCGTCCCCGAGGGTATCACCAGCCAATAATCATTTTGGTGTTGACATGAATATCAATAATAACTAGCAGTCACTGACATGCCAGCGCCAGACTTATTGAAAGTTTAAGTCTTCATCATATGAAATTCGAGAGTAATCCCTCCCTGTTAAGGGTTTAGTATAATACCATCATCAAAAATACGAGAAGAAGATAACCCGTATCATGCTAACAATTTCTTTTAGAATAAATATGTTTACAAATCTAGACATATCTTACCACATAGATTCCTTGCTAAATTCAAATTTTCTTGAACGAGTATGAGGTCAAGTTCCTTCCTCACACGATTACAAAACAACTTATCCTATAATAAAAAAATAATTACGAATCTTTAGTAATATTTGTATACAATCCCATTCGCGCAACAGTGTGTGCAGGAATGTTCGTGTTATTACATTAAAGGCTGAGATAGTCTGTAGGCCAAACAAAACCAACACTTTTCGCTATCTTATGATATCAATGTTTTTTTAGTAAAAAAAACTAGTTTCAACCGACAATGTATTTTTGAAATGTTCTGCACCAAGTCAGGAATATATGAAAATTGTTATCAAATAATCCGTTTCTATTTATCATATTCTAATTAATTTGTTTCTATTTAGCTAATCATCTGCTTGAAAATATACTACCTTCAAGTATATTGACTATTATATATACAAAAATGTATTAAATCCCAGATAAAAATTTAAAGCTTACCCGTATGAAATCAGGTTTATTAAATAAGTCCTCCAAAATACATTTTCGGTTTTCTTGGGAAAGTGTTCTGTTAAATATAGTTTGCTTTATCTCTATGCATTTCGTTTGGAAGTAGTTAGACAGTTTACAGTGACTGCCTATTTCCACTATGTTTGCTTCTATGGAATCCCAAATATCGTCAAACTCGGGCTTCTCTGATATCGCGTTTAAGGCGGCGATTTTTGATATTTGAATCTGGCAATTTGAGACAGTAATAACCGATTTAAACAATGGGCACACTACATATAGAATCAGATAAGTAAGATTATTGTCTAAACGGGATATCTGTATATTTGTACGAGCAGGCATATCAGAATATTTGACTCCCAATAAGCCATCATGTGTTTCAAATAGTAATTGCCATTGGACTAGCGTTAAGCTTGGTGTATATTGTTCTATACACGTATAAGCTTGATTATGTGCAATTGAGTCTCGATAAATTCTATACAACTCTTTCTTGTGACTATTCAAAATATCTTCAAGTGTAGTATTCATCAAACCTAATTTCCAGAACATATCATAACAGTTATACTCCAACAAAACATCTAATGTTGTCAGTTCCAAATCTGTCAAGTGAATGGTTGACGATCGTTTGATGGCACGTTTTACATCTTCAGACGTGAGAATTGAAGTCTGATTCAAACTTGTTAGCCATTCAAATAAATCTAACTTTTTTTCATAGAGATATTGTTCTAGTAAACATCGTTTAACATGTGTCCCAGTATGGAAGACTGATAATAATCTGTCGTAATTTTCTTTTCCTTGGCAGTATTCTTTAGTTCTTAATTCGGAAGCTTCGTTGTTTGAATCGGCCATTTTCGTTTGACATATATTTTATGCGGATTCATCAGACTATGGAATGTTTTTTCATCAAGTCTTTCTGAAATTGAGATATGTGCATATTTTAATATAACTCCGTTTTGATTCAATAACAATTAAAACATATTATTATTTTGTTTTTATTTTACCTTCAAGAATTTTTATGGTTCATGTCTGTGTCATTAAAGCAGTGCTAAACTTTATAATTGAAAAAAAAAGAATTCATTTCCCTCAATTGTAACTGATCGTTTTTGCGTATTTTGTGAAACACCACTTTTACAGGCATGTTTTTTCTCTATCAATTAACTGTCATTAATTAATTAATCTCATATGAAAGTATGAACCCGTTTGTTGTTTCAATGATAAAAACATGGAATTATTATAGAAAATTTACAGCCTCACCCCTTATAATCTAATATAATACAATGTTGTGCTTTATAGGCAGCGAATCATTGTATGCAAATCTAGCAAGTTTTTCTCAAAAAAGTTTTTAATAAAGGTATTGATTAAAACAAGTATCGATGTGGACTTGTTCAAGTACGTCTACAGGGTCCCAATGACTTAAAAATGTCTCGCCATAAGGATTTTAGATTGGCAAGGTTTTTTCTGACTTTTTATAAACGCTAGCATTATGGATAAAGAAATGGGTGTTCTTTATGAATTGAATGCTTCTTTTAGTAACTTCATTGGGGTGTAAAAGCGTTGACCGAAGTACATTTTGTATGAAGCGCGAAAGCGCTTCATTCTAAAAATGTGCACACGGTCAACGCTTTTACAACCCCATGAAGTTACAAAATTAAGCATTCAATACTTATAATTACATGTTTTAGCTATGATCATGAAAAGACGAATTTTATATTATTGTTATTTAATTCACCTGTGCACTTTATTGTGGGACCACGTGTTATCATGAATGGTAAGTTTTTATTGAGTAATGCAATTGCTTAAGGAATAACACGTGATGTGCAGTTAGCCAATCAGAATAAAGTATTATAATGAAATATACATATAATGTTATTATTTAATTATAAATGTATTTCAAAAACATCAGATGTATTAATTTATGCTAAAGTCTTGGTCTCATTCGCCTAAATATTTTCATTTTACTATTAAATGAAATGAAATAGAATTGTATTGCTTTGAACATCGTTTCTTGTTAGTATATTCACAAAATTTGCTTATCACTTTTTATCAGATTTTTTTTCCTGTTTTGATATTATAGCACTAAAATAACTTTCGTTATACACAGCATAACACAATGCGTTCTAAACCGTAAGCATAGAAAATAAAATATGACGTAAACAACTTATCAAGTTATACGTTAATCCAAAAATCCAGAAAACTTCATTTTTTTTAAATAAATGTATAACTTGGTTCGTTACTATCTTCATTTTGATATGCTTTGTTAAAAGCAAACTTTCGGAAACGTTCCCTTTGTTGACAACTCTTTCACATACTTTTTCCACTGATTGTTTATTAACGTAGCGACTAACAATTTGCTTGAAGTGGGCTGTATAATGACCAGTAGTTTTCCCACAGTACCAGACCTTATCCCTTGTTTAAAATGGGATTTGTGGAAAAAAGTAATTCAAAAAAAATACCGAACTCCGAGGAAAATTCAAAACGGAAATTCTCTAATCAAATTGCAAAATCAAAGAACAAAACACACACTACTGTCATATTCTTGACTTGGTTAAAGCATTTTCAAACTATAGTCTCAGTTTTTTACCGTTCTTTACCTTAGTCCTTACAATTAAGATTTTTTCTATCTGTCTATTCGACATGATTTTCGAATAGCCATAAGTACCATTTCCTTTATTTGACCTGATTTTGTATAATACTGTATCCGTGGTCATCGTGTCAATGTTTATTTTAGAATCATGCTTTGTATTAGCTTATTTATCGCTTGAGGTTATTGCAATAACGTACTGAATTATTAAAAAAATCTTAAGCGTATGACTAATTATCAAAATAATGGAAATTTCAGAAAATAAAATGGCAAACCAACAAACAATTTTTAAAAGCTTTTAACAATTGATTTATAAACTAAATATATTAGTGCACTTTTAAATGTAAAAAGTGCAAACGTATCATGTTTTTAAATACTTGAAGAACTAAGATACATTAATCCCTACCATACCCATCAATTTAACATATTATATATCTATCTCAAAACATATCTAATACAGTAGAGTTTTTTTCATCTATCAAATACTTGATGAGACCCCAATTATTGTTATTTTTTCTTTCTCAGTATTATTTTCGAAAATTTAGCCATATTAAATAAAAATTTGGCATCAAAATCTGTCGTTTTTTTTTAACCTGCTACCGTAAGCCGGATTATTATTCCACAGTTTGGTTAATCGGACGTGTTTCTTTGAATATGTGCATTGCTTTCTGAGCGTCACTGATGAGTCTTATGTAGACGAAACGCGCGTCTGGCGTATAAAATTATGATCCTGGTACTTTCGATAACTATTCTGAATGTACACTTTTTTCCCTATTAACTCTATAGTCTAAGGATTCTTATACTTTGTTCAAAGAACCTCATAAAAAAGATATGCGTTTGATCTAAAGTTTGTATATTTTCATTGGTTCGTAGATGTTGCCTGCTCCTCGACATTCTGAACATTAGGAGATAATCTCGTTTATCTCTGTATTTTGTAATGGTATCATTGATGAAGATACCTTGTTCGTAATGAAAATCGATATGATAAAAGTAGATTCAAATAAATTTCAAATTCACAGAGCACATTTTTTAAAAGCTTACATTTGAAAGCATCGTTTTAGTAAGTGTCATTTTGAATGAAATATGGCTGACTTTTTGTCAAGACTTATTGCGTATCACATAAAATAAGTTACCATACGCATGCCTGAAGGAATTTTATACTTATAAAATCAATAACTTCCTGCTATGTTATTCGATCAAGCAAACATTTCGCTCTATTTAACAATCAATAAATAACTTTAAATAAAGAAATTTAAATACACTTCAAAGGGAGTAGCTATCTAGCAGTTTTAAGATGTTATGCACAAGTTTCTGCAAAATTGATAATAATTTTTGTAAAATAATAAATCATTATAAATAGGACATCTTTTATATCTACATTTAAATATCTGTCTATTTTTTGTTCGATTCATTTTTAGTGCAGTGGACATGAGCAGACTTTTATATATCACATGATTATTGATCATACGTTCCCACTTTAATTTTGTTTATTTTGCAATGTATTGAAATTTCCTACAGTCAAACACATGTCAAATGACGATATTTTGATATATACTTGGAACATTAAATTTAAAGGTCACGTAATGATTGAAATGACCGAAATTCCTAACATGTTGTGTTACATTATTACCGTCATAGCCAATTACGGGTGTGCACATGGAGAAGTTGTTAATTGATTTAATCTTTGTCAATATATACTACTTTTATATATTGACAAATATTTATTCGTTGTTGAAAGTGGTAAAAGTATTATAATACTTTGATATATACTTTTACTACTTTCAATAACGATCGTTTTCTTGGGCTGAAATGTTTTCGGTCATAATTGTGTATGAAATAAGTATGAAATAACACACACTTTCACATTTGATATACATTAAGGATGTGATCATTTGATAATTTCCTCTCGTTGAAATTTCGAGAATCATTTTCGATCTATTTGGTACAAATTGAAAATTATTTTAAAGAACTTAAAAATAAAATAAAAAAAAACTCTGTGAAACTTACCATTAGCAGTTTTTGGGGTAATAACATTTTCAAATATGCCAAAATATTAAGTGAATTGGTGAAGGTACAATAAACAGATTTATCTAAAATATGTACACTCATCCAGTATGAAAAAAAAATGATCGTGAAACTGCGACTTTGAAAAAATAAATAACAAAAATTATAAAATCAACGTTTGTTTGTGCCCATTTATAAAGTTTTAAAAGGCTGATTAATATGGTTTCGTCATATATTCCATCAGGTACAAAAAGTGGTAAAATATTATTTTGTTTATATGCATTATTCATGTCATTAAACATAGACACGTATGATTTGAATAAACGAATGCAATCCATATTGTTATATTTGGGTTTGATCAAAACATGTCATGGCCAACCTAATATGATATTTTAAAAGATACGGATATTCACAAATAAACGTTCAAAATAGATTGAACGTTTTGTACTCGATCTACGCAATACATTTAAATTATCTTTCTTCTACATATATTCAACAATTATCTACACCTACAGTTGACAACAACTACGACAGGTAAAATGAAAGTGGTCTTCTCAAAGTAGTAATGGTTGGATATAATTAATATCAGTAACTGAATTGAAAGAACAAAAATGTATGCCTATTTGTATTTACCACACCGATATTTTCTTGTTTTGAGTATAAACCATTTACTGATTTCAATTCTTGAATGTTCATTTAAATTGAGTAGGAGAAAGGGTTTGGATGCGGTTTACAGAATATAAATACATAGACTAATACTACAAAAGCAGCCGCAAAGAAAAAGCAATAATACAACGGAACCAATGAGAATTAATAATGATAATTACTTTGTTAAGAAATACCGTCCAAAATTGAATAGATGAACGAGAATCAAGAAGTTAATTCTTTTTAATTATATACTTTAACTTTCGTTTTATATAGTTAATACGTTGTATTATAGTATGACGTTCAGGACTAGATAATCATTTCGCTAATATTCGTTACCCCTGACGACGTCGCCAGCAACCATATCCGTGGAGATCTGTTAAACAGTGAACTCGGTATAGGATACCATGGAGGGTATTATAAAGAACATTGTGAACATTTTGATATAGTAAAAGACAAAATGTAAATATTCATATTGAATATAAATATTAGGTGCATGTTCAGCTTTATTTTTTTTCTTATATACAACATGTACAACTCGTCTAAAATTCATCCCAACAATGTTAGATCTGTAAAATTGCTTTCGCAATTTTTTTTTTTTTTTTGTTCTTCCCTCGCCGGGATTCGAACCCATGCTTCTGAAATATCGTGATACCAAATCGCCTGCACTGTAACCGGCGCGCTAGAGCACATGACTACCTGGGCTTCATAACAATGCAGCTTTCGGTGGACGGGTGTTACCTTCCCACGTCAGTATTAATCTAACGTCGTACTACTGTACATGATATATAAGGCATGAAGATGTTATTTTTACTGATCAGCTAAATTATCTATAGTAAAGAATCCTACAAAATAATGTAAGATACAGTCACAGAAATAATTAGATTTATAAGTACGTCTGAACCAGTTACAACTCTACAACAAATGTATCCATCGGATCACCAGCAGTGATGGTGATATGGCTGTGTACATGCAGTATATACAAATCGTCTTAACATCAACCCACCGATTTTAGATCTGTAAATTTGCTTTAGCTATTTTTTTTTTGTTCTTTCCTCGCCGGGATTCGAATCCATGCTACTGAAATATCGTGACACCAAATCGACTGCACTGTAACCGACGCGCTAGACCACATAACCACCTGGGTTTCATAACAATGCAGCTTTTGGTGGACGGGTGTTACCTTCCCACGTCAGTATTAATCTAGCGTCGTACTACAGAACATGATATATAAGGCATGAAGATGTTATTTTTACTGATCAGCTAAATTATCTATAGTAAAGGATCCTACACATTAATGTAAGATACAGTCACATAAATAATTATATTTATAAGTACGTCTGAACCAGTTACAACTCTACAACAGATTTATTCATCGATCATTTAGCAGTGATTGTGATACATGGCTGTGTACATATGTTTATACAACTCGTCTAAACATAAAGCCAACAATGTTAGATCTGTAAATTTGCGTTTGTTCTTTCCTCGCCGGGATTCGACTTACTGGTAGGTCGGGCTTGCAAGTGTAGTCATTTTGATTACCATTCATCCGTCTGTTGAATGGCTGCTATGTCTCGCCAATATGCTGCATGCCACATCGACGCTGAAGGAGGTATACAACATTCTTGGTTTTGCAAGTTACATTGCAAAATACAGTGTATACAGCCCCAGTCGAGTGGCAAGTAAATTTTTGAGTATTTAGTATTTGTTGACAGGTAAGACATCGTCTGTTACCACATAACTTGCACCATCCTGCAGTTGAACAACTTTTTTTAGGAGACGTCAGCTCTTACAAATAAGCCTTTCAGACTTGCTGGTCTCCGAAAAGCTAAGACAGGAGTATTGGGAAAGATCTCGGATAATTTAGGATGTTTGGCAATAGTTTGCCAATTGGCACGGATCCAACGTGAAAGGTTACTTAAGGCTGGATTTTATGTTAGAACAAACGGGACTTTTTTGCTGCGCCTCTTCCGTTTGTACTGTTAGTTTTCTATGTTGTGTCATGTGTACTATAGTTTTTCTGTTTGTCTTTTTCATTTTTAGCCATGGCGTTGTCAGTTTGTTTTAGATTTATGAGTTTGACTGTCCCTTTGGTATCTTTCGTCCCTCTTTTACAGCTGGTCATGGTGGCTGTTATTGTTAGCGTGCGCGAACCCCTTATCTAAGTCCAATTTCTTATAACCTCGTTTGGTAAAATATCCCGCGAAGTTCCTGTAACCGGTTCGTGACAGCCTCCTCAGAAGAGCAAATCCGCTTTACTCTGAGAGCATGACTGTACGGGATACTTTTTGTACAGTGTTTGGGGTGACAGCTTTTGAGATAAAGATACTGATGTTTATCTGTAGGTTTACAGTAGAGGTTTGTAAATATGACACCGTCTTTTATAGATGTAGTTGTGTCTAAGAAAGATATTTTTGAGTCGGAAATTTTATACGTAAATTTAATTGACTGGATTGAATCCCAACAAAAAACTTGATGATTTCATGAGACATGTAAACAACGCCGTTTACATGTCGAATGAAATCATCCAGGTTTTTTGTTGGGATTCAATCCATTTCATGTCAACAACATCAATGAAACGTAACCAAGTCAAAGGTTTGGATAAAGATGTTGAAATAATTTGTTTTCCTAATTTGCTCATGTAAATATTGGCGTAAGACGGTGCCATTTTCGTCCCAATCACTGTCCCGTTTATTTGAAAGTAATGATCACCACTAAAGGTGAAATTGTTGCATTTCAGGACCAGAAGAGAAGCAGCTGGACTGACCATTCAGTGGGTGTCGGTATTTAATGAGGTGACATCTAAAGAAGCAAGGAGGGTTTCCAGAGGATTTCATTTTACGAAGATAATCTGTAGTGTCTTAAATATGGGAAGGAAACTTTTCGAAATGAGATCTTCAATGAAAATCTACGAATTCCGAGATTTTCTCAGTTGGATGACCGTTTTCGGATACAATGTGTTTACCAGGATTGTTAACCTTGTGTATTTTGGTAAGAAGATATAATCGACCAGGCTTGGCATTCTCTGGCTTTAAATAACCGATTGTATCCTCATTTATGTGACCGTCATCGTTCATGGTTTGTAACGCAGTGATAATTTTGGAACTGACGCACTGCTTCCGCTCTGTCCATTATCACAACGGTAATTACCTAGTCTGCTGGTTTTATCACAATAACATCTCGGTTTCTCAGCGATTGTATTGCTTTTTTCTCGTCAGGAGAGGTGTTACAAAATTACGAGTACCTGTTGCTAGCTAGATGAACAACATCCGATTTGATTTTGTTGATAACATCTTCCAGTGTAGCAGATTTACTAGGTTTTGGAATCTATGAACTCTTCTTTTTAAAATGTGGAATACCGATTTCTTCCCCCGGGTCAGACGTGTCTGAGTCTTCCTCATTGTCAACCTGTTTATTCTTGTTACCAAAATATTCCTTGATTCTGAGGGTTCTGGCAAAGTTATCAAGGTCATCTCCCAGTTTCAAATTATTCATGTTTCTGGGAGTAGGGCAAACATTCAAACCCTTAGCCAAGACTTTAATTTCGTCCTCAGTTAAAGAGACAGTGGATAAATTGACAACCGTGTTGTTGGGGTTGGTCGGAAGACGAATTTTTCTTTTAAATCTACGGTTGCGAAGCTTTTTATTTGATTTTTTAGAAGGTCTGATTAAAGGGTGGGTAATTTGCACACCATCAAGTTTCAGATTTGTTAATCTGTTTGACGTGAGGCTCATGTGATTCAATACGTTTGATATCACCAAGACTTATTTGAATTTCGTCAAGTTCAAGATCAGACAATTGTTCACGAGATCGGCATTGCAAATTATCACGTAGTTAATATAAATAATTTACTTGGTGAATTGCCTCTCGGTGTGAAAGATCCATCAGACTAAAAGAACTGTTGTACAAAATTTATGACTAATAGTCAACGATTTTTCCAACGAGGGCACTGGATCGGTACAAGAAACAATACATGTACACAATAAAAAATTATATAAAAGGCTAAAAAGTGTACACAACAACACAAAATAAAAAAAAGAACTATAAATGTAATTATGTATAAATATTTCGAACAACAGATATCCTTCATCGGTATGATTGATATGTTAAATTAATCATATATTAGTCTACTTAGATTAAACTATAACAATCTTGAAATTTATACAATAAAAAATCAAACTGAACATCAGGTAAGACGCTGGCACAATTCTAAAAAAAATGTGAAACTCGACATACACTGTAGATTATATTGCTTACTACAACAGGTAGTTCAAATTTATTCTTTAAATAAAAATAATATATATATATACAACTCGTCTAAACATCAACCCAACAATGTTAGATATGCAAATTCTTTGTTCTTCCCTCGCCTGGATTCGAACTCATGCTAATGAAATATCTTGACACCACTGTATCACGTGTGCACTGTATCACGGCTTCACTGAAATAATAAAGCTTTCGGTGACCGGGTGTTACCTTTCCTCATCAGTTTTAATCTAGCGGCGTAATACAGTACATGATAAAAAGGCATGAAGATGGTATTGTTACAGAACAGCTAAATAATCTATTGTAAAGAATCCTACAAAAAATCCAAGATACAGTCACAGAAATAGTTAAATTTATAAGTACGTCTGAACCAGTGACAACTCTACAACAGATGTATCCATCGAATCACCAGCAGGGTTGGTGATAAATGGCTGCGTACATTCTGTATATACAACTCGTCTAATATATATATAATATAATATATATTTGTATACCTATATAAAGTTATTTTCGTTCAGATAAACTCATCATAGATACCAAAACTAAATTTTGTATACTGTAAACCAACTTATTTTCGAGCGCGATTCATTTTCGCGACTTTCGCGAGTAGAAAAAAAACGCGAATTTAAATCGTTGCGAATATTGAAAACTTCCATTATTCCTTATTAAACTTTATCAAGTAAATCAGAAAATCGCGAAATAAAATACCCGCGAAGTGGTCTAGAAAGGGTAAAACGCGAAATAAAGTATCCGCAAAAATAAGTTGGTTTACAGTATACGCCAGACGCGCGTTTCGTCTACAAAAGACTCATCAGTGACGCTCGAATCCAAAATAGTTAAAAAGGCCAAATCAAGTACGAAGTTTAAGAGCATTGAGGACCAAAATTACTGAAAGTTTTGCCAAATACAGCTAAGGAATCAATGCTAGAACCATAGATTATTCGTTTTAAGAATCAACCCTGACGATTCCATGTTTAAATGAAATATGCTCCAAGGCATAAAATAATAACCTGTGTGAGGTCATTATTTTCCTTGATAAAAAATGCAATATATAAATTACTTCAATATTATATTCGTCTGATTGTTTGTTGTTGCCGATTTGGGAATTTATATTTTTAACGTTCAATCGATGATAGGCGTAATATAAAACGTCTTTGTCTGCATTTTAATTTTAGAAACAAATATAACGTGAAATTTTGTTAATTTATCGCTACATTACAGCAACATTATAATATATGTGAGAGGAATTTTAATGTAGACTTTCATAAAATAAAGCCAGGTTTAACATATTCGCGTGTAAGATTTTGAAAATTGTATTGAGTCACATTGAATAGGTTGATTGATTGTTTGTTGCATGCTTTACGTCCAGTGGCAAATATTTCATGCATATTCAAGACGATACACAATGAAGGGGAAATCATACTGTGACCTACATGTATTTATATTCGTCTTCGTGTCAGTTCTTAACGTTTTTGAATTTATGTATACCATTGACTCTATCAAAATATATTTTGTATATTCTATTTAATACCATTCACGAAACTCACAAAAAAAAACATACTCTTTTCCATAAACTAAGTTGGTACAATAAGTTACTTACAATGTGTCTAGTGTTTGTCATACACCTTTTTTTTAAATTTTGTATTGATCTTTATGGTGTTCAACCTACAGTGCATACATACATTTTTACAAAACATAAGTGATTGACATGATATTTGTGGCATTGTCATGCTATTGATATTTTTCGAAAAGACATATAAGTCAGATAATGCGTATTTTAATGTTTTTCTTGTCGCAGAACACACCTCAGGGTGTCAGGATTGCTCAAAGAAAGACCTGCCTACGGTCGGTCTTTCATTTGATTAATCCTGACACCCCTCGGAGTGTTCTACGACAAGACAAACCATAAAATAAGCATTATCTATAACATAATTCAGGTTGACAGATGGCTCATTGCCAATTATACCCTAGATTTGTAATGATTTATATTTATCACCAGAAACATATTGTTTACTTATAATGTACTTAAACTGGTTGAAACGTGAAAAGTGTTGACGTTCTCATTCTTATATATCCCCGAAAAAAAAATCAGAGATATGTTATATCGAAGTAAGATGGATGCTGCTGGCATTATAGGCACTAGTTCTTTTATAAATTTCGTTCCTTTATATTCTCATGTTTTGGGACTTTTGTCAGATTTTCGGATCCTCTGGTTTTATCCATTTTAATGCAGCCTTAAAAAAATTTGCCCATTTACCCGCATTTTTCTTTTTATAAATCATTTATATGTATAATTATAAGCCAAATGTAAAAGTCCTATAAAATCTGTGTTATTTCTTAATAATTAAATTTTGAATGTTACAAGTCTTCTAATTGGCTGACGTTGTTTTGCTTATCAGCCCATATACATAATTCAGTCATGTGACCGTGACGACATCAACGATTTTTCATGTTTTACTCCGGATAAAAAAGTTTTTAAAGTAATGACCATGATGACTGTACTATTTTTTCTGTCTATTCGAGATAACATAAACAATGTGGTGCACACTGTTAAATAACCCGCTACGCGCGTTTTTCAGTGTGCATAACATTTTTTATGGTATTTCGAATAGACAGAAAAAAGTATTACAGTTATTCCTTAAATAGTTTTTTAAACTTTAACTTGTCAATTATAAAGCTACGAAAAATCAAGAGAGAATATTTTCCCGCCAAAATTCAATGGCTAATATCTCGAAAACATTGACATATATTTGTTTTTTGTTTTTTTGGTTCATTTATTTAACGCCTATATATATTTTAGTGTTATGCTAGCTTGTCATTTTAAAACTGAGAAGCTAACTTCCTTTACATACAACAAGATGTATTTTTCTCCATTGTTTAAGGATTGAATGTTCTGAAACATACATGGTAAATGAAACATAGACTAAACGTTAATTTAATACATTAGCATTTGGTTTTTATTCTTTAACACTTACCTTTGAAAGCATAGTTCTTGTCAGTTTCTTTTAAAGTGAAATATCGTTGGCTCCGTGTCAAGACACATATGCATGCCCGAGGGGACTTTGTATTTATAATATTTATAATCAGCCGATCAAATATCTAAATGGAACTCCACTTGACATTTGCAATGATAACCTTATACTATAAATAGATATGTTAAAACAAAAAAATATAAAAAGGTGTATATATTTCGCATACCAAAATCTTGATTTGTGGTTGTCATTTTAAAACGAATGATTCAATGAAATGCGATGTCTAATTAAGTGTACCGATTTTTTTTTTGGGGGGGGGGGGATAATAAAACTTAAATTTGATTCAGAATCAAATTCTAATATATTTTATAATGTTCATCTTTTTTTTTTATATATAAGCATTTTTTTTATCTTCATTAATTCAATGTTATTCATTTTAAGTAGTATACATGTAACAACTGCGAACTCTTAGTACTTATTCTTTTAATTCAGTATTTACCGAAGAGAAACATTATATTTCTATCAAATGTAGACATAATTCGAATTTTCATTTTCTGATAACACGCTAGCTTATTTTATTTACTTAGAAAGGTACATTGATTTTAAAGAGCTGGAAATTGTCTGCAAGAATGTGTTTTTAGATATAGATTTTATATTCTATATAGTATACATTTTCTCAAATTGCTATGTAATAATTTAACTATTCAAAAAAATGTGGCTTTTTAATTGTATAATGTCTTTATATGCCCTATAATTGACAACATTTGTGTCCTTTGATCTTTCGTTCTTGCTACTACTATAAGACATTTTTTAAAACATATCGATACTGACACCTATTATTAGAGCGACATGTAAACTTTATAAGGAGAGGTCCTCTCAAGGTGTTCAATGAAAAAGACATTTATAAAATATTTATCTACTTACTATTTAAAGACTGCATAAAATTTAATATCAATGATGTTATGTGCTTTGTTCAAAAGGTGAGAATTGATCGAATATTCAAATATGGTGTTTACAAAGGGAGAGGATCTGTGTAAATTAGTACAACATTGAAAAGAAGTTAAAATTTTACTTCGTAAAACATATGCCCTCTATTTCGCCGACTCCTTTTTTTTAATCGAGAAAATTTTAGCCATTCAAGGGATGACCCGCTGTCAATATAGCTTGTGAATACCAATAAAGAAAAAACAAATGTATCTATAAGGATTAAAGCATGGTGGAATGTATTTTATGCCCTTTTGTCAACTAAAATATATTATTTGATTGGTTGCATTGGGTAATTTCGAATATCAAAACCAAAACCAAAAGTATTTTGATAGGAGATTGAAAAAACTATCTTAGGTAACAACCAACAAAAGGATTTTTAAATTAAATTCGAGGGCTTTTAGTAAAAAATTGAAGTGGAAGTTATTGAACTGTGTGTCCATCGTTTTATTTAAAACATTGAAAATGGAAATTCGGAATATGTCAAAGAGACAACAACCCGACCAGAAAAGATCAGATACATTTAACAGCCGAAAAACATCAATGTATCTTCAACACAGCGAGAAAATTCCACACCCGTTAGTAGTCCTCAGATGGCCCCTTAATACAAAAGCGTCATAGTTCAGTGAAAATGGATGTCATACTAATCTTTAAAACATATAACTTTACAAACATTAAAAACAAACATACATGACTAACAATGGCCAGAGACACCTAACTTGGGACAGACCCAACAATGTGGTGGGTTAAACATGTTTTGTGAGATCTCAACGCCCCCCTTTACCTCTAGACAATGCATAATAAAGCAACACACTTCAATACGCAAATTAAAACTCAGCTTAAAGGGAGTCTGAGTCCGATGTCAGAATAGTTTACAAAAGAAAATTAAGCAAAATGACAATGATGCACACCTTTGATGTTACTGACATGCCTTCTCCAGACCTCAAACTGGTTTTAAAATAAATGTGTTTATTTCCGATGCAAAGACCCTTCGAGTGAATTAATATTAATACTTAAATATGCAGTCGTTAATGATAGAACTGCAGTATCGTAACTCGTAACTATATCCTTTCCGAGTGAATCTGATGAAAGGTTAGGTTTCAATTTTAAGGTACATGTAAAAAAAAAGTTGTGGTATGATTGCCAATGAGACAACTCTCCACAAGAGACCAACATGACACAGAAATTTACAATGTCGGTCACCGTATGGCCTTAAACAATGAGCAAAGACCATACCGCAAAGTCAACTATAAAAGGCCCCGAAATGATTCCTTCATATTTGTGTTTTGTAAAGAATATTACTAAAAAGTTTGGATGTGAAATGTCTGAACGTTTAAGATGTATGCATGCTGTTTATATTTACAAATAAGGTGTCCTTGTATCGATGATAAAATTTAGTAAATGTTTTGACCAGTTTGTCAAAAACCCTAGTGTAATAACTTTTCAGTAAGGAAAACATTTTTTTCATCAAAATCAAATGGATTTCCACAAAAAAGGTAGCAGTAGTATACCGCTGATTGAAAGTCATGAATCGAATGAAAGAAATCAAATCCGGGTTACAAACTATAACCGAGTGAAACTTATCATCTATAAGAGGAAACAACGTGACAACAGCAACACTAAAGTGATACAAAAACTAAACGACAATGCAACATACGCAGAAACGTACTATAAATTAACAACTAACATTTTACTGTCTTGGTACAGGAATTTTAATGAAGAAATGGTGGGTTGAACCTGTTCTGGATAGCCATTCAAGATCGAATGGAACAAGTTGAGATGTATTAACACATTTCATCAATAGATTAAATTAAAACAATAATGTATCTACTTTTGTATTTATTAGTTTGCTATTCAAACATAACAAATTTAACACTTTAATAATTCTAACGCTAACGAGAGCATTGTTTCTTTTAGTCTAAATTCAAAATAAATAAATAGAAAAAGCGACTACAGAAAAATGAATATCTAATAATGTATTTTTTCCTCTGCTTAGTCTAACAAAGTTTTACGAAGTGATTCATTTAGTAATTTTGACATTTTAATCTGTCTCTTTGTTTAGTCAGTGTAGGCTTTGTTGTCGGTGTGTGAGTCTGTGTAGATCACTCGAAAACTGTTCATCATAGCAAGTCACACTATAATATTGTTTCTTCTTTAGCATTGTATATCAATTATTCTAAATTTTGAATACTAACTTTTACAAATGTGAGTATGTCGATGTAAACCAATTTAAATGTGGGTTTCTAAATAACTGCTAAATGAATGAAATTAATCATACAATTATATTATATTATATATTTCGTACTGTAGACATTTTTCATTTTTAAAGCATAAAATCCAATGTTAATATAGTAAATAAAAATAAGTGTTTCAAAATGAGCTGTTTTTTTTTTTATTTTAGCAATGCATTGTTTGTTTCCTAATTAAAGTAATTCTTATAAGTTAAGTTTAGCTAAAGAGTATAAGATAAAAAAGAAAGTGTTTATAAACTGTCAGGAATGTGTCTATACACAATTCAGGCGAAATTGAAAATGTTGAGATAGTGGCAAGACATCTTGATTAAAGGCTGTCAAGCATGAGTCACGACATATTCATACATTATTAAGAATGTCAAGAATGTGTAACACATATTCAAACAATGTTAAGAATGTCAAGAAGGTGTAACCATATATTCAACCATTATTTAGAATGTCAAGACTGGTCGAGACAAATTGAGGACAATCGATAATCGGTCGAGACTAATCAAGACACTTATCAGATGATAAAGAAAGTGTTGAGAAATACTTTTATCGCTATTTTGTGCATTTTTCCTTTGATCTTTTTTTGTGATAATTTTCATATCATGCTTCTCGCTTGTGATGGAAAAATTATCGCTAGAAACTAAGGAGGCCACGTGGCGTTGCTAACCAAATTGACATGAAATTGACAACGTCGTCATAGGTAAAATAGCGATAAACAGATTATCATTGGTCATCTCAACTCGATTGCTTTTCTCACTTTCGCTGTACCAGCTCAAGCGAGAAAATCAATCTCGTTGAGATGATCAACGATAATCTATAAATACAATGTTTATACTGTCACGATATATGTCCAGAAAAATCGAAACTTTATTCATGTTATTAGACAACTTCAGATTTTGTCAAGAATTTAAAAAAAAACTGATCAAAGAAGAATGTCTAGTAAAAATGCATTCAAAGTTCGACAAATAATTGTCCATTAGACATTAGAACCTTTCACCTGTAGATACGGTAATTGCACACGAGCGAGGAGGACCACACACGATAGGAATGGATAAATAGAACAACATCGTCCGTAAAAAATGACAATTGATCAACAGAACAAATGATCGTCTTTTTCGTTTGAAGGGTTTACATTTTGAAACTGATATAAATGTAAATCTAAAAGATATTTTTGCTTTTTTATAAAAGATTGGAAAGTGGACGGAATTATGGTCTTAAATCATAATGTTTTTAACCTCTCATTTTGAATAATGTCGACAATAATATATAACATTTTCATATGGATCATATCTTAAGTTTATACTAACGTTTAATACAACTGACGAATGGTTTAAACTTTCACTTATAAAATTTATCAGTCAACTTTCTAGGCCAACGTTGCCCTTAATCAATGGTGTTGAGCGTAGCATGATCGGTGACAGTTAATAGAGAAACTCATTTCACATTCCCTCTTTCCTGTGTTGATGTCATAAAATGAAGCAGTTGATTGTATTCAGAAGATTGCGAAAAGAACATTCATGTAGTCAAATCTTGTATGTGCACCTTTACATACGGTCACAACTCTATTCATATGATAAGCTGGTATTTATTAGTGTATTTTGTATGTGTGTACAAAAAGATGACGAATAAAAATAAGCTTTAACTGCAATAACGGCGTCTGTGTGTCTGTCGGTCTGTCTGTCCATCTAATGTATTTATTTATTTGTTTATTTATCTTCTCCATTTTATTATTTCTATTTCTTTATTATTGCTTTAAAAACAAATATTTATTTTTTATTTAGTCATTTATAAATTTCTTTATTTCTTCATTTCTTTATTTCTATATTCATTTCTTTATTCTTTTCTGGTGTACAGATCAGTCTTAATTTATGTATAAAAGCACTTTAAGTATTCCATTATTCCTATGCATATTTATCATAATGATTTGGCCTTGTATATATATATATATTTTTTTTTATCTACTAGTTAATCACAACCGAAATGAATGACAGACAGACATAATTTTTATATGCAAAACTAAATGAATAATTAAACTCACAAGGTTAGCGTTATATCGCAAAAAGGTTTGCGTTAAAACTCAAAGGTATGCGTTATATCGCAAATGTTTGCGTTATAACGCAAAGGTTTGAGTTATAACGTAAAGATAGGAAGAAAAATAAAAAACAAATAAAAATACGTGGCGGTAATACGCTTCCGTAAAAATCTACAAACGTACAAATAAGTTTATATTTAATTGCATTGGAAAACTTACGACTGACCAGCATCAAATCACTAGGATTTATGTCAGGTGCTCCTCCTTGTTAGGTATACGTAGCATATGGTAAATAGACCAATAGGTATTGTCTAACTTTGTTTATAAAACAAATAAAGTAATTGCATGACGTTGGTTTTCGGTTGTATATGCATTCATTTACATGTAAGTACGATTTATTCTTTTCTTACTTACTAATTCATCGCATAAATATATACAAATAAGAATATGTAGAATGATTGAAAATGTATAAATTATTTACTAGAAGCTAAATAATATTATGTTAGATCAATAAGTCATCGTACGGCCTTCATCATTGTAAGAACCAATTATGTTGCTTCCACATATTTGTTTCTGTATGTTTTGCTGTCAAGTTTATTCTGGCCTAGTTAGGTCTACGATTGACTCTGAAAAAAAACAATTTCATCATATTTCAAAACATAATTGTAATATAAAAAGACATATCAATGATAACTTAAAGAAAAGCGCTTCGGGCTCAAGAAATTAAACGTAATGTTTTCAATTTTTTAAACGTTTGTATTGATATGTGTATAGGTGTATGAAGAAAGCAACCCATTTAAAATGACAGCGATAAAAACAATGTGCAGGAATCTGATGTACAGTAGTTGTCGTTTGTTTATGTAATATATACGTGTTTCTCGTTTCTCGTTTTGTTTATATAGATTAGACCGTTGGTTTTCCCGTTTGAATGGTTTTACACTAGTAATTTTGGGGCCCTTTATAGCTTGTTGTTCGGTGTGAGCCAAGGCTCCGTATTGAAGGCCGTACTTTAACCTATAATGGTTTACTTTTTAAATTGTTATTTGTATGGAGAGTTGTCTCATTGGCACTCACACCACATCTTCCTATATCTATGGTTGCATACATATTTATTTTCATTAAAAAAACACTTTTAGGAACATATATTCATTGCATTGCCATACAGTTTTGTTATTTGTATAATCTGAATATCAAATATTGTTTATATGTTGCTAGGTAAGTAAGACTTTACAACTTGCAATCCTACAAATACTTTACTGATCAATGTGATAGTTCCGGGATAAAAAAAATATGTATAGCCATATATGTTACCTAATATCGGACGAAACTTTAGTGTTCTATTCGTTTGGTGTGTTTCGGCTTCTGATTCAGTCATTTGATAAATCATTTTCCGTTTCAGATTTTGTTTCCTTTTGTATTTTTGTTATTTAACTTTTTAATCATTAGTCATGAATATCCTCAATTGGTGTTTTATTTCGTTGAAGGCATCACTAAGTATATGTATATGCCAAAAATTATTTCTTGCAAGTTATACTCATTATCTGACATTTGGTATTCAATACTTACGGATCGTAATATAGCATAAACATAATATATAATATGTGTATAAAAGCATACATCAAGCTTCGAAGCAAACATAACAATAAGAACTGTGGTATGATTATAACTGAGACAATTATTCTTCAGCTAGATACAAAATTGCGAAAACTTGTCAAGATACAAGGCTTATAATCTAATAAAATAGCACACCAGAAATATAAGGATACCAACTAAAAATCAACTGACATACTTCCAGTGGATAAAATAGCATACCAGAAATATAAGGATACCAACTAAAAATCAACTGACATGCTTCCAGTGGTATTGTAGCACAAATAAAGGCAACAGTAGTATATTGCTGTTTTAAAGTCATAAATCGATTGAGAGAAAACAAATGCAGGTTACAAACTAAAACCAAGGGAATCACATCAAATATAAGAAGAAAACAACGAAACAACAGAAACACAGATTGAAGTGATACAAAAAACAAACGACAATGCAACATATATAGAAACGAATTATTAAAAATCAACTGCCATATTCCTAACTTGTTTATATGACATATTAAGAAAAAAAAAGGTGCGTTGAACCTGGTTTTGAAAATGAAAAGACACATGTCACTGACATGCTTACATAAGTATCTTAGTACAAAATGACAAGAAACCAAGAAATGAAAATCTATATATTACTGGTTAATTATTAAATCAGGGATTTCGTAACCACAAATTAAATAAAGTTTTTACTAAACTCTGCCATAGATATACAGATTTAGATTTGAAGATTGGTTGTACCTGTAAAAAGACTTATTTTAAACTTCCTCATGTTTACAAGGATGTTGCTCACCGTTTACCGTGCCCGAAAATTTACGATACGTTTTTTTTTTCATTTCCTCCATTTTCTATTTGAAATTGATATTCATTTTATCAGTCTTGCGGCTTTTGTTAAATAAGAAATGTTAAAATTCTACAAGTGCCACAATTAATGGCGTCATTATTGCGTAAAATTGCGGAATATACCAAATGAAGATATTGTTTATTCTTTTAATCTAGAATACGCATGAATTCTTAAGATTGAACAAATAAAAAAGTCAATTGATAGGTCAAGTTCTTACTTGTTTTGACATATTCCCTTATACATTAATTACGAAACATATGATATACAACACAAACAATTATTGATTAAAAAATATTTATACTTATAGCCGTCCAAGGAGCGTTAATGACATCCGCAACAAGACCAACTGCCCCACCTGCAATCCCTCCTACAAAAACGGGTTATATTAGGGTCTTGTTTTCACTTATCCAATACGTGACTGCGGTTATTGTTTTTAGAAAATATAGATATTTTCGGAATACTCATTCATATTTTAAAAGACTTGAAATTGATAATGTAAATATAATTGCAAAAGTGTTAAACACGTACATGGTAGTACATAGTAAGAAAGTAAGTAAGTAAGTAAGTAAGTAAGTAAGTAAGTAAGTAAGTAGGTGAGGAAGGAAGAAAAAAGAAAGAAAGTAAGAAAATTAGTTAGTAAGTTAGTAAGAAAGTAAGAAAATAAGTTAGTAAGTTAGTAAGTAAGTAAGTACGTGAAGTAATTAAAGTAAGTAAGTAAGTAAGTAGTTTATTAAAGTGTCACAATCTCATTTATATCATCATATACATTATAAAAGTCATTTAAACATATTAGATCCCTGCCTTTAAGACATATGAGACATTTTGACACTTTTTAGAATAAAAATATATGCTATAAATAAACTCATCATAGATACCCGGACTAAATTTAGTATATACGCCAAACGCGCGTTTCGTCTAGAAAAGACTCATCAGTGACTATATAACATAAACACTTGGATAATAAAACATACGATATCATTAAAAATAAGGCAAAATATATCAGCATAAATACGTGTTATAGTTTGTATGAAATGACCATGTCAGTGTTCAGGAGTATACCATTTAATATCGCAAGAACTCATTTTCATAAGAATGTCATACAATGACATATTTGTAAATGTTAATGAATTAAAGAAATATGTTTAAAAAATTAGAAAGTGTAGAATTTTTAAACCTTTATATGTGCAAGTATACGACTGGCATTTGGTATATCGAGAGAATTGCTCGTGAAAGATACCTAATGGTGGTGAAGTATTGCCAAAGGATCGCAAAAGATCTGGTATCGGTTCGTAAAGGTAAAAAATTGTAATTCTTCTTCAAAATCTGTGAATTATCAGCTGTTTTTTCAAAACAAAGAACAAATCCGGAAAAAAATATATTTGTCAAAATTATTTAATATTCTCATTAAGACTGCGCAATACGACAAAACACTACTTTATGAGAAAAAAAAACAAAGGCACAACACGAGTCTATGGGATTTATCAGGGAAAAAACATGCGTTGTGCCCATTATCGTCAAAATCAAATGTACACTGATTTTTTTTCAAATGAATCGTTGGTGTGTTAGATAGAACAGTAATAGTAAGGATTATGAAATTTAAAACCGTTTACAAGTTTTTTGTTTATTAAAACATTGAACTTTGTTGATTTTTCAGCAAAATCGATCGTGAAGAATGTGCAACATAATATGTTCATCGTGGCGTGACAACACGGTGAACATTTTGCCATAGACTTTGATGAACCTGTACAAAATTGACAAGACATTGTCGCTTCTTACCCATAATAGTCTACCTGATATCTTATAAAATATGATATACCAAAGTCATGGAAATATGTAATATATACTTTTTTCAGAACAAATTAGAAAATCAGAAAAAAAAGTATTTGGGTAAACAAGACATATTAAAAAAATAAAGTATACGATTCTAGGTTCAAATTCAAATTCTTTATTAACTTTGAGCCTTACGGCTCATCAGTATAATCAAGTACATGTTCAGTTTATACATATGGCATATTAGAAACAATATAAACAATAGGCATAATAAACAATAGGTGACGTCAGAAGTTTCGTAAGTAACAAAGCTGTTACGTTTAAGAAAGAGAAACCGACAGCTTGGCCAATGGCCAACTCGAATTATTTAATCACTATCAATGATTAGGATCCCAATTTTTTTAAGAAATCACTTAAAACTTACAAAGAACGAACCAATAAAGTGGTTTTTGCTATCAGAAACATGGTCCCTGTGCTATTATACATAGTAAGATAGTAAAAACCTATTGCATTTAAATTTAAAAACCATATTCACCAAACACTAGAGAACTGGACTGAATTTTCAAATCCAGGGATATATATTAAAAATATCAATTGTCATATACTTTAACGATTCGAAAAATATCTTTTGGTAAACAATTAAGTTTTTGCGAAATATCTGGATATTTAAACACAAATAAGGTTTCAAAACCATTTGAATTATAAGTAAAACATTTTACGAACAAAAAGCGTCTTGTCATTCGAATTATGTTAAAAGATGTTCGTTTACATATTTAATGTCGTTGAAATATTGAGGAGCTGTCTAAATTTGGTAGTTTTGTAAAAGTGTGCATTTTTAGACAATGATTTTTACCAGATACTGATCACAATGTTGAATCATTTTGACAGACGTCTTTATTTTTTTTAAATTTGTTAATTTTCATTCACGATCATATACCGGAGCTTTCATGATCCAATTGCAATGCTTGACCACCGTTTAATATTCTTTCACTATCATTTTTTCTCTACAAAACGAATGACACACGTGAAGAATATGTCAAGCAGACCCATTGGTGGCCTTCAGCTGTTGATTGCTCTATGGTCGGGTTGTTGTCGCTTTTACACATTCCCCATTTCCTTTTTCAATTTTAGTATATCTTAAATGTTCCACCAAAAGTAGTCTTAAGGTGTGTCTGAGTAGAAAATTGACGAACAAGGGGCATGAAAGATAACGTCTCGTCCTGTTTTTAAAAATTCATCTGAATCAATAGTCTACTGAAAATTTGTAATTTGGATAAACATATGAATTCGCGGTTCACCTTTTCCCTTAAAATCAAGATACATCGGGATCTAACAAAAAAAAAGATTTCTCAGTAATAATTAGAGACTGTTACTTGCGTAGAGGAATACTATGCACGAAAAATGTATATTAAAATATTAAAGAAGGTTTTTTTGTCTGCCTCTTCCAAACCCTACATTCAAATGTTAAAAAACAGAATGAAAATTGGCCAGGTTAACTTTTTTCTTTATGATGTTAATAGTTTAAACATTTGATTTGTATGTGTCTTAAACAAACAATATAAAACAACATACCTATAACCTTGGCAACAGTGATGTCTGTCCTTCTAGCAACGCCCCTATCAACGCCATCTGCAATCTGTAATGTTAGACAAACTGCTAAAACAAAATAAAAAAATAGACATATAAAGTACGAGAACATGCAATGGTTACTGAAAAACATAACAGAGCAGAATCAGACATACTACGTTGCCAATCATTGCAAAAACATTGTCACCTTTTACGAGTCTATTTTTGTCGATATCAGTATGTTTTTTATAACGTTATATTTGTGTTTTGTTTATTCGATTCGCAGTCCATTATTTTGCTTCCATCTCTATCTTACTTATTATTTTTTTTTGCAATAAATATTCCTGTTTTTATACTCTAATTATTTGTTTTTACACTTGATTTATACGAGACGATACCAAGAACGAAAATGGTTTATCCATTCAACTATCATTATGCTTATTGTGTTTTAGAATAAATGATGTAAATCAGGATTAAAGGATAATTCCTCAGCGTGAAAGCATACTTCTGTCATATGATATTTACGCGCTTATTCTAAATGCCGGTACTCAAAACCTTTTAGAAATACTTAAAATCCTAACCAAAACGTTTTTATTTGTTCTATATAACAACAGTGAATTTTTAAGTTTGACTCAATGATTGTGCAAGTCTCTATTGTAATTCGTTTATTGTATATCTATAATATGCATTTTAAGTTTATTTATATATGCATAGTAAAATTTCGCCAACGGGCTTATTTGCGGGAGGACAAAGTTCAACATGTTCATTGTAGAAGTTAGAAATAATATTTTTTACTTTGTCTGTCTGATCCCTGTGGACTCTTTTGAATGAAAAGAAAATACTACAGTTTTTCATATCAGAAGGTTTTCTTAATTTTGTCGATCCAATTACTTAATGTTGTCTAGACTGGTTCGCCAGGTATCAAATGCCCTTCTGCGAGTCTCGTCGTCTTTTGAGATTTTGGATTCCACCTATTACACTACTGTTAGTTTTAGAACAGGTGTAATGAAAACGATAAAATTATTTGATCAATAACCTAAAAAAAGGACTCATCTTCAAAGCTGAAAGACTGTTGTTGCTTGTTGTATCTTATGTTTTTTTAAATGTTGATAGAAATATAACAAAACGTCTACGTCTTAAAGCGAACAAACAACACATTTGATTTTTACAGATATAGGGAGATTTTGTATGTGTGCCAATGAGACAAGTTTCCATCTAAGTAACAATTTCTAAAAGTAAACCATTATAGGTAAAAGTGCGGCCTTCAACACTGCGAATTGGCTCACACCAAACAGCAAGCTATGAAGGGCTCAAAATACTTTATAAAGTGTAAAACCATTCAAACGAAAAATACAACGGTCTAATCTATATAATTACGAGAAACGAGAAACTCTTATGAACCACATGAACAGACGACAACCACTGAACATAAGATTTCTGACAGGTGCAAACAATTACAGCGGGATTAAACGTTTTAATAGTACCAACTCGTCTTCCTATTCGAAAACAGTAGTAAAACATCACAACATAGAAAGACTCACTATAAGATATAATTTGGAAGGCTTAACTCAATCAAAAAAAAAGTTATACAAAAACACACAATGAACGAATAAATTTGATGATTTAATTTGACACTTTATGTTGGCATATAATATTCTGGATTAATTTCTGAGTGAGGATGCCGAATAAAAAAGTTTGAAATATCAAAAGTTTGATAACTAATAGGACTGAATGTGTAATATCTGTCAAAATGATTATATATAAATTCAATAAATTGTTTTTAGAAGTCGATATAAAAAAGTAAACCAACAAATAAATGTTACTAAAAATCGTCATCAAAAGACTAAACAATATGAATTAAAAGCAACCTGTATTGTTTGGTGCTGGGTTTCGCCTCTTTCTTTGCAATCTTCTTTGAAGTGTAGTACAATCACTCAATAATGTTGGAAGTGTAGGCATTTCAATTTTGATGATGACTTGTAAATACGCATTGTAACGCGCTATCGTTCGCTCGACTGCTTCGCTATCCAAAGGGTACTTATCAATTTTTTCTATTTGTATTGCATACCAACCAATTGGCTCGGTATTCTCTACTTCAAATCGTGCAGCAATGATACAAAATTCTGCAAGATAATCATTGTAATCCAATTCCTCAAGATTTGCACTTGCAGTATGCATGAAAGTGTTTCGAATCTCGCGAATTCGGTCGACATAATCACCAATAGTTTTCCCCGCATGGCATGCTGTTTTCATCTCACCAGAATGAAGAAGATTTCCAAAAATAATGATAGACCGAAGTGCTGAAATATCAAGATCTGATGACGTCTTCATTTTATTCAAGCAGGATTTTATCATTGGATCGGTTGATAAAACTATATTAGCATTTATAAACTGTTCCAGAGTAGTCTTACTTGAAAATGTCGACAAGGCCTTAACTCGGTTTTCAGCAAAAGTCAAAAGCCATGATTTACATTGTTCAACAATGATTATGAAATACTTTGCGAACCGAGTTCGATTATTCATCTGTGGCTAAAAAATACCAAATAATAAAATAAATATTGTGAATCCAATGAATATGTACATGCGCGATAATCCTTTTTTTGCAGATTTATATTGAGTCGATGTAAAAGCGTTTCATTTTCATAAATGGATTTTAAAACATGTTTGTGATAACACTATAGCTGAATATATACTTTCATAGTACTCGCAGACATAAATTACATTCTAATATAACCAGTAAGAGTCCTTTCTATTATGTCTTTTGAAATGACCGGGCGGAGTTTGATTGTCGCTTTAATTCCAATAACTGATTTCTAATTATCTACCAGTGTCACCAAACAGATATATATGTAGGAGTCGGAGGTGCAATGGGGACGCTGAAGTGCGATTGTTTACGCCGAACTGCGACGATCCTAACCTGTTGTCCAATGGTCTATTAGAGGTTTCCCGATTTGATACGTATCAGGTACGGTTGGTACGTAACACAACCGTTGGTACTGTTTAGGAGGTATAATTTAATGCATGAAATTATTAGCTTTATTATGATAACATTAAAGAATTGAAATGCGTATTACCCAAAAACTGGTTTAACCAATTATTCGATAACGATTTCCACGTTTCTATAACACATTGTTTATGATTCCTCATTAAATAACTTTGTTATGCACAAGTGCATTAATCAAACAGACTTCTGTAAACAAAGTGAGTCGACACGGCCTTCATATTCTATATATAGATTTGCGTTTCTGTTAGTTATATGTATTATTTCTGTTTCATTTATTCATGGAAAAAAATGTGTTTTCTTACAAACTTTGGAATAACTAAAATTATAACTATAAACTGCTTTCTAAAACACAAGATACTGTTTTTGGTTATATTTGTTAACTTGTCAAAATTGTGTAGTTTTTCGTATTATGATTAGTTCATGCATGATTTTGAAACTAGATTTTATTGTTCAAGTAATCTACTTCTATCATTGCAGTAGATTTATTTTTCGGAGAAAATGAGGGAGTTGAGATTTAATTTGAGTGAGAAAAGTGATTTCTTTGACATATTTTTAATTGAGAATGGAAATAAGGAATGTGTCAAAGAGACAATAATCCGACCATAGAAAAAACAACATCAGAATGTCACCAACAGGTCTTCACTGTAGCGAGGTGGCCCCTAAACAGATATATAGTAGTTCAGTGATAATGAACGCCAAATTGTACACAAGAAACTAAATTAAAACAATACAAGACTAGGCACAAAAATTCGGCGGGGTTAAACATGTTTATGAGATCTCAATCCTCTCCCTATACCTCTAGCCAATGTAGAAAGGTAAACGCATAACAACATGAACAATATGCACATTTAAATTAAAATGCATTCTAGAAAGTAGATTAAAAAATATTGAAAACATTTAAAAAAAAATAAGTATTCACTATTCGGTTGCCAATGGAAAAAAATCATGAGTTTAATTGACTAATGACAATTATATTAAATACAATTGTACTGACCCTTGTGTTCAAAGAATATTTTGATAAGTGCATATTGTATTTGATCCTTTATTCGTAAAATTGCAAAATTGCAGAAAAATAAAAATGGTATTATAGATAATGAATTTGAATAACATACAATATGAAATTCCAACAGAACGGACAGAATTCGTTTTATTAATTACTATACAGAAGTAAGTAAATAACCGACATAAATTAGTGTTTATATTTAAAAACTATATCTTTATTCGTACTTCATTCATGTTTTTTTTTTATACCTGTTCATGCTAATTCTGATAATGATTATTTGGAACAGGTTTTGTATTCACCTTTAACATCATACCTTTCCAATATGGTCAATTTTATATGTTACAATGGCTCTTATTCTATTATGTTTTCTAAAAGCCTAGCCACAAAAAGCAATTTGTTTATGCTTTACTTATATCAAAATACAACAGGCAAACATAAGATAAACTATGAATGTGTTTTATATTTAGCTCTTTTTTATTCGATGCAATTTCAGGGGAAACAAATCTGAACTACAAACCGTTCGCTGCAACGGTTACTTGCAACGGTTTGCTGAAATTATAATCAAGTACACACAATATCGTTTGTTATGAATAGGTAACATATTTACATGAAAGTTATAATAAGTTGTAGCTAAAAATCATCAAAATACTTTATATAAGGATTCATTAAACATACATTGACATTAAGGGCATATAAGAATTATTCTCAAAAGTTAAATGACGACTCCCAGTTCGTACTACTGTTGGTACGGTAGCAAATCGGAAAAACCTCTAACAGACGTGCAATTAAAAAAAGAATAGTATTTTAACTCAAATTTATTATTGTCTGTTGATGAACAGTTTCATAATAAATGAGAGGCTGTCATCTTTGATTTTCTACACGTGGCACCTTCTTCATTTGTTCATATTTTTATATACTAGTCATTCTGCAATAGCATTCTATTAATACGTCTAATTTCTCATGAGTTCATTTTTACCTTAATATTATCATAAATTGTTGTTTTATTATCTAATACTTCTTTTGTGTGAAAATGCCATTCTGTACACCTTTGTTCATACATGTTGTGCCAGTCTATTTGTTACAATAAAGAAAATTCATTATAAAAAAAAAAAATATTATCATAAAGAGTCAGTCTGCGGACCCGTATGTTACAGGATATCACACTTCGTCGAAACTATAGCAGAATCTTTTCTGAATATCGAGACATAAATTGCTTCAGAAAGTTGACTTTATACTACCTATCAATCCTTCCCGTTTTCATTATGTCAAGTTAGTTTAACTAAGGCCTAAGGTTAAAGTTAGAAAGAGATGTAGCGTTTATACTAACAAACGACAAGCGACAAACTGCAAAAGTAGTGTGTGCATAGTTTGTCAAGGTTTATGTAAACTTTGTAAACGCATGCTTGGGAAGAAATTATCAAAACATGAGCCCGCTTAACCGTTTGCATCGTTTGTGTCATAAAGAAATACACTCTAAAGAACATTAAACACTGCTTTTACATACAAATTGACTACTATATGGACATACAAAATATAGCAAAATTGATCTTGTTTGTGTAGACAATTCTACTTAAGCGTAACCATCATCGCACTTTGGAGTAGCTACCAACGAGATGGCGTTACAATCATTGTACTTCAGCATGATCAAAAACGCACTTCAGCGTCAAACCATCGTACCTCAGCATGACCATCGAGGTTCGGGGTACCATCGCGGTTCATATAAAAGGAACTAAGCGTACGATATGGGACAAATAAAATTATATAGAATTGATAGCATTTATTTGCGCCATATTTTCGTATTTCAATATATCGGTTTTTTGTATTATTCTTTTCCAACCTTTATGCTATTTGTGAGATGTTTGTTATAATAGTGAACATAAATTTAAAACTTTGTACACACTATTTCACTTCAGCTACAAACCATCGCACCTCAGCATGACCTTCGCTGTTCGGAGTAGCATTGCAATTCATATAAAAGAACTAAGCGTACGATAAAGGATGAATAAAATTATTTGAAATTGATAGCATTTATTTGTGCCATAATTTTCTATTTCAATTTATCTGTTTTTGTATTATTCTTTTCAAAACTTATATTCTATTTGTGAGACATTTGTTATTATAATAAATTGGATTTGTGTAATCTATATAAATTTTTAAAATTTTTCCCATTATCTTTTTTCTTGATCATAATATGCAGCTTTTAAAAATAAGAATTATCGATTTAGGCGTGTTTGTTTTACAACTTAATAATTACAATAGATGTATGTTTCATTGTAATACTTTATTCTGATTGGCTAACTGCACATCACGTGTTATTTCTTTAAGCAATTGCAATACTCAATAAAACTTCATAGTTGAAGACTTCCTAGTTACCAAGCCAATACCGGAATTGAACTACTAAATCTACCAACTCAACAGTAAACTCAATAAAACGTCAGTCAAAGTCAGTAAATACGTCTTTAGAGGACCATCAACATCAGGATCAAGTATTAGCTCACCATCTTTCAACACAACATCATTCAGTACAGATATACCGATCATGACATCATCACATAACCAGCCAAAAGTAAACCAACCCCTAAGAAACAACTAAGACTGCTGAACATCAACTTCCGGATTCTAAGAAAAAAAGGGTGAACTTATAGAGGCAATTATAGAGCCAACTGATCCGGACATAATAATAGGCACAGAACCATGGCTAGATCCAAACATTAAATCAAGTGAAATTTTTCCTGATTACTTTCAATATGATATCGAACGAAGTGATCGTCCCAAAGACCCACATGGGAGAGTATTGATAGCAGCCAAACAATCATTACAACTAGGGAACATAACAAAAAGCGGTGAGATAGAACTATTAATATAATCGCATTAGAAGAAAAAAATGTTTATTGGTACATTTCATCGCCCTACAGATTAAACAGATTGATTGGAGGCGACTTCAACCTACCAGATATAAAGTGGCAAGAACAAACCATCATACATAGACAGTACCTCACAAGAACCGGTCAAACTTTTTCAGACACCGTAGCTAATAATGGTTTAGAACAAATCGTAAATCATCACGCAAAGAAAACACCTTGGATTTAATACTTACCTCTCATCCATCATTCAAACTAAGATGTAAACCATTACCATCAATGGGAAACAGCGACCATGACATTGTCTTACTTGATATAGCATGTAAACCTTTAAAACAAAAACCAGTTAAAAGAAAGATATACCTGTGGAAAAAGCATATGTATATATATAAGATAAAGGAAGACCTCCAAACGTTTAAGACATCCTTTAAAAACACCTACAACAAAACTGTAGAATCCATGTGGCAAAACTTAAAATCAAAAATTCAAATAACCATTGAGAAGCGAGTACAAACAAACATGACTCAAGATAGACACACACACACCCATAGCAATAAGACGCAAGATCAATCAAAAACAAAAAGCTAAGAAAACCAAAAAGAAAAGAGACCAAGACAGAAACAAGATGCTATACCATCCTGTATACTAAAGACAGCAGCAGACCAACTAGCTCCAATTCTTACAGAACTGTACCAAACATCACTCAACACCGGAGAAGTCCATCAATATTGGAAAGATGCAAATGTAGTCCCACTTTTCCAAAAAGATAAATACACTTAGCATCAAACTACAGACCTGTATCACTTACCTCCATTACATGCAAAGTCCTAGAACACATTGTGCACAGCATCGTATTGGACCATTTCGACAAACACAAAATTCTCACAAATGCACAGCATGGATTCCGCAAAAGACGATCTTGCAAATCCCAACTAATCATCACCATTTATGATATTGCATCAAAATTAAAAAGTTACAGCCAGGTAGATATCATCTTACTAGATTTTGCTAAAGCGTTTGATAAAGTGCCACACCATCGCCTACTACCTGAACTTGAGTATTACGGAGTAAATCCTAAAGCAAACAGGTGAGTAAGATCATTCCTACAAAACAGAATGCATAGCGTTTTTCTAGAAGGAGCTGTCTCTGAACAAGTAACAGTTTTCTCTGGTGTTCCTCAAGGAACAGTTCTTGTTCCCCTACTGTTCGTGGCGTACATAAACGACATGCCAGAAACAGCAACATCATCAAAGATCAAACTTTGTGCAAACGACAGCCTCCTCTATCGAACTATCAGTAACCAAGCAGAAAGTGACCTACTACAGAAAGATCTCACATCATTAGAGGATTGGGAAGATAAGTGGCAAATGAGCTTCAATGCAAGAAATGCATTGTAATTAGAAAATAACCAAGAACCGTCCTGTAATACCAATTAATTACAAATTACACGTACACACACTGGACTTCGTTGAAGCTAGTAAATACCTGGGAGTTACTATCAGCAATAATCTAACCTGGGACAGACACATCGACAACACAATGGGAAAAGGAAACAAAACACTAGGCTTCATATGACGTAACCTAAAAGATTGCATTAAACCGGTCAAAGCAGCAGCATATTCAACAATAGTAAGACCTTCGGTTGAGTATGCCTGCACAGTATGGGACCCTACGAAACATACTAAAATAAAAGCAATCGAACAGGTACAGATAAGAGCAGCTAGATTTGTAAACAACAACTACACAGCCCGCACACCTGGCTGTGTAACAAAAATGGTAACATCTTTAAAATGTGAAAGCCTGCAGGAAACAGAATTGGCTTTGCATGTTATTTAAAATTCAATATGATCTAATAGACATAGATAGGCATTAATATCTGACGCCAAACGATAGCCGGACGAGAGGTAAAAACCGCTTCTTCCGAGAAAGGGCCACAACAGACGCCTTCGGACAATCATTTTTTCCAAGGACCATTAGAGACTGTAACCAACTGCCAACATCAGCAACATTAGCTGACACAGTTGATGGATTCAGAGCTGCCCTGGGGGCATGCTCTGCTAAAATTTAAACAGTAACATCCTGTACATAGTTTTAATTGTATATATATATATATAAACTTTTATCCTGTAAATAGCCAAGAGAAAACTTTCTGTGTTGTCCGACATTGCGTTAGTTTTCGCGGGACCTCATACATTTAAATTTGAATTTGTCTTGAAGAAGAAGAAGAAATTTTTATTCATGATAACACCTGATCCCACAATAAAGTGCACATGTAAATTTAATAAAACAATAATTAAATTCGTGTTTTCATGATCATAGCTAAAAAAAATATAATATTAAGTATATATATAGCTGACATAAGAATGTTCGAAATTTTAGAGCATATATTATCAAAGTATTCACATAGAGACAAAATAGCTTTCTGCGGTAGATATAGAGATGATGGATTCATCTTATTTAACGGTAATAAAAACGAACTCCAAGAACTTTTCATAACGGCAAACAAGGCACAAGATTCAAAACAGACAGTCGGTCCGAGACCTCAATTATTTTGTAGTGCATATATTTTAAAACATACAAAATGAACTTCGGTCAACTCTTTTACACCCCAATGAAGATACAGAAAGAAACATTTAACTCTAAATTAAATATCTTCTGTATATAGTTAAGGTTACTCAATCTCTATTACGAATGTTTATTAAATAGTTTACAACTTTTTTGAGTCAATGATTCAGCAAAAAATTAAAAAAACAACTTAACTTAAAAATTGATCAACTCCGGAGAAGATTCAAAACAGACAGTCGGTCCGAGACCACAATTATTTTGTAGTGCGTTTATTTTAAAACATAAATGAAAATTAAAAAAATCCCGCCTGCGCTTTCTCAATGAAATTTTTACAGTGTGTTGTACTACTTTTGGGACAAATTATATCAAATTTACAGAAAACTTCATCGCCTCTAACTCAAAATATGGACAATTTTATGTTTAGCGCGTCTTGAAATCTTTTGACAGCTTCCGAAGTGCTAATTTTTAACCTTTTTCAGCTGGACCAAATCACTGCTTTCCTTAAAAATTTGGCACCCAAATGTTTTTACAATGTAATTTCACCCCCTTCTTGCATTAAACATGGAGAAATAAATTTGGAAGGGGTATAAAGATTAATGGCAAGAAACCCACTGTCAACACTAGGGACTATATTTGTGAACAATGAAAATCAAGGGACGATAATTGTGGTCTCGGACCAGTCTCCAAGAATATAGCACAATCAAAATCTCTACATTTTGCAACACGTCAAACGAGTGTATTATAGTTATTAAAAGTTAAAGGTACCTGGGGCCAATTTCACAAAACATTGTAAGTCTAAGATTACACTTACGTCAAGTCTTAATAGTCCAGTCGATTTGTGTAACAATTGCTCAGATTGTGGTAAAAGCATAACATTTTACAGAGTGTTGGTTGAGGTTATAACTATCATTTATAACTATGGAACCAATTCAGAAACTCAGAATGGCGGCTCTGGGCGGCCATTTTGAAATCATGTCCAAAAATTAATAAAAATTATTAGAAAAAATATGAAAAATATATTACTTTACCAATTGTGATAAACATTCGTTTATCTTATGTCAAAGAATATCAACTGAGGACAAATGAAGTATTAGGTGGCCATCTTAAATGGTGGCCATTTTGGAAACGTAAATTTCCAATATATCATTATTCGCTGTCCTGGATCGTTTTTTTAATTAATACTAAGTTTTATATGCATTCACAACTAGTTTTGCTAATCAGTTATTTATGACTGTAACAGTTGCTATTCATATAGGATATATTCACCAAGTGCTCAAATACGGCATACATATGTTAACAAATAAATAGTGTATTTAAAAAATTCGCGAAAACTCTTTTAATTGCACTTTAGCATGTAGGGCTTAGTTACTTTTTTACCACCAAAAAATGCGTATACACAATATAAGTTATGACCACTGTATGTTGAAAAGGAATAATACGTATGTATTAAAGTCACTGGAGCTGAAAAAATAATAAATAGACTGGAAAAAATTCCGTAACGCCAAGAGAGGACACATGAGGATTTACAATGCCAATTAAATACAAAAAGAGCAGACATAGACATTTGAGCTGGTAATCAGTCATTTTTGTAAGCATACAACTATTCCAAGTTGATGAAGGCTATCATGTGATGGGAGAATCACAAGGCAAAAGGTACTTATCCTGTCAAATCAAATCTTAAGATCAAAATATATTTTGTCATGAAAAACATTAACAAGAACAATATGATTGCAGGGATTTTTTTTCTTTCATTGTGATGAGGTATCTGACTATCATCATGAAGCCTCGACAATTATGATCGACAATAGAGTATTTGACTGTCACTTGAACTACTAACCATTGTTCTTTTAGCCAGACTCAGTGCTGGAGATTAGTATTTCAGGAGCAAATATCAGGCTAAATGTTTGTTAAAACTGCACGACAAGGCAAATAGACAGAATTCGAGACACAGAAAAAAAAGTCAAGAATCTGTTATCCATGGAATGGGGCTTGCCACATTGATGGAAAACAGTGACGGCTTACACTCTGGAACAGATACTGTTTTAATAATTGAAATTGATGATATTGGTAAATTGTACAGTAAAAGCTCTTAGTAAATATGAGTTGTCATGGAAGGAATGATTAATACAACACTTCTGAAAAATTGAATACTAGCTGCCATAGATGATATGCAAGCACACATGAACGGTTGCGTCTTTCTCCGGATTCTCTACGAATATGTTGGAGAAGTTCTGAAACAAGCCTTGTCTTTTAGTCGTGATTATGAAGGCCTCTTCATAGTCAAAGTAATAGAATAGTTTGAAGATTTAAGCTTGTTACTATAAAAAGGTTTACAGGGACATTCAATGTAGGCTTTCCAAATGAATTGGTTCCACAATCTTGGAGACATCTTACTCTCTATTTGAGAACCGATAAATTGCAGTTGTATCCTTTCAACGACGAGTTGCACAATTGAACTATTATAGCTGAGAAATGGTAAGTCTTGTCTGATTCTCAACGATATTTCTGGACTGTATCTCGATGTTTGGCCATCCTGTATCATTCTTACTAAGGAAACTTATGTCTGTTGAACTGATTCGTGTCAACAGCTGTTATTGAGTGTCCCTGTAAAGTTATTCTTAGTATCAAGCATATATATTTTGCCTGCTATGGCTATGGTGATGCCTTCATTTTTACCCTTTTATTATTAGGTCTGTTTCAGAGCTTCACGATTACAATTGTTTAAAATCAAGAGCACTAATTTATCTTGCTTGTATGCCTATAGATATTCTATGGCAGCTACATTCCAATTTTGTTAACTGCGTTGCATCAGTTCTTCCTTCCATGATAACTCCAAGATGTTCCAGGCGTTTACTGTACAATTTAGCTTGATCTGCAAGCTTGTAGATTGGTACAATATCTCTTCCAGACCGTGTGCCATCAATGTATTTTTATTATTTAGGAAAGCTTAACCCCAAGGATAAAAGATTCCTGGCTTTCTTTCTGTGTCTTTTATTCTGTCTATTTGCTATGTTGTCAAGTTTCATCAATCATCAAGCATGATACTAGTGATTTGACATCTCCAGCTCTTACTTTGGCTAAGGAAATATGTCTTGTAGTACAGGTGCACAGTCATGCCCTATTTTTGTCGATTTAAAAATGTCGATGTATCATGGAGATCTTCAGATACATCATCACAGAAAAAATACATTGCAGTCATTGTTTTTTTTTATCCAGTTCCACTTTATAGTGTCTGGTTACTTTAACTATTGTTTCCTTTCAATTGGGAACTTATCTTCAACATCAGAAGTATGTTTTCCCTTTTGCTGATTCAATATTTTGAGGTTTGTAAATTTGTTTGACATGATTTGATTCATTTTGCCTTGTGGTTCTGGAGTGCTTCTGCAGTTCTATAGCCCTCATTCAACTGTTTCGAATTGAGCGGAATGAAAACCAATTCGAGACCCAACATCTTCGTATGCTTGCATCAAAAGAGTGATTGCCAGCTCAAATGTCTATGACTGTTCTGTTTGTATCTGCTTGGCATTGCAAACCCTTACATGTCCTCTCTTGTCGTTTCACACTTTGTCTCCAGTCTAATAGCCCATTATGTTTTTCTGATATCTAGTACCAGTGTTTTTGAAATCTGCAATTTTGATCTTTTCCAAAAAAAAAAACTTTCGGTTATAAATTATATAATGTGTACGTAATTTCTGTTTTAAAAAGTTACTTAGGCAAACGTGTAAGTAACAGAAATTTTCATACTGATATCTTAATTTTGTAAACATGAGCATGCCTTATCTGACCTCTTTGTGAATATTCAATATAAATTAGTAAATAAAGTATGAATGCAAACAGTGAATTAATAAGATTAGCGAATAATGATATATTGGAAATTCATGTTTTCAAAATGGCCATTATTCAAAATGGCTACCAAAAAATTAATATATATATGAAGTCCTTGTCATCTGTGATGAATATACCATATGACTATATAATACTTTCCTGCAGCAAGCACTTAACTAATAAATAAAAGTGAACACGGTTACTACGGAAAGACAAACGTGTAAAGCAGTATTAAGTTGTACTACTCTATGTTAATGTGGAGGACAATGCGATAGAATATGATAAACATAGTGTGGTTTGACCAAACATGTACACTTTTTTTATTGTTAGATATTTTTAACGTCAATTGAGACAATTTGAGCAGTTTATGTTCTTATAACATTACTTGTATGATACAAAATTCATTATGTCTGCAATCAAGGTTTTTTGAAAATTGTTTCAAATGAGCAATATCAACAAAACGAATTATCCAGTAATCAGCCAACTATTATAAACGACAGGTATACAAATATTTTCTTGCTTTATCTGTACGTATAAAATAAAATTCTCCTGTTATTCTATTTTGAACAAGCGGTTGCACGAATATTGATTTCAGAGTAATAGTTCATTTTATCATCCTCTTCGTGTCCACATGTTAATGCTTTTGTACCCGCTACAAAACAGAAGAATAACCCTGGGAGGGGGGGGGGGGGTAGGCTCGCATTTTGTCTTTTTTATATAGCTCAAACAAAAACATTTGGATATCTTCCACAATGCATTTTTCTTTATTATATTGAATAATGACTACATATTTTGTCTTAAAAAAAAAGATTTTCAAGATGGACGCCATTCAATATGGGTAATATATCCAAACCTTTTGTTCAACAAAACAATTGGATTCAGCACTATTATTCTATTAACCAGATTTCATGTCAATATCTTCTCTAATTCATTTTCATGATTTTTTTATTATTAATCTATTGAGATCAAACGGCTGCAATTTAAAAATGGCCGCCTTTTCCGCCAATTTTGACTTTCAGATTGGGTCCATAGCTTAAAATGTTGTGCATGACATATACTACTACTATGCCAAATTTCATGCTTTTACCACAATCTGAGCAATTTTGTCAAAAATCTGCACAAATCGACTGGACTATAAGTCAAAAACTAACTTCAGAAAAGAACTTACGTCAAAACATTCGACCAACTTTGATCGTAAACTTAAGAGTGCCTCTATCCACACTTAAGTGTCTAAGAAATACTTACGACCACTCTTACGATTATCTTAAGTATTTATAAAATGATTGCAGCGTTGCCAATTTTTTTCTTTATACGCCACTTACGTAGAAAAAAGCACATGTAGAGACCGTATGACCCCACTAGATACGTATACAGATGCCGAGATAATAAACGGCTACCGTTTTCCAATTCAAGGGCCAACGCATACACATATTAGCACCTTAATGTATATCAAGAAAATAAATCTACAATTTTGCATCATATATATTGAATATATTAATTTAATGAAGATTAAACAGTTAACATGCTTGGAAGAGAAACGCATAGTGGTCACACAATGTCCAGTGGCTAATGTGTCATGAAATTCAGGATTAACGTAATTATACGATAAAATAACGGTTCCATAGGAGAGCCAAACTCCGGTGTATGGACACATTACAAGGTGACAATGAATATTACCCAGGAAGAGGCGATGATTCACAAGCTATTTAACGAGCACCAGCGTATGGTAGTATGAAGCAGGGATAGGGTAATCGCAATCTGTAATCATAATCGATTGTAATTGATTACATTTTTTCAAGTTATCCACAGTAATCTGTAATCGACCATATTTTCGATAACATGTAATCGTTATTTAATCGATTACAGCAAAAATTATGACGTTATCATCGATTACTTTCGATTACATTTCGATTACTTTAGTAAAAAAGTTTGATAAAATAAAACCTATAATTTAAATGAAAATAGAAAAATGCATATATTCATCAGTTTATAGTATTGATGAAATAAAGTGTATCATTATTACTTGAGAGTTTATCATATACCTTAAAATCATATCCATATATACTCGACATATGCAACATACTACCATTTCATCAACATACCACAGCTCATGTGGGGCATTTGCATCATGGCTTAATCTACTTTCAACACTAACAATTTGAACCAAAAGGGTTCTCCTTGTTTAGTGAAGTATGAGTTTTGCTATTTTTTTAGGGCTAGTTTAGAATGAAGAACACCAATCGAAGTGTTGTTATACTTTTATAAAATTGAGAATGGACATGGGGAAGGTGTCAAAGAGACAACAACCCAACCATAGAACAGACAACAGCAGAAAGTCACCAATAGGTCTTCAATGCAGCGTGAAACTCCTGCAACCGGAGGGTATTCATCAGCTGGCCCCTAAACAATCCTACCAGACTAACAAAATCCAGAGGCACGTGACTTTGGACAGGCACAAAAATGCATAGCTATATAAATGTGTCAGGTTTTTACTCATAATCGTTATCTTTCATATTTCCCTTCTTATATTCATAAGCGCTAACCCTGATGAGATACTATCACAGGACTCATAATAGCTTATCTTTAACAATTTTACTAATTTTCATTGATAGTTTTGCATGTATTTTAATGTCTATAACCTACTCAGTATTCAAACAAAGTGCACCATGCCAAGAAATCCTCGCTAAAAACTCCGGTGGAACTCCTGCGGCACCCATTAGTAGATACAGATTTAGTTTCATTCAACAAATTAATTTATGACCTTGCATGCACGTGTCGCTTAGAACACGACAATGTACCAAATGGTCAATATTTATCATCCGTGTAATGTGCTCTATGGGGTACTTGCAAACTTTCAACGGAGGCAATTGCATGGCATGGGAGAAACATAGAAAACCATTCACATTTAGTCTTAACTTTTTTTTAAATATTTAGAGTTCATAAGATACAAATATTCCGTTTGGAACACATCCTTTTATCCCTTGAATGAGACTTGCCAATTTAATATTGCTTTCTAGTCGATTAATCCATGTACAGGACAGGCAACTCTCTTTATTCAAAAATAAAATCTACACTGCCGTTAATTACACATGCTGTTGTCTGCTTGGAGTCCCCGCCTTAAAATAAGAAATTGCCCAACTCAAAAATGCTATATTCCTGCATTACATGATTTGTACCACGTTGAACCAACATTTATAGAATACATACCAAATATAGAAAGTTGACCTACAATTAAAAACATAAAGGCACATAGAGAAAAAAGAAGATTTATTTTTGGCTAAGGGTGCCGGTTGTACCTCTCTGCGTTTGAAATAAACATGAATATTTGCCACTTTACTTTTTCTGTTTTATAAATACTAACCCTGAGCTTTCTATTATTTGCCAAGAAATCCTTGCTCATAACTCTGGTGGACCTTCTACGGCATCAATTAATAGATGAAGACTTGACCTGCATACATGTACGTGTCGCTTATGCAATCAGGGGCGTTTCCAGGATATTTGAAAAAGGGGGAGTAGAATTCAATCTAAAAAAAAATTGGACTTTTTTTTGGCTAAAAAAATAAAATAATTGTGAAGTGCACTAATGTAACGGTTCCTGACTTGGAGCATGTATATTTAATAGTTAAAGTATCAGGGTTGATGCCGAATCCTCTCGATTAATTGTCTACGGTTCATCAAAATGAGTGGGTGGATCCAACCAGCAGAAAACCAATAACGAGAAATTCCAAATTTTAGGGTATAAGGCGTTACTTTACATTTCAATAGTCATAGGCCAGGTTTTTTTAGAGCATGAGGCATAATTCTGGTTGCCCATGTATAGGGTCCATGGGGAAGGTCAGAAGCTCCTGGATTTCAACAATTTAGCATCAAATCATGAAGTATTATAACAGCCTCCATGATAGACAAATTTGTGAAAATAGTCTGCTTTCGGATCATTCAAATTATGTATTGATTAACATGTGGATATCAAACATTTTGTAGAAGCAAGGAGGTTAATATAACCTCCTTGGTAGAAGTTTTAAATTTTAGTTAAAAGGTTATATGAAATGTGCCTGACAAATGAAAAATAAATCTTTAACGAAAGCTTTTTCTGAACTAGTACCCGTTTTTTTAAGATATCCCTTTTCACAGTTTTGGTCTTTTTGGGGGAAAATGTCGTTTGTGCTGTATTTAAACCCCTTTACCATGAAATTTGTTTTGCATGCACACGTATAAAAATTGCGGTTTTTATCCAACGCAATCATAGTTTTAAAACATTGTTTTCAATTTAGTAGAAATAAAAAGATGTGGTATGAGTGCCTCAATGAGACAACTCTCCATTTAAGTCACAATTTATAAAAGTAAACCATTACAGGTCAAAGTACGGTAATTAACACGGAGTCTTAGCTCACACCGAACAGCAAGATATAAAGGACCCGAAAACCACTCAAACGGGAAAACCAGCGGTCTAATCTATATAAAAAACGAGAAAAACTTATGAATGACATCAACAAACGACAACGAATGAACATCAGATTCCTGACTTAGGACAGATGCAAACAATTGCAGCGGGTTTAAACGTGTTAATGTTACCAAACATTCACCGTTATGAAACAATAGATTAACATTGTTTTTATAATACCCCGTTCTAGATAGTCAAATCTGACCCCTTCAAATGCAAGGAGAAAAAAAACCATATTAACCCAATTTCCATTGGGGAAGTGTCACACAAAACAACCATTTCATGTATAGATTTACTTACCGTTTTGGTTGTTTAAAAGGGTGTCCCAGTCACCCATGGGATAGGGGAATCAGTATAAAAAGAAATCAGAGTATGTGTTTAATTAATAAATATGATAAATTGCCATATTCAATACAATATAATCTAATGACGATAGTTTTGTGGGTTTTTTTTGCAAAAGGGGGGTTGGTTGGGGGGGGGGGGGCGTACGCCCATTACGTCCTTACGTGGACCCGTCCCTGTGCAATGTACCAAATGATCAACATTACTTAATTCAACGGCCGAAGCAATTTCTTTGCATGTATAAATGCATAAATACGTGATTGCACTTTTTCACTAGAATGAAGGGTAGACCATTTTTTCTCCTAATTTTGCCATACTGTTAAATGGGCAATGAAAAAAGAACAGTTTTGTACCTTTCGACAACCTGTGCCCAACAGGTACTTGTTTTTGTCTTGGATAGTCAGGATTTTGTTCGAACTCTCCCCTAAGCACAGAAATGTTGGTTGTAACTGTGCCAGAGAGTACAAGAAGTTCACTCTCTGAATAGTGTGGCTTTCCTTTTGTTATTTCCATCAGATCTACGTGGAAAGTATTCCGTCCCGTTTTATTACATAGGGAGATACCGCTGCGCATGCTTCAATGAAAGGAAAGTACGTTGCTAAGGTATTTATATCTTAAGAGTGGTCGTAAGATAAGACTTAAGATTTAATCGTAAGAGTGGTCCTAAGTGTAGGATTAAAACTTACGATATGCTTTGTGACATTGTCTTAGGATTGCACTTAGGAAAGTCTTAAGTATACCACTTAAACTTATGATGTTTTGTGAAATTGATGCCTGGCTTATAATATAAATACGCCAGACGCTTTGTCTACAATAAGACTAATCAGTGACGCTCATCAAGATAGTTCGTAGGCCAACAAGTACAAAGATGAAGAGTTTTGAATAAATCATACTTTGAAAAACAGTAAATTCACTAAAATTACAATATAATTGATTTTCATGTCAACATCGAACTTTGATTACTGGGTTGGTAACACCCGTGGAGACGAAACGTCCACCAAGCAATAGCAAACCCAGTGGTGTAAATATTATCACAGGTACTACACATGTAGGCATATAATCTAATACGCCAGACGCGCGTTTCTTCTATATTATACTCATCAGTAACGGTCAGATCATAAAGTTAGAAAGCCAAACAAGTACGGCAAAATATAAGGTTATTATTATTCCTGTCATGGATAACATAAGCCGTATTTTGCAAAACCTTTAGGAATTTTGGTCCCTAATGCTCTTCAACTTCGTACTTTATTTGGCCTTTTTAACTTTTTTGGATTCGAGCGTCATGAATGAATATTTTGTAGACGAAACGCGCGTCTCTGGTCTAAATACAAAATTCAATCCTGTTAGATATGATGAGTTTATGTATCCCGTCAAATAGATATTACCAAGATAGACTATTCAGTTTAAGTTCAATTAGTAATTTACGAAACCGACAATCACTGCAGAAGCTGCCTTTTTTAGTGAGGCTACCTTAAAAAAATTCTCCCCCCCCCCAAAAAAAAAAATGATGGACTGGTTTAGGATTAGCACAATCAGGTGAAATAAATCAATGTATATCAAATGGTAATTCTTAACTCATGGCGAAAGTGTATTGTAACTATTTTTGTTAATAATGATTTCTTTCTTCGATTTATCTTATGCATGTCTGGAGATTAAATTGATTACTTAAATAACATTCTTTATCCTTGGTTATTCCGACAAAATACAACAACTCGTGCAATAACTAAAATAACATTTGATTGATGTATTTACAATCGGTTCTTTGTGATTTTATCAACTTTTAATGTTTCACCCAATATTTTGATACTCGAACATCGATAAAGAGACTTCAAGGTAAAAAAGTGCATCTGGTTACATTGGTTAGTTCAATGTAAATTAGACAATTTACACTTTTTTAATTCTTTTATTGCTGTTAATTTTTGTTGACATAAGATTAATTTTATTTGCCATGTTTTGAAGTTTTTATTCTACATTCAAGTCCACAGAGAGTCATATAGTAAACACAAATATCATAACCACATCAAAAGTTAAAGCTTCTGCTAAAAAATTGAAGGTCCCTACTGTTTATTGGTTACCTAAACTACAAAAAAAAGTTAAATGTTGTTTCATCTTTGCCCTTTATTACTGTTCTACAACTTATCTATCCATTTTTATAAGAAGTTTCTATATTACCATAAAAGAATTAATCATTATCTATTGTAATAAAATATATGAAAATAGTTAAATTATATATGTTTAGAGTGTAAATAAAGGAAACAGTAGTATACCACTGTTCGAAAGGCATAAATCGATTGAGAGAAAAACAAATCTGGGTTACAAACCAAAACTGAGATGAACACATCAACTATAAGAGGAAAACAACGAAACAACAGAAACACTGAAGTGCAACAAAAAACTGGAGGGGGACGATCTGGAAGGATAAGCAGATCCTAGATTCTGCTCCATATGTGGCACCCGTCGTGTTGCTTATGTTTTTACAAATCTGGTACATAGTCTTATTCGGTAGGTCACATTTATGAAAAGGAAAGATTATTTTAGTTACGAAATAAGGAACATATTCGATGTCATCTGTAAAACGGTTATTCCGTAACGATGTTAGTGTCTTTGAACTAGCTGTCAGTAACTGCAAGTACTCTCAGATCTGTACTTAGTGGGGTGTTTTGTTGGGATATACAAGTACCCGGCCAAGTCTACTCTGTTTTGTTAGTTGTATCCATATTTGTATCTATCTGATGAGTTTAGCCTTTTTCAACTGATTTAATTCTTATGTTGTACTGTGACACCACCACTATTCAAGTCAGAAGCCAGTAAATCGGCAGTTGTCGTTTTTTTGTGTGTTACATGTTTGTTTTTTCTTTTATTTTTTTGTACATAATTTAGGCCTTTACTTTTTACGTTTAAAATTTCAAATTTACATTTATCATTTCGGGCCATTCATATCTGACTATCCAGTAAGGGCTTTGCTCATTGTTGAAGACCGTACGGTGACCTATAGTTTTTTTTTTTATTTCTTTGTCATTTGATCTCTTATGGAGAGGTGTCTTATTGGCAATTATACCCCACCTACTTTTTTTATATCTAAGATCGGTAAAAACTTGTTAAAGTCATATTTATCTTTACCTTTGAACAGTTGTTTATACATGTAATTTATATCACGTAATAATCTTTCATAGTTACGAAATCATTACCTTACTCGGCTCTCATTAAATGCATAACTGTTTTATAATAATGTTAGATCTCTCTAAGATCTTATATGTCAACTAGAAAGCTATGTTTGTTTAATTCAACAGTTGTTTACATAGTTTTATGTTTGGTGTGCATTGATTTCATTTATCTTGCTAATGTTTTGAGAAAATAAAGTCAGTTTTGAATTAGATAATTGTGTGAACAGCTCATATTGACAGTTATGCAGCATTTGATATAGAGTTATTTAGAGCATACTACAGTTACAGTTATTTATTACAAATATTAACTCATTTATATAAATTCATACCTGTTGATAAAGAAAGCTGTGTTAATATCTATTTAAAACGACCTTGTTACTTTTTGAACAAAGTTTTGATTTTTATAAACAGTTAAATTATAAATCATTCAGAAGTGATATTTGTAAAATATTTACTGAACATAAAAGGTAAAAGATATCGGTTGGCGCATAAATATGAATGTACAGTAATAAGAACTCACTCTACATCCCGTTGATACTGTTTACTTGAACATTCGCAATGTAAACACTCATGCGTTTTTTCGGACTGCGTATGAAGTCATTTTAATAAATATGCTGGATGTGCACTGATTAATGTAATAGTAAAAGGCAAGGGAGAACATACTTAATTCACTAGTTGTTGAATTGTAAATCCGAGTACTCTCAGATTTATCTTTTTGTTTGTGTTATTTGCGTCGTTTTTAATGTTGTTGACATGAATATCAATAATGTGGTCATTTTTATAAATTTACTGTTTACAAAACTTTGAATTCTTCGAAAAACTAAGGATTTTCTTTTCCCAGGCATAGCTTACCTTACCAGTATTTGGCACAACTTTTTGAAATTTTGGATACTCGATGCTCTTCAACTTTGTACTTGTTTGGCTTTATAAATATTTTGATATGAACGTCCCTGATGAGTCCTGTGTAGCCGAAACGCGCGCCTTGAGTACTAAATTATAATCCTGGTACCTTTTATAACTATTAATGATCAAAATATATATGACAAACGGAATGTCAATGTTAAATAGAAAGCATCTGATTGTTTTCAAAACTTACCTTAGAAAGCATAGTTCTAGTCAGTTACTTCTTTCATGGAATATGGCTGCAGTTCTGTGTAGGCGTTAAAATGTGTGTGGAAAAGATAAAGTTAATAACAACACGCATGCCTGAAGGGATTAACTATCGATATCTATAATACTGTATTGTCATGTTGTCCCGAATCATACAATGATATTGGAATTAAAATTTAAGCTATAAAAAAGCAAGTTAAAGTCAGTGTGAATAAGGTTGTGCTTCATCTCATACCAAATTTCAGATCATTTTTCGAAAAAAGGTATGTTTATGAAAACATGATCATTATGAAATTATCTGTGCACATTTATTTATATTTTTTTATTTTTTTATTTTTGTGAAACAACAAAACGCGTTTATGGTACCAAAGATAAATGTATTTATTCTTTTTCATGTAAGGGTATTTTTTTTTTATTTTCTTCCATATCGTTTCATAAATTACTCAGAAAAAATACTTTCAAAAATATTTATACTGAACTTTTTTTATTTTGTGCTTTATCTATGGAAAACTGGGCACACCAAATGAACTAAGATCAGACATGTTTTATTGTGTGCCAACTGGCGTACTGAAATACATTGTAAGTTAGTACAATGCGACATTTTTATTTTTATTTTGATGATTATTTTGTCTTTCCGTCTTGTCATGTTTTCGCTTGACCCTTTCTTGTTCTGAACTGTCGTCACATTTGAAGCATGAGAAAAGTAAGGAGAAAGATACACACTTTTGTGTTATTCGAACTTATTCATCGAAAGCAGACTGACAACGCCATGCTGTATGGTAGATAGTTGTGTCAAAGGCAGTCACCCTACATCGTAATGAAAAAAGACAAACAGACTAAAATTACCACACAAGTCAAAACGTGGAAAATTAAAGACTATGCAACACTTGCCCCACCAAAAACTGGGGGTGATCTCAGGTGCTCCAGAAGGGTAAGCAGATCCTGATCACCATTTGACACCCGTCGTGTTGTTCATGTTATTACAAACCCTGTTAATAATCTAATTGGAAAGTGTTATTTCCATTATCCAAATTTTACATGAAATATTTTAGGTATGTATAAATTACTTGAAATAATGTTACCGACGATATCAACAATCCAGAAGGGAACATGTACAGCAGGTACATTTTTCGACTAACATACATCAATTGTTCATATATTATCAAAAATGCTCTTCATAAATTAAATTTCCATAAACAAGAAATGGCCATGCAAAGGATGAGTTTTCGTTCTTTATTATGAAATCTAAAATATCTCTTAAATCTAAGTTAAAAAAATAAAATACTGCTACATACCTATACTCAAAAGGTAACAGGTGTATACCGCTGTTCAAAATTCATAAATCGATTGAGAGAAAACAAATCCGGGTTACAAACTAAAGCCGTAAACAAAAAACAAAAAACACATCGACTATATATAAGAGGAAAACAAAATAGATATAATCTAAACATTTTTTTTTAAACTTTAACAATTCATTTGTAATTAATTATTTGCGGAATGATCATATAGACATAACTCAGAGTAACTGGTATTCGTAATATGTGTTGTTTTGTCGTACACATCGTCTATAGTTCGATCAAATTTTTCTGTATCATTGATTTTCTTTGGGTTTATATTTAAAATGTTATAAGCCTCTTCATTATCAATGTACTCGCTGCTATTTGTTTCTCCTTCAAATTGTTCACTTTCACATGTTTTGAGATTTATATTAACTTCGTTGTAATTTTCTGATATATCATAATAAGAATTGTCAGCAAGATGTTTCTTATTCGATATATCGGTGGTTAAAAGGTTGGAATATGAATATTCATTGTTAACATCGTCATTAACAATGACATCTTTAATCATTTCAGTGGCATTGGCATATACATGTATTTCTGTTCCAAAACAAGATTTGTCATTCGCCACTCTGTGCCCATCAGAGTTTGCAGTACTGTCGTGATCAATGTTTTCCATGCTGTTGTGATTATTTTCTGAACTATCAAATGGTTGCTTTTCGGAACATTTTCTGAAAAGAAGAAGAATTTAAACATAGTAAATCTGTTGTTGTTCAGAAATACCACATTGTCAACTAGATATGGTGATATGAATCATTTTTGTGATTTTACTTTTTGCTCACCATTTATCTAAAATATTCTAAAGTAAAGATATCTGTTATCTGTGCGTGCCAGAAGTTCTCAAAGTAAAGACATGATAACTAACAAATGAAATACCTGTACGAAAATTTCTCTAAAAATTCTTATGACCTACCACAATGAGCAAGGGTGTAGACCCTAAGTATGTTGTATTTAAAATACGTTTAGCACTTTCTCGAATTTTTTTGATCACATGCCGTCATTGTGTTATTGTTCTTATACTATTAATTTTTGCTTGTTATATCTCAGTTTTGCTAATATGATTTGTCTATATGCTTTTTTGTGTTTCTTTGACACATATGACGTGGATCTGTAATTAGGCATCCCGTCATTGTGTTATTGTGCCAATATTTGCTTACATTATTATGTGTTTGTATTTATAGTGATTAAGATAAAAACACCATGTTGACTGTTGTACTCCTTTTTTTGACATTTTTACCTATTTGTGTCTGTTTGTTTTGTTTACACATCGCTGTCAATGTAATGACATGTTATACGACTACATACAAGTAAAAAATGTAGCTAGGTAAAAAACTAGGTTTGATCTAACAGTTTCTACATAAGAAATGGTAAGGAATATGACAGTTGTTATCCGTTCGTTTGACTGTTGGAGTTTTTGATTTTGCCTTTTGATAATGGACTTTCCGTTTGAATTCCCCGCGGAGAATTTTTGTGATTTTACTTTGCCTTATATCAAATCAATTCATTAAAACATTTGCGCAGCAGTCCTAAGTTTTGTAAATATTATATGATTGTATTCATCTATAAAAGGTTTTTTGACAAAATAGTTTGCTTTTTTGCAATTTATGGCTAAATATTTCTTGTAAATTTGTCATATAATCTTAAAATCATTTTTCAATGGGTTTCACAACACATTCCATTAGTTTTGTATTCTAGTTTTAACCAACTTTGCAGCTTTTCAGATGCAGAATAAAATTAGAATATGCTCATTATTTGGTTTTGAAATTTTTTATCTATTTTATTTTGGTCAATTAATCTTAAGTCTGTATATTTAAGGACAGCTATTTTTCTATTCCATATTATTACTCTTTTTTCCCTCTAACCCAATACAGGCCATAATTTATTTCACTCTTGTTTTAGATTTTACATATGCATATGGGTATTATACCTTCCTAGTTGATTTTTCTCTGTTCTCCTCTGTCGACCTATCATGACATATAAAATGATAAAAGCAACTGCAATTCCAATTATTACCCCTGTGGCAACTCCAATAACAACTAAAATGAAACATTAAATGCATGTTGTAACGGTTGTTCACAGAATTTTAATGTAAGAATTCCAAAAGTCATATACTTCGTGTTTGATAACATATGTTTGTGATGTCTATTATGGTTTGTTCCCTATTGAAACGAGCCCATATATTTCTTTTAGTATATTAAAGTACATATCACTCTTTTACAGATAAAAACGGCCAAAAAATCTCCATTTTGATGAAAACAAATCTTGCATGCAACCTTAAGCATATGGTCTGTGTTATTTCTAATTCTAATGCAACACCGTTTATAACGATTATTTTGATGTCACCAATTTGCATAGCATCAATTTACGCAGGGGCAGATGACGTATGCCATATTTTAACTGTATGATTGTACTTTGTTTTCTGTCAGTTATATAAGAATTGAGATGACAAAATTGTATTTTATGCACCGACGACACCAACTGGAGATGTGATGGTAAAAAATAACCGTTTACTTGCTCCTCTGACGCGTCACCAATATATTTAATATTTGAACACTATTCACATATTGATGCCGTCGGAGCTTAAAATTCAATACAATTATCTCCTCATCCTAAGAACTAGCATCCTGACCCAAGTCAGGATTATGGCAATTGTTATCAAATTGTTCGTTTTTTTATATGTTGCGTTTGGGTTTTTGTTGCACTTCAATGTTTCTGTTGTACCTTAGTTTTTCTCTTATAGTTGATGTGTTTCTATCGGTGTTGGTTGGTAACCCGGGTTTATTTTCTCCCTATCGATTTATGACTTTCGAATACAGGTATACTATTGTTGCCTTTATTTATAATGTGCCTTATTCATCAAGTAAGTATCAATGCGCAAACACTTAATAAACCAAACCCTACTGAAACGCAGACGACCAAACACCACAATCAGATAATCTACAGCGTATTCCTGTATATTATTCTAATATCAAAGAAAATATATATGCACATATGGGTTGACTGACGGGAATAAATTTCATTGTAAATTGAAGTAATCGTACATTTTTAATAGAATTGATCACACCATTTTACCTGTGTTGTCTGATGCTGAACTTAAAGATGGTTTAAAAGTGGTATTCGACATCGTAGAAAACGATAATGTTGATGGCAGTTCTTCAGTGGTTTGATAGTCTAAATGATGAAGAAAATAAGGGAACTTGATTAATACTTTTTTATAATATAAACATGATAAATGTCTTAAATTCAAATGTATCAATTGATCTAGTGTCTGGTCTAAGTTTTATACGACATTAAATAGAGAGACAAATGACGTAGAATTAAGCAATTATATGTGACTGTGTCAACATTGCAGCAACAGATTTGTGAAGCATGATTCTAGACAAACAGGACATGGTTAACGGGTATGCTTTCGTCTTGGCAATGATGCAACTTTGATTTCTTTTAATTGTTGTTTTGGATTTTTGTCTCACTAAATTTACTTAAATATCTATTTTATATTCAGAGGTAGCGTCTACATTCATGATATTTTAGAAGTAAACATAACACATACAAACGGGTATTTTAATGCGAATGTATTGTTCTGGTGTGGTGTTCTGCCTATCCATCAATGAATCGTTATGCAAGTTTATAGATCTTTGATTCAACTGAAAATCACGGACTTTCTATGCTTTTTGATACTAAATTGGAGTTTTATTCGGCATTTGACATTCACCCCAAACCGCATATCGCTCTAATGAATGAGTTGTTGCTATAAATTTTCCGTTGAAAGTGAGTGCGTTTGTCTGTTGGAGGAGAGAAGCGACCATCTAGTGTTTTAATTTCACTTAGTAGTTTAAGGTTTGAATAGTAATTGTAGTTTGGGGATTCAGTACATAGTTAATTTATCTTATGTTGATCAATTTAGGGCTCTGATCCCCAAATTTTTAAAATAAAAGAATACTTTAAAAACTGAAATATCAGACAAAAAAAAACTGTTACAACCTGTTATTTGTGTAAAGGTGGTATAGAATCCTTTGAAATTTCTCTCGTAGTCAGAATGAAAAACAACTCGAATACTACTGGATAGTGTAAATGTCAAAACCGGATTTTGAGTTCCGCAAAATCTTCCAATACGTTGATTTAAGTCATAGATCTGCAATTATAAAAAAAAGATATATTATAATCTCACGCATGTCTCTTGTATTCTTGCATGACATTAGTGTGATTAATATATATTTGATTGTAAGAATTAAGAGATGTAGTGTGACTGCCATTAAGACAACTATCCACGATAGGTCAAATGAAGTGAATGTAGGCAGTTGTAAGCTATCGAACGAATTGCAGCAGTGGGTAAAATCCATTCTGTCAATTTGGCTATACGGACACCCGACATGAAAGATTTAAACATCTCAAACAAGAAAACTTAAGGCCTAAATTATAACAAAACAATCTACGAAAATTAAATATTACAGAAAGGTACATAAATAATATGACAAAGTTAAACACCTGCGTGAGCGCTCATTCTCATCTAATTGTGGAACAAGAGAGCAATAGAAGCAATAGAAACGAAGTACCAAACATAATTGTACACATAATTACTGACAGGTATGTCCAATCACAACTTATCTATAAGTATGTTTCTCCCTTAATAGAATATCAGCAAATTACCCTCCTTTTGTATAGAAATAAAAAAAACAACAGAAGATGCACCCCTCCCCTTCTGACTGTTTACGAGATACATAAACATCATCTGGTATTTCAATATATAACAGGAGATAGCTGAAACAATATTGAAAAGAGCACTAGAAGGTCAGTGAAAACAAATCTTCATTTCACCACTTGCATCAAAAATTAAAGCAAGACAAATGAAAGTTGCACATGGTAACACTACCGAGTTTTGATGTACATTTTAATAATAGTGTCTGGGTTCTGATAAAAAAAGTGTTGATTATATTTATGTCCACTAATATTGTTCAGACACTATAATACATTTTTTTCATCATTTTTACGTTGACACGTGATACTAGATGATGTTTTGAAATATTATGAAAAGCGATAGTTAAATAGTAGGTACGGTTTATCATACCAATATGGTATTATTCCACTTCAAGTTCAGGCTTTTCTGTTTTGTTTTGTTTTTTAACTCAGCACAAATTTCGATTGGTAAACAAAAAGAATGAATCTGTACAGATTACATAATGTTGCAACACATTTGAGTCACTTGCAACTCTTCATTCACAACTTTGAAATTTACACAACAGTAGTGAAGCTTAAAAAACAGAATTTTCATTTGAAGTCAATGTATAATATAATGAAAATTAATTGAATATTGATGTTCTTATTGAAAATAGACAAATAACAAAACCTGGAAAACCACAGTTGGAATAGGACGGTATATAGCTTTATAAATAAAATTCTAAACGATTGTAAGATTCCCATATATAGAAATTTATTAAAGTATTGAATACTTGCCTCCACAAAATCGTAATCACAGTCTATTTGCTTTTCTAACTCAAAATGAAGAAATGTTAAGTTGATCGATGATTCGTTATATGGACTGATAATCCTATATTCACAATCTGTATTTCTGTTATAATTCTCCGGGTAGTTTGGTGATTGGATACGTCCAGATACTGCATTCAGATATCCGCTGCAATCTTAGAAAATGGATAACTACCATAATACGATTTAGACTAAAATGTGATTTAAATGTTTGCAGTATTGAGAAAAATCCTGTTTAATTCATATACAAAATTAACTATTGCGTTTTATTGCCTATTTTGTCTCTTTGTTTTGTTCACTTGTCGTTGTGGGTAAAATGAAATATCATGCGACTGTCATACAAGTGAGAGGTTTACCAAGCTATAAAACCAGGTTTCTACATACGAAAATGCCTGTACCATGTCAGGAATATGACAGTTGTCATCCATTCGTTTGATGTGTTTTAGCTTTTGATTTTGCCATTTAATTACTTTACGTCTGGAATTTTCCTCGGAGTTAAGAATTTTTGTGATTTTACTTTTTATAACACCATCGTGTTTTTTTATATAAAAACAAACACATTGCAATAATTATTGAATTTACATTATATTTTTTAAATGAACTGCTCTCAATTTTAATTCAATTTGGTAAACGTTTTACCAATTAAGATTAATTGATTTAGCAAAATTATGTTTTGCTTTGATAAGTTGCGAGAATGATACTTTATATATTTTTTCTAAATATTCATCTAGATTTATTTTTTAGTGGAACACTAGTACTTTTTAAGCTGTGTTCCTCCTGCATTTAAACTGAAAAATAATAACAAACGGAAAATTTATAATAATGCTTTCCTTTTCGTAAACTATATAGTATGTACATACGTTTAGAAATATATCTAACGGGTTATGATCAGATTGTTACACTTTTGTACTAATTGGAGATTTTGTATATTTTGAAGTTATAATTTTTCATGTCTGTGAAGTGTTTTAATACACACAAAAAAAGTTAATCACCCAAAGTTGTTTTGCAATGACAAATGATTAGATTGGTGACATGAAATTAATTACTGACAAAATAATCGCAAAATTTTGACCAAGGCGTTAGACTTTACATTACACAGAACAATGAACAATACACATACGGCATACCAAGCTGTGTTTATATGTAAAATTAGTACAAAAATTTAATTAAAAAACCTAAACAATGTCAATATTGAAAAGTCATGTAATCGATTTAAATGAAAATAACGATGGTATTCTGTAATTTTGCTATTTGTTCTTTTCTTCGGGACTGACATGATTACTAACAAAACTGTTTCGGTTTTATTCATCCTTGACTTTCAAATATTCGGCCTTGGGCGTTCCTGATGACGGTAAATCAAGAACAGCGCTTCGGACGCATCAAATCTTTAACGTTTATTTTATTTTTTTGTTTACACAAGAATCTTTTACTTTTCCTTGAGGAGATGACTAACACATTTCTGAAGATCTGTATCATTTTTTATTTTAACAGTCAATTTATCAGAAAGGAAAATGTGGTTAATAAAAATCTGTTCTTTTTTCTATCTATTTTATGTCTTGATCTTGACGACAAACTTTTATCTAAATTTTAAAACGATTCATGAATGTTGACAAAACTATTTTTCATTAAAAGATTGTTTTCCTATGAAAATATGAATGTCAACTGTCCGTCTTTCATTTAGATAATTTCTTTATATCACACAAAAGCTTCTGTCATATTTAACCACATTCTTAACCTCAGTTTTGTAATCGCCCACATGGAGCCTTTGATATGTTTGTCTCACTTTCTCAATAGTAATGTCACAGGCTCAATAAAAATTAAACTCTGTGTATATTTGCGTTAATATGAAGAAAACATTTATTAATAAATACAAGGTAGAAGGTGTGTAGACGAATGTGAACTACCGAATTAGACTATTTACCGGATTTGTAATAACATAAGCAACACGACATCTGGAGCAGGATCTGCTTTCCCTTCCGTCTTTAGTTTTCTATGTTGTGTCTTCTCTACTATTATTTGTCAGTTTGTCTTTTTATTATAGCCATGGCGTTGTCAGTTTATTTTCAATCTATGCGTTTTACTGTCCCTCTGGAATCTTTCGTCCCTCTTCTATACATTAGACACATATGAAGGGATCGGAAGGAATGTTTTGTACAGGGAGTTATATTTAATGATACCAAACAATAATGTCTTTACTTTCTCATATATGTTTTAAAATATAAGATTACGTTTTGAATTATTCATTGTAATTAAATTTGGTATTTAAGGATTTGTTTTTAAGTTGTATGGTATTAGTCATCACGGTTTAATCAGGTTCACGACGCATATAGTTTGATATGACGGTGTTTCAGAAAATGTTAAGTTTATACAGGTTTTCGGTTTATTCAGGATCCGGCTTAGCCAGGTATTCAGTTACAATAAATACCGAACTCTTAGTCCAATTCATGAGCAAATTTCATAATCAAAAGCTCAAACCCATTAAAAGAATGCATAAAAACAAGCATATTTCTGACTTGGTACGGACATTTCTTTACGTAGAAAAAATAGATTAAACCTGGTTTTATAGTTAGTTAAACATCTTACTTGTATGACAGTTGCACAAAATCCCATTATATTGACAAAGATGTGTGAACAAAAACAAATGAAATAATAGGTAAAAAGTAAGTGTTCAGCAGTCAACACTTTGTTATAGTCTTGATTTTTATAAAAACAAACAAGTATGTCAACAAGGAAAACAAAAAGGCATATCGACAAAGTACATTAGGTGTTTTGAATTCTTAGGACGATGATCCTGAAGTGAGATCTTATTTGCTTAAATACGTATTGTCTATTTGCTGTATAGTTCTTATGGATTCAAATAATAAAGTGTGTGCCTACATAATATTATAACCATTAATCTGAAACTCCTTTGGACATTTGTCACTGCCATCTGAATTCATTTTATGAATTACAATTTTTTTTCTTATATGTTAATGTGTATGAGCAGGAAATATGTTTCTTGCTATTCAATTACGGTGTATTATTAACCTTCTAATTTCTACATTACCTAAAAAAGCTTCTTCTTTATATTCTGCACTGAATCCCTGTCCAGAGATTAAATTGTTTGACCTTAGTATCAAAAACACAGATCCGGAATATATTACGGGTAAAAACGGTATTTGCTTGCCACAAAACGTTCCTAGTAGTTTAGCGGATTTTGAAATGCCATCGTTTACCTTCATGAAATGAAAAATAATTTTCGTAGATACAAAAGCATTCTTTTATAGTATATAACCAAAAAACGTTTAGGAAACATTTCTATGTAGCAACTTGCAAGCATCTCTTGGACATTGGTTTATATTTTAATTTCTAAGAGATGGTTATTGATGAATTTAAGTCTAGGAAAAGTACGAATGTTTTACTATTTGATATTCATTCATTATCACTAAACTAGTATATATATTTGTTTATGGGCCAGCTGAAGGACGCCTCCGGGTGCGGGGGTTGCTCGCTGCATTGAAGACCTATTGGTGACCTGCTGCTGTTGTCTGTTCTATGGTTGGGTTGTTGTCTCTTTAAAACATTCCCCATTTCCTATCTCAATTTCATATTTACTAGCACCGGGTTGTATACATTTATAAATTTTGTTCGTCAATAAAAGTTGGGAACAATACCAATAAGATATTAAAAATCATAAATCGAAAACAAATTGACTATGTAATCACAAACACAAGACGACAAAAAGCAAAACGAATACTAAACAAAAACTAAACAAGTTAAGACTTAGCAAATCAAATTTCACCAAAACCGGGAATCATCTCAGGTACTTGTGGATGATATGTGGCATTCGTCGTGTTGCTCATACAATAAGAAATCCGGTCTTATTCAAGAGGTCACATGTAGCAGTTGGAATATTGTAGTCACGACAATTGAAACATATATGTCGACACAAATAGTCCATAACCCTTAAACAACACTTGATGATATCAATCCAATTAACAAAACAACTCTAGATATATACCTCATTACATATATTTAACAATTTCATTTCGGGGCCTTTCATAACTGACTATGCGATATTGGCTTTGTTCATTGTTGAAGGCTGTATGGTGATCCATAGCTGTTTAAGTTCGTGCCATTTTGTCTCTAATGGAGAGTTGTCGCAACGACATTCAAACCACATTTTTGTTTTTTATCATATACATACCCTGATATAGTCCCTATCACATGTTCCAATTGAAGTATGCTCCAAATCAAAACTTGTAAATGTTATGTTTATCGGTATTTTGTTGACACTTTCTATATAGTAAAAGCATAATATTTCCTGAGGATAAGTTGTAGGAAAATTTGGGGATCGAATGAAACCATTACCATCTTTTTTTACATACACGCAATCTACAATGAAGCCATACAGATGTAATCAAATTAACCCCAATGAGTCAGTTAACAAAAGTACAAGATAGAATATTGAACACAAATATTCAAATCAACTACAAGTTCTACGCTAATGTGTTTGTATTTATAATTGCAGATAGACACTCGACAAAGACAGGTCGTCTGATGTGTTGAGGGCAAAGGAGGTAGTGGATGCCCACTGTATACTTTATTTAAGTTTGGAAACTGAACACGTTTGCGAAATAAATTCCTTTTTGAGGTAAATTATCATAATATTGCCAATTTAGGTATGAAAGGCTCCGTATATTTGACCTAAATGACAAAGGTTTTTCTTTAAAATAATTATGGTAAAGGCAAAGTCAAAACACATTAAATTTAGAAATATTTTTTTGAGATATACAACATGTGCAATTTGTAGCAAAATATCTTACTTACCAAAAAAAGGAGCAAACGATACCAGAGGGACATTCAAACTCAAAGATCGAAAATAAACTGTCAACGCCATGTTCAATATAGAAAACTTCATAAAAGTAAAATCACAAAAATACTGAACTCCGAGGAAAATTCAAAACGGGAAGTCCCTAATCAAATGGCAAAATCAAATCATAAAACACATCAAACGAATGGACAAGAAGAGTCATGTTCCTGACTTGGTACGGGCACTTTCAAATGTAGAAAATTGTGGATTGAACCTGGTTTAATAGCTCTAAACCTCTCACTTATATGACAGTTGCATCAAATTCAAACAGACAAATAATAATACATAAGACACAACAAAGAAAACTAAATACTAAGCAAGATAAACCCCATTAAAAACTTAATGTGATCTCAGATGCTCCGGAAGGGTACACAGATGTTCCTCCACATGTGATACTCTTCGTGTTGCTCTTGTTATTACAAATTTGCCTGAATAAAACATTACAAAAGAGGCGGAAAATACTCAAGGAATAATAAAATCACAAGTCGATGACAAACTGACGACAACAGAGTTGAAATCACAACATAAAAAAACTGACGATTCAGCAACAAGAACCCCGCCAAAAATAGTTGCCGTGAACTGGTAAGTAGATCTTGCTAAGCCTGTGTCATCCGCCTGTAGAATGTTTCTTATATTTACAATACAGTTGATATTAAAAATCAAAGGAAATAAAAACAAACGTTAATGCCTACTGCTTCGTAAGACTTTTTGCCTCAATATCCATTCCGAATAGAACATTGTGTATCATAAGGAATAGAAACGTATTAACATATTAGTTGCTAGATTTTAATTGAAACTATCTTTTGTTCTATAATTTTGACATACAACATACAGAGCGGAAATAGATGTTTTCACATTGTGTGGTTTTAACAAGTACGTGTGTATTTTTCGTAACGTCACAAGTATAGGGAAGAAGAGTTCGGGAAGATTCACATTACATCAAAACAAGTTAATACAAGATGAATGAATTCAACAAGCACTATGGACGGTTTAAAATATATGTAATGAAATTATATATTTATTGGTCAGCTTTTGGTCAGCTTTTGTATTCACAAGCTCATTATTTCCTAATAATACTATCTACATCACAAGCCGAAGTACTGCGGATTCATAATGATTCGTGTGAACCACAAATGTCGCTGCTAAACGAATAAAAATATCCTATATGGTATTCAGACTTTTTCAAATCACGAAATCAGATATCCACAAAAGCTCATATTTTCCCAAAAATTCACGAAAGTTTGTACCCACGAAAATAAATGAATCCACAATGTTTATCTGTTGACTATTCATAATTTTGACATTCTCAAAAGTGTACAACTAGTTAAATACAGACTTAACCTCATGTCTTTTGCATCATTTGTAGAGTGATATATGTTTATCTCATTTGGACTGCACTTTACTCTTTTGAAGTTAGAGTTTTCTTTACAGCTAGTTACAGGAACATATAGACACGCTTGTTTTGCCATTTTTGTGTTTTACTTTGGGAAAGATCAAATATTTACCATCATTGAAATAGGGGATATCAATGTCAACAAAATTATGTTTTTACGCATTCTAATTTTTATAAAGAAAAGTTTCGTAAAAAGAAGTAAATAAATCTCCTTACTTCTATATGTATAACAAAAATATGTTACCTTGGCTGTCATTAAAAACTGCTAGAAATCCTTTCCTTATAACATTTTTGTCACTATGAAATTTTATTATAACCACACCGGACAGTGCAAGTAATGGGGGTGGAATGTTTTCGCCACAGAATGTTCCAAGTAAAGTGAGGTCTCCTCCATCTTCTACCTGTAATTAGTTTACATGCATTTCAAGAAAAAAAAAATTATTATGTGACCTACATTTGTAATCATGAATCCTTATTAGTGATAAACTTACACGGTAACTTTCCTAAAAAAAACATGGATATTAGGGTAAATATTTAAAAGCACAGCAAACCCTCAGATTAATTAAATTATCTGTAAACTGTGAGATAATTATAGATTATTACATGGCATTTTCCATATTGGCCCTTGTATCAGCCCTAGACTCCCATATCAAGCCAGAGGGCTTTAGCCTGACGGCTTGATATTGGTCGTGGGATGATACCATGAACATATATATGGAAAATGACATGTAATGATCTATTTATCACATATTTTCAAGCAAGAGAAAAAAGATAGCATATACCAAGTTATGTTAGATTTTCAACAAAAATTCAAAAAAACATTTAACGAACAAAATTTAAAAAATGTATCACAGTGAGTAAACAAGGTTTTGTGAAAAGTTTAACACATTATTTTAACAATAAATATATCAATTCTCAGAATTGTAAATATTAAACGACTGAAAGTGTTACATTTCCAATTAATATCGCTAATATGGTTTGGAAATATGTCATAGTTCAACCTTTGATGTCATACAACAATCACTTTTCCATTATGGCGTCATATATTTTCTAAATTCTTTATGCCGTCAAAATTTTACGTGAACTTTTGTGATTTCCACTGTTGATTTTTACATTTTTTTTCTACTACAGCAGATTCGTAACTTTTTAAATCTCTTTTCATTGTGTTCTCATCTCCATTTTTTGTATGAATTTACATGCATCTTCATTTGATCTGTGAGAAACCTCTCCTGATCGTCTAGCTGCTTCGGATGACAACTTGTTTAAAAATAGTTTTTGGTTGACAGATTACCGGAAGTTAAGCTCGGGGGCTCGCTATGGTTTCGAGGGCTGATATCGATATTGGCCCCGAGGGCTGATAACCAACATTGACTTCCGGTCTAATATTGATCATGCAAAAACGTACATATCAGTACAAAATATGTGATAATTTGCAGTAGTTGTTTTCATTATTTTCGCGGTTGGAGTCGATACGCTAAACTGAAACTACCGCTTTTTATATTTGAACTCTCGATTCATTGGACTACAATAAGCATGATCTCAACAAACAGCGTATAAAAGATTGCGCGACAATTTCCAAGGTTTACAGTATGAAAAAAAAGTAAGTAACCAGAAAAACTTGTACCTGTACAGTATTCCCCGCTACACAGGTTCAAATATAGGCTGAAACTTTAACGAAAAATATAAACAATCTGATGCCATTGGATCTAATTGACATAGGCGTATTACAACAACAACAACAACAACAACAACAATTGTGATAAATGTTGGAAGATAAGAATTGAAAAACATTTATGAAATTTGAAAATTTTGCACTTATAATTTTTAACTTAAAATGGAAACGTAAAAATAAAACATATTCACTGATTGGTATTTCACTCAGAATAGAACCCGTATAACCTTATCTGATTATTAGTGGTCAATTAATCTATATATGCCTGAAACATTTTCATATTTAATGCAGCTTGTATATAGTGACAACATTAATCAAAAGTATGATTTTTTGTATGCAACTTTTATTTACATACCGTTACATAATCGTGTTTGCAATCAGAATTATCCTCTACCTCGAAATCTTTAAACACAAGAGTTATTGGCTGTTTGGTCGGACTCCTTATGACGTATTCACAATCCATATTGGTGCTGTATCTTGTTGGATAATTTGGCGAAGTAAGGTTTCCCGATGTCCTGGTAACATTGAAAGAGCACCCTTCAAGAGCAATAATTTGGATCATATTTTTTTATTTCTTATTTTTCTTTGTATTCGATCCTTCATTATTATTCGTTGGATACCATTTTCGTGGTTTTTGTGGGTACAGGTGAACCACATATTCAAATGTTCAACGAAATACATATTTTCTATAGGCTTTGTATTCAGATATTGGCAACACCACGAAATCAATTATCCACGAAAATGCTGGTTTTCGTCAATCCACGAAAATTGATACCCACGAAAATAAATGAATCCACAGTACTCTAATTAATTGTTACCGTTGATTACAACAAACATGATATGTTAACAACAAGTAAAGTAAGATATAAATAGATAGCATTTGTCATATTTTTTTATGTCTTCTTGACTTAAGTCTGTGAATTACGCGGGTTATTTAGTGTGTACAACATTATGCGTGTTGCTTCTTTAACAATACAACAAGTACAACACGACAAAAGCTTCCAAATATGCTTAATTCAATATATTGTTATTAACATTCAGATATGAGAAATAACATGAAGAACTTTGTCAACTCATTCATTCGGTCACAGAATGTACTGTTCACCCCTGTCAATGAAAAATATTTTTTAATTGAAACTCGAACAAAAACATGTTGATCGAGACAAGGATTTGTATAGTAAGAAGGATTGGAATCTCGTGAACTTTTGCATAGACTGTATTATAATGTCTTATGCAGCGCGAGATTTTGTGTGATTACCCGTGATGCATCTGGAAAATGCTCAATGTGCCTTGATTAATGGCGGACATTTGCATCACCTAAACAAATTGACACCCGATATGTAAGTATTACAATCCATATCTATTAAATTTTATGCTTGAAATAAGAAGTTTAAAAGGGTTCTGATGTAATTAATAACTTTTACGATCGCAGTAAGAATACACGGCTCCATAGAATTAATTTGCATATTGACCGAAGTGACCTCACCCTATCCCGCCTATTTGGCGGTCCTATCATCATTTTCTATTTTTATACTCCTTCCTCAAAAAACCGAGATGAGTGATAAAATTTATATTTTCTGATAGATATATGATATCTGATACTTCCTTCCTGTTTATACCGAAATGAAATCGTTAAACCATGTGTTTTGAAATAGTTTTACATCAATTTTAACTAGCCATGTTCCATAGAAAACTCCATAGATTTGCCTTTGCCGATGTGGAAAGGGACAATGCATGGATTGTAATATTTTCAAATGTTCAGCCCAGGTTTACCAGCATCATGGTATTGTGAACGTACATTGTGTACAAATGAATGTACATTTTTACTGACATCAAAATAATAATACACCAACACAGCTCATCTACTTTAATGCCTTTAATGATGTATAGGTAGTGCTGTTTTGGTCTTCATTATAAATCACTGCCCCCTTTTATTATGCATGTTATTATTACGGACTCCCTTCTTCTCTATCTGTTTATACCACATATCACATGCATTACAAATTTAAGTCCAATTAATTATTATGCCTGTTAATTATGGCATTTTGCTAGGCTAAATAATGTTTTTTTCTGCAACAACTTCAAATCCAACAATGAAAGATGTTTTCCTGCAACAGTGTCAAAGCAAAAATCAAAATAGCCTTGTAAGATTTTTTCCTGCAACGGCGTCAAAGCAAATAATTAAAATAGCAAGACGTCATAAATTTTTTAAACCTGTGCATTACAAATGTACCTGAGCTTTATCTTTTCTAGACCGAACTGCTCTAAACTATACTTCAGTCAAGTCCAGTTAGAGTTTTATATATATAATATATAAAGGATATTCTGTTATCCAAAATATCTAACATTTATTCCTTTTATTGTTATTTTTGATTTTTTGTTTGTTTGCGACATCTTTTGATCCTACAATATTGCAAACTATTTTATTTTAAAACAATAGAAACATTGCTACAAATATAAATTATTCCTGAATTTGCATAAACCCATAGAAATCTAACATAAATTTTGCAAATATAATTGTTCGAGCAGAGATCTGGAGGTAGTATTGCTATTGTTAAGGACATATTTGATATTTGAATTGTTTAAGCCATATGCTATTGTATTATTATTGCCACATGTAACTATATATTACACCTTTTTTTCAGTATTTTCCAAAATGCTCAAACTGGTGAATGTTAAGAAGAAAAGTCTAGGCACAAGGATTCAAGTCCATAAAAAAGTCTAGGCAGTTGTGTGCAAACAGCAGTAGGCCATTCATGCACTAATCATGTGGACTAACATATATACATGATGTATATGGCATGCCTTCAAATAGAAATAGAAATACTAGTGTACAACTGAATGCCACTTTTGACCAGAACGTTCCTCTGAATATCATTTATGGAGGATATACCAACAATGTTTCATTGGATCATTAACATTTAATCTCTTCTACCTTCTACCTAAACTTGAAAGCTACGCTTTGTGTGTAGGGAACTTTGATAGTGACTTGATAGATGATCATGTGATACCTGGGTTAAATTGGATTATTTCTATATTTTAATATAAAAATAAATCATTGAACATCTTCTTTTAAATTCCATTACATGCCAGATTCATTTAATATTTTAAATCTGCTTGGTGTTGAGTGTATATTGACGATGTACATGTATGTGTAGTAAAATAAGCAAGGAGCCATGGGATATGATTGAAATGAGACAACTATCCATTCAATATCAAATGAAGATTTTAAAAACTAGTAGTCTACATGTACAATGATTGAATCAATGAATGTATGTCAATCACCATCAACAAAACCCATGCCGCATAGCAGGTCGATAAATATTATCACATGAAACCAACAGCCCATACATAATACATGCACAAAAATTGTTTTTATACCAAATTTGAAGTTAGGACATAAGAGTTAAGAGATGCGGGATGTGGTATGATTGCCAATGGAATGAGACCGCTCAGTTCACCAAAGAAACAAATGATGTTGATGTAAGCAATTATTCAATCTATTGTTATTTCTTATCTCGATAGACAAAAATTGTTTTGCATGTATTATACAGTACATTCGTAATTGTGAGCTATAAAATCAATACATGTACAAGGCAAAATTGTACAAAAAGTATCTTCTGTTAGACAATAACCATTTTATAGTTATCATGTACATGTTAACAAAGACATTTATTGTAAAAATAGTTTTTATACCAAATTTGAAGTTAAGACATAAGAGTAAAGAGATGTGGTATGATTGTCAATCGAATGAGACAGCTCAGTTCACCAAAGTTCAAATGATGTTGAAGTACCGGTAAGCAATTATTCAATCTTTCCTTGATAGACAAAAGTCAGTGTTGTACATGCATATTAGAAATTGTGCGCTATAAACTCAATACAAGGCAAAACTGTACAAAAAGTATCTTCTGTTAGACAAGAAGCATTTTAGTTATGTTTACAAAAACATTTATTGATAAATATTATCTATAGACACTACAGTTTAGACCTCCCAAGCATGAAAGTTACAAACAGAAAAGTATTACTTTTGTTTTAATACTTGATGTAAACTGCTGTTACGTACCTCATATGAAAGTGTACCAATGTACAATCAGAAAAAGATAGTCTTCTGTGATATATGACAAGTTGCTCTTTTCAAGTTAATTTCTGTATTATACGTGAATAATACATAACCAGGAATAATTCCATGACTGACTACTTGAGAGGCTGTTATACATGTATGACATGTATGACAGAGAGCTGACACTATAAAATTGCCCTATCAAATTCATGCACAAATTGATGAAAGTGCTCTGATAAGAAACAAAAGTGCATTTAAAGATGTAATGTTATTTGTACAATTAAAAAATTTTGCTTGTTTTGATAATTTATAACGTTTCTTTTATGCCTATATATGTTTATGATGATTGAAACCGGCTACAGTAATATGCAGAGGCAGTTTTATAGGGTTTACCAGTGGGCTCCCTCTTTAACAGTACTTGTTCCAAACTTATGATAATGACTAGCCACTATGTATATAAAACGCAATGCAGTAATTCGTCCTGAAATGTGTTGTCAGTTCTTTTTTGCCACAAAAAATGTTTTGCACCTGTTTCCCGAAATTGAAAGTTTTTGAAAGAGTTTCCGAAGATGCAAATTCGCATATAACTATAATGACATAATTTACAAGAATAAGATTTTTTAAAATTTCTTTGACAATTGACTGAAAATAAAAAAAATACAGAAGTTTACATACAAACACATTGTCAACTGCCGTTTTACACATTGCATTACAATGTCCATCAAATAAAACAGTTAAATTGTGCTTTTTCGTCAATTGAAACTTGAGTGAAAAACTAAAATTATTAGTTTAAGAATGAATAAAGTCCTTAACCATTACAACATTGTCTATACCCTTTACGTGACAAAAATAAGAACACAACTCGATAAAAAAATCACGTTCCAATATCGTAAGTGACGAGTAGTAGTAGTAGTAATAGTGGCGAGTACCGAAGTCTCGCCGCGGAAGAGATTACGATAAATTGCGAGATTCCAATCCTTCTTACTATACAAATCCTTGATCGAGATATATGCTTGAAATTGCCTACTTGGCTGAAAATTAAAAATTACGACACGTTTATGACGTAACAAATAACTATCGTGTTTGCATATCAAATCCGTTGATTCGTTTATACAGAAATTGAAAGTTTTGAATAACACTATTTCTTTTTGCAATTTTATTGGCAAGATAATGATTTTTTTTGTATAAAATCTAATATGGTTTACTTTTTTCATGTTCATCCAAGCATTTGGTTATAATGGCCTAGTTCTTAATATCTTCCATTATCCAATGGGTTATCAGTAGCGTTTTGTTTTTGGTTCATGTTTTACCTTTTGGGAATGTTGTGTCAGTAGACAAATCGCGCGTCTGGCGTTGCAAAATTATAAGCCTAGTACCTTTGATATGCATTAAATAGAAACAAAGGAATGGAAAAGAAACATAGTGGAACTCAAGGTATTCAAATGCTCCTCTGTCAAGCTTATTCCTTTACATAACATACTAAGGTTACTGTCCTACCTGTCGAAAGTCCAATCAACAAACTGATCACTACGTTAAGATATCCATACTTCATATCTCCACGCACATTTGACTGCTGTGTTTACTTACTGTGCTAATGTGTAATATAAGTTTAAACTGTATTACGTTTGTAAACGGAAATATTGAGTGTTTACAAAGTGACAATATAAATACTTATACAAGTACTTATCCTCATTTAAGTGTTTCCTGTACAATCCTTTGATATAAGAATTGATTACATTTAAAACAAGATTGTTTGATTTTATTTTTTTTTTTCAATTATGTAAACATTTGATGAAAGTCCAATGTCTGGACTTTATTTCAATCAAATTACTTACTAACTTACTTACAAGGAATAAATATTCACGAGTTTCTGAAAACTGGTATATGAGTCTTAAATCTTTATTAGTGTACGTATTCAAAAAAATTATGTCATATCACAATCTGATGAAAGTAACTATTTACGAATTTAGTACGTCGGTAGCATCGTTCTGGATTTTAATACGACAAAAACCTTAAACAAGAACACTTTCGATTTATAATTTCCTGATTTTAGCAGCTGTGTGAAAACTTGGACCTTAAAACTATGACCAAAATTATTCGAAGATAAATATTGCATGATGCAGCTAGAATAGTACTTTTTTTTTTATTAAACTTTGTAAATTCTTTAACGGATCAGTTTAAAAAGGTATTTTGCATAACATGTCAGTATTTGAACACTGTCGAATGTCATAGACTTACAGCAAGTCAGCAGCGTTCTATGATAATAATTGTATTCTTGTCTTTCATTTTTGCTAATTTGGTTTGTTTATATGCCTGTATGTGTTCCTTTGATACATATGACGTGATACATTCCGTCATTGTGTTACATTTTTTGTGATATTGTAAAATAATTTGTATTTTGCCCTGAATTTTAAGGTAATGTGCTTTGTCTATTTCCCTTTTTTTTGTGTTTATTTGTTACACTTTTTTGTTTTAGTCCGGCCAATCTGTGAAAAGATTTCTCAAATAATGAGGGAAGCACAAAATTTTGCATGATGGTACATTTTGGTGTGCTAAGCAATATTAGCTATGGACCCACCATAATATGGCGGCTAATTTCAAAATGGCTGCCATACATTCTAAAATATCTTCCAGTTTTGCACAAACCAGAATGGATTTGATGCTGGAAGCACAAAATTTAACATAATTATTTGAATGATTTGGTTAACTTAGCAAGATATTGTTTTGATCTATCTTTAAAATTTAAAATGACGGTTTTTTTTCAAAATGGCCGCCTTGAAAAAATGCAAACATTCATTGTTGAGAATTGACCTGATTTTAATCATGTCATTCAATCTTTTCCAGTTCGGTCCGTTTGATTTTCGCTGGCTTGTCATTTCATATACAACGTAGTAGCTTTCATTAAAAGCTGCAATATTTGTTGTCTTAGGTCACACATAATAAATGTGTTTTGAGATTTATCTGCCGTAAGATATTATTCATTGCCTATCGTATTTCTTGGATTCCAATATTTTGCAATTTGAGCTATCATACTGTGATTTAAGAATTGTATAACCACAAATCAGTGAAATGGCAGGACAAGAAAGACAAGAAGGAAAAGGATATTGAAATAATAGAAACTGAATCACTTGGGGACATGGAGAAACCCAAAGCTGAAGACACTTTAACAGACGACAACTCAAAAATGACTTTTCAACAATTGTACCTAGAATTTTCAGTAGATAGGAAATCTAATGCTCAAAGAACAGCCGAGATTGACCGCAATATAAAACAGAGCGAAGCGCAAATTAATTAAATATGTTTTGGTCTCATAACGTTGCAGATGGGAGCAATATATCAGCAACTTCAGCAGTCTGAACAGAGGATAGACCACAAGGCTAGTGGTAAGCGCTTGGTGGAATTGACGGTCAGACAAATAAGAAATTAAATGCTGTGGTGAGACGGATGAACGAGCTAACAGTAACTGACGAAGGAGACACGCTTCAATTTAAAAGTGTATTGAACAGCGGGATATTTTCCAAAAAATGGAATCTGTTCTAAGTGAATCAGTGGCGAAGCGAAATAAAAAAAGTAATAACTCCTGCAATGGATACATTATCTAAGCCAAAATTTAGTCAGCACAACACAACTACACCAAAATTACAAACTCCCCGCCTTTGGTCTTTCTCCAATTAATTAGTTCACAAGAACCATCAAACGCATCAACGCTGTTAAATGCAAATTTGGTGTCTTCACATAAAGTCGAAAGTTCTATGTCAGGGCCCTTTGTCCTGATGAGACAGTTCAAATTATTCAACAACAACCCCCATTTAAAAAAAGACAGAAACCTCTCATACTGATCAAGGATACCAGCAAATGGCTTATGTGTCTTCTCATACATACTTACAACCTACTATAAATCAATCATATTTGGTTCAGAGCAGCAACCTATATAACTATTACAGAAACATTTGGCTACAAGTGGATCTATCAAGTTTATCAAATGCTGACTTTAGTGCATACTAACAGTATCATCCCTGTTGAGTCAATGGCAAATCTCCTCCTCCAGCATTATTACTTCAATTATGATACCATCATCAGCGCCTAAAGCTCTAACAGGATTGCCACAACAGCAAGTTGACTACACTGACCGATCCAAGAAAGGACATAGGAAACCAAAAGAGAGTGGTATCAGCTCTTCTTTAGAATCCTCTGTGGAGAGAGAATATACACGATGGCAAGAACACTCAGGTGCAAGGAACCGGAGCCGACGCCCACAGCTCCCAAACATGCAAGTATTCAATGGAAGAAGATCCATGACTTGGGAGTCGTTCATTTACCAATTTGAAAGGACTGCCAGTTGACAACAATGGGAAAACAGGAAACAGGTGTTTAGTCTCTTTGATTGTATGGCTGATGTTGCCTTGGAGTTTTGAAACAACTTTATATTTGGTGAGATTATGTCAAAAGTTATAATAAAGCTTCTCTTATTATTTTGTTGTTTCTTGGATGCGCATGATGTTTCCACAATGGCAAAATCAATGGAAAACTGCAAAAATTCTAACGGTACATATTATTACGTAATTATGACGTCACCAGATAAAAATCTTGATGTTTTTCATTTGTATTCTTTGACAATATGCATTTTCAAATTATGTGCCAATTTGAAATAGATGTCAAATATTTTATTTTCTTGGGCCAAAATTGGGCCTTAATCATGTTAATGCCCCTACTCCTTTGTTTGCAAATGCGTTTATTGACTACTGCAGAATGATGTCCTTTGTCAAATAAGCATGCATTTAATATATTTCATAAATTTAAAATACTTCCAAACTCTTAAATGATGCACATGTTGTTACTAATTCATTTATTATGACTGTAATGTGTTGCAGTTCGAAATTGACATATTTGACCGAGATAAGACACCCGTTCATGCTGGCTGTTCAAAACTCCTCCCTCTGAAAAAATCACATTACCAGTCGTTTGCTTGTTTACAAACAAAAAAGGGAGGTTCATGGAAGAGCCTACACAAACGCTCTACACTTAATACATATCTGACATAGAAATTACCTTAATTGTCCTAATAAGAACAAAACTTATATTCGAAATAATTAATGCAAGTCAAAAATAGTAATTTACCGGTATACATCTACACCACACTGAATTGTCTGGAAAACATCTAACCATTCCTTATATAATTGTAAGCACGTTTAAGCCTTAACTATATTCATATAAAACATATAACGTTGTTCTGTACATGTACATAACCACCCCGTCATTGGGTTATTGTGCCAATGTTTTTGTACAAATTTGTTTGTTTTTAAAGTGATTAAGATAATAACACACTGTTGACTGCTGTTCACCTATTTGTTTACATTTGTACCTATTATGTCTGTTAGTTTTGTTCACACATCGTTGTCAATATAATGGAATTTCATGCGACCTGTATATCATAATACACGATGGTCTTGCAGTATATATTCTCCGTTTTTTATCATCTTAATAATGTGTTATAGAGTTCTTTTATCTGTCTTTTTTAATATTACTTTTACTGTTTGGTCTGTTTTTGGTGATGCATCCCGTGTATGTGCTTTGTCAGTATGACTTTTAAGTGTTTCTTTGAAACATATGAGGTGGCTCTGTACTTAAACATTCCGCCATTGTGTTATTGTTCTATAATGATTTTTGTATTCTTGTCTTTCATATTTGCTAATGCTTTGTCTACTTAGTATGTCCTTTTGTTTTTCTCTGATACATAATGACGTGGCTCTTTTTTTTTAGAAGAAATACATTTTGAACATGCTCAAAATTTTCCACCGGACAAACGGACGCCGACGGATAAGACGCTTAACGGACATGCAACGGATAAAGACGGACGTCTAACGGATAAGAACGGACGTCTAACGGACATGAACGGATTGAAAAAAAGTTATCCGTTAGACGTCCGTTCGAGCTATCCGGTAAGGTGTGACCGAGGCTATAACTATTATATTAAATCTTATAACAATAAAATATTATATTTTTTCATATATATTTTGTTTACATCTGGATCTTATTTCTAAACCTTTAATAATATAATTTCCTAGGCACATGAGAGTTGGTAAATGCTCATTTGTGAACAGCCAGAAATATTTCTTACCATTAGGTAGTTCTTTAAAATTAGTACAAAAAGTGATAACTTTATCAAATAATAATTTCCTCTGTTCATTTTATAATGATGTACTGATATGAATTTGATCCATATGATAAGCAGTGATGAAACAGACGTTGAGTTCTCTCTAGTATTTTTTATTATATCTATCCTTCTCAATTCTAAGATCATGAGCACTTATTTTCATTTTACATAAAGCTCTTCTTATACTAAAATCTTTAATTGATAAATAAGCCTCCTTTACAAAGTCAGTCTTGAGGTTGAAATAATTTTCTAATTTACTATTACCTTGTGATAGGGTTTCAGATCTTTTGCCAAACCAAAATGTTTTTAAACTATTACAAAGTTTACATTTTACAAATTTAATAAATTTATTGAGCTTTGTATCTAAATTTTGTATATCAAGTGATTGAAGTACATATCTCATAGATGAATACCAATAATTAATGTTTTCTGCATCTAAAATTTTATTACAAACATAAGCATCATAAAGTAACCCTTTGTCCAATTTGTTAAGCCTGTGTACATATTTTACCATAGATATAATGACAGAAAAATAAAGAGGAAATCTTGCAACCTCTGATAACACTGCTAAATTTTAGGCTTTCTTATTTACACCAAGAATATACTTTAAATATCTAAAATGTGATTTTTCCAAATAATCATTTATGTAGATTAATTCAAATAGATAATCACTTTTTTTCTTGCAAGCAGCAGAGTTAATTTTTAATGAACCCCAAATTTCACTACAATATAATGAAATTGGTTTTATTGTGTGATCATATATTAAATGAATTGCAGTATCAATACTTCGATTACAAGCTGACATGGATTTTTGTAATTTAAATTTTGCCTTTAAGGATCATTTGAATAGCTCTTCTTTACCCCGTTGAAAGTAAAGACTATCCCCAAATATTTACATTTATTAACACATTCTATAACCTCTTTATCTAAATAAAGTGATTTCTTCAAACAATTCCCAGGCTTATTAAAAACTTAAACTTTTATTTTGGACAAGTTTACATCTAGACACCAGTCAATACAATAAGTTTATATATATGTAGCGATGTCGTTATTACGACATAGCTATGTCGTTATTAAGACAAGTTATGTCGAAACTACGACATTGCGATGTCGTTATAACGACATGTTATGTCGAGATAACCACATAAATATTTGTTTTAATGGCCCTTATCGGCTTCCGTACATTTGCCCTCAGCAATGCGGAGTTAAAAAGACTCGGTGTCGACAAGATATCAGATCGGTACCCCTAAAAATAAACAAACAAAAACTAAATAACATAAAAGACAAAAACAAAAAGATGGCCTTTATTCTTTTCGTCATTTTTAAAATGTAATGATCTCTACAATGAAGTTTACAAATCCATGCTGATAGTTGATAAATCTTAACATATCTATATAATTTTTACAAACTTATCCAGCGTTTTACATAGACATCTCTGGATCAAACGGGCCCGGGAGGGGTGCATTTCAATACTCAATTGATAGAGGGTGCCATTTGGTTTCCGGTACCCTACCCTTTTGTATAATTAAGATTCTACAAATGCACAACATTTAAAACTTGCATATGCGAAAGTGTGACCTTTTTCCATTTTGGTTTGGTTTCATGAGGTGTGTTGAAAAATTTACTACCAAAGTGACGATCAGGAAAATTGATGGACAGAAACACAGCCATGAACACCCCTTCTTTTGGCTGTGAAAAAAATTCCGGGCTTTTTAATTAACAAGTAAAGGGATTTTTTTAATTCTTATCATATATTTTTCTGATATTTTTTCCCTACCTATTCACATAATAATTAGCAGAAACATGAACATATTCAAGCAGCACACCCTATAACCCAGTATATAGGAAGTCTAACCCCCTGTTGGGATGACGACATGCTGAAAACATTTATGTTTTGAAATATCATTCCGTACCCAAACCGAACAGTAACCTCGCTTCATACAAAATGTACTTCGGTCAACGCCTGTACACCCCAATGATGCTACAAAAAGAAGCATTCAATCCGATTGTTAATTGGAGAAAAATGGATGAAAGTTATGAACAAGTGTTTATCGTCCAGTAACAAATATTACACTCATATCGGGACAGGAGATAGTTGTGGTGGTTTTAATATCGGCATATTTTAAACAAGAAATGCATGCTGAATATGTGAATAGGTAGTAGATTATGTCAGAAATATATGATAATTTTCCCTCTTCAACACTTTGGTACTCAATTTCTTAACACACCAGATAAATCCAAACCATGCATAATGGAAAAGGTTACACTTTCACATAATTAAATGTTATAATTTTTAAAATCATAATTATACGACTATTATTTTCAATAAATAATGATACTTAATGTACAGTACATCATAATATAAAAAAAAAGATGTGGTATGATTGCCAATGAAACAACTGACTATAAGAGACCAAAATGACACAGAACTTAACAACTATAGGTCACCGTACGGCCTTCAACAATGAGCAAAGCCCATACCGCATAGTCAGCTATAAAAGGTCCAGAAATGACTATGTAAAACAATCCAAACGAAAAAACTAACGGCCTTATTCAATATCAAAAAAATGAACGAAAAAAGATATGTATTACATAAACAAACGACAACTACTAAATTACAGGCTCCTGACATGGAACAGGCACATACATACATAATGTGGCGGGGTTAAACATGTTAGCCGGATCCCAACCCTCCCCCTAACCTGGGACAGTGGTATAACAGTACAACATAAGAACGAACTAATATCGCTGTCACACTAGTTTAAAGCCACTAACAACTAATTAAAAATCATGCATCTAAGACTAGATCGTAACCCTATTTGGCTGACTGAAAATTACTTGTATATATGGATGTAAATGTATGTTATAATTTAGGTTGCACTTAAATTTTAAAATATCCATTCATTCTTATACGAAAATGTTAGCGTACAAGACCCAAAGATGTGTATATGCAAACCGCTAGATAAGTTCGTAAAATGTAGATAGAAAAGTAAAGATTTATCGACTTTCAGCATACATTTGTTAACTTTATTTTACATATCATTATGATTTTAACATTAATGTCGGTTCAAACATTTGCTGATCTTGACTATCTTTCAGCTTTTAGTTAACTATAATATTCTAGAATACGGCTTAGTTAGTTATAATGGGTACGGGGAAAGTTGGTACGGGATACAGTTATACATTTTGGATCGTACCGGTATACCTGTCAAAATGATTTGCAAACACGTGGTTTAAGTAAACTATCTAAAAAAGAACAAGTTGCTTTAATGATGATCAAAATTTGGCGAAAAGAATATAGGATATCTTTTTGTTTTCGTCTTTTATGTTCTTTAGTTTGTGCTTATTTTTTGGGGTACCAATCTGTATGTGTCGCCTATCTTGTCGACACCAAATATTTTTAACTCCGCATTGGCTTGCTGCGGGCAAATGCACCATAAGAGTCGATAAATTCATTCATCTTGAAAGTGATTCCCTAAGGTCCGCAAAAAAAACTTCCTTCACGGCCTTTTTTTTCTATTATTTACAATCGATGTTGCTGATGAATTTTGTGGGGAATTTTCGCCGCTATATTTATAGCTTTGTCTTATGGTACGATGAAATGGTCTTATGGTATAATGAAATGATCTTATAGTGTAATCAAATAGTCTACTGGTATATAGATGAAACCCCGTGATATAATAAATGTTAGCTTGATATTGACATATGTCTTTATAAGATAGTTATATGACATAATAGTATGACAAAATTGTATAGTATAGAAATGTATCGTTATAATATACTGAGGTGACAACTTGGTATGCGAAAGTTGCTTAATGTTATATTAAGATGTCTGTATAGTATAACATGTATCTTTATGACATTGCAATATCACATTATAATTTAGTAAATTGACAAATCAGTATAAAAACGTAGCTCCATGCTATATCCAGATGTCTTCATAGTATGAAATATTATCTTCCTAACAAAGTGAAATAACAGAATAGTATGAAAAGGTAGCTCAATGTTATATCAAAGTGTCTTTATAGTATATAAATGTATCTTAGTGATATAGCGAATTGACAGAGTATTATAGTCAAATGTCTTTATAGTATGTAAACGTATCTTAGTGATATAGCGAATTGACAGAGTATTATAGTCAAATGTCTTTATAGTATATAAATGTACCTTAGTGATATAGCGAATTGACAGAGTATTATAGTCAAATGTCTTTATAGTATATAAACGTATCCTAGTGATATAGCGAATTGACAGAGTATTATAGTCAAATGTCTTTATAGTATATAAATGTATCTTAGTGATATAGCGAATTGACAGAATATTATAGTCAAATGTCTCTATAGTATAGAACATTTGCTTCATGATATATCTCTAACCTTAATACCTGGTTATTCTTATCATAAGGCAGCTGTGGCGTTCCATTTAACAGTCCACTGAAAAACATATTGTCATACCCGGACACATTTCACTGACACCGAGCTCACCATTCTATCCTCTTACTCTTTAAAGCGGAGAAGCAGCAAATACCAATTTTAAAGTCTATGGTTTGACCCGACCGGTGTTCGAACAAAGATCATCCCGCAGTCAAGGCAAACAATCTACCACCCGACCACCGGGGCGGTGAGACCAATTGACGTATATTTAGTCATTGCATGTCATCGTATGGCTTCAACATTGAACAAAACCTAGAATTATTGATATACGAAAAAAAATTTGTGATATGATTTCCAATCAGACAACTTTTAGCCATAGAACAAATAAAGTAAAAGTTAGCAACTTTTTTCACCGTGCGGCTTTGAAAAATGAGCGAACCCCATTCTATTTACTACATGTATGTTGTTTATTTATTAACTACTTTAATTATTGTGAGAATAACTTTGAAAAATAAGATTGATAAAAAAGTATAAACATATTCTGAATTCACAATACAAAGTTTGTACATCTGAGTAATCATTTTCTCTAAATTTCTGAAGATATTTGTATATTAAATATTAGTCTTCTACACATAATTTCAGTTAAATGTTATTTTCAATCAATAAAATATTTTCAATAAATTTCAAATCTTTGCCATAAAAATCATGTCACGCTCTTTTTTGTCCCTCACGATTTAAAGAGATAATTGTAACAGGTTTTAATCATCTATGCATTGAAAAAGTATTTAATAATTTACAAACAAAACAATATTTTCATTGAAATAAACAAATGTAAAACAACTCAAACGAGAAAACTACATGTAACTGCCTAATTGATGTACAAAAAATGAACTAAAAACAAATATGTTACACATATACAAACGACAACCACTGAATTAAAGGCTCCTGAAATGGGACAGGCACATACATAGAGAATTTGGCGGGGTTAAACTTGTTAGCGGGATCCCAACCGTCCCTTTCACTTGGGACAGTGGTGTAACATTACAACATAAGAACGAACTATAACTATCAGTAGAAAAAGACTTCAACTTATCAGATGGATAAAACTAGAACTACTACGCAGAGTGGACGTGGCCGGGTACTTGTATAATTGTCCTAACAACAAAAAGACATTACGTAGAGATCTGAGAGTACTCACAGTTACTGACAGCTAATTCAAAGCCACCAACAACAAATGCAAAAAAATCATGCATCTAAGACTATGCACGGGCCATCGATTTAAAAGAAATCATATCTCACGACGAAAATAAATTCCGCATCTACATCTACATCTATACGTTGAATTGTCAATCTTACCCAATACTGAACGTTTCTGGTGGTCTCAAATAAAAGATAAATTTTATAAGATAAAATATTTTAAAATAAAAAATTCCGAAGGGAAATCTGTCAACTAGGCAGACACTCTTCAGCCTAAGCTATTGTGAAGTGTTTCTCATTGGGTTTTTTGTGTGTTTGCACTCTTTTATGCTATTGATGGTCAAAGCAAACCTCTTGTGGAAATCAAGGTATTTGAATTTAAAGGGATTTTTCGAATGTATAGTCATATGTTGATTCTTAATCTTTATTTTATAACATGCATTTACTTTGAATAGACTATTTATCAAGAAAAAACAAAGAGTACAGACAATAAGTAATTAAATGTACACCAACACAGATAAGGGAGCATTCATTTCACTTCAAAAGGGGGGGGGGGGGGGGGCTGAGTCAGATATTTGTTTCGCCCAATACAAGAACTTTGTTTTTTAACGCTATCAATCAATTATGTTTTCTTTAAATTTAACACTATAAGGTAGGAGGAAATCTAGATTCAGAAAACTAACAGAAAAATTGTCTACAAAATACTACTTCGGAAACTAAAGACTAACAACAGGAACACACCAACAAGCGACTCCAGGTGCTCCGAAAGAATTATGGTATATTGTAGCACATGTCGTGTTGCTCACAGCAAGTACAATATCGATGGTGAGATGCATTGTTTGGTGTCTATTTTAAATAACAGAGGACGGAGTTTCCGAAATAACTACTGGAAGATATCAATGTTCATTTTTGACAACGATATTCCACACCAATTAATAAATAGATATAGGAAGATGTGGTGTGAGTGCCAATGAGAAAACTCTCCATCCAAATACCAATTTATAAAAGTAAACCATTATAGGGTAAGGTACGGCCTTCAACACGGAGCCTTGGCTCACACCGAACAACAAGCTATAAAGGGCCCCAAAATTACTAGGGTAAAACTATTCAAACGGGAAAACAAACGGTCTAATCATATAACAAAAGAGAAACGAGAACACGTATAAATGACATAAACAAACGATAACTACTGTACAAAACCTTAATCATGTTAATAACGACAGAAAAAAACTATCCAAGAAAAATAATGATCATGATAGGAAACACATGCTTTAGAAATTGTGAAATAGAATAGGAGATGTTAACAAAGAAGACAACAACCAGATCAAAGGAAAGAAAACAGCCGAACACAGCTAGAAAATCCTGCATCCGAAGGCGGGCTTAAAATAGCTTTATATTTGATTACACGTACATTGTAGTTTATAAAATATCAAATTATGGCTGCTATAAACTAATTGTCTATTTGTAGCTATTAAAAATGTCGAACCAGCCTATAGTTTTGCATTGGAAGACAATCTGAGATCGTCCTTTGGAATCGGAACAACCTACAATCTTTTTGTTAGACCTTTAGCGCAAGTTAATGTGACTGTGGCGTTAAATATCATTACTCTTAATTCGTTGGTAAGTACACAAAACATTGAATTGTTCTTTATCATGCGATGAATCATTCTACCATACAGATGTACAGATAAAACAAAGACCAAAACGTATAAATGACAAAGTCTCCTTGTATCCTGCTTCTGTTGCAAGCATACGGTTTTGTGAAACTACTGTTTACATGACAGTTCAATAGGGGTGTCCTCATTGTGGTCTGCGTTTAAGTCAGGTCGATTTAATTTAAATACATTTTTAACGATTGACATGATTTAATTTAAATACATTTTTAACGATTGACATGATTTAATTTAAATACATTTTTAACGATTGGCATGTAAAAAAATGTACAAAATAGATACCAGAATCTATAAGACAATATATATTATGTGTCTTTGAATATCAGGTGTTTTTCCTAGGTTCGGAACAGGAGTATTAAGTCGCTGAAGCTCGCATAACCACCTGTTTCTTAGCCTCGTACAAATACAGCTCATATTTACAGACACCAACAGTTATTGTCTATTTTTCTACCTACTATATATTCTGATATCTTCATTTAATTGTGAGAATAATCGATATCTACATTTCACTAGGGAGATAACCAATTTAGAAAGACAGATATCTTAGATATCTAAGAGGGTGAATAAAATCTTCTATTGATCCGTAGAGGGTCAGTATCGAATCATATAACTTATATTAACAACCACAGGCACTTGTTTCTATCCATGGACAGCCCACTATCAACGTGTAGTTAGTCGTTAATATACATGTACGTTGATAGTGGGGCTTTCCATGGATAGAAACAAGTGGCTGTGTTAACAACCCAAAATTTATCGCTAGTCTGTCGTGTATTTGCATACTATACAGATATCGCTTCAAAGCTTCTATCACTGTCAGTCTATTCGATTTCGCTGTGACATTTGATCGATACACATTAATTGAATACTGCTAGTCCATGAAAGTTGAAATTGAATGTAAAAACTCACACACATGAGATGAGAACTTTGAGGATTTAAGATACGAAGTTCAAGGGGTTTCAATGTAAATGTCACACAGACATAACATCGGATATTTGTAGATTTGCAAATCATATAAGAGTAATATAGGGGGTACCTTTTCGGGACGTCCGGATCGGGTGTTTTTACGCTTGGGATTTCGGGATTGATCCTTTCGGGATCCGGGGATTTAATTTTTTTAAATTCGGGACCTCGGGATTTCATAGTTTTAAGCCCGGGATTTCGGGATAACTTAAATGAACCCTCCGACCCCCCCCCCCCCCCCCTCCCCCTCCTTATAAATATACTACCACGAATTGATATTATTTGAAAGGGAATTAAATGAAGTGGTTGTGGATGAAAAAAAAGTTAATATGCATCACTGTAATTTCTGTTTTTCATCTAAATATAGTGACTGTCAGATTATTCATGATACACTATCTGTTTTTCGTTTTAGAGTATAAGTGACCAGTCGATGTCAATAGCTGGATATCTAACAATGGTAAGACAGAAATACAGGTGCTCAAAATCAGTTTCCTTCCAATCTGACAGATATCGGAAAATATCTACTATTTGCCCGACTTCAGAAATAAGTCTACAATCTTCCTTGTATTGGGCAATCGTATAATTTGTCTGTTCGACATTGAAAAAGTATCTTCTGCCAATATCTACCAACATTTGGTCAAATTCCTAAATTTCATACATTTTTATGGTATTTTATAAGATAAAATTTTGAATAGAAATACGGAATGTGTCAGAGAAACAACAACCTAACCAGAGATCAGCAACATCCGAAGGCTATCAAAGGGTCTAGATTCATTTGTCTCCTTAACAAAATGTAATAAACGTCACACTAAACTCCCAAATAAACTAAATTTGAACAAAAACACACAAGACTAAAAAGGCCAGAGGCTCCTGACTTTTGACAGATGCAAAAGTGCGGCGGGATCAAACATATTTTGTGAGATCTCAATTCGCCCCTGTACCTCTAACCAATGTACTAGAGTAAACACACAGCAATACATACAGTAAAATTCAGTTTAAAAAATCAATACATTCATAACCTTATCAAGTCTCTATGTACTCCGTTTTAATTACAGTTTTGGGATGATCAGAGGTTAGACTGGTCACAAGATGCTACCTATAATACAAATATACCGGCTATTTACAGTAACGAAGAATATATATGGCGACCGGCTCTTATTATTGAAAATTCGTAAGTCAATTCATTGTTTGAAAAAAAGTTTTTTTTTGTTTCTAACTCAGACTATATTTTAAAGACTTAAACAATGCGTGACGTTCAGTCGGTACCTCCCATATATAAAACGTGCAAGTTCTGATTTTCGTAATTAAACAAATCTTTTCTATTACAATTATTGAAACTTATATTGAAATAAGTCTTATATCCATTTAATGAAAACAAGATTCCCCACAAAAGAAGTCCAGTGGGTAAACTGCAGTTTAAAATAATCATCCTGGGACTTCTCCCGTGTGTCAGAAAACTGTCTTTTACTTTAGTAAGGGTGTTTAATTTTCGTAAAGAGGTGTGTTTAAATCCACAACACTGTCCGATAGATTTTCGAAAATTATTTTATCCCACAGGGTGTCAGCATCTCATTAAATTAAAGAACATTTGAAACCAATCCATACTATGGAGTGCATACTAGGTACACTGTGGCGAGACTATATTTCTAAACCTATCTTACAAGTTCCTTTTTTTCAAATGCAGTTTAAATTCCCCTTTGTCACATATAAAAAGAAGATGTGGTATGATTGCTGAATTACCTTAAAGAACATATATTAAAAAGAAGATACTTAATTATCTCATTCCAAATAAATTAGGTGCTCTTCACGCATGGATACATTATCTTTATTCAGAATACGTAAGATGTTGTACATTAATTCATTATCTTATTTCGAATACGTAAGATGCTAGAACTTATTCCGAATACATAAGGTGCTTAACATTGATACATCATCTTATTCCGAATACATGTAGTACTACGTATAAATGGTTTTACACTAGTAATTTTGGGCCCTTTATAGCTTATTATTCGATGTGAGCCAAGGCTCCGTGTTGAAGGCCGTAAATTGACCTATAGTGGTTTACTTTTTTAAATTGTTATTTGGATGGAGAGTTGTCTCATTGGCACACACACCACATAAATATATCTACGTAATATACTTCACATTGATACAGTTCCTTATTCCGAATACGTAACATGGTTGCATTGATACTTGATCTTATTCCGAATACGTAAGGTGCTCCTATAAAAATAATAATAATAAATTCTTTATTTAACGAAGGTAACTCATTTAACATACAATTGTTAATCTCACACAAGGCCTTCACACACTCATTGATACCTTTTCTTATTTCGAATACGTAAGATGCTTTACATAGATACAATGTACCTTATCTTATTCCGAATACATAAGATGCATTACATTTGTAAATTATGTTATTTCGAATACGTAAAGTGTTCTACATTGGTACATTATGTTATTTCGAATACGTACATGTACATGTAAGGTGTTCTAAATTGGAACATGATGTTAAATCCAATACGTAAGGTGTATTATGCTATTTCGGATACGTTAAGTGTTCTATACACATGGAAAAAAGTATTGCAACACCTTGAATTTTTAAAACTTGAAAAATCAGCCTCTTATTTTGGATGGAATATGATGAAATAATTGAAAAATAATATTGAAACATAATTAATGATAACATTGGCATTAAAGCGAACAAAAAAATGTTTGAAATTTTTTTTTTATCTTACCACAACTTTGATAACAAAATGAAGTATTTCTTTACAAAAAATGCATTTTACAACTTTTACTGTAGTCGAACTTTACAATCTCAGACATTTCCAAAATTAATCTTAAGATGATTGTTCACATCATGGTTGATTGTTATAATTATGTCAAATAATAAGTATTTTGTGCGCAGCCTCCATTCAAACGGATAAGCGCCTCTAAACATCTTCTAATTCCTGCCATAAGTCGACTAATTTGTTGCTTAGGTAACAGCAACCATTCCTGATGAAGGGCATTGTTTATTTTATGACGTGTTTGAACTGGTGTGTCCTTTCGCTCACTTTACGCCCAATAGTGTCCCATATATGATCGATTTGGTTCAAATCCGGGCTACAATCGAGCCAAGGAAGATAAAGAGAATTTCATTGGAACAAAGGATCTTCCTCTACGATACTAATTTCCAACGTTTGCGAGCTCTGCACTACATTGGATACGGGCAACTGTGTGTCTGTCCGTAAGTAAAGGTCCCCGAAATGGTCTTATCGCACGATAACCAGAAGAGATGAGTCGATTTTGAACAGTTCTTGTTTAAAGGCTCCTGTATGACCACCATTCTCTTTTAAGGATTGTATTGTTTGCAATGGGTTTCCTTTTGACCAACCTTCATTTTGCTTGATTTTCCCTAGCAGATGTTATAGGAGGCCTTCTTGATCTCGGAAGGTCTTTAACATCGTTTGTTGCGCGAGGTTTATTCTCAAAACGACTTATAGTGGAAAGGTGATGAACAACAATACGTGCAATTGTCACAGCGACATACCTGCTTCCCTAATGCTGATAATATGCCATCTGGCTTCAGTTAAGAGTTGTAGATGACCAATTTCAAGGTGTCCATCACATAACTTTATAAAAACTTGGTTATTTAAAGTGTTGAAAACAACGAGGATAAAAAATCTCTTTTTTATTGTTTACGGATACAGTTGCTGCATGTGCAGATAAGAACTTATCGAGTCGATATTTATTGATTAAATATAGGTGAGATTTAAATAATGTTTAACTAGTTCAATTTCAACAAATTATATCACAAAAAAAATAAAGAGTGTTTTTTTTTAATTTGAATTTCAATTTGGTGTTGCAATATTTTTTGTCAATGTGTATACATTGGTACATTATGTTAAATTCAAATACGTTCTACATTGGTACAATTTCTTATTTCGAATACTTTAGGTGTTCTACATTGGTACATTATGTTATTTCGAATACGTTAGGTGTTCTACATCGGTACATTATGTTATTTCGAATACATGTGTACGTTTTGTGTTCTACATTGGTACATTATCATGTTCCGAATAGGTAAGATGCTCCACATTGATACATTATCTTATCCTTATGGTATTGCGTATACGTTAGGTGCTCAACAAGGATCTGTTATTATATTCCCGAATATGTTATGCATTATGCAAATGTATTTATCTCAAAGTGGACCAATATAAAAAAAAAATATTTTAAAATACTGCTGCAAAAACATGCCTTAGCATTTTGGATTATCATATAAAGTTAAATGTGTTATATTTTGTCCTTCTTTGTAGCGTGCGTGATATTTCGATAGTGAGTGACGCAAATGTCCTGATGAAAGTTCAATCGAGTGGCTCTGTCATTTGGACACCCTCTGGAATCTACATTACACACTGTGAGACAGATGTGACATATTATCCTTTCGATACCCAATCATGTGATGTGATTATTACCACGTGGGGTTATACGTCAATAGAGATAGCACTGTATGTTTCGCAGGAAGCTGTTCGTTTGGAATACTACAAGGAGAACGGAGAATGGACATACCAAGGGTTTTCAGCCTTTACGACCTCAAATACTAGAGAGGGTTCTTCTACACCAGAAATAACGTTCACATTAAGATTCAAGCGTAGACCGGTGTTCCACGTGTTGAATTCCCTGATTCCAATGGTTTTGTTAGCGTTCCTGAGTTCAATGGTATTCAAACTACCTCCAGATTCGGGAGAGAGGATAGGATATTCTCTAACTGTTCTTCTAGCATACGCTGTCTATCTCACTATTATATCTGATAACATGCCGTCCACATCAAGTTCTACCTCTGTTTTAAGTAAGTATGTCTAAGAATAAACATCAAGAACTTGTAGCATGCTAATATCCTTTGAATTGCATGTAAGTTTTTAGCATCGCCATTAATGAAAATCGTGTATTTTGTTGGAAATGTTTTTTAAAAGTCATTTAATTAAACACCAGCTATTGTCTTTTTGAATCAGAATTATTGAAACAACAGTGTTTCAAATTAAACCGTGAAGAATGAATATATAGTCAATATATCTTAAATCTTATGAAATTCTTGTATTTGTTTCATAGTTTTTGAAAGGAAAAAGCTGACAATGGTAACTGAATGACAAATCTAGACAGAAACATTTCCCGCCAAATTTTCCAATGCCTATATCTCAGAAACAAGGACACGGACCTATAAATTGTTTCTTTTTTTTTAAGTTATCAATTTATATCAGACTTGTAAAACGATTTGTTAATTTGAAATAGAGTAGCGTATATCCTAAAAAGAAACACGAATTTTGCAGAAATGTTCTTTCAAATTGTTATTCCAGCTCTTTACCTATTTGCAAGTATTATGTTTCCAATTGGTTGTTGCTATACGAAATTTTTACGATTGACATACTTGGGGAGGCCTGCTACGAATGATTCCGACAACAAATGTAGGTTTTTTTATGCACCATTGTCTAGATATATCAATCTAGATTCACGGCATAACAAGTTTCAGTTGACAATCTTGAAATCGAAATATAACGGAAATTCTCGGCAGGGATGATATTTAAAAAAATGCGAGTTAATTACCCTGTGTTGATGTGTTAAGGTATATAAGAACTTCTTTTTTTATGAGACAAGTACCTACATATACATATCTACATGTACCTATATTATTTCTCGCTGCGAGTAGTCATAACTATTTACTGGGCTATGTATTGGATTGTCATCAGCGATACGATTTGAAGTACTATACTTTTTATAAGATATTTCTATTTCAGCTATTTATTTACTGTTTGTCCTAGCTTTAGGTGTCCTGTCCGTTATCATAACTATATATGTATTAGATTGTCATCATAAAGACGAACAAATTCCAGTTCCCAAATGGCTTATAAAGATGTCGACTAGCTGCTTGGCAAAATTTGCATGTTGGAAAGATAGTTCATGTTTGTGTGGACCAAAAGTGCAACCATACGGAGAAGCTAAAGAAAGTGTACCTGAAACCACCGAAAAGCATTCTGGGGAATTTAATTCATTGACATGGAAAGATTTAAGTCAAATATTAGATGGATTTTTCTTGAGATTGTATTTACTTGTTATTTGTTTTATGACATTAATATTGTTTCTAACATTAGTGATTGGATATTACATCAAATAATATTGTACATATTTGTCACTGGTTGTTATGATTATAGTAACAGGAATAATTTGTCTAGTAAATAATTTTAATATCATTGGAAGTCATACTGTAAGTTGTGAAGATCAAATAATAGGATACATTGGCGTTGTTAGTTTATTATATCAAATGAATGAATGTACTTACACAGCACAAAAACACTCACAAGCAAGGAACAACTATATACATTTCATGTCAATATATACATTGTACTGTCAGGTAACTATTTGAATAGTTTTACTTAGTCCTAGATAAGTATAAATTTACATACAATAGGTTAATTTCATGATTAAAGTTTTAGTATGAGGACAAATTACAGTCCTGTGGAAACAAATGATAGACGATATTGCTTACTAAATGTAGTTAGTTGTGTCCAAATGTATTATCAACCGATTCTGGTAGAATCCATCAGTGATGAAAATAAAGAAATTTGAACAATAAAATTAATAATCTACGATGGCAATTAAATTTATGTTCATTATTACATTTTGATAGTCCTCATCACACTGTTAAACATCCGCCACATCACATGATAGGTTTCTTCATTCGAATATCTATTTACAGCCATGTCAGTAAGTTTATGACATGTATGCCCCATAGCATGATGCTAGGAAGAATCACCAAGATAAATATAGGTACAACAGACTGTATGCCATGAAGACCAACTGAACCATCTGAAAAGGTAGAAAAAAGTCGTTACAAAATTGTACTGTTTCGTTCGAACCAAGATGTGTTCGATAACTCATTTAAAAATTTGATATTATATGTTATAAAATTCAAACTCATTTCAACATTCGTCATTTGTGTTAATTTTGACTTTCAATTTAATTGTGATAAACTGGTACCTTGTATCCATTAGTCTGGTACCCTGTCGGGGTTTTGTGATACAATGGTATCTATGATTCTTTATAACTATATCAGTTTATGTTTTTGTAATTTTGTATTTTCATTGATGATGATTTTCTTTTGAATACAAATGTTTTTATCCTTCTCAGACAGAAAAATAAAATAAATATCTTTTTTAGTAAAATTCTATATAATACGACACAAAAAAGCAAGATAAAACAAAAACTACATTCAACCACAACGTCAACGTGTTACAGATATAATGGACTATGCTAAACTGTAACAGTTGATAATAGAAATTACATTTTAAAATTTTTAAAGTATTGTTATATTTTTGCAAGCACCGATTTATTTCACTTTTGCGTAAAAGCTAGGCAAAGAAATATCCACCATTTACACCTGCCTATTACACATGGGTTCCAATATTTGAAGAAGAAAAAATGTTGACGAATAAGTAAAAAAACAAGTTTAAATATGCAACCTGTATTTTTCAAAATTATAATATGAAAAAAGCAATACTTAAAAGAATCATTTCATCGCACCTGATTTAATTACCAACCCGGCAGTTTTGTTGATCGAACATGTAGTATCTTTGATCACTGAAATAAATGTACAATGTAATAATCTATGCGAATGTAACTTCCATCTAACTTTCGGGGTACCTTGTGTTATAAAGGTTCAGCCACAGTGTTATATTGGGTTCGTGTTGCTCAGTCCTTAATGAACTTTATACATTTACGCTTGTTTGTTGTTTTACTGTGTTTTGTTGTCATGGCGTTGTCAGATTTAATCAACGTATGTTTTTTTATTGTGAATTTCGATATTGTTTGTGTCGAAACATACATAAAGGTGTTAGAATTATTTTTTATATTTTATTTTATAGAATCGGGAGAAATTCTAGGTTGATTGGGATATAAATTGATTGTTGTTTGTTATATAGAAGAAACAAATAAATGCTGAGTTCAGACGGACCAACGGTCTCCTCGTGCATCTGATATTACCAAAACAACATATACATAACATTATATACTTATTACAAATTTGACTAAAATCGAAAAAGTTAAGTTTGGACACTTAAATTTTACGAAGTGACGGTACACGATAAAGCATTAGTCTTAGAAATTTAATTTCAGTTCTACTTTTTATACGATTAAACAACTTTTTAGTTTAATTCCATCCTATATAGAATCCAAACTCTGACTTGATAAAAAAAAAAACGAATCCGATCACTTTTGATTTTGCTACTGCTGAATTGTTAAATGTCTTAATGGAAAGGGAGATTAAAAAAAGAGTATCAAGCTCCAACAGTCTTTCGTTTTTAAGTGTAATCAGTGTTTTAAGATTTGTGTTGTGTAGGATTCGTTCAATTAATTCTTACATGTTGTTGATGGGTTTCCTTTACCATCGCGGTACTTATAAAAACAGTTGTTATATGAATAGAAGTGGTTTTTCTGGAAACTACAATTGTCTAAATTAAACATGAAAAATAAAAAAATCAATATTAAGATAAACATTAGAATGTCGTTATGCAGACTAGGATACAATTGTACTTTACAACAACTTTTCTTATCATGATTTCCTTGGTGGGGAGTTGCTTCTTAGATAAAGGTATACCACCGGCACATTCTATATGGGCCTATCCGAAGTCATGAGCCTGAAATTAACTGGTTATTGTTTTGTGCTGTGTCTCGTATTGGTTTGTCGTTAATTGTTTTGCATTAATTGTTCTTATGTTGTGCAGTAACACAACTGTCCCGGGCTAGGGGTATGGTGTGCACCTGTCCTAAGTCAGGAAAACGTTAGGAGTTTGACTGTCCCTCTGGTATCTTTTGTCCCTCTTTCAGGAACCTGTTGTGCTGTTCAGTTGTTGTCGTGTGTTGATGTGGTTTATAAGTCTTTTTGATATATCCTTTTTATATAGATAAAACCGTTGGTTTTTCTGTTTGAATTGTTTTATACTGGTCATTTTGAGGATTTTTCCAGTTTACTGTTGTTGAGGGCCGTTATGTGATCTATAGTTGTTATGTCCGTGTCATGTTAGTCTCGTGTGGACAGCTGTCTCATTAGCACTCATACCAATTCTGCTAATTCCAATAAAAACTGACTTTAAACAGTACGAAGTTAGAGTTATCCTTTCAACAGTGTACGGCCGCCATAATGAACAGGTTGGTCTTTTTGAAATACCTGTTTTCACATATATCGGACATGACTCAGATGTCGTAACCTCGATCCCGACTTCTTCTCCTCAAATGTGACGTTCCGAATAAGACTAGTCGGTTAACTTACAAATATCTTCAATTCTTAAACAGCGATTTTGATCTTAAATCTCAGCTATATATCTGAACAATAAGATCAAAAGTTAAATCAAAATGGTCCGTCTCTCCTATTGTAGGACTTGCGATCGACTTGAGTTTTTGAGGAAGTTCGCTTTTGGTTAGCATTTTAAAAACTAGCTTGTTATGTTTTTACAAATGTATCCCATTATTGTGTTAATGTTGCCATTATGTATTTGACTTATGAGATTGAATATCCCAGACTTTTTTGTTTATTGATATGTTAATATTGTTAATGCCATGAATTATCTATAAAAAAGTGTGAAACCATTAATTTTCACAAAATATGAAGACAACCACGAGATATCAAATGCTCAGGAATTTCTTTGCCACTACTTTTTATCAATGTTTTTCATATAACCCTTAAGCTAATAATGTTAACCCCATTTGTTATATTGATATTCAGGAAGTCTTTGGTTCGATGACCAGCCTGCTTTGACTAAAGAATTGCAAATTGCCTTAAACTAATTATCCTCTTAACACGTGGCATTTATGAGCTTAAGCAATGACTAATCGGCTCTGTATATATTATGATTTTGTCCGGCTACGTATCTTCCTGTATGTATTTACCATATTTTATAAATATTAAAACTTGTGAAACTCCAGTTCAACGTGACTGTCTAGTTCCGTATGTCATATCTAGTCTTCTTCCCCTTTAAATTAGATTATTAGCCGGGTTTGTAATATCATGAGCAACACGACGCGTGCCACATGTGGGACAGGGTCTGCTTACCATTCCGGAGCACTTGAGATAACCCCCAGTTTTAGTGGGGTTGGTGTTGCTACGCTTACTATGTTGTGTATTGTATTGTATTATTTTTCTGTGTGTCTTTTTCCTTTTTTAGCCCTGGAGTTGTCAGTTTATTTTCGATCTTTGATTTTGACTGTCCCTCTGGTATCTTTCACCCCTCTTTCGTTAAGGTTTATGTTCAGGGACGTACATATTACTATAATGAATTTCCAAATTGATATAGTACCCCAATCCATTATCATTGCAATCTGCAGTGCACATATTACATATAGTTTATTTTTCATGATAGATTTGACATGCATCCTAGAAATAACTGTTTAGATAAAACAAAGAAAATGGTAAGGAAAGAATTCACTTCAAGTTAACGTAGCGTTTGACCGAATACTTTAATGTTATTACTTTATATAAATCGACAACGATTGCCGGAACACCATTTTTTTCTCTTAGTTTTAAGATAAAAGGTTCATACTTAACAATTCTTTTATCCAAAACTTACGATTTAGCTCTGTTCCAACCATAATAAAATTTATCAGGGGACATACACAGATACATAAGAAAGTTTTCATATTACTCATAATATTTTCTAAATGATAAATTTCATGTGAAAAGTTTGTTTTTATTTTTAACCACTTGACGGGAAGTTTTTTTAAAACAAAGGATCACATTGAACTTAACAATATACGGAACAAATTATTTTCATATAAATATATATTTTAATTATCTGTTTCGGAAAGGAAATACAACATTTATTTCCCCATTTTTTACCTTTCAACTTTTTAGTTAATAGATGATTGATAGTCTCAACAATGAAAACACATTGCATATTCAATTATGAATCTTAATGCAAAGCAATCATTTAACAAGTAAACTGTAACACAGAAATAAATATTAGGGAAAGACGCACTTGTTGTTAAGTATAAAAAAATCCTAAAAATGAATAATTCTACAATACCATAAGCAAACGGGCGGGAACTGCTTCCCCTTCAATGCATTACCCGTTTGTTTTCTCCATGTAACTGACTATTGCTACTTTTTTGTATTTTCTGTGTTTGACAAAAGCGTTCTTGTTTCTAATGTTGTTCATTGTAATGCCCGTTTACATCTTCTTATCTAAATGTACGGTAATCGTCTTGTCTTCCATTGAAACAAATGGAATAAACATAAACCTTCACATTGGCGTTCGCTTGGATAAGACCGAAATGACCAAAAGGCAAACACCAAAGGTCGTGTAATTCAGATTGACAAAATATCATTTTGGTGATAAAAATGTATTTTCAAAAATCGAAATCTCTAATAAGACTTTATTTCTATTTTGACAAAAGATAGGTTAAGATTTGAACAGAAGAATACCCTATACTATTTTTGAAACAAACTTAAATGAATGGTTTCTTTTTTTTGTGTTATGCTAGATAACATTATTTGAAATTGAGATGATCTTTTAATTGGTAAAACACTGTTTACACAAGACTAAAAATTCCAAATACGTTTGTTCCCGCCGTTATCAAGAATTTTTTCTCAGCTTCTTTATATAACATTTTTTTTTTATTGATCCCTGTCAAGTAGCTTACTATAATCATTGTTTATCAGCAGTGCAATAAACATAGTATCAACATATTCCTACAAACTGGTAGTTAGGTTTACATATTAAAAGGAACGTAAATCCTTATGTAATTTAGATAAAGGATTTCGAAGGGTTTTTTCTGGACTAAGGAAATTAGCAGGGATGCCGAAAAGATTGTCTGACGTGAAAAAGAACCTACTTAATTTAAAGTACTGTGCAATATTTAACCGTTATTCTTCTTACATAGACTGATAATACACTGTTAAATTTACAATCCTGCACTACAATAAATACACAAGCTTTATATTAAAGGATTCCATGCGGCTGTCATACAAGTGAGAGCTTTAGCAATCTATAAAACCAGGATTACTCCACAATTTTCTACATAAGTAAATGTTTGTACTAAGTTAGGAATGTGATAGTTGTTTTTCCATTTATTTGAAGTGTTTGGGCTTTTGATTTTGTCATCTTATATGGGATTATCAGATTTGAAATTTCCATGGATTGTTTGTTGCTTTGCTTTTTACATTCAGACATCTCATTTTTCTGTGTCCGTTCTAAATATGGTCAACTCAAGTACAATCGGAAACAAATATTTCCTTAACCTGTCATGGTCTGATTTTTTTTCCTTCTCTTTTTTAGTATAATTATTTTCCATATGCTATCCCAAATGCGAAATATCCTACTTTTTGACAATATATGTTTTTAACCCTACAAGTTTATTTCAAAACATGTTCCTGGAATGACATTTGCATGATTAACAAGCATTTAAAGAAAATATGCAAAAACCCGCTAATTATCTATCTTAATAAAAAGTAAAGGAATAAGGATAATCCGATTGAAAATCATCATCATAATTGGAATAAGTCAGGTTTCTCTATAATAAAGTGTATTACCATCTATACTGTTTTGATAAGGTGTTATTTATCATTTGCTCATAACCAATAAATAAGGGGCAAATTAGAACTTCTTGTAACAACGCCTTTCCCACAAACTGAATGTGATTGCGTTTATATGAAACTTGTAAAATGTTAATGTTTATTTTGAAGAAACTGTAAAAATACAAATGTCTACAAAAACATCATGAAAACTATCCAAATGGCTTCAGAAATAATATTAAAGTAACTTAATACTAGTTAATATAAAAAATTACAACATCGCTATAAACAGGATGCTTAACATTAACTCATTGATTAAGTTCGTCGTATGGTAAAGGGGGTTCTGGATCATCAGTTAACTGTTCATATGAATTAACAACGATGTCCTTTGTAAACGTATGATTTTCATCGGTTTCATTTTCACTGATTTCACTGTTGGAAGACGAATAATTAAGTTGATCACTAATGCGTCTGTTGGTACTCAAAGAATCTATTGGTTGCTCGTAATCGCTATCAATGATTGTTTCTTGTATGTCATAACTAGCTGATGTTTCTACATCATGACGATGCACCATTTGGTATTCGTCGATTTCATCATACTGTCCCGCTTCTATATTATAAGTCTGAGTAGAACTGTGATTAATCTTGACATTGATTCGCAAACGTCTTTTAAAAGCACACGCAGTAAACACAATAATCAACAACAAAATCACCGAAGCAGATCCGGTCAATATGCTATACAATAGAACATGTGTGCGCTCCTCTGAAAGAAAACATATCTTTATGGTTCAATATTTAAAGCAAATACAAATCAAACGACGAAACATCTTATAAAGCAAGATGTAATTAGAAAGTGTTATTTTTTATAAATTTACAAAGACCAACATATATCAGTTAATGAGCAGTTAACATAGTTTAGCTGGGAATAAAACGCACATGAATGTGGATGAACCTCTATTTAAATAACGTTGATGCCTTTTCCCCTTTGCTAACTCTTGAGTTTTACGATTCTGCGTGAATTATTGCTTTTCATACAGTAGATTGATAATGACCCATATTTTTATTAAGGTGTAAAAAATATGTAGTTCAATGTTCATTGAAGTGCAAATTAATATAAGTGTAAGCAAATGAGTAACCAATACGTCAAATTTATTTCTCAAAAACATAAATAGTAAAGTTTGATACACATGGTGTTAGTTTAATGATACGGCTTTTACAAAATCAAAAATGTTTTGAACTAGATCAATCTTTTTGTTCTTTTTATCTTACGCTGGATATATACTTATAAACAGAAAAAACTTACGATTAATTGTTACAAACATTTCATTAGTTTTATTGCTATCCCCAATTCTATTTCGGGCAAACATTCTAAAGATGTACGATCGACCATAGTTTAGATTGTGAACTGTCAAGGAAGATCTCGCATGGGTAGTAATATTAAATGCCTGCACTTCAATCCACTCTGCACTGTCTTCGTCACGATATTCTATATAAAAACATTGTGGAAATCCTCCATCGAAGTTTGGATTCCATTCAATTTTTACATCATTTACAACAGGCTTCAACGAAACGTCTATAGGCGTATCAGGAGGGCCTATAATATGATACTTATTATGTTATAATCGTAATCAAGTCTTTATATGAGTAACTATTTGTAACAGCATCTGTGAACATGTTACATATATAGAAAAAAAACTTTGCATAGGTGGTACTCAACGTAGTTTGCCCTTTCAGAATGGCGATATGTTTATTTTAAAATTATTTAAACGCTTATTATCGAAATTGCAGAAATTTTTAATCTATAATCGACTATTTAGAAACAGAAAAGATATGTATAGCATCACATATAGCCCATGTAAACCAGTCGTGTAATATAAAACATACAAATACTACAAAATGAGCGCCGATTCCAACCGATGTCTCGCACACATTTTTACTAAAGTTATCCGACATATTCAGTATTATGCCACTATCATGTATCGTTTGTTCCTGCATGAGATGATGTACTCAATTCGACATTTAATGTATTTTAGTTTGACGATCGAAAATTAAATATTTGAAAATTAAGCCTCAATATAAACGTTTGATGAGCTGTTAAACAGAGAAAAAAGCACGAAAAAAGAAAACAAATAAATGCAAATCATAAGAAAAGGCACACATTACTTACTTCCTCGAAGCACTGATAATCTATGTTGACTTTGGCCAAAAGCGTTCATTACATTAAACGTATATTCCGTTAAGTATTCATCGGTGATATTTTTAAGTCTTATTGTTATCCGATATCCCTTGACATGAACTCTTGTACCATGAAAAGTATCAATGACAGAAGTGTATTCTTCTATCACCTTCAGATGTGGCCCAGAATTGATATCACCACCATTTTTATCAAATATTTTTAAAGTTGTATACTTTGGATTACTGAAGATGTTGACGACTACGGAGACGGACTGATGATATTCACCATAGACTGTGTTAGTGTTATCAATAACGAAAAAGGGTTTGCCTACAAAATTAGTTAATTTACGTCACATGATAACATTGATAAATATATGTTATATACATCAGTAAAATCGATGTGTGCAAAATCCTCTCCTGCAACCCAGCAACACAGAAATTGTGACTTTATTTTAAGGAAATGACAAAATTTAAATAAATATATAGAAAGTTACCTAATCAAATAGGAAAATAATACATAATGTGCAGTATGCTCTATGTCTACCCAACAATAAGTTGTTAACAAAAGAACATACAATGCAAGTTGAGCAGTTAGTATCAACCAAAGTTTCAAACTTTGGAAATGAAATATTTTTTTTCTGAATTTGTACTGAAAGGATCAAATATCACTGCCTTTCCTTTAGCGATAAATTAACCATATTCGTAAACTGAAGTGTATTTAGAATAGTTCAAGTCCAAGAACGGAATCCTATAGCGACAACTATGTGCAAACAAGCTTTTAGTTTAGACTTAATATAAGTCACATTTCACTGGAAATCAGCCGCTTTATTTATAATAATAAACTAACGCTTGAAATATACAACACGTTAAACGGTATACGATATCGTTGAATGTTGTCAAATTGGTAAACTATTACGTTTATAAATGGGTTAAAAAGCAACCAAACACATCCTTACACAAACGTGTCTATCAAAACATACCTTTCACGTCAAGATACACTTCAACATTTTGTTTTATATTGCCACGCATGTCGGGGATTGTGTTGTCTACAGTACATTTATAATACCCGTTGTCTTGATAGTTTTTGTCCTTGACATTTTCTGGTAAATATAGAATGCCATCTTTAATTCCTGGCAGAAGGCGAATGTGGTCACCAAAATCAGATGTATGTTCCCAATCATGAAAATTATAAATGCTTGGAATTCCAGTTGCATTGCATTTCAAAAGTCTTGTCGTTTGTGCATCGGTATAGTTTTTGTATTGAATATCTACATCAGGCGCATCTGAAAATACATACTCAATTGCGATTCCATATAAATGAAGTCTAAATATATCAACCTAATTAAGAGGTAAAAGAAACCAAGGTATGCTTCATGTCAGTTTCCAAATGTTTCATAATTAAAAATCATCTATCTTTTGAGAATGACTTTGAATAATTCGTCATTTCTCATATGTATTGAGCTTTTTGATACTTGATGCATTGACCTTACATTTCAAGGTTATAATACAGCCACATTTGACTAATCCGTGTAGTCTAAATACTGCTCAGGACCTCCATGATGCACTCATGACTCTCTTTAGTTGCTGTACATGCACACAGAACGAATTTATGCATTCGTTGAACTCTACTCATTCTATTTCAGTGGTTTATTTTGGTAGATTGTGTAAACAAACTTTGAGACATATTTATAATTTTTATAAAAAAAATGGCACGTGTCACCGATCAGGCGGACATCCAATTGAAAGAGAACAAAATAATCTAAGCTCTCTGTTAGAGAAGGCGATAAATGCTTACTGTCATGTAACAAAAATTTTGAAAGTTTAAAACAAATAAAACGGCTCTTCTCAACTACGACTCGTTTTATTATAAAAACCCTATTCGCATAAGTTTTCAATTTATCTATTTACATTGTAATGCAGAACAAAGTCCGCAACATGTGAATCTATCAAGTTCGATGTAGACAAACCATAACCTCTGATTTTTTTAAAACATTACCATCGACGGAGAATATATCAATCTATTAGTTCACTAATTTTCGTGTCTGCCCTTCCATTATGTGACTCAAGAACAAAATCCCAAAAGTAGGTAACGATTGTATCGACAAGAGAAAACCGAGTGCACCGGTTTTATGTAAGGGCGTGTTTGATGTGTATATATTTTGTCTTTAAAACTTACAAAGTAAGAGTATTTGATATATCATCTCGCTTAAGATTCTATCATTTTTATATATCAAAGCTGTACAGGTTGACATTATAACATAAAAAGATCACAGTACAAAAAAAATAAAATATATGGGTCAAGTGAAATACCTATCTAATGAATCACAAAAAAGAGAAGGTGTGTTCGAATAGCTATTTTTTTACTAACTTAAAGTTAGATGATGAAAATGCATATCTTCGAAAAAATATATTTTTTTGTGTGTGATAACTAGGGTTTATAATCTTCAACCACTGAACAATTTTAGTCTGCCCTTCCAAGAAATATCTAATTAGAATTTTTTTAAATGTTTAAGAATTTTCGTAAATACCACCTGACAACCGATCAGACAATAGTTTTAAGGTTCATGTGGAGCCTATGTCTAAAATGGCCGTATTTTCACCTCAAAATTTACTCTGAGTACAGACAAACCTGCGCATCTGTAAATTTTTCCAGCCATAGCATGCCCTAGATGTATGAATTTTAAATATGTTTTATGTTTTAGAAAAATAAAAACTTACCAGGATTTTGCCGTGCACTTTTTTTTCATTCCTCCAGAAGGTGCCAAAATAAACTAAGTTGGGAAACAGGTTTGAGAACTTCCCCACAGGTAAAAATTAAAGTGAGTATTTTTAATTGACATGGACATTAGATGGACAATAGATACCTGACAATAATTGGTTATTTAAACTGTGTACCTGATTGGACAATATCAAGGTAAACTCAATTGTTTGTTAATTTTATCATCTTCTGCAGAGACGAAAAAAGTGTACGGCAAAATCCAGTTAAGTTATGAATTTTCTAAATCATACAATGCATTTGAATTCTATTTATCTAGGGCATGTTATGCCTTAAAATTTTTCCAGATGCACAGGTTTGCCTGTACTGAGAGAAAATTTTGAGGTGAAAATACGGCCATTTTAGCCATAGGGTCCACATGAACCTTAAGTTGAATCAATGCAGACAAGATCATTAACTGATACTCATTAGCTAGTATATACTTTTGTCTTTTAAAATACAACTGACATATCAGGATCGTAATGGTGCTATGTGGATTCATGCAAAAGCAAAAAATTGCCAGCGCGTCATCCCTACAATGGCTTTCATTTCTATGACTGTGAAAATGAACTGGTGAAATGGGGATATAATTTTGACGAAGTATAATCCTGACTGCGATTACACAACTAATTTGCCGTGAATTATCCAATCCTGAAAATTAATTGGATTATCTTTATTGTTTTTTAATATTATGTTATTTGATAAACATGATAACACAGTGTTTTGAATCAAATTAGATTACACAAGTTTTACGATATTTTGAATTTGTTTCGGAATTGTTTCTTGCTATTAAGTTTACTTTATGATTTGTGCATTTTTACGATTATAAAGAAAAACTTTTAAAAAAGATACTTTCAATGCATTTTAATACAGTTTCTCAAATGACATTTGCCAGTTATACATGCCTTGCATGCAGACACATATTTCTCGTACCACATGGCATGCACGTGTGATACGAAAATGCTTAACGAAAAACTTAGAAAAATACCCATATACGATGAATGACAGAGATTCATTTTTTCAGAATTAATCAAAATTCCTTCTAGTCTTGTAATACTGGGGTGGTATTCTCGAAAGTATCATACGATTCATACCTAAGACCAATTTTAGGGTGGACTTAGGATTATCCTGGGACACACTTAAGTGTCTCGAAGGTATCTCAGACGCATCTTATGTTAGTGCAAAATGTTAAAAAGTTAAATTATTTTTTTCATTAAACATTTATCAAAGACTAAACCAATTAATACACGAAAATTTATAATAAAATGCATGATTTCAAATGATATTAGAAAATAATGTCAAAAAGGATTGTAATTCAAACTTGAAAACAATTTATTGAAAAATAAGATTTGATTCCTACTACTTGTCATCGTATCGTGAAACACTAAGTTCAAAGTTTAATGGGTTTTGATCCCTAATGACGCCTCATTTTGTAATTTTCAATAATTGTTTCCATTTTTTTATTGAAATAAGTCGAATGGAAAATTTCCGACATTTTTAAAGATTTCTCAATTGGCTTCAATTATTACAATTTGAAAGCTGAAACAAAACGAAAAGTTTATTTAACATTTTTGCAAAAACAATATATGTTTATTATTTTCAATTGAATCTCAATCTAGTTAACATCAATCTCCGCTCTCGCTCTTTGTTTTATGATTGGTCGCTGCGCTTGCAGATTTAATTTTAATGAGTTTGAAAGAACCATTTTTACCGAGTTTACCGAGTTTACATGTATGTGTTTATTACCATCACTAATCACTGTGACACACCTAGTTATTAAAGAACAAACAACCTTTATCAACACGATAAGTGGTATTGACAGGGGTGTGGAAATATTTGCTGTGGGCACTTGTCCCTGGGCAAGTAAAATTGTAAAGTTCATTTGTCCGGAAAAAAGTTACTTGTCCTGATGGTCCCAATAAATATTGAAGTGTTTTATTGTAGTTATGTAGTTATGATTCTTAGCACTGTTTTGCATCACAAACAAATGAAATCCATTTGTTTATATATTATGTGTAAAAATTTAGGAAAGTAGGTTAACATCTATGGGACAGAAACCTTACAGCAAACCAACCAATGAAATGACATGTAAAGGTATTTTTTGCAGCAGTTTTTGAATAAAAATTGTAGCCAGTAGGTACATATAATGATATACTAATTTAGAGGACAGTGAGTAAAATGGAAATTAAATAATGGATAAACTATTGATTTTTTTGCTGTTTCTCTCAACTGCTTTTTTTGATCTATAAATATAAAGACAAAATAATTATTTATTTTCTGAATTTCCATACTAGATAGCCAGGTTCAATCTGATATTCACGATGTCTGAAATTCTCGCTTCCGTATTTTTTTTTAATACTCCCTTTCCTCCATTTGCGTTTTAGGTTTTTTACTCGACTCATTACTCTTTTTGTCTTGCTTTCCCAGTGTTTTATAAAGTATTTATCAATTTGAATCTCGATACAAAATCATATAAAATGGTACTTCCGGTACATGATGTATGAAACATAATCAAAGATTCCGTGTCAATGGATAAAACCAATGCAATGTTATGCAACTCGGGTTCGCATACTTATTTTTATTTATTTTGTTAATCTATCTTTTTTCGGTAACTTTTGGTTACGTTCTGTTGGAAATATTATATTGCTATACAATAATATGTAATATTTATCGTCATGAACATTGGTGTTTTTACTCGCTGACCATTGGTTTCTTTTACATAAATTACACATCTTTATACATTTTGAACATGCTGAAATTAACTCTATATTTTTGTTGGATTTCAACTTTGTCTTTTATAATATTTTACTTGTCCACGGGCAACCCAGACAAAAATAATTACTTGTCCGGTTGTTCAAATGTACGAGTCGGGCGAGTCGGGCATAGCATTTCCACACCCCTGATTGAATATGATCATCGGTCCTGCAAAACTAATTCCAAATAACGGAACGTGCAGATAAAACAAATATTGAATTTATTTTATCAAAACAAAAAATATAAGATCAAACATTAAATTCTCTGTTGGTAGCATACTCTAAACGCTCATTTAAACATTTATGAAATGTCCAGAGTGGACTCAGGAGGTTTTGAGCGGTTTGTAGACGTATTGGTTTTTAGACTATATGATATGTTTATGTGCGATCAGTTTGGTTTTTATAAAATTATTACTGCATACCTATGTTAGTAATGATAGACACTTACACATTACATTCACGCCTATTTCTTTTCTTCCTGTTCCTATCATATTAGACGCCTCACATAAATACTTTCCAGCATCTGTTCTCTTAACATTATTTATGTATAGAGATGGTAAGTTGGAAATCAGATTTCCAGACGCTTTTGTTTTCTTTGTCCATGTAAAATTATCTGGATTCGGATAACCATTACCATTGCATCCGATTGTAAGTGGATGGCCCTCTATAATTCGAACAGATTTTTCTTTCTTGCTGAAATATACTCGTGGGGCATCTTCAGCATGAATATAAAATAAATCCTTATCTTATAAATATATAACCACAACGCGCATATTTAGGTAGCACAATACAAAAAAAATTTCACTCCCAATCAGACAACTTTAAACTGATGTTATTGATTTCATCCTTCTTTATATTTTGTAGATGAGGTACCAAAAGAAAGAAGAAAGATTAATCTTTCATGATTTCGTTTCCCATATCAGAATTAATTTATACTCCATTCTATTATCTAAACTTTATTCAGGTGTTAAACCACCAAATCATAGAACGTCACATCCTGCTGTATACGAAAATAGGTTAAAAAATTAACCCTTGAAATTGAGAGTTGTAGGTATTTAATCCAAGATTTCAGTGCAGTGAAACATTTCTTGGCCATAATCATAATTATATCTTGGGTATTTTAAAGCACCATAATTTTTTTTGTGGGCTTTCTATAGAATATTTTGGAAACTTAAGGTAACATGGTTTAAAAGAGGTAAACATGTGTTTGGTTAGCTTCCAGTGATTGTTATTTTCTTATATACAATGAAATGTTATGTGTATTTTTTTCTATAGAACTGGACAGGATAAAACTTTACTCATGCCAAGTATTTCTTTATTTAAAACAAAGATAAATTCTTCTTTTTTTTAGAAAAGTGCAAATTTAACTAAGTCTAATAGGGGAACAGCAATGTTGGTATTGCACCTTTACTATTTCAAGAGACCTACAATACATCCGTTATTGGTTGTTACACTGTTTTGTATTGATTAGTTGCGATAATCACGGACATTGCTAACCATTGCTAACCATTCCTAGGCATATACTTTTCAAACCTGGAACAGGTCCTTAAAAGAATGAAGAAAAACAATTTGTTTTTAAAGTAGAATTCGCCAATAAAGGTTTTTATGCTATCAATGAGAGCAATAATTTCCGATAAAAAAATGCGAACAAAAAAATATACATTATCACTTCAAAATTAAAGCTACACCTTCAATTTCACATATAAGTCTATTGCATTAAAGGTTTTCAACCAAACATAAGAGAACTATAGAGACCATAAACCTCAAAGATAAAAAATCAAAACGTCTTAATCGCTCAATGACAGTTATAGTCCATCTAGTCATCTGTTTACTGGCGAACTTGACATGGTAACAAATACCAACTAAGAGAGTTGTTAGCCAAGAGCCTAAAATGTTGAATTTCCCTGCCAATCAACTGGAAAAAGAACTTCAAGTTACAGGTTTAGATGCAGTGGAGGACTATGCCAAAAATGAGTAAAGCGCACATCAGGCGAACAGAACTGGAAACTTTGTCTTAATGAATCAAAGCTATTCGATCGTGCATTCAGAAGTGCATTAAGACACTACGATGTACAATGAGCACAATGGTTTCTAACCCAGTCAAGAGCCCAGAGGTTGTGATTGCTTAATCCTCTTTGCATGACGTATATGTCATTGTTACAGCAGATAAAGCCTCCAGCAATATTATCTTCGTATGTAAAAATAATTATGCTCATTGTCTAACAAAAGAACTTCGAATAAAAAAGAAATGGTAAACCTAGATATTCTTTAACAACATTTTAAAAGAATGAAATTTGACAAAATAACTAATGCGTTCATTTGGTATTAACATCAAACAAAACGAATAAAATCTACAACCATTATACTGGATACCAAAAACCTCACAAAAACGTTTAAAGAGCGATACATAGCTGGGTTAGATTTCTGACTAAACATCTTTAAAAGTGTTGACTGCTATTCCTTATACAGTAAAAATTGTCTTCAAAACATTGTAATGATATACATGTATATTCAACCAGTGGTGTCTAGTTGTTATCCCACCATTGTTTTTTTTCCTTATAGAAAATAGTGCAGAATTTATCTTTGTTTCAAATAAAGAATGACTTGACATGAGTAAAGTGTTATCCTGTCCAGTACTATAGAAATATTTTCACATATCATTTGTTGCTTATAGGAAAATAACCATCATTGGAAGTTAACCGATCAAATTAACGTCTTTTTAAAATTGAGAATGGAAATGGGGAATGTGTCAAAGAGACAACAACCCGACCATAGAAAAAACAAAAGTAGAAGGTCACGAACAGGTCTTCAATGTAGCGAGAAATTCCCGCACCCGGAGGCGTCCTTCAGCTGGCCCCTAAACAAATATATACTAGTTTAGTGATAATGAACGCCATACAAATTTCCAAATTGTACACAAGAAACTAAAATTAAAATAATACAAGCTAACAAAGATCAGAGGCTCCTGACATGGGACAGGCGCAAAAATGCGGCGGGGTTAAACATGTTTATGAGATCTCAACCCTCCCCTATACCTCTAGCCAATGTAGAAAAGTAAACGCGTAACAATACGCACATTACAATTCAGTTCAAGAGAAGGCCAAGTCTGATGTCAGAAGATGTAACCAAAGATAATAAACAAAATGACAATAATACATAAATAACAACAGACTACTAGCAGTTAACTGACATGCCAGCTCCATACTTCAATTAAACTGACTGAAAGATTATGATTTCATCATATGTATATCAGGCACAATCCTTCCCGTTAGGGGTTTAATATCATACCATCATAACATATATGAGAAGAACATAACCCGTGTCATGCCAACAACTGTTTTTTGAATGAAGGTGTTTAGTTCCGATTCAAAGACCCTATAAGTGAATCAATATTAACGCCAAAATGTGCAATCTTTAATGACCTGAAAACTGTATCGTAACTATATCCCTTCTTAATAAGTCTATTTAAAGGTTTTGTTAGTTTCTGAGATGAATACTGACATTTTTGTGCTTAAAGAATATTTCCATTAACAATTGGATGTGAAATACCTGAACGTATAAGAAGTCTGCATGTTGAGCTATATTTACGAATGATGTCTTTATACCGATGATAAAATTTAGTAAATGTTTTTACTAGTTTGTGATATAGAAAACCGTGGTGTAATAATTTTTCAGTAATACATAAATTTCTCTCTTTAAAATCTAACACATTGTTACATACACGAGCGAATCGTAGCCTGTTTTCAAGCTTTAATAACATTGATGTAACCTCAAGTTTCCAAAATATTCTATATTCTCTCTCCCCTAAAGAAACAAAATAAAGGTGCTTCGAAATACCCAAGATAAATGTTTATGAACCGGAAACTGCAATGAAATGTAGGATAAATTACCTACAACTGTCTTATCCAAAAGAATATTTGTATGACATATTTTCGTATGCAACCGGATGTGACGTACTATGATTTGTGGTATGGGTTGGTTTTCCTCTGTTATTGATACGCTTTGTTGTGCTTTAAAGAGGTTTGTTCGTCGTTATTTCATTTTGCCATGACGTTGTCAGCTTTTAGTCGACTTATGAGTTTTAATGTTTCTTTAATTTCGTCCTCCTGTATACATCGCTAATCGAATATGTAAAAGAAAAATATTAGACAATTAATAAAGTACTTACAATAAACAATAACTGTTACACTACGTTCAAGAAGCACATCCAATTCCGAACTATTGGCTTTGCAGGTAAACTGACTTAAATGATCTGTGTGTTTTAATATAATGGTTACATTTAAAACATTTGTTATGTTTTCCGTAAGCGTCTCTCCTTTATGCATCCATTCAAGTAGTGGTCTAGGTATTCCGCTTACTACCTCACACTGTAATGTCAGTTCCTTACCTTCTGTTCCTTTTATAGTGTTATCACGCTGTACATTGAGTATTTTAAGATCTTTCGGTGGTCCTAAAAATATAAATCATGAATAAATTACGGTCGTGTCATTTCTTCTTAGTGATGCCAGAATAAACACGTGATTAAAAAGATAGTTTTGGATAGCTTCCAAAATTATAATAACAAAAGAAATTTTATGCAATACAATAACATATCTGGAATGCTGTGGATTCATTGTTCATAATTTATCGCCTGAAGTTGACACAACGAAATTTGTCAATAATGAACGTTAGAGGTCAAATGGTTAGTTAACATACATATATCATGGTGAATAACCACAGAATATTTAATATTGACAAAAATCTGTAGAACTTCTGTATGAGGACATATGATTAATTCCTAGCATCACGTACACATCATTTCTGCGATGAGTGTGTTTTGCACTTATTTCTTCTGGAACATTTATTCAGTATATTAAACCTGACACATAAACGAAGGCAAATCAATTTTACCACATAACAAAATGTATTCGTTCAGTGTATGTTCTCTTTTGTTAATAGGTCTTTTGATTGAGTAAAGCCATTTCAATTGATGACTAAAAGTTTGTTTTTAAATCTTGATTTGTTACACTATAATTTCGTGTAAAAGTGAAAGTTAATACCTATCTAAACGTTTAAACCTTCTGCATTTGTTTGCACATGTCCCGAGTCAGAAACCTTATATACCGTGGTTCTCGTTTCTCTTTTTTATGCAGTTTTTTTTTTATTGAAAGGTCATTTCTAAAACCCTTTATAGCTTACTGTTCTGTGATCGCCGATGCTCCGTGTTGAAGATCGTACTTTGTTATGCGTATACTTTTCTACATTGGCTAGATGTATAGGGTGAGGGTTGAGATCTCATAATCATGTTTAACCCCGCCGCAATTTTGCGCCTGTCCTAAGTAAGGAGCCTCCGGCCTTTGTTAGTCTTGCATGATTTTTAATTTTAGTTTCTTGTGTATAATTCGGAATTTAGTATGACGTCCATTATCACTAAACTAGTATACATATTTTTTAATGGGCTAGCTGAAGGACGCCTCCGGGTGCGGGATTTTCTCGCATGAATGAAGACCTTTTTGTGGCCTTCGGCTGTTGCCTGCTCTATGGTCGGGTTGTTGTCGCTTTGACACATTCCCCATTTCCTTTCTCAATTTTAATTGACATATAATGGTTTTTATTTTACAAATTGTGACTTGGATGGAGAGTTGTTTTATTGGTACTCATCTTTTTATATTTTTTATATCAATATCTCAACAAATGGACGCATTATTAAACTTATTTTCTATTTAATGTTTTATTTATTCATTAACAAACATTAATAAAGTTTCCATTCGTTTGTTATTTTTCTTCTTAACTATGTGCAAAATTACTACCCAATAAACACATACTCCCTTGAATAACACTGAACTCTTGTTGATACGAGATGTCTTCAATATTTACAGAACACCTATATGCACCTAGGTCAGAAGTCTTGATTCTGGATATCTGTAGATTATATTGCCCTATGCTTTGATTACCGCTTATACTTATTCGTTTATCTTCTGTATTCCAATATAATATGCTTCCTTTTGATATTGGAGATACAATTTGAGGACCAAACCAAGTTGTTGAGTATGACGTGGAAGGATGAGGACATTTCAATTCAACTGTGTCTTCAGTTAGTACATACACATCACTTTGAGCACATGCTAAAAAGTACATAGTTACAGTCATACATCAACACAGTTAAGTGAATGCAAATTATTGGAACTCACTAGTATTGAGGAAAGTTGTGGTCATGCTAAATAATGGTTTTAAAATTGTTGTAGAAGTTGTTGTTCAGTGGATTGAATGTTTTTTTTTTTATCCCACATATGTTCAGGTAATAGGACAATTCTACTGAATTATTCAGTTTGAAGTTCTTGGTCACGTTATAATTTAGAATGCAATATATGAATATGCCTGATCGTATATCTAGTTACCTTTATTAGCAAGACATATTTACTGTACACTTCTCATTTACTGACTTTGGAAGTTCAGAAGCCATTTATGTTTTTACGAAATTTCAATTTTGAAATGAATATATATGAAAGACTGTGCAAAACAATTTTCAATCATGTTCAGTCTTTCGATTTATTTTAATCTTTAAAACTTAGTAGAGTTAAAGAGGGAACACAGGATATGGAATATTTGATCACAGTTTCTTTCGAAATTTTCGAACAAACAGATTAAACGCTATTTTGTATTGAAACAGTTACTTGGCATGGTTTAATAATCAAAATCTACTTTTTCTAATATCAATATACGGTGACATAATTTGTACATCAGCCAATCCATTAACTCAAAATTTCGAAATTTTATCAATAAGCGTTCCATATTTGTTTTGGATAATTTTCAATCCTTATAAATATGCAATTGTTTTACAACATACAGCTTTAAAACAAGCCCTTTGACCTCTGATTTTATAGTCGTAGTTCACCATTTCAGCAAGATAAGACCATACTGACTAGTTTGTGTTCAAACTGCATAAACTAGATAAAATAATGCTATTTTAGTGCAACACATTCTTAATCACAGTAAACATATTTACCAAGTGACAATATATAAATTGTCATAAGTTTAGCAAGAGTTACAGCTCCCTGAAAAAGTAGGAATTTCCAAATGACAGTCAAATATAATATAATATGGTAAATTAGGTTAACATGGATTGTAATACTTTTCTCCATAACACTATTGGTATCCGCTTCCATGGTTTTAGGCATATTATATGTTAGGAGTTTCTTTGTATTTCTGTTGACGTTTTGCAGCTTTATATTTGAAATTGTTAGCGCGTTTGACTAGCACTGTGATAAATTTATTTGTATTCATTTGATGTTTTACTGTTATACGATTAAACGATTATTGACATAAGACATACACGTCTTGAATCCTCCATATATATGTTCAAAATTTAATACAAGAGGGACGAAAGATATATTAACAGAGAGACAGTCAAACTCATCAATAGAAAATTAACTGACAATGCCATGGCTAAAATTGAAAAAGACAAACAGACAAACAGTAATATATATGACACAACATAGAAAACAAAGAATAAGCAACACGAACCCCACCACAAACTAGGGCTGATCTCAGGTGCTCCGGAAGGGAAAGCAGATCCTGCTCCACATGTGGCACCCGTCGTGTTTTCATGTTTTAACAAATTCGGTAGGTCACATTCATGAAAGGGAAGGGGGTTGTAGTTACGACGTAAGGAACATATCCGATATCATCTGTGAAACGGTTATTCAATAACGGTCAACAAAATCCGTAAAATTTACGAAGGGATGAAATTTATTTGGTTTAATAAAGAGTTGTTTAAAAATATTACTCACATTTCCATCCATAGTAGACAGTCATATAAATTTAGTTATCTGTATTTCGAACACGGAAATTTGCTTAAATTGTTAAAACAGGAAATTTTTTCAATGTATTCCTGTGACCAACGGATGTTCGATATTATAAACACAAAGTACTCAATCATTAACCACAATATTAATATCATTTCATTGTTTTATACATGATTCATAATGAGACGATTATTAACAATATCATCGTCAATATGACCAACGAACAAGATTAAAAATTAGTATAACTCATCGTATAGTGGTCAACAATGAACAAAACGCATATCGTACCAGAAGTAAGTAAACGCCATGTATCAAAATTTCAAACAATACAATACTAGTAAACGAAAACGCTCTTTTGACAGATGGAAAACAATGCACAGACACTTTGTTTACAACAATATCATATCGAATGACGAAAAAACATTTGTGTATATTCACAGTTTTACATCACAGAACAATATTAGAATAAACAGTAATGAAAACAATGTTATGGGACAGCTTATTAAAGAACAGGATGGAAGTTAATATGGCATCACATTATCATAAAAGTGTGTATACATGTACATTTCAACTATGTAGATCAGATACACTAAAATTATCTACTTTTAAAAAAAAAAGGGTTGAAATTAAAAACAAATTGTTCAGAGAATATTTGAAGGGGTTACTATGCGAAATGATGTGAAAATATAAAAAACTTGGATATTTTCAGTACAACATGATAGCTTATTGTTTATCGAATTTATAAATGTGTTGTTTCTATACATTTTTTTTAAATAAGGGTTATGTTACCCCCGGTTTAAAAAAATGTCACTTACGGTGTCATTTGATAGTTTACTAAACACTGATTCCAAAATAAATGGTTCTATGCACTTATAAACTAAATAAGTACAAACATAAATACAAAAGGACCTTTCCGGTTGATTTTTCAAGGTCAAATGGTTTTATTATTCATACATAAACAGTTAAAGCAAAAGTTAAAATCTAGAACATCAAATCAACATTTGACCGTGACCCCTATTTCAAGGTTATCATAGTGAAACAAGGGCCTCACATCAAAAGACTGTAGGTCTCTACTATATATGTTAATGAGTTATTTAACCATACGACTTATATTGGATATAAAAGTGTCGAGAACTCCAATTACATGTCCACGTTCTCTTGCAACTAAAATTTATGTTACGTTATGTTTTTAACAAAAATAGTTTGTCGATATCTTGTAAAATTTCTGAAATTTAAGGATAACACTCAAATCAAAATTTGGAACATGACCTTGACCTTTTACCTTGACCTCATTTATAATCATGTATATAATGTGTTAAATATTCAATTATAATCCAAATTCAGAGCTGTTATAAGCTTAAATGTCAGTGTATTATTTTTACTTGCTCAATTGTGCAGTTAAATTTTTATAAAATTCCGCATAAATCCTCCTACAGTTTGAAAGCTATGAAGTTTAACTTTGCTGTCTGTTTGACCATAACGGTAGATTGAAAATGTGCATAATGCCTGATGTGCTCCCATGCTTAACTTTGTGTATTTTAAAAGAACTCTTTGCTTCTGCCGGGGCATCAATTGTTTCTCCAAGACACAATAATATCGCAAGGAAAGTCTTACGTTGACTTGGTTATAATACAGTAACGTCAGAGTGGTGTGCGGGGGGGGCATCACTTTGTTTAGTTTAAATCTATTTTTTCTCTCGTTTTTTGTACTGTTTATAGACTTTTGACCTGTTCAAAATGCATACTGTTAATATACTGTGACGTTTGGATTAATTTATCTTTGCAATCGTTTTTGCTACACATTACTAGAGGGTACAATGGCAGGTGGTAAAATGGTTGGCTTCTCATGTTTGATAAACACCATGTAATGGTGTCCCTTCATTTAACGATTTGAAAGATATATACTTTGAACATTAACTAGACTTGGTAAGTCGTCATCATCAATAGTAATATTGGCTTGATCATTGTCATCCTAAAAAAGATATGTTAATTTTTGTCATGTATCTATCAGACTAAAAGGCATGAACAGCTTGATTCATTTATGTAATGTATAGTGGGTGAGAAGAAAAGTGCCCCTTTAATAAACATATATGGTATGATTAATTGTATCATCCTGTGAATTTTAACTTGCTTATGTTTTAAAGAAATTTCAATCTAAAACCTGTTACCTTTATTTTGATTTTTCATGTTAATTCTGTTGTTTAGCGAGGATAATGCATTGGGAATTTGCACAAATTGACTGTTTTGAGTTTAAGGATATACGACTAATAACAATTTTATTTACGATTTGTGACAACTGTGATTTTGGATATTTAGTATAAGTATAATGATGTGACAACTTAACCTGACCTCGTCTTTCTGTGTCTACCCATGGCAATTCATCCATGAGACTCCTTATATAAGGATCTTAATTATTCAATTATACTTTTATAAGGCAACTTCATTAGTTTATGGGATTCATGCCTTTGTACATGGCAGTTACATCATTGGAATAATTATATTTGCCCTGCCTTTATTCATCAAGATACTGATGTTGGTCTGATAATGTCTGCAACTTTTTTTTGCACCTAGCAAACTTGTAGTCATTTAGGTTTAAAGGATAGTTTTGGAAGCGCTTTATTACATCAGCTTTCAATTCTATCAATCATGACTTCTCCGCCTTCTGCAGGTGGACTAATTCAAGAATTTGAAGATATCATTATTAACAAGATGATTTAAGGCATTCTAGAGTGTATTTTTTTTTAAACAAAACATGATGATAAAATTGGTAGATGTGAAGATGTTTATGACGTATCTTTTTTTTTTTTTTATACAATATTGGGTCGGTTCGTCCTTAGTTCGTTCGCACCAATGCAGTGGCCCTGCGTTCGTTTAAAAAATATATTAATATTAAGGGCATTAAAATCCAATAAACTTATATATCCCACTATCTACATCCGTCTGTGCAGCTCTTCATAAATTTCCATATCAATGCTTTGTAACGTCATATATGAGACAATATCTGAAAAAGTATAATTTTTGGCAATAAGAAAAAATCCAAAAAAATGTCTTTTGACCCAGTATTTTTATAGCACTAATCGAAGAATACGCATTGAGGATTTAGGAACTGTTGTCTGTAATGCAATCAATTGATAAATGTGGTAACGATGGCAATTTTAAAAATGGTACAAATAAATTCCAGTGCTTTCCTGTCACCAAAGTGAATCAATTTTTAAAAGTTTCTAATGGGAATAAGGAATAAGTTTAAGACACTATTTGTGGTTTACTAGTGTATCCTGCAATAGTTAAACAATTGCCAGTTATTGATTTTAGCATTTGCAAAACAAAAGGTTTAGGAATATACTAAAATATAGTTAGATATGTCGGTAACAAAAAAGACTCTTGAGTAACAGGACAACGGTAACAGGACAGAGTTGGTAACAGAAAGGATTTTTTTCTAAAAAAAAAATCTTTATTTTATAGTTTCAGAAAGATACATCATTTTAAGATTAGTAAAAATTGGAAGATAACAGCAAACAATGTCATTTATCCTTTGAAACTGTATTTGCAAGATGAAAAATATGTCTAGGTAATGAAAAATTCTAAAATAAATTCCTTTCTGTTACTTTCTACTATACTATAATTGCACAATGTTCTCTGCTGTTATCAAAAGCAAAAAACCTATTTTTTCATTCAATATACAGTACATTATTTTGAAATTTATTTGATATGGTGATGATGACTTATATCAAATGAAATGGTTGGCATATGGTATATTAACGTTTTGATTCGTCAGTGAAATAGTCTTGAAAATCCTTTCTGTTACTGATTATGGTTATGCTGTTACCTTTTATAAAGTAACATGACAGAACGTAACAGAAAGGAATTACGCAGTTCTTTTTGTTCATTTACTCGAATTGTGTAGAAGTTTACTTCCATCTACTTATCAATTAGATAAGATACTATAAAAACACATGTACTGTTATAGTTCTCAGAAGGTACACAAACAGGCTGTAACAGGAGAGGGAGTCATACATTCAGGAAATGATGTTCTTCACATTGCATTACAAGAAATACATTTTTGGTCTTTCAAACGTGTCCACAGGTGGCAAAAAAAAACAGCGGTAACAGGAGGGAAAATACCTCTGGGGACAGCATTTAAAAGACCCTAAAAATGCAAAACTTTCGTACATGCTTTAGTCAAAATCAGACCAGTAATTGAGATTTTTTTTATACAATCTATCAGATTTGTAAAAATCGGAAAGCTGTTTACCTAATATAGATATTCTTTGAATGATTTAATTTTCAGAAAATAACAGGGGACAACATGATTTCTTGGGCTTTTTCAGATATTGTCTCATATACGTTGACCCCGCCTTTAAAATAATTTTGACCAAGACATATCAGCGAAGTCATAATGTTTGAACCGACATTGATAAGTTTGACCCGAACTTATCAGGTCAACTTCTGCTTGCTTGTGAAACGAAGAAACCCCTTCGAGAAAACGCAAATACAGCCCGATAAATCGGTTATCAGGTTATCTGCATATTTATATGCCAGCTTTAGCTGGCACTTATGGTAGAATCATCGTTTTGGAATAAAGAACGATAACTCTCTCTACAGGACCCATCTGAAAAGTTTTGTCACTCTCGTTAAATCTCGTACGATTATTTATTCTAATGGCTGCCAAATTTTTAACGTTTCACGTGAACTTAAAAAAAAAAAAAGAGGGTCCAAGACTCAGTTAATTCGTAGTTCATTACTTTTAGAACATAAATGAAAATTAAAAAAATCCCACCTGCGCTTTCTCAATGAAACTTTTACAGTGTGTTGTACCACTTTTGGGACAAATTATATCAAAATTATAGAAAACTTCATCGGCTCTAACTCAAAATATGGCCAATTTTATGTTTAAGGCGTCTTGAAATCTTTTGACAGCTTCCGAAATGTTAATTTTTAACCTTTTTCAGCTGGACCAAATCACTACTTTCCTTTAAAATTCTGGACCCAAATTTTTTTACAGTGTTATTTCACCCCCCTACTTCCAATTTGAGGCATTAAACATGGAGAAATAAATTTGGAAGAGGTATGAAAAATATTGGCAAGTAACCCAATGTCAACACTAGGGACTATATTCGAACAACGAAAATCAGGGGACGACAATTGTGGTCTCGGACAAGATCGAAATAATTTCTATGTTAAATGCGACATGAATTTTTATTTGTTTACAAAAACAAGAATTCAGAAATTTTTGTAACTTGTGTAGTTAATTAAAATTTTATTGTACCACGGAAATAACTGAAGTTTGAACAACAACATCTGACGCCATGTTTCGTCTGCTCCATCTTTCCATTATCAGTGAGGTCAAACTTTCTAAATCATCTAAATAATCACAGGTATTTCATTTTAAAGGCACACAATCATAACTAACGATAACATATTTAGCGTAAAAGTTCCATTCAGCCATGGAGACACAGAAAAAATCTCTGTAATACATTTCGGGATGATTTATTTTTTGGATGATGGCCTTGCGGCATGCGGGGTAAACTCCGGTGCACTGATTGACCATAACTACTTATGTTCATCTACCACATAATTTCCCATATAAAAGAACAGTGATAATGACGTTGGTTATACTGTTGAATGTGATCACGGTTACTCATGTAGCCAAAAGATTAATTCAAAACTAAACAAAAGATTAAATAAAAAATGAAAGAAACATAATTCACAATCTTCTAATTCTGTACTTCTTTTGGCAATCTCTCAATAAATCTTTTCAATGATTCTGTCACATATCAGATATCTACCTTATACAGTCACAGGAGATGTAAACTGTTTTGTTTTCTCTCTCTAAATTTAATCATGAGGAGACTTGAGTCTGAGTAGTACATTAAAGTACAGACTGTATATACTGTATGCTTCCATATTGTCCAATTTTGGATTTTATGGGAAGATGAAGTTAATACTATAACCCATGATAATACCACGACTTTGATAGGTATATACAGGGCATGCTACTTGGAAGTATGTGGGCTACATCCTTTAAAATTCAAGCTGCAGCAGTTGCCTGTATATTCTTAGCGTCTACCGAGTACTTTATCACTATATCAGGTTCACATTTCAACCTTTTTAGCATTAGACACTAATGGTTATATAACATCACAGTACAAAAATTGCACCCATTCAACAAAAAAAGCTGCGGAAATCTTAAAGTTTTCTTTCACCATGTGAAGTTATCTTATTATCATCTTTTTAAAATGAGCAAATTAAATTTGTTACCAGCTCCTTTTCTTCAAAACATAACAGTTGAAGCATGGAATTATGTCAAATTGTTCAAAAATTTGAAGAAATAAAACAAAACATCTGCTTATATTCCAGTTTTAAGGATTTGAAACTAAACATGTAATGACGTATGGAATTTTGGTACTGACCTCATAACAGAACCAATTACAGTTCAAACCCATTTTATATGACTCTACATGGACTCAAAATTAAATTGGTGTAACTATATTGTAAACACGGCCATTCTACAAAATAAGCACAGAATGGACTTTTGTCTCGTTCATAAAAAAAAGTTGGTGAAAAAACTGACAATATACAATGCAGGTGCAATTTGGGTACTCTCATGTTAGCAACTCCACAACTACAAATCTATTTTCATGACGAAAATTAAAAAAAAAGTACAAACCTAAAGACAATAAAATCCTTCGTCACGCACAGCCTGATACGACCACAGATGTATAATTGACATGGTTTTGTTAAGTTTTCAATGAGTATCAATGACAAAACATAAACATTCGGTTGTTTCGCTAAAGGACCATTTGAATGTAAAATCAAGCGGGTAAGTATCTTTGTTTACTGCTTATATGTTAGTACATTAAATTTGTTATCATATGAAGTTATAATTTGACACAGAATATTAGTAATGCATGCGTATGTCAAAATTTATAAGTTGTTGTTCGTTACTAATGCATAAAGTACAGTTATTATTTTACTGTATGTTACATCCCATATTTCGTTATGGTATATATCTGCCGTCAATTATTCCTAGAAACAACCACATTTGCACAAATTTAAGATTACAGCAAATTATGTGTCATGGTTTGGTTCATTAGTGTCATGGTTTATTCATGTTCGACATGGTTCAGTTATGTGATTCCTAGTAATGATTCTTACAATATAATGAACAACACTATGATTGGCTTATTTATTTTTCATTTTTGTTATCTATCATACGATTGGTTTTCAATGTTAAAATTGGTATTCATGTCTAACATAAAAGTCGGTCTGATGACGGAGTGAATATCCGGAAGCCTTATTTTCGTTTTTCTCCCAAAATAACCAAAACTGAATAGTCATTAGAATGGATGAAAATGCGACTATGTATGGTACCTATAGGACACAGAGACACGTTGATCAATGTATTGTGGTTGGAAGATGAGCGACACAAAAAATGAGGTCTTCTCGTTTAACAGTATAGATATATCAATTTTTATCTTTGAATGTGAATGGTGATATTGCACTTTTATATTTTGTTTAAAAAACTACGTTTTATTCTGATATTTTTATAATTGTATATAACAGTCTGTTGTAATTATTTTATGAATGGCACATGCATTCTAAATTTTATATTGTGTATTGAATGGCATATTGTGTTTATACTTGTATATGTATATGATGAGACTATAATAAACTGTTAAATCTTGAATCTTACTTATGCCACTGGACGTTTAGCAACCAACAACCAATCAATATATAGGACATAGTCTTAGTATGGCATTTAGCTGGCATTTAAGGTAGCGCACTCCTCGTATTATTGTAAAATGTCAGCTGACCGACACAATATGAAGGCATTTTGATAGATTTAAGAAAAAAAATTCAAAAAATTGTAAGAATCTTTAGAAAACGTGACATGACCAACTCTGGTAATGACAGGACCAAATAAAAATGCTAATAACTTTTTTAATTTTTCAAAAGAATTATCTCAGATTTAAAATATAAAATGATATGTCATTTTGAAACCAAAATGTTATAAAAAGTATAGATTTTTTTCAAAACCTTTCGAAAACGTGACATGACCATCGCTGACTCGGTCCTGTCATTCGGTCCAGTCATTAGTGTTACCCCAAAAATGTAAAACTGAGAAAAGAAAATATCTTTCTTGTCTGTCAATTACCCATTAAAAACCTTAAAGTTTTTGATGTTCTGGATGTATATTAATGTGATGATAACCATGACGTAAATCGAAATTTAGCATGAAAAAACCTTTTTTTGCGTATTACTTGGCCTCTTTAACGCCTACACATTTATTTTCTGTATTTGTACATATTGGTTAATATGTCTCAGTTTTAAAACTAATCTCTTTTAATTCGTATCACTGATGGCTATACTGTTAGAGGATTTATTACATAAGGTTTATTTGAAACTTCAGTAATACAACCATTAAGTTTTAATTCTGTAATAGCTTTCAAAACAAATGAGGAATTATTAAATGCTGATCTGTTATTATTCAAATAAACCGATGGAGGTTCTTGAATAAAAGGAATAACGTAACCAAATTTTACAGTGCTTTTAAGAATCATGCAGAGGGTGATACAGTGATAGTTGTCAAATTGACTTTTTTGGGCTTCATATGTTCTATTTTGATAAGAAACTAAAAACAATAACAATTACACATTTGTTGTACATTTGGTTGCTATGGTAACGATGGCACTATAACAACCCTTTAATTTCAGTCCTAAAACCTTAAAAATTTCTGTTTTTCATCACAGATTTTTTTATAAACTGCTAATTAATTTCGATAAAACAAATATATGTTATCATAGTTCCACATTTGTTCTAAAAATTAAAGTTGATAAACAGAAATTGCAACTATGGCAACTCTTGTTTCCATGGCAACCAATGGCAGTTTTTCACTTTCTTAAAAGGAGTGAAAATTACGTTTTTCAAATTCTATTTTCTTCCAAGAGCAGGGTCATATGGATAACCTGTTTGTTTGCATTTGTTCATTGGACCTTTGTCTATAACATATCAAAAATAATCGTTTGTAGCTTCCTTTAGATTTTTCAGAAAAAAAAGTTATTTTTGTCTAATTTTTTTTTTTTTTTGCATTTTTTTTTCTTACAATAAGCTAAATTATTTTCATGTATTTATAGCACAATTCATTTGATTGTGTCTTTTAAGCTTGTATAACACCTAAATATTGAAACAAAGTAAAGAACACAGTTACTTATTTATCATTATCCTCAAATCAAACTAACAATTTCCATGAAAACAGTACACACCGATTTTGAGAATTACTTATTTTTGATAAATGTATGCTTTATAATAATAAAATTTTAATCAAGCATTTTTTTTTTTTTATTTTTCTCCATGTGCTTCATTGTGTTATCAAATTATTCAAAATAATTAAATAAAGTTGAGCAGGAAATTTGGTCGTCATGGAGACAAATGCCTAGATTTACAAAATCTACTTTTAAAATCACTTAAACAATATTTGTTCAAACTATCATTTTCTGTACAAAATCATTGTAAGAAGGAAAAATATTAAATATTGATGCTATACAACCCTTTGAAGATATTTGCCCCCCCCCCCTCCTCAATGTGAAATTTGAACAAGAAAAAAGGGGGTATGAACCCTATCAATATAGAAGTAATTGTTCAAGATAAAGCTCAACACTGTTTCTAAAAAGGGCAACAAATCGGTTGCTCTATAGGATCAGAATACACATGTTTCTCATCAACTAAACATTTTTTAAAGATCCATAACAATGAGCCATTTCAGTCAAAGTCAGACAGTCATGTACACCTTACAATTGTTCACTTCATTACACTAAAGTAGTTATATCTTGTTTTGCTCATCTCTAATACTAAAATAACGAGGTCCAATTTGTCAGCCGTCATGGGGTAAAAACGACAAATCAAATATTCAACTTTATATATAGCTAATATAGGACAATGGTGTTGATTAGAAATTACACCACTCAAGACCCTTTTGTTTCCCACATAATTAATATTGCCAATAATTAAAAAGTTCCTGGTCGAATCCGATACTGATACCAATAGTATATTCAGTTTATTATTTTATCTGTACGTTCCGCATCTGACAGGCGCAATTACGGAGGACAATACTAGACCAGACAGTTCAATACCACAAGATGAGGACCAGAACGTGACTAGTCACGTGAACGAGAATTTAGGTACATCTCAGGTCCAGCAACAAGTATTTGACAGTACAAATCAAGATACAGTGAGCCAGAACCAAAATGTTTGCCACAGTTCAGTTAAAATAGTCACTACACCACTTGGTATGTCAGTTTACGCGACATATTTTGACCTTCCCAATGTAAATGCCATTACTGAGACTGGTATAGAAGCTAGTACTTATTCACAAGAACAATTACGAGATTATCAGTCTAAAGACTCAGACTTGGAGTTAATACTGGTATGGTTCAGGGACAAACCAGAACCATCAGAAGCTACAATATTCAGATGCAGTCCAATAGCTAAGAAATATTGGATAAACAAAGATATGTTTTACCTAGACGATAATGGAATATTGAGAAATTTGGACAAGAAAGACAGAACACCAAGACTTGTGGTACTAAGAGATCTTGTTGAACAAGTGATATCATTATGTCATGATATTCCTGCTGCAGGTCATCAAGGTATGAATAGGACCACATTGAGAATTAAGGCAAAATATCAATGGTATGGCATGACACAAAAAATAAGAGACTTTGTGAAGACATGCAGTACATGCAATTTACACAAGAAGCCAAACAGAAAGGCTAAATGTCCGCTTACCCAGTTTCATGCAGGTGCACCAATGGAGCGTGTCCACTAAGATTTTCTAGGACCACTGCCAGAGACGAAATTTGGGAATGCTCATGTACTAGTTAGTTATGGTTGACCAGTTTTCCAAATGGATGGAATGTATTCCGTTACCAGCGCAGACCGCAGAGCATACGGCAAGAGCTGCAGTGAATGAGTTTTTCTCTCGTTTTGGATTCCCATTTCAGGTTTTTACAGACCAAGGACGCAATTTTGAAAGCAAGCTTTTCAAATCCATCTGTGAAAACTACTCCGTACAGACCATCATCAAACGGACAAGCAGAACGTTGCAACAGAACCTTAATGGACGCAGTCCGTTGCTTCGTGTCTAAACAACAAGACAATTGGGATGAACATTTGGCACAGTTGGCAGGAGCTGTTCGATCGTCAGTAAACAGGAGTACTGGTTTTACGCCAAACATGCTGATGCTTGGGAGAGAGGTTAACCATCCTGTTGATTTATTGTACAGTGTACCTGGTGCTAAAACAGAGGAGTCACAAGATGAGTATGTGATGAGACTCCGAGATGCCATAACATCTGCACACGAAATAGCGCGCAATACGCTAAAAACTACCCAGAATACCATGAAACGTGATTATGATGTACGTATTCTGGAAAGAGAATACAAAATAGGAGATTTAGTTTATGTTTTAGACACTGCTAAAATTAAAGTAGAGCGAAGAAATTGGACCCACCTTGGAAAGGTCCAGGACTTGTATGTGCAAAATTATCTTCGTATGTTTACAAGATAAAACTACAAAAATCTGTACTGACAATAAATCATGACCGTTTAAAGCCATATAAAGAAAGAGAAGTACCACCCTGGTTAAAACAGTGCCAGCACCGGTTACAGGACGGTGAAGATGTGACTAAGGCGACTAACCCAGACTTGTACTGTTTGTGCAGAAAACCAGATGATGGACTGTGTATGATACAGTGTGATTTTTGTCATGAGTGGTACCATGGAGCTTGTGTAGATTTGACACCAGAGCTGGCGGACACTATGGTAAAGTTTAGATGTCCACGGTGTCAGAACTCTGGCACCGCAAGGTAACTTTACATATTAAGGCAATATACCAGTAGTATGATGTATATATTTAGCATATGTTATAATTAACTTTTATTGTGTTTTTCAGATTGTTTATTTGGGATTAATCATGAGTAAAAGGCCAAGTAAGGATGATGCAAACAGTTGGCCTACACCTTCAGAGGCATATGAAGGAACACCATTGCCTTTCCCCCCGGGAGAACAGCGGGGAGATGTACGTGAAAGTCACGACCAAGAGGTAAAGAAAGAACCTGATGATGTTCTGGATTAACATGACATTAATTACATAGATTGGACTGACATTCAAGTTCAAGTTCCACGTCCTCAGGAGCCTACTGACAAAGAAGAAGAGAGTCATTCACCTATGTTCCAAGTGGAGGTGGAATGTGATTTGTCTACGGTCAGAGTGGTGGAAAAACGTGATTCGTCACGTGTGATCATAACCAAAGAAAAAACAGATCTGGTTATTTGCACTGAAGAGTCGGGCAATAGATCAGTTAAGGTGCCAGAAGATCAGGGGACTCCGGTCCCAGAGGTTAACACTCCAATGCAACAGCAGCACGCTCAGCAGCCAGAGGCTAATCAGCCAGAGGTGAAACACTATGAAGGAAACAAGCACTCCACGTGTCCTATACCAACATGTGGAGAATCTACCAAGAAACTGAAGCACCACTGTTGGGTGTACCATTTACCTTACATTTTTAAGGACTTGCCACTAGACAAATTTGAGAAGGAGCCCAGTTTCCAGAAATTAAGGGGAGAAGCTATCCAAAAGTTGGCTTGGTGGATTGTTGGCCAACGGGCAACAGTGTATGACTTGGTACGATACGTAAATTCCAATAACATTCTGCCAAGAAACTGCACGATGATGCAGAGGTGCCAAGACCTAATGCGAAATGTTACAGCCGTGATGAACTGGTATCCACCAGCTGAGGATATTTACACCATGTACCCAGTCAATTCGCCAGCAGTATTGATGCAGTGGCGCATCTTGATAACACTGCTGTCACAGTTGTCACCAGCAAGGAGGGCAGAGTTTCGCAGAATTGGGTCGGATTTCGTCTTACCCCCAATGGCACGACAACAGCCTCCAGTGAAGAGGAAGGCTGATACAGCTGTAAAGGTACCAGTGGCAAAGTCATACAAAAGCAGTCGTCCAACTGAGGGACGTAATATAGTCGGTCAATCTGGCAGGGCCCGTGAGAGCAAACCACCAACTGTTTCAACTGTGGTAAAAACACTAAGCAATTTACAAAATCAACTTGCAGGCAAACCTCTTGATGCAAGAGACATACTGAATCGAAAGAGACAATCACGGGATTCTTCCCGTTCAGAAGAAACCAAGAGTCGTTAAACAGACACGCACCCTGTCATACAAGTATCAAATTCTGTTTTGGACAAAAATAACAATGTTAACCGGATACAGAAGGTTACCCTTTTATCAGAGGCATTTGACAGCCATTTTCATTTGGACAGGGCAAGCATTTTATTAACCGGTTCCCTGGAGATGTCTGTCGAACAATACCTACAGGAAAAATTAATTCCACAGCCAGACATTGCAGTTGAGGTGATTGGAGGAGTAATAGTATACTGTGATCCGGATACGTATCCGCAAGTTTTGCCAGACACCTCAAAATGGAAGATAGCCATAGGGCTGCATCCAAAAGCTGCACCCTATTTCAACAACGATCAGTTTATAGCAATGCAAGAGGCATTGACTGACATGCGTGTATCCGCACTGGGGGAAATCGGGTTAGACAGGACCGTCAACCCAATACACTGGATGTCCCAGGAGAAGATTCTTGATAAATTGTTAGGTTTGGCCAGACCAAACAAACCAGTGATTTTACATTTGCGTGGCCAGGCCACGGAGACAATGTCAGACGCTTTGTACACCAGAGCGTTGGAAATTGTGCAGAACAATTGTGAGCCGGAGCAAAAGATTCATCTCCATTGCTTCCATGGAAGTACAACATGTACAAGACAAGTGGATACTTGGCGTCGTGCTTTTCCGAACACTTATTTCAGTTTTTCACTTAAAGTCAAAAATTTTCACGAAGACCAAATACAGGCCACTAGGAATGTCCCAAATCACCGCATTTTAATAGAGACTGATTCTCCATATTGCACTATCCCATCTGACATACGGATTAATAATCCGCGTAGGATTGGACAAGTTGCGATGATTTTAGCAAGCATCAGGAGCCAACCTGTAGCCGAGATATTTGCCATCACCAGGGAGAACGGCAAAAGCCTATATGGCTAAATAGTGGACTGTTTTATATATATGTATTAGTGTAACAGCCTGCAGGAGACAGGTTAAATCAGATGTGTATATAGGATGTATAGATCAGATTCATGTGTGTATAGATCAGATTCATGGGGATACAATCAATCAGCTGTAAATTTAAATTGGAAATTAGATCATAAGTGAAATTGTTTACAATATATATATATATCGAGGAATGATATGTTAGTTACAAAGTGAATCCGCAAAGCGAGAACGGAGAAATTGTGAATTTTTAATATATATATATATATAGGTGTGTTGTTAATATGTGGATCAACATTGGAAATATACATTCATGAGATTTGGAGATTAATTTTTTTTTATCCCCGTGGTGCGACCAGACGGGGTGGACTAAAGAAATATAGTGAATATTCAAATAGGAAGTAAACTCACTCCTTTCAAAGTTGGGGGGAGTGTTGTGTAATATAGTATAATGGACGTGACATTACTATGTAGACAGTACGGTAGTTAGACATACCGCGTAGTCCGGTTCCCGGGATGATCCATTGATAACTACCCAGGGGCGGATTTAGGCGGGGGCGTGGCGGGCGTGCGCCCCCCCCCCCTAAAATTTGCAAAGCATGGGCTGTCCGGACGTAATAAATTATCCGACGAAAGCAAATGTCGTCGCATTCAATCTGTTTTAACATTCAAACAAGTATTACTATATAAAACAGTAATTTAAGAGAATCATTTAACGTGATTACTAATCAACTGACCTTTTGTTTATTTAAGTTCTATAAACATGTTACACTTCAAAAGAAGGTGTCAAACGCGGTACTGCGTTTGATGACAAATATCATAGAATTTTAGCAGTTAGAATAAAACAATTGTGACATTGTAGTAATTGCAGTTTTAATATACAATTTCTTTGATAATCGAAGTTCAAAAACATCCCTACATCACTTTCCCACGAAGAAGGTGAAAGTGCCCTACCCGCTATTTGGGTAACCGGTTGGTTATTTCATCATGGCACGACCAAAAAAGCAGTCTCAGTTAGACTCTTTCTTAAGGAAAGATAAAGATTATGGTTCAAGCGAGAGGTTAGTTTGTTAATTTGACTCATTATTTAATATCTCTGTGACAATATATGATTCTCACTTGCAACATGTAAATTTTGCCGAAGCATGCATTACCGGTCAAGGCCCAAACCCGTAGGTACTACCGTATTACATGGAATCCCAAGAAAATAAGCACAATGAATATTTTAAGGATCTCATTTTGATTTTAATGGTTAGCGGCCATTTTTGTTTTGTTTTACAGTATGTAAAAAGTCCAGCACGACCTCCGAAAATAGAACAAAAATAAAACACGTATTATGAATTCACAATTAAATTGTACCAGTAATAATTTTCGTTTTCAATATCTTATATTGGTTAGATGAGCTATCGGCATTTGCTTCGTCTCACTTTTTTATATGGATAATCAGTTTGTGTACTCAGAATTGTTTCTATTCTACTTTTGTTCAGTCCCGTTTTCTGGTAAATATATAGAGGTAGTCAATAAACAGAAACTAATAGATTTTTTGTTAATATGGTTAATGTAGATTATGCGGTTTTAGATTGATGCCTCGTTCCCACGTACCTTTAATTCGAATTGAATTCTAATCGAATGCGAATCGAATTCGCTAATCGCGTTCACACTCTTCTTTTTTAATTCGAACTAATTCGCATTAGAAATACGTTTTTGTTAATCCGAATTAAAAGTAAACGTCGTTAGGACAGTAAAGCGAATTTGACGCGCATTTCAATTCGAATTAGAATTGACGTTAGGACGTTAAACGTTTCGAATGCGAATTAAAGTAATTCGAACTAGTTAATGCGAATCGAATTCGAATTACGTGTAAACTCAGCATTAATCTTTAATTTCTCGCTCATTTTACCACAAATGTTTCTCGCCACACTTCGCTTGGCAAGATATCTATCTACATTGCACCCACTCTAGAAGAATATTTCAATAACTTTGATCATTTTAACCTCAAAAATTTTTCGCCTCGCGCCCCCCTAACGTCAAATCCTGTATCCGCCCCTGCTACCAAACTCAGGATAAGATCTCAAATAGTTACCAGGTAACGAGAGTTGGCGTATTGGCGGGAGTATAGTACAAGTACTAAGACTTAACCAGAGCTATAGTAGAAGATATTCGGTGAGTTAGTACAATTAGGAGCATTGCATTGTATGACGAATATCAGTATTAAGTTATAATACTCGGAAATCACATCAACAAGTTTCTTTCCCCTGCATTCTCGATCGCACATGTAAATATAGCACGTTGGTCTCGAATAAGACATTGATATGTTACAACACTTGCCGTCAGTATTTGAAAATATTGATTAACATTAAGAAGGTATAGAAAATTAATGCACGCACACTATTATCCACCACATGTCTAAATCGTCCGCAAACAACGAAGGTGATGAAAACCCACCACTTTGAACACAGCCACCGGCATGCTGTGAATTTGAAAAGCTTCCCAAATAAGTAACTATCCATTCATATATTTGACTGACCAGAATTATTTGGGAATTTAAACCATTCCTATTGTAAGTGAAAAAACTAAATTTATATCAGGGTGATGAAAATGAGGGAAAGGGGGGGGGGGCTGATTTGGAGCTCAGGGCCCCCTTTTTTGGGGAAAAATGGTTGATTATATAAAGAATCACTGAAGCATGACAGGTGCAGGCCCCCTCTTTGGTAGTCAGTGGGCCCTCACTTATGAAAATTTCTGGATCCACCACTTTCATGACTGTGGTCTTCAGTTGTATTATCTTAAAAACTTTATATCTGTATTCTAATGTGTAAATCAAGGGAAAATAATGTAAATTATCTGTGCATTGGGGTCTATTAAGGGGTATTTTGTGGGGAAGAAAGAAGGGAGGGGCTTTAAATACTAAAGAACCCAATGGGATTTTATTTTCTAAAATTTTCAAATGAATATAACTTGAAAACCCCCTTTTTCTTGGCCGATCAATGCATTTGAATTGGGACATATATAGTTGGAATAAAATAAATGCAATGAAATAAAAGGGAAGTCCCTAGGGGGTCACCCCACCCCCTCTTGTTTGAAAACTTGTATAAGGTCAAGATACGCACCCCTAAACCATAGACAATAGACAATATTTTATTATCACAAACACATACAAAATTAAGACAATAAACTGACAATAATTAAATTGATTATCATTATATTAGAGTGACAGTGGTATTCACAGCGAAGAAGAAAAAGGCTATAAATATCAACAGTTAACACATTGTTAATGTTCATGAACAATTAAAAAAAGAACACAAACAAAAATTAGGTTGCATATTAAAAAAAGTTATACAGATGTTCTTAATAAAAGACAATCATTAATATACTTTATGGTGATTTTTATGATGACTGGTAGACTGCTATTTAAAAGTACAGTCAAATGATTTAGTGTTATAGTGGACTGCAATTTAATAAAATTGAAATTAAGATTTTTATTAATATTTTGTGTATAGGTATTCCTTAATGATTTATAGCATGGACAGATTGAGAAGAAATGGTATTCATCCTCAATTTCTTGTCTGTTACGGGATATATATATTCTTGTATGGAACAATAAAACACATCAGATGAAATATAGGGAGAGTTCATGGGGGTCACCCCCACCGCCACCTGTTTGAAAAACTTTTAGATGGTTGAGATTCCCAGTGATTAGGTTGAAAAATTTCTGGATCCCTCATCCCCACCCCTAAACCATATATATTCTTGTATGAGACAAAAAAACAAATCAAATTAATATGGGACCATAGCATGCATAGGAATGGCGAGTTATGGAGGCTTTGTTTAACAATTGCATCCTGTTATAATTACTTCTTCATTGAACATAATTTTGGTTTTTATTATGCAAGTCTTTCTCCTACTTTTTTGGATAAATAGACCCATTATCCGGCAAATTTCAAAGTTGAACCTTCTTCAGTAGGCCTATCCCCATCAGAGACCAAATGATGCACAAGTAAGGTATAGATAGCGATATGAATGCAACTATGAGCAAAAGCCATACCAATGGCAGATCCAGGGGGAGGATTCCCGAGGTTGGAAGTTCAACTTGGAACCCCCCCCCCCCTTTTTAGCTCACCTTGGCCCTTTGGGCCAAGTGAGCTTTTCCCATCACTTGGCGTCCGGCGTCGGCGTCGTCCAGCGTCGTCGTCGTCCGGCGTCGTTAACTTTTACAAAAATCATTTCCTCTGAAACTACTGGGCCAAATTTAACCAACTTGGCTACAATCATCATTGGGGTATTTAGTTTAAAAAATGTGTGGCGTGACCCTGCCAACCAACAAAGATGGCCGCCATGGCTAAAAATAGAACATAGGGGTAAAATGCAGTTTTTGGCTTATAACTCAAAAACCAAAGCATTTAGAGCAAATCTGACAGGGTAAATTTGTTTATCAGGTCAAGATCTATCTGCTCTGACATTTTCAGATGAATCGGACAACCCGTTGTTGGGTTGCTACCCCTAAATTGGTAATTTTAAGGAATTTTTACTGTTTTTGGTTATCTTGAATATTATTATAGATAGAGATAAACTGTAAACAGCAATAATGTTCAGCAAAGTAAGATTTACAAATAAGTCAACATGACCAAAATGGTCAGGCGACCCCTTTAGGAGTTATTGCCCTTTATAGTCAATTTTTAACCATTTTTCGTAAATCTTAAGTTATCTTTTACAAAAATCTTCTTCTCTGAAACTACTGGGCCACATTAATCCAAACTTGGCCACAATCATCATTGGGGTAGCTAGTTTAAAAAATATGTGGCGTGACCCTGCTAACCAACCAAGATTGCTGCCATGGCTAAAATTAGAACATAGGGGTAAAATGTAGATTTTGGCTTACAAGTCTAAAACCAAAGTTTTTAGAGCAAATCTCACATGGGGTAAAATAATCTATTAGGTTAACATCTATCTGCCCTGAAATTTTAAGACGAATCGGACAACCCATTGTTGGGTTGCTTCCCCGGAATTGGTAATTTTAAGGAAATTTTGCAGTTTTTGCTTATTATCTTGAATATTATTATAGATAGAGATAAACTAAAAACAGCAATAATGTTCAGCATAGTAAGATCTACAAATAAGTATTTATTTGAAATAAATCAAACAAGGAAATTAACGGTGTAGACAACTGTTTTGAATTTTTTTTAAAGCCATTTAATAACAATGTTAAATTTTGTGTGCATTTATTTTTGCTTATTTTCAATAATGGACAGAATTGCGTGATTGATTATTGTAATTTAAGAAAAATCTGCATACATATGTTATAAAATGGGAAGTGGAAACTGGGAATTTGTCAAAGAGACAACAACCCAACCAAAGAGCAGACAACGGCCGAAGGTCACCTATGGCGCCGAGTATGGGTCTTCAATGCAGTGAGAAAATTTCGACACTGGTCTTCAGCTTATAAATATGTATCAGAAATGAGAATGAGATACAGCTCTCAGTTACATTAATAAAAACCTCACAATAAGTTCTGAATATCAGAATATACAGTATTGCAACATTCTCTCAAAATGTACACATGGAGCTGAGAAACTGTAAAATTGATCATGCTAATTTAACATTAAAGTCCTCGAAATCAATCTTAATATGAATACTCCTGTACAAAGGAATATAAGTATGCAATATACATATATGGTCTTCAAAAATTAGAGTATCAATGCTATCTATTTATGAAAAGATCTTAATCAAGTAATAATTTTGGTTTGTTAAAATATTTCGGAGGTTAGTATGACCTCCTTTTTAGTGATGATATTTTCGTTTTAAGTTAGCGAAAAATTGTTTGTACCAACAAAAATAAAAACACAAACATGACAGACATAAGGCAGCAACCATTTGATTTTCTGGGGGGGGGGGGGGGGGGGAGGGGGGAGGAGGGCTATGGATTTTTTTGGAAAAAAAGTTTGTTTCCAGTTTTTGGAGAAAAAAATAATTTGTTTTTGACCTTGAGAAAAAAAAAAGTTCAAAAGTCAAAATGAGAATAAGCTGAGGTTCAAGGTCCTACCTTTGCAGATTTTCATATTTTGCTGAATGAATTTAAAGTTTATATCATGGACGGCAGAGAAAGAAAAAAGAACTTTTCAATTTTCCTGATTCTGAAGGATAAATGTTAAACATCTTGTTTTTGGTAAGTTTTATGCTCTGTTTCAATAGTGTTTGTGCATTCATATGACAAGTCCTTCCTCTGAATTATATCCTCTTTAAGTTTTTGGTGAGTGTTCCCAATGTTTTTCCGTAAGTAACTTGTGGATTTACATGTATATACTCAAAATTTAGTACTAATATTAATGGGATTTTAGCATGACATCCTGTCAAATGCTCGTTAATCATGTTTATGTTGTACACGTACATTCTACCCAATTTTAAGAAGTTGGTCAAGTTTATTAGAAACAAAATATGTACATTACAGATCAACATAACTGAAATCTTTAATAGATTTAAACAAAAAGTTTAATTGCAGTTAAAATAAAAACACATGTTTGATCGAGCTGGTACTAGACCGTACACATATACTCAAGTATTCTGACTGTATGCATATGATCAGACTGTAAGAGTATACTTATATTTTCCGAACCGTAAACGTATAGTCCAAATACTGATATGGTCTGGAACAGATCTATAAATGTCTTAAAATTAATATCAAACAATTTGGTATTTGTGAACTTGGTAATAAGTTATTTGATAGAACTATAATGTTTTGGGATATCAAAATAAAAAAAATATGCCATTTTTACTTTTAATAAAGAAGAAGATTATTAATGTATGTATAACTGTATATAAAAATGAAACAGCAAGCTAACAACACTACAGCAAAAATAAGGTTAAAACAATATATAATTTTTTGTATCAATGTTATAATTTCCAATATGTCCAAAGAGTTCAAGGTATTTTTTCATTGAAGTAAAACACAAGTTGAACTCTGTCAGAACTTCAAAAGCTTAAGGAAATATTGTTTCTGTTGTCTGCATTTTGTATAATATATTGCAAATTCTTGTAAACAATGGAATGTTATTATAATTGCCTAAAGTTTTAACATTGATCTTTATATATATAATATATTATATATACAACTTGGGAAAATACCCAAATGATATAAAGAAGAAAAATATAATTGATTGTTATATAGTATTAGAATAGGAAGATGTGGTATATTGCTAATTTGACAACTCTCCAACAGAGACCAAAGGATGTAGGAGGTTAGCAACTGATGACACTGGACAACCTTTAACAATCAGCAAAATCCATACCGCATAGCTATTTTTATTGAAAATCATATTCTTTCAACATGTTTGCAAACAATTTTGTATTAATAGTATACTTCAGATTTTATTGGTTCTTTTTCAGAAGGATTGAAATTCATCACCTAAAATAAATGGAGAAAACATAGAAACAAGACCAGAATAACTTCAAAGACAAAAGTTGGATCAGCTATTATTTTCATCACTCAGTAAATGATTTGAAGTTCTTTTAAATACCAAAAGATATTGAAACCAGAATAATGTCAATGTTCTGTGCTGAATGACCAAAAAGTGGACTATAAGATCACACAATGCTGGATGATAAGAAAATATTAAAGTTTTGTGTGAAGGGATATTGTGTAAAAAAATAGATTTACCTAAATAGCTACTGTAAATTCAGAAATTATTGTGAGGTCTTTATATTTGCAAAATTACGACACAGTTGTAAACGCAATAATTTAAACTCCCATTTTGAAATATTTTATATGAATTATACTGATTTCAAAATCGAAAAAAATTAAAATCGCATTTTAGTCTTAAATGACAAAAATCGAATAATAAATGCACGCAATAATTTCTGCATTTACAGTATAGTATGTTCAGCCTTTAAGTTATATTAGAGTTTTTCATTGATTTCAAATGGTAAATAATAGTGCTTCAAGAAAGTATTTTATAATTCATAAATAAACATTATTGATACTTACATTATCTGCTTTGTTGTTTAAAGTTTAGTTTTGAACAGTTATAGAACAATATGTTGAATTAACATTTCCAAAGAAAAAAGATATTCAATTAAAAAGATTCATCTTATAACAATTTACTACCAAATAGAATACATTGTAACATACACATTACTGTATATTTATATCTATATATTTATAATTTGAATCCCATAGGATTTTAATTTGTCCCATGGGATATTAAAAATCCCATGGGATAATTATAGTCCCATGGTTTTTTTTTTGTCCCCATGGGACCAAAAAAATCCCATGGGATTTTGCCCTGTCCCATGGGATATTGAAAATCCCATGTTTTTATAAATCAAATTACGAAATAAATATAATAGTAACTGTAGAAAACCAATGAAATTATTGAATCCCATGTAATTCCGCACATTTTAGTTATATACATGACATTGTAGCTCTTATTTGAGGCGGCGGCGGATTTGCAAATGAGTGTTTTGCAAATTAAAAGTGTCCAGTGTTAATTGTTCAAACTACAGCAGTTTAGCATGGAAAATTGTATATAATTTAGCATATTTTTGCTTTTTACCGTTTGTTTTAAACTGTTTTAAAAGTATTTTCCGGTTAAAAGCGGATCCCGAGTTAAACAGTTAAATACCGATGAATCGATCAGGTTTCACATGATGCTTAACAAAATAATGTAGGCAAATCTAGACATAATTTTTTTTACTGTTGAAATGTGTGAAGTTTATCGAGATTGAAAAAAGGATAGTTACTTTCAAGTATTAAATGTATGTATATGTCATAAATGTCATTACATTATTGAAACTGGACAACTAAAAAGTGGATAAAATTTTCGTAAATATATATATTTTTTTTTACAAATGTTTATTGTGGAATGCACATTTATATAACAAGCTACAGCAAAATTATAACAAACCGACGAAATGGGCTCTGTCTTACGGGAGAACAGGAGCAGGCTGGATGTTAGAAAGTATTATTTTACCAACAGAGTAGTGGAAGTCTGGAACAGTTTTCCTGAGACAATTGTAACTGCCAAAAACGTTAAAACATTCGAAAGAAGACTAGATAAATATTGGAAAGAACATCCTATGATTTATGACTACACTGTAGATTACAACTTCATGATCGGAGGTAGCACAGTAATCAACAGTGATAGTGACAGTGAAATAGAGCCAAATATAGAGGAGCAAGCTGATCTCCTGCGTTTGGAAACACTTAGGTAGACTTAGGTAGGTAGGTAGAATAAAAATTGAACGAATGACTCTATTCGGCAGGGTACATCAACGGAATGTAACGAATGGACTATTCGGGTTACTTCGCACGTATATACGACAAAAACTTGTCTGTTCGTAATTCTCCGTGAACACGAAAATGACCGATAAGTGTCAGTGATTTGATCGATCACATGCGGAGAATCAACTTCCATGCCAGATATTGAACCAATGAACGAGTTATCGAAACATGGGCGGTAACGCAGATGAAACCTTTGAAGTGACGACGATGTTATTCCTTTCAATATTACTTCCATGGAATAACGAAGATAAAAGCAAATAAAGGTCGCGTAATACAGCCTTAAACGATGAGAAAACGCATACCGTTTAGTCAACTTTATATTTCAGATTTAGCCAAAAAGTTTAAATCAAAATTAAATAGTAGAAGAAATAGTTTTTTATATGCTTGATTAATAGTTATGTTTTTACAGAACTGAAATATTTTAGGTTAAGTAGTTATATGGTTTTACAGACCCCAAATGTTTTAGAGACTGATCATTATATATAGTAATAATTAAGTTTAATTTCTATAGTCTCTCATAATTCTTTATAGGATGGCACTTGTATTTTAATTTATAAAATTGCTGTTTTATACAATGTTTATATTATAATGATTATATTACAAGTGGAGAAACTTTAATAAAGTATTGAATCTGAATCTGAATCTTTTAAAGAGATATTGTCATAAAATGCTCTAGGTAATTTCTGTATATGTATGTATTTATTAAAGTTGAGCAAACACGTGTTTTCTATTATGTAAACAATCACACGTGATTGTGTGTCCGCATAGTGGTCATCTATTGGTGTTTATATTGGATAAACAGGTTTGTGTTTTAAATATATGATATTTCGGAGTGGTCAATATTTGTCGCATTGCGTAAATATATTGAGTATGATATTTGTTATGTAAATAGCACGGGATTTTTAAAGCGCGAATAGTTGTATTGTTTAAGTAATTTAAGATATATGGTCATACCGTTCAATAAGGCAGCTTAGTTTAGGTAAAGATATGTCCAAACCAGTACTCGATCTGAATGAAGAAGATTTCATTTCATTCATTTTCTACTTACCACCTGAGAAATATACATACGGATATTACTTTCCTTACCAGTCCAGACTTCGCAATTAAAATAAAACATCTAGATGACGGAGATACTTCCAACCGGAACTACGTCACCTACATGCTTTACTCTACCTGTACCCCAGTTTTATTTTTTGCGCCGAAGAGTTCAGACGTTAAAAAATATTTTCAAAGTTATTTAATTATATAAGTTTAAGATAATGAGAAGTGAAGGCTCGGATGCCTATGTCGAGGAAGACACTTCTTCTGTGTTAGAGGACAATTCAATGGCCTCCGACAAAGTCACTTCCGCTCCCGGGAAGAAAGGTAAGAAACGTACTTCTTCTCGTAGCAAGAAAGACAATTTATCAGACTTAGAAAGTCGTATGATAGCAAGAATTGAACAACAGGACAAGCAAGTCAATTCTATGAATGATAAAATGGGTAAATTATTAGATTTACTTCAAGACAAGTGTACTGACACCGGAAATGAAGTTCCAAGGTCAGAACATGAGTATCAAAATACGGTCACAGTCGAGGCATTTAGTGCTGCTCGCAGACCTCTTATCCCGTTGAATAGTGCTATTAATGAGCACCAAAATAGCGGTGATGATATTGACACACTATCTGTTCGAATTTCGGATTCGGAACGTCAAAATAGTGGCTTTTTATTCAGTGCAGAGGGCTCTGAGAATTCTAGAAATTCTGATCATGAAGATGTCAATACTTGTGACAGTAGATCAGTGTTAGTTAAATCTGGTGAACATGACAGGTTCCAGAAATATTTAGGTAACAGAAATGAGAAATCTTGTGAAACAGAGAAGCAAGATAATTCTGTGAGTCATACACTAGGTGACAAGTTTGGTCTAGATGCTTATACTTCGTTAAAGACTGAGAAAACAGGTTTAGTGTTAGAACAAAACCAAATTGATGTTTTACGTGGTTCTTGGAGATCAGAGACTCCTCACAAAATCACTAGTTATAAGGAAAATTATAGACTAAGTTTCCCAATAGATACAAGTTGTCAAGAATACTTTAATGTACCGACAATGGACAATACAGTAGAAAGTTTACTGATGAAAAGATATGGGCCAAAGGCTGCTTTTGGCAGAGTCCCAAGTTTATTTACTAAGAACTTAAAGTCACTTGAAAGGTTAGCTTATCAGGGTCAAGTTGCGGCCCGCATGGGATTGATCACGACTTGTTATTTGCAACAAGCAAGTGGAAATTTATTGGATAATTTAACATCTGATTCGCCAAATTTAGATAGTGCAATTCAGAATGTAAGAGACATTTTTGCTTTGTCAACCAAAAGTTTAGATCAGACGGCGAGAACTGGAGCTTTTCACCACATGATACGTCGTCGTGCTACCATGTATGATACAGGTCTAAATGAACTTAGAGACTATGCTAATACAATTGTGACTTTACCATTAACAGCAGATGGTATATTTGGTTCACAGTTTGATACCAAGATGAAAGAGAAAACTGACAGAAATAAACAATTAGCTGAAGTTTTACCTGATAATAGAAGAGTTACACTTGGTTCACAGTTGGGTAAAAGAAAACCAACGGCTACAGTTACTTCAGAGTCAACATTTGTAAAAAAGCCTAAATTTGACAGTAACTTTAAGATACCAAAGAAGAACTTTGGGGAGTTCAAGTCATCTGGTAAACAGACACAAGCTACCAAACCATGGGTAAGTTCTTTCTCTAATGTGAAGAAAAAGTATAGTTCCTGACGCCAAAAATCTAATGTTGTTGCCTCAGATACCAGTGGGAGGGAGGTTAAAACATTTTATTCAGGAATGGGAATCAATAACAGACGATCAATGGGTACTGAAAACTTTACAAGAGGGTTTGAAATTAGAATTTCAAGAAACTCCTCACTTGACAGGTATAAAACACACTTCTGTCAATGCGAGGAATCTACCTATTATTTTAGCAGAGGTAGAAGATTTAATAGAAAAAAATGCAATAGAGATTGTACCTCAAGCAGAGATACATCAAGGTTTTTACAGTACACTTTTTCTGGTTCCCAAGAAAACAGGCGATTTAAGACCTGTGATAAACTTGAAACCTCTCAACCAGTATCTGAGGAAGCAACATTTCAAAATGGACACTTTAACAAAAGTCTTGAATCTAGTAAAGCCCCAAGACTGGGCGTTGTCTCTCGATCTGAAAGATGCATATCTCCATATTCCAGTTCACAAAACACACAGAAAATTTCTACGTTTTTGCATACAAGGCAAATGTTACCAATTTGTAGCTCTGTGTTTCGGTCCTTCTCAAGCACCTCGAGTGTTCACAAAAATAGTTACTGTAGTAGCAGCTCATCTGAGAATCCAAAACATACGCATAGCAACTTATTTGGACGATTGGTTGCTAGTGAATGCTCAAGAGAAAATGCTAATTTCAGACAGAGAGAAAACACTCAATCTTCTGATAAATTTGGGATTTATAGTAAATCTTCAAAAATCTTCTCTTATCCCATCACAAGAGATCACTTACATAGGGGCATTATTCAATTTCAAGAAAGAGATAGTTTCTCCAACTATGGAAAGAATTTTAAAGTTAGAAATGTTAGTGATAAGCATAATGAAGGGACACAATACAGCAAGAGATTATCTAATGTTGTTGGGTTTGATAGCGTCTTGCATAGAATTGATCCCCAATGCACGCCTTTATATGAGGCCTATCCAATTACATCTACTTCATTTCTGGAAACCATCCACCAGAGATCTTACTTATCAAATTCCATTTACTCAACACCTAAAAGATCATTTGAATTGGTGGTTGGACAGAGCAAACACTACCAAGGGCAAATCATTACACCAGTGGTCGGCAACCCTCACAATAACAACAGATGCTTCAAAGACAGGGTTTGGGGGTCACATGAACAATCAGATTTTTCAAGGTTTTTGGTCGGTTCAAGAACAGAAACAACACATAAATCTCTTGGAATTGGAAGCTGTAATTCGAACAGTACAACATTTCCTACCACAATTACAAAATCAAAATGTGCTACTCAAATGCGACAACACAACAGTCGTTCAATATGTAAACAAACAGGGGGGCACCAAGTTCATACACCTTTGTTACAAGACATGGTGTCTAATGAGAATGGCTATTCAGAACAATCTGACATTCAGAGCAGCTCACATAGCGGGGAAGTTAAACGTTCTTGCAGATCATCTGTCTCGAAACAAAATACAACCCACAGAGTGGACACTGAACAATCAGATAGTTCAATCAGTGTTTGCAATGTGGGGAGAACCAACAATAGATTTGTTTGCCTCAGTACACAATCACAAGAGACCAGTGTTTTGTGCTTGGATACCTCATCCCAGTGCTCTAGCAGTAGACGCTCTGTCGATATCATGGGAAAAAATGTGGGCATATGCATTTCCACCAATATGTCTAATTCCAAAAGTACTAAAACACATGAGTCAATTCAATTGTCGACTAATTCTGATAGCTCCAATGTGGCCAAGAAGACATTGGTACACAGAGCTTCTTCAAAAATCAGTAGCAAGTCCAATAAAACTACCAATAAGGCAAAATCTTCTTTATCAACCAAAAACAAACATTTACCATCCAAATCCCGAAGTGTTCACGCTAACAGCCTGGCTGCTCTCCACAAAAATTTCAGAAATAAGGGATTTTCAAGAGAAACTAGAAAGCTTCTCAGAGCATCATGGAGATCTGGCACACAGCAAGACTATGCTTGTAAATTCAAAAGATTTCATAGTTGGTGTAGTGAACGGGAAAAAGATCCCTATGCAGCTACTTTAGCAGAATGTGCAGATTTTTTATCTCATTTGTACACTTCAGGTTTACAATACCGTACTATAGCAGGTTATAGGTCAATGTTATCGTCATTGCTATCTCCAATAGATAATGTTCCAATTGGGCAACATCCCTATATTATTAGACTACTTAGAGGGGTTTTCAATTCTAGACCGCCTAAAGTAAATTTAGTCCCAGAATGGGATTTACAAAAAGTGTTGGACATGTTGCAAAAGTCTCCTTTTGAACCTTTATTGAAAGCTGATATTAAATGCTTAACTTATAAAGTGGTTTTTCTTACAGCAATCACAACGTACAGGAGGTGCTCAGACTTACAAGCATTGAGGATAGGAGAGGGGTTTGTGAATGTTCAGAAGAAAGGACTTGTTTTCTTGAGACCAGGTTTATCAAAACAAGATAGACCAAATCATTATGGAACAAAAATTTTTGTGCCTTACTTTGAACACAATAAAAAATTGGATCCTAAAAGAGCCATTGCGATTTATTTGAAACGTACAGAAGAAACAAGGAAAGATGAAGGAAAACTTTTCTTGTCAACGGTTAAACCATTCAAACCGGTTACATCGCAAACAATTTCTAGATGGTTAGTGAGTACCATAAAAATGGCATATGAAAATACAGATTTTAAAGTTAAAGCTCACAGTACGAGAGCAATTGGACCTTCATGGGCCTTATTTAATGGGGCTAGTATGAAGAGTATTTTAGAGTCCGCTGACTGGTCTACTGATACAACTTTCATCAAGTTTTATTTGAGAAATGTAGATGTTAAGGTTTTATCCTGATGTGTATATAACAGATTGTTTTTAAAATCATCAAAAAGACTGATATATTTTTAACTGTAATGTGCAGTTCGAAAAAAAAAAAAAAAAAAGATAAAAAGACTAAAGAAAAGAAGAAAAAAATAAAGACATTGTAAATATTGTATAGTGTACAGAAGAATGTTTTTAAAAATGAACAAGTGGTATAAAGTAAAGATTATGCCCAGGATGAAGAGACGCAGAGCCATAGAAAATTACCCTACCACCAGAGAGGTAAGGCTTTGTAATCTATCCGTATGTATATTTCTCAGGTGGTAAGTAGAAAATGAATGAAATGAAATTCTAAATTTGTTTTCAAATTCAGATTTTATGAATGAAGTTTTCTACTTACCCACCCAACCTCCCCACGTAATTTTCTATAGTAGTAATAAGGTTACTGAAAAAATAGAAAAAAACAAAACTGGGGTACAGGTAGAGTAAAGCATGTAGGTGACGTAGTTCCGGTTGGAAGTATCTCCGTCATCTAGATGTTTTATTTTAATTGCGAAGTCTGGACTGGTAAGGAAAGTAATATCCGTATGTATATTTCTCAGGTGGTAAGTAGAAAACTTCATTCATAAAATCTGAATTTGAAAACAAATTTAGAATTTGTTAAGGGACCCCTTACATGGTCAGCCCGAACGTCTTGACGCTTCCAATTCACAAGCTAATCAACAAAACCGTGACGTAGTAGACACTTTTGGGCTTTTTAAAGACTATTTGATAAGAAACTTGTTGATTTAAAGTCCGACATTCTGTCAGAACAAGACAATTTATCCAAGAAATACAGAGATGAGGCTAATATTAAGTTCAAATCAGAAGGGAATCGGATTCAGTTTCGTTTTAATGAGAACATTATGGATGGTCTTAACAAAATCCACAAGGATCTTGTATCTGTTGCTTCCCCCTTTCTTCTATTACTGGTGATTTTGTGGGTACACTTAAAGAAAGGAACAAACTCATCAGGATCGCTGATAACTCCACTGGGGGATGGGTTACGGTTAGAGAATATGAAAGTAACGATATCGCCGAAAATGATGAGGACGAGAAAAAGATTCGCCAGGCCGAGACTAGAGCCCTTAAAAGTATTAAGGAGAAAAAGACCCGCCCTCAGCCGTATAAAGCTAGACCTACTCCAGCAGTTGGAAGTATCGCTACTGCCACTGCTCCTCCTCCAGCTTACGATTTCAGTCGCTATCAACAGCCCTTTCGTACCAGCACTGCACGGCGTGAGCCGTGCCCCATGGACATCTGTCACTACTGCAAGCAGTATGGTCACTGGAGAAGAAACTGCCCACTCAACTTCAAGTCAGCCACAGCTTCTGCACCCAGTTACCAGCCATCCAAACAGCAATGATACAGTTACTGTTAATGATAAGTATCTAGATATAAGTTTGTTATCTTCTAGCTATGAATGCAATAACGACGAACTTGACGAATTTATGTCACAAGTTCAATTTCTTGAAAAATTAGATTTTTCTGCTAGTCATAACTTTAAAGGTGTTAAAGGCAGGCTTGCAAAACATTACGATTTTTGGGTTAAGATTGGAGCTAGTGATTTTGTTTTAGATACAATTAAAAACGGTTATGTAATCCCATTTTTAGTGCCTCCCCCTAGTATATATATAGTATGCACATGAAAAACAATAAATCTGCTGTTTCTAACTCAGAATTTGTGGATAAAGCCGTTTTAGAATTAGTTGATTCTGGATGTGCATATGAAGTTCCCTTTACGCCTCATATTGTTAATTCTTTATCAGTAGCCACCAATAAGTCCGGAAAAAAGAGGTTAATATTGGATCTTTCAATTTTAAATAAATCCGTCAAAAAGAGAGATTTAAATTTGAAGACTGGAAAACAGCTATTCAATTTTTCAAAAGAGGTTCTTATCTGTTTAAGTTCGATTTAAAGTCTGGTTATCATCATTACGACATTTGTCCTCAGCAACAAACGTTTCATAATTTTTCCTGGAATAACAAGTATTACTGTTTTTCAGTTTTAGTTTTTGGTCTAGCTTCTAGCCCTTACTTGTTTACCAAATGTTTGAGATCTATGGTCAAATAAATAAATTTGGTGTATTTACTGTCTTCTGATTGGTTAAAAGAATTAGCTTTATTTTCAATGTTATCAATTTTTATGAAGACACGCCCACTCTAACGTTGTGTATTCATACGCAAACATCTGTGTACGTTGTTATTCGTATCAATATATATCTTTGAGCCTAATTTTTGATAGAAATTTATTTATAATGAATGGCAATAATTTATTTTGAATTTATTGAACCATAAAATTAATTTTTGACTCTTCACATTTAACATAATCCGCTTCGCGGATTATTCAATGTGAAGAGTCAAAAATTAATTTTATGGTTCAATAAATTCAAAATAAATAACAGCCATTCATTAAATATTGGAGACAAAATTCGATTGATATTGTTTTGTATTTAGATGATGGTTTTCGGAATGGCTTCGGATTACGAATTATGTCGGAAAGATTCCGATTTTGTCAAAAAATCACTAAAAGAAGCTGGTTTTTTAGTCAATATAGAAAAATCTGTTTTTGAACCTACACAAAAGTTAGAATGGTTAGGAATCACTTGGGATTCTGCTCAATTCTGCATTTCTATTCCCGAAAGAAGATTAAATGATTTGTTACAGTCTATAGATGAAATTTTAGACAGATTTTTGTTTTTCTCTGCTAGGCAATTAGCTCAAGTGACTGGTAAGATTATTTCTTTATCACCAGTGTTCGGAAATTTGACTAGATTGATGACAAGATATTGTTACTTGTGCATTGTGCAAAGATTGAGCTGGGATAAATTATTACAAATAGTTTATCCAGCTGAGATTTTGAATGAGCTTAAGTTCTGGAAATCTAATGTGCTTACTTTGAATAAAAAGAAATTGGCTATGTACAGCCCTTCTTCGATAGTAATTTTTTCAGATGCTAGTAATGTAGCCTGTGGGGCTTATACTGTAGAGTTAGAAAATAAGATTTTTCACAAAATGTGGAACGAATTAGAAAGATGTAAAAGCTCCACCTGGAGAGAGATGAGAGCCATCGAACAGGCCCTATTGTCGTTTAGTACTCTATTTATGGGCAAAAGTTTAAAATGGTTTACTGATAACCAAAACTGTGTACGTATAGTACAAGCTGGAAGCATGAAGGAAGATTTACAAAATCTTGCCTATTCTATATTTTGTATTTGTAAAGAGCACAATATATTCATTGAATTACAATGGATTCCCCGCACATTGAATTCAAAGGCAGATTACATTAGCAAAATGAGTGATCATGAGGATTGGCAAATTTCAAATGATTTTTTTTGAATTTTTAGAAAGTTTATGGGGACCTTTTGACAGGTTTGCTAGCGTGATGAATAACAAGACAAAAAGGTTTAACTCACTTTTCTGGAATCCGACCGCAGAAGCTGTAGATGCGTTTACACAAAATTGGCATGGAGAAAATAATTGGCTTGTCCCCCCTATTTATTCAGTTATACGCACAATTAAACATCTGATTTACTGTAATGCTAAAGGGTCTTTGATTGTTCCACGATGGGTGTCTGCGCCATTCTGGTCATATATTTTTAATAAAAACTTGACTTACAAAGCTTATGTTAAAGATGTGCTAGAATTTAAAAAAGCGAATAGAATTTATTCAAAAGGAAGTAGTCCGAAGTGTATCTTTGGAACTGAAAATTTTTTATCAACTGTTCTCGCAGTTAGACTAGACGCTAGTCTGTGATGTTTCACATGGTCCTGATATCAATTTCGGTATTGCAGAGGCATGGTGAATGAGATTTTACGTTGTACATATTACTCAGTTGAGAATGTAAAAGATGAAGGTTTTTTAGCGACATGGCCCTAGTATCATATGTTGTAGTATGATATTGTAGTAGGCACGGTTGATTGTTTAATGTCATATACATTTTATTATAATAATTTATATGAATACTTGTTTAATTTTCCTTTATTGGGTAACTCATTTTTCAGATGTTTTCAAAACCGGAAGATGGATTGATATTGGTTCTTTTCGTCAGTCACAATCTCCATCCATGCAGCCCCTTGTAGACCAGATACCTTCCTTTTGTTTGTCATCTAGAGCAGCCAACACTCAACGACAGTATAGATATGTTTTCAACGCTTTTTGTAAGTGGTGTTTATCTATTAATATTTCAAACACGTTACCTGCTTCAGTTATTTCTGTTACATCGTATTTAGTTTATTTGACTAATATTGGTAAATCTACAAGCAGCATAAATGAAGCTTTTTATGCTATAAGTTGGGCTCATAGATTAGCCGGAGTTGAAAATCCGTGTAAATCGGATTTGGTTATTTCTGTGAAGGAAGGATCTTTGAGATCTGTTGGACACATTGTGGTTAAGAAAGAACCTATAACACCAGAAATTTTGTATCAAATTGTTATGCTTTATGGTAACGATAAATCTAATCTTAAGATGTTAGAATAGCATGTATGTGCCTTATAAGTTTTGCTGGATTTTTGAGGTATTCAGAATTAGCAAATCTGACAAGAAATAATATTGTTTTTCATGATTCGTACATCGTTTTACTGATAGAGAGTAGTAAAACTGATATTTACCGTGAGGGTAGAGATGTACTCATTTCAAAAACGGACAAAATTACATGTCCCGTTAAAATGTTGATGAAATATTTAGATTTAGCAAACATCAAGTCGGACAGTAATGATTTGATTTTTCGTCCTTTATCTTTTTGTAAATCTGTAAATGGTTACAAATTGAGAAATGAGAAGCTTTCTGTTACTACTGCAAGAGAAATTCTGTTATCTACTTTAACATCTATTGGATTAGACAAAAAGTATTTTGGTTTGCATAGTTTGAGGTCCGGAGGCGCCACTGCTGCTGCAAACGCGCATGTGGAAGATCGAATCTTCAAAAAACATGGTCGCTGGAAATCAGACCGGGCTTAGGACGGATATGTCAAAGAGAACATCAGTGAACGTCTGACAGTAACTAAAAATTTAGGAATTTAAAAAACACACATTTGCGCCTTTCTTTGTTTTGTCGAAAATAGCTGCACATACTGGCGAGCTATTCCTATGTAACAAGTGTTTGTTTTTATTTTATAAATACTTTATATGCGTTTGAGTTGACGAATTAGAATATAAATGTATTTATTAAAGTTGAGCATACACGTGTTTTCTATTATGTAAACAATCACACGTGCTTGTGTGTCCGCATAGTGGTCATCTATTGGTGTCTATATTGGATAAACAGGTTTGTGTTTTAAATATATGATATTTCGGATTGGTCAATATTTGTCGCATTGCGTAAATATATTGAGTATGATATTTGTTATGTAAATAGGACGGGATTTTTAAAGCGCGAATAGTTGTATTGTTTAAGTAATTTAAGATATATGGTCTTTCGAAGCTCGTATACCGTTCAGTAAGGCAGCTTAGTTTAGGTAAAGACCCCCCTCCGCCCCCCCCCCCCCCCACACACACACACACGGATTAAGATGCTTGTATATTTGAAATGTTTTCACGCATAGATAGATAGATATTTATACTATCAGTAGGACATTGTCTGTTTTGATTATTAAGATTTATATGTATATATGATTTCTGATTTTGTTTTTCTATTTTGTAGGCTGTCGTACGTGTACTACGCAGCGGTGTTGCCGATATCATGACATCGGAACTCAATATTTTGTTTTAATAAAATTTAACAGTAAGCTGCACATGCTGGCGAGCTATTCCTATGTAACAAGTGTTTGTTTTTATTTTATAAATACTTTATATGCGTTTGAGTTGACGAATTAGAATATAAATGTTTAGTTAAATGTTAAAACACCATTGTTTGACAACACCGTCTCGTTCTGTCGTATAATAAAAGACAGCTTAAAAACTGGATAGATGTGATGTCACACGATTTCCCCCATTCGGTACTTCTTATTTAGATAGTGCACACTACTTATTTAAAAGTCAAAATAACCGATCAAAAAATACACACAAAAAAAGAAAGAAATACAAAGTTTTGTTTTAAATCCTACAAAATCAAAATGCACGCATAAACAAAATATATTACACGTGACAAACAAAAAGGTTAATTATATATAAGCCGTGTAATTGTTATGTTTCTTTATTTCTTCATGGATCAGTGATTTTATTACAATAATATTTGATCATTTAAAGAATCTTTTTTATTCAAATGCTTTTCATGAATACAGTAATGCAGATCGAAATTATAGATAACGATCTTCATTTTGGTAGCTTATGAAGCAGTTTCACCCTTGTCTTACACTAGAAAAGGTCCGACAAACATGCGAAAGATGGATGTAAACAAATGATTCATGAAAAGGGGGAAATATAAACTGAAAAGTAAGTACTAATGAATTGAATATAACTGCTCATAGAGCGATTCACGACCACTGAAAAATAATATGTAAGCGTGAAATCAGCGGAAATAATTTCAAAACAATATCCGTGTCGAACAACAAAACAATGACACCCCCCCCCCCCCCCCCACCCCCCTTTTCAGGCTGAAAATAAATTATACATGTAAGTTAACCATAGACATAGCTCATGGTACTTCTATCATGTAATAGATTTGAAAATTTGTGGACCTGAAATACAATGTAAGTCATCTGCATAGGGTTCAGACCATTTGCGTTTCTGGGAGAAAAGTATGGCAAGCCGTCCTCGTCAAAACTATGTTTAAACCATTTTTCGAAAAATTTACACACTGAGAATTACAACAAAGCACACTGAGATTTTAAAACTTCAAAACGCACACTGAGAATTGAAAATTACACACTGAGAATTGAAAATTACACACTGAGAATTAAAAATTACACACTGAGATTTCATAAAGACGCACTGAGATTACAAAAATGAAAAATGCACACTGAGAATTGAAAATTACACACTGAGAATTGAAAATTACACACTGAGATTTCAAAAAGACACAATGAGAATAAATAAACTGAAAACACACACTGAGAATTTGAAATTACACACTGAGAATTTAAAATTACACACTAAGAATTTAAAATTACACACTGAGATTTGTGCGCACTTTTTATGCGCACATATCTTATTAGCATACTTAATCTGAATCTATTACAAGCTTAAAACAACAAAGGGACAGAACTCGTTAGTCCTTCGATTTGGTCCCAAATTATTAATAAAAAAAACTTTAGAAATACAAGAACAAGAAAAATACCCACTTACTCTTATTACAAAATATAACCAAATGGTGAAACACTTTATTAAAATCATAAGAAAACATTGGAACAATCTGCAAAAGAATGCAGTGAAATTTTTACCCAAGTGTCTATTATAGCATATAAACGTAACAAAAATATAAAAGATTAACTAGCGAAACCAGGGAAACAGTTGGAACACTTTTGAAAAGGGACCAACGGTTTTAAGTAAAAAAAAATCATCCCGATACACTGGTAGTAATGATCTGAATTATAGGCAACAAACTTATGAATATGAGCGATGTTAAGTCTTGAAATTTATTACGAATGTTGGTTGAAGGAATCGCATTTCATTATAATGACAAGAGTTCTTGAGATCAAGATATTAATCTGTTGAATTATTCATCTCATGAATATTCATTAGTAATTTGCATATTAATCTCTGTGTGTATTTTTGAAATCTCAGTGTGTAATTAACAATTCTCAGTGTGTGTTTTTCAATTTATTTCATCTCAGTGTGTCTTTTTAAAATCTCAGTGTGTAATTTTGAATTCTCAGTGTGTGTTTTTTATTTTTTTAAATCTCAGTGTGTAATTTCGATTTCTCAGTGTGTTATTTTAGGTTTTTAAATCTCAGTGTGTATTTTTTTCGAAAAAAAGGGTTTAAACATAGTTTTGACGAGAACGGCTTGCCATAGAAAAGGTCATGATTCATGAAAGTAGGCGGTTTATATAATTGCATTTACAATGCAAACAGAATTTTACCGCGCTGAAGTACGTCCATTATTCATAGTTCATTATTCATTATTCAATAATGAAATAGTTCACTATTCCCTATTCAATATTGAAAAATGAATAATGAATAATGAAATGGTTTATGTTTCATTATTCAAATTGAAGCGGTGAATAGTGAAAAAAATATAAAAAAATTTGATTGTGACACTATAGCTATATTTTGATTCGAAATGACCATAATACGGTTTACGGAGGACCTAAATGCCACAATATGCATAAAAATGAGGAAATATAAAAAAGAAGATGTGGTATGATTGCCAATGAGACAAATATCCAGAAAGACCACAATGACACAGACATTAACAACTATAGCTCACCGTACAGCCTTCAACAATGAGCAAAGCCCATACTGCATAGTCAGCTATTAAAGGTTCCGCAATGAATATTAGAAGACCTAAATGCCAAAATACGCGTGAAAAAAAAAACCAAATAGCCAATTTTGAATAATGAAATGGATATTTTGAATAATGGAATGGACTGCGGCGACCCTTTAGCCCCTAATTGTAGATAAACTTTATACTTCATTCGAAAGCTGATTACAAGAGGAACAAAATGTATATAGTCAATATGTTCCGCAACGAATATTAGAAGACCTAAATGCCAAAATACGCGTGAACATTAAGAAAAAGCCAATTTTGAATAATGAAATGGATATTTTGAATAATGGAATGGACTGCTGCGACCCTTTAGCCCCTAATTATAGATAAACATTATACCACATTCGAAAGCTGATTACCAGAGGAACAACATGTATATAGTCAATATGTTCCGCAACGAATATTAGAAGACCTAAATGCCGAAATACCCGTGAAAATTAAGAAATAGCCAATTTTGAATAAAGAAATGGATATTTTGAATAATGGAATGGACTGCGGCGACCCTTTAGCACCTAATTATAGATAAACCTTATACCTCATTCGAAAGCTGATTACAAGAGGAACAAAATGTATACAGTCAATATGTTCCGCAACGAATATTAGAAGACCTAATTGCCAAAATACGCGTGAAAATTAAGAAAAAGTCAATTTTGAATAATGGAATGGATATTTTGAATAATGGAATGGACTGCGGCGACCCTTTAGCCCCTATTATAGATGAACCTTATACCTCATTCGAAAGCTGATTACAAGAAGAACATCATGCTTATAGTCAATATGTTCTGCAACGAATATTAGAAGACCTAAATGTCGAAATTCGCGTGAAAATTAAGAAATAGCCAATTTTGAATAATGAAATGGATATTTTGAATAATGGAATGGACTGCGGCGACCCTTTAGCCCCTAATTATAGATAAACCTTATACCTCATTCGAAAGCTGATTACAAGAGGAACACAATGTATATAGTCAATATGTTCCGTAACGAACATTAGAAGAGCTAAATACCAAAATACGCGTGAAAATTAAGAAATAGCCAATTTAGAATAATGAAATGGATATTTTGAATAATGGAATGGACTGCGGCGACCCTTTAGCCCCTAATTATAGATAAACCTTATACCTCATTCGAAAGCTGATTACAAGAGGAACAAAATGTATATAGTCAATATGTTCCGCAACGAATATTAGAAGACCTAAATGCCAAAATTAGCGTGAAAATTAAGAAATAGCCAATTTTGAATAATGAAATGGATATTTTGAATAATGGAATGGACTGGCAGGACCCTTCAGCCCCTTATTACAGATATATATATTGTACCTCAATCGAAAGCTTATCAAGAGAGGAACAAAAAGTATATAGTCAATTTGTTCCGCAACGCATATTAGAGGAGTAACGAAGGACTTAAAGATCGAATTACGCGTGAACATTGAGAAATAGGCAATTTTGAATAATGAAATGGATATTTTGAATAATAGAATGGACTGGCAGGACCCTTCAGCCCCTAATTACATATATATATTATACCTCAATCGAAAGCTTATCAAGAGAGGAACATAAGATATATAGTCAATTTGTTCTGCAACGCATATTAGAGGAGAAACGAAGGACTTAAATATCGAAATACACCTTAACATTGAGAAATAGCCAATTTTGAATAATGAAATGGATATCTTAAATACTGGAATGGACTGGCAGGACCCTTCAACCCCTAATTAATCAACATATCCTAACACTTCCAATCATACCGTCCTTATCAAAAATATAAAAGCCGTGGTAATCATAGTCGGTGCGTCTGTTTTTTTTTTTTTCATCCCATAGCTCACGATTTGCACTGCTCCATCGGTCTCTCTCTTTGCCCCGACGGTTGTCAGCTGTTTGTTTAGTCATTCACATCCCTAAGTGCGGATATTTTCCTCTTTCCAGCACAAGGTTATGATTTTTGCGAACCCACATTTCGTGTCAACTTCGTGTCAACATCTTTAATGTCTTTGACAATCCAGGGTGAGTACTGACTAACTGAGTTTCATCAGCAGTATTTTCCAAAATGTCTACCTCTTGCGCCATATTCTCTCTCTGATCAGACATAATTGTAATCTTACAATCCATTGTGTTTATTATCTGTGGATTTTTCTTGTTGTGTTTTCTTTCTTCCACAAAGATAAATTATCCCACGAACCCAACCCCCACTTTTTTCCCTCTTAACCTCGTCAACGAGCGTGCAAAATTTTCGAATTTTTCGATCCGGTCCCAGCAGAAATTCCCCTCAAAATGTTCACGCATATTTCGATATTTAAGTCCTTCGTTACTCCGCGGAATAAATTGACTATATACCATTTGTTCCTCTCTTTATAAGCTTCCGAATGAGGTATAAGGTAGAATTGTAATAAAGGGCTAAAGGGTCACGGTATTCCATTCCATTATTCAAAATATCCTTTTCATTATTCAAAATTGACTGTTTCTTATTTTTCACACGAATTTTGGCATTTAAGTCCCCCGTAACCCCTCAAATGGTCATTGCGGTACATATTGGTTTTTTTTCTCAATTTATTCATCTATTATTTCGACATTTAGACCGTCGTTACTCTTCTAATATTCGTTGCCAAACATATTGACTATTGTTACGGCCAGAAATCGCCTTTAAATTGTAGCCAACAAAAGACACAAATCAATACTAAAATTTAACAATATTTATTATACATAAGTTTACAAGAAGTATTTTACAAATATTACTGATAACTTAACTGTCAAATATGAGTCCACTCTTTTATCTTTATCTGTATCCGGAAATCTTTCGGAATCCAATCTGAATATTATGTTCACTACTAAGGTCACAATCCAGTATGATGTTGTTTGTAGAATAAAAGTGTCAATCCAAATGCTGTGAATACTAATGTCTATCAATGTCTATGTCCAAGTTTAATTATGAGAGTTTAACTTTAGTGTCTGTATATATAGTGTTGTCATGGAAAATTCTAGAACACTCTATAATGGAACATTGTGGAAAATCCTGGAAAGTTACAACGGAAGTTTCTGGAATAACGTAGAAGTTTAAATTACGCATCTTTTATAAGGATCATTCTAGAAAGTTCCAATCATTCTGTGATTGTTCCAGTGATTCCTAAACTGCACAGTTATAAGATTATTTGGTAAACAACTATCAGGCCATACAACACAAATTAGGCCAACATAAATAAACATAATAATTACAATATCATAACACCTCCCCCCTTAAAAGAAGTTTTAGTGTAACAAAAACTTATCATGAATAATATGAACAAAAATACATAATATATACAAAGTGATTTAATAAGCTCTAGATAAAGCATCAGCTATTACATTATCTTTACCCTTAATATGTTTTACAATTACATCATATTCCTGTAACAATAAACTCCACCTAGTCAACCTCTGATTCTTGTTTCTCATTTTATGCATGAAGGTGAGAGGATTATGATCAGTATAAACAAGAATAGGATATACAGTGGGATTCAAATATACATCAAAATGTTGAAGTGCTGACAACATTGCAAAACACTCTTTTTCAATAGTTGAATAATTTTTCTGATGTTTATCTAATTTCTTAGAAAAATATGATATAGGTTTTTCAACATTATCATCTGTCTCTTGATACAAAACAGCTCCAATTCCTACATCGCTTGCATCAACGGCAAGTTTAAATTGTTTTTCAAAGTCTGGAGTAATCAGAACTGGACTGTTAATTAAGAGTGATTTGCTATTTTCAAAAGCTTTTTGACAATTTTCACTCCAGATAAATTTAGAATCTTTTCGTAAAAGATGAGTCAATGGTTGAACAACAGTAGCAAAATTTGAACAGAATTTCCTGTAAAATCCTATCATGCCTAAATATCTCATAAGTTGTTTTCTATTTGTAGGAGGTGGAAATTTGGAAATAGCTTCCACTTTAGCCATAATAGGTTTTACTTGACCTTGGCCAACTGTATGCCCTAAATAATCAACAGTGGCCTGACAAAATTCACTTTTACCAAGATTAACAGTCAAATTTGAATGTGACAATCTATCAAAAGTATCATATAAATGTGTTAAATGCTGTTCCCAGCTATCACTACATACAATAAGATCATCAATATAAGCATAACAACAGTCTAAATCTTTTATAACATTATTGATCATTCTTTGAAATGTAGCTGGAGCACTTTTCATGCCAAATGGCATTACAGTATATTGAAATAAGCCATCTGGTGTAATAAAAGCTGATATTTCACAAGCTCTCTGTGTCAATGGAACTTGCCAATAACCTTTCAATAAATCAAATTTGCTCACAAATTTTGCTTGACCAATATTGTCAATACAATCGTCTATCCTTGGAATCGGATAGGAATCAGATTTTGAGACTGAATTTACTTTTCTGAAATCAGTCACGAAACGAAAAGTTTTATCTGGTTTTGGCACAAGGAGACAAGGAGAGCTCCATTCACTGTTACTCGGCTCAATAATATCATTGTCAATCATATATTTAATTTCTTTTCTCATAACTTCAAGTTTGAGTGGATTGAGCCTGTAAGGATGTTGCTTAATTGGAGAAGCATCTCCGACATCAACATCATGACAAACAGCAGTGGTTTTGTTTGGCACATCTGGAAAAAGATTTTTAAAAGAAAATACCAAAGTTTTTATTTCTTCTCTACGATCAAAAGACAGATGTGCAAGTTTTGAATCTAAATTTGACAAAATTTCTGAATTTTTCAATCTAACTGTCTCTTCCATAGTTTTACAACTAAAAGTTGGTTCAATTACATCTGGTTTGTCATGATTGTTCTCAAAGTTAACCATGCCTAAAGTGGCAACTGGTTTACTATCACATAGTACATTAGTACGCTCAAAATATGGTTTTAACATATTAATATGACACACTCTGTTTTGTTTACGCCGACCTGGAGTTTTTACAATATAATTCAAATCATTAATTTTATTCTCTATTGTATAAGGACCACAATATTTAGCCTGTAAAGGATGTCCAGGGACAGGCAGAAATACAAGTACCTTATCACCAGGCTCAAAAACTCTGTCCCTGGCATCTTTATCATACCATATTTTCATCTTGTTCTGTAAATTTTTTAAGTTTTTCTGAGCAATTTGACAAGCAGTATACAATTTTTCTTTAAATCTAGATACATAGTCTAAAAGATTCAAGTCAGTATGTTCAGTAAGCCACTTTTCCTTAATCAATTTTAACGGTCCCCTTACAGTATGACCAAATACCAACTCAAAGGGACTAAATCCAAGGGATTCTTGAACAGCCTCTCGAACCGCAAAAAGTAGAAAGTGAACTCCATCATCCCAGTCTCTGTCAAATTGAAGACAAAAAGTTCTAATCATGTTCTTCAATGTTTGATGAAAACGTTCTAAGGCACCTTGAGATTCTGGATGATAAGCACTTGATCTGTACTGAGCAATCCCTAACTGGTATACGACTTGCTGAAATAAACCTGACATGAAATTTGATCCCTGGTCGGACTGTATAGACTTAGGAAGTCCTACTAATGTGAAAAATTTGATCAAAGCTTTGACGATAGTAGGTGTCTTGATATTTCTGAGCGGAATAGCTTCAGGAAAGCGGGTAGATGTACACATGATTGTCAATAAATATGCATTTCCAGTCTTGGTCTTTGGTAAAGGTCCAACACAGTCAATTAGAACTCTGCTGAAAGGTTCGTCAAAGGCTGGAATAGGCAGAAGTGGTGCTGGTGGTATTTTCTGGTTAGGTTTACCAACAACCTGGCATATATGGCATGATTTGCAGTATTCTGCGACATCATTTCTAAGTCTGGGCCAGTAGAAATGTTGTAATATTTTTAGGCAAGTCTTCCTTATACCTAAGTGCCCAGCCAAGGGGGTGTCATGGGCAAGACCAATAATTTCTTGCCTATAAACTTTAGGCACCACCACTTGGTATAGCACTCTCCATTCCTCCTCTGGGGTGGCATCAGGAGGCCTCCACTTCCTCATTAAAATGCCGTCCTGATGGTAATAGCATTCGGCCACTTTGTCTGCTTCCTCCTGTGGTTGAGCTCTCTGGCTGAGCTGAAGAACCTCAGGGTCTTTATGTTGTTCTTCAGATAAATTCTTTCGGTCTAATGAATGGCTGTTAACGTCTGGCCATGGCATAATAACATTCTTGTTAACACTAGGTGGTCTTGTAATGGCCTTTTCTGAGCTACCAGGACCTTCAATGTCAGCTATAAAAGTGTCAGAAAGGTCCATGTAATCAAACTTGTCTTCTTGCAAATTCTGATTTTGTTGTTTTCTAGCCATCGCCCTAGTAACAACACAAGCTGGATATAATTCAGCATCATCTTCAGGTGATTTAACATCCACCACCGGTTCACTGGTAACAATTGGTTCAGCAACCACTTTGTTCCTAGCTAGATCATTTCCTAGCAATAATGTAACACCCTCAACAGGGAGATTAGGACGAACACCTACAACAACTGGTCCAGTTATCAAATCTGACTTCAGATAAATACGATGGAGAGGAACATCTATACAACCTAACTCTACACCTTGTAACAAAACGGAGGCACCAACAGAAGTATTCTCGGACAAAGGCAACACACCTTCTAACAATAAAGTCTGAGAAGCTCCAGTGTCCCGTAAAATCTTAATAGGCTGAAGAGTGGTATCATCAACAATAGAAACAAACCCATCAGACATAAAGGGTTTGTATTCCTCCATGTAATCACAAAAACTGGACTTAAAAGCCTGACTCGCAGGACATTCCAACGTACTGGTAATATAAGGTGTCGTACAAGCACTGGACTTTGGCTTATTATCTCGTTCATTCTTCTTCTGGAGTCTAAAACAATCAGCCATCAGGTGACCATTTTTCTTACAATAAGCACAAATCAGTGACTTCTTCTCAAAAGTATCAAATTTTGGACTAGACATATTATAATTGGACTGACTCTTATTCTGTGGAACAGGCTTACTACCAGTATGCTCAGTGCTTTGATTTTTGTAATTTCCACTGGAAGTATTAACATTTTGACCCTTGAAACTTCTTTTATGTGAAAGAGTATAATTATCTGAAATAACAGCTGCATCATGTATTGAATCAACAGTTTTGTCGTCTAAATGTGTTTTTAAGTCTAAATGAACACATTGTTTGAACTCTTCTAATAACATCAATTGTCTTAGGTTATCAAAATTGTTATCTGTTTTCTTTGAAGTAGCCATTTATCAAATAGATCTTCTTTTTCCCGAGCAAATTCCACATAGGTTTGCGAATCAAACTTTTTATAAGATCTAAATTTCTGTCTATATGCTTCTGGTACTAGCTCATAAGCTTTCAAAACTTCCTGTTTCACCGTGTCATAATCGGAACTTTTTTCTGATGGAAGTGCGGAGTATATTTCAGCGGCCTTACCCTCAAAAACACTTTGTAGCATTGTAGTCCAATATGGCTTTGGCCAATTCAAATTATGAGCAATTTTCTCAAACTGCGGAAAATATTTATCGACTGTTTTTTCACAAAATTTGGGAACCAAACGTATATTTTTTGCTGCATCAAAATATTCTGATTTTGACTGGACTTTAGTGTTGCTTTCTTCTTTGACCATTTCAAGTTTTAGTTTCTCCATCTCTAGTCTTTCCCTCATTTCAAGTTCTGCCTGTTTTAACTTTAATTCATCTTGTTTCAATTTAAATTCATATTCTTTTTCTTTTTTATCCATTTCCAATCTTTCCTTCATTTCTAGTTCTTTTAATTTAAGTTCATGTTCTAATTCAAGCTGTTTTAATTTAAAGGCGTCAACATTTTCGACCTTAAGTTCAAGAGCCTCTTCACCTAAAATTTCTGCGTCCACTAATTTGTCTATAACCAAATTTTTTATAATTTGTTTTCTCATAGATACTCTAAAATCTAATTTCAGATGTTTAGCAAGCAACACTAATTCCTCTTTCTTTAAATTATCAAACCCCTCCAGGTCTGGCGTTTTCAAAAATTTACTGGCATCAAATGCCATTTTGTAGAATTTTGTTGGCTAGTTATAATACAAATACTAAACAAATTTTGAATAAAATCTTTTTAAGACTCCCGGACGAGCCCCCAATTTCTGTTACGGCCAGAAATCGCCTTTAAATTGTAGCCAACAAAAGACACAAATCAATACTAAAATTTAACAATATTTATTATACATAAGTTTACAAGAAGTATTTTACAAATATTACTGATAACTTAACTGTCAAATATGAGTCCACTCTTTTATCTTTATCTGTATCCGGAAATCTTTCGGAATCCAATCTGAATATTATGTTCACTACTAAGGTCACAATCCAGTATGATGTTGTTTGTAGAATAAAAGTGTCAATCCAAATGCTGTGAATACTAATGTCTATCAATGTCTATGTCCAAGTTTAATTATGAGAGTTTAACTTTAGTGTCTGTATATATAGTGTTGTCATGGAAAATTCTAGAACACTCTATAATGGAACATTGTGGAAAATCCTGGAAAGTTACAACGGAAGTTTCTGGAATAACGTAGAAGTTTAAATTACGCATCTTTTATAAGGATCATTCTAGAAAGTTCCAATCATTCTGTGATTGTTCCAGTGATTCCTAAACTGCACAGTTATAAGATTATTTGGTAAACAACTATCAGGCCATACAACACAAATTAGGCCAACATAAATAAACATAATAATTACAATATCATAACACTATATACCTTTTGTTCCTCTCGTAATAAGCTTTCGAATGAGGTATAAAGTATATCTATAATTAGGGGATAAATGGTCGCAGCATTCCATTCAATTATTCAAAATACCTAATCATTATTCAAAATTTGCTATTTCCTAATTTTCAAGCGTAATTCGGCATTTAGGTACTCTGTAATCCCTGTAATGGTCATTGAGGCACATAATGTTTATTCTGAATAAGAGGTGACGGGTTTCAGCAGTCCATTCCATTATTCACAATATCCATTTCATTATTCAAAATTGGCTATTTCTCAATGTTCACGCGTAATTCGATCTTTAAGTCCTTCGTTTCTCTTCTAATATGCGTTGCGGAACAAATTGACTACATACCTTTTGTTCCTCTTTTAATAAGCTTTCGATTGAGGTATAATATATATCGGTAATTAGGGGTTGAAGGGTCCTTACAGTCCATTCCATTATTCAAAATACCCATTTCATTATTCAAAATTGGCTATTTCTCAATGTTCAGGTGTATTTCGATATTTAAGTCCGTCGTTACTCCTCTAATATGCGTTGCGAAACATATTGACTATATACCTTTTTTTTCCTCTCTGAATAAGCTTTCGATTGAGGTATAATATATATCTGTAATTAGGGGCTGAAGGGTCCTGCCAGTCCATTCCATTATTCAAAATATCCATTTCATTATTCAAAATTGGCTATTTCTTAATTTTCACGCGAATTTTTGCATTTAAGTCTTCTAATATTCGTTGCGGAACATATTGATTATAAGCATGTTGTTCCTCTTGTAATCAGCTTTCGAATGAGGTATAAGGTTTATCTATAATTAGGGGCTAAAGGGTCGCCGCAGTCCATTCCATTATTCAAAATATCCATTTCATTATTCAAACTTGACTTTTTCTTAATTTTCACGCGTATTTTGGCAATCAGGTCTTAAAAATCGTTGCGGAACATATTGACTATATACATTTTGTTCCTCTTGTAATCAGCTTTCGAATGAGGTATAAGGTTTATCTATAATAGAGGCTAAAGGGTCGCCGCAGTCCATTCCATTATTCAAAATATCCATTTCATTATTCAAAATTGACTTTTTCTTAATTTTCACGCGTATTTTGGCAATTAGGTCTTCTAATGTTCGTTGCTGAACATACTGACTATATATATTTTGTTCCTCTTGTAATTAGCTTTCGAATGAGGTATACGATTTATCTATAATTAGGGGCTAAAGGGTCGCCGCAGTCCATTCCATTATTCAAAATATCCATTTCATTATTCAAAATTGGCTATTTCTTAATTTTCACGCGTATTTTGGCATTTAGGTCTTCTGATATTCGTTGCGGAACATATTGATTATAAGCATGTTGTTCCTCTTGTAATCAGCTTTCGAATGAATTATGAGGTTTATCTATAATAGGGGATAAAGGGTCGCCGCAGTCCATTCCATTATTCAAAATATCTATTTCATTATTCAAAATTGACTTTTTCTTAATTTTCACGCGTATTTTGGCAATCAGGTCTTCTAATATTCGTTGCAGAACATATTGACTATATACATTTTGTTCCTCTTGTAATCGGCCTTCGAATGAGGTATAAGATTTATCTATAATTAGGGGCTAAAGGGTCGCCGCAGTCCATTCCATTATTCAAAATATCCATTTCATTATTCAAAATTGGATGTTTCTTAATTTTCACGCGTATTTCGGCATTTAGGTCTTCTAATATTTGTTGCGGAACATATTGACTATATCCATTTTGTTCGTCTTGTATTCAGCTTTCGAATGATGTATAAGGTTTATCTATAATAGAGGCTAAAAGGTCGCCGCAGTCCATTCCATTATTCAAAATATCCATTTCATTATTCAAAATTGACTTTTTCTTAATTTTCACGCGTATTTTGGCAATTAGGTCTTCTATTGTTCGTTGCGGAACATACTGACTATATATATTTTGTTCCTCTTGTAATTAGCTTTAGAATGAGGTATAAGGTTTATCTATAATTAGGGGCTAAAGGGTCGCCACACTCCATTCCATAATTCAAAATATCCATTTCATTATTCAAAATTGGCTATTTCTTAATTTTCACGCGTATTTTGGCATTTAGGTCTTCTGATATTCGTTGCGGAACATATTGATTATAAGCATGTTGTTCCTCTTGTAATCAGCTTTCGAATGAGGTATAAGTTTTATCTATAATAGGGGCTAAAGGGTCGCCGCAGTCCATTCCATTATTCAAAATATCCATTTCATTATTCAAAATTGGCTATTTCTTAATTTTCACGCGTATTTTGGCATTTAGGTCTTCTAATGTTCGTTGCGGAACATACTGACTATATATATTTTGTTTCTCTTGTAATTAGCTTTCGAATGAGGTATACGATTTATCTATAATTAGGGGCTAAAGGGTCGCCGCAGTCCATTCCATTATTCAAAATATCCATTTTATTATTCAAAATTGGCTATTTCTTAATTTTCACGCGTATTTTGGCATTTAGGTCTTCTGATATTCGTTGCGGAACATATTGATTATAAGCATGTTGTTCCTCTTGTAATCAGCTTTTGAATGAGGTATAAGGTTTATCTATAATAGGGGCTAAAGGGTCGCCACAGTCCATTCCATTATTCAAAATATCCATTTCATTATTCAAAATTGGCTATTTCTAAATTTTCACGAAAATTTTTGCATTTAAGTCTTCTAATATTCGTTGCGGAACATATTGATTATAAGCATGTTGTTCCTCTTGTAATCAGCTTTCGAATGAGGTATAAGGTTTATCTATAATTAGGGGCTAAAAGGTCGCCACACTCCATTCCATTATTCAAAATATCCATTTCATTATTCAAAATTGGCTATTTCTTAATTTTCACGCGTATTTTGGCATTTAGGTCTTCTAATATTCGTTGCGGAACATATTGACTATATACATTTTGTTCCTCTCTTGATAAGCTTCCGAATGAGGTATAAGATTTATCTATAATTAGGGGCTAAACGGTCGCCGCAGTCCATTCCATTATTCAAAATATCCATTTCATCATTCAAAATTGGCTATTTCTTAATTTTCACGCGTATTTTGGCATTTAGGTCTTCTAATATTCGTTGTGGAACATATTGATTATAAGCATGTTCTTCCTCTTGTAATTAGCTTTCGAATGAGGTATAAGATTTATCTATTATTAGGGGCTAAAGGGTCGTCGCAGTCCATTCCATTATTCAAAATATCCATTTCATTATTCAAAATTGGCTATTTCTTAATTTTCACGCGTATTTTGGCATTTACGTCTTCTAATATTCGTTGCGGAACATATTGACTATATACATTTTGCTCGTCTTGTATTCAGCTTTCGAATGAGGTATAAGGTTTATCTATAATAGAGGCTTAAGGGTCGCCACAGTCCATTCCATTATTCAAAATATCCATTTCATTATTCAAAATTGACTTTTTCTTAATTTTCACGCGTATTTTGGCAAGTAGGTCTTCTAATATTCGTTGCGGAACATATTGACTATATACATTTTGTTCCTCTTGTAATAAGCTTTCGAATGAGGTATAAGGTTTATCTATAATTAAGGGATAAAAGGATCGCCACACTCCATTCCATTATTCAAAATATCCATTTCATTATTCAAAATTGGCTATTTCTTAATTTTCACGCGTATTTTGGCATTTAGGTCTTCTAATATTCGTTGCGGAACATATTGACTATATACATTTTGTTCCTCTTGTAATCAGCTTCCGAATGAGGTATAAGATTTATCTATAATTAGGGGCTAAAGGGTCGCCACAGTCCATTCCATTATTCAAAATATCCATTTCATTATTCAAAATTGGCTATTTCTTAATTTTCACGCGAATTTTTGCATTTAAGTCTTCTAATATTCGTTGCAGAACATATTGATTATAAGCATGTTGTTCCTCTTGTAATCAGCTTTCGAATGAGGTATAAGGTTTATCTATAATTAGGAGCTAAAGGGTCGCCACACTCCATTCCATTATTCAAAATATCCATTTCATTATTCAAAATTGGCTATTTCTTAATTTTCACGCGTATTTTGGCATTTAGGTCTCCTAATATTCGTTGCGGAACATATTGACTATATACATTTTGTTCCTCTTGTAATCAGCTTCCGAATGAGGTATAAGATTTATCTATAATTAGGGGCTAAAGGGTCGCCACAGTCCATTCCATTATTCAAAATATCCATTTCATTATTCAAAATTGGCTATTTCTTAATTTTCACGCGAATTTTTGCATTTAAGTCTTCTAATAGTCGTTGCGGAACATATTGATTATAAGCATGTTGTTCCTCTTGTAATCAGCTTTCGAATGAGGTATAAGGTTTATCTATAATTAGGGGCTAAAGGGTCGCCACACTCCATTCCATTATTCAAAATATCCATTTCATTATTCAAAATTGGCTATTTCTTAATTTTCACGCGTATTTTGGCATTTAGGTCTTCTAATATTCGTTGCGGAACATATTGACTATATACATTTTGTTCCTCTTGTAATCAGCTTTCGAATGAGGTATAAGATTTATCTATAATTACGGGCTAAAGGGTCGCCGCAGTCCATTCCATTATTCAAAATATCCATTTCATTATTCAAAATTGGCTATTTCTTAATTTTCACTCGTATTTTGGCATTTAGGTCTTCTAATATTCGTTGCGAAACATATTGATTATAAGCATGTTGTTCCTCTTGTAATAAGCTTTCGAATGAGGTATAAGGTTCACTATAATTAGGGGCTAAAGGGTCGCCGCACTCCATTCCATTATTCAAAATATCCATTTCATTATTCAAAATTGGCTATTTCTTAATTTTCACGCGTATTTTGGCATTTAGGTCTTCTAATATTCGTTGCGGAACATATTGACTATATACATTTTGCTCGTCTTGTATTCAGCTTTCGAATGAGGTATAAGGTCGCGGGTATGGGTGCAATCAATAGTTTTTTTTCTATGACGTCATATTTTGAGGGACCATGTATAAGTGACCCTTAGTGGTGGACTGATTAATAAAGATACCTGTATAAAACTAGATATCACTGGAATCAGAATGTTCTCTAGTTTATAATGGAATAAAAAAAAGTGTACTTTTAATAGTATAAAAAAGTTTTATCCAGAGAAACTGGGAAAAACATTGCCTAATTTGAGCTTAAAAAAACTTGAAATCAGGTCATGTGCACACCCCTGAAGACATGATACCTGCACATTTTTCATTATCAAAGTTGTATGAATTTCATAGATTTTTACCTGGTCTTTCAAAAAATTCATGCTTCAGGGTACGTTCGCCTGCTCCGAAAAGAGCTACAGTGGCTGCAAATAAGTTTTGAATTTTCACTCCCAAAAAAACAGACTGTTTACAGTGTTGTCTCCCCTCAAAACATGAATATTTAATCTAATTTTTTAAATTATTTTAATCATCTAACCTGTTTTAATTGAAGTTAATTAACATATCTTTACAACCAAATACAAAAAACATGATACTTTTTCACCAATTATGTTGATACAAAGGGACTTCCCTCCATGTCTATTTTTAGTTGGGGAATAACCCCTAGTTTTTTTTTATACGAAACTGTTTATAGCACCCTATGTTAAGGCATTTTTTTCAGGGGCAAATAACTCTTGTGGTGCTCATGAATATTAATGAGTAACGTTGCGTCTCCATAGTGACGACGATGTCCGCTTCATTTCTCTGGTCGTCAATCGCTCTTGTATTTTGATCTTTTTATTGATAAACTATGCAGAACTAGATAAATAATGATAATTTCTTGGAAATAAAAATAAAATGTCACATTATTTTACAAGCCATAACTTGTATTGTATGAAAATCCGGTGTCATCCTGGTTTGCCCACTTTTAATTACATGCATATGTAAACATAGGGGGGATTGTTGTTTTAACAATTATAGTTTATTTCTGAATTATAGTCCTATTTTTTACCTTTTATTTTATCTGTAAAATTTAGAAAAAGGTATTATAATCTGCTATTAAATCAAGAAAAAAGTGCAAAAATATTGTATGTTTATATATTTTTTTGGAAGGAAAATGTGTTTAATTTGACAAACAGAATAGTAAAAAATGTGTATAAAAATGTTTATTATTACAAATTAACAAATAGTTTTAATTATTGGTACATTCTGAAAAAAGTAAAAAGTATAAATAATGAAACTAAAGATTAAAATACATGTAAATTGAATTTCTATTTATTGAACTTATTTCTTAAAATTTTTGATAAATACACTGTTCTGAAATTTAATATAAGAACTATCCAATTAATTCTAACAAATAGAATATAAATGCAACTGTTCAGTAGCCAAGCTTTAAATAGGACACAATTTATACAGTAAACCGCATCCAAGGTAATCTATTCAAGCTTCTACAGCCACATAGGATACATCACTCAACAACCTAAAAAGACGACGATATAGAGTAATCGGCACATGACTCCAACTACTGAAGGAAAAATACCAACAGGGACCCATGAAAGTGATAGTTTACTCTGACGCAGCATCCCATCTTCTACATTTGAATTGAACAATTAAGTGAAATATTGTAATTTGTGACTTTGTAAATATTATTTATTACTTTTGATTTATATATAAAAGATTGTATTTCTCATCATTTTACATATAGTGTCCCATATTACTTATTTTACCATAGCGCTTTAATTATTTTCTTAATATGCAATGCATTTATAAAATTGATTCATATGTTAAATAGAGTATGTTTGCAATAAAAGAGAACTTGTATTGGTGTATTTATATCAAGAAAATCATTCAGAAGCTAATGAATTATAAAGACACTTTTATACTTGAATGTCATTGTACATGTAAGTTAAATGAAATGGTTTCATTGATATTAAATTATTGAGAAAAAATATTTTATTTATTTATCATTTTTCCATACATATGAAAATGGAATTAAAAATAAACTTAATATTATATAGATAACATTTACAAACTATATATACCTAAGTTGGAACAGACTATACAATTGTATGCTCATTAAACCCTTTGTCTTTTTTGTTTTCTTTACTTATAGATAATTGGTAACCCGAATAATCCAGTCGTTATATTCCGACTCACTATCGATCGCTACATTAACGCCTGAATGCATCCACGATAAAAATGCGTCAACCGGAAATTTAAAAAACGAACTGCATCATGGGATCAGTATATCTTGACATATGGCGCGAAATAGAGGAGGAGAAAAGTAGTGGATAGAGGGCGCTGAATTATTCGAGTTAAGATAATTGGTAGAATTAAAAGTGGGCAAACCAGGAGTAAACCGAAAATCCTACTTGTCGATCTCGCAACGGAGGCGTGGCTTGTTTTCCTTATTTGGAAAACCGATTCAACAGGAAGCTTGAAACCCACATGTTTTGAACGGACGGAATGTTTTTGTTGCAAGAGGCGAATAATGGTCTATGTACCCACGGATTTCAGCTTACAAGCCGAATTGTACGCCATAACTTGACTATGAGTAAGTATTCTGTCGTCTTTTTGCTGTTTTCTGTAGCCGACTATCTTCATTTCGAGACGCGACGGCCATACTTCCATGACGGCCATAGGATGTGTCGGCCATACCGCCACATCGTCCATGGGACATATCGGCCACACATTGTGAGACGTATCGTCCACACTTAAATTTTTTTTTTATTGAGGTTATAACTTATAATATAATAATAAAATAGAAATTTATTCATATAAATAACATAAACAATGATAAACATGTTATATTTTTTTAGTTATTTTGTTCTGCAAAAGAGATCTACTGTGCACCTTTATTTATTCTTGTAAGAGTTATCTTTGCTTGATCATCATCACTCGTCGGGGCCATATTATGTAAGTGTATTGATTATTTCTTCATTTTCAGTTATAACCAATTTCTGAAGAATCATTTTTATCGTAATGTGATATAAAGGCATCTTTATTTTATATGAAGTTTAAACTTTAGGAATGTTGACTGTCGCTGTCGACGACGATATATAACTTGAATGCAAACACATGTTACAGATCTTTTTATTTATAATAATTTATTATTAAAAAATATATTATTCTAAACATTTAAAATCTTCTCAATCTCAATCTTGGTGAAATTTAAAACAGGGATCAGTGTAAAGATTAACTCTAAGGAAGGCAATTCATTCCAAGACAGAGACTACTGTAGAATTTTCCAATAACATAACAAATTACCCGTAATATCTGACAGGAATGTGCACCCTGATAACATGCTATTATGGACAACCATACCAATATTTATAGAATGAACTTTTCTTTAATATTTCATTTTGGTATATAAAAAAAATTCCGTTACAAATCATGATGTATTGTTTTATGTGTACATGTTATGCTGCCCATCAAGGGCCCTTGATTGGAATAATAAATATTCTTATTCTTATTATGGACAACCATACCAATATACTCTTGTATAAGATCGTATAAAAAACACAAAAAAATTGAATTAAGTTATTTTTTGTTTGTATTGCAATTACTTGATATTTGTTATTTTAATGTAAAAATCTGCCATTATACTTGTATTTTTTTCCACATATGTGATATATTTTGTAAATAAAATAAAGTCTTGTTGTTTCTTATTAGAGATGAAAAATCTGAACGAAATATTTCATATTTCAATAAATAGAATAAAGACAAATATTATATATTCATAACAAATATTTCATTCCTGAATCTGCATTGAATTACAAGCACAATTTTAGATTATATATTTTATTATCTTAAGATTTACAGCTTATCGGTGTAAACAAGAAATAACAAATTATAATTGCAGCAAAACATGTAGACAGAGAATGTTAACTATTTTGTAAATTACTGTCCCTGACTATTCTAAGACCATCATAAGACATCTCTCGTGCAGTCCTAACGAATAAAGGCATTTTTTTTTGGTGCAGTCTCAGGGGTCTAGGCTATGGTGAACTATAATTGGTAATTTAGGCCAATCTTGAAGAAGTCAAGACAACGTATACTAGTATCATGGATTTTCCTTATTGTATATAATTAGCACAATTTTAAATGTTTCTTTATTTTTAAACATCAAATTTTCTGTTGTATATGAAAACTAGACTGTTGGAAACATATGTTTAGCTCTATTGATTTTTTTGTGTTGCATATATATAAGGGATAATTGAAACACGTAGATTTTTCCAATTGCATAAAATTTATAAAATTGTAACTTTTATTAAATGAAACAAACAATATTTCAAGAGAAGCAACTTTCCTACTGACAATTGTTTTTATTGTAGATTTTTTTCTGATTTCACAACATTACTGTAAATCATAAAAATTGCCACTTTTATTAAAGGAATATAAAAATAAAAATGCAACACTTCCCTAATTACATGTTATTTACATTGTTATAAAAACACCGAGGTTTAATTTGTTTATTTAACATTTTTATCTAAATTCACATTTCGCCTTAGTTCAATGCCCATATCGCCTTAGTATTTTTTTTTTACCTTTTTTACCTGGAATTCACAACTAAGGCGAAATGGGAACACACCTCATACCAAAGGTTCAAATAAAAAATTTTAGGAAAAAAATGTATCTAAAATATGACCGAAAGTACGAAATATGATTCAAATGAAAAACTAAATTAATGATAAATTTGTACAAACCTGTATTGCAAAGCCTGTGTTACTTTTAAGACTGCTCAAACAGCTTGTATTTTTACAAGAATTTCACTACCCAATCAATATATTATGTTTGCACTCCGCTTGAACTCAGCTTGGGTGCTGTGTTTTCATAGTGATCTTTTTGAATTTCTTGACAAAAGCATAATTAATACTTGTGTTCATCAAAGAAGTAATAATAAGCAATTAACAATCTTCTTAAATTTAAAACTTAATCATTACTTGATTACCTTGTTTTATATTTCATAAATAATCTTATAGTTATAATTTTGACAGAAATTAGTCTCCCATTCGGATATAGTCATTCGAATCATATTTGTGCATTTTGTTCTGTTTGTTATACACAAGATATCAAAAAATCATTTAGAAAACAATATGATATTTTAATATTTTATATATATAATGCGTAAACAAATGATATATCAAAATTAAACATGATAAATAGTGTAAAATCAGTATAGTTTATTAAAAAGTTATAATAACCATCTATAAGTATCAAAATATTTCATATAACATCTATAATAAAAAAAAAAAAAAACATGGACGATACGTCTTTACAAAGTATGGCCGTTTTTGTACTATGGCCGTTTCATCTTTTCGGGGTATGGCCGTTTCATCCTATGGACGTCATGGCAGTATGGCCGTTACGTCCTGCATCGAAATCTACCCTTGAAGTTGAAATTCTCCCCCTTTTTTTCATCTGTTTTAGAAATTATCCCTGACCCAAGGAATTGCATAGTATACTATGCCTGAACTGTCTTAATTGCAAGTCCTTTCATGGTCCACAGTGTTTATGTGCAGTTTAGATGAAGCTTTAGAATACCCATGAGCTGTACAGGAAGTTTGTTATGCTATAGTTTCACTTGTTGATGTAAAAAAAACTTAAGGTCTAGTCTATTCCATGGTTGGCCAGCTGACAGTCAATCTGTTTGAATTCATGAATCATGGATATAATTTTTTAAAGGCAGTGCTTTAAGGCCTGACTTTCAAGTCATGAGGTTCATCTTTTCATACGCAATCTATGCAGGGGGTCTTTTGGTCAGAAATAGATCCGGAAATGTTCGAATTTCTCCTCTTCTTTTTATGGTATGATATGGTTTTTGTTTCTTTCATTTACATTGGGGACTAAAGAAACGATCAGTGTGTATTGTTCGTTTTATAGAACTTGTTATTAATGTGTATTTTGCATTATAAGCAGTCAACCTGACTACAAACTATCATTATTTGTATTCCGTGTGGAAAGAGGTCAGGTCAATTTCGAGTGTTATCTGACATCTAAAGATCTTTTAATTAGTTCAGACGTTGATATAACAATGAAAAGTCGACTGAACATGATTAATATTGCATCTTCTATAATTCAAAGCGGAATTCGGTTTATAAACGAGAAACCGTAAAGCGTTTTCAATTTCGGTATTAGTTATGTATGTTGTCTACGTATTATCCTGGTTCCCGGTACTACGTTCCGGGTATTAGCTATTTGATATATCTGATGTGTAACATTACGATCAGGTACCAGCCAATCTACGTGTGTATGTGTACATGATTTCCCGCCAAAATGACCGACTTACAGCTATGGAAAAATAGTCCATAAACGTTCCGTATAATGATATGCAAATTCATAATTAATCGTAACTTTTTTTATCTTTATATAATAAATATAACAAAATGGATTCCACAAAATTGAAAATAGCATTATTTTACGAGGATTTCTAATATTTTTTTCACTTCCGGGCGCAGTAATACGTATGTTTTGAAGAAGCTCCAAGAAATCGACAAAGTGAATTGAGAAGGAAACGGATAGATATACGTCCTTGCTATCAGGTAAAACAATTTAAATGTACAGAAAAAACACATTTACTTCACACAAATAGTACAGGCTTAAGCATTTTATTGTCTTATACACGACTGTAGTCTAGTGTTTAAACGACGGCGGTGACCTACAAGGTACGGGTCATACTGGGTCAAGTCTAAATATGTAAACATATCCACGTGCTATTAGGTAGAAAGCATCGTAATGCAATATCTACAATTTTTTCCTCCTTTATACATCGTTTAACCAGATATATTTCTCTTTCAAATACACTTAAACACGGGTTGTATGTACGTATCTTTTCTAGTGTTTTCTTGTCCTTATTAAAGTTCATTTGTTGATGTTTAAATATTTTTGAACGACTGAACACAGGAGTGAATGAATGCAACAATTATATATACTGAAGACTTGGGCTGTACAATGATAGTGTACGTATATCATACTGATAATTATTCTAGCAGTAATTATGTTAATTTAGGATGTAATGACAGGAATTCATGAGCTATGGCTCAGGCTTTCTGAAAAAATATTAATGACAATGTAAACAGGAACAAAACATTGACACGAATGATGCTCTCTTCTATGTTATAGTTATTTAGGTATGTGTGTTGCACAAGTTTCAAAAAAACTTAAGTTATAAAACTTTTTTTCAGGGCACAAACCCACTTTAAAGAGACTTGTCTACTGCTATACCCATCCTATTTTCATGCACCATTTGCAAGCAAGAGACTGAATGGTTTGCAAAATTAAAAATCAGGACGGTGTCCAATTAAACCAAAAGAACTAAACTGGATGAATATTGTAGGAGAAATCTAGAGGAAAGTTTTGATTTGTGAAATTGGTTTTCCTGAAAAGTCATTCATCCTAGCCTGCAGAAAGGAACTATAACTGTCCACCACCAACTGACGAGCTAATGTTGAGCTTCACATATGGAATTACTCAAATACCATCAATGTCTATGTTTTCAGCACAGATTTCACAAGTTATGACACAGCTGTGCTTTTTTTTATACCTGTTAAAGAGTTGTATACTAAATTTTATTTTTTTATCAATAAATATATCTTGTGTCAATTAAGAACTTGTATTTTGCCAAAAGATGCATACTAGTGAATGAAAGTGGTGCAGTTCATTTTGCTTTGGTATATAGAATTGAATTACAATTGTTCATGTTATTGGAATGCATATAAAAATAAGGAGATGTGGTACAATGTATATACATGATATTTAGTGAGTTTATCAAGCAAAAGTGAATAAGAAATAGGTATAAGCAGTTACAAGTACTACTGTACAATCTCAAACAATGAGAAAAACTCATACCATAAAGAGAATTTCATATTTACAAGTAGGTTTTGTTTTTGCGTTGAATAATTTTCTTCTATTGTTTTAATTGCAAATATGGGAAGTGGTTAAAATGCTAATGAGACAGCTGTTATGGCCACAGAGCCTTAATTGAAAACTTCTTTTTCATTCATACCGGTAGATTTTGCTTGGAGTTAGAAACATATCTGCCAACTTTTCAAAATGCACATGGGGGTTTTATGTGAAAGATGGTTCATATAGTCACACAAAACCTTCAAGGGGGCCTTCAAATGGAAGCAGGACAAGTCGCCCCACTGGCTAATTGCCCACTTTTAAAAAAACCGCCACAAACTGATTTATCAAATCGCCCCACATGTGAAATTGGTTAAATCATGTTAAATATTACTCCTGCCAACCCGCCCTACTTATAAAAAAACGGTAATATTTAGATTAATATATATATATATATAATTAAAAATAAAAACTCGCACCACTTTAATGAAAACTAATCTACACAGAATACAAACAAACCGAAAATTTATTTAATTACTATTATTGATATACTGAAATTATAATTCTAAAAAAAAAAAAATGTATTGTTGAAGAATAACTAAGTTTTGAAGCTTAGTTATTTGCATAACAATTGAAAAGAAACCTGTTAATTGTATCATAATGCAATATAAGGAATTTAACTTAAATTCAACGGGATAACATCTTTTTCCATAAGTGGGGAGAGTTGGCATTACTAAATTCATCCTGGTTAATAATATATTTATCTAGATTTCACTGATATCCATTAGGTGGGACCAGTTAGCAGGAGTAATATTAACGGAATTTAACTTATATACAACGGGATAACATCTTTTTACATGAGTGGGGCGAGTTGGCATTAGTAAATTCTTCCTGGTTAATAATATATTTATCTAGATATTATCGTTTTCTATTAGGTGGGGCAAGTTGGCAGGAGTAATATTAAGGGATATAACACATTTCACAAGTGGGGCGATTTGGTTATCCAGGTTGGGGCAGTTTTTTTTTAAGTGGGGCGAGTTAGTGAAAAAGTGGGGCTATTTGCTAATGGGGCGATTTGTCATGGATTCCCTTCAAATATATTCTAATGTGGTTTTTGGCTTCTTCGTGCATAAACAAGCTCATTGCCATTGTTGAATTAATTGTTTTCTTTAAAATAGTCGACAAAATTGCTCTTACAAAATTTCCATTTGGGAGCCTCGAGCTCGATGGGGGAAATACTCTGCAAATACTGACAGTTGGCAGGTATGGTCATCAAAAAAGTTGATGTGTTACTATGTACATTTACCATTATGTTACTTGATGTTCTTGCTATACACACAGTACAGAGACTAGTCAATCTTTGTGAACTATTTTTTATGGGAGTCATAGAATATGCGTATACAATCAATAATTAAAAATAGTATATTTATATTGAAAAGGGAAAGTTCTTATATGTCTAAAGAAGAGGGACGAAAGACACCAAAGGGACAGTCAAACTCATAAATTTAAAGCAAACTGACAAGGCCATGGCTAAAAATGCATTTCATGGCGAGGCACAGAAAATATACTGTAAACAGTAGACTATAGATATAGGTGAACTAGGTACAAAAGAACTCTAAATCTTAAATTCTACAAACCACCTCTGTTCTATGGAAGATAATGATATAACTGGACTAGAAATACACACAACCTGTAATTAACTGCCTTTACAGCGCTTTCGCGCTTTGATTTTGAGAGCGAGTGATATAAGAACATGAGATTGGCAATAATAATAATGACAAGTTGCTGGTCTAAAAATTTTGAATCTGTAGAACATGTAGAAGACGACACTAGACTAAATTTTCAACAAAGACCCCACCTCAATATTATCAATAGGAACTGTAGTGAGCACCTTTATTATCACAGAGTTTATAACTTTGCAGACAGTGTGTAGGCAAGACACTGCCAGATGCTAAAGTTAGCTATGTCATGTATGTACATGTACAAACTACATTTTCCTCAATTTCAAAGCTGCATCATGAATGCAAGGTCAGTTTTTTTACGTTCTAAAACAACAAATATTCTAGATTTTTATTCACATAAAGACTCGAAAGACTTAAGAGTAACTGTATGCTGATTGATGTTTTATTCTTAGGCTGCCGCAGGCCAGATTCTTATTTTCTAAAGAAAATTTTGCATAGTATGTATACTAATTCGTCTGTAGTCATGGTAGTGTACAAGCAAATGTAGTACTTACTGAATAGAAATTCTGACAGACCTAAAAGAAGTTTTTAAAAACCTGGGCTATTTGTCCTGTACCCAAGTGTAAATCTTATATATATACAATATATACCCTTATTTTATTCTGTATGCTTCATGTTTAAGTTCTTTAATATGTATATGAATAAAAGGAGATGTAGGGCATACCCGTAGCCAGGGGGTTCGGACGAAACCCCCCCCCCCTTGAAAACAAATAAGGGAGCTACCATTTGATTTTTATGGGGGGCTAGGATGAAATTTGAAAAAAATAGGCAGGACAGGAGTTTTGAGTAAAAAAAAAAGGCAGGATGAGACACTTTGCAAAAAAAAAAGGCAGGATGACAATTTAGGTAAAAAAAGTCAGGATAAACTAATAAAAAAAGGGCAGGACCGAATAGAGTGAAAAATAAAAAGGAAGGACAGAGATTACAACTAAAAAAAAATGCAGGACAAAATTTTTCATCCTAGCCCCCCCCATAAAAATCAAATGATAGCTCCCTAAGCACTGTTAAAGTCAATGTTCTGTTCGAATTGCGACTGTTAAAATCGAGTTTGTGAGTCCAACAATCCCCCGCCCCCCCTTGGAAATTCCTGGTTATGGGCCTCTAGGGTGTACATTGTACATTTTGTGTGTACATAATTATATATCATGAGACAGCTACAGAAGTTCTTTCTGTTCAACATTTTGTACTACCAGAATAAGGTTCATTCTGTTGCTATACTAGTTACAGTCTTTATGAAATAAGTAAAATGGAGAATGGAAATGGGGAATGTGCCAAAGAGACAACAACCCGACCATAGAAAAAAAAACCAGCAGAAGGTCACCAATAGGTCTTCAATGTAGCGAGAAATTCCCACACCCGGAGGCGTCCTTCAACTGGCCTCTAAACAAATATATACTAGTTTAGTGATAATGAATGCCATACTAATTTCCAAATTGTACACAAGAAACTAAAATTAAAATAATACAAGACTAACAAAGGCCAAAGGCTCCTGACTTGGGACAGGCGCAAAAATTCGGCGGGGTTAAACATGTTTGTGAGATCCCTATTTAATTCCTTGTTTGACCAACCCGTCCGCACTTATTTTTTTCAAAACAGGATTTTTTTTTTTATATACATTGTATTCCCCCTTCCCGCATCTGGAAATGTTATGTCCATTTCCCGCATCATTTTTTGTAAATATTATAAAAAGATATTAACACTTGTTTTCAAATCACTGTCTTACCTGTATTTATTGGTTAAAACCTATAAGCACCCGACCACACTGTATAAATATCTTGTGTATTTTTTTTTTATTAATAATTAAACCTATATACATTGTATCCCAAGTGGGAGTACTCCGATATAAATATATAACAGGAAAAAATGCCTGTACATTGGTTTCCTTCCCCTTACTTACAAAATATGTTTGTTGTCAGAACTTCTAAGAACAGTTGGCTTCAATTGCAAATATATTGCAAATATATTGTATGCCGGCAGAACAAAACAACCCATACTCGCTGCATGTTTATGTACCTGTCAGGATTGATTTGGGGGCCTGTCGTTCAGTAGTTTGTTGATGTGGTTCATAGCCTGTTATTTCTCAGTTTGTATATATTAGATAGTTGGTTTTCCTGTTTGAATTGTGTACTCTAGTCAGGGGTGTGGAAATGCTATGCCCGACTCGCCCGACTCGTACATTTGAACAACCGGACAAGTAATTATTTTTGTCTGGGTTGCCCGTGGACAAGTAAAATATTATAAAAGACAAAGTTGAAATCCAACAAAAATATAGAGTTAATTTCAGCATGTTCAAAATGTATAAAGATGTGTAATTTATGTAAAAGAAACCAATGGTCAGCGAGTAAAAACACCAATGTTCATGACGATAAATATTACATATTATTGTATAGCAATATAATATTTCCAACAGAACGTAACCAAAAGTTACCGAAAAAAGATAGATTAACAAAATAAATAAAAATAAGTATGCGAACCCGAGTTGCATAACATTGCATTGGTTTTATCCATTGACACGGAATCTTTGATTATGTTTCATACATCATGTACCGGAAGTACCATTTTATATGATTTTGTATCGAGATTCAAATTGATAAATACTTTATAAAACACTGGGAAAGCAAGACAAAAAGAGTAATGAGTCGAGTAAAAAACCTAAAACGCAAATGGAGGAAAGGGAGTATTAAAAAAAAATACGGAAGCGAGAATTTCAGACATCGTGAATATCAGATTGAACCTGGCTATCTAGTATGGAAATTCAGAAAATAAATAATTATTTTGTCTTTATATTTATAGATCAAAAAAAGCAGTTGAGAGAAACAGCAAAAAAATCAATAGTTTATCCATTATTTAATTTCCATTTTACTCACTGTCCTCTAAATTAGTATATCATTATATGTACCTACTGGCTACAATTTTTATTCAAAAACTGCTGCAAAAAATACCTTTACATGTCATTTCATTGGTTGGTTTGCTGTAAGGTTTCTGTCCCATAGATGTTAACCTACTTTCCTAAATTTTTACACATAATATATAAACAAATGGATTTCATTTGTTTGTGATGCAAAACAGTGCTAAGAATCATAACTACATAACTACAATAAAACACTTCAATATTTATTGGGACCATCAGGACAAGTAACTTTTTTCCGGACAAATGAACTTTACAATTTTACTTGCCCAGGGACAAGTGCCCACAGCAAATATTTCCACACCCCTGCTAGTTATGTTGGGGTCCCTTATGCCCTTATAGCTTGCTGTTTAGTCTGGGTCATAGCCCTAGCCGGTGTAAAAGGCCGATAAATGACTTGAATTTGTTAACAGGTTTGGAAGAACCCTTCTTCAAGTAAGGGGTTATTTTACTGTTATAGAAAAGAAAATAGAATAAACCAAGGATTTGTATAGTGCTACTATACAAATCCTTGGAAAAGCTTAGAATTTTTTACTTAAAACGAGGAAAACTACATCATATTTGAAACAACTTTTTTAAAAGAGGGGTCTGCACTTTCTGAATAATATAAAAGTAAATGATATGTGTGGTTGATTAAAGTCCTGGACTGGGTTGCACAAAGGTCTTTTAAATTCAAACGTGGTTTAAAGTTAAACAGTACTTAAAATTAGAATTCCCAATTAGTTAAAGAAGACTTTAAAAACCGTTGCATAAAGCGTAATTAGTCCCACGTTTAACTAAATGTAAATTAAAATGATAATTCGTACTTAAACCATGTTTAATTTCCAATTTCCCAATATTCATTCCTTCACGTGCATTTTCGCGATTTTCGCGATTTTTATCAAGAACAAAATGGCCGAGTTTCCAGACGACGCTGATAAGAAAAAGAGATCTTCAAACTGGGATTCAGCGGAGATGACCATGCTGCAACAGTTGGTCAATGACAATATTACTGTTATACGGAGCAAATTGACTAATTCAATTACAAATTCCAAGAAAAACGGCATTTGGAAAGACATTTCGTCCAAAATAAATGCTCTTGGTTTGCATTCTCGTTCAGATAAAGAAGTCAAAACAAAATGGCAAAACTTACAAACAAAAGCAAAAAAGGAGTATGCGGAAAGTATGAAATATAGAGCCCAAACTGGCGGTGGCCCTGCTCCCAAAGCCTTGACAAGTGAGACCGAGAATATTGTGGAAATGATGAAGGATTGTTCAAGTTTTGTTGGTTTAAAAGGAAGCGAGTCTTCCATGGTCACAGTAAACCTTGAAGGTAAACCGTGTATGCCCTAAAGAGTATATGAAATGGAATCGTATTTGAATAAAACATAAATGCCTACCTTGATCATGTTTATGCATATAAATGATATCCGTGCTCTGACAAGGTTGCATAATTTCCTAAGCGAACCCAAAGCTACTTTCAGATTTAACAAAATTGTGAAATCAAAGCTAAAAGTATCTAGGATATGGTAAGGTTTAAGAAAACTCCCCTGAAACTCCTTGAAATGTATTCTTTTCGACAGTTTCCCACCACCTCCAATCATGCAGACAAAGTTCGGCCTTCCTGTGTAATAAGCACACAGTACACACTATCGCACGCCAGCACAGTGCGCGTCATGATGCAGCGGCCCCATAAAGGGGTTTCCAAAGAGACAATTACTCCCACATTATAACATTACTAAAACACGGACCTTTTGATTGGGGGTTAGGTTATAAATTTCCGAACTTAAATTTCTAGCAATCGAATAATCATGCATAATGCTAAGGAACCGACTACCAAAGTTCCAAGAAAGGAAAAAAAGGGGGGTATATGTTCTCGGGTATGATGTTTTTTTTATAACCTTTACGACCCTTACAGTACCAGTAAATTATGTGGCCAAGCAAGTGAACAAAAACGAATAATCTTATTCTAAATTATCCCCGTACGCTTCAGAGTTATTTAACAGTTTTTTTTTGGTTTTTTTTTAAATAATTGGACTCCCGTTGAAAATGAAAAACGAATTCGTGTGACAAAGAAAAACATACATCCTCACCCCCAAAACACACACACTATAAGTCTTGTCTTTGACATTTTTTTTACCTTAGACCTATATATATAAGCATGTAAGTACAGTACTGCCAAACCATGGATACACAGTACTTACATGATATAATTAATAACTTTGATCTCAGTAGCTCTGGTTTAATTCAGATTTATACTCGTACTAGGTGTGGGTTTTTCATGATTTTTTTGGGGGGTAAAGTGTGCGACCGACCAATTAATTTGCATATGGGCGGGCTAGTTTAGGTTTTTGCTACAGAGTGTGTTTATCCCAAATATGGTTAAAAAAATAAGGAAAAGCATGCAGGTACAAACAAAAAAAAATTGAGTCAAATTTTATCAAATGATTATATCATTATCAAATGCATAGAAATGTTAAGTTAGGGAAAAAATATTTGAATGATCGAGCTGAACAATCTCGGACAAAAAACCGTAACGCCCCACCATTTTAACAAGTAAATGATCGGTTCCGGCCTTAAATTTTTACCCACAAAACATATGTACTCAGTGGCGGATCCAGAGGGGGAGGTGTTCCGGGGGTTGGAACCGCCCCTTTTGTTGGGCCGATCAATGCATTTGAATGGGGACATATGGTAGGAACCCCCTCTTTCTTCTGGGTTGGGACCCCCTTTTAAAATGGCTGGATCCCCCTTTTTAAAAATGGCTGGATCCCCCCCCCCCCCCGGTACTTTTGTTTTAAACCCTATGATAAACGGGTAGTTTTATACAATATGAAAAAGAACAGATAAGGATCAACTCATTAAATGTAATATTACAAAAAGAAATCGAGCGCTAACCACATGAACTTAAATAATGCAGGAGTACCCACTTATAGGCAGCTAACGTGAGGGTACCCAAATTGCACATTTTTTTCACCTACATTTATTTATTATCCAGACAAAAAGTTCCCATTCAGTGTTTATTTTGTAGATGTATCATTATTCAATATATGGTTCCACCAATTTAATAATTTTTAATCTATAATGAATCATAAAAAATGGGTTCGAATAGACCTAAAACGGTCCACGATTCTGAAATAAGGAGTGCCCAAATTACACCCATGCTTAAATTCGCAGCCTTAAGATTCGAATAACGGATAATTTGTTCTATTTCTTCAAATAATTAGAACAAGTGGACATTAATCTTTGCTAACTATTCATTTCTTAAGAAATGGAGGCTTGTAACATATTTTATTTGCTTATTTTTAAAAGATGACCTTTTGGTGGACGTTTCTGTACATTTTACCTTTTGCAGTTCTATACTTCATCTGTTGATGTATACTGTGAACGTTTTGTGCATATTTAAATATATTTACTTATGTTTAAAGAGGAGCATAATGTCAAATAAAAAAAATACAAATTGTTTTACATCTAAGAAAACATGTAAGATTTCCGCTGCTACATTTACTAAATAGGTGCAATTAGGGTACTCAGTGCAATTTGGGTCTAGTACTTATTAAATACCTGTAATCGCACATTACCAAAGAATAAAAAAGATTCAGTAATTTCTCATGATTTCTCGAACTAATCTGTTTCCATCTTCGTTTTTCAGATATGTCTAATTCTGGCATTGAAGATTCAGCCCAATCTACTATAATAACAGAAGCTATTGTCCATAGAAATGACAACTCAGGGAATGAAAGCGTGTTATTCTTTCAAGAACAACCACCATCTGAATGTAGAACCGGGAATGAAAGCGTGTTGTCATTTCATCAGCCACCACCTGCATGCAGTACACCACACGCTCCCAAGAAAAGAAAAACGGAGACTGTTACACCACAAATGCTCATGCAAAAGCAGTACGACGTTTTGACTGTGCAAGAAGAGAAATTTGTGCTTGAAAAAACTAAAATTAAACTGGAAAATATTAAATTAGAGTTAGAAATTAGAAGACTTCAGCAGTGGGCAAATCAGGAAGAGGACGCATATCTCACCTTGCAAGCTTTAAATGATAATTAGTCAAAGAACGCAATCGTTTTGTTTGATTTATTTTTATATGTACAGAAGATCTTTTTATATGCTAGTATTTCATCAACTTTTTAATTGTTACACTAATAAATCTATGAGAAAAATCCCCTGGCTATATGATCTCGTACAATGCGTCCTTCGTCGGGTCCACGGAAAACAATGTTTAAGTCATCATTATTTACAATCTCGTTGTCATACTCGTCCATTGGTTCTTTCATCTCAATGGCTAAGTTATGCAAGACTGCACATGCCATTATAATCTTACAAACTTTTTCTGGGTGCATTCTGATTCCCTGATGTAGACAATTGAACCTCTTCTTCCACCAACCAAATGTCCGTTCAATGCAGCATCTTGTCTTCATATGAGCTTTATTGAATTTCTCATGGCATGGCTCTGTTGGCCTCAGATATGGTGTCATAAGAAAACTCCTACACGCATATCCACTGTCACCTAGGATCAACCCATCTTGCACTGACAGGTGGGATTCCTCTAAATGAGTGCACACTTACGAACATCTCATAATGTGACTGTCGTGTACGCTTCCTGGCCACCTAGCTACAACGTTTGTAAATTTACCTGAAAAACAAAATTTGATTTACACGTAGTTCAAGCATAAAAAGTCAGTCCCATTAAATGTATACGATTCCGCAGCTTCCAAACGGGTAACGTTAATTACATAATAGTTATTGAAAAACACAGTCTTACGGGCAGTTCATATATCACGATAATGACCAGTTTTTCAATAACTATTATGTTTATTTCATTGAGGAACCATGTTTTTAAAAATTCTCATAAATTCAAATTATTCAAAACAAACTCGAGTTATTGTACGATTTTTATAGGAAAAAGTGAAGACCAGTCATATTGATAACTATAAGTCACTACCATTCATGTAAGTACAATTTTTCAGTTTATGAAAACAAAATAAAGTTTTCTATCATTTTATAATTAACGAAAACATGTAAATAATTCAACAACTTCAATGTGAAATTGAAATCAGGAAAATGTGGGACATCTCTCCAAATAGAGAAACCGCGCCCAACCGGTCTTTAACGGTCCGTTTTTTTCGGTTAAAGATCGATAGAAATTATCAATGAAGAATTAAGAATGTCATGTGGCCCCTTGTTATTCAATAGAAGCTAATTCTGAACCGATAAAAAATAATAGTGTTTATGGTATGTATGTATGTAGAGGCGTTTATTGAATTAGATTAGACAAAAAACAATGATCGAAAACACAAACAAAAACGACAAACAAAAAGAGCATCATTCAACATTAATATGGAAAAAAGACATATTGAAAAACTTTAAAAAATTATGAGTCGATCGTTTTTAGTAGAAAAAAGGGGGAGAGTATTTTTTTTCTGGCAAGATTTTCCCCTTAAAATTCCGGATTATTTATTTACGTAATGACGCTCCAAGTTACTGTCAGTGGACTGCATCCTTACTGTTTCAAGTCATATAGATATATTCAAAAGACTAACTATAAGCACTGTGCATTTTGGGTGGCTGAAGTTATTTAAGAAATTGTAAACGTTTGTGTACCTTCATGATCACATATTGCTTGTGTGTTAATGCAAGGTAGCCCTTTCTGTTGACGAAAGATGGTTCGTCGTGACTAGGAGCAGAAATCCTCACATGAGTTCCATCAATGCAACCTACTACTCCTGGAAAGCCTCCATTGTCAAAGAACCCTTGTTTAATATCCCCTTTCCTCTGGACTGACGGCCACTTGATAAACTGGTCAGCCTTGGCATTAAGAGCATCCGAAACCTTCTGCACGCACCTGCTAACAGTTGATTTATCTATACCTAGGGTATCACCTACAACTTGCAGGAAACCTCCACAAGCAAAAAACCTCAAGGCAACAAGCACCTGTTGAAACGAAAAAAAAATAAGATTATGCAATTTACATCCCAAACAAAGCATTGGCAATGATGAGGAGTGTTAGTGGGGCAATTTAGGAGACATTCTCAAACTATAACACCTCAGTTTGTAGACATATTTAATTCTTTTTTAATGAAAGGACTATACTAGTATATATGTAGGACTCTAAAATGCCATGGGGACGCTATAGTACGATGGTCACGCTGAAGTACGATGGTCCGCGAAAGTATAGACGTACGAAAAGTAGTTGGATTATGTATGACGTTAACAGTCGTTTATAAAAACCAAAAATGAAAATGCCTGAAAATGAATTAAATAATGGAAGCGACAAATGCATATTATTGTTTACGTTTACGTTAAAATATTGTCGATTTTATTGAAGAGTATAAATGTCGGCAAAGTAAAGGTACACGTTTTCAAGCGTAAATCATAAATTGTCCATTAGTTAAAACATCAGTGTGTACATCATTGTAGTAAAATATAACATGTGTTAATATTAATACTCGCCATAAAAAAATAGGGAAATGCTCGAACAACAACCCCTTTCTCTCGCATTTAAATTAAAGCTTGTACAAATAAATTTTATTTATTCCGACAATATTGGAATTTTGTATTTGCAACTGGCAACTTTAAGGGGATGTGTTTACATTAATAGGCTTTGTAAACGGCAAGCTACATCCAATACGCCCCTCGTCCTCAACATGCAAGAAATATTTGCCACTGAACGACATCCAACAATCAATCCAATACGCCCGAATTGTTAAAAATTTCATTTGCAAAAAGACTTGTGTTTAACATTAGTGACCTTGAACCTGTCTCTTTTGTTCCATCGATGATCGCACTTTCATAGCGTATTAATTTGCGTTTTTTGATTGAGTTAAGCCTTCCAATTGATAATTTATCGTGTGTTTTTCTATGTTGTGATGATAAGCTATTGTTTCAGAAAAAGGGAGAAGGTTTGGATACCATTAAAACGTTTAATCTCGCTGCAAATGTTTGCACTTGTCCTAAGTCAGGAATATGATGTACAGTAGTTGTCGTTTGTTTATGTAATTTATACGTGTTTCTCGTTTCTCGTTTTTTATATAAATTAGTCCGTTGGTTTTCCAGTTTGAATGGTTTTACACTAGTAATTTTGGGGCCCTTTATAGCTTTTTGTTCGGTGTGAGCAAAGGCTCCGTGTTGAAGGCCTTACATTGACCACTAATGGTGTACTTTTATAAATTGTTGTTTGGATGGAGAGTTGTCTCATTGGCACTCACACCACATCTTCCTATATCTATATGCCATCGCACTTTAGCAAACAAACAACCATCGTACTTTAGCGTGAGACACCATCGTACTTTAGCGTAGACCGTCGAACTTTAGCGTGACTATCGCACTTTAGAGTACCATCGCACTTTAGAGTACTACACATATACCCATCGGTTATTGTATTTGGATTTGAACCCCCACCAACATTTTACAAAAAAGGAAAATATTTAGCGGACTTCCTTTGAAATTATATTTATAATAAATATTTTACATAATTAATTTCTCCTGTGTTTTTTTTTTTAATTTCATTATCAAGAATGAAGACAGTAATTAAAAAATGAAGTCTACATGTTAATTTTTTAACTGCTAAAAGGAGGAGAGGGTGTATGGGTGGCCCTCATATCTTTTTTGTATGGTAGGCAAGGGAGGATCATGTAAAATTATCATAAAACTATACAGGAGAAACAAATCTAATCTACTACCAAACGAGCGATCAAGGCAACATTTCAATAGTCAATTCAGATAGTCAGAGATTTTGGGGCTGATAAATAATAATTGTCTGAGATAGGAGGCGTCGGACAGGGAGGGCGATGGTACTGGGGTAGAGGTAGTAGGTGGAGAGGTCGAGAAGCGGGGTAAAGGGGCGGGATTGGTGCATGGAGAATTAGCGAAATGTTCAACGGGCAAATTGAAAAAGGGGGAGGTCCGAGGAAACGGGGTTTGAGGTGCCTGGAGTAATGATGGAAGGGATGGGAATCGGGGTTAAGGAACGTCCCTGCCGCCGACAGTTCAATTAAACTATACAAGTAGATTGACGGTATTTGTTTTTAAAAATCCCAAAAGGAACCTCATTTACCATACCATAGGAGTTATTTCCCTTTATTCATTTGTGTGTGGAAAAAAGAAAACAAACAAAGATTTGGGTGAAACGATACGACTTTTTGAAATATCCTTGGATTGTCATGTGTTTATCAACCAAGAACATTACATTTCTGTTACAATAATCTGTAAAATGTGTATAGGATACTTCTTTACGTAGTGAAATGTGTTAAAACTTTGGGAAATATCACACTGCATGCAAAGTTATTTTGTTTTCGGTTACCTGCATCTCTGCACTAAGAGACTGACTTCTCTGGGTAGGATGTTCGATGTCCTTCCGCACTATGTCGGTGATCCTTATGATCGAATTTCTCCCGAATCTGTACCTTGCTCGGAGCTCCTTGTCTGTGAGGTCATCTAATGTAAGTAGCCTTTTTCTATATTTTCTGGGTGGCTTTGGATCGTGCAATATATTTCCAAACAACAGCATTTCCTCCATTTTAAACTCCCTATTTAAAATTTAAAAGTGCCCCCTTACCACTTTTAACTTTACGCAACGTTAAGTCACATTTAAACGTTATTTACCTCTAATAAACCTTTGTGCAACAGAAATAACGGTCATTTAATTTTAATTGAGGTTTAAAATATATTTAACTAGTACTTAAAGTTAAATGACGTTTGTGCAACCAGAAAATATAGAAAAAGGCTACTTACATTAGATGACCTCACAGACAAGGAGCTCCGAGCAAGGTACAGATTCGGGAGAAATTCGATCATAAGGATCACCGACATAGTGCGGAAGGACATCGAACATCCTACCCAGAGAAGTCAGTCTCTTAGTGCAGAGATGTAGGTAACCGAAAACAAAATAACTTTGCATGCAGTGTGATATTTCTCAAAGTTTTAACACATTTCACTACGTAAAGAAGTATCCTATACACATTTTACAGATTATTGTAACAGAAATGTAATGTTCTTGGTTGATAAACACATGACAATCCAAGGATATTTCAAAAAGTCGTATCGTTTCACCCAGAACTCTTTGTTTGTTTTTCTTTTTTCCACACACAAATGAATGTATAAAGGGAAATAACTCCTATGGTATGGTAAATGAGGTTCCTTTTGGGATTTTTAAAAACAAATACCGTCAATCTACTTGTATAGTTTAATTGAACTCTCGGCGCCAGGGACGTTCCTTAACCCCGATTCCCATCCCTTCCATCATTACTCCAGGCACCTCAAACCCCGTTTCCTCGGACCTCCCCCTTTTTCAATTTGCCCGTTGAACATTTCGCTAATTCTCAATGCACCAATCCCGCCCCTTTACCCCGCTTCTCGACCTCTCCACCTACTACCTCTACCCCGTACCATCGCCCTCCCTGTCCGACGCCTCCTATCTCAGACAATTATTATTTATCAGCCCCAAAATCTCTGACTATCTGAATTGACTATTGAAATGTTGCCTTGATCGCTCGTTTGGTAGTAGATTAGATTTGTTTCTCCTGTATAGTTTTATGATAATTTTACATGATCCTCCCTTGTCTACCATACAAAAAAGATATGAGGGCCACCCATACACCCTCTCCTCCGTTTGACAGTTAAAAAATTAACATGTAGACTTCATTTTTTAATTACTGTCACTCTTGATGATGAAATTAAAAAAAAAAAAACACAGGAGAAATTAATTATGTAAAATATTTATTATAAATATAATTTCAAAGGAAGTCCGCTAAATATTTCCCTTTTTTGTAAAATGTTGGTGGTGGTTCAAATCCAAATACAATAACCGATGGGTATATGTGTAGGACTCTAAAGTGCGATGGTACTCTAAAGTGCGATAGTCACGATAAAGTGCGACGGTCTACGCTAAAGTACGATGGTGTCTCACGCTAAAGTACGATGGTTGTTTGTTTGCTAAAGTGCGATGGCATATAGATATAGGAAGATGTGGTGCGAGTGCCAATGAGACAACTCTCCATCCAAATAACAATTTATAAAAGTACACCATTAGTGGTCAATGTAAGGCCTTCAACACGGAGCCTTTGCTCACACCGAACAAAAAGCTATAAAGGGCCCCAAAATTACTAGTGTAAAACCATTCAAACGGGAAAACCAACGGACTAATTTATATAAAAAACGAGAAACGAGAAACACGTATAAATTACATAAACAAACGACAACTACTGTACATCATATTCCTGACTCAGGACAAGTGCAAACATTTGCAGCGAGATTAAACGTTTTAATGGTATCCAAACCTTCTCCCTTTTTCTGAAACAATAGCTTATCATCACAACATAGAAAAACACACGATAAATTATCAATTGGAAGGCTTAACTCAATCAAAAAACGCAAATTAATACACTATGAAAGTGCGATCATCGATGGAACAAAAGAGACAGGTTCAAGGTCACTAATGTTAAACACAAGTCTTTTTGCAAATGAAATTTTTAACAATTCGGGCGTATTGGATTGATTGTTGGATGTCGTTCAGTGGCAAATATTTCTTGCATGTTGAGGACGAGGGGCGTATTGGATGTAGCTTGCCGTTTACAAAGCCTATTAATGTGAACACATCCCCTTAAAGTTGCCAGTTGCAAATACAAAATTCCATTATTGTCGGAATAAATAAAAAAATTTTGTACAAGCTTTAATTTAAATGCGAGAGAAAGGAGTTGTTGTTTGAGCTTTCCCCTATTTTTTTATGGCGAGTATTAACACATGTTATATTTTACTACAATGATGTACACACTGATGTTTTAACTAATGGACAATTTATGATTTACGCTTGAAAACGTGTACCTTTACTTTGCCGACATTTATACTCTTCAATAAAATCGACAATATTTTAACGTAAACGTAAACAATAATATGCATCTGTCGCTTCCATTATTTAATTCATTTTCAGGCATTTTCATTTTTGGTTTTTATAAACGACTGTTAACGTCATACATAATCCAACTACTTTTCGTACGTCTATACTTTCGCGGACCATCGTACTTCAGCGTGACCATCGTACTATAGTGTCCCCATGGCATTTTAGAGTCCTACATATATATAGTCCTTTCATTAAAAAAGAATTAAATATGTCTACAAACTGAGGTGTTATAGTTTGAGAATGTCTCCTAAATTGTCTCTCTAACACTCCTCATCATTGCCAATGCTTTGTTTGGGATGTAAATTGCATAATCTTATTTTTTTTTCGTTTCAACAGGTGCTTGTTGCCTTGAGGTTTTTTGCTTGTGGAAGTTTCCTGCAAGTTGTAGGTGATACCCTAGGTATAGATAAATCAACTGTTAGCAGGTGCGTGCAGAAGGTTTCGGATGCTCTTAATGCCAAGGCTGACCAGTTTATCAAGTGGCCGTCAGTCCAGAGGAAAGGGGATATTAAACAAGGGTTCTTTGACAATGGAGGCTTTTCAGGAGTTGTAGGTTGCATTGATGGAACTCATGTGAGGATTTCTGCTCCTAGTCACGACGAACCATCTTTCGTCAACAGAAAGGGCTACCATAGCATTAACACACAAGCAATATGTGATCATGAAGGTACACAAACGTTTACAATTTCTTAAATAACTTCAGCCACCCAAAATGCACAGTGCTTATAGTTAGTCTTGAATATATCTATACGACTTGAAACAGTAAGGATGCAGTCCACTGACAGCAACTTGGAGCGTCATTACGTAAATAAATAATCCGGAATTTTAAGGGGAAAATCTTGCCAGAAAAAAAATACTCTCCCCCTTTTTTCTACTAAAAACGATCGACTCATAATTTTTTAAAGTTTTTGAATATGTCTTTTTTCCATATTAATGTTGATGCTCTTTTTGTTTGTCGTTTTTGTTTGTGTTTTCGATTATTGTTTTTTGTCCATGGACTTCCCCTCTTTTGACATTTTAGTATTCTCATCATTCACATTTTATACAACATAATGCTAATAAAGAATCTTTATGATATCATGAATTATACGAGACGACCTGCTTCAATAAACAGCATTTGCATCTTCCCTGTAGCATTTGCATTTTGAGCATATTGTGTTGGGCCAGGAAATATATACTAACAGTAATATATATGCCTGTTTCCTGCGATGTAAAATGTTTTTTTTTTTTTTTTTTTTTTTTATCTAATTCAATAAACGCCTCTACATACATACATACCATAAACACTATTATTTTATATCGGTTCAGAATTAGCTTCTCCTATTGAATAACAAGGGGCCACATGACATTCTTAATTCTTCATTGATAATTTCTATCGATCTTTAACAGAAAATAAACGGACCGTTAAAGACCGGTTGGGCGCGGTTTCTCTATTTGGAGAGATGTCCCACATTTTCCTGATTTCAATTTCATATTGAAGTTGTTGAATTATTTACATATGTTTTCGTTAATTATAAAATGATAGAAAACTTTATTTTGTTTTCATAAACTGAAAAATTGTACTTACATGAATGGTAGTGACTTATAGTTATCATTATGACTGGTCAGACTCAGTGGCGGATCCAGAACTTTTCCTAAGGGGGGGCACGCTGACTGACCTAAGAGGGGGCCCGCTCCAGTCATGCTTCAATGATTCCCTATATAATCAACCAAATTTTTCCCACGAAATGGGGGGGGGGGGGCGGGCCCCCCCAGCCCCCCCCCCCCCCTGAATCCGCCTATGGGTCTTCACTTTTTCCTATAGAAATCGTACAATAACTCGAGTTTGTTTTGAACAATTTGAATTTATGAGAATTTTTAAAAACATGGTTCCTCGATGAAATAAACATAATAGTTATTGAAAAACTGGTCATTATCGTGATATATGAACTGCCCGTAAGACTGTGTTTTTCAATAACTATTATGTAATTAACGTTACCCGTTTGGAAGCTGCGGAATCGTATACATTTAATGTGACTGACTTTTTATGCTTGAACTACGTGTAAATCAAATTTTGTTTTTCAGGTAAATTTACAAACGTTGTAGCTAGGTGGCCAGGAAGCGTACACGACAGTCACATTATGAGATGTTCGCAAGTGTGCACTCATTTAGAGGAATCCCACCTGTCAGTGCAAGATGGGTTGATCCTAGGTGACAGTGGATATGCGTGTAGGAGTTTTCTCATGACACCATATCTGAGGCCAACAGAGCCATGCCATGAGAAATTCAATAAAGCTCATATGAAGACAAGATGCTGCATTGAACGGACATTTGGTTGGTGGAAGAAGAGGTTCAATTGTCTACATCAGGGAATCAGAATGCACCCAGAAAAAGTTTGTAAGATTATAATGGCATGTGCAGTCTTGCATAACTTAGCCATTGAGATGAAAGAACCAATGGACGAGTATGACAACGAGATTGTAAATAATGATGACTTAAACATTGTTTTCCGTGGACCCGACGAAGGACGCATTGTACGAGATCATATAGCCAGGGGATTTTTCTCATAGATTTATTAGTGTAACAATTAAAAAGTTGATGAAATACTAGCATATAAAAAGATCTTCTGTACATATAAAAATAAATCAAACAAAACAATTGCGTTCATTGACTAATTATCATTTAAAGCTTGCAAGGTGAGATATGCGTCCTCTTCCTGATTTGCCCACTGCTGAAGTCTTTTAATTTCCAACTCTAATTTAATATTTTCCAGTTTAATTTTAGTTTTTTCAAGCACAAATTTCTCTTCTTGCACAGTCAAAACGTCGTACTGCTTTTGCATGAGCATTTGTGGTGTAACAGTCTCCGTTTTTCATTTCCTGGGAGCGTGTGGTGTACTGCATGCAGGTGGAGGTTGATGAAATGACAACACGCTTTCATTCCCGGTTTTACATTCAGATGGTGGGTGTTCTTGAAAGAATAACACGCTTTCATTCACTGAGTTGTCATTTCTATGGACAATAGCTTCTGTTATTATAGAAGATTGGGCTGGATCTTCAATGCCAGAATTAGACATATCTGAAAAACGAAGATGGAAACAGATTAGTTCGAGAAATCATGAGAAATTACTGAATCTTTTTTATTCTTATGTTATGTGCGAATACATGTATTTAATAAGTGCAACACCCACATTTCACTGAGAACCTTCATTGCACCTGTTTAGTAAATGTAGCAGCGGAAATCTTAGATGTAAAACAATTTGTTTTTTTTTTTATTTGAAATTATGCTCCTCTTTAAACATAAATAAATATATTTAAATATGTTCATTTAAAGTTCACAGTATACTTCAACAGATGAAGTATAAAACTGCAAAAGGTAAAATGTACAGAAACGTCCACCAACAGGTCGTCTTTTAAAAAAACCTAAGCTGCCTGTAAGTTTGTACTCCTGCACTATTTAAGTTCATGTGGTTAGCGCTCGATTTGTTTTTGTAATATAAAATTTAATGAGTTGACCCATATCTGTTCTTTTTCATAAAGTATAAAACTACTCATTTATCATAGGGTTTAAAACAGAAGAACCAGGGGCTGATCCAGCCATTTTAAAAAAGGGGGCATCCAGCCATTTTTAAAGAGGGGTCCCAACCCAGGAGAAAAGGGGGGTTCCTACCATATGTCCCCATTCAAATGCATGGATCGGCCCTAAAAAAAAAAGGGGGGCGGTTCCAACACCCGGAACATCTCCCTCTCTGGATCCGCCACTGAGTACATATGTTTTGTGGATAAAAATTTAAGGCCGGGACCGATCATTTACTTGTTAAAGGGGTGGGGCGTTACGGTTTTTTGTCCGAGATTGTTCAACGCAATCATTCAAATATTTTTCCCAAAACTTAACATTTCTATGCATTTGATATAATCATTTGATAGAATTTGACTCAATTGTTTTTCTTTGTACCTGCATGCTTTCCCTAATTTTTTAAAAACATATTTGGGATAAACACACTCTGTAGCAAAAACCTAAACTAGCCCTTCCATATGCAAATTAATTGGTCGGTCGCACACTTCACCCTAAAAAAATATCACGAAAAACCCACACCTAGTATGAGTATAAATCTGAATTAAACCAGCGCTACTGAGATCAAAGTTATTAATTATATCATGTAAGTACTGTGTATCTATGGTTTGGAAGTATTGTACTTACATGCTTATATATATAGGTCTACGGTAAAAAAAAATGTCAAAGACAAGACTTATAGTGTGTGTGTTTTGGGGTGAAGATATATATATGTTTTCTTTGTCACACGAATTTGTTTTTCATTTTCAAAGGGAGACTCGAGTCCAATTATATGTTTAAAAAAAACCTGTTAAATAACTCTGAAGCGTACGGGGATAATTTAGAATAAGATTATTCTTTTTTGTTCACTTGCTTGGCCACATAATTTACTGGTACAGTAAGGGTCATAAAGGTTATAAAAATCATCATACCCGAGAACATATACCTGTAATTCAGTGGTTGTCGTTTGTTTATGTGCTACATATTTGTTTTTCGTTCAATTTTTTACATAAATAAGGCTCGCGTTAGTTTTTTCGTTTGAATTGTTTTACATTGTCTTATCGGGGCCTTTTATAGCTGACTATGAGGTATGGGCTTTGCTAATTGTTGAAGGCCGTTAGGTGACCTATAGTTGTTAATGTTTGTGTCATTTTGGTCTTTTGTGGATAGTTGCATGTCTCATTGGCAATCATAACACATCTTTTTTTTATACCCCCTATTTTTTCCTGTCTTGGAACTTTGGTAGTCGGTTCCTTAATAGCATTATGCATGATTATTTGATTGCTAGAAATTTAAGTTCGGAAATTTATAACCCCAACCCCCAATCAAAAGGTCCGTGTTTTAGTAATGTCATACCCTTAATGTGGGAGTAATTGTCTCTTTGGAAACCCCTTTATGGGGCCGCTGCATCATGACGCGCACTGTGCTGGCGTGTAATAGTGTGTACTGTGTGCTTATTACACAGGAAGGCCGAACTTCGTCTGCATGATTAGAGATGGTGGGAAACTGTCGAAAAAAATACATTTCAAGGAGTTTCAGGGGAGTTTTCTGAAACCTAACCATATCCTAGATACTTTTAGCTTTGATTTCACAATTTTGTTAAATCTGAAAGTAGCTTTGGGTTCACTTAGGACATTATGCAACCTTGTCAGAGGCACAGAGCACGGATATCATCATGCATAAACATGATCAAGGTAGGCATTTATGTTTTTTTTTTATTCAAATACGATTTCATTTCATATACTCTTTAGGGCATACACGGTTTACCTTCAAGGTTTATTGTGACCACCGAAGACTCGCTTCCTTTTAAACCAACAAAGCTTGAACAATCCTTCATTTCCACAATAGTATCGGTCTCACTTGTCAAGGCTTTGGGAGCAGGGCCACCGCCAGTTTGGTCTCTATATTTCATACTTTCCGCATACTTCTTTTTTGCTTTTGTTTGTAAGTTTTGCCATTTTGATTTGACTTCTTTATCTGAACGAGAATGCAAACCAAGAGCATTTATTTTGGACGAAATGTCTTTCCAAATGCCGTTTTTCTTGGAAATAGTAATTGAATTAGTCAATTTGCTCCGTAAAACAGTAATATTGTCATTGACCAACTGTTGCAGCATGGTTATCTCCGCTGAATCCCAGTTTGGAGATCTTATTTTCTTATCAGCGTCGTCTGGAAACTCGGCCATTTTGTTCTTGATAAAAGTCGCTAAAATGCACGTGAAGGAATGAATGTTGGGAAATTGGAAATTAAACATGGTTTAAGTACGAATTATCATTTTAATTTACATTTAGTTAAACGTGGGACTAATTACGCTTTGTGCAACGGTTTTTAAAGTCTTCTTTAACTAATTGGGAATTCTAATTTTAAGTACTGTTTAACTTTAAATCACGTTTAAAGTTAAAAGACCTTTGTGCAACCCAGTCATATTACAAAATTTGTAGACATGTTTTGACCATTTAATACCAGATAGCTATATATAGTTCTTTCAGAAAATATGAGGCGTTTTGTACTAAAAAGTGTTTTTTTTTACAAAATATATATTGTAACTTATATGACCCCTCATAAAACCTGATTATGACTTGGATGGAGATTTGTCTCTTTGGCACACATACATATACCACATCTAATTATTCAATTATTTAATGGTGTACAGGGAAAACACTTCATACATTAAAGAAATGTCAGGGTACAAACTTGTGATAAATCAAGCTTTAATATCATGAATATTGTCAAAATCTAATATTTTATGTTTACAAAAAAATATTATAATCGTTCGCCTTTATTTTTCATGCTTCACCTAAAAAATTGCAAATTGAATATTTCTTAATTAAAATTTTTAATTCGCTTGCTCGCCCCAATTTTTGGAGTCCAAAAATACGTAAAACAAGAAACTAAATCATGAATTGGTGTGGCCTAAAAAGGAAAATTAATATTATAATTATTCTGGGCCCACCTTTTCTGGAGGAAATTTATTTGTTGGCCCTTCTTAGGTAGTCAGTGCAGTGGGCCCCAACTTATGAAAATTTGTGGATCCACCACTAAGATAGCATCACATTCAAGAAATACATGTATAGCCTCACATGAGAACACTAAAAGACCCTGCGGAACGTGAACACTGGGTTGCTATATATATGTGTATATGGTGTTTTATGCTAATTTGGTATAGGCTTGGAAGTTAGAACATTCACTGTTCTGAAATGTACCTGTATAATCATTTTAAAAAATAAGACATAAAATAGATTTGTCGTTTCGGAATCTTATGCATTCTGGCTAATATTTTCAAAAGCGTTCACCAAAAAGTTGTGATTGGCTTAACACGTACTAAATATTTGAATTCCATCCAATGATGTGGAGTTATTTTCATTTTGGTGTACGAACAATGAGATTACCATTTACCCATAGTATGGAAAAGGCGAATTACTACCTGAACCTTTTTGTTTCAAATTGGAGGCTTGAAACAAGGATATAATTTAAATTCGTTTTGGTTTGAATTAAATTAAATTAACTAATATAAAAAAGAAGATATGGTATAAATGCAAATGAGACAACTCTCCACAAGAGAACAAAATGACACACAAATTAACAACTATATGTCACAGTACGGGACTTCAACAATGAGCATACCGCATAGTCAGCTATAAAAGACACCGAAATTACAATGTAAAACAATGTTAAACAATTCAACATGTTCAAACGAGACAGGCACAAATATTTACATACATACATAATGTACATGATGTAGTGGAGTTATTTTAATTTTGCAAAAACTTGTTATTTTGATAGTGACTATTTTACAAAAATGTTAGGTGGATATTGTTAAGTTTTGAACACATCTCTTTTCACATAATTTTTGCATGTAAGTTTGGATTACAATATAATTAGTCCTTCATGTTTATATATATGAAAAATATTTTTATCAGTAATACTGTTATACTGCTTACTAGATGTTTTTTTTTTTGTGTACACGATTGTCAATTGTTACTTTTTTTTATTACAGGTTCAAGATGACAATGATGAGAACAAAAGTGCAAAAGATAAGCCTTACCTGTACATTGCGATACGTGACTGCAGGATGTATGAACCGAAAACATGGACAACATGTGTTCAGGGCAACATAACTTTTTGAAATGGAATAAAGATAACTTTCCAACCAGACGTTCCACAGTGTGATCATGGTGATGTCAAACAGCATGTTAAAAATGATTAAAAACAATATAGTAAGACTCAGCTTAAAGGTGAAAGGGGGATCCAGTTTTTGACACCCACTTTTTCTTGCCTGTTTTTTCTGGACAGAAAGAAAACCCTCCATTTAAATAGAATGCAGAAAGTGACTGTTAAATTGTAAAATTAACAGAACCTACAGATGGAAACATGTGTAAAGAAAAAACCTCATGTAATCTATAAAGTAATTCAACATCTTGTAGCAGCCTCGTAGAGATCGTTCCACAGCAGTTAAGGATGACCAAAGGTGAACAGTTCTAGTTTTCAACATGAACACAGACATGTCACACACAGATTAATCTAAACAAGTACAATTTGATTAAAAAGAATGTGTGCTCATATACATGTACGTTGTACAATTTTGTACCTGTATAGTGGAAAAATTACATGTGCAATTTATTACGAACAAAAGACCAACATAAAGGGCTAAATGTTATAGATATCTGTAAATTTACATTATGTTCATAAGAACAGCTGCAGTATCAACATTTGAACAGTAACATCATCCATTATTTTTTTGTCAAGCGTGTGTATCAAAACATTAATTTGATTAAATATTTCTATTTATGCACTGTACTTGCATTACAATTTCATGAGTAATAAGGCCAGTTTGATTTCAGATTTTTATGAAAGTTCTTGGATGTTTCATCATGTTCATCACAACTATTTATAGGTTACTGTACAGCTTTCAAAAATGAGTAAAACTCTTTATCATTTGCATTTATACATACAATTACATTTGTGTACATGAGTTATGCTACCTTTAATACACAAATTAACAAATAATGACAGACAGCAACCAAAAAAGAACAACATAAGCTTTAGCTTAAGCATTTTGAGAGACTGGCACATAAAATGTGACTTAGTAAATATAAAAAAGAAGATGTGGTATGATTGGCAATGAGACAATAGTCATGTGATCGTAAACATGTTTTTGAGAGTTTTTCTGTGACATTGACATATATCAGATTAAGAAAGTGCATTAAATATCATGTACATGTATGGGTACATACAAAATTAAGAAAATGTGGTTTCATTGCTAATGAGACATTTCTCCCAAATATTTACTTTTTAAATAAGGGCAAGCAACTAAATGATGTAAAAGTAAAAAACTAAAGGTCAGTGTTAGGCCTTCAACTACGAGCAAATTTCATACAACATAGTCATTTAGCTGAAATGCTCGTCTTGAAAATTGTGCTGCCTTTAACAATTGAGGGTGTTGCAGTACAAAATTCAATAAAAAGAAACCAGAAAAAAAATTCAACCTTGAGAAATCCTTAGAAAATTATGTAAATAATGACAAATGAAACACATGAAACATGCAGTGGTGAATACAGGTTCAAAGTTTGAGATGCAGGTTGTTCAATAGAAGGTGGTACCATGTACTTTTAATTCTAATGTTACGGAAAGTTTCATGTACATTCACCAGCTAAATTTAGGATTTTTATATTCTTGCAATATACATTGTATTTAAAAGAATCTACTATAAGGTTAAGAGTGTCGGTCAACATGAATGACATGTAGATATCAATAAATACCAGCAATTGACGAAGTTCAAACTCGGTCATGTCTGTAGAAAATGCAGAAAAAAGAACAGATATATCAATAGCTCAATCAAACTTGATTGGTGTAAAACACACAGAACATGCACAAGGACTCATAAAGAAATATTTAAAGAAGTTAAAATATAAAAGCCACAATTTCATGAATTGGGTACTAAACATGAATCCCAGTACAAGTTGAACTTGAAGTATGTTCCATTAGACTGTATTTGGACAGAAAACATACTTTCAGTCGTGTTAAATATACAGATACATTGTACATGTAATCATAAAATATTGCCATTTCCATTATCAAAATAAGACACAGATGAGACTTTTATCATTGTCTTCGCTTATTTATTTTTCTTCCGTAAAGTTCCATAACACATATCGCCTATTGTACACCACTCAAACTGTATACATGAAAATTCAGAAATAAATGAATGCGAATAATGTGACTAGGTAAATATCGTAATAATAAGAACTTGCATTCTTAAACATTTGTAACTGAAACATGCACTTTTATGAGGAATTATTAGAAATCTCAATAAATAAACATTTTTTAGTAAAATTGAGAATGGAATTTGGGGAATGTGCATGTCAATGAGACAACCCAACCAAAGAGCAGATAACGGCTAAGGCATCCATTCTTGAATACATGCAATAATAAATGATCTTATACTGGAAATAGTATAATAATAGATGCATGCAAAACTTTCAGTATTTACAGTTTTAAAAAAAATTGCTGGGTATCCTGATTTCACATGTTTTATAAACTGATTTTATTTTAAATATAAATGAATCATTTTTCAAAAATATATTGAAAATCGACATATATATATATGTGAAATCTAATTTGGTTAGTGTTGGTTATATAATTTCTAAGTTTATCCAGGGCGCGGGTCAACAAGAAACATGTAAGCAATACATGGTCACACAAAGACTTTAATGCAATTTGTCTGTTTTATATCAAATAAGGAGATGTAGTATGATTGCCAATTGAGACAACTATCCACCAATTGCAAGTTCTAATGAAATAGCTTCATAATTAAGTAATTACACTATAGGCAAATACCTCCTTTGACAATGAGAAAATTCATACTGAATAGTGGGCTAAATATGGCTTGGCCATAAAAAAAAATCGATTGAGAAATTTAACAGCCTAATGAATAAAAAAACCAGATATGTCGACAGACATGAACCAAATTAAAACAAGCCACTGACCCTTTAAAACTGTAAAATACCAATACAAAATATGTTTTTTGGTCACAAAATGAAATGTGATGTTTGATATATACACAAAATACATGATAGATGAAATGTAATTGTATGCGATTACTGACTGGGACATCAATTTTGGAAATGAATATCCTTGCCTAGTAAGAATTGGAAAAACACAAAATGGAGGGAAAAAGTGAAAATAATTTTTCACACAGCAACAGCAACAGTGATCAACCCCCACCAAAAAAATATGTCTGTGTAGCAACAGATGATAGAAAACTTTGAAGTTGCCTCACCCTGAATAGAAATTATCTTCCATTTAAAATTAAGTTGATTCTCTATACTTTTCAAGACTTCTGATTGAATTTGTATTACTGATTTTCAAACATATTTTGCAACTGAATATGTCAGAACTGCTTGTTTTCTTTTATATAATATTTAATGCATACTATTAGCATAAATTTACAAATCCACATTTAATGGAAAGGATTTAAATATGTTGAGATCAAGGATTTTTTTAGCAAAAGATTAGTGATTTATATAGCAAGATCTAGCTATACCCAAAATAAACAGTCTGACATAGTCATTATAATCACATGGGGCTGGAAGAAAATAAATGGTTGACTAACAGGACAAAGGTCAACTTATAACATACATTGGCGGATCGGGGGGGGGGGGGGGGGGGGAGGTGGGGGAACCCCCCTTTGTTTGGACGATCAATGCATTTGAATGGGAGCATATGGTTGGAATCCCCCTTTTTAATCTGGGTTGGGACCCCCACCCCTTTTTTTTTAAATGGCTGGATCCGCCCCTGACATATATATCTAGAACTCAGACAACCAACATATACACTATAAGACTACTTTTCAAAGTTTAAGCGACCAAATTTGCATAGAGATTGGTATTACAAATTATGTATGAAGGTGGAACTGCACATATTTTGTCATGCCCGGATGTAAATAAATGGTGGCTGAAATTTTTTTCTCTGGTGGAAGATTTTTTAAGTTTTATAGTGTTTTATTAAGTTATAACGACTGGAAAAGGTGCTGGTGGAGCTCATTTACAACCACTGATCTACATACAATACTTTTATGCGGAAAAAACCGTACAAATCCGTACATTTCTAACGTAAAGTGATTGAAATTTTTCTACGAACACTTCAACATTAACTTTTCCGTACTACTATTTATATATAATACCGACCAAAATCATGTTGTCCGAGACAAAATAATCAAAACAAAACATCGTTGTACACCTCCCATCCGTGTGAACTTGTGTTATTATAGGCAAACGCCGTACCCCTTCCCTTTCCCCCTCTCCTCATCCTCACATCAAAACATCAATCCATGTCAAATAAAAGACTTATCGACTTCTTAAAAAAGGAAGATAGACCGGTACAAGGACGAAGAGTGCTCACAGCAGCGGTCGTTTCTGACAGTAAGTCAAAATACCTGCAAAACCACATAGGCCCAACAAACCAACACATCAAATGGTGGCATAAATCCGGGGACGACATTCAACACCGACTGCGCTGGCTGAAAAACAACATTGATGACAAAATACAGCAATACGGGAATATTCACTTCTATATTTGGCTTGGCACTTGCAATTTGACTAAGAGAGAACAAAAGGGACAAATCTCAATTGCCAACACAAACACACAGGAAGCGGTGCAAGAAATAGTAGAATTATATGCCAACTTCATACAGCTGATCAAGAAACACCCAGGCTGCAAATTAACATTCCTTGAAGTGCCACACTACTCTATAGTCCGCTGGAATACGTCAAAAGGCCACAAAAACCCTGAGTTATTCACTGAACAAGACATAACCCTGAGACAACAAGTTGAAGAACTAAACCTGAAGATCCACGCACTTAACAGCGAACTAGGGGTGCACTCACCACTGCTGACCGTTCATCTTCGAACCCGTAAGCAAGTCAAGAGGGGTAAAAACAAGCCTACTAAAGACGTCATAAAGTACAGTCTGCTCTCCGACGGAATTCACCCATCTCCGCTACCATCAGTCTGCTCTCCGACGGAATTCACCCATCTCCGCTACCATCTAGAGTCTGGCTAAGAGAAATTGTGGACCAAGTAAAAGTGGACTGCTACCAATAGCTACTTTGGCAATTTCACCTGCTATTGTGCTACAGGAGGCATGGGATGACCAAGCCACACTGTGCACTAATAGTCTTAATTGTCAAAGTTAGCTTTACGTTGGATACACCTGACAGCACACATATTACCTCACATAAAATCCACAATGGAATTGGACCAACCAAACAAACGTTCAACAAAAATCAGTAATACCAGTAATATTATCAACGACTACAATTTGAACATTGGCAAAGCGCTTACGAAAAAGTTAAAAGCTACACAAAGGACAAGAACTCTCCAATATAGGTATACCAGTGGCGGAATAGTAATTACAGCAGATGCCGTAACTTTCGAACTATTCAAGATGGCAGCTATGGCTTATTATGAAGGTATAAAGAAGGAAGGTGTGGAAGTCTATATACAGCCATACCAAGACAAGTCAGGGGCAACTGTCCAATATACTGCCAAGATAAAGAAACCTAAGAACCCCCAGTACACGGTCAACATCTATACAACACAAAGCAAACTCTTAGTAAACGGCAAAGGAAGTGATATATTTACGAGGGTGGATGCCCCAAAAATACAAGAAATTGTAGTCAATGAAGCTGACAGAATAAACCTGGACGTGGATCTGTTAAACAATCAACTTCAAGATCAACTTAAACAATTGACTGACTGCAACAAAAGAGAGAATATCAGCAATAACATCATATGTCCAAAATGTACAAGACCATGCAGAACAAAAGGAACATTTTGCAAGACGGGCAATCATTGGGTACACCACAGTTGTCAAAAGCTATCCGACATTGAAATAGAGCAAGTGGAAGGTTCGGACGATACAGACACCGATTATACATGCAAGTTATGCGATACACCACTAAAGCAAGTAAGGGGCAAGGAAAGTATTGAGGAGTCGTTAGCCGAAACCTTACTAATGGAGGAAGTCGAAATTAGAAAAGAGCAATTACAGGTTGACTGGCAGGAACAAGCACAACAATGCCCAAAGTGTGAAAAATCTATCGAAAGAATAGGCTCTGACGTTTGCTCAACCTGTAACAGACAATGTCACATGCAATGTATGGAATATATCAACGAGGAACCCCAATGCTATATATGCACAGCCGCCTCGAGGCAAGACAATCAGACAGATGTGGAATTACCACCCACACAGACTGTTAATCAAAATTGGCTATTTCTTAATTTTCACGCGTATTTTGGCATTTAGGTCTTCTAATATTAGTTGCGGAACATATTGACTATATACATTTTGTTCCTCTTGTAATCAGCTTTCGAATGAAGTATAAGGTTCATCTATTATAGGGGCTAAAGGGTCGCCGCAGTCCATTCCATTATTCAAAATATCCATTTCTTCATTCAAAATTGGCTATTTCTTAATTTTTACGCGTATTTTGGCATTTAGGTCTTCTAATATTCGTTGCAGAACATATTGACTATATACATTTTGTTCCTCTTGTAATCAGCTTTCGAATGAGGTATAAGATTTATCTATAATTAGGGGCTAAAGGGTCGCCGCAGTCCATTCCATTATTCAAAATATCCATTTCATTATTCAAAATTGACTTTTTCTTAATTTTCACGCGTATTTTGGCATTTAGGTCTTCTTATATTCGTTGCGGAACATATTGATTATAAGCATGTTGTTCCTCTTGTAATAAGCTTTCGAATGAGGTATAAGGTTTATCTATAATTAGGGGCTAAAGGGTCGCCGCACTCCATTCCATTATTCAAAATATCCATTTCATTATTCAAAATTGGCTATTTCTTAATTTTCACGCGTATTTTGGCATTTAGGTCTTCTAATATTAGTTGCGGAACATATTGACTATATACATTTTGTTCCTCTTGTAATCAGCTTTCGAATGAGGTATAAGGTTTATCTAAAATAGGGGCTAAAGGGTCGCCGCAGTCCATTCCATTATTCAAAATATCCATTTCATTATTGAAACTTGACTTTTTCTTAATTTTCACGCGTATTTTGGCAATCAGGTCTTGTAATATTCGTTGCGGAACATATTGACTATAAACATTTTGTTCCTCTTGTAATCAGCTTTCGAATGAGGTATAAGGTTTATCTATTATAGGGGCTAAAGGGTCGCCGCAGTCCATTCCATTATTCAAAATATCCATTTCTTCATTCAAAATTGGCTATTTCTTAATTTTACGCGTATTTTGGCATTTAGGTCTTCTAATATTCGTTGCAGAACATATTGACTATATACATTTTGTTCCTCTTGTAATCAGCTTTCGAATGAGGTATACGATTTATCTATAATTAGGGACTAAAGGGTCGCCGCAGTTCATTCCATTATTCAAAATATCCATTTCATTATTCAAAATTGGCTATTTCTTAATTTTCACGCGTATTTTGGCATTTAAGTCTTCTAATATTCGTTGCGGAACATATTGACTATATACATTTTGTTCCTCTTGTTATCAGCTTTTGAATGAGGTATAAGGTTTATCTAAAATAGGGGCTAAAGGGTCGCCGCAGTCCATTCCATTATTCAAAATATCCATTTCATTATTCAAACTTGACTTTTTCTTAATTTTCACGCGTATTTTGGCAATCAGGTCTTCTAATATTCGTTGCGGAACATATTGACTATATACATCATTTTGTTCCTCTTGTAATCAGCTTTCGAATGAGGTATAAGGTTTATGTATAATAGGGGCTAAAGGGTCGCCGCAGTCCATTCCATTATTCAAAATATCCATTTCTTCATTCAAAATTGGCTATTTCTTAATTTTCACGCGTATTTTGGCATTTAGGTCTTCTAATATTCGTTGCGGAACATATTGACTATATACATTTTGTTCCTGTTGTAATCAGCTTTCGAATGAGGTATAAGATTTATCTATAATTACGGGCTAAAGGGTCGCCGCAGTCCATTCCATTATTCAAAATATCCATTTCATTATTCAAAATTGGCTATTTCTTAATTTTCACTCGTATTTTGGCATTTAGGTCTTCTAATATTCGTTGCGAAACATATTGATTATAAGCATGTTGTTCCTCTTGTAATCAGCTTTCGAATGAGGTATAAGGTTCACTATAATTAGGGGCTAAAGGGTCGCCGCACTCCATTCCATTATTCAAAATATCCATTTCATTATTCAAAATTGGGTATTTCTTAATTTTCACGCGTATTTTGGCATTTAGGTCTTCTCATATTCGTTGCGGAACATATTGACTATATACATTTTGTTCCCCTTGTAATCAGCTTTCGAATGAGGTATACGATTTATCTATAATAGGGGCTAAAGGGTCGCCGCAGTCCATTCCATTATTCAAAATATCCATTTCTTCATTCAAAATTGGCTATTTCTTAATTTTTACGCGTATTTTGGCATTTAGGTCTTCTAATATTCGTTGCGGAACATATTGACTATATACATTTTGTTCCTCTTGTAATCAGCTTTCGAATGAGGTATAAGATTTATCTATAATTAGGGGCTAAAGGGTCGCCACATTCCATTCCATTATTCAAAATATCCATTTCATTATTCAAAATTGGCTATTTCTTAATTTTCACTCGTATTTTGGCATTTAGGTCTTCTAATATTCGTTGCGAAACATATTGATTATAAGCATGTTGTTCCTCTTGTAATAAGCTTTCGAATGAGGTATAAGGTTTATCTATAATTAGGGGCTAAAGGGTCGCTGCACTCCATTCCATTATTCAAAATATCCATTTCATTATTCAAAATTGGGTATTTCTTAATTTTCACGCGTATTTTGGCATTAAGGTCTTCTCATATTCGTTGCGGAACATATTGACTATATACATTTTGTTCCCCTTGTAATCAGCTTTCGAATGAGGTATAAGGTTTATCTATAATAGGGGCTAAAGGGTCGCCGCAGTCCATTCCATTATTCAAAATATCCATTTCTTCATTCAAAATTGGCTATTTCTTAATTTTTACGCGTATTTTGGCATTTAGGTCTTCTAATATTCGTTGCGGAACATATTGACTATATACATTTTGTTCCTCTTGTAATCAGCTTTCGAATGAGGTATACGATTTATCTATAATTAGGGGCTAAAGGGTCGCCACATTCCATTCCATTATTCAAAATATCCATTTCATTATTCAAAATTGGCTATTTCTTTTTTTTCACGCGTATTTTGGCATTTAGTTCTTCTTTCTTCTAATATATGTTGCGGAACCTTTAATAGCTGACTATGCGGTATGGGCTTTGCTATTGTTGAAGGCTGTACGGTGAGTTATAGTTGTTAATGTCTGTGTCATTGTGGTCTTTCTGGATATTTGTCTCATTGGCAATCATACCACATCTTCTTTTTTATATTTCCTCATTTTTATGCATATTGTGGCATTTCGGTCCTCCGTAAACCGTCTTATGGTCATTTCGAATCAAAATAGTGTCACAGTCATTTTTTTTTTTATGTTTTTTTCACTATTCACCGCTTCAATTTGAATAATGAAACATAAACGATTTCATTATTCATTATTCATTTTTCAATATTGAATATTGAATAGTGAACTATTTCATTATTCATTATTGAATAATGAATAATGAACTATGAATAATGGACGTACTTCAGCGCGGTCAGAATTTTCTTGTTGTAAACTTGGATTATTCGAACGCGAATGCAGTTGATTTTGCCCGGATTCCAGTTGTTACATTTTTGGTTAAGCATGCACACTTAAAATTTAGAACATATCCCATCTATATAAAAAAGATGTGGTATGATTGCCAATGAGACAACTTCACTGTATCCACAAGTGACCAAAATGACACAGACATTAACAGCTATAGGTCACTCACGTTACGGCCTTCAACATTGAGCAAAGCCCATACTGCATAGTCAGCAATAAAAGACCCCTATATGACAATGTAAAACAATTCAAACAAGAAAACAAGAAAACTAACGGCCTTATTTGTATAAAAAAAAAATGAACGAAAAGCAGATATGTAACACATAAGCAAATGACAACCACTGAATTACAGGCTCCTGACTTGGGACAGGCACATACATAAATAATGTGGCGGGGTTAAACATGTTAGCGGGATCTAGACTGTATAAATCATTTTTAAAAATGAATCATTTCACATAACTACCTTTCCTACCGATGGTCTGGATGGAGGGTCCTTCATTTCATTCTTATCTAATTCTTTATACCATTTATCTCTATTTATTTTTTTGTTTTTTCCATTTTCTGTAATTCATATAATTTAACACCCGTTTTTTCTTCATTGTTACATGTACATAATGTATGTCTATTTTCTTTATTTACAAATGTATTGTGAACATTACATGCATTATTCTCTATTCTTTAAACTTTTCCTGACGCTCCTATAATATATTTGATCCTACAGAACCTTCATGAGAGAAAAACAAAACTTTTACTACCTAAACAGGAAAAGGGGTCTTGTCATAAAATGATTTTTTTCTAAATTTAAAAGCTTGTTAGGACTCTACAGAGTTATTTCGAAGTGCATTTCTTTAACATGTTAAAGACCTTAAATGCAAACTTTTAAAAATTACACCTGCGCTAAGTGGGTGTTATATTCTCTTGATGGCTTCAGAACTTTTTTAACTTTTTTCAGCTGGTCCATTCATGATCAAAAGTTACAGTATAATTTCAACTCTTAAAATGCTTCCTCTTTAAGGCATATTTTTTAAAGGTGTATGAAAAAAAAAAGCAAGATGTGTAATGTTCACACTAGAGTCTATATTTTGCAAATAAAAATAAAATCAAAGGATAATAAATTAACTATGTTCCTGTCTAATAGGATAGTAGGAATTAACCGATCTTAACCAACTTTGTGTGACCAGAGTTTACTAAATAAAAAGCCTGTGGACCAAGTTTCATGGCAATTATAAGATATATATTATAGACAAAATGTTTTTAAAGACTAATTTGATGTACATGTATCAGACATGTCGAATGTATAAAAATTATTCAAAAGTCAAAATTATAAAAATGTATGAGGAGGTTTTTGAATGAAAAAAGGGGGGGGGGGGGGCTTGTATGAAGATGTGATATTTTCCAGTAATTTAAAACTCGTGAATGTTTTTGTTGAATAAATAATCCGAGTGGCGGATCCAGAATTTTTCATAAGTGGGGGCTCACTGACTGCCTAAGAGGGGACCCGCTCAGGTCATGCTTCAGTGATTCCCTATATTATTAACCAAATTTTTCCCAGGGCCGTCTCTGAATCCTCCCATATGTTCGAAATGTACTTCAAATAGAAAGGAAATTACAAATCATGAATGGCATAGTATATTACATGTAATAATTTAATAGTACGTTATGTATTAAAAAAAAACTTGGGCCAAAAACACTTGAAATAATTCAGGGTCAATTTAGGCCCTAGCACATACATTGTGTTTAAATTTTAAAATGCATACTACAGCTATAGTTATTAAAATTTGCTTTTTCGGGGCTGATTTTTATTGCATGTAATTTTAGTCTCAAGAGGCATACATGTATATTTGAACCACTTACTGTCCTACAGTAAAAAAGAAAAATAACATGTGAAATACAGCAGTTACAAAAGATATTGTAAAATGCGAATATACTGAAATCTTTAATTTTATGACAGACTTTTATGTACATACAAACCTCGTTACATTTTTCTTGCTTTATAAAGGTTGTAAGACAAGGATCATGACTATTCATACAACTCATTCTGCAAATGTATCTGTGATAATCTACTTTTCGCTAGATTCAGAGTTCAAAAATGAATAATACAAATTGATAAAACCCATATGTTGTACCAATTTACACCACTGTCCCAGGTTAAGGGGAAGGGTTGCCACCTTCAAACATTAACCCCACCACATTTTGTATGTGCCTATCCCAAGTCATGAAGTTTTAAACAAAAACAAAAAACATGAGAAAAGTCAGGGACTTTTAAGCTGACTGATGCAATGATGGTTCCTGTATTACGATACACAGAAAGATGACACAATACCGAGGATAATATTTAATTTATTTTTAGAATGAAGAAAACAAAACAGAAAAAATAATTTTATTGCATATAACACTTCTAATTACTTAGACACATATATCTTATGCATCCTCTCAGTTACATTTAAGTATCCAGCTGAATCTACATACTATTGGTTTAGTAACAAATTTAATAGAACCGTCAGGATTTTTTTCGGTGAATTCTTTACCGAAACGATGAGCTCTATGAAACTTCGGTAATGTTTCCATTTTTAATTCCACTGTCATAAAATTTTCAATAATTTTCTGTTTCCTCCGACTGTTCAGACTCGTCATACATTGGGATACCCGTAAAAATCAAATTCTCCCGCATCGACCTAGTTTGGAGATCTATAGATGTCTTTCGTTGAGATCTTCGAAATCTGTTCGTAGTTTAGCAATAGTTTTGGTTGCTTCTTCGTTTTCAGAGCGGATCTCTGTCAAGTTTTTTTTTACTTCTCGGACATCCTTTTTGTTTATTTTCGAATTCTGCATTGATAAAATTCATACCTTTTTCAACCTCGTCGACTCGTTTATTGATACTCTTGATACCTTTAACCATACTGTTTACCGTTTTATCAAATTTGCTAAGTTTTTCGGTAAGTTTGTCAATGTTTGATATTTTCTCACATATCATGTCTACTTTTTGGGTTAAAATATCAATTTTCCCTCCGTTATCTACGAAAGTTGGGTTCATAGTCGAGTGCATCATTGGCTGCATGTAAGTATTGTGAGGGGTACCAGGAAAAAAACCTAGGGTTGATGGTGTTGGCGAGGTTTGCAAGAAGTTTGGATTCTGTATGTTATGGAATTGCTGATAATTTCTATTATGTTCGACCATTGGAAATTCGTGAACAGGAGTACTTTGTATCGACATGTTTGGCACAGGTTTAATTGGATTGTCAGTAGATTTAAGATTCTTACTTTTGTTTACACTTTTGGTTACACTATTACTATCAGTGTGAGTACTATTCGATTTCCTTTTATTTGGTTTCTCACCACTTGTGTTCTGTCCGTTTGATTTATTCCTTTTCCTTTTTGGTTTATCACTTTTCTTTGGAATCATAAAGACTGTCTATTTATTTTCCACCAGAATGAATTAAAAGTTTTTGTCAAAACCACATATAAACACATCATAATCCATTTTGAAATTCAAAATTTGAGGAGCGAAAAAATAGTCGACATTTTATTTCACACATGCGCATATTCGTCTTATTAGTTATCTTGACCGTAGAAACTCGTCAATGGGTTGATAAATAATTATTGTATTATAAATAGCCTCGGAATTAATAGTTATCCCATAAGGACGCGGTGTGTCAGTGTAAGATCATCCCGATGGCCGGAGGCCAGAGGGTGATCTTACACTGACACACCAAGTCCGAATGGGATAACTATTTTACATCCCAGCTGTTTTAGATTAGACGAAAAACCATTTACAATTCATAAAATCTAGTTTAGAACGCCACACAACCATTATTATATACTTTATATATTACTATATGATGTATACCCTTTATGACCCCCTAACACGATGAGTAGATATCAAACAATGTCAACTCGCCCTACTGGCCAATCGGCCCACACTATATCGCCACTTTATGAAAAAATCGCCCCACTCTTGTGACCGACTCGCCCAACTTTAAAAAAGTGTAAAATCAAATTGAACAATCAGTCTGACAACTCATTTATTTAACGAAAAGGGTTTAAACCCCACTGAATAAAGGTCTGCCAACTCGCCCCAGTTATAAAAATATCTTGCTTCCTTTAAGTATATTAATTTTCTTACAGTTCGTATCCAGTCGTCCTGGTTAAGTGGTATATGTCGTGGCTTGATATGCTAAAGGTCTTGAGTTCGAATCCCATCATATACACTGGATTTTTTCTACGTGAATTTTGATAGATAGTCTTCTATATATAATTAATTATAAGTTTTATACTGGATTTGACATTCCCGCCAAAATGTTACAGAACAAAGGAAAGCATGCATAACAAAGAAACTTAAACTGGGGTGATCTGGTAGGAGTGATCCGGCTCAGATCACCCCTGTTAGAACAAAGGAGCTGGGATGTAATAAATTTTATTTCATATTATTGGTTTGGGCATAGTAGTATTCACCTTATGTCAGATTTAAACAAGCAATTATACATAGTTCCCTATTATAATTTAGATAGATCTCTGGCCATAGACCACAATTAAATTCCTCTATTATTTATTTGTAAAGTTTTGTCTCATTAAAAAAATACAAGTCTTCTTGTCAAATATGTTGTGTGTGTTAGGTACAGTATTAGTACAAAAATATATCAAAAATTCAGAAAGATTGAACTAATCCATCTTACGAATTTAGCCAATTCACATCCACACCCTTATTGACAAACTAGTCGAGGGTATTCAGAATACTGTAAATATGACCCTTTTGCACATTGCCTAATTATCTTTCCGTATCAAAATCAATTAAAATACAACATTCACAAAAAAAATATTTTTCCTTTCTTCTCATTTCCAGCCTAAAAAAAACTGAGAAATGAACAAGGAAGGGAAAGAAACAATAATTGAGAAAAAATACACTTTAAGTAAAAGGATCTATATTCGTAAAAGAATCACATGCACAAATGGTTTTCCGTGTGAGTATATAGGTCATCGTACGGCCTTCAACAATGAGCAAAGTCAAGTCTGCTATAACAGGCACATTCATATAAAATGTGGCGGGGTTAAACATGTAACCGGCATCCCAATCCTCCCACTAAACTGGGACAGTGGTGTAACAGTGCAACATTAGAATGAACAAAACAAATCAAGTAAAAAAGGCTCAACTCATCAGATAGATACAAACAGAAATAATACCATGTGAACGTGGCCGGGTACTTGTATATCCTATCGACAAAATGACACTATGTACAGATCTGTGAGTACTAGCAGTTACTTACAGCTAGTTCAAAGCCACTAACAACTAATTTAAAAACACATGCATCTTAGTCTATTTCTAGATGAAAACGCCATATCGATGGAAATTAGAATATACTAGGCCATTTTGAAAGTCTACTCTTGAATTTTGAAATTAGCATACATGTATATAGTTTATAATCTACCATATCCCGTCCGTCATTCGTCATCGTCGGTTTTTTTTTTACATAACGGTACTGCAGTATGTATGGTATTTTGGGGCCCTTTATAGCTTGTTGTTCGGTGTGAGCCAAGGCTCCGTGTTGAAGGCCGTACTTTAACCTATAATGGTTTACTTTTTAAATTGTTATTTGTATGGAGAGTTGTCTCATTGGCACTCACACCACATCTTCCTATATCTATCTTTTCACAGATAAGAAAACAACTGTTGTCCTATAGATTATGGTTTACTTATATATTTCAGTTAACAACCAGTTGCTACTTTTTGAGGAAGGTGGATCTTTTTTCTGAGGGAAATTAATTTTCAACTTTGTACGATTTTGATGTGCAAACATCAATTTTTACTTTTGTACACTTTTTTCTACATTAAGTTGGGTAAAATATATATAATTTCATTCTGTTTGGTAAGGTTATTTATTTTCAAGTCTTCACCAGGCCAGACCATATCCGTAGCCAACGTTGGGGGGTTGGTTCGGTGGACTCCTCCTTGAAAACAAATAAGCACTGTTATAGTCAACGTTCTGTTCGAATTGTGACTGTTAAAGTCGAGTTTGTGGTTACAGCAACTATAAGTAATCATACGGTCTACACCACTATTAGCAAACCAGATACCTGGTTGTCAATCTGAATGGATCCGACATGACAAAATGTGAAACAATTCAAACGAAAAACACAACTCATTCTCGAGACAAACTTGCCTTCAAAGTTACATGTGATCCATTAGCAAATAAGATTAGGCAACAAAGAGTAATCAAGTAATTGATGAGCTTTATCCACCAAACAAACTAATTTCCCGGTATTCGAAGCGTTACTAAATAAATTTCTAAAGAACTTATTGGGATTCAAAGAACAATAATAGACAATCAGGTAGTAGAGAAGACAGTCGAGCATACTACAAACAAGACTAGTAGTGCAATTTGTCAAGGTTATTGTAAATTGGGTGTAAGGTCACTCGAAAGTGTGAATATGTTCTTAATTGGTCAGACAATACTTGATCATGTTTTATGAAGATTTAAGCCCTCGGCTTCGCCTTGGGCTTAAATCTTCATAAAACATGACCAAGTATTGTCTAACCTATAAATAATGAGTTAATAGTTAATCAACAACCTGTCATAAATTAGGCTATATAGGAAAGGTGTACTGACATAAGTAGTCTCTAAACACATTAGCTCCAAATGGAGCTTTCGTTAGTAGAAACCTGTCATAAATTACCCGACAATTAGTACTGATAGCAGTCAACAAAGTTTGGCACGGTTTATTGTTGACAATAATTTAATTACTTTGGTTCCACAACAAGGTGCGTTTATTGTAAATAGCAGGAAAAGAAAATACAGTGTAACTCTTTTTCCAAAAGAAACGTTTCAATGTGAATCCTCATCTACTTGTTTTCATATTTTGGCTGCAAAAATGAGTATAGGGTTAGAGCCAACACAAACAGATAACGTCGTTAGTTTAAGGGCACTTTCAAAAAATAGCAAGAAAAAAATTGACAAAAAATCAGGAAGAAAACAACCAAGAGCAAATGATTTTGGAATTGAATTCGAACCTGCGCCAGATTCACAATTTTCTATAAATACTCCTTTAAAGCACCTTCAACGAATGGTAGCATAAAACCTAATAAAACACCTTAAATATCAACCGAATTTTCAACTCCTAAATCGAAAAAAAAACTTGAACTAAGTGTAATCGAAGAAGATGCGGAGAAAACAAATATTATAGATGAGAAAACAATCGACCGAAATTAATAAATCACTGCCTGTGAAAAAAAGAAAGATAGACGATATCAACCTAGATGAAATGGAAACCCCCACTAAAAAAACATAAACTCTATCAGATCTCCCGTGGATAGGGTATTGCAGTCAACAGCACAAACAAAATATTTTAAATAATGGGTAAATGGGTAAGTGAAACAGGTTTTCAATCACAAGAGTCACCAAGTGTACAAATACACCATAATGGTAATGCTCATTGGGTTTTGTCATTTCAAACTAGAGATGGAAACATATATCTTCTAGACAGCTTATCGTCGATGGGCTTCTAAAATGTTGTAAATTACAAATTTTTCAAGAATTTTTTTTCTCACAAACAGGCTTTGAAAATTTTGACAAAATGCATGCTTCCAAAATGTCGTATGTGAACTTGAACATTTTTGTAAATAGCAGTGAAATAAAAACTTTGACATTTCTGGATTATCCAAGAAATTAAATTATTTTCACAGAAATAAAGAAATGTACAATTATTTTTTTCCCAAAGCCATTCTACAACGATTTTCAAGTTTTCATACAACATTTTGGAAGCAAACTTTACAAACAACTGACATTGGCAATTTTGTAATATGTCTTATTTCACACATTTTGATTGGTCTAACTGTATGCTATTTTGTAATACCAAAGATTTCCTCCCGCCCAGACCATTGGTGTCAAAAAGTATTTTTAGCCAAAAAAGTCATATACGACATTTTAGAAGCCCAGCGACGTTATCATTAAATTTAACAACTTCATTAGAATATCAGTTAACGCAAATCTACGGTAAAGACAAGAAAAAATTAATAATAAGAATACTCGATGTCCAAAAACAACAAAACAGCATAGATTGTGGACTTTTTGCAATTGCAAATGCTCTTGAATTTTGTCAATCTGGGTTTAAAGGAGGTACTCATATCACACACGAGCAAACATTTATGAGAGAACATTTAATTCATTGTCTTGAAAATGGTAAATTCACACATTTTCCAAAAAAATATTTCGGTAAAGCTCCAAAAAATCTGAAAACTAAAACCCACATTATCTCAATAAACAGTGACTTGAAAACCGGATACAATAATGGATATGGTAGGTTGTGAAGGAAAAACAGGGCGTTAAATGTGTGATGTCTGGACACATCGGTCTTGTGCTAAAAAAAATATGATGAGAGGAAACAGCTGGTTCTGCGAAGTACATAGATAGTTTAATTGAAATTTTATAGCAATTTACAGGCCCCGATTTACAGTTTTGATAAATTTGAAATAAATTTTAAAAATGTTAACAATACCTATTCTTGAAATAAATTTTTCCGACATAAAATAGTTAATAAATAGATAAATTAATACCACTGAGTGTAGTGTATCAATAAATAATTAAGCATAATAAGAAAGAAAAAAAAAAAAAAAAACGACAACTCTGCCAAAGCCGGTCCCAAGCCCGGAAAAAAGAGGAGGGTTGTTAATATCTAAATGGAATACATGAAATATCAGAAATGATAAGTATGTTGATACTATTGAAATTAAATTAAATGTAATAAAAATAGCAAGTTCTTTGCTTTGCACGAAGATTTAGATTCTTTTTTTATATCTAGTTTTAGTCATTATTTTTTTTCCCATAAAAGGGGGTCAAGATTAGGGAGCTAACATTTGATTTTTATGGGGGGGGGGGGGGGGGGGGCTAGGATGAAATTTGAAAAAAAATAGGCAGGACAGGAGTTTTGAGTAAAAAAAAAGGCAGAATGAGACACTTTGCAAAAAAAAAAAAGGCAGGATGACAATTTAGGTAAAAAAAGGCAGGATAAACTAATAAAAAAATAGGCAGGACCGAATAGAGTGAAAAATAAAAAGGCAGGACAGAGATTACAACTAAAAAAAATGCAGGACAAAATTTTTCATCCTAGACCCCCCCCCCATAAAAATCAAATGGTAGCTCCCTTAAAACACAAGCTAGGCCACAGGTCAAGTTTTTGCAATTTTAGTTTGATATTTTTATTTTTATTTATATCATATCATTTGTTATTAAATTGTCTTTTCGAATCTAGTTCTCGATTTTGACCGGGCTTTTTATATTTTTGTGAATTTTAATTTCAAGTTGAAAATTTCACTTCAATATTTGTATACAAGGGTGACTTCCGGTCAACTTTTTGCCCTTTTATAGTAGTATATTTATTTTTTTCTTTATATCATATTATTTGTCATTTAAATGTCTTTAAGAATCAATTGACAGACTTTGACAAATAATATGATATAAAGAAAAAAAATTATATATTACTATGGTATGACTTGTTTCTAGCAAACGGCTTACGCCGTTAGCCGTCGGCAAACCGGCATGACACTTGTTTGTAAAAATATTCAGCACTGCGCATGCCCGGCTTACGCCGCTCGAGCCGGTTTGCTTTGACCGGCTAAGCGGCGAAAAACATGGCTGACTGTTGTAAGAACCGAATTTGTTCATTTAAAACTGTATTGTTAATCATCGCGAAATAGCCAAAACGCTAAACAGGGTATATTGGGATACGGGATATTTGCCATTTTAATTTTAGGGATATGGGATATTTGTCTCAAAAGTAAATGGGATATGGGATATCGATGCATTTATAAGGTTATTGAATTTTTAACATGAAAAAAAAATAAGTGGAATTTAAAAGTTAAGGACAAAAATATTTACATCTCACTTGATAGAATTGCCTAAAAAAGTTTAATATTAAAGGTCATTTTAGTGCTTTGTTGATTTTAATTAAGTTTATGGCCGTTTTATTTAGAAGTCATCCAAACCCAGGCTAAAAGTATTGATCTATTTTCGATATTTATATGCTCATATGTACTGATAATTTTAAAAGTATTTGTTTTGCTTTCCATACTTCGTTCCTTATTGTTAATTTTCCTTTTTTGGATGGTGATGTTCCTTTGGCACTATCTTACGGTGTTTGTATAACACAACACCTCCGCTATGCCCGTATCTGTTGTAACGTTTTGGATTTTAATGAACGAAATTTATGTATTACTGGTAAATTATTAAGTCAGGGATTTCATTACCACAAATCACTTAAAATAATTACAAAATTCTAGATTTGGTTTTGAAGTTTGGTTCTACCTGTAGAAAACTTATTTCAAATGGGATAGCACATCATCATTTTTGTTTACCGTGCCATTGGATGCTGGATGTGTAATGATTGATAATTTAGTCTCAGATGCATTACTTTTTATACGACCGCAAAAATTGAAAAAAATTTGGTCGTTTATTGGTATCACGTTGGCGTTGTCCGTCGTCGTCGTCGTTGGTGTCCGAAGACTATTGGTTTTCGCACTATAACTTAAGTTAGGAATTAGGGGCCAAAAAAGGGTCCAAATAAGCATTATTCTTGGTTTTCGCACCACAACTTAAGTATAAAGCAAATAGAAATCTATAAAATTTAAACACAAGGTTTATGAACACAAAAGGAAAGTTGGGATTGATTTTGGGAGTTGAGGTCCCAACAGTTTAGGAATTAGGGACCAAAAAAGGGGTCCAAATAAGCATTTGTCTTGGTTTTCGCACCATAACTTAAGTATAAAGTAAATAGAAATCTATAAAATTTAAACACAAGGTTTGTGACCATAAAAGGACGGTTGGGATTGATTTTGGAAGTTTTGGTCCCAACAGTTAAGGAATAAGGGGTCCAAAGGGTCCAGAATTTAACTTTGTTTTAATTCATCAAAAATTGAATAATTGGGGTTCTTTGATATGCCAAATCTAACTGTGTATGTAGATTCTCAATTTTTGGTCCCACTTTGAAATTGGTCTACATTAAGGTCCAAAGGGTCCAAAATTAAAACTAAGTTTGATTTCAACAAAAATAAAATTCTTGTTTTTTTTTTTTTGATATGCTGAATCTTAATATGTACTTAGATTTTTTATTATGGGCCCAGTTTTCAAGTTGGTCCAAAATTAAACATTGTTTGATATCAACAAAAATTGAATCCTTAGGGTTCTTTGATATGCTGAATCTAAACCTGTATTTAGATTTTTGATTATAGGCCCAGTTTTCAAGTTGGTCCAAATTGCGGTCCAAAATTAAACTTTGTTTGATTTCAACAAAAGTTGTATATGGGCGTTTTTCAATAAATTTAAAGTGTAACTTTCAGACCTAAAAAAAAATGGAAAATCAACTTGTCTAAAATTTAATTTCAAGAGTTATTTTGAATACCTCTATTAAAGACCTGTTTGGAAACAAAAAAGTGCAATCTTCAATATTCTTTAAAATGATATTATTTTCATAATATGTGTACTGTTTCATAGGGGACTTTTGTCCCCTACGAAACATCTTCTAAACACACATATTGTTTGCAATTTTAAATGTTTCCTATAGACATGCCAGTTTGTTTACTTTAAATACTAGAAAAATACCATTTTTTTTCTGAATTGGAAAACCATTTTCATCGTTAAAGATTAGACAGTACTTCACATATGAAGGTACAACTCATGTTACGTAGTGGACATTTTGATGCGTTACGTAGTGGACAAAACAAACCGTTTCGTAGTGGACAAAAAGTTTCGTAGTTGACATCAACCCTATTATATGTTAATAAAAACATAATAAAAATTATATGAAACTAATCCTTGTTATTTGTTTTGCACGAAAATAATTGAAAAAAAGATTGAAAAAGACTGTGCACATGGTGGTGGCAGTGTCCACTACGGAAACGTTTTTCTCCCATACTTGTTTCGTAGGGGACCGTTTCGTTGGGGACATATTCGCATGTTTTATTTTTTTCCCCACAATCCCTATATTGCAATAGTAACAAGACTGATTGTATTCATTAAAGCATTTATTAAGCTGTACACTGTTATTTTTTTCATAATTTTAAAACCAGATACTAAAGGAGATTTGACTCGTTTCGTAGTGGACATTAACAAAAATACGGTATCACTCTGGTCCATTTGGTGTGCTCAATTTTTCTTACCAAAAATTTAATTGCTGTTATAAAAGCATCACTTCTTTTGTAAGACCCTAATGTTTATAGAATGAAATTCAAAACAGTGTGGCTGTGGCCATTGATTGACACATTAAATTCATCCATTGACTGGGACAATTTACATCAACGTTTGTCTGTAACGACCACTGTTCACGACGTACCTACGATAGACATTAAAACTGTGGGGTCACCAAAGGTTTCTTAACGCCTTTAATTATAAAATAATTCAAAAAATTAATCAGGAATAACCTTTATGTTTTGATTTATATAATTGATATAAATCAAAACATCGTGTTATTTCTGATTAGTTTTTCGAATTACTTTATTAAGGTGTTGAGAACCTTTGGTGACCCCATAGTTTAAGTGTCTTTAAAAAGTACATAGTGAGCAGTGGTCGTTACATACAAACGTTCACCTAAATTGTCCCAGTCAATGGATGAATTTAATGTGTCAATCAATGGCCACAGCCATACTGTTTTGAATTTCATTCTATCTCTTGCAAACAAAAATTACATTGATTTTATAAAACTGTTTATTGGCAAATTTCAATGACTTCGTTTCGTAGTGGACATTTTGTGAGGGACACACCTTCTGAAATTAAAAATCCTATATTGAAAGCTGTTTATTAAAAAATGTTGGCTCTGAACATACTTTTGAATTATTAAAGAACTTATGTAAAGTAAAAATAACATTTATTTCTTCATTTTTTTACGATATTTTAAAGTATGAATGTTGAACAGGCGGTCTAGGGACATGCCATTTTGGTTGTTTTGGACCATTCAGGAGTCGATATCTTATCAATCCCTCTAAAAATAAACTGTTTCTTTGCTTAAAAATGTTAAAATCTAATTCAATGTACTGACTGCACAAAAAATTACTTGCAAAGATCAAACATATTTTTTTTTTAAAGTGGCTGGGACAAGAAAATACGCTTTTATTGAAAAACTCCCATATATGGGGTTCTTTGATATATGCTTAATCTAACCATGCATGTATTTAAATTTTTGATGTTTGGGCCCGGTTATCAGATTAGTCCACATTGAGGTCTAAAGGGTCCAAAATTGAACTTTATTTGATTTCATCAAAAATTGAATTATTGGGGTTCTTTGATATGCTGAATCTAACAATGTATTTAGATTTTGGATATTGGACCATAATCATTGATAATAGGTAATGTTCAATTTAAAATTTAAAGTTAAAGTTTAAGTTCTTAGACCACATTCATTATGTGTCAGAAACCTGTGTTGTGTAAACTATTTAATCACAATACAAATTCAGAGCTGTATCAAGCTTGAATGTTGTGTCAATACTTGCCCCAATGTTCAGAGTTCGAACTCTGCGGTCGTATAAAGCTGCGCCCTGCGGAGCATCTGGTTATTAGTTGTAATTGACTTTGAACTAGCTGTCAGTAACTGCGAGTACTCTCAGATCTGTACTTAGTGTCTTTTTGTTGATGGGATGTACAAGTACTCGGTCACGTCCACTCTCTGTTTTTGTTGGATGTATATCTATTTGTATCCATCTGATGAGTTAAGCCTTTTTCAACTGATTTGTAAAGTTCGTATGTTGTACTGTTACACCACTGTCCCAGGTTAAGGGGAGGGTTGGGATACCGCTAACATTTTTAACCTCGCCACATTCTGTATGTATGTGCCTGTCCAAAGTCAGGAGTCTTTAATTCAGTGGTTGTCGTTTGTTGCTGTGTTACATATTTGTTTTTGTTCATTGTTTTATACATAAATTAGGCCGTTAGTTTTCTCGTTTGAATTGTTCTACATTTGTCACTTCAAGACCTTTTATAGCTAACTATGCGGTATGAGCTTTGCTCATTGTTGAAGGTCGTACGATGACCTATGTTTATTTAACACTGGAAGTATGCACTGTAAATTTCCTTTAACACAGTTTGTTTTCCCAGTCAAAATTGTTGACGTTGTGATATGATGAGGAAAAAAAGATGATGAGGAAAATATGGGCTTGGGAATGAATTTATAATGATTTTTTTGGATATTTCAAAATAGTTTTAGGGATATGGGATATTTGTAAAAAAATATTTATTGGGATATTAGGGGTAAACATTATAGGGATACGGGATATTGGGATAAAAACTTAATGGGATATGGGATATTGATACCCCCCCCCCTAAACAAGTACTATACTTGCCGAGGTCTCAAGGAAGATAAGTATTTGTAACTAATTGTAGTCACCCTTTATAAATAAATTATTAATTGTTATTATTATTATCATATTTATCCTGTTGTTAATTGTTAATTGTAAATAATTGAGCAACGTATAAATGCTTTGTCGCTCTTGAGAACGTTTTTGTTACAGTTGTGAACGTTTAATAAATATCAAAATTCAGTCCGTAAAAGATATAGTTGCAATTTTCCTTCTTCATCTATCTCAAACAGCTGGAATAGGCCATAACCTATTATAGCTGGTGATAATGGTCCTTGGGCAGCCATGTTAGATTTGCCGGTATATAAAATATATATAAAAAGGCAAAAAGTTGACCGGAAGTGGGTGCCTATAAAGTGCGAAAAGAAATAGAAACGAAAAGAAACGAAACGAAACGAAAAGAAACAAAGCGAAACGAAGCGAAATCAACATAAAACAGAACGAAACGAAATAGGAACCAACGAAAAGAAAAGAAACGAAACGAAATAGGAATAAAATTTAAATCAAATTGAATATTAAGCCGATTATATTTATAAATATTATTTATTGTCTTGTTTGATACAATTTCTTTTAAAATTGAGGAAAAAAACTGTGAAACTCAGCGTAATCGTTAACCAGTTGTGGTTTTGGAACGACTTAAACACAACATATAACATTTGATTATGAACTCTATAAATTATACTAGATAGACACGGGAGGGGGAGGGGGTTTATAAAAAATATCCTGGCACTTGGATTGAAAAAAAAATAATCTTGCCCACATTTTTCCAATAAAAAAAAATAATTCCCAAATAAATTTTCTACATGGAACAATGAAAACAATAATCTGTCCCGCGTAGCGTTCGAAAAAAAATCCCGGTCCACATGAAAAGACCAGATTATTGTCTTCTTGAGAGAGGTAGCTAGGCATTATTAAAAGAACGTTGGAACTTATAAATCACGAAAGAAACTTATCGCCATGGAAATGCAAAACTTTAGACTGAAGACAGCAGACACAGGGGTAGTATATACGACACTCCGAAAGGGCGAGTAGACCTAGCTTCACAAGCTACATCCTTCGTTTTGCTCATGCAACTACACAATAGTACATTGACGCACATTTAGTTAAGAGAAAGACAATTGGGAGATATCCTTCGTCATCTGTATAACAGGCATTTCAAAACATTCAAATTTAAATGAACTTCCTTTTCGTTATCTTATCAAGATATATTGAATTGAATATATAAATGCACATTTTTACCTATATGGGTTGAAGGCATAAATCAACATAATAATTTTACAATACATCATACAGAAAAAAAACCAACAAAAGAACAAAACATTATATACATATATTTATATAATGTTTTGTTCTTTTGTTGGTTTTTGTCGAGCCTTCGACTTTAGTCGAAAAGCGAGACTAAGCGATCCTACATTCCGTCGTCGTCGTCGTCGTCGGCGGCGTCCACAAATATTCACTCTGTGGTTAAAGTTTTTGAAATTTTAATAACTTTCTTAAACTATACTGAATTTCTACCAAACTTGGACAGAAGCTTGTTTATGATCATAAGAAAGTATCCAGAAGTAAATTTTGTAAAAATAAAATTCCATTTTTTCCGTATTTTACTTATAAATGGACTTAGTTTTTCTGCGAGGAAACATTACATTCACTCTGTGGTTAAAGTTTTTAAAATTTTAATAACTTTCATAAACTATCCTTGATATGTACCAAACTAGGACAGAAGCTTGTTTATGATCATAAGATAGTATCAAGAAGAAAATGTTGTGAAAATAAATTTCCACTTTTCCGTATTTTACTTATAAATGGACTTAGTTTTTCTGCGAGGAAACATTACATTCACTCTGTGGTTAAAGTTTTTAAAATTTTAATAACTTTCATAAACTATCCTTGATTTGTACCAAACTTGGACAGAAGCTTGTTTATGATCATAAGATAGTATCAAGAAGAAAATTTTGTAAAAATAAATTTTCACTTTTCCGTATTTTACTTATAAATGGACTTAGTTTTTTTGCCAGAAACAAAACATTCACTCTGTGGTTTAAGTTTTTAAATTTTTTATAATGTTCTTAAACTATCCTGGATTTCTACCAAACTTAGACAAAAGCTTATTTCTGATCATAAGATATTATTCAGAAGTAAATTTTGTAAAAAAAAAAATTCACTTTTTCTGTATTTTACTTATAAATGGACTTAGTTTTTCTTCCAGTTAACATTACATACAGTCTGCAGTTAAAGTTTATAAAACATTTATTAGATTCATAAACTATCCTGGATTATTTTTACCAAACTTGGAAGCTTCTTTCAATCAAAAGACAGTATCGTGAGGGAAATTTTTATTGATGTTTTTCCTCATTTTTGTTGAGTCTGCGATTAACAGAAAAAGTAGGCGAGACACCGGGTTCCGTGGAACCCTTACGAATTTTTTTTCTGTATGATGTATAATTGTAAAATTATTATGTTGATTTATGCCTTCAACCCATATGGGTAAAAATGTGCATTCATATATTGTAATTCTCTTTGAAATAGCTTTCAGTAATTTACATAAGTTTTGATCGATACCTTATGAAATTTATTTGTTGGTTGTTTTGTTTTATCTTGTCGAATTCGAACTGATTTTTACATTGTTATATTGTTTTATATGTGTCTCCTATATTATATATATATATATATACTACTAATAGCTACACATAGTGCACGTTTTTCTCATTTTTGAAGACCGTACGGTGACATGGCTGCTCACATCTGCGTCGTTTTGGTCTGTGTTATATATAGCTGTCTCAGTCGCAATCATACCAACTACTGTTATATTAATATTGAACAGTTGAGGTATATTATTCAGTTGGGAACATTTAATTTTAATATTGGTAAAAATGTGTTATGTTTATCTTTTTAATACTGGTTAATGAAATCATTACAGTGTGTACTGGCTGGTCATTATCGCGTATGATACGATTTTGACACGCCTACCGGCATAGCTAATGAATATGCATGAATATAGATAAGATCAGCACGTGTAGCCATAAACTGAGGGAGTTGTAGATTTGTAGCGAAAATGTTTAGATGTAGTTTTGAGAATATAGAATAGATACAAAAATATTGTTTTTAATTATTAGTATCCGAGCAAGTAAAACACGGATCTATCATGGTGGAGGACTCAAATTGTATATATTAATATTGTGACTTTAATTTCGTGGTACTAGTAGTTGTTTGAACAGTTCACAATGACTTGTTTTTCTCCTGGATATAATAACTTTTTCTTTGGATTTATATAGTTTTTTGCTGATTTTATAACATTTTGTGGGTATTGGAGGTGATGCTATTACGATAGAAAGACGATTTAAACAAGTGAAACCTATTAACTACTCGTGACTTTTTAGGAACTTTATATAAAGCAGCTAGCAGAAGTTTCTATAGTATTGTGGACATGCATCTTTATTATATCTGAACATTACATTTAACGATGGATTTTCATATTAGAAAATATAAGAGGTAGGCCAGTGTACGAAACAATCTCGAATTTTTTTTTATAATATCTATTAGTTCCAAAATCATTTTTATTGTAAAAATAAAGCGACAACCGCTGAGCTGTTAAATATTGGATCCAGTGCATATATAAATTTTAATCCGTTTTCTCCAATGATACTGTGAGTCTATTTTTGTGTGTGAAAATTGTTTCGCCACAACCAAGCAACATTGTTTTAAACATTTCATACAGATCTGTGTGTGAGGATTGCCTCGCCACAGAAAGTAAAGATGAAGTCTTATACTTGTGTGTGAGAATTGCCTCGCCACAAGATTCTGGAATTGAGTGTGTGAATATTGATTCGCCACCTGTAACGTGATTGTCTCGCCACTATCGATATATCTAAATACCAAACCAGAGATGAAAGAACATTTTAGTGACAATGTTGAAATTTGACATTTTGTTAATATGCTTTACATTGAATTGTTTGTGACATGTAATTAATTTGTTTGTTCTATTTGAATTGGTTCTTTTGCATGCTTGTATATAGGGCTACACGTGACTGCATTTAGTAGTAGTATATTTGTTGTTGCCAACGGTTCATTTAAAAATCGTGCTGATAAGGTTCATTGTAAAAGTTACTTTTGCTATTTGAGCATGTTGAGTGTCTTATTCGGTTGAATCAAATGATTCATAAGAAATATATAAAAGTAAAAGTGGCCAAAAATTGGTGGCCGGGTGGAATCAAATGATTCAAGAGATATAAAGTGTAAAAGTGGCCAAAAATTGGTGGCCGGTATTTTATTAAAGGGGCCAAAAATTGGTGGCTGGGATTTTATTTGAGGGGCCAAAAATTGGTGGCCGGGATTTGTGAATTGTTTGAACGTTGAACAACAGATGTAGTAGCGCAAAAGATGTTATGCTAGAAATTACCTTTGTTTTCATATATTAATATCTATTTTGATTGTATGTTGTAAGAATCTTTAATCCTCGGCGGGGGATTAATGAATAATTGTGTGAGTGTGTGACATAAACTAGTTATTATTATTTGAAATATATTAAGAATCACGGGTCTCTGCTAGTGTCATCACTTTGAAACATGTATGTTTACTTTTAAAGCTACATTTTTATGCATCGCAAGTGTTCACTTGAGCAAGTTTGACAGTTGTAATTTGTCGTGCTCTTGGAAGTATCCGTAAAATAAACAAGTGAGAGTTTAATGGTCAAGATTTTACGACCTGTGGTATCGAACATCTGTGTCTGGGATTTCACAGAGAGATATTAATGTTGTTGTGGTTTAAGTTTTAATGAGATTTAGTGGTTAGATTAGTTGAGTTGTAACTATAAAAGTTATGCACACTTGTCATTTTGACAGATCAGATAAACAGAATTTCTGTTTCAAGACTACATTAATTACACTGGGATTTAAGTTTAACCCATGATCATTGCTTTTAATTGAAAAAAATGTTTTATTGTTTTCTGTTTTCATATACATTTTGACATACTATTTTTTTTTACTGCATATTTTAACGAAGAAAAAGAAGCTTTTATTCTAGATATTTTAAAACTGTCTGTTTTTATTTTTATAGACTACAAATTTGAAGTTATTTAATTTGAAACAGTTTTATCTAATGAGGACCTATGAATTATTTCTTTTTAACTGTGTGTATATTAAAGTACAATAAATTATTGGTATTTGCTTCAAGATATTGTTTCAGATTTTTAAAACATAATTTTTATATAAATAGATTTCATTTACCAGTAAGAAATTTTTAGAAATTTCTAATTTGTGGGCGGGGGATGTTATGTTTATCTTTTTAATACTGGTTAATGAAATCATTACAGTGTGTACTGGCTGGTCATTATCGCGTATGATACGATTTTGACACGCCTACCGGCATAGCTAATGAATATGCATGAATATAGATAAGATCAGCACTTGACATGTAGCCTTAAACTGAGGGAGTTGTAGATTTGTAGCGAAAATGTTTAGATGTAGTTTTGAGAATATAGAATAGATACAAAAATATTGTTTTTAATTATTAGTATCCGAGCAAGTAAAACACGGATCTATCAAATGAGGATAACCTATTTTGAACATAAACAAGCTTCAGCTTTTTGCAAGTAAGAAGATTTGATACATTTTTTGAAGCAATGGGAATGACGGCGGAATTCAAGGCAATAAAGTTTACTTTTGTCTCGCATAATACTGCTCTCTTTAACATTAAAAATGTGTCTGGAGTCAGTCTGAATATATATAATATATATTATCATATATCAAGAAACTCAGTGCCACGTGATCAACACCCTTCTGTGGGAATATGGAACTTCAAAGGAACTTCAAAGTGATTTGAAAAGCAAGGTCGTAAATCAAACTGGCCGCGGCATCGATCAGTTTTTTATACGACCGCAAAATTTGAAAAAAATTTCGTCGTATATTGCTATCACGTTGGCGTCGTCGTCGTCGTCGGCAGCGTCGTCGTCGTCGTCCGAATACTTTTAGTTTTCGCACTCTAACTTTAGTAAAAGTGAATAGAAATCTATGAAATTTTAACACAAGGTTTATGACCACAAAAGGAAGGTAAGGATTGATTTTGGGAGTTTTGGTCCCAACATTTTAGGAATTAGGGGCCAAAAAGGGCCCAAATAAGCATTTTCTTGGTTTTCGCACTATAACTTTAGTTTAAGTTAATAGAAATCTATGAAATTTTGACACAAGGTTTATGACCACAAAAGAAAGGTTGGGATTAATTTTGGGAGTTTTGGTTCCAACAGTTTAGGAATTAGGGGACAAAAAAGGGCCCAAATAAGCATTATTCTTGGTTTTTGCACAATAACTTTAGTTTAAGTAAATAGAAATCAATGAAATTTAAACACAATGTTTATGACCACAAAAGGAAGGTTGGTATTGATTTTGGGAGTTTAGGTCCCAACAGTTTAGGAATTAGGGGCCAAAAAGGGACCCAAATAAGCATTTTTCTTGGTTTTCGCACCATAACTTTAGTATAAGTAAATAGAAATCTATGAAATTTAAACACAAGGTTTATGACCATAAAAGGAAGGTTGGTATTGATTTTGGGAGTTTTGGTCCCAACAGTTTAGGAATAAAGGGCCCAAAGGGTCCAGATTTAAACTTTGTTTGATTTCATCAAAAATTGAATAATTGGGGTTCTTTGATATGCCAAATCTAACTGTGTATGTAGATTCTTAATTTTTGGTCCCGTTTTCAAATTGGTCTACATTAAGGTCCAAAGGGTCCAAAATTAAACTTAGTTTGATTTTAACAAAAATTGAATTCTTGGGGTTCTTTGATATGCTGAATCTAAAAATGTACTTAGATTTTTTATTATTGGCCCAGTTTTCAAGTTGGTCCAAATCGGGGTCCAAAATTAAACTTTGTTTGATTTCATCAAAAATTGAATAATTGGGGTTCTTTGATATGCCAAATCTAACTGTGTATGTAGATTCTTAATTTTTGGTCCCGTTTTAAAATTGGTCTACATTAAAGTCCAAAGGGTCCAAAATTAAACTAAGTTTGATTTTAACAAAAATTGAATTCTTGGGGTTCTTTGATATGCTGAATCTAAAAATGTACTTAGATTTTTTATTATTGGCCCAGTTTTCAAGTTGGTCCAAATCGGGGTCCAAAATTAAACTTTGTTTGATTTCATAAAAAATTGAATAATTGGGGTTCTTTGATATGCCAAATCTAACTGTGTATGTAGATTCTTAATTTTTGGTCCCGTTTTAAAATTGGTCTACATTAAAGTCCAAAGGGTCCAAAATTAAACTAAGTTTGATTTTAACAAAAATTGAATTCTTGGGGTTCTTTGATATGCTGAATCTAAAAATGTACTTAGATTTTTTATTATTGGCCCAGTTTTCAAGTTGGTCCAAATCGGGGTCCAAAATTAAACTTTGTTTGATTTCATAAAAAATTGAATAATTGGGGTTCTTTGATATGCCAAATCTAACTGTGTATGTAGATTCTTAATTTTTGGTCCCGTTTTAAAATTGGTCTACATTAAAGTCCAAAGGGTCCAAAATTAAACTAAGTTTGATTTTAACAAAAATTGAATTTTTGGGCCTCTTTGATATGCTGAATCTAAACATGTACTTAGATTTTTGATTATGGGCCCAGTTTTCAAGTTGGTCCAAATCAGGATCCAAAATTATTATATTAAGTATTGTGCAATAGCAAGAAATTTTCAATTGCACAGTATTCAGCAATAGCAAGAAATCTTCAATTGCACAGTATTGTGCAATAGCAAGAAATCTTCAATTGCACAGTATTGTGCAATAGCAAATATTTCAATTGCACAGTATTGCACAATAGCAAGAAATATCTAATTGCACAATATAGTGCAATAGCAAGAAATTCCAATTGGATTTCAATTGGAGTTATCTTTCTTTGTCCAGAATAGTAGTTGAATCAACTTAAATCATTGTTTTATACAATATACAAAGTATATTCACTTTTACTACCAACTGATAGATTAAAACAATCTTTACCATTCAGTGATAACAAGCACTTTTTTTACATTTTAATATTTTATGATGTATTTAAATGAGTAGTTATTGTTGCAAACTTCATTAGAAATTTGAATTGAGATCAGTTTTGAAATAAGGGAAAGGGGGATGTGAAAAAAAAAATTGGGGGTCAATTTTTTTCATTTCAGATTTCATAAATAAAAAGAAAATTTCTTCAAACATTTTTTTGAGAGGATTAATATTCAACAGCATAGTGAATTGCTCAAAGGCAAAAAAATTTTTTTAAGTTCATTAGACCACATTCATTCTGTGTCAGAAACCTATGCTGTGTCAACTATTTAATCACAATCCAAATTTAGAGCTGAATCCAGCTTGAATGTTGTGTCCCTACTTGCCCCAACCGTTCAGGGTTCAACCTCTGCGGTCGTATAAAGCTGCGCCCTGCGGAGCATCTGGTTTTTATTGATTTATGTTTGAAGCAAAGAGGCTGGGTCTGAATTAGTACATTAAGTTTTGAAGTGCCGGTAACAATCAAAGTAAATAAGTATAATTTCAATCAACGAAGTATTTTTAAAATCAATAGCAAATAATTTCAAACCAATCCATATATATTTATAAAGACAATAAGGCACATACACTAGTAATACAATATTGTATATGTCTAAGTATTTTATGATCTTTTTTAAGTTTTGTTTTTAGATAGATAAAAAAAAGATTCAAGTGATCCATAATTTGATTTCGTTTCGTTTCTTTTCTTTTCGTTGGTTCCTATTTCGTCATTATTCACTGACCCCTACCCCCTATTAACTTAACTTTGGGGAAAATGATTGACCAATAAGGATAATCATATTTTTTTAGATACCTAAGTTTTTTGGTAAGATCTGTCGAGACATTAAAGTTGTAAAAGTTGGGTGAAAGATACACGAGGGAAGTCAAGCTCATAGTTCGAAAATAAACTAGCAACGCCATGGCTGAAACGAAAAGACTAACAAACATATAATAGTACACACGATATAACGACAATAAAACAAAAGGCTTATGGTCATTTGTTAATGTGTTAAATATTTGTTTTGAATTCCGTTTTTTTTTATACATAGATACACAAGGCCGTTAGTTTTCTCGTTTGAATTGTTTTATATAATTTATTTCATGGATAGGTGATTATGCGGTATTGACGTTCCTCATTGTTGAAGGTTGGAAAAGAGGGACAGTGAAACTCATAAGGTGACCCGTTTTTTTTATACATAGATACACAAGGCCGTTAGTTTTCTCGTTTGAATTGTTTTATATAATTTATTTCATGGATAGGTGATTATGCGGTATTGACGTTCCTCATTGTTGAAGGTTGGAAAAGAGGGACGAGAGATACCTAAGGGACAGTGAAACTCATAAGGTGACCTATAGTGGTTAATGTGCGTGTCATTTCGTCTCTTGTGGAGATTTATCTCATTGGCAAATATACAACATGTTCTTTTTATAAGTATCATGCATGAATCCCACAAAAACTTGGGTGGTCTCAGATGTTCCGGAAGGGTGAACAGATCCTGCTCCACGTGTGGCATTGTGGTGTTGCTCGTGTTATTATTGTCTAACTTGGCAGATCAAATTTGATGGGACAGGATTTTATAGTTACGACATAAGGAACATATGCGATATAATCTGTGAATTGGATATTTAATGACGGTCAATCAACTCTTGATGGTGTCCGTAAAATTGTCGAATGGGTGTTTTTAATCTTACCATTTGGAACACTTTATTTAGAGTCGGTATGAGCATTGCAATTACAAACATCAGTTCTGAAGAGCTTTTAAAAACCGACATAACAACAAGTAAAACAAAACATATATATCAACAAAAGTAAACATATAAAGCAAGAGTTCATATCAGTATACATATATATAAACATGCAGCACAAAAGTTCTTAAAGCATCTTACAAGTTCAACACATACTGATTAAACAATTATGAGATAAAAACACAAAAGCACAAATAAAATGGTCTGCAAATAAAAAGCACATTAAAAGCACAAAAAATACTTAAATTAGCACAAAGCAGCAGAAGCACTATAGTTAAGATAACATAATAAATTTGTCATGCTGAAAAAAAAAGCAACAAACCAAAAAATAATGAACAGATATTAACTGGTTTTGCAGGTAAATCATTGGCATGAGCTGCCAGACCCAGAATTTATCAAGTTCTTGAATTGATTTTAAGATGATTGCTTTCGAAGCTCATCTGACAGCTCATTCCAAAGCCTAGCACTCGCATACCTGAACGATTATAGGCTATATGTAGGACATATACAGAACCGTCTTTATTAATAATTTTGAAAACTTCAATTTTCAATGATCGCATTCTTCTTATTGTTAAAGATGGTAATTTTGATTTGCAGAGTAGAACTTGCTGAATGGTCTCCATAGATAAACCTTAATGCCTTCTCTAGAATGTGATTTATCTTTTCTATATTAACCTCCCCACAAAAGTGCCAAACTAGTAGGCAGTAATTAAAGTTGGACATTATGAAAGAATAATAAAAGTTTAATAGAAGTTTAAAGTTATCTGCACATTCTTTTTCATTACCATCTAATTTAAATTAAAGGTTTTTGTCTTGTTTTTTTGTTGCAGCTATTGCTTGAATTTTTTTCTGGGTTAGCTCTCATTTTATTTATTGAGAACCATTTTATCAAAATGTTACTTTCATTTTCTAAATTATTAATCAGTTTATCTAAATCTTTATCTGCGTATAAGAGGGTGTTGTCATCTGCTTTATTATAAAGTTCACTTTTATGAATAAACTAGGAAAGTCATTAAAAAAAATATCCAATATTCATCCTTTTGCCACCCCTTTAGACATTGTTTGCCAATAGCTTGAATAAGTACAGACTTTAACACACTGTTTTCTATTGGTTAAATAGCTTTCCAAAAGTTTAAGAGAGTAGGCTGAAACACCACAAGATTTTAGTTTTAGTATGAGGAGGTCATGGGGTAGGCAGTCAAAAGCATTGGACAAGTCCATTAGTATAGCTTCTACATAATTATGCTTAACAGATTTCTTTGAGCGTCAACCTTCTTTGAAGGAAATTGTGATAGGAAATACAAGCCCTGGAATATCGTTTCAATGGGGCGATATATACTCCGTATGTAGGCCTTGCTGGAAAGCTGCTACTTAGTAATTGAAAGTTCACAATTGGGAAGCTGTATGTTAAAAGGCTAATTTTTGTATCATTTGTGTAACAGACATTACAAGAACTTATAATTTGTGACACATGTTAACCGTTAAATAGTAATATTTTCTTAGCATCTGAATTGAACTCTATAGAACTGTCGCAATTAATGAGTGCTATTTATCTATGGTCGAAAGGTCGCCACTGAAGAACACTTAAAGTTTCTGGTTATTCTAACATGTTTAACATTCAAAGATAAAGACAGAAGTAATGTATTTTCTGGTAAGTTTTAAGGTTGTTGCTTGATGTGAAAAGTTGGTTACATGTTTGCACTATATAAATATTGTATAAGAACTTGATGTTGTCTTTTTAATCCATATTGAGGTGTAACACTGTAGTCATCTATTTTGTCGTAAAGATCGGTTTTCAACCGATTCTCAAAATTGTCATGATGCAAATCAAGATATGAGATAGACTTATAAATATATCTAGTGTATTCTTTATCTGTAGTTCGATGGGATAGATCTGTTCAACTTAGTTACCAAAGCTCCGTAAAATTCGGATGCATTTTTCTTACTTGAAAACTTCGCCAGAGTTACTATCTTTCATTTTATTCTTTAACTTTTTCAGTGAATTTGGTTGATTACAATTATGCATTGTTTGAAGTAAGAGCTTACCACATCTTCCTATCAGTCTAAAAATTTGCACAACGGTACTGATATAACATGTTATTATACGAAAATGTTGTTATTAAATCGTGTTGACAAATATTTTGGCTCAACAAATGGCCTTCTTCTGTGTCACAAGTTTTAACAATATTAGTATTGTTAAAACTTGTGGTCTAACGGGACGGCTACAGTGCAGGCAATTTGGTGTCACGATATCACAATAGCATGGGTTCGAATCCCGGCGAGGGAAGAATATATATATATATATATATATATATACAACTCGTCTAAACATCAACCCAACAATGTTAGATCTGTAAATTTGCTTTCGCAAATTCGGAAGAATATATATATATATATATATATATATATATATATATATATATATATATATATATATATATATATATATATATATTCTTCCCGTCCCGTTAGACCACAAGTTTTAACAATACTAATATTGTTAAAGCTTGTGACACAGAAGAAGGCCATTTGTTGAGCCAAAATATTTGTCAACACGATTTAATAACAACATTTTCGTATAATAACATCTTATATCAGTACCGTTGTTGGGTTGATGTTTAGACGAGTTGTATATATATATATATACAACTCGTCTAAACATCAACCCAACAATGTTAGATCTGTAAATTTGCTTTCGCAATTGCTGTGTTCTTGCACTGCAGCCGTCCCACTAGACCACACGACCACCTGGGCTCTACAAAAATAAAGCTTTCAGTGGCCGTGTGTTACCTTTCCTCGTCAGTTTTAATCTGGCGGCATACTACAGTACATGATATATAAGGCATGGAGATGTTATTGTTACAGATCAGCTTAATTATCTATAGTAAAGGATCCTACAAATTAATGTAAGATACATGGTGTTAAGAATAAAAAGCGAAAATTATGATTTATTATTGTATAATAGGGGCCAAGGGACTCCATTATTTGTTATATTCTTATATGATTTTATCTATAAGCTGGTAATTCTAGGTACAGTCCGGTAACTGGTAGTAATCCTATTTTGGTGATTTGTTTCTATTGTGTTTTTGCTTCGGGTACAGCCCAATTTTTATTGCGACTGAATTCTACAGTTTGTTCAACTTCTTTTACACCACAATCCCAGGTTAGGGTAAGAACCGTATAGTTGTCTCATTGGCAATCGTATCACATCTTTATTTTCATAAATTTCCGTGGCGATGGTGTAGTTCACGGCGTAATATTCAGAATTTCTTTTACCATTATATTTTTCTCTGATTTGTTAGAATTATATCTTTAGAGAATACAGCCCTAAGAATTTCACATGGACAACCATGCAGAAGCCTGTTTACCAATGTATGCCCTTTCAAATGATCGAATTGGAATATGCAAAATATCCCACCAAAATGAATAAAAATTTTAATTTACTGCCAAAAAGTACCATTGGATAATGGTTATAACTACATGTAAACTGTATTTTTGTTCCAATTTGACGATTGAAAGAATTGACACTAATTTTCCAATTAAATGATCGCGCCATCGTTCGAGATCGTTAAAGTGTTATTAATATTTTAGGGGTTTTTGTTCACGATTCAAAATCGGTACATTGTTTCACAAGTTTTTAACATTATGGTGTCTTTTTGTACTCTAACTTAGTAGATGGAATTTTTTACACTATTGTAGTGCAGTAAACCCAAACTATGTAATACCATGGTTTTCATACCATTACAAAAAAGTGATTGTTTGATGCTATTTGGCATTGAAAAGCTGAAGCCTATCCGTGGAAAATGTGATAAGAATATATTTATTTGTTTGTATCTATTGCAGGGCTCTAACAATAACCATAAAATAACATTGTATGTCCAAGACAATAAATTTGGTGGCGTTGGCAAAAATTTAGTGGTCTTGCTTGTATTTGCAATACATTTTTCACTCTATGTATCTCCTTTGCTGTAAATAACGCATGTAATACTAGTAATACATAGTTTGATGCGGCGCTCATCGTATAAACGTGTTATAAGGCATCCTTAAGTATGACTAAAGCTTATTAATGTATTCAATTTCATTAGCTGTACTATTCCATTTGACATAGTTCCTTATTACAATGTTTATCACTATTTCTTATGGAACATTATCCTCATTTTTCAAATTTATAAACGGTAGTCAAGTCAGTAATTACTTCTTATTGTGGTTATTATTCGTAGACTGTTCCTTTTTAAATTTTGGTGTTTTGTGACGTCTTAAAGTCTGAAAATAAAACCTTGTTACTAAGGGTATTAATAGTACTATATTTTTTGGTTGAAAATGTTTGCGATTTTGAAATATAATAATTGGCTAATATGGTTTGTGTTTCATTTTATACACTGCATATACATGTTTACTGGACGACTCAAAGCTTTGCAGGAATGTGAAGACTTGCTAGTTGTTGGAGACTGAAATGTATTACCTCCTGAGAATCTCAGCTGCACTCCTAACAATTATTTAAGTGGCCCGAGAATACCTTTAACTGTATTTTGTTTGATTGTTGTCCTCTTGTTTCGATGTTTCATATTGTTGTCAAATAATCTGGAGACTCTTGTTGATAATAACTACGGTGGCTTAAAGTGTTCCTCTCCACGTATTGCATTTTTTGGAAATTATAAATCAATTGCAATTTTTTTCATTATAGCAGAATGCTCATTTTGGATACAAACACTTATAAAAACAAGTGATTTTATGTCATATACCAATTATACAACTACCTACTATCAAAAGACTAACAAAGACGTCAATGGACATATTGAAGAACCCTTTTTTGACTTTAACAATGACAATGATAGTTCAACGAGTATAGTTTTGTCTGGTAGTGTTCATCTAACCTTAACCAATTCACATTGTTTATTAGGCAACTGATCTAAGTAGTTTAATTACTGTACCAAAAGTCAGCATAAGGGTCGTAAATTCGAATCCTGTACATAGCAGGAGGACTCTGCCCAAATCTTAATTGGCTAGGATTGTTAGTTTTCCTACCAAAGGTTACTTAGTGGTTCTCTCACAGTACCCTGGCTTCCTACACCAATAAAAACTGACCACCACGAAATAGCACGATAGTTCTATAAGTTGTGTTCAACGAAAACCTATCGATCCATAGACAATTGAAGGGTTCATTGGGATGTTTGTTTATTAGATTCTATAGGCAAAAGGTCAACTGTACTATACTCAATGACTGAAATGATAGTTAGGTGTATGTGTCTGTCTGCTAGGGCTTATATGTCCTTAACCTGATTTCCATGATTCCTTATAGGCAATATATATTTCATGGTTATGTTTTTCTCTTAGATTCTGTAAACAATTCGGTCTACTAAATTTGGTGTATTGAATAATTGTACATTTTGTTCAGTAGTGTTTATCTGACCATGGCCATATTTTAACGTATATCAGTCAATAAATATATGAAGATGTGGTATGGGTGCCAATGAGACAACTCTCCATCCAAATAACAATTTATAGTTACGATACTGTTCTCAGGTCATTAAAGATTGCTTATTTTGGCGTTAATATTGATTCACTTATAGGGTCTTTGCATCGGAACTAAACACATTTATTAAAAAAAAACAGTTGTTGGCATGACACGGGTTATGTTCTTCTCATATATGTTATGATGGTATGATACTAAACCCCTAATGGGAAGGATTGTGCCTGATATTAATATGAAACTAGTATATATTTGTTAAGGGGCCAGCTGAAGGACGCCTCTGGGTGTGGGACTTTCTCGCTACATTGAAGACCTGTTGGTGACCTTCTGCTGTTGTTTTTTTATATGGTCAGGTTGTTGTCTCTTTGACAAATTCCCCATTTCCATTCTCAATTTTATATAAGTAAACCATTATAGGTCAAGGTATGTAATTATGTCTGTTTCTTGTCTACCATACGTTTTATTTGATCCTATAGTATGGCTAGGTATACCAATATGCCTGTTAGGGTTCATCTGGCCTTTACCTTATTTACATTGTTAATTGATAATGTTTCTAAGAAATATTGTTTTACCCTGTGAAAAATATAAACTTCTATTCACATTTGTACTATATTATTTCTATGTTCAGTCATTCATGAATATCTGATACTGAGATGACAACTATAATTTGGAATATAAATTAACAGAATTACAAATATGGCATATTTTATTTATTTTCATATAAATTTTACCACAGACACTTTTATTACCATGTAATGAAATGTGATATCATAGTCAAAATCTTAAATTGGAAAATATTCTATAATATCATAACCGGCTGAGAGCTACAATGATCAAACAAAATTGACTAGACGAAAATAGACTAACTAACAGCTGAAGACACAACTTTGAGAACGTGAGATAACCAAAAAAACAAAACAGTGTCTATAATGCCAGAATATCATAGGTGCAATATATAAATCACACCATTTCAATTAGAAAGCAAAATAAAATTTGATTTTGTTTACAGTAATATATTAAATACATCAAACAGGGATACAATTCTTTTCAATTACTGCTGATTCATTGTAATTAGTTGGATATTAATGTTACTGAATTTTGTGGAAATCTGGGAATTAAGAATTGTCATTGATTATTTGCAAATTTTCTATAATATTGTTTACAGACTTCAACAAAACCATGAAATAAAATATGAATGCAAATGCCAGTTTTCCTTAATCCACAAACATTCGTACCCATGAGAATAAATGAATGTACAGTTATTAAATTGAATAAAAAAAGTTCAAGCCATTCACCTTTATCAGGGTGTTAAGCCAATATTATACAATAGAATAATTCTAATCATACCTCTCATCTTGACTATATAAAATACCTGTAAGATTAAGTCAGATAAGTGTATCTACTTTAGGAGCACAACCATTTTTATTTGCTTTGAATTATATTGCATGAATATATATATGAATCAATGAACTAAATTACCAAATTAGTTAGCATCTTATAGAATTTATTTATTTGGTTAAGTCCTTCAATTTGACATAAACCAACCAAAGTACCAGATAAGCTGCCATTTTGTAAGATTAATATATAATTGTGATAACTTTAGAGTTATATAAACATCAAAGTTAATTTTAAAAAGTTACAAAAATGTTTAAAGTTGACTATATACAGATTTTCACACATGAAAATTCCAAGTATTTTTACCTGTTGTTTAAGTCTAAATTTGACATAAATAAACCAAATTATCAAATTAGCTAGCATTTTTTCAAAAAGGCACTAGTATCTCAAAAATCTAATATTTTATTTTTTTGCGTAATTATTAATATATGATATGCAAATAGTAAAATTATAGGTCAATTTCAGCAAAAGTATGGTTCAATTTTGCCAAAATAAGCTTCAAAACCATTGCCAGTGAATTAATCTTCATCATTGAATCCTTATTCATGTGAGCTTCAACTTAATTCCATATCTTGAAATTGATAACAAGTGATTTGAATGTGTAAAGTTATTTAAAGGAAAAGAATGTCAAAATTGAGAGTAAAACAAATGTAAATCATTTGATTGACTGATTCAATCCACAGAAAATCATTCTTATACAGGTAAAAAACGATGATAAACATTTATTTTTCATCTATAATATGAAATTGAATAAACTAGAAAAATACCACTGCATGAGTTGAGATTTACATGTATTTATATCTATATTTATGTTTGCATTGCGTATATGGTCATCAAATGACCTTAAAGGTAAACTCACGCTGTCTAGACAAAAATACACTACAAATTAAGCTACAATTTTTATGATGCCCTGCTTATTTTTTATTGTAAATTTTTAAGGGTTTTGATAAATGTTTTATATTGTTATGAATCAGATATGAGAATTTGATTATAATATGGATGAACATGAATTTTACAGCTAGTGCCATCTTAAGATTAATATAGAATTGTGATAACTGTAGAGTTTAAAGAAAATCTTAGACAAAATAATTAAAATTGAAGTTTACAAAGATTAAAGCTAATTTCGTAATGCATGTAAAGCAAAACTTTGTTTGGTTTGCTTGCTTTGTTTGTATAATTGCTTATACAAGCTTTGTAAATAAGATTGACATCTTTAAACAATATATACAGGCATAGTTTAACCTGTATATTATAATATTTGAATTTAATTGGGTGTTATTCTAATGATTTTACTACATGTATTTAAAAACAAAGCAAGCAAGCTAACTAAAGTCTTGCTCTACATGCTTTAAGAAATAAGCTGTAACTATTTTACAGGTTTCTTCTTTAGTAAGTTAGCAACGTCCACCTCTGACTCAGTACATAGCTTCTCAGATTCTGCATATGTGCAATGTTTTTTTACACATACAATGAAGATTAATGCCTCCTTTAAGGCAACATAGAGGAGATAGTTATCAGCTATTCTGAAAAAAAATATATAACATAAAATGAAAAATGAAGAAATATTTAAATATTTGCCTTAATTACATATTTGTAAAACTTTTGGTAAAATTTTGCACTAAATAAGCATAACTCTACCCTGAATTATGTAAAACGTGTTTAATGGGTGGGAAACCTTCATATGTATTGTTTACAAGCTGGTTGAAATCTGCCTCTGGTTGCTGGATTTTCTATTTATGTTGGTGACCCATTGGTGGCCTTGTGCTGATTTGTGTTGGTGTACAGTGTTGAGTTCAGTTGTAACAGTTAGGGTTTAAATAGTATATCAAAACTGCAAAAGAGAGCTGCTAGATATATACTTTTGCTCTATCTGAATCCTTATTCAAGACTGTTTTGAAAAAGCCCACACTAACACTTAAGTCTCCTAGAAAAGTGTGACAACGTTTAATGGAACTAAATTAACTGTGTAAAAGATAATATGACCATGAGGTTGTATATTTACTTACAATTTATTCTGTGAAAATACTTTTCCTAATTCAGATTCATCATTTACTGGCTTGAACTTTCGAGTGGGAAAACCTGTATATGGATGTCTACAAACAAAGGAGGAAAAATGTATTGCATAAATGCTATGTTATATCTGCAATATTGTTATAGTATTACAGTTGATTTCAATGAGTGGGATGGCAAAGGAAGGTTATATCTTTTGTAAACTTGTTAGCTAGCTGAACTGTGCAGTCATTGTTAGGTTGGATAAACTACCCTGCTTTAAAGTAGACCAGTCTTACAGATAATCACAATCTATCTGTCTGTTGGACTAGGCTACTTCGAAATGAGGGTAATATACCTTACCTAACAATTAAATGTACTTAGCAGTTCAGCTAACAAGCAAGCTAAAAATAGATATTACCTTTAGCTACACACACATTGATATTGACTGTTATATTGGGAACATCCTTTATTCCATATTTTTTTCCATACTTACTATTACATTTAGAATATACTTGGCTCGAAAGAGGTAGAAATGCTTGGCACAGCCTCACTTTTTACCTGTTTCGAGCCGAGTACAAATAACATTGATATTTCGAGACAACGTATGGTTAATTTTTATTTACTGCAACTCTTATAACTGTTCTAACTGAAGTATTTAGGGTAAAAACCATCATTTCTTAATTTTGAGCAGAAGACAAAATATTTCTGCGAACCTGTATGTTTTACTGACGTCATAAATGAAACTCCACGGAAATGCATTGTCATGGTCATAAACAAGGTGATATACAGTCAGTGACTGTATAGTATATCACAAATGAATATACGATCAATGCGATTTGACTGCTCAAATAGCGCAGATGCAGTATATATCTATTTAAAACAATTATGTAACTTGTCTCAGGAGTTATAACTGAAATATTTCCTTTCAAATTTTATTGATACAATCTACCCCTTCAGTATATTGCACAAGTTTTTGACAGTTTGACCATTGGATGTCCACATAAGCAAGGAAAGGATGAATCATAAAATATTACATATCCTTTGTTTCAATCTTTATGATAATAATTCTTTATAAGTAAGATAAACAGTCTATTTTTTCTGGCTGGTTTACTTGTACATGATTTACATCTCATTAAGGAGAGAAAAAAATAATATTTGAAGTTATATAGTTACAGCTATTTTTATTTTGAAATGTAGGATTAGTAGGAAGACAGTCCCATACCATACTAAAATCAAATATCATTCGTTTGCATGGATGGAAATTGCAATTATTCAACTTACTTTGGATCTGTGTATGTATACATAAGGGAGTTCTTAATGTCTGTTGTAATAGATTCAATGGTCTGGAAAAATAATGAAATAAATCATAACAAGAGGCTGTCACAACGACAGCAAACCGGATTTATTAACATTTATTTGTGTCCTGGCAATATCACAAGAACCATTACTGATGAATGGTGAAAGTGAAAATCGTCAATATCAAATTTGACCTCCATTTTGTCATCAGTATCAACATATTAAAATTTGAAAAGCTTAGATTGAATGGTTCATGAGTAAATGCAACAACCTGAATGGAAACGCCATTTTACGATCTTTCAAGAACCATAACTCCTGAACGGTAAAAGTCAAAATCGTCATTATTGAACTTGACCTCTATTTTGTCATCAGTAACAACATATTAAAATTTCAAAAGCTTTGGTTGAATGGTTCATGAGAAAATGCACGGACACGACGGGAAAAACCATTTTTCAATCTTTCAAGAACCATAACTCCTGAACGGTAAAAGTCAAAATCGTCATTATTGAACTTGACCTCCATTTTGTCATCAGTAACAGCATATTAAAATTTCGGAAGCTTTGGTAGAACAGTTCATGCATAAATGCACGGACACGACTGGAAACTCCATTTTTTAATCTTTCAAGAACCATAACTCCTGAACGGTAAAAGTCAAATTCGTCATTATTGAACTTGACCTCCATTCTTTCATTAGTAACAACATATTAAAATTTGGGAAGCTTTGGTAGAACAGTTCATGCGTAAATGCACGGACAAATCCATTTCTCAATCTTTCAAGAACCATAACTCCTGAACGGTAAAAGTCAAAATCGCCATTATTGAACTTGACCTTCATTTAGTTGTCAGTAACAACATATTAAAATTTCAAAAGCTTTGGTTGAACGGTTCATGAGTTAATGCACGGACAACATTTGATTGCCGCCCGCCCGCCCGGCCGCCCGACTGCCCGACCGCCCGCCCGCCCGCCCGGCCGCCCGCCGTACATCCCCAAATCAATAACCGACATTTTTGTCACAAAAATCCGGTTAATAAAATTACATTTCAGTTTATTTTTTACAACAACTCATCAAAGGTAAATGTTAGTTATTTTAAAAGTAAACTGGACCAACATTTTCACATTTAAAATAAGAGTATGAGTCCATTTGACTGTCTCTGTCTAACAGTATTTCGTTAATCAAATGCCCCCCCCCCCTCCCCCCCCCAAATACAAACCCAAACCAACACAAACAAACAAAACAAAAAACAAAAAAAATCGTTTACAAACGTCTGTAATCAATGAAAAGGTTACCAAGTTTCATGTTTCAATAATTTCTTGGAAATGTGTATTTATTCTATGATTGTTCTCAAACATGTCAATGTACTAATGTACAAGTTATTTTCATTGTGAAAGCAAACAATTTCTAAAACTAAACAGAGCTAGCTGTTTGTGTTGCTGGTTTGATTTTGTAGTTTAATTTTATAATTTGACCCCACAATCGTGTCAAATTTTATTTTTGATTGGTTAATTGAAAATCAGCATGCATGTGTCTATGTTACATTCATATAAATGACATTGAAATCAATGCATATACATTTTTGTGATATGATTCATTTTTACAAATAGTCTGGATAAAAAATTATATTATGAAACTCACTGATATCAACATTCCATTTTTAAGTGGTGAAATGATACAGCTGGTTTAGCAGAATTACAAATCAAGGGATTTTAAAAATGATATTCAGAAATTGGAATTTTAACAGAACTTTGTGTGCTTAGTTGTTAAACATTGTGTTTATAAATATATGATTTTGCCATATACTTTTTTTTAACAGTTTTAAAAAGGTTAAAAGCTCTATAAAATAGCACTTTATCCAAACTTATGTTAAATTGTTTCTTCTGTTGTTGACACCATGACTCTATTACCACAAAAGTAGGCAAAGTAAGATTTTGACATAATTGAGAACAGTAATGTTTGAACCATATTTATTATACCTTGTCAATGAAAATATCGGTACCAAAACAGTGGAGACGTCTTTCCCTATCCAAAACCTGGAATGGTTTGCTCTCAAACTCGTGGTGTCTTTGATGGGATAATTCTTTGCTGTAAATGGAAATTTTGTTACTAGATCTCTGAATACAGTTTACATTGGCACTAATATCCACTTTGTCATTAGCAAATTATAACATAACTAAATTGTATCTTCTTTTGAGACAGGATGTATAGAGACACAGACACGTTAATTTTTATCTCTATAGAAGTCACTCCTCACTATCCTACTACCTGTCAATACATTTTGGCATTGCAAAAGTCATGTCTTCTCTGACTGTTCATGACATTAAAATACTAAATCCCTGGGATGTGTTTTAGTTGATTTTAGTCTCTGATGCAAGATTTTTTATTAGTAATTGTTTTTGGCTTTTAACTAGCTGTCAGTAACTGCGAGTACTCAACAATCCTATTTTCTTGTTAATTCGACCTGTTGATACTGTTTATAATGCTTTTTTGTTATTTTATATTTATATGGATCTTGTCTATATACCAGCTTTGATTATTTGGAACATCTTCAAATTTTCACTTCTTCTAACTACATTTGTATAAACTTCAAGGTTAACCTGTATTATTAACACTGTTTTTTTTCCTAAAGTGAATATTTTCAGAGGGTTAAATATTTCGCAGTGGTGTCTTGCCATGGCTTTGTTTGGACTTGTTTTTTTGCTTTTTGGCCTTGAATGTTTGTCCCTAATATTTTATTAACTGCGCATTAGCATTCAGATATCACCGATCAAACTTATTCGTTCATAGTGTATTAACTATGTTTTTTGATTGAGTTAAGCCTGCCAATTGATATTTTATTGTGTGGTTTTCTATGTTGTGATGTTATGCTATTGTTTCAGAAAAAGGGAGAAGGTTAGGATCCATTAAAACATTTAATCCCGCTGCAAATGTTTGCACCTGTCCTAAGTCAGGAATCTGATGTACAGTAGTTGTCGTTTGTAATTTATATGTTTTTTTTATATAGATTAGACCATTTGTTTTCCTGTTTGAATGGTTTTACACTAGTAATTTTGGGGCACTTTATAGTTTGTTGTTCGGTGTGAGCCAAGGCTCTGTGTTGAAGGCTGTACTTTGGCCTATAATGGTTTACTTTTTTAATTGATATTTGGATGGATAGTTGTCTCATTGGCACTCACACTACATCTTCCTATATCTATATATGCAAATCTGGATGATTTACAGTTTTTTTTTTCTTTCTGTCATAATATCTTTCAAATTACAGATATTTAGCCTCAATTTCATTCATGATATCTAGATGCAACACCTGGTGATATATTATAGTATTTATATTTTAGTACAAATTTGAATTACATTTTGGGTGTTATTTCTGGCAGTCAGTGAAAACAGCATCATAAGATAAAACAATGCACTTTCTATGTAATGTATATTTTGGTATACATGCAGTGAGGATGAGGAAGTCAGGATTAATAAACATATAAACAGCTACAAACTGTCTGAACTTACCACATTTCTCTTTTGCATCCTAAAATAGCAGTTAAATGAGCCATGATTGCTGCCTCCTATAATAATAAATAAAACAGCCTGTAAATTTTATAAAAATCATTATACAAACATCTGTCAAAAATCTTCTTATACTAAAGATCATGTGTAGCATAATCTCTCTGGTTTTCACCTATTACCTTCTTTTCCTAAATATTGATAATTATGTGTCATGTAAATGCAAAGAAGTAAAGCAGGTCTTTGAAAGTATAATTATAAATAACAATTATAATTGTCAAAATGGTTTAACTATTTTACTGCTGATTTTTTGTTAAAAGTAACAATATAATATAGTTTTTTATCAAAAAATTGTGTTTACAATGTTATGTAAATTTTCCTTTAAATTCATATATTTATGAAAGGGAAATAAATTTCAATAATAAGTTGAAAAACATATCACTACAGTAGCTACTAACCAGATCATCCAGTTCTTCACAATGAATGACAGCATGTATGCCTATGAAGAAAATATATAAATAGGTTAGTGCATTTATTATTGGGACTTTGTCATTTAGACTAAAAGGCAATTCTGATTTTTGCAATTTGATAAAAATCCTTTTTAATTAATAGACAAAATGTGAAATTGTGGGATTAAATTATTGTGATTATATCCCTGTGGCATTTTTCCAATTATGCTAACACTGCAATATTTTTTTAATTTAAAGTAACTGGTTTATTGTAATTGCTGCAGCATCTTGAAATCAGAGAAATCATTGGCACATTGTCAATTGAATAACCATAAAATATTGCTGACATCAAAATCAAAGGTTATGAGAAAAATTCTCAGATTTCCAACTAGAAAATAGAAATGCCACCTTAATGACAGAAATTTAAACCGAGCAAATAATGTCTGTGTTATGTTCTCATATGACATGCTTTCTATGATTCACAAAGAAAAAAATGTATACTGGGTGAATAATGGTTTTAGTTGGTTAAAATATGACACATAAATGGAGTTTAGTAACAAATCCTATGTGCCAATTGACATGTAATTAGAGTAAGTAAATTCGTAAATGTGTATTTTAATAATTACTTGTAATTTTTTTTTTTTTTTTGCATCTTCCATCCTCCATCTAAATGAAACAACATGAGAAAATATTACAAAATTGTTGATAAAGTATTAAAAAATAATTCAGCTCTAAATAGATTTAAAACTGGAGACATGTCATAAACAATATGTACATTTTCACCTGTGAATTAAGTTATAAACTTATAATTAGCATTCAGTATCCATAACAGCTTTATTCAAGGTTGTACAGCTTTGAATTGAAGATATCAATAGTGTCCCAAAACTAATACATGTACTGTTTCTAAATAATCATCAGTACATATATTTCTTAAAATGTAAAGCTTTACTCATTTCTACACTGATTGTTTTATCCAATATTATGGTTACATAAATTGCAGCACTTTCAATTTACAAACACAAAAAACTATTTTTATTGGTTGATTTATGTATTTTCATACATTTATAGGAAAAACAAGTGAAACTGCGAGCTACTGCTCACTGATGATACCCCCGCCGCAAGTGGATAATATTAATAGTGTAAAAATATGCAAGTGTTCGGTAAACAGGAAGTTGTCGAGTAATGAATCTGAAAACGCATCACACGGTATAGCTGACTTATATAAATCCTGAAACCAAATTTCAGAAATCCTTGTATTGTAGTTCCTGAGAAAAATGTGACGAAAATTTTCAACTTGGCTATCATGTGTAAAATCATACAAGTGTTCGGTAAACAGGAAGTTGTCGAGTGATGAATCTGAAAACGCATCACACCGTATAGCTGACTTATATAAATCCTGAAACCAAATTTCAGAAATCCTTGTATTGTAGTTCCTGAGAAAAATGTGACGAAAATTTTCAACTTGGCTATCATGTGTAAAATCAGACAAGTGTTCGGTAAACAGGAAGTTGTCAAGTGATGAATCTGAAAACGCATCACACAGTGTGGCTGACATATATAAATGTTGATACCAAATTACAGAAAGGGTGGATGTGTAGTTCCTGAGAAAAATGTGACGAAAGTTTCATGGGACGGACTGACTGACGGACGGACTGATGGACGGACTGATGGACGGACGGACTGACAGACAGAGGTAAAACAGTATACCCCCCTTTTTTAAAGCGGGGGTATAACAAATTCTTATGTTAATTAATCAATGAGTGGTATATTTCCCTTTGAATAAATTAAAAGGTCCCCAGTGAATAAACTGTACAGAGAACAATAGCTCTTGTATTTATTTAATTGGACAATTATAGATTAGACAAATGTTTAAATACCTACTCCAAGAACAAATGACTCTGTGGAACAATTTGATTTGATTTGCAATAAACTGAAACCAATTGTAAAAATGACAGTAACATATATCATATGTCATACATATATATATTACTTCTCTTATAAGTACCTCACAATTGTTGCACTTGAAGAATTCTGGTTCTTCATGCTCATTTCTACCGATACACATTGGGTGGTACCATCTCAGACAGACACAACATTGCCAATAAAGTTCACCATCATTTTTTTTTTGGCACACACAATATGTGTGCTTCCCAGCTGTAATGTCAGGGAAAATAAAGGATGAGGGTCGTTTCTGTAAACAAAAATATGTCTAATATTAAGGTGGCTGGTGGGTACAAAAATTTCAGCAAAAAATTAAACCTTTATTTTTTCATTACAAATTTTATTTATTACACTATTATTAGTTACATAGGTTATGGTACAAAAATCAAACCAATAAACGATTTGATGACTTTAAAAATGTTTATATCACTGAAAAAGCTCCAAATTATCTCCCTTCGGTGCAAAAATGCCATTTTTTGGCATTAAATTTGAAATATCTTTTTTAACTCATCAGTGACCTATATTTTTTATTATTGTTTTCAAATAAACTGTACATAAAGTAAATAATTGTAAAATTTAGGCCATTTATGTAATTAGGTTATTTTTTTTATTTCAATATTACCTCTATTCTCTTATTTAAGCTTAACAGAAAAAAAAGACATAAACAAAAATGTAAGCTTCTTCTGGCAGCAGATTGTTAGCTTAAATGAAAGGTGACCCCATTTTTTTATATCATTTTTCTTTTAAGTATATGATAAAAAAATTGAGGATGGTAATATAGGGTCTAAACTCTTGAGTAGGTTAATAAGTATATTTTTCAGAACAATCAAAATAAAACTTCACCTGCATAATTCTTTGATCTATGATACTTTGTTTTATCTTAATATAACAGGAGTTTGAAGTATTTATAGAAAAAGGAAGTTGTTGAGCAATGGAAGTGAATCGTAAGTGCTGGCACATGTGTAAAATAGTATAACCAATTTTGTGGGTATGTCCTTAATTCTAATGAAGAAACAAAATAAAGAGAGTGAAACAAAGTATTGAGAACAGACAAGTAAAGAAAAAATATGACAGGAAAAAACTCACTTTCATTACAAGAACTCCACAAGAATCACCATTGGGTTGTCTGGCATGTGGGACAGACACTGTACTCCATTGTCCAGGTGGTTCTACATCAATGTGATTTTCATATCTCAACTGCATAAATTTACTAAAAAAATAAATATCAATCATAACATTATGACTAGAATGAAAACTGCTTTGTATAAAGTTAAAACAAGAGATTAACAATTATTGTTTTTCATTTAACTATAAATCTGTTGAAATGCCACTAAATCAATGATTTATTTCCTTGATTTATACAAACAAAATAACTTTTCATGGTAATTACACCCAATGAGTATGCACAGATTCTTATTTGGGCCAAGTATAAGTGCAAAGTTACCATATATATTCTTAGAATTGTCCTTATTGCACAATAATTACATAAGATCATGTATGTTTCATTATAATACTTTATTCTGATTAGCTAACTGCACATCACATGTTATTCCGTAAGCAATTGCATCACTCAATAAAACTTTTCATTCATGATAACACGTGGTCCCAAAATAAAGTGCACAGTTCAATTAAATAAAACAATAAAAAAAAAATATGAAATTCGTGTTTTCATGATCATAGATAAAAAATGTAATTATAAGTATTGAATGCTTCTTTTTGTAACTTCATAGGGTTGAAAAAGCCTTGACCGTGCGCATATTTTCAGAATGAAGTGCTTCTGCGCTTCATACAAAATGTACTTCAGTCAACGCTTTTACACCCCAATGAATTTTCAAAAAGAAGCATTCAAATTCTTAAATAATATATTTTGCATTATGTGTTAAGAAACAAAATTCACATATCAGGAGACACCAAGGCAACAAGCCATGACAAATTTATGTAACTTGTAAAATGTATTTATTTTTGTTAATGTTTTACGTAAACTTTCAAGTAAACATTTGTTTCGAAAAGTATGCGTGCATACAAGAAACAACTGTATGTAAGGCGAGAATATGTCAAAAATTATAACAAGATTTTCTCATAAATTATTTTATAGTTTCCACAAATGAAATAATGTTGGAAAACAGCATTCACTCTTCCCCATATTTTGTCTCAGTATTTCACTTTTATTCCTTTCAAAAAATCATATCGCTAAACTGGACTTTTTAAAATGTGACCTATAGTTGTTAATGTCTGTGTCATTTTGGTCTGTTGTGGACAGTTGTCTCATTGGCAATCATTCCACATCTTTTCTTTTTATATTTATAAATATAAACCTTTAAGGAAATGTAGCTGGTGATCATTATAGTGCATAGAGACTAAGTATATAAGATATTATAGTATTAAGTGTATTATTTATTTTTTCTGTTTGGATAATACAGTGCAAAGCTTTGAAATTAAGCCTCAGTTACACATATATCAATCCTTAAACTTGTATCAATAAGAGGTAAATTAAAAAAAAAAAGAAAACTTTAATCCTCCCAAACTTCCCCAAAATATAAATAACAAATGGAAAGGACATACACCTTTACAGTGTCTAAAAAACTTATTTGTTAATTCATTTCATGCTCCTTTAAATAAATACCACTTAAACGTGATAAAACTTTGGTGATTAGGTTATATATCCTTTCCAAAACATACATATCTAAATTACCAGGAATAAACGAAAATGTAGGAATAAATAAAAATTCATTTAAACAGTTTCTGCGGATTCATTCATTTTTGTGGGTACCAATTTACATGAATGAAAAAAAATCACATGATCGTGGAAATTTAATTTTGTTTTACCGAAGTCTTCCTACAAAACTAAAGGACATTCATTGAACATTGAATTTGGTGTTATGAATTCCACAAAAAATGGTATCCACCAAATGATAATGAATCCACAGTATGTAATTTAGACATCCTGGACATTAAGATATGTCTCAACAACTGAAACAGTTTGAAACGAAATAACATGAATTTAAGGTCAAGTTACAGTAAATGGGCTATGTCACAGATTTTAGTAAAATTTGGCATACAACTCTGACTCAAAGAACCAGTGGCGGATCCAGGGGGGGGGTTCCGGGGGTGCGCACCCCCCCTTTATTTTTGCCGATCAATGCATTTGTATCGGGACATATGTTTTGCACCCCCCCTTTGCCCTGGGTGCCCTGGGTTAGCACCCCCCCTTTCGAAAATTCCTGCATCCGCCCCTGAGAACTTCAACTGAAAATCGAAAAAATATTGTATTTATCTCAATTATCATTTGAAATATTACTGATTGAATTCTTACAAAATGGGTGAACATTTGTATAGAAAGCTATAAAAAACTATATGTTGTTGATACATAAGTTTCCATTATAATGATGCAAAATAAAGATAGGGTCACCGACTTCGTTTTTTCGGTATACATCTTCAAAGATGCGTTCTTTGTGACAAAATCCAACAAAACGTCGAAATAAACGTAACGTTATCGCGTTGCAGGCCGTATTTACGTTGATTTTTGACGTTTTTCACTACCAACAAGGTAACAAATTGATTATTAGACAAAAAACGAAGTCGGTGACCCTATGATTATTTTATATCATTAAAACAGAAATTTATGTGTCAACAATATATAGTTTTTTAAGAAAAATCTATGGAGTAGAATTAGAGATTTGGCGATTTTAAGACAAATTTTAGAAGGTTTTTCGACGATTTTATGTGCTTTCTATACAAATATTCACCCATATTAAAAAATCAATCTGCAATTTTTCAGATCATAAAAGAGATAAATGTATTATTTGTTTCGATTTTCAGTTGAAGGTCAACAAGCCAAGGTTGTATGCAAATTTTTAGCAAAATCTGGGACATAGCCCATTTACTGTTCCTTGACCTTAAGCATGTCTCACCAAATGAAATATATATTACTTTCTATCATTTACCATCAATTGGCAATTTTTAAGAGTGAATTTTCTTGCGTTGTCTACAGTTCATATGTAAATAATGATTTAGCGTTAAATTTAGAGTCAGCATTTGAAAGGTAAGTGTGTAAAATACAAAATGTCTATTTATCTGTAACTTATTGCCAATTATGGTGAATAAACTTTTTTTAAAGCTTTCTATCCACAATTTTGGCCAAAAATATGTTCTTTGTATTCTACAATGGATGCCAAGTAGAGGCTGACCTAATGCTGATTCAAGAACATTAACAAGGCAAATAACATTTCATATCCTGGTAACTTACGACCAACAGTTACACAATTGTTGTGCTGATTCATATGTCTCACCAAGAGGATTGAAATAATATCAGAGATGCAAACAGTTTTTTTTTCCTGTCAGACATTGGGGCCTTCAGGGTACCAAGTTTTGCCAGACCCATCACATTTCTGCCAGACCTATATTTTCACTCAAAATTATCTATTTTTGTAATATTATGAAAAAAAAACCAGCCCCCCCCCCCTTTTTTCCATTTTACCATCCCTTTAGTAGATGTAGAGTATAAAAAGTATTATCAGTTTCACCACCTCAAGAATTTTTTTATTTTTCATGAATAAATGTTAGCAGTTAATAAAAATGAAATTCTTACTGTTTATAAATAACAATGAAATGTAACTGTTTTCTGTTAAGGGGTTCCCCGAATTTTCCCGCCAAAAAGCACATGGCTTTCAACAATTGTAAACAAAGCATTCAATTTGTGATCATGGATTACAGCTTTCATTAATTGAATTTGGATATAGATATTCAACTTAAGGTACAGTCAGGCAATGTTTTTAATTTTTTTATGGATTAAAACTAATTTGAAAGAAAAGTTTAAAAAATAAAACAATTTTTGACATCAAAACAACAGACGATCTGAAATATATTATGAATATTCAGTGACCTATATATTTTTGGAACTCTGCTAGGGGTCAAAGTTACATCATTTTTCAAGCCAATGGTGTGTATTCTCTGTTACAACTAATCAACTGCGTTTGATATAAATATTTCAATAAATTGAGATGTCAAAACTTACCATTTCAAAACAGAAATTTATACTGCAAAAGGTTTATTTTTTTATTTTTTAAGGAGGGATATTTGAAAGTTGTGTCAGGCTATAATATTTATCATTAAAACAGTTTGAACTCCCGATTTCTATTATGTAATCGAAGCCTTGCATGTTGTTCTATCTAATCATGCAACGTGGTTGTAAAATCACAATTTTATAAACAAAATACTCTGCTGGGACCGACAGGGAAATCAGTTTTGGCTGACCCAAGCAGACTAAAATATTGCCGGCCATCAGGTCCTGCAGAGCAACTAGTTTTGCCGGACCTGCATAAATTCTGCCCCTTAGGTCCGACAGGTCCGACGATTAGTTGCATCTCTGTAATATATCCTCTTGCTGCTTGGCTGAATTATCTATACAACAGTGACATAAACATTGGACTTACTCATTTCTTTTTCAATTTAACAACTAAATTCCTATGGTCAAAACTATTCATTAGTTTCAGACCTTTATATAACAAATCACTGTTTAATGTAATCATTCAGGTAATTTATAAATCCATCATATATATATATATTATATATGTTCCTGACCATATGCATATATTCATTTGGTTAATAATGAACTAGACCATATGATTACTTGGACCGTTTACAAGTTTTAAAAAACCCCATGGTCTTAATCTGGGTGTATTGTTAAAAGCAGTAGTTGAGTTGTAAGTATTTAGTAAAAAATAAGAAAATGCAACTTGATAATCTTCTTACCAAATTACATATTTCTAGAAGCTCAATATTATAAACATATTTCAAAGTTGTGATTAAAGACAAAAAATAATTTTATATTTATTCTTTACATTTATTTTCTCAAGTATTTCTGCTATATCCATAGAGTATCAATAATGAATATAAAAGTAAAAAAATTTGCACAACAGTGCTAATGTACTAACCACTAAAGTCCAATGATTGCCACCTTCGTTAACTGCAGCAATAATGTGCTCATAAGTGTTCAAATTCACCTTAAAGACAAATAAAATTCCATGTTTAACCTGTAATTTGATGATGCCCGAGGGACATGAAAATGTGACATTTTACACTAATCTTGTATTGTTTTTTTTAAGGAATAACATTAACTTTGGAAATTGTAATTATACACTATACATTTTTTTAGGGCATTTCACTTGTTTTCTTAATTCTACTGATAAATCTAGCATAAATATTTAGTAAATCAAAATAAAACCAGATGCTCCGCAGGGCGTAGCTTTATACGACCGAAGAGGTTGAACCCTGAATGGTTGGGGCAAGTATGGACACAACATTCAAGCTGGATTCAGCTCTAAATTTGGATTGTGATTAAATAGTTGACACAGCATAGGTTTCTGACACAGAATGAATGTGTTCTAATGAACTTAAAATTTTTGTTTTCTGTTAGAGCAATTCACTATGCTGTTGAATATTAATCCTCTCAAAAAAATGTTTGAAGAAATTTTCTTTTTTATTTATGAAATTTCAAATGAGAAAAATTGAACCCAATTTTTTTAATCACATCCGCCTTTCCCTTATTCCAAAACAAATCTCAATTAAAATTTCTAATGGAGTTTGCAACAATAACTACTCATTTAAATACATCATAAAATATTAAGATGTAAAAAAAACTGCTTGTTATCACTGAATGGTAAAGATTATTTTAATTTATGAGTTGGTAGTAAAAAGTGAATATACATTGTATATTGTATATAACAAAGATTTAAGTTGATTCTGGACAAAGAAAGATAACTCCAATTAAAAAAAAATCTTGCTATTGCACAATATTTTGCAATTAGATATTTCTTGCTTACTATTCTGGACAAAGAAAGATAACTCTAATTAAAAAAAAATTTGCTATTTCACAATATTGTGCAATTAGATATTTCTTGCCATTGCGCAATACTGTGCAATTGGAAAGACTTGCTATTGCACAATACTTAATATAATAATTTTAGATCCTGATTTGGACCAACTTGAAAACTTGGCCCATAATAAAAAATCTAAGTACATTTTTGGATTCAGCATATCAAAGAACCCCAAGATTTCAATTTTTGTTAAAATCAGACTAAGTTTGATTTTGGACCCTTTGGACTTTAGTGTAGACCAATTTGAAAACAGGACCAAAAATGAAGAATCTACATACACAGTTAGATTTGGTATATCAAAGAACCCCATTTATTCAATTTTTGATGAAATCAAACAAAGTTTAATTTTGGACCCCGATTTGTACCAACTTGAAAACTGGGCCAATAATCAAGAATCTAAGTACATTTTTAGATTCAGCATATCAAAGAACCTAACTGATTCATTTTTTGTCAAAATCAAACTAAGTTTAATTTTGGACCCTTTGGACCTTAATGTAGACCAATTTGAAAACAGGACCAAAAGTTAAGAATCTACATACACAGTCATGACAGTTAGATTCGGCATATCAAAGAACCCCAATTATTCAATTTTGATGAAATCAAACAAAGTTTAATTTTGGACCCTTTGGGCCCCTTATTCTGTTGGGACCAAAACTCCCAAAATCAATACCAACCTTCCTTTTATGGTCATAAACCTTGTGTTTAAATTTCATAGATTTCTATTTACTTATACTAACGTTATGGTGCGAAAACCAAGAAAAATGCTTATTTGGGTCCCTTTTTGGCCCCTAATTCCTAAACTGTTGGGACCTAAACTCCCAAAATCAATACCAACCTTCCTTTTGTAGTCATTAACATTGTGTTTAAATTTCATTGATTTCTATTTACTTAAACTAAAGTTATTGTGCGAAAACCAAGAATAATGCTTATTTGGGCCCTTTTTGGCCCCTAATTCCTAAACTGTTGAAACCAAAACTCCCAAAATCAATCTCAACCGTTCTTTTGTGGTCATAAACCTTGTGTCAAAATTTCATAGATTTCTATTAACTTAAACTAAAGTTATAGTGCGAAAACCAAGAAAATGCTTATTTGGGCCCTTTTTGGCCCCTAATTCCTAAAATGTTGGGACCAAAACTCCCAAAATCAATACCAACCTTCCTTTTGTGGTCATAAACCTTGTGTTAAAATTTCATAGATTTCCATTCACTTTTACTTAAGTTAGAGTGCGAAAACTAAAAGTATTCGGACGACGACGACGACAACGACGACGACAACGACGACGACGACGACGACGCCAACGTGATAGCAATATACGACGAAAAATTTTTCAAATTTTGCGGTCGTATAAAAAATGCATTACTATTGAGGACAATTTAATTATAGAAAAGGTTACTGTTCAATGAGGAAATTGCTTCTTATATACACTTAGAAAATATCAAATAAAAGCTATCTATTACCAATCGAAGGATAATTATCTGCCCTTGATTACAGTTAACATGATAAATCATCAAACATAGAGTTTAAATGCCTTGCTTGCAAACTTTGTTCAGTTGTTTTCTCAGGCATCGTAATTAACATTAACACCTAAATATTCTGAATATTTCTGTTGTACTGTTAAATGAAGGTTTTTTGTAATTAATTTGTTCCAACATGCCATAACTTGGCATTAGGGATGCTCATGAAAAAATCACTTGCTGTACCTAATGTTTATCATGTTAACTTTGCGGGACAATTACATATTCTCAAAGTGGTGATTGAAATAAGACTACTATAACAGACTCCTACACACTAGTCTTTCCTTTCATGAATTGATGATATCATATGCTAGCTTTGATTAATATTAATTTGAATTTGCATTTCAGAATAATTATTTCTTGATACATGCATTAAACGTGAAAAAACAAAATTTAAAGCTACTTTACCCCACGTAATAAGCCATGAACCGTTTCCATTCCGTTGAAGATGGCTGTGAAGATTACAGCAGTTAGGTGGTAAACACCACTGAATCTTATGGCCAGCAAATGCAGAAAACAATCAATGATCTGTAATAATATAACAGTAGAATTGTTATTTAAGCTCGACTAATTACTGCATCATAATTTCAAATTCAAAACATAATGATTATGCACATAAAGGTTAAATCCTGAACAGATTTTTTTTTAGCAGAAATGGATAATCTTTTAAGTTCATGTTATACTTAATGAAATCACAATATATTCTATAGTTTTTAAAATATAAGTTCAATTTTAACACCTTAATGAATGCTTTTAATTGAAATTACCCTGAATTCCAATAGTGTTTTATCCAATCCGGAGTTACACTAGTTTTTTATTATGAGAACTATTTTAAAATTTAAGATGTTATGCAGGTAAAATCTGAACAAATATTTGTTCTCTTGTAACCATATCCTGTATGAAAATATTGTAAATTTAAGAACAAGTACCAACTGACATATATATATATATATTATGTACACAGGCATGTATCACCATCATTGATGGCGAGCGGATGGAAAAATCTGTTGTCGAGTTGTCACTGACTCAGACATATATATATATATAAATATAATATATAAATATAATTATTTTCTGTGACTGTATCTTACATTAATTTGTAGGATCCTTTACTATAGATAATTGAGCTGATCTGTAACAATAACATCTCTATGCCTTATATATCATGTACTGTAGTACGCCGCTAGATTAAAACTGACGAGGAAAGGTAACACACGGCCACTGAAAGTTTTATTATTGTAGAGCCCAAGTGGTCGTGTGGTCTAGCAGGACGGCTGCAGTGCAGGCGATTTTGTTGTCACGATATCACAGTAGCATGGGTTTGAATCCCGCCGAGGGAAGAACAAAAAATTTGCGAAAGCAAATTTACAGATCTAAAATTGTTGGGTTGATGTTTAGACGAGTTGTATATATATATGTACGAGTCTAAATTGAAAACTTCGTTCAAACCTATGATTGCGTTGGAAAAAAAACTGCAATTTTTATACGTGTGCATGTTAAACAAATTTCTTTAGGGTGTAAATACAGCGCAAACATCATTTTCCAAAAGACCAAAACAGTGAAAAAGTATATTAAAAATATGTATATATACAACTCTAAACATCAACCCAACAATGTTAGATCTGTAAATTTGCTTTCACAAATTTTTTGTTCTTCTCTCGCTGGGATTTGAACCCATGCTACTGAGATATCATGACACCAAATCCCCTGCACTGTAGCGGTCCCGCTAGACCATACGACCACCTGGGCTTCATAGTGGCCGGGTGTTACCTTTCCACGTCGGTTTATGGATGCCTATGTGTAGTGAAAAATTACGAATCAGTTCCACTCTAACATAGTTAGTTGATTTTTTAGGCACTTTATACATGTTATATGTATAAATATACTCATATTCATAATATACAACTCATCTCAGCATAAGCCCAACAATCATGACAATGATAGACCTGTATATAATATATGTATAGTGAAAAACTTACATCATCTGACACTAGTGACTTCAATTGAATAATTGATGTGTCCGATATCGTATGTGGACCTATTCTTCCTATTATAGAGTCTGTGCCATGCTGTTGTCTCCAGATTTTCTCAACTTCTGAAGAATATTTTTTTTGGTGATTTAAAAATAGAATTATGTCATAAACTATGTATGTTTGCATGGCAATTAAAATTTATTATACATGAACATGAATCCTTTTCCAGTCAGAATGTAACAGCTGATTAAATGAAGTTATTTTTATCAACTCTATGAACACAAAACTTCTAATCCAGGCAGGGGATGTAAGCTATAAAGTGTAAATCAAAAGTTCGTCATTGAGGTTGTTTGTTGACCTTTATGAATGATAAGCATTAGATAAACCAATAATATTCTATGACCCTGGTGTACTTCAATTGTTCTATGGAGACTCTGATTTACCTAAGGAATGACTGTAATATTTTTTTTCGGTTTATGAAACATCGCCTTAGAGGTGTACTGCAATTATAAGCTAAACTATGATTAAAAATGAGACATTATCAAAGCAATTTATATTAATTTACATAGATTGAAATGCCTAGTTTTTAAAATTGATTGTTACTGAAGAAGAGCGCTTGAAATTTAACATATGCAGTGTTTCTCTAGAAATATTTTATATATTACCAATTTCATGTTGATCAAGGTTTATTCCAGGATATACATCATGCTCCATCCTACCAAAGAGTGCATTTTCACTGGAAGTTAATTCTGTCATTGTACAATGATCTGGTAAGTTTTTACTCTTTTTCTGACTGTCTAAAGGCGTGTGTATAGAGTTGTTAAGTGTGACCATTTTCTGTTTTCTGGATAGTTTTTGGCGAATCGGCAGACCAGAAAGAGTTGGAACACAGTTGTCGATGTATGTATCCACATTTTGCAGCATGGTTTTCACTTTTAACAAAGTGTCTGTTGATGATAAGGTGTAAACCCCAGTGGATATCTGCTTAATAATGTCTACGCATTCGTTTCTTAAAGCACTTTCAGACTTTGTGTTGATATTGGAAGGTGAAATATTTTCAACTGAATGTGTCTCTGAGTTGCAGGGTTTGTCACTGAAGTTAGTGTCCAAATTGAACAAAGGCTGACTGGTATATTTTTCGGGAAGGAGATCCCAGCTTCCAGATGGAATGTTAGTTATCACTGCCAACAAATGTTTGCATGGCCAATGATAACGCTTTCAATCTGGACAAGTGCAATGAGGAATTTCCTCACCATATACAATATCATATCTGTTATCAGTTTCGGCACTCTGAACTGTGAAGCATTTGGTAGAAGTAGACGTAATATTGTCAATGGAAATATGTGTCACATTAGGTGGTAGCCTATTTAGACAATGGACTACAAACTGTCGTGGCCTGTTTTGTAAAAACATTGGCACACTGATGTTGTACTGACGAACCTCCTCGAGACAACATATATTTAGTCTTTTATACCTGTAAAACATAGAAATATGAACATGTACTTTAAAAAATAAACTATAGTGAATAGAGAATGAGTCTTTTGGTCAATTTTGAAAATAAAATGTTAAGTGTTTTTCAGATATTCTATTGTCTTTTATACGGTAGATGAAATGCTCGTCTACATAAATATAAAATTTTAATCCTTGTATCTATGATGAATTTATTAGCAACCACTGGGTCGATGCCACTGCTGGTGGAGTTTTAATTCCCTGAGGGTATCATCAGCCCAGTAGTTAGCACTTCTGTGCTGACATGAATTATCCTGGATATGGTCATATCTATAAATTATCGGTTTACAAACTTTTGAATTTTTGAAATTCTAAGGCTTTTCTATCTTATCAAAACCATGCCTCGGTAGTTGTCATAGACATCTGACCCCCTAAATACAGTATCAAAACATTATTTATCAAAACCATGCCTCGGTAGTTGTCATAGACATCTGACCCCCTAAATACAATATGAAAACATTATTTATCAAAACCATGCCTTGGTAGTTGTCATAGACATCTGACCTCCTATATACAGTATCAAAACACCATTTATCAAAACAATTCCTCGGTAGTTGTCATAGACATCTGACCCCCTAAATTCAATATGAAAACATTTTTAATCAAAACCATGCCTCGCTAGTTGTCATAGACATCTGACCTCCTATATACAGTATCAAAACACCATTTATCAAAACAATTCCTCGGTAGTTGTCATAGACATCTGACCCCCTAAATTCAATATGAAAACATTTTTAATCAAAACCATGCCTCGCTAGTTGTCATAGACATCTGACCTCCTATATACAGTATCAAAACATTATTTATCAAAACCATGCCTCGGTAGTTGTCATAGACATCTGACCCCCTAAATTCAATATGAAAACATTATTTATCAAAACCATGCCTAGGTAGTTGTCATAGACATCTGACCTCCTATATACAGTATCAAAACATTATTTATCAAAACCATGCCTCGGTAGTTGTCATAGACATCTGACCCCCTAAATACAGTATAAAAACACCATTTATCAAAACCATGCCTCGGTAGTTGTCATAGACATCTGACCTCCTAAATACAGTATAAAAACACCATTTATCAAAACCATGCCTCGGTAGTTGTCATAGACATCTGACCTCCTAAATACAGTATCAAAACACCATTTATCAAAACCATGCCTAGGTAGTTGTCATAGACATCTGACCTCCTAAATACAGTATCAAAACACCATTTATCAAAACCATGCCTCGGTAGTTGTCATAGACATCTGACCTCCTATATACAGTATCAAAACACCATTTATCAAAACCATGCCTCGGTAGTTGTCATAGACATCTGACCTCCTAAATACAGTATAAAAACACCATTTATCAAAACCATGCCTCGCTAGTTGTCATAGACATCTGACCTCCTATATACAGTATCAAAACATTATTTATCAAAACCATGCCTCGGTAGTTGTCATAGACATCTGACCACCTAAATACAGTATAAAAACACCATTTATCAAAACCATGCCTAGGTAGTTGTCATAGACATCTGACCTCCTAAATACAGTATCAAAACACCATTTATCAAAACCATGCCTCGGTAGTTGTCATAGACATCTGACCCCCTAAATACAGTATAAAAACATTATTTATCAAAACCATGCCTCGGTAGTTGTCATAGACATCTGACCTCCTAAATACAGTATAAAAACATTATTTATCAAAACCATGCCTCGGTAGTTGTCATAGACATCTGACCACCTAAATACAGTATCAAAACACCATTTATCAAAACCATGCCTAGGTAGTTGTCATAGACATCTGACCTCCTAAATACAGTATCAAAACACCATTTATCAAAACCATGCCTCGGTAGTTGTCATAGACATCTGACCTCTTAAATACAGTATCAAAACACCATTGATCAAAACCATGCCTCGGTAGTTGTCATAGACATCTGACCCCCTAAATACAGTATAAAAACACCATTTATCAAAACCATGCCTCGCTAGTTGTCATAGACATCTGACCACCTAAATACAATATGAAAACATTTTTAATCAAAACCATGCCTCGGTAGTTGTCATAGACATCTGACCTCCTAAATACAGTATAAAAACACCATTTATCAAAACCATGCCTCGCTAGTTGTCATAGACATCTGACCTCCTATATACAGTATCAAAACATTATTTATCAAAACCATGCCTCGGTAGTTGTCATAGACATCTGACCCCCTAAATACAGTATAAAAACACCATTTATCAAAACCATGCCTCGGTAGTTGTCATAGACATCTGACCTCCTAAATACAGTATCAAAACACCATTTATCAAAACCATGCCTCGGTAGTTGTCATAGACATCTGACCCCCTAAATACAGTATAAAAACATTATTTATCAAAACCATGCCTCGGTAGTTGTCATAGACATCTGACCCCCTAAATACAGTATAAAAACACCATTTATCAAAACCATGCCTAGGTAGTTGTCATAGACATCTGACCTCCTAAATACAGTATCAAAACACCATTTATCAAAACCATGCCTCGGTAGTTGTCATAGACATCTGACCCCCTAAATACAGTATAAAAACATTATTTATCAAAACCATGCCTCGGTAGTTGTCATAGACATCTGACCTCCTAAATACAGTATAAAAACATTATTTATCAAAACCATGCCTCGGTAGTTGTCATAGACATCTGACCACCTAAATACAGTATCAAAACACCATTTATCAAAACCATGCCTAGGTAGTTGTCATAGACATCTGACCACCTAAATACAGTATCAAAACACCATTTGTCAAAACCATGCCTCGGTAGTTGTCATAGACATCTGACCTCCTAAATACAGTATCAAAACACCATTTATCAAAACCATGCCTCGGTAGTTGTCATAGACATCTGACCTCCTAAATACAGTATCAAAACACCATTTATCAAAACCATGCCTAGGTAGTTGTCATAGACATCTGACCCCCTAAATACAGTATCAAAACACCATTTATCAAAACCATGCCTCGGTAGTTGTCATAGACATCTGACCCCCTATATACAGTATCAAAACACCATTTATCAAAACCATGCCTCGGTAGTTGTCATAGACATCTGACCTCCTATATAAAGTATCAAAACACCATTTATCAAAACCATGCCTCGGTACTTGTCATAGACATCTGACCCCCTAAATACAGTATAAAAACATTATTTATCAAAACCATGCCTCGGTAGTTGTCATAGACATCTGACCCCCTAAATACAGTATAAAAACACCATTTATTAAAACCATGCCTCGGTAGATGTCATAGACATCTGACCCCCTAAATACAGTATAAAAACATTATTTATCAAAACCATGCCTCGGTAGTTGTCATAGACATCTGACCCCCTAAATACAGTATAAAAACACCATTTATCAAAACCATGCCTCGGTAGTTGTCATAGACATCTGACCCCCTAAATACAGTATAAAAACATTATTTATCAAAACCATGCCTAGGTAGTTGTCATAGACATCTGACCCCCTAAATACAGTATAAAAACACCATTTATCAAAACCATGCCTCGGTAGTTGTCATAGACATCTGACCCCCTAAATACAGTATAAAAACACCATTTATCAAAACCATGCCTCGGTAGTTGTCATAGACATCTGACCTCCTAAATACAGTATCAAAACACCATTTATCAAAACCATGCCTAGGTAGTTGTCATAGACATCTGACCTCCTATATACAGTATCAAAACACCATTTATCAAAACCATGCCTAGGTAGTTGTCATAGACATCTGACCTCCTAAATACAGTATAAAAACACCATTTATCAAAACCATGCCTCGGTAGTTGTCATAGACATCTGACCTCCTATATACAGTATCAAAACACCATTTATCAAAACCATGCCTCGGTACGTAGTTGTCATAGACATCTGACCCCCTAAATACAGTATAAAAACACCATTTATCAAAACCATGCCTCGGTAGTTGTCATAGACATCTGACCTCCTAAATACAGTATCAAAACATTATTTATCAAAACCATGCCTAGGTAGTTGTCATAGACATCTGACCTCCTAAATACAGTATAAAAACACCATTTATCAAAACCATGCCTCGGTAGTTGTCATAGACATCTGACCACCTATATACAGTATCAAAACACCATTTATCAAAACCATGCCTCGGTAGTTGTCATAGACATCTGACCACCTAAATACAGTATAAAAACACCATTTATCAAAACCATGCCTAGGTAGTTGTCATAGACATCTGACCTCCTAAATACAGTATCAAAACACCATTTATCAAAACCATGCCTCGGTAGTTGTCATAGACATCTGACCTCCTAAATACAGTATCAAAACACCATTTATCAAAACCATGCCTAGGTAGTTGTCATAGACATCTGACCTATATAAAGTATCAAAACACCATTTATCAAAACCATGCCTAGGTAGTTGTCATAGACATCTGACCTCCTATATAAAGTATCAAAACACCATTTATCAAAACCATGCCTAGGTAGTTGTCATAGACATCTGACCACCTAAATACAGTATAAAAACATTATTTATCAAAACCATGCCTCGGTAGTTGTCATAGACATCTGACCACCTATATACAGTATCAAAACACCATTTATCAAAACCATGCCTCGGTAGTTGTCATAGGTAGTTCAATTGATCCACTAAGTTAAAAGGGTATTTATTCTATGTGTATTCTGTTTCTTTAATAATTTTAAAGACTGAACTTTAGTGATGTTAGTTGTATAAGATTGTGCTAAAATAAATAGACTCATATAATTGATATCATCTATGTACCATGTATCAATTCTCAATTTTAACAGACTGCCTAGTGATTCCCTCAATGATAATCACAGAGCTCCAGATAAGAATTCATAAGTTGGGGTTTTTACCCACCATTTTCTTATATAATTGGGTGATTAAGTTTTTTAATTGCATTATCAATTCCAATTCACCCTTCAGGTTAATATCAAATTGGGTTTTTCACCACCAAGCTCCTTAATGTATTGGGTTTTTTCATCGACACAATATTGAATTTTTAGGCAATATCAACCCCAATTTTTTTCCATCTTAAATTAATATGTTTCTGTCTTTGTTTAGCTCTTTTATTTGGTTTAGGGTTATGGTTAGGGTTATTTGCTAGCTGTTTTATTTGGTTTATTCACTGAGGAGCAATTGTAGGTTTAATTTGTGTCCCGTTTCAAACCTTTTGCCAGTTTTGTATTTTCTCACAAAAAAGGATATGTGTATTCACAGGCACTCGTCTTATACCTTTATATAATAAATTCTGAGACCAGTGCCTGATCAGTGGGTGTGTGCATGGTGTGTGTATTCATTAATTAACCGTAAAATGAATAAAAAATAGTATGTAAACTCTAATTATACTTGAATGATTTTCTTTTATTCAATTTACATAAATCTGGGTTTAGTTGTCTTTTATTAGAACTTTTGGTTTCTGATGCTTTATCATTTCATAATTGATTTGGCCTTTCACTTTTTCCAACTGAATTCGTTTTTGATGAAACCCCATGTTTATTAGCAATGTTCTCGTTATGTTATGCACACACGCCCGTGCGTTCGATGGACGCTTCCTAAAAACACTGGCTGAGTCTTGTTATCATTATAACTTTCCCTCAGTTTTCCAAAAGAAGCTGAAAACATGCTTCTATTCAATATTTTAACCGGACATTCACTTTCGTCTTAATTCAATGTATGTTATGAAAAATCCCGAGCAATGCGAAAAAAATGTGGCTAATTGGATAAACACCGAGAAGATCAAAATGTTTACAAAAACACATGTACCTATTGAGCAACGGAAAACTCAAACAGGGAACCATTTCAGCTACTTGATGCAGGGATCTATTTTTAGAATGACAGGAAATTTCCAATTATAAATATTATAAAAATAGTTTATGCGACGACTGTAAACAGATAAGGGTAAATAACACAAACGGTACCCAATAAAAGGGTTGAGAACTCATGGTTTTGGCATATAATTGGGTTTTCCGTTGAATTAATTGGGTTGTTGAACACTTCAATGGACAATTGCATTGGGCATACTATTATTTGTATTGCGTGATCACGCACATACGCAGCTTATCTGGAGCTCTGAATCACATAAAAGGCTACCATTAAATGGTCCTTGCCACTAATCAAATTTACCTATGCTCAGTGAGGGCAAACAAAAACAAATGACATAGGACTTTTTCTATCAATTGGCAAGGGGGAACTTTACATGCATATGTGTAACATAAAATTAAGAATGGAAAGGGGGAATGTGTCAAACAGACAACAACCTGATCATAGAACAGGTTGGGAACAAACCCTCTATATGGTGATTATACCTGTATAGAGGGATAATCCTTCTATAGAGGGGTAAAATTATCCCTCTATAGGGGGGTATTTTTGTTTAGACTGGATTTAAATCAAAATAGGGCAGAATGGCATTCTCTACTTATTATGGCAGTAACCTGGAACAGTTGATGCACCAATTGATGTATTTAATTTAATATGCACATGCCCAGTTTGATGCTTATCTGACTAAATATAAAATCTATTGTTCACCATGATTGAAAGCTGTGATGATCAGGTAAATTCTACTCACTTATGCCTCACTGAACAGAATTTCTATTGTTAGATTTAACATGAAATTTAAAGGTCAATTATTCCTTTTGTTGTTGATCAGGTGTTCAGATAGGTTTACAATAGATTGCAAGTTTTGTCACTTTAGCAGAAAACTGGTTATCCCAATTTTTAGTAAAGTGCATATGTTGATGCATATAATGCTAGAGATTATAGCCAATATAACTAGAAAATGCCATTCTGCCCTAATTTGCTTTAAATCCAGTGCAAACAAAAATACCCCTCTATAGAGGGATAATTTTATCCTTCTGAAGAAGGATTATCCCTCTATAGAGATATAATCACCATACAGGGGGTTTGTTCCCAACCTGTAGAACAGACAATGACAGAAAGTTACCAACAGGTTTTCAATGCAGCAAGAAAATCATGCACCTGGAGGCGTCCTTCAGCTGGCCCCTCAACAAATATTTACACTAGTTCAGTGATAATAAACACAAATATTAGACTCTAAATAATACAAAGAAACTATATAGCTAAAATTGATAATATTACAAGACTAAAAAGTATCAACAAAGGCCAGAGGCAGAGGCTCCTGACTTGAGAAATGCACAAAAATGTGGTATACTTCAATTTCATGAAATGAGGTACGAGAGATGAGGTACAAGAGACAAATTTAACATGCAGTACTAATACACAGGCACATGTTTCTACCCACTATCAGCGTATATATACAAAAAATTAACTTGTAACTATTCGTTGATAGTTGGTCTTTATGCCTATGGATAGAAACCATTGCGTGTGTACATGGACGCATCCAGCCTTTAAAAAAGGGGCTTCCCCACTCAGGATAAAAAGGGGGGGTGGGAGAAATCATATGTCCCCATTCAAATGTAAAATGTATTGATCGTCCAAAAAGGTGGGGGCCGGAACCCTCCGCCTCACTGGTGTACTATCACTATAATTTACCATTCAAACCCCGGTTTCTTGTTTTTAAAACAATGTATCTGTTTCTAGTTTGTAACTCATTTAAGTCAATTGCCGAATTGGCCAATTCATTAGTCTCGATCACCCAGACGCATTATGAATATAGCGTCTGGATTTTTGTGTCTTTGGATTTCGTTCATAGATGGCGTTTTAAAATTTGGTAATGACCTTGACCACATGTTCCCGGAAGGTAAAAACTTCAGGAATATGGACGATAACATGCGGCAGTGGTTGACCAGAATGTGAGTTTCAGTGTAAAATTAAACGTTTAAACAGCATGGAAACTAGACAATTAACTTATCAAGGTTCATGTTTACGAATGTCTCTTTTAAATTTATAGGATAGGGAAAAGGTAGTTTTTTTACACATAACTCGGAAAGGGGGGGGGGGGTTGCAAACTACATGCAATCCTTGGTTGTTATTACAACCTACTGTTTTTGTACACCTTTATCTACAAAAACAGTAGGTTGTAACAACCAAGGATTAGTTTGCAAAATTGCAAAATCCTTGTAACAACTAGCAGGGGTGTGGAAATATTTGCTGTGGGCACTTGTCCCTGGGCAAGTAAAATTGTAAAGTTCATTTGTCCGGAAAAAAGTTACTTGTCCTGATGGTCCCAATAAATATTGAAGTGTTTTATTGTAGTTATGTAGTTATGATTCTTAGCACTGTTTTGCATCACAAACAAATGAAATCCATTTGTTTATATATTATGTGTAAAAATTTAGGAAAGTAGGTTAACATCTATGGGACAGAAACCTTACAGCAAACCAACCAATGAAATGACATGTAAAGGTATTTTTTGCAGCAGTTTTTGAATAAAAATTGTAGCCAGTAGGTACATATAATGATATACTAATTTAGAGGACAGTGAGTAAAATGGAAATTAAATAATGGATAAACTATTGATTTTTTTGCTGTTTCTCTCAACTGCTTTTTTTGATCTATAAATATAAAGACAAAATAATTATTTATTTTCTGAATTTCCATACTAGATAGCCAGGTTCAATCTGATATTCACGATGTCTGAAATTCTCGCTTCCGTATTTTTTTTTAATACTCCCTTTCCTCCATTTGCGTTTTAGGTTTTTTACTCGACTCATTACTCTTTTTGTCTTGCTTTCCCAGTGTTTTATAAAGTATTTATCAATTTGAATCTCGATACAAAATCATATAAAATGGTACTTCCGGTACATGATGTATGAAACATAATCAAAGATTCCGTGTCAATGGATAAAACCAATGCAATGTTATGCAACTCGGGTTCGCATACTTATTTTTATTTATTTTGTTAATCTATCTTTTTTCGGTAACTTTTGGTTACGTTCTGTTGGAAATATTATATTGCTATACAATAATATGTAATATTTATCGTCATGAACATTGGTGTTTTTACTCGCTGACCATTGGTTTCTTTTACATAAATTACACATCTTTATACATTTTGAACATGCTGAAATTAACTCTATATTTTTGTTGGATTTCAACTTTGTCTTTTATAATATTTTACTTGTCCACGGGCAACCCAGACAAAAATAATTACTTGTCCGTTGTTCAAATGTACGAGTCGGGCGAGTCGGGCATAGCATTTCCACACCCCTGACTAGTATCATAAAATAAAATGTTTCGGACAGTTTGTGTTGGGTATGTAGTTTTAAATATTTTACCCCATGCATCGATCACTGAAATCTTAGACTACTATAACACAGTAGTCTCAGCTGAAATCTCAATATAAAAAAAAAACAAAACTACCACACATGTCATTTGACTCTTGAGTCTTGAGGTATACTGCAAATCACAAGGATACTTAATAAAGGATATTTAATATGACTAATCTGCAGTAAGCACCAAGAATTGATGCTTAAAGGTAAGTCCCTTCTTGTTCTTAATGCAGATGAGTCAAACTCCTAAATTAATTAAAATATATTAAAAGCATCTATAATACTAAAATTACGAGGTCCAATTTGTCAGCCGTCATCGGGTAAAAACGACAAATCAAAGAATTCAACTCTATATATAACTAATATAGGACAATGGTGTAGATTAAAAATTACACCACTCCAGACCCTTTTGTTTTCCACATAATTAATATTGCCAATAATTAACAAGTTCCTGGTCTAATCCGATACCGATACCAATAGTATATGCACCTGTTAGCTATTACCTTATCTGTACGTTCCGCATTTGACAGGCGCACCACCAAACGGTGTATTTAGGATTTTGCTATATACACGGGTCATAATCAAAGGGCTGACACTACTAAATTCAATCATTGTCAAATTGTTCCCTATTGTAGCTTTATTCAGCAATCAGCAAGACTTTCTAAGATAACTAATATAGGACAATGCTGTTGATTAAAAAATACCCCATTCCTGGATAGCCTGGACCTTTTGTTTTCCAAATAATTAATATTTCAAATAATTGATAAGTTGCAGGTCGACGGGTTCACACAGAAAGATTTGAAAGCAAAGAAAACTGTGTATCTTATAATCGACATGACTTTATCAGATGACAATACCAATTACTAAAATAAGGCTTAGGCATAGTTATATACTTTAATTCAGTCACGGACCCGCGATATCACGGGTGTGTACTTCTATTTTTTAAGATTATAGATTCTGTGTCCAGCCAGCAAAGATCATCAAGGGACGGTGCAAGAAAATATGAAATTCTTCTTACAATAAGACAATTTATCCTCATGCTATATATATAGATTATGCCATTTAGAATGCACTTACTGAAACTAACAATTAAACAAATACAGGATTACTGTTGTAACAATTGTTGATAGCCATAAAAGGCTGATTAGTATTGAGAATGAAATAAAAAATATGACCAACAGAATAGAGTATATTATAACCAGTGGTTTCGTTAGCCCAAAATAGAAGGGCGCCGCGCCCTGGGTGCCCTAAGCAGCGCCATGTGTGCCCTTAGCCGCTCCCTTCTGCCCTGACGCCGTTTTCTGAAAAAAAAACCTTGTGCCGTTTTGGTAAAATTGCCTTTTGTTTCGTCGATTTCTTATCAGAAGTTAAATTACATATATGACACCTGGTGATTGCCCCCAGGTAACGAGGTTAATCATGTCATTACAATCAATTATTGTGGATTAGACTTCAAAGGTGTTAATTACTAGGTAATTTAATTAAGACAATGTACCTTTTTGTCATAAATATAGTCACAATGGAAGAGTGTATGAATGAAGACTTTCATGAATTTAGAATTGAATTGAAGTAATCAACTTTGCCTTCACAGAAACATCGTCCATCTCAACTTGTGAGCGACATGTCACAAGCAGACGTAAACATTTTGGAAATTAATTTTGGCGGGGACGTAGACAAAAGAAATGAGCAGTGCCTTCTATCATAAAAACGCCCTGCCCTTCACTGGCACCCTGCCCCTTTTGAATTCTAGCTAGAGCACTGATAACTATCTATAATCTATGTACATTGTAATCTATGTATAAAGTATCTGCATTGAGTTGCATCTGAAATAGTAAAATACTGACATATTATATCTTTTCCAGGTCAATTATCTGTATTGAATGGCTGGAGAATACAAACCTAGTACAAATGTATATAGAGGAATGAAGAGGCCTCACAATTATAACTGACTGTCATTGGGTAATTTTATTATTAATAAAAAATTGAGAATGGAAATTGGAACGTGTCAAAGAGACAACAACCTGACAAAAGAGCAGAAAACAGCCAAAGACCACCAATAGCTCTACAACACACTGAGAAAATCCTGCACACAAAGGCATGCTTCAGCTGCCACCTAAACAAAAATGTGTACTACTCCTGGTAACATGGGGTCAAGGTGATAACGAATGTTCTACTACATGTATACTACGAAATATATAAATGAACTAAAATTAAAAATCATACAAGACTAACAAAGGCAAGAGGCTCCTGACTTGGGACATACGCAAAAATGTGTAGGGGTTAAACATGTTTTGCAAGATCTCAACCTATCCAGCTAGCCATTGTAGAAAAACAAAAACAATAGGCACAGTAAATCTCAGTTTAAAAAAGTCATATTTAGTCCTATGTCAGAATAGGAAACAAAACAAACTAAGCAAAATTACGATACATAAATTAACAAAGGACTACTAGCAGTTACTGACATGTTCCTCAGACATATGTGAACTTAACTAAATGTCATACACAATATATGTTTTATCACTTTTTTACTTCTTTTTTTTTAGCATATGAAATATATCTTGAATATATTGTAAATATATCTTGAATATATTGTAACAATGTTTTTTTTAAGAATATTTTTTTTGTACCCTAATACCGGACGACATGAATTACATGTACCAATAAGAAAAATAATTTCTTTGGTTTTATTCCAATACAGATGCATGAAGTCAGACTAAATGTTTTTGAACCTTGCATATCTACTTGAACTTGTTTCTTAGTATTGCAAAATTACTTTATTCAGTAAAATTTCTAAACAAATGTATAGTTTTGTAGTCATTGGTCTCATACAAATTGCATTTTATTAAACCTGGGTAAATTATATTTCAGCAAAAGGCTTTGCCATCAAATACATGTATTTCATCTCCGAAGAATAAGAACAACAGTCCTGATGATGGTGACAGGTCAAATTAATCTAACAGGTAACACATTCATGACATATTGTTTTCAGGCTTTTCCATTTAAACATGCATGCATGCATATTGGGACCAGGGAAGACACTTAGAGATCCAAAGTTACAATGTGTAGTGGGGTTAATTCCATTGAAAATGTTAGTGAAATTCTCAATTGGCTTCTATCAGTTGATTATTGATTGACTTTATTAACTTAATATTTCTGTAACAATTGTACATGTATTAACAATAAGCCACTTCATGATATCCATTACCAAAAATGTTGTGTAGTCTGATTATAACCACAGAATTTACTTTGCTTTTCAGATACTAGTGAAGAAATGAAGAAACAAGAGTAGACACCATTTGACCAACTGTGCTTACAATACTTGTGCAATAGTTGTAGTTGATGTCCATACTACATTATTATCATACATGTATGATAATACATTACTGCATCCACAGAATTATCATCTTGGTCGACAATGCCTCTCATTTCTTAATAAATTGCATTTGTTATTTTGGTTGTATGATTTTCTAAAAAGACTTGTTTGTTATTAATGGAGTAGAATGTTGAAAAAAACAAATGACAAAGATCATTGTTGAATGAAGTGCAAGTACTTTTTTAAAGTTTTAAATAGACAATTAGTATGGTTTTTGAGCGATTTAAAAAAGATATTTCAATTTGTTTCCAGTACATTAATAAGCATTTTATCACAAAATCAGTGGCAGATCCAGAAATTTTCATAAGTTGGGGTCCACTGACTGCCTATGAGGGGGTCCGGCCCACTCCAGTCATACTTCAGTGATTCCCTATATAATCAACCAATTTTTTTTCCAGAAAAGGGGAGGCCTGGGCCTCCTGGCCCCCTTTTAAATCCGCCTCTGACAATACCATGAAAATAAATTTGCTGTAGCTATTTGTTGTATTTCGTTTTCATTGTTTATTTCTGACATAAAACCCCCTTAAAAAAATACAATTTGAAACTAGAAACAATTATCCTAAAAATTGTATTTTAATATTAAAACCAAAGAGAATGAAGAAAGAGCACTATCAAGTGTACCTTAATATGATTCTGAAAAATATTCATTACATTGAATGCTTATAATTATCAGAATAATGAGATATGGTATGATTGCCACTTAGATTTATATCCACCAGAGTTCAAATATTGTGCATTCAATTTGTAGGTCACCTTTCAACCTTCAACAATGAGCAAAATCCATAGCCTATAGTAAGATTTAAAAGGCTCTTAACATGGCAAAAAAAACATTGTTTATATAACTGATATTTCTTAATTAATGAATGTTCAATTGTTATGATGGAGAAAATAAGTGGCATTACAGTTTATCATGTTTCTGTCATGGACACAAAGACCATCTAGGAGTTTTCCAAATGCCTACTTTGGACATTCAAACAACAAGTAGGAATAAAAGAATCTACTTTAGTGTTGAATATATTAAATTGAGAATAGAGATGGGGAATGTGTCAAAGAGACCACTAAGGAGAAGAAAACAGCAAAAGGACACCAATGCGTCTTCATCACAGCGAAGAAAATCTAGCTCACACAGGCAGGCTTTAGCTGGACTCTAAACAAAATGTGTACTAGTTCAGTGAAAATAGATGTCATACAAAACTTCAAAACATATAAATGAACTAAAATTGAAAATCCTACAAGGCTATATAACATGTATAAAAATAAGAAGATGTATAATTTCCAATGAGACAACTCTCCACAAGAGACCAAATGATGCAGAAATTAAACGACTATAGGTTACTGTACATCCTTCAACAATGAGCAAAACCCATACAACGTAATACCAATATACAGTTGTATAAAGATGAAGGAAAAACAAACATGAACAAACGACAACCACTGAATTAGAGGCTGTTGCCTTGGGACAGGCACATACATACAGAATGTGGTTGGGTTAAACATGTTAGCTTTATCCCAACCCTCTCCCTAACCTAGGACAGTGGTGTAACAGTGCAACATAAGAACGAACTATAAAAAATCAGTTGAAAAAGGCTGAAGTCAAAAGATGGATACAAATAGAAATACTACATAGAGTGGACGGGTACTTGTATATCCCAACAACAAAGGTACATTTGAGTATGATTGCCAATGAGACAACTCAATCAAAGTTCAAATAAAGTGGATGTTAGCAATTATTGCCAACTGTACAGTCTTCAACAATGAGTAAAACCCATATCATATAGTCTGCTGTTAAAGGCCCAGACATAAATTATATGAACAATTCAAATGAGAAACTGACGGCCTAATTTATTACAAAACAAAAATATCGAAAATTAAAAATGACATGCATGAACAACAACCGCTGAACTAAAGCTTAAGGCATACATGTAAGACTGTACAAGGGTTAAATAATACTATTAATTTGAAAGCATGCCTTTTATGGCTTGATTTATAAATACCAAGCTATCTACCTAATTGCCAACCGCGGAAATAACTTTTCAGAAAATACACAGGAGCCCCTGAGATGAACCCTGGTTTTTGGTAGGGTTTGTGATGCTTTCTTTAGTTTTTGCTGTTGTGTTGTGTCCTTCTTTATGACTAGAAATACTAGGAAAAAGAAATAACCTAGTAAACTGAAATAGTAAGTCTATCAAGCCTCTAATCCTTGTTGTTAGAGTATTTTTAAGACTTAGTTAAGTTAAAATAAAATTGCAATGAATAACAATACAGTCGAAAGTACATGTAGGTCAACAAATACTATCTCATATGATGTGGCTATATATGTATGTAGATTTATGTTAAATTGAAGGGCATGTAAATAAAATAATCAGATTTTCCTGTTCTTTTAGTTAAAATCATTCACAGCCTAAAAAATCTGGTGAAATTCTGTTGATTGATGTGCAACTCAGTATATTATATAAAGGCATACGACTACAATTCACACATATGCACATTACATAAAATCATGAGTTACTTAATCCTGCAAAAATTCATAGAAGAATATTGACAGCAATCGATCAATGCAATACTGCTTTGCTCTACAAAATAAAACAAATTCATTATACATTAATAAATACTGAATCACCGGTGTAAAAAAATCATTAATTGTCTAAAATAATAGTCTGAGGTCTGACACAATCAAATAAGACCTTGTACAGCTGTTGTATACTTGCAGTGTTTTATTCCTTTAATAAACAATTTCCAGGGTAACAAAGAAATACAATATTAAAGACTTCAAATCAAAGAGGACTGACAGAAGACCAAATAAGGTAGGCATCACAGAAAAAAATAAAATAGCTTTTCAAGACGTCATGATTATTTGGACTAGCCTAGTCCTATAATATTAGCATCAAGGTAAACAATTAAATAGTCTTTCAAAGTGTCAAAATTATTTGGACTATATATTGTACTGCATGTTGGGAAGAACCCTACAATGAGGACAAGGGGTCATTTTACTGTTGAAGAAAAGAAAAAAAGAAAATTAAGATTTTTAACTTAAAAGGGGAAAAATTCATTATATTTGAAACAGCTTTTTCAAAGAGGCCTAGGGTCCCATTATTTTTAATAATAAAAACAAAAGATATAAATCCAAGCCTATTATAAAACTCTTGGAATTGTTTTGAACTTACAATATCAGATAGATGTAAATAGTTCTTTCAAATAATATAAATATATGCTCATTTGACATAAATTTTGTACTAAAAAGTGGCTTTTACAACAAAAACAAAATTAATCACTTGAAATGTATTACTCATAAAAGGGATAGTCATGCAATTGAGGGGTTGTTCCGAACCTGTTGGAGGCAATGTCTTTTTAATACAATAATTAAATTAAAATTATTTTGAAACTCAGATCACAGGGGTTCGTTACAAACCCTGTGCTCAGATGTTCAACTGTTCAATAAATTTATGTTGGGCGACTTTACTGTTTTTGTTTAAACCTATCAACTTTTAATGATAACCTTCTATTTACCTATAGTCCAAATAATTATGACGTCTTGAAAGGCTATTATAATTTTTTTCTTTGACGCCTTACATCGTCGATGTAAGGCGTCAAAGAAAAGACGATGTAAGGCGTCAAAGAAAAAAATTATAATAGCCTTTCAAGACGTCATAATTATTTGGACTAATTTACCTACTGCTTTTGACAACACATTAATTACACCATGACCCTTTAACACGTATATGCTAGCTGCATGTTGATGTTCTTTGGTTGAAGTCGATAAAAAAAACAAGCACTCATGGAGGCTGCCATTTTGGATGTTGTGGGTCAAAATGTCATTTCGGATACTATCCTTATTTCCATAATGTCTACGAATAATCCAAAATGTTCCGAGTCTCTGACAGAAATCTGACATAAGATTTTTTACCATTACGAAAACCCAGACGTTTGATTTGTAAAATTCAAGCGTCTGGGTAATCGAGACTACCAATTCATAGGATGAGTAAAACGAGGTAGCCATCTTCTTCTTCTTCTTCTTTATGTAAATCCCTCCAGTGTTGGAGCACACACAGCTAGCTGTGTTTCCTTAACGGATTAGTTTTTAAAAATGTTAAAATATCCACAAGTTATTCCAAATTGTAATGAAATCCTCCACCAGAACGTTGCACATGCACAAAATTTATTTACAGAAATGTACATATTATATACACGGATTACCCATTCATTATCCAGGTTCTGTTTTGTTCAGGTAGATTCCTCCGTTATCCAGGATGTAGATACGGTGATAAAAGTAATGTCTAGTTAAATAAGATCAATTAACTATTTTGGCTGTTGAATTCACTGGATAGAGTTAATGAATTAAAAGGTCTTCATTCATATGGGAGCCAAGAAGTGCAAGCTAAAATACTATGCATTTAGAGGATGCTACAGATGGTTATTTTCTATCTAATGTTGATATCTTTGTTAATAAGCAATGATATATTTTTGCGTTATAAGAGTTAGTTCTACATTGTACTCAAATTTTAAAGTCTTGCACAGTACACACGTTCAGGCTTGTATATATGGTGTATATTATAGTTAAGCAAGCAGATATTAACGTTCTAAATATTTATGCATAAACATCACACTAAAGTATTTTAATTACGGCAACTATTTTACTATTTATGATATATATCAGATATAGACACATGGTGGTAAATATTGTCATTAGTGTCTTTATGGGGAGCTGTGATACCCAGGGAAGTGTTATATCTCGTCTGATAGTCTCTTTTTGTGAATTTCATAGCAGTATATTCTGGACATATTTTCAATCTTTCCAAGTATTTCTGGGTTGTTCGGTATAATGTTCAGATTTGCGAAGCTTTGACAGTCTACTATAAGTGTACATATTGCCTCACGGTTACTGAAGTGAGTTGCCCATGTTGATTCAGATATAATACTCACTATAAAGTTCTTAATTGGAGTATATAACGCTATCCTGATGTTCATATACAATGGACAAGTTGTTAACACATGACATAGGTCTTCGTTTTCAGTTCTGCAGTTTGGACAAATCGGGTCTACTTCGGCCTGGTTAAATCTGTGTCTATGAGCTTGTAATAGATAGGTTCCCGTTAACATGCGGCTTTTTGTAATTGCTTTTCTAATGTCCGAGACTGATGAAGAAACTGTAGCCCAAACAGGATGTGTGACACCTATTGTTAAGTTCGAAATTGTTAAATTTTGTAGAGTTGATTTTTCTTCACATTCTAGGCGTAGTTTGTTAGTCCAATGACCGTTTATTGCTGATTTTGTCCGTTTTTTCCATTCTATTTTTGAATACTTCTTTTCGCATAATTCCAGAAAGAAAGGTAGGTTGTACATCTCTAAAATTTCTGCTGTTTTGGTGAAGAAGCTTGTTGATCTTCCGGACATATATTGACGCATAGCTAGTGATCTAATAGTTTCATTGTCGCTATTGAGAACACCAAATAAGAGGCTAAGTTGTCTTTTGTGAATTTCAGCAATAAGCGGTAGAGCTCCCAGAAGTAGGTATACTGATGCACATGCTGTCCTTTTCGGAAGAGACTGAAGTTTTCTCAAGGTATCGAGGTGGAAACTTGAAAGAAGCGACATTTCTTTAGAATTCACATGTAGAGTTTCAAGCCCGTACAGTAGCCTTGGTAGGACGTATGCTTGATAGATCCTATATGAAGTTTTAGGATTTAAACCATTTGAGCCATGTACACCAGTCTTTATGAGAGAGTATAATGTTCTTCTGGCTAAACTTATGCGATCATCTACATTTATTCGGGTTTCATCTTTTGTTGATCTTGTTAGGCCTAGGTGGGTTGTACGATCCGTACAATTTAAATCATTGTTCCCCATTTTAAAAGAATCGCTATCTTCAGGATCTTTACGTTTATTTCCAGTCTTTATTATAACATTACTCTTTTGAGGATGGATGTTAAATCGATGGTCTTTTGAGTAATTATCGACAATATTCAGCATTTCTTGCATTTCTTCTCTATTGAGGGATAAAAGTACGATATCATCTGCGCAAGTAGGACATCCAACATAATTGTTGCCTATATGAGAACCTAGATTTCGTTTTTGCAGATCTAGAAGCAGTTCGTTTATGTAGGCCTTATATAGGTGAGTAGATAGGACACCTCCTTGTCGCACGCCCTGGTGTATTTCAAAGCTTGTACTTATTTCTCCTTTCCATTTTACTGTTGATGTTACGCCGCTATATAGCTCCTCGATAATGTTCCACAAATTCAGATTTAGTCCGTAGTGATATAGCCTGTCCATCAGTATTACGTGACTTTAACATCAAATGCTTTTTGACTGTCGAGTGTTGTGACGAAAATGGTTTGTTTTCCTGTGATCTCTGAGCATGCCTCCGAAAGTATTAGGGCTGCCATGTTTGGAGATAGTCCTTGTGTAAAACCAAACTGTAAAGGAGATTGACCCGATTTCATTAAGTTAGATTTATCCAAAATGATATATTCAAATACTTTTCCAATAACTGATGTGACTGTTATACCACGGTAATTTTCTACCTCATAGAATGCCTTTCCTTTCTTCAGAATCGGAGATACTGTTCCGGTTTTAAACGTTGATGGTACTTTTTCCTCTAATAGAATTTGGTTAAATGTTTCTTGTAGTATTTCATGCAAGCTTTCCCCTGAGTGTTTCAAATGTTCTGAGGCTAAGTCATATTCGTCTGCTGCTTTCTTAGTATTGAGTTGGTTTATAGCTTTCCGGACGTCTTCCTTAGTTATGATAACTTCTGTGTCGGTTGAAGCCTTTGCGATTTCTTTTATGATTTTACATCTTTTCTTACAGTTCAGAAGTTTTTCGTTGTTGAAATTAACATTGTCTTTTGGTTGGGCCAAATCTTCAAAGTATTTTGCTAGTAATTCACATTGTTCTTTTTTGGATATAGCTTCTTCCTCTCCCATCTTTAGAAAATTAGTGTCAGATTTTGAAGTTTCTGATCTAGAAGAAGTTGCAATTTTGTCCTTTATAATTTTCAGATAAATTTTGCACATCTTGGAGAGAAAGTAAAACAAACAATGGAATGTAGCAAAGTGGACATTATTCCTAATGAGTGCTGAATATGAAGATTGTTTGAACGGCGGTATACAACTGCATGTTGCCTTTATTTGATAAATTTAGTGATAGGATAAATCTATAATTGTTTATTTTAAATTGACTTTGAAATAACCAATAGAATTTCCATATGATAACAACATGTACATGTAGTTTCGTCCATTTACAAGCTGATTTAGTCATTCATTATGTGATCAAGCACAGAATCCTCTATAAACTGGTGGTCCCCAGATTTGACAATCAAATATTTTAAAGGACTTGTATATGACTGGTTATTTTTTGCAATAGATATTATAGATCATTATAGTGAGGACCAGTAGGTTTTCAGTGGCGGATCCAGGGGGGGGGTTCCGGGGGTGCGCACCCCCCCCCTTTATTTTTGCCGATCAATGCATTTGTATCGGGACATATGTTTTGCACCCCCTGCACCCCCCCTTTGCCCTGGGTTAGCACCCCCCCTTTCGAAAATTCCTGCATCCGCCCCTGGTTTTCTTGTAGGAACATCAGGAAAAAATATTTTCAAGAACTCTAGTCTGCAAGCATGCATTCCACAACTCACTGGTCAGTGATTTTTTAGTATTTCAGATCTTATCAATTAAAGATATATTACCATAGCTATCTTTTTTTTTGTTCTAACCAAAACCATATTTGGCTATGAGTGAATATAATTTTATTTATTCATAATTTCTATTATTCATTATTTTGCAACCCTGCAAATTAAAACAGATCTGGAGACATTGTTCATTGTATACATTGACCTTATTAAAATTTACCTTTTATAATGATAAATTGTTACTCATAAAATTTTATATTTTTTTAACTAATGATTATTTCATTATTGTATTTTCTAGCACTTCTTTTTAACATGATGGAGTTGCGAAATTTACCACGGTTCTATGGACAACTGAAGGAGAATAATTTCATTTGTCAAAGGACAGGAGACTTTCCATGCTTCAAGACTTTAAATGCTGAAATTGTAAGGCTTTAAGAAACTAATGTATATGTATATATGGTCTTGTCTTAAGTTTCCATAAAAAACATTAAGTATAATTTAAGACTTAACTTTTTTATTTAGACATATTTTTAAGAAAAATATAATGTTTTAACTTTGTTCAATGCATTTTTATAATTTCTTTAATTGGAAGAAATAAAGCACTTAATTTATACACAATAACCTTTTTGATTTAAGCTTTTGTATGAACCTTTTTAAAGATCATTACATGGAGCTTACACTGTTTGAAGAGATGTGGGTATATGCCAATGAGACAGCAACTCAGCTACAAGAATAACCAAAGGAACATATGGATATGCCAATGAGACAGCAACTCAACTACAAGAATAACCAAAGGAACATACAATGTATCAAAATACTTTTTTTAACTGTCTAATCAAACCTAATGCTCCCTACAGTCAAATTGAAATATCAAACAGTTAAGAGTAAACACATGCAGTAATTCTTTAAATACATAATGTTTGTCTCCAATTAATAAAGCAGTTGTCTGTACTTGTGTCATATCTTTGTAGGGAAATAAGATGCAGAGAACCATTCATGAAGTGTATACATGAAACTGATATTTACAATGTTCTTCAGAGCTATAACTCTAGCCCTTCAGATTACATTACACTACTATTGCTTGCTAATTCTACTATCAACAGTAGAAGAGAGAAGATTCAGGACTAAGAGTGATTTTTGCAATTTGCTGTGGATGATGACTTAATCAAATTTGGATGCATTGATGAAATTCATACAACGATGACAGTTAATTCTTTGAACAAGAAAAAGCTGTAGATATTTTCAATGGTGCAAAACAAAAAAAATATGAACTATAAAATGATTAAAACTGTGTTGAGTTTACAATTTTTATAAAAGTGACAACATTTACCTACATGTATGTAAAGAAATATAATAAACCCCAAAGATGCTTTTATTTAGATTGATTGTAAAGTTTACATGTCTGGCTGGCATGCATCATCTGTCTTTGTTCATGGTTCATAAGTCAGTGTAACTTTTCAAATGGTGGATCCTCATCTAAGATACTAGAAACAAAATGCCTCTAAATGTCTATTTGGTTTATGGAATGATTGTAAGGTGTACAAGTCTGTCAGGCTTGGTTTATCTGTCAGACCTTGACCTTATTATTATGAATCATTAATATCTTTAAACTTGTAGTAAACTTTTATCTGTTAGACTGATAATATAAATCATTTAAGCAGGAAACACATTTCAGCTTGTTTTAGATATCAATCTCTTGGTGAAATTTCTTATTTTACAAATCTTGAAAAAAATAATTTATGATCAAATTAAAGAAGATATTCAGTGCAGAATATTTTATTTCATGTTGCTATATTATACTGATAGGGTCTGAGTCTTTTGCAATTTTTGTATAAACATGAAGATTGCATTTTTGGGTTCATGCATAAAAAAAAATTAAGTCAAACAGTCCTAGAATGAAGATGGCAGATTTGCTTAAAATTGGTGTAAGGAAGATATTTTTTGAAGCAAACTTTACAAATATATCTTTTCATTATTAAGTCTTTTAAGTTTTTGCAGTGAACATTTACATATAATTGTCAATATTTTTTTTTATACATAAATAACTAAGTTAAGAAGATGCGGTTATAATTGCAAATGAGATGACTTTCCACTACGAGAGCAAATGACATGGAACTTAATAACTCAATTAATGTGACCATATTGCTTTCAACAATGAGAAAAACCTATATTGCATAGTGAGCTATAAAAGGCCACAAAATAGAAATGTAAAACAATTCCAGAGAGAAAACTTAGTCTGATTTATGTTAAAAATGAATTAAATACAAATATGATATACAGCCACTGTTGTACAGGTTCTCGACAGCAAGTTCAAAGTCAATAACAACTTGTAAAAAAATCTGTTTCTTAAGACTAAAGTATCAATCAGCACACATCCAATCGATTTAAGTGTAAAGATGTAATTAACAGTCTAATTTATGACTGTGCAACAAGAAATATTACAGAAATCCACCTATAGGATAAAAACAAGTTCATGTCAAATGAATAAAAGCACTGCTCTGTTTTATAGATGCATATTAGAGGGGCGGATCCCAGATGTCCCGATTCAAATTCATCGTTCTAAAAAAAAGAGGTCTGGATTTGTACTGCATTTACAATGTCTCATACTAATTCACATTCTGAGCATTCCTCCAAAGTCCATGCCCCATACTTCCATGCATTGATCTTCATCTATATAAAAAAAGCCTGATAAATGACACTGGTGTGGTTTTCTTATTAGTTACAGTAACAATTTTCACTAATTTAATCTTTGAACTTATCAATGATGATGTGACTTGCAGAATGTTTATGCTCCAAAGTAAGAGAGGTCCAGACTTCTGCTCTTATGTGTGTGCAAAAATGTAATATTCTACAGCACGATTGTGTATGCCATTTGCTAAGGTGAGCTGCATGCCTTTTTCTCGTTAATTACTTTGTCATAAAATTGAGAATGGAAATGGGGAATGTGCCAAAGAGACAACAACCCGTTGTCATTCATTCTTCCGTTGGTCTTTCCTTTTTTTTTTTAAATTTTTATTCATTTGGTTATGTCCGGCCTGGTTTAGACTTATACGGTAATAATTTTGCTCATTGTTCGTTGATGTCTTATGGTGGACTTCAATACTTTAACCAAGGTCATTTCATAGATATTTGTGGACCGAGCAATAGTTGAGCCCTTTTTCCAATATCCGTAAAATTTTCACCTAAATATTTCTAAATTTTCCCGTTTTTCTATGTCATATGAATTAAAATATACTACAAATAACTTTCATTTGCTATTTTCTATCAATTTCAAGTTTAGTTTCCACAGCGGTCATACTAATTTATTTTACCTTGTTTATGAATTCCCTACTCTGCATTCTTGGTCATCATTGTCATATTTTACTTTTTCTTTATTTTTTGGGGGGATAATCACTACACCCATATACAAACAAATGGACAGCACTGTTTTTTTCTCAAAACCAGTGAGGCCGTCAACAAGGAGCAACAATTGCATCTTTTTCGTGTGATGATAAATCCCCCCTCTTTCTTCCCAAAGATGAAGAGAAGGGCCTTTACCATCGCATGGCCGAACTATTAGCAGTGTAAAACAGCGAGACAATGTTAGCATTTAGAAAAAAGATCCGTATAAAATAAAAGATTTACAATATTGAATTCAAAGTGTTTTATTAAATCTTAATATATGTAAATGTGAAAAATATTCATTTTATTAATTTCAAATGCAACCCACCTCCGAGGGTCTGTATGGGGGGGGGGTCTGTTATTCTTTAACATTTAATTTTCACCCCTTTTTTATCTAATCTTCAAAAAATAAAGTCGGACCAGAGGAAAAAACCGCTTCTTCCAAGAAAGGGCCACAACAGACGCCTTCGGACAATCATTTTTTCCAAGGACCATTAGAGACTGGAACCAACTGCCAACACCAGCAACATCAGCTGACACAGTTGATGGATTCAGAGCTGCTCTGAAGGCATGCTCTGCTAAAATTTAGACAGTAACATCCTGTACATAGTTTTAATTGTAGAGTCTACTAGAGAACGTTTTATCCTGTTAATAGCCAAGAGAAAACTTTCTGTGTTGTCCGACATTGCGTTAATTTCGCGGGACCTCATACATTCAAAATTTGAATTCGGTTCCTACCTGGAAGAAGAAGAAGAAGAATGTGCACATTGTAATTTGAGGTACATTATCCATTATTGTTATAAATAGAACAGGTGGGTACCTATAAAGGGAGAGCACTATTATGGGGGAAGGTCTAAAAACAGGACAGATAAAACCAGGACAGTTATTTTCGATACGTTTATCTGTAACGTTTGTTTTGCATCACATATTGTTTAAAAAATTTAAATTGCATAATAAAGAACAGGGTATTTACTTTTATTATTGGTAAAAAATATGTAAATAAAAAATAACTAAGTTAAAAAAAATCTGCCAGGACAGTTTAATTTTATGAAAAAAAATGGCTGAAATTGCCTAGAAAAGTTTACTTATAATTGAAATATTTTCTCCAAAACAACTGTCTGGCATAATATCTATGTACGATTATAAAGTTTATGAAATATTCATTCTAAAAATCTATAATTTAATATTTTTTTCATCTTTTAAAGGTAAAAAAATCTGCCAGGACAGTAGCCTTTCACGTTGGAAATTTTGTTGAAATTATTTCAAAATTTAAAAAACAAAGTTAAATATCTTCTTCAGACTAAATGTCTGGTAAACAAATGTTAGTTCATTGGAAAGTTAAGAATATAAGCTTTATGAAAATATAAAATTATATGAACTTTTGTTTCATTAACACCAAAAAAAATCTGCCAGGACAGTAGCCTACTCCGTTAAATTTTAAGAAAAAAAATGGCTGATATTGCCGAGAAAAGTTTACTTATAATTGAAATATTTTCTTCAGAACAACTGTCTGGCATAATATTTTTTACGATTATAAAGATAATGGAATAATCTTTCTAAAAACCTATGATTTAATATTTTCTTCGTCTTTTAAAGGTAAAAATATCTGCCTTTTACGTTAGAAATTTTGTTGAAATTAGTTCAAAATCAAAATATAAAGTTTAATATCCATGTTTCTTTTATACCAAAAACAATACATATTATTTTTTAACCAAGGATTTATATGGAAATACTTATAGAATCCTTATTAAGATTCTTTTATATCTAAATACAGGAGTTTTACACATTCAATGACAATATTTTGTTCATCTCACTTTTAACACAAATCATTCCTAAATGCATCTAAGTAACATGAATAAAAGAAAAAACTCTCCTCTTTAAAATAAAACAGCACGATACACGTGCTCTTCGACCACGTTGTTGTTATTGAAGTAAGGGAGGAGTTTATTATCCAACATGTAAATACCACCCAATCGCGTATTAGGAAAAAAATCCAAAAATTGGGCACGAGGCTCATGAATATAACATACATCTCTACAATTGACACCAGACGGTCCTAACTACACAATAATTTTGGCCACTAAATTAGACTCAACTAAAATATGCATTTTGCCGTGCAGACAGACTGGAGCCAGCATTTAATCAAATTTTTAATTCAGTACAATACAATAATCTCATATATACATATGCATACATCATATATAACACAGTAATAGTATCTATACTAAATAATTTAACACACAAGTTTGTGAACCAAAAAATATACTTCCGGCAACAATAGTAATAAATATCTATTAACTTCCAAGAACATTCCAAATGATAAATATCATATTATGAATACCCGTCATAAACAGACACTCGCCGCCCAGGAAAAACCAACTTATAAAGTTTGAAAACCTGCGCACGGAGCAATGCAAGAACCGTTTCTGGGTAATGATGCCGTACTCCATCATGATCATATAAAAAAACATTTTTATTTATGCAAAAAAGGAAGTTTTAACTGTACGATGTCTACGGCTAGAATGACCACCTAGACAATTTTTTCACGAACCCGCGAAAAACAAATTAACATAACAAAACATTAGGTCACCTGACCTATCGAATCATACATCATTGACCCATACAAAATATTATAGAAACTTTAAGACAGTATTTTTCCGCTATACTGCGAAACGCTGAAAAATATATGTCCTAACTACACAATAATTTTGGCCACTAAATTAGACTCAACTAAAATATGCATTTTGCCGTGCAGACAGACTAGAAAAACAAAGAACGGGCGTGAGAAATGCAATATGAATACAATGCAAGATACTGGTCAAAATCATAAATCATAATAAAAAATAAAATTCAAACCCTAAACATTCACAAACCAAGTTTTTTCGTAACCTGAAGCCGATGATCAAGTGAATCGGCCACGTAACCATCTTTAGCAGTGTCGCTTTTCCACCGACCGTGTCGTTTCCAACAACGTTCGTTTACATCTGAATTGGCGGCTGCAGTAGCCCCACCTGCTCTCAAAGAATGCAAACCAATGTTTAAATCAGGACAAATACTTTTTAACCTAGAAACTATACATTCTCTAGCTCTGGTATAGCTTAACCGTTTATTTTTATATATTAATGAACAAACTTGTTTTGATCTGAAAATTGGTCTAAATAAAAAATTATCTGATTCAGAATTAATCATAGCTAATTGAAATACTTTTTCAATAATAAATATGGACAGGCAATTGACTCTCCTTTACAAATGACAATTTCGTCACCTAATCTATATTGATCAGTTTTACTCTTAAATATCTTGATTGAAAAATGATCATCTTTGAAAACTATATCCTCGCTCTAATTTTCATAGTACATTTTTATATACCTTTCTATACAATAACCGAGACTTAAATCCCGTATAACAAGTAAATCATTACAATCTTTGTACCTAGAACATAAATTTATCAAAAAATCTACGATAATGTGATCTTTTTTCACTTTCGGTATTTGTGGTTGTCGTTTTGCAGCTTCCATTAAATTCACAACGAAAGAATTTGTTGTCGGATCTTGAATTCCTTGAATGTTATGCGCCCACTTGATCCCGTAAACGGCAGATTGCACAACACTTTTAGACGAGCCTTTATCCAGTAAATGGGTTAAGTATAACGCAACGTGAATTGGAGAAGCGGGAATAGATTTTCCTCCTTCTTTAGATATAAACTGTTCCCAACGTTTAAAAGAATAAAACTATTTACTATTGGTGTTGCTGCTATGTGAATGTGACAAAAATTCTTCTATTTTCCCACCAAGATGAGTGAAATTTTCTGAAATCGCTCCACACTGTGAAATCTCTTTTTGAATGGTACATTTTAACCCGATCCCTAAAAAACAAATACATTAATAAATATCAAAAATCTAATTTTAAGTGCCAACAAAGTGAAATTTGTATCGGTCTTACCGAATAATCCGTTCTTTCCTCTTCCTCTCATAACTACACTTGATGACAACGATCTGCTGTCACCTACAAAACTAGCAAATTTTTGCGAACCTTCAATACCAACGTTTAAAATTGGCCAAAAAGGAGCTGACCTCCAGTATGGAACAATTAGTGTACCGATAGATTTTTCTTGTTTAATTTTTTTAATACATTTGGAAACAAGTAAAGGTGGTGGTACAATCCAATTAATTTCGCTTTTCCAATCTTGATCGAAAGCATTAATACCTGAAGTATTAGGACACCAGTGCTTAGAGTTGAAAACCAAACATTTTGTATTATAATCTGACGCAAATCGATCTACCGTATGAGGACCCCACAAATTATCTAGAACTGAATACACTTCTGGGTCTATTCCCCAGTCATCGCAGTCTACAGTTTTACTGATCTGATCAGCCTTAACGTTTTCCTCTCTTGGTACCCACTGTGGTAACAATACAATATTGTTAAGCTTACATACATTGGCTATCTTGATAGCGATTAATTGTAGGTCGCCCTTTCTACTACCTTGCTTAATAATGTAAACAATATTTTGATTATCAGTATACCATTTAATAGTTTCACCCTGTAATGTTACTAGTAATGACAACAAAACTCTATATACAGCTTCTAACTCTCTCCATGTGGAGCTTTTCAAACTTTCTACAGAATTCTAACTACCCATAACTTCAGTATCACTGATACTGACAGCATACCCTCCGAAACCTATACGAGAGGCATCACTATAAACAATGCAAGAATACTGTTCCACTATACTCAAATCTCTGCCATTCAGTATGGCTACGTTTTCCTTCCAGAAAACAATTTCATCTAATGCTTTGCTATTCAAAAGCACAGGAGCGTTCCAACTTGCTCTATACAATAAGCAATCGTACATACTCCTTGTACGCAACCGTACTACTGGGCCCATTGCCCCTTGCATAGAAATAATCTGTCTAATAATGGACGCCAAGAACCTGGCTGTTACTTTTATTTCACCTTTTCCCAACCTGTGAATGATCACATTCAACGTATCTTTCAACTTATTCAATCTAGTTTCTGTCACATAAACAATACCATCTTTCATGTCCCACACCAAACCTAGCCAAGTAACTGATTGACTTGGTTCCCAACTACACTTTTCTTCGGCAATTAAAAAACCAGCCGACCTTAAAGCATAACGTACAGTTAAGCTACAGAAATTAGCCTTACTAATTTCACTTGCCCCGCCTATGCCATCATCAAGATACATTATAATCTGTAATCCTTGATCTCTTAAGTATTTTACAATGCATTTAACGACCTTAGAAAATATGTATCCTGCTGTACTTATACCAAAAGGTAATACGTTAAAAACGTAGTATTTTGTTTCTTTTTCATGTTCATGAAACGAACTGAAACCTAAGTACGTTTTGTGATCCTCAAATATTTCAATATGATGATATGCCGATCGAAGATCGTATGTAAATAGATAATCCCCCTTTTCGAACATATGACTAGCTTCAACAGCATCTTCATATTTGAACCTAAATTTGTGTAAGTGGGGGTTTATATGCCTGCAGTCAAGAACAAGTCTGAATTTTTCTTTATTCCTCGCAACTGTGAGAGGATTGACTACTTTAGGTAACTCGGGTACTTGAGATATACAACCCCGACTAATTAACTTAGTGATCTCGGATTCAACAAACTCTGAATTATCAAATGCTGTCTTATTGTTACTTAAACTACAGCTTTCAGGTTCTGTATAAAACGGAATTCTGTAACCATCTCTAATAATACTAAGAATATAGTCGTTTGCATTAATACTTTGCCAATAAGTGTACGCGTTGCGTAACCTGTTTACCGGTTAACCTTTGTAACTGTACTTTTAAATGTGTTATCAAGCTTGACCAATTGTGAATGCGTATCTTTTGCTATTGTGCTTTTGTCAAAACTATCAAAGTTTTCTACAGTTTTATCAAAACTATTTACATTTTTACTTATCTTGTCAATCTTGTTTCTTTGCATTGTTGCACCAAAAGCACCAATTTGATGGTCGACCTTCCAGTGTCCGGGAATACCACACTCATAACATTTCCCTGGGCGTTGAACTGGAACATTATTTCTAGGTGTGTTGGAATTAAATCTCAACGACTGAGAGGTACTGTAAGGGGTTGATCTATGCTGTTTACTTTGTTTTTCGTTCTTGATTTTACGTGCAGCTTTGTTTTCGGCTCTGATGATTCGTTTTTCATCTTCAGAGTCGTCGGCCAGACTATGAGTTTCATATTCTGTCACTGTTTTCCAGCCACTCTCAGATTGATCTGCCAATTTAACTAACTTTTGTCTATGACGTAACATATCCAAACCTTCACTGATACTTTGTGCTGCCTTTTGGGTCTGTTCGGTTTGCTCCGGGTCTTCCCTCAGAAAACATCTAACTTCCTTCATCTTGTTGGCAACTTTGGAATTGACTTTAAATTGTTCTTCATTCCCCTTTCTCTTAAACACGTAATTGTCTGAATTCATTTCTTCAATCTTGGCAAGTTGTGTTTCTGACAATTGTCGTTGATTTTCGTTCGTCGACTTTTGGAAAGCGTCAAAACTGCTTTTGATAATCCTGTCCATGTGATGTACAATATCATTCTGTGCGGTTGAAACAGCTTTTTGCACACGTTGTTTAATTAAAGAATCTAGCTGTACCGGCTCCGACATTTTAACTGTACGATGTCTACGGCTAGAATGACCACCTAGACAATTTTTTCACGAACCCGCGGAAAACAAATTAACATAACAAAACATTAGGTCACCTGACCTATCGAATCATACATCATTGACCCATACAAAATATTATAGAAACTTTAAGACAGTATTTTTCCGCTATACTGCGAAACGCTGAAAAATATATTTATTGTTGGCTGTAAGAACGATAACTCTGGTGTATCGAGACTAAAAGTAGGCGTGTTTTATTTTGCCTCACTGGTTCCATAATAGGGGAAGGTCTATTAACAGGACAGATAAAACCAGGACAGTTATTTTCGATACGTTTTTATCTGTAACTTTTGTTTTACTCAACACATTGTTAAAATTTAAATTGTATAATAAAGAACAGGGTATTTACTTATATTATTGGTTAAAAATATAAAAATACAGTTACAAAGGTTAACCGGTAAACAGGTTACGCAACGCGTACACTTATTGGCAAAGTATTAATGCAAACGACTATATTCTTAGTATTATTAGAGATGGTTACAGAATTCCGTTTTATACAGAACCTGAAAGCTGTAGTTTAAGTAACAATAAGACAGCATTTGATAATTCAGAGTTTGTTGAATCCGAGATCACTAAGTTAATTAGTCGGGGTTGTATATCTCAAGTACCCGAGTTACCTAAAGTAGTCAATCCTCTCACAGTTGCGAGGAATAAAGAAAAATTCAGACTTGTTCTTGACTGCAGGCATATAAACCCCCACTTACACAAATTTAGGTTCAAATATGAAGATGCTGTTGAAGCTAGTCATATGTTCGAAAAGGGGGATTATCTATTTACATACGATCTTCGATCGGCATATCATCATATTGAAATATTTGAGGATCACAAAACGTACTTAGGTTTCAGTTCGTTTCATGAACATGAAAAAGAAACAAAATACTACGTTTTTAACGTATTACCTTTTGGTATAAGTACAGCAGGATACATATTTTCTAAGGTCGTTAAATGCATTGTAAAATACTTAAGAGATCAAGGATTACAGATTATAATGTATCTTGATGATGGCATAGGCGGGGCAAGTGAAATTAGTAAGGCTAATTTCTGTAGCTTAACTGTACGTTATGCTTTAAGGTCGGCTGGTTTTTTAATTGCCGAAGAAAAGTGTAGTTGGGAACCAAGTCAATCAGTTACTTGGCTAGGTTTGGTGTGGGACATGAAAGATGGTATTGTTTATGTGACAGAAACTAGATTGAATAAGTTGAAAGATACGTTGAATGTGATCATTCACAGGTTGGGAAAAGGTGAAATAAAAGTAACAGCCAGGTTTTTGGCGTCCATTATTAGACAGATTATTTCTATGCAAGGGGCAATGGGCCCAGTAGTACGGTTGCGTACAAGGAGTATGTACGATTGCTTATTGTATAGAGCAAGTTGGAACGCTCCTGTGCTTTTGAATAGCAAAGCATTAGATGAAATTGTTTTCTGGAAGGAAAACGTAGCCATACTGAATGGCAGAGATTTGAGTATAGTGGAACAGTATTCTTGCATTGTTTATAGTGATGCCTCTCGTATAGGTTTCGGAGGGTATGCTGTCAGTATCAGTGATACTGAAGTTATGGGTAGTTAGAATTCTGTAGAAAGTTTGAAAAGCTCCACATGGAGAGAGTTAGAAGCTGTATATAGAGTTTTGTTGTCATTACTAGTAACATTACAGGGTGAAACTATTAAATGGTATACTGATAATCAAAATATTGTTTACATTATTAAGCAAGGTAGTAGAAAGGGCGACCTACAATTAATCGCTATCAAGATAGCCAATGTATGTAAGCTTAACAATATTGTATTGTTACCACAGTGGGTACCAAGAGAGGAAAACGTTAAGGCTGATCAGATCAGTAAAACTGTAGACTGCGATGACTGGGGAATAGACCCAGAAGTGTATTCAGTTCTAGATAATTTGTGGGGTCCTCATACGGTAGATCGATTTGCGTCAGATTATAATACAAAATGTTTGGTTTTCAACTCTAAGCACTGGTGTCCTAATACTTCAGGTATTAATGCTTTCGATCAAGATTGGAAAAGCGAAATTAATTGGATTGTACCACCACCTTTACTTGTTTCCAAATGTATTAAAAAAATAAACAAGAAAAATCTATCGGTACACTAATTGTTCCATACTGGAGGTCAGCTCCTTTTTGGCCAATTTTAAACGTTGGTATTGAAGGTTCGCAAAAATTTGCTAGTTTTGTAGGTGACAGCAGATCGTTGTCATCAAGTGTAGTTATGAGAGGAAGAGGAAAGAACGGATTATTCGGTAAGACCGATACAAATTTCACTTTGTTGGCACTTAAAATTAGATTTTTGATATTTATTAATGTATTTGTTTTTTAGGGATCGGGTTAAAATGTACCATTCAAAAAGAGATTTCACAGTGTGGAGCGATTTCAGAAAATTTCACTCATCTTGGTGGGAAAATAGAAGAATTTTTGTCACATTCACATAGCAGCAACACCAATAGTAAATATTTTTATTCTTTTAAACGTTGGGAACAGTTTATATCTAAAGAAGGAGGAAAATCTATTCCCGCTTCTCCAATTCACGTTGCGTTATACTTAACCCATTTACTGGATAAAGGCTCGTCTAAAAGTGTTGTGCAATCTGCCGTTTACGGGATCAAGTGGGCGCATAACATTCAAGGAATTCAAGATCCGACAACAAATTCTTTCGTTGTGAATTTAATGGAAGCTGCAAAACGACAACCACAAATACCGAAAGTGAAAAAAGATCACATTATCGTAGATTTTTTGATAAATTTATGTTCTAGGTACAAAGATTGTAATGATTTACTTGTTATACGGGATTTAAGTCTCGGTTATTGTATAGAAAGGTATATAAAAATGTACTATGAAAATTAGAGCGAGGATATAGTTTTCAAAGATGATCATTTTTCAATCAAGATATTTAAGAGTAAAACTGATCAATATAGATTAGGTGACGAAATTGTCATTTGTAAAGGAGAGTCAATTGCCTGTCCATATTTATTATTGAAAAAGTATTTCAATTAGCTATGATTAATTCTGAATCAGATAATTTTTTATTTAGACCAATTTTCAGATCAAAACAAGTTTGTTCATTAATATATAAAAATAAACGGTTAAGCTATACCAGAGCTAGAGAATGTATAGTTTCTAGGTTAAAAAGTATTTGTCCTGATTTAAACATTGGTTTGCATTCTTTGAGAGCAGGTGGGGCTACTGCAGCCGCCAATTCAGATGTAAACGAACGTTGTTGGAAACGACACGGTCGGTGGAAAAGCGACACTGCTAAAGATGGTTACGTGGCCGATTCACTTGATCATCGGCTTCAGGTTACGAAAAAACTTGGTTTGTGAATGTTTAGGGTTTGAATTTTATTTTTTATTATGATTTATGATTTTGACCAGTATCTTGCATTGTATTCATATTGCATTTCTCACGCCCGTTCTTTGTTTTTCTAGTCTGTCTGCACGGCAAAATGCATATTTTAGTTGAGTCTAATTTAGTGGCCAAAATTATTGTGTAGTTAGGACATATATTTTTCAGCGTTTCGCAGTATAGCGGAAAAATACTGTCTTAAAGTTTCTATAATATTTTGTATGGGTCAATGATGTATGATTCGATAGGTCAGGTGACCTAATGTTTTGTTATGTTAATTTGTTTTTCGCGGGTTCGTGAAAAAATTGTCTAGGTGGTCATTCTAGCCGTAGACATCGTACAGTTAAAACTTCCTTTTTTGCATAAATAAAAATGTTTTTTTATATGATCATGATGGAGTACGGCATCATTACCCAGAAACGGTTCTTGCATTGCTCCGTGCGCAGGTTTTCAAACTTTATAAGTTGGTTTTTCCTGGGCGGCGAGTGTCTGTTTATGACGGGTATTCATAATATGATATTTATCATTTGGAATGTTCTTGGAAGTTAATAGATATTTATTACTATTGTTGCCGGAAGTATATTTTTTGGTTCACAAACTTGTGTGTTAAATTACTTAGTATAGATACTATTACTGTGTTATATATGATGTATGCATATGTATATATGAGATTATTGTATTGTACTGAATTAAAAATTTGATTAAATGCTGGCTCCAGTCTGTCTGCACGGCAAAATGCATATTTTAGTTGAGTCTAATTTAGTGGCCAAAATTATTGTGTAGTTAGGACCGTCTGGTGTCAATTGTAGAGATGTATGTTATATTCATGAGCCTCGTGCCCAATTTTTGGATTTTTTTCCTAATACGCGATTGGGTGGTATTTACATGTTGGATAATAAACTCCTCCCTTACTTCAATAACAACAACGTGGTCGAAGAGCACGTGTATCGTGCTGTTTTATTTTAAAGAGGAGAGTTTTTTCTTTTATTCATGTTACTTAGATGCATTTAGGAATGATTTGTGTTAAAAGTGAGATGAACAAAATATTGTCATTGAATGTGTAAAACTCCTGTATTTAGATATAAAAGAATCTTAATAAGGATTCTATAAGTATTTCCATATAAATCCTTGGTTAAAAAATAATATATATTGTTTTTGGTATAAAAGAAACATGGATATTAAACTTTATATTTTGATTTTGAACTAATTTCAACAAAATTTCTAACGTAAAAGGCAGATATTTTTACCTTTAAAAGACGAAGAAAATATTAAATCATAGGTTTTTAGAAAGATTATTCCATTATCTTTATAATCGTAAAAAATATTATGCCAGACAGTTGTTCTGAAGATCAATTATAAGTAAACTTTTCTCGGCAATATCAGCCATTTTTTTTCTTAAAATTTAACGGAGTAGGCTACTGTCCTTGCAGATTTTTTTTGGTGTTAATGAAACAAAAGTTCATATAATTTTATATTTTCATAAAGCTTATATTCTTAACTTTCCAATGAACTAACATTTGTTTACCAGACATTTAGTCTGAAGAAGATATTTAACTTTGTTTTTTAAATTTTGAAATAATTTCAACAAAATTTCCAACGTGAAAGGCTACTGTCCTGGCAGATTTTTTTACCTTTAAAAGATGAAAAAAATATTAAATTATAGATTTTTAGAATGAATATTTCATAAACTTTATAATCGTACATAGATATTATGCCAGACAGTTGTTTTGGAGAAAATATTTCAATTATAAGTAAACTTTTCTAGGCAATTTCAGCCATTTTTTTTCATAAAATTAAACTGTCCTGGCAGATTTTTTTTAACTTAGTTATTTTTTATTTACATATTTTTTACCAATAATAAAAGTAAATACCCTGTTCTTTATTATGCAATTTAAATTTTTTAAACAATATGTGATGCAAAACAAACGTTACAGATAAACGTATCGAAAATAACTGTCCTGGTTTTATCTGTCCTGTTTTTAGACCTTCCCCCATAATAGTGCTCTCCCTTTATAGGTACCCACCTGTTCTATTTATAACAATAATGGATAATGTACCTCAAATTACAATGTGCACATTCTTCTTCTTCTTCTTCCAGGTAGGAACCGAATTCAAATTTTGAATGTATGAGGTCCCGCGAAATTAACGCAATGTCGGACAACACAGAAAGTTTTCTCTTGGCTATTAACAGGATAAAACGTTCTCTAGTAGACTCTACAATTAAAACTATGTACAGGATGTTACTGTCTAAATTTTAGCAGAGCATGCCTTCAGAGCAGCTCTGAATCCATCAACTGTGTCAGCTGATGTTGCTGGTGTTGGCAGTTGGTTCCAGTCTCTAATGGTCCTTGGAAAAAATGATTGTCCGAAGGCGTCTGTTGTGGCCCTTTCTTGGAAGAAGCGGTTTTTTCCTCTGGTCCGACTTTCGTTTGACGTCAGATATTGTTGCCTATCTATGTCTATCAGATCATGTTGGATTTTGAACAGCATGCAAAGCCTATTTTGTTTCCTGCTGTCTTCAAGGCTTTCCCATTTTAAAGATGTTACCATTTTTGTTACACAGCCAGGTGTGCGGTCTGTGTAGTTGTTGTTTACGAAACTTGCTGCTCTTTTCTGTACCTGTTCAATTACTTTTATTTTAGCCTGTTTCGTAGGGTCCCATACTGTGCAAGCATACTCAACTGAAGGTGTTACTATTGTTGAAAATGCTGCTGCTTTGACCAGTTTAGTACAATCTTTTAGGTTACGTCATATAAAGCCTAGTGTTTTGTTTCCTTTTCCCACTATGTTGTCGATGTGTCTGTCCCAGGTTAGATTATTGATGATAGTAACTCCCAGGTATTTACTAGCTTCAACGGTGTCCAGTGTGTGTCCGTGTAATTTGTAATTAGTTGGTATTACAGGACAGTTCTTGGGTTGTATTCTAATTACAATGCATTTTTTGCATTGAAGCTCATTTGCCACTTATCTTCCCAATCCTCTAATGATGTGAGATCTTTCTGTAGTAGGTCACTTTCTGCTTGGTTACATTGAAGTTATAATGGTTTCAACCATTACGGTAAGGTTTATTATTCAAAAGCCTTTCAGGCATGATTTCGTGATGTGCAGTTTATTTGACATATTATTGTCAGCAAACACACCAACTTGAGATGGTCCAGCGCACAGCAGCAACTTGAACAAGGTACACATGCAACTGTGCAACTGATATCAGAGGGTACCTTCAGGCGTCAAACGGCTATGTTCGGCTACCGTAAGGGTGAATTGTTTAAAATTTTACTGCTAAAAATAGTACAAATTATCGTCGTGTCATATGTTTTCGTATTAACCACATTTCGTCGGTTTCGACTGCATACACCTACATTGTGGTGTGTTTTTCAGTTTCTATATTTAGCACAACATCACCACTACCATGACTACAACTTGATAAATTTAAAACATATTCAACGTCGCTTTTTAAAGACGTTAGAACAAATTTACTAAAACTGACCTATTTAGCCATTTTTATTTAATGTCAAAAATATGCATTACTAGAATAGTTATGGAAAAAATTCTGAAGGGTTAAAGTAAAGTCCAGATATGTTTTTTGCCTGTCAGGCACTGGATCTTCAACACATGTGACTGTCATGTGTTTTTTTGGCCGTTTTAAAAACCAGCGAGTTAAGATTAACAGGGTTCTTATATAAAATGGTTATTTAAAATCTAATTATTGAATATTTTATTGACACTTCTTTTTATGCGTCCTTGATACATGAAGATGAAAACAGTCTTAACTTTTTTTTATTTAATCCTAAATTTTGAAAACTGCATTTTATTTTAGAAAAAAATAATGTATTTTGTACAAACTAGCTGCCAATCTAAATTTAATCAAAATCTAACAATTTCAGCACATGAAACACCAACCTAATACTATTTACTAGTTATTTTTAGTACTGAAAAGTATTAAATAACATTTTTTATGATTCAAGCAACCACCAGACATGCCAGAACCACGACTTTAGAAAATATTAATTTCCGGATTTTATAAACATTTCCCGTCAGTGTATTGATCCAATTTTTATTTCATATGAAAACATATGACACTGTTTTTTTGACATACAAAAATCGCAAAGTAATTGGAAACAGTAAAAATTCATAGTAAGCCTTGACAAAAAAAATAGATACCTAAAATCAATCTACAGGACATGCTTTTTAAATTTGATTGAACGTTAACACCTGAATAAAAATTAAACAGTGAAAACAGTAAGCAGTGAAAATTGTTATTAGTACGAAAACACATTACACGATGATATGGGTAAAATGTAGATTTTGGCTTATATCTCTGAAACCGAAGCATTTAGCAAATGTATCGGTTCCAATTGCCTTAGAGAAGCTATTTTATGTCCTAAATCACTGATTCAAGTAACATTATTGCCATAAAGGTTGGAAGTTAGAGTTGTCTTTCTTTAATAATCACCTATTTAAGTAGTACAAATTAATCACTAGAAGAAGTGATTTAATATTAGTGTAGCTTTAAATATAGAATACTAATAATCCAGGGACTAATTATGTTTCTAAACTTATCAGAACCAACATCTGTGTTGTCTAGGATGACCAGGTCATTTCAGGTGATGACCTTGTACTGAATGTAGGATAATGACATAAAAATCACTTGTTTAAGTATCAGACCTCAATTTCCTTCCCAAAAATCACTTCTTTAAGTATCATTCTTTTAATAACCCCCACTAATTTTAACACCCCCGAACAGTGAAATTTTTATCGCAAACAGTAGAATTTTATTACATAATCTGAAAGATGAACCCTTGAACTTCACAGGAAAAATACTCCCACTGCTGTGAAAAATCTTTTAAGAAAGTATCAGTTCATTATGTAAAGCCATTATTATAGCATTTTTTCACCTAAAATAGAATTTTTAGGTAAATGATAGCATCAAAGGCATAAACCTTGCTACTTAAAAGAAGCAAAAAGTTCATATTTTTTAATTTTACTAATTAAAAGATGTTATTTAAACCTATGTGTTTAAAATTTGGAAAAAATTACAAAATCCCAATTTGTGACAAAACCTCAAATTTGCTACTCAAATAAGTGATTTAAAAATCACTTATTTCAGTAAGTTCCCTGAGCAAATCTGACATGTTGTAAAATTTTTGATGACAGGTCAAGTTCTACCTGCTGTAAATTTTTCAGATGAATCAGACTACCTGTTTCTAGGTCCGATGACAACGCTTACAAACCAAGATGGCCAACATGGCTAAATATGTACATAGGGTAAAATGCAGTTTTTGGCTCATGTCTTTGAAACCAAGCATTTAGAGCAAATCTGACTGGGGTAAAATTGTTCATAAGGTCGAGATGTATCTGCCCTGAAATTTTAAGACCATTCAGACAACCCGTTGTTGGGTTGCTGCCCCTGAACTGGTAGTTTTTAGAAAATTTCGCAGCTTATGGTCAATTTTCATAAATTTTGTAAATTTTTACAAAATATTTTCCACTGTAACTACTTGGCCAAGTTCATTATAGACAGAGATAATTGTAAACAGCAAGAATGTTCAGTAAAGTAAGATCTACAAACACATCACCATCACCAAAACACAATTTTATCATTACAAAAATGCATTAATTCATATGTGTCCTTACTTTAATATACATGTATAGACCAAGGTGAGCGAAACAGGCTCTTTAAATCTTCTAGTTTTATATTGATTAGACTGTATGTTTTCCTGTTTGAAATGTGTTATTTTGTGTAACATTTTATTGGTTGTTATCATGTAAACAATCATGACTATCGGAGCTATAGGTTAAAATAAGCTGTGAACCCCTTTCTAACATGCTTAGCTATGAGGACAGGTCCTGATTTTTTTTGACAATCTGTGGTTCAGCATCTAGGTTAAAAGTGTGGACTGCAAAACTTGTTTTAAACATGGATTACTGATACTATACAGTTGTAGTTAAATCTTCATGATCTATATTTTAACAGACATCAGCATCAATTCAATCATGATCAGGAAAGCAGGAGAAACATTTCAGTGTGTGCACCCTTGTTTTTTTTCTTTCAGTTGAACAACATGATGGATGGAAGTTTGAAACACATGTATTGGGCATGTTGGAAATTTAAGCTATTGGTTTTGCTGACAGGGACCTGCATATTTGCATTTGAGAATATCAACGATACTTCAGGTAATTGTACAAGTCAAAACAATTAATTTGTATTATCATGATTAAGCAATTCATATCAAGAGCAGACTGAATACTAAAAGAGGGTGGTAATGCCCTTTACCATTAGGAGTCAGTGATATTGTTGGCTTAATTAAAAACTACCTTTACCCTTTTTTTGTTGGAAAAATATGCTTCATTTTTATCAATATCAATAAACAATGAATTTGACTGGAATTTCAAATAAAACCCCTTATTGTCAGTGAAGATACATGTATAAATAGACCCTCAAATCTGCACATATAGCCATTTCAGGCATGAAAAATTGTTTAAATGAGTGTTTTTCAGTATGTATTTATGCGCAATTACTACTCAGACTGCACTGTTTGGGAAAAAATTGTCTATTTAGGAATACATTTTTTAATTTTAAGCCATTTTTTTTTCAAATTGGGATTCTTCTCCAGGGGAAAAAGCCTATATTCTCCGGTGTCATATGGTATTTTGAACCCCATGGTAAATTGACCCTGGGGTCAAAATACCGCTATGGTAAATTGAACACCTCCATGGTAAATTGAACCCCCCCGCTGTATGGAAAATTGACCCCCCCCCCCTATTTTTTTCTCATTCTAAATGATTAATAAAACATTTTACATTATATAAAAGCTCATCAAAGATTAAAAATCATTCATACAAGAACGGGAGGTCAATTTTCCATGATTGGTTTAAAAAGAAATATTTGCTTGGTATTTTTAGTACTCTGAAACTTGTCTTTACCAACAAAATTTCATTCAAAATCTTCTTAAAGCATTATAACTAGACCATGTAGCTTGAACATTTTAATTAATTGAAATTTGAAACATTTATATAGAATGGCAGACTTAAGTTTTAATTTTCAATGGTAAAAAAGAGGGAGGGGGTCAAATTACCATGGCTCATTTGAATCTAAAAAGTAAAATTATCAAAACAAATTTTCTAGCTAGTATAATACATAATAACCACTTATTAGAGTATAATTACTATGCAAAAGGAGTTACAGTAGCTAGAATTTTTTTTAAATTAAAGATGTATAGAAGGGGGTTCAATATACCATTGTAGACATGGTTTGGGGGGGGGGGTCAAAATACCATGGCAAAGTAAAATTTTCAAAATATCTTTTCCATCATGTTAAATACATACAAACTACTTATTGGAGTATTGTTGGATTGTTAAGGAGTTAGAGAAGCTAAAATTTTTGAAATGAGAGGTCTATAATAGGGGGTTCAATATACCGCAGGGGGGTCAAAATACCATGGTTTAGTAAAATTTTCAAAACAACTTTTCCAGCATGTAATAAAATACATACAAACTACTTATTGGAGTATTATTACTATGTTTAGGAGTTAGAATAGCTAGAATTTTTGAAATGAGAGGTCTATAGAAAGGGATTCAATATACCAGGGTAGGGGGGTCAAAATACCATGGCAAAGTAAAATTTTCAAAATATCTTTTCAATCAAGTAAAATACATACAAACTACTAATTGGAGTATTATTACCATGTAAAGGAGTTAGAATAGCTCGATTTTTTGGAATGAGAGGTCTATAGTAGGGGATTCAGTATACCAGGGTAGGGGTGTCAAAATACCATATGGCAAAGTAAAATTTTCAAAACATCTTTTCCAGCATGTAATAAAATACATACAAACTACTGATTGGAGTATTATGACTATGTTTAGGAGTTAGAATAGCCAGAATTTTTGAAATGAGAGGTCTATAGTAGGGGATTCAATATACCAGGGTAAGGGGGTCAAAATACCATGGCAAAGTAAAATTTTCAAAACATCTTTTCCAGCATGTAATAAAATACATACAAACTACTTATTGGAGTATATATTATTACTATGTTTAGCAGTTAGAATAGCTAGAATTTTTGAAATGAGAGGTCTATAGTAGGGGATTCAATATACCAGGGTAAGGGGGTCAAAATACCATGGCAAAGTAAAATTTTCAAAACATCTTTTCCAGCATGTAATAAAATACATACAAACTACTTATTGGAGTATTATTACTATGTTTAGGAGTTAGAATAGCTAGAATTTTTGAAATGAGAGGTCTATAGTAGGGTATTCAACATGTTCAATATACCAGGGTAGGGGGGTCAAAATATTTTTTATCATTTTAGATTTCAAAAATTAAATCTGAATTTCTTCAAATATTTTTTTGTTGTTGAGAGGATTATTATTCAATGGCATAGTGAATTGCTCAAAAGCAAAAAAAAAAATTTAAGTTCATTAGACACCATTCCTTCTGTGTCAGAAACCATTATGCTGTGTCAACTATTTAACCACAATCCAAGTTTAGAGCTGTATGACAAGCTTGAATGTTGTGTCCATACTAGCCCCAACCGTTCAGGGTTCAGCCTCTGTGGTCGTATAAAGCTGCACCCTGCTGAGCATTTGGTTGTTTGTTGATGTGTCACATAATTGTTTTTCATTAATTTTTAGGTAACTAAAAGCTGGGGGCATATTGTTTTCCCCTTGTCTGTCTGTCTGTTTGTCCTTCTGTCCTTTTGTCTATCCCATTATGGGTATATAGTTTTTATAACACCGCAAAAATTAAAAAAAAATTGGTCGTATATTGGTATAACGTTGGTGTCGTCGTCTGCGTTGTCGTTGTCGTCCGAATACTTTTTAGTTTTCGCACTCTAACTTTAGTAAAAGTGAATAGAAATCTATGAAATTTTAACACAAGGTTTATGACCACAAAAGGAAGGTTGGTATTTATTTTGGGAGTTTTGGTCCCAACATTTTAGGTATTAGGGGCCAAAAAGGGCCCAAATAAGCATTTTCTTGGTTTTTCGCACTATAACTTTAGTTTAAGTAAATAGAAATCTATGGCATTTTGACACAAGGTTTATGATCACAAAAGAAAGGTTGAGATTGATTTTGGGAGTTTTGGTTCCAACAGTTTAGGAATTAGGGGCTAAAAAAGGGCCCAAATAAGCATTATTCTTGGTTTTCGCACATTAACTTTAGTACAAATATGTATAAGTTAATAGAAATCAATGAAATTTAAACACAAGGTTTTTGACCACAAAAGGAAGGTTTGGAGTGATTTTGGGAGTTTAGGTCCCAACAGTTTAGGAATTTGGGGCCAAAAAGAAGCCCAAATAAGCATTATTCTTAGTTTTCGCACAATTACTTAGTATAAGTAAATAGAAATCAATGAAATTTAAACACAAGGTTTATGACCACAAAAGGAAGGTTGGGATTGATTTTGGGAGTTTTGGTTCCAACAGTTAAGGAATTAGGGGCCAAAAAGAAGCCCAAATAAGCATTATTCTTAGTTTTCGCATAATAACTTAGTATAAGTAAATAGAAATCAATGAAATTTAAACACAAGGTTTATGACCACAAAACGAAGGTTGGGATTGATTTAGGGAGTTGAGGTCCCAACAGTTTAGAAATTAGGGGCCAAAAAGGGGCCCAAATAAGCTTTATTCTTGGTTTTCGCACCATAACTTTAGTATAAGTAAATAGAAATCTATGAAATTTAAACACAATGTTTATGACCATAAAAGAAAGGTTGGGTTTGATTTTGGGAGTTTGGTCCCAACAGTTAAGGAATAAAGGGCCCAAAGGGTCCAAAATTGAACTTTGTTTGATTTCATCAAAAATTGAATAATTGGGGTTCTTTGATATGCCGAATCTAACTGTGTATGTAGATTCTTAATTTTTGGTCCCGTTTTTAAATTGGTCTACATTAAGGTCCAAAGGGTCCAAAATTAAACTTAGTTTGATTTAAACTTCGTTTGATTTTAACAAAAATTGAATCCTTGGGGTTCTTTGATATGCTGAATCTAAAAATGTATTTAGATTTTTGATTATTGGCCCAGTTTTCAAGTTGGTCTAAATCGGGGTAAAAAAATAAACGTTGTTTGATTTCATCAAAAATTGAATAATTGGGGTTCTTTGATATGCCAAATCTAACTGTGTATGTAGATTCTTAATTTTTGGTCCTGTTTTCAAATTGGTCTACATTAAAGTCCAAAGGGTCCAAAATCAAACTTTGTTTGATTTTAACAAAAATTGAAATCTTGGGCTTTTTTGATATGCTGAATCCAAACATGTACTTAGATTTTTGATTATGGGCCCAGTTTTCCAGTTGGTTCAAATCAGGATCCAAAATTATTATATTAAGTATTGTGCAATAGCAAGAAATTTTCAATTGCAGTATTGTGCAATAGCAAGAAATCTTCAATTGCACAGTATTGTGCAATAGCAAATATTTTCAATTGCACAGTATTGCGCAATAGCAAGAAATATCTAATTGCACAATATTGTGCAATAGCAAGAAATTTTTCAATTGGAGTTATCTTTCTTTGTCCAGAATAGTAGTTGAATCAACTTAAATCATTGTTTTATACAATATATACAATGTATATTCACTTTTACTATCAACTGATAAATTAAAACAATCTTTACCATTCAGTGATAACAAGCACTTTATTTTACATTTTAATATTTTATGATGTATTTAAATGAGTAGTTATTGTTGCAAACTCCATTAGAAAAATTTTCTCATTTCAGATTTCGTAATTATAAAAAGAAAATTTCTTCAAACATTTTTGAGAGGATTGATATTCAACAGCATAGTGAATTGCTCAAAGGCAAAAAAAAAAATTTAAGTCTCATTAGACCACATTCATTCTGGGTCAGAAACCTATGCTGTGTCAACTATTTAATCACAATCCAAATTTAGAGCTGAATCCAGCTTGAATGTTGTGTCCATACTTGCCCCAACCATTCAGGGTTCAACCTCTGTGGTCGTATAAAGCTGCGCCCTGCGGAACATCTGGTTTAGTATAACTCCTCCTACAGTTTGAATATAAGGAAGTTTTCACTGTGCTGGCTGTTTGTTTATATATATTGAAGGTGTGCATGTGGTAATTAAAGTTTTGATTTTTATTGTCGAGCCTTTGACTTTAGTCGAAAACTCGAGGCTAAGGCGATCCTACATTCCGTCGTCGTCGGGTCGTCGGCGGCAGCGTCCACAAATATTCACTCTGTGGTTAAAGTTTTTGAAAAGTTTTGTTTTGTTTTGGGGGGGATTGGGGGTCGAATAGGCTGTTCATCCTTGAATTGGAGAACGAAACATTTTTAGTCTCGCTACAATACAACCGTTGATATTTTTTAATTCTATATAGAATACATGTCACACCCCTTTCAGAATCCAGGAAACACCCCTAAAGGTAAAAATAGATTTGAACTGTGCAGTATATCTGAGGTAGTAAATGCACAGCTAAGCTGTGCATTATTCAGATTATAGCACAGTAAGATCAGAGAAATTTTACCCATGTCATGTGTTAAGAAACAAGTTGCTTTCTTTAAAAAAGAAAAGAAAAGCAATACATGAACCCAAGACTGCTGAATGCCGGGTCAGCAAAAGATTGTTACTGAATTTGTGTTTGCTTTTGAATTGAAATAATTGACTGTGAATAGAAGAAGCCAGTTGAAAGTATATATTTACAGCTTCTATTTAAATAGTTCGACTATTTCATTTATTACTTGGGAATGTACATATTTTTTCCGATTATAACCCTTTGGCAAATCCTAATTTCTACTAACCGGATGACTTATGCAAATTGCACAAATCTATCGCAATATAAATTTATGCACTCAGTTTGCTTTATAATCTGGAATTCTGGATGCATTTATTTCATCTATCATATCTTTATATTTTGTTTCCTACATGAATGCCTTTATATTCTCAACTCGTATTTGAAGCTGTCTTGGCATGCAATTGATTGGACCTCTTATGAAGAGACTTATTTTGGATTCATGAAACATCTAAAATTTTAAGGATTTCCTGATTTTACTTTAATCAATTCAAACATTCTAAAGGGGGAAACTTTGTTTTGCCGAAGAATTTATTAATTCAGAAGTTTATGAATACCTGTACACACTTTCAAAATAACCAATGTATATAAAAAGGTATGAAGATATAAAAAACGCCAGACACGAGTTAAGTCTACAAAAAAACGAGCAGTGACGCTCAAATGAAAAAAGTTAAAAGGCTAAAAATATAAATACATTACAAAGTTAAGGAATCTATTCCTTGGGTAGACAATCCTTAGCTTTTCGAAAAGGTCAAAGGTTAAACAACTCAAGGTCAGAATACCATTAGTAATGATGACCGTGCTTGAAAGTCACATGTAAAGCTCTTTCTGCCATGTCCTGAATTTAGATAACAAAAACAAAAATAAGCTTTCACAAGTGAATTTAATAGTATTACATGCATTAGTATTTTAGCGCACGAAATAGTAAATAGAAAGCATCTCACTGATACTCAGGAAAAGAATACGCATTTGCGTCATCACATATCTTAATCTAATATTGAGTTTGAATGTTAAACGGCCTTCATTAAATGTTTTGATTCCAGGTTCATTGACATTTTATCCGGAATTTTTGAGAACGCAAACCGATAGTGTGCTTTTGAAATGTGATCTATAATGTGAATGAATCAAGACGTGTAGGATAGTTGGACACACAATGAATACAATTTTCAAAACCGTACCATGATAGTACAAATATGTAGATGCTATAAGGTTAAACTATTAAAACAAACAAACAAAAATTGAATTAAAATTCTATATTAAATTAACGTTCCTGTTAGTATTTTTTTTCAAATTCTTTTGAATATTGTATACAATATAATAAACACGAACGTCAAGTATTTACGGATGGACATTTTATTTATCGAATGAATCTATTTTTAAATTCTAACATTCCAATATGTGAATATATCATGATATATTACTATACAAAATATAAGCAAAGACTTCTAAATCCATACTAACAGTATAAAACAATCAACATTATGGTTAAAATTAATTTAGTTGTGATTATTGTAAATTATTTTAACGGTTGTTGTGAGCTGCAAGGATTGAAAATCATGCTTTATGAATTGAAAACACACAAGTATTTTTTATTCACGACCACTTAAAATTTAAATATTTAATAAATTGGTCTTACTTTCCGTTTTGTGGATATATTACAATACACAAAAATAAATAATAATTACTCATAAAGCCTAAATACTAAAATATGGTATCATGAAATATTTAACGTAGAAGTATAATGATTATTGTTTATACACATTTTTTTTGTAGGATGCAAAAATTTATTTAGATTTAATTTTTATGTTTCCTTTACAAATGAATATCTACAAATACCAAAGCAGAGTATCTTGTCATATAAAATACTTATTTCTTAATTGCAACTCTGAAAATATTCTGATTTCAATCATTGTTAGTTTCTTCAGAAACATAATTAAATACAGTATATATTTTGTATATATTTCTTTGATTTCGATTGTATTAAATACTTTTACAGTGAGTTGACTGTTAGTGTTGCTCTCCACCAATTGCAACTCATTCAAAATTTTGACCAAATTGCAATTTGTTTTTATTAAACCAAATTGTTCAACTGGTCAGAATATTGAACAAATTGTTCAGCCAAAATGTGAAAGTGCAAGGTGATAAAATTAAATATACTTACAATCCTATAAGACTTTAAGTCCACTTTAATGATGTTGTGAAAAAATTAGTTTATCAGTTTGTATAGTTATATTATATTCATTTCCATGCTGAAGAGGAACTGTTTATTTTGAATTGCTATAAAATTGTCCAAACTAAGCTTTCATATAGTTTTTCTTTCTAAAAGTATTCTATATTTATAAGAATCAGATTTCATTTTAAATAAAACATCATATATTCAGTAAAATATGTGTGAAATAACAATATGCTATTGATAAGTTTTCAGGGGAGATAACCTAAAATATTATTCTTTTGAATAAAGACTTTTTGAAAGAAAAGTTATTATCTCCCCCATGGAAACTTCCTACAAACATATATTGCAATTTTACACATATTTTACTGAATATGAAATGTTTTAATTCACATAATGTCTGATTCTTATAAATATAGAATACTTTTAGAAAGAAAAACTATATGAAAGCTTAGTTTGGACAATTTAATAGCAATTCTAAATAAACAGTTCCCCTTCAGCATGGAAATGAATATAATATAACTATACAAACTGATAAACTAATTTTGTCACAACATCATTAAAGTGGAATTAAAGTCTTATAGGATTGTAAGTATGTTTTATTTTATCACCTTGCACTTTCATGACTTGGCTGTGGTTTTCTACAGCAGTTGGTTCAAATTTCTGACCAGTTGAACAATTTGATTTTATAAAACAAATTGCAATTTGGTCAAAATTTTGAATGAGTTGCAATTGGTGGAGAGCAACACTAACAGTCAACTCACTGTAATAAGAATATTATCTTTCTGTTTTCCGATCTAAATATTAATATTTTAACCAGAATGTTCTCTCCCGTAAGTCTATGATAAAATACACAGTAATTCCGTGGTTAAATCTTCAAACATAATTAGTTTACATGTTATCGAGACAACAGACACCATGTTATAATTGACCCAGATACACACAGTGTACAGTGGTTGTTTTAAAACAAATATAATTGCGTCGTCAAGGGCCATCAAGGGACCATATCAAAGACGTAGATGACAACCTGTTAAGACCTGTATAAATGACCGAGAACTATAGAGACGTTCCAAGAATTTTATTCTGACTTCCGGCCGAGAGATATCGAGTGGCCCATAGACACATCCAAAACTCGCCAATATATAAGCATGAACAGGGTTCATGCAAAAAATAAAGTAGATTTTGGCTGTACATGTACTATATTCAATATTTGAATTGAGAACTGTGACATATTTCATATCAAATTGGTGTATATCATATATGCATGTTTTTCATGTAACTTTATTTATATTATTTTTGTAATTCTTCTTATTTTTAGTTTTATATCTTGATGTGCTACCCCATACAGATATTACAATCAACAGATCTGTAAAGTTGAGATGTACAGGTGGTGAAAGCAATGAATCCTGGTATCTTTGGAAAGGAGATAATCTTTTGATTGATGATGGTTCTCTCAATAGTGACTACAGTCTTAAGGATATCCATACAAGCCACACCAATCAGGACATGTATATAGAATTTAAAATGTTTATCCCTGAGTATTTAGATGTATACAAATGTGCTCGTGAGAAGAGAGATTACTCAAATAGCCTTGACTTGAATGATATATTTAAATATGGTAAGAGTATGAACATGAAGTTTTCATTATTTTTCAATGATGTAGTGGAAGGGGGGACCTCAGAATTGCACTCTGACTGGTATAACAAAATTATTTTACCGCATCAACCAAAACTGACCTTATTTGCTCTTTTTTATTTAAATCTTATAGTCACATAGTAAATCAGTTATATTTTTATGTAAGGATGGATTGTGTATAATACAAATAATCATGATGATAGCAATATTTAAGAAATAATTCATAGGCTTGAATACATTGTGATTTTACCATGAGTGCATGGGCCCTTTATGACAAATATTTTACCCTGAGCGATAGGGAGGGGTAAAATATCGGCATAAAGGGACAACCTGTGGTAAAATTAAGATATATTCAAGCCCCATGAATTATATCAATTCTTATAGGACAAATATACAGCAATTATTTTGGATCTAAGCGCTCTAGGTGGAGGCAAATATTTGCTGTTCCTATAAATAAACTCACTATAAAATTGGAGTAAAAGGACAGAGCAAACTGAATTAGTGAGATGCTTAAACTATTTACCATAACATATTTAGATAGTTTTTGGATGAATTTAAATGAGAATTTATTAATTTACTATTTGTCTTATTTGTATAAAAAAAAGATGGCTCATATCACATTTATACCACATTTTAGCATGGTTTGTTTACATTTCCTTGTTGTGATGTTTTTCGGCTTCACAAGCATGTATTTTCCCGTAAAATGCTTATATACTTACGTCACTGTTCTATGACATCGGGCACCTCATTCATAAAAAAGCATATGACGTATGATCGGAACAGCCCTTGCAATATATTCATATTTTACCACCGGTGTGAACTCAAAGTGTTTGAAGGACATCATGTTAGAATGGACCACAATGACTACAAAATTTTATTTGCATCAATTGAGAGTGCCAGCGTGTCCTCTATTTATCTGGGAACCAGTATATTAACAAATAAACATATCTATGAATATTATATATCTCCCCAAAAGAAGCATAGCTTGTGAACCAAGTGTATAATTTACAAAGTGTAAATTAAAACATTTATTCAAATAGAAAACTGTTAAAAAACACCTTTTCTCACAACATTACTTATTCAACAGAATCGGCACGTAACTTTTGTGTGGATTAGTCCTACATTTGCGCGGAAAGGCACATTAGGTTTGCACAAATTTTACCTTTTGAAAAGTTACTACATTTGCGCGGATTTATACAAAAATATATGAAAAATAGATCCATTACTTGAAAAAAAAACACAAAAAAACTTGATGATGTTTAAATAAACTAAAATTTGAACAAATCAACTTAATAAGATTAAAAATAATAAATTATTTAACAAACTTGCCAACTATTTAGTAGAAAATTACGTTACCAGCAATTCAAAATTTTCCATCAACAATGTGGACGGCTGTGCACTGTGAAGACACAAAACATACCAACATTACCAGAGATGCAAACAGTTTTTTTTTCCTGTCAGACATTGGGGCCTTCAGGGTACCAAGTTTTGCCAGACCCATCACATTTCTGCCAGACCTATATTTTCACTCAAAATTATCTATTTTTGTAATATTATGAAAAAAAAAACCAGCCCCCCCCCTTTTTTTCCATTTTACCATCCCTTTAGTAGATGTAGAGTATAAAAAGTATTATCAGTTTCACCACCTCAAGAATTTTTTTATTTTTCATGAATAAATGTTAGCAGTTAATAAAAATGAAATTCTTACTGTTTATAAATAACAATGAAATGTAACTGTTTTCTGTTAAGGGGTTCCCCGAATTTTCCCGCCAAAAAGCACATGGCTTTCAACAATTGTAAACAAAGCATTCAATTTGTGATCATGGATTACAGCTTTCATTAATTGAATTTGGATATAGATATTCAACTTAAGGTACAGTCAGGCAATGTTTTTAATTTTTTTATGGATTAAAACTAATTTGAAAGAAAAGTTTAAAAAATAAAACAATTTTTGACATCAAAACAACAGACGATCTGAAATATATTATGAATATTCAGTGACCTATATATTTTTGGAACTCTGCTAGGGGTCAAAGTTACATCATTTTTCAAGCCAATGGTGTGTATTCTCTGTTACAACTAATCAACTGCGTTTGATATAAATATTTCAATAAATTGAGATGTCAAAACTTACCATTTCAAAACAGAAATTTATACTGCAAAAGGTTTATTTTTTTATTTTTTAAGGAGGGATATTTGAAAGTTGTGTCAGGCTATAATATTTATCATTAAAACAGTTTGAACTCCCGATTTCTATTATGTAATCGAAACCTTGCATGTTGTTCTATCTAATCATGCAACGTGGTTGTAAAATCACAATTTTATAAACAAAATACTCTGCTGGGACCGACAGGGAAATCAGTTTTGGCTGACCCAAGCAGACTAAAATATTGCCGGCCATCAGGTCCTGCAGAGCAACTAGTTTTGCCGGACCTGCATAAATTCTGCCCCTTAGGTCCGACAGGTCCGACGATTAGTTGCATCTCTGCATTACAATGCCAGGCCACAGTCTTTTCATACCTATTACAATGAACAGTTTCATTCAAATCTTTCTTGAGATTATTATGCATACAAGTTCAGGCGACTACTTACATTTAAATTCGTGACAGCAATACCAACCATTGTAAAAGGCACAGACAAAAGAGAAAATTCAGTTTACCTTTCAACAATTTCTAAAATTTCAAAATGTTGAAATTTCCTGTCAATGCCATCTTAAATCGCAGGATAAGTATTGAACTATAGATAATTCCTGTATATATATATAATTCGCATGTTTATTCCATTATATTCATGACTATATACTTTGAATATTCTTTTCCATGATAGTAACTGTGTTTTTTTTTTAAACGTTTCTTTTACATTAATGTAGTGCCAATTGGCGCAAAAGCCAAGCACGGGTTTAATATATATTGTATATGTTTTTCAATAAGTTATGTCACCAATTTATGTTCAAAACAATAATGGAAAAAAATTACAGGTAAACTACAGGTAAATTCGCGCAAACATAAAACCATTTCTCTGGGCAAATGTAATGCGTGTCATTATAAAATCCGCACAAATGTAGGTCGCCCATCAGAATTATAGCTGCCTTAAAGTCATATGAAAGGAGTGACTAGTGAAAAATAATGTTTATGATAGATGTTTATCCAATTCTTGAACCAATGCATGTATGTATCATAAACTTAGTCTTCTGTGCACAAGTTTTGTCATTTTTTATGAGTAAATATTAAGCACTTCTTTACACTTCAAATTACATTAAGAAGTTATTTTGAATTATGGTCCTTTGAATTAGAAAATTTATGAGAGTAATTACAGTCTGCACTTTTTATAGGACAGCAAAAAATTTTACATTAATATATTGGAATCATGTCTTCATCATCAGCGTCAGCTTTGTCCGAAGATATTTGGTTTCCAGAAAAATAAAAAAATAACTTAAGGATACCAGTATAATCAAATCTATGAAAAAGGGGCCCAAATAAGCATTTTTCTAGAATTTTTTTTCGAAAAAAGGAGGGGGGGGGATAAAAAAAAAGTGGGGGGGGGCAATTTTTCTCCTCATGATTTCAGAATTTCAATTAATTTCTTCCAAAATATTTTTTTTTTCACAAAAATAATGGGGTATACAAATTTTTTTTGAAGGGGTTAATTCAAAACATAGTGTCAGTCAGGGGTACTACTTAAACAAGTTAATTTTATTTACTTGAACAAGTAAAAAAAAATATACACATATAAGTAAATAAATAATGTTAGAATAATCTCCCCTTAATTTTCTCAAAAATTTACTTGTATAAGTAAATTTTTCTTACAATCCCACAAAAATCCCTAAGTTTTGAGATCTAAAATCATGCCTTTAATGATTTTTCCAAGGTTTGCTCAAATATTTAGCTCACGTGGCCTGAAGGACCAAGTGAGCTTTTCCCATCACTCTGCATCCGGCGTCCAGCGTCCGGCGTCATTAACTTTTACAGCAATCTTCTCCTCTGAAATTACTGGGCCAAATTAAACCAAACTTGGCCACAATCGTCATTGGGGTATCTAGTTTAAAAAATGTGTCCAGTGACCCAGCCAACCTACCAAGATGGCCGCTAAATAGAACATAGGGGTAAAATGCAGTTTTTGGCTTATAACTCAAAAATCAAAGCATGTAGTGCAAATCTGACATGGGGTAAAATTGTTTATCAGGTCAAGATCTATCTGCCCTGAAAATTTCAGATAAATTGGACAACCCGTTGTTGGGTTGCTGCCCCTAAATCGGTAATTTGAAGGAAATTTTACTGTTTTTATACGACAGCAAAAATCGAAAATTTTTTGGTCGTATATTGGTATCACGTTGGCGTCGTCGTCCGAATACTTTTAGTTTTCGCACTCTAACTTTAGTAAAAGTGAATAGAAACTTATGAAATTTTAACACAAGGTTTATGACCACAAAAGGAAGATTGGGATAGATTTTGGGAGTTTTGGGCCTAACATTTTAGGAATTAGGGGCCAAAAAGGGCCCAAATAAGCATTTTCTTGGTTTTCGCCCTATAACTTTAGTTTAAGTAAATAGAAATCCATGAAATTTTGACACAAGGTTTATGACTACAAAAGGAAGGTTGGGATTGATTTTGGGAGTTTGGTTCAAACAGTTTAGGAATAAGGGGCCAAAAAAGGGCCCAAATAAGCATTATTCTTGGTTTTCACACAATAACTTTAGTATAAGTAAATAGAAATCAATGAAATTTAAACACAAGGTTTATGACCACAAAAGGAAGGTTGGGATTGATTTTGGGAGTTGAAATTCCAACAGTTTAGGAATTAGGGGCCAAAAAGGGGCCCAAATAAGCATTATTCTTGGTTTTCGCACAATAACTTTAGTATAAGTAAATTGAAATCTATGAAATTTAAACACAAGGTTTATGACCTTAAAAGGAAGGTTAGGTTTGATTTTGGGAGTTTTGGTCCCAACAGTTTAGGAATAAGGGGCCCAAAGGGTCCAAAATTGAACTTTGTTTGATTTCATCAAAAATTGATTAATTGGGGTTCTTTGATATGCCGAATCTAACTGTGTATGTAGATTCTTAATTTTTATGCCCCACCTACGATAGTAGAGGGGCATTATGTTTTCTGGTCTGTGCGTCCGTCCGTCCGTCCGTCCGTCTGTCCGTCCGTCTGTCCCGCTTCAGGTTAAAGTTTTTGGTCAAGGTAGTTTTTGATGAAGTTGAAGTCCAATCAACTTGAAACTTTGTATAGATGTGCCCTATGATATGATCTTTCTAATTGTAATGCCAAATTAGAGTTTTGACCCCAAATTTTTGGTTCACTGAACATAGAAAATGATAGTGCAAATTTCAGGTTAAAGTTTTTGGTCAAGGTAGTTTTTGATGAAGTAGATGTCCAATGAACTTGAAACTTAGTATACATGTTCCCTTTGATAAGATCATTCTAATTTTAATGCCAAATTAGAGAATTTATTCCAATTTCACGGTCCACTATACATAGAAAATGATCGAGTGGGGCATCCGTGTACTGTGGACACATTCTTGTTGGTCCTGTTTTCAAATTGGTCTACATCAAGGTCCAAAGGGTCCAAAATTAAACTTAGTTTGATTTTAACAAAAATTGAATCCTTGGGCTTTTTTGATATGCTGAATCTAAAAATGTACTTAGATTTTTGATTATTGGCCCAGTTTTCAAGTTGGTCCAAATCGGGGTCCAAAATTAAACTTTGTTTGATTTCATCAAAAATTGAATAATTGGGGTTCTTTGATATGCCGAATATAACTGTGTATGTAGATTCTTAATTTTTGGTCCCGTTTTCAAATTGGTCTACATTAAAGTCCAAAGGGTCCAATAGTTATCAAAAGTACCAGGATTATAATTTTATACACCAGACGCGCGTTTCGTCTTCATAAGACTCATCAGTGACGCTCAGATCCAAATAGTTAAAAAGCCAAACAAATACAAAGTTGAAGAGCATTAAGGACCCAAAATTCCAAAAAAGTTGTGCCAAATCCAAAATGAAACTAAGTTTGATTTTAACAAAAATTGAATTTTTGGGCTTTTTTGATATGCTGAATCTAAACATGTATGTAGATTTTTAAAGCCAGTGCTTTAAGGCCTGACTTTCAAGTCATGAGGTACATCTTTTCATACGCAACGTCCAACAAATCTATGTAGGGGGTCATTTGGCCAGAAATAGATCTGGAAATGTTCAATTTTCTCCTCTCCTTTTCAGCTCACCTGGCCCAAAAGGCCAAGTGAGCTTTTCTCATCAATTGGCGTCCGGCGTCGTCGTCGTCCGGCATCGTCCGTCATCGTCATGTATTAACTTTTACAAAAATCTTCTCCTCTGAAACTTCTGGGCCAAATTTAACCAAACTTGGCCACAATCATCATACGGGTATCTAGTTTAAAAAATGTGTCAGGTGACCCGGCCAGCCAACCAAGATGGTCGCCATGGCTAAAAATAGAACATAGGGGTAAAATGCAGTTTTTGGCTTATAACTCAAAAACCAAAGCATTAAGAGCAAATCTGACAAGGGTTAAATGTTTATCAGGTCAAGATCTATCTGCCCTGCAATTTTCAGATGAATCGGACAACCCGTTGTTGGGTTGCTGCCCCTAAATTTGTAATTTAAAGGAAATTTTACTGTTTTTGGTTATTATCTTGAATATTATTATAGATAGAGATAAACTGTAAACAGCAATAATGTTCAGCAAAGTAAGATTTACAAATAAGTCAACCGACTGAAATGGTCAATTGACCCCTTTAGGAGTTATTGCTCTTTATAGTCAATTTTTAACCATTTTTCGTAAATCTTAGTAATCTTTTACAAAAATCCTCTCCTCTGAAACTACTGGGCCAAATTAATCCAAACTTGACCACAATCATCTTTGGGGTATCTAGTTTAAAAAATGTGCCCGGTGACCCGGCCATCCAACCAAGATGGCCACCATGGCTAAAAATAGAACAAAGGGGTAAAATGCAGTTTTTGGTTTATAACTCAAAAACCAAAGCATTAAGAGCAAATCTGACAGGATAAAATTGTTTATCAGGTCAAGATCTATCTGCCCTGAAATTTTCAGATGAATTAGACAACCCGTTGTTGGGTTGCTGCCCCTAAATTGGTAATTTTAAGGAAACCTTACTGTTTTGGGTTATTATTATACCCCACGCAACGGGTTGCGGAGGGTATAATGTTTTTAACCTGTCAGTCCGTCCGTCCGTCAGTCCTGTTTCTTGTCATCGCAACTCCTCTCAAACCACACAACAGAATTTCACGAAACCTTTTCAGATAATAAGGACATACTATGTAGTTGTGCATATCGACGGGAAATTGCGATTCAATTTTTATACGACCGCAAAATTTGAAAAATATTTCGTCGTATATTGCTATCACGTTGGCGTCGTCGTCGTCGTCGTCGTCGTCTCCGTCGTCGTCGTCGTCGGCGTCGTCGTCGTCGTCGTCAGCGGCGTCGTCGTCGTCGTCGTCCGAATACTTTTAGTTTTCGCACTCTAACTTTAGTAAAAGTGAATAGAAATCTATGAAATTTTAACACAAGGTTTATGACCACAAAAGGAAGGTTGGGATTGATCTTGGGAGTTTTGGTCCCAACATTTTAGGAATAAGGGGCCAAAAAGGGCCCAAATAAGCATTTTCTTGGTTTTCGCACTATAACTTTAGTTTAAGTTAATAGAAATCTATGAAATTTTGACACAAGGTTTATGACCACAAAAGAAAGGTTGGGATTGATTTTGGGAGTTTAGGTCCCAACAGTTTAGGAATTAGGGGCCAAAAAGGGACCCAAATAAGCATTTTTCTTGGTTTTCGCACCATAACTTTAGTATAAGTAAATAGAAATCTATGAAATTTAAACACAAGGTTTATGACCACAAAAGGAAGGTTGGTATTGATTTTGGGAGTTTTGGTCCCAACAGTTTAGGAATAAAGGGCCCAAAGGGTCCAAAATTAAACTTAGTTTGATTTTAACAAAAATTGAATCCTTGGGGTTCTTTGATATGCTGAATCTAAAAATGTACTTAGATTTTTTTATTAGTGGCCCAGTTTTCAAGTTGGTCCAAATCGGGGTCCAAAATTAAACTTTGTTTGATTTCATCAAAAATTAAATAATTGAGGTTCTTTGATATGCCAAATCGAACTGTGTATGTAGATTCTTAATTTTTGGTCCCGTTTTAAAATTGGTCTACATTAAAGTTCAAAGGGTCCAAAATTAAACTAAGTTTGATTTTAACAAAAATTGAATTCTTGGGCCTCTTTGATATGCTGAATCTAAACATGTACTTAGATTTTTGATTATGGGCCCAGTTTTCAAGTTGGTCCAAATCAGGATCCAAAATTATTATATTAAGTATTGTGCAATAGCAAGAAATTTTCAATTGCACAGTATTCAGCAATAGCAAGAAATCTTCAATTGCACAGTATTGTGCAATAGCAAGAAATTTTCAATTGCACAGTATTGTGCAATAGCAAATATTTTCAATTGCACAGTATTGCACAATAGCAAGAAATATCTAATTGCACAATATTGTGCAATAGCAAGAAATTCCAATTGGATTTCAATTGGAGTTATCTTTCTTTGTCCAGACTAGTAGTTGAATCAACTTAAATCATTGTTTTATACAATATACAATGTATATTCACTTTTACTACCAACAGATAGATTAAAACATTCTTTACCATTCAGTGATAACAAGCACTTTTTTGTCGAGCCTGCAACTTTTGTTGCAGAAAGCTCGACATAGGGATAGTGATCCGGCGGCGGCGGCGGCGGCGGCGGCGGTGTTAGCTAACTTCTTAAAAGCTTTATATTTTAGAAGGTGGAAGACCTGGATGCTTCATACTTTGTATATATATGCCTCATGTTACGAAGTTTCCGTCAGTCACATGTACAATGTCCTTGACCTCATTTTCATGGTTCAGTGACCACTTGAAAAAAAAGTTCAGATTTTTTGTAATGTTGAATTCTCTCTTATTATAAGTAATAGGATAACTATATTTGATATGTGCGTACCTTGAAAGGTCCTCATGTCTGTCAGACAGTTTTCACTTGACCTCGACCTCATTTCATGGATCAGTGAACAAGGTTAAGTTTTGGTGGTCAAGTCCATATCTCAGATACTACAAGCAATAGGGCTAGTATATTTGGTGTATGGAAGGACTGTAAGGTGTACATGTCCAACTGGTAGGTGTCATCTGACCTTGACCTCATTTTCATGGTTCAGTGGTTATAGTTAAATTTTTGTGTTTTGGTCTGTTTTTCTCATACTATATGCAATAGGTCTACTATATTTGTTGTATGGAATGATTGTAAGGTGTACCTATCTAGCGGGCAGATGTCATGTGACCTTGACCTCATTTTCATGGTTCAGTGGTCAAAGTTAAGTTTTTGAGTTTTGGTCTTTTTATCTAATACTATATGCCATAGGTCATCTATATTTGGTGTATGGAAATATTTTATGATCTTTATGTCAGTCGCGCAGATTTTATTTGACCGTGACCTCATTTTCACGGTTCATTGCACAGTGTTAAGTTTTTGTGTTTTGGTCTATTTTTCTTAAACTATAAGTAATAGGTCAACTATATATGTTGTATAGAAGCATTGTTAGCTGTACATGTCTGCCTGGCATGGTTCATCTGACCTTGACCTCATTTTCAAGGTTCATTGGTCTTTGTTTAGTTATCTTGGTTAATGTTAAGTTTATGTGACAGTTGTATTAAAGCTTAGCTTTATACTTAGGACTATCAACATAATATCAATGATTAGTATAGAAGGCGAGACATTTCAGCGTGTGCACTCTTGTTTACATTTTAATATTTTATGATGTATTTAAATGAGTAGTTATTGTTGCAAACTTCATTAGAAATTTGAATTGAGATCAGTTTTGAAATAAGGGAAAGGGGGATGTGAAAAAAAATTTGGAGGGTCAATTTTTTTCATTTCAGATTTCATAAATAAAAAGAAAATTTCTTCAAACATTTTTTTGAGAGGATTAATATTCAACAGCATAGTGAATTGCTCAAAGGCAAATTTTTTTTTTAAGTTCATTAGACCACATTCATTCTGTGTCAGAAACCTATGCTGTGTCAACTATTTATCACAATCCAAATTTAGAGCTGAATCCAGCTTGAATGTTGTGTCCATACTTGCCCCAACCGTTCAGGGTTCAACCTCTGCGGTCGTATAAAGCTGCGCCCTGCGGAGCATCTTGTTTTTCTAGGAGTTACGCCCCTTTGAACTTATTTACTTTAATGTACTACTGCAACAGTTTGTCATTGCAACTCCTCTCAAACCCAACAACAGAATTTCAAGAAACCTTTTCAGATAATAAGGACATACTATGTAGTTGTGCATATCGACAGGAAATTGCAATTCAATTTTTTATGCCCCACCTACGATAGTAGAGGGGCATTATGTTTTCTGGTCTGTGCGTCCGTTCGTTCGTTCGTCCGTCCGTCTGTTCGTTCGTTCGTTCGTTCGTCTGTTCGTTCGTCCGTCTGTTCCGCTTCAGGTTAAAGTTTTTGGTCAAGGTAGTTTTTGATGAAGTTGAAGTCCAATCAACTTGAAACTTAGTACACATGTTCCTTATGATATGATCTTTCTAATTTTAAAGCCAAATTAAACTTTTGACCCCAATTTCACGGTCCACTGAACATAGAAAATGAAAGTGCATGTTTCAGGTTAAAGTTTTTGGTCAAGGTAGTTTTTGATGAAGTTGAAGTCCAATCAACTTGAAACTTAGTACACATGTTCCTTATGATATGATCTTTCTAATTTTAAAGCCAAATTAAACTTTTGACCCCAATTTCACGGTCCACTGAACATAGAAAATGAAAGTGCATGTTTCAGGTTAAAGTTTTTGGTCAAGGTAGTTTTTGATGAAGTTGAAGTCCAATCAACTTGAAACTTAGTACAAATGTTCCCTTTGATATTATCTTTCTAATTTAAAGCCTAATTATATTTTTTATCCAATTTCACGGTCCATTGAACATGGAAAATGATAGTGGGAGTGGGGCATCCGTGTACTTTGGACACATTCTTGTTTTCTAGGAGTTACGCACCATTGAACTTATTTACTTTAATGTACTACTGCAACAGTTTGTCATCGCAACTCCTCTGAAACCACACAACAGAATTTCATGAAATTTTGTAGATAATAAGGACATACTATCTAGATGTGCATATCGACAGGAAATTACGATTAATTTTTTTTCTCTAGGAGTTACGCCCCTCTGAGTTTATTTGCTTTAAGGTACTACTTTAACAGTTTGTCATCTCAACTCCTCTGAAACCACACAACAGAGTTGCATGAAACTTTGTAGATAATAAGGACATACTACGTAGATGTGCATATCGACAGGAAATTATGATTCATTTTTTTTCTCTAGGAGTTACGCCCCTTTGAACTTATTATCTTCAATGTATTTCTGCAACAGTTTGTCATCTCAACTCCTCTGAAACCACACAACAGAATTCATGAAATTTTGTAGATAATAAGGACATACTGTGTAGATGTGCATATTGGCAGGAAATTATTATTCAATATTTTTTCTTATACAATTTTTTTTTTTTACACTTATTTAATATCTCCACTGACAATGTGGGGACGTGGGGTATGTGAGCGTGCTCACTAAGGTTCTTTAATCTTGAATATTATTATAGATAGAGATAAACTGTAAACAGCAATAATGTACAGCAAAGTAAGACCTAAAAATAAGTCATCATGACCAAAATGGTCAATAGACCCCCTAAGGAGCTCTTGCCCTTTATAGTCAATTTTTAACAATTTTCACTAACATTTTCCACTGAAACTACTAGGCCAAGTTCATTATAGATAGAGATAATTGTAAGCAGCAAGAATGTTTAGTAAAGTAAGATCTACAAACACATCACCATCACCAAAACACAATTTTGTTATGTCTCCTTTGTTTAATATTTACATAGACCAAGGTGAGTGACACAGACTCTTTAGAGCCTCTAGTTTCATTAAAGTTCAATGTTTCATCTCATTAATTCATCAAAGAAACTGATTGAGCAAAGATTTTGTATATATGCGAAAGGCCTTCAAAAATTGCTCCTTTGGGGCTTGTAAATAAGCAAAGTTATGAAGATAACAGACAGATGGGATTTTCATTGTTCATGAAATTACACTTAAGTGATTAGTAAAGACATCTGCAAAGGGTACACAAGTTAAAATTCTATTAGAGCAAAAAAATCTTAAGAATTCAAGAAAAGAAGAAAGGATGACTTTGTTACCTTAATAAAAAATAGTTAAATAAAATTCACTTGCATAAGTATCCTACGAATTTACCTATATGTGTATATTTTTACCCCTGACTGAGTGTCATGAGTGTATTTCGCAAAAGCAAAAAAATTGAATATAAATTCAAATCATATAACCAATTCTAAGTACTTTGAATGCAGTTTTTCTTTGTCCGAAACATTTTATGTGTCAAATATTTGATTACAATCCAAAATTAGACCGGTATCACGATCAAGTGCAAATATTGTGTCCATTTTTGTCCCCTACTGTTCAGGGTTGGACCTGCGGTCATATCTAACTGAGCTCGGCAAACATTTTTTTTACACTCATGCTTGAAAATATTGATTTGAAAATTGGTATATAGAACTTAATCATGTCACTTCCAATACAGTTCAAGTTCCAATGTTCATGATGTTGATCTGGTTTGATGATTATCATGATTATATGCAGTGTTATGGTCACTAAAATGTTCAGTTTTCAAAAATTTTTGTATTCGTCTTGCTTTGAGATATTGGCTTGATATTTGTTATATAGTTTACAACATGACAAGTTATAGATTAGGTTAGAACTTTGCTCCAATAAAATGAATATGTAACTGGTAGTGGTCTATGTATTACCATGCAACACTCACAGAATGCTTGTTAATGCTTTTCTTTTCAGAATTGTATCTGGATCTACAAACAGATATTACAATCAACAGATCTGTAAAGTTGAGATGTACAGGTGGTGAAAGCAATGAATCCTGGTATCTTTGGAAAGGAGATAATCTTTTGATTGATGATGGTTCTCTCAATAGTGACTACAGTCTTAAGGATATCCATACAAGCCACACCAATCAGGACATGTATATAGAATTTAAAATGTTTATCCCTGAGTATTTAGATGTATACAAATGTGCTCGTGAGAAAGGAGATTCCTCAAATAGCCTCAACTTGAATGATATATTTGAAAATGGTAAGAGTATACTGGTAAAGTTAATTTAGTGTTTTTTTTTAACTGAAAAGATTTGATTTGTATTTATCATGTTTATAATTATAAGGATCATGTCAGCTGGGACGAACAAATGCCTATAAACATCAGTCCTGGCAAATGGTACCAATAATCTGTCATGATCCCAGTGAGATGAAAGAGGCACTAGATGAGGGGATGATGGAATAGCAACAAGGTTGTTTAAGATTTTGTACATCAAAATGGCGATGCATTTTGCTCTTCTCTTGTGCAATGTCTCCCAGTTAAGAGTTCATAGCATTGATGATAGTTCACTGGTTTTGTTGTAGTCATTAAGGACTAATAGTCCAGATCTTCTTTGCACTTATTCTAGTTTTTACATGCATATATATATGTTATCCTTAGTAGATTCACAGATGGTACACAATTCTATTAATGGTCTAATAGAGGTTTCCCGTTTTGCTACTGTACCAACCGTAGTACGAACTCTGGGAGCCGTCATTTTACTTTTGGAAATAACTGATGTATACACTTAGTATTCAACGTATGTTTCATGAATCATATGCAGAATTATTTTGAGGATTTTTAGCTGTAATTTAGTACTAAATTCATGTGGTTACCTCTTGTATGTATAGTAAACAATATTGTGTGCACTCAATTATGCTTTCAAGCAACTGTTGCAAGTAACCATTTGTACGAAAGATTTATAGTTTAGAGTTATTTTCCCTTGAAATTTCATAGACGATTAGAAAAAAAATCACAAAACAAGTTTAAATCCTTTATCAATTTTGTTTGTAATAACTTTATATCAATATAAAATATTTAAGTTTTGTATTTTTATGGTAGATTTTTAGAAAACATGAACAAATAAAATTTATTTTAACAAAATAAATTGACCTCAATAACAAAAAATTAATGATATTCTAATAAATTTAAAGCCTAATAATGAACAGGTGGTTAAAAAAATAGATATAGTGTAATTAACTGGCTGTTTCTGTATTGGCCTGGCCCTGTTATAGATTCATGGTTATCTGTATTGGACCCGTGACTCGAAGAGTCAAGGGTATAGCTGATTGAGAATCTATAAGTTATAACAAAAACATTACACATCATTTAATCTGTTTATTTTATGATTTTAATTTAAAAATATAATACAAATGTTTTTATGCATACAGATATCAACAAAAGTTAAGTAATGGCATATGAAAATTGAAACCAGAAGTGAACATTGGCCCATGGGCAAATATGGCTTTTTTCCATATTGGTCCTGTCATGCCTGTTCGAAAAGCAATATTAACTCTTGATTTATATTGACAGTGGAATGTTTTCAGTATTGCAAGTGCTGATTCATCAGTATAAGGGCTTATTTGCTTATATCATTTAATAAATGAAAATACTGGCTTTATTTGGTTGCTTATATAGGGAATCACTGAAGCATGACTGGAGCAGCCCACTTATGAAAATTTCTGGATCTGCCACTGGTTAACACTCCTCACAAATTTTTTTCCGTATTCAACTCACAATTATAGGGAAAATATACTATCTGTTGATCCAAGGAGCTCCGTTTAAAAATATGTATGAAATAGGAAACAAATTGATGCATATAGATGAGACTACCATATTAATATTTAGATTATACTTTCAACTTAATTAGTCTGGCTTTAGTGTGCAATTTTTTATTTTGAATGTCAGTACTCTTAGCCCATCAATATGTTTTTTTTTAAAAGAAAAGTACATGTATGATTAAGTAAAAGTTGGCAGTTTCTTTGATGCTATTGTTTTTCTCTCCTTTCTTTCTGAATGAATCAAAGTCCCTGGTATACTTATGAAACTGCTAGCATAAATAAAGTAAATGCGCCTTGAACTGCACATTAACACTGCTTATTGGTTTTTTTCCTGATCAGTCTGAAAAATCATATTTTAGTACTCTTATCCCGGAATATGTTATGAATGGAAAACTTGTGATGCAGCGACAAGCGTGCTGTAACTGCCATGCTTTCGGATGTCTTCACCTCTCTTCAAAATAGCCTACTTGTATGTATATACATATTCATATAGGTTGTACTTTGATAGATATTTACCTGAAAAATTTCGATTACAATTTCATTTAAATTAATATGTCGGTACCCTTATCCCGGAAATATGTAAAAAGATAAAATATGGATATATGCTTCTTTTTTTAGCTCACCTGACCTGAAAAATCTTCTCCTCTGAAACTACTCAGCCAAATTTAACCAAACTTGGCCACAATCATCCTCAGGGTATCTAGTTTAAAAAGTGTGTCCGATGACCTGGCCATCAAACCAAGATGGCCACCATGGCTTAAAATAGAACACAGGGGTAAAATGTATATTTTGGCTTATATCTTTAAAACCAAAGCATTTAGAGCAAATCTGACATGAAGTTAAATTGTTGATTAGGTTATGATCTATCTGCCCTGAAATTTACAGACGAATCAGACAACCTGTTGTTGGGTTGCTGCCCCTGAATAGGATCATTTTAAGGAAATTTTGCAGTTTTTGGTTATTATCTTGAATACTTTGATAGATAGAGATAAACTGTAAACAGCAATAATGTTCAGCAAAATAAGACCTACAAATAAGTCAACATGACCAAAATTGTCAGTCAACCCCTTAAGGAGTTATTGCCCTTTATAGTCAATTTTAACAACTGTTTCATCTTTTTTTGTAACTTGTACAAACATCTTCTTCTCTGAAACTACTGGGCCAAATTTAAACTAAATTGACGACTATCATAATTGTGACATATAGTTTAAAAAACGTGTCCGAAGACCCAATCTACCAAACAAAATGGCTGACATGGCTAAAATTAGAACATAGTGGTAAAATGCAGTTTTTGCTTTATATTTTTGAAACTAAGACATTTAAAGCAACTCTTCTTCAAGATTTAAATGTCATCACAATAAGATCTATCTGTCCTGAAATTTTCAGATGAATCAGACAACTCGTTGTTGGGTTGCTGCCCTAAAATTGGTAATTTTAAGGAAATTTTGCAGTTTTTGGTTATTATCTTGAATACTATTATAGATAGAGATAAACTGTAAACAGCAATAATGTTCAGCAAAGTAAGATCTACAAACAAGTCAACATGACCAAAATTGTCAGAGAACCCCTTAAGGAGTTATTGTCCTTTATTGTCAATATTGAACAATTTTTCGTCATTTTTGTAACTTGTACAAAAATCTTCTTTTCTAAAACTATAGGCCAAATTTAACCAAACTTGGCCACAATCATTTCTAGGGTATCTATTTAAAAAAAGTGTCTAATGACCCCGCCTACCAACCAAGATGGCCGACATCAGTAAATACCGTAACCGGTGAGCGACACAGGCTCTTGAGAGCCTCTAGTTTAGTTTTTTGCTCTGCGTGCAAGGCCTCACTGTGACTTTGAGATGATGCAAACTAAAATCTTACTCTTTTGCATTTTTGCTTTCCTTTGCACATGCTGATTTCGTGTCTTTGAAAGATATCACATATCCTATACTTTCTATCAGGATAGTATCTGTCATGTCTAAGCTGTTTTCTAATAATCATATTCTTTTCAAGGTGCCCACATCATACATTTTTGAATATTTGTAAGTTCTAAACGTGCATTCGAGCAAACATAATATATTATCATTTACCTCAAACTGTGTTTGCAATACGCAGTTAAACAAAATAGCGACTAAACAGTGCTCTTCTTTTTTTGATTTTACCATTTTCCGTATCAATCTCAAAAATTTAGTCTGTAATTTTATATCATATGTTGGTACTCTTATCTCCAAAATATGAACATGAAGGGAAAATATAATATCTGGCATCTGTTAACTTTTACAAAAATTTTCTCCTCTGAAACTACTAGGCTAAATTTTACCAAACTTAGCCACAATCATTATTGGAGTATCTAGTTTAAAAAATGTGTCCGGTGACCCGGCCAACCAACCAAGATGGCCACCATGGCTATAAATAGAACATAGGGGTAAAATGTAGATTTTGGCTTATAACTCTGAAACCAAAGCAGTTAGAGCAAATCTGACATGGGGTAAAATTGTTCATCAGGTCAAGATCTATCTGCCAATCTGTTGTCGGGTTGCTGCCCCTGAATTTGTAATTTTAAGGAAATTTTGCTGTTTTTGCCAGACTTGGGGTCAATTACATTGGAATGTAATTAATTAAATTACACATTACATTGCTAAAATGATCAATTACACTAATTACACATTACACAGTTTTTGAAATGTAATTAATTAAATTACAATTACTTTACTAAAGTAATTAATTAAATTACACATTACATTTCATCAAAATATTTTTTAACAATATTATTCATGTATACTTTTTATAATAATGCATGTGTAAAATATTCATGTATGCATAGTTTAAGCAGTGCATTTTATATATATAAGTTATTTTAATGTTTTGTCAAGATCTCTCAGGTCTGAACATTTTGACAGCAATTCTAAATAGTCTTTCGACAGGAGCTAACGTGGCAGTTCCATGATCAGAAGATCATGATATTTATAGGAGAGGGAATTTGTTCCTAACAATGATTAACTTGCCAATACTTCAAGGGGTATTTTGACATCTCAAAAATGAAGTTATTGAAATTAAAAATAATATAAATGAAGAATTTATAAATGAATTAAGTTTTTAATTTTACTTTAAAAATATTAAAAATTGTGCTTGTCACAATATTAAAAATAATTTTTAGTAAAAACAATGTGTGTAATGTCTAAATATTAGCAATAAGTATTTTGCTAATTAGATACAATACATGTAATAGTGGCATTGCCCCTGGACATTTTAATCTGATTAATTGCTGTTTGTTTTTACAGCTGTTAATTTCTATTTCTATAATCCTTTTGTGTCTACTAGTCAAATTTGACAAAATTATTGTGTGCAGTGATTATAAATTCTAAATGAACTGTCTAAGAAAGATTTTTCACAGTGACACTTTTTGTTTATGTTTAACAAGGTGTTTAGTTACTCATCAATCAATTTACTTAATAGATCTTTCTTTAAAACTGAACAACAATAATATATGATTCTCACATTTTTTTTTAAATTATAAGACTATTCAAAAAAAATCTGTAGGTCAAATAAATATAAATATAAAAGCTTCAGAAATAAATTATATACTTCATATAAAAAAGAATGTGATATCAATATTTGAAAAATGAATATAATTTTACAATTCATATTATTAAACACATATCCTTAACTTTAACACCATAAAAGTACATGTAATTGAAATGTAATTCAAAAGTAATTGAGCATTACATGCTTTTTTCAATGTAATTAATTAAATTACCATTACATGTAATTAAAAAAATGGTCAATTACACATTACATTCAATTACATGGAAAATTGTAATGCATTACACTTAATTACCATTACATTTTCAATTACCCCATCCCTGGTTTTTGGTTATTATCTTGAATACTATTATAGATAGAGATAAACTGTAAACAGCAATAATGTTCAGCAAAGTAAGATCTACAAATAAGTCAACATGATCAACATAATCATCATTGGAGTATTTAGTTTAAAAATTGTGTCCTGTGACACGGCCAACCACCCAATATGGCCACCATGGCTAAACATAGAACATAGGGGTAAAATCAGTTTTTGGCTTATAACTCAAAAACCAAAGCAATTAGAGCAAATCTGTCTGTAGGTGAAATGGTTTATCAGGTCTAAATCTAACTGCCCTGAAATTTTCAGATGAATCAATCAACCCATTGTTAGGTTGCTGCCTTTGAATTGGTTATTTTAAGGAAATTTTGCTGTTTTTGGTTATTATCATGAATATTATTATAGATAGAGATAAACTGTAAACAGCAAAAATGTTCAGCAAAGTAAGATATACAAATAAGTCAACATAACCGAAATGGTCAGTTGACCCCTTTAGGAGTTATTGCCCTTTATAATCAATTTTTAACCATTTACGTAAATCTTAGTTATCTTTTACAAAAATTTTCTCCTCTGAAACTACTGGGCCAAATTAATCCAAACTTGGCCACAATCATCATTGGGATATCTAGTTTAAAAATTGTGTCCGGTGACCCGGCCAACCAACTAAGATGGCCATCATGGCTAAAAATAGAACATAGGGGTAAAATCAGTTTTTGGTTATAACTCAAAAACCAAAGCAATTAGAGCAAAATCTGACATGAGGTTAAATGGTTTATCAGGTTAAGATCTATCTGCCCTGAAATTGTCAGATGAATCGGACAACCCATTGTTGGGTTGCTGCTCCTGAATTGGTAATATGAAGGAAATTTGGCTGTTTTTGGTTATTATCTTGAATATTAATATAGATAGAGATAAACCAAAAACAGTAATAATGTACAGTAAAGTAAAACCTAAATAAGTCATCATGACCAAAAAGGTCAATTGACCCCTTAAGGAGTTATTGCCCTTTATAGTCAATTTTTAACAATTTAAAATTTGTAAATTTTCACTAACATTATCTACTGTAACTACTGGGCCAAGTTCATTATAGAGATAAGTGCAAGCAGCAAGAATGTTCAGTAAAGTAAGATCTACAAACAAATCACCATCAATTTTGTAATGAATCCATCTGTGTCCTTTAATTGTTAAGTATTCAAAATCTTCTCCTCTAAAACGACAAGACCAAATTTTACCAAACTTAGCCACAATCATCATCGGAGTATCTAGTTTAAAAAATGTGTCCGGTGACCTGGCCAACCAACCAAGATGGCCGCCATGGCTAAAAATAAAACATAGGGGTAAAATGTTAATTTTGGCTTATAACTCTGAAACCAAAGCATTTAGAGCAAATCTGAAAGGGTTAAATTGTTTATCTCAGGGGTGTGGAAATGCTATGCCCGACTCACCCGACTCGTACATTTGAACAACCGGACAAGTAATTATTTGAAGTACGTCGAAATGCATTTGGTATATGCTTGGTGAACGCTTTTACTCCAGGAAATTTTTATGGAGCATTAAAATTTTCATTCAGCTCAAGCGTGTGTCAAGCATATACCTGTACGGTACATGCACATAATATACACGCTACAAGAGCGTTGAAAACGCTACAGATCAGTTTGAGACACGTTAAGGGCACATTGTATACGCTTTAAAATCGTTCCTATAATTTAACGTTCCAGACACTCAGATATCACTGATTTCGTTCTAGATACGACCGGGACACGTCTCAAATACGTTCAATAGACTTTTTTCCTTCGTAGCGTACATTCCATCTACGTTAGACAAACGCCAGACATACGCCAACATACGTCACTTGAACACCAGATAAACGCTTGGGTACGCTTCTCGCACGCCCAATACAGTAGATTTAGTACAGTTTATACAGTAGATTGGAAGCCATTTGGAATCAAATTGATTACCCTCCCCCTTTTTTATCCCCTGAAGATGAAAAAACTAGCGACTTATCATTTTCACCAAATAAACATTCAAACAACTGAATTAAATTTTTACATACCTACCAGTTAAGCCTGTTACGTGACAACAAGTTTATTTGTTGTATATGTTAAAAATAAATATATTTTCAGTTTATGCTTTCAGACTTTCTGGTGTTGATTTGCTCAAATAAAAACCATAAAAATCATAGTTCCTCAATAAATTATATTTATAATCAGTATATACACACTTACATGTGTTAAATTAAATTATTAATGCACTTATCTGAAAACATCTGCATCGGATAAATCTTGTCCTCCATATATCAGCGTAATCATTTTTGTCATAGGGATAGTGATCCGGCGGCGGCGGCTACAGCGGCGGCGTTATCTAACTTCCTAAAAGCTTTATATTTTAGAAGGTGGAAGACCTGGATGCTTCATACTTTGTACATAGATGCCTAATGTTACGAAGTTTCCGTCAGTCACATGTTCAATGTCCTTGACCTCATTTTCATGGTTCAGTGACCACATGAAAAAAAAGTTCAGATTTTTTGTAATGTTGAATTCTCTCTTATTATAAGTAATAGGATAACTATATTTGATATGTGCGTACCTTGCAAGGTCATCATGTCTGTCAGACAGTTTTCACTTGACCTCGACCTCATTTCATGGATCAGTGAACAAGGTTAAGTTTTGGTGGTCAAGTCCATATCTCAGATACAATAAGCAATAGGGCTAGTATATTTGGTGTATGGAAGGACTGTAAGGTGTACATGTCCAACTGGCAGGTGTCATCTGACCTTGACCTCATTTTCATGGTTCAGTGGTTATAGTTAAATTTTTGTGTTTTGGTCTGTTTTTCTCATACTATATGCAATAGGTCTACTATATTTGTTGTATGGAATGATTGTAGGGTGTACATGTCTAGCGGGCAGATGTCATGTGACCTTGACCTCATTTTCATGGTTCATTGGTCAAAGTTAAGTTTTTGAGTTTTGGTCTTTTTATCTAATACTATATATGCCATAGGTCAACTATATTTGGTGTATGGAAATATTTTATGATCTTTATGTCAGTCGCGCAGGTTTTATTTGACCGTGACCTCATTTTCAAGGTTCATTGCACAGTGTTAAGTTTTTGTGTTTTGGGCTATTTTTCTGTAACTATAAGTAATAGGTCAACTATATATGTTGTATAGAAGCATTGTTAGCTGTACTTGTCTGCCTGGCATGGTTCATCTGACCTTGACCTCATTTTCAAGGTTCATTGGTCTTTGTTTAGTTATCTTGGTTAATGTTAAGTTTATGTGACAGTTGTAATAAAGCTTAGCTTTATACTTAGGACTATCAACATACAATGTAATATCAATGATTACCCAAGAGAAAATAAATCTGGAATTCCACTGGAATCCCGGCTGGAATTTTGATGGGATTCCAAGTGGGATCCCACCTAATTCCACCGGGATAAAATTTCGGGAATCCCGTCCAAAATCCGGGATTTCCGATGCAAATCCCGGTTGAAATGTACTGGGATCCCACTGGGATATTTTGGGATTTCAATTGGGATCCCACTGGGATAAAATTTCGGGATTCCCGCAAAAGAAGCGGGATCCCGATGTAAATGTATTGGGATAAAATTTCGCGATTCCCGTAAAAGAAGCGGGATCCCGATGTAAATCCCAGTGGAAATATACTGGGATTCCTGGAAAAAAAAGCGGGATCCCAAAAATAAATCCCAGCAGGATATACATGCACCAATTCAAATTGAACTGCCACTGGGATTCCTGGGTTATTTATGCAAAAGGATACATGTCATGTTCTCCCTTCTGTTAATTAATTTGCTGTCTCTGTACTTCCAACTAGTATTGCTGAGTAAATTATAATAACTGAAATATCTGCATGCAATCTGTTCCGTTGGCAGCTCCATTTAAAAATATCATTAAATCCCCTAAAAGTATCAAAAAAATCCACAAAGAATCATGTGTTCAATACGTTTTGAAGCAACAAATTCAATAGAAATATTATTGCATGTTTATACAGTAGCAAATAATTATGAAGTCTTTGAAGGCTATTTGAATTTTTTTGGCAAATTGATTACCCTCCCCCTAATGCCCTATTTTATCCACTGAAGATAAATAACTAGCGACCTATTATTTTCACCAAATAAACATATACACAACTGAATTCAATTTTTACATACCTACTAGTTATGCCTGTTATGTGACAACAAGTTTATTCATTGTATATATGTTAAAAATAAATATATTTTCAGGTCATGCTTTCAGACTTTCTGATGTTGATTTGCTCAAATAAAAACCATAAAAAATCATAGATCCTCAATAAATTATTTTTATAATCATTATATGCACATATACAGATGTTAAATTAAATTATTAAATGCACTTATCTGAAAACATCTGCATCATCTTGTTCCTCCGTAAATCCTAATCAGCGTAATCAGATTTTGATGACGTTTTTACCAGTACACTAACGTCGAATCTCGCCCCAAATTATATCGGCCAGAAGTTGATCTGTCTCCGTAACGGTATTATAAATAAATTAAAGGTATCGCATAAAAGTATTAATTACTGGCCAGTTTTTACTAAATATAAGAAAATTATACTTTATTAATCGGCACATGGTGCATGCGGATCCCGGATAAGATAGTGGCCGCATTATTTAGGACAGTATTTTCTAGGGTCGAACTGGTCAGTACAGTTGAAAACAAAGCACGTGGTTATGATTTTTTTTACAGTTTACATAAGTTGAGAAATCAAAGTTTTACGATGTCGATCATTATCTTATCATTGATGCCGGACAACAACTAATAGAAACGCACTTATGGGAACTTGGGGAACATCAGAAATGCCCAAGCTTGTCTGGCAAAACACTCGTTGACATTTCTAGGACGCCCTGCCATTTTTATCGCGAAAATCTCGGCATTTTTCTGACTTATAAATATCTTTTAAACTGAATATATTATTAAGTGACACTAAAATGTGATTGGCTTCACCTGACAGCTTTGGTGTCATACACATTGTTAATTAACACCAATAACCTGTACTTGATGTTATCAGAGACATATATAAAAATAAAATTGAAAATGGAAATGGGGAATGTGTCAAAGAGACAACAAACCCGACCACAGAAACCAAACACTTACATATTTTCAACAGCATAATTATGGTTCATACAATTTCCCGTTTTAACTAGACTGGGATCCCAGCTTCAGACAGTCATCCCGATTGGGATCCCGGCTTTAAACAGTTCCGATTGGGATCCCAGCTTCAGACAGTTACCCCGATTGGGATCCCAGTGTCCGACATTTATCCCGTTTCATCTTGACTGGAATCCCGGCTTCAGACAGTTATCCCGAATGGGATCCCAGTTTCAAATATTCATCCCGAATGGGATCCCGCCTCCAGATGCTTATCCCGGTTTATCCCGACAATTTCACCGGGATTGCATTGGGATCCCGATGGATCCCGTTTTCGTTTTCTCTTGGGTAGTATAGAAGGCGAGACATTTCAGCATGTGCACTCTTGTTGAAATGGTCATGATTTTTTTTACATTTTTGGGATACGATTGCTTTCAAGCAATCTGTAGACTTATACTGGTGGCTCAGAGCATTGCCCTCACGTCAATCGTTTTATTCTAAACATTAAGGAACATCTCAGATTCTTATGATTGTCTTGCTTTAAAGGTAAAAACAAACAAAGGGATTGAACTTTAACAACTTTCCTATAATGTTCTTTTCATAATCTTCATGTTTGATAATTCCCTTGACTTATATGCGTGTTTTTAACAACACGGAAAATCAGAATTACGCAGTATTTATATTTAGTGTTTTTCTAAATTTAGAAACACGTTAGAGGGAATTCCCAGTTTGATAAAATGCGAGAGTTCTCTGAATTCCGATAAATCTATTTCTGTCATATAAGAACTGAAGTGGAGTTTTTCTTATATTTTACCTTTATGAAACTGATATTTGAGATTGTACTTCCATAAAGAAATAGAGAACTATCTAGGTCGTTTAATAAACATTTAATATACGTTCTTGCTCCAGGTTTTTTTGGAAATTATGCGCATGCGTATAGTTTTCTTGACTTTGAGGGGTTTTTGATTGAATGGTTGCTCTGGATTCCCCACTCAATTAATTAATTTTAAACTCATGGGATCTTTTCTATGTATGTCTGCTATTGAAGGTTATTATTGTTGCATAATTTTAAATCATATGCATCATTTAAATGAAAATAAATATAGTCCACATCGTAGAACACCCCTTCAGGTAAAATGGAGTCTTCCATATTATTGTTTCCAATTGTCTCCCTTCTGGAAGTAACTTCCGTGAATTCTGAATTAAAACAATACGTCGAGTATTAGCTCGTTCTGTCAATAAAGTGTATTATATTAAAAATGATCGAAATTTAAACCGATAAATGTGTACGGAAAGGAGTCATGATCACTGACCGAAAGGAAATTAAATATTTAAAGAGTTAGGAATGGGGTTCCTCCTAGAATTAACGTAGGAAAATAGGTGATAAGATACGAAGTGAAATACCTTCTCTCACTCTGAGTCTCAGTGACTGCTGTGGAAAGTAAACTTGGAATTGATAGTACAAAAATAAAACACAATAGGCCTAATCGCATTGTTCATACACTTTTCTCCGGGATTGGCTATTTTGTAACTATTTTACATGTGCAGTTGAATTAGTTTTGAAAATAATATTATCCAGCTACATGTATACATGTACATGTGTCAACGAAACAACGGCAATCGTATCCGTCAGAGCAATCTGCTCTTTGATATATAAATTGAGAAACCAATGTTTTAGAAGTTGATCATTATCTTATCATTAATGCCAGACAACAACTAATACATATATACATATAACAACATAATTATGGTTCGTACGTTTTCCCGTTTCAACTAGAATGGGATCCCAGCTTCAAACAGTTATCCCGATTGGGATCCCATCTTTAGACAGTTCCGATTGGGATCCCAGCTTCAGACAGTTATCCCAATTGGGATATCAGTGTCCGATATTTATCCCGTTTCATTTAGACTGGAATCACGGCTTCTGATAGACAGTTATCCTGAATGGGATCCCTGAGTTTCAAATTTTTAACCCGAATGGGATCCCGACTCCAGATGCTTATCCTGGCTTATTCCAACAATTTCACTGGGATTTCATTGGGATCTCGATGGATCTGTTTTCGTTTTCTCTTGGGTTGTTACTCATATTTTGGCTTGGGACATGTGATATATGTGAGTTTTGCATTTTCCAAAATTGTGTCCTAACATTTTTCATCAGTATGATCGTATACAAGTTTAACTGTGCACAAACAATTCTTGGCCCTTAAATGGAATTGTAAATATATACTTAAGTGGAATTCAAATTGCAAAAAAGACTAAGTTTTTAAAAGAAACCCATATATTTGAAGTCTTGAAATATCCCAGTAATTCCTGTTAATAATCAAAAGTCCTAAGAGTTCTTGAAAAATCAGGATAAACTTGTGTTCATCAAATATTATAAGTCCTGAAATATCTCAGAAATTCCCGAAACAAAGTTAAATTTAGTCTTGGAAATTCCTGAAATATCAGGACAATAGATTTCAGGACTTCATGGGACTTCCTGGGACACTTGAAATTGCAGGATTTACAAAATTTACAGTGCTGGGATTTTTCAGGATATCCCAGGACTTTCTGGGATATCCTGAAGGACAAAATTTTTTCAGGACAGCATGTTGCAGCTAGGCACTGTCCTCAGCATATTGAGACATTACTGCAGGGTTTTTTGACAGACCTACTAGATCATTAGACACTTGGTCTGCAATATCTGGGAATTCTTAGAATGAATTGTCATTAATCTGTGCGTTTTTAGCTCACCTGGCCCAAAGGGCATCCTTTGTCCGTTGTCCTTCTTCCATCGTCCGTCGGCGTTTACTTTTACAAAAATCTTCTCTGAAACTACTGGGCCAAATTTAAGCATACTTGGCCTGAATCATCATTTGGTATATAGTTTTAAAAATGTGTCTGGTGACCCGGCCAACCAACCAAGATGGCCGCTGTCATATGGTATTTTGAACCCCATGGTAAATTGACCCCGGGGTCAAATACCGCTATGGTAAATTGAACCCCCCCTGTATGGAAAATTGAACCCCCCTGTTTTGGTAATGATAGCCAATAAATAGTAAATTAGATAATCTGCAATACTATTTATCAAAAACAGGGGGGTTCAATATACCGCAGGGGGGTTCAAAATACCATATGAAAAAAATGACCCGGGGTCATTTTACCGCATGGTATTTTGACCGTGGGTTCACTTTTTAGGGGGTTCGAAATACCATATGACACCGCCATGGCTAAAAAATAGAGCATTATGGGTAAAATGTAGATTTTGGCTTATATCACTGAAACAAAACCAATAAGAGCAAATCTGACAAGGAGTAAAATTGTTTATCAGATCAAGAACTATCTGCCCTGAAATTTTCAGATGAATCGTACAACTGGTTGTTGGGTTGCTGCCCCTGAATTGGTAATTTTAAGGAAATTTTGCCGGTTTGGTTATTATCTTGAATATTATTATAGATAGAGATAAACTGTAAACAGCAATAATGTTCAGCTAAGTAAAATCTGCAAAAAAGTCAAAATTACCAAAATGGTCATGAAGTTGACCCCCTAATGTTAATGGTAACGTTTTTTCCTGTAGCTCGATCCATATCGTAAACTTGGATATGTATGATACCTCGTTTCAAAGCTGTGACATTTTCACCTATGTGGTTAAATTTTCAGGGTCTGAAGTGAGATTACCTTTTCAGTAAATTAGCATACCCTAAACATCCTTTCGTGATGTGGTTATTTGTGGTAAAAAATCCTATTTTATAATCCCATATTATAGGCAATATGTCAACTATATTTGTTATAAGGAAGGATTGTAAGCTGTACATGTTTACCTCAGCCTATATGGTTCATCTGACTTTGACCTCATTTTCATGGTTCATCTGACTTCAAACTCATTTATGGTTCATTGGTCAATGTTTAGTTTTCTTGGTTAAGTCTGTATCTTGGAAACTATATGACAGAGTTAAAATGACTTTCAAATGTGTTTAGGTTTTTAATGCTAATGTTTGAAACTCAAAGAATTTATCATTAATTATGTTTTATATCATATATTCTACCTGGACAATAAGTTAATATATATCTAATTGATAATGAACATTTTATAATCAAAGTGACAATAATGCCTCAGGGCTTAATCCTTTAATTATCCTTCTTAAATTAGAGACATTGCTAAAAGAGTTGTTTTAATTATTTATCTTTCTTTATCTGGATAATAACTTGTTTATATTTGTCAACACATTATGTAATAATTGATCTTAGCTAATTGTTTTATTCACATATATATATATATTGTACTATTTTGTAAAAGATATAAGTTTGGAAGTCACAGGCTTGGTGACAAGTTCCAGTCTTGGAAATAAATTATATACTAAGTGGAATTAATCTTCTGTGTATTACTGCTAGTTTATGGTGCATGGTTATTTAGGTTTAACATTTAGTTGTAACCGAATCCTCATATCAGTCTCCTAGTTTTAGACTGTGGATTTCTTGATTACACATGGTCGAGGACCGCCTTTTCCGTCAACCTCAGCAGCACAGCGAGTTACCCCCAAAGAAGAAAAACTTTGTTTAGTGAAAGTATGAACTACTCATTTCAACCACAGTGGAGACAATGGAACTATTTTCCTTGCCAGCTACCAACAATGCCAACATGTGGAAGATGTGGAAATAAACATTTATATAAAGTATGCTATTCATTAACTAGGAGTTGCTATAAGTGTAAGAAAATAGGACATTATGCAAGGATGTGCAAAACCATTAATAAACGGAAATTGGAACTTAATGCATTGAATTCAAAGCACAAGTGCAATAAGCATATTCAAAGGGACAGGAAGAGAATGGACACATACATTCAGAACAAGAAAACATGTCGTGAACTACCATTTTCGAACTTAAAGGATGCAAATTTTGGAAAATATTTGGATGTAACATGTGTTATTAAAACAGAACTGAAAAATGTTAAAAAGAAATTCAAGGATGATCAAATTAACCAGCAAAATCGTGTGAATGAACTACAGTCTCAATTAGAAAAATTAGTAAATGAAATAATTCAAGCTCGGCGAATAATTACCACATTCATTGACCAAACATCAGATTTAAAGCAGGAAAATGAAAAACTCTTAATAACTGTAGACCAATACAAAGAGTCAGAAGCTGTAAGAAATCAAATACTGAAAGAACTTACTAAAAGGAACAGTGAACTATCAGAGGAACTAGAGGAATATAAAGAAATAGAAGAAGAAAATATGATGTTTGATTCCGATTGTGAGGAAACATATTTTATTACGAACAAAGATGTGGATAAAATACTGGAGGAACAACTTGACACTCATCTTAAATTTGTTTCAAAACTTAAGGATGAAAATAGGACTCTAAAAAGTAAAATGGAACATCTGACATCAGTTCATTGTGCAAATTCAACCATCGAGAAACAAGAAACTAGACTTAATACAGAGACACGTATGTCTCCAATGGATATTGTTGACAAATTGATTCAAAACCAAAATTCAAAACATTCAACCAAAAATAGTTCAAAGAATTCAAAACGCAAATCTCGTGTTTCCAAAAAAACATTTTAAGGTTGTAATATATTTGCTATGTAATAATACAATCCAGTTTCTATAACTAATTTATTAACAAGTACATCGTTTGATGGTCAGACTACAGAATGACAAAATGTGTATAAGAACTTCAATTGATCTATTTAATTGCATGTTTATTTAAGAACGGGCAGACCTGTGAGAGTTGCTGATCTGTCAATTATAATTACTGTAACAGATGATACGGTAATAAAGTGAGGTGAACTTTATAACAAAGGTGTTATTCAAAAACATGTGGAAATGTTTTAGTCGGACGGGGAGAAATGTATGACACGTCAGACAGAGTTAAAATGACTTTCAAATGACAGTTGTGTTTAGGTTTTTAATGCTAATGTTTGAAACTCAAAGAATTTATCATTAATTATGTTTTATATCATATATTCTACCTGGACAATAAGTTAATATATATCTAATTGATAATGAACATTTTATAATCAAAGTGACAATAATGCCTCAGGGCTTAATCCTTTATCCTTCTTAAGGTAGCACTACAGTCTAACAATGATTTTTTGATCATATTTTTTTTATCACATAATTTTGAAGTAAGTATTATTCTGCACAGTTTGTAAAAATCCCAAAGTCATTATCATATCACAACAGGGAGTAAATTGATAATGAATTTATGTAAATAAAAGCACATGGTAATTAATCTAAATATATAGGCATTTGGGAGGGGCTAATATGTCAATCATCTGTTGATACCAGTGTCCAGCTGTTAATCCCTGACCACAAGATAAATATTGTAGTCTTATCTCATGTTTTGCTACACAAATTATTTATATAACATGGAAGTGAACAAAGAAAAAGAAAAAAAAACACTAAAGGGAAAAAATCTACCAAAAAGGAAAAAAAGTACTATGGAAAAGAGTGGGGAAGTATTTTTGAAAGCCTCTGACTGCCTGTATAAATTTCTTCTCTTTGGTCTTCTTCATTTAAATACAGTTTTATGAATTTTAACTAATTTTCAGTTTATGTGTATTTTTTCAGTCCCATTTAATTAAATGTATTTTCAAGAAAAGGGTGGTCTTGATCTTTTTATGAACATGTTTTTTGATGCACACTTTTAATGTTCTAGCTAATTTCAGACATAGTTTATTTCTTTTTTAAAATTCAAATGAAAATTATTCTTTATATATAGAGAATAATGATGTCAAACATTGATTAAATGCAGATGGTCAATCATGTTATTCTCTTATCTTAGACTGTCTGGAAAGAGGCGGAGCTTTGTCTATATTTAATTACTTCATCACAGATGTTGGTCATATCTGTGACGTCAAACTCCCGCCAAATGCCAAGTTAGTGTTGGACAGTTCACATATAATGCAAAATTTACAGCATTAAAGCATCAAAGACACAAAGTGTGTGGTTCTATTGATATAGTAATGGTATCATAACACTCCTGGGGTGTTCCCAGTGGAACGTTTGTATTTATATTGACTTTATAGGGGTTCTAAGGGGGAAACTCAGTTTTTAGGTCATTTCTCAGAACAATTTTCATGAGAATTTTAAGGAAAAAATGAAATTAGAAACTTTATGGGTACCCCTTTTGGCTTGACTTTGATATATATGATTAAAGGGTGTATTTTCTACAATACCGTGTCCCAGTTTTTGGATAATTTGTTTCTAAATGAATTTATAGGTCTCCAAAGATGAAAGGTGAAATGAGGTTTGGCACCCAGCAGTTAAATCAATATATCTTCTTACTGGAGGCATATATCAAAAATCTGAGACACGGTTTAGGAGATTGTATATGGTTGATTACAGGGATGAAAACAAATTTTTACTACCATTTGACATGAATGTGCCATTTTCATCCAAGTTGGAAGACCACTTTTTTGGCAATTAATGAGCTATATTTTGAGATAAATCAAACCAAAAATAAATTTATATACATGTATAAATTAAGAAAGAGTTATGTTTCAGCTTTAAAATGAGTTAAAGATTTTAAAAATCCATCGAGTAGGTTTGGAGAAATTAATCTTTAAAGACTGTTGATTGGAGTCAGAAAATTCTGACTGTAGTGCTACCTTAAATTAGAGACATTGCTAAAAGAGTTGTTTTAATTATTTATCTTTCTTTATCTGGATAATAACGTGTTTATATTTGTCAACACATTATGTAATAATTGATCTTAGCTAATTGTTTAATTCTCATATATATATATATATTGTAAAAATGATTTGTAAAAAGAGATAAGTTTGGAAGTCACAGGCTTGGTGACAAGTTCCAGTCTTGGAAATAAATTATATACTAAGTGGAATTAATCTTCTGTGTATTACTGCTAGTTTATGGTGCATGGTTATTTAGGTTTAACATTTAGTTGTGACCGAATCCTCATATCAGTCTCCTAGTTTTAGACTGTGGATTTCTTGGTTACAACTAAAAGCAATAGGTCAATTATATTTGGTGTATTGAATGATTGTAAGGTATACATATGTTTCTCGTTTCTATATATGACCTTGACATCATTTTCTTGGATCATGTTAAGTTTATGTAATAGTTGTACCGTAGTAAAGCTTTATATTTAGGACTTTCAACATAATATCTAATAATATCTGTTTTTCTGAAATTGTTTAACATCTCACAGCAGTATAACTATATATACATACTTCTTTTGCCTTAAGCTTTATTTATTCATCCTTTATTATATTGATTTTGTATTAAAATTGTGGTTGAATGGTTTAACACTAGTTATTTTGGGGGCCCTTTATAGCATGCTGTTCGATATTAGCCATGGCTCTGTGTTGAAGACCTTAATTGACCTGTAATGGTTTACTTTTACAAATAATGACTTGGATAGAGAGTTGTCTTTTTGGCACTCATACCACATCTTCTTATATATAATTAGTAAAGTAGGTGAGACATTTTAGTGTGTGCACTCTTGTTGATTGAACCAAGTGTTCTAGCTATATATAGTAAGAAGAATAGACAGTTTAGTAGTTGAACAATGGCTTGAAGACGAAATAAATCTATATCAGACTTGGGGTAATTGTAATTGTAATCGTTAATCAGCTGTAATTGATTACAATTTTTTAAGTAATCATTATAATCATTAATCAGCCAAAAATCTGATTACATGTAATTTAATTTAATCAATTACTTTTCAAAATACCCTGTAATCCTGATTACTTTTTGATTACATTCTGATTACAATGAAAAAAATCTTAAACTGTGTTTATGGTCAATAAATTAACCTTTTTGGTATTCTTATTTAATAAATATTTACATGTTAAGATAGTTTGGTTTACTTTATAAAGCATGTTAATTGATTTGTATACTTCAGTAAAAAATAAACTGTTACAATATTGAAAAGTCATCATTTATAGCCTAAGAAGAGACATGTAATACAATTAGTAAAATATATTGTACTGGCCTTAGTAAAAGATATTGTACATATATTCACAATTTAAAGATGACTTTGTACACATATATATTTAACTGTTATATTCAAGTAATATTATACTTTTCTTTAATCCTGAATTATGATCTTTTGTTCATATTGTGTTTTTTGTCAACATTGAATTGACAGGTAGGAAACCAATTAAGGTTTGTTTTTTATTGCAATTTCCAATTGAGTATAGCTGTAGGACAATGTATATGATAAAAGATTAATCAGACATGTGACAATTTATCTAATTAGCACAAACTAAATTAAAAGTTGGACAAATATCTTCTTCAAGATGAGCAAATTTTTGTATTTTCTTAAACTGGACATGTAAAATGCAATGATTTATAGAACTTGTATTTTGTTTACAATTTGATTAAACAATTCTATAAAATTTTACATAGTTTTTAACTGGTAACGTTATTTCATCCATATTTTAACTTCCATAAACTGCACCTTGAAATACATATAAAGTCTCAAAGAGGTCAGAACACTAACAGCAAACTCTTTATAATTCCATATTTAATTGAAGTTAAAATAATTCAGAGATCAATGCTGATAAAGTGTAATGGGTCATAACCAGTGACACAATGTTCATGTATGTATGTTGTGAACTTTTGTGGTTTATTAATCATTTTCTAACATATAAAACAAAATCCTTTCTAAAAAGTGCTTTAGTTGTATCAAATGTTAATTCATTCATATCATTCAAAATTGTAATCAGATGTAATCATGATTACTTTGTAAATGTAATCATTAATTTAATCAGACACTTTCAGAAATGATGTAATCATTAATTTAATTTAATCGTACAAATGACAAAGTAATTGTAATTTAATCAATTACATTGAAAGTAATCGGACCCATCTCTGATCTATATTAGTGAGGTGTTTTGTGCAGCTGGAGAAGACAGTGCATACTTGGAACTTACATTGTATTTGGTTCTGCTCGTAAAGAAGTAGCTGAAAGTTTATGTTTGTTATATATACAGATGTCATTTTCCTAAAATTTAGTTTGTTGGAATGTTGGTGAATTCATGATTTTCTTTTGCAATGTCACAGAGCTATTCTATTAAGGCTGTACGTCACTTTAAAAACTAATTTTCATATATTTATACATATATTAATTATGTACAAGTTCATACATATATATACACTTTCATTATATTACATTGTTCAATATATAGAGACACATCCATATTCTATCACCAACTATACGTGCTATATTGAACTCTCTCGAATCTCAAAATTCACTAACTTTTATCATCATCATGATCATAAAGGTCTTAACTACTTTCATGATTTTCTCACACATTTTAAAATCCTCATTCATCTCCAGTTCACACAAGTATAGGGACAGAATATTTACACAAACAGAGACATGCATTATAGGCTTCTAATTAGAAATGATAACATGCTTGACCATAGTAAATTAATGTGGGCAATAATAAATACGGATCTGAGATAAGAAATAAATATGCAAAGTTCCACTCTATGACATCAAATTAAACCTCAGTGTAAAATTAATGTCAGACAATAATGATATTTTAAAAGCCAGTAAAGTGGGACGCACATATTCGCCGGGGACACAATTTCGCCGTTTTATGATTTTGAGGTGTAAAAACTTCAAAGGATGGCTGAAATGGAAGAAATGTGCCGATAAATTATAATTTTATAGCAAATAGGATTATTTTTTAAACTTCAATAAAATTGCGGCACTTATTGCAAAGGACCGAAAACGGACACTGATTTTCGGCCAATTTCCTGAATGAAAAACACAATTTTCAAAGAAGATTTTCTTAGTAATTTTTTGACTGATTGGCCTAAAGTTCTGTTTTTTACATCTTTGAAACGTCTGCTGTTCATCTATAATGAAATTTATTTGATAAATATTATATAAAGCTGCAGTTAATTGGTTTCAAATAGATGTGTAAAACGGCGAATATGTGTCCCCCATTGACAAAACATCAGGAAATGTCAAACACCCTTTAATCTAACTTTACAGATACTCATTTCCAAACAAACATGTTTTCAAGCTTAGGAATGTTTTGCATTCTTCATATAGAAATATCAGTATACTTCAAAAACATATAGACCTGAACATAAACTGTAGAAAACATGGAAAGACGTGGCGAAAATGAGCACCCCACTCAAAATCAAATTCTAATTGGATCTCTTTTAGTTTATTTTTGAAACAAGAACAAACTAGGTGGTAATGTTAGGAGTAAAACCTTTATCTTTAATTAAAACCTTTGTGTTAAACCTTTACTTTAAGACTTACAACATAAAATCAATGATTGGTTGGTAGAGCAGGCTAGACATCATGTGTATACAGTCTTGTTTAAAGTTGTTATATCTTTTTTAATGATTTTCTTTTCAGAATTGTATCTGGATCTACAAACAGATATTGCAATCAACAGATCTGTAAAGATGAGATGTACAGGTGGTGAAAGCAATGAATCCTGGTATCTTTGGAAAGGAGCTAATCTTTTGATTGATGATGGTTCTCTCAATAGTGACTACAGTCTTAAGGATATCCATACAAGCCACACCAATCAGGACATGTATATAGAATTTAAAATGTTTATCCCTGAGTATTTAGATGTATACAAATGTGCTCGTGAGAAGAGAGCTTACTCAAATAGCCTTGACTTGAATGGAATATTTAAATATGGTAAGAGTATGAAGTTTTAGAGTTTTTGTGCTTAAATCTTGTAAATGACAATTTTTATCTTGCCTTGACAATGACAATGACTTTAATAAGCAAAGGTGGGGTTGAAAAAGTGCCACAAATCCCAAGAGGGAATTCCCAACCAAGGACTCTGTATTCAACTTAAGGAACTCCAGAAATAGATTTGAGCAAGCCATGTTGACCTCAACAAAAACACCCAAAAGAATCTATAGAACTTAAGCATGTTTCTAGTTTTCAACTTAAATTTATTGATGTCTCTTAAATTGTATAATATTTTACTGAAAGGAAATTTCTTCACATGTTATTTCTTTTGTGGAAATGGAGGGGGTGTTATAAAAAAAAATTTGAATGTAAAAAAAAAATGGTTTGGGCATGTTGGGGGGCAATTTATTTTTTTCCTTAAAAAAAAACTTGTTTTTGTTTTCCCCCAAGCATTCAAGATAAAAGTAATCAAAAAGAAATTTCTGCAAATATTGTGTTTTAAAATATTTTTTTCCTCCAGATTTAAGAAATGTTCCAAAGAAAAATTAAGGATCAAAATTTGTTTTGCTAATTCTTTGGATACTGTGGATTCATTAATATTCATTGGATACCAATTTTCGTGGCTTTCGAGGGTACAGGGGAACCACGAATTTCAATATTAAATGAATTACAAATTTTCTAAAGGAATGTATGTAGATTTTGCCAAATCCACGAAATTAAATATCCATGAATATGCAAGTGTTCCTTAAAGCATGAAAATTGGTACCCACGAAAATAAATGAATCCACAGTATACTATTATAGTTTTGTTCAACAGCACAGTGTAGTGAATGTATTAGTATGGTTATTTTTTTCTTATAATTTTTTTTAGAACCTGAAGTAAAATGTGAAAATGTCAGTGCTGCTAAAGGAGATAGATTTATTACTCTTCAGTGCACAATCACTTTTCATGGAATAAAGTGTGGAAAAAATATATTTTGGAAAAATGTAAACACTGGAGAAACTATCAGCACTACACAAGGACTGTATAAAGAAAAATGTGAGGTATATATATATATATATATAAAACTCGTCTAAACATCAACCCAACAATGTTAGATCTGTAAATTTGCTGCTTTCGCAAATTTTTTTGTTCTTCCCTCGCCAGGTTTCGAACCCATGCTAATGAGATATCGTGACACCAAATCGCCTGCACTGTAGTCTAGTTTTAATCTAGCGTGGTACTACAGTACATGATATATAAGGCATGAAGATGTTATTCTTACATATCAGCTTAATTATCCATAGTAAAGGATCCTACAAATTAATGTAAGATACAGTCACAGAAAATAATTATATTTATAAGTACGTCTGAGCCAGTGACAACTCTACAACGGATTTATCCATTGGATCACCAACAGTGATGGTGATACATGGCTGTGTACATTATGTATATACAACTCGCCTAAACATCAACCCAACAATGTTAGATCTGTAAATTTGCTTTCGCAAATTTTTTGTTCTTCCCTCGCCGGGATTCAAACCCATGCTACTGAGATATCGTGAGATCAAATGAATTCAATTGTAAACTATAAACATGCATCATCAAATACACCAAGTTTGTAGTAGTATCAATATATACATCCAGAATTTTCTCACTTATATTACTATTACTAAAGTTCTTATATTTTCTTGCAAGCCACAACTCCCTTTTTTTCTGTAGTGTCTGAAAAACAATGAACCCGTTTTGTGCATTGTTATTGCAGAAACTTTATTTTCAAATGTTTTTATGTTTGTTAGTCTTTTATTTCAAATAATTAACCCTTACTAAAACAAGGAGATGTGGTTCCTTAATGATTGCCAATGAGATAACAATCTGATTACTTTCCATATGAGTCCAAATAATGTGGCTGTTGGCAGGAATAAGTCACTTTACATACCTCATTTTCATATATTTATGTTGTCATTTTAAGATTTCAGTTTATTTATAAATCAACGATAAAATTGGTTGTATAAATGGTGCAACAATGTTTGTAATTGACTAAATTGTTAAACTAGTATAACAATACTATTGTCCAAATCTACAGAACTGGATTATGCACCAAGTAACAGAATAACAATGTCATTATAGGTCACTTGTAACTTAACTAGGAACTATGTGGGGTATAAGAGCGTAATTGCTTACTCTTCATCTTCATTTTGGTTAAATAATTGTACCTAGAAGGCATAGTCTGTTAATTATATATAATGTATCTTTGACTAAGAAAAATAAAATTGCAAGAAACAAATTCACATATTAATTTAAATATTGTAGATGTTTCAGGTAGTCTTTAACTATTTCTTTGTACTGTAACGGGAGGGGGTCAGTGACGACACCTCCAGGGACGTGTAGTGGCCAGTACTTTGTCCCTTTTCGACCATCTAGATACCTGATATCAGATTATGGCTGAACAACAGACAATAATCAAATGAAACTATATTTATTCACAAATTAAATGTGCAATGAATGCATGTATTAAACAAAGTCCGAAATAACCAGAGTATGAAAACTAATTCTTATATGCAGTTCAAAAACAAAGTTATTTAAATGTAAAATGTAAATAAAGTGTTTCCAGAATTAGTCTTGAGTAAGGTAAATTTGTTTTGTGTTGAGTTTTAGTCAAACTTGCACCAAAAAGAAGTGACTAAATCTGGCAAACTACACCTGAAGTGGTGGCTAAATATATAATAACAATTCAAGCTTAAAATGTAGATTAAATACATGCCCAAACTGTTCAAATATCGCTCTGTAGACATATCAAGCTGCGCCCCACAAAACATATAATTTTATTTATCAATAATGCTGAAGGGGATAAATATCTTGTATTTCACATCTACCATTCTATGTATTTTTTTCTATAGGCAAGTGTGAATGGTTCCTTCATCAAAGCTTCTTTGAGTATTGACACGGTTACAGATGAAATCATCAGAACAGATTATTGTTTGGTGTATGTCAATAAACATAAGACTTCTAAACATTATGTTGGAATATCAACTCCAGGTAGTGTAATAAATACTTATATAAAATGTGAAGCAAATATTTACTGGTCAGGGCCTTAAAGCTCACCTGACTCAAAAATTCAGAATGTTGCACTCTTCAAATTGTTTGTTTATGTAAAAAATGTTGGAAGACTTCTTAAAAGAGTTCTTTTAAAATGGCAACTTTTGCCATCACTTGGCATCCGTCGTCATCCTGCATTGCAATTGTCATCGTCCGTCTGTTATAAACTATTTCAAACATCTTCTTTTCTGAGACTACTGAACCAATTTCTACCAAACTTAAGCTGAACGATCAATAAGGTATTAGAATAAAGTTTGTGTTTTATTTTCTGTTTTGTTGAAAAACATGGCCACCATCCCTAATAATAGAATATAGTGGTTAAATGGAGTTTTTTTGCAGCTTCTGGTTATTATCTAGAATATTTTTATAGATAGAAATAAACGGTAAAAAGAAATAATGTACAGCAAAGTAAGACCTAGAAATAAGTCATTATGACAAAAAATGGTCAATTGACCCCTCAAGGAGTGGATGTTCTTATCCCAGGCGGACAATCCTGGCCGTATTGGTCACAACTTTTTGGAACGTTTGGTCCTCTGGGCTCTTCAACTTTGTACTTTTTTTGGCTTTCAAACTTTTTTCATCTGAGCATTACTAGTTAGTCTTGTGTGGACGTCTGGCATGTTGATTTTTTAACCTGGTACCTTTTGTTGGCTACTATTCATTTGTTTCTTTGTTGTATATTTTCTCCCAATTATTTGTATTAATTTGTAGTCCTGTCATGTAATGTTGTCATTTTAATGTTATAATTAACATTGCCATTAAAGCTGGAGGTTTGGCATGCCACAAAACCAGGTTAACCCACCATTTTTTTTTCTTAAAATGCCATGCCACTAATTCGGGCCCGGCCAGAAAGCACATACCAGAAAGTAGTACATATTTAACACAAAATAGTTCCTACGCATGAGTTTAACTTTGGAAATATGTAGAATATTTAGGTACTTTTGGTATCAAATGAAAGCTGAAGGACTGTCGATCATTGTAGAACACTTTTGGACTTTTAATTTTGAATATTAAAAAAACTGCACCAAATTTAAAAAAAAGGGTACATTTTGTCTGTTTGTCAAATCTGAAGTACCTGTTTTGGTACATCCAAAGTTCTGGGAACCAGTTCTTTCTTATATGCAATTAAAGGTATGTTGATTTTTTCAGTACAAGACACCATAAAGTGTTGCTTTGAAATGCATTGATTGCCACTTTATTTGAACTTAAAACAAAAGAGGTGTGCCTGCTTGAAACGAAGGAATTTAACATAGTAAGCAATGGGACCATGAATTAGTGGTTGTACTTCCTGTACCAAGTCAGGAAAATGGCCATTGTTATATTATAAATTGTAGTTCGTATCTGTGTGTGTTACATTTTAATGTTGTGTTTCTGTTGTGTCGTAGTTCTCTTATATTTGATGCGTTTCCCTCAGTTTTAGTTGGTAACCTGGATTTGTTTTTTCTCAATTGATTTATGAATTTTGAACAGCAGTATACTACTGTTTCCTTTGTTTATTGCCTTTTATAGTCAATTTTCTAACAACTTTCATAGATTTTGTAAATTTTTACAAAATATTTTTCACTGTAACTACTGGCCATGAGCCAATTTCATAATAGATGGAGATAATTGTAAGCAGCAAGAATGTTCAGTAAAAGGTCTAAAAACACATCACTATCACCAAAACACAATTTTGTTATGAATCCATCTGTGTCCTTTGTTTGATAAGCATGTAGACCAAGGTCAATTTGTTACTTTTCATTTAGTAACTATCAGAAGTAATCTTATTGCATTCTTATTTCAGACCTGTCAAGGAACACCTTAGTGTTAGAGAATCAATTTGACTGGATGATCCTGGTAGGAATCCTAGCTGGAATTTTAGCCATATTTATAATGATTGTAATCGTCGGCATTACGATTAAAGTTCACAACATTTGCTGCCTTTCTGGTAAGTTTTTTTTTAAAAGGTACCCTCCTTTTAGTGCTAAGTCACTTTCCTACAGGTTTAAAGTCTACTTTATGTCTTAAGATTGCTTGTATTGGTACCAAAATGTACTAATATTTATGTATTGTGTAACTTGTAAACCACAATTTAACCAATTACCATGTAGTGTTAACTCTTTTCTTCTAGCTTTTTGTTAAGTCTTTAACTTTTAAAGTAGAAAAAGCGAGACATAGCAATCAACATTTCGTCAGTGGCGCCATCCACAAATAGTCACTCTGTGGTTAAAGTTTTTGAAATTTTAATCACTTTCTTAAACTATCCTGGATTTCAACAAAAATTTGACAGAAGCATGTTTATGATCATAAGCATGATAAGATAGTATCCAGAATTAAATTTTGTAAAAATTAATCCATTTTCCCATGTTTTATATATAAATGGACTTAGTTTTTCTGCTGGGAAACAAAACATTCACTCTGTGGTTAAAGTTTTTAAAATTTTAAAAACTTTCTTAAACTCTACATGCTCTACTGGATTTGTATAAAACTTTGATAGAAGCTTGTGTATGATCAAAAGTTAGTATCTAGAATGTAATTTAGTTAAAAAAAATCCTGTTTTTCCCTATTTTACTTATAAATTGGTTCCCTTTTTTAACGACCGCAAAAGTTGAAAAATTTTTGGTCGTATATTGGTGTCACGTTGGCGTCGTCATCGTCTGTAGTCGTCATCGTCGTCGTCATCGTCGTCCAAATATATTTGCTTTTCGCACTCTCACTTTAGTAAAAGTAAATAGAAATCTATGAAATTTAAAGACAAGGTTTATTACCATAAAAGGAAGGTTGGGATTGATTTTGGGTGTTTTAGTCCCAACAGTTTAGGAATTGGGGGCCAAAAAGGGCCCAAATAAGCATTTTTCTTGGTTTTCGCACAATAACTTTAGTAAAAGAAAACAGAAATCTATAAAATTTTAACATAAGGTCTATGACCACCAAAGAAAGGTTGGGATTGATTTTGGGAGTTTTACTCCCACCAGTTTAGGAATTAGGGGCCAAAAAGGGCCCAAATAAGCATTTTTTTCTGGTTTGTGCACAATAACTTTAGTATAAGTTAATAGAAATCTATGAAATTTTAACACAAGATTTATGACCACAAAAGGAAGGTTTGGATTGATTTTGGGAGTTTTGGTCCCAACGAATTAGGGGCCAAAAAAGTCCAAAATTTAACTTTGTTTGATTTCAACAAAAAATTAATTATTATTGGGTTGTTTGATATTCCAAATCTAACCGTGTATTCAGATTCTTAATTTTTATACGACCGCAAAATTTGAAAAATTTTTCGTCGTATATTGCTATCACGTTGGCGTTGTCTTCTGCGTCGTCGTCGTCTGCGTCGTCGTCGTCGTCCGAATACTTTTAGTTTTCGCACTCTAACTTTAGTAAAAGTGAATGGAAATCTATGAAATTTTAACACAAGGTTTATGACCACAAAAGGAAGGTTGGTATTGATTTTGGGAGTTTTGGTCCCAACATTTTAGGAATTAGGGGCCAAAAAGGGCCCAAATAAGCATTTTCTTGGTTTTCGCACTATAACTTTAGTTTAAGGTAATAGAAATCTATGAAATTTTGACACAAGGTTTATGACCACAAAAGAACGGTTGGGATTGATTTTGGGAGTTTTGGTTTCAACAGTTTAGGAATTAGGGGCCAAAAAAGGGCCCAAATAAGCATTATTCTTGGTTTTCGCACAATAACTTTAGTTTAAGTAAATAGAAATCAATGAAATTTAAACACAATGTTAATGACTACAAAAGGAAGGTTGGTATTGATTTTTGGAGTTTAGGTCCCAACAGTTTAGGAATTAGGGGCCAAAAAGGGACCCAAATAAGCATTTTTCTTGGTTTTCGCACCATAACGTTAGTATAAGTAAATAGAAATCTATGAAATTTAAACACAAGGTTTATGACCATAAAAGGAAGGTTGGTATTGATTTTGGGAGTTTTGGTCCCAACAGAATAAGGGGCCCAAAGGGTCCAAAATTAAACTTTGTTTGATTTCATCAAAATTGAATAATTGGGGTTCTTTGATATGCCGAATCTAACTGTCATGACTGTGTATGTAGATTCTTAACTTTTGGTCCCGTTTTCAAATTGGTCTACATTAAGGTCCAAAGGGTCCAAAATTAAACTTAGTTTGATTTTGACAAAAAATGAATCAGTTAGGTTCTTTGATATGCTGAATCTAAAAATGTACTTAGATTCTTGATTATTGGCCCAGTTTTCAAGTTGGTCCAAATCGGGGTCCAAAATTAAACTTTGTTTGATTTCATCAAAAATTCAATAAATGGGGTTCTTTGATATACCAAATCTAACTGTGTATGTAGATTCTTCATTTTTTGTCCTGTTTTCAAATTGGTCTACACTAAAGTCCAAAGGGTCCAAAATTAAACTTAGTCTGATCTTAACAAAAATTGAAATCTTGGGGTTCTTTGATATGCTGAATCCAAAAATGTACTAAGATTTTTTATTATGGGCCCAGTTTTCAAGTTGGTCCAAATCAGGATCTAAAATTATTATATTAAGTATTGTGCAATAGCAAGTCTTTTCAATTGCACAGTATTGCGCAATGGCAAGAAATATCTAATTGCACAATATTGTGAAATAGCAAATTTTTTTTTAATTAGAGTTATCTTTCTTTGTCCAGAATAGTAAGCAAGAAATATCTAATTGCAAAATATTGTGCAATAGCAAGATTTTTTTTTAATTGGAGTTATCTTTCTTTGTCCAGAATCAACTTAAATCTTTGTTATATACAATATACAATGTATATTCACTTTTTACTACTAACTGATAAATTAAAATAATCTTTACCAGTCAGTGATAACAAGCAGTTTTTTTACATCTTAATATTTTATGATGTATTTAAATGAGTAGTTATTGTTGCAAACTCCATTAGAAATTTTAATTGAGATTAGTTTTGGAATAAGGGAAAGGGGGATGTGATTAAAAAAATTGGGTTCAATTTTTCTCATTTGAAATTTCATAAATAAAAAAGAAAATTTCTTCAAACATTTTTTTGAGAGGATTAATATTCAACAGCATAGTGAATTGCTCTAAGAGAAAACAAAAATTTTAAGTTCATTAGAACACGTATTCATTCTGTGTCAGAAACCTATGCTGTGTCAACTATTTAATCACAATCCAAAATTAGAGCTGAATCCAGCTTGAATGTTGTGTCCATACTTGCCCCAACCGTTCAGGGTTCAACCTCTGCGGTCGTATAAAGCTACGCTCTGCGGAGCATCTGGTTGGTCCTGTTTTCAAATTTGTCTACATTAAGGTCAAAAGGGTCCAAAATTAAACTTAACTTGATTTTAACAAAAAATTCTTGGGGTTCTTTGAAATGCTGAATCTAAACATGTACTTAGATTTTTGATTATGGGCCCAGTTTTCAAGTTGGTCTAAATCGGGGTCCAAAATTATTATTTTAATTAAGTATTGTGCAATAGCATGAAATTTACAATTGCACAGTATTGTGCACTAGCACTGTACTTAAACGGCCGTGGGTAACTTAAGTTACCCACAGCCCAAGATGGCAGACTCTAAACTCGTTGAGATGATAGTTGATACGAAATCTACTTTTTGCAACGTTTTTCATGATCTATGTAAATATTGATAGGATTTTAGAATAAAGAAATCACTTACCATCACTACAAATTTGTGAATTTTGACTTCACTTTAGCGCAAGGCAAACTTTTAAAAAATGCATAAGATGTCCGTAACTTATAAGTCAAAAATAATCAGACTGTCCGTAACTTTATTTTCGGATGTGGGTAACTTTTTTTTTTAAATTGTAAGATTAGCAATTTCAACACTTAAAGGACAATAAACACTAGCACACCCCTTAATTATTACATAGATTTATACAATAACGATATGCTTCAAACTAAACAAAAGAAACTAAAGGCTCTAAAGAGCCTGTGTCGCTCACCTTGGTCCATGTGAATATTAAACAATGGACACAGATGGATTCATGACAAAATTGTGTTTTGGTGATGGTGATGTGTTTGTAGATCTTACTTTACTAAACATTCTTGCTGCTTACAATTATCTCTATTTATAACAGTACTTTCTGTGGAAAATGTTATTGAAAATCTTCAAATTTTAAGAAAATTGTTAAAAATTGACTATGAAGGGCAATAACTCCTTAGGGGGTCTATTGACTATTTTGGTCAGACTGACTTATTTTTAGTTCTTACTTTGCTGTACATTATTGCTGTTTACAGTTTATCTCTATCTATAATAATATTCAAGATAATAACAAAAAAACAGCAAAATTTCCTCAAAATTACCAATTCAGGGGCAGCAACCTAACAACCGATTATCCGATTCATCTGAAAATTTCAGGGCAGATAGGTCGTGACCTGATCAACAATTTTACTTCCTCTCAGATTTGCTCTTAATGCTTTGGTTTTTGAGTTATAAGCCAAAAAATGCATTTTACCCCCATGTTCTATTTTTAGCCAAGGTGGCCATCTTGGTTTGTTGGCCGAGTTACCGGACACATTTTTTTAACTAGATATCCCAATGATGATTGTGGCCAAGTTTGGATTAATTTGGCCCAGTAGTTTCAGAGGAGAAAATTTTTGTAAAAGATAACTAAGATTTACGTAAATGGTTAAAAATTGATTATAAAGGGCAATAACTCCTAAAGGGGTCAACTGACCATTTCGGTTATGTTGACTTATTTGTATATCTTACTTTGCTGAACATTTTTGCTGTTTACAGTTTATCTCTATCTATAATAATATTCAAGATAATAACCAAAAACAGCAAAATTTCCTTAAAATTACCATTTCAGGGGCAGCAACCCAACAACAGAATGTCCGATTCATCTGAAAATTTCAGGGCAGACAGATCTTGACCTGATGAACAATTTTATTCATGTCAGATTTGCTCTAAATGCTTTGGTTTTTGAGTTATAAGCCAAAAACTGCATTTTACCCCTATGTTCTATTTTTAGCCATGGCGGCCATCTTGGTTGGTTGGGCGGGGCACCGGACACATTTTTTAAACTAGATACCCCAATAATGATTATGGCCAAGTTTGGTTAAATTTGACCCAGTAGTTTCAGAGGAGAAGATTTTTCTAAAAGATTACTAAGATTTACGAAAAAATGGTTAAAAATTGACTATAAAGGGCAATAACTCCTAAAGTGGTCAACTGACCATTTTGATCATGTTGACTTATTTGTAGATCTTACTTTGCTGAACATTATTGCTGTTTACAGTTTATCTCTATCTATAATAATATTCAAGATAATAACCAAAAACAGCAAAATTTCCTTAAAATTACCATTTCAGGGGCAGCAACCCAACAACGAAATGTCCGATTCATCTGAAAATTTCAGGGCAGATAGATCTTGACCTGTTGAACAATATTACCCCATGTCAGATTTGCTCTAAATGCTTTGGTTTTTGAGTTATAAGCCAAAAACTGCATTTTACCCCTATGTTCTATTTTTAGCCATGGCGGCCATCTTGGTTGGTTGGCCGGGTCACCGGACACATTTTTTAAACTAGATACCCCAATGATGATTGTGGCCAAGTTTGATTTTTGTAAAAGTTAACACAGGACGACGACGGACGACGACGACGCCGGACGCCGGACGCCAAGTGATGAGAAAAGCTCACTTGGCCCTTTGGGCCAGGTGAGCTAAAAAGCAAACCAGAGTGTCACGGATTTTCCGTTAAATTTTAAAACATTATTTCCGGGATAAAACGGGATCTGACGGTACGGCAAAATGTATCTAACATTCTTCTAGCTTTTTAGATTGTTCACTGATGAGTCCTTGGCCTGTGTAGCCGCGGAAAAAAATGATATCCTTTCCTTTAGATAATTTCTTAATTGTTAGCCAAAACAATATGGTCTCTTCACTATATCTAGTGTAATGTGTTGTTGATTGTGAGAAAAAAAATGCCAATATCTAGGAGTAGATGGAAGGCTATATTGTTGAACAGGTTATTATAGCAATAAAGGTAGATTTAGAATCTTCTGATTCAATAAGATCGGGTATCAAATCATACATATCTTCTTTAGAGGTTTGGACTGATTCATCTATGTTTTTCTGCTAAGGATTGACCTCCAAACTTGTTCTCCTAAGGTGATTTCCATATGTTCACTATCAATGTTATTTCTACAGTTGGAAATGGTGAGATTTATAACCTGCATGTCATGATTTATCATCTAAAACTTAAGCAGTTAACAATCTATAAAGCCAGTAGAATATAAGATACATTAATTTTGCCGTACAATTTTCTACATAAGAAAATGCTTGTACCAAGTCAGGAAAATGGCAGTTGTTATCCATTCGATTGAGCTTTGGACTTTTCCATTTGATAAGGGACTTTCCTTTTTGAATTTTCTTCAGAGTTCAGTATGTTTGTGATTTTACTTTTTAATGCCTGTATCAAGGCAGGAATATGACTGTTGTTTTCCATTCGTTTGGTGTGTTAAATTGAGCTTTTGGCTTTGCCATTCCATTAAGGACCTCACGTTTGAATATTCCTAGGAGTTCGGCCATTGTATTTTTGTTATTTATCATTTCTTTTTTAAAATAATTACATCCACGAATAAAAATTCTTTAAAAGTTACTGACATCATGTTAAAGTTACGGACATCCCTATTGGTATAAAGAAAAAAGTTACGGACAAGTTGTTTTGAAGTTACGAACATCATGAGTGTTTTGGAAAATCGTGCTTTAATTGTTTATTTTGCAGTAACAAATCACCTTTAACATTGCAGAGTTTCCCTAAAAGATTTATATAACTTTTTAATTACTGAACATTTCTTTTGTATTCATGGTATTGTAATTATATCTTGGGCTGTGGGTAACTTAAGTTACCCACCACCATTTAAGCACAGTGACTAGCAAGAAATCTTCAATTGCACAGTATTGTACAATAGCAAAAAATCTTCAATTGCACAGTATTGCGCAATAGCAAGAAATTTTCAATTGCACAGTTTTTATGAAATATTTTTTGAAAATTGAAATTATCTTTCTTTGTCCAGAATAGTAGTTGAATCAATTTATACAATATACAATGTATATTCACTTTTACTACCAACTAATAAATTATCAAAACAATCTTTACCATTCAGTGATTATATGCACTTTTTTACATTTTAATATTTTATGATGTATTTAAATGAGTAGTTATTGTTGCAAACTCCATTAGAAATTTGAATAGTGATCAGTTTTGGAATAAGGGAAAGGGGGATGTGAAAAAAATTTGGGGGGGGGGGGGGAGGGGGGGGGGGGGGTTCAATTTTTCTCATTTCAGATTTCATAAATAAAAAGAAAATTTCTTCAAACATTTTTTTGAGAGGATTAATATTCAACAGCATAGTGAATCGCTCAAAGGCAAAATTTTTTTTTTAGTTCATTAGACCACATTCATTCTGTGTCAGAGACCTATGCTGTGTCAAGTATTTAATCACAATCCAAATTTAGAACTGAATCCAGCTTGAATGTTGTGTCCATACTTGCCCCAATCGTTCAGGGTTCAACCTCTTTGGTCATATAAAGCTGTGCTCTGTGGAGCATCTGGTTTCCAGTTAACCTTGCATACAATACAGTCTGCAGTTAAAGTTTTTAAAACATTCATTAGATTCATAAACTAACCTTGATTTTTATCAAACATTGACAGAAGCTTCTTACAATCAAAAAATAGAATTGAGAGGAATATTCTTCTTAATTTTTTCCTCATTTTTAGCTCACCTGGCCTGAAGGCACAAGTGAGCTTTTCTCATCACTTGGCGTCCGTCGTCTGTCGTCCATCGTCATCGTCGTCATTAACTTTTAACATTTTGAACTTCTTCTAGAGAACCACTAAATGGAATGAAACTTAACATGGCATGAATGTTCCTTATGAGGTGCTGACAAATTGTTGTTACTTTGTAGCCGATCCATCGTCCAAGATGGCCGCCAGCGTGGGACTAAGTTTAACATAGGACCCTATGCCATGGGAAATGCATACAAATGACTTCTTCTAGAGAACCACTGAATGGCATGAAACCAAACATGGCATAAATGTTCCTTATGAGGTGCTGACCAAGTGTTGTTACTTTGTAGCTGATCCATCATCCAAGATGGCAGCCAGAGGGGGGAGTAAGTTTAACATAGGACCCTATGGGATATGCATACAAATGACATCTTTTAGAGAACCACTAAATGGAATGAAACCAAAAATAGCATGAATGTTCCTTATGAGATGCTGACCAAGTGTTGTTACTTTGTCTCCAATCCATCATCCAAGATGGCTGCCAGCGGATGGGCTTAGTTTTACATAGGACCCTATGGGAAATGCATACAAAAGTCTTCTTCTAGAGAACCACGGAATTGAATGAAATCAAACATAGCATGAATAATCCTTTCCTTATGACAGTCAGGGATTTAACTCTATAGGGTTATTACAGGACAATAACATACATTTGTTATTGTGGACTTAAAAATCAAAGAACTGTGATAACATATGTTACATGTTTCAAAGGGACAAATACATCTTTGGTTTAGTTAAAATGTATAAAAGTTCTATTGATATTTCTTTTTTTTATATGCAGTGATATGTATACTTAACTATTTTAAGATATAACAGTTCATAGTTTGCCAATTTTGCACAGTACACCTATATGTTATTACAGAAAAAATATGCCTGTAATAACTAAAGGGTGTTATCACAGATTCTCTATATCACTTAAAACCATTTGCTCAGACAAACATCATGCTTGATTACAATGTAGTTTAATTTATTGTAAGAAATAATGACCAGGGCATGTAATGAGGTTCTGCGCAAGTTTCTCAGTATTCCCAAGTATCTTATATAATAAGTTACAATCCCTTAATAGCCTCGACTCATTGATTTACCATGGTTAATCAAAAATGTATTGATTTAATTAAAAAATTAGTTATCAAGGCTATGCATTTAGTTTCTGCGCAAAGTCTCAAGAGTTCCCTAGAGCCCACTATAAATGAAATAATTTTACAAATAACAAGCATATATATGTTATTATAGATTTAGAAAATTTAAGAAATAAAAAGTAGACAACATATGAAAGTATCTGTAATAACACACTCAAGTTATTTTCTGGTATAACCCTATAGAGTTATATCTCTGACTGTATGAGGTGCTGGCCAAGTGTTGTTACTTTGTAGCCAAATTTTATCTTTTTTTATGATTTCAAAAACCCAAGTCAGGTGAGCGATACAGGCTCTTGAGAGCCTCTAGTTGTTGAAGCTGCAATTAGCAGCAAAAATACGCGAGACACTGGGTTATGGAGAACCCTTAAATTTTTTTTGGCAAATTAAAGTAGAAAATAAAGTACACAATCAAAATATGCAAAAAAAGATTCCCCCCCCCCCCCCCCCCATACAGAAAAAATGATCTCTAGGACAGCATTGCTCAACTGGCCGCCAGTTGAGCTAACAGTTGAGGGCTAGCTGGCCATCAGTTGAGCAAATAGTTGAGGACCAGCTGGATTTTTGCCATGCAAATTAGGTAGCCCTCAACTGTCAATGCTCAACTTTATGCAAATTAGTTGAGCAACGTTGAGAAAATATCATAGTTGAGGGCTAGGTGTCCAACAGTTGAGCAATTAGAGTTGAGGGCTACCTGGCCAACAGTTGAGGACCAGGTCATTAAAAGTTGAGGGCTAGGTCTTTAAAAGTTGAGCATTATGTGGTAATTGCAAACTGATGACTACACATTGTAGAAAAATAAATTTAATTTGTGTATTTTTATAGCCAAAATACTGCTGAAAGATCTCAACTCACAACAGACTACATGAATGCTTTATTCTTGCTTTTATGAAGTTATCTAGCAAATAAGAATAGATCTCTAGTTTTATACCAAATTCATTATATTAAAAATATTCTTATTTTATTAGTAATACTTTCTTAAACAAATTGTCTTAATAATAAAATAAACATGTCTCCTGTCTTGCACATTTTGACAATATATAAATTAATGAACAAATATATTGTCTCAATTTTTTCTTCACTCTTTAACCTTTAAATATCACTATTTTGAACTTAAAGAGCATAATTATACACTTATTCAAAATGGTGGAAATCAAATCTAATCCAATGTACTTACCAAAAGATGTTTCCAGAAATATGTGTAAAACATCATGCAATCTTCCTAATTCCAAGAGTCATGTCATCAGAAGAATACACTGCACTTTTCAATGTCAATACAGTTATTTGTAACTTTTTTTATCTACATTCATTGTAAAATTCATATTTTATTCATGATAGCTAGAAAACATCTTTGCTTGCCATGTGCATGCTCAAACCCAGTTCGAATTTTAAATGTTTGAGGTTCTTTTGGGTATTGTGACAGTGTGATCACTTTGAGAATTGCCCCTAATAATAACAGTTAATTACCTAAATCTTGAATATTTGATACATCTTATAATAAAAAAAAAAAGTTTTTTTTTTATCTTTATGTCAAAGGTTTAGTTAAGTTAAAATACAGAAAAATGTATAAAAACATGTGCTTCCCTTAATTTTGCCTCAAACTTTCTGTACATTTACATGATTTAAAATAATACTTCCTGTCCATTTGCACTAGAGACAGATAAAACAGATGGCACGTAACATTTATATCACCAGGTCATATTTCTAATTACTCAACTTTTGCTCAATTATATAAAAAAAATCAAAGTCTGAACGCTCAACTTTTCCTCAACTACAAAAATTTCAAAGTCTGAATGCTCAACTTTTCCTCAACTACAAAAATTTCAAAGTCTGAATGCTCAACTTTTCCTCAACTATATGAAAACCAAAGATCAATTGCTCAACTTAATGGCCAGCTTCAGTTGAGGGCCAGTTGAGCGACATCTATCCAACATACAGTGCTTAGCCAGGTTTGAGTTGAGCTAAGATGCTCAACACCTAGCCCTCAACTATTTTGCTTAAAACAGCTAGCCCTCAACTGTCCGGCACATGGCTATCAACTGGCCCTCAACTTTTTTTTCTGTAGGGGAACTAATACATGTGGTAATAATAATAATAATAACAAATTAAAAATAATGGTTCCTAATGTAATTTTTTGACAGACATTTTGACGGAATTTATGGCATTAGAAACAAATATAAATAAACATTTATTGCAAACCCTATCATAGTTTTCCACAGATTCACCTGCAAGTTACCTGTCCATTTAAACTTTTGTAAGTTCTATTGTCCCATCTAACAAATACAATCGCTATTGTTCTATGTTTAGTTTACTCAATGGGACCTTTATGGTGACTTGAGTAACACCAGTATCACTCAGATTACAATTCTACCTTGACATCTAAGTTTGTATTTAGCCAATAAAATACTTATTTTGCCTTGAGAATTGAAAGGTCAGGTTATCCCATTGAACAATAGGAGTTGATAATAGTTATCAAAGGTACTAGGATTATAATTTAGTACGCCAGACGGGCGTTTTGTCTACATAAGACTCATGAGTGACGCTCATATCAAAATATTTATAAAGCCAAACAAGTACAAAGTTGAAGAGCATTGAGGATCCAAAATTCAAAAAAGTTGTGCCAAATACGGCTAAGGTAATCTATGCCTGGGATAAGAAAATCCTTAGTTTTTCGAAAAATTTAAAGTTTTGTAAACAGGAAATTTATAAAATGACCACATTATTGATATTTTGGCTTCATGTCATTTACCTTGTCCAAAATTAAGGTCACTCTATTGTTATTGTGATATTGTTAAAGTACAAAAGAACCCTATATTCTACCAAAACTTAAACTTTGTGCATCTTGAGTTACTTGATCAAAATATTTTAATGTTTAATTTTTGGGGTTATTTTAGGCTTTTTAATTGCATATTCCCCTTTACCATGTTTACATGGTAGTTTTTTTTAAATATAAAAATTGGTAGTTTTTTTTAGTTTTATTTTTTTTTTATCTTATTGATCAACTGTTATAGAAATAGACAATGCTTTCAGTTTTCTATTACACTGTCTAGTTTTTACACCAAAATCTGACTGATAATTATAGTTGCAAAATATTTTAGATGAGAGTTGAATTTATTTTCCATCTTTATATGTGCATGGAAGGTTTAAATAATAATAATGTGAACAAGAATGAAAAAAACATCTGGGTCCCAAAAAAAAACCATCATCAACCAGGATAAAAAATTCCAAATATTATTTTTTATAAAATAAACTTTAAGATTATATTGATTCCTATTAAATTGAAATCTCATGCTACTGTTTAACATGTTAAGGTCATGCCCCAACAGAAAATCAATAAAATATTACAGTACAATGTACTTTTAGCACAAACACATAAGGTCACTGTGAAATGGACATCTAGGGCAGGAGCAAACAGTCAGTTATACCAAACTAGTTTGACTAGATGTCCAGATAAGTCTTGGAATACCAATGGTGTGTCCTATATTTTAACAATGTAATTGACATGAGGACCTGGATGGGTTTTTTTAATATCTGTAAATTTTTAGGGCATTTTTCTTTAGCTTTAAAAATAACTCTCATTCTGTAAAATTCTCAAGAAAATGATTTTGCTTTTTAGTCTTTCTGTTACAAGATTATTTATTAATTCTGTACATTGATCATCATTTATTTTATCAGTATTGCATTACGGTTACCTAAGTTACCTTTTATTTTGCACAGTTATTCTTTATACTTTTGCATCCCATTATTCTCTTTTCTTTATTTTGTTGTTCATTTTTACTATTCAATATTCTTTTATTGCTATTACATCTATTCTGTAAACCCCATTCAGACCCTCATAGGTAAACTTCTATTGTGTGAATGGAATACACTGACCTAAATACAAACTTAGATGTCAAGGTAGAATTGTAATCTGAGTGATACTAGTGTTATTCAAGTCACCATAAATTTGTTGCAAGAGAAATCTATCACTCACTAATTAATTTTCTTGAACAAAAAATTGAACTGTCATGATGGAAATACATGTACAAATAAGTAATTATAAAACTGCATGACTGTGATGTTGTATTTATTCAATCAAAGACACATTTTTAATTTGTTTGATATAGATACTGATTTAAAAATTGAAAGTTGATTTCTGATCAAATTTCAACATTTTACCTATTAAAATTTGCTTTTTTTAAGACTGTTCACAAAATGATAACGTTTAAATAAGGTCTTCATAAATGTATTCTTAATAACTGAACAACCACAAAAAACATGCAAATACTTTGAAACATAAATATGCATGCAATATATATATAGTTAAAAAAAATCAGAAATAAACTTTCCATTATTAAATCAGTGCTTATATTGAACAGATTGAAAATATATTATTGAAATTGAATAAATACTGTATCACATGCAGTTTATGTGAGTTTATACATTTATTTCAATCAACAAAGAAAATATTTTTTTGGTCAGGCAAATTAATAAATGAGTGATAGTTTTCTCCTAGAAGAAATTTAAATGTCCAAGTGAATAAACTACATAGAGAACAATAGCTATGGTATTGATTCAATGGGACAGGTAAACTTGCAAACGTTTAAATACCTTGGTCAAGAGCAGACAGCTCTGTGGTAAACTTTCATTTGGTTCGCAATAAATGCCATAAAACTCTGATAGTTCTGCTTAAAGTTGAAGTTGTTTTTTACTTCTATAGATATGATAGATAACAATGCATTAAATACATGACATAGAGATTTTATTACAAGATAATTTTTTTATTTTTTTTTATTTTGTTAATGTCATTTTTGTCGAGCCTAAATGAGATGCTGACCAAGTGTTGTTTCTTTGAAGCCAATTCATCATCCAAGATTGCTTCCAGCAGGGGCTTAGTTTAACAAGGGACCCTATTGGAAATGCATACAAATAACTTCTTTTAGAGAACCACAGAATGGAATGAAACCAAACATAGCATGAATACTCCTTATGAGATGCTGACCAAGTGTTGTTACTTTAATTTGTAGCCGATCCATCATCCAAGATGTCCGCCAGCAGGGGACCTGGTTTAACATGGGACCCTATGGGCAAATGTTTTGTCCATTCTTATGCGCTTCTGTTCAGGGTACGACCTCTGCAGGAAAATCTGTTTGTTTGCCACATTAAAGCCTCTTGGTGTTTTTTTTTTCTCAAAATACCTGCTATGCTCATTTTTATGCAGTTAAGCTGCATTATGCGAGCACCCTAGATTTGGGTTCTACCCAATAAATGCTGAAATACTTGCCATTGTTATTATCTAGCTCGCTACTATGTTATATATAACTAATTGAACACTTTTTTAATACTTTTTATTCTGGATTACAAAAAATATGACCAGAAAAACCTTAAATGATCGTCGATTTATCCAAAAGTTTTGAAGTTACACATAGGAAGTAGTGCTTATTAAGAATCCTTGTGTAGTTCATTATGAATTGTGCTTTTAGCTAAGATGTCAAAGAACAATTGTATGAAATATTTAATCGCCGAAAATCTCTTAAGACAAGTAGTTTAGATTTCTTAAATGGCAAAAGTCGTAGGAATATTGTTTGTCATCAATACGTAGTACAACTACGTCAGTAGTCTATTATTAAGTTCAATTGTTCATGCTGTTGGCGGCAATTTCAAATTAGAAAAAGAAATTTTCGTATCTTTTCAATTTGGAGGCAGGTGTGCAAATTAGCGGTGGTCCGAGGTCCGTGACCTTCCACTATTGCAAGCGGAATTTCGACTAGGATAGTTGGTTTCTAGCTACGCCCGACGTAGTCACCTTCCACTTGAAAGAAAATAAGAATTAACTTTGCAAACCTTTTCACCATGTTCACCTTTGTCTCCAATTTAACGAGCTAAAAACTTATGTTTATCATTTTTATTCATGACAGCGAGGTTCATTTTGTTCAACCGCTAGCTTTAAACAGAAAATCGCCGACAAATATTGTATAAATTCGAGTAAAATCGTATCTGGTTGACAAAACAACATAGTAAACACCTAACAATGGCGGCCGTGAAGACAAAATTTTACAATATCGGATCCGATTCCGGAAGCGGATAAGGGTAATTCCGGGTTTAGCGATCATTACAAAATTAATCAAAGCAGGTGAAAAAATACATCTATGCATGGTAAATAAATATAAACACTAGACTTGTAAACCAAAAGATAAATGTAAAAGAAATAAAAAGCAGAAAAATATTTTATACAGAAACTCAAATTTTTTTTTGACAAATTTTAATTTAAAAATCCAATACAATGTGACAGCTGGGAACAGTATATCTAACAATATACATGTTCATGGTCACAGTCTAAATTTTCCTTATCAGTGATAAATGATGATAATGCATGTTAGATGCTTTTAAAGTGTAAACATATTACTGCAATTTCGAAGGGTTATTTTTTTATCTCAATTTTGAAAGGTCAATTAAAGTAGCTGAAAGTTTCTTTCTCTATTTTCACAAATAATGCAACTATATTATATATACCTGAATGTAAGTAAAGCATATGATATATAGGTGGCATTCTTTGGGCCACTCTACCCCTCCTGTTTATTAACTTGGAAACCGTCGAGCTCCCCACCCTAAACTGTAGGGGTAGATCCAGGATCTTAGGTTAGGAGGGGCGCAAACTTAAATTTTCTCTGAGTAGAGCGAGGCTAAAAAAAAATTGAGGTAGAATTATCGGAATATTCTTTATTAAGCTGAGAACAACCCATGCTTTGCAAATTTAAGGGGGTGCACGCCTGCCAACCACCACCCCACCCCCCCCCCTCGACTGAATCCGCCCCTGCATATATTCAAGTATAGGACAATATACTTTGAAACGGTTGAGATCCACACCCCTTAACCATATATATTCATGTTTGTGACAATATGAAAAATCAAATGAAACATAGGAAGAGTCGCTGGGGGTCACCTCAACCCTCCTGTTTTAGAATTTAAAAATGATCGAGATCCCCACCCCTAAACCATATATATTCATGTATGGGACAATATAACAAATCAGATGAAATATAGGGGAGTCCCTTGGGTCACCCCACTCCCTCCTGTTTGAGAATTTGAAACCTGTTGAGACCCCCACCCCTTAACCATATATATTCATGTACGGTACAATATAACAATTCAAATGAAAGATAGGAGAGTCCCTTGGGACACTGTACACCCTCCTGTTTGAGAACTTGGAAATGGTCAAGATCCTCACCCTAAACCATATATACTCATGTATGGGACAATATAACAAATGAAATGAAATATAGAGGAAGTCCCTGTGGTCACCCCAACCCTCCTGTTTGAGAACTTGGAAACGGTCGAGATCCCCACACCAAAACAATATGTATTCATATATGGGCCAATATAACTAATTAAATGAAATATAGGGGGAGTCCCCGGGGTCACCCTACCCCTCCTGTTTGAGAACTTGGAAACCAATGAGATCCCACCCCTAAACCATATATATTTATGTATGGGACAATATAACAAATAAAATGAAATGTAGGGGAAGTCCCTAGGGTCACCCTACCCCCAGTGGCGGATCCAAAAAATTTCATAAGTGGGGGCCCACTGACTGACCTAAGAGGGGCCCACTCCAGTCACGCTTCATATATTAGCAACCAATTTTTTTCCCCAAAAAGGGGGGGGGCAGCCCCTAAATCCTCTGCCTACCCCTACCTGTTTGAGAACTTGAAAACCGTTGAGATCCCCACCCCTGAATTATATATATTCATATGTATGGAACAAAATAACAAATCATTTACATTTACTATGGGCAAGTCAGTCAGACCTCACCTTTGATCCCTGTTGTAGTAACATTTGTCTGTTCGTGTCTCATAACTTTTGTACTATAGAACACAAATTCAGTTTTCTTTCCATGGAAACCAGTCCATTCATACTATTACATGTTCATACTAAGTCAACTTGAACTTCAAGCAGTCAAATAAAACCAAGGTTAACTACCAAGTAGAACAACTGCAATCATTGGGAACTTGTACCACTGCAGACTCACCATAAACATTGATAACATATAAATTATTTGCCTTAATAAATAAATCATTAGATAAACATAAATGTACTATATATGAATGTTTAATGTTGAGGCAACTTTGCCAGTTTTCATCATTACGGTTGCCTTGGTTTTTGGTTAACTGCCTTCAGCGCTTACAGCGCTTTGATTTATGTCTGTATATATGTAGGACTCAAATCTATGGTGGGTTCCAAATCCATGGCAAATTCCTAATCTATGGTAAATGTGACGTCATGCCATCCCAAATCTATGGCAGATATTTTACAACCTTATCTATAAAAAGTTTTGTAATTTTCTAATCTATGGCGGATATTTATGCTGTTTCCAAATCTAATGGAAAATTATGTGCAAATGGAAATCAATGCAGTACATTTTCGACAAATGACTTGTCTTCAGCAAGTAGAAATAAACAACAACATAATGTGTATAAAAATTTGTGAAATAAACATTCCATAATAGTCAACCAAAAAAATCATAATCATGATAATTGTTAAATTCGGTTCATTCTGGCTATTCCTACATTATAAATTTTATAGGTAAAATAGTAAAATTTTATGTAGGAATAGCCAGAATTTTTATTTAAACAATGGGATTATGTAGGAAAATGTTGTAACAACACTAGACTAATTAATCAAGGTAAATCCAGGTAAATCTTGTGGAAAATAAAGAAAAAGAATAGTTTATATTACAATATTTTATTTAATAATTTCATAGCACATATTTTGTAAATAATATTAACAAAACAAAATGAATTCATTAGCATAATGTTAATTGAATATTTGATGCATGTTTGCAAACAAACAAATTCCATTTTTTACATATACAAATACTTTTTATTTAATTTTCACATTTAAATTTACCTTTGATCCAATTAGACATTAATGACTAAAACAATATATCTTTCAATAAAAACATCTATTGTTCTTCCACTAATCCCCCATGTAGGAATAGCCAGAATAGTAAAATACAAAATGTAGAAATAGCCAGAAGACACCGTTAAATTCATCAACCTTAATACAGACTTCAAGATTGAAATAATGTGCTCCGATATTTTTTAATCTGTGCATGGTACCTGTTTAACCCATCCGTTAAACCAACTAATAAGTCCTTTAACAAATATGAAGGCCGCTTTTTCTTAAAAAAATAAATAAAAAAAAAATAACAAATAAAAAATTAACGGTTTAAATTTTCAAATAATATTTATTTCACCGATATCATTAATATATCTTTTTGTATTTGATGACAATTTAATTCAAGTTTTTATCCAGTAATTTTATCTTTCACTTTATACTGCACCAGCCATAGACAGAAACTACTACTAAAACTCCTTTTCTAGAATATGCAGTACTGAAAATAGCGATGCTGTTATTCATGACTGACATCGACCGGTACTGCACATTTTGTGCCTCTTAGGGATAATAGATCCCATCTTTCTTTAAACCATCCGAAAATTGATGTCAGGGAAATACCATCATCTTGAATTGTGTTCAATTCTATGGGTTCAGGCACTATTAGCGTTGGGGAAGATGTAATGTGGCATTATTCAATTGTGACATTATATGTTACTCTTTCCCCCAGATCTGCCATAGATTTGGAGAAAGCGAAAATTTGACATAGATTTGAGTTGTTTGGCGTTTGTAACATCAAATTTGCCATAGATTAGGAATATGCCATAGATTTGGAACCCACCATAGTTTTGAGTCCTACATATATATTGTATCTGTTTACAATATTTGTGTTTTCGTCTTTGATTTATTGTCTCCTAATTGGCAAATATACCTCATCTTCATATGTTTATATATATATATATATGAGTCTATTGTGTTGTGTAGTATTGTCAATTTTGATGATTCAATACCTATTAAGTTTAAAATTCTTATAGACTCTCTCTCTCTCTCTCTCTCTCTCTCTCTCTCTCTCTCTCTCTATATATATATGTAAGACTCAGATCGACGTCCGGTCTCTAATTGACGTCCGTTTCTCAAATCGACGTCCAAATCTGACGTCACAATAAAATATCCTTCCAAATCGACGGCCAATTTTATGCTTATCTAATCGACGTCTATTTTTTTTGCTTCTCTAATCAACGTCCTATTTTTTTTAGCTTCTTTAATGAACGTCCGTTTTGGACACAGAATACGAAATTGACCAGAACCGACAGAAGCTGAAACCTTTAGACCTTTAAACATATTGTGTGTGACAAATATGATCCATTCAAAAACTTTTATTTTTTAAAGATTTATAACATACTGCCAATTGATATTTTATCGTGTGTTTTTCTATGTTGTGATGTTCTGCTATTGTTTCAGAAAAAGGGAGAAGGTTTGGTACCATTAAAACGTTTAACCCCGCTGCAAATGTTTGCACCTGTCCTCAGTCAGGAAGCTGATGTACAGTAGTCGTCGTTTGTTTATGTAATTTATACATGTTTCTCGTTTCTCGTTTTTTATATAGATTAGACCGTTGGTTTTCCCGTTTGAATAGTTTTACACTAGTAATTTTAAGGCCCTTTATAGCTTGTTGTTCGGTGTGAGCCAAGGCTCCGTGTTGAAGGCCGTACATTGACCTATAATGGTGTACTTTTATTAATTGTTATTTGGATGGAGAGTTGTCTCATTGGCACTCACACCACATCTTCCTATATCTATAGACTAAATATGTAAACAGGTTGTGAGCACTTAACATAGAACAGTTGTGTTATAGCACCACATGAACACATAATGCCAATTTCTTGCGTACATGTTTCACTCCAGGTGCAAATTTGTTGAAAAATATCTTACAGAGTCCAAATTATCATACTAGAAAAAAACTATTGGCTGTACTTCTTTATTTTGTTTATTGTTGAAGAGTGAATAATGCCCTCTAAATGTCGTTTCACTTTGGGTTTCCTTGTCCCTAGGTTGTTTTCTCCTTGACATACACTTACATGCATGTCATTTACTATCAAGATAAACATTAATATGCATGATACCTATTTCGGGTTGAAAAAAAATCTATATGGAAAGTATGTAATAATGTTTGAACCTTACAAAACATGTACATGTATAAGTGTAAACAATTAATTAAAAAAAAATATGTGGTATGATTGCTTATGAGACAACGCTCCACAAGAGACCAAAATGACAGAAATTAACAACTATATTTCACCGTACGGCCTTCAACAATGAGCAAAGCCCATAAAGTATAGTCAGCTATCAAATTCCCCGAAATGACAATATAAAACAATTCAAACGACAAAAAAGGCCCTACTTATGTCTATTAATTTATCATTTGTTGATAACGGACATCTAGCAACGACGACTACACCCAATCGGGCGTAGTTTTGGCAATACATGCCGTCACATTGGGCGTAGATTAGAATATCAAAATATTGGACGTCGATTTGAGAATGTGACGTAAGATTTGGACGTCGATTTGAGAAACGGACGTCGATTTGAGGAACGGACGTCGATTAGAGGCCAGACGTCGATCTGAGTCTAACATATATATATACAACTCGTCTAAACATCAACCCAACAATGTTAGATCTGTAAATTTGCTTTCGCAAATTTTTGGTTCTTCCCTCGCCGGGTTTCGAACCCATGCTACTGTGATATCGTGACACCAAATCGCCTGCACTGCAGCTGTCCTGCTAGACCACACGACCACATGGGCTCTGAAAAAAAGAGCTTTCGCTGGCCGTGTGTTACCTTTCCTCATCAGTTTTAATCTAGCGGCGTACTACAGTACATGATATATAAGGCCTGAAGATGTTATTGTTACAGATCAGCTAAATTATCTATAGTAAAGGATCCTACAAATTAATGTAATATACAGTCACAGAAAATAATAATATTTATAAGTACGTCTGAGTCAGTGACAACTCTACAACAGATGTATCCATCGGATCGCCATCAATGATGGTGATACATGGCTGTGTACATAATGTATGTACAACTCGTCTAAACATCAACCCAACAATGTTAGATCTGTAAATTTGCATTCGCATATATATATATATCTAGAAGATATAATTTTTTAACATTCACTGTTGTATAATCACTTCAATTTTTGTTTTCAGATAACAGGCATTGTTTAGGTAATCATGATAACAAATCTTCTTCTAAAAGGTAAGTAATTAAATAAAGGATGAATAAATGAAATGGTACAAAATAAACCTGAAAAAAAATTGTATATTTTTTATAATAACGATATAAAAGTTCCAATTAAAAACATTTGTCATGTTTGTTGCACATGCAGACAAGCTCATATGCAAAATATAATAACATCGAGGCATTGTTGTCATAAATTTAATTTTATGTACATACGATAATATTGTAAACAAAGGCCATTGAGTCAAACATTGGCAACTGAATAAGGGGAATATACAAGTAATAGTTGTGCAAATAGAAAGCCATGCACCCAAGATACATATAACATTGTTAATTGGCTATAAATGACTTAAGTGTTCTGTGTACAACTTTAATCTAAACCCAACAAGTCACTGTAAATATAAAGATACATACAAATAGACCTAAAGACTATATAGACCAAACTATAATAACTAAACTACTAAACTAAATAGTTAATAATCTGATCCTTTCTTTTTCTTAAGTAGATGTAGCTTTTAAAATAGAAATAAAAGTTTTATAGATATTGCTTATCACATTATAACTAATTCTCTCTTCCTGTTTTTTTTAACTTCTGTCCTAGAATATTTATATGATAATCACTATTGTAAGTGTCACATAATCAATTTAAAGCTACTTCATGAAAACGGTATTTACAAGTCCAGTTTCAAAACAATGTAAAAGGTTCTGTGCGTTGTCACCATGCTTGGCCAACACATTAGCTATCTGCTCTTTTGTTTCAATCCAATGAACGGTTAGCACTCATTTTTGGATCATTTCCTTGATGCAACTAATTTCGAGTTGCAGTCTCTTTTCAGATACATTTTTCTTTGAATGAACAGCTTCAAAAGGTCCTTATTGTCAATCACACATCTTACAGTAATACCTCCTTATGTAGTACATTTATTGAAAACAAGTTCATTATACAGAGTAGCTAGTGATGTAGCACAATCAATACCATAAGCTAAAGCTTAGCTACATGTAGCTAGTTTACTTCGAACAACCCTTCTTATTTTCTTAGATTGCCAATTGCCATGTAACTGGATTGATTTTCCCATTTTCTCCTAGTAGCATAATTACAAACCCTCCTTGACTTCCTCCATCAGGAAAATTACTAAAAGAAGCATCAGTATATAATAAAAGTTCTACATGTTCTCCAAGTTCCTTGAAATGAAGAGACACTGGATCATTTCTAACTTTCCTCAAAAGCTTGTTCACTCTTTTAAGTCTTCAATAGTACTTGTTTTTAACTTTGATTCTGTTATAGCGATGTCAAAAGCAATATCAGGATGAGTTTGTTTTACAAGCCACAACAGTTGTCCAACTTTTGATCTAAGAACAGTTTGTTTGATAGATAAAAGCTGAGAATCATTTGGCCTTTTTGGGGAAAGACGGCAGCCGTCAATCCCCTATGTGGTTGACCAGAGTGACATCCCCTCACATCATTCATTTTGTTTTTATAGTGTGGAAAACCCCCAACAAATCTTACTGAGATTGATGAGAAGGAGACACACAAATGAATAGATTGACTTTAAACACTTTTTTTTACACATTTCCCTTCTGTTTCTCGTGAAATTATCGTATCTTGAGCTCTCCTTTACACTATTTACGTTTCTTTTACAATCCGGAAAAATCAGTATGACGAGATATTCTGAATATATCCAACATGCATTATATTTGAAAGTGACGTCATTGTTGGAATGCCACACTACGCAGAAGCAGGGAGTTCCTTCATTGGTTATTTAAATCATTCACAAAGATCGTGCACTAATTAAAAATTGGTATTTGTTAAATTTAAACATAATTATGTTTGCTGTAGATGATTCAAACATCAACATGCAATACTTTAATTTGTAGGTCAACAACTTTCAAAGTAGACAAAGTCTGTGGGGATACATGAGATTGGGGAGGGAAACAATTTTTTCTTTTTTTTTCTGTAAAATTCTGTTTTGAGAATCTTCCTCCAATTCAGGAGCACCTCAATTGATGAGTAATTATCCACTAAAATAAAAGTTAATGGATCTGAACACTTAAAATGTGACATTTAGTATATGTAGTAGTCTTCCATTAAAACGAAATTTTGTGTACCAACATAATCATTGTAATGGTAAAAAAAAATCGAAAATGTTACATTTTGTAGTTTAAACCTATTTATTCATGAAATTTACAAATATTTCAAAATGTAGGATTTGGAAACAAGCTTACACAGTTTACATCAATCATATTGTTTTGTATTAGCATCTGCATCCCTGTGATGAGAGTTGTAACTGGGAACTTTATCAATGGAAATTTAAAACTGAATAGATTTTTCAGTCCTAACTTTCTTAAGAAAAAAATTAACAAGAATGTGTCACAGATGCCCCACTTGCACTATCATTTTCCATGTTCAATGGACCGTGAAATTGGGTAAAAAATCTAATTTGGCATTAAAATTAGAAAGATCATACCAAAGGGAACATGTGTACTAAGCTTCAAGTTAATTGGACTTCAACTTCATCAAAAACTACCTTGACCAAAAACTTTAACCTGAAACTCGCACTTTCATTTTCTATGTTCAGTGGACCGTGAAATTGGAGTCAAAAGTCTAATTTGGGTGCAAAATTAGATCGATCATATCATAAGGAACATGTGTACCAAGTTTCATGGGGGTCCCATTGGAGGGTTCATGAATCCTGCTTACTGTTTTGCCAGATTCCAGCATCCCGCTCACACTATGTGCGTAAGCAATTCTCAGGTTTTTTTTATTTCCTGTGTCCCTATTTCCCGGCACAATAATTTGACTTTCACGTGTCACGCTTAACAAAATCGACAATCCCGCATCACGCTTAGACCCCAATGAGACCCACTTTCATGTTAATTGGACTTCAGCTTCAATAAAAACTACCGTGACCAAAAACTTTAACCTAGAGCAGGACAGACGGATGAATGAAGGAACGGACAAATGAACGTACTAACGAATGGACGCACAGACCAGAAAACATAATGCCCTCTAAAGGTGGGGCATAAAAATCTCAGAGTACTGTCACAAAAATGGAAAATGGCCCTAGACTATCAAAACATACACTCCCCCCCCCCCCCCTCTCAAAAAAAAAATTAAATAGAAACAAGGGCCGTCTTTCCCCTCAGAGCTATTCAGTTCTTTAACACTTTGACATATTCTGTCTGACTAAGTACTATTTTATCATCTGCATTATTTGGACCCAGTCCTAAATATTTGAACGATTCTGAAGCTTCTTTCCCGACACTGAATTTCTCTCTTATTTTCGATATAATCTCAGTTTCAAACAAATCGGTTCCTGCCCACAAAAATCTTCTACATGAAATGCAAGAACACATGCAAGACCATTTGAATTATACCAGTACAATACTGCTGGATCAACTTTAGATTCAGTAACTTCACATTCATTTAGCATGTTTAGGGTTTTCTTAGCCTTTTCATACCATTTCAAAGAAACATCTGCAAAACCATACACACATTTCTCTTAAAGCCAGATTTTTCCATTAGCATTAGCTTCTTTAGGTGGACGAAGATGAACTTTTCTTTGCATTTTGTCCTCTTGCAGAAAAGCAGTTTGAATGTCTATGGAATTGATGGACCATTTCTTATGCATTATGATTGAAAGAATGAGGCTAAGAGATTGTTTGTCACATGTAGGAGAGTTCTTCTGCATTTCATCCAAACAATCTTCTTCAAAACCGTTTACAACAAGTCTTGCTTTCCTGTGTTTTTCATTATCAGCTTCTTTTATAGTATATACCCATCTAGTGGATACACATGACTGACCATAGTCTTCAACTTCTTGATAAACATGATGTGTCTTCCAATTTTCAAGTTCAGCTTTACGAGCATCACAAAAGTCAATCTCATTGAAGAATGCTTCTTCTGATTCTTTGTCATCTTCTGTATCCTGATCTGTGTCAGACTTTACAACTTGTAAGTCATCAACTGTACTTAAGTCTATTGATAACTTGTCACCTTTAAGGTCTTCGGGTTTCCTATATTCTACATTGTACCAATTGTTTTTACTTGATGATGCTTTACCAGCTCTACTCAGAACAACTCGTTCTCTTGGAGTATCATCACCTTGTATTTTAAAGTCCACTTTTTGGTCCTTTTTTTAAAGTAATGCTTTATTACACTTAGAATCAACACTTCTATTGTGTACTACAGAAGTTGCTTGCTCATTGCTCTGTTCTCTCACTGGAGTATCTTCATGATTATCATTATCAAGTTCAGAGTCACCTGACTTCCTAATTCAGATTCATGTTCTCTACTTCATCGTCACTTTCACCATGTTCATTGTCTGACTGATTGTAGACATGAGAGACTTCCTCGTCATCACTATCATAATAAAGGACTTCATGCTCAGCCTTATTCTTTTTCAAGTTTGGAGTTTTTATACGACCACAGAAATTGAAAAATTTTTGGTCGTATATATTGGTATCACATTGGCGTAGTCGTCGTCGTCGTCGTCTGAAGACATTTGCTTTTCGCACTCTTACTTTAGTAAAAGTAAATAAAATCTATGAAATTGAAACACAAGGTTTATGACCATAAAAAGGAAGCTTGGGATTGATTATGGGTGTTTTGGTCCCAACAGTTTAGGAATTAGGGGCCAAAAAGGGCCCCAATAAGCATTTTTCTTGGTTTTCGCACAATAACCTTAGAATAAGTAAACAGAAATCTATGAAATTTTAACATAAGGTCTATGACCACAAAAGGAAGGTTGGGATTGAATTTGGGAGTTTAAGTCCCAACAGTTTAGGAATTAGGGGCCAACAACAGGTCAAAAATTAGCATTTGTCTTTGTTTTTGCACAATAACTTTAGTATAAGTTAATAGAAATCTAGGAAATTTTAACACAAGGTTTATTACCACAAACGGAAGGTTTGGATTGATTTTGGGAGTTTTGGTTCCAACGAATTAGGGTCCAAAAGGGTCCAAAATTAAACTTTACTCAATGGTTAGCGCCGAACGGCTGCTCCCGCAGTGTAAGTGTTACTTTTACAATATATGACATTATTATGAAACATATCGATTCCAAATTTGGCATGGATACACCTAACCGATAATTCATCCTTGTGGGACTACCAGTTTAGAACTTTATATCAACTTGAAATCAATATAGACATTTTAAATATTTCTGTTGACTATTTAAATCGCTCGATTAGCCATGTTTACACGTTTATTTTTATCGTTGTCTAAATATAGACCTAAGTGCACAGGTAATTTAAACAACTGTTACAGTACATTAACTGTACACGACGTGGAACGAAAGCGGGTAGAAACATACTGCGATCCATTCGAACTATAACTAGCTCGTATAGAGACAATTAAAATGATCACTCAATAGGAATAAATCATGACAATTTAATTCCTTTGACAACCGAAGCTCCGTCGAATATTCCAACAGTAGTTCGTCAGCGATCCGACAAAACTTTATATTCGAGTAGTGTCAACGTATCGAATTTAGTATATCCTGAGAAATCACATAACTGGAACAGCGCTAACCAACTTTTATTAACATTACTCAATGCTAGATCTGTGAAAAATAAAACTCTTTCCATCAATGATTACCTTATATCAAATGATATCGACATTCTAGCACTTACGGAAACATGGTTGGTTCTATCGCTGATAAGTGCGTCATTTCAGAACTTGTACCAAACGGGTATGGCATACATCATATATCTAGAACCGAACGAAAAGGAGGTGGAGTAGCGATCATTCACAAGTCGAATCTAGAAATCAAACCAATCAAGCGCAAAAAACAGCTCACGCAATTTGAACTTCTCGAATGTAGCATTAATTCCAACCTGTTCCGACTATTTGTTGTGTATCGTCCCCCGCCATCCCGAAACAATAAACTGAAAACAACCACTTTTTTCGAAGAATGGTTAGAATTTCTAGACTATACTACGGAATTTTCAGGTGAAATCATCATCGTAGGTGATCTTAATTTCCATCTTGATGACGTTAGCGATTGCGGTGGGCGAAGGTTCACTGAGTCACTTAGCGATCGTGGACTAGTACAACAAGTTGATGGACCCACACATATCCGTGGACACACGCTCGATGTCATCATAAGTAGAGAAAACAGTTCAATCTTGTTGGGTGAACCGTCAATCGAAGACACGCAAATATACAACGATAAAAGCAATGCGTCCTTAGATCATTTTGCTGTTCATAGCCGAATCAATCTTAGCAAACCAGCAAGACTGAAAAAATCATTGACAATCCGAAAGATAAACAATATCGACGTTGAAAGTTTAAAGGCCGACATCGACACGAATTGTTTCATTCACAACAATGATCCTGACATTGAGAATTTGGTTAAATCGCATAATTCCGATCTCAAGGCAGTTTTAGACAAACATGCACCGGTTCAAACAAAAATCATAACGATGCGACCGAACACGGAATGGTATGGCGACAAAATCCGCAAAGCAAAGGTCGAGCGTCGGAAAGCTTTATAGGTCTGTTCTATGTTCCTTTGGAATTTCAACCAAAGATGAAGAACTGGATCTTCCATCACTGTATTGGATACCTAAACTACATAAGTGTCCTTACAAACAACGGTATATTGCTGGGTCTTCCAAGTGCTCCACGAAACCTCTTTCTAAATTATTAACATCTATTTTATCAGCAATCAAAGACGGGCTTCAAAGTTATTGTGAAACTGCCTATTCTAGAGGTGACGTGAATCAGATGTGGATACTTAAAAATTCAAAAGATCTTTTAGAGTACATGCAATCTAACTCTCTTTCATCTTGTAACAGTATTAAAACATTTGACTTTTCTACTCTGTACACAAGTATTCCACATTCCAAACTAAAAGGCAAATTGAAAGAGTTGGTATTACTTTGCTTCATAAAAAAGAATGTCCAACGTAGATACAAGTATCTTGTCTTAGGGAGGGATTAATCCTACTTTGTAAAGAATCACTCTGATTCAAACAAAAAATTCTCTGAAACTGATATTATCAAGATGCTTGATTTCTTGATTGACAACATATTTGTTACGTTAGGAGGACGTGTTTTTCAACAGACTGTCGGCATTCCAATGGGAACAAATTGTGCCCCTCTACTCGCCGACTTGTTTCTTTATTATGAGGCTGACTTCATGCAGGAACTTCTTAGGAAGAAAGATAAGAAGTTAGCAATATCCTTTAACTCTACTTTCCGCTATATAGATGATGTTCTTTCACTAAACAATTCAAAATTTGGTGACTATGTGGAACGCATCTATCCAATCGAACTAGAGATAAAGGATACTAGTACTACAGATACAGTTAAGTCGGCTTCATATCTTGACTTACATCTAGAAATTGACAATGAGGGTCGGTTGAAAACAAAACTTTACGACAAAAGAGATGATTTCAGCTTTCCAATTGTGAACTTTCCATTTCTAAGTAGCAACATTCCAGCAGCACCTGCATACGGGGTATATATCTCCCAATTGATACGATATTCTCGTGCTTGCATTTCCTATCATGATTTTCTTGATAGAGGTTTGCTGCTCACAAGGAAGCTATTAAACCAAGAGTTCCAAATGGTGAAGTTGAAAGCATCCCTTCGTAAATTTTACGGACGCCATCACGAGTTGGTTGACCGTTATGGAACAACCGTTTCACAAATGATATCGGATATGTTCCTTACGTTGTAACTACAATCCCCTTCCCTTTCATGAATATGACCTATCGAATTAGACTATTTACCGGATTTGTGATCGCATAAGCAACACGACGGGTGCCACATGTGGAGCAGGATCTGCGTACCCTTCCGGAGCACCTGAGATCACCCTAGTTTTTGGTGGGGTTCGTGTTGTTTATTCTTTGGTTTTCTATGTTGTGTCGTGTGTACTATTGTTTTTCTGTTTGTCTTTTTCATTTTTAGCCATGGCGTTGTCAGTTTGTTTTAGATTTATGAGTTTGACTGTCCCTTTGGTATCTTTCGTCCCTCTTTTATTGAAAGTCGTCTAGAAGAGCATCTATCGTCAAACACTCTTCATGACCCTGCTCAATCTGCCTATCGTGCGGGACACTCAACTGAAACAACGTTACTTCGAGTTCACCATGACATTGCATGTTGTGCCGTTTTATTGATGCTCGACCTTTCTGCGGCGTTTGATGTGATTGACCATGACATTATCGAAGCTAGGTTAGAATATGCTTTTGGAATCTCAGGTTCTGCTCTGAAATTGTTACTCTCTTACCTTTGAGATAGGACACAGCGTATAGCAGTAGGCTCGGCCCACTCCAACGAATTTTGTCTTAATTGCGGTGTGCCGCAGGGCTCCGTGCTTGGCCCAAAGCTATATACTATATTTTCGAAGCCGATCGGCGAAATCTGTAGACGTCACAACATGTCTTATCAATGCTACGCCGATGATACGCAGATCTATTTAGTTTTCGAACCTCTTGATAACTGGAAAAACACATCGAATCGAATTGAGGACTGTTTGGCCGATATAAGTTCCTGGATGTGTGTGAACATGCTTAAACTGAACGAGGACAAAACGGAACTGATGCTATTTGCTCCGAAAAACCGAGTGAAAGATTTGAAGGATTGCAATCTCACCTTTAAAGGAAACATCATTACAAGTTCTGAGTGTATTAAAAATCTGGGCGTTCATTTTGATAAGACTCTGTCAATGCACCAACAAGTCAGTTTAGTTTCGAGATCATGTTTTTATCAAATACGAAATATAGGCCGCATACGTCCGTACATCAACGAGGATGCATGTAAAACTCGGGTCAATTCGTTAATCATTTCTCGATTGGATTATGGCAACGCTTTACTCTATGGACTACCAGCTTACATGATTCAGAGACTACAAAGGGTTCAGAACACTGCTGCGCGAGTGGTTACAAGAAAAAAGAAATACGAACACATTACTTCGACACTTGAGTCTCTTCACTGTCTGCCTGTGCAATACAGGGTACAATACAAAATATTATTATATGTATTCAAGTTCGTGAAACATGAAGCGCCATTATATCTTAGTGAACTTAATAAATTTATACAGGCCACCAAGATCTTTAAGGTCTGAAAACAACTTAACACTCGTAACTCCTATTGTGGAACCAAAACCTATAGAAGATTTGATCAAGCAGCGGCCATCCTTTGGAATGCATTACCAAAAAAACTTCAAAATGCAAAGTCGGTGCCTGTATTCAAAAAGAACTTAAAAACTCACTTTTTTCGACAAGCATTTTTAATCCCTTAAATTCGTTTCTGTGATACATTGTGCCATAGACGTTAGCCTGCTTTTGATTTATCGAACCTTTCTTTTACCTGGAGATATGTTTCATTTATAATATGTACATTGTATGTTTTTTTAGTAGCACACATATTTTTCATTTCAGTAATTATATTTTAACATGGTAATATTCCTTTTTCATCTTTTGAATACGTTTTCAAATTTTTAACTTATATTTGATAATTTGTAATAGCAATCTTATTTTAGACTTTTTTGGCTATTTATTTTACCAACTTTATTCAGTATAATTTTTTACTCGTTTTTTTTATTTTGATTCATTGATATATATATTCCACTTTTTTGAAAAAAAATTCCACATTATTAATCCTTTTATCTAGAAAAGTTTTAACACTTAAATATTTATTTTGTGGGTTCATGTTTTATATTTTTATCACTGTGTATATTTCGTTTAACATGTGATGTAAAGCGCTTTGAGTAATATTGTTTTAGATTAAGTGCTATAGAAAAATTGTAATAATAATAATAATCAAAAATTGAACTATTGGGGTTCTTTGATATACCGAATCTAACGGTGTATTTAGATTCTTAATTTTTGGTCCCGTTTTCAAATTGGTCTACATTAAGGTCCAAAGGGTCCAAAATTAAACCAAGTTTGATTTAACAAAAAATGAATTTTTGGGGTTCTTTGATATGCTGAATCAAAACATGTACTTAGTTTTTATACGACCCCCAAAAAATGTTGGGTTCGTATAATGGTATGATGTCGTCGTCTGCGTCGTCTGCGTCGTCTGCGTCGTCTGTGTCGTCGTCGTCCGAAGACACTTTGGTTTCCGGATAAAAACTTTAGTTTAAGTGAATAGATATTAATGAAATTTTTTCAGAAGGTTCAATACCACAAAAGGAAGGTTGGGATTTATTTTGGGGATGATGGTCCGAACCGTTTAGGAATTTGGGGCTCAAAAGGGGCCAAACAAGCATTATTCTAGTTTCAGGATAATAACTTGTTTACCAGTATTTCAATTGCTCTGAAAGTATACTGCAATGTTTAAAATCACAAGTAGAAGGTTTGGATACATTTCAGGGGGTATGGGACCAAAGTTTAGGAATTAAGGGCCAAAAAGGGGCCAAAACAAGCATTTTTCTAGTTTCCAGACAATACCTTGTGTGTAATTGCATGGATCTCTCTGAAATTGTACCACAATGTATCATATAACAAAGGGGAAGCTGGGATTAAGTTTTGGGTTTATTGCCCAAAATATGTAGGAATTAAGCGCCAAAAAAGGACCAAAAAGAAGCATGTTTCTAGTTTCCAAACAATCATGACAATAACTTGTGTTTAAGTGTATGGATCTCTCTAAAATCGTACTACAAGGTTCAATATTACAAAGGAAAGCATGTGATTGAGTTTAAGGGTTATTGGTCCAAGGGGAGGTTTCAATAAATTGGGGGGGGGGGGGGGAGGGGGATCTCAGTTTACCATTTTTTAAGGGATTTTTTTTTTCAACATTTTTCAAATTTCAAATTTTGAAAAGTTTCAATAAGAAATATTCAATTGCACAGTATTGTGCAATGGATATGTTAGATCTTGAACCACATTAATTTTGTGGCAAAAACCTATATTATGTCAAAAATTTGATCACAATCAAAATTCAGTCAGTATCAAGCTTGAATATTGTGACCAAATTTGCCCCAACTGTTCAGGGTTCGACCACTGGGGTCGTATAAAGCTGCGCCCTGCGGAGCACCTGGTTTGATTATGGGTCCCGTTTTCAAGTTGGTCCAAATTGGCGTCCAAAATTAAACTTTGCTTGATTTCAACAAAAATTCAATATATGGGGTTTTTTAAATATGCTGAATCTAACCATGTATTTAGATTATTATTATTTGGGACCGGTTATGAAATTGGTCCACATTGAGGTCTAAAGGTGTCAGACCACCAATTAAAAATCCCTATCTGTTCAACCAAATTTTGCAATTTTCACAGCTTTCTAAATATTTTACCTTAAGTTTAACTTCAAGGAAACCAGGTATATCCTGAATTGTACATGTATCACCTTCCTACATGCCAATTTTCAACCAATGTTTAAAGTCTTGTAACAAATTTCTGATTTTGAAAAGACAGGTACTACCAAAATAACTCCCGGTTTTCTGGAAATCTTAAATTAGTGTACTATGTAGCGCATTAATCCTGAATTTTTAATGCAAACTCATAGACAAGTGAATTTTGGCTCAAAATGGTCTAAATATATTTCCCTTTCACCAAAAGTTTCATTTCTGCAAATTTGTTGGTTAGTTTAAGTAAACAATGACATCAAAAGCACTATTTTGTGTCAAAGTAGGACTACTTTTACATACGTTCTAAATTGGAGGGAGTAATTGGTGGTCTGACACCTAAAGAGCCAAAAAAGTTGCTCAGAAATCTTTGCTTTGCTTTATTCTTAATCCTTAGTCAATTTGAAGTCAGAAACATCCTATCTGAGCATAATGTGACTTATATTACAAATTTCACAGCTCAATTTAAACTGACTGTAATGTATGACTTTGATAGAAAATACTTGAAAATTTCATTTTGGACTACAGGAACATAAACTTTCAATATCAAGATCAGTTTTGTTGATTTTTTTCTTGTTTGTTCTACTTCTTAAAAGACTTTCCACAATTTTTACAATGGGTTAAGTAAAAAATTCAAGGTAATGAAGAGTCAAGGAATATTGACCCCCCTTTTTTACACCTGGTGTAAGTAATGGGACTATTAAATGATCAAAAGTGCAGTCATGGTCATTTAAATGTTTTTATTTTCTATCAGTTAATACAACTTAAGGCATAAAACTTTCATTTGAGATAATAAATGGGGTTTTTGTGAGTTTTTGCAATGTTTACATCAGGCTATGTTATCTGCCAAAAACATGCTATGACGCAATGATATAAGGGATAAAAATCAAATAATTTCATTAAATCTTGATGACAAGAATTTTTTTTGGTGGTAAAATAACCATGTTTTAATGTTAATACCACAGAAACATCTTGCTGTGCATTTATAACAATTTGGGACATTTTTTTATGTGAAAGCATATTGTCAGGGTGGGAAAAGCTAAAAATAGCACAAATTCAGGTCTAAGGCTCTAAATTTGCAATATGTGACTTTTTGCCCCCAAAAAGATTGAAATGTGACTACTATCACTTCATATGATCAGTTAAGTAAAAAAAAATCAATTGTTTTCTGAATTTGGGGTTTCACCGCATTTCCCTTAAAGGTGTCAGACCACCAATTAAAAATCCCTATCTGTTCAACCAAATTTTGCAATTTTCACAGCTTTCTAAATATTTTACCTTAAGTTTAACTTCAAGGAAACCAGGTATATCCTGAATTGTACATGTATCACCTTCCTACATGCCAATTTTCAACCAATGTTTAAAGTCTTGTAACAAATTTCTGATTTTGAAAAGACAGGTACTACCAAAATAACTCCCGGTTTTCTGGAAATCTTAAATTAGTGTACTATGTAGCGCATTAATCCTGAATTTTTAATGCAAACTCATAGACAAGTGAATTTTGGCTCAAAATGGTCTAAATATATTTCCCTTTCACCAAAAGTTTCATTTCTGCAAATTTGTTGGTTAGTTTAAGTAAACAATGACATCAAAAGCACTATTTTGTGTCAAAGTAGGAATACGTTCTAAATTGGAGGGAGTAATTGGTGGTCTGACACCTAAAGGGTCCAAAATTAAACTTTATTTGATTTCATCAAACATTGAATTCTTGGGGTTCTTTGATATGATGAATCTAACCATGTATTTAGATTTTAGATATTGGAATACCACAAAGGGATGGTAAGAATTGTCTTTGAGAGTTATGGCTCAAACTGTTAAGGAATAAGGTGCAAAAAAGTGGGGGAAAGGGTTTACAGGTTAATGGACAATTACTTAAGTACAAAACATAATTTAAAAGCAGCGTAACGTTGGTAATTGAAACACATTTTAATAGCTCACCTAAACTGCTCTTAAATTATGTATATTGGAAATTTGCCAAAAACTTTGTTATTAATAAATTCCCTAGGAAATTTGCCAAAAACTTTAGTTTAATGAACCTCATTTGAAATTTGCCAATATAAAATGTTGCATTGGAGTTATCTTTCTTGTCCAAAATAGTAGTCAAATCAACTTGAATCATGACTGTATGACATTTTATATTTTATGATGTATTTAAATGAGTAGTTATTGTTGAAAACTTCATTATAAATTTGAATTGAGATCATTTTTGGAATAATGGAAAGGGGGAGGTGAAAAAAAGTTAATGGGGTTCAATTATTCTTTTTTCAAATCATCCTTCAATGTTACCCTCTTTTCTAGTTTTTTGTTCATCAATATCTTTTAAAATCATACATTTATGCACTCTTACATAGTTCCTCCGTGCCTTATAAAAACAAAAACATTGTCCTGTCCAATAACTATACCAGGTCCTTTCCATTATCTATATTCCAGTCAATCTAGCTAAAAACATCGCCCAACCTCAAACTAAAGGTTTCTTGGTAAAATTCTATCTATTTGCATATCCTATTGATCATATAAAAAATCGGCAATAATAATTTATTATGACAAAAAATATAAAACACGAGTTAAAATATTTGAGAACAGCTATACGGATTTCTTATAAAAAGGCACAATATTAAAAAAATCGGTTTCATAATAATATTTACTGTTTTATTAACATCCGAATTTTTGGGTAAAGTTGTTACTTTTTAATGAAAAACTGCGGAAAAAACTGAAATTGAAGACTGTTCATCAGTGTAAAATATACTTTAATAAAACTCGCTATAATTTTGAAGTAAAAAAGGGATTTAATGTTTTTAATTGAAAAGAAAGACATGGAACCTAATTAAAAAAAACAATATCACATCTTCAAATTGATAAAATAAAAGGACATTTTAAGGAAGTTGTTTCTACATGTTCTAGAAGATTGAAAAAAATGTAATGTATTCAATATCTGATTTTAACTTGAGTCCTAGAAAAGTTCATCAGCTTCGACATTAATGTCACAATGCCTTGAATTCATACAGCTCTGACCACTTCATTCACCACATGTTATTTAACATTCTAAGCTGTGTTTTCGACACGTACAACGACGAGTATCACAATTAGTCTTGCAGTTGCAACGTATGATTGAAAGGAATCTTTGTTGAGCGGGTTGCCTTTTTTTTTTTTTTTTTTTTTTTTTTTTTTTTTTAACGATAACAGATATTTTTATTCAATTATTTCCTGCTATATAAATACCTAAGTAGCCAAGGTCGCAAACTTAGGGACCCCTGTTTTTTAACAGCCTCACTTGACCAGGGAAAATATCAAATGAGTTTAAACTTCCCATAGTTTTACATAAGTATACATTTAAGAATAACCAATACAATTGATTTTACCTGATACGCATCACTGGCAATGTAATACATAATTAAAAACCAATTGTTCAGAGAACAATTGAAGGTCTTTCCACCAAAACAATGTATTTTAATATGAAAGGTGTAAAAATAGGTTTAAAATGTCATTTCAATCGTCAAATGATAGCTTATTGTACGCTGATTCCAAAAATATATGGTTTCTAAACAATATTTTTTTAGATAAGGGAGATAATTTCTTACTTCCGGTTTGAAAAACTCTATTTCCGATAATATTTGACTATTTACTTGACACTGATTCCAAAAATATCTTGTTTTTTATACTTTTATGTAATAAAGTACAATAAATAGCTACTTCCGGTTTACACAAGGTCACTTCCGGTTGTTTTTTTAAGTTTAAATGGTTTGATACCGTTTGTCAAAAAGTCTCATGACTTTATTATGTATACAGATGGGGTAAAAGCAAAGGTCAAAATCTAGAACGTCAAATTAAGCTATGACCTTGTGATCAATTTCAAGGTCATTAACCAAGAACCTCAAATCAAAAGACCATAGGTCTTAATTATGTTTAGTTAATGAGTTATATCACCATACGCGTATTTTTAAATACCAAAGGGGAGAAAACTCCCTTTCACATTCAACGTACCCTTGCAATCAAAATTTACGTGTTACGACATGTCACAACAAACGATTTTGAAAAAATAATTTGTCGATATCTTAAACGTTTTTTGGAAATGAGTGGAAATGAGCCATATTCAAAAATTAGAATATGACCTTGACCTTTGACCTTGACCTAATTTTCATTTTTTTGGACCAAGGACCTCAAATCAAAAGATCCTAGGTCTCTATCAATTATGGTTTACCAGTTAGAAATGCAATTCACTTATATCAAATGAATAAGGGGAAATAACTCTCGTATGGAGCATTCATATCACTTTGGTCAAAATAGGACAAATCATGCAAAGGATATAACGAGCAATTTTGTAAAATAAATTTGTCATAATATTTTACCTTTGCGAAGGAGTTGCGCTCACAAGGAAAACAGTGTTTGGGGAGATTACTCCTACAAAGAAAAGTTTTCGGTTACGCAGGGTAAATTTCAAAAGCGCATTAATTGTTCGATATCATATACCAAATATCTAAGCGACATATTGCAAAACAAATGTTTATCGCAAGAACAAAATTAGGCGGAAGAAAAAAAAAAAATTCAGAGAACAATTGAAGGTCTTTCCATCCTTTTTGATATGAAAAGTTGTGAAACTAAGTTTAAAATGTCATTTCAATTGTCAAATGATAGCTCCTAGTAAGCTGATTCCAAAAATATATTGTGTCCATACATTTTTTTTTAAATAAGGGAGATAATTTGTTACTTCCGGTTTGAAAAATGTTACTTCCGATTATATTTAAATATTTACTTGAAACCGATTCCAAAAATATCTGGTTCTATATACTTTTATATTAATAAAGTACAAAAAATAGCTACTTCCGGTTTACAAAAGGTCAATTCCGGTTGTTTTTTTTCAAGGTTAAATGGCTTGATACCTTTTTCTAAAAGTTGTATATCTTTATCATGTATACATATAGAATAAAAGCAAAGGTCAAAATATAGAACGTCAAATTAAGCTATGACCTTGAGATCAATTTCAAGGTCATAAACCAAGGACCTCAAATCAAAAGACCATAGGTCTTAATTATATTTAGTTAATGAGTTATATCACCAAACGCGTATTTTTTAATACAAGAGGGGAGAAAACTCCCTTTCACATTCAACGTACGCTTGCAATCAAAATTTACATCTTACGACATGTCGCAACTAACAATTTAGTAAAAATAATTTGTTGATATCTTATACAGTCTTTGGATATAAGTGAAAATAAGCCAAATTCAAATATTAAAATATGACCTTGACCTTTGACCTTGACCTAATTTTCATTTTTTGGGACCAAGGACCTCAAATCAAAAGATCCTAGGTCTCTATCACTTATGGTTTATAAGATAGAAATTCATATCACTTATATCAGATGCATAAGGGGAAATAACTCTCATATGGAGCGGTCATATCGCTTCGGTCAAAATAGGACAAATCATGCGAAGGATATAACGAGCAATTTTGTAAAATAAATTTGTCATAATCTTTTACGGTTGCGAAGGAGATGCGCTAACAAGGAAAACAGTGTTTGGGGAGATAACTCCTACAAAGAAAAGTATTTGTTTACGCAGGGTAAATTTCAAAAGCGCATAAACTGTTCGATATCATATACAAAATATCTAAGCGACATATTGCGAAACAAATGTTTATCGCAAGAACAAAATTAGGCGGAAGAAAAAAAAAAAAAAAAATAATCAGAAGAAAAACAATAGGTCTTTCCACAGAAAAGTGGAAAGACCTAATAATTAACGTATATCCGGTTCACTGACTTACATTATACATGTGTTGATTTAAACGTGAAAACTATATATTTGATTGAAGAAAAAAAATAATAGTTATAGTTAGAATTGGAAATTATTTAATTGATGTGAATGAACAAAAGTTGAAATGATTCTGTGACTTACGTATGGATTATAAAAGTATAAAGCACATGTGGTGAGTACTGATGTATAAGAAACGTGATGTGTGTAATTTACTAATATACATATTAATATGCACTGACATAGATTCGAATATCAATTACAGTACAAATCTTTCTTTCTGTAAAAAAAACAATACCAAACAAACATATTGTTCCCTGCATTCTTCCTAATATATATATATATTATTATTATTATATGATATGGAATCAAACTCACTTTTAGTTTAGAGCAGTTGAACTAAAAATATTTACCTACATATTTCCGATAAAAAGCGCAATTATTAATCAACATATATATTTTATATCTGACCGTAGTAAAAGTAGTTTTAATTGGTTTTTCATATGCAATTTCAACAAAGCCTGTATAGACTGCATACTCGAATTGCCATTTATTACATTTATTAAAAGTAGTGTGGTTATGAATGAGAAATAAGAGGTATACCTGAAAACATAAAAAAGACTTAAATAAGATAATATTGGATTTTATTTGGGATGGTAAAGTGAATCAGGTAGACCGGAAGGTATGTTGTTTAGACGGTAAAAAGGAGGGCATGGGGATGGTAAATTTGGATAATTGGATAGAAAGTAAATAAATCAAATCGATATATTCGATATAACACAAGCCATTATCAAGTTGGAATACAATAGGTAAATTTTGGTTAAAAAAATTTGCAGATAAACTTTTTCTATGTAGATGTTCAGACCTTTCAGGTCTTGAGATAAAAAAAAAAAAAAACTACCACATTATTACAACAACGCTTTACAATCGTGGTCAAATTTGACAAGGATCAGACAGGGTACAATAACTAATAAAATGGAAGTAAAGAAACAGCCTTTATTTGGAAACTCAAATATTTTATTTCAAAGAAAATCTATATTTTATTCTTCTTTTTCAAAAAGTCTAATAAAAACTATTGGTGATAATACCAATGAATTTAAATCGTGCAATGAAATATATTTGAATAGATTTGTAAGATCTTGACATTTGTTTTGTGTTAGAAACTCATATTATGTCAAAAGTGTGATCACAATTCAAATTCAGAACTGTATCAAGCTTGAATGTTGTGTCCATACTTGCCCAAACTGTTCTGAGTTAGACCTCTGCAGTCGAATAAAGCTGCACCCTGGGGAGCACCTGGTTGAACATTCTTGGGAACAGAGGCCTGTGTATGTCAAATATTTCTAGTTTTTACATTGTACATTTAAATAAAAAAATGAAATCACTTTTAATTTTATATGTGAAAACAAGTCTAGGTGAGTATAAATGTAGATTTATGATTTTTGATAGATCTTAGACTTCATACTGCATGCTGTTTTTATATTTTGCCTACATACATTTTTGTAAATAGCTGTTATTTTTTTCATATTCTAATTGACAGCCATGCACAAGATGAAACAGCAGTTTTTATTGGTAATGATAGCAGCAGGAAACAGTGTAAAAGAAAATAGAAAGTTGAAAAAAGACACGAAGTTTCTCATACTCCAGACAAGGTGATATGAGAAATATCTCTTCATATTGGACAGAATACAACAGACCACAACCATAAGAGGAAGTGGACTAGTAACAGTGAAATGTGAAATAGAAATCCCCCAAAATAAGTTGGTTTACAGTATGTGTATTTTTATGTAACAAAATGTGTATAATATTTTATTGATGCCATTTTATGAATTGTTTAACTTTATCTACAAATGATCTTTATATAGAGTATGTGTGTTTTTATGTAACAAAATGTGTATAATATTTAATTGATTCCATTTTATGAATGGTTTAACTTTATCTACAAATGATTTTTATATAGAGTATGTGTGTTTTTATGTATCAAAATGTGTATAATATTTTATTGATGCCATTTTATGAATTGTTTAACTTTATCTACAAATGATCTTTAGAGCTACAGTATGTGTGTTTTATGTAACAAAATGTGTATAATATTTTATTGATGTCTTTTTATGAATTGTTTAACTTTATCTGCTGTAGATTCACAAATCGTTGCTGCATTAATTATCAAGACATGATAGATTTGCAAAATTAAAAACTTTCATTTTCAATTTTGACTACATTGTTTGGCTAAGCATTTCAAGAAAGTTGCAATTTTTAATTGATTTCCCATTTTTATACCCATTTCAATTTTTAATTGGCTATACTGTAACAATATTATAAAAATGATAAATGCACAAAGAAAATTCTAAATTTACAGTAGCTTTATTGTCATTTAAAGATATTGTTTAACATGTATTTATTAGTATTAATTTATTAAGTAAGTATTCCGGACATGTATATAAGTACTCAAATTAAACCGAATTTAGTAGGAAAGTGTTCATATTCTAGCTAGAATGTAGTAGGAATCTTCCTTGAAAATAGCAGAAAAATTTAAATAAGCAGGAATTTTCAGTAGAAATATTGTGATCTCCATTAGGATATTTAAATTGCAAGGAAAAAAAGAGTCCTTAATATATAGTATAGCACGATTCTAAAAGTATACAACGGGGAGGATTGTGTCTGATATTCGTATGATGAAGACATAATTTTTCAATCAGTTTAATTGAAGTCTGGAGCTGGCATGTCAGTTAACTGCTAGTAGTCTGATGTTATTTATGTATTATTGTCATTTTGTTTATTTTCTTTAGTTAAATCTTCGGACATCAGACTCGGACTTCTCTTGAACTGAATTTTAATGTGCGTATTGTAGCTAGAACTTCGGTACTGGCATGAAAATACGGATTTTTTGTGTTATTAAAATTTGCTGTAACAAAATATTATAAATTATTATAAATTAAGGAATGTATCTCCCTGGTGCAAAGCTCTGATTCCTTTCACGGATTTGGCTATACTTTTTGGACCTTTTTGATAATTGCTCTTCATCTTTTATATAAGCTTTGGATTTCAAATATTTTGACCATGAGCATCACTGAAGAGACATGTATTGTCGAAACGCGCATCTGGTGCAGGAAAATTGGTACCGTAAATGTTATTAATATACGTTTACTTTTCTGCATTGGCTACATGTATAGGGTAGGGTTGAGATCTCAAAAACATGTTTAACCCCGCTGCATTTTTGCGCCTGTCCCAAGTCAGGAGCCTGTTAGTCTTGTATTATTTTAACTTTTAGTTTCTTTTGTACAATTTGGAGTTTAGTATGGCGTTCATTATCACTTTACTAGTATATATTTGTTTAAGAGGCCAGCTGAAGGACGCCTCCGGGTGCGGGAATCTGTCGTTGCATTGAAGACCTATTGGTGACCTTCTGCTGTTGTCTGCTCTATAGTCGGGTTGTTGTCTCTTTGATACATTCCCCATTTCCATTCTTAATTTTTAAATGTTAGTGTATACACAAAAACACAAAAAAAATCAAAGAACAAAGAAAATGCATCAAATAAATAACTTTTTGGTTCAAAATTTGATGAAGCTGTAAACTTCTATTGATATTTTGAATTAACTAGTTACTGAATATTAAGGACACGTTATAAAAAAACCTTAATGTTAAAACCCATACAAATTACATGATCCTTCAGTCAGTATGAACTATTTTTGCATAAACTTCAATATATCTCTGCTTATTATTTGACCCCTGCAGCATAATGTGTTTTCTGCAATCTTTTGCCCTCTAATTGTTTAATTTGAGAACTGAAACTTGAGTGCTTATATTACAGCAAAGTTAAATATCAAACTTTTTGATGTAGTTTGAGATACAAAGCAAGTCCAGATTAAAATCCTGCTGTACAATTAGAAAGATTCATAGAAAAAGATTTGTCTGGTAGAAATAAATTAATATGGTTCATCCTAATAGCAGGAATTTGTAGAAGGAAAACCAAAAAATCCAACTGCAAAAAACAACTCTTTCCCTTGTACACCTAAGAAGTAGCGGGATTCAAAAGTTCTTAGCAGATTCCTACTATAATCTAGTAAAGAAAGTCAGTCAGCAAATTGTAAAGTAATGTTATTATTGCATAATTTATATATTCTTATTGTATATGATTTTATGATTAAAAATATTCAGTAAATGCGTTTTCCTTCTCCTGCATATATATTCTTTCTGAAACAAATACATAAATGATTAAACTTAGCACTATGCATACAACACTATATAGTTTCAAAATCTTTCAGGAAAAACACTATGTATAATGTCAAATACCTGGTCTCCGTCTGTTTACTTACATTTTAAGTAATATATGTACACTGGCCATATACCGCACTATAAACTCTACAGCTGTCTTAAAATACGATCAAAGCTATTGCTGTTAAAGTTTAATTTCATGGGTATGCAATTTTTTGTGGTTATATATTGCTTTTACGTTGTCATCGTCGTCGTCCTCGTTGACTGCGTCGTCCAAAGACACTTGGTTGCCGGACAATAACTTTAGTGTAAGTAAATAGATATCTAATTTGGGAATTAGGAGCAAAAAAGGGGCCCAAATATTCATTTTTAAGTTTCCAAACAATAACTTCTCTGTTTAAGTGTATGGGTCTCTCTGAAGTTATACCACAAGTTTCAATATATATCACACAGGGATGGTTAGGAATGGCTTTGGGGGGGGGGGGGGGGGGGGGTGGGGGTTATGACGCAAACTGTAGAAATTAGGGGGAAACAAGGGTTTCTAGGTTTATGTCGTTAATGCAGACAATCTGAAAGCAGTGTAAGGGAGGTATACCAAATGTAATGTTATAGAAGATAAATCTAGTGACGTTGAAGTACTTTAATGTTACAATAACACAATGGAACCGTAGACACAAATATTATTGTTACACTCGTAATTAATCGGATCCTTACCTAACCCTATATTCCGCCAATTAGTCTTCAATATAACAATAATTCTTTTATTGTTGTTACATTTCCATATAACCATATTTTCCCCAAATTTTCGAAATTTCTTATTTTTGAAAAGTTTTAAGAAGAAATCTCCAGTTGCCCAGTATTGCACATTAGATTTGTAGGATCGTTGACCACATTTATTTAGTTTCAGAGACCTATATTATGTCAAATATTTGATCACAATCCAAATTCAGATAGTAGCAAGCTTGAATATTGTGTTCAAATTTGCCCAGACTGTTCAGGGTTCGACCTCTGCGGTCATATCAAGCTGTGCTTAGCGAAGCATTTTATTAGAAGTATATCTCGAATTTGACACAAGCGGTCATCCATAACCTGTCAATACAAGAAATTTTGACCAACGAGCCTTTCTTTTTTTTTAAATTATAAATTTCCCCCATCATCAAAGGACAAGTATCAAAGAAGCAATCCTGTCACATCCGCAAATGACAATTCCAGATGCAACATAAATTCCAACCGCAAAATCCGTATGTCAATCCAACAAATGCACCCTATCACTTTTAACGTAGAAGGCTATATATCCAATAACCTGTATCATGAAAAATATAAGCAATAGAGCAGATATAATCTTTGTGCAAGAACATTGGCTTTATAAGCATGAAAAACATATAATTGGCACAAAACTTTCGGACTTTCAATGTCATGTAAAGTCTTTTGACGAGGATAAATTTATTGAACCAATATTTGAATTTAAAGAATATAATTATAAACGACATTGATAAAAGTAAGTTACAATATTTACCGGACTTCTATAAACAACTTATTAAAGATTGGATAGGCGTAAAGGGAGGTAATACAAAATATCCCAAAAATTTTCTTGAAATTAGAAAACAAGTTTTATGGGGAAATGATAATATCCGGTTTAATGGAAAATGTTTAAATTTTGCAGATTGGATAAAAAGTGACATTATTAATAAAAATGAACAGGGCAATATCTCTGAAACTATCATTTTAACTAATAAAACTAAAATATAAACAAAATTGGATCAGGCAAATATATATGTTAAAAAAAGCAATACCAATTGATTGGAAAACAATTCTTTGCACTGAAGATTCATTCAAAACTAAAGTAAAAGTTATAAATACTTAAAAATTATGCACAGGACAATAACTCCCTTAACGAGTACAAAAGAACTCCATAAATATTCACACTGAAAGATAGTTGTGATAAACCAAATGGTTTTCTTATGTGGGAAAAAATATTTGAGAAACACTTATATTCTAAATTGGAAAATACTTTTGTGTTTATTTTTCATTATCTCACTAATAATAGATTGAAAATATTTAGATGGAAACTTATTCATTACATACTGCCAAGTAATGAACTTTTAAAAAAGTGAAAAATGACTGAAGACAACTTATGTAAGCATTGTAAAAAAAGGAAGACTATGAACATTTGTTTGTCAATTGCTGTTTTAATAATGACTTTCTTAAAATAGTAATGAAATTAATGAAATCCCTAGGGATTGAAAAAGATATTATAAGCCTTGAAAATTAAGGAACAGGGTACAAAATTGAAGATTTAGCATACTTTGATATTAATTACATATTAACTATAAACTATCAAACTCTTTTTGTGTATTTAATTTTTAATATATATATTCCAAAAGACCAAAAAAAGTAAAAGAGTATATTTAAACAAAACGCATTTGACTAACAGGTCGAACAACTGCTGTTCTTTAACCCTGCTGACTGCCATTGGCGATTGCCAAATAAAATTGATCACAAGATGTAACAAAATGGATCTTAATATGAATTTAATACTTAACAGAAAAAATGTTTTATATATTTAATATATATATATATTTATTGTTTTTAGATAGGCTCTTGAATTTTAAAGAGTCAATATAGGATGAACGGATCATATAAACCGGAGGTTTGGGCTTGTATCATATATTTATTGTTTAAATATTAATGGCCGAAACGTATGGGAATTTGTTTTATAGTTTTTATTATATATATATATATATATATATATATATAATAAAAACTATATATATATATATATATATTAAATATATAAAACATTTTTTCTGTTAAGTATTAAATTCATATTAAGATCCATTTTGTTACATCTTGTGATCAATTTTATTTGGCAATCGCCAATGGCAGTCAGCAGGGTTAAAGAACAGCAGTTGTTCGACCTGTTAGTCAAATGCGTTTTGTTTAAATATACTCTTTTACTTTTTTTGGTCTTTTGGAATATGTTGTTTGTGCTGTTTTTAGACCCTTCTACAACGAAATTTGTTTTACATGCAAACGTATAAAAATTGCGGTTTTTATCCAACGCAATCATAGGTTTGAATGTAGTTTTCAATTTAGACTCGTTTATATTTTTTCGTTTGGGCTTGTATCATATTTTTCCTCCGGTTTATATGATCCGTTCATCCTATATTGACTCTTTAAAATTCAAGAGCCTATCTAAAAACAAGAGGCTGTCACAACGACAGCAAAACGGATTTATTAACATTTATTTGTATCCTGCCAATATCACAAGAACCATAACTGATGAACGGTGAAAGGGAAAATCGTCAATATCAAATTTGACCTCCATTTTGTCATCAGTATCAACATATTAAAATTTGAAAAGCTTAGGTTGAATGGTTCATGAGTAAATGCACGGACACAAGTGGAAAAGCCAGTTTTCAATCTTTCAAGAACCATAACTCCTGAACAGTAAAAGTCAAAATCGTCATTATTGAACTTGACCTCCATTTTGTCATCAGTAACAACATATTAAAATTTTGGAAGCGTTGGTTGAACAGTTCATGCGTAAATGCACGGACACAACTGGAAATGCCATTTTTCAATCTTTCAAGAACCATATTTCCTGAACGGTAAAAGTCAAAATCGTCATAATTGAACTTGACCTTCATTTTGTTGTCTGTAACAACATATTAAATTTGAAAAGCTTTCGTTGAACGGTTCATGAGTAAATGCACGGACAACATTTAGTTGCCGTCCGCCCGCCGTACATCCCCAAATCAATAACCGACATTTTTGTCACAAAAATCCGGTCAATGAGGGTACTTTTTCTAAAAATGAGGGTACTTTGTATATGTCCTTCCAAATACCGTTTCGATCCCTAACATCACTGAAGAGACATTTATTTTCGATTCCGGATCTGGTGTACTAAAAAAATATTAACACCGTATGTGTGTGGCATAACATCGTGGCCACAAGTTAAAACATTTTTTTCTGTTTAGTACTAAATTCATATTAAGATCCATTTTGTTACATCTTGTGGTCAATTTTATTTCGCAATCGCCAATGGCAGTCAGCAGGGTTAAAGAACAGCAGTTGTTCGACCTGTTAGTCAAATGCGTTTTGTTTAAATATACTCTTTTACTTTTTTTGGTCTTTTGGAATATGTTGTTTGTGCTGTTTTTAGACCCTTCTACAACGAAATTTTTTTACATGCACACGTATAAAAATTGCGGTTTTTATCCAACGCAATCATAGGTTTGAATGTAGTTTTCAATTTAGACTCGTTTATATTTTTTCGTTTGGGCTTGTATCATATTTTTCCTCCGGTTTATATGATCCGTTCATCCTATATTGACTCTTAAAATTCAAGAGTCTATCTAAAAATGAGGGTACTTTTTCTAAAAATGAGGGAACTTTGCATATGGCCTTCCAAATACCGTTTCGATCCCTAACATCACTGAAGAGACATTTATTGTCGAAATCCGGATCTGGTGTACTAAAAAAATATTGACACCGTATGTTTGTGGCATAACATCGTGGCCACAAGTTAAAACATTTTTTCTGTTTAGTACTAAATTCATATTAAGATCCATTTTGTTACATCTTGTGGTCAATTTTATTTCGCAATCGCAAATGGCACTCAGCAGGGTTAAAGAACATCAGTTGTTCGACCTGTTAGTCAAATGCGTTTTGTTTAAATATACTTTTTCACTTTTTTTGTTTTTGGAATATGCTGTTTTTGCTGTTTTTAGACCCTTCTACAACGAAGTTTGTTTTACATGCACACGTATAAAAATTGCGGTTTTTATCCAACGCAATCATAGGTTTGAACGTAGTTTTAAATTTAGACTCGTTTATACATATATATATCTATATATATAATGGTATAGCCTTTCCCCCACATGTTGCAGCTGGGGAGAATACACATAAAAAATTAAAAAAAATATTGTTATGTAATATATATGTTTATATATATTGCAATGCATACAAAACAGTTCATACATCAATTACTTATGTTTATTATTGAGACATGACAATAGTTTTGCTCTTTTATCAAAATCTTTACTAGAAAATTACCTGAATTGATTAAAATGTGTCTATCGTCATTTGTCATTAACCACATATATTTTTATTTATTATTAAGTCCAAAAAAGTTCTTATTAGAATTAATAATATCTTTGAAATATATTTCGCTATCAATGTTATATTGGGGACATTCAATCAAAACATGTGGTTCATCTTCAACACAGTTGTAATTATACATAATTAACAAGTTCTCTTATTCCTTTCTTATATTAATCTTTTCCCGTTCTCATCTTTTATTACCTCATATTTTTCACTTTCGATTCTTAAAAAATGGCCACTAATTCTTATTTACATAATACTTTTCTGTATTCAAAAGATTTTAAATTCATATACTCTTCAGTAAACAAGTTATCTTTGAAATCAAAATATGTGGTTAATTTTCCAGCTAATTGTCCGTCATCCCTTCTTTTGTACCAGTACTTTAAAAAAAATATTCTTTAGGTATTTCTTTATGTTACTCTTTAAAACAGATAGACTTAATGTCTTACAACATGATACACATGACAATTAAACACCTATTTTTTCACTAAGAAACACAATAGACTTGTACCAACTGTTAATATTATCATTACTGAGTGTCTTACTCTCTTGATATGTAAAATTAAGTAGTGAAGTTGCATTTGCATTCTCTAGTCTGTGCCAATATAAAAACATAGTTATAAAAATGGAATAAAATATAGGAAGTCTACCCAACTCAATCTTCGCTAGCCAAGGGTTACGATCCACTCCCGTGAAGAGAGCGGGAGTGGATCGTAACCCTTGGCTTGCGAAGATGATCCAACTCAGATAATTCTGCAATGTTTGTACTTTTTTTATACTCCAAGAAGGAACTTACAGAACTTAATATTTAATGTTTCGACTTCCCAATCTTGACATAGCTCGTATAGATCTTTTTTCTTTCTCTGCTTTCCTTCTCAAAGGGTCCCCCACATTTCAGAAATATATATTGCAATGTATTATGGGTTTTATATCTTCATATCTTCATATAATTAAAAAGAGGATTTGATGCCTTGTGATATAAAATAGTTTCTGTTTCTTTACATGAACCAGATGAACACATCATAAGTCCCAAATATTTACATCTGTTGACACATTCTATATTATCATACCTAATCTTAAAATTTCCTTTGAGAAGACGCCCACCTTTGTTAAAGATAATAATCTCAGTCTTGTGAGTGTTAATTTTAAGCACCAATCTTTACAATATTTATCTAGCATGTTTAATTTATACTGTACATGTTCTGTATTATCTGATAAGATCACAAGATCATCAGCATATATAGTAGACATATATTTCTTTTCCAGACAGAGAGACTGAATTCTCCTGATCTTTTTCCAATATATGTGAAAAATCATTCAAAAACATCTTAAATATATTAGGGCTTAGTATATGCCCTTGTTTTACACCAATTTAAGATTCAAATGAGACTGTCATCTTATTTCCAATTTTTACTACTATTTTACTATGTATATACATACTACATAATATATTATAAAACAAACCATTTATATTACATTGCAATAATTTCAACTTTATCCCTTTATGGATCAGTGTCAAATGCTTTGTGAAAATTCACAAAACATGCATATATAATCGTTTGTTTCCTGTGTTAACATATTTATATATTAAAAACTTCATTACAAATATATGATCTGATGTCCTTGATTTTTTTTGAAAAACCAATCTGATTTTCATGTATAACATTATCTTTTCTCAATTTTAACCACTGATATTCAGTATATTGGTGTTTTGTAATATAGATATACCTTTTCTAATAATTCTTTTAATCATTATTACAAGTCAACTAAAATATCTATTATTACCAGATTTTCCCCTACATACAAGACAATGCTGAAAGCCATCTATTTCAATAACCAATATGAGTTTCCAGTAATAATACTATATATCGTGCTCTGATCATACCTCCCACATTCCATGTACATATGTTTAAATGAGTTTCTGATTTATTAAATATTTCTATCAAGAATTAAATCCTTATAACATTATGCTTTTCTAGTAATTTTAAAATACAAATACTACAACAACTGTGTATATTTTTTCTTAATCTACTATTAAAAAAAATATTTTGCATATAATGAATACTATTTCGGTTTTAATACCTCTCAACTTTTTTTCTTTGATTCTTACTTGTTTGACTTTGAGTAAGATTATACAAAACAATAATTGAGATGTTCAATAAACTATAATTGAAATTATTGTGTTACAAGTAAATAAATGTATTCTAAATGTAAGTCACCTATTAGTGCAGCGGCGAAATCTGAAAAGACGCTTAGTTAAGGAGTTTAATGCACCCAAAGAACACACACCTGGAATTTTTTTAAAACGAAAGAATACATGTGAAACTTATATTTTAAGGCGAAGTGTACGTAATTGCACGCCTCTAGCGTAATATGGGATTAAAAACGTTCGTCGTTAGTTACGCAAGTTATCTCCCTTACTCCAAGAAAGGACACACGAAAGAGAAACTACTTTCTGCGGTCTATAATGAATCCAACAAGCATTCCTATGCTGTCTTAAACCTCATAGAAATTATCTAAATAACTCCAATTAGAAATCACAGCATTCTGTACGTTGTTCTGTGTGCAGCCTGACTTAAAAACACTGTGTTTTTTTTGTTTGTTTTAGACACGTTCATATTTTTAGGAGAAGGCATTTCGTGTTTATGATATCAACAGAAAGAAAAAACGCCTCACAACAACATTATAAACAAATAAACAAATAAACATGTAACAATTTTTCTTCTATTGATATCAAATCAATTAAAATGAAACCTGAATTGACCCAACAATATCGTTTTAAAAAGCCGTAGTCTTGAACGAAAAACACAGTGCTCAACGTAAAGTTTTATAATAGGTTACAAATAATTAATGAAAGACGTGTGAATTTAATTGTTTAGATAAAAAGACGTTGAAATGTTCGTATTTTGTGCAATTGAAAATTTAAGGTCATGATTTATATTCATAATTTATAAAAAATCAGACGATACCAAGAGAATAATTTGACCACTACCTAGTGCAACACTTACAGGTCGGAGGAACAAAGACGGAAAACAAACAAACAATAAACAAATTAGATCCCAAAAATTATTCAGTAACTTAAAAGTTGTCTCACTCTAACATTTATCTTAAAACAAGTAAAAATTTAGTCATTCAACTGTTTTCAACTTTTTCTACATGTGCAGAAAATAAACAGGTGTCTTCTATTCTGTCAGCAATTTATGGGAAAACTCAATCTAAATTTAGAACCACATTGAAATTGAAAGTACACATGAAAGATAAAATATAACATGTCATTTCTTCTTTCACAAATTCCAATTTCGAAGAGATATATAGCGAAATCTGTTTTCCTTTATTGTGCCTGTGTGTATCATTCAAAATTAGAGAATGTAATTTTGAAGTATCAAGTCTCAATTCAAGATTATGAATGAATAGAATATAGAATTACGGGGGAGGGGTAGGACCTTTATCGGAACTCCTGGATCGGGTGTTCTTAAGCTCGGAATTTCGGGATTGACCCTTTCCGGATCCGGGAATTCTATTTCCGAATTTCGGGTGGTCGGGATTTATTTTTTTTTTAAATTCAGGATCTCGGAAAGTCGTGTTTTTAAGCCCGGGATTTCGGGATCTGGATCCCTCCGTCCCTCCTCCCTCTATTATGGTTAAAGAAAAGAGGTCAGGGAAGTTTTGTGATACTTGTAACTGCAATTTAATTATTAGTGGAGTGAGAGGTGAAATGTGTTCAGACTATTACATTTCGATTTTTTTTTAAACAAAATTTAACCCAAGTTTACTTCAAGTGGTGTTTAACGACCTCGATGATTATCCATGAGGATCTCGCACTCGGTCAGCTCTAGGTTTTCACCTAGTTCATGATCATACAAGAATTGAGAAGCCTGTGGTTTACTAGTCTCATAATATGAGACTTTGGAGTTCATATAATTTACATTCAACGTTTTTTATCGAATATTTCAAGGCTTTTTGACTATCAATGTGGACCACCCACCCCCCAGAAAAAAAAATTGATTGGATAAAATGAATGGATTACCGCCCCTATTTCAAACTAAAGTCCTATAAACTGACTGGTATTCGAATTTGTTAAAAGAAAAAATTGGTATCTCTCATATTGATTCAATACCGTAATGCCGAAAAACAATCATTCGTTCCCGCGAATTCCGAACAGCTAGAAATATATTCCCGAGTTTCAATTTGAGTAACTCAAATAAGTCAAGCCCTTTCCATGTCCGATTTTCTCCCACACGAAAAATGTAGCATCCGTACATTAGCTGAATAATACGACTGAATTATTCGGGTTACAATTTGTGTAAATCCCGAATGCACATAAAAGTAAAGGTCCAGCCCGACTTTCGGGAAAGGACTGTTGTAGATTTCAGATTGATTTCCAGAAATAAAAATCATACAAAAATGTTTCACGCAAATATTCGTCTTGAGACTTGTAAAGTTATACAACGGTTACTAGCCGGTCTGGATTGTGATAAAAAGAAGCGCATGCAATGCATAAAATATATAATGTCGAGGCTCAGGGATGTGTTGAATTATAGAGATGCTTATGCGGCACATAGAAAAGATTAATTTACCCAAATGTACTAAGAATTACCACACAACTTAAATTTACATAAATAAAGATTTGTTATCCTGTGCCAGACAGATGGCTGATATTCTGAGAAGAGACCTTGATGAAATGAAGTTTTATTGGAACAAAGATTTTGAAAACACGTCGCAGTGTTTAGATTTTAACCCAAAAAAAAGGCACCAAGGTCGAAAATAGTTCTAGTTCATAATGAAGAAAATGTCAACCGTTTTCTAGCTTGGCGATCTTCGCACGCACCCGAATATAAAAGACAAATACAATACAATAGTACACAAAACGTAACATAAAGAACTAAAGACCGAGCAACACGAACTCCAACAAAACGGTATATATTTCATATGTATATGAAGCGTCGTAACTGTTGCAGCGACGTCAATAACGTTGTCGTTGTTTTTTGTTTTTTTTACACTCAAGATTCAACTTTAACAGGGTATAGCTTGAAAAGTAGCACGATTGCTAAGGACTTTCTTTGCACCAATCGATTCCTCAGACATTTAAGAATCATCTCATAAATTTAAAAAAAAAATCGATTGTCTAATATAATAGAAAATCTTGGAAATGTAACAATTCCTGCCGAATTTCACGATTTTCCCTATATATCCTTTGTAATTTTGGTGTATGATGCTGTTAACTTCAACAGCTCGTATCTCAAAAACGAAAACGGTTACCACCTTTTTTTATTTTATTTTCCGATTTATTTTTACAAGCAGAATCTATAGCTACATGTAAAATTTAAAAAAAAATCCATTGTGTAGTTTAATTACGTACACTTCGCCGGTAACATGCCGTAAGAAAATCGTATGGCCGAATTCTGTGAACATGTCTTTTTTATGGCGTTATGTAGTGTATGAGACAAAACTAACTGCTACACTCAAATGTTAATTATTATTACGAATCACAATATTACAGCTATTATTTAATATGCAAATGTAAGAATATAACATTGACGTTAAAAAAAGACACGATTTTCACCGGGTTCCTTTAATAACAGGCTAATAATAAAACGCTTCATTTGTGTTTATTTGGTATAAATATACTCTTTGATATTTACTTTATACATAACAACTTTCATTTGTAACATTTCTTTTTCGATTTACAATATTTTTTTTATTTAGATAGGACACATGAATCCGTTTCACCATTTATGTAATTCCGGAATTGAGGTCCGAGCCGTTTATTTTTTATTTAATTCTCATTCGGATCAGTTCTATCAATGTGCAAGCCATTGCAATAGTTTGATTTTATTTCACTTTAACATGTTTAAGGGTTAATCTATCTTTACATTATTTTATTAGTGCTTTGTTGTTAATTTCATTGGTTTTTATACGACCGCAAAAATTGCAAATTTTTTGGTCGTATATTGGTATCACGTTGGCGTCGTCGTCGTCGTCGTCCGAAGACATTTTGTTTTCACACTCTAACTTTAGTAAAAGTATATAGAAATCTATGAAATTTAAACACAAGGTTCATGACCATAAAAGGAAGGTTGGGATTGATTTTTGGTGGTTTTGGTCCCAACAGTTTATGAATTAGGGGCCAAAAAGTGCCCAAATAAACATTTTTCTTGGTTTTTGCACAATAACTTAAGTATAAGTGAACAGAAATCTATGAAAATTTAACATAAAGTATATGACCACAAAAGGAAGGTTGGGATTGATTTTGGGAGTTTTGGTCCCAAGAATTTAGGGGCCAAAAGGGGCCAAAATTAAACTTTGTTTGATTTCATCAAAATATGAATTATTGGGGTTCTTTGATATGTCAAATCTAACCGTTTATTCAGATTCTTAATTTTTGGTCCTGTTTTCAAATTGGTCTACATTAAGGTCCAAAGGGTCCAAAATTAAACTTAGCTTGATTTTAACAAAAAATGAATTCTTGGGGTTCTTTCATATGCTGAATCTAAACATGTACTTAATTTTTTTATTATGGGCCCATTTTTCGAGTTGGTCCAAATCGGGGTCCAAAATTTTTTTTTACCATTTTTTTCAAATTTGGGCTCTAGTTTTAGATTTTTGAACATAGCGCCCTTTGATACCTTGCGCAAAAGAAGCGCCTGTTTCTCCTCTGCAAGACCTATATAGTCATACCCCGTGACACCCCTCATTATTTTTCTCTAGAAGCCCTTGAATAGGGCAACTCCCTTTTCTTCAAATGTGTATGTTAGTTTAAATTAACAAAGACATCACAGGTGCGACATTTTACAGGGTAGGACTACTTTTACATACGTTCTAAATTGAAGTGGGTGTATTGGTGACCCTACACCTACAAATAATCCGTTGAAAGATGTAGATTTAATGTGGTACTGAATATTAGCCTTAAAAGAGATGTGACTTGTTTAATCAATAAATGGTATACAAACCAGTTCAAGATTGAGTTGAAATTGCAATATTTGGACTGATTTTCTGCCTTTTTGAATATTTTTTTGATTTAACGACCGTTGCTGTCTTATTCATTTTTTGGTTTCTCGATATATCGCCTTATTGTTCGCTAGCTATTGTTCGCTAGCTTCTGCCTGGTGACAACAGACCGGCTTTATTTTGGAATTATAAAATGCAAAACTTATAAAATCTTATTTCTGTTAGTGTTGTGTATGTTTTCTCGTCTTCATTCTCTGAAAAATTCTAGTCTGTCCTTCCATAAAATAGTGAAATATTTTTTGAAGTGTTCTATCGAACTTTCGAAAGAAAAAAATATGACAACCGTACAGACCGAAATTTTATGTTGAAGAAATCTTAAAGATACATCAAATGATGCTTAATAGCTAATAGATGCATTTCTATATATTTTAAAATACAACCTTTTAATCTTACGGGACACTCCCTTCCACTCTTGGTTAATGTTTTTTTATGGTACAATTATCATCTGCAGTAATAAAATCGTTCTTTAACATCAAATAATTTTTTATTAACAATTTTAGAATTCCAAAACAATTCCAATTCCCAGCTTAAAAAACTTTCAATGTGACCTCCCTGATAAAATATAAACAAACCCACCAGCTTAAAATCAGGACCCAACAGCACCAGTCAGGACTGAATCACCAGCACAGAACGTTCTCTCGCAGAACAACCTTACCCACCATGTATATATATGAGGATACTGCACTCCAGACTCTTTTGTTTTCCACATAATTAATATTGCCAATAATTAACAAGTTCCGGGTCGAATCCGGTACCGATACCAAAAGTATATTCACCTGTTACCCATTACCTTATCTGTACGTTCCGCATCTAACAGGCGCACCACCAAATGGTGTATTTGATTTTACTATATACACTGGTCATAATCACAAAGTCGACACAACTAAATTCAATCATTGTCAAATTGTTCCCTATTGTAGTTTTTTAATTGGTAAAACTTTCTAAGATAACAATACGAATACTAAAAATTTGGACAAAGGCGTATAGGTACAGTTTTCAATTTGTTAGCGGGCATGACGCAAAACAGCGAATCAAAGATTTGAACTTTATTGGACAATGCTGTTGATTAAAAAATACTCAATTCCAGGACCTGAATATTACCAATAATTGAAAAGTTCCAGGTCGACGGGTTCAAACAGAAAGATTTGAAAGCAGAGAAAACTGTGTATCTTAAAATCGGCACGACTTTATCAGATGACAATACCAATACTAAAATAAGGCTTACGCATAGTTATATACTTTAATTCAGTCACGGACCCGCGATATCACGGGTGTGTTCTAGTTAAACCTAAAACTCAATTTTATCTATTAACAACGTGAGATATATGTTTTGGTTTAGGTCAATAAATGTTGAACGCTGAATTATCGTCTTTTCGTTTAAACCAATCAATAGCTTTACATTTTAACAAAATGTAGAATTAACATATTTATTAATTTTAAATTAATGGTTTTCCGTATCAACTTCAAATTTTGCGTACTGACGTTGTTTATCAACTTAATAACGTGTTATAGTGTTCTCTCATTTGTCTTTTTTAATATTACTTGTACTGTTTGGTCTGTTTTTGGTGATAGCCATTAGACGTGGCTCTGTACCTATGCATCCTGTCATTGTTTTGTTTGTATAATCTTTCATTTTTTATGTGCGTTGTCTGTGTGACTTTTTTGTGTTTCTTTGAAACATATGACGTGGCTCTGTACTCAAACATCCCATCATTGTGTTATTGTTCTATTATAATTTTTGTTTTCTTGTCTTTCATATTTGCTAATGCTTTGTCTATATTTCCATTCGTGTTTCTTTGATACATAATGATGTGGCTCTTTTTTAGAAGAAATACAAAATAAGCATATAAACAAGAGACAAGAAGGACAAGGTAAACTTCTAATTTAAATTTTGAAGAGAATATGCCTAAAAGAACCATAGCATAATATCCAGCTGAAACTTTATTCTCTTTTTCAAATCGTGTCGCAATATCACGAAATTCTCCAAGATAATCATTGTATTCCTGTTCGATAAGATTTGCACTTGCAGTATGCATGAAATTATTCCGAATTTCTCGAATTCTGTCGATAAAATCTCCAATAGTTTTTCCTGCATGGAACTTCGTTTGAGTTTCACCAGTACCAAGAAGATTACCATAAACAATGATAGAACGCCGAGCGGTTATGTCAAGATCTGATGAAGTCTTCATTTTCTGCAAGGATGCTTTTATTATCGGATTTGTTGATAAGACTTTCCTGGCATTTATAAACTGTTTCATTGTAAGAACAGTAGAACTACTTGGACAGGACTTCACTCGGTTTTCAGCAAACACAACCAGCCATGATTTGCATTGTTCAACTAAGATGAGGAAACATTTGGCAAACCGTGTTCGGTTATTCATTTGAGACTGGAACGTATATTCAAATAAGTGGTATTGGTCTATATTTTTTTTTTAAACAAGTAAATCATCTTTATTGCACTAAATGCTGTTTAACAATTTACCTAACTTACAGCATTAGGCTATTAAAGTATCCCTGTATATCAATTATTATATATCCAGGGAGAATATATAACAAAATATTATATTAATGTTAGTATTTTACAATTAAACATAAAACATTATATAAATAAACATCAATACTGTTCCAAATAGATTCATTCATTTTTAAATAATTTTTTTTTGTGCGTCTGTTTACAAATCGGGAAAAGTTACGGATCTACGCCGTACCGTTTTGTTAATATATTATGTGTGTTTACGTTCTCACAGGTTATCTGTGTATTGCTTACATGCTTGAACATGTTTATTTATCGAAATAAACATATAGGTAAGTGAATAATTATGTTAAATTAAAACCAATAGGTTATTTGCGATGCGGTTTTTTTTTTGCACCTCGTGTTATATTATTTAGACTAGGCCAAGGTAATTAGCATAAAAGTTGATTTGTCAACAAGTAATACTTTTACTTACAGGTTACAATATGTTGACGTCTTTTTTAACATTTTTCCAGTTTCAATGTTTCTTATCGCATTTAATTTTATTATGTCGTATATTTCCTTTTTGAAAATTTTAAAGATTTCTATCTTTGTTTCTTTTTTGTTTGAAACAAAATGTGCCTTATATAAAGAGAAAAATATAACTGTTATCAGGGTGTTTATATCAGAATATTTTATATCTGCTATTTTATAGCCAGTTATTAAATTTTCTATCTTTAGAATGTGTCTATCTATTTGAAGATAAAGTAATAGCTTATATATTTCTTGCCAGTAAGTATTATTATACGGGCATGTAATAAAAAAATGTTTATAGTTGTCAATTTCTTTGCAAAAATTACAAGAATTGTGTTCTCATAATTTCCACTGAACTAGCAATTCCTTGCATGGAAGAATGAAGTGGAGTAATTTCCATTTAAACATTTTAAATTGTTGTTATCTAGGTAATTAAATATCAAATCAAGAGTGCTTTTAAATTTTATATTTAAATTTTCTTCAAAGACTCTTTCCCACTTTAGAAAACCTACAAGTTTTTCTTGTTTATGCAGAACAAATAGTATTGAATATATTTCTTTATTACTCATTTCTGGATGAATATTATGATTGAGTAGTATTTGCAGATTTTTTGAATTCTTTATATTTACTTTTGTTTTAAATGAGCTTTCTTGCTTTAAATATTCTGCCAATGTTTTGGAATAGCTTTCTTTAATAAGGATAATTCTCGAATCCAATCACGTTTATCTTAGATTTTGGTTAATATTTTATTTTCTGATATATAACCTTTTTCATCAAGTATGTCATTTACATACAAAATATTTTGTTCAATCCATTTAGTAAATAATAAGTATTTTCCTTTTGCTTGTATGTTATGAATACCCCATGAAATCTGCTTTCTTATGTCTAGAAATGTTTGTGGGGTCTTTTTCTGTCCTCCTTTAACATTAATCTAAGTTTTAATCAATTGCTGATAGAACTAAGGAAGGGATTTAAATATTTTTTTGTCTAACATATTAAAATTTTAATGTTCATTTGAAATATCAAAAGGTTTTTACTAAATTTGATTAAGTAAACTCGGGGTATGATTGACCAAATTTCACCCGAATTTTGTTTATGTTTTAAAATCCAACGTAATTGAAGTGCTTTGAGATACAAATCTATATCGATCATTTTTAACCCACCTTCTAAATAGTCTTTCCAAAGGGTTGCACGTTTAATTTTATCTTTTTTCCCATTCCATATAAAATTATATACTAAAGTTTTAAACTTTTGTATTATTTCCTTTGGGATGTACATGTTTGATGCAATATAGGTTAAATTTGGAAGAATTAATGATTTTACTACTGTTATTTTACCTAATAATGTTAAATTTCTTTTCTTCCAGTTTGATATAATTTTTCACATTTTTTTAGCTGTTTATCAGTGTTTAGTTTTGACAGTCTTGATTGTTATAACCAAAGTGAAAGCCAAGACTTTTTATGTTATCTGTTTTCCAATTTATGCTCTCAAATTTATCTCTGCTATGTTTAAGTTTTCCTAACCAAAATCCTTCTGTTTTATTTCTGTTAAGTTGTAATCAATTATATTCATTGCTAAGCTAACATCGTTTGGTGATTTAAGAAATAGTGTTGTATCATCTGCAAGATGACATATTTTTTAGTGAGCAGTTTCTACCATCTAACTTCACCTCTAAGCCTTTGAGATTATTATCTTGTCTTAGTTTAATTGCCATAATTTCAACTACTAATACGAAGGCTAACGAAGAAATTGTACATCCTTGACGAATTCCGCGAAAAATATTAAAACTGCTGGACACCCAACCATTGTTGAGTATACAACCTTTTATGTCTGTGTACATTGTTTGAATCCATCTTATAAAACTACTTTTAAAGCCAAATTTTACTAAGGTTTCTGACATAAAGTTCCATTCAAGGGAGTCAAATGCTTTGGAAAAATCAACAAAAAGTAGGGCTCCATCTACTTTAAATTTCTCTGAGAAATCAATTATATCTTGTATTTATCTGATAATGAAACCTATGTATCTATTTTTCATATAACCTTTTTGGTCAGTATGAATTATTTTTGGTAAAACTTGTTTTAATCTTTGAGCAAGTGCATAAGCTAACAATTTTACATCATAATTTAACAGAGTTATTGGATGATAATAATTTCAAGAAAGCGGATCTTCTTTTTTATATATTAATGATATTGTTCCGATTTTTTGTGAAGTTGACAATTCTCCTTTTTTTATGGCAAAAATTGAATACTGATACAATTAAATCTTTTATTTTTTCCCAAAATTTTCTGTAAAATATAACATTAAGTCCATCTAGACCAGGAGCTTTATTTAGTTTCATTTTGAATATTGCATCTGTGAATTCCTGCACTGTGATTTTTCCTTCACATATATCACTTTCACTATCACCTAATTTTGGACATGTTTTAATATCGTTAAAGTACTTTATGGTATCTTCTCTATCTGGTTTAGTAGAGGAATATAAATTTTTATAATAGTTAACTTCAAGGTTAAGTATTTTTTCTTGATCAGTAATTATATTATTGTTTACATCACATAATCTAGTAGTGTTTTTTTTTTGCACTGTCTGGCTTTTTCAAGACCTAAGAAGTGAGAAGTATTTTTTTCTCCCTCTTCAATCCATTTTACCCTTGATCTTATTTGATTGCCTTTTATTTTTGCATTGTATAAATTTCCTAACTCTTGTTCTACTTTCTCTATTTTTTCAATCAAGTAGGTATTTGTTATGAACTTTTTAAATGTCGATATTGATTCGATACCGTCGATATCAAAGATATTGACACATACAGATACACCAATACAACTATCTATTATTTTTGAAGCAAATCAATGGGGTTTAATAGGATTAAGTGAACATCAATATCGATAACGTTAATATCAACACATGGAGATGTAACCAGGGCAACTGATGAAGTAAATGACTGGAGTATATAGTGATTAAGTTAATATCGATATCGACAGGACTTATTGCGTTTAACATTCGGTAAGTTACTATACGCATGCCTGAAGTGATTTTCTATTTAAAACATAAATTAATTGACCAATTTATTTTGTCGGTCACGCAAACAACAAAAAATGTAAACCTATGTAAACGCACATTGTTATAATCGGATTTGATCAATACATGTCATAGCAAACTTTATTTGATTTTCGAAAAAGATACGCAAACTTACTATTTCAAATTCAAAATTAGATTGAAGTCTTTGCACTCAATCCATACAAATAAATGTATATGATTCTTCTTATAATAAAGAAGCTTCTATATTTAGGTGTCAGACCACCAATTAAAAATCCCTATCTGTTCAACCAAATTTTGCAATTTTCACAGCTTTCTAAATATTTTACCTTAAGTTTAACTTCATAGAAACCAGGTATATCCTTAATTGTACATGTATCCGCTTTCTACCTGCCAATTTTCACCATACCTTTAAAGCCTTCTAACAAAATAACTGACCATCAAACAGAGGTACTCCAAAACAAAAACCCCGGTTTTCCGGAAATCTAAAATTAGTATACTATGGAGCGCATTAATCCTCAATTGTTAATGCAAACTCATAGACAAGTAAATTTTGGCTCAAAATGATCTAGATATATTTCTCTTTCACCAAAAGTTTCATTTCTGCAAATTTGTTGGTTAGTTTAAGTAAACAAGGACATAAAAAGCACTATGTTGTGTCAGAGTAGGGCTACTTTTACATACGTTCTAAATTGGAGGGAGTAATTGGTGGTCTGACACCTTTAACGCACATGCAATTATCATTTAGTAATGTCAATAAGTAATTTGAAACTACAGGATATCATTTTTGAAATATCAGATATATCTAGAAATTTAAAAGACAAAAACAGTTTTGTCTGTAATTACATTCATTTGGGGATATTGTTTAAATCTTTAAAACTTGTCAATGACCAAGATTTACAAGGTGTATGAACAAAAATAAAAATTTCGAAATTTTTTCCACAGGTACCTATTTTTTGCTTTAATAGCAACATCTACCATAAACACTATGTTGATTGCCCCCAAACCGGTCCCATTTATTGAATGCACTACAGTATACATTTACCTCAAGTTCAAAGCATAAATCATTTGTTGTGACATTTGACATTACACTATGGATATGCAGTTGAATTTCTAAATTCTGTTTCAAGTTTGATAGGGTAAAAAAATAAAGATAAACAGTACTTGGAATTGTAAGCAATAACATCAGTATAGAGTAACAAAACTTTAAATGTTTACCTAGAAAACGAATATCCAAAAGGGTCGACATAGCTGGAATTCATATGTTCTTGTACGGCCTTCAACAACAATAAAAATCTATAAAGAAAACGAAATATCAACTAACATGATAAACGATACAACAAACAGCAGATAACGACAACATTTGAAAAACTAGCAAACTTGGCTCAACCATCTGACAAACATGTACATAGAGCTATGATTTAACACCATATCCCTAATAATAAACTATAAAATTCATCACTAACGCTAAACTCAACGATAAGCCGTTTTCGTTCTTATCACAATAAGTGTATCCGTCATATTAACCTTTGTTTTATAAAAGATCACAACCTTTGTATAAGCTGCATCAGAAAATTTGCATTCATGCAAAACTGCTTAAGAAACAAAGTTATATTATTCCTGTCGAACTGTATCAAACCTTCTCAGACTAAGTTACACAACTAAGAACTTTCTGTTCATATCAATATATGTATTTTTTTAATATCCATTAGTAGGTTATTTGGTATTCAAGAAACAAATGTATCATGCACTTCAAATGGTTTGCCTTAATATAACATTTTAAAAGGAGGTACATAATAGGTATCACCAGAAGAATTTTTTGCAGACACTCCATCTTACCTAATGCGAAACTCTTTACAAGCGATGTATAGTAGTACACAAGTTAATAATACTTTGTCATATGTGTTTAAAACATAGACCAGAGTTTTGCATTGGAAGCCTGAGTACGTTCTACATGTAGCCTATTGAAAATAAACACTCAAACATGTATTGTCTATCCTCGTATTGTCAAAAACTCATTGAAAAACTAATGCAGTATTAAAATATGTATATCTTTATTTATGCATTCATTTGACTCTTTGTGTTGTCTATATTACGATCGCAAAGGTATATAAAAAATAAAATATAAAATATTCTAAAATCCAAGCAAAGTTCATACCAGAAGGTCCCTTACCAAATTGCAAAAACAAAAGCTCCAACAATCAAAAGAATGGAAAACAACTGTCGTATTCTTGACTAAGTACTAAACTTTTCTTATGTCCTTAATCGTGGATTAAATCTGCTGGTAAAGGTAGCTACATTAACACCACTCACTTGTATGATAAGCTGATAAATAAATGGAAGCGAATTAGTTAAAATAAAAGTTAAGAATACAAAAATATGACCATTTTACAATGACGGGATGTGTAAGTGCTGAGTCTCGTGGAAATCGACTGTTAAAAATGAACTAAAAATTAAAGTTTGATAAATTACAGAGATAAATATGTAGGACTCTGTACCGCGATGGTATTACGAACCGCGATAGTCACGCTGAGGTGCGATGGTTTGACGCTGAAGTGCGTTTTTTATCACGCCGAAGTGCGATGGTGTAACTGTGACGCTCTCTTGTTGATAGTTACGCTTAAGTGCGGTGGTTGTTCAGCTGAAGTGCGATGGTCTTCACAAACCTCATTTGCTAAGCTTTTGAAGTCGATGTATAAGTCAATGTAAAATAGGGACTGAAATGGGGAATGTGTCAAAGAGACAACAACTCGACCAAAGAGTAAAAAAAAAAAGACCAGCAAAGGGTCTTCCACACACCTGGAGGCGGCCTTCGGCTGGTCTCCAAACTAAAACGTGTACTAGTTCAATGAAAATACTATAAACTGGATCCTTAACTTAAAAATGAACTAAATTGTGAAAACGTACAAGATCAACAAAGGCCAGAGGCTCCTGACTTGGGACAGGTGCAAAAATGTAGCGGGTTTAAACATGATAAGTGAGAAATCAACCCGTCCCCCTATACCTTCAGCCAATGTAGATTAAACAAAAACATCAATACACACTGTAAAACTCAGTTTAAAAGAAGTTAGAGGCCGATGTCAGAATAGGTAACAAAAGCAAATAATTGTATCAGCAAATTGACAACGATAAACTAAATAAAAAAGGACTACTAGCAGATAATGGTCTTATTAACTTTCAATACTACGCGAAACGGGGAGCATATTTTGGTGGGAGGGGGAAATCTACAAAAGGTTCTGTTTAACGTACGATGGTGCGTGACATTCCCTTAATACATTCAGGTCTCAGACGAACTATCTTCATTGAAATATTATCAACGATGCACTCATGAGAGAAACAACGTATAGGCCTAGATAAAATGATAATCCAGAATGATGTCCACATGTAGGAAATCCAAGAGTACGATCTCTCATTTATTATGTTTCTGAATTATGGAAAGTCATAGACAATAATGAATGTTAATTAAAAACAGATTAAAAAAAAGATCTACTTCTAATGATAATTGAACGTCTATAAAAAAAGGATGTTAACTAGCGATCATGCGTAAAACAGACCAATGCATTTCACCGTACGGACCATCGCACTTCGGCGTAGACCATCGCACTTCAGCGTGATCATCGCACTTCAGCATGATCATCGCACTTCAGCGTTCCAATCGCACCTCCGAGTCCTACAAATATAAAGAACATTATAAAAAGTGACAAGGATAATAAACACAGATCCATATGAACACAAGAATATTTGGAATGACTACAAATACACAACCTATCCACTAGTGGATATATATAACGTATTTGTCATAATACAGGTAACAGTACTTCATTCCATATTGAACAAGAGCCATGCTGTGAGATATAAAAGAGCATGAGTTGGGTTTTTTTTTTACAACAGTACATGAAATTTTAATGTAACAACTAAAACTAGAAAACACTTAATATATACATTTGTATGAAGGTTATTTCTTCATTTCTTCTATCTTTTCGGTGTCTATCTATAGATTAAACCTGTAAGAGACAATATCAAAATAATGAAAAAACTAAACGTAGTAAGCGCAGTAAACACAGGAATAGATATGATAAGTGAACGTTTGTATTGATATCAGTTAATATTGAATACTAAGATGTTATATTTGCCTAGCTGAAAAGTATAACGAAATTCCATGGCTTACGTGTATATTTTCCTTTATAAAAAACAACTCACTTGATGAAAACTCAATAAAGAAAGTAAATTGTCGGTTTCTTATTAAAATTATAACGTCTTATTATCGTCGGTTTTCATTCAAACGGTATACATGTATATGAATTGTTATCATCGAATATAAACTTCTTTAAATATACACGTTATATATTGCTACAGAGTACTGACATTTTTATAAGAATAAACAAAAGATACGGAATACATAAAGGCCATTCTCAAAACATAAGCTTCGAGAGAAAAGAGATAACGATATTTCAAAATGCGATCGACGACACCAGGAAAACAAGTTGGCATATACTAATCATAACTCAAAATTGATGAACATACATGTATACCCTAGATCTGTAGCACCCACAATGTTGTTAATAGTAAATATATCTTCATTGATGTTACAATTAAAAACAATGAAGAATGTGGTAACGTCATTTGGTACATATCATCTTCACACGAACAGTTTCTAACGGTCAGCCAAACCTTGATGGTATTGGAAATGTTTTCAAATGGACCATTGTAACTGCACCACTTGCAACTTTGATCATTTTCTACAATACTGAACAATATTGAACTTTAAATGAATCAAAGATTATTGAGAGATACAATAACACGACACCAAAACAATTTGACGCTAAAAATAAAACACAAACCATGTCGTTTAAATGCTTGTTCATTTCCTGTCTTCATATATAGTATTGTATATGATATTATTTACATGTATTTTTGTTTTGGCAATAATTTATCATTTGTATGTAATGGAAAATACGTTCTAAGTTCGTGTGTGATCCTATTGTCAATTTTTTGGACAATGAAATATTTCAAACTAACCGCAAAAACGAAAACGGATAGCCGTTCATCCTTTAATAAACAGGTGTGCTTACAACAATGATTTCTAAATTCCATATTTTATCTTTTTGAAATAACATTATCATGTTATTCCTAAAACAATGTTGCATGTATTTCCACACACACACATGTTGTATGCATTTCTAAGCAAACAGTGTTAAATGATAATTTCTAATCAAACAAAGTCCTGTTCAAAAGTGAGTCGGATTTAAAGCACATGTCTCATGCAAGGGAAACGTAGCATACACACTAATGTTAAAAACAATCTGTTTAAACGAAAAATGCTGCCTCTTTACAATTTACCAAAAGCTCATGTCTGGTAGTATTATAAAAAGCCTGCAACCTGGATGCCACTATATGGATCAGGTTAATAGCTTTTCATTTAAACTATGCATCACATTGAACAAACAATAACGTCGATTTATATATCGATTATGTCAAAGTCCTTGTTAGATCGGGAGTTAATCAATGAAATCTGATACGATAGAGGAATAACAGAACTAAATACTAAAATATGAATTCCATGTTACTTAACAACCATTAACACTCAGTAACTAACATACTAACATACACATTTGGGTATATATCTCCCAATTGATACGATATTCCCGTGCTTGCATTTCCTATAATGTTTTCTTGATATTGGGTTGCTGCTCACAAGGAAGGTATTAAACCAAGAGTTCCAAATGTAGAAGTCGAAATCATCCCTTCGTAAATTTTACGGACGCCATCACGAGTTGGTTGACCGTTATGGAATAACCGTTTCACAAAATTAATAATATCGGATATGTTTCTTGCGTCGTAAAGACAATCCCCTTCCCTTTCATGAATGCGACCTACCGAATTAGACTATTTATCGGGTTTGTTATAACATAAAGAACACGTCGGGTGCCACATGTGGAGCAGCATCTACGAATCCTTCCGGATCACCTGAGATCACCCCAAGTTTTCGATGGGGTTCGTGTTGCTTATTCTTTAGTTTTGTATGTTGTGTCATATGTTCTATTGTTTGTCTGTTTGTCTTCTTTCATTTTAAGCCAGGCGTTGTCAGTTTTTTCAAATTTATGAGTTTGACTGTCCCTCTGGTATCTTTCGTCCCTCTTTTATACTGAAGCATTAACGTCTGAAAATAAAGGACCATTTATGGATAAAATACTTCATACCTTAAATCCGCCAAAGAGCAATAAGGATATCCGCAGCAAGTCCAATTGCCCCACCTGCTAGTAAACCTGCAAAAATAAGGTCAATTGCAATTGTATATATCTTCATCATTGCTCATTACACATGTATTTTTTTTAATATCCCTTATCAGACCTAGACGGTAAAATAATAAGTCATAGAAGCGCTTGTTATATGCAGGGATGGGGTCGATTACTTTAAAATGTAATCGATTAAATTACAATTACTTTGCTAATAAAATGTAATCGATTACATTACAATTACACCCTATTTCATATGTAATCGATTTACATTAGATTAATTTTCTTTGAAGTAATCAAGATTACTTTAGATTACTTATGATTACATTGTTCATTTTATAACTTTTTCTCCTCACAAAAAAGCTTATTTTGGTGATTTTTTTTAAAAGCCTTAATTTATTCATCTGATTTTATAGACAAGTGCAGTATAACATGTGTAATTTGATAAAAAAAAAAAAAAGCTATAGACAAGTGTCCATTCTCTATGTAAAAGATATAACTTTATTTTTTTCTACAAATTTTAGCCAACTGCCTAATTAATAAAAAACCTGAACCAATAAGGAAAAAATAATTAAGTATAGTTTTATTGTCTGTTGGGGCATAATTGACACATCCATTCATGTTTTTACAGGTGTTAATCACTACTTCCATTTTTTTTTAAAACAATAGGTGAGCTTGGGTATTAAAATGTTATTGTCTTAATAACAATATCAATAGAGTTAAAAGTGGTTGATTGTCATTATTTGTTTGAAAATTTTTAATACTTGATCTAATTAATAATCAATAGAAATATTGTCAGGTGAAAACACAAAACAGTTTTGTAACTTAGGAAAGTATATACATTTCTCTTAAAATTAAGAAACAGTTTATTGTAATAAAAGATATTTTGTAAAGATGAAACTTCTGACGTCACCTATTGTTTACTATATATGCATATTGTTTGTAATATTATGCCATATGTGTACACTGTACATGTACTTGTTTATACTGATTTCGACCATCAAAGTCAAATTGGAACTAAATGTTTTCTGCATTTGAATTTCAATGTAGTTATGTAAAAATATTGGGTAATAAAATTTAGAATGGAAATGGGGAATGTGTCAAAGAGACAACAACCCGACCAAATAAAAAACAACAGCAGAGGGTCACCAACAGGTCTTCAATGTAGCGAGAAATTCCCGCACCCGGAGGCGTCCTTCAGCTGGCCCCTAAACAAATATATACTACTCTATTTGGATGATAAACTTATATATAAATAGGAAATTGGAGTTAATATCAGAAGTTTCCAATCAAGGAAGAAAAAAATGGTTTTAAGGCATATTCTTGTATTATAAGAGTTCAATCTCACAACGAAATATGGAGGGGTAATTTCATTTAGTAAACTGTTAACAAAATAAAACACTGGGTTATACAAATTTATATAGATGATACAAGTTATCACATTTAACAAGGTCCCATCATTGTGAATACTAGTTTCATGATTTTTCATTCAAGCTTTACATTTTCTTATTTTCATCTTGTCTATCAAAAACTATTTTCATATATATACAAGATTTGTAATCAGCAAGTAATCATATGAATGTAATCTTAAATAATCTAAAAGTAATCATGATTACACCTGTTTTTTTTGCAATATAATCGATTACATTACGATTACTTGTAATCAGAAATGGCATGATTACTGATTACATAGGATTAGACTGCAAAATGTAATCGATTACAGCTGATTACGATTACTAATTACGATTACCCCATGCCTGTTTATATGTACTGAATTTTGTATTTTTTCCTGTGATAGATTTTTTGTTTACATTCTTTATTTACATACTATACTCCTACTAAAAGTCTTTAACGATGACCAAATTTTGAAAATGTTTGTGTTAATTTGTTTTTTTGTAAATACTCATTGATAAATACAATAGGTATAAAATGATAGTTTTCTGTATGATCAAGAGTTTGTCGTTGAGTAAATGAGTATACCATGTATACTGAATATTGTATCAAAACAGTTTTCTCAACAATATGGTATCATACAGTTGATTTATGCAAATATTTAAAGATAAAAAAATGGAGTGTCATATAAATGTTATAATAATTGTAAAAGGAAACAATTAACATGAAAAAAAGTTTTTTTAAGAACAGGCCTTGGTTTTCCTCTTTCACAAAGTTAACACAAACTGTTCCAATATGCAAGAATGTTCGAAGATATATCATGGTGACTTCACTTTTAATGATTTAGACAGTACAGCCAACAATTGTTTTAACCGGTAACAGAATACTAAAAAAAAAATCACATTATGTTCAGATATATGCTATCTTTTATTCATAATAGAGTCTTATAATGTATGGTCTGTCTCTTTAGCGCTCTTATGCAGTTTGAAGGGAATTGGAATTTTCGGAACGAAAAAATGTTATTCAACAAATTAACTAATCATATGTTCTTCAGAGGAATTTGCCCTAAAAGTTGAAGAGTGTTCTAAATTACTCTCCATACACCCCAAGCAAGTAACATCTTTGCATTCTTTAACCTACAATATTTCCAAAGCAAATATATTGGTACTCGCCTAAAAAAAATACAGTCATTAAAACATCCAAACAACACAACGAACTTCCTAAATTATATGATAAATATTACGACCACACATGTATTGTTGAGCTCGTTTTATAGGTTTTACAGACATTCCCGTCCTTCCCTCGCACCGAATTGGACACAAATCGTTTAGCTCTAATACAAATCTACATTTGAACGTGTAACTGTTTGTTCATCAAAAAGAACAGGATGGATCATGTTTGAATAATATCATTGTAATAGTAATGGTGAAATTATTAAACTGATGCTTCCCTAAAAAAATGCCCGTACAAAATATGTGTTATCATGGTTAACATACGCAATATATCGGATGTATCCAACTATGTAAAGGCTTCCGAAGCTACACAAAAAAACCTAACAAATATAGATTTATTTCATCTTCAAGTCATTGTTCCACCACTAGATTGTCTATTCTACTTACTAGTACGCTTGGTACAATAAAAAACCTAATAATAAATTGTTTAAATAAGGCCTTTGAAAATATTGGAATTAACTACTTTTGGAGTGTCAAAAACTCGTTGGAAGTACTTAATAAACTGCATGTATATATTGGTGATTTTGAATCTGTTCAAAGTTTTGATTTTTCTACCCTATATACTATTTTGCCTCATATTCTTATTAAGAAAAAAATCACATCCCTAATTAACTGGTCATTTAAAAAGTCAGATAGCGAGTACATATGTTTTTTTGTTTGTCATTTTTTAGTAACAATAAACAAAAGAACTATATCGATTGGACATGCTTTGACACTATATATGCGCTTGAATTTTTACTTGCTAACATCTTTGTTCGCTTTGGAGATTCCGTTTATCGTCAAGTTATTGGAATTCCAATGGGGACTAACTGTGTACCACTTATTGCGGACCTGTTTTTGTATTGTTATGAGTTACAATTTATGACTAAAATTAGCAAAGATCCATCAAAACAACATTTGCTACAAAAATTGAACAATACTTTTAGATATTTCGATGATATATTGGCTCTCAATAATGACGACTTTAGTATGTATACTAAAGAACTTTATCCTGTTGAACTTACTTTAAATAACGCTTATACTAACAATGACTACTGCCCTTTCCTCGATCTTGATATCTATATCATTATCGGGAAGCTTAATACAAAAATGTATGATAAAAGGGATGATTTTCCTATCGTTAATTATCCATTTTTAGATGATGACGTTCCCTTGTCACCATGTTATGGTGTTTATATATCTCAACTTCTACGATTCGCTTGCGTATGTAACAACGTATTAGATTTTTAGCGAGAGACATTTATGTATTACTGAAAAATTATTACATTAGGGTTTTCGATATCACAAACTAGTCAAAACATTTACTAAATTTTATCATCGGTATAAGGAAATAATTCGTAAATATAACTCAACATGCAGAAATCTTATACGTTCAGGTATTTCACATCCGATTTTTTATGGTAATATTCTTTACAAAGCACAAACATGCAGTATTCACCTCAAAAGCTTACAAAACCTTTAAAAAGACTTATTAAGAAGGGATATAGTTACGATATTGTTGTCAGGTCATTAAAGATTGCATATTTTGGCTTTAATATTGATTCACTTATAGGGTCTTTGCATCGGAACTAAACACATTTTTTTTAAATAGTTGTTGGCATGACACGGATTATGTTCTTCTAATATATTTTATGATAGTATGATACTAAACCCCTAACGGGAGGGAATGTGCCTGATATTAATATGATGAAGACATAATCTTTCAATCAGTTGAATTGAGGTCTGGAGCTGGCATGTCAGTTAACTGCTAGTAGTCTGTTGTTATCTATGTATTATTGTCATTTCATTTTTTTTGTTACATCTTTCGACATCGGACTCGGACTTCTCTTTAACTGAATTTGAATGTACGTATTGTTATGCGTTTACTTTTCTACATTGGCTAGATGTATAGGGGGGTTGAGATCTCATTTACATGTTTAACCCCGCCGCAATTTTGCGCCTGTCCCAAGTCAGGAGCCTCTAACCTTTGTAAATCTTGTAAGATTTTTAATTTTAGTTTCTTGTGTATAATTCGGAGTTTAGTATGACGTCCATTATCACTGTACTAGTATACATATTTGTAAGGGGCCAGCTGAAGGACGCCTATGAGGGCGGGAGTTTCTCGCTACATTGAAGACCCATTGGTGGCCTTTGGCTGTTGTCTGCTCTATGGTCGGGTTGTTGTCGCTTTGACACATTCCCCATTTCCTTTTCTCAATTTTATTGTAAAGTGTACTTACCATAAAAAAAATATTCAAATATTAATGTTCAATAAATAGGCTAACATCGGTAAAGACAAACTGGATTAAGAAGAACATGCCGCTTTACCGGATTAGTCAAAGCATTGTTATCGTTGGACACTGTATTTATATCTTTTTCGTTAAAATGAAAGAAAGTTTTGTTCATGCCTTATCAATACAAATATTGATGTATTTATTCTTAACAAGCCATAAATTGTTGCACTACAAATAAGCATACCTATAACCTGAGCAACAGGGTTGTCCGTCGTGTTGGCAAAGCGATAAGCAAGCTGCATGGTTAAACAATCTACAAAACATTTGTTTTATACTTATAACGTGCGTAAACATATGCATGCAGGACAATATGTTTGGGTTTTGCCATGCTTAAAACAATGAATATGTATCACACTGCTGAGATGATGAAAGAATGTACGAGTTTCACGGTGTACATTACTCAGGTTGACCCGTATATCGGTGTGGTTTATTGGAGAGAGGAAATAGTATATTTGGAAGACAGAAAACTACCTAGATGGTCTTTTTGGTCCAAAATGACTCTTTTAAAAATCAATTGTTGTTTATCATTGAAAGTCTTCAATATATTGAAGTATGAGTGCATCGAATCCCTAAAGTAACAAATTTAAAACGAGTATTTGGGTTTACGTTTTATTTTTAACTAGTTCGTCAATTCGAAAAAAAAAACATTTTATTATTTATTTCTTTTATCAAATCAATACTTCTAAGTTTTTGGCAATTCTTAGTTTTTTGTCAGTGCATAATATATTATATTTCATTGGTCGACAACGAAATATAACTATTGTTTTGACGAATAAATGTCCTTTCTTATCATATTTTTATTCATTGCTACCGATACCCGACACTTTTTTTTATAAAAAAAAAATAATAAGACGATGAGAAATAAATTTCAAAAGGGTCAATGAAATTGACATTTTTATACCAGAGGTATTAATTTGTTAAGTAAGTCACAAGAAGAGAAGTAATGTCCGTTTATTATTGGTGTAAAAGCTGGGAATCAATATAAGATAGCATTTAAATTAATTGTTTTGCAGCAAAATGTAAGTGATTTCAATAGAGGTGTGGTGCAGTTCACTTAATGAATTTCATCCAAAAGCTAAGGATGTATAAGAACCGTAACAGTTTGAGAGCAAAAGAAAAGGATTAAAAAAGTATATATCCATATCCATCTAAGGTTTTGCCTGAGAGAACCAATTATAGATGTAAATTTCCTCGAGTGTTAACTACCGAATTAGACTTGTGACTGGGTTTATATATACATTACTAATTCGACGAGTGCCACTAGTGAAACATAATCTGGTATACATGTAATCGGGACCACCTACAGTATTTGGTGGGTTTCGTGTTGCTAAGTCTTTAGTGTTTAATGTTGTGTTTTGTTTACGGTTATTTGTCTTTTTTTTCAATACTTTTTTCCATGAAGCTGTCAGTTTATTTTTTCTTATGCGTGTGCATATCTTTTGCCTATTTTTTTTTACAAAAATAAAAGAGTTATATTTTAATAAGTAGATGGCCAGGACAAAATTAGCAAAACTAATGGTTTTTTTTTCTAAAAATAAGATTTAAAGTTTTTTCTCTTGTCACTGACTTTTTATATTAATCTTGTTTTTTCCATTTGAAATGTATATAAAAAGCACGCATATTCAGCATAAGGAAAAAGTATAGATTTAAAAACTAGAAGAGCCTGTGTGGCCAACCTTGTTTTATGTGCATATTAAAGAAAGGACACTGATGGATTCATGACAAAATTAAGTTTTGTAATGGTGATGTGTTTAATTTGAAGATCTTACTTAACTGAACATTCTTGCTGCTTACAATTATCTCTATCTATAATGAACTTGACCCAGTAATTACAGAGGAAAATATTTTGTAAAACTTTTGAAATTTTTTAAAAACTTATGAAAATTGTTAAACATTTACTATAAAGGGCAATAAATCATTAAGAAGTCAATTGACAATTTTGGTCATGCTGTATTGGCTAGAGGTATAGGGGTAGGATTGCGATCGCACAAACATGTTTAATCCCGCCGCAATTTTGCACCTGTCCCAGGTCAGGAGCCTCTGGCCGTTGTTAGTCTTGTATTATTTTAATTTTAGTTTTTTTGTGTACAATTTGGAAATTAGTATGACGTTCATTATCACTGAACTAGTATGTATTTGTTTAGGGGTCAGCTGAAGGACGCCCCCAGGTGCGGGAATTTCTCGCTACATTGAGGACCTGTTGGTGACCTTCTGCTGTTGTTTTTTTTCTATGGTCGTGTTGTTGTCTCTTTGGCACATTCCCCATTTCCATTCTCAATTTTATGACTTATTTGTATGTTTTATTTCACTTACTTATTCCATTGTTAACATTTGAAGCGCCAGGTTCTGTAGTCGCTAGAGGTGACTGGTGGTGTTTCCTGACAGTTGGATCGGATGAACAAAAGCCCTTAACGGTTGGACTTTCTAGCAAATCTGTTTGAATGATTATTTGTAGATACATTTTGTAACGGTTAACTGTTTTCTTTACTGGTTCACTATCTAAAATGTTTTCATTTATCTTGTCAATTCCTTTTATATAACATACAGGTGAAACTTTATTCTCTGATTCAAATCGAGTAGCAATATCTTGAAATTCTGCAAGACAATCATTGTAGTCCTGTTCGTCAAGATTTGCACTTGCAGTATGTATGATATTGTTGTACATTTCGTGAATCCGATCGATATAATCTCTAATAGTTTTCCCTGCATGGAATGCCGTTCTCATCTCTCCAGAATGAAGGAGATCACCACAAATAATGATAGAGCGGAGAGTGGTTATATTAAGATCTGATGAAGTCTTCATTTTCTGCAAGAATTGTCTTATCGTCGGATCAGTCGATAAAGCTCTGTTGGAAATTATGAACTGTTCAAGTGTTGTCTAACTTGAACAAGAATTCACTCGGTTTTCAGCAAAATCCACAAACCATGATTTGCATTGTTCAACTATGATTATGGAACACTTTGCAAACCGTGTAAGGCCATTCATATGTTGCTACAAAATAAGTAATAGATTATCCAAGTTATTCGTGTTATTGTACAACCACTATCATCTACTGACAAAATATAAATAAAGTCGACGTAGGACAGTTTTGTTTTTAAAACTAAATCGATATTTGTCTTTTAACAGAAATTACTGTAGAAATCTATTCCATATTAAAGTGGATACATTTAGTTTCCTGGTTTAGGTCAAAGTCTGCATACAAGCATCTAGACATGTTTTATGTCATTCACAGTTAAACTCTTAGTTTACCTTAAAGCACAAAGTTCACGGTAATTAATGAATTCACAGTATATTAACATTACTAAGAGATGCATTTGAAATAATTCATATTTCAATAAACATGTTTGTTTAACCTGTTGTTTATTATCCATATCTCTATTTAGTTAAATTCGTAATTGCCTGCTGTTGGAGAAAGGTGTTTCATTTTAGTTGTAAAGAAAGGGTTTTGAAAATTGATTTTGAAAATCCATTGTATGTCTGACGTTTTCGGGTAACCAAACATTGCCAAAGGAGAAGGAAATAATGCGTGGATTCTCGAATAAAAGGAAAATGACTTCTACAAAATTTGAATTTATTCTTTTAATTTTGGTTTATATTTGTTTTATCTGATGTTTTACCTAAGTTTGTTTATGAATGTGATGCGCAGTTTATATTGCGTTTGTCATGTCTTGAGTTGATGTCGTATATTCATGGGAGGTGTTCGATATTATTCTCCATTTTGTATGATGTTATATACTACTATATTATTTATTTAAGTATGTGTTCCTCTGTGCTGTGTGTACTTGCGTTTGTTTCTACTGTATTTCTATAAAAGAGGATAAGAGGGAAGAAAGATACCAAAGGGACAGTCAAACTCATAAATCGAAAATAAACTGACAACGCCATGGCTAAAAATGAAAAAGACAAACAGACAAACAATAGTACACATGACACAACATAGATAACTAAAGAGTTAACAACACGAATCCCACCAAAAACTAAGGGTGATCTCAGGTGCTTCGGAAGGGTAAGCAGATCCTGCTCCACATGTGGCACCCGTCGTTTTGCCTATGTGATAACAAATCCGGTAAATAGTCTAATTCGGTAGGTCACATTCATGAAAGCGAAGGGGATGGTAGTTACGACGTAGGGAACATATCCGATGTCATTTATGAAACAGTTATCCCATAACGGTCAACCAACTCCTGATGTTGTCATTTTAGCAGTGTTTTTATCTTTAACATTCAAGCGGGATGTATTCGATATTTTCTATATACTTTTCAAACATCTATGCGGTACGTTGAGCATAAGAAACAGCACGGAAATAAAACACTATTTAATCCTACGGTTTGTTTTAGTTTAACTGTGTTAAGGGATAGGGGGAGATGTTTGACATTTTTCACCAAAAAAAACCACCATAAATCAGTGATTAGGTTGAACGAATAATGACTTAACTATGACAGTCTATTTCTATTGAAAAATTTCAATACGTTATATAAAGTTAAGGCTAAACAAAGCTTGACCATGTTGGCTATGTCAAACGCATCTATCCCATAAAACATGATAAAGAGGATAAGGCAGATATAGTCTAACCCATATTTTGACTTATAGATAAAAATTGACAATGTGATTCGATTTAAAAGAAAACTTTACGACAAAAGATATAAAATTACAATATCGAAGAATTTGCATTTAACATTGCAATTTCCATAATAGAGGGTTGATTTTTACCATACAGGTATTGGTCAAGTAGTTCCAAATAGTAATCTGATATAAATCAAAGTTTTTTGGTGCGTTCATGTTGCCAGTCCTGAGTTTTCTATACTGTGTAATGTATGAATTATTTTCTTTTGCTGTTTTACATTTTTGGCCATGGCACTGCCAGCTTCCTTACACATTTGATTTTTAATATACCGGAGCTATTTTTTGCCTTTCTGTGAAAAACTGATCAGGAAAATACCGACTTTTACAGACTTGTTTCTACTTCTACATGTTGCTCTAATTTTCGTCCGGTTGGGTTATAATGATATACAAAATGTATCAATGTATGGGAACGGAAATAAATTACAACCTTGTACTTTATTTGGCCTTATTAACCTTTTTGATTCGAGCGTCACTGATGAGTCTTTTGTAGACGAAACGCGCGTCTGACGTAGATATAAAATTTCAATCCAGGTATCTATGAATTGTTTATTTACCAGCTTATGTATATGATGTAAGTATCTTAATGTATTTTCTAATTTTTGCCAAACGTAAACTATGAATAAAGCATGCCAAAATTGTATGATAACATTCAAATAACATTTGTTTGATCATCAATACTCCTCATTTCTTCGTTCATATAGTCCTTTAATAGTTATCAAAGGTACCAGGATTATAATTTAATACGCAAGACGAATGTTTCGTCTGCTTGCATGCATAGACAAGTTATATAATCGTTATATCGTTCCGTATATTTTCGTACTTTTTTTTTTAGCGAAATAGAGGTTTTGCAAGCTATAAAACAGGATTAAAACCATCATTTTCTACACAAGAATATGTTTGTACAAAGTCGAGAATATGACAGTTGTTTGTCGTTCGTTTAATGTTTTTGAGCTTTTAACATTTTCTAGAAGTTCGGTATTCTTGTTATTTGTTTTCATTTATGTACAAAAAGTAAAATCTTAACAGCTATATATAAGAAAGACGTAAGTAACTAACATAAGTACGTTCTTTCTTAGTATTTCCCTTATTGGAGCTATACTTAATCTTGTTGGTATTTTTTCAAATTGAAATTTAAGAGATTTTTTTCTGTTTTATCAAATTGTAATTTTTCTTGTATTCTGCAACGAAATACTGGTTTGCTGAACACCATTAAAAATTTTACACCTATATTCTATAAAATCTCCTTCCTATTCTATGATTTTTCTCACATTGCATTTGAAATAGGATCAATATTACAGGATACCTGTTAAGTAATTACGAATGAACTCCCTTAAAAATCAACCATCTTTTTAATCGGGTATTGCATCGAGATAGACATCATGTAAATATGCCTTAATTTGTAGTTTATCCAAAGAGTAATCCTTAAACTTTCAAATTCTGCTGAAATTCAAGTGATTATGATATGTGTAGAGTGGATGATTGTCTGAATAAATAGTACATATTTTTTTCGATTTTAACTAGGAAGATAATTAAATTAATCTATTTATACTCTAAATAAAACTGCTCGCTTAAATGGCGATCATTACCTTTCATGAATTATGCAAGAAACCATTGAAGGACCTTTAGTATGACAAAATAATTGAAATTTTGCAGCCTAATAAAAATCTTTCTCTCAATTATGATAAAATTGCATGAAAGAAATTAGGGAAATAATTGAGTCCCCGATCCATTTCGTTATGTACATTTGTACGTAATGTTGTATGTTGTAATCAAGGGTAAACATTGACAAAGCTACTTAGTCATATAATGGAGAAAATAGTTTGAAAGCAAATTTCAATACTGATAGTATTTAGTGTTTTTTTTTTTTAACTTACCTTGGAAAACATAGTTCAAGTTCTTACTGAACTGTGGTTTGCCTTCCGTCAAGGCTAATTGTGTAAAACATAAACAAAACGTAAGTTAGCATACGCATGTGTGAATGGATGGACTATTTATAACATCACTGATTGACTATTTTATTTTTTCGATCACACAAATAATTTGCTTTTGTATTGATTAACTTTAGCTATTACAAGGTAAGTCACGACAACATTTTAAAATAATTTAATAGGTTAAACTATATACTAAAAGTAGTATTACAAAGACTTGATTTGAATTGTTAGTATAAATTGGTTATCAGTTTTTTTTTGTTCAAGGACTGTGCAAAATAAAATACAATGTACAATTATTTTTACCGTTTAGTTTAAACTTTTTGATATTTTTTATCAGGTTTGTATTTCTTTATGTGTAAGACTATCCTTATATCATGTGCAAAAATACCATATTATTCCTTTTAACATTTTAAAGCATTAAGTACATGCACATTTATTAGTAATGTCAATATTATTTCAATGAATTTAAATCAATTACCTGTGGACACCATGTGCAAGAACGTAGATATAGTGAGATTTTTAGACATTTCCAGACATTTTGTTTTCCTTATTCTAACTTTTATTTTGTTTATTATCAATGTTATTGTATAATATTACTATTTATTACTATACCAACGTTTTGGAATTGTCCCATTAATTTGAAGAAAAAAAAATATTCACGTTTTTAAGAAAGCAATGGCATAAATTTCGATTATAATCTACATTGTACATGGAGCAGATTTTACCTTCAAAATAGCTCGATACCTTTGAAAACAAATTACTGGATTCTCTAGTGTAAAATGAAATTTGTGGTCTTCAATGTGATCGAATATTTTCATCTGGGGAACGAATTATCAAACGGAAAATGGAAACAATAATAGTGAACGATTTTTTCTCTCAAATTTAACACTTATTAAGAGGTTTAACATCGATTTATAAAATATGTAAAGACTAATCAATATGTTTTTGTAGAACATGTAATCACGTACCAAAGTGATACAATAACATTTTTTAAATGCGTATTTAAACACAGTTAACTGTTTTTCAATATGCTTATCATCATTGTTATAATGGGTTTGCTGTTTTCAAAGAGAACACTCACAGTATAGAAAGTAAATGTGTACGCAAGTCTTTTATGTTGACTGATAGAATCAAATATCTGATAAAATTGCAAGTCTTTTATATTGACATATACAATCAAATACATAATATAAAGTACCCTCATCCTTATAATGATTACATAAATAAATATCAATAAAAAATACGAAATACGAAATACGAAATATTTTATTAAAGAAAGCTCAATTATGAACATAATCATTAATAGCATAGATACAACAAAGAATAACATTCTTATAACACAATGACACAAGTATCAAAGTATATGTGTTCCAAGGAGAGTAACTCTAGTGTGAAAATATAAGTAATCATATTACATTATAAGCAGCAAACAAAAATTTCACCCTTTTATTCTAAGTAAAAAACACATGTTTATATACTTAGCTATACTTTTGCATACATCAGTGTCTTCATTACTCAACAACCACATTAACTGAGAATTAATATTTGCGGAATTAGTAATGTTTTTATTTCAACAGTTGTAGATTAACTCCTTCCTTAAATGAGAAAATTTTTGACAATTTAATAAAAAATGTAACTCATCTTCAACCAAATTAATATTACAGTTCTTACAAATCCTGTTATCTGTAGGTGTAATACCACCAAATCATGTGTCACATCCGGTTGCATACGAAAGTAGGTCTAAAAAAATTTCCCCCTGAATTTGACAGTTGTAGAAAATTAACCCTGCATTTCAATGCACTTAAATTTTTCTGAGTCATAAACATGTATGTTGGGTGTCTGAAAGCATCATTCTTTTTTTATTTGATGGTCTTATAAAATATTTTGGAAAGTTAAGGTTACATAGTTACCAAAGCAGGTAACCAGTAAATAACAGTATAAACATTGGTTTGTTTACTTCCGGTGTTGGTTACTTTCTTATATGCAATGAAATGTAGTGTGAAATTTTCACTGTAGCACTGGAAAAGAATTAAACTTTATCCATGCAAAGTATTTCTTTGGTTGAAATAAAGGTGAATACTGTACAATTTTTTTAAAAGTGCCAATTTAACAAAGACTAATAGGGGAAAATCAATGGTGGTATTACACCTGTAGGAGTTTTTTGTATAGGGTATCTACCAATTTCAATATGAAGTTTATGATTGCTGGTTCTGAACCTTGTCATACTTACTCTATCATTATCATTACTTACAACGGATAAATATTTTTCAAATTTAAAAATTTTCTTTAATAATCTATATGTTCTCAGTTTATCACTAGTTTGTAATTGCTGAGTCCACTGTTTTTCAAATTTACACTTGAGACACTTTCTTAATACTTACAAAAAACTATTTTTAATAGATTTTAGATTCTTATAAAAGTATGACAATCCACATTCATTCAAAATACATTTAATACAACGAAGCCAACATTGTTGGTTATTATCTATCATAGTAATATTTTCAGCTAATACAGTAAAGTATCTATCTTTAGGTTTATCATTATATAATCTTATCCAATACTTAACCATTGACATCATAATATTAGTATGTCATGGAAAACGTCCTAGCTCACCATACAATGCCAGATTACATGTTTTTCTATTTACTTTCTGCAAATATCTGCACATATTAAGATTTCTATTCTAATTATAAGCCTAGTACCTTTGATATGCATTAAATAGAAACATACCAATCGAAAAGAAACATATGGGCCGAGTTAACTTTACTTACTCAGGTTTCAACAAAACGATTTCACTTGAACCACTCGAGTTAACTCCTTGTACCCTGGTTTCAACCCTCACCGAGCCAGGGTTAAACTCGGGAATCTTTTGAATGACGTCAAACCAATGAGAATATTTTTTTTTATGCTTGGTCAGGGCCTTACCCTAGAGTTGCTTAGAATTTTTCCAAATATCAACTCTAGTGCGTTCACGTGATAATCTATTAACTCTGAAGTTTTTGTCTTCCCCCTGTTTTCCAAATAACGATTTTTATTCTTTCTGTTTTTCTGTATACTATGAACATACATAAAATTGAGAATGGAAATGGGGAATGTGTCAAAGAGACAACAACCCGACCAAATAAAAAACAACAGCAGAAGGTCACCAACAGGTCTTCAATGTAGCGAGAAATTCCCACACCCGAAGGCGTCCTTCAGCTGGCCCCTAAACAAATATATACTAGTCCAGTGATAATGAACGCCATACTAATTTCCAAATTGTACACAAGAAACTAAAAATTAAAAAAAATCAAGACTAACAAAGGCCAGAGGCTCCTGACTTGGGACAGGCGCAAAAATGCGGCGGGGTTAAACATGTTTGTGAGATCTCAACCCTCCCCCTATACCTCTAACCAATGTAGAAAAGTAAACGCATAATAATACGCACATTAAAATTCAGTTCAGGAGAAGTCCGAGTCTGATGTTGGAAGATGTAACCAAAGAAAATAAACAAAATGACAATAATACATAAATATATATATATATATATATATATATATATATATATATATATATATATATATATATATATATATATAATTATAATTAATATATAATTATTTTCTGTGACTGTATCTAACATTAATTTGTAGGATCCTTTACTATAGATAATTTAGCTGATCTGTAACAATAACATCTTCATGCCTTATATATCATGTACTGTAGTACGCCGCTAGATTAAAACTGACGTGGAAAGGTAACACATGCCCACCGAAAGCTCTTTTTTTTGAGAGCCCAGGTGGTCGTGTGGTCTAGCGGGACGGCTGCAGTGCAGGCGATTTGGTGTCACGATATCGCAGTAGCATGGGTTCGAATCCCGGCGAGGGAAGAACCAAAAATTTGCGAAAGCAAATTTACAGATCTAACATTGTTGGGTTGATGTTTAGACGAGTTGTATATATATATATATATATATATATTGTATATATATATATATATATATATATATATATATATAAGTGCCTATAAATAGCAGCACATGACATACAAATCTATGGGAGTGTGGATTAATCAGTACAGAGATTAATTCAATTACACAAATAAAATTATAGATTGCCTAACAATGTAATTTTAACACACTATTTGTATGTAAATATAAGAATGTTTAAAATATTAACAAAATGATGATAATAAACGCAATATTTCGCTAGACCAACTTGCTTTATCAAGCGTGCATCTATCCAGGTGAAATCGGATGTAGATGATAAGAAACTGTTGCAGCTCAACGTCTATGAGCACTTGAATTTAGCTGCTTTGAAAATAAGAAAATTTTGCAGCTTAATGTATATGTTGCACTTGGATTTAGCTACCTTAAAAATACATAATTGGTAATTGAAGTTACATGTAGCAACGTCCATTGGCCAATATTACGGGATAAAAAGGACGATGCTTTGTTTTAAATTATTCTTTATCTTTCCTGTATCTTTTTTCGTCTTTTTCGTTACGACCATCAGGTTCTAAAGTGTGGAGTTGGTGGATCCAAAAGTTTTCTCTTCTTCTCGCCCTGGTGTCCCACTCGGTGTTGACTTCTATAGTTTGGAAAGTAACATTATCAAAAGGATATTTCGTTGAACGAAGTTGTCTTGTGAGAGAACAGTTTTTGTTGGTTTTGTACGATGAACGATGGTTATTGAGCCGAATATTAAATTTGTCCATTGTTTCTCCCACATACTGAATGCCACAAGTGTCACACGTTAATATATAAATTGAGTTCTCCGTTTTACAGTTGGAATTAGAGTAGATGGTATAATTTTGTTTAGTAACGGAGCTGGTGAAAGAACTGCTTGTATTGGCAGCTTTACAACACAATCAATTCCTTCGACCACATTGTTTGTAGCAACCGGGTGATGGATTAGGCTGCTTTGCTAATACAGATGTCACTAATTTGTCACGGATGTTTTTAGATCTTCTGAAGGCCATGACTGGTGGTGATGAAAATACTCTTTTTAGATTTAAATCATTTCAATAATTTTCCAATGCTTCTGAACAATGGATGACACATTTTTAAAATGAGTATTTTTAAGGTAGCTAAATCCAAGTGCAACATATACATTGAGCTGCAAAATTTTCTTATTTTCAAAGCAGCTGAATTCAAGTGCTCATATAATTTTCTCATTTTAAAGGCAGCAAGTGCAACATAGACATTGAGCTGCAAAAGTTTCTTATCATCTACATCCGATTTCACCTGGATAGATGCACGCTTGATAAAGCTAGTTGGTCTAGCGAAATATTGCGTTTATTTTCATCATTTTGTAAATATTTAACATTCTTATATTTACATACTAAATAGTGTGTTGAAATTACATTGTTAGGCAATCTATATATATGTGTTAGCGGCAATAAGTGAAATTAGGCATTTAGCTTAAATCCTAGGCAATGAGCTAACGCCTAGGCATTAAGTCTAATGCCTAAATGATGTTAGGCATTAGTCTTAAATCCTAGGATTTAAGGTTAAATCCTGAAAAATGTGTCCAGGCATTAAGCTTAATGCCTAAAGTATAAATGCGAATAAATAAAAGACATTTATTCAATTGAAATAGAAATGATACATTTGTTACATAATAACATTACGAAAACTGGAGTTTAAAATGTCATCTACTGGAAATAAAATCGCAGATAAAATATGTTTTTATATTAAAACTCATGAAATATTACTTATAAAACATGAAAACTTGATACAAATTTGTGTTAAAATCATTTGTTATCACAAGTTGTCGAACTGTGGCACCGACTATTGCACTTTCTCCCGTTTTTCTTGCATTTGCACCGGTTACTTAAACATTTAGATTTACAAGAACATTTGAAAAATCCTTGACCTCCGGATAATAACTGATGGGTTGCTCCCTCACGTACACTTAAAGATGTTTCACAATTAATTTCCTCTTCCAGCATTAAATTTTGTTTACATATTCCTATTTCATTTGTTCCAAATGTTTCTAGAAGTTGTCCAAATGTTGTAGCCACAACAGCATTGCCCTTATTATTGACCTGAAAAAATAAACAGAACACATTCTTATGCAGGCAGTTTGATTATTTTCATTAAAATATCGACAAAGAATTATTTCTGTAAAATTAATTAGGTATTTGCAATTTTTTCAGTGAATCACGAAATGAATTCGCGTTGCATATGGTGATTTTCAACTGTCTTTGTGGCATAAATCCGCATCTGATGAAAATCCTGGATTTTTCAAAAAGTGGGGGAGGGGCTAGGTCCCATTACCCCCTTTCTATATTACTATAAACATATTTACTTTTACTGGGGTTTTTTTTCTGTTTAGTATTTAATAAACATGACACATTAAATGATGCAGTCAAACTTTTGATTAAATATCTTACCTCAATGACTCGGCCAATTAAATTTCTACTGTCACCCTTCCCTCTATCAAACATAGGTATTGGTACGGCAACTGTTTGCCCAACTTCTGCCGTCCCTAGTTCCTTTTTGCTCCTGGTTATCATAGTGTTTGCCTGCTTCAGTTGACTGTCCATGGCTCAAGAACGATTTGGAACTCTGTTGGTATCAATTATACAATTAGGACATACCACCTTCGAACTGTATCCCTCATCACTTACTGTAGTACCACATATAATATGAATGTGTTTGTCACATTTACTACACATATGAGCTCCAGATATATCCTTTTCACATACATAGCACTTTAAGACATCCTGAAAAATAGTTTCCATAAATTATTAGGTAAAAAAAGATCATTTGGTACAATCATAAATGTTTATAAAGCCAGACTAGAATAAATCAGTTTTTAAAATTTAATTACAGTTTCGTGGTAATAAAGTTTTTTGTTCATAATGATCGTTTGACTTAACACTCAATTTAAAAATACGAAGATGTGGTATGCTTGTCAATAGGACAACTGTCCGCCAGAGACAGATTAGTATTTAAGGTAAGACCTATAGGTAACCATACGGCCTTCAACAAAAACTGTTACCTCATAGTAAGCAGACTCTTTTTTTCTTAAGATTCGAATATCATTCCTCTGGTTTATCTGGTATACATTACATGGAAGTACTTTAGTTCAAGCTCCCGCCAGGATTAAAGAGTCGTTTTATTAATTTTTTTAAAATATTTCTGAGTACTATTTTCAACTTACCTTTTGCGTTTCATCAGAGATTGAAGTAGAAGGTTCCACATTTGGTTCTGTAATAGATTCTGGTATATTGGAGGCATCGACAATGTTTTCTGTTTTATTTTCAGTTACAGGTTGATCATTTAAAGACTCTGTGTGGAGCTTAAGTAAGTCCTCTTCCTTTTCTAAGGTCACCAATATATCTTTCGGAATTTTGTTTTCTAATGTTGTTAACTGTAATCCAATTGTTGCACATTTACCAAATAAGGCTTCATAGGGGGACCGTCCAATGCCTTTGTTTAGAGCTCAATTCCTTTGAATCTGGACGAACTTGATACCAATTGACCACTTTGTTAATTCATTGTCCCTCAGCTATGCAGTTAGCATGTCATGAATATCTCCATTTGATCGCTCAATGCTACCCTGTGATTGGGGATATCTCGGTTTCCCATGAACGATAAAAAGTTCTGGCCACATTAATGTTTTAACTCGGATATGACCAAAGCTGTGAATTCCCGACCATTGTCACTTTGCATTGTATGGGGCGCTCCAAAAATAGAAAAAAATATCAATTAGATTAAAAGCCACTTCTGATGCACATTTTGAGGTAAGGGCTTTAATGTTACAAAATTTTGTAAGGTGGTCTTGAAATACCATAATAAATTTATAGTTTCCATCTGGGTTTGATTGAAAATCCATCAAATCAACTTGTCCTCTACTGTTAAAGTCTTTAGATAAAATGGGTTTCACTACTACTCCTTTCCCTATATGTTTTTTTTTTTCATATTGCAATTTTCACAAAGTGACAGAAATAATTCAATTGCATCACGGGAAATCATAGCATATCAATTATGTAGTTGTTTTATCATGCGATCTCTGCCGCCATGACCCGTTTCTTTATGTGCCTTTTCCAAAATACCATAGAGTTCCTCTAGGAAGACATAAATTTTGAAATTTCCCTCGTCATTCTCGCTGACTTTAGTTATCAACCTCTCAAAACCACCAATGTTAAAAATGTCATACCCTCTTAAATTGTAGTAATCTTTTGTTATTTTCTTTTCTGATGATTCCAAAAGTTTTATCTTTGCCAAAAGATCATGGTACTTTACTCTAGGGTATATGCTCCTTGCTTTCCCTGATTCAAATTCAGACCTCAAAGATTCATGAATTTTTTCCTCAATAGACATGGTGTCACTTAATGTGAATAATCCAGTTAAAGAAGTGAAAAAGACAATATGGCCTGAGGGTATTTAACAAATATTTTAACAAAGAAAATTTACTTATCCAATAAAATGGTATGAGCAAAAAAACATATCTCAATGTTGTCTACTTTTGACCAGTTCAAACCAGCTTGACCAGTGAAGTGTAAATATTTTCAAATAATTATTATAAGGATTATAAAGATTTGTCAGATAAACCTATATTAAAATTAGGAATATAATTAAGAAAATACTTCATTTCAAGAAAAATCACTAAAAACACATGAATTCTAAAATTTCACTTACTGCCTAAAATCATGTTCGGCAATAGGATGAATAATCATCACCAAATTTCAGGTAATAAGCTTAATGCAACTTAATGCCTAGGCATTAGCTTATTGCCTAGGATTTAAGCTTAATGCCTAATTTCACTTATTGCCGCTATATATACTATAATTACTATACAAAACGGTCACTGATATATTAAAAGTCACCCCAGTAAACTATTGGAATTTATAGTAAATTATAGCAATTTTATACACTTTATTCATAGTTTATATATATGAAGTATACAGAAATATTTCCGTGACTGCCGTGGATAGAAAACTATTGGAATTGATAATATATATAAATAGCAAATGCACTTTATCTATAGTTATGAGTCTGATCATATAGTATACAGAAAAAACGCAAAAAAATGATTATTCTGTTCCAAGTACTTATGTAAATTATGTTTAATTTCAAAACAGGCCTTTAGGGCAACGGAAGTCTTTTATATTTCTCAAAAAGTCAGTTCGATGTCGGAAACAATATATGAACGCCTATATTTTCATTTTCCTCCCAAAATAACCCAAACTGAAATACTTGAAGCAAGGATGATAAATGCTAGAACACACCCGCAAAATCGCGGGCATCCAGAGCGTAGTTGAAAGTATGTAAAGTGTAAAAAATTAATGACTGGAGAATTTCAGGAAAGTTAATAACAGTTATACGTACTTTGGGACATGACAATTGTTTTTTCTAGCCCGGCTCCTAATTTTTTTCCTCCAAAATCCTATAATTTCTTTTTTCAATTGATTTTAATAATGTTAGCGTTTATCTGTATATTATGAACATACATTACTATATATAAAGTTACTATCAACTCTCAATGTACTAACCGATCCACGGCGGTCATTGACATATTATATAGACCCTCTCTATTTACTAAACTCAATGACTGCCGTGGATAGTAAATTTGAAAATGATAGCGAATAGCAAATACACGTTATTAATAGTCTTTGGTATATACAAAGTACAGACAAAACGCAAACCGGATGTCTAGTCTGACTTATAATTTCGTCCAATGACGGAAAAATATCCGGACGCAGTTTTTTTCGTTTTTCACCAAAAATAACCCAAACTGAAAAATCATAAGAATGGATGGCAAATGCGGCAATACATGGTACTTATAGGACACAGAGGCATGCTGATTAATTTATTGCGGAAGGAAGAGAAGCGACACACAAAATGAGGTCTTCTCGTTTAATAGTATAGAAGTACTTATCCTCATTTAAGTGTTTCCTGTACACTCCTTTAATATTAGAATTGATAACATTTACAACAAGATGTATAATACTAATCACTCACTGTATACAGTTTACTTAAACTGAATTAAAGTGTTTTCCTGGTTGTGTAATAAGGGAGATAACCTGTACATTATTTGAAATAGTAAAATATATAATTATATAACATGAACTCAGCTGTGAAATCAATGTTAATTCTTCTGTTTAATGTCTTGTTGTCAAATAATTTTGTTCAATTGTGTAAACATTGGATAATAGTCCAATGTCTGACCTTTATTTCAATCAAATTACTTACTTACTTACTTACTTACTTACTTACAAGGAATAAGTATCCACAAAATTTCTCAAAACTGTTATACAAGTCTTAAAACTTTAATAGTATACGCATTCAAAGAAATGATGTGATATCATACAAATGAAAGTAACTCTTTACGAATTAAGTACGTCGGATGCGTCGTTCTGAATTTTAATACGACAAAACGCTTAAAACAAGAAAACTTTCGATTTATAATTACCTGAATATTTGAGGAGCTGTGTGAAAACTTGGACCTTAAAACTATGACCAGAATTATTCGAAAATAAACATTGCATGATGCAGCTAGAATAGTATTTTTTTAAACTTTGTAAATTCGTTAACGGAAAAGTTTAGAAAGGTATATTGCATAAAATGGCAATTCTTATTAGAAAACATCTAACCATTCCTTATATAAAGCAAGCACGTTTAAGCCTAAACTATAATAATATAAAACACATAACAGTTTACTGTACATGCAATTAAACATCCCGTCTTTGGGTTATTGTGCAAATGTTTGTTTTTAAAATGATAAAGATAATAACACAACGTTGACTGCTGTACTCCTATTTGTTTACATTTGAACCTATTGTGTCTGCATGTTTTGTTCACACATCGTTGTTAATATAATGAAATTTCATGCGACTGTCATATAATAATGCACGATTGTCTTTAAGTATAGATTCTCCGTACTGACGTTTTTTTATCATCTTAATAAAATGTTATAGTGTTTTTTACATGTTGTAAATTCACCCCGTTAATGGGATTTGTCAATTTGACTTTTTAAGTTTTTCTTTGAAACATATGAGGTGGCTCTGTAATTAAAAATCCCGCCATTGTGTTATTGTTCTATTATAATTTTTGTATTTTTTGTCTTTAATATTTGCTAATGCTTTGATTATATATCCTTTTGTGTTTCTTTGATACATTATGAAGTGGATACGCATAAAAAAAACTGTAGACTTTATTATTTTCATACTTTGAACGGCATAATTTTCTTAAATTATTATCTGACTGTGTGACGTTTACATTCTGCCATCAAGTGCGCGATTCTACGTTAGAGTTAATGTTAGAGGTTTAATTAGGTATAAAACCAGGTTCAAACCACCGTTTTAATCATTAGAAAATGCCTGTACCAAGTCAGGAATATTACAGTTGTTATCCTTTGATTCTATGTGTTTGAGCTTTTGATTTTGCCATTTGATTTGGGATTTTCCGTTTTGAACAAACTATTGATGGCGTCCGTAGAATTTACGGAAGGACTTTAAATAGACAATACCATCGTCTTCTCCACTGTAGTTCTACAAATAGCGATACAGGTTCGTTTTGACCACCGATTAATTATACAAAAAGTCATTCTATCTATGTTCAAACTCTTTTAGGTCATTTTTAGTAGCAATATACAAAAACAAAAACTATGTCAATTGGACATGCTTATATACATGATATACTATATCTGCCCTTGAATTTTTACTAGATACATTTTTTTTTCGCTTTGGAGATTCCGTTTATCGTCAAGTAATCTGAATTACAATGGGGACTAACTGTGCATTACTTAATGCGGACTTGTTTTTGTATTGCTATGAGTTACAATTTATGACAAAAATCAGCTAAGACCCATCGAAATAACATCTGATACACAAATTTATTAATACATTTAGATATTTGGACGATATTTTGGCTCTCATTAATGACGACTTCAGTATGTATACTAAAGAAATTTATCCTGTTGAACTTACTTTAAATAAGGCTAATACTATTGTCCATTTGACTTCTATATATTTGCAGAAAAAAAATCTTAAAAATTCATTTTTATAAATTAATAATGTTTTCGTCGATGTATGTATATATACGAACTCTGACTATTAATTTCATAATTTTTGGTCAATACATAAAAAAGTTTCCCATTAGGTCTCTATGTTAATTTTATTTTTTGAAGTGTTGATTATCTGATGGAGTAAGTTTAAGTAGTGTAACGGCCATCCAACCAAAACAAAAACAACATACATGTGCTTTTAATGTTTGTTTATTTGAACCATATGACTTTACCAATTTGAATATTAAAGGACACCAATGAAAATTATCATCACTTTAGTTTTGATTATTGATTTTATGTCATCAATAAGTTAACTTACTATACACAAGCTTTTCATGCTTTTAGCATGGTGAGTTTTATAACCATGCAAAGAGGCGCTGAAAAGTGTATTAAAAAACAGACTAAAGTTAATATGCATTCAGTTTTTTATTAATGTGCAAAATGGACATCTTGAAGGCAAATAATTTGGGATAATTAAATTTTTTTTTTATAGTTGGTTAATTATGTCATAACTCATGCCCACTTACAGAACATATGAAGTTAAACATATGAAACAATATTCATGTTCATTACGTTTGCCTATAAAGTACTGTTTTACTGGTTTATACTATATCTAATATTTTTTTAAACAGAAAATGGAAATTGCAGTTTCCTATCATATATATAACAATTATTACAATCACATGACATGAACTCTAAGTTTGGTTGATGGTCAGTAGAGGTCATCTTAATATCTAAATATACAAAGTCACATGGTACAAATAAACAAACATTAAAAGCACATGTATGTTGTTTTTGTTTTGATTGGAAGGCCGTTACACTACTTATACTTACTCCACCAGGTAATCAACACTTCAAAAAATAAAATTGACATAGAGACCTAATGGGAAACTTTTTCAAATATTGACCAAAAATTATGAAATTGATAGTCAGAGTTCGTATATATCATATATTAACATACATCGAGGAAAAAATTATTAATTTATAAAAATGAATTTTTAAGAATTTTTTTCTGCAAATATATAGAAGTCAAATGGACAATAACAATGACTACTGCCCTTTCCTCGGTCTTGATATCTATATATCAAAAAAAGCTCTATACTAAAATTTATGATAAAAGAGATGATTTCTCATTTCCTATCGTTATTTATCCATTTTTTGATGGTTACGTTCCTTTGTCACCATCTTACGGTGTTTATATATCTCAACTTGTACGATTCTTTTGTGTATGTAATAATGCTTGAGATTTTAACGTGAAAAATTTATGTTTTACAGAAAAATTATTATACCAGGGTTTTCGATATCCCAAACTAGTCAAAACATTTACTAAATTTTATCATCGGTATAAGGACATCATTTGTAAATATAGATCAACATGCATACTTCTTATACGTTCAGGTATTTCACATCCAATATTTTACGGAAATATTCTTTATAAAGCAAAAAAATGTCAGTATTCACCTTAGAAGCTAACAAAACCTTTAAATAGACTTAAGAATGGATATAGTTAAGATACTGTTGTCAGGTCATTAACGATTGCATATTTTGGCGTTAATATTGATTCACTTATAGGGTCTTTGCATCGGAACTAAACACATTATTTAAAAACCAGTTGTTGGCATGACACGGGTTATGTTATTCTCATATATGTTATGATGGTATGATACTAAACCCCTCACGGGAAGGATTGTGCCTTATATTCATATGATGAAGACATAATTTTTCAATCAGTTTAATTGAAGTCTGGAGCTGGCATGTGAGTTAACTGCTAGTAGTCTGATGTTATTTATGTATTATTGTCATTTTGGTTTTTTTCTTTGTTACATCTTCTGACATCAGACTCGGATTTTTCTTGAGCTGAATTTTAATGTGCGTATTGTTATGCGTTTACTTTTCTGCATTGGCTAGAGGTATAGGGGGAGGGTTGAGATCTTATAAACATGTTTAACCCCGCCGCAGTTTTGCGCCTGTCCCAAGTCAGGAGCCTCTGGACTTTTTTAGTCTTGTATTATTTACGTTAGTTTCTTGTGTACAATTTGGAGTTTAGTATGGCGTTCATTGTCACTGAACTAGTACATGTATATATATTTGTTTAGGGGCCAGCTGAAGGACGCCCCCGGGTGCGGGAATTTCTCGCTGCATTGAAGACCTGTTGGTGACCTTCGGCTGTTATCTGCTCTATTGTCGTGATGTTGTCTCTATGACACATTCCCCATTTCCATTCTCAATTTTAAGTTTTTCATTATGATAAGTTTTATTATTCTATCAAAATAAACAATAAAGCTTCAACCCAATATCTTGAAATATGTTTCTCCTCATGAAAGTTTGTTTTTACCAGATTTATTTCAAAACAGTATGATTACTTAACTGCTTCATTCAACGATTATTTTTTACCATTTAAAACAAAAGAGATGTTTCATAATGAGAGTGTAAAGCTTGTTAGTTGTCGTAATGTCCGTAAACAATGAAATATTTATTGATATCGACGTTAAAATTTTAACACAAATTGACAGTGATACGACGAAAAATTGAAGAAACATGAATGTGTCCCTAGTACACGGATGCCTCATCTACACTATCATTTTCTATGTTTAGTGGACTATGAAAATGGGATAAAACTATAATTTGGCATTAGAATTAAAAAGATCATACCATAGGGGAAAATGTGTACTAAGTTTCAATTTTATTTAACTTGAAGCTGGACAGACGGACAAACAAACAGACGAACGGAAGAACGTACGCACAGACCAGAAAAACATAATGCCAATAAATGGAGCATTAAAAACATTAATAATACATACGAATATTTGGTAATCGAGCCCATGTGTATGGTTCCAGAGGAAGCAGATTAAAATCTTAATTTGTCTTGATATATGCAGGCGGAAACACTTTTGAAATAGAACAAAAGAATCGAAGCTCTGTGTTTATCGAGAAAGCGATAAATGTTAACTGTAATGTTTGATATAGTAACAAAATTTTAAAAAGTTAATAGAAACAAATAAAACGACAATTTTTTTATTTTAAAAACACCATTTGCATAAGTTTTCAATGTATCTATTACATAGTAATGCAAAACAATAAGATATCAAGCCGACGACATGGTTCTTATCGGGGCCTTTTATAGCTGACTATGCAGTATGGACTTTGCTCATTGTTGAAGGCCTTAGGGTTACCTATAGTTGTTAATGTTTGTGTCATTTTGGTCTTTTCTGGATAGTTGTCTCATTGGCAATAATACCACATCTTCTTTTTTATATATAGTATCTATAATTTGGATGTAGAAAATACATAACCTCCGATTTTTTTTTATCACGGACGGAGAACATATCAATCTTTTAGTTCAGAAATTTTCGTGTCTGTCCTTCTATTATGTGAATCAAGAAAAAATTCCCCAAAACAGGTAACGATTGTATCGAAACGTGAAAAATCGAGTGCACCTTTTTATGTTAGGGCATGTTTGGGGTGTATATTTTGTCTTTAAAACGTACAAAGCAAGAGTATTTTATATAGCATCTCGCTTCAGATTCTATCATTATTATATATCAAAGCTACAGGTTGACTTTATAACGTAAACAAATGACAGTACGAAAAGATGAAATATATGGGTCAAGTGAGATACCTATCTAAAGAATAAAAAAACCAGAGTAGGTGTGTTCGAATAGCTATTTTTTCTAAAAGTACTTGACGACAGTCTTTTAATTTGGATGATGAAAATGGATATCTTCGAAAAAATATGATTTTCTTGTGTGTGATAACTAGGGTTTATAATCTTCAACTACTGAAAATGTTTAGTCTGCCCTTCCACGAAATATTTAATTAGAATTTTTTTAAATGCTTAAGAATTTTCAAAAATTCCATCTGACATCCGAACAGACAATATTTTTAAGTTGAATCAATGCAGACAAGATCATTAACTAATGCTCATTAGCTAGTAGATACATTTGTCTTTTAAAATATAACTGACATATAACGATCGATCGTAATGGTGCTATGTGGATAAATTTATCAGTTTTCAAGAACAAAATTGGCAGAGCGTCATCCCTACAATGGCTTCCATTTCTACGATAGTGAGCATGAACTGGCGTAATGGGGAGATAATTTTGAAGAAGTAGAATCCTGACTGTATGAATAACATTTCTGTATATATACAAATTGACAACGTTCCGCCTTGTGATACGCTTTTCGTACAATACTATTTTAAGGATCTACTTTGCTGGAGCTCACCTTCACTAGTTTATTCGAATGATATTTTCAAAATGTTTCTGTTATTTTATTTGCATGACAAAATGAAAGACGATATAATATCAATGGGTGTACATGCAAATTTTTGGCATTTTTAAAAATGTGTATTTATTATATGTCTTTTAAAGGAATCCCAGAAACAAACAAAAAATCTTTTGTCGAGCAGTTGAAGGCTGTGCACCGCATTTTTTTTATTATGCTTGTAAGGTGTCATTTTATCGCACTTTTGTAGCATTTTTTCCCTTCCTGTTCATTTGAATGTCTTTTGTCAAATTCATTTTTAAAAATTAAACCCTCTACTGTAAAAAAGATACATATGGTAATCTTTGCATTTGAAGCACGTCTTTTTTCTTCTACCTATAGGATAAAACTCTCATATTTATATGTGTATACCAACACGATTAATCATTTGATATAAAAAGATAGTTATATAAATACGGATATTTCTTAGAATTGAGGGTCATCCTTTAAAAGTTACGGTCATCATTTACAAATTACGGTCATCTTAAAAGCAGTTACGGTCAGCCTTGTTATGAATCTCTGATTCTGTTACACGGTCATCTCGATTGTGATTTACGGTCATCTTGGCGATTTTTTCAAATCGAATTTCCCGTTTCATGCACATGTCTCGGAAGTAATTAGTGATTTCCGAGTGATTCTTTTATAAATTTACATCGTTTCAATGTATGATTTGTAAAGAAAATGATATAGAAACACTTTAACAGACAATACAGAAACTGACCTAATTTTTCATCCGACATCATGGGATGACCGTGAATGCAGTTACGGTCATCAGCTTTACCCCAGTGACAATGGATAAAGTATTTATTTCATTTATCATGATTGTTCTGTAATTATAATAAACACAAACTTTACAATCGAGTGACATAGTGAATACTTCATTTGAAAACATGTAATATATCTAAACAATCTAATACTTTTAAAATATTTAACAATAATAGATAAATTGAAACCAACTCTTTGTTAATGCTTAACAAGAATGTGTCCAAAGTACACGGATGCCCCACTTGCATTATCATTTTCCATGTTCAATGGGCCGTGAAATTGGGTGTAAAATCTAATTTGGCCTTAAAAGTAAAAAGATCAACCAATAGGGAACATGTGTCCTAAGTTTCAAGTTGATTGGACTTCAGCTTCATCAAAAACTACCTTGACCAAAAACTTTAACCTGAAACGAACGGACGCACAGACGAACGGACGGACGAACGGACGGACCAACAAACGCACGAACGGAGGCACAGACCAGAAAACACAATGCCTCTACAATGTACTACTATCGTAAGCGGGGCATAAAAAGGTGATTGCACGAAATGAACATATATAAACACGGCCGCCTAGTCGCAATACAAACAGGCGATTTGGAAAGTGAACTTTTACAGCTCAGTTTCTTGATGTTAATGTCTTAAATAACAAAGAGAGGTAATAAAAACACAAAAAAACACTATAACATAAATATATACCAACTGTTTACTCTTTTGAAAAAAGATATTCTAAGTGTTATATAAAAATTTGAAAGGATATTTTGTATATTCAACAACATGATATAACCGTTTAAAACATAATTGTCAGCTACGTCTATTATGCGATGTTGAAAAATGTGGAAAATATTCACACGGATAAAACATTGTAAAACACGAAAAAAAGAAGAAAATTGAAAATACAAAAACGGTATGAAAAAAACTACATGTACCTATAGATATAAATTGGATCAAACAAAATTTTAAAAAAAGTGTTACTACAGGGTATGGTTTTGTTTTTTACGCTAGCACTGGTAAACTTCCGAGTTGACTAAAATCAAGATCGAAATTTGGTCTTTCTAAAAAAAACTTTTAAGAGATGAAGGATATGGAGGTGACAATCAAGACTAATGAAATGTTAAACATGAACATGAAACCGATGATCAAGTTTACCAAAAGTACATACAAGATTGAAATTTTGGGAGCACCAATTCCACTAAAATATTTAAAAAATCACAGGTGCTTTCTAAGAGTAAGAAGGTCCTGTTCCATTTGGGTTTCCATCATGTTGCTCATGCAAGTAAAATTCCTTCATATTCAAATCAAGAACACATTTAATACTTTAATATATCTGTTGTCAACTGTGACACAGTTATTCCTTTACGTTAGAACAAGTCTAAATACGCAATTAGTTTTATGTACTGTGTATAACCATGCGCATAAAGTCATAATAACAAGCACATCAATCGAAAGTACATGATTCTCATTGATTTTTCTCTGAGGTTTGATTACAAAAAAATCATTGAATGATTTTTTTTATTAATTTCGAAAAAGGCTACAGTAAGTTCAAATGTAGTCAAGATTGACAGTAGGTGGATCCTTACAGTCTCCACATTCGTGTTCAGATTAATTTTCTCTGTTTATAGTAGTGTACAAGATGAAATACATTACTTGCTTTTATGTTATGTTCTTATTAGAATACGGGATAATCGTTTGAATATTTTATTGGAATTTACACCCTTAAAGTATAATGTGGCAATATTTAATTAACGATTGGTCTAGTGGTTTCGGATAATATTTTTTTTTGTTTCTTTTTAAATTTGACGTGCAACGAACGATGTTGACGGGGTTTGAGGAGGACGATATACAAGTTATATCGTAAATAACACCGAGTCTGTTGGTTAGTTGAATAAAAAGTAGAGACCAAAAACACAGGATAAACATAGAATAACAAATGTTCCCTTGACCTCAACTTACAGAAAATAAATCTTACTATGTGTGAATTTAGATACTTTGGAAATAGCTTATGGAAAGCGCGAAGTCTTTGTATAATGAAATCTGATAATATACAAAAATGTTTCCTCCTTTCACAGAAAATGTTACAAAGATTGTATTTTGTTTTGGTAATTGCATTAACAAATTCTTAACTCCATATTTCACTACACAGTACAATCGTATGATAAAGGTTTATCCCTGTTTTCAGTTAACTGTTCGTATGAATTGATACAAATATCTTTTGCAAGGGTTTCGTTTCCATCAATTTCTTCACTTTTGACACTGCCTGATGAAGAAATACTATTCTGACTATCGTCACTATTTACGTTTTGTGGCAATAGGTTGCACGGTAGTTCGTACTCACTGTCAATTACTGTTTCGGTTTCATTGTTACTTCCAATATTATCTTCTATCTGTTGTTCATCTATTTCGTCATATGGGCCACATTCGATATTGTATGTTTGACAAGAACCATGTTGAACCTCAGTTTTGCGTTGTGTGCAACCCGATCTTTTAATGAAATAAGTTGAAATGACAATCAGCAGTATCAGACATACTGAAGAAGAACCGGTCACAACTATAAGAAACAGGTTCCCAACTGTAGATTTCACTGAAAAATATCATCGATTTCAAATTTATAAGACGTGTTTTGAAAAGTTCAAATCGAAGCAGTGATGCAAATATTTCAAATCGATTTATTATGCGGACATTTTGTCTTGAATACCTTTCATCGGGTTCATACACTGGAATCAAAAGGTTTTCAATTTTGAACTTAGCATGTAAAATATCTAAGCGAGAAAAAAACATAATACAACCATTAAAATACTCCGGTCGATATTTGCTGCACATTGTTCACTACATTTCAATAATTGATTTACTAGTATATGAAAAAAATAATCAGTAACGTTTAAGGAGGCTCGAGGGTATAAAAATTTCAGAAAAAAATCAAACATTTGTTTTTCATTACAAATTTTATTTATTTCCTTTTGTAGTTGTTACTTTATCATATGGTACAAAAATCATTCAAAACAATCAATTCATGTTGGCCCCAGATGACTTTCAAAATGTATACATCATTGAAAAAGTTCCAAATTATCTCCCTTTGGTGGAAAAATGCCATTTTTTGGCTCTAAAATTGAAATATCTTTTTCAACTCATCGGTGACCTATCTTTTTTAATATAATTTCCATATAAGCTGTACTTAAACTAAATTATTGTAAAATTTTAGCGATTTCTGTAATAAATTTCTTTTTTTTTATTTCGATATTACCTTTATTTCTCCTATTACTTCAACAGAAAAAACCCGCATTTACAAAAATGTATGCTTCTTTTGAAGGCAGATTGTGAGCGCAAATGAACGGTGACCCCACTTTTTTATTTTATTTTTCTATTAACTATAAGATAAAGTTCATTTATAGAAAAATATAGAGAAATCCTATATAAATGATTTAGACCCGCGAACCCCCTTAAATATCAATAAAGCATCAATATATTACATTCAGAAAATGGTTGTCCATAGCAACGTCACTAATGATAGTAATGCAAATGTATGATTATAAATGAGTTCAAATCAAACTTTAAAATGTTAAACGCGTATGACAGAGGTTTCTAAATAGCTGTCATAACTTTCAACCATAACTTATGTTGGAATTCAGATACTTGGTTACTTAAACTTTTAAGAATATCGTAGGTGTCCCTTTGGGTAGTAACCAAGTTTTTAGGATTGTGTTTCTTTTACTGCAAATGATAGATGTTTTTGCCTCATCAGCATCAAAATGAAAAGCATATGTGCAAGAACACCTTTAAGTTTTCCGATGATATTTAATTACCAGAGATTATTATTTTTAAAACCCAGATAAACACATCAAGACAATGTTCAGACGCACAAAATATTAATTAGTCTCTTTCTATATGAATCACATTATTATTTGTTTGAATGATCCACACTTTTTCGGCGCTGTTAAATTAAAATACAGTTGATACATCGCATATAAAAATAAGGAGATATCGTATGGTTGCCAATCAGACAAATATCCATCAAAGTTCAGAAAGACAAAAAAAAGATAAGGAAATTAAAAGCGACCGTATGACAATACTTGTGTGAGAAAAGAAATTTTGAAAAGTCAAATGCGTCCGTTTGGAATTCCAACGAAGATATATCTTTTTCTCAGATTGAAAGATGTATACGAAAGACCTCGTATAGCCTAGATAATATTTGGTTAGTTGCGGGTAAATTTCGCAGTACATTTGGAGAATTTTGATTATCAAGATAACGGTATGTGCTGTTGGATTTATCTATTAGAGCCATAAACTATGATATAATTGCATAAATATTTCTAAAACACAATTTTTAAAGCTTTAACTGCATGTTTTAGCTATCTATATGCAACCAACGTAAATGAGTTGAATTATCCGATCTGGTTGTATGTATCCGAAATATTAGTTGCCTATTCTTGCAAAGTTTTGATGAGAGGTTATATGAATAACTTACCAGGTATTTGTACAGTTATTTGTTCTGTTTTGTTACTGTCTCCTATTGCATTTTGGGAAAACATTCTGAAAATGTATGTTTTACCCAGATGAAGATTTGGATTAGCCCACGAAATCCTATCGAAATTGCTGAAGTTCTTTGCCTGAATAGTCTTCCAAGTGTCAAGGTCTTTACGGCGATAATCTATGAAAAATGTCTGACTTAATCCTCCGTTGAAATTTCGAACCCATCTTATCCAAATCCCATTTGTAGTAGGAAATATGGTCACATTGAGAGGTATAGCGGGTGAACCTTAAAATGAAAGCATTAATTGTTCAGTCAGTAATCAGATTGATGTATTTTATAGATACATGAAAATAGTTTAAAAAAAAGAAAATCATTTGCACTACTGTGTGACCTAAATGCAAATTGTTGCATGGTTGTACCGAGAAAAAACATGTTATGCCGCTGTAAAGTAAACCAACACGATATTTCTGTCGTCGACTTTTGTACGTTATTTTTTCTCGAAATGAACCAAACGTGTTGGTTTACTTTAAACATAAGTTCGAATACCAAACTTTCTTACAAACACATTCATGTTTTTTGCTACATAATCAGTTCTGTTCTTATGTTTGATGATTATATTACCAACAGTATTTCAAAGTGATACTAAAATCGGTTACTTGTAATCAAACACAACTATTTTACTTGTCCGAATGTTTAGTTTCTCTTTTCATGTTTTACGCTACTAATCTGAATTAGAATTAAGTCCCCAAAAACAATATTATCAATCAAATCTGAAGCTATTTGATCTATAAGTTATATCTGTTAGTGTAAGCTATCAAGTTAAAAGGAAGTTTCAAACACTTCCGAATAAAAAAGATGTACATGCATTAATTCTTATCTCTAACCACATTTAAAGATACTTTTGTCCGAGGTTAACATAAAATTGAGAATGGAAATGGAGAATGTGCCAAAGAGACAACAACCCGACCTTAGAAAAAAACAACAGCAGAAGGTCACCAACAGGTCTTCAATGTAGCGAGAAATTCCCGCACCCGGAGGCGTCCTTCAACTGGCCCCTAAACAAATATATACTAGTTCAGTGATAATGAACGCCATACTAATTTCCAAATTGTACACAAGAAACTAAAATTAAAATAATACAAGAATAACAAAGGCCAGAGGCTCCTGACTTGGGACAGGCGCAAAAATGCGGCGGACATGTTTGTGAGATCTCAACCCTCCCCCTATACCTCTAGCCAATGTAGAAAAGTAAACGCATAACAATACGCACATTAAAATTCAGTTCAAGAGAAGTCCGAGTCTGATGTCAGAAGATGTAACCAAAGAAAATAAACAAAATGACAATAATATATAATTAACAACAGACTACTAGCAGTTAACTGACATGCCAGCTCCAGACTTCAATTAAACTGACTGAAAGATTATGATTTCATCATATGAACATCAGGCACAATCCTTCCCGTTAGGGGTTTAGTATCATACCATCATAACATATATGAGAAGAACATAACCCGTGTCATGCCAACAACTGGTTTTTGAATAAATGTGTTTAGTTCCGATGCAAAGACCCTATACGTGAATTAATATTAACGCCAAAATATGAAATCTTTAATGACCTGACAACAGTATCGTAACTATATCCCTTCTTAATAAGTCTATTCAAAGGTTTTGTTAGTTTTTGAGGTTAATACTGACACCTTTGTGCTTTATAAAGAATATTTCCATAAAAAATTGGATGTGAAATACCTGAACGTATAAGAAGTCTGCATGTTGAACTATATTTACGAATGATGTCTTTATACCGATGATTAACAGTTTGATTACTGGTTAATTTATTACACAGTCCTTTTTTATTTCACTACACTTACTCCAACTTTATGTGTTAAATGCAAACTCAATAATATCAAACCGTAAGGTATTATGTGTACCAGATGTGCATTTCTACATGTGATTTTCTTTCATTGATAGAATGCAAAACATTTGAAAATATAAATGAAATAAACTCTGTAAGGACAATGAAGGAGGTGTTTTGAAAAAATAAATGAAATAAACTCTGTAAGAACAATGAAGGAGGTGACATAAAATTGACAGTACCAATAAAATTGGCAACCAAGGAAATAGAATAAAAACAGTACATTATGAAGATATATACTGGTATTTTAATATTTTTGAGTTTGATACCAACAAATTTCAGTAAAATAATAATTCATATTTTCAATTGTCGCATATTCAAAACCTTACTTGCAATCAAAACCGATGTCTTGTGGCCACTATGACCAAAGTCGTTGATCGCTCTGAAAGTATATTCTGTAAAGTATTCTTGTGTCAGCCTCTCTAATTTTAACGTCACTCTGTATCCCTTTACATTGACTATGGATCCATGAAAGGATGCTAAAACTGATCTGTATTCAAAGATAATCTTTACGTTGGTTCCCGACGTTACACGATGGCCATGTTTATCAAATATTTCTATCGCAGTATATTTTGGATTACTGTGAATGTTTACAACAATCGATGCTGACATATGGTATTCACCGTAAATTGAGTCATCATTGTCAAAAATGAAAACCGGTTTGCCTGAAATAAATGAAATAAATGTAAATTGTTGGAAAATAAAAAATGTTTTTGTACAACATTTAGAAACTTGTTCTGTGAGTTTTTATCCTATTTCGTAGTGCATATATACATCAACACATGATCAATGTGATATTTCCGACCATATATATATATATATTGTTGTATCCTGTATGTTACAACCAGTGCTTTAAGGTCTATGTGTTAAAATAAAAAAATAAACAAAAATATTCGCAATTCTGTTTGCTAAATAAAGAAAAAGAGTAAAAGGTTTTACAAATGAAGACACAATATTTGTTTACCTGTCGTTTTTAAAGTTCCAAACATTGAACGAAGGTGTACCCTTTGTCATTAGATAATAAATAGGGGTTAGATAACTTACATGTATAAATGATTATTAGTCATTTTATATTCAAGTGTTGAATAATACACATAACATTGAGTACGACTTATTAACAGACATACTGAAACACAGTTACGAACGTAAATTATCAGACTCAGCAGGACTAACATTGTTTTTGACGTCTCATTATCAATGCAATTGAAATTTCACTCTTTCTGTGCTTTACCAATACATATTATAAAAAAACTAATCAAAGATCTCAAGTCAATACATTATTATGCCAAATATTCGTTCATCTACATAACATACATCAACGGTGCTTGACTAGTTTTTATTTATCATCGATTTTATCTCGTTTTAAAAAAATGTAGTTGGTGAGTTCTGTTGATTTACATATTTTAGGGAGACCTATTTTTACAGATATGATGCTGATAACACCAATAAATAAGTTTAACAAACTACAGATCTCTGTGATGTTTGGTTGATAAGCTCTTTATTTTGAAATAATATTTAGATTTTCAATTCAATAGGCGTCAATCATCAATGAAAGAAATGTCTAAAAGCACATCCATTCAGATAAATTGGTACTTTTGTTATTGCAAATCAAACAGTTGTGTTGATAACAGGTTTTGTGCATATATGGTATATACATTTAAACATATCCATGCAAATCTGACCAGATGTGAAAATAAAAATATGGATACATCTATTCAGAAGAAGAACAAATGATATGGAAAGTAAAAATTGTTTCTTTTGTCGTATATTCCCTGTTTACAAAATCATAAAAGTACAACTAGTAAACTACATTTAAAGGATCAATATGATTGAGTTTATCTTTAGTGTTCATTAGAAGTATTAACTTGAAAGCGTACCTTTGACATCTAACAACATATCTGAATATTGCTTCATGAGACCATTGCTATCAGGTATTCCATTACTCACAGTACATCTGTAGAAACCATTATTCTGATAATCAGTTTCATTAACAGTGTCGACTGGTAATATAAAACTGCCATTTGTATTTCCAGTTAGAAATCAAATATGATCACCATAATCTGATTTATGTTCCCATTTACCAAATGGGTATGCTTCCGGATTTTAACTTGCAATGCATGTCAACATTTCAAATGTGATATCGTTGGTATAGTTAATATACTTTATCCTTTTCTTTTTATTAATTTAAAGTTTAATACGGGAATGACACACGCATGCTTATTTCCCAGTTGAAAGCTTCAATACTTACAAAAAAATGCTACGTCTACTTCAACATTCCCTGTTGAGATCAAATTACTAGTACTCGCTGTACACGTGTATCTCCCTGTATTTGTTCTTTTAACAACATGTATGTATAATGTAGATAAGGTTGAAATTAAATTAGTTCTTTTTTTCCACGTAAAACTATTGGGTTCCGGATTTCCCTCAGAATTACATCTAATTGTCAGGGAATGTCCCTCAATTATCATTATTTGAGATTCGTTCTTTTTCAGATATACACGTGGAGTATCTATAAAATAAGCATAACACAAATGTTTAGGTATGATAATTTTTTAAACACGAAATATAATTAATCTTATCAACAATCATTGTAATACTTTGGGATTTTCCTTATTACTATCTTTATCGCATATAGTTTATGTTCAAATATCAAAAAAAAACATATAAGTACATGTTAAGATTCAGCATATCAAAAACACCCAAGAATTCAATTTTTGTTAAAATAAAGCTAAGATTAATTTTGAACCCTTTGGACCTTCATGTAGACCAATTTAAAAAAAAAGGACCAAAAATTATGAATCTGAATACACGGTTAGATTTGGCATATCGAAGAACCCCAATAATTCATTTTTTGATGAAATCAAACAAAGTTTAATTTTGGACCCTTTTAGCCCCTAATTCATTGGGACCAAACCTCCCAAAATCAATCCAAACCTTCCTTTTGTGGTCATAAACCTTGTGTGAAAACTTCATAGATTTCTATTAACTTATAATAAAGTTATTGTGCAAAAACAAGAAAAATGATTGTTTGGGGCCTGTTTTTGGCCCCTAATTCCTAAACTGTTGGGACCAAAATCAATCCCAACCGTACTTTTGTGGTCATAGACCTTATGCTAATATTTCATAGATTTATGTTTACTTATACTAAAGTTATTGTGCGAAAACCAAGAAAAATGCTTATTTGGGCCCTTGTTGGCCTCTAATTCCTAAACTGTTGGGACCAAAACTCCCAAAATCAATCCAAACCTTCCTTTTATGGTCAACCTTGTTTAAATTTCATAGATTTCTATTTACTTTTACTAGAGTTAGAGTGCGAAAACCAAATGTCTTCGGACAACGACGACGTTAACGACGACGATGCCAACGTGATACCAATATAACGACTAAAAAAAATTTTCAATTTTTTCGGTCGTATAAAAATGAAAAGACATTTGTTACATAATAGCATTATGCGAACTAAAGTTTAAAATGACATTTACCGGAAATAAATTCACTAATAGAATATGTTATTTATATCAAAACTCACTAATACTTTAAGAAATATGTAAATTTTCTAGAAATTTGTGTTAAATTAATACGCTTCCGACTAGGTCTGGTCACATTAATTTTAAGTTGGATAGATCAAAGCTGTGTTTGCAGTATATGGGGCGCATTTGCTGATTTATTGCACAATTCAAAATATTTTAACAAATACCAAACATATGTGTTTAAGAATCATTTTATTTCAATTGATCCAATTAAGGGGAGATAACTCTTTTATTAAAAAAATATACTGGTCTGATAGGGAAATTTTTTTTTTACTTGTAACATGAAAACAAGTTCGGAAACACCGTTTTTTTTTCTTTTTATTTTCTTACAACATATTATAAAACCCATATTCTCATAATCTATTTTAAAATTCTACCTCATAGATTTTTTTTTAAACACAAAAATGTGTTTTTGCATGATCATTCTAAGCAAATTTAGGCAATTTCAACGATTTATATATTTATCAAATATTTGAAAAGAGCATAAAAAAATCTTCAATTTAGTAAAGTACAAAATAAAAATCTATATAAGGAAACTTATGACTTACTTTTGTATGCCATTTCCAAAATACCATAGAGCTCCTCTAGGAATACATAAATTTCAAAAGTTTCCGCACCATTCTCGTTGACTTTTTAATCATATTCTCAAGACCTGAATAGTAAAAATGTTATACCTTTTTAAATTGTAGTAATCTGTAAATGTGTAGCCTGTTTTTCTGATGATTCCCAAAGTTTGATATTTGTCAAAAGATCATGGTACTTTTCTTTGGGGTGTATGCTCCCTGTTTTCCTGATTTGAATTTAGACAGCAAAGATTCAAGAAATTTGTATTTAATAGGCATGTTGCAACTTAATGCTAATAGTGCAGATAAAGAAGTGAAAAAGACCTAGGGTTATTAAACAAAATTTACGAAAAGAAAATTTACTTAAGAACATTGGAAAAATGGTGTGAACAAAAAAATATATCTTTATTTTGGCTACGTTTTACCAGTTCAAACCAGCTGAAGTAGTAAAGTGTAAAATATTTCAAATCATCATTATAATTATTATTTTGAATCTAACCCACTTTTCTATCTTTTCTATTGGGTACAATCAAATTTTAAAATTCATTTTTTATTTTTTGTAATTTTACAATGTCAGTCCTTGTAATCCGCCGATCCGTAGATTTTTACATTAATAGGCTCGATATGCTATAGGCCGCAAAATTATACGAGTTAACTGTTAAACTTAGGAGTGTGAATTCGCATTGTAATAAGACGTGTCCCGGTATTGGTCAATCCACCGTTTATGTATTTACCTATGAAATTTTATTTGTAATTGTGATCGGATATTGATTTGAAATTAACCTGTGACGTTACGCTTTGTTACGTATATATCCACTCATGTTACAATGTGTTACATACACAACCTTCGTGTATTTTTCCAATTATAGTTGATGTGTTTCACTCGGCTTTAGTTTGTAACCCGCGGATTTCTATTTGTTGCATTCACTTATTACTTAGGTAATATTTGCGTGATGTTACACTATTGTTTCAGATAAGGGTGAAGGTTTGGTACAATCGAAAAACGTTCAAACCCTAGGTCATGAATCTAATGTTCAGTAGTTGTTGTTTGTTGATGTGGTTCATAAGTGTTTTACATTGTTTGTTTTTATATAGATTAGACCGTTGGTTTTACGGCGTTGGTATGGTTTCAGTATTTTTTGGGGGCCCTTTATAGCTTTCTGTTAGGTGTGAGCCGAGACTCCGTGTTGGAGACCGTACTTTTACCTATAATGTTTACTTTAACAAATTGCAACTTTGATAGAGAGTTGTCTAATTGGCACTACTACCACAGCTTTATATGTCTAATTATTAGCTCATCTAGCCAGGATCGGTCATGGCAAGCTTTTTTCAATCACTTGCTGACCATCTGTCCTCCTACATAAACACTTTTCAAAAAACCGCCTGCACTACAGTATAAACTGAAATTCATCGGAATGATTGTTAGGAAATTCCTATATTTATAATTTCTTGACTAAATAAGGGTTCACCAAACAACATGACTGCAAACATTTCTATAACTGAACATAGGACGAAAATGCAAGTAGTTATCCGATTTTTGAAAACCTTGTTGTCAATTTAAAAGAAATCTGACTGGGTTGGTGAAAATGCTGAAAATGACAAGGTAACATACTTAATTAATTATTTGTGACCAAGTTTTACTGATATTGACTTTTATCTTAGTTCAAATCTATCTATAGATACTAGTAGAAATATATTCAAGACAGCAACAATATTCAAGAGTATTAAGATCCATAAAAACTAATGGAAAACTTTGCATATGATTTTTGTTTGTCCTGAATTTAATGTTAATATCAATATCGGGTATTCTACAAATTTAGAAATTCATGCTCCATGTAGCCTCCATGTTTTTTGCTAACCAAATAAAAAAGATGAAATGTGTTAATAGGACAATATTCCAACACGAAAAAGTCTTTGGACCTAGGACATTTTCAACTTAACAAGTTGCAATTGATTTACTGCATATGTTCATAAATTCATCAATGGTTTAATGCACATAACTAAATTAACAATTATTGGTAATGCCAACAGTATCAGGACATAATTTGGGTGTAACAGTAAGGTAACTGTTAGTTTAAATCTCAGTCCCCAATGATGTATATTAAATAATCGATATTAGTTGGAGATTTTATGGACATAATTGTGCAAATCGTGATACAAGCATGAATTTTGGTATAACGGTAGACTAAATGATACTTAAAAGAAACCGCTGCTGGCCAGAAAAAAAAATCATTTATTCAAGATGGCCACCACACATTTCGGAAATGGCGTCATTACAAAGTGACAATAATTCGTTAATCCTTTAAAAGGTGTGTTATATGTAAAATCCAATGTTATATTTGATAAAAAGTAAATGACAGTTCCTAAATTACGACTTGACAATACATTAATGAAACTAAAGGTGACTTCTGGTTTCAAAATACCTGCAAAAAAGTCAAAAATTTTAATTTTTATATTTTCAAGCAACTTCACAAGGGATGTATAATCCAATGTAAGTTATGATAAAACGTTTTTAAAATGTTCTAAGTAGGACAAAACAACTGATAAATGAAGAAAAATAGTGACTTCCAGTTCCAAAATGGCGGCAAATACGTAGAAAATATTTTATAATTTCCACCAACTAAACAAGTGTTAACACTCTTTGTTAAGTTAAAATGCCTAGTTTGGTTAGAAAGACAGGTTGCTTATTTTATAATTATCTGATAGTTGCCTATACAAAAACCCGTACAAGGAAGGCTATAACGGTAGCATCTACAGTTAACAACACAGCGCGATTTTCGCCCCGGCATTTCAAAATTTTGTACACGAGTATGCAACGGCAGTCAAAGAAGTCCATTTGGGTTTCCAACTGTCATTGATTCTTTCTTTCATCCAATCCCAGAATTCATGACTTAGAACACGTACCTGTCGAATACATGAATCAGGCTGAGCCCAAACAACTCCTCCTTGATATACTTCTCTTTTGATGTGCTCTGGAAAAGAACCTCTTGTAGGCGGAATTGCATTACAATGCCGCTGCTTCCTTGTAAACCATTCACATCGTGCCTCGCTTCATACTTAAGCCTAAAAACATCCTTTACATCTGGAAAACCTTCCATTGTTAGCCAAGCTGACCTTTTGCCTTTCTCATGATAATTCGACAAAGTGCCACATCCACTAAATGCATGGACGAAAGAAAGAGCAGCTACAAAAGGACCAAACGCATTTGATATGTCACGTGCAGGAAGCCATCAACAGTCGTTATTCCTTCCATAACCTATCCAAAATTTGTTCTACCTAATTTTGCGATTGCTGCAATTATTGATACTATAACATCTGTGTCAGTACTACCTAAAATTACGTTTTACAACACTTTTCATAATCATGCCGAACATGGACAAACATTCGTTTATCTGCTTCTTCGTGATTACAAGGGGATATATAGCAAGTATCTTTATTGAAATTGCAAAGAATATTTTCACCATGAGTAATATACACATTTTTATTAGTCTCTTAAGAAGCAATTTTGTCAGCAAGAAACTTGAACAATTTCGTTTTGTGGACATCTTCACAGAGAAAACTACTCCATACCCTTGGTGTTCTACCAGAACCAACATCATCTTGCACAAGAACCTTGGTTTTGTCTTGTCACAGCCTTTAAATTATTCATTCAGTAAACATCAAATACAATTTCTACTTTTGAATACTTTTCGATGCAAGATTTTATATAAGGTAGTATGACATCATTAGCATAATCATCAACTATATTTGCCCAACTTTGTGACCTGGAATTAACCATTGCTGCCCCACCAACGATAAATGCGTCCAAATTTGGATCAGCAAATCGCAGAATGTTTCAAGTAAACCCATTTGCAGCGATTTATTACCACTATTTCAAGTGACATCCTGAGATAAAGACAGAGGAGCAGTTTGGTTTCTATGGATAAAGAAATTCTCCAAGTAAAACTGTCTACTGTGACAAGAAATGAAAAGTCTAGAAAAGATATCGCAATCACTTTTAATGTTCTCTAGCTTTGTTTTTGACAAAGACGTTTCCAGTTTCATTTTGCGGCCAAAATAGGAAGTTGGTCTTTTTTATTTGGTTATAAAAAGCAGGTTCTCCTTCGTTTTGCATTTGCTTTTAAAAAATCTTCGTATTGTTTGGACCAATGTCTTGGAGTTTATTTACATATCTTACCTGTTTCCGAATCAACAATTTCCTAAATGGAGTATTCTTTTTTACAAATCTGACGACTCTTCTAGGATTGAATTTCCAACCTCGTTCAGCACTTTGCAAAGCATTTAAAGCTGTTTAAAGAAATCTTTTTGTCTTTTCGTAGAGTCTTCATTATGTCGTTCGTCTGTTTTAGAATGACCCAAACTACTAGATCTTTCAAATTAATCTTCTAGTATACTGACTCCTGGTCCAGCTACCATCCATTTGTCTAAATGGGATGTTCGGTTAATCTTATGGCACCAATATCGCCCTTCACAATTGCATTATTCTGTTTTTGTGCCTGATCAATTGTGTTACAAGAAAGAAAGTTACTGGTCTTACGTACAGTGAAATTATCATTTTCAAATTCCATTGCCACCTGTGGGTGATGTTCAGGAAGGGAAGTCATATCTCAGAGATGAGTTGGTAACGATCGAGCATAATTTACACGCTCAAGACCTAAAACAATACGCTATCATGCTTTATATGGACTGTATGAAAAGTACGAAATCTCACTCATGAAATGAGCATAATACCAAAATCAGAAGAAGTTCTTGATAATATAATATAATTGAACGCCAGGAATTAAACTGTGGTCGAGATGACTCTATTTCCTTACACCAGTCTTGTAAATCATTGAACGTCACAGAGTCATGACATAATTATATATTCTGAGTTTAGCTTTCATAATCTGAAATTAACAATTTTTAAGCAAAATACATGCAGTTGTCTGATGCGCCTGTCGATTCCTAGGTACATTTGAACATACATAAAAAGAATCTGCCGTTCTTGGTGTTGCAATATTGGCTTCAGTAAGACAACTTGTCTATCCCCTATCACTCAATATATCACCCAGAGTTTTATAACAAGTCATTTCAATGTGCAATCCACCAAACATGACGATACACTTATATTTTCTTCACAAATCAGGCCATTCACACTGAATTTGCTTAAGCATTTCCAAAAGTGGCTGATCTGCAGTAACATTTGATGTTTCTCCAGATTAACTACATTTTCGCCTTAACCATCGAATACCTGAGAATTGCCTCGTAGTGCATACAAATCGCTCTTGATGTCTATAAATAGTTTGCACATGCGCAAAAGTGTGAAACACATGTGTATCATAACCTTGAAAAATGTTATTAAACCAATTCATAATATCATTAGAAATCCAAAAACACTAAATATATAGTAAATAGTTCAAATGTTTTTGAAAGAATTTTGTTACATTCTCGCGCATGCTCAAATACTGGATATGTCAAATATTCATTTTTGATAAATATGTGATGTAAGGATGGTAGCCACTAAACCTGGTAATTGGTTTTTACTAAAAGAAGTTCAAAGAAAAGTTTTCCAGAAAAATCGGTATTTTCAAACTAAAGAAAACAGCCATTTTAGAAAATGGCCGTGGCCATCTTGAAAAAAATATTTGTTTTAATGGCCAGCAATTATTTCTTACAAAGTATATAATAATGATGCTTTGTGGTAATTTTCATGCTTGTATCATCATTTGCACAATTCATTCGATTGTGTTTGTTAATATTTTCCACTATATTGGTTATGTGCAGTAACAGTAATAAACTGTTATCACAGAGATATGTCTCGCCTTTTTGTAAATTTGATAATGCAAATGTTGAAATTAAAATAACAATACTTTAACTTGTAAGTTGTGCAAGTATTAAAAGTCGATGAACCATGACTGAAGGTAAATCGCTAAACAATCTCCATGGAATGAGATGTGCCAATGCTAATACAACTGCATACCAAATACCATTGACTCATTATAAGTTGTTCCCTTTAAACAAACCTAAACACAAACATTAACTTGCAAAATATGTAAAAGTTTCAAAGTCAATGAACCATGATCAGAAGTGGGGCTATATAATCTCCATGGAAACAATGCTTTCATGCAAATACATTTGCATACCAAGTATCATTGGCTTTACATTAACAGTTCATCTTAAACTGATCTAATCACAAACTGATACATGTAAACAAAGCAAAAGTTTCAAAGTCAATAGACCATGACTGAGGGGACCGTGGAAATAAGATGTGCTAATGCTTATACAACTGAACACAAATTTACATTGACCTACCACTAATGGTTCCCCTTGAACTGACATAATCACAAAATAATGCATATTAACTTAGCAAAATTTTTAAAGTCTATAGACCATAACAAAGGGGGCGGAGCCAAATGATCTCCATGGAAATGAGATATGCTAAAGCTTATACAACTGCATACCAAATGTCGTTGACCTACCACTAGTGGTTCCCCATAAATTGACCTGATCACAAACTAGTACATGTAAACTAAGCAAAAGTTTCAAAATCAATAGACCATGACTGAGGGGACCATGGAAATTAGATGTGCTAATGCTTATACAACTAAACACCAATTTAAATTGGCCTACCACTAATGGTTCCCCTTGAACTGACATAATCACAAACTAATACATGTTAAATTAGCAAAATTTTCATAGTCTATAGACCATTACTAAGGGGGCGGAACCAAATAATCAAATAACTGCATACCAAATGTCATTGACCTACCGCTAGTGGTTCCCCATAAATTGACCTGATTACAAACTAGTACATGTAAACTATGAAAAGTTTTAAAATCAATAGACCTTGACTGAGGGGGCGGGGCCAAATAATCTCCATGGTAATGAGATGTACCAATGCTAATACAACTGCATACCAAATATCATTGACTTACCACTAGTGGTACACCACGAACTAGACCTAATCACAAACTAATACATTGTTGACGCCGGAAACATCATACCTATGTCTTTTTTACTCCGTCAAGGCGAGACAAAAATCCAATTGCATGTGTTGGTTCAATCTATTCATATCTTTATTTATGTTTACATCGCGTATATGGTCATCTGAGGTCAAATCGATAGTTAATTAGATAGCGTCTGGACTAAAATACACAAAATGAACCTACATATCATCTACCCCATGCTCTGTAAACTGTTTATTTTAGACTTTTGGTAGTTTGGATAAATGTTTCACATTGTTATAAATCAAATATGAGAATTTGAGTCAATTCGGTGACCATGAACTTGACAGCTATTGCCCCTTTGACATCTTACACAAGTTATGCAAATATTCTCCAAGTCAAAGAAACATGACTGAGTTACATGGCTAAACAATCTCCAATCAACATTGGCCTACCACTAATGGTTCCCCTTGAAATGACCTTATCACAAACTAATACATGATAACTAAGAAAAATTACCAAAGTCAATAGACCATGACTAAGGGGGCGGAGCCAAATTATCTCCATGGAAATGAGATATGCCAATGATTATACAACTGCATACCAAATATTATTGACCTACCATAGTACCAATTGTGGTTCTTCATTAACTAACCTAATCACAAACGAATACATGTATTAAAAATAAGAAAAAAATTCAAAGTCGATAGACCATGACTAGAGGGCGGACCCAAATTATCTCCATGGAAATAAGATATGCCAATGCTTATACAACTGCATACCAATTATCATTGACCTACCACTTGCGGTTACCCATAAACTGACCTAATCACAAACTAATACATATAGAATAATCAAAAGTTCCTAAGTCAATAGACCATGACTGAGGGGGCAGGGCCAAATAAACAAAATGAAATGAGATGTGCCATTACTAATGCAACTGTATACCAAATATGATTGACCTACAACTTGTGGTTCACCATAAACTAGACCTAATCTCAAACTAAAACAGTGTTGACGCCGTCGCCGCCTATGTCTCGCTTTTTGACTCCGTCAAGGCGAGACAAAAATTGCATGTTATACTTGGATTTTCATTCAGGATTTTGTAGTCAAAAAAATGGACTAAATTATTTTGGTCGTGATATGAAGTGATATCCCAATTTTGCCATGGTTAGTACAACAGCTGGAAGAAAATAAATAGAAATGCTTTATTGATATTTTTTTTGTATATTTTTTGCCCTTGATGGAACATTTCGCAACAAAAGACACAGATCAGGGTTAATACCAAAATTGTATTTTGATGATGGTGATGTGATTGTAGATCTTACTTTACTGACATTCTTCTACTTATAATTATCTCTTTACATAATGAACTTTGCCCATTAGTTACAGAGGATAATATTTTGTTAAAATTTACAAAAATTTACAAAATTTATAAAAATTGCAAAAAATTGACTGTAAACATGATAAAGGGCAATAACTCATTAAGGGGTCAACTGATCAATTTGGTCATGTTAACTCATGTATAGATCTTACTTTGCTGAACAATATTTCTGTTTACAATTTATCTCTTTTTATAATAATATTCAAGATAATAACCAAAAACGGCAAAATTTCCTTTCAAATTACCAATTCAGGGGCAGCAACTCAACAAGCCGTTGTCTGATTCGTCTGAAAATTACAGGGCAGATAGATCTTGACTTAATAAACAATTTAACCCATGTCTGATTTGCTCTAAATGCTTCGGTTTCAGGGTTATAGGCCAAAATCTACATTTATCCCTTTGTTCTATTTTTAGCCATGGCGACCATCTTGGTTGGTTGGCCGGGTCGTCGAACACATTTTTATAAACTAGATACCCCAATGATGATTGTGGCCAGTTTGGTTTAATTTGGCCCAGTAGTTTCAGACGAGAAGATTTAGTAAAAGTTAACGACGACGGACGACGATGACGGAAAATGTGTCTGTTGACCCAGCAAAGATGGCCACCATGGCTAAAAATAGAACATATGGGTAAAATGTAGATTTTTGCTTATATCTCTGAAACCAAGTCATTTAGCAGCAAATGAGACATGGAGTTATATTGTTTATCAGGTCAAAATCTGTCTGTTCTGAAATTTTCAGATGAATCAGACATCCTGTCCTTGGATTGCTGCCCCTTAATTGGTAATTTTAAGGACATTTTGCCTCTTTTGGTTATTATCTGGAATATTATTATAGATAGAGATAAGCTGTAGACAGCAATAATGTTCAGCAAAGTAAGATTTATAAAAAAAAATAAACATAACCAAAATGATCAGTTGACCCCTTAGAGAGTTATCGCCCTTTCTAGTCAATTTTGAACAATTATTCGTAAAATTTTGTAATCTTCTACAAAAATCTTCTCCTCTTAAACTATCAAGGCAAATTTGAGCAAACTTGTCTACAATCATCATTCGGGTATCTAGTTTCAAAAATGTGTCCGATGACCCAGCCTGGGAACAAAGATGGCCGACATGGCTTAAAATAGTACATAGGTTAATGCAGCTTTTGGCTCATATCACAGAAACAAAAACATTAAGACGTTGATAATTGTGTTCGTTAGGTCAAGGTCTATCTGCCCTGAAATTTTCAGACCAATCAGCCAGCATGTTGTTGGGTTGCTTCCCCTGAATTGGTAATTTAGAAACAAATTTGCAGCTTTTGGTTATTATTCTGAATATTATTATAGACAGAGATAATTTCTAAGTTTTTACAGTAATAATGTACAACAAAGTAAGACCTACAAATAAGTCAACATGATCAAAATGGTCAATTGACTCCTTAAGGAGGTGTTGCCCTTTATCATGTGTATAGTCAATTCTTAACAATTTTCAACAGTTTTTACAAAATATTTTAATTACTTGGCCAAATTCATTATAGATAGAGATAATTGTAAGCAACAAGAATGTTAGTAAGATCTACAAACACATCACTATCGTCAAAATACAATTTTGTCATGAATCCATCTGTGTCCTTCGTTTATGATATGCAAATATACCAAGGTGAACGACACAGGCTTTTCAGAGCATCTAGTTCTATTTTTAAAGTCACACAATGCATGATTAGAGCATTAAACACGATTTGGACAAGAAAAAAATGTTGAAAACCAGTTTACAGACTTTTTTTCTAAACACCTTCAGCTATTGGGCAGATTTTTTGGTATTCGAGTTTCCTATTATAAGTTTCTGATCAAGTTAAAGTTTCTTTCAACTCTGGTTTTTTTTTATCTATACACTTATTTGATATGTAAATCTTCCAAAGCTAATCATTACCTTTTTAATACACAAAATATAGTGCATTGATTGTAACATTCTATACATCCTTTCCATGAACATTTACAGATATTTATTAATTTAAATATCTATATATATATATATATATATATATATTATTCTAGTGGTCTCTTCTCCCGTTTTAGCTCACCTGGCCTTAAAGGCCAAGGGAGCTTTTCCTATCACTTGGCGTCCGTCGTCCGTCATCGTCGTCCGTCGTCGTTAACTTTAACAAAAATCTTCTCGTCAGAAACTACTGGGCCAAATTAAACCAAACTGGCTACAATCATCATTGGGGTATCTTGTTTAGAAAATGAGTTCGGTGACCCGGCCAACCAACCAAGATGGCCGCCATGGCTAGAAAAAGAACATAGGGGTAAAATTTAGATTTTGGCTTATAACTCTGTAACCGAAGCATTTAGAGCAAATCAGACATGAGTTAAATTGTTTATTAAGTCAAGATCTATCTCCCCTGAGATTTTCAGACGAATCAGACAACGGGTTGTTGAGTTGCTGCCCCTGAATTGGTAATTTGTAAGGAAATTTTGCCGTTTTTGGTTATTATCTTGAATATTATTATAAATAGAGATAAACTGTAAACAGCAATATTGTTCAGCAAAGTAAGATCTATAATTAGGTCAACATGACCAAATTGATCAGTTGACCTCTTAAGGAGTTATTGCCCTTTACCATGTTTACAGTCGATTTGTAGCAATTTTTAGCAATTTTTTAAATTTTTGTAAATTGTAACAAAATATTATTCTCTGTAACTAATGGACAAAGTTCATTATTTATAGAGATAATTGTAAGTAGCAAGAATGTTCAGTAAAGTGAGATCTACAAACACATCACCATCATCAAAATACAATTTTGGTATTAACCCTGATCTTTTTAATATGCACATAGACCAAGGTGAGTGACACAGGCTCTTAAAAACCTCTAGTTTTCAGCATCTTCATTCAAAAAGATTCTTTATTCTAGATAATTTTTCTGTTAATAAACCATTGTTTGTTTTTTTCTGTTTCTAAATGTTCCATCAAGGGCAAAACATATACACAAAAAAATATCAATAAAACATTTCTATTTATTTTCTTCTAGCTGTTGTACTAACCATGGCAAAATTGGGATGTCACTTCATATCACGACCAAAATAATTTAGTCCATTTTTTTTAGTACAAAATCCTGATTGAGAGTCCAAGTATTACATGCATTTTTTGTCTCGCCTTGACGGAAGCAAAATGCGAGACATAGGCGGCGACGGCGTCAACAATGTTTTAGTTTGTGGTTAGGTCTATTTTATGGTGAACCACAAGTGGAAGGTCAATCATATTTGGTATGAAGTTGGAGCTTATTTGGCCCTGCCCCCTCAGTCATGGTCTATTGACTTAGAATCTTTTGATTATTCTATATGTATTAGTTTGTGATTAGGTCAGTATATGGGTAACAACAAGTGGTAGGTCAATGATATTTGGTATTCATTTGTATAAGCATTGGCATATCTCATTTCCGTGGAGATAATTTGTCTCCGCCCCCTTAGTCATTGTCTAATGACTTTGAATCTTTTGCTTACTTTACATGTATTAGTTTGTGATTAGGTCATTTTATGGGGAACCACAAGTGGTGGGTCAATGATATTTGGTATGAAGTTGGAGCTTATTTGGCCCTGCCCCCTCAGTCATGGTCTATTGACTTAGAATCTTTTGATTATTCTATATGTATTAGTTTGTGATTAGGTCAGTATATGGGTAACAACAAGTGGTAGGTCAATGATATTTGGTATTCATTTGTATAAGCATTGGCATATCTCATTTCCGTGGAGATAATTTGTCTCCGCCCCCTTAGTCATTGTCTAATGACTTTGAATCTTTTGCTTACTTTACATGTATTAGTTTGTGATTAGGTCATTTTATGGGGAACCACAAGTGGTGGGTCAATGATATTTGGTATGCAGTTGTATAAGCATTGGCATATCTTATTTCCAAGGAGATAAATTGGCTCCGCCCCCTAGTCATGGTCTATTGACTCTGATTTGTTTTTCTTATTTTTAATACATGTATTAGTTTGTGATTAGGTTAGTTAATGGGGAACCACAAGTGGTGCTCTGGTAGGTCAATGAGATTTGGTATGCAGTTGTATAAGCATTGGCATATCTCATTTCCATGGAGATAATTTAGCTTCGCCCCCTTAGTCATGGTCTATTGACTTTGATAAGTTTTCTTATTTTTAATAAATGTATTAGTTTGTGATTAGGTCATTTCAAGGGGAACAATTAGTGATAGGCCAATGTTGATTGGAGATTATTTAGCCATGTAACTCAGTCATGTTTCATTGACTTGGAGAATATTTGCATAACTTGTGTAAGATGTTAAAGGGACACTAGCTGTCAAATTCGTGGTCACCGATTTGACTCAAATTATTTGATTCATAACAATGTAAAATATTTATCCAAACTACCAAAAGTCTAAAATCAACAGTTTAACAGAGCATGGGGTAGATACTATGTAGGTTCGTTTCGTGTGTATATTAGTCCAGACGCTAGTTTGTGATTAGGTCTAGTTCGTGGTGAACCACTAGTGGTAGGTCAATGATATTTGGTATGAAGTTGTATAAGCATTGGAACATCTCATTACCATGGCGATTATTTGGCCCCGCCCCTTCACTCAAGGTATATTGACTTTAAAACTTTTCATAGTTTACATGTACTAGTTCGTGATTAGATAATTTTTAGGGAAACACTAGTGGTAGGTCAATGATATTTGGTATGCAGTTGAATAAGCATTAGCATATCTCATTTCCATGGAGATAATTTGGCTCCGCCCCCTTAGTCATGCTCTATAGACTTTGAAAATTTTGCTAAGTTAACATGTATTATTTTGTGATTATTTCAGTTCATGGGGAACCATTAATGTTAGGCCAATGTAAATTGGTGTTCAGTTGTATAAGCATTAGCACATCTAATTTCCATGGTCCCTTCAGTCATGGTCTATTGACTTTGAAACGTTTGCTTAGTTTACATGTATTAGTTTGTGATTAGATCAGTTTGAGATGAACTGTTAATGTTAAGTCAATGATACTTGGTATGCAAATGTATTGGCATTTGAAAGCATTGTTTCCATGGAGATTATAAAGGCCCACCCCTGACCATGGTTCATTGACTTTTACATTTTTTACAAGTTAATGTTTGTGTTTAGTTTTGTTTAAAGGGAACAACTTATAATTAGTCAATGGTATTTGGTATACAGTTGTATTAGCATTGGCACATCTCATTCCATTGAGACTGTTTAGCCATTTACTTTCAGTCATGGTTCATCGAATATTTGAATAACTTACATGTTAAAGTATTGTTATTTTCATTTCAACATTTGCATTATCAAAAGGCGAGACATATCTCTGTGATAACAGTTAATTACTTTTACTGCACTTAACCAATATCGATTATTTAATATACATCATTGGGGACTGGGTTTTAAGCTAACGGTTACCTTGCTGTTACACCCAAATTTTGTCCTGATACTCTTGGCATTAACAATAATTGTTAATTTAGTTATGTGCATTAAACCATTGATGAATGTATGAACATATGCAGTAAATCAATTGCAACTTGTTAAGTTGAAAATGTCCTAGGTCCAAAGACCTTTTCGTGTTGGAATATTGTCTTATTAACACATTTCATCTTTTTTATTTGGTTAGCAAAAAAATAGAGGCTACATGGAGCATGAATTTCTAAAATAAGAAAATACGCCATACTGATATTAACATTAAACTCAGGACAAAAAAAATCATATACAAAGCTTTCCATTAGTTGTTATAGATCTTAATATTCTTGAATATTGTTGCTGTCTTAAATGTATGTCTACAAGTATCTATAGATAGATTTGAACTAAGATAAAAGTCAATATCAGTAAAAATTGGTCACAAATAATTAATTAAGTATGTTACGGACAGTATAACTCCTATAAGCGCAACAACTCCTATTAGAATCCATCTGATAATGTTGGTTAAACAGATATATGCAGATGAATCTTTTCATTTTCAGCATTTTCACCAACCCAGTCAGATTTCTTTTAAATTGACAACAAGGTTTTCAAAAATCGGATAACTACTTGCATTTTCTGCCTAAGTTCAGTTATAGAAATGGTTGCAGTCATGTTGGTTGGTGAACCCTTATTTAGTCAAGAAATTATAATCTAGGAATTTCCTAACAATCATTCCGATGAATTTCAGTTTATACTGTAGTGAAGGAGGTTTCTGAAAAGAGTTTATGTAGGAGGACAGATGGTCAGCAAGTGATTGAAAAAAGCTTGCCATGACCCATCCTGGTTAGATGAGCTAATAATTAGATATACAAATATGTGGTAGTAGTGCCAATGAAACAACTCTCCATCGAAGTTGCAATTTGTTAAAGTAAACATTATAGGTAAAAGTACGGTCTCCAACACGGAGTCTCGGCTCACACCTAACAGAAAGCTATAAAGGGCCCCCAAAAAATATTGAAACCATACAAACGCCGTAAAACCAACAGTCTAATCTATATAAAAACGAGCAATGTGAAACATCTATGAACCACATCAACAAACAACAACTACTGAATATTAGATTCATGACCTAGGGTTTGAACGGTTTTTTATTGTACCAAACCTTCACCCTTATCTGAAACAATAGTGTAACATCACGCAATATATTACCTAAGTAATAAGTGAATGCAACAAATAGGAATCCGCGGGTTACAAACTAAAACCGAGTGAAACACATCAACTATAATTGGAAAAATACACGAAGTGTGTGTATGTAACATGAGTGGATATACGTAACAAAGCGTAACGTCACAGGTTAATTTCAAATCAATATCCGATCACAATTACAAATAAAATTTCATAGGTAAATACATAAACGGTGGATAGACCAATACCGAGACACGTCTTATTACAAAGCGAATTCACACTACTCAGTAAAACAGTGATCTCGTAAAATTTGCGGCCTAAAGCATATCGAGCCTATTAATGTAAAATTCGACGGATCGGCGGAATATAACGTCTGACAATGTAAAATTACAAAAAATAAACATAAATTTTAAAATTTGATTGTACCCAATTGAAAAGATGGTTAGATTCAAAATAATAATTATAATGATGATTTGAAATATTTTACACTTTACTACTTGAGCTGGTTTGAACTGATAAAACGTAGCCAAAATAAAGATATATTTTTTTGTTCACACCATTTTTCCAATGTTCTTATTGAATAAGTGAATTTTCTTTTTGAAAATTTTGTTTAATATTCCTAGGTCTTTTTCACTTCTTTATCTGCACTATTACCATTAAGTTGCAACATGCCTAGTATTCAAGAAAAATTTCTTTAATCTTTGCTGTCTAAATTCAAATCAGGAAAACAGGGATCATATACCCGAAGGAAAAGTACCATGATCTTTTGGCAAATATCAAACTTTGGGAATCATCAGAAAAACAGGCTACAGATTTACAGATTACTACAATTTAAAAAGGTATAACATTTTTACCATTTGAGGCCTTGCGAATATGATTATAAAGTCAACGAGAATGGTGAGGAGCTCTATGGGATTTTGGAAATGGCATAAAAAAGTAAATTATAGTTATAAATTTCCCGAGATAGATTTTTATTTTGTAATTTGCTAAATTGAAGATTATTTTATGCTCTTTTCAAATATATGATAAATATATAAGTCAACGAATTAAACATCGTATAAATGACACATGTAGTAATCTCTTATCATATATTTAAGAACAATGGTAGGCATCAATTTTTATGTAAACTGGGTCAAAAACCAATTACTGTAGAAGCAGAAATTTTCGTGGAGGACTACATTTCGTTTATTTCGTAGAAAGAATATAACTACGAAATTAAAAACCCCACGAAAATTTAACATTTATATGATATTAATTCCATTTATTGGAATCCACGACATTAAATCCCCATGAAATCTTATTAAGACACAAAAAACATGAAATTGTAACCCTACGAAAATTAGGGTTTCTAAAGTAGTAAATTAAATATTTTCAATGAGTGTGACACAATCTCTTCTTCAGCCCAGTGTATGAATATTCGCGTATAACTACTTTTTTTGCCACCAAATGCTGTTACAGCATATCGAAAAACCTGAATATCATAAACGTCAGTTTCTGAAAATTGAATATATTAGCAGAGGTGTGGATTTTATCAATTATCTAGTATATGTAATGACTACCTTTCAAAACTTTCTACCTCCTTATTTTAATAACACAGAACGACCTATTATTTTATACATATACAAATAAAAAAACAGCAGAAGTTTATATTTTAATTATACGTCGGTAACATTAGACTTCATATTGAAAATAATACTCCATTAACTTCAAACTGTGAATCGTCGAAGTTTAGATATGTTCCCTATGGTCATGTTATTCAGGAACCGTCCAGGACAAAGAGGTTAAAAACGTTTTGAAAAAAAGACCACAATTTCGTTCTTCATCTAAAATAGATTTGAAACAGTGTCGTCAGGTCACCAAATATTTTCTTTACTCCTTTTGTTAAAAAAAATGGTGTAACGGGAAAAATGAGATTAAAAATTTGCTCTACTTTTATTTAAATAAATATACGAATGTTTTAGATATATATAGAATATCACATTTTGAAAATAATTGAGAAGGAAATAATAGAGTACTTATTAAACCAGTTTCCATAATAAGAAATAATCTCCATGAACTTTTAAAGCGGTTTGTGTTTGTACAGGCCAACAAAGCAGCCAACACTGTGGTGGTGGTATGCCGTAAATACTACACGAACATTCTTAAGAATGAAATTTTAAATTCATTTAAATTCAAGTCCATGCGCTCCACAGAGAGTCATATAGTAAACACACATGTCATTACCACATTACAGCTTAAAGCTTCTTCTGCACATTTGAAGGTCCCTATTATGTAGTGGTTACCTAAACTATACCATAAACCAGCTCATCTCGGTCTCTAGTAAGTGTTCTACAACTAATCTTTCAGTGCTTTTAACAAGTTCCTTTAATACTATCAAAGAGCTTATCATAAAATATTGTACATTGGTGTAATAAAGTATATGAAAATAGTGGAATTAACTTTTTTTGGAGTGTAAACAACTATTTGGATGTACGTATAGATACATAACATCTTTTTGGTGGTTCTTTTGATTCTGTTGATAGTTTTGACTCTTCACTCTTTACACTACACATCCACCCAATCTAATTATCAAACAGAAGTTTTCCTATTGAAATAAATGATTGTTTGGTAAATCTGAATGCAAATACATTTGCTGCAACTCATTAAAAGCCTTCTTCCTTAATGGGAAAGGTAAATATGCTAGATATACTTACTGGAGGTGTGATGAGATGATTGAAGCTGTTAATTATTTCCTTGATAATATTTATGTACGTTTTGTCAAGAAATATTATCGACAGGTTGTAGGTATTCCTATATGGACATTAATTGTGCTCCTTTAATAGCAGACTTGTTTTTGTACTGTTATGAATCACAATTTATGACCAAACTCAGTAATGACCCGTCTAAATTGCCTTTAATTGATAAATTTAACAGCACTTACCGTTATTATGATGACATTTTTCTCAATATTCTGCCGAAATTTACCCAAAGGAACTTCCTTTAAATCAATTTAATCTCAACGGTAATAATTTTCCTTCCCTATATATATAGTTCAGTTTTACACGGGAAACTCCACACTGAAATGTATCCAAAAGGGGACGATTTTTCTATCCCTTTTGTTAACTTTCCCATTTTGGCTGGTGATTTTCCTTTGGCACCATCTTACAGTGTTTATATTTCACAACTCGTTCGATTATGCCCGTGTTAGCAAATCTTATAGGACATCCTCTATTTTACAGAAATATTGTTTACCGTGCCCGGAAATCAAGGAACGATCCTGGTAAACTTATTGATCCTTTAAATAAAGTTATCCTAAAAGTTTATCATATAGATATAGGAAGATGTGGTGTGAGTGCCAATGAGACAACTCTCCATACAAATAACAATTTAAAAAGTAAACCATTATAGGTTAAAGTACGGCCTTCAACACGGAGCCTTAGCTCACACCGAACAACAAGCTATAAAGGGCCCCAAAATTACTAGTGTAAAACCATTCAAACGGGAAAACCAACGGTCTAATCTATATAAACAAAACGAGAAACGAGAAACACGTATATATTACATAAACAAACGACAACTACTGTACATCAGATTCCTGACTTAGGACAGGTGCAAACATTTGCAGCGGGATTTACTGAAATCTTCACAATTTTAGCATTTTAGTTAAATTTTAGACGGTTTCTGTCGCAAATGAACGTGGCCGCATTTGTGTTCATTCTTAATATTGAAAGGTAAGTTGTATTTGATGATAATACATAGCATATATAAAAGTTAAGGATGAACAACGATGCGGCCACTTTCATTTCTGACAAAAGCTATCTGAAAAGTGACATTTTTTGGCATATTTGATGGAATTTACATATTTAAGCTTGGATGGGAGCGTTTTAAATAACTGAATCAGTTAAAATCTTCACATAAACGAATTGAATCAACTGAAATAGACACTTAATTGTTTAAAAAGGATCCAAAATCTTTCGTCAGATGATCCTGAAATTTGAGCCCAAACTCGGCCCTTACCGGACCTACTTTTATTGTTATATACATGTCTACACAGGCATTGAATTTCAATCTGTCGATATCTGTATCTTGGCATTGTACCCGTCCACGTCCACGTCAACTTGTTACTTTGTCCATCTGATGAGTTGAGCCTAAACAACTGATTTTAATACGACCGCAAAATTTTTGCGGTCGTATATTGGTATCACGTCGGCGTCGCCCGAAGACGGATGGTTTCCAGATAATAACTTTAGTATAAGTGAATAGAAATCGATAAAATATTAACACAATGTATATAACCACAAAAGGAAGGTTGGGATTGATTTTGGGGGATATGTTTCCATCGGTATAGGAATAAGGGACCAAAAGTGGCCCAAAACATACATTTATCTAGTTTCAGGACAATAAGTTGTGATTATGTATTTCAATTACTCTGAAATTATACCACAATGTCCACACCATTAATTAGAATGTTGAAATGTATTTAAAGGGTTATGGGGCAAACAGTCTAGGAATTAAGGACCAAAAAGGGGCAAAAAACTAGCTGTATGGATCTCTCTTACATTGTACCACAAGGTTCCATATGATGAAGGGAAGGCTTTGTCAGTTTGGGGTTAATATCCCTAATTATTTAGGAATAAGGGGCCAAAAAGAAGCATTTTTCTAGTTTACAGTCAATATCTTGTGTTTACGTGTATGGATCTCTCTGCAAATATACTACAAGGTTTCATACTACACAGGAAAGGCTGGAATTGAGTTGTGTGGTTTTTGCTTCATGGGAGTTTCAATAAGTGAGGGGCCAAAAAGGGGGCCAATGAAGCATTTTTGTTGTTTGTTTAAGTGTATAAATATCTCTGAAATTATACCACAACTTTCCATACTACATAGAGATGGTTATAGGGGGTAATGAATCAAATCAATAAGCAATTAGTGGCAGAAAAGGGGAAAAACAAGGGTTTTTCTTGTTCAAGGACAATTTAGACAATTTAAAAGCAGTGTAAGGGAGGTAATTTAATTCCAATTAAAATTTAAAGAATACTGTTATATATGTAGGACTCTAAAGTGCGATGGTTCTCTAAAGTGCGATGGTCACGCTAAAGTTCGATGGTCTACGCTAAAGTACGATGGTATCTCACGCTAAAATACGATGGTATCTCACGCTAAAGTACGATGGTCATGGTGGTGTAGCACGCTTAAGTACGATTGAACAAAAGAGAAAGGTTCAAGGGCACTAATGTTAAAAACAAGTCTTTTTGGGAAATCTCGTTTGCTATGATATAACATATAATGCGATAGGCTTTAACTTTACCAGTAGTCTTATGTGACTGTTTCTAAATTTAGAAGACTGACCTAGTAATAATTGCTAAAAAGGGCACTAATGTTAAAAACAAGTCTTATTGCAAAATCTAGTTTGCTATGATATAACATATAATGTGATAGGCTTTTACTTTACCGGTAGTCTTATGTGACTGTTTCTAAATTTAGAAGACTGACCTAGTAAGAATTGCTAAAAAGGTTATTAGCCCTCTTGCTGCCGGAGGGACACATATGTCCATGGTTAAATTTCTGCAAGCTTCTCGACAATGCCGTATCGTTTTCAATTAAAAGACTAAAGATTAGATAGTGTTATGTTTTTTCAATCAGTCCCAAATGTAACGGTCATTATGTCGTGACGTCATATATCGAATGACGTCGTTGTTTGACATGATACATCACAGACGTCGAGCTGTCGTATTTTCCAGCATATGAAATGCAACCTTGAAAAACGGTCGGCAGCAAGAGGGTTAGGTGTAACAAAATACTGTATTTCCTTTAAATAAATTTTTAACAATTCGGTCGTATTGGATTAATTGTTGGTTGCTTATCGTCCAGTCGCAAATATTTCATGCACGAGGATAATTGATGTAGCTTGCCGTTCACACAACATATTAATGTAAACACATCCCCTTAAAGTTGTCAGTTGCAAATACAAAATTCGATCATTGTTGGAATAAATAAAATTTATTTGTACAAGCTTTAATTTAAATGCGAGAGAAAGGGGCTGTTGGTCGAGCTTTCCCCTTTATTTTGTAGCGAGTACTAGTACATGTTACATTTAACTACGATGAGCACACTGATGTTTTAATGGACAATTTATTATTTACGCTTGAAAACGTGTATCTTTCTTTTACCGACGTTACTCTTCAATAAAATCGACAATATTTTAACGTAAACTTAAATATTAATATGCATCTGCTCGTTTCCACTCTTTATTTCATCTTCCGTCATGTTTATTTTTGGTTTGTATAAACAACTGTTAACGTCATAATCCAACTACGTTTCGTACGTCTATACTTTCGCGGACCAACGCACTTTAGATTGTGGAGGCATCGCACTTTAGCGTAGACCATCGCACTTTAACGTGACCATCGTACTTTAGCATCCCCATCGTACTTTAGAGTCCTACAGATATATGTTAGATTACTTGATTACCTCCCTTACACTGCTTGAAAATTGTGTTAAAGGAAGTGATAATTGTCTTGAGATGTATAGCTGTAGATTTATTTTTAGAAGTTACTGTTAATTAGTATTAATGTTAACCATGACTGTAAGATATTTTATATTTTGTAATACTTTATGATGTATTTAAGGTAGATGCATGGTATACCGCCATCTTGGATTGTACAATCAAAGTACAAAATCGGTCTAGTTATTTTCCCAAATCAGCAAATTTGGAAACAGATTTGCAATTTTAAAATGGTTAGACTGTTTATTTATATAAAGAAAACTTGTTGATTTATTGAATTATTCAAAATGTTTTAACAAATATCAACCTTTTTGGTTTTAAAAATCATTTTTTTCAAATGAGCCATTTAAGGGGAGATAACTCTCTTAGTACAAAATTAATACTGGGCTAATAGGGAAATTTTTTATTTTTACTTTTGGAAAGAAAACAAGTTCGGTGACACCATGTTTTCTTTTTATTTTCTTAAAACATATTATGAAACCTATCTTCTCACAATTTTTTTCAAAATTCTATCTCATATGTGTTTTTTCATGAACAAACTAACCAAATTTAGGCAATTTTCAACGACTCATAGCTTGAAAAATAGCACGGTGACCCATACTTTTTATTATATTTTTGAGAAAAAAACATAGTAAATTCTTCATTTTGGCAAATTGTAAAAAAAATCTGTCTCAAAAAACAAAAAAAACATTTACTTATGATCTGCCTTAAATGAGTAGTTATTGTTGCCAACTTAATTAGAAATTTGAATTGAGATTTTTTTTTTGAATAAGGGATTTGGGGAGGGGGGAATGGGGAGGGTAAGGGGTAAAAAAATTTTCATTTCAGATTTCAGAAATTAAAAAGACTTTTTTTTCAAATATTTTCTTTTGAGGCGATTTATTTTCATAGTGTATAGCTCAAGAGCAAAATTAATATTTTTTTAAGTTCATTATACGACATTTATTCTGTGTCAGAAACCTTTGCTGTGTCAATTTTAATCATAATCCAAATACAGAGCTGTATCAAGCTTGAATGTTGTGTCCATACTTGCCCCAACTGATCATGGTTCGACCTCTGCTGTCGTATAAAGCTGCGCCCTGCGAATCATCTGGTTATATTTCGTCCTTATGTTGTACTGTTATATCACTGTCCAATGTAAGGAAGAGTGTTAAGATCCAGCTAACATGTTTAACCTCTCCACATTCTGTATGTATGTGCCTGTCCCAAGTCGGGAGCCTGTTATTCAGTTGTTATCCTTTGTTTATGTATGCTGAGCCGGACTCAACTAGTTTAACCAGGTGACTGCAATCGCAATCTCGATGAATATATAACGAACACAACTTGTTTTGAAAATTGTAATTAATATATTCCACCAGAAAGGTTTACAAGTAGTCAGTAGATTGGTAAACTGAAAGAAATAAAAATACAATATTTTACAATGTGTACGAATTAAATATGAATGTTAAATACAAGATTATTAATCGAGTCAAAAAACGAAAGTAGAATTTACAGTTCATTTCTCGGAAATAAATAACTTACAGTTCGTATGTATTTATAAACCACTTATCTAAAAATAACGGAGTTAAAACAGATTAATTTATCACAGTTTATGATTGAATCAAACGTACTTGACAGTGGTATGTCTCGATTTCCGTAGGAAGTTCAAATGTCGTCCATTTTCCATGTGTTGAAATATTGAGGCGGACGGTGTCACAGAAATTAAAGGTAGTCGATAATACGGTGATTTGAGAAATCGGTCCAGTTCAATTTGTTCCGGATAAATATGAAAACATGTAATAAACATTGAATGTGAAACAGAATACTCCCCGTCTGAAATCTATCTGATATCACTATTCCATAAAATATAACACATGTGAATGTCCTATCTAAATCCAATATATATATATATATATATATATATATATATATATATATATATATATATATATATATATATATATATATATATATATATATATATATATATATATATATATATATACACATAATTACACAGGGTTGTTCTCTACGAGAAGAATCATGTCCACGATAGGGCGTGTGTAGATTGTGGCTTTTCCGTTAACGATTACTCGCACTTCTGCTTTTCGGACATGTTCGTCTGAACTTTTAAATGAGTTCACTATAATTCCAACGGGCCATTGGGTACGGCAAAGGTTTTTGTCCTTTAGAAGAATGACGTCTCCTTCGATGAGATCACGGCGATCTTCGGTCCATTTTCGTCGTTGTTGTAGTAACGGCAGGTACTCTTTCCTCCAACGGGACCAGAACACACTGGCAAGAGCCTGTACTCGTCTCCATTCGGCAAGACATAGATCTCGTTTATCGAATTCTCCAAGATGATCTGAGGTGAATATGTAGTCGGTTTTCTGTGTCAATAACATAGCCGGAGTTAATATTAACGGATTCTCTGGATCTGTTGATACCGGTACCAGAGGTCTAGAGTTCACTATTACTGAAACTTCTGCCATTAGTGTGTTGAGCACGTCATGCGTAAGGCTTCTTCCGGCTGCATTTAGAAGCATAGAATCAAGAATTCTCCTGGTGATACCAATCATTCTCTCCCAGGCTCCACCCATGTGGGACGAATGCGGCGGATTGAAGATCCAAGTTGTACCAGAATTGTACAGAAAGTTCTTGAAGGGTCCATCTTCAACGTTGATTGAGTCAATCTTTAAATCGTCGATTGCGCCAATAAAGTTTGTTCCACGGTCGGATCGGAAAATTTTAACTTGACCTCTTATAGCGGCGAATCTTCTGACGGCGTTTATGAAGGCTGAAGAGCTCATTTCCTCGATTAGTTCGGTGTGAACAGCTCTAGTCACTAAGCATGTGAAAAGAATTGCCCAACGTTTTGAGTTTGCGTATCCACCACGTGTTTTACGTGAAACAATTGTCCAGGGTCCAAATGTGTCTATTCCAACGTTGGTAAACGGAGGTGACGGTTCAAGACGGTCCTCTGGCAAATCAGACATGATTTGACACTCAGTTTTTCCTCTTAGTTTGCGGCATGTCACACATTTGTGAATGAGAGAAGAGATCAAGCGCTTTGCTCCGACGATCCAGAATCCTGCGGATCGAATCGCTCCATCTGTGAAGTGGCGACCTTGATGTTTTATCTTGTCATGGTAGTGTCGGACTAATAATGTCGCTATATGATGGCGTCCAGGGACGATCAATGGTTTCTTTTCACGGAGGTTTAAGTCAGATTTAGCAATACGACCTCCTACTCGTAATAGTCCTAGTTCGTCCAAAAACGGTTTAAGTTAGCTATCGGGCTCCGCTTATGAATTTGTTCCCGACGTTTAATGCAATCTATTTCTTCTCCGTAAACTTCAAATTGAGCAGATATTAAGATGAAATTTTCGGCATTCGAAAATCCTTCCAGAGAATTCACTGGTGCTGCTTGTTTTGACCCGTGTAAACGGGAGAAACGTTCTAAAAAGGCTATCGCTCGCACAAGTGATGTCCAGTTTGAGAATCTGTTGAATCTTTCAGTTCCGATACCTTTATGTTCAAGTGTGGCAAATGTTTTTGCAACATTGACAGTTGCACGAATTTCTCCATCTTCCTCTGGATCTATTAGCTGATATATGTCTTCAGAATTCTTCTGTTCTGAGGAAAGAAGTTGTCTTGGTCCCAATAACCATTCACTGCTATGAATTTCGTGGGCTGGTACGGACCTTGTTCCCGAATCTGCGGGATTACGGTTAGTTGGTACGTAATTCCATTGACTTGGAGAGCTAAATTTCCTTATTTTCTCTACTCTATTGGCGACATAGATAAAGAACCTTCTTGTCTCATTACTGATGTAACCTAAGACAACTTTACTGTCTGTATAGAATTTCACGGTGTCTATATGTAAATCTAAATTATCCACAATGGTTTGTGTAATTTCAACTGCTAATACAGCAGCAGATAATTCAAGTCGTGGAATAGTGTGACCACTCGTTGGTGCAACTTTAGCTTTCCCAAGAATGAACCCTATGTTAGGTTCACCACTACTGTCGGTCGTGCGTAGATATGCAACAGCTGCTATGGCTTTTTCTGATGCATCAGAGAAGACGTGCAACTCCTTTGTGGCTGTTTTGCTGAGATACGGTACGTAGGTACGTGGAATGCGTAATGTTTCGATAGAAATTAGAGTATCTCTCCAAGATTTCCACTCCGCTGCTGTTTCATCAGAGAGAGGTTGGTCCTAATCGACGGTTTCTGATACTATTTTCCTTAATAGGAGTTTCCCTTGAATAATCACTGGAGCCAAAAATCCAAGAGGATCGTAGAGACTGTTTATCGTAGATAAAATTCCTCTCCGAGTGATCGGTTTGTTTTCTGATGATAATTGAAATAAGAAGTTATCTGTGTTTACGTCCCAGCTGAGACCAAGACTACGTTGTAGGGGTTTGCTGTCGCATTCTAAGTCTAGATCTTTAAGATTTGAAGCCAAATCACTGGCATGAAATGCAGACATAACTTCCGCACAATTAGAGGCAAACTTGTGAAGGCGTAAGTTTCCATATTTTGATAATGCTTGCTGTGTGTCCTTCATGAGCTTTACAGCTTCCTCTTTAGTAGGACATGACGTTAGACCGTCGTCGACATAGAAGTCTCTTGTAACAAAGCTAGTCACGTGACTGCCAAACTCTTGTTCTGATGCTTGAGCTGCTTTTCTGAGTCCAAGCGTAGCAACGGCAGGTGACGGACTATTTCCGAAAACATGAACCCTCATGCGGTATTCGACAAGGTTCTCTTGTAGGTCATTGTTTTTATGCCATAAAAATCTCAGGTAATTTCGGTGGTCTTTTCTGACAACAAAGCAGTGAAACATATGTTGAACGTCTGCAGTTACTGCGATCATTTCTTTCCTGAAACGCAGCAGTACTCCCAAGAGATCATTGGTCAAGTCTGGACCTGTAAGCAGGACGCTGTTAAGTGAAACTCCGTTAAATTTGGCGGAAGAATCAAACACACCTCTTATCTGATCGGGTTTCTTCGGATGATAAACACCAAACAATGGCAAATACCAGCACTCCTCATGTTCGTGCAATGGTGGAGCAAGTTCTGCATGGTTATTGTCTAGGATCTTACTCATAAATGTAAGAAAGTGTTCCCGCTTAACTGGGTTTCTATTCAGACTGGTGTCTAACATATTAGCACGATGAAGAGCTTGTTGTCTGTTGCTTGGCAATGGCTGTCTTGGCACTCGGAACGGCAACGGTGCTACCCAACTTCCTTCTGAGTCTCTCACAAATTCGTTGTCCATCTGCTTCATGAACATTTTGTCCTCATATGACTGTCCAGGCTTATCATCGTTCTTTGTTTTTTCAAAGAGTGGCGATTGTAAATCTTTCGTTACAGGGTCTGTGTAATTTTCCCGGATGTCAAACTTGCTTGTGCATGGTTGAAAGGTTGACGGTTGTCCAGTAGGTAAAATGTTGGTTATTTTGACGTTTAATTCAAAAGGTACGTGCTGCTTGTTAATGCAGGTTTCTCCTATCACTACCCAACCAAGTTTCAATTGTTGTGCATATGGAGTTCTGGGTGGTCCTATGCGCTGGTCAAGGACGTGGTGTGCCTCTATAAGGTCTCTGCCAATTAGGAGAAGAATTTGGCAATTTTCGTCTAATGGTGGAATGCTTCCTCTGAGTTCTTTTAGATGAGGGTGATGCATTGTGACTTCCGGAGTAGGAATTTCGTCCCTATTATTGGGAATATGATCACATTCTATCAGGACCGGCAGGTCAAATCTGTTATTACCATCAATTGATTCCATGATGAAACCTCTTCCTCTTTTCCCGGAAGTGACTACTTTGCCGGAGCATGTTGATAAAGTATAGTTCTCCGGTTTATCTTTGACGTCGAAAAGATTAAAGAATTCGGGCGATGCTAGTGACCGGTTGCTTTGGTCATCAATGATGGCGTACATGCGAAAAACTTTGTCCTGGTTATCTTTGTGATAAACATTCACAGGAAGTATTTTAGCACAGGATTTCCCGCTATATGTTTCTTTGCAGATCTCAGTACAGGTAGAGTTAACTGAGGTTGCCTTAGTTTCAGCCGATTCTATAGGCTCCCTGCCGTAGGCTTGCTTAGGCGAGCTAGACTGAGAACTTGCAGGTTGCTGTGGTCTAGTGATGTGAAGTGCGGTAGTGTGTTGTTTACTTCCACATTCTTTACAACTTATGCGTGCATTGCATTCCCGGCTTCTGTGTTTGGTAGAATCACAACACTTGTAACAGACATTGTTTTCTTTTAAAAGACCTTTGCGTTCCTCTATTGATTTGGCTCGGAACGCTCGACATTCATTTAAGGAATGCTTTGTATTGTGCAGAATACAAAGACCTTGTTTGCTGGTGTCTCCGGATTGCTGCTCAACCGCTGTTTTATGAGTACCAACTTTAGTCTTGGGGTAAGACGTGAACCTTGGCGCAGCACCTTTTGTATTTGGTGTGACTTTTGACCCAAAGATTAATCCAGGATCGTTTTTAATTCTACTGATTTCACTGATGAATGCAGATAACTCTGTAAAGGGAGGAAAGGCAACGCCGTGGTTAGATTTGTATCTAGACGCCCTTGTAATCCACTTTTCCTGAAGTCCATATGGTAGTTTTTCAATGACAGGGTTTATTCCGGTCGGTGAATCAAAATAAGCTAGCAGACATCCCAGCTTGGGATTTTCCTTGTGGTATTCTATTTCTGATAGAATGTCAGACAGTTCATAGAGACGTGCGTTGTCCTTATTCGTCAAGGTCGGGAATTTGTCAAGTTTACTCCTGAGAGAGGCTTCCAACATTTCTGGAGCACCATACCGCTCATCAAGCCTCTTCCATAATCTTTGTATACCTATTGTTGGATTATTGGCGTTCGACGCTCTTATGCTTATGGCATGTTTAGCAGACTCAGGACCGAGCCACTTGATTAATAAATCAATCTGTTCCGAGTCAGATACTTGTAACTCGTCTGTCACGTTTTTAAAGCTTGCTTTCCATGTATGGAAGGATTCTGCCCGATCGTTAAAGCTTGTTAATCGGGAGAAAAGCAGGTCCTTACGCAAGAGAAATCTAGTAATCTCCGATGTTGGGTTGATTTGTTGCTGGTGTGCAACAGGGATCTCTTCTATAAAGTCTTGTTTTGTGCGTAAGACAGGGATCGCTTCTTTAACACCCTGTTTTTGGTCTTCAGTAGGGCTCTCATCTGAAAGGCCTAGTTTTTGTATGCCGGTTACTAATCCCAGATCTGGGATTAAGGTAACTTCCGGTGACTTAGTATCTGAAGGCAAGACGGCAGATGTCTGTGACAGCAAGTTCAGTGCCACTGATGGCACGAACGCTGGTGCTTCGTGACTCAGCTCGATCTTAACAGGAATTTGTTTTTTCTTTTGAGGTCCTGTTACTTCCTTTACAACAGTTGATACAGGAAGTTTATTGACGAAATCTTGCACACGCTGGAGCGGGTCTTCCTTTTCATCAGGAAGATCGCTAAATGCTTGGCTGCCGTCGTATTCCAGGACACGAGCCTCGGCTTCTGCGGCTGCAGCTTCTCTTTTTGCTTCGAGAATGTTCCTAGCGGCCTTAAGTTCGGCTTTTTCTCGGACCGCACGTGCGGCTTCCTGTTCCATTTGAGTTTTCCTGCGAACAGCCTCATGTTCTTTTTTAGATTCCTCCTGTTCTGCTTCGGCTCTTCTACGTGTGGCATCTTGTTTTGCACGGATTGCTTCTTGTTCTATTTCGGCCTTGATTTCTGTTTGTCTATATAGGGTCTGTTCCTGTAATACGGCTTCCTGCTTTAGGAGGGCAGCTTCTTGCTCGGCAAAGGCTATCTTCGATCTAGCGGACTCTGCCTTGGCACGCTTTCTCCGTGCTAGGCTTGACAGGTCAGAGACGTTTGAGCTCCCGCTGTGCGAGGTGGTCTTGCCCTTAGATGTCCTCGTTTTTGTAGATTTAGCCTTTGTTAAGGTAAGGCGATGCTCGTGCAAGGTTTCAATTGCCAGTTCGACTTTAGACATTCGGATATCCGTTGAGAATTTGCACGTATCAATGTCTTGAAGGCTATCTAATGTTTTTGTATTTTTCAAAAATGTCAAGTACTCGTCTGTGAGCCTGCGATACTTAGTACAGGCTTGTACAATTTTATCTTGTGCTGTTAACAATTGCTGGAGGTCGTTAGGAGGCTTGACCGTTTCTAATAACTGAGATTCAAGGTTTGACCATAGGGCCTCTAAGTCGTGATAGAACTTGTCACGTTTTTCTATAAAGGCTCCCTGTCCCTTTTCGGTAAGTTCACGCACTCGCCTAGTCTCGGCATTTTCATCTACATTTGTTGTTTTAGACGGATTTTGTAATAGTTCTAGATCTGGGACATTTCCCTCTGGGGGCTGTATATCTTCTTGTTCCGCATGACTGGGATCCATGATGTAAATCAACTATTTGTAGGCAATGTTTGTTCAACGTTGTTGGTTTGCTGCCTAGGACACACAAGCTGTGTTGCGTAGTGTCAAGGTAACAGCTACGAACGATGCTCCGTTGTATTTCCTGTTCAGGAGATGTGTAGACAAGTTGTTGTCAATTTACTATGCTGAGCCGGACTCAACTAGTTTAACCAGGTGACTGCAATCGCAATCTCGATGAATATATAACGAACACAACTTGTTTTGAAAATTGTAATTAATATATTCCACCAGAAAGGTTTACAAGTAGTCAGTAGATTGGTAAACTGAAAGAAATAAAAATACAATATTTTACAATGTGTACGAATTAAATATGAATGTTAAATACAAGATTATTAATCGAGTCAAAAAACGAAAGTAGAATTTACAGTTCATTTCTCGGAAATAAATAACTTACAGTTCGTATGTATTTATAAACCACTTATCTAAAAATAACGGAGTTAAAACAGATTAATTTATCACAGTTTATGATTGAATCAAACGTACTTGACAGTGGTATGTCTCGATTTCCGTAGGAAGTTCAAATGTAGTCCATTTTCCATGTGTTGAAATATTGAGGCGGACGGTGTCACAGAAATTAAAGGTAGTCGATAATACGGTGATTTGAGAAATCGGTCCAGTTCAATTTGTTCCGGATAAATATGAAAACATGTAATAAACATTGAATGTGAAACAGAATATTATGTGTTGCATATTTTTTTGTTGTTCAATTTTTACATGAATAAGGCCGTTAATTTTTTTGTTTGAATTGTTTTACATTGTCATTTTAGGACATTTTAAAGGTGCCGAAGCGGCTTTGGTTTTGCTCATTATTGAAGGTCATACGGAAACCTATACTTGCTAATTTCTGTGTTATTTTTTTATATTGCACAAGGTCATATTTTTCTCTGACTATTTATGAAGCCTTTACACTCAATCAATTGGATGTCGGATATGTAGTGATACTCTCAGATCTGTATTTAGTGTCTTTTTGTTATTGGGATGTACAAGTACTCGGTCAACTCAACTTGTATTTGTAGTATTTGTATTTTTGTCCATCTGATGAGTGAATAAAACATATTAGCGAGGTCCAACTCTCCCCCTCATCTGAGACAGTGGTGTAACAGTAGGCCTTTTTAACTGATTTTCATACGACGGCAAAAAATGTTGGCGTCGTCCGAAGACACATTGGTTTTCGCACTATAACTTTATTTTAAGTAAATAGAAATCTATGAAATTTACACACAAGGTTTATACCCACAAAAGGAAGGTTTGGATTGATTTTGGGAGTTTTGGTCTCAACAGTTTAGGCGTAAGGGGCCAAAAAAGGGCCCAAATAAGCATTATTTTTGGTTTTCGCACAATAACTTGAGTATAGGTAAATAGAAATCTATGAAATTTAAACACAAGGTTTATGAACACAAAAGGAAGGTTGGGATTGATTTTGGAAATTTTGGTCCCAACAGTTGAGAAATTAGGGGCCCAAAGGGTCCAAAATTAAACTTAGTTTGATTTCATCAAAAATTGAATAGTTGGGGTTCTTTGATATGCCGAATCTAACTGTAGATTTTTCAATTTTTGGTTCCGTTTTCAAATTGGTCTACATTAAGGTCTAAAAGGTCCAAAATTGAACTTTGTTTGATTTTAACAAAAATTGAATTCTTGGGGTTCTTTGATATGCTGAATCTAAACATGTACATTGTACTTAGATTTTTGATTATGGGCCTAGTTTTCAAGTTGGTCCAAATTGGGGTCCAATTAAACTTTGTTTGATGTCAACAAAAATTTAATTCTTGGGGTTCTTTGATATACTGAATCTTAACATGTACTTAGATTTTTGATTATGGGCCCAGTTTTCAAGTTGGTCCAAATCGGAGTCCAAAATTAAACTCTGTTTGATTTCAACACGAATTGAATCCTTGAGGTTCTTTGATATGATGAATCTAAACATGTATTTAAATTTGTAATTAAAGGCCCAGTTGGACCAAATAGGGGTCGAAAATTAAACTTTGTTTGATTTCAACAAACATTGAATATATGGGGTTCTTTGATATATGCTGAATCTAACCATGTATTTAGATTTTTGATATTTGGGTCCGGTTATCAAATTGGTCCACATTGAGGTTTAAAGGGTCCAAAATTGAACTTTATTTGATTTCATCACAAATTCAATTCTTGGCGTTCTTTGATATGCTGAATCTAACCATGTATTTAGAATTTTTTTTTTTTTTTTTTAAGTTTAAATTCTTAGACCACATTAGTTCTTCTGTGTCAGAAATCTATGTTGTGTCAACTATGATAATCACAATCCAAATTCAGAGCTGTATCAAGCTTGAATGTTGTGTCCATACTTGCCCCAACTGTTCAGGGTTCGAACTCTGCGGTCGTATAAAGCTGCGCCCTGCGGAGCATCTGGTTATAGTTCGTTCTTATTTTGTACTGTTATACCACTGTCCCAGGTATGAGGGAGGGTTTGGATCCCGCTGATATGTTTAACCGCGCCACATTCTGTATGTATGTATGTGCCTGTCCCAAGTCAGAAGCCTGTAACTAAGTGATTGTCATTTGTTTATATGTTACATATTTGTTGTTCGTTCATTTTTTGTTCATAAATAAGGCCGTTAGTTTTTTCGCGTTTGAATTGCTACATATTCTCTTTGGGGCCTTTAAGAGCTGACTATGCGGTATGGGCTTTGTTCATTGTTCAAGGCCGTACTGTGACCTATAGTTGTAAATTTCTGTGTCATTTGGTCTCTTTAGAAGAGTTGTTTCATTGGCATCATTTGTATTTTATATTAACTCATTAGATGGATAAACATACAAATTCAGTTGTCCCTTTTGGCAATCATACCTCATCTTCTTATTTTTTGGAACTTTTATTCGACATCATCATTTTATTTTTTGTTCGCATAATGCTATTTGTCGTCGTCATTGTCGTTGTCCGAAGACGCATTTGGTTTCAGTAACCAAATGACCAGTGACAATAAGTTCAGTTTAAGTTAAAAAATCATTCTATGAAATTATACCAGAAGGTTTAATACCACAAAATAGAAGGTTGGGATTGATTTTTGGGGTTATAGTACCAACAGTTTTGGCATGAGGGGTTGAATATAAAGGCAACATTAGTATACCCTGTTCGAAAGTCATAAATCGATTAAGGGGAAACAAATCCGGGTTACAAACTCAAGGGAACACTTCAAATATAAGAGGAAATCAACAAAACAACAGAAATACTTAAGTGCAAAACCAAAGCGACAATGCAACCCACACAAAGGGGCCAAACAAGCATTTTTGTATTTTTGGGACAATAACTACAACATCCGGTACCAAGTCTGATTCGGTAAATCGTATTCATGAAAAGGGACCGGGAAGGTAGAAACGACATTTAAATCATATCCGCTGTCATCTGTGAAACGGGCTTTCTATAATGTCCAACCAACTCATGATGATCTCCGTTACAATAAGAGATGATCCGGTACATGTTAAATTTGCCGATTGGTCGTTTGTATGAATTACTATTGGAGACAATATCTGAAATTTTTTGCAATAGGAAAAAACAAACAAAAATTGTGTTTAGAACCGGTATTGAAACAGCACAAATAGAAGAACACACATTGAGGATCTAGGAACTGTTGTCTGTAATTCAAACAATTTTTGAAATGTAGTAACAATTGCCATTTTAAAAATGGTACCAAAAATTCGAGTTCTTTCCAGTTATCAAAGTGAATCAATTTTAAAAAGTGTCTAATGGAAATAAAGACTAAGTTAAAGATAGTATTTGTGGTTTACTAGTTTATCCAGCAATTGTTTATGAAATTCTAATTATTTATTTTAGCATTTACAATGCAAAAGGTTAAGAATCTTAAGTAACAGGACAAATAACAGAACAGAGTTTGTAACATGAAGGAATTATTGTTTAAAAAAAACACTTTATTTTATAGTTTTAAGAAAAATTCATCATTTCAAAATGGTCACAATTGGAAGATAACAGCAAACAATGTCATTTATCTTTTGAAACTGTATTTGGAAGATGAAAATCTGCCTAGATGATGATTTTTTTTAAATAAATTCCTTTCTGTAACCATTTAATGTACTAGAATATGCTGTTATCAAACGTAAAAATCTGTCTTTTCATTCAATATACTGTCTATTACTTTGAGATTTATTTAATATGATGATCATAACTTATATAAAATGAAATGATTGGCATATAGTAGATTCACTTTATGATTCATAAGTGAAATTAACATCCTTCCTGATTATGGTCATGCTGTTACTTTTTTTCAGGTAACATGACAGAATGTAACAGAAAGGAACTACAATGTACTTTTTGTCCTTTTATTCGAATTGTGATAAAGTTCAATCTTCGTATCCATTTAATAAGATACTAAAAAAACAAATTTACTGTTACAGTGCTGACAATCAAAATATTCGCAGAAGGTGCACTGAAAGGCTGCGACAAGAAAATCATCCTTCCAAAAATTGTAATCTTTTGGGAGGTCAGATATTTCAAACTGGCTGTCATTCATATACATATACATATGGAGTCATCCATTCAGGAAATGATGATCTGTGTATTACATAACAAAAAATCAAATCCTGGTCTTTCCAACGTTTCCACAGATGAAAAAATGGTAAAAGGAAGGAAATTTAAAAGATCCTTAAAAGTGCAAAATGTTATCACATGCTTAAGATATTATAAAATTACACCAGTAAGGGACAAGTTTTCTATATGATCCATCATATTTGTGAAAATGGAAGGCCTGTTTTCTTTATTTGGATATTCTTTGAACATTAAGTTGTCAGAAAACACTACCGCACAACATGATTGTTTTGTTTTTGTTTTTTTGGGGTTTTTTTTGGAGAGGGGAGGGCCGCTGAAAATGCAGATTATAATATTTAATTGGAATAAATATAAGAAAGAGTGTTTAATTGAAAATTGGTAGTGCATTATATACTCTTGTTAATACTGAAACATAAAATTTTCCAAAAATATGGTTGAATAAAAAAATAATTGCTGGTGAAAGATGGAACATGGGAATTAGACTTTTCAAAATACTGTCTCATTTATATTTTATGTTTCAGAAACAACCTGTCAACAGTCTGATGATAATGGCAAAGATGGTGATGACTCAGGAAAACGGAGCATTTCAAGTGTCAATGTATTTATTATTGTTTATATTATACTTTTTCATTTTGCTATTGTTGTATGCTTTGTACTTTTAGTACAGTACCGACGAAGTCGAAGGGGACTTTAGGTTTCCACTGCGTTCGTCTTTCTGTCTATCTGTAAGTCCGGCCAATCCGTTTTTAGACATTATTTGTCATGCTTGGAAATATTGATTTGATATTTGGTGTATTGTTTCATCTTGGCAAGATTTCCGATTTCAGCTATTCTCCTTGTTCAGATAAAGCCCTTTCCCTAGCAATAAATTTTGGACAAAAAACTTATTTATTACCAGATTTCTGTTGAAACGGAAATAACTCATTTTTTACTATTTTGAAAAGATATTTCAAACAAACATGGTCCAAAGCTCTCTCAGCAAGTTGGTGTCCGTCGTCATTGTCGTTGTCCGTCGTTGTTGTCTGTTAACTTTAACAAAAATCTTCTCCTTTGAAACTACTTCGCCAAATTTAACCAAACATGGCCACAATAATATCTAAAATTATATAAATAAACCGTAAACAGGAATAATGTTCAGCAAAGTAAGATCTACAAATAAGTCAACATGACCAAAACGGTAATTTAACCCCATAATGAGTTATTGCTCTTTTAAGTGAAATGTTCAATTTTCGTAATTTTTTTTTACAAAATAAAATTGAGAATGGATATGGAGAATGTGCCAAAGAGACAACAACCCGAACATAGAAAAAAGAACAACAGCAGAAGGTCACCAACAGGTCTTCAATGTAGCGAGAAATTCCCGCACCCGGAGGCATCCTTCAGCTGGCCCCTAAACAAATATATACTAGTTCGGTGATAATGAATGCCATACTAATTTCCAAATTGTACACAAGAAACTAAAATTAAAATAATACAAGACTAACAAAGGCCAGAGGCTCATGACTTGGGACAGGCGCAAAAATGCAGCGGGGTTAAACATGTTTGTGAGATCTCAACCCTCCCCCTATACCTCTAGCCAATGTAGAAAAGTAAACGCATAACAATACTCACATTAAAATTCAGTTCAAGAGAAGTCCGAGTCTGATGTCAGAAGATGTAACCAAAGAAAATAAACAAAATGACAATAGTACATAAATAACAACAGACTACTAGCAGTTAACTGACATGCCATCTCCAGACTTCAATTAAACTTACTGAAAGATTATGATTTCATCATATGAACATCAGGCACAATCCTTCCCGTTAGGGGTTTAGTATCATACCATCATAACATATATGAAAAGAATATAACCCGTGTCATGCCAACAACTGGTTTTTTAATAAATGTGTTTAGTTCCGGTGCAAAGACCCTATAAGTGAATCAATATTAACGCCAAAATATGCAATCTCTAATGACCTGACAACAGTATCGTAACTATACCCCTTCTTAATAAGTCTATGCAAAGGTTTTGTTAGTTTTTGAGGTGAATACTGACACATTTGTGCTTTATAAAGAATATTTCCATAAAAAATTGGATGTGAAATATCTGAACGTATAAGAAGTCTGCATGTTGAGCTATACTTACGAATGATGTCCTTATACCGATGATAAAATTTAGTCAATGTTTTGACTAGTTTGTGACATCGAAAACCCTGGTGTAATAATTTTTCAGTAATACATAATTTCTCTCGTTAAAATCTAAATCATTGTTACATACACGAGCGAATCGTACAAGTTTAGATATATAAACACCGTAAGATGGTGACAAGGGAACGTCACCATCTAAAAATGGATAATTAACGATAGGAAATGAAAAATCATCTCTTTTATCATAAATTTTAGTATTCAGCTTTCCGTTAGTGATATAGATATTAAGATCGAGGAAAGGACAGTGGTCATTGTAAGTATTAGCTTTATTTAAAGTAAGTTCAACAGGATAAATTTCTTTAATATACATACTAAAGTCGTCATTATTGAGAGCCAAAATATCATCCAAATATCTAAACGTATTATTAAATTTGTTTATCAGATGTTCTTTCGATGGGTCTTTGCTTGTTTTTGTCATAAATTGTAACTCATAGCAATACAAAAACAGGTCCGCAATAAGTGGTGCACAGTTAGTCCCCATTGGAATTCTGATAATCTGACGATATACGGAATCCCCAAAGCGAACAAAAATGTTATCTAGTAAAAATTCAAGGGCATATATAGTATCAAAGCATGTCCAATTGACATAGTTTTTTTGTTTATTGCTACTAAAAAATGACCTTAAAGAGTTTGAACATATATATTCAAATTCTGATTTTTTAAATGCCCATTTAATTAGGTGTGTGAATTTTTTCTTAATGATAATGTGAGGCAATGTGGTATACAGGGTAGAAAAATCAAAACTTTGAACAGATTCAAAATCACCAATATAAGCATGCAATTTATCAAGTACTTCCAATGAGTTCTTGACACTCCAAAAGTAATTAGTTCCACTATTTCCGAAGGCCTTATTTGAACAATGTATTATCAGGTTTTTAATTGTACCAAGTGTGCTGGTAAGAAGAATAGACAATTTAGTAAAGGAACAATGGCTTGAAGACGAAATAAATCTATTTTTGTAAGGTGTGTTGTGTAGCGTCGGAAGCCAATACATAGTTGGGACTTTCATTGTATTTGGCTCTGCTTGTAAAGCGGTAGCTAAAAGTTTATGTTTGTTACAGATGTCGTTTTCTGAAAATGGAGTCAGTTGGAAAGTTGGTGAATTGGTGATTTCTTTTTTCAGAACTTCAATGTAAAATTTACGTCAAACAATAATAATATTATTAGCAGCTTTATCGGCCGGGACAAAAACAAATTTCTTGGCTAGTTCTTTTAGTTTATGTTTGATACGAAAAAAAAATTTGATACGAAATAGTCTTCTCCTGAAACAACTGAGACAAATTTAACCAACCTTGGCCACAAATAAGCATTAGGCTATTTAGTTGTGTCCGATTACCCTGCCTACTTACCAACATGGACGACATGGCTAAAATAGAACATATAGGGAAATGCAGTTTTTGACTTGTATCTCTGAAACTAGACCATAAGTATAACGGTTGCATTATTTCATGCATCAAGCGAATTAAATCATGAATGTAACATTGAGCCGATTACACAAAGAATATCACAAATCATTTCTTTGTATGAGGCAAAACATGGCATAGCTCCTGATATACCCAGTCTTATTGTAACAGTTTCTTCAAACCAAAAATGCAGATATTTAAATGATTCCAAAACCAAATACAGTTTAAGTCTAGTTTCTCGTACAATGAACCAAAAAGTATAAAAAGCGTTTCCTAATACAATTAAAAAATCAAACACAGTATTAAAATTTAAACATAACCACAAATCTATGTACTTTTACCATGATATTTTTACTGTAACGCCATATAATAATTGTTTATTGTATCTTTATTGTAAATTGCATCTTTATTTTAATTATTATTCAATATGCATTGTTTATTTTTTAATGTTATTATTATTGTATACAGAGAACCGTATTGACAATTGGTGTAATACAAATGTTTTACTCTCTCTAAGTAAACATATTTATATTATGTTTATTGTTATTAACCATCAAGCGAATTATTTTATGAATGTAACATTGTGCCGATTACAAAAAAAATACGTTATCATAAATCATTACTTATGTATAAAACAAAACATGGCTTAGCTACAGTTTTGCATAGTTTGAATGAACCACTGTTTAACGAAAATGTGCATGTTTGCAGATGAAAAAAAAACAGAATCCAAGCAATTGAATAAAACAAATAAGGTTTTTGTTTGAAAAAACTCATTGGAACAACATGGTCTCTTCAATACATTCATCTGTATATATACACATTGATTATTATTATTTAAATGTATTGTATGTGTGAAATATCTGATCTAATCAAGAAACATGCTAATAAAATTTGTTAAACTTAGTTTGAAATTTTTGATTGTTTCTGAAAAGTAATTGTATCAGATTAATAGTTGGTGTCTATGTAAAACAATTTGCTTAATTATAAGACCATATAAGATATGGGAGAGCAACACTTATCCACATAATAACTTAAAAATAAATTTAACTGAACATTCTGGTTCAATAATAAAAAGGATGCTCTTTAACACTTTTCTATATTATAGACAAAACCAAATACTAAAGGAAAAAAAATACATCATATAACACTGACGAACTAGGTTTTCGATTTCAGACTGACACACGTACTTGTTCTCTACTTATGATTAAATCATATTTTAATGGTCGTAAATTTCATTTTGCACTGATACTGCCATTGCTTTAGCATAAAAATATGAAGTGTGATTGCATTTGAGACAACTCTCCGGCATAGACCAATCGACAAAGACATTTATAACTGTATATCACTGTACGATCTTCGTCAATTAGCAAAACCCATTCCGCATAAACATTTATAGATTTAAGTTCTCCACTTACTCATAGGTTATCATAAAACTAATAAATATGTAAAATATGCGTGAATGCACCTGTTACTGTTGTTTTTACAACAAGTTTTATGAGTTTTAGCTTTTGGTTTTTGACATTTGATCAAGAACTTGTTGATTTGAATTTTCCTTGGATTTGTTTTTTCTAAACTTTTGGTGATTGTTTACGTCCCTCACAACCCATGTCCGTCCACTGCAATGTTTAGGAGGCGACGTTTCATCTCTGGAATACATGTTTGCATTAATAGGGTTACTTTCAAGCCCTATCATCTACAATCTCGCCAAATAAAATGAACATTTATGATAAAAATTGATTGCACCACCAACCTTTAGATCAACGTCCGACTACATCATGCTTGACCAATGGCAGCATTTAAACTCACTTCAGTAAGGAGTTAAGACATAGTTGCGTCTAGTATATTCAAACTTCGTTAAGATGAAACCGAAGAATATTCTCAGAAACTTCTATGAGTTGATTTAGAACTTGTCACTAGATATTGTCTATTGTTTAAGTAATAAAATTTTGTTTATACAAATTTCGTAGCTACTGTTTATTTACCATTTCGGCATTTACACGTCGTCATCTTAAAGATGCATTTGATTGGATGCAGATAGATTAAACTGCTGCAAATGGAAATCATGACCTCGTGGATTTTAAGTTTTATTTCATCCACATTTGTAAAGGGTACTAGATCATAATCCTTGGCTAGCAAAGATGTCAGAATCTGTACAAATGAGAAACTGAAATGATATAATTAAATGATAAGGTCCTTTACTAAACTTAAGTTCATGGGTAAACATTTGTTCTTGGTGGCGATAGAAATTCAAGCTATGTTTCCAGTGAAGGAAATAGTTGTGGTTTTTGAAATGACACAGACAAAGACGTTATATGAATATTATACTATCCAGATATGGTGTTCTGATTTGTGCACCTTTTGATATAAAACCTTTTGATTTCAATTTGGACTTGTTTATATATATATTTATATATATGCATTAAAAAAAATCAGTTAGGTAGATACTAAAATATTTGCATCACTGTTCGAACCTCTCATCCTTCACGGGACTAATTAACTATGTAACTTAGTCATGTTACCACGGGATAGTGTGACGTTAAGTTATTGCGGTGGTTTTTTTTAAATTGCGTACTTTTACGCATTTAGCTTAGCTTTGAATGGCTGGCAGAATTGCTTCTCTAGAACTTTTCTGTATTACTGATCATCGCCGGTGACATTTGTAGAATAGAAACAGTTTAAATTTAAAGTCTAAGTGCAGGTGTCGGAGGTATTAGTTGTGGACACGTACTTTTGCACTAAGTTTCCAAGTTTTCCCAATGTGATTTTCTTTACATTTTGGGCATTATTTACAATAAATTTAATTTTTGATTTACAAGTCATGTCTGCGGTCACTTGAAATATTTGTCCACTTTTGAATGTTTGTATTTCACCCGTTTCAAGATGGATTTCACTGCAATTCCATATCTTGCATCTTCCATATCATGCGTGTTAACGAACGGAATTATGTATTTTTCTGGGTTTTTTTCGTAATTTGGATCGAGTTGAGCTATATTGGGTTCTTTAGCTTTGTTTGCCCCTACCCCGATCTTTAATGTCTAAAAATAGCAATACGCAGCATCTATTTAGGCATGCATCAGCTTGGGTAAATAAACTGATACAGTTATTGAATTTGGATTACATAGATATCTACGAATATAACTTTAACACGCTAATTCGTACATTAAGAAGTTCTATTAAACTTCAATTGAATATACGCAATATTTCCCTAAACAAACTAACTTATTTCCTGAACTTTGCTGAGTGAAAATAACCAAATTGATATTGAAAATAATTACATGTATAACCCATATAGCTGCTTACATCATTTTCCATTTATATATTATAGCATAAATACCTTGATCTTTATTATTTATGACCAATAATAAGCTCAGGCAGGACAATAGTCAACAAGTCAATTTAGGGATAAATTTCCTACCCCTATTTTACGTTAATATAGGTAGGGTTATTACCTCCAAAAGCAATCCGATACATCAGTTTTAAACGTAATGTGGAGGGTACAGAAGGGTGTAAAAGAAACAGAAAGAGTCTCTCTATTGTCAGTCTTTTGTTCTTACTACAGATTATTGTTTTTAAGAATCCACTGCCCACTATTTTAACTTAAGATATGATTTCAAACTTTTAACTTATGATCTTTTATTCTCACTAATAGGCAAATGACTATTTTAAAAAAGACGTTTATTTAACGACTTTAATGTACCCACCTAACACACGCGTACGGCTGTATTATATATCATTCGAAAGCTAATTATCTATACTTTCTGTTTTGCCCGGTCGTAAAAAAAATCGTACGGTGCATTTCTGTTAAATCAAGGTCAAAGGTCATGAATAAACATTTCACTTTTTTTGCGATTATTATTTGAAAAGTTCTACATATTTCTGACATCCGATTGACATCACAAATGACTGCATTGATTAATTGCATATCAAGGCAACTGTTTTGATTGTAATGATTATTAAATGTTTCAAATTTTATAGGCAAAATTATGGCTTATACTAGGATATTCATTAAATGTAAAATTAGCTTTGGCTACTCAAAAACATTTTAAAACACTTCAGGTCTTTGGCGTGTCGGCAAATGGTTACTATTTAAAGTAGGATTTTCCTTAAAACTATCATATATAAATTTGCGTACACAAGCTATTAAACAAATCAAACTGGTCACTACATAAAGATATCCATAAAACATATCTTCATACAAATGTACCTGTTGTGTTTGTTTATTTTTACAAATGTGTTATTTCAATCTGTTTATTTTAGGTCTGGAGCTGGTATGTCTGTAACTGCTAGTAGTCCTTTGTTTATATATGGATCATTGTCGTTTTGTTTAGTTTCTTTTGTTACCTTTTCTGACATCGGTCTCGGACATTTTTTCTACTGTGTGTATTGTTGTGTGTTTGTGTTGTCTACATTGGCTACAGGTATATATATAGGGGAGGGTTGAGATCTCAAATTACATGTTTAACCCTGCTGCATTTTTGCGGCTGTCCCAACAGGAGCCTCTGGCCTTTGTTAGTCTTGTATTTTTTTTAATTTTAGTTTCTTGTGTATTTTTCGAGTTTAGTATGACGTTTATTATCACTGAACTAGTAAACATTTTGTTTAGGGTCCAACTGAAGTTCGACTCCGGGTGCGCTGCATTGAAGACCCATTGTTTGCTTTTGGCTGTTGTCTGCTCTTGTGTCGGGTTAACGTTGTTGTCTCTTTGACACATTCCCCATTTCCATTTTCAATTTCATAAACGCTTGAGGGGAGTTTAAACGTTTCTGAGTGGACACTTAAAAAAAATCGTAAGGTGCATTTCTGTTAAATCAAGGTCAAAGGTCATGAATAAACATTTCACTTTGAAAATGTTTACAAAGTAACAATATAATGAACAAGTACTTATCCGCATCAAAGGATTTCCTGTATCATCCACTGAAATAAGAATTAAATGTATACAAGTAATGCATAATCAATATCTACAAAATTATCAAAACGGTTATTTGAGTCATAACTCTCCAAGGATATATTTTAAAAAAATGATATGATATATCACAAATAAATGAAAGTAACATTTTTGAATTTAGTCTGAAGCGTCGTTCAGGATATTAATCCGCCGCCAAAAACGTTCAAAACAAAGAAGCTATCAATATTATGACCTAAATTTTGAAGAAAGTTTTAAATCAGGTTGGACCTATAAAGAGTGAACAAATTATTCACAGAGTAATATTACATGATGGATATAGAATATTCATTGACTAAAACTGTTTAATTTAACAACGAAAAAGTTCAGAAAGTTATGTTGTATATTATGTCAGTTCCTTAACACTGGGGACAGAGCTTCTAATAACTTTGTGGACTAACAGTCACTCAACAGTTGTATCGATCGACATAGATAAATTGACTTTTTTACACTTTTTGCTTCCTAATTTTGAATTATCCATTTTTATGTACCAACACTCTGACGGACACCTGTATGTAGGGTACATATATCCAAGTTGATTCACATTTTGAGATAATTGCTGCTGATAAGAGGTAAATGAACAAAGGGTTTCAAGTCATTTCCAGCTGCTTTAACTTAATTGAATATAAGTGTTAAAGATAACCACAATTTTGTTCTTCTGGCAAGTAACGTCAGACCCAATTACTCACTATTATTCTTGACTGTAAAGTCACACACACAAAATAAGCCAACCAGGGAAACAACTGATATATTTAAGAATTGTGGGTAAAACATGGTTTGAAAGCAAGCAAATATTCACCATGTATATCAGTTGATCATTGTTTGGTTATATTGACAAAAATTGATGATCGACTCTAACAGACATAATAGGTTAATGTGACAAATCGATGTATATATTTGAATGTATTTACGGTTTGTGTTAACTTTGAATGCTATTTTATGATTTTTCAACGAAGTCTTGACATCCTACAATAAACTCCCTCAAGAATGACGAGAAATGTTCTGACACGACAATGGTTCATCAAAATGTATGCGAAGTTGGTACATTACTGTTTAAGTAGGGGGATTTATAGTTTTAAAATTGAAATAGTCTCGTCTATCAAAGACTATGCTACTGAGATAACTATGTATACTATGTTGTTCGTTAACAGCTCTTTAAAGGCGTCTTCAGAACTGGCACCGTTAATAACTCTTATCATAATGAGTGTTTTATACAATATGATCAAGTTATACTAACAAAGCAGGCCGATATGTAGAACGACCAAATACCGAGTTTACCAGAAAAAATGTCAACAAATAAAAACCCAGACGTAAAGCATGTTTGAATGCCCATTTCAAATTCGCGGAATATATGTTTAGTTTATGGCTAAATTCTCTTCTCTTGTAGCCTTTTCTAATGCGAACCACTTTTTTAAGGTTTTCTATTACCTTCGTTTAGTTACAAACTTTTTTAGAATAAAATAAAAGGAAAATTTATTTTATCCGAGCTGTGTACCAATAACGCTTGTAGCAAAATCCATAAGATTTATACATAAAACAATAAACTTTTTGTATGGCATTTTAAAAAAACATTCCTTAGTAGCTGTTTGTTTTTGTCAGTTTGGTGACGATTTGTTGTTTATCTACATTGAAAATAACTAAATTATAGATAACTTAACTTGTTTAATATTTTAATATTATAATATCTGGTTTTAAACAAATGAATGTTATCTTTATACAATCTAGGTAATGGACCTTCGAACATGATTGTTGTTTTATTTATCAATAGGTTAATAATTGAACCTGTATTCAGAAAACGATTCTAGGTCGATCAAAGTCTATAATCATGATAATATCATTGTGTACAAGTGTTTGCGTCGTTAAATTGAATTTTAATAAATGAATGAAAAAAAGAAGATGTGGTATGATTACCAATGAGACAACTGTCCACAAGAGACCAAAAATGACACAGACATGAACAACTATAGGTCACCGTACGTCCTTCAACAAAGAGCAAAATACATACCGCATAGTCAGCTATAAAAGGCCCCGATAAGACAATGTAAAAAATTCAAACGATAAAACTAAAGGCCTTATTTATATAAAAAAAAAAAAACGAAAAACAAATATGTAACACATAAACAAACGTCAACCACTGAATTACAGGCTTCTGTCTTGGAACAGGCACATACATAAATAATATGGCGGGGTTAAACATGTTAGCGGGATCCCAACCCTCCCCCTAGCCTGGGACAGTGGTATAACAGTACAACATAAGAACGAACTATAAAAATCAGTTGAAAAAGGCTTAACTCATCAGATGGACAAAAATACAAGTGGACGTGGCCGGGTACTTATACATCCCGACACAAAAAGACACAATGAACAGATATGAGAGTACTTGCAGTTATTTGACAGCTAGTTCAAAACCACTAACAACTAATAAAAAAATCATGCATCTAAGACTAAACTATCAATCTGCATAAATGAAGGTGAATAACTTATGATTTTGTCATTTTCGTCAAAGAAACACCAATATGCATATACAGAAAAACATGAGTTCGAGCTTCAAGTTCAAATGACAATCATTTTTATTTCTTTAAAGATTTTACCAGTGTACTTATTAAACTAGAGGCTCTTAAGAGCCTGTATCGCTCACCTTGGTCTATGTGCATAGTAAACAAAGACACAGATGGATTCATGACAAAATTGTGTTTTGGTGATGGTGATGTGTTTGTAGATCTTACTTTACTGAACATTCTTGCTATTTCCAATTTTCTCTATCTGTAATGAACTTGGCCCTTTAGTTACAAAGTAAAAATATTTTGTAAAGCCTTACCAAAATTTACCAAATTAATGAAAATTGTTCATTATCGATCATAAAGGGCAATAACTCTTTACGGGGTCAACTGACCATTTTGGTCAAATTGACTTACTTTAAGATCATACTTTGTTGAACATTATTGCTGTTTACAGTTTATCTCATTCTATAACATGTATAATAGTATTTAAGATAATAACCATAAACGGCAAAATTTCCTTAAAAACTACCAATGGTGGGGGGGGGGGGGGGGCAGCAACCCAACAACCAGTTGTCCAATTCATCTGAAGGGCAGATAGATATTGACTTAATAAACAAGTTAACACCCTTGTAAGATTTGCTCTTATGCTTTGGTTTGTTTCAGAGTTATAAGCCAAAATCTACATTTTGACCCTATGTTCAATTTTTAGCCATGGCAGCCATCTTGGTTGGTTGGCTGCACTTTTGCAGCTGTCCCAACAGGAGCCTCTGGCCTTTGTTAGTCTTGTATATTTTTTAATTTTAGTTTCTTGTGTATTTTTCGAGTTTAGTATGACGTTTATTATCACTGAACTAGTAAACATATTTGTTTAGGATCCAACTGAAGTTCGACTCCGGATGCGCAGCATTGAAGACCCATTGTTTGCTTTCAGCTGTTATCTGCTCTTGTGTCGGGTTAACGTTGTTGTCTCTTTGACACATTCCCCATTTCCATTTTCGATTTCATAAAAGTTTTAGGGGAGTTTAAACGTTTGTGAGTGGACACTTAAAATGTTTACAAAGTAACAATATAATGAACAAGTACTTATCCGCATCAAAGGATTTCCTGTATCATCCACTGAAATAAGAATTAAATGTATACAAGTAATGCATAATCAATATCTACAAAATTATCAAAACGGTTATTTGAGTCATAACTCTCCAAGGATATATTTTAAAAAAATGATATGATATATCACAAATAAATGAAAGTAACATTTTTGAATTTAGTCTGAAGCGCCGTTCAGGATATTAATCCTCCGCCAAAAACGTTCAAAACAAAGAAGCTATCAATATTATGACCTAAATTTTGAAGAAAGTTTTAAATCAGGTTGGACCTATAAAGAGTAAACAAATTATACAGAGTAATATTACATGATGGATATAGAATATTCATTGACTAAAACTGTTTAATTTAACAACGAAAAAGTTCAGAAAGTTATGTTGTATATTATGTCAGTACCTTAACACTGGGGACTGAGCTTCTAATAACTTTGTGGACTAACAGTCAATCAACAATTTATCGACATAGATAAATTGATCTTTTTACACTTTTTGCTTCCTAATTTTGAATTATTCATTTTTATGTACCAACACTTTGACTGACACCTGTATATAGGGTACATATATCCAAGTTGATGATAATTGCTGCTTATAAGAGGTTAATGAACAAAGGGTTTCAAGTCATTTCCAGCTGCTTTAAGTTAGTTGAATATAAGTGTTAAAGATAACCACAATTTTGTTCTTCTAGCATGTAACGTCAGACCCAATTACTCACTATTATTCTTGACTGTAAAGTCACAAAAAAAATCAGACTTCATAAGCCAACCAGGGAAAACAACTGCAATATTTAAGAATTGTGGGTTAAACATGGTTTGACAGCAAGCAAATATTCACCATGTATATCAGTTGATCATTGTTTCGTTATATTGACAAAAATTGATGATCGACTCTTACAGACATAATAGGTTAATGTGACAAATCGATGTATATATTTTAATGTATTTACGGTTTGTGTTAACTTTGTACAATGAATGCTATTTTATGATTTCTAAACGAAGTCTTGACATCCTACAATAAACTCCCTCAAGGATGACGAGAAATTTTCTGACACGACAATGGTTCATCAAAATGTATGCGAAGTTGGTACATTACTGTTTAAGTAGGGGAATTTATAATTTTAAAATTGAAATAGTCTCGTCTATCAAAGACTATGCTACTGAGATAACTATGTATACTATGTTGTTCGTTAACAGCTCTTTAAAGGCGTCTTCAGAACTGGCACCGTTAATTACTCTTATCATAATGAGTGTTTTATACGATATGATCAAGTTATACTAACAAAGCAGGCCGATATGAAGAACGACCAAATACCGAGTTTACCAGAAAAAAAATTTTCAACAAATAAGAACCCAGACGTAAAGCATGTTTGAATGCCCATTTCAAATTCGCCGAATATGTGTTTAGTTTATGGCTAGATTCTCTTCTCTTGTAGCCTTTTCTAATGCGAACCACTTTTTTAAGGTTTTCTATTACCTTCGTTTAGTTACAAACTTTTTTAGAATAAAATAAAAGGAAAATTTATTTCATCCGAGCTGTGTACCAATAACGCTTGTAGCAAAATCCATAAGATTTATACATAAAACAATGAACTTTTTGTATGGCATCTTTAAAAAAAAAAACATTCCTTAGTAGCTATTTGTTTTTGTCAGTTTGGTGACGATTTGTTGTTTATCTACATTGAAAATAACTAAATTATAGATAACTTTACTTGTTTAATATTTTAATATCATAATATCCGGTTTTAAACAAATGAATGGTATCTTTATACAATCTAGGTAATGGACCTTCGAACATGATTGTTGTTTTATTTATCAATAGGTTAATAATTGAACCTGTATTCAGAAAACGATTCTAGGTCGATCAAAGTCTATAATATCATTGTGTACAAGTGTTTGCGTCGTTAAATTGAATTTTAATAAATGAATGTAAAAAAGAAGATGTGGTATGATTACCAATGAGACAACTGTCCACAAGAGACCAAAAATGACACAGACATGAACAACTATATGTCACCGTACCGCCTTCAACAATGAGCAAAGCACATACCACATAGTCAGCTATAAAAGGCCCCGATGAGACAATGTAAAACAATTCAAACGAGAAAACTAACGGCCTTATTTATATAAAAAAAAATATAAACGAAAAACAAATATGTAACACATAAACAAACACCAACCACTGAATTACAGTCTCCTGACTTGGGACAGGTACATACATAAATAATGTGGCGGGGTTAAACATGTTAGCGGGATCCCAACCCTCCCCTAACCTGGGACAGTGGTATAACAGTACAACATAAGAACGAACTATAAAAATCAGTTGAAAAAGGCTTAACTCATCAGATGGACAAAAATACAAGTGGACGTGGCCGGGTACTTATACATCCCGACACAAAAAGACACTCGCAGTTATCTGATAGCTAGTTCAAAACCACTAACAACTAATGAAAAAATCATGCATCTAAGACTAAAACTATCAATCTGCAAAAATGAAGGTGAATAACTTATAATTTTGTCAAAAGAAACACCAATATGCATATACAGAAAAAAACATGAGTTCGAGCTTCAAGTTGAAATGACAATCATTTTTATTTCTTTAAAGATTTTACTACCAGTGTACTTATTAAACTAGAGGCTCTTAAGAGCCTGTGTCGCTCACCTTGGTCTATGTGCATAGTAAACAAAGGACACAGATGGATTCATGACAAAATTGTGTTTTGGTGATGGTGATGTGTTTGTAGATCTTACTTTACTGAACATTCTTGCTACTTCCAATTTTCTCTATCTGTAATGAACTTGGCCCTTTAGTTACAGAGTAAAAATATTTTGTAAAGCCTTACCAAAATTTACCAAATTAATAAAAATTGTTCATTATCGATCATAAAGGGCAATAACTCCTTACGGGGTCAACTGACCATTTTGGTCAAGATGACTTATTTGTAGATCTTACTTTGTTAAACATTATTGCTGTTTACAGTTTATCTCATTCTATAACATCTATAATAGTATGTATGATAATAACCATAAACGGCAACCTTTCCTTAAAAACTACCAATTTGGGGGGGGGGGGAGTGCGGTTAGCAACCCAACAACCAGTTGTCCAATTCATCTGAAGGTCAGATAGATATTGACTTGATAAAAAAGTTAACACCCTTGTAAGATTTGCTCTTATGCTTTGGTTTCAGAGTTTTAAGCCAAAATCTACATTTTGACCCTATGTTCTATTTTTAGCCATGGTGGCCATCTTGGTTGGTTGGCTGGGTCACTGCACACATTTTATAAAATAAATACTATAATAGTGATTGTGTGCTAAGATTGGTTAAATTTAGCCCTCTAGTTTCAAAGGAGAAGATTCATGTAAAAGATTACAAAAATTTATGAAAAATTGATAAAAAATTACTATAAAGGGCAATAACTCCTTAAAGAGTCAACTGATCACTTTGGTCATGTTGACTTATTTGTATATCTTACTTTGCTGAACATTATTGCTGTTTACAGTTTATCTCTATCTATAATAATATTCAATATAATAACCGAAAACGGCAAAATTTCGTTAAAATAACCAATTCAGGGGCAGCAACCCAACAACCGGTTGTCTGATACATCCGAAAATAGTAGGGCAGATAGATCTTCGCTTGATAAACAATTTTACCCTGTCAAATTTGCTCTAAATGCTTTGGTTTCAGAGGTATCAACAAAAATATACATTTTACCCCTATGTTATATTTTTAGCCATTGCGGCCATCTTGGTTGGTTTGGCGGGTCACCAGACACATTTTTCAACGAGATACTCCAATGATGATTGTGGCCAAGTATGGTTAAATTTGGCCGAGTAGTTTCAGAGGAGAAGATTTTTGTAAAAGTTAACGACGACGACGGACGCCAAGTGATGAGAAAAGCTCACTTGGCCCTATGGACCAGGTGAGCTAAACAAAAATTCATAACACTTGTAACATGACAAATCATTAGTAGAGAAAGTACATCTGTTAAAACGAAAGATAAGGCAAATCAATCACATTTTATTTAATTTTTCCAGTTGCTTGATAAAAAAATCATCATAGATACCATGATTAAAATTTTATATTTACGCCAGACGCGCGTTTCGTCTACAAAAGACTGATCAGTGACGCTCGAATCAAAAAATGTTTAAAAGGCCAAAAAGAGAACGGACCTGAAGAGCATTGAGGACCAAAAATGTCTAAAAGTTTTTCCAAATACAGCTAAGGTAATTTATTCCTGAGGTAGAAAATCTTAGTTTTTTCAAAAATTCAAAGTTTTGTTAACAGTTAATTTATAATTATGAACATATCAATGCTAACTCAAGTCAATACAAAAGTGCTGACTACTGGGCTGATGAACAGGTCTATCGAATGAAACCTGATGATATGATGTCGTGATATTCTACATTTGCTTTAGCTTGATGGTAAGTCTTCATGGTGCATGTTGTTTCTTGTATTGCTAATTTGTACCAGTTCTTGTTATCACCTGTACCTTATTTTTTGACGGAGATTTTTGTTTTGGGTTGTTTACCTTGTTTTATACATTTTGTTTTGGGTTTTTTACCGTGGGTCTTATGAACCCTCTCTCGTATATCAATATGTCCTATTCATATGTTCTGCACTGGTTTCACTTTTGTAAGTTAATGTCTTCCTTTTCCCCACCTTGCACATTGAACCCAGTTAAAAAATGTTTATAGATATAGGAAGATGTGGTGTGAGTGCCAATGAGACAACTCTCCATACAAATAACAATTTAAAAAGTAAACCATTATAGGTTAAAATACGGCCTTCAACACGGAGCCTTGGCTCACACCGAACAACAAGCTATAAAGGGCCCCAAAATTACTAGTGTAAAACCATTCAAACGGGAAAACCAACGGTCTAATCTATATAAACAAAACGAGAAACGAGAAACACGTATATATTACATAAACAAACTTATTTTAATCTAAATACTTGAATTTGTTATGGTACACTCTACTTTACGGATAACAAAGGTTTGACTATGTTCGTCAAAATAAGTTCAGGTTTCCATCAGAACTGAGGAATTTTAATGTCCAAATTAAGAACGACTAAAAAAGTAAATATGATGATGTTATAATACCAGTAGATTAAACAACGCTGGTAAGTTATAACTAACAGGAACGTACAAAAACATTTAAAAATTAAAAAAAATAAATGTCACCTATTTACTTTTTAGACATGGGTAACAAGACCAACGGTTCTTAATTTGGTATCATAAGTAAAATTCTTTATTTTGAATGTCTTTTATGTGACTTCAAGATTTTTGATAAGTTCATTTTGCTATTTGTGCATGTTATCATGTCTCCTACAAGAACACTAGATAACGAATCCTGAAATTACCGTCAGTAACAAACAGTTGATCCTATGCTGTTTAGAAAAACATTTGTTTTTAATTTATAAATACCAAAAATTCACAATATAATTTCTTTTCGATTGTTATATGTTTAAGTATGTGTTCATTGCTATTTCACCAGGCTTTTGGTACATTAACAATCCTCAATTGAACATACACAGACACACTGTATAAAGTTGACTTCATGAAAAATAATCCACTTTTAAATCTAATGATTTTTAAATGCCAGCATGAGTGAATCACATGCAGCAACTGTATTGCTTTTACAGGTATTAGAAGTTTAATGTATGTGATAATAACACTTTAACGACTTAAAGTTTTATGTCAATCTTTTATTATTTACATTTCTTCCAATGGTTTTATAATCTCTACAAGTTAGATAAGTATAGATAATATATCTGCTAAACCAACTGACAAATAATAATAAATGACCCGACTTCAACAAGGGTTTATCATAAATCATACATGTGAAACTGTTAAATTTTTTAACAAATTTAACCATTTTTAGACAAAAATATTTACATATTAACTATTCCATGAATACAGTGGGAAAGAATTAAGAAATTACTTTACAATACCGACCGGAAAAAAAAGACAATACACAGAAAGCATACTAGTACAGATGTGTTAGTACTTCGATTAATAGGCTTCATGATTTTAAATGATTCTGTCTTCAAGTCTAGTTTCCATTTCCAAGGTCTCATAGGATGTAGACACTTGTATCTGTTGTGACGTGCTATCAACCAAGGCCTGGTATGTTCTGTTATAAAGATCTTTAGGGTCTGTTGTATTTGTACCAGTTTCAGAACTGCTACTCCCATCTTCTGGTGATTCAGAAGAATGATTGCCACTGGTACTGATTTCACTAGACGTTGACCCGACAAACTGAATATTGATAACGTTGGAAGATGAAGAATGAACTGGCACGTCCGAAATAACTTCATTCGTGTCATGCAATACTATTTCATCGTAATGACTTGAATCTTCAATGATTTCTCTCGACGCATTTATATCAATTCTGTTCTTTCTCTTTAGCCAACACGACAAAACTGATACAATCAGAATGACTAAAATAATGACTGAAACGATTGAAACAAGTACAGTTGTATCCCCAACTGATTTCGGCTGCAAACCACCTATAATACAATGTAAACATGGTGTTACATTTGTCATTTCGGGGCCTTTTATTGGTCTCTATGTGGTGTGGGGTTTGTTCATTGTTGAAAGCCGTGCGATGACCTATAGTTGTTAATTTCTTTGTCATTTGGTCTCTTGTGGAGAGTTGTCTCATTAGCAATCATACCACATCTTCTTCTTTTATATGGTAAATATTTCTTGTCTGCATTTGTGAGTATCTTTTTATATTATCATGAAAGGGTAAGTTTTGTTGATTATGCTGTTAATTACAAAACTGTTTTATCTTTCTCAATTCTAATGTAGGTCAAATCAACTATATACATATATACATATATTTGTGGCACTATCGATTATAGTATAATAACAATAAATATTATTTGTGCAGTTGAAATACATAAATAATTATCAAATTGAACTATATGTTACTTAGATTGAAATTGAATTGATATAGTCCTGATTTGTAATGCTTTGTTTTGTTTGCTTTTATTTTCTTTTTGCCGTTTGTTTTCGTGGAATTTTCACAGTTTTTGATTTATAAGTTTAAATGTCCCTTTGAAATCTTTTGCCTATCTTTTTTATACTACTTTACTGCCTTTGTGTTGCAGCTTCTATTATTTGTTTCAGCAAAATAATGTGAGTTGCCACTCAAAACCACGTTTTCCAGTTTGAGCTTGTTACGAATAATAAAATGCTGTTTAAACTTGAAGAACAAATGTAAGACTTGAAAATATATATATTTGCAAATCTATTCATGTAGTATTACTTTTTGACAGTCAGATCTGTTAGTTCAGATCGTATTTGGAAAGGGCTAATCCAAACGTACTATTTTGTTAATACCGCTTTATATGGGGTATCAATTTAAGACAATTATATCGTCTAATACACTGTAATACACTAAATAAAAGTTTTAATAGTAAAGTCTCTAAATATTATGAACTACTGACTTCTGTTTTTTAGCTGTGATACTTACTTTCAGAAGATACCGATATGGTATACTGTCCTAATCCAAATTCATTCTTTACAGTAAACGTGTATTTCTGAAACTGGTCCTGTTTTAAATGTGCTATTTTCATTGTAATTTTGTATCCTTTCACTTTAACATTTGATTTGTAGATAATATCATTGATGAAGGTATACTCCTCGAGTATTTTGACATTTGTCACATCATCTGATATTCTGATACCATTTTGATTGTGTATAAGCAATTCTGAATACTTTGGATGGCTAGAAACGTGTACTGTTATATCAATGGATGCATTGAGTTTTCCGTAAAAGTTATGTGTATTTTTAGCTGTAAATACTGGTATGCCTAAATATAATATACATAGAAATTTATTAGATTTTCAGTTAGTTGCTCCATATCAGCTTCGTTTGTCATAGAAATAGCTATATAACATAACAGCAGGAAAAGAAGTGTCGAAAACATAAATTACGTAGACAATTGAAATACCTTGAGTATAAACGAAATATTTCATTCATGTGTCACAATCACATTTGAAGATTAAACATACAAAAAGTATGCAAACTACACACTCAACCGTGATATCAAATGAAAAAGCATGTTTCTTTTAGAAACAAAGGACATTTAATTGGGACACCGTGCTAGATTGCAAGACAACTATATAATCAAATGTCAGAGACCAGGATTTTGTAATCAAAATAATAATGATTACAATATGATGAATTTTGGCTTTCTTTCTTATACGTGAGTCTTTACAGCAAATTATTTGTTTTCTAAACTGCTGTCATAATGCATTTCTTTTTTTGTGAATCTTTGCTATAACTGAATTTAAGTGAAACGGGTAGTGTTCTGTAAAGCTGATTTAATGACGGAACATTATCATTTGTTTAACCAATGTCAAGTACTTTTGTTACATATTTTAAAAGGTTCACATTTTTGTTTGGGAGAAAAGTTTTGTTTTATAAAATATGTTAAAAATACGAGTTTTATAGACTTTTGACATTTTATCTTACTCTGTCATTTCTAAAATCTGCTTGTTGACCTATTAATGTCTTGCATTCCTTTTCTTGGATTTGTCGATTAAAGTTGTAGTCGACATCTCATTTAATTATTTTACAAAGTTCAATAATGGTTTACAATTAGTCTACGCCATTACATTTTTGTTAACTATTCATTGACGTATGTTGTTGTGTGTCAATCGATTGTTTAATTTCCCAACTGACATTTAAAGAAATGTATAATTTACATGTTCAGTGTTCAATTACCTTTCACATCCATGTAAACGGAACCACTCTGCCTGGTGATTCCATTTGTATTTGGTATTCCATTGCTTGCAGTACACGTATAAAACCCATTATCTTGATAAGGATATTTTTTAGGCGGAAACTGAAGTATACCATCTTTGGACCCAGTCATAAATCGAATATGATCTCCGTAATCTGATATATGCTCCCAATCATAGAACGTGTACATCTTAGGGACGCCGGAGGGGTTACACTTTAATTTCCGAACGCCATAATCCTTTATAGTGGTTGGAAATTGTATGGTAACTTCCGGTGCATCTAAAACGACAAAGGCATGTGAGTTAAATATATTTCTCACCCACACACTAACACGCACCGTTTGGAGGAAAGTAATTAGTTAAATTTTATTAATCTATCAATGGAACTCTATAGTATGCCAATGACAACTTTCGTTTAACTCAATCAAGCGATAGAGATCTGTGATAATGTAAGATCTGTAAAAAGCATCCACAGAACTCAAGATTATTACAAACTGAAAATAATAAACATCAAGGACCAAAGTCATCGATGTAAGAAATTTATCATGCTTTCAATAAGGAAAGCTTATAAAGAGTATAGTCGTACTAGAATATTATATTTGACTTCATAAACACTTACACATTACCGTTATGCTGGTTCCCGATAAACCTTTCCCAATGGCATTTTCAGCTATGCAAACATATAAGCCCGAGTCTCGTCGGGTAACGACATTAAGTTGCAGCTTTGTACCAGTTCCCATCTCAATATCTCCCTGTGATTCTTTTTTAAACCATGAGATGTTTACCTCTTTTGGATCACTATCAATGTTGCAGTATAAAACCATGGCATTTCCTTCTATAACGTTGTATCTTCCTTCTTTTTTGATCGATACTCGTGGTCTATCTACAAGTTTAAAATAAAACCGAGATTTTATCCAAAGTTTTATTTGATGCAAGATTTCTTGAATCAACCAGTACAACAAAATATGCATTTTTTTGTTCAAGTATTGAAAGGGATTTGAATAAGTGGAAAATGAAGAAACATGTGTAAGATTCAAATCTTATTCCGGCCGAAAACCACATGTCTTCTCAAGTAACGTCATGAAACTTATATCTTTAAAGTAGATTTTATATTTATAGAATGCAACAGGGTTGAAAGGCTCAACCAAACCCTAATCTGGGACCACTGTGGAACAAAGAAACAAGATAGCAAACCGAAAAAAATCAATTGGCAACAAGTGTAGTTAATCTGTACCACAGGTTACAATTTGTATCAAAAAGTAAGACAAAAGACATATGTTTATTGCGAGACTTCGAAAGTATATTGTTTGTATACAACCTTAATATGCAAATAATTATACGAACCTTTTTTCACTGTTTTCCCCTTTTTTTATTTGATTTAGGTCTGATGACTCAAGCCCGTCACCCCGATAACACAAATAACTTTTTTTATTGTCTTTTAAAAGTTAAATAGATAGGACATTGATGGTAATAAAAAAATTCTCTCACATCGACTGTTCTACAAGACACTGTTTTGACACTACGTTGTTTCTGGGGCATAGTAATTTCGAGCAAGACACACAGATCTCCAGGTACTTCATGCTATTTGCAAAGGACGTATGAGTTTGAATATCACTTTGTTATCTTTGGCCTCTCGTCTATTTGTTTTATTATTCTGTATGAATAAGAATGTTGTCCGTAATTTTCGGTTTCTAAAAAGGTATATTAAATTTTACTTTATGTAACGAGACTAGAAATTGTTACAAATCGCGATTAATTTGAAATTGTTTCTTCGTTGCTTATTAACAGACAGCTTTCAGATTGCAAGCAGTAGTGTCATTAAGGATGCAAAAAGACATTATTTGGTGTAAAATATATGTAAATTTTCAAACTATATATATCATAAACACTGACAGTTGTTTTACTATGTTGGCTGAATAAAGAGGTTGATATCGAAGGCAATGAATCTTTTTCAGTGTGTGTTACATTGTAGTGTTGTGTCGTTGTTCTCCTCTTATATTTAATGCGTTTCCCTCAGTTTTAGTTTGTTACCCCGATTTTGTTTTTTGTCCATGGATTTATGAGTTTGAACATCGGTATACTACTGTTGCCTTTATTTAAAGGAATAACCTTCGGTCCGTTCACTTTCATTCTAATTAAATTTTGGCATTTACCTTGATACGCGCGTGAATTTCAAATATGAAAGTTCTGTAGTAGTTGTTTCTTCGAATGATGTATGGACCGTTACAAAATAGTGTGTGGTTCAATTCGCACATTTTTACACGTAAGGATAATATTGAGTATGTATGTTTAATATGCCAGCATGATCAGAAGTGCGAGTTTTTACTGCTATTGATCTAAATTTTTATCATATATACTTTTAACAGCCTAATTTCAAACATACTCACAAAGAACCGTTACATCTACTGTTCTGACTAATGGTGTTTCTAGAACAGAGCTATTGACACTACATGCATATATTCCAGTATCCGATGGTTTTAATTTTAGAATCAGTTCAATCGATTCATATCCACCATCTTTTAATCTTTGATTTCTAAATGACCACATCATTTTTTCCTTTGGTACACCACTGGACAAGTTGCAATGTAGCATCAATGTATCATTTTCTATTCCAATAACTTTTGTGTCCTGTCCAATATAATTATTGTTGACATGGCTTGTATTTCCAATTAATGAATAAATGTGGAGGTCAGATGGGAGCTCTACAAAAATTATCAATATAATTTGTAACTGATTGATTTGAGCAGTTGAAAAGCGGCACTGGTGCTATCGTTTTATTGTATTATATATCAATATATTTGGTAGAACAAGTGAGCACTTTCTGTATTTAAAGAAACTTTGTTAGAAATATCAACAAAATTTATCAAATTATTTGGTTTTCCTAAGCAATATGTACATAACTAGCAGAATTATTTATTCGGATTATAAAGACTGCATATAATCCGAATAAATAATTTTGCTAGTCGAACAAATGCATTAACAATTGGATCCATTTCGTTCTGTTGTATTAGCCTTAAGTAACTTCGCCTTGGTCAACAAAAAGGATAATCACTGTAACATAGTGGGATGGGTTTTCAAAACGTTTTGAAAAAATATTCAATTGATGTACTTAATAAAACATAAGTGAAAAATTAATACTTAAGACAGTACAAAGAAAGAAAAATTTGTTCGGAATGCAAGTTCCTGTTCGTCCCTAAAAGAGAATGTGATTAAACTTTGAATTTTTCGAAAAAAATAAGGGTTGTCTTATCCCAGGCAAAGATTACATTAGTCGTACTTGGTACAATTTTTGGGAATTTTGGGTTCTTAATGCTCTTCAACTGTGTACTTGTTTGGCTTTTTGAGTATTTTGATTTCAGTGTCACTGATTAATCTTATGTAGACGAAACGAGCATCTGGTGTATTAAACTATAATCCTTGTACCTTTGATAACTGTTTACACCACTGGGTCGATGCCTCTGTTGGTGGACGTTTCGTCAACGAGGATATCACCAGACCAGTAGTCAGCACTTTCATGTTGACACGAATATCAATCATATGGTCATTGTGATAAACTTTCTATTTACAAAACTTTGAATTTCCCGAAAAAATAAGGATTTTCTTATCACAGGCATAGACTTACCCTAGTCGTATTTGGCACAACTTTTTGAAATTTTGGGTCCTCAAATCTCTTCAACTTTGTACTTGTTTGGCTTGAATAACTATTTTGATGTGAGAGTCACTGATGACACTTATGTAGGCGAAGCGCACGTCTGGCGTATTAAGTTATAATCCTGGTACCTTTTGATAACTATCATCATTGTAAGCAAATTGCATACTTGTTATTAAATGAACAAAACACATTGTGTACGCATTTCATAAGGATACAAGACAGCATACAGTCATAAAACTCTGAAACAAAACCTTTACAAAACTCTTAAAAGTAAACAGAGCTACAAACTACTATTTTGATTTTTAGATACAGTTTTGCTTAATCGTTTAATACGTTTAATCATTTTCCATAAATTGTGTTTATGAATGCTTTCGGAAGAGGGAAAGAGGGATAACAGTAAAGTATACATTCTCAAATGTTACTTAAACTGTGGAAATGCAAAAACGAATATTTTGTTTGGTTATCAACTTTAAATTATTTTTGTTCAAGTACTTCTAAATATTATTACTTTAGGTTTAAGACAATGGTACATCTGCATTTATGAAGTTGTGTTTCGTTTGCCTTGAATTAAATTGCTTGTTAATACGATTTATTTAACTGCATTGTGACAGTTGTAAAGCATACTAGAAAACACCCGCGACATCGCGGTTTCCTGACTGAATTATTGTTTCTTCGCCTTTTTAGCCTTTACTTTTTAGGATTCTTTGTCATCTCATAAAGCCATGCTGATTATAAAGTGCACAGTTTTTTCTTCATATAGATTATTTCTATTTGGATCTGTCATTGTATTCCTACTACAACAGTAAACTACTTAATAATACCTTTTTTTATGTCAATTATTGAATTTTATATACCTATATGGAGTTATTTTCTTTCAGAACGACAGGTCATTCTTTTTCAGAATCAACCCGGACGATACCATGTTTCAATGAAATATGATCCAAGGCATAAAATAATTACCTGTGTGAGATCATTATTTTCCTTCATAAAAATGCAATCTATAATGTACTTCAAAATTTTATTCGTTTGATTTTTTTTTGTTCACGATTTGGAAATTTATTTTTTAAAGTTGAATCGATGATAGGTGTAAAAGAAACCGTCATTGCCCGCATTTTAATTTTAGAAACAAATAACGTATAGTTTTGTTAGTTTATTGCTACAATAAAGAAACATTATCACATTATATGTGAGATGAATTTTAATGTAGACTTTCATAAAATGAAGCCAGATTTAACATATTCGTGTGTTAGATTTTGAAAATCTTATTGAGTTACACTGATAGGTTGATTGATTTTTGGTTGCTGGCTTAACGTCCAGTGGCAAATATTTCGTGCATGTTCAGGACGATAAACACTGAATTGGAAATCATACTGTGACCTACATGTATTTATATTCGTCTTCGTGTCAGTTCTAAACTTATGTATACCTTTTACTCTATCAAATGATCAACTAATAAGATAATCTTATATTGTATTGAATAACATTAACGTAACTCACAAAAGGGTCGAGTGCGGAGGGTTTATAATTATATCCTTACTATAAGTTAATAAAATGTATTGCTATTCAAAAGACTTTCTGAATTTTTCATTCGATTCAATTAAAATTGTTAAAAAGATAACCACGTTTCCGCTATAGAAATGACATTACAAATATACATAAACTAAGTGGTACGATAAATTAATTACAATGTGTCTTGTATTTGTCATACACCGTTATCGGATGGTAACAATACATTTGTGTCTTTCTTCATGCAGTTACATTAATATGTTTATTGTGTATGGATAATAATTTTTAAAAGGTCTATATCTAGATTAATTAATGAGTTTTATTGCACATTCTAAATGAGCCGTAGGACGTATTAAAACCTGAACGCATTAGAAAGGACTATCCTACTTTAGTGTTGTCGATAAAATAGGATACACAATTTGGCAAATAAAATTGAGAATGGAAATGGGGAATGTGTCAAAGAGACAACAACCCGACCAAATAAAAAAACAACAGCAGAGGGTCACCAACAGGTCTTCAATGTAGCGAGAAATTCCCGCACCCGGAGGCGTCCTTCAGCTGGCCCCTGAACAAATATATACTAGTCCAGTGATAATGAACGCCATACTAATGTCCAAATTGTACACAAGAAACTAAAATTAAAATAATACAAGACTAACAAAATCTTTATAAACATTTTTTTTTACGGTATACAAGTCAGATAATGCATATTTTAAGGTTTTTCTTGTCGTAGAACACACCTCAGGATGTCAGGATTGCTCAGAGAAAGAACTCCCTTTGGTCAGTCTTTCATTTGATCAATCCTGACATCCTGCGGTGTGTTCTATGACAAGAAAAACCTTAATTTATGCATTATCTATAACATATGTTTTATCATTTGTTTCTCACCCTTTTTGACCTTGTATCTTTTATATCTATGTTTGTTAAGATATGAAATTTTATAGTATGTATCGATCGACATTGATCATTATTTTGATATCGTGTGTAGATTATAAAATCAGGTGAATTGTTTTTTCTATTAATCACTCAGTTAAATTTATACAACGTATTTGGCTTACAGTTTGATTTTGAAGAAATACCGGCATAGCTAGATAATACAATTAATTATCTAGTTACTACCAACATTTAATGTTAATAAGTATTGTAGTTTTCAATGTTATTAATACTTGTAAACCTATAACGGTTTACTTTTATAAATCTTGACTTTGATGGAGAGTTGTTGCATTGGTACTCATACCATATCTTCCTATATCTATATATCAGTATTACAAACATTATCTTAATCTCTATCCTATTTTTTTTTTTTTTTTTTTTTAAATTAAATGTGACGTCACTTTTGTGCGTTGATCTCTTCTGCTAACATATAATACGTTGTTCGGCTATGCTTTGTTCATGTGCTGGTTTAGGTTTATCTATTATATAGTAATTTTTATATATTTCCTGTCTGCAAAAGTATGAATTATTCTAAATACTTAGGATTTTCTTATCCCAGGCAGATAATCTTAGCCGTATTTGGCACAACTGTTTGACACTTCTGGTTCTCAATGCTTTTCATCTTTCTACTTGTTTTGGCTTTCGAACTTTTTGTATCTGAGCGTCACTGATGAGTCTTATGTAGACGTTACACGCGTAATTTGATGTGTATACTATTTCCTCTAAAACCTCATAAAATTTGTTTACCATTTAGAAAAAAATCATTTGAATGTTTAAGACGTTACATTTAAAAAAAAGAAGCTATAAAATCGTATGTATAAGTAAAGCATTGCACATCTTAAAATGCCAAATAACATTATTTCTTGTGCGTCTAAGAATACAAACAAAACATATTTTATTCCGATTCTAAAAATGCCAATTAATATTATTAAGAGTAAAGCATTGAAAATCAAAATAATCTAAAAATAACACCAGTCTAAAAGACCGAAGTCTACCAATCTAAAAATACCAAATAACATCATCAATATGTCATGTAAAACGTGGCAAAATTAAATATATGAAATTACATCAGTCTAAAAGTACAAAATATCAGGTATCATACATGATAAGCGAAAATCTTTATCGCTGTTTAACATATTTAAATAGATTGTGCTTTGCTATTACTTTCACATTTGTTAAATTATATATTTCATGACAGTTTCAAGGTATGTTCACATTTTTTTTTAAATAAGTAACATAAATAGCCACTGTGTGATGACACTGTATCTTTATTTTTGATTGTTAGGTTCTTATCATTCGTTTATTGTATCATTATGCTTTTTATAAAAAGTATAAATTTAGCAAGTTTCCAGATAAATGCTACGTATGATTGTCTGAACGAACACTAAACAAAGTTTATGATGTGACCACTTTCTTCTTCGTTTTAGAAACATAAGGAATAGCTTTAGTATATCCTGGTATTTACAAATGTTCTAAACAAATGAATAATCAATGACCATAAAAGTTCCCGAGATCAATAAATACTTCAATCTTTTTTTGGTAGGGGTGAGTAGCTAAGACATCAAGTACCCAACCCTTTTCATATATTTCGTTTATCACAAAAATACCATCATGACCATATCATATATCAATAAACAAGAAATAGACCTATATATTTATATATATATATATACATATATATATTTAAATATTCTTTATCTTCTGGTACGTATATATACATTAATGATTTTTTTTTAAGTCCGGCTGATCATCACGTTCATATTAAGTAGCAACGCCGTCACAATAATCACAACTTGCTTTTCCTATAAATGTATCTCATCTTAAAAACTTTCCTCTATTTACCACTTGTTTGTCTTTCGTTATAAAGAAAATTCAGTTTCGATAGACAATTAATAATTGTTATCATGTTTCATGTAACAAACCTTCGAATGTTAATTAGGTGCAAATGTAAATAAAATCGGAATATAGCATCCATAACTAGCATGATCAATGGAAATACCACATTTGAAGATTAATAGAGATTAATTGGTTTGCCAAATATAGCTGAGACAATTACGAATAAGTATGTGTTTTAACCGCTTCAAATATAAACTGACTTCTGATTAGTTTCAGATACTTATAATATAAGTGATAATATCAAACTAATTATATAATTTTAATTTTAATTGCTCACCCTTATATATCATGGAGCATGAAATTGTACCAGCGTCCTCAACTATACCATTTATTACATAGTCAGTCTCCCCCACCCAGGTACGTCTTATACAATTATGTAACTTCATTTCTCTAATTCTTCGTCAATTTATCCCTTTCTGCACCCATTGTATAAAAAAATTTAATCAACGTGTGGTTTGATCTCAGTTCTTCATTGGTAAAAACCGAATTTTCTTGTTTTCCTCTGAAATTCCTATTGTGACAGCATGAAAAAAGGCGACCATGCCTTATGACGTCACATAGAAAGAACACATCTTTTTGCAGATCAGTCGCAAAGAAGGAATAAGTTTGCCTGCGTATTGTTTGAAAATCATTAGAGAAACAGATTCCACCACCAAATCTCGTGTAATACGATATTTATCCACTCTCGACAGCTAAATTTTAAATATTAAAACGCTCGGCCAGCCTCGCGTTTTAAATTTTAAAATTTTATTGTCTCGAGTGGATAAATATCGTATTACATTCGATGCAGTGGTAGAATCTATATTTATCTAGTTAATATGATATGAGGAGATATTTTCTTAAACGTATAAAGTTCAAAAACATTAGAATTTTTATTTATTTTTTATATCTGTTCATATATGCACAACTTATTTCAGGTAGGCGTAATCAGTAACGATTTCCTTAAAACCGCAAGTGATTACATGGATTAAACTAAGTAAGTTATAAAAACTTTCAATATTTTTTTTCTCAAGAATTATAGCCCAAATATTAGTTGTTACAATATTATAAATGCACAGTTTTACACATGACATGGTGACATGCTTTCTGATCCTCATTTTCTACTGGGGTTATTACACCAAACAGTCTCTGTCTCTGACATCAAAATTATAACCAAAGATTAGGATATAATGCAAATTGTTGTCATGATTTAAGGTAGCGCAATACAAAGATTTTTTTGCTTCCAATCACTAACCTTTCAACTGCTGTAACTTTCTTATGAATGCATACAAAATAATAAAAGAGTTATATATATATATAGGTAGATAAAAGATTCATCTTTTAAATGAATTCAATATTTGTATCATGCAATTATTATGTAATCAATTATTATGTACTTAGCGGCAAACTCGCAGTCAGTACACTTAAATGAATCTCTACGATCTCTGTAACTATACAGAAAATTTTAACACAAAATCTTCATCAACACATCATGGGCTTCAAAAGGGTGTCTCAAATTGTCCCTATAGTATTCCCTTCTCTCATAAATCTCTAATTAGTGTTAACATCCTAACCACATACAAGAAGATAATCCTAACCACATACAAAAAGATAATGTTTGATTAGGTGTAAACTTTGTTCTATACATTCTATTTGAAATCTGAGACAAACTTTTGTCGATAATGGCCATAGAAACAACATATAATAAAATCAATCTTCTAGGAATACCTATGCAGAAGCTTATTTCAACTGAAAGTGGAAATTTGGTGAAAAATATTTTAGACACAATTAACATTATAGTTGGTCATATAATTGTTGCATAATACTAACATTGCATTAGTTTGAACGAGTAATCTGTTAGCCATCCATAACTACCAATTTTATAAATTTTCAAGCAAAATTAAGAAAGTTACAGCATTTTAAAACTTCGGGGTTGGAGTTATAAAATCTTTGTATTGTGCTATCTTAACGTATTATTTTTTATAAGTCTTGAATGTACGTCTAAGTCCTATTTTTACATTTTTTTACTGACATATTTGTACTTACTTATCGAAATTAAATTTAAACTGAACTCGAACGTTATGTCACTTAGCACTTTTGAACAGACATAAATTCCTAAATCCTTCCTCTCAATATGCCGTATTTCTAAATTATATTCTCCTAAACTGAAATTGCCTGTTATACTAAAACGGCTTCTGTCTACATGATCGTTCACGAATTGACCTTCTGATATCTGTGAAGTTCCTTTTCCTCTAAACCATGCTGCATGTGATGTGAGGGAACGGTTGGGGCATTTTATTTCTATTGAGGACCCAAGCCTAGCAAACAATTGCTGATCTGCAAACACCACCTGAAAAAAATCATACTGTGTTAAGTGTTATTTGCAACGATGATATTCAACTCGAATTATGAAATGCTTAAAACAGCAGTAAAAGGAAAATGTGTAATGGTGTGTATAAAAAATGTATAGTCTGCATTACCACTTTTTTCCCAGGTGGAAGCCATCCAAGTAAGAATATTATAAGCATTGAGATTCTTGTGTCAAACACGATCATATCCATATTGAAATCTGAAATGTCATTTATAAAACATCAATCATGTTAACGAACATTAAAAAACGACTGTTAAAATATGAATGATTTTTTTTTTTTTCGAATGTTTAATATTTCCTGCAAACAATTTCCGAAATAAAATATGAAGTTTGGTCTTTGTTCCCATTTCCTTTGACAAGAGCATAAAACAATGAAAAGTTTTAATGGTGTAAAATTCAATACTTTGATACTATTCATTTTTTTTTAAATATGTTACATTTTAAATTTCTGTTTGCCTGAACAAAAATATGTGTGTTCCATATTCGATTTGTGAAATGACTGCTTTTAATGACCTTTAGAAATGGGACTTGAAATAAATGTACATATATATAGGAAAGAACAAAAAAATTGCGAAAGCAAATTTATAGATCTAACATTGTTGGGTGATGTTTAGACAAATTATATAAAAGAATATATATATATTAAAATTCGCAGACTTCATTTCACATCAAATATAAAACAACAGTTCGTTATGATATTGTCACTAGCGCTTTCGTGCCTTCTGGTAATCTTCAGGCGAAGATTTGACAGTGTCCTTGACGACGCTACCGTTGGTAACGTTCATTACGTTACAATAATAGTAGGAGATAAATCAAACAATTGTTTACGTAGATCAGTTTAAATATAGCTGAAAGACCTTTATAAATTGTCCTTCTTTTGTAAGTCTTTTCTATTTATTAGGCTCGTTCATTTTATAGAATGGAAATACGGTAAATTTTCTACTTCGTTATGATTCTAAAAGGTAGTGAAAAATTTCTGTATTTCCGAGAAAAAAAAGACATAAAGCAACCAAACTGTCGTATATAATCTCAATGAGAATGGTCATTGTGACACTAGAGATACCGGAGTTTTGACATAGAACGAAGTAATGAGTTAGTTATCGTGTGTTTTGTCTTTATTTTAGATACAAGAATGACTTTCTTGAAAATATTAACATTCCTTATTGCAGTGCAAATGAAAGTGGCAGGTAAATAACTTAACATGTTTAAACTGTAATTGGTAAACCATTAAATGTTCAGTTTTGGTGGTTAAAGAACAGGTTCTTTGTTTCAAGCGGTCTTAATTACACTCATACCACTCATACTATGCGGTGTTAGTTTTGTTCGTATTTAGAGACCTTACATTGACCTTCAGTGACATTACTTTACCTCATTCCGTCTATAATAGTTCATATAACAACATTTTTATCTGTATTTTTTTCTCCTGTTTTTTTTTATTTTTCTTACTGCAACTGTATTTCAACATAGGTCACAAAAGCAAACATTCTGAAAGGGAAACATCTTGCAATTGTTTATGAATAAATGTTATTCCTTAAACATACATTGGATACTCAAAATGGTTTAGGTTTTTTATTGTCTAAAATACAGGTTTATGAGATAAACAGATCTACCAATCTTATCAAAAATAATAAACCAAATGTGCGAAAACCGCAAATCTATTCATGTTCACATTCCCAATTGTTCACAATTTAGATATGACCAACCTGTTATCAATTCTGGAATGTTTAACCCTACTATTCTGTATGTATGTGCCTGTCCCAATGCAGTAGCTTGTAAATCAATGGTTATCGTTTGTTGCTGTGTTACATATTTATTTATTATTCATGTTTTTGTATATTGATAAGACCGTTAGTTTCCAAGTTTTAATTGTTTAAGAGTTTTCAGTGGAGGCCTTTTTATAGCAGACTATGCGTAATGGGTTTTGTTCTAGACCCTACGGTGACCTATAACTGTTAAATTTCTGTGTCATTTTGGTCTCTTGTGAAGAGTTTTCTCATTGGCAATTGTATCACATGTTCTTTTATATATGCAAGGCAAAGAATTTAAATGATCAATACACTATTGCACCAATGAACTAAACGAATCCATTAAAATGTATAAATATGTCCACGAGTGCAAAATCATGCCAACACATATATATAGGAATATACCATTTCAATTATGTTGTTCAGCAAAGGACTACATTGTTTTGCTCTATGTGTATTTAATAATGTAAAATATCATGTTTATTTTGAGATAGACCAATACAAACCAAATATTGATAAATACATGACTTGTAGATATGCATATGTCATATTTATTATGTACTTAGTAGTATATACAGATTAATTGCGTGTGTATTACATTCATTGGCATACGTGCAATATCAGCCGCCCGTGATAATATCAATATCAGCAAGGTTGCAAAGGCTTTATCACACATTTTATCTGTATGACTTCACGTCATCAATTGTTGTCACTGTTGCAAAGGCTTCATCAAACCTCTTTTTCTGTATGACGTCATGTCACATAAACAACATCTTTGTGTGGTATATGTATAAAATAAAGTGTATATGATATGGCTTTTTCAATATCCCACACCGTTTCAACCATCAATCAAAATAATTCCTCGAGCAGATCTCGGGTTGATATGGATGTGATTATAATGTTTTTTGGGGGATAAGGTGTTGAATAATATTTACGGTTTCGTTCTGTCCTTTCTTGTCATTTTTGATTAGGGACTTTCCGTTTTGCATTTTCCTTGGAGTGAGCTGGTAATTTTTTTTATTTACATTTGGGTCATTTTAAAGACTGAAACATAAAGCATGCTAAAATGTATAGACATCAGACTATAGTTGAAAATTGCATATTGTCCGGTCTCTGCGATGTTTGGGTGCCGTAATTTATTTGATTGCTTGAGAATAAACTTTTATCTCGGAGTCACACATGTGATCGGTATCATTTGTATACGTATAGACCGGTATGAAACTACTCGATCATTAATCAAATGTTCCATCATTTCAGAGCTGATGGAGTTACGTGTGTACATAGCTACAAAACAAGTGATGTATGGTAAAGACCTGAGTTTTATATGTTCTTCTGATATTAAAGATACATCTTTGTGGTATTGGTTTAAGAACGATAGTATTCTTTTTACCAGCGGTTTGCCGGGCAACAAAGTTGATACTCAGAAGTATACAGAATATAAAGTCACAGAAAATATCAGAAAGCTTACAATAACAGATTTAGAATTTTCTGACATTCAGAATTATAAATGTTTTCATGCATTCCAGAAAGCCTGGCTTAATTTGCCAAGCGAGGCAAACAATTTTGTATGTAAGTATTACCTCTCATTATAGCATCGAATACTGTAAACACAGCATTGATTTTTTAAGATATGTACTTATTTCATTTTTAGCACTTTGCGTTGATTTAATTTTTAGTATTTTCTACCTCTTTTCTATAAAAGTGAACTTATTTGTCAGGCTTTGTTGTGGTGTTTCTTTTCTTCCCTCGAAATACTTGTGTGTGTTGCCGATCTCTTCGTTCTGATGGTAAAACTATGTACTATTCGGTGGGTGCTCCTATCGTCTCAATGATAATGTTTCAAGCGATAACTTATTTTCCATGAACAATCTCGTGAATATAGTTATCCAAGGTACCAGGATTATAATTTAGTACGCCAGACGCTCGTTTGGAGTATATCTGTCAATTTATCGATACATTTATTCTTCTTTTAAGACGTTGGAAACTCGACCAGTATCAAGACCAGACTACATGATAATAAGATTATTGTCGACGTTATCAACGTTTCACCTGTACCTACATGCAATTTAATCCTAAAGGTAAACAAGTTATTTTCTGTCTGTCTTCATATCTTATATCACAACGCGAAAAGTTGAATGAGATATAGAAAGAATAGAACTTCTTTGCAAACGTCATCAATGTCTTCATACTATGATAGACATATATATATATATATATCTGCTTTTCTAAATCCGTTCGTTCTATATATTGTTTTTTTGTCTCTGTGATTTTCACTGAACATTGTACAACAGTTTAGATTCAGAATTCCCCAAGCATCGCTAAAAGAACATAACTTGTCGAAATGTTCACCCGGTACAGAAAAAGAGACAGAAAATAGTTTTCGTCCTACTATCATTTAAATAATCTCAAGTTTCCTGTGGTTTTTTTTGTGGACTGCTGCTGTTTTTTCTTTTCGTATCAATGGAGTATATGTCTGCCGTTTTTAAATCGCCATCTCTGTATTGTCGTATTCTCAAACAAACATGGTAAAGTCAAGGTATAAAAATGACTTGTTCGAAATGATCTAACTGCAATTAAATTAAAAACAAATTTAAACGGAGCATCAACTGTGAAAGGTCATCTTTCTGCCAGTTGAAACCTATACAAAAGATTTACAAAATGATATATTTAATAACCCGTATTTTGTAGACAAAATATATCATAAAAGTCATGTCAATACTAAAGCACTATTCACGGAACGGAGTTTTTCTCGGGTTGTGATGGTTCATCAGTCACGACATACAGCAAGTAAAATTGAATCACATATGGAATGATTTTTTAAAAAAAAACTTTATAAATTCCATGCATCCCAGGCGTTTTGGGGATTTCCGGTCATCAGGAACAGTTTTACTTCATTTACATCAGCACTTAAACCTTAAATATTGTTTTTGTACCACAATTAGAGATAATTTTGGATATTGTTTATCGAACGTATCAATGTTTTATCATCTAAGTAAATGACTCCTATTGTGAGGTTATTTTGCTTGCTAAATATATTGTACTCCCAGAGTACTCCATTGTTAAACAAAAGTTACAAACAAAATGATATATGTTTTAACTTGAACATGTTGAAGTGCATGCATATTAGTAAAACAAATTTGGAAGCAAATAGCAATTAGAGAAAAACATAAGTTCCGTTTTCAATTTTTATTTTCTAGAATGGATCTCTACCTATGAGAGAAGAGACTAGGACAAAAGCTGCATACCTTTATAATGTTTCATTCCAACAAATAATGCAGTGCAATAATGGCGAAATAATCACAAAGGTCCAATGTGACGTCGGTGGCTTTAACTTAAATAATGAAGTAAACCTGAGCTGTAGTCTGTCAGGAAAGACAATACTATTACAAAATGAAACATATGATAGGAACATTGGAAGTTTCTACGGTAATAATACATTGTGAATTCAAAGAATGTATCGTAAGTTTAACATTAACGGTTGAAATATGTTTGTATTGTAGAGTAACCCTTCTAGCAGGTCAAAATTTTATTTTAAATAACACATAAAGTTATTTCGGATTTAAATATATACATAAAACCTAACACACAGATGAAAATGAATAAATCGCATATGCCACAAGTTCGGCGAGACTATATAGTTATCTACTTCTAAGTATACTGACATAGGTTATCGGACGTATCATAAATAGCATCTGTTTTGAGATAAATGCCTTACTATTCTTGTTTGGTTGTATCTTCTCCATTATCAAGGTAACAGTACGTGTTATTCGTAGTTTTACCCTTTGTACCATTTCAATGAAAAACAACAATATTCCATCAAGCGTAAACTTATTTTCCATAAACGTTTTCGTTAGTTTATATGCGAACTTATTAAGGTAGATGCATGGTATACCACGATCTTGGATTGTACAATTGCAGTTCACAACTAGTCTAATTATTTTCCCAAATCTGCAAATTTGTAGACAGATGTGCAATTCTATTAATTATACTGTTTATTTATAAAATGAATACTTGCTGATTTATTGCAAAATCAAAATATTTAAACAAGTACCACACATTCGTATTTTAGAATCGTTTGTTTCAACTAATCCATTATAGGGTAGATAACTCTTTTAGTAGAAAAAATATATTGGAATGATAGGGAAATTTTTAATGATTACTTTTAGCAAAAAAACAAGTTCGGTGACATCATTTTTATTTTCTTAAAACATGTTATAAAACCTATCTTTTCACAATTTATTTCAACATTTCTATCTCATAGATTTCTTTGTATGCACAAAAATATGCTTTTTTCATGATCATTCTAAGCAAATATAGGCAATTTTCAACCACTCATAGCTTGAAAAATATCACGGTGACCCATCCTTTCTTTTTATATATTAGAAAAGAGCACAATGAAGTCTTCATTATGGCAAAGTATAAGAAAATATAAGAAACATATACCTCTGATCTACCTTAATTAATAAATTTATTCTTCTTTTAAGACGTGGATAACTCGACCAGTATCAAGACCAGACTTCATGATAATAAGATTATTGTCGACGTTATCAACGTTTCACTAGTACCTACATGCAATTTAACTGTACAGGTAATGAAGTTCATTTGGTCCGTCTTTCTTCAAATACAATATGCACACCCGAAAAGTTAAATGTGATATAGAAAGAAAAGAACTGAAATATCCCCCGTCTTTCTTTGATAAAAAGTCCTTCTGAGAGATAAAAAGTTTCGGTAAAATGGATATGAATGGTGTATAAGTATGACGCTGGATCTTCACTGAAAGGACAGTTACATTCTATACGTTACATAGTGAGATAAACCCGGCTGGAAATATTTAGCAGCTATAGAACACGGTAGGTATAGTGTCCGGCTAGGATCGAGGTATTCGAGTGATTCGGTCTATTTTTTCGAGTGTAGTTCGGGCTTTTTCGAGTGATAACACATGCGATAAGTTCAATTATCTGCTACTTCCTAATCATAATAGTTTTTTACATTACTACCCATCTTATATTGAATACTTTACATGTTTCGATCAACAAAGAAGCACAATTTCCTTGTATTTAAACCAAAAATTCAGTGTTTATTCATGTCCGGGTTTTTTCGAGAGCAACTGTGAAATCGTCCGGGTTTTTAGACAAATGGTCCGGTTTTGAAATTTTTAATAAGAAAAAAAATGTATTCTAGACTTTAAAAAATGACTTCTCTAGTTTATACCTGTAATTTAATGATTGAAAATATTATGTATTCTAAATAAATCATAAAAACATAATACTACATTGATCAAAACTAACCTTTTTGAATTTAATGCAAGTTTTCTGATCGGAAATCGTTCTATCACAACTTTCCATTATTAAATTAGAAATTATTAGATCCTTTATAAAAGGCATTTAGAACAAAGTGCAGGAGAATCATAATCTTTTTAACTTCATTTCATGGTACTTTTGTTAGTTGAAACATATTTTTTCAGAGTTATAGGAAACAAGTGATTGTAACTTATAGTAACCCCTTTCCAGTGATGTACTTATGTTGTCAAAGTAAATAAAAATTTCGTGGTGAACCATGCAGTTTTTATACGGACGTATTATGGTACCCCGTTGTGACCAATTTACACGAAAAGTCGGTGAATTACCTATTGAGGTATCATCCCTTTCGAATTTTTAGAAATTATTGATTTTACGTTTCCGAGTTATGGGATTTTATTAAACATTACAGAGTTTCTTAAGAGCCTGTGTCACTCACCTTAGTCTATTTGCTGCAGTGCATGTCAAACAAAGGGCACTCTTCAACATTAAAGACAAGAATAGAATTCATGGCAAAATTATATGTTTTGTTGATGGTGACTTGTTTGTAGATCTTATTTTACTGAACATTATTGCTGTTTACAGTTTGACTGTCTCTTTGGTATATTTCGTCCCTTTTTTATCTCTATCTATAATGAACTTGGTCAAGTAGTTTCAGACGAGAAAGTTTTTGTAAAAGTTAAGTTTTTGACATTGAGAAATTATTTATAGGTGTCATAACGACTGAGAATAGATATCGCTTATTATCAACTCCAGTTATTTAATTTCGATATAATAATAAACGAGCTTTTGCCGAGTTTATTTTTTTTATTTGAATTAAATAACGAGAGTTGATATCAAGTGATATCCCAAAATTCAGAGAAATAATTGTGTTTTAGCATTTTTCACAAGAAATGTACATCGTCGTAACCTTTGAAGTTCATCAATGACCTAACAAATATCCAGTGAAAATGCCGTAATATTGTCTTATGATGATGTATAAGATGTCAGACCACCCAATTAAAATTCCCTATCTGTTCTACCAAATTTTGCAATTTTCACAGCATTTTTAATATCTTACCCTAAGATTAACTTTCTAGAAACCAGGTATATCCTGGTATGAACATGTATCATCTTTCTACATGCCAATACCCTTAAAGTCTTCTAAGAAAAAAACTGACCTTCGAATAGAGGTACTCCAAAAAAAAAACCTGGTTTTCTTTAGTATACCGTAGAGCGCTATAATCCTCAATGTTTAATTCTGATTCATAGACAAGTTAATTTTGGCTCAAAATGGTCTAAATATATTTATGTTTCACCAAAAGTTTGATTTTTGAAAATTTGTTGGTTAGTTTAATAAACAAGGACATCGAAAGCACTATTTTGCGTCAGAGTTGAGCTACTTTTACATATTTTCTACATTGGAGGGAGTAATTGGTAATGTGACACCAGCAGATCAACTTAACACAGATATTCGTATTTTCATATAACACTCTGTGTAGTGATGACACGAGAAATTTCTATTCACGCAAGAAATAGATAATAAGACACAACCATGCATAAGAGAAATGAACTTTGAAAACGTGACAGGTGTATCATGCGAACTTGGCGCAGCTGTTTATTAAACAACGGAGTAAGAAATCTCAGTTCTGGACAGCAAAGAAAAATCAGAAAAATTCTATGTAATAACACACATTCTACATATTGGAGGCCTGACCCCCGCCCCAACACAAAAATAAGACATGAATGAAAAAAGACACAGACATAAATAATCCGCTCGATTTTTACATGTTTTATTCAAATTGACAAAAACATTTGAATTCGATTTTATACATAATAAACAATGAAATACCATTATCAAACTGACGAATGCATTGGTTCATGCCTGAAAAAGTACTTAATTTGAAATTTTGTTTATTATTTTAATCGTAAATACAATGACACAGACCATTTTAAACTATTATCGGCAATTTGCATAATCACTCGAAAAAAAATGGACACATTCGAAAAAGCCCGGACTGCTTTCGAAAAAACCCGAACATAAACAAATGACTTTAGTGTCAAAATGTCGTGTTCAGTGCAAAAACAAGAATTTGTGTAAAGTGCCTGTATTTCTAAGGATAAATAGATTCCATGTATGCATTTCCTTCAATATTATCAGTGTATATCATTATCAGTATATATGTCGTGTACATTTTATTATTTTGTACAGATTATTACTTGTTTATTTTTTCTTATCATTTAGCGTATGTTTTTTTTTATTATCAATCTATATTGAGTTTCGTTTTTTTTCTTAATTTTGTTCAACTGTGAACATGTATTAGTATTATTGTTTTAAATGTTAGAAGAATACAGACAAATGACGGACGCAATTTAACATCATAAGCTAACATGACTTCTTTAGCAAATTTAGCTAAACAATGTGTTGCTACATACGGACTAATGGTGCAAAGTGACAATTTCCCCCCTATTTTGTATTTATTTTCGGCAATATTCAGCACAACGTCTTTGATATGTCTACTATCCATCGGACCTCTGTCTACTCTTTGCACTGGTATTATAACATTGTCTCAAAATTCCAAAACTTTTAATCATCTTTTAGAATTTGCTGTTTTAATCAAAGGGTAGAGTTCACCAACAGTATCATTATACATAATTTCGTCTCCTTTGCGAATGAGTTTTTTCAATTTTTGCTATATTCAAAATACCAGACTGCCGTAAGAAATATCTCTGAAGTGCTGTCTTTTTGTAACTTAATTTGACTTCCTTTACATTGCAAATATTCTCTCATGTATTTTAACGTGTGAATACCGAATAAGAGTTTCGTCAATTTAATTATGTCATCATGACATTTTTTGCTACACTGTTTTCCGTCTTTACACTTTCACCGTGTATCATCAGTACATCGGATATAGGTACTAACCAAGCGGGCATGATCGATTTTGACCTTACAAGGTAACGAAGATCTTTGTTTTGCTTTATCAATATTCAGTGTACATTTCTCAACATTTGAAATTCCTGCTCCTAAATAGTTTTCGCATCGGTTTTTTCCCTATTTATAAAACAACTTTGATATTCTAATAAGAACAATTTACTTGTACATGTGCAAATAGTTCTGAATGTAAACACCCACTTTCAATTTTGATACAGTTGTCGAGACATTTACATGTTTTATCTGAAAAAAAGCTAATACTGGGCAAAAGTAATAGTTACCAATCATAAACCTACCTGTGATTACTCATTCCTTAAAACATTTTGGATGATAAATGAGTATAAAAATAAAGTGTTTGTGTACGGTGTACAGCACCGTACAGAAGGATTTACGTGGTCAGCTAAACACCGTACACAACACTTCTATTCGGAATAAAATATCGAAAAATAACATATGTATGAAAGATATCAATGCCAATTATTGAACAGCTATGCTTATTACACACACACAGTGGCCTTCTATCAGAAAAAGAGTTGCAATGAATCTAGAATTATATCGGATGAGACGATCGCCAACTTCTTTGACAAGCATTTGCACACGTTTTTAGTATTCCTTCTTGTTTATGGAAAATAATGAGACATCTCTAATCATCAACCTACGATCAAATAATATTTTGAAACAACAATTATGTTTAGATTGAAGTACACATTGATATTATGCGAACAAAACGAAGATTTTCGTTACTGTGTAAAGCAAAAATCGCTAACGCCCGTTTGGTTAGTACCTATATCCGCTGTACTGATGATACACGGTGACTTTAGTTTTGACTTTTTTTATGCTTTGCTCATATATTTGTTATACAAAAGGTAGAAACATGTTGAAAGTTCGTACCTTTAGGGTTAAGTCATCAATTGTTTCTTTAAAGGAAAACGATTTGTTGGGAACATAAAATAGGCCAAAGTAGAATAATGATTTGTACAAGTTATTATCTTTTTCTCAGTAGAAATGTACGAGTAATTACTTTAATTTACAATTGTATTTGTACATGTTATAACGTGTATGATGGCATCATACAAGTAATTACTCTTACAAAGTTTCATACAAGTAATAACCTGTACAAATTAATAACATGTACACGACATATATATGTGTATAAAAATGGCTTAATTTATTCTGTATTTTGGAATTAAACCATTTTGAGGCTTAGTTTAACTTTTTTTTAACGAAAAATAATGTTAGGTTAGTAATATCTTTCTATATCAAATACTATGATACAGAATATAACTTTGTATAAAAAAAAACACAAGCGTCTATATCATGTCTTGTTAGAGATGAAGTCTGTTTGTTTTAAATTTATGTTCATATTCACTCGAAAAAAAGTGGTCACACTCGAAAAAGCCCGATCAAATCACTTGAAAAACCACGATCCTAGCCGGACACTATACCTACCGTGTAGAAACTAAAAAATAATTAGCATACTGCGAATTGTTTGGTTATTCAAAATATCAACCTAGTTGCAAAAAAAACAAAACTTCCTCAATGTTTTCATGTTATAATAGATGTCTTTACTAAATGATACTCCAATACCATTCATTCTATATATTGTCTAAATTTTTTTCATTTGACATTTAACATTGTACAAAAATTTGGATTCAGTATATTCCAGGCATCGCTTAAGAAACATGTACTGTCGAAATTTGCATCTGGTGCGGTAAAATTTGGGACCGTTAATAGTAATTTTTCTATAATCCCACTGATTTTTTGTTTATCTTTTGTGGAGTTTGTTTTCTTTAATCTTAAGTTTCCTGGGAAGGTATTTGTGAAATTTTCCGTTTACACCTTTCTTAGCAATTAAGTGTCTGTCCTGTGCTCTTTTTTATCGCCACCTCTGAATCGACTTATATGTCCGCAGAAAAAAATATTGTAATTTCAAGGTCTAAATATGTTGATTTTGATTATCGAAATAAAAAAACAAATTATATAAAAACGTAACTTTATCTTTCATCGAAGAAGATTAAACCTTGTAATTCATAAAATGATATAATTCTATAAATCGAGAATTTGTAGACAATTTATATTATTTGAGTCATGTCGATACTAAATAAACTCATCATAGATACCAGGACTAAATTTTGTAAATACGCCAGACGCGCGTTCGTCTACAAAAGACAGCAGTGACGCTCGAATCAAAAAAAGTTAAAAAAGCAAAATAAAGTACCAAGTTGAAGAGCATTGAGGACCAAACTTCCTAAAAGTTTTGTCAAAAACAGCTAAGGCAATGTATGCCTGAGGTAGAAAAACCTTAGTATTCAAAAAATTCAAAATTTTGTAAACAATTAATTTATAAATATAACCATATCAATAATAATTCATGTCAGCCCAAAAAGTGCTGACTGCTGGGCTAGTGATACCCTCGGGGAAATAAATCACCACCAGCAGTGGCATCGACCCATAAATCACTGGTCACATGACGGAGTTTTTCCCCGGCGTGATGACTCACCAGAAGCATAGCGACAAACAGCAAATAAAAGTAAATCATGTTTGAAATTATTTATAAGATATAAAACGCGTTATAGATTACATGCGCCAGTAGCGCATTTCTGGATTTTGTGTCACTAGGGATTGCAGACATTCATTTCAGTACTTTTTTAACGTTTTAGTGATTTTCATCTTAAAAATAGCTGAAATTGTCATTTGTAATTGTACTCTCTTATTTAAAAGCAAAAATGATACATGTGATATAGTGTATAACTGTTAGAAAACGCGCGTCTGGCGTAAAAAAAATCCTGGTACCTTTGATAACTTTTTACACCACTGGTTCGATGCCACTGCTGGTGGACGTTTCGTCCCCGAGGTATAACCAGCCCAGTAGTCAGCACTTCGGTGTTGACATGAATATCAATTATATGGTCATTTTTATAAATTCCCTGTTACAAAACTTTGAATTTTTCAATATACTAAGGATTTTCTTATCCCAGGAATAGAGTACCATAGCCGTATTTGGCACAAGTTTTTTGGAATTTTGGGGTCCTCAATGCTCTTCAACTTTTTACTTGTTTGGCTGTATAACTTTTTTGATCTGATCGTCACTGATGAGTCTTATGTAGACTAAACGCGCGTCTGACGTATTAAATTATAATTCTGGTACCTTTGATAACTATTAGAACTTTTACTAGCAACCAAAAATGGTATTTGCAAAGTTTCTGGTTCGCTTATTAATCATTCGAAGAAAATAGCAATAAGAGATAAAAAGTAGTACCGTTTTCAATTTTTATTTTCTAGAATGGATCTCTACCCATGACAGAAGAGACTAGGACCAAAGCTGCGAACCTTTATAATGTTTCATTTCAACAAATAATGCAGTGTAATAATGGCGACATAATCACAAAGGTCCAATGTGACGTCGGTGGCTTTAACTTAAATAATGAAGTAAACCTAAGCTGTAGTCTGACAGGAAAGACAATACTATTACAAAATGAAACATATGATAGGAACATTGGAAGTTTCTACGGTAATAATACATTGTGAATTCAAAGAATGTATCGTAAGTTTAACATTAACGGTTGAAATATGTTTGTATTGTAGAGCAACCCTTCTAGCAGGTCAAAATTTTATTTTAAATAACACATAAAGTTATTTCGGATTTAAATATATACATAAAACCTAACACACAGATGAAAATGAATAAATCGCATGGTTTAAGCTTGAATAAAGAAATAAACCAGAGCTGTGGTTTGACAGGTAAGACAATAACATTATCAAATAAAACATAGGATTGAAATGTTCTACGGTAATAAACATTGTAAATTCAAAGAATGTATCGTAAATTTAACTGTTTAGAGATGTCAATAGTGTAAAGCAATCTTTCTCGCAAAAAGTAAAATCACAAAAAGTACTGAACTCCCAGGAAAAATTTCAACGGAAAGGTCTTAATTAAATGGCTAGTGTGTATAATTCGTTTTTGAAAAAACGTTAGGTAAATATTGATTTCGGGTTTAAATGTTAACATAAAACACTATTCCCGGGTGTCATTCGGTTTAACGAGAGGAATGATCGTGAAAGAATATCTAACGGTGGTCAAGTATTGCTAGACTATCATGAAAGCTCTGGTACCGAATCGTGACAGAAATTCAATCGAGAAGACATATTACATCCCAGCTCCTTTGTTATAACAGGGGTGATCTGAGCCAGATCACCCCTACCAGATCAACCCAGAGTGTGCTTCTTTGTTATGCATGCTTTCCCTTGTTCTGTTACATGTTGGCGGGAATGTCAAATCCACTCTAAAACTTATAGTTAAATATACGGAAAAGACTATCTATCAAAATTCACGTAGAAAAAATCCAGTGTATATGCTGAGATTCGAACTCAAGACCTTTAACATATCAAGCCACGACACATTTTTTTTTATCTTTAAAAGCACGACACATACAACAACACCAGGACGACTTAATAATTTAACATAGTTAAACGAAGCAAGATATTTTTATAAGTTGGGCGATTTGGCAGACCTTTATTCAGTGGGGTTTAAACCCTTTTTTTAATAAGTGAGTTGTCAGACTGATTGTTCAATTTGATTTTACACTTTTTCAAAAGTGGGGCGAGACGGTAAACAATAGTGGGCGATTTATTTATAAAGTGGCGATAAAGTGTGGGCCGATTGGCCATTAAAGCGAGTTGACATTGTTTGATATCTTCTCATCATGTTCGGGGGTCATAAAGGGTATACATCAAAGAGTAATATATAAAGTATATTTGAATGGTTGTGTGGCGTTCTTACCTAGATTTTATTAATTTTATGGGTCGATGCCACTGCTGGTGGACATTTCGTCGCCGAGGGTATCACCAGCCCAGTAGTCAACACTTCTGTGTTGACATGAATATAAATATTGTGGTCATTTTAATAAATTTCCTGTTTACAAAACTTTTTCGAAAAACTTAGGATTGTCTTATCCCAGGCATAGCTTACCTTAACCGTATTTGGCACAACTTTTTTGAATTTTGAATTCGCAAGGCTCTTCAACTTTGTACAGATTTAGCTTTATAAAGATTTTGATATGCGCGTCACTGATGAGTCTTATGTAGACGAAACGCACGTCTGGCGTACTAAATTATAATCCTGGTACCTTTGATAACTTTTTAAATGGACTTTCGTCTAATCTAAAACAGCTGGGATGTAAAAGAGTTATCCCATTCGGACTTGGTGTGTCAGTATTAGATCACCCTCTGGCCTCCGGGGTGATCTTACACAGACATACCGCGTCCTCGAGGGATAACTTTTACTAAAATGTCAGTAAATAATCCAATTTAATTAATTACACAGACAAATTTACAACAAAATAAAAATGTCTGTCAATATGGTTCAACATTATGATCAATAAGTGATAAAATCATGTTTTAAAAGTACAAAGTTTTTACATAACAACAAAAGGCATATTAATTTTCGACATTTCAATGACATAAAAAAATCTGAAACAAGCATGATTTTTTTTTCATAAATTCAAATAAATAAACTACTTTTATCCAAATAAGGGCATTCTATTTGAAATAGTTATCATAGTTATTTTGTATAAACATAATCTGAAACGTAGTAAAAAAAAGAAATATTTACACAAAATAGATTTTTCGGATCGTGAAAGATCAGGTACCGCTTTTTGAAAATCGTAAAAAGGATCATGAAAGATCTGATGCTACGAAGAAGTTCAAACTATTCTTCAATTATATGATATGGCTATCAAGATTCAATACAATATTTTATTCTCTATCTAAAGACCAGCATTGTCTCAATTTTATATTTTGAAATGATATAGTTATCAAAATAAATCTTACCTGTAATGATGATTTGGTGCCACGCAACTTCCAATATAACTGTAGGACAGTGCAGTCGCCAAAAAAGTAAATTTTATATTATCCACCAATGTATGTATATTGTAATTATCCTGTAATTTACACCCGGGACTTGAAACTTTTGTTTAAACATGGACCTCGAAGAAGAGCAAAATATTATCTGCTACACATAAAGACAATAAATATTATCGCTTGCTCTAGACGTAAGCGGAGAAACAGGAGATTTTATTTGGACAAGTACAAATTATTATTTGTGCCTTTGTGAACATGTTATTTGTATAATAGTTGTCTGATAGTAGGATGAAGGTTTCACCTGACCTCGACTTTGCCTCATTTCATGGATGGAGGTTTAGTGTTGTGGTCAAGTCCGCATTGCGGATTCATAGTAAGCTTTATGATAACTGTCTGTTGTTATGATTGTAAGGTATATATTTTCGACTTCTGCAAGGTTTCAAATAACTTTGACCTCATTATCATACATAATTACAATGTACGTTTTATGATGTATGACCTTTTGCTTATATACATGTATGCTATAGCACCACGGTATTTAGTGTATGGTGTACATGTCTGTTTGCATGTTTCATATATGATGTAAATTGTATTTGATATATCGAATAATAGTAAGATGTCTATGTCTGGCTGTCGGTCAGGGTTCATATACTTTCGACCTTATGTTCCGAATTAAGTGGGCAAACATAACTTTTACATTTGTCAGTTTCTAAGGTACTGCAAGGATTGGAATACCTATATTTTGTGTACGGGATGTTTGTAGAAATCTGTATGGTATGGTTATTCTGACCTTGACCTATTTTTATGAATCATTGACATGCTTAAGCGTATTTGACACTTCTAGTAAAACCCTTAATATTACAGACGTTCAACAAATATACTATCATAAGTAAAGCAGACGAGACATTTCAGCATTTGCGCTCTGGTATTCTTTAGTCTGTAGTATATAGTTATCTCATTGGAAATCAATCTACATCTGCTACGTTGTATATAATGATACATAGAACTTAATAAGTACTGTTGCACAAAATGTTGGTTATCGTTCAATCTCAAATTGTTCATGAAAGATGCTGTTTTTGCTATAAGTTTTTGGTTGATGGTTAATATTTTGGTTTAAACGTTGCATACCCATATTATTGGCTAAAAAGTGACGGTCTGTCTGAATTGTACTAGACCGATTCTCAGAGCTGAATTTTTCCCTCTGAAATAGACACGTTTGGGTTTTTTTTTTAACTTTCGAGGTGAAGTGTTGAATTAAAAAAAATATATATCTTAAATGTTCATTCTTATCAGAATAGTTACAGGCTTCAAACAGATGCAGGTATAATAAGCGGTAAAAAAAAATATTGATTACTGATTACTAGTATTAAGTCTGGTCACGCATCATCTTTCACGATCAAAATAATGCGTTGCCTGATCTTTCACGATCAAGTTGAAAATTCAACAAAATTCAAGGTTTTCATAAACATATTAACGGTTTTAATGGAAGAGCATACTTTTATTTTACTGTGCTATCAGATACACCAAAGATTGAAATTCAAATATATCATGATTTATTGAAATATGACCATTGCAGTTCAAATAGCGTGTTTTTTAAAATAAATTCCATAGACATGCATTACGCCTTAAGTGTTTTTTCATAAAGTACTGCCTATTTTCTTTATCATATCACTACAAACCATTAAAAGTCTGAAATGGCCTATATCTGTACTCGACTGTACTGATTTTTACTCGACCAGTCTGAATTCGTCTGAGATTTACTTGATAATACTCGACTGTAGTCTGAACCGTACTTAACAGTCTGAATGTGTACTTGACCAGTACTTAACTGTTTTATACGAGTCTGAACCGTACTCGACCTAGTCTGAACCGTACTCGACCTAGTCTGAACCGTACTCGACCAAGTCTGAACCGTACTCGACCTAGTCTGAACCATACTCGACCTAGTCTGAACCATACTCGACCAAGTCTTAACCAAACTAGACCTATTCTTTGTATCTATCAGCTGAATTTTATCAATTTAGGATTTTTTTTAATAAAAATGAAATTTGAACAACTTGAAATTAAAAATGTATTCAATTCAGTATTGAAATTAAAATTTCACAATAATCAATCATGATATAACTTCAACTCAATATTAATCTACACTTATATAATAATATATATCAACTTTTAAAATATAAATAAAACAAGCTGATCAAATTATCTAAAAAAAAATGAATTGTGACTAATATTTTCAATATTATTAAAAATTTTATGAATATTTCGGAAGTATTTTATGGTAACTGAACTATTTTCACCATTAACTTAAGCCTAGTATAGATTAATGGTGTCAGTTAAGTTCAGGTAATAGTGCAGTGAATGTTTTTTATTGAGATATATATAAAATAGTATATAAAACAACTTAATAAATTTTTTAAAAATAAGATCTTAATTGTTTTGTTTTATTAAACCAAGAATTTAATTTAATCATTATAGAATTTCCATAGCAATCCTTGATAACCTTTTTAAAAAGGGAAATGTATTCCAAAGTAACAGTAAAAAAAAATCAATTAATTTAAGTATTTTTTTGTCAAATTATCATGGCATACATAAAACACTTTAATATGTTCTAACTACCTCAGTACATGTGTGTTTTACAGGTAAAAAGAAAGCCCTATTTTCTAAAATTCGTGTATTACTTTTCTAGTACATACATGTATATTCGGAAGGCCTTGTTATTTAATTTAAACAGGATGTTGCAATTTTGAATCAATGTTATTTAGAATTTAATACCTCTGAACAGGTGTGATCTTATTTATGAGTTTGCCCCCAAGCAGAGGTTATATTTTATATTTCACAACTAATCAGACAAACAATTTTATTTATTTATTTAATTTTATCTCTTTTTGATATAAGTTATATATAATATATTTTTTATCCTAGAGATATATTTTATTTATAAGGTTAAAATCTTTTATAAATTTTGTTGGCTGTTGTTATATATATGTCAGTTAAAAAGAAATCTATTTATTTTAACAGTTAAAAAAGTAGAGTTTTTTTGTCTAGTATGGTTCAGACTGGTCGAGTATTGTTCAGACCTTTGGTTAAGTATGGTTTAGACTGGAAATATAGGTCGAGAATGGGTTAAGACTGTTTCAGACTGGTCGAGTAATAGTTCAGACCATTTTCAACGGCAAGGATAAGGGTCAAGTACGATTCAGTACAGTCAAGTATGGTTCAGACTGGGGTCGAGTAATGTCAAGTAAAAGTCAGACCAATTCAGACTGGTCGAGTAAAAATCAGTACAGTCGAGTACAGATATAGGCCATTTCAGACTTTAATGGTTTGTAGTGTATTGCACAGGAATGTTGAGGAAGTTTAACCATTTTGACAGACATATTTTTTTGTTCGGATTTGTTACGCGTTTGAAAATTACGCGACTTTTTTCAGATTCTGAACTAGAATTTTCATTAATATCTTTCACGATCCGGTACCAGAGCTTTCACGATCATCTCGCAATACTTGACCTACATTAGATATTCTTTCATGATCATTCCTCTCGTTAAACCGAATGACACCCGTGCTATTATGCAATTGAATAGATGATAAATTGAACAGTAGTTTTGCGCTGTTCAATGTAATGCTAATTAGCAAAAAGCAGAAAATATCAAAAGCACAAAAGGACGGACAACACCAAGGTCGAAAGATGAAAGCGGCAAAAGAAAATAAACTTTTGTTTTATTAAACTGTCACGATAGTTACTCTTACCTTGATGATCATAATAAAGAGTTGTCTTGTGGCAACTGTTAAAGATACATATCCATTATCAACAGTGTGTCCGTTTATCAAAACGATCAAGGTTGGCTCCAGCTTTTTTAATCATGGTTCGATACGTTCCTTTCACATATTCCACGCAGCATCCAATTACTAAGAAAACCCTTAATAGAAAATCGAGCTGCTCTGGAAATTTGAATCAGCATATTCAACAAAGGCTTAGTCACTAATAATGATAAACAGTTAGTATTTGTTTTTTGTTTTGATAATTAGACAAAAGTTGATTTGTAGTAAATTTTATCATATAAAGATGTGTGATTTCATTTTGCCAACAGATGACAAGACTTATCAAGAAATTTTTGCAATTGGTACAATATCTGTCGCATTGATAGCAGTGGTCATCATAGCTACCTTGGTTTCGCTAGTTTTCCTTGTTTTACATCTGAAAAAACAACCATTGTCATCAGAACATACAGGTAATTATACATGATTGTGTTCGGAATGAAATATAAACTAACAACTGAAGGCAGCAAACAAATGACATTGTATGATAATTTGTAATTAATTTACTAGTATACATACTTACACAATCATGATTTACTAATACAGTTTGTGTTGCCGTTTGTCAAACGCCCGCTAGTGTAGAGGTTTGTCTCTTGTGAATTGTTACAACACATAATAGGATTTTCAATTATAAATAATGTAAGGGTACCTGGTCTTAGCTTACATTTTACTGCTTCAGATGCATATTCCGACCTACAATGTCTTTTCAGTGATGATCAGGACCAAAATCTTTATAATTCAAAACCTATTAAAAACATTAGTAGCTGAATCAATTAAACTGGACAAATTAATATTTCCGGGCAAATAATCTGAGCTTGATATGCAGAACATATATTCCTTAGTTAAACATCATTTACAAAAATCATTTTTAGTGGACCTACCTCGTCTTTCCTAAAAAAAACAAATAAGGTTGTTAGATATATTTGTTTTATATAAACAATATTTTATTATGAATTATACAAGAATATGTTATATTCACATTCACAGTTAGGAATCAGAAACAATCAAAAAGTGCTTAGTTTAATCTGTCTTTTTATAAATAGTTAGATATATTTTACAAGAATACTCCATGCTTTTGACTGCACGTTGGTCATTTTGATTATAATCATTAAAACATTTCAAACAATAAATGATAGAGGACTTTGAATTAAATTTCTGGTTGCATTTGTACGTTTAAAACTGCTTTTATTATTGAAAATCCTAGTAATGATAATGTTTGATATATTATCTGATTTGTATTGTAGATTCTGATGTTGACCATAATACACAGAGAGAGCCATTTTTATAATGCAAGAACAGCACACCATCTTGCACAAACATATTACATGAAATTTAGTTATAAATGAACTATTTTTTTTTTTTGAGAATCATGCAAACAGCGGCATTCTGATAATCTAAGATTTTAATGACACCTTTAAAAACTGTTCACATAAGTCTTTTTTTATAAGACTATGGTTGCTATGCAAAAGGTTTTGAAGTTTTCATAGTAACCAGGATTTAAATTATTCTAATATAATAAATCATACTATGACAACCCCTTTTAAATAATTTAAAAACTATAAGTTGTTTCAAAATGAATTGTTTTTATTAAATGAAAGACATACAGAAGCCCATTGCATTAGCAAACAAGCAACGGTCATATATTTTGAAGTATAATACTGTTTTGCTTTATTGGCAAATATTGATATTCTTTAACATTTACCGCAAAATCAATTGTCAGATACTACTTAAAAGCTATCAGAAAGATAAAAATTAGTCTGCATTGAAAGTGTTAAAATAAATAAACCGAAATTCAAAACGGAAAGTATATTATCAAATTTCAAAATCAAAAGCCCAAACACATCAACGATTTAAAAACAATTTTGAAATTTCCTTGTGTAGAAATTTTCGGATTACACCCAGTGTTATGGCTAGCTGAAATAGCACTTGTATGATATTTGCATCGAAATTCATTATTTGACTCCAATGTATGAGCGAAACAAACAGACCTAAAAGGTTAACATGTTAAAGATTGGGGTACAGGCGTCTCATTGTATAATGTGCATATGTTAACGATCAGTAATTTAACATTTCATAACAAAAACAATGAAGCAGAAACATACAGAGTTCAGGTTTTTATACAACTATTTGACATTGTTTAATGTTCACAGGAGTTGAAACAATAAATGCGTTTTTTAACATAAAGTGAGACTGTTTAAATAAATTTAAGAATTCATTCTTATAAATATTTAAATGTAAATGAGGATTTAGAGATTTAGAATGTTCATGCTGTTATACCATAGTTTTCTAATTTTCTTTGGTAACGTAAATACAATATTGTTTGTTGGCATTCTTGCTATGAAAAATATCTTTGTTTGGTTATATATAAACGTAAAGTTGATAAAAATGCACACATACAATGCATATATTATATTAAATTGAGAAAGAAGCATGACAGCTGCAGATTTGTTTTCATTTAAACATCGGACTAGGCATTCATCTTCGATTATTTTATGTACATGTTACATGTACCATATTAACAAATAATCATCTCATCCGTCAAGTAAAGATCGGCTAAGAGTTTACAACAATAAATTATCATTTTTTACACTCAATATTATGGTTATCACATCAAAACAACTGCATAGCTGCTTGTCGTATTAACGATACGAAACATTGTTGTATTAATACCAGTTTGCATTTATATTGGCAGCATTACCTTTACACATTTGGCCTGGGCCAAATAATTGACCAAACATTATTTGATACATACTGAGCATGCTGAACGTTAAGTTAAGCTCTTGTTTGAATACACTTAAAAGCTCTTAACTATTAGTGATATATCCGTAGTAGATTTCGTCTGTCTCAGAACCATTGCTTGCTAGAAAAAGAATGATAAAATGCTCTTTCTCAATCGTTTCATATATAATAGACATTTTTAAAACCACATGCATTTTAAAGGCAGCATAGTTCTAAATGAAAAGTCAGTGTATATTTTTTGTATTGTGAATATAATATGTAAAACATTTTATGTTATTCGTCTAATAAATATATTGTATTTATAATGTCATTTACATGATTTTGATCCAACAGTTGAACGAACAGTACAGATTTGACGGCAGCAGTTTAGCATTTGACAACTCATTAGTGATGCTCGATGTCAGATTTGAAAATTGTAAAACTAATAACCGTTGACAAGCTGATAAAACAAAAATAATCGGCCTTAAAATGTGTCCATTTCCTATATTAGGGATAAATTTACTTAATGTCTTATTTTTATTTTTAATGTTATTTCTATCCTTTTTTGTCCATGTTTCTGTCGTCTACGAAATATGAATTATTAGCTGACTTATATATTGTTCAATTTTTTTTTTTTTTTTGCCATGCAGCGGCTGGAATCCGATTTGCTTTTCCACAAGTTGTTCGTCTTCTTGTTGCATTTACACCAGTACAAGACTATCTTATATTCCGTATTTGGCACAAAGAGTTTTGGGTCCTCAATGCACTTCAACTTTGTACTAATTTTTGGCTATCTAACTGTTTTGATCTGAGCGTCACTAATTAATATTAGGTAGACGAAACGCGCGTCTGTCGTATCAAATTAAAAGTCTGGTATCTTTGATAACTTACTACATTATGTGATAGTACTATGTAAGATAAGAGATGTGAGAATATTGCAATTGAGATTTCCCTTTACCAAAGTAAAAATGCAGTGGATTCAGCAATTATAGGAAACTGGATGGCCCTCGACAATAATAATCAAAGTACTGAAGTACTGAACATCAGAGGACCTCAAGTTATGTTGAATTATTGATAAATGACACAGACAGGTGTTTATATTATACCTGCCGGACAGATATGTTCACCTTACAATTTAGTACAAATAATATAATTTGCTATATATATATATATCATATCTGAGATACTGACTTGAACTAGGAAACTTAACTTTGTGAATTATCAATGATTATGTGGTCAAATGAGAACTGTTAGACTGGCATTATGACCATATAGTTGCACACATACAAAAATAGTTAGCATATAACTAATAATAAAGAATCAACATAGCAAACAATTCTTCGAGTAGCTATATACTATAGTCACTCTCTGAACTATGATAAAGAGGTTCAAGACAATCATATTAAAACAGATAAATTGTAATATTGGGGCTAAAGATACCAGATGAACAGCAGACTCATAAATCGAAAATAAACTTACAATTCCATGACTAAAACTAAAAACGACATGCAGACAAATAAAAGTACATTAGAAACAACATAGAAAACTAAAGACTGAGCAACACGAACCCCACAAAAACTTGGGGGTGATCTCAGGTGCTCTGGATGGGTAAGCAGATCCTGCTCTACAAATGACATTTATTAACAATGTTTGTTCATGTACAAATGTAGTATCCAGGTCTTCTACTTTCTGAAACATTTAGCTTTTGGATCAATCGCTAATTAAGTGGATGTTAACACAGCAATATTACTATGATCCCTTATTCTAGATTGTTGTTGCAGTCAACAAAAACTTGTTAAATGTTCATAAATAGCTTCACTGAGTTATCTTGGTTTTATTGCAACACAGTCATTATCATTTATCCATTATATTTAAAAAAAAAAAAAAAAAAGAAAAAAGAAAATCAGCAGCTATACATGTACATTGTAGGTTCTGTTTTCTAATTATTAAATGGTTCATTGTAAATATTACAATGTATTATATGTAGATAGCCTTTCGCTAATGATGGTATTTTTGTTAATTGCATTTCACAACATCTGGATAGTTTTTCAACTGTTAGTCTTTTTTCACTTTGTTCTCATCTGGATTTAATACTTTGGATACCACTGGTTTAAGCAATGAGAAAATTTTGCACCATACATATAGAACACAACCACCATATGAATGTGTCGGTCCTTAGTAAGAAGCATGTAAAACAGGGCTTGTAATTTTTTGGTGTTACTGGTGTATATCTTGATTTTCCGTTTGTACATTGATGTGGCCATTAGTTTTCTTGTATATATTGTTTAACATTTGTCATTTCATGGCTATTTCTTACTGATGTATGTATAGTTTTTTTCTGATTGTAAAAGTGTTGTATGGTAAGCTTTATTTAATTAGCGATTGATCCAAAAGCTAATTTTGTATAGAGCTGGTGTTTGAATACCAATCATACCTCCCTTTTGTTTTTTTTTAATGAAAAATGACAACAGTTTGGTGTTAATTTTTATTTATGTATGTACTGTACATGTAACAATATAAAACAGTATATATACATTGTATAATCTCATTCCATCATTAATATTGGTCATTGTTGGTATATATTTATCTTTAAGTTTAACAATGTACTGTGAAAGAGCTATCTTCTAACAGATACTTAGTATTTAGTATGGTTATTGTGAAACCACTGATTCAAAGGACAAGTTTCACTTATTGCCCAAAATGGCCTAAAATATAAACTTTAACATAAAGCTCCAAAAAGTTCACAATTTGGTTTCGTAATTGGGTCTATTTAAAAAATCTTAATGCTCAATAAATCAGTTCTTTTCATAAAAGTACATTTTATGTTCCAAATTTTGTCAAAACATGAATTTTCAGACCCTAAATTAAGCCTTTAGGAATAAAGATTTGGCCGCCACCTACCATCCAAAATGTTTTGTGACCAAAAGAATCCAAGTCTGATATATATAATTCATCAATATAAGAACTATTTGGATCTTGGATGGCAGCCAAGGTTAATTATGCCAAAAACAATTAAAGTTTTACCATAGTTATCTGTGGTATAATTTTCACAATTATTCAATGGTTTTGTTGTGTATGATTTACAAAAAGAAAAATAAAGATGGCAAGACCTGAAGGAGGCTGCCTGATTTTTTTAAGTGACATATGAACAACAGAGTCAGTGTGGGTTTACTAAGCTAAACTGCCCGCTTTGCACCAGCCAATATAAATGAATGCCTAGGGTGGGAATCGAGCCCACATACATCAACTCTGTTGTCCCTATATTTTTAAATGAACAAAAAATTGTCAAATTAAAAAAAATGTATAAATGTGTTAAAATTTAATTATCAAATTATACATGAAAATATAGGTTGATTTTCGATGATTCAGATGTCTACTTACAATGTAGATTGTAGTCCCATAGGCTCCACTGTACAGCTACATGAAAATACAGCGTAAGAGGGTTTAAAATTGCTGAGGCAGATTTTTTGGGGGAGGAGGGAGCTAGACCCCTCCCCCTTTAAAACTCCTGGATTCTCATCCGATTTGATAGAAATCTAAACTGTTAACAAGGTTGCTTAAGTAATAACAATTATGTTTGGGAATTAAAAAAAGATAGGTTCCTTTAAATGTTGCTGAACATTTTGTTTAAATTATCTACAATATACATGTACATGTGGTTTTAATCGTGGACATTTTAAATCCCTGTGAACTTATGCGTGACTTGGGCTTATGGTACAAATTAAAACATGGAATTATTCATGCAAACTCGTAGAAAGATTCTTCAGATTTAAATTTCCACAGAATAATAAATAAACAAAAAACATTAAACATTTTAAACATTTAACATTTTGATTAAATAAAATAATACACTAACCCTTTGCAATGCTGCAGTTCAACTTTTAATCTGGGGTTCCGGAAAACTTTTAAAATATCTCTTGCAGTCATGTGCACCGCATAGCGCTCATAGGTTTGTCTCAATAAAGATTTGCTAAGTTTGCTCATACAGAATCCCAATATCGCTCTCATTAGTATAAATAGCCTCATGTGTGCTCAAATTAACCATTTAGATTAGTCTCAATATTGATATATCTAACTCAATTGAGTAGATCTAGTTCAAATTTTACTCATACATGTAAGTGATCATATTTGCTCAATTTAAGATCTCATGGGTGCTCGTAGTGAAAGTTAACTGATTGTATTTTCTCAATTCAAGTACTCATGTATGCGTGAACAAATGTCTAATTCAAATTACTAAAATTTTACATGGATATGGTAACACAATTTAAATAATGCTGTTGAGTGTGATTAGCACATGTATGTCATCAAATTATCATATACTTTTGGCAATGCATGCAGGGGTGTGGAAATGCAATGCTCGACTCGTACATTTGAACAACCATGACAACCGGACAAGTAATTATTTTTGTCTTGGTTGCCCGTGGACAAGTAAAAAAATATACAACATGTACAAGACAAAGTTCAAATCCAACAAAAACATAAAATTAATTTCAAAACGTATAAAGATGTTTAATTTATGTAAAAGAAACCAATCTTCAGCAAGTAAAAACATCAATGTTCATGACGATAAATATTACATGTTACTGGAAATAGATCGATATTAATTTACCAAAATAAATAAAAATAAGTATGCGAACCAGAGTCGCGTAACATTGCATTGGCTTTGTCCATTGACCCTGGATCGTTGATTAAATTTTATCCATCATTTACCGGTTGTGTCATTTCTTTAACTTTTGTATAAAGATTAAGATTGACAAATACTTAATAAAAAGCTGGGCAAGCAAGACAAAAAGATTCATGAGTCGAGTAGAAAACCTTAAATGCAAACGGAGGACACAAAGTATTTAAAAAAAAAGAAACAGAAGCTAGAATCACTGTCCTCAAATTTAGTATATTATGCTACAATTTTTATTCCAAAACTGCTGCAAAATTGTCCTTTACATGTCATTTCATTGGTTGGTTTCCTGTTAGGTTTCTGTCCCACTGATGTTAACCCATTTCCTACTTTCCTAATTTTTTTAATTTACACATATAAACAAATGGATTTCATTCGTTTGTGATGCACAATAGTGCCAAATAAGAATCATATATTAGCTAACAAGAAATACTTCAATATTTATTGGGATCATCAGGGCAAGTAAATTTTTGTCCGGACAAGTAAAATTTTTAGTTTTACTTGCCCAGGGACAAGTGCTCACAACAAATATTTCCACACCCCTGACATGTCATGTACAAGTATGGTCAAAATTATACAATACTGCAAGGAAGACTAAAAAAACAGGACAGTTACTCTATATTTATATCTCCAAAACTGTAAGGATTCTCCCAATATATCTATAAGCTAGTAAATGGTAACGGACAACGCCACTCTTCTTCTTCTTCTATTCGTAAATCCTTCCAGTTATGGAACACCTCCTCAGCAGCGGATATCATCCAGACGGGAGTTAATTAAAATTTATGCACTAAAAAAAAATCCCCAACTAACTTAAAATTTTTAAATTCACTGTACACGGGTAAAATCTAAAATATTTAAGGACTGATCAAAAATTTACGCAATAAAGGTAAAAATACGCCCTATTAGATAAAATCAAAAATATGTAAGGACTGATAAAATAATTTACGCAATAAAAGGTAAAAATATCTAGGCCCTATCAATATTTACTTATAAGATTTACTGTACACAACTAAAATCTAAAAATATAGGGTGCGTTATACAATGGAAAGCAGGACACCCCTGCCTCTACCTATACACATATGTACATAATGTTCATTTCATATCTTTCCTTATTGCACTGAATATATTGCCTATACATATTTATCTTTGAGTATAAAGATATTATAGGTTAAAAGGAAGTAAATATAGATCGCTGGCGCCACCTAGATTTTACATCCAAGATAATAGGCAGAAGTAAATTTATTTTCTGCTGCCTTGGTAATTAGAAATTAAAATTGAAATAGTGAGAAATGAGTGTTGGCCATTGGTGTAGAAATAGCGAGAAATTTAGAGAAAACTCTCTAAGACTAGCAAGATTTTCTGTGCCAAATTAAGCAAGGGGTGTCCTTCATTCATACTATTTCGAAAATTCCGGAACTGTTGAGTACCCTTAAAAAATGCCATTTTTTCTATCAAAAAAGCTGCGGCACCATATGTGTTTGACCATTGCAATTACACCCAAAGGTGTTGATAATTCAGAATTCGAAATTTTTTTTAATGGATCTTTGATAGTGAAAAGGCAGGACCAAATAAGACTACCATTGTCGCCTATGTAAATAATTACTTCCTTGTAACCTAAAGCAAAATGACGATTTCTGGCGCATCACTGTATTTTTCGAGATATTTTAGAAATTGGATCGGTAAATTAATAAGGTACTAAGTGATTAACTATATCAGAAGAAAAATGCTGATCGCCGTGAAACTATAGTCTATATCAAATTTTTACTGTTTTTTTGTTCTTCTGTCTCAGGGGTAGGGTTCATTGATCTACTGTAAAAACGAGAATTCTGTCAAAGACTCTGTCTTTAATAATTTCTCCTCATCCTCGATAACATTGAATGTATTTATGCGTATCTAAAAAAAGGGGGGCTTATTTTTGCTCATATTAGCGAATTTTTTGTATTTTTAATGGCTAAAATGTGCCAAAATGACCGTAAAATATTAAAAATTAGGTCAAAAATCAAAGGCTATACATGTTTCTCCTTAGTATCGTCGAATTGAATATTCTGAACACAATTCGTATAAAACACATAACCGCAATGATGAATTCTTAGTTTCAGCATTTTTATAGTCTATTTCATAAAATATTTTGACTCTTATGCAACGGTGTCCATATATTCGCGATAAAGACATATAATTTGGACACAGTTATTAAATCATCAGCCTAAAGTCTTTAATAGACCCCAATCGAACTTCATTAATCAAAAACGGCGTTTTAAATATAACCAAACAGTCAAAATAAGCTGGTCAATGGCCCTAAGTCTGTAAAAAGTAACGTTTTCTGAAAAGGGGGGTACATGTAAAGAAAGTAATTTCAAATGGTGAATAATTGTCTCTTTAATCCAAAATTTTGAACTTAAGCAGCAGTAGTATATAGTAATCGACTAACGTAAAGGTTGTCCGATTTTATATCAATATGTGTCAGTATAAAGCAAAATGACGATTTCTGGCGCATCACTGTATTTTTCGAGATATTTTAGAAATTGGATCGGTAAATTAATAAGGTACTAAGTGATTAACTATATCAGAAGAAAAATGCTGATCACCGTGAAACTATAGTCTATATCAAATTTTTACTGTTTTTTTTGTTCTTCTGTCTCAGGGGTAGGGTTCATTGATCTACTGTAAAAACGAGAATTCTGTCAAGGACTCTGTCTTTAATAATTTCTCCTCATCCTCGATAACACTGAATGTATTTATGCGTATCTAAAAAAAGGGGGGCTTATTTTTGCTCATATTAGCGAATTTTTTGTATTTTTAATGGCTAAAATGTGCCAAAATGACCGTAAAATATTAAAAATTAGGTAAAAAAATCAAAGGCTATACATGTTTCTCCTTAGTATCGTCGAATTGAATATTCTGAACACAATTCGTATAAAACACATAACCGCAATGATGAATTCTTAGTTTCAGCATTTTTATAGTCTATTTCATAAAATATTTTGACTCTTATGCAACGGTGTCCATATATTCGCGATAAAGACATATAATTTGGACACAGTTATTAAATCATCAGCCTAAAGTCTTTAATAGACCCCAATCGAACTTCATTAATCAAAAACGGCGTTTTAAATATAACCAAACAGTCAAAATAAGCTGGTCAATGGCCCCAAGTCTGTAAAAGGTAACGTTTTCTGTAAAGGGGGGTACCTGTAAAGAAAGTAATTTTAAATGGTGAATAATTGTCTCTTTAATCCAAAATTTTGAACTTAAGCAGCAGTAGTATATAGTAATCGACTAACGTAAAGGTTGTCCGATTTTATTTCAATATGTGTCAGTATAAAGCAAAATGACGATTTCTGGCGCATCACTGTATTTTTCGAGATATTTTAGAAATTGGATCGGTAAATTAATAAGGTACTAAGTGATTAACTATATCAGAAGAAAAATGCTGATCGCCGTGAAACTATAGTCTATATCAAATTTTTTATGTTTTTTTATTCTTCTGTCTCAGGGGTAGGGTTCATTGATCTACTGTAAAAACGAGAATTCTGTCAAGGACTCTGTCTTTAATAATTTCTCCTCATCCTCGATAACACTGAATGTATTTATGCGTATCTAAAAAAAGGGGGGCTTATTTTTGCTCATATTAGCGATTTTTTTGTATTTTTAATGGCTAAAATGTGCCAAAATGACCGTAAAATATTAAAAATTAGGTCAAAAATCAAAGGCTATACATGTTTCTCCTTAGTATCGTCGAATTGAATATTCTGAACACAATTCGTATAAAACACATAACCGCAATGATGAATTCTTAGTTTCAGCATTTTTATAGTCTATTTCATAAAATATTCTGACTCTTATGCAACGGTGTCCATATATTCGCGATAAAGACATATAATTTGGACACAGTTATTAAATCATCAGCCTAAAGTCTTTAATAGACCCCAATCGAACTTCATTAATCAAAAACGGCGTTTTAAATATAACCAAACAGTCAAAATAAGCTGGTCAATGGCCCCAAGTCTGTAAAAGGTAACGTTTTCTGTAAAGGGGGGTACCTGTAAAGAAAGTAATTTTAAATGGTGAATAATTGTCTCTTTAATCCAAAATTTTGAACTTAAGCAGCAGTAGTATATAGTAATCGACTAACGTAAAGGTTGTCCGATTTTATTTCAATATGTGTCAGTATAAAGCAAAATGACGATTTCTGGCGCATCACTGTATTTTTCGAGATATTTTAGAAATTGGATCGGTAAATTAATAAGGTACTAAGTGATTAACTATATCAGAAGAAAAATGCTGATCGCCGTGAAACTATAGTCTATATCAAATTTTTTATGTTTTTTTATTCTTCTGTCTCAGGGGTAGGGTTCATTGATCTACTGTAAAAACGAGAATTCTGTCAAGGACTCTGTCTTTAATAATTTCTCCTCATCCTCGATAACACTGAATGTATTTATGCGTATCTAAAAAAAGGGGGGCTTATTTTTGCTCATATTAGCGATTTTTTTGTATTTTTAATGGCTAAAATGTGCCAAAATGACCGTAAAATATTAAAAATTAGGTCAAAAATCAAAGGCTATACATGTTTCTCCTTAGTATCGTCGAATTGAATATTCTGAACACAATTCGTATAAAACACATAACCGCAATGATGAATTCTTAGTTTCAGCATTTTTATAGTCTATTTCATAAAATATTTTGACTCTTATGCAACGGTGTCCATATATTCGCGATAAAAACATATAATTTGGACACAGTTATTAAATCATCAGCCTAAAGTCTTTAATAGACCCCAATCGAACTTCATTAATCAAAAACGGCGTTTTAAATATAACCAAACAGTCAAAATAAGCTGGTCAATGGCCCCAAGTCTGTAAAAAGTAACGTTTTCTGTAAAGGGGGTACCTGTAAAGAAAGTAATTTTAAATGGTGAATAATTGTCTCTTTAATCCAAAATTTTGAACTTAAGCAGCAGTAGTATATAGTAATCGACTAACGTAAAGGTTGTCCGATTTTATTTCAATATGTGTCAGTATAGGTTAAAAGGAAGTAAATATAGATCGCTGTCGCCACCTAGATTTTACATCCAAGATAATAGGTAAAAGTAAATTTATTTTCTGCTGCCTTGGTAATTAGAAATTAAAATTGAAATAGTGAGAAATGAGTGTTGGCCATTGGTGTAGAAATAGCGAGAAATTTAGAGAAAACTCTCTAAGACTAGCAAGATTTTCTGTGCCAAATTAAGCAAGGGGTGTTCTGCATTCATACTATTTCGAAAATTCCGGAACCGTTGAGTACCCTTAAAAAATGCCATTTTTCTATCAAAAAAGCTGCGGCACCATATGTGTTTGACCATTGCAATTACGCCCAAAGGTGTTGATAATTCAGAATTCGAAAAAAATTTTAATGGATCTTTGATAGTGAAAAGGCAGGACCAAATAAGGCTACCATTGTCGCATATGTAAATAATTACTTCCTTGTAACCTAAAGCAAAATGACGATTTCTGGCGCATCACTGTATTTTTCGAGATATTTTAGAAATTGGATCGGTAAATTAATAAGGTACTAAGTGATTAACTATATCAGAAGAAAAATGCTGATCGCCGTGAAACTATAGTCTATATCAAATTTTTACTGTTTTTTTGTTCTTCTGTCTCAGGGATAGGGTTCATTGATATACTGTAAAAACGAGAATTCTGTCAAAGACTCTGTCTTTAATAATTTCTCCTCATCCTCGATAACATTGAATGTATTTATGCGTATCTAAAAAAAGGGGGGCTTATTTTTGCTCATATTAGCGAATTTTTTGTATTTTTAATGGCTAAAATGTGCCAAAATGACCGTAAAATATTAAAAATTAGGTCAAAAATCAAAGGCTATACATGTTTCTCCTTAGTATCGTCGAATTGAATATTCTGAACACAATTCGTATAAAACACATAACCGCAATGATGAATTCTTAGTTTCAGCATTTTTATAGTCTATTTCATAAAATATTTTGACTCTTATGCAACGGTGTCCATATATTCGCGATAAAGACATATAATTTGGACACAGTTATTAAATCATCAGCCTAAAGTCTTTAATAGACCCCAATCGAACTTCATTAATCAAAAACGGCGTTTTAAATATAACCAAACAGTCAAAATAAGCTGGTCAATGGCCCCAAGTCTGTAAAAAGTAACGTTTTCTGAAAAGGGGGGTACATGTAAAGAAAGTAATTTTAAATGGTGAATAATTGTCTCTTTAATCCAAAATTTTGAACTTAAGCAGCAGTAGTATATAGTAATCGACTAACGTAAAGGTTGTCCGATTTTATATCAATATGTGTCAGTATAAAGCAAAATGACGATTTCTGGCGCATCACTGTATTTTTCGAGATATTTTAGAAATTGGATCGGTAAATTAATAAGGTACTAAGTGATTAACTATATCAGAAGAAAAATGCTGATCGCCGTGAAACTATAGTCTATATCAAATTTTTACTGTTTTTTTGTTCTTCTGTCTCAGGGGTAGGGTTCATTGATCTACTGTAAAAACGAGAATTCTGTCAAGGACTCTGTCTTTAATAATTTCTCCTCATCCTCGATAACACTGAATGTATTTATGCGTATCTAAAAAAAGGGGGGCTTATTTTTGCTCATATTAGCGATTTTTTTGTATTTTTAATGGCTAAAATGTGCCAAAATGACCGTAAAATATTAAAAATTAGGTAAAAAAATCAAAGGCTATACATGTTTCTCCTTAGTATCGTCGAATTGAATATTCTGAACACAATTCGTATAAAACACATAACCGCAATGATGAATTCTTAGTTTCAGCATTTTTATAGTCTATTTCATAAAATATTTTGACTCTTATGCAACGGTGTCAATATATTCGCGATAAAGACATATAATTTGGACACAGTTATTAAATCATCAGCCTAAAGTCTTTAATAGACCCCAATCGAACTTCATTAATCAAAAACGGCGTTTTAAATATAACCAAACAGTCAAAATAAGCTGGTCAATGGCCCCAAGTCTGTAAAAGGTAACGTTTTCTGTAAAGGTGGGTACCTGTAAAGAAAGTAATTTTAAATGGTGAATAATTCTCTTTAATCCAAAATTTTGAACTTAAGCAGCAGTAGTATATAGTAATCGACTAACGTAAAGGTTGTCCGATTTTATTTCAATATGTGTCAGTATAGGTTAAAAGGAAGTAAATATAGATCGCTGTCGCCACCTAGATTTTACATCCAAGATAATAGGTAAAAGTAAATTTATTTTCTGCTGCCTTGGTAATTAGAAATTAAAATTGAAATAGTGAGAAATGAGTGTTGGCCATTGGTGTAGAAATAGCGAGAAATTTAGAGAAAACTCTCTAAGACTAGCAAGATTTTCTGTGCCAAATTAAGCAAGGGGTGTTCTGCATCATACTATTTCGAAAATTCCGGAACCGTTGAGTACCCTTAAAAAATGCCATTTTTCTATCAAAAAAGCTGCGGCACCATATGTGTTTGACCATTGCAATTACACCCAAAGGTGTTGATAATTCAGAATTCGAAATTTTTTTTAATGGATCTTTGATAGTGAAAAGGCAGGACCAAATAAGGCTACCATTGTCGCCTATGTAAATAATTACTTCCTTGTAACCAATTGTGACATGGTGATTTACCCAAATTCTGACATTTCAGTGTAAAATAACTCTTGATTTATTATACACACTCAAAAAGTCCAACTCTATTGGAAGAATAAGAAGTCGAAGATTCTCTGAATATTACATAAAATACAATAATTTCAACCAATAATTATATATTAGAATTACTTACAAATTCATTAACCAAATCCGCGTTTTTTTCCAGGGACATAATTAGTCAAATATTATACTAATGCAACAAACTAAGTCGGAGAAGGAGCGAAAATCCGAAACAGTACCTTAAAAAACAGAAAATAGTTCCACGTGTGTGTCCAAGTGATCAATCTACTTGTTATTTACGAAGAAAAGAAATTTAACTCCAAAAATTGTTGAGATTTTTAAAAAAACCCAAATTGTTGCAATAAAGAATGCACAAAAAGTAACCTTGTCTTTAAGGGCCTTGCAGGTTCTTGTTACTCCTACCCAATCTGCTGGTATTTTCAAAATGGATGCGGGGGACGCGGCCTGATAAATTATTTTAATATTGTGTCAGATTAAATATTCCTGATTTTGCTACGTTAATATTATAGACATATATGCTACGAACGGTTTAAAGAGGTTACTCCAAATCAAATAATTGAAATATAATTACCTGGTTTCTGTGTATAAATGTGTGAATTGATTTCCTCTCGATTTTCTACACGCTCGCTCTTGCCCTCTTGTACACTCGTGGTATTCATCCGCAACAATAATTTTTCGACACGTCATTGATATTGAAGATCGTTTGATTAATATACAAATATTTCTTACGACAAAACATTTTCATATTATAAATTTGCATTAAGAAAAATAAAAAAAAACTGAGTATCCATTGAAAACATGAAATTAAAAGAAGCGATACGGAATTTTATTCTGCACTATATAGGTCCGCGGGTCTATAATGTCGGTTATTATTCCAAAACTAATTATATATGCATCTCTTTGATCTTTGAAAAGTAGGCGATGGCAATACACCCGAGGCCCCTGAGGGGCCTCTGATGTAAAAAAAAAAAAAACGCTTAAAAATCAAATAGATATTGGTATTTGGTATCTGTTTTCAGCTCTTTGGTTGTTGTCACTTTGACACATGCCCTAGTTTCATTCTCAATTGTAAATAAAGGCAACAGTAATATACAGGTGTTCAAGAGTTATTAATCGAAAACAAATCCAGGTTACGAACTAAAACCAAGGGAAACACATCAATTATAAGAGGAAAACAAAGGAACAACAGGAACACTGAAGTGCAACAAAAACAAACGTTAACCTACATAAAAACGAACTATTTGGTAACAGCTGCCATTTTCCTGACTTGGAATAGCACAATTTAACTAAAATGGTGGGTTTAACCTTGTTTGTGGCTAGCCAAACCACAGCTTACATGTTTAAAAATACCGCTAAAGTAACAACACTATGTAACAGAAATCAACACAAACACACGCAAGAACATTCATAACAGAGAATCGCACAAACAATTAATACGACAGTCGACACAACACGCATACCGAACTTGTTGATTGTTCAACATTTGGTTGCAATTGCATCATAAATTTCAGGACGATTGCATATATTAAATGTAGTACATAAGTTATTCAAGATATAAATGACGGGAAATTTGGGCTGCCACTGGAAATAAAAGTTGTTTTTTGTCGGAATGGAAAATTTCACGGATGACAATATTTCTATATCCCAGAAAACTCAGTCATCGGTTTTAAATATCATACATGGTATTCTTTGTTACATAGTTGTTTGATTTTATAGTCATTGAATTATAACACAAAGTTGACTGCTGTACCCCTTTTTTGACATTTTTACCTATTACCTCTGGTTTTTAATTGTGCGCATTACTTTCAAAGATAAAAAAATCCAAAGATCGTTTAGAGAAAACATGTTCATTGTTATAGCATCAAAAGTTTAACTTTTCTACTCTAGACAAGTATTCCTCTTTCCAATCTAAAAGACAAATTGAAAGAGTTGGTCCTATTTTGTTTCATACAAAAGAATGCCCATCGTAAATACAAGTATCTTGTCATAGGGAGGGATGTATCATCAAGAGGCTTGACTGACAACATATTTGTTACGTTTTAAGGACGTGTTTTTAATTGTTTTTAAAAATCGGCGTTCCCATGGGAAACAACTGTGTCCCTCTTATTGCAGGATTGTTATTTTAGTCATTAAGGCGGCCTTCATATAGGAACTTACAAAGAAGAAAGAAAACATGTTAGCAGTATTCTTTTACTTTACTTTCCGTTATATAGATAATGTTTTCTCACTAAAAAAAATCATAATGTGTTGACTATTGGTGAATGCATAGATTTCATCGAACTTGAGTGTTAGTGATATGTCAAAGACTATTGATGAATGCATCGATTTCATCGAACTTGAGTGTTAGTGATATGTCAAAGACTACTGATGAATGCATCGATTTCATCGAACTTGAGTGTAAGTGATATGTCAAAGACTATTGATGAATGCATCGATTTCATCGAACTTGAGTGTTAGTGATATGTCAAATGATATCTTCATAGTATATTAGACGAAATATTACAATGGCATTTTTTTCCTCAGAATCAATTCCTTCAGGTAGTGGCTATTCCTGATAGCTTGTAGAATGGAATACAGTTTGATATCTAGATATATAATGATTTTAATGAAGAAAACATCTCGTAATATAGAACAAAAGATAACATGGAACAAATAACAAATTTTAAAGGAGACAGCATATATTTTGGCATGTCCCTTTGCAATTTATCTTTTAAGTCAATGCGCTGAAATGAGTGTTTTTTTTCAGATTTTAGAGTAGTTAAAGTCTTTTGTCGTCTTTCATTTTGACTGGTATTGTGTGTTTTTATTTGCCTTATAATTGTTTTGTTCTCTCCATGTATCTTCCCTCTTTGTTATTGCTTTATCCTCCAAATTGGTGACATTTTTTTTTTATCTTGTTAGCTCTTGGTGTTCATCTTCCTTTGTCCGTAACATTTCCAAGAATACTTCATAGAAACCAGGTATATCCTGCATCGTACATGTATCACTTTTCTACATGCCAAGTACTCCCCCATTCCACACTTAAGACAAATTGAAAGAGTTGCTCCTGCTTTGTTTCGTACATTGTACAATGTATCACCTTTCTACATGACCATTTTCAAATAACCTTTAAATTCTTATAAGAATCTGACCTCGAGAACATTGGTACTACATGTATCAAAATTGCCCCTGTTTTTTCTTATGGAAACCTTTAATAAGTATACTATGGAGTACATACATCTTGAATTTGTAATGCAAACTTAAAGACAAGTAAATTTTGGCTCAGAATGGTCTTAAAACATATCTCTTTCACAAAAAGTTGTATTTCTGCAAATTTATTGGTTAGTTAGTAAGCAATAACATCAAAAGCACTTTTTGTGTCAGAAAAGGGCTTTTACATACGTTATATTTTGAAGCAGTGAATTAGTGGTATAACACCTTAAGGGTGAAATTGAAATAATTGTATACTGAAAACCTGAATATGTACAGAATTTCAAATAGTGGCTTAACTGTTTCACAATGTCAAGATTTCGGTTTTCTCCATGATCAGAAAAGTTGTATTTTTTAGTAATTGCCCATGCATGAAATTTTTTTTACCAACTCAAGGTTTTCCTCTTACATTTAAATTATAAAGATCATATTGTAGAACATGTTTACTAAGTTTAAAGTTGATTGGATTTCAACTTTATCAAAACTACCTCGACCAAAAACTTTAACCTGATCCGGGACAGATGGACAAATGGACACACAGACCAGAAAACATAATGCCCATAAATGGAGCATAAAAAAATGTACAGAACAAACATTGTCAACCTTATAAGATTTACAACAACAATGTGTCCATAGTACACGGATGGCCCACCCGCACTCATTTTTTCTATGTTCAGTGGACCATGAAATTGGCATTAAAATTAGTTAGATCATATCATAGGGAACATATGTACTAAGTTTCAAGTTGATTGGACTTCAACTTCATCAAAATCTACCTCAACCAAAAACTTTAACCTGAAGGGGGACAGACTGAAGGACGAACGAACGAAAGAATGAACGCACACACCACAAAACATAATGCCCATAAATGGGGCATAATAACACAAATGCTATCAGAGGATGCATATTTCAACAATGGACTATAGCTAAAGTATGTCTCTTCCACTGGCGGAGCAGGAACAGATTACCATTCCAGTGAACCTGAGGTAACCTCCCAATTGACAGCAACAATTAAACATACAGCATCTCTATACAAAGTGTGAGGCATCTTGCTCACCTGCCTTCTGAAATATTTTTTTTAGCTAAGAACACAGTGGTCAATACCTAATTAGCATATCTAAGTCTTGAAGATACAGGATGGGCAACAAATCTACATAGTGCAGCTACCAACAGGCTTACTATTGAAAGATCTACACATGCTGAGAAAAAATGAATCAACACACTGTTTCCACTTTTCCTTTATACATTATTTATTGCATTAATTTTATCTACGGATCATCATCAGCATTAAAACAAAACAATATAAATCAATTACTAAAAGTAGATGAGAATAAGTTTATGACAGAATTGTGGTTATTATACAAAACAAATGCTTTCAACATAGCAGCTCTACGATAAATTCAGAAATTATTATTGCAATATTTTTATTGTTGCAAAAAAAGTGACAGGGTTATCATTATAATTACTAAAACTCGCATTTTGAAATGTTTTGTATGAATCCAACAAGATTTTTCTGAATATCACAAAAATTAAAATCGCATTTTAATCTAAAATGACAAAAATGCAATAATAAATGCACGCAATAATTTCTGAATTTATAGTATTAAAAGGAGATGAGAATCAGTTCATGACAGAAGTGTGGTTGTTAAACAAAACAAATGCTTTTAACATAGCAGTTCTATGATATAATGATACGTTATTAAAATGCTTATCATTATCAAATATTTCAATCTGTATAAAATACACTCTCTGTACCCACACTTTGCTAACACGTACTTCTACTTTCTAATTGTTGATTATTACATTAGCACATGAAATGGCAGTTGTGTGTATCATTACTATACAACCAGAGGATCCTGAAATGTCTTTAAAAAACAGAAAGTAGAAGGAAGGTTGTCAGATCTTTGTAAAGGAAGAGTACATGCAGTATCTTTATTTCAATTGGACTGCATGTATTGAGGGATATAGTTACTATTCAGTTTGTGATTTTCTAATACTTCTGTCTATAGTTTACAAGTGTGTTTATATATAATAAAATAAATAAAAAAAACATATAAACAAAAATCACTGCATTTTACAAAGTACATATATATTAATTATATTACATGGTAAAGTTTTTTTTTATTTGAACTACATGTATTCTTCAATTGGTCATCTTCTTTAAGGAATAAAGACAAAAAAATGCAACATAAAATATAAAAACAAAAACTGTTCAATGTTCTGTAAAATCCCACTTGATATTTGCCAACAATTTTAAAAAAAATCAGACAAACTATAAGACTGAGTTTGTGAAATATATTAAATTAGTGTTTTTCATTTTTTTTTTTTAAACTTTAAAATAAAAAAGATAATAAGAATAGGAATATAAAAAAATGCCTATTATGCAACTTTACTCTAGCCTCCAAATCAAAATAAAATTACAAACTTTTTGGATTGTGAATATAATTTTTAAGCTGTCACAAAATTTCCCGAGGAAACCTAAAATTTTATGTGGCGAGAAGATCGCCTTTTATGTCAATTTTTTTCCAATAACATGGAACTTATGCTGAGAATCTCCAATACATAGAATTAAATAAGGTTTTGCAGACATCAGACTGCAAATTTTTAAATAAAAACTTTGACTTGATATCTACTGAGAAGCAGCCTCTTAAATCAAAAATAAATTATTTGCTCTGGTGTGCTTGTTTTTCCTCAACTTGAATAAATAAAAAGTCAATTTCTCAAATGTTTCATACATACAGTTGGTGTGAGCTACAATGATCTAAACTACTTACTTTTTGTCATGTCTAAGAAATATACAAATTATTTGAATACAAATTATGACAACCTTTGATGAAAGAAGCAGAATTCATAGTCCTGAATCCATGTGTAATTTTAATAAGATTTGTCAAAATAATGAAAACTATCAAAGTACATGTATCACTTTTAACTTCTTAAGAGTTCAAATTAATGACCAGGGTTGATCTTGATTTACACATGTGACTTTTCTTTATCAAAAATCAGACCTGGGATTTTAAAATTAAATAAAATTCTAGGCCGTCCTACTCTATAATTATTTTAATTTTGAGCTCCTGTTTCTGACATACTTAATGCCAATCCATGCACATAATACTTTTTAAAACAATCACCCTAAAACGAGGAAGTCCACTGGCAGATCCAGGGGGGTTTGGCAATTGGTACCCCCCTTTCTTTGGCTGATCAATGCATTTGAATGGGGAAATATAGTTGGAACCCATCCTTTGTCCTGGGTTCGGAACCCCCCCCCCCCTTTTTAAAATGACTGGATCCGCCCCTGCAGTCATCTCTATATGGAAATTGTGGAATTTCATGTTATAAGAATGTACATTTTTTTAAAAAGATAAGATAATAAATTTGTCATAATTCTGAAACCCCCTAAAGCTGACAAACTAATTTTCAAAATTGTCCCCAAAACTGGCTCACTTATATTAACATATTAGAGAGATATAGAGCAAACATAAAAATAAATACAATTGATTATTTATACACACAAATATATGCATCTTATGTACATTATTATGTACAATCCCCCCTCAAAATTAACAATAAAATTGGTTAAATTCACATTTTATGTGTAAACAGCAAGAAAATCAAGCAGCTAAAAAGCTACAGTATTGATTACAATAACATTATAAATATTGTCTGTCATGGTTTAATCAGATCGTAGCTATCACAAAACATCTGAAAATAGAAACAAATAATTGTCAGGTGCTTGATGTTCAGCAGCAAGTATTACATGCACATAGAAGATAATTACATTTTGATATCAAACATAAAAATATGCTGAATTGTCGAATGCAATACGGTTGTCTACAATTGTTTACATCTGATTTCACATAGAGTTGTCTCATTGGTAATCATACCATATCTCCTCATTATCATAAAGATAAATGTTCAAGGTGATTAAGACCCTTTCAACACTTTTGTACTATTTCATGGCTGTTAGCTTTTATTGGTGAAGAAAGCCAGGGTAATTGGAGATAACTACCAACCATCAGTATCAAAACGACAATTCTGGTCAATAAAGATTATAATTATGTGTAACTGCAGTTAAAACAAAACTTTTTCTCTCAACTCATTGACTAGATTAGCAGTTTACTACAGTAAGTTTATCTCTTAAGGAGGCTCGAGGGTATAAAAATCTCAGAAAAAAATAAATAATGGTTTTTTTATTAAAAATTTTATTTATTACTTTACAATTCGTTTTGGCCCCAGATGGCTTTTAGAATGTACGTATCATTGAAAAAGCTCCAAATTATCTCCCTTTGGTGCAAAAATGCCATTTCTTGGCATTAAAATTGAGAAATATCTTTTTTAACTCATCCGTGACCTATATTTTTTATTATTATTTTCAAATAAGCTGTACTTATACTAAACTTTTGTAAAATTTTAGCGATTTCTGTAATTTAGTTCTTTTTTTATTTCAATATTACCTCTTTTTCTCCTATTAGTTCAACAGAAAAAAGTACTTTTACACAAATGAATGCTTCTTTCGAAGGCACATTGTGAGCGTAAATGAATGGTGACCCCATTTTTTTATTTTATTTTTCTATTAAGTATAAGATAAGGCCACACCAATTTGATTCCTTGTTTGACGGACCCGCCCGCACCTATTTTTTTCAAAACAGAATTTTTTTATTTTTTTTATATTCCCGCTTCCCGCATCCGGAAATGTAATCTTGTCCATTTCCCGCACCGTTTTTTTTGTAAATATTATAAAAAGATATCAACATTTGTTTTTAAAATCACAGTCTAACCTGTATATAACGATATTAAACATAAAAGCACCCCACCACACTTTGTAAATATCTGTGAGAATATTTGTTTCAGCATGAAACCTATTTATCTAAAGCGGGAGTGCTCCGATATAAATTTATATCAGCGGGAATACCTGTAAAGAACAAAAAATTGGTTACTTTCCCCTTACTTATATTCCCTATCAAAAAATGTTTGTTGTTAGAATAAAGTACAAAGAACTTCTGAAGGATTTGCCTTCAACTGCAATTATATTGTATGCTGGCAAAACAAAACTATCCATAGCCGCTGCATGTTTATGCACCTGTCCTGATTGATTGAGGGGCCTGTCGTTCAGCAGTTATTGTTTGTTGATGTTGTTCATTGGTATTTTTCCGTTTGGATAGACATGATATATAAATTAGATCGTTGGTTTTCCTGTTCGAATTGTGTACGCTAATAATTTTGGGGTCCTTTATAGCCTGCTGTTTGGTCTGTATCAAAACCCTGTGTAAAAGGCCGTACTTTGACCTGTGTTTGTTATTATCAGGTTGAGAACAACCCTCCCTCAGACAAGGGGTCATTTTACTGATGTAGAAAAGAAAATAGAAATACCAAGGATTTGTTTAGTTCTTCTATACAAAACCTTTGAAAACTTAGAATTTTGTACTCTCAAAAAGAGGAGAGTTACATCATATTTTAAACAACTTTTTCTAAAAGAGGGGTCCACTTATTTTGAATAATATTAAACTGTTAAAGTAAATGTGTTAACATGGTTCAAGTCCAGGAATATTACAAAATTCTTGGACATGTAACTTTTGACCATTTAATACCAGATAGATATATAGTTCTTTGAGAAAATATGAGCCCTTTTGTACAAACAAATATATTATAACTTATATTGATCCCTCATAAAACATGTAAAAGGGATATTTATAACATTAAGGGGTTGTCCCCAAACTGATTATGACTTGGATGGAGAATTGTCTCATTGTCAGTCACACATACATAGACCATGCAGATTTAATTATTTCTTGGTGAACAGGGAAAAAATACTTCAGAAATTAAAGAAATGTCAAAGTACAAGTGAGAAATCAAGCTTTAATATTGTCAAAACCTACTATTTTATGTTTACAAAAAAAAAATTTAATCGCTCGCCTTTACTTTTCAAGCTTCGCCTCAAAAATTTGCAAATTAAATATTTTTTTATTAAAATTTTCAAATCGCTCGCTCGCCCCAAATTTTGGAGTCCAAAAATCCGTAGAACAAGAAATTAAATTGGTGTGGCCTAAAGTTCATTTATAGAAAAATATAGCGAATTCCTACATTAAGAATAAAAAAATTATTTAGACCCGTGAACCCCCTTAAAGGCAGACTTTTGATTGATATTTTTTAATATTGATTAAAATTGATACAGACCTTTTCCTATCAAAATATAAAGACATTTTTTTTTCTCTTGATATACTTATTAACCTACATGTATATGACACATATTTAATGATCTAATTTTAATTTTGTACAATTAGTAATTGCTTGTATGTACTTACTTTAACAATGATTATTCTACTCCATGAGCAAATATCATGACAATTCCAGGTTCCATTATTAAATCTTCAGGCATATGTTGATTTTCACAAGATATCATCACAACTGCTTGTTTACCTATAAAAACAAAGACTTTTTTGTGTATGTAATTGGTGGGTGGTATTGTAAACTATAGTAATTTTCCTAAATAAATGAAATAAATGGCAATTTTAAAGTAAGATGTGTTTTTATAATAGATGGCAAGTTCTAACAGATCTACACTATACATAGTTTCTAAAGATATCCAAAACCATGTTGACAAATAATAACATGATTGTTTTCACTTTTAGACCTGAATGTTAGAATTTATCATGATTATCTCCATGTCAAATTTTTGATTAAATAAACACAATTTTTTCTAAGTGTAAATTTTTCCTTTTTCATAATGTCAATGGTGATGTTCTGTTGGTTCCTTCTATTTGAGCATACATTTCTCAGTCTGTTCCATATGTTCACAGAGATGTTTCATGTGTCAATAAAAGTAACAAATTCATTACCAAAACAATATATGGTGACAAAAATCAACATCTCTTTGCTATGTTTGTATTAAAAATTATATACAGTGACTGTTTGTATTAATGCAGTGTAAAAAAAATAATTGTTTTGATTTGCCTACCTTTTGCTATCATTTTGAGACCATTTTAAGAAAGAATGGATTTCCAAGATGGATGCTGCGAGACAGTTATTTTAAATTTTTAAGAAAAAATAATTTGTCATTTGAAAGCTTATGCACCACCAACATACTGTCCAAATTATATAAAATGTGGACAACATTGCTGTAGAACTATTTTGCATGGTTTTCTTTGAGATCAGCTCCCAATCTTACCTGGAATCCTTTTAGTCACATAATTTTCATACTGTCGTCTATTTAGCTGTCTCGTCTCTAACGTACTAAGTCCAGTCGGCCATCGTCTTTCATGGGCATTCTCCATCAACTCATTCACAATATGCGATGGACAACCGCTGTCTATCAATGCCCGTTTAATCACAGCTTGTAATACGGCGTCTGGTGTAGATATCATTCCACCCCAACGTGTCACTCTGGCAGCCTGTAAACTATTACTCCATCTGTCAAATAGAATAATAATTACTTGTATGCACACACTATGAATAAACTATTTTAATTTTGACATGCTAATTGGGGCTGTTCCAGAATTGAAAATATAAGAGATCATAAGGCATTTCTATTTAAATTTGATCAGTGTTGGTTAACTTTTAGAATAAGCCAGAACAATTCAAATTTAGACAGACCTATCTTCTTGTAAAATGGCTCTCACAGGCCTTTATTCAGATGGTTAAAAATTGTGAAATGTTAATCTATAAAAAGGATTGTAAATTTGTTCATGACCTTTCAGAAGGTAGTAAGGTTTAGTATTACTTCACAGAAAAAAGATGTATTTACATACTGTACATCTTTTTTCTGTGAAGTAATACTAAACCTTACTACCTTCTGAAAGGTCATGAAAAAATTTACAATCTTTTTATCTCAACGAAAAATCTATTCAACTTGCAAGCTGAAAATCAGTCAGTCAAAAATGTCAATAAATCTTTATTGGGTTGTGGGGAGTCTTTTCAGGAACATTTTACCTTGTTTACTGCCCTAGACCTAGGGCTCGTGGTTAATCATGAAGACTATATTACCTGATAACATCAGCATGTTCCATTTCTGGAACATTTTACCTTGTTTACTGGCCTAGACCTAGGGCTCGTGGTTAATCATGAAGACTATTATACCTGATAACATCAGCATGTTCCATTTCAGGAACATTTTACCTTGTTTACTGGCCTAGACCTAGGGCTCGTGGTTAATCATGAAGACTATATTACCTGATAACATCAGCATGTTCCATTTCTGGAACATTTTACCTTGTTTACTGGCCTAGACCTAGGGCTCGTGGTTAATCATGAAGACTATATTACCTGATAACATCAGCATGTTCCATTTCAGGAACATTTTACCTTGTTTAGTGGCCTAGACCTAGGGCTCGTAGTTAATCATGAAGACTATATTACCTGATAACATCAGCATGTTCCATTTCAGGAACATTTTACCTTGTTTAGTGGCCTAGACCTAGGGCTCGTAGTTAATCATGAAGACTATATTACCTGATAACATCAGCATGTTCCATTTCAGGAACATTTTACCTTGTTTAGTGGCCTAGACCTAGGGCTCGTAGTTAATCATGAAGACTATATTACCTGATAACATCAGCATGTTCCATTTCAGGAACATTTTACCTTGTTTAGTGGCCTAGACCTAGGGCTCGTAGTTAATCATGAAGACTATATTACCTGATAACATCAGCATGTTCCATTTCAGGAACATTTTACCTTGTTTACTGGCCTAGACCTAGGGCTCGTGGTTAATCATGAAGACTATATTACCTGATAACATCAGCATGTTCCATTTCTGGAACATTTTACCTTGTTTAGTGGCCTAGACCTAGGGCTCGTGGTTAATCATGAAGACTATATTACCTGATAACATCAGCATGTTCCATTTCAGGAACATTTTACCTTGTTTAGTGGCCTAGACCTAGGGCTCGTAGTTAATCATGAAGACTATATTACCTGATAACATCAGCATGTTCCATTTCAGGAACATTTTACCTTGTTTAGTGGCCTAGACCTAGGGCTCGTAGTTAATCATGAAGACTATATTACCTGATAACATCAGCATGTTCCATTTCAGGAACATTTTACCTTGTTTAGTGGCCTAGACCTAGGGCTCGTAGTTAATCATGAAGACTATATTACCTGATAACATCAGCATGTTCCATTTCAGGAACATTTTACCTTGTTTAGTGGCCTAGACCTAGGGCTCGTAGTTAATCATGAAGACTATATTACCTGATAACATCAGCATGTTCCATTTCAGGAACATTTTACCTTGTTTAGTGGCCTAGACCTAGGGCTCGTAGTTAATCATGAAGACTATATTACCTGATAACATCAGCATGTTCCATTTCAGGAACATTTTACCTTGTTTAGTGGCCTAGACCTAGGGCTCGTAGTTAATCATGAAGACTATATTACCTGATAACATCAGCATGTTCCATTTCAGGAACATTTTACCTTGTTTAGTGGCCTAGACCTAGGGCTCGTAGTTAATCATGAAGACTATGTTACCTGATAACATCAGCATGTTCCATTTCAGGAACATTTTACCTTGTTTAGTGGCCTAGACCTAGGGCTCGTAGTTAATCATGAAGACTATATTACCTGATAACATCAGCATGTTCCATTTCAGGAACATTTTACCTTGTTTAGTGGCCTAGACCTAGGGCTCGTAGTTAATCATGAAGACTATTATACCTGATAACATCAGCATGTTCCATTTCAGGAACATTTTACCTTGTTTACTGGCCTAGACCTAGGGCTTGTGGTTAATCATGAAGACTATATTACCTGATAACATCAGCATGTTCCATTTCAGGAACATTTTACCTTGTTTAGTGGCCTAGACCTAGGGCTCGTAGTTAATCATGAAGACTATATTACCTGATAACATCAGCATGTTCCATTTCAGGAACATTTTACCTTGTTTAGTGGCCTAGACCTAGGGCTCGTAGTTAATCATGAAGACTATATTACCTGATAACATCAGCATGTTCCATTTCAGGAACATTTTACCTTGTTTAGTGGCCTAGACCTAGGGCTCGTAGTTAATCATGAAGACTATTATACCTGATAACATCAGCATGTTCCATTTCAGGAACATTTTACCTTGTTTAGTGGCCTAGACCTAGGGCTCGTAGTTAATCATGAAGACTATATTACCTGATAACATCAGCATGTTCCATTTCAGGAACATTTTACCTTGTTTAGTGGCCTAGACCTAGGGCTCGTAGTTAATCATGAAGACTATATTACCTGATAACATCAGCATGTTCCATTTCAGGAACATTTTACCTTGTTTAGTGGCCTAGACCTAGGGCTCGTAGTTAATCATGAAGACTATTATACCTGATAACATCAGCATGTTCCATTTCAGGAACATTTTACCTTGTTTACTGGCCTAGACCTAGGGCTTGTGGTTAATCATGAAGACTATATTACCTGATAACATCAGCATGTTCCATTTCAGGAACATTTTACCTTGTTTAGTGGCCTAGACCTAGGGCTCGTAGTTAATCATGAAGACTATATTACCTGATAACATCAGCATGTTCCATTTCAGGAACATTTTACCTTGTTTAGTGGCCTAGACCTAGGGCTCGTAGTTAATCATGAAGACTATTATACCTGATAACATCAGCATGTTCCATTTCAGGAACATTTTACCTTGTTTACTGGCCTAGACCTAGGGCTTGTGGTTAATCATGAAGACTATATTACCTGATAACATCAGCATGTTCCATTTCAGGAACATTTTACCTTGTTTAGTGGCCTAGACCTAGGGCTCGTAGTTAATCATGAAGACTATATTACCTGATAACATCAGCATGTTCCATTTCAGGAACATTTTACCTTGTTTAGTGGCCTAGACCTAGGGCTCGTAGTTAATCATGAAGACTATATTACCTGATAACATCAGCATGTTCCATTTCAGGAACATTTTACCTTGTTTAGTGGCCTAGACCTAGGGCTCGTGGTTAATCATGAAGACTATATTACCTGATAACATCAGCATGTTCCATTTCTGGAACATTTTACCTTGTTTAGTGGCCTAGACCTAGGGCTTGTGGTTAATCATGAAGACTATATTACCTGATAACATCAGCATGTTCCATTTCAGGAACATTTTACCTTGTTTACTGGCCTAGACCTAGGGCTCGTGGTTAATCATGAAGACTATATTACCTGATAACATCAGCATGTTCCATTTCAGGAACATTTTACCTTGTTTAGTGGCCTAGACCTAGGGCTCGTGGTTAATCATGAAGACTATATTACCTGATAACATCAGCATGTTCCATTTCTGGAACATTTTACCTTGTTTAGTGGCCTAGACCTAGGGCTTGTGGTTAATCATGAAGACTATATTACCTGATAACATCAGCATGTTCCATTTCAGGAACATTTTACCTTGTTTACTGGCCTAGACCTAGGGCTCGTGGTTAATCATGAAGACTATATTACCTGATAACATCAGCATGTTCCATTTCAGGAACATTTTACCTTGTTTAGTGGCCTAGACCTAGGGCTCGTAGTTAATCATGAAGACTATTATACCTGATAACATCAGCATGTTCCATTTCAGGAACATTTTACCTTGTTTACTGGCCTAGACCTAGGGCTCGTGGTTAATCATGAAGACTATATTACCTGATAACATCAGCATGTTCCATTTCAGGAACATTTTACCTTGTTTACTGGCCTAGACCTAGGGCTCGTGGTTAATCATGAAGACTATATTACCTGATAACATCAGCATGTTCCATTTCAGGAACATTTTACCTTGTTTAGTGGCCTAGACCTAGGGCTTGTGGTTAATCATGAAGACTATATTACCTGATAACATCAGCATGTTCCATTTCTGGAACATTTTACCTTGTTTACTGGCCTAGACCTAGGGCTCGTGGTTAATCATGAAGACTATATTACCTGATAACATCAGCATGTTCCATTTCAGGAACATTTTACCTTGTTTAGTGGCCTAGACCTAGGGCTCGTAGTTAATCATGAAGACTATTATACCTGATAACATCAGCATGTTCCATTTCAGGAACATTTTACCTTGTTTAGTGGCCTAGACCTAGGGCTCGTAGTTAATCATGAAGACTATATTACCTGATAACATCAGCATGTTCCATTTCAGGAACATTTTACCTTGTTTACTGGCCTAGACCTAGGGCTCGTGGTTAATCATGAAGACTATATTACCTGATAACATCAGCATGTTCCATTTCAGGAACATTTTACCTTGTTTACTGGCCTAGACCTAGGGCTTGTGGTTAATCATGAAGACTATATTACCTGATAACATCAGCATGTTCCATTTCAGGAACATTTTACCTTGTTTACTGGCCTAGACCTAGGGCTCGTGGTTAATCATGAAGACTATATTACCTGATAACATCAGCATGTTCCATTTCAGGAACATTTTACCTTGTTTAGTGGCCTAGACCTAGGGCTCGTAGTTAATCATGAAGACTATTATACCTGATAACATCAGCATGTTCCATTTCAGGAACATTTTACCTTGTTTACTGGCCTAGACCTAGGGCTCGTGGTTAATCATGAAGACTATATTACCTGATAACATCAGCATGTTCCATTTCAGGAACATTTTACCTTGTTTACTGGCCTAGACCTAGGGCTCGTGGTTAATCATGAAGACTATATTACCTGATAACATCAGCATGTTCCATTTCAGGAACATTTTACCTTGTTTAGTGGCCTAGACCTAGGGCTTGTGGTTAATCATGAAGACTATTATACCTGATAACATCAGCATGTTCCATTTCAGGAACATTTTACCTTGTTTACTGGCCTAGACCTAGGGCTCGTGGTTAATCATGAAGACTATATTACCTGATAACATCAGCATGTTCCATTTCAGGAACATTTTACCTTGTTTAGTGGCCTAGACCTAGGGCTCGTAGTTAATCATGAAGACTATTATACCTGATAACATCAGCATGTTCCATTTCAGGAACATTTTACCTTGTTTAGTGGCCTAGACCTAGGGCTCGTAGTTAATCATGAAGACTATATTACCTGATAACATCAGCATGTTCCATTTCAGGAACATTTTACCTTGTTTAGTGGCCTAGACCTAGGGCTCGTGGTTAATCATGAAGACTATATTACCTGATAACATCAGCATGTTCCATTTCAGGAACATTTTACCTTGTTTAGTGGCCTAGACCTAGGGCTCGTAGTTAATCATGAAGACTATTATACCTGATAACATCAGCATGTTCCATTTCAGGAACATTTTACCTTGTTTACTGGCCTAGACCTAGGGCTCGTGGTTAATCATGAAGACTATATTACCTGATAACATCAGCATGTTCCATTTCAGGAACATTTTACCTTGTTTACTGGCCTAGACCTAGGGCTCGTGGTTAATCATGAAGACTATATTACCTGATAACATCAGCATGTTCCATTTCAGGAACATTTTACCTTGTTTACTGGCCTAGACCTAGGGCTCGTGGTTAATCATGAAGACTATATTACCTGATAACATCAGCATGTTCCATTTCTGGAACATTTTACCTTGTTTAGTGGCCTAGACCTAGGGCTTGTGGTTAATCATGAAGACTATATTACCTGATAACATCAGCATGTTCCATTTCAGGAACATTTTACCTTGTTTACTGGCCTAGACCTAGGGCTCGTAGTTAATCATGAAGACTATTATACCTGATAACATCAGCATGTTCCATTTCTGTTTGTATTTCTCTCATACGTGGATTGGATACTCGCATTGATCTCATGTACTCCTGTAAAAAAGTAGAACAAGTTAACAAAAGTACTGAACTCTGACATGTCTGAGGATATTTTAAACAGTCTTTAATTAAATGGCAAAATCAAACGTTGAAACACATCAAGCAAATGGATATAATATTTATAAACAACGATGATGTGAAGGTCATATGGTAACAACTAGATGCTTTGTTAATTAGTGGTGTTGGGTTTGGGTTTTCTTGGTGTGTATATATCGCACACCCCTTTACTTAAGCTTATAACACATAGTTTATACAAAGTTGATCAGTGAAATCCCCATATTCTTTTAAATGTATCTGTCCTTAGTCAGGAACCTGCAATCCTGTAGATGTTGTTTGTAACTTTTTGCCATAATTTTATTTGGTATATATCAGGCCTTTTGTTTTCCCTTTTTATTTTGTTTACACATTGTCATACCTGACCCTCTTAAAGCTTATAGTTCTTTATGGGATTTGCTAATTGCTGAAGTCAACATAATGACCTGCAGTTATTTTATCGCCAATCATACCACATCACCTTATTCTTTTATAAAGACATGTTAATCTAAGACAAATATAATTGATATACGATAATAGCATTTATAATAGTTACCTTTAAAAGTTGTAATTCTCGTTTTTGTTCATTTATTTGTAATTTGTGTTCTGTCAATTCTGTTGACATCTCTGCCATTTTGTGTTGCTGCTGTTGTACAAGGTTCCGTAACTCTCTCACACAATTATGTTCCTGTTCAAAATATTCATAACATTTATATAAAAAAAAAAAAAAAAAAAAAAAAAAAAAAATGAAGTCAGTACTTGTGGTGCATGCAGCCTGTCTGTTATTGAAATGTTTAATAATCATAATCATAAAATTTACTATCAGGAAAATAAAGCTATTCAATTCTTGGAAAATAAAACTAGAGGCTCTAAAGAGCCTGTGTCGCTCACCTTGGTCTATGTGAATATTAAAGGAAGCAGATGGATTCATGACAAAATTGTGTTTTGGTGATGGTGATGTGTTTGTACATCTTACTTTACTGAACATTCTTGCTGCTTAAAATTATCTCTATCTATAATGAACTTGGCCCATTAGTTTCAGTGGAAAATGTTAGTAATAATTTACAAATTTTATGAAAATTGTTAAAAATTGACTATAAAGAACAATAACTCCTAAGGGGGTCAATTGACCATTTCGGTCATGTTGACTTATTTGTAAATCTTACTTTGCTGAACATTATTGTTGTTTACAGTTTATCTCTATCAATAATAATATTCAAGATAATGACCAAAAACAGCAAAATTTCCTTAAAACTAACAATTCAGGGTCAGCAACCCAACAACGGGTTGTCCGATTCATCTAAAAATTTCAGAGCAGATAAATGTTGACCTGATAAACAATTTTACCCCATGTCAGATTTGCTCTAAATGCTTTGGGTTTTGAGTTATAAGCCAAAAACTGCATTTTACCCCATGTTCTATTTTTAGCCATGGCGGCCATCTTGGTTGGATGGCCGGGTCACCGGACACATTTTTCAAACTACTAACCCAAAAGATGATTGTGGCCAAGTTTGGATTAATTTGGCCAAGTAGTTTCAGAGAAGATTTTTGTAAAAGATTACTAAGATTTACGAAAAATGGTTAAAAATTGACTATAAAGGGCAATAACTCCTAAACAGGTCAACTGACCATTTCAGTCATGTTGACTTATTTGTAAATCTTACTTTGCTGAACATTATTGCTGTTTATAGTTTATCTCTATCTATAAAAATATTCAAGATAATAACCAAAAAGAGCAAAATTTCCTTAAAATTACTAATTCAGGGTCAGCAACCCAACAACGGGTTGTCCGATTCATCTGAAAATTTCAGAGCAGATAAATGTTGACCTGATAAACAATTTTACCCCATGTCAGATTTGCTCTAAATGCTTTGGGTTTTGAGTTATAAGCCAAAAACTGCATTTTACCCCTATGTTCTATTTTTAGCCATGGCGGCCATCTTGGATGGTTGGCCGGGTCACCGGACACATTTTTCAAACTACTAACCCAAAAGATGATTGTGGCCAAGTTTGGATTAATTTGGCCCAGTAGTTTCAGAGGAGAAGATTTTTGTAAAATATTACTAAGATTTACGAAAAATGGTTAAAAATTGACTATAAAGGGCAATAACTCCTAAAGGGGTCAACTGACCATTTCAGTCATGTTGACTTATTTGTAAATCTTACTTTGTTGAACATTATTGCTGTTTACTGTTTATCTCTATCTATAATAATATTCAAGATAATAACCAAAAACAGCAAAATTTCCTTAAAATTACTAATTCAGGGGCAGCAACCCAACAACGGGTTATCCGATTCATCTGTAAATTTCAGGGCAGATAGATCTTCACCTGTTTAACAATTCTACCCCATGTCAGATTTGCTCTAAATGCTTTGGTTTTTGAGTTATAAGCCAAAAACTGCATTTTACCCCTATGTTCTATTTTTAGCCACGGCGGCCATCTTGGATGGTTGGCCGGGTCACCGGACACATTTTTTAAACTAGATACCCCAATGATGATTGTGGCCAAGTTTGGTTAAATTTGGCCCAGTAGTTTCAGAGGAGAAGATTTTTGTAAAAGTTAACGACGACGACGGACGACGGACGACGACGGACGACGCCGGACGCCGGACGCCAAGTGATGAGAAAAGCTCACTTGGCCTTTTAGGCCAGGTGAGCTAAAAACAGCTTTAATGGTTCTGAGTTATAAATACAATTAATGATGACACAAATGTATCAAGGGGCCAACTGCATGTTCATTTTCTGAAGTTGTAGAAAAGTCTATCAGCAAAGTTTTGCTGGGGTTCAAAATTATGCTCTGTCAAACAAAGAATAAAACATTAAAACTATTTATTCATCTAAGGACCAAACAAGTGAAACTACGAGCTACTGCTCACTGATGATACCCCCGCCGCAAGTGGATAATATTAATAGTGTAAAAATATGCAAGTGTTCGGTATTCCGGTAAACAGGAAGTTGTCGAGTGATGAATCTGAAAACGCATCACACAGTATAGCTGACTTATATAAATCCTGAAACCAAATTTCAGAAATCCTTGTATTGTAGTTCCTGAGAAAAATGTGACGAAAATTTTCAACTTGGCTATCATGTGTAAAATCATACAAGTGTTCGGTAAACAGGAAGTTGTCAAGTGATCAATCTGAAAACACATCACACGGTATAGCTGACTTAGATAAACCCTGAAACCAAATTTCAGAAATCCTTGTATTGTAGTTCCTGAGAAAAATGCGACGAAAAATATTCATGGGACGGACTGACTGACGGACGGACTGACAGACAGAGGTAAAACAGTATACCCCCCTTTTTTGAAAGCGGGGGTATAAAAATATACTTTTCTTATCTTTTCTTCTATTCATCATCTAAAACTTAAAATTTGCAACACATCATAAATTTGTTTTAGTTTGTTCAAACTGTTTTTATTTTCAAAGACCATGTAAATGAATTCTTTTAAAATTGTTATCTTTGTACATGTATATAATTTGTTTTTTACTAAAATAACAAATATTAACTTACATGTTTAATTTTCTCATTTCAAGTCTTAGAAAAACATACAAAATGTCTAATACATTGTAAATAACAATTAAACATCAAACTTTTCAGCCTTAATTATAAACCCAAAATAGATGGCTTTGCGTTGTTTGTCTATTGTCTCATATTTAATTTATGTTACTGTCATACAAGTGAGAGGTTTAGCTATCTATAAAACCAAGTTTAATCTACCATTTTCTACATAAGAAAATGTCTGTACCAATTACTAAGTCAGGAATATGACACTTGTTGTCCATTAGTTTAAAGTGTTTGAGCTTTTGATTTTACATTTTGATTGGGGACTTTCAATTTTAAATTTAATTTAGAGTTCAGTATTTTTGTGATTTTACTTTTTATAGCATAATTACTGTACCTTCAGTTCATCTTTTGGCACAACAAGACCACATCCAAGTTCACAATGGACTGGTTTCTTGGGGTTATGTTCACATTCTTGTAGATGTGCTGCTAACATGTCCAGTTTGACCACAGCTGTACAGCCGTAACCGACATTGTCACATGTGATTTGGAGACGAGACAGTAGATTACGTAGGATACGAGGGACGGGTTTAAGTTGGTTGGGTGTGATAGGGTTTCTATCAACAGGGCAGGTAGGTTGACGTGTTAGCCATTCCTGTATACATGCTGCACAAAAGGCATGTTCACATGCTGGAGCCTAAAAATAGAAAATAATTACATATTAGGAATTTACATTTGTGAGATACCATAATTTGTGGATTTCAATCTGTTCATGGTTATAGATGAAACAAAAAACTTAAATGTTCATAAGAAGAACTAATTTACTATACATGCTATAGGCTGGTATACAGACTTTGAAATAACCATGACATTTTTTTCCCAATCAATGATAATTGTAGTAATTTGGTACCCACCAAAATAAACGGAGGTATTCTGAAAAACCTTTTTCTTATGCAGTGACACTGGCAATGGCTGGTAATTTTCAACTTTTAGTGATTGATTGATTGGTTGGTTTTCGCAAAATTTATAGTGTGTTAATTATACAACAGAGAGCAATGAATTGTTGGATATTTTTCAGCAATTACAGCAGGAGCTGAGTTATTTAGGTCCATTACAATTTATAATGTTTTTATATAATTCTTTTCAAGTCTTTGGTGCAATGCATAGTTTTCTTCAATTTTAATTTGTTATGTAGTCAGTATACAGTGTGCATGTGATGATGATTGACTGTTTTATGTCCAGTGGTAATTCAAATGCATATATTCATGACAAAAACATGTTACCATGGTTACTGAGATATGAATATGAGTCCTAATTTTTACTACATGTACAATGTATCTTTATATAAATAAATAAAACAAGAGGCTCTCAAGAGCCTGAATCGCTCACCTTAATTCTTTTGGTTAAATCTCTCATCAATGATTATTTTGGCTTTTCAATTTATTTAAATGTTTTTTGGATCGTCCTATTTTCTTCAAAAGCCAAAAAAAATAATCATTTTCTCCTATGTTCTATTTTAGCCATAGGAGCTATGTTTCTTGACATACAAGGAAATAAAATATAAAATTTATACTAGATACTCTGAAACTCATTTAGCCTAAGTTTGGCTGAAATTAATACAGCAGTTTCAAAGGAGAAGATTTTTTAAAGTAAGTCAACATGATGAACAAATTGTGAAAAAAGTCTTTAAAGGGCAATAACTCCTTAAGGGGTCAATTGACAATTTTGGTCAAATTGACTTAATTGAAGATCTTACTTTGCTGAACATTATTGCTGTTTACAGTTTATTTCTATCTATAATTATATTCAAGATAATAAACAAAAACAGCAAAATTTCCTTAAAATTATCAATTCAGGGGCAGCAACCCAACAACAGGTTGTCTGATTCATCTGAAAATTTCAGGGCAGATATATCTTGACCTGATAAACAATGGTACCCAACGTCAGATTTGCTCTAAATGCTTTGGTTTTTAAGTTATAAGCCAAAAACTGCATTTGACCCCTATGTTCTATTTTTAGCAATGGCGACCATGTTTGTTGATAGATCATAACTTCGGATACAATTTACAAACTAGATACCCTAAGGAACATTCAGTTAAAGTTTGGAAGTATTTGGCCCAGTAGTTTCAGAGGAGAAGATTTTTGTAAAAGATTACTAAATTTACGAAAAATGGTTAAAAATTGACTATAAAGGGCAATAACTCCTAAAGGGGTCAACTGACCATTTCCGTCATGTTGACTTATTTGTAAATCTTACTTTGCTGAACATTATTGCTGTTTACAGTTTATCTCTATCTATAATAATATTCAAGATAATAACCAAAAACAGCAAAATTTCTTTAAAATTACCAATTCAGGGGCAGTAACCCAACAACAGGTTGTCTGATTCATCTGAAAATTTCAGGGCAGATAGATCTTGACCTGATAAACAATATTATCCCATGTCAGATTTGCTCTAAATGCTTTGGTTTTTGAGTTATAAGCCAAAAACTGCATTTGACCCCTATGTTCTATTTTTAGCAATGGCGACCATGTTTGTTGATAGATCACAACTTCGGATACAATTTACAAACTAGATACCCTAAGGAACATTCAGTTAAAGTTTGGAAGTATTTGGCCCAGTAGTTTCAGAGGAGAAGATTTTTGTAAAAGATTTCTAAATTTACGAAAAATGGTTAAAAATTGACTATAAAGGGCAATAACTCCTAAAGGGGTCAACTGACCATTTCCGTCATGTTGACTTATTTGTAAATCTTACTTTGCTGAACATTATTGCTGTTTACAGTTTATCTCTATCTATAATAATATTCAAGATAATAACCAAAAACAGCAAAATTTCTTTAAAATTACCAATTCAGGGGCAGTAACCCAACAACAGGTTGTCTGATTCATCTGAAAATTTCAGGGCAGATAGATCTTGACCTGATAAACAATATTATCCCTGTCAGATTTGCTCTAAATGCTTTGGTTTTTGAGTTATAAGCCAAAAACTGCATTTGACCCCTATGTTCTATTTTTAGCAATGGCGACCATGTTTGTTGATAGATCATAACTTCGGATACAATTTACAAACTACATACCCTAAGGAACATTCAGTTAAAGTTTGAAAGTATTTGGCCCAGTAGTTTCAGAGGAGAAGATTCTTGAAATAGTTTACGACGACAACAGACGACGACAGACGACGACAGACAACGGACGACGACGGACGCCAAGTGATGGCATAAGCTCACTTGTCCCTTCGGGACAGGTGAGCTAAAAAAGTTTGCCACATCTCTGGAGTAGCAACTCTTAAATTCTTTTTTATTTAGCAAATAATACCTGTATGACTTTATTTCAATAGATGATTTTACAATGTTATGTAAAATACTGTATGTTGTATCAATTATCTGGGTCAATATCTTTAATTGTTTTTACATAGGAGGTAATGGTAACGTTTTTTCCTGTAGCTCAGTCCATATCGTAAACTTGGATATGTATATATGATAGCTTGTTTCGAAGCTGTGACATTTTCACATATATGTGGTTAAATTTTCGGGGTACGAAGTGAGATTACTTTTTCCGTAAATTCGCATACCCCGAACATCCTTTTGTGATGTGACTCCTTGTGGTAAAATATCCCCTTTTTAACACAATAAGTTCTTTGAAAATTTAATACTTTGAACACATTTAATAGCTCCATAGTTTTTACACATTTATTCTATGTTCCTCTACTTTCCTAATCACCACAAATGGTTAAGTTCAGTCATTTGTAAAATTAGAAACATGTCCAATATCACTACAGAGATTTTTTCTTTACACATGACTTTTAAGTTCCTCATTTCGAGGCGCATTAGGGATGTTGTCCCATATATGTTATGTGTATATGCTCCCTGGGAACCTAACTTGGAAAATAAAATTTATCTTATATTTCATTGTACCTTGGCTATTAACCAGGTTTTTCACTTTCTAGTTCAAGAGGTACATTTGTCAGCAGGAAGACAAGTTACAATACCAGGACACATAAATACACAGAAATACATTTTTTAGCAGCATTCATTTAATTTTAATATAAACATGATAAAGAATATTTCTAACGTTAACTGAATCACATATTTTTTATTTTGACACATACCTGTAGGGGTTCTTCTAAAACACTGCTACAGATAGGACATATCAGCTCCTCATCAACATCGCCCTGAAATCTGTTTACTTCATATCCCATCTTCCTATAATTGAAATATTTCATATTATTAGCATTGCCCTATTTACACAATTCATTATATGTATAATAAATGTACACCAGGTAGTTCCAGAATTCCAAAAAAGGATTTTCCCAATGTTAGTCCGACATTTATTATCAACTCTTTTTCTTCTTGTGTTTACAATAAAAGACAGTATCTCAAAACTTACATTTGTGTACTGATTTATGGGGATCTTCTTCCTTATTGACAGTAGCTATATCTTCCCAATATGACCATGATGACAGTAAACAAATATTGTCATCGAGTCATAAATCGAAAAACATGATAAAGATTTAAAATATCATGATAATTCTTGAAAACCAGTGATCTTTTTTAAAAAAAATGATTTTAAGTACATGTGCATTGTCATTAATAAAATAGATGCAAGACAAATATGATCTAGTCAAATATAATGTAAGTACTCCTTTATTTAAAAGATATATAGCTCCAGATCCGGAACCTACATGTACAACATAAATTACATAAATAAACTTAACAATGAGTAATTTTGCATAGGAACCATTACAAACGATCATAGTGCCGCAACATCATAATTGCAAAAAATATGTGGTTTCTCTAAAGTTGAACAGCAGAGAGCGCAATTTAAAAAATCCTGACATTGCCTAGGGAGAACCCTAAACATTTTTTAGAACAAATCTTGCAAGAGGAAGGTGATTTTAAGAACTGGTGAGCCCTGAATCCTGCATTTAAACAAATATAAATTTAAGTACCTTGATAAATTACCAAGAGCAGCAGTGTACCATACAATTGTAAGAGGAAAAGTGTAGAACATATAAGAGACAAGTTGTGTCAATTATGACCCTAGGATCAGGATCAAAACTTTTCAAGTTACATGTTATAATTGTGTAACAGGAGTGAAAGTTGTAATGTTTAGAGTGTATATAAAACTATATAATTCCTAGCGTTTCCCGTCTTGTTTCCTATTTTCCCTGGTTCTGAGATATTAGTCCTATAATAATTAATTCCTTAGAAGTTCTGATGGTTTATTAAACTATTGACTACATCAATTTGTCCATACACTTTAAATACAATTCATGATCAGTGATTGACATTCTTACCATAAATCTTTCCCAAGGGTTTTCTAGCAGCTGTCAGTATGACGTATTAAATCGGGATTCGCTCGGGACAAGTAACGTGCAGCTGTTAGTGTACCCACTAAAACACCTGACCTGGCTCGGGACCAAAGAAAGTGTCCCGACTGGAAGTACAATATAACAGTTCAAACGTCAATCACTACAAGTGTCATAGACTCCTTATAATGAGCAATTAAATTTATATCAAGAGTCAATGAAATTAAATTTTAAAAATTTAAGCTTGTTTTTAGTATCCCATTTGTTTGAGGGTGGTAACCACTAAATGGGGGTGCCTTCATGACAAAATTTTTTTGGGCAAATGACGTAAACGGTAATATTTGGTGCATGACGATTAAATTTACATTTTCTTCAGACGATAAAAAATATCAATTGATTTTGATGATTCACGTTTAATTTGTCCCACAATTGACGGTAACGATAATTATATATTTGTTATACATCATTGTACATTTTATTGAGACCTCTGACGAATCACAATCAGAATTTTCTACAAATCACAGTAAAAATTTTACCAATTTGACGCTAACGGTACATGAAAATGACCGTTTAACGCCCGACAGTAAAGGGCATAATAATTTACTACCCTCATTTGTTTGTACTGGGAATATTACTGGCACATAGATTTTTTCGAAAGTCATTCACTGTCACAACAATCCATGTATGCTTTGAGGAAAATATTGTGATATTATAGTTCCGATATTGAGACACTTCCCGACACAGGTAGTTATTCTTTGAGGACTTTGTGTCTGTGATTTAGGGTCTGGGAAACCACCGTCTCCTGGTTCGGCCTACTTCGACAAAGGAGTCAGGCAGTAAAATAAGAAAATTTACAACTAAAATAATAAGTGATGTGTTTACTTTTGCCTGAAACAAATTTTACCAGTTCAAATGAAGGCAAACTTCTGTAATAGTGGATTATCAGTGTCTGTTTTTCTTTTCATGATGTCGCCATATTTTTCATCAACTTCCTGCAAGAACAATAACTCTGCTATATCATTAACTTTTTTTAGCAGGAACTTCAAAATTGCTTTTATTTCCTCTTCGGGTCGTATTATTTTTCACCCAAAACTAACCAGGAACTTTCTATACTTTCGTTAGTATAGAAAGTCTCTGTACTAACTAAAAGTTTCATTTATATATAATACATGGGTAAATACGATATCACAACATGTAGTTCACATATTTTGCACCTCTATTTCTGCTGAGACTACTATAACACATAGTAGTCTCAGATTTCTGAGACTTCTAGACTGTTCTCTTTTTATGATCTTCTATGACAGAAAACAGAGACATATATATCATTTTTTTATATCTCTGCAGAAAATATTTAATTCTGGGATTCACCAGAGGCGGCTTTAAAGGGAAGCAGGTCCCTTGTGGAGCTAAATATATGATAGAGGAACGGTTGGTCCGGTAATGGCCGATTTTAGCCTCAAATTTCAGGCTCATCTGATGAAAGATTTTGGACACTTTTTAAACACTTAAGTGTCTACTTAAGTCGATCAAATTAGTCTATGTGAAAGATTTGAACTGATTTAGTCATTAAAGACGCTCGAATCGAAACGAAGAATGTGTCGATGAGACCACAACCCGACCCCAGAGCAAAAATAAAACACACTTTTTAAGGCAAGCCAGAGTCTGATGTTTGAAAAACTAAAAGGAGATCTTCGAAACTAAGCGAAATTACAATGATCAACATGAATAAACAAAGAAGTACTAGAAGTTAATCACATACCAGCTTCAGTCCTCAATTAAAGTTATCAAAATAGTATGTCTTGATCTTATGAAAAACAAACACAATCCTGTTAGAGGTTAAGTAATATGCCATCATAAATTATACAAGTAGAAGATATATATACTATATATATATATATAACCCGTACGTATATATGCCATCAACTGATTTTAGAGAAAAATGTTTATTTTCTATGCTAAGACTTTATGAGTGAATCAGTATCAATTTTACCTTATACTATTCGGTCATCAATGAACGAGAGGGCTTTCTCTTTTTCCGTGACATTATTTCAAAAAGTATTTGTATAGTAACTCTAACTAAACCCAATTTGATATTCAAATAAGTAGGACAAACATGCCAGACGTACATTTTCGTCAAAGACAAGAACATTTGTACAACTTTCGCAGACCATGGGATGTTAAAACGTCTACGGAGAAACAAAAACAATTTCAAGGTTTCACGTATATTTTTTTGGCCTGCTGGCGGGATAAAACGACTACATACTTGTACAGACAACAATATCGTGTTCCCTCCGTCTAGCTGTCTCAATTACAATACCATTCACAGAAGCATATATAAAATTTCCTCTATAGATATTAGGAATATTATACAATTACTGTATTTTAAGTGGCTTTATGTTTAGGTTATGGATGAATGTAAATGTTTTCACAATTTAATGAAAGATTCGTACATGTTGAAATCAATATATAATAATATATATATATATATATGCAGTTAATAAAAGTGGTACCGAAGTCATTGTCTGATATTTGCAATAATTGTTAATTTGGGGTATGCTCAGTTCACTGTGACATACATATTTTAACATTTTTTTCAGTACACCGTTTGATTGTACTCATACCATAAAGAATTTTTGTCACCATAGGCTTTTCTCTTGCTACTTGTATTGCACATCGTCAAAGAATTTTATTTTCTCAATGGCAACGGCTATGTATACGTTTCGACAATAAAGTTTATCGACAGATTGAAGGTATTCATATAGGCACCAGCTACGCCCCTTTGATAGAATACTCTTTCTACCTGCATAGTTGCTAAATACTTAGTCAGGAATTTCGTCTATATTTCTGCATTTTAGTTATAGAGATTCGGACTTGGAGTTTGGCAGTTCCTGTAGAAATATTATTACAAACTACTTATATGGTAATGTTGTTTATAGAAACAATAAGTTTAATCTCATTGGTCATTTGAATATACGTATATTCCTTTAAACTTACTTTCAATCTAACACCATAGTAAAATCTTGGAATTTAGCAGTGTATATAGGTACTAATATTGTTTTTCCATATGATCATATAAAGCATACCAATGATGTGTAATGCTAACGCCGTATGTCATACTGTCGATATACGTATATTTTGGCTATGCACAAAGGACAAGGTTCAAGAAGGGGTGAAAATTGCCCTGTCTCAGAAAACAAAAAATTAAAGTTTAGGACCTAAATCATACAAAAACACTTTTAAAGAGTAATTTATGCTGATATTTGATATCAAAAGAGAAAAAATTATGAAACTGAATCTCAAATTTCTGAAATTTTACATTTTTTTTTTTATTGAAACAAGTCAAATTATAGAAATATGCTTCTTCGTTGAACGGAAGGATTGACCAGAAACAATTAAATTATGCCTTTGACATACAGGTTTTGTTTTTCTTGATCAGACGTACGTACCAAACTCTAACAAAAGTAGGCGAGACAATTAGATTAGTGTAGTTTGTGACCAGCGCTTCGGACATATGAAATTATTAAAGGTGTTGCTTTCATTTTTTTTGTACCAAAAAGGAGACACTAAGCTGATTGATCATTTAGGAACTAAGTGTGATGTATGATAAAAAAAGGAAAGTTTGTTTCTTCTCTCTACAAGTGAATAGTTTGTTTTAAGCAAATAAAAGAAACATTAAAGGTGATTGGTTATTTTAAATACACTTGATTTTAAAATCATTTTAAAACAAACGATTACTTATTTTACTTTTAGATTAGATGGTTTGTCGAATCAGCTAACGCAAGCATAAAGCAGTGGAGATATCTAGATAATGTTCTACCAACCAACCAAGTACCCTATATTGGGGAATACTGGGTAACATAACATACAATCTACAGTTAAAGTTCATAGCTTCATAAAGTAGGCGAGACAATGGGTTCCTTCAAAGAACACTTACGATTTTTAAAAACAATTTTGTTCAATTATTTGTTTTGGAGTTTAGTACGACGTTCATTTTCACTAAATTAGTACACATGTTTGTTTCGGGGCCAGCTGAATACCGCCTCTGGGTGCGGGATTTTCTCGCTGTGTTGAAGACCCATTGGTGGCCTTCGGCTATTTTTATGCTCTTTGGTCGGGTTGTTGTCTCTTTGATACACTCACCATTTCAATTCTTAATTTTATATATTTTCAATACAAGTTTGATGAAAATTAAACATATAGTATGATTATATGGAAACAACTATTTTACCCAAGTTTCAGTTTATCTATTGATGCTGTGACTTTGAGATTTGAACCAGCAAGGATTTGTGTAGTTAGTTAGATCTAACCGTATACAAATCCTTGGACCCAGCCACATCAATATCCATCAAAGTTGTGTTCTCTTAAAAAAAACGAACAGTTTACTAAAATGCTAGTCTTTTATTTGCTGCAGTGTCCTTGACCAATTCACCTCAAACTCAATATGGATCTTCAGATATAAGTTTTACAGAAATGAACGGTATTATACAAAGTTAACACGACTTTTTCTCCAAATTCGAATCTAGCTACTGCGACCTCAAACTTTGATCCATTGACTGCAATATCAAAAGCATTCTTTTTCACCCAAACATCCTTTAACTTTGTTATAGTGGTCTAAGGTGTAACACATTCATGGTAAAGTTATTATTCATGGCTCAAAAACAATGTTCAGAATCCCAAATGGTGACATCCACTAACGCCAAGGTGACATTTTTCATGTTTCGACCAACTTTCATGCAGTTTCATCCAATGAAAATCTGTACCAGCAATCCAGTTAATATTGATAAGTATTTGTTTAGAAATTTTGAAATATGATTCAAGTATACATATAATTTGAAAATGATATTTGCAAATCACAATTTCTGTTCAAAGGGAAATAACTCAATCATATAATAAGTAAAAATGTTGGCTACTAAAAGGGGAACAACCCAAAAACGAGAAAATTTTAAATCTTGAAAAGTAAACTTTTCATTCACAGGAAAAAACAAATTTAAATTTGAAAAAGTGTCTGCATGGTCATAAATGGACACTTTTCTGCACCTCAAAATTACCAAGTCTGGGGCAACAACCCAATAAAGGGTTGTATGATGTGTCTGAAAATTTCAGGGTAGATATATCTGAACCTGATGATGATTTTGACTCGTGTCAGATTACTTTAAATGCTTTAGTTTTTGAGATATATAAGCCAAACACTGCATTTTCCCCCATGATCTTTTTTTTTTAACCATTTCTGCCATCTTTGTTAAAAGAATCAATTTATAAGAATTTAACCTATAAATAGTAATATATTTACAAGTGTTGATGATGTTTGGTTGTTTTTAAATGTTTTTAAATCGTCATTTTATAGGGAGGTAACTCTAAAACAGTGCATATTCTGAAGGATTCTACGTGGAATTCTCCTATTTTGTATTTTATCTAGAAAAAACGTACGGTGACCCTATCTTTTCTTTTGATATTCTCAAAGCATTGTCTGAAAGCTATCTTTTCCTTATTTATTTTACAATTCTATCATTTTGTTTATTGTCTAATCACCAAATGGTGTTTTTTCCTGTATAATCCATACAAAATGTGTCATTTTGTCACAACCTTGAGCTTGAGAAAATGCGCGGTGACTTATCATTTTTATTATATTTATGAACATATATCAATAGATACTATATACGTTTTGGCAAAGTATGAACAAATTCTATCATTTTTATTTTAGACTCCCATAGCACCTTAAGCTAAGTAGTTTCAGAAGAGTTTTTTTTTTTTATTAAATTATCCGGACGGACGACGGACACACAGATGAGAAAAGCTCATTTGGCCCTCTAGGCCCTGATTAAGAGAGCTAAACAGTAGTGCATCTCTTGGTTAAAGAAAAACAATAACTTGTTTTCTATTTGAAAAAAAATGCCGAGATAATCAAAATCTGAATTAAGTCGGAAAAGAGCTTATACACTGGACAGTGTTTGGCAATAGTTTTTTTTATATAAAGGAAAATTATAAATATCTATTCTGATTCTCTCCTATATTAATCTTCAATCCTCTTATTACATTTCCCCCTATTGTTCTAATCAACATACTGATTAAATTTACAACTATCAGTTCTTTAAACATTTGAATGATCAAACATTATTTACTTTTTACTTATAAATAAATAATGGGACTTTGCACTTATTTTTACATTGATAGCTCTCTTACAAATGAGGAAGTAAAAATATATTTTAAAATCAATCTAGTGACTTGATGTTATACCCAAAATGGATTTTTCTCAGTCTATCGAGAAAGCACAGACTCCAGCTTTGTGTCAGTTCTGTGAAGAATCACCAGAAATTAACTGGAAGTGTATAAACTGTGAACTATTTCTATGTAACCTGTGTAGTTTTAAGATTCATAGCAAAAGCAAGGCGTCTATGGAGCATGACATTATTAATCTAAAAGATATTGATATAGAAAATTTTGCCAAAACAATGCGTAAAGTGGACCTGCAAAATATGCAATGCACAATTCATGGTAAAGAAAAATGCTTTATCTATTGCAAAGACTGCAGTGAGCCTGCTTGTTCGAAATGCATGATTGAGGTCCACCAAAAGCATGAGTATAAAGCCCTTGATGACGCTTATGACGGACATATTACTGACATAAAAGAAGAAGAAGACAAAATTGAATCAAATCTCCAGTTTTTGAAAAAGGAAAAGGATAAACTGCAAAAAATGCTTTCTAATGGTGATACAAATTTTCAAGAAACAAGGGAAATAATTCTACAAGCAGAGAAAGAATTGAAAGAAGCTATTTCGGAACATACTAAAGAGCTCTTGCAAGAACTTGAAACAAAATGGAAACCATCAGAAAGTATGATCAAAACAGAACTATCCGCCATCATAAAGTACGAAGATGAGTTGGTAAGCAGAAAGAATAACCTAATCCAAGTTTTGCAGTCTCATCAAGTGATAGATATTTTCTCTACAAGTAAAACCTTAGATAAGTCATTGCAGAAGTATCCAGTTAAACAAATGAAACAAAATAAGACAAAGTTCATTTCAAGCAATATACAAGTGAAAACAAGAAGTCATATGTTAGGTGATCTTTATACAATTCCAGAATTCGAACTTATAGACACCTATCAAAGTGATGTAGAAAAGCGGCCATGCATACTTTTATCTAGTGACAATACTGCCTTAATAGGATGCAATAATGACAAAAAATTACAGAAAAGTACGTTTGAAAATAACAAAATCAAAGTAGAGAAAGAAGTTCCGATAGGAGCCTTTTATATTGATATGTCATGGACAAAGGATGTGGAAATCCTTATGTCATTCGAAGAGAGTGACCTGAAACTATATACTACAGATCGACAGTTAAAGACATTTAAGTCTTTTTCTCAATTGAAAATTTTGGGAGTCCATGTAACGAAAAATAATAAGTTATTAGTAGGATTGAGAGAATTTATTCCTGTTACATTCCCTCCAACAAAAGACAGTATCAGAAGACTTGTCGTTATGAACCTGGATGGTGACAAACAACATACTATTGAATATGATAAGGACAATCATAGACTGTTAACTTTTCCTGGTAGAATCAATTCTTTCAATTATAAGATAGTAGTTGTAGATATTATAAACAAAGATTGGGAGGGAAAGGTAGTGATGCTTGACTATGGGGGACAACTCCATTGGACTTACAATGGTTGTAAAAGAATTAATTCTGACCAAGTTCAATTCTATCCAAAGGATGTGGCTTTTACCTCTACAGACATGATTTTAGTTTCTGATTCTTTGAATCATGCTATACATGTATTAAATCATGCTGGGGAGGTTATTGTATGTAAGGTTGTTAAAAGCTTAGGAATCGAATTACCGTGGAGTCTTAGTATTGACAAAAATATGATTTTATGGGTTGGGTGTAATACATGGGTAAACCAAGATGAGAAAGCTGAGATACACAGGGTAAAAATTATGTAAACAAAAACATCTTTGTGTTTACTCCGAAATTCAGACCAGGGATTGGGATTGTAAAAGAAAATATGAAAAAGGGAAAGGGACTACAGCTTAATTTTTTTATTATATTTATTACTCAATTCAAATATTGGTTCTCAAAAGAAGAGTTTATGTATTCTTTAACTTTGTACTGGTTTGGCTATTTAACTATTTCGATCTGAGCGTCACTGGTGAGTCTAATTCAATTCAATTCTTTATTTACACTCAGACACAAAATATGTGTTACATGAGGACAAATTACAAATCAAATACAATAAATGACAGAATAGACAGGTAACTACTAACAAAAGTGTAATTTCTAAAGATAATAAAACTTGTAAGATACATGCATCTTTCTAAATGAAGGTAGATAGTTTCTTAATAAATATAGCTAGATTATACAATAACTGACAGTGACACAATGACAGCATATTTTGCATTTTCAGTACAGATGGGTATGTTGTATAATATTTCGGTATATATTTCTTCCGAAGTTTAGTAATAGAACTATTATTACATACATATAAATAATGATATTCATCACCAATACATGATTCATTACATAAGGTACATATGCGATCTGTTCTAGCGATGTTGTACCATCTGCCAGTTTCCATAGGAATTTTTAGGTTACATGTTCTCAGTTTTGAAATCCAGATTCTTTTATCCTCTGGAAGACGTAATAGATAATTTTCCAGACCAAACTGAGATTTAAATAACTTATAATATTCGCCACGAGACGAGTTATCAATATTACTGGACCACTTTTGAAGAAACTGATCTTGAAGAGTCTGTTTTATAACGGGTTTGAAAGTTGAATAATCAATGTATTGGTTGAAAAACATATAACCTAATCCTGAGTTGTCAAATATAGATTTTACAAATGACACCCATTTAAATTCACAAATACCATCAGCATGTAATTTGAAAATAAGCTTATACATAGAACTACTAAGTTTGTTTTCATTTTTAGCCATTCTACTCCAAAACGATAACATTCTTAATTTTACTTTAATGTCTAGTGGAAACCTTCCTAATTCGCCATATACCATAACATTTGGAGTACTTGATCTCACATTTAAGATTCTCTTGCAAAATTGTAGATGAACTTTTTCAATTATATCAATGTTTTCAAATCCCCATATTTCTGATCCATACAATAAAATAGGTTCGACAAGATAATCAAACAATTTAAGTTGTAGGTCAATAGGTAAATGTAAATTTCTAATCTTTGTATAAACAGCAAAAAGTGCTTTTTGCGACTGTTCTACAAGCTTTTTCTTTGCACAAACAAATGACCCATTATAATTAAGCAAAAGACCAAGATATGTATAGCTATCTACAATTTCAAGAGATGTACCATCAAGTTTAAAATCAAAATCCATTTTCGATTTTCTTTTGCTAAAAACCATCACTTTAGTTTTACCAATATTCACACTAAGTTTCCACATTTTACAATAGTTTTCAAAAACCTTGAGAGCATTTTGCATTTCATCATAATCATCAGCAAAAATAACAGTGTCATCTGCATACAACAAAACAAAAATTTCTAAAAATACATGTAATTCATTATAACATTTTTCTTTAATTAATTCTAGAGGTAAAACATGAAGTTCTCTAAAGTAATCTTCTAAGTCATTTAAGAATATGGAAAACAAAAAAGGGGAAAGATTTTCACCCTGACGAACTCCAATCATACAAGGGAAGAAATCTGATTTCGTATTCTTGTACTGAACACATGATTTGATATTAGTATACATATTATATATAACTTGGAAACATTTTCCTTTTATCTGGCTTTTTTGTAATTTAAACCAAAGTCCAGTTCTCCAAATGGTATCAAAAGCCTTTCTAAAATCTATGAATGTACAAAACAATTTTTTACCAAAGGACAAATACAATGAAACAAGTACATGTATGACAAATATATTGTCTGTAGTTGAATGCCCTTTCCTAAAACCGGCTTGATTTTTAGAGATCAATTCCAGTTCATTAGAAAAGAAATTCAGTCTTTCGTTTATAATCGAAGTGAAAAGTTTACCCAGACAACTAATGAGTGTTATTGCTCGAAAGTTGTCAGGATCTTGTGGATTTCCTTTATTCTTAAACACCGGCTTAATTATACCCAGGAGCCAACTATCTGGGATAATACCTGTGTCTAGCACAATGTTAAAAAGTTTACAATACATTGAGATAAACTCAGGTGGGGTGTTTTTAAGATATTCGTTTAGAATACTGTCAATCCCAGGTGCTTTACTATTTTTCAATTTTTTAATAGCTTCAGCAACTTCTGTCTGGGTTATAATCCCATTTAATATTTCATCATATATAGGATTTTCTTGAATGACAGCATCTATATCGATAGTAATATCCCCAGGTTTCATATCGTCTTGCATTTCATCCTCCGAATTATCAGAGTTAAGATTTTTGAAATATTCTGAAAAAGTTTCGATAGATATATCCGGACTATCTTTTTTAGAGTTACTAAATTTATTCAACAACTTCCAAAATTGCTTCGAGTCGGATTTTGAAAAATTTCGCAGCTCATTTGCGCACTTATCTTTATATTTATTAAAACTGTTGCTCATCTGTTTTTTAAACTCTCTGGATCTCTCATTAAGCAATAATCTGACATTATCGGATTTGTCATGCTTAAATTTTGCCTTTACCTGATGAAATGCATCCCTTTTCCCTCGACAAGCTCTATCAAACCAAGGTTTATTACTATTACTCGATTTATATGAACGAATATTCGAGTTGCCCAATACACTACTGGCTGTCTGGGTCAACACATTGCCAAGGTCATTGACAACCATATTTACCTGTTCAGTTGTAATGTTTTGGTTACTATCTAGGTCATCTAGCGCGCTGTCAATTTCACCTAAGCGATTTGATAACACCTGCTGAAATTGGTTAGCATGAACAGGATTCCACTTAATTTTAGTATGATCTAGGTCATTTATGTTTTTGGGATTTACTTGTTTCAAAGTCTGGAAACTCAAGGTAAAATGTATTCTGTTATGTACATCTGAGATCATCGGATCAAAATCTAATACATTAAAGTTTGTAATATAATTAAATAAATCAGGAGAAATAATCAAATAATCAATGAGACTCACATTTTTACACGTGGTTTTACCCATTGTATCATCAAATAATCTACCGTTAGCAATATACAATGAACACCTTTTACACATGTCGATTAATTTTGAACCAAACCCATTAGACTTTTTATCCTCTGAAGATCTTTGCAAAGGGATATTGTAGTCTAATAAAAAATTGTAAGAATACATATTTTTAAGAGTATCTACATCCTGATTATCAGTTAAATCTAAAATATCAAATAGCGTATCATCAGGAACTATAAAATCAGGCATTGTTGCAGTTCTACCATTAAAATCACCCAGCAATATTATATAGAACTAGAATTTTCCGAAAATAATGTAGACGAAACGCGCGTCTGGCGTATTAAATTATAATCCTTATACCTTTGATAACTACTTATTCAAAGTTCAGAATATCATAAACTAAGGTGTGATCAATTTGTCTTTACGAAATGAATAAAGTGCTTATAGAATAGAAATCTGGAATGTATCAAAGAAACATCAACTTGATAAAAGAGCAATGAACAGCCGAAAACCACTAAAGTGTCTTCAACAGAGAGAGAAATTTCTGAACCCGGAGGCGGGCTTCAGCTGGCTTCTTAACAAATATATGTGTACTAGTTTAGTGAAAGAAAGGTGTTTTTCGAGTATCTTAATTATGTTATGTAATTTATTATAAATAGCAAAACATTGAAGGAGGTCTGACAAATGATGCAACTGCCCAGATCAGTGTAGAGGGGAACAATATTTAGTGACACTTCAGCTGAAGTATTCTATAGCTTCAGAGTTTAATTTCTACTCACTAACAAATTACCTGCCATTCTATTTTCATCGATTTAGGCCCTCGCAACTGAAAGTTGGAGGGCATATTGTTTTACCCTTGTTTGTCCATCCGTCCTACATATATAGACTATGTGGGTATATAGCTATTCATCACTAATCCTCCTGCAGTTTGACTCCTACAAAGATTTCACTTTGCTGTCTGTTTGTACATATATTGAAGGTGTGCATTTGGTCAGGGTCTTGATTTTTATTACTTTTTGCTCTTTTGGGAGATAGTTGACATTTGCCATTTTTGAAGCATACACATGAATAAGGGATGCATTGAAGTTTATGGGCAAAATAAAGAATATGTCTATAACAACACTTGGTTTATAGCACTTAGCACCTCAAAAGGAACATCCTTGTCATAAAATTGAGAAAGGAAATGGGGAATGTGTCAAAGCGACAGCAACTCTACCATAGAGCAGTTGATTCATTAATATATATATTATTAAAGTTTTGTCAATTTTGTTGGTTCCAACTAAGTACACATTTTCTAAAGGCTTAAATACAGACCTTGGCAAATCCAAGAAAATAACAAAATTTAATCCACAAAAGTACCAGTTTTCGTCAATCCACAAAATAGATGAATCCTCAGTAATTTTTACTTCCAATTAGACATTGAGCAATAAACCATGGAGTGAAATTGAAAGTTTAAAGGTTAAATAAAACTTGTAAATCAACAAGAACTCATTCTTTTTATATATTTATTCTGGAAGTTTTATATGTAAACATATACTAATAATAATACATGTTTCTTTATCATATCCTTTTTCTCAAAATATATCTCTGACCTCTATTATTCATGCATAGTTTTATAACAATAATTTATTTATAAAGTAATTCATGATATATATAACAAAACTTGTTCATTACATTTTTTTTAACTTAATATCATACCTGTAAACGTACCAGTCTATAGTAGGGAATCTCCCTATTTTTCCTTTTAAAAATTAAAATCTCCCCTTTAGACATTTGATCAGAGAGAGGTAAAAATCTTTCTATTTTTTGACAAAAACATTCAATTTCAACCCCTCCCCGTTCCTCATTTTATTCTATTTTTTATTTTTACTGTAGTGCAATAAAACAATGGAAGGATAAAACATATTTAATCTGACTAGAAATTTCTACAAAAAAAAAACAAAAACAAAAAAATTACGTTTTCTCCTCTTTTATTTCCAGTAGTGTTGAATGAAAAAAACTGTTTTATCAAATAAAACTAATAAATAATTTCCATCTTTTTAAAAAAAAATTGAAATAGTGTAAACAGCTCATGGGACGTAACTCATAATATCCATTTCATACCAAAAAAATTCAGAAGTCACTGATGTATACTCATACATCATCATTGACTTAAAATATTACTCATTTCATTTTTATAGGTTGTACTTTGCACAGTTCTATCTCTTTAATTAAAGACAGAAACAAATAAAACAAGAAAAATATGGCAATCTGAAATTTATCAATTTCAAAAATATAAATAGAGTTATTCCCCCTTTGTTGCAAGCAATAAATGTAAAGGCTACAGGGTGTGAAACAATCTCCCAAGGTAAGTAAGATTTGTCTCCTCTGTTATGACAATAATTGTTCATTTAGCTATTAGTATTTAAGTAAACTTTAGCAGCTTGCTTTGCAAAGGAAATAATAAAATATGTGAAATCCAACACCACAATCCTGACAAAAAATCTGCCATAGAGATAAAATGCCATTTTGTTTTGGTTTCTACAAAGACTGCCAGCATTTTCAACATGCTGTTTCTAACAATGATATAATTTGTCAGCTAATTTTTAATTTTTTGTATGTTTCACGTTCACAATAAAAGAGTCAACTTAAATTTTAAAGCTTTCAACAAGAAATTCAGGTTAAAAACAATGTCCATCAAGTTTAAGTTTTCATTTGGTGATGGTTGGTGTCCAATAAAAATGTATGTTTTAAACAATAAATTCGTCTTCACTTAGTCCATTAAGTGTAATGTCATTGTTTCCATTAATTTCTGATTGGTTATCATTTGGTGTCCATGGTAACAAACAGTTCAGTTCACGAATGGCTTTGTTTTTTCGTTTCAGCTCTACGTTTAACTTGGCAACTTGTCTCTTTAAATGTTCCACTTGGGAATCCATCTGTAATAAATAAAACATTCATGTAGCAATACTTCAAATAAAAGAATGACAGTTAATTGATTAGAAAAAAATTTGTACAGCTTATTTCTGAATAATTCTAAGATAAGGATGACTTTTTTTTTATTTCAGGAAGGGGGAGGGGGATTTCTTAATAAGAATATGCTGACAGAGGAAGGAAAAAACTCTAAGCATTCCTTGAGGGATGCCACAGTCCCTTTAAGATTAATTTTGTAGACGTTAGAAAAGAAACAAGACAAATGTTTGCCCAAGCAAAGTTATAATAAGCAAACTATTTTCAGTGGTTGTCAACCTTTAGTGTACGTCATATTTTGATATTTGTTTTAATATCAATGTTTTGTACATAAATTTGGCCATTAGTTTTCTTATTCAAATTTTGTTTACAATTGTCATGTTAGGGCTTTCTATGTAGTAATAGTCTTGCTCATTGTGGCTTAGTAACTTACAGTTGCTAACTTCTACATCCTTTAGTTTTGGTCTCATAGGCAATCATATCAGATCGTCTTATTTTTATACTTATTACTGGGAACAACTGTTTACTATATTTAAAAGTGATGGAGGTCGTGGAAGTGATGAACCTGATTCTGGTAATGGTAAACCTTTTGGTTTTTAGTGGGTTTTGTGTTGCTCCTGCAGATTTAGTTTTCTACATGTATGTAATGCAATATTACTTTCGTTTGTCTTTTCATTGTTTTTATTTTTGGCCATGGTATTGACTGTTATTATTGATTTTTTGATTGGCCCTGTAGTATCTTCTTATATTCTTCTTTTAAACTTACCAGATTTTTAGGTTGTTGACTGCCATTTTGAACATGATTAATTGCTGAGTGTACATTGGTTGATGGTATGTTCTGTTTTGACATTTCATTGGTTGTTTGAGTAGATATTGCAGAAAGATCTGGAGTTCTAGCTACAGTCAATATAAGTTCTCCTGAGGCACTTGATATCAAATCTCGTACTGAATTCAGTGGCTCTCCAAGTACTATCTGTTGGTTGACCTAATCAATGAATTTAAAAACATAAATAGAATTTACAAATGCAATTGAAGCATAACTAAACATAATAAAGACATTAATGAAACTACAGCAATTGTGACCAAAAAATGGCATAAGAAATCTTTTATCATGTCAGAGTTTATGAGTCCAAGGTAAATGTAAGATTAATATGAGTATAAAAAGACAAAATTGCTGAAAAGTGAGAAATTCAGATAAATTCAGACACTATTATTTACATGAAGCTTTAGAACTGGTAGACTGTTGGTCTCTGATGGTATCACCAGGAAGCCCAGTAGCCAGTAATTCAGTACTGCCAAGAAAATATGTCTAATTGTCTAAATTTGTTGTTTTATCTTTATTTTCATTTTACAATTAGAAATATATAATATCTCCCTCATATGAAGCTCTAATTCCTTGCCAAGTTTTGGCAATATTTTTTTGTCATTTTGATTTTTTTTTAATTAGGTTTGGATTCTCAAATATTTGACCATGAGCATTTCAATACAGCCTCTTTTAGTTTTTATTAACAAAGTATAATGAAAGAAATAAAGAAGCAATTTTAATTCATGTCATTAAATGTACCCATAATGCTAAATCCAGAAATTAATTTAAGTATTCCTCAGTAGATCAATATTTTTTTTTGTTTTAAATTAATTGTTTTTAAAATTTCAATACATTGTTGTAATGTTCTCATAAAGACTAGTATGTGCATTTTTGGCTGCTGATTAAATAAAGAAATTATGATGAAATTTTATAATAATTGTAAAATAAATAACCTAAAGTCTGTATACAAACCTCTATAAGTATATCCCCTTTTAGTAAAGCCTTATTTTGGAACACAGTCGATAATTCCTGAACAGAAATAACAGAATAAATGGCTGTATCAGCACTCAATGTTCTAACTGGTTTAAATGCACTTCCTGGCCCGCCAAGTCGAGCATATTTCCCCTGCGGTGGGGACATGGCAGTCGATTCTCTTTTTTGGGTCTTTTTGACATTTTGTAATTCAACACAACTTTCACATAAATTTATATGATCCAAAATATTATATTCCAGTCCAATTGTCAAAATTACTGGTATGAATCGATAACTTTGGGAAAGTTGGTATAAGCTTGGAATACATTTTTTAAATCCACCATCACTATTTTGGCTATTTTGAAATTTCCAGTTTCCAGGCAGTGTATTATAATGAGATTCTATCACAGGAACTTGACCTTCACCTTCAAACTGAGGTGACAATATTTCAGTATTTAGTGTTTTACTGTCTTTTTTAGGAATTTCACTCTGAACCCTGATCACTTGTTTAGGTTCAGGCATTTTGTTTAGATTTTGTGAACTTCCAGCCATTACATTGTTTTTTTGTGACCAATGACCTTCAACCGTAAGGTCATTTGTTGGCAAATGTTTCATTGACGAGTATTTGACCAGTTTATCACAGATTTGAGGTTTGAATTTTTGATTTTCCTGAGTAATGTCACTTGCACTTAAATCCCTTGACTGACTTGACCTTGGAAAAGTACCCGTTCTTTGACCTTCAACACTGCCAACAATATTGACAGGTTTAGGTTCCTTAACAAATGGTCCTTTCTCTATTGCACTCTCTTTTTGTAAACCCTGATGCTTTTTATAAGCGGCAGTATCATTGTGTAAGCTTTGGGAATGAACAACTGGGGCCTTCTTTGAATAAAAATTTTGTGCTGACCTCTGTAGACTCTTTGTGTAAGAAACAGACGAGTACATATCATTATCAGCATCGTTCGTCAAGTAACCAGAATCAACGGTACTACTAAGGGAGGTAATCGTAGCTTGACCTGAATCACATGACCTTAAACTTGAAGGTATTGAAACATTTAGAGTGTCCTGATGGGAGGTGGTATTTAAATGCGATGATGTATTGCCATTTTTTTCAGAATATTTAGAATTTTCTAACATTCCGGGGCAGCTTTCTCTTTCACTACCGAGTAGGTCTGACACCTCTTTGTCTAAAGGAGTATCCTGTACTGTCCGTACACTTGAACTTGTGCCACTTGACGAGCTTTGACCTCCTGATCTACTGTGCTGAGACATTCTCATTTTGACCATTTCGGTATAATGTTTTTTGCGGTCATTAGCTTGTCCTTGAGGCACAGAAGGTAATGCCCTCTTTGGTTTAATAGGTGTACTACTGTCCCTTTTATCATTATTTATATTTTGAACTTTAGAAGCCTTTTCCTTTTCAGAAATGTTAGATAATAAATCACGTAGGGTATTTTGTAAATCTTTTTTATTTTCTATGCATCTCCTGGCACTTTCTTTTCGTTTTGCATCACTGTGCGAATAATTTTTCCCTTCTGATTTTCTCACTTTCCCATTATCTTCTGTCACTGGTTTAAATGTTGAGTTTTGTGAAATTGCTAAAGAATGTACACTGTCAGCTTTCCTCTGACCTACCACAGAAAAGGTCAAACCTGTCGATAAATCTCCGACACTATGAGCACGTGATACAGAATCTTGATCATTTGAATAAACTGATCCATTTTTGGACGAGGTATCTGTATACATTTCATCACTACGAATAACACAGTTTTCTGTTTTTTCTTTGATATAAGACAATTTCGGTGCTGTTTTATAAATATCCATGTGACTACTGTACATTCGACTTCCTGTCTGACTAGCCAACTTGTTATTGTTTATTTCTGTATTTCCTTTCACGTTCCCATTTCTATATGTTAAATCATCACTATGAGATGACTTTCCGTTTCTATATGATATGTCATCACTATGAGATGACTTTCCATTCCTATATGTTACGTCATCGCTATGACATGAATTAGGGGAAGCAACTCCAGTAAATCTGTTATGCCCACTTCTAGAATCACGATTTTTCATGTCTCTCTGTTGCGGAATATAAGAGTCTACACGTAATCCATAATCTGTTAGGTTCATCATACTCTCTGATGGTACTGTCTGTAAATCTGAAGGCTTTCTCCTCATCTATAAAATATAATAAAAGACAAATCAGACAAAGTGTTCACGAAAGTACTGCAGCCAATCTTTTCTTACTTTGAAATGTTAGTTGTATATTACACATTTAAACATGGCATTTAGGATGAAGATCTATAAGAAAAGCTTTTTTGTCGAGGATTCATTTTTTTTCCTTGGTAGCAATTTGTTGGTTTAAGAAAGTTGTATTTCAGAAGTTTTTGATTTTCTTGTTTTGCCTTAATCTGCATACAAGCCTGTAGAAAATTTGTACTCCATTAAACAATTAAATTCATGGTTTGCCTTTACCCACAAGATTGGTATCCCATGAAATATAATGAATCCACAGTAATACTTTGATACTTCAGGTAATATTTACTTGTATTACTTGATATTATTGTCTCTGGTATATCCATTGTAATTTTAATTTGTTCACAGAATCAGCTGAAACGGACTAATCTCCTCAGTTCTCATACATTTTACTACTCAAAATTCTATAAGAAAATGAGCCCCTTATATTGACGTAATATACAAATATGAAAATGTACATATTGTTCAGGAAATAATACTGGCTGCACTTATTTGCACAGTTACCTACATAAAGTTGCCAAGAATGTTTACGTAATTTAACATCTGTGATAAGAAATAATCTCAGAAAAAAACCCAGTATAAACGAATATTATTGGTATTGGTAATACATCATGTATGTTACATTCATTATTGTTTGCATAGTATTATGTCATTTGGAGAAGACCCAAAAAATATTATTTAGGTTCCTGTGAACTTATAGTACTATAGCCTGTTAAATTTATTCACAATTTTCATAGACTTAATGTGACAATTAAGAGCTTGACTGTATATTTATGGGACACCTGGCTGTTTTGGAAGACTGCATGAAGGCTTTTTCCTATGAACTTTAATGAAATATTGAAATGTGAAACCAAATATTTTGTCACACATAATGCTGAAATAAAATTTCACACTGTCTTATACATGAACTCTTCATGTGTTTTTTTAAGATGAACATCCATCAAAGATTACATAAAGTGGATGTTAGCAAATATCTCCTTAAATAATGAGAAAATCCCAAACTGTATGATTGGATATAGTTGGAAAACATGTCAGTGGATCTATGTAATGACCCCTCAATTTGTGTTTTTGGTTGACAAATGTTTGTTGGATTGCTGTCTATATTTACCCTGTATTTATGTTTTCTTCCCTCTGTGTTGTAGTTTGGTTGGTTGTACAAGTGGGAGTCAGACAGACTCAGATTGGCCCAACTTTGTGATTTAAACATCTGAAAAAAACAAAATTAGACATGTATGTACATGAAACTTTTAATACAAAAAAAAACATATCTGCAATCTTTTTTTGAAACAGCTATGATTTTACATTTATTATTGTGTAGCATTTTTTCTCACATAAACCAGTATATTTGGTTCTACCCATGTGAGGTACAGTACATGATTATAGAATCACATTTATTACTATACGGATCACTAACTTCAAACAAACATACCCCTTACAAGGAGGCATTAGGCATTAAGGGAGGGGTGTTTTACTGATTTTTTTTTAAAAGGGACAATGCACATGTCTTTATTGTAAATGGTGGAAAAGAAAAAGACATGAACATGATGAAATGTAATTCTTTGTGTTTTTTTGGGATGGCTGACTCATTGACAAATATCCCACATCTCTATTTTTTCTTATGCATTTATTTTAGATGTAATCATCAAATAAATTAATCTCATATCACACATTTCTTCAAAACACAATCGCACTGTGCTCTTCAGATCTGGATATCAAATTTAAAACCATACAGGCCCCTATTAACAACATAACAAAGTATATGCAATGTACCTTCTTTGATGAAGATTTTGGTTTCTTAATCAGCATCAAACATTTCTCCTCAGCTGTTGTGCTATCTATCTTGTCTACAACAAAGTCTTCATCTTGTAGAAACGCATGAACTGAAATAAACAAAAAATCTCAATGATGTTGTAAAAAGAGAGTATAACAGAGTATTATAACATACATAAAATACTACGATATGACAATATTTGTGCTAAAAATTTTAAAAAGTTTTAACAATTTATGACTCCTTATAAATATTTCTGATGTAGAATGCCTTCTTTCGTTGGTTTTAACTATTTATGACTCCTTATAAATATTCCTGATGTAGAATGCCTTGTTTCATTGGTTTTCTCATGTTTCTTTTTATTGTGGATCCACATATTTTTGTGGGTACCAATTTTCATGGCTTGGTGGAAATTTGCTTTTTTGTTGATATATGATTTGATGGTTTTAATAAAGTCTGCATAGAAGTTTATAAATCTGTACACTTTATTGAACATTTTAATTTGTGGTTCCTGTTTTCCCGCTATAAATCAACGAAAATTGGTATCCCAAAATTAATAGGGTATCCACATGTACAGTAGCAGTGTTTAAGGTGGTACATAACACTTTAAATAAAATTAATTTGGCTCGTTTAATTTTCTTAAAATTTTGACAAAGTATTTACTTTGACCCTTTGACAAAAATATAAAAAATTCAAAAAATTTGAACCAACCGTTTTATCCGAAAAATTACACTGGTTATATAGCAGTTTGACAAACAATTATTTTGATCATTGAGAAGCTTAATATTCCCTCAAAGACACTACGTCATTAAAACGTTCTGCTGATTTAACAGAGTTATCTCCCTGTAGTGTTAGGTACCACCTTAACTCATTTGTGAAATCACATTTATTCAAGATGTTCCCATTATTATACTTATCTTCAATTTTAGAATATTTATTTTATTCAATGAGGTTATTAACGTCCACTTACAGATATCCTCCTCTAAACGAAGTGTATTTAATTTCATCTCAAGAAGTTTTTTCCAAAGTTTAAACTCCATAATAGGATAAACAAATATTTTCAAGTGATTCTATACAAAGCTTGAATTTTAATAATAAATCTCCAATAATGATGTGTAAACTTTAGCAGTTTACAAACAACTTCACTACTAGCATCGTAAGGCTTCAAACAATATCATAAACAAAACTTCTGTTAGTATATTATCTCATGATACACTGAAATATTGCACTGCATGGACAATTCCATATCACAAATTTTCTATCCGATTGTAATATTTTACGACGTAAAAAACAATGCAACGGAAGAGGCAGAAAAAACTCTGCAATGTAAAATATTATTGTCTAAACTGTTGAGAGATCTATCCAAACTTCGTTGACTGAAGCCTCTCAAGATTCCGACCAAAGAATGGGTATCTAAGAGACAATAGATGACCCCTAGAGAGGCACCGATAGGAGATTTATAATTAACTAGATTTAAATCTTTTATTTATTTTTATCTTGACACTTTGTGTGCATGAAAGTGAGTAAATTATCATTCTTCTAAGTACCTAATACAAATTCTACGTTTCTTCGCGTTTAAAGACAAACAATGGGTTTATTTGATTTCAAACTAATTTAAAATTTGTCATTTGTGTAAATACAGTTTTTCTCGTTCAAACTGTTTCGTATGCACTGACCCTCTCAAGAACTTCACAAAAGGAGGACATCTATCAGACGCATTAAGTATCTATTTGTTTTAGAGAGGGAAAGGTGTCTTTTTCTGTCAAATCGAGTATATTTAAGACGAGTATAATATAAAATGTAATTTTGCACCGACAAATTGGCAATTATTTAAGAATTTGGCAATATAATGCTGTCATCTAAACAGATAATTCGTGATCCTTGTTTCTTTATGTCATATATTTTTTCAGTATTAAATGTACTGATATAAGATCATTTGTTTAAATGATAGATCAAATTTATCAGCGATATTAGACACAAAAATCTGTCATAATTTATTCGCGTGTTCCTTTGTATTTAAGGACTGACCCAAAAAAACATTAAATGAGTGGGGGCAGTGATATTAAAAAGAGGCCTTTGAGGTTATAAGGATGGACTTTAAATTAAATTAAAATAGCTTAAAAAAAAGAAGAATTTAGTATTAAATATCAGATTTTTCTTGTTCTGCATTTTTAAAATTGTTACTTTATGAGTCAGTTTTATAGATATTGCAAGAATCCATGGAAAATATGCATTTCATCGAATCTGAAATTCTTGGTTTTACCAATGATATCAAAATACAAAAAGTATCACTACATGTAACAGTAATTATTTTCCTCCTTTTATTCTTATTTTACCTGAATGTTTGCGGAATTAAATTTGTTTCAAAAAGCTAAAATATAATCATCCTTATTTGTTTTACAATTGACTAGTTTCTGGAAAGTAGAAATTTAATTACTTTATATAATATTTTTTTTTCTATTTCATCTATAAAGCATACATGTTTAAAGGGAAATACTTATTACAGTATTGGAGAATATAGTGTGTATCTATAGTATATAACCAACTTTCTCTCGATTAATTGGGATTTTCCTTACATTTTGCAAAAATGTGTTTATTTGACCATAATTATCTTAAATCAAAGGCAGAACATGGTTTGTTTTAAATGAGCTATTTTTTTTTTATGAAATTATTGTAGGATTTTTTTAAATTTGTCAGTACAAAAATAAATAAATTGACAGACTTATTAGTGCATCTGGACCTTATTCTTGAAATTCTCCACTATCTCAAAACAGGAACACAAATGAAATCTAGAGAATTAGAAACTGCTTTTTTTTTCAAAGAAAATTTGTCCAATGTGTAATCCAAAGATTAACGTGGGACCAGCTATGAGATATATAAAAAAAAAACCTAGAGTATGATGTTTTTTGTTCAATCATTAATGAGAGTGAAATAATAATTCAGTTTTATTATAGTCTATAAAATTAAATCAAATAGACTCAGAAAAATCCAATTGCACATGTTCGCTGTTTATTCATATTTATATTTAAGTTTTTATTACTTATATATTATTCAGACCATCAAGTTCTTCAGAGGTCAACTCAATAGTTAATTCAATGGGTCAAGACTAAAATACACATGAAATGAAGCTACATATTATTGAGCCCATGCCCTGTAAATAGTTCGTTTTAGATTTTTTTATTATTCAGATAGATATTTTACATGGTTATAAATAAAATGAGAATTTGAGTCAAATCGGTGAACATGAATTTGACAGCTTGTGTCCCTTTAAATTACAGATTGAAATCAATTTCATATGAATGCATCTAAAACATAGATAATATTACCATGTCCAAAACTAGAGGCTACAGCCAGAGCATATTTTGAACTTTTCTTCCTTTTATCTCTTGTAAGATTCCCTGAGACTATACTTGTCTTCACATCAGAAACTTTTTCTTCAGGGGAGACAATCACATTACCACAATGGATCTAAAAAACAAAATGATAAACATTCATTATTTTAACACATATATAGTTTAATTATGAAAATAAACACTTTTTTTAATTGTAGTTAGTAGTTGATGCTGTTAACAAGAAAGCTTAAACCAATGGTTTCTATGTTTAGACTGGAAAGGCTGAAGTCACATTCTATACCAATGTTTTATAGATGCCACAATCTCAATTTTATCTTGGCGTGAAGTACTTTTAAATTTTTTTTTATACCATCATCAGTAACAATTGATCACAACCAAATATTAGAAAGCCAAGGATGTCCAAGAACCCAAATACTTTAAGAGCTATTCATTACCAAAAGTGACAACAATAGCAAACTCATGATCTACGGTCAACTTTGCCAGCATGAGTTCAAACCTTTGTTTCTTAACAATTTTAGTTTGCAAAAGAATATCTTAAGCTATGTTTTTCAATCAAAATAAAGTATGACAATAAAAAAATCAAAAAAATCAATGTTAATGATTTCCCTCCTCTCCAAAATCAGCAACATTCTTGTTTAAATTGTGAAATCTCCCCTTTCTGTCATTATAAAAACCTTTTAGAAATCAATAAAATTGAATTTAGTTTCTCTTCACTTTAATCATGTGGTATAACCATGCATACTCCCCTATTCACCATGTTCACATCAACAAATGATCAATATTATATTTCAAACAGAACTAGTACAGCTGTTGAAATAACCACTTTGTAATGTAACTGAGTCAAAATTGATAAATTCCATATTCCAAATTCCAAAAATATTTGTAGATTAAAGTATTTATAATCAAATCAATATCATACTGCAAAGGAATTCAAGATTTATTATTGACAAAAAGATCTGTAGGGATACACTTGTCCAGTATTAAGGTTAATTTAGTTTAGTAAGAGGGAGGGCATACACCTCACCTGTTGATCAATGATTGACTACACTATTGTCAATACATAGACCTGTCAGTTAACCTTTTCATCTTTTGTATGTCTAGTCAGTACAATCAGTGGCCTGTTTCATCTTTTCAGATCTTTTCATCTGATTATTATTATGACCTGTGAGATGACTTAAGATTTTTTAAGATTTTTTTTTTAACAAAAACTTGGCCAGTTTAGTCTTTTCTGATATTTTAATAATATCATCTGTAAGACGTTTTAGATTTTTCATATTTTTTTTTTAACAAATATTAACAAATTATTGTGGGAAAAATATACGTCAAACAAAATGTATCGAAATCAAATAATAAAATATCACCTAAACTTTGCCTTTTTAATGTTCCATTTAAAAACTGTTATTGAATAAAACTGTGATAATTTGTATTTCAAAGGTGGCAACCCTCTACTAACCCCAAAAGTATCATATTGAGTTCTCCCCCATTATAAATATTTTCTAAAAGGTTTGATAAAGTACAATATAATTATATTTTATACTTTTTTACAATACTTTATCTTTATGTTTACATTAAAATCATCAGTATTTTAAAATATTCCTACAATGTCAAATTGTTAGTAAACACAAAACTTGCTTTAATTAACAAAATATCAGATAGCTTTGGAGCTCTACAATATATGTAATCAAACAATATTTATTTTTACAGGACAAAACAAGAATGTGTCCATAGTACACGGATGCCCCACTCGCACTATCATTTTACATGTTCACTGGACCGTGAAATTGGGGTCAATACTTTAATTTGGCATTAAAATTAGAAAGATCATATCATAGTTAACATGTGTACTAAGTTTCAAGTTAATTGGACTTCAACTTCATCAAAAACTACCTTGACCAAAAACTTTAACCAGAGCTTCACACTATCTTCTTCTTTGTTCAGTGGACCATGAAATTGGGGTCAATACTTTAATTTGACATTAAAACTAGAAAGATCATATCATAGGGAACATGTGTACTAAGTTTCAAATTGATTGGACTTCAACTTCATCAAAAACTACCTCGACCAAAAACTTTAACCTGAAGTGGGACGAACGAACGGACGAACGAACGGACGAACGAACGGCACAGACCAGAAAACATAATGCCCCTCTACTATCGTAGGTGGGGCATAAAAACACCTTTGTATTATGAAATATCTTTGAAAGAGAGAAAGTGGATCTGACCTCAGAATTTTGTCAGGAGACTCATGTCTTCAGATGCAGACTAGCGTGTGACTTTGAGATGAAGAACAGCAATAAAAGATCTGTTCCTATGCTTCTTTTTTTTTTTTATTGGCTGTGGTGAAAGTACTGATTATGTGTCATGCATAAATACCCCATATCCTTTTTTTCCATTTGATATATAAGAAGGTTCCTAATTTTGATTGATTATAAAAAAGAAGATGTGGTATGATTGCCAATGAGACAACTGTCCACAAGAGACCAAAATGACACAGACATTAACAACTATAGGTCATCGTACGGCCTTCAACAATGAGCAAAGCCCATACCTCATAGTCAGCTATTAAAGGCCCCTTTAAGACAATGTAAAACAATTGAAGCAAGAAAACTAACGTCCTTATTTATATAAGAAAATGAAGGAAAAACAAATATGTAACACATAAACAAACGACAACCACTGAATTATAGGCTCCTGACTTGGGACAGGCACATACATAAATAATGTGGCGGGGTTAAACATGTTAGCGGGATCCCAACCCTCCCCTTAACCTGGGACAGTGGTATAACAGTACAACATAAGAACGAACTATAAAAATCAGTTGAAAAAGGTTTAACTCATCAGATGGACAAAAATACAAGTGGACGTGGCCGGGTACTTATACATCCCGACACAAAAAGACACAATGAACAGATCTGAGAGTACTCGCAGTTATCTGACAGCTAGTTCAAAGTCACTAACAACTAAAGACTAAACTATCAATCTGTACACATCCAACATCCAATGGATTTAATGTAAAGACGACATAAACAGCTAGAGAAAAACATGACCTTGTGCAATGCCAAGTTACAGGCATTAGTTTAAACATATTTATTTATAGTGAATTGGGAAACAAGCTTTGCATATATAATATTAATCCTTTTCCACTTTGCGGTGCGAGTGCTGCCTTGTAGAAGCATTAGGCTACTCTTTTTAAAAATCTACAAGGGTGTCTTTAATGTGCAAGAGATATGGCTCTCTCTTAACATGGGTCAGCCATTTATCGTCCTCTTTTGACAGACTATGAAAGTTGGACGATAAATGGCTGACCTGTGTTAAGAGAGAGCCATATCTCTTGCACGTTAAAGATTGATTGATTGTTGGTGTTTAATCACCACCTTTAATCACCACTTCTAATCACCACTTTTAATCACCACCTTTAATCACCACTTTTAATCACCACCTTTAATCACCACTTTTAATCACCACTTTTGGGCTATTTCATGGCATCCAATTTTTATTGGTGGAGGAAGCCAGAGTGCCCGGAGAAAAACCACCGGTCTTCAATAGAAAAACAATCCTTGTCAATTAAGATTGGAATCTAGTGCACCAGCACAAGCAGGGTTTGAACTGACACAACCTCAGTGTTGACTGGCTAGTGATTACAGTAGTAGATCTAGAACTTATGACTTAGACCACTCGGCCACCCTGAGGTTGCATGAATTTAAATGATTTTATGAAAATAAAATTGTAAGCACATTTAAAGACACAGACACTTAAAGTTTGCACTTAAATTATATTAACAGATAAAAGTTTCACAAAAGACTGTCGCCAAATAAACAAATAAAATGTATATACTCAATCATCACATATGAGATGATAAAACTGTGAAATAAAATAGTTTTTCCTTTTATCTTATTTTATAATAAAGTAAGCGTATCCAATAAATTCAGCAGGGTGTTTAGATGAACAATGGAAAATATGGAGACAATGAGTTTAACCGACCTGATTTTGATCTACAATTCCTGGTCCTTGATAAGATTGAGCAACCGCTGCAAACCACACCATGATGAATGCACAATTTAACTCTGCTAAAATCGACTATTCTATTATCTCCTGGATGCAAGCAACAATCAATATAAAATTGTTTTAACTTTAAAAGTTTTAACTAACACACCATCATCATAATTCTGTCAATTAGTTTCTATTGATATTTTCCATTGCAGAGAAGAACCAACGAATATAAAATTGTTTTAAACCAAGTTAGCTAACACATCAACATCCGACTATCATCAATTAAGTTTGTATTGATATTTTCCTGGTATTTATGTTTCAAACTTTCAATCACAGAAAAGAACATACAACAAACAAATTTCCTACTTTTGTCAATTATAGTTCCTTTCAATATTTCCTTTGTATTGTTTCAATCACAGAAGAGAACGAACCAATGTTAAATTGTTTTATCTTAACAAGGCTTCTAACAAACTACCATCATACTTGATCTATAATTCAGCCGTTGATTTTTCTCTTGTATCCTATTTAAATTATAGACATCTAGTATATCCTATATGAAAACTTTTATGTCATGGGATAATAAAGTTGTCACTTGATAACAATATCACAAACACTTATATACAATTTTTGCAGACTATACATAATGTAATATTTATAAGAAATATAATCTCTTTTGTAATAGCTCATGAATAATAAATGCTAATTATTCACAAAAGACTCAATCTGGTAATTATAATGTCTTTGTATTGAAAACAATGATGCAGACAGTGATACAGTCGGCTCAATTAACTCCTCTGATTAGTACTTATTATGATTGCAAAATAATGTCCAGTCGTAAATATTTCATGCATAGACCGGAAGTGAATTCAAACTTTTAATAATCCTAATTTATTCTGAACATATAATTCTTGCTACAATTTGGAAGTAGAAGCAAATGTCAAATGCATATATAAGCTTAAATTTAAAATCAACAAAATATCACAGCTTTTGTTTTACTTTATTTTCTTTGCATCCATAGCAAGATATTTGTCTAACATTTTTCCAATGTTAAATTGGTGAAACTCCATGTATCAGCATTCCATTATGACCCTTTTTTATGTCCACAGAAGAACCTTTTTTGGTAAAATAATCCTCAATTTCACAAGTCAGGTAACTGACAAATATGCATGTCTCTTTTTTCACTTGAATAAGGAAAATGTAATTCACCAAGTTAAATCTCTATATATGATTAGGTAACAGATGCTGTTTTTTTTTCTACACAAGAAAAGAAAATATATCAATATTGTTTAAGTCCTTCAATTGTTACAAGTTTATCACCAATATATATTTCACATATACGATAAATTATTGATAAAAAGTCCATACCGGTAACATTGCAAATATTATAGATCATTCCCCTTTTATGGCAAATTTTTCAAAAAAGGTAGTATTTAAGTCAAATTCCTTTCATAACTCCCAATTATCTCTCTTGATTATAAAGGTCAGAGACATCTACTTGGAATTACAATGGCACACTTTAGTTAACAGGAGTCCAAATTGGATGTGGAGATTTTGCAAATATTTTTCTCTTGATTTTAAGATGTCAGACAACTAATTGGAATTATATCCCCTTTAACAGCACATTTAGTACAGGAGTCCAAATTTAAAACATAATTTACGCAAAATATTTCTCTTATCTCTCTTGATTATCAGACATCTAATTGTTACATATCCACTTAAACAGCACACTTAGTACAGGAGTCCAAATTCCTAACACAAATTATGCAAATATATCTTTTGATTATAAAATGTTAGACATGTAATTGCTATTCTATCCAAATACAACAGCACCAGAGTCCATAATTGATGCTTTAATTACAATATCATGAGAATAATGATTAACTCTATAATGGGGCTAGTTCATTTTACCCAAAACCATTAAGACTACTTTCAGTAAATAATTTCCTAATGAATGAACATCAATTAAACCAATCTAATTTCCTATTGTTAAAGTTTACCATTTCACCTGCTCGTAGAAGGTATAAAAGTCAATACCATTATTATGATGTTACAACATTAATTTTATCCAAACAAAGATTATCAGAGATTATAAAAGTCTTTTCATCTTTTTAATTATAAATGACACATTATAATCTCTTTAATCTGGTCAATCCTGTTGTCCTGAGTTAATGTCTCCATTGACCATTGTAAAATGACCAGTGACCATTATAAAATGTTAATTTCTAAAATAAATAAATAATTCAGGATTTTTACACATTTCCTCCATTACAAACTTTATATAGTTTTTGATTATAAATGACACATTTAATCTGGTCAATCCTGTTGTCCAGAGTGTTAATGTCTCCATTGACCATTGTAAAATGGTAATTTCTAAAATAAAAAAATAATTCAGGATTTTTTACACATTTACTTGATTCACAACAAACTTTTGTTTTGCCCCAAGGAAATCTCACAATATTGATAAATAAGTGAATAACAATGTGAATTTGATTTATGTAACACTTTAAATAGATTATAGATTAGATCATAGATTGCTTTTATCTAAATTCTTACTCTTTTATGTGGCAATCTGATAATTAACAAAAGGTTCCACAATGATTTTTTTTAAATTCAGAAAATGCATATGTTATAGTATCTCATAAGTCAATTTTGGCTGGGTAATTTTCCTATTCTATAACTGTACATGTTATAATGCAGTTATTTGTAAACTCTGGGCAAATATCCACTATTTTTGGAGATTTAATTGAATATGTTTAAATACTATATACATTTAATAAAAGAGGCTTTCATCATCTCAAATTTTCTACATGATGATCAGAAAAAGAGCTGGTATACAAGTATTCAAACTTTATCTAAATACTTTAGCATCAATGAAAAGTATGCACTTAATTCAAAAACAAAGTTTAATAAAAATGCTTCACTGAGTGCAGCAGCAGCCTGATATGACTGCAGAGGTTCAACCCTAAAACGTTGGTGCAAATTTGGACACAATATTCAAGCTTGTTACTGTCTGAATTTGGACTGTGATCAAATTTTTGACAAAGTATAGGTTTCTGACACAAAAGAAATGTCTGAGATCTTACAAATGTATTGCGCAATACTGTGCAATTAAAAATTTTCAAACTTTTCAAAAAATTCAAAACTTGGATAAATTTGGAAAACAAAATATGAATCCCCTTAAGACATTGGACCCCCCCCCCCCCCCCCCCCCCCCCCGTTGGAGCAATAACCACAAAACTCAATCCCAGCCTTTCTTTTGTAGTATGGAACCTTGTAGTACAATTTCAGAGAGATCCATACACTTAAACACAAGTTATTGTCTGGAAAGCAAGAAAAATGCTTGTTTTTTGCCATGGCATTCTTTAGGCCCTATTCCTGCATGAATTGGGCAATATAATCCCCAAACTCAATCACAGCCTTGTTTTTGTGATATGGAACCTTGTGGTACAATTTCAGAGATATCCATACACTTACACACAATTCATTGTCCATGAACTACAAAAATGCTTGTTTTTGACCCCTTTTAGGCCCTTAATTTCTAAACTGTTGGCACCATAACCCCCAAAATGAATCCAAACCTTCTACTTCTGGTATTAAACATTGTGGTACAATTTCAAGGCAATTGAAATACTCATACACAAGTTATTTTCCTGAAAGTAGAAAAATGCTTGTTTATGTCCCCTTTTGGGCCCCTTATTCCTAAATGGTTTGGACAATCATCCCCTAAATCAATCTCAACCTTCCTTTGGTGGTATTGAATCTTCTTAAAGTGAAATTTCATAAAGATCAATTTATTTTAAAAATTTCATAAAGATCAATTTATTTTAAAAATTTCATAAAGATCAATTTATTTTAACTAAAGTTATTGTCAAGAAACCAAATGTGTCTTTGGACGACAACGCAGACGACAACATCATACCATTATATGATCCAAAAAAATATTTGCAGTCGTATAAAAACTATTAATGCAAAAAGATGAACTTATTACAGAGCTTAATAATGATTTCAGAGGCAATGAAACTTATGGGAAAATGCTTAGAACTTGCATGTTACGCCTTTTTAAAGCAGATTTTGCTTAGAAAACTACTTTTTATCATTGCTTAAATATCCAGAAATCCTATTTTCTTGGTAAATCTGATATTATGCAGTTCAAGTTTTGTAAAAAAAATCAATCAGTTCATGGAATACTTTGTAAATTAGTGGTTTAATAAAATTAAGCCCACACAATATTGGACTTTTGCAATCAGTTACCGCTCTTACAATGGCAGATTTTATGATTTATGTATGTGATTAATTCTATGTTTGGTTTCTTTTAACAACTGTTACATAACTGATATTTGAAACTGTAAAAATAATCACTAAACTCAGTATGAAAAATTATACAGACAATGGGTCCAGATGCACTCAGATGAGGCTTTATTTTCTCATACACAGTACAATGTAACCAACCACGTTCATAACTTTTACAAAAATTTCATAAAAAAGCAACAAGTCAAGTTCAATTTAAACAAACCATTTTCTGCCTTTGATTTAAAATAATTATGTTCAATAAATAAATGTTTACAAAATTAATGGAAAATCCCAGGCCAATATCTCCTCAAGCATAATAACTGATAAGCTAATGAAATCAACAATGCGAAATTGACAAGCTGTGCAAATCACAACATCAATATTGTGAAATCAATCATAACTATTCTCCTTGTTTATCATTCCTAACTTTACGATTATTTAGGTTTTTTCTATTTAGCATTCATACCCGTAGGCAGGGGGGTTCGGGGGGTTCTCACAAACCCCCCTCGAAAACAAAAAAGCACTGTTAAAGTCAACGTTTGTGAGTCCAAATACACCCCCCCCCCCTCCCCCCTTGGAAATTCCTGGCTACGGGCCTGGCATTTTAGTATGTTAATAAACAATAGCAAAAAAGTCAGCAAGCTATCACAAAGGATAAAAATTAATAAAGGAAAAGTGGGGATTTACTTCAATTAGACAGCAACCTAGAACACAACAAACCAAAAGACATCTTAAGTCTATTTCAGTACGTGCTTTTTTAGGGGGAGCTAGGGTGGTTGACAGAATTTGCAGACTATAACTTTCAATTTTTTACCTTTAATCTACAACAAAATAATAACAAATAATAATCTTTAATGTACTCAAACATTTACATGACAATTTTTTTTACATTGATAAATGATACAAAAACTTTTATAGTAAATCCCTTTTAGTTATCTTGTTTCTTTAAATATACATGTATTTCCCAAACAGATGGGAACAATAAAACACACCACTGACCTTAACAAGAGTTCACTGAACAATCATAACAGTTCCAATCAAAACATTGTTGCATCCACTCAGCTAAGAATAATTGGTACAAAATAATTCTTTTTTGTCAGTATATCATAACAAAAACCTCATCTTGACCTAAACAGCAAGATCACTGAACAATCATAAATTTACAGTTCAACATTAAATGCATCCACTAGCTAAGAATAATTCTTTTTTTTTGTCAGTATATCTAAACAAAAACCTCTTTTTCTAACATAACTTAATTACTATATATATACATGTTTTGTAGTACTGGTCCCCAATGAGGACAAAAGAACATTTTTTGTATAATTACATGATCAATTATACTTGGGGATAAGATACTATCAGTCTTTATCAAAACTCATTATTAAAAATGTCATCTAGTTCACATTTTTCTCCGATTATATCTGGTATCTGTACACACCTGTGTTCTCCTTCAGGTAGGTATATACATCAGGTAAAACAGGGCATGAGGCCAATCAAAACACCTAGTCATATTTTGTATCTAACATAACAAAGTGACTCGATCCTCTTGTCAATGATAATACACATTATGTCCTTTGTAAACCTGCTTGAACTACAGGGACAAAACAAAGAATGGAAAATTGCCTTACAGTGCACTGTGTACCTAAATAGCTGTCATAAATTCTATTCATTCTTGTTCTGTAAGAGTTAGTTCCCTTTCAATACAATTTACATGGTGGTGAGCAATTGTACAAAAAGTAATCTCTAAGTTCATTTCAGTCAGTAAGGGATGAATATTCCCCATTTTCAAACAATTTGCATAAGTACATGTAGTGTTTCGAGTAATTTATACAAATACCGAATCTCTAGTTCATTTAAAGAGTTATATCCCTTTTTTTAAGGTATTTTCATACAAATTAGCACAAATACACAGTATGTAATGAGCATTCAAACAATAACCAAATTGATTTGTAATAGACTTTATATATTATTATTAAAATATTTAAAAGTTCAAAACAAATATTTAGGTTGTACATAAGTTGTATTTGTATTTCAAATATAAGTGTCCTTTGAAGATCAGAAAACCAATATCAAAATATGACCAAAATAAAAATTATGTAATTTGAACTGAGAAAATCTATTTTCTGTTACCTAGCATTATTGATTATAAGTATTGTATAACTTTCAAAGATAAATATAAAGATCACCAGAGATAATTGTGTAAACTAAACTATATGTAAATGATAATTGTTAAACCTAAATATAAATGTTACTAAACTAATGGTTATCTTTTATTTTTTTATCATTCACAAACTTGAAATTTTGGAATTTTCTTTTCTCTCTCATTATAAATAGTTTTTTGGTGTTGCTTAAAAATGTTCATTTAATTGTCTATAACAAATATAAAGACAGAAGACGTGGTATGATTTCAAATGAGACAACTCTCCACAAGAGACAAAAAATGACACACAAATTTACAACTATGGGTCACTGTACGGCCTTCAACAATGAGCAAAGCCCATACCGCATAGTTAGCTATAAAAGACCCCGAAATGACAATGAAAATCAATTCAAACGAGAAAACTAACGGCCTTATTTTAATGTACAAAAAAAGAACAGAACTAAAAACCAAAAAGGTAACATCATCATAATTAAACAAATGACAACCAGACAATTTTTCATTTATTAAACTTCCTTACCTACATCATACTGTTTATTTAGCTGGTCAGATAATCTTGTTCACCAGGTGTTATGACATTGAAACAGATTTGACCAGACAACATCATGTTTCATCATTAGGTTTGTAAACAATGTCACAATGGTTTGACCACACAACAGGGATTTAAGGATGAGGTATATTATTATGATTCATGTCAGAAAGGCTAATTGCACTAAAAACTTAAGTTTATAAGGATCGATGACCTCTAGCACAGATTTGAGCATTCATAAAAGAAAAAGAATTATAGCAATGAGAAACAGATTCTTTGAGATAAAGAAAACGGAGACAAATCTTGGAAAAAGACATTTTCCATAATTTACATTCATATATGGGTCTAAAGAGAATGCTCACATAACCCACTCCCACAATCAAATTTCCAACCACAAAAGCTAAGGAAAAACCCTAATTTGATTTTTTTTTTTAAATGTTTAATTTTACTATTAGTATCTAGTGGAGTGATTTATAAGCTATTATTAACTACCTTTATTAAAAATGTGAATCAGATATGTGACAAACAAACAGAAACAGTAATGAGTGGACAAATATAGATAGGAAGAGATAATGCCCCTTCTTTAATAAAGGGGGCGGCATAAAAAGATATATTTCATAACAGTGTATTGATGACTAAAAACCGTCCATATCTCAAATTACCTTTTTATACTGTTATATGACTATAAGAACAACACAGATCTTGTATGTAATTTGTCAATCTTTTTCTTGACATCTTTTTTGTACCTACTTTGACAGTTAACATAGTATGTCAAATAACATTTTGACCATCGAATCAAACTTTAATAACTTGTAAACTGTCAAACAACTATGTTGTTTTATTTGTCCATTTTCCACATCAAAAAGGTTGATAAAAACATAAAATATGTGCAGCAGTATAAATAATTAGAATTAAAATAATACCACAACTATTAGTGATTATCAGACCACATTTTAAACCAATCATTTGCTGAATTGATTACAAGTTTAATATCATTAACCATGCTGTGGCAGATTCAAGTGGAGGAGGGGAGGCCTTGGGGTTGGAACCATTTTTTTTTTCTTTTAAATTTTGTGAATGTTTCAGTGAAGTTGTTCCAGGGGTTTCAAAATAACATTGAGTGTTACTATAAGGAATAAGAATTTGCAAGTTTACTTTCAACATTAAATATCAAGACTTTAATATTATAATTATAAAAGTTCTACAGTACCCTACAATAAAGCATTTTATATGTTAATTAAGACAAATCCTTGGTTTAGTTTAGTTCTTAATCTACTTCAATATCCATCTTTACCTAATATAAAAAAAAAAAAATTCAGCCATTGTTTTAATAATCGGATCATGAGCAACTTCAGAAATCCTCTTTCAAGGTGAACATTATCCATTGTTTTAAGAAAATACAATAGTTGTCATTGTTTTGTCTTCAAGTGGCTTAATTAGTATGCACGATTCTGTTTTATTGTACTTTAATAAACTCTTCATTTTTCTTTTAATCATTTTTCTATTGATAAGAAATAAAATAACAAAAGAAAATTCCTCACCTCAGTATGAATGTAATTCCTAAACAAAAATATAATCAGTTATCTCCCCTTAATAGTTGATAGATTGCCATACATGTTAATTACAGCAATAAATAAACAAGCTCAGGTAAAAATGAAAGCGCACTAATCATCTCTGTGTTGACAATAACAGTTTAATGATTTTGAAGGTGATTACGATAACTACGTTTGATAAAAGTAAAACCGGTTTTATGGCGGACTAAATTATTGAATCAATGTAATATTCTCTTGTACTATTTGAAGTGCAATAAGAACGGGACACTTATCATGAGTTTTAAATCGTAGCAATTGACATGTATGGTGCAAAAGATTTGAAGGAGAATTTTAATCGTAAATCAATGGATGTATAATTTGTTGCAATTGGAAGGGGAAACAAGCCACATTTGTATCAGTAAATGTCCTAAAAAATCAGGGAAAGAGAATCTAAATCATAAATCAATGAATGTATAATTTGTTGCGGTTGGATGAACAAACTCAGATTATATTAAGCCACATATGTGTGCGCAAATGTCCTAAAAAATCGTTGTATTTGATTAAAATCCCATGATCAATTATTATCCATCATCTTGCAAATTTTCACTAAACAATATTTCAATTGAGGGCAGTAAATTAACCTTCAAAATCTTCTTAAAACACAACTTAAAACACAACCAAATAAACAAATACACCTGTGACCATTCTGCTTCTAGTCTCAAGTACCAAGTTGAACAAGTACCAACCAGAAATGACCCCAAAATATCTTTTTGAAAAAATGTAGTCTAACATGAAATATATATTCTCAAGTGAAGAATATATATGGTCACACTCTGTAAATCTTCTAGCAACAAAGGGAAAAATATCTAAATCTTTAAAAGAATATACATATGACAGAGGCGATATAATAACCCCTGTTACAAATTCTGTCTTATTAAAATAGCTTTAGAATGTGAATAAAGTATAGTAATTAAATATTCTGTTTGTGACTGTCAGATAATTTTATAAGGTGTGAATACTTATTGTTATCAATATTTGACATAAACTGTCATCTTACATTGTACCTAGATAACATATTACATGAATAATGTATAATTAAACAAGCATTATCAAATTATATTTATACATTGTATATGGTTATTTTAAAATCAATAGATGTCAACTTACATAGATCTTAGACAGGCCATACATAGTCAATTATTTCATTATACTTCATTTTATAAAAGCATTTTATTTAAATTTAAGGTCATACCCGTAGCCAGGGGGGGTTTGGACGCCCCCCCCCCCCCCTTGAAATCAAATTGTGACTGTTAAAGTCAACGTTTTGTTCAAATTGTGACTGTTAAAGTCGAGTTCATAAGTCCAACGAACCCCCCCTTGGAAATTCCTGGCTACGTGCCTGAAGTTGACCTATGATTTCAAACTCTTGTGTCAATGAGACAGCAGACCAACAACATGAATTATAGGATAATTTACTGTCTTCAATAGTATTAAACAGTGTGTCCAGAAAATATGACAAACTCAATTATTGTATACTGTATTTTCAAAGAGATATATTTACTTTTTAAAATTATAGGAATATGATTCCTGATATATGTATGTTGTTGTCTGCTTTTTGGTTGGTTTGTTGTCTCTGCCATATTCCCCTGATTCTTACTCTCAATTTTATTAACATGTCTAATTTGAAATGTTAATGAATATGCCTGTTTTTCAGATATCTTTGCATGCATTTATTAATGTGACTTAATCTTAACAAAGGACGTCATGCAATAATTCAAAGTTAAAAAACTATAGGGATTTTAGAAAATGGTGCATACAAACAAAATTTGTCATTCATTATAACACTTTTTTTCATTATGCAAAACCTTATATAATCCAGTCTCAGTTTTCTCAATAAAATAAACACCACAATAAATCTGCACAGAAAAGCTTTCAAACTATAAAATTTCTTATATACATGTTAACATACTTTTAAAATCAAAGTAATAATTAAATAATCTAGGTGAAATATTTCACACATTTTAAAAGAAAAATAACTCACCTCTGTGTGTCATAAAGACCTTTACCAAAATAAAATCCTTCTAATATTTGATACTTAAAGCAAATATGTAAACGCCTTGGATATTTACCCAAAATAAACTTTATTATATGTAGCTTTTGTCTAGGAACAAATACTGTCAACAACATTCTATATCCATACAAATCAAATCAATTTCCTTATTTGATAATACATTTTCCATTAAGTCTAGAATAAATTCTTTAATTCAATTTCCACTGAAAAACATTGACACTGATCCAAACAAAATATTATACAATTTGTATATGTATATATATATATATATATAAATATACAGAAGAAAGTAAGATCATAGGCCACAACTATGGTTCTACTTTATGCATACAAGTGCATAAATTTGCACATGTTCATTTACTTTTTGACACTACTGATCGGAGTGCTTAGGCACGAACCATTTATTGACGTAGGGGCTATAAATAAAAAACAAGACTTGGTATAATTGCCATTGAGACAACTCTGACCACAAGAGACCAAATGACACAGAAATTAACAGTTATAGGGCACTGTACATGAGCCTTCAACAATGAGCAAACCCCATACCCCATAGTCAGCTATAAAAAATATGATCTATGTTGTTTTTTTTTTAAAGAAAAAAAATCTGGCCTATTCTGATTTGCAAAAAAAAATTATTCTTACTTCCAACTTCATATAAGTTGACAAATTGTATGATTTGAATAAAAGGGTTAATTTCTTGGAAACAAAATTCTTGTTTTATTTATCATGTAATTGACTCAATAAAAAATATTGCCACGTTTGCTTGGCTTAAATTGATATTAAATCCCAGAATCAAATAATATAACATCTAGCAAAAGGATTGGACCTGAAAATTTAAGCAAGACAAATGCATGTAGAGGATTATTATATATAAACAATGATAGTTGTAAAAGGGGAAAGGGGGGGGGGGGGGGTATGGGCATGGAAAAGGGAAAATAAAGTACAGTAATCCTTTTAGATAAGAATAACAAAATTTTTTAAAAAGACTTATGATCGTTTATGCTGTTCTTTCCCCAATTTTCACAATGAACTGTGATAATAATACTCTTAAACACAAAAACATTGAAAATAACAAATTGACAATATGTTACAAGAAAATAACCCTTAACCACCAACTCTTCTGCATAAAAAGTAAGAATGTATTTAACAAGCTCTAATGTAGACCAAAAATTGGCGAGGCTTATATGACACATATATATATATAATTTATGTAAAATATAACTGTATTTATTCATTGACCTTTCACGCATTAGGACTTTTTATATTTGTACACATAACTCCTTTATCATTTACAGTACAAAAGGACCATTTTGTTATCCAGCCAAAACCCAAAAATACTTTTTATTTATTTCTTTTTAATAATTTTCTCTTCAAGGTTTATATAATTCACACAAAAATCTAGAGTGTTCAACATCAAAGATTTGTATTATAAATGTTCAAAAGCTTATATAAATCCTATTTGCATGAATCAACACCATCTCATAGCCTTTTAAGTGAATATTTTTAATTCTCAAGTACATTTTTTGTTAATATCCTCTTTTAATTTTAAGAGTAGAAGAGATTTAAAATAACTTAAATGATGTCTATATGTATATATTTATATAACCACAATTTACACTGCCTCTTGAATTTAAAAGAAAATTAAATCACAGTATTTCTTGTGATAAATTATTTTTAAATTCAATTTCATATCCATATTAGAAATTCATGTTTACTATTTTGAAGTCCTCTTATTGTTCCTATCAATATGAAAGGAAAGAAGTCCACGAGAGGACATGTTTTAACTGTAGCTCTATTGTTGAAGATGAACTACATGTCATTTTAAAATGCCCATTGTATGTGGATCTAAGACAAATCATGATACATGAAGCGGTACATTCTAATGAACATTTTAACCTTTTATCAGATAATGAAAAATTTATATTTTTTTATTTAGTAATGGCAATGTTGCTGCTATAGTTGCCAAAACCTGCAACAATATTTTATTAAGAAGAAATAGTATTTTATTTCACTAGTTCTTAATGAAACAAATGTTTTACTATCATTTAGTAAAAATGTATATTGTGAATTTTAATTATAAATTGTAAAAATATGTTTATATGTATATAATACAATGTATATCTTAAAAGTCTCTCATAAATCTTTTTAAGATTGGTACATGCAATGCAAATGTTTTAATGTTTTAAATTTATGTATGTGAATCTCATTTTATGTTTGTATGTGGTGAGACTATAATAAAATATTGAATCTGAATCTGAATCCTATCTGATAAGAGAGTAACATTTGATGGATTATAAGATAATACTAACCATCCCTTAAACCATATCATAATTATCATATTACTTACTCATTCTTTTCATAGGTAATTAAAGATAACTCAGGTTGATAAAATTTTTGTTTTTTAAAAAGCTGTACAGTTAAAATATGATACATTATGACTCTCTTTACAAAAACTCTTGTTCTGGCAGTCTATATAATTGCATCAATGCAGCCAAAAAAAATAAAAATAAGTGTTAGTTTAAAATATGTCAATGAAACAGCATCCCAACAAAAAAATAACCTAAACATTACATCTAGAGGTCTTCAATAATATACAATATTTCAAGCTTAATAAGCATAATGTGAAAGTTGCGACTCTAAAGACTCTATTTCTATTTCAACATGCTGAATAAAGAAAAACACTAAACTAATCAACATACCCATACACAATCTGATGACCTTCCTGACTTTGGACGGGCATATGAAAAGACCACACCAAAAACTGATGACCTTTACCAAACTCTTTATCTTTAGGGTTACATAACCAATTAATTCATTCCTATATACATAATATAGCCTTAGCCAGGCCTGCTATCTATCAATGTACCATGCATTGCATGTCGTTACTTAATAAATATTCAATAAGTTTGACAATACACAGAAACATTAAACCTGACTAATATAAATGTAATTAAATACTGTTAAATCTATTGTTGATAGAGTTTATTTGAAACCAAATTAACAATACTTTGAAAATTTCAGTCTGGAGTTCATGAAATCTTAATCCTCTTAAAAACAGTGATTAATCCAATTAAAAGATCATATATATGTTTGGGTAATCTTTCAATGTATGAAGTAATAATTCAGTTTAATCTAAGTGTAGAATTATTGTGTATTATAGAACCTATCAAAACATAACAACTTATAATCATTGAAAAAAAGTCTGAAAAAAGGGGGATAGGGTGAAATAAGTTGAACATATAATGGCAGTCACAGATGCTGAGTTTTTAATAATGAAGGGGGTTTTATGAGAGTAAAAATTTGGCTTATAAGAAGGGCATTCACTATAGTCATGGAAGTTTTTTTTAATACTAAGTACTCTAAGCTTTAGTGCTCCATTTAAATTTAATCATTTTTTTTCGAGACACATGCCATTCAGAACTTGACATAGTAGAGACATGTCTTTATTGTTGAAGACAATGATGTTGACCTCTAGATGTCTTCTAGTTTTAAATTATGTAATTTGATTGCAGCTGTCTCATTGACATTTGATCTACATCTCTTTTTATTGGTTTATAATGACATTGCACCATGAAGACCTTTGTGCAGGTAGTTTAATTGCATGATTGCATGCCCCTTACATTTTTTCTACAATTGCTGTTACAATTTCATGTAGCATATGGATCAAATGAGCGATATAAAGGAAGGATGGACAGAGTTTTCTGGTTTAAAGTTACTTCTATGCCTCCTCCCCAACTCTTATTTCTCTCCCCTTACTCAACTTTTCTCCACTCTTTCTTCAAATTCCCATTCTCAACTCCAATAAACTAAACTTCTGTCCAGCATACACCTATATTTTACTGCCCCTCTTCTCCTTGTTCCCTCCCTGAGACTCCCATATCTCCCCCCTCATCCCAGGGTTATCCTATCCCTTCTCAGAAGTTCATTGTGACAAATAACATAACTTTCTTTAACTTTTTAGAAATCAGAACAATTTTTATACCAATTGTATTTTTAATCTACATTCAAAAATGAAATGAAAAGAAAATAATAGCAATTCAATCAGTTCACAACCATTATCCCCACCCAATCATGTGAATATATATATTTTCTTATTGTCATATCTCAAGTCTGGTTTTAATGACCTTTGCTGTCAAGCATCAAAAACCCTTCTAAATACAAGTTGAATTTAAAGCATTGTGTCCACAAAATATTAAGTGTGAATTAAAAGCAGATGGCTTTTAAAGGTCAAGTGGAACCGACTCAACAATACAAAGATACCAACAGGCATCTAGGCACACATTCCTTCCCTTAAGTCTTTTTTTTTTTAAAGAAATATCTTAATCTAACTGACCATACAAGAAGAGGCTTATTATTATTGAATATCTGTGAGTTGAACATATATACAATGATAATTGTAACAATTTTATGGTTCTGATCCTGCCTGGAATTAAATGTACATGATTTTTATAGCATCAAGGATTTGTAACTATACAAATCCTTGATAGCATGAAGATAATAACATCTGTCTGAACTTTTTTTTCTTCAAATGTTTCATTTTAGTTTATAAAAATGCTTTTCTGTTACAAATCATGATGTATTGTTTTATGTGTATATGTTATGCTGCCCATAAAGGGCCCTTGATTGGTATAATAAATATTCTTATTCTTATATAGCAGTATATCTTAAATACAATTGTTTACTCTTTCTATCCCCTCTGAGCATTCCTTAAAATAGCCAGACTGAATGGGCTGGAAAAATAATTGGATTTCACACTAGAATAAGTTTATGGGTACAATTTTTTAAAGTTTTAAAAGATGTTGAAGTCAAACATTCAAATTTGTTATGAATACAAGTTTAAATTGAGACAAAATTAGACTCAAATTTATGCTTCAATATAAAAAAGAACTAGTAAAATTCTGGCTTGATGATTCCCATTCATTTCTTCAAAAAAATTTAACTTTGGAAAAAACTTGAAACAAAACTAAACTTCTTCAAAAAAAGATGTTTAGAAGTATTAACTCTGGCTTCTTAATATTTCTACGAACATCTACCAAATGTGGAAAAAAATAAAATAAAAACTTTCTTACCTAAAATCAGAGAATTTCCTTGTTGACAACGAACACTCATATTTTATGATTTTCCTCTCAATTAAATTGTGATGTTTACAAGTATGTTAACTTATAGGTTTATGACTTATCAATAATACAACAGAAATCACACAGGTATTCCCTCTATTCCCTAGACTATAGTCCATTTAATTTAAATTTACATATTGACTAAAACAGCTGGAGTTTATAAAATATAGTCTATTTCTTATTTGAAATTTCATTTTAACAATTTAACACAAACTTTAAATATAAATAAATTCGATGAAATTATAAATAAAACAGCAAGCGATTTATGACAACTGTTAGAAAACTGAAATTTGTCCATTTCTAAAGGGGCATATAACTCAAGAATGGTTAATGTAATATGCCACCCAATTTAAAACTAGATAGGTGTTTTGTGTGTAAGTTTTTTACAACATTCAGTTGAGAGAAACTTCAGTTAGAGAACATAAACCAATTTCAATAAGTACGAATAATACAGACAGACAAGGATAATCTTTAATGCACCTCCCCTACCTTTGGCATTATTATTGAAAATTATTCTGGCAGCAAGATTTCTTTTGCTTTGAATGCATACAAAGAACACCTTGAGACTTCAATAAATTATTCGTGAAATTAACATTGGTTAAAATTTGGTAAACTTTGATTTGAGACAAAACATGATATGTAATGTATCATCAAGTTTCACTTGGATATCATATTGTGTCACTAAAGTAAAGCTGCCAATGCTAATAACAAATTTGTAAAACTGTTTTTCAAATCATCAATCCCTGAAAAAGAAGTTTCATGATAGAAGTTTCATGATAGAAATATTGCCTTTATAATATCCAGACTATGTAGATTACAAAATTGAGTATTGAAAGCCTTGTACAAATTCAACTAAGATAAGACATATATACTTTTACACAATGTATCAAAAGAATGATTAAACAATTCTTTCTGAGTTTTCCCATGCAGAAGTAACCTGAAAGTAGACTGAAAGACAGGGGCAGTAACCTTCTTTGTATTTTTGACGCAATGGTAATTTTTTAAATGCATAAAAACCACACCTCATCCCTGAACTATGTCTAATCGTAAATAACATCGTTTAAAATCTCTATTGTTGCAAAAAGAATTTAAATCATTTCAAATCTCACCAATTTGAAACGATTAAAATGTCAAAATCGACAAAAGATTGATTGTAAAATCTATGATTCAGATACGATAACTGATATTCCTGCTGTGTGTCCGAAACTCTCAAGAATAAGAATATGACGTCAACTCACCATGTTCAAATAGAAAAATTATTGTTTTTGTTATAAAATTTTCATGTACACAAACTCTTACTGGGCGTTATATCTGAAAAATGTCCTCTTAAATACTTCCATGTTTTGCACAGAGGAGTCCATATTTATTTAGAACAGTTTTCTCCTTTGAATACTTTTATATTTGTCCTTACGGGACCTTTTACAGCTTACTATGTGGTATGTGTTTTGCTTATTGAAGAAGGATGAACGGAGACATATAGTTGTGAACGTCTGTCATTTCAAGTCTCTGCTAGAGTGTTGTCTCATTGCCAATCAATGGCAATCATACAAATGGAAGTTTTTAACTACCTTGACAGAGTTCGCGAAATCTTTTTTCCCCTGGTGGTCCTTGAAGAAAATCTACTGGTCCTCATTATTAATTCTATTGAAAAATACTAAAATTGTGTCAGTCCTACGCAAAATTTTGTTGGTAAAATCCTGAGGACTGACACTTTTCGCGAACTCTGCCTTGAATGGCAATCATACCAAATGTTCCTAATTTTTATATGTTAGGAAAAAAATTCCCATTTCAATATCTTAACAATATGATCAAATTTTTGTTGAGCAAAAAACAATGCTTATTTATATGGAGTACATATAACATGTATAACGGCTACATTTGTATAATGTTCAATTTAGTTTGCAAAGAAAATTAAAATGGTTCATTGTTTACCCCAAAAAAAACAACAAAAAAAACATGCACCCAAAAAACTAGATATTAGAATGTCTTATAGATTTAAAAGTTTTAATTTATAATTTATTTCTATGTTTGCTGAATTTTCACACCTAAAAAGACTTAAGGGCCAATTGAAGTGTACAAGATTTTCATTTTTTGAGCTTTCATCTAGACATCTAGACATCACTTATACTAACAAGGAGGCTGTTCAGAACACATATGATGTGGACCACATCTCCTTTTATACCAGGTAAATTTTAACTCATGATAAGCAGTTGAACTGTTGTACCTTACCACATGAAATTTCCTTGACTTAACATTTCCAGATAAGATCCACTTAGTAATGACAATCAAAAGTCTGAATTTAGCCAAACACCTAATGTTATTTACATCACACAATCTATTTTAATACCCTTGTTTACGCAACACTATAATAGTTTGTCATTTTGTTTTAAGGCGCTGTAATATTATACAGCTTATGTTTCTCATTTAGTGTGTTATATAGTTTTAAAATATTTTATGGGATTGCAATTTTTATTATTTAGGAAACTTGAAAAGCTAATCTATAAGAGTAAGTTGTCCTGAATGTGCATAAAATATCTGTTAAACAAACTTCAAACTATAATAATCAATTTAACTTTAAAAGTTTATAACAAACCCATTTAAGAATTTTAAAAATCAGGAAGATTAATTCACACCGAAAAGACTTACAAACAATATTCAAACCTTTGTCAATTCTTTAACTATTCAGAGTTTCTATTGGTACCATTCTAATTAAAATCCAACCAGATTTACCTCATAATTGCTTGTTGTTATATCATCATATATAAACCACATAATTTATACGATATATATAGGCAAAAAATATTAGGTGACAATTTCTTATTGCATAACACTATAGATGCCTATGTCAGTGACATTTCTTACATGTACAAGTGCGAGAATTAAGACAAAGGTTTAGGTTCTCAGTAAGAATGAAATTAATTAGCTTGCTAATAAAGGCATGCATAACCAAGTAGTCAAATAATTACATAATAAGTACATCAAAATTGCATTTGCAAAATTTCCCTCCTTAAAAAAATTATTGTTTGTGTTTTGATTTCAAGTTCATTAAAACACAACCAGAAATGAACTTACAATATTTTGAGATTTTTTTTTAACTTTTACATAAAATAATATTAAAATTGTTGGTGACAAATACTAATTGCATAACAGTTTGCATGTCTACGTCAATGACATTTCTTACATGTACCGGTACAAGTGAGAGTTATAACATTTAAGGTGCTGAAGTTAACTAATTAGCTCGCTTAAAGGCAGATCAAGACAAATCAGATAATTACATACAGAGTACATCGAAAATGCATTTAGAAAATTACCTTTCTTTCAAATTGTTGTTTATATATTGGTTCCAAGATGATTAAATTCTAACCAGGAAGTACCTTAATTTGTAACAATCAATTTTTAAAAACACATCGTTTTATATGAAATATATGGCAAAAACTTGAAGGTGACAATTACATATTATGTAACACTATTTATGCCTTCAGTGACAAAACATGTATTTTAGTGAGAATTAAAACAGGTTGAGGAGCCTAACTAATTGGCTTGCTTCAAGGCAGTAACTGACATAACATACATAGAGGATAATGGTTTAATGTCACACGTAGTTAGATAATTATGTAATATATACAACAAATTGAAAATTATACTCTATATTATGCGTCTCAAGGTCTAAAGCGTTTTTTCTTGATTGATAACTTTTGCTCAAAGGACCAAAGTCAATCGAAAAATTTTAAAAGTCAATGATTGGTTCATACCGAAACACATTTAGAGCAACAAGTTTATGACCAAAAGTGATCTAAAATGATAGCAAAATCCTCTATTTTCAAAAAACAAAATATAAAAACAACATATTATACATTACATTCACCTGAAGCTTTTTTTCTGGATTAACCTTTAACAGGAACACTCAAAGCCCAATATTTGAAAGCCAAGGATGCATATGAGAACCTTAACAGTTGAAGAGCTATAGTTTATAACTATATAGGAAAACTGCACTTGAAATTATGTTCCCAGCACTAAAAAAAAATCACTAAATTACTTGATAAATCGGAAAATTTAAAAACAAAATATTACTGTACTTGCCTATGAAATGTCCGTCCTGCTCCAGAGACTTGATAAAATCAAATAAATTTGCATAACATCATTCCATAATTTTAAGTAACTAAATTCATGACATGAGCATTCGGAAAATATCCCAAATTTACAAATAGTAATTATTCCAATAAAAATTAAGTGTTTCACTCTACAAGTATCTCTATAACCAAGGTGACCTGTTATGGGTGTTAAAAATTCTCAAATGATGCGGCCAATTAACCACACAAAGTCATACAAGAAGATTAGTGTTACACATAGGGTATTGTTATTTAGGAAGTGTCGGAAATAAAACACGAAATCCCATGTGGTTTGTACATAATAGATTTTATGTTAAGTACATTAATGTGCCTTGAACAAAATGAGTTTTGTATGGTAATGTCAAGTTTATGAATGAAGCTGATCACATGGAATTTCATTGTTAAAAGGATTGGTAACTTCCATTCATAAGAAGTGATTTATTGATCAACATTTCTTATTTGTTAGTGTGTGTGTTCGTTTCATTTCATTCATGAATTTTTTAACTGCAGCAACAAGATCCTAAAAGAATTAATTTTTTATACACTTTACTATGTTTACAGATCAAGTTTATACTTTTTCCGTTACATTATTATAGAGCAAATTAACCTGTAATGAATACACTGATAGGGGGTGTTTAAAGACCTTGACGTACCCATGGTGTTCTTGCATGGTCCGTAAATAAATACAACATTCACAGATTGATGTCTTGTAACAAGAAGCAGTTTACATTGTAACAATATGAGAATCAAAAACTTAAGACTGGACCTGTTCTCCTTTCAACGATTCTTTAGACTGGACTAGTTCTCATTTCAACAACTGTATTCAGACCAGTTCTCATTTCAACAACTCATTATTCAGACCAGTTCTCATTTCAACAACTCATTATTCAGACCAGTTCTCATTTCAACAACTCATTATTCAGACCAGTTCTCATTTCAACAACTGTATTCAGACCAGTTCTCATTTCAACAACTCATTATTCAGACCAGTTCTCATTTCAACAACTCATTATTCAGACCAGTTCTCATTTCAACAACTCTTTATTTAGACCAGTTCTCATTTCAACAACTCTTTATTCAGACCAGTTCTCATTTCAACAACTCTTTATTCAGACCAGTTCTCATTTCAACAACTCATTATTCAGACCAGTTCTCATTTCAACAACTGTTTTCAGACCAGTTCTCATTTCAACAACTCATTATTCAGACCAGTTTCTCATTTCAACAACTCATTATTCAGACCAGTTCTCATTTCAACAACTCTTTATTCAGACCAGTTCTCATTTCAACAACTCATTATTCAGACCAGTTTCTCATTTCAACAACTCATTATTCAGACCAGTTCTCATTTCAACAACTCTTTATTCAGACCAGTTCTCATTTCAACAACTCATTATTCAGACCAGTTCTCATTTCAACAACTCATTATTCAGACCAGTTCTCATTTCAACAACTCATTATTCAGACCAGTTTTCATTTTAGGAGGGGTCCTTATCCAGAAATACCAGGCTTAAAAACACAAAATCCTGAGGTCCTGAACTTAAAGAAATCTGAATCACAACATCCCAATTTTCGAAAAAAGAATACCTGGATCCCAAAAGGATCAATCCTGAAATCTGGGGCTGAAAAACACCCAATCCCGGAGTCCCAATAAAGGTTCTACTCCCCCCCACTTAAGTCAGGCCAATAATTTTTTAACACAATATTTCTATTAATTAGACCAGTCATTCCAACAAAAAACTTAGTCAGACCGGAGCTTTAATTTCACATAAAACCTTAAGTCAGATCAGAGTTTAATCAAACAAAACCTTCAAAGTCATACCAAGGCTTAATTAGACCTTTGCTTTTTTTAATTAAATTTCTCCAATCATTCAAATGAAACCTAGCTTTTAATTTATAGCCTTTTTCGAGAAAATAGCCTATTCTGTTGAAACCTCAAATCTTATTAAAAGAAGCGTTTGGTTCACAGGTACAAATGTAGTACTATATTGTGGTTGGAATTTACAAAACATTTTCATTACAACTTTCAGTGTAAAATCTGATGAATTGAAATTAAATCAACGTACTGGCAAAGTTTCAAGATAGTTTTCCTTTTCTTAATAGAAAATTTAAAGAGAAATCGTAATCCATTTAAATGACCAATAATTTTAAGTTTACTTACATTCGGTAACCTATTAAGACTAATAACACGACAAAAAGGAAAGTATATTGGATAATTTTGTGGTTGTTTACACCGTCATACTTACATAGGTAACAATGATTTAAAGAAAATTGCAACAAGAGGGCAGGGTTAATCATACAAAATTTGAACGTAGAAAAATGTTTAGTAGAACTGGATCACTGAGAATTGCAGCCATTTTATAAAAAATTCAGATTGGATTTTGTTAACCATTGATAAATTTTTACTTTCAACAGCTTTTCTGACAGCTTATTTCATACAAAATAAGGGCAAAATAAAGTATATTTCTTTGTCCTACTGGCATGACAGGAACTATCAACTAAATTTGGAAGAAACATGCATCTTAATTTTAAGTATAGAATTAACCAAGGGCCATGAAGGGAGATAACTCAATACATTTGTATTTTGCAATGAAAAGTCAAAACAGTATTAATTTACACATCTATGTCTGATGATAGTTACAATTTAAAAAAAAAGGGTATTCTTAATGATTCATTAATTAGAAAACACAAATTAAGAAGTCTTGTTTCCATAAAAAGATATGCTAACTTTGTGGCCTGGGTGTGCATAATAACTAAGGTCTTTCCCCTATGTGAGGAAAGACCTAATTGTTTTTTTTAATGTTTTTTTTTTCCTGCTTTCTATTTCCGTCTTTAATATAGGATCTCACTAGATTTATTATATAACTTGATAACTAATGTCTATATTACTCACCACCGGCCATCTTCTGCCATCGTATACACTGAATGTACGACCTGTTTTCTTCATTTTAACTCTACAAAATAAAACAGAAATAAATGTACAAAGACAGTAATATTTTAAGTGATCCCTAAAATTAAATAAATTTTAAATTAAACTGAAGTACCTTAATGAAGCAGTCACTCCTATTGTTAATAAAACTCCAGCTATAAACTGCCTTATTTTTAAACTTTAGGCATCACCTTAATTGGGTCCAGGATTTTAAAGGAAAGTAGTGATTTTGGTCCAGCTGAAAAAAGTTTAAAATTAGCACTTCGGAAGCTGTCAAAAGATTTCAAGACGCCCTAAACATAAAATTGTCCATATTTTGAGTTAGAGCCGATGAAGTTTTCTTTCATTTTGATATAATTTGTCCCAAAAGTAGTACAACACACTGTAAAAGTTTCTTTGAGAAAGCGCAGGTGGGAATTTTTTTATTTTCATTTATGTTCTAAAAGAAATGTACTACGAAATAATTGTGGTCTCGGACCATGATACTCTGCATGCATTTATTTTCGTGGGTATCCATTTTCGTGGTTTGCTGAAACTTTCCTATTCGTGGATATTTGATTTCGTGCTTTTCCCAATCTCTGTATACAAAGCCTATTGAAAATATGTAATTCGTTGAACATTTGAAATCGTGGTTCACCTGTATCCATGAAACCCATGAAAATTGGTATCTAAAGAATAATAATGAATCCACAGTACCTATCTATATACATAACATGTACATATAGTAAAACAGTATACCCCAATTTTATAAAGCGGGTATAATGGACTGATGAAAGGAAGGTCGGACAGACAGACAGACGGAGGTAAATTAGTATACCAGATCCTTGGTGTACCCCAACTTTTTAAAAGCAAGGAGCTATAAAATTTATTTCTGTTCTTCAGCTTTTCTGTCCCAAAAATTTGGTGTTTAAGGTTTTTTAAAAAAAAAAGATATCTATACATAAAACCATTATGCAGTATCCACTTTTCATATTTTGATTAAATTAAGACTGATATAACTATCTACTGTAAATAATCAGTCCCTGTTTTATCTACATATATTGGGTGAGGTGATGAATACTCTGTTCACACTTCCTAAACACCAGGTACTAATCAATTATCAGTGTACAGTCTTTATATCTACATGATAAGTCTATTTATATAGATAGTATAACATAATCTGTAGACCCCAGATTATTGGGGTTTGCCACAAATCTATGATACCATAGAATGCAACCGCAATTACTAAATCAAGTTCGTAGGGCTAAAATTCAACAATCCATTATGATTTTAAAGTTGTTATCTTGTATGTTACCTTTAGAATATATGGAAAGTAGTCAATATAACTAATATGTCATTTGTCAATTTAAAATAAATTGTAAAAAAAATAAAGAATAAAATGATCCATGCATGCAAGCAAATATGATCAGAATTGAATTAAATTATTCATTCAGATTTTCTTTAAAAAATGCTGAATACTATTAAAAGCTGTATTTTATACTTTTTAATTTTTCAATAATTTAGTTCACATAATGGATCAAATTTAATAACATTCAATTTATTTGAACCTGACAGTAGATAGTTCAGTCTCATTAGCAATCATACCTCATCTCCTTATTTTCATATAATCATAAGCACAGTTGTAAAAGCAATTTCAAAATGGGAGATAACTCCATCTTTTATGTTGCCTTGTGAATTCCCAAGTGTCAACAAGGGAAAGAACTCTATTAAAGGATAGGCAAATAAACTCATCATAGATACCAGGACTAAATTTAGTATATACGCCAGATGCGCGATTCATCTACAAAAGACTCATCAGTGACGCTCGAATCCAAAAAAGTTAAAAAGGCCAAATAAAGTACGAAGTTGAAGAGCATTGAGGACCAAAATTCCTAAAACATTGATTTAATTATTTCAGAACTCATTGTTTTCACAAACAGATTATTAACTTGAAAATGGGAGATAACTCAATGTTTTATGTTGCATTGTGTATCCCCATGTGTCTGTCTTAGCAAGGGGGAAGGACTCAGTTAAAAGGAAAGGAAAACAGTGTTTTAATGACAAAGGCAATAACATGTCCTACTTGGAGACTCCTATTTAATTATACTTTGATCAATTTATGACTTACCTCTTTCTAAACATTTCTATCTAAATGCAAATTACCAGACGGATAATGTTTTAAAATAAAGTTGTAGAAAGTTATAAAAGTACATAACAAGACAACTATCACATATAAGTTAATGAATTCATTTTCACATTTTCACTGTACTGTTATTACAATTTTTGAAATAAATCCACTATTGTTATTGCAATCTTCAGATTTGATGCTTCAAACAGTAATTTTCCTCAAATTTGTCAATTTATTCTTTATACTAATCTGAGACGCACACATGTATTGCAAAATGGTCTACTTTCTTTAAAAATTACTAATCTTTTCCATCACCTTATATATTTTCATATGAACAAATGTATTCTGTCAAAATCTTATTCCCTGCATACATAAGAAACTTTAAGTATTTTTTTTACTGAATTTTTCCAACACCTTTATATATTTTCATATGAATAAATCTATTCTGTCAAAATAATATTCCATATATACATAAGAAACTTTAACCTGTGAAAACTTCATATCATTGTCCATTCAAATTAAAAATCTTTAAATCCAAAGAGAATTTTAATTACACATGTATTTACATGGCCTTCCAACAACAACATTTATCATCCAATAATTAAAATTTTTAAATTCAACAAAGGCCTAAATTACATGCCAATTTATAAATAAACGTGCAAACAAAAGTTATTTATCAGTGGGAGATTTTCTTGGCGGCATACACCACGGACCAAACCTGACAACCAGTTTTTTCTATATATTTATACATTAACTTTCTAATAGCTGAACAGATAAGCCATCCTAATTTACATATCATAAATTTTACGTTATATAAACTGTCAAACTTTAATACATGTTGTCATGATATTAGATTTCCCGATATTACAGGTATACTCCTGTTTTTTTTTTTAACTTATCAGACAATAAATCCCTCATACAAACATGTATATAGGCATTTCAAAATGTCAATTGTTATTTGGTGTCTGGTGGAAAGTTGTCTTATTGGCAATGATACCAAGTCATTTTCTAATTTTATAATGTTCTAAATGGGGAAGGAGTCTGAGTTGAGAGAAAACCTAGACAAAAAAAAATGAATTACAAATGAAAAGTAAAATAGAATTTATTATTAAGGAAGTTCTTTTTCCCAAATAGCATAAAACACAATAACTTTCAACATAAAAACATACCATTAAATTTTTGTATACAAGGAATCTTATAAGAACACCAAATATATATCTAAAAAAATCATATTTGAGCAGGCCAACATTACAAATATAATAGATCTTCATTTCCATTATGAAATTCAACCTTCATTTTTTAAAAGAGTTGTAACCTTCATTCAAATTTGATGGTAATGGTAACAAAATAATAACCTGAATAAAACCAAGCAATGAAATGTAAGATGATTGCATGACAAAACTTATAGATGGTATGTAAATTAGTTTTTGGTGGAAAGCTTTCCCATTGGCAATACCATATCTTAATTCTAATATTCATTATGATGCAAGTTCTGAAATCACATGTTCATCTTGGTGAAACTGCAGATTATTTGACTTTTACCACTAGAGCAATGTACTGGACGTAAGAATCGTGTCCCCTCCGTATCAAGTCAGGCCAGGCCAGGTTTATGCTGGCTTTTGTATATTCATCAATAACCCCTGTAGACCATTGGATTTGTTGAAGGTCTCTCTTAACTGGCATATTCAGTTCAACTAAGTCTCTGAATTGTATGATTAGCCACAACAGAGCAGCACAATCTAACAATTATCATTGGAGTAAGGCCATCAGACCCTTGACCTCCTATTAAGAACTTAAATATCTATAGTCTTTCTAAAAGATAGAGAGTCTTGATCGAAGTTTCAAATGAAATAATTTGCTAATTTCTACTTGTGGCTCTTACTTGAGTATATCAACAGTATTATTAAAGCAGGACTTTTCTGCTAGCCTAGGACTGAAGTTAAACTAACCTCTCCCTGACCAATAAATATCTTACTATAGTGAACCATTTCTTGATTCCATGTAAGATCTGGTGGACGTAAGAAAACTTTCACAAACAATGTTGGAAGCATTTGATATCATGAAATTGCAGTTTAAAATGAAAGAATTGGCTGATTTCTACCGACTGCGTGTGGTTAACAGTACATGTATTACTAAAGGCCTATAGTACCGGTACTAGCCTAGGACAAAAGTTATACTAAGCCCTTCAGGACTATATGCAGTTTTACAGGAGCAATAAATGTCTTACCATAATAAACCAGATCTTGACTCCCTGTAACTTATCTAATGAATGTTAAGAACACTTTCAAAAACAATGTTGGCAATACTATAAAGTAGAGATCATCAAGTTCACAACTAAAAAAATAAAGAATTGAAAGTTTGCCAACCGTACAAACAGTGATAAAACTATTAACAAGTCAACAAGTTACCGACTGTGTCATACATGTATAAGAACTTTAAAATATACAACTTTTTAAATAAAGTGCATTGTAAAAATGTATAAGGTGCAGTTTCACACAATTTAGTATGAAAATAACCATATAAAGTCAGAAACTTTGGTTTAGTTTTTTCTACAAAGCAAGGAACTAATTTCAAGATTTGAATAAATTTTGTTTTTATTTCGACATTTCCCACTGAAGTCCCGAGTCTCAAATTGCAAAGGTCAATTTATCTTCAATTTTCCCATAGTAAGCTATACATAAATTTAATGTAGTAATCCATGTTTTGGATTAATTGTCAGTTTTTTTTTACATCCAGTGACAAATACATCATGCATTTCCAGGTACAGGATGAGATCTTTCTGATGATACTTACTTTATCTTAGGTCTATTTACTTATTTTCAAAATAAAAGTACACCAGTATTATACAATTCTGATTTAAAAATTGAAATTATAACATATTCAGCAAATTCATAACTATATCTTATTCTTATTGATATTACAAATGTATATATGTCATGTAATAGATGTATGTTCGTGCATAAAACATTCAATATCAAAAGTTGGCTATAAATCATAGAAACATTTATAAACCACAATAATAAGGTCATTCAGTTTAATTAATTTATCCTTCAACTTTCTAAAAGTTAAAACATATCACAATATTTTTTTTTACAGAAGAAATATCTTACATCAAATTGAAAAGTATAGGAATTTAATTATAACCGTCAGAATGAAATCAATTAAATGACATGATATATATTTCAATTTACCAAAAAAAGTCTATTTTTATATTTTTATTAAAACCATCCCTACCTTTTCTTAAACATAATATAAGATCCTTCAGAACTTTCTGACATTGAATCGGTATTTCCAAAAACACTAATTTGCCATTTTTCAGAAGACAATCTAAGTTCAATCTTTACAAAATACCTGTACACAGGTGAAAATCACTTTGATCTAAGTTGGGGTTAAATTTCGATGGGTACTTTAATCAACTTAACCTGTTTTTATTCACAGTTCAACTTGTAAACATCTTTAGAATTTATGAATTGGACCTGAATCAACCAAACAATAAAATAAAGGTACTCCGAAAAGGTCAAAGTGCTCATCTTTCTTCAATTAGGATAAAAATAATATTTGTTATTCAGTCTGGCAGACATTGGAGAATGTAAGGTTTTTTTGACATCTATAGTAAAAATTTAATCAGAGAAGCATTAAAGACACTGATAGGTACTGTGAAATTATGATCACACATGTGAAGTTAATCATTATTATTAGGGAAAACTATTTTATTTTTCAGGTAGTAAGGGTATTTATCATAATGAATTAATGAAAAACAACAATGTGAAATCAATTGTTTTCTAAAAAAAGTTATATACTTTATGAAACAGATGATACATGTACATCAACCAAAAATTTTTTTTTTTTTAAATTTAGACTGAAATTTCTTTCCATGAAATTCTTTGACCACTCATCATTGATAGAATGGATATATTTTGTGCCTTAATTGAATCTCTTATTTCACATCTCCTGACTTCTAGCAGAATCCTAACCCTAACCTTCTAGTAGATCATTTTACTTTGAAATATAGTAACTCACTAGCCCTGACAAAATGGACCATATTCAGTGAAATATTATACCCTCTAATGGATTTATTGATAGTTGTTCGCTTAAAATCCAGTGGACCCTAAATATAAAAAAAAAAGGCATACACAGAATGGGGCTGGGATTAATGCTATGAATGAAGTTCAAAAATTTAGTGATCTTATAAAAACAGTTGTTGGCATGACACGGGTTATGTTCTTCTCATATATGTTATGATGGTATGATACTAAACCCCTAACGGGAAGGATTGTGCCTGATGTTCATATGATGAAATCATAATCTTTCAGTCAGTTTAATTGAAGTCTGGAGCTGGCATGTCAGTTAACTGCTAGTAGTCTGTTGTTATTTATGTATTATTGTCATTTTGTTTATTTTCTTTGGTTACATCTTCTGACATCAGACTCGGATTTCTCTTGAACTGAATTTTAATGTGCGTATTGTTATGCCTTTACTTTACTACATTGGTTAGAGGTATAGGGGGAGGGTTGAGATCTCACAAACATGTTTAACCCCGCCGCATTTTTGCGCCTGTCCCAAGTCAGGAGCCTCTGGCCTTTGTTAGTCTTGTATTATTTTAATTTTAGTTTCTTGTGTACAATTTGAAAATTAGTATGGCGTTCATTATCACTGGACTAGTATATATTTGTTTAGGGGCCAGCTGAGGGACGCCTCCGGGTGCGGGAATTTCTCGCTACATTGAAGACCTGTTGGTGACCCTCTGCTGTTGTTTTTTATTTGGTCGGGTTGTTGTCTCTTTGACACATTCCCCATTTCCATTTTCAATTTTATTATAAAAACACAAACATGACAAATAACCCAATTCCAAGATTATTACATTATTTTCAGAGGAGCAAGGGCTATAATTATAGGTTTCATAACGAGTGAGAATTAGATATCGATTGATATCAACTCGAGTTATTTAATTTCAATAATAATAAACGAGCCTATGGCGAGTTTATTATTATTGAAATTAAATAACGAGAGTTGATATCAAGCGATATCTAATTCTCACAAGTTGTTAAACCAGCTATTTCTCTTATGGCAAAAAGTTGTATGTGCGTGGCCTATTTGTTGCGAGTTGTGTTGCTACGGCCGTTTTTCTTTGCAACGCGTACTTGTTTACTTATGACAGATATTTATAATTTTTTAAAGTAAAATTTACCAAAATCGTCTAGGGATCATCAAATTAACGTAATTTTGATATCACTTTTTCATATCACACTCCGTACGGTGTGATACGAAAAATATCTATCCACGTGGGAGTTAGATAACAGGCCCCAACCATAAGAGAACTCTTGATTTATCACATGTTAAACAGATATGGTAGATCTGTCAGTGATAATGTAATGCATTATTCATGCATATCAGACAAACTGTTGTAATTTGGACTATAGTTAATACTTTTTTTGAATAATAATAATAATTATTCAATATGAAACCGAAGAAGCTGCATGGAAATACCCAGAATGCATTACTTTTTTATACTGTATTTTTACTGCTAAAATTTACATATTTGTTATAAAATGTAAAACAAATAGTGTTTGAATTCAAACTTTGTGACCTCTACATTAAAAACTTATTTTTAAGGCTATCAAATGTATGAAATTCAATGTCTTATATTTTTTTGAAATTTGAATGGCTCTTAATAAGCCACCCACATTACAGTTTTTGTGGACAGAAAAACTTATAATTCAAAAGAATCGTTTGATGTCCTGAAAAAATAAGAATCAACAGGTCAATAATTCTAACTTCATATTTAAAAGTAAACATTTTTAAATAAACATTTTAAAATTCTAGATAACTTTTAATTAGAAATGTATCTCTCTAAGTTAAATTTGAAGTTTAATCCAATTTGTCAAAAAAGATTCTTAAGTAACAATACAAACATTCAGAAACTGAAACCCTGTAATATGACAAAGATAAAAGACTAAAGATTACAAAAGTTTACAAAGAGACTCTAATGACATGGAAAGAATTCTTACCTAAATGGTTTAAGAACAATTTATTCAAATAAAAGATTATCATAAATATAAATATATCATTGCTAGGGCATAAACCTTTAACCTCGTTCTATGTACTGGAAACAGGAGACATTATGTGATAGAAGATTTTTTCTATTGAAAGATTTTTTTTTAAGTGTTAGAATAAAGTTTAATCTTTTTAACTATTCATTAATGATACATCAATATCCTATCTATTTACCACTTTAATAAGTGATCAAATTTAACAAAAAGTCCAATGAAAAAATTGGAAAAAAAAACTTTTCCCACAAGTCAATATATAGATGTCTTTAATATACTATATGATAACTTATAAATCAATGTTCTAAAATTTCTTCCAATAACAATTTTTCACTGCAGGATAGCAAGAAAATAAACAAAATCAACAATCAGTTTGAAGATCTATAGTCTAGTACCTTAATTTTCCATAAATAAGGTAGCCAAATTCCAACTCCTAAGATTTTTAAAACTCACTGTGGCTGAGGTGGTCCAAAATGAGCTGTTCAAAATGTTTTTAGAATGGTCAATTCATTAAACATTTAATCCTACAACTACTGTTTAGAATAACTTTTGAAATATATTTAATTAGCTTACCTGACCCCTATTGTATTTGTCAATCAAATAAGAAAGACAACTTTACACCTACAAAGAAATAACTGGTCATTTCACAAGATAAATTGTCCATTTGATCAATCTAAAAGTCATTAAAAATTCAATTATGGCCAGCAGCTGGAGTTTACCTGTAAAATGAATAAAGGACAGATTAAGAAAATTTGATAGCAGTAAAAGATAAAAGTCATCAAGACTTTAATTACACTGTACATAGTAATTGAAATATTTTGACTGCCTATCTATGTCCAGCTGACCGAAATAACAGGGAGACTTGTGAAGCATGTCTCAAGTTGAAAGTAAATATACTAGTTAGCGCAAATACAATATATTTAAGTAAAACTAATGAAAGTTTTTGAAATATATCTTGAGCAAATTTAATCAGACATTGACATTTCATGTAATTTTCAATGACATATCTACATTACAATGCCTATCTGATATATATATTGATTGTTGTTGTTAAACGCCACTTTAAGCACCAGTTATGGACTATTTTATGGAAGTCAGTTTTTATGGGTGGAGGAAGCCTGGAGAAAACCACTGACCTTCGCCATAGGATAACTGACAATCCTAGTTAATTAAGATTGGAGTCGAGTGCAATTGCACAAGCAGGGTTTGATGTCCTAAGTCAGCAATCTGATGTAGGTTGTCGTTTGTTTATTTAATTTATACTTGTTTCTCGTTTCTTGTTTTTTTTTATTTTATAAAGATTACACCGTTGGATTTCCCGTTTGAATGGTTTTACACTATAGTAATTTTGGGGCCCTTTATAGCTTTTTGTTCGGCGTGAGCCAAGGCTCCGTGTTGAAGGCCGTACATTGACCTATACTTTTTTTTTAAAATTGTTATTTGGATGGAGAGTTGTCTCATTGGCACTCACACCACATCTTCCTATATCTATTTGAACTCACAACCTCTGCCACTCACATTTATTGTGTTGACTGGCTAGTGATTACAGTAGTCAAACTACCTAGACCACTTGGCTACCGAGGCTTGGGCCTTATGGGTCATTTTCAAAAAATGTCGAACTTTGAAATTGAAAAATTTATTAAAAGTTACTTATTCAAACAACCCTCTACATAAGCAAATCAAAACAAACAGTACTTTATGAACAATATATTAAAAGATGCAATCTTAATGATGTCATACAAGAATATCTTGAAACATTTTTGATCGGCGGTACAATATTTTGTCTATCCTGTTACCATTTTCAAAAGAAATTTTGGGTTATTAAGAAAAGGTTTAGATAAAATTTTAAGCTTGTTTTACGTTACCAATTAGATGGTTTTCAAGAGAATAAACTTCTATATATATTCATTCTGTAAAATAATAGATTATTTGCCAATTTTCTAGGTTGTACTGAAAAATGGCTCTAAAAATTGGTTTTCAAAGGTTGTAAAAATTACCACCAGTAATGCAAGTCTAAGATAGCAATTTATTTTGTTCGGCCTCTTTTCACCCTTTCAAATAAACCCAACATCAAGTAAATCCCTCATAACTTAATTTACGTTTCTCTTTATTTCGTTGGTAACAGGAACGTACGTTTCTGATATATCACTATATAAAAGTCTATCCTGTTACCTTTTTGTCTATCCTGTTACCAATATCAGTATTGCACCTGCAAATGCTTAATTGGGAAGATTAAGAAGTTATAACCTTAAGATGAGTTCAAACAATGAAATATTTCATTCGTTTTCCACCTACATGTTAAGATAAAAAATTTAACGACGTTTTTGTCTATAATTGTCTATCCTGTTACTGTAACCATAGCAACCATAGTAACAGGATAGACATAACAGGATAGACAAATTTCTTCGTTTTTGATTGCTGTTGTGAAATAACTACTCCCTTTGGTGAAGTGATTATGGTTTTCTATTGTGAATTTGGTTTCCAACACGTTATTGCACTTTTTACAACCATACTGTTAGTCTATATCATAAACGGGAAGCTTAATACAAAAATTTATGATAAAAGAGATGATTTTTCATTTCCTATTGTTAATTATCCATTTTTAGATGGTGACGTTCCCTTGTCACCATCTTATGGTGTTTATATATCTCAACTTGTACGATTCGCTCGTGTATGTAACAATGTATTAGATTTTAGCGAGAGAAATTTATGTATTACTGAAAAATTATTACACCAGGGTTTTCGATATCACAAACTGGTCAAAACATTTACTAAATTTTATCACCGGTATAAGGAAATAATTCGTAAATATAACTCAACATGCAGACATCTTATACGTTCAGGTATTTCACATCCAAAATTTTATGGAAATATTCTTTATAAAGCACAAAAATGTCAATATTCTCCTCAGAAACTAACAAAACCTTTAAATAGACTTATTAAAAGGGGATATAGTTACGATACTGTTGTCAGGTCATTAAAGATTGCATATTTTGGCTTTAACATTGATTCACTGATAGGGTCTTTGCATCGGAACTAAACACATTTATTTCTAAAAAAACAGTTGTTGGCATGACACGGGTTATGTTCTTCTCATATATTTTATGATAGTATGATACTAAACCCCTAACGGGAGGGATTGTACCTGATATTCATATGATGAAGACATAATCTTTCAATCAGTTTAATTGAGGTCTGGAGCTGGCATGTCAGTTAACTGCTAGTAGTCTGTTGTTATTTATGTATTATTGTCATTTTATTTATTTTCTTTTGTTACATCTTTTGACATCAGACTCGGACTTCTCTTGAACTGAATTTTAATGTGCGTATTGTTATTCTTTTACTTTTCTACATTGGCTAGAGGTATAGGGGGAGGGTTGAGATCTCATAAACATGTTTAACCCCGCCGCAATTTTGCGCCTGTCCCAAGTCAGGAGCCTCTGGCCTTTGTTAGTCTTGTATGATTTTAAATTTTAGTTTCTTGTGTATAATTCGGAGTTTAGTATGACGTCCATTATCACTGTACTATTATGCATATTTTAGGGGCCAGCTGAAGGACACCTACGGGTGCGGGAATTCTCGCTACATTGAAGACCCATTGGTTGCCTTCGGCTGTTGTTTGCTCTATGGTCGGGTGGTTGTCGCTTTGACATATTCACCATTTCCTTTCTCAATTTTATGTTAGTGTAACTAATCAAAATGGTTGGTAACAGCATAGACATGAGAAAAAGTACGCTCTATTTTTTTCACTAAATGTCTTGAAATTTCTTTTCTCTACACTGTCGTTCAAGAAACGAGGCGTTTTAAATGTAAAGATTACTTTGCATTTTTGAAATCAACACTGACTGATTCAATATTCATAGAGAGAATAATTTAACGACTGATTTAAGTAGCGGTAACAGGATAGACATGAACCTCCTGTACGCTGATTGAATTTAGTTTGTAGATAATCTGTTACATACAATGATAAAGAAGCTACGATTTTTCGTTAGAATCATAATTAACGTTCTTAAAAAGTCCCTTTTGCAGATATCAAGGCGATCAGAAAATCGGAAAAAATCATTTGAAATGTGTTTTTCTGACAATGTACGCACACAAATACCCCCAAAATTGGACTTAAATGCAGTTTAATCTTATCAAAATAGATGTAAGGTGTGTTTATTATTAATGTTCTGAATCACAAATCTGACAAGCTTTCATTTAAACCATTACAACTGAAATTTCCATTAGAAATAAAAAGTTTAGTATGGGTGTACTGAAAATTCGACATTTTTAGAAAATGACCCTTATAATGATATAAATATATATAAAATTGAGATTGGAAATGGGGAATGTGCGAAAGAGACAACAACCCTACCATAGAGCAGACAACAGCAGAAGGTCACAAACAGGTCTACAATGCAAGGAGAATATATTTAGTATATTGCTTAAATTGTTTTTCAAAAGATAATGTTTTGTATACATTTGTAACCATATAAGATTTCAGTTGTACTTGTGTTTTATTGTTTTATTTTTATAACATCAAAACAATGTACCTTACTGTATTGTTTGCTAACAGTTAAAGTACAGATACAAATTAAATTTATTCAAAATAAAAGCTTAGGTTTCAAAATTATACTAAAAGCATAAATCATTTCAACTACCATTTTATTACTATTAGTATCAAATGGTCACCATTCCCTTAATTATACTAAGAACATAAAATTAACTTTATATTTCTCCACCATGTTTTCAAATTAAGTACATATAATAAAAGTCCATTTAATCTACCAATAAACATAAGTTTCCAGTCCTATGGCTAATAGTCCCTGGCCATTTAATATTTATTGCCATTGATTTGAATCTGATGAACATACCTGAACTACTTTATTAAGTACTGACAATACTAGGGAATGTCTTTCATTCATATAAGTCATTGTAAATTAAGTTCTTACTATTTATATGTTAAATGAACTTCAAATTCAGTTGTATGAAGGGTCACCACTATGGGGTTTCGGGGACGCACTTGAGCATGCTCAGACTCTTGACCGTAGACATGTTTATGGTCTAATATGCATGTAATATTAGTCACTGGACGATAAGCAAAAACCAATTAATCATTGACTTGGGTAACTTTTGACTGAAATAAGCCTCAAATGTCTTCATGAATTAATTTGTTGACATAAGATTGATTGATAAATGTTTTACTCTGCATCAGTACAAAAAGCTCTATCACGCCGATTATTATGTTAATAAACAAGACTGTAAAAAGACTAATAGGGCATTCCCCTCTTCAATTTTTTTGCGAGGTGGGATAAAAAGTGATATAAGTAGTCATTAACAAAAAATTTTTACAGTTTCTAAAGTCTTATGAATCCCCATCATGAGATATTGGGTAGTAATGTTCAATGGAACAGTATGGTAAATCTTACAACATTAGGTTCTAGTATTTTTGATTTAACACAATAGTCTCTATCCTCCTAAAAATCTATGTCTAAGCATACCTGCCAACTTTTCAAAATGCCCTTTCTGGTTTTGCATGCAAGATGGCTGTCATAGTCCTAAAAACCCTTCAAGGGGGCCTGCAAATACATTTTAATGTTGTTGGTGGCTTCTTCATACTTTTATAAGCCTAAAGTCAATGTAAAATGAATTGTTTTGTTTAAATTGTGGACAAAATTGCTCATTCCAAATTTCAATTTGGGAGCCTCCATGGGGGAAATCCCCCCGCAAATAGTGACAGTTGGCAGGTATGTCTAAGTTGACAATTTCTTGGTATAGACAATCTGCTCCAACACTCTCACAGCTATTTGTCTTATTTTTAATTACAATTATGTTCCAACTTTTAATTGATGTGAACATTATACTGTTGATTTTAAAGTGTTGCATAAACTAGCCTTAATATTAATTTTACTAACTTTTATCACCTGAAGATTAAAATCTGTTTGTCATGATAATTAAAAGTATATTTAAATCAATAAATTATCACCTAGTTTGTTTGAGTCAAAGGAATTTAATTTTATTGTTCAACAATATGTCAATGACTTTAAGGCATTTTACCATAACATAATATTGTTATCCATTTCAAATCCTCTATTTAATATGATCGAATATTAATTAGGCCAGATTTTTTGTTTTCATAAATATTACCAAACATATCCATTTATTTACAATAGAGATAATTTTCATCCACTAGTAATATTAAAATATCTATGATGCTTCCATTCAAAACCATATGATAACTAGTGCAACCATATTTTTTTTAAACAAATGTGATTATGATCGAAATATTTGCCACTGGTTGTTTTAAACAAGCAAACATCAATAGTTTATATTGAAAAAAAATGGTCCTATTGACCTATTCAGCAAAACACCTGAGAATAACATGAAAATCATTTAGTGGTTGTTCAGAAAATAATTATGCTGGTAAAATTGTATTTTAGACCTTAAGAGTGACATTAGTTGTTCCAAATGTTTAACAGTCTAAGATTGCAAATATTCCCATTTCTACTATCATTGCAAGAGAAGCACAAGTCAAATTTAAAGAACTTGGAAAATTCCAGTATCTTCTATACATAATTTAATAACAGTATATCCATTTGCACTACTGAGCAAGTATATTGTAAATCAGAAAGTGTTAAACATGACACTACAGGGCCAAAGTTTCCATTTAATTACTCTGAATCTTATTTTATTGTCAGTTCAAATTTTTACTTAGATATGTTCAAGTAGTATCATTTCTTTTTATGACATTTAATTCATGATATCACAAAGAATCTACATATTTGTTTTTCACTAGCTAGACCTTTAAACCCTTTTCTTTTTAAACATTATCAAAATCTGCGATCTAAAAATTGGAAATATCTGCAAAAAAAATTATTCGAACAAAAATCTAAATTTGATAAGTGTAACCTGTCATGGTTAAACTATATAACAAATGTCCAATTAAGGTGGTACCTAACACTACAGGGAGATAACTCTGACAAATCAGCTAAACGTTTCAATGACGTTGTGTTGTTAAGGGAATATAAAAGCTTCTCAATGATCAAAATTAGTGCTTGTCAAACTGCTATATATAACCAGTGTAATTTTTCTGATAAATTGGTTGGTTCAAATTTTTTGAAATTTTTTATATTTTTGTCAAAGGGTCATTGAAGTAAATATTTTGTCAAAATTTTATGAAATTTAAACGAACCAAATAAATTTTAGTCAAGGTGTTGGGTACCACCTTAATATCTTCAAGCATAACAAAAACCAATGCAGGAAACATATCAAAATTACTAGCATGAATTTTATAAGTCTGAGGAGTGAAGACCATATGACCTAGCAAAAATGTGACCATGGTACACAGATGACCAACAGTCAAGTACTCACACTATTATTTTCTTTGTTCAGTGGACCATGAAATTATGGCACAAAACTCTAATTTGACATTAAAATGTTAAAGATCATATTATAGGGAACATGTGTAGTAAGTTTCAAGTTGATTAGACTTGATCAAAAACTACCTTGATAAAAACTTTAACCTAAAGTGGAACAGACAAAGTGAGGCATAAAAATATTCTAACTTGATCTGTAACTTGCATGATCAAACTATATATATCAAACATTAAATCAATATCTTTAAGCATGAAGATAATAAGTGTTGAAAACTGATTTACTGGACTGACAGACAGATAGACAGATTTCAAACCTAAAGTCCCCTCCTACTTTGCCAGAACTGGACAAAAAAGCAATTTACTCAATAAAACAAATGTAATAACTGACTTTTAAAGAACACAAGGTGTTTCCATTTCCAATTGTATTTTAAAATTTCAATTTATTTTAAGAAACAAATTTAATAACATAAAAGTTTCAACTGATATTGTTATTTATTTATACATTGATTATACTCCTGTTTTTATCACTTCCTTTTATAACTTTTAATACCAAGACATCAAAAAAATGTCTACAAATTTATTTTTCACATGTTAGGACTTAACCCTTTTATTATTTTTCATTATAGAAAATCAAAATCTGTGATCAATAAAATTTGTTAATCACAGTTTGATAGATTTCTATTCAAACGATTTAAATTGCTTCTGACGTACAAATGTAAAATGAAATGTTTAAGTCCAGGAAAAGAAACAAATTCATTTGTGAACTAGCTATTAAAAAGAAATATATATGTATGTTATGTTTGTGATTAATATTAATATTGAAACTTAAATTGGCACACATTTATCAAAATAAGCAAGGCCGGCTTAAATCATATTTCTTTAAATCCAACATTCATTGACAAGTATAGTGTTTTTAACTTAGAGAGCAAATCTCAAGCATTCTCAGAGCAGAAATTGAACAGTCAAGATTTCTGATATTGGGTAAATATGGTCCACATATCTTATTTTCATACATGCATATACATGTAGTTACATAAACAGAAAAGAAGTACTTTTCACTTGACACCAGTGTATTCCCTTTCTTTTAAAACTTAGTCAGGTGCACAAGATAAATATTACATGGATGCCATTAAAAAGTTGTAAAAACAAATCATAAGTTACGAAGACTATAGGGCTGAACTGAAAGTAACACAGAGCCGTGTGGGATCTAAATGTGAGCATTAATGAGGTAGGATTAGTTTTTCAATCAGATTGTTTTAAGCTACACAAAGTTTGCTATATGGATGTACATGTACAGTGACCGGAGGTAACGGAACTGTGTTTCAATCGCATCATTATCACATGTCAAGAAATGCTAGAATAAAAATTCCGGTAGACCTCCTACAGCACTCATTATAGTAGTTAAAGATTTGATTTCATTCAACAAATTAATTTTTGACCTTTATGTAGATGTCGCTTAGAACACGCTCATATACCAAATGGTCAATATTAATCATCCATGTAATTTGCTCTATGGGATATTTGCAGAATTTCAACAAGGCAATTTCTTGGCATGGCTAGATATATTGTGACCTATATATATGTACTGTGTGACCTATATTTGCTAACCTACATCATTTGGTCTCTGGTGGATAGTTGTATCATTCACAATCATTTTACATATTCATAATTTATTAATTCAACTTCAAATTATGAAATGAAGACATCTTAATGTTTGAATATTTATGGCCTCAACAATTATCAATTAGATAATCTTATTTAATTACCTTTCTCTATCAAGGTCTTCCTCTTCTTCATGTCTGTTTTCAACTTCTTCTGAAGTCATTCTAATCTTTTCATTTCCAAAATCCTAATTTGAAATAAAAATTATTAAAATCTCCATCTAGTATAAGCACATAAGTGTTGAGAAAAAACAAATCTGAAAGACAAAACTTATTAGTAACTTTCTGTAGTCTATTCAATTCACTTTTGTCTATTCATTTGATGGAATCTTTATCCTTCAGAAATATTTATCACTATTTATTTGACAGAAATTCTTGTAAAGCATATTAAAGTAAACAAATTTCGATCATAAATCCTAACTTTGGTAAATAAAAATCCTCATTCCGCAATGATTAATTTGTAAGTCAGTAAGTCCATAATTCTTATGGTGATCTGATATTGAGCTAATTTTTCACATGATCCCGAATTAAATGACTATTGATAAAAGTTTGCCGACAGCACAATACAACCAATGAAGGGTAAAATACCTTATTATAACACTACACATATATGAATGGAAAGTTAATTCACTTGATCAGAATTTAAACAAAGAACATAATAAAACAAAAGTGGACTTGTTAATGTGCTGATCTTACTTTAAATCATAATGAACTACTTGATACTATTTCAGCTTAGCTTGCTATTTAAGATTAAATAGAAGAATAGAATTGGTTTTAGAGTTATTCCCCCTTAAATGTCAATATTTAATGTATTAAAAGCTGTGAAATACAATCAAAATAAATTTAAATCAAGACTGGACATTCTAAAAGTATGTTAAAATTACCTTACTGTTATGTACATTTGTTAATTTTGTAGTAAATCAAAATAATGCAAAAATAATAAACTACTTCAAACTTTTTCAGCAATTTAAGATAAAAGAGAAAGCTAGAATGATTAAAGAGTTATTTCCCCTTAAAAGTCAATATTTAATGTATTGAAAGCTGTGATAAACTAGACAAAAAATATTTATATTACATTGGACACTTTACAAGTATCTAACAATTGCATAATTGTTATATACATTAGTAAATTAAAACATGCTATAGCTGACTATGGGATATGGGCTTTGCTCATTGTTGAAGACCGTACGGCAACCTATAGTTGTTAATGTCTGTGTCAATAGGACATTTGAGCGAAAAAGAAAAAAGCACATAGGGTCATTTGAGCGCCGACTTCATAGGACATTTGAGCGCCGGGATATTAACCTTACCTGAGTTTTCAGACAGGACATTTGAGCGAAATTTTCCCTGATAATTTTACACGAATTAAGATTTTTTTTTTAAAGTAAGAAAAAAAAGTAAGATTTAGTTATAAATATTTTTTATTTTATTTCACACCCGAGTAATTCGACCGGTTCTGGCTGGTTTATGTAAGTGAAATCCTAAGTTGATCTCTATTTACCAATCAATTCTACTATAATTCATTGGCTATGCAAATTTTCTTTGTTCTAAAATTCTTATATATATATCTATTAAGTGAAATGTCCCTTGGCACTTGAAATCTTAATACTAATAATACATGTACGTGTTAAAATGGATATTATTTTGACCGAGACTAATAAGGGAAAAAGAAGCCTTGTTTGTGACAGTTTCCGATATAGAGTGGACAAAACACTAAAAGGAGAAGAAATATCCTGGAGATGTACAGTAAGTACCTTTTTTTACAAATTTAATGTTAATGTAAACTATAATTGCTTGTTTTAATTATATTGTGTCTTGGATGAGGAGTTGTCTTTTTAGGATTCATACTACATCTTATTTTTATGTCTTGCTATAGCAAATGAAAAAGCATTTAAACACTTCAATTGTATTTGTCCTTTCAATATTTTTCAGGCAAAAGGTTGCAAAGCAAGACTGAGGACGGATTGTACCGGAACCGTTATAATTCAACAGAAAAATACTCATAACCATGATACCAGTGATCGTGACAATGAACGTCACTTGCTGCGGGTACGATCAAAAAGAAAAGCGGATGATGATATTGCTCAACGTCCTTCAAAAATTATCCGTACAGAGTTACAGAGTTTGAACATTGATGCACCGCAGAGCCGAACAGAAAAGGAGAAGGAACAGAATCTCCGGGATTTGCATTCGAAATACTGCCAGCAGGAAATTACGAGGGATTTTTATGTCAGAAGCCTGGGATATAAGTTCCAAGCCCGAACAGACTTGTAAATAATGCCGTTGCCGAGTTTTATGTTTTATGACAGTGCTTTGTTTTTAGTGCTTTGTTTACAATTAAAAGATGTTTTAATCTTTTTGTTGGTAAACTCCTGTTTTATGACTGTGCTTTGTTTTTAGTGCTTTGTTTTTTACAATTAAAATATGTTTTAATCTTTTTGTTGGTAAACTCCTCATTTAATGAACTATATTCATAAGAAAATGTGGTATGATTGCCAATAAGACAATTCTCTATCCAAGACTTGTTTTCGCTCAAATGTCCTACGCTTATTCTTATTTTAGCTCAAATGTCCTAAAATTTAGGCGCTCAAATGTCCTATACTTTGGCGCTCAAACGTCCTTTTTTTTTCGCTCAAATGTCCTGTCAATGCGCTCAAATGTCTCTTGTGGATAGTTGTCTCATTGGCAATCATACCACATCTTTTTTATAAATTACGACCACTGCATGTATATATATGTATATATATATTGATCACACTTTTGGCAGAAACAAATTCAGTAAATGGTCATTTCATTGCACCCTCAAAATATATCTCTTTATGAATTACATGCTTTGAAGGACCTTAATTCCTTTTCATGCACAATTTAAATAAGGAGGTTATAGAGTCAATTTCCTTTAGATACAAATATTTTTAGCCTGTCTACTCCACTTATAATACTTGTCTTATAAATTTTAGAATTTTAAGGTCACTGGATTTTCATTAGTAAAATAATGTATTAATTACTTCAAACTCAAAGAGAAATGTATAAATCTGTCAATATAATTCCAATAAAATATTTCTTTGAACAGGGTGCACAATGAACTTTAGAGGTCAATACAGTGTTAGACTAATTTATTTCCTTGAACAATATATCTTTGAACTGAAAGAGTTCAATCAGGTCACAGTTAGTTTGTATTGACATTAAACATAAAACTTTTTTTTCAATCTTTTTAGTCTTGGATACTTCTCAATTGCAATCATGCCACATTTTCTTATTTTATAGTGTTACTGTTAAAAGTCTGACATGCTATTTTTTTAAGACCAAATGTTTTTTTTAAATAATTTTACAATATAAGCCATTAAGTTATGTCTTGTCAACCTTTTTTTTTAAATGTTGATGATTTATTCTCTAACATTAATGCCATAAATATGCATCAAACTTTCTTTTGATAACATGGGTTTATATTATGATACAAAACAGAGAACTAAAATCATCAAATGTGTATACACTTTTTATATAACAAAAAAAATTGCCTCCATAAAATTGCTTTTTTCCACCTAAATTCTGTAGATTTAAAAAGTTTTTTTTCTAAACATACTTACCTTTACGCAGTCACATCTAAGTTACTGTTTCATAACATGATTAACATGGTATTTGTTTACTGCAATAGAAATAAAAGGCATTATACATGTATATATACATTCAAAAGGAAAAAAAAATACAAGAACATTTATAATCATTTATAGAATAATACCTTGGTGCATTAATTAATTGTGCAGTTTTCTTTATAAGTATTACTAAATAAACTACAAAAACAGCACACTGATTTTATCATAATAATTGTGTTATACATTTAATACTAAATCACCTATCTGTAAGAAGTTTATTTTTTTTGAATTGCAAGAATTTAGAAATCAAATCTAGATGGCTTCATTTCAAAATTAAAATTGCCTTATAAAGGGAGATAACTCAAAATTATTTTATTTTACTTTGGATACATAATTATTCATGGAGTACAATAAATTATGCAGTGGGATTGACAGTGAACGAAAACAAAAGAAAACTCACTCTTCTTATAATAGAGTAGAGAAAGTCAATAATAAAAGAATACCAGTGACGATACTAAATGATAATTATACATTTTAAAGATTTTTAAAGAGTTTTAAGAAATAAACATGCAAATTATATAAGATGTTTTATGTTCAGTATTTATTGAGATAATTGCTTTAAAAGCTTGAAAAACTGAAATTTAAAAACTGCAAATCTTTGCTCAATATTGAGAAAAAAAATGGAAAAAAATCATCTACATACAAAATCGAAAGTTCTTTCAGGTCACCATTTTTCTGAGTGTTCATAAAAATCCCTTACTTTAGCATGTTACATTTTCCCAAACTTAATAATGCTTATCTTTTTACTATTTTGAATACGAGTTTAAGAAAAGATCATCCCAAATTTTATACAAGTATTTGTGGTCTTCTCAAATCTATAGCTATAAGCTGTGTTTGATTTTGCTTAGTAACTTAAAATTTTTCAAAAGTGTCAATCTTTGCTGAATATCATAGAATTCCTTGCAAATTTATTTCTGACTTTCTCTTATCAAGATTTAAAATTAGCATGTTCCAGAGAGGTACAGACAGTAAAAAATTAGTTGAAGTTGGTAATTCAGGAATTTATTGGCATAGCAATATTGTAAACCAATTTTAATGACAGTTTAGTGGTATTTTTACTTCATAGGTATGTATTATAAAAAAGAAGATGTGGTATGATTGCCAATGAGACAACTATCCACAAAAGACCAAAATGACACAGACATTAACAACTATAGCTAGGTCACCATACAGCCTTCAACAATGAGCAATTAATTCAGGTCACTTGTGTGGGTCTTTTTTTTAGGCCTCCGTTACTCAGTTCTGGTCACAGTACTCATTTGACTGACTAGTGCTGCCCCTAGCTTACAAATGCTGCACTATTTCATTTTTAGATGGTTGTTTCTTAGATTTCCAAGTCATTATTTGTAAGCCAGAGTTAAAATTGGCTCTTTGGTTTCAGACTTCAAAATGTCTAAGTTATTTCTTAAAGGGTCCAATATTACTAAGTTCACTGTGGCAGCCATCTTGGTCGGCAGTCTGGATCATTGGACTCAATACTGAAACAGGACCACCCAAGGACCATTGCTGCCAAGTATGGTTCCATTTTGCTAAGTTGATTCAGACAATGAAATATGTAATGCCGGCGTCACGCATCAGCGTATAGCTCCAACGAAGGAAAAAAAACGTCCCTCGAGCGTATTAGAGACGCGTCCCGGTCTTATCTTGGACGTTCTATTATAGGGTGTTTGTTAAACACACCCGGCCGCATACGTTTTAGGTACAGTCGAACGATCTTGAAGCGTATACAACGTGCCCTAAACGTGTCTCAAACTTATCTGTAGCGTTTTCAACGCGCTTGTAGCGTATGTATAACTTGCGTGTAGGTACATGCTAGACACACGATTGAGCTTGATGAAAATTTTTATGCAGCATAAAAATTTCCTGGAGTTGTAGAGTTCACCAAGCGTATACCTTTTTATTTCGACGTACTTCAAACTTATGCAACGCACGTTTAACAATTGCTTAGCGTTCCTCTGGCGTGAAACTAACGTAAACCGACTTTGTCAATGTTCTCTGTATGTTTGGTGCACGCCGGTCTATACGCCAATGTGTGACGCCTGCATAACAAACACCCAATAATTAAACGTCCCAGACACGTCGAAAGCACGGATAATCGTCCAGGATACGACCGGGTCATGTCTCAGATACGTTCAAGACTTTTTTCCTTTGTAGCGTGCATTCCATCTACGTTAGACAAACGCCAGGAATATGTCTACACCCGATAAACGCTAATTAGGTGGTACGCTTCACGTACGTCCAATTGCAATACACGCTTAAAGATCGTTGTGCACACAATCCAGATATGATTGACAGGTTAAATGCATCCAAAATTACTAGCCTATTGGCAGAGTACATGATTTTTACCACGCCCGGCGTATGTCGGAGTTATACACTTATGTGTGACACCGGTATTAAACTAAGTCTGATTGTGACGGTTATTTTGTTCGCAGGTTGAGGATGTTAGAAATAATTTTGGAAGTGGACCACCTATAACTAAGTACCATTCAACCAAAGTTTCGTCCTAATTGGCCCACTGGCTCCAGACAAGAAGATCTTATAGATGTGAGTTTTCCATAGGATCCTATGTTTAGCTAAGTTCAGCTGTGGCGGACATCTTGGTCGAGACATAGTTTTTGGAGGGGAACCACCCAAGCACAGGCACTTGTCTCAGAAAAAAAATCAAATATACCTTAATACAACACAATATAATTAACTAATTTTTTTTAAAAATGTCACCCGGTCGCCAAATTCCATTTTATTTCTATTTCTCGATTGCCAAACCTACTTAAATTATTATGCCGTTGGTCTAAATTGATTTATCTAAACAATGGTGTGTTAGGGGGAGGAGGCGATGTGTGTAATAAGTCATAAACAATAACAGGGATTCAGTTTTGGAAAAGTTAGGTCGAAAGCCAGGTAGAACGTCTAGTGCCTGTGGTTAGTCTATATTATATCTTGTTGTATATGTCGGACTATCGGACCGTCGGACTATAGAACTGTCGGACTATTAAACTGTCGGACTATTAAACCGTCGGACTATTAAACAGGTCGGGACCACTACCTTATATGGAAATGCATAAATTAGCATACTTATGCTCTCGCACATGTAATTCTTTATTTACATGTGACGCAATTTATTTTTACCTAGGTTTTTAACCAATCCACCAAATGAGTCGCAATGCATGATGGACTACTACATGTTTACAATCAACCAAGAACACGTGTTATTTACTGAAATACAACACATTTTTTCGTGCAATGCGGGATTCACAATTTCGCTTAGTTTTTAATTTTGTGTATCCTCATTTATAGTTCGTGATATAAAGTATTACTTCCATGCTCAGATTAACGAAGAGTTGTTTCTATGCGAAGAAAACAGGGTTTGAATTACCCGATATATAGCCATTAACATGTTTGACGATGGCACAGAGATTTCGTGTATTTGTCAACCAGACAGCAACGGAACAACAGCGAAAAAACACAATTACCCATGAGACAAACTTTATACTAGTGTAAAGTAAGCCGTCGATAACAGCCGGTGCTGATATTCACGAGTAGAGCAAATTTCGTATAGATAACTAAAGGCAAATGTACGTGTGAACATTGAATTTTGTGTTCGTGAAAAAGTCTAAGAAATATTTACATTCAGTGTTAACAAAATCTATAAGTAGTTATTTTTGTCACATTTCAGTATATGGGACTTCCAAACTGGTCCTTTTGTTTTGAAGGTAGTACAGGACCGTAACTAGCCTCTTCCATTAGTGAGGCAAATAATAAAATTGGTCGTTTTTTAACAGGCTCGGACTTTTGCCAAACTGAATAAATCATTACAGCTGAGTTCGTATACCTGCAAAGTAAAACTTTGGTTGACTTGCTTGCTTTGTTTGTATAGTTGTTTATACAATCTTTGAAATAAGATTGACATCTTTAAACAATATACATTGTATACAAGGCATAGTTTAACGTATATTTTATATTTTGTACAATATACAAAGCAAGCAAGCTAACCAGAGTTTTGCTCTACATGCATTAGGAAATAAGCTGTAATGATGTTATCCATATGTATGTGCGACAAGGTGGAAAATTTGATATATTTTGTGAAAATTAAATTGCAGAGTTGGATCGATAATAAAAGAGAAGATGTGGTATGATTGCCTATGTGACCGCTGTCCACAAGAGACCAAAATGACACAGAAATTAACATTCATAGATCACCGTACGGCCTTCAACAATTAGCAAAACCCATACCGCATAGTCAACTATAAAAGGCCCCGATATGACAATGTAAAACAATTCAAACGAGAAAACTAACGGCCTTAATTATATATGAAAAAAAAGAACGAAAAACAAATATGTAACACATAAATAAACGACAACCACTGAAATACAGACTCCTATACAATATATATTTTTTTTATGGGATAGATTCTTCTCCTTTTATATATTTAATTGGGCCGGTTTTTTTTTTTTTGGGGGGGGGGGGGGGGGGGGGGGGATTGTTTTACACAAGTAATATTTGGATCATTTATAGCATACTTTTCAGCATTGAACCTATGACTGCTTACTTTACTGAATTATGTCTTTGTTGGAAAGATGTCTCATTAGGCACTCATACCTCATCTTCTTATTTCTATATACAAAGCACGTTTTAGAAGAAAAAAATAATAGGTAATATGGCACCCTCTATGATCCAGAGACTTTTAATATTAGAGATATTTTACATATGTCAACAGGACAGCAGCCGAACGATAAAAAAACTCTGAGGTATATTTTGTCATAAAATTAGCAACAAACGGATATTATCGATGGATGAAACTATAAAAAAAAATGTATTGAGCTATATACCGTACCCGCTCCAGGAGGGAGGGGGTTCCGGGGATGGACCCCCTTTTTCGGATGATCAGTGTATTTGGATGGGGACATGTAGTTGGAACCCCCTCCTCTTTTGTCAAGGGTTTGGACCCACCCTTTTAAAATGGCTGGATCCACCCCTGCCGCTTTCATAACACTTATTTTTAGCATACTGAATATTATGATGTTCTTACTTTTAGTTCAGGTCCTGATAAAAAAAAAATACACATTCAGTACAAAAAGAAGTGTTTCAATGAAAGTATCGTGTTTTTCTAGGCAGAAATGATTTTGGAATGACATTATACCGGTTTAAAAGAGCTCAAATGATTTTCTTATACTGGACAGTGGTCACTTAATTGGATATTTCACTGTTCTTTGTCGTGAAATTAATACAGGTTCAATTCATAACAATGCACAAAACCGGGCGGTCCAGCTACTTTTGCAAGGCGAAAAAGAAAGTCGAATCGTGAAGCCAGTAAACAATATTTTTTTAATCTGAGCATGCAAATTGAAGATTATGTTATATATTTTACATTAAATGTATTTGCAGAATAAAAACATTGGTAATGAGAGTCCCAGACAATATATAAGTTGACTGTTTTCCCACTAATTCCACGTGTTTTAAGTAATAGTTTACTCGTAGTAGCCCACAATGCATTGTAGTTCATTGAGTCGATTGGTCAGTTTTTCAAGGCCATATTGGCCTTGTGTTTGGGAAATTACTATGCAAATATATTCTGACGTCAGAAAATCTAGAGTTCTCGACCTGTTAAACTGTCGGACTATTAAACCGTCGGACTAAAGAACTGTCGAGTGGACCCCCTTATTATTGACTCAATTACTTCAATCATTGCATCTGATTTTATGGGATGTCATGGATAATATGGACCCTGTCATTTAGAAAAACAAATATTCTTTTCTATTTTGTTCTATGCGTTTTAAGTATAAGCTTAAATTATCGGGAATTGCACCTCCTGGATCCAAACTTGGGCAGTACACTTTTTCTTTGACAATGGTTGACTGAGTCTGAAGGTGCGAATTATTCAAGGTGCGTTCGACTAAGAATCTTAAATTGCCTAAGATTACCAGTTTTCTGACCGAAGTTCGATGGTTATATCCGGGTTTTCTGTCAACCTCATCAGTAAAAAATTGACAGCAATATAATATCCAAGTATGCTACATGTATAAAGGAGAAACCAACAGCCAATCAATAAATCAGTCAATCATTTCACAATTATGAGTTGTTTCACTCATAGGTAAGAGTTGTCCTTCTTTGAATGTAAACGGAGACAGAATTATTGTCGTTTGAAAACAAAACTTTTGTACGACAATAGATGATTTCAGCTTCCCTAGGCTATTGTTGACTTTTTATTTGTAGCAACATTCCAGCAGCGCCTGCATACAGAGTATATCATTATCTCCTAATTGATACGATATTCCTGTGCTTGGAATTCCTATCATGATTTCATTGATAAAGGATTGCTGCTCACAAAGAAGCTATTAATCCAAGAGTTCCAAATGGTGAAGTTGATATAAATTTGGAGATATATACTCCGTATGCAGGTGCTGCTGAAATATTGCTACTTAGAAAAGCAGTGGAAAGTTCACAATAAGAAAGCTGAAATCATCTCTTTTGTCGTAAAGTTTTGTTTTCAACCGACCCTCATTGTCAATATCTAGATGTAAGTCAAGATATATGAGGCCGACTTAACTGTATCTGTTGTATCCTATAAATCTCTAGTTCGATGGGATAGATGCGTTCAAATTTTGAATTATTTAGTGAGAGAACATCATCTATATAGCAGAAAGTAGAATTAAAGGAAAATGACAGTTGTTTTACATTTCCTCGGAGTTCAGTATTTTTGTGAGTTTACTTTTTGCTTAGACTTTAGTTTTCTGTTAACTTGTGTCTTGTGTACTATTGTTTCTCTGTTTGTATCTTTTCTTAGTCATGGCGCTGTCAGTTTATTTGTGATCTATGAGTTTGAATGTCCCTCTAGTATCCGTTTTGTCCCTCTTTTATTAACGAAAAATAATTTGCTAATCACAGCACGGTTGAATTCAATGAATCTCGCATAAATAATATAATTCTAGTATGTCAAACAAAGAAATTGCAATGTTTTGTTTAGTTTTTTCTTGATTACAACAATAACAATACAAGTTTTTTTAAATAACCCAATTATAAAACCGAAATAGAAATTAAACAAGAATATGTCCATAGTACACAGATGGCCGATCCGAACTAACATTTTCTATGTTCAGTGGACCGTGAAAATGGGGTAAAATCTAATTTGGGCATGCAAATTAGAAAGATCATATCATAGGGAACATGTGTACTAAGTTTCAAGTTGATTGGACTTCAACTTCATCAAAAACTACCTCGACCAAAAACTTTTACCTGAAGTGGGACAGACGGACGGACGGACGAGTGTACCTGTGTAAGAGGGAATATATATATCTATATATGAGTGTAGTTCATGATATATATGTATATTGGGCAATTGTTGTGTCTTTTTGTTATTGTCTAATTTGTGTCTTGTATTGTGCTATGCTCCATGTGAGTCCATTTAATGGAAATATACTTCTTCTTCTTATCCTCATTTTCTCCATATATGAATTTTCTAAACTAAGTATGTTAAAGTTAACACAGCTCCGAGATTATATACACACCTTTATATATATAACGTTCTCTGTACTTTTAAAGACAGGTACAGTCTGTAAGGAAATGTACTTCATATGAAACCAAAATAAACCACAGACAGAAAGATATTTTACAAGATAATCACCATACAACAAACCAACCGAAAAACAACTAGAGGCACTACAGAACATGCGTCGCTGACCTAGGTCTGTGTTCATCTGCAACAGTGGACAAAATTGTAGACTAGAACATTATTTAAATGACGAAAATATCGTTTTTGCTGATCATGTACAGTATTATTGCTTATTATGTTTTCAGTTTCTCTCGATTTTCTACATAATAAAATGCATGTATCAAGTCGGGATTATGACAGTTGTTATCCATTCGTTTGATGTGTTTCAGCATTAGATTTTGCCATTTGATTATGGACTTTCCGTTTTAAATTTTCCTCGGAGTTCAGTATTTTTGTGATTTGACTTTTTCTGAGACTCTCAGTTTATATTTTTTTTCTATTTCAAGTATCTGTTGAAACCCCGCGACTACAGGACAACATATTGTGAGTTTGGGGAGGGGGACATTTGTCATTTACGGACAATAACTCCTATAATATGCCAAATAAAAGAATATCAAAGGATATGAGGTAATGGGGTATTGAGATATCCAAGACACGAAATCAGTACAACTCCTTCAACACGGAGAAAGAAAAAAAAAACTCACCTCACTGCAAGTTTAAGACGGCCAATAGCATCGGCTTGAAACGGAATTCTTTGAAAAAATAGTTTGAATATACTTTGTAAGATGTAACACCACTTTATCGGGCCCGGTCGAAAAAGAACATACAGAAAAGTGGTACATATTTAAAACAAACTAGACGTTCCTACGCACAGGTGTAAACACTAAACCAGTAAGCATACATTTTAGTAACTAATGTATCAGATGAAAGGTGACAGACTGGTGATACTTGTAGAACACTTAATTCACTTATAATTCTGAATAATACAAAAAGGTCTGAATGAATTTTGAAATTGAGGGCATATATAGCCTGTTTTTTCAGATATGAAGTGCCTGGTTTGGTGAATAAAAAATTCCCATGATCAGTCGAGTACGGTCCGACATTCATATGACAGTTTGAATTTGATACAAACTAACAGTAGGTAGTTTTCAGCATTATGAACATTTTTAGCTATTCAGGTAAGTGTGAGTCTAAAGTGATTTTTTTATCCATGAGATGTCGGCCATGTTGACTTGCGGTTGGGGTTATCATATACCGCCTATTCGTTTCTTTAAAAAACTAAATAATCAAAGATGCTTGTGGCCAAGTTTTGGCTCCTTAGTTTAGGGATTTTTTTTTGAGTAAGCAGACGAAAAACTAACAACGATCTCCAGATGTACATGATGTCTTTTTCTCATTGATGAATGTCATACGATAACCTGTAGATGTTTACATGCTTCTCATAAGTCGTTAGGTCTTTTATGACTATTATGTATTAACATTTCACTGGAAATTATATTTTATCTTCTTGATATATATTGAAGTTAGTAATACACTAAATATCAAAATGAAAATCAAATATCATTTAATGATTTTTAAAAAGGTCAACATAACTTAATTATAAACATAAAAATAATTCAAAATAAAATTAACAAATATGAAAAATAAAAAAGCACATTTTTACATAATAACAAATATAAGAATAATTATGTGAATTGTTCTCCAACTTAACAATGATCATACAATCCATCTTCTAACTCCTTCGTTTGAGTATTTCCAGACGGACAGGTGGCGCTCTCGTCATAAAGACCTTCCGCTTCCTGTTTGATTCCCGCCATAGAGTCATATTCACTTTGAAGATTTGTATCGAGTTTAGAAGAAGTCTGGAATGTGTCTGTGTGGTCATAAATATTGATGGTGTCTGAAAAAATAAACATTATATTATTATACTTCCCATTAAAATGCACTATTTTGGTTGGGAAGGGAAATAATACACTCTATCCGATGGCTCAGTGCGATTATCCTAAAAATTAATTTAGAGACCATTGAGTTGAATTTACATAAATAATTGTAAAGACAAAGCTCAAGTTTCACGTTTTGTCTCAGAACGTTTTCATAGGCTGACCAAATAAAATAATTGATGACATAATGAACTAATATCAAATGCATTGTCCAGAACTTATACTTTCCTAGAAGATATTTTCTAGTAGTCAATACATCAATGTTGTTTACATTCACTGTTTTCTGGACCATTTTCTGCTCTTGAATGTCAATATAATGGAATTGTATGCAACTTTCATACAAGTGAGAGGTTGAGCTAGCTGTAACAAGGTTAAGTCCACAATTTTTGATAATAGAAAATGCCTGTACCAAGTCAGGAATACGACAGTTGTTATCCATTCGTTTGATGTATTTGTGATTTGGATTTTGTCATTTACTTAGGGTCTTTCTGTTAAGAATTTTCCTCGGATTTCGGTATTTTTGTTATTTAACTTTTAGGTGTGAAAGGCAAACGCATTTTGAATATAGCAATATGTCCTTTATTAGTTAAACAAGAAGTTGTTGTAGCTGATATGAAAGGGTTATCTGGGAAGTAAGGAATGTTTTTTTCTACCAAAATAAAATTGATATTAAAATTAAAAGCGAATGTTGAGGTATCATAGGCCAGTGTTTTCCTTATTCAAAGAGAGTAGTTTCCAGTGTTCAAGATTTTAGATAGCTAGACATTTTTCAAATCCTGCAAATAGTGAAATGATTATTGTTGCTTTTAAAAAAGATTCTTTTTCAGATGATATTGGCATTTTTAACCATAAGATTGTGTGAAAAGTAAATGTTTTGTGGTGGCAAAAAGCCTAGTTGATATGAAAAAACAAAATTTACCTAGCTATCATGATTGAATTCAATTCAAAGCAAGGCAAATAGATTGCAAACCTGATGACAATTGAAAATGTTTTTAATGATGATAATTCTGAGTGGCAAATATTCAAAATCTGATGATATATGATAAAAATTTTAAACTTTTAGAAATTGACAATGCCGGAATATTTTAAAAGATCTATGTTAGATAAAGTATTGTCAGAATTAAAAGATGAAAAAAAACAAACACTATCTTCACTTAAAAATGAGTATGAAGATATATTTGTTAGTCCTGGCGGTTCTCTGGAGCGAACTGCTAGGGTAAATAAACTCATCACAGATACTAGTATTAAAATTTTATATACGCCAGATGCGCGTTTCGTCTACAAAAGACTCGTCAGTGACGGTCGAATAAACAAAAATTTGAAAAAAGCAAAATAGAGTACCAAGTTAAAACACTATTTAGATACAAGTTCTTCAAAAACTATAAAGATATCCACATGAAAAACGCTTTGAAACAAAGGGATGTTCTCGAAGAATGATTGAAAATATGATTGGAAAACTTAATTGAAATTAGTTGTAGTCCATGGGCAGTTCTGGTTGTAACTTGTAAAGAAAATTTATGATTTTTTTAATTTTTTTAACTGTAGAAAACTAAACAAAAGAACAGTAAATGAAGCCTACTGATGGCAACGCATGAATACCTTGAGCGGCAGAAAAAGCTATTCATACGTTGAATAAGACTACGGTTATTTTCAAGTGAAGGTTGCTAAAGAAGACCAACACAGATGCATGTATCAGTTTCTTGTTATGCCGATGGGTTGACGCAACTCTCCTGCTACACTATGATCTAGCCGGTTCATGAATAACATTCAGGATGTTTACAATGGCACCACTATCTTTGCTATCTGGATGACTTCATAAAATATGGAAAAGTTTTTGTAACAGCTTTTCATAATTTGAAAACAGGATTTCAGTGTTATTGAAAGACGAATCTTGCACTGAAACAGAGTATCGGCATACACCATCAAATGCGAAAGAATTACACATATTGTCAAAACGAAAAAATGCTACATATATGGGTCACTTAATCGTGGATTAACAAAGCAATAATAGAATAAATCTGTAATTAGGGATAAACATATAAATGCATATAACTTATACAAAGCGATACTTGAAAAAAAAAAACTATACATGGAAACAAGAACTATCTTTAAAAAAGATATCCGACGTATTTAAATTTGAGTATATGTTTAAAACTATCATTTCGATAACCTTCAGAACCACAAAGATACCATTTGAATAAGTTAACGTTTGCTCTGTTTGTGTTCAGTATTCTCGGTCCTCGTATCTTTCTGTTTACATTCACCAAAACCCCACGGAAATCTCACATGCGTAGGTGTGTTCTAAAAGTCATGTACGTTCGTACAACAAAGTTTACATTAAAAATTATATAATTGTCCCGAACAAACAGCTGAAACGGGTGCAAAGAGCTATTTGAGAAACAATTATTTTGATAAAAATATAAATCTTTGTAAGATCTAGTTCAAATATTTATAGTTTTTCACTTGCTTTCCATCACGATATAATTAACGAGACGTTTTTTCAAACACAACCAAATCACCCACCATGACAGCATTTTGTCCAATCACAGAAAGGATTTTCGAGCATGCGTATTCTGTTGCCATAGTTAATCGTCCTTAAGTTCAAAGGGCACAAACCGAAACTATAACGACTACGTCGGAAAAAGATAAAATCACAATGGTATTAATAACTTGGGCTTGGAATGGTTCATGGACACGACTATTTGTGATTAAGGGGGTATTTCCTTCCAAATTCGTGTCCCAGTTTTTTTAATAAATCGTTTCTGAATGAATGCATAGGCCTCCAAAGATGAACGGTGCACATAGGTTTGGCACCTAGCAGTGAGATCAATATATCTTCTATTAGGAGGAATATATATGAAAAAATCTGAGATACGGTATTGTTGCTTGTGTATGGTCAATTAAATGGGATGGAATCCAATTTACTATTTGACACTGATGTGCCATTTTCATCCAAGTTAGGAGGAGCACTAATTTGGTAGTTAATGAGCTATATTCTGTAACAAGGTTTACTAAAAAAACAAGTTATATATAGATTGAGAAAGAACAATACTTCAGCTTAAAGATTTTACAAATCCGTTCATAAAGATTTAGTTGAAACAAGAAAAGCCTGTTTGTAGTACTATCTTAGATGCAGCCTTAATGCTGTACATTGGTTATCTAACACCCTCTTTTACTAATAAATGTAACATATCACCTGAGTTGTTTTTATACTCCACGTCAGGCAATACTTCGGCATAGTCCAGTTTTACTTTCGTTTCTTGAGAGTTTGATTTGACATTTTCAGTTTTCATTGTCCGTTTTCTCCGCGTGCAAATCAGAATGCTACAATTGAACAAAAAGTCTTTTAAAACTTATGAACTTTTTCATCAAATTAAACATATCTGTTCATTTGCATTTTGCATTGATCATACACACAAAGGAATTTTGAGGGAGTTGAATAATACTGCATCCTACCTTGGGAAGAATGATAGTTTGTATTACACATAGGCGTTGTAGATTTATGAAAAAAGGTTTAGAATCATATTCAAAACAGTGTAGCTGTGGCGATTGATTGACAACCTTAAATTATCCCATTGACGGGGACAGATTAGGTGAACGTGTGTCTGTAACGACAACTGCTCACTACTTACTTATTATAGAATTTAAACTGTGGGGTCACCAAAGGTTCTCAACGCCTTTAATATTAAAATAGTTCGAAAAATTAATCAGGAATAACTTTATGTTTTGATTTATATTATTGATATAAATCAAAACATCGTGTTATTCCTGATTAGTTTTTCTAATTTCTTTATTTAGGTGTTGAGAACCTTTTGTGACCTCACAGTTTAAGTGCCTTTAACAAGTGCATAGTGAGCAGCGGTTGTTACAGACAAACGTTCACATAATCTGCCCCAGTCAATGGGATGATTTAAGGTTGTCAATCAATGGCCACAGCTACACTGTTTTGAATATCATTCTATATTTGAAGAAGCAATAAAACATTTTGTCTAATTTAAACGCCACTATGATTTGGAATTAAATATATATCAATGATAACCATATAAACAAGTCTCAATTGAAAACAACGTTCAAACCTATGATTGCATTGGATAAAAATCGCAATTTTTATACGTATGGATGTAAACATTGTAGAGGGGTCTAAATACAGCACAAACAACATTTTCCAAAAGACCAAAAAAGTGAAAAAGTATATTTTAACAAACCGCATTTGACTGACAGGTTGCCCAAATGATGCTCTTAAGCCATACTGACTGCCATTGACGATTGCCAAATAAATTGATCACAAGATGTAACAAAGTGGATCTTTGTATTAATTTAATACCAAATAGAAAACAATAATCTTGCGACAAAGTTGGTAAACCACAAACATGAGGTGCTAAAATTTGTGATTAACATATATATATATATATATATATATATATATATATATATATATATATATATATATATATATATATATATATATATATATATATATATATATATATATATGTGTGTGTGTGTTCAACTCGTCGTGGTCAACATTTCATGTTTCTCTTCTCGATTATGACTTCACCGACTGAAATTTACATCCGTTATTGGAATAGAAACTGTTAACTCTTCCGAGAAAAATGAGTTGATCTCGTTTTTTATTTTATTTGTGGGGTTAGTATTCCTTAACAGTCGGAAACCCGGTTGAAATAGAACAAAAGAATCGAAGCTCTTTGTTCGAGAAAGCGATAAATGTGTACAGCAATGTTTACTATAGTGACAAAAAAGTAAAAGTTAATAGAAACAAACAAAATTACAACTTTCTTCTCAATTACGAAGTGTTTTATTTTAAAAACACCATTTGCATAAGTTTTCAATTTATCTAGTACATAGTTAAGCAGAACAATCAGATATCAAGTCGACGACATGGGTATCTTTCAAGTTGGATGTAGAAAATGCATATCCTCCGATTTCTTTAAAAAAATTACTATGGACGGAAAACATATCAATCTATTAGTTCAGTAATTTTCGTGTCTGCCCTTACATTATGTGACTCAAGAAAAAATTCCCAAAAACGGGTAACAATAGTATCGAAAAGAGAAAATAGAGTGCACCGTTTTATGTTAGGGCGTGTTTGAGTTGAATATTTTGTCTTGATATCGTACAAAGCAAGAATAATTCATACATCGTCTCGCTTCAGATTATATCATTTTTTTATATGAAAGCTACAGGTTGACTTTATAGCATAAAAAAATCACAGTACTACAAGATGAAATATATGGGTCAAGTGAAATATCTATCTAATGAATCACAAAAACAGAGTAGGTGTGTTCGAATAGCTATTTTTTTACTGAAAGTACTTGACGACAGTCTTTCAAGTTGGATGATGAAAATGCATATCTTCGAAAAATTATATTTTTTTGTGTGTGATAACTAGGGTTTATAGTCTTCAACCACTAAGCAAATCTAGTCAGCCCTTCCACGAAATATTTAATTAGATTTTTTTAATTTTTTTTATGAATTTTCAAAAATTCCACCTGACAACCGATCAGACAATAGTTTTAAGTTGAATCAATGCAGACAAGATCATTAACTGATGCTCATTGGCGAGTTGATACATTTGTCTTTTAAAATACAACTGACATATAAGGATCGTACTGGTGTAATGTGGATAAATTTATCAGTTTCATAGAGCAAAATTGGTAGCGCGTCATCCCTACAATGGCTTCCATTTTTACGATTGTGAAAATGAACTGGCGTAATGGGGAGATAATTTTGACGAAGTAGAATCCGGACTGTTAATATTTATTTTTCTTTGTAATGTTTTGTTGGCATGTTCTTATACTCGCAATAAAGACGTTATTTTTTTTTCTTCGACTTGTACGCATATATTCATCTTTGAGTTTAGTCCTTTTTATGCGACCTCGCAGTTATTTATTTCACAAATCATAAGTTCGACATATTCTCGAAGATTATACTAAACCTTTTTCTATTTGACATGCGGCAGTTGCCAAATAAATCGATCGGAAAATATTGTTGGAAAACCAGAGTTACTAGTAGCAAAACTATCAAAATAGCATCCAAACACATACATTGCGTAGTAGTACAGTCTATCCATTACGTTGGGAACCCCACAAAAAAATTGTGATAAGCAATTTGGGAGAAGTTGTGGGATACGAAAATGGGCCGGAAAAACCCTCCGAAAAGACTATATATACTAGGTATCACCCGCATGAGAAATAATAAAATAATACAAAAACTCACATAACAATTACCACTAAAACAATGAAGCCGATACTTCCACTGATAATTATAATTACCAGATTTCTTTCCATTAGCGATTGGGTCTGGACTGAAATTTATTTCAAAAACAATGTCTAAAATTGGAATACAATTTAGAAATTCATAAAAATGCTTTAAATAATTATTGTTCTCATTAAAATATCAAAAATTCATGAAATTGGAATACAGTTTTACTAAATTTTATCATCGGTATAAAGACATCATTCGTAAATATAGCTCAACATGCAGACTTCTAATACGTTCAGGTATTTCACATCCAATTTTTTATGGAAATATTCTTTATAAAGCACAAAGGTGTCAGTATTCACCTCAGAAACTTACAAAACCTTTGAATAGACTTATTAAGAAGGGATATAATTACGATACTGTTGTCAAGTCATTAAAGATTGCATATTTTGGCGTTAATATTGAGTCACTGATAAGGTCTTTGCATCGGAACTAAACACATTTATTCTAAAAACAGTTGTTGGCATGACACGGGTTATGTTCTTCTCATATATGTTATGATGGTATGATACTAAACCCCTAACGGGAAGGATTGTGCCTGATGTTCATATGATGAAATCATAATCTTTCAGTCAGTTTAATTGGAGTCTGGAGCTGGCATGTCAGTTAACTGCTAGTAGTCTGTTGTTATTTATGTATTATTGTCATTTTGTTTATTTTCTTTGGTTACATCTTCTCACATCAGACTCGGACTTCTCTTGAACTGAATTTTAATGTGCGTATTGTTATGCGTTTACTTTTCTACATTGGCTAGAGGTATAGGGGGAGGGTTGAGATCTCACAAACATGTTTAACCCCGCCGCATTTTTGCGCCTGTCCCAAGCCATGAGCCTCTGGCCTTTGTTAGTCTTGTATTATTTTAATTTTAGTTTCTTGTGTACAATTTGGAAATTAGTATGGCGTTCATTATCACTGGACTAGTATATATTTGTTTAGGGGTCAGCTGAAGGACGCCTCAGGGTGCGGGAATTTCTCGCTACATTGAAGACCTGTTGGTGACCCTCTGCTGTTGTTTTTTATTTGGTCGGGTTGTTGTCTCTTTGACACATTCCCCATTTCCATTCTCAATTTTAAATATTCACAAAAGATCATGCACATGATCTTGGGTACATTATATAATTGTTTGTTGCATTGTTTCATTTTTTTGTTTTATCCCTATACCACATTCCTAACATAACAACTTAGACATGCAACTCGAATTCATTTTGTATATAATTGTCATTTATGTGCGCAGATGATATATTGAAAGAAGTAAATTTTTCTAGGTATTTTTCAGAACAAGTCTCAGCATTCATATGAGCTAAATAAATTGCAGGGTTGAGTTCAGAAAAAAATAAAAAAATAAAGAAATTGTTTCCCTCAAAGTAAAAATTTTGTACAAAATATTTAGCCTGTATTTTTAACATAATTTTCTGGCACGTTAATGAAGATTTAAAACAAAATTACTTACAGTTGATTGCCTTGTTGTTTTTAAGCATGGATAGTTGAAGTAAGGAAAATCAAGACTCTATTGAACATAAAGCTTAAGTGGTGAAGTTGAAATCATCTCTCCAAAAATTTTACGGACGCCATCAGGAATTTGTTGATCGTTATGAAATATCTGTTTCACAGATGTCAACGCATTTGTTCAAATTGTATAGCAAGATAAAATTGAGAAAGGAAATGGGGAATAGAGACAACAACCCGACTATAGAAAAAAAAAAAACAACAGCAGAAGGTCACGTACAACAGGTCTTCAATGTAGAAAATGTTTTCCTGTGTAATATTCATGTAGTTGGAAACGTATTTATGACATTTTGTTCATTACCTGAAACGTTTGCCATATTTGTTGTGATGTAGCTGTTGGTTGAAGTTATATCATGTCCTGATGTTACACACTCACGTGATGTCCCGTTCCATGGATCAGAGCTGCCAATTCGACATGTGACTGGAAGTTTAACATCACACGATTTTACTATAGGTGTCATTTTCTTGCCATTTTCAATAAGGGACGCAACACAGAAGTCATTATCAATGGTAGCTTTAAAAAAAGTTTTTATCTAGTATTAGTCTGACGAAACATTCAGTTGTTGAATTATGTGTGTTGTTTCATTATATATATTGAATGAATTAATGCATCTGTTGATTTCCAGAAGACTTCGATTTAGTTGATTTATATATTTTTGTCTGTCTGTTGTTTTACGGGTTGGTTATACGATTTATTCTCTGAACAAATTGTACTTTTAAAATCATTTATAAACTTTTTCTAATATTTTTAACATTTCAAAGCACATGTTGTTTTTTGTCACTCACAAGATAAAAATTTAGAAATTTTATCAAATTAACGTTATTTTGAAAATCAACGGTTGATACCAGAGATGAAGAATCTGCTTAACCTTACGGAGCACAATGAATCAGAGGTTTATGCTGATCATTCGTCAGCATTCTATTTTGAATTATGCAGAACGTTTTCTCGTCGTTTTTTATGTATTAGGTCATTTCGTTGTATGTTTATTTTCGACATATTTTTTTCTAGCATAATTTCGTATATTCCGTTCCATTTAAATGACAAATTTGGTACAATATGGAAATTTTTTAAAGGAATCTTGCTTTATATGGTATTAAATGGCCTATCTACTAAAACTAAATCAAAGGCTGATCACAAATGTCAGTAGATGCCCGTTTTATGTATCGATTTCCTTGGTGTGTATTTGTTTTTGAATACATACTGAGATTTCCAATAATCCATTTGAAAATATCTCTGAGGCATTTATCATCTAGCTTAATTTTAAAAAATAACAGCCATAATAATTTGAAACTACGCCACCGAATATGTGACATTGTGAAAGTCAATGTTGTTAGTGTGTTTTAAAAATTTTCCTAGCGACAAAAGTACAGGTGAAAGTGGTTCTATTTTTTATTCTATTTATTGACCATTACCTTGTACAGCTATGCGACTAGTCGTTGACACCCAGTATGAACCATCTGTTACGTTAAGTAAGATTCCATTCATTACATCCTCTACAGAACTTATCAACCCGTCTTGATTTTTACAAAATTTCACAGATTCGTCGTAATTTTCTTTCTGGGTAGGATAGGCAGTGAATGTTCCATTGTCTGTCAAATATAATGTTTAAATACTGTGAGATCGAAAACAATTTCCAGCATAATCTAAACATATATTCAACCATGAAAGATTCCAAACAGGCAAAAAGCGACATTAAATAAAAAAACTTGAGCAAAACTTAAAACAGTCTATAAACCACTAGAAAGAAAACTTTTTTTTTCTGATCAACACGAACTTCACCACAAACTGGAAACGATCTCTAGGTGAAAATGGACAGAAATGAATAAATTTCATTTAACTGTGTATAATAGGATGTAAAGTTTTTTTCAAAGTTGAAGTTTTTCTTCAATTGTTTTAACATTTCACGGTGGTTTAATTATTCATCCCTTATTTTTATTAACCATTATTTAAATTGTATCACAGATCAAATTTATTCGTTCTTTGTGTGTCACTACGATTTTTGGATTGCATTAAGCCTTTTCGGTTGATTTTTATAGTGTGTTTTTCTATGTTGTGATGCTATATTATTGTTTCAGAAAGAGAGAAGGTTTGGTACAATTAAAACGTTAAATCCCTCTGCAATTTTTTGCACCTATCCTTATTCAGGAATCTGATGTTCAGTGGTTGTCTTTTGTTTTTGTGGTTCATAAGTGTTTCTCGTTTCTGTTTGTTTTTTTAAATAGATTGGATCGTTGTTTTTCCCAGTTGAATGGTTTAACACTAACATTTGGGGCCCTTGGTAGCTTGCTGTTCGGTGTGAGTCTAGGCTCCGTGTTGAAGGCCGTACATTGACCTATAATGGTTTACTTTTATAAATTGTTATTTGAATGGAGAGTTGTCTCATTTGCACTCACAACACATCTTCCCATATCTATATATAAATTACGAACTCAGTATTTAATCGATGCTGAAATTTCTTAAATCGATCATGAAGAGACAAATCCAGGCAACAATAAAACGTCAGGGTATCGCATTTTAAAACTACAAAAGGAACATTACAGACACTGCACGCGTATCCTTCTTTGCATGCAGCATTTACAATGCAAATCCAAACTCACTCACAATATTGAAGCGTTGATTATGCAAACGCAATGCATTAGAGCAAATGGTATATAACTGCTTAGCAATGGGAAATTGACAATTGAAAATACTGTAAGTGTAAATTCATTACAATTCGCTAGATACCGTTTTTCGATGATTTCGTTGGAACAGAAAAACCACAAATTTGAATGTTCAACGAAGTGCAACTCTGCTGTATGATTCAAAATGCAGACTTTTGAAAAACAACGAAATCAAACATCCACGATTTAAATTTTCATAAATCCACGAAAATTGGTACCCACAAAAATAAATGATTCCACAGAATTTCAAATCTTCCAGTGTTTAAACAGTTCATTCCCCTTAATAATCAAATTTTATAGATATTGTATGACAGTTAAGATAAGACAATTTCGTGAGACTTTTAGTTGTTGTTGATAGATATAAGGAGGTGTGGTATAAGTGCCAATGAGACAACTCTCCATCCAAGTCACAATTCATAAAGGTTGTTCTTTTTAACCCATGGCGTTACCAGTTTATTTTTGACTTATGTGTTTAAATGTCCCTCTGGTATCTCTCGCATCTTTTTTTAAAATAATCTACATATGGTGAGTCATGATTTCTTTTTTTTTTCTGTCTTGAAATATCATACGCAAAGTTAACCTTCGGTTTCATTTACCTGACCATTGCAAAATAATAAAGGAAATGCTCCCTGTCTTAAGATTGTTTTTAACATTATAATATTTACTCACTAAAACATAATATGTTTTCCTTGTCCGAACATGCCATACTTCTAATTGTCGTTTTGTTATCTTCTATGTTGACTACTTTACATTCATCTAAACAAAATCAACAAAATTGTTTGACATGAACAAATGAACAAGTATTTCATATACTTGAAATATCAATTGTTAATATTTCACTAAAACCAAATTGTCCTTCATAACGATTTGACAATGTTCGGTTTAATGTTGATTGCTTTACCAAAAAGACATATTAAACAAAACTGAATTAATATGTATCCTTAGGTCTGTAGAATAGATTAGTTATCAAAGGTACCAGAACTATAATTTAATACGTCAGACGCGCGTTTCGTCTACATAAGACTCATCAGTGACGCTCAGATCAAAATAGTTATAAAGCCAAACAATTACAAAGTTGACAAGCATTGAGGACCTAAAATTCCAAATAGTTGTGCCCAATACTAGCTAAGGTAATCTATGCCTGAGATAAGAAAATCATTAGTTTAAAAAAAAATCAAAGTTTAGTGTACAGGAAATTTATAAAAAAAGTACCATGTAATTGATATTCATGTCAATACCAAAATATGAGAACTGAATTTCCCACACAATTTTGTTTTTGAATTAAAGAAGCACTGTTTTGAAATTAAAGAAGCACTGTTTTGAAATTAAAGAAGCACTAGCTACGAGATATAAAAAAAAATAGAATATGATTTCGTTTGATTAAATCATTAATAAAATTGAAAATGAAATATTAATTCGTTTTTAGCAGACAATTTTGGACAATTTTGTCAAAATCAGCAAAGAAATATCGCTGATGAGTGAGTTCCTCACTTGCAAGTGAATAATTCGACTTAATAAATAAATATTCATGTGACCTTGAATTTGCCCCATTATCTAGAGATTGGTTACGTATACATCAATCGTGTTCGGCCTTTAAAATGTTAAGAATGCCAACATTGAAAGTGAAACAAAGGTGAACAATTTCGTTGACGGATTCGACGTTTTAACCTATTACATGAAATCAAAAAGACCTATAAAAATCCACAATTGCTCGAGGTTGCAATTTATATATGTATGTTTAAATCGGGTTATGAGATCGTCGGCAGTAAACGGAGGTCACCTCGATAGTTTGTTAGATGTCGTGTAGACTAAAATAGACACACACGTCTGATATATGTTATTGAGTACATGCTTTCTTAATTGTTCATTTCAGACTGAACGAATTTGGATTTACGTTTTAGTATGATATAAATCAAACATGACAATTAGAGTCAATTTGGTGATCATGAATTTGACAGCTAGTGCCGCTTTAATGCCCTTTAAATATTTTTTTTGATAAATACCTGAAATGCCTAAAAAAAACTATAATCATATTTGCAAATTATATTTTTTTTCAGGATTTATAATCTAGTGATCGATGTGTAAAGATATAAGTACTCTAGTCTTTGCATCTGAAAATACTCAGAATCTGTCAGATTTTTTTGCGTTACATTAAAGACATTAAATAATGACAAAACACTAAAATATATGAAGCTCTTAAACTATGCTCCCTTCGAAATACGTCGGACACCTTTCTTTACCATAAATAAGAAAGATGATGTGATTTGATCCTGCATTCTTTCTAAACTTGATTTGCCATTCACCTTGAAGAGATGTGTATGAAACACCTCGAATTGCAGACACCCAGTATGTGCCATCTGTTATGTTCAGTAAGTATCCACCCATTACATTCGCTACAGAACTGATTAACCAGTTTTGTGTTTGACAAAACTGCACAGCTGTTCTCCAATTTTCTGCCTTGTTTGGAAATACTTTTAAAGTGTCATTGTCTATAAAATATAAAACATAATGTATAAGCGGGAAGAAACAAATATCTAGTCCCTCTTTGACTACAATAAAAACAATAAGAATTTTGTGGTGTTGTTATGATTGAAAAATAACAAAACCGCGGCATGTGTATGTGCTATGTTAATCTCTATTGTTATATATATATATATCCCTATCTATAGAACAAATTGTTGTCAACAGATCTTTTATTGTTTAAATCTTCATAGACTAATGTCAATTTATAACTTGATATACTAATACATCGCCAAAGTTAATCGTTTTCGTTCCTATTTATAGAGTCATTGCAGGATCTTATAATATGAAAAATACGTTTGGAACAGAAACTTTTAAACAATTGTGAAGTACCCAATGTTTAAAAAAAAATTAAAAAAATATTTGTGATTACATTTTAACTTTGCAGGACGTTGTTTAGTATCATTAACTATTAAGTATCACCGTACCTTTTCACATAAGCAATAATATATTGAATATACAAAATATCAAAGTCGTCATAATTTTTTAACGCAGTAAACAAATTTTCAAATGTTTACCAGTGTATAGTCGTATAGTGGGGGATACGTTAATAGCAGGAGACCCTTACCTTGTCAACGGATCCAGTCCCCTCTGTTTGAAATACATGCAATTTCTTGTAGTCACTGTATGTTTGTTACCGTGATTTGTATCTTCTTAATTGATTTCTAAGATTAAAACAACAATTAACTACTGTTCCCTCAATTCTAAAGTTAGTCTTGAATTAACTAAATTGGCTTTGGATACATTGCCGACGATTAGGATGTAGGATAAAGGTTAATTCGTCCAGTACCTAGTTCTTTATTTTTGTCCGCATAGAGCAGACCACACTTATGTTGTTACAATCAACGCCACATAAAAAAAATACCCTGATATTCATGGATTTCTATTAATTTTAAAATGAAAATTAATGCACGTCGTTTGGTATCTGGTTGAAAGTTGTCCTCTTTGCAATATAAATATCACATCTTCTCATTTTCATACGGATTGAAGGCTGCATGAATCTGTTGAATTTGACCAAATGATAATAAGAATAATAACAAATTAAACTCGAACGTTTTTATAGTTGTATGTGGAATACTGGAACATATTAACCACGAGTGAAACGAGTTAAGTTTTCAAGATAACAAGAATGTGTCCCAAGTAAACGGATGCCCCACTCACACTATCATTTTGTATGTTCAGTGGGCCGTGAAATTGGAGGTCAGAAGTCTAATTTGACACTAAAATTAGAAAGATCATATCATAGGGAACATGTGTATTAAGTTTAAAGTTGATTGGACTTCAACTTCATAAAAAAAACTGCCTTGACCAAACACTTTAACCTGATTCGGGACGGACGCACCAACGGGCGAACGAACCCACAGACCAGTAAACATAATGCCCCTCTACTATTGTATGTGGGACATAAGAACTAATTCAGATTAAATTGACAATCTTGGAAACAATAAAACAGTATTTCAGTCTAAAACGTAAAGGGGCATTTAATCTGTCAATCATATTCACCGATTTGACTCAAATTCTTATATTCGACTCCTGACATACAATAACGCACATCCAAATTTAAAAAACAAATGTAGAAAATAAACGGTTTACGACGCATAGAGTCGATAGTATGAATCAGCATTTCGTGTGTATTAGTCTAGGCGCAATCCAATTAACCCTCGAATTGGATTTTTCTAGGTCTTTTTGATTTCATATTATAGGTTAAAACGACTTGTTTCTAAATAAGTTTTTGTAGATCGAATCAGTCAACCAAATGGTTTCCCCTGTTCACTTCCAATGTTAATATTCCTTTTCTATTAACTTCTGAACACGTCCAATTCATGCGTAACCCATCTTTAGCTAAGGTATTCAATTGACGTTCACATGAATACGGATTTAATGAGGTCAAATTATCCACTTACAAGTGAATAATTCACTGGCGACGTTTCTTTGCTCATGTTGACAAAACTGATGCAAACTGGCTGCTAAACGCGAATGATTATTTCACTATTTCACTTTCATGAATGACTGAAAAAAAACTTATTATTCAACATATAGTTGAATAAGATAAGTGTAACAATATTTGAGATACATATAATCGTTAAAAAACATGTATGAGTCCAAGTGAAAGTAAAAATGTGTAAGAAAGGAATAAAAATAAAATTTATTGTGCATACATTTGTAGCAATGAAATCATAAAAAAAATGTAGTTGAAATTACATTGTACTTCTAAAATCAGTCTGATGCTACAAGTATGCATAAGAATAAAATCTCAGATTTTTAAACTATGCTGTAAAAACAAATGAAAGATAAAAATCTCAGAGTATATAGATTTGGCAAAATATCCATTGCCTTTAAACTGCTCCTTTGTGAGGGAAAATATAAAAAGGATTCATTGAACCATTTAATTGAATTATGTTTCATTTTCACAGGTGACTAAATAACATTGGCACCTTATCTGTCTCAAAAACTATGAAAAAATAACAAGAATTTTATGAAATTTTGAAATATGGCTTTTTAAACTACATGTAATAAAATTATGAAAAGAAAGTAGGGGTTAGTGGGCAAAATTGTTTATTGACAATACATGGACAAAACCAGAGGACTCCGAAAATCTGTCAAAAAATCAAAAAATGGAGGAGCAAACGTCCTTAAGGGCAGATAGATGTTGACCTTATAACACAATCGTACCTCGACAGATGTGCTCTATATGCTTTGGTTAAATTTGTCTCAGGTACAGAGGAGAAGATTTTGTAAAAGATTACAAAAAGACGAAAAATTGTTAAAAATTTACTACAAAATATGTGTCAGTTACTACTATTTGAGCACGAGATACCGATCAATTCGGAATACATAAGTTTGTATTTAGTGGGATTTCTGTTGTTCTTTTTCCTGAATTTTCTTTAGAATATTGTTGCTTGTTGTTTGTTTTTTCATTATCTACATGACTGTAACAACGGTATTTATTTGTTCTATTTTTTTTTTTAGATTTTGTGATTTGTTAGCTTGCTTTATATATGTAATGTTTTCTTTTTATATCTCACACTGGAAGGATTGTGATTCCGAGTTCATGATTTAGAAATGGCGCATTAAATCTCGAAAATAAAATCTGATTTCAAATGGTCTGACAGTAATTACGAATCTTTTGAATCGATAAAAAATACAAAAATTATATGCATTGTCCTATTTAAGCAATGTTCAGGTCATTTTTTTATTAAGAAGTTGCTCATATAATAAGCAAAAACAGTTTTCACTCACCAAAACATAATACTGCTGCCTTGTTCGAACATTCCTTACTACTAAATGTTGTCTGGTTGTCATGTATTTGGACAATACCACATTGACCGGTGTCATTTTTCGGCAAAATAACCTGATCTAAACAAAACCAAAAAAGTGTTTATCATATTAACAATTTATCCGTTTATTGTACATCCCCGATTTCTGAATTGTATTGTGTCTGCATAATTATCAACAAGAAAATTCATTTAGACAGCAGTACATGTCACACCCATTTGGTTTATTAAAATTATAAGGCTATATCTTCACCTAGTGGTTTTTTTTCCATTCCATATTTTAATTTTTTTTAGGGGGGGGGGGGGGGGGAGGGGTTGACGTGCACATTTATATTTACATTGAAAAATTGGTGATTAGATTTATTCCTTGCGTATTAAGTCAACTACAGACGGTATAATCATGGTGGCCATAGTTTAACGACTACGTTTCATAAGAGTATATCCAAGGCCGTACTGTACATCCTACAGATAAACGAATACTTCTTTTCTTTAGTGGAGTTCATTTGACAGACAGGGATAATTAAACATTTCATATATGTAAAATATGTATCAATCGCATGTTAGACCACATATATTTTCAAACATAGATTCATTTTCTTAGTTTAACATGTGCCTAAATGAAATGAAATGAAACCATAACATGTATTTTACCACGAATCACCATTATAAGGGACTTACACCTTCTTATAGTCTATGATAAGCGATTTAAGAAAATTGGCAACAGTTTATATGTCTCTAACTCATTAGATTAGAAGAAACACTTTTACCTTAGTTATATATTTTTGTTGATATCTTTGCTTTTAAGAAATTTCTAAAATCTAAAGTGCAGACCATGGTTTTCATATCTTGAGATCTCTAAATGTCTGTGTTAAAACATTGCGATAGCTTTTTGATTGCGAAACATTATTACCTTAGCTGTATTTGGCAAAACCTTTAGGAATTTTGGTCCGCAATGCTCTTCAACTTCGTACTTTATTTGGCTTTTTTAACGTTTTTGGATTCGAGCGTCACTGATGAGTCTTTTGTAGACGAAACGCGCGTCTGGCCTGTACTAAATTTAGTCCTGGTATCTATGATGAGTTTATTTAGATGTCACGTTTGTTCAATTTTAACACACTAGAGCTTCCACAATGCAGAATAAGAGTTCATTTTTGTTTTCATCGAAATGAAATACTGATCGTATTTACGACGTCCTTATTCATGGTATAAATATTGTTTAAAACTGATTTGTAGCATAATTTGACCAAATGTATGACAGTTTTCTAAATCAGTATACAATTCGCCCACTAATATTTTTCGTTATTCTTTGTATTATATAGTCTTTACTTTGCAACAAAAAGTTTAAATAGACTCAAATGAAATGTATTCTAATATATCTTTATTTTTTTCAAGCTGATATACAACTTTTTCATCACAATTTCAAAATTAATAAATTTAGCATCTTTAGGAAATAAACCTTTGTACACATGCCTCAATGGAGGATTTGGTCTTCCCAAGAAAAGAGCAATTCAAATAAACAAATGTAAATACAGCAATCTGGTACAATTTAAAATAAATCAAAAGTAAATATTCTATCAAATGAAGATAGTAAATTAGAAAAACTAATCTATTAGGTGTGTGTTTAAGTGTAATCATATAAAAAAAAAAAGTATAGAGTCTCATCATATTGTACTTACTTTTTATCTCATATACAACAGTAACATTGTCCTTATTTCCACAGATGAAATTCTGATTATCCCCACATACCGTGATGGTAGTGTTATTACATTGCACAATGTCTTCGATATCAGCAGAAAAAAAACATAAACATTTGTTCCGCAGGAACCCAATGTAATTGTGCATAAGGTTATTCATTTGGCAATGTTCGAAACATTTAAAAATGTCTGGTTCTGTACTGAAATTCTTTTGAGTAAAATCTATTTCTATTAGATTTGCTGTGAAGTTGAAAATTCCACATCCTAAAATTAAACAAATTGAAATTAATAAGTAATCAAAAAAAATCTAACTTACATCAAAAACTTCTTAAAAGTATACAAGTACCCGTATATGTTAAACTTATGCAAATATAGACAATGCAATTTTCAATAAGAACTCATTTTGCGGCTACAGCTGTACCATTATTACCATAAAGTTTCGTAAAAAAATTCGCAAGGATTCCACAGAACCCAGTGTCTCGCCTACTTTTTGCTATTAATCGCAGACTCTACAAAAATGTGAAAAAAATTCCTTTCGATACTATCTTTTCATTGTCAGAGTCCTCTGCCCAAGTTTGGTAAAAATCAAGGATAGTCTGTGAAACAAAAAAAATGTTTTAAATCTTTAACTGCAGACTGTATGTAAATTTAACTGGAAGAAAAAAGTAAATTTATAAGTAGAATACGGATAAACAGCTTCAAAATTTTAACAAAATTTCTTTCTAGATACTAGCTTTAAATTTGATCATAAACAAGCTTCTGTGAAAATTTGGTTGAAATCCAGGATAGTTTAAGGAAGTTATCAAAATTTTAAAAAATTTAACCACAACGTGAATATTTGTGGACGTCGACGACGCCGAAGACGGCGACGACGACTACGGAATGTAGGATCGCTATGTCTCGCTTTTTCGACAAAAGTCGAAGGCTCGACACAAACTACTATACTAAAATGGAAAGCTCAAATGCACTACTTTTTTTCAAATATAGAGCTGTGTGACATATTTTCTACATGTATATGCCCCGAACTTATAAAAGTTGAAATGAGTATTAAAATTCTGTACTACCCCTCCATTCACTTTGGATCTTCCACACAATTCAATATCGCCGCTATTTATGTGCACTCATGCAAGTATAATTTTCAGGTTATGTCTCTACGAGATAACAAATATAGATCATATCTTGGAAATTTAGGTAAACGAAAACAAAATATCTATGAATATAACATATCTCCCAAATAAAACCGAAACCTATAGAACCCCTTCCATGCTTAATACTATTTGCACAAATTTATCTGTGAAAAAAAGACAGGATGAATAGATTGGCAAACCAAATAAAAAAAAAATAGGATATTAACTCAAATGCACTGAATGCACATGAACCTATTTCAATTCGTGCTACTTGAGATACTATTTCTCCCATAAAACAAAGTTTTAAAACATGTAAAAGGACACAGAGATTCGCAGTATCATAAACCATGTCAGTTTGTTCATAACAAAAAGGATTTTTTTGAAATTATGTCAAAAGTACTATTTTATGTTTTATTTTTGGATACTCATCTTTGGGGTTCAGTAACATTATGATTAGCTACATGTATATGACACAAAATGAGACATATCGTAAAGAACAGCTTGCTCCCACAGACACGATTGCAAATTACGCAAACGATAGTTTATCGATTGCATAGGTAACATATTATATTGTATTTTTATTTTATTTCAAAAGCACAAATAACTTTCCTGACGTTTAAAGATTAAAATGTACAGTAAACATTTCCAACACTTTTTTACTAGTTCTAACTTTTTCTGAAAATGCAATAATTACGCAAGTAGAAAAATGTATTAATTATTGTACATGCTCGTTGTACAGAATTATTAATATGTCAAATTCACAGATGATTTTTTAATAAAGTGCAATCAAATGTCAGTGTTTACAAACAAAAATAGTTTGTAATTGAAGGGCTACAGAATAGTTTAGCATAGGTTTGTATAGAATTACATTAATCAGAATTGTTTTTATATAAGAATATCCTTTTCAAATCATTGTTTTTATAAGCAAAGACTATTCGCCAATTCTAAAAGAATCAAAGTTTTTGGTATTTATAAATTTTTCAAATGCTTAGATTCATTATACTGCTACAACCACAAAATACTCATATTGAATGAAATTACGAAAGTTTGTATGTAGGCAGTTGTTATCACATAGTCCGTGTCTATGTATGTTGGCGTTTGTTTCCTCTAATAGTTGATGTGTTTGCCTTAATATTGCTTTTGACCCGGATTTGTTTCTAGTTTATCAGATTTATGACTATTTAATATAAAATTTTAATCCTGGTATCTATGATGAGTTTATTTGAACAGCGGTAAACTATTATTGCCTTTATTTATTAAAAAAAATAAAGAAAAATATTTAAAAACGGTATAAGTTCCAGTAGTTAGCACTTTTTGTGCTGACATGAATATCATTGATATGGTTATATTATAAATTAACTGTTAACAAAATTTTGAATTTTTGAAATACTAAGGCTTTTCTACCTCAGGCATATATATATATATATTACCTAAGCTGGATTTGGCAAAACTTTTAGGAATTTTGGTACTCAATGCTCTTCAACTTCGTACTTTATTTGGTCTTTTTAACTTTTTTGGATTCGAGCGTCACTGGTGAGTCTTTTGTGGACGAAACGCGCGTCGGCGTATATACAAAATTTAGTCCTGGTATCTATGATGAGTTTATTTCCATAAGTTTCCAACTGAGACAGAAACATAAACATTAAGAATAACAAAACCTTAATCAAGTGTACCTCCTAACTGGAAGGCATGCAGTTATCGTTCCGTTATTGTAATCATGTTAACTTGCTGTTTTATTCATTATAAGATAAATTCAAATGAGTGTCGTTTTGAATTAGATTTAATGTTAAAAATTGCTTAGGAATAATGCATCGGTTAGTAGACAATAAAAAAATCGTATACAAAACTACTGACAAAAATAATAGACATTTTTCTACTTGCGTAATTATTGCTTTTTCAGAAAAAGTTAGAACTAGTAAAAGAGAACAAAAGATAAAACAGAAACAAACGTATACATTTGTACATAGATAAAACACGTCCGCAAATGTTTTTTTTTAAAGAGCAATATATATAAAGAGCATTTGTTAGCCCTACGTAGGCAAAAGGATCAGGAAATACCTCGTTGAATGTAAAGTGGCAAAACAATTGTATCTGTAACCTATCAACAATAACCCTATAAGTGGATATTGTCACCTTCCTAATAACTATATATAGTATCGAATTTGTACTTCCTCGTTTGTGAGTTTAGCATCTTTCTAAGAGATGCTAAGCTGTTGACAAAACATTCGTGGTGTAAAAAACGTTGTTTCAAAAATGTATTGTCGAGGAATTATAACGATTCGACGACATCTATCTTTTTTTCTTTTTTCTGGTTTCTGGTTTTTTTTTTGTCCTTGTTAGTCAGTATTTCGGTTTTAATCTTGATCTCGCTAGGTTTGTGAGAAAAATCAGTAATCAATTTACGAGAAAAAAAAACTATCATGTGATAGCTTTAGGCATTTAACAAATAATTGTTTGGCTACACATGTCACTTCAATGATTTTTTAACAATTTTTATAAAACATGGGGTACTTCACTTTAAACTTCTGATCCAAACAGTTTTTTTATACTATGAATCAAAGATGAGGGTTTGATAAAGAATGGGATTTGTTATTAGATTTTGTATAATATGCGATACAATCAGTAGAATTACAGATCATGCGACTACTTTTGTGCAAAGATGTTAGACGACAAAAACATGTATCGGTCAATCAAATCGGTCAATCAAATTGTAATTGTGACCTTAAACGTTACGCATTGTTGATTTTCGTTGCTCTTTCCCGGAACAATATGTAACAAATGTTTCCGTGTAAAGTCGTACGCTTGTTAACGAAGTTTGTCTAGTAGCATCTTGTCCGAGGAGCATATTACAAAGTAAATAACACGAGATCAACGTTTTGAGGTACAATGCATGTCGAAGATAAGACAATTACAAAAACAGATGCATAACCAAATAGCAATGACTAAAAAACGACTAAATAAGACAACTAAACGACACAGTGAATACTAAAACTTAAAAAAACACATACAAAAAAGCTTCTAGCGTCAATGTTGAAGTTTGCAATAGACCAACAGATAATGAGAAAATAAACAGAAAGAAGAGGAAAAGTCTTCAACTCAATATAAAACTTTCTACGACTAGTTGTTATTTTGTTATCCTAATTTGCAAGTTTGATTTGTTTGAGCTTTTTATATTGCCATTTGTTAAGGGACTTACGGCTTTGATTTTGCCATTGAAATGCCTCACTTTGACTGTGCGATGAAAAAATGAAACATTAGCGCTGTTTAATTGCTTTTCGTGTGTTTTGTTTGCTGTGCATGTTATGACTTGGTGGCATAGATGAATATTCCATATCTCTGTTTTCTGTATTAATAATACAGTGCACATGCTAATTATTTTGCTTGCGTCTTGTATACATAAATATTTTCACATACCTTTGTATTCTATCCAAGGGGAGTATTTTGCATATGCACCTATCCATGCCAAAACAGGTGAGCTGGTACATGTATCAGTCACAACAACTTCATTTCGTGATAATCCAGTAACATTGCAAGTCCCTGTCAGGTCATCTGTAGAACCTGTTACATTCTGTTTTGACAAATAAATGTTGATAGTGTCTGAAAAAAAAGAAGCAATTTCAATGCTTTACCAAGTCAGGAATGACAGTTGTTATCCATTATTGGGGATTTGATTTTACCATTTGATTACGGACTTTCCGTTTTAAATTTTTCACGGAGTTCGGTATTTCTGTTTTTTTTTTCTAACAGCTTTCTGATGAAATGATGGATCTGAAATTGTTAACCTATTCAAAATATGAGTAGTGAAAAATTTGCATATTTCATTGAGGAAACAACTTTGTTTGTTCATTTAACAAATGTTTAAGTTCTGCAATTTTTGTTATATATATATTATATTCTTTAAAAAATATATACTTTTTTGTAATTTGTAAGATTAACTATGACGTGTTTCATTACATCAATTCACTTAAATATTCATACGTAAGAAGCTATAAGTATTAAAACCAGTAGGAATCAGAGTGTCCTTGTTTAACAAGGGAATGATGCTGCAATGGTTACTGTTGTACATAAACTATAACCTTACAGGAAGATCAAACTTGAAAATAATCAGATAAATACAGTTTTGAAGTACTTTTCACAAATAGTCTTAAGAGTAAAAATACTGTCTCGTAAGGCATACACATTTCAGTATAACTTCAAATTTTAAAGATTGTTTTTTTTGGGGGGGGGGGGGGGGGGAGGGATTAGAGTCGCTGAAGAGGTACTTTCTCATTGTAGGTTTAAAAGTAGATTAAAAAAACATCTCGCTTTGAGACATATCGATGATGTCCTGTTACTTAATACTAGTAATCAAAATTTTAAACTTACTGTGCAATCATAATTGTATGCACTCTCTATTTCCGGATAACGGCTAAGTTTTATTGTTAAGAACTACTTGTGATAAGACACTTGATATTTTATGTTTCCTTATCATGAGAAATAGTAAAAATGTTATAAACTCACATTAAAAAAGAAAAACTAAATGACAATAATGTAAACATGAAAAATTGATACAAAAGTTCAAAAGATTGTCACTCTGTGATCCTCAATTAATATCCATAGTAAAAGAGGGATGAAAGATGCCAAAGGGACAGTCAAACTCATAAATCTAAAATAAACTGACAACGCCATGGCTAAAAATGAAAAAGACAAACAGAAAAACAATAGTACACATGACACAACATAGAAAACTAAAAAATAAATAACACGAACCCCACCAAAAACTAGGGGTGATCTCAGGTGCTCCGGAAGGGTAAGCAGATCCTGCTCCACATGTGGCACCCGTCGTGTTGCTTATGTGATTACAAATCCGGTAAATAGTAAATTTGGTAGGTCACATTCATGAAAGGGAAGGGGATTGTAGTTACGACGTAAGGAACATATCCGATATCATTTGTGAAACGGTTATTCCATAACGGTCAACCAACTCGTGATGGCGTCCGTAAAATTTACGAAGGGATGATTTCAACTTCACCATTTGGAACTCTTGGTTTAATAGCTTCCTTGTGAACAGTAACTATTCACTTTTTATTGTTGTATAAAAATCAGAAATATAATGTACTCAGAATTAAATTAAATCATAATAAATCTATGTTAGGAGCTTGTTGAAACAGAAAAATGATGGTTTCAAATATTATTATTGTTTTACGCCCTGTCATCTTTGACTTCCGATAATTTGAGGTGTTTATTTTTGGGAGATATTTTTTGTACTTTGTCAAGAGAGAGGAACCTCTGTTTTACATTGATTCCTCCCTCAGTTTGTGTTACCCAGTCTTAAGTATTTTTATGTTGCGTTTTGTAGATTGGTGTTTTTCCTTTTGGTTGATTTTTTTGCCGTGACATCATTTTTTTCGACTAATGAGTATGATTATCTATTTAGTATCCCTTTGGTATCTTGCACCTCTCCTCAAAATACTTATTACGTTATCTAAATCTATAGTTTGGTCGAATACTTTATAGCGAGTGTAGTTATAACACTAAGAAGCGAAAAGACATCTGAATGATTGAATACTAAAATTTATGATAAAAGGGATGATTTTTCATTTCCTATCGTTAATTATCCGTTTTTAGATGGTGACGTTCCCTTGTCACCATCTTACGGTGTTTATATATCTCAACTTGTACGATTCGCTCGTGTATGTAACAATGTTTTAGATTTTAACGAGAGAAATTTATGTATTACTGAAAAATTATTACACAAGGGTTTTCGATATCACAAACTAGTCAAAACATTTACTAAATTTTATCATCGGTATAAAGACATCATTCGTAAATATAGCTCAACATGCAGACTTCTAATACGTTCAGGTATTTCACATCCAATTTTTTATGGAAATATTCTTTTTAAAGCACAAAGGTGTCAGTGTTCACCTCAGAAACCTACAAAACCTTTGAATAGACTTATTAAGAAGGGATATAATTACGATACTGTTGTCAAGTCATTAAAGATTGCATATTTTGGCGTTAATATTGAGTCACTGATAAGGTCTTTGCATCGGAACTAAACACATTTATTCTAAAAACAGTTGTTGGCATGATACGGGTTATGTTCTTCTCATATATGTTATGATGGTATGATACTAAACCCCTAACGGGAAGGATTGTGCCTGATGTTCATATGATGAAATCATAATCTTTCAGTCAGTTTAGTTGAAGTCTGGAGCTGGCATGTCAGTTTACTGCTAGTAGTCTTTTGTTATTTATGTATTATTGTCATTTTGTTTATTTTCTTTGGTTACATCATCTGACATCAGACTCGGACTTCTCTTGAACTGAATTTTAATGTGCGTATTGTTATGCGTTTACTTTTCTACATTGGTTAGAGGTATAGGGGGAGGGTTGAGATCTCACAAACATGTTTAACCCCGCCGGATTTTTGCACCTGTCCCAAGTCAGGAGCCTCTGGCCTTTGTTAGTCTTGTATTATTTTAATTTTAGTTTCTTGTGTACAATTTGGAAATTAGTATGGCGTTCATTATCACTTGACTAGTATATATTTGTTTAGGGGTCAGCTGAAGGACGCCTCCGGGTGCGGGAATTTCTCGCCACATTGAAGACCTGTTGGTGACCCTCTGCTGTTGTTTTTTATTTGGTCGGGTTGTTGTCTCTTTGACACATTCCCCATTTCCATTCTCAATTTATATATCATGATGCAAAAGAGTAAATGTATATAAAAAAAAGAAATGTGGGATGATTGGCAATGAGATGACTCTACACCAGATACCAAAATGACGTAGAAGTTAACACCTATAAATCATTGCACGGCTTTCAACAATGAACAAACATTGTACCATATAGTAAGCTATGAAAGGCCTCGAAATAAAAAATGTTATAAACAATTCAAAGAGAATGAACGTTTGTATTAAAATTATATCAACAAAATCAATCAGACTATAAAATGACCACATGTCCAATCTTGATATGTTGTATATAAAAAGAAAAAAATACATAATTATTAAATCTTACAGATTTGTAGTATAAACAAAAAGAACATACCTGAATCACATTTGCATATAAACACTGATAACAATCCATTTAGATATATGATACACGTTATATACATTCCATTCATGTTCGTCTAACAAGGAGGAAGAGAAAAACATGACCAGCGAGTGAATGAAGAGATTTTCCGGTCGGAAATTGAATCAAGTATTTAAGTAACGCTACATTAAAAACGATTAAAGAGTGTAACAACGCAAAGTTCCGAATAAACGGGGGATGTAATAGGTATATAAATAAAGTTGTATAATAAGTGGCTGATTTGTCACATAAAGTAACAATCCGGATCTTTAGGAGGATGTTATATATTATCTTTTTTTCCCCTGAAGCTTGTATGCAATGAACAATTGTTTATAGTTTAAATTAATGCACTTTTGTACAGTATGGACTTTGCTCATTGGTGAAGGCCGTACGGTGACATAAATTTGTTAATTGCTGTATCATTTGGGCTCTTGTGGAGAGTTGTCTCATTGGCAATCATACCACATCTTCTTTTTTATTTTTCTATGGCGTTGTTGTCTTGATTTACGATTCTGACAAAACCTATTGCGACCACTAGAAACAAAGCACTAATACAGAGTATGGGGTATTCATAGCATAATCATACAACATCCTAATGCGATGTATAGATGAATTTTTACATAGCGAAATATATGCTTGTTTTTTTATAGTGATTTAGATTGTAACATAATATTGACTGCTGTACACTCATTTTTGACATTTTTACCTGTAAGTCTCGTATGTTTGTTTTGTTCACATTTGTTTGTCAATATAATGTTATTTGATGCAACTGTCATACAAGTGAGAGGATTAGCAAGCGATAAAGCCAGGTTTAATCCACCATTTTCAACATAAGGTAATGTCTGTACTAGTTCAGGAATATGACAGTTGTTATCCATTAGTTTGATGTGTTTGATCTTTTGATTTTGCAATTTGATTAGGAATTTTCCGTTTTAAATTTTCCTTGGAGCTCAGTATTTTCGTTATTTTACAGGGCAGCTAGATCTTAGACAATTACTGTGTAGATAACGAGAGGTGTTTATCAATAAGGTAACAGTTCATCAAGCTGTTCAAAATTTCCATACAAAAAATACCAGAAAGAATCAGTTTAGTTCTGCTTCAAACTAAGATAATAATTTCCTTGAGTCCAAAAATCTGTATGACGTTACGCACGTTATTGTGTCAATACTGTGTATTCAACAAGTCCACACTAATAAACAGCTTTTCTGTAAAATCATAACAGTTAAGATATTTAAAACTTATATCCATAGACTAGACAGGTAAATACTATTTCGAAAAAGAGTGCAAATTGTTTTATCATACTTTACTATAGTCAAAAATAAGGACAACATATTGACAACACGTCAAAAATATGCGTGTCAGACGTAACAGACTATACGCATAATAACTTTAGCAGGAGTGTTTGTGTTCTTCAAAGCAGTGTTATATCCACGAAAATTCGAATGAATGATATGCTTTATATATAAAGTATTACAATATTACTGAATATGCGTTCCTGTAACGACCAACGCTATTTTTTGGTAAAAACAAATAGTGGTCATTATGGTCAGATTTAGGAAAATGTTAAGTTATCAAAATTTATAGGTTTTAAAATATAAGATTATATGATATTTCGTTTGTGTAAATTATGCTCACAAAAGTTCATACATAGACCATATCAGAATCGAATTTTTGCAGCACTCACACTTCATATAAAAATGCAACGGCTTCTGGCAAATGTCTTGCAAGATGTCCAATGTCGGATTTTGAGTTTTTTACAAATAAATTGGCATTTGCGACGCTACTCATTGAAAAATTAGATTAGTTGCATGCTACATAGTGTTTTTCCGTAAATGTGCTTTAACTTTGCAAAACAGCTACATAGTTTTTAACAATTTGCGTAGTCAAAACGACTTCGTTTTCAAAGAAATGAAATGTCTTGCAAGTTTGTCCACTGGACGATTTTCATACGTTTTCAACGTTGTCTATTCGGGGGTACGCTATTTATGGTGGATCATCTGTATACTTCCTCAGACAGAATTTTCTTGATGGTCAGATACTGTCAATAAGACCACAAAGTATAAAAAAAAAATCCGATGACTGGGTTTGTTCGTTTAGATGAGGTTCTTAAGTTGTGAAAAAGTTAGTATCCTGAGAGGATAAAAAATCCTCTTTTTCAAATTTTCAAATTTGGGAAGCGTAAAACTTCGATTTTTTTTTATTTCTCTGCAATAAGATTCATATTTTAAAACTTGAAAGTGAAAATGAAATTGGACCTAAAAGCGTGCCATTGGCTATATACCTCTCCACATCATACAAAGCTTGTAAATATATGAGATGAATTATAATTAACCTTTTATTTCTGACAATCGTTTCATTTCTTAATCTAATTGTACCGCTATTACTAAATTGAATTTTATAAGCAAGACCCGTTTAACTTGTAATTCCCGACAAACTTTTTATAGTAAAGCAAAATATATATCTTCCTCCTTTTTGGATCTAAATGGGGAAACATTGCATTTTATTACGTTTTATGTCAATTGGTCTCTGGTAGAGAGTTGTCTCATTGGCACTCATCATACCGTATATATATCTTCTCATTTCATATAGATTTATGCATTACCCAAATACGATATATTTTGTTGTTTGTTACTTACGTTACTTTCAGTGGGAAATATTTCATGCATATCCAGTACAACTAATCATTAAGAAGTATCCATATTGATATGCAAACAAAAATTACAAGCGAAATAAAAAAAACTTATCCCAAATAATCATTAATCGCCGTAAAACGTAAGAAATTGACGTTATCATTTGAGACGCAATATCGTGCTTAACGTCTATGTCTCCCAACTCACGACAAAATAAATATATAAAGGTAAAGTTTTATATGCTTGGAATTGGATGTAAATAAACAGGAAGTTGAAACTCGGAAGGAAAAATTTTAATCTCTGTAGGTTTATAAACCTAGCTATAGATGACATAAATAGATATTTAGCAACAAGAATTTATTAAAAGTTTTGGTATGTGGCAGAATAAATTTGACAAAACATTAACATTCTGAGAGATATGAAAATTTCCTGACCCTCTTAAAGTCATACTTCCCTTTGACGATGGTATCAAAAATATTAATTTCCTTGTGTCAATAAATCTTCATAACTCAATTCGCAACGGATTGGGTTGGGAATTAAAAAAGCAGGAAGTTGGAACTTCCAGGATCAAACATTATTGCTCTCTGTAGATAAAATCAACTTAAATAACTTAAATAGATATTTTTTGACAAGTATTCATTAAATTGTTTAGTACGCTGCCATATAATTTGGTTTTAGTACACAATCAATGGCTAATAAGGAAGTTATTAATCAAATGTTCTAAATGGTTATTAGTTTAAGTCGTCTATCCAATAGTTATAAAACAGACACAACCGTGAGTGTGTTGACCCTATGGAATATCTGTGTAACAGATGAATATGCGTATTTTCAAACTGTCGTCATTAGTTGTAAAAGGTACCAGGATTATAATTTAATAAGCCCTACGCGCGTTTCGTCTACATAAGACCCATCAGTGACGCTCAGATCAACATAGATAGAAAGCCAAACAAGTACAAAGTTGAAGAGCATTGAGGACCCAAAATTCCAAAAAGCTATGCAAAATACGAACAAGGTAATATATGCCTGGGATGAGAAAATCCTTAGCTTGGTAACGATTTTTCTCTCTTTATATATCCTCAATTCCACTGCTTATGTCAAAAACTATTAAAAAAAACTGAACATTTTATATGAGTCGAGGTAAGTCATAGAACTAACTAATTAGTTGTACTTCAGACCACTATTTCGTCTCTTTTTTTAAATCTCCCTTTTGTACTTCCGCCTGTTTTTCCCTAACATAATTTTGAAAATAGTACGACGGGTGCAACATATGAAGCAGAAGCTACTTACCCCTTGGCAGCGCTTGAGATCAAACCTCGTTTTTGGTGGGGTTCGTGTTCCTCTGTCTTTTGTTAGCAATAAATAATTTTGAAAAAAAGTAAGAATTTATGAGATTACCGTTCCCTGGATTTCTTACAAATTAAGCTTACTGTTTGTGTCATATATGTGCATATATGTTTGAAATCAGTATCAATAGAGTTGATAGACAGTATTTAAAATGGTAAATTAAATAATTTCTTTAAGGTGTATCATTGGCAACAATCTGCATTTATATGCTATAAAAGAATGCAAAAGGGGTCGGGGTGTATGGCTAAAGATGTCACATGTTTTCCAAAAATTTGACTAGAAGTACGATTTCAATATAATAAATGATACCTTTTCTGAAACTGTTTACATATATCTATCAACAAATCAAATAAAACTCATGTCTTTCATCTCAGTTTTTGGTAAAATTGTGTCAAAAACTTCGTGTAGAAAAAAACTTTGTAAACATTACATTAATTTCTAGCCGGACTCGGTATGGAATTTGCTTATTGTTGAAGGCCGTACGGTGACCTAAAGCTGTTATATATAGTTTCTGTGTCATTTGGTCTCTTGTGGAGATGTAATTATACCACATCTGCTTTTTTATAAAGCTATGAAAATACGGACATTCAAACAGAAAATAGCCCATAAAACATGTAAAAATACTCTGGGTGTTCTTAGACCCTTCTTATAAACCAACTTTAAAGGTTATATTAAACTAGTACTCAGATGTTTAAAAAATAATTAGATTCATGATTGCATAATAACTCCCATATCTGAAAAATCCACTAGGCAAAAATGCGTAACCACACTCCTAACTGTGTATTGTTATCTTAATGATTAACCACTCTCCTAACTGTGTATTGTTAACTTAATGATTAACCACACTCCTAACTGTGTATTGTTAACTTAATGATTAACCACACTCCTAACTGTGTATTGTTAACTTAATGATTAACCACTCTCCTAACTGTGTATTGTTAACTTAATGATTAACCACACTCCTAACTGTGTATTGTTAACTTAATGCGTAACCACACTCCTAACTGTGTATTGTTAACTTAATGCGTAACCACACTCCTAACTGTGTATTGTTAACTTAATGCGTAACCACACTCCTAACTGTGTATTGTTAACTTAGCTTTCTATGATTTGTCTTTTAATCGATTTGGAACAATTCAGTTGTTATATATGAAACGGATATTCCATAAAGGTCAACCAGTGCCCATTTTACTCGTCCGTTAAATTAAAGACGACAAATATCAACATATAAAAGAGGGACTAAAGGTACCAGAGGGACAGTCAAACTCATAAATCGAAAATAAACTGACAACGCCGTGGCTAAAATTGAAAAAAGACAAACAGACAAACAAAAGTACACACGACCCAACATAGAAAAATAAAAGAATAAACAACACAGTGAACTCGAGGTCTAACAGCTTCATTGCTCGTATGACCAGCAACCAATATAGCAGACTAATTGTTGTTTTACATCATGAATACTTCGAAGGAATGTGAACTTTACAACTACATGACCTTTATCCATTTTTCGAAAGTTGTAGGTATATACAATGCTAACTGACTGAGTCAACAAACATTGCTATATCTACATGTATGTAACTGTTTAAAGAATAACTGCAACCTTTTGAAAACTGAACTAGTTTTTAAAATTTCGTGATTCAGAAGCGCTTTAAAATATTGAATCGATATAGAACAATACTCTGTATGTTAACCCTTGCACAAAAAATTAAAATGGATCAGAAGTGGCAATTGCTAGAAGCAGCATTTAATCAACAAAATCAATTGTAATATTTATATCTTATTATGTAATCATAATTTGATCGATCTTGCAAGTGTTACTTAATTTTTTATTTGTTTCTAACACTGTTGTATGTAATTTCACATGTTTCATCATGAAAAATACAAAAAATACACACAAAGAACATTAATTTAACATCCAACACTATATAACGACGATCTTCATTCATGCATATATATATTTAGCTCTGATCCTTTCTCCGAATTTAGATACAAATTAGGTCTTTTATGGTTTAAACAAAGTTTGTTTTGAGTTTTCGGTTTTCATTTATGTTGGACTCGAGCATCACTGAAAAAACATGTTTAACCCCGCCGAATTGTGACGCCTGTCCCAAGTCAGGAGTCTCTGTTGTTAGTAAGATTATATTTTTTTTAATTTTTTTTTTCATTTATATGTTTTGTAGTTTAGTTTGACGTCCATAATCACTAAACACGAACACATTTTTGTTGAGGGGACAGTCGACACGCCTCGTGGTGCGGGTGTTTCTCATTGTATTAGAGACCCATTGGTGGCCTTCAGCTGTTTTCTGCTCTTTGGTTGGTTGTTGTCTCTTTGACACATTTCCCATTTCTGTAATCAATGTTATGAAATGTCAAAATGCGCATCTTATGTTGTGAAATTGGTACCGTTTATGCTATTAACTTCGATTTATTGTAAATTACGTTTGGTTGTCTAAATGTCCGCGTTTATGACATAGGAACCAATCAGAATTTCCAAAAACAGCAAATTCCCATTATATAAAAGAGTTCTATTTCCAGATTTCCTTGCTGTGTTTTTGTCGTTGGGCTGCTGGTTTTATATGTTTATTTGTTTAGCATAATGATATGCCAAAATGTCATAGTTAGTTATATTAAGTATCTGATAATTAGCTACGACTGTATTATTGTAGAATTCAACAGACATGAAAAGATATCTGTAATTGTCATTTTGGATACCAAGAATGACAGCTAATCACACTGGGCACAATCGAAGTTGTGCAAGTATCCCCAATGTGGGTCCAATGCTCTCAAATCTAGTTTTGGGCTGGAATTCAGCTTACTTTGTGAAAAATCATACAGAGTGGAAAAAATATACCGACGAGGATATCACTGCCATGCTGGACTTTTTAATTGACAACATATTTGTTGAATTTGGAGGTTTGGTTTTCCAACAGACTATTGGAATCCCAATGGGTACCAATTGCGCTCCTCTACTTGCCGATTTGTTTGTATATTCCTATGAAGTAGAATTTATCCAAGGGCTTGTACAGAAAGGAGAAAAGAAATTAGCAGTCTTTTAATTTCACCTTTCGGTATATTGATGATGTACGGTCTCTTAATAATAATAGATTCAGTGATCACTTACATTTAATATATCCAAGTGAACTTGAAATTAAAGATACCACCGACATAGATAAATCTGCTTCATATTTATACCTTTTTCTCGAAATGACTACTGATGGTAGGTTGAATACCAAAATTTATGACAAACGCGATGATTTTAATTTTTCTATAGTCAACATCCCTGCGGCACCAGCATATGGAGTATATATGTCTCAATTGATACGTTACTCTAGAGCTAGCTCAAAGTACGTTGATGTTGTTGAACGAGGAATACTGCTTTCTCAAAAGTTGCTAAGACAGGGCTATGAATCAATCAAATTAAGGTCAACACTCAAGAAATTTTACGGTCGCCATCATGAGCTGATTGGCCATTATGACAAAAGTGTGTCAGAAATCATATCTGATATTCTGCCTCAGTCATAATAACCTTCCATCATCACCGAACTGAACAAAGAAATAACACGACGGGTGCCGTATACGGTGCAGGAAGTGCTTACCCTTCCGGAGCACCTGATTTCACTCCCGGTGTTTAGTGGAGTTCGTGTTGTTTCTTAATTATTATTACTGTTGATGTAGATGTCCTTTGGTTTTGTGAGTCTTTGTTTTTTACTCCTTGGTTTTGATTGTTATTGTCTTCCACTGCCTAAGTAAAAAACTATATATAAAAAAAACAAAAAAAAAAACAAAAAAAAAAAAAAACAACTCAGCACTTTGTATTAGATGCATCACATGTACTCTTTTTATTTAGATCAATATAAAAAAAAATTGACAACAAAAATGATAATGACAACTCGACTTTACTGTGACGTCTTTTCCAGCAATGAACTTGTTTTTCTCTCTTGTGGATATATAGGTATTTGTACCTATAAAATAATATTAAATGCATATGATACGAATTTATACATAAAGTGATATAATGAAAGTTTTGCAGAGAGCTGTTTTGTTAACAAAACTGAAATATGAAGCATTTTTCATTCATTTATGAACCCGAAAATTTGATTTTAAGTGGGCTTTCCTGAAAATAACAGTTTATCTCATAATCATCTATAGTTATTGATTGATTGGTTGATAAGCGTTAAACGCAACTTTCAACACTATCGTTCTATGTCGTTACAATGAGTTTTTATTGTTGGAGAAAGCAACACTTAGCGGCAGTGTCCGGAGAGAACCACCTACCTTCAGAAGGAAAACGGACAATCCTAGTCAATTAAGGTGGGAGTCGAGTGCACCTGCCTGGTGCGGCTTTCGAACTGACAACCTCAGTGTTGACTGGCTAGTGATACAGTAGTTCGACTACTTAGACCACTTGGCCACCGACGCCCCTCTATAGTTACATGTATGTTATTACAATCCTAGTCAATTAAGGTGGGAGTCGAGTGCACCTGCCTGGTGCGGCTTTTGAACTGACAACCTCAGTGTTGACTGGCTAGTGATACAGTAGTTCGACTACTTAGATCACTCGGCCACCGACGCCCCTCTATAGTTACATGTATGTTATTACAATCCTAGTCAATTAAGGTGGGAGTCGAGTGCACCTGCCTGGTGCGGCTTTTGAACTGACAACCTCAGTGTTGACTGGCTAGTGATACAGTAGTTCGACTACTTAGACCACTTGGCCACCGACGCCCCTCTATAGTTACATGTATGTTATTACAATCCTAGTCAGTTAAGGTGGGAGTCGAGTGCACCTGCCTGGTGAGGCTTTTGAACTTTATAGTTACATGTATGTACTTGTATGTTATTACATATTCGTTTCTTGATTTGAATGTTAATATAATTTTTAATTTGAGTGTTTGAACTTTTGGAAATTAACTCAAATAAGCTAGAGCGCTGCTCTTGTTTCTTATTTAATTTTCGTAATTACTTGTATATATACTTCGCACTTGTTAAATTAGCTACTATACATGATGAATTCATTACTTAGATAAGTTTACACCATTAACTTACAAAATTAAATCAAAATGGCTCTGTCGTCATTACATAATGACTATTTTGGTCCAGGACTTTTTTTTGTTCCATAAAGCTCCATTGACCAAGAGTCTAGTCCAACTATAAAAGAATAAAAATATACTTAACCAAAATATAAAAACAAATGAAAACAAATTACACATTTATCAGGTACCTTCCATGGTCATTTCGAGTCAATACTCATTTGCGTCGTAATAAAGAAAAACACATAAACACGAATCACACCTTTATCGGGCACTTTCTATGGTCATTTCGGGTCATCCGCGTCGTAATAAAGAAAAACACATAAACACGAATCACATATTTATCAGGCACCTTCAATGGTCATTTCGAGTCATCCGCGTCGTAATAAAGAAAATAACACATAAAAACAAATCACATATTTTTCAGGCACTTTCCATAGTCATCCACATCGTAATAAAGATGTCCCTCGTCACGTTACAGAAAGAAGAAAAACCCCGATCGATGTCTCTATTTGCTGCAAAAAAGCATGGTCATATTACGGCTTCTACTTATGATAAGAGTAAAGACTTCTTGATGCAAAATGACTTTTTTTTTTAAAGTTTAAAGTCATCTTAGCTGCAGTAGTAAATAGTTTGTTACGAATACACAAGTATTATTGCCATAGCTTTAGTTTGCATCTTCATTCTGGCTCGTTCACTCTAAAAAGTGTATGTCCCGTTTTTCTTTTTGCTCATTGTAATTATATAATGTGTTGATCTTATATTTTCACAGCTATGATTTTGCATTTTGTGTCTATAAGTTCTACCAGTACTAACCTTCAACAAACGGGTTTACAGATTTATACATAAGTTTCCACAGTCCTTGGGGAGACTCTCCCCAAAGATGCAAAACTTTGTAGGTGTACTCGAATGAACCCTCCTCCGGGAACGCCACAGCGTCATTATATCTTTCGTTCTGGACCTGTATCCTGGTTCCGCCGGGCGATGTCAACTCAAGCTCTAATGTTCCTCTGAATGCTGAATAACGTACATTGACGGTGACCAGAACATGCTCCAGAAACTTCATACCACAATCCTTAAGACCTACCCTGATGGCGGATTTCCCTAATGCTTCACCTGTGACATTCCTACAAAAATCAAGAAAATGGTTTGACTTTTATAAAAGCATAGTAAAGTTGAAAATAAAAACAATGAAATCAAAAATGCGATGTGGTAATGGATATAACAATAAGTATTAACAATTCTGGAACGACCATTAACTTCAAAAGGGAGGGGTTATGGTTGTTTTCGTGAAAAAACATTCTGAACTCCGATTTGTTAAAAAAAAATGTTTTTACCAAGCAGATTACAATTTTTTTTATTGTGAATCCAGATTTTCTTTTTACTTTATAATGTTAAATTTCGAAAATAATAATTTGATTGATAGTGTCAAAAAATTTAATAGGAATGATCGCTCTTTGTCCGGGAATTTTTTCCTGAAAAAAACATATATACCACCACTCCTTTTGAAGTTACTCCCCAACAAATGTTTATCTATTTTAGTCCCATAGGTCATGGTAACCAATTATGTCTGTTTTGGGTGTCTCACACGATTTAATCAACAGTTACCTAACGGAACTTTGAACAACTGCCATACCAAATAGAAGATTTACCTAGATAAAAAAATCCAGGTAAAATCCACCGTTTTCTTTGAAAAATACTTCTATATACACCAAGTGAACGGTATGACAGATGTTGTCCAATCGGTTCGTTGTTTTGTATAGTCAAACTTCAAGTTTGATTTTGTCAGGTTTCAATAATTTTTTTTTGATAAACCTTGGAGTTCAGTATTTTGTGCACACGTTAGATATAGAAAAATCAACAGAATACACCTCTGTTACTTGTACTCACTTGTTAACACCAATAGGCCCCAAAACTGTGCAGGATATTTGTTCCGGAACTGTTTTCCATTTTTTAGCCAAACCAACCACTTCTTTGGCATCCAATAGACCGAATCCCATTTTACGATTAACTTCAAAATATTAATAATTAATGAAATAATCGACTACATGTCAAGATAAAACAATAAACGTACAAAAACTTATGTCGGCAAAATTTCAATTAATTTGTACTCATAGCGAGTACTAGATAAGCTAAATATTTGTTTATTATGTATTTAGTACTTATTATCTCATTTCCAATATTAGATCAGAATGAACTCACAAATCAAGCTTATTGGTAACAAGTACATTTTAAAACAAGAAAGTGTCTATAGTACACGGATGCCCACTTGCACTTACATTATCTATGTTCAGTGGACCATGGAACTGGGGTCAAAACTCTAATTTGGATTAGCATATCATTGGAAACATGTGTTTTATGTTTCAAGTTGATTGGACTTCAACTTCATCAAAACATACATTAACCAAAAACTTCAACTTAAAGCGGGACAGACGGAAGTTTCATTTATTTCATATCATAGAAAATCGTCAGAAGAAAAACTGTATTATAATTTCAGAGATCATTACATGTGGAAAAATAAATGAGACAAAAATTGACAAATTAGTTGAAGGTCAATTTCAGTTTTTGTATGTCCTTCATGTCATATACATTGGCTGTACATGTGTGCTGTGTGCAAGCAAGTATTCGACATAAAAGTAATGAGATGTGGTATGATTGCCAATGAGACAACTATCCACCAAAATGAATTGAATGTAATCAGGTATTGGCAACCGTACGGCCTTCAACAACGAAAAAAAAAACCATACTATATAGTAGGCTATAAAAGGTTCCAACATTAAACTTATGAAACAATTCAATGCAGTAATTAATGACCTACTTTATAAAAAAGCAATTCCCAAAAAACAAATATGACAGCCGTGAATCTACGACAACCACTTAACTAAAGGCTCCTGATTTAGTACAGGCACATACAGAATATGGTGGGATTAAAACGTTTTAGTGAGCGCACAATCTTCCCAAACCCGGGACAGTGGTGTAACAGTTCAACATAAGAACAAACTATAAAAACCAGTTGGAAAAGGCTTAACTTAGTAGATGGATACAAAACAGTAAAAGTTTAAACATCAAGCAAAAACACAGACCAGACGTGGCAGAGTATCCATTCCTCATCCCTAACTACAAAAAGGTACACAGTCGAGATCTTAAAGTAAAAATAAAATTGAGAATGGAAATGGGACCTATGACAAAGAGACAACAGCCGACCAAAGTGCATATAACAACCGAAAGCCACAAATGGGTCTTCAACGCAGCGGAGGTAGTCCTCAGCTGGTCTCTAAATAAAATTGTGTACTAGTTTAGTGGATACTTACACATAAATCCATATTTATTTCGACGCCATTTTGTCTCCTCATCTTTAAAACGACGTGCATTTGATCCTCGGATGATGATGTGTTGAACATCACGCCATGTTAAACCGTTACTGAAAATGGATATAGCTAATGTGTTTTTTACTTCTCTCAATAGAAAAGTAATACACTTCTCTCAATAGAAAAGTAATACTACCATACAGTTGTCACGAATTTATATCTTCAATATTTCCCCCGACTGTGTTTTAATCGACCGAGCCATATTCCTTAAGTTTTTGTTTTATTCAATTTCAAACCCGAGAGAGGACCAAATATTTCTATTAAATTAATAGCTAGAGATACCTCTTTTTTTATTGAAGAAATAGAGTAGAATCGTCAGCTAATTGGCAGATTTGCAGGGTATTACTCTTACCTTCTAATTTTAGGTCTAGTCCTTTTAAGTTTTTATTTTCCCTTATCTTTATTGCCATAACTTCTACAGCTAGAACAAATAGTAACAATCATAACGGACATCCTTGTCTCCCATTCATATATCATATTTGATTTTATTAATAGGTTTTTACATAACTTATGCCGTAAGTGTTCTCCTTTGAATAGCCTTAGATTACTAATATCATGACCTTCTGTAACGAGCTATGCTGAATAGGTTTTGTTCATTGTCGAAGGTCGCACTGTTACCTATAATTGATATTATATGTCCTGCATTTTGTAGGACAGAATATTCATTTCTGAATATTCATTAATATATATCATGTCTAAATGATTAAAGTTATTTTTTGCAGCTACTACAAGTCCAGAATATTCATTCCCTCCCCAACCGGCCCCGATTATCAACTCGATACCCCGTTTAACGTGATAATGCAAATTATGTACACCCCAAACTAATTTATCTGTGAATGCCGATCGAACTACGATATTTTACGAGAGTTTCTAACAATGTCGAACTTACTATGAGATTTTGCAAGAGTTTCTCACAATTATACTTACTTAGCTTCTAGCATTAAAGCTATGACACCTGCTGCTACCGGAGCTGCAAATGATGAACCCACTCCGGCAGTTTCGGAACATTCATCATAGGGAACAGTTGACTTCTGAAAGAAGAAAAACAAGAATGTGTCCATAGTAAACGGATGTTCCATTAGCATTATCATTTTCCATGTTCTGTGGACCGTGAAATTGAATATCATAACATGGGGAACATGTAAAATTGAGAATGGAAATGGGGAATGTGCCAAAGAGACAACAACCCGACCATAGAAAAAAACAACAACAGAAGGTCACCAACAGGTCTTCAATGTAGCGAGAAATTCCCGCACCCGGAGGCGTCCTTCAGCTGGCCCCTAAACAAATATATACTAGTTCAGTGATAATGAACGCCATACTAATTTCCAAATTGTACACAAGGAACTAAAATTAAAATAATACAAGACTAACAAAGGCCAGAGGCTCCTGACTTGGGACAGGCGCAAAAATGCGGCGGGGTTAAACATGTTTGTGAGATCTCAACCCTCCCCCTATACCTCTAGCCAATGTAGAAAAGTAAACGCATAACAATACGCACATTAAAATTCAGTCCAAAAGAGGTCCGAGTCTGATGTCAGAAGATGTAACCAAAGAAAATAAACAAAATGACAATAATACATAAATAACAACAGACTACTAGCAGTTAACTGACATGCCAGCTCCAGACTTCAATTAAACTGACTGAAAGATTATGATTTCATCATATGAACATCAGGCATAATCCTTCCCGTTAGGGGTTTAGTATCATACCATCATAACATATATGAGAAGAACATAACCTGTGTCATGCCAACAACTGGTTTTTTTAATAAATGTGTTTAGTTCCGATGCAAAGACCCTATAAGTGTATCAATATTAACGCCAAAATATGCAATCTTTAATGACCTGACAACAGTATCGTAACTATATCCCTTCTTAATAAGTCTATTCAAAGGTTTTGTTAGTTTTTGAGGTGAATACTGACACCTTTGTGCTTTATAAAGAATATTTCCATAAAAAATTGGATGTAAAATACCTGAACGTATAAAATTTAGTAAATGTTTTGACTAGTTTGTGATATCGAAAACCCTGGTGTAATAATTTTTCAGTAATACATAAATTTCTCTTGTTAAAATCTAAAACATTGTTACATACACGAGCGAATCGTACAAGTTGAGATATATAAACACCTCAAGATGGTGACAAGGGAACGTCACCATCTAAAAATGGATAATTAACGATAGGAAATGAAAAATCATCTCTTTTATCATAAATTTTAGTATTCAGCTTTCCGTTAGTGATATAGATATAAAGATCGAGGAAAGGACAGTGGTCATTGTTAGTATTAGCTTTATTTAAAGTAAGTTCAGCAGGATAAATTTCTTTAATATACATACTGAAGTCGTCGTCATTATTGAGAGCCAAAATATCATCCAAATATCTAAAAGTATTATAAAATTTGTTTATCAGATGTTGTTTTGATGGGTCTTTGCTTACTTTTGTCATAAATTGTAACTCATCGCAATACAAAAACAGGTCCGCAATAAGTGGTACACAGTTAGTCACCATTGGAATTCCGATAATCTGACGATATACGGAATTCCCAAAGCGAACAAATACATACTAAGTTTGAATTTGATTGGAATTCAACTTCATCAAAAACTACCATGACCAAAAACTTTAACCTGAAGCGGGACAGACGGACGAACAGACGAACGGACGGACGGACGCATGCACGGACGAACGGAAACACAGACCAAAAAAAATAATGCAAATAAATGGGGCTTAAAAACACTTTTTTTTAAAAACAAATAGAAATATTCCAGTTGCTTCTTTGGGAGTGCCAAAATGTTTTGCAGCAATATCCCTGATTAACACGAAACTTATTCGTATGCCGTCAATAAATATATATATATATATATATATATATATAGTTTTAATAAATGAATCTAACTTAAACGCCATAAAAGTGTTGAACACATTTAGATGAACCTCCAAAAGTGTGGTAAACCAGGCTTTAAATGTGTGTGAACCCACGGGGAAACCAAATGAATAGACCTCGTAAAGTGTGGGATACAAAAAAAAATCTACCACCAAAAGTGTGGAAAACCAGGTTTCAAAATTATGGAAAACCAAATGAATCTACGTCAAATTTGCTCTAAATGCTTATAAAAGTTTCAAAGATATGAGCCATAAACTGCTCCTATGTTCTATTTTTAGCTATGTCAGCCATGTTGGTTAGCACTTAGCAAATGGGTTCATCGGACACATTTTTGAACAAGATACCCTAATAATGATTGTGACCAAGTTTGGTTAAATGTGTCTGAGTAGTTTCAGAGGAGAAGAATTTTTCGAAAGATTACAAAAATTTACAAAATATTGTTAACATTTACTGCTAAGGACATTAACTCCTTAAGGGTCGATTTTTCACCTAGTTGTAAATTTTATTTGATGAGCATTATTGCTGTCTACAGTATATCTTTATCTAATATATTTTATGTCTATGTTCTATTTTTAGCCATTGCGGCCATCTTGGTTAGTTGGCCGGGTCATCGGACACATTTTTTAAATTTGATACCTCAATAATGATTGCGGCCAAGTTTGGTTAAATTTGGCCCAGTTGTTTCAGAGGAGAAGATTTTTGTAAAAGTTAACGACAACGATGACGACGGACGACGAACGCCAAGTGATGAGAAAAGCTCACTTGGCCCTTTGTTTACCACGTTTACATTCTCGTAAATAACTCAGTACGAGTTTCAATTCTTGAGGTTTGTACTCTACATTGCTTTAGTATTTAAATCATCATAGTATATATGAATAAAGATATGTGACAGCAACCCCAAACCACAATTAACCAATTAAAAGATGTACTTACCAAAGATTTATAGTGAACCCCACCACCGTAAGCAGACGTCATTATGTTGGCGCCAAAGCCAGCAGACGGCGACACTGCGTCGAATTCAACGCTGGCAACAGAGATGGCGTATATACTACTTTGTAGATAGGCATTTGCGTTCGAATCACTTCCTCCATTTCCAGCAGCGAATACAAAGATGCTCCCATTGCCTTGTCTACCCTAGAAAATATAGAAATAAAGAGTTGTCTACCCTGGAAAATACAAAGATGCTCCCATTACCTTGTCTACCCTAGAAAATATAAAGATAAAGTGATGTCCCATTACCTTGTCTACCCTAGAAAATATAAAGATAAAGTGATGTCCCATTACCTTGTCTACCCTAGAAAATATGAAAAGTAAAAAGATGTAGTATAAAATTGAGAATGTTAATGGGGAATATGTCAAAGAGACAACAACCCGACCAAAGAGCATAAAACAGCAAAGGCCACCAATGGGTCTTCAACGCAGCAAGAAACTCCCTTACGGCCGGAGATGGTCCTCAGCTGACCAATGATTGCCAAGAGAGATTGCCTTGCCTACCCCATACAATATAAAAAAAAATAAAGAGATGAGATTGCAAATGAGAGATAGCGTTGTCTACCCTATAAAATATAAAAAAAAAGAGATGTGGTTTGATTGCAAGTGAAAAATTACTTTCCTTACTATATAAATTATGAAAATAAAGAAATGTAGTATGTTTGACGATGAAATATTGCCTTGCCTACTCTATAAAATGTAAAAACACATGTAGTATGAGTCAATGAGAGATTGCATTGTCTGCCCTATAAAATGTAAAAAATAAAGAGATGAGATTTGATTGCAATGGAGAAATTGCGTTGCCTACCCTATCCAATATCAAAGATAAGGAGACGTGCTTAGATTGCAAATGAGCCTTGTCTACCCTTGAAAATATAAAAATAAAGAGATTGGATTTGATTGCAAATGAGAGATTGCGTTGCCTGTCCAATAAAATATAAAAAAGACGTTGTTTGATTGCAAGAAAGAAATTGCTTTCCTTACCATATACATTCTGACAATAAAGAAATGTAGTATGATTACAAATGAAAAATTGCCTGGCCTACTCTATAAAATGTAAAAGTAAAAGATGCAGTATGATGGTCAAGGAGAGTTTGCCTTGGCTATCCTATAAAATGTAAAAAATAACAAGATGAGATTTGATTGCAAATGAGAAATTGCGTTGCCTAGCTACCCTTTACAATACTAAAGATAAGGAGACGTGATTAGATTTTAAATGAGAGAATGCATTGTCTACCCCCATAAAATATAAAAAATAAAGAGATAAGATTTGATTGCAAATGAAAGAGATTGCGTTGTCTACCCTATATAATATTTAAAAAATAAAGAGATGTAGTATAATTGCCAATGAAAGATTGCCTTGTCTACATTATATTATATAAAAATTAGTAGATTGCAATTGAAACAAATATAAAACAGAGATCAAATGTTGTGGATTTATTCTAATATATGTCATCGTGCGGCATTCAAAAGCAGAACACCACCCCTCCCTTAATAGTCACCATAAAAATTACCCGACATTACGAAAACGAAAACACGAAAACAAGAACATAACACAAAAAAAAAAAACAGATAGTAAATAATGACAATTTTGTTTTCGTTATTTAAACCTTCAGCTTAATTAGGATATTGGTGGGATAGCGGTACACTAGAACGCTATGTTAAATCATTAACTATATATGTCTATATGAACGACGTTTACTAAGACAACAGGTTTCGGCAGCGTTGCAACACATTAAAAAACAATGTCGTGGTTTCTACGGTAAAAATTATATAATAAAATTACTAAAGAGAACGTGTGACGTTAAAAATAATTACGTGTTTTATATTACAACCAGAACTTAGTGGTACTTTAAATCATTAATAAAACATCAAAAACTTACGTTTGTTACCAAGGATACTAGAGCAGTTTTAGCCCATGAGCAAGAAAACTTACGTTTGTTGCCAAGGATACTAGAGCAGTTTTAGCCAATGAACAAGAAAACTTACGTCCGTTGCCAAGGATACTAGTGCAGTTTTAGCCATTGAACCAGCAGGATGGAAGTCAGATGTCGTGTCTGGTCCCCAGCTGTTAACATAGATAGACACATCAGAAGAATAATGTGCCAAAGCTCTTCCTACTTGCGCATCACTCAGGTCGATACTTTCTTGAGTTTCCCCAAGAAGACCAATAGCTGAAATATTTATTTTTGAGTTACTAGTAGGTTTAATTATAAATGCTATCAAATAACTTAAAATTATTCTAAGCAGGCCAATAACTGATGCAAACAGAGTTTTAAATATGTTCAATTATAGAAACTATATCTTAATCGTCTCCAAACATCTGGAACTAGCATTTTTATCTTGATATAAACCAATACCAGCTTGAATATCGCAAAGCAGATCTATCTTTGAAACAATCAGTTCTATCTATCTTACCTACAAGTGTAGCATTGTTTGCCACAACAACAGTAAAGTGAAAATGCTGATTAATCTATCTGACATACAAATGTAGCATTATATGCAACACCCACAGCACAGTGTTGAAGCTGTTCTATCTATCTTACCTACAAGTGTAGCATTATATGCCACACCAACAGTACAAAAATCATTTCCATACGTTGCTCCTACAATTCCTGCAACCATTGTACCATGGCTAAAATTTAAAGAAAATATTACGACATTTAGAATGTGTGTTTCCCTGGGTTATAGATTGTTACCCGGATTTCTTTTTGCTAAATCGAATTATTGTTTTTGAACAGAGGTATGCTACTGTTGTCTTTATCTAAAATATAAAAAAAACAAGAAATTTGCAATAGTTTTAACCACTATCCCTTGCTAGTTTCATGTTATACAAAAACATTTGTAAAAGATTCGAATAAAATTGAGAATGGAAATGGGGAATGTGTCAAAGAGTCAACAACCCGACCATAGAAAAAACATCAGCAGAAGGTCACCAACAGGTCTTCAATGTAGCGAGAAATTCCCACACCCGGAGGCGTCCTTCAGCTGAAAGTTAGATTTCTCTATAAAGTGAAATAACCAATCTTTACCGGCACAGAATAAAGGTACAAGGCCTTTACATGCGTAGAAGTGCCAAATACCTTTCCGTTAGCTGGTACATGTACCTACCTTTAGAATATCTGGGCCCAGTTTCACGAAGCTGTCTTAGGACTAAGACATATCTTAGGATGGTCTTACGACATATCTTAGTCCTAAGTGGGTTTCACAAAGCGGTCCTAAATTAGGACATCTCTTAAAGTTGGTCATAAAGTTAGGACAAAACGAGAGGTGTCTTATGATGGTCTTATGATAGTTATGCGGTTATTTATATAAATTACACTCATTTTTTGTATTAATTTTGAAAAAAAAAATCTTATTATTATCTAATTATCTATTCTCCTGTTCCTGCTTAAAACATATATACATTGACGGATTGTCAGGATTTGTCAACAATGAATTCGATGTATTGATATAAAAATTGCACGATTTTATCTTTAACCTGTTATAACCAATCAACTCGAAATTGAATTCAACTCACTTGTACCAAAACAATGTCAATGTCATAATTTTATATTCTTTTTTCTTAATTTTGCATTGAAAATTTCATATTTATATTGATGTATTGTTTAAAGATAATTTATATATAAATTACTTTTATTTTTTTATATTTATTTTGCAAATTATGTCATTATATTAATCAATACGTTTAGAATAATTTATGGTAAGACATACTACATTTACATGATTTTTTTCCGTAGATCATATTTATATTTGAAAATTTAAAGAACTTGCGACAGGTTTAGGATGTCTTAGCTAAGATGATCCTAAGACAGCTTCGAGACGAGGTCTGAGATATGTCCTAGGATAGTCATAAGAGGATCATAAGACATGTCCTAAGATATGCCTTATGACATGTCTTAGGATAGCTTCGTGAAACCGGCCCCTGGTACCTACCATGCAATCTTTACGTTAGAAGCACATACCTTTATGTTAATTAGTAAGTATGTTTAGATTAAATGTTACTCACCTTTAGATTATCAGGTACCGACATTTAAATTATCTGGTACCTACTCTTAGATTATCTGGTAACTGCTTTTGCCTTTTTCTGGTACCTACATTTAAAGTATACAGAACCAACATTTTGAATATACGGTTCCTACCTTTAGAGTTTCTGGTACCTACTCTTACAAGATCTGGTATCTTCAGATTATCTAGTACCCACCTTTATATTATCTGGTACCTACCTAATTGTTGGGTCATCAGGATTTGGATCACTGTCGTCATCATAAAAGTCATAAGAATTATCTACATCCTGAAAAACATTTAATGAACACTTCATGTTTGAAATTATTTTTTGTTATAATAATTGACAATCAAAGAACTTTGTAAATAAACATGTACTTGAGAAAGAAGTGTGTAACAACCTTATTCTGTAACCTCCAGCTGGTTGTACTAACTTAGTAGTCAGATGGGAAAGTCTAAAAGTGCATGTTTCACATCACTTTAATGAAACACCTGGTCAAAAAAATGGACAGAAATCATAGATTCGTTAGAAAAATATGACAGGTAAACTTAACAGGTGGAACAGATAGGTGGCTCAATAATACACTGCTCAATTCACTTCAGAAGAGAGTCTTTAATTATTCTGTTTGACCGAATTTAGAACAAAACGAACAATTTCTTTTTTGTTATGACAAGGAAAAAAGTACTGTACAGATTAATGACACTGTATGACATACCTGTACTATGATACCTGGCTCTGGATAGACAAACATCTCTCTATTGTTAATCTTTTCATTGTTGTAAGTTTTGGTGACCGGTTCTACCGTTTGAGTGCACGTGTTTTATCATCATATTTGTTTGGTTTTGTTATGCATCATAAAAGATCAAACTATCGTCGCGGATCGGAAGATTATTCACTTAAACATATTACCCTTTTCCCAAAAGTAGTACATTAGTAGATCAAATGTATATATAAAAAAAGAAGTTCATAGAAAGCATGTAAAAGAAGCGTAAAGGCGCAGTAATTTATTATAAATAACTAAAGTTTTGCATTTATGAATTCCAAGTTAAGCAACTTATCAATGCTAAAACATATTCGTATATTTTGTTTTTCTTATTTGTGTTTTTGTGGTTGAGGTTGAGGTTGTCGCTCTTTGTGTGTTTATGTTTGTTTTTGTTTATCTGTTTGTTTGTCATCGCTTTATAGAAGATGGTCTTCAATCAGGTACGGAAAACTTTCATATTGAGAAAATTAAGTTTAAAAAGTAATGTTTGATTATGATGTTGACCAATTGCTTCAATATAGGAGGTAAGCCGAAGTAATTTTTTTTTGGAATCGATCAAGTATTTCAAAATTTATGACCATTGGAATTTTGAAAAAGAAATGCGGTTTTTCGTTCGAAGGCAAATATATCATTTTTTGTGCTGCTTTTAGGCAAACTATTTTTTTAAGACGAAAAACTATATCTTACCATATTTCCGAGATCAGTGTGGTTGGTCTGTATAAATGTGTCCACTATAGCAACAGTAACACCGGCTCCTGTATAACCATCATCCCAAACCGCCGCAATGTTCATCGAATACTTCAAGTCATTGTTCTGTAAAAAATACCAAATATTTTTTAAGGTAAATTCGCAGTTTAAGAATCTAATGCACTCTGAGTAATATTTTCAAAAGCGTATACTAAAACGTTGTGATATTTAACAATGAAAATTCACCCAATGGCGTAGGGATGTATAGCCAGTCAAGGTCGTTAAAAATCAATTTGTCGTGAATGGCCATGGCAAGAACTACATCGACAGAGTTTTCTCTATTACAATCTATAGCTTGGTATAAGGAATCCGCCAATTAAGAAAATATGTGTATAAATTACTTTCGTGTGTTTTGCAACCATTTGAGCCACAAAAAAAAAAAAAAAACTCTTAACCTCTCTGGAACCCTATTTGTTATTATAACTATGATCAACTGTCATATAAATGGGAAGTTAAGCTAGCTATAAAACCAGGTTCTTAAAAAAAATGTCTGTATTAAGTCGGATAATATTATGCAATTAATCCCTAAAGACGAAATTACAATATTTACAGGTCATTTTATAACCTTTGACATCACTACAGGTAAAACCTTAAACTTACAACAGGTTATTGCATAGATATAAGAATTATGTGGTATGAGTGCAAATGGGACAACTCTCCATCCAGGTCACAATTTGTAAGAGTTAACCATTGTATGTCAATGTACCTTCTTAAACACGTAGCCTTGGCTCACATCGAACAGCAAGCATGCAAGCTATTGCATGTCCTTAACACTAAGCACAATTTTGACACATTTTGTCACATGAGTCAGATATGAATTTAAATGAAGATGTGGTAAATTTCTTGTATCTTCAATTATCTGTACCCCATATTTAAATTTGTTTATATAATATTGAATAAAGATGAAAATAATATAACAATTTTAAACGTTTGACCTTTGAATTAAGGGTCAATATTGAATTAGGTAATAGTGAGGAATTTCAAATGTTGAAACCTTAGAATAAATAAATGACCAGTGTTTTGGGTAGACTAATGGTTAGTGTTTTAATATGATAATGGCTAGAGTGTTTTAATAGAATAATGGCTAGAGTGTTTTAATAGAATAATGGCTAGAGTGCTTTAATAGAATAATGGCTGGAGTGTTTTAATAGAATAATGGCTGGAGTGTTTTAATAGAATAATGGCTAGAGTGTTTTAATAGAACAATTGCTAGAGTGTTTTAATAGAATAATGGCTGGAGTGTTTTAATAGAATAATGGCTATAGTGTTTTAATAGAATAATGGCTAGAGTGTTTTAATAGAATAATGGCTAGAGTGTTTTAATAGAATAATGACTAGAGTGCTTTAATAGAATAATGGCTAGAGTGCTTTAATAGAATAATGGCTAGAGTGTTTTAATAGAATAATGGCTATAGTGTTTTAATAGAATAATGGCTGGAGTGTTTTAATAGAATAATGGCTATAGTGTTTTAATAGAATAATGACTAGAGTGCTTTAATAGAATAATGGCTGGAGTGTTTTAATAGAACAATGGCTGGAGTGTTTTAATAGAATAATGGCTGGAGTGTTTTAATAGAATAATGGCTAGAGTGTTTTAATAGAATAATGGCTAGAGTGTTTTAATAGAATAATGACTAGAGTGCTTTAATAGAATAATGGCTAGAGTGCTTTAATAGAATAATGGCTAGAGTGTTTTAATAGAATAATGACTAGAGTGCTTTAATAGAATAATGGCTAGAGTGTTTTAATAGAATAATGACTAGAGTGCTTTAATAGAATAATGGCTAGAGTGTTTTAATAGAATAATGGCTGGAGTGTTTTAATAGAATAATGGCTAGAGTGTTTTAATAGAATAATGACTAGAGTGCTTTAATAGAATAATGGCTAGAGTGTTTTAATAGAATAATGGCTGGAGTGTTTTAATAGAATAATGGCTGGAGTGTTTTAATAGAATAATGGCTAGAGTGCTTTGATAGAATAATGGCTATAGTGTTTTAATAGAATAATGGCTAGAGTGTTTTAATAGAATAATGGCTAGAGTGTTTTAATAGAATAATTGCTAGTGTGTTTTAATAGAACAATTGCTAGAGTGTTTTAATAGAATAATGGCTGGAGTGTTTTAATAGAATAATGGCTAGAGTGTTTTAATAGAATAATGACTAGAGTGCTTTAATAGAATAATGGCTGGAGTGTTTTAATAGAATAATGGCTGGAGTGTTTTAATAGAATAATGGCTGGAGTGTTTTAATAGAATAATGGCTAGAGTGCTTTGATAGAATAATGGCTATAGTGTTTTAATAGAATAATGGCTAGAGTGTTTTAATAGAATAATGGCTAGAGTGTTTTAATAGAATAATTGCTAGTGTTTTAATAGAATAATGGCTAGAGTGGTTAATTAGAATAGTAGCCAGTGTACTCAATCATACCAGATGCCAAAGTCCACTCAATTCCGGATCTGTGATGGGTTTCGCCTTGAAGAGATGAAATGTCTTCTTCGTTTGTACTTCTGAGAATTCAACCTGAAATCATTTCATGGATAAATAAACGTCTGCAGATTTGTTTTTATGTCCAGTTATTCGCCGTTTCAGAATATAATGCACTATGGGTTATGTTTTCAAAAGCGTACACCAAAACGTTGTGATTGGTTTAAAACGTTCTGAGCAATGGAAATGCAACAAATGACGTACTAACGTTATTTTCATTTTGGTGTACATGTGTACGAACAATGAGATAACCCATAGTTTTTTAGATTCCGAAAAGGCGAATTGCTAGTACATGTTTTAATGTTATTAAGATGTTCACCGATTTGAAGACCAAAACAAATATTTTAAAACATCGATATCCAAAAATTTGAAAATAACAGATTTTCTACCGAAAATTTTAATTATACATTATACATCAATTTTATAGCATAGTTAACCGGAATTCTGAAAGCTCAGTTAACTGAAAGTTTAATACCAAGTTACTTATAAAATAGAATTTTCCAATAAATACTGGAATAACATTTCACTGTGATTGAAATCATAGCATCTGTATGATCCTAAGGAAGCTGCCATTTTAATTTTAGGGGGGGGGGGGGGGGGACTTGGGTGAAATTTGAAACTACGCAGGACATGAGTTTTGAGTAAATAAGGCCGGATGTACAATTTGGCCAACAAAAATAGGCATCACGACAATTTGCGTAAAAACTCGGGATAAACTAAATTAAAAAAAGCACGACAAAATCTTAATTCCTAGTCCCCCATAAAATCAAATGGTAGCTCCTTAACGTGTACGGTACGACAGAACATTAATTTACCTGTTCCTCTTCTCCAATCTCAGTAGGTATAGAGGATCCTTCTGTACCAAGTCTTAGTATAGGCAGCGGACTTAAACTCTTTGAGTTATCAATTTTTAATTCATAATAAACCTGTCCAGCAATTTCAAACTGAAATAAATTAATTGTTATAGAATTAGTTTAATAATTTTGAATTATATTAAAATATTTTTGTTCAATAGAATTCCAATTTTCTGTTCTAATCAATTATACCGTCGTTTTCCAATGTGTTCTAATTTTACCGACTTTTATCCCTAACGATAACCTACCTATTACTGGACTTTATTGGAAATTTCGTCTCGTCGGGATCATAATAAGATATTTGCCATTGAACGTTAAGCAAAAAACAATCAACCAAGGGACCTATTACTTGACCTAGTTTTTATAGGAAATTTGTTCATGTCATGAACATCACAAGATATTTGCCACTGGACGTTTAGCAAACAACTATCAACCAATAAATCAAATAAAATTGCATTACAATGAATATGCCAATACTGCAGTAGATTGTGATCTGTGCAGCTTTTGGTATCTTTCAAAACGGGCGTGTGACATTTGCGCCGATTTGGGTGTTTAATTAGCGTCCACTCAATGATTTCTTCCATTTGCTCCTTTTTGAATTTTGATGCTGTGCTTTTTCCATGATGAAAGATTTTTTTTTTCCTTTTGTTCTTTTGTTATTTCAAAATCTGTAAATAGATTTTTTTTTATCCTTTAAGGCTATCTTGATAGATATAAACTTGTCGCCAAAGTTTAGGATAGCTAGTACTGCTCAAAGCATTGTCCAAAAACTAGAAAATCCTCTCTTTTTGTGAATAAAATCACATAATACCGAAAACGTAAAATCTCAAAATTATGAAAAATGAAAGAGGAAACTTATTATAAATACCTGTTTGTCCATGACATACTGAGGGTGTCGCTGCAAAATTGTATTAACATCCTCTTGTGTTCCTCCTTGTTTAAGCTTGATTACAATAGATGTTGCTCCATCATTGTCTCCCGCTAGAACCTCAACCGTCACCAAAGCAGTAAACAACCAAAGACAAGTTAACCGATAGGACAACTGCATTTTTCTATTGGGCTAGATAAAAAAAAATGAGAAGACACGCATATATCATTAAAATGCATATAAAATAATATTTTATATGCATTTAACCAAGTATCAAATTATAAATTACTTAAATAAAAATCGTTATTTCGGTCTTTGAAAACATGCATGTAGTCAATATTTTAGCTGAGAAAGGACTACGAATAGCAAAAGACATGCGAAATACACCGAAGGAATTTAACATATTAGCAACTGCGTGTGCTCTCGGGTCCGTACTGAGTGGCTCTTGTCATTTTTGATAGTTCTGTTTGTGCTTGTGGGTATCGGATCAGGCTATCCCCTTTTTATCTAATTTTTGCATTTTGTTTTATTGCTTTATCTTTACATGTACAACATTGTCCAAGGTTGCAGGGAGGTTTTAGCGCTCACAAACATAGAACTAAAAAAACATGTTTAACAAGGGTACATCCTATACTGTGCCTGTGCCAAGAAAGGATACTGTAATCCAGTATTTGCCTTTTGTTTTTCGTTCTTTGTTTTATCATTTATCAGGCCGATGTTTTCTTTTTCTTTTTCTGTTAAATTGTTTCACAGTTCATTATGTAGTTTTTTATGGATTTCTTATGGTATCGGTTTTGCCTATTTCTGAAGGACTCATAAATAGGCGATCAAACAGCCAAAGAAAATGTTTGCCTGTTACGACAAATAAATGTATCTTATAGAAACAGTTCGCTATACAAGCAAAACTGTAAACGAAACATTTTTTTAATCTATTAATCAGACTGAAGATGAGGAGCATGTTTTATTAAATTGTCTTTTATATGCAGATTTACAAGAAAGTTTATTTTACGAAGTTTCAATTAGTAACGTTTTAATTTTAATGTTTTATCTGATGATAACATTCAAGTTTGTATATCTTTTTAATATAATTGATTGTTATGAGATTATTGACAAGACCTGCTTCAATATTTCATGTAGAAAAATACGCTTAAAAATTATATTTTGATTGATAGTTTAGTACGGAAGCGTATTAGCGCCACACATTTTTTTTTTTTATTTTTCTTCCTATGATATAACGCAAACATTTGTTTTATCTTATTTCTTATTTAAGATTCAAAGGAAACAGTAGTTATTAATGGAGGAGGCTGGATATAATAAAATTTATCACCTTTGTAGTAATTGCAAAGTAAACTGCTTGAATAATTAGATCATATCAATGACTAATAATGAGCATAATAATATAAGAAGATGTGGTATGAGTGCCAATAACAAAACTCTCCATATAAGTCACTATTCGTAAAAGTAAACCATCATAGGCCGAATTACGGTCTTCAACACGGAGCATTGGCTCACATTAAACAACAAACTATAAAGGTCCCCAAAAACGATATCCAAGTTACTACTAGTATATATATTACAAAGAAAATTGAGTAAATTGAGGTTATACCTAAGAAAAAAATCAACCCTGCTAATATAGCTATAACCGAATATAAATATACTTCCAAAGTAAGCTCTCGTTTGAGAACTGTGTAAAGTAGGTTACATTCAAACAAGCTACCCTTTGGCAATAAATGTATAGAATGAAGATGTTTTATTAATAAAATTATGTTCTCTCTATTCAAATTGCTACCCAAGCATCTTAAAAATACTTCATTATATTGAAATGAAAATTCAATGACTTTCTATCAAAGAATCTTGATCATATTCTGAGATTTAAAAAAAATGTTTCCTTATTAATAATTCATTTTAAAGCAGAAAGATCATTTTGTCTATTTGACTTGGAGGTTTCACAATTGTATGACATTATTTTTGATCTTTCAATTTTAATATGACTATATACTATATCTATTTTCTTGTTAAATTATATACTTTTCTGATGCACAAATCAGTCTTAATTTATGTATAATTGCACTTCAATTATTCCATTATTCCTATGCATATTTAATATAATGATTTGGCCTTGTATGTATGTTTCTTTTTTTATCTACTAGTAAATCACATCCGAAATGAATGACAGACGGACATATATACAAAACTTAATGAATAATTGAAATAAAGATGTTTGCGTTATATCGCAAAGGTTTGCGTTATAACGCAAAGGTTTGCGTTATAACGCAAAGGTTTGCGTTATAACGCAAAGGTTTGCGTTATAACGCAATCATAGGAAGAAAAATAAAAAAAATAAAATGTGTGGCGCTAATACGCTTCCGTAGTTTAGTTTTAACAGAACTGAAATATTTTGATAGACATGATAAATAAAGTTGTGAAATATTATGGTTTTTACAGAACTTAAATGTGTTATAGACATTGTTTATAGATTATAAATTGTGACTTATATGAAGTTATCTCATTGGCACTCATACCACATCTTCATATATCTATTATAAATGCAAATGTACAAAGGAACGATTTTATCAAAATTTCTAAAGTTTCTAAATCTGAATCTAGTAATGTCAATTGGGACGTCAATTATTTGAGTAGGTACCGTAATTTACTTTCATATCAATCGGCGTACCAAAAAGTAATTGAAAAAGTAGAAATTATAATTCGAAACTATCAAAATAATAAAATACTGAATATACATGTACAAGTGAATGACAATTACCTTACAAGACAGCAGTATTGCAGAAATAGATCCGACACCGATGAGGTTTGGTTTAGATGTATTACCTCGTCTTCGTGTGTGAAATTTATAAGATGATGAATATGTGAGTATAAATTATATAACTTTTTATATATAGTCAAACATTTGAGTTCATATGTTCTAATAATATTCATTATTGATAGCAATCAGGATGAAATTGATGGTTTATATAGATAAATTAGGATTTTAAATTGTGTAATTATTGAGTGTATTTATTATTGTGTATTTAAGATGACCTCAGACAGGACGGAATCAAGTTCATCTGATACTAAATTCAATTTAATTGTAAGGCCGGAAGGAATATAGATTTGAAGACATATTTAAATAAGTTAGAGTCCAGCATAGAAAAAATGGGGGTTAATCATGCTTGCAAGCGCTAAACCTTACCCATAATCTGAGACTGTTGCGTTACAACATAACATAAGAACAGTTGGATAGGGTTTGACTCATCAGATAATTCTGAAAAAAACTATTTTTTGGTTTTTAATTCTTTGATACTTATTTGACGACCGCTCCTCTCTCTCTCCCCCCCCCCCCCCCCCCACACACACACACACACACACACACACGAAAATAAAATAAAATAAAACCCAAAACAAAACAAAACAAGTTTATGACTTATGTGTCTGTAGCAGGAGAGAGAAAAGATTTAATAGATTCTGGCAGTTTTCTTTGATTAAAAAAATGGATAATAAGGCATTGTACTGACTAAAAAAGGTGTACGTAATTTGTATTCCATGGCGAGAAACTGAATCGTCTAAGACAAACTTTGAAACCGATTTCGGTTTTTGTTTTTTTTTTTGTTGTTGCTTTGCTTTAACAATTTGAAGTAAATACTGTTTATCCTGTATGAAGATTCTTAGGAACGCATTTTACCTTTTAACATAACTGAGGGGTATATAGTTTAAGGGATTGGCAATGATAACAAATATATAGATAAAATGATCTAAGATATTATGACCACGTACGTGTGATTTGAATAAGTGTTTTGCATTGCATGTTATGCATCGCCTTACAGAAACCTTCATTGCATTGCACATTGTTGAAGGCCGTACCATGACCTATAGTTGTTAATTTAAGTGTCATATGATACTTTTCGAAGCAAAAAATCAGAATAAATTTTAATCATTTATGATATATTTGTTTACAGGTAAATTGGCGCAAACGGGTTCCGAATATTGGCGCAATTGATACATTTGAAAAAACAAAATTTGGCGCAAATGATACCTTAGAAAAACAGTAATTGGCGCAAAAGGACTGCTGCCATTGATTTGTTGTCTTCTGGAGATTTGTCTCATTGGCAATCATAACACTTCTTCTTTTGGTAAGTACAGAATCCTTTAATTCCAAAGTAATAATAATTATCATTATTATCTAATAAATGTTTTCAAAAATATATTTATGAAATTATAATCACACTTTTAATTATATTTTTTATTATCAATACTAATATTATTATTATCATTATTATATGTTTAATTACTATTTTTCAATATTATAATGATAAATTTTATTAATATTGTTATTATTTTTACCCTGATTAGTATATTATTATTGTTTTCATTTTTTTGTTTTTTATTATTATCATTTTGTTGCCGACCCCTAATACCGAACGTGATTAACTTACCTTTCTTATTCCGTGGTCAGCTTCCTTCATAAAGAAAATGTTTGCACGGGTCATGTATTTATGTAGCAGTAATCGGGAAACCTTGACGGAACTCGGGCTAATTCAAAAGCGATAAAAAGCCGTTACTATATGAGATGGTAATCTTTTATAGCTCTACTCATAAAACTAAAGTTTTCTTATATCAAAATGTACTAAACAATTTATGTTAATGGTTTGTTGTATTTAATGTACGGTTAATAAAAAAAATCCTGGTCAAATGTTAAAAAAAAAACATTTTAAAGGACTTAGTTTCTACCGCGCATGTAGTTCATTTTGCACTTGGTAAACATGCCCTTAGTTTTGTCATTTTCATAATTCGAATTTAATTATGCATGCTTTAGTACAATCCAAATGGGTGCAGTTAATAATAAACATAAATAATTAAAACTTTCACCATAAAATTTTATATGTCAGAATGGTCAGTGTCAATAATGGAGCCTCGGGTCAGCATTAAATCTGTTAAAAGTCATACAGTCATACAATCTTAGTAAATTACATGTACTTAACAATTGTTGTCATTGATAAACATTTTGAACTTTTCACCGGACTGCCGAATAGAATAATCAGCAATTTTTACGGGAAATCATTTCCAAAACATGAATAGGTCTCCTAGGACACAGGGCTTGTGGTAATAATAATAAAAACAACAACGATGATTTCAAAGATGTGTATTCCGTCTAAACAAGAACCATCTCTATCTATTTACCCTTCCGGAGCACCTGGGATCACCCCCAGATTTGGGTAAGGTTCGTGTTGCTTAGTCTTCAGTTTTCTATGTTGTGTCCTTTGTACTGCTATTTGTCTGTTTGTCTGTTTCTTTTTAGCAATGACGTTGTCAGTTTATTTTCGATCTATGAGTTTGACCATCCCTCTGGTATCCTTCGCCCCTCATTTAGTGCAACCAAACAGTTATGTAGTGGGCCTCAATCCTTTTATTCATAGGACCACTAGTACAATAAGATTAAAGCTTCAATTTATATATATCACCTTCATTCTACACATACACATGTCATGTATGGCAGACGACACTAACAGTTCGAGGCAGTCAAGCACAAGAAAAGTATACCAACAAACAGACTAAATTATGTTCTACATTTCTGGTGACCAGAAATACCATATAGAGATATACGGCAGTTGGAAGATCAATTCAAATGCAAAGATGCAGAAAATGGGAAGAAATGTATCTAGCTGTCAATACGTGAAAAGAACCATTAGTTGTAAGAATGACTTGTCCAGTTTAATTGCTTACATTTTACATTTCGTGGTCGTGTACAGCTTATTAGGAAGAAAACGAGTTTGTTTATTGTTGAAGGCCGTTCGGTGACCTATAACTGTTACACATGTAACTTCTATGTCATTTGGTTTAATCTGTAGACATTTGCCAATCATACCATATCTTCTTAATTTCATATTTACATTTTATGACCAGTAAAATTAATAAAAAGATCACATTAATGATATCTTATGTCGTGCTGGCAGCTGAGATGTTGATTTACTTGAAAGTATCAGTAGGCAGCTAGGACTAGTTAGAGTCAAATTGATTTTTTTATCTCGCGAGTCGTGAGAAATATCTAATAATTAGCCGTAACCGTTAACATTGGGATATGTCTGCTTCGTTAATTTATAACGCCCTAACGAAATAGAAATCTTGAATGTTATAATAAGTCCGTACCGAGAACATCTTCAACTTGTATATTTACAAGAAGATAAGGTATGAGTCACAATACTCATATTACATCATATTAAGTGAGTACGGAAGGTTAAGATGCGATTGGAACAAAAACCTCAAAATGAAAACTATTTAGGCGTGCCATTCAAATGATTGATTTTTAATATAAGTATATCTTAATCTAATCAAGATAGAAATAAAGATAAAGAGGTGTGGTATCAGACACTTTAATACATAAACATTTACATTATATGATTACAACACATATCCCCCAGAGAATAAAGGACAGTGATGCATGTAGATCATAAAAGATTATATAGAAGTTTATTATTAGATTGGAATTTGAAATTATTGAACCATCTTGTGCTTGTAACAGTTATTACCGTATCACCATGGTGATACGGTCTGATTAGTCAGAGGCTAGACGTCAGGATCGGGTAAATCTGTTAATGGTATTTCATTGGTTATAAATACTATTTAATGGCTGCTTCGTGGCTGTTTCCGGAATGATTATGGGGGAAATGAAGGTCATATTACCGTCTGATTGGCTATAAATGAGTGGTATGCATTATGTGTCAACGCGTCCGTATGTGCGGTCGGATAAAAATCATTATAGTAGGTCATCGGTATAAATTGTAATGAAGTGTTCATTTGCTGTCGTAAAGAGCTATAATGTTTATTAACGAAGCACTGTCAATTTAGTGCAATCAATTAAATCAATACAATTCTGTGATAATAAAATCATGTTATCTTGAAATTATGTTGCAATTTTGGTACGAGGCTGTATATTTATTTATCATTGATCTACTTTAAAAAAGGACAGTAATACACACAATCTACACTTTAAACAGTGTGTATTAAAACGATTAAATGATTGAGATACTTAATGTTAGATTTCTTCGTAAGCATAGATTTCAAAGAATAAATACACAAAACGTATGCTCTAAGTATAGAAATAATAACCATTTATTTTTCATTGCTTGTACATATTGATTAGAAAATATTAAAATCACGGAATTTACCGGAGATGTTATTTCGTTTCCCGCGCTTTCATCGCTTCATTGATTTCTGGTGTAAATAAACAAAACCAGAAAAACAGCTGACTGATTAGAAGAATACAAAACTCACAAGGTGAGCAATATGGTTCCTTGTGTGCAAAGAAGCCTACACCAAACATCACGGTATAGTTATCGACAAGGATTACAGTGGCCTATTGTGTCAGCTTTTGCAAGTTTACTGTTGACATCCCATACAGTAATTACTTTGTATTGTGCATTATTATTCACTGAGAAACAATTATGAGTTACCAAGCTTGACAATGCATGGTAATAAAAAATCAAAGCTAAGAAAAAATAAGAAAAAAATGTCCTTAGGTGAACGACTTTATATCAACAAAGCTCGATACAGTTGTATATCTAACCTGAGACTACTATAACACATAGTAGTCTCAGATCTAACCCCTCTAGCTGGACGTCCTCGACTATAGAGGGATCCCGACTAAAGATGATATTATTATTGAAGGCAGCAAATTACACGATCGTATCTTATTTCCTTCAAACCCAAAATACTTGCAACACAGCGAGCTCCCAAAAGATGTTCGCATGTGGGGTAGACAGTTTGATGTATACTCGTACATGATGATTCTTATGAGTTGTCAGAGGCGGATTTAGAGGGCGGTTCAAAATTTGGTTGTTGGACCTGGGACCATTATAGTATAAGCAGTCATTGTCCATTGATATATCAACAGGACTGAGAACTGCATTTGATATGTCTAATTTCAATTTATTCACATCATCAGGTCTTACAATTAGTACATTTTTTCGTGATGATATAATTACTATTTGGTTAATTATGTAGGGAATCACTGAAGCATGACGGGAGAAGTCTCCTCCCTTAATTGTCCAAGCTGACCTGAGAATCTGTCCCTCTTCAACCATTGACGTCATACAACAATTACTTTTCCATTGTGGCATCAGCAGATGTGGATTTAGGGGGGCAGGGGGCCCGGCACCCCCCCTTTTTGGGAAAAAATTTGGTTGCTTATATAGGGAATCACTGGAGCATGACTAAAGTGGGCCTCCTCTTAGGCAGTCAGTTGGTCCCCACTTATAAAAATTTCTAGATCCGCCACTGATCAGATATTTATTATTATACCATCAAAATTTTACGTGGGACGCCTTCCTACGATAAATTAGGTCGCAAAGTTCCCCTCAAAATTTACTCTCAAAGTCCAGATGTAAAAAATGGCTTCCGTGTTATGACGTCGCAGGAAGGTGTCCCAGAAAAAGAATAAAATAGCCTTGACAGACGTCAGTCCTAAGAAGGCGTCCCAGAAAAAAATTGAAATAGCCTTGCCAGACGTCATAATTATTTGACTAGGAACATTCGTGATGTACATTTAGTAATGGCGGACATGTACATATTGTAGCAATAAGGTGTATTCAAAGCACAATAATTAATAATAAATCAACTCAGATGGAATTTTCATCAGTGGATGGAAGCATACTGATAAGTCAAATTTCTTTATTTTTCACACAGCATCGACATAGAGTGATAAGATATAAATCAGGAGATTAATCATTGTTTTAGAAGTCAAGAATTTTTATATTGTACTTATTTGGGTAGATACATGTAACATAACATTTATTATTATTATTTTGTCATAATACCTGCACGCTCAGCATTCTTCATGAAAACTATCGCACTGATTTTAAATCATTTTAAGAAAGCACTGTGTAAGCAAACATTTCAGTAGGCAAAGAGTCTTTAGGCTGACTGTTATAGTCTGTACATGTATATTATCTGAAAAGCTTAGTTCTTGTCAACTTCATATTCAAACATTTTAATAGATGTCTCCCCAATTGATTTGGTGTATTTCTTTTATCTAAAAATTTTAGCATTTTTCAAAGTCATGTTCATTTATTTTTCAACCCAGCCCAGAAATATGCGGTTACCTTTAATATGGCTTAAGGGAAAGGTGACCTGGCTCACCTCTAACAAAGGCTATATTTATTGTAAATGCAGACATTTAACCTGTTCAACACCAAATGCTGTCAAGTTTGGGCCCCTGGCCATGGCTCTTCTTTTTTCATTATTCATCTTACATTTACATTTCCTTTGAATTTGTTTGCTTATTTGTTCTATGGTCTATGAATATCTATCTATATGTGTACTACATGTCATGTCAGTTAACTGCTAGTAGTCTGTTGTTATTTATGTATTATTGTCATTTTGTTTATTTTCTTTGGTTACATCTTCTGACATCAGACTCGGACTTCTCTTGAACTGAATTTTAATGTGCGTATTGTTATGCGTTTACTTTTCTACATTGGTTAGAGGTATAGGGGGAGGGTTGAGATCTCACAAACATGTTTAACCCCGCCGCATTTTTGCGCCTGTCCCAAGTCAGGAGCCTCTGGCCTTTGTTAGTCTTGTATTATTTTAATTTTAGTTTCTTGTGTACAATTTGGAAATTAGTATGGCGTTCATTATCACTGGACTAGTATATATTTGTTTAGGGGCCAGCTGAAGGACGCCTCCGGGTGCGGGAGTTTCTCGCTGCATTGAAGACCTGTTGGTGACCCTCTGCTGTCGGGTTGTTGTCTCTTTGACACATTCCCCATTTCCATTCTCAATTTTACATTTCATGCTCCCACAAAAATATTTAAAATATATACATTTTACTTTTTCCTAGCTTCTCTCATGTGATAGCGGTACCTTTTTGGTCACTATTTATGAGTTACATTTAAATATGAATTGTAACACTTTATAGTGACTGAACAGGTAAACCAAATACTTCTCAAGAAACAGAAAAAAAAGAAGACTACTTGCATTGGAACAGCACCAGACTATGTATGAACAAAAACTCAGATCGGAATAGCACGGAGGATATGTCATGTCCTTGTGAATAAGCAAGGAAAGCTTTTAATAATAGTGCATTTTTTAAAAAATTATTAGGGTTTTCATTCATTTTTTGTTCAAATTTCAACATAATATGTCAAAAAAGCTAATCTAACTTTACTGAAACTTTCAGTGGTGGATCCAGAAATTTTCATAAGCAGGGGCCCACTGACTGCCTAAGAAGGGGCCCGCTCCAGTCATGCTCCAGTGATTCCCTATATAAACAACCAAATTTCTCTAATAAAAGGGGCAGCCCAGGCCCCCCTGAAAAACCCTCTAACTCAGCCTCTGACTTTAAAACAATATGACAAGTGTTTCATTCACCAAATTACTGGTGCATTTTTGTGATAAATTTCATGCGCAATTTTATGAATGAAAGGGGAAAGAAGATCCACAATTGCAAACTGACCCATTTTTTTTTATCACAACCAATCAAATTATACTGACATTATCAGAGAGTAAACATCAAATGAAAAAAGCACAAATAACTGATAAATATTATCAGGTATTACAGAATTAAATATATGTTTTAAATTTATTACAAAAAAATGTTCTCAATCTTGTAGATAGATGTAAATGGATCTCATATTAAAGTACCAAAGACAACTGTCTATCCAAGTCACAATTTATAAAAGTAAACCATTATAGGTTGTAGTATGGTCTTCCACGCAAAGCCTGGTTCACACCAAACAGCAATTCTATTTAGTCCATATCAATCACCAGAGGTAGATTTAGGGGGCCCCCCTTTTCAAGGAATCACTGAAGCGTGACGGGAGCAGGCTCCTCTTAGGCAGTCAACCGGCCCCCACTTATGAAATTTCTGGATCCGCCACTGATCATGACAATAAACATTAACAAGTAAAACTAACTAATAATCCTGACTATATGTATAACATGAAATGGTTGCCATCAGAAATGAAAATATAAATATTCAAAGTAACAAAAGCTTGATTACATGTGCAACCAAATATAAAGCACTATAAAAGGCTAATACTAATATGAAGCTCTCATCTACAGAAATCAGGGGCGGATCCAGCCATTTTAAAAAGGGGAGGTTCCAACCCAGGACAAAAGGGGGGGGGGGGTTTCAACTATATGTCCTTATTCAAATGCATTAATCGGCCAAACCCCTCCCCCCCTTGAATCCGCCACTGGAACTTAAAAAAAAAATTGTCAAGATCACAAACCACAACGTGATATATTAAAAAATATAAGACAGGTGACAACATGTTGAAGAAAATTATTTGCAATTAATATTTCATTTCAAATCCCATTACCATAAAACCATCTTTTTCAAGTATTACTACATCTGGAAATTAGTAATAACAACACTTAACTTGTACCGTCAAAACTAATTGCATCTTTAAAGACAAATTAAAAGTCAGATATTAAAGATATCAATCACTTCTATACATGTAAGTATAAGATGTATCATTCTCAAATTTGAAAGGCCTTCTGTAGTTGTCCATTTTGTCCAGTAAAAATGTAGTAATCCTCAAAAGTACATGTAGGTTATATGCTCTTTTATCAAGTTGATTATAGACACAGTATGCATTTTATTATAAATATCGATCATTCCCCATTTTATTAAGTCTCCTTCCATTAATATAACCCTGGTCCACCAATAATACAACTAAAATCACAAATTAGTAGAAAAAAAGCGCTATGCATTCATATTGCTTGGAGTGCAATATTCCAATAAAAATAACATACTCACAAACCACTGATCTCAATATAATCAGCTAAAATACGGCAAGCTTTTTAGAAAAGCTATTACTTGTTTAATACCAGTCAATACCACGAGATCTGTTTACAAAAAGCAGATAGGGAGATTCACAGAATACACGGATTCTACTGTACCTTGCAACACGCGAGGTGTGATCAGTTAACGGAGGAATCTACTTACATACACACATATAAAGCTGTTATTCCTAACAATAGTTATCAAAGGTACCAGGATTCAAATTTAATACGTCAGACGAGCGTTTCTTCTACAGAAGACTCATCAGTGACGCTCAGATCAAAATAGTAATAAAGTACAAAGTTGAAGAGCATTGAGGACCTAAAATTCCAAAAAATTGTGCCAAATACGGCTAACAGTTAGAAGAACAGAGATAGTTAACGAAAAGACGTCATTTTGAAAATATGCTTTTAAAGGAATTTTTAAAGCTTAACCAGTTGAAATCAAATAGGACATTGTTTGTATTAGGACATAGTTCTTACATGAAGGATTATGTTTTTTTTGTCAGAATTGTTTGATTTTAGTTTTTAGACGCTATCAATAAAATTATCTTTTTAACTGAAGAATTTAAGGTGGTACCCAACACTTTCACTAAGATTAATTCGGCTCGTTTAATTTTCTTAAAATTTTGACAAAGTATTTACTTTTACCCTTTGACAAAAATATAAAAAAATCAAAAAAATTGAACCAACCGTTTAATCAGAAAAATTACACTGGTTTCATAGAACACAACGTCATTAAAACGTTCTGCTGATTTTACAGAGTTATCTCCCTGTAGTGTTAGGTACCACCTTAACACTATCAGGTATGGGGCAAATCTGGAATCAGTTTGTCATCTACTTGACCACCTATTTTATTCATCAAATTGGGGATCAGAACATTTTTATAAAAAAAAAACAGAAATATCAAGTTGAGCTGAAATAAAATAAAATATCGAGGTAAAGATGAAAGGACCGTTATGTAATACTAAATTAAAACTAGTACAATAAAATACAGATAAAATTGAATGTAAATGGAATATCAAGTTGTACTTAATAAAAATGTCACAATGCAATGAAGCTAAAATACATATATTTATATATTAATGCTGTTTAACTTATTTTTATGTGTAGCAAACCAAATTTCTAAGATACTTCAAAATATACAGATATTTTTATTTAAAAGAATCCTGGAAGTAAACATCTCTCAATTCCCCATTATTTTTTACCAGTAGGTCTGTCTAAAATCTAATCCCCGTACGGAGAAAATACTCCTGGTTTTAACTTTAAATCGCACATGTCTCACAAGTGTTATTAATTTCATGTCCAACATTCATAATTAAGTATGGACTTGTATCGTCAATAGAAGTTTAAGTTTAATAATGATCACTAAATATAAAAATATTAATCTTTCTATACACTTTAGCCTAAACTCCATTAATTATCTTAAGCAAATATCAAACAACATTTTATTAATCTATAAAGTTTCTTTTCCTTGAGGATAATTTTTGATATTTAAAATAATACATGTTTAAATTAATTTTTACGTTTAAGATCTAATACTGACATTATTTCCCGAATTGTGTAGAGAGTAAAAAACGCTCACAAGAGACCAATAACACAAAACCTAACAACTATAGATCACCATAAAGCCTTCAACAATGAGTATAAGCATAGACATAACATGAGATATAATACATCCATGGTATGCGCTATGATGGTCGTGATAGGCGATCCTTCCTTTCGTTGTTCTTTAATTTTCTAGACACTTTTTCTCTATTCTTTCTCTTTTTTGCAAATTATTCACTACTCTTTGAGGGCCCTCATGGGGTTTTTGATTATGTGATTACTTGGCCGTTTTTTTAATGATTATTTGATTATTAAGCCAAATATTTCATGATTATTTGATTACCTAGGACTGTATTTTTAGTTTATGATTATTTGATTACTAAAGATAAGCAAATATTTAATGATTATGTGATTATATTGGCAAAAAAATGGTGATTATGTGATTACTAGGACCCTCCCCATGAGGGGCCTCCTCTTTATATGTTTTAACACCCTATTATTCTCTATTCTTCATTTGTTTTCCCTTATTTTTAATTTTTTAATTTCTATTCTGTCAACTCCATTCAAACTCTCAGATATCGTCTTTTATGTAGCATGTTTACCGATACAACGGAAACAAAATTAATATATTATTAATTATATAATACACCATGACCAATTCGCAGTTTCACTTTTCCAATGATTATCAAAATCTGGATCAAACCCATAATTTGACATACCAGTATATCTAATAAAAAAATCCACATCATAACGGGCTCTTAGTTTCAAGTTAATGTGACCACAACTTACAGGTGACTTCCTAACATAAAAGACCTTTAACATGATAGGGGACGGACATACGGATTGATGCTCAGACTGGTAACATACTTTTTTGTCATAACCGGGACATTTTTATAATGTCGCAAGTGCATATTTTTATCTAATGCATGATATTCAACACAACACAATCGTAATATTCAACAAGATACTGCTTATTTATTATGTATATATTTTTATATTTTTTTAACAGATATGGCTGTATTCAATAAGAAACTCGACACTAAAAACTATCATAGCACAAGCTTAATTGTTATGCTTAGTGTTTTGCGGACTATTGTTTTGTCTGTTCATATGTGTTTGTGTGACAATATTGCAGTATATAAAATCACAAACTGATATTAAGCTATATGCATAAACAATGTGAATATATAAAGATTTAATATCCAGAGGCGGATTTAGGGGGGCCAGGGGGCCCGGGCCCCCCTTTTTGGGAAAAAAATTGGTTGCGTATATAGGGAATCATTGAAGCGTGACTGGAGCGGGCCCCCTCTTATGTCAGTCAGTGGACCCCCACTTATGAAAATTTCTAGATCCGCCACTGATATCATCATTTCAAATGCTGCAATTTTTTCTCTAATTTATTTCCGGAACACCTGAGATCACCCCTAGTTTTTGGTGGGGTTCGTGTTGCTAATTCTTTAGTTTTCTATGTTGTGTCATGTGTTCTATTGTTTAGATGAAGGAAGATGTGGTGTGAGTGATAATGAGACAACTCTCCATCCAAATAACAATTTAAAAAAGTAAACCATTATAGGTCAATGTACGGCCTTGAGCCTTTTGTCTGTTTGTCTTTTTCATTTTTAGCCAGCGTTGTCAGTTTATTTTCGATATATGAGTTTGACTGTCCCTCTGGTATCTTTCGTCCCTCTTTTATTTGTGCGACGATATTGAAGTATTATATACAATCACAAACTAATGTGTTTTCCCCCAATTACTTCACATAGTTTTCCGCTAAAAATATTACAAAAATATTCCAAAGAAAAAATTACCTATGCGGCCTGTTATATTTTTGACAAAAACATCGGCATTTCAACTTAATGTTAGACATACTAAAAAATAAATACAATGTATTTGAATTCAACTAACTTGTTAGCATGTGTGCTCACATTTTCGAGAAACTCTCTCTTCAACGTTATATCTAATGTTGCATATAACGCAGTAAATGAAAAATAACGCCTGTTAGAAATATCTGTTTTATTTCAATATGATATTTTAGCTATGCATAAACAATGTGAATAAATAAAGATTTAATATCATCATTTCAAATACTGCAATTTTTTCTCTAAATTTTAAACCCACTACTTAGATTAATATTAGCATGCAGGACTAAAAAACAGCACAAAGTAATTTCAATTTCACTGCTCCAATATGACACGAATTAAAAAGAACATTTTGGTAACATGTGAATTTTGTACTTTTTTTGGGTACAAACTCTTTCAAAGAGAAAATATGCCAAATCGATTTTGATACGACTATCAGAGGAGAACAATGAGTGACAAAACTATGTTCCTTTTGTAATTTAATTAGTAAAACAGTAAAACCTGACTAAACCGAAATCTTTCGGGACTTAAGATTTTGTTCGGTTTTGGCAGGTATTTGGTTTCATCAGATTCACAATGCATAGAATGTGATATGATTGGTTTTCAGTTAGACAGGTTTCCGGTTTATTCGGGGTTCGGTTTAATCAGGTTTCACTGTATTACTTTGTAGTTATAGCAGCACATTTTTGCTGACTGGAATTCAATATTACTTCATTGTCTTGCTCGGGAATTATTTATGTCAAGTCAGCGACTCTTTTCACAAATCATATAACGATTGAAATTGATGGTTAGTTATACTGAAGCCAAATATGTAACAAAGAAACACAAAAAGGCATATTGACAAAGCTCATTAGCAAAATGAAAGACCATAACACAAAAACTTACCATAACACTATAACACAATGACGGGATGTTTAAGTATAGAGCCGCTCGCTGTATTTCAAAGACTTTGCAATTACTGTCGAATCATTGTTTCTTGCGGAGTACCAATTATCGAGGGGAAAGGTAACCCACAAGTACATATGAACATCGAAACACTGTTTCCTATAGTCTTTTGTACAAATAAGGCAAGCCATAAAATAAATTATCCACAAATATACAATCTTTCCTCGATCACCTTGAATAGGTACCAACGAAAATTGACGAATCTACAGTACAGGCTGAAATTAAGTATTGTCTGCAGGTATCGTCGTATAATACCCAGGAGTATTGTCTTGTTTCGTGGTATAAACATGCATCTCCTTTTTCTATTTGGATCCAAATCGTCATAATCTTTTTCATGTGTCGTGGTATAAATATGCATCTCCTTTCTATTTGGATCCAGATCGTCATAATCTTTATCATTTGTCGTGGTATAAACATGCATCTCCTTTCTATTGGGATCCAAATCGTCATAATCTTTATCATTTGTCGTGGTATAAATATGCATCTCCTTTCTATTTGGATCCAGATCGTCATAATCTTTATCATTTGTCGTGGTATAAACATGCATCTCCTTTCTATTGGGATCTAAATCGTCTTTAATTTTTGCCTTGTGTCGTGTTATAAACATGCGTCTCCTTTCTGTTTGGATCCAAATCGTCATAATCTTTTTCATGTGTCGTGGTATACACATGCATCTCCTTTCTATTTGGATCTAAATCGTCATAATCTTTTCCTTGTGTCGTAGAATAAACATGCGTCTCCTTTCTATTGGGATTTAAATCGTCATAATCTTTGTCTTGGGTCGTGGTATGCACATGTATCTCTTTTCTTGTTGGATTCAAATCGTCATCATCTTTGCCTTGTGTCGTGTTATAAACATGCGTGTTCGAATCTTTTCTACAAAATCAAATAAGTGAGAAGATGTACTACAATCTTTTTGAACAATGGTTTGTACTGTGTTATGCTCTATTTTTGATAGATTTTTTGTTACGTGTATTTTAAACGAATTTCATACCTTGATCATGGACATGCACGGTCTGGAACTTTCGAAAAATGAATTATTAAAATTAAGAGGGGCGAAAGATACCTGAGGAACATTCAAACTCAATCTAGTACATCGAAAATATACAGAAAACGCCATGGCTAAAATAGAAAAACCAATAGACAAATAGTTAAAGTACACTAAAGCACAACAGAACACTAAAGACTCAGTAACATGAACCGCTTCTCTTACGCGTGTATCTCTTTATAATTTGGATCCTAATATTTATCACAAACTTATTTGCAGCACTGGGTCGGAGCTACTGCTAAAGGCTGTTTCCTCCTCGAGAGTAACGAGAGTATTTAAAAGCACTTGTGTGTTGACATTATCATTGATATGGTCAAAATTTTACATTAACTTTTTACAAAACTGTTTTTTTTAATTACTCAGGATTTTCTACCTGCAGGAATCAGTTAACTTAGCTGTGTTTGGCAAAATCGTTCGTAATGTTGGTCCTCAATGCTCCTCAACTTCTTACTTTATTTTGCTTTTTACATCTTAATGTTTCAATTGTCACTAGTTATTGTATCGATATCAGATGATCTTCCTCATAACTTTGTTGGATCAGTTTATGTGAGAAGCATTTTCTTGTTATTGTAGTATTGTAGTCAGTATGGTCTGGACATGCAAGAGCATTAGGTATTAGACTGAGAAATTGGGAAATACAAAACTGTGACGATCTTTCAATACCTCTTTAGGACTCAAAGAGTCATATCATTTGGAACATGATTTGTTCACCCTTCTGCAGCACGTGAGATCCGTCCCGGTTATTTAGGGGTTCGCCTTGTTCAATTTTTAGTTTTCTATGTTGTGTGTATAATGCTGTTAATTGTCTTCTCATCGTTCTTCGTTATTTTTTGCCATGGTGTTGCCAGATTTTCATCGATTTGTGAGTTTGGTATTATTTGATGCAACTGTCATACAAGTGAGAGGTTTAGCCAGCTATAAAACCAGGTTCAATCCACCATTTTCTACATAAGACAATGCCTGTGCTAAGTCAGGACTATGGCAGTTGTTATCCATGCGTTTGAGTGTTTGTAGGGACTTTCCGTTTTTAATTTTCCTCGGAGTTCATTATTTTTATTATTTTACTTTTTGCCTCTTTTAAACATATACTGACACGTTCGAGCTTAACAAGGTTTTTTTTTACATTAAAAACTTACCTGTCGTGATTCGAATGTTGAGGATTACCTGAAACAAAATTGTATACCTGCAGTACCTTTTTTCTTTAGAAATAGTGGTAATGTTGGTTTCTCATATGTGTTTTACATTTTCCTTGGAGTCTTTTTTGTTATTTTACTTTCATATGAACACTATGATTTGCATAACAAATATTTTTTCCTCGGGTAATCTAGACATTGATAAAAATGAAAACAACACATTATTCTTTTCATGCTTCCGAGGCGCTTACCTGGATTTACCGTAATCGGGAAAGCTCAAAGAAAAATATTTGAAAGCCAATGATGTTTACGAACCGAAACAGTTTACCAGCTATATATAATAAAAAAAAAAATAAGATAAATAGGTTGTCTTTATATACAGACATATATTTATTGTAGTAGACTGTATATTGCCCTTCCAATGTCTTTTGGTTATTCTCGTCATTGCTAAATATCTCATTCTCGTATATATTATAACACCCCTTTGTATTCATGAATATAACGTCTCACCTGAGTAGTTTGTATTCTTCACATTTCTGCACTTAAAAATAAGAACTCTACAATTGAAAAATTTACAACTTCTGTATTAGTCTCATCAAATACGTTTTTCATTTATTTTTGCTTATTTATATATATATCAAAATATTTATTTGGATGGCGGTGGAGGGGTGTATGCATGATTAGTATTCCTGCTTTGCAAAGCGTGATAATATGATAACACAAATGAATTGTAGATTAATTAAACAAATATCTAAGTTTAAGAATATGGTCTAACGTAAAGGCAATGCCGTCATGTTCTGGATAACCATTTTTTAATATAAACACCATTTATATGTTAAATCGAGTAGTCACATGCACAGTCCCGTGTTCTTATCTCGATTATGATCTCACCGAGTAAAATATATCAATAAATTAAAAGTTACAATACTTAGCACAACGGGTAACGCTAGTAGAATAAGAACAGTTACCCTTTTAAATCAACAGTATTCACAACCGGTTCGTGTGAGGTTTCTGTTGACCACTCTTTGAATTATGTTCAGGGTTTCTTTACTTTCGATGCTTTTCGATTCCTTTTATAAATGTTTTTTCCTTCGCAGATTAATTGTGTTTCATTTCTTACCTTTTTGTGTATTTAAAAACATTAGATCAAAGAAAGACATTTTGTCGGCAATTGTATACTTCTGTATGTTTCGGAAGGGCAATGTAAAAGTCGCGAAAATAAAGTGATTCAGAAAAATTGTTACTACACTAGAGGTACATTTTTGTTCTCCCACCAAACCTGTGCATTGCTCTTGCGCCTAAAAATATTTCGTTGCGCTATAAACAATATTTCATATGCACCAACACTGAAACCTTTCATTTGCGCCAATATTACAGGAACATTTTAAATAGTATAAAAGAAAACTTTTAAATTTTTTTAAATATAAAAGCAGTTTTTGTTTGCATAATTAAACATATTCCTCAGAAATCAGTCATCATAAAACCACAAGAGTTATGTTAAAACTTTGTTTAAACACAGTTCTGTTATAAATTAAGTGGTCATAAAACTCAAACCGCACTTCTAAGCATTTTACGCTATAGTAAAGTTATAAAGTCTGTTCTGTCACAAAACTTCTTAGCGACGGTCCTGATGTAAAATTGCATTACATGGTAAATATTCTTGGAAAGATTCATTTAATTCTAAACTGGATAGGATGCCTATTGCAGTTTGAAGATAATCCCTTAAAAATCATTTAGATGAAGAAATTGAATCCTGGGTGTAAAATTTCATCCGTTCACTACGTTGTCATGCAAATGTAACCTTCAGAAAATAAATTCTGTCAAGTTTGATGCAAAAAGGGACTAAAAACGTCACGGACACGGGAGGACTGAAAGGCATACATCTGCAATACTCAATATCATCTTCAGAAATTGGTGTGTGTTGAGAAAAGGGGACAGTAGATGGGTGGTATAGCAACAAAATGATTGACATACTTACATAAGAACTAAAACCAAACAAATGAATCCAGTACTTCCAATGGCAATTATAATTATCACATTTTGTTGAATCAGCGATTGAGAAAGGACTGAAATGATTTGAATAAAGTATAAAATTGGAAACAAAGTCGGCTTGAATTTGATAAATTGTTTCTTTTTAACACTTACACACATGTGTATTCCGATAAATATTAAGATTTGAAGTAGATTAAGTATGAAATTGGAAACAGAGTCGGCATGCCATTTTATAATTCACTTTTATATTGCAAATACATACATATGTACGACCGGTAATTACTAAGATCATCGAACGAGCTAAAAGATGATTTAGGATTTTGGCAACCTTTTTATTGTACATTCTGTGGTTTTAAGTCAATAATTTTGGAAATTGTAGGCGATCCGTATTCATCCAAATTACCCCCACCCCCACCTCAAAAAAATTAATAAATAAAAACTGGCTCTCAAAAATCTGAATATCGTGTGAAAACATTTGTGAAATTTCACTAATCTGTTTGGTGTGTTAATTATTTTGCATATTTCGGTAAAATTACCTTTAAAACCGACAAACACTGATAGCGTATAATATTAATGCTAGAAATATGTATAATTGGAACTTTAGAAATTAATCACAAATGCATTTAAGGATTTCTTTTCGACACATTTGTTCGACTCAACCTGCTAGTAATTATCAACACAAATTATAACATATGCATGTATAGGTTTTCCACACTTCTAAAAACTTACAAGGAAATGTTTTACTTCCGCATTGCTAATATTTTGTATTCAATATCAGATTTTTATTTAGTTTATTTGATCATTACCTGAAACGTTTTCCTTGTTTGTTGTGGTGTCACATTTCTCTGTTGAAGTCCCGAAATTCAGACGATCAGCGCTACCAGCTCTACATGTAACGGGGAGTTTAACATCACATGATTCAACTAAAGGTATCATTTTCGAGCCACTTTCAATGAAGGCCGCCACACAGAAGTCATTGTCAAAAGCTGAAATACAGTGAAAAATTTAAGTAAAGTGTGTATATAGATATAAGTGGTAAGAGTGCTAATGAGACAACTCTCCATATGTTTGAAAAATCTTTCAGTAATAAAATCATGTGTTTTTTTTTAATCTATATCGTGAAGGAATTTATACAGTAAAGTCGTCCTCATATCTCTACTTACGTTTAGTAAGTGGTGAAGCAGAGAACAAAACTTCATAAAGAAAAGACATTGTGGTAACTCTCCAATTGTAAACGTTTCATTTTTATGTAACAATATTTCAGCAACGCCTGAATACATGGTATATAGAGTATATATCTCCTAATTGATACGATATGTCAGAGCTTGCATAATGATTTCTTAATGGAGGTTGCTGCTAACAAGGACGCTATAAAACCAAGAGTTCCGAGTAATGAAGTTGAAATCATCTTTTCAAAAAAAAAAATACGATCGCCATCAGGAATCGGTTGACCGTTATAGAATATATGTCACATAGGCTCCATAATATTTCAGTGAATATGACCAATTGAATTAGACTTATCGCCCGGTTTATACCTAGAAGATCAACACGACAGGTGCCAAATTTGATGAAGGATTTGCTTATCCTTCTAGAGCACCTTAAATCATCCCATTTAAATGTTGCTCAGTAATTATTTTTCTATGTACTGCTGTTTGTGTGTTAGTTGTTTTATATGTTTACCCATGTCATTGTCAGTTTGTTTTGAATTACTAGTTTGAATATCCCTTTGGTATCGTTCGCCTCCTGTTTGTAATATACTTGAATTTTTTCTATAGTATGGTCTACTGCTACAATATTGCTATTGAAGACAATTTCGATTCTATGTTAACAATTTAAAAAAAAAAAGATTAATTTGGCATCGGATGGCATATATTTAGCCAATACTAAATCGAACTGTTTCAGTATGTAAATAGATACATACACAAATGTATAGCTCCTATATCTGTTTTTCTTTAAAGGGTATACAATATTTTAAGCATTAATTATCAACTTCCCATAATATGTGATATGAATCGTCATATAAACATAAATAAACTCATCATAGATACCAGGACTAAATTTTGTATATTCGCCAGACGCGCGTTTCGTCTTGAACTTGAAAAGCATTGAGGACCAAAATTCCTAAAAGTTTTGCCAAATACAGCTAAGGTAATCTATGCCTGGGGTAGAAAAGCAAGTGTCCGGACGACGACGACGACGACGTGATACCAATATACGGTTGTATAAAAAAAAATTGGAGGAAGGATCCTGTTTGTAAACAGTTACATACACCAATTAAGAGTTGTTTTTTTAAATAGTCCTAAGTAATACACGTTTTCTATAAATTGGCCATATTTTATATCATAAAATAAAATTGAGAATGGAAATGGAGAATGTGTCAAAGAGACAACAACCCGACCAAATAAAAAACAACAGTAGAAGGTCACCAACAGGTCTTCAATGTAGAGAGAAATTCCCGCACCCGGAGGCGTCCTTCAGCTGGCCCCTAAACAAATATATACTAGTCCAGTGATAATGAACGCCATACTAATTTCCAAATTGTACACAAGAAACTAAAATTGAAATAATACAAGACTAACAAAGGCCAGAGGCTCCTGACTTGGGACAGGCGCATATCTATTTAATATTTATCTTGTACAGGTGAATCACGAACTGCAGACACTCAGTATGTACCATCTTTTACGTTTAGTAAGCTTCCATTAATTACATCCTCTACAGAACTCATCAAACTTTCTTGTGCAAGGCAAAATTGCACAGATTCGTCGAAATTTACTTTCTGGGTAGGATAGACAGTTAAAGTTCCATTGTCTGTCAAAAAATTAATTAGGACTATTAAAATCTATGAAAATATTGACGATTCCCTGCATAATCTGAAATTAAAGTCATCCAAACTAATACAAATGATGGAATAAAAAAATCGGGGAAAAGCCCAGTACCATAGGCAAAGCTAAGCATGACAAAACGGCAAACTTTTTTTAACTCTTCAAAACACTGCAAAGAAAACTAAATTTTGATCAATACGTACGCCACTCAAGACCGTTGATGATCATATGTGTTCTGGGAGGTGTGCATGTACGCATTTTGTGATCGCGCGTACAGATAGGTAAAATGAGTACCCAGCAATCAAATTGTAAATACCCTCAAGGATCTACCTAGATTTCGGGACAAAAGTTTGTCGCTCCATGCTTTTTCCATGTTTTGGATTTTGACTAAGCTCTGAATTGATCTGACATTTTGTGTTTGTGTTATTTTAACAAATTATTTTCTACAATAGAAATTAGTTCAGAAATATTTTTTAAATGCATATAACTTGTTGTGTTGAATAGATGTGAATTTTACTGCAAAATCTTCAATCTCAATCTTTACAATTTAGTTTTGATTTTCTATGTTTATACTAGTTTTAAAATGACTCAATTAAAAGATCGATCAGAAATTGTTCGGCATTTACTATTATTTATACAATAATTTAAGCAATCATGGATCTAAAAATAAAATGGTTCATTTGGCAGACGAAAAAAGGGAATATTAGCGATTATGTGTTTTAGTAAAACTCTGAATTAGATAAAGGATAATGAATGAAAATCTTACGGAATACAGGTACTCATATATAAGTCATCATAAATAAGTGCTGATTGATGACCACCAATTATTATTACAAACAAAAATGGCAGCAAATAAGGAATTTTATCTGAAATTAAACACTTTAAAGTTCCTTCTAAGGCTGGTAATGGTACATATGTGTCATTTGGAGAATATAATGTATGCCGCTTCGTAGTTTCTCTTATTGGATCTCATTCATTTTTGGTACTGCACCCCATTCATGTGTAGTCAGTTTTTGAGGAAAATATTTGTAATTGTTTAGTTATTTCTCAGGTAAATAGGTTTTGCCTATCGATTTTGTTACATGTATCCGTAATAACATATAAAATTTGAATATGAAAAAATATTATGGAACGATTGCCAAGTGGTACAAGGAACCGCCATGACGTAGAATTTTCAAAGTAGCCAAGAAGCATAACTTTAGAATGGCGAAAGTAAACATATCAATATCTAGTTTATCCTCCATTTTATAATGATATTTTTAAAAGTATTGGTAGATCAGTTATAAAATTATTGCACAGAAACAGTTCGAGATAACCGATAACCCGCCTGACCGACCGACCAACATTTAGTACCTTATATTGATACACGATAATACTTGACATATTGTTTTGAAAGAACTTACCAAACTAGCTGTTAACTCGTACTAACGGTGTCTAACACGATCTGAAAAATTTTGTGATGAGAATGATTTAACATAATAATTTCCACTCACTTGAACATAATATTGCTACCTTCTTTGAACATGCCATACTTCTAAACATTGGCTGGTTATATGTTAAGATGACTACTACACATTCTAAAAAAAATCAATAAAAAACCGCATTTATTAGTCCTATAATCATTGTTTCTGTCATATATCTAACGTTGAACAACTATTTTCTTTGCTTTTTTTTTATTTTTCCCATGTATAATAGTAAGATTCTAATATGTCACTTAATTTTGTACCTTTGTCCTGCCTTCTCTTAATGTATCTAATGCAGTTGCTTTTATTTCAATTTTTTTTTATTTGCTATTCCGTGTTTTTGTTTTTACGGTTTTTTTTCCTCTTATAGTTGATGTCTTTCACTCGGTTTCAGTTTGTAACCCTAATTTATTAAGTAAATGTAAACAGCGATATCCTACTGTTGCCTTTAACTATGGCTTCTCGTCTCTGTTTTTGTTTTATATTTCGTGTTGATACAATAGCTTACATCATATTACAGCCTTCATTGTATATACCAAAATATAATAGAAGGTAATTTTTGGAGTGAGTTAAATAATATAGGCGACATATAAATAATCAAAGAATGCATGCAACTGCAGTCAAACAGTATACACGATAATTATAAAGGGGGTTGGCCTGGGTTATTCTAAAATTTTCTTTTTTGTGCCCCACCTACGAGAGTAGAGGGGCATTATGTTTTCTGGTCTGTGCATTCGTTCGTCCGTTCGTTCGTCCGTTCGTTCGTCCGTCTGACCCGCTTCAGGTTAAAGTTTTTGGTAAAGTTTAAGTCAAATCAACTTCAAACACTTAGTACACATGTTACCTATGATATGATTTTTCTAATTTTAATGCCAAATTTTACGGTCCACTGAACATAGAAAATTATAGTGCGAGTGGGGCATCCGTGTACTAGGGACACATTCTTGTTTTTCTAATATTTAAACCATTAATGAAAAGGTAGGGGTCCATGTATCACCTGACAAAACTGATTGAATTTCACCGTTTCTTTTCATGTTGATGGTATGCATAACAAGGTTTAATTCCTTGGGACAGCCTTAGAAATGGTCGAAAATACTTGAAAACACATATCATTGTGTAATATTTTGCACAGTTTAGATGCGTAGTGGAAACATATGATCTAATACATTTGAACTGTCATAGTTAATTAACGGCATGACTTGTGAATGGAATGGGTCTATCGTTTTTATAGGAATTAAAGATTAAAGAAAAATATGGTTATATGTCAACATAACAGCATTCAAACAAAAGAACAAAAAACAAACTGTTAAAAAACAGATCTGGAAACCGTGAAGGTGATCGGTCACTCAAATTTAAACGTGTGTATAATTTACGCTAATTCTTTGTGTACGGAATAATAATTATGTTCTTCAGAGTCAATCTTTTAAGTTAGTGTTTATCTGTTTTTTCTCAAATCATTTAAAACATAGTAAAATTTGATAATCAATCCTTTGATCTAAAAACAAGGTGTATATAGCCTTCGGAATGTATAGATATTGAGCATTGCAACGAATTAATTTGAATGTGTATGGCGCTAAAATGTCTACAAGCATATAATATCGGATTATCGCCAAAAATATAACTACATACTTACATACATGTAAAATATAGTACATCAATAGGTGGTACACAAACGGTGTTATATTACTGTCTTTATCAAATTAACCTCTGTGTTATAACTTGCTAAGTTTGAACGCCTGTAAAAAGTAAAATCACAAAAATACTGAACTTAGAGGAAAATCTAATCGGAAAGTCCATAATCACATGGCAAAATCAAATAACAAAACTCATCAAAAACGAATGGACAAGAACTGGCATATTCCTGACTTGGTACATGCATTTTCAAATGTAGAAAATGGTGGATTAAACCTGGTTTTATAGCGCTAACCCTCTCACTTTGACGACAGTCTCATCAAATTCCGTTATATTTACAATGATGCCTGAACTAAACAGACGTAATAAATAAAATAGTCAAAATATGGGTACAGCAGTCATCGTCGTGTAACAATTTTAAAAGGATCAATTTAACAGAACACAAAAACATCCATCTACAAACACATTCATTCATTAGCGTGTCTGACGTCAGAAAATCTTATACGTCACATATATTTGTCGTTCAATGTATATAAAAACAATTTTAAAATTTCACATTGGCAATGTTAGCATACAGGGTTAAAAAATCAAAAATATGTAAGAATTGGTTTCAGAAATGACCGAGATTTAAAATAGTTCAAAAGTTATATAGAATTTATAAGAATCCACAAATAGTTCATTCCACTACGCGATTGAATAATTTTGACGTTTGTGGTTCAACGTATTTTGTAATTTATATCAGAAATATATCATAATGACATAAAATAGAACAATATCATACTGACTGGATCTTTTAAAGTACAGAGTCACGTTTGAGGAACCAAAGAAACACTAAAAGTCGCATATACAAAACACACCAGCAAAAAATGAAAGATAATACATCAGATATATGTACATTGTACTTCTCTCAAACAATTGTTTTAAGATATTAAAGGTCTTCGTATACTTAATTAAAAGTACTACAAATTATCAAAGATTTTACAATTGTACAGTATAAAGTCATCTCTATGCATTTATGATATAGTAATATTTTGTAATTCCTATCATGATTTCCAAATGGTGAAGTTGAAATCATCCCTTCGTAAATTTTACGGACAACATCACGAGTTGGTTGCCGTTATAAAATAACCGTCTCTCAGATGATATCGGATATCTTCCTTATGTCGTAACTACAATCTACAATCCCCTTCCCTTTTCACGAATGTGACCTACCGAATAAGACTATTTACCGGATTTGTAATATAAGCAACATAACGGGTGCCACGAGTGGAACAGGATCTGCTTACCCTTCCGGAGCACCTGCATTCACCCAGATTTTGACGGGGTCTATGTTGTGTCTTGTGTACTATTATTTGTCTGTTTTACATGTTTGAGCCATGGCGTTGTCAATTTATTTTCGATCTATGAGTTTGATTGTCCCTCTTGCATCTTTCTTCCCTCTTTTATAACCACTATGTTTATTTTCATTATGGATGTTAACATATCAAAATGTTCGTGTTCGTGTTCGTGTTGCTTATTCTTCAGTTTTCTATGTTGTGTCATGTGTACTATTGTTTGTCTGTTAGTCTTTTTCATTTTTAGCCATGGCGTTGTCAGTTTATTTTCGATTTATGAGTTTGACTGTCCCTCAGGTATCTTTCGTCCCTCTTTTGTAAACTACTTTTGCCTTTTATTAACCTCGTACTAATCTTTGGGCGTTTGACTGTCTTTCGCCCCTCCTTTAAGTAATAGTTGTTTTGCATCTGCAAGATCACCATAGAAGCTGTCATACTGTGAATGTCAAGGTATTTTGTTTAATTTCATTTACCCTGGCTCGAAATAGATAAGGGGGAATTAAACCTGCTTTTTTATCAATTTTTGTATCAATTTGAGTTCATACTCACCTTGTAATGATGTGTATGCTATACCACGAATTGCAGACACCCAGTATGTTCCATCTGTTACGTTGGTTAAGTTTCCATTAATTACGTTCTCTACAGAACTGATCAATTCGTCTTGCATTCGACAAAATTTCACAGTTTGTTCCCAATCTTCTGCCTTGGACGGATATGATTTTAAAGTTCCATTGTCTGTCAAAAGATCCAACATAATAATTAAGTGTCTGTCTGGTCTGTATTTTACTTGAAAATAAAGAGAAAAATTCTTGAAAGAATGTTTAACCTCCTGGTATTGTCATGTACATGTTCCATCTAGATTGTCTATGACTAAGTATGTTACTCTTTGGCTTGTAAATATACGAATTTTCCTTTCGTACCTTTTGTTTCTTTTCTTTTTTCATTTTTGCGCGCTCTATGGGACTTAATGTTGTCGATGTTTGACAGTCTAATTCAAAATTCTTATGAAAACAGGGCGATCAAAGGCTTTAAAGACCATGAATTTGGTTAACGATTCCGTTCAGTCAATATGATATTTACGTTTACATAAATTTGCCTATATTCACATCATTAAAAAGTAATTAAAGAAATGATTGGGACAGTACTATTTCTGTATGTATGCTTTTCATATATTCAATATAACTAGATAAGATTATTAATGTTCAAATATCATCATCAAATTTAGAAGATAATATCAAGATAACGAACTTATACTGAGTAAATTATATTAACTCCCAAATGAGCGACCATGGATACATCAACCTGATAAAAGAGGGACGGAAGATACCAAAGGGATAGTCAAACTCATAAATCTAAAACAAACTGACAACGCCATGGCTAAAAATGAAAAAGACAAACAGAAAAACAATAGTACACATGACACAACATAGAAAACTAAAGAATAAACAACACGAACCCCTCCAAAAACTAGGGGTGATCTCAGGTGCTCCGGAAGGGTAAGCAGATCCTGCTCCACATGTGGCACCCGTCGTGTTGCTTATGTGATTACAAATCCGGTAAAGAGTCTAATTCGGTAGGTCACAATCATGAAAGGGAAGGGGATTGTAGTTACGACGTAAGGAACATATCCAATATCATTTGTGAAATGGTTATTCCATAACGGTCAACCAACTCATGATGGCGTCCGTAAAATTTACGAAGGGATGATTTCAACTTCACCATTTGGAACTCTTGGTTTAATAGCTTCCTTGTAAGCAGCAACCCTCTATCAAGAAAATCATGATAGGAAATGCAAGCACGGGAATATCGTATCAATTGGGAGATATATACCCCGTATGCAGGTGCTACTGGAATGTTGCTACTTAGAAATGGAAAGTTCACAATTGGAAAGCTGAAATCATCTCTTTTGTCGTAAAGTTTTGTTTTCAACCGACCCTCATTGTCAATTTCTAGATGATAAGCGTCTCATGCTATGCCTGTAGCACCTGTCAAGTTAATCCACTCAAATGTTACAATACAAATATTTTGTAAAGTTACGGATGCGACGACTGTTCTGGAATCTTAAGATCTGAATTAACTAATGTAATCAAAGATAACACTTTTAACAGTTTTTTACGCCAAACGCTCATTTAGTCAATAAAAGACTAATCAGCTTCGCTCGATTTAAAAAATAATAAAAAGGCCATATAAGTACGAAGTTGAAGAGCATTGAGTATCCCGAAGTCCAAAAGGTTTTCTAAGATATAGCTACGGTCTATCTATTCCAGGTGTAGAAATGCCTTACATTTTCGAAACAGATTTGTGAACAATTAATCTATTGTGATGACCATATCAATGAAAATTCATATCAGCACCGAAGTGCTGACTACTGACAAAGGCTGGTGATATCCTCGCGAAGAAGCCCTCCACTAACAGTTGCATCGACATAGTGGTTGTACATGAACCCATCAGAAATACCAGGATTGAGAATTGGTACGTCTACAAAGGACTCATTTGTAATGCTTAAATCAACAATATTGATAAGGCTAAACAATGCACGACTTAAAGAGCATTAGGGAACAAAAATTCCGAAAACTTTTGCCCAATATAGATTAGGTTATCTATTTCTGTGGTAATGGTATGTGGCCGTATCAATGATAATTCATGTCAACACAAACAGACTGTGATACCCTCGGGTAGGAGACATCCACCAGCAGTCGCACCAACACAATAGTTGACAGTAAATTCATCATAGATACCTGGATTTAAGTTGTGTACGTTAAACGCTAGTTTCTTCTTTAAAAGACTCACCAGTGACTCTCAAATCAAAAATGTTGAAAAAACCATTAAACTGCCAAGTGGAAGAGCATTGAGAATTCGCAATTCCTAAAGGTTTTGCCAAATATACCGATAAATATAGTTTTGGGTTAACTATGAGAGCATATTAACGATAATTCTTGACAACACAACAGTGTTCGCTACTTGGCTGGTGATACCTGCTGTAAAATTCGGTATATATCTTGATTATGCATAAATAACTCATGATATCTTGGTTTTTCTATTAAAATCTTGTAATTCATTTCAAGAAAAAATATTCACTCACCTGAGCACAATATTGTTGCGTTGTTCCTACATTCCATACTACTAAATGTTGTCTGGTTGTCATTTATATGGACTATTCCACATTCACCAGTATCATTTTTCGAAACCATATCCAGATCTAGATAACATGAATGAAATTTGTACAATATTACGCTATTCTTTTGTCATTGTGTATCTCCCATAATAGCAATATCCAGCATTGGAGATTAAGAATTATTTTTTACTTTATTATGTCTTTTGCGACATATTTACAGTTTTTTGTTTATTTTGGAAACAAATATTTGGGAACAAATATATTTTGGAAACAAATATTTTTACAAAAATTATTATTCATTTTATATGTTTTGTTTGTAGTACTATTATACCAGATAATAAATGAAATGAAACCATACAATATATACACTATTTTTTCAGTAACTATTGAGCCTTTTTGTCATTTAATCCACACTGAACTTAACTATTTTCAATCTGAAGTTAAATGTTAATTTCCAAACTTGAGTCATGGTAGTATTTTCAACTTTAATTTTTCTGCCTTTTATATTTCTATAGACATAACCTGCGTACGTAAGGCTTACAGAAATGTGAACACCATATGATACATCAGTTTACAAAAACAAAAGTCGGTTATATCAACTATTCTACCACAATCACTGCTTCGTGTACAATTGAATTTATTTATTTTGGTAAATGAATAAAATAATTAAAAATCAAAGATACTAAATGTGTGTTTAGCGATCAATGTATGCAGAAAACAACATTTCACTAAGCTGCACCTACTTTTTATCTCATATATCACAGTAATATTATCATTATCTCCACAGATGAAGTTATGATTATCACCGCATACTGTGATAGTAGTGTTGTTACATGGAATTATTTCTATATCACCAGTATAATAACATAAACATTTATATCGCTCAAACCCAATATAATTGTGCTTAATTTTATTCGTTTGGCAATGTTCGAAACATTTAAAAATGTCTGGTTCCATACTGAAATTCTTTTGAGAAAAATCTATTTGTACATATTCTGGTGGATTGGCCGTATATTGTACTCTTCCACTTCCTTAAATAAAAGAATATAAAAATAAGTATCGATAATAGACTGCCTAATACCATCTACTTCTCCGAAAGTATGCCTATGATGCATATGAACACGTTTGAAATCATTAATATAATCAACAACAAACTTGCTAATATGAAAGACTCTATGAAAAATGAATCGCTGTGTGGATGAAAACACCTTATCGCTGATAGTCCTCCATTGCTGGATATCGCAAAAGTTTTCGTAAAATTTTGACGTCAAAAAAGAAATATCTGACACCACAATTGAAAAGTGAATGTTGTTTGACGTCAACATTCATCCAGCGCAGATTCACGGGTCAAGCGGTAAGGTGTATTGGTTGTTAATATGTAAAAGCACTATAACCATTTCAGAAATGTTTCTTAACGTCTTATTAAAAACAATATATTTTTAAAGGGTACGACGTGCAGTATTATTTATGTTGGTGTGATATCTAGAAAGAGAGAGAGAGAGCATTTATCTTTATGACGTAGGTACTTACTATCTAAAATTTACCGGGTTTTTTTTTTTCATTTTCAGATGTCTTTATTAAATAGTGTGCACCACTTTTTTTAATATTACGAATAGATTGAAAAACAAATTACAGATATTCCTAATACATGTAATAATTTTATTCTTTATTCCATTTTTAAGGATTAAATCATTACAAATACGTTGATGACGTCACGGTGACATGACCAAATTATGTCTATTTCTATGAGCTAATTGACAATATATATTAAGCCAATAAGAAGACGTGCGACAACCAATATTAAACTATTTATAGTTATATGACACAAAGTGATACACAATTATATTTTTCAATCCGGTTTCTGATCCTTAGTATAAAGTTTCTTCCCATTCCATATTTCTTGTGGAGACTTGTATTTTTGGCAATCATACCCCATCTTCTTAGTTTTATATTGATGTCGTTATCAGACATGTTGTTTTTACACATTCTTGTAATTGATAAGTCAGTTTAAGTTTTTGGAAGGAAATTGTATATTCTTAATCATTCATTCATTCATTCATATCTTTATTTCCTCTACTAAGAGATTTAATGAAATGTAAACAGATCAAATTACAAAAGATTTAGAAAACATGATAATAACACAATATAATATTACAATATGTACAATAACAAAATAAAGTTCTGTGTATATAACTGAAGAAAATTTTGACAAAAATTGCTCTCACTAACGACGGTTCATGCACTGGCACATTAACGAATCGTAATTCTCCTTAATCTACTATATGCAGCGACACAGTGTGCAACGTGCACATGACAAAGCTTACGAAAACTGTCGGTGTCTATATTGTTTGTTGTTACGTGCTTGCCCAAAAGAATGCAATATAACTCATCATCGTCGTATGAATAAAGTTCCACAAATAAATGCAATGGAAATTTTTCCACTATGAACTCCCACCACATATCTCTGAATAAACGAGTTCCGCTTCAGCTACAACATACATGTACATATACATCTAAAAACTGAGTGTTACATAATTCGCATGTTCCTCCAGTGGTATTTGGAATGTCGGTTAACAGTTTTGTAATATAATAGGCGTTTAGGATTTCTCTGGATGATTTAGAACTTTTCCAGAATTCTGGAACTCTAACCGATAGGTGAACACTTCTTAAGAGAGGAAAGTTATTATTGTTATGTAAACGCCGAGTCCATTCGTCAGTTTGTACTTTGTCAACTGTTTTCACTATAGCTTTCCAAGATTGCTTCGTTGGAAAAGCTCCCTCTCGCAAAAAGTCAAGGATATAGGAATGAAGGCTATATCTATACAAAATGTTCATAATATCAGGAATGAACCCATGATGATTGTGTTCATTGTCAATAAAATAGGTAAACAGACGCACAAGAAATATTTTCTTCGTTAAGAAGTTGTCGTCAAGACTACGCAGTTTTTGCAAGAAATATAACTTCTTAGTCTCTATAGACGAGGTAATAGTATGAAGTCCAAGTATACTTTGGCACATATCTGATCTCGTAGACGTTTTCAAGTCCAAAATACGCTTGACTATAAAGTGCTGAAAACAATTCAACGCAGTAATGTGGTTTGTCTACAAATGGGTTTTCCAAAATTAACGACGCCTCAAAGCGATGACGTCATGTCTCCGTACTTGTATGTTCCAGCAACGCGTTCAATTTATAGAAAATGAAGCATATCCCTATATTAATCGTGTCAATCCAAAAAGTGATTTTATAAATATGTAAATATATTTACATGTTAGCAGTATGTTGTTTTATGTGTAAAATCAGCTATAAATTATGCTGTTAGAATTCTCGTTTCACATTTTCGATTTTCAAGCATTTGGGTTGCACACGCGAAATTGTAAAAACTAACTGTAATACGAAGGCTAAGACATACGTACAATTTTGTCTCATCAATTGCACATTTAAGGAATGACAGTAATATTTTTCTGTCTATGAAGAAATAACATAAACAATGTGGTGTAAACTGATAAACCCGGGTAGCGGGTTATCTAAAGTGTGCAACACATTTTTTTTTATGTTCTTTCGAATAGGCAGAAAAAAATATTACAGTCATTTCTTATAATTTAATTTAATTTTAAACTGGAGTAAATCATGGAAAAACATTGATGACATCATGGTCACATGACAAAATTATGTCTATGAGCTGATAAACAACACGACGTCAGTCAATCAGAAGACGCGTTACATCCAAAATTAAATTATTTCAAAATAAGTTCAGTGTAAGAAACCTTACAAATTCCATCGAAAGATATTTTTTTTTTACTTAAAATTTATTAATTTGTAATTGACGCTCAATATTTAGAATTATATTACAAAGAACTGCGATGTTGGTTTAATGTCCTACTCATACTTTTTACCGATAAAAAAATGCAATTTCTGTCAAAATTACAGTTTTAGTATTTATTATAGGATTAAACACATTTTTTCTAGAGGTTATTGATGTGTAAACCGGGGCGATTAACTCACAAACTGAATAAAAGTCTGAAGGACTTTTATGTAGAGTTTGTGAGTAAGAGCCCCGGTTTACACATCAATAACCTTTAGAAAAAATGTGTTTAATCCTTATAATTCTTAAGCCAAACATTTATGATATTTTATAAACATTTTTTTATGGCTACTATATAGATTAACCATCAAAAGCACAATGGCAAGTCGTAACTAAGGAGTACGCCGCCATCTTGACTTTCTAAAAACCTTAAATGTCCGATAAATACAACGGAATCTTAAATGAAATAGCACCTACCTCAAAAACTTCATTTTAATTAAATGTTAGCCGAATTTGAAGCGTTCACGTAACGAAATAATCTTTCCATTGAAAATTTCCATTCGTATGACGTCGTGTTTTGCCATGACGTAAATTCGCCAAATCTTTCTTGAAATTTCGCGGAATTTTATTGAATTTTATTTTTATACATTTTCGAAGCTTTAGTGCATTAAATTTCTCTCTTTTTTGGGGTTATATATGCAATAGAATAGTCACAACTGTTATGCGATTGTTTTTAAATCGCAATTTGCTGAAAATCCCGGGATCACTGCAAGCTTGTGTATCGCGCATGAATAGATTACAAACGTAGTTTCGTAAACATGGTTTATCGAAGTGTAAACTTGGAGAAAAATTCGAATTGACCAATCCAATTCAAGTATTTATAGATATGCAAATGATATAAGAATTATAAGTTTTATTATACATCGTAAACTGATTTAAAAATGGTAAGTTTAAAAAAATAAAAACTGAGAGAATTGAATATGGTTAATATTGATGTTTTAACGTTCGCCATTATTTTGTCTTTCTGTACTTGTGTATGTTTTATAAAAAGATGTCAGGAAAAATACGTCATACTTTGGGCGTTGATATATTCTACGGTGGAGTATTAATGAACTGTCGTAAATTCGTTGGAGATGGTGTCCTTTTATATTCTGGGTTTATATTTTTATGTACTGGGTTATTGCGTTTATTTGTACTGTTTTCTTGTCACGTCATTTTAGCGTCATGTTTAACATACCCATTTAAGCCTGAGGGTTGGCTTACCATAAAACCTGGTTCAACCCAGCATTTTCTTTTTAGAATGTACTGCACTGAGTCAGAATTATGACAGGTATTATCAAATAGTCTGTGTGTATGTATGTTGGCGTTTGTTTTTGTAGCAGCTCAATATTTCTGTTGTTCCGTCGTTTTCCTCGGTTTTGGTTTGTGACCTCGATTTCTGACTATTTAACAACGGAATACATCTGTTGCCTTCATCTTTCAACGACTTTGGATTCATATCTCTCAATCTTTTATATTCTCCATTGTGTTGTTTTGTTATTTTTGTATAATTCTTATATGACTTACATATTAGGGAATACGTTTATATAGTAGGTTGTGAGGGATTCCGATAGAAGCTTATAACGTTATTTTTTTCGATAGACGACGTGAACTACCTTTTGTAACCAATGTAAAACAAAATAGCGGCATCGTTAAAAAATATTTATTTTAACTTTGCGCTCATCATTTTGTGTTTGCGTTAAATAAAACTATATTCATTCGCCAGGCCAATTCAATGGCATGAATAATACAATTTTTGGAGGTTGAGAGTATGGAAATCAAGTTAAAATTCCTTCTCTTAAATATTGAAGAATTATGAGGATTAAACGCTGTTTAGTGTAAGTTTGAACTCTTATAATTTTGGGACATATAAACGTTGGAAATATGCCGCACAGCCCTATATATTGACCTTTGAGCAAAAATAGTGCATATGAACCATCAATTCTAGGATATAATTGTTGACAAAACTTCATAGTAAAAGTGGTACACTTTAGCCGTAAAAGGGTTTCCTATTTGAAATTACATTGTTTATATTTACTGAAATACAACCTTGAGTTTTTTTTTCTTGTAGTGTTTTCTGCATTGTTATATTTATGTTGTTTTTGTTGTTTACCCTTGTTTTTTGTTATGTCGTCTAGTTTGAATATCACGTTAGTATCTTTCTCTTATACACAATTTTGAAAATCATTTCATATCATGGATAAAGAAAGTCAACAGTAGTATACCGCTAGAATATAGCTTTCTCGTGCTTAATTCGTATTTTGCTTTACTTTGAGTTATTTAAGGTATTGTTCGCTCTTCTAATCTTTTGAAAAAAAAAAAGTTTGCATAAGGTTTTGGATTTTTGGAATTTTTTTACTTGATCACCACTGAAGAGACATCTGTTGATTCGAAGAAGAATAAAGACCAATTAAGTCATTTAGTACATATATATATGTTTTATTCAAATCTACAGTTCTCAAATTTAATGTAATAATCATGAGTAAAAGAGATGTGGAATATGCATGAATGAGACTGGCTGCAACCAAACGGCAAATACGACACATATTGGGCAACTTACAGTCCTAAATAATATTTTTTTCAGTATGAAAAGCTTTAAATTGACATAATTGAAAAACAATATCTACTAATCAAATGAAATAGACGATATATTTTTGTTATTTGGTGTATTTTAACAACACCTGTTTCCTTCACAAACTTGCAGTAACTACCTACGGTACAAACGATCATCAAGTAAAAGACATTTGGAACAGACAGATTGCACATTATTTCTATTGAAAATACAAAGTTTAGAAGAAAAAAGCAGAAGTAAAGTTCACATTTAAGTGCATACTTTTGCTTTTTCTAGTCGACACTATTCAATCTTACCTTTATATTCTATCCAAGGTGAATAGGTTGCATATGCACCTATCCATGCCATTATAGGTGAACTAGTATATGTTCCGGTCAAAACAACTTCCTTTCTTGATAGACCAGTTGTATTACATGTCCCAGCCAGATCAACTTGCATACCTGATACTGTCTGGCACGACAAGTATATAGTAATTGTAACTTAAAATAGAAACAATAACAATACAAAGTTAAGAAAAGAAATCAACAAAAAACATATGTAATCTAGTTCTTCAAAGTTTGAGAATTATAATTTGTTAATATTTGGCTGTCCTTTAAATCTTAACAGACATAACACACCCAAATGTCCCTTCTATCACTTTTTACAATCTAAAAGATCATGTGATTTTTTTAAGGAAATTGTCTAGCTTATTGAAGATTGTTCTTTCTTTCTTTTAAAATCACAAAAAGAAAGGTAATGGCAACTGGCCAAAGAATTCATTAACTACAATAAACCAAATATTTATGTGTTCAATAATCTTTCTGTTTATATCAAACTTCATCTTACCTCCTACACATTTCTAGAACATTACTTGTTAAAGGAATCGCATGGAGACCTGTATATTCCATATATGGATACATGAAGTAGGCTTCCGTATAAGGTTAGTAGGCGGGGCTAAATTTGATACACATTTTTAAAAGTAGTGGTGTAACAGCCCTTTATAAAACCTACACGGTGTTGAGGAAAAATCTTTAAAAGTTTCAACAATCGATGAACTTGATGATGAAAGATTGAAATATTTTCATAAAACACATTTAAGTCTCACCATTTATTATTGTTGGCATTGGTTTTTCTAAAGACCAATGGAAATGGCTCTTTATAAAGAAAGGTCACTAGTCTAAAAACCACATGTTAAGATAATCGGTAAGATAAATTCGTTACATAGTGTGCTCGTGACCTAATACGATATATATTGGTCAATAAAATCCGTCTGCTCTCAGCCTACAAGGAATTTACTGATCCCATATATAGGTTGAAAACCACCAAGTTTGGTGTTTCTATCGAATATTTTTGAAACATTAGGTTACACGGTTACTAAAACTTGTACATATTGTACAAAGGAAACCAAGGGTGACATTGTGATTGGTTAACTTCCAGTGATGGTTATTTTCTTATATGCAATTAAACATTATGTGAAATATTTTTTTTAGTACTGCATTTGTACTGAACACAATAAAAATTAAAAAAGGTCACGTGATACGACTTTTAGGCAAATCTATAGACGATGCACAAATATTATTTTGTTTCTCTATGAAAAAAATAAATGATTAATGTACTTATATTTGTATTTTAAACATACCCGTATCACACATGTACATATACACTAATAATGATCCAGTGAAAAATATAATAAACGCATGTATTTCATCCATGTTCGAACACAAGAGAAGAGGAAGAATTTGACCAGAGAATGACTCTGAGATTTTGCTGTCGGAATTTGAATCAAGTATTGAGATTGAGATAATGTTGTATTATAAACGTATAAAACGAGTGGTAAAGTTCCCAACTGATGGTGTATTATTAGATAATATATTATGAATCAACTTATATGACTAGCGGATAACTTATCATGTAAAGTAACGTTCCGGATGTTAAAAAGGATATTGTAACCCTGTTTAGACTGTAACTTTTTAATAACGAATACTCGTTTAAAGTTAAAATTGCTGTAATTTTCATAGCTTTACTGTTTGTATTTATTGATTCAGATAAAACAATGCAACCAATAAAAACACAGCACTAGGACAAGGGAATTAGAACTATTCCATACAGTCCCATTTAAACATTGTATAAACCTCATTCGACGTAATGATATAAAAAGAAGATGTGGTATGATTGTCAATGAAATAGCTCTCAACAAGAGACCAAATAACGCCGACATTATCAACTATAGGTCACTGTACGCCTTTCAACATTGAGCAAAGACCATACCGCATAGTCAGCAATTAAAGGCCCTGTAATGACAAGTGTTATTTCAAACGAGAAAACTAACGGATATATTTATGAACAAAAATTGAACGAAAAGCAAAATATATAAAACCGATCAACAAACGACAACCACTGAATTACAGGCTTCTAACTTGAGACAGGCACATGCATACAGAATGTAGCGGATTTAAACATGTTAGCGGGATCCCAACCTTCCCCTAACTTGGAATAGTGGTGTACCAGTTGAACATTAGAACGAACTATACAAATCAGTTGAAAAAGGCTTAACTCATTAGAAGGATACAAATAGACATATATAAAAAAACAGAGAGTGGGCGTGGTCGGTTACTTGTATATCCCAGCAACAAATATACACTTAGTGCCGATCTGAGATTTCTCGCAGTCGTTGACAGCTAGTTCAACGTCATTAACAACTTATAAAAAAAATGCATGTAAGACTAAATTATAAATCAATACACATCCAACATCCAATGGATTCATGATAAAGACGTCATAAACCGTCAGAGATAAAACGCGAACTTGTGCTATGTCGAGATACAGGTATTGACAGATTGCAGATCAATGAATGTTTATATGTCTCTCACAAGCAAAAACAACTATTTGTAAGGGCATACACTACAGTCAGGGGCACACATTCTAATAAATTCACACAGCACGAGTAACAAACTCTGCAGTAAATATAAAAAAAGAAGATATGGTATAATTTTAATGAGACAACTCTCCACAAGAGACCAAATGACACAGAAATTAACAACTATAGGTCAGCGTACGGCCTTCAACAATGATCAAACTGATGATACTACTAGTTGAAAGGTATCAGGATTCAATTTAGTACGCGCGTTTCGTCTACATTAGACTCATCAGTTACGCTCATATCAAAATATTTATATTTAAGCCAAACAAGTACAAAGTTGCAGAGCATTGAGGATCCAAAATTCCAAAAAGTTGTACCAAATACGGTTAAGTTATATCATTGATGCTTAACTCAACAAAAATACACATCTTACGGAAAAAAGCGATTTCAAAAATAAGAAACGTGTCAAAATGTTTTTCCAGTATCTGAATCAAAAAAGTTAATATGTACTTTTGTCTTTATCTTAGAAATGACATAATTGAGAATGAGATTGGGGATTGTGTCCAAAGACACTCGACTAAACATAAGAAAACAGCTCAAGGCTACCAGTAGATCTTTAACACAGCGAGAAAATACAGCAATCGAGGGATAATGTATTTACTTTATTTCTCTATCTCATTTGTTTATATGTCACCTTAACCAGACGAATGCATTGTTTAAAATTTTATTGAAATATTTGCATGCTAACAAATTGTTACAATTAGTATTGTATTTTAAGAGAAAAAAATCTAAAAGATTTAAACTATCCTTTTTAAGATATTTTTGCCTATTGATTTTGCATAATTTGTCATGAAGTAGTCGAATAACTGACCCAAAAACTGTTCCACGTACATGTTACCACTTATCCATGTTAAACATTATTAAACTGCTAAACAAAGATAAAGTCATATTGGTCGTAGCACTTAAGTGCGACAGAAATATTAAATAGACAAACGAACGGACGAATATTCGCTATTATTTTTCTATACATATACAGAAGCCTCTAGTTTTGTCCACGTTGTGACAATACTTTTAACCCGCTTACACCTACTTTCCTTTTTTTTATACTTCTATTACATTTGGTTTAAAAAGCCACTTTTGAAAGAATTTAATATCCTTGCTATTCTTGCATTGATTTTGAAAAAGGGTGAAAATGTTAAATTCATCATTAAAATTTTGAGAAAATAATTTCCCGCTAAACTCTTCAATTGATATATCTCAAAACCAACGACACACACCTTTCTTGTTTGCCCTTTAAACTAAGCTATTCGTATTCGTGTAGCATCAATTCATAACAGTCTTGTAAAAAGTTTGTTGTTTTGAAAAAGAGTATTGAACATCCTTAATACATGTAATAAGACAAAGGCAATATTGTCCCAAACCATCTACTTGTATAATTACTTTCAATAATTTTGTTGTGTCTCGAAATAGTTATATTGAAAGTTCTTATTCACACATGATCATTCATTGAGATTGTTAACACTGATACACATCGTCGATGAAAATTTAAGTGATTTGTGAAATATACTTCCTCATGAAGTAAATATGGATGTTTTAGTATTTCATTTGATCCTTATACATGGTATGTACTTATCTACACATACAAGCGAATTAAAATACCAAAATTTTCGACAAATTCAGTATAAAATAAATGCTACCCACTGTTTCATATGCGCCTCACCCTAAAATCATAAGTTTACTTTCTTTAATTTAAACTTTTCAACGTTACAACATTGATACCAATTATAATTTTAAATCTAAGCTAATATTTGCATAGTAGATCTCATTAAATAACCATAGTCCTGAATCGTGTCCTTGTAAAAAATGTTTCAAGTGCCAATCATGATGGAGGCAAACAAATCGTATAAATACTGTAGTAGAATTATTTATGTAAAATATTTCTTTTCAAACATAATAAGAATAATATATTCTTATATATATTAAAATGTCTCATTTGCATTCTTTTTTTAGCCAATACTATCGATAACATTAATCGCATAGCAACACTGAAGACAATAAGTTATTTAGAATAAAGAAATTGTAACGATACATATTATTGCTTTATATTTCCACCGGGACAGATGTCACTCAAATGAAATCTCACATTTCGAACTTTGACTAAATTATTTTTATGCACGGTTTTTAAAATCGCAATAATTGATCTTGCATCTTCCGACCATTGTTCAACAATCACAAGAAAAACATTATTGAACGAAATTTTGAAAATATCTACTTCTTTGCTTTTGAATATACTAAACATGGTTAACTTCAATTTTACAAAGAATATCTTTTATTCAAGTGAGAGGTTTATGTAGTTTAATCCACCATTTTTCTAAATAAGAAAAGTCTGTAAGATTATCTTAGCTCACCAGTGTCTGAGCAGAAAGTTGATGAATCAGGGTATGTCAATGAACATCTCGTCCTTTTTGTAAAACATGGTCATCGAAAGGTACCAAGACCTTGTTTATAAAAGAGGGACGAAAGATACCACAGGGACAGTCAAACTCATAAATCGAAAAAAAACTGAAAACGCCATGGCTTAAAATGTAAAAAGACAAACAAACAATAGAACACATGACACAACATAGAAAACGAAAGAATAAGCAACACGAACCCCACCAAAAACTAGGGTGAACTCAGATACTCCGGAAGGGTACGCAGATCCTGTTCCACACGTGCCACCCGTCGTGTTGCTTATGTGATAACAAATCCGGTAAATAGTCTTAATTCGGTAGGTCACATTCATGAAAGGGAAGGGGATTGTAGTTACGACGTAAGGAACATATTCGATATCATTTGTGATCGGTTATTCCATAACGGTCAACCAACTCGTGATGTCATAAATATTCCGTATCAACTTCACAAATAATACATGATGGTCTTGGTGTATAGATTCTGCGTACTGACGTTGTTTATAATCTTGATAAAGTGTTACATTGTTCGTTTATTTGTCCTTGATCTATTATCAATATTACTTTTACTGTTTGGTCTGTTTTCGGTGATATCCATTTGACGTGGCTCGGTACCTATACATCCGTCATCGTGTATTTTGTATTATCGTTCATTTTAGTTAGTGTGTTTTGAATGTGTGACTTTTTGTGTTTCTTTTGTTCATATGACGTGGCTCTGTACTTTTAAACATCCCTCCATTATGTTATTGTTCTAATACAATGCCATTATGTTACCTTTCTATTATTATTTTTAAAATACTTTGAATGACAAACTTATCTTTTTCGGTGCGACTCTGCACTAGAGTTGATGTGAACCTTGCCATTCAGTCACATGAATTCAAATATTTCAATGTTTTGTGGGTTGATTTACATATAACATATAAATACATATATATGTAAGCAAAGAATGTGGTTTTTAAATTTGATAGATGCTTTTTTTGTGCTTCTTTGTTAAATTTTTGTTTGTTTTTGTTCTAACTAAGATTGTGACACGCAGATGACTGCTATACTCCTATTTGGTCAATTGTACAAACAAGGTTTTTTTCTTCACACATCGTTGTAAATATATAATGGAATGTGGTGCGACTGTCATACAAGTGAGAGGTTTAGCTCTATAAAACTAGGTTCAATCACTCATTTTCGACATTTAGAAATGCCTGTACCAAGTCGGGAATATGACAGTTGTAGTCCACTCGTTTGATGTGTTTTATCATTTGATTTTGTCATTTGATTAAGGACTTCCCATATTGAATTTTCAGTATTTTTTTAGTTCAGTATTTTTTTTACTTTTAGCTGTATTTGCCAAACTTTTTAGGAATTTTTCCTTCTCAATGCTAATCATCTTCGTTCTTAATTTGGCCTTTTTAACTTTATTCTAGCGTCATTGGTGAGTCTTTTGTAGCACAACGCACGTCTGGCGCAAACATAAAATATATATGATAAGTTTATTTCCAAGTCCGGAATATGACTGCAGTTTTCAATTCGTTTTGTATACTCTGCTTGGGTTTTTGATTTTGTCATTTGAAAAGAACTTTAAGTTTGAAATTTCATTAAAGGTCGGTATTTTTGTTATCTTACTTTTTTGTGGCTTCATGTATATGCGCTTAAAGACAGTAATTAATATTGCAGTTGTTAAGATGTAGAAACTAAAAAAACATTAGTTTGCTAGAGGACAGTGATCAGTTTTGAAGAGAATGATCAATCTGGTAGTACCATTTTTAGAGTAAAATTAGTTTTGAATACACTATCTTATCTTATTGTTGCAGTTTCGAATTTTGACAGCCTAGTTCTAAATAATTGTATAATTATAGAACTCGAAAGGTATTTTAAAAATAAACTATTGAAATATCACAAACTAAAACTGACTGTTGTTATCAGTGAATGCATTTAAATTAATGAAAAGACGGTTGGAAATAGAATAGTGTTTATATCTTTCTAAATATAGACACGAGTCATTTGGGGGGAATTTATGGAATTGATCAAACACATGATTGCATATTTAGATATTTTCGAAAGTAATGATAGAAAGTATAATTTTCTGAATATTGTCATCGGAGACTTGTATATCATTATCAATTGTCAGTCGCATAACAAATTAAAAAATAATATATACTTTACGTATGTTTTGTAACATCGTAAGTATGGCTAACATTTTCTTCGTTAAATACATCTACAAGCTGGGCAAATATTTAAGTGTGTCGGATTGTTGCATACATTGAGGTGTAGGATAATACAATAATATTCCCATACTAAATTCATTTGACGTACCTCAAGAAAACATGATGAACCATAATCGCGGGAGTATTTTACCTTAAAACTCATAAAATACAAAAACAAAAACAAATTTAAAAAACACTTTTGGTGTCTTAATCATTGACAGAAATTCAAACTTGTATTCATTAAAGTGTAAATAATCTTTATTTATTACTTTCTTTCTTTTAAATTTCACAAATACGATCTGTTGATATTTGGCTCATTATATTTAATGGTTTGATTATTTTTATGACTTCACTTTAAGTTATTTTCTAAGTTTATTGATTTTCAAATGCATTTTTTAAAAACATATGAACACTGCACTGACTTTTTAAAAAGTGAAACTAATTCAGATGATATTCATAACAAATTTTATAAATACAGTGGTTTTAAAAGCAACAATAAAGATTTGAATAAAAAGCGATACTCATATGAACTGTATATTTCTTTTTAACATGATATAACTAACGGTAATTTGTCTTAATAAACTATGTTAGTGTGCTCACAATTTTACCTGGTATTGTTCTAAATGTCAATCACGCATTTTGTCAATGTTGTCTTACACATTTATAACCAAAAAGGAACTTTATTCATGATGTGCATATGATCTACAAAATATCTATATCTAAAAGGGAAATCGCTATTTCGAATTTGATGAACATAATATTTTTACGTGTTTATCTACGTATCTGTTATTGGCGAATTTGAGTCGTGTCTATAATTCTATAGAATCTGTTTGTGTTTGTATTTTTTTTTATTTAAATCCTCAAAGGTTTTTGTGTTTCATCCAACACATCATGCAGCAGAAAATGGTGAATTAATCAATACAGACAATAACAATCAAAACCAAGGAGTAAACAAAGGCTTACAAAACCAAAGGACATTTACATCAACAGTTATAAATAATAATTAAGAAACAACACGAACTCCACTAAAACCGGGAGTGAAATCAGGTGCTCTGGAAGGGTAAGCATTTCCTGCACCGTATATGGCACCGATCGTGTTATTTCTTTGTTCAGTTCGGTAATGATGGAAGGCTATTATGACTGAGGAAGAATATCAGATATGATTTTTGACACACTTTTGTTATAATGGCCAATCAGCTCATGATGGCGACCGTAAAATTTCTTGAGTGATGACCTTTATTTGATTGATTCATAGCCCTGTCTTAGCAACTTTTGAGAAAGCAGTATTCCTCGTTCAACAAAATCAACCTACTTTGAGCTAGCTCTAGAGAAACGTATCAATTGAGACACATATACTCCATATGCTGGTGCCGCTGGGATGTTGCTACACAGAAATGGAAAGTTGATTATAGGAAACTTAAAATCATCGCGTTTTTCATAAATTTTGGTATTCAATCTACCATCATTAGTCATTTCGAGAAAAAGGTTTAAATATTAAGCAGATTTGTCTGTGTCGGTAGTATCTTTAATTTCAAGTTCACTTGGATATATTAAATGTAAGTGTAGAACTGCTTTTAAAAAACGGATGTCAATTTTAGACCTGACGTCAATATTAATCTTTAAGATATCAACTTGATTCTTGGAATGAAACAAACAGTGTAAAGTAGTCCGACCTCTTTTAAAAAAACAAATCTATTACATTTCCCTTGAATACCCTCTATCGTCCAAATGACATGCTTTGTTTTATGTGGGTTTTATTATGAATATTTTATGTTTTATTGTTGTGTGAGGAATCCAAATATATATCCGAATAATGCATTTACTCTTTTAAAATATATAAAGTTTTGTATAGAATACCAACACCATAGTTTATACTTTTGAAAGAACTTGAATATTTTAGTTGTATCGATATCAAAGGTTGGAACAGAAAACGGAGGTGAGAAACATTGTTAATACACATTTTGTTAAGCTTCTTTTACCAAATCCTAAATAACCATCATATTTTGACTAATTGTTCAAATGTTTATTTATACTTATTAATTAGCCTTTTTCTTCTTATAAAAACCCTTCATTTATATTCTATTTTTTCTCTACCTTACTAATTTCATAGTTATAATGCTTATAATAATCCAACAATGCTCTATGAGTTTTTTTTATTTTACTTGAAATCTACTACCTTTCTTATATATAATGTGTATGGTGTTATGATGTATGCGTTTTGATGTATTGTGCATCAGAAACATTTTATTGCATATTTTTGGGGAGTTTTGATCCTTATTGCTCTTAAACTTTTTTTTTTTGCTTTCTACCTATTTGATCTGAGCGTCACTTATGTGTCTTATGTAGACGAAATGCGCGTCTGGTGTATCAAACTATTATATAAAAAAGAAGATGTGGTATGATTGCCAATTAGACAAATCTCCACAAGAGACCAAAATTACACAACTATAGGTCATCGTACGATCTTCAACAATGAGCAGAGCCAATACCGCATAGACAGCTTTAAAAGGCCCGCCTGGTACATGTTGATTAAAATCTTTGCTTTGTATGGAATTGGCAAAAGGGGCTTTGTTCAATACCAAGTTTTGAAAAAAATTTCCGCTCCTCATATACGTACCTAATACATATAAACATGTGTTTAGTTTCCAGATCAGCCTTGTTTCTGCATATGTTTGTTTTATATTCTCCCTAGACTTGGTGCAAATAGTATTTGAAATAAAACAAATATGTATATATTTGCATGTTTAAACAGAATTGTTGACAAATATTAAGTCTGCAGGGATTAATTACAAAGGAACATGGTCATCGATCACTATTTTCATTACTATGTTTTGAGTTCGTTTTAATGTCATTGAAATCGATATATTTGGCTGTAATCTGTCAGTCCCGTGGGGTTATACCGTTTTCACTTGTTATGGTATGTAAACATCATGTTTGCTTTCAAATTTGTGGTTTGCACATTCCTTTATGAAGTTAGCTCTTGACAAATGCTTTGAAAACATAAGATTTATAAAGCTATATTTTAATATTTTAAGATTACATTTTTATTATATAGTTCAGATATCATTGAAAGTAAACCCCTTAGACGGAACTGCAGTTCACGGAGATGTGTCCTACACTATAGAGTGTACAATAACTGGAACTCAAGCTAAAGCATGGTCTTGGTCAAAGAGCTCAATCACTGGAAGTGCAACAACGACAATATCTAGTGGAAGCAAATACAGCATAGTAATATATCCAAATGCTACGGATTTAACTATACATAACATTGTAGAGGAGGACGAACAGGACTATTTCTGTCAATCGACAATTGGTGTAGGGTTACAATTTCAGACAAAAATCAAGGCTTATTGTCAATGGAGGTCAGTTCTAGTCAGGTGTAGCTCACGGTGTAAATGTGCTATATTTTTTATTAAGTTGATGTAGTAAAATCTGATCATTCAATATTTAAACCGTTTAGCCATAGTTGTACAAAAAGCTTAACTTATGAAGTTGACCCTATCATTCATGAACAGATATACTTCATATTGAAATCCATTACAAGAATTCGTTAACATACTTTTAGCATACGGTTAGATGTTTATTACAAAAAAAATTTAAAGGTTTTTAGAACGGCTTTCCTATCTGTCCCTTAACGACGTTTTCTTTTCTAATGACCAAAATTAATGTAGATGACCAAAATATTAAGTCAGTAGTTTTTTAGGTTAGATATCACATATAGAACCTGGACTCTACTGTCTTTGTCCTGATTTGTGATAGAGCTGGTGATGCGGAATTTCCAGTTTGAAACCCGAAGACAGCAATATCGTGATTTATATCCAATTTGTTAAATGCACCTGTGACGTCACTTTTGTGGCGTTGATACAGTCGTGTGAGGGACAGTCCGTGGTTCTGTTGAGCTATTTTTGTGTGCTGTCCTAGATTGCCTTACGTGTTCATTGGTATTCTGTTGTTGGCATGTCGAAATGTACAATTGTATTGTTTATTTGTATATTTCCATGTCCTGAATGTTTTTTGCATTTACTTGCATGAAATGTTGTCATTTTAGAGGTATATTTAACATTGCCATAACAGCGCAAGGTTTGTCTACACACCAATCCAGGTTTAATCCACCGGTTTTTTTCTTAAAATGTTCTGTACCAAGTCAGGAAAATGGAAGTTGTTATCTTACTTGTTTTTTCTCAATCGATTTATGATTTTTGAACAGCGGTAGACTACTGTTACCTATTTATCAAAATACTAACTACATAAGAACCTTGCTAATATTCACAATTGTGAAATTATGGTTACAAAAAACACAGTCACAAATACTAATATCAGTTACAAAAAAAGAAGAATGCACGGAGTCCTTGTTGTACATGTACAATGATAGATAAATATCTCAATGAAATCATCACGTAAAATACACGGAAGTCGTTATGTTTAATAAAGAGTTTGACTTTCGTTCTACAAAAATACGTATCGTTCGAGTGCTTTCATGTGTATATATTAAATGTAAATACATATTTAAAAATTTTAAATTGGCTAAAACAATTTATGCATTATGCAATATTTTTTATTTAAGGGCTGACTGTAATATTTATTCTGTCAATGAACGTCAGCCATCAGAAGACGCGAAGTCCAAAATTAATTTATTAGTATTTAATAGGTCATGGTTCGCCGGCTGATTTCATTTCAAATTTTATTTTATGTTTTTTTTTATTTTTAAATAAAAGATTTGACGATGAGCAGCAAATTAGATATTTTGAGTCCACCATTTTAAAACTTTCAAAATTATCTAAAATTAGAATTATGGAAGATTTTGTTTTGGTCATTGATTTAGAGACTTTCAATGAATAGATTTGTTGCCAGTTTTAAATTTTATTCTTTTATATTGAAGTCTGAGTTACAATATTATAAGTACGTCTGAACCAATTATTGAAAACAAATTCTATGTTGTGTATGGATGTTTTTTTAAGACAAAATCCATTAAAGGATGCATTTACAGAAATTATAATATTATAAGTACATCTGAACCAGTGACGACTCTGCAATACATTGTATCCATCGGATCACCAGCAGGTGATGGTGATACAAGGCTGAAAAACATATTCTGTATATATTATTCGTCCAAACAATGGCGGAGGCAAGTTGTTTATTCTTCCCTGGCCTGAATTCGAACTCAAGCTACTGAGATATCAAGGTACCAAATCGCCTTGCTCAATGCCGACGACCTGGACCACTCAACCACCTAGGCTCTACAAAAATAAAGTTTTCGGATGTTATCTGTCCTCGTGAGGTTTTTATCAAGCGTCGTAATACATGACATAATATTTAAGCTAAGATGGATTTTTTACAGATTAGATGAATTTTCTATCGTAAAGGATATTACAAATAAGGACAGGATACAGTCTCAGAAAAACTCATATTATAAGTACGTCTAAACCAGTGACAACTCTGCGATGTATTGACTAAACAAAACATTCTGTACATTTAATTCAACTAAACATCAGCCCAACAATGTTAGATCTGTAAAGAGGTAGAGCCAATTTGTCGGGATTTTTTTTCATTCGATAAGATAGGTAAATCATGTTTTAAATAGCCCGATAGATGCTTATTATAGTTCATGAAAATACGTCACATCATTTATTCTCATACCTTGACCAGGTATTCCTACAAAAACAAGGCCAAGACTATTGATTTTTTAATATTGATTTAATTTTATTATAAACATCCTTTATGCAAGGTACCATACCACGTAACTTGTCAATGAGCCAAATAATATCGAACAAATTCAAATCGTGTTTTTCTCATTCTGAATATACGCATATCTGAATTTGTCCTGGTTTTATCGTCTATAAGATAAGATAAGATAATATATGTATATATTTTAACCGGGGAACATCTTTCATCAGTTGGACATAGATCACCCTGTGTTACTAACACAATCATGTTATATTACCTTTTCTGTCATTTTAACAAATCAGACCTTCGTTGTGATACAGATGCAATAGCTTCTTGATGTTTTACGTACAAAGTCAAACACGATTTGTAGTGTGATTGATTTGTTGTGTTGTGTTGTTTTATTTTCTGATGACTTAGGTACCTGTGTAGGGACGGTGGAAAAAGTTTCAGTACAAGTATCTACACAGTTTGTGCATTGCGACAAAATTGCTGTTGACTGCATTTGTAACATATAATACCATGATTAAAAGGTTTCGAAAAATTGTTTGTGTTGTTTTGAAACTTGTATACAATGGCCTTATTTTCAGTTATGCGTATATTACACGCGCAACAATTGGGCTTCATTGCTAAAGAATTAATTCTCGTGTTATTGGTTATGTAAAGGCACCTACATCAGTTTGACGGCAGTTGTTCCTTGAATATATGCAATAAATGTAAACACATGAATAGAAAGTAAGTCAAGAGTATGGACAGTCATTGGAATGCACCCAATACGCGATACATTATTTTTTACTTAAATACATGTAAAATGATATACTAGTAAACTATATAGTCAAAATGAACCAGAATGACTCTATGAATTAAGAAAACATTCGAAAAAATATGATCCAAACATAAACTTTTAATATAACAACACAAAAAAATGCAATTATTCTGAGCGAGATTCGAACCCTTTCTTCAAAAGCATAATTCATTTGTAGTTCTGTGCTCTACAGATGGAGTCACGGCGATGCTTATCCATATATATTTTATCAAGGAGCTATATCGGTACCATTTAGCGATGTTACAATTTATTTTATTTTTTTAATTGTCTTTTTATGTACAACGGACACACTAAACCAATTTCATTTTTGAGGGAAAAAGTAGTATGAATTACAACAGTCATAAAAAACATAATTTTTTTCTGGTTTGAAATGTCCTTCTGGGGGGGATTCCCTGTTTTTCCCACCTAAAAACACCCGACAGTCTGCATATTGGACTTTCATCCTTTTTGGGGGTTAAATTAACTATTGATCACACATATAATAATATATGTAAATCGAGATATTGATCAAAAAGCATTTTAATTTTGTTTTTATAGTAAATTTTATTCTGTCGGCACTTTATGAAATTGGCCCTTCTGTGAAAAAAATTCCCGACAAATTGCCCTACCTCTTTGCAGAAGCAAATTGTTTGTTCTTCCCTTGCCTTGATTCGAACTCGTGACGTTTGCCCGACGTGCTTGAATAGACTTAATTTTGTGAAATTGTTAGTTTTTTTTCTGTAATGCATTAACTATCAAACATTTGTTCTTGGTAGAAAATCTTCTTAATTTCGTTTTACATGACTGGTATTGTGCATTTGTCATTATCTTTTCAGGTCTCTTAACAGTTTCTATTTCTCCTGCTAATGTTGATGTTCTCCAGGGACAATCTCAATTAATCTCATGTTTCGTAACCGGGGAACCAGTAGCCTCAGACATAAGATGGTATTTTACACCAACTGGTATTGAGCAACAGCAATTATTAAACACAGGCAATACAGCGAAGTATTCTGGCGGTAACACTCAGAACCCTTCTTTAACAGTACTGAACTTCCAATCTTCTGATAATGGTAAATATGTCTGTTCTGCTTCAAATGCTGTTGGAACAAGTACCAGTTCATATAGTGTTCTTAGATTCATTAGTAAGTATATTATATCAATTTTTGTTGGCTTCAACCTTTGTCATGATTTTTTATTACAGGAAAAAAGTAAATACTGTGGATTCATTTATTTTCGTGGGTACAAATTTTCGTGGTTTTAGTAAAACTTGCATATTCGAGGATATTTAATTTCGTGGTTTTGGCTAAGACTGCATAAATTCCTTCAGGAAATTGTCAATTCGTTGATTTTTCAAATTCGTGTTTTCCCCTGTACCCACGAAATCCACGATAATTGTTATCCAACGAATATTAATGAATCCACAGTATTGTAATAGTTATCAAAAGTACCAGGATTATAATTTAGTACGCCAAACGCACGTTTCGTCTACGTAAGACATGTAAGACTCATCAGTGACGCTCAAATCGAAATATTTATAAAGCCAAACAAGTACAAAGTTGAAGAGCATTGAGGATTCAAAATTCCAAAAAGTTGTGCCAAATATGGCTAAGGTAATCTATGACTGGAATAAGAAAATCCTTAGTTTTTCGAAAATTTTTGTAAGTAAGTCTTTGGCAGATTAAAAATTTTTGAATTTCCCCCTAGTATTAAAGGACAGACTATCTTGAATAATTAACTAATGTTTATCGCATGAACAATATTAGTTATCAAGTACATGTATCTTGGAAATTTTACGGATGCCATCACGAGTTGGTTGACCGTTATGGAAAACCGTTTCACAAATGATATCGGATATGTTCCTTACGTCGTAACTACAATCCCCTTCTCTTTCATGAATCTGACCTATCGAATTAGACTATTCACCGGATTTGTTATAACATAAGCAACACGACGGGTGTCACATGTGGAGCAGGATCTGCTTACCCTTCCGGAGAACCTGAGATCATCCCTAATTTTTGGTGGGGTTCGTGTTGTTTATTCTTTAGTTTTCTATGTTGTGTCATGTGTACTATTGTTTGTCTGTTTGTCTTTTCCATTTTTAGCCATTGCGTTTCCAGTTTATTTTCGATTTATGAGTTTGACTGTTCCTCTGGTATTTTTCGTCCCTCTTTTGGAAAGCAAATGCATCGACCGATTTTGGAACATAAAAGCCAAAATAAATCTATACGAAACTTTTATTTTCTTAAAATGTCCTTTACTAAGTCAGGAAAATGGCCATTGTAATATTTGAGTTCGTTTCTGTGTGTGCTACATTTCAATGCTGTGTTTCTGTTGTGTCGTTGTTCTCCTCTTATATTTGATGCGTTTCCCTAAGTTTTAGTTTGTAGCCCGGATTTGTTTTTTTTCCCAATCGATTTATGAGTTTCAAATAGCGGTATACTACTGTTGCCTTTCTTTAAAACAGTTTTCAACCTTGGTTGAGGTACTTGGTTCCTTGGTAGCGAAAACCCTAAACTCTATAATAAATAATGGTGTTTAGTTTTCAAACCTTATTATATGAAATGAACCAATTATAAAACCAATATTTTACATTATGTATTTGCATAGAGAGTTATTAGATAGTTACCAATTTTTTAAACGACATGTTTAATAAAAGACGTTTAATAAATTTGTGAAATAAAAAAACATGAAAAACGAACAAAACAGTTATAAACACCAGTTTGAACAATCATTCAAAAGACGTCAAATTTAAGAAACATCACCTCTTCTTAAAAACTAAAGGTTGAACTTAATTTAATCTGAAGAGTCAGCATTTCTTGTTACCGTTGTGTTGCAAATAGCAAGGGAAATTACATGAAAGGTCATCAACGTAGAAAAATTATCAAAAATGACGGGATTGCTTCTACATTGTCATGGAACATATACTAAATCATAATGGCATATAGCTCATATATGTGGATTCTTTTGCAACCGGAGATTCTTTAAGAGACGAAAAGTGTAACTGGAGTACTAACATTACCGCCTGTCATATTTTGACGAATTTGGTTGAAACTAAAGCTGGTTGAGTTTTCTCACCCGTTAGTTTTATCCGTCTAACAGGAAGAAATAACTCTTTTTCTACTATAAAATATCATTGATGTTGGTATGGTCTGAAAATTTGGTATTTATTATTATCATGATTATAAGCAATGAGTTGTTTCTGTACGAAAGTCGACGTGGACTACAGTACCATTTATGAGTATTGCTTTGACAAAAACATGTATACAGAAGTGATGCGTATATATTCAAGGATTTGATTAAGTATATAGTACATGACCATTTATCATGCTATTTGTAATCAAACTTTTTTTTTAAATTATAGGTGACCTTAATATAACTGCGTCATTTACACCATATTCAGCTATAGTAGGTGATTCCAAGGTCACTATGTCGTGTACAATAAATGGCGAACCACCAGCAATGGGATGGGACTGGACAAAAACGCAAGTTGATGGAGGCAGCGCTGAAATAATAGCTCAGGGGACAAATAATGCAAAAAGACAAATTATAACATCTCCAACCAACCCTCATTTGAATATATTCAACATTACAGAAAACGACGAGGGTATTTATAACTGCCGTGCAAACAATGGGAGACGGCACTTTATAAGTAACCCTGTCAATCTTAAAGTTCTAGAAGGTAAGCTGCTTATACTTTAATTTCACATTTTCGTATTTATGGTAATATATAGTTTGCATGTCTCTAAAAGTAGAAATTTTATTTTGACAATCTACCTATTATGTCTGTTTGTGTTGTTAACACATCGTTGTCCATATAGTTTTTTTTAATGCGACTGTCATACAAGTGAGAGCTTTAACTAGCTATAAAACCACCATTTTATAGGATATGGCCCCTTTTTTTATTCAATAATTCAAATCGGGATTTTACCCGGTCTTATCACAATGCATCAAACAAAATTAGTGACTATATAAGAAATATGTTATTCTTATTAGAATTATAATTATCCCATTTCTTATAGTAGATATAAAATCTATCATTCATATTTAATTTATCAAACCCAAAGCTGTCATCGCTTAAAGGGACAAAAAGAAAATTTGAACCGAAATGGTCGTGTACAATAATTGAAAATATGTGTCGTGCTTATAAAATCAGTCTACCATTCGTTGAGTAGAATTAAAACTCAATCAGCCAAACAAAAGACCTCCCACTTTAATGCTGATGTTTAAATTGAATTCATCCCGATTTAGAAGAACAAGTATTGAATTTTTGTCATATTATTACTATTATTGATTGATCGAATATAATTATGTAAGTTCATTTTTTGTTGTAATGTACATGATGTATGTAACTTCCTTAAATATTGACTATAGGATATACGTTCTTAATTTTCTAGTTTTGTGAACACATACCCAAACAAGGCTTACATTGCTTATCGAATGCGTGTAGTGAAAACCTGCTAGCAACTAGATACAATCCTTTGTTTAAAAAACTTGGCAGACTGATAAGAAAAAACTGGCACATCATTGAGAAAAATAAAATTGCAAAGCAACTATTCCCAAAACCACCTATAATTGCATATACACGACATAAAAATCTGAAGGAATATCTTACATTATCAAAACCATAATATGAATGCTAAAAAAGACACGCAAGAAAAGATGATATATAGAATAAAAGATCCACCAGGTGTCGTGCTCTTTAAGTAATCGCATCCGATGTAAAATTGAAGGCCGTACCTTGACCTATAATTGTTTACTTTTATTAATTGTTATGTTGGATGAAGAGTTGTCTCAGTGGCACTCATACCACATCGTCCTATATCTATATATTAATAGATCAAATAAATAATCTAAATATTGACCAGAGCACCTGATGAAGATGAACGGCCTTGGTCTGAGTGTGACCTAAATTGATTTATATTGATATCCGAAACACCATGCGGAATAAAAACAATAACACAATTAATCCAACACAATAGAAAGAATACTTATAAATTATATGACACCAATATACTTGGGAACAAACTACGAGTGTCAACAGTAAGTCCTCATTACAAATTATAATGATCAGAACACTGCAAAATGTCTTCCAAAAAAGCAAAGACATTATAGAAATGCTTGATGACTCCTTTGATTGGTTTAGACACGTGTAATAATTTAATTGTGGAGATGTTATAGAGTATGATTCAGTTTAAGTGTAGCGTACACTTAAAACACATACAGCTCAATGTGAACACGGCATACATTTCAATTACTAGAATGTTGTTAAATTGTTGATAAAAAGTTTCATTGATGTTTTTAGCTTCCATCAGGACAGCCCCAGGTGAACCGGAAACAAGTAGTCATGTAGAATTTCAGATAGGAATGACTGTTATTCTTTCGTGCAGTTCTACCGGAGCCAACCCCCCACCATCAGTAATATGGTTGAAAGATGATATTGTTATTACGTCTGGTACTAATACATCTACTAGTGGTAATATAACAATAACAACATTGACTTTTACAACAACTGCCAATGATGACCATGAGGTATATGAATGTCAGGTCGATAATGGATTTCTTAGGAGACCACTAGTAAAGACGACATATCTCACACTTAAACGTATGTATTGTCGCTTACTTCAAAAACGTTTTTATGTAAAAATATAAATAACAACAGCTTTACCAGAAGAAAAAAAACATTAATTATACATGAAATGAGAATAAAAATACCTGATAGCTCAATGGGTACAAGTGAAAGGTTTAGCTAGCTATAAAACTAGTTATATCGACCATTTTCCTCATGAGAAAATGCCTGTGCCAAGTCATTAACATGACAATTGTTATTCATTTTATTTGGTGTGTTTAGGCTTTTAATTTAGGCATTTGATTAGGGACTTTGTGAATGAATTTTCCTCTGAGTTCGGATGTTTTGTTATTTTACTTGCTTTATAGTATTGTTTTCGTATCAAATTTCACATTTTTGATTTCCTATCTGTATTACAAACATTTGTAAATTCTGCAACTATTTTGTTTTCTTTTATAGCTTCCATCAACCCTCCAGGTCAACCAGAAATAACAGGTTCAAATCAATATCACTTAGGAAATACTGTAAGAATGATATGCCGTTCTACAGGAGGAAATCCTTTACCAACATTAAATTGGCTGAGAGATGACAATGTCATTACACATGGTATAAGTAGTTCTTCAAACAATGGCGTAACAACGTCAACTTTAACATTTACTGCTGGTTTGGAAGACCACCTCGAAGTGTTTGAATGTCAGGCGGGTAACAGCGTATTGAAAAAACCACTTGCAACGACTACATATGTTGAAGTATATTGTACGTATAAGCTTCGAACATTTCAAATATATTTAAAGAAGAACGTTTACCGAACGCACTAAAAATTGTGAATAAGTTGAGCACTCATATTCAAATACTACAATTAAACAATATCTTTACAAATAAACTCATCATACATACCTGGACTAAAAGTTTAAAAAATAAAAAAAATGTTTAAAATGCCAAATAAATTACGATGTTGGTTCCCTGAAACAGAGCTTTGTGAATCTCCAAAAATGATTACATACAACATTTGGTTTTTGCGATAATAACTTCATTAAGTTTAAGTACTTGTTACTTTGATACTTTCATTCATTTTAATTAATGACAAGACAATTTCCATTTAAAACTTTAAGGTAAAACCAAATTACCGAACCCTAAGGCATGTTAATTAGGAGAAAGTCCAATTAACGGACAAGTGACATAACAAATGCCATACTCTGACTTGGTACAGGAATTCTGCGAAAAATGGTGTTTTTAACCTGGTTTTATAGTTAGCTTACCCTTATACTTATATGCCAGTTGTTTAAGTTCCGTTATATTGTAATCCTTAAACTCAATTTGCACTTTTCTGTAAAGATAAAGGCAATAAGAAAAGTCATCTTAAATGTCACTTTCAGTTATATTTATGATGTGCTGGAACTAAATGTATGCTTGCTTCTGAATTAAAATACCATTGAAACTAGGTTTGTCTGATATCTTGAGCATTTCTGTGATCTTGACAAAGATGGATGCGTCAAAATTAGAACAAATGACAAACGCGATGATTTCAACTTTCCAATTGAGATATTCATTCTCGTCTGTTACATACCATCTGTCTAATCATATGGCATTTACATTCTCAATTGATACGCTAGGCTCATGCATTTACATTATTTACGAACTACTTGGTGCTGCCTACACAAAATAAACTGTTCTAGATGAGTTGTAAGTAACAACAGAGGAAATCGACACTCAATTAGTTATTAGCTCTGGATCCCGATCCGTGTCTCAACTTACTACCTTTAAAATTCAAGTTACCATACTATTCGCCTAAAATGTCACTATAATACTTGATGTGTGTAATTCCTGATTGTAACATTTTAATTAATTGTAAATGTAATGACGTCAGTCAGGTGCATGCATAGCAATAGCAGTAACACTATCGGTACATACGGTGTTAAGTGAAAAGGTTGATGAGATAAAAAAAAAAAAAGTTTCAACTGCTTTCGAAACTTGTTACTACGATTCGGGTTGTACTATCAGTTTATTATATTCCTTATCGATATATTCATTTGCACTGATAATCATTTATTTCTTCACATCTTATATGTAAAGATGATATAACACTCTATTTTTGTATCATATAAGTTACGCCAAAGGTCCCAATACTGACCGGACCTACCAACCTGATATCTGGTTCCTCGGGAAAATGGACTTGTTCATCATTGAATGGATATCCTGCACCAACCATTTCAATTAGGATCGAGGATCGACATTACAATAACGAGTTTGTTGTTGTACAGTCTTATGATGTTATTGATAGAAGTTATATAATAACTGGAACATTAGACGTGGTTCCATTATCTTACAAAAGTGGACAAAATCTATGTTGTGATGTTAGTCATCTGTTAAATAACAAAGAACCTCAATCAGTTTGCTTGCAGTTGACAATTGAAGGTATGTTTTGTTTGATACTGTAGTGTTTCATATTTTGTCTTGAGAATATCAATGAATGATCATTGTCAATCATACCACATCTTCTTTTTAATATGTGATAGAGTGATACAACACACTTAATTGATTTTATATTTGGTTCCCGACATTCCTGATGAATATAAAAATAGGAAGATGTAATATGCCGCTAAAGACCTAATGACAACGAAGAAGGCAACTATAGGTCATCGTAAAGCCTTCACCGATGTACAAAAACCTTCTGCAAAGAAAGCTAAAATGCCCCGAAATGAGACACACGTTGATTTGCTTACAATTAGATGAGCATTGATCTTAATTCCAAAACAAAAACCAACCAAAACTTGATTGCCAAGACAAGTCCACATTTTCAAACCAGCATGTAAACCTTAAGCAAGGTTAATATATTCAAGCACTAATATAACTTGCGGTTCGTTGATGTCAATGATTTCATTTTTATGATGAATGCATTTTTTGAGTTTTCATAGGTCATGTGTAATCGGTCAGTAACTTTTTACACCTTAATATTGTTGTCAAATAAGAGCTATTCATATAAAAAAAAAAAGGATGTAATATGATTGCCATTGAGACAAATCTCATCAAGAGACCAAACGACACAGAAACAATAACTATAGGTCACCGTACGGCCTTCAAAAATGAGAAAAACCCTTACCGCATATTCAGGTTATTTGTAACAGTAAAAATAAAAAAAGTATTATAGTATATGGGTTGAACACAAGACAATTATCTAAACAATCCTCTGTCGATAACAAGAAAACATCTACAAAATACTAGTAGTTTTAGCTCAAAGTTTTCAGATTCAGACGTTCCAGTTGACTGTAAGATTTGATAAAACTAGCATTTATTGTGTGTTCCAAATTCTTACCCTAGTAGTTTGATGACTTTTAACTACAGTTACTGTCGTGATTGAACTAAAACTTAATGCTTATTTTTAGATAAAGAAGATAAGAACTTAATAATATACGTCGTGATTGGGTTGGTTGCAATTTTGCTGCTCTTCATAATAATCATGGCAGTACTTTGTAACAACAGAAATGGTATGGTTTATTCAATTCAAACCTTAATCCTCAATTTTCATATTTATACATATTATGTCTTTTGTTTTTATGCCCCACCTACGATAGAAGAGGGGCATTATGTTTTCTGGTCTGTGCCTCCGTTCGTCTGTTCGTTCGTCCGTCCGTCCGTCCGTTCGTTCGTTTGTGCGTCCGTTCGTCCCGCTCCAGGTAAAAGCTTTTGGTCAAGGTATTTTTTGATGAAGTTGAAGTCCAATCAACTTGAAACTTAGTACATATGTTCCACATGATATGATCTTTCTAATTTTAATGCTAAATTAAAGATTTGACCAAAATTTCACGGTCCACTGAACATAGAAAATGATAGTGCGAAGTTCAGGTTAAAGTTTAAGTTTTTGGTCAAGGTAGTTTTTGTTGAAGTTGAAGTCACATCAACTTGAAACTTAGTCCATATGTTCCCTATGATATGATCTTTCTAATTTCAAATTAAAATTTTTACCCCAATTTCACAGTCCACTGAACATGGAAAATGATAGTGCAAGTGGGGCATCCGTGTACTATGGACACATTCTTATTATCACATATAATGGATTTTTTTCCGACTGTCATACGTGTGTGGGGATTAGTTAACTATAAATCAAGCTTGATCCACCATTTCTACATAGGAAATGTTTGTGCTAAGTCAGGACAATTGTTATCCATTCGTACGATGTGTTTGACCTATTAATTTTACCAGGAATGCATCATCTTCAAACAGTAACACCAACGGTCTAATGTATACAAATGTAAAAAAGTATTGCAACACCTTGATTTTTTCAAAACTTGAAAAATCAGCCTCCTATTTTGGATGGAATATGATAAAATATTTGTAAAATAAAATAGTTATCAAAGGTTTAAAATATTGAAACGTATTTAATGATATCATTGGCATTAAAATGAACAAAATGTGTATGAAAAAAAAAGTTTTATCCAACCAAAATTTTTATAACAAAATCAAGTGTTTTCTGTACAAAAAAAAGCATTTTACAACTTTCACTGTAGTCGAACTTTACAATGTCAGACATTTCAAAATTAATCTCTAGATGAATGTTCACATCATGGTTGATCGTTATTCACCAAAGAATTAGTACTTTGTGCGCAGCCTCCATTCTAACGGATAACCGCATCTTAACGTTTTATGATTCCTGTCATAAGTCGACTTATTTGTTGCTAAGTTAGCAGCAACCATTCCTGACGAAGAGTATTGTTTATTTCATGACGTGTTTAAATTCGGTGTTCTTTCGTGCACTTTACGCCCAAACGTGTCCCATTTATTCTCAATATGGTTCAAATTCGGGCTACGATCGGGCCAATGAAGATGAATCGAATTCCATTGGAACAATGGATATTTCTCCACGATGCCAATTTTCAACTTTGGCGGGCTCTGCACTGTATTGGATACTGGCAACTATATGTCTGTTCGTAGGCAAAGGTCCCCGAAATGGTCTTATCGGACAATAACCAGTAGCGATGAGCCGATCTCGAACAGTTCTTGTTTTAAGGCTCCTGTATGGTCATCACTCTCTTGTATTGTTTGCAATGGGTTTCCTTCTGAACAACCTTCATTCTTCTTGATTTTCCCTTGCAGATGTGATAGAGGGTCTTCTTGAACTCAGAAGGTCTTTAACATCGTGTGTTGCCTGATTGATTTTTATTCTCAAAACGACATATAATGGAATACAATACGTGCAATTGTCAACACGACATACCTGCTTCTCTAATGCTGATTATCTGCCAACTTGCTGCAGTTATGAGTTGTGGATGACCAATTACAAGGTTTCAATCACATAACTTTATAAACTTGGTTATTTAAAGTGTTGAAAACAATGAGGATAAAACATCTGTTTTATTGTTTATGAGTACAGTAGCTGCATATGCAGATAAGAACTTGTTGAGTCGATATGTATTAATTAAACGCAGGTGATATTTAAATAATGTTTAACTAGTTCTATTTCGAAAAATTATATCACAAAAAAATAAAGAGTGTTTTTTTAATTTGAATTTCAATTTGGTGTTGCAATACTTTTTTCCATGTGTATATATGAAAAACGAAAAAAACAAACAAATATGTAACAAGTACACATTGTTTTATTTAGGTATATCATTAGCCATACATAATTTTGTCCGCCTTTAATAGAAAGTGTGTAACAAGATATATTTGAAAACAATAATATCGGTAATTATGTAAAAAAAAAGTTGTATCCATATAAAGTTTTTGTTACAGGTAGATCTCAAAATCGAAATCGTGATAAGTAAGTAAATTATACAAAGAAAAGTGATGTAGCTGGACAAGAGGGGCAAAAGATACCAGAGGAACGTTAAAAATCTTAGATCGAAAATGAAATGACAATGCAATGGCTCAAAAAGAAAAAGACAAACAGACAAATAATAGTACACAAGGCACAACATAGAAAAACTAAAGACTAAGCAATACGAACCGCACACAAACTGGGAGTGATATCATGTGGTCCTGAAGGGTAGGCAGATCTTTCTCCACATGTGGCACCGGTCGTGTTGCTCATGTCATTACAAACCCGGTAAATAGTCTCATTCGGTAGGTCACATTCAGGGGGGAAAGGAACGGGATTGTTTTTACGATATAAGGAACATAGCAGAATATTTGTATAACGGTTAAAAGAACATTCTCGTGTTTGGAGAACTTTTTTGATAAATACGTGATAAATACGTGAAAATCACTCATCAATACTGGAAGGTGATCTGTGGCAAAACAAACTTTCTATCCGTATACAATATATTGTCACGTTGATAATACCCCGTTAATTTTGCATGTTTAACGTTTAGCTAGATTTACAAATATAAAAATATGCTCATTGAACATATTCAATTTGGAATTAATAATTCCAAACTATAACTATTGATATTACTGTTTTGTACTTATCTTGCTTTTTAATAAAACTGAGAATGGGAATGAGAAATTTTTCAAAGAAACAACAACCTAACCAAAAGCAGAAAACAGCCGAAAGCCACAATCCACACACGGATGCGTGTTTCAGCTGACCCATTAACAAAATTGTGTGTACTAATTCAGTGATAATGGATGTCGTACTAAACTCCACAATATATAAAAGAAACCAAAATTAACAAGTATACAAAACTAACAAAGGCAAGAGGATCCTTACTTGGAACATGCGCATAAAAAGACTTTTGTAGATGACCAAAATTTGTTAACATACACGTAGGAAACCTGAAACGAAATATATATTGAAGAAAGATAAATGATAAAGCATGAGTTAATTAACTAGTACTCTTCCATAGTTATTTGAAATGTTTAATTAAAATCAAATATAATAAAACATTTACGAATATACTATGGATTCATTCACTTTCATGATTACATTTTCACAAAAAAAGACATATATCTCGATTGTGATTATGATATTTATCATCTTCAGATCTGATCAGGAATTAGATGCCAATAGAACAGAGATTAATGACGATGACAAATCAGAATCCCCTTACAGTCCGGTATTTGTAGATATCACTGAGTTATAATCAATAAGCGGAAACTCTGTAAGATCAATACCGTAGTTTTTCTGACGTTCTAAAATATAAAAGGGATTCAGAACATATTGTATATGAAATACGTAATACAAGGAACAGTTTAATTATAAGCAATGTTTTTAATGCATACTCAAACGGATAATTCTTTTCAAGACGTACATTTTTCTGAAATAAAAATACATGACAGTATTCTATTTTTGTTGCTTTTATACTTACGCAGAATAAATGGTGAATGGTAGATAATCTATGTATAAAAATAACCTTGAATACAGTTACCATTAAACTGTCGAATTGATAATTGTATGTTCAAAATTAAAGAACTTCATTGTTTGACACGATCTTTTGTTTTCTTTTACAGTTTGGAAAAATCAGTAAACTTACCAAAAGTATAGATATTGTTAGTCTCTGGTTCTTTAAATCTATATACAAACAAAAGCACGTTCAGTAAAGATAGAAAAATATAACATTATATACAAAATAGGTCGTTGATAAGTCAATCTAGTTAATATCACTTGCTAACTAGCGTAAAATATCATGTACCTTTTTTTTATAGTCATATGATTCTTAATGTCTAATTTATACTATAAAACACGTGTACATGTGTCTTTTTTTTAAATTTCAGAAATGTAGTGTTAGTGAATAATTGTCTTCCTGTTATCCAATTTGTCTTATCTAATTCTAAAGGAGTATGGATAATCTCATTGTTCGTACACCAAAATGAAAATAGCGTTACGTCATTGGATAGATTTCCATTGTTAATAAGGTTTTAAACCAATCACAAAGTCTTGGTGAACGTTTTTGAAAATATTACCCATAATGCATTAGATTCTGAAACGGCGAATTCGCCGATAGGTTATCCGTTTGACGTGAGGTAAATGACGAGACCTCTCGTTATGAGTTCGGCAATGGCACAGCGAAAGTGCGAGAGATAAACCGTGATGACAGAAAAGGCAAACATACACGAAAGTTAAACAGTGCTTATTGATTCTAAAAAAATTAATATGTTCGATACACAAAATGATTTTTAAACTGTTATTACAAATAGACACGCATCTATTACATGTTAATTGTGTGTCTTCTTTTAGCGTGCTTTATGGTTTTGTGTTGATTCTTTTTTATCAAGATGACGTCCGTTAAATTTCGAGGACAAAACACGAAAGTTAATTATCAGTAAATTTTGTCACTGATTTCAATATGTTGTCGATTATATGTTATGAATCGTTATAATAGTAAAAAAGAAAATAAGATATAATTCTTTCATGTCATGTCATGCTCTATGTTCATTCTTACATGGTAAGCACTTTGTCAATATCTCTACACCAAGCATAAGTGAGGTATAGAATGTTGACAAATATAATGCCTACCCATATTTGAATTAGCATAGAGCATGACATTATAGACTTATTTCAATTCTTAAAATAACAACTGTAGTAATCCGAAGTAGACCAATATTACACATTCGAAAGGTAACCATTTTGATTTGATGAATCCAAAATGTTATAGAACATTAACTGTTCAACGACAAAAAAAGAAACATGTAATATAAAAATAAGGAGATACAGTATGATTGCCAACGATACAACTTACCATCAAAGTTACACAAAAAGATTTAATAACCTAAATACTCAGGAAATGGCATTGGATGATCAATATGGACCGAAACAAATAACCATATCCTTTAACGTTTTTTACCTGAAGGAGGTAGAATCTATATTTCTCGGTGGATTTTTTTTTTTTGTTCATTAAACTTTGCAACAGCAAATTTAAGAAACATCTGTTAAGTATCTCAATACTGAAAATGAGAAGCGAAAGATACCAAGGGAACATTCAAACTATAAAACAAACCAGCAATGTCCTAGCAAAAAGACAAAACGAAATAAAAAACCAAAGTACCAAAAGGAAAGATGAAAAACACATCATAGACTAGTATCTCAATTGTTTGTAAAACAATTGAAAGGTCTTTCCTGTAAAAGTGATGTTTTCGTAATGTTCTTTGTACGACCTTTCGTTTGATATACGACAAGCATACCTTCTGAAACTTTTGGCTTTTTACACTTAATGACCTCATCCGCCTACATTTTTGAGATCGGAAGTATGATATATGTAACATAGAGTAGATGAGCTTTAATTTAATATTCGACAACGCCATGTTCTAGAAAGTACACATCATGACCTTTCATTTGATATACAACAACCCTATCGTAAAAGAAAATTTTTTGTTTGCACTCAATGACCCCATCCTACCAATTTTCAAGGGAAGGCAATTTGAAATGTGAAATGTACGTTTTATGATCTTTCATTTGATATGTAACATCCTTACCATCTGAGAAATTTGAATTTTTGCTCTAAATGACCCCACCCTTCCACCTGGGATGAAAAAGAGGTTTCAAATTTTCAATTTTAAGTAGAGTTTATTGAGACCTTCAATTTGATATATCAGATAACCCCATTTGACAAAGAGCCAAAAATGATGCAATACCAACGATATAAATAGAAGTTATGAAACTTACAAAGTCAATGCAAAACATGAAAATTTCAAATTGATGTTTTGGTGGGTTTTTTTCCATGGAATGTTTTTGGTATTTGGTCAAACATATAACTATGTTGACCTCTTCAATTTCTTAAACATTTTAAGAGGTAAGCTCTTGTTGGTTCAGAAATACATGCCTCCGCTCGCAAAACTTCAAACTGCATTATCTCTATAACGACAATAGATATCTCAAATCTGTTAAATGATAAATGATCTACAGTTAAAGGACAACATTAAAGAAAAAGAATTGGGACAATTTCAAAGTTCACCAAGGTCACAATTAATCATCAAATATATGATGCAATACCAAACTTAAGAACCAGAAGTCGTAGAGACATGGGACTATCACCATTAAACTCAGGACCACTTGACATTTGAACTATCACAAGGTCAAGGTCATTGTATACTGTGAAGGTCAAGGTGAAATTTCATCATGACCTGATATTGACCACAAATTGAAGGTCTTGACTTACTGATCATTTTTGCAGTTTATAGTAGGTTGATATTTGTTACCTTTAAAAAGATATACACACAATACTATACTTTTAAAAATCATCCCGTTGTAACTTTTAAACAGACGGTTGGACATTTTTGGTTTTATTGTATAAAATGTAAAGCTCGTCGAGAGGAACAATTTATACGCTGTATGTATGCAGCAAAGTCTTATCGTTTTCCCTAATACGTAAGCTTGAAATTGCAGCGTAATTTGTTTTTGCACTCAGTGACCTTTGACCTTGGGTGCATATTAAAGGTCACATAAATTAAAGATTATTGGTGAAGGTTCCAAGTGTCTATGGCTTCTGGTTCTCGAAATAGAACTTTTCCAAAAATATTTATAATTTTTAAAGGGAAATAACTCCTTATAAGGCTTAGTTACAAATTAATTGTTTATGTTTATAAACATTGGAATCTGTTCTTGTAATGCTGCCATTTTCAAATCGATTCTATCTCTAATACTTTTAAAGAAAAAATGCAAATAAAAGAAATTGCTTCAAGGGGACATAACTGTCAAAGGGGATGATGAAATCTTACGCAGCCTCATATGGTAATACATCATGATGAGATCAACCTATTGTCTAGATAAGGTCATGATATCTTTAAAAACAACGAGGGGGGGTCATGTTGAAAAAAATCAATAAAAGACAGATAACTTCCTAAAGGGGATGATGAAATCCTACACAGCCTCATCTGGTAGAACTTCATGATGAGGTCTACCGATGGTCCATTTTTGGTCTTGATAACTTGAAACGAGGGGAGGTCATGTCAAACAAATGCTGGATAAAAAAAAAAAAAAAAAAAAAAACATGAGAAAAACAATAAGGTCTTTCCTCGGGAAGAGGAAAGACCTTAAAAACAAGACTACACATCACGAGCTTACCAAACATGCAGGGTGATCTCAGGTCCTAAGAAGGTAGGCAGACCCTGCTCCTTCGTGTGGATAATGTACTAATTAAAAATTCTGTGATCAGTCTAATTTGATGTTTCATATTCGAGAAAAAGAGGACGGAAGTGTAGTAGTGACATAACCGTCGTCATCTAATGGACCCAAAGTATCAACCAACTCGTGATGGCGTCAATGAATTTGAAAAATGGACAACAATGCATTAAAACACTAACAACGTTATATCTTTCCTCTGATATTGTTTTGACTTAATACATATAGTGCGTGTCAGTTATGACCGTACCGAAATAGCTTATTCCCAACACCTGTCAATTTTAGATAAAAAAAATAATTTGAAGTAGACTAACATGTATTTGTTGTATCAATTCGACGGAATAGATGCGTTCAACGCAGTCAACAAACTTAGTGTATCGTAAAAGGATAATGCTAAATTATTTTCAATGATCCAGAGCAAGATTGATTCTTAAACTTGTAAATTTAAAAAAGAGATATAAATAGAAAAGTCAACGGAAAGGTATGCATGAAAAAATTGAATCTCTCAAACAGAAGTTGTTTTCCATTCGTTTGGAGTGTTTGAGCTTTTCAATCTGCTATTTGTTTTGGTTTGAATTTTTTTTTTAGTTGTGTAAAATAAAAATAAAAATAATATTAAAACACTTGAGCATTTATTGTATCAACATAACAAAGACAAACCATTGAAAGAAACAGTTGTTTGAAATTTAACACTTTCAAACTTAATAAATGATAGGACAGTTATTGAAAAGATATTCTTTTAGTAAACTATTCGATAGTTATCATATTATAATTGTTAATACAATAAAACAATATATATGTAATGGAGAATACAAAATTTGCAAAAAAATTCAATTTAGATTAAATAAATTGAATGGGCAGTCTGTACAGACTTTGCTAAAATTGCCCTTGAAAAACGAATTGAAACTACTTTTTCTACGCTCGGATTAAATTATACATGAAGAGCACAATTAAACTCTTTAAAGAACAAATGTATGAAAAGATACCAAGTTTGACTGCTCTAGAATAAAAAAAAGGAGGCTTTTGTAATTTAATGGTTAAATACGTATATTTTGAACAAGACTTCAGCAGTTTTAAAGCTTGAACATTGATTTTAATTCTAAATATAAATAAGTCAAGCATTTCTATTGTCTAACAGCATGATGTTGTTTTTTTTTTTTAATTTTATTTTGAATAGATTTGATTGCAAGTTTTAAATATTACCTATTCTGTGAGAAAAGAAAACGGATTTTAATGTACGCAAAAATGAGCTTACCAACTTGCTCGCGTGGCAGGCGAAGAATTTTACTCTACTTTAGCATATTCAGAAAAGTTTCTCACAAGTGACTTTTTATCTATATTCCTTATCCGTTGATTATATTTTTGGGAGTTCCATCGTGCCGAGGAGTCATTTGAGCTATCTCCTATATCCAAATAACATTGACAAACCTGAAATTTTTGTAGCCAAACCATCTTACAATAACAACCATAATCTCTTATAAATTAGTTAGCCATTTTGAAAACAATAAGAAATTAAATTCGATCCACTTACCACAATTTTAACAAACTCGTTTGTTGGTTTTCGTCCAATAATACTATTTTTTAGCTGAAATTTACCACATTTTGTACGAAAGACAATTCATTACGCGTTACTTTCACGGGGTGTTTACTCTGATTAAAGCAATAAGACATTGTTCATATATGTGCTAAATATCTTCCATGTAATGTTAATCGATGTGAAGAAAATAGCCATTTAAAACACAAATTAATCCAAACACGCCTCATCTCGTGCTGTTAATCGTTTTGTAGCTTACACTGTCAGGTCATTAGTAGTACAATTGCTACTAACTTCATTTCTATTTGTTGCTTGTTTTATGGTCGATTTGTATGTTTTGAATAGTCCAGTATGATTGAAGATCGTTGATTTGTTTTAGGAAATATTTTTTTGTTGGGTTTTATAACTTTTTTTTTTAATTAATAGTTTTGTCATTTTTGTATGTATAATAAATGAAATTCTTTGGTTACGTTTCAGACCCGAAATATGGCACACATTAACATTCCTGATAAAATGTGATCATTTAACCCTTAACGAAGAAGGAACGAAATACAATGTTCCATGTCAGGTTCTTCTACTGAATTGCTTGTACAAGGAATAAGCACAAATAAAACCTTTATCGTTGCTATGGGAGCACGGAAATATCATGTACATTTTAGCATATTGCCCTATGCTTCCGACATATAACACCTTCGTACTGATGATTACAATATATTGTACCACCATTATTGCTATATTACACTTACAGACACATCTGCAGTATTTTTAAAGCTGAATCAAGTTATTGTTCGTCTGTTAAAGTGTTTCATATATAGAAAGTCGTCAAATTCCTGAATGGAAAAAGTTTACTTACAGTCGATGAGAAAAAAACAGGCGATTGATTGTTCAGCATCGTTGTAGATAAACAGCTACTATTACACATGATGAAGTCATTTGTATAGCTTGCACTTCCATTGACCCTAAATCTGCTCAGGAGCAGTATTCAGATTTGAAGAATTATTTTGTACCCACGATGAAGTGGATACTCGTATGATTTTACAAGCTTTTCATGTAATCAAAGAGTTTGATGTGAAAGGAATCAAGAGAAGGATAAAGATAAAGACACTAGATACCGATGTTCTTATGCGTTCATTACTTCCCTTCCATGCAGCAAACGAACGCGCTATGGTTTCAAACAGGCACTATAACTTGCTAAAAAGATTTGCGCTGCTGTATACCTGTCCACGAAATATGTAAAAGTCTCTAGTCTGACATCTGTAAAATTCTACCAGCTGCAAATGCCGTTACATAATGCGATACATCGTCATCCCTGTCTGGGATCGGTAAACGCACTACTTTTAAAGTATTAAAGGACTGATTTGTCAGACCTTTCGAATTGAATTGTGACACATGGGTTCAAATTAGCGATGGTCCGAGGTCCACGACCTTCCACTATTGCAATTGGACTTTCGTTTTGTCACTGATTTAGATGAATCTTTAGATGCAGCTCTTAATCTCTTTTTTAAGTTGTAGGATCTCAAGTCAAAACTCAAAACAGATCATAGTGACCTAAACAAATCATGGGTAAAATTGGCTACAATTCAAATGACTCATTTGTCAAACTTGCTCTTTGTTAATCTACTTTTAAACAAAATGTACGTGTAATAAGAGCTTCACTCCAGACACAAGTTTGATGTCTTCCCATATAGCAACACTTCCCTAAAATTCTCCTCTTTTCTCGATGGGAAAAGAAGAATGACTTGTTACTTTCTATCCCGAAGGTCAGATGTCATAATAATTTTTGCAAGATTTAGTTTGTTCTTGTAAGGGCAAATCTGTGTTTTCAAAGGGTTGCATTTGTTTCGAAAAAAATCTATTATGTAAAGATTTATCCCCATGTCAGACGAATTACATATGTCAAAATGTAAAAACTCGTTTGGTTGCAGTAAGAATCATTGATGACGACGAAGATGATGATACATATAAGATTTCATGTACTGTTAGTACCTAATTAATCATTGTAAGCAAAGGAAAGAAAATTAAGCAGTCCATAATATTTTCTAAACAACAGATAAAACATCAACTCAATTTTGAAATCGTGGGAAATAAAGTAAAAATCTTTCTAGTGGGGAAAGATATGTAAGAAGAACAAAGATCCTGCCATATGGTCTGTGTCCTTGACGTGGTTGGTGGTCTTAAACTACAGAAGACCATAGAACGTAGTAGGTAATACTAGCTACGATCATAATTGTCTATTTGCATAATTTTGTTCTTTTTTTCGACTTATTGCCATGCTGTTGTCAGCTTGTCTTCAATTGATAATTTTTGGTTTTTCACGCCTTTTTTGTTAGCAATTGTTTGTAAAACACATCGGTGCTGTACATAACTCTCTCTACTATTATTATATTTTTGGAATACTTGTAAACATTATAGCAAATTGTTACTCATTTAGTCATCTGTTTAGGCGGGACTTTCCCTGATTCTAATAGAAATTTGTTTTCATAACTTTAACCCCTCTTTTTCTCTGTTTGCAGTAATTTTTACTTCCGTAAAGCAAAGCTATACACAAAACTTTATATTCAACCAAGTTCGACGTTAATGTAACACAAATTTCGAAACAAATCATTTATATATACTCTTTCACACCCAAGAACAGAAATTTGATATTTACCTAGAAATTGACGAACACCTTACAATCAAAAGACGTAAAAATCACATTTTGTTTTCGACAAATTATTAAGGTCAAGATCCAAAAATCATCTTTAGATCTTACTTGTAATGAATTGAATACTGAAATTTCAAATTTAGAAATTGAAATAGAAAAAAGGTCAGCTGTTTGAAAATTTCCAATTTGCACCCTTTATGCAAATAAAGTCAATCTAAAGTCAAATTTGGCGATAAAAATATAAAACAAGTTCTAAATGTAGATACAAAAGATATTTTTCTATAAATTAGTTGTTTTTATTTTGCTTACAACGCCTATATGTAGGAGAAACAAGCTATATAAATGGGATTATGCATTTTTCTGTAATTATTGCTTTAATTTTTTACCCTGATTTTAAAAAAAACGTGACCACGGCAGACAACGTCGACAAAAGTATTTCGGTGAGGCTTGCCCTCCTCTTTCAAATGCTATAGAATATAGCCAAGTGTTATTCCTTTAAGGTAAATTGATCAAATTTGTTGATTGGGCATCCTACTATAAAGGCGTTATTACTAACATGTCAAAGGAATAGATATACGAAACAACGTATTTTTAAAAATATGCTTTTAAAGAAAAGCTTAAATAGTTGAAACCAGAAAGGACATTGTTTTTATTGAAATAGTTGTTACATGTACATGACGGGTTATGGTTTTTAGACTGAGTCAGAATTGTATTGTTTTTAGATTTTCGACGCTATCAATCAAATTATATTTTACAGAATTTAACATTATAAGGTATGGGGAAAATCTGGAATTAGAATACGTTTTTTGTCATCTGCTTAACCGCTATATTTTTTTCATCAAATTGGGGATCAGAACATTTTTGTAAAAAAAAAACCACAAATCATTTTCTCCCTTGGATTAAATGGTCGTTCTAATATACGGAGATTGAAGCAATTTCATAATCAGAATTTACAGAAACCGAGCGAACTATACTGCACTAAAACCATGATGATAGGAGTATCCATTCCCACTAGACCACCATCGCATCACGCTCACCGCGATCTAAAATTAATTCAGATCATTGTGAGCTCGCAGTATGAGCGACATTAACATGTTAATTTTCGTTTCAATCACGTTGCTACTATGTCTCCATCACGCTTCAACAACGATCCCGCTACGATTATACCACGTTCTAACCAAGCTTATTCTGCGACCTCACTACGATTATCACGATCTTTCTCCGGTCATCACGTCCTCACTACGACCATAACACGATGTATCCGATAGCAACATGATCTTACAACGCATTTACTGCGATTATAGCACAACCATACTACAATCATAACGCGATCTTATTACGCTCCCGGCAATAACGTCAAAATCGTGTTCCATGTGAATACTGTTTCTCGGTAAACAAAGCAGGCATGCCACCAAAATCTATATAAGGGTAATGGTAGAGGCAAAGGAGATCTGATAGTAACGAATCTAGGCCTTATCCAGTAGATATGTCGGATTGACCAATTCAACCCCAATCACAACTGCTTACTGCTCCATCAAGATCAAATGACGATGCTTAAGTGAACGATAGTAGGGATGACACAGATGTGTCAAGAACGATTGAGCCGTTGAAGATAAAGGACAAGAGGTTCAAATTATATATAGACAAACAAAATATTGACACGACAATGACAATGAGCATGATCGTAGTATGAACGTAAAAACAGCGTCATGAGAACGGCATGGGCGTCGTTAAAACGTACTATGGTCTTAAACAACGTGGTAAAAACGTGGTATAGTTTGGAAGCATGTTTGGGTCGCGTGATGGTCGAAGTTAGGTCGTAGTTAAGTCGCTGTGAGATCGTAAACGGGGATCGATGCTCTGTAGCTACGATGGTATAGCAATCTTTGTTATCTTACCACGACATTATTGCGCTGTAACTACGTCTCTACTACGACCCGATTTCGCCACGATCTCACCACGATTGTTTTGAACATTACTTACTGAGATCTGCACGATAAGTCTTGACATCCCAAAAAGAGGTCATGTTTAAATTTATTTACGTTAAGGATCTACACAATGTAATTCAGACATTATTTCCCGAATTGTGTAGAGAGAATAAAAAAAACGCTAACAAGAGGCCAATAACACAGAACTTAACAGCTAAAGATCAGTGTAAGGCCTTCAACAATGAGTAAAAGCAACAAAATAAAATGAAAAAAATACATCCATAGAATAAGCTTTGCTGGTCTGGTTAGATGGTCTTCCTTTCTTAATTCTTTTATTTTAATACCATTTTTCACTATTCTTTATCTATTTTGCAAATTATTTAAATATCTTCATATGTTAACACCCTATATTTTTCTATTCTTGATTTATTTTTGCTCTTTATTTTGTACTTTTTATCCATTATTTTCTATTCGGTGAACCTCATAGTCATGGTAACGTCTTATATGTCGCGGAATTTACCTACAACAACAAAAAACAAAAACAACAAAAGAATGTTTGTCCCTAGGACACCATGATCCACTCGCAGTTTCACATTTCCATGTTGAACGTCATTATTTCTTAAATCTGGGTCTAAACCCTTATTTGGCCTACCAGTATATTCTAAAGAAAATTCATATCATAATGAACATGTGAATTAAGTTTCAAGTTCATGTGTCCATAGTTAAACTGCCATGATATGAGACGAACGAACGGATAAACGGACGTACGGACTGATGCCCTAACCGGAAAACACACTCTTCAGACATAAAAACAGAGAGGATTGCTTGCCATTAGCAACAAACGACTATAACTATTGTTCGATATGATCAAGTGTTATGTGTAGTGTTTTATGGACTGAAGTTTTTCTTTATTTAACCTTTTTAGTATATGTGCTAACATCTTTCATAAACACTTTATACAACTTGATATCTAATGTTGCTTACATGTATGATGGAGAAAAAGAAAAACGTACGTAAGAAATACCGTTGTATTTCAATATGATATCTAAGCTATGCATAAACAATGCGAATAAATATAAATTTAATACCATCATTTCAAATGTCGCAATGTTTTCTCTAAATTCTAAGCCCACTACTTTTATTATCATGCAGGACTAAATTAATTTAGTCATAACAGCATAATGTAAGTACTTTCAATTTCAATGCTCCATCATACATAGAATCTGACACGAATTAAAGTTGCATTTCTGTTACTATAGACAATGCAATTTCCCTTAGGAACTTCCTTTGCGGCTAAAACTGTGACACTTTTACTATGAAGTTTCTGGGAAAATAATATCCCAGAACGCAAAGTTGATATGCATTACTATTTTATTCAAAGATCAAAGCATAGGGCTGTGCGGCATATTTTCAACATTTATATGCCACGAACTTGTCAGAGTTTAAACTTATACTAAAATTATGTACAACCCCTACCTCATTTTTTGCTTACCTTAGAATTAATTTTTCACCACAAAAGTATATTTGTATACCGGTCACAGTCCCAAGGTATGTCTCTTTGAGATGAAACATAGAGATCATGTCTGGGAACCAGTATGTGAAATAATCAAGTTATCTATGAATATTATATATCTCCCCAGGCGTGGTTTGAGAAACCGCTGTATTTACAAAGAGCAATTACATTTGCAATTACTGTCGAAACATTGTTACTTGTGGAGTACCAATGATCGCGGGGAAAGGTGACCCATAAGTACATATGATCATCGAAAGACATTTTCATATAGTCTTTTATACAAATTAGGCAAATAAAGGCAACAGTAGTATACCGCTGTTCAAACTCATAAATCCATGGACAAAAAACAAAATCGGGGTAACAAACTAAAACTGAGGGAAACGCATTAAATATAAGAGGAGAACAACGACACAATACTACAATGTTACACACACAGAAACGGACCAAGCATCAGACAAAATCCCACGAGAATAACAAATATAACATCAAAACCAAATACATGAATTTCGGATAGACAAGTACCGTGACACGTCTTATCGCAATGTGAATTTACACTAAAAAATAAGAGAAAACAAACGACGCAACGTTAAAATGTAACACACACATAAACGAACTATAATATAACAATGACCATATTCCTGACTTGGTACAGGACATTTTTAAAGGAAAAAATGGTGGGTTGAACCTGGTTTTGTGGCATGCCAAACCTCCCTCTTTTATAGCCATGTGAAATATAACATTAAAATGACAACTCAACTACACAGGACTACAATATAAATAAATTGGAAAACACAATTGACAAAGAAACACACGAACAACAGCCAACAAAAGGTAACAAGTTCAAAATTTTTATACGCCAGAAGTGCATTTTGTCCACACAAGATCTACTAGTGACGCCCAGATACAAAAGTTTGAAAGCCAAAACATGCACAAAGTCGAACAGCATCGAGGACCAAAAGATCAAAAAAGCCGTGCCAAAAACGGCCAGGGTTTTCTGTTAGTTACCAGAACATCCCTATTATTTAGAATAATTTATACTTTTGCAAACAGTAAATTTATAAAATTACTATACAACATGTACAAAAGATGTACATGATAAAACTGAAGTATCAACTAATTACAGGAAACAACTGAAATACATAACATAAACAGACATTTGCAACACAAAATGTAGACACATCCGAATAAGTTTAAAAATCAACGCCAAGTGACGTCATATTTGAAATTGTAAAAAATGACAAAAAAAACGACGTCATTTGAATTTGTAAATCAGATCATAAAAAATGAAAAATGACGTCACATAGGCAAGGCATAAAATATATTATACACACAAATACAATCTTTCCTCGATCACCTTGAATAGGAACCAACGAAAATTGACGAATCTACAGTACAGGCGGAAATTAAGTATTGTCTGCAGGTATCATCGTATAATACCCGGAAGTGTTGTCTTGGGTCGTGGTATAAACGTGCATCTCTTTTCTATTTTGATCCAGATCGTCATAATCTTTGCCTTGTGTCGTGGTATAAACATGCATCTCCCTTCTATTTGGATCCAAATCGTCATAATCTTTGGCTTGGGCCGTGGTATAAACATGCATCTCCTTTCTATTTGGATCCAAATCGTCATAATCTTTGCCTTGTGTCATGGTATAAACATGCATCTCCCTTCTATTTGGATCCAAATCGTCCTAATCTTTTTCATGTGTCGTGGTATAAACATGCATCTCCTTTCTATTTGGATCCAGATCGTCATAATCTTTTTTATGTGTCGTGGTATAAACATGCATCTCCTTTCTATTTGGATCCATATCGTCATAATCTTTGCCTTGTGTCGTGGTATAAACATGCATCTCCTTTCTATTTTGATTCAAATCGTCATAATCTTTTTTATGTGTCGTGGTATAAACATGCATCTCCTTTCTATTTGGATCCAAATCGTCATAATCTTTTTCATGTGTCGTGGTATACACATGCATCTCCTTTCTATTGGGATCTAAAGCGTCATAATCTATTCCTTGTGTCGTGGTATAAACATGCATCTCCTTTCTATTTGGATCCAGATCGTCATAATCTTTTTCATGTGTCGTAGTATAAACATGCATCTCCTTTCTATTTTGATCCAAATCGTCATAATCTTTGGCTTGGGTCGTGGTATAAACACGCATCTCCATTCTATTTGGATCCACATCGTCATAATCTTTGTCTTGGGTCGTGGTATAAACACGCATCTCCTTTCTCATTTGATCTACATCGTCATAATCTTTGTCTTGGTTCGTGGTATAAACACGCATCTCCATTCTATTTGGATCCATATCGTCATAATCTTTGTCTTGGGTCGTGGTATGCACATATATCTCTTTTCTTGTTGGATTCAAATCGTTATCATCGTTGCCTTGTGTCATGTTATAAACATGCGTGTTCGAATCTTTTCTACAAAATCAAATAAGTTAGAAGATGTACATGTACTACAATCTTTTTGAATAATGGTTTGGACTGTGTTATGCTCTATTATTGATTGTTACGTGTATGTTAAACGAACTCAAAGGTTATTAGTCATACCTTGTTCATGGACATGCTCGGTCAGGAACTTTTGAAAAATAAAATATTGAAATTAAGAGTAACGAAAGATACCAGAGGGACATTCAAACTCAAACTTGTACGTCGAAAATAAACAGACAACGCCATGGCTAAAATAGAAAGACACCAATAGACGAACAATTAAAGTACACAAAACACAACAGAACACTAAAGACTGAGCAACATGAACCGCTTCTCTTACGCACGTATCTCCTCATAACTTTAATCCTGATATATATTTATCACAAGTTTTATTTACATCACTGTGTCGGAGATCAGTCCCGGTTTTTTAGGGGTTGGTCTTGTTCAGTTTGTCGTTTTCTATGTTGTGTGTATGATGCTGTTGTTTGACTTCTCGTCGTTCTTCTTTTTTGCCATGGTATTGCCTGATTATCAACGATTTGTGAGTTTGGTATTATTTGATGCAACTATCATACAAGTCAGAGGTTTAGCCAGCTATAAAACCAGGTTCAATCCCACCATTTTCTACATAAGACAATGCTTGTGCTAAGTCAGGACTATGGCAGTTGTTATCATGCATGCGTTTGATTTTTTGTAGGGACTTTCCGTTTTTAATTTTCCTAGGAGTTCAGTATTTTTGTTATTTTACTTTTGCCTCTTTTAAACATATACCGACACGTTAAAGATAAACAAGTTTTTATTACATTAAAAACTTACCTGTCGTGATTCGAATGTTGAGGATTACCTGAAACAAAATTGTATACCTGCATTACCATTTTCTTTTTTAGAAATAGTGGTAATCTTGGTTTCTCAAAGGCGTTTTACATTTTCCTTGAAGTTCGTTTTTGTTTGTTTTGTTATTTTACTTCCATATGAACATTATGATTTGCATATCAAATATTTTTTCCTCGGGTAATCTAGACATTGAAAAAAATAAAAACAACACTTTATGCTTTCATGCTTCCGAGGCGCTTACTTTGATTTATCGTAATCGGGAAAGCTCAAAGCAGAATATTTGAAAGCCAATTATGTTTACGAACCGAAACAGTTTACCAGCTATATATAATAAAAAAGAACAAAAAATAAATAGGTTGTCTTTATATACAGACATATATTTATTGTAGTAGACTGTAAATTGCCCTTCCAATGTCTTTTGTTTATTCTCGTCTTTGATAATATCTAATTCTCGTATATTTTATAACACCCCTTTGTATTCATGAATATAACCTCTCACCTGAGTAGTTTTTATTATTCACATTTCTGCACTTAAAAATCAGAACTCTACAATTGAAAAATTTACAACTTCTGTATTAGTCTCATCAAATACGTTTTTCAGTTATTTTCGGTTATTGTTATATATATCAATACTATTTATTTGGATGGGGGTGGAGGGGGTATGACTTATTAGTATTCCTGCTTTGCAAAGCGTGATTATATGATAACACAAATGAATAGTAGATTATTTAAACAAATATCTATTGTGCATGTTTAAGAATATTGTCTAACGTAAAGGCAATGCCGTCATGTTCTGGATAACCATTATTGAATATAAACACCATTTATATGTTAAATCGAGTAGTCACATGCACAGTCCCGTGATCTTATCTCGATTATGATCTCAACGAGTAAAATATATCAATAAATTTAAAGTTACAATACTTAGCACGACGGGTAATGCTAGTAGAATAGGAACAGTTACCCCTTTAAGTCAACAGTATTCACAACCGGTTCGTGTGTGGTTTCTGTTGACCAATCTTTGTAATATGTTCAGGGTTTCCTTATTTTCTATATTTTCGAGTTCTATTATGAACGTTTTTTTCTTTGCAGATCTTTTGTGTTTAGTACTCTATTTGTTATTTATTTCTTTTTTTTCTGTATTTAAACAGATACGATCAAACAAAGACATTTTCTTGGCAGTTGTATTCTTCAGTATGTTTCGGAAGGGCAATGTGAAAGTTGCAAAAAAAAGTGATTCAGAAAAATTGTATCTGCACTACTACATTTTTGTTCTCCCACCAAACCGGTGCATTTGCTTTAGTGTTAAAAATAATTTTGTTGCGCAAAAAACAATATTTCGTATGCAACAAAACTGAAACTTTTATGTGCGCCAATATTACAGGTAAATACAGGTGAACAGTATAAAAAAATGACTTTTAATATAAAGACATTTTTTTTTGCATAATTAAACATTTTCCTTATAAATCAGTCATCATAAAACCTCAAGAGTTATGTTAAAACCCAGTTCTGTTATAAATCAAGTGATTATAAGACATAAACCTAAGTTCTGAGCACTTTACGCTATAGTAAATGTATAAGTCTGTTCTGTTACAAAACTTCTTAGCGACGGTCCTCATGTGTTCATGTCTTGAAATTTCGCCTCGTATGTGCATATAATACCATATTTATTCAAAAGATAGTACTTTTGTCTGTCTCCCATCGTCGAACTGTAGTCTATATCAGTAGTTAATCTGCCTTTTCAAACTTATTTTTTTGTACACCTAAATGACTTGTCTCCATTTTTCAGAACATGTGAAAACCCTTATGTGGGTCATCACACATCACAGATTTAATTCCTCTGTGTGTCTCTGAATTGACAATGTCTATCTTGATAGCTCAAATTTGTAATCACTACACATAATTTTATACCTAAGTGACTCTCAGTTTCGTATCAGAAAAGATTATGAACTCACTTAATTATCCAGGGGGAATACTGTAGACAAACTTTAAAGAGCAAAGAATATTTAACCTTTTCTTTATATCTTACCCGTTTTACCTGTAAAATGGCGCAAATAAAATATAATCTTGCTGCGCAAATGGATTTTTTTAAATGGCGCAAACGCAATGCGCCCCACCAAACCCTACAAAATAATACCACGCTTCTACCTAAGTTAATGGCAAGTGAAGGGATTTTTAAGGTAAACCTTAACATATTTACATAAAATAATTAACGAAATTCCGACCAAAAACAATATAAAAGGTTTAAAATTGCATGAAATGGTAAGGATTCTGGGAAAGTTTCATTTAATTCGAATCTGGCGTTTATGAACAGAAACTGATGCCTATGCAGTTTGCAGATAATTCCTTAAAGTCATTTAGACGAAGAAATTAAATCATGAGTGGAAAATTTCATCCGTTGTCAAGCAGATACTGTAACCATCACAAGATACATTCTGTCTAGTTTGATGCAAATATGATACTGAAAAGGGCACGGACAAGGACGGAAAGGCATACATCTGCAATACTCAATACCATCTTCAGAAATTGGTGTGCATGGAGAAAAGGGGACAGTAGATGGGTGGTATAACAACAAAACGATAGACATACTTACATAACAACTAAAACCAAACAAATGAGTCCAGTACTTCCAATGGCAATTATAATTATCAGATTATGTTGAGTCATCGATTGAGAGAGGACTGAAATGAATTGAATAACGCATAAAATTGGAATCAAAGTCCGCATGCAGTTTAATAAATTGCTTTTATTTAACAATTTAACACAAATGTATTCCTATAATTATTAAGATAATCAAAGAAGAAAAAGTATAAAATTATAAATAAAGTCGGTATGCAATTTAAAAATTCACTTTTATATAGCAAATTTATACATAATTGTTATTAGGATGGAGAATTGTCTCATTGGCACTCATACTACATCTTCATATATATTTCTATAATTGTGTGCTTTCGGTAATTATTAAGATAATCGAACGGGAAAAAAAGATTTTGAGAAACTATTTATTGTACATTCTGTGGTTTTTAGTCAAAAATTTGGAAGTTGTAGGGAATCCGTATTCATCCAAATTACCCGCCCCCCTTTTTCCCCAAAAAAATATATAAATAAAATCTGGCTCTCAAAATCTGAATATCGTGTGAAAACATTTGTGAAGTTCAACTAATCTGTTTGGTGTGTTAATTATTTTGCATTTTTCGATAAAATTACCTTTAAAACAAACAAACACTGTCAGCGTATAATGTAAATGATATAAATATGTATAATTGGAACTTTAAAAGTGAATCACAAATGCATTTCAGGATTTCTGTTTGTCTTATTTGTTCGACCTAACTTAATTATCAACACAAGTTATAACATATGCATGTATACGCTTCCAATAATTCTAAAAACTTAAAACAAGGAAATGTTTAACTTTCGTATTGCACATTTGTTGTATTCAACAACAAATTTACTTTTGTTTAATATTTGATCATTTACCTGAAATGTTTTCCATAGTAGTTGTGGTGTCACATTTCTCTGTTGAAGTTCCGTAACCCAAACGATCAACGCTACCAGCTCTACATGTAGCGGGGAGTTTAACATCACATGATGCAACACAAGGTTTAATTTTCTTGCCATTTTCAATGATTGACGCTACACAGAAGTTATTGTCAAAAGCTAAAAGATGGTTAGTAGTATAAGCTCAGTTTGTATATGCTTGAACAAACTTACAGTATTTAAGTATGCTTACGTCTATATCGGGAAGAAATGTACAAATTTTCCGTTTTACATACGACTTTCTGGCGGTGTTGCGTTTGTTTTCGTCTTTTGATCTGTGTCTGTGTTATTTCTGAAAACAGTACTTAATCTGTTTAATATATTGCTATTTATATTTCTAAAAGTGTAGGTCTTAATTCCTTGTATTTGTTTCACTCATAGAAATCAAACATCAGCAATTTGTTTAAATCAACATGAATATGAAAAAAAACTTCATAACAGTTATACAGATAAGTCTGCCTCCTATCTTTACGTACATATATAGATTAATAACGCAGGTCGTTAGAGAACAACACTTCATAAAAAAAGACATGATTTGATTTCAGTTCCCTAATTGTAAAGTTTACATGTTTATGTGCAATATTCCAGCAACGCCTGCATATGGAGTATATATCTCCCAATTGGTAAGATATTTTAGAGCTTGCATTACTTATCATTACTTCCGTAATGAAGGTTGCTGCTATCAAAGAAGCCACCAAACCGAGAGTTCCATGCGATGCAGTTGAAAACATTTTTCACTTAATATTAATTTTACGATTCCCATCAGGAATTGGTTGACCGTTATAGATTATCTGTCACAGATGATAACGAATAGGTTCCATAATTTTTCAGTGAATATGGCTCATTGAATTAAACTTATCGACCGGTTTATACCTAGAAGATCAACACGACGGGTGCCAAATTTGATGAAGGATTTGCTTATCCTTCTAGAGCACCTAAAATCATCCCATTTAAATGTTGCTCAGTAATTATTTTTCTATGTACTGCTGTTTGTAGGTTAGTTGTTTTATATGTTTACCCATGTCATTGTCAGTCTGTTTTCACTTTGAGTTTGAATATCCCTTTGGTATCTTTCGCCTCTTTATTTTAATGCACTTGAAGATTTTCTATTATTATGTTATATATTGCTTTTATATGGCTGTTAAGGAGGCTCGAGGGTATAAAAATTTCAGAAAAAAAATAAACATTTGTTTTTCATTTCAAATTTTATTTGTTACCTTTTGTAGTTGTTACTTATCATATGGTACAAAAATCATTCAAAACAAACAATTCGTGTTGGCCCCAGATGACTTTTAAAATGTATACATCATTGAAAAAGTTCCAAATTATCTCCCTTTGGTGAAAAAAATGCCATTTTTTGGCTTTAAAATCGAAATATCTTTTTTAACTCATCGGTGACCTATATTTTTTAATATAATTTCCATATAAGCTGTACTTAAACTAAATTATTGTAAAATTCGAGCGATTTCTGTAATAAATGTCTTTCTTTTTTTTTCGATAATACCTCTATTTCTCCTATTACTTCAACAGAAAAAACCCAACTTTACAAAAATGTATGTTTCTTTCGAAGGCAGATTGTGAGCGCAAATGAACGGTGACTCCACTTTTTTATTTCATTTTTCTGTTAACTATAAGATAAAGTTCATTTATAGAAAAATATAGAGAATTCCTATATAAATGATTTAGACCCGCGAACCCCCTTAAGGACAATTTCGATACAGTGTTTATATTTTTAAAAAAATTGTTTAATTTGGTATCGAATGGCATATATTTAGCCAAAACTAAATCAAACTGTTTCTGTATATACCTATAGTTCCTATAATTGTTTTTTTTATAATCACAATATTTTAGGCATTAATTATCAAGTAGCCGTAATAATATTAAAAGATATGATGCGTCATAAAATAAACCAATTAGGTTTGGGTTTTTTAAATAGTCCAATGTTAATACACGTTTTCTATAAATTGGCCATACTTTATATCATATTTATTTAATATTTACCTTGTACAGGTGAACCACGAACTGCAGACACCCAATATGTTCCATCTGGTACGTTGGTTAAGCTTCCATTTTTTACATCCTCTACAGAACTTATCAAACGTCCTTGTCCTTGTCACAATTGAACAGACTTGTCGAAATTTACTTTCTTAGGATAGGCTGTTATAGTTCCATTTTCTGTCAAACATTGAAATAGGATTATTAAAATCTATGAAAATATTGACGATTCCCTGCATAGTCTGAAAATAAAGTCGACCAAACTCATATACATGATATAATAAAAAAAAAATGGAGAAAAACACAATACGAATGCCACCAAAGACCGTGGATATGTGTTCTGAAGGTTAGGCATGTACGCATTTTGTGATCGAGCGTACAGATAGGTAAAATGAGGTCCCTAGCAATCAAATTGGAAATACCCTATCATATTCTCTTGAAATTGTCAATTCTAGACTGTCACAGTTTTACAAATATACTTTCAATAATCTACCTAGATTTCGGGACAAAAGTTTGTCGCTCAATGCTATTTCCATGTTTTTGATTTTGACTACGCTCTGTATTGATCTGACATTTTGTGTTTGTGTTATTTCAACAAATTGTTTTCTACAATAAAAATAAGTTCAGAAATATTTTTTAAAGGCACTTAACTTGTAGTGTCAAAACGATGTGAGTTTTACCGCAAAATCTACAATTTACAGTTTTGATTTTGTATGCTTATGCTAGTATTACAATGACTCAATTAAAAGATTGATCAGAAATTGTTCGGCATTTATTATTATTTATATCAATAATTAAGCAATGATGGATCTAATAAAAGAAAATGATACAGTTTGGAGACGAAAAAAGGGACAATTAGCGACCATTTTATTTTATGTCATATAAATGAAAATCGTTTTGTAATGAATGGCGAAGTGAACATATTAATGTCTATTTAACAACAATATTCTTAAAAGTATCGGTAGATCAGTTATGAAGTTATTGCACAGAAACTGTTCGAGTCAACCGACAACTCGCATGCCCGGCCAACCAATATGTAGTACCGTATATTTATAACACGATAATACTTGACATATTGATTAATAGTATCCTACAAATCTAGCTGTATACTCGTATCAATGGTGTCCAAACTATTTGACAGATTTGGTGATGAGAATGAAATTACCGTAATAATTTTTACTTACTTGAGCATAATATTTTTGCATAGTTTGAACATTCCATAATTCTGAATGTTGTCTGGTTATCCGTTATGCTGACTGTTTTACATTCAACTCTTTTATCTAAAACAAAACCAATAAAAATGCGCATGTATTAGTCCTATAATCATTGTTTTTGTCATGTATGTAAGGTTGAACTATTTCGTTTTCTTTTTTTATATATGGAAAGTAAATATTGTATATGCATTAGTGATCCACTTAGTTTAAAACCCTGATTTATTTTCGCTTAATAGATTTATGACTAATTCAAACAGTGGTATACTACTGTTGCTTATCCTATGGCTTCGTTTCTCTGTTTTTTATATTATGTTTTTATAAATATATGACATCATCTTACAGTCTTCTTTGGATATACCAAAATATATCAGAATTAAATTGTTGGAGTAAGTTATATAAAGTAGGCGACATATAAAACATCCAAAACAGAAACGAAAAAAGAAACTGTTAAGAAAAGAAAACCAAATCTGGAAACCGTCAAGGAAATCGGTCACTCAATTTTTAATGGGTTTATAATTTGCGCTGCTTCATACTTGAACGGAATAATATTTTATTAAGAGTCAATCTGTAAAATGATTTAATTTTTCTCAAATCATTTGAAATGTAGTAAATCATCAATCCTTTGATATAGCCGGTATGTATGGAGCATTTCAATGCATTATTTTGAATGTGTATGGCGCTAATATTTCTATACGCATATTATTTTGGATTATCGCCAAAATTAAAATTATATATCGAAGAGTACATGTAACATATAGTACCTCTACGTCGGTACACAATCTCCAGGCATTAATAATATAGCAATATGTTAAGAAAAATCACACTATATTATTTTGCATCTGCAAGATCATCCTTGAAGCTGTCATCCTGTGAATGTAAAGAGTTTCTGTTCAAATGTATTTGCCCTTGTTCGAAATATATTCATGGCAATTTAACCGACCATTTTTATAAAAAAGAATCCGTATTCACCTGTCAGAGTTCTGAATGAAATACCACGAATTGCAGCCACCCAATATGTGCCATCTGTAATGTTAACTAAGCTCCTGTTCATTGCATTTTCTATAGAAGTAATCAACTCGTCTTGTGTGCGACAAAATTTCACAGTTTGTTCCCAATTTTCTGCCTTGTTAGTATACGCTTTTAACATTTCGTTGCCTGTCGAATAAATTTAGTACAATTATTAAGTGTTGTAAAAATAATAAACAGTCTTTGTTTTACTTGAAAATTAACAGCTGTTCACATGTTACTAATCAATTGAGAAGACACATGTCAAAATAGCGCACTAATACTCAGTGGATCGCATTAGTTCCAATCGGAGCAAAACTGGGTGCATCGACAGTGTAAGCGTCCAATGCTATACAAGCATCAACATCCACGTAAATCCACACTCATGTTACAATATATCAATCATATATGTTACAGGTGGTGCGACTATTCTGCTCAGGATCTAACTGTCATAGATACAAGGATTCAAATTTTGTACGTTTCGTTTCTACAAAAAAACTCATCAGTGACGCTTGCTTGCATTTTGTTTTATAAGGGCAAAAAAAAAAGAACGAAGTTGATGAGAATCCTAGATATTTTGTCAAATATATGCTTAGGTTATTAATTCCCCGGGTATAAAATCTATAAATTTTCCAAAACTTTAAAGTTTTCATACAGTTTATTTATAACAATGACCATATCAATGATAAATTATTTCTAAACCAGTCTCATCAATGATGCTTGATTATTTGTTTTTTATTTACCAAAGGGCAAATACAGTACGAAGTTGATTAGCACAAGGGTAGGTATGTACTGAAGTTGTTTGTGATTTTTTTTTCAATAACGAGTTATGGTGTTCTTTTATTTGGCTTTGTAATTAATAAAATCACTGTTAAGTCATTTCTTAGTAATGTAAATCTAACGTGACTTGGTACTTATATATATCGTCATTGTGTCATTGGGCTAAGGTAAAGTTTTGTATTTCGTCTTTCGTTTACGCTAATAAGCTTTGTCTAATTTCCTTTTTGTGTTTCTTTGTTTTCATACATGTGTTTGTTTGTTTTTATAGGGATTAAGATTTTAATACATTGTTGACTGATGTCCCCTTATTTTTTACATTTTTACCTACAATGTGTGTTTGTTTTATTCACAAATTGTTGTCAATTCAATTGAATTTTATACGACTGTCATAGATGTAAGAAGTTTAGCTAACTATAAAACCAGGTTAAGGTAGCACAATACAATGAATTTTTTAACTCCCAATCACTAACCTTTAAAATGCTGTAACTTTCTTATTAATCCATAGAAATAATAAAAGAGGTATATATAGATTGATACAAGATTATTCTTTTAAATGGTTGCAATATTTTTATAATGCAATCATTATGTAATCAATTATGATGTAATTAGTGGCAAAATCTGGGTCAGTTCACTTGAATGAATTTAGCTCTATCATCCTTTAACTATACAGAAAATTTTAGCGAAATCTTAATCCACACATCATGGGCTTCAAAAGGGTGTCTCAAATTGTCCTTATGGTATTCCATTCTCTCATAAATCTCTAACTAGTGTAAACATCCTAACCACAAAAAAGAAGATAATGTTTGATTATGTGTAAAATTTGTTCTATACATTCTGTCTGAAATTTGAGACACATTTTTTTAGATAATGGCCATAGGAACAACATATAATAAAATCAACCCTCTAGGGATACCTATGTAGAATGTACTGTGTTATTAATTTGTAGCATTTCTGTAATCGTAGACGATACAGTTATCCAAAGGAACTTGTTAAAAGGCTTTAACTATGACGTTGATAGCAAGAATTTTCGTGAAGAATTATATTGTAGACAGGAAAATTCACATGCACTTTGTGCATCATCATTTCGTTATTTTTCGACTCAATGAATGTTGACTGATATGCCTCCAGTAGCCAATGTTTCGCTACTGACATCATTCAATTTGCAAAACCCATTTCTAAATTCGAACGTTACAGTAAGTTCATTGTAATAAAACTAAGACTATTTTGAAATGTCAACAATTTTGCTGGTTAGTTCTTGGTTTTATTATATCATGTATATTGATCGATGCTTTTGATGCACAAGACCTGTACATTGGGTCGTTTCAATCAGAGACACACGTCTTCAGCACATAAACATGAACCGGTTTTTTAAATGATAAATTTGGCGGGATATGTAACCTAGTGTCGATTTAGCTTGTCACCAAATATGCTATTTATAACAGATATATATATGAACAAAAATTGAACGAAAAGCAAAATATATAAAACCAATCAACAAACTACAACTACTGAACTACAGATTTCTAACTTGGGACAGGCACATGCATACAGAATGTAGCGGATTTAAACTTGTAAGCAGGATCCCAACCCTCTCCTAAATTGTAATAGTGGTGTAACAGTTCAACATTAGAACGAACTAAACAAATCAGTTGAAAAAGACTAAACTCATTAGAGGGATACAAATAGACATACATCTAACAAAAACAGAGAGAGGACGTGGTCGGTTACTTGTATATTCGAGCAACAAATATACACTGAGTACCGATCTGAGAGTTCTCGCAGTCGCTGACAGCTAGTTCAAAGTCATTAACAACTAATAAAAAAAAATGCATGTAAGACTAAATTATAATTCAATACACTTCCAACATCCAATGGATTCAGGGTAAAGACGTCATAAACCGTCAGAGAAAAACATGACCTTGTGCTATGTCAAGATACAGGTATTGACAGATTGCAGATCAATGAGTGCTTATATGTCTCTCACACGCAAAAAACCCTAACTGTTTAAAGGGCATACACTACAGTCACGGGTACCCATTCTAATATAAAAAAAGAAGATGTGGTATGATTACCAATGAGACAACTATCCACAAAAGACCAAAATGACACAGACATTAACAACTATAGGTCACCGTACGGCCTTCAACAATGAGCAAAGCCCATACCGCATAGTCAGCTATAATAGGCCCCGATAAGACAATGTAAAACAATTCAAACGAGAAAACTAACGGCCTTATTTATGACAACCACTGAATGGATTTGGCTATACTTTTTGGACCTTTTGGATTATAGCTCTTCATTTTTTATATAAGCTTTGGATTTCAAATATTTTGGCCACGAGCATCACTGAAGAGACATGTATTGTCGAAATGCGCAACTGGTGCAACAAAATTGGTACCGTTAATTTTATTACAGGCTCCTGACTTGGAACAGGCACAGACATAAATAATGTGGCGGGGTTAAACATGTTAGCGGGATCCCAACCTCCCCCTAACCTGAGACAGTGGTATAACAGTACAATATAAGAACGAACTATAAAAATCAGTTGAAGAAGGCTTAAATCATCAGATGGACAAAAATACAAGTTGACTTGACCGGGTACTTATACATCCCGACACATAAAGACACAATGAACAGATTTCTAACTTGGGACAGGCACATGCATACAGAATGTAGCGGATTTAAACTTGTAAGCAGGATCCCAACCCTCTCCTAAATTGTAATAGTGGTGTAACAGTTCAACATTAGAACGAACTAAACAAATCAGTTGAAAAAGACTAAACTCATTAGAAGGATACAAATAGACATACATCTAACAAAAACAGAGAGAGGACGTGGTCGGTTACTTGTATATTCGAGCAACAAATATACACTGAGTACCGATCTGAGAGTACTCGCAGTTATCTGACAGCTAGTTCAAAGCCACTAACAACTAATAAAAAAATCATGCCTCTAAGACTAAACTATCAATCCGTACACATCCAACATCCAATGGATTTAGTGTAAAGACGTCATAAACAGCCAGAGAAAAACTTGACCTTGTGCTGCATTCACACAGCACGAGTAACAAACTCTGCAGTAAATATAAAAAAGAAGATGTGGTATAATTTCAATTAGACAACTCTCCACAAGAGATCAAAAGCCACAGAAATTAACAACTATAGGTCAGTGTACGGCCTTCAACAATGAGCAAAGCGCTACTAATGGTAGGACTGTCCTGTATTGGGAAAATAATTGGAACTTAGATTGGGTTAATTACTCGATATTTGATATAAAGTATCCATCATTTAAACACCGAACTAGCTGTGCAAAAATTTACATAAGAGAACACCACAAGATGCATTTGACACGTAACACTTCAATCCTCCTTAACATTACCATCCGCAATTGATTGTGGAATTAAAAAATTATAATGAAAGGCTATATCATTATGTCAGTTGAGATGATTAAAATTATAAGATTTCTATGACCGTTCTTAAACCTGCAAGATTTATTACTTGTACACCCGTAAAAGATGAAAGCTTGTGCGAGTTTTGTAACTTTGTTCCTACAGCAATAAAATAAACATTTAATTTTATGTTATCAACTTCCATGTCACGATTCTGCTGTTGAGGATTAACTGAAACGAAAACGGTATAATAGTATTTCTTTTGCACACCAAAGAGATAACCTCGGATCGGTCAGAATCTGTATAAAATAAAAACGATTGTAACAAATAGCAGATGACGGTGATTTGCGTGTTTTATATAGTTAAGCAAAGGTATTTTTTATGATAAACGACAAAGAACGCTAACCTTATTCGAAGATCAGGACTAGGTGTACTTTCTTCAGAAGGGACAGGGATTGTCTTCCTTCAGAAAGTTTAAAAGACAGAAAAGCAAGATAATTAATTCTTCCCATGATGTGAAGATTGTATTTCTTTTTTATTTATTTACATGTAGAAACATGCAAGTTTCAAATTGGTTTCTGTTCTGATACGTATTCACTGCTGAAATAAATTTTGAAACCCTTCAAGATTATCAATCGCATCCTTTCAATGGACACTATTTTGGAGACAGGTTCAATTCTATCTGAATTAAAAACCCTTGTGAAATACACCAGATATGTTATTTAATATGTCATACATGCTTTGTATTTAAGAATTGAATGCTTCTTGTTGTAACTTCATTGGTGTGATATGCGTTGACCGAAGTACATTTAGAATGAAGCGCGGAAGCGCTTCATTCTAAATATGTGCGCACGGTTAACGCTTTTACAACCTTATGAAGTATCAAAAAGAAGCATTCAATACTTATACTTTCATTTTGTAGTTAGAATCATGAAAGCACGAATGTTGTCAAGTTTTTATATAATTTACCTGTGCACTTAATTGTTGGACCTCGTGTCATCATGAAGGATAAATTTCACTGTGTAATGAAGTTGATTAAGGAATAATAGTTAGCCAATCAGAATAACGTATTATACATGTTATAATGAAACATACATTTAATGTAATTATTAATAATTGTACTCAAGTCTTAATCGTTGGACGGTAAACTAAATTACGAAATCGAAAAGCATGTAATTTCAAATGTTCCATACGATAAGCATATGTAACAAGTTGTATTTCATAAAGCTATTTTAAATGCTTACATTCCTTTTCAATTTAATTTAATTTTATATTATCAACTTCCATGTCACGATTCTGCTGTTGAGGATTAACTGAAACGAAAACGGTATAATAGTATTTCTTTTGCACACCAAAGAGATAACCTCGGATCGGTCAGAATCTGTATAAAATAAAAACGATTGTAACAAATAGCAGATGACGGTGATTTCCGTGTTTTATATAGTTAAGCAAAGGTAGCGGAAGCGCTTCATTCTAAAAATGTGCGCACGGTTAACGCTTTTACAACCTTTTGAAGTAACAAAAAGAAGCATTCAATACTTATACTTTCATTTTGTAGTTAGGATCATGAAAGCACGAATTTTGTCAAGTTTTTATTTAATTTACCTGTGCACTTAATTGTTGGACCTCGTGTCATCATGAAGGATACATTTCACTGTGTAATGAAGTTGATTAAGGAATAATAGTTAGCCAATCAGAATAACGTATTATACATGTTATAATGAAACATACATTTAATGTAATTATTAATAATTGTACTCAAGTCTTAATAGTTGGACGGTAAACTAAATAACGAAATCGAAAAGCATGTAATTTCAAATGTTCCATACGGTAACCAGTTGTATTTCATCAATCTATTTTAAATGCTTACATTCCTCTTCAATTACGTGTATTAATTGTTCAATTTGATTTTTTTTTTGTCAGTTTGGTAGCCTAATCTATTATTTCTTAATTCTTAAGTTATATCATTAATGATTAACCCAACAAAAATACACATCTTACGGTAAAAAAGTGATTTCCAAAATAAGAAACATGTCAAAATGTTTTTTCCAGCATCTGAATTAATAAAGTTAATATGTATTTTTTTCTTTATCTTAGAAATGACATAATTGAGAATGAGATTGGGGAGTGTGTCAAAAGGTACTCGACTAAAGATCAGTTCAAAGCTATCAGTTGGTCTTGAACACAGCGAGAAAATACAGCAATCGAGGGATAATGTATTTACTCTATCTCTCTATCGCATTTGTTTATATGTAACCTAAACCAGACGGATGAATTGTTGAAAATATTTGAAGGCTAATAAATTGTTATCAATTATATTGTATTTTAGGAGAAGAAAATCTAAAAGTCTAAACTATCCTTTTTGCGATATATTTGCCTATTAGTTTTGTATAATTTGTCATGCAGTAGTCGTATGACTGATCCAAAAACTGTTCCGCGTTCATGTTACCACTTATCCATGTTAAACATTGTTAAACTGCTAAACAACGATTAAGTCATATTGTTCGTAGCACTTGAGTATGACAGAAATATTAAATAGACAAACGAACGGACGAATGTTCGCTCCTATTTTTCGATACATACTGTAAACCAACTTATTTTCGCGGATACTTAATTTCGCGTTTTTCTGAAGTTCAATAAGGAATGATCCACGTATTACATATTCGCGACGATTAATTTTCGCGTTTTTTTTCTACTCGCGAAAGTCGCGAAAATAAATTGCTCGCGAAAATAAGTTGGTTTAAAGTATACAGAAGCCTGTAGTTTTATCCACGTTGTAACAATACTTTTAACCCGCTCACACCTACTTTTTTTTTTTTTTATTACTTCTGTTACATATAGTTTAAAAAGCCACTTTTGAGAGAATTTAATATCCTTGTTATTTTTGCATTGATTTTGAAAAAGGGTGAAAATGTTAAATTTATCATTAAAAAATTTCCCGCTAAAACTCTGCAGTTGATATATCTCAAAACCAACGACACACCTTTCTTGTTTGCTCTTTAAATTCAGGTTTTCATATGGGCATCGATTCATAAAAGTTTTGTTAAAAGTTTGTTGTTTTGAAACAGAGTAGTGAACATCCTTAATAAGTTCACTCGTCATGCTTTTTTTAATTTTTGACAGATATTCGGAATCCTCTGGTTTTATCCATGTTGTGCCATTAAAAAAAAATTGCCCATTAACCCCTACTTTTCTGTCGCTTATTTTATCAAATATAGTTTAAAATGTCATCTTTGAAAATCTTATAGAATCCTTGTTATTGTTTTCATCGTTTTTGAAAGACAAAAGGTGTCAATGTTTAATACATGTATATGAAAAGTCTTCAGAGAATTATTTCCCTCCTAGTTTTCAACGGCTTATGTCTGGAAAACAAGCACAATTTTTTGTTTGGCTTTTTTCGTTTCTTTCTTTTTATGCTATCAATATACAATAGTCTTTCTAAAAGCTTGTTATTTTAAATTAGAGTAGCAAACATCCTTAATACAAGTAATAAGATGAATGCAATATTGTTCCAAACCATCTACTTGTCGTATAATTACTTTCGATAATTTTGTTGTGTCTCGAAATAGTGATATTTAAAGTTCTTATTCACACAGGACCTTTCATTGAAATTGTTAACCCTGATACACATCGTCGATGAAACTTTAAGTGATTTGTGAAATATACTTCCTCATTAAGTAAATATGGATATCTCAGTATTTCATTTGATTCTTATACATGGTATGTACTTATTTTTATAGATCGTTCTTATTTTGTACTGTATACCACTATCTCAGATTAGGGGGAAGTTTGGGATCCCGCTTACATGTTTAACCCCGCCACATTATGTATGTATGTGCTTGTCCAAAGTCAGGGCCCTGTAATTCAGTGGTTGTCGTTTGTTTATGTGTAACATATTTGTTTTTTGTTCATTTTTATTTTTTTTTAAATAAATAAGGCCGTTAGTTTTCTCGTTAGAATTGTTTTACATTGTCATTTCGGGGCCTTTTATAGCTGACTATGCGGTATAAACTTTGCTCATGGTTGAAGGCCGTACGGTGACTTATAGTTTTTAATTTCTGTGTCATTTTGGTCTTTGTGGAGAGTTGTCTCTTTGGCAATCATACCACATTTTCTTTTTTTATAATTATTTACACATACAACCAAATTTAAGTAACACATTTTTTCGATAAATTCAGTGTTAAATAAATGCTATCAACTGTTTCATATGCACCTCCCTCTACAATCATAAGTTTACGTTCTATAAATTAAACTGTTCAACGTAACGGCATTAATACCAATTATTATCTAAAATCTAAATTCATATTTGAATAGTAGATATCTTTAAATAACCATAGTCCTGAATCGTGTCCTTGTAAAAAATGTTTCAAGTGACAATCATGATGAAGGCAAACAAATCGTAAAAAAACTGTTGTTTAATTATTTATGTAAAGTATTTCTTTGCAAACTAATAAGATTAATATATTCTGATATATATTATAATATCTCATTTGCCCCTTTCTTTCTTCCCAAGATTATAGATAATATTAATCGCATAGCAACACTGAAATAAAGAAATTGTAACAAGTATGTTATTATTGCTCTTAATCTCCAACGGGAGAGGTCTTTTGGAACTTTGAATACATTTTTTGTATGCACAATTATGGAATCGCAATATTTGATCTTGCATCTTTCGACCATTGTTTAACAACCACAAGCAAACATTATTGAATGAAATTTAGGAAAATATATATTTCTTTGATTTTGAATATATTAAATATGGTAAACTTTAAGTTTACTATCTTGTATAGAATATTTTTTTCTTCAAGTGAGAGGTTAAATAAAGGCAACAGTAGTATACCGCTGTTCAAACTCATAAATCCATGGACAAAAACCAAAATTGGGATAACAAACTAAAACTAAGGGAAAGACATTTAATATAAGAGGAGAACAACGACACAACATTAAAATGTAACACACACAGAAACGGACTAAGCATCAGACAAAATCCAATGAGGTTAAGCTACCTATAAAACCATGTTAAATCCACCATTTTTTACATACGGACATGTCGTTAAGATAACCGTAGCTGTATTTGGCAAAACTTTTAGGAATTTTGGGTTCTCAATGCTCTTCAACTTCGTACTTTATTTTGCCTTTTTTTTTATTTCTGCCTCAATATTAGTCTTTTGTAGACGAAACGTACGTCTGGCGTAAATACAAAATTTCAGTCATGGTGTCTATGTTGAGTTTATTTTCACTGACTGTTGTTTTTCATTCGTTTGATCTTCTATGTTTTGGCTTTTGATTTTGCTATTTGTTAAAGAGCTTTACGTTTGAGATTTCCATAAAGGTCGGTATTTTTTTTTGTTTTAACTTTTTTATTTTTATTTTTGTTTGTTCCATAACTATGAGCTTACAAACACTAATTGATATGACAGTTGTAAAGATATAGAAACTTAAGAATTTTAGTTTATTTGAGTGCCATGATAATATTCTAAATTATTGTATTCTCCTTGAAAGGTATTGAATCAACTATGGAAATATCACACGTACACTTGCACTAACTGTTGTCATTATTGAATGCATTTAAATTCATAAACAGACGTTCAGAAAAAGAATAGTGTTAACTAGTATATCTTTCTAAATATAGACACGAGTCATTTATCGACAATTTGGGGGAATTTATGGAATTAATAAAAAAAAAAATGACTGCATATTTTTAATGTTTTCAAATTATATATGATTTACTGTATATTGACTTCAAAGACTCGACATCATTATTAATTGTAAGCTGTATGATAAATTAAAACATCATAAAATTGAGAATGGAAACGGGGAATGTGTCAAAGAAACAACAACCCGACCATAGAACAGACAACAGCAGAAGGTCACCAACAGGTCTTCAATGCAGCGAGAAATTCCCGCACCCGGAGGCGTCCTTCTGCTGGCCCCTTTACAAATACTAGTTCAGTGATAATGAACGCCATACTAAACTCCAAATTGTACACAAGAAACTAAAATTAAAAATAATGCAAGACTAACAAAGGCCAGAGGCTCCTGACTTGGGACAGGCGCAAAAATGCAGTGGGGTTTAACGTGTTTATGAGATCTCAACCCTACCCCTATACCTCTAGCCAATGTTTAAAAGTAAACGCATAACAATACGCACATTAAAATTCAGTTCAAGAGAAGTCCGAGTCTGATGTTAGAAGATGTAACCAAAGAAAATAAACAAAATGACAATAATACATAAATAACATGCTTAACCTATGTCTTGTAATAATATTTGCACCACATATGTTTGTACCACGTCAGGAATACAACAGTTGTTTTCACTCTTTTTAATTAAATTAAGACTTCCAATTGATATTTTATTGTGTCTTTTTCTATGTTGTGATGTTATACTATCGTTTCAGAAAAGGGAGAAGGTTTGAGCCAAGGCTCTGTGTTGAAGGGCGTACCTTGACCTATAATGGTTTACTCTTATAAATTGTTACTTGGATGGAGAGTTGTCTCATTTGCACTCATACCACATCTTTCTATATCTACATATGACTTCAATGAATTCTAAATGTACATTGTGTATATTCTAGCTGGTCAAAGATGTATATGTGGCGGGATTATTGTTTGTATTTAAGTGTAGGATATCAACAAAAATTATGTTCTTAGTCATGAACCTATTGTTAAGTGGTTGTCGTTTGTAGATGTGGTTCATGGGTAATTTTTGGTTTCTGTCTTTATTTTACCGTTAATTAACCTGTATAAAAGAGGGACGAAAGATACCAGAGGGACAGTCAAACTCATAAATCGAAAATAAACTGACAACGCCTGGCTAAAAATGAAAGAAGACAAATAAACAAACAATAGAACACATGACACAACATAGAAAACTTAAGAATAAGCAACAAGAACCCCAAATGATTATACAATAGTAATTGTTTGGTCCCTTTATCGCTTGCTATTCGGTGTTTGCAAGGCTCCGTGTTGAAGGCTATCATTTGACCTATATTGGTTTACTTTTACAAATTGTGATTTGGAAGGAGAGTTGTCTCATTGGCACTCAAAACACATCTACTTACATCTATATAATAACATACTGAAATTCTTTGACGTACTGAGAGAAAACAAAATGATTTCTAAACGCGGAAGTTAGTATTTTAACTTTGAAACTCATAAAATACAAAATTTAATACAAATTTGAATAACGCATATCTCTGTCAAATATTGAAAATATTGAAAAGCTATATTCATTAAAAAAATTCTTTTATTTATTACTTTCTATCTTTTAAATTTCACAAATATTGTCTAGATTTATACGATTTGTTAACAAATGGCTCATTACACTTATCGGTTTGTTAATTTTGATGACTTTACTTGATGTTATTTTGTAAGCATATCAATTTTTAATACGCCTTTTGTAAATAACCAAACAAAAAACCTCGGGCGTCTTTCAAAATTAAAATAATGCATATGATCTTCATAACAAATGCTTTAAACACACTAAGCTAAAATTAGGCAGCAATTTAGATTAACAATTACAATCATTAACATGACATCAGGTTATAATTACTCGTCTTGATGAACAATTAAACTGTGCACGAAACAAATCACGTATTGTTCTAAATGTCAATCACACATTTATATAAGAGGTGCAGATGATTTAAAATATATCTAAATATTATTTGTTACATAGTGTGTTAGTGACCTAATACGATATATACGGGGTCAGTAACTTCCATATAGGATGAGAGCGAAGCTCGAACCCCATATGGAATTTACTGACCCCGTATATATTGTATTAGGTCATTAGCATACTATGTAACGAATTTGTCTTACCGACTATCTTTATTTGTTGAATTCAGACTAGAGTTGTCTTATTTGCAATCATACCACATTTTTAGGTTTTTATACTAAAGTGTTCAAGTGTTCAATTTTTAAAACCTACTTTCATTGGTCTGCACAAAAAAACTAATGTCAACACTAACAATTTAATATCAACAACCTTGATATAACAATATTAAACAGAACTTTCAATACATTTAAATAATTAAATAGTCCCGCCAAAGTCATGACTCAACTACTAACCGTATATTGAAATAAGCCCCGCCTCCCTACTAACCTAATATGGAATATACATGGTCTCCACGCGGACGCTTTAAACCAATGATATTCCTAGAAATGTAGAGGAGGTAAAACAAATTTGTCTTACTCTGAAAGGTAGTTAATTGTAAAATGTGTGCAGTTTATTCATAAATTCATTGTGTATCATGTTGCTCAAAAAGAACACAGAGCAAAAATGGAAGTCATTATTTCGAATTTGATGAACAAAAGATATATTTGATCTGTCGTTGGTTGATTTGAGTTTTATCAAAAAGTTTAACGAATCTTTTCACTTTGTTTTTTCTTTCTCTTTTAAAAAAAAAATTTAAAGCCTCTAACGTTTTTTTGTAACATCCCAAACATCATGCAGCTGAAAATGTCAACTTAAGCAATATATATGTTCAAACTCTTTTAGGTCATTTTTTAGTAGCAATAAACAAAAAAACTATGTTAATTGGACATGCTTTGATACTATATATGCCCTTGAATTTTTACTAGATAACATTTTTGTTCGCTTTGGGGATTCCATATATCGTCAGATTATCGGAATTCCAATGGGGACTAACTGTGCACCACTTATTGCGGACCTGTTTTTGTATTGTTATGAGTTACAATTTATGACAAAAATAAGCAAAGACCCATCGAAACAACATCTGATAAACAAATTTAATAATACTTTTAGATATTTGGATGATATTTTGGCTCTCAATAATGACGACTTCAGTATGTATATTAATGAAATTTATCCTGTTGAACTTACTTTAAATAAAGCTAATTCTAACAATGACCACTGCCCTTTTCTCGATCTTGATATCTATATCACTAATGGAAAGCTGAATACTAAAATTTATGATAAAAGGGATGATTTTTCATTTCCTATCGTTAATTATCCGTTTTTAGATGGTGACGTTCCCTTGTCATCATCTTACGGTGTTTATATATCTCAACTTGTACGATTCGCTCGTGTATGTAACAATGTTTTAGATTTTAACGAGAGAAATTTATGTATTACTGAAAAATTATTACACCAGGGTTTTCGATATCACAAACTAGTCAAAACATTTACTAAATTTTATCATCGGTATAAAGACATCATTCGTAAATATAGCTCAACATGCAGACTTCTAATACGTTCAGGTATTTCACATCCAATTTTTTATGGAAATATTCTTTATAAAGCACAAAGGTGTCAGTATTCACCTCAGAAACTTACAAAACCTTTGAATAGACTTATTAAGAAGGGATATAATTACGATACTGTTGTCAAGTCATTAAAGATTGCATATTTTGGCGTTAATATTGAGTCACTGATAAGGTCTTTGCATCGGAACTAAACACATTTATTCTAAAAACAGTTGTTGGCATGACAAGGGTTATGTTCTTCTCATATATGTTATGATGGTATGATACTAAACCCCTAACGGTAAGGATTGTGCCTGATGTTCATATGATGAAATCATAATCTTTCAGTCAGTTTAATTGAAGTCTGGAGCTGGCATGTCAGTTAACTGCTAGTAGTCTGTTGTTATTTATGTATTATTATCATTTTGTTTATTTTCTTTGGTTACATCTTCTGACATCAGACTCGGATTTCTCTTTAACTGAATTTTAATGTGCGTATTGTTATGCGTTTACTTTACTACATTGGTTAGAGGTATAGGGGGAGGGTTGAGATCTCACAAACATGTTTAACCCCGCCGCACTTTTTGCACCTGTCCCAAGTCAGGAGCCTCTGGCCTTTGTTAGTCTTGTATTATTTTAATTTTAGTTTCTTGTGTACAATTTGGAAATTAGTATGGCGTTCATTATCACTGGACTAGTATATATTTGTTTAGGGGCCAGCTGAAGGACGCCTCCGGGTGCGGGAATTTCTCGCTACATTGAAGACCTGTTGGTGACCCTCTGCTGTTGTTTTTTATTTGGTCGGGTTGTTGTCTCTTTGACACATTCCCCATTTCCATTCTCAATTTTATGTTGATATTTATAAATTGACATATATTTCACGAAACATTTGCAGGAGTGTGCAATGAATTAAACGAAACTGAAGTAAACTAACATGTTAAATATATTTGTTTTACCGACAAAAAAACCTTATTGTTATGACATCTACAAATAAATAAACACTAGGTATCATGAAAACTTTTGCAGAAAGAAAGATCAAAATGATTGACATTATTAATTAATTCATTCAACAACACTGTGATTGTAGGGTTTTGTTTTAATATCTTATGTTTCATTTTTGTGTAAGAAATCCAAATATATATCCGAAGAATGCATATATTTTCTGATGAAAACTTTTTTATGTCAACACCATATTTGTATGGTTAATAGTTTTGAAAGAATATAAATATAATCTTAAGTTCTTGAATATTTTAGTTATATCGATAACGAAGGTTGGAGCACAAAACGGAGGTAAGAAATCATGTTAATACACAGTTTGTTTAGGCTTCTTTTACCATCTCCTGAATAACCATAATGCTATCACTAATATTTCAAATGTTTATTTACATTTTTTAATTAGCCTTAATGTTTACAACAATGTTTTCTATGTTTTATAAACCCTGTATTTTAATTTATCTCTACGTTACCAGTATATAAGTTATACTGCTTATGATAAGACTGAGTACTCCATGTTTTTTTTTACTAACAACTCTTGAAATCTATTAACTACTACTTAATATAATGCGTATGGTCTTATGATGTACACGTTTTGTTGTATGGGTAAAAGTGAGGTGCATAAGAAACATTTTATTGCACATTTTTTGGAATTTTGGTCCTGAAGGTTTTTTTTTTGCTTTCAATTTCATTGATCTGAGCATCCCTTATTTGTCTTATGTAGAAGATATTCGTGTCTGGTGTATCAAACTATAAGCCTGGTATATGTTGATAGATAATTGTGTTATGTATGACAATTTCTTTCTTTAAATGCATATCGATTTTGTGTAAATTCAACAAAAATAGATTTGGGGTACTTTTGAATGTTGCAAATTTTGTTTGAATCAAATGTGAATGGACAAAGGGGTTTTGTTCAAATTGAAGTTTTGACAAATGTTTCCGCTCCTCATATACGTATATAACTTAGTTTCCAGATCAGCCTTGTTTCTGCATTTTCTTTTTCATATTCTCCCTAGACTTGATGCAAATAATATATATAACAAAACAATATGTATATTTATCTTACCTCCTATACATTTCCAGGAATATGATTGGTTAAAAGCGTCCGCGTGCAAACCGTGTATATTTGATATTAGGTTAGTAGGGAGGCGGGGTTTATCTCATACACGGTTAGTAGTGGAGTTACGTCCCTTTATATTCCTTTTTAGGTAAGAAGGGGTGGGGCTTATTTAATACACGGTTAGTAATGGTGTTATGTCCCTTTGTAAAAAACAAAACGGTACTGAGAAAAAATCTTAAAAGTTCCAAGAGACGAAGAAATTGATGATTCAGATTGAAACAAATTCATAAAATACATTTAAACCTTACAAGTCGTTATTGTTGGCATCTGTTTTTGTAGGATTAATGGAAGTATTTTCTTAGCGCTAACAGTATTGAAGACTTGCTCGTTTTGAGAATCACTAGTCTTAATTTCACACGTTAAGATAGTCGGTAAGATAGATTCGTTACATAGTGTGCTAGTGACGTAATACGGTATATATGGGGTCAGTAAATTCCATATGGAATTTACTGACCCCATATATACCGTATTAGGTCACTAGCACACTATGTAACTAATAATATTTGCATGTATGAAAAGAATTGTTGACAAATATGAAGTTGGCAGTGATTAATTGAAAGAGGGACGAAAGATACCAAAGGGACAGTCAAACTCATAAATCTAAAACAAACTGACAACGCCATGGCTAAAAATGAAAAAGACAAACAGAAAAACAATAGTAAACATGACACAACATAGAAAACTAAAGAATAAACAACACGAACCCCACCAAAAACTAGGGGTGATCTCAGGTGCTCCGAAGGGTAAGCAGATCCTGCTCCGCATGTGGCACCCGTCGTGTTGCTTATGTGATAACAAAATTTTAATCTGGTAAATAGTCTTATTCGGTAGGTCACATTCATGAAAGGGAAGGGAATTGTAGTTACGACGTAAGGAACATATCCGATATCATTTGTGAAACGGTTATTCCATAACAGTCAACCAACTCGTGATGGCGTCCGTAAAATTTACGAAGGGATGATTTCAACTTCACCATTTGGAACTCTTGGTTTAATAGCTTCCTTGTGAGCAGCAACCCTTTATCAAGAAAATCATGATAGGAAATACAAGCACGGGAATATCGTATCAATTGGGAGATATATACCCCGTATGCAGGTGCTACTGGAATGTTGCTACTTAGAAATGGAAAGCTCACAATTGGAAAGCTGAAATCATCTCTTTTGTCGTAAAGTTTTGTTTTCAACCGACCCTCATTGTCAATTTCTAGATGTAAGTCAAGATATGAAGCCGACTTAACTGTATCTGTAGGATCCTTTATCTCTAGTTCGATGGGATAGATGCGTTCCACATAGTCACCAAATTTTTAATTGTTTAGTCAAAGAACATCATCTATATAGCGGAAAGTAGAGTTAAAGGATATTGCTAACTTCTTATCTTTCTTCCTAAAAAGTTTCTGCATGAAGTGAGCCTCATAATAAAAAGAAACAAGTCGGAAAGTAGAGTGGCACAGTTTGTTCCCATTGGAATGCCGACAGTCTGTTGAAAAAAACACGTCCTCCGAACGTAACAAATATGCTGTCAATCAAAAAATCAAGCATCTTGATAATATCAGTTTCAGTGAATTTTTTGTTTGAATCAGAGTGATTCTTTACAAAGTAGGATTTATACCTCCCTAAGACAAGATACTTGTATCTACGTTGGCCAATCTTTTTTATGAAGCAAAGTAATACCAACTCTTTCAATTTGTCTTTTAGTTTGGAATGTGGAATACTTGTGTAAAGAGTAGAAAAGTCAAATGTTTTAATACTGTTACAAGATGAAAGAGAGTTAGATTGTATGTACTCTAAAAGATCTTTGGAATTTTTAAGTATCCACATCTGATTCACGCCACCTCTAAAATAGGCAGTTTCAAAATAACTTGAAGCCCGTCTTTGATTGCTGATAAAATAGATGTTAATAATTTAGAAAGATGTTTCGTGGAGCACTTGGAAGACCCAGCAATATACCGTTGTTTGTAAGGACACTTATGTAGTTTAGGTATCCAATACAGTGATGGAAGATCCAGTTCTTCATCTTTGGTTGAAATTCCAAAGGAACATAGAACAGACCTATGACTATCCAGGATTTCTTATTTAGTAAGTGTCGTGAGGGTATAAGGTACATGGTCATCGATCAATATTTTCATTTAGACGTTTCGGGATCGTTTTAATGTCATTGAAATGGAAATATTTGGCTGTAATTTGTCATTCCCGTGGGGTTAAACAGTTTTTCACTTTTATATGGTACGTATACATTTGGTATACTTTCAAAATTTTTGGTTTCCACATTCCTTATGAGGTTTATTCATGACAAACGTTTTGAAACATATCAGGTATAGAATATTATTTTTAGATTACATGTATTTTTCTTATATAGATCAGATATCATTAAAAGTGAAACCCTTAGACGGAACTGCAGTTTATGGAGATGTGTCATACACCATAGAGTGTACAATAACTGGAACCCAGGCTACAGCATGGTTTTGGTCAAAGCGGTCAATCAATGGTGGTACAACAGCGACAATATCTAGTGGCAGCAAATATAACATAGTAATATATCAAAATGCTACGGATTTAACTATATTTAGCATTGTAGAGGAGGACGAACAGGAGTATTTCTGTCAAGCGACAATTGGTGTAGGGTTACAATTTCAGACAATGTCAAGGCTTATTGTCAATGGAGGTCAGTTCTAGTCAGGAGTAGCTCACGGTGTAAATGTGCTATATATTTTTTAATTAAGTTGATTTAGTAAAATCTGATCATTTAATATATAAATTGTGTAGCCATAATTGTACAGAAAGTTTAACTTATGAAGTTGACCATATCATTCATGAACAGATATACTTCATATTGAAATCCATTACAAGACTTCGTGAAGATACTTTTAGTATATAACGGTTAGATGTTTACTGCAAAAAATGTTTTTAAAGGTTTTTTGAACGGCTTTGCTATCTATCCCTTAACGCCGTTTTCTTTTCTGATGACCAAAATAATGTATATGACCAAAATATTAAGTCAGTAGTTTTCTAGGTTAGATATCACATGGAACCTGGAATCTACTGTATTCGCCCTGATTTATGACAAAGCCCGTGATGCGGAATTTCCAGTTTGAAACCCGAAGACAGCAATATCGTGAATATGTTGTTTAAATTTAATACCGTGTTATCTTGATTTATATCCAATTTGTTAAATGCACCTATGACGTCACTTTTGTGGCGTTGATACAGTCGTATGAGGGACAGTTCGTGGTTCTGCTATGCTATTTTTGTGTGCTGTCCTAGATTGTCTTACGTGTTCATTGGTATTCTGTTGTTGGCATGTCGAAATGTACAATTGTATTGTTTATTTGTATATTTCTCTATCCTGAATGTTTTTAGCATTTACTTGTATAAAATGTTGTCATTTTAGAGAAATATTTAACATTGCCATAAAAGCGCAATGTTTGGCTATACACAAATCCAGGTTTAATCCACCGGGTTTTTTTTTTTTTTAAAATGTTCTGTACCAAGTCAGGAAAATGGAAGTTGTTATCTTATTTGTTTTCTCTCAATCGATTTATGATTTTTGAAGAGCGGTACACTACTGTTGCCTATTTATCAAAATACTAACTACATATGAGAACTTTGATAATATTCATAATTACGAAATTTACAAAATACACAGTCACAAAATACTAATATCAGTTACACAAAAAAAGAAGAATGCTCGGAGTCCTTGTTGTACATGTACAATCATAGATAAATATCTCAATAAAATCATCACGTAAGATACACGGAAGTCGTTATGTTTAATAAAGAGTATGACTTTCGTTCTACATAAATACGTATCATTCGAGTGCTTTTATGTGTAAATATTATATGTAAATACATATTTTAAAATTTTAAATAGCCTGAAAAAAATATGCATATTGCAATATTTTTTATTAGTATTTAATAGGCTGATTTCATTTCAAATTTCATGTTATGTAAGTTATTTTTTAAATACAAGATTTGACGATGAGCAGCAAATTAAATATTTTAATTCCACCATGTAAAAACTTTCAAAATTATCTAAAATTAGAATTATGTAAGATTCTCTTTTGGTCATTGATGTAAAGACTTTCAGTGAATAGACTGGTTGCCAGCTTTACATATTATTATTTTATATTGAAGATTAGATATATTCATCAATGATTTTTTTTGTCTTTGGACCTTATGACTAACATGTACTTGAAACAAAAATATCTATGCGATATATATGTTGTATTCAAGTTAACATTTTATACAAATTATAATTATTGAAAACAAATTCTATGTTGTGTATGGATGCTTTTTTAAGACAAAATTCATTAAAGGATGCATTTATAGAAATTATAATATTATAAGTACGTCTGAACCAGTTATTGAAAACAAATTCTATGTTGTGTATGTATGTTTTTTTAAGACAAAATCCATTAAAGGATGCATTTACAGAAATAATAATATTATAAGTACGTCTGAACCAGTCGTGACTCTGCAACAAAGTGTATCCATCGGATCACCAGCAGGTGAAGGTGATACAAGGCTGAAAACATATTTGTATATATAATTCGTCCAAACATGTTAATTTGCGGAGGCAAGTTGTTTGTTCTTTCCTGGCCTGGATTCGAACTCAAGCTACTGAGATATCGAGGTACCAAATCGCCTTGCTCAATGCCGACGAGCTGGACCACTCGACCACCTAGGCTCTACAAAAATAAAGTTTTCGGAAGTTACCTGTCTTCGTCAGTTTTATCAAGCGTCGTAACACAGGACATAATTTTTAAGCTAGGCATTAATATAGAATTTTTACAAAAGAGATGAATTTTCTTTCGTAAAGGATCTTACAAATAAAGACAGGATGCAGTCTCAGAAAAACTCATATTATAAGTACGTCTAAACCAGTGACAACTCTGCGATGTATTGCCTAAAAATACATTCTGTACATTTAATTCGACTAAACATTAGCCCAACAATGTTAGATCTGTAAATTTGCAGAAGCACATTGTTTGTTCTTCCCTGGCTTGGATTCGAACTTGTGACTTTTGCCCGACGCGCTTGAATAGACTTAAGTTTGTTAAGTTGTTGGTTTTTATGCTTTTCTGTAATGCATTAACTATCAAGCATTCGTTCTTGATAGCAAATCTTCTTTACGTGGATTTTTTTTAACGAATTTTAGTATAGTTTTTGCCTGTATTGGTTTTTTCTTTCGTTTTAACATGAATGATATTGCGCATGTGTCCTTATCTTTTCAGGTCTTTTAATTGTTACTATTTCTCCTGCTAAGGCTGATGTTCTCCAGGGACAATCTCAATTAATCTCATGTTTCGTAACCGGGGAACCAGTAGCCTCAGACATAAGATGGTATTTTACACCAACTGGTTCTGAGCAACGGCAATTATTATACACAGGCAATACAGCGAAGTATTCTGGTGGTAACACTCAGAACCATTCTTTAACAGTACTGAACTTCCAATCTTCTGATAGTGGTAAATATGTCTGTTCTGCTTCAAATGCTGTTGGAACAAATACCAGTTCATATAGTGTTCTTAGATTTATTAGTAAGTATATTATATCTATTTATGTTGGTTTCAACTTTTGTCATGATTTTTTATTACAGGAAAAATTAAATATTGAAGGGTTGGGATCCCGCTAACATGTTTAACCCCGCCACATTATTTATGTATGTGCCTGTCCAAAGTCAGGAGCCTGTAATTCAGTGGTTGTCGTTTGTGCATGTGTTACATATTTGTATTTCGTTCATTTTTTATACAAATAAGGCCGTTAGTTTTTTCGTTTGAATTGATTTACATTGTCATATTGGGGCCTATGATAGCTGACTATGCGGTATGGGCTTTGCTCATTGTTGAAGGCCGGACGGTATCTATAGTTGTTAATGTCTGTGTCATTTTGGTCTCTTGTGGACAGTTGTCTCATTGGCAATCATACCACATCTTCTTTTTTATATTATCTATACGAAACTTTTATTTAATTCAAATGTCCTGTACCAAGTCAGGAAAATGGCCTTTGTAATATTAGAGTTTGTTTCTGTGTGTCGTTGTTCTTCTCTTATATTTGATGCGTGTCCCTCAGTTTTAGTTTGTAGCCCGGATTTGTTTTGTTTTTTCTCAATCGATTTATGAGTTTCGAACAGCAGTATACTACTGTTGCCTTTATTTAAAACAGTTTTCAACTTTGCTTGAGGTACTTGGTTCCTTGGTAGTGAAAACCTTAGCCTCAATAATAAATAATAGTGTTTTAATAGTTTTCAAACTTTACTATATGAAATGAACAAATTATAAAACCAATATTTTACATTATGTATTTGCATATAGAGCTATTAAATAGTTACCAGCTTTTTTTAAAAGACTTGTTTAATAAAAGACGTTTAATAAATTTGTGACATAAAAAAACATAAAAAAACGAACACAACAGATTGCACAACCATTCAAAGAAACGTCAAGTTTGAGAAACATTACCTCTTCTTAAAATAATAAGATTAAACTTAATTTAATCTAAGGAGTCAGCAGTTCTTATTACCGTTGTGTTGCAATAACAAGGGAAATTATCTGAAAGGTGATCAACGTAGAAAAATTATCAAAAATGACAGGATTGTTTCTACATTGCATGGCACATATACCAAATCATAATGGCATATAGCTCATATATGTGGATTGTATCGCGACCGGTGATTCTTTAAGAGACGAAGAGTGTAACTGGCGTACTTACATTACCGCCTGTCATATTTTGATGACTTTGGTTGAAACTACAGCTGTTGAGATTTCTCTCCCGTTAGTTTTATACGTCTAACAAAAAATAAAATATCATTGATGTTGGTATGGTCTGAAAATTTGGTATTTATCATTATCATAATTATAAGCAATAAGTTGGTTTCTGTAAGCATGCCGACAGGACTCAAGAACCATTTATGAGTATTGACAAAAAAGGGTATACAGAAAATAATGCGTATATATTCAAGGATTTAATTAAGTATATTGTATATGACCATTTATCATACTATTTGTAACAAAACTTTTTTTAAAAAACAGGTGACCTTAATATTACCGCGTCTTTGACATCATATTCAGCTATAGTAGGTGATTCCAAGGTCACTATGTCGTGTAAAATAAATGGCGAACCACCAGCTATTGGATGGGACTGGAAAAAAACCCAAGTTGATGGAGGCAGCGCTGAAATAATAGCTCAGGGGACAAATAATGCAAAGAGACAAATTATAACATCTGCAACCAACCCTAATTTGAATATATTCAGTATAACAGAAAATGACAGGGGTATTTATAACTGCCGAGCGAACAATGGAAAACGGCACTTTATAAGTAACCCTGTCAATCTTAAAGTACTAGAATGTAAGCAGCTAGTACTTATATTTCACATTTTCGTATATATGGTTTAGCCAATTTGCATGTCTCTAAAAGAAGACACTTTATTTTTACAATTTTACTTATTATGTTTGATTGTGTTGTTCACACATCGTTGTCCATATAGTTTTATTTAATGCGACTGTCATACAAGTGAGAGGTTTAACTAGCTGTAAAACCACCGTTTTATAGAATATGACCTCTTTTTCTATATAATATTTCAAATCAGGATTTTACAAGGTCTTATCACAATGCATTAAACAAAATTAGTGACTCTATAAGAAATATGTTCTTCTTTTTAAAATTATAATTATCACACTTCATATTTAATTTATCAAACCCTTAGCTGTCATCGCCTTAAAGGGGAAAAAGAAAATTTGAACCGAAATAGTAGTATACAATAAGTGAAAATATGTGTCGCGTTATATAATCAGTTTATCATTCGTTGAGTAGAATTAAAACTCAATCAGCCAAAGAAAAGACCTCCCACTTAAATGCTGATGTTTGAACTGAATTCATCCCGATTTAGAAGAACAAGTTTTGACATTTCATTACTATAATTGATTTATCGATTATAATTATGTAAGTTCGTTTTTTGTTGTACTGTATGTAACTTCCTTAAATATTAACTATAGATTATACGTTCTTTATTTTCTAGATTTGTGAACACTTAACCCAAGCTTACATTGCTTATCGATTGCGCGAAGTGAAAACCTGCTAGCAACTAGATACAATCCTTTGTTTATAAAACTTGGCAGACTGATAAGAAAACACTGGCACATCATTGAGAAAAATAAAACTGCAAAGCATCTGTTCTCAAAACCACCTATAATTGCATATACACGTCATACAAATCTGAAGGAATATCTTACATTATCAAAACTATAATGATCAGAAAACTGCAAAATGTCTTCCAAAAAAGCAAAACCATTATAAATGCTTGATGACTCCTTGGATTGGTTTAGACACGTGTAATAATTTAATTGTGGAGATGTTATAGAGTATAATTCAGTTTAAGTGTAGCGTACGCTTAAAACACATACAGCTCAATGTGAACACGGCATACATTTCAATTACTAGAATGTTGTTAAATTGTTGATAAAAAGTTTCATTGATTTTTTAAGCTTCTATCAGGACAGCCCCAGGTGAACCGGAAACAAGTAGTTATGTAGAATTTCAGATAGGAATAACTGTTATTCTTTCATGCAGTTCTACCGGAGCCAACCCCCCCACCATCAGTAATATGGTTGAAAGATGATATTGTTATTACGTCTGGTACTAATACAACTACTAGTGGAAATATAACAACAACAACATTGACTTTTACAACATCTGCTGATGATAATATGGAGGTTTATGAATGCCAGGTCGATAATGGATTCCTAAGGAGACCACTAATAAAGACAACATATCTCACACTTAAACGTATGTATTGTCACTTCCTTAAAATGTGTAGCAAAATATCTTTTAGGAATGATGTGATCAAAAAAGTATGCTATTTTGACAAGTTTTTGCTGTTTTAAAAAAAATGTAAAGTGTTAAATCAGTTCCTATTGCCTATATATTAAAAAAAATTTTAAAAAAATGAATACTATACAATTATGGCCCGTTGAAAAGGTGAATATCCAAAATTGTCAACACGAGAAGATTATTCCAATGAGGGCTCAGCCCGAAGTAAAATAACTTTTAAGGGTTGACAATTTTGGATATTCATCGATTTCAAGGGGCCACAACTGTTTTATTATACCGAACTAACAGTGGAAGGACATTTCGAACACTTACTATAGTGTCTATATTTTTAACATAACACACAGACTGTCGTTGAACTTCTCGAATTTACAACAAAAGTAGAATCTTTTTGTAAAATATTGATGACCCTGAAAGAACTGTTTATAAGAGATATTATCGGCTGATGGCACTCTGTCCAATGCCTTATTTCCTCGTCTCTCGATGGGCTTCCACAGGTGTAACGTGAACGCTGTCATTTTGTTTATTTACGTCTGTGACGTCATTTTCATGGGAGGTAACTCAAGTACAAATCAACAAACTCAAAAGGTTATTCACCGGTGAATAATAGGGTTATTCACCGCTGGTGTAAATTTTTAGGGTTATTAGTCCTTCTTTGCAATTGAATGAAAATTAACTGAATTATTCCATGTCACGTGATTAGGTTTCACCCAATAAAAATGTTTGAAATATATGTAAGGTATAATAATGATAAATGTCTTATGCATATCTTAATAATTTTGTTTGGTAGATGTATAATATTAGTTTTATTTTGGTATTCAACATATAAAAGAATTGCCGTTACAGACCTTCCGCTTTCAAATATTTACTCATGTTGCTGTTCAATTTATTTCCTCTCATGTTATACTTTTCTTTTAAATTGAATGACTTCACCTTTTCCGTTTTTTCTTGAAGCTTATTTTCAGGAATGACGTATGTAGACCATAATAAAAACATGCAATTAGAATTATCCTATTCAGAATCTAAAGGATCAAAGGATTATCTCACTGATTATACACCAAAATAGAAATAATGTTCCGTCATTGGTTCATTTACTAATGTTTAGAACGTTCTAAACCAATCACAACGTGTTGGTGTATGCCTTTGAAAATATTACCCAGAAAGGTTCAGATTATGAAGAGGGGAATTTACGATAGCTCAGTGGGATAGTATTGTATTCGTATCAATTGTAACATTTTAGATTTCCTATCAAGTGTATATCTGCATTACAAACATTTTCTTTTTCTTTAATAGCTTCAAACGACCCTCCAGGTCAACCACTTATAACAGGATCACACCAATATCACTTAGGAGATTCTATAAGAATGATATGCAGATCTACGGGAGGAAATCCTTCACCAACTTTAAATTGGCTGAGAGATGGCAATGTCATTACAAATGGTATAAGTAGATCTACAAACAGCGGCGTAACAACATCAACTTTAACTTTTACTGCTGGTTTGGAAGACCATCTTGAGGTGTTTGAATGTCAGGCGGATAATGGCGTATTAAATAAGCCACTTGCAACGACAACATATATTGAAGTATATTGTACGTATAAGCTTCGAGCATTTCAAACAATTTTTCTAAGGAAGAACGTCTAACGAAAACACTAAATTAGTTATGCAATCAAATCTAATTACTAATATTACAAAATATCGAAAGAGCTCTATTGTTGATCGCCTTAAACAGAGCTTTATTAATTTTCGAAAAAGATGGCATACAAAATCTGGTTTTAAGATGCAGTTTACAGAACATTGCCATAAGAACAGTTAATAAGGTTTAAAAACTCTTGGCTTTGAACCTTTCATTCATTTTTATCAATGGCAAGATCGTTTCCATTAAAAAACAAAGGTACAACAAAATTACCGAACCCCAATTTCGTAACATAATTCGGGCTGTAAGATCGCGTTATCATATTCCTTACCATGATATTCCTTTGAACTGATACTCATTTATTTCGTCACATCTTATACGTAGAGATAGCATAAGATAAACATGTTCGTGTCATTTAAGTTGCACCAAAGGTCCCAGTACTGACCGGACCTACAAACATGGTATCTGGTTCCTCAGGAACATGGACTTGTTCATCATTGAATGGATATCCTGCTCCAACCATTTCAATTCGGATCCAGGATCAACATTACACTGACGAGTTTGTTATTGTACAGTCTTATGATGTTATTGATAGAAGTTATACAGTAACGGGAACATTAGACGTGGTTCCATTGTCTGACAAAAGTGGACAAACTCTCTGTTGTCATGTTAGTCATCTAATCAATAACAAAGTACCCCAATCAGTTTGCTTGCAGTTATCAATTGAAGGTATGCTTTTTTAAACTGTAGTTGTCTTGAACAAATAATAAAAGCGATGTGATAAAACACTTAATCATTGTTAATTGGGTTTTATATTTGGTTCTGAGCATTACTGATTAATAACAAAAATAAGAAGATTTGATATCTTTGACACTAGAGACAAGAACTATAGGTTATCGTAAAGCCTTCCCCAATGTGGAAAACCCTTTGGCAAAGAAAGCTATGAAATGTTTCGAAATGAGACACGTTTGGTTGCTTAGACCTAGATAGGCATTATAAATTCAATACAAAAACATCTTAATTCAAAAACAAAAACCATCCAAAACTTGACTGCAAAGACATGTCCACATTTTAAAACCAGTATGTAAACCTTAAGGTGGTACATAACACTATTGGGAGATAGCTCTAAAAATTCAGCTGGACGTTTTAAACACACTATATTACTTAGGAAATATTAAACTTCCAAGTGTTTTCCAAATTGCTATGTATCAATTGAATTTTTTCAGAAAAAAGTGTGTGGTCATTGAACTTTTTGTTTTGTAAAATGGTTAAAGTTAATATTTTGTCAAAATTTTATAAAAATAAAACGAGCAAAATCAATTTTAGTAAAGTTCTATTAATCACTTAACTTGAAGTTCGTTGATGTCAAATATTTCATTACTATAATGAACGCATTTTAACCTCAATTTGCATGGGTCATGTACAATCTTTCAGTAATTTTATATACTTATTCACCTAAAATAAGATCTATTCATAAATACAAGAAAAGGTTGTATGCGTGACAATGAGACAACTTTCCATCCTGTTCACAATTTATAGAAGCAAACCGTTATAGGTCTAAGTACGAAACAATCTTTAGTGTATTTTTCGACAGTTTTGTCGTTGGTTTTTACCTGTAAAAATCACAAAATGTATTATATTATATGGATTGAATACAAAACAATTATCTAAACAATCCTGCATCACCAACAAGAAAACATCTACAAAATAGTTTTAGCTCTTATCAACGTTTTTAGATTCAGATGTTTAAGTTGATTTTAGTATTTAACAAGACCAGCATTTATTGTGTGTTCCAAATTTTTATCCTAATATTTTGATAACTTTTAACTACAGTTACTGCCGGGATTGAACTAAAACTGAATGCCTTTTTTTTAGATAAAGAAGATAAGAACATTATTATATACGCCGTGATTGGGTTGGTCGCAATTTTGCTGCTCTTCATAATAATAATGGCAGTACTTTGTAACAACAGAAATGGTAAGGTTTATTTAATTCAAACCTTAATCCTTAATTTTGATATTTAAACATCTTATAGTTATCAAAGGTAGCGTTTCGTCTACATTTGACTCATCAGTGACACTCATATCAAAATAGTTATAAAGCCTAACAAGAACAAAGTTGCAGAACATTGAGGACCTAAAATTCCAAAAAAATGTGCCAAATACGGCTAAGATAATCTATTACTGAGATAAGAAAATCCTTAGTTTAGATGAGTTTCACCTATTAATTTTACTGGAAATGCTTCATCTTCAAACAGAAATACTAATGGTCTAATGTATATAAAAATCGAATAAAAAATATAACATATGAACTAAGTACACATTATTTATTTAGGTATATCATTATCCATACATACTTTTGTCCGCCTTTAATAGAAAGTACTTAACAAGAAATATTAATTGAAAACAATGTTATCGGTAATTCTGTAAAAAACTTGAATACATATAAAGTTTTTGTTACAGGTAAACCTCAAAATCGGAATCGTGATAGGTAAGTAAATTATACAAAGTAAAGTGATCTAGCTACACAAGAGGATCGAAAGATACCAGAGGAACATAAAAACCTTAGATCAAAAATAACCTGACTACGCAATGGCTCAAAAAAAAAGAAATAAGACAAACAGACAATTAATAGTACATAAGACACAACATAGAAAAGCTAAAGACTAAGCAACACGAACCTAAGAAAAACTGGGAGTTATAGCATATGGTCCGGAAGGGTATGCAGATCTTGCTCCACATGTGGCACAGGTCGTGTTATTACAAACCCGGTAATTGGTTTCATTCGGTAGGTCATATTCAGAGGAAAAGGAACGGGATTGTATTTATGACATAATGAACATAGAAGAATATTTATATAACGGTTAAAAGAACATTCTCGTGTTTGGAGAACTTTTTTGTTAAATATGTGAAAACCACTCATCAATACTTGAAGGTCATCTGTGGCAAATAAAAACTTTCTAGCCGTATACAATATATTGTCACGTTGATAATACCCCGTTCATTTGGCATGTTTAACGTTTAGCTAGATTTACAAATAAAAAAATACGCTCATTCAATTTGGAATCAATAATTCAAAACCATAACTATTGATATACCTGTTTTGCACTTATCTTGCTTTTTAATAAAATTGAGAATAGGAATGGGAAACGTGTCAAAGAAACAACAACCTAAAAACTAAAAAGCAGAAAACAGCCGAAAGCCACAATCCACACGTAGAGGCGTGTTTCAGCTGACTTCTAAACAAAAATGTGTACTAGTTCAGTGATCGCAAACGTCGCAAAAGCTCGATTCTATGCGCTATGATCTCACAGCACCGCGACCCAACTTCGCTTCCACGACAACTATATCACGCTGTTCATGACCATAGTACGATTCTAGCACGCTCTTGCCGTCCTCATCACGCTGTTCTTACGACCTGACTATGTTCATACTACGACCACCATTCTCATTGTCATTTTCACATAAAATATATTAAATCTCTCCGGGTTTTGTTTGTCTGAATGTAATTTTGACTTCTTGTCCATTTTCTCTAACGGCTCAACCATGCGTCTCGTTTTTATATAGATAGACCGTTGGCTTTCCCGTTTGAATGGTTTTATACATTAGTTATTTTAGGAGCCCTTTATAGCTTGATGTTCGGTGTGAGGTAAGGTATCATATTTTCACAAAAAAAAAAGACATATATCTCGAAATCGGTTGTGATTATAATATTTATCATCTTCAGAAATGATGAGGAATTAGATGGCAACAGACAAGAGATTCCTTATGATGAAACATCAGAAGCCCCATACCAAATAATATTTGTAAATAATACTGACTCAAGATCAATAAGCGGAAACTCTGTACGATCAATACCGTAGTTTTTCTGACGTTCTAATATAAAAAGGGTTTCAAAACAGTTTGTATATAAAACACGTAATACGAGGAACAGTTTAGTTATAATTAATGTTTTTGAATTCATACTCAAAAGGATAATTCTTTTCAAAACGTACATTTTTTCTGAAATAAAAATACATTACAGTATTCTATTTTAGTTGCTTTTATACTTACGCAGAATAAATGGTGAATGGTAGATAATCTATGTTTGAAAATAAACTTGAATACAGAAACCATTTAACTGTCGAATTGATAATTGTATGTTAGAAATTAAAGAACTTCATTGATTTACACGAGCTTTTGTATTCTTTTACAGTTAAACAAGTTTAGAAAAATCAGTAAACTTACCTAAATTATAGATATTGCTCGTCTCTGTCTCTTTAAATATATACAAACAAAAGCACGTTCAGTCAAGATAGAAATATATAACATTATATACATAAATAGGGTGTTGATAAGTAAATCTAGTTAATAGCACTTGCTTTCAAGTGTAAAAGATCATGTACCTTATTTGTATAGTCATATGATTCCAGTGGCGGTCCCAACCCAGAGTAAAGGGGGGAGGGGGGTTCCAACTATATGATCCTTTTCAAATGCATTGATCGGCCAAAATAAAGGGGGTTCCAACCCCCGGAACCCCCCCCCCTGGATCCGCCACTGGACTCTGAATGTCTAATGTATACTATAAAACACATGTACATATTCAGAAATGTAGTGTTAGTGAATAATTGACAAAAAAAGACAAAACCAAAAAGGACCAAAATACATATAAAAAAAGATGAAACACATCATAGAAAACAAGACTATTCATCACGAGCTAACCAAACATGCAGGGGGATCTCGGTTACAAGGAAGGGTAGGCAGACCCTGCCCCACAGGTGGCACCTTCGTGTGGATAATTTACTAAGTAAAAATTATGTGATCAGTCTAATTTGATGTTTTATATCCGAGAAAAAGTGCACGGAATTCTAGTAGTGACATAACCGTCGTCATTTATTGGACCCAAAATATCTACCAATTTGTGATGGCGTTCATGAATTTGAAATATGAACGACAACGCATGTTTAAAAATTAACAACGCTACATATCTTTCCTTTGATATCTTTTGACCAAATATATTTAGTGCGTTTCAGAGGTGACGTTACCAAAATAGCCTTATCCACAACAGTCGCAAATAACCACCAACCCCTTAAACAACACATGATAAATCTTGTGATTGCTATATACATGCAATTAAAAGACTTAACAAAGATGCAGATGCAGCTTGTAATTGAGTGTTATAGCATTTCAAACAAAAAGAAAATCATGGCCGAAGATTAGTATATGTCTAAAATGGTTGTGAAATAAACAGAGAACTTTGGTCGCCTTTACCCTCAATGACAAGCAGTGTTTATGTTCTATCTTGCTTTTCCTAAGATATCTGATTTTTTTCATATATGTATGCTCTTTATACGGGCACTGCTGGAAATTGCAAAATATAAATGATAACAATTATGAAGCTGATTTGTCAATTTTAGATAAATATGAGGTAGACTTGGTATATAAATAGATGATGTTGTATGAGTGCCAATGAGACAACTCTTCATCCATATAACAATTTATAAAAGTAAACCATTGAGAGAAACCACTTTATAACATAATAAGTAATAACACGGTTATTAAGAAGACATTCTTTTAGGAAACTAATCAGATAGTTATCATATTATTGTTGTTAATGCAATAATACAATACATATGAAATTGGCTGTAAAAAATTAGCAATAAATCAAATTTTCATAAAATTCAACAGAACATGCAGTCTGTCCTTAAAAACGAATTCAAAGCCCTTTTTGCACGGATTAAAGAAATTTAACCCTTTACGGAACAAATGTAAGAAACGATACTTTTTAAAGTTTTACTGCTTAGAAAGAAAAGAATGGCAAACATGAATAACCCCATCATAGATACCAGGACTTAATTTAGTATATACGCCAGACGCGCGTTTCCTCTACAAAAGACTCATCAGTGATGCTCGAATCCAAAAAAGTTAAAAACGCCAAATAAAGTACGAAGTTGAAGAGCATTGAGAACCAAAATTTCTAAAAGTTTAGCCAAATACAGCTAAGGTGATATATGCCTAAAGTATAAAAGCCTTAGTAATTCAAAAAATTCGAAAATTTGTAAACAGTAAATTATAAATATAACCATACAATGAGCATATCCGCCAACAGCTCGTGGCATGCGAATAGTCCACTCTACTTTGAGCATATTCTTAAAAGTTTCTCATAAGTGATTTTTTCTATATTCTTTTACCATCGATTAAATATTGGGGAGTTCCATCGTACAAGGGAATCATTTGAGCTATCTCCTGTATCCAAAATACATTGACACATGACATTTGTGAAGCCAAATCATCTTACAAACACAACCATAATCTCTTGTAAATTAATTAGTCATTTTAAAAACAAGATCGCTTACCACAATTTTATTTCGGAGTTCACATTTACTTTTGAAAGGAATCATGCATGCTCCTCACTGATTTCAAATTAAACTATGCAACGTAATGTATTGTTTGTATCATATTTTATTTTTGTTGGTGTGCGTTGTACGTGTGACCTTTTGGGTGTCTTTGATACATATGACTTGGCTCTATACTTTAAACATCCCGCCTTTATATTATTGTTCTATTTTAATGTCATCATGTTATTGTTCTATTATAATTTTTGAAAAGACTTTGAACGACAATAGTATTTTATATCGCTACCTGTGTGACGTTTACATTATGACTCCAACCACGCGATTATACACCAGAGTTAATGTGAACCTAGCCATTCAGTCACAGGCATTTAAATATTTCAATCCTTTATGGATTGATTTAGAATTAAAAAAAATAAGTAAGCAATGCAAGTGAGAGGTTTAGCATTATAAAACCAGGTGCAATCCACCATTTTCTACATTTGATAATGCCTGTACGTACCAAGTTAGGAACATGACTGTTATTGTCCATTTGTTTGATATATGTTTTATCGTTTGATTTTGTCATTTGATTAAAGATTTTCCGTTTTGAATTTCCTCGGAGTAAATGGAGATACAAGAAAGTTGTATGTTTATTTGCATACGAGTGAGAGCACAAGAATGTTCTAAATAAATCTAAAAAAAGCATAAAAAAATGGTAACTTAATATTATCTGATGATCTTTTATCGTTGTGCATGAACGTTATTTTTGTATGCTAAAGAGTTTGTAGCACAGACACGTGGTGATCTACTGATGATCTTTTTCATTAGTTTATTCATGATGTGCATTACATGATATGGATACTAAGCTAAACATGTTCTTTACGTTTCATTTAAGATAATATTTACTACGAACGATTGGTTTGCAAAATGGTCACCAGGTATCTTGGCCCGTATGATAACGGAGTTGTAACCTTTGTAAACGCAAAGCTAATATATAATATCATAAAAAAAAAATATTAAAACAGTAAGGTTCACACTCCCTAAAGCAACGTTATACATGAATTGAACAAGCCATAAAGGGTAAAAAAAAAACAAAAAGAATAACTACTGTTACAACACACTCATGTTTGCCCAATTGTCAGAGTGGAATGTGAATTTACAATCAATGTCACGTGGTACAGAATGACATGTTATGAGCCAATCAAAGTTTTGAATTATAAGCACTAAAATAAAAACACCTATATTAAAGTTGCTGTCACCAGAGTGCTTTATCTGTTGCATCCCAATTATTTCTTAGACCAAGGACGACTCTTCCGGTAATAAGGCTAAATATTGATTTTGATTTCAACGGAAAATTTTAACCTTTTAATTTTAAATAATTGGGATGCAACAGATATAGCACTCTGGTGACAGCAACTTTACTTTTTCTCGACACGTGTTCTCGCACGCGCTAAATTTCCACTTACCTGAAAACAAAATCTGCTGCGTGAAAATTTAATCTTGCCAAAGCACCATTGTCTTCGGGAGTAGCCAGGAAGAACAGATTTAGAGAAAAAGTAAAATAACTAAAATACTGAACTCTATAATATTTTTTTTATTTGAGATGTACTACATATTCTTATTGAAATTTGTCATATTAACACTTACATCACGGTTGGTAAGGTTGTCATGCAAAACGTTCTATACTGATGATTCGATTCTGACTGGGTCTTGTGGATCAGGATACTTTGTTGGTGGTTTTATTCACATTGTATCAGAACGGCAATTAAACAAACTGTTGTGTTGCTTACTCTTTCTGTGATACGTCTTAAGTACCTTACATGGTATATAACAACTATCTATGACTTTCGAACAGCGGTACTCTATTGTTGTTTTTCTTGTAAAAGTCGAGCAAAATTGTCCTAATGACGTACTGGTGCTTAAAAAAATCGGCCCTGGTTCTGTGCACCTATTTTCTGCATCTGTGATTTATATTTTAGTCAAAAGTTGCAAATATTCAAGATCATTGATACAGAAAAAAGTGTAATTGATAGAAAATATACCTATTATATATTTGGTGGATATTTCATATGAGCAAAGCTAATATAAAAAAAGAAGTTAGGATGACAAATGAGACAACTTTCCTCAAGAGACCAAAATGACACAGAAATTAACCACTAAGTTTAAGTGCACTATCTTGTCGTTTGACAGATTTCCATTTGAAACCACATGTAGTGGTTATTAATAACTGACAACCTAAGTCTGCAGGAATCCGAGGTTCAGAAGTGATCGTTTGTTGATGTGGTTTATAATTGTTTCTCGTTTCTTGTTTTTTTTATATAGATTTGACCGTTAATTTTCCTGTTTGAATGGTTTTACACTTAGTCTAGTAATTTATATAGCCCTTATTAGCTTGTTGTATAAAATGAGCCAACGCTCCATGTTGAAGACCGTACTTTAACCCGTAATGATTTACTTTTATAAATTGAGACTTGGATGCAGAGTTGTCTCATTGGCACTTATACCATTTCTTCTAATATCTATATACGTCACCGTACAATTCAACAATAACCCGAAATATCAAATGGTCAGTGCTTTGCATAAATATTGATAGCTTAAAGATAGAATGCAGGACTTTTATCAATTGATAACCGCATGATGTCAGGTGAGCCTGGACACTTCAGTGCAAATTCAGTGTAACCTAAGCATCCTGGATATTTTTGCTCTCTGAAAAATGTGTACGATACTGTAGATACTTCTTCTTCTCTTTATTCCAAACGAATCTGAGCCTTGTTTCTGTGCATACGAATTATGTGTCCTTAGCAGTTAAAAAGGAGATCATTTGTAACAACTTCGTAAAAACTGAACTTGGATTACCCGTCCTTTGGTTATTTTGTCGTCGACATATTTATAACTGATTTAATAAAACCCTCAAATTTGAGCTTTCAAAATATGTACATGATACATTTTAGCAATATACAACAAACCATTAATTGTCCGCTGAATACACTCTGTTTGAAGTACTTTGTTATCAAACAGATCACTAACACCACAAGGAAGATTTTGTCAACTTTGGTCAGTTATTGGAAGCAAGTCTAATGTGCCAGCTACTGACATGAATTTAAAATAAATACAATTTAAAAAAAAACTTGACTCAAAATACTCTTAAATAAAATAAAATTGAGAATGGAAATGGGGAATGGGTCAAAGAGACACCGACCCAATCATAGAAAAAACAACAGCAGAAGGTGACAAACAGGTCTTCATTGTAGCGAGAAATCCCCTCACCCGGAGGCGTCCTTCAGCTGTCCCCTAAACAAATATATACTAGTTCAGTGATAATGAACGCCATACTAATTTCCAAATTGTACACAAGAAACTATAATTAAAATAATACAAGACTACCAAAGGCCAGAGGCTCCTGACTTGGAACAGGCGCAAAAATGCGGCGGGGTTAAACATGTTTATGAGAGTTCAACCCTCCTCTATACCTCTAGCCAATGTAGAAAAGTAAACGCATAACAATACGCACATTAAAAATCAGTTTAAGAGAAGTCCGAGTCTGATGTCAGAAGATGTAACCAAAGAAAATAAACACAATGACAATAATACATAAATAACAACAGACTACAAGCAGTTAACTGACATGCCAGCTCAAGACTTCAATTAAACTGATTGAAAGATTATGATTTCATCATATGAACATCAGGCACAATCCTTCCCGTTAGGGGTTTAGTTTCATACCATCATAACATATATGAGATGAATATAACCCGGGTCATGCCAACAACTGGTTTTTGAATAAATGTGCTTAGTTCCGATGCAAAGACCCTATAGGTGTATCAATATTAACGCCAAAATATGCAATCTTTAATGACCCGACAACAGTATCGTATCTATATCCCTTCTTAATAAGTCTATTTAAAGGTTTTGTAAGTTTCTGAGGTGAATACTGACATTTTTTTGCTTTATAAAGAATATTTCCATAAAAAAAAATGGATGTGAAATACCTGAACGCATACGAAGTCTGCATGTTGAGCTATATTTACGAATGATGTCCTTATACCGATGATAAAATTTAGTAAATGTTTTGACTACTTTGTGATATCGAATACCCTGGTGTAATAATTTTTCAGTAATACATACATTTCTCTCGTTAAAACCTAAAACATTGTTAAATACACGAGCGAATCATACAAGTTGAGATATATAAACACCGTAAGACTTAAAGACTATCAACCAGGTCAATTCAAAGAACACGTTTTTTTGGAAACAGGTTTCATTTAACATAACTGAATGAAAACTGTTGTCAAATGTACAAAAATTGTTAAAAATTGTTATTAAATAGGTAAGACGTGCGTTTTGTGACTTACAAAATGTATCTGTTGTGCACAAATCTTAATAACTAGACGGTTAGCTAAATAACGAAGTCAAAGGGCATAAAAGTTTTAAAATATTCAGCAATGTTTAAACGAAAATAGTATTTTATTTATCGGTTATAATTCTGACATCCTTTTTTAAACACGTATATAAGTCAATCAATTTGATTTGTCAGTTTGGTAGAATAATTTATCAGCTTAAGTATTAAGTTATATCTTTCATATTTAACCTAACAACAAAACACAAGAAACAGATCTAAGGATAAAAATGTGATTTCCAAAATTAGAAACGTGTCTGGATGCTTTGCCACTTTCCAGTTAATAAAATTAATATGTATATTTATTTCTCATCGCTGATCATCTCATCGATGTTGATTTTCCTGTTTGAGCTGGTTCTGCGAAAATGAGATAAGCAATCGAATTCCGATGACATATGATCATCTGTTTATCGCTATTTTACATATGACGACGTTGTTATTTACATTGCGCGTGTTCCCTAAGTTTCTAGCGAAAAGAAATTCATATTACTCTTCTGTGCTGAGAACGGATATTATCAGTCAGTAGAATCAAAGGAATATTTCGTAGAATAGCGATAATTATATTTATCTTAAAATAACAAATCAAACAGTTCCATCAATGATATAAGAAATAAATATGTAAACGGATCTTTCAAAATATCTTAACTCACTTTATATTTTCTCGCTTTTTCCCCCAAATAATGTGTAGCCTTTAAAACATTGGACATAATTGAACATAAATAATATTTGAAGGACAAAATTCACATATGTTCAATATTTTCTCTAATTCGTACAAAATATACCTATCTTTGAGCTTCGAAATGAAAAGCATTTCGCGGTTCACGATCATTTAAGCCGTATGCTTCCAATGTAGAGATATTAGCGACGTTTGAAGTGAGGATAATCATTATGACTTTTTATATTGTAATATTTATGCACAGTTATCGAATCTAATAGAAGTAATGTTGCTATTGTTTGATTTTATTTTTTTGCATCATGTGTGCAGTATCAGTTATAGAATCATACTCACGTTGCATTTAGGAGATGGCAGTAAATTTAGTTAACATGGAGTCATATCTCAACAGACAGTTGGTATCTCAAAAGCACTTGTACATCCTACTAACTAACTTGTTTTGTTCTGATTTAAAGTAGATGTAATGAAAAACGTGATGAAATTCAACTTTCTTGTAATAACCAGTAACGTATCCAACGCTCCATTGCATTGTATAACGTGTATACCTGTCAGATACAAAAGAAATGTTATACAATATGGTCATGCATGTTCATACTTTGCTGACTTTAAGAACCGGGTTGTACTCCCAAAAATAATATATCAACAGAGTTATGAGGAAGAACGACTGATAGCGGTCCTACATTAAACAAAAGATTATCATCACGTCTTTGGTTGACCAGTACGATTTGTCTTTGTCGAATGGGATATTTTGACATTGTGTATATAAAAAAAATTGCTGGTCATCGAATCTTCTTTAGAATATTAGAATTAAAAATACTGAGTGCGACGGAAATATTTAATAGACGAACGAATGTACGATTGTCAACAGATATACGGAATTCTCTAGTTTTATCCACGTTGTGACAATACAAATTTTACCCGCTTATTCGTTCGTTTCTATTTTATACTTCTATTACATACAAAATAAAATAAAATGTTTTGAAAAAATGCAATCCTTGTTATATTTGCATTGATTTTGAAAAAGGGTGCAAATATTGAATTTATCATAAAAATTTAAAGAAAAAAATAATTTCCCGCTAAACTCTGCAATTGATATTTATCAAAAACAACGACACACGCTTTTCTTGTTTGCTATTTTAAATTCAGCTTTTCATATGGGAATCGACTCATAAAGAGAGTAGTGAACATCGTTAATACATGTAATAAGATATATGCAATATCGTCCCATTAGTTATCAAAGGTACCAGGATTATAATTTAATACGCCAGAGGCGCGTTTTGTCTACTAAGACTCACCAATGACACTCAGATCGAAATAGTTTTCCATAATTTGTTTGTGTCTCGAAATAGTGATATTTAAAGTTCTTATTCACACAGGATCTTTTATTGAGATTGTTAACACTGATACACATCGTCGATGAAAATTTAAGTGATTTGTGAAATATACTTCCTCATGAAGTAAATATGGATATCTCAGTATTTTACTTGATCCTTATACATGGTATGTACATATATACACATACAATCGAATGTAACCAACAAATGTTTTCGACAAATTCAGTGTTAAATAAATGCTGTCTACTGCTTCATATGCGCCTCCCCTTAAAATCATAAGTTTACGTTCTAGAATTTAAACTTTTCAATGTAACGACATTGATACCAATTATTATTCAAAATCTAATTTAATATTTGCAAAGTAGATCTCTTTAAATAACCATAGTCCTGAATCGTGGCCTTCTAAAAATTATTTCAAGTGCCAATCATGATTGAGGAAACAAATCGTTAAAATACTGTAGTAGAATTATTAATTTAAGATATTTCTTCTCAAATATAATAAGAATAATATATTCTTATATATATTAAAATGTCTCATTTGTCTCATTTTTTTACCCAATACTATCGATAACAGTAATCGCATAGCAACACTGAAGACACTAAGTTATTTAGAATAATGAAATTGTAACGATATATATTATTGCGTTATATTTCCACCGGGACAGATGTCACTCAAATGAAATATCACCTTTAGAACTTTGAATAAATTATTTTTATGCACGGTTTTTAAAATTGCAATAATTGATCTTGCATCTTCCGACCATTGTTCAACAATCACAAGAAAAACATTATTGCACGAAAATTTTGAAATATATCTACTTCTTTGCTTTTGAATATACTAAACATGGTTAACTTCAATCTTACAAAGAATATCTTTTATTCAAATGACATCTCGTCATTTTTATAAAACAATTTCATCGGAAGGTGCCAAGACCTTGTTTATAAAAGAGGGACGAAAGATACCACAGGTACAGTCAAACTCATTAATCGAAAATAAACTGAAAACGCCGTGGCTTAAAATGTAAAACGACAAACAGACAAACAATAGCACACATGACACAACATAGAAAACGAAAGAATAAACAACACGAACCCCACCATAAACAAGGGTGATCTCAGATGCTCCGGAAGGGTACGCAGATCCTGCTCCACATGTGGCACCCGTCGTGTTGCTTATGTGATAACAAACCCGGTAAATAGTCTTATTCGGTAGGTCATATTCATGAAAGGGAAGGGGGTTGTAGTTACGACGTAAGGAACATATCCGATATCATTTGTGAAACGGTTATTCCATAACTGTCAACCCACTCGTGATGACATAAATATTCCGTATCAACTTCACAAATAATACATGATGGTCTTGGTGTATAGATTCTGCGTACTGACGTTGTTTATATTCTTAATAAAGTGTTAAATTGTTCGTTTATTTGTCCTTGATCTATTATCAATATTACTTTTGGTCTGTTTTCGGTGATTTCCATCTGACGTGGCTCGGTACCTATACATCCTTGAACGTGTAGTTTGTATTATCTTTCATTTTAGTTGGTGTATTTTGAATGTTTCACTTTTTGTGGTTCTTTGCTTCATATGACGTGGCTCTGTACTTTTTATCATCCCGCCATTATGTTATTGTTCTAATACAATGCCATTATGTTACTGTTCTATTATTATTTTTAAAATACTTTGAATGGCAAAATTATCTTTTTCGGTGTGAAGTTTACATTCTGACATCAAACACGCGACTCTGCACTAGAGTTGATGTGAACCTTGTCATTCAGTCACATGAATTCAAATATTTCAATGGTGTATGGGTTGATTTACATATAACATATATATACATATATAAGTAAGCAAAGAATATGGTTTTTGAATTTGATAGATGCTTTTTTGTGCTTTTTTGTTAAATATTTGTTTGTTTTTGTTCTAACTAAGATTGTGACACGCAGATGACTGCTGTACTTGTACAAACAAGGTTTTTTCTTCACACATCGTTGTAAATATATAATGGAATGTGATGCGACTGTCATACACGTGAGAGGCTTAGCTCTATAAAACTAGGTTCAATCACTTATTTTCGATATTTATAAATGCCTGTACCAAGTCGGGAATATCACAGATGTAGGTCACTCGTTTGATGTGTTTTATCATTTGTGTAATGGCCTGACCATTAAGTATAACCACGACTGGGCTCAAGCAATAAGAATATCAGGTGCTGACAATTTATTCTCAAGCCAATCTAACAAAAGGTAAAAAGCTGAAAAACAAATAAAATACAATTTTACAATGTGTTCAATTAATGTTATTAAAACGAAATGTCAAAAGTAATAGATAGCACAGTCCGTTGAATCCGAGAAAATGTTGTACTTTCAAGAGCAGTTAAATTTCCAGTGTTTCACAGAGAGAATGTTCAAATATGTATAGAGTAATTTGAAGGCTTCAAAAACAATGTTGTAAAGTTAACTCACTCTGTGGTTGGCCACGAATTGTGTACTAGATGACGTTTTTCCTTTGAAAAGTTCTCCAGAACTGGTATGACCTTGCAATGTTCAGTTTGAGATACGTGTGAGAAGGGGAAAGGTAGCGATGATACGATGTTTTAATGTTCTTATAAGGTTAAAGATGAATAATCCTCCTAGACTGGAACACATAAACAGATTAAGAATATAATCGAAAGAAATACACAAATTGAGGAAAGGTGTAACAGAATAATTTGATTTTGTCATTTGATTAAGGACTTGCCATATTGAATTTTCAGTATTTTTTAGTTCAGTATTTTTTACTTTTAGCTGTATTTGCCAAACGTTTTAGGAATTTTCCCGTCTCAATGCTCATCATCTTCGTACTTAATTTGGCCTTCTTATTCTAGCGTCATTGATGAGTCTTTTGTAGACGAAATGCACGTCTGGCGCAAACATTCCATATATATGATGAGTTTATTTCCAAGTCAGGAATATGAATGTAGTTTTCAATTCGTTTTGTATACTGTGATTGGGCTTTTGATTTTGTCATTTGAAAAAGAACTTTACGTTTGAAATTTCCTTGGAGGTCGGTATTTTTGTAATCTTACTATTCTGTGGCTCCATATATATGAGCTTAAAAACAGTAATTAATATTGCAGTTGTTAAGATGTAGAAACTGAAAAAATTTAGTTTGCTAGAGTGCAGTGATCAGTTTTGAAGAGAATGATCAATCTGGTAGTACCATTTTTAGAGTAAAATTAGTTTTGAATAAACTATCCAATCTTATTGTTGCCGTTTCGAATTTTGACAGCCTAGTTCTAAATAATTATAGCACTCGAAAGGTATTTGGTATTAACTATTAAAATATCACACACTAACACTGACTGTTGTTATCAGTGAATGGATTTAAATTAAAATGAACAGACGGTTGGAAATAGAATAGTGTTAATATCTTTCTAAATATAGACACGAGTCATTCGTCGACAGTTGGGGGGAATTTATGGAATTGATCAAAAACATGATTGCATATTTAGATATTTTCGAAAGTAATGATCAAAGTATAATTATCTGAATATTGACATCGAAGACTTGTATATCATTATTAACTGTCAGTCGCATAACAAATTTTAAAAAAAATATATCCTTTACGTATGTTTTGTAACATCGTAAGTATGACTATCATGTTCTTCGATACATGCATGTATCAAGTCAGGACTATGACACTTTTTCACACTTTATCTGAAAATATATATGCATGTCAACTTATGATTGATTTTTCAAAATACAACTTCAATTCTTGCTTAATGTACTTTTTTACGCAAACCTAAGTCAAGAGTCTGTAACATTGTAAGTCTAGTATATAGTTCAATTTTAGTTCTTTTTATGTTTTGGAGTTAAGTATGACGTCCATTTTCACTGAACTCGTACACATGTTTATAAAAGGGCCAGTTTAGGCTGGCCTCCGCTTGCGGGATTTTCTGGCTGCATTAGTTGCCTTCGGAATATATCTGCTCTTTGGTCGTGTTGTTGTCTCTTTGACATGTCCCCATTTCCATTCACAGTTTCATTGATGATCAATCTACAAGCTGGGCAAAGATTTAAGTGTGTCAGATTGTTGCATACATTGAGGTGTAGGATAATACAATAATATTCACATACTAAATTCATTTTACGTACCTCAGGAAAACATGATGAACCATAATCGCGGGAGTATTTTACCATAAATCTAATAAAATGCAAAAACAAAAACAAATTTGAAAAACACTTTTGGTGTCTAAATAATTGACAGAAATTCAAACTTGTACTTATTAAAGTGTATATAATCTTTATTCATTACTTTCTATCTTTTAAAATTCACAAATAATATCTGTTGATATTTGGCTCATTATATTTATCGGTTTATTTATTTTTATGACTTCACTTGAAGTTATTTTCTAAGTTTGTTATTTTTTAAATGCATTTTTTAAAATATAGGAACACAGCACCGACTATTTAAAACTAATTCAGATGATCTTCATAACAAATTTTATAAATACAGTGGTTTTAAAAGCAATAAAGATTTGAAAAAAAACTATACTCATATGAACTGCATATTTCTTATTAAGGTGTCTCGTTGGTACAAAAATTTCAGCAAAAAATTAAACCTTTATTTTTTCATAACAAATTTTATTCATTACACTATTAGTTATTACTTTATAATATGGTACAAAAATCAAACCAGAAAATCGATTCGGTTTGGCCTCAGATGACTTTTAAAATGTTTTTATCATTAAAAAAGCTCCAAATTATCTCCCTTTGGTTCAAAAATGCCATTTTTTTTTTTTTTTGCATTGAATTTGAAATATCTTTTTCAACTCATCGGTGACCTATATTTTTTATTATTGTTTTCAAATAAGCTGTACATAAACTAAATACCAATTTCTGTAATTAGGTTATTTTTTTATTTCGATATTACCTCTATTTCTCCTATAAGTTCAACAGAAAAAAAGAACATTAACAAAAAAGTATGCTTCTTCGGGAGACAGATTGTGAGCTTAAATGAACGGTGAACCCATTTTTTTATTTCATTTTTCTTTTAAGTATATGATAAAGTTCATTTATAAAAAATTATAGCAAAATCCTATATTAGAAAAAAAACTGATTTATACCCAGGAGCCCCCTTAACATGATATTACTAAAGGTAATTTGTCTTAATAAACTATGTTAGTGTGCTTAAAATTTTACCTGGTATTGTTCAAATGTCAATCACGCATTATGTCAATGTTGTCTTACACATTTATTAACAAAAAGGAACTTTTTATTTAAATCCTCAAAGGTTTTTGTGTTTCATCCAACACATCATGCAGCGGAAAATGGCGAATTAATCAATATAGACAATAACAATTAAAAACTTAAAGAGTAAATAAGGCTTACAAAACCAAAGGACATTTACATCAACAGTTATAAATGATAATTAAGAAACAACACAAACTAAAACCGGGAGTGAAATCAGGTGTTCTGAGAGGGTAAGCATGTACTGTACCGTATACGGCACCCGTCGTGTTATTTCTTTATTTAGTTCGGTGATGGAAGGTTATTATGACTGAGGAAGAATATCAGATATAATTTTTGACACTTTTGTCATAATGGCCAATCAGCTCATGATGGTGACCGTAAAATGTCTTGAGTGATGACCTTAATTTGATTGATTCATAGCTCTGTCTTAGCAACTTTTGAGAAAGCAGTATTCCTCGTTCAACAAAATCAACGTACTTTGAGCTATCTCTAGAGAAACGTATCAATTGAGACACATATACTCCATATGCTGGTGCTGCTGGGATGTTGCTACACTGAAATGGAAAGTTGATTATAGGAAACTTAAAATCATTGTGTTTGTCATAAATTTTGGTATTTAATCTACAATCATTTGTCATTTCCAGAAAAAGGTTTAAATATGAAGCAGATTTATCTGTGTCGATAGTATCTTTAATTTCAAGTTCACTTGGATATATTAAAAGTGTTGAACTGCTATTTCAGAAACGGATGTCAATTTTAGACCTGACGTCAATATTAATCTTTAAGATATCAACTTCATTCTTGGAATGAAACAAACAGTGTAAAGTAGTCCGACCTCTAAAAACAAATCTATTACATTTCCCTTGAATATCCTCTATCCTCAAAATGACATGCTTTGTTTTATGTAGGTTTTTTTTATGAATTAACTTATGTTTCATTTTTATGTGAGGAATCCAAATATATATCCTAATAATGCATTTACTCTTTTAAAATATCTAAAGTTTTGTATAGAATACCAACAACATATTTGCATGGTTTATACTTTTGAAAGAATTTGAATATAAACTTTAGTTCTTGAATATTTTAGTTGTATCGATATCGAAGGTTGATGCAGAAAACGGAGGTGAATAATATTGTTAATATACATTTTGTTAAGCTTCTTTAACCAAATCCTAAATAACCATCATACTTTGACTAATTTTTCAAATGTTTATTTATACTTATTAATTAGCCTTTTTCTTGTTTTAAAAACCCTTAATTTATATTCTATTTTTTCTCTTCTTTACTAATGTCATAGTTATAATGCTTATAATAATCAAACAATATATGAGTTTTTTTTTTTATTTTACTTGAAATCTACTAACTTTCTTGAATATAATGTGTATGGTGTAATGATGTATGGTGCATCTGAAACATTTTATTGCATATTTTTGCTCTTAAACTTTGTATTTTTTTGCTTTTTACCTAGTATTTGATCTTAGCGTCACTATATGTGTCTTATGTAGACGAAATGTGCGTCTGGTGTATCAAACTATTAAATAAAAAAGAAGATGTGGTATGATTGCCAATGAGACAACTCTCCACAAGAGACAACAATTACCACAGCTATGGGTCACCGTACGATCTTCAACAATGAGCAGAGCCAATACCGCATAGTCAGATTTAAAAGGCCCTCCTGGTACATGTTGATAAATAATTTTGCTTTGTATGTTATATTCTTTCTTTAAATGCATATTGGAGTATTCTATTTCCCACAAAAACACCTGGCAGGTATTTTTTTTAGTAATACAAATTTTGTAAAATTTTTGAAAAAAGTTTCCGCTCCTCATATATGTACCTAATACATATAAACATGTATTTAGTTTCCAGAGCAGCCTTGTTTCTGCATATGTTTTTTTATATACATGTATATTCTTCCTCGACTTGGTGCAAATAGTAGTTGAAATAGAACAAATATGTATATATTTGCATGTTTGAACTTAATTGTTGAAAAATATCAAGTCTGCAGGAATTAATTACAAAGGACTATTTTCATTTAAACGTTTTGAGTTCGTTTTAATGTCATTGAAATCGATATATTTGACTGTAATCTGTCAGTCTCGTGGGGTTATACTGTTTTCACTTCTTATGGTATGTAAACATCATGTTTGCTTTCAAATTTGTAGTTTGCACATTCCTTATGAAGTTATAGCTCGTGCAAAATGCTTTGAAAACATAAGATTTATAAAGCTATAATTTATAGATAGATGTTTAATATTTTAAGATTACATTTTTATTATATAGGTCAGATATCATTAAAAGTATATCCCTTAGACGGGACTGCAGTTTACGGAGATGTGTCCTACACCATAGAGTGTACAATAACTGGAACTCAAGCTAAAGCATGGTCTTGGTCAAAGAGCTCAATCACTGGTAGTACAACAACGACAATATTTAGCGGAAGCAAATACAGCATAGTAATATCTCCAAATGCTACGGATTTAACTATAAATAGCATTATAGAGGAGGACGAACAGAAGTATTTCTGTCAAGCGACAATTGGTGTAGGGTTACAATTTCAGACAATATCAAGGCTTATTGTCAATGGAGGTCAGTTCTAGTCATGTGTAGCTCACGGTGTAAATGTGCTATATTTCTAATCAAGTTGTAACAAAATCTAATCATTCAATATTTAGACTGTTTAGCAATAATTGTACAAACAGCTTTACTTATGAAGTTGACCATATCATTCATGAACAGATAAACTTCATATTGAAATCCATTACAAGACTTCGTGAAGATACTTTTAGTATACGGTTAGATGTTTACTGCAAAAAATGTTTTTAAAGGTTATTTGAACGGCTTTTCTATCTGTCCCTTAACGACGTTTTCTTTTCTGATGACCAAAGTTAGTGTATATGACCAAATATGAAGTCATAAGTTTACTAGATTAGATATCATATATAGAACCTGGTCTACTGTATTCGCCCTGATCTGTGATAGAGCTCGTGATGCAGAATTTCCAGTTTGAATCCCGAAGACAGCCATATCGTGAATATATTGTTTAATTTTAATACCGTGTTATCTTGATTTATATTCAATTTCATAAATGCATTTGTGACATCACTTTATGGCGTTTGATACAGTCGCTTGATGGACAGTTCGTGGTTCTGTTGTCTAGATTGCCTTACGTGTTCATTGGTATTCTGTGGTTGGCATGTCGAAATGTACAATTATATTGTTTATTTGTATGTTTCTCTGTCCAAAATTATTTTTTTTATTTACACAAAAAATGTACTTGCATGACATATTGTCATTTTAGAGGTACATTTAACATTGCCATGAAAGCGCGAGAATTGGCTCCACACAAATCCAGGTTTAATCCACCGTTTTTTTTTTTTTGGTTAAAATGTCCTGTACCAAGTCAGGAAAATGGTAGTTGTAATCTTATAGCTCGATTCTGTGTTGTATTGTCGTTTGTTTTTTGTTGTAATTCAGTGTTTCTGTTGTTTCGTTGTTTTCCTCTTTCAAATCTTTAAGGCATTTTGGGCTCTCAATGCTCTTCAACTTTGTACTTAGATTGGCTGTTTTAACTTATTTTGATTCGATTTGCACACATACAAAATTTTAATCCTGTTAACAATGATGTGTTTATTTTTTATGTATATTGTAGTTTGTTTTTGGTTTTTATATTGCAATGCAGTTTTCCTGTTGTTTCGTTGTTTTCCTCTTTCAAAACTTTAAGGAATTTTTGGCTCTTAATGCTCTTCAACTTTGTACTTAGATTGGCCGTTTTAACTTACTTTGATTCGATTGGCACACATACAAAATCTTAAACTTACTAAAACTTATCTGTTTATTTTCTACAGATGTTGCCATTTGTTTTGGGTTTTTTTTTTTGGCAATTCAGTTTTTCTGTTGTTCCGTTGTTTTCCTCTTGCAAACCTTTTAGAAACTTTAAGCTATAAATGCTCAACTTTGTACTTAGATTAGCGTTTTTAACTTATTTTGATTTGATTGACACACATACAAATTCTTAATCCTGGTAACAATGATGTTTTTATTTTGTATATATGTTGCCGTGTGTTTTGGGTTCATTTACACTTCAGAGTTTCTGTTGTTCCGTTGTTTTTCGCCTTATAGTTTATGAGTTTCCCTCGCTTTTAGATTGTTACCCGGATTTGTTTTGTCTCAATCGATTTATGACTTTTGAAAAGCGGTAAACATACTGTTGCCTATTTATCAAAATACTTACTACATAAGAACTTTGCTTATATTCAGAACTACGAAATTTACAAAATACACAGTCACAAATACTAATATCAGTTACAAAAAAAAGAAGAATGCTCGGAGTAATTGTTGGACATGTACAATGATATATAAATATCTCAATAAAATAATGACGTAAAATACACGGAAGTCGTTATGTTTAATTCAGAGTTTGATTTTCGTTCTACATAATACGTATCGTTCGAGTGATTTTATGTGTATATATTATATGTAAATACATATCTAAAAATTTTAAATTGGCTAAAACAATTTATGCATAATGCAATATTTTCGATTAGTATTATATAGGTCGCGGTTCTCCGGCTAATTTCGTTTCAAATTTTATGTTATGTTGTTAATTTTAAATACAAGATTTGACGATGAGCAGCAAATTAAATATTTTAATTTCACCATTTAAAACTTTCAAAATTATCTAAAATTAGAATTATGGAAGATTCTGTTTTGGTCATTGATTTAGAGACTTTCCGTGAATAGATTTGTTGCCAGCTTTAAATTTATTCTTTTATATTGAAGATTATACATATTCATCAGTGAATTTTTTTTTTAATTTTTGGACCTTATAACTAACATGTTCTTAAAACAAAATATCTATGCGATATATATGTTGTGTACAAGTTAACATTTTATACAAATTATAATTATTGAAAACAAATTCTATGTTGTCTATGGATGCTTTTTTAAGACAAAATCCATTAAAGGATGCATTTACGGAAATAATTTATCATAAGTACGTCTGAACCATTGACGACTATGCAAAAAATTGTATCTATCGGATAACCAGCAGGTGATGGTGATACAAGGCTGTTAAACATATTCTGTGTATAGAATTCGTCCAAACATGAAAATTTGACCTACCAGATTTGTTATCACATAAGCATCACGACGGGTGCCACATGTGGATCTGCTTACCCTTCCGGAGCACCTGAGATCACCCGTAGTGTTTGGTGGGGTTCGTGTTGCTTATTCTTTTCTTTTCTATGTTGTGTCATGTGTACTATTGTTTGTCTGTTTGTCTTTTTCATTTTTAGCCATGGCGTTGTCAATTTGATTTCGATTTATGAGTTTGATTGTCCCTTTGGTATCTTTTGTCCCTCTTTTATTTGTTCTTCCCTGACCTGGATTCGAACTCAACCTACTGAGATATCAAGGTACCAAATCGATTTGTTCAATGTCGACGAGCTGGACCACTGTAGACTCTACAAAAATAAAGTTTTCGGATGTAACATGTCCTCGTCGTCAGTTTTTATTAAGCGTCGTAACACAGGACATAATATTAAGCTAGGCATTAAGATAGAATTTTTACAAAAGAGATGCATTTTCTTTCGTAAGGGATCTTACAAATAAAGACAAGATGCAAAAACTCATATTATAAGTACGTCTAAACCAGTGACAACTCTGCGATGTATTGCCTAAAAATACGTTCTGTACCTTTAATTTGACTAAACATGAGCCCAACAATGTTAGATCTGTAAATTTGCAGAAGCAAATTGTTTGTTCTTCCCTGGCCTCGATTAGAACTCGTGACTTTTGTCCGACGCTCTTGAATAGACTTAATTTTGTTAAATTGTTGGTGTTTATGCTTTTCTGTAATGCATTAACTATCAAGAATTCGTTCTTGATAGAAAATCTTCGTCACGTGGATTTTTTTAACGAATTTTAGTATAGTTTTTGCCTTTATTGGTTTTTACTTTCGTTTTAACATGAATGATATTGTGACCATGTGTCATTATATTTTCAGGTCTCTTAACTGTTACTATTTCTCCTGCTAAGGCTGATGTTCTCCAGGGACAATTTCAATTAATCTCATGTTTCATAACAGGGGAACCAGTAGCCTCAGACATACGTTGGTATTTTACACCAACTGGTTCTGAGCAACGGCAATTATTATACACAGGCAATACAGCCAAGTATTCTGGTGGTAACACTCAGAATCCTTCTTTAACAGTTCTGAACTTCCAATCTTCTGATAGTGGTACATATGTCTGTTCTGCTTCAAATGCTGTTGGAACAAGTACCAGTTCATATAGTGTTCTTAGATTTATTAGTAAGTATATTATATCAATTTATGTTGGCTTCAACGTTTGTCATGATTTTTTATTACAGGAAAAATTAAATATTGAAGGGTTGAGATCCCGCTAACATGTTTAACTCCGCCACATTATTTATGGATGTGCCTGTCCTAAGTCAGGAGCCTGTTATTCAGTGGTTGTCGTTTGTTTATGTGTAACATATTTGTTTTTGTTCATTTTTTTATAGCTGACTATGCGGTATGGGCTTTGCTCATTGTTAAAGGCCGTACGGTGACCGATATTTGTTAATGTCTGTGTCATTTCGGTGTCTTGTGGACAGTTGTCTCATTGGCCATCATACCACATCTTCTTTTTTTATATTTGGCAGATTTAAAATTTTGGATTTTTTCCTAGTATTAAAGTACAGAATATCTTGAATAACTAACTAGTGTTAATCGCCTGAACAGTATTAGTGATCAAGTATCTTGAAAAGCAGATGCATCAACATATTTAGGAACATAAAAGCCAAAATGAATCTATACGAAACTTTTATTTTCTTAAAACGTCGAAGTCAGGAAAATGGCCATTGTAATATTACAGAGTTCGTTTCTGTGTGTGTTACATTTTAATGCTGTGTTTCTGTTGTGTTGTTGTTCTTCTCTCATATTTGATGCGTTTTGCTCAGTTTTAGTTTGTAGCCCGGATTTGTTTGTTTCTTCTCAATCGATTAAAGAGTTTCGAACAGCGGTATACTACTATTGCCTTTATTGAAAACAGTTTTCAACTTTGCTTGATGTACTTGGTTAGTGAAAACCCTAACATCAATCATTTAGTTTTCAAACCTTACTTTATGAAATGAACAAATTACAAAACCAATATTTTACATTATTTTTTTGCATAGAGCGCTATTAGATAGTTACCAAACGACATGTTTAATAAAAGACGTTTAATAAATTTGTGACATAAAAAAACGAGCAAAACAGTTATAAACAACAGTTTGCACAACCATTTTAAGAAACGTCAAATTTGAGAAACATCACCTCTTCTTAAAAACTAAAGGTTGAACTTAATTTAATCTGAAGAGTCAGCAGTTCTTGTTACCTTTGTTTTGCAAATAGCAAGGGCAATTAACTGAAAGGCCATCAACGTAGAAAAAATATAAAAAAATGACGGGATTGTTTCTACAATGCATGGAACATATACCAAATCATAATGGCATATAGCTCATATATGTGGATTGTATCGAGATCGGTGATTCTTAAAGAGACGCAGAGCGTAACTGGCGTACTTACATTACCGCCTGTCATATTTTGATGACTTTGTTTGAAACTAAAGCTGGCTGAGATTTCTCCCTTGTTAGTTTTATCCGTCTAACAGCAAGAACTAGTTTTCTTATTTGAATTACCATTGATGTTGGTATGGTCAGAAAAATTGATATCTATCTTTATCATGATTATAAGCAATGAGTTGTTTTTGCACGCAAGCCGATGTGGACTCAAGTACCATTTATGAGTATTGATTTGACAAAGAAAAGGTTTACAGAAAATAATGGGTAAATATTCAAGGATTTAATTAATTATATTGTACATGACCATTCATCATGCTATATGGAATCAAACTTTTTTTTGAATTTCAGGTGACCTAAATATAACTGCGTCGTTGACACCATATTCAGCTATAGTAGGTGATTCCAAGGTCACTTTGTCGTGTACAATAAATGGCGAACCACCAGCAATTGGATGGGACTGGACAAAAACGCAAGTCGATGGAGGCAGCTCTGAAATAATAGCTGAGGGGACAAATAATGCAAAAAGACAGATTATAACATCTGCAACCAACCCGAATTTAAATATATTCAGCATTACAGAAAAGGATGAGGGTATTTATAACTGTCGAGCCAACAATGGCAAACGGCACTTTATAAGTAACCCTGTCAATCTTAAAGTTATAGAAGGTAAGCTGCTAAAACTTACATTTCACATTTTCGTGTTTATGGTTTTATATAGTTTGCATGTTTCTAAAAGTAGAAATTTTATTTTGACAATCTTATTTGACAACCTATTATGTCTATTTGTGTTGTTCACACATCGTTGTCCATATAGTTTATTTAATGCGACTGCCATACAAGTAAGAGATTTAACTAGCTATAAAACCACCATTTTATAGGATATGACCCCTTTTTCTATATAATATTTCAAATCAGGATTTTACCCGGTCTTATCACAATACATCAAACATAATTATTGATATATAAGAAATATGTTCTTCTTTTCAAAATTGTAATTCTCACATTTTTTTTATAGCAGATATATACAATGTAATCTACCTTTCATATCTAATTTATCAAACCCTTAGCTGTCATCGCTTTAAGGGACAAAAAGAAAATTTGAACCGAAATAGTCGTGAACAATAATTGAAAATATGTGTCGCGCTTATAAAATCAGTCTATCATTCGTTGAATAGTCCTATACCTATATATTAATAGATCAAATAAATAATCTAAATATTGACCAGAGCACCTGATGAGGATGAACGGCCTTGGTCCGAGCGTGACCTAAACTGATATCCGAAACACCATGCGGAATAAAAACAATAAAACAATTAATCCAACACAATAGAAAGAATACTTAAATATTTATATGACACCAATACACTTGGGAACAAACTACAAATGTCAACAGTAAGCCCTCATTACAAATTATAATGATCAGAAAACTGCAAAATGTCTTCCAAAAAACAAAGACATTATAGAAATGCTTGATAACTCCTTGGATTGGTTTAGACACGTGTAATTATTTAATTGCGGGGATGTTATAGAGTCTGATTCAGTTTAGGTGTAGCGTACACTTAAAACACATACAGCTCAATGTGAACACGGCATGCATTTCAATTACTAGAATGTTGTTAAATTGTTGATAAAAAGTTTCATTGATTTTTTAAGCTTCTTTCAGGACAGCCCCAGGTGAACCGGAAACAAGTAGTTATGTAGAATTTCAGATAGGAATGACTGTTATTCTTTCATGCAGTTCTACCGGAGCCAACCCCCCACCATCAGTTATTTGGTTGAAAGATGATATTGTAATTACGTCTGGTACTAATACAACTACTAGTGGAAATATAACAACAACAACATTGACTTTTACAACATCTGCTGATGATAATCTGGAGGTTTATGAATGTCAGGTCGATAATGGATTCCTAAGGAGACCACTAGCAAAGACAACATATCTTACACTTAAACGTAGGTATTGTCACTTACCTTAAAAAAATAACGAACAGATTTACCTGAAACAAAACCATTAATTATACATGGAATGAGAATAAAAATACCTGATAGCTCAATGGGTACAAGTAAGACTTTAGCCAGCTATACAACCAGTTTCAACGACCAGTTTCTTCCTATGAAAATGTCTGCGCCAAGTCAGAAATATGACAATTGATATTCATTTGTTTGATGTGTTTAGGATTTTAATTTTGCCATTTGATTAGGACTGTTTTGAATTTTCGTCGGAGTTTTTTTGTTATCTAATTTGTTTTCATAATATTTATTCGCAACAAATTTCACATGTAAGATTTCCTATCTAATGTACAAGTGTATAGAATATTTGTAATTACTGTAAATATTTTGTTTTCTTTAATAGCTTCCATCAACCCTCCAGGTCAACCAGAAATAACAGGTTCACATCAATATAACTTAGGAGATACTGTCAAAATGATATGCCGTTCTATAGGAGGAAATCCTTTATCAACATTAAATTGGCTGAGAGATGACAATGTCATTACAAATGGTATAAGTAGTTCTACGAACAATGGCGTAACAACGTCAACTTTAACTTTTACTGCTGGTTTGAAAGACCACCTCGAAGTGTTTGAATGTCAGGCGAATAACGGCGTATTGAATAAGCCACTTACAACGACAACATATATTGAAGTATATTGTACGTACATTTGTATATAAAGCTTCGAGCATATCAAATATATTTAAAGAAGAACGTGTAACAACACACTTAATTTGCTGTGCAATCATATTCTATTGCTACAATTAAAACATATCGATACAGGTACGCTGTTGGTCCCCTAAAACAGGGCTTTATGAATCTCCAAAACTGATGACACACAAAATCTGTTTTTTAAGGTGAAGTTTAAGCAACATTGCGATAAGAACTTCATAAAATTAAAATACTTGTGACTTTATCACTTTCATCTATGTTTATTAATGGCAAGATGATTTCCATTAGAGAAGGTAAAACAAAAATACCTAATCCAAAGGCATGTTAAAAGGAAGTCAAATCAAAAGACAAGTGAAATAACAACTTCCATATTCATGAATCCATACGGGCTTCTTTGACAATTGGTGGTTTTAACTTGGTTTTTTTTACAGCTAGATAAACCTTATAATTATACGACATCTGTTTCTAGTTCAGTTCCGTTATGTTGTAAAATTTTGGCGATCAACCTTACACTTGAGTTGCTATTTTTCTGTAAAAACAAATAACACAAAGAAAAATCATCTTAAATATCAATATTGATACGCTACTCTCACTAAAACGTCTTTGTGTTGCCTTCACAAAATAAACCGTTCTATAATTAAGAGTTCTGATTAAGAACAGCTGAAATCAACAGTCCATATGTTATTCGCTCTGGATCCCAAATTCGTGTTTCAACTCACTACGACATGCTTTAAAATTTAGAATACCATAATATTCGCATAAAACGTCATGACACCAATTGTGTTTTATTCTTTATTGTAATATTTTGATTAATTGTGAATTCCTTGACGTCTGGTGCATGCATAACAAGGGCACTATAAACCTAAATATGCATACGGTCTTGCTGCTATAGGAATTTAAATGGTTTAACAGTTTGTGTTGTCTACATTGTTTTGAATCAGTTCATTAGATCAAAAAATATATTTTCTACTGCTTCCTAAATTGATTAGCTTGATTGAGGCTGTAAGCTTAGGTTATTAAATTCCTTACTGTGATATATTCACTTGCACTGATTATCATTTCTTTCTTCACATCTTATATGTAAAGATGATATATCATTCCATTTTTGTATCATTTAAGTTGCACCAAAGGTCCCAGTACTGACCGGACCTACAAACATGGTATCTGGTTCCTCAGGAACATGGACTTGTTCATCATTGAATGGATATCCTGCTCCAACCATTTCCATCAGAATCCAGGATCAACATTACACTAACGAGTTTGTTGTTGTACAGTCTTATGATGTTATTGATAGAAGTTATACAGTAACTGGAACATTAGAGGTGGTTCCATTATCTAACAATAGTGGACAAAATCTTTGTTGTGATGCTAGTCATCTATTCAATAACAAAGTACCCCAATCAGTTTGCTTGCAGTTAACAATTGATGGTATGGTACAATTGATACTGTAGTTAGTGTTTCGTATTTTCTCTTGATCACATAATAAATGCTATGTGATAAAACACACTTAATTGGTTTTATATTTGGTTCCGGGATTCCCGATTCATACAAAAATAAGTAGATGTGATATGGTTGCCACTAAAGACTTAATGATAACTTAGGTCATCGTTAAGCCTTCCCCAATGAGAAAATCCCTTTCGCAAAGAAAGCTATGAAATGCCCCGAAATGAGATACATGTTGGGTTGCTTAGAACTAGATTAAAAACTAAAAAAACAAATACATGTACTTTCTAAAAAATTGACTGCAAAGACATGTCCACCAATCAAAACAAGCATGTAAACCTTAAGCAAGGTTAATCTCTTCAAGCGGTTATATAACTTGCGGTTCGTTGATGTCAATTATTTCATATATCTATAATGAATGCATCATTTGCTGAGTTTTTATAGGTCATGTGCAATCTTTCAGAATCCACTTAATGTTGTCGTCAAATAAGATCGCTTCAGTTTATTTTTAGATAGTTTTGTATATGCCCCTACTGTTCACTACTGTCGTGATTGAACTAAAACTGAATGCCTATTTTTTAGATAAAGAGGACAAGAACATTATAATATACGCCGTGATTGGCTTGGTGGCAATTTTACTGCTCTTCATAATAATAATGGCAGTACTTTGTAACAACAGAAATGGTATGGTTTATGTTATTCAAACCCTAATCCTCAATTTTGATATTTATACATAATATGTCTTTTGTTTTCATCACATATAATGAAATTGTTTTTTGAGATTGTCATATGTGTGAGGGGTTTAGTTGGCTATAAAAACCAAGTTTAATCCACCATCTTTCACATAGAATGTTCCTGTGTCCAGTCAGGAGTATGACAGTTGTAATCGATTCATTTGACGTGTTTGAGCTATAAATGAGGGACGAAAGATACCAAAGTGACAGTCAAACTCATAAATCTGACAACGCCATGGCTAAAAATGAAAAAGACAAACAGACAAACAAAAGTACACATGACACAACATAGAAAACTAAAGAATAAACAACACGAACCCCACCACAAACCAGGGTTGATCTCAGGTGCTCCGGAAGGGTAAGCAGATCCTGCTCCACATGTGGCACCCGTCGTGTTGCTTATGTGATAACAAATCCGGTAAATAGTCTATAATTGTTTTCCAGGAATGCACAAAATTCAAACAGGAATACCAACAGTCTAATGTATATAAAAAACGAGACACGAGAAAACATATAAACCAAGTACACATTATATGTTATATCATTTTGCATGTATACCTGTTGTCCGCCTGTAATTAAAAATGCAAAACACGATGTATTTGAAAACAATGTTAATGATAATTCTGTACGAAAGTTTTACATGTCTAAAGTTTTTGTTACAGGTAAATCTCAAAATCGAAATCGTGACAGGTAAGTTTATTATACAAAAGAAAAGTGATCTAGCTAGAAGGATGTTTGTGGCGCTGTACTAATACATCCCGTCATTGTCTTATTATACTATGGTAAAATTGTGTATTCCTGTCTTTAATTTTTATTTATATACTTGGTCTTTTTGTAATGTTGTGCTTCTTTTTTACATATTTGTTTGTGTTTATAGTGATTGGGGTTGGAGCACAGTGTTGACTGATATACCCCTACTTTGTCATTTTTACCTTTTATATCTGTTGGTTTTCTTCAAATTAACATCTTTGTCAAAAATCGAATTTGATGCGTCTGTCATACTGGTGAGAGGTTTAGCTAGCTTTAAAGCCAGGCTTTATCCTCCATTTTCTACATAAAAAAATATCTGTATCTAGTCAGGAATATGACAGTTGTTATCCATTCGTTTGATGTAATTGGGCTTATGATTTTGCCATGTGATTAGGGACTTTCCGTTTTAAAATTCCTTGGAGTACAGTATTTTTTGTGATTTTTCTAATTTTGTGTAACGGTTAAATGTACAAATAAATTAAATACGTGAAAACCACTCATCAATACTTGAAGACGATCTGTCAAGAAAACTTTCTCGCAGTATACAACATATAGTCACGTTGATACTAACCCGTTATGTGGCATGTATAACGTTTGCTAGATTAACAAATATAAAAATATGTTCATTAGAAGTAGTGATATGAAACTATATCTTATGGTATCTATACTATTAAACGAGAAGACCTCATTTTGTGTGTCGCTTCTCTTCTTTCCCAAATAAATTAATCATCATGCCTCTGCGTCCTATAGGTACAGTGCATAGTCGCATTTGTCATCCATTCATATGAGTATTCAGATTCAGATATTTTGGGAGAAAAACGAGAAAAAAGGTGTCTGGATATAGTGTCCGTCATTGGACGAAATTTTAAGTCAGGTTAGACTTCCGGTTTGCGTTTTTCTGTATACCTTGAACATACATATACTACGAATAAAGTGCATTATCTGATATCATTTTCAAGTTTTCTATCCACGACGGTCACAGAGTTTATTAAATAGAGAGGGTCTGTATAATATATTAATGACCACTGTGGATCGATTAGTAAACTGAGAATTGAAAGTAAAAAGCAATTACACTTTATTTATAGTAATGAATGTTCATTTTATATATATGAGCGCTAAATTAATCATGTGTTATTATTTAAAGAAATGGGAATTTCGGGGGAAAAAGGAGGAGCCGGGCTAGAAAAAAATTGTCCTGTCCCAAAGTACCTATAACGTTTGATACCTTTTCTGAAATTCTCCAGTCATTAAATCTTTTACAAAAAATCATTGATTACAAAATAAGAAGATGTGGTATGATTGCCAATGCGACAGCTCTCCAAAAGAGACCCAATATGACACAGAAATTAACAACTATAGGTAACTGTACGGTCGTCAACAATGAGCAAAGCCCATACGGCATAGTCAGCTGTAAAAGGCCCCGATATGACAATGTAAAACAACTCCAACGAGAAAACTAACGTGCAACTAATGTGCAAAATATGAACGAAAAACAAATATGTAACACATAATAAAACGACAACCACTGAATTACAGGCTCCTGACTTGAATTTTCATAATATACTAAATTTATTTTCATATTGAAATTAATAGAAAACAAAAAATTCAGAATTTTGGAAATAAAGGATGAGGGATAAAAAAAACATTTTTCTGTTCCTAAGTACCTTTTACAAAATTCTTCCTACAACGCTTTACACACTTTCAACCACGCCATGAATGCCCGCGATTTCGCGGGTATGTTCTAGTAACTATTAATACCTACTGGTTTTGTGCTTCTCTTGTTTTGAAATAAAGTTGAAATGGAAATGGGAAATGTGCAAAAGAGTCAACAACCCGCATAAAGAGCAATAAACAGCCGAATGCCACCAATGGGTCTTCAATACATCGAGAAAATCCCGCACATAGAGGTGTGATGCAGCGGGCCCCTAAACAAAAATTTGTACAAGTTCAGTACTAATGGATGTCATACAAACTCCGACATAAAAAAAAATACATTAAAATTTAAAAAGAATACAAGACTAACAAAGGCCAGAGGTTCCTGACTTTGGTCAGGCACATAAAAGACTTTTATAGATGACCAATGTATCAAAAGCGATTTTCAATTCAAAATTTACATACACATAGAAAACCTGAAACAAAATATGTAGTGAAGAAATATAAATAAATATGCATGAGTTAAGTAACGTATTCTCCTCCATAGTTATTTAAAATTTAAGGAATTCGAATATATTGACATTTGAACAATAAAAATAACTATAAATAAATCAATGCGTACGAGGCGGTTTTTGGAATTATATTTATTAGGAACGATCAAGTCCGAATATTAAAAAGCAAAATCTGAAAAAAAATCGAAACAACCCAAAGACCTTAAAATAACCAAATCCGTCTAACGTCAACTTTGCCTGATCGAATAGACACTTTCGTTTCTAACAATTTAAAAATGAATTCAATGAACAGTGCTTGCAAGTTTTGTTATAAAGCATGCGTTACTAATAAACTCATCATAGATACCAGGACTAAATTTTGTATATACGCGTATTTTGATTATAACTAATTCGTGTTTAAATTTTTTTTCATCCTTAGAGTTTATAATGAATTTAATGGAAATAGAGGGCAGAGCCATGTTTATGACATACCACAAGACCATCGATATCGCAATAGCAATTATTTAACGCCAACACATAGAACCGCAGATCTACACAACAATTATTTAACGACGACATATAGAACTTCAGACTTAAGTCATTCTTACTTTCTACCAGTGAACGGAAGTTCTAGGATATCAACAACGTAGTGTCTGTGATAAATGAAATTGAACATAAATCTTTGAAACCAACAGTGTTTTGTTGATATTTGAAAATAAAAGTCATTAGATTTCCAAAACATTTTTACATGTATATTTTTAGTGTGTAATACTATATAACTTATCAGCGATCGTTCTGGTATTCATATTCAACAATATGAATCATTGCAAGAGCTGCAATTTTTCATTTTCAATTTGATCATTTTTATGTGTTTGTCTTTGTCTAATGCTCTTTCTTCAACTGGTTAAAAAGTACAAAATGAATAATAGTTTGACAGGACACTTACATATGCTCAGAACAATAGACGTAATCCAAACTACCCAAATAGTTTGAAGTATGGTTGAATGGAATAATGGGATGCGTTATTGACGATAATAATAGAATGTGAATGTCTTTAGGACGGGAATAATTGCAAGTGCGAATTTCACTGTTTAATAACTTATATCTTGTCTGTATCAAGTCAGGAATATGACAGTTATTATACATTCATTTGTTGTGTTTGAGCTTTTGATTTTGCCATTTTATTAGGGACTTTCCATTCGAATTTTCCTCGAAGCTCAGGTTTACTTTACTTTACTTTAGACTTTTTGTTAAGTTTTTTTTATTGTTCTAAGTTTAACCAAGAGAAGATTTTTATAAGATTGATGCTCGCATATTTATAAGCTTCGTTTGATGTATATGTCTTCAAGGCGAAACCCTATAGGACAACATTCAAATCATACATAAATGTTCTTAATTTCTTGTCAAAACTTATTTTCAAGGATTGAAAAGGGAATGATTTTGTAAAAAGATAGTTTATATTTGCCCTTCATTATTCAAATGGTGTGCTTAAATACTTTTATAAGGAACGCGTCGTTTAATACTGTGTAAATTCATTTTTCTTTATTCGCCATGCCAAGGCTTAGAACAAACATGACATCGATATAAAACTGAATTTTCGAACATTCTTTGTTCATTTACTGCACCATGTACATCGTTATCAATTTTTAATAAGTTTTGATATAAAATGTAGTTAAATATACTTAAGTGCATTGATCTTAAATATAAATACGAGACATTATTATATTGTCGTTTCTTTGCACATTTGATGTGACTAAATTGAAAATGCTTTTCCTGGTCTTGTTAAAGTATGATAGAAATTGTACAATTGAAGAGTAATTTATACAATAACTTTTGAAATTTAGTACTAACAATTATAACTACAACGTAAAGAGCTACTTCTTCTGTTACACAAGCTTACCATTAAAGAGATACTTCTATTTTGCACGAGCTTATCACTATGTGCTTCAATATCCTTTAATGGTTAATAAAGATTGAACTTATCATTAAATCCAATTGCAAGCTTAAAATTCAACTTATGATTTATCGACTTTTTTTCGGTATGAATCATTGCTAAAATAAAACCATTCATTGTAAATACACAATTTTTTCACAGTTATGTTTGATTATAATATTTTTAAATTTCTTTGATATTTTCAACTTGTATCATATGTTTTGGAAATAATTCAGGAACGAGATTTCAACGAGACTGAACGAGACTGAAAAGTCAGAAGAATACGTCCTTAAAATTCAACTTTTTTTTCGAATGAATCATTGCTAAAATATTGACTAGATAGAAAAGAGTTCTGTTTATCAATAATGAAAATATAAGCGTACTAAGACCCACTAAGAGCACACATTTTGACATTCAACGACAGTGCAATAGTAGGTCAATTTCCATAGATTTTTGGACCGTAAACGCATTGTACATAAGTCGTAAAAAAATATCTGTTAACCCAATATTTGTTCTACCATCGTTAATCTGACTCAAATTCTCACTTTAGCAAAAATGTCTACTTTTGTACTATTTGGAAGTATATCTATTTATTATGTGTACTTCCTGCAACATTTACTATGGTTAATAAAAATAGACATAATACTCGGGACCAAACTGAACTAACTGCTTTACATGTGAACTTTCGGTCTTAAACAAGGGAAAAAAGTCAAACAAATAATCAATGTATAACGTGCCTTTTGACTAGAATAGGTGATGCAAAATTTAACAGAGACTATATATGATATGCCAGGTGCTTCAAAATAGACAATTTTGGGCCTTTTATAGCTGACCATGCGGTATGGGCTTTTCTCATTGTTGAAGGCCGTATGGTGACCTATAGTTGTTAATTTCTGTGTCGTTTGGGCTCTTGTGGAGAGTTGTCTAATTGGAAATTATATAACATCTTCTCTTTTTTTATAAATAAGATATCGCTACAGATAACACATTACAAAGTCTGGAAATGCGCAAAATGTAGCAAGTAAAATACTGCCATTCCCCATGTGAAATTATAATTGTTTTGAATAGACATTGAACGACAAAATTTCTTTTTTGTGACGTTTGCATTTTCTGACGCCCAACAGGCAAAACAAAGAATGAGTTTTTAATTTTGATAGATGCTTTTCGTGTTTTTTGTATATGATTGTTTGTCTTGAGATAGCAACACAATGATGACTGTTGTAACCATATTTTGACTATTTTACCAATTATGTCTGTTTTGTTCAAGCACCGTTGTAAAAATAACCGAATTTGATGCGAATGTCATAAAAGTGAGAGGTTTAGCGCTATAAAACCAAGTTCAATCACAATTTTCTACATTTGAAAATTCCTGTACCAAGTCAGGAATATGACAGTTGTTGTCCATTCGTTTGATGTGTTTTATCCTTTGATTTTGCCATTTGCGTTTTGAATTTACCTCGGAGTTCAGTAATTTTGTGATTTCACTTTTTCCGTATCTCAATTCATCTACAAGATTTGAACATTGATTACCCACTGTCACCTACCTTTGTAAAAATGAAGTCAACAAGATATAATAAATTACAGATTTAATTCATTACTGTCCGGAAACAAACTTTAGCTTTATACTTCTTTTTGTCAAATTGAATTAATGGATGAGTAAAGTTTTAATAATATATATCTGGTTTCCACAAATCATGCAATATTTTATACCACTAGGCCACGATCGCACTACGATCTGTGAAAATTGCAATTTTTGATGATCGTAGTACGATCGTGTAGATAGCAATAAGTCGTATCACGGTCGTGGTGAGGTCTTCAAGATCGTGATGAGCTTGGTCAACTTTGAACATGGTCAAAATCATCTTGGTGCGGTCGTGGCGACATCAGGCCGTAGTAGAAGCGTAGTTAGCGCGCACTAAAATCGTAGTAAGATCGCAAAGGTCGCAAAAGCGTGATTCTATGCGCTCCGATCTCACAGCGATGGTATAACGACCTCACTACAACTATCACGTTCGCACAGCGACCCAACTTCGCTTCCACTACGACTTTATCACGCTGTTCACATAGAATATATTGAATCTCTCCAGGTTTTGTTTGTCTGAATGTAATTATGACTTCTTGTCCATTTTTTTCTAACGGCTCAACCATGAGTCTCGTTTTTATATAGATAAGACCGTTGGCTTTCCCGTTTGAATGGTTTTTTACATTAGTAATTTTGGGAGCCCTTTATAGCTTGGTGTTCGGTGTGAGGTAAGGCTACGTGTTGAAGGCCGTACATTGGCCTATAATGGTTTACTTTTATAAATTGTTACTTGGATGGAGAGTTGTTTCATTGGCACTCATACCACATCTTCCATATCTATGACACATCTGTGTAATATCTGATATCGTACACTAAAATATCGTCATTTGAGCTTTATGGACCAGCAAAAGGCTGTTTACAGTTTTTCCGACGTAGTCGGTATAGTTTCGGTTTGTGCCCTTTGAACTTAAGGACGCTTAACTATGGCAACATAATACGCATGCTCGAAAATCCTTTCTGTGATTGGACAAAATGCTGTCATGGTGGGTGAATTGGTTGTCTTTGAAAAAACGTCTCGTTAATTATATCGTGATGGAAAGCAAGTGAAAAACTATAAATATTTGAACTAGACCTTACAATGATTTATATTTTTATTAAAATAATTGTTTCTCCAATTGCTCTTTGCATCCGTGACAGCTGTTTATTCGGGACAATTATATAATTTTTAATGTAAACTTTGTTGTATGAACGTACATGACTTTTAGAACGCACCTACGCATGTGAGATTTCCGCGGGGTTTGGTAAATGTTTACAGAAAGATACGAGGACCGAGAATACTGAACACAAACAGAGAAAACGTTATTTAAATGGTATCTTTATGCTTCTGAAGGTTATCGAAATGATAGTTTTAAACATATACTCAAATTTAAATACGTCGGATATCTTTTTTAAAGATAGTTCTTGTTAGCTAACAGCCCGTTTGGAAGATCATATGAAAATAACTAAAATAATGAATCAGTCGTCATGATAGGGCAATAACCTTGTAGGGAATTATCCAATTATTTTAGTCAAAACAGGTAGATCAAAGAAGCCAAATCCTTTATTTTCACATTCAAAGAAATTGATGGTGTTATTTCCAACATCAATCCAAACTGCTATACTTTTTGGACCTTTTGGATTATAACTCTTCATCTTTTATATAAGCTTTGGATTTCAAATATTTTGGCCACGAGCATCACTGAAGAGACATGTATTGTCGAAATGCGCATCTGGTGCAGGAAAATTGGTAACGTTAATGTTATTATCTGACTGCGTTCCATTGATATACACTCAAGAACTAAAAATTAAAGAAACAACAGGCACAGGTACCTTTGATAACTATTTACAACACTGGGTCAATATCACTGCTGGTGGACGTTTCGTCCCCGAAGGTATCACCAGCCCAGTAGTCAACACTTCCGTGTTAACATGAATATCAATAATGTGGTCAGTTTTAAAATTTCATGTTTACAAAACTTTGAATTTTTCGAAAAACTTACAATTTTCTTATCCCAGGCATAGATTACCGTATTTGGCACAACATTTTGGAATGTTGGATCCTCAATGATCTTCAACTTTGTACTTTTTTGGCTTTATAAATATTATGATATGAACGTCACTGATGAGTCTCATGTAGACGAAACGCCCGTCTGGCGTATTAAATTATAATCCTGGTACCTTTGATAACTACTTTTTGACAAACTTTCCAACAACTTCTTAATGTTGAGTAAATCAACTGCACTTGCATATGAGATTAACGTTTTCCAGCTCATTCGGTATTCAAAAGCTGGCAGCTGCTATTCAGACTTTATAAAACGTCACCAGTGTATAAGCAGAAAGTTGATCGATCAGTGTTATTTCAAAGAACGTATCATAGTTTTTCGAAGAGTTTATCGAAAGATACCAAGACCTTGTTCATGTTGTTGATAAATATTCTGTATGAACTTCATAAATAAGTATAAATTGTAGGAACTGACGTTGTCTATCATCTTTGTTATGTGTTATAGTGTTCCTTTATTTATCCTTGTTTATTATCAACCTTTACTTTTTATTCCATTTTTATTTTGGTAATATCCTTTTGGCGTGGATCGCTACTTATACATTCCGTCATTGTGTTATTGTGCTATGGTCACTTTTTGTATTCTTGACTTTCTTTTTTGTCTAATAGTATGTGCTTTGTCTATAATTTATTTTGCTTTTCTTTAATTGCATATTTGTTTGTTTTAAAGTGACTAAGATTATAACACAACAGTGACAACTTAGTTCGACATTTTCCCCTATCATATCTGTTTGTTTTGTTCAAAAATTGTCCAAAAAAATGGAATTTTGTGCAACGACTGTCATACAAGTGAGAGGTTTATTAAGCTTTAAACCCGTGTAAATCCACAATTTTCTATATAAAAACATTCCTGTACCAAGTCAAGAATAGAACAGTTATTTTCCATTCGTTAAATGTGTGACTCCTTATAGATTCGGGGTTAGTATATGTCATATGATATTTGTGACGTTACGTTTACTATAACTTACCAGGAAAAGTTCCGTGTGTGATAAACTCGGTATTCGGTTTAATCCTGACCTCATATCGATCGATCGTGTTCAGATATTGTCAGTAAAATCTAGATTCGGCATTCGTCTTCACCCTCTATAGATGTTACTTACACTATATGAATCAAAATGGGGTCAGAAGCAAACCATATAACTGATAATATACTCTTTTCAGGAGGTGATTGACATTTCAAAGATCTTGTTCCGCTGATCATTTTGTTTTATCGTGTATGTAAACTATATCACTAATAGTGTTCATGCTAATCGGCAAAAAACATATACTGTATTTGTACTTATTTTCCCTTTGTATTTATTTACACGAATTTCGCGGTTGGTTTTTTATCGCAAAAATAAATACACGCGAATCTAAATCCTACTTTTTAACTGAAAACTTACAGTTCATTTATGCATGTTAACTTGACCTTATATCGATGACATGACATGTTTTTAACCCTGTCAATCCGATAAATAAACAAACTAGATTAATATCAACAGGTGACACTTAAATATTTGTAAGGGTTCCGCGGAACCCAGTGTCTCGCCTTCTTTTGCTGTTAATCGCAGACTCAACAAAAATGAAGAAACAAATAAATAAAAATATTCCTTTTGATTGTAAAAAGTTTCTGTCCAAGTTTGGTAAAAATTCAGGATAGTTTATGAATCTAATAAATGTTTTAAAAACTTTAACTGCAGACTGTATGTAATATTAATTGGAAGAAAAGCTAAGTCAATTTATAAGTAAAATACAGATAAACAGGTCCAAAATTTTAACACAATTTCCTTCCAGATATTAGCTTTTGATTATAAAGAAGTTTCTGTCTAAGAAAGGTACAAATCCAGGATGGTTTAAGAAGGTTATCAATATTTTTAAAAACCTTAACCTCAGAGTTAATGTATTGTTTCCTGGCAGAAAAAGTTCATTTATAAGTGAAATACGGCAAAAATGGATATTTTCTTTTTAAAAAATTTTCTTCTAAACACTATCTTATGATCATAAACTACGTAAGCCCCGGAGTGCCATTACAAAAATAAAATTACAACTTGTGCGCACGAGTTACTAACTTGTACGCACAAGTTACACGTGATCTTATAGACATGCGCTGTTTTGCTAAAGAGACTACTTTATGGAACGCCGTAGATGCCGATTACGAACATATGTTTATATACATGAATGAATACTTTTCAATATCTGCAAATGTTTTTTCTATATATACACATACTTTTCATATATATGAACATAGTTTACTTTATATGCACTTACTTTTTATATATATATGCACATACTTTTCCCTACATATGCACATCGTTTTACCTTATATGCACATACTTTTTTCTGTATATGCACATATATGCGCATTTTCTTTTTATATATTTGCACTTAGTTAAATTCATATGCATGTACTTGTTTTCGATATATGCATATACTTATTCTGCATATGAATGTACAAATGTAGTTCTTCATGTGAATACTTTTCTCAGTATGAACATCGTTTTTCAACGTGAGAATTACAAACTGAACTTAGGGTTCCAATATCATAAAAAGAATGTTTATTAAGAATTTCTTAATGATGTATGTTGTTCAATTAAGCAACTTTTGGAAACATTTTTATATTAATGCAATATTATTTTGGTATGTATGTTGGTATGGCGTAGTTGTCTTCATCTATAGTCACTTGTTTGTCATGCCATAACGTTATAGTAGTCGTTTGTATTAAATTTTAACACAAGGATTATTACCAATAATAACACGTTGAATTCAGTGGTTATTGTCCCAACAATTCAGTGATAACGGGTCAAAAGTTGTAAAAATGCATTCTTATAAAACTTAATTTAAATTGCCATTTTCTTTATTAATTTTAATGGGTTTTCAAAGTATTCAGTATAGATCTCAAAATGTGAATTGTATTCTATTATTATGATGTTATAGAAAGGACCAAAGACGGCATTATACATGTATTACCCCTTATCGTTCGTTTTACCGTCAGTCCTTTCATCTGTCCATTATATTTTGCTACACTCTAATTTAACTTTGCCTCTTCTTAATTTGATGAAGCTCATACACACGCCTGGTAAACCATCTAATCTCAACGAAATGGTTGAGACGGAAAAAAGTATTCTGGCACTTCCTGTTGAGCTTTCTGTTTCAAATTATCCAAAATAAACATAGGGTAGGTCGACTTTTCGTCAATTTAATGAAAATCAATGCGTTTTTTTGTAAAATAGGAGAATGTCATGCCATAGATAATTGAATTAGGGTTTCTCTCGTGTATAACATGGACCAATATGATTTAAAATGACATCGGAATGACTTTTCTCCAGCAGGTAAATGTGGCCAGTGCAGTCGGCTATTGACAAAATGACAGCGATATCATTGATAAACGTATATATCGATATAAGTGAATTAGTATTTTTCTAAAACCTTATAAACATAAAATTACAGCTTGTTATTTTTTTTTTTTTTTTTTTTCTTATATAATTTCATCAAGCGAAATATGCTATAAAATATGTCATGTTGAGATTTTCTGGTATCGGTTGTGATATTCTGGAACAATGTTGAGATCTTCTGGTGAATGAAACTTTCAACTATAGCTTAGTATCAATTACATTTACAACCGTCAAAACATTCCAACTGTCATTTAAGTCTTGTCTGTAGTTATGACAGCAGCTTCTAAAGAGACCTTTGGTTGTAATAGAGTCTTTATAGTAAACAACTGTGTGTTTTTTAAAGTATTAAAGTTCTACCGCTGGAGCGTTTGATATGCAGTTTTGCACTGAAGCCATAAAGTCAATAATAGTGTAATTGACATCTCCAAAAGCTAGAATTTATTCCTACATCGCTTATCTTGACATCTCAATAGCTAGCTTTTCGATATCTACATCGCTACACTTTTACATTTGCAGTGCTGGTGTTAACATCAACACTACAGTTTATCTACAGAACTTGGTTTTAAAAATCGTTAGCACGGGACAATTTGCATCCCCTGCGCTATATTTACATAATCAGTGCTTAACTGTGAATCTTCAACACTAGACCTTTATTCTGACAGCCTCATATCGTGGTATGGGGTTCTTTCTTTATAAAGAATACATAGACGTGCCACAGGAATGGGTCTCTTTTTCATTGTCAAATTTTATATCAACGGGTAGCAATTTCACCATAGTAAATGTCCGTGGGTCAGTTATTTTCTATAACGTTTTTTCTATGTTTATAATCAACATGAACAGGAGTAAAACTGCAAAGATTGTAGTATTGATGTTTGAATGAGTCATTAACGCCCATTGCCTAACTACATGCATATTCAAGACGAGTACATGAAAATGTTGCATGAATATAAACCCTCCTTTGTACTAGATTGACACGCCGTGTGCGCTTTTTATATGAAATTGATATACACGTCCACTTGTATTTGTGTACTTCTGATGAGTTAAGCCTTTTTCAACTGATTTTTATGATTCGTTCTTATGTTGTACTGTTATTCCATTGTCCCAGGTTATGGGAGGGTTGGGATCCCGCTATAACATGTTTAACCCCGCCACATTATGTATGTATGTGCCTGTCCTAAGTTAGGACCATGTATTTCAGTAGTTGTCGTTTGTTTATGTGTTACATATTTGTTTTCTTTCATTTTTTTTAAATAAACAAGGCCGTAAGTTTTCTCGCTAGAATTGTTTTACATTGTCATTTTAGGGCCTTTTATAGCTGACTATGTAATATGGGGTTGCTCATGGTTGAAGGCTGTACGGTGACCTATAGGTGTTAATTTCTGTGTCATTTTGTTCGCTTGTGGAGAGTTGTCTCATTGGCAATCATACCACATCTTCTTTTATATCTATATTTATAGTATACACAAGGTATTGTCCCGCAGTTAATATTTGTCCTTTTTTAAGAACACATTATTCTAAATCTAAGCCTAGAAGTGTTTACTTCTCACTTCAGCTGTGATCACATCGTACAGGATAGCACGAACGGACGCCTAACGGATAAAAGAAAAGGGTTTCCGTTGACAAAATTGATATCCGTTGGGAGTCCGTTGATGAAGATACGGATTAAAAACGGAAACGGAACGGACACATACCGTAAAAAATGGACGCCTACCGGATGTACAACGGACACTTCATCCGCTGAACGTCCCTTAATTCAAAGTTTTGAACATGCTCAAAATTTTCCACCGGTCAGAAAGGACATTGATGGATAAAACGGATGCTTAACGGACATGAAACGAAAACTAAGGGATGTCTAACGGACATGAAGGGATTGAAAAAAGTTATCCGTTCGGTGTCTGTTTGCGCTATCCAATAAGTTATGACTGGTGCTTAAAACTCCGGTCACACCTTACCAGATAGCGCGAACGGACGCCGAACCGATAACATTTTTTTAATTCGTTCATGTCCGTAAGCCGCATGTTGTTCTCCGTTAGTCGTCAGTCGATATCTGTTTCATTTCGCTCAGTGTCGGACTGTCCGTTTTATCAGTCGACGTCCGTTTTGTCCGATGGAAAAATTTGAGCATGTTCAAAACTTTGAACGGACGTTCAACGGATGGAGTGTCCGGTAAGCGTCCGTTTTTTACAATAGTCGTCCGTTCTGTGTCCGTTTTGTATCCGTTATTTGTCTTATACTAAGGTATTTCACTGGACATCAAAAGTTCAATGTAGGATAAAAAACTTAATTCATATAGTTTTTTCACTAACCCCTCCCACCCCTAACCCCTCTCTTAACTTAATTTGGGAAAAATTGATTGACCAATAAGAATATATATAAAATCGATGTCAATTAAACATAACTTGCAGCAATTTTTACCACCCACCCCGAACTATTTAAATTAAGTTTTTTATCCTTCATTGATTTTTTTATGTTGTCCCAAATGGAAGGGCAGACACGAAAATTACTGAACTAATAGATTTATGTTCTCCGTCCGAGGTAATTTTTCACAAAAATCGGAGGTTATGCATTTTCTACATCCATCTTGATAGATACCCATGTTGTGGACGTGATACATAATTGTTCTGCTTAACTATATACTGATACTGCGATCTACACAATTGCACTACGATCGTCAAAATCATTATTTTTTTTAGGGATCGTGGTGCGATCTTGGCCTAGTGTGACGGGATCCGGGGTATGATATAAATGTTGCTGAATATTACCAAATATTAAAGATGTGCCATGAATACAGTTGTGATCAATCAAGTTATAATTATTTCTGCAAAGAACATTACATTAACTCTGTGGTTAAAGGTTTTAAAATTTTATCAACTTCTTAAACTATCCTGAATTTGTACCAAACTTGGACAGAAGCTTGTTTATTACGGAATCCCTGGAGTGCCATGCAAAAATAAAATTACAACTTGCGCTCACAAGTTACTAACTTGCGCGCACAAGTTACTATATAGTGCACACAAGTTATATAACTTGTGCGCACGAGTTACTAACAAAACAGCGCATGTGTATAATATCACATGTAATTTGTACGCATGAGTTGTACAACTTGTGCGAACACGTTACACGTGATCTTATAGATATAAAGTGTTTTGTCTTATGGAACGCCGTAGCTACCGAATACGAACATATGTTTATATTCATGAATGTACATACATTTTAATATCTGCACATTTTTTTTTTCTACATATACACATCATTTTTAAATGTATGAATATAGTTTACTTTATATGACTTACTTTATATATATATATATGCACATACTTTTTCTACATATGCACATTGTTTACCTTATATGTACATACTTTTTTCTATAGATGTACACATATATGTGCATTTTTTTTATATATATATTTGCACATAGTTAACTTCATATGCATATACTTTTTTTCTATATATGCACATACATATTCTAGATATGAATGTACAAATGTAGTTCTTCATGTGAATACTTTTCTCAGTATGAACATAGTTTTTCAACGTGAGAATTACAATTCATATCATACTTTTCTGTTGTTTTTTTTTTTTCAAACTGAACTCAGGGTTTTAATATCATAAAAAGAATTAAGAATTTCTTAATGATATATGTTGTTCAATTAAGCAACTTTTGGAAACATTTTTATAACAATGAAATATTATTTTGGCATGTATAATGGTATGGCGCTGTTGTCTTCCTCTATAGTCACTTGTTTGTCATGCCATACCGATATAGTAGTCGTTTGTATTTTAACACAAGGATTATTACCACTGATGACACGTTGATCTCAGTGGTTATTGTCCCAACAATTCGGTGATAACGGGTCGCAAGTTATATTATTGCATTTAGTTTGGTTTCCGCACCCTGTCGTTAATTTGCCTTAGCAAAAGTTAATGAAATTCACACACAATGTTAATAATCACACAAAGTTAGGCCGAGTTAGAATTTGGGCAGTAATTCATTTTGTACAATTATGCTCCTTTATAACTTGGAAAATTGAAATTTTTAAGCGGGGACATTCGTGCTCAAGACTCTATTTTTCTTTTTTCTAATATGGGTTTTATGTTTTATTTGTAGAAATATTAGTAATAGCCGAATGCACTTTGTCACTGTGGGAATAATCTATAAACAATGAATAGAAATTTCGCAGAGTGAGACAAATGTTTTACTATCCAGCGACGGCGAAATCTATTTCTATAGAAATTTTGTATGTAATAACCTTATTTTTCGAAGTTTCCGTCTGTCATATGTTCTTTGGTCTTGACCTATTTTAAATGGTACAGCGACTGGTTGAACAAAATTGTATTTTTTTGTCATGTGATCTTCTCACTTTTTATGATCAAGTTAAAATTACGTAATTATGCATGTACGTATACGTTTCTCAGATGTTATAATGCAGTAGATCAGCTATATGTGGCACATTTCAATGATTCATAATTCTTTGGTCAATGGTAATTTTTTTCTATTTTGAAAACTGGGGGTCGGGTGGGAGTAATGTATCTTTCTTGCATTTTTCTCTTTGTATACGAAAGTATTTATATATATATACATAACTTCGTTAAAATATTAAAAAAAATAAACTGTTTTCACAGAAATGGATATGTACTTCCTGTTGAGCTTTTCTGGTTCAAAATTCCAAAATAAACGTAGGGTAGGTCGACTTTTCGTCAATTTACTGAAAATCAATGATTGTTTTGTAAAATAGGAGAATGTCATGCCATAGATAAATGATAATTGTAACTAATATGTCTCCTCTTGGTTCAAAATATCTGAAATTGAAGTCACAATCACTTATCTCCTATGGATTATCATGTTTACTTTCTTTGAATCCTATAGAACTGCTATGATATTAATGATTTAGCAAGAAAATATGTCAATTATTTGTGGGTTTATTTTGTTTATTTTTAATCTTTACGATAACCACTTCTGTAAATTACAAAAATATTTGATTGTCAGGCATAGTCTTAGCACAGGAATGAAAAATTCTAAATGATTGAGATATAAAGGTATTGGTTGAGTCTTTCTGTCACAATGTTGAGACTTTCTGGATACTTTGTGTCATGAAATATGTTACTGTTAAAAACATTGGCACTTAGGTTTCAAAGTTTAAACTAACTATGACTTGCAACCCAACACGCGTGCATTATTATTATATAAAGATAAACACTTTTAAAATAGCTATGCTAGAGTTTATTTCTACTAATCAAAATGTAATTTCTATTGTAAAAACATAGTTATTTCCCAAAATTAACAAAGAAACTTTATCTGTGCGCGGTACTAACTGGTACTATTCGAGTTTACCTTTTTAACGGTTAACTTGATTTATGTTTTCTGTCTGTGGTAAGTTAATATCTGAATACAGATACAATTTTAAGAATTGCCGATAGAAAAATGCATGCCTTTCAAGTATAAATAAGATTAGTTTATAATATATAAATATTAATATGATTTGGAAGAATTCGATTTCTAAAAGACATTGTTCAATGCCGAAAATGCGTACCTTTATAAAGAAATAAAATTGTTAAAAACTAAACAATCGAACAGAATCCCTTTCTGTAGGTTAGTTTTTTCGTACACATTATTTCAGGATGAGGTCTCACTCTAAAAGGTGGTGATCATTTATTTGTGAGCAAAAGATGTTATTTTTGTCATTATAAAAACAAGTTATAATTCGATTTTAAAACTGCTTTGCAAGTACTATAAGTGACGTCCAACTTAGTGTAATCACACGTGTTTTATTTAAAGTCCATTTATAACTGAAATACGGAAAAAATGGAATTTAATTTTTACACAAAAATTTACTTCTGGACACTATCTTATGATCATAAACAAGCTTCTTACCTAGTTTGGAACAAATCGAGGATAGTTTAAGAAAGTTATTAAAATTTCAAAAACTTTAACAACAGAGTGAATATTTGTGGATGCCGCCGACGACGACGACGACGACGCCGACGCCGACAATAATGACTCGAGATCAACTTGAACCATATATGACTTTCTATTGTTGTTGTTATCGATAGATTTACACCACATGTGTGTATAGTATAGTCACTTATACCGGTACTCTACAAACATTTACCCGACAGCTATTTACGCTTTTACTTTATATACAGTTCAGATTTACACATTAGGCAATAATTGTAACTGTAAAACATTTTTATGTCCCACCAACGATAGTAGAGGGGCATTTTGTTTTCTGGTCTGTGCCTCCGTTCGTTCGTCCGTCCGTCCGTTCGTTCGCTTCAGGTTAAAGTTTTTGGTCAAGGTAGTTTTTGATGAAGTTGAAGTCCAATCAACTTGAAACTTAGTACACATGTTCCCCATGATATGAGCTTTCTAATTTTAATGTCAAATTATAGTTTTGACCCCAATTGCATGGTCCACTGAACATAGAAAATGATTGTGCGAAGTTCAGGTTAAAGCTTTTGGTCAAGGTAGTTTTTGATTAAGTTAAAGTTATATCAACTTGAAACTTAGTACACATGTTCCCTATAATATGATCTTTCTAATTTTAATTCCAAATTAAAGTTTTTTGACGCCAATTTCACGGTCCACTGAACATAGAAAATGATAGTGCGAGTGGTGCATCCGTGTACTATGGACACATTCTTATTTTTTTTTTATTTTGGAGAATATACGGTGAAAATAAATACCCGCGAATTTGTTTAAAATACACAATTCACGAAAATAAGTACCCGCGAAAAAAGTACAATTACAACAATCAATAAAACTCTTCATTGATGGACATTGACTCCTATGAGTATTTGACACACAAATACTATTATAGTTTTCAAAATAATGGGTACTCACTCAAAACAAATAATACAAATTGTCCGTTAAATGGAGTATTTGTTATAAAAGACACGGAAAAGATACATTCAAACCCATTTGTCGAGATTAAAACCAACAATGCCATGACAAAAACAGATAAGAGACCAAAAGACATAGAAAACTAAATATTAAGCAATACGAAACTTATCAATAACCAAAGGTGATCGGAGGTGCACCGGAAAGTTAAGAAGATGCTGCTCCACATGTGTCCCCCGTAGGTTTAAACATGTAACCTCAAACCTGTTTTAAGTCTTATTCGGTAGAAATAACAAACGAACATAAAAATCAAAAAATATAAACCCTTACCAAAACTTAATAACGATGGACGTGATAAAGTAATGAAGAATGGAAGAGGGACCAAAGATACCAGAGGGACAGTCGAACTCCTATATTGAAAATAAACTGACAACACCAATGGCTAAAAGTAAAAAAGACAAACTGACAAACAATATTACAAAAGACACAACATAGAAAACTAAAAACTAAGCAACACGAACCCGATCAAAACCTGGGAGTGAAAGTTAGAAACATCAGTCTTATTTCGATATTATGTTTGTTCTATGCCTTGACAATACTTTTAAAGAAGACTGAATGGATATCATCATTTCAAACGGCGCCTCAATTTCATAAATATGTATGCACAGAAATTAAAGTATGCAGGAAAATTGAACTTTCTATTTACAAATCATCATTTAATTAGCTTCATTGCAATGTTTGAACATAAGTTTTAACACGAATCAGCAATGTATGTGAGCGTCATTCATCAGTTGCCCTACATCAAAACTGTCTAAGGACAAAGAATAATATGTATTTTATGGACCAATATATATAAATATATAAAGATAAACAAATTCTTAATGTAAAATTGCAGCTCTTTTAAAGTTGTATAAAAAAACCATAGCTCAAAATTCCTTTCTTTGGTGTATTACGAAATCCTAATTATACATCTACTAAATGTTTTAAAATCTCATGACTGTACATTTAGAACATCAGGCCTACTACGAACTTTCGCTGATAGGTTGAAAATAAGTATTTTGTAGATCCCCAGGTATCGTCGTATAATGATTGTAATCGTCGTCTTCTCGTGGTATGTTATAAACACGCACCTCCTCTTTCTGATTTGAATCCAATCCATAACAAACTCTGAAAATAAAAAAATTAATCATCAATAAAAATTACTTGATTTGCATTATTCATGTCGATTTTTTGTTTGTATTCTTTTACTAATAGCTAAATTTAAATATAGTACTGTCAACCAAATATATTTTTTACAAGCGAATTTTTTTAGCTACGTTCATTTGTTAATAAAAATTAAAACTTTGATATATCCTTTTGTGTTACGATGCTAGATAAAAACTAACGCGGAAAGGTATCACCCAGGCACCGAAATCTGGAATTCTTTCAAACCTACGTGAAGTCATTTCTCAAAAAAATAATATAAGGAGATTACAAGTTCAGCGCAATTTGGGTACCTTATGAAATTGTAAAATGGGACAGAATTGATAATGATACAACCATCAACCAGATACCAAAATGACGTAGATCTATAAGGAATTATTGGCCATCATAAGGCATTTGGTGGTTCTGATTATTGTCATGTGTAATTAGAACAGGACATTTTAAGAAAAAACAATTGTGGGTTGAACCTGGTTTTGTGGACAGCCAAACCTTCCGCTTTTATGGCTTTTATAAGTATTGTATTTGTAACTGATCACTGAATTATATTTAAGCCATTTTTCATATTGACAAGCTTTGTCAAGTATTACCCGGTAAAACCAAGTAAAACCTGAATTTTCAAAGCATACATTACTGGAATGGTCAGTTTTTATAAGGCCCGGATTTTTGGAAACCTTGCTTTTACGTTTTTAAGATGAGACAAAATGAGACAACCACGTCCTCATCATTTGCCACACTCTGCAACAGGATCTATAATTTATATCAATCAAATATATAATAAACATAAGTCATAAAGGAAAGTAACACGTGCAAGTTTGTAACTGAATTATTGTAAATAACAAAAGGTCAACAGAAAAAACAGTTATCCGCAAAGTTATGGTTAATGTAATAAAGAAGAGCTGAATGTAGTCAGGTCAATTCCCTGTATCATTTGACGACCAACATAAAGGGATAAACCTCTATTAATAGGTCGTACTATATAGGGTCGCTTTCACCAACAAGATACTGAATTCAAGAATTTGTAAAAACATTGCAATAAAGTTCTAAACAGTTTAACATATAGCTTTTCAATGTCTGTACTCACTTTACATGTTTTCCTTGCTTTTTGCCTCGACCAATTGTACATCCTAGAATAAAACAAAACATATCTTTATTAAACATAAACATGTATTTGCTAATACTGATTAATCTTTTTGAGAATTTGATTTGTTTTTTATATATTTTACATTAAAAAATTAAATTGGTAAGAGGTACTACTGCTTTTAAAACAGTAAACTCGAATTAATATATATATATATATATATATATATATACTAAAAATAGAATTCTGTGTCCTTACTAGTAGGAATGTAAATAAGATTAAATTTCAAAATGCTCTTAAAGTCCTTTAATTCTCTACATTTTTCTCCAACCGGTTTCACATCTTTGTGATAATCATGGATGAATGTAACTAACGGTAACTTAACGTCACGATTATTAGTGTGTAACGATACATTAAAGGATTACAGATTATATCGGATATGTCCCTTATGTCGTAACTACAACCTGCTTTCTATTAACGAATGTGACGTACCGAATTAGACAATTTACCGAGTTTGTAATTACATGAGCAACACGACGGGTGCCACATGTGAAGCAGGATCTGCTTACCCTTCCGGAGGACCTGAGATAACCCCAAGTTTTGGTTGGGTTCGTGTTGCTTAGTCTTGAGTTTTCTATGTAGTGTATTGTGTTCTTTTATTTGTCTGTTTGTCTTTTTAGTTTTTAACCATAGCGTTGTCATTTTATTTGAAATTTGAAATAACGAAATGTTGTAAAACTGATTTATTGCCTGTAGTAGGTGGGAAAGTTTGAAGAATCCTAATTCAAAAAACAAAGTGTGACGAAAGGACACGAGGAAACATGAACTGTAATTTTCGTTATCATTCAGTCAAAATCAATGTTCTAAAATATTTAATAATGTTTGGAGAGAAAAACAAATGTGCCGATAATTAAATTAAAACACAATCAAATATTTGATATGATATGTACAAAGAAATATGTGCGTAAAATCCTAGCAGAAAATTGTGTGGATACTTATTATTAGTAAGTCATTAGCATGTATGTTGTTAATTTCTATGTCATTTTGGTCTCTAGTGGTGAATTGTCTCATTGACAATCATACCATATCTTTATTTTTTATATGCAGCGTTTGAGAAACATTTTTCTTATTAGCTTAACCTTACCATTTCTGTAACAAACTATTGCAATGATTAATACGAAGAGCAGCAATAATGCCACAAATCCTATCACGACATACACAATAATGCTCTGTTCTTCTTTATCTAAAAGTAAGTTATACGTGTTTAAATCTTTAAAAGCAAACCACAACAGGCTAAACGAACAGTTTCGATAAATGTAGTAATGCAACAGCTTTGAACAACAAGATTGCAGATAAAAAAATATTAACACAGATCAATACATAGAATCTAAACAACGGAAAATTTACTATTATCTATTTACTATTTCAAGTTTGGCAAATATTTCCGTATTTCTCATATGAAAATTGATAACATCGATTTCATTCCATATTTAAAGAAGCTGTCTGAAATTTATTTAAATATTGTTAAATCATGGATAAAGAGGTCAGCATCCATAAATTAGCAAATGCCTTTTTTCTAATCTGGATAAATAGCAATATTATTTTTGTAAAGGTTTGATTAAAATGGTACTATAGAAAAAACTTAAAAGAAAAAAACTCCATGTCAGAATTTTGCCATTTAAAAGAAACTTTTCCAAGGGAAGGATTTAAATTTTAAAACAAGGAAAATTAAATAAAAATAAAGTTAAAGCAATTGATATATTGATTATAATTGTCATATTAAAAAAAATTTAGAACCGGTAGATACCAGGAAAATTGTTATGTTAAATTGACTATGTCACTGATTATGATGAAATGTTTCATATAACTTCGATTTGCCATACTAAAACTAACAAGAGGCTATCAAGAGCCTGAATCGCTCACCTTCAATTTTTTTGTTTAAATCATTCATCAATGATTATTTTTGCTTTTCAGTGTGTGCTAAAATATGCCATTCAAACATTCTTTGTATCTGTCATATTTTCTTCACAGGCAAAAATAATGCATTTTACCCCTAGCAACATTGTCTATTTTTCTTGAAGTAAAAGGAAATGAAAGAACATTTAAAATTAATAATAATTAGAGTTATCTCTCTTTGCATATTTTAAGTCAGTGTGTAGAAACCAAAAAAATAACTAAATCTATACAAATTAGCAATGGCGACCATGTTTGTTGATAGATCAAAACTTCGGATAGAATTTATAAACTAGATACCCTAAGGAACATTCAGTTAAAATTTGGAAGTATTTGGCCTACTAGTTTCAGAGGAGAAGATTCTTGAAAAACACAAACTTTATTTTATACACCCTACTGATCATTCAGTTGAAGTTTGGTTGAATTTGGTTGAGTAGTTTTAGAGGAGAAGATTTTTTAAAGTTAGCAATTATGATGAACAAATTGTGAAAAATTGTCATTAAAGGACAATAACCCCTTAAGGGGTCAATTGACAATTTTGGTCATATTAACTTATTTGTAGATCTTACTTTGCTGATCATTTTTGCTGTTTACAGTTTATCTTTATCTATAATAATATTCAAGATAATGACCAAAAACTGCAAAATTTCCTTAAAATTACCAATTAAGTGGCAGCAACCCAACAATGGGTTGTTTGATTCATCTGAAAATTTCAGGGCTGATAGATCTTGACCTAATGAACATTTTTACCCCGTCAGATTTGCTCTAAATGCTTTCGTTTTTGAGATATAAGCCAAAAACTGCATTTGACCCCTATGTTCTATTTTTAGCAATGGCGACCATGTTTGTTGATAGATCAAAACTTCGGATACAATTTATAAACTAGATACCCTAAGGAACATTCAGTTAAAGTTTGGAAGTATTGGTTTAGTAGTTTCAGAGGAGAAGATTCTTGAAATAGTTTACGACGACAGACAACGACATACGACGACAAACGACGGACGACGACGGACGCCAAGTGATGGCATAAGCTCACTTCGGGCCAGGTGAGCTAAAAATTTATTTTCTCATAATTTAAATAATTGAATTTTCAATACAGGGTGAGCACATTCTATTAAAAAAATAACATAAAATCAGCATAAACATTTGTCTTAAAATTATTAAATCTTCAATTTCGAATAGTTACATAGATTTTTCTGCTTTGTTTCAATACTGTAGGTAATAAAAGAGTTTAAGTTGAATGCCGCTTTAAATAATCAAATGTGTGTCTGGAAAAGCTGAATCCTGAATCCTGATTAAAACCAATTCAGTGAATTTAAAAAAAAAGCACATTTCATTGTCATACAACATACCGTTAATTGTCAACCGTATACAAACTGATTGGGGTACTTTGTTATTGAACAGATAACTAACATCACAGCAAAGATTTTGTCCATTTTTGTCAGACGATGGAGTCAAGCTCAAAGTACCAGTCACTGTATAACTTCTATCAATAACATCATAAGACTGCAGGATAATAAGATTTTTTGTGTAATATTTGTCTTGGATTCTCATAGAAATAGTCGGAGCAGGATATCCATTAATTGAAAAACAAGTCCATGTTCCTGACGATCCAGAGATTAGGTTCGACGGTTCGGTCAGAATTGGGACTTTTGGTGCTACTAAAATGACACAAAAAAGCAGACATTTAGTATCTTTACATATTAAATATCACCAAATAATGTATAAAACACATTTTTTTGACTAGTTATCATTTTAAGTGCAAGTCACGGTTAAGAATATAACAATCGAAGGCCTGGTAGAGAATAGAGGAAGTAATAGTTAATCGATGTTCAGATTTCGTAAGCTGATTCATCTTAGCAAGCCAAGAGTTACGATCCACTTCCCTCCTGTCCATCCTTATTGAGCCAACATTTGTGATAACAATGTTGCGCCACCTATCGGTAGATTAAAGTCACGGCCATTCCGAATACATTATTGCTTACCAATGGTAGCACTAGAACTCTTCAATGTGGAGGTAAAATGACGGTAGCGTCTATATTCTACACACTTGGTTAAGCAGGAAACGAAAATATACATTGACATTTATGCATTTGTGCGAGAAACATACACATGAACTTCTATTAGTTTATTAAAAACATTCAAATTGTCACTAAATATAGTCGTATGTTAAGGGATGTAAAGACTTGTTGCACAATAAGCGCGTGGCAATTGTTTACATAAACTTTCTGCATGTACGAGTGATCATGTTATATGCGCCTTTTGATTGGATGCAGCGAGTTTTGACTGCAACCAATGAAAATTATTACCTTGTGTCACCGAAATTATATCTCAATCCACCAAGGGTCGGGAGAAGGGAAGTGGATCGTAACCCCTGGCTAGCGAAGATGAAGCTGAGTAAGAACACACATCATAACGTCAAACACTAACTACGAGATTCACACGAACTCCAAAAGGACCATGTGCACCGACAGAATAAGTGTCTACTGCTATGCATGCATCATTCACCATAAAATCAACATTTTGACAAATGTTACATTTAGGAATAAAAAAAACAATCGATGTGATAAATAAAGGCAAACAGCAGTATACCGCTGTTCACTAGCTATAAAAAGATGAAGCGAAAACAAATCCGGGTTACAAACTATAACCGATGGAAACACATCAACTATAAGAGGAAACAACGGAACAACAGAAACACTTAACTACAACAACAAAAAACACCAATATACATAAAAACGAACTATTTGATAACAACTGCCATATTCCTGACTTGATACAGAACAGTTTAAGAAAAATTGGTGGGTTGAACCTGATTTTATGGGTAAACCTCCCGTTTATATGGCAATATTTCAATTACCACTGAAGTGACAAGATTTCCTAACAGGAATACATGATAAATAATGTAATAGTACATAACAACATAGTAAACCTCCCATGAATTTACGAGAGTACACTAGTACACGACAAACGATGTATAAACTGTGCGTCACACGAATGTATTGACTCCAGAAAAAGAGAAGTAATGTTGTGACGTGTGTATTATCAAAGGTAATCAAGGATAACATATAAGGGGACTTTTCTGGTATCAAAGCATTTAAGACTGCTTAAACATGTCGTTATCAGTTAAGAAAAGACTTTCAACTTACGTGGCCTCGATTTAAGCCGTTCTTCACAGGTAAACAATGTGTTGGAACAGTTGGTTTGTGTAAGCAGCACAAAGGGGTCCGTGTAAATGATAATGTACGAAAAAAAGGAAGAACGAAAGGTACCAGAGGGACATTCAATTATCAAGTGAGATTTGTAAGCTTCATACAATTAGGGAGATGATATGTTACGCTAAAAAAAATTAAATGTTGATTGGAAAGTTGACATCATCACCTTTGTCGTCTATTCAATTTGTTATGCGTCCATCTGTGGCAATATGGTAGAAAGACACAAGCTTTTTTTCGGTTTTATACATAGTCCCAAGTACACTGATATATTTGACACACAAGCACTCATTGACGTACAAGTTATTTGGTGACATATGATCATCAATATATCTAAAAGTAAAAAAAAATGGCTTTGTCTTTGATTTGAAAGAAAAAGTGAAAACCTGATATGCGATTAGTAAAAGGAATTGTAATTCAAAATCTACCACATCCAACATTTTCTGAGTTTGATAAAGCTTTGACTAAGGGTGCAAATAGTGAAACTGTAGCTGTATCGCTATTTGTAGTAAGTACAGTTTTAGCTTGTACAACCACTTTAGTGTGTTCGGTAAACGGACTTTTGTTAACATCGTCTTGAATGCTAGAAGCTTATACGTACAATATAATTCGATGTGTGTTGTCGATGAAAGTGGCTTCTGTAAAACGCCATTGTCCACCTGACATTCAAACACTTCTAGGTGGTCTTCCAAACTAACAGTTAAAGTTAGAGTTGTTGTTGTTACTCCGCTATCTGTATATTTACGTATACCATTTGTGAGAACATTGTCATCTCTCAGCCAATTTACTGATGGTAAAGGATTTCCTCCTATTGACCTGCATGATAATGTTACAGTATCACCTACATCATAAAAGTGTGATCCTGTGATCTGTGGTTGATCTGGAAGGTTGTTTGAAGCTATCAAAGAAAATAAATATTTGTTTTACAGCTGTTCATGTGATATAGGAAACTTGTATGTTAAATGTATTTGATACTAAGCCGTTGCGCGATAGGGTAAAGTCATTCTAATTATATGGTTTTATAATTTTTTGTCTATATCTAATATATTTTTTCTTTGTTGAAATAGTTATTTCTTTTTAATAGTGATTAAGATCTTCAGCTGGCCCCTTAACAAATATATACTAGTTCAGTGATAATGAACGCCATACTAAAATTGTACACCAGAAACTAAAATAAAAATAATAAAAGACTAACAAAGGCCAGAGGCTCCTGACTTGGGACAGGCGCAAAAATGCGGCGGGGTTAAACAAGTTTATGAGATCACAACCCTCCTCCTATACCTCTAGCCAATCTAAGACTCAGACTCATAAGTATCAGTCTAATAACACAGTTTTAAAAAAGCTGATAAAAGTACGACGTTCAACAGCATTGAGGACCCTTTATATAAAATAAGCATAGCTATGACTGCTAGTTTAAGGGGAAATACATACGTTCAAATGTGAGATATGTTGTCTTTACTTGTGGTCTCCTAAGGAATCCATTATCGACCTGACATTCATATACCTCATGGTCATCATTTGCAGTTGTTGCAAAAGTCAAATTTGTAGTTGTTATATTACCAATAGTTGATGTATTAGTACCAGACGAAACTACAATATCATCTCTCAACCAAATTACTGATGGTGGTGGATTTCCCCCAGAAGAACTACATGAAAGAATAACAGGTATTCCTGCCTGAAATGCTAATGATCTACTGGTTTCAGGTTCACCTGGAGCTCTTCTGATCGATGCTAAAATAATAATGTTTCCTATTAGAACTTTTCTTCCACAATGTAGATTATTATTTCAACGTGTAGAGGCAAAAATTAGTTTGAAGTACTAACATAAAAAATAGATATTAACAGTCAAAGTATACAACATTTTAAACGCAAGAAACAAAATATAGTGATAAACAACAATCAATAATCAACTAACAAACAGGATCATGATCAAGCAACGGATATTCTTTTTAAAAAGGTACACAGCCAAAAACATTTTTATCTGAATTTCACTTGAAAAAAATATACTAGGCAAAAAAAGAAACGTTACATGCTCATAAGATCATTTATTTTTTTTATAACAAAAAAATGATAACACAAATTTAATGGAATAGTTAGCTAACATGATTTTGGAGAGAACAATAACAAGGTTTCTTTATTGAAAACAATATTGCACATTTTCGGACAATTTTAACAGGACGAGAACAGAATTCGGATTTACATGGCAATACCTTGTATGACACCCTCTTGCATTTATGACCGCCTGACACCTCCGTCGCATGGAATCAATAAGACGTCGAATACAATCTTTGGGGATGTTGTTCCATTCCCTGAAAAGTGCTGTGTGTAGCTGGGCTAGCGTTTCCGGTGGATTTTGGCTATTTCTGATACATCGTCCAAGTTCGTCCCAAAGATGTTCAATTGGTGATAAATCTGGAGACATTGCTGGCCAAGGCAACACACGAATATGGTTTATCTCCAAAAAGGTCATCGAAATGTGTTCCACGTGACAACGGACGTTGTCCTGCTGAAAAACGTGGTTAAAACGATGTCTTCGGAGAAACGGGAGAACAAATTTCGTCCCTATACCGTGTTGCATTTAGGTTACCAAAGATGATTTTTGAGCTCGGTGCGTTCCTGGTAGGTAATTCCGCCCAATACCATGATTCCGCCACCACCAAACCGATCTGTTTCCTGCACACACGCATCAGAAAGTCGTGCATTACGTCTCCGGTAGACACTGGCTCTGTTCTGCTCTAAATTTCAAGTTTTCAAGAATTTAGATTCATCGGTAAAAAGAACCTGTCTCCATGTTTTCCTATTCTATCTAATCAGTACCCGTGTCCATTGACGTCGCGCCATCCTGTGACGCTGCGTAAGGATGGGTCCCTTCAATGGTCGACGAGTTCTTAGACCAACTTGACGCATTCGGTTACGAACTGTTTGAGCAGATATTCTGTTGTTATGTCTTCCGTGGGTTTGTCGTGCAGTTTGTGACGCGTTTACAAATCGATCCCGGAGATGAATGATGCGGATGTATCTGTCTTGACGTAACGTCGTTTCACGTGGCCTGTCACTACGGGGGCGATCATTTGTTGTGCCAGTATCTCTAAGACCAGTCTTTAGCCTTGCAATAGTCATTCTAGAGACATTAAAATGATTTGCAACCTGCACTTGAGTCATTCTTGCTGCCAACATCCCAATAGCTCGTTCTCTCTCATTTTGGCGTAGACGGGGCATTGTTTTACGTGTAACTTTCATTTTTTTTTAATGAGACCTTTTGTTAACAATCGTGTTCGACACAATAAATGACAAAAAGGACAACTCGATTCAAACTGTATACAGGTAAATTTTTGAAAAATGGTTATTTGTTTGACATCAGAAAATGACGTTACGTCATTTCCGATATTTTTATAAATGAGTAAATTTGATAGATAAATCATTCAGGTTACTAGTTTTAATCATGAACATATTTGAAATTAATATATGTGATATTTTCAAATTAAAAACCAACGTAATGTTTCCTTTTTTTGTCTAGTATATAAATGATGTCCAAGTTGAAAAATATTACCCCCACTTATAACTTTTGTTAACAGCTTATACCTTGAACTAAATATATCATATTTTCCTTTAAAAACCTTCACGTTCTTAAAATAAATTCTACATTCACGTGAAATTCACGTGAACATTTTCATATTAGATTTGGGTTAAAAGGTTCATATAAAATTCACGTGACAAATTTAAAGTTTAAAACAATTTTACGTTAAATTAACATGTAAGCTCGTTAAACGTGAATTTCACGTGAAATTCATGTGAGCGAAATTTGCCTGTGTAAGTATATCTTCCTCTTAGAATAACAGTCGTAGTTACAAGACAATAACAACCAAAACCAATGAGTAAACAAAGACTCATTAAGCCAAAAGACATTTACATCAACAGTTACAAATAATAAATATTTTTGTGATGACGCTTTCAGTTTGTCTTAGACTTATGTTTTTTTATACCTTTTTGTCATCTTCCGTCTTTGCAATGTTGTATTTTATTCTTTAACTTCATTTAGAACTTAAAAACCAATATCAGTAAAAGTTTACAAAATGTGCATTCAACACAGTTCTCAGTTTCAAAATCAATAGATACACATTACCACACTTAATTTTTTTTGTATTCCAAATACATGATCAAATGCGAAATTCAATATGGAAGTACAGTTTACCTTCTAGAACTACAAGTATGACAGGTCTACTCATAACTTGACGCTTCCCATTATTTGCTCGGCATTTATAAATGCCCTCATCATTTTCTGTAACGCTATATATATTTAGATTAGGGTTTGTTGCAGAATTTATTACTTGTCTCTTAGCATTATTTGTCTTCTGAGCTATTACTTCAACCTTGTTACCATTAACGGACGTTTTTGTCCAGTCCCATTTAATAGCGCGTGGCGTGCCGCTTACTTCACACAGTATGGTAACTATAGAGTCGCCTTCTATAGTTGAATGTGTTTTCAATGAAGCGGTTATAATAAAAGCACCTGTAATCAAAATAAAAATTGTTCAATTTGTCCTGATGTCTGTAATATATAAGATTATTGTATAAATTTTGAAAATTACACGCATAATTTCGCCTGATGCGCATTTTGTCTTTGAAATAAACGTCACTGGAATAAATTAACAGGTGTGAAGTCTGATTCAGTTATAGAGAAAAGACCACTGGAAAAAAATCCAATTGTATGCCCAATTTTGAAAAGTCCACACATTTCCTGAGTAGAACTACTATTGTACGTTTAGAGGGGCTCGCGGGTATAAATCATTTTTTTGTAAGTATAGGATCAGGGGCGTAGCAGCCGGTACGGCAGGTACGGCACTCGCCGTACCAATAATGTTCGTTGGTACGGCATGCCGTACCTAAAATTTATATATAAAATATAAAAAAAAAACAAGGGTTTTCAACGGAAATAAAAAAAAAAGATATTACAGAAAAAAATAATGATAGAAAAGTCCATGTAGAAGTCATACCAACATACGGTATACATTCATAAGCAAAGTTCGAAAACTCGTATAAGTAGTATATAAGATAACGAGTAATTGCCCTGTATTAATCAAAGTACGGAATTGTTTACTTACAAAAGATTTTCATTGATCATGCATATGGTCATGAACAGTCATAGTACTATCAATAGCATGTTACTGCCTTCTATAATTGTTCTGGTTTAAACACAAATGGCATGGAAGAATCAAAGTTAGAACTCTCAAATGGAGAAACAAACGTTGTGCAGCAAGTATGGAATTTTGTGCGACTGGCATACAAGATTAAAGTTTAGCAACCTATAAAACCAGTTTTAGTCCAGAATTTTCTCCTTTAGAAAATACCTGTACCAAGTCAGGAATATGAAAGTTGTTATTCATTCGTTTGATGTGTTTGAGCTCTTGACTTTACCATTTGATAACGGTATTTTCGTTTTGAATGTTCCTGGGCGGGGTTCAGTATTTTTGCTATTTCATTTTTTTGCAATAAAAATATTGTCAGTTACTCTGTATGCATGCACCTTAAAGTTTAAGTAATAATGACTAAAATATAAACGAGTTGTCCCAATTTTATTGCGTGTCGATCTATCCGCTACAGAGACAAATAAACGATCTGCACAGTGTTAAAATGCACATTCTGCTTGTAGGCACCAAGACGATCGGAATATAATCCAACTTCAACAACATCATACAGTAACACACTTTTACTGTTTTATTAATAGTCATGTGTTGGTAATATCTATTTGGCGTGGCTCGGTACTGATACATCCCGCCACCGTGGATATAAATATAGCAGTCACATAGTAGACGTGCCAACCTTTGCATGATCCTAAAAAATAAAGTACATAATGATAGACCAGTCCTAGTCGCAGTGATTTGTTTTTGTTTTAGTCACTGAAGCCCTAAGTCTGATCTTCGACGGTTTACAAATACGTTTAATGCTATTAGAAAATGCTATTCCATTATATTCCCTGAACTCCTAGCATCTAACTGTTATGTATTTTTTTTCCCGGTTACCAACCTTTCCTCCTGAAATACCTGGGGGTTTTTTCTTTAAAAAAATACCTTTACTCAAAACATATTATATAAAAAAAAAACATGTACATATATATATGTCATATGCATATAATTACAGAAATACATTAATACTAAGGGATTCGAATCAGTATTTCTTTTCCCGGTTACCAACCTTTCCCCCAGAAATACCTGGGTTTTTTTTCTTTAAAAAAGATACCTTTACTCAAAACATATTATATAAAAAAAAACATGTACATATATACATGTCATATGCATATAATTACAGAAATACATTAATACTAAGGGATTCGAATCAGTATTTCCCTTAATATATTAATCGGTCTCCCTGTAAAAAAAAAGGCAAATAACTGCATATAAATTTTTTTTCTTCTGATCTTTCCTGTATGATATGTACCGGGGTGGTGTGTGTCCAGGACTTTGTCAAGACTGTCTCACCCAATTACGATCCTAACCATGAAAATTTATACTATATATTCCAAATGGCTTTGAATCTACTAAAATTTTTGAACTTGTTTAAACACAAGTAGATTTTCCTCTTATTAAAATTGAGAATGGAAATGGGGAATGTGTCAAAGAGACAACAACCCAAACATAGAAAAAAGCAACAGCAGAAGGTCACCAATAGGTCTTCAATGTAGCGAGAAATTCCCGTACCCGGAGTCGTCCTTCAGCTGGCCCCTAAACAAATTTAGTTCAGTGATAATGAACGCCATACTAATTTCCAAATTGTACACAAGAAACTAAAATTAAAAATAATACAAGACTACTAGTAACAAAGGCCAGAGGCTCCTGACTTGGGACAGGCGCAAAAATGCTGCGGGGTTAAACATGTTTGTGAGATATCAACCCTCCCCCTATACCTCTAGTCAATGTAGAAAAGTAAACGCATAACAATATGCACATTAAAATTCAGTTCAAGAGAAGTCCGAGTCTGAAGTGTAAACTTAGATGGACCAAATCTAATATCGTCCGGAAAAGCATTTCAGGATCGAATGACTGACATAAGAAATGCTGTTCTACACTTTAATATGTTGTGTGTCATTCGTTCGTCTTGTGTCATAGTTATGAATATTACACAGTTGTTAAGGAATAATATCGCTTAAATAATGAGGGGTCTTATTGTGAAACATTTCATGTTTTTTACGTCTTTCTGATAGTAACTCCCATCCTGTTTCGTTGTATAATTTGTTTATGTACGATAACTTAGTACTTAGTAACTTAGCGAAGCGGATTATATAAAATGTGAAGAGTCAAAAATTAATTTTATGTGTCAATAAATTCAAAATAAGTTATTGCCATTCATTATAAATAAATTTCTATCAAAAAAAAGGCTCAAAGAACTTTTTATATTCTTTATATTAACCATAACAACGTACAAACATCTTGGCGTATGAATACACAACGTCAGAGTGGGCGTGTCGCCATAAAAATTGACAACATTGAAAATAAAACTAATACTTTTAACCAATCAGAAGACAGTAAATACACCAAATTTATTTATATACGGAATGGTGCTCATTTTTTTTTTCTGTCAAAACATTTCAAGTATTGTAGGAGCATGACAAGGCCTGGCAAGGTGTCCAACACAAAGTTAAAGTGCGTGTATTTATTTTAGTTAAGATGTTCAACGGCCTTCAACTTTTTGGATAAAGTTTAATTGCTGCCTTTTCGACACGATTCATGTTTCAAATTCTGTTTTCTATAGTTTGAAATTGAATTAAACACAAAAGAGTAAAATAATTGCGCATAAAACTAGTTTTTTTAGGAACGAAATTTAAGTGTCAGGAGATTGTCAGAATGCAGGATTCAAGTTTCACTTTTTATCATAAATTTTTATGATTTTGATTTTAAAAAAAAAGAGTCATACTTTAAATTGTTACCCATAAAACTAGGGTTTTAGAGAATCAAATTGAAGTGTCTGGAGGTCGTCAGAATGCAGGATTTTGCACTATTTATTAAAATTTTCTCGGGGGCCTTGAGCGGCCCCCGAACCCCTTGCCGCATAACCGCCTCTACGAGGCGGGATGCGTCGCTTCGCGACCCATCATGATTTCCTGCCGTACCAATATAAATTAGGATGCTACGCCTCTGAGGATTTCGCTATATTTTTCTATAAACGAAAAATTAAATTAAAAAATGGGATCAGCGTTCAGTTAAAGCTCACAATCTACCTTCGAAAAAAGCAAACATTTTTGTAAAGGTACTTTTCTCCGTTGAACTCATAGAAGAAATTGAGGTTATATATAAATAAATATTACTTTTTAGGCTAATTTTAATAATAAAAAGAAAATACAGAAATTGCTGAAATTTTGCAAAAGTTTAGTTTAAGTACAGCTTAATCGAAAACAATAATAAAACATATAAGTCACTGATGAGTTGAAAAAGACATTTCAATTTTAATGCAAGAAATTGCGTTTTTGCACCAGAGGGAGATAATTTGGAGCCTTTTCAATGATATATACATTTGTACATTTCAAAAGTCATCTGGGGCCAAAACGAATTGATTTTTATAGTTGATTTTTGTACCATATGATAAAGTAAAGACTAATAAAGTAATAAATAAAATTTGTATTGAAATTTTTGTACCCTCGAGCCTCCTTAATTATTCTAACATTTTCTGATTATCATAGAAAATGAACATACATGTATCATTTATATTGTAAATCAGCACATGAATTGTGACTCCTAGACTGATAATATTATTGGGAAAGCAAGCATTTCTTTCAACAATTCGGTTGTACCGTGAAAATCCCGCAACCGGAGGCGAGCTTCAGCTGGCCCCTGACCAAAATGTACTTGTTCAATAAAAATGGACGTCACACTGAACTCAAAAACTTATCAATCTTAATCACTATAAAATTTAAACAACTAACTATTTCAACAAAGAAAAACAAAAATGTTATATAGACACTCTAAAAACAAAGCATATGAGCAAAATATGAAAGACAAGAATATAAATATTAACATATTACCATAGCACAATAACATAAAGGCGGGTTTAAAAATACCTAACCACGCTAATAAACTAAATTACCAAACAATGGATTGAGCAGTTAAGGTTAAAAACATACACAGACAAATAAAAAAACACTACAACGCGGTAATAAGATAATAAACAATGTCAGTACCTAGAATATATACCTCAAGACCGCCATGTATCATTTGTGATGTTGATAAGGAATATTCATAAACAATGTCTTGGTATCTTCCGATGGACTTTTTTAAGTGATATACCAAATCACATATAGTACGTCACATCCAGTTTCTTACGAAAAAAACGGTCAAAAAGTATTCCCTCTTGTTTGACAATTGTAGGAAATTACCCTTGCCTTTCATTGCAAAAAACTATTTCTGAGTCATTAACTTCTATCTTTGGTGTTTAAAAGCACTATACTTTTTTTTATTTGCTGTTTCTACAAATTATTTTGGAAAGTTCAGGTGACATGTTAACTTAAGCCTGTTAACATGAAAAAACGGGTGACAATTTCATTGTTTTTCCTTCCCGTGGTAGTTATTATCCTATATGCAATGCAAGGTTAAATGCACTTTTCACTGTATACATAACTGGACACGGTAAAACTTTACTTATGTCAATTATTTCTTTATTTGAAACATTGATAAATTCTGCACTATATTTTAAAAAGTGACAATTTAACAAAGATTTATAGGGTAAAATCATTGGTGGTATTACTCTTAAATTGGAGGCTGCATATGCACCTCTGTCCTTGTATATACTCTTATCATTTTTAATTCCATGATATTTCACTCAAATATATCAAGATTGAATTATTCTGAGTCGATTGAGTCTCGAAAACACATTTTAGAGAAAATAGCCTTGAAATAGGAATATACTATCATAGGCAGAGCAAGCCATACTCATTGTTTTTAAGGAGCTTTTACTAACGTTATCTCCCTATTTCCTATATTTGGCTATACAACAAAACTGTTTCCCAAAGTAATTATTTAAGAAATATACAGTTATAAGTAAATGAAATGGTTTGAAGCAACAACAAATTATTTTTTGAAACGGAACGACTTTTCATCCCTCTCTGGAACGCAGCGTAAATTTGAGTCTTACTTAAGGACTTCTTGAAACCTCCATGGATCGAGTCAGTAAAAGTGACAAGTTCATACTGCTTGAACATTATAATTACTCATTTATTATCATATTTTTACAAAAATATGTGAAATTTACCAAATAATTTTTATTTATTAGCCTAAAATGTAAACATTTTGAGGAAATGATAGGTATAAATAGACCATAAAGGACATTATAATAAAGGTATCTTAGTGGCTTTCGTCATCATAGAGTCATCTTTTGTATTATATTCAACTTTTTTTGTGCAGATGAGATGAAAATTGGATAATTTAACCAGTATTTCACAGGGAATTGAGCACATTCAATTTATTCAAGAAAAATATATTTTTTAAGAAAAAAAATAAGACGTTCTTTGAAATAATCCTGGTTCGTCAACTTTCTGCTTAGACACTGGTGACTTTTCATAAATTTTGAGTAGCAGCAGCAAGCTCTTGAATACCGAATGAGTTGGGAAATGTGTATCCCATATGCAGGTGAAGTTCTGAGTTCTGGTACTGAGATGACCGCATATATGAATGTCAAATGCGAGATAAAAGTCTGCAAATGAGGCGTAGAAAGACGTTTATGTTTTTGTTTTGTTTCTAGTTCTGGAGGATATATTAATGAAACCCAATCTGAAACGTTTGCATTTTTAATGGAAAGAACATAATCAATACATCTGAATGTGAATTTCAATGATCTTGCTTCTTTGAATTTTATGCTTTTGATAAGTATCTGAAGGAACTCCGACTCATATGAAAATCAGAAGAGGGCGGAAAGGAGAGGCGCACAGTTCGTTTCCACAGGAATGCCGGCAATTTGTTGAAAAAGTCTGCCTCTAAATTCAATAAATATGTTGTCAAAGTCTTCAAAGATGCAAGGCTTTCATTTTACTACGACAGTAGCACGTTTTTTTCTACACAAGAATCTACAGTCTACGGACGCCACTATGATTCAGTAGAGCGTTATTGAATATCTTATATTATTCCATATTGATAAAACTTTAGTAGGTTTTTCTATATGAATGGGATTTTGAATAAATAAGCATATTCACCTGCGGAAAAAGGATATTCACCGCGCATAACGTCGCGTGCTTTTACCTGCACTATTTTGGTAAAAAAACGATTAATGTACAATTGGTTTTGGTTAATAATTGCCATTACATACATTTCTCTCGGAATATGGAATAAAACAATTACTGTCTTTTGTTTCGGTAAATATGTGGTTTAATTGACTTTTGAAAAACTGATATTCACTTCGGCCGTTGGCCTCAGTGAATATCAGTTTTTCAAAAGTCAATAAAACTACACATTTACCTCATCAAAAGACAGTAATTGTATAATATCTTTGTTACTAAGTACCAACGATATGTCCCATTAAGTGTAGCAACAATTTGATCATATATTGCCTGATTGTGAATTCACTGAGTGGGACCTATTACAGAATTGAACTTGCTATTAGGAACTGCTAACAGTTCCAAAGCAACTGCTTAAAGCTGTGTTTTTTAAACTTATGGTTACTGTGCAGCGATTTGCAGATTGCTGTTTTGTTTTTATTCGACATGCATTTATTAAATATGTCCCCATTCAAATATATAATATTTCTTTTTATGTTTAGTGTTTGTTTATTTTATATATTATGGTCGTGCATAATATCTGTATAACATCGGTTCTGTCATGGTTTATAACAAGTCTTTCTTAAATTGTCTATTTATAAATATAGAGATCATTGAGAAACTAAGGTTTCAATTCCCTCAGACACAGTTGACCTTAGATTGATTTGGCTATTATTTAAGATCTATTTTAGTACGACAGCTATTCAACTGTTTCGGTTTTTATACACCCTTGGTGTTGAAATATCCTGCTAAGGGAGTTCCTGTTAAAGGTAGATCCATAAAAGAGCTTCGAACGAATGTTTTTTATCAAGTGTTGTTTACTCTTTCAGAATTAGGTTTTGCATTACAATTACATTTGGCTTTAATGTTTCAAACCGTTGTTATGTATTTGCTTTCTTAGATATGTGTGTCTAAACGTATTTGATGGCTTATATTATCCATGAGAATAACGCTAGGAAATATTTCAATATATTTTGCTTTGCATCTTAGGAACATAATCAAAGGTGCAAATCTACCATGATCCAGTCTCAATATTCCACCTGTTTCCTGTAATCAAAATCAGAGTTTATTCATCACAAAACTTGAACACAACATATATCAACATGTACTTACTAATGAACCTAAGAACGCAGTATGTACTGGAACTCCTTCCAACAGCATTTGTAGCAACACACACATAGTTTCCATTATCGGACGATTGGAAATTCAGTATTGTTAATGAAGGAGTCAGAGTGTTACCACCAGAATATCTGGCAGAATTAAGTAAGCTTAATTTTTGTTGTCGATCAGAACCATGTGGTGTGAAATACCAATCAATGGCTACGGCTGCTGGTTCTCCAATGATAGTACATGTAATTAACTGAGATTGTCCTTGGAGGACATCAGCATCAGTTGGAGAAATTACAACAAGTGGTAAACCTGAAAGGTGATGGACAATATCAACCATCTTAATGATCAAAATATAACCACTACAAGCAATAAATATACTATAATTTCATCAAACTAAAATTTCTGTAGAGAGGATTTACCATTTGGAATTAATGCTTGATAAGTTAATTGCTTATTTACGAAAATCCGTCGGGGAGAACAGTAGAAATATTAATTTATCAAAATGAAGTTAAGTTTACATGCAAACAAATTAATGAAGCCTGTAATTCAGTGGTTGTCATTTGTTTCTGTATTTCGTTTTTTTATATTCTTTTGTGCTTAGGTCGTGCCGTTTGTTTTCTCCTTTTGAGTTATTCACGTTTGACTTTTTGTATCTTTTTGTGTCTTGCTGTTCGGAGTAGGTCTTTTCTTGTGATTGGCCGTGCGGTGGCCGTAGTTGTTGACTTCTGTGTCTTTTGGTCTCTGAAGGAGGGTTTTCTCATAAGTACTCATACTACATATTCTCATTTTACATATAAAAAAAATCTTTCAAATATGGTATCAAAAACGGAAAATTCTACTGTTGGCGTGTTGATCCAAAACACTTCCGGATGAATTTTCAATTTTATTGATGTACTTCGTGCAACAAATCTAAATGTTTATGATAACACGTTTTTTTACTTGTTATTGATATTTGTATATGGCTGTGTAATTCTAACTAAATTATATAATTTTACAAAGTGTTCATATGTATTACGAATTTAAATTTAAATAATCGGGTTTTTTAATCAATATAGAACTAAGGTTCATTTAAACACGTGGAATAGTGTGAACTGGAGATAGGAAAATAATGTATGAGGTGTAAATGAAAAAGGTATCCAAGGGCAAATCAAAATTCATCAGTCAAAGAGAAACCAACAACCCTATTGCAAAATATAAAAAAAACGAACAAACCAACAACAGTCTCACTGTCTGCCATACATATAAAACCGATCGATAACTAGAGTTCAGCAACACAAACCATTTCAAATACCTGGGATGATCGCTTGTGCTCTTGAACAGTTAGTATATTGTTCTTAACGTGTGCATCAGGCTTAGTATAGTAGGTAATGATTTGTTTAATAAATGCTTGTCCTAAGGAAAACAGCATCTTAAAATGACACATACGAATGCATTCAAAGTACAGTGTCAAAATTGTAGTAAACAAAAAAAAATGCCACATCAGTAAAACATTTTCTTTCAATTATAAATAATCAAATTTTATTATGTCAACGTTTAATTCAAAAATAAAGCTCGTTTACTTTGTCAGCTACAACTAGAACTAGAACTGACCTCCATTGACAATAAGCCTTGATTGTGTCTGGATTTCTAACCCTACAATGATTATCGCCTGACAAAAATAATCCTGTTCGTCTTCCTCCACAATATTATTGATAGTTATATTCGTAGCACTAGAATACATTACAATGCTGTATTTGCCTCCAGTAGATATTGTCGTTGTTGTACCACCAGTGATTGAACTTTTTGACCACAACCATGTTTTAGCCCCAGTTCCAGATAAAGTACACTCTATAGTGTATGAGGCATCTCCGTAAACAGCAGTCCCGTCTAAGGGTTTCACATGTATTGATATATGACCTACAAAATAAACAAAAGATGTAAAATGAAAATATCACTTAATAGTTTTATGTCACAAAATCATATTTTTAGGATTTATCTTTATTAGGAATGCACATACCTAAACATTTGAAATCCAAAGTTGCAGAGTACCTTAACACGTGAGGAACTTTATAACCAAACGGGGACTGGACATGAGGGCAAAATACATGCAGTAACATTTTAAGAACGACTGTAATTTTTGTTCCATCTTTGAAGAAATAACATCAAAAATGTCATGAACACTGAATTACCAGCGCAACGCTTTATTTAAAAGTGTGCACCACATTTTTAGGTTATTTCGAAAAGACAGAAAAAATTCTACAGTCTTCCTTATGATTTAATTCTAAATTTCATTTTTAAGGAGTAAATCATGAAAAAAAACTTGATAATATCACGGTCACATGACAAAATTATGTCTATGACCTGATAGACACCAATTAGAGGACGTGTTACATTCACATTTAAATTATTACATAATGACATTAAAGCTAATCCTAAACGTAAAAATGAAATAATCTTCGAAGTATACAACATTATAGAGTGTGACTCGTGGTGCTTGACCTTTCAGTTCATTACTGCCAACTTCTAACGTGTCAACAAATAAAGTCTATTCAAATTGAATACCTACAAGTATATAATGTTAATGTTGTGTTTATGTTTTGTCTATTTAAAAATCAATTTAAAAAAAAAACATTCGTTATGCACTGTACACTATGCCCATGCACCTTACACCTTACATCATTCTACCATATGCAATATACATGAAGAACTCGTGAACATGTCAATCCCCCTAACTTGACTGATTCCCCCGAACGTGACCGATTCCCCAAAAGGTGTCTATCTGACTTCACAGAACTGCAAAACATTTCTAAAAGGCTTCATATCGTGTCCTTATCTTAAACACACAATCGTGTCCATTTTGAAAATAAAAATCACACACGTATCTAATGAGTCCAGCACGTCTCCCTTTTACGAACGCTCTATTTTGTCCATATCCTCAAAACACCCAAACGTGCCCACCGTTATTAAACTGTGATTCAATATGATTCTGATGTAAGCTAATATGACGTTTTCCTTTGGCTTTGGAAACAAAGCCATGTTCTAATTCCAATAAAACATATTCTGCACGTGATTGACGTCACAAATATATTGCAACGTCAGTAGAATTTTGAACAACGCCGGAGATCAAAATGGACATTTTTGTTGGTTTTGCTTGCTAGGAAATTCAATAAAATTCTAAAAGTAAGTTTAAATGTATCTGTTCATTTTTAATCGTTAAACTGTTGATTTTCTATAACATTTTTGGTTCATCAAATCAAAATGGCTGCTTTTCGAGCGTGTATTATAGGTCCGCTTCAAAGTACAAAAAATATAAAATTTCCTATTAGAATCGAAATAATTCTATCATGTCATGCTCTATACTAATTTTTACATGGGTAGGCATTATAATTGTCAACATTTAACACCTCGCTAACGCTCGGTATTAAGATATTGACAAATATAATGCCTACTTATGTTAAAATGAGCATAGAGCATGGCATGAAATAATTATTTCATATGTTGTTAAATAAACATCCAATCGATATTATTACAGGAACCTTAGTTTTGTTTAGTTGTTGTCAAAACCAAGGGGGAAAAGACACCATTTCTGTAGAAAGCAGGCCTTGCGATATCCTTATATAGTATAAGATAGTTAGCGCTTCAGCAAAGTATATTAATGCAAAAGAATTGACTTAGTTAACGACAAATTTACTGTTACAAATTATTTCTGTTCGATCTAAATATGCATGGAATATTTGCCATTAAACATAAAGCAATCAACAGTCAAGAATTAATCCATGTGCTGCAAATTATCTTGCAACAATGCTAATAAATAACCACTTAATCAATAGTTCTGGTATTCTTTTTCTTTAATGCTGTTTGTTAGTGTGAAAGCAGACGTCAGTGATTTCATCCTTCACTGAGGATAGTGTATCACTTCTTGGACATTTCAAATTCGAATCACCTTTCAATTCAATACATCTTTCCTCTAGATTTTCTTTGATAGCAGCTTTGATCTTATAGAATCATTCAACCAAAACCCGACGTCTTCAATCATGTCCTCCATCATCACTGAGGATTTGAGACGTTTTAGCGTTTAACAGTGGACACGTTTTGGTGAATAACAAACATCGGACACGTGCATATTCAAAGTGGGGAATAAAAATCGGACAAGTTTTGGGCGACTTGTTATGTCTAGGACACGTTTGGGCGAACTAGACACGTCGAGGATTTACACCTTTCAAGAGCTGTTATTAAAAAAAATAATTTTAAAACATATGGAGTACTGTGATTAATGAATGATTATTATAAGCAATATAACTCAGTTGTTTAAAGCAGAGAAGAATGATATGGAGTAGCTAAAATATTTAAAATGAACGCTGTTGATTAATTGCAAACCAATATCTTCATAACATCTGTTATGAATATCATCTGAATTATCTTTGTTTTGTAATAAGCAAGTGTTCTTTGATTATCTTTAAAATGAACTAGAACACACCCGCGAAATCGCGGGCATATACAGTTTGTGAACTGTTGTAGGATGATTTTTGGTAAAAGTTATTATGTATGGAGAATTTCATAAAAGTATCAAAAGCCCTCTCCCTGTTTCCTTTCTGTTAAATTCAATTATTTTCGTGTTTATGGCCTCAGACCACAATTATTATTCTCCTTTGCTACAATGCATCTTTTGGTAAAAGTCAAATTAGATTAAAAAAAATTTGCACCGCTTCAAATATAAAATAAATGTAATTGCTTATATATAGACCATCATAGTCTAATAAAATATGCTTCTAGGACAACCCATCAGTGCTTTTTCTTTTGAGGGCCTTTTGAACATGCCAATGTTAGGTTATGAATCTAGTATTATAAATTACTAAAACCAACTAAGGCTAATTTGAGGGGTGTTCACCGTATAGTAGTTGTGGTTTTTGCGATGTAAACACCATGATATGGAGAACGCTCTGATTGGCTTATTTATTTTTCATTTTTGTTATCTATTATACAATTGGTTGTACTTGTGCATGATTCAAACCGGAATTCTTATCTATGACTTAAAGTCAGTCTGATGACGGAATCAATATCCGGACTCATTTTTTGTCGTTTTTCTTCAAAAATAACTCAATGAATAATCATAAGAATGGATGACAAATGCGACTATGCATGTTACCTATAAAACACAGAGGCATGATGATTAATTTATCGTGGAAGAAGCCACACACAAAATGAGGTCTTCTCGTTTAATAGTATAGATGTCTTTAATTGATATGCCTAATAAATTACCTGAAGTAAAGTCATTAAAATAAACGAATTGATAAGTGAAATGAACCATTAGTAAATTAAACTTAAAAGCAAGACAATATTTGTGAAATTTAAAAGGTAGAAAAATGATTAAAAACCAATTGTTCAGAGAACAATTGAAGATCTTTCCACTTCTAACGATTTATTTTGATATGAAAAAAGTAAAATTTGGCTTAAATATCATTTCCAGTGTCAAATGATAGCTAATTGTTTGCTTATTTTTTTAAAAAAACAGGTTTTTATATAAAGCAAATTAAATAAGGGAGGTAATTGTTACTTCCGGTTTTAAAAATGTCACTTCTGGTATTTTGATTTTTTATTGACACTGCTTTCAAAAATATATTTGTACATGAAATGAAAAAAGACACTTCCGGTTTACACAAAGTCACTTCCAGTTTGCTCTTTTTCAAAGTCATATGGCTTTGACTTTAATACACAGAGTCCTATAGCTTTATGATGTATAAATATGAATTGAAAGCAAAGGTCAAAATCTAGAACGTTGAATTTACCTATCACTTAGGCATCAATTTCAAGGTCATAAACCAAGGACCTCAAATTAAAAGACCCTAGGTCTTTAATATGTATGGTTAATGAGTTATTCCGCTTTACTCCTAATTCTATATACAACATAAAAGAGGGGCGAAAACTCCCATTTAATGTCTACGCACCTTTTCAACCAAAATTTATGAGATACGACATGTCACAAATGACAATTTAATAAAAATATGTTGTCAGTATCTTGTACAGTTCACTGGACGTTAAGCAACCAACAATCAATCAATCTTAAACAGTTTATGGAAAGAAGTGAGAATAAGACCAAATCAAAATTTAGAATATAATCTTGACTTTTGACCTTATTTTTTTGGACCAAGGACCTCAAATCCAAAGAACATTGTCTCTGTCTGTTTACAAATGTAAATCACTTCTATCCAATGTATAAGGGGAAATAACTCTCATATGGAGTCTTCGTGGAAAGTTCTATTGGTTTTCTTGTGAGAGTTATCTCCCCGAACACTTTTTTCTTGTGGCCACTTCTTTCCGACCGTAAAAGATTACGACAAATTTATTTTATCAAGTTGCTCGTTTCATCTTCGGGATTAGGATGACTTTTTGGATCGATGATATCCGAAGACTCCATATGAGAGTTATTCCCCTTTTGCATTTGATATAAGTGATCTGCATTTCTAACTTAAGTGATAGAGACCTAGGGTCTTATGATTTGAGGTCCTTGGTCCAAAATTAAGAAAATTAGGGAAAGGTCAAAGCTCAAGGTCACATTCTAAATTTTGATTTTGGCTTATTTTTACTTCTTTTCAAAAACCGTGTAAGACATCGACAACATATTTTTATTAAACTGTTATTTACAACATGTTGTAAGACATTTATTTTGGTTGGAAGGGAAAGCTGACATTAAATCAGAGTGTTTGCCCCTCTAATATTGAGAATCATGCGTATATAACACATTAACCATCCATATTAAAGGCCTAGTAAATTTTGATTTGAAGTCCTTGGTTTTTTCAAGGTCATAGGTAAATTTGATGTTCTAGATTTTGACCTTTGCTTTAAATTCATATTTATACATCATAAAGACTTTGTGCATTAGTTAACAAGTCATATTATCTTGATAAGGCAAACTGAAAGTGACATTGTGTAAACCGAAAGTGGTTATTCGTTGTATTTATTTCATTTTAAAGTATATAGAATAACATTGTTCTGAAAGAAGTGTCAATTAAACAATCACACAATACTTGAAGTGACATTTTTTCAAATCGGAAGTTACAAATTACCTCCCTTACCTCAAACAAAATTGTAAAGAAACCTTTTTTTTTTTCAATCAGCAAACAAAGAGCTATCATTTGACACACTAATTGACATTTTAAACAGTATTTTAATATTTTCATATCAAGATATATCCTAAGAGGTGGAAATACCTACAACTGTTCTCTGAACTTTTTTGTTTGTTTTTTTCTTTCGCCATATTTTTTTTTCTTGCGCTGTATTTTGTTTCAAAGATGTCGCTTAATTTTTTTGTATATAATATCATACAGTCTATACCCTTTTGAAACTGATCCTGTTTAACCGAAGACTTTTCTGTGTAAGAGTTATGTTCCAGAATCACTATTTTTCTTGTTCTGAAATCTCCTTCGCAACAATAAAATAAAGCGTTAAATTTCTTTTCCAAAATGCTCATTATATCCTGAGAATGTTCATTTTATTTTAACCGAAGCTATCCAGAGACTCCATATTAGAGTCATTCCCACTTATGCATAAGTGGTTTACATTTCTAACTAGTAAACCATAAGTGAATCTGATAGAGACATAAGGACTTTAGATTTGAGGTCCTTGGTCCAAAATTAATGAAAATCAGGTCAAGGTCATATTTTAAATTTAGATTATGGCTTATTTTCACTTATCAAAAACCGTATAAGATGTTTACAACATATTTTTACAAAATTGTTAGTTGCGACATGTTGTAACACATACATTTTTGTTGAAAAGGTACAATAAGATTAAATTGAAGTTTTCTCCACTCTTATTTTTAAAATTTCGTGTATGGTAAGGGACGACATCAAAAGTTCAATGAAGGACAAAAAACTTAATTCATACAGTTTTTTCACTGACCCCCCTACTCCCCTATTAACTTAATCTGGGAAAAATTGAAATGACCAATAAGGATATATGTAAAATCGATGTCAATTTATACAAAACTTGCAGCAATTTGACCCCCTACCCCCAAACTATTTGAATTAAGTTTTTTTATCCTTCATTGATTTTTTGATGTCGTCCCTATTACATGTATAATTCATTCACCATATATAATAAAGACCCAGTATCTTTTGATTTGAGGTCTTTGGTTTATGACCTTCAAATTGAGTTCAAGGTCATAGGTAAATTTGACGTTCTAGATTTTGACCTTTGCTTCTATTTCACATGTATACATGATAAAGCCATTTTGCACTAGGTTGCAAGCCATATGACCTTGAAAAAAGCCAACCCAAAGTGACTTGTGTAAACAAAGTAGCTATGTTTGTACTTGTGTTATATACAAGTGTATAGAACCTTATAGTTTTGGAATCCTTAACTAAAAAGGAAACCAGTCTAGAAAGCATATATTTTTTTAAATCAGCGTACAATAAGCTATCGTTTGACGCAGCTGGAAATTACATTTCAAACCGTATTTTAATATTTTTGTATCCAAATAGATCTTTTCGAATATTGTTATTACAATTCTTCTAGTTTTCTAGAAAAAAAGACTACAGGCAAGTTATGTGATCTGCTCTGAAACTACAAGTCCAATTAACCTCCAAATGTGCAGTCAGCCGAGTATTCATGTATTACATCTTCATATCACAACGTTGGGCAGCTACCTTCCAAGAATTGTCGTAGCAGGAACAAATTTCAATGGTGTTACATTCTTCTCTAAAAACACGGAACAAATTCTTGTATCCACTACTTCACTAAAACTGCATGTCCAATCGACCTCAAACTTTCCAGCCCCAGGGTATACAGTCATGTAATTCAACTTATTTTTACAACGTTGTGCAGGTACCTCTTTTAAAAGAATTTTCGTTGAGAAAAAAATGTAATGCCCTAAAAATCGTTTTCTAGCATGGTAAATATCAGTAAAATCCTAAAATAAAATGTTTGCTCCTAGATTAAAATACAAATCTGTGGTAAAAACTGCTTCTGAAAATGTACATTGTATAAAAATAATCGATAAACGTGTTTTAAAAGTACACAGGATCAATTAAATCCAAAACATGTGTAATGTATTGAAATTGTTTATTTATGATTGGTTTAAAACGTACTTAACAATGGAAATTCAACGTCACAACTTAAGCAGCAATAATAAATTACTCGTAACCATTTCTAAATTTCCAGTAACCAATTTTCTACTGTGTTTCTATACGATTAATATTGTATTTTGTAACTATCTGATATATACACTTTACAACAATTGTATATATATATGAGTGTATGTTGGTTTTTTTTTCATTTTGTCACGAACATGTTTGAATTTGTTTATAAATTAACATGACAATAAAGATTATTTTTAATATTATTGAAAATCTTATTGAGAAAGCTGGTGGCATGTGAGACAATCTACTGTTTAAAATTTACTTGAAAAGAAATATTTTCAATAAATTATAATTATACTACAATTAAGATGTTTCGCAATTTGTATGCATTCATCACGAATAACATTTAAAACATTTTTTTACGAGGTCATGATTCAGAACTCACTGCGTTTATTTAAAAAGTCCAGATTGTAAAGTTAAGAAACTTATTTTAATCAATGATTGGTTCATTGTTGTAACGTAGAAAAATTTAAATTGTGACCATAAATGATGATCAGAACAACATTTTCCTTTAATACTTGAAAGTCTTGATTTTGTGGGGATGCGCGTATGAAACATTTTGGAAAGGATGCCGTCAAAACTCTATTGGTCTAAAAATGTAATTATTTATTTTCTGTATACTCAACGTTTATTTGTATACAAGTACATACCATGTATCAAGATAAAGTGCAAAACTTCAATCAAAACCAAGAGTTCCATTTTTACTTCATAAGGAAGTATATTCCACAAAACATTATATTTGAAAGTCTAAATATTTATATTTAAATATATAAGCAATGATGCGTATCCGGTTCACTAACTCAAAGACAGTTAGATCTTGTTTGAATACGAATTTTAAATACAACTCTTAAGCGATACAATCGCACTATCACACAGCGAATGATTGGGGAATATGTGTTGTGTACAAATTGTAATTTTGTACAAATTATAATTTGTACATGTTTTATGAACCGCTGAACACAAATGGATGATACAAACGCATAGTCTTTTGTTTTGCATATTTCTGTCATATTTCCGTGACTTCCTGATACAGTCTTATACTGATCATTGATACAAAAAGAATTTAAAGACCACAACAAGACTCTTTATGGATATGATTTTTGTATGAGGAGAAAAATGAAAATAGAATTTAAAACATTCAGGTGTTTTAATTATCAGTTCAAAGACAAGGAGAATAGCATAAAAGGTTACATGTAGGTTGAAGTATATTGATTTTAATGTAAGACATTAAGCTGATAAATTTTAGAAGATAAACTTTTATCACCTGGTGCAAAAAAGTATGTGTCAAAAAACTTATAACTTGTAACAAAAACCCTGTACAAATTATAATTTGTAATTTGTACAAACTTACATATTGTACACAACATATATTTAATTTAACATATTATCAACGGTTTGGCCGTTCGTCTATTCAATATTTCCACTTACGGTGTGGCTTTATCTTTAATCATCTTTGGTCAGTTAAATCAATGATGAGTGGATCACTTTTCGGATCTGCCACTCAGAGTGAGTCAGATAGAAATCGACCTTATGCAGGTGCTAGTATACATGTACATATATATAAGAATTTGATTGATTTTGGAACATTCAAATACGAAATGAAAGATGACCATTGCGCAATTTTTTGCCTCCAAAGTCAGGAGCCTCTGGCTTTTGTTAGTCTTGTATATATATATTTTTTTATAATTTGAGTTCGCTTATATGAAAACCCTAGCCGTATTTGGCACAACCTTTTTGAACTGTTGATCCTCAGTGCTGTACAACCTTGTACTTATTTTGACTTTTATATCTTGACGTCACTGGTAAGTCTTGTGGGGACGAGGCGCGCTTCTGGCGTATTAGATTTTAAACCTGGTGCCTTTTGTTAGCTATTATTCATGTGTTTCTTTCTCTAATATATGTTCTCTTATTTGTATTGTAGTCTTGTAATGTTAAGCTGTCATTTTAATGTTATATTTAACATTGCCATTAAAGAGGGAGGTTTGGCATGCCACAAATCCAGGTTCAACCCACCAGTTTTTTTCTTTATAAAATGTCCTGTACCAAGTCAGGAATATGGCATTGTTATATTATAGTTCGTTTCTGTGTGTGTTACATTTTAACGTTGTGTTTCCGTTGTGTCGTTTGTTTTCTGTTATATTTGATTTTGAATTCACATTACTATAAGACGTGTCACGGTACTTTTCTATCCTAAATTCATGTATTTAGTTTTGATGTTATATTTGTTATACTCGTCGGATTTTGTCTCATGCTTAGTCCGTTTCTGTATATGTTACATTTTAAAGTTGTGTCGTTGTTCTCCTCTTAAGTTATATTTAATGCGTTTCCCTCAGTTTTAGTTTGTTACCCCGATTTTGTTTTTTGTCCATCGATTTACGAGTTTTGAACAGCGGTATACTACTGTTGCCTTTATTTATATTTTTTGGAGTTTGGTGTGACGTCCATTTTCATGAGACAGCTTGAGCCCTCCTTGGTCGGGTGCGGGATTTTCTCGCTGTGTTGAAGACCCATGTGTGGACTTCGGGTGTTTTCTGTTCTTTGGAGGCAGGTTTCCGCTAACCCCGTAACAAAAATGTGTTCACGTCTTATAGTAAGCTAAGGCCTTTGCAATGCAAATGACAACTTGTATAGACCTATACTATGCTCAGATTGGTCTCTAGTGTAAAAAGAACCGGTGTAAAAAGATCCGTGGTTGGTATGGTCAATATTGGCGTCTGACTATCCAAACTGGGGGTAGGGGTCGATTTAAATTGTTTTTTGCTGACGTTTGCTTAAATTAGAATAAGTAAGGATCCAATGAAAAAGGACGTCACAGTAAACTCCAAAATATATAAATGGAGTAAAAAGTCAAAAACATACAAGACTGACAAAGACAAGAGGCTCTTGGCAGCCAATTTTAAATAAAACGTTCTTACCTACTACATACTTACTCATTTACTTATTATTCATGCAATGCAGATTTTCTATTGATCAAATTAAAGTTTTGCGGTACTCAATCAAATACTTATTTCGATTAGACAAGAATGCCATAATGATTGTGTTTACACATCAGACCACGGATATGTTCTGATTGTCGTAGCCACAATTTCCCGCACACTATTTCTCGATCATGGCATTGCTGAATGCGATTTCTCTATGAATTGTTACATGCTATTTTTTTTTTTTTTTTTTTTTTTTTGTGTAGTATCTTGAGTATGCGTCTTTACGTCATTTATTGATTGTTTAATTTGGCAATACATTGTATGTCTATTTTTCCTGCTGACTTATTTTTGTATTGTCCCTAAGACTTAGTATCTTCTGCAATCAGTAATTGTTCTTACAACAGGTTGTGTATCACAAGATCTTTATTCTCATAACCATTGCATATACATAGATACAGAGAGAGTGCAAAATATGTACATGAATTTGCATCTATTTACAAGACAAAGAATTAATTTCCACATAACAGCAGTGAAAAAAATGACATAAACTTCTCAAAATACCCCCCCCCCCCCCCCCCCCCCCCACCCCCAATATTTAACAGAGCAAGGCAACTACCTCACCTTTATTTTTTATAAATTGAACACTTTTCATAACTGCTAAACACATCGATAAATTGTATAAGAGATATATCAAAACTCTGAAAGTGTTTTTTTTTTCAATGCAAATTACCGTATCACATAGTCAGCTATAAAAGGCCCAAAATTACAATTGCAAAACCCTTCAAACGAGAACATTTTCCTTTTCCCCCCCAAACTGTTAAAGTAAGATTATACAGTCCAAGAATGCCGTGGCCTCAACAAGTCTTTAAAAGGCAGTCAGATGTCCAAGCAATATCCGAATCTAAGTAAGAATGGAAAATTAATATAGACATTTTTCGTCTGTAACTATTCTTTACAATAAAAAAAAAGAAGTGGTATTATTGTCAATGAGACGACAATTCAATAAGACCAAAGGACATAGATGTGAACATTTACTGGTCTCTTTATTGGCCGTTAGCAATAAACAAAATTCATACCGTATAGTAAGCTGTGAATGGCCGTAGCATCGCATGCTCCTGTCTAGGGACAAGCACATACAACTGTAAAAGAATACTAAAACACATCCGCGAAATCGCGGGCATTTGGAGCTTTATTGAAATGTAAACTGTTGTAGAATGATTTTTTGTAAAAGATTTTATGTCTGGAGAATTTCAGAAAAGATGTTAAAAGTCACTTAGAGACAGGACAATTGTTTAAAGCCCTCTCCCTTTTTTCCAAAGTTCGTTATTTTTTTGTTTTCTGTTAAATTCCATGATTTTCGCGTTTCTGTATACTATGAACATATACGTATATCATAAATAAAGTGTTACTTACTTACTTCATCCCCAGTGGGACATAAGGCCACAACGAACTGCCTCCACTTCTCTCTGTCCTTGACCGTGTACTGGGCTTATCCCCAGGTGTAACTCATTGCTTCTAATTCTGCTGTAACAGTTCTTCGCCAGGTGATTCTAGGTCTCCCTGCTTTCCTTTTTCCTCGTGGTGTCCAATATAGAGCTGTTTTATGTGTGCGGTGTTGTGGCATTCTCAGAACATGGCCGAACCATCTAATTTAAATCTTCGTTGTTTAATTTCTGCTGTTATGTTCTTAGCATTTCATTTCTCCAAAAGGCTCTTGTTGCTGATCTTAATTGGCCTGAATATTCTGTTGATGTTTCTTATGCAGTTAGTTTGGAATGCATCTACTTTTTGAAGGTCAATAACTAAAACACGTCAAGTTTCTGAACCATACAGTAGGACATATTTTACATTGCTGTTGTAAATTCGCAGTTTGGTCCTTAAACTGTACTGGTGGACTTCCAGATTGTCTTGCAAATGTTGCACGTGCCTTAGATAGTCTTGCCTCCCTGTCTCATTATATTTACTTAGATGCTTCCAATGTAAGTGAAATCTACAACACTGTCCACTGGCAGATCAGTGATTGTTATTGGTGTTGTATTTCTGGTTTTTATTGACATTACCTTGGTCTTCCTGGAATTGAAATTCAGACTAGTTTGCTTTGCATAGTTGTTGAGAATGTTGGCGTCCTCTTGCAGGTATTCACTTGTTGTTGATAATATGACAATGTCATCAGCAAAATCAAGGTCTTCTAGCATTGTCTACTGGATACCCCTTTTTTCTGATGTTGTATGTCTTTGTATCCAGTCAATGGCCAATAGAAATAGGATTGGTGACATAATACATCCCTGTCTTACACCAGATTTAACTTTAAATGAATCTGAGATAGAGCTATCAAGGATGACACTGCATTCAAAGCTAATGTAGAAGGCTTTTATTAGCATCGACATTTTTGGCGGAATTCCATACGTTTTCACAATGTTCCAAAGAGTTTCTCTATATTTACTGTAAAGCGACTTTTTGAAGTCAATGAAAGTAATGAAAAGTTGTGTGTTCCAATAAATGCATTGCTCAATGATGTTCCTCAGAGTGAAAATTTGGTCAATGCATCATCTACCTCTTCTTAAGCGTGCTTGTTCTTCTCTACGCTTTCCATCCACAATTTTATCTATTCTTTTTAGAACAATTTTGCAAAATACCTTACTAGGGACAGAAAGAAGTGTAAACCAACTCCAGTTGTCACAGTTGCGTAGATTGCCTTTTTTTTGGTAATTTCACAATCAGGCCTTTGCTCCAGTCTGATGTAATGACAAGGAAAAGATTGTGGAGTACCTTGGATGATGTATCAAAGTCTGCCTTTAACATCTCTGCGTGGATGGAATCAATGCCTGGTGCCTTCCCTGTCTTCAATGATTTAATGGCATTTCTTACTTTTTCCACAGTTGGTGGTTCTGTGTTGATGTTTAAATCATTGGTTCAGGGGTAGCTATGATATCAAGTTCAGGGCAGTTCAATACCTCTTTGAAATGTTAAACCCACCTTTCTGCTTGTTCCGTATCTGTTTTCAATGACTTGCCATATTGTCGTTTGTACATGTGCTGTCTGTGCATTTGATGTACCACAGAGTTGTTTGGTGATTTTGTAAACTGTATTCAACTCTCCCAACTCTCTCTCTGCCTTTTCTGCTTCTTTTGCTATGTCCTCCATATATTGTCTTTTATCTTTTCTAGCACTTCTTTTAACTTCTTTGTCTTTTGCTCTGTATGTTACTTGTAGTTGATCTTGTAACCTTTTGGACTTTGCATTCACTGATTTCTGTTTTATAGTCTTCCTTTCTTCAAGTTTTTGCCAGGTTTTCGATGCTAACCAGTCTTTGTTCTTTTTTGTTTTGTGACCAACTGTCTTTTCTGTCGTCTTTACATTAATATCTTTGATGTTATCCCACATCTCTTGTACACTGCCTTCTCCATCATCAGAGTTATCTAGTAAAACCGATTTTTCAATTCTAAGCAAAAAGCTTTCTTGACATTTGGTGACTTCAACCTTGCTGTCTCTTTCTATTCTGGTTTTCAGTAGGTGCCTTACAGCGGTATACTACTGTTGCCTTCATTTACTTAGTTTTAATTTGGTGGTAGCTTTCAGTAGATAGTGATCACTATTTACATCTGCACGCCTGAGTACTCGTACATCTCTTAATGATCTACGCCACTCGTTGTTCACCAATATGTGGCCAATCTGGTTAACTGTTCTTCCATTTCATGTGATTTTCATGTCAGTTTATGGATGTTTTCATGGGGAAAGATGGTCCCTCCTATCACCAGTTTATTACAAAGACAAAGATCGATAGCACGTTCACCATTCTCATTTTTTACCCCGCAACCATGCCTCCCGATGACATTTTCAGCCTCAGTGTTGTCTGATCCTACTTTTGCATTAAGATCTCCCATTATTACCAGCATGTCGTGTTGAGGTACTTTAGAAATGGCAGTCTGCAGCTGTTCGTAAAAATCATCCTTGGTCTCATCTCGACATCATTTGTTGGTGCGTAACACTGTATGATAGAAAGTTTACAGTAGTCGGAGTTAAATCTTGATGTTACTAATCTTTCACTGATTGGTTCCCATTCTAGTAGTGTGTTTGCCTTTTCTTTGCATATAATTATTGCTTCACCATTAATATGTCTGTCGGTGTTTCCAGAGTGTAGGATAATGTTTCCACTATGTGTTATCGTCTTTCCTGAGCCAGTCCAACGACATTCGCTCACACGAAGAATGTCAAACCTGTATTGCTGCATTTCCTTAATGACCTGTGCAGTCTTTGATGTTTCATAATTGGTTCGAAAATTCCAGGCTCCTATATGTATTTGTGCTTTAGGCCCTAGAAGACTCATATTCATTTTCCTAGTTTCCACAATAGGCCTTTCACTTGGAGAAGTCATTCCGCTGTGGTTTGAGTCCCCAGTTGAACCTATAACAGAGGGTTATCTAATTTCATTTGTTGTGGTTTCTGCAACTGTGATAGTTTTAACAGGATGTGAGAGTTAAATCCATGTCCAACGCTTCAACCTCGAATAAAGTGTATTTGCTATTAACTATCAATTCTAAGTTTCCTTCTCCACGGCGATCACTGATATAGTATATAGAAAGTCTCTATATATTATAGGAGTATAATCATAGTACATGTATAGGAGTCAGACCACCAATTACTCTCTCCAATTTAGAACATATGTAGGTAAAAGTAGCCCTACTCTGACAACAAATAGTGCGTTTGATGTGCTTGTATACTTAAACTAACCAACAAATTTGCAGAAATGGAACTTTTGGTGACAGAGGAATATAGTTAGATCATTTTGAGCAAAAATTTACTTGTCTATGAGTTTGGATTAAAAATTGAGGATTAATGCGCTCCTTAGTATACTAATTTAAGATTTCCAGAAAACCAGGGATTATTTTGGAGTACCTCTATTGGAAGGTCAGTTTTTTTCTTTGAAGGCTTTAAAGGTATGTTGAAAATTGGCCGCATGTAGAAAGCTGATACGTGTACAATTCAGGGTATACCTGGTTTCTATGAAGTTATACTTAAGGTAAAATATTTAGAAAGCTGTGAAAATTTCAAAATTTGGTTAAACAGACAGGATTTTTGATTGGTGGTCTGACACCTATACATGCAGAATAATCGGAAAATAATTGTCGTAAGTCTTGTCTATGACTTAAAAGTCGGTCTGATGACGGAAACAATATCCGGACGCCTTTTTTTTTCGTTTTTCTCCCAAAATAACCCAAACTGAATAATAATAAGAATGGATAACAAATGCGATTATGTATGGTACCTATAGGACACAGAGGCATAATGATTAATTTACTGCGGAAGGAAGAGAAGTGACACACAAAATGATCAGGTCTTCTAGAGCTCGTTTAATAGTATAGATATATGGCAGGGTTAAAATGAGTATGATATGTTAACGTTATAAGTGGGTTTCTGTTATGTATGGATTGTTTTCTGTTCTGTTATATTGATACGAAAGCCACTACAAAGTCTTGCGTAGACGAAACGCGGTCTGACGTATAAGGTTATAAGCCTCCACTAGTGAGTAGTCCGATCAAAATGCTCTCTCAATAAGATGACAACCTATTAATCTAACAATTAGTTCAACGGTCCATTTTTCCGTCAGTTCCTTTTACGCAACAGTCAGTATTCCAACAGTAAGAGAGCAATATTATCAAATGGAAATCTAATAGTCTGGCAGGAAGTCGTTTTTTTTTTTTTTTTTATCTTTGTTGTTTGTTGGTGATTTTATAAGATTTTTGTTTTTCTGGAGGGGGTTTGAGTTTTTTGGGTTTTTTGGGGGTTTTTTTTGGGGGGGGGTGATGGAAAGTGTACAGACTACCCGTGTCCACATTTCATCACTCGATTTCTTACGCTGCAAGGAAATCATTTGAAATTTTAACAAATCTATCTGAAATTCTTATAAAAATAAAACTCAGCGGTATCAGAATAGATCATCTTTCATGAAAAAAGGTGCGGGAGATGTACAGAGGTCAATCACAATACATAAAGTCTAAAAAGTGACTCACGGACAGCAGTCCATAAAACAGTTCACAGAAAACTAGATACGGACCAACAGCAATCCCACTCACAAAAGAAAGACTATAAACGACGGAACCTGTTTAAATTGTAATTTAAGAATAGCATAATCAAAGAGTTGCATAAATCACTAACAAATATATTCTTGTGATCATAACTTATTTTAATTCTTATAAATAATCAAATAATTAGTCTCATTAATTTGATGTCGGCAATCAGAGTGTTTGCCCGGTCGCATGAGATAGGAAACCTTTGATTTCCAAAAACTAGGAGAAAGGTATTTCCTCAAATATTCTTCAACTTGACAAACCCCAACCTTAACATCTAACATCAGTATATCTACACATTTTCTAATGATAATGGTTAATTTAAACCTCTGTGTTATTTGGTAATATATTATGCATGTACATGAAGCTTATCATACGCTTTCTGAACTTGTCGAGAAATAAGGTGTTTGATTGTTTATTTATACGGGATGTACACTTGCTAATCAAAGTTGTTGTTGATTTGTGATACTGCTATTTGTTTCTTAATCGATATTGATCTGATGAAATTGAAACCTTTGGACATTAAGGAAGAGTTTGTTTTAAACAGACGATTTGTTTACTAAGACTTCATCTTTAGATTCTGGAGGATTTGGCGGTGTAACTTTGTACAATGATGCTAGGCAGTGGAACTTTGTGAAGGTGAGTTTTGTATATATATACATCTAAACAAAATCGATAGTTACTAAGTTCAATCTTCTTGTCCATCATTTAGGCCGATCGAGTTATTTCCCTTTTAACACAGATGCTACCAAATAAAATATCGATCCATTCAAGATTTTGTCGTGACTATTATGAAAAAAATAACAACAAAGAAATCGAAACAACAATATGAGACAAGAAAATGAGGTCAATATTCAATTCGAAGTAAGAAGCAGAAAAAAGCTCTAGAAAAATAGTGCAAGAGGAACTAATTAGTTGAACTCAGTTGCCCGCGGAATTGTAAACAGTTCCTTTTCCAATAGTGTACCCGCGGTGATGCTCATGAAAAGCAAAAAAAATTGACGACCAATCGTTTTTGGTGACAAATATTTGTTTCCAACGGGATTTGTAACGGATTTGCTAAATAACAGATATATCACACCATAATGGTCGTTCGTTAAATGCTTAAGTCAAATAACCATTTAAACAAAGTTCGTACGGCTTACCCTTTTCAAATTTAAAAGTGTCCAAAAAAGGAAACAAGTAATCTGACTCTGCGTGTATCTCATGATCATTGCATCTTAAAGAAAAATAATTGCGTACAAATGCTTTGACATGAGTTATACTTTGATTGATTTCGGAACATTCAAATACACGGAAAATCAAAGACGAATGTTGGTCTGTTTTGAAAGGTTCTTAAAACAGCTAAAGTTGTAATTAAAAGAGTGCGCTTCTTTTTAATATAAGTGATACACGCGAAAATACACTTTCAGTTCGTTTATCTCGATGGTTCACCATCGTGCATTTTGTTAACATAAAAATACAAGAAACTAGATAGAAAAGTTCAAGGTATCTTAACTAGAATTTTCGACATGACTCTTCTGTATTACAAAATATAAGTAATTGCTGTGCATTTCGTGAGCGCGTGATGACAGCGTTATCTTGAAAAGGTAATTGATAAATCATCTGTAGTAATTTACAATAATATTAGAATTCTTTTATTCTGATTGTATACGTGCAGACAAGATGGTGTATATTTTACACTTGTAGGCATGGTAATTATAATGCACTGCAACCCGCCATTATCATTTGAGTATTATAATCTGCTCTATCTGAGACATAATTTTGTTAGTAATAAAAGTTCGAAACAATAGAAAATTAGTTATAGATCATAAAAAGAAAGAATGTTCTCTGACTATTTGAGAACTAAATGCCAGTAATTCAAATCAAGAAACTAACGCCAAGAAGCAGGAGGGGGATAAAAATAGCAGGATCGACCCGGGGAGAAGTCAGGTCGAGGCTGGTCACCATTATTTGAGGAAACGGTCGTCCGGCGTCATGTCGATCAGGCAGAAATTTAAAAAGCTGGATGAAGATGGCTAGAAGTGGAGTTGGCATAAATATAACCCGAGAAAGACGATCCGTGTCGTGAAGCATGCAGTAGGAACTCGACAGGACAGTTATATAATTAATTTCGATGATTTATTGTTGTTTTGTAAACGTTCAGCCACAAATATTACATGCATATTACCGAAAGAAAGGGCAGAAACACAAGAACCAATTGAAAAACAAGCGATAATCAGTAATCCATTAATCCAGTGTTTCGAAAACACATTTGTGGTCCGAAGAAGTAAACGAAATGTTTACACGATAACACTTTCTGTTCTACGGATTTCTATTTTGCATGTTTTACCATAAATCAGTCAGAGATCAATGAAAACAGAGGATCGTGATTCTAATAACAGACAATTAAATAACCAACAGTTTTAGTTAAGTGAATGAGTTCAATGACCTCTTTGATTGTTCTGTTTATTCCATTCCGTTTCTGCAGTTCTGTAATATTCCATTGTACTGATGCACATGGGTACAAGGCTGGAGGCTTTACAATTAATGTACAGAAGGGAAAATAATTATAGAATATATAGAGAAACAATATGTCAATTGCTTTTAATATATCCACTTAATAAATAACTGCATGTTAGCCTCTGCTGGAACTCTGTTTTACATGCATTGTACACGTCAATCAAAGATTATAAGTTTTTGAAGTTTTTGGATATTTTCCCGCGAATCAATTGGAATAGCAATAACGGCACCAATTTCTCTGCACCCAATGCGCATTTCGACAATTAATATCTCATCGGTGATCCTCGAAGCTAAAATATATAAAATAAACCAAATTGTAATACTGACATTAGATATCTAATTAAACATAAAGTACGTAAACATAACCAAGAGAAGGAGTTAGATCTTTGCAGAAGGGAGATATAATTTCCTAATTTAAAATGATTTCAAAAATAAAGTAACAGCAAATTTTATCTAGACGATGTCTGTATTTGTTTGCCAGTAGCCCAGTGTGCCGAAGTTCTGACATACTGAGGGAAGTATCGTTGAAGCAAAATCAGATATAGAAAAACATACTGCATGACACATTTTCTCTTTCATTAGTCATGAAAGCGTCAGTAAACATTTTAAAGGTAAATATAACAGAAGAGAAGTGTTGAATGCAAGGTTTACTGTTCATTCTCAAATCAATGCAATGTTTATTGTACATTCTCAAATCAATGCAGTGTTTACTGTACATTCTCAAATCAATGCAATGTTAAATGTTCATTCTCAAATCAATGCAATGTTTAATGTACATTCTCAAATCAATGCAATGTTTACTGCTCATTCTCAAATCAATGCAATGTTACTGTATATTCTCAAATCAATGCGATGTTTAAAGTTCATTCTCAAATCAATGCAATGTTAAATGTACATTCTCAAATCAATGAAATGGTTTCTGTTTCTGTACATTCTCAAATCGATGCAAATGAATGTTTACTGTACATTTTCAAATCAATGCAGTGTTTACTGTACATTCTCAAATCAATACAATGTTTACTGTTCATTCTCAAATCAATGCAATGTTTACTGTAGATTCTCAAATCAATGCAATGTTTACTGTACATTCTCAAAACAATGCAATGTTTACTGTACATTCTCAAAACAATGCAATGTTTACTGTACATTCTCAAATCAATGCAAATGAATGTAACTGTATATTCTCAAATTAATGCAATACTTTGCTGTAGCAATAGTCACCGTACGGCCTTCAGCAATGAGCAAATGTAAGCTATAAACGACACCTGCATGACAGTATGAAATATAATTCAAAAGATAGAATTGTACGGGTTTTGGACATGTGACGAGATTAAATATGTTTGTGAGCTTACTAGCCTTGGACAGTGGTGTAACAGTTTTTCTGTAACTGCACAATACAGAGCAAACTGTAAAAATTAGTTCATCTTTATTTGGTTTCCAGTAAATTGTGATATTAGTGTTCTTGGATTAATAGGCATTACATGCAATTAGACTGAAGAACTGTATTAATTTTTGTAAAGTTAAGAGGTACACAGGGAAATTTCCTTCACATGAATTTCAGGTGTATTCATATGAAAATCACATGAATTTTGTCATGCGAAATTGTGAAGTTAATAACATATTTCGGCTTTTCCTCTCCCTTGTAATATACAAGTATATCAGAGTCCAACAGATATAGGACACAGAACCAGTCTAAAACTAATTGTTTCGCATTACGGTGCGGAGCCATTAGTTTCAGTCGAAATACACGCCATCTTGAATAAATTTCTTATCACGTATAGATTCTGATTGGTTGCATTATTATGAGGCTGAGATACAGCAACAGCTATTGGCTGAAATGAGATAAAGAATTACAGACTTTACTCGTCTAGGATAAGACAACAAATTCAGGAAAATTAACTATGTGTATTTCAGTTCCGATCAACTGTCATAAATTCATGTTCGTTTTATTATGCATACATTTCACAGATAAATTCAATATTGAAATATCAATTATTAATACGTGTTTAATTGCTTTGTTACTCTGCAATTTGCACGATTTCCTTTGCTAAAAATGTTCCTATATAATGGTGTACAAAAATGTCTTATCTGTATTTTATAGGCACACCTCCAGAAAGGCACACCTCAAGAGTCGTGTCTAAAATAATTGTTTTAATTTTAGACAAGATTTTTTTTCTTTTAAAGCATGGGTGTATAACGCACACTCTTGAAGTACATCTATTTTATATCAATCAGTATCTAAAAATGACACATTTCCAATACTAATTTAACAAACACATGCACACATATAACCTTAAATTAGTGTAGAGCGAATCAGTCCATAGCTTTTTAGAAAACTTAAACTTGTGATAGAGTTATATTTCGAAAATTTGGAGTAATCTAATCAAATCAAATCAATTCAAATCATTTTATTGGTGTAAAATTCAAATATTGGATTGTTACCAAGACAAACATGACAATCATCAAACATACGATATTTGCATTAAAACAACATTAATTCCTATTGTATACGTATGGCATCTCAAAGACAGAACGAATAGAAAGGACGTTTTAAAATACGGGGGAAAGCACTCAAATGAAAGATATGTATTCTCTAGCATTGTTGTTTGTTAATTATAGATCTTAATAGTGTTTTAATGTGAAATAAGAAAGCACCATCAACTTTGTCTTAATTGACTTTGTACAATCAATCGTGACAATACAATACAATACAATACAATACAATACAATAATACAATACAATACAATACAATACAATACAATACAATACAATAATACAATACAATACAATACAATACATTACAATAATACAATACAATAAAATATTTTTATTTTCCAAATGCAAGGGCCCATTAAGAGCATAACATTAATTACAACATGACATAAACATTACAGAGTGATTAAAGTCATTCAAATGCACGAGGAAAGGATCAGTGGTCAAGGAGAGATAATTTTGATGATCTTTTAGAGTATTTAAGTTAACTAATTTTCTGATTTTCTAAGTTGCAGGCTTTTATCGATGTATGCACATAAAATAGATAAAAATCTGCTATCTTCGTTAATTGTACAGGGCTGGATAACAATTTGAATTGATGGATGTACATGTATAGGTAAAATGTTGCACATTTATTAGTGTGTCCTCGAAACTCTATAATACTAGTATTGGAATTCTGTCCTTGAAACTCTTTATTATTGGAATTCCATTAAGATTCATCAACTTTCCGATAAGAAAATCAGGTGGCATTCTGCTTGCCTGAAATATATAACATGTTGATTTATTTGTATTTCTCATCCAACACACGGTTCACATCATTGATCGGATTGGATCGACATCGCGTTCTGTGATTGATTGGTGTTTGTTTAATATCCCACGAAGAATGTTATGTACAAAGTTTCTTCATTTGATAGACAATCTATCGAATTTATAGATTTTGAATCACATGATAACTCCTTGTCATTTGATTGTTATGCTTCTCGTCAAAAATGTGTGTGTGTGTGGGGGGGGGGGGGGGGGGGGGGGTTAAATGAGACCAAGGTCAGTTTGTCACTTATTAGTGAAAATTAGCATCATCAACATATAAGTCTCGGATTGAAATAAACGTTATACGCTGATTTATAGGAATGAAATATAAAATGCGCAATATGTTGAGGTTGCGAGAGTAGGGAATAAGGTCAAAACAAAGGGCAAACACAAATCAAGAATACAGAAAAACATACGGTAAAAAAATATGGAATGAAGAATAATTTTGTGCTGAAATGTATAACATAGAAAATAATGAGATGCTGAAATATCAGGAATAGAGAATTGTGAGCATAATGAATACAGAATAAAGAAAAACTATCCAAAAAATTGAAGAGTAAAGATCGAAATGACGAACCCCTTATCGATACCCTCTTATATTCTTTATGAATCAATTCCCATATATAGAAATTGAAGAAAAGGAGAATGAAGCCTGACTGCACAACTATTGTAAGAACCTTCTTCTATCAAAGATAAGTTGCGTTTTAATGAGACAAAATAAAAGGACGTAGTACTTAAAGATACGGGAGAGAATTGGCTCTAATTGTTTGCTATAGTCATACAAAACAATCGACGGCTATGTGGAAACAGTTATAATATGTTTACCAATGACTTGCAATTACGTAGCACAGAGATCGAATTATAGAACTGGAAATGATACACTGTAAATTAATGAGTTTGATTGAAGCTTTTATATGTTTATAAATACTGTAAAATCAGAAGTTATTGTTTGCATTTATTGTTATGATTTTTAAATAATAATGGACAAAATTGCGAAATCATCAATCAATGCGATTTTCGGATAATCTGCATACAGATATATATGTACACAGCAGGGGCGAATCCAGCCATTTCAAAAGGGGGTCAACCCAGAGTAAAAGGGGGGTTCGAACTATATGCTCCCATTCAAATGCATTGATCGTCCAAAAGAAAGGGGTTCCAACCCCCGGAACCCCCCCCCCCTGGATCCGCCACTGCACAGGCACTTGTCTCAAAAACAAATTCCTATGTCGTGTGGTCTAGCGGGACGGCTACAGTGCAGGCGATTTGGTGTCACGATATCTCAGTAGCATGGGTTCGAATACCGGCAAGGGAAGAACAAAGAAAAATGCGAAAACAAATTTACAGATCTAACATTGTTGGGTTGATGTTTAGACGAGTTATATATATATATGCAGTTATTTCAACATTATATAAGTGTGTACTGCTTTCTTAATAATGAAGTACTTTTCTGGCTACATTATCTTCAGAAACTTAAGAGCGACAATTCTAAGACAGAAGCAAGAAACAGAATAAAATAAGATGTGGTTTGATTCCCAAAGTGACAACTATCCACCATGCAGAAACCGGATGGAGTAGATGTTCGCAACATGGGTTACAATACCGTTTTCAACAATGAGCAAAACTATGTCCATCATAGCAAGCTATGATAGACCCCGCGATAACAAAAGAATAAACAAATATATTGAGAAAACTCAATTTATAGATAAAAGAAGGTGTGGTATGAGTGTCAATGAGTCAACCTTCCATCAAAGTCACAATTTTTAAAAGTAAACCATTAAAGGTCAAAATACGGCCTTCAACATGGAGCCTTGGCTCACGTTAAACAGCAATGGGTAAAAATGACCAGTGTAAATCAATCCAAACGGGAAAACCAACGGTCTAATCTATATACAAAAACGAGAAACACCTATGAACCACATCAACAAACGACAACCACTGAACATCAGGTAATGCACAAAACAGCAGACAAAATTTGATATACAGTATTAAACGATCGACAACCACTGAATTACAGGCTCCTGACTGACTAGCGACAGACACAAACAGTCAGAATGTGGTCGGGTAAAACATGTTAGCGGACGCAAGCTCCTTTATTAACCTTAGACAGTGGTACAATAGAACAACACTATACAAAACAATTAAGAAATGAAAAACAAATATGATAAACTGCAACAAACGACAACCACCCAGTCACAGGCTCGTGACTTTGGACAGGCACGTGACTTTGGAAAGGCACATATAGAATGCTCGGCAAGTATAATCACTGTCATATGCACTAAGAATAAGATGCATAATTTTCAAGTAAATAGATCTAAGAAGATGTGGTATGAGTGCCAAAGAGACAACTCTCCATCTAAGTCACAATTTATAAAAGTAAACCATTATAGATCAAGGTACATTCTTCAACGCATAGCCTTGTCTCACGTCGAACAGCAAGCTATAAAGGGCCTAAAAATTTACTAGTGTAAAACCCAACCAAACGGGAAAACCAACGGTCTAATCTATATAAAAACGAGAAACACTTATGAGCCACATAAACAGACGACAACCACTGAACATCAGATTCCTGACTTAGAACAGGTGGAAACAACTGCAGTATATTGTAGCTTATGAGGTTCTTGGGGCCAAATATTCCAACCAGTGTGTCTTTGATCGACTGGACCTCATTTTCAGACTATTATGATTCAGAAAACTAACGACCCTTCGAATATAATCCGTGTCTTCAAAACATATTTAGTGTTTAGCACTAGTATAAAAGCCTCTTTCCTTTGGGGAATTATACTCCTATGCAACTATTAGAGACGAAATTGAAAAACAAATTCATACCTGAAAATAAACTAAAGTACATGAATGTAAAGAGTGTTCGTACCTAGACATTATGTCAAAGTGACTTGTAATAGCATTAAATAGGTCATACGAATGATGATTCTGATAAAGGCAACATATTGTTAACGTGTGCTTAAAAGTTGTTAAATAACTGGACATTTTGCCTGCAGCTATTAAATGGTAAAAGCAACATATGTGACCCATTAACAAGTAGGCTATGAGTTTGTTGGAACGGGTTGTCATTTACATCTAAGTGCATTCGCAGTGCTTCCATTATTTTGAGTCTTACTTCATTGATTGGGTAAGTAGCCTTTAATAGCTGACTTTGCGATTTGGGATTTGCTCGTTGTTGAAGGCCGTATACGGGGTCTCTTGTGGAGTATTGTCTCATTGACAATCATATCAGTTCTCCTTATTTTTACATTAAAATTTTAAAATTTATACAAGTACAATGTTTAGGCGTAATATCTTTAAGAAAAGTAATGGGAAGTTAGTTGAAATTAATTTAACTCGCCTATTTTTTTCAAGAATAGAAAGAAAAAAACTAGAACGACGCTAGCTATTTAAATGGGGGAAGCATTTTTGTGATCTTTTGTATGCATTTCAAGTAGTCATTGAGGTGAAAAAATGATTAGTCAAAATCAGTTAATTTTTTTTATCGTATGAAAGAAAGTGTACTTTTAATCGTCATGCACCAACAATTACGGTTAACGTCATTTGGCAATATTTTAACCATTTATTTATACAACATTAGGGTACCCCTGTGAATACCCTCATGCATAAAACAGGCTGTTGAGGTTTCTTATTTAAATTGTTTTATATTTTTTATGTCGATACCTTGTATATATATTGCTATGCTGGTACGAGTTTTAATTGTTCATTGTTGGAAGCCATATTGCAACCCACGGTTGCTGACATCAGTTTTATTCGGTTTTTATCGGATAGTTGACACTTTGAGAATAATACCGCATCTCCTTATTTCATTCTGTTTCTGGCTTCTTGTAACGAGTATAGTTTTGAGATAATCCAAAAGAAATGTGTTTTTTGGGGGAAATTTAAAATCATTGATTTACCAAATGGGGATAAGAGGAATCATTAGCCTTAATTTACCAATTGGGGATAAGAGGCATCATTAATCCTCCTGCGGTAGAACTTATCTGGAATTCAGTTTTCTGCTTTGACGTCTAATCTTAACTGTGAGAGCACATGCAGGCACATGTCTCTGAACAATATCTATATAACGTATTATGTTGAGATGTATACGATTTTGTTCAGGAACAAGGTTCTTTTACCTATTAGCAAATTTTCACAATAAAGGGCAATAAATCTTGTCTGATATAGTAAAGTGAGCAAAAAATATGTCTTTAGAGATGTATCGTGACACATTATCTCCTGACACGTGCACTCTTCCGCGATCGCCGAACATTCTAATTACATTTAAAAGAAGGTGAACTGATTTCCTCTGTTTTTGTTTCGTTCACAGGATAAATCCTCGACAGAATAAGTACAATGTATATAAAGTTGTGTTTTCAGTTTGTGGAATACGCCTTTTCTGTAACACGTCTCGCATAGTATAAGAGGAGTCTTCTTCGCGGGCATCATCAATCAAGATACAAATCTGAGTACTGACGTCTGGTTGGTTTTTACCACCCCCTCTTTCATATGTTGCTGTTTGCGAAAATCTCTACCAATTGATTTCTTTTAGAGGAAAATCATATAAACCCGTTGATGTTTTTTTTCCCAGTGTTAGTATTACAATCTATTAAAACTTTACATGTTTATCTTCTGAACATAGGAAAATGATTCATTACTCATTGACATATATATATATATATATATATATATATAAATTTCCATCCATTGTTAAATAAACTATTGCACACAGATGATATATTTGACATTCCAAAATCAAAATGGTTACGCATACCGGTGTGTGGGTATATTTGTATATAGGAAAAGTCCCCGTGGTCTCTTGCTGTCGATGATTAGGTCATCAGTTAAAACTTTAGTAGTCAATCATGAACTCGAAACTTTCACAGTAGCATTCAGGACGTTGACACGTGAAGTCTACAAAATCGTGATTCAGTGACACGTGTCTGTAGTTGAAATTTTAGTTACAATCGGTGTTCGATATAACTGACTGATCTCTGAAGTGGGGAGTTATTCTAGTTTAGACAGCTTTTGATAAAGTACAATGGGGCATGTAAAGAACAGTGTTTGTTTTGCAAAACAAGCGTCTGGACGTCATGTCTTCTTTTTTCAATACCAAACAGGGTCTTAGGATCCTCACATTTTGTGGGTGCTTTCTCGTTGTAACACACGTGTCTATCTATGGTTTGCGTTAGGTTGGATTGTTGGGAAAATTGCTTCCTTATTGAATAAAATTGAGAATGGAAATGGGGAATGTGTCAAAGAGACAACAACCCGACCAAAATAAAAAAACACAACAGCAGAAGGTCACCAACAGGTCTTCAATGTAGCGAGAAATTCCCGCACCCGGAGGCGTCCTTCAGCTGGCCCCTAAACAAATATATACTAGTTCAGTGATAATGAACGCCATACTAATTTCCAAATTGTACACAAGAAACTAAAATTTAAATAATACAAGACTAACAAAGGCCAGAGGCTCCTGACTTGGGACAGGCGCAAAAAATGCGGCGGGGTTACCCAAGTTTACCCAATCTTATAGCTACATATAGATACATTTTTTTTTCAATTCGGCCTTTTTTCTCTCATTCATTCTCTCTTTCTTTCATTATTTTCCTCTCGGCATTTGTTATGAAACTATGATTAAGAAAAATGATTGAAACTTGTTTAACTGCATTTGTATTCATTTCTAATGAATTACTTTGTAACGTTTAAAAATTCTCATATCTAAAAATGTTGACTGGGTGCTTTTAGGTATACTGAGAACTGATTTCAGACAAATACATACCCAAGATTTACATTTATGCATAGTAAAAACGTGAATAAATATCACTGTTTCGTGATAACGTTTACTGTTCTATCTATATCCGTAGGCACCTTTTATTATGAAAACTATCCATATACAATGTCTATTTTTGATACATTTGTATTGAAGTTTACATTCCTAAATTGGACTATTTTAGTCGACATGACCTTGTTAGTACTCTGTAGTTAGTGCTTCGGTACTGACATGATTTGTCACAAACTTTTATCAAATCTCTATTCAGTGATAAACGTATTCTAAGGTTCCAAATCTACTGGACTTCAGATATATTTGTCTATTTCAGATCCCTTCTTTTGTCGCATAGCCCTTTTGTGTGATTAGACCTTTGTCTTCATGGGCGTAAGAGCCGACTTCGAGGCAGAAGAGCAAAATGGTTTATATGACAACCCTCCCCGTACATTTAGAAATATAACGTGTTATTTCAGGAGGACTTGAAATAGTCAATCTTAGTGCAAAAGCTATTTCCCGTCTGGACATTTTCTGCATGTAATAACTTTCTGAAATAAATTCAAAAACTATTCTGGTTAGATCCTCCCACGTTGGAGTTTACTCTACTTCTAGGTAAACTACATATCACTGCACTTCTACATAAAAATAATAATCTGTTAACCTTTGGTACCATAGCTAGAAGCAACTCTGTTGAAAATGATCTTGCTATACGTCAACTTACAAAAGGAAAAAAAAAACATATTTTTTTTAGGGTTGATATAGGATTGTGAAACAATTTAGTTTACCGTCTGCCTCGCCGGAGGTTATACTTTAACCAGAGTCAAAATACTGTGAGTGGAAAATGAAAGTAGAAAAGTCTGTACGTGACTGTTGGTCTGAAAAGATGTTAAACTTTACTGAAGCCAAATCGAAATTGTCACTGTGGTACTTAAACATCGAAACTGTAAAATTGGTGCTGTTAGTTCTATATGAAAAAGTGCAGTTTCGGAAAAAATGTATATACGTAAAGCCTGTTATGATAAAATCAAAATGCGTGTGGAGACATACATTATATACAATACGCTACTCTGCACCACTCAAAATTTTAAAAATGGTAAAAAAAAAAAACTTTAATTTGTTCATTATGTGAGGAAGGAAATGAAAACTACGAATATTTCCTATTCTTATGCTCTGCTTTAACAATTATTATTTTTTTTTTATCACAAAACTTTATACAGTTGTTATATCAAAGATATGAACTGCTGCGTGGTCACACATATGGAATGATATGCAACGGCTAAAATGTTACAATTAATATTACACTGTGGTCTTTTTTAAAAATGGTACTCTGTGTTACAAACATTATACATTACGTTTTGTTAAATAAATTACAAGAAGTCCGTGCTAAGTCATGAAAAGCGAAATGCTCTTCTAGAATGAAAATAGAACAAAATTTATCCTCAAGTCATTTCTATGACTGAACGGTTAGTCTAACATGTTTAAGTGGTATGGGTGTCTAAATTAAAAAGGATAGAATTTATCAATAATTGTCAAAACGTAGTTTTTATTTATATATGTTAAAAAATATCATAAAAATGATAGGTCACCGTGCATTTTCTCAAGCGACAGGTTGTGACAAAATGACACATTTTGTATGGATTATACAGGAAAAAGCATCATTATGTGATTAAAAGCTAAACCGGCTAAATGATAGAATTGTAAAATAAAATACGAGAAGATAGCTTTTAAAAAATGATATGGTAACCGTACGTTTTTTTCTGGCTAAAATACAAAATAGCAAAATTCCATGAAGATTCCTTCAGAAAATGCACTATTTCAGAGTTACCTCCACTTAAATTGCTAATTTAAAAACATTAAAAATCAAGCAAAGATATTCTACACTTGTAACAATATTAATATTTATAAGTTTTAATTTTATATATTTGTTCTTTTAAATGAAAATTCACATTAGATATCTGCATTCCTGCATCAAATTTTGCTAACGTGATTGAAAATCTGGACCTAAAGTTCTCTGTTTTTTACCATCCAAAAACCCATACCACCTTAAGATTTTAATTAGAAAAAAATGTGAACTGTATAGTTACAGGAAATAAACTGTAAACATAGAGAAAAATATACTTGATGGAATCCAGGTTCTCCTCAGTGATAGAGGAGGGAATTACAGAAGGTAACAGGTGTAAATTTCTAAATTAGTTACTTCTAAAAAAGAGGACCATGGTTGTCTTCTATACTGTTAAAAAATTATGGCTGGTATTTAGCACGACCTAATGTATTTTTTGGCACCTGTTTCCGGAGAGTTCCAGTCACGTTCGCGTGAAAGAAACTGAACTCTTGAACTGATTCTATGGAATATATGCTAATTATTTATTTGTTTGAATAACATTTTTATTCTCAGAAGTTAACAAATTGTGGAATTGTAAGTCATTTAGCGTAAGTTTCAGTATAAATAGCTGAAAATTTTCCATGTTATTGAACGAGTTCAAATAGTCAATGGTCTTTGTTTGACGTCAACGGGAAGAAATTGTTGTTTGATTTCTCAATGTCAATCAGGTTATATGTTTAAAGGAACATATTTATAAATTTAATGTTTCTTTTCCTCTAGGAATGTAATTTTAAGTGATAGAACATCACATTGTGGTTTGTAACATGTGACACGAGTCCAGCACATGGAGGATCATTCTGAATCTGAATTTCTCTTAGATTTTAGACACATGGTACACATGTACAATTAATCCTGATTATATATAATGATTACACTCTGTTTACAGGTACATGTACATATACCAGGCGCGTAGCTGCCTTTACGCAAAAAATCATTTGCTTGCACATGTTTTTCACAAAAAAAAAAAAAAAAAAAATCCTGAAATTGAAGTTTAAGTTTAAGTCTTACATGCAGTATTAACATTTAATTATACAGGCTCAATAAAATCACCTTGAAAACATCTTAGATTTATTTCCCTTACTTATAAGTCAAAACTTAAAAGTAGCCGTTCGATTTCGTATTCCCATTGTCATTTCGTCCAAAAGACTATTGATTCACCTAGGGTATCTGTGTTACAAATGACCTTCTACCGTTGTCGTAGAAACCTCTCATTTGATTTTAAAATGACCCTCGTGAGAAACTCCACGGGTGTCTTGCAAGAAGCAGGACCTGCTTACCTTCGGAGCACCGGAGGTCGCCACATTTTTTCGGGGTCCATGTTTTTCATCTGTAGTTAGTTTTCAATATTGAAAGTTTTTGCTTGTCATTTTGTGTCTTATCTGTTCCCGGGTTTCCAAATTACGAAACCCACTAGGATGTTACTATCGTTTCTTGAAATATGGTATAGTAAGAAACAGATAGGGTATTTATCATTTTCATCATAAAATGGTCCAAAAAAAAATTTCGCCTCGCTTCACTCGGCTCAAAAAATTTACAGATATATGCTTGCATTTTATTTCAACTCAGCTACGCCCCTGTATATCTAGCACATGCTTCAAATTAAATGTATGTAGATCTAAACAATAGTCAATCTTTGTGTAACCTGAGCCCGAGATCATGTTTCTTCTAACAAAATCATCTTTGTCTCCAACGGGACTCTAACCTGGGACCTGTGTGTTACAAGGCAGCATGTACATGTATTCCGACTGAGCTGAAAAAGTTCTTCCCTAGCTCAACTTCTTATGGCTGGATACATTTTAAGTATCTACATATTTACATGTACTACATACATGTATGATGTAGTCATAAACATTTGTACCAAGGGAAACTACCCCGTCACACTTCCATGATCTAAAGAATGTAATTGTAATGATGATATCTTCATTTTACACTTCCCTGTCTAGGTAATTCTTTTTTGGGGGGTTTTATTGTCAATGTTAGATGCCAAATTCATCTCTGACTCCACCAGGACTCTAGCCCAACAGTCCAACACCTCTGTGTGACAAGGCAGCACATATACAGACTAAGCTAAAGAAGTACTTCCCGAGCTAAACTGCTAACAGCTGGCTTAGTATCCACTACATATACCAATTCCTTTACATTTGTAAGAACAACTTCAGATATATGTCCATTTCATGAATCATGCCTTAAGCTTTTACTGGAAAAGATTGTCAATTTTGCACAACCTTAAGGATATAATTTTTCAGATACATGTAGAAGGCTCACATGCATTCAAGCACCTTTTAAAGTTTCAAGCATTATGTGGGATAGTATGTCAGCCAAGGCTCCATGTTAACGTTGAAGCCTGTACCTTGACCTATAATGGTTTACTTATAGAAATAATTGTCCATGAATGCAATTTCGATATACAACTGAAGAGGGGGGGGGGGGGGGGTGAATTTGTGTGCACTTTCAAAAATATACATCATTTACATGTCACTTGTAGAAAGCTTAAAACAATGTTTTTCTCACATCTATTCTATAGACAAGTACAATGATTATTGCTGGTTTTTCTCCCTTATTTGAAAATGATATTGTGATACTTATAATACCTCATGATCAGTTATCATTTTCTATATAAAACTAGTACGATTGAATGGTTTTACACTAGTAATTTTTGGGGCCCTTTATACATATAGCTTGCTGTTTGGTGTGAGCCAAGTCTCCGTGTTGAAGTCTGTACCTTGACCTATAATCATGATAATGGTTTACTTATAGAAATTGTTACTTGGATGGAGAGTTGTCTCATAGGTACTCATACATGTACCACTTCTTCCTATGTCTATATACAATATTTTCACTATTTTTCAAATTACAAGCGCTAAACTATTTGACCAGTCAATAGTTTCCATCTATTGGACCTTTGTGAAACTATTTGACCGCAAGCGTCAATATTTCATGGAATTTCAAAAGCAGCTACGGGATTGGATAATGCTGTTGGAGTAATAACGTTATGTTTTACCTATAGTATCTAGGGTTGACATCAGTGTGGGATGTTTACCTATTGTATCTAAGGTTGACATCAGTGTGGGATGTAGCCTTATAAGCATTCAAAATATAAATGAAGTACAGGGTTCTCGCTAAGGATTTTTGAAGGAGAGTCCAGGGACTCGTCATTTTTAGCCATGATAAGTCCAACACTGGCAACAGCAAGAAGAAAATATCTTATTGCAATATAATGTAATATTTTAGTCTCCATTTCCTAACAGAGCAATGAAATGACATTAAATTCAGATCACTTTTAAACTTTTTTTTAAAATGACGATATTTGTGTTTAACTGTGTTAAGTTTAAACAAAATATTTCAATCTTGATGCATCTGTGGACTCAGCAGTTTTGAAAATGGTGAGTCCAGACAGATTTTGATGAGTCCAGGACTCATGGACTCGCCTTAGTGAGAACCCTGGAAGTAAAAGTGAAACAGGTGACAATCGTTAAACTTCGGCTTCAAAACACGAACTTTAATTACCTGCCATATTTTCACAACAACACTGACCGATTGATAAAAAAATTGACGATTATACGAAATTTAAACAAAAAAAAATTATAAATTCGTGCACAGAAGACTAGAAGTTTATGATGTTTGTATGCATAGGTTCAAGAATTGGAATTCGAAGAACATTATTTTTCACCGGTCACTCCTTTCTTATGACTTTAATATTGCCAATAATTAACAAGTTCCGGTCAAATCCGATACTGATACAAATAGTATATTCACCTGTTACCTATTACCTTATCTGTATGTTCCGCATCTGACAGGCGCACCACCAAATGGTGTATACACTGGTCATAATCACAGGGTTGACACTACTAAATTCGATCATAATTATTGTCAAATTGTTCCCTATTATATTATTTTAATCAGTTTGTTAGCAGGCATGACGTAAAACAGTGAATCAAAGAATTCAACTTTAATAATAACTTATATAGGTCAATGCTGTTAATTAAAAGTACTCCATTCCAGGACATTTTTTTTTTCCAAATAATTAATATTACCAATAATTGATAAGTTCCAGATCGACTGGTTCAAACAGAAAGATTTGAAAGCAGAGAAAATTGTGTATCTTATAATCGGCATGACTTTATCAGATGACAATGCCAATACTTAAATAAGGCTTACGCATAGTTATATACTTTAATTCAGTCATGGACCCGCGATATCACAGGTGTGATCTAGTGAATATATAAGAAGATATGGTGTGAGTGACCATGAGACAACTCTTCATTCAACATGTTCAAGTCGCAATCTCAATGAATAAAAAGTTAACAATTATAGATCAGAGTACAATAACAGTCTTCAACACAGAGCCGTGGTTCATACGGATCAACAAGCTATTAAGGACTCCAACATGACTAGTGTAAGACTTGTGATATAAACATGTATACAATGTAGAATAAAATCCCAGATTTACATTGTTATTAAATGGTATAAATTTTGAACTTAATAATGGAACAAATGTTTAAGCTATGTTTTCTTTTCATGGTATACTTACATGTGACGTACATTGTATACATATATCACTTAAAGTATTATAGGAACTTGATCTTAGATTGGATACCACATCAAATAATTAAGGATTATTAAATACCAGTTAAATGGTGTCAGTGTAACATTATAAGGCAAACAAAAAATTATGTGTTCACTGTACACCAATCTAATTTTTATCCCCAACCCTAAAGTTTTTTAGACCGGTTTTGATTAAGAAAATGTCGAAGTCACAATATTGCTCCCATAGACATGATAGACTCAATGCAAAAAATATTGAAAATAAAAAAATCCCTACCAAATTAAGTAATTTTTGTACATGTACTTTTCTTTTTGGTCAAATTATAAACAAATGTCTGTACAATTTAATGATGAATTCAAAAATCTAATTCTAAGGTGTCCCACTTATCGTACTACTACATGTACTAGGCTTCGTTTGGCAGGTAGGCATGACCTCGAATTTTAAAACATTTAAAAAATATATAATATATTTTAAAGACCTGAGGGTCATTAGGATAAATAAGGATATTAAACACATTACCATTTAATTATTAAATATCTTTAATGGAATAATTGTACAGAGTTAAGAAGGAAATTCATATAAGGAAGGAAGTCACTATCATTTCACTTGGGACTAGCATCAATTAATAGCTTATCATTGAGTTCAGACAATGAGTGATCCTGTCTGGATTAGATCATTTCTAGTCATGATGATCCTATTATTGATTATAATCGAAAAACTACTATCTATTAGGCATGGCCATTTCAGAAGTTGAGGGACCAGTTTTTGTAATTTTATTGTTCGTACAACAAAATGAAAATAACTTTGATAAACTACCATTAGCATATTTATAGACATGATAGTTTTTTTTTTTTTTTTTTTTTTTTTATCAAAACACCATTATTATCTAGTCAATTTTGATAATTCAGTATAAGTTCAATGTTTTAATGAAAACATTTTTTATACAAACCCAAAAAATTTATTGTCTGCCATGACCTTTTCTCTTCTTTAATATGTTGAAATACACGTCACACAAATGTACATTTTGATTTCTTTCAAGTACAGACATTATTAATCAACAGTTGTTTTCAGAGAATATCATATACAAAAAAGAACATTAAGTCATTTCAATAGTTTGAAAATTGAGTAATTTGACTTTACATTTAATGATAAATCTAACTTTTCATAAACATGATAAATGTATTGATTGCTGAAATATATCAATGCACTGAGAAAAGTATCCATTTCCAACATAAGAATTAGATTTACCATTTATAGTTCTTACTGATATTTAAAGATATAAGAAATCAACTTTACTATTGTTACATTTCTATAACAGTTGTTTGACATTTACTTCTGTAAGGAAAATCTACAAAATTAAGTAATTTATTGAAATTCTGAAGAAAAAGGTATTGACTGGAAGAATCAATTGTTCAAAATCATTGTTGGAATTATCAAACATATAATTTCATGTCCAAGAAAATAGTAGACTATACAGTGAACATACATGTAGTTAAGCAACGAACATTTAATCAATCAATTTGTTGACTAGTACTATGTAAGGGGTGTTAGCTGCTGAAATAAAATAAAAAAAAATATCTTCTATGTTGATTTTGGTTGGGGGGTGGGGGGGGGGGGGATGATGGGGTAGAGGTCTACTTGTTTTGACTGTGTAAGTGGTGTTAAGAGTTAACTGCTAAAATAAAGTAAAAAATATTTTTTAAATATTGATTAAAGCCTCCCTGCTCTCAAATTCTTGGTTTAAAACTGGCCAGTTAAATGTTAATGTAAAGCCACTATTTTTTGTATCTCTTGGCTGTAGAAAGCTAGAATGTTGTGCATAGTTTACATGTTAAAAGTATTGCTGTTATACATGTTATATTATATAATTTAAACATTTGTATTTTACTATCTAGATTACAATAACATACAGGCGTAACATAACTCTGTGTCAACAATTTACTTGAGTGGGTTATGCACTGTAATTGTATAATATTCTAGTGATAAAAGACAGATTTCCTTTACAATTGCAAGAAGGAAGGTATTTTTTTACTTGTTAATTTTAAGCATTAAATCAAATATACTTTGTCAGTTTTTGTTTAATCAATTTTTTTCTTTGAGATTTTATACAAATTAAGATGCATAGATCTTCCTGGATTTTTGTAAAGATACGTGGAAATACTATTGCGTAGTGAAAATGTAAACTTAAGGTGAAGGGTAGTAAAGTGAAACTTAAACATTATGTAAATGTGTTTCAACCATTTAAATACAATTGTATACTGTAAAAGTAAATACTTCCTATATGATAAAATGTAAATATAAAGTACTAAACATTAACATGGAACAGGCTATTATTTGAACTTGGAATTATTTTTCAATTTTGAAAGTTGCATAATTTCTTGTGCTGGAAATTAAAAAAAAATTTCATGTTTATTTGGTAAAAAAATGTATTATAATGTTTTGAACGGATCATAACACTTTCCATACAATGTATTTTGGATAGATAGTGTTGTGCGCGGCACAGTACATTCTATTGAAAATGTACTATCTTCTTTGTAATAGAAAGTGTTGTGCGCAGCAGTACAGAATAAACATGGAATTTATTAAAAATTTCCAGCACAAGAAATTATGTAAATTCCATAATTAAAATAATTCCAAGTTCAAAAAATAGCCTGTTATGGGCACATTTTGTTGTTAAAAGCTCATTAGACTATCCACTTTTCGTGATTTGGTGATAGAATTTGTACATCAGGTAGAATCCAAGTTGGACATCTTTGCAAAAATTTATATTCACTCTATTTTTCTACTGTCAAAAGTCACAAATGTTATTAGTAGGTTTAATTCATACATGTACAGTAACATGTACATGTAAACACACCAAGAAATTGAATATGAGGGCAGAGGACCCTTTACCAATATTATAGTAAAGCAATTTTACAATATTATTAGCATAAAACATTTTTTTTAAAGTAACCTTTCATGAACTTTTTAAACAACTGCAAAAATTGAAAATGGTTGTATATTGGTACGACGTTGGTGTCGTCGTCGTCCAAATACATTTGGTTTTCGCATTATAACTTAGTACAATTAAGTAGAAATCTATGAAATTTTGACACAAGGATTATGACCATAAAAGGAAGGTTGGGATAGATTTTAGGAGTTTTGGTCCCAACTGTTTAGGAATAAGGGGCCAAAACGGTCCAAAATTAAACTTTGTTTGATTTCATCAAAAAATGAATTATTTAATTGGGGTTCTTTGATATGCCAAATCTAACCGTGTATTTAGATTCTTAATTTTTGGTCCTGTTTTCAAATTGGTCTACATTAAGGTTCAAAGGGTCCAAAATTAAACTTTGTTTGATTTTAACAAAAATTGAATTCTTGGGGTTCTTTGATATGCTGAATCTTAACATGTACTTAGATTTTTGATTATGGGCCCAGTTTTCAAGTTGGTCCAAATAGGGGTCCAAAATTAAACTTTCTTTGATTTCAACAAAAATTGAATATATGGGGTTCTTCAATATGCTGAATCTTACCATGTATTTAGATTTTTAAAAAAATTTGGTCCGGTTATCAAATTGGTCCACATTGAGGTCTAAAGGGTCTAAAATTTAAAATTATTTGATTTCATCAAAAATTAAATTCTTGGGGTTTTATGATATGCTGAATCTAATCATGTATTTAGATTTTGGATATTGGACCATAACCATGATAATAGGTAAATGTTCAATTTGAAATTTTAAAGTTTTTAAGTTTAAGTTCTTAGACCACATTCATTCTGTGTCAGACACCTATGTTGTGTCAACTATTTAATCACAATCCAAATTCAGAGCTGTATCAAGCTTAAATGTTGTGTCAATACGTGCCCCAACTGGTCAACCGTCAGGGTTCCTCTGCGGTCGTATAAAGCTGTGCCCTGCGGAGCATCTGGTTTTTTAATGTGAGCATAGAAGTTAAAAGATTTCAAAAAATGAAATCAAGGCTAAGGGATATTGGCCCTAATTCTTAACTTGTACTTATATTTGTTTTAAAGCCTTTAATTTCATTTTTACTTTAATGTTAAATACAAATAAAGTTTTCAATGGAGGTTGTCTGTACTATACAAATAGTTTTAAGTGAATGTAATTTTATATCATACAAAATTTAAACTGCATATAGGAGAAGCCATATATATATATGTATGTATATATAAAGAAAAAAACAAAATGCTTACTGTTAATTTAGAAATTATTGCATGCATATAAATTTATTATTGTGATTTTAGAAGTATCAATTAATTATTGCAATTTATATATATGTGTGTCTCATATCAGAATGCCAGTTCTTTTATTGCAATATAATTTGTATAAAATTAAAAAAAAAAAACTTGCTATAATTTCTGAATTTACAGTACACTAATACCATGTATAATACTACATTGTATTTCGACCCCATAGCCTGTTTTTACTCCAGCCCCTCGATGTTTTAAATCCCGTTGTATATGATCAGTAAGAGATTAACAATGTTTTAACACAGTAGTGTAAACAGACTGGGAACATTTGAAACATTTTAATATCAATTGTCAACTGTCACACAAATGATCCATTGATATAGTAAAAGATGTAACAGTTATATTCTTAAAAGGTGAGGGATAATTATTTATACAGTGGCAAACAAATTTGATGCTAACTTGGGGATCCTTTATTATATGTTGTGCAATCGGATGAAGTAGGAAACGTATATCGTATAATTTGTGTGCGATTTAAATGAAAGGAGGATTTGATCGTAATTGGGTAGTTGTTACATTGACTTGTCTAGAATCAGGTAGGGATCTAAAGTCAAGAAGGTTGAAGGATCCGAGGTCATGTTAGTTGAAGCATGGAATTATTACATTTACGTCATTATGATATTTCTCTGGTTGAAGCTTAAGGTAGCTATATGTATACCTTTATATGTAGTTTAATTGACTTTTCTTAGATTAGTAAAGGGATTATTTAATAGAATTTAATGACCTTAATTTAAGTTGGTAAATATAACATGTGTATGATCATTTCAGGTATTTGGTACATGTATAAGTCTGATGCTAGCTAAGTCTGCACCGTTGGCCTCTTAAGTCTGCCCCAGACTAGTAAAATTTCATTCTGTTACTAGTCAACTTTTGCAAACTTTGTTGAGACACATACAGACATTAGAAAATGTCTGAAAATTTGTATATGGACTTGTAGTTGGTACTTCTACATATAAAAAAGAAGATATGGTATGATTGCAAATGAGACAACGGTCCACAAGAGACCAAAATGACACATAAGTTAACAACTAAAGGTCACCGTACAGCCTTCAACAATGAGCAAAGCCCATACCGCATAGTCAACTATAAAAGGCCCTGAAATGACAATGTAAAACATTTCAAACAAGAAAACCAATGGCCTTATTTATATAAAAAACGATCAAAAAAATAAATATTATGGTTTAATTCTGGCTGTAGTTTAACAGCTTTAGGGACCTAATCTTAGTTTTGGATTCCATCACAATTTCTTCGTCACAGGCTGTTTGTAGCCATTCAGTCTACAACATGTTTAATGCAGATGTTTATTAGTTTTAAGGCTTAAATTTATTAGGGTCCTGAATTTTGTTTTAAATTGCATTATTACCTGTACAATCTTCTTCATTAAATGATGTCTGTAGCCCTCTTTAATGCAAATGTATCATGTGTATCTTCAATTAATTATACTACACGTAATTAACATGTATATTGGATTCTTTCATGTTATTACTAGTTAAGCAACAATATGTGACATGTACATTATATAATGTATCCTACAACTGCTGCTTTTAATTAGGTTAAATTCAATTGCACACAATTTTTATGTCATATATTTTGACATTTTTCGTCATCACAGGTGTATGTATATATATAGTCTGTACTAAACGTGTTGTATTTTCTGTTTTAGGTGCAAGCTTATCGTCATTGTATTATCTGTTTAGTAAATGTCATTGACCTTAAACATAATCATGAATGGTCACTTTATAAAGCCTTACTACACATGTACCGATTTGTTTGTACCCTCACAACCTAAAGAAAAGCAACACATAAATTCACTTGATTTAAAAAAAAACATATATATAATATTTATCTACTTCATGAACTTTATGCATATGCTTAAAACATTGCCATGATTGCTGTAAAAACTATTTTTAGAACAATCATTTATTTTGTTTCATCATAGTATGATTAAAATCCTATTTCAAATGTCCCGATTTCTTTAGTAAATTTTGCAATAGAATTGATTGAAAATTAATGTCATAACATTGCAATAGTTCTATCGTGCATTTGCTAATTATCAGATGGATAGTAAAATTGGAATTGAGCTTGTACAATATTTTAAAAGTATAATATTCCTGTTTTTGTCCCCCCAAAAAAGTTATATTGTACCTTTTCATTTTATTGGAGGGGGTAAGAAACAGATATATTTTTGTCGAGCCTGCAACTTTTGTTGCAGAAAGCTCGACATAGGGATAGTGATCCGGCGGCGGCGGTGTTAGCTCACTTCTTAAAAGCTTTATATTTTAGAAGGTGGAAGACCTGGATGCTTCATACTTTGTATATAGATGCCTCATGTTACAAAGTTTCCGTCAGTCACATGTCCAATGTCCTTGACCTCATTTTCATGGTTCAGTGACCACTTGAAAAAAAAGTTCAGATTTTTTGTAATGTTGAATTCTCTCTTATTATAAGTAATAGGATAACTATATTTGGTATGTGCGTACCTTGCAAGGTCCTCATGCCCTTCAGACAGTTTTCACTTGACCTCGACCTCATTTCATGGATCAGTGAACAAGGTTAAGTTTTGGTGGTCAAGTCCATATCTCAGATACTATAAGCAATAGGGCTAGTATATTCGGTGTATGGAAGGACTGTAAGGTCTGCATGTCCAACTGGCAGGTGTCATCTGACCTTGACCTCATTTTCATGGTTCAGTGGTTATAGTTAAGTTTTTGTGTTTTGGTCTGTTTTTCTCATACTTTATGCAATAGGTCTACTATATTTGTTGTATGGAATGATTGTAAGGTGAACATGTCTAGCGGACAGATGTCATCTGACCTTGACCTCATTTTATGGTTCAGTGGTCAAAGTTAAGTTTTTCAGTTTTGGTCTTTTTATCTGATACTATACGCCATAGGTCAACTATATTTAATGTATGGAAATATTTTATGATTTATATATTAGTCGCGCAGGTTTTATTTGACCTTGACCTCATTTTCACTGTTCATTGCTCAGTGTTAAGTTTTTGTGTTTTGGTCTATTTTTCTTAAACTATAAGTATTGGGTCAACTATATTTGTTTTATGGAAGCATTGTTAGCTGTATATGTCAGCCTGGCATGGTTCATCTGACCTTGACCTCATTTTCATGGTTCATTGGTCTTTGTTTAGTTATCTTGGTTAATGTAACGTTTATGTGACAGTTGTAATAAAGCTTTATACTTAGGACTATCAACATAATATTAATGATTAGTAAAGAAGGCGAGACATTTCAGTGTGTGCACTCTTGTATTTTTAGTAGGCTTAATCATTATATATTAAAATGATAAAACTTTTATTGAGAAGGATCAGCTGATAGGTGTTGTGGTTTTGTATGCACTGAGTGTACATGTACATTGTAAGTGGGGAAGATAGTAACCTTGGAATAAACAGTGAACAAATGACCTTTCATGCCAAGTTATTTGCTTTTGAATTAATTCTGCTCTGATTTCCTATTTATTGATAAAATGATAATATAAATAACAAAATTTTTATTGATAGACTTTATTATCCTACCAAACATTGACTAAAGGATACAATGGCATGGAGGCTAAGAATATAATCTATTTTCTTTCTTTTTTACACGATGGAGATTTTTGTTCGTTTTCACATTACAATTTCAATATGGAGAGGGCTTACATACTGACATAGGCTTTGACCAATCCAATTCAATTAATTTGAATAAAATACTGTTTAAACTTAAACCATTTCAATCAAAAATATCCTTTGCTGTGTAGTGTTGCAATTCAGATTACAACACCATAGGGGCCCGAGGGGGGGGGGGCCTTAGGTCAGTCAGCACCCCCTCCCTTTACAAAAAGTTCTGGATTCGCCACTGGGCTCAAAGGTCTTTTTATAACAGCACCTTTATTACATATATCTTTGAACATGGCTAAACAGTTACCCAACAAATTCTTTGATCTCAAAGTTAAGTTGATATAGTTTTCACTGTACATATAGACTAAGGGGGTGGAAAGTCAAATTTATATGTACCAGAAAGGATAAAAGAAAACAAGCGCAGAGTTAAAAATCAATAGGGACACATAGTGAGGGGTGTAGCTTACATGTACATATAATGTATGTAGACATAAATAATTTAAATATTATTTTTTGTAGAACTTAAATTACTTTATGATCATGGAAATGTTTGGTTGTAATAAAGTCACAACTTTTTTTCTTTTTTCAGAAATAATTTAATATCAGAATGAACATAGAAGAAGAATACAGCGAAGAGGATAAAATAATTTGAATCTATAAATAGAACTCATCATGCCTATGGATACGCCCACTATACCCAATTTACCCATTAGGGATTTGGGATCATTTGCCAACGCACATGTGCCCAGTGATGCTGACATAAAAGGTAATTCAAAACATCACTTTAGTTTAAAAAAGACATGTATTTAGATAAATCAACATTAAATGATATTATACAAATGAAATAAATATTAAGGATTCAGAAACAAGCAATTTGCTTTTACAAATTTGTCTCCTTTTATCTGCTTTCAAATTCAGAGCACCTATATACATAGCTAGTGGTTTTAGAATTGTGGGATTTGAAATATAATGCTGATTTTTTTGTTTTTCACTGTTTAAGGGCATATCCAACAGTTTATTTCTGACGGTGAGAAATTTTTCCCCTTAAGATATTTCATTCTTCAGTTGACAGAGAATCGAATTTTGCCCAAAAAAATATATGTTGTCGATTTCGTTTTTGCAAAAATTACTGCTGAAAATTGAACATTTTTTGCAATTTTTGAGTAAAAAACGTTTTTTATTGAAAAAAATAAATATGATATTTTAATCAACATATACTTATATAATTGGGCTCAAATTGATGCAAAATAATTCAAGATGGTTAGAAAAATCTAACTTTACCATTTAAAGCATTAATTCTTACTCAAATAAAAGCCAAAACGTTATGGTGGACCCAAACAACGGCAAGAAATGAACATTTGAAATGCACATTTTTGATTTTTTGAAATATTTCTAACGGTGTCGATTTGGCCAAAGTGAGATATGTTATTCTTTTTAAAAAATGGAACTTCATAACGTTTTGAAAAATATATGTCACCATGCTCGTTTTTGAGAAAAATTGAGAAATATAATACTGTTTACTCAATCCCTCCCCTAAGCCTCACAAATTGCGCCAAAAATTAAGACGTTTCGGAAAATAACGTTATATTTCCCCGCTAATTTTTCAAAGGCAGTGCGACGGTGTGGTAGACAAATGTAGTTATACAATTTGACTTTGTTGGATAGTTGTCTCGATAGCAATCGTATCGCATTTTCTTATTTATAATGAACCAGTATCTGGACGAGATAACAATTCAGATAGTTTTACTATTGTGTTTGTCAAAATTGGGAAACCTGATAGTGAAAACCTCAATGACTCCGTATTAATTCATTTTGCAATTTCGGGCTTTTTATTCTTTATAGGCTTCTAGCTATAACAAAAATCTGTATGTTGACTTTTAGTGTTTTGAATTATATGGGTCGTTGGATTGCTGTCATATTAATGTATACCTTTAAAATCTTTTTCAAAACAAAAGGATTGATTGAGTATAGAAATATTCACATCTCTGGACGTCTCCCATCTGACAGTATATCTTTGCTAAAATTTGGTGCGGCCGTTTAGCTGCTTGGATGTACATGTATAAATTTGCAGCCTCGTTTAGTCGAAATAAAAATGTATATCCGATGCATAGTGCAGTGAGTTTCGCGCTATCTATACATTAAAAAAACATCTAAATAAATGGTTGAAGGGATATACGAACTTCGAATAAAATCTCTAAACAACAACAAAGATCACATGAATCTTCAAATAAGTCACATGGCTGATTTTAACACATCTGTTGTGCCTATAGCAGTTGACGGTAAAAAAAACAGCTTTATTTAAAAAAAAAACCCAGATGAGTAAGACAAAAGCTTGATGATAAACGAAAGGGCCGAAAAACGACCGTGACTGCCGTTGTTTTACTCTTCAATATATGAGTTACTGCATATACACAAAGGAGATTGTTTTCTGTTCTACTGCCCTCCATCTACATTGTAGTTTGACTGCATACAATGTAACCACTGATGTAGACTACTATATTATTTTTGATTATGCAAACAAATGAATTCAAAGAGAAAGATGCGGAAAGAAGTTCTAAAATTTTCGTTTAAAAACAAAATGTAAATAAAAATAAAATACCAAAACTGGAACCCTGTTTCAGACAACTATCCGTTGAAAACTGATGATTATGCATCACTATATGAAACTGATAAATTGATTGCTCCCGTTTTCCCGTGGCAAATATATCACACATAATTAGGACGAGGCGAAAGTGGATCTGAAGTAAATCATTGATACATTATTAAGATAAAGAGTTTGCTAGCGGTATAACGTATGCCGTACTAGAATAAAGTTGAATAAAATCAAAATCGTGAGTAAAGCTATTAGCCCCCCACCCCACCCCCCGCCCCCTTTATTCCTCAATTTTAAATTATGGTATTTCGATGGCTGTTTTTTTTTTCCTATCCTATTATGGACCCGCTGATTTTATGAGAGCGTGTTTTATTAGTCAAGACCTACATCAAGACCTACACCGTTTTTTTTTTTTTGCTAAAATATATTTGTTTTCTTCTACATAAGTAAACATCAAAATCGTCAGATCTTTTCTACGTGTATATTTATATACTACAATGTTTTCCTATTTCAATTTTGTTTTTATTACAGTGTCATTTTTTGTTTTACATTGTTTACCAGTTAAAGGTCGTATTCATTTAAAGATCTACTATATGTATGTACTGTACATTAGGACTTCAACGCAAAGCTAGATGCATGATAAATGTTAGTTTACGCTGTATCTTATTTTTCTCAAGAAACCAGTTTTTTTTTTCATCTTTCTTAAGTTAAACCAAACTTTGAGTTTTCTATCCTGAATGACAAAATCTTGGAAAAGTTTGGTAAAGAATTAATTACAATTTGCATTCTAATGCAATAATAAATCATTACGCATTTGTTCTCGTTGTTCTCTACTGTATTGAAGATAATTTCAATAAAACGGAAACTTAAGTGAATATGGTCTATAATGATCAAGATAATTGCGGTTCTTTTATAATAGACTAAGACGACAAAGATATCTTTAAAGATTTGAGTTTTATTTCTGTTAATATTCTGTATGAGTTTTTTGCCGATTCCCGCCGTGCCCTTTCTTTTGATGAAAGAACCCGCCCTTTCCAGACGGCCATAGCAATTCCGATGGTGATTCCGTTATGACGTTGTTGAATCAACGTTAAATTACGGGAAACAATAGACGACGTTTACGTCTGTTATTACCTCCCCTGAAACTGTTGGATATGCCCTTAATGGGCATGATGGGCTGTTGGTTGTCTGTCATCTTCATCTTTAGGTCATGTACATGTAGTTTTACCTGTCTTAATCTTGATTTTTAGTTTGAAATTCCATTTCCCTATAGACATGATAGAATTCACTAGCGTTGCTTCTATGTGAATTTATCAATGTATAATTGCCAAAATTGTGGTAAGTAATGTTTCCCAAATCATAAAAAGATATTCATTTAAATTTCAATAGCATTTATTCGTATGCATGATTTCTTGAAACTACAACAATTTTAATCTGACCATTAATTATGAATTTGTGTCCAATGTTTGCAATAATAAATGCATTCAATTATTTCTGCATTTATGGTATTACTCATTTTTACCGATAATTTAAAGATTTATCTGATTTGATAATGTATTCTCAGGAGGGGGTTCTAATTTTAAGTTTTGATTAATAAAATGTAAAAGAAAATGTGACTGTAATACATTATTTTAACATGGATATTTTAATGGTTTATTATAATTATTTCATTTATTTTTACAATGACATGAATGTCAATACATATACCATGTAAATCATATGCACATTTAACAATAAGTGAGCTCTTTACATCTAACAAAATTAATATTATAAATTTGTACATCTAACTTGTATAGGAATATTTTCACTTTCTTTCATGATTATGAAATAAGCAGAAATTACACATGCATAGAAAAGGGGAGATGTGGTAATAGTAATAGCAATTCTTTCTGACATGTCTGATGATGGCCCTGAAATTGCATACTAAAGTATACTGTTAACTATATAGAAATTGGCATATTTTACGAAGATTTAGATATACATGTATGAGCAAAGGTCTTACCAAGAAAGATATTTTAAACACTTATGCATCTACATATAAATATCATATATCATGATATATATATGTAGAATATATTTCTTCAAGCTCTTAGTAAAACATGTTTTAAGGTAAAGCCTTGGCTTGTATCTAAGTTGTTATAACTAAATCTTAAAATGAGGCAGTTTTGTACTTGAAGCAAATATGAAAGATAAACTGAAAAATACTAGATACAGTATATTGACAGTCTAATGATATGTCAAACGAACATTATAAGCTTGTTATTTTATCCAGATTTATAATACATTTTTTGAATTCAGCCTACCAAAAAAATGACATTTTCATAAATCGCCTTTTGATGTTTACAGTGATGTATTTCTTTACTCATTCTTACTTATAATTTATTTGACTATTTTCCAGACCACAGACATCAAGAAACAGTGTACATTGGTTTACAGTTACCTAAACACCACCATGGGATGCGACGTAGGCGTCACCACAAACATAAAAAGACCGGTGTCGAGAGAATTAAGGCGGAGGAAACAGACAACAGCTGTAAGTCATCATAAATACAATGTAACCTGTGTTATCCAACACACTGGGGAACCAAAAAAAAAAATGTCCTATTAAGCAGGGTGTCAGAATATTCAGGATTTTTCTGCAAGGATAGGAGTATTTTACGACCAGAGTGTGTCGGTTAAAGCAGGATGTTGGAATAACCAAGTGTCAGATTTAGCAGGTTACACTGTACATTCATAAAAATATATGTTAAAAGAATATGTTTACCCTAACATATCTTCTCCTTCATTGAATTGGCATAAATACATTTTAAAAAGTGTATGTGAAAAGAATATACCCAATTGTAAAGTCTCTCTTTCATATATATTTGGGGAGGAAGACACTTCAACTGCTCTTTTATTTTGGTCCAAATTCCATTAAGGCTTCTTTTTTCATACAATATGATAGAAGTGGAGGTACAAAATGTAATGATATTTGAGCTTCGTCAGATAGAAACGAACCTTATGCAAACCAACACCAATACATATTAGATCTGTAAACCTATATCGGTTTTGAACAAAAATTCAATGGAAAGTCTAGGATTGTTTGTCAATTGAAATGTTTTAATCAAATGATACAGAATGGATCAACCATATATTTAATTTCATTGTATTTTGTATATGAATGTTCCAAAAATCATTCATACATGTAGTTGTTAGTTTTATACATGTAAATATTTACGTACACTAGTGCATAAGGTTGATTACTATCTGGAGCAGCTAATTATATTTATGTAAGAGTGTGTTTTTAAATGTCGACCATGTATTGAAAAATGCTAACAGCTGGGAACCTAACCTAGACCCCTTGGCACAGTAATTATATTATAAGCCACCACTCTATCAACTTGATACCGGTTCATTTTGATTTTAAATTTAAATTATATGCCTAATTCAGGTTTTTATCCCAAATCAATGTTCACTGAATATAGAAATATAGTGTCAAGATGGGTATGGTGTCTTATGGACAGAGAGTCTTTCTTTTGTTACATTCTGAATTTATCTTTAATTCTATTTTTAGCCACTTCCACATATGAGAATTTAGTTCCTCTTTAGAGAAGACAGGTTTTTACCACAAATCAATATTCACTGACTATGGAAATATAGGAGCAATAGGGCATGGTTATTGGTATGGACAGAGTTTTTCCTTTGTTTCATTCTGAATTTAACTTTCATTATATTTTTCAGCGACCACACCTCCACGTATGAGAATTCAGTTCCTTCTTGGAGAATATGATGATGATGAACATACGTCACATGACTTGTTTTGTTACATTCTGAATTTATTTTATTATATTTTTCAGCGACCACACCTCCACGTATGAGAATTCAGTTCCTCCTTGGAGAGGACGATGATGACGAACATACATCACATGACTTGTTTTGTGAATTAGAGGAGCTTATAACTGTGGATGGGAAAGAACCACAGTGGAAAGAAACTGCTAGGTATTCTTTTAATCAAGGTTATATTGTGTATAGTATCTAAATTGTAAATTAACCACAATAATGCACAAAATTGTTTCATTTGATTTTTGTACAATTAGAGACAAAAATTACAAACAAATTGCATGTTAATAGAACTGTGGTATGATCGACAATGAGACAACTTTCCAACAGAGTAAAAATTATGTGGACTTTTTCCAACTACCAAATGTATACACATATAGGTCAACCTTAAACAACAAGCATTTACCTATCATTTGAAAAGCTGACATGACATGAAACAATCCAAAGAAAAAAATAATAATCCGGGTTAATGACAAGACAATAGATAAAAAATAAAATATAACCATGATAACAATAAGCAACAAATGACAATCATAACAAAAGCTAAGTAACAGGATCCTAAAATTGTGAATAAAACAGACAGCAACAAATGACAATCATAACAATAGCTGAGTTAATACATCCTAAAATTGTTACAGACACATTAAGAAATACTAAAATTGCTGAGCCAATTTATTTTTAACCCACAAATCAATTAAAGAATGATTATCTGCTGAATATGTTAACTTTGTGCATGACAGAAGTACATTATATATGACAATGTATTACATGTATGACATTCAAACCCAAACAATTCAAATGAGGACAAAGTTGATTTATATTAAAAACCTGTAGAGAAGGAAATCCAAATAATACAAAGTTTACAAAAATATATTTGATGTGGATTTTTCATTGTGTTTGCTGTGTTGTTGACCTTTAACTTTTTTTTATGATATTACTTATCACTATTGTATGAAAAGTAAAATTACAAAAATACTAAACTCAGAGGAAAATCAATTCGGAAAGTCGATAATCACATGGCAAAATCAAATAACAAAACGCATCAAAAACGAATGGAGAAGAACTGTCATATTCCTGACTTGGTACAGGCATTTTCAAATGTAGAAATGGTGGATTGAACCTGGTTTTATAGCTAGCTAAACCTCTCACTTGTATGACAGTCGCATCAAATTCCATTATATTGTCACCGATGCGTGAACAAAACAGACACAATAGGTAAAAATGTCAAAAATAGGGGTACAGCAGTCAACATTGTGTTATCATCTTAATCACTATAGAAACAACAAATGTAACGAAGAAGCACAAAAAGGCATACATCAGATTAACATCCTCATTTTGATTATATTATAAGATTTTATTTGTCTATGTAAAATGCACCCATCAAGGAAGGAGGGTTTTGAGTACTGGTGTAAAATTTGTGCGTTTGAAATTCGCACAGGTAGACATGAAATAATTTTGTCATTCAAGGTATGACGGGATGCATAAATACCAGTGTTCCCGCCTGCCCTAAATAGAAGGGCGCCCCGCCCTTGGTGCCCTTACCCCCGCCCTTCTGCCCTCCAAAGCCAAAGAATGCCCCCCTCTGCCTTTTCAAAAGATGCATTTTACAAATTTCATGCCTTCTGGCGTTTCCGGTAAAATTGTTACCTGAGTGATTGTGTAACATTAATTAACTGACAATAGGATTAAGTTAAATACCTAATGCCTTTGGCAGTTTTATCACCTCTGCTAATGATTGTTCACTGCTAATTAGTGGATTTAAGATAATTGAACAAATACTAGATATTTAATACAGAATGAAAATGCTGACATGTTAGCCATTTGTAATGTTTACGTATCATAGCATATGTACACATAAAAAAAATATTTTTAAAGAAAATTTAAAACAATTTAAAAGGCAGACTAAGTTTTGAGTAAATTGGTAGATTGGTAAAAACGTTTTGTTTTTATAACCACGAGTATGAAATTAAAAGAAGAACCAAAGAAATTTGTATTTGAACATAACAAGATTGCACCACTTCCTGTTTTATTTCTTGTATTATAATCCTCCTTACATAGGAGCACTTAACAAATGCTTTTATTTTTTAACCATAATGGAGTTTATACCTTCTGTAATATATGCAATGTATTATTGCATCATTATAATATAATCATCTCTTGTATCACCTGTTATATTTATAAAACTCCCTACTTAGGAGCACTTTGGTGTGCACTTCTTAATACTTTTTTGTAACAATTTACAAGTTAGGTAACTTTCAATAACACAAATACTATATGTCTAAACAAGTAGTTTTAATGTAAATAATTTAATTACATAACAAATTCAATTTTGTTTAGCTCCATCTTTCAGAACTACTTGTTTATTTTTATAGACTTGTATAATTAAGTTATATAAATTATAAAATAAAAAAAAAAAATTTTCTAAGGATTTTTTTCCTGATCAAAATGCACAGTTTGCATAAATTTACATCAATTAAAATGATATGCTTTGTGTCATGGTATGATAATTTGATAATAAAAAAATCTTACTGGAACCAACACTTGGAACACATTAATTTCTGAATAAGGTTAAAATACAAGTAATGTTCTGCAGCTGAGCCTAGCAATATATAATACATATATTCAAGGTTATTAATACACTGCCAAACAGTGCCCTTACAATTTGGGTTATTGTGCTAAAGTGCCCTTTCAGACAAGTAGCACCCTTCTGCCCTGAGATTCAAGCTGGAACACTGAATACAGTCACGCAAAATAGATATAACAAAAACTGACTTAACAGTTAAAGTAATAATAATAAATAAAACAATAGTGTGGTTCAAAGTATGACGGGATACATAAGTACAGAGTCACGTCAAATGTATATCACAAAAAAAGTGGGTTAACAGTAAAAGTTATATTAATAAATAATATAATTTTGTCATTCAAAGTATAACAAGATAAATAGGTACATACAGAGTCACATCATAGAATAATTTTGTCGTTCAAAGTTTGATGGGATACATAAGCACAGAGTTACGTCAAAAGGATATCTCAAAAAACAGACTTAACAGTAAAAGTAATATTTATAAAGACAAATAAAAGAATAATATAACACGTTATTAAGATGATAAACAACGTCAGTACGCAAAATCTATACTTCAAGACCATCGTGTATTATTTGTGAAGTTGATACGGAATATTTATCAACAAGTTTTGGGTACCTTCTGATGAACTTTTTGTAAAATGCACCAGTGTCTGAGCAGAAAGTTGATGAACCAGGGGTATGTCAAAGAACGTCTCGTCCTTTTTCTAAAAAAATTCATCGGAAGGTACCCAGATTGTTTTTGACAAGTGTCTGAAGGAACTCTGATTCATATGAAAATAAGAAGAGGTCAGCAAGGAGAGGCACACAGTTCGTTCCCATAGGAATGCCGACAATTTGTTGAAAAAGTCTACCTCCAAACTCAACAAATATGTTGTCGATAAGAAACTCCAGCATACTGACCACTTGTTCTTTTGTGTAGCATGTTTTACCTTTTTGGTTTGTCACTATTAACGAAATATGCCTCATGAAATCCCAAAGTAATAAATTTATAGCGTATGCTACCATTTTCCTTTGATCTTAATGACTGATAATTTCAATTTTCAGCACGGTAGAGTGATTTTCAAAATTGAAACTAGAAACTAAGCAGTGGCGGATCCAAAAATTTTCATAAGTGGCACCCACTGACTGCCTTACAGGGGGCCCGCTCCAGTCACGCTTCATTGATTCTCTATATAAGCAACCAAATTTTTTCCCAAAAAGGGGGGGGGGGGGGGGCGCCTCTGCTAAGGGCACACATGCGGTTGTGAATGAACAAAATAGCGATAAACATTTTTTCATTGGTCATCTCAACTCAATTGTTTTTCTCACTTTTGCAATGCAGGCTCAAGTGAGAAAATCAATCTAGTGGAGATGACCAACAATAATCTTTAAATATCATTTGCAATTGATTATTAGAAAATGTTTTTTTTAGTTTCTTCACTTTTCTTTTTTGCCCTTTAATAGCAGAAGTAAACCTTCCTGAATAAAAAAAAAAACAACCATGTCAGGCTTAGAAAAAAAAATATATATAAAAGGATGTATTGTAATGTGTATGTATTTATTCTCAACAGGTGGATAAAGTTCGAGGAAGATGTGGAAGAGGGAGGAGAGAGGTGGTCAAAGCCACATGTTGCCACTTTATCATTGCACTCTTTGTTTGAGTTACGATGTGGCCTCATGAACGGCACAGTCATGTTAGACTGTGAAGCTAATGACATTCATTTTGTTTTTGGTAAGAAAGTATCTATGTTCATTGTTTTGAATTAGTCTTTTCATTGTCGTTAAATCAATCTGTGCAAAGGAGTAAACTTTCCTTCCATAATTATTTTTTACATGTGTAGGTAGATACTTGTGGTGGATAATACATAAAAAAGATAACATGAATCACACAAACGGCACCGTTCAACAGACCACATCAAAAACAAACGCCTGATATCTCCAAATCTTAAGCTATTACTGTTATTGTCGAGCCTGCAACTTTTGTTGCAGAAAGCTCGACATAGGGATAGTGATCCGGCGGCGGCGGCGGCGGTGTTAGCTAACTTCTTAAAAGCTTTATATTTTAGAAGGTGGAAGACCTGGATGCTTCATACTTTGTATATAGATACCTCATGTTACGAAGTTTCCGTCAGTCACATGTCCAATGTCCTTGACCTCATTTTCATGGTTCAGTGACCACTTGAAAAAAAAGTTAAGATTTTTTGTAATGTTGAATTCTCTCTTATTATAAGTAATAGGATAACTATATTTGATATGTGCGTACCTTGAAAGGTCCTCATGTCTGTCAGACAGTTTTCACTTGACCTCGACCTCATTTCATGGATCAGTGAACAAGGTTAAGTTTTGGTGGTCAAGTCCATATCTCAGATACTACAAGCAATAGGGCTAGTATATTCGGTGTATGGAAGGACTGTAAGGTGTACATGTCCAACTGGCAGGTGTCATCTGACCTTGACCTCATTTTCATGGTTCAGTGGTTATAGTTAAATTTTTGTGTTTTGGTCTGTTTTTCTCATACTATATGCAATAGGTCTACTATATTTGTTGTATGGAATGATTGTAAGGTGTACCTATCTAGCGGGCAGATGTCATGTGACCTTGACCTCATTTTCATGGTTCAGTGGTCAAAGTTAAGTTTTTGAGTTTTGGTCTTTTTATCTAATACTATATGCCGTAGGTCATCTATATTTGGTGTATGGAAATATTTTATGATCTTTATGTCAGTCGCGCAGGTTTTATTTGACCGTGACCTCATTTTCACGGTTCATTGCACAGTGTTAAGTTTCTGTGTTTTGGTCTATTTTTCTTAAACTATAAGTAATAGGTCAACTATATATGTTGTATAGAAGCATTGTTAGCTGTACATGTCTGCCTGGCATGGTTCATCTGACCTTGACCTCATTTTCAAGGTTCATTGGTCTTTGTTTAGTTATCTTGGTTAATGTTAAGTGTTATGTGACAGTTGTATTAAAGCTTAGCTTTATACTTAGGACTATCAACATAATATCAATGATTAGTATAGAAGGCGAGACATTTCAGCGTGTGCACTCTTGTTATTGATAAGATCATGCCCAGAATTGGTACCTACGAAAATAAATGAATCCACAGTAATATTTTTAACCAAAAAAACATGCCCAAGAACTTGTGCTTAGAAAAAGCCACCTGATCTATCATAAATCTCCAAATTTACTTATTTTTAGACATGCTGGTTGATAACTTAATAGCAGCCAAACAGCTGGAAGAAAATTTGAAAGATAAAGTTCTCGACACTTTGTATTTAAGACATCACCATCAGTATCAGAAAAAACACCACGAGGACGGCAATAGTGGTCGATTCCATTTACCTATCATACGATCACTTGCTGACATTGGGAAAAAGTTTTCTGCACCTGCATTACATAATAATGGTTAGTTTTATATTATATATGATTGTATTTTAGCGATTTGTTAAAGCAACAGTACTGTCGAATAAAAGTTTAGTTTTACATTTTCTTTTTAAATTTGATTGTATTTTTGTGTTTTGCGAAAGCAACTAGTTAGTCAATTGGGGAGTTATGGGACAGTTTCATTTAACTTTAATTAATTTTGTAATCTAATAACATTTAGGGATATTATTTGTTTCAGTAACATCTATTTTAAATATATGGTTCCTTTCTTATTTTGTAAAAAAAATAAGTTTACTCATCGAAATGTCTAAATTCTCTTTATTTTTTGTGAAAACATATTTTATGGGAACTAGGTTTTAAATTTTCTCAAATATTATAGAATGTTTGCTTTTAAAAGATTTCTTATAGCTGATTGCTCTACCAAAATATTGTTGTAGCAAATAAACATTGATTTACTACTTTCGGGGTTTTCTACCTAATTTAAATTTTGGTTCAAACTCTGATTTGACCAGTCAAGTTCACTATTCAAATATCTAAACAAAGATAAATCAATGTTTGTCAAGAGTTAAGGATGTACTTAAGTTAGGTGAGGTTTTGGAATAAGTGTCAAATGTTCGGACTCCTTGGTGTTTTTCCATAGGATAGAAGGTAAAATATTTTGTCCCATAACACTTATTTATCTTTTAACATAAGATTATTGGCTCATAAAAGGTCATTTGACAAATTTTAAGCAGATTCTTGATATTCCTTCTGTTTATTTGAGACCAAAATAATACTAATTCAAATATAAGGTAAAAGTCAGAGTCAGCCTTTTCCCGCTATATTTTATAAATCATTATCTCGAGAAGGAGCTCCATTACCTATCAATATTTTTAGCTTATTTTTTATCTTTAACTAATACTCTTCCAGCTTACAGTATCAATTTGGAGTTCTTAATTTATTTAATTTTACCTTAGATTACCTAAGTACATCCTTAACTCCACCTGAAATTGTCCCCAACTCCCCCTATGCTATAGGTTGTGAATCATTTATATCAATTTTGTTGATTTTAATGCACTAGTTTAATATCATATTTACTTAGTCATTTCAAATTTTTGGGCATACATTTATATGGCTATACAGAGGCCCCACATTGGGGTTTCAAGTTATATACCACCATTGACATTATCATTAGATTTCTTAGTCTCTTAGATGATATAACCAGATGGCATGTTATTGTTTAGAATTTGATTATAGTTTCATAATTTAGTTTTTGAATAAGTAAGATATATTAAATTTGTATGTTTTATGAATGTGTATGTTGTAAGATCTGTTTGAGTTTAGTAGATTTTCAACTGATACAATGGTTTGTTTGTTATATGTACATATAAATAGTTTACTACTTTTATTTATATCCAAAACCTCAGTACTTAACTCAGACCATTTTTTGTTACAGTTGAAAATGTAAAACTAATTTGTGACCTTTGACCTAGGTACACAGCCTGGTGTCCAGCCCAGATTGATATCTGTTGGTTTGGAGTTTTCAGATTATACCTATTTATATATATGGAGAAATTTTTCTCAAAAATATTGTGTGTGGTATTAAAACAGGGAAAAAGATAATTTTTTAAATTAGTATTCAAGCTTTGGATGCTTATCATTTATATAGATAAGAAATGCTGCATCAGCAATATTTCTTTCTTACTTCGGTCATAATTGATTTTTGACAGACAGAGGAACAAATAGTGTGTATTAAAAGGGTATTTCCAATACTATTCATTAAATGCTTATTTCCAATACTATTCATAAAATGCTTAAAAAAAGTAATATTTCATTAGATCTATTTAAAAAAAAAATATTAAGGCAGTTAACCTTGCAACAGGGACTATTCTAAAAATACATTGATGAGAAATGATACTCTTGAAAGATTTAAATACTTCAGCTTTCATTTTAAGAGCCTGTGAGCTTTATGAAACAGTCTTGATTAACACATCAGGTTTAAATATTTGTGTTAAATCATATAAATAATGTACATACAAATAATCTGAAAACTCCATCGGAACTTGGGGTATATGTTGTGTATACATTTTAATGTTGTACAAAATAAATGTGTACACAACATGTACAAAAAGGTTAGAAAATGATAAACGTACTATATTGACGAATAGAATTCATATTTGTTTGCAGGACGTCTGAAAAATTCCCAAATTCCCAAATCCCAGACTGCTGTAAGACTTGACAAATACAAAGGTAATAGGTTCTCCAAATCCAATGGAATCAGGGTACAAGTATAGTCAGAATTTCTCTCTTAGAAAGGAAAAAATCTGAAGAAAGTTAAGATAAAGCAATTATTTCGGCAAATTAGTTTGTTTTATCATCAGTATGTGCAGGTTGTTAAAACTAGTAGGTACTGTAGCTACTTTAAACTTGGGAACTTTCCTATTTGAATTTTCCTTGGAGTTCAGTATTTTTGTGATTTTACTTTTTATGTAATGTGGCAACTTTTTCAAAATGGAAAAAACATATAACTTCAATTTTCTCTTAAAACACATCAAGAAAATATGAAACCAGGAAAATTTCATTTCAGCCAAAGTAAGCAAGAAAATTTAAATGCTGAATTAAGTTTCCAAGAAAATAATATGGTTTGCAGTATTATCTGTGTTAAACATTCTCTATACTTTGAAAATAGTGATGAAAACGCTCAACGTTTTTAGATTGTTTTCTTTCTAACAGAGAAATTCTTACTCCCCATCTTTGTTTCTAACTTATGCATTCTACTGTCTATTTATCATGTTTATAGAATATGTCTTGTTCAGCATGTCTTTTTACAACCGTGGTAGTGTTACCCCTCTAGATTCAAATGAGTTACATCAAGCATATATAAAAAACATTAAATGAATTTGATTAATGGATAGCCCACATCTGATTTTATTGGTACCAATTTTGGATAATCTTCAATGATGGACAATTTGCAAGAAAAAACATATAAAGCTGCTGAATAAATATCAGATAGTGCTTCATTTTTCGAGATGTCTGGCAGATTTCCCTAAATAATAATGGCATGTCACAGTTAAAAATTGGCATGGCACACAGGAATGTTTTCACATCACAAGACTTATAAGTGAGAACACTAATGGTTGAGATATGCCCTTTGTCAGTTACATTTGAGGGAAAATACGAAGTGAACGTAACCAGTGTTTTAATATCTCAAGCTCCTAGGTTGCAATGCAGAGAGAAAAAAAAACCAGGCCCATCATTTCATGGAAATTTAAGAACACTTATCATACTCCAACTGAGAAATCAATTGATCAAAATAATGGGTATGGAGTGTCAAGTACACATTTAGTACCCTGAGTACTGAGTAAGTTTAACAAGGGCCCAGAACTTTTTTTTTATTTGAACATGTTCTACAAGTTGTTGGGACACTTCCTTTAAAACATTTATATTCCTGGAATTTTAAGCATCCTATATATATATATTATCCCTATTTTCTCTGGTAATCCTGCATGTTTATAGGGTTATTTGGAAACAAAAGAAATCCCATTTATTTTCATATAGATAAAAAAAAAGGGCAATTTGCCTAAGATTCAGCACATGGTTTGTTATAAAGCTTGGAACACTTGTAATACAACAACAAATGGAAGTTTTTAACGACCTTGACTGGCTATACAGCCCTTGCACAGTCTAATTGTAATAATGTTATTATGGCTCCTTTTATTTTCATGGATACAGGGTACCAACTTTTAAAGTTTGGCAAAATTTTGCTGTACCTGCAAAATAATGCTTTCAGGTTTTGGCATTTGCTTCCAACAAAGGACATGTGTTGAAAGTTACAGAATATAACCCCTATGTTGGCTTATCAAGACAGCCAAGTTGGGATTTACAAATTGTATAAAGTTTATAAGAGAATATTTATAAGACCATTTTCTCAAAAACTGTTGACACACATGTATAACTCTATAACTATTAAAGCAGCTGGCAAGACATTTCAGCATGTGCAGTTCTGTTTTCTATTGAGAACAGTGCTCTCAATTAAACCAGAATATAGCTACGAGCTTAATAATTATTGGCTGTATTGAGCAGCTATTACTAAAAAAGTATATGCTGTTATTTTGTCATCCATAATTGAAAAAAGAAATGCAATTTGGAGCAGATAAAACATTATAATATTTAAATTTAACATTCTATACAAAGATATGTATAACAGTGATAGGATTGCCTATGAGAAAACTATTCACTGTAGCAGAGACAGATTAAGGGGATAGGTGGGGGTAGGTTGGTCAGGCCCTAAGCCCCTGTAATGGAACTTTTTTATTAGTTGTTAGTGGCTTTGAACTAGCTGTCAGATAACTGTGAGTACTCTTAGATCTGTTCATTGTGTCTTTTTGTGTCGGGATGTATAAGTACCGGGCCACGTCCATTTGTATTTTTGTCCATCTGATGAGTTAAGCCTTTTTCAACTGATTTTTATAGTTCGTTCTTACGTTGTACTGTTATACCACTGTCCCAGGTTAGGGGGAGGGTTGGAATCCCGCTAACATGTTTAACCCCGCCACATTATTTAAGTATGTGCCTGTCCCAAGTCAGGAGCCTGTAATTCAGTGGTTGTCGTTTGTTTATGTGTTACATATTTGTTTTTCGTTCATTTTTTTTTTTATCTAAATAAGACCGTTAGTTTTCTCGTTTGAATTGTTTTTCATTGTCTTATCGGGCCATTTATAGCTCATTATGCGGTATGGGCTTTGCTCATTGTTGAAGGACGTACGATGACCTGTAGTTGTTGATGTCTGTGTCATTTTGGTCTTTTGTGGATAGTTGTCTCATTGGCAATCATACCACATCTTCTTTTTTATACTTCATATTTCATAAATGCAAATTTAAGACTTGTTACATGTATCACTGCAAACTCTTTTGCTTGCCAGGCCCCAACCCAAAAAATCCTTGATGCATTACTAGCAAAAGATTAGTAAGCAATTTCAAGTTGGTATGACTGAAACTGTAACATTTTGGGGTAATTACCTCAAGGTATATATTATCATCTTTGACCCAACCCCAAAATAATCCTTACACAAATTGCAATATAGCTTCCTGATAGGTGAAGTCAACGCATATTGCACCAGTCACTTGATAATAAAAGTCATTTCAAATTGGACCAGTTTAATACCTGATATTAGAAATCATAGCATATTGACCCATATCACCTGATAATAGAAGTCTATAAGTTGTTGTGTCTTGTACTTTCTATCTTTAACATTCACACCAAGTTTTGTCAATTTCTGCACTGCATAAATCTTTAGTCCAGACATTGAATCCATATGCCTTTTTTGAAAAAAAAATTGAAGGAAAAAGTCATTTTGAAATTTTAGTCCAGAAACCATATATTTCAATCTTTTGTTTACTATAGAATTAATTGTTGGATATATCAATTTGCAAATCTATGAGAATTGATGACGTGAGAATAAATTATTGGATTCTTGTTCACTGTTGTGTTATCATATGGAGAGTAAGATTAGTTAATTTTCAATGTACCAACCTTGTTTCCAGTTTTAGAATTTTTGGCAATGGATGATTTCTTTCAAGTAGGACAGAGTTTAGCACCCTACAGTCAATGCAAAGTTTATTAGATTCATCAGTTTTGTTGATAAATTAATGTTGATTTTATTGTCAATCATATTTGCTGTTCCTCATCAGAAGTACATAATCTTTTACAAATAAATGAAATGGATACTTATAACATGATCAATCTCTATATTTTATTTAACATGTTTAATGTTTTCAATATCATAGAAAAAAACAATTTCGTTTTTTTTCTTCTCCTATAGCAAATAGTTTGTCCACTGCCAAAACAACTCCAAACTTTGGACGTGCTCAGAGCAGTCATAGATTGGAGGCTTCAGGGACAATGTCAGGATCATTGGCCCCTAGTGAAGATGACTCAGAGGGCCCTTCATCAACTGGAAAGGTAACATTTAACTTATAAGTTATAAATCCTTTGGGTTTTTTTAGGCTAAAACTGCAGGGTGACAACAGTGATCTTTCAGAGCTGCTTAAAGCCTTTTCTTTCCAATATTTAAGTGATTTGAAACTCTTGTGTTTTTTCACTATATTGATTGTATAAACAATTGAGATATACTGTCAGTGTCTGGTCTGAGATGTTAAAATAATGTTTATTATGTTCATTATGATGACTTAAGGAGTACATGCAGCATGCTTAATACTTCATCATTAGTTCTGTGTGCAGAATTTACAAATGACCCAAAATATTCATGCATGTATTTTAAAATACTGTAGTTCAGAAATTATTGTGAAAAATGCTAAAGGGTTATAATGGCATTAATTAAGACTTGCATTCTGAAATATTTTTTATGAATCTGAATATCACTAAATTAAAATCGCATTTTAGTCTATAATGACAAAATGGCAATGATAAATGCATGCAATAATTTCTGAATTTACAGAAATTCAGGGATGATTTTTATCATATGATTGTAACTTTGTAAAATGGTATCTGTTTCCCTTTCACCAGTCTGTAATACAGTTTTAAAAAAATTTTTGTTTTGCCTTGTATACATTCATAAAGACTTAATTTTCTTCATAGACGAGATTCATTGTGCAACTTTTTTGAACTATTCTATTGTTAGAATTAGTGTAGAATTATTATAGTTTTTGTTTCAACAGCAAAGAAATAAGCTGATAGAAAAAACGTTGTGTATGCTAATCCAGTAATAACATCATAAACTGATGTTAAAATCTTTGCATTTTACTTGACAAGAAGGACTGGATAAATGTGATGGGGAAACAAATATTATTCAAAATCTGAACATTATTAACCACGTTCAGTTGAAGTTCATGTTGTAAAATCTTGTTTTTTTATTCATTTTGTCAGGGGCCTATTTGGGTAACTGTTTTATAATTTGTACACGTTGATGTTGATGTTATATTTTCCATTTTATATTTGTTCTAGTTGAGTTCAAAGGTGGGTAGAAAAATGATATTATATCTGCAAGGTAACATATGTGTGATCAGCGAAAAATAACAAGAATTCACTGTGTTTCATCACCATCATTATATTTACATACTTCACAACAGCAGGTCATGTATTGAGTGAACATAGTCCACACAGAATCATAAATGATCAATCTCAAAACCAAAAAAAATATTTTGATAAATGAAGGGCAGATTTTAATATGACAAACTTAGAAAAGGACCATAATCATGTGTCAAACTTTAACAGGATCCAAATCATGTGGTTTAGAATCAAATCATATGGGAAACTAAATTAAGGACCAAAAGCTTAGAATCGATAATCATGTGACAAACATAAACAAGCACAAAATTCATGTGGCAATGTTAAAAAGGACCATCATTATGTGGAAAACTTTATTGAGATCTAAAACTTTGTGGCACATTTAAACTGAATATTAAATCATATGGCAAATAAACCAAGGTCCACAATTATAAGCCACTCTTAAAAAAGGACCACCAGAATCAGGTGGCTGACTTTAACTAGGTCTGAAATCATGTGCAAACTTGAATACTAAAGCTGTATCATGAATACCTAATATACACGTTTGACATAGGAAAGTAGTTCTTTTGTTGCCTCTCTTGTGACAACTATTTATCTATTTTTTTTTGACAAATTATAAATAAGGATTATGTTTACTCTTCAACATATTCATGTTAGATCTGCTGTTATGAGGGAGGTATTCTTATTGTGTTGCTTTGCCCGAAATAAGGTGACTTGCTGAATAAAAATTACATTATATCATTCATTAGTTTTAAGTTTAAACAAAAAAACTAACATTAATTCTAGTAAAATTTGAAAAGTTTGTATCCTAATCATTGCTGTGATGTAAAAATCATGAAAATAGTAATGATGATGATAAACATAGTTATTATGTAAATATTGATCAGATTCAAAGAAATTAGGTAAACTTCTAAAAATTAAGACAAGTCAATTATTTCATGCAAAGCACAATACAATTTCACTATATCACAACTTTTCTTCAAATGAAATGATTTGAAATCTATAACAACAATTTGATTTGGTCATTGCTTAGAACTTTTTCTTTTATCATTCATTGATTCATTGATTGATGGCCAGCAGAAATAATGAACCACCATCTTTAATTTGTTGTAAAGTGCTGTCAGATATAAATCCAAGACTTTCATGAAGAAAATGTCATTTTTAGAGTGTCTGTTTACTTTTTAATACCATTTTTTTCTCTCAATTACATTAGTTTGTTACGAAATCAAAATTTTGAAATGAAATCCAGTGAAAATCCAGTGCTGTTACACAATCTTTACATAATCATAATTAAAGATTGTCTCAAAATGGAAGATGAACTTTGGTTTTTAACTATTAACAAATATTTTGAAATTCGATTGTTAAATTTTATAAATGATATTAAATATCAAAATTGAATGTCTTAACAAATTGCAATCAAAAATGCATACAGACGAAGTAATTTTGGAATACAAGATTTTACATTTTGAGACAATCCTATTAAAATAATAGTGAACCCCTCAAATACTATATCCTTCAGGTAGTTAAGATCTCTCTTCTTATCACATGACTTTTGTAGAATGTCTTTCTATATCATGTGATACCTACTGTCACTTCTGTTTCAAGAAGTATAAATGCCTTCATGTTTACATGTTCTGGTTAAAATAAAGATCCAGTGTCTATGCCTTACAAAGATCTGACAATGCTCTGTTCTATAGTTTGTTTTTGATAATTGTTACGCAAAAAATAATATCACAGGTGGTTTTCAACATGCTTAATATGAAAAGACTCAGTGTTTTCCCTAGAGATTTTACTAATGAATGATTGTTATGGTTTTTGAAAGATTGGTGTTTTTATTGTGCTATTTCATGGAGCTATTGTTTTACTGGCAATGGAAACAGGAGTACCTGGAGAGAACCACTGACCTTTGCTAGTAAAAAACTGAGGATCCTGATTAAGATTAAAGTTGCGCACAACCTGCCCTGTGCGGGGTTCAAACTCACAACCTCATTGTTGACAGTAGTTTGCCTACGTAGACCACTCCACCACAAAGGCCCCCCCTTTTGAAAGATGGAATCTTGTATAGAGAACATTGCAAATTTTAAAGTAAGGCCTCTTTATTGATGCCTGCAGGCACCACCATGCATAAACTTTCTATGGAAAAACATTAAACATGATAATTTTAAAGGAAGGCTTTGTAATTGATGTCTGCAGGAACAGGAACCGCCATGCATAAATTAACTTTGGAAAACATTGAACATGATGATTTGGAAAAGGTATGACTACAGAAAGGAGTTTACAGCACTGTCAGATCTTTGAAAACAAAACCTGAGCACAGGATCTGTATTTTGCATGTAACATTACGTCATTAGTTACAAACTATCTATCTATAGGCTCTTACGATACAAATGTAATCCCTTTCTGTTTATAGTTTGCTCTGGTCACTTACTTAGTATTTTGGTATTTATAACTGAAACATATTCTGATCCTATCGTTTATTTATCTATAGCTATATAGGTGTGTTAACAGTTTGAACTATATTCTATTATCAAGTGTTGATGTGGCTTTAGATAAATACATTAGCAACGCAAGGGACACATCTTTGCAATACAACTTTTTTTTGTTTGTTTGATTTTTTTCATGTCAGTTTAAAGCTTTTATTGGAAAGTGCTGTTGGAGAAAATTTTTAAAAGGGCATCAATTTTTCTGAGGTTTTAGGGGAAAAAAAGGAGTTTTCAAACTTATCCCAATCTATGTTTGGTAGTAAAGAGTAAAAATTGATTAGGACTTCCACAGTGCTTTATTATTATTTTTTCTTTATTCTTTTCTTTTTGGTGCAAAAGCCTTCGTTTTAAAAGATTTTAAGAAATTTCTCAAAGTATATTGTTAAGTTTAGTATTTATTTATTATTTTGTATGTATATGTGCAATATCACTGGTACAATATATGGCAGGACAGGAATATTTTTCAATGACAAATTATTGCCTTTATGTGGTATTATTTATTGTATGAAATGTGCAGAACTGGTTATCATAACATTTCGATAAAAATTCCAGGTTTATATAAAAAAGAAGATGTGGTATGATTGCCAATGAGACAACTATCCACAAAAGACCAAAATGACACAGACCTGGTTTCTTGAAATTAACAGAAAAAGAAGAGCCAAGCTTTCTCCCAACAATGTAAAGTTTTTTGTAGACAATGTTTAACCAGCTGTAAGAATGGAAGTGTTATTTACTGTTCATTGTGTTGGTAAAATCAAGAAGCCCATGCAAGATTAGAAATACCAATTGAGTAACATGAAGATGTTCATTATAAAGAGTGGTTATATATTCTTGACAAAATTACTTAGTGAAGACAATAAGTATAGTCCTTCATTAGGCCGGAGTTCAAAGGGAGATAATTTAGAATTGTCTCCCTTATATAACTGCTTTATAATTTTGTTCTAAAACAACACTGGTTGTAAAGTTCAATTTGATTGAAAAACAATTAAATTCTCGTGATCATCATCTGTTAATAAATGCATAAAAATTATACATGAAAGCCCAAACATCATGTAAAAGATTTAGCAATTTTCATTTGTTCAGTTGCATGAGAATAGACACAACAGTAACGTATTTGACAATTTGTGGCAATCATTTAGTGATTTGATGGTTGCAAATTTAGTTTATTGCATACAGATTTTAAAGTTATAGAATCACTAGTAAACTCAATTTACATCAATCTTATCAAAAAGTGATGTCCCCAAATTCTCAAATATAGTACTGTTCTCCTAAATAACAATCAAAATGTCTGCTCACATTGTTCCAAATTGTTAATTTAAAGGTGGATGAGAGTTTATCAAGTGCACACAGTAGTGTACATAGTATTCCTCACAGCGAGGTAAGACCGCATGGTTTATTATGAATGGAAAGTTCAATATTTAGTACATTATATATTTAGTACTCTGCTATGCCCACTTCCTAGTACCATAGTCGTACTGTTGCAGTCATGTTAACATTTATGCAGAATCTTTACGGTTTTCAAAATGTTTCCAAATACATTTTATATTCACACTTATAGGCCTGGTGATTATTAAAGACTTACCAAAATGAAATATTATAAGTTTGTCTTCAGTATTACATTTTTGGTGAAAGAGAGAGAGAGAAAAAAAGGCATTATATCTATTTAAACAGTAAGTTAGTTTAAAGTGTGAATATAATCTGTGTTTTTGTTAACAATTTGAAAAATGTTTCAGTGACTGTCTGAAATATAAAATAAAGTGCAATAAATGTGAATGCAATACAATTTCCCAATATAGGTTGTCTAATATGTATCTTATGCAGCATTTTTGTCTGTTGAGATTAAAAGAATCCCGATTCAAAATTGGTAAACCTTGCAACAACTCTTTAAAGGGACCTTTTAAAAGTACTCTATTAGGAGAAAAGAATTCTACTCCAATACAGCATACCCACTTTTCCAAGAGCAATTTAGATTTTACAACCTTCATCCGAGGTGAACCGCTGTATTGTATTTATAATTGATTTGCTCTAGTCCTTAAAATGCATGAAATACTTGCCACTGGACGAACAAATTAATCACTGGGTAGACAATGGTAGAAATGATAGCAAGGAAGATTCTCGATAGATGATTTTTGTCGAGCCTGCAACTTTTGTTGCAGAAAGCTCGACATAGGGATAGTGATCCGGCGGCGGCGGCGGCGGCGGTGTTAGCTAACTTCTTAAAAGCTTTATATTTTAGAAGGTGGAAGACCTGGATGCTTCATACTTTGTATATAGATGCCTCATGTTACGAAGTTTCCGTCAGTCACATGTCCAATGTCCTTGACCTCATTTTCATGGTTCAGTGACCACTTGAAAAAAAAGTTCAAATTTTTTGTAATGTTGAATTCTCTCTTATTATAAGTAATAGGATAAATTTATTTGATATGTGCGTACCTTGCAAGGTCCTCATGTCTGTCAGACAGTTTTCACTTGACCTCGACCTCATTTCATGGATCAGTGAACAAGGTTAAGTTTTGGTGGTCAAGTCCATATCTCAGATACTATAAGCAATAGGGCTAGTATATTCGGTGTATGGAAGGACTGTAATGTGTACATGTCCAGCTGGCAGGTGTCATCTGACCTTGACCTCATTTTCATGGTTCAGTGGTTATTGTTAAATTTTTGTGTTTTGGTCTGTTTTTTTCGTACTATATGCAATAGGTCTACTATATTTGTTATATGGAATGATTGTAAGGTGTACATGTCTAGCGGGCAGATGTCATGGGACCTTGACCTCATTTTCATGGTTCAGTGGTTATAGTTAAATTTTTGTGTTTTGGTCTGTTTTTTTTTCATACTATATGCAGTAGGTCTACTATATTTGTTGTATGGAATGATTGTAAGGTGTACATGTCTAGCGGGCAGATGTCATGTGACCTTGACCTCATTTTCATGGTTCAGTGGTCAAAGTTAAGTTTTTGTCGAGCCTGCAACTTTTGTTGCAGAAAGCTCGACATAGGGATAGTGATCCGGCGGCGGCGGCGGCGGCTACGGCGGCTACGGCGGCGGTGTTAGCTCACTTCTTAAAAGCTTTATATTTTAGAAGGTGGAAGACCTGGATGCTTCATACTTTGTATATAGATGCTTCATGTTACGAAGTTTCCATCAGTCACATGTCCAATGTCCTTGACCTCATTTTCATGGTTCAGTGACCACTTGAAAAAAAAGTTCAGAATTTTTGTAATGTTGAATTCTCTCTTATTATAAGTAATAGGATAACTATATTTGGTATGTGCGTACCTTGCAAGGTCCTCATGCCCGTCAGACAGTTTTCACTTGACCTCGACCTCATTTCATGGATCAGTGAACAAGGTTAAGTTTTGGTGGTCAAGTCCATATCTCAGATACTATAAGCAATAGGGCTAGTATATTCGGTGTATGGAAGGACTGGAAGGTGTACATGTCCAACTGGCAGGTGTCATCTGACCTTGACCTCATTTTCATGGTTCAGTGGTTATAGTTAAGTTTTTGTGTTTTGGTCTGTTTTTCTCATACTTTATGCAATAGGTCTACTATATTTGTTGTATGGAATGATTGTAAGGTGTACATGTCTAGCGGGCAGATGTCATCTGACCTTGACCTCATTTTCATGGTTCAGTGGTCAAAGTTAAGTTTTTAAGTTTTGGTCTTTTTATGTAATTTTATATGCCAAAGGTCAGCTATATTTGGTGTATGGAAATATATTATGATCTATATGTCAGTCCCGCAGATTTATTTGACCATGACCTCAATTGCACGGTTCATTGCACAGTGTTAAGTTTTTGTGTTTTGGTCTATTTTTCTTAAACTATAATAAGTAATAGGTCAACTATATTTGTTGTATGGAAGCTTTGTTAGCTGTACATGTCTGCCTGGCATGGTTCATCTGACCTTGACCTCATTTTCATGGTTCATTGGTCTTTGTTTAGCTACTTGGTTAATGTTAAGTTTATGTGACAGTTGTAATAAAGCTTTATACTTAGGACTATCAACATAATATCAATGATTAGTAAAGAAGGCGAGACATTTCAGTGTGTGCACTCTTGTTGAGTTTTGGTCTTTTTATCTTATACTATATGCCATAGGTCAACTATATTTGGTGTATGGAAATATTTTATGATCTTTATGTCAGTAGCGCAGGTTTCTTTTGACCCTGACCTCATTTTCACGGTTCATTGCACAGTGTTAAGTTTTTGTGTTTTGGTCTATTTTTCTTAAACTATAAGTAATAGGTCAACTATATATGTTGTATAGAAGCATTGTTAGCTGTACATGTCTGCCTGGCATGGTTCATCTGACCTTGACCTCATTTTTATGGTTCATTGGTCTTTGTTTAGTTATCTTGGTTAATGTTAAGTTTATGAGACAGTTGTAATAAAGCTTTATACTTAGGACTATCTACATAATATCAATAATTAGTATAGAAGGCGAGACATTTCAGCGTGTGCACTCTTGTACAGACTATTGATAATCAAGTCTGGTGAAATGCTGTTACACTTATTTCCAATAATCAATTCTTTGAAGGAAAGACTAATCTTTTGATCAATTATGTCCTTACTGAATATTGGGATAATCAATAATTGGTTGATTGTGCAAAAGTTCAATAATTTGAACCAACACAATATTCTGAGTGCATACTGTACTTATTCAAGGGAGATAATCCATGTTACAATACTGAATGTCATAGTTTAAATAATATCCCATTGTAATATAGGTACAATATTTAAAAGTTACTACAATATCAGTTAAATTAAAGTTCCTATCAAATTTAAAGAGCTTATAATTGACTTTTGTTAAATATTGGTCTATAGAAATAATTTTTTCTAACAGTTCTCATCTTTTAGACCTTCTGCCATCTTTCAGACCTTTTGCATCTTTTGGACATTTTATTACAAATATTTTAACCATAGATTCATTTTTCAAAAATGAGTTCACAGGTTCACTTCAAAAATAAATAACAGCCATACATATTATAACAGATTTATCGCCAACATTAAAGAAAAACTTGATATTACAAAAACAAAGTGGTGCAAATTCTGTCATACTCTAGCACACTACATTATAACATGGGATTCTTCTTCAACCACTCTAACTATGGTACTTAGGAATTGTTTAATTTAGGGCTTAGTCAATGTGAATGATTCCATTACCACAGTAACTTATATATATTAATTCCATGTTTAGAGCTAGTTTCCTAATGCTTGTAGATTAAAGGTTTGGTTAATTTGCTTGCTTGTATAAATGTTTGCCCAAGCATTGTAATTAAAAATTGACATTTACACTCAACCAAAAGCATGTATAAGTATACTGTATACAAGCTGAAGCCCCACCCATCTATTGATGACAGATGTCAATCTTAATTACAATGTTTGAACAAACATTTATACAAACAAAGCAAGCAAACAAACCAAACTTTACACTACAATCATTAGGAAAATAGCTCTAATTCCATTGCTAACTCAATTATTAGTTAAGTTTACATTTAAAGAGAGCTGTTTTTGTTGAAGGTTTGATTAGAACCTGAAGTGTGTTTTTTTTTTAGCTTACAGCACATTATTAAATTCCTATTTTTAGATGTATGAAATTTTTATGTTAGTTTTAATTTTTATTCATTAGTTGTTTTGAAACTTATAGTTTGTCATTTTGAAACACTAACTTTTATCTATACCATCGCAACCAATAAAGCTTTTCATCCTGAGCACTCATTTAGAAAACAGTAGTCTCATTATCGAACATTTCATAACATCAGGACTTGAGGTCACAGAAATTTTGAGTAAGTACTTAAGTTGTCGTACTAAAACTCAGAGTTCAACCAATCAAAATACAGTATATGTGTTAGAGCACATTTTTTTAACTCCCAAGTATTGATTTAAGCTTTAACTCAGTGAAAGATTTATAAGTGTAATGCTCAAGTAGGAAAAATGCTTAGTATTTTTTTTTAATCCTATTATTATCAATCCAATTATCAGAAATACCAGCCTCTACACCGAATTTCTTAAATTTTACACTCTTATAAAACTCATTATAAAAATTGGATTTCATGTCCTCAAAAGTCTTGAAATAATCAAGAATTTTTACTTTTTTATAAGTCCTTTTTAGCTCACCTGGCCTAAAAGGCCAAGTGAGCTTTTCTCATCACTTGGCGTCCGTCGTCATCATCAGCCGTCGTCATCTTCGTCCGTCGTCGTTAAATTTTACAAAAATCTTCTCCTCTGAAACTACTGGGCCAAATTTAATCAAACTTAGCCACAATCATCATTGGGGTATCTAGTTTAAAAAATGTGTGGCGTGACCCAGCCAACCAACCAAGATGGCCGCCATGGCTAAAAATAGAACATAAGGGTAAAATGTAGATTTTGGCTTAAAACTCTGAAACCGAAGCATTTCGAGCAAATCTGACATGGGTTAATTTGTTAATCAAGTCAAGATCTAGCTGCCCTGAAATTTTCAGACAAATTGGACAATCGGTTGTTGGGTTGCTGTCCCTGAATGGCAATTTTAAGGAAATTTTGCAGTTTTTGGTTAATATCTTGAATATTAATTTAGATAGAGATAAACTGTAAACAGCAATAATGATCAGCAAAGTAAGATCTACAAATAAGTCAACATGACCAAAATGGTCAGATGACCTCTTAAGGAGTTATTGCCCTTTATAGTCATTTTTTACCAATTTTTCGTAAATTTTTGTAATCTTTTTCAAAAATCTTCTCCTCTGATACTACTGGGCCAAATTTAACCATACTTGGCCACAACCATCATTGGGGTATCTAGTTTAAAAAATGTGTGGCGTGACCCAGCCAACCAACCAAGATGACTGCCATGGCTAAAAATAGAACATAGGGGTTAAAATGTAGATTTTGGCTTATAACTGAAACCAAAGCATTTAGAGCAAATCTGACAAGAGGTTAAATTGTTCATGAAGTTAAGATCTATTTGACCTGAAATTTTCAGACGAATCAGACAACCGGTTGTAGGGTTGCTGCCCCGGAATTGGTAATTTTTAAAGAAATTTTGCCGTTTTTGGTTATTATCTTGAATATTATTGTAGATAGAGATAATCTGTTAACAGCAATAATGTTCAGCAAAGTAAGATCTACAAATAAATCAACATGACAAAAATTGTCAGTTGACCCCTTAAGGAGTTACAGCCCTCTACAGTCAATTTTTAACAATTTTCATAAATTTTGTAAATTTTTGTAAATTTTTAACAAAATATTTTCCTCTGTAACTAATGGGCCAAGTTCATTAAAGATGAAGATAATTGTAAGTAGCAAGAATGTTCAGTAAAGTAAGATCTACAAACACATCACCACCACCAAAACACAATTTTGTCATTAATCCATCTGTGTCTTTTGTTGAATATGCACATAGACCAAGGTGAGCGACACAGGTTCGTAAGAGCCTCTAGTTTGACAACTAGTTGTGTCTATGATTATGTAATATCAGTGATATTTTAGGGGTCTACAGGAACCAAGGTAAGGATTGATGTGTTTTTACCTCTATCCTCTGATTGGATGATAACTAGACCTCTGTCTTATGATTGGATAATAACCAGACTAAAACTATAATATATGTACAAAAATGTACATGTATCAAGAATTCACGTTTGAGAATGATCCACCAACCCCAAATTCACCAGCCTTTATAATCCCTCAATGAAATGTAAACATTTATGTCTAACTTGCAGTGAAATTTCTAATACTATAGGATATAAAAAATATGTATGTGTAAAGGTATATACTGCAGCTGTGCTTAGTAAATGCACATTCTAATTGCATTGACTGTATATTCATATGTGATATACAGTCACTGACCATATATCGCCTAGTTTATGATGTAGACAATGTGTTTCCCTAGAGTTTTAGTAATGACATCAATAAAACATGCAGGTTCGTGGAAATTTAACGTTGTCCACTCAAAATTAAAATATGATAGTTTTTACTCTAAATATTTCATTTGGAACAGTTATAAAAGTTGCAGTATATGAAGAACAACCATACATGACTCAAAATATAAATATTATTTGTACTTCGCTCAAAACAGGTAGAAATGCTGAGCACAGCATTTCTTTCTACCTGTTTCTATTAGCCTTGTACAAATAACATTTATGTTTCGAGACTATGTATGGTTATTCTATATTTCTTCTCCCTTGTCTTTGAAAATTTGTATTTATTTTGAGTTATGTCCCTTTATAATTGTGTATGCTAGTGGGGCCATCATCTGTGTCCCATGGACATGTTCCCCATTTACTTTTTTTTCCATACTGAAATATTGTAGACAAAAAATTTTACTTCCTGCTTTTAAGTACAAGTTGGCCTTAGATGATTTGGCAAGATCTTTAGGTCTGGTCTGGTCTTGCAGCTTTGCGTGTGTTCAGGTTTTAAACATCCATGGCCTTCAGATTTTGTGTATATGTCATGCACAGAAAAGCGAACTCAGAAGCACAGAATTAATTAATAGTGTTATTTTCAGTTAGTCAAGATAAAATTGTCATTTAGATTACTGAAAGAGAGAGTTAGTTGAAGATAAGATAATTAGAAATGGCTGAATCTAATAATCAATGGACTGTTTTATTGCTTATTCAATCAAACTCTTTCATGTGAACCAGATATTGGACAAGTTGTATTGATAGATATGTCAGGATATTTTGATAATTAGCAGCAAATTGTCTTGATATTATTGTAGAGTGATAATCTGTGAAGGGTGACATATATAACATCAAGGGAATACTGTCTTGAGATAATTGTAGACTGTCAAACAATGAAACGTTGACATTTATATAATATCAAGGGACAACTAGTCAAAATTTGTTATAACTATGTGTTAAAATCTCATTTTCTGATAATTATCTGTTAATAGGTTTGGAACAGACAACTATTCATTTCTGAATTTTTATGTCCCATGTATGGACATTATGTTTTCTGGTCTGTGTGTCCATTGGTATTTTTGTTCGTTTGTCCGTCTGTCCCGCTTCAGGTTAATGTTTTTGGTTGAGGAAGTTTTTGATGAAGTTGAAGTCCAAATTAGAGTTTTTACTCCATTTTCACGGTCCATTGAACATAGAAAATAATAACGCCGATGGGGCATCTGTGTACTAGGGAAATATTTTTGTTTAAAAATACAATTGTCTGAATTTTTTAAGTTAATCTTCTTTGTTTGATAAGGAATCCCATCAACTTTTGAATGTTAAAATGTTATTTGAGAATAGGATATTTGTTAACTGGATCTGAGTCTGTTTTATGGGTTATCTCCCTTTTGTTAACTTCCTGATGAAATATGATATAATGTTACATTGTATTTGCAATTCCAACAAATCATAAAGCTTACTGAGAGAGAGAGAGAAAAAGAGAAAAAAAACAAATTTATACCAATTTCCTTATAAAATAAATGATTAATATAAATATATTTAGTACAGGAAGTGTGCTAAACTTCAAACAGTCAATCTTTCTAATATTGAGTAAACATTTTCCTCAAAGAGAATTCGTGTCTGTCAGTAATCCTTCCCATCTTAATATAACTTAATTTGATCTTATTTCTCCATTAATAAATCAATAGCACCTAATTATTGATGATTTCATACATTTAAGGGATATTAACAGGTTTTTGATGTTATTTGATTTTACCATTAGAAGGAGCCTTGAACTACTTTGTATGTTATTTTTTTAAATGTGCAATTTTCTACATGCATTTCCATCATATGTTTACAAACAACAGCTGAATTTATTTTTCCTGAGGATTTTGTTGACTGGCATTCTGTTTCAGACATTGATAGATCTATACTAGCTATCTTATAGTGTAGCGTGGATTCATTATTATACGTATACGTTGAATAAGAAGGCAAAAATTTATATGTTCAAGTATATATACAAATTTTTTGTATGATTATATTAAGATTTTTGGAGAACAACAAATTCAAATATCCACAAAAAATGCAAGTTTGCCTCAATCCGCGAAAATTAAATGAATCCATAGCATATCATTTAAGATGGTACCCAACACTTCAACTAAAATTAATTTTGCTCGTTTAATTTTCTTAAAATTTTGACAAAGTATTAATACTTTGATCCTTTAACAAAAATGTAAAAGTTTTAACCAAGCAACCGTTTTATCAGAAAAATTACACTGGTTATATAGCAGTTTGACAAACACTTATTTTGATCATTGAGAAGCTTAATATTCCCTTAACAACATAACGTCATTAAAACGTTTAGCTGATTTTACAGAGTTATCTCCCTGTAATGTTAGGTACCACCTTAAGAAACCTGAAATTTATGATAACGTTATCAAAATTTCTTTCGCTGTATGGATATGCTTAGACTTGTCAAAATAATTATGTTACAGTAAAATACAAATAAACATATTTCCAGTAGCAAAAAAAAATCCGAAAGTTTAGAAAAATATAGTTTTCAAAATTGTATTTTCAGTTAAATCTCCACTTCATGAAGAAAATTCCACCCGGTGCTGAGGCTGCTAACATCCTGGTTGGAGAAGTAGACTTTTTAACCAATCATCAAATTGTGGCTTTTATACGATTGCTGAAGCCTGTAATGGCTGATTTAACAGAAGTACCTGTTCCTACAAAGTTTATATTCGTATTACTTGGTCCTATGGGCAATTCGGCTCATTACCATGAAATAGGCAGATCTATTGCTACTCTGTTCTCAGACGAGGTATGTTATAAAGTTTATATTTGTATTACTCGGTCCAATGAGTAATTTGGCTCATTACCGTGAAATAGGCAGATCTATTGCTACTCTGTTCTCAGACGAGGTAAGTCACAAAGTTTATATTTGTATTACTCGGTCCAATGAGTAATTTGGCTCATTACCGTGAAATAGGCAGATCTATTGCTACTCTGTTCTCAGACGAGGTAAGTTACAATGTACTAGAATGTCAAGAGGCCTAGGGAATCCACTAACATTACTCATTAATCGTCAGGAATTCAATATTACTTTAAGTTTACTCAAATTTTTGTGTCACTTTCATAGGAATCTTTGATTCTGTTTTAATTTCAGATCAAAGTTTAGATCTTAATAACTTTGTGAAACCTTCATACAATTTTATAAAATTTGGAAAAAGCTTATTCATGTCAGATCAAAGAGCAAAATTTTTTTGTTGGCTAGTATTTAACTGATAATCATGATGCTTTTTTTTAGAGTCAACATTAAGCTTTTACACTGACTTGTTGGCTAGTAAATGTGATTATTGAGTGTCTCCCATGTTGACTATTGAGGGGGGCAGAACTTTTTTCAGGACTTCAGGATCAGTTGTTTTTAATTTTGGGATTGACCCTTTCGGGATCCGGTATTTTTTTTTTTTTTGATGTTTGAGATTTCAGGATTTACTTTTTTTTTAAATTCGGGACCTTCGGATTTCATGTTTTGAAGCCTGAGATTTCGGATCAGGACCCCTCCAACCCCCTCCCCCCTTTCCTGCCTGTGATCATGCATCAGACAGAAACCAAAGTTAGAGAAAGAAAACCCAGACTATTAGCATCCATTACAGTCGACTGCATTGAGTGGGTAGCTAGGTAACGGTAATATCTTTGGTTAGCTTGTATGATAGCTGAACCTTGAAATCATTATTAGGTAGGTATACTACCCTCCTTTTAAAGTAGCCTAGTCCAACAGACAGATAGATTGGTTATCTGTCAGACTAGTCTCCTCTTAAAAGGGGGTAGGTAGTTTACCTTACATAATAATGACTTCAGGGTTCAGCTAGCAAGCAAGCTAACCAAAGATATTACCTTTAGCTACACACTCAATGCAATCAGCTGTAATTTTGCTGGATTTCTAACAAATGTATTTGTAAAAACTTGACCAGTGTGGTCAGATGATTATAAGTACACAGCAAATATTGAATACCTGTTTTTCATGCATATAGTTCCTGTTTGAAAACATAATTTTTGGTTTGTTTTGTAATACAGTTATTTAAACTCATTGTTTGTTTAAAGTTTACAATTAGTAGCTGCACTGTTTAAAAATTGGGGAATCTAATTATATAAAACCTAAAGAATTACATACCTATATTTTTAAATTCTTTTTTTCTGTTAAATAGGTTTTTCGTGATGTCGCCTACCATGCTCACAACAGAGAAGATTTACTGACAGGAATTGATGAGTTTCTGGATCAGGTGACAGTGCTGCCACCTGGTGAATGGGATCCTACAATCAGAATAGAACCACCAAAAAGTGTTCCATCACAGGTACAAGATTTATAAACATGTTATTTGGATCAATAATAAGTTCACTTTTAAGTACTGTTCATTGTTTGTTTTTTTTTTTTTTTTTTCATAGATACCAATTTTGAAGGGTTGAAGAAAATGGTATGTTTGTGGATATTCAATTTTCCTAGTTTTACATTGTATGAATGTCAATGAGGCAACTCTCCACAAGAGTTCTGTCAAAAAAAATATAGATCATTCAATGTTATGTTAACCCAAACCCAAGAAATCTATGAAATTATTGTATGTTTGGTACATGTCAAATTGAATTGATAAATAATATCATCAATGCAATTTTAGCTGTAACAAAATGGCATTTGTAAAATCAAAACTTATTAATTGATTTTAAGAGTTTTTTAAACAATTTTAAGCACTTCTACATGTGTATAGATTGATTAAGTTCATAACTAAATAAAGTAGTTGGTCTTTTCCTGGTTCTACAACAGTTCAACATCAGAATAAACGATCATGAAATAAATGTATAACAAAAAAAGGATGAAAAGAATTAAGTATTGATAATATGTTTAATTTTCAGGATTCTCGTAGACAGCCTACTGGTTCCAACCTACCAAATGGAAAACCAGTACCAGAAGATCAAGTAGAAGGAGGAGAGAGTCAAGCTGAGACTTTACAAAGAACTGGAAGGTACCTGTTTAAGTTTATACATCATATAGTACTCTATCTTGTTTAATATAATTGAGAATTGAACTTGGGAATGTGTCAAAGCGATAACAACCAACCCGACCATAGAGCACAAAACAGCCGAAGCCACCAATGGGTCTTCAATGTAGAGAGAAAGTCCAGCACCCGGGACTCTCTCAGCTGTCCCCATAACAAATATGTATACTAGTTAAGTGATAATGGATGTCATACTAAACTCTGATTTATACACAAGAAACAAAATTAAAAATCAAACAAGACTAACAAAGGCCAGAGGCTCCTGACTTTGGACAGGTGCAAAATTGCGGCAGGGTTTAACATGTTTTTTGAGATTTCAAACCTCCCCCTATACCTCTAGCTAATGTAGAAAAAACAAACACTAATTTGTTTCTTCTTGTTAGTTGTTTGTATATACAGTTTAATTTTCTCTCACCTTTATACAAGAGACCATATGACACAGAAATTAACGAACTACAGGTCACTGTATGGCCTTCAACAATAAGTAAAACCAATATGGTATAGTCAGCTAAAAAAGGCCCTGAATGACAAATGAAAAACAATTTAAACAAAATAATTAACAGTCTAAGTTAGTTTGATAGACACCACTTGTTTTAAAACTAGTAGATTTAGTTTATTTTCTATATAAAGTTGCACTACTATATGACTATCAGTACATATCAATTTGACAATTATTGAAATATTATTTGGGATAAACTTGAAAAATGTAGTATTCATGCATGAAATGTCCTAAAGTTGCTAATTAAATTGATTTATTTTTTTCTAAATTTTATAGTTTGTTTGGTGGACTAATTGCTGACATCCAAAGAAAAGCTCCATTTTATATCAGTGACTTCAAAGATGCTCTCCATGTTCAATGTGTTGCATCATTTATATTTTTATACTTTGCTTGTTTAACACCTATCATTACTTTTGGCGGACTTTTGAGTGATGCAACGGACAAAAACATGGTAAGTTGGACACTTTATTTAGAGGTTTATCGAAGTAAAAAACCAGTTATTAATTTTCGGTGACACTTGTGATAAGCCCCGAATCAATTGGTTGCCACTTGTGAGATGCCCCAAATCATTTGGGTGGCACTTGTGAGCTCGAGATGCCCCAAATCACTTGGGTTGGTATGTTGATAACTGAATTTAACAATCCTTTAAAATTTTAACATTGTTTTTCATGACATAAGGATGATGTTTTGTCTTTTAATGGTACAAAGTCAGTTCTTGATTAGTGGTCTCAGACAAGAATTGTAATGAAATTCCTAAATTTAAGAACAGAAAATGCTTTAGTTAATAGAAAAAGATAACCAAAAACACATAATACAGAAAACTGAGTAACACAAACCCCACTATCTCTGCTGGTCAAGAAAGATGGGTAATTTATAATTATATGAAACAAACCTCACTACACATTTATGTTATATTTTAGACTAACAGGGTACGATAATTTAATTTTAATGTGAAGGGGTTTGAATTTGTTACGCCTTACTGTGTCAGTAGGCAATTGTTCATTTATAAAATGTTATATCTACTCAAGAATAAGGAGATTTGGTAAAATTGCCAATGAGACAACTCTTCAGCAGAGATCAGATGACAGAAGTTTAAAACTACAGGTTACTGTATAGCCTTCAACAATGAGCAAAATTCATACTTGAAAGACTCAGAAATAATAAATGAAAACAATTCAAATGAGGAAACAATTGGACTGATTTATGTACTAAACAATATACAAAAACAACAAAAATGACAACCACTAAGATGTAATGTCTCCGCGATCCTTATACCCTGCTTTAAAAAAAAAAAGTGGTCTGTCCGTCCATCCAATGCATATTTTTCATCCCTCTTTTCTCAGGAACTATATCATAAGGATTTCTGAAATATGATTTCAGGTGTTACTTAATTCAACTATACTGTATGTTTACAGATTCATCACTCAACAACTTCTTGTTAATTAAAATATTTGGGCGAGGGTATCATAATTGAGCAGTAACTTTTAGCTTCACTTTGTTAATTACATTTCAGGCTGCGTTTGAAAGTTTGTTAGCTGGTTCTATAGTTGGTGTTGTTTATGCATTATGTTCTGGCCAACCATTGACCATCCTAGGTAGTACCGGGCCAGTTCTGGTGTTCGAAACAATATTATTTCAATTTTGCAGGTAGGTACTTTAGTTTACCAGTTATGTACCAATACATAGCCATGCACTCTGTCGATCGTTTATTAATGTCATGGTTTGATAAACTTCAGAAAAAATTAAAAGTTAATTAGTATGCTATTCATCATCAATTACTGAATGAAATATCATTTGTGATTATAATAAAGAAGATGTGGTATGATCAACTCTCCACAAGAGACCAAAATGACACAGAAATTAACAACTATAGGTCACCGTAGGGCCTTCAACAATGAGCAAAGCCCATACCGCGTAGTCAGCTATAAAAGGTCCCGAAATAACAATGTAAAACAATTCAAACAAGAAAACTAACAGCCTCATTTATATAAAAAAATCAACGAAAAAACAAATATGTAACATGTTATTGAGATTAGTTAAGCAATAAATGACTAGTGTAAAACCATTCAAACAGGAAAACCAGCAGTCAAACTTATATATAAAATCAAGAAACAAGAAACCCTTGTGAACCACATCAACAAATGACGACCACATGCACTGAACATCAGGTACCTGACTTATGCATGTAAGACATCACTCTGTAAAAAAAGAACGATTAAGAAATAATCTATTATCTTCTTTATATATTTTCAGTACATATGGATGGGATTATTTAGAATTTCGCCTTTGGGTCGGAATGTGGACATTTCTCTGCCTGATGATTATGGTGGTGTTTGATTTGAGTGCTTTGGTGCGGTATATCACCCGTTTTACCGAAGAAAGCTTTGCACTTTTGATAGCACTTATCTTCATTAAAGAAGCCTTTGCTAAACTGTGGGCTATCAGCCATTCTCATCCTGTAAAGTTAGGAACCAAAGAAAATCCGTATTACGAGTGTTGCTGTGATCCCCCACCAAATGATACCTCAGTTTTAAATACAAGTTGGATAAATGCATCAAGTCCTTTTTCAATGAATTATAATGTGACAATAGCTAACAGTTCTAACTTCAATGCAACGGAGGAACAATGGCATCTGATGAATTGTTCATATTGTATGGAGATGGGAGGTGTGGTCAAATTTGAAGGTTGTCATCTTTTTGAAGATCATGTTCCAGACGTCTTTTTCTTGTCTGTCCTTTTGTTCCTCGGAACATTCTTCATCGCCAAAATCTTAAAGAGTCTTAGATTCAGCAGATTTTTCCCACATGCTGTAAGTTGTATATTATGGATTCATTATTGTTGTTAAGGTGAACAATGAATTTGAAGGTTTAAAGAACAACAAATTTTCTTTAAGCTTGTTTGCAGACTTTGACAAGACCATCAAATTAAATGTCCACTAAAATACAATATTTCCTCAATCCAAGAAAATTGGTATCCACGACAAATAAAAAATCTGCAGTACTTTACATTGATTATTTTTTTAGGGAAAGCATATACTTGATGAGGTGGGGGGAGAGAATGTCTTGATGACATTATAATTCTATACACAAGAGTTCTAATAACATTGCAATGGTATGCATCGAAAAAATATTCAACTCGTGATCAAATAACACTGATGATTAACTCATACGCTTCGTGCATATGTGAATAAATGTGTTGTTCGGTCACTCATTAGATATTTTTCTCTATTTGAATTCATTAAAAAGTTATTTTATGATTATCTGTTGAGAGTGCCCAGTGGAGAAATATCCTATTCCACACATTTGGTGATAGAATCTGCTTCACTAATGATTTTTAAACGTTAGGCAAACAAACTTAATCACTGATCTGCTAAAAGATGTGTTCTTTCTATGTGACGTCATTGTCTTTTTTTGTGACTCACAATACAAACTGCAGTGGAAAGCAAGAAAATTTGATATCGAAATTGAATTTGACCAATGAAAAACTCAGATCTAACAAAAGTGATATAATAAAAATACTAAACTGCAAGGGAAATTCATGAACGAGGAATTCCCATAAAATATAAAGATATAAATCTCAAACACATTTAAGGAATGAAAAATAACTTATTTTCTTGACTTAGCAGGCATTTCCTTATGTAGCAAATGGTGTATAAGCCATGTTTTATAGCTATCTTAACCTCTCACTTGTATGACAGTCACATAAAATTTCATTATATTCACAATAATGTATGAGCAAACCACACATTGATAAAATGAAAATAATATATAAAACTAGTCAGGTAAAGGATAAATCAGCTATGAAAAAGAGAAATAATATTATATTAGTAATTGTATGTTATATCTATGTCTAGGTGCGATTGCTGATAAGTGACTTTGCAGTAATTATAGCTATTGTATCGATGGTATTGCTGGATTATCTCTTGGAAATTGATACGCCAAAACTGGAAGTGCCAGACGATTTTCAGGTAAGAAAAAACTAAAACTGGGAATTCATTTATTCTCATTTTCATTGAAACCTATTTATGTTGTTTGAGGTAAAATTGTATTTTTAGCTCACCTGGCCCAAAGGGCCAAGTGAGCTTTTCCCATCACTTGGCGTCCGGCGGCGTCGTCCGGCGTCCGGCGTCGTTCACTTTTACAAAAATCTTCTCCTCTGAAACTACCAGGCCAAATTTTACCAAACTTGGCCACAATCATCATTGGGGTATTTAGTTAAAAAAATTTGTCTGGTGACCCGGTCAACCAACCAAGATGGCCGCCATGGCTAAAAATAGAACATAAGGGTAAAATGCGGTTTTTGGCTTATAACTCAAAAACCAAAGCATTTAGAGCAAATCTGACATGGGGGTTAAATTGTTTATCAGGTCAAGATCTATCTGCCCTGAAATTTTCAGATGAATCGGACAACCCGTTGTTGGGTTACTGCCCTTGAATTGGTAATTTTAAGGAAATTTTACTGTTTTGGTTTATTATCTTGAATATTATTATAGATAGAGATAAACTGTAAACAGCAATAATGTTCAGCAAAGTAAGATTTACAAATAAGTCAACATGACCAAAATGGTCAGTTGACCCCTTTAGGAGTTATTGCCCTTTATAGTCAATTTTTAACCATTTTTCGTAAATCTTTTACAAAAATCTTTTCCTCTGAAACTACTGGGCCAAATTAATCCAAACTTGACCACAATCAACATTGGGGTATCTAGTTTAAAAAATTTGTCCGGTGACCTGGTCACCCAACCAAGATGACCGCCATGGCTAAAAATAGAACATAGGGGTAAAATGCAGTTTTTGGCCTAAAACTCAAAAACAAAAGCATTTAGAGCAAATCTAACATGGGTAAAATTGTTCATCAGGTCAACATCTATTTGCCCTTAAATTTTCAGATATATCGGACAACCCGTTGTTGGGTTGCTGCCCCTGAATTGGTAAATTTTATGGAAATTTTACTGTTTTGGGTTATTATCTTGAATATTATTATAGATAGAGATAAACTGTAAACAGCAATAATGTTTAGCAAAGTAAGATTTACAAATAAGTCAACATGATCGAAATGGTCAGTTGACCCCTTTAGGAGTTATTGCCTTTTATAGGCAATTTTTTACCATTTTTAGCTCACCTGGCCCGAAGGGCCAAGTGAGCTTTTCCCATCACTTGGCGTCCGTCGTCGTCGTCCGTCGTCGTCCGTTGTCCGTCGTCGTTAACTTTTACAAAAATCTTCTCCTCTGAAACTACTGGGCCAAATTAAACCAAACTTGGCCACAATCATCATTGGGGTATCTAGTTTAAAAAATGTGTGGCGTGACCCGGCCAACCAACCAAGATGGCCGCCATGGCTAAAAATAGAACATAGGGGTAAAATGCAGTTTTTGGCTTATTACTCAAAAACCAAAGCATTTAGAGAAAATCTGACATGGGGTAAAATTGTTTATCAGGTCAAGATCTATCTGCCCTCGAATTTTCAGATGAATCCGACAACCCGTTATTGGGTTGCTGCCCCTGAACTGGTAATTTTAGGGAATTTTTGCTGTTTTTGGCTATTATCTTGAATATTATTATAGATAGAGATAAACTGTAAACAGCAATAATGTTCAGCAAAGTAAGATTTACAAATAAGTCAACATGACCAAAATGGTCAGTTGACCCCTTTAGGAGTTATTGACCTTTATAGTCAATTTTTAACCATTTTTCGTAAATCTTAGTAATCTTTTACAAAAATCTTCTCCTCTGAAACTACTGTGCCAAATTAATCCAAACTTGGCCACAATCATCTTTGGGATATCTAGTTTAAAAAATGTGTGGCGTGACCCGGCCAACCAACCAAGATGGCCGCCATGGCTAAAATTAGAACATAGGGGTAAAATGCAGTTTTTGGCTTATAACTCAAAAACCAAAGCATTTTGAGCAAATCTGACAAGTGGTAAAAGTGTTTATCAGGTCAAGATCTATCTGTCCTGAAATTTTCAGATGAATCGGACAACCCGTTGTTGGGTTGCTGCCCCTGAATTGGTAATTAAAGGAAATTTTGCTGTTTTTGGTTATTATCTTGAATATTATTATAGATAGAGATAAACTGTAAACAGCAATAATGTTCAGCAAAGTAAGATTTACAAATAAGTCAACATGACCAAAATGGTCAGTTGACCCCTTTAGGAGTTATTGCCCTTTATAGTCAATTTTAACCACTTTTCGTAAATCTTAGTAATCTTTTACAAAAATCTTCTTCTCTGAAACTACTGGGCCAAATTAAACTAAACTTTGCCACAATCATCATTGGGGTAATTTGTTTAAAAAATGTGTGGCATGACCTGGCCAATCAACCAAAATGGCTGCCACGGCTAATAATAGAACATAGGGGTAAAATGCAGTTTTTGGCTTATAACTCAAAAACCGAAGCATTAAGAGAAAATCTGACAGGGTTTAATTGTTTATCAGGTCAAGATCTATCTGCCCTGATGTTTTCACATGGATCGGACAACCCGTTGTTAGGTTACTGTCCTGAATTGGTAATTTTAAGGAAATTTTGCCGTTTTTATACGACCGCAAATTTTGAAAAAATTTTCGTCGTATATTGCTATCACGTTGGCGTCGTCGTCGTCGTCCGGCGTCCGAATACTTTTAGTTTTCGCACTCTAACTTTAGTAAAAGTGAATGGAAATCTATGAAATTTTAACACAAGGTTTATGACCACAAAAGGAAGGTTGGTATTGATTTTGGGAGTTTTGGTCCCAACATTTTAGGAATTAGGGGCCAAAAAGGGCCCAAATAAGCATTTTCTTGGTTTTCGCACTATAACTTTAGTTTAAGTTAATAGAAATCTATGAAATTTTGACACAAGGTTTATGACCACAAAAGAACGGTTGGGATTGATTTTGGGAGTTTTGGTCTCAACAGTTTAGGAATTAGGGGCCAAAAAAGGGCCCAAATAAGCATTATTCTTGGTTTTCGCACAATAACATTAGTTTAAGTAAATAGAAATCAATGAAATTTAAACACAATGTTAATGACTACAAAAGGAAGGTTGGTATTGATTTTGGGAGTTTAGGTCCCAACAGTTTAGGAATTAGGGGCCAAAAAGGGACCCAAATAAGCATTTTTCTTGGTTTTCGCACCATAACGTTAGTATAAGTAAATAGAAATCTATGAAATTTAAACACAAGGTTTATGACCATAAAAGAAAGGTTGGGTTTGATTTTGGGAGTTTTGGTCCCAACATAATAAGGGGCCCAAAGGGTCCAAAATTAAACTTTTGTTTGATTTCATCAAAATTGAATAATTGGGGTTCTTTGATATGCTGAATCTAACTGTCATGACTGTGTATGTAGATTCTTAACTTTTGGTCCCGTTTTCAAATTGGTCTACATTAAGGTCCAAAGGGTCCAAAATTAAACTTAGTTTGATTTTGACAAAAAATGAATCAGTTAGGTTCTTTGATATGCTGAATCTAAAAATGTACTTAGATTCTTGATTATTGGCCCAGTTTTCAAGTTGGTCCAAATCGGGGTCCAAAATTAAACTTTGTTTGATTTCATCAAAAATTGAATAAATGGGGTTCTTTGATATACCAAATCTAACTGTGTATGTAGATTCTTCATTTTTGGTCCTGTTTTCAAATTGGTCTATACTAAAGTCCAAAGGGTCCAAAATTAAACTTAGTCTGATTTTAACAAAAATTGAAATCTTGAAGTTCTTTGATATGCTGAATCCAAAAATGTACTTAGATTTTTTATTATGGGCCCAGTTTTCAAGTTGGTCCAAATCAGGATCTAAAATTATTATATTAAGTATTGTGCAATAGCAAGTCTTTTCAATTGCACAGTATTGCGCAATGGCAAGAAATATCTAATTGCACAATATTGTGAAATATCAAATTTTTTTTTAATTAGAGTTATCTTTCTTTGTCCAGAATAGTAAGCAAGAAATATCTAATTGCAAAATATTGTGCAATAGCAAGATTTTTTTTTAATTGGAGTTATCTTTCTTTGTCCAGAATCAACTTAAATCTTTGTTATATACAATATACAATGTATATTCACTTTTTACTACCAACTGATAAATTAAAATAATCTTTACCATTCAGTGATAACAAGCAGTTTTTTTACATCTTAATATTTTATGATGTATTTAAATGAGTAGTTATTGTTGCAAACTCCATTAGAAATTTTAATTGAGATTAGTTTTGGAATAAGGGAAAGGGGGATGTGATTAAAAAAATTGGGTTCAATTTTTCTCATTTGAAATTTCATAAATAAAAAAGAAAATTTCTTCAAACATTTTTTTGAGAGGATTAATATTCAACAGCATAGTGAATTGCTCTAAGAGAAACAAAAATTTTAAGTTCATTAGAACACATTCATTCTGTGTCAGAAACCTATGCTGTGTCAACTATTTAATCACAACCCAAATTTAGAGCTGAATCCAGCTTGAATGTTGTGTCCATACTTGCCCTAACCGTTCAGGGTTCAACCTCTGCGGTCGTATAAAGCTACGCCCTGCGGAGCATCTGGTTTGTTATTATCTTGAATATTATTATAGATAGAGATAAACTGTATACAGCAATAACTTTCAGCAAAATAAGATCTACAAATAAGTTTACATGACCAAAATAGTCAATTGACCCCTTAAGGAGTTATTGCCCTTTATAGTTAATTTTTAACATTTTTCATAAATTCTTGTAAATTTATAGAAAATATTTTCCACTGTAATTACTGGGCCAAGTTCATTATAGACAGAGATAATTGTAGCAACAAGAATGTTCAGTAAAGTAAGATCTACAAACACATCACTATCACCAAAACACAATTTTGTCATGAATTTATCCGTGTCCATTATTTAATATGCACAAGACCAAGGTGAGCGACACAGGCTCTTTAGAGCCTCTAGTCTTGAATATTATTATAGATAGAGATAAACTGTAGACAGCAATAATGTTCAACAAAGTAAGATCTACAAATAAGTCAACATGACCAAAATGGTCAGTTGACCCGTTTAGGAGTTATTGCCCTTTATAGTCAATTTTTAACCATTTTTCGTAAATTAAAGTAATCTTTTACAAAAATCTTCTCCTCTGAAACTACTGAGCCAAATGAATCCAAACTTGGCCACAATCATCTTTGGGGTATCTAGTTTAAAAAATGTGTGGCGTGACCTGGTCAACCAACCAAGATAGCCGCCACCGCTAAAAATAGAAAATAGGGGTAAAATGCAGTTTTTGGCTTATAACTCAAAAACAAAAGCATTTTGAGGAAATCTGACATGGGATAAAAATGTTTATCAGGTCAAGATCTATCTGCCGTGAAATTTTCAGATGAATCGGTCAATCGGTTGTTGGGTTGCTGCCCCTGAATTGGTAATTTTGAGGAAATTTTGCTGTTTTTGGTTATTATCTTGAATATTATTATAGATAGAGATAAACTGTAAACAGCAATAATGTTCAGCAAAGTAAGATCTACAAAAAAGTCAACATGACCAAAATGGTCAGTTGACCCGTTTAGGAGTTATTGCCCTTTATAGTCAATTTTTAACCATTTTTCGTTTATTAAACTAATCTTTTACAAAAATATTCTCCTCTGAAACTACTGGGCCAAATTAATCCAAACTTGGCCACAATCATCTTTGGGGTATCTAGTTTAAAAAATGTGTGGCGTGACCTGGTCAACCAACCAAGATGGCCGCCACGGCTAAAAATAGAACAAAGGGGTAAAATGCAGTTTTTGGCTTATAACTCAAAAACCAAAGCATTTTGAGGAAATCTGACGAGATAAAAATGTTTATCAGGTCAAGATCTATCTGCCGTGAAATTTTCAGATGAATCGGTCAATCGGTTGTTGGGTTGCTGCCCCTGAATTGGTAATTTTGAGGAAATTTTGCTGTTTTTGGTTATTATCTTGAATATTATTATAGATAGAGATAAACTGTAAACAGCAATAATGTTCAGCAAAGTAAGATCTACAAATAAGTCAACATGACCAAAATGGTCAGTTGACCCGTTTAGGAGTAATTGCCCTTTATAGTCAATTTTTAACCATTTTTCGTAAATTAAAGTAATCTTTTACAAAAATCTTCTCCTCTGAAACTACTGGGCCAAATGAATCCAAACTTGGCCACAATCATCTTTGGGGTATCTAGTGTAAAAAATGTGTGGCGTGACCTGGTCAACCAACCAAGATGGCCGCCACCGCTAAAAATAGAAAATAGGGGTAAAATGCAGTTTTTGGCTTATAACTCAAAAACAAAAGCATTTTGAGGAAATCTGACAGGGATAAAAATGTTTATCAGGTCAAGATCTATCTGCCCTGAAATTTTCAGATGTATCAGTCAATCGGTTGTTGGGTTGCTGCCCCTGAATTGGTAATTTGGAGGAAATTTTGCTGTTTTTGGTTATTATCTTGAATATTATTATAGATAGAGATAAATTGTAAACAGCAATAATGTTCAGCAAAGTAAGATCTACAAATAAGTCAACATGACCAAAATGGTCAGTTGACCCCTTTAGGAGTTATTGCCCTTTATAGTCAATCTTTAACCATTTTTCATAAATCTAAGTAATCTTTTACAAAATCTCCACTGAAACTACTAGGCCACAATCATCTTTGGGGTATCTAGTTTGAAAAATGTGTCTGATGAACTGGCCATTCAACCAAGATGGCCGCCACGGCTAAAAATAGAACATAGAGGTAAAATGCAGTTTTTGGCTTATAACTATGAAACCAAAGCATCTAGAGCAAATCTGACAAGAAGTTAATTTGTTAATCAAGTCAATATCTATCTGCCCTGAATTTTTCAGATGAATTGAACAACTGGTTGTTGGGTTGCTGCCCTCCAATTGGTAATTTTTAAAGAAATTTTGCCGTTTTTGGTTATCTTGAATACTATTTTAGATAGCGATAAGCTGTAAACAGCAATAATGTTCAGCAAAGTAAGATCTACAAATAAGTCAACATGACCTAAATGGTCAATTGACCCCTTAAGGAGTTATTGCCCTTTATAGTCAATTTTTAACAATTTTCATTAATTTGGTAAATTTATGTAAATTTTTACCAAATATAGTTCTCTGTTACTAATGGGCAAAGTTCATTATAGATATAATTGTAAGAAGCAAAATCGTTCAGTAAAGTAAGAACTTCAAACACATCACCATCACCAAAATACAATTTTGTCATGAATCCATTTGTGTCCTTTGTTTAATATGCACATAGACCAAGGTGAGCGACACAGGCTCTTTAGAGCCTCTAGTTTGTTATTATCTTGAATATTATTATAGATAGAGATAAACTGTAAACAGCAATAATGTACAGCAAAGTAAGAACTAAAAATAAGCCAGTATGACCAAAATAGTCAATTGACCCCCTAAGGAGTTATTGCCCTTCATAGTCAATTTTTAACAATTTTCTTAAAATTTGAAGATTTTCCACAGAAAGTACTATTATAGATAGAGATAATTGTAAGCGGCAAGAATGTTTAGTAAAGTAAGATCTACGAACACATCACCATCACCAAAACACAATTTTGTCATGAATCCATCTGTCCATTGTTTAATATTCACATAGACCAAGGTGAGCGACACAGGCTCTTTAGAGCCTCTAGTTCGTAAATCTTAGTAATCTTTTACAAAAAATCTTCTCCTCTGAAACTACTGGGTTAAATTAATCCAAACTTGGCCACAATCAGTTTTGGGGTATTTAGTTTAAAAAATGTGTCCGGTGACCCAGCCATCCAACCAAGATGGCCGCCACGGCTAAAAATAGAACATAGGGGTAAAATGCAGTTTTTGGCTTATAACTCAAAAAACCAAAGCATTTAGAACAAATCTGACTGAGGGTAAAATTGTTTATCAGGTCAAGATCTGTCTGCCCTTAAATTTTCAGATGAAACAGCAGTAATGTTCAGAAAAGTAAGATTTACAAATAAGTCAACATGACTGAAATGGTCAATTGACCCCCTAAGGAGTTATTGTCCTTTATAGTCAATTTTTAACAATTTTCATAAAATTTGTAAATTTTTAATAACATTTTCCACTGAAATTACTGGGCCAAGTTCATTATAGATAGAGATAATTGTAAGCAGCAAGGATGTTCAGTAAAGTAAGATGTACAAACACATCACCATCACCAAAACACAATTTTGTCATGAATCTATCTGCTTTTGTTTAATATTCACATATACCAAGGTGAGCGACACAGGCTCTTTAGAGCCTCTAGTTTTTGAGACTTATTAGTGGAAGTGTCAAATTCTCCACACAGTTAAATTAGATATTATACCCTTATTCATGTACCAATTTTTGTGGAATTAGGAAAACTTGCATGTTCGTGGATATTTATTTTTGTTGTATTGCCGCAATCTGCATACATGCCTACAGAAATTCTTATTTGTTGAACATTATATTTCATGCTTTACCTGTACTCACTAAATCTATGAAAATTGGTATTCAATGACTAATAATAAATCCACAGTATTGTACGCTACACATCAAATTAAAAAATCTTTATGCTTGTAAACTTTTATATTGTATTTCTTTATTTTAGCCAACTAATCCCAATCGTGGTTGGGTGATAAGCCCGTTTGGGAAGAATCCTTGGTATACATATCCATCTGCCATGCCCCCAGCACTTTTAGCAACCATTTTGATTTTTATGGATCAGCAAATTACAGCGGTCATTGTTAATAGAAAAGAAAATAAGTTACAAGTAAGTGTGTTAATTGTAAATTCAGACATTTTTGCGATGTCGGCGTACATTTGCCAGATATTGACTCACATTTGAAGCTTTGTGCTTCTAAAGGTTCTAATTGTTATTACTACTGTATAAAAAATCATAAGCATGCTTCTGTAAAACGATTTGACATTTTAAGGTTAAATGTTTAGATTATTTTAATTAACAAGGAAATGTTTAAAAATTTAAGGTTGTTGCTAATAGAAAATTGAGTCTGTTGGCCATTAAAAAATTTCTTTTTGTAAAAGTTATTTTTTTGTTGTAGAAAGGCAATGGCTACCATCTAGATCTGTTGATTGTAGCTACTCTTATCTTAATAAACTCCTTCCTTGGATTACCATGGTTTGTGGCTGCCACTGTTTTGTCCATAACTCACGTTATGAGTTTGAAGAAAGAGTCAGAATGTACAGCTCCTGGGGAACAACCTAAGTTCCTGGGATGCAGGTAAGATAAGTATACAGCTCCTTGGGAGCAATTTAAGTTCCTGGGATGCAGGTAAAATAAGTATAAAGCTCCTGGGATGCAGGAAAGATAAGTGAACAGCTCTTTGGGAGATTTGTGTACAGCTTCTGGTGAGCAACCTAAGTTCTTGGGATGCAGGTGAGATTTGTTTAGTTTAAAAATTTATTTATAGCGGATTGGAAGACAATTTGTTACAACTTATATCAATACCTTTCCACTTTGTGGGTGCAAGTGCTACTTGTAGAGATGATTTATGTACAGCTCCTGGAGAACAACCTTAGTTCCTTGGATGCAGGTAAGATTTGTTCATACCGTTCAGAGAGAAGACGTAATTTCTTTGATGCAGGTGCTTTTTGTTAAGCCAGTGAGACATAGCTATTCTAGATTCTGTCATCAAAATGTCTTATTTCATTTACTGTAAATTTAGAATTGCATTCCCCTATCACACTGAAAACATAGACCTCAGCAAAAGTAGGCAAGACACTGGGTTCCCCAAAACCCTTACAAGTTGTTTAACACTCATGCCATATTGTAGGGGACATTACGTTTTACAATTGCCTATCTGTATGTCCTGCAATTGGTTTATGTTCCAACTTTAGTTTGAATGAACAAATTCTTATGAGACTTGTACATAAATGCTCATTACAACAAAACACAGATCAAGTTTGAATTTGAATGGCTTTATTTTTACCTTTCTAGAGTCATGCCCCTTTACAAATGGAAAAATTGTTGATTTTTTTGGTTTCCACTCTCTTGACTTCAGATTTCCTCAACCAAATGTTATGAATCTTATTAAAAATGCTTATGAACACAAAACACAGATGCGGTTTGAATTTGGGTGCCTCCTCTTTGATGGTTCTAGAGTTATATTCCTTTTACAAATGGAAAAATTATATTTAAGAATTGAATGCTTCTTTTTGTAACTTCATTGGGGTGTAAAAGCGTTGACCGAAGTACATTTTGTATGAAGCACAGAAGCGCTTCATACTAAAAATGTGAGCACGGTCAACGCTTTTACAACCCTATGAAGTTACAAAAAGAAGCATTCAATACTTATAATTACATTTTTTAGCAATGATCATGAAAACTCGAATTTTATTATTGTTTTATTTAATTCACCTGTGCACTTTATTGTGGGACCATGTGTTATCATGAATGAAAAGTTTTATTGAACAATGCAATTGCTTACGAAATAACACGTGATGTGCAGTTAGCCAATCAGAATAAAGTATCATAATGAAACATACATCTAATGTAATTATTGTTATATAAAAGTAAACTCACCTTTCAAGTTTGAATTAATAACAGAAAATAGAGGCGTAAGATACCAAAGGGACATTCATACTTATATAGTCCAAAATAAACTAACAGTGTAATCGTAAAAAAAGAAAAAGACAAATAGACAGTAAAACATACAAGGTTTTAGAAGAAAAACAGTGGAAATATGCATTTGAGCTAAATTAGTTTTCTCATTTAAATTGTTTTACATTGTCTTATCGGGGCCTTTTATAGCTGACTATGCGGTATTGGCTTTGCTCATTGCTGAAGGCCGTACGGTGACCTAAAGTTGTTAATGTCTGTGTCATTTTGGTCTTTTGTGGATAGTTGTCTCATTGACAATCATACCACATCTTCTTTTTTATGTTTGAGCATCTTTACTCCATTGCATTGAAATTCAAATAACAGTTTTTTTCTATCCCTTACTAATAAGTTACAGTATATATTTAGTTTTTGTTTATTTTTTTCAGGGAACAACGTGTGACTGGTGTATCCATCTTCCTGTTCATTGGACTTTCTGTTTTAATGACAAATTTTTTAAGGGTACAGTATTTTTTTAATCTGAATTAGAAAACTGATCATAAGTTCACACTTGTGCCTAACAAAGATATGATAACACTCAATTTTCTTTTCTGTTTTTGTTATATTTGCCAATGAAACTTTTGTCAAAATATACTTGAAGATGAGAATAGTTTACATAAAACCTAAGTATTCTGAAAGGGAAAGAAAGATATCAAAGGGATTTTCAAACTCATAAGTCACAAACACACTGACAATACCATCCATGGCAAACAACAGTGCACAAAACACAGCATTGAAAACTATCGCCTAATTATAAGCAACACAATAAGTCTAATTTGGTATGTCATAATCAAGTGAAAAAGGACTAAATTGTGATTACAATAATCAAAACACATCGATTGCGACCTATTGCTGTATATTAGCTATCTATCTTTTTTCTATTGGCGCCACCAATACTGAAGATTCATTTATTTTCGTGGGGAACCAATTTTTGTGGTTTGAGGAAAACTTGCTTATTCGTTGATATTTAATTTCATGGTTTTGGCAAAGTCTGCATACATTCCTTTAGAAAATTTGTAATTCGTTGAACTTTCAAATTTGTGGTTTCCCTGAGCAAACGAAATCAACAAAAATTGGTATCCAACAAGTATTAATGAATCCACAGTATAGAATTTTATGTTTTATTTCAGATTATACCTATGCCTGTTTTATATGGAGTATTTCTATACATGGGTGTGTCCTCTTTGAAAGGGATGCAGTTGTGTCATCGTGTGATGATAATGTTTATGCCACAGAAATACCAGCCGGACTACATGTTTCTGCGCCATGTTAGGATCAACAGAGTTCACCTTTTTACCTTCATCCAGATTCTGTGCTTATCTTTATTATGGGTGGTCAAAACAATCAAAGTGATTTCCATAGTATTTCCTCTCATGGTAAGTAAGAGTAGACAGAAATTGTAAATTCCTACAGGAACCAATAAAGGGGGAAACTCTTACAACCCAATTGATTTCTATAGTATTTCCTCTCATGGTAAGTAATCCTACAGGAACCAATAAAGGGGAGAGAAATTTTACAATCCAATTGATTTCTATAGTATTTCCCCTCATGGTAGGTAATCCTACAGGAACCAATAAAGGGGGGAAACTCTTACAATCCAATTGATTTCTATAGTATTTCCTCTCATGGTAAGTAATCCTACAGGAACCAATAAAGGGGAGAGAAATCTTACAATCCAATTGATTTTTATAGTATTTCCTTTTATAAGGCATAGACAGAATATGTAAATCCCACAGGGACCAATAAAGGGGAGAGAACTCTTACAATCTAAGAGATTTCTTAAGTATTTTCTGTGGGTAACAAAGAATACAAAGTTACGTAACCCTGAAGTCAATACATTTTTTTTCTACTTTCTGTTTGCTGCTTTTACTAGGCTGCACCACTTCCAGTAAACATGATATCCTTCCACTTTCCTGGATTGATTTCCTAAAAAGATACAAGATTTTTTTTTAATTCTATATATATGTTTCAATTTAATCAAACAGAAAAAAGTTAGTTCAGAAAAAAATTCAGAAAAACATGGACTATTTTATTTCCCTCCATGTTTTGACATGCACCGGAAACTGGAGTTGTTATACAAGACTGGTACCTATAATGGGAAGTAATTGATTATTATTTTTATTTTAGGTGTTAGCTATGTGTTTTGTACGTAAGGGTATGGACTGGATATTTACCAGAGATGAACTAGAATGGTTAGATGACAATTTACCTGAATCTCATCACAGAGAAGAGGAAGATGAACTGAAGAAAAAAAAAGGGGAGGTATAAAAAGTTTTAAGTGAAATCATGAAAATTAAGGGAGATAATACAGAAAAGGGTTGTTAAGAAAAAACATTTTTATCCTGGTTGGATAACCTTTGAAATAACATCATTGTTTAAAAAATCGGTGCTGACTTATGAAAAATAGTTTTAGAATTTAGGATTTTATGCCCAACATAGTGACATTATGTTTTTCAGTCTGTGCGTCTGTTCATTTGTTTGTCCACCCGTCTGTCCTGCTTCAGGTTGTAGTTTTTGGTCACGATGTTTTTGATGAAGTTGGAAGTCCAATCAACTTGAAACTTGTTACAAATGTTCCCTATGATATAATCTTTCAAACTTTTAATGCCAAATAAAAGTTCTGACCCCAGTTTCACAGCCCACAGAACATAGAAAATGATAGTGTGTGAGGCATCCGTGTACTATTGACACATTCTTCTTCCAGTTTTAAGTGAAAGCATGTAAATCAGAGGATTATACAGAAAAGGGTGATTAGGAAATAGCATTTCTATGCTGGTTGATTCACCTTAACAAATTTCCATTTGATGTAAGCTCACTCAAAATAAACATCATTGTCATTTAAACATATTCTTATCGAAGGTCAGTGGTTTTCTGCGGGCACTTCGGCTTCACGAAATAGCCTAAATGCAGTGCTTAAAAGTGGTTAAAAAAACAAAAATCAATCAATCAATCATTTAAACATAAAAAATATATGTGCTGACTTTAAAAAAACAGTTTTAGTATTTAGTATAATTTTATAATGACTCTCTTAAGTGGCCTCTTAAAATAAATTTAACTTTAATGTTGCATTTTCCAGGAACAGGAAGCTGAAGAACTGTCGGAAGCTGCTACTAGATTTATGGACGTTCGGCGAGATTCGTCTTGTATTACACAGATACCAGTAATGAGTGGCAATCTGGATAATATGCCTGCAGAGGTCATGTTTGGACCCAATGAGGTCAATATTTCAGAAGAAATGTCAAAAACAGGCATCTGGAAAAACTTGACAGCCAGTGATTCATCAGAAAAAATAAAGTTCCGGTAGGTATCACTAATGACCTAAACATTAAAAAATAAAGTTCCAATAGGTGTTCCTAATAACCCAAACATAATAAAGTTCTTGAAAGCCTCACTAATGACCTTAACATAAGTTCTGTTAGGTATCACTAACAAACATGTAACACAATTTCGTTTTAGAACATTATACTATTTCATCCATAAATAATGTGTGATATTCACCTTCTGTTTTACTGTTGTTTTAGAGTTGCTCAACTTGTAGTCTTTTCTGTGTAGTGTTGAATGGACTGTTGTTTGTCTTTTCATCATTTTTTTTTTGGTGACGGTGGTGTCTATTTATCTTTAACCTTTGGTTTTTGGTTGCCTCCCTTATATCAGCTTCATCATTTACCTGTGTTTTATGTTCTGGCCCTGCATTTTTACACAAAAGATGATAAAATTTATTCAAAAAATTAAAGTTCAATAGTTGCCATGTTGCAAAAATTGCAAATTAGTGTATGACTACTTAGGGTTTCATTTCTATGCTATCTTCATGTGTTATTTGTTCTAAAACCCTGGAGTGATTATTTGAGGAATAACAGTCAAATCACCAATTGATGCATATACTGTTCATATACAAAATTATTCTATTACAATATTTGTAATATGTCTTGAAAAAACATCTGAATTACCAGTATGCTCGAAACTTTGACTGCAATTTCCCAAGTTGTTGCAAATTACTCTGCCGGTCAATACTAAAATTGATGGCAGAAATTATCCAATAAAAACAATTATCAGTACTCTGTCTGTCAATGATGAAATTGATAGCAGACATTATCCAATCAAAAATAATGTAACATATCATATTGCTTCAAAGTTAAGTTTAATGAGTCTATGATGATAAATTGATAATAAATTTTAGAAAAGGACTTGATCAACAAAGCAAGTGAGTACACCCTTTATTGATTGTGCAGCTTTTAGAATTATTTTCTTCTTCATCTCATTATTATTGTAAATTATAATCTAGCTCTCTGCAGCCTCAATAATTTAGATAAAATGACAAAAGAAATGTAATATATAATCTAGCTCTCTGCCTCAGCCATTTGAATAAAATGAGAAAAGAAATGTAAAATATAATCTAGCTCTCTGCCTCAACCATTTGAATAAAATGGGAAAAGAAATGTTGTAATATATTATCTAGCTCTTTAGCTCAAAAATTTAAATAAAATGACAAAAGAAATGTGATATATAATCTAGCTCTGCTTCAGCAATTTAGATAAAAATGAGAAAAGAAATGTTGTAAAATATAATCTAGCTCTCTTCCTCAACAGATTAAATAACATGAGAAAAGAACTATTGTAGCTTCTTTTCATGCAAGACTAATTCCCCTCCCTATGCAATAAATGCTTTCAACTCATAAACAAATAATGCATAAAAATATCTCATGTGTAATTGGGAATTATACTTGTAATTTTGCTTTTACTAAGGGTATGGTATGATTTTGGACTAGTTTCTGAAAGTAAATCCATATTGTAGTACTTAATTAAAGGTATATACTGAACAGTATCATTTTTTGTGGAATGTAAGTTGTGGATTCCTAGGTCCAAACTTGTTCCTCAAATTTTATTTTAACATTTTTTTTTCTCTGATTCTGATTTTCGTAACACAAGAAAAAATTTGATATTCGACACTAATTGTAATTGCCTCTTTATTGCAAAAATAGCTATTATTTCCATATTACAATATTTGGGGAATTTTAATAATTAAAGGTCTATAAATGTAGTCCAAAATAAGAATACCTTGATTCATTTCTCACTGCATTGTCGATGAAATTACACAAAACAAAAATATTCCTTTTTAATGGCATATTAAAGCTATCCTTCTTTCGTTCTTCATCATTTGATACACTGTTTGGTACATTAAAGAATTTGATCATAATTCATATTGTATGTTGAATGATGCAAATTTCATTCTGAAAATGCATTGGTGCAAATAATATTTAAATGAATGCACTTGTATATGAAAGCATGTTTTAACATCGGATGATTTAAAGAATTTTCAAGATATGTGAATTCTGACATTGACATTATCAATGATTATACTAAAACACATCAAAATTATTTGAGTGAAAATATAAGTTTTGTCCTTAACTCCAATCTGCTTTATAGGACAAATAGCTTTCAGTTTAGGTCATGCCTGGCAAATATGGCTGTTTCTCGACCCTAGAACATGCACAAAAAGTACAATGTACAAAATGTTATGGTCTTTTTGACTCGCAAGTATTTTGTAATCAATAAAACAGAAAACCTAAAATCAGTGTCAAAAGATTTATTAAAATTTCTGAACTTTGAAGAATACTAATTTTACAATAATTCATAAAACATAACACAAAATATGGGAAATCCTGCATTTTTAGAGGATGATCCATATTAATTTTAAGGGTTGTCACTACAAAGTAATAGAACTTTACATTGGAATCAATTTGAAGCATGTTTGTTGTGAAAAAAATCCCTTTTTTACCCTCAATTTTTGTAGTATTTGATTGGTTGGATTTCAATCTTGTTTATGTCCTGACAAATGTCCATGTGGCATAGGATAACAGTCCTGACAAATGTCCATGTGGCATAGGATAACAGTCCTGACAAATGTCCATGTGGCATAGGATAACTTTTGCTTATTTTGAGAAAGTTTGACTTCTGTGACATTTTACAGTTCATTCCTCTCATGTAGTAAAAATTGAGTCACCATGCATGACCTACTTTTTGAGATTTGATAGAGATTGGTAATATTTTGAATGAAATCATTTTTTTTTATTATTTGTTGTAAAATATAGTTGGGTTACTGTGACCTATATTTATGATCCAACTAGCCACTTTTAGTCCTACCAGATATTCTGATATTATCAACAACAGTTATGAACTTTTTGAAAATGGAACAAGTTGTTGAATTTTAATGTTTTTTTTTCTTTCTCAATTGACTTGACATAGCTCATGTTTTGATGTTTTGTGATGCATGTAGAATGTGTTAAAAGTCATGTATAACACACAAGTATTCTGAAGCAATAAAACAGAATACCTAAAATCAGTGTCAAAAGATTTATTAAAATTTCTGAACTTTGAAGAATACTAATGTTGCAAAAATTCATAAAACATAACACAAAATATGGAAAATCCTGCATTTTTAGAGGATGATCCATATTAATTTTAAGGGTTGTCACTACAAAGTAATAGAACTTTACATTGGAATCAATTTGAAGCATGTTTGTTGTGAAAAAAATCCCTTTTTTACCCTCAATTTATGTAGTTTTTGATTGATTGGATTTCATTCTTGTTTATGTCCTGACAAATGTCAATGTGGCATAGGATAACATTTGCTTATTTTGAGAGAAAGTTTGACTTTTGTGACATTTTACAGTTCATTCATCTCATGTAGTAAAAATTGAGTCACCATGCATGACCTACTTTTTGAGATTTGATAGAGATTGGTAATATTTTGAGTGAAATCATTTTTTTTGTTATTTGTTGTAAAATATAGTTGGGTTACTGTGACCTATATTTATGATCCAACTAGCCACTTTTAGACCTACCAGATATTCTGATATTATCAACAACAGTTATGAACTTTTTGAAAATGGAACAAGTGGTTGAATTTTTATGTTTTTTTTTCTTTCTCAATTGACTTGACATAGCTCATGTTTTGATGTTTTGTGATGCATGTAGAATGTGTTAAAAGTCATGTATAACACACAATTAAGTGCCTTAAAATATTTTTCAAAAAGTGTTGATGAAATTTATTTGGAAAAGTGTGTCCCTTAAGTGCCTTGTCATCCCAGAATCTGGTGCCTTTAAAGACCATATGTTTGTTTCTTTGGTAAATGACCGGGGGGGGGGGGGGGGGGGGTCCCAACCCAGGACAAAAAAAGGGGGGTTCCAACCCCAGAAACCCTCCCCCTGGATCCGCCTCTGAACGATTTGCTGTAAGTTCTACTTCTCAAAATCCTATGATAATTTTATACATGTATATCATTAATGTTTATAACTAGAATAATAAATAGGTTGCGAAAGTCAGTATCGGTTAGGTTGCAGTGACCTACTACAACTTACAATGGTGAAATTCGTCCTATTAAATAAGCATTTCATAGTTTTTGGGGAAATCAGGCTGTCTTTCTGTCGGGGAAGACATCTTTATGGCACAAGTTGTATAATTTGAATGAATTTGTTCATGTGATAGATTAATATGTATGCAATGGTTATACATGTTATAGTCATTAAGAATTGTTTCTCTTTTTTACCATACATGTACTACAATTATAGCATTTTGCTCTTTTAAGTTCAAATTTTGTAAGCAATATCTATCTTTAAATTATTTCACATATCATTATATGATTTTTTAAATGATTTACAATTTCTTTTCATTTTCCAATTATTCAGTGATGTAAATAGTCTTTTCAAAAGCAGGTATACCTAAAGCACTCATTATATTTAGCTTTTATATAATTCCCAAGCACAATCATATATATACAGAATATATTATAGTCAGTCATATAATATAATGCTTAGACATAAACATTCACAACACTTAGGCTTTTACTTCATTAGATATTACAAATGTTTTACATATACATGTATAGAAATAAGAAGATGTTATATGAGTTCCAATGAGATAACTCTCAATCCAAGTCACAATGTGTAAAAAGTAAACAATTATAGGTCAACAAGGAGCCTTGGCTCACACCAAACAGCAAGCTATAAAGGGCCATAAATGAGTAGTTCAAACCGGATAACCAATGGTCTTAATTATGAAAAAAAGAGAAACAAGAGACACTTGTGAATCACATCAACAAACAACAACTACTGTTACAAATGTATAAATGCTGCTGATACTATTACTCTAAACAATTTATGTTCATGCCTCTTGAGATGAAAAGATGTGGGGTATGCATGTAAGTGAGACACCAAAAAATGACTCTTAGAATCAACTACTGTAAATTCAGAAATTATTGCGAGGTTTTTGTTATTGCGAAAAATGCGAGAGTTGTAAATGCAATAATTTAAATTCGCATTTTGAATATTTTATATGAATTAAACAGAATTGATCTCAAAATTGTAAAAATTAAAATCGCATTTAAGTCTAATCTGTCAAAATCGCAATAATAAATGCATGCAATAATTTCTGAATTTACAGTATATGTTTGCCTACAGTTTGTCAACATAAGATTTCATACATCTTTCTATTGAAAAGAAAGAGACTGGACAGACACTGGTGTCAAAATACCATGGCCGAGATATAGTGTTACAATGTATTAAATCCTCTCAAACATATGTTTTTTCATTCTGAATTTTTAATTAGATCCAAGCTGAAATGCTTTAAGATTTTGAAATGTATGTTTTAATATCTAAAAGGCGGGTACAAAATATCATGGTTAAGGCATTTGTACTTAAATCTTTTCAAGCATATCTTTAACCTAAGATACTGAATGAAGCATAGTAATTGTACCATGTAGCTTAAATGCTTTCAACTTCAAACTTAATTAACTAGGATTGTCAGTTTTGCTGCTGAAGGTCATGATTCCCCTGGGCACACAGGTCTCCTCTACAAGTAAGAATAAAACTAGCAAAACCCGAAAGTGAGAAAGGCAATCGAGTTGAGATGACCAATGATAATCTGTTTATCACTACTTTACCTATGACAACGTTGTCAATTTTATGTCAGTTTCGTTAGGAACGCCATGTGCCTGCTTAGTTTCTAGTGAAAATTTTCCATCTCAAGCGAGTAGCATGATATGAAAAATTATCACAAAAAAAAGATCAAAGGAAAAATGCACAAAATAGCGATAATAACTGCTATATCTAAAGAGGTCACAATCTTGTTTTAAAAAAATGAGACGATATCACGCCTGCCAACAAATATTGTTGACATAGATCAAAGGGGTAAAATGCAAAATTTGATAACTTTCCTAAGATTTTGGTGAAAAAATATAAGAATTAAAAACATACTTTCTCTGACATATATATTTTTTGGTCTTAGTACAAAATAATATAATTTTGTCTGTATAATTGGTACAGATGATATTTTCTCTTGATGTAGAAATGGTCTCAATTTTCTTTATTATATACACCATTTTTGTACCTGTTTTAAACATAACATCAGTTTCTGTAGTTTCTGAATTAAAGTACTGGACGTTGAGCAAAAGGATATAATGGGGTTTACAGAAGAGAGAACTATGGGCAGAAAAATATGGTAGAGATGATGGGGTTTACAAAAGAGAGAATTATAGACAGAAACATAGATTAGAGTGTAAAAGCCATGAAAATAAAGAATATAGAATAATAGGGTGTGCTAAAATATAAAGAATAAAGTATAATAAACAAGTAAATAAAAAATATAAAAAATCCTCTGAAAAGTTAAACAACACAATTATAAGAGGATCCACAACCCTATACAAATCCTAAAGCAGCAACCTAGAAACAAGAAATTGAAAAAAGTGGTAACATTTTTAAAATTTATTTTTTACAGAAAAACCAAGAGGAGACCAGAAAGAGATGGGGAAGAATTACCCACAATTCCCAGTGAAAGTGAAGGTTTCTCCTCTCATAGGCCATCAAAAGGAAAGAAAAAGCCAAAGAAAACACATTTTTACATCGATGAAGAAGAAACTGACACCCTCCTAGACAAAGACAAGATCTCGCCAATAGAAATCGTGATTGATCCCCCAAGTTATTCTAGTACCACGAATAGCATAAATAGTATAAGTGAGGAGAGAGTGTAAAGATATCAACTAATGAATATTCATTAGTCAGGGACTTTCTCAAAAGTAATTCTAGCTCCATGAATAATATAAGTGATGAGAGAGTGCAAGTAGACAAACTCATGAATATTCATTAGTCAGGGACTTTCTCAAAAGGTATGATGTCATTTTTATGAGTTTTCTCAGAAATGTTCCAATTATTTTAGATTAAGTTATTTCTTGTTTAAAAAGCATTATTATTTTAAATTGTGGGTATGTTTTTGTTCAAAACCTCTCAGGTTTTGCATACAATTATTTGTTAAGTATATAATTCTATTATTTAATAACTTATTTAATTGCAAATAAACAAATGTATATTTAGAAATAGCAGGACAACTTTGAAATGTCCATTTGAACAAACTGTAAATAAATCCTGGAACCATCATATTCACAGAAGAACATTTTGCTATTTGACTCTTTAATTTTCCTCAGAAAATTAACTTAAACCGATTATCACGTTTATAGAATGATATTTTCATAATATGGTTCTTGGGTAAATGTATAGTTCGGAATGATACATTGCGATTATGTGTAGAAAATAATTTTTGTGCCGTTATTTTCAATTAATAGTGTTATGAGTGGGTTATGATCATTCATTAAATGTTATAATTATTCATTAGCAATTAAATTAATAGTTGCAAAAAAAAATATTCAGTTGACAACCATGTTCAAACATGATTCATTTTGAAATAGTCTGCATCATATTTGTATAGATTAAGCCATTTCATTTATGAATCTGTCATAACTGTATATTTGTTCATTTGTTGAGTTCATTGACACTTTAACTAGAGAACAAATAATATTGACCGCTCATATATTGAATTTATTGTAAATTTTAAAGTTATAATTGCAGATTAGTTTTACTTAACCCCACTCATAAGAAGGTGACTATATTGTTATAACTTTTGACCATCTGTTAGGTAAATATTTTTATTACATTTTCTCTTGTTCTACTTAACAAAGAGGAACATTTTATAAATGAAGTCTTTCATATCTTGAATGTAAAAGTGATGACCCTTCAATAATGGTTTTAGAATTAGATCCAGTAATCTTTCAATGCGTCATGTAGTAGAGTTACACTTATGGATGATTGGTCGGTAAGAAATGTTTATGTTGCTAACTATACGACTTGTTCGAAATGCCTCATTAATTATTTCTAGATTGATTTTATGAATTTTTGGAAGAATGTGTCCATGTTTTGATTTGTTATTATTCTTCAAAAACTTTAAGTTTGTGAATCTATTTCTTTTTTTCCTATATAGTTTTTCAACAATATCTTTTATAGATTTGACAACAACGTTAATATTTATTTTCGAGTAATGATAACTGTTAAGGTGACTTGTTTCTGTTTTGAAGTAATCGATTTTATTTACAACCACTGTTGTGTTATTTTGATCGGCTTTATATAAATATGTTTTAGTCATTTATTTAGAGCTTTTCGTTCTCATGTTGATGAAATGTCCCTAAACTGTTTAACCTCAAGTTTTGATATATCTATTTTTGTGTCAATTAACTAATTTTCTAGGGCAACATAGTAAAACTTTATTATTACAGGCGTACAAAAGGCTTACAGAAAGCTCATACAAGCTCTTAACTATAACTTTTATAATTGATTGACATTAATGGGAATGTAATGGTGTATTAACGATATTAGCTTCTCTAAAATGCTCGGAGCATCCTCCAAGCATGCCTGGAGGAAGCTCACTAGAGTAAATATATGTTCCCTTAGTTGAACGACTGCTTGATATAAACATTTGCAGAACATTCACTATTGATCTGTGAGATTAAATTTGTTTTGTTGTAAAGCTAGAATTAACTGTTAGATTTATGTAAAGGAACTGAAAATTGGGCATGTCATTGACAAGTGAAAGACATTCAAAATAAAGGGGGTACCTAACACATAGGGGAGTGAACTCTTTAAAAATCAACTGAAAGCTTTCGTCATAAGCAAAAAGAAATCAAGCTTTTATATATGAATAAAACCATTCCTGTAAATTTGGTGGTTCTATTTTTGTCAAAATTTTACGAAAATTATACGCGCCAAATCTATTTCGGTCAAAGAACCCTCTCATGCTAATTGACAAAATTTATGAAACAATGCAAAAAAACTAGTCCTTTTATTCCAAATTTCAATTTTTTTAACACTTATATTGTGCAGATACTTGTTTTGTTAAGTTGAACTAATATACATTGTATGAGAAGTACTGTAGTGGTACCTATAAATTGTACAGATATACATTTCAGTTGTATTATAATTGTTTTACATGAATTATAAGTCTAGCACTTGAATCAAACTTTATTTATTGGGTAAAGCGTTGCAATTGTAATGTTTTCTTGATGACCTGAATATGCAAATTATGTATAATTCATATAAACTACTAATTACACTAAAACAAGATAAAAAAAATATGTGAGAATCAATTTACCCTCTTTTTAATTAAAAAATAAATAAAGTACATATTTCTCTACTTTTGATGGTTAAATTTGGCATTTCAGCATCCCCAATAGTTGGTATGTTGAAAATCTAAAATTTGTATAAAATTAAATTGAGGATATTTTATCTCCTATACATAATGGAATCTATTTTACCTCTTTTTGAACAGTGAATAATCTAGAATTTGAACTTGAAATTCATAGCATATTCATTTATTCCAGTATTTGATATCCATCATTTTTTCTCTGTTTTACCCCTTTTTGAACAGTGAATAAGCTGGAATTTGAACTTGAAATCCATAGCATTTTCATTTATTCTAATATTTGATATCCATCATTTTTTTGTTCTGCTTTACCCCTTTTTGAACAGTGAATAACAGGGAATTTGTACAAGAAATCCAGCGAATTATCATTTATATCAATATTTGAAATCCATTAGGTTTTGTTATTTCTTCTAGATTTAGAATAGCCAATTTATGGTATATGTGATTATTTGTTAGTGTATGTGTATTGAATCATAATTATGACATTGTTTATATACATTGATTTATCTCCTTTTGTTTGCTTCCTAAATAATTTCTATGTTTGTTGCATAATTTAAGCGATTTTAGAGATATTTTTATTTTCATTTTTCATCCCATTGTATAACTTTATTTTGTATTTTTAATTTACAAATGTTCAGCATAATTATTTGTTTTGTAGAGTTAGTCTGGCACTGACACATTTTTCTGTTACATCTGATTGCAGTGAGTGTGTAGGAAAAGATTATATCTTTGGTTAGCTTGCTTGCTAGTTGAACCATGAAGTCATTATTAGGTTAGGTAAACTACCCTTCCTTAAGAATAGACCAGTCCGACAGATAAACAATCTATCTGTCTTTAGGACTAGACTACTTCTAAAGGAGGATAGTATACCTTACCTAATAATGACTTCATGGTTCAGCTAACAAGCAAGCTTACCAAATATTATATATATTACCTTTGCCTACACACTCAATAAAATCGGCTTTAAAGGCCCTCTTTTGGTAGGCTTTTTTAAATACATAAGAGGAATATACCGGTACTCCATAAATCTTAAGAGAAGAAATTTAGTCCCAACATTTAGAGCTGTAACCAAAGATCTTATTAACAGGATGAAAACAAGATCAAATATGTTTTCATATTTATTTGAGCTGCATTCAATAGACACCATTCTTATGTGGAAAGTTACCACATTGACAGATTTAATTAAAAATAACTCTAACCTTTTTTTTTTTTTTAATTTTCACTATTAACAATCTAACAAAAACTGTTACTTTTTGCATGCACAAAGGAAAATATTAGCAGCTTCCAATTAAAAAAATATCAGGGTTAATTTCTCTCAACAAGGTTTAAAATAATAAGGGTATTATTTATGCAATAAGAGATTGTTTAACATATTAGGGTATAATTTCCGTATTAGTTACCTTATGTTTTTATGTTTGAACAGCATTTTACTTTGTTTACATCCTATTTTCTTAATTTTCATTGAAAAAAATGCACGTTTAAATATCAATATTCTTCATGGTACACATCCTATAACTGAATTTTTGTTTAGATTTTTCATTTAATACAACTTTTCATTGATATGAAATTGTCATTGAAAGATCCGTTTCAAAACGAAATAAACAGGATAAAAATCAATGCTGTCAAAAGTTGTTGCCTTAATATAAAATATTTTCGACATATTATTTTTTTTCTGAAAAGTTTGAATAATCTTTTCTTATTGTTGGGTTTTCTCAAATCATATTTTATGATGTTTTGCAAAGAAAAATATTATTTAATTTACATTTGACCATAAGATTTCTTGTATTTTATGAAAACTCAGAAAAAATAGCACAATACAAATAATAACTTAGAAGTAGTATCATGTGATCATTTTCCTGAAAGGGACTGTGCAATTTTACCACAGTATTATATACTGTGAACTATTGAATTAAGGTTCATGTGGACCCTTTGTCTAAAATAGCCACATTTTCACCGCAAAATTTACTCTGATTACAGACAAACCTGTGCACCTGGAAAAGTTTTAAGGCATAGCATGCCCTAGATAAATAGAATTCAAATGCATTGTATTATTTAGAAAATTCATAACTTACCTGGATTTAGCCATGCACTTTTTTCATCCCTGCAGAAGATGATGAAATTAACAAACAGTAGAGTTTCCCTTGATATGAGCCACTCAGGTACACAGTTTAAATCACCAATTATTGTCAGGTATCTATTGTCTATCTATTGTTCATATCAATCAATACCGCACACTTCAATTATTACCTGTGGGGAAATTCTCAAACCTGTTTCCCAACTAAGTTTATATTGGCACCTTCTGGAGGAATGCAAAAAAGTGCACTGCCAAATCCTGTTTTTATTTTTCTAAAGCATGAAACATTTGAAATGCCTTAAAATTTTTACAGATGCGCAGGTTTGTCTGTACTCCAAGAGTAAATTTTGAGGTGAAAATATGGCCATGTTAGACATGGGGTCCACATGAACCTTAATTTGTGTGATCATTTTGTCTGGTTTGATTTGGTTGATAAAACGTTTGTTTGCTTTTTTTTTAATTAGAGTTGTCTCTCTTGTAACAGGGGAAAGTCCATTATTCATCAGGATGTTATCTCCCTTTAATCTGAGTTGTCTCCCTTCAATCAAATCAGGCATTTTATTCAGTATTCATCAAATAGGGCCTGTGTATAATTATTTAATTCAGGACTATACAATAATTTAAGATTGAAAACCAAACAAAATATCAGTTTAAATAGATTTAAAATTTTGAATTTGTGAAAGAATGTTCACAAAATTGAGAAGTAGAAAAATTGCTAGCCTTTTGGCTTGCCTATAAGCATTTGATTGAAATCAAAATTAATGAATCTCAGGATGTTAAGAAATATAACAATGCCATAAAGTATTACTTCAATGCAATGACATTACTTTGAGTTGTTAAATTCTCTTTCAAAGGGAGATAAATATAAAAAAGAACTACACACATAAGTCATATTTATATTTTTCCTTGCTGGTTGAGAATTTTGTTTTGAAGTTTAAGGATATGTACAACATGTTCATACACAAATATTTCAGGTTCACATTTAACTTGATTATAAGATACTTTGACTCATTTATCCTGTTCTTTTGTGTATCAACATGTGCAGTGCTAATTTATTGTTATTTTGTGTAGCTAAATGTGCAGTGCTCATTTATTCTGTTATTTTGTGTAGCTAAATGTGCAGTGCTCATTTATTCTGTTGCTTTATGTGCATTATATATACTCCGCTTTATTTGTATTTATTATTCTGTTTATTGATAAGTGGAAAATTTAAGTTTATGTCTGTCCTACTTGTCGTATGAAGCTTTTTTGAGTTGACTCTCTTGTCTAAAATCATTTTTATGTGTACTGACCTATTTTTATTACTTCAAATTGAATTTAATAGGCAGGCTTTAAAACAGTGTTAAAACATAATTGTGTTTCTGTAATCATTAAAATATTGCATGCATCAAACTTGTGACAGTGGGTGCTTGGTGATCTAAGTAGATCCTTAGACTCTCCAACTTGCTTGTGGTGATGTGCATTCTCTAAATTGGAAGAGAACAGATTCATACATGAGTAAAGGCACAAAGTGCATGTTACTGAAATTTAGATTTTCTTACTTTCTAATTCTTTGAGAAATTCAATCTGATTTTTTTTTTATCCTATGTAGTCATATCTTTGTATTGAGCCATAAGATAGTATTAAAATTTTGTTTTAATTATGTTTTGTAGAATTTTATTTTTACTTAATTTAATCGAATAGAAATCCTATGTATAATATATACCTATATATTACCTCATTTTGGTGTGCTTTGTGAAAAAAAAGTAATATATTAATGTCTGTATCTGTAACATCTGTTATAAGCCATATTCAAGGGTGATTGAAAAACACAATCCTTTATTTGAGAACTGAAAGAATATATAGATTCTTCTTCTTTGGTTATGATTTTTTTTCTCAAGATACATTGGGATATTTTATTTAAAATTTTGAGTATTTAACAATGGAGACGGGTAAATATTATTTAATAATTTGGTAAAATGTCACAATCTGTTTCGTAAACAATTAACTGAATATGCTAATTTTCAAAATAAACATTGCAAGAAATGAAACTATTTATGTTTTATTGTTAATATATCCAGCTTGTCAAATAGGGTTTTAAATGAATAAAGAATAAGAGATACTTGGACAGTTATATTTAAATTGACCCTAAGTAATAATGCAATGAATGAAACCATTTATTAATGGCGGTTTGTTTATTTTATTGACACCACTTTGTGTAATAGGTTGATTTTATATCATACATTATCCATTCTTATCTTTTAAACTGAAATTAAGTCGAAATCTCCACTAGTTTACTGAACCCTTGGTCAACTGAGATGTATTATTTCCAATGCTATATATAGCAATTGTTCTGCATATTACCACTGGTGGTATGATTTTGAAAAGTTGAAATATTTGATCATCACATCATTTCTATTTATACACAAATTGACCATGTAGATACCACCATGGTTCTACTAACATGAGGATTTTTTTTCAATCCTGAATCCACAATTTTCAACTTTGCAGCAACTAATATATTCGTTGTTTTATTGAATATCCACGTACCACTCAGGATACTAACTTTTGAGCCTTTCCTGTATTCATCTCAGTATGATTTATGTAAGATAATTTTCATTCAAACATAATTCATATATTCTGCATAATGTAAGAATAGAGATTGTAAGAGTAATGCATAATTCAAGATACAAACTTTTACATCTTACTGTTTTATGTAAAATAATTTCCATCCACACCTCGATTTAATTCATACATTCTGCTTATGTAAGAACAGAGATTGAAAGGTTATTGCATACTAACTTTTTATTTTAGAAAAGGTCCCTTTTACATCTTAATGTGATTTATGTAAGATAATCCATCCAAACATCAGATTTAATTCATATATTCTACACATGTAAAAAGTTATTGCATAATTCCTGATACAAACCTTCTATCAGACAAAGTCCCTTTTACATCTTAATGTGTTTTATGTCAGATAATTTCCATACAACACCCAATTTAATTCATATATTCTGCATATGTAAGAATAAACATTGAAAGGTTATTGCATAATTCCTGATACCAACTTTTGATTTAAAAAATGTCCCTTTTACATCTTAGTCTTTTGTAGAGAGTCTTACTGATGACGGTGCCCTAGAAACATGTCCATCAATACATTTCTGCAGCAGTCCCTAAAGTGTTGTTGTTAAAAGATTCTCTACATTTTATGTTTTTTATCATAACGACCCTGCATACCCGAGGTATCCACTTTATATACTCTACTGTACTTCAGATTCACCTGACGTTTATTCACTTTCGTTTGTAATTGATCTTAGTCTTTTGTGTAAGATAAACTCCATACAAATATCAAATTGAATTCATATATTCTGCATATGTAAGAATAGAGACTATAAGGTTATTGCAAAATTCCAGATACAAACTTCTTATTTAAAAAAAAAGTCCTTTTTACATCTTAGTATGTGTTCATCCACACATCTGATTTAATTCATATTTTCTGCATATGTAAGAATAGAGATTGTAAGGTTATTGCATATTCCATAAAAATAGACTTGCTATATTTAGTGAGGATGTAATATAATTTCACTGTGATTGTGTGATACGGTGTATATTTTAGATCACTGTGATTATTGTAATTTAGAAATTTGATTTTAGACAGGTTGCTTTATGTTATCAAATAAAGTTTTATTATATAATTGTTTATTTTTATGGAATCGGTGGCCTCTGTAACAGTATCTTCACTCCATTAACACTGAGGCAGCGAGTTGGAACCCTGTACATGACAGCTGTGTTAGATTCCCATCTTAAATGACTTGGATTGTCATTTTTCCTGCGGAAGATCATGGTCCTGTATAAGCATTCTCGCTTCCTCCGCTGATAAAAAATGACCGCTACAATATAGCCAAAAATTTTGAAACTACCAATAATCAATCAATCATGATATTTTCATGAGCAAATTTCATTAGAGGATGTGCTCCCTGAAATTGATGAAAAAATGAGGTTTACATAAGCAGTTTTACTATGAGTTAAGTTGCCTATAGCTATCCACACCAATCATTAAAAGAATATAAATGTTCTTTAAATTTGTAAGAACAAAAGGGAGTACAGTCCATTCCAAGTCACTGGTATTAACCATATTGAAGTTTTTATCATCTAGCAAATGGAAATCTAAATATAATTGTAAACCTGTTAGTCAGGATGCAAGTAAGGCCAGCAAACAATGTGAGATAATCTCAAGGTATTTCTGCAACTAGTAAAGGTATTTGTGGAATCTTATGTTGAGCTAACTAAAAGTAAGCTATATAGTGTGCATTGGTTACCCTCAAACAACATATTACAACTAACTTATTACAACCATGCAAAACTAATCCAATTAGCCTCATCTTGTGTTCAGTTTGCATAAATGTATCAGTGATCAGATCCTTTTAAGCTTACCTGACCTGAAGGGTTCACGTGAGATTTCAAGACATTTGTTTTGTCTTTTATCTTGAAAACTGCTGAAGATATGAGAAAATTATCAGAGGCAGAATATAAGAAATAATCAAAACTTTTAGATGTCCATTTGCGTCCAAACTGCAGAAAGACTTCTTACAGAGTTATTGCCCTTAAAGGACGATTTTACCTTTTGGAGTTCAAGATTGCTTGAAATGCAACCAAACCACTATGCTACTGACTTGATATCTATTTCTTTGAATGACTTATCACTATCTTTGATAATTCAAACACAACTGCAGTGAAGTGTTCATTTTGTTTTTACATAAAGAAGGTCGTTAGTTTTCTCGTTTGAATTGTTTTACATTGTCTTATCGGGGCCTTTTATAACTGACTATGCGGTATAGGCTTTGCTCATTGTTGAAGGCCGTACGGTGACCTATAGTTGTTCATGTCTGTGTCATTTTGGTCTTTTGTGGATAGTTGTCTCATTGGCAATCATACCACATCTTCTTTTTTATATGGTCATAAAAATTCCTATCCAGTCAATGTCATGCAATTTATTAATGATATGTTATACTTGGATATTTAAATTACAATATGATGTGTATTTGAAGTACCATACTTATTTTAAAAATTCACAAAATGTTAAAATCAAAGCAATCCTTATCCTTCAGTAGTAACAAGCACTGAGTTAATGCTTTGTTAGGGCTACGCCAAATGGCAGACGCCCTATAGTGAACAGCCTTACAGGGGCGGATCCAGCAATTTGTCAGGCGGTGGTCACCTTTTGAAATCTTTAAAAAAATCAAAAATCTTAAGACTTCACAAGTTACACATGATTTATAAAATTGGTTCTGGTTTCATTTTTCTTGGATGCCTGCATGCAAACATGTCAAGGATCACAATTTGATGGTCGCAAATACCCGTTTACTAACGCGTCGCCAGTAAACTAAATTTGTGACCATCAAATCCCCAATTGATTCCATCGGAGCTTAAAATACCATACAGTTATCTCCTAAATGCAAGTGCATCAGTGCAAGTCCATTAAGTCGATCATGGCCCATTGTTGCACGTAAAAATGTTTTTTATCATTAAAACGTTTAATCCCGATGAAAATGTTTGCACCTGTCCTAAGTCAGGAATCTGATGAACAGTGGTTGTCCTCTGTTTATGTAGTTTTTGGTGGAAGAAGACTTCAAGTCTTCTGAAGGCCAATGGTGCCGACTTTAAAATCATTGAATTCTCCGTATGCCGCATTCGTTTCTGTGTATTACAATTTCATAACAACTTCTGATTCCTGACACCGATTTTTACACATGATTAAGCATCTGATTCATTTATTTGTTATTTGTAAATAAGGATTGAAAAACAATCACTATCGTAAATATGTACCCTTTTATTTATGTAAATTGTTAGATTTCATGTCATCTACATGAACGTTATTTGTTTACTTGTAACCGAATGTTTTTACTGTAGATATTTGAAGTACACATGCGTGAATTTGGTATCGGGACAACTCGCCCTGTTTACATGTTCGTCCTTGAAGTTACGAATTTGCCGACAAGAAGATTTTGTTTTTGGGGAAAGACGGCTTCAAGCCGTCAATCCCCTATGGGGTTGACCAGAGTGACATCCCCTCACATCATTCATTTTGTTTTTATAGTGTGGAAACCCCCCCCCCCCCCCCAACAACAAATCTTACTGAGATTGATGAGAATGAGACTCACAAATGAATAGATTGACTTTGAACACTTTTTTACACATTTCCCTTCTGTTTCTAGCGAAATTATCGTATCTTGAGCCCTCCTTTACACTATTTACGTTTCTTTTACAATCCGGAAAAATCAGTATGACGAGATATTCTAAATATATCCAACCTAAATTATATTTTATAGTGACGTCATTTTTGGAATGCCACACTACGCAGAAGCAGGGATATCCTCCACTGGTTATTTAAATCATTCTCAGAGTTTGTGCACTAATTATAAATTAGTATCTGTTAAATTTAAACATAATTATGTTTGCTATAGATGATTCAAACATCAACATGCAATACTTTAATTTGTAGGGCAATAACTTTCAAAGTAAACAAAGTCCGTGGAGATACATGAGATTGGGGAGAGAAACGATTTTTTTCATTTTTTTTTTTCTGTAAAATTCTGTTGAGAATCTTCCTCCAATTCAGGATCACCTCAAATGATGAGTAATTATACACTAAAAATAAAGTAAATGCATCTGAACACTTAAAATGTGACATTTAGTATATGATTAGTAGTCTTCCATTAAAACTAAATTGTGTGTACCAACAAATAAATCATTTTAATGGTAAAAAAAAAAAAAAAAAAAAAAAAAAAAAAAAAACATGTTGTATTTTGTAGTTTAAACCTATTTATTCATGAAATTTACAAATATTTCAAAATGTAGGATCTTGAAATAAGCTTCCCACAGTTTACATCAATCATTTTGTTTTTTTATTAGTACCTGTACCCCTGTGATGAGAGTTGTAACTGGGAACTTTATCAATGGAAATCTAAAACTGAATAGATTTTTCAGGCCTAACTTTCTTAAGAAAAAAAATAAAAATCTTAGAGTACTGTCACAAAAAAATGAAAAATGGCCTGGCCTGCAGTTCAGTGGTACACAATTAAGATTTCAGAAAATATTGTAGTTGTTGTTAAATGACAGAATTCAGTTGAATTTTACATAATTAACTATCAACTTTAATCGAATGTTTAGATTTAGAAGATGCAGATCTCTTCCATTGATCAAATTAAATCCTAAACTAAGGAAACAAATTACATTAAACAATAATTGATTTCAATATTGTCAACCTTTCTACATGTTCTAGCTGTTCTTTTTTCATTCTTTATATGAAGACTATCAAAAGATACCCCAAAAAATTAGAAACAAGGGCCGTCTTTCCCCTCAGAGCTATTCAGCTCTTTGATTAATAAATAGAAAGGATCTATTTCTTATTAAATTGATGTCTTTATTCATTGTTTTCCTTTGTCATGTGAATTAGATGCCCTTCTACTTCAAATGGTTTGAATCTATAAAATTATTCAATACTCAGTTGACAGGTTGACAAGAGCAGTACGTTGCTGTTGGGAGAATTTTAATTAAACTCTAAATGCTCATAGAAAATATAATCTAAACTGAATGTACCTCCTTCTGAATAATTTATTGCAATATAAATAAATTCCTTTTGACAAGAGAAATCTGACTTTTGTCAGAAATATTTGTTTCACATGAGCAAAGGTAATCACGTGTGGCGGCCATATTGGTTTGTTTACAAATATGTGAAGAAGCCTCTAGAACCATGACCTAAACATAAATAGTCTTTCGAAAACGTAAACTTTATGCAATACTATTTTATCAATCATGATTATTTTCATAAATTTAAATTTGATTATTTAAAGAAATAAAATTATAACAATTACGATTTTAGATTAGAGATTCCACACAGACATGCTTTGATCTATTTATAGCCAAATTAGTTTACCTGTGTGAAAATGTAAATAATAGTCTAAATTAAATGGATATTAATTTGTTTACTAAACAAGTAAAGACAAACTATGGATGGAAGATAATAATTCACATAAATATTTCAGGACATTTGATTTATTAATTTGTTTACTAAACAAATAAAGACAAACTATGGATGGAAGATAATAATTTACATAAATATTTCAGGACATTTGATTTATTAATTTGTTTACTAAACAAGTAAAGACAAACTATGGATGGAAAATTTTATTTTTCAGTTTAGTATTTTGTAAAAAAGGGGGAGGTTTTTTTAACATGTCGCACCGTATCTCAAAAACAATTTATGATTATTGCTTAAAACTTTGGACACTTCTTTGTTATATTAATGTAAAGATCTGTATACTTTTTGGTTGTGATTCAAAATTTTATTTTAGTGATATTTAGTTTTTTTGAAGGAAAAAAAGAGGGGAGGGGGGTTTCATATGTCTCTCCGTATCTCAAAAACAATAAATGGAAATAAGCAGCCTGGGTTAGTGGTACTGCTTTTATGGTAATTCAAATTACCTTTTATTCACCTTCTTCCACCTTAGAGCTATCAGCTCTTTGATTGTATGTTTCTCGTTTCTTCTTTTTGTCGAGCCTTCGACTTTCTTTGAAAAAGCGAGACATAGCGATCCGTCGGCATCGTCCTCGGCGGCGGCGGCCACAAATATTCCCTCTGTGGACAAAGTTTTTGAAATTTTAATAACTTTCTTAAACTATACTGGATTTGTATCAAACTTGGACAGAAGCTTGCTTATGATCAAAAGATAGTATCCAGAAGTAAATTTTGTAAAAACAAAAATCCATTTTCCGTATTTTACTTATAAATGGACTTTGTTTTTTCCGTCAGTTATATTACATTCACTCTGTGGTTAATATTTTTAAAATTTTAATAACTTTCATAAACTATCCTTCATTTGTACCAAACTTGGACAGAAGCTTGTTTATGATCATAAGATAGTATCAAGAAGAAAATTTTGTAAAAATAAATTTCCACTTTTCCGTATTTAACTTATAAATGGACTTAGTTTTTCTGCGAGGAAACATTACATTCACTCTGTGGTTAAAGTTTTTAAAATTTTAATAACTTTCATAAACTATCCTTGATTTGTACCAAACTTGGACAGAAGCTTGTTTATGATCATAAGATAGTATCAAGAAGAAAATTTTGTAAAAATAAATTTCCACTTTTCCGTATTTTACTTATAAATGGACTTAGTTTTTTTGCCAGAAACAAAACATTCACTCTGTGGTTTAAGTTTTTAAAATTTTTATAATGTTCTTAAACTATCCTGGATTTCTACCAAACTTAGACAAAAGCTTGTTTCTGATCATAAGATATTATTCAGAAGTAAATTTTGTAAAAAATTTTTTCACTTTTTCCGTATTTTACTTATAAATGGACTTAGTTTTTCTTCCAGTTAACATTACATACAGTCTGCAGTTAAGGTTTATAAAACATTTATTAGATTCATAAACTATCCTGGATTTTTTTTACCAAACTTGGAAACTTCTTTCAATCAAAAGACAGTATCGAGAGGGAAATTTTTATTGATGTTTTTCCTCATTTTTGTTGAGTATGCGATTAACAGCAAAAGTAGGCGAGACACTGGGTTCCGTGGAACCCTTACGAATTTTTATTTAGAATAATGTGAAACATTCAAGTTCAAACTATAAATCTTGAATCACCTAATTTTCAGCCCCCACTTCTGAATTTCTGTAATCTTTATCTTCATATTTAATGCCATTTTATCAATTCGTTTTAAGTTTTTGGGCAATTATCCTGTAAAAATGGTTTTATCTTTGAACCTCACCAGACTCTCTATAGGGGTATGTTGGAGGAGCAATACAAAAAAAACGAACATATTATTGATTCGTGGTTAAATTTTAGATCATTAATTTCTACTAATCCAACTTCATTTATCGTATTTGGCTTGATAATTTTATATGCTATTGACCTACAAATATAAAATCAAACAATCGCTTGGCAGTTTTATTGTCCAAATATGTATGCTTAATGTATACAAATTTGTATATATATCTGCATGTCATCTATCATAATTTATAATCGTATTTGAGTTAGACAGCACAGTTAAGTCCCGCCGAGAAATAGTTAACATTGAACGTATACATATTTGACATGAACAATATATAGAATAGCGAGATGTGGTATATGATTTCCAATGAAAAAAAAACTATCCACCAAAGTCATAACATGAATTTAAGCAAGGAGGTTATATTAGAATATAACCTCCTTGATTTAAGAAACTACATCTCTCCTATATACATGAAGTGACTTAAAACTACCTCAAAATGAAGCTATTTTGGTAGTTGTTCATGCATAAAAATCATCGATGTTTTTGGTGCTTAACGACTGCTGTCCAGTTTTTATATAGCTGGATGCTGCCGAAGGGATAAAAATGTTAATCTAAATGAACTAAGAAAGGAGTAAAACGCACATACAACGAGAAGGCCTTGACGCTTTCGATCTAGCAACCTGTTGATGGGCTATTGATGAATGCTCGTAGATTATATATATATATAGAGCCCAGGTGGTCGTGTGGTCTAGCGGGACGGCTGCAGTGCAGGCGATTTGGTGTCACGATATCACAGTAGCATGGGTTCGAATCCCGGTGAGGGAAGAACCAAAAATTTGCTTTCTCTACAGATCTAACATTGTTGGGTTGATGTTTAGACGAGTTATATATATATATATATATATATATATATATATATATATATATATATATAAACGGACAAAAAGTCACAGGGCATAAAATCACAAATTTGGTAGGACTAAAAGTCACAGGACAAAAAGTCACAAATAATCTGTTGACAATTATTTGAATATATAAGACATGTAAGATAAATATCTTGAAATATTTACTTTTTAATACAAATATTCATATTAAAGTTTAGGAAATATGTCATTATTCTTGAAAAATGAAGATTTATTTAATTTTAACCATGCAAAAGACAGATTTCTTGGCACCATGAAGCCATTTTAGTGCCAATTCACTTTGACATTTTGTTTTTTAAACAATTATTTGATCATCTTTGATATTTCTTGGATAAATTTTGTTTACAAAGTTGGTTTATATACAATAGTTCAAGAAATATTCAAAAATATATTTGTAGAAATCAGAGTATTTTATTCAAAGAAAATAATCAGAGAAAATTAATTGTGACTTTTTGTCCGTGACTTTTTGTCTGTATATTATTGTTTCACCATAAAACAAAAACAAAAAAAAATTTGTTACGTAATAGTTAAAATATATTTGCCGTCTAACATTACTGCACAATTTGACTAAATTTCTTTCTTTGAAGGAAAAAAAAAATATAAATATAACAAGGGTCCGATTTATGATATAAATATAATGTTTGTGTGCAAAAATACTCACGACAGAGTGCACGTGGTTTACGTCAATACATGGTCATCAAGGTATAAAAGATTTATATATTTATGATAAATTTGCATTTATTTGACAATTTTATACAATCTTCATAACTATTCAATCATATACATAACTTTCCTATAATTGTGTGTCACTGAATAGTACGGCCCAGGAATACGGACCCCTTTTTAATAACCATTTTGATATTTAAATGACATATTTGTAAGGGTTCCACAGAACCCAGTGTCTCTCCTACTTTATGAAGTTTATAAATGTTTAAGGAACTTTAACTGCAGATTGTGTGCAATGTTAGCTAGAAGAAAAACATACGGAAAATACATGAAATGTATTTAAATAAAATGTCCTTCTAGATACTAGCTTTTGATCATAAACAAGCTTCTGTCGAAGTTTGGTAGAAATCCAGGATATTTTAATTAGTTATTAGAATTTTAAAAACTCTAACCATAGAGTGGATGTCATGTTAACTGGCAGAAAAACTAAGTCCATTTACAAAATATTGATTTTTTTGAAATACTAAGGCTTTTCTACCTCAGGCATAGATTACCTTAGCTGTATTTGGCAAAACTTTTAGGAATTTTGGTCCTCAATGCTCTTCAACTTCGTACTTTATTTGGCCTTTTTAACTTTTTTGGAATTCGAGCGTCACTGATGAGTCTTTTGTAGACGAAACGCGCGTCTGGCGTATATATTAATTTTAGTCCTGGTATCTATGATGAGTTTATTTATAAGTAAAATACGGATAAACAGGATTTTTTTCTTTTACAAAATTTATTTCTGGATACCAGCTTATGATTACAAACAAGCTTCTGTCCATGTTTGGTATAAATCAAGGATAGTTTAAGAACGTTATTAAAATTTCAAAAACTTTAACCACAGACTGAATATTTGTAGACACAGCCGACGACGGAATTACCTTTTTTTCTGATTTTGATCGTGATACAAAGTTATCCCATTCTAAAGCAGTTAAAAAAAAACCAATGCATCGACACAAAACACATTTCTGTTTTCGTTTACTGTTTACTGTAATCGCGACCCATGGCTGACTAAAAGAGGGACGAAATATACCAGAGGGACAGTCAAACTCATAAATCAAAATTAAACTGACAACGCCATGGCTAAAAATGAAAAAGACAAACAAACAAAAAGTGCGCTTAGCCTGTTGTCTGGCATAATCCTCGACTGAATCCATCAACATTTTGAAGTTGTATTTCCAATTGATGGATTTAGGCTCACGATATTTCGGACCTTTCGATAACACATTAAGCAGGGAAGTGTTATTGACAATGTTGAGGTTACCGGTAATAACGTGGCCAGCCGGATTATATGTGAATTGGAAAGTAGCACAAGTGCAATCAGGAGGTTTAGAAGTTGAAGTCGTCAATATTGAGATCCTGCAAAACGTCTTTGTAATTGAAAATTTTTGTTGCAATAGGTTTGGTATAGGTATAAGAAATGATTGGTACGTATTGATCTTTGAAATAAGAAGATATTTTCGTTTGAACTAATTTATGATGAAGGATATTGCATAAGTTGACGCCATCGAGACCTTTGTTGGTAAAGGAAAGATTAAGGAAAGATCTTTTCTCTTTTTCATCTTTTCCAATGCGGATTGGTTTGAAAAGTCTGTGACTTGCAATATCCGAAATTATAGCTGTAAGTTTGTATTGGTTTGTAACAGTGGTTTCCAAACATACATTGAACAGAGGATGAAGTTTTGAAACGGGTAATGAATAAAATATTCGCGAATTGTTCTTCCATAAAGCTAGAAAAACCTCTATGAAATTGACATTTGTCAAGTTACGTAAGAGATCGATATATATATATATCATCATATATATTACGTTTAATTTCTCTAAATTAGAAAATTGGGCTAAATTATGTTTTCTTTAACGAAAAACCTATAAATTTCACAGAATTCAAATCAATTCACTGTAAATCAATTAATGATAGTTATACTCCGGGTGGTTATATAATTGTTTTCACCATAAAACAAGAAAACTATTAAATTACATGAACTTGACACTTTGTTACGTAAAAGTTAAAATATATTTGCTGTATAACAGCATTGGAAATTTGGACTAAATTATTTTCTTTTAACGGAAAAACTATAAATCTAACAAGGGTCCAGAATAACTGTGATTTCTGTGTGCAAAAAATACGCACGCATAGTGTTAGTGGTTTACGTCAACAAAGGTTGATCAAGATATAAATGATTTACATTTTTATACGCAAATTTCACTTAAAAAGATTTTATTTTTCTTACCACATGTTTTTTAAAATTTTGGTCACACGCGAGGTTCAACGACAGGGTGTCGAAATTGTGTGTGTCATTTGAAGATTTTCTGCAAAAGGGGGATTACCGAGCCGGGTTTCTCCCTTTACGTTTCATTATTCAATTAAGATTTTAAAACCATGTCATTATGCTCCCTTTCTTTTATAGAAAACTAGTTTTATATAGTACGTAGATATCTGTTGAATATTTGAATTAACATACTTTTTATTTAGTATAAATATAATTGATAACCTCCGACTTGGTCGTGTAGATATTTATTTTGTTTAAAGGTTTGCTATATATTATCATCCCCAACAACTACAATGAAGAAAAAAACCAACATATCCTTCTTCAAAATATTTAGTTATCTGAAAGTTTAGCGTTTAAAATATGTAAATTTTCTAGAAGATCGAGGAAACGATAATTTGAAGTCTTTTTTTTTTCAATGTTTTTAATATATAATTTTACGTTTTTTCAAATATCGGCATGTTGACAGGGAAAAATATACTTAAAATTTATAAATAATATGGACTGCAACAGAATATTATAACACAATAGTTTTATGATATAAACTACGACCTAGTGTTGATGTTAAATAAACAACCATAAATCTTTGGTAAGCACATGGTCAGTTGTCCACGACAGACATCATGATAATCATTTATTGTACGTCAATTTGGGCGTTTTTATAACCATAAATTGTTATTTTTACCATCTGATAATATTTGACCTGTCAGTCAGACCAAAGAGGTTATATTATAACCTCCTTGGTCAGACGTCTTCGGTTAACTTGCAGTGAAGTGAAGAGAGGGAGAAATACTAATTGAACACCAAAATAAAAACTATATAGGTCAAACAAAAACCAGACAACACCTTGCTGCATCATGGTAAGGGAACGATAATTTAATTCCAAAAAGGGTGGGAGGGTTATTTTCAATAAAGATATATTCTGATCCCCAATGAAAAAAATATTGTGGTCAAGCAGATGACAAGACTAAAATATTCTGATTTTCCCTATAGTGTTAAATTTGAAAACAAATAATTTGATCGATAGCGTCGAAAAATTTCTGACTAAGATCCCCATCATTTGAAGTTACATGGTTTCTCCCTAAAGGGTCACTGAAACAAAAATACTGTACCTTGGTAAAAAGAAAAATAAAGAAAGACGAACAATAATAGTTCACAAAACCCCAACATCTAAAACAAATGATACAGGGTAAAAAATCCTCCAAGAACTTGGAGTGAATCTTGTGCTTTTATTAAAGTGACAGCAATTCTTGTGCGACAAGTGGCACCCGTCATGTTGCAAACGGCAAGTAAAATGCAATGCCTGATAGCAAGTCAAACTTAATGATGTAACAATAAGTAAAGACGAGGTGAGGCCCCTCATGGGGGGGGGTCCTAGTAATCACATAATCACCATTTTTTTGCCAATATAATCACATAATCATTAAATATTTGCTTATCTTTAGTAATCAAATAATCATAAACTAAAAATACAGTCCTAGGTAATCAAATAATCATGAAATATTTGGCTTAATAATCAAATAATCATTAAAAAAACGGCCAAGTAATCACATAATCAAAAACCCCATGAGGGCCCTCACTCTTGGGAACACTTAAACCTGTGCTTATAATTTTAATATGTTGTTACTACATGTATTGAAGAAATTAAGGTCAAGTTTGATTTTGGACGATTTTTACCTTTTTCTTTTTCAAACGTTATGGTCCTTGTGTGATTGAAAAGGGGAACTTCAACTCGTTTCTCTGCAATACAATGAGAATGTTCCTTCATGAATTTTTAAACTTTGATTTATATTTACTGATAGCAAGTCAAATTTAATGATGTAACAATAAGTAAAGACGAGGTTGTATGTACGAACAGTGAGACATTTCAATCGTAATTTGTAGAGAGTAACAAAAAACAGCACACATGACACAACATGGAAAACTAAAGAATAAACAACACGAACCCCACCAAAAACTAGGGGTGATCTCAGGTGCTCTGGAAGGGTAAGCAGATCCTGCTCCACATGTGGCACCCGTCGTGATGCTTATGTGATAACAAATCCGGTAAATAGTCTAATTCGGTAGGTCACATTCATGAAAGGGAAGGGGATTGTAGTTACGACGTAAGGAACATATCCGATATCATTTGTGAAACGGCTATTCCATAACGGTCAACCAACTCGTGATGGCGTCCGTAAAATTTACGAAGGGATGACTTCAACTTCACCCTTTTGAACTCTTGGTTTAATAGCTTTCTTGTGAGCAGCAACCCTCTATCAAGAAAATCATGATAGGAAATGCAAGCACGGGAATATCGTATCAATTGGGAGATATATATCCCGTATGCAGGTGCTGCTGGAATGTTGCTACTTAGAAATGGAAAGTTCACAATTGGAAAGCTGAAATCATCTCTTTTGTCGTAAAGTTTTGTTCTCAACCGACCCTCATTGTCAATTTCGTACACTTTCAGTCAGATAAATGGATAAATCATTTCTTATGGATGTTTTTGAGTATGGGTACATTGTGATCATTATGTGAAAGAGTAAGGGTACAGTTAATCATTCTGGTAGCCTGAGAACCCTAGCTGTCTCATATGCATCTGATTGAGAACCCAGACTTGTCTCATATGCATGTGATTGAGTAAAGATACAGTTTATCTAACACAAATGACTGATCCAGTATCTTGTACATCTGATTGAGAAAGAGTAGTGCTCCTCAAAAATCTGAATGAGTACTTAGTGGAATGCTATAATAATGTTCTAAATGATATGCTATAAGAATAGACCTAGTTGTATGCTATAATAATGTATCTAGCATTGTGTTATAAAAATGTACCTAATACTATGCTATAAAAATGTACCTAGCTCTCTGCTATCATAATGTACTTCGTGCTATAAGAATAGACCCAGCGCTACGTTATATTAATGCATTTAGACCTATGCCCTAAGAATAGACATAGTTCAACACCTTTAAATGCACCTATTGTTATGCATTACGAATTTAATTACTGGAATGGTATAAGAATAGACTTTGCACTATACATGTATTACAAATGTGTACTTAAGTGTTATGCTATATGAATGGACCAAGTTTTTGCTATTATTATGTACTTAGTGTATAGCTATAAGAATGGACCAAGTTCTTGCTATTATAATGTACTTAGTGTTATGCTATACGAATGGACCCAACTCCATGTCGCGACTAAAGCTGTGCTATGGGAATGGGAATAGGCTGAACTACATTTGATTCGTTTAGTATCTCTTTTACATGATTGCGTTACAATACAATTTCTCATACATGTAATTGAGTACGGATACATTACCATCTTTTGTGAAAGAGTAAGGGTACAGCTTCTCATTCTGGTAGAGAACCCAAGCTTATCTCATATGTATCTGATTGAGAACCCAAGCTGTCTCATATGTATGTGATTGAGTAAGGGTACAGATTCGCTAACACAGATGACTGATCGGTCTCTTCTATATCTTTTTGAGAAAGGGAAGTGTTTCTATAACATGTGAATGAGTACTTAGTGGAATGCATAAGGAATGCTCTAAATGCTATGCTATCTGAATGGACCTAGTTATATGCTAAAATATTGTACCTAGTGTTATTTTATTAAAACGTACCTAGTGTTGTGCTATGAAAATAGTCCTAGATCTATGTTTTAATAATGTACTTCACAATATGCTTTCAGAATGTACTTAATGGAAGCAATAAATACTTTATCTTAGGCTAAAAGAATTGACCTAGCACTATGTTATAATATTTTACATAGCGCTTTCTTTGAGAATTGGCCTATCACTATGTTATGATAGTGTTCATAGTGCTTTACTATAAGAATAATCTTAGTTCTTGCTATAATTATGAACTATGTGCTATGCTTTACTAATGCTCTTAGTAGAATGTGCTATTTTATAAGAATGGATCTATATCTATGTTATAATAATGGATAAAGCGCAATAAAAATGGACCTAGTTCTAAGCTATTATTATGAACTTAAAAGAATGTATTTAGTGGAATAATGCTGTAATGGTGTACTTGGTGCTATGCTATAAGATGGTACCTAGCATGTTGTTATAATAGTGTGCTTAGTGGAATGCTTTCAAATGCATCTAGTACTATGCTATAAAAATGTACCTAGCTCTCTGCTATCATAACGAAGATAGAGCTATGCTATCAGAATGGACTCATGCCTACGTTATTTCAATGTATCTAGTGCTATGCTATAAAAATGAACCTAGGTCAATGCTTTTAAATGCAATATATGCTATATGAATGTACTTATTGGAATGGTAGAAGAATAGACTATGTTACAAAAGTGAACTAAGTGCTATGCTATAGGAATGGACCAAGGTCTTGCTACAATCATGTACTTAGTGCTATGCTATAAAAATAAACTTAGTGGAATGCTATGAAATTAATGTACTTAGTGTTTTGCTATAAGAATGGTTCTAGTTCTTGCTTTAATAATGTACCTAGTGCTATGCTATAAGAATTGAAATATGTCTTGCTATAATAATGTATTTAGTGCTATGCTATGCTATAAGAATGGGCCTAATGCCATGTCGTATTAGTGTATCTTGTGCTATGATGAAGAATGGAAATAGGCTTGCATATGTTTGATAAATTAATGATACTGGCTGATATACATCTGCTACATCTAGTATCGTATTTAAATGATTGAGTTACAATACAATTTTTCATACATGTAATTGAGAACGGATACATTGTTATCTTTTTGTGACAGAGTAAGGGTACAGCTTCTCATTCTGGTAAAGAACACAAGCTTGTCTCATATGCATCTGATTGAGAACCTAAGCTTGTCTCATATGCATCTGATTGAGAACCCAAGCTTGTCTCATATGCATCTGATTGAGAACCTAAGCTTGTCTCATATGCATCTGATTAAAACGCAAGCTTGTCTCATATGCATCTGATTGAGAACCCAAGCTTGTCCCATATGTATGTGATTGAGTAAGGGTACAGCTTCGCTAACACAGATGACTGATCGGTCTCTTCTACATCTTTTTGAGAGAGGGTAGTGTTTCTCAAACATGTGAATGAGTACTTAGTTTATTGCTATAAGAATGTTCTAAATGATATCCTGTAAAAATGGACCTAGTAATATGCTATAATAATGTATCAAGTGTTATGTTTTAATAATGTACCTAATGCTCTGCTATGAGAATTGACCTAGTTCTATGTTTTGAGGATGTACTTAACAATATGTTATCAGATTGTACTTAATGGAAGCTATAAGTATGTACTTTATTGTATGCTATAAGAATGGACTTAGCACTATGCTATTGTACTTAGTGCTTTACTTTAAGAATTGTGGACATAGCACTATGATAAAATAGTGTTACTAGTACTTTATTATAAGAATAATCTTAGTTCTTGCTATAATTATGTACTTTGTGCTATGCTATACTACTGTTCTTGTGCTATTCTGTAAGAATGTATCTATTGCTATGTTATAATAACAGATAAAGTACAAAGTTCTATGCTATTACTATGATCCTTTATGGAATGTATTTAGTGAACTAATGCTATAATGGTTTACTTGGTGCTATGCTATTAGATGGTATTCAGTATATTGCTTTTATGATGTGCTTAGTGGAATGCTTTAAAAATCCATCTAGTACTATGTTATGAGATGGTACCTATAGTATATTGCTATAATAATGTGCTCAGTGGAATGCTTTAAAAATACATCTAGTACTATGCTGTGAGATGGTACCTAGTATATTGCTTTAATAATGTGCTTAGTGGAATGCTTTAAAAATCCATATAGTACTATTCTATGAGATGGTACCTATTATATTGCTTTAATAATGTGCTTAGTTGAATGCTTTAAAAATCCATATAGTACTATGCTATGAGATTGTACCTATTATATTGCTTTAATAATGTGCTTAGTTGAATGCTTTAAAAATCCATATAGCATATGTTTGATAAATTAATGATACTGGCTGATATACATCTGCTACATCTAGTATCGTATTTAAATGATTGAGTTACAATACAATTTCTCATACATGTAATTGAGAACGGATACATTGTTATCTTATTGTGACAGAGTAAGGGTACAGCTTCTCATTCTGGTAAAGAACCCAAGCTTGTCTCATATGCATCTGATTGAGAACCCAAGCTTGTCTCATATGCATCTGATTGAGAACTTAAGCTGTCTTATATACATGTGATTGAGACCCCAAGCTTGTCTCATATGCATGTGATTGAGTAAGGGTACAGCTTCGCTAACACAGATGACTGATCGGTCTCTTCTTTGTCGTTTTGAAAAAGGGAAGTGTTTCTAAAACATGTGAATGAGTACTCAATAGGGTGTTTAAAGAATGTTCTAAATGATATGCTATCAGAATGGACCTAATCATATGCTTTGATAATGTACCATCTAGTGTTATGTTATAATAACGTACCCAGTACTATGCTATAAAAACTGACCTAGATCTATGTTTTAATAATGTACTTAACAATATGCTCTCAGAATGTATTTCATGGAAGCAATAAATGTGTACTATATATTATGCTATAAGAATGGACCTAGCACTATGTTATAATATTGTACCTAGTGCTTTACTATGAGAATGGGCCTAGCACTATGTTATAATATTGTACCTAGTGCTTTACTATGAGAATGGGCCTAGCACTATGTTATAATAGTGGTCCTAGTGTTTTACTTTAATAATAATCTGAGTTCTTGCTATAATTGTGTATTATGTGCTATGCTATAATACTAGTCTTAGTAAAATGTGCTATACTATAAGAATGGATCTATATCTATGTTATAATAATGGATAAAGCGCAATAAAAATGGACATAATTCTATGCTATTATTATGAACCTATAAGAATGTATTTAGTGGAGTAATGCTATAATGGTGTACTTGGTCCAACGCTATGGGATGGTACCTAGTATATTGCTATAAAAATGTGCTTAGTGGAATGCTTTTAAAATGCATCTAGTACTATTCTATTAACAATTGTACCTAGCTCTCTGTTGTCATAATGACCTTAGTACTATGCTATAAGAATGGACCCAGCGCTACGTTATATGCCACAAAACCAGGTTCAATCCACCATTTTTTCATGAAATGCCCTGTACCAAGTCAGGAAAATGGCCATTGTTACATTATAGTTCGTTCAATAATAGTGTACCTGGTGCTTTGCTATATAAAGAACTTAGTTCTTACTCAAATAATGTACTGTGTGCTATGCTATTCTACTGTTCTTAGTGGAAATCTATTATAATGTACTTAGTGCTATTCTATTAGAATGGACATATTGCTTTGCTAGCCTATAATAATGAATAAAGTGCTATAAGAATGGTACTAGTACTATGTTATCATTGTGAACCTATACTAATGTACTTATTGGAATAGTGCTATAATGATATACTAAATACTATACTATAAGATGGTACCTAATATATTACTATAATAATGTGCTAAGTGGAATGCTTGAATAATGCATCTAGTACTATGCTATAATAATGTATCTAGCTCCCTGTTATCATAATGTACTTAGTGATATGCTTTTAAGAAAGGACCCATTGCTACGTTGTATTGATGTATCTAGTGATATGCTCTAAGAATGGACCTAGTGCTATGCTTTTAAATTCACCTATTTCTATGCTTTTAAATGCACCTACTGCTATGCCTTAAGAATGTACTTATTGGAATGGTATAAGAATAAACTTAGCACTATGTAACAAATATGTACTTAGTTACATTCTATAGGAATGGATCAAGTTCTTGCAATAATGTAATTAGTGCTATCATGATATAAGAATAAACTTAGTGGAATGCTATAATATAAATGTACTTAGTGCTATGATAAGAATGGATCTAGTTCTTGCTACTATAATGTACTGAGTGATATGCTATAAGAATGAACCGTGATCTTGCTATTATAATGTACTCAGTGATATTTTATAAGAATGTATTTCGTGGAATGCTATAATAATGTATTTTGTGCTATGCTATATAAGAATGTAAATAAGGCTATGGTATAATAATGTTCCGCTAGTGCTAGTATACTCTCCGAATGGACATCGTTCTCTGCTTTAAGAAATGACTTATAGTGGAATGTTATAATAATGTACTTATAGGTATGCTATAAGAGTGGACCAATTCCTATGCTATTATAATGCAATTAGTGCTATGCTATTAGTGGAATTCTATAATAATGTACTCACTGCAATAAATACAGTGTATCGAAAGTGTTAGGGTCATAAGATGTAACAAGACCGTATAACTTTAATTGCCTATGCCTTATATGAGATACAGAAGATTAATTGCTTTATATATTTAAATTAATGTACGTACTATTCAGCAATCATTTCTGTTTCTTATTCATGGATGTTGTCTTTTGTATGAATCATTCTGTTTATTTATATTCCTTTCAAAACAGTACTGCAAGTTCCTACAAATAACAAAACATATACATGTATAGATGCCAGGAAATTGTATGTTATTCTTTGCAAAGCCATTGGCTGCATCATTTAATATTTTTACACGATTCATTGAAACGTTTGACAGCTGGAAGGATGTTGAATATGATGCTGGAATCATTCGGGATATGAAGGGTCGATAGTAGGCCAACATGTGGTTTGATACTTACAAGTAAAATGTCTAAATATAAATAAAATGATGATGTGGTATGATTGGAAATGAGACAACTCTCCACAAGAGACCGAATGACACCGATATTAACAACTATAGGTCACCGTAAGGCCTTCAACAATGAGTAAAGCCCATACCGCATAGTCTGCTATAAAAGGCCCCAAAATGAATTGAAAAAAAAACTAACAGCCTAATTTATGTTAAAAAATGAATAAAAAAAAACCCAATTAAATGCAATAGGTAGGTCACGAAATAGAAGACGCTCAGAATAAAGGTCTGGAAAATTGCGACTGTCATTGGAAAATGAGGAGGCGTTTGGGTCTTTTTTGTTCTTCAAGCCAGAAGAGTTTCATTTATTTTATTTTAGTTTTTGTATTGATAAGACCTTCTATTATAGCTCTTCTACCACTTCATTTTAAATAGGTAGATTAGCTAGGCGACAGAGGCACATAACAAACATGGCATCTTTTAATCTAGATGACATTAATATATTTATTAATGCAGATGTATGGCAGCCTTAGTAGGGCATCCCTGTGGTTAAGAGAGGCTGGATAAAAATAAGAACTTACACGGACAATAACAGAAATAACTATTTGCTATTCTGGTAGGGGGAGGACGACTCGAGGATTTTGCATAATTCATTTTAATATGTCAAGAAGAATGCATATTTTTCAGTTCTTACCAGTCTACCATATTCATATTCAAAATCTCCTGTCCCCCACCCTATGTCATCTCCAATAAAATATCAAGTTGTTTTACCCTGATTAGTATTTAACCGACCTTGAGTTGAAATCCATTGATTATTGACTGAGTTGAAATCCATTGATTATTGACTGCTTATTTTAAATGTCCAGTGACAAGTATTTCATGAATGTCCAGGAAAGCACGAGTTTAAAAGTAAGTTACAGTATATAACACACACATAAGGAGAGTTGGTATGATTGCCATTAAGGCAACTATCAACTGGATTGAACTATCAACTGGATTGAACTATCAACTGGATTGAAAATGAAGTGAATGTAATCAATTATGTACGGCATTCATCAATGGAAATAAACCATACCGCATAGTCGGATATAAAAGTCCCCGAAATGAAAACGTGAAACAATTGAAAAAAAAAATAATGACTGTCTTATCATATAAAACAAAACAATTTTAAAAACATATCAAATATGAGTCGACAGACATTAACCAACGACAACCACTAAATTACAGGCTCCTTACTTGTGACAGTCACTAAAAAATAGTTATGCATGTTTGTGAGCCCTCAACTCTACCCTAAATTGACATAGTGATTTGTTGATGGTTGCTTGATATCCAGTGGCAAATATTCCATGCATGTTCAGGGCGACTAGACCATCCTATAAGACCATTCTAACATTAATTCAAAAAAAAATATGTAGAGAAGTAGATCATCAAATGAAATATATTTTAATGTATTTCAGTATAAATGTAAGAACTTCTGAAGAAGGGGGGTCGCATCTTTTATGAATAAAATAACACAAAATAAAGTTTTAACGTTATACTTACTAGATACATTACTCATTATGATATACCTTGTATAGGCGGTTTTTCTAACGGTTTCAAATCTATTAACATCATATGTCTTGAATTGCTTCTTTGATAATTGTCTGTCATCTTCGTCTAACGACAAATTGCTATTTGAAACACTGGGCAAAAACTGAGTGTCACAAAACATTAAACCAATGAAAACCCATAAAACAAGACACACCCTCAGCACTAAAACTACTCACTAAGTTCACTTGACCTTCGTTTTGTTGATCAATTAACTTTTAATCGATTTGAGAAAAAAGTAGTATACGGACAAACTATTAAAATGTATACAAAAACGAACATTTATTTTATTCTAAATAAGAAGTTCGTGAAATATAGGTAGTATAGGGTATAGGTTATTAGACATTCGAAGTCTTCTATACGGTCGAACTAATATAATAACTGACGAAATTACCTATAAATGACATGCACGTGATATCTGGATTTCAATACTGCGCTTGATTTGAATTAATACAAAACTTAGGAAACGACCATTTAACTCAGAAGGAGGGGGGAGGGGTATGTTCTTTAAAAAAAAAAAGAATTTGGATCCTCAATTTGATGAAAAAAATATTCTGGTCACATGTACGTATCATTTTGATTATTTTTGTCTAGAATGTCCACGATGCCAATTTTAATTGATATTTTATTATCTGTCTTTCTTTGATGTGATGTTACACTATTACTTCAGGTTAGAGTGAAGGTTGGCGCCTGTTGCAACGTTTAAACCAACTGCATTTGTTTCAACCTGTCCTAAGTCAGGAACCTGTGGTTAATTGGTTGTCGTTTGTTAATGTGGATAAGTGTTTCTCTTTTTTCTTTATATAGATTAGACAATTGGTTTTCCAGTTTGAATGATTTGACGCTATTCAATTTTTGGGCTCTTTATCGCTTGCTGTTCGGTGTGAGCAAAGATCCATATTGAAGGCCATACAGTACTTTGACCTATAATGTGACTTGGGTGGAGAGTTGTCTCGTTGACACTCATCCCACATCTTCTTGTATCTATGGAATATTTGCAACTGGACGACTACCAAATTATATAATCAATTGATCAGTAGATCTGTATAAAACTGAGGGGGGGGGGGGGGGGGGGGGGGGGGCATAATAACGAAACAAATTCTTTACAACAAAGCCATACAAAATAAAACAGTGATATATATGTTTTGAAATGGATACACCTCAATGATAATCTGTATTGCAAAATCACACCCATAAGGGTCAAGCAATACAATACAATACAATGCAAAACAATATAATACAACACAATATATAGAATAGAACATATTAGAGGTCAATTATAAATTTATGTAAAAAACACCATCATAAGCTTGTCTGGCATTGGTCTGACTCCCTCAGTTCTCAAGACTGATTAATGAAGACTCCAATATGACAAACAAGGTCAGGGATGGGGTTTAGAATTCATATGACAGACAAGGTCAGGGATGGGGTTTAGAATGTGTTTTAGTTTATTGATTGCATCAAGATGTTGAAATAATGGTACATAGTCTTTTAGATAAGCAAAAAAAAAAGATTAGAACGCAATGATATGTTAACGTCACAATACAAATATTTGTCACTGGACATACAGGATAAATGCTATAAGAATTCGTAGTTTTCGACATTTCATATTTAGATAAATCATAATTCGCCTCTACAGAATCTAAAGGATTATGGGTATTCTCATTGTTTCGGTACACCAAAATGAAAATAATGTCTGGTCACTGGTTGAATTTCCATTATTCAGCTTCTGAAATGAAGGTCTTGATGGGATTTTTCATTTCTGTTTTTTCATTTTTTTTTTTTTTTTTGCATTTTTCTCGAACATTCTTTATAAATGTCTATCATTATACCACATTGTTCTCCACACTTATTTTTTTCTAAATCTTTTGTTTATTACGTTTATTAGTAACTTATGTTACTGTCTCATTATAAAATGTGACTTCACATCCTGTTCACATATTTTCTGCCAATGACTAAAGTAATTTTTATTAAGGGTAACAACCATGCAATGTTATATAGCCTTTTGGATTCTCAAACGGCGAATTGCAGAATCATTCCAATATCAATTAAGAGACATTTAAACAATGGTTTAAACAAATGTGTTTTAAAAAATTCCTTGTATTTTTAGGACCAAAAAGAGCTGTAAAAAATGTCATTTTAAAAGGGGCAAAAATAATCTATTAAAAGTAGGGGAGTCATCTTAAGCCCCTTGCTCTGCCTATGATTGTTTTGGGGGTTGTCTCATAAATAATTCATCTATTCAAGTTAGACTTGTAGAAATAAAAATTAAACTTCTAGTTCATTTATGTATTTCTTAATTTACTTCATTGTCATATAGAACGAGAGTGGGGGGTAGTATATTAATTTTAAAAAATGTGATATGATTGCAAATGAGACAACTATGTAAAACAATTCAAACGAGAAAACTAACGACCTAATTTATGTACAAAATAATGAACGACAAAAAAGATGATATATAATGAATGCATGTTTTTCTTTAAATAAGAACCAAAACATGCCCATTATAACTGTGATTCCTAAAAGTGGATTATATTTCAGTTAAAAGTCCTTGATCCAATGATTTGCTTCTAATAAATAAAAATATAGTCTTATGATTATCATATTTCCTGAGGTCAACATTTGACCATGAACTCTAATATCGGTTTATGTTGTTTTTGAAGGTTTCGGACAAGTGACATATTTTATAGAAATTATTATTTTATTTCCGAAATGTTCTTATTTAGCTTAGGGCAATAACTACGTAGGGGTTTGATCAATGACATGAAAGAATTTTATATGAGTGGTCAGCTGTCCACAATTGACCTTAATGGGTCATCTTTAATCATTTATTTCCGCAAAGCTTTTATTTCATCATCTGGAAATCCGTATAACTGTCAGTCAAATATCTTTCATGAGTGTAAATATGTTAATCTCCTAACTTTAAAGAAATCCTAGAACGTTCTGCTTGTTCATGGTGTTAGTTCGTCATTTTTTGTTGTTGCTTTAAGTGACATTTGATGATTGTAAAACTTTAGTTTTACATATTAATGTTTCATTGCTATCCAGTCCTTAAAATGTAATGAAAAAAAGATTAAAACTTGCATTATTTGAATATGTATTAAACTGAGTCTTTCCTATTAAAACGAGAAAGTCGAATTGATAATTTCGCTGGAGGCATTGGTCCTATTTCTCAAAATTTTGTTTTGACAATGTGTTTAAATTTTTTCATTATTTTTTTCCCGATTTATAAGTAGCGAGATAGACCGTATGAAATACGGTTATTGTAAGATTGATATGAGTGGAAGCAAGGAAACAACATATTTATGTATGTTGAAATATTAGAATAGAAGAAAAAAAAATGGGAGTCACACCGAAGCCTCTGCATAATTATGTTAATTATTTTGGTAATACATATTTGATTTATTTTATTTTTTGTACTTCTCTGGTCGCTTTAAGTTGTTTTTTTTCGTCTGTATCGTGGTTTTGGTGCTCCCTATATAACTATTTCACGTAAGCGGCTTTTAATAATGTGTATATCCAGCGAATCTTATCTAGTTTATACCATTAAATTCCCAAGTAAGGACTGAAGCGTACTAAACTGGGCAATCGAGTTACGCGCAGAACTTTTCGAAGATTTGGAAAGCCTACGATCTTGGTTCAATAAGATTTAATGGGAAGCGTGGTTGAGTTAGAGAGAATTCCGAATTTTACAGGGTTCTGTACAAAAAACATCTGCACCTATCACAAAATCATGATAACATGTGTACTCTTGTACTATAGTCATTATTTAATTTTGACAACAATGAAAGGTATCCGGTCAAACAGCAACAGTTACAAACAACAATTGGCTATATACAAAATACATATTTCCTGAATGTGTTTAAGCGCAAATCATGTCACATATAAACTTTCTAAAAGGCGAAGTGACAAAATTTATGTATTGTACATGCGACACAATATGCGTTTCAACTTCCATCAACTAGAATTTAGTCAAAACAGTACAGAGAAATAAATAGACATATAATAGATAAATAGTGCACCATAAAACTTGACAATTGTGTAGTCCTATTAAAGTTTTGATATATTGCTATACAAACTGATATATATCCCGATGAATTTTGCACTGATATATTCACAAAATGGAAAAGGTACAGCGGAATATTATTTAATGTTTTGATTTTTCCTTTTTTTTTTGGGGGGGGGGGGGGATTTTTTTGTCAATTATTCTGTTCCCTATAGATTTGAGTGCTTTGTGGTTTTATATTCCAAATCAATTTTGTCCTCGGGCGGTGATGGAGGAACGAAGTCGTCTGATAGAGCTGAGAAATTCAAAGATGATAAAACCCTATCATTGAGTGGACTTCAGACAAAGAATAACACAACGTTGGCCTATGCTTAGTTTTTCGAATCTTTACTATGTCTGGTACGAAATATTTACCCTGCACTTTAACAAAATAATTAAAATGAAATAGATTTATAATCTTATTGGAGGATAAGAAATGATTTATTTTCTGATTATACTTCAGTTTATAGCTTTGAACCCAGTTAGAATATATTAGTTCAAACCTGCAATATGTAAATATTATTAGTTTTTTTTGTGGTTTAAATGGGCAGTCAATAACAAATTGGTTTCATAAAAAGAAAAGAAAAAACAAAAAAAAAAACAACATTTTCATAAGTGGGGGCCCGCTCCAGTCACGCTTCAGTGATTCCCTATGATTCCCTATATAAGCAACCAAATTTTTTCCCAACGGGGGGGGCTCTGCACTCAGCTAGTCTTACTTTAAACTCATACAATTATCTTTGTGTTGATGAACAGTTTGGGAAGTCAGTTGTTTATTTTTCGATGATTAAATGATGAAGAATAGCGGTATACAACTGACCACAATTGTTATATCAAATAAGTTTTAATGTACCAATAGGAGGAAACTGTCATTGTCACATGGTCATCTGTCTGGTATATGCTTCATGGGGATACATAAACACACAGTCGATCAAAATTGTCACTTTATGATCGTAAGGTGTGTTTTATTATCGTATCGGACCATCAAACTGACAACACTATTTAGAAGTTTTTTGTTTGTTTGTCCTTACAGCAACAAATGTCACAATCAGGACTTAACTTCCATATAACATAATTATGTTTTGTCCTTGGTCCCATTTCCATAAAAATGGGTATGACTTTCCAACTGTTTTGTTGTTGTCGTCGTTTGGTGGTGGTGGTGGTGGTTTGGGGGGGGGGGGGAGTCTCTTGACTTACTTTTCCTCATTTACAACACAACTACTTTGGTATGTTAGTGATGACCTTACCTTCAACTATATGGTTTAAGTGAAATCGAAAAACTCGGAGCACATGAGACCACACCCGGCTTGTGTGTGGGTTCGTGTTTCTCATTCTTTAGTTTTGTATTTAGTGTTTTATTTACTGTTGGTGGTCTTTTCTACGTTGTTCTTCTTTCTCCATGATGTTGTTCGTACATTCAGCTCTTCAATTTAAACTTTCCATGGCTTCCTCAGTCAATCAAAACTGACGTTCTGACACGAAATTGCAATGATGTTGAGAATCGCATTACTACTTGATGGTTTTAACGACCTTGAATAGATTTTAAGACCTCGCACATATCATGCATATACAATATGTTAAATGGCATTAAACACCAATTAAGCAATCACCAATACTTTAATAACGAGTATAGACAAGAAGAAAACTTGATTGAAAGCATGTCGATCTTAAGTCAGATAGCTAAATTTCAACGGTATTTTTAAACGCCGTGTTTTCAAGAGAAAACAATGTTATAAATGTCATACATAGAACGAAAAAGTGTCATGTATCTCATTAATTATATTAAATAATCAGTGCAAGCACCTTGCTACATTTTTAATGCTAACCTTTGACAGATTATATTAAAGGAGACAATTTCTGATCTGTATGTCAACAAATGCAGTTTGTAACCTTGGATACATTTGCATGACCTTGAATTAAGATTTAATAATATTAACTGCTTTCCTTTAACATAAAATGTGCCTTAATCCTTATCAAAACGCCAACGGTTGACTCACTGTGATATAAAAAGAGGTAACTTGGTCCAAGATTTCTCCCATCTGACCGACTGTAATCTCGGCCGGATTGAGGTATTTAATTCCAATACTCTAAAAACCTAATTTACATTTTCGATCGACAAGCTAAATCAGCATAAAATAGGATCCAACACCCAATGCATTCTATACATGTAATTATTGACATAAAATATTGGGGTAGGATTGTCAATGAGATAACTATAAATCAACTGGCATGGTGTAAGAAACTACATTCACCGTACAACCTTCAATAATGGGCAAAACTTGTACAGCATAGTCAGCTATTAAAGGTCCCGATTCCTATCATTGAACGGACAAATAAAGATGTGCAATGTTAAACATGTTTTAAAGTTTTGGCGTTTAATAAAGGTTATAAAATATGTGAAGAAATTGAATTGAGACAAATATTCATCTGAAATGATTTATCGAACAAACACAAGTTCCTGTAAAAATCAACATCACTGAGGAGACATATTAAAGAACAAATGAAATAATTATTAAGAATTAAGTGATACTAAATTCATCTTTACCAAAGGTGTCATTAACTAGTCGTTTATGAATGTCATATTTTACATATTAAAAATGTTAACTATAGAACAGACATACATCAGTTTGTCGGTTTTCTCGTTTAAATTGTTTCACATTTTGTCATTTCGGGGTCTTATATAGATGACTTTACGGTACTAGTATGTGCTTTGTCGTACGGTGACCAATAGTTGGTAACGCCCACATTTTTTAGACTCTGGTTTCATTGACAAACATACTGCACATGTTTTTATTTTTAATTTTAAACCGACTGAAATTATTTATTACATGAGAATGAAATAAAATTTGTAACTGAAGTAAAAGTGATGGTTATATTCATACATGCAAACAAAAAGCATTCATCTTTTAATACCACAAAAATGTGTTGATGTTTGTAGAGTGTATTTATTGTTAGTATTCTACAATTAGAATGGATAAAGAAGCGTAGATAGGGGTTACAGCACTCAATCGTTCAGAAGTACCTTCGTCGTCCGTATTAATTAACTGACTTATGTATCAATAGCAATTAGTTAAATCTATAAAACTATAAAGAACGCGTCTAAATATCCCATTGAAAGTTCATTATTTGACTGCAAGACTGCATACATAAATGTAGATAGTGAAAATTTTATCGAACTTGGTTGATTGGCAGATGTTTATAAGGGTCTCAATAGGGTATGCAGAATATACAACATATCTTTAGCAATCATATTTTTTCAAAGTCGGACTTTTTTCTGACTGTTTATATCCTCTTTCACTTAATCCGTTGGATGTATGCTGATTGATACTTTATTTTTGGGAGAACATAAATTATCTATTATAGTTCAAACTGTGGCGGATTCAAGGGTTGTTGAGCGTTCACAAGCATGTTCTAAACCCCGCCACAGCCGTCATAGTTCCGCCAATTTTAATGTTATTGTGTGCTGTCTGTCATATGCTTTTCATTTATTGTTTTGTCATAAATGAAGCTGTTGATTTTTATCTCTTGAACTGTTTCCCATTTTGTCTTGCCTGCCTCTTATTTATATCAGACTATACGGTTTGGAGAGTATACTACTTTTTGAAGACCGTACGGTCACTTTAATGACTTACATTGTCTTATTCACAGACCACATTTTTTTTTACATTTGTATCAATTTTATCATAAATTTATCAAAGAGTTCTTAATTTCTCTCAGACTCAGGCTTATTGTTCGCTAGGTTGAGTGACTTATGCTTATGATATCTATCAATTAAATCTTGTTCACATTGACTATGGAGTACCAAGTATCAAGTTAAAGAAGACCACAAAAGTATAGTAGATACTAACGTAAAACTCGTAACAATTTCAGAAAAAAATAAACGCCTGCAGTTAACATATTTCAGATCCAAAAATAGGCAACGAGTTTTATTAAGAAAGAAATTAATTTAAGTTTCTAACAGTTCAGTCTTAATGTCATTTTTCAGCGTATATTTAGACCGAATAAATGATGAATTTTGTACATCATTATTAATGTTTTATAGTCAACATTTATCAAAGAAAACCTTTGTTTTACAGGTGTGTTCGTTGTATGGTTGACGTAAGCGTGAAAATACATTGAACTTATACGACCAGAGCAATCTTAAGGGAAACACAACATTCTACATGTATGTGGGCTAATATTGGAGTCTTCATTTCTGCTTTGTTTATTTCTTTTATGACACGTTCTCTATTGTCCATCATCCATTTTTATATTTTTCTTTGCATTTTAGCATCTCATTCTCTATTCTTTTTGCATGAACCCTCAGGGGGTTCATGCCTATATATTGGCGAGTTTTGGATGTGTCTATGGGCCACTCGATATCTCTCGGCCGGAAGTCAATAAAATTCTCGGAACGTCTCGAAAGTTTTCGGTCATCTATACAGGTCTTCGCAGGTTGTTATCTACGTCTTTGATATGGTCCCTTGATGGCCCTTGACGACGCAATTATATTTGTTTTAAAACGACCACTGTACACTGTGTGTATCTGGGTCAATTATAACGTGGTATTGTCTGTTGTCTCGATAACATGTAAACAAATTATGTTTGAAGATTTAACCACGGGATACTGTGTATTTCATCATTGACTTACGGGATAGAACATTCTATTTAAAATGTTAATTTTAGATCGGAAAACAGAAAGATAATATTCTTATCAAAATAATTTAATTCAATCGGAATCAAAGAAATATATAAAAAATATATAATACTTTATTTATGTTTCTGAAGAAACTAACAATGATTGAAATCAGAATATTTTCAGAGTTTCAATTAAGAAATAAGTATTTTATATGACAAGATACTCTGCTTTGGTATTTTTAAATATTCATTTGTAAAGGAAACATAAAAATTAAATCCAAATAAATTCTTGCATCCTACAAAAAATGTTTATAAACAATAATCATTATATTTCTACGTTAATTATTTCATACCATTTTAGTATTTAGCCGGGTTTTATGAGTAATTATTATTTATTTTTTTGTATTATAATATATCCATAAAACGGAAAGTAAAATAAATTTATTAAATATTTGAATTTTAAACGGTCGTGAACAAAAATATTTGTGTGTTTTCAATTCATAAAGCATGATTTTAAATCCTTGCAGCTCACAACAACCGCAAAAATAATTTACAATAATCACAATAAAATTTAATTACAACCATAATGTTGATTATTTTATACTGTTTTAGTATGGATTTAGAAGTCTTTGCTTATATTTTGTATAGTAATATATTCACATAGTGGAATGTTAGAATTTAAAAGTAGATTCATTCGGTAAATAAAATATCCACCCGTAAATACTTGACGTTCGTGTTTATTGATATTATATATATTCAAAAGAATTTGGAAAAAAAAATACTGACCGGAACGTTAGTTTATTATAAAATTTTAATTCAATTTTTGTTTGTTTGTTTTAATAGTTTAACCTTATAGCATCTACATATTTGTACTATGGTACGGTTTTGAAAATTGTATTCATTGTGTTGACCAACTATCCTACACGTCTTGATTCATTCACATTATAGATCACATTTCAAAAGCACACTATCGGTTTGCGTTCTCACAAATTCCGGATAAAATGTCAATGAATCCTGAGTCAAAACATTTAGTGTAGGCCGTTTGACATTCGAATTCAACTATTAGATTAAGATATGTGATGACGCAAATATGTATTCTTTTCCTGAGCTTTCTATTTACTATTTCGTGCGCTAAAATACTACTTGCATGCAATACTATTAGGCCGTGTTCACATTGACCTAAATTCGGTGTTGTGTTAGTGTAACTCACACGTAAACTAAACACAATTGCGTTCCCATTGATAAAACTCAATGTTTACATGTAGTTTAAATCATGTTTTATCTACACACAGTCGATAGTCAATGTAGGCCTTGTGTAGGTTAAGTGTACACAAAACTAGGCATTTAGGACATTATTTAGTTTTACCGTGTATATATTTAAGGAGGAAACTATTTTTGAGTAAAATTGATATTTTTGATAATTATTAGTATAGTTCTTTACAGAAATTGTTGTCTAAATTTTACAGATTTTTTTTTTGTTAAAAACAAATTCACGTACTTTATTAACCCCTGATTAAGACTCAAAGCAGCATCATTGCCGAACCCATAAGGCAGGAACCAATTGATTTTCGGGGGGGGGGGGGGGGGGGGGGGGCTATTATAGTTGAGTATAAAACATAAAGGCATGGGGGGCTATTATAGTTGAGTATAAAACATAAAGGCATGGGGGTGGGGCTATTATAGTTGAGTATAAAACATGGATTTTGTTTTGGAAACAAAAAATGTTTCCAGTTTTTGGCCCTGAAAAAAAATTTGTTTGTTTCACCCTCAGCTGCCACTATATATATATAATGCTAAAATTGATTTCGACTTGTCACCAAAATTTGTCCTGGAAAAATCAATAGCCCACGCCCCTCTACCCCCCCCCTTTTCCCTCCCTAAAAAATGAAGTAAATAGTTGCTGCCTAATTCATTTAAAAAGGTTTTCCCGAATCGACTTGACGTACATAGAAATATTTGCCACTGGTCTTTACTCAAACAACGATTCACGCATAAATGCATGACTAAAAAAAGTGTGGGGTAAATGATATGTTTGTCTAGTATCTCAGATCCGTTAAATAACACTTAAAATAAATTAAAAAAAACGTGACCCTATTCTTTTACCAAATACTCCTTGGAGAAGAAATACCATTTGAAACTAACAGAAAAGATAAAAATTTAGAGATCCCTAATAACTCAATCCTTTTTTTCGGCTGTAAGCACGCTGCTGCAGCTAACGTTTTCTAGTGCGTAATCGAGACATCTCTAGTATATTCAAACTACTGCAAATTATAAAAATGGCTTTCATAAAGTAGTAACCACTTAACTTAAAAAGGGGGAGGGTTATTTTTTTTTTATCTGAGTAAGATTTTTTTTTCGCGCGTACGTTTTTATTCCTTTTTTTTCGATGCTGGTGATCAAATACATTTTTTTTTTCGATATTTAACACTATAATGTATGGGGAAACTCTTTGATTCAGAATATTTCTTTTATCATCTGTATGATCATTTTTTTTTTTTTTTATCAAATTGGGGATCGGAATATTTCCATTCCCACCCCACCCCCCCTTTTGAAGTCAAATGGTTGTTCCCTTACCGCTAGAAAAATTGTCCCAAAATTTTGAATTCAGTTCTACGTAATGAACATTTAAATGACACATAGTTTTACAAGTGAGAACAAATCTTATGTACAGGTAGCTAAACAAGGTGTATAGATGTGAACAAATGTAATGTGAAACCAGTGCACACTACACTAAACTAATTGTAAACATGTTTACTCTACACGGCGTTTGGTGTGAACACGGCCTTAAATTCACTCGTGAAAGCTTATTTTCGTTTTTGTTATCTAAATTCAGGACACGGCAGAAAGAGCTTTACATATGACTTTCATGCACGATCAATACTAACGGTATTCTAACCTCGAGTTGTTTCTCTTTTGTTTCTTTTTTTGAGTCACTGTCCTATTATAAACTTTGACCTTTTCGAAAAGCTAAGGATTGTCTACCCAAGGAATAGATTCCTTAACTTTGTAATGTATTTAGCCTTTTAACTTTTTTCATTCGAGCGTCACTGATGCTTTTTTTGTAGACTTAACTCGTGTCTGGCGTACATCATTTTAATTCTGGTATCTTTTCATATCTACATACCTTTTTATATATTTTTTTTTAAAGTGTGAACAGGTTTATTAACTTCTGAATTAAGAAATTCTTCGGCAAAACTAAGTTTCCCTGTAGAATGTTTGAATTGATTTAAGTAAAATCAGGAAATCCTTAAAGTTTGAGATGTTTTATGAGACCAAAATAAGTCTCTTCATAAGAGGTCCCAATCAATTGCATGCCACAGGTTTCACAGCATACAACATCTAACATGAGTAAAGACAGCTTCAAATACGAGTCGGATATGATAGATAAAATAAATGCATCCTGAATTCCAGATTATAAAGCATACTGAGTGCATAAAATATTGCGATAGGTTTGTGCAATTTGCATAAGTCATCTGGTTAGTAGGATTGCCAAAGGGTTATAATCGAAAAAAAAATATGTGCATCCCAAGTGATAAATATAATAGTCGAGTTTTAAAATAGCTATTCAAATAGAAGCTGTAAATATATACTTTCAACTGGCTTCTTCTTTTCACAGTCAATTATTTCAATTCAAAAGCAAACACAAATTCAGCAACAATCTTTTGGTGACCCGGCAGTCAGCGGTCTTAGGTTCATGTATTGCTTTTCTTTTTTTAAAGAAAGCAACTTGTTATTTATTTTGTCAATTTGTCTTTATCTCTGATTAATTTGTTTGTCCATTATTCTCTGTGGTTTTGATGACTGTGTTATAGTGTTCGGTTCACTTTCGTCTTAAAAAAAGACTGTGCTTTTGCTCTACAATCATAAGCGATGACAAGCAAAGGCTTGTAGTAAAGTAACTTAATCAAACAGCATTTAGCAGCACACACACAAAGGTCACCGCTCGGTCGCATAGTCAATATAGAAAACTGAAAAGTGCACAGAATTTAGAATTCAGAGCAAAGACTGGTTGCATCAGAGTCTCCGTTTTATTACAGACTCATTTGCAGGCTTGGGAGATGACGTATTAAAATCAGAGTAAAAATGTCGCTTAAATTAGAAGGCGAAGAACAGAGGTCGTTCTTTTGTTATCAGCCCTGTATTCAATATCCATTGTTTAATTTCGGTTCACATTTTTATTTCATGTTTTAGAACTAATTAACGACTTTTTTGTCTTGTATCCCAAGCTCTGAGCCTTTTTAAGTTTGTCCGTGGAATACTTTTCAGAGACAATTTAAGTATATATAAGTGATTTAATCATAGAACTATAGAGAAGTAGAAATGCTCAGTAAGTGGGTCACCTTGCATTAAGTCAACACCGAGTCATAAATTTCACAAATACGAACATGTCAAATGCAGGAATATTAATGTAAGTTTGTGCCAAAGGCACTTGACGTTCTATCAAAATTAATAAAATAGAAGCAATTGGAAGAAAATAGTGTCAATGTATAACGTTTGTGCTAATGATAGGAGAAATTCCGTACTGTCATTTGTATACCACAAATATAATACAATTATATCACAAGTCATAGTTTTTATGGTATTAATTTTAGAAGACTGCTATGAAGATACAATAAAAAAAAATGCAAAAAAAATCTGAGCAACTAGATTAAGTTGTTTATGTTACCAATTTTTCAAATGGTTTTAAGGGAATGACTGATTTATAGTTTTTATATATACTAATTTACACACAATTCGAAGGTATTGCATATACTTACAAATGTACGTATTTTACTCATTGTTGAAGGCAGTACGATAATCTATCGTGGGTTACATGACAGTCATGTTTAGTGCCACTTGTTTACTAAGTATACGGAGACGGTATGTTTCCTACAACTCTTAGACAACGTAAGGGACAGAGTATGTATCATGTTACGCATAGTTTAAGTATGGAAAGAGCATTTTCTTGCCGGCACTCGTAGACAAAGCAGAAAATAGAAATTACAATTGGACTGACCAATCGAAAGAACATTAGTTAATTTACTTGCATGATTTTTGGTATAATATCATATTAATTTTATGAATATCGTAAATGTACAGATCTACAAAATACTAGAAAATTACACTCATATTTATACATGCACATGTTCGATTTGTAAATTTCATGGGTTACTTTCATCATGAAATGCCAAAAGCCAAATATTTGAAAGCCAAGACAAAACAAGAACTAAGCTATATGATAAAAAGGACCAAAAATACCAAGAGCCAAACCCAACATAGATCAATTTTTGATGACGGTCACATGAAACATATGTTAGGATAGCCAGCGGATTTACAAATTCTTGATAACCTTAGTAGATACTCCCATAAGTTTGAAAAAACAAGTAGTCAAGTACCCAACTTGATCTTTAATTTGAATGTTATCACTGTTATATTTGACACATAAGGCATGTTGGTGACATAATAAATGAACCCGGATATGAAAAAAACTAATAGTACATATTGCATTGATAAAGACAGTCTCATTTGAGGGTAGTTAAGGATATTTCTTATTATGTGTACCACACCCTGGTAATCTAGAGTAAGAAAATATCATTTGGTTAATGAGATTTAGATATATTGCGTAGTTCATGGTTATATCTAACTCTGTAAATGTAAAGCTAGTGGAACTAATTAAACGGATTTAGAAAAATTAATTTTTAAAAATAAGTCCAATCTTTACAGGAGCCTTAAAGTTAATTTACCAGGAAGCTCCGAGTGATCATACAATGAATCTTATTTAAGAAGATACTTCAAATATTTAAAAAGATATTTTAATATTTTTCTTCCGATTAACATAATCACGTATTGGTTTGAGAACGACAAATTATTTTATATCTTATATTTCCGGTATCCTATATCTTGATTTGCTTTTTCTTTTTTTAAGGCAATCAATCTAATAATCTAGGCCTCGAATTTATAAATACTCTTTCACGGCATCGCGAGCTATTTTAAATTTAAAAAAGAAAAGCACTTTTATATCTCTGCTAGCAATACAAATGTTATTCATAATCTAAAATGTCCTGAAAATTCTGTTGTATACGTCCCCTTCCCCTGATGGATTGCTGGTTATAGAAACAGAAACTGAAAGTGAGAACATGCTTTTGTGTGCACCTGTCCTAAGACTTAGACTTAGACAAGTACTAGTTGTTCAGTGGTTGTTGATGTGGTTCAAACATGTTTCTGTTTTTTTTTTTTTTTTTTTTTTTTTTTTTTTTTTTTTTTTTTTTTTTTTTTTTTTTAAATTAGACCGTTGTTTTTCCTGTTTGCATTGTTTAAACTTTTACACTAGTCATTATAGGGTCCTTTGTAGCTTGCTGTTTAGTGTGACCCAAGGCTCCGTGTTGACCTATTTATAAGTGTTTACTTTTATACATTGTGACTTTAAATAGGGGCACACTGTTTAACCCCGCCATATTCTTTATCTGCCTGTCCAAAGTCAGGAGCCTGTTGTACAGTTGTTGTCTTGGTTCATATCTATCATTGGTTCATGACTGTCATATTTGTTTTGTCACAAATAAGACCGTTGGGTTTCTTGTTAGGGTTTAATTTTTCATGGCGGGGCCGATTATACGATATAGGATTTTCTCATTGTCAAAGGCCGATTAGTGAACTGTAATTGTAGAATTTGCTTACTACCACTTTATTCTAAATCGGGAGGATAGTTGTAATTGCCAATCAAACTAATTTTCATACACTGTAAAATCATGCTTAGAATTTAAACACTTGTGATACAAGTTTAGACCTAAACGTATTAAGGATTGTGTTTAATTTCTAAACACATTTTTCAGTAAGCACATAATATTTAAACATGATGTGAATTTAAACACGTTAAAAAAAGAAAGTGTATAGAAATTAAACACATTTTTCAAAGCTAAACACGATTTTAAACACAATCCTAAACACATTGTACTGAGATACGTTTAGATCTAAACATGTAAAAAAGTGCACAAAAGATGTGCTTAGAAATGTGTTTAGGATCAAACCACCATTTTTACAGTGTATAAGTCAAGGTTTCTCTAATTGAGATACAACACGCTTTCAAGTGCTGTATAAGGTCACTTGAATTTGCATTAGTTATTGTTCTTGAATGGGGAAAACATTGTAATTCCCCTATTGCAAGTCTGTCCTTGACTCCATAAAAATGTTCCGTAGAACTAATTAAAAATGTTGATGACTTGTTATTAATGTCATTGGTTTTCATGTTGTTTTTGTCATATATTCTAAATGATAGGTTGTAAATACTGATCAGAAACTCATAATACTACAGCAGTACAGGTTCTTTATATGTTGTGATGTTACACTACTAGTATTGTTTCAGATAAGGGTGAAGGTTGGTACCTATTAAAACGTTTAAACCCGCTACAATTGTTTGAACCTGTCCAAAGACAGGAATGTGATGTTCAGTAGTTGTCGTTTAATTGTTGATTTGTCTCATAAGTGTTTCTCGTTTCTCGTTTTTTTTTTATATAGATTAGACTGGTGGTTTTCCCGTTTGAATGGTTTTACGCTTGTAATTTTTTCAGCCCTTAATAGCTTGCTGTTCGGTGTGAGCCAATGCTCCGTGTTGAAGACCGTACTTTGACCTACATGTATAATGGTTTACTTTGATAAATTGTGGCTTGGATGGAGAGTTTTCTCATTGGCATTCATACCACATCTTCTTATATCTATCATCCGTTTTAATTTAATGCTAATGTTGTCTTTAAGCTTGAGGTTTCAGAATGATTTTCAGGATTTTTTTGTACAAACTGTTAGTTTTCGTTCTATTTTGGACAATGCTATATTTCATTTTAGTTCTCGTACTGGTCCAGAATATGCATTTCTGTTTTCTTTGTTTAATTTTACCAATTCTTCTCTATTTATTTTAGCACCCATTATTCTATTTTTTTACACTTATTTTTGTGGTCCATTTTTTCTCTATTCTGTAAACTTCATCCTTACCCTCATGAAATAAAGTAAAATAGGGTAATTCTGTTGTTGCTTTTTCAATTTCTTTTTAATTTGATGTTATTCTTAATCTTTCGCTACTCTTAACATATTGGTGTTAACGTTGATTTCTGTTTGTTTCTACTTTCTTGTAATGTCAGGACTAAGTGTTTTTCCACTTATATTTTATCAATGAGAAAAACACGAAAATAATGCATCTGCATAGGTTTGTTAAAACATGGAAGAAGTGAAATGAAAAAGTCAATATGATATTGGTTAAAGATAGAGGTGCATGCTGGTGCGATCAAGGACAATTAAGCTTTCCACTTATATATGATAAAAGCTATTACTATATAGTTAGGGTAAGGGTTAAAGTTAAGGTTTAGATTTAGGGTTAGGGTTTGGGTTAAGTTCTAATAAAGATATAAATTTACTCTAAATATCGCATATAATGATGTAATATATATATGCATGTATTTCAGGCTTTGAGGCAATGACCTTTGTTATATTGTCAAAGTCGTATATAAAGTCATGTTTAGAAGTCAAATTATTTAGGATGTTAAGATTAATGGGCGTAAAAAACAACTTTTTATTCTTAAAACAAGGTTAACAAAATGTTCAACATTGTAAAACAGAGCAAATTAAAACATTAGACATTATGCCCTATATAGTAATACATGTAGCTAATTATATGGTATGGGTTTTGCTCATCGGTGACCCCAAAAAAATATCATTAAAAAGTATGATCTAGTAATAGCTTACTATACGGTATGGGTTTTGCTCATCAGCGAAGGTTGTACAAAGCAAATAAAAAAAATCTATGATCTATAGATAGTAATAGCTGACTATATGGTATGGGTTTTGCTCATCGGTGAAGATTGTACAGAGCAAATTAAAACAATCCTTAAACAGTATGATCTAGTATGGGTGACCGATAGAGGCGCATATCCTCTTTTTTTTAGCGTTTGGTGGTGATTGGCAATCATACCACATCTTCTTATTTTGTATCGTATCGTATTTTGTATGTAACATTGAATTAGTAACTAGTTATTACATTTTTCTTAAATGGGTAGATTAAATATTCTTAAACGAAAAAAATAAAATTGAGAATGGAAATGGGGAATGTGCCAAAGAGACAACAACCCGACCATAGAAAAAAAAAAACAACAGCAGAAGGTCACCAACAGGTCTTCAATGTAGCGAGAAATTCCCGCACCCGGAGGCGTCCTTCAGCTGGCCCCTAAACAAATATATACTAGTTCAGTGATAATGAACGCCATACTAATTTCCAAATTGTACACAAGAAACTAAAATTAAAATAATACAAGACTAACAAAGGCCAGAGGCTCCTGACGAAAACGAAAAAAAAACATGTTTTGTTATATATCTTTTATTTTCATATTTTGTTTGTCATATTTGTTTTTCATTCTTTGTTTTGTTATAGATTAGACCATAAGTGGCGGATACAAGGGGTAAGTAGAGGGCGTACAATATCTATGATTATTTTTGATCACCCTATGAAAAAAATAATTATAGTATAAAATTGTCCGTTTTTTTGGCATCGCTCCTCTCTGAAGTATATAATACGTATTTGGGAATTATGCCCTGATTTTAAAAATCTTGACCCCTCCCCCTTCCCCGATGTTATCGTTAACAATGTCATCCTTTCAGTCAGTCTGAAGAAGCCAAATACCGTTTGTGTATGATACAGAAGTTCATAATCTACAGTATTTGAGTTTCAGCTCGTCTTTTTAGTTAGTTGATAACCTCATTTTAGAAATGACCGGTTTATGAGATTAATAACCTATTGTTTTTGCCGGAGAAACATACATACACTTGATAAATGTTGTATTCATCTATACAGTCATGTATGTAGGTCTGCTTACAAGAAAGTTATGGTAAAGGGTTTATTGTTAAGTGGTTTATGGTGATATGAATTCATATTTCATCTTGCATAGTCATTTCGTTCCCTTTGTTTACTTATTCGCTAGATTATATTCCACAAAATTTATGTAAACAATCGACAGATGGATGCAAATGAAAAAGTGCAGGTACGATTTGAAACAAAATAAAAAAAACTTTTGAAGAATACTTCTTAATTTAAGATGCATGTTTTATACGATTATTTATACATACACAAGTAATATGCATCTGTTGTATATTTTATCAAATAAATTTGCAGATGGCAAATATATTAGAAGATGTGGTATGAGTGCCAATGAGGCAACTCTCCATCCAACTCCAAATTTGTAAAAGTAAACCATTATAGGTCAAAGTACAGTCTTCAGTACGGAGCCTTGCTCGCTCACACGGAACAGCAAGCTATAAAGGGCTCTAAAAGTGACTTGTGTAAAACCATTCAAACGGGAAAACCAACGATCTAGCTATATGTGAAACGAGAAACACTTATGAACCACATCAACAAACGACATTTACTGACCATCAGGTTCCTGACTTAGGACAGGTTCAAACAAATGCAATGGGATTAAACGTTTTAATAGGTACCAACCTTACCCTTACCTGAAACAACAGTGTAACATCCCAACAGCCTGTTTGCTTTTCAGCGGACGGTTTTGTGTTTAATCATAATGATAAATTCTAAGTAAATTACAGGCATTAAAAACATATTATCATTACAATAAGACTTTTAAAATGTAGAAATCGTATTAAGGGAGTTCGCTTCTCAGTTTCAAAGTAATTAACTTTTCAAAACACTAGTTTATATAGATAGGGGATTAATAAAAGAATGCAAATAGCAAAAAAAATATATAGGTCACCGTGCTTGTTTTCGAGATATTAGCCATTGAAATTTTGGCGGGAAGATATTCTCTCTTGACTTTTCATAGCTTTATCATTGACAAGTTGATGTTATCAAAAACTGTTAAAAAGTAATTAAAATGTTATAAAACTTTTACAGATGGCTTATCATTATACATGTAAAAGATTTACAAAAAGAAAAATGGGGGTCACCGGGTAATTTTTTTCAAGGCATTCAAATGGATAAAACCAAAGGATACCGAAAATCTGACAAAAAAATCTAAAACATGACAAGCCAGCTTCCTTAAAAGGATAAATTGAGAATAGAAATAGGGTATTATTAGGTCCTAATATAACGGTGATGTTGTTGATAGTTCTAAAGGTCGTAAATTAAGGAACTGTCTTTGTTTACCTTTTTGTCCTTTTATAAATCTATATTTAGATAATCAAGCAAGGAGATGTGGTATCCTCGCCAATGAGACAAATATCCACCAGACTGTCCAGTCAGAGTTCAAATGAAGTGAATACAATGAATTATAGGTCACTCGCCGTACGGCCTTCGACAACGAGAAAAACACATTACGTATAGTCAGCTATATAATTTGACCTGATATGAAAAATGTGAAATAATTAACAAAAAAAAAACTAACAGCCTAATGCATATCAAAACAATATACGAAAAACCAAACATCCACTTGTATTTTTGTCCATCTGATGAGTTAAGCCTTTTTCAACTGATTTTTATAGTTCGTTCTTATGTTGTACTGTTATACGACTGTCCCAGGTTAGGGGGAGGGTTGGGAACCCGCTAACATGTTTAACCCCGCTACATATTTATGTATGTGCCTGTCCCAAGTCAGGAACCTGTAATTCAGTGGTTGTCGTTTGTTTATGTGTAACATATTTGTTTTTCGTTCATTTTTTTACATAAATAAGACCGTTAGTTTTCTCGTTTTGTTTTACATTGTCTTATCGGGGCCTTTTATAGCTGACTATGCGGTATGGGCTTTGTTCATTGTTGAAGGCCGTACGGTGACCTATAGTTGTTAATTTCTGTGTCATTTTGGTCTTTTGTGGATAGTTGTCTCATTGGCAATCATACCACATCTTCTTTTTTATATGAAAGACATGATCGACTGAAATCCAGATGAGTGGCTTTTATAAGAAATATTTTTTTCAGAGACAAGTACCCGTGGTCTAACAGAGGACATTCAAGAAACAGCAAACCACTAACATTGTACGTTTTACTTAAAAAAAGGGATCATGTTTTCATTAGTCCTCAGAGACCTACAAAAATGTTGTTTAAGGGACATTCAACTTTCAGAATTGGCGCACCCTTTCTCTACCCAAAACCAACCTGTCGTGGCTGTGTATTTTTACATTCCAAAAATCTTAACGAACGGCTCCCTTCTCCTGGTGTTTTGTTGAAAGAAGGGGGATTAAAACGGGATATTAATCGAAGGTCAGTGATAAACCTCGTAGTAACACTAAAAAATTAAGAAGAAATTAGTACGTGTTGTTCTACATTCGTACTACACCGTCTGTAAATGGAAAGTTGAAGACAAATCTTATAAAGGTCAAACTGATACTGTTTCTTTTACCGAGGCCTTTTATATGTTTCAATGCATTTCTGGTTTTGCTAATTGCTGTAGGCTGTATAGTATTCATATAGCAGCTTATCATTTAAACTAAACTGTCTGCCTCGTTCTGTATAGGTTTTATTGTAAAGAAGAGAGAGGTTAAAGTTAATTGTTGGTCAATGTGGAAGCACGTAATAACACTAAAACAATCAGCAAGAGATATGTTGTGGTCAACATTCGGCCGTCAACGATATACTTTGTCTATACATGAAAAGATGTAAATAAATCTAAACGATCAACAAAAACATTGCTGTGGTTGATATTTAATTTGACACAACAGAATAATTTGACATTTAAAGGATTGGTTAATTCAAGGAGGTCATATGAGTATGAAAGATCGGGCGTCGGAGAGATCTCATATAACCTCCTTGGTTAATGGTAGATTTTTGGTAGTCCATCTTTGTTATATCAGTTAAATGTTTCCAAAATATTTGGTGCTGGATCCAAATTATAGTAATATTAACCTATTACATGTATGTACATGTCTGTTTATGTTGCTAAACCAGTTTTTTTTTTCACTATAAAAGTACTATAGAAAACTGTCATACAAGTAGGAGGTTTATCTAGTAATAAAACTAGGTTTACCCCATCATTCTATTTAAACAATTCACGAATCAAGTAAGGAATATGACAGTTGTTTTTCACACGTTTCTCGTTCTGTTGCTTTATAACGTTTAACTTTATTAGTTTTTATGGACTTCTCCTTTTTATGCCCCATTTATGGGCATTATGTTTTCTGGTCTGTGCGTCCGTTCGTCCGTCTGTTCGTTCGTCCGTTCGTCCCGCTTCAGGTTAAAGTTTTGGTTAGAGTTTTTGGTCAAGGTAGTTTTTGATGAAGTTAAAGTCCAATCAAATTGAAACTTAGTACACATGTTCCTTATGATACGATCTTTCTATTTATAATGCCAAATTAGAGTTTTTACCCCATTTTTACGGTCCAATGACCATAGAAAATGATAATGCGGATGGAACATCTGTGTACTTGGGACACATTACCTTGGAGTACGGTATTTATTTTTATACTTTTGTTATTTCTTTGTTTTCCATCTTCAGTTCATTGTCAAAATACCAGGTGCCCCAGGAGGGAAGGAGATACGCCAACTAAAAAAATATCATGGCATGGCGGTTCAATAACTCAATGTCCCTTTTCTTTTCTTATATTTCAAAGGGTTATCGTCTTGTATGCTGTGTGTATGATTTATGCAAGTCAGTGTGTTTATACTAGTGTACATGCAGTTGTTTAGATTCAATTTAGATTTTGTAATATTAAGTCAAAAGGGGCATTTTAAAACTGACTATGGTCTGCTAGTTTTGCTGATTGTTAAAGGGCGTGCGGTGTCCTATTGTTGTTTACATCTTCGTCCTTATGTCACTGGTGAATATTTGTCTCATTGGCACCCATACCACATCTTCTAATATCATTATCCATAAGAATATTTCACTTTGACAGGTGCCACATGTTGAGCAGGATCTGCTTACTATTGAGAGTAACTGAGCTCACTCTCGGTTTTAGTTGAGGATCGTGTTGCACAGTCTTTACGTTTTTATGTTGTATTTGTGTACTGTTGTTTGTCGTTTTCCGTTCTTAAGCTAATGTAGTGTCAGTTTGTTTTCGACTTACTAGTATTAATTTGAATATCCTTTGGCATCGGTTCGCCTTTCTTGTTTGATATTTCAAACTTATAACAAAGTAAGTAAAAAAGACTTGCCAAATAAAGGGTTCAAGTCGTGTTGTTTAAAAGCGAACAACTTCTACCTCATGTGGTCTCTGGTGGGGAATTGTCACATCGACAATAATACAACATCTTCTTATTTTTATTATATAACAATATCTGTTAGACGAAACCAGTATAACTACATAATAATGTTATACAAAACCAGTTTAACTTGCTACATACGTTAGACGAAAACCGTATAACTTAATCTGTGAAACGAAACCAGCTGAACTATATCTGTTAGACAAAACCAGTATATGTGAAACAAACCCAGTCTAACTACATATATTATATGTAAGACGAAACCAGTCTAACTTTATCTGGTAAACGAGACTAGGATATCTACATCTGTTACACAAAACCAGTTTAACTATTATAGTTAGACAAAACAAGTATAGCTTTTCTGTTAGACAAATAAGATAAAACGGTAACCAGTTTTACTATTCTAGTTTAGGTGGTAGTCTGTCTAACTCAAGATAAAAACTAATAAAACCGTACAATAAATCTAAATATATGGTAAGAATTTAAATTTTGTCATGTGACAAATTTCTTGGTCAGGTGACCTATATATAAATATAAATATACACCTTGACAATGTGACATTAAGGTAGATAAAGGGTCTATGTGTCTTAATGAGATATATATAAATGTAATTATGTTCATAATTTAATTCTTTTACATAGTGTTCATTTTGGAGTAAGACTTGAGGAAATTTTACCTGTTCAGGTAGGAGAATTATTTATGATACACAAGCCGAAACTAAAATAACGGAAATGTAATAAAAACATCCACGTGGAGTAAAAATAACAAAATAAATTGATAAAAAAAGGATTTTTATTTCTGTAATGACACATAATTTTAAAAATAATTTATAACAGCATAGAAAAAAAGTAGCGTAAAGACAAAAAGAAAATCACAATACAAAAATAACACTAATGACGACTAATATAGAATTTTAACTAGTTTTCTTTCATTCTTTTTACGTTAAACAGTTCGTGATAGTTCTTTGGTTAAATGCGGAAAAGGCCGCTTCTCTCTATTTATAAATGAGAAAGAATAATATGAAATTTAAATACCCATTTCTATAAGACTTGGTTCTACAAGACTGCCTTTGGATTCATTCAGAAATAAGTATACACCGTAATTACATATATAAATAAATAAACATTTTAGCACGTGACTGGGCAATAATATTGTTAATAAATTTGTGTTTGAAATGCAAACAAAATAAAGATTGTACGATCGATCAACAAACAGTTATATAAGATCAGAGGCTGACCGTACTCTAACACGAACTTGAGGAAGGAATGGGGACTTTTAATCCGATGCCCCCCCCCCTTTTCGTGTGGTGCGATTGTCCAGGGACTTTCTATACTAACATAGAAAGTCCCTGGATTGTCACACTCTCTGTACGTTTAAAACTCTTATGAGACAGTTGAAAGACCAAATGTATGTCTCTTTTCTAACAAAGTACCCTCTTGTTATGTGGCACTCCAAGTTTCTCGCTCAATGACATTGTCTTTTTGGATCAACCATTTGTTCTCGCCATGAATATGCATGAACTATTTGCCACTGGACGTTATAAAAGCATCAATCAATCAATCAACATTAGAAACCGAATTCCGCCGTTCTGTAGTAAAATTTCAATTGTAAGTTATTATTTACAATAAACTCACAAATGTATCGACATATTACTTTTTAAAAGAAATGAACATTTATATCATATTAGTAGTTAAACAACAGTAAAAAACATGTTAATCGTAACACATTTACTTCGCTCCTGTAAAGGTAATCTGTTTCAGTAACAATGAGATCACTATACATAGTTGTTAATGCGATTAATTGTCAAACTGCTATATATAAATAAAAAGAAATATGGCAGACGTAAAAAGAAAATACTTGATGTGAAAACTAAATTTTGCATTGCATGAAATTTAGGTAAAAAGAACACACTATCAATTAACACTGGACACTTTTAATTTGCAAAACACTCATTTGCAAATCCGCCGCCGCCTCAAATAAGAGCTACAAAGTCGTGTATATAACCAAAATGTGCGTAATTACATGGGATTCAATAATTTCATTGGTTTTCTGCTGTTATTGTTATATATATTTTGTAATTTGATTTAGAAAAACATGGGATTTTCAATATCCCATGGGACAGGTCAAAATCCCATGGGATATACCAATATCCCATGGGATTTTGATAAAATCCCATGGGATTTTTTTTGGTCCCATGGGATTTTTTTTGTCCCATGGGATTTTTGTTGTCCCATGGGACAAAAAAAATCCCATGGGACCATATTTATCCCATGGGATTTTTAAAATCCCATGGGATCATAGTGGTTCATTATTAAATGTATTGATTCCCATGGGATGATTGATTTCCTGTAAACAATGAAATTTAGTATTTTTTTTGTGTTTCAGTTATCAATCTCTTAGATTTTTTTTGTGTTTTTAGTGATCAATCTCATAGTTTTGATTCTATAGTGGTTGATGATTCTTCATAGCTGAATATATTTTTCTCTTTGGATATTTTAATTCAATATGATGTTCTACTACTTGTATAAACTAAACATTTAAATAACAAATCAGATAATATATGTATTAATATATGTTTATTCTGGAATTATCAATACGTTTTAAACACAATTTCTACAACATTTAAAATCAATAAAAATATTTATAAATATAATCAACAGTCTTAAACTCTAACATAAAGGCTAAACATAACTTTACATAGTATTTTTTCTTCAAATTAACCCCCCCCCTCCCCCTTTTATTTGCAAACTTTTTCCCCCAAAATATATTACCCCATCCCCGCCCCCACAAAAAAACAATAATAATAATACAGTTTTATGGAGACATATTCTAATCAATTTAGAAAGGACTTATATTTACAATAAACAATCAATATGTACACACATTACAAATTTCAATACTGCAATTGTGAATAATTTTTCAAGCAAAGGCCCATTTGTGAATTTTATAAAATCGTATATTTTTAAGACAGTCGGTTTGCTTGTAACTGCATCATACTGGAAAAAACAAGTTTTAACCTTTAATAATAACTTTGAATGAACTATCTATAGAGACACAAATATCCATTGATATATATTCAGTTGGTTGTAATACAAAAACAAGTATTAAATTTCAATCATGGCAATTACACTTTTATTTTATTTTCATAATTAAAAATATATCATACAAATAGCTTGCATCTAATCATTTATTATTGTTATTCATATGTTTTTTTCTTTTTTCTTCACTGATCATGCTGATTGTATGATATATAAATTTGTTATATATACAAAAACACATACGATAATGAAAAGGTAATTATATGAATAAAACAATATGACAAGAACAGACCTGAAAGTTTAATGAAACACATGAAATGGTAGGAGTATCAATATATACTGTAACCCTTATCCATATACTTATAGAATACATGATTAAATTAATGCCCCATAACACCAACTTTCTTTTCATATAATACTTTAACAGCTCATAAAAGTTCATGTATACAATTTTAGAAAATTGTATATTTTTTTCAATTTGAGACCTCAATAGCATATGTATATATGCAAATATAAGATTAAAGCATTTTTCCTCCATTTCTTAAAAATGAGATATCTCAAAAAGGATCTCTATAGGTTACAAGAGCGCAATTCTTCGTAATACATTTTCCATAGGGTATCACTGGTGTTCAGTATTTTTTTTTTCTCGAAGACTGCACAAACTAGGGAAAAACAGGTAGCAGTTCCTTATACTAGAAATGCCAGTCATTGCAACCAAAAAAATATATAGGATAATGCGGCTCAAATTGCAGTTGAAAAAGATTGTCTATTTTTTTGGAATTCCAATCTTGTATAATCCAACCCCAAGCCGTATAGGATTCTATTCTGAGTACCATCTTGGGGTAAAAAACTTGCTGGTAAAATGTAAACAAATTATTGCGCTCTTGAAACCGATAACAATGATAACCTTTCAATATTTTAAGCTTATCTAAGGCCAAATAAAAAAGTATGTGTGGTTCCAGTTACATTTAAAAAAAAATAGGGTAGGTAGGTAGGGATTTTTTTTTATTTTATGTTTTATATTTACATTGAGTCTATGGGAGCAACAATCTGACTTTAACAGTGCGTAATGAAAAATGGCAAAAAATCATTACGGTAGGCTTATATGGAAACTAAAAAGTAGGGTAGGTAGGGTTACTGGAACCACACATATATTTTTATTTGGCCTAAGAAACATAGAATATGTTAGTTATAACAATATACATTATATTTAGCCAGTGGTGACATTACTTAACGTCTTTTCTTAACAAGGCGAATCACAGATTTCTTCTGGCATTTTTTAAAATGTTTGTCAATGACATCTGTGACATTTGATTCCAAAGTTGGTGTCTGCTTCTTTGGAATTTTAAACTTCGGAAAATTGGTTGGAAGAGGCACATTAGGTCTTTCTTTTCTTCGGCTGAATGTTTCCAGATAGTCTTTCCACCAATCGAGATGTTCCTGCATAAACCTTAAATGAGAAATAAGAAATTAAGAACTGGGGCTTGGCAAATAAGTATTTTCAAGTAAGTTTATCATCGAAAACATAAACAATTTCTGAAATATTGAATGATTTTGTCATTGAAAGTTCACACACAATTAATAAGACCTAAGTAAAGATTTTAATTTCACTCGCGATATATGACATCATTACAGCTTTTCTTAAATTAGATAAATATTCAACAAGTGATAGGTATACTTCTTTGGCAAAGCACAGGAATAAAACTGATAATAAATGATTTAGTTTGCCTAAAGTAGACAATAAAAGTAGACTGTGCATATAAACATTGATATAAATCTTAATTCTCATATGGTTTGCCTGAGGAAGCATTTGAAGAGGTATTTATTTCTCATATCTCACTTCACTCAGAATGTGTTAACCTCAAATTACATATAATTCCTCAAACAGATGGGTCAAATACTGTATACCCCCATTATTTAGTAGTGTCGAAAATTGGATGGTATATCAACACTTCTTATTTAATAAAACGATAATCATACTTGTCAAAGGCTGGTTTCTTATTCCATTGAAATTTAACCAGTTGCTGATATCAAGTTATATTCAATATTCCCTTAATTTATAAAATATCAACAAAATAAAGAACTGTACTGAAAATTTAATGTTACATACCTTCCAGTTGACATCCATTTCTGAAGATCTCCACTCATATTTGTCACAATGGATGTAAACTTTGGTTGTATGCCTTCCACTATTGATGGGACATCAAGGTCAGGTATGGCATTTGTAACATCTAGCTCTCTGTATGGCTCACTGTGCAGTGGCCAGTTTTTAAATTTTAAAGTTACTTTGTCATCTGCCTTACGAAACACAAAATGGTGTATGTCTTTGAAGTCACAAAGTGAATAGTCGGATGTTGCTAATTTTCTGAAGTCCCAAAGGCTGTTGATATGTTGAATGTACGGCATAGGCTTTACTGATGTTGATATTAGCTGGTGTAGGTCAGGAAGTGTGACAGCTGCTTGCTGGTGGCATTTAACAGAAATCCTTGAGAAAAACTGGTCGACATCCTCATGGGTGTGACCTACCATCAGGAAACTGAGTTTGATCTAAACAAATAAACAAAATAATTAGATCAAGAAAGCTGGCTTTTTATAGTGATTGAATTAAAATAAACATTTGCACAATATTTAAAACTGGAAAACATATCTTTTTTATGAGTAAAATCCTATAACTTTAAGTGTAAATACTACAATTTATAAAAATTGAAAGGGAACTTACACCAATAGATATAAAAAATTCTACAAAGTTTCATGAGAACTGCTGAAAGTATTTTTTGAGTAACAGTTGGTAAACTAGTTAATCTATCTATAATAATATTCAAGATAATAACCAAAAACGGCAAAATTTCCTTAAAATTACCAATTCAGGGGCAGCAACCTAACAACCGGTTGTCCGATTCATCTGAAAATTTCAGGGCAGATAGATCTTGACCTGATTAACAATTTTACCTCCTGTCTGATTTGCTACAAATGCTTTTGTTTCAGAGTTATATGCCAAGATCAACATTTTACCCCTATGTTCTATTTTTAGCCATGGCGGCCATCTTGGTTGGTTGGCCGTGTCACCGGGCACATTTTTTAGGAAGTTACAAATGAGGTAGGCATGAATTATTTAACCACGTTTATTTTACATGCAAAATTATTGGTATTTATTTCAATTTAATTCATTGCAACCAATGTAATAATACTTAAAACTTAGTCGGGCTAAGTTCAGAGATAGTGCATTTTAAATGTGTAAAAGCGAAACTATTTCTTTTCTTCATGAACAAATACATGCAATTAATTATAAAAAAAGATTGCCAATGAGACAACTATCCACAATAGACCAAAATGACACAAACATTAACAACTATAGGTCAACGCATTGTCTATTATTGTCTATTTCCTTTGCACCATGTTACATGTTTGAAAGCTGTTGTTTCTGGTCAATTAATTACTGGTTCATGTTTTTAAGTCACATAATCATTTTCTTTCTTAAAAAGTATTAGTTATGTATCTAGAATAAAAAAAAACTCATTTGATGATTTAATTGTTGTATTTTTTTTTTTATAAATTACTTACATTGCTTCTTTCTGTTGCAGGTTACATTCAGCAAAGGGGAAAAGATAACAGCATTCTGGGAAGACAAAAACATTTCAGGATGGTACCCTGCAGTAGTATTAAGGGTGAACAAAAACAGTAAGTACACTGAATAGATGTAATATGATGGTCTTGTTGTGGTATTGTCATAATAGAGTCCAGATGCATTTTGACACTCATGCAATAAATATGAATTGTTTGGTATATTCTATACATGCTATAAGCTGTGTTGCTTTTGAATAAACTTCTTCAACAATTATCAATTAATTAAAAGGTATTCTTAACTTGTCAGACTAGATACTTTAGAGATACATGATGTCAAAATTCTTTTCATCTGATGTTTAACTGTCTATTTACATATAAATACTTTAGTATTGCTGAACTATATATGTCCAAACCATTATTTTTTTTTTCGTTATATAATAAAATAACATTTTTTTTTCATAACGCTAATGACTTTTATTCAAGAAATATTTTAAAGAAAAAAATATTGACTAGATTTACTATAATACTTACAGAAAAAATATATATATACTGTATCTTTTGTCTTTAGAGTGTAAAAATATTAGTCACAATAATTCTTCATTACTATTCTTATTTCAGGTTATTATGTCAGATTTTTTGACGTTGTAAAGAGTAGTCTGAAGCCAAAGGATATTAAAAAGACAGCCAACTAGAAGATGTAATTGTGACAAAGACTATGATATAGTGATGCATTAACATTTGTTTTGTTTTGTACATATTGATTATTTATTGTTAATATAAGTTCTTTATTAATTTAAAGTATATGTCTACACAAAACTATATTTTGTTTTATTATATATATTTTTTTTGGGGGGAGGGGGATTTTTTCCTGAAAAAATAGTTAGGTGGGGTATATTTCTTAAACAAAATAGTTTGAGGGGGTTAAAAAATAATTTATGAAAAGTTAAGTTGAGACTTTATGCTAGAGTTTAAGACTGTTGATCATATTTATAGATATTTTCATTGCTTTTAAATGTTGTAAAGAATTGTGTTTAAAAAAGTATTAATAATTCCAGAATAAACATATTAATACATAATATTTTCTGCTTTGTTATTTAAATGTTTAGTTTATACAAGTAGTAGAACATCATATTGCATTAAAATATCCAAAGAGAAAATTATATTCAGCTATGAAGAATCATCAACCATAGAATCAATACTAAGAGATCGATCACTAAAACACAAAAAAAATTCTAAGAGATTGATAACTGAAACACAAAAAAAAATACTAAATTTCATTGTTTACATGAAATCAATCTTTCCATGGGTTTCTATACATTAAATAATGAACCACTATAATCCCATGGGATTTTAAAAATCCCATGGGATAAATATGGTCCCATGGGATTTTTTTTGTCCCATGGGACAACAAAAATCCCATGGGACCAAAAAAAATCCCATGGGACCAAAAAAAAATCCCATGGGATAATGGTATATCCCATGGGATTTTGACCTGTCCCATGGGATATTGAAAATCCCATGTTTTTCTAAATCAAATTACAAAATATATATAACAATAACAGCAGAAAACCAATGAAATTATTGAATCCCATGTAATTACGCACATTTTGGTTATATACACGACTTTGTAGCACTTATTTGAGGCGGCGGCGGATTTGCAAATGAGTGTTTTGCAAATTAAAAGTGTCCTGTGTTAATTGATAAAGGAAGTAATACACAGGAAGGAAAAGGTAAACAAACCAAAAAAAAAAGACTAAGTTACGTAATTTTTGATATTGAATGAGTGGGAATTCTGTCTAGTTCTTCAAAAATCACAAGAATCAGACTGGAAGGATACATCACAAGAATCAGACTGGAAGGATACATGAATATTGTATTTATAAAAAGTATACGGCCTTTTAGAAATGTATATAGTTCATTTTTTTCCAGTGGTTGACATCACACATTGACGATGATATGCTATAATTTAATGATTGCTGATTGATTCAGCTTCGTTCCTTAACGTCTAGTGGCAAATATTTCATGCACAACATCATTGCTGATTTGATTCAATCATAAGTATTATGAAATTAATAGATTACGCGTCTCTGTTTGAAATTATAAATGGATAAAAATAATTACTGATTTATTTGAATCAGAGAAATTTATGTCTCTGTTTGAATTAACAAATATCTTGAGTTTTTTAATAAATAAGTAGAAAATCTTTTCAAATATGTAATATATGGTAGTACAAAGACGTCATATCTGCTTATTTGTAAAGAAAGTATTGTTTGAATATAAATACAATTGGATATATATGATCATATATATCGGGTGTGGGTGGAATCGGGAAATGATCCCTTGAAAATTACATTAGTACACCGGCACTCCTTCGTCCGCTGACAAATTTATTATAAAGATAATGATTGAATTTATTCAAATATAGCTTGATCAGGGCAAATGTATAGAGTTTATTCCAACCAACCATAACATGATTGAATCTATTGAAAAGGGTGAAGCTTGCTGCTTATGACATCAAAGAAACATTAAAGCTAAAGACTTGGGTCTCTTGTCAATCAGTTAACTGTGTCTGGATTTTCTTAATATATATTGTGTACTTCTTCGTGCTGTTACATTTCACAGCCTTTAAAAAATTGAAATACACATTGGATTTTATGTTTAAAGAATCAATCTTCCTTTTTTATGAATATCATGTTTAAAGGATTTTCTTTTGTTTCCTCTTACGTAATAAGACAAATTGATATGTTTACTATAAAGTTAAAGTGAAATAGTAAACAATATACATTTACATGCAATAGCATGACAAATATGTTTACTTAAGTTGTTTACTTTTCCCATCTTTTTATCTGTATATGCAGACTCAACTTTCAGAAATCTGATAAGTCAGTGTTGTTAATACAAATACATGCAGTTTAAAAACAGCATTGAAATTTCGAAGAACATTACACTAGTTGCAACTCGTTTCTTCGATGAATATAAATGAGATTTCAATATTCTTAAAGTACGGTCATATATTCTACCCAAAATGATATAGACTGTAAGAAATTCTTACAATAAACCATTGGTTAATGGAATATTTATAACTTTTAATTTGTCAATTAGTCAAGTTCGATTAAAGAAACCTTATGGTGAAGAGTTAAATGTCTTTGTATTTCACATTCGGTAATAATACAATTTTCAATGGTATATTTTTTCTGTTTGTAAAATGTAAATCATAAATGATATAATAATACTCTAAATTAAAAAAAAATCAACATTCTCGTCACGAATAATTTTCAAATTTAATTTAGGATTCACCCGGAAATGTCATGTGTCCTAGAGCATGACGGGTAATGTTCTATACAAGGCCATAGTCTGGGTCTACAAAATCAACTATCATCCTGTTTAATGATCCTTACAGAAAAGTTTAATGAGATATAGGGCAGATACGTCAGGATCAATTCTAAATCACGTAAATGCTGAATTGTATCTGTTGTCGTTATGAAGACTGGATTTCATCAGGATTTTTACATGTTTAGGTTAACATATCATCTATTGAATTGTATATAAGATGAAAATCAAACTTCAACATTTTATAGACTCATTAAGTTTCTGTCGCGCAATAATTCATATAACGTATGTCGGTCTGTATGTAGAGTAATGTCGGTTTTCTTTTGTCTTTTTGGTATCGTTCGTTTGCTGTCTGCCCACGGCGTCTTTTATCAATGTTTTACTTTTTTCGCAAATGGGAAGCATAGATCGGATAGATGGCCAGGTCTAGATAATGACTGGCAGTTTTAATCTACCATTTTAAAAGGCAAATCAGTACTTTTTGTTTTGAAAGGTTAGCACAATTGGAGCAATAAGATAAAAATAAGCATAGAACAATTCGTGGCGTGTAAAAGGTGAAGTCATTCTTGTATTTGAACCATAAGTAGCATGGAAGATGTGAAGTCATTCCTGTAGTAGCATGGAAAATGTGAATTAGTTCCTATATTTGAACCATAAGTAACATGTACAATGTGAATTAGTTCCTATATTTGAACCATAAGTAACATGTACAATGTGAAGTCATTCCCGCTGTATTTGAACCATAAGTATAGCACCTACGTTCGACATTGAAGAAATACTTAGTTCTAAAAAAATTAGGTCTTAATCGAGAAATGATCATGTGCGTTTAACAATTCGATCCCATGATAACAAGTTTATAAATGTGTGTAATATATTAAATGGCGGCATATTTTTGTGCTGCAGGTCGCTTCGTAGAAATTATTTGCGCAAAGTGCATTGTTTATAGTTCATACTACGCGAATAATTTAAATAGAAAACATTGGACGGTTAATTTATAGTATTTGTATACGAATAAACTAAGTCAGCAGACGTAATAAATCAGTGTTGAAAGAAAATTTCTTTCATTTAGGGGCCCAGGAAATGTTACCTTCTCTGTTTAATATTTTTCGCAAGTACCAATCCCGAACATGATAAAAACCTCTCGGTCCCATATTTATACGAACCGCATTGTAAACATTAAACATGTCCAACAGGCGGTCATAAATTCACCTAAATAAACACCATGTATAGTGCATACTCGAATTTTATTGAATTTTTCAGTTTGGAAATAAGTTGTATGTCATTGAGAAAGTTAAATTGTATGTTCAAGATCATTTGAAGGTTGTGCAAAACCACAAGGTACAATAAATATTCTTCAGTGCACACTTATTATAATGTTACCTAATTTGTAAAACTGGCCGTCGGCAGTATGTCAAGACGTCTATGTACAGAATGTGTGATAACTTCTTTATAATCACGAAAAAATAAATTAAAACATATATTTCCTGACTCGTTAATGTTTTTCAGTGCATCTTATTCTTAGAGTTAAAACTCACACTGTGATTCTAGGATTGCATCGTTTTTAAATAAAGGAGATTGTAGGATTGTCAGTGAAACACATATGCTCTTCAACTTCGTACTTTAATTCGCCTTTTGAACTTTTTTTATTCGAGCGTCAATAGTGAGTCTATTGTAGATGAAAAGCACGTCTGGCGCAAATACAAAATTTCAGTCTTGGTATCTATGATGAGTTTATTTATCCACCAGAACCAAAGAACGTTATTGTTAGCAAAATGATGTGGTGGTGTAGGCGCAAATAGGTGTTAGCTCTGTTTAGTTCTGTAAGGGAAGTAATACGTTGGGTCTACATTCTGTATCATCATATGGGCAATTTCTTTACATCACTTCAATATTAACCAATTTCATTTGGCACAAACAGAAAGTTGTGCCTGTAAATATCTTCCAAGATCTCCCTCTGCAGGAATTATCTTTGATGATTAGGTAAAGGTAAAAAACATGGATATGTATTCATTATGCTTGCATGGTTACCACCAGCTGATTATGTAGACAAGAAAGCGGTGAGAAGGAGATAATTTCTGTACTTTCTACCTCAATTAGGGCGAAGGAAATCCGTTTCAAAGTAGTATGTATACATAGACGTCAGGTTGAAATGGGTCTATCATACACGGACAAGGAGTCATTTACTATAAGAAAACCCTCTTAATAATATATTACCTCTGACCATTTGGTAAATTTAGGTTGAGTGTACCAGGTCAATCCTATATGAAGATATACACTGACGTCAGGTTGGAAGGGGTCTATCATATATCAACAGGTATTCATTCGTTTACTAGAGGAGCATTCTCTTTATAGTATCTCTTTGGATCATATTATTAAATCTAACTAACGTTGCCGAGTGGATCTGGGCATTCATGTATAAAGGTATACACAGATGTCAGGTTGGAACTATTAGTCTACAAGGCTGTCAAGTGAGTAATTTATGGATGAGGTCAAATTTAACCGATCTGTAGTTAAGATAATGTGTCATCTTTGAATTGATTCAACTTTGTCATTTCGGAAATTTTTAATAGCTAACTTTGCGATATTGGTTTTGCTCATTGTCGAAGGCCGAACAATAGCCTATAGTTGTTAACCTCTATGTCATTTAGTCTCTGGTGGAGATTGAGTTCTCTCATTGGCAATTATATCACATCTTCTTATTCTTCTATTAACATTGTAAATTGAGAACTCGTTATTATGAACAGATAATCTATTATCTTCAGAATATATATTGATCAAGTTTCCGCATTGTACTTATCAATAACCTTAATCCTGTAATACAGATATGCAGTCTCCATAGCAACAATGCAGTTAGTATCACGGTCAGTAGGTGTGTGTTTTAGTTTTTTTGTATTTTGTTTGTTTGTTTGTTGTTGTTAAATGGTGCCATTTGAATATTGTGTAGGACGTTAAGCACCCTATAACTATCTACTGCTACTGTCAATAATACCTCTCCCGCGGAAAGATTGACATTGCTGTCTGAAAGATGTAATATACCACACAGATTTAAGATATCACAATTTGTATTGTATTGAAGATGCTTTGAATCAACAAACATGCATTAAATATTTGCCACTGAGCAACCACCAATCAGACATGATTACCAGAAAATTGAAATACCACAGCGGCTCAGTTACAATGTATACGAGGAAATAAACTTCTCTGTTCCATATTTTCTAGTCCCATAGGATAACAATACAACAGGCAGTTGGTTCAGATGATTCGCTTAATTGTTTCTTATTTTTTCATGTCGGGATGTATTTTTTTTTTAATAAATGTACGGAATCGGAGCATGTTTTTCCCGTCATTTGGTCAATTTAAAATATAAACATGTAAACATCCGGAATGAAATTAGCGGGAATGAAACACGTGTTTGAAATTATCAGGTTTCAAATCAAACAAAGATACAATGTACATTGATCATTGCAGCCATAAGGGATTCTTGCAAATTAGAAAACATTAGGCAGGACGATTTAATTTAGATGATAGGATTTTAGACTCATTATGACATATTTGACAAGGTACCTGGTTGTGTTTTTAACATTTTTAAATTATTTTAGATGTAGCCTTGATAAAATTTATCACATTAAAAAGTCACTGATTCATTCACATATCTTGTTTTTTTTTTAAACTTCTAAGTGATTGTTATATAAAGCATGACTATTATAAAGGCGTTAAACACACGTTTCATTTACTTGCATGTACGTACACCATTCAAGATTTTGATGGGCCCTCAAGGGGTACATTTGTATATACATGTACTTGTATACTCTAAATACAACATGCAATAATACAAATTATAAATCCAAATTAAATAAGTGTACCTTAGAGGCAAGTAAATAAGTACACACTACAAACAAAGACTAGATGAATAGCATGCATAGTAAATTAGTCACAAACACATGCATGACATGAGCAAGTTCAGGCTATATTTTCAGATTAAATGTAGGTACATTGTAGTACTATTAAAATGTTTAAACTAAAATGACCAAAATGAAAAATATAAAAATGAAATAAAAGAGCAGAAAGTGAAAATGATAAATGTTGTAACAGCCTTTCTCTCTTTAAATAAGTTTTAACTCTCATAATATATTTGTCAATTTTGACTTTCCAAAAGAAAATTAGTCTGTAAATTTGTAAGTTATACTATTGTTGATCTTCTGTAATAAGTGGAAGTGTTAAAGGTATGTATACAATCACATGAGGGTTAAACATGTAAAGTAGGAAAAACTTTTAAATCTTAATTATTATTTTCAACCGAAAATTTAAAGTATAAAAAAAATTAATTTAGATCAAAAATTATCATTTGTATCTATTATATGATATAATACATGTGCATGTATTTATACCTTTAAAAATGATACATGTATATGTAAAGCAAAATTATATCCGGGTGAAATTTGATCTGGAGGAAAAAATGTCACAGTAGTTGTTGTTATTTTTTTATCCGGAGGATGATATTTCCCTGGGATATTTTTTCCTTTGCCGTGAAATTCTATCTGGGTAGTTAACTTATTGAATAGTTATTAGAAAAAATTTATCCTTTAAAAATACTATGAAATAATAATAGTGTATTTGAAATAAAGCGAAATTGTTAAATTTTTTTTTATTATAATGGGAAATAATTTCACAAATTATCCTTGAAAAAATGTTCTGAAATATTCAAGTCAATATCATCCTTTTAAAAAGAAAATTATCATGAACATAGGGAAGAAAACCAGAAGTAATTTCAAAGATCGTAATTGTGAAAATAATATCATGATTAAATAAGGTTAGTGAAATACATGTAAAAGTGAGTTGTTCTCAGATCTCAGTACAAATATAAATTTAAAAGTAAGGTAGAAATATAGTTGCATTACTTCTGTTAACAGTAATAGAAGAATTTGATTATGATGATATTTTTAACTATATAAATAGTTTTGTCTGGGGACAGAGATGTAGTTGTTGATTATATGGAAATCAGATAAATCATAGCAGAACAATATATTGGAACAAAAGTATGTTTAACAGCTGGATAGTTTTTACCTGTTAAATGTTATCTGTCTTATTAAATCAAGTTGTAAGTCATCTTTTTATATAAATGAATATATAAAAAATAAGATTCAATGAAAAATTTCACTATAAAATAGATTCAGAAATATATTATATTAATATCTTTAAAATATAAATTGCTCATAATTACCTCCCTTTGATAAATTATGCAAATTTGGTCTACCTTTGTGAAACATTTTATAATTATTGTCAGGTATATATTGATTGTGAGTAATTTACATAGTAGTTAATGGGACTCTATTTCACACGGTTCTGTGAAATAAAGTACGGCAAATATATACCGGTACATACTATCCGCATAACACAGATAGATTTTCACTCCTCTGGAAAAAATCAACCTGTGAAATACCATGCCTGGAAAAAAATTACTGAGACAAATTATCCTCAGGATAAAATATCACAGAGGAAGAAATAAACCGTTACATTTACAGCATGACTAGAGCAGCCTTTCTAAGGTCAGTCAGGGGGTCCCCATTATAAAAAGTTTTGGATCTGCCTCAAGATCATGATGAATAATGGAATCAGGAAACAGTTATAAGTGAAGGCCAAAAAAAAAAAAATACATGTGTTGAAAAAAAAATAATACATGTGTTGAAAAAAAATAGGGTAGGTAGTCAGCAGTATTTTATTCACAAACATTTGGTAGTTGGTTACTATGAAGGAATCAGTCTTACCTAACAGCGCTTGTTCAAAAATGGCTTAAAAAGTGTTGGTCAGTGTATATATGTAGGCACTAGAAATTAGGGTAGCAGAGACACACATACATGTATTATTTTTTTTGACCTACATGTAACCTAATAAACACTGAATTGCACAAAATGTTGATGACTTATTAGTTGTGATTTACTTAGAAATCATAGGTACATATAAGAAAGTACTTCTAAAATCTCTTGAAAATAAAAAAATTTAAATAAGCACTAGAATTTAAGAAAGGAATAAAGTCATGTATATCAGATGTGAGGCAAACACAAACGATCCCCTTGTTGTATTTTTTGTTGGATTTTTTAAAGCTTGATTCGTTTGTAAATGTAAGTGGTAGATTGTAAATATTTATAATATAAAATGGAAAAGGCCAATTCAAAGTATACAGAGGAGGGAGGGGGGGGGGAGTCGGAGGTGTCCTAATCCTGTAAACCCGGGCTTAAAAACATGAAATCCTGAGGTCCCGAATTTAAATAAAGTTAAATCCAGACATCTCAAAATTCGGAAAAAAGAATTCCCCCATCCCTAAAGGATCAATCCTGAAATCCCAGGCTTAAGAACACCCGATCCTGAAGTCCTGGAAAAGGTCCTGCCCCCCTCTATACATGTATCAAGTGCCAATTAGGAAACATCTACCGGTACATTTATCCTCAAAACTAATAAAACAGATCTAAAAGCCCATTAAATAGCAAATTTACTAAGAGTATCAACTAAAATTTGCCAAAAATGTATGCTGATTTTAAACAATTAACTTCTGGCCAAACAGGCAAAGGAGAGGTTCCTGGATGTATAAGGGCATTTCTTTTTCAATGGAACCATGAATTTTTTTTTTTATAGCATGTTCATACTTAAAAGTTTAACTTACAGTTGAAAACATTAGTTATACAAGAATATAAAGAGATAGTAGCATGAGATGAAACTCATGATAATATTGCAAGCACATTAAGTAACAATGCTGCCAGTATCATGAATATGGTGACTTCTTCTTGGTATAAGCCTCCTTTAATTAGGAGCACCTCCAAATATACATGGAGTTTTCCCTTAACTTTAAAATTTTAAAATGATAAAACAAAATTTCCAACATATGTACAGCACATATAAATAAACAATAAATGATAGAAATGTCATGCATGGCATATTTACATGGACCTTTTTTATTACAAATTAATCTATCACACAAGTATATTCACTTATGTATGTGACTCAGTTTTATTTATATTTAAAATCGAGTCACATACATAAGTGTTTTATGGAAATTTGTAAATCTGAAAACTTAAAACGTCTTAAAACAACATACATGTATGCAAATGTTTCCACTGTTGAAAAAAGTATAAAAAAAGTTTCCAGGGTGTTGTCATTTTCACAATGTTTCATCTAACATGTCTTACATACATGTATATATATATATATATATATACACAATTTTTTTTTGACAAAGGCAATCAAAATCTTATTCATGTAATTGTATTGTAATTAATTACATTAATAAAAATAATGTATTTAAAATGTGATTATTTCGGACAAGTGATATATCATGGTCAATTGCCCGAAGTTATTAAAATAGTTAATGTCAAACTCTGATTTATTAAACGTTATACAAGTACTTTAATATATTTTGTTACATAATTATAAATCTGTTGTTCAGAATAAATTGTGAATATATTGATCCAAATTTCACTCATATAATACTTGGATGAATCACTGCTAAAGTTACATGGACATGTATGTATATATATATATTATTCTGTATAGATTTCTACGTTTTTTTGCTTGAAAGTTGAAATTTTAAAACTTAAGAGGAAGTTTAAGTTACATGTGCTTTGTTGCTTTAATATCTTTTATTGCAAAATATACTACTACTGTTGACTTTTACATCATTAGTTACATGTGGTTCAGATCCTCCCCAAATTAGAAAATGTACCAGGCTTAGATCTAGATCATCCCTGATCTTTTCATGTTGTTCAATCTCTGTCATGTCAGTGTTTTGTGATGTCTGTTTATCTTTTTCTTCTGACCATGATGACACTAGTACTGTGACCAGGTATTACATGTATCTGTCTTTTTGTGTCTTTGTTTGTCCCCTTTGAACATACAAATGAAGTTCTATGATATTTTGTGTGTGTACTGCATGAATTGTCTTTGACACTTTCATGTTACCTCTGCTGAATATAAAAAAAAAAAAATGAATTTTACTTTATATAAAGGTCTGTAAGAATAAGTCAGAAGATATCATCATGATCACGTAGGACAATATAAATTATAAGTTAATAGAAATACAGAAAATACCATTGTTCAAAAGAAAATGATGAAAAACCAACATCTATACAAAACACTTCTTAGAAAACTACGACTTAGCTAACTTCATCTCATTGGTACTTATTAGGAATTCTTAAGAAAATGATTGCTAAACTAAATCCTGCCTGAATTCCTTTAAAAAATAATGTGTCCCCCCCAGAATCACAATATCATTTCTGTAAGCAATGGATTTTGTTTTCAATTGCTCCTGAAAGGATAAGCAGATCCAGTCCTGTTGCTTATTACAAGTAAACATTTGATCATCTTGATGAGTCACAATCAGTAAAGAAACATTCTTTTTCATGTATCTTTGCAGGTATTATAGTTCCTGAGGCTATAGTAGGACTGAAGTCCAAACAGCTCCTCTGATCACAATGGCTGACCCACCTGAGCAAGTAGAAACTGGGGTCATCAAAGATCATCGTATGCATCTTGGAGATGAGGATTATCATGCAGAAGAATGTAAGTTTTAGTTCATTTTAGAATTATTATTATGATACTTAGATATATAGGAAGATGTGGTAATTGAGTGCCAATGAGACAACTCTCCATCCAAGTGACAATTTATAAAAAGTAAACCATTATAGGTTAAGGTACGGTCTTCAACTATAGCCTTGGCTCACACCAAACAGCAAGCTATAAAGGGCCCCAAAAATTACTAGTGTATACATTTCAAACTGGAAAAACAACAGTCTAATCTATATAAAAACGAGAAACACTTATGAACTACTTAACCACTGTATCATGTGTATACAATGTGTATATTACTGTACTATACATAGTATTTTTAACAGCACATCATGTAATATCATGAATATTGAAAATTACACTAAGCAGTTTACATAATACCAGTTTTCATATATAAGTATAATAGTTACAACAAAATATGAAAGGCCATGATAAAAATTTAAAATATAATAGAAATGACCACTAACAACTTTTAAAAAAAATAAAAAGAGATGTTAGAATTACAAAATTCTGATTCATATTGATCTGGTCACTAGAAAATCATTGATACACCTTATCGCTAATACCAGCTGACCCAGCCACTTGAACTTTTGACACATACAACAATCACTTTTCCATTGTGGCGTCAGATATTTTGTTTTATGACGTCAATTTTTTACGGGAACCTGTGTGATATCCAGTAATTGCGGACAAATAGCGATAAGGTGTATTGCTTGGAAAGAAAAATAAATATATTGTATAACTTTAGTTAACAATTTTATTTTTAACAGCACAACACAGATTGGTGGACCCTGGTTATATTGGTGTGAGATTACCAAGTAGACCAAGACGTCCAAAACGTCATCATTCACGAAAACGTAAATCAAAACCAAAAATAGAAGCTACGCCAAGTAAGTAAAGTCATCAATTTTTTAGTGGGGTTTGAAAAAGACCAATGATTCTGCAGAAAAGTTTTTTCCATATTCTTTCCAAATTCACAAAAAAACTGTCATGCAAAAGACAAACGAAAGAGTGATAGTTAGGTTAGAATGAATTTCTCTAGAACTAAATATGTGAAATTTTCTTGTCCTTGACCCTTGTAAAAATCAAACCATTAATTCATTAATTTCTACTTTTGCATTGTACAGTTTCAATATTAAATGTTGTGTTCTTGGTAGATTGTGGTTGGTTGGTTTAGCTTGGATTATCATTACTATATATAATATTTTAGTACTTTTATGTTAATTATGCGATTTATTTAGGGAAGTTCAGTGTTTTCCCCTTTGCCTTTTGGATTGGTAGCTCTAGATAGCATCCACTCTACTCTCACTCTACATTAATATATAACTGTTCAGTTGTTGTTGTTTGTTAATGAGCATGCTGAGAAAGATATTTATTGGTGATGGACCATTTTCTAAGATTTTCTTGTCTAGAGATAACAAATGTTTGAAATGTACTATTAATTAATGACCAATATTTTAGCGGTAGATTATTAATTAATGACCAATACTTTAGCAGTAGATTATTAATTTCTGACCAATATTTTAGCGGTACCATCTGATCCTATGTTTATGGATCCTGGTAAGTTCTGTGTCAGGGTAAACAAGAAAAGGAAAACTAACAAATGGAAAATTACACTTAGTTTTAATTTCATGTAAATTGTATTTTTTATTAAGGATTTCATATTTTTTACTTACAATCATGACAATTTAATCAAGATTTAATAAAAAAAATAAATAATTAATTATTCATTAAAGATTTCAATTTTTTTGGTGGTTCAGGCGCTTTTTACTTTCTGTGAATTTGATTGACTGGTTGATGTCTTAGTGACATTTAACCCCTGTTACCATGACTATACCTATACTTTGTTAGAATACCTTTTAAATAAAGAGGAACGCAATTTTACATTAAATTAAGACTAAGTGTGTATGAATTTTGTCAATTCCATATTGCATGCATGTCTGGTGTTTTAGTAGACATTAAATAGTACATTGTTTGTGAGATTTAGAGCCAGTGATAGATCAATATATGTTAATGTATACCTATGGGCTTGGAAATTGTACAGTAGTGACAGTAATAAAAGATACTCATGAAACCTCACGGGATTGGAAAATATTCTAGAAATGTGAATACATGTACACCACTATTTACAGCTTATCATCTGATTTAGGAGTGAAAATAAATTAAACAACATTGTACGTTTTGTAGATTGTTCAAATGAAATCAATGAAAAGGTTTTAATTTTGCAATGATTGAGACATTTTTTTTATCAAGAATTTGCTGCCATACAAGAATTTTTGTGGCTCTTCTTAAAATTGGGCAATCCTTTACAGATGGAATAAAAACACCTGTGTCATTAATTTTGTTATGTTATAATCTGTTGAAAATGAACTTTTATTGGCATAGTCAACCTCAGTGTACATGTATGAACAATCTTTATGTTTTTTAAAACTACTGATCTGACTGAACGCTTTCAGAGTATTTTTTTAAGTTGAAGGAAATTTTGGAGTAATTTACATAAGTATATTTTTTACTGAATAACTTTCATAGTACAAGAATTAAGCTACTAAGTGAATTGCAAAACATTTTAAATCTCTAGATAAAGTCAACGTTCCTTTTTTAACTGAAAATTCTGAGTTAGATTAGTTTTGTCTAATTAAACATTGTATATAGCACAAGAATAGATTTGACACTATTTGTAAATTATGTTTACCGATTGCATGTATTGTATTTAAATACATGCACTTCTAAACAGACTGGACTTATAAATGGCAAACTTATAGATTTTAGATTTGTAACTATGGAAAAAATTTTACTTATCATGTTTAAAACTCCACACTGAGGTGCTCCTACTGACAGTTTTTTACACAGAGAAGTAGTTTACCATTACATTTGCATTATAGAATTCCATCAAAAAGAGGAAGTTTTAATAGATGAAAAAATTAGTGTTTTTATTTTTTTCTGGCGATTATATGGATATCTTGCTTACAGAAAAGGAGACAAATTTCTTTAAATTTCTTATTATGAATACCGTTAAGTCATAGCCAGTTCAACAGATTTTGTTTCTTATAAATCTTTGATTTGAAGATGAATTTCATTATTTATTTAATTGTAAATTTCAGCTAGTCTTACTCCAAGTGAACAGATTCAGGCCCTGATCACTGAGAATGATGAGGAATCTCACGATGTTTTCTGTCAGTTGGACACTTTGTTTAAGCTTGGAAATGAGTCGCAGTGGCGAGAAGCTGCAAGGTATGGTTATGTTACTGATAAGTGATTTATATACTATGGATTCATGATTATTCGTTGAATACCAATTTTTGTTGATATCTATGTTACCTTGAACCACGAATTCCAAATATTCCAAGGGAATATAAGCAGACTTTTACTAAGATAAAACACCAATGGGTCAGTTGTTTTAATCTTGAATATATATCTATGAATGCTATTTTATCCTTTCAAATGTCAAACATTGTAGACTCTCCTGACCAGTGCTTGATAATTTGACATGGTTTTTACTGTTTACCAACATAATCGTGCAAACTAATTCATGACCTTTTGTTTGATCAAAGTTGACCTTATTTGAAATAAAAGGACCCGATTGGTTGTTTAATTCCTACTATTATGTCACATTGGGGCACGCTTGATTCACATGCTTAAAATATTCTAAATTTGAATACAACTTGACCAGTTCTCGATAATGTTATAAAAACTTCACAATAAAAAAAAAATAAGAACTATGATGTCTATTTAATAAAATGAACATTTAACTGATAATTGGCATTTAAATTTCACTGAAATGGTAATATATTCACAGAAATTCAGAGATTCTAAATTTGATCTAAATGTGTATTGTTTGGAAAACTATTTTTCCGTAAAAAATGTTCATAGTTCATTATTCCTCAAATCGCACACAAAAATTCAACTACCACGGCTCATCAGTGACATATGAAACACCCAAACCGGAATATACATGAAGAGACAAGCAAGTTCACCCAAAATATATTGTGTACATAAAATGGTGTCGGTCAAGTGAAAATATATAGGGGCCCTAGGGGAACAAAACATGATGATACAAACGCCCTGGATTTTACTACTATTTGAATATTACTGTAGGAATCACTTCATTTGAATTGCAAATGAATTAATAATCAATCCATGTTATTTCAAATTACTAAATATTTAATTAAAGTTTCTTTTTAAACTGGATTCCAAGAGCGATCTTTTCAACTTCCACTCACCACTGTCGATTCATCGTCTGCTATTATTTCCAGTTAAGTTAAGATCATGCGAAATGTACATTTCATGTAAAGCCCCTTTTAAGGTATTAAAACAAAAAATATTTTTATTCAAAAGTGTTTTATTTTCATTTAAAAAATCATTTCTGAAGCATGTTATCGAGCACTGGTCAGGGGAGTCTAGAAGTAATAAGTTAGAAATGTTCCGAATGGATTATAATTTTATAATGAAACATTTTTATACCCCACCTACGATAGTAGAGGGGCATTATGTTTTCTGGTCTGTGGCTCCGTTCGACCGTCCGTTCGTTCGTCCGTCCGTCCGTTCAGGTTAAAGTTTTTAGTCAAGGTAGTTTTCGATGAAGCTGAAGTCCAATCAACTTGAAACTTAGTACACTCGTTGCTTATAATATGATCTTTCTAATTTTAAAGCCAAATTAGACTTTTGACCCCAATTTCACAGTCCACTGAACATAGAAAATGAAAGTGAGAGTTTCAGGTTAAAGTTTTTGGTCAAGGTAGTTTTTGATAAAGCTGAAGTTCAATCAACTTGAAACTTAGTACATATGTTCCCTATAGTATAATCTTTCTAATTTTAATGCCAAATTAGATTATTACCCAATTTCACGGTCCATGGTACATGGAAAAGGATAGTGCGAGTGGGGCATCCGTGTACTTTGGACACATTCTTGTTTGAGTCATAACTTTCACAAGAATTACAAACAAATATGAATGAGGGAGGGGTGGATGTTTATGAAATCCAAGCTGGAGGTCTGTATCCAAAATTTTCTACATGTTGAAAACTCTCCCTGCTCCAACTAGTAATATTTAAAACAAAATACTGCTGATTGTTGTTATTTTTTGTTATGAAAATGTTGTATAATTTAGGATTTTTTTGTAGATGGGTAAAATATGAGGAGGATGTAGAAGACAGTGGTAATAGGTGGTCCAAACCTCATGTAGCCTCACTTTCATTACATTCCCTCTTTGAATTGAGGTCACAACTTTTAAATGGTGCTGTGATGCTAGACATGGATGCATACCATATATCACAAGTTTCAGGTTGGTTTTATTTTTAACTCAAGACCTATCTTATTTATATATATATCCTATGTCCACCCTTTGCTTAGCATAATCTTACAATCATGACAATGGCTCATTCAACTTTCTGTTTTTACCTCCTTTCAGGATTTTCTAGTTTTCTCGCACACTCACTTTCATATTTTTGAAGGCTGGAATTTCATTGGATGATGTGAATAGAAAGTAGAATGGATTAATGTCAGATTTGCAACAGAAATAATCCCAGTTAAGATATTCGTCCCTTTGCTAAATGTACTGACATACAGTGTATGCCCAATAAACACACAACTGACATATTAGAACTTTGTTTATGACCATATAAAAAAGATAACAAACGAACCACTTCTTTAGATTTCTGATCATTGACACTGTCTTCTGTCTTATGTAGATTCATTTATGAACTTGTTTGTAAATGATGCAGGAATAAATTCACCCCTTGAGGTGGTACCCAACACCTTCACTAAAATTAATTTGTCTCGTTTAATTTTCATAAAATTTTGACAAAGCATTTACTTTTACACTTTGACAAAAATATAAAAATTTCAAAAAATTTGAACCAAGCATTTTATCAGAAAAATGACACTAGTTATATAGCAGTTTGACAAACACCAATTTTGATCATTGAGAAGCTTAATATTCCCTAAACAACACAACGTCATTGAAACGTTTAGCTGATTTTACAGAGTTATCTCCCTGTAGTGTTAGGTACCACCTTAAACATTAAATGACTGAGATCAATGTATTGTAAAAGAGTTTGTCTTGTAAGGGGAATAATTGTCAGCATGAGTCAAGTTTAAAACAACTTTAGAGTCTGAAAAATATGGACATGCTATTAGGTTGAGACTAACGAACATTGACAAGCTTTTAGTTAGGCCTAAAATAAAATATTGTTTGTTTCCCCAATCCCGACCTACCCTGCAAAAATGGTGCTACTCATAAAATTGTATTGTCAAATCTAAGTCGAATATTATTTTATTTTTTTCTGATTTTCAGGCTTGCTGGATCGTCCAATAATGTTCAAGCTTTTTGGAAAAATAAAATTATTTCCGTACCTACCTATCTACACCTGGCTTGGCAGGATATTAATTTAGGCCTTATGTCCCAGATCTTGACATCAGCAACATTCTGTAAACAGATAAATAGATCTTATATCTTAATTATGTGAGGTAGTGATTAATATTTCATTGTTTGACTTGGTTCTGCCAAAAAGGAGGGAAGATTTATTAATAAGAATCTGTGGTTAAACGTGGGATCCATAAGTTTAACACTTTAACCTTTGCCGGAGGTCATAAGAGTTTAAATATGTATTGTATATGACAAGTATCTGTGATTAATTACAGGTTTCATAAAAAGTTAATAATTATAAAGCTTCATGGTTAATACTTGTAAACATATGAATGATGGACAAAATAAAAAGGGGAATTTATGTGACCTTTCACAGTTAAATGACAAAATGTTGACATGTATGTCGTTGTCTGTTGTCCGTCATAATTATTTTTCCCTTTATTGTTTTTTTCCTAAATCAGGCCATTGTTTGTTTGATTTGTTTCACGTTTTGTCTTGTTTGGCCTTTTAAAGCACATTATATGATTCTGCTTATTGTTGAATTGCCTATTTTGACCTACCGCTGCTTTAATGATAATCTTCCCTTCATCAAGCATCAAGCACCCTCTTCCAATAAGGATGATAATTAGTTGAGCATATGAGTGAAACTACCTTATCTTATTCTTTTAAGAATATCTAGTAACTATATATATATACTTGAAATGCCAATGTGTATTCCAAATGGAGAATGTTGCATTCTCCAAACTATCAATTTGTGCAGAAACTTCAATATTATACTGATATAAATAGTAAATTTGACATCATCCCCTGCATCATATGAAAATTAGACAATAAAACAGTCAGGGATATAACTCTATAGGGTTATTACAGGAAAATAACATACATTTGTTATTGTGGACTTAAAAATCAAAGAACTATGATAACATACGTATGTTACATGTTTCAAAGGGACAATATACATCATAAATTTAGTTAAAATTTATACAAGTTTTGTTGATATTACTATTGTCTTTATGTTTACTTAACTATTGAAAGATGTAACAGTTCATAGAACTCCACTTTTGGATAGTACACCTATATGTTATTACAGAAAAAATATGTCTGTAATAACTAAAGGGTGTTATCTCAGCTTTTCTATATCACTTCAAAGCATTTGCTCAGACATAAATCATGCTTAATTACAATGTATTTTAATTTGTTGTAAGAAATAATGACCAGAGCATGTAATGAGGTTCTGCGCAAGTTTCTCAGTAATTCCCAAGTGTCTTATATAATAAGTTACATTCCTTTAATAACTAAGCCTTGTTATCACAGCTAAGTAATCCTTAATAGCCTTGTCATCATTGATTAACCATGGTTAATCAAAAATGTATTAATTCAATTTAGAAATTAAGTATCAAGGCTATGCATTTAGTTTCTGCGCAAAGTCTCAAGAGTTCCCTAGAGTCCACTATAGATTAAATAATTTTACAAATAACAAACATATGTTATTACAGATATAGAAAATTAAAGGAAAAGTATCTGTAATAACAGACGTAAGTTATTTTCTGTAATAACCTTATAGAGTTATATCTCTGACTGTAAAACGGGATTAATTATATTTTTGTTGTAAGTACAAGTAACTTTAAGTGCAATTCAATCAATGACAATCATTCTGTGTCGGCCATGTGTGATGGTTTAAATTTCAGTCACTGTTATTTTGGTGTTATCAAACCTCAAAATCTAAAGCATTTGTTTATAAGCATATAAAAATGTGTATAAGATATGTTTTTTTCAATATCACACGTCAGTCCTCAACTAAATCAATCCCTGGTCATAACTCTCAGGTCATATTAGTGTCTCAGGTTAATATATGTATGATGTTGAAAAAAACAGATAAAACTTTCTATTCATAATTGGTCTGGAGAATTCTGCTGAGTATTGGTCAACTTTGTAGTTGTAGTAGTGTTCTTATAAGAGCTCAATTTCAAATAGTTATCAAAGGTACCAGGATTATAATTTAGTACGCCACGCGTGTTTCGTCTACATAAGACTCATCAGTGACGCTCATATCAAAAATATTTATAAAGCCAAACAAGTACAAAGTTGAAGAGCATTGAGGACCAAAATTCCAAAAAGTTGTGCCAAATACGGCTAAGGTAATCTATGCCTGGGATAAGAAAATCCTTGGTTTTTCGAAAAATTTAAATTTTTTGTAAACAGGAAATTTTTAAAAATAACCACATTATTGATTTTCATGTCAAACAGTTACATACTCAGCAAAGAGACTTTTTAACTCAAAATAGGTTAACAGATATATTGATATTTATTTGCATAAGGTACATATCTATCTGATGCAGCTTATACTTTAAATACCAGTATTTGACATTCAGTATGATTCCATGTTTAAATCTTTTATTTTTCAGAATTACTTATAGACAATTTGATAGCCAACAAACTTTTAGAAGATACAATGAGAGATGACATTAAACAAACAATTCTATCTCCACATATACATGCCCATCTTAAGAGGAGGAAGACACAAGCAGACGACCTTGGTGGTAGAAAAAAGTCAATTGCCAGAACTTTCTCAGAAATTGGCAGATCTTTTTCAAAATCAAATACCAGAGGTTTGTATTATGCTTGAATTGTAATTTTTTAGAACACAATTGATTATCATCAATTAAAACCAGTCTCTGGTATAGTTTTTTTTATAAGAGATGGAGTCTTTTCCCCAGTTTCCCCTTATGGCAAAATGACTTGGATGCGTAGGTGAAGTTATATCTTTGGCTAGCTTGCTTGTTAGCTTCACTGTGAAAACATTATAATGTTAACTCTACTACCCTCCTTTTAGTTTAATCTAGCCCTAAAAACAAATAGATTGGTTATCTGTTGGACCAGTCTACTCTTAAAGGAGGGTAGAAAAAATAATCTAAAAATGACTTAATCAGCTAGCAAGCAAGCTTACCAAAGTCATTACCTTTACCTACACACTCAAGTCAATGTTTATTTTATTAATAGATTCACTCTTTGAAATACATAAATACAAATGTTATGACCTTGAAATACATAAATACAAATGTTATGACCTTAAAATCAAAGATTCTTTAAAAATGAAATGTATATATGAAGGTTAGAATTTATTAAGATAAATAAATTTATTTGTACAGCTCCTCATAAAGATCTTCAGTTTTGAAAGTCAATAAATTTAAAGTCTCTTAAAATGACCTTAAGAAGTCGTAGGAAAATGACCTTTGAGATATAATTAGCGACAACAAAGTTACGGAAATGGTTAACTACGTCTGTTACATTGACAATTGACGTCAATTTACATGCGATATCAATGTTAGACAGTGTCTGCTTCCTTAAAACATTTTGTAGGGTCGTAATTAATCCTGCTGTTTACATCATCAACGTTGACCAAGATTTGTCATGTACAAATTTATATCTATTTTAACATCTGTTTAAATTTTCAAACACAGTTATAAAACTGACAATTTAAATGACACAATTATTTTGTATTACCCATATGAAAGAAAAATTCTTAAAAGATGCCACTTTTCAATTTTCAAAATTAGGGCCAATGAGATAACTCTCCATCCAAGTCTCGATGTGTAAAAAGTAAACAATTAACGGTCAAAGTATAGCCTTCAAGACAGAGCCTTGACTCACACTAAACAGCAAGCTTTAAGGGGCCTCAAATTGACTAGTGTAAATGTAAGCCAAAAAAGTGTCCCATGAAATTGTGTCCTCTAGAACATTATTTCACAGTTCAGCTGTGAAATTTTGTTCATGGGACAAAATTTCACATTTGTAAACCATAAAATAGTGTCTCCCCTAGTGAAAAATTGTCCCTAGTACTTGCACATAATTTCATGGATGATTTATAAAATTATGTCCCAAAGGACAATATTTCATAGTGTAGCTATTTTTTTCTGTCCCTATACAAGGGAAATAATTTAGAAATCATTTAAATGTTTTAATCAATTAGTTAAATCATAATTGAAAATTAAATAAAGACTACACAGATGTGAACAAAAATGGAAAGTGATGAATATAAACAGCTGTATAATTATGTGTCTGATGGTCAATACCCTCCAGAATTTGACAATAATGATAGGAGATCATTTAGAAGGAAGGCAAAGCTCTTTCAAATTAAAAACAATGAAATGTATTATATACATGTTGACAAAAAAACACAAGAGCAAACATTAAAACTTGTAATACATAAGGACAAATTAAAACAAGTGTTGTATCTATGTCATAATTTTGGTATTAGACAAGACTTTTATGCAATATGGACATGATTTCACTATGAAAAAATGTCCAACGAAGGTCACAATAGTATTTATTGTCAAGGGACACTTTTACATAGAGGTGGACAATATTTTATAATAAAATTATGTCCTGGACCAAATTTCATAGATCATATCCATGAAATTTGGTCCATGGGACATAATTTCATGGGGGACACTATTTAATCCTACATAAAACCATTCAAATAGCAAAGCAGACATGCTTTCTGTCTTCAAAAGATTCATCAGTGACGCTCCAACAAACACATTTAAAATGGATGTCCTTTATCCTGAAATGAAAATATCCCAGACGTGAAGATTGACAAATAACGAATATCTCACAAATCAAGAGCAAGAATGTTGCACTTCAATAAAAACTCTGAACATACCTTACAAACGAAAATCTTTCGTTAATCTCCAGATGATTATAAATATGAAAATTAAAAGAAATTTAGGACCTTGAGGATTACAAAAGGGCAAGATGTCTTAACCTTATCATTTTTTGCTTTTATTATAGAATATTAGAAAGAGAATCAGTTGATCCCTTGTTCCAGATTCAAGAACCAAGTTCAATATTTCTTAATTTGTATTTCATAAAAGGACTAAATAATTGGTGTTTTAGCCAACACCTTTGCAAGAAATTAAATTTGCAGTTGTATTAATATTTGCTAGGTTATACAGGACTGGTGTAATATAATAATTATTTCTATGACACATATTTAATTAATTATTTATGAGACAAAAGTACAAGTAGAAATAGTCATTAAAACAACTCTTGCATTCATAATTAATAGCATTATAAATGCACTATGACTTATATTTAATACATTGTACAAGTAATTGGATGGTAAAGAAGAAATTATATTCACTGTTAGACATGTTGATTGATTGACAGAAATTACATTGTTTTTTTGTAAACTAGAAATCTGATTCATAACCAATTTAATTTAAGTTCACTTAGAGTATATGACAAAGTACTGTTTTTGTTACAGTCTGTACAGAAAACTTTTTCATCTTCTAGTCTGGAAACTAAATATCAAAATTTGTCCTTATATGACTATATTAAATTTTAAAAATTTCCACTAGTCTGAATCAATATTTACTAGTCTGGGGCATCGGACTAGTGGCTAACCGTGCAGACTGTAGTTACTGTTTTGTTAATATTGTTGTCTTTTGTTATGCTTCCCCTTAACTCAATGATGACCCCCTTTACTCCATAATGATGTATCTATGTGCTGCCACGTTTTAAAGGTTTTACCTTGAAAAAATATGTATCAGACTTCATCAAATCTGAGCTAACATAAAACCAATTGCAAGGAAACACCATTTAATGATTTTATTTTTATGGTTGGTATAGTAGATACCTTAACTCCCAATAAAATTACAAGGCCAAATTATAAAGTAATTTCATTGATTATAAAAAACATTCTTCTTTCGTGCATAATGACACCTTTTGTACAGTATTCTTCTGAGACCATAAGTCCTGAGGTTTCACAGTAAATGAGGGTGTTGTTCATTATGTATGGTTGATCTCACTATACATGTTATGATGTACCACCATTTCCATTTGACAATTATTGGCAGGAGTTTTGGGACTTTAATGATTGTACCAATATGGTTGGTAGAATAGATTCTTCAGCTCTCAAAATACTTGTTCAAAGTCAAATTATAAAAAACTTTTATTGTTTTTACTTGCATAAAATACGAACAATACTCCTCTGAGATCATAGGTTTTGAGCTTTCAACATGTTTCATACTCAGTGAAGCTGTTTTTCATCATGTGTCTGAACTGACAATTTCTGTTTAGCAATTGTTCAGGCAAAAGTTATGGGTCACTTTCACCATTTTTAGCCATATGTATATGTAACATAATAACATTATGATATATTCCTCATTACCTCTGAAAGTATCTGTGAAATTTTTACCACAACCTATACTAGTATAACAACACAAGAAAATCAAGTATTATAACGAAATATTCACAACAGACTGTGGAGGTGATCTTTATTTCGGTATTCTATATTTTTCTTAAATTCTTATCATCACCTAGCAGAATTTGTACAACAACACATTTAATCTAGTATGATAAAATATTCACAATGGCCCATGAAGGGGATTATCATTTTGGTATTCTTTAAATTTTAGGTCATTTCTTTGCCCTGTTCCTCCACCATATAACGTACAAATGGGAAAATATACTTGCCTCCCCATGCTGCTAAAGTTATATCTGCTTAAGAGCAACAAAAACATGTCTATTGCCATAACACGTTTAATCCAAAAGACAGATTACATCACATGACAAATATGCACCATACAAAGGGACACAACTCTCACAACTTAACTACAAACCTCATACAACCATACATATACATACACATAACATTTGTATTCTAGATATATTTTACCCTTATTAATGTCTATGACTTATATTTAAGCACCCCTAGAGGATAGTGTGTCAAATCTAAAGGGAAATCCCAACAGTGTACCTAACATGGAAAAATTTCAAGTCAACAGGGGCCTGTATTCTATAAATAGATTTTTACTAGAGTTCTCTATACATTATATTTCAGCACCCCTAGAGGATAGTGTGTCAAACTTAAAGGGAAATCCCAACAGTGTACCTAACATGGAAAAATTTCAAGTCAATGGGGGCCTGAAAGAATCTCCTTCCAGTGCTAAAGTAAGTTTAAACAGAGGCGGAGAGTATCAATAGTCAACACTTCATTATTTTAGAATCAAATGCATTCTGGGTAATATTTTCAAATGTATTTACCAAAACATTTTAATTGGTTAAAAAAGTCAATTGAAATTCAACCAATGATACAACATTGTTCTGATTTTTTTGATACAAATAATGAAATTACCCATAGTCCATCTGATTCTGAAGCAGTTAATATATATATAAGATTGGCCACATGAAATGTATTTTGAAATTCTCATGGTTTCCTCATCTTCAGCTTCAAATCTTATTTCACATATTTAGATATTTTTGTAAAGAAAATGAAAACATCCATTTTCAGTTTGTAAGGAAGAGTAGTGAAAATCTAAAATACAAATTCATGTGGTCTTGGATTTATTTTAGTTTAGACATAGTATTTTTTATATATATTGAGAAACAATTTATTAGATGCATGATTGTGACTTAATACTGTAGATAAATTGTAACGGAAAAGAACAAGAAGAAGAAAAATAGAACAATAACCAATAAAACTTATATGTTAAGAATTAGGGGGAAATTGTATCAAGATAAGTAGCAAATTTACCAAAGCAAAACTGTAAAAATTGAGTTTATGGACCTTTAAAAAAAATCACTCATTTAACTAATTGACAGAATACAATAAAGATTTACTTTAATGATAACTGCAAAATCAGTCCCTAAGACGGAAAATACATGTTGCTTTGGGTTCACGTTTTGAACATGTGAAAATGATATGTACCCGGTAGTGAAAAAATTAATCCTTCTTACAAATTAGGAAATTTTATTTTATAATTTTTGTAAATTCTGTTAAAGAATCAATGTTCTATGATAAAATAAGACATATTTTCAGGAGATAATTTTAAATACGCATTTGCACACCTTTTGTAATTAATTAAACTAAAAGGTGAATTAGTGTTATTATTATATGTTTTGCTATTTTTTTAGCTACAAAAGATACATCAAGTATGTATTGAGCACTTGGTTGTTTTTCATTGTTGTTAACATGTATGGCTGTGTACTTTGAAGTGTTTGTAATACATATTTTTAGCTCACCTGGCCTAAAGGTCCAAGTGAGCTTTTCTCATCACTTTGCGTCCGGCATCTGTCGTTTTAGTCATTCGTCGTCAGCTTTCACAAAAATCTTCTCCTCTGAAACTACTGGGCCAAATTAAACCAAACTTGGCCACAATCATCATTGGGGTATCTAGTTTAAAAACTGTGTGGCGTAACCCAGCCAACCAACCAAGATGGCTGCCATGGCTAAAAATAGAACATAGGGGTAAAATGTAGATTTTGGCTGATAACTCTGAAACCAAAGCATTAAGAGCAATTCAGACATGGGGGTTAAATTGTTTTGCAAGTCAAGATCTATCTGCCCTGAAATTTTCAGATGAATCCGACAACTGGTTGTTGGGTTGCCTCCCCTGAATTGGAAATTTTTAAAGAAATTTTGCTGTTTTTGGTTATTATCTTGATTATTATTATAGATAGAGATAAACTGTAAACAGCAATAATGTTCAGCAAAGTAAGATCCACAAATAAGTCAACATGACCAAAAAGGTCAGTTGACCCCCTTAAGGATTTGTTGCCCTTTATAATCAATTTTTAATAATTTTGTAAATTTTGTAAATTTTTGTAAATTTTAACAAAATATTTTCCTCTGTAACTAATGGGCCAAGTTCATTAGAAATTGAGATAATTGTAAGAAGCAAGAAAGTTTAGTAAAGTAAGATCTACAAACACATCACCATCACCAAAACACAATTTTGTCATGAATCCATCTGTGTTCTTTGTTTAATATGCACATAGACCAAGGTGAGCGACACAGGCTCTTTAGAGCCTCTAGTTTTAATACCGTACCACCTGAACAACAGTAATTTCAATGACAATTTGCTATGCAGGCTAGGATTGGCTTTCAATATACAAAAAAAACAAAAATAAAATAATATTTCTGGCAATCTTACTGACCATTTTATTTTACTTATTCATGGCTCAAATTTTTTTTTGCTAATTGTAAAATTAAAAACACTTATCCTTGTTTTCAAAATTCCAATAGAGAACATACTTTTTATAATTATATAAATAAACCAATTTTTCAGACGTTTCGGCCAATGGCCAATGGCCGAAACGTCTGAAAAATTGGTAAAACACTTAATCAGTTCCTGTTGTTCAAAACCAAAATGTGTTATTTTTTTGCTCCCCTTGTATTGTCACTCCATTTTTTTTACAACTTCTAGCATAGAAAATCTGAAATTGTGACTTGCATACAATCCCTAGAAGTCATATTTCGCCTTTTTATTATACAACCGCAAAAATTGGTGTCATGTTGGCTTCGTCGTCGTCGTCCGAAGACATTTGGTTTTCGCACTCTAACTTTAGTAAAAGTAAATAGAAATCTATGAAATTTAAACTCTTCAATTCTTGGTGTTCTTTGATATGCTGAATCTAAACATGTACTTAGATTTTTTATTATGGACCCAGTTTTAAAGTTGATCCCAATCGGGGTCCAAAATTCTTATATTAAGTATTGTGCAATAGCAAGAAATTTTCAATTTTTCATTTTATGATATGCTGAATCTAACCATGTATTTAGATTTTGGATATTGGACCATAATAGGTAAATGTCCAATTTAAAATTTTAAAGTTTTTTATGTTTAAGTTCTTAGACCACATTCTTTCTGTGTCAAAAACCTATGTTGTGTCAACTATTTAATCACAATCCAAATTCAGATCTGTATCAAGCTTAAATGTTGTGTCCATACTTGCCCCAACTGTTCAGGGTTCGACCTCTGTGGTCGTATAAAGCTGCACCCTGCGGAGCATCTGGTTTCTATTATGCTAGATAATAACAAATCATCAAAAAAGTCATTTTCAGGAATAAAACATTTGGAGATGATTGCTTCGAGTTGATTTCTTAGATGTTGTTTAAATCCATTCTTATAAGGAAAATGTTACTTCAAGTAATGTATAAGTTTAGAAAAATACACAATCCTTAAGAAATTTAGACTGACTCTTTTAATTTTCAGGTTTGTTCATTTAAAGCTAGACATGCAAAAACCTTTTTGGTGGCTCAATCAATGTACATTTTTTAGTTTGTATATAATAATTTAATGTTTAATGGTATGCTGCGAATAATGTATAATTAGATATCAAATACGTGAGATTAAATTAAATCCTAGATTATTATTTTTCTGGTCTAAAGAAAAATAACATTGATTTCATGATTTTTTTTAACTAAATGATTTCAATAAAAATATAGTCCTTAATCCTCCAAAAAATTATGGTACTTGATTTTTGCGCTGAAGTTGTTTTATGCTGTAAACCAACTTATTTTTGTGAGCAAATTTTTTTCATGAAATTCATCAGTAAAAAAATAAATAAAATATGTCAAACTTGGAGGTGTTATATGAAAACCTGAACAAAGTCTAAAAATGTTGACATGAAATCGTAAGTTAAGTCAGCTAAAACATTTGTAAAAAGGGCTAAAAGTTTCCAAAAGTAACCATGAAAAATGGAGTTGTTAAAGTATGTAACAAAATTGTTTTTTTTTAATAATGTAGAGTATTGTTTGATGAAAAGTTTGCACATGCCAGTCAAGATATTGCAAGGATGTGAAGGATAAAGTAGGAATTATTTGTTGGTGTGGCCTATATTGTAAAATTTATTTTCAGCACCATGCAGGACATCACCATGTATGTACTGAGCAATAAGCTTTTTGATAATTATGAGTTCCATGTGTAAGGCTGTTTAATTTGTAGCTTTTTATTTATTACAATTTTAGCTTCATTAATTCTTGATAACAGCACACATTTGGGACAGTATATGGTATTCATACTGTGTATTTTTCATACATCATTTTGCCTTTCAGAATCTAAGGAATTGTGGGTAATTGTATGTTTTTACACCAAAATGAAAAGAAAGGTAACCCATTGGTTGGTTATTCATGTTTAAGAACAAAACCAATCACAACATTCTGCTGTATATTTGTAGAAGTATTACCCAGAATGCATTAGATTTTGAAACAGTGAATTACAATCATGCTTATTAAGAGTCTGTGAAATAAACCTTGCTTAATTAATCTATATGTAGCTTAAGTCTCAAGATTTGAAATTACCAAATACCAAGACAATTAGTCAAATACCAAGACAATTAGTCAAATACCAAGACAAATAGTCAAATACCTGACAATTAGTCAAATTCCCAGACAAATAGTCAAATAGTCAAATACCTGACAATTAGTCAAATATCTGACAAATAGTCAAATACCTGACAATAAGTCAAATACCCAGACAAATAGTCAAATATCTGACAATTAGTCAAATACCCAGACAAATAGTCAAATACCTGACAAATAGTCAAATACCTGACAAATAGTCAAATACCCTGACAATTAGTCAAATACCCAGACAAATAGTCAAATACCTAGACAAATAGTCAAATAAAGTTAAGATATTAACACTTGAATAAAAGTAATGTTCCCTCCCTTAATGAGCCTCAGATTGTGAAGAAAAATGACATGACCTGAAATCGTCATTGCATGAAATATCACTTTGTTGCTATTATCTGGTAAATAAAAACTACAGGATGTGTTCCAGCATGGTAGATGTACATTTAAAACAATTTCAAGCACATGATGACTCAGATATTTCTTCATGCTTAATGCATGAAAAGGTCATATCACTATGTCTCCAGCTAATGTACATGTACAACCATATCAAAATAGCTGAACTTGAACTATAAGGATAATTTTTCAGTGTCTTACAACTGTTTATTTTTAGTAACTTGATTAGATAACATTTAAAAAAATGTGAAACATGTAATGTTTATGTGTGTTGACATGTATGTAGTTAAATCTAAAATTAAATTTTACTTGTTCAATTTTCTGTACGTTAGCAAAATTCTGAGTATTGTGCTATTGTAGAAAAGTTCTGTACAAACTGAACAGAACATGTTTTGTTTTGTTGTTTTTGCAGTTTTTATGTTTCATTCACAAAATGCACATTGTTGGTCATTATCGCAATCAAATTTTTGGCATGCATCCATTTTTGTTTCAGTACTTTTAAAAGTAATAATTTTTTCAAGCTTAATAAGGGTACCATGATGCAGCTTAAGCTACTAATTTCAATATTTTATCTGTTATATTTTAATAGATGTATTCATCTAATATTAACCTATATAGCTAAAAATTGAGGGGAGGTAATAAAAAAGAACCTCTCTGAATTAGCCAAAGCTTGTCTTGTTTGCATTGAAAATATATTAAACATGTCATTCCAAAATATAAAGCAAGGTATAGTGTAAAATCCATAATGTTTTTTAAAATCTTTTGTCTACTATTTCTAAATATAAAGTAAGTTACAATTAATTCCTTGAAATATACAAAAAATCTTCCAGAGTTGTCTTTGCTGACTTTGAGATATTATTTCCAGGTTTCACAGCTCACAGCTTCTTTTATAAATAATGAATAAAAAAAATCACTGTTATTTATCACAATATATCAGCTAATAATTCCATTTCTGTGTGTAAATTCAAGGAGAGATAATTTACTCATCTTTTGATTTTATTATTTGAGAAAAGTTAAATGTTGTGCATTATGAAATAATTAATTGCTAATTCTGCTTCATTTTATTTAGTTTATTGTATGCAATATTGTATGATACAAAGTTTATCATTTCCAAATTGTGTTGAATGAAATTGAATATATTTATAACACTTTAGTACGTACTATTTATATTGTCGGCTTTCCAACAAAAAATATACATATAAAAGTACAACTAAATCTTAGTTATGGAAAATGCAGAAATACAAAAAAATTAGATGTGGTTAAAAACCATGTATTTCACTGAATTCAAAACTTGAAATTGTGATGTGTGAATAATCACATTTTCCTTTACTTGAAACTTACTTGAATAATTACAATGATAGTAGGCTGTACATAGGAATTTTTGCAATATTATTTATTATCGCTATTAATAAAAATTTTCCCTTTCTCAGCATAGTAGACTGATACAAAAGAAATATTGTTAGAAATTAATGGTGCACATCATCATAGGTTAAATAAAGAAAAACAGATTATATTGGGTCATCTCAACTCGATTGTTTTTCTCACTTTTGCTGTACTGGCTCAAGTTAGAAAATCAATCTTGTTGAGATGATCAACAATAACCTATAATTATTGTAAAAACTGTAAAAGGATAGGTTTTCACAAAAATAAAATTACATTTTATTATTTTATAGCATTATTGGTATACTGCAATTGCTGAAATTGTAATTATCAATGATGGTTCAACATTGACCTAGATAAAGTATCAGTAGTAATTACTGAATTTACTGTACTTAATTTTGCATTTTATATTTCAGTTAAACCAACCGTTCATGAAAAAAATTCCAGATGGCGCTGAAGCTGCAAACATTTGGGTCGGGGAAATGGATGCATTGAAATATCCAGTGACAGCATTTATACGTCTTTCTGAAGCTAGGCCAATCGGAGACTTGACTGAAGTTCCGCTGCCTACAAGATTTTTATTTATTCACCTTGGACCTCCTGGTACTGCAGGAAAATGTTTAGAAACCGGCAGAGCTATATCTACAATCATGGTAGACGAGGTAAATGGGAAACTTTTACGCAACATATTTTTAAAAATATTTCCAAACTAATTTTGGTCTTACTTTTTCCCACCGTACTGAGAACTAATGCGTCTTAAGAAAATATAAGAACATTTATTTTAAAAAAAAAATGTGCTGCAGCATTTTTGGCTTTGAACTCTTCCCGCCCAAATTTACAATTATTTTTACATAAGAGAATACTTGGCTTTCATGGGCAATGTTAATTTATGACATGTCATAAAAAAAGCTTCATAATTACCACAATAAACTAAAGTTATTAATGAGTTTAAACATGAGGAATTTCATTAAAATCTAACCACAAACTAGTTTTTGACAACGTTTAAAAATTGTGTTTTTATATTTAATTAATTGGGAAAAACATTTGACCTAATTCTTCAGCATAAAAATTGTTCACCATAAAGCTGTCTTTGTAAGGGCTATTTCTAAATTTGAAATGTAGATAAGGATTATGGGGTTTACACAACAAGAAGCTCGGTAATAACTTTTCACACAAAAATACATCTACTAGGTAATTAGATCTTGAGGAATAGGTTGTCTTTGGGAAAATAAGTAATTTCCATCCCCCATATACTTAATTTTGAAATTGTCTACAAAAATCATATCACAAGGATGATATAAAATTGACATTGTCTTCGATTCAAAGTAAGCCCCACGGTTGTAAAAACTTCTAAATGTTTAGCTTTTTTATTATGACACTCATGTAGTTGGGAAAGAGTTTAATAGTGTTTGCTTTCTATTTAGGTATTTAGAGAAGTTGCCTACAAAGCCAGAAATCGTCAAGATATCTTAAATGGAATAGATGAATTTTTAGATCAAGTGACTGTGCTGCCACCTGGTGAATGGGATCCTAAAATCCGTATTGAACCACCAACAACAGTTCCTTCACAGGTTTGTAACAGATATTCAACTTTAACTTTTTAGGTACCTTTTCTGCATTAAGGTGGTATCAATCACTTTGAATTTAATTAATTTCAATTAAATTTTGACAAAATATTTGCTTTTACCCCATGAAATAAATACAAAAAAAAAATCACAACATTTGAACCACATACTTTGTTGGAAAAATTTCATTGGATATATAGCAGTTTGACAAACACTAATTTCAACCATCCTTTAAACATTTTTACAAGTGTTTAGGAGTTACTATTCATAAATCAAAGCTTAGATTTAGTTTTTTGGAGATTTTTCTCTGATTCCTTAATTTCCATTGTATGAATTTTTCATCTCAACCTACTAATCAGCAATAGGGTTTTCTCAATAGAGAAAAGTGAAATTTCATATATATATATATAGTCATGATAGTAAGGCAAACACCATTGACATCATTTGGAAAACAATATAAACAGATTGTCCATGGTCTTTCAAACATGAGGAGGTTTCTTAACTAAATCCCATCTCAGGGTTATCACCCTTTAATGAGATTGTAACAAAGAAAAGGGGGGGGGGGATGACACACCTTTGAGATGTAGGATGGTAAAAGAAAGTGTGGATGTGAGATATAGTGGGTAAACAAAGGTGGGAATAGGAGACAGGAGATTAACAAAATTAAACAGGTTTAATAAAGTCTAAAACATTAAGAAAATTGGAAAAATTACAGAAAAAGAGGACTTTGGAAAATGAGCACCCCTGTGTCCCCAAATCCCCACACTCAATTTCAAAGTCATAGCTATTCTATATACATATAACATTATTTCAGTGATATTTTTGTAATTTTATTTCAGCAAGGACGTAAAGAAAATAAGCCACAACCGGCTGGACCAAAAGAGGCAGCATTGATCATTGAGGAGGAAGAGAGTCATGTTGATCCTACTCTTGTACGAACTGGAAGGTAACTATGTGTGAACTGAAGAGAGTAAAATTATCATTTCCCAGGAGTAATTTTTGTGAACTGAAAGGAGTAAAATTTTTATTTCCCAGGAGTTAATAAGTTTGAATTTTACTCTAGTCAGAACTGGAAGTTAAATATGTTAGAACTGAACGGAGTAATATTATCGTTCCTAGGAGTTTATAAGTTTGAATTTTACTCTAGTCAGAACGAGAATGTAAATATGTGTGAACTGAACTGAACGGAGTAAATTTATCATTTGTTGTCATAGTCTATTAAAAGGTTATGGATTGTTTTAATGTTTGTACCCCTAAATAATAAAGAAAACATCATGTTATTCAGTGGCAGATCCGGGGGGGGGGGGGTTCTGGCAGTTGGAACTCTCTTTTATTGACAATCGATGCATTGAATGGGGACAACGTTGGAACACCTCACCCGAAGGGCCAAGTGAGCTTTTCTCATCACTTTGTGTCCAGCGTCCTCCGTCGTTGTCGTCATACAAAAATCTTCTCCTCTGAAACTACTGGGCCAAATTAAATCAAACTTAGCCACAATCATCATTGGGGTATCTAGTTTAAAAAATGTGTGCGGTGACCTGACCAACCAACCAAGATGGCCGCCATGGCTTAAAATGGAACATAGGGTTAAAATGTAGATTTTGGCTTATAAATCTGAAACCAAAGCATTTAGTGCAAATCTGTCAATAGGTTAAATTGTTTATCAGGTCAATATCTATCTGCCCTGAAATTTTCAGATGAATTGGACAACTGGTTGTTGGGTTGCTGCCCTCCCAATTGGTAATTTTTACAGCTTTTACATTAATGCTAGCAAGACAAATCTTTGTTTGGCTTGCTTGCTTTGTTTGTATCAGTGTTTGCTCAAGCATGGCAATTAAGATAGGCGGGGCTTCAGCTTGTATACATCATACTTAAATTTTATTGGACGTTATGTTTGAGGTTAAGGACACTAAATTTTAAAACATCCCATGACTCATATTCTCAAATGTTTCCTTACCTGTAAATATACAATACAGACAGGATTTTATTTCGTCGAAATTATCTCCCCATTACGCCAGTTTATTTTCACAATCGTAGAAATGGAAGACAATTTTTTTTTCTTCAAATATCCAACTTAAAGACTGTCGTCAAGCACTTTTAGTAAAATAGCTATTCGAACACACCTACTCTGATTTTGTGATCCATTGGATAGGTATTTCACTTCACCCCTATATTTCATCTTTTAGTACTGTGATTTTTTTATGTTATAAAGTCAACCTGTAGCTTTGCTATATTAAAATGATACAATCTGAAGCGAGATGATGTATCAAATACTCTTGCTTTGTACGTTTTCAAGACAAAATATTCATCTCAAACACACCCTAACATAAAAAAAAATGTACACTCGATTTCCTCTTTTCGATACAATTGTTTCCCATTTTTTTGAATATTTTCTTGAGTTACATAATGGAAGGGCAGACATGGAAATAACTGACTGAACTAATAGATTGATATGTTATAAAAAAAAACAATATTAGGTAAATGCTGAAGGCCAGTTTCTCAGCCTCATACAAGAAAAAAGTTTATATTTTACTTTCATTGACAAATTATTGTATTTTTACAGGTGAGGAAACATGTGAGAATATTTGTCATGTGATTAGGTGTCCTTAACCTCAAACATAACGTCCAATAAAATTTAAGTATGGTGTAAACAAGCTGAAGCCCCGCCTATCTTAATTGCCATGCTTGAGCAAACATTGATACAAACAAAGCAAGCAAGCAAAACAAAGATTTGTCTTGCTAGCATTAATGTAAAAGCTGTAAAGAATTTATTCCGTTTTTGGTTGTTATCTTAAATATAATTATAGATAGAGATAAACTGTAATCAGCAATAATGTTCAGCCAAGTAAGATCTAAAAATAAGTCAGCATGACCAAAATGGTCAGTTTACCCCTTAAGGAGTTATTGCCCATTATAGTCAATTTTTAACAATTTTCCCTGATTTGGTAAATTTTTGTAATTTTTTTTTTCTCATTTCCCATTTGTTCAGATATAGCTGCAATATCATTGACCTGAACCCAGTTTTAAAATCCTATCAGTACTTTTCAGAGGTAGATTTGAGGGGGATGGGGGTGGGGTTCCAGGCCCCTCTTTTTCTGGGAAACATCTGGTTGATTATAGAGAATCACTGAAGCATGACCAGAGTGTGCCTCAACTTATGAACATTTCTGGATCCGCCACTGCAGTTGAATCATCATGATGAAAGAATTTAATTAAAATAAAGTTACACCCAATTGATAAGTTGAATTTATAAGTTGAATTTATTATTGCAAACATTTTTTGCAAATGTTTTGACCTTGATCTTGTTTTTTACAGGTTATTTGGAGGTTTAATTGCAGACGTTAAGAGGAAAATACCATGGTATCCGAGTGATTTTAAAGATTGTTTACACATGCAGTGTGTGGCCTCTGTTGTTTATTTATATCTTGCCACACTGACTCCTAATGTGACATTTGGTGGATTGCTGGGACTAGCCACTGATAACTATATGGTAAATACTAAGAATTATAAGAGTGATTGCCTGATTTGTGTTTAACCCCACTTTCAACACTATTGTGCTATTTTTGTGGCAGTCATTTTTTTTTGGTGGGGGAAACCAGAGTGCTCAGAGAGAACCACTGAAATTTGGTTGCTGTTTCAATAAGACATATGAAAAACATGTAAAAAAGGCTCAAGAATTTGAACTTTTTAAAACTGAGAAACTTTTTGATTAAAAGACTGCTCTTTTTATTAGAGCTCACCTAATGGCAGGTGCCTTATAGAGATCAGTCTGTCCATCTTTTGGTCTGTCCGTCCGTTCATCTGGCTGTCCGTCCGTCTGTAACAAATTGTGTCCACTTCATATCCAGAGAACAGTTAGTATGTCATACTTTATACTTGACATACATTAACCAACACCAGAGGGTGTGTCATAATGTATGTACAACTTCCTAGGTCAAAGGTCAAGGTCAAAAACTTTAGGGTTAAGTTGAGCACCCAATATCCTATGGTAAAGACACAAATTTCTTACCACACATTATTCACAGCCTGGCCCACAGAGATGGCTACCATCTCAATGATGTCTAGTTTTATATGAAAATATTAAATGTGAATGGCTATGGATACTGTATGTAAATTCATTAATCCCATCTTTCTACTTTCTATACAACTATTTTTCCGCCTGTCCCAAGTCAGGAGCCTCTGGCCTTTGTTAGTCTTGTATTATTTTTAATTTTAGTTTCTTGTGTACAATTTGGAGTTTAGTATGGCGTTCATTATCACTGAACTAGTATATATACTTGTTTAGGGACCAGCTGAAGGACACCTCCAGGTGCGGAAATTTCTTGCTGCATTAAAGACCTGTTGGTGACCTTCTGCTGTTGTCTGTTCTATGGTCGGGTTGTTGTCTCTTTGACACATTCCCTATTTCCATTCTCAATTTTAACTAAAATCTCTTTCTAACCTCTCTTACAGTTCAGTTCCTCAAAATAGTACACATATTTTGATGCCCATCTAGTTTGTCCGTCTGTCCTACTTCAGGTTAAAGTTTTTGGTCAAGGTAGTTTTTGATGAAGTGGATGCTCAGTGTAAAATATAGACAAATATAATGCCATCCCATGTTAAAGTGTGCATAGAGCGTGACATGAAGGAATTATTTCTTAAACTTAACTCTCATATGGGCTATACACCAAGTCTAACCTCTTAAAAAGGAGACAACCTGCAAAGTCAACAAGATACTAGAAGAAAATTGTATATTTTAATTTAATAGTAAGTATTTTTGCAGCCTTCAGCTGTTTTCAGCTCTTTAGTGAGTTGTTGTCTCTTTACACATTCCCAAATTCCATTCTCACTTTTATTGGTGTCTTGACTATTCTTCTTGAAAATGTTTATAAATGGTAGAAAAAAAAATGATTTTGAACATTTTACTTTTCAGGGTACAATGGAGTGTATCTTGACTGCTGCTTTAACTGGTATCCTGTTTGCACTTTTTGCTGGGCAACCCTTGAACATCTTAGGAAGTACTGGTCCGATGCTGGTGTTGGAAATGATAATCTTTAAGTTTTGCCAGTAAGTAAATACAGCAAATTTTGATAGCTTTTATATTTTATAGAAAAAATTAACCCAATTGTGTAAACACAATGAAATATTCAATTTTATGTAATTGACATTTATGGTACCAATCTAAATCACCACATGCACATTTCGACAATGAGTGTCTCTTCAATTAACGCCAAAATATTTTAAAATGGAATTTATTACAATGTACAAGTCATGATTGATTTTCATGTTAAGTTGAACTTTAGAATGTGGAGAAAACTCTTTATTTAAGGATAAATTCTTGAAAAAGACAACACATACAAAATGAATACCAATATTATTAATTGCAATCTCAACTTGATAGTAGCCATTCAAAATAGCTTTTTTGGAAAGATTAGAACTTGTTCTAAATCTTTACTTAGGCACTGGCCTCCCTAACAACATGACAGGTTAACTACTATTACTAAATATATTCACACTGAAATATAGTTCCCTATATTACTCATGTATGTGCACTCATGTATGTGCACATAATACACATATAAACTGAAAAAAATGGGTATATTTTTGGAGCAGTTCATTTAAGAATGTATGTCATTAAGGTGTGTTGATGTGCAGGCTTTTTTTTTTAAATATTTTGATTAGGTAATTGAGTATTGATACAATACTAGTATGATTGACAACTGTCATTATCAACAAACAATCAGGGATAAGATACTGTGGATTCATTTATTTTCGTGGGTATCAATTTTCGTGGATAGAGAAAAAAAGACGTTTCGTGGTATACGTAAATTCGTGGATCGTTGGTAACAAAAACAAACAAAAAAATCAGATACGTAATTCGTGGATTTCTTTTTGATTTAGGAGATCATATAACCTCCTTGGTTTGATCAATAATAAAACAAACAAAAAAGAAGGAATTCATTGAAAAAGTTTTGAATTGTCAAAATCCTCGCTTGATCATTTTAGGTTGAAGTGTTCATTGAAAACTTCTATTACAATAATGGACAAAGACAACTAATTATTTGTTTGTTTTACAATTTATAAATGCTTGTCGGAATTCTATAAGGCAATCAAAACTTTATGATTGAAAGCTCATTTCCCTAATCACGATATAATAAACAGTCATATAAGTAAAAGGTGTGAAAATAAATGTTCCTGTCATAAACAATATTACCTACGGGCAATATCCCCGTACTTAATCCTATTGATTTTCAATCACTAGTAAACCAAACTATGACACGGTAATTAACAACTTGCAGTTATTTTCCATGAATAGTGTTAATCAATTTTAAAAAGTAAATTATCACTGATATTCGATATATTTATTATTTATTTAATTAAACTACTTGTATCTTCTTTCAATAAAAAAACACGTGTTATGTTACAATGTTTAACGCTAGTCAACACTATACTAGAACTGCATAACATAACCGGAAATAAACATCCGACTCCATACACATTTATCGGAATTATTCTTCGTTGAATTCTTAAATTCGTGGTTCGCTGTGACACACAAAACCCACGAAAATTGGTATACCACGAATAAAAATGAATCCACAGTAGACCTTTAATTACAATGCTCCACCTCCTAAACTGTCAATCAAATTGACCACATTACCTTTCAACCTTTGTGTTACATAATTATACAGATTCTTCAATATACAAATATTTGACCTCATAATTGAATACACAAATGTATATATTAGATGTTTGATATATATAAGGATGATAGTTTTATTTATTGCCTATTTCTTTTGATCTACATTACATAAAGTGATTCTGTAAATTATGTCTGAAAGATAAATAATTAATGGAATAACAAGATCTTTAAAAAAAAAAATGAAAAATGAATCTAAATATGAATATATAAAAGGTATTCAAGTAAGGCCTATAATTTACTTAATAAATTTCCAATAATCATCAGTAATTAATAAACAATTTAGATTAGTTCACTTATTTTTTTTATCAGGATTTGACTTGAAACAGTTTTAAAATTTTAAAACTTTTAATTATAACAAACCATTGTTTATAAGTTTATTCCTTACAAAATTCACCAAACCAACATTTTTAGATTATTTTTGTTGACACTTTAACGTTCTTAGCTGTTGGTCTAGATTTTATGTCTAACAAGGATAGTTGGTAACATTTACTTAGTAGAAGAATTTTTGATTTGCAATTTTTTGTTTTTTTGCAACATGTTCAGAACAGGCAACATTATTTGGATAAGAAATAAACTGCAGTTTAAATAAAATTGTGCAAATAAAGAGACTCATATTATTTAATTTGAGCTCATTTTATCCTCATACTGGAAAAGCACTTTTCCTTCTAAAGACCTGTTGTTAATGCAATTTTCAGCAATAGTGCTTTGTTAATGTTCATTTTCCCCCACCATATCTTAATATGAAATTTTTCAAACTACTCTTCTAATCTTTCCATGAGTGATTTCCATCACTTTGATTATATTAAGGTATGTTGGCTATTTCTATTAGTGTTTATGTCATTTTTTTTCAGTGACCAAGGATGGGAATTTCTACCATTGAGAGCATGGGTTGGTTTGTGGTCAGCATTGTTTCTCTTGATAATAGTTGCATTTGACCTTAGTGCACTTGTGAAATATATAACAAGATTTACAGAGGAAAGTTTTGCGTGCCTTATAGCAATCATTTTTATTGTTGAGGCATTTAAAAAACTGTTTGCTATAACGGATAAGCATCCTTACAACATCCATCCTGAGATACCACTGGATTATACTTGTAGCTGTTACCATTCAAATTTCACGATGCCTGACCCTAATAACGCCACCTTAATGAATATAACATCGCAAATTGGATACTCTGTATTTGACATGACCAAAGGAATGTCTACAGCCCTCAACCAAAATAAAACTGATTCAAATGTGACCGATTACTCAACGTTTTTAACCAAAAAGGAATGTGAGTCAAAAGGAGGAATGATGATGGGAACTGGTTGTGACACAATTGTTTACCATGACAACGTCTTCTTCCTGTCCATTATATTATTTTTGTTTACCTTTGGAATTGCATGGACTTTGAAGATGTCCAAGACCAGCAGGTTCTTTCCTACTTTTGTAAGTATAAAATGTTTCATCTGCAGTGGCGGATCCAGAAATTTTCATAAGTGGGGGCCCACTGACTGCCTTAGAGGGGGCCTGCTCTAGTCATGCTTCAGTGATTCCCTATATAATCAATCAAAATTTTCACAGAAAAGGGGGACCACCTCTAAATCTGCCTCTGATCTGTTTTGTGTAATAACTTGACTTGTGGTGTTCAACAAAGTTCTAATCTTCTATAATATAAAAATGAGGAGATGTGGTATGATTGCCTATGAGAAACTATCCACCAAAGTTCAAATGAAGTGGATGTAAGTAATTATAGGCCACAGTATGTTCTTTACCAATGAGAAAAACCCAGTACGTATATATAAAAAAGAAGATGTGGTATGATTGCCAATGAGACAACTATCCATAAGAGACCAAAATGACACAGACATTAACAACTATAGGTCACCGTACAGCCTTCAACTATTGCATAGTCAGCTACAAAAGGCCCCGATAAGACAATGTAAAACAATTGTATAGTAATTATAAAAGGCCCAGTCATGAAAAATATGAAACAATTCAATTGAGAAAACAAACAGCCTAATTTATCATGTTTAAGACAAAACAATTTACAAAAAACATATATTACAGACATGACCCAACAACAATCACTAAAATACAATTTTTCCTCAAACCAAAAAAAACCCAAACAAATTAATAATTCCACAGAATACCCTAAACCACTCAAAGAGTTATGGGAATTTCTGATTTAAAAAAAAAATGTATAGATCTGAGAATACTACATTTTATCTATTATTTAGAAACAACGAAAATTTCAATGCAAGATATTCTTTGTCTTCATAAGACAGTAATTGTCTTTGCATACCGCATCCATGAACAGATTTTATGAAAAAGACATTTCAATATTCTGGTACTGTTCTTTAAAACAGTTTTCATCATTGTTCATGTAGAAATAAAATAGTGTAATAACATATTGGTTTTTGTCTCTCTTGACGGAGTCAAAATGCAAGACTCCGTCAGAAAGAGCATACCTATATGCTCTTTCCGACGGAGGCGGCGACAAAGGCTTCAACAAAGTATTAGTTTATGATTAGGTCTTGATTATGGTGAACCACTATTGGTAAGTTAATGATAATTGGTATGCAGTTGTATACACATTGGCATGTCTCATTTCCATGGAAATTATTTGGCCCCGCCTCCTCAGTCATGGTCTATTGACTTTGAAACTTTTGCTTAGTTTTCATGTATTAGTTTGTGATTAGGTCGATTTATGGGGAACCACTAGTGGTAGGTCAATGATATTTGGTATGCAGTTGTATAAGCATTGGCACATCTCATTACCATGGATGATACCTCATTTAATCTATTTGTTTGCATAGTTTGTTGTATTTATGTAAATGTATATATTATTATATTTCCAGCTATGGCTATTTGAGAAAACGCTACAGTATTTCAAGAACAACCATCCACATATAAGATTAGAAAAAAATGCCTTCCCTGTGGGGGACATAGTATTTATTTGAACAGTCGTAGTCAGAGGGCATTAGGGGAGATAACTTTTTTACTAAATGATTTTACCCACTTTAAATAAAGTATTTATTATCATTATTGTCATACATTTTTTGGATTCGTTGCAGATTTTAATGTGTTTTATCTTATTTTTAGGTTCGTCAGTATTTAAGTGATTTTGCAGTGTTGATCTCTATTTTATGTATGGTTTTACTTGATTTATATATCGGTGTGCCCACACCAAAACTTGAGGTTCCAAAAAAATTCGCTGTAAGTATGATTACTCTTATTATCTTGATTATAAAATAGATATTTTTTTTGTTTTATTTGAAAGTATGAAAGAAAAAGAATAAGTATAAACATGATAAAGGAAGCAACCACTAAAACTGAATAACTCTTTTGTAAATTTTTGAAATACACATTTCAGTTCAAAAGTGTTTAATAATTTCCTTTAATCTTCAATAAGTAAATTTAATATAGTTTCCTGTTGGAACAAATATTCCATACCATTTATTCCTTTTATAACATTTAGTATATAGACTAAAAAATGTAGACACTTTTTTAACCTTACGTGTCATTTGAATAAAAAAGATATGTAAAATTTCTACAAAAAGAAAAATTAAGGTGGTACCTAACACTACAGGGAGATCACTCTGTAAAGTCACCTAAACGTTTTAATTAAGTTGTGTTGTAAAAGGATTATTAAGCTTCTCAATGATCAAAATTTGTGTTTTTTCAAACTGCTATATAACCAGTGTAATTTTTCTGACAAAACGGTTGGTTCAAAATTTTTGAAATTTTTATATTTTTGTTAAAGGGTCAAAGTAAGTACTTACTTTGACAAAATTTTATGAAAATTAAACAAGCCAAATTAATTTAAGTACAAGTGTTGGGTACCACCTTAAGTACTGTGGATTCATCTATTTTCCTGGGTATCAATTTATGTGGATTGAGGAAAACTTTCGTTGGATATTTAATTTTTGTGGTTTTGTCAATCTCTTCATACAAAGCCTATAGAAAATTTATAATTCATTAAAAATTCACCTGTACCCACAAAATTTGGTATTCAACTAAAAATAGTGAATCCCCAGTAAAATGAATGAATTTAGTGCTGTTCTTCCCATAAAATCCTTTTGTTTTTGAAATTTTAACTGCAGTTTTAATTTCTTATTTAAATTCCAGCCATCCAACGATAAACGTGGATGGTTCATCAATCCATTTCATCCAAATAACCCATGGTGGACTATTCTAGTCGCAGCTGGACCAGCCATTGTAGCGGTCATTCTTATATTTATGGACCAGCAGATTACAGCTGTTATTGTAAACAGGAAGGAAAACAAACTTCGAGTGAGTTGATTATTCCCTGTTCATGGGTAATTTTTTTGTTTGAAAAAAATAAAAATGTTCCTTCAAACCTTTTTTTATGCCCCACCTAAGATAGTAGAGGGGCATTATGTTTTCTGGTCTGAGGGTCTGTTCATTCGTCTGTCAGTTCATCCCGCTTCAGGTTAAAGTTTTTGGTCAAGGTAGTTTATGATGAAGTTTAAAGCCAATCAACTTGAAACTTAGCACACATGTTCCCTATGATATGATCTTTCCAATTTTAATGCCAAATTAGAGTTTTTTCCCCATTTTCACTGTTAACTGAACATAGAAAATGATAGTGCGAGTGGGCATCCGTGTACTTGGGACACATTCAATTTGTTTTTCAGTAGTTAGGCGTTACAATCCCAATACATCACCACCTGACTAAGGGGTTTGATTTTTAAAACCTTAATTTTGAAAAATTGACAATATTTTTTCTACTATTGTGAATATATATCATATGAATATATCAACACTACTGTAAACCAACTTTTTTCCGCGAATACTTTATTTCGCGTTTTACCTTTTCTAGACCAATTCGGGGCTATTTTATTTCAAGATTTTTAAATTACTTGAAGGAACGGTCCAAGTTTAACATATTTGCGAGGATTTATATTCGTGTTATTTTTCTACTCGCGAAAGTCGCGAAATTAAATCGCTCACGAAAATAAGTTGGTAAACAGTATACAATGTCATCTTAGATTAAAAAGGGAAAAAATACAATTACAAAAACATTCACACACTTCTGAACTTGCCTTAACTTAACATATATTAACTTGTATATGGCAAAGAAAAATGTTATCTTCACAAAAGATCTGCTCTTTTGAACATGTGAACTGTATACCCAACCTTGAGTTTTCATTTCATTTTAATTTTATTTTATTGTGATTATCTCCCCTAGATTGTTAATTCTTCAATTGCCTCTGTTTTGTAATATTTATGCTTCACCTAGAGGCATTATGTTTTTCGGTCTGTGTGTGTATGTTCCATCTGTCCCACTTCAAGTTAAAGTTTTTAGTCAAAATAAAAAGGAAGATGTGGTATGATTGCCAATGAGACAACTGTCCACAAGAGACCAAAATGACACAGACATTAACAACTATAGGGTACTGTATAGGCAAGATAGTTTTTGATGAAGTTCGAGTCAAATCAAAAGGAAACTTGGGAAATTTTCTAAATTGTATGATTTTTTGGTTGAGAATATGAAGTCAAATTAAATAGTTTGTAAAACTACTTTTATATTTATGAAACATTTTGATAGTTTGAATGAAGTTGCATGCATTTCATTGATAGTTTTATGAGGATGAACTTGAATCAGTTAATTTGCTACACTGATACATGACATCATTAACTTATATTTTGAGTATCATGTCCTGTTTATGATCTTTAAAGTATTAGGCAGTAAGATCAAAGGGAAAATGCTCAAATTGCTGACACTAGCCAGTCAACACAGAGGTTGTGTGTTCGAACCCCAATTATAATATGGGTCCACTCGAGTCTTATCTTAATTAACTAGGGTTGTCAGTTTTCCTTTGGAAGGTCAAGGGAACTCAGGCTTCCTCCACTAATAAAAAGTGGGATTTAAAAGAGGCGTCAAAACACTTCCAATCAACCAATCAAATTTCTGATAAATCTCAATAATTCCTTTATTGTTTTTCAGAAAGGAAATGGATACCATCTTGACATGATGGTTGTAACAGTGTGTATAGTTATATGCTCCTTGTTTGGTTTGCCTTGGTATGTTGCTGCCACTGTGTCAGCACTTGCTCACATTATGAGTTTAAGGAAAGAGTCTGAATCTGCAGCTCCTGGAGAAAAACCTACATTCCTTGGTGTAAGGTGAGTAAATACTCAAAAAAAAACCTGTAGTCCTTGGTATAAGGTGAGTAAATACTCAAATAAAAACCTGTAGTCCTTGGTATAAGGTGAGTAAATACTCAAATAAAAACCTGTAGTCCTTGGTGTAAGGTGAGTAAATACTCAAAAAAAAAAACCTGTAGTCCTTGGTGTAAGGTGAGTAATTACGCAAATAAAAACCTGTAGTCCTTGGTGTAAGGTGAGTAAATACTCAAATAAAAACCTGTAGTCCTTGGTGTAAGGTGAATAAATACTCAAAAAAAAACTGTAGTCCTTGGTATAAGGTGAGTAAATACTCAAATAAAAAACTGTAGTCCTTGGTGTAAGGTGAGTAATTACTCAAATAAAAACCTGTAGTCCTTGGTGTAAGGTGAGTAATTACTCAAATAAAAACCTGTAGTCCTTGGTGTAAGGTGAGTAAATACTCAAATAAAAACCTGTAGTCCTTGGTGTAAGGTGAGTAAATACTCAAAAAAAAAACCTGTAGTCCTTGGTATAAGGTGAGTAAATACTCAAAAAAAAACTGTAGTCCTTGGTGTAAGGTGAGTAATTACTCAAATAAAAACCTGTAGTACTTGGTGTAAGGTGAGTAAATACTCAAATAAAAACCTGTAGTCCTTGGTGTAAGGTGAGTAAATACACAAATAAAAACCTGTAGTCCTTGGTGTAAGGTGAGTAATTACTCAAATAAAAACCTGTAGTCCTTGGTGTATGGTGAGTAAATACTCAAATAAAAACCTGTAGTCCTTGGTGTAAGGTGAGTAAATACTCAAATAAAAACCTGTAGTCCTTGGTGTAAGGTGAGTAATTACTCAAATAAAAACCTGTAGTCCTTGGTGTAAGGTGAGTAAATACTAAAAAAAAACTGTAGTCCTTGGTGTAAGGTGAGTAAATACTCAAAAAAAAAACTGTAGTCCTTGGTGTAAGGTGAGTAAATACTCAAATAAAAACCTGTAGTCCTTGGTGTATGGTGAGTGAATACTCAAATAAAAACCTGTAGTCCTTGGTGTAAGGTGAGTAATTACTCAAATAAAAACCTGTAGTCCTTGGTGTATGGTGAGTGAATACTCAAATAAAAACCTGTAGTCCTTGGTGTAAGGTGAGTAATTACTCAAATAAAAACCTGTAGTCCTTGGTGTATGGTGAGTGAATACTCAAATAAAAACCTGTAGTCCTTGGTGTATGGTGAGTAATTACTCAAATAAAAACCTGTAGTCCTTGGTGTAAGGTGAGTAAATACTCAAATAAAAACCTGTAGTCCTTGGTGTATGGTGAGTGAATACTAAAATAAAAACCTGTAGTCCTTGGTGTATGGTGAGTGAATACTAAAATAAAAACCTATAGTCCTTGGTGTATGGTGAGTGAATACTCAAATAAAAACCTGTAGTCCTTGGTGTAAGGTGAGTAATTACTCAAATAAAAACCTGTAGTCCTTGGTGTATGGTGAGTGAATACTCAAATAAAAACCTGTAGTCCTTGGTGTAAGGTGAGTAATTACTCAAATAAAAACCTGTAGTCCTTGGTGTATGGTGAGTGAATACTCAAATAAAAACCTGTAGTCCTTGGTGTATGGTGAGTAATTACTCAAATAAAAACCTGTAGTCCTTGGTGTAAGGTGAGTAAATACTCAAATAAAAACCTGTAGTCCTTGGTGTAAGGTGAGTAAATACTTAAATAAAAACCTGTAGTCCTTGGTGTAAGGTGAGTAAATACTCAAATAAAAACCTGTAGTCCTTGGTGTATGGTGAGTGAATACTAAAATAAAAACCTGTAGTCCTTGGTGTATGGTGAGTAATTACTCAAATAAAAACCTGTAGTCCTTGGTGTAAGGTGAGTAAATACTCAAATAAAAACCTGTAGTCCTTGGTGTATGGTGAGTGAATACTAAAATAAAAACCTGTAGTCCTTGGTGTATGGTGAGTGAATACTAAAATAAAAACCTATAGTCCTTGGTGTATGGTGAGTGAATACTCAAATAAAAACCTGTAGTCCTTGGTGTAAGGTGAGTAATTACTCAAATAAAAACCTGTAGTCCTTGGTGTATGGTGAGTGAATACTCAAATAAAAACCTGTAGTCCTTGGTGTAAGGTGAGTAATTACTCAAATAAAAACCTGTAGTCCTTGGTGTATGGTGAGTGAATACTCAAATAAAAACCTGTAGTCCTTGGTGTATGGTGAGTAATTACTCAAATAAAAACCTGTAGTCCTTGGTGTAAGGTGAGTAAATACTCAAATAAAAACCTGTAGTCCTTGGTGTAAGGTGAGTAAATACTTAAATAAAAACCTGTAGTCCTTGGTTTAAGGTGAGTAAATACTCAAATAAAAACCTGTAGTCCTTGGTGTAAGGTGAGTAAATGCTCAAATAAAAACCTGTAGCTTTGGTGTAAGGTGAGTAAATACTCAAATAAAACCTGTAGTCCTTGGTGTAAGGTGAGTAAATACTCAAATAAAAACCTGTAGTCCTTGGTGTAAGGTGAGTAAATACTCAAATAAAAACCTGTAGTCCTTGGTGTATGGTGAGTGAATACTAAAATATAAACCTGTAGTCCTTGGTGTATGGTGAGTGAATACTAAAATAAAAACCTATAGTCCTTGGTGTATGGTGAGTGAATACTCAAATAAAAACCTGTAGTCCTTGGTGTAAGGTGAGTAATTACTCAAATAAAAACCTGTAGTCCTTGGTGTATGGTGAGTGAATACTCAAATAAAAACCTGTAGTCCTTGGTGTAAGGTGAGTAATTACTCAAATAAAAACCTGTAGTCCTTGGTGTATGGTGAGTGAATACTCAAATAAAAACCTGTAGTCCTTGGTGTATGGTGAGTAATTACTCAAATAAAAACCTGTAGTCCTTGGTGTAAGGTGAGTAAATACTCAAATAAAAACCTGTAGTCCTTGGTGTAAGGTGAGTAAATACTTAAATAAAAACCTGTAGTCCTTGGTGTAAGGTGAGTAAATACTCAAATAAAAACCTGTAGTCCTTGGTGTAAGGTGAGTAAATACTCAAATAAAAACCTGTAGTCCTTGGTGTAAGGTGAGTAAATACTCAAATAAAAACCTGTAGTCCTTGGTGTAAGGAGTAAATACTCAAATAAAAACCTGTAGTCCTTGGTGTAAGGTGAGTAAATACTAAAATAAAAACCTGTAGTCCTTGGTGTAAGGTGAGTAAATACTCAAATAAAAACCTGTAGTCCTTGGTGTAAGGTGAGTAATTACTCAAATAAAAACCTGTAGTCCTTGGTGTAAGGTGAGTAAATACTCAAATAAAAACCTGTAGTCCTTGGTGTAAGGTGAGTAAATACTTAAATAAAAACCTGTAGTCCTTGGTTTAAGGTGAGTAAATACTCAAATAAAAACCTGTAGTCCTTGGTGTATGGTGAGTGAATACTCAAATAAAAACCTGTAGTCCTTGGTGTAAGGTGAGTAATTACTCAAATAAAAACCTGTAGTCCTTGGTGTATGGTGAGTGAATACTCAAATAAAAACCTGTAGTCCTTGGTGTATGGTGAGTAATTACTCAAATAAAAACCTGTAGTCCTTGGTGTAAGGTGAGTAAATACTCAAATAAAAACCTGTAGTCCTTGGTGTATGGTGAGTGAATACTCAAATAAAAACCTGTAGTCCTTGGTGTAAGGTGAGTAATTACTCAAATAAAAACCTGTAGTCCTTGGTGTAAGGTGAGTAAATACTCAAATAAAAACCTGTAGTCCTTGGTGTAAGGTGAGTAAATACTTAAATAAAAACCTGTAGTCCTTGGTTTAAGGTGAGTAAATACTCAAATAAAAACCTGTAGTCCTTGGTGTATGGTGAGTGAATACTCAAATAAAAACCTGTAGTCCTTGGTGTAAGGTGAGTAATTACTCAAATAAAAACCTGTAGTCCTTGGTGTATGGTGAGTGAATACTCAAATAAAAACCTGTAGTCCTTGGTGTATGGTGAGTAATTACTCAAATAAAAACCTGTAGTCCTTGGTGTAAGGTGAGTAAATACTCAAATAAAAACCTGTAGTCCTTGGTGTAAGGTGAGTAAATACTTAAATAAAAACCTGTAGTCCTTGGTGTAAGGTGAGTAAATACTCAAATAAAAACCTGTAGTCCTTGGTGTAAGGTGAGTAAATACTCAAATAAAAACCTGTAGTCCTTGGTGTATGGTGAGTGAATACTAAAATAAAAACCTGTAGTCCTTGGTGTAAGGTGAGTAAATACTCAAATAAAAACCTGTAGTCCTTGGTGTAAGGTGAGTAAATACTTAAATAAAAACCTGTAGTCCTTGGTGTAAGGTGAGTAAATACTCAAATAAAAACCTGTAGTCCTTGGTGTATGGTGAGTGAATACTCAAATAAAAACCTGTAGTCCTTGGTGTAAGGTGAGTAATTACTCAAATAAAAACCTGTAGTCCTTGGTGTAAGGTGAGTAAATACTCAAATAAAAACCTGTAGTCCTTGGTGTAAGGTGAGTAAATACTTAAATAAAAACCTGTAGTCCTTGGTTTAAGGTGAGTAAATACTCAAATAAAAACCTGTAGTCCTTGGTGTATGGTGAGTGAATACTCAAATAAAAACCTGTAGTCCTTGGTGTAAGGTGAGTAATTACTCAAATAAAAACCTGTAGTCCTTGGTGTATGGTGAGTGAATACTCAAATAAAAACCTGTAGTCCTTGGTGTATGGTGAGTAATTACTCAAATAAAAACCTGTAGTCCTTGGTGTAAGGTGAGTAAATACTCAAATAAAAATCTGTAGTCCTTGGTGTAAGGTGAGTAAATACTCAAATAAAAACCTGTAGTCCTTGGTGTATGGTGAGTAAATACTCAAATAAAAACCTGTAGTCCTTGGTGTAAGGTGAGTAAATACTCAAATAAAAACCTGTAGTCCTTGGTGTAAGGTGGGTAAATACTCAAATAAAAACCTGTAGTCCTTGGTGTAAAGTGAGTAAATACTTAAACAAAAACCTGTAGTCCTTGGAGTAAGGTGAGTAAATACTTAAACAAAAACCTGTAGTCCTTGGTGTAAGGTGAGTAAATACTCAAATAAAAACCTGTAGTCCTTGGTATAAGGTGAGTACATACACAAATAAAAACCTGTAGTCCTTGGTGTAAGGTGAATAAATACTTAAACAAAAACCTGTAGTCCTTGGTATAAGGTGAGTAAATACTCAAATAAAAACCTGTAGTCCTTGGTGTAAGGTGAGTAAATACTCAAATAAAAACCTCACTTTCAGGGGTTGACAGGTACAAACCTGAAATTCTTTGAAAATGAAAGATAAAAGTATCTTTAGTTTATTCTTGTTTTTTCCGTCTATCCATCCTTCTGTCAAACCAATTTGAGCCGGGGCTTTTGTGTCCACAAACTAATTCCTCTTTTATTTGTTGATATAGTATACGTAGTGAGAAATTTATGTTGAAAATATACCATTTTATTTACTGTTGTGTTAAATATCTGTTTTAGACTGTGTTATTTAAAGTTGATTGGCAACAATCTGTGTTGATTTTATAGCTTTTATTGACGGGATTCCTGTTTTTATTTTATAGGGAACAGCGTGTTACAGCACTATTAGTGGGAATATTGAGTGGATTGTCTGTGTTTATGACACCGATTTTAACGGTAATCTTAATTTATCATTCCTTAATAGAGATAAACCAATTCAATTCTTAGTTCTAAAATTTTAAAGTAAGATATTGAAGTGTATATCCATTGCAAAAAGATAGGTTAAAAAAATTTAAATTTCATTATTTCTAGACAAAATTTGCTATTTGTTCATGTTTCAACAATGTTGATTATTCAAAATGCACAAAAGCATTTATGAGTTAACAGTAATAAACATGATAAATTACCCCAAAAAAATAAATCACAAATTTTGCTAAATATGGTGTCTAGTTGTCCAATATGTACTTTATTTGGCCTTTTTAACTTTTTTGGATTCGAGAATCTCTGATGAGCCTTTTGTAGACAAAACGTGTGTCTGGGGTATATATAAAATTTAGTCCTGGTATCTATGATGAGTTTATTCCCATGGAGTAACTCTTGTTTTCTTATTACAATCGAACACTTTAGAAATGCAGATCCAATGTTTGTAAATGTAAGTTTCTGCCCACAGTAGTTTTAACAAACATATCACATGTTTATAAATTGAAGTTTTTGACAACAATATACTTTTTTACTAATTTTTATCCTGTTTATTATTTCTGTGTGTATTATCTTTAAATTTTGGAATTTTTGTAGATCATTCCTATGCCTGTCCTATATGGTGTGTTCTTATACATGGGTGTAGCTGCTCTCAAAGGCATGCAGGTAATATTTACTAACATTTTTGCACCTACTTTTAATAAGAAACACATGAAAGTTTCCATTCAAATGAGATCTTATTGAATATATAAATCTACAAATTAATTTTGAATCCCTACTGAATCATATAAAATTGGGTTTGAACCCACCCCCAAATGATCAAAGATTCTAACATGGGCAGTACATCAGTATGGACTTAAATCTGGTCCTAATAACTTTCTGACGGCAAGAAACAATCACTTTATAAATGTGACATAGATTTTTTTATTTAAGGAATGACTGTAATATTTTTATGCCCCACCTACGATAGTAGAGGGGCATTATGTTTTCTGGTCTGTGCCTCCGTTCGTCCGTCCGGTTAAAGTTTTTGGTCGAGGTAGTTTTTGATGAAGCTGAAGTCCAATCAACTTGAAACTTAGTACCCATGTTCCCTACGATATGATCTTTCTAATTTTAATTCCAAATTAAAGTTTTGACCCCAATTTCACGGTCCACTGAACATAGAAAATGATAGTGGGAGGTGGGCATCCGTGTACTATGGACACATTCTTGTTTCTGTCTATGAAGAAATAACATAAAAAATGTGGTGCACACTGAATAACACGCGTAGCGGGTTATTTAACAGTGTGCACCACATTTTTTATGTTATTTCGAATAGACAGAAAAAATATTACAGTCATTTCTTATAATTTAATTCTGAATTCCATTTTAAACCGTGGAAAACCATGAAAAAACGTTGATGACGTCACGGTCACATGACTAAATTATGTCTATGGGCTCATAACAAAATAACGTCAGCCAATCAGAAGACGCATTACATCCAAAATTAAATTATATTGCGATGTTAAATTTTATGGGAACTTGTTTGAATTTACGTAATGGCAGACAAATTTGTGTACAAGTTTAAATATGTTTATCACCAACATTAAACTAACAGCAAAATTGATTTATTTTTTAAAATTTTATTGTAATTCTGTTTTTTTTTCTTCTTTCAGTTGACGGACAGAATCTTAATCTTGTTGATGCCAACCAAATATCAACCAGATCACATATTCCTACGCCATGTTAAAACCACAAGAGTACATTTATTTACTCTCATTCAAATTCTTTGTCTGGCTGTTTTATGGGCAATTAAGACCACTAAATCAATTTCAATCGTTTTCCCCGTGATGGTCTTGGGAACATGCTTTGTCAGAAAAGCAATAGAAAAAGTCTTCACTCACGATGAACTGAAATGGCTTGATGATATTATGCCTGATGATAGCAAGAAGAAGAAAGAAGATGAAGAAGAATTGAAAGAGGATGATGATGGTGATGAAGAAGTAAGAAAACTCTGTCAATAGTAGACACATTTGAGCTGTGTAGTTTAGTTAAAACATATTTATTTATAGCGGATTGGGAAACAAGTTATTGCAACTTATAGTAATCCCTTTCCACCTTGCGGATGCAAGTGCTGCCTTGTAGCGACATTAGCCTACTCTTTTTCGAAATCTACAAGGGTGTCTTATGTGCAAGAAATATTGCTCTCTCTTAACATGGATCAGTCATTTATCGTCCCCTTCAGACACACTATCATCGTTTCTTATGCAAGTAATCATATACATGTACATGCAAAAGATTGTCATTTATTTTGTAGCATTCAGCTCATTTTTAAAACAGTTACATACTGGGTATTGAGGTTTTTTTCAACCCTGAAATAAGTAAACAGATGTATTGATATTCATTTGCATAAGGTCAATTTCTTTTATTATTATAATAATGTAGATGCATGTTAATTAAGAAAGAAACTACTATAATTATGCATATGGGTGTTTGCTCATTGTTGAAGACTGTTCTGTGAACTGAAGCTGTTAATTTCTATGTCATTTGAAATGTTGGAGAGTTGTCTTATTGGAAATTATACTACAGTTTTTTTTGAATTTTACTCCCATTAATATTGAGTTGTAAATACTCCAAAAAAAAAAAAAATTTCTTCACACTTTTCTCAAAAACTTCTCATGACTTCAAATTTGATCAGCAACTTCACAGTGATGAGTTGTAATGTGCATGAGTGTCTATCAGACACCCATTTCCTTTTCTATAACTTTGAATTACGGTGAAAAAAGGGGGGATATAATTAGCACACGCAAGCATGTATCTTAGCTTGTAAATATTATTTGTTCAAATTTTAAGTTTTTTGTATAGTAATAATAACATCCAACTAAGATATTTTGTTACAAGAAATAACCCAATTTTTTCTGATTTATTTTTTTCAGACTGAAAGTTTACTAGGTGATGAAAAGCGAAGACTGAATGAAATGAAAGCTATATATGGTCAGGGAGATAAATTTGGTGGTACTAAGACACCTTTCGCTCAGGATCGTGTGAATATTACAGAGGAGGTAAATAAAACAGGAATCTGGTTACAAGTCAGACGTGACTCGATGCCTGTTATACGAGATCCCGACCAGAACAATGGAGGACTTCACAATAGGTTAGGAAATAATAAAAAAAGGGGGAGAAATTACAAAAAAAAACAAAAAAACATGGCCAAATTTAACCAAACTCGGCCACAATCAATATTCAGGTATTTTGTTTAAAAAATGTTTCTGATGACCCTGTCTGCCAACCAACATTGCTGACATGGCTAAAAAAGAACATGGGGGGTAAGATGCAGTTTTTGGCTTTAATCTCTGAAACTTAATCAAAAGTATAATGATAGCATTATTTCATGCACCAACGTATACAAATATATATGGTTAGTGACACAGACTCATTGGAGCCTCTAGTTGGTTTTTTTTTTGTAATATTTCTTTTTTTTTTATGTTCTTTGTTTATTTTTTAGGAAAAATGGATCAAGAGATAAGAAAGATAAGAAACCTGCAGAAAAGACTTCTTTCTTTGTGGGTGAAGATGAAAGAACTCCTCTGAAAGAAGAACACGAAGAAGATGATATGGTTTAGATACATTTTGAATTATTTCAACATGTAAATTTTAAAATGTGAATCTTTAAAATGTGAACCTTGAAAATGTGAAAAATTTGAAATGTGAAAATTATTTTTTTTGTAAATTTAAGTATGTGAAGATTGATAGACACAAATTAATGTTTGTTTAACTTTTCTGATTTATCAAGTGAAGGATGGAAAATAGGATAATAAGTCTTTTCCTGGTTGTGAAAAAGATTTAATACAAATGATTTATGTAGAATGTTAAATATAATTTCATTTTAGTGCTCAGATGCTTCTAGTCAGAAATTGTTGAATTTCAAAAGATGATTGTAAATTTCTACTGAAGATAAAAATCTGTTTTCCATCCATAGTTATTGTTGTTTGATTTGTATTATTATGAATATACAATATAATTAAGAACTTCAGTTGAGGCAGTTTAAATTCAAACTTAAAAAATGAATAATATTTATTCATATGTTGATCATATAATTATTATTATTTAATATAGTTTTACATACTCAAATGTTTAGTTTAGTTATATCTACTGTTTGTTGTATTAAGATCACTATAAGATGTTTAGTATAGTTTTATAATGGACAATTTATCTATTGTTGAGATATGGCATATATTTTTTTTATAGTTTTTGTGAAGTACTAACATGAATTTTCAATATATTCATGAAATGTATAAATGCCAGTTGAGATTTTCAGAGTATTTTTAAATTTTTATTGTGCATTTTTGGCACAAATTTTGAAACTATCTCTATTTTTGTTTTAATTAATCAAAGAAATAAGTCTTCCAATGCTAGATGTTGTCCTTCGTGTTAATTTGCAACTGCTTTGAAGCAATGCTTTTGACTGTATTGTTATTTGAGTACAGATGGAATAGATTAATACAATTTCTTGCATTATATGTTCCAATGCAAAGATCTTGCCAAAGAAAATTTTGATGAAGTTATACAAATACTCTATTTTGGCAAAACATATGAATCTGAATCTCATATTTATTAAAACCTCTCTAAACAATCTTGAATAATTTTTTTTTATTATCCTGACCTTTCTAGATTTTTGATAGATTTCTATTTTTGTTTAATACAATCCTGAACTGTATAAAATTTGATAAGATCTGTGTTTTTTTTTAATTCTAAATATTACCTTATAATTGTTTAAAATGAAAATATTATTTTATGAATCTCCCTAACGAACCAAAGTGCTTTGAACTTGTGTAATATATGAGTCATAATATTCTAGGATAAAACTCAAATGATTTAAGCACAATATGTTCATATTGTTACATAAGTGCTAGTCAAATTCATGTGACCCTCATGTTAGTAGTTTGCTTACTTGTATTAGATCTTTTTCATTTATTTAGTTTGATTAAAACCGTTAGGTCAGTAAGAATGAAGTAACATGTTTTATGTTGGCATTTGGTTCAACCCTAAAATAGTGCTTCAGATGATCTGTACCTGTTAGTATGTCTTATGTGATGGAATCTCAACTTTCAAATATTTATCTTAGAATTTTATTTTTGTAATGCTTCATTTTAACATAAGGACCCTGATTTTAAAAATAAAATTTAGTTATTTTTTTTTTTACATCTGTGTACATAAGAATTTGTTTGATTTTGCTAAGTAGTTGATTTCTTTTAATTCAGTGATTTTTATTAGAAAAAAACAAATGTGCAATTAGTTTATCTTTGCTATTAATTAAGTTTTTTTAATTTTAGTCATTAATCTAAGACATGTTTATTGTTATATTTTAAGTGCAGTATGTTGTTTGTATATTACATTTAAAACAACAAATATCAATAAATTAAAAATATATTTTTTAAAATATTGTATATTTAAATGCTATATTTTATTATGACATTCAATTAAAGCTTACATTTTTATTTTATTCATTTAAAGCTTATTTTTACCAGTTACCTAAATTTTTACTTCTCATTGCCTTTTCCTACCTGTGTCCGACAAATTATGGATATTTGATCTAACTAATTTGAATGCATAAACAAATTACACCTGTAAATATTTTTTAATGATTTATACATATAAGCTTTTTATACTGATGGTGGAATCATATTCTGACTGGAAATATCACTTTAATTTCGAATGATTTCAAAATCACTTTGGTTGATCCCACCGTATAAATCAAGGTTTAATATGATAATAGATAAACTTATTAGGATTTTTTTATTTCAGCATTTGCTATTGTGTATATATATACTGAAAATCGTTCTACAGTTTATGTTTTGTAATCATAAATAATTATTTAGTGATAGATATTTTAATTTGAAATTTCACAGCTAGGCATGTGTTATGCTACATTTATGTAAATAAACTCACCCAAGAAACCAGAAAATCACTCATTATCAAATATTTCTTATTAGCACAATTTTCAGATGTCACCAACTTCATAACAGTTCAAACCAATATCAGATTAAGAGTCCTTGTCAGATAAATGATTGATACAGCTTGTTTAAATAACTTCTAATATCAATTTTTCATCCACAGGCTCTCTTTCAATCTAAACAAATTTTTTGTAAGCTACATTTGGTAGCATCATGGATAACTATTAAAGAACAAGGCTTTATATCCAATAATACATTTCATTATATTTATATTCTATTTTTGCTTTGCAGAAATCAACAAGGAGCTTTTACTTTACGCTAAACATGTATTTGAATATACACAAGACTTTGTAAGAATATGCAAATTGTTATGAATATTCATTTTGAATTTTCATTATTATGTATGTGATAACCATTATTGATTTAAAATAATAAAACAGGATATAATTTTTCATGGATTGTTTCTTGTTTATGCATTACCTAAAGATACCACAAGAAAATTGTAGTAAATTTACTATTTCAAATTTTAGCTTTTACTATATAACCAAAGGTCCTAGACCCATGGGGTCTTCAGCAATGACATTGGGGACTAATGACCTTGACAAAGGTCAAAAGGTCAAAGGTCAAGGTCATGTCCTTAATAATAAACAGCATCATAGTTCCATAAAGTTTTTATATTGAAATATAAGGAGATGTGGTATGAATGCCAATGAAAAAACTATTCCCCAAAGACCAAACGATGAGTAAAATAATTATGGGATACCAAACGTCCTTCAACAATGAGAAAAAAACCATAAACATATGGTCAGCTTTAAAGGCCCCACATGAACAGTCTGAAAAAGCTTACGGCCTTGTTTATACAATACAGTTAACAAGAAACAGACATGAACCAACGACTGAATTACTGGTTTCTGACTGAGAAAGTCAAAAACTGAGCTTGACAGGGCTAAAACATCATCCTCCTGAAATGGAAAATTAACCATAGGGAAGGAAAAATTGTTCCTTATTTAGTTTCCCGTGTGAAAGTGAAAAATCGAAATCTAGAAATGGAAACTTTTTGCTCTCTGTATTTGATCTTTTTAAAGTAAGTTCACTTGATGTTTGAATCAGCACTATGAACGAAGGAGATACCTTCTTTAATTTAAAATGATTTCAAAAATATAAAAACAGCATGCTAGTATTCCAATAACGTCATATTTGCTTTCTCCTACCAAAGTACTGGCTACTAAGTTGGTGATAGCCTCAAGAACTAGCAGTCTTTAGGCAAAGGTACTATACTCATTGGTAGTAATCAAATTCTATCGCACTAGCTGTGTATTTTGATGATCAATGTCTTTAGTTATGCTTGATGATGGAATGTTTTAAGAACTAGACAACAAACAGCAATAACTGTTGTTGCCATGGTTTCATCACTATCATGTATCGGTTTCATGTAATGAATTTATAAACTCTTACCTTTCCTCTCATCCTCAAAGCATTTTTTGCACAGAAGTGAATTCTGACGTCCATAACAGAAATATGTTTTATTTACAGTGTTTGCCCTGGAGAGTGAACTTGTTCTTTTATTCAAAATCTAAAGTTCACAACCTCTGTTCGATGAATCAGAAATAATAAGCTAAATACCATTCGTTAGTTGCACAATCTTCATGTTCACCTGCAGCACACGTCCGCCAGCTATACCTTGTTTTTGAACAAAACAACAGTACATATTAGTCAAATGATTTGTGGTTTATCTACTTCAAGTGAGAGAATTAAATCATTTGGTTCGGTGTAGATCTTGGTACTGAGATGACAGCTTATGTCAAATTAGAGGTTTAAGTTCAGAAATGAGCCGTGTCTCTTGTTTCTTTAATATCTAGTTCCAGAGGGTATACATGTATATAAGTGGAACCCAATCAGAAAAACTTGGATTATAAACGGAAAGAATATCATCAATATATATCTGAAAATGAAATATATTTAAGGAATGACTGTAATATTTGTTCTGTCTATGAAGAAATAACATAAAAAATGTTGTGCACTCTGAATAACACGCGTAGCGGGTTATTTAACAGTGTGCACCACATTTGTTATGTTATTTCGAATAGACTGACAAAATATAAGTTATTTCTTATAATTTAATTCTAAATTCCATTTTAAACCGGCGTAAATCATGAAAAAACATTGATGACGTCATGGTCACATGACAAAATTGTGTCTTTGATATGATAAAGAAAACAACGTTAGCCAATCAAAAGACGTGTTACATCCAAAATTAAATTATATCTGAATATGAAATTAAATGATCTGGCTGCTTTGATCTTCTTGTTTTTGACAGGTGTTTCAGGAACTCAGACTCGTATAATATAAGTAGAGGCACACAGTGGCATGTTTCCATAGGAATGCGGACAATTTCTAGAAAAAGTCTACTACCAAATTCATCAAATGTGTTGTAAATAAGAAACTCCAGCATACTGATTACTTGCTCCTCTGTGTAGCATGTCAGGGATTGTCATTTACTATCATGCTAATGATTACAACACTCAATTGGTCCTTTTTTAAATTATATATAAAAAAAGAAGATGTGGTATGATTGCCAATGAGACAACTGTCCACAAGAGACCAAAATGACACAGACATTAACAACTATAGGTCACCGTACGGACTTCAACAATGAGCAAAGCCCATACTGCATAGTTAGCTATACTGTGTGAAATACACATCTGATCATTTAAAGACCAAATGAATTAAGCAAAATTCCAGTAGCGGATATTATCTGAAATTTAAAAAAAATAACAATATTTTGCATAATCGTTTCGAGCTTTAAAAAGTGAAGAAAGACAGATAAAAAATTCGGAGAATGTTCCAAGAACCCAGTAAAAACGACTAACCAAAGAAGGGCTGACAACATCATGACCAAAAACAAAAATTCGATAAATACTTCACGAAAACCTGAAGGAATAAAGATACACGGTTCCACGAAATCAGAGGTTAAAGGGCCCAAAAACGATAATCAGTTCTTTATCAATAGTGACACCAGTATTCTTTTTTATTTGTATTACCATTCTTATCAAAGAAACCTTTTTTTTATTATAAAAAACACATAAGTAATGAATGGTGTATAAATCTGTTATAAAAATAGACTTAACCTCACGTTTAGAATAATGAACAATGGAATATAACTCAAACTTAATTTGTTTTTCACAGCAAAATAAAATTCAATGTTTTATTCAAAAATTAGGAAATTTCAAAATAATCGCAATCTTTACATTTCAGCGCCCATAGGCACTTCGATTTTTAAACTGTTAATACATCCAGCACAAATGAGTTATATTCACCGAAAGTCAATTGAATGCAGATGTACAGATGGAAAAAATGAGATAGATGAAATAGGAATTGGGAAACAAGATACAGTCAGAGCCAAGACATTTTAAACGGATTACTGACAGTAGATGATAAAAGCAGCAACACACCTGTAGATTCAAACTCCGTACAGTGATCGTTTCCGTTCCGGAACTTTTTTTCCTAGTATGCGGACCCGTATTCGGATCGGAACTGGAACTGCCGGGGAGTTTGCTGTAGATAAAACAAACGTATCACGGTTCTGCTTACCCTTCCGGAGCACCTGATATCTCCCTCAGGTTTGGTGGGATTCCTGTTGCTAAAAGTTTGTTTTTCTATTTTGTATCTTAATCATATTGAATCACGTGTAATCATTAGTATGCAATTAATGTTGATTGTTCTGCTCCTTGTGGGCGCTTTGATTAGCAATACAATATTTGTTTGTTTGGTTGTTTGTGTACTATTATTTGTCTGTTTGTCTTTTATTTTTAGCCTTGGTGTTGTCATTTTATTCCCAATCTATGAGTTTGAGTACTGTCCCTCTTGTATAGTTCGCCCCTGACTTCATTAGGATACTATTAGATTTATACTCGTGTGTCTGTCATATCTAAATAAGTAGAAAAATTAGATGCAGACGATGTTGATGTTACTCCATCTTTAGTTTCAGTGTAGTATTTTGTGAACTGTTTGTATTTGTTGAAATATTTAATCGTAACTACCATATTATTCTTATGCGATTTAAGATTTGATTTTATCGTTTTTTTTAATCTAATTTTCTTAATTTGTCAATCCAAATAAAGCAATATGACCGAGTGTGGAAAGGTTGCATAAACATCGCATGGTGCTAGACTGTAAAGTACTGTAGCTTATTCTGAGACTTATGTAACGCATGTGTTATAGAGGTATCAGGCCTATTTCATAGAAAAGGTAACAAGTTTTGAGGTCTTCATTCTAAAGGAACATTCGATTTACGCTTTCTGTTGTTATATACATTGTTTTCTTATTCCAGGCGTAGATTACCTTAGCCGTATTTGGAAAACCTTTTGGAATGTTGGATCATCAATGCTCTTCAACTATCACCATCCCAGTAGTCAACACTTCGGTGTTGACATGAATATCAATAATGTGGTCATTTATATAAATTTCCTGTTTACAAAACTTTGAATTTTTGCGAAAAACTAAGGATTTTCTTATCATAAACATAGATTACCTCAGCGTAATTGGCACAACTTTTTGGAATTTTAGATCCTCAGTGCTCTTCAACTTTGTACATGTTTGGCTTTATAAATATTTTGATATGAGCGTCACTGATGAGTCTTATGTAGACGAAACGCTCGTCTGGTGTACTTAATTATAATCCAGGTACCCTTGATAGCTATTTATACCTCATCTAAACGATTTCAAATTTATCGTAACCAAATTTATTCGTTATTAAAAAAGTTTTTATAAAAGTTTAACAGTACAAATATTTTGCATTTAATAGAGTGCGTTTCAATTCGATTTCAAAACTGAATTTTACGTGAGTTTCACGTACGTTTAAGATCGTTGTAGGTGAAATTAAATTCATTTGGATTCATTGGAATTTAATTTACGTGAAATTGATAAGAGTGAAATTTGCCTGTGTAGTTAAACAAAACAAAAATGGGAACAATTTTGAAAAGTGTATTGTTTGTCAGAAGCAGTGATGAATCAATCATCTCATTTTCTGCTAAGAATAGATCTAGCTCCTTTAGTCCCGATGAAAGACGTCGTAATGATGGAACCTACCTGCAATTTGTTGAAGAGTATATGTCGTTTGATGAAACCTGTGGAATCTTTAAATATATCACAGAGGTTGTTTGGAATAAGGTTAGCGAGGTATGACTGAAGAGACAAAATGTAGTACACTCCCTGGTGCACTTACTCTTTCAAAATCATATCTAATTGATTGAATGCATGCATTATTGGTAACTACAAAATTTAAAGTTAAAGCGATCATCAGAATCCAGTCAAATGAAAGAGAAGGTCTGGCAGTAAGTGAAGCCCACAACAGTGACTTCTCTATTTGATTAGTCAAATCAATGAGATAAACTTGAAAGAAATGTAATATTACCATAACCAGAGTATTACTAAATATCTAGTAGGGATAAAAAAAGAACCATGTTCAGAAAGCATATCAGACTACCAAACTGTTTTAAAAAAAATAGTATGAGTGCTAGTAAGACAACTGGCCATTTAAGTCACAATTTATATCAAGTTTACAATTTAAGGTCAAAGTATTGCCTTCAACACGGAGTCCGCCTCACACAGAACAGCAAGTTTTAAAGGACCCAAACATTACTAGTGTTTTTAAAGGGCCCAAACCTTACTAGTGTAAAACAATTCAAAGTTAGTTTGGGAAATTTGGAAAGATTCAATAAAGAGCAAGAAAGCTTTTCTATTATCATCATTTTTGAAAATATTCTTCTCTTTCAGTCTTGAAAGTATGTCTCAAAGTTTAACAGCTCTCAGACTGCAACCTTGGTTGGAAAATCATTACGGCAATCGCCATACAGAGACAACAAGGTCAGGGTATGTAAAACATTATGTTCAACCCAACAGTTTTTCTTAAAGTGTCCTGTATCAAGCCTGACGTTTGGTTCGTTTCTATGTATGTTGGCGTTTGTTTTTGAAGCAGTTCAGTGTTTCTGTTGTTCCTCTAATAGTTAACGTGTTTCCCTCGGTTTTATTTTGTGACCCGGATTTGTTCTTTTTAGATCGGTATACTACTGTTGCCTATTTTAGCAGCCTTATGGCAATTTTCGACGCTGTGAAAGCCGCTGCTTATTGCAAAGTTGAATTGAAATGATCACCGGAACAAAAACCGGAATATCCTGAGGCCTTTTTTACTCATATACACAGGCGGTCAATGACTTATTCTTTAGGTAAGTTTCTCTACCATTTTGTTGACGGAAAAGCGTTTTAAAATGGAAATTATCTGTCTGATATACTAACCGACAGCTTGAAAAATGTAAGCCCTTAACAGAATGCATTAGTACAAGTAATAGGAATACGTTTACACATTTCATCAAGGATTAGCCGTACAAGTGTAAATAAACTCATCATAGATACCAGGACTAAATTTTGTATATACGCCAGACGCGCGTTTCGTCTAACAAAGACTCATCAGTGACGATCGAATCCAAAAAAGTTAAAAAGGCCAAATAAAGTATGAAGTTGAAGAGCATATATATCATGAGTTTGGGTCAACGGGTCTTGTTTAAAATCTCAACGTCAATGCATTTTTGAGCCACTTTTTCTCTGAATTTGCAGATTTCTTTCAAGTACAGCAAACTGAGATTAGTCGGATAAATGGTGACCGCCACATTCCAGGTGACATTCGTTATATAACGCACCAAACACCGTTAACACAATTTGTTTCTATGGTGACAGTACAGCTTCTTTGACAAATACTTTATTTCTCTATAATCCAATGGTAAGAGCGATATTTCCTTGTCGTGTAGACCCATTTGACTAATTTCTTACGTTAGTTAAAGGCAAAGTCAGTACACGGTCGATGATATTTTGGTTATACTTCAAACTTCTACCGAGAGATAACTGTACATTCATTAATCAAGAATTAGGACTAACAGTACCTTCATGGACAGGTTTTAATTGTCATCGAAAAGCACATGTTGCATGTCGAACGAAGCAGTCTATGTACATGCCATTCAAACTTTTGATCAGCAGCTCTATGTGATTGCGCAGACGGTACTATTGTCTGTTTCATAATTATCCGATAAAATCAAAGTTTCTCGCGCTTTCGATGACTGGTGTGACAGTTCCCTCTTTTACAATAAGTTTATTATTACAAATGCATTTAAATCTTTTCTCTGCATTTTACAAAGTATATTGATAGAATGTTTTGGAATAATATCGTCAATTTTATTGTCTTTTAATGGCGCAATAGGAGGAATTCGCGATATTGCATCTGCGTTTTGATGCTTGCGACTGGCTTTATTTTCAATTTAAAGATCACATTCGTTTAAGGTCAATGACCAACGTGCTAACTTTCAGCAGGGTCTTTCATGTTCATTAGCCTTTTCAATGGATTATGAACAGTTGTAATTGTTACTTTTCTTCCGTAGAGATAATGATAAAATTCTTATAAAATGATATCAATCCTACAAAACGTCTGAGTTCACTAACATTGTTTGGCTTCAGAAAGTTTTTGATTAAACGAACTTTTTCTTTATCTGGTGAAATACCATGTTCATTTACACAATATCATAAGAAAGTGACTTCCCGTTTTGCAAAGAAGTACTTTTTCGCCTTGGGTTTTAATCCTGATTCTTAAAATCTTGTGCAGATCCCTTTAGTCTATTCATGTGTTCATCAAATGTTCCAGAGAAGATTATAACATCATCAATATATAGAAGACAAGCACTCCACAATAATCTCGAAAGAAGAGTATTCATAAGTCGTTGTAACGTTGGAGCACTATTTCATAATCCAAACGGCATAAAGTTAAATTCAAAGTGACCTCCGAAATAAGAAAAGGCTGTAATCACTTTATCGGATTCCTTAACACGTACATGATGATATCCTTGGCACATATCTAGAACGGTATAGTATTTCGATTTGTTGAGAGCATCTAGCATTTCGTCAATTCTTGGAGTCGGATATTCACCCTTTTTCGTAACTTCATTAATCCGACGATAATCAATGCACAGTCGCATCGATCCATCACGTTTGGGGGAAAAACTGATCGGAGCAATAACTGCATTTCTTTTAAACATTCAAAATTGATAGATTCCTCATTATTAAACACAAAACAATGATTTCCTAAATCTACATTGCATTAAAATCACACATAATATTTAATCCTATAATCACTGCTTAGTGCTGTTAAGCTGATAATCGTAACTGGAAATACAACTATCCCAATATGTCGACATATTAATTACAGTTTCAGTAATAATAAACTGATAATAAACATTATACACAGACTCACACTTATTTCCAATCTTGAATTCCACATTTGCTTTTACAATGATATCAATTTGATCACCTGATGCCGAAGTGAAAATGCATTGTTTACTTCAGATACATCCTTCCTATTAACAAAGCAATCATTCACAATACTAACTGTTGATTACGTATCAACTTACATTACAATAAGTATCAAAGGAACCAGGATTATGATTTATTACGCCAGACGCGAATTTCGTCTACATAAGACTCATCAGTGACGCTCAGATCAAAACAGCTATGAACACATTACATTTACTTATCCTCTCATTTTGGCGACACAAAATTTCGGATTTAATTCACAGGAAATAGCACTTTCCTTTACAACATTGGAAACAACCACATCGTTCAGAACAGACGTCGCTATATTCGAATTTTAAAATTTCTGTTTCCACATATATAAAGAGGATACATTTCCTTTCCTGCTGCCTTCTCTCATATTAAGGAAGCATGCGCAGCTCTTAGTTACCCGACGCCTAAGTAGAATTTTTCTCATCACAACTGCTCTCTACATGTCCAACTTTCATACAGTAATTGCAATTCGGCCTATCGTCTGATGCACGTAGATTTCTGTTACTTTCATATCCTTATCCTCGTCCTTGTCTTCTCGATTATTGAAATCTATTTTCATGATTTCTAAGTACATGTATATTGTTCATTTGCATTGCCAACACTTTCAGTTGTTCAGTAAAATCTTTAAGGTTGTCTTCCAAATTGTTATATTTGATATTGAACATGTAACCGTTTTCTTCTCTGTTCCGATTTATCAACGTATTGTTGCATTCTTTTCACTGACCTGAACGCTTCTTCAAATGTTAACATGACCAATCGCATATTGAAGAGTTAACAGTTACAAGTCTAAAAATGTTTAATTGAAATTCAAAATAAATTCCGTCTAATTGTGAGCCCACTGACAGCCTAAGAGGGGGCCCGCTATAGTCATGCTTCAGTGATTCCCTATATAATCGACCAAGTTTTGCCACCTAAGGGGGAGACCGGGCCCCATGAAAAACCCCCTAAATCCGCCTCTGTCTCTGGCCACCATGTCACATAGCTATTCTATGGCACTGGTTTAAAAACTAGTTTTCACATATACATATTTATATGTACCAGATCATGTATATACAATTTCATCAAATTACATTGTTAAATAAAGAGACACATCCATTCTCTATCATTAACTATATTCAACCCTACCGAATCTCAACATTCACCAACTGTTGTTATCGCAAAGGTCTTTGTTACTTTCATGATTTTCTCACACATGAAATCGTCATTCACAAGTATAGGGACAGCATACAAGCACACAGAAACATGAATTTTACTCCTTCTAATTATAAATGATTACAGTCAAAACACAGCTGCATCATACATTAAATTGAACGGTTAATCAGACAGTCTGTTAATAAAATTAACGGTACCAATTTTTCTTGCACCTGTTAAAGTTCACGAAAACATTAAATCTACAAATATAATACAAATTAATGTAAGCAATTGCATACCGATCTTAGATAAAAAAAAATGTGCCAAGTTTTACTATATGACACTGTAGCTATTGTTTGCTGATGAGATACATCTACAACACAATAACCACTTTGCTACCGAAGAACATAAAAATATAAGATTATGCATGTACTTTGCGCCCCATTAACTGACCATCTCTGATTTACTGTAACATTTATTGCGAATTTTATTTATTATAATCATGAGAATAATGCGACCTACAGTCGGTACCGGCAATGATTTATGCTTGCATTCTTACTTCCTTTTTTCCTGTCAGTTTGTAATTGATTGAACTCCCCTTGTTCAAATATTTCCGATTACAAATTTGTTGTTTCATTGTTTTCCATTGATAATTTTATCTTAAGAATTGAAATTGTATGCGTGCAGTATTTTGTTATTGGTAATCTTATGTCTATATGATCTCATCGACATATTTTACGGTTACTAGTATTTATATAGACACGTAACACCTCACTACATTGTGTATTATAGTATAAAAATAGACATTGTAATTTTAATCCATTTTCTGAAAATGGTCATATGTATCTCTTGATATAATTTAAACTACATCTTCGTGGAATTTGTACAATGTAGGGCATTTAAAAGTGTTTGTATTTATCATTAAAGACCATATATTTATTTTAGTTTATTCTTTATAAAGGTAAGATTTTGAATATTAGTTCTACATTATTGCAGACATGATCGAATTAGTAAACATAATTGTACATTATTATGTTGTATGTTTTACACAACTAAACAAGTTTATCTATCATCTTTAAAGCGTTAAATGATCGCACATAGTATAATAAAACAACTATATTTTTTATATAGAAATGTTATCATTCATTAGCAGACATTTGAGGTTTTGATATAGATAGTTGGTTTTATATTACTAAGTCTATAGATTAGCAACAGTCAAGCTTGTTAATCTATAAAGGTAGATTAACTGTTTACCACCATCTTTGATTTTAAAGTAGCTGTATGTGTAATTTATGTGTAAGACTTCGTTCGAATAATGAAATAAATACTAATAAGTCATTTTTTGCATTATCTAGTCTGTTTTAGCAAACACTAAATATTTGTTTTCAATCAGTTCAATTTTTCAACTTATAAGATATATAAGCTATATAAGATATCACGCATCATTGTAAATATAACGGAATTTGATAAGACTGTCATCAAAGTGAGAGGTTTAGCGCTATAAAACCAGGTTCAATCCTTAATTTTCTACATTTGAAAATGCCTGTACCAAGTCAGGAATATGACAGTTCTTGTCCATTCATTTTTATGTGTTTTGTCATTTGATTTTGCCATGTGATTATGGACTTTCCGATTAGATTTTCCTCCGAGTTCAGTATTTTTGTGATTTTACATTATCCCTGGAGATCAATTCAGTTACTATATTTTCCATAACTGCATTTTTTTTCTTATTTTAGGAAAGGTAAACAACTATAAGTATGACTTAGAGTATATATTGCCACTATAAAGCAAGTGTTATCTATGATGGATCTGAGAACAGTGAGGACTTTTTACACTTGACAACTACCAAAGTAAGAAAATTGGCTTTCAGTAAAGGTAACTCCATTTGTTACCGAGTATATGAACTTTGTACCTTGCATACATGTTTAAAAACTAGCCTTATATAATATTTTAGGTTCTTGATATTGAAACCTAAAGATTGTAAATAGTTGTAAATGTCAGAAATACCAGACGATATAATAAACTATTTAACAATGGCAGATATTAAAAACGATTATATTGGAGCACACGTACAAATATCCACTCCAATGAGGATAGACCAGTTGAAACCTGTCTTAAAGACAAATTTAGTAATACCGATACCTTTGGATGGTCGTGTTAAAATAACTGGCTGTCAAGTACTCTCAGATGGACAGTTTTTGCTACTTGACCAAATAAACCGGCGTCTAATGAAATTCAACACAGATGGAGTTCATACTACAGATATTATAACGTTTAATGGAATTCCATTTGACATTTGTTTGTTTGGAGATCAAACGGTCATTGTTTCTATTTTGGATAGGAATCAAATATTGGTGGTAGATATTGAAAATAGTCTCATTCTGAAGTCATTTCCAGTAGAAGGTTCATGTTATGGGTTGGACAGCGATGGCGAATCATTGATTGTTCGGTTACAAGATAAAGACATAATAATCATTACAGACATTGATGGAAGTATACAAATAAAGGTTAAGATACCAGGCTACTATCTTATTCGAGTGGCTTTATTCCAGGACAAAATATACAGTACAAATGTGAATGAAAACACTGTATCCTGTTATACAAGAGAAGGTCAACGTATTTGGTCAATAAGAAACAATGACATAAATAGACCATTTGGTCTTTCCGTGGATAAAAATGGAATGGTCTACGTGGCTTGCAATCCGACAAACACAGTTGTAGCTATTTCCCCTGATGGTACCTCAAGTAGGGTTATTTTATCCGCCAAAGACGGATTGGACAAACCTTATGCTGTTCACATTGAGAAGGAATCATCAACATTGCTAGTTTGCAATGAAGACAATGCCAGAGCCTTAGTATATAGCATAAGGAAATGAAACTTCGCGCAATATTTACCGTTTCTGAAAAGCACTATTCAACTTGTGGTACAATATATTGTATAAAGTCTCTGTATATTTATGAAAAGATTTGATAACGATGTTACGTCAAAAGACTAGAAAAGGAATAGAATAGGCAATTACCCCACCTCTTATAACTTCTCTGAATATCAATGTTCCGTAACAACCACGTGAAAACCATTTAATACACGGTCATTAGACGTGTTATATTTTTAATACACGGCTTATTGCCGTGTGATATCTAAAAGGAACACGGTTCTTAGTAGTAAACAGTAGCAAATGTTCTTGGAGTAGAGGTATATTCCTTCAAAGAGACAACATGACAGTGTTTTTCGCAAATTAACCTCTCACATGAGACTATAAAACATCAACGTTTAGATATGATCCATATCGCCATGTAGCTACAGGGGATCTCAACATCGTTCAATACCAGGAGGTTATAAACTTTCTTAGAAAGGGAATAAAAAAAATTGAGAGGAATGCCGTCAAATTATAAAACATTTTAAGATCATCCACCTCAGGAATAGATTACCTTAGCTGTATTTGGCAAAACTTTTAGGAATTGTTTGTCCTCAATGCTCTTTTTTTTTTTAATAAATGTCTGAGCATTGTTTATATTCGAATATCACATTTGAAAATATGATTTAAAAATAAATCAATGAGAAAGAAATACGCTAATTTCTTTGATTAAAATCACAATTCAAGTACATGTACTCGCAAAGCGCAAAAAATATGGTGGTGGTGTGACGTAAACTGTAACAAGTCATTAAAAATGAAACTATACAGTTAACTACATCCAAGGCAGTACACTCCACAGAAAGCCATATATCAACGTACACTGTAACAAGTCATTAAGAATGAAACTATATATCTAACTAATTCAAAGGTCGTAAACCCCACAGAAAGATTTAAATTTCATACTCTATTTTGTTTTATAAGTGCATTTCGGAAGTTTTAGTCAGATGGAGGCCAGCCAGGTTTGTTGGCTGATTCGGGTGTTTATGCCGAATAAAGGTGACTGGGAAGCTATTTAACAGAGCTATCAGGGGTTTCTTGAAGCTGTAGATATTTTGCTGTTAATTGTTAGAGCAGAACTTTACAGGGTTAAAAGTATAATCACAAAAATACTTAACTCCGAGGAAAATTCTAATCGTAAAGTCCCAAATCAACAAATGGCAAAATCAAAAGCCCAAACACATCAAACGAATGGTTAACAACTGTCAACTGTAATTTTTTTGAGATGATCAAATCAAATTTTACCATATTTTTCTTAAGATATCAACCGTTCCAATTACATTAGGTGGATACCTGTTTATATATTCGATGGGTTGACTCCCATCGTTTACAAAAAAAGTAAAATCACAAAAAATACTGAACTCAGAGAAAAATCTAATCGGAAAGTCCATGTTCACATGGCAAAATCAAATGACAAAACACATCAAAAACGAATGGACAAGAACTGTCATATTCCTGACTTGGTACAGGCATTTTCAAATGTAGAAAATTGTGGATTACACCTGGTTTTATAGCGCTAAACCTCTCACCTTGTTGATAGTCTCATCATATTCCGTTATATTTACAATGATGTGCGAACTAAACAGACATAATAAATAAAACAGTCAAAATATGGGTACAGCAGTCATCATTGTGTAACAATTTTAAAAGGAACAATTTAACAGAACACAAAACATCTATCTACAAACACATTCATTGATTCGCGTGTCTGACGTCAGAAAATTTTATACGTCACATATTTTTGTCGTTAAATGTTTATACAAACAATTTTAAATTTCACATGGGCAATATTAGCATACAAAAAGCTTGCCACCAGATAATAGGTAAGACTAGTCAGATGACCTCCCTGTGAAGTGGCACTGACATATGATGTTTTATGTGCTTGTTCACAACAAAACATTACGTGTACGGAACTGTGCTGTACATAAAGCAATACCGGTACCAAGTAAGGAATATGACAGTTTTTGGTGGGGTTCGTGTTGCTTAGTCTTTATATTTCAATGATGTTTTTTGTTAACTATTGTTTGTCTGTTTGTCTTTTTCTATTTTAAGCATGGCGTTGTTAGTTTATTTTCTATTTCTTGGAATGATTAAGACAGTTTTGACGTGCTCGACATGTTAGACTAAAGTGCATTTGAAAACTATCCAACTGTAAAAATAAAAATGATTCTTTGTACAGTAAACAATAATAAAGTTAAGTTCCACAACATAATGGAATAACAAAATACACTGAGAATAAATTAAATATTTCTCAACTTGATCATCTGATAAAAACCCCTAAAAGGATATGGGGAATCCATCCATGACACACAATATGTTCATGCACCACAAAATGACATAAAAATCCAAGGAACAATAGCTGTTCTTCATCTCAAAGTCACAGAAGGGCGATCAACAAGGAGCAAAGCAACTATCAACTCATCAATCAGATTTGGGTAATGACAGAAAACAATCATCAACTGTTTTTCTTTTTTTAAAGTTTATTTCAACATTTTCGTTGATTTATTTATAATATTAAAAACTGATGAAAAACAAAACATATATATGAATAATTGTTTTGACAATGTAACAAATGAGGTATACTTTGCAGATACACCAATACAATTAAATGTATATCAATAGTCACAGTTGATTAATCTTTACATTTCTGATTATACAACATTAATAAATAGTAATAACAAAACAAGAAGTATAGGTTGCATTAATAACCGGGTGTTGCTACATGAAATGCTGTGGTTGTATAACATATATGTATTGCTATTTTGTGTACTTTTCTTCGGGTATTTTTGTAATAATTTTTCATATCATACTTTTCGCTTAAGATAGAAAATAATAGTTAGGAATTAAGGACACATTTGACGTTGTCAATGTAATCATTAGCGACGTTATAGGCAAAATATCGGTAAAAAGATTACCAATGGTGTTTCAAACCCGATGATGTTTGTTGGATACATCTTATTTAAGGGCTGTCGCACTTTTGATGCAATCATAGATAAGAAACATCCTCTCATCTGCAAAACCATCTATTATCTATAAACAAGGTTGTAATTCCATTCAATAAATTAAGATTTTAGCTGGTCTGTTTATTATCGTTGTTTAATATGAAGTCGTTATTTAGAGATTATACTATTACATAGCTTTACATCTGATTATGCAATCTAACTGAAGTTTAGTTGATAATATACAATGACACTTATATGATTCTACCTCAGAGGTATTGTCTGTATTTCGGACTAATATAGTTGATTATTGTTACATTCCAATCAGTAAAACAAAGTTTATAATGTAAAGGATATTTCAGGCGATAATTAAGTTGCAAAAACAAGAGATGTTGTGATACATTTTCTTGATGAATTATGATTTGGAAAGACTACTTAATTGTTTATGTCATAAGTTTACTCAAATTTAAAATATTCAATAGCAAATAAAAAAACGGTTTTACTATAGACTAACTTAACACTGTCAAGCAAACTTTTTGGCAGTTCAAAATAATAATCACAAATTTGTGAAAAATTAATTCTTCAATATTGTAATTGGTTATCAATATCAAACAGATATGAAATAATTGTTTAAGATTTAACCGAAACTACGAAATATAACATACATTATTAAGAATTTTGTGACATGAGTTTTATATTACGCGGATTCAAGATTTTTGAAAGGGGGAAGTCATTGGTGAATCACATTTTCTGCGATCAAAGGGGAGATACTCCTTTATCCGCCATAGAATCACATTGAAAACATTATAACAAAAATTCCAATAACAATTGATACTGGCATGACCATTGTAACAGAATATGACAAACACTGTCACAATAACATTTGAACACACACAATCACAAGGAAATCAATGTATATACACTTAGTTAAACGCTATTTTCATTTCTTTTGACTTGAGCTTCATTTTGTGTTATTGCAGTACATGAATCAGTAATAAATACATTTGTTAGATGTTAGATTGCAATGCTGTCATGTTATCAATAATTTTATAAGTTGATACTTCCCAAACAATCATAAAGGTACAAAATACGAATGTTTGATATAATCATCTGCATTTTTACTTGATAGAAACAAATCTGTATTTAGAGTATACCCGGAAAACTTATAAATTTATATATAACTAACGTATTAGACATTTTACATAAATTGATATAGGTGAAGCAACATGCTAGTTTTAATTTAATTTTTTCCTAAGTAAAAGAGTTATTTAAGGAGGAAGACCTAGGTTAAGGGAAATAACTCTTAAAATCATCAGTACGTTTGTGTCAACCATTTTCAAAAATATATTCTAAGCTTCTAGGTTACATAGATTATTTTCAATCTGTTTCAGGTAAATGCTTAAAATACATTGATGAACTCGACTTTTACAAACGCATAACTGATTTACAGTTATCTCCCTGAACCAAGGTCTACCCCCTTAAACTTTGAAATATTTCCGTATGTATAACAAATCGCTGATATGTATTCTTGATCCTAGAGATAGTTAGAATTTAGGTTGCTTCTGCATATGACCTTTTAGAGAAAGACGTGTATTTGATGTAAAGGTTGTATTGTGATAAATGGTATAAAAAGAAAAACATCTGACCATAAATATTATAAAGTAATGAAGAATATCTATTTACAAAATGATGTTTCATTTATTAGTATGAGGGATTTGATTGGCGGTTAAGTAGTGCAAAACTTAACAATGATTAAAATGTTAATTTGTAGCAAGACATCAACGATGCCATATATGAAAAAAATGAAATTAATAAAATGCATAAAAAACATGCAGATAATATTTTTGTTTAATGAGATTTACGTGTAGTTTCGAACAGGTATACTTTGAAACTCTCAAAACATAAACAGAAAATTCTAATGCAATTATTTTGTATCAATGGTTCTGATTGGACGACAGTTAGCGTAAAACTCTCTATCTCCTTGCCTGTAACTAAGGAAGCCGATATTTTGAATTGCTGAATGTATTGTCATGTAATTTCTACAATAACAAGCCAAAAAAACTCACATGTTGCACCTAAAAATCTTCTTTTTATCAAATTTTATTACATTCTGAAGTGGCACAGAAGCTAGAGAACGCCCGGTGTTTATGTTTGACGCAGGAAGCATACCGATGACGTCACTTAGTGTAGGTACCAAAGAAGATAACATCTTTTCGCGGAATTTACTTTAATGAAGATTTTACCCTGAAATAATTATGAACTTGTTTTGCATTAGAATAAGGATAACTGTATTGTATTTGAAGCTTTGCGGACGTCCATCGGTAGTTGTACTGTCGCAAATACCCTTTTATCTGTCTCCTCTACGCGTCGCCAGGCAAACTTAATTTGCGACAGTAAAACTACCGATGGACGTCCTTAAAGTTTCAAATATAATACAGTTATCTCTTAAGTGGTAGAAGGGAGACCAACTATACTAAATGGGTATTAAACTCATAAATTGAAAACAAATTGAAAAGGCGATGCCAAATTTCGATTAACTTTATTTTATATATTTATCTTTTTAGTATTTCTACTTTAAAAAAAAACCAAATAAAGTAACGCAAAAGGTTGTGAAAATAATGAAACTTATGGTTAAAATCACAAAATATTGCAACATGACTGCATGTTTATGATATTTGCAAATTTTGGCATATTCTAATTAAAGTGTGATTGGTGACGTAAGGGTAAAATACTATTTACAAGCGAATTAAGGCGACAGTTGTTTAACAATGTTCAAGTCTGATGGGAACTCGATAAAGCTAAGAAGTGGGTTTTAGTTTCTAAAAGATTGAAAGAATATTAACAAATGATTTACGAAGAGAGTAGTCTACCAATGTTCAGGATTGTTGAAAAATAATGAATTTGTACACTTCATCACAAATACATAACATGTTTCATCTATCTGGTTTTAATATATCCACATGTTTCATACAATTGAAGACAATGTCACATCTAAGTATAGCATTTACCTTTAATTAAATAAAGGCAGGGTTTACAATGATATCAACATGAAAAATTACACACATACATGTGAAATATGGTTGTATAATGATAAACTACAAATTTTCTAATTATAAAATTTAAAATGTAAATGTATTTACCATTCATCCAGCTAAGACTTTTTTCTATTAACCATTTATATTAACCATTCATATTTATGAAAATCCAACACTCAACATGAATATTGAGCAAAGGTAATAGTTACACTTTCAATTTTCATTTACAGTATTATACAATTGTTTTAAATTAACCTCAACCGTATATATTTGGATTAATCGGCAAGGTTTTATAAGTGGTTAAAAAAAAATGTGTACAATGCGTACATTTAAGTTAAATTTTAAATGAAAATACACGATAAATTGTTAACATATTATGTTGAAAAGTTTTCAAATTTCTTATTGTACCGTATACTGATAAGCATACAGATACCTATCTATTATTCAAAAAACGAATATTTCATTTAAGGATTTATTATAAGAATAATTTTGAAGAAAAAAAACATGACTTTATCCACATTATCCAAATGTAATCAGTTAACAATTGATATCTGACTTCAATATATTACATTACACATTATTCAGTAAATGACTAAATTTTCATTTCTAGAACTATTGTGCAATCCACTTATATTAACACTTTTAATGGATTATTTCCACATGTTTTTGTCTTATAATCACAGAACTGTTGATATTGTTTCACATTGCTGAACGCCGACCTTGGGATTCGGGTAATAATGTCCTTATCACATGCACTTCAATTACAAATTGTGATGTTTCGCACACTTAAATTATTAAAGCCAACAATATCGCAATCTTTTAAAGTCAGAACTTCATCTCCATAACTATATATGTGGAATTGTTATTTAAGGAACCAACAATTACACCAGGGATTTATTTTGATTAATTTTCGTCCATAATGGTTAAGTAACCGGATTAGGTCGGACATTATTGAAAACTCATACTGAACTTAATGTTTTCAAATATCACAGAATTTGTGTCATTATCTCTCTCCTTCCATTGGTTCTTGTTTCTCTTGTTCTAATGCTTCCTTTCTTTCTTCATATTTCGCTGATGTACCATGATAACATTCGTCTAGAAAATCACCCATTGATTTATATAAATGTTCCTTCGTATGTCCACCATTTAAGCCATGTTGTTGATCTGTATAAAACTGAAATATCGAACAAATATTTAAGAACAATTCTGTGTAAGATCACTTATTTAATATCCATATATATTCGTATTAAAAGTGCACGATAAAGACGATTGCTTATAGGGAAAACTCCAAATTGAAGGCTAGTTGCGAAAGGCACTCACTGCTCAGCAAAACAAAAATGATTTCAAAAGTAATCTAGATACATCTAAAGAGCACCAAAATATACTCAATATATATAAGGCAGAAACAATAAACAACTGCTTCTGGTATACATCAGACTTTCTGGCTGATTGTACATGGCTATTGCTTAGATGTTTTTGTGAGCATAATGACTTGTGTTATTGATAAGTATATTATTGTGCTGATGGTTTTTTTTCTCTCTCCGATTTATAATTTATGAATGCCTCTGGTGTTTTAATAATTTTCCAAATTTTCAACCAAAATTGATGTGTCATATTTACAGATTGACCAGAGAGTCTTGGTGAAGTGGCTAGAGCATCGGACTACTAACATAAAGGTTCCTGGTTAATTACCCGTTCCGGGGAGAACATTTCAGGGACTGAATTTTCGGCTCTCTTTGACACTATTTGCGAGTATGGTCTTGAGAAAACAATGATAGTCCGTCAGAAGGGCAGGATACATGGCTGACCCGTGTTAAGCGAGAGCTATATCCCTTGCACGTTAAAGACACCCTCGAAAAAGAGCAGTCTAATGCCGCTACAAGGCAGCAGTCGCACCTGCAAAGTGCAAAGGGATTAATAGAAGTTGCAAAACTTGTTTCCCAATCCACTATAAATATAATATGTTTAAACTAACATGTCTGACATTGTTTACTAGATAACATACCTGTTGAGTAAAGTAAACATCTTCCTCTTGTAAAGCTTTCATTAACTGAGCAGAATTCTGGAAGTGCACATTATCTGCAACGAAAATTATGACGCTACAACTATTGATTGAAAACTAATTTAGGAAGATAATAGTGATACTATTAACAGTTATAAGAAGACGAGGTATGAGCGCAAATGAGACAACTCTCCATCCAAGTCACAGTTTATAAAAGTAAACCATTATAGGTCAGAGTACCGTCTTCAACACGGAGCCTTGGCTTACACCAAACAGCAAGCTATAAAGGGTCACAAAAAAATACTAGTGTAAAACCATTCAAAAGGGAAAACCATCCGTCTAACCTATATAAAAAACAAGAAACGACAAACACTTATGAACCACATCACCAGACGACAGCTACTGAACATCAGATTCCTGACTTATGACAGCTGCAAACAATTAATATTAACAGTTTGCATAGGTACCCTGTTGACATTAATCATGTTTATTAGAAATCTGTGATCAGTTTGTAAATTAACATGTATATGTATATATCTACGAAATACAGACACTGTCAAATATATCAATGTTAGTACCGATCATCGACATTTAAATCATATACTATAGTTGTCGTTATACCTTTTTCATATTAAATTGGCTTACATCTAGAAATTTACAGTGAGAACTGATGTTTGAACTGACATTACAAATTCCTTTTATCTATCTTAAGTTTTTGTATTTTATACTGCACATTATATTTTTTCTTATAATCACAGTACCGGTATTGTTTATAGCTTTCCTCGACTCCCAGCTGCCTGTTTCGTCTTTTTACTACATAAATTAATTCTCAAGATATTAATTGTGTTCAAAGTTATTGATCTAAGAGCTGGGTATAGGTAAGTTTTAAACAATCTTTATTATATTGATTGTTGGCATTCAAAAACAAGTTAAAACGTCATAATAAAAAAACATACCATCTCCAGTTCCATGGACCAACATGAACATAACATCCTTAAAATTCCTGGCATACTGTAGTACTGAGCTTGTCTGCAAATAACACGACACATATATCAATTGACATACATACTTAATATTACTTTAAACAACACTTACATATATATCACTATCAGTGTTTGAATTTTGTTTAATTTTACAAAATAATGATCACAATGCACATTTTTAAAAGTCATTATGTCTTAATTTGTTCTTGTTTCAGAGAAAATCCTTAGGATTACAAATATACTTTTCCTTCATTGTAGAACAAGGGAAAATCTGTTCAATGTTTCTTAACATTTTGTAATATGAACACAAGTCTGTTCACGTTGCAATTAAATTTCGTTTTATACTGCAACTAGTTGTGTTTATTTCGTCAATATAGTAACATAGCTATATTTTGTATAATGTCAATTTCATCATCGAACACTTTCTCGACAATAAGGGGTTCATTAAGGGATGAAATAAGTTTGACAGTTGTGTTAATTTTTAAAAAGCTATCAATGTATTTGTTTAAGTTGCAGTATAAAAACAATATTAGGTCAATGTCATAAAAACATAAACTTTTTTGTACTCAGCGCAAAACTGTGGAAGGGCTCGGTAGAACCTCGCCCTTCCCAAGTTTCTCAGCCTCATACAAAAAAATTCATATTTTTCTTTCGATGACCTTATATTCTATATTGATTTCTACCTGATGTGAATAATTCAAGTCAAAACACGAGTATTTGTAAATCATTACATGTTCGAATATATTCTTAATCTGTTTAACCTGTATATCACATTTCAACATTTCGGCAAGACAGACAGTTATTATGTTTGTATTCTTATGAAACGCCATGAAATTAATTAACGACTATAAGTTATATGAAGAATAAGCAAAAATTGGCACAATAAAGGTTGAGGCATTCTGCAAAGTTAATGAAGGGTGCCAAAATTGTGATCTCAAGAGTTCCACATGAAGTTCATTCCAAGAATAAAGTTCGAGTTCGAATTTGATATCCCATTTTGATATAATTGTTATTTAACTCATCTTTAGTTAACTATTTTGCAATTCTCTAGGATTTGGTGCTTATTTAAATTAAATAAAGTATTAATACAGTAGAACTTGCTTTTTGCTATTGCTTACATACTTAATTACCGTCTCCAGGAAGTTTCATTTAATCAATCAAGGTTGGATAGTATTAATTCCACAGCCCTGTTCTTTAATTAATTGATATGACTGGTATCTAGGATGCTAACCAATCATTGTACATAACTAGTTATGACTATTCAATCAAATGGTTAATTTTAGTTGTTGAAAATCGACTTACACTGTATCCATTAGGATTTTCTCTTGGTGTGTTCATATATCTCTCTGTATACACTGAATCTATCAAAATACAAGAGACAATATGATTAAAGCAAAATACATGCAAGTTATTTATCTTCTTAGTTAATATTACGTCCTCAGTCCTAAATCTTATGGCCTTATGGCACAACTGTTCTCATGGGTGCATCACAAAGTCAAAACGTTTGTGCTATTACCGATTTCGTGCATTCTTAAATTATCGTAATCGTCTTATTATGATACATTATCAACATGTTGAAGTATGAATGTGGTTCAATCTAAACAAATGAATATGTCAATCACAAAATCGTTGTATTTGATACATCTTTGATCACATCTTAGCTAATTTAATTTACTTAGGATTCCAATGTGCAACTGAAAAAAACCACTTTCAAACACTCTTTAATCTATACAATTTCAAAATAATTCTACATTCACCTTTCTCTCCTTATATGTGGTGGCCATCTTGAAAAATTGAATTTTTTTTCTGGCCAGCAGCGGAATTTTTATAAGTATCATTTAGTCAACCTTTATACCAAATTTCATGCTTGTATCACGATTTGCACAATTATGTCCATAATATCTCCCACTATTAGTTCGAAATGTTTTTGTTTGGAAAGGCCAGTTCAAAGTTAGGAGTAATAGTGATGTTTTTCTTTCCTTCTGTTGATTTATTTAGGACTGTGGTGTTTGTTAGTAATATCTCAGGCATAGATTACCTTAGCCGTATTTGGAATTGTGGTCTTCAACTTTATAATTGTTTGGCTTTCTATATTCGGTAAAAGCTCCTTAGAGCTTATGTTGTAGTATGTTTGTCTATATCCCGAATAAAATAAGTTTTACTAACTTACTTACTTACTTTTCTAACTATTTTGATCTGAGAGTCACCGATGAGTCTTATGTAGACGAAACGAGCGTCTGGCGTATTAAATGATAAGCCTGGTACCTTTGATATTAATACTTTTAACTTACCATAATATAACCAATCTGTTACTGGTGCCACAGATATACCACACTCGAACAATTCTTTTGGCTGTCTTCCAAGGACATTTGCAGTTAAATAACCACCATATGACTACATGAAAAAGATGAAAAATAATAACTTGATGATTTGAATAACACTGTTTTACTATAAGCGAAATACAACCTTGTTTAAGACATATATATTATATAAGTTTGAAGACTTTCTCTGTATGAGCACCTTTTAAAAAGGTACATCCGAAAGATATTAGACTTCTACCAATTAAGGTTTTACAAATTGTTAATGTGATTTTTAGATTAAATATATTTCTTTAAAATTACCAAAAAATGATAATTTTTTTATGTGCTTTACAGTGTTGAAAACGCAAACTTAAACAGGGACATTTTAATAATATAGTGCATACATTCCAAATATGAAGTTCTTCAAATGAATGAAACGAAGTGTTATATATTAATATTAAGCAGTATAATCTTTAGTGAAAAATTTCTGTATCTGTTATCCACGAACTTTGCGTATTTAAGGAACATGTTTCGACTTTTTGTTAGATCTTCAATCTGTAGTATATATAAATTAAAGAATTCTATGAAATATATAAACAACAATCATAAAAATAAGAAGGTGTGGTATGATTTCTAATGATACAACTCTCCACATTAGACCAAATGACACAGAAATTATCAAGTATAGGTCATCATACGATTTTCAACAATGATCTAAACCAATGTTACCCTACTGTTATCATTTTACTTACCCATCCCCAAATTGACAATTTACTTGATTCCACATATGATAAACTATCAAAATATCTGAAAAAAATAGAAAGCTAAAATCACAAAAAAATAAACTCCGAGGAAAATTCGAAAATGAAAGTCCTAATCAAATGGCAAAAAGAAAAGCCCAAACACATTAAATGAATGATGGATAACAACTGTCATATTCCTGACTTGGTACAGGCATTTTCTTTTGTAGAAAATGGTGGATGAACCTGGCTTTATATTTAGCTAAACCTCTAACTTGTATGACAGTCACATCAAATTCAATTATATTGACAACGATGTGTGAACAAAATAAACAGACACGATAGATACAAATGACAAAAAGAAGGGTACAGCAGTCAACATTGTGTTATTAACCTAATCATTATAAAACAAACAAAGGTAATAAATTGGCACAAAAAGGCATTCATTAAATTTAACAACCTTTTTATACATTTTGTATTGAATGTACTGATACTGATGATGTAACGTCATACAGACTAGAGGTGTGATAAAGCTTTTGTTACAGTGACTGATACTGTTGAGGTAACGTCAGACAGAGTAGAGGTGTGATAAAGCCTTTGCAACAGCGACTGATACTGATGATGTAACGTCATACAGACTAGAGGTGTGATAAAGCCTTTGTAACAGTGACTGATACTGATGTAACGTCATACAGACTAGAGGTGTGATAAAGCCTTTGTAACAGTGACTGATACTGATGATGTTACGTCATACAGACTAGAGGTGTGATAAAGCCTTTGCAACGGGGACTTATATCGATATCATCATAAATGGCTGATACAACACGATTGCCATTGACTGTATGAGTTTTGAACAGCGGTATACTACTGTTGCCTTTATTTTACAATTTATCTGTATTTACTACTTATTAGTATATAATTTAAATATGAATACTTACTGAGCAGCAGTTATTGTATCTTGAACTTCTATAGAACCAAGGTTTTTATACATTCTGTGTAAAAATCTATCTCCTCTAGCACCCGTTCCTCTAGCGTCTACGTAAGCCACTATGATATTTTTAGTACTAGCTAAATATGACGCCCATTTTATTTCAAATTTTTCTGTAACTAACTGCGAACCTGGACCGCCATACCTATAAGCAGAATCATATAGTTAAAGACTTATGAGTTCCAGCATTGCTCTTCAACTTCGTACTTTATTTGGCTTCTTTACTTTTGATTCGAGAGTAACTGATAGGTCTTTTGCAGAGGAAACGCGCGTCTGGCGCAAGTAAAAAAATTCTGTCCTGGTATCTATGATGAGTTTTATTTATAAACTTGAATGAGTGCTACGTTATTGTAGTTGATGTCCAAATTATTTGGCATACGATGTAAAAAGTTGAAAGAAAAGAAAGCATCCAATATTCTTTAAAAAGGTATATTTAAATATGAGGCCATGAGCATTCTATTCTGTTTATGAGATTCGGTTAGTACAATTATTCAATTAAAAAGTTTACTCTTTATTCTTATTTCATTTCATAAACGGTTAATAAGTTTGTCACTTATTTATGTTTTAACCCTTTCGGCTCACCTATTTTCCATTTTATGTGCTTTTGTATGAATTTTGATCTTTTAAATCTTTGTTTTGTCATGGCGTTGTCAGTTTATTTACATTCGCCTCTCTTTAACCTTAACATATTATTTTCAATTGTGTGTGTCATTTTTTTGCATTGAAAAATTTCAACACATCCTTTATCAAATATTATTTTCCTTGAAATTCGTAATTTAATAAGTTAACAGACATACATTTCAACAAGAATGTGTCCATAGTACATGGAAGCTCAACTCGCTTTATCATTTTCTATTTTCAATGAACCGTAAAATTGGGGTCAATTATGTATTGTGGCATTGAAATTAGAAAGAGCATATTATAGGAAACATGTGTTCTAAGTTTCAATTTGATTGGACTAACAACTTCACCAAAACAAAACTTTTAAACTGAAGGGGGACAGACGGACGGACGAACGGATGGACGAACTGACGCACAGGCAAGAAAATTTAATGCGCATACATTGGGCATAAACATACGTACACAGACATTAACAATGGATATGTGATAATTTCATCTTTATTCCATACAGGCGGTATCAACATCTTGGCATGAATTTCTGAAATAATAGCAAAAATTTAAGAAACCTGAAAAGTCATTCATATCCATATGAAAAGTGGTGCGTCGAAAAAAATACTTTTAAAATTCTGAAATAGAGTAAGAGAAAAGCCTTTATGACGGAGTTCATCTCATTAAATATATTTTTTAAGTTGACTAAAAATCTGTCATAATATTTTTACAGACTTTTTCACAACATTAAAGATAAGAAGCTTAATAGGCACACATAAATGAACTACAAACAAACGCTTTATCAACTCATTCAAAACTCAAAGAACTCTCCAGCAGGGCATCACGGATAATGACTGAAATCAATCTGACACAAGTTTGACGCCTACCATCTCCAATAGGATGACCGAAGTACTGCATCTGTGTCTTAACTCACGTGAGACACATTTTCGTTATCCTAGATCATTCAGATACCAGAATAGTAGATTTGGCTGTTAATATAGTGTGGTAGTAAAATACTCCCTATTGTGACATTTTGAGTTATGATTCCATGGCGGGTAATTCATCAATAAAACAATATGCTGAACCTGTTCATGTACCATATTTCTTTTCCTTGTGTCTATGTAATTTGGTCAATTGTTTCCACACTGTTTGCTTATTCAAAAATGATTTGATGGATTAACACATCAGTATCTACCCTGATTTCATATCTTCTAATTTGTTTTAATTTAAACAGTCATTTTGATTGTTCAAAACTGGCCCGACTAATCGATATTTTAAAGATACATGTTTAGTTGGCTAATCAATTTTTAGACAAATCCATCCCAATGAAATAAGTATTTTTCATTCGCATAACCTTAGATAAACTAAGATTCTTTCAGTCTATTTTTAGTTCTTTCTTTTCATATCAGTATGTATGGTAATTGAAATCTCGATTTTCGATTTGGATTGGTTGTATGTGTCTGTGTACATGGAGTGCAAATGCTTGTTTTTAATCTAAATTAAAACAAACAACTTACTTTCACCATCCTCTGTTTCAATATCTACAAACTTAATTTTTGGAAAGGCAACTTTATCATATTTTTTCCGTAAAACTTGATTGTCTTCTAACATGATTGCTGTAATGAGAAGCATTTGTTGCAGATATCATGTTGTTTAATCTAGTTTTATGAAGCAGAACAATATCAACTTCAGAATTAAATGTTTCGTTTTAATCATATCTTAGAGAATATAGTACAAAACTATAACAAAAATATTGAAGTCCTAGGTAAATTCTAAAACATTGCAAAAGGGGAAGTCCATCAAATTAACTAAAATGACCGCAATCAACACAAAAAAATTTACTCTAATAGTAATAAAACAAACATTACTGTGAAAATTCATGTATTGTAATTGAAGTTAAATCTCTATTGTTCACTTTATCATACACAAGAATAAAAACAAATTAATTCTATGAACTACTTACATATATCAGACATTGTTGATTTAAGTATGAAATAAGGAATGTCTGGACCTAGGCATCCAAGAATATAATATTTCCCAGTATGACTGAAAGAGGCTGTGACATATTGACATTTCTCATCAATGTCACATGACACACACTTAACGGTGGGTGTGAATGATGAAGATGGACTGTCTGTAGAGATACTGCAAATATAATATGAGAAATATAAGAAAATGCCTTCAGGAATATGACAGTTGTTGTCCATTCATTTGATGTGTTTGAGCTTTTGATTTCGTCATTTCATTAGGGACCTTGCGTTTTGAATTTTCCTCGGAATTCAGAATTTATTTTTTATATAAAAGATTTACATCATGCAGTCATTGTTATCTCCCTTACAACAAATAATATTTGCTTGATGGCAACATCCTTTAAATTCGCCAAATGGTATTGAGAAATTTTTTATTGTAATGACTATCGCCTACCTGGGGTCTTTGATTGTCAATTATGTCCGAATACAAAGTTTGTAAATATATAAAACATTTACAATTCGATAGTAATTTGTAATCTCCCTTTCCACTAAATATATTTGCTCGATGGCATCGCCATGTATATTCTCCAAATGTTATTGCACATATTATTGTATTGTAACAACTATCACATGTCTGGGCTCTCGGTCATAAAACTTTACTCAGTACTGTAAGTACAAAACAAGTGCTCGAAACACAAAATCCAGTATTTTGATTGGTTGATTCTTGAGTCTGAGTACAAAAATCGTGCCCGAAAGTTTATGACCGCAAGGCCTGGTGTCATGGTAAAGTTTTTCAATAATCCATAATGCAAAACGATGTCCGGATACAAAGTTTGATAACAATTAGACAAGCTATTGTTAAAGAAGCCTCGTAAAGAGGTACACAATTCGTATATTTACTGTCATTCCCGTATTACAGAAAAAACTCCCCACTCATAGACTAATCCCTCAATTATAGGCAATGTTATTTTTCATTTGCGCTTCAAACCACATCTGTTCGTCTTATAACAATACAAAAGACACAGTTGAATAAGACCACAGATAAAAAAGGAGTTTTAACTGAACGTATTGATTACATGATATTATAAATGTCAAAATTTGACGCGATATATTGACATATTAAAAATTAAAGTTAGATATAATGCAAGTTATAATTTTATCTTAAAAACTTATAGTTTGACTTACCTATACAAATGCCTTTTTCTTGCGTCTCCGGGAGTTGCTATGAAATACACCTCCCTTAACTCATCATTAATACCAACTATATCTGTCACTTCGTATTGTCCATGGGTAAGAAATCTTCTGATCCCAATATTTCGAGACAACTGCTATAGAAAATCCTCAATATTAAATGTTAGCTAATAACATGCCAGGTAGCATCCACATATGATAATAGGGAAAAGAGGATGAAAATGGGATGGATGTTAAAAATGGTTTTATGAAATTTCTTTTTGAAAGTTCTAATTTCAAAAATTAAATTTGATAGGACGAAAACAGTTATTGGAGTAGTCATATATAAGCAAATAATGTATTATTTTGCCACACCATTGATTGTTTGGGCATGTCTGTGTGATTATATGTATACGTTTGACAAATGTCTCACAAAGATCGAAAGCTAAACCGTAAGTTTTACAGACTTCTAGCTAGTTGACCAGTGATTAATGAGTAGAAATAAAAGCAAAATTCCATGTATATTTAGAACCAATCAGAGGATCGTAAATACTACATTTATTCTGATGTTTTGCAATTGTTATTTTTCAATAATTATAATTACATCCCTATTAACAAAAAAAGATTTAATCAATATGGTCGAATACAAACAAGGTTGTTTGATTATATGAAGTCATGTATATGGATATAGAAGACTCGCAAAGGAGACAAAATGACAACTCATATATTAAGCTGTCATTCCATTTTTTAGCCCAGTAATCAGCACTAATGTGTTGACATGAATTATCATTGATATGGTAATAATTTATAAAAATAAACTGTTAACAAGGCTTTACATTTTTGAAATACTAATGCTTTTCTACCAATTGAATAGATTACCTTAGTTGCATTTGGCAAAGCTTTTATGAATTTTTGGTCCTCAATTCTCTTCAAATTCGTACTTTATTTGGCCTTTTTAACCTTTTTTTTATTTAAGCATCAATAGATCTTTTGTAGACGAAACGCGCGTCTGGTGCAAATACAAATTTCAATTCTGGTATCTATGATGAGTTTATATTCAAAGATATAAGTATCATAACTTTGAATTTGTTCTTGCCAGGTGGTCCAAATGTAGCGTTCAGTGTTGGGCTCGAAAGATTCAAGGTTGAAAATGGAACAACCCTATTATTTCGAAGATTCAAATCAATCTTTGCTAAGCTTTATGAATTATGTTGAATTGCAACTTATTACCAAAATAACGACGACAATGGTAGTTTGCAACAACCAGATATCTTATTTCATACTTCACTAGTGTTAGTGATAAATGAACATTATAATCATATATATATTTACATTTTATATGTACTAAATTAAAAAAAAAAAATCATCTCAACCTCATCAAATATAAAAATGTCATATTTGTTATATAATTTGCGTCTTTTCTATTTAGCATTTACAAGCTAAATGAGTTAGCAAAACTAAATAAAACTAAAAACAAAAGACAGGTGCATTCCTCTATAAGCTGTTTGATACGTAATATAATTAGTATGTTTTTGCATATTTCAGTTTTCGGGGATAAAAGATTATTAAGAGTGAGATAAAGAAATAAAGTAATCGAATTAAGATGAAATCCTAATGAGTTAGATCAGGTTTATTAAGAGAATAAAAATTTTTTTTGTATATATTATTTGTCGCAAAGATGATGCAGTATCAAATTTCGAAACAAAATTCAATCAATAATAAATAAAAAAAAAACATGGACGGTTGCGGAAGGGTTAAAATATTGTTGGTTTGTTTATTTTAGATACAGTAACGATAATCCAGTTGTAAGCCTCCATAATGGAACTCATAATAACTTGATTTATAAAAGTTTATTAGTAGTAAATTAATTAATATGTGTGCGCATGCTTGCATATCAATGTGATATAAGAAGAGGTTAGGTCGGATTAATCAAAACAGAAACGACTAAAAAAGACGCCATGTAGTTTAAGTTATAGATTAGAAGATTTTGACATTATCTGTTTATCAATATAACATAAAGTTATAAAAGACTTTCATTTGAAATATGAAAAATGACAATGAGTTAAAATAAGGAAAATAGATAGGGATAACTCGAACAGGTGAATTATGTAATGTGAAGAATTATGGATTAGGTAAATAGATGTGAATGGGTGTGAATAAATATTAGGATGTTGATAAAGAAGACATTTGCCAATCCATGTAAAAAGATTATAAGAAACACAGCGTTAAGAACCACAGAAGCATAATTTAATACTAGTACTTTTTGTAGTATTTATATGAATAACTCATGTATCAATTCAGTGTTCAGTTTAATTCAAGTATTTTTACTCTCATTTTTTTCAGAACTATTAAACCTTTGTATACTCGTACGCCTATCTTTCGTAATATTTTTTTTAACCCACATATTTATAAAGTTGTTAGATTGTCATAGTTGTATGTCCTCTTCGTTCATTATGGAACCATGTTAAATCTATCTTTTTTAGATAAGGAAATGCGTTTATCAAGTTTTGTTTTATATCAAATGGCATTATAATAACATCGCAGAAAATAACACAGTTTTGTCGACAATGACGTTTATGGTGTTGATTTTGAAGGGATCTCTGGAGCATTCTTGCGCACGATGATTGAACAATAGATTGCATAGGACTTTTAACTCAAACCACTTTTCTTAAAACCACACCAGGACAGGCACTTGTCTGTCATCGAGGTGCACTCATAAAGGGAAGCCTGCTGTTCACTTATCATGTTTGCCGTGGAAATGCAAATTTATTTATTGACTTCTTGCATCACCGTCATATGATATTTCAGTGCCTGTAGAAAATTCTCACAAAAAGAATTTTCAATTGATAACAAATATAGTATTGGTTAATTGGTTTGGATTGGCAAACGGTTGAATAAAAAAGGTGGTTTTACAACTTAAAGGAGTTGTTAAATGAAGGAATCTTCGTTATACCGGGTATAAGGCTTAACTGTCAGTTGAATATATTGATTTGAATAGGAAAATAATCAAATAAAAACAGGTTGTTCGACAATTTAACGTTCAAAAAATGAAATTTCATTAGAGAGGGGAACACTTTCGGTGTAATTAATCGATTTGGATTGGCAAATGGCAAATACATTAGGGGAGGGGGGTTAAACCACATGGCAAAAAGATGGTTAGACAAACTTAAAATAGACGTTAAACGAAGGAATTGTTAAAAATGTGACTACACAACAAACCTTGCCGATATTACTCACGGGTAACTCCACCATGGCAACATGTTTAAAGTACCCGGCTTTCCCATCTTTATTCGGCATTAAAGTTAAATAATCTTTCCCATTGGCTGTAAATAATGGTGGCGTATCCTAGAAACATAAACAATATTGATTAGAAAATTGTTGAGCTTAACACATATATAATAGTTTGTTTACTGTATTTTTTGTTTGTTTATTGCTAAAAAAGTTTTTTTTATTACAGAAACTAGATACTACTCTAATTGGTCACTAACAAACTAAGATTTTATAGGAAGAAAGTAAAAACAAAAAATAAATATATTCAGAGTGAATTAATCAGAAGTTGAGTGCAGAATTTGATATCATTGTATAACGCAGTTAAGTAATGAAGATTGATTTGAGTAAAATACTGTAACATTTCATATTGTTATGTTTTAAAGAAACTCATCCATGAATATTGCTTACCATTTCTATCCATCCTCCATTTACTTCCTCTTCAAAGTTCTAAAACAAAGATTTAAATATCTTAAAATCAACTACCAACCTCCAAAATTATATTATACACAGATGATACTTCTATTACTAAACTAAATGAAAACAGCAGTAGCATTCCACTGTTCATTAGTCAAAAATCGCTCAAGTTATAAAATGTATTTTCAATTTTCAATACAAATACATATGTTACCTTTTGTAGCTTTTGTACTGTCTTTAAATCAACTCAATCTCAATTTATCAGTTGCAAAAAAAGTTCCACTGCCTTTTCTGTAGACATATACTTACCAAACTACACTGCCCATTAATGGCAGTGCACACTGTAAATAACGTTCTATTTTGTGCTCTGTTGACCCATGTCACTAAAAAGTATGTATCATCTCGCCAGGATACGGTGGTGAAATAATGGTCTCTACATTTAAAAAAGAGAATACAATAAAATACAAATAAAAAAAATAAATGATGTTTGACTATTTCAAATTCAGGTTGTACTTCAAAAGTTATCTAAAAATGGTCATATTTAGGTTTCACATACATATATTTACCAGATCATAGCAAATGCTTTGATGTGTAGTTTATAAACAAAATGACTACAATTATATTGTAAGAGTAAAAATTTTACTTACACATTTAAAAACTCGTTTGGCGCTTGTACGTCAAAGGTTTTACCAGTCACTAAGTTATGAACTTTTAGTTTGAATGTTGGATTTGTCGCACCAGGCTGAAACAAAACATACATACTGAATCTAGGGTAATACAAATTATATCCTTAATATCCCACACCCCATAATGCAACATTTGAAGAGTTGTAAATGAACGAAAATTCCTATTTACGAATGAAACAAAAAAAAAGTATTGACAGTGTAGTAATACAGTATACACATAAATTGTAACCTGAATAATCATATAAAAACATTTGGGCTAAGTAAGCTCATGATTGAAATCATTCGCTTATGACAACAATAGAAATTCTTAAATCTAAATATAAGATAGAGCAATGGATTCACTTTCTAGTTATATCATCGATTATTTCAAAATAAGTCGACAAGACCGTATAAACACCATATGACCGGCTAGCGGTAGTACATATGCAAATGGTACCACCTATTAAAATATGTTGTACTCGATAAAAAAAAACCCACATTGTATTAGTTATCAAAGGTATCAGGATTATTATTTAGTACGTCAGACTCGCGTTTCGTCTACATAAGACTCACCAGTGACGCTCATATCAAAATATTTATAAAGCCAATCAAATACAAAGTTGAAGAGCATTGAGGATCCAAAAAGTTGTGCCAAATACGGCTAAGGTAATCTATGCCTGGGATAAGAACATTCTTAGTTTTGTGAAAAATTCAATGTTTTGTAAAGAGGAAATTTATTTAAATAAAGCCAAACGAAACAAATATCTACTTTGAATGGTTGTGAAATCAATTCTGACAATCAGGAACACCGATTATAATGCATATGATGTACATGTAATGATGGCCGGAAATTAGATGACTGACAGTATTTTTGAATTTATCCAAAAAGGAAATGATCTAAAACAAATACAGTACCTTTGGATAAGCTATTCTTTTCATTTCACCGTATTCATTGGTTGGATCACCATAATAAGGATACATGTATTTTTTCACTCCAGTATCATTAAACTGGGCATATAAAATATGGGTTGCTTCCTGCGACCACCATATTGCACTGTCTGACATCAGTATCTCTTCTACAAAAATATGGTATAAAATAATGATATATCGTATGACAATCTAGAATATGGTATAAAATAATGATATATCGTATGACAATCTAGAATATGTAAATAACATCGACCAATTTCACTGTCAGACATAAGTATCTCTTCTACAAAAATATGGTATAAAATAATGACAATCTGGAGCATGTAAATAACATCGACCAATTGCACTGTCAGACATCAGTATCTCTTCTACAAAAATATGGTATAAAATAATGACAATCTGGAGCATGTAAATAACATCGACCAATTGCACTGTCAGACATCAGTATCTCTTCTACAAAAATATGGTATAAAATAATGATATATCGTATGACAATCTAGAATATGTAAATAACATCGACCAATTGCACTGTCAGACATCAGTATCTCTTCTACAAAAATATGGTATAAAATAATGATATATCGTATGACAATCTAGAATATGGTATAAAATAATGATATATCGTATGACAATCTAGAATATGTAAATAACATCGACCAATTGCACTGTCAGACATCAGTATCTCTTCTACAAAAATATGGTATAAAATAATGATATATCGTATGACAATCTAGAATATGTAAATAACATCGACCAATTGCACTGTCAGACATCAGTATCTCTTCTACAAAAATATGGTATAAAATAATGATATATCGTATGACAATCTAGAATATGTAAATAACATCGACCAATTTCACTGTAAGGTGTTTTGATACCAATTTTGTTTGAGCTTTTGATTTTGCCATTTGCATCGGGACTTTCCGCTTAGAATTTTCCTTGGAATTCGGTATTTTTACTTTTCACTAACCCTCAAGTCAGCACTCCTCTACTGGCTCGAGAGACCTTTGATAATCAAGTTCCCAATGTTATCACTAACCCATAAGCCAGCACTCATGTGCTGACTATACATGCTGACTTGCGATATCTTTGAAAAGTCATTTTGTGTTAAATTACTATACATAAATTTTGAAAAATTCAACGGTTTAACCTAAGAAAAATTGACTCGAGTTTGAAATATTCAGTTTTCAATGCCCTACATTTTTTTATTTTGCCGTCCAACTTGTTTTTACTCAAATGCTAATGTTGAGTCTCGTGTGACAAAACAACACACATGATGTACAAAACAATAAATCTAGAATATCAAACGAGTTAATAGCAACTGAGCCTATAAGTCAAGAATAAAACAGATTAAAATGAAGTTTTTTTTTTAATTACACAAATGAACGGTATCTTTGCCGCAGCACTCTAAACGGAAAATACCGGTGAAGGATAAATACTGACAAAAATATAATCTGCAGGTAAAATTCTTTAATTGCCCTCATCAAGCTGATTTGATAAATCAGGATGTCTATTAAGTTTGAAACTCTCCATGCAAGATAAAACGATTAGTGCAAAATCTTATTTTCTGAATATTTTCATTTTAATCCGTTTTCCCTCGGTTTAAGTTCGTAACACGAATTTCTCTCAATTGGTTGATGGCTTTTGAACAACTACTGTTGCCTTTATTTATATACTACTTTTCCAAAAGGTCAACACATTAATAATAAACAATAATTTCGAATAAAATGATCTAGTTGGATTAATAATCCTATTTTTTGTACAAGTAGTTAACTTCAACATTTTATCAAAGAATATTGGCATTGACTGTAACAGTTATTATGTATGTTGTGTTCCTCTTGATTTTAAAATGATTCATGTATATATGAGACCCCTCATTGAGACTCCTCATGGGGTGTCCCATATATATGAGACCCCTCATTGAGACCCCTCATGGGGTGTCCCAGTAATCACAGTTGTTTTGCCACTATCTTCAAATAATCATTAATATATATATTTTTAAATAATTTAATTTTAGATGTAACGCGTCTTCTGATTGGCTGACGTTATTTTGTTATGAGCCCATAGACATAATTTAGTCATGTGACCGTGACGTCATCAACGTTTTTTATGGTTTTCTACGGTTTAAAATGGAATTTAGAATTAAATTATAAGAAATGACTATAATATTTTTTCTGTCTATTCGAAATAACATAAAAAATGTGGTGCACACTGTTAAATAACCCGCTACGCGCGTTATTCAGTGTGCACCAAATTTTTTATGTTATTTCTTCATAGACAGAAAAAATATTACAGTCATTCCTTAAATAATACAGTCGCAGATAATCATGAAATATTTAGCCTGGTAATCAAATAATCACTATAAAAACGGGTAAGTAATCACATCATCTCATATGTTATTAATATCTACCTTCGTATACCCAATCAGGAATTCCATTGAATATTTCCTCAGTAATTCCATCAGATGTCACCTGTTTGGTTTCTTTCGTAATGATATTTTTATAGTATATATTATTATGTTGCACAAAAACCTGAAACAAAAATCGTTTGCATATGATCTAAAACCATTAGTGCGCAGAATTAAATCAAATTGAGAATGGAAATGGGGAATATGTCAAAAGGGCAACAACCCTACAAAATGGCAGACAATAGCCAAAGCCCACCAATGGGTCCTTAACACGGCAAAAAAATCCCACTGAATGTTCAATTAATTCTGAAATAAACATGTATTAAAACTTAAAACTATAAGTTTATATAAAAGCTCTGTGTTCTTACATTTTCCAATGTTTGATTAGCCGTTGTGACCGTCTGTTGGGAGACCAACTCCCTTGTCATCTACGATTTTGATGAAATAATGTACGAGTTACCAAATAATATTTCGATCCTATAATTTTCAAGAAATTACGAGTAAAGAAATAAAGTCAAACTTGGTCTTGAAATCATAACATTGAAGTCAGTTTTTTATACTCCAAAATCAACCAATAAAAATTCTGGATTACATGTTTCGAGCATGCTTTTCTGCTCCGAGCACTGAGCATAGTTTTATGACTTCAACTCCTGCAAGATTAGTCTATTGACTAGAGAAACCTGACCTAAGATATAGATATTCTTTGAGTTGAGTTTCAAAAGGAACATTAAAATCTCACAAATCATGTTTATACCCGCCGCAGTGTTGCCAATACAGGAACCTCTGGCCTATTTCAGTGTTGTTATTTTTTTATTTTTATTTTAGTTCATTAATATATTTCGGAGTTAATTGTGACGTCAATTTTGAACTACGTTGAACCAGTATACAGTTTGGTTTATGGGCCAGTGGAAGCCCACTACAGAATGGAGGATGTTTTCCCTTTGTTGAAGACCCTTTTGTGACCTTGTGTTGTTTTCTGCTGTTTAGTCGGGTTGTCGTCTCTTTCACACATTCTCCGTTTTCATTCTCAAATGTATAACAGGTGCAGCTACAGAAGGGCCATAAGAATGTGAAATGACAGGGAAGGTTTTTTTTATCCTGTGTAATATTTATATGGGGACGAAGTTTCCTATTATGGTTGAAAAATCAATAATAATAAAAAAAAATCGGGAAAATTTCCCGAAATTTTCATTCTACTAATGAATTTAAATTTTTTGAATTCCCGCATTTGCGCAGAAACCTACTTCCTCCTTCCGGTCTCGTTGTCATGAGACTTGAGTAGTCTAATAAAATATAGGAGCTCAAGGAACACAATACCATTTTTGATATTCTTTGTCTTTGATATGAATAAACGTTACCTGATGATTGCGTGTCTTTGTTTACATTGAATATGACGTGAGAACTTAAATAAGGTCACAACTTAAATCCCTAACAACAGAACAAAATCGGAATGTTACGGTATTTTTGTTTCTTTTTTAACAGATTTTGAAGTTAAAATAAGTCTTAATTAAAAAATAATAATTCATATAGACTTCGCCCCCATCACAGATAATGCCTGCCTCAATTTAGATTTGACTATATACGATATTCAGTTATTGTTTTAAACTAATCGTTTTATCAGAATTTCATCAAAATGGTTCATTTCTACGTGTTTTGTAAAAAGTATTACCATAAAAAAAAAATGTAATTAGCACCATTGTTCGGCACTAAAGCAAACCAAAAACGTATGATCAACAATCGGCACACTGGGGATTTAATGTAATCAATTTCAAATACTATCCTACATAGTTGTATCATTGTCCACTGTCAAACATTAAAGAGGTTTGATAATAATAAAGCAATGGGATAACTCTTTATCTTTAAACGTTATTGGTTTCCTTGTACATTGAGCAATCATTACTTACCACAGCTGGTCCTTTTGGGGCCCATCCGATGTACTGTAACACATCCTCGTTCTTATATCCTTCTAATGGTACATATGTCCTAAAACGAATCAACATCATCATATTTACATTGCGAAACAACTGTGTAAACAAAGACTAGTAAATGAATTTTAGTCTTTGAATCTCATATAGATCTTATAAATTTATCTTAAATATTAAAACAATATATTTCAGGATTGTTCAGTCTGTCAGACCTAACCACTGCGGTAAGTTCAGTATAATTGAGACACTTTGAATTCGCTTGGAATTAATTTAATTAAAACTGTTGAAACCTTTCGCTGGCAGTCAAATCAATATTTTCGAGAAATTTCGCATGAAGCAGTCAAGTCAATATTGTTAAGAGATTTCGTTCACAGTCAATTCAGTACTGTTCATAAGCCGTTCTGATAATTTTGTATGATATTGATGAAATAATAGACAAGAACTACTAAACAGTTTGAACAAAGAGTGAACAAATCTGATTGTCTGCAAGCCTATTGCATGAACAGTAATGAATTAACCGTAGTGAATAAGTCTGACAATTTACTGAAAGACTGAAACTTCTTTTTAAGAGCTGTTCAGATTAAAATGACCATTGCATATCAAAATTGGTCTACTAGTGAAAATACTTCCAAATTGCATGACGAGCGAAGCAAGTATTACAGGAGATGCTTACCATTGTTGCATGTTTAAGTTTCATTAGATTTTGATTGATGTCACTTATATGTGAATTTCGTGGGAATAGAATCACCACGATTTTAGATATTCAACAAAATGGAAAATTCCTAGAAAAATATTTTTCAGAATTAGTTCATTCCAATAAATACGGTATATCCATTCACCCGTACGTTTGTGTTCACATCATCTAAATCAAATAGATAGACAGTAATGAGGCTCCCACAGGGTACCCCCCCCTCAGGTCGCAAGGTCGCTTTTAGATTCGTCGAGAGGTCGTTTTTAAGGGAAATGTACAGGTCGCAGGTCGTTTTTCCCAACACAAAGGACGGAAGTCAGTCGGAGGTCATTGTTTTTCCAAATTTTACAGGTCGCAGGTCGATTTTAGAAGGCCCTCAGGTCGGAAGTCGCCTCTAAAAAGCCCAGAGGTCACAGGTCGTTTTTTGACCCTGCGGGAGCCTCAGTAATTTAAAAGAGATCCGTAGTATTATACCGTAAAAAGATCATGCATCTTTTTCTTTATATTCAGAACCTTATAATAACATAACAGTGGTCAAAGGTACCAGGATTATAAATCAATACGCAAGACGCGCTTTTCGTCTACATAAGACAAATCTACTCCTGGGATTTATGTTTTTTCGACAAATTCAAAGTTTTGTAAACAGGAAATATTTTAAAGTTACCATATAATTGATATTAATGTCAACACCGAAGTGCTGGGCTGGTGATACCCTCGCTGGGACGAAACGTCCATCAGCAGTGGCATATTCTTCATTTCAATCTATTTTCGTTGAAACAGTTAGCCCCACCTAGGCCCTCTTTCATCATTTGTTTTATGTACTGAAAAAAATTATGATAAACTAAGGCCAATCAATCTTCGCCAATCAGACCCACAGACTCTGTCCTATATTGATCACCCATAGTCAATCCATGAATTCTCTAATTTGGAGAGTGTCTTCATTTCTGTTCGACCATTTTTTCCCTTTTCTGTTTATTTCAGCACCTCATTATTCTTTATTCTTTATTTTTTCTCTACTTTTCTTTATTTTGTTTACACAATTAAATCATTTTGTGATATGTATTGTAAAACTATTATATATTAAGAGCAACGTTCGCCATCCAGACCCCTAGACTCTGTCCTATATTGATCAGTCAAACCATGAATTCTCTATCATCATCTAATGATCACTATGTTACAATGAAGGCATCAATAATACACAGTTTGATCTAGTATCGTTCTATTGACTGGATTACAACACAATATATAGCTACTATCGATTTCGCATTCTTCTTACACATAGTTTCAATTAGTTTACGTTAGGTTACAAATTTCTTACAATATTCATTTTCTTTTCTCTCATCAATAAAAACGATGATACTTCAAGAATGTTCTGAAGTAATTGATGATTTATCAATCCGTCTGCTATGTTTTTTGCTAACTATTTGTCTCAGTCATTTTTGTTCCAGTCTATCTGTCTTTCGCTCGCATTTCTAGGAACGACCGATGCTCTTCTTTTCATTATCCTGGAGTTATATAACTACGGTCGGCTATTCTCCCTATCCTCACGTTCTCATACAGTTTCTTGCTCCCTTAATTTGGTGCCCGTTATTTTTCATTCTACAAAAGCTTTGAAAATTTATGCTTTTTTTCCTTACTAATATTTGTAATCAGAACAAACATTATTAGAAGGAAAGCATGCATTGTTCTTGCCCGTTTCGGAGTGTAAGGGACTATGGGTAGTTGTCGTACCCGAAAATGAAAATAACGTCATTTCAATGGTTGAATTTCAATTGTTTATGACGTTTTTAACCAATTACAACGCTTCTGAAAGTGCATAAGATTCTGAAACGGCGAGTTATTTAGTCAACGTCAGAATTTATCAATATTATAGTTCGTAAATCAAACATTAATCATGTTAACTTACCCTGTGGACACATTGTAAAGACTGTACTTTGAAAGTGTGGAATGTCTGTATATCTAAGAAATAAATATTAGTATAAACGATTATATTTAACCACATTTACAAAATTTCAACTTCACACGGATGTGTTTTTTTTGCAGTGAAAGCATATCAATTGAATGAAATAAAACTACATTACAGTTACAAATGTGTATTGATTCTTTGAAACCTTCATCGTCGATTTAAGAAATGTTACATTTCAGCATGGATGCATTGTCATTCCAGTGTGCAAAGTATTTTAAACAAAACTGGAAAAGCGGCGCAAAATCTTTACTTAAAAGGAGTTTACACACAACATTGAAGCAATTTGATTAAAATACAAGTAATGTATACATGCCTACTTTCTGACCTGGCATTATACATCGACTAATTCAATTTCTGTCGTCAAATTTCAAAAGTGTGTATCATAACGACAAAACAAGGCAGAAAAACCTACACATGATTTTTATTTCAATCACAGAATTTCACACTTACATGTTCTGGTGCACCGGTTGTCAAAATGGCGTATTTTCGATCAGGTGACAATTTATAAACACCAGTGTCTAATGTTTTCTGCAAAGATAATTACATGAAGATGTTAGGACAATTGAATTGTATTACATTGCATTACAATGTATTACATTACATTACATTACATTTCATTGCATTATATGTACATGGTTGTACATTACACTAAATTGCATTTTATGTACATGTATGTACATTATATTACATTGCATATCATTAAATTACAGTAATATTTCGTTGCTTTACATTGCATGACATTACATTACATAATATGGCATAACATTGCATTGCATTTCATTGAAATTAGATCAGAGAATGAGTATAAAAAACAATTATAAATAGTCATCATTGAAATTTTAATGGTATATTTATAAAATGTGAAGTGTGTATTTAATGACAGTTTTATATAATTTTGTAATACTTACGAATACTGTACTTAAGATTAAGGTTACTGTTTCATTAGAAGTACAGTTGTATTCTACAACTGCGCCATCATCGTTTCTATAAACAAAAGCCTCGTCTCCTACAGAATAGAGAACAGTTGCATTGTTAATACGTAATTTAACGTTCTGATGAGGTATACAGATCGAATCGCTTAAAGAATATCAGAGGTAATTGTAATGAAACAATCGAAAGACAGACAAAATACGAACATAAGCCGCCAATATATGAGGGTATGGACGCTGTTATTCATATACGATTATTTAATTATTTAAGCCAGTTCCCTATCTTCTTTATTTTTAACCCTTAATCATTTTTCGTCATATTTTAGCATCCCATCATTTTCACTCTTTTTTTCTTCTTTTTAGTCCATATTGTTCATCTGATGTTCTCAAGTCTGTTAACCTCATGCAGACACAGACATCTAAATGTAATGATATGGGAACCAAAAAAAAAAAAAAAAAAAAAAAAAAAAAAAAAAAAAAAAAAAACCACAAACCTTAGTAAACTCGTGTGCTCAAATGGTGAACAATTTCAGATCCAATTGAACTTTTTTGAAAAAAAACTCCTGTATCCCTGTAACTTAAACAAAATTGACCCTCTGTTTGGTTCTGAAACATTTCTATTTCTAAATTGTCTTACCGTCTACCCACGTGACATACAGCTCTTTTGGATGAAACGATTGGTTAAGGTAATTTTCTAACGATAGTTTTTCTCTGTTGTCCTCCTCCTTCGAACCTAAATAAAAAGTGGAGAATTTAAACAAATATGAAATACATATAAAAAAAATCATGTTTTATTCAATATTTTTCTTATGATAACTGATTTCGTTGCAATTAAAATAAAATTAAAATAGAAATGAAATGATTCTGAAATTAAATCTTGACTACAGATGCAATTAAAAGAAATAAAATCTAAGCAATTAAAATGAGGTTTCAAAGAAAATGAACATACAAACTTATTCATTAAAGGCATGAATTATTTCTAAGATTCAATATAAATTAATGAAGTTTTATAAATCCAACTTAAGCGTACACATTTTTTTTTTGTATTTCGTATTTTAGTTTAACCAGATACACGTGTAATCAATACAGTCTACTAGTATTCATATCTATAAAATGCATTGCGGATGATATACCAAATTAAGCTGCGCAGATATGTGCAAATTAACCAATTATGAACAAAGTAGACAACAAAAAGGGTATATACATGTAACATTTATGCCTTTAGACATCTTTAAATATTTAAACACAGAAACTGCTTTGTATTTTATCGCCAACTTTGTTAAGAACGTTTTTCTGTATTTTGGTTTGTTCCTTGTTTACACACGCAGTGTGGGACATGTGTTTGTAAGGGTTCTATATTTACCAATCGATCAGGTTTGCAGAGTTAAGGAAGAAGTCAAATTTCACTCTTGTGAGTAAATGTTTCAAGAGTGGATCGAAACAACACGAGCCTCATTTTTAAAAAGATTCATTGAGTCTCGTTCTTAAAAGTAGTCTTTAGTTTGCATTTAACGTTAGTTTGTACAGATGTGATTTTATAATACTTTCTGATGCCTATTATTCATGCAGTTGTCCGCATATTGTTAACAGATAAATAAATATAATAGAATATAATGTGGTATGATTGCCATTTGGACAACTTTACTCCAGAGACCAACTGACGCAGACGTAAACTACTATGGGTCACCGTACGGCCTTAAACAATGAGCAAAACCCAAACGAAAAAGCAAGCTATAAAAGTCCCAAAATGACAATAGTAAACAATTCAAACGATAAAACTATGATCCAATAAAAAGGTTCCTTCACGCTGTCATGGAATCTCGATGGAATTTGAAGTTTGTTGATATTATGTATGTATATAACATACAGATAAGAAGTTCCGTAGTATTAACTAAGCGTGCATCTATAATTATATTTTTTGTGCGAGAAAGCAGGTGGCTTCTATCTACTGGCATACACCTATAACTACTAATCTATGCTGCTAACATCTAAACGATGAAAATATGAACTACTGATAATTGGCAAGCTATGCAATATCAACTTATCGATGGAAATATGTAATATATAGTGTTTATACTGATATTTGGCAAGCTATGCAATATTATAATTCTGTTGTTAAATAATTAATATACATCGTATCAACCTTTTTCAGAAATTAATATTACATAGTGCATTTTTAATCAAATTAATTAATGACAAATCAATCGATTGTCTGTCAAAGTATGCATTACGGACGGTTAAAAGTACATACCGGTATTAGGAATATGAGGAACCTATGCTTATATGCCACATGTGATGGTTGAACAATATACATCATTAAATCAAAATTGTAAAGTACATTTCTATAATTAAAAAAAAACGCTTGCTATTAGATGGATTAGGTTCTATCGTAGAAACAATTCATTATAATCAATATGTAATATGATTAGACTACTTTAATTTGATACAGTTTGGTTTTTATCGTTCTGGCAGTCAATTTTCAATCGTTTTTCATAGCTTTAACAGATAGTTGGCTTTCTCGTTTGAATTCACATTTTTTTATATTGCAGGGTCCAAAGTACCAATACGGTATAGGTCTTGCTCATTGTTGCGTGGGGGGGGTGTATATGTTATTTACATCCCTGTCCTTTTTATGAAAATAGACCTGCAAGATCCTGTACCAGAGGCTCTTACGTACTCTAATTCGAGACTTGCGTGACGGTTCAAACATGTCTGAACATTCAACTTAAATTATATCATAAAGCTACTTTTCTTTAACTTATTTTTTGTTTGTATTCACCTATAGGCTGATAGAGAGCCAACATTGGAAGGTAACAGACTACAAAAAGGTAGGTATGCAGTGGCGGATCCAGAAATTTTCATAAGTGGGGGCCCACTGACTGACCTAAGAGGGGGCCCGCTCCAGTCACGCTTCAGTGATTCCCTATATAAGCAACCAAATTTTTTCCCAAAAAGGGGGGGGGGGTCAGGGCCCCACCCCCCTAAATCCGCCTATGGTATGTAAATGTTTTTAAGAGAATCCCTGGATGAGGGAATATTGTAAGCACATGACTCCTTGTGTATACTTTCTTGTGTTACACACAGTTAAATAGTATCAGGTGTAATTTATAGTAAGTGCAGCTCATGTCTTAACCCTCATTCTCTAAAAAAAAAACGTAATGTCTTGTGTCTCTTCATTATTGCATCATTGTCATTCGTCTATGCTAAATTGACGTTTGTAAGAAAAAAAAATCTCTTGATTTACCTTAACCTTGAACGTTTTTCATAAAGTGCATGTTGTAATCTCAAGCATATCGTTGATATCATTCAACATTCACATCGCAGTGTATTGTGCAATGTGCATATATAAAAGACAGTATCATCTTTATAGCGCAAATTATAAATTTACTTAGGGCGCATTATTTAACTATATTATACTTTTTTAAAGTTAAAAATGAATGATTAACATTGGTTTAAAATCAAATAACTAGTTATTACATCGTAAGAAGTTGTGTTATAACCTACTATATTTTTGTCGTAAATAGATGACAGTTCTTTGAGTGTAATTTCCTTCTATCTTTTTTATACTTAGGTTATTTTCAGTTTGACATATTGTACAGACATCTCAGTTCTGGCTATTGGTGAATGATCTTTAATAGATGTAAGAAGATGTGACATGACAAACAACTCATTTTATTTAGACGACAGACGTAGAAAGAAGCCTTTATAAAAGAAATCATGAACTCACTTCATGTTTAAAAGAATCGTAGTGGCCTAATTACTTGAAAAATCCTGATAAAGCCGGTTTCAGCATAGCCAGTTTATTATCTAATTTAATTCATCAAATGCAAGTGAAGGGTAAATAGTATTCAGTCGATACTGTCTGAATGATTCATGAAGCCATAGAGCAGTGAATTGTCGAGATACTTAATTCACTCGAGAAGAACATATTTGAATCATTATATTCCGAATATATGTTACTTTGATCATGGAACTATTACGTACGTTGACAACTCAATGCTTCTTTGTCTTATAATATATTACAAATGGTTCATTTAGCGTAGTTAACAGTGTAACTGTCCTCTTCAAAATTGAATTCTGTGTGAAAAAAAAAAACATGCATCATTCAAGATCTCCAGGCGGCAAATCAAAAATATATCATCGAAATCATAATTGACCGTTTCAGAATCTAAAGCATCATGGGTAATTTCATTGTTCGTACCCCAAAGTGAAATTAACGTTACGTCATTGGTTGAATTTCCATTGTTTATAACGTTTTAAACCAATCAAAACGCTTTGGTGTACGCTTTTGAAAATATTACCCAGGATTCATTAGATTATGAAACGGCCAATTGAATATTTTACAGTTGGGATCTTCTAAACACACCCAACCTAAACTGTATTTGTTTAGCTTTCAATAACAAAGGGAAGGACATATTGAAATTCTCCCTTTTTAAAATATTCCTAATACGAGGGATACTAACAGTCCCCGGGACAAGTTTGCAATTCCGATGAGTGCAAAAGTTGTCACCTTAATTTTTGGAGTTAAGTCAAAATGAAGTTGATGACTTGTTTGGTATATATTGGTTCCCTGATATTTGTCCTAAATTTTTTTTGGCTCTAGTACCACTGTTGAAAAAGTTATGCCCCTTTTTTCAACAATTTCCTTAGGGGAAAAGTAGTTTTCCTCAAATGAAAACAAACTTCTCTAAAGGAAAAACATTTTTCCTCAAGGGAAATTGTTTTTTCCTCAAGGGATTCTGATTGAAAAAAAATATGTATTATTGAAGATGGCAAAGCGGTAAATCAAAAAGATATCATATCTTAAACATTTTTAAAAAGGACAGTTCTAATACCCCCTTTTTAGCTAAGGGCCAAGTGAGCTTTTCCCATCACTTTGCATCCGGCGTCCGTCTTCCGTCGTCGTCCTGCGTCGTTAACTTTTACAAAAATCTTCTCCTCTGAAACTACTGGGCCAAATTAAACCAAACTTGGCCACAATCATCATTGGGGTATCTAGTTTAAAAAATATGTCCGGTGACCCGGCCAACCAACCAAGATGACCGCCATGGCTAAAAATAGAACATAGGGGTAAAATGCAGTTTTTGGCTTATAACTCAAAAATCAAAGCATTTAGAGCAAATCTGACATAGGGTAAAATTGTTTATCAGGTCAGATCTATCTGTCCTGAAATTTTCAGATGAATTGGGCAACCCGTTGTTGGGTTGCTGCCCCTGAATTGGTAATTTTAAGGAAATTTTGCTGTTTTTGGTTATTATCTTGAATATTATTATAGATAGAGATAAACTGTAAACAGCAATAATGTTCAGCAAAGTAAGATTTACAAATAAGTCAACATGACCGAAATGGTCAGTTGACCCCTTTAGGAGTTATTGCCCTTTATAGTCAATTTTTTACCATTTTTCGTAAATCTTGATAATCTTTTAGAAAAATCTTCTCCTCTGAAACAACTGGGCCAAATTAAACCAAACTTGGCCATAATAATCATTGGGGTATCTAGTTTTAAAAATGTGTCCGGTAACTCGGCCAATCAACAAAGATGGCCACCATGGCTAAAAATAGAACATAGGGGTAAAATGCAGTTTTTGGCTTATAACTCACAAACCAAAGCATTTAGAGCAAATCTGATCTGGGGTAAAATTGTTTATCAGGTCAAGATATATCAGCCCTGAAATTTTGAGATGAATCGGACAACCTGTTGTTAGGTTGCTGCCCCTGAATTGGTAATTTTAAGGAATTTTTGCTGTTTTTGGTTATTACCTTGAATACTATAATAGATTGAGACAGCAATAATGTTCAGCAAAGTAAGACCTAAAAATAAGTCAACAAGACCAAAATGGTCAATTGACCCCCTAAGGAGTTATTGCCCTTCATAGTCAATTTTTAACAATTTTCATAAAATTTGTAGATTTTCACAAACATTTTCCACTGAAACTACTGAGCCAAGTTCATTATAGATAGAGATAATTGTAAGCAGCAAGAATGTTAAGTAAAGTAAAATCTAAAAACATCACCATTACCAAAACACAATTTTGTCATGAATCCATCTGTGTCCTTTGTTGACCAAGGTGAGCGACACAGGCTCTTTAGAGCCTCTAGTATATTGAAGATTTTTGAAAGCCACACACCTATAGCTACGGTTGGGTTTGAGTGTGTCTAGACGATTATATCTGGAAAGGGATGGCCTATTTGCAAAAATTGGAACGACTTGTATTTAATAGATGCAGATAGGACGTCAAAGAACCTCGTTCTCGTCCTTAATCATTCCTAATACGAAGGATACTCATTAAATAGCATTTGTTTCAACAATAGCCATCATTTGCTATGATGGAAATAAAAACAATTTCATCGAACAAAGTCTTCCAACATATATATGTTTAAGCTATCATTGCAAGTTTGTTTTACAATAACAAGAGCCTTTTATGCTTAGCTATATATGTATAGCAAACAGCAACTTCATCTTATCACAATCAAAAGAAGCTTATGCTCAAATAGCAAAAGCTACCTGTATCCATTAGGAAATATAAAGACAAAACACATCATTAAATTTTAGAAAAACTTGCTGTCAGACCTTAATTTATTTTATGCAAAAAGAATAAATTATTGTTAATTTTTTCTATGCTAAAAACATTTATTTGCCCATTAAAAACCAAAAAAACATAAAATAATTAATAAATCATGCATGAAATATCTTTGCATTTGATAATTTACACAAAAAAAAGAGGATTTTTTTGTATTGAAAATATATCTCTCATAAACTTTTCCATGAGGTTAACAGGTATATGTTTGCATTAGTTAAGCATAAAAAAGGCTCTAAGAATTCACCAGCGCATGACAGCAAAGGCTGTAGTAAAAGTCAACATATAAGGCTATTGCATTGCTCAGTGATGACTTTCAATTTTATAACTTTAAATTTATGTTTAAACACACATTTTCTTTAGTGAATCTAAATTATTCAAATACTGTGCTGCCTGAACGGTTAGTTATACACTTATGTTCTAATACTTAAACCTGTGTACACATTACTTGTGGTTATTTGGTTCCCTATTGAGGGGGGATACATTTATATGAACAGAGTTTTTGTTTGTCTATGGAGAACATATTTTTTCTGAGTTGAGCCAAAAACTAAAATTTGAAAAAAAACTTGGGGGAGTTAAAAGGTCATATGAAGGTCGTTCTTTTTGTTTTGGTATGATAAATGCTGACTCATTAACCGGTTCTCTTTAAAAGTTACAGAAAGGGTATTTCTTTACTCTTCCGACATTATTTTTGGGCAAAATACCTCAGTAGAACGAACCGAAGAACCACCGAATTACTCCACAGGTCATGTTGTTGTGCGTTTGTCACTGTCCTGCGATGGGCAGAATACATGTAATCTTTGGTGCGACTATATAATGCTGAATTCTAAAAACGCATGTGCCTGTCCACTATATCTGGCCTTTCAGTCATAAGACTTTACTCAGTTCTCGGAGTACACTATTTGTGCACGAAACACCAATGGTTTGAATAACGAGTCCGAGTACTAATTGTACTTGAAAGGTTTATGATTTAAATTTGCCAATACCTTTCGGCCAGATAAATTTGGAGTATAATTATTGTACTAAGTCTCAGAAATCTACAGTTCAACATCATGGTGTTTTCAGTTCTAATTTTATACTCAGAGTACTCAATAAAGGTTTATGACAAAAAGGCCGAGTACACAGAGCAGACACGTCAGAGGTTCCTATCTATGCCCTTCCCATCGAGGACGGGTGATAAAGGCAGAATCAACATGACCTGTGTATATTTATAAGTCGTGTTTATTTGTTAATATTAGACATATAAACAAGCTACAAGCTGTGTAAAGTACTCGCTATATGATAGCATCTAATACCAAAGGAATTGTTCATAAATGATTACTTTCAGTATCTGGAAATATAAATAAATAGGAGAAAACACGACATAATGTAAAATGATAATACTTAAAGGTGTAATTTGAAAATACGATCCTTAATTCCTCTTTAAAACAAATAATCAATGACAAAATCAAAATGATAAAACAAAACAGGAAAAGAGGGTTTACAGAATAGAAATGTATTTCTTGAAAAAAATTATGAATACTAAAAAGAAATAATGCTCAGATAAAATTTATCATGAATCATTTATTAGTATTTGTTGCAATTGAATTCTTGATTTTAGGCTTTTAACTCAAGTTGTACTGCAGAGAATGGTTTAAAACTTTTTCTCTTAAGTCCGTACTCCGACAAGTCTCATTTTCCTTGGTGTACATGTTACACTGCCATCATATCCAGACCAAATACAAAAAATATGTGTGTTTCCTATTTCTCTATCTAACCAGGCTATGTTTTAAGCTTAGAAATAGCCTACCTTTGAGGTTTTATGGTCATTTTTCATTAAGCACTGTTTCTACCCCATAGACTCAATGTAAAAAAAATTGGTAAAATAAAAAAGATCTACCCTATTTTTGTCAAAGATGTAATAGGAAGCACACATATTATTTTATTTTTTTCAACAGGAAATATATCCCGTTCAAAGGCACACCCAATTCATCGGCACGCCGTTATCGAACAAACCGGAGAAACAAGTTTACAAGTCGCCTTATCGTGTTAAGATTATAATTTTGTGCCATAACGTACCTGGCGTTACTAAAATGATGGCCGTCACTATCAGAGCGCATACAATCAGAATAACCAACAAGGCTATAGCAATGCCTCTCCAGTTCCTTTGGTCTTGAGTGTGTCCAACAAGTTCCTGGAAAAGAAATAATTTATATCTATAAATCTAGATAATGTTTTCTACATACGTAGGAAATAATACAGAAAATAAGAAGTATATTTGTCCACAGGACACCAGGTCCCACTCGCACTACCACATTTCAATGTTCAATGAAGCATAAAACTTTGCACAAAAACTCAAAAGTATGCTACATACAGCCCTCATAGTCAGTGAACTATGAAGTATTTGCACAAAAACTCAAAAATATGCTACATACAGTGTTCATATTCAGTGAACAATGAAATCGTTGCGCAAAAGCTCAAAAGAATGATTCATGCAGCGTGTATGTACAGTGAACCAAAAAATCTTTGAGCAACAACTCAAAAGTATGATACATATAGCATTGCCGTATTTGAAATCAACGTGTATAGTCAATAAGATATGTGTTAAAAACTTCCTCAAAGGCAACGGATCTGCAGGAATTAGAATAATGCAGAATAAAGAGGAAAGGGAAATTTTTAGGGTTTGACTAAACCTTTTTAAGGCTCAATAATGCCACAAGAATACTATTTGTCATTAAGGATGTACTTAGGTGAGGTTTTGGAATTTGTGTCAAATGTTCGGACTCCTTGGTGTTTTTCCATACAATACAATGTAAAATATTTTGCCCCATAACACCCATTTATTTTTTCATATAAGACTTAATAGCTCATGAAAGGTCATTTACCAAAATTTTAGACGATTCTTAATTTTCTTTCTTTTGTTTTGAGACCTAATAATACCAATGCAAACATAAGGTAAAAGTCAGAGTCACCCTTTTCCCGCCATATTTTAAATTTCAAATATCTCGAAAAGGAGGTCCATGACATATCAATATTTTTAACTTATTTTTATCCTTAGTTGATGCTCTACCAGCTTATAGTATCAATTTTAACTTCTTAATTTATTAATTTTCACCTAACCTCACCTAAGTACATTCTTAAATGCATCTGATATTGTATTAAATTTTGATGTCCAATTAGGTTTTATTTTTAGAGGAATTCTTATCTAAATTTTGACAACAAACAGTTAAGCTTTTCACATCCAAGAGCAGAGAGAAAGCTACATTAACAGTATTAATTGTGAAATTTGATCGTGAAGATAAAGGCGAGATAGCCTAATTCTCTTGAAGGTTTTATCAAATCTTATTGTGTCTATCAATAACCGAATTAAGAAAACCATTTAACAACAGGTTTCACAAACAGGTGCAGACAAAAAGTTTATACGTTTGCACTTTATGTGCACATTTCAAGCTCTGCCAAAAACATAAATAAAGGGAAATATGCTGTTTGTCGAGGAAACGTCTTCATGTAGTTTGAAGCATTGAGAAAAGAACGGAATGTCACACAATAAAAGCAAATTCGCAGATGCAGATTAAGGCGAGTAAGAGTCCAAACCCCCCTTCTCTATGGATCTTCATATATAATAAATGCATAGACTTTTTTCAAGTATCTATTCATTCCAAATGTTAGCTTGCCAGGCCCCCCTCACTTTTCAAAACCCCCGATCCGCACCTGGTTCGTCATTTCAATTTTAACATCGTTCCGGGGCTAATACAATACATTAGTATATAAAAGTATGACAAATTAGCTAGACATTCACAGAAAATCCTATAGACCATGAGACATCTATGCGTGTGGTTATTGATAATTCATAACATTATTGTTGAAATGGAAAATGTATAAACAAAATTTAAAGCGAATCCTATAACCATACTAATGATTTATTTTTCCACATTGATCGATGAAAGCGTAGTACAAATGTATCTATAGCTGATAGTCGACAAATAGTTTCGATTTTTACGACATTCGTTGAGGACAAACACGAAATTGTATATAGAAATTTTAGGTGTAGGCAGACGTAGCAATTTTATTGGCAGAATTAACAATACAGATAAGCAAAATATAGATTAATAACATAAATCTATTGTCGACGTCATAAAATATGATGATGAAGATGCAATCGTATCACGCTTATATCGTTGGGATAGATTTGTCTCTTTGATTTTGATTTTTGTTCAGGTTAACATTAATAAGAAATCAATGTTAAATACATTATTCAGTTGAAGAGTATATCCTCTCAAATAATGTGATATACTGGCGATTTATAAGATGCAAAGTCAATTGGTAATAATGTAAGATTTATTTTAAAATGTTTGCTAAACGTCCAGTGGCAAGTATTTCATACATGCATTGCAAGGACTAAGAACGTACAGGTTTACATTAAGATATTGATGTTAAACCTATCATTAAAAGGAGAGCATACTAGCTCATAAAGTGCTGTGTACTGGTGATTTATAAGATACAAAGTTCATTGATAATAATCTGTTATATTGATTAATGTTTGTTAAACCTCCTGCAGCAAGTATTTCATGCATATTCCTGGAAACCTTAAATATCAGTTATCAGTGTAATAAATACTCCCATCATAACAGGTATAGGTAAACTTAAACGATGAAAAGACATGATATAGTATATAAAATACTACTAAAAAACTAAGAAATAAGCTTCACGAACCAAACAACATTAAACCGTCGGTGACCTCATTGACTTTTATTTCATTATCGATTACAGATCATCATTAGCCCGTCTGTTGTCAAAGAAAAATTCAGATTTATTTGTATCTGTAAATCGTTTGAATGATAATCTATCAAGCAAGAATTATAGTATTGAATGTGAATGAACGCCATTACAGAATTTAATACATTATGGGAAATATTTTCAAAATCTTTCACCAAAACGCTGTGATATCTTAAACAGTAATGTGACGATATTTTCATTTTGGTGTATGAACAGTGAAATCAACCATAGTCCTTTACACTCTACAACGGAGAATAATGCAGTGGCGGATCCAGGGGGGGGGGGGGGGGGGGTTCCGGGGGTGCGCACCCCCCCTTTATTTTTGCCGATCAATGCATTTGTATCGGGACATATGTTTTGCACCCCCCCCCCCCCCCTTTGCCAATAATTACGTTGTCTTTATTTAGATTTTGTTTATTATTATTCGAGGGTCACTGGTGAGTCTTTGTAGACGAAATTCGCGTCTGACGGACACTATTAAAATCATTGTATCTTAAATGAGATTATTGTTAACGATAGTTTTAGACGCAGTATAACAACCTAACGTCGGTCGATTGGTTGTTCTACCTACGCTTTCAGACACATCATTGCATTACCTGCTTGCTGTGTTCTTGGTACTTTATTTAAATTATTTATCCTCAATCAAATTCAATCCGAAAGCAACCCATTAACTCATGAGCTTCTGGTTTTCAGAGGTTTAGTGTCCAACTCAAAATAAAGCAGTTTTAATATACGATTATCTCTTATTACTTTTTAAAAGCTAATTCAGTTTTAGCAGGTATTTGGATACGACCATTAGTTATGACACAATCAATTGGTGTAATATTTCCTCATGCATAACTTTCAAATAAATGAGTAGGGGCTTATGTTATTTTCGATAGCAAGATTTATCTTCCGTCCATTAAACACAATTGGTATATGCAAAATTTAGAACCATTATGAAGCAATACATTCCTGTTTTCAAAAACAGAATGCAAAACCAATTGATGAATGGAAGACGCTTTTGCATATCTTCTAAAACGATTAAACAGAACAGAGCAACATGGAAAAGGAAGTTTCACAATAGAAAAGAAAACTTACAAAATTAAGAATATCAGTTGAAAACCGCTGACAAATCTGCATTCTATATAGATCATGGCATCTAAGAGATGCAACTAATTTATGTACAAATGTATAAGTCTGTGAGTTTGGTGACGTGAGTTTGACTAGATCTTGACTAATTGATGACGGCTGACTGATCGCTTATATACATGTATATATAGTAACGCCTAAAACTGCACTTGTAAAACAGTATATCTGTCAAATGGCGTTTCGTTAGATGTTAATGAAGCAAAAAAAGAAAATATGATTCTTAACAATACATAATTAAAACTGCGATAAAAAGGCACAGTAAATCCTCATTACCAATATTTTCAATTTTATTATCCAAACGATAAACTACCTCCTTTTGGAAAAGTAAAATCACAGACATACTGAACTCCGTGGAAAATTTAAAACGGAAACTTCCTGATCAAATGACAAAAAGCTCAAAAATATCAAACGAATGAATAACAACTGTCATATTCCTGAAAAGGATTGTAAAATGAAAAATATTGTGTTCATTTTTTGTGATTTTTAGCACTTTTTGTATTTCTAAAAATATACATGTTCCACAAATCACGGATTACTGCAAGACACATGTACTCTTTGATTGAACACATTTTGTTGAATAATATAATCAGAAGTTTTTAACTATAAACATGTGCACAAACCTCATTTTCCAATTTTGCCAGTAATGTATCAGACAAAACCCTCTTTCTATTGTCATAGAATCTTTTCCCTCTTTTCGGTACATTATAACTTTCCCCGTCCGATTCCTCATTGTTGGTATTAGCTGTGACTGCAAACATTCTACATGTTCCTAGTCTCTAAACTTACTTTTAAAACCTAGCCTCCAAACCAAATGCTCATTCAAGTCGGAATAAATAATTCATAACTCAGAAAAAATCATCCAGCGAAACTTAAATTAAACCAACTCGACAATATGTGCCATACTATTTGTATATTCATTAGTTCGGTAAACAAAAAGGTAGATATATTGACAAATTTCAATTAGTTTCTTGTATCAAAAATGTAATTTCAATGGCGACCGCTTCACAATGCAGGTCGTTTTTAAATGTGAAATCGAATATCATCATCAATTTTCATACAAATATATATGTTGTATAATGTTTGATTGGCAAAAATATTCTTTTGACATGCGATGCAGAACAAGAATAAATTATTTATATGTTTTATAAAATCCAGAACTGTTATATGATGCACGAAATAACATAGGTTGCAGCATGATAATATTTTTTTTTTTTTAAAATGCTGTCTGAGTCAGCAAAAGCTATAGAGATCAAAGTCAAATATAGAGGAGTACAGAAAGGAAATTTAGAAACAGAAGAAAAAACAATCGAATACAGTTTTTTCTCGTTTTGCGTGTACAGCTTTAAAAAGTTGGTACTTTTTTATCGGTTATTTACTTAACAGTTTAAAACACCAGCAATTTAATTGAAATTGTCTAAATTTCACATTTTTGATCATTTTGAAGTACTATACATGTATTTCCGTTCACGACAAACACATAAACCTACAAGACTACCTTTGTTCAGAACACATATGAATGCCTCACGTCATTCGAGGGAGTGACATTGTTTATATGACAACCAATTATTATTTTTGGGTTTACAGGCTATTCAATATACACTTTTCAGACATAATTCGGTTGTAAGAGAAACATCCAATAATGCTGCATTTCTTTTTTTTGGGGATAGAGTAGAATAACCAAAAACTCCAAGGAAAATAAAAACGAAAAGTCCTTTGAAAAACGGCAAAATCAAAAACAAAACACATCAAATGAACTGAAAACAACTGCCGTATTTTTGATTTGGTGCATGCATTCATTGTCAAACATGTTTCAATTATTATTAGACATATTAACTTCAACACATCAAATGAACTGAAAACAACTGCCGTATTTTTGATTTGGTGCATGCATTCATTGTCAAACATGTTTCAATTATTATTAGACCTATTAACTTCAACATGATAATTTTAGCTTTTACCTGATTTAAAATGCACGTATATACAGTGAAACCTGATTAAAGAGAGCATATGTGTTAGGCAAAACCCTGTTTTATAAGACCATTACTGGATTCTTAAAACAGATTTCACTGTAAATGCGAACTAAAATTTAAAAAGAAATATCCTACCTTCTTTTCATCCATTCCTTCAAAAATGACAGAATTCCGTTTTGAACAATATTTGATCATTTTGTTAATTAGAAGAAATAAAATAAGAAAGAGAAACCACAAAACATAAAAAGATATGTCTAATATAATTTTTTCTCCATATATTAAATTCCCCAGAAATATTATTTATCACATTTAAGTCAGAACAAACCACAACCTACACTGAAAACATGATGTGTCTATATTTGAACCTGACACCCAACGACAGTAGTTTTGAAGCCAGCTTCATATTTCAAATATACAACCATCGCGTTATCGTCATATTTCAAATATAAACTAACCGTCATGTAAGTATTGCATTGAGGGGAAGTCGTTTTCTTTGTGTTTGAAATTGAAGTTGTCTGGGGTTTAGTTCTATTTTACTTTTGTAGAATCATATCACATAGGAGAGTCTTGTAATGTTGTATTATTCAATTTTTAAAAGTTCGAATAAATCTCTATTGAGAGGCTTTCTCATCTTGGAATCGGATAGCATTATTGGATACTCTAAGTCTATGCTGTTCTGAGATATGAAAGCTCTGTTAAGTGCTGTTCTTTTATTATCTGAAGCTATGAACACTATGTTGAGCTAGTGCGAAATGTTTTTGTTGTCTAAATATATGAACGTTTTGTTGTGCAAGTGTTGTTGGTCTTTCCATTCTAAATACAAGACCACTATGTTTATTTAGTGCAACGTCTTTGCTGTATCAAGATATGAACTCTGTGCTGCTGCATAAAAAATGAACTATGTGCTGGTGCATAAAAAATGACCTCTGTGTTAAGTGTGATGTACGTTTTTGCTGCCTTTATAAATGAAAGAGCCATTGAGTGAGTCCTGTATGTCTTTGTTGTTAAGTTCACTCAAGAGATGTACCGAATTAAGTGTTGCATGCTGAAGTTGCTGGTTCATTATAGTATAGTACACTCTAAGAGTGTCACCGAAACGTTGCTTTAGTTGTTTGTTCATTAAAGTCATGTATATTACGTACACAGTGTGTCAGCTCAATAAAGTTTGACCTTATCAATTCCATCAGATAGTTAACCTTGTTACATCAATTATAATAGATGCAGAAATATGTATAACTGATTATATAATCATATAATGAATAGTACATTCACATCAAGTGTTTATTACTTTTTATCTGTTATGTAAATGTACGGAATACGTGCATATTAATCACGATACTGTAATGATAGTTATCAAAATCAAGGACGAACTTTTAGCTTCAAAGGGGGGTATTCTGAGCCTTTCTCATTTTTTATATCATGTATTTTTTCAATAGCTTTTGTCAGTTTGTTCAACTTCAGAATATAATTATAACCATCATCAATGGACGCGATTGCGGTACTTTGTGCTCCTTTATCTTGGGAGAGGGGTTTGTGAGAGTATTTAAAGGGTTTTGGCTGAATTTAGATTGATGTTTCACATGATGTTTCATGAAAAAGTTACTCGACTTTTTCTCTTATATATTCAAAGAGCGATTATTAGTGATATTTGAAAAAATAACTTAAAAAACGAATGTCTTGTTATAGAAAATGTTAACTTTGTTTTTATAAATGAAGCATAAACAATATATTGAGTAAACTGAATTTAACTGAGAGGGTTTATACTGGGAACAGTATATCTAATACAATATATATGTTCCTGGTTTACAAGATAGATTTTAGAAAAGTTTAACGACGGTGAATTATTGAACTATTTAGAGATATAAAAAAAAATGCTAAGATTTCAGTAACTGTGGGAACAAAACCATTAGATGTTTATATAAATATCTTGGATAGTTTCAGACAAACATTAAACTTTAAGGACAAAAGATTCATCAGGATAAATCAACCACTTATAATAAATATTTGATCAGTAGATCTGGTGATACATTTACATTTGTATATGATCGTATGTAACCCAATGCCTTGTAACTTATATAATCAAATCGGCATAGAAGTTGTTCATCAGTATGACAATAATCCATTGATTGGTGTTTTTTGTTTGTTTGTTTATGGCCACTTGCATCACACTTTGTTATATCATGACTTTTTTGTATTTGTTGTCATAGACCTATATCCCGCATCTCTTAGTAATAAATTCGAGGGATTCAGCTTTTTTGTATGTGAAATATTCTGCTGACTGTGCAGTTTGTTTTTTTGCGTTTGTTTTTCTTGTTTACAGATATTGTTATGTAACTTTGTGATATAATATTGACAAACTACAGTAAAACTAGATGTTAAACGAAAGCACGATGAATGGATTAATCACTAACACCTGAATAGTTACAGTTAAAGTTGAGCACAAAATCAATTAGGATCAGAGGATTAGTCCATCGATTCCCATATCCTAATTAACATAAAGTTGACGAAGTATTTAGTTGCTGTTGGTCATGACCATCGCTTCATAAGGCTATAATGTAAATACCATGCTTACAAAATTCCAGTTTCCATTTATAAAATGTGTTTAATATTTCAAAATTGTTTCCAGAGGTGAACAACACATAGGAACATGTAGGAGGGGGTACATATGTACCGCTTATTTTTGTAATAGTTCCCACTTCCCTTTTTTCCATCTTTTCCCCTGATCTTATTTTGTACCCTTTTTATCTCACATTCCCACTTTTGTTTTCCACTTTCAGTAAGTTTAAACTGAAACTCAGATTTTATTTTCTCTGCACGAGTAATACAAAGATCTAAAATTATTTCCATTTTAGTTCCGACTCATCAATTTTACAATGCAAGAACTTGCAGAGATTGAATCCACACCCACCCCTTCATTGAATAGAGAATTCATAACAATGATTATTAATATAAGACGGTGTGATATTATTGTCCATGAGACAATTCTCCACCAAAAACCAAGTGGCATGAAGTTTACAGCTATATGTCACCGTACGGCCTTCAACAATGAGCAAAATCCATCCATAATGATGTAAATATAACGTTCTTTGAATAGTTTGTTATAGCATGAATTGGTTGTAAGAATATGATTTACGTAAATACTTTTCTTAAGACAAAATGACGTGATATTGTCGTACAGAAAAACACATTTAACTGTGTGTTGGGTTTATTGCTCTGATATTTTCAGAAGGGATTAATGACTATGTATAGAAGTTTCAACGAGGATTAAATACCGCATTTGACATTATCTGTACGTCAGAGACAAATATAACAAATGGTTTAAGATTTTGATGTTTTGTTCTTTTATTTTAAAGAAAAGAAATTTGGTATTGAGGGCAGCTATACAATGTTATTTCAAAATCATGACAAGCATCCATGGTAGTCTAAATCTGCAGATTCTCCTTAGATGCATTGTTATTATAAAAAAAGATTCGTTTCGATACAACGCAGCATCGTCCAAATCAGAAACACTCAAAGAAACACCATCTGTCACTTTGACTCAATCGACATTGGTGATGAGTACCATTATATCATAAAATGTAGAACATTTCTGTTACAAAGATTTATCATTGTATAACAGTACTTTTGGTTAAAGCGTATATATGTACAAAATTGTATGATCAACTATTCAGCTCGATCATCAACTATTTTGTATTAGAAAAATATGTAAATGTTATCAATGTTAAAAAAAATGAAAGTCAGTCCTACCAGTTTATTTATTGTAATTTTCACAAATGCATGTACAAATTGGTTGATTAAAGTCCAGTGGCAAATATATCATGCCTCTTCAGAACGACATGTAATAATTGAACCTGATAGTTATGTTCCGATATGTTCTTTTTATGAGAAATAACGTCACTCATTCATAATTTTTTATCTTTTCAATTTTTCCAAATGAGAAATATGGATGTCTAGATTAATTATCGTTGATGTCAATCAAATTCGGAAATTTAATTAGTTTGTAGTAAGTGTGACGTTTTAATCAATTATGAGTGTCAACGCATTGCATCTCGAAGATAGCTACAATTCAATTATTATATATAATAGAGTAAAGTCTCTTTAGACTATCGTCGTTATTGCGAAGTTTCTGTGCCAACGAATTAAATTGTTTTGGCACAGCAATATTATCTGATGGAGGCGAAATTCATTGTAATGCAACCCGTCATCTTTTAAAGTTGATAAAAGGCAGTTTGAGGTACAAGTCAACACTATATACATGCAGGTCAACATACCAACTTTTAACAATAAACACTAATTGCCATCCTATAATTTAAGCGTCCCGAGCTTACAAAAGTTGTGAATCAATTATACGAAGGCTGGCTGACAAAAGTCTACAATCAACGCATCTTACCTGAAGACAACTACAGTAATAATCTCTTGTTGAAATATTCATTGAAATGCCGTGGCATTAATTTCTGCGCTAAGACAAGTGTATATGTTCAACTTTCTTACTGCTGTTCATTGCTAAAGGCTCTGGATGGGTGGTGCTTCATTTTTGTATGCTTCTGTCGTTTAGACTACTTTTATCTATTAGTATTAGGTTTGCCCATTATTCTCTACTTTTGAATATGAACGCTCAGTTATTCTCATTTCTTCATTTTTGGGGCCTATTTTTTCAATTCTGTATTGTTTAAGGTGGTACCTAACACTACAGGGAGATAACTCTGTAAAATCAGCTTAACGTTTTAATTATGTTGTGTTGTTAAGGGAATATTAAGCTTCTCAATGATCAAAATTAGTGTTTGTCAAACTGCTATATAACCAGTGTAATTTTTCTGATAAAACGGTTGGTTCAAATTTTTTGAAATTTTGATATTTTTGTAAAAGGGTCAAAGTAAATACTTTGTCAAAATTTTAAGAAAATTAAACGAGCCAAATTAATTTTAGTTAAAGTGTTGGGTACCACCTTAAGCCCCTTATTCTGTACTTTTGGCCTATTATACTGTTCTCTATTTTGTAAATCCCATACAGACCCTCTTATATTGTCGTGGATAAATAAAATATACGTCTCTTTCATTTCTACTGACGCCTTATAAGAGATACAGTTTAGTTTTAATCTAGAACCCCCTCCCCCCTCCCCCCAAAAAATGACCACGGCATTGATTGCGTTAAAAATTCATAATTATGTGATTATGTTTCTACAAATCGTGATGAAACGAATCAAATACATATATACAAATTCCCATGCTAGTTCTGTTTTACACAAATAAATCCAGAATTAATCGTTATCAAAACCAATAGTCTTACAAACAGATTGTTAATGACTTACAATCAATCATCTGTCAATACAAATCTGCCCTGGTTTCTTATAATAAACCACATGATATTGTATAAACATTTCGTGCAAAATATGAGCCATCTCGCTTCATTAACTAATCATAGCTAAAATACAGAATCTTCATAATTACTTTTCAGCTTCAGAAGAAAAATCTTTTATAAAATTAAACCGTTTTAAATCATGAGAGATTTTTGAAAGTTCCAGGAACAAATTCCGTCATATTTGTTAAATCAATATTTATATTTTTCACATTTTTCAAGTTGCTTAGAAATCCAGCACATAGCTTAATTACAGAACATTCAGTCCTATTTTTCAGATTCAGAAGATTTTTTCTCATAAAATTGAACCGTTCTAAACCATTCGAGATTTTGTAATGATCAGTTTCAGGAACTGAAATTCCGTCATATTTATTAAATCAATATTCATATTTTACTTTTTCAAGTTACTTACACTTTTTAAGTGGCTTGCTTGGAGAATGAAATAAGATTTTTCAACTTATAATCTCCTGTTGTAACAAACGTACTCAAATGTCCGGCCTTAAAATACGGAAAGCCGGAGTGGTCTGTCCTTAACTTCGTAAGATTCCCCACTCAATCTGTTGAAATATATCCAGGAAAAATAATGAGTTTTTTTTTCTATTTAGACCTTTCAAGTTTTTGTTATTTTATATATCATAGATTTAACTTGATATTATGTGCGTAACTACATAAATCAAATTTTGTCAATTTTGTCTGTCTTCCTTATCTATTTTTAAGTTCCTTTATTTTTAAAACTCACAAACATTCCATGTATTTGACTACTAGTACTCTCGAACTTTATATTTTGACCTTGGCAGTATGTTACTTGTTGACGTTTATTCGAAAAACACACTTGAAGACATAAGGATACAATCAAACCTGTATAGATAATGGTCATCATTGGGACAAGAGAAAAATGACATTACAAGAGAGGTGACAAGATATTGAGGTTCAAAACGCAAATAGGTTGATCACTACAGTGGGAGACAAAGAATTGATTTGCCAAGACAAGTTTCGATGTACAGAGATGACCTTTATAGCAGGTTTGACTGTATATTACTAAGCAACTATGACGAAAATATTTTATTATTTGTATATTATACATGCCATGTAAACAAACACAGATGTAAATATGCACGAACTGAAAAGAATCAGTTGTTGTTAATAATTACAGTCAAGTTTTGAAGCTCTCAAGAGAAAAATATTAGACTAAAACGTAGAGAACTGTTACATAAGGGTTCTTAAAGTTTCTTAAGTTTATTAATCCTTCCATCGTTTTCTACTTAATCTTTATCACTTTTGACATGTGTTGATAAATATCTTCAGCATTGTTTTTGACACACAATTTTGGTCTGACAAAAGTACTAACAATTTAACATAATAAAGCTATAGAATATAACAGTTATAGGTACTGAATATCCATGTAATATTTGTCACTGGACGTCCACTATATACTACAAAAACGTTATGTAGAAAACGTTGAAGAAGTACATAAGGTACGTGAACGAATGATTATCAGCTATCAAATTGTATATGTATACTAGTCAAGTTGGTGAAGTTAAATTTAGTTATTTGATATGAATACTTCATTAAAAACTTTAAAATCCTTAAATGAAATAAATAAAGACATGAACCCCTCCCCCCCATCTTCCCCTCCTTTCCTCAAACTCCCCCTCCTCTTCAATAAACCCCTCTTCCTTCTACAAACCCACTCCTTACCTGTTCGCCATCAGGTGATTCGACTTTAGATTTCTTTTCCATTTCATAAATCCCCAAACTATCTTACTGTCTATACATTGTCCTCAACTACTATCCAGCTTAAATTATTGGCTATAAAATCAATCTCGATGAAAAATCATCGCATTAATCCGGAATAAATCATTGTGTAATCCGGCATAGGTTTTGTGTTATTTTTTTTCACTTATTATTATTTTCTGTACACTGAATAATCTTACAAAATTGCTAATTAATTGATGAAGTTAACTAATTCCAGCGAATTACGATATCATGCACACGTGCGTCGGTGGAATAGTTATAGCAAATTGATTATTACAGCGTAGATAGACTATCAGTAGAACTAGTGATAGTATGTGTAGCACAGTCCCGAGCCGAGTTTAATCTAGTTTGTCGCTGCAAAATTACTTCTACAGATACGTGTGTGTAATATATGTGATGTGCTCCAAATTCCTCTGTTGCGAGAAGCGGCTAAGAATACGCAATTTAAACCAGAAAAGACATAAAAAAAAAATCTATCATCGCTAATGAGTAGCTACAAAGCTTAGGCTAATAGTTTAGCATTAAAAAGAATTAAAATGTATTTTCGTTGGATAAAGCTAAACAATATCTATTTCTGCCATGATTTACGTAAATTGTAATATTTATGTTCTGGATTAAATTGAAGAAAAATGGGATTTGTTCATGGAACTTATATGTCAGAAGGATAATCTTGAGTAACCAAACTCACTGTTCTGAGAAATGCGAGCGATTTTGGTATAAATTTTAAGAAATCCAATGTATACTATATAGATAAAAGAACATTCGTTTCCATATTTATGCAAAATTTATATTTACTCATTTGTTTGCAACTGATATTTATTTTCAAATTGAATGTACAGATTTGAGGGGGAATTCCACGGGGTGCTCATTTCCCAAATTCCTCCTTTTTGTATTCTTTTTTCAATTTCCCTTTTATTATGCCCAGATCCAACTTTTTTACACCCTATATATCCAAGAGCCTCAGTTTTTTAAACCCTTCCTCCAAAATACTGCCCTTCTCCCCTATAAATCACATTCCCAAAAAAAAACAACAAAAAAACGCTTCATTCCCTCACATTTTCTTTCTCAAGCTAATGAGACGTTTTTCCAATCTTTGTTTTTCTTTTCAAAAATGTTTTACAAATACAAATTTTGTACCCTCTTTGATAACTTCAGTAAACATCTTCACTGGTTATGATCGATTATTGTAGCTAGTTGCATTAAAAAAAATGATAAATACTTTTAACTCTTTATCCAAATTAAGTATGCGTTGTACGAAAAGTAATCATGGTAATAGTGCCCTCTACACGTGCTACGTTTGAAGAAAATACGTTGGAATCAATCAAAAGGTTTATATTTACTGCTGGTATATGACTGAATATGAAAATGCTTCTACAAATAAATGTAGGATATCTTCCATTTTACACGTAAGACCGTGGACATTTTGTTTTAAAAAAATACATGAAAGGGCTTGATTTTTCTGATTGTTAAAATTTTTTTATAAACAATTAACTTTTATTTGTCAGTAGATATAAATCAAGGTACTGGATCTTATCAAAATTAACATGCATGCATTTCGTCATATATGGTCCTATATAAATATAACATCAGCCACCAGCATTTAACTAAGACCTTAATTGCACGAATTGTAAGGTATTTATTAACATATATATACCTTGCTTCAGTATTCATAAAAAAAAGGTTGCGTTAAAAAAAAATGCCAGCAGAACCATTTTACCTTAATAAATTTAAATTTGTCGTCAGATGGACACATATATTGTTACATAATTGAGATATAAGACGTTGCTAAGCAACAATGTCCTAATTTGATATGGTTAAAAGACAGATTTAGACGAATTTGACAGGATATCGATTGGCCTGTAGTTGTAACGGCATTTTCATTCAGTAGCATCGATCAATATTAATACAGAAATATACACTCAGTATAAAAATACCCTATAAATAATATTGTAACAATCTGAAGAAAATTCGATAATGCGGGGTGCACTAGCACTAGACGGAGGGAAAAGGTGTGCTGTATCATACAAAAATACACGATGTTGAAAAATATAATCTATTTATAAGAGCGTATGGAAACAAAAAAGAGACCTGTTGTGTTAAATAAGTCACATGAATTATCTCGCTTTCAAATGTCCGTTATTCTTGTACGTGAATATGCACTGTTTAGAACAAGTACACGATGTTGGAAAACATTTAATCTTTATTTTAAGTTACGAAAAAAGAGACCAGCCGAGTTCTTACAATTGTATCTTGTTTCCAGAAGGAATATTGACTAATTATTTTCCAAATGCTCTTACATGCACACACACATATATATAATTATTGCTTTGTTCTGTTTGAATTTACTGCATCGAAGCTTTGACATTTATCACTGAAAATTGCAATTACAAGTTTTGGCAAACCATTTACTTTTGCTTCGATTCTTTCGTTAATTCTGTCAACACTGGTATGATATGTAATTATGCTCAGATAATAATGGGGGTAACACCCAATTTTCAATTAGGAATAATTGATAAAAACCCACTAATGTAAAGTACAACACATCCAGTTTTAAACATTTTATGATCGTGTATATATTAAGTAGTACACGTATTATTTTCTAAAAGACATTTGTTAACTGACGAATCAATCGACGTAAGAAATTTAAAAACAATAGTTAGTTTTTATTTCCACCCTCAATAAACTGCTTAGGACAGATTCATGCGTCCGAGGGAGTCCACTATGTGGACAATACCAACTGCCGTTCGCTCATTACAGAAATCAATAAAATACCAGTAACCTCACCAATCCAGTCGTTCCCTATCGCTCATTATAGAAAGCAATACCTTCCCCGAACAATGTAGTCATATTTCGTCCTGTACTGCTCATCACAGAAGCCAATAAACTAACCGAAAATACAATTCAGTCGCTATATTCCACTCACTATCGCTCATTACAAAAGCCAATAATCCAACCCAAACCTGAATGATTTAGTCTTTATATCACGTCCTCTCATGATTGCTCATTACAGAAGCCAAAAACCTAACTATACAAACTAGTCGTTATATTCCGCCATCTACCGCTCACTACAGAAGCGAATAACCAAATTAACTGAACATGCAATTCAGACGCTATATTATTCTCACTACCGCTCATTACAGAAGAAATAACCAAAACCGAACAATCCAGTCATTATATTCCACCTTCCATCGCTCATTACAGACTGAAGCGAATAATCTAACCCCCCCCCCCCCCCCCCCAAAAAAAAAAAAAAAAAAAACCAGTCGCTACAATCACACCTTTTGAAACGATAGTTATATTATATCATAGAAAACAAAAACCAGACACCACAAAAATTTTGCAGATTGTAATCCTGATTTTACTTTTTTAAAGGTCGATCTTAAATGACCGAGTACAAGGATCAAAAAGGAAAAAGGTACCAAAAATCCTATAGTTAATGTACACAATTCATTGCACATTTATAAACTAATGAAGGCGGAGATAATTTCGTCTAGTGTAACAAATAAAGTTTTCAAACCGAGATAAATCAGGCTTTTTGAAATTTCAAGCAATCATTTTGAACCTCTAACTGAAACTGATCCCTAAGCCATTACAATGTCAATGGCTTCTACTCTACATTATAAAGTAAAGCAAAATCAATTATACCGACAACATTACGATACTACAATCGAACATTATTACATTCCGCGGAAGTTCAACAATAGTTAACTGCACGAAGCGGAATGATAGGTACGTTTTATACCACTAAACAAAGAAATACAATTATCATAGATTTTATAAAGAACGCTAATATTGATTATTCACAGTTAACGTAAAACATGGTATTACATTTGCATGGCAAAATCAAATTGTCAACTTGATGATCATCGAAACAAAAATCCCAACCAGACGACTATTATGTGAAATTGGTTTGGGCTATTAACATAAAATGAAAATTAAGCCACCATTGCTGAATAATGTTACAATGGTCGTTGATTTTATTGTTAACCCATCCACTAGTAACATTGGATCTGATATGAATTTCAGTCATGTGGTAGTAGTGGATATGATATTTTCAATATACTTAGTACTCGGGTGTGCTCCATCTTTATCATCAGGCAACTAACGTCAGACTAAAGAACATTATTGACAGAAATGCACCAATCAAATGCAATCTTTATGTAACAATGTTTTCATTGGCATCAGCCATTTCTTAGGTCATGTCGCCAATAAAACTGAATTTGCGACCGTCAAATACCCAATTGATGGCGGCAATTCTTTAAATTACGGTACTGTTATTCCTCAACTCAATAAATATAAGAAGATGTTGTTATAGTGTTAAGGAGACAAGTCACAACTTGTAAAATGTAAATCATTATAGGTCAAAGTCCGGCCTTCCATACTGAGCCTGGGCTCACACCGAACATCAAGCTATAAAGCTATAAAGGGCCCCAAAAATACATGTAATGTAAAACTATTCAAACAGGAAAACCAACGATCTTATCAATATAAAAAATGAGAAACAAGAAACACTTATGCACCAAATCAACAAAGTACAATCATTGAACAACAGGGTCCTGACTTAGGACAGGTGCAATCAAATTCAGCAGGTTTAAACGTTTTAGCGGGCACCAACCTTCACCCTAACCTACATGTAAATGTATCAACACCACACAGTAAGACATACTTCAAAGCTAAAAAGATTACACCACTTTCATTGTAAAAATTGTTATCGTCCTTCCCTCCGCCTATATCATCCTGCTCTGTTGCTCCGTAATTCTCGTTTCAAGACTTCAAAACGAGACCAGGCTTTATCAGCGACGTCATAATGTGAGGAGAAGTTATCAACGACGTCACAATGCGAGAGGAGACGTTATCAAGCTTGCTTTTGTCAAGCGTAAAACTGTCTTAGGGAGAAAGAAACGACCAATAATAGACCGGTAAAAGGATAATCGGGTTTTCTTCGTATAGATATCGTAGAATATCAGCCGCTCGACACAATGTGAAATTTTTTAGCTCGTTCGCTAAGCTCACTCGCCAAAAAGGTTCACATTGTGGCTCGCGGCTGATATGTTACGATATCAATGTGTAGAAAACCCGAAAATACTTATCACGTTCTTAAATTAACATTACTGAATGTCCCTCTTTATCTTTATAGAATATTTACTTTGCAGAGATGGTTGATAAGATTCCGCAATTTTGATTGACAGACAACAGTCGCGAGGCATTCCGAAAGTATATTTAATTTCCCAATAAAAAAAAAAAAAAAAACATTTATGATCGCACGTGCTTTCTTTGACGACGTAACAACAATACATAAAGGAGCTTAATTTAACTCGTAATTTCATGGTTATAACATGTATAAATATGTATTATAAGAATCTGATCCCGCTTTTTGTAATTTCAAAGAGGTGTAAAGGCGTTGAACGGAAACACAAATGTTCTTCGATCAACACTTTTACAGCCGAATAAAATTATAAATAAAAGATGCATTGAAATCTTGAATGATAGGAGTTTTTCAACTTACAGATGTAAGATAAATGTTCTTGATTTCAAAATGAAAATAGAAGGTAGAGATTCATGCTTAACTTTTCGTACAGAGAATTTTCAATGTCAGATATTAGAAACATTTTAAAGACAGCCGAGGATTATTTTTTTACAAGCCAATCATGAATATGACAACCGTTATCCGGTACAGACGAAAAAGTCCCTTCCCTCTAAACAATGAAAAAGAAAAAAAAAAGAAACAGTGGCGAGCATAAAATCGAAAAGCGAACAGGCATTAAAGTAAAAACTTTTTATTAAACTGAATGCCAGTTTTAACAGGTCGAGTTCTTCAACTTTTGTGATTTCAAAGAGGTGTAACTTAATTTTATTACAATTACAAGAGGGCATCGATGACGGGGAGGATTATCCTGTAAAATACTGCATAAATGTATTTCATCAGCAGTGGTTACGTTCAGCTGAATAATTCTTATGACGGTCGCAATGTAAAAAGAATTATGTAGTGTAGTAAGGGAGATAAGTCAAATGTTTTTCAGAAAGTTGTACGAATTGAAAATTTTACCATAAAAATAAAGATTTTTTTTAATATGATTTTTGTATACAAGTTATCCGTTAGGTTTAATGAGGAGAATTTCACAAAGTAAGAAAACAAATTAAAATTGAATTGATTTTCCTTTAGAATAAGAAAACAAAAGCAAACGCAAATCAATTTTCTTAAGGAAAATAAGATATTAAATTCAATTGAAATCCGTATTGATTTTAATGTTGAAGTAGGGCAGCTGCGAGTAATTGAGATTTTTGTTTCAACTTTAAATAACAATTTCCCACTCGTATTACTGATCTATATTTGTCAATTATTTATAGAAAAACAAGATATTATAGATCTCCTCTATAGATATATTATTACAATGACAGAAACGACATTTTGTATAATTTTCTGTATTTCTGCTGTGATTTGTTTTAAACCTTTAAAATAAATAAGGTTAATAATCAGTATTTGGATTGTCAAATGAAAACTACATAAAAATGTCATTATTTACTATAACACTCTTAATTTCGACAGCTTGTATAAATAGTGTAGAGATGTCATTTATAAAGCTAAACATTTGATAACCAGATGTTGTCACTTGTTGATGTCAATTTCTCATACGGGGTCTTTCTTACCTGATCCTTCATTTTCGCAGGATTAATTCACGTGCAAAATCCCACAAGAACAGCCATTACAGTTATCCTATTAATTATTAGTTATGAATAACACTGATTGTTTTTATAATTAATTCCAGAAAAGCATATGGAAAATAACAAATCACCTCTCGGCCATTATTGTTAAAGTGACAAGCGATCAATACGTAAAGCAGACGACACACATAGCCTGTCAAACACAAACATCGATTTTTCTAAATATTTCCTCTATTTACATAATTCTCTTTTATTTCGCATTTTCATACTAAAAACAACACTCTTACAGTTGGAAGAATGTTATGTTATGTTTTGTTGACAAATTCAGAATTGGGATCGAATAATCTAATCGCCGAAGTAGATATTGTTTAAAGATCAGATATCTAATTACCAAAAGGGCAAACGAATTTGTACAGTTTACATACTGTACCCTATTACCAGCTATTTGTACCATAGATGCAACAGGCAACACATATCAAAATCTACAATGTTTTTACGATTGGAAAATCCATTGCATTACAATGCCAATCGACAGTAGATAATAACATTTACGGTACCCAATTATCTGCCCATTTCGACAATAAACGTCTCTTCGATGATGCTCGAACTATTTTGAAAATCAAAAGCTTATTGAAAATATGAAGAGCTTGTAAACCAAAAAAGAGTATAGGCAAAGTCGGGCAAGGAACCAGAGCTTTGCGTCTGAAGGATATATTCCTTAATTTTGAAATAATTTCCAAAAGTTTGTAACAGTAAATTGCAATAACACAAAATCCGTATTTTCATGCCAGTACCGAAGTACCAATATGGGCTGGTGATACCCTCGTAAAATGATTGGTACCATTAACGGTAGACAACAATCTGCTACAGACGATATCAAAAACAATTTTGAATTGCAATCCGGAAGATAGCTTTATTGATATGTCGTAAATTTACACATAATATAAGGTAATGTTTATCACACTTTATTATCTTCCTTCAAGTGTGAAAAAGCCCTGCATCCGTGTCAAATACATACTTGGTATGAATTTTGGACATGATTGAAGGTCGTACGGTGACCTATATTTGTTAACATTTTGTCTCTGGTGGAGAGTTGTTTCATGGCAATCATACCATCGTCCTGAATATGAATTAAATATTTGCCACTGGACGTTAAGCAGCCTACAATCAATCAATCAGTTATACCATATCTTTTTATTCTTATGAATAGTAAGGTGATTCGTTTAAATCCAATTTCAACATTATTAATCTAATATACTCAGACCCAAAATCAAATGAAATTAGATATGACCTACAACACACGTAAAAGTTCAAAAGTGTATATTCATTACAAATAAAGAATGCGAAAGAAAATAATAAAAACTATTGTTTTTGGATAAATTTGTAAATGTTTTCGCTTTCAATATAAAGTACACATTTGAAATGAAGTGCATGCCAAAGAAACTAAATAAGAAACTTCAAATATTTGGTTACCTGAATTTTTCGTTTAACAAACTGTGTAAAACTTAATAACCTATATAGTGAAGCCTTTATTTTATATAACCTAGTTAGCCGTGTGGTATAGATCGAAGAACTGGATGCAGGCAGTAGTTTTGACACGATGTCACAAATAATAAGTACTTATAAAAAAGAAGATAAGGTATGATTGCCAAGGAGACAACTGTCCACAAGAGACCAAAATGACACAGACATTAACAACTATAGGTCACCGTATGACCTTCAACAATGAGCAAAGCCCATACCGCAAAGTCAGCTATAAAAGACCCCGAAATGACAAATGTAAAACAATTCAAACGAAAAAACTAACGGCCGAATCTATGTGCTGTCAGTAATTGGCTAATATACATATAATTTTTCAAGTTAAGGTTTGTTCTGAACGGACGGATAAATAAGTACTACGATTTGATATTGTAACTTGAGCGGATTTTATGCAAATATATTGACCTTAGGTCTGTCGTAAAGTTATCACATATCAAGACATACAGACATAATGTATAAAAAAAACCACACTTCAACCTTTTACGTGTTCCGGTGATTAATATTGTTAAATTCTGTCAGTTATTATTGAGTTCCCTTTTTGAATTTAATTCAGTATTAATTTTTGTTATACCTTTCTTTCAAATAGTTGAACCTATAAAGAATAGGTTTTCAAAATCCGAATCTTTTCCTGCTATTCATGCTGTCAGGTTTATTAGATGTAAAAAAAAATCTTTGCAAATGACACAGAAATTAACAACTATAAGTCACCGCACGGTCTTCATCAATGAGAAAATCCCATACCGTATAGTCAGCTATAAAAGGTTCCCAAATGACAAATGTAAACAATTCAAACGAGGTCAAAACTGACAGTGTAATTTATGTACAATAAGATTTATCTAAAACCGCAACAAACGACAACCACTGATATTACAGGCCCCTGACTTGGGACAGGCACATACATACAGATTGTGGCAAGTATATTTGATATAAAAAAACTTACTTTGCTAGGGTTGGGTTTATCCATGGCCGCCGATACTGCAGAGATATCAAATTTTTCACGCACCATCTTAACATATTTATGAAGTTAATATACAGGATCTTTACACTGCGGACAACAACATAACGACAGTAAAATTTACTAGAAGTGTCCTTTTACTAGAAGTGTCCTACGGGGGTTTATTTTTTTATTTACAAATTGTTCATATATATACATGTAATTGTAATTTTAAAAACACATCTAAAAGTATGTAGTGATTAATCATTGTTTAAAAAAAATGTGCTTATGATCATTTTTGTAACTTTCCGTTTGTTTACTCTTATGTTATTATACTTATACATATATGTAATATAAACTATTTTTACATTTTGTACATGTAAAGGACGGTGTGTATTGGAAAGCAATAAATGAACAATCTGATACAATGTATGCATGCATGAATTATTCATAGACAATTATATATTTGACCGTTTATTGAGAAATTGCAATAACATTATGTTCTAGGTAATTTAATATGCATGAAACATTTGCTACTAGACGTTAAGCAACTAACAATCAATCAATCTAGGTATTTTACACTATATCGAGGGGTAAAATTCATATACTACATGTAGTATGCCTTTTCACGCTTTCAATAACTGTGTAAAACTATGACACAAGAGACCGTCACAAGAGTGGTCCCGTAATGTAGCTTTAAACATACATAACAAGGGCGGATTAAGGAGGTTTTAAGTGGCACAATTGTCGAAAGAGGACAATATATATTCTCCCGAGAGATGCACACATTTTTTTTTTAGAAAGATTTTATGCTAACGACATATACGCACCGCCCCTTAATCCGCAACTGAATAATGTATCTGTTTGAACAATCTAGATGTTAATGTATCTAATGACATTTATCTTATAGTCATGGTCAGGTATATATACATGTACCGAAATAATTCATACAAAGTGTCAGACTAAAATTATCACAGATACCAGGCTTTAAAATTTGCGCTCTTCTCTCGTTTTGTCTGCACAAGTGTCATCAGCGACGCTCAAATAAAAAAAAGTTAAAATAAAATGTCCAGATAATTTACGACGTTGTAGAGCATTCAGAACCCTTCTTCCGAAAGAACTGTATGGTTACATTATAGTTTTAAGGATTAAACCAAAAGTTAAAACAAATTTTCAAAACGATCTCCCAGCTATTGATATTAAATTAAATGATTTATAGTCTGATAGTTAAAAATAAGTTTTTAAACGAACTTTTAACTATTGACAACTACCGATAGATTGCACCAACAAAGCTCAGTTCAACTCTAGATCTTGAAATGTAAGACTTGACGTTATCATATTTTATTATTAATTGATGATAAAATTGCGATTCTCAAGATAAAAATTTTAATTCTCACGACACAATTTTCTTACTCTAAACAAATATATAGCAAAAATAGAAAAAAGAAGACTCCGAGCTGCAATATATTGGCATTTAGAGTTTAATTGCACCAACAGAGTATAATTTTAACTCTTAGAATTGAAATCTTCTGGTTTTTTTTTCTTTTTTGTCGGGAACAAAACTGTTAAAATAGTCACAATCATCTGCAAAGAAAACTTTTTAATTTGGAAAGCATAGACTTGCACATTAAACATCACAGTATAATGCATTGCTGTATACTTGACATTTGAATTTTTCTTATTGTAGACAAAATATATAGGGTTGTTAAATAATAATTGCAATAATATTTTTTAGATACATGTACAGATAATAGGCAAAAAATTACAAAAAGGTAAAAACTGGCATTTGAGGGCTACAAATTATTTTAAATATTATCTGACAGTTCTGCCTCTATCATATTATCTATATTATAACGGTTAATCCATGTTTTGAAAAAACTATTTTTTTTTTGTTCATTTAAAAACTCGAATGGAAATCGATTTTGTTTAAGATCCTCCATCTGAAAGAGTTTGTTTTATATACAATATTCCTACATGTAGTTAAATCTTTATTTTCTATTATATGGTGTATATCGAAATAATTGAATATTTTCCATAGCAAATTGTCTGTTTTAAAGTAATGATTAATAAATCTAAAGGGTTAGATCAAGCATTTTTTTTCAAAGGGGGTGGAAGTGCCCAATCCAATACAGGATAAAGGGCTGGGATGTCCCAATCGAGGATTAAAAGGGGGGGGGGGGGGCTGTTCAACCGCATGTCCCTATTCAAAAGCATTGGTCGTACAATAAAAGATGTCTGGGAAGGGTTCCGGGGGATCCCAACACCCGGAACCTTCCACAGACTGATATATCAATTCAATATTAAACGTACTACATAGGTTAAAAGAAAGAAACTGAACAATATCTATTGCAATAGCATGTATTCTGATAAAAACAAGAATGTGTCCAAAGTACACGGATGCCCCACTCGCACTATCCTTTTCCATGTTCCATGGACCGTGAAATTGGGTAATTATCTAATTTTGCATTAAAATTAGAAAGATCATATCATAAGCAACAAGTGTACTAAGTTTCAAGTTGATTGGACTTCAGCTTCATCAAAAACTACCTTGACCAAAAACTTTAACCTGAAACTCCCACTTTCATTTTCTATGTTCAGTGGACAGTGAAATTGGGGCCAAAAGTCTAATTTGGCTTAAAAATTAGAAAGACCATCTCATAAACAACAAGTGTACTAAGTTTCAAGTTGATTGGACTTCAGCTTCATCAAAAACTACCTTGACCAAAAACTTTAACCTGGACGGACGAACGGAACCACAGACGGACGGACGGACGGACGAACGGAGCCACATACCAGAAAACATAATGCCCCTCTACTATCGTAGGTGGGACATAAAAAACCTCAAGCAGTTGCATAAGCTATATGACTTATTTAATAGTCGATTTCAATTTTTGTTAAAACATAGGTGTAAATATTTTTTTAAATAACGGGACCTCAGAATACCAATGGCTAGAATTAAATAATTTTTCAATTTAAGCAAAGATATATATCTGTGCTTGATATACTATGCTCCCAAAAGCCAAACAGACCTATTGGAGATAATAGAAAAGGATATACTGATAGTTATGGGTCTATGGGGACATCCTGTTAGTAGGGGATCTTAATGCCAGAACTGGATCAGAAAAAGACTATATTGATGGTGACAGCACCTCCCATGTTCCTTTATTTGATGAAAATTATGATGTAGACTGTTTTACAGAGGAAAGGTTCAGTAAAGATTTAATAACTGATCCCACAGGGAAAAACTTGCTAGAATTTTGTATAGGTAACCAGTTACGTATCACGAATGGGCGTATGTGTGGTGATAGCACTGGTAAATTTACATGTTTCAAACCTAACGGATGCAGTGTAGTTGATTATGCTTTAGGTTCTCAAAGCCTACTTCAGCAAATTTTATATTATAATGTATCAGATTTTAAGGCAAATTTTTCATATTGCCATTGCAAAATCACTTTTAAGATTTTAGCATCTTTCCAATTGGAGAAAAATAAAAGTCATATGAAAGACTTTCCTTTTGAGGTATAAATGGGGCACAGAAAGTATTCAAAATTTCCAGGAATCATTTACACATCCTGTCATTCAAAATGAGCTGAAATATTTTTTGAATAACGGATTGTATTGTATCCCTTTTTACCACATAGTTTTGTCTCAAAATATTTATTTACAATACATTCTAAATATCTTCAACACAAAATTCTTTTGTTATTGATCACGGATCACGAAAATATAAAAAAAAATCTGTAGAAAAAGATCACGATAGCGAAAATGCGCCGATCCCGAAGAACGAAAATAACCCTTCAGGCCCCTCTCCAAGTCAGTCGAAATTCATTTATCTTGTTATTGAGATATAATTCGTACTATCCCTCTTACATACACATAAGGAGATGTGGTATGATTGCTAATGAGAAAACTATCCACCAAAGTTCAAATGAAGTGGATATAGATAACAATTTTGAATTCCTCTTTCTCTTAAAACTCTGCATACTCTCCACTTTAACTTAACTAACAATTTTGCTCTCTCTCTCTCTACTTAAACCACTTCATAATCTATCATCAAATTTCTCAAATTTGCACTCCTCTTTCGCCCATAGGTCTCCGTATTAATCCACTATGGGCATTACATCTATGTTTCGCCTAAACCACTTCATACTCTCCACTTTAAGTCACTGATACTTTTGCACTAATCCTTCGCTTAAATTTTTTTTATATTCTCCTCTATACTTTAATATGACAAATCTAAACTCTTCCTTCGCTTTTACCGCCTCATACTCCTCTAAAACTTTTTAAATTTGCACTCCTCCTTTACTTAAACAATTTTCATACAATATTTTCCCAATTCCACCTCCTCCTTTCCCAAATCTTACCTCATTGTCGCCATCTAATCCCTTTCCGTTTTCCTCCATCCTCAGTAGACGATATTCATGTCATGTTGTTGTACATACACAATCATAATATTCCCTTTAAATTAAGTTTTGAACTCCTCCTTCGAATAAACCACTTCATACTGAACCCTTACACTTGTCAATTGGGCACAGTGACTCCTCGTTCGCTTAAAACACCTCATATATACACTCCATTTAAACGTGACAATTTTACACTCCTCCTTCGTTAATACAACTTTATACTCTTTAACTTTAACTAGACTGACAATTTTGCACTTTTCCTTCACTTAAACCACTTTATACTCCTCTAAAACTTGACAAATTTGCACTTAACTCCTCCTTCACTTAAACAACTTTTACTCAATATTTTCCCGATTCCACCTCACCCTTTCCTATATCTTACCTCGTTATCGCCATCTAATCCCTCACCGTTTTCCTCCATTTCCTGCAGACGATACTCATGTCTGTATTGAATATTTGTTTATTTATGTCCTTTATTTTTTATTTGTTCTGCTTTCGCTTAAAACACCTCATATGTTAATCTCTCTTTAAAATTGACAATTTTGTACTCATCCTTCGCCAGAATCACATTACACTCTCCCCTTAAAGTTGCAAATTCTGCTCTCTTCCTCCGCCTAAACCACCTTATACTCTTTCCTCACATTTGACAAAGTGCTCTCCTATATTGCTTAACCGACTCCATACTCTACCCTCAAACTTGATAATGTTACGCTCCTCTTTCGTTAATACAACTTCATACTCTTTTAACTTTAACTACACTTACAGTTTTGCACTCTATATTTGTTTTATATACTTCAAACTATACCCTTGCACTCCGCCTTCATTTAAACAACTTTTATTCAATATTTTCCCTATTCCACCTCCCCTTGTCCAAATCTTACCTCGTTATCGCCATCTAATCCCTTCCCGTTTTCTTCCATCCTCAGCAGACGACATTCATGTCAAGTTGTTATACCTACATAATAATAATATCCCCTTTAAATTAATTTTTGAACTCCTCCTTCGAATAAACCACTTCATACTATACCCTTTACTAGACCGACAATTTTGCACTCTTCTGTTACTTTAAATATTTCAAACAATATCTTCCTTCACTTAAACAACTTTCACTCAATATTTTTCCAATTCTACCTCCCCCTTTCCCAAATCTTACCTCGTTATCGCCATCTAATCCCTTCCCGTTTTCCTCCATCCTCAGCAGACGATACTCATGCCTGTATTGAATATTTGTTTGTTTATGTCCTTTATTTTTCATTTGTTCTGCAACTTTTTATTCAAAATCAATAAATCCATAAAACATAACATAACATGCACATGTTTACTTATCGTAAAGTAATCGAGTCTTTTGTAACGCCGATTTTGATCAATGACTTAGGTGGCTTAATAGCAGGTGTTTAAAGCTATCAGATACTACACTAGTCTAACACCGATACATCGAAACAAAGACGAGAATCAAATCTGATTTGTTAAAATTAATTACATTTCCTTTAATTATTTGACCATTACATATATTTAATCAATCCCTGGAGTGTAAAATCGGGTTTTACGTAGGGAAATATCTCGTTATTCATGATAGAAATCAATCAGATTTCACAAGTTTAAGATTTTTACGAACGTCAATCAGTCATTTCTAAATGATAAAACAATGGCGTTCACAAATCTTGAAATAACTACTGAAGCACTAAATTTCCATATTACACGAATGTCATTTTTTAAAAGATCTAGCATATTAACATGCAAAAATGTTTAATTGATTCTAGTATACCGACTTCAAGTTTTAATGAACCATACAATAAACGACCCAATTCTAGTGTACAAAGTTCAATCTTACGCTAATTGAAGTCCGTCCTTTTGCACGACGGCACCATAATATAGAACCCAGATACATTAATCGTAGTCTGGTCCTTCTACATCTGTACAACAATAAAGACCCAAGGAACATTAATTATAATCCGTTCCTTTTGCACCACGGCGCAATAATAAAGTGCTCAGCTACGTAAATCGTGGTCCGGCCCTTTTGCACATGCAGCAGTACAATATCAAAGTGCTCAATCACGTAAATCAAATTATTATATTCCTTTCGCACACCGGTACATGGTATTACTCAATTGAAGTATAGTGGTCCTATTGCAAACTATTTAACAATTTGTCTACCGCACACATCTTTGCCTAAATTTAGTTCAAGATTATATATGTCATATCATAACTATTATTTTTTTTTAATTAAGCTTTTTATACATGGAAAGGTATTATAACTGCACAAGATTACATTTATTGGTGCATAATGATATGCATATTAGTTGCAATATCTATAAATCTTTAGTCAATACATAGAAATATCATACATGTAATTTTCTTTATCTATGTTATATATTCAAAGGCGTGACAAGGTCTTCCGTTTAAGGTCTAAAATAAAGTTAGCACACATACTTGTTCCCTCATTTGTCGAATTGATAGAAATATATCATACATGTATATTTTTTTAGTCTTTGTAATATCCAAAGGCGTGACGAGGTCTTCCGTTTACGGTCTAAAATGAAGTAAGCACACAAACTTGTTTCCTCGTTAGTCGAATTGAAGATTGCGCATATTTTCCATTAAACTTAATTGAACCACAAAAAGGAATATGTAGTGTTTCATGCTTGATTTCAAATTTCAAATTACACGATTTCTATCCACGCAAGAAGTGACATTTAATGGAAATTAACTTCTTAATATTAACTTTTGTCCGATTATTTCAATTTTGTAGGAAGTCTGTTAATGGAAACAGTTCAACACGAAAATGATGTCACTACGGTATTAAAAAGATGAGCCTCGAATTCGTTTTCGTTGTTGTTGTCGTTGTTTTTTCGTATACCAGTCAACAAACTCGAGTCAGCAATTACATCATTATGCCTATGCTGATGACACATATATTTTGTTCTTTATTCCAAGATTTGTATCTTCTGACATGTACTGGTCGCATCAACAGCATTCGATATAAGTCCTTAACCAATTAAACCAGAAGAAGTACAATCATTAATCGACGCCATTAAAAATACAAAATGAATTTCAGTTTCAACTTTCATCCACTCTTCTGATATTATCTTTATCGCCGCTTATTTCATACATGTATATTCACATTTGAGCCGCTTATTTCATACATGTATATTCACATTTGAGCCGCCTACAACCTTTGTAAACAATGCAATTGTAGTATGCCCTCCCTTTCTTGATGTAAACGCAAAATATATGGACATTTCTATCATAAGAATTCTACGATAATAACTATGGCACAAATCAGAATATTCTATAGGCGGCAAATTTTAATTCTAACACTGATATAGTAAAATATTAAGAAATCAAGTTGACAGTTTTTGAATTATTATGAATTTGCAGTACTTAAAGAAACTGATATAAACAGCCAAAACACAATACAAATTAAGCAAATACAATGATATAAACAGCCAAAAACACAATACAAATTAAGCAAATACAATGCATATTCCGTTTCTGGTAAATATAGAAATCCGGGATATTGATATTTCTTCAATTCCTTCGTTTAATAACTATTTTTCCCATTCTAAAGGATTAAGTTAGATTAGGAAAACAAATGTCATGACTACTAAACAGCGCAATCACCAGGAATATTATCGGCCTTTACAGGAAAAAGACAAATGTCGAAACTAAGAAGTAGAGAAGAGGGATTAACTAAAACGTAACGCTGGTCTAGCTCGGCCATCGCAAACAAAGTAGAAGGCAACAATTCCATGACGATGGAACAGTTAAATCATAAAAAATCATTCTTGGCCAATTAAAAAATACCCGTTTTTAAATCATTTTTGTCAAGTCAAATATTCAACAACTAACAGTGGCTTTCCAGAAAACAAAAAAAACAAAAAAAAAAAAAAAAAATGAATTGAACAGGCTCATTGCGACTGTGCCAAATTTCTAATTGCAGTTGGTGGATCTCATTTGCACTATGAAGCTATATATTCCATTTCCAAAAAAAAATAAATAAAAAAATCGCCGTTTTATAGTTACAAAAATAACGAGTGAATTTCTTTCATTGTAAGTTTTATTTCCCACAAAAAGACTCGTATAAAAAAATTGTAACCGACGTTTCCTCCAAAGTTATTAGTATTTGAAAAAGTTCATTTAAAAACATGTATTTCTGAAACTCATTTATGTATAAATATCACATTTCCGCATGACAGTTATTCAGTCTGTAACAAACAGTAACAAACGCGCATCTGGCGTATATACTAAATTAAGTCCTGGTATCTATGATGAGTTTACAAAATGTATTTACAACCAGTGGCTGGGTCGATGCCACTGCTGGTGGAGATTTATTTCCCCGAGGGTATCACAAGCCCAGTAGTCAGCACTTTTTGTGCTGACATGAATTGTCCTTGATATGGTTATATTTATAAATTTACTGTTTACAAATTTTTGAATTTTTTGAAAAACTAAGGCTTTTCTACCTCAGGCATAGATTACATTAGCTGTATTTGGCAAAACTTTAAGGAATTGTGGTCCTCAATGCTCTTCAACTTCGTACTTTATTTGGCCTTTTTAACTTTTTTGGATTCGAGCGTCACTGATGAGTCTCTTGTAGACGAAACGCGCGTCTGGCGTATATACTAAATTTAGTCCTGGTATCTATGATGAGTTTATTGACATAATGCCACAAAGAAGAATCAGACACACACCCCTTTATGATGTAGTTAAACACTGTAAATATTCGGTATTTTTACCTTGATAATTTTAATTCTTTTGAAAATCCAGCTTCCTTAATACAAGTTACAATGTATGTCACAGAGACTTTACAAACAGGTTCAATAGTTTATCCTTTGCATGTTTGCAGAAACAAACGTATATGATGCATATATTTTTTTTAAAACCCATATTGATCACATGCAGATTTAGGATCTGGAATTCGATTAAATTTTTAAGAACGATTAAGGTAAAACTATCGACATGCACAGCGATATTTACCCTACACCTACAAGGTATTTTCTAAGAGACAAACCATTAAACCTTCAGACTTTATCAAGTAAATAAAACTCCTTGGCAACGAGAATATTCTGTGATAAAGTGTTTGTTGATTTTTAGATAATCATGATTAGCATTAGAGGAAAACAATTAATGATAATAATATTCTATCATAAATTAATTACATACACCACCACGTATACCTTTATTTACCGCATGACTGTGTTGTCTCGTGGTAGCATGTTTGCCTCACGAGCTCGAGGGTGTGGGTACTTGACCAGGCCATCATTTTTTTTTTAGAAAATTTTTATGCAAATGTGACATTTATGAATAATAGCAAAGAACCTCTTTTTCATCGGAGGCTGTAATTTTACGTGGAACCATTCACCATTCCACACCATACAAATAAAGATACAATTATTATTGCTACTGAGTGTATGGTAATGTCGGTGACGGATAAACGCCATTGTAACGCATAATAACGGCAGATAACAAATAGAATAATACTAAAACAATACCCGAACAGTGTTTTTCTTACTACTCCAAAAAAAAAAAAAAAAAAAATGTTAAGAAAATCTAAATCTTAGATGATGTTATTCGCGTGATATTGATACTCCATGAAACGACTTTGCAACAAAAACAAATAGGGTTGTCCTTCTTTGTCAGTAGATTTATATACCGAAGGTCCATTCATTTATACAAAAACAGCTACAGAAAGATGAGTTTCATTTGACAGTTATTTATACATTTGTAAAAAAGAATTAATAAGTAAAATTCACAGTTTCAGTATTCAGTACAATATGACAAATGTTTCTATTTACACATAACAATTTAGAAATAAGATGGCAAATTTTCCAAGTGCATTTAGTCAATGAAATCGAACGATTAATGATTAATGAAAAATGAATAATGATTAATGATTAGTGATTAGTGATTAATGAATAATGATTAATGATTAATGAATAATGATTAATGATTAATGATTAAGAATCAGCTGCTCTGTTCACGAAAATTGGAAGAAACAACAAAAATTGAATACTCGTAAGTCATGATCATTTCATTATTAATTGAGATAGATTTAGAAATAAAGGTTCGATTGTTTGTGATAGCAATTTTTACATTCTATATTGAGACCTGTGCAATCAAACAATGAAACGACTCAAACATACAGTACGCGTTATTAGTGTTAATAACCTCAATATTGTTTTCTCCAAATAATTAAAAAGAAAAAAGAAATAAAAGAGGAAATATGTTTGATCTCTAATTAGAGTTGTTCGTTCAACAGAGAAGTCTCAACCAATTCAGACTTAAGAAAGAAATTTGGAGGCATGTTGGATTAAATATTCAAAGCTTCATGTAAGTCCCAATACAGATAATCTTTACAAAGAGAATTTTAAGACAGCGTATAATTTTATAGGGAAAAGACATTTTAATAGTGGTTTCGCATATTGTACCTTTAATACAAATACTCTTCCATGTAACTCTACATCAGCAAATGACTTGTCCTACATCATTTGTAAGTTTAAGATCCCTAAAAAATTCTTTGTATTTCTATTTTTCTTTAAGTTTTGAACATCAATACCTACTGCAAACAGAGAATACCATTGCTGTAAAACATTTGAGTTTGGAATTGTGATTGAGAACAAATCACAACTGTCTGCAATTGGTTTACCATCTAGTATACATAAACATTGATTTTTTTAATTAATCTATTTGTTATTCTATATATTCCTATAAAAACTTGAATTATTCCAAGATTGAAGTAATCACAGAATAAAACGTTGTCACAGCTTCTTGTACATTAATAAGATTACTCATTACTTTTTCTTTTCTTTTTCCGTAAAATTTCAATCCACAAGGAAAAAAATCTAATAAGTTATGTTCCAATATATGATGCTAAATGAAGGAAGATTCCATATTTCGTACCGACTTACATGTTAATAAAAACCATTTTACACGAGGATAGACATGACAAGATATATTTAGAAAATCCCATGTAATCCATTTCTGCTTCTTTAGACAGAAACTTAATCCTTCCATTCACTTACTTACATTGCTATTTCAGTACAAGATAAATTACACAATGTTGAAGTGCATCTCTTAAAATGCATATTAACTACATTTGTTACAATGTAAGCTTAACATATATTCTATTTATATATAGATTCTCGCGGACGTGCAGTGTATTTTGTATCTAATCGAATGTACTTTTTATCTACAGCATTACGGTTATAAAGTTTATATAATCTTAACCGGGTTTAAAATTTATATACATCTTATCCATAGGCGGATCCAGGGGGCCCGGGGGGCCCGCCCCCCTTTAGTGGGAAAAACTTGGTTGATTATATCGGTAATCATTGAAGCATGACTGGAGCGCCCCCCTTAGGTCAGTCAGCGGGCCCTCCTTAGGAAAAGTTCTGGATCCGCGACTGTTATCCAAACAAATCTACAGTTCATATGCCGGCATCTCAACAAATGAACATTAAAATTGGACTTTTCTAAAAACAAAACAGGTTTTAGAAATGGCGGCACATTTTGACAATGAGATATTCCCTATTGTAGTCTTGGTATACTTGTCTTTCAAATGACATATTTTGCTTAAAAATCAGATGTATTTTTTATTTCCTTACAAATGAGTCTTCCTAATTATCAAATCTATTATTGATATGAAATTCAAATAGTTCTTAACTCAGATATTTTGCAAAATTATCATTCATGTAAAGTTTTCAATTAAATAAATTAAACTTCCAAACTTTAAAGAATTTCACCTTACCTCTTTGGCATTCTTCATCTTGTAAAATAAAAACTTTTTATTTATAAATCATCAAAAACCGTTATCTACATTTATTACATTAACATACTTTAGAGGTGGATGTGTTTTTGAAAGATATTTGGAAAGATCATTAATACCATCGAACGTTTCATAGATGATTAGATATGTTAGCATAACCCACTCGATTTTTCAAAGTAACAGTGTAGAAAGTTCAACATTAATTGTCATGCATTGTCTGACGTAGGTATTTTTCAAGCTTCCTGCACACCTTCTAATTGTTACAAAAATCACGATCGTTTTATCAGTAGTTGAAGTTTTCTTGCAAGCTTGCAAATAATTGTTAATTTTAAGGCACATTAATTGATGCTTTAAAGAATCATGTTCAATACTTATTATGCATTTAATCTGCGTGAATGCCCCGGCAGGATACATCGAAACTGTGAAGGAACCGCAGAACGATTTATTTTGGGGCTGAAATCCAGCATTATTTTACAGAAAAATACATTGCAGTTTTCTGACTTTGTAAACAGCAGAAAAACTTACTGGTGGAATCGTAAGAGGTTCATCTTCATCGGAGGCTGTAATTTTACGTGAAAAAAGGAGAAATGTCAAAAATTCACACCATACAAATGAAGATACAATAATTATTGCTACTGAGTGTATGGTAATGTCGGGGACGGATAAACGCCATTGTAACGCATAATTCTAATAACGGCAGATAACAAATAGAATAATAATAAAACAATAGCCAAACAGTGTTTTTCTTACTACTCCAAAAAAGAAAAATGTAAAGAAAATCTAAATCTTAAATGATGTTATTCGCGTGATATTGATACTCTATGAAACGACTTTGCAACAAAAAACAAATAGGGTTGTCCTTCTTTGTCAATAGATTTATATACCGAAGGTCCATTCATTTATACAAAAACAGCTATAAAAAGATGAGTTTGATTAAAGGCTAAAGCTTGGCCTTCTAGTAGAATTAAGATGAAAGTGTATTATTTGACAGTTATTCATACATTTGTAAAAAAGAATTATTAAGTAAAATTTATAGTTTCTATATTCAGTACAATGTGACAAATGTTTAAACATAACAATAACAATTCAGAAATAAGATGGCAAATTTTCAAAGTGCATTTAGTCAATGAAATCGAACGATTAATGATTAATGATTAATGATTAATGAATAATGATAAATGATTAATGAATAATGATTAATGAATGATGATTAATGATCAGTGAAAAAGAATCAGCTGCTCTGTTCACGAAAATTGAAAAAGCAACAAAAATTGAATACTCGTAAGTCATGATCATTTCAATATTAATTGAGATAGATTTAGAAATAAAGGTTCGATTTTTTGTGATAGGAATTTTTACATTCTGTACTGACTCTGTGCATTCAAACAATGAAACGACTCAAACATACAGTACGCGTATGTATTAGTGTAAATAACCTCAGTATTGTTTTCTCCAAATAAATAAAAAGAAAATAGAAACAAAAGAGGAAATATGTTTGATCTCTTATTAGATTTGTTCGTTTAACAGAGAAGTCTCAACCAATTCAGACTTAAGAAAGAAATTTGGAGGAATGTTGGATTAAATATTCAAAGCTTCATGTAAGTCCCAATACAGATAATCTTTACAAAGAGAATTTTAAGACGGCGTATAATTTTGTAGGGAAAAGACATTCTAATAGTGTTTTTGCATATTGTACCTTTAATACAAATACTCTTCCATGTAACTCTACATCAGCAAATGACTTGTCTTACAACATTTGTAAGTTTAAGATCCCCCCAAAAAATTTGTATTTTTCTTTAAGTTTTGAACATGTTTAACTTACTAGATGCAAACAGAGAATACCCTTTCTGTAATACATTTGAATTTGGAATTGTGATTGAGAACAAAACACAACTGTCTGCAATTGGTTTACCATTTAGTATACATGAACATTGATTTTTTTTAATTAATCTGTTTGTTATTCTATATATTCCTATAAAAACTTGAATTATTCCAAGATTAAAGATATCACAGAATAAAACGTTGTCACGGCTTCTTGTTCATTAATAAGATTACTCATTAATTTTTCTTTTCTTTTTCCGTAAAATTTCAATCCACAATGAAAAAAAATCCAATAAGTTATATTCCAATATATGATGCTAAATGAAGGAAGATTCCATAATCCGTACTGACTTACATGTTAATAAAAACCATTTTACACGAAGATTAATCATGACAATATATATTTAGAAAATCCCATATTATCCATTCCTGCTGCTTTATATAGAAACTTAATCCTTCTATTCACTTAGTTAGACTGCTATAATATTGTATTTCAGTACAAGATATCTTAAACAATGTTGAAGTGCATCTCTTAAAACGCATGTTAACTACATTTGTTAAGATGTAAGCTTAACAGATATTCTATGTATATATAGATTCTCGCGGACGTGCAGTGTATTTTGTATCTAATCGAATGTACTTTCTATCTACAGCATAACGGTTATAAAGATTATATAATCTTAACAGGGTTTACAATTTATATGCATCTTATCCGAACAAATCAACAGTTCATATGCCGGCATCTCAACAAATGAACATTCAAATTGGACTTTTCTAAAAACAAAACAGGGTTTAGAAATGGCGGCACATTTTGACAATGAGATATTCCCTATTGTAGTCTTGGTATACTTGTCATTCAAATGACATATTTTGCTTAAAAATCAGAAGGTATTTTTTTTATTTCCGTACAAAGGAGTCTTCCTAATTATTAAATCTATTATTGATATGAAATTCAAATAGTTCTTAACTCAGGTATTTTGCAAAATTCTTGTTCATGTAAAGTTATCAATTAGATAAATTAAACTTCTAAGCTTTACAGAATTTCACCTTACCTCATTGGCATTCTTCATCTTGTAAAATAAAAACCTTTTATTTATAAATCATCAAAAACCGTTATCTACATTTATAACATTAACATACTTTAGAGGTGGATGTGTTTTTGAAAGATATTTGGAAAGATCATTAATACCATCGAACGTTTCATAGATGATTAGATATGTTAGCATAACCCACTCGATTTTTCAAAGTAACAGTGTAAGAAGTTAAACATTAATTGTCATGCATTGTCTGACGTGGTATTTTTCAAGCTTCCTTCACACTTCTAATTGTTACAAAAATCACGATCGTTTTATCAGTAGTTCAAGTTTTCTTGCAAGCTTACAACTATTTGTTAATTTTAAGGCACATTAAGGTGGTACCTAACACTACAGGGAGTGTAATGTTTCTGATAAATTGTTTGGGTCAAATATTTTGAAATTTTTATATTTTTGTCAAAGGGTCAATGTAAATACTTTTTCAAAATTTTATTAAACAAGCCAAATTAATTTAAGTGAAGGTGGTGGGTACCACCTTAATTGATGCTCTAAAGAATCATGTTCAATACGTATTATGCATTTAATTTGTGTGAATGCCCCGGCAGGATACATCGAAACTGTGAAGGAACCACAGAACGATTTATTTTGGAGCTAAAATCTAGCATTATTTACAGGAAAATACATTTCAGTTTTCTGACTTTGTAAACAGCAGAAAAACTTACTGGTGGAATCGTAGTATTGTTGGTGGGAATATGATAACGTTCGTCGTGGTTTTTCTCTCACTTTTATTTTTGAATATTTCAATTCTATATTTGAAAGGACATCGTTTTATCCTTAGTAAGTAGATTATGATATATTGTTAGGATGTGGTTACACAATACGAAAAAGGGGCACAAAAAGTTGGTGTTTGTTTATGTGTTGCCTTTTTGTTTTCGTTGTTTTTTTTCGTACACAAATAAGCGTTAGTTTTCTCGTTTGAATTGTTTTACATTGTCATTTAGGAGCCTTTTATGGATGACTATGCGATATAGGCTTTGCTCATTGTTGAAGACCAAACGATCACCTATAGTTGTTAATTTGCGTGTCATTTTGGTCTCATGTGGACAGTTTTCTCATTTGCAATCATACCACATCTTCTTTTTTTAATATTTACAGTTGTTTCTTTTGCCTATAGAAATTGCCTACATGTTTTGTACTTATAACTGATAGTGATCTGATATGTTTTATATTAGTGAAGCATGTGATTTGTAATTCCAATCATGTATTTGAACGGGTTACTAAGTGTACAACAAGGTAAGAGGGACGTTAAGCAAAAGCATAATATTAACATCCTATCTGAAAACTAAAAAATGTAGGAGAATACTGATTTACCATTTTTTAATGTTCTTTTTTAATTCTCAGGTTTTATTACATTTGTTTTTGCTGTTTATGAAGATAAGGCAGACATGAGGCAGTGACGGAGGTGTACATGTACTGGTTTCACGTTACAGAACCCTTAGTCTGGAACCCTGTCTCACTGCTCGACAGTACTGACGCGAACAGTAGGTTGGGCCAGGATATCAGGCTAACAATTTCTGATGTTAATTGACATACAAGTGTCACTTTTATTAAAATAATCCAATTTACATAATACACATTAACACAGATTATAATGTATTTTAGTTTGATGATCGTGTTGTAAATAAGTTAAGTATTTATTTTTAGATGCAGTTAGAAAGAAAATCGATAATGAAATATTAAATCATCATTATACATTATACTTAAGACAATACAACAGGAGATTTGGAGGTAACCAACGTCAATGGACCAAAGTCAACTTCCAACAGTTTTATAAATAAAGATCGTATTGGTTCTTCATGATTTATCATTTTATCATGTTTGTATTAACCGTCTTTGTTTTAATATTATAGTTTTAGGGTTTTTTCCTAGAAACTAAATGACTGGTTAAGAAATATTCCATACACAAATTTCGTTTGCATAAAAATGTAGAACATCCCAAAAGAGAAACAATGCAGTTTACATTTTGTATTTATACCTTTCTACATGTCAGATGCACAAAATATTAAAATCTGACATACACATCATTAACACAGGGAATTATCAGTCAACAAAAACGATCTTTTTCTACTCTACACAATATACAAATGTACTTCAAATTATTTGTTTATTTATAACATATAAGTTTAACGAGGAAGCCTAAAGCTACGCTTTAAGTCCTTTATTCATATCATTTCACGACCCTGTGATAACAGATATGAATGTAAAATGTCCTTGATGTATCTCAGGAGGCGTCAGATTGGAGTAACAGGCAGAAACGTTCATTTCATTTTATAAAATCAGGAAAATTGTATGAAGAACAAAGACTTGGTGGCTTTGATGTATTTGTGGTTAAAAAGCACATCAGTTTCAAAGCAATCCAATTAATTAGACTGCTTTGAAATTGATGCGCTGCTTATTTCTACTACATGTTTGTTACATAATTTCATCAATCAATGAGAACGACAATGAAGAAAAAACAAAAATAATTTGAAAGATATAGAAGTCAGAACATGTAGTGTAATTGCCAAGGAGATAACTCTCCATTAGAGACACAATGACATATATTTTAACAACTATAAGTCCACATAAGGCCTTAAACAATGAGAAATTCCATACCGCATAGTCGACTATAAAAGGCCAAACAATTCCATCGAGAAAACATGAGCAAATCTATGAACAAAAAAATAACAGATACACACATAGAGTATTTGTACATATGTCACAGTCTTCCAAGTCAGGATTAAAACACTCGTACATACTCAAGACCTAGTGATTTTCGATGAAAAGTGCACATTAAGTTTAAATTGACATAACAAGAATTATTTTCGTAAAATGAATAGGCTTTTAATTCAAAGAGGAGCACTTGTAAACATTGATTGTTCAACTTCTTGCACGAGCAAAGTGGCGCCATTTTGTTTCGTTCTAACGTAATTTGTATTCATACAAACAGAAAATGTGAAGAGAACGGAAAAAAACAACTTAGTTCTGTAAAATCAGTGATGATAAGAGGGTACTGCATTTATTAGTCACAGAATTTTATCGAAACAATTTAACACTTAATATTGGAATGTAGTTTCCCAACATTTAACGAAGTATTTGAAGATTTTTTTCCATCTCATTCACAGATCTAGATAATGCATTTGTTAAATCCTTTAGTCATGTCGGAAACCGTTAAAATGCAACCCATTTAAATTCAAATGCGCACCAGAATTACATTGAGTATTTAGAACGTAAATGATGTAATTTTATTCATATGTAATGACTGTAAGAACTATTTCAAGGGAACAATGTGTCCTTGGATTATCGGATCAGATGATTTAAGAAGATGAAATATTATAGAAACCTGAAAGCAACGCATTAATCTATATATGCATAGAGCAGAAATCATTAAGTCCGTACTCAGTAGCAATTAGTTCAAGATATCTAACGGGCACCTGTTATATCCGATGTAACAAAAAGAGCAATTAAAAACTTAATGGGTTAATAATGTTCCAGCTTCTCATCGAGTTATTGTTAAGTTTCTGTTGACAAAATCATCGAACTTTTATCAAGATGACATCAACAATTATGAAAAAACAAATAAAACGTTCATTTATCAGAACAATGTAAATTGATATCAGCCTTTTAAAGTAATTGGACAATTTAATATCGAAGTTCGTATTTTTTCAAGCATTTAGTTCCAGGATTTATTTTTTTTATTTTATTTTATACTAAAAATTATTACTCTGCTGATAAAATGGGACGTTCAGAAATGTACACTACGAAAAATTATTCATAGAGATTTGAAAAGATGGTTCTATGAGGTTTTGAATAGAAAAAAAAAATAATTTCAAATATAATTTTGTTGATTTCTCATCCAAAACAAACGGTTTTTAACCATTTTACCCTGTAATTCCCCCTCCCCTCTTTAAAAACTCTTTATCTTGATCTGCTAATGTGATAGGTGGTTCGAGAAATGAGCCGAGAAAAAGAACTATCAATAAAAACAAACATGTAATATGTGACATAAATGAATTTGTAACACGTCCTTCTGCTAAAAATGGTGGATAATTTAAGTGGCTTATTGTCGTTAGTTGATATCTCAAGAAGAATAAACCAACATAGATAATGAATAAATTCATAAGACATACAAAAAATACTTAGTAGAACTACATAAGACAATATTTCATTTTACGTTCTATCTCTGCGTTAACATATTGCAGTATATTGTACACCATTAAGACCAGAGGCTCTCAAATGCTTGTGTCGCTCACCCGTATATACTGTGGTTTTGGAAATCATGATAAATAAAGTTAAAATCATAGTAAATAGTATTAGATACCCCAATAATGATTGAGACCAAGTTTGGGTTAATTTGACCAGTATTTAAATGAAAATCAGGTCATCTCAGTTCAGTCTTACAAAAATTACTTAGGACCCCTTATCATTGTTTAAATTAGTGTTCAAGTTGTATTGTGACCATTTGGAATTGTTGTATACCAAGTTTCTATAGGCTTCTATAGTAAATTCCTATGTTCTTTTTTTTTGCCTTGACGGTCATTTTGTTTGGATGGGGCATTGTCATCAGATACATTTTATAATCAAGATACCCTAATAACAAGAATGTGTCCATAGTACACGGATGCCCCACTCCCACTATCATTTTCTATGTTCAGTGGACCATGAAATGGGGGTCAAAACTATAATTTGGCATTAAAATTAGAAAGATCATATCATGGGGAACATGTGTATTAAGTTTCAAGTTGATTGGACTTCAGCTTCATCAAAAACTACCTCGACCAAAAACTTTAATCGGACGGACGGAAGGACGGACGGACGAACGGAGGCACAGACCAGAAAACATAATGCCCCTCTACTATCGTAGGTGTGGCATAAAAATTGTTGCTATGTTAAATTTTATTTACAAACAAATGTTTACAATTGACTATAAAGGGCAATAACTTTTCAAGTGGTCAATTGAACATTTTTGTCATGTTGACTTATTTGTAGATCTTACTTTGCTGAACGTTTTTTCTATTTACAGTTTATCTCTATCTTAAATAATATTCAAGATAAATAACCGAAAACTACAAGATGTCCTTACAATTATCAATTTAGGAAAAGCAACCCAATTACTGTTTTTCTGATGTGTCAGGAACTTTCAGGGTAAATAGATCTTGACCTGATAAACATTTTAACCCATTACCAACTTACTTTGACTTTAAAGGGCAAACACTTCTTAAGGGCTCAACTGATTATCTTGGCCATGTTGACTTATTTGTAGATCTAATTTTGCTGTACATTACTGCTGCGTAGAGTTTTCAGGCCAGATGAGCTAAATATCTGTGTTAACACACACATATATATATATATATATATTAATGACAGCTATGTATATCATCACTTTTTTGTATCAAATTACATCGTATTAAACCTAGTTATTTAAAATGCATGACCAAATACATAAAATGAGTAAAAGGCACTTAACAAATTAATGGAGACAATAAAATGGTTATTATAGCATATCAATGGGATGTCTACTCGTAGCAAATTGATCAATTATTTTTATCGCTTATTGTAATAAATAAAGCATCGCGTTCTCTTTTTTCTTATTTTGTTTCTGACCGAATTGTACTTAAATAAAGATTTTTTTAAAAGTAAGACAATTATTAGCTATAAAAGAATCCTACATGATAAAATTTGAACCAAATCAAACGAGAAAGGTAACGCCTCTACACAGAAGTTAACAAAATACAAATAGGGCGGACAGCTTCCAACAGCAGTCACTGAATTACCTAATAATCTTAAATAAGCAAATGTGGAACAATGGAAGAACTTATTGAAGAACAAATTCTTTGTTACAAACACTTCGTAGTTCCCGTTACTTCATTTTGCACGGCAATGTTTTTATCAATACAGTTTGAAAGATAAGGTCAAGATAGCAGCATTAAAAGAGTCGCCTGTTTAACATTCATCATTCTCGTTATAATCACAATTGCACTTCCTAAATCATTTATAATTTTTATTTGATCGGTACCAGGAGAGAAATGATACCTTGATATTATTATCTGAAACTTTCTAATATAAATATAATGTTTAAGATTGCCTTTTGTAATATATCCATTGATTCAGATTCTAATCCGACGATGAACCAAGTGTCAAACCATAGCTATGACAAAGATTAATGTCATGACTGGCCCATTTGTCATTTTTATCGACTTAAACGGCTTTTTGTTTAATTTGATGATGAGAAGGTATTAAAACAATAATTCCTACATTGTAATGTGTAGTTTAAGTAAATGCTTTTATACCACAACTTTTGTTATGCTAAATAAAAACCAATTACATTTTTATATAAGTACAGTCATGAACAGATTCTACACTTTGCCAAAGTTTACCATAAGAATTCAAATAAAAACAATTGGTTTTCTCTGTTTGATTGCAAAGTCGGACATTTTCTATTTTACTTAAAAGGTGAAGCCTCTATAATGTTGCAACAACTATTGGGTTAAACTTATGAATACCGACCGGATTAAACATAACAAAATAATAATTTTAAACATTTCCTATGTCTTTTCATATGAAATCAAATGTTAATGAATAATTGGCGATGTAGAATCTGTAATAACTCAGTTTCAAATAACTGTTCGCAGGTGGACATCTCTTTATTTCGTGTTTTAATACCCTTTGTCTATTACAATTACTACTTTAATCCTACTAATTATTTTGTTCTATAGAATACCATTTTGACTGTCATGAAATGTGAGTTCTTAATCCTTGTAATTATTACATTCTATGGAATACCATTTTGATTTTCATCAAATGTGAATTATATTAACACTCACCGATACAAGCAAACAAAGGCAACAGTAGTATACCGCTGTTCAATCTCATAAATCGATAGAAAAAAACAACAAATCCGGGTTACAAACTAAAACTGAGGGAAACGCATTAAATATAAGAGGAGAACAACGACACAACACTAAGCAATATAAAAAATAAGTATTGGTAAATACAATCTTATGATTAAATACTTTGTTTCATGTATAGACACGCCAATAGTACACACCTATGTCTGGACACGCCAATCGTACACACCTGTTTGTCATGTGTCAACTACATGTATAAGTTCATTTTTATTTTATTTCAGGTAACAACACTTTTTGGGGCTTTTACTTCAAGGAGTTAATTTTTGGAGACATTAATTTTTTTATCACGATATCTGTCATAAAACTGTACTCAATACTTAATACTTGAAACACAAAATCAAATATTTGATTGATTGAATTGTGAGTTTTAGTATGAGTATCGTGATAAAAAAATACTAAAACTCACAATGCAATCAATCAAATATTTGATTTTGTGTTTCAAGTATTGAGTATTGAGTAGAGTTTTATGACAGATTAGTTTGGTTTCAGACAGAAACGCTGGTAATAAACAAAAAAATGATGTTTCAGATTGATTGATTGTTGGTTGCTTAACGTCCAGTGGCAAATATTTCATGCATATTCAGGACGAGAACAAGTTCACAATAAATACAATAGGTAGGTTGTTGTAATAGAGGCCATATAGGATGATGGTCGGGGAAATTTGGACTGCCACTGGAAAATGAGGGTATATTGGATAGGGACAGAAATTTTGCCTTGCAACAGGCCACCTACGGACCCCTCAAAGAGTTCTTGCAAGGGTTCTTAACGTGCAAAGAGCGTGGCACTCTCTTTACACGAGTCATCGGATTTAACGTCCCCCTTCTGACCGGACGTGACTGCGAACTTGATACATCCCGCACAGCCAAACGGACGCCCCACTTCAGCAAGCGTTTTACTGCCGGTGGGGAGAAGACCAAGTACCCATATTTCTATGCCCCAGTCACCCTTGGGGTTGTTTCAGATTGAACAAATGCAAATATTTGTATAGAAATTATTTTTAGAATCTCATTTTTCAATATGAAAAGTTAAAATTATTGTTGGCATTGATTAAAACTTCGTTTTACCTGAATATGAATATTATTTGCGGGACGATTTTTAGTCAACGATTTGTTTTGTGGCTCCTTGGTTTTTCCAATGTTGATATTCTTTTTCGATAACTAAACACATTAAAGGCATGTGTGACTCATCTTAAGCTAAGGGTCAAGTCAGGGTTATATAAATACGGGTTTGACTAAGGTTGAATCATTGACCAAGTCATTAGAATATATGCAATGTTTTCGATCTTTTTTCGACGAAATAGCATAATGATATTTCATTATTCCGCTTTTATAAATGTTTGAAACAAAAAAGATCACATTTCAATTTTAAGTCTTTTAGTTCTGTAGTTCCAAATAGTTCTTTATATTTATGCATCCTTGTCTTTCACATTTCAAAGTTTGAGCGTTTTGAATTATGGTTAATCCAAAAAAGCGCTTCGAACGCACACTGATCAATTTTCATCAACGATTGTCCGATTTTTTTTTATAAAGTAAGGCACTAGCACATTTTAATCATAATTGACACTATAGCTTTATTGTTTGTCGTAGTCTAGACTAATTTATTCCTGCAGCAACAAAAGCATTGCGTAAATAATCTGATAACTGTCTGAGTGCTGATGCACCAAAATTAGTCGAAACGTCGAAGAAATCTAGTTTAACCATTTTATTTACAGCTTCAGTATAGAAAACAAATAGGTAAAGGAGAAACAATAGGATAATAAAACAATGTTTAAGGAGTCCAATATTACACCCGACTACGGAATGATATGTTAAAAATCCTGGTCAATTAAAAATCATTTAACTTAATAATAATTAAATTATATCTTAGCAGGACCTTCTTCAATTTCTCTGTGCTCTTCCGGTTGCACTTTATTTGGCCTTTATATCATATTTGATTAGTCTTTTGTGGACAAGGCCCGAGTCTGGCATGCCAAATTTTAATCCTTATATCCATGAAAAATGTACACTAACAAACAATGACCCACAAATCTTTGAAACAAATTCCCAAGAGTTCAATTTAAAAGTCTTTACAAATGAAATGCAAACACACTTAATTCTCTAGAACTATTAACAAATGTCGTACAAGTGGGAGGTTTAGCTAGATATAAAAGCAGGTTTAACCCACCATGTCCATAGGTTAATGCAAAGACAAAGTTTGGTATATGAGAGATGTTTATCACTCTTTTGGTTGTTGATAACTTTTAATTTTGTCAGTTATTATGTTTTATAGATTTCTCCTTTTTGAGTTCACCTTGTAGTTTGATATTTTTTATTATAACTTGTTGCGCTATTGCAAACCACCGTGCAAAGTAATGTACCAATTCTATCAATGACCATTTACTTGATAAGTATTCCGATTCTGTTTTGTTTCAGGCCACAATTGATTATTTAGTTTATAAAAAAAAATCACATGGAAAAAATATTACCCATTGCTTTGTAGAAATTAACTATTCTTATATGAGCAATAAGATGTTGTATCATAAACCAAATAAGACTGACCTAATTTAAATTAAAGTACTTTGAAAACGTCCATATCTCAATGCCTTTGTTGTCAATATAATCGATTTTTATTAGACAAGTGAGAGATTTAGCCAGCTATAAAACACAGTTTTATTTACAATTTTCTATCTTTCTAAGGCAATACCTGTACCAAGTCAGGAATACATTTTTTTTCCATTCGTGTGATTGGTTTGAAAGGGACCTACTGTTTTGAGTTTTGTTGGAGTTCAGAAATTTTTTATTTAACTTTTTAATTTTACATTATTATTTTTTGTTTTCTTTAAACATTATCGTGTTTCTTTTGTGTTTTGGTTGTTTGATCTTTTTTTTTAGTTTACTCTTATATCAGTCAATCAATAAGACGGCATCATACATGGTGACCTCTGCTTAACGTAGATTGAAAGTGTGTTTGCAGTGAACAATTTTATTACATGGGAATGGTCTTTCAGATGATAATTGGTCATTTTATTATGAATCATTGACCAAAATCAATGCAATTAATAGGTAATCAACAATCGAAAGATGATTGATAGGAACGCCATCTGCTTGTGTACTGACTATAGAAGTGCCTTATCAGAATCTTTCGTGGAAATAAAGAAATAAGGAGGAGCCATCTAAATCAACACGAGTATGTTTTAATGTATTCTACTCTAAACATACCTTGTGTTATAGGAATAAGATCACAGAAGTGGCCATACAAACTTATATCTGGTCAGAGAACTAAACTCGTTATTTCATTGCACTCTGTATGGATGCGGATTACCAAATAGAGAAAAATGAAACAAGAGTACAGACAAAATGTTATAAAATACAGAAAAGAGCAAAATAAGCCAGCAATTAGAAGTCAAATTCAATGAATAGAGAATGAAATGTACAAAATACAAAAAGAAAGGTCTAAAAGTTAAAAGGATACAGAAATCGAGATCCCACCCTTCGGATCCTCATATTTGCCAGACAACTCCTTTTCATAAGGTTCAGAACATTTTAATGCACTTTTAATTTTAATTCTAATGATTCCTGACACTGATAACACGTGTGCGTGATATAAACCCTTTTCTAGGATTTGAAATTTAGTCTCAAATTGACTTTTATTTTAGTTTTGTTTGAAAATAGACGCGACTAAATCAGATGAAAAGAATATATTTTTGCAATTAACACTCTTTTGTGATAGATCATTCAAGAACAGTGGGTTTTTACGACTGACCTAATTAAAGCAAATTGTTACTTATTTCAAATATTTTATCCATTATTTTTTAAATAGCGCTGAACAAACATGCAATTCAAGGTATGAAACGTGATTGATATATTTACAAAAAATCATAAAACACATTGAAATTGTTTGTTTTGGGAATCTGGATACCATGTCGTGTTAGATAGTACGCTTGTCTATAACATATTTTTACCGCAAAGCACTGGTAATATTAACACAGTAGGGTCCTTTATGGGCTTTGTATAAATGCCCTTTTGCATTCTCTTGTTACATATTTGTTTGTTTTGATGGTGATTACGTTTTATAATCCAATGTTTTAACTGTTGTACCCCTATTTTGACATATTTACCTATTATTACTGTTTGTTTTGTTCACACATCGTTGTCAATTTAATTGAATTTGATGCGACTGTCATACAAGTAAGAGGTTTAGCTAGCCATAAAACCATCTTTATTCCACGATTTTCAACATGAGAAAATGCCTCTACCAATTCAGAAATTTGACATTTATTATCCATTCGTTTGATGTGTTTGAGTTATTGATTTTGCCAATTGACAAGAGATTTTCCTTAATTTTACTCAGAGGTTGCTTTTTAGTGATTTTACATGTAAAATAAAAAAACAAAAAGTACAAATTTGCACGAAAAAAGAACAAAAAAACAATTATATAAAAAAATATATTTTTTATTCAGTTCCAACCACCAATTTTAAAATTATAACAAACTGAAACATAGCGGATTATATGAATTAGACTTCACAACTGTTAAATCTTTGATAGCAATCGTTACGTTTTCTTGTCCATATACTTTTCTTCAATTTATTATTTTTTTCTATGTTGGAATATAGGTTCGGAACTTTGTTATTTGTTTAACTTGGATATTTTTTCAATTTGTGCTTTTCCCTTAGAACTTGGTTGTATCTATTCAAAAAGGAGTTGTGCTGTTTTGTATCGAATTCAACAGCAACGCAAACAACTATAACATTTCGAATTAAACAAATTTCCCTCTGAAATAATAACCTGATAATCAGATGCAATAAATTATAACGATGAGCTTTAAACATTAGGTCAAAAATAAGATTAGATTTTAGATTTTACGGATATTTGTAGATTTTTTTCATGTAATTTACTATACAGATTGGTGTTTGAAACACATACATGTTATAAATGTAAAATTTGCAATATTTATAACGACTGTCTTTTAACATAACGGTGTTATACTATATTATATTTTAGATTTTACAGATATTTGTAGAATTTTTTTCATGTAATTTCCGATAAAAATCTGTGTTTGAAACAAATACATGGTAAAGTGGCTATACCTCTTTGGTTTTATTGGTTTTTGATGATACAAGATCATAAGAGAAACATCAATTCGATATTTAATATGATGTTTAATGTCCTTGCTTAAAAGTGTCTCGATAAACCGTTTCCTTTTCCTACCCACTCAATTAAGAAAATACTTTATAGTGATTGACTAAGACCCGGATAAGACTGTCAAGTGACCATTATCAACAATAAAAGGCGGGAAAACTTCCTCATTCGTCCGTGTTCTATTAATGTTGAAAAAATGAAAGTGTTTGTGTGACAATCAGCTTCATAAAAGTAATGTAAAAATACGGAATTGAGTAAAAAGTGAAAAAAAATTGAAGTTGAAAATCCCTTACTGATAAACAAAAAAGCAACAAAGCAAGTAACATGTTTGCATTTTCAAACTTTAAAGCTACAAATGTAGGTTTGGTCTACTTCTGATGAAGTTAACTGGCTTTTATGCTTAAAATTTCTAAAATTAACTTGGTTAGCAGTCAACAAGGCTGTTACTATTAAACTTTTGTACAGGTTAGAACTACACCCATCTGTAATTAGTCAATTAAGTTACCTATTGTACTCCCTTCTAAAAGGGCTCAGTTTGTAAAAAAAAGAATAGATACTAAGAGCAACCAAACGCATTAGTTTTAAATCGATTTATTTCATCTTCAAGAAAGAACAGTGCTTAAAACAACAAGATAAAAGAGTCAAAAGACACCAGACATAACCACTGCAAAAAAAAAGAACAATGCCAAAAGGACAACACAAGAACAGTATCAAAAACACTGAATAGACAACTAAAGTATCTTTAAAAGTAAACTACCTGTAAAAATGAAAATTATAAAGATATGCTGAAAAAAAACCGGTTGACAAAATCCTACTGCCGAATGGTAAAAAGGTGCATGTATTGACAAATTATCATGGACTTTTATCTGACTTGTAGAAGAGAAGTCGGGGTTCGCTAACGAGAGGTTGAAATATCGTTTCTCGTAAGTGCACGTGATTAAAAAAGGTTTACTAACTAAAAATGAACATGGCCTTTCAATTCAACTCATACATAACATGTACAACTTGGAATGAAATGTACTATTAAATTCACAATCGAATTTTCAAATAAAAGCATTAAAACAGTTCTTTTTCACAAATGTTAATTCCATTTAATGAATTTTTATTTGAACAATCAACCAGCGTCAAAGCATACTAAATATTCTATTATTACAATGCATTATATATAATTCAATACATAAATAAATCATATTCGTTCATTTCATTATTATCTATGCATCTGCGTTCATCGATAAAACACTAATCTCATTTGTAAACTGAATGTATGAGAGAGGAAACGACGATTTCATTTTAAACAAATGTCATACCAATGACTATCAAAATAGCATTACCATTTTTTTCTGTAACTACTACTGGGTCAATCGATAATGATGGCGTACTAACCTTCCCCGAACGTTACCAGTGCCAGTGGCAAGATTAGAAAGATATATTTTGTTGGTAATTTTCAGTGTAGCAATTATGCAAATGTAAAAGTTGTCTAAAGATGGGTTTTTTTCGGATTATCTATTCCCTTCGTCAATATATATATATATAACAAGTCTAAAAGGGTACAACATCACCAAAAAACACAATAAAACGAACAATATGTTAGATATTTCGGATAAAAGATATCCTTCCTCGGTAATAGCACGATGACAAATGAATCATGTCAATTCAAATTAAGACTCTATCAAAATCTTGAAATTAATACAATTTAAGCGAACGCTGCAACAATGTTAAAATTTCCAAACACGGCGCAATGACTACAGAGATATGCCAAAATAAAATTAGTTATTTACGATGTGAACTGGCACAACTCTGAATTCCCAAAGGTGGTGATAGTTGAGATATTAAACAACTGCGTGGGAATACAGTCCCAATAAACAGTCCTGACCGATTTTCGCTGGTATACTATTTGAAATATGACAGCGGTAGAAAAATTGCAACAGAGACTGCGTATTTAAACATTTCAAATATATAGTAATTAGATAAAAAGAAAAATGAGTAATAAATTTTTACTAACGTTAAGTAATAGAACGTGGCTGTGTATTTACATATCCCTGCCAACTGTAATTAAAACTAGTATAATTAAAAAATTCCTGAAAAGTGTAAGTGTCCAGTACGGAAGCCGGAGTTACTGGACACGGGTGATGGCAGGAAGTTAGTGATGGTAGGGAAAATGAGTGACTCTTCTATGTTTTTTCATTAATGCCCTCTTGGGAAACTGTCCTGAGCTTTCTTATCCAAAAACTTTCCCGAGCAAGTCTGTCGGCCTTTGACCAATCCTCGTTGTGATCTATGATGGTGAGGGTAAGTTTGTTTAGATCAGCTTGGTCGTGCCCATGTGATCTTAAATGACGACTTACGGGGAGGTCGGGCTTGCAGGTGTAGTCACTACGATGACCATTCATGCGTTTGTTGAATGGCTGTTCTGTCTCGCCAACATACTGCATGCCACATCGACACTGAAGAATGTATACAACATTCTGGGTTTTGCAAGTTACATTACAAAATATTGTGAACACAGACCCAGTGGAGTGACAAGTAAATGTTTGAGTATTCAGTATTTGTTGGCAAGTCAGACATCGTTTGTTACCACATGACTTGCACCATCCTGTAGTTGAACAGCTTTCATTAGAGGAGACGGCAGCTTTCAAAAAATAAGTTTTTTAGACTTGCTGGTCTCCGAAAAGCTAAGACAGGAGGATCGGAAAAGATTTTGGATAATTTTGGGTGATTGGCAATACTGCGCAGCAAAATAGTTCCATTTGTTTTAACATACAATCCCGCCTTTACTAACCTTTCACGTTTGATCCGTGCCAATTGGCAAAGTATTGCCCAAAATTATCCAAAATCTTTCCCGATCCTCCTGTCTTAGCTTTTCGGAGACCAGCAAGTCTAAAAAACTTATTTTTTGAAAGCTGCCGTCTCCTCTAATGAAAGCTGTTCAACTACAGGATGGTGCAAGTCATGTGGTAACAAACGATGTCTGACTTGCCAACAAATACTGAATACTCAAACATTTACTTGTCACTCCACTGGGTCTGTGTTCACAATATTTTGTAATGTAACTTGCAAAACCCAGAATGTTGTATACATTCTTCAGTGTCGATGTGGCATGCAGTATGTTGGCGAGACAGAACAGCCATTCAACAAACGCATGAATGGTCATCGTAGTGACTACACCTGCAAGCCCGACCTCCCCGTAAGTCGTCATTTAAGATCACATGGGCACGACCAAGCTGATCTAAAAAAACTTACCATCATCATCATAGATCACAACGAGGATTGGTCAAAGGCCGACAGACTTGTTCGGGAAAGTTGTTGGATAAGAAAGCTCAGGGCAGTTTCCCAAGAGGGCATTAATGAAAAAACATAGAAGAGTCACTCATTTTCCCTACCATCACTAACTTCCTGCCATCACCCGTGTCCAGTAACTCCGGCTTCCGTACTGGACGCTTACACTTTTCAGGAATTTTTGAATTATACTTGTTTTAATTACAGTTGGCAGGGATGTGTAAATACACAGCCACGTTCTATTACTTAACCTTAGTAAAAATTAATTACTCATTTTTCTTTTTATCTAATTACTATATATTTGAAATGTTTAAATACGCAGTCTCTGTTGCAATTTTTCTACCGCTGTCATATTTTAAAGAGTATACCAGCGTAAATCGGCCAGGACTGTTTATTGGGACTGTATTCCCACGCAGTTGTTTAATATTTTCAACTATCACCACCTTTGGGAATTCAGAGTTGTGCCAGTTCACATCGTAAATAACTAATTTTATTTTGGCATATCTCTGTAGTCTTTGCGCCGTGTTTGGAAATTTTAACATTGTTGCAGCGTTCGCTTAAATTGTATTAATTTCAAGATTTTTATAAAGTCTTAATTTGAATTGACATGATTCATTTGTCATCGTGCTATTACCGAGGAAGGATATCTGTTATCCGAAATATCTAACATATTGTTCGTTTTATTGTGTTTTTGGTGATGTTGTACCCTTTTAGACTTGTTATATATTATATTTTGTAGTGTACTGAATCATAATTATATGATCCATCGCCCCGTAAGATTTATCGTTGACTATTTATTCAGTCATTTAATATATATAATTATATGTTTAAGTTCATGGTTGTAAATTGGTATCATGATCCTTATTGTTTTGGAAGAAATCTTTCATAAATTTGATTAATGTGATTACATGTTTTAAATATCTGGACGTTTTGTACGTACTTTAGGTTGGGATTACCAGATATCAGTACTTTAACATTCATAAGGTCACCAGGGAGCCGTTTAAGGTTTTTTTCGAGTTTAAAAGCAAGGGTTATTAGAAACTCGGCCATCTTCAACGGAAATTAATGTTCTAATATTGTAAAAGGAAAGTGATCTTTTTATTTTCATCTCTCTAGAAAGGCAACATGGATATAGTTCCCAATTAATCATCCATAATAACTGCAACAAAAGTGTTAAAAGACGTCATAAAGAAAATTATTAAATGACACCTATTTGTTTTCGGTTGATTAATCGGAAGAATGAGAATATTACTACAAACTAAGTCAGTTTTCATTTTTTTTTTAGATAACATGTGATCACATCATAGCTTTTTGTGGCTTATTATTATCAAAATATTAGACCGACTGTGGTTTACAGATGATCAGAACTTGTTTCTTGTAATCTTTTAGAAAAACACAAATGAAAGTAACAACAGAAACTGCAAAATATATTTACGTGTTTCAAACTTATTTTACCTCTTTTAACTGGTACAAGTGATTTTCTTCTAGATTCAGATTAAATCTTTAGAAAAATCATAATCAATCAGCTTTTGTGTTTTAAGTGGAAATGTTATAGTTTTACATTGTCTTTTTTAATTTGCTCAAGGATGTACTTAGGTGAGGTTAAGTGAAAATTAATAAATCAAGAATTTAAAATTGATACTATAAGCTAGAAGAGAATTTTTTAAGGATAAAAATAAGCTAAATACATTGATAGGTCATGGAACTCCCTTTCGAGATATTTGAGATTTAAAATATGGCGGGAAAAGGCTGACTCTGACTTTTACTTTATGTTTGCATTGGTATCATTTGGATTCCAAAACAAAAGAAAGATAATTGAGAATCTTCTAAAATTTTGGTAAATGACCTTTCATGAGCTATTTAGTCTTATATGGAAAAATAAATTGGTGTTATGGGGCAAAATATTGACCTTGTTTTGTATTGAAAACACCAAGGAGTCCGAAAATTTGACACGAATTCCAAAACGTCACCTTAGTACATCCTTAAGCTATTATGTTGGTTTGATTAAATCCTTTGGAAAAAAAATCTAAGATTATCATGGTATAAATTAACTCTGATTTAGGTATTAAAAACCGTGTTTTTATGTTAAAAAAAAACATATATAAATTATTTTTTGTACAGAAATTTTTTTTTTAATTAAACTTATCTAAAAGGAAGCACCATCTATATACCTTCATAAAACACTTTAACTGGTGTCATGAATTGAGGACATTATTACTAGGACATATCCAAAGTCCTATTTTAAATGTTGCTTTCTTAAATAGGTAAGTATATATATCAGGTGGAGTATTATTTGGTGTATTGTGAGCAAATCGTAATCTGCAAGGAGCCGGTCGAAGTAAAATAAATGTGTGCTTGTTTTAGTAGTTGATATGACATTGTTTTTGGTTGTATAAACCTGTACTAAGCCAGGAACATGACAGTTGTTATGCATTCCTTTGTTGTGTTTGAGCTTTAGATTTGGCCATTTGATTAGGGACTTGCCGTTTTAAATTTTACTCGGAGTTCAGTATTTTGGTGATTATACTTTTTGCTCTCACTGATTATTTATTGCGATATAAATTTATAAATAAAACTGCATAACTGGTCGCTTGCAAAAAACACATTTGGGAAAAATAAAAACCAAGGTCAACAATTGTTTTCCCAGAATCAAATTTTTGAATACATGACAATATGAGAACTTTTCTGAACTGACGAGCAGTTTTTAAGTGTTATTTAATTGTTTTCACCCCTAATATTTTAATCTTGATTGTGCATATGAAATAAGTATGATGAAACAAGACTGAAACTTTTTAAATGAGAATTTTTATAAAATACTAGTACATGTATATCTTTTCATCAAAGATTGATTTCATTTTAGAGTGTCGTCGACTCTGTTTGAAGTACAAAAAAACCTCGCTAAAACCAGACTAGTTTGGTGGCATCAGTATAAGCAACTTCTGAAATTCAAGATCATGGCTTTTAAAAATCATATATATACACAAACGCTTAAAAATGTATTGCAACTAAAAGGGTTTCTTATATAAGAGTTCATAAGGGCTTATTTTGTTGTGTCTAGGAAACAGCAACACACAGAACAAAATATACAAGCAAATACTTTTTCTGTGTGATTTTGTTTTACGCGAGGGCTTTGTTCTCGAAAATCTCCCGTATTTCCCCGTTTGCCAAACATTCCAGAATTATGTTACATTCAACGTGAGGTTTTGTTAGAATGAAAAATTGCAATAACATTTGATGAGGCGCTAATTAGACCCCAAATAGTAATATATGATTATCTTCTTTGCAATTGGAATCCATTGTAATGACTCGGTAATAAACTAACTGATAACAACGAGTCAGTAGACGATTATCGTTATGAACAGATATCCCTTGAAAATTTGTCTACATTCATTATTGAATCCTTTTATCAGTACATAACATATGGGGTCAGACTAAAGCAATGCAATATAAAATATTCAAATAATTGATATGGTCCTTCCTTCTCTCTTTGTGCTGTCTTGTGCAGTTTGTTTTTGTTTTGTTTTTAACTTTGTAAGCATAAAACATAAAGTTCTGCCTACACTACAGTATAAAAGAACCATATTTATGTTCATGAATAGAAAATGTCTGAGATAAGTGGCAATGTGACAAAAAATTACAAAATAACTGAACTCCGAGGAAATTCCAAAAAGGAAAGTCCCAAGTCAAATTTGAAAATCAAAAGCTCGTACAAAGAGAATGGATAACAACTGCAGTATTCCTGACTTGGTACAATGTGGAAAATGGTGAATTAACCTGGTTTTAAAGCCACCTTAACCCATCACTTGTATGACAATCGCAAAAAATCCATTATATTGACATAGATGCCTTTGATTAATGTATCAACGTAAACGTCTACATATTAAGGGTACGTTGTTATCTAAGAAGAAATAGTTACACATTTAAATGTTGTATCAATGAATCTATTGTTAAATAGTATAACATCCATAATTTTGTTTTATGCCCCTGCATATGATCCTAAAAAGTAATAAAAAAAATCAAGGAAACATTAAACACATTGTACAAACAAGACCAAATACAAACATCGGTAAAAAAGACCATACGTTGTGGCCATTTATATTTCATTCAGATTTATCGTAATCAGACTCAGAACTCAACCAATCAAGTGTTCTCGATTTGGTGTTTCAGCCACAAATCTTGTACACTTAGTATTTAGTAAGGTTTTATGAGAAACAGGGCCTAGAACACTTATATTTGTACAAATTCTCATAAGAATCTGGGGTGATCTATTGTGATGTGGAAAGTTCAACAGTTTCTGCTTTAATCGTGACTCCCGTTGTATTGATGCAACGGGTGATAAAGCTTTAATGAGTTACACTACACAATATTTCTTTAAAATAACATGTAGGTCTAGATAGACACATTGTATCAAATTTTTGAGTAGAAAAGAAACATCAGAACGAACGAAAGAAGACACATGTTTAACTGTAATGTGTTTATATTTTTTTTTATAAAAAAAGTACTTTACTTTCAGGTAAAAGTATTAAATGAGAGAGAACTTAATAAAAATATCACATTTCAAATACAATAAAATATTGATTATTTAATCGCTTCATTTGCTTTTACAAACAAAACCACATTTAAGAGATGTCTGAAAGCCGGTCTCAATCATATTTTTTTTTTAATTTTGCGCAGATGGTGGGTAAAATTGTAGATGGCTAAGTTGATTGAATTTGTGTACAGTACACCAGAATTAATGATTCAACGTCATGTCATTAAAAGTTAATCATTTAATAAATAGAACAATGAAAATTCAAAATTAATGAATAGTTAATGAAAACATTTAATTAAAATTTCTAATATCTAGAAGTCGAACCAACAAGTCTGTCGATTCAAATTGAAAATGAAAAACGACTCTAAGTCATTCAGAAATATGTTTTTATTAATTTCTACCGGTTCTGGTATAAAATCAATATGTGCAATTGACTTACCTCAAATTGAAGGAAATTATCTGGTTCACTGCCCAGGTTTTTGTGCCTTATTTTTATTGGTTTAGCGGTTCGTCTGGCATATTCCCTCACACTATCATTCATAGTGACAACGTTGTTATGTTATCATTGTGTTACTTTAATATTTATTAATCCATTACCACGTATTGTGCTTTTTAAAATCATTAAATAAGTGAGGTTAATTAGATTAATTCAACAGCGATTAAATGCCACAGAGCGCAGCACACAGAACAGTTAATTCATCCTCAATTCAAAAGAGGTACTGTTGTGTTAAGTTCCAATCTGTCTAAGAAAGTTATGCAATATCCATAATCATTATTATTCCTTTTTATATTTCAATTATATAATAATTTTAACAGATTTAAATAAAAGACAAATCATCGAATCTGTACGTTATTAATCCAAATTTGATTTTCATATTAGAATCGTCACACAAATTCTTTTTTTTACCCCAACAGAAAAATGAATCATTTAATAATCTTCACGTTACATTTTCTTGTCAACACAGAATCCATTTCTTGACACTTCTAATTATACGAAGTAATCTCCGTTCGGTAGTAATGAAACAACAGGTGAATTAGAAAAACCTCTCATCATGATTGGCAGACGACACATCGCAAGCGCGTCGACGACCAAGCAGCAAGCGACTGTTTCCAAGTAAACGGGCATATCCGGGTGTTAAAACAGCAATTGTCTCGTGCTTATCACATTGTACGGAAATTAATATCCTGACAAATGACTTTGTTAGCTTTATCATGGATTGATTTACAGGTAAAACTAATCAACTATAGAATCAAAACTGTCAATGAGTAAACACACTTTTAGCAGTTTGTTCTCAAACTAAGGAGATGACAATTTCTTCTACAGAAATAATTCAAACTTAACAATCCGATTACTAATTAGAGTCAACGATTTTCAATAAATAAGTAAATATATTTGTGTCATCAGCAACTGTCAGACTTACAACCAGCTAGTGAAGTTAAATAAAAACTAGCAATTCCTTTCTGATAAATGTTGACATTTGGAATGCAGTGTTTTGTTCCAGATATTTGTTAAAATACTCACTAGTAATTCGTCTGAGGTATCCCATAGGGCTTATATATAATGATGAGTTCTTTTCCTACGGATGCAATTTAATTTACTAACCAGTTGACAATGATTTGATGTATGTGTCACAAACGGAATTGTCACATTAGAGTTTAATTTGCAGGTATAAGCAAACAATTTACATAGACTAATTGTCATAAGGATTCAATTTCTCTTATCCCACGAAGGATCTCAATCTATCTGATACAACTGCAAATTACTCACAATTGATAACGATCTTGATACTGAACAATGTGCCTTAATATTGTCCATAAAAGTCAGTGTACATTTATCTAGATTAAAAGGAAGAGTGTTCGGACACGCGCGTTTCGTCTACATAAGACTCATCAGTGATGCTCAGATCAAAATATTTATAAAGCAAAACTACTACAAAGTTGGAAGAGCATTAAGGATCCAAAATTTCAAAAAGTTGTGCCAAATACGGGTAAGATAATCTGTGCCAGGGGTAAGAAAATCCTTAGTTTTTCGATAAAATCAAAATTTTGTAAACATGATATTTATAAAAAATGACCACGTTATTGATATTCATATCAACACCGAAGTGTTGACTACTGGGCTGGTGATACCTAACTTTTCTTTTGAGTTTTCTAGAATCAATGTACTAGTATCATGATTAGGAATCGACTTATCGAATTAAAACATGATATTTATTGTCTGCCTTTTCGAGAAACAAAGAACGGTACAAAGAAAACAATGAAATGTCTTTAGTCGTCGAAAACAAGAGAAGATCATGGCCAAACAAACAGACATAAAAGCTAAACAACAAAAAGGTTGACATGACACGGCATCGAAAACTACAAATGTTGCGGCACGATCCCCTTCTGAAAACGGGATGGTTCTAAGGTGTTCCAGAGAGGTTATCACTCCCTTTGTCATGTATGGCATGTAGATGCATCTACAAAAAAGGGGTGAAACAAATTGTCTATCTGCACTTGTTTCGAAGTCAAACGCCTATGGTTTGAAGTAAAAGCTCTTTACCGTTTTGAACCCTGACTGATACTAGCTCAAACAATAATGTTCTTAAGTAAACCAAGTTGGTTTTCTTTGAATTTCTTTGATAAAAATCCAATCGGATTAAAACAATGAGCACGCGTTGACATGTCGTTGACAAAGATCTGATATCAACACTAATCTAATTTTAATTGAATCAAGCGAAAATATATTTACGTTTAGCCGATGGATAGACTGTAAAAAAGTAAAAAAATGTATACAAATGAATAATATTCTATAGATAATCCACTTGAGCGAAACAATCACGCAATTAACCGTAGGGTCAATCCTAGTTATCAATAGAATAAAGAATAAAACGTTTAAAGTTAACGTACTCTCTTATTTAACTCAGACATCCCTTCATAATATCTTCGTTTAATTTAACAGGAAATGGTGATAATAGTTGGGACAGTTATAATACAATTTTCACGCTTTTTTTTAATATATTTCTGGTCGAGAAAAAAATCGGTCGTGTCACTGAATATCATTTTTCTAAGACTTTAGCTACAGACAGACAAAGAATAAAACAATGTCTACCAATTTAGAAACAACTTCAATCATAAATGCCTTTCTGAATATGAAATTACAGATCGTATTTTAATTAATGGATTTGTATTCATCCTCAGAACAAATTATTGATTTTGTTTTACAGCTAATTGAAATCCCTTAAAATACAAAGGAGAATATCGAGTAATTTTCTTTAAACACGAAAGACTATTGTTTCACAGGGAACTTGCCGCCAGTGAAGGCTTTTATTATCAATATAATCGAGATAATTTGTATCACTTTAATTATAGGCCAAAAATGGAAGGGTCAATTGAGCAACAATTTTATCAGATTTTATTAACTTATGATTAGAGGTTCGTCTGAGATATGGATTTTCCACCGTATATCTTAAGCCAAGATTTCCAAGAAACATAATTGCTGATTTCGAGATGTAAAGTTTCTCTTCAGCATTTAAGCATTGTGTTTCAGTATTAAGAAATGGGGTTAAGGTTAAACAATGTCAAGATGAGTCGATGATAAATGAAGAAATGACATCGAAGGTAATTAATACCTCATATGACAATGTTAAAAATCCTGTTCATGTCATTTGCACTAGATATTGGAAATTAGATACTATTTAGGTCTTTGAGACAAAAAAAAATCCAACTATCCAAGGGTCAATTTAACAACAATTCTGTAGGATTTTATTAACCTATGATTAAAGGTTTGTCTGTAATATAGATTAACCACCATATGTCTGCAGAAACGATTTCTAAGATGACACGATGATAAATGACATCGAAGGCAATTAGTGCCTAATATGACAATGTTAAAATATTGTTCATGTCATTTGCACTATATACTAGATATTGGAACTTAGATACTATTTTAAAATCTATTCGAGAAATAATTGATTGATTGTTGGTTGCTTAACGTCCAGTTCGAGAAATAAAAGACCCAATATACTAGATAATAGAACACAACCGTTAGGGATAAAGGACTCATTCATAATATTTTGTGTTTTGCTTCAAGGATGTTCACTGCTCTTTATCAAACTAACAACTTCAGAAAAACATGAAGGGTCAGTGTATATGCTTTCGTGGTATAAGCAAAGTAAATTTAGCGGGAAGATATTCTCTCTATATTTATCATATTCATAGTTAATTTTGGCACCTTTTTTAATCGCTATGAAAAAAAATAACGAGAATTTTAGAAGATTTTTTACAATGGCTATATGAGCAAAATATGTAATTAAGGAATTATACACAATATCTGACAAAAAGTATCAATCAAAAGTAGCGACCATCCTAAAGTATAAGTTAACAGATACATCAACATTGTGTTATTTGATTCGTTAGTGTCACTTTTATTAAATTAAAACAAGATTTGACTAATCCCAAGGGACTCCGAAAAAATATTTAGACATAGATCGTGCCATATTTGTGTTATAGTATCCTTAAACCAATGATACAAATTAAATTAAAACTTCTATTTTAACGAATAACTTCTCTTAGAGTTACATTAATTACATTTTGGAGTTATAAATGTCAATGAACGTAGAAAATGTTCTGCATAGTTGATAAAAATGACTTTATTCTTGATGGACAAATGAAAGGCTGTTGTGTTATAAAGGACGTAAATCAGTGTATGTCATACAAGTGAGAGGTATAGCTAGCTATAAAACCAGGTTAAATCCACAATTTATGTAAAAGAAAATATCCATACCAAGTCAGGAATATGACAATTGTTACAAATGTATTCATTCGTTTGGTTTGAGCTTTGGATTATTCCATCTTACTTTTTTTTTGGTAAAATCAAAAATTTCGATTGTTGAACGTTGGACAAATCTGCTACATTTATTATTGTTACTTCAAAAAATATGTTCTTTTGCATGCAAATCATGCTGTCAAACTTCAAAATGCGAGTTTTTATTTCTTGTACGCCATATCCGGTCCCAGTTTTGAAAAAAGTAAAAACACGGCAAATATTTGGTCAATTCACTGTAACTGCACCGCTTTCTGTACATGCGGCATTAAAAGAGAAAAAAAAACAAACTTACAGAGACATACATTCCCTTTTTGGTGGATCAATAATATCAACAGGTGTATGTCGCTTTTCAATAGTCATAAATCGATTAAGTGAAAATAAATACAGGTCGCAAAACCGACCTATCATCATAATCGTTTAGAATTATCCAATTATAAAACCATGGAAGTATCACTCATTATACAATTATATCTTTTAATTGTACCGTTATGTTTTCTATTTTAATGATTTTCTACTTTTTATTTCCGGAACTAATTTTGAATTTATTTATTTGTGTTAATTAGTTCTTATAAATGGTTTGTTGGCTTATTTTCTGCGTAATGTGTTTTCTAATGTGATCTTAATGGATGATGTAGTAAAGATAAGAGTAAAGAACTCTTTTTTAGCGTGATAGATTATAAAAAGATACCTGAATGCGTCCAAATTCTTTTTACAATGTATTATCAATAATATGATGATGGTATTTATTGGTGTGTCTCTGCCGACTCACTGACACACCACATTATACAAAACACGTTATAAATCTCATGCACCCGAATCGCTTTTCTGGAATAACTTTTATTTTGAATATTTAAAGTAGAATATTAGAAAGCCATTGGTGTATAAGAACCGAACCACTTGATGAGCTATATGACAACAAATTACTTAAAAATAGCTAACTCAGTCTAAAGTCAACTTTATTTAAGGGGATTGAAACCAGAGAAATCAGAGGAAAATTCAAAATGGAAGGTCCCTTATCAAAATTCAAAATTTAAAAAGCTCAAACACTCAAACGAATGGAAAATGGCCGTCATATTCTTGACTTAAAAAGGTATTTCAGACAATTTTTGGTCCCCACTGATCTTGAACTTGATACTTGTTTGGCTTTTTAACTATTTTGATCTGAGTGTCGTATTTTATATACAAAACGCGAAGCTAACGTATCAAACTATAAGTCTGGTACTTTTGATAACTTATCACTCAATACGAAGAACAGGTTTGTTATTAATCATGCCAGTACGGAAGTACTGACTACTGAGATGACGATATCTCAATGTTATATTCTTAAGTAAAGAATTCCCAAAAATGCATATCTAGATAAAAAAAAATGTGTCATAAAACAACAAATACAGGAATATTTCGCCTATATAGGAATTACATATATGTGATCTCGAAGAAGGGTATACTGGTAACCGAATGAAATAAGAGTATGCAATATTACTGCTCATATGACAACCGCATTCTTCTTTTGTCGGGTTATGTAATGTATTTCGGTTGTTTTCTGTAATTAGCTTATACTTCAGTTTTATCATTTACATATTTTGTATAGGCATTTTATAAAATTTACTGTTTGCAAAAGTATAAATTGTTCTAAATAATAGGGATGTTCTAGTACCTAACAGAAAACCCTGGCCGTTTTTGGCACGGCTTGTTTGAACTTTTGGTCCTCGATGCTGTTCAACATTGTACTTGTTTCGGCTTTCAAACTTTTGTATCTGGGCGTCACTGGTGAGTTTTGTGTGGACAAAATGCACTTCTGGCGTATTAAAATTTTTTAAACTTGTTGCCTTTTGTTAGCTATTATTCGCGTATTTCTTTGTAAATTGTGTTTTATTTATTTATATTGTAGTCCTGTAATGTTGTGTTGTCATTTTAATGTTATATTTCACATGGCCATAAAAGAGGGAGGTTTGACATGACACAAAACCAGGTTCAACCCACCATTTTTTCCTTTAAAAATGTCCTGAACCAAGTCAGAAATATGGCCATTGTTATATTATAGTTCGTTTCTGTGTGTGTTACATTTTAACGTTGTGTTTCCGTTGTGTCGTTTGTTTTCTCTTTTTTTTAGTGTGAATTCACATACTATAAGACGTGTCACGGTACTTATCTATCCCAAATTCATGTATTTGGTTTTGATGTTATATTTGTTATTCTCAAAGGATTGTGTCTAATGCTTAGTCTGGTTCTGTGTGTGTGTATGTGTGTGTGTGTTACATTTTAATGTTGTGTCGTTGTTCTCTTATATTTAATGCGTTTCCCTCAGTTTTAGTTTGTTACCCCGATTTTGTTTTTTGTCCATGAATTTATGAGTTTTGAACAGCGGTATACTACTGCTGCCTTTATCTATTGCAAAGAAGATTCCGTTATCCTCTTTGCAGATTGTCAAATTTCCGATTATAACCTATTAACTCATCATAAAAAAACAGGATTTAAATGCTGTATTTGAGCCAAAAACTTATCAGTGACGCTCGATTCATCAGTAACGCTCGACTTATCAGTGACGCTCGACTTAACCAAGTTAAAAAGGGCAAATAAAATTACAAAGCTTAGCATTGAGGACAACTATTCCTCAAAGTTTTGCCAAATACAGCTAAGGTAATCTATTCGGATAGCGGAATTGAATTTCCATTTGCGCCAGACGTGATGCGGTATGATCCAACGAGACAACTATCCACAAGAATTTAAAAAACATTGTTGAAGTAAATTTATTTACCAACTATCAGATTAAGTAAATTTATTTACCAAACATTACAACATTTTTTTTTTTTTAATAAATTGGGTTTCCTAAGTTTGATATACTTAGTGAATAGATATACACCAATTGTTTTTTTTAAATTGAATATTGATTTATCGATCATTTCTAATATAGAAAACATCGAAGTCGAATTCATTACATCATTATTGATATTATGAACCATATTATAATGCTATTCCATCAGGTAAACCTTCCACTGTTATCAGTGAATGACTGAAGACATTTGTAAGACATTTATCTCATATTCCCAGATGTGCTTATTATTCTACAATGGAAATAAACAATCGTACATTTTAGTGTTTTGTTCAGTTATCACAATATCAAATAGAGTTATCCTTCATTATACAGTCATATTCTTAAATTATATCTGTTTTATAACGATATATTTGTTATATATAATGGACACAAAATAAAATATTATATGCTACAAATATGTTATTGTACTTGCAGTTTTAATCATATCCTCAAATGCTTACTGAGATGACTTTAAGGACTATGTACGCACATTGGTGAAAGACTTATAGGATAATTATACGCTTTAAAGAGTAAAATCACAAAATTACTGTACTTCGAGCAAAGTTCAAAATTGTGCCTGATCAAATGGCAAAATCAAAAGCTCAATAATATCAAACTAATGGGTAACAACTGCCGTATTCTTTACTTGGTACAGGTATTTTCTTCAGTAGAAATTGGTGTTAAGACTTAAAGGATAATTATACGCTTTAAAGCAGAGCTTGTAGTAAACGTCGAATCTCTAATATTTCTAACTTACATTTATAGAATGTTTAGATTACTATTGTCAAAAACAAACACCAGCAATTGGCAAGGTATTCAATACAAGAAGTGAAAATGACAGTAGCGTAAGAAAATCCTGTAAAAGTGCCACCATTCAACATAACTTTGCTGGAAAAAGTAACATTGTCATTAATTGTTATTATGAACTGAAGAATAAGGAAAAGAGTTGCTCTTCCATAAATATTGGTTATTCTGTTCCATTTAATTATATTGTATATTCTCTATAAGAACAACCGTTGCATAAGAATCATAACTTGAATGATGTGTAATGGTAAGTAAAATGTCGTTTCATATTTATATCATTACATAAGCGTATATCCTGTGGAAATCCATACTTTAATGCAATGGCGAGGTATTTCAATTTCAAATTGTATTTCTCAATGAAGCTCAACCGTTATGATTGTATGTGCCTTTCATGTGGTTCAAATAACGCTTTAACACCAAATTTAAATTACAAAAAAAGAAGGCAATTCCTAATTGTTGGTACCGTTTACTTTTTTTCTTTCTTCAAAAAAACTAGATAAACACACAGAAACGTAAAATCTGTATTTAAGATAAGCCAATTTCCTGTTTTGGTAACGTGATAAACTGTATTCTAAATAAAAAAAAAAAAAAAAAAAAAAAAACATTGCATAACCCATTCAATAGTCCTTGTTAGAACTCTTCAACTTTCAAAGTGACCCCTGTTAAAGGGATATTTCAAATCAATTAATGAGTTATATTACTGTGCTGAAACTATCCTGCTGATTTATATTCCTTTTGTGTTTGGTCCTTAATTTGCACGAAAGTTTTGTCATCCAGGACAATTACAAATCAATCTCAACATAAAAAATATAGATCAATTTACATTGTAGGACGACATAAGTTAATTATAAACTGGAGTATATCAATAAAGGAACGTGTATCTGAAACAATAGTCTTATATTGTTTCAGTGCAAACTCTTTATTCAGATAAGACCACATTTATTATCCAATATACATGATGTACTTTACACCAAATTGTTACATTTGTTCGAAAAAAGGTATTGTAGTTCAATGATGCAAGAAAGGCAAGAATTAATTGCTTATTTGTTTCGCAAATCACTACCGTGTGTGTCTCTGTGATTAACTAAGGTGATCAAGTGCACTTTAGGTAGTTATAGATACGAATGGTGATACCACCATTAAAAGACACAATAACGTAATAACCTTACAGTTGTGTTTTACAATGTCCACAAAATCCAGCGAATAACAAAATTTCCCCATATGAACCATTAGATAAGTCGCCAAACACATAGTATTAACAGCTGATTTACCTAAGACGACAGCATTCCTATCCGCCACAGTGGAACACGACAAACCTTTGGATCCAGGATAACACTTGTATAAGGATTCTCAACAATCATTAGGTATTGAATCAAAAATACATGTTATGAGTTTGACGTAAATGCAAAAGACTTGATCAATTCAATGATTCGAATATTATGGATTCTATATAATTTGTGAAAACTTTGCCCTATACTATCCATTATTTATGAAAATAACGATATGTATAGATTATATGTTATTGATACTGCTTTGCAACAACAACAAACAAATAAAAGGTTTTTTTTTAGGCAAAAGGAGTTTACCAGTGTTTTAATTTAATAAACCGATATCTTATAAGAGGATAAAAATCAAGATGATTAATTAAAATTATCTTATGATTCTTATGAACTCTAGACGGAGTTAGACTTTGAGGGGTGTCGATGTGATAAGCGTCTGCTCCACCTATCTTTTAATCTGCGAAAAGAATCTTCACCAGTGGAAATGTCAAAATGGTGAATAGGCAAAACATTGAAGATCAGAGGATATTTCTGTAATCAAAAGAGAATAAACCAATTCGACAATGGAACCAACAATTGTTCAGTCGATCTACTTTATTACTGTATTGGAGCAGTTTTGTGTGTGCTGTTAATAGGGTCAAAACTAACAAGTTTACCGTTAATTGAGATATGTAAATGCCTTGTGATAGGAATAAGGGAATACGGGTATGTGTCTGCTGGGAAATGGGAAGTTGGCAATTGGAAAGTTGAAATTATCACGCTGGTTATGGATTATTAATTGACATATCATCTTGAACAAACAAATGTCTGTAACATATAAGAAGATAAAATAGTATTGTAAAGAAAATATTCAATAGACAATAAAAGATTTGTTTAAGCTAAACAAAAACCATAATAAATAAATTAACTAAGGATGTGCTTCCCTGGTTAGTATGTAGCGGAATAAAGCTTGATTAAAAAAGAAACAACTATTTTGTATTCTTTGCATGTTAAAGATGCACATTTGACTATACCGTAATCAAAGGAGTAGCGTGGTAAAATCTGTGTTTATCTTGCATTCAAATAATCAGTATCATACTCCTATTTAAGAATATAAATAAGGAGTGTATCATATTACAAATCAGTATTGTTTATAGAAGATTTAAACCATTTACTTTAAATCATTTCGATGTGTCATGTAATGTCATGTCACAGGTCGGAAACAGAGACATTCAGAAAAAGAATAATTTAACCTTATCATTTAATATATCTGCTGCACATGTTGATCACATGATCAATATCCAATATGTGAAATTGACAAGCAGAACAACTTACTCTTTGACATGTACAACATAAATTTGCATTTGACAGAAACTAAATCAACTGCGTATTGTTATTCTTTTACTTTTCTACATTGGCTAGAGGTATAGGGGGAGGGTTGAGATCTCATAAACATGTTTAACCCCGCCGCAATTTTGCGCCTGTCCCAAGTCAGGAGCCTCTGGCCTTTGTTAGTCTTGTATGATTTCAAATTTTAGTTTCTTGTGTATAATTCGGAGTTTAGTATGACGTCCATTATCACTGTACTATTATGCATATTTTAGGGGCCAGCTGAAGGACACCTACGGGTGCGGGAATCCTCGCTACATTGAAGACCCATTGGTTGCCTTCGGCTGTTGTTTGCTCTATGGTCGGGTGGTTGTCGCTTTGACATATTCACCATTTCCTTTCTCAATTTTATTTCTTTTACTGTTTTGCAATATTAAAACTGTCAAAATGTAATCAAATATTTGATTATATAATATGTCATAAAAAAGGAAAACAGAACGGAAACATAAGTAAGATGATCGTCTATGACAGATAAAAGTAAAAACTGAACAAAGAATTAGCATTTGTCTAAGGCGTGGTGAAATCGAAAGGTATTTTTTTTTCGCTATTTACGCGATTTAGATCATCTCAAAAAACATATTTTGTTTCCTTATAGAATACTAAAAAGTGATCCTTTATATAAATAAGACACCAGAATGGTGTAAGGATTACACTGCCAAGAATTTACCTACGTTTTTTGGTATATTTCTACCCTTGTACCTATCAGTACTTTTTGGTTTGACTACAAACTTGTAATGTTATACTTTCTATTCATTCAGTACTGTTAATTGTTATACAACGTCAGCAGGAACCTAACTTGAATCGTTCAGTCTTTATATTCAACAAAGTACGACCACACTAGTTTCGCAATTACATTGTGAGTTCAGCCATCGAAAATAGGCGAGATTGATTTCGGGAGAACGTGATTTATTCGGGTCAGCGAAGCCATACGTTATTTCTACGTCTCGTTTTTCTACTTTATTCTGAGTGAAAGCTTAGTTAAACTCCTATTTTTAAAATATAAATAGAAATAACACTTATTTACTTGATATATCATGCTTTCTTATTTTGTGTGCGTATCATGAGTAGACAATTGTCTTGCTTTTTAATTTCACCTACGACTCGTAGGCTGAGAGGTGGTAAATGCGTTTGTATTGAAAATGTTACAAATATGCTATTTTTAGCATGCAGTATATAAAACATCTTTGTTTTTAATCCCCAATTAAATTGTAGGCATGAGAATTGAAATCTTTTCTTATGTTTTACTTTCGACGATGGAAGTTTTGAACGACCTTGAATGGCCATACAGGTCAGTGTTTCACTTTAACATCGAACTTTCATTTTCAATACATATGGAGGGGTGGAATGATTGCCTTTCGTGTAGAAAGTATTCACATTTATAACTTTAAGTATATATATGTATATATATATATATAGAATACGCATAAAATCTTGAATCTGGAGGAATAGACATGACACATGACGAATCTCGACATTTGAAAAAGACACACCAAAAGATGTTTCCAAAAAATTTGTTGAATCACGACAGGCCTTCTAAATGTATATTTAAATTTCATCTTCAAAAGTGTGCCGTATAACTTCGTATCGAACATTCGTGTAATATCTTGTCAAACACTTACATTTCACTCGAAGACAGTTGGTAGTGTAGGAATGGTTTGCGGTGGAATACATCAGAAAGTGAACGGTGTTTATTTCAATAGTATAGGTTACATAATTATAATGCATCTATCACATAAACATGGCAAATTAATTTAGTTCCAAATAAAAATCAAATATGTTTAAGATTTCCCTACTAACCCTTAAAATGTCTTTTTTCATATTTAACTTGCAGTGTTTTTTTGTGAGTTGATACAAATTGCATGTCTCTCAATGTACGCAAGGAAAAAAGAAAAAGACCCTACCTATATACTTTATAGATCGTAAAGAAAAATACCATTAACACACATACAGTTTTGTTTGACCTTATTTCGTTTTTAAGATGAAAAATATACAGATTATTTAATAAAGAAAGATCTGCGTAACATAAAACAATGGTAAAATATGAAAAATATACAATGTATATTACATCAGTAAAATAAACATTATATAATCTTACCAAAATGGTTAAAGAAACAGTGTGTGTAATCCTTTTTTCCATGTTGAATTGAGCAGAATTGTAACATTTCTAGACAAATGTGACACTAAAGTTAGAAAATCCTACTTCCTTGGGAAATCCATTGAGAGTTTATTAATATATTTGTTGCAAGATATACGAATACATTTATGGCACCGTCAACAAACTCTTAAGTATCAATTCGTAAGATGATTAAAATAAACAGCCATCAATTCAAGTTTTTTTTTATTCCCAAAAGAACATATATACTCTTAAAATGCTCAGGATTTATCAACTATGTTATATTCGTTTCCTTTAAACATTTATGTACTTTAATTATGTCAGCTTTAGTCCTATGATTAGTTGAAAAGTTCTTCAAATCGCAAAGATCACGAAGTTATGTTTGAACTTTAACCCGGAAGTTAGTAAAATACAAATTTAACATGGCGGTCTTCATGACAGAAATCAGAGCTCTCTACTAAACATCGTTCCCTTTTACTCAAGTTTAATGAATATGTCACCGTTTCAAGGATGAAATTGATTGTCGTCTGCAGAAGTCGCGTGCATTCGAACGTCAGCTTTAACCTTTTATAGAACTAAATTGAAACGCAATAAAATTAAGATAATGGTGATGATAAAAACTGAACAGGACCAGTTTCCTTGTAATTTCTAAATAAAATCAATGTTAAATAACGGACAATGTAACAATTAATGTCCATTATTCTTACGTAATATCGTCGGTGTTTGGTCCAACCATGTGTCAAGATTAAACGTGCAGGTAATTGAAGAATCCATGTAATTGGAAAATAAATATGTCACAGAATCATTGAAAAGGATGTTCCTTAAATAATTGTATATACTATCCTAATGTAAATCTTTTATATTTATCATCGTGTGTTTGATCTTTTAATTTAGTTAATAGTTAATATATATCTACCTGCAACACAGTTAGTCTGGTTTTGGTTAGATACCCGCTCCCCCTATGTTTTTGATTTCTGCTTTACAGATGTTACAATCCTTTACTTCGTTGCTCAGTATTTTTGTGATTTTACTTTTTTCATTGTCCTGGTTTCATATATTCTTGCCCATACCTAACCAATGTTTTTTTATTATCAACTTTAAGTTGAGTACGACTTGCGTAGGTTTAAGGAGCTTATAATATGACCTTCAGAGTTTTATGTAACTTATTATTTATTTTTTATGCAGCGTTTTGTTGAATTGTTCGTCTTTGCTCTTCAACTTTGTACTTGTTTGGCTTTATAAATATTTTGATATGAGCGTCACTGATGAGTCTTATGTAGACGAAACGCGCGTCTGGCGTACAAAATTATAATCCTGGTACCTTTGATAACTATTTGCATCGTCTTTCGTTTTGTTGCCATGGCTATATCAGATTTTCGTCGGCTTCAGAGTTTAAAATTTGCCCTAGGTACTATTTAACTGTACTTTGATCTTTATGTCTTTTTTAATTTCTTTGTGTGCCTCGTGCTGATGATGGGTGAGATCAAGGCCATTTAAACCTTTTTTTTTTACTTCTGTTTTACCATTGTACCAGAGAAAAAGATTGGACACTTTACTGCTATTTAGACACTTTACTTGAAGCCATTTTTCCATTTAAGGTCCCATCAACATGAATCAAAAGCGTTCTGACAGGGAATAACATTTCTAAACGAAGTGTTCACCGGATTCAAACATTTGAACTTATTCAGCGTTTCTATTTTCAGACTTCATGACGTGACAGTAATTATACTTGAATTCTCAAGAGATCGTGTGATGGTGATCGGAGGAGAGTGGTCTATGATAAACTTTTTTTCAATTTTGTCTTGGTACTGACGCAGAGCAAATAAGTAAAAGTTGCAATACAACTCATTATTAAACATGTTAAAACATTCTGTCAATTCGGTCTTCTTTTGAATGTCTGCAAATAGTATTAACATTTACATTGATTAAAATCTCTCTAACGTGGATGAGTGAACGGTCGCCAGGGTTGCCTTTACATGTACATCACGTAATAGTATACTGATGCGTGTACTTAATCTACGAAAAGTAAATAACTAAAAGTACACGATGAAGCTAGATAAAAAATGCTTCAGTCATAATTAATCCGAATAATGAAGCCGTTTAATGATGCTCACTACATAGTCTGGAGGACATTGTCCGTGAGACGGTGATATTATATTAAAAACCTATAAGTATTTTAAATAAATATGTTCTGATCTAAATAAAATAAGCAACAAACAAGAATATGGGATGTGCGTTCGTTACACATTGCATACATTTTTTTAATAAGTCTTTCGCAAAAAAGGCTCAGACCAACAAACAATAAAATTTAATAGTTTAACTGTGGATAAGCTAGACTGTTCACTGGTATACGAAACTCCAATTGACATTCTTTTAAAAATTGCCTTTGATCAAACAGCTTTAGAAGTAGAACACATGCAAATATGCTTAATATATAGATTCCCTTGCCACCTTTAGAACAGTAACATTTTATTCAAATGTTTGCATGCTTGCATATGTTTGACATGTTTATCAGCGGTCGATGGATGCTTATGAAGTAAGGGTTCAGATTCATGTACATTAGTAAAGATATTGCTTAATCAAGGCGTGAAAAATGGCGCGTACGCTTACATTAACTTAAACATGTGCTTACAATAATATGGTATCGCTATAAATAACGTTTGGTACTAATTGTTCGGGCGAAGAAAAACACTTAATCTTTGACAATATACATTAAGATAAACCACCTATATGGTGTGTTGCAGTAACTGAATATATAACTGAGTAGTTATACAATATTTATGTCTTTGTAATATTAGCATGAGAGAAAAAAAAGCAAGTGCCGAACAAAAATACATCTTAGTATTGTTAAGATTATCTATTTTTGTAGCATTGTATGATTAACGATTCTGTCCTCGTTGTTATATCAGTGTGCCGAGGTTAGGTCAATAAACAGAGCAACTGCTTTGTTCAAATAGATCATAACTAGTTGTGAAGGATTTGAAAGCAGATTTGAAGTAGTGTTTAGCAAGTGTCAACAAGACGGTAAAAGACAGTACAAAATGGGACGGGGGCCGGGGGGTTTGGGGGGGGGATTGTGGTTGGGGTAGAATGAAATAAGATTAGATATAAAGATATAACATTTGGTAATGTATAACAAATCTAAAAACTAAATATTTATCATAACACAATACATGGGATCAATTTCGAAAGTTTTCTAATTCATATGAGTTACATCGCAGTAAGTTACACCTGAAACTTTTATCTTTTGAGTTTTTATAAAAAAAAGTCGAGATGAGTTTCTTTGAAGTCCGACTGTTACTCGTATTCATTTTATCAAACAACAAAAAATGAAATATAAAATGATAATCGTTTGTCAAATATGAGTAGTATTATTTATACCTTTGCATCGCATGGAATGTAATGCAACTGTCATACAAGTGAGAGGTTTAGCGCTTTAAAACCAGGTTCAATCTACTATTTTCTACATTGAATAATGTCTGCACCAAGTCAGGAATATGACAGTCGTTGTCCATTCGATTGATGTGCTTTATTATTTGATTTTCCCATTTAATTATCGACTTTCCGTTTTGATTATTCCTCGGAATTCAGTATTTTTATGATTTTACTATTTTCAGACATCACAAATGGTATTGTGCATGCATTTTATAAAAAGAGCATACACCAAACACGTCAAGTATTAATTTAAAAAGTAGTTGGAGTAGTTGAACTCTGGTTCAACTTCAATTAATAAATAAAGCTAGTTTGCCCAGATTGAAAAGTTAATCAGTACATCTCTGATGTGTAGATGCCATAAGCAGCCATAAGCAGTCTGATAAAATCATGACCTAGTGCAATGTTATTATATAAGTATTGATAAATTATATAACTTATCTATGTAGGACAAAAAATGGCAATGACCTTATGCAGTAATACATCTTTGAAATGATCTTATTATAAAATTAGTTTTAATACTGATATGGACAGTATTCACAGCTCTTACTTCAATATTAAATTGATGATAACCTTTAAGAATACGGTTTCTCAAAGACGCAATAAGTTTATATAGATGATTTTATCCTAATTAACGAACTATATGAACAATATCACCATTCGTTCGATTATTTTTAAGACTTATTACAACTGATTTTTTTTCATCGCATGCACTACTTAAATGTTGCACTTGCAGTCTTTAAATGTGCGTCAATTAGATATATTGACTTGTAATCAAGATTTTTAAACAAACTGTTCTTTGGGGGAGAAAAATAATGTGAGGGTAAAGGCTTTGCTGTTCACAATTGCTATACCCAGTAGGGTACATTTGTATGTAATTAATTAAAATACAAATATTGGAGCAGTCCTGTCATGAAGGAAACGTCAAAATCTATAGAAACAAATCTCAGACGTTTTGATTGGTAGCTTTATCAATTACAGTTTTATTCTCAAATGGGTATCTTTAGGAATAAGGTTTTTTTTTTCATTCAAGCAAACAATTGTTCTTAATGTGTATTAGCAGTGACTGGATGTTTGATACAAATAAAATGGAGGGATAGAAAGAAGTAAGATTAGGCATTATATTTGGTACTGTATGAGCAAAATGATAAGTATTAACAGACAAAACAAGCCTGTAAATTTGTTGACTAAATAGCTGTCAAAACACAACAAATGGGATCGATTTGGAAGTTTTCTCATTCATTTGAGTAACATCGCAGTAAGCAACTCCTGTAAACTTTCTCCTTTAAGAGAAAAATGCAAAAAAGTACAGGAATGAAATATCGCTTCATGAAGATTTGTTTTCTTCAAAATGATATAAGCAGCAGTGAAGCTAACCATAGGGTTATCGTTCGATTGAGGCATTATTTTTAGTTAAATGTCTTTTTTTTAACGCTGTCAAAGTATAAATGACAGTTTTATATACAAAAACATTTTTCTTAAAGCTGTCAAAAAGTAAAAAAAGTTTAGTATACAAAAAAAAATTGAGATGAGTTTCTTTTAAGATCGACTGTTACTGGTATTCATTTTATATATATAAAAAAAAGAAATCTAAAATGATTACTGTTTGTCAAATAAGATTTGTATCAGTTATGTTTTTATGTCGCTTCAGACAACACAAATGACAGTGTGCATGCATTTAAAAAAGACAAAACATCAAAATACACAAAGTATCAATTTAAGAGTACTTGCAGCAGCTAAACTCTAGTTCAACTACAATTAGTAGATGAACCACTATTGTCCAGATTGAAAGGTCAATCAGTGCATCTCTAATGGATTTAGTGTAAAGATGCCATAATCTGTCTTTAGCAGCCATTAGCAATCTGATAATATCATGGCCTAGTGCAATGTCATTATATAAGTACATTTGTATGATGTATGACCATAAATGTCATTGACCTTGGTTAGGAATACATGTTTGATATGTCCTTATGATAGTTATCAAAGGTACCAGGATTATAATTTAGTACGCCAGACGCGCGTTTCGTCTACATAAGACTCATCAGTGTCGCTCACATCAAAATATTTACAAAGCCAAACAAGTACAAAGTTGAAGAGCATTGAGGATTCAAAATTCCAAAAAGTTGTGCCAAATACAGCTAAGGTAATCTATGCCTGGGATATGAAAATCCTTAGTTTTTCGAAAAATTCATAGTTTTGTAAACAGGAAATTTCTAAAAATGACCAAATTTATGATATTCATGTCAACACCGAAGTGTTGACTACTGGGCTAGTGATACCCTCGGGGACGAAGCGTCCACCAGCAGTAGCATCGACCCAGTGGTGTAAATAGATATCAAAGCTACCAGGATTATATTTTAGTACGCCAGACGCGCGTTTCGTCTACATATTAAGACTCATCAGTGACGCTCACATCAAAATATTTACAAAGCCAAACAAGTACAAAGTATAAATGTAAATACCGATTAAAACAGTATTCTTATTACAATATTGAATTGATGATATTAACCTTTAAGAATTAGTTTAATAAAAGGAGTAATAAGTCTATATAGATCATTTTCATAATTAACTAACTGTATGAACAATATCACCGTTCCATGCATTATTTTAAAGACACTCGACGACTTAATTTGTATTCATCGCTTGCATTACTTAAATGTTTCACTGGTAGACTTTAAATGTGCGTCAACTACATGTAGATACAATAACTTGTAAACAAGGTTTGCTAACAAAGTCTTTCTTGGTAAACAATTTAATCATGAGGTTAAACTCTTTTCCGTTAAAAATTACTTTTCCCGGTAAGGTATATAAAAATACACAGATGAAAACCGCTTATTGCATTCTACTTACAGCAGATATTTTCACTTGCATTTTATTTATATTAGAGTTGGGTCTATTTTACTAGCTGACTTGTTTTTGACCTTGTTTTTTTATTCAGACAAGACAGCAAAGTTTATGACCGGGTGAATATGTAACCATGCCTAACTGAAATGAATAAACGGTTGTTTGTTTTCTTAAAAAACCCATACAACACTATATTATTTATGACTTGAATGTCCAGGCTAGTGTCCTGAACGTGGTCAAACAACATTGACATATAGTATAACCATAAAAGCTTTATTGTGCGATTAAATTTCTTATCAGACCATGTGACTTACCCGTACATTCGGAACTTCGGCATAGCTGACACGCCTTGTTGGTAAATGCTTAACTTTACTGGTATCTCCTCGCCACATGATGTTTTTTTTTCAAAGGTTATGAATTCAGTTTTATGAAAAAAGTCAAGCTTGCGTTCCTATTTAAGCGTATTTTAAACGTTGCTGTTCCATGCGTTTTTGGTTTAATTTTAAGGTTTCCGGTTTATTCTAAAAAGCGCCAAAAAAGTCGTATGTCGCCTGGTAAATGGCATTCAAAAAAGAGTGTGACACTGTGGTTTTTAACTCAAGTCTTCATATATGACGATTTTTTCCCTGTATCTTGCTTTTCTTATGACACCTATAATTTCAATAACTTCCGATATTGTAATTTCATAAAATCCATACAATGTCTATTTTTCATTGATGTATCAGAAAATTATACTATTTACATTTCCTGTCGTAAAGAGACTTTTTGTAACATAAAAACATTTAAAACAAATCGACACTTTCTAATTGTAATCACAAGCAGGCCAACGTACTATTAAAAAAAGAAATAACAACTTGCTATCCATTAAAGTAGAAATAAACACAACATGTTAAAATGTTTCCCAAATTAATTCAATATATAACGGTCAATCAATTTGAAATTATGGAAGTCGTTTGTTTTTATTTATAGGACATTGACAAAATGGCATCGATTTGAATACACAAATTATGGACTTTCTCAAAATGTAGAATGTGTACTAATATTAAAGAAATTTAGAAACATTGAGAAAAAAAAAAGCTTAGCAGATAGGGCAAGAGAATGACATGTTTAATGTATACTATAGTACTTTTGACTGTAAACAATTGAGTGGCATTATTTCAATAAATAAAATAGTTTTTTTTGGGGTGAATTGTTTATATAAATGATCATTTGTGTAGACGTTTCTCCATAAAGTTATAAGTTTTAACGTGCGCCTTTTGCTATTGTTTAAATGATATAGAGGATGCCTCAACTACATGATGGAAAATGATTAACAGAGAAAGCAAACGATACGGCACCGTTAAACATGATAGAATTTAACACTAGAAAAATCTCTTTCGAATTGAAACTTTTTTTTTTAATTTTGAAAATTTCCTTTCATTTTTTTTCCATTTTGAAACTTTCCCTTCATTTTTTTCCATGTTTTGAAAATGTCCCTTCATTTTCCTCTTTAATCAATGATCTTCAATTTACACATTGATTTTAGACAATAATTGCTCATTTAATGATGAAAGCAATCGACTGTTCAGGTAACTTTACTGAAAATGATTAGTTCACGAGTTTGGAAGCGAGTGAATAAAACAAATTAATATCCCTCTTGCTAGGTTGATGATGTGTCTCCCGAACTTGTCGATTATGACAAAAAAGATTTACAGACGGATTTTGAATATGAATTGAAAAAAAGCATTACCAATCTCCAACGCTCAGAGAAAAACATATGTGACAAAGGTCAGGAAAAGAAACTGTTACATTTAAGAATGTCATATTTTATCGAGAATGAGTTGACCGAGACCATTGCGAATCATAAGTGTTTCTCGTTTTTTTTTTTTTTTTTATAGATTAGATAAATGGTTTTCGCGTTTAATTGAATGGTTTTACACTTGTAATTTTTGGGGCCCTTTATAGCCGCCTTGTTGGTCGGTATGAGCCCATGTTCCGTGTTGAAGACCGTACGTTGTCCTATGATGTTTTACATTTTATAAATTGTGACTTGGTGGAGAGTTGTCTCATTGGCACTCATACCACATACTTTTATTTCTATATAAAGTGATCAGACAGTCAGCTATAATAGTAAATTTCTATCAAAATGATTCAAGATTGATATTTTATTTGATATCATTGACCAGGAAATTGCAATATATCAAGCTTTTCGTGTTGTTTTATCTAATAGTCTTGCATTAAAAGTTTAGCAATTTAAAAAACAAGGTAATATTCTAAGCTTTCAAAACCTCTTTTGACTTGTCCATAATCATTGATAATGTGATGTGTGGAAGAGTTAAATATATGAAAGTTGTATTAGCACTTAATTGGTTAAATATTGGATATATTATGGGACTGTTACTGTCATTGACTGTACACAACACAAACAAACGAATTATTAAGTATGTACATTAAATATGGTCTATGGCTACATGTATCACATATATTCGTAAAACATCCCTAAAACTGCAAGACATAACACAAATTATTTTCGTTTGTATCAGAGTTAACTGACGATATTTTAACCTTTATTTCAATGATTTCTGGTCGTAAACCCGATTTTATTGTTACCAGTTTATTGTTTATTATAATCAATGTTTATAAGAAAAACTTAATTAAAAATCAAGAAACATCTGTTTATAAACATTCACCATTTCATTGTTTTTATATCGATGCTAACTTCATCATTGTGGTTATCAATGAATTAAAAACCGTCAATTTCTATGATTCTTTCCCCTCCCCAGAGAGTTCCTTTCTTCCTGTTGAAAATGTCTCAATAATTCAAAATATTAAGCCATTTTTTTTTTTTTTAAATTCCCAATTTTTCGAATTTTCACAAAATAAAAGGGTAGATGTAGTTTTGAGAAAAGTCAACAAAATCACTAACTAGCAGTTATCTATTTAGATATATTTCACATAAGAATATAGTTTATGTTAAAAGGGCTTATTTTCGTTAACAACGGACCATATAGTCGAGCAGATGTTTTATTTTTATCACGTGCTTATATGCACCTATTGAAACTTCAAACGTGAGTTTCATGGCTATGCTTGTGGCGAGTTTTAAATTGGTAAAACAGTTGGGTATTACATATAATTGCCAGTTTATCTTATTATCAGTTGAAATATAAATAAACCGGATTATACTTTTAGCAGTTTTACACATGCACACACTACTGCCGAATTTTTCATATTCTGAATACGAATATTTCTTTTTAAAAATATGTTAATGAAAACACCTGCATAATCGTAACATTCAAAATACACCAAAAACAACACAAATCATCATTTACCTTTATCTGAGCCATAGTAGAAAGATTCTTACTGGCTCCCGTTTGTCTTCTTAAACTGGTGGAGGTAGCAACAGAGGCGACTGCAGCTGATGTCATCTCACTTTAGGGTCAAACTTACAAAATAATTATCCAAGAATACTTTTTCCGATTATTTCAATTTGAATTTGTGAACGAAGTATCAGAATTGTCTTCAAAGTGCAACAACATGCGCAATGCACCGTTCCTGAGATGGTGCAAACTCACAAACAAATTATCCAAAAATACTTTTCCTTATTATTTGAATTTGTGAACGAAGTATCAGAATTGTCCTCAAAGCGCAACAACATCCGCAAGGAACCGTTCCTGAGATGGTCCAATAAACATTAAAACTTTTTTCCTTGTTTATGCAATTTTAAATCCTCCTTTGGATATTGTTTTCCCTTTGGAATATGTTATATTTCTAAAGAATTTGTGAACGAAGTATCAGCAATGTCCTCAAAGCGCAACAGCATGCGCAAAGAACCGTTCCTGAGATGGTGCACCAAACAATAAAACTTATTTTCCTTGTTTATTCAATTTTAAATCCTACTTCGGATATTGTTTTCCCTTCGGAATATGTTATATTTCTTAAGGCTGTTATACATGAATTATAATACTTTTAATCCCCCAAATGACTGTCACCAAATCTGAATCTATCCAATGCCACTACCAATTATAATGGGTTCCTTATACATAGAAAACTATCGAACAAGATACATTAATACCGTTAAAATCCCCCAGGGGAACGTAATACTAGCCATACCTATCCGAATGTGCACTTCTAATTCATAATATTTGGTGTTAGATAGACTAAAGCAAAGAAAGAAGAGAATCTCGAACTTCAATGAAATGGCTTATTCTGTTGTGTTTACGTCAATTCAATTAGCCAGCAAAACAAATGACGAAAAGACAGAAGAAGCTAATTAATGCCTACCAGAGATCATAATAAATAAACGCTCGTATGAATTAGGTATAAAATCGCATGTCGTAAAGGTACAAGATTGTAAACACATTTTACGGCAACTTGCCGAAGAATGTCCGCCGTCTGAACTTGGTTTGTATAATCTTGTATACTTTTAGCTATATTTCAAAGTAATTGATATTAACAATATAGAGATAATTACACAAGTAAGACATGTAAATCTTTTTATTATCATTAAATACTTGTATACAGGGATTTACTTTTATTCTCAAAAGAACCAATTAAGAAAGGGGAGGTAAACGACATATTTTCAAGGTCAAGAAAATGGGTAAAGTTATAATTAATGCGTAGACTACTCCAGATATTTTCCCACAATAAAGTGCACAGGTAAATTAGATAAAAAACTTATTTACTTGTTTTCATGGTCCTAGCTAAAAAATATAATTATAAGTATTGAATGCTTCTTTTTGTAACTTCAGAGGGTTGTAAAAGCGTTGACCGTGCGCACATTTTTAGAATGAAGCGCTTTTGCGCTTCATACAAAATGTACTTCGGTCAACTCTTTTACACCCAATGAATTACAAAAAGAAACATTCAATTCCTAATTAAATCACATTCGATACAGTAAACATTTATAAGATATACATGTAAGAAGATGTGGTATGAGATCCAATGAGACAAGTTACTCTCCATCAAAGTCACAATTTGTAAAAATTAACCTTTTAAGGTTAAATGAACGACAGAGTCTTGGCTCACACCGAACAGCAAGCTGTTAATAGTTTATCTTAACGGGTTGTCTGATGCGTCTGCAAATTTCATGCGTTTAACCTCGTGTCAGATTTGCTTTAAATGCTTTAGTTTCAGAACTTTTATATACCAAACTACATTTACCCCCTATTTCTATTTTTAGCCATGGCGGCCATTTTGGTTGAAAGTCGGGATCATCGGATACATTTTTTAAACAACACACTCTAAAGATGAGTAAGGCCAAGTTTGGCTTTATTTGGCCCAGTTGTTGCAGAGGAGAAGATTTTTGTACAGGATTATAAATTATAAAAAAATGTGAAAAAAATACTTTAAAGGGAAAAAACTCCTTATTGGGTCAATAGATAACTTTTGTCATGTTGACCTCTTGTAGAATTTACTTTGCTGAATATTTAAGTTTATCTCTATCTATTATAATACTCAAGATAATAAACAAAAACTGCAAATTTAATCGTTGAAATATATTATATGCTTTTGTACCCTTATTCATGACATTGTTACATATTGTGCTTGTTCTGGATCTGTTCACACATCGTTGTCAATATAATGAATTTTGATGCGACTATCATACAAGTGAGAGGTTTGTCTAGCTTCAAAACCAGGTTTAATCCATCATTTTCTACATAAGAAAATACCTGTACCAAGTCAGGAATATGACAGTTGTTATCCATTCGTTTGATGTGTTTGAGCTTTTGATATTGCCAGTTGATTGGGTACTTTCCGTTTTGAATTTTCCTCGGAGTTAAGTATTTTTTGTAATTTTACTTTTTTTCACTGTCTCTCCTATATAATTTTACTTTTTTCACTGTCTCTCCTATATTATATTATAGGAGAGACAGTGAAAAAAGTAAAATTACAAATTTAATCACCTACTTTTTATGATTATTGACAAAAGACATTGTAATTAATGTTTAAAACATTAATTACAATGTCTTTTGTCAATAATCATAAAAAGTACTTTTTATGATTATTGACAAAAGACATTGTAATTAATGTTTAAAACATTAATTACAATGTCTTTTGTCAATAATCATAAAAAGTAGGTGATTAAATTAATGCGAAACATGCATGCAATATGATAACATTATGTTAGTAATATAATAATGAATCCCATGTGCTAATGTTGGTAAGTGAATTACTAACGATTGACACTAAACGGGAGATAACTCTAAATTGGCTAAACGATAATCCAATGTTTTTTTTTTTAAATGCCAATGAATGTAAATTGTTAATTATTCAATGCTATCAACCCTTCAGGGTATTATAAATGTGCAATTGAAATAAATATAAAATCATTGTTTTCATTCGATGTAACTGATTGGTATTATTGTAATGAGAAAGTCGGTACAAGCATGTTGCGATTTTGTTTTCAAATAAACCAGAAACGAGACATCGAAAGACCCATATCCGCTTACACGCCCTTGTTCAACTGTGACTGACTGGTTATTTTCCAATTGTGAATAATATGTTCAATTTTTAACGTACAAATTCCTATATTTTCGTCACTTTTATATTTTCTATGTTGTGTTGTGTGTACTAATGTTTGTCCCTTTTCTTTCTCTTTTTTTTTGCCATGGCTTTGTCAGTTTATTTTTTGCCATGGCTTTGTCAGTTTATTTTTGCCATGGCTTTGTCAGTTAATTTTTAACCTCTGAGTTTGGATTTCCCTTCGGTATCTTCTGCTTCTCTCTTAAATAATATTTCACTAACTGGATTTTTTACAATTTATAAATGTTTAATGTACCCGGGTTTGTAAGCAAAATCAAAAATTTAAAATATAAAATCCATTAGAATAAACTGAGTTTATACATGCACTTTTTCTTTATTTCATACTTTGTTACATTTTATGTCGTTTTCTTATACAATTACTTCACCTAATAATTGTTATATCATCAGATTTTTTCTGTCTCAAAAGAGTACATTGAACTATTTAAATAACAATTTAATTGTTACAAAAAAAACCCCACTTTGTATTTCTTTGAAGTTAAATGAAAATAAATGTCTTTTTGTCATGAAATGAACATCCTTTTCTCCACTTTGAGGCAGGAATCTTAATATGAAATTAATTGCATCTCATTTGTGACGATTCTTTGATGTTACGCATCAGGATAAAAAAAAAATATATTATCGGGAGTAATACGTCAAGAAAGACGTGATATCAGAACTGCTTGCATAAGGTCATGGTCCGAGTACTCAGTTATCGTCCTTTAATTGACGAATATAGTCCCCAGTGTGGACAGTATGTCACTTGCCAATTTTCTTTGAATACCCCATCTAAATTTATTTTTCCATGTTTTATGCCTCAAATAGCAAGAAGGGGGATAAAATTACACTGAAAAAAAATTGGGTCATGAATTTTAAAGTAAAGTAGTGATTTTGTCCAGCAGGAAAAGGTTAAACAAGCACTTTGGAAGATGTCAAAAGATTTCAAGACGCCCTTTACATAAAATTGTTTATAATTTGAGGTAGAGCCGATGAAGTGTTCTATAATGTTGATATAATTTGTCCTAAAAGTAGTAGCAGGTGGGATTTTAAAAAATTTTCATATATTACCTAAAAGAAAAATTTTAATGCACTACGAAATAAGTGTGGTCTCGGGCCATAATATCACATTCTAACAAACAGTTTCGATGATTTACCTAAAAAAAATCTCTACACCAAGGGAGTAATTGTGTTTTAATGCTCTGATTGGACGAGGCAATCCGAATTTGAGTGATACTAGAAATTCGTTCAAGTCTTTGGTATTATATGTCATAATGTCACATACTAAAAATATCTACACCAAGGGAGTAATTCAGTTTTAATGCTCCGATTGGACGAGACATTTATCTGTACTCCATTAAAATTTCAATTCGAATTTGAGTGATACATTTTGTAATAGAAATTCGTTTATATCTTTGGTGGTAATAGATTTGAAAGATGTGAGTTACATGTCTCAGACATTTGCGAAAAGCAATCTAGATGGTTTCAGTTTATCGGCCATGGTCATAAAAAAGATATAAAATATATACATTTTTTCCCCTCCTGACAGGAGATCACTAACTCTTACATGACACAAGGTAAAATAAGGGCATCTTGCCCTCATAAAATATTTTAATTATACTAGTTAATACAGATGAAAATACACTGCGAAGGTTGTCTGTTACATAAAAGATTTTCATATCGATTCCATAAAAAAAATAATGTCACCCGAGTCATATTGACTTACAAAATTTAGTTAACGCCGTGTCTGTGTCAGCTATATCGCTGCGAGCAAAACAGAAACTTAACGTTGAAGTTCTGAATATTTTTTCAATCATATTACAATCAGTTAAACAAATTATTGGGTAGGGGTCATTCCCAATAATAGCATGCTTACATCCACTTCATTTACACTTTGATAGTTGTCTGATTGAAAATAATGCATTATCTCCGAATTTTATATCAACTCTAGAGAAAAGAAACACTGAAGTGGTGCATTGCAAATACGACTGACGTATTTGTCATGAGGACCAAAACGTCTGAATTATTCCTTTTTTTTTTCAAAGTTATATTAGATAGATTGATTGATTGATTGTTGGTTGATTAACGTCCAGTGGCAAATATTTCATATTTAGGACGAGAACAAGTTCGCAATAAATACAATAGGTAGGTCTTGTCGTAATAGAGGCCATTTAGGATGATGGTCAGGGAAATTTGGACTGCCACTGGAAAATATGGGTATATTGGATAGGGACAGAAATTTTGTCTTGCAACAGGCCACCTACGGGCCCTCAAAGAGTTGTTGCACGGGTTCTTAACGTGCAAAGAGCGTGGCACTCTTTTTACACGAGACATCGGATTTAACGTTAACATTCTGACTGGACGTGACTACCGCACAGCCAAACGGACGCCCCACTTCGGCAAGCGTTTTACTGCCGGTGGGGAGAAGACCAAGTGACCATATTTCTATTCCCCAGTCACCCTTGGGGGAAGTTATATTAGAGTAATATTAACTGGTCAATAAAATACAGCGACGTAAATTTTAGTTTGGAATGACATATTGTCCAAAGGAATATGGGTACTATTCTACAAATACAATAATATCGAAAAGTGTTTAATCTTTTACATATATCAACATTAATTTATAAAGTTCATTAATTTTCTGCATTCGAAGAAGATGAGTTAATGCAAAATCAATAATCAATTAATAACAATACTAACATGGCTGCGTCTGAAATTTGATAATAATGTAGTACTGCATGCTGGGAAAAATTATATTTGTGTTAGTTTTTTGTGCCAGTTCCATCTTTTATTCAGATAAGATATCGAAGAGTTTGTGTTAGTTCTATCTTTTATTTAAATACTGAAGAGTAAATCAATTCAAAAGTTGTCCGTTGTTTGTGTATGCGCTTTGTTAAATATTAAATATGAGGAAACCACAATTTGCCTAGATCCTTTGGGATATCAATGTTTTATTGTATGAAAATACACGAGAGACACGAATGAATGTATAACTATTGACATGTCGTAAAGCTTAGGAAAACTATTCATTTAGAAATAAAAGAGTCTGTAGACATTCGAAGAATAGTCAAACGTTTACATCAATGGATCTGCTTTTATCGATAGTTAATAATTTAGCTTAGATAAAAAAATAGTCAAGTATTCAGTAATGATTCTTTTAATACTAAATCAATAACAAATACAAAAAAAAAAAAAAAAAAATCATATTGGATCTTTTGATAACATTCAAAATAGATAATATACAAAATCAACGAAAAAAAACCCCAGTCAATTGATTTATTTTGATATTTTAATTTTTTTTAAAACAAACATGCGGACAGACAATACACTGTCCAAAAGAAAGCACGAACAGAAAGCAATTTTCACAGAATTATGTAGAAAATAGAGGATTGACCCTGGTTTTATAGCTAGCTAAACCTCCCACTTGTATAAAAGTTGCAACAAATTCTATTATATTGACAACGATGCGTAAGCAAAACAAATAGACATAATAGGTAATAATGTCAAAAATAAGGGAATTCCCTTCAATCAACTGCAGATAAAGATCAACTGATGGATTGATAGCCGTTTTCTTAACGTCTAGTAACAAATATTTCATGCTTAGTCAGGAAACGAGACAGAAACGAGACAGAAATTGTGCCTTGAAGCAGAAAACCTACATTCTCTAAAATGTTATTGCAGAACTAATGAAAGATACTGTCCTAGCAGAGACATCTGAATAAACGTCCGACTTGACAAATGAGCATATTGTTTATTATAATACGTCTGACTCTACGAAGTGTAATGATGACCATGTTTTTATTCCTAGTCAACAATTGGATTTCTTATTAAGATAAGGCCTTATACAATCAAAACAGAAGAAAATAACACAATAACATTCCATTTGGAAAATCATCCAATCGGATGAAAATGTTCAATGGTAAAAAAAACACGCTGCATCTTTCATATAGAAAGAGATGATCCATAGCTTTATTTCGCCTTCACTACTATTTTGAAGTACTTTTGGTACCTCAATGGACGTTCGTATATGGTATATGCCTATAATTTATGTGTGAAATTACTAGAAAAAGTAATAAAAAGGCCTTTCACACTTGGTTTCTTTTTCAATTATATCAAGTTTTGCTTGACTGTGAAAAAAACCCACAATTATGATTTCAATATCTGAAGACCTGATTCAGCCGATATAATTTTAAGAGTCTCTGGATGGTAACGTAGATGATATATAAAAATTTATACAATAATCCATATATAATTTGCATTTTGTAAATCGTATATTGTTTTGCTACATGTATATAAATACGATTATAATATAAGTGCACGTGGATATCCCTTGAGGGTATGAGATCAGGTGTTCGGAAAGATAAGAAATATAATAATACGTAGTTTCCACAAAACAGTTGTCTCTGTTTATTAAATAAATAGATACCATGGGAATAAATAATGTCAACTAAAATTAAGAATGCATTGATTTACATCTTATTAACCTATTTCTTCTTTTTTTTTATAGCCTGTTGTTTTGTTGTTTTGCTAATTTGATAACAGAACATACTGGTACTGGTATGTATATAAATCCACAAAAGGTACCAGCATTCATCAGTGACGCTCGAACAAAAAAAGTAAACCAGGCCAAATAAAGTATGAAGTTGAAAAGCGTTGAAGACCTAAAATTCCGGAAGGTTATGCCAAATACAGCTACAATAATCTACTCCTGGAGAAGAAAATCCTAACTATTTCGAAATTTTCAAAGTTCCCAAGTCAGGAGCCTCTGGCCTTTGTTAGTCTTGTATTATTTTAATTTTAGTTTCTTGTGTACAATTTGGAAATTAGTATGGCGTTCATTATCACTGAACTAGTATATATTTGTTTAGGGGCCAGCTGAAGGACGCCTCCGGGTGCGGGAATTTCTCGCTACATTGAAGACCTGTTGGTGACCTTCTGCTGTTGTTTTTTTTCTATGGTCGGGTTGTTGTCTCTTTGGCACATTCCCCATTTCCATTCTCAATTTTATTGTACACTATAGTATTGTTATCCGTTCATGAATAGTTATGTCGTCTTTGTCTATATATAGATGTACAATATATAGACATAGATGACATAAATATAAAAGTGTAACGAAGCCTGAACGGTATAATTATATAGATGTACAATATATATAGTTCAAGCTTCGTTACACTTTTCTATTAACGAAGAAGGCTACATATGAATTGCAGCAAATAAACTTGCAATCAGAAAATTCGAATGGCGATTTGATTAATAGATGATCTCACTGTCTAACAAGCTGTGTGCATGTGAAGCGTTGACAGTCGAAAAGTGTTAACTGTCAACCGAATTTGCGACTCATATAAAGCTGTCTGCTGTAATAGAAAATGTAACGATGCCTGAATAATATATAAAGTACATCTAAAGCCATAGACAACACGAACACACGTAATATATATATATAATGTCTAAAAATAGCAACAATCAACATTCAATCTATTTAAGCGTTATGCATCCGATTTCACCTTGCGAGATGCACACGCCTGATGAAGCTAATTTGTTTAGCGAAATATTGCGTATTTCTATTTAAAATCTAATAGAACTTTTAATGTATAAATTAGCGTGTTTAAGTTATATTCTTAGACATTTATATACAAAACTTAAGAGCATTTACATTCTGAAGCTTCGTTAAATTTATTCGCTTTACTGCTCATTTAATAACAGGTAGTACTTGAATTGAAGTAGAAGAACTGGAGGCTGAGATGGAACTATATTTGGGGGATTTTTGTGTACTTAGCCTTTCCAGTAAATATCAACATAGAAAATGTTAAAGTCATATGAAACCTCAAAGTAAAAAAAAAAAAATATGCATATGTTTTTTTATAACTAAATGGATAGTTTTCATTATACAACTTATGTACGTAACTTTTTTTAAGGAAAATTCTTTAATTTGTCCATCTTTAAAGAAATTTACTTATTTTCAATTGCTTGCTTCCAGGAATCAATTCGCCCACATATTTTCCGTATGCATAGTGACCTGAGCGTGACCCTCCTCGTCAAAATCCGGTGATCGCAATACGCATGGATCCGTCATTAAAATAAACAATTATCTGATTGTACATGTTAAACACGTGCTCAATATCCATGCTTTTTGTTATTTGTTTACAATAAGGTGACAATCGGTAATTTTCGGATTCAAAACACGGCATTAAATGAGCAGCCATATTTGTTAAATCATAACAGACAGAGAGAAAAAAAATTGACGATTATACGATATAGTTGAGTAAAAAATGATAAAATCCTGCACAGAAGACTAAGTTTATTATACATACATGCATTGGTTCAAGAATTGGATAAACATTATTTTTCAACACTCACTCGTTTCTTATGACTTTAATCATTTCCATTTTACAAAAGAGAGGCGACATATTGTACCAAATGGACACTCAAACCCATAAGAAAAAAAGAAACTGGCTATGTCTTGGCAAACAAAAATAAAAAAACGAACCAAGTTTGACGACTAACCACAGTATATTATATAAAACAAAACACACAATATTAAATTGTTTCATTTACTCTCATGACCTTTAAATTTCATATACAAGTACAGATTCTATATTTGATATTGGTCGATACTAAAATTCTTGGATTATTGATGAACTTTCCACGGTTTACTGAAATTTTACATAAATAAATAATAAGCATGCTAGAGTAATATTTCTATTTCTAGATTGTATGTCTTTAAACGGCATATCTATCACTGTGTTATTGGTGATATCAGGTAAAAGAGAATCTCCTAAATATTTTATTGAATTTCCAAATACAATAACAGAAACTTGAGAGCCAAGTGATTAGAAGTGTGTCAACAGAAACATCAATAAGTTCTTTGATCGCCTGCTCACTGACGATACCCGATTAAACGTTCCATTGATTTCAGACAGTTTAATTTAATTGGTGTGCTTAGAAAAACAAAGAGCAGTAATCTCGCATTGATATCGTCTGTCATGTAAACAATACGAGATTTTATTCTAACATCTTATTTTGTACATGTTACGGCTATTTCAAAACGTAGTATTTTATGCCCCGCAGTTGAAAGTTGATGGGCATATTGTTTTACCCATGTCCGTCCGCCCGTCCCATTTTGGGTAGATAGTTATTCTAATTAACTGTAACTTCTCTTACAGTTTGAATGCTAGGAAGTTTTTTCACTTTGCTGACTGTTTATAGATATAAGATGGGGTTTATGTTTGTACATATATTGAAGGTGTGTATGTTGCTTATTCTTTAGTTTTCTATGCTGTGTCATGTGTACTATTGTTTGTTTGTTTGTCTTTTTCATTTTTAGCCATGGCGTTGTCAGTTTCTTTTCGATTTATGAGTTTGACTGCCCCTCTGGTATCTTTCGTCCCTCTTTTGTCAGGATTTTGTTTTTATCACTATTTGCTCTTTTTGGGAGATAGTTGAAATTATTTGTAAATGATATTTTGCATCTGCGGGGGCATTATTTGTGTCTCCCAGAAATAATAAAGTCAAGACACTTTTTTTTTTATAGAAAACTGTAATATCAGATTTGAAATCAATCATTCGGCAATCCTCGGTAGAATCCGCTACTCTCCTTCTATCATTAGAAAAGAGTACGGAATCGGCCGAGTTGAGACGAATGGAAATCAATGTTACCGTCTGAATGGATGCAAACATGCATTTGAAACGTTTAGAGATAAAACAAAAGATGCAGAACTAATATCTTCAGCAGAATAAAACGTTTCACACTGTCTAACAAAACACAGAAACCTCCCTGAAGATACTCTCAAACAAAACACAATCAATTACCAGACGATACTCTCGAACAAAAACAATAACCTCCCGGAAGATTATCCGGTATAATCATTCTTAAACACTGTCTCTTTGTTATGCTAATGTAATACTTTTGCTGTTGTAGTATTCCCTTTCTGAACACTATTAAGATATCTATAATTCAAAAACTGTCTTAATGTGTAAAAGACCCGTCTAAATCTTATTTATTATAATATATATATATATATATATGCAACTGTGATGATCGCTATTCAATATACAATTTTATGCAACCCTGGAGTGTCCTTTTATCCTTTTTTTATAATAAATTGTTATGTCCTATGTATTCATTAAAATGTACTTAACATTCAATAAATTATTTATCATTAAAGAATGCAGACCATACCAGAATTTTTACAGTTTTTCCATTTGTAAAACGATCGAAAAAAGGCAACATATATGATTAATTTGTCGGTAGATTGTTTGTAGCGTAGTCTCCAGTGGCAAATATCTCATGTATGTTGAGGACGATATCTTTTTTCACATGTATATGTAGTTTCAATTACTAAGGTACAAGATAACACACAGTATTATATAGACATTTGCAAGCTTATATGAAACATAAATAATTCAGGTATAATTGGTAGATTGTGCTTAAGTAAAAGTAGTCCGTGCACGCATGTTGCTGCTTTTTAGATAAACACTATCTTAATTTGGTTGATTGAATTTTTCCATTTTTACACTAAATAAACTTTCCCTTGATAACAATGATCACGAACCATTTATTGGTGTTAGGATCAGATCTAGTTTGGTTTGGAGGCCAAGTTATCATGTCTTTATTTCTGTTCTAACCGTGAAGCCAATGCAACTCAAGATCGTTTCGTGTCAGTGGTCAATACTTTGTCCATAAAATTCCCTGTTTCAGAATTTGAGGAATATGGTCATTTGATTATTCATATACCGGAATATGTATTATTTAACGTCCCGTAGTTGGTCTAAATTTTGTTTAAACGACGTTTTGGTGTATGCTTTAAAAAATGTTATTATATTCCAAATGTTCAAGATCCTAAAAAATAAGACGAACGGTTTCGTATTATTCATATGCTACGGAAAACCTTGAGAATTTAAAAAGTAAATTTTCTAATCCATGTATAAGATGAGATATTGATATTTAATAGTGTGTCTTTCTATGTTGTGATGTTAAACTATTGTTTCGGGTAAGGGTCACGGAAGGTTGATACCTATTAAAATTTTAATGCTTGCTGCATGTGTTTGCTTTTTTTCTAAGTAAGGAACCTGAGGTTCAGTTGTCTTTAGTTGATGTGGTTCATAAGTGTTTCTCGTTTCTTATATAGATAATCCCGTTGGTTTTCCCCTTTTGAATGGTTTTATACTAGTCATTTTTTGGACCCTTCATAGCTTACTATTCGGTGTGAGCCAAAGCTTCGTGTTGAAGACCGTACTTTGGCCTATAATGGGGTTTCTTTTAGAAATTATGACATGGATGGAGAATTGTCTCATTGGAACTCATACCATATCTTCTTAAATCTATATAACCACGGGCACTTGTCTCAGAATTTTTCCCCTATATACCTGTATATATAACATCGTATTTTCGTCCAAATTTCAATTATAAAATATTATTTTTCTTTGGCATTTAACGTACAAGGACATCAGAATTAAACATTTATGAGATCTTTACAAGATAAAGAAAATAAAATAAAACCAGTTGTAGCAACGAGTTAATGTATGAAATTGATTCAACCTGGATTTGTACAAAATAGAAATGAAGAAAACTATATAATTGATTTCAACTATGAATGTGTCATATCATTTATTTTATATATTCAAAATTAATGTACATGTACTAGTTACATACCTATTTCGAAATCGACAGACTCTCGGGTATAATTCTAAATGGTTGTCTGTCCAAACACTTATCATATATGGTATACCTACACTGGTAGATAACATTGTTTTTCTTATATGGTTTTCGTATATAAAAAAAAAGAAAATGTGGTATGATTGCCAAAGAGACATCCCACCATCAGAGACCAAATGACATAGATTTTTACAACAATAAGTCACTGTACGGCATTCAACAAAGAGCAAAAAAGTCACACCTCAATCATGTTCCCTCCCAAAAAAACTAAACAGACAAAAACAACCCACAACCCACAAACTCCATATTTTGAATCTAAGATTGAGCAGTAACACTACAATAATCAGCAATGAAATCAGACACTCCAGAAGGGTGTGTAAAATAAAGGGGTTTACATATATAAAGGCTACCTCCATTTAGAAACTAAGATATTCAACAGCAAGAAGCTAAATTTTTTCTCGTCATTCCTATTTCCCCCAGACTGACTTTTGTATATTTCACATGTATTTATCTTAACCGCTGTGGTCAGCATGACACGTATATAAGCGGGAAACAGCATGACACGTCCAAGCAACATTATTTAGGAACATACTGTACAACTTAATTTTACCCCTTATTTCACAAAGCAGTAAATGATAATCCGCCTAGTGTTACATCTGGTTCCTATATATGTTGAATGAATTAAATTATGTGAACTGATACGTTTCTAAAATTCTTCTCGACATGGATATACAGAAAGTATTCAATATTTTTATTTATGGTAATAAACACACTGTATAACCTGATACTTTTACGGCAGATCCGATGAGATCTTTAATTTAGATTGAAAATCAAATCAATTGTTTTTGCTATCGTGTAAATCAGAATTTTGTCTGCCGTTCCTATTGTTATGAAAAACAATGGATTTTGCAATGGTTTCAAACAGATTTTTATCTGTGTAACATGTTGCATCTACAGCATTCGTCACAACTCGGCCGATTCCGTACCTCCACCGATTGAGAGAACCGGAGTCAGCCGAGGTTGCCCGATTGACATCGCCAGTACAGATTACTGGTGAAAGGATGCTATCATTAACAAATCATTAAATCTATCTTTATGGCATCAGTAAATCTGATCTACATGCATGCATGCTAATATTATTAAGTAAACAATTTATTAATAATAGCATAATTATGTAACATATACCATTGCGATGAAAATACAATCAAGAAACACGTGTCTTACCTATTTGATCTTCTTAACATGCAACTAGTAAAGTTATCATGAATAAAATTGTTTTTATGTTGACAGCTTGTATTAATTTTGTACAGATTTAGTATATGAAATAATAGTATGTGCTCAGTATCGAAAAAGACGTCTAGTTAACGAGTTTAAGTTAACGGATAACACACGGCTATATTTATATGCAAACTATTGCAAAATCATTATATTTTCCAATCATGAAAGTCGTCGTAATCTCCCGTGGTCACGTTTTTCAAAATTTTGTGGTTTCTCAGGGTACCCTAAAATACCTCATCATACAGGCCATCTTCAACACGAAAAATAAAATTGTTGCTTTCTGTGTTATTTGTTTAAAGATACTTATCATTTAGCTGAAAAATTAAATTTATCATATAACGAAAGCCGAAAAGATTTATATTATTTAAGTATAAATATTTCATGATTTTAGTAAGACTATTTTTTTAGCTGAAATTTACCACATTTTGAACGAAAGAAAATTTATTACGTGTTACTTTCATGTGATTTTTTCTCTGATTGCATCAATAAGACATGGTTCATATGTGTGCTAAATATCTTTCGTGTAATGTTAATCGGTGAGAAGAAAATAGCAATTTAAAACACAAATTTAGTGATAATTCTGCCTTGTTTCAAACACGCCTTTTCTCGTGACGTTAATCGTTTTGTAGCTTACACTATAGGTCATTATATAGGACAGTTTTGTAGCTTACACTATAGGTCATTATATAGGACAATTGTCACTAACTTCTTTTTTTTTTTTTTTTTGCTTTTTATATGGTCGATTTGTATATTTGGAATAATCCAGTTAGTTTGAAAATCGATGTTTTGTAATTGGAAATATTTTTTTTGTTGGTTTTTATAACTTTAATTGTTTTTTTTAATTGATAGTTTTGTTATAATTGTAATATACAAATCAAATCCTTCGGTCACGTTTCAGACCCGGAATATGGCACACATTCACAGTCCTGTTAAACTATGCCCATCAAGCCCGAAACAAAGTAAGAATGAAATACAATGGAATAAATGAGTTATATGTCAGGGTTCTTCGACTAAATTGCTTAGTTATATACGAGGAATTAGCACAAACAAAAGCTTTAACGAGATTATGAGATCACAGAAAGTTTTTAGTTTATTGCATGATGCTTCAGACCTAGACCATCTCCGTACTGCATGATTACAAAATGTTGTACCATCATTCTTGCTATCAATCTTACACTAGCAGACACAACTGCAGTTATTTTAAAGCTGAATCAAGTTTGTTGTTCGTCTGTAAAAGTGTTTCAGGTCATATATAAAAGGTCGTCAAATTCCTGACTAGAATAAGTTTCTTTGAGTCAGTGAAAACCAACAGGCCTTAATCAGATTTCTCTGCGAATCGATTGTTCAGCATCATACATATGGTAGATCAACAGTTACTATGATACATGAGGAAGTCATATTCTATCAAGAACCATAAATCTGCCCAGAAGGGGTATTCAGGTTTTAAGAATTAGAATGAAATTCAAAACAGTGTAGCTGTGGCCATTGATTGACACATTAAAATCATCCATTGACTGGGACAATTTAGGTGAACGTTTGTATGTAACGACCAATGCTCACTATGTACTTTTTAAAGACATTTAAACTATGGGGTCACCAAAGGTTCTCAACACCTAAATAAAGTAATTCGAAAAATTAATCAGAAATAACACGATATTTTGATTTATATCAATTATATAAATCAAAACACAAAGGTTATTCCTGATTAATTTTTCTAATTATTTTATAATTAAAGGCGTTAAGAAACCTTTGGTGACCCCACAGTTTAAATGTCTGTCGTAGGTACGTCGTGAACAGTGGTCGTTACAGACAAACGTTCACGTAAATTGTCCCAGTCAATGGATGATTTTAATGTGTCAATCAATGGCCACAGCTACACTGTTTTGAATTTCATTCTATTTTGTACGCCCGATGAAGTAGATACGCACATGATTTTACATGTATTCATGTAGACAAAGAGTTCGGTGTGAAAGGAATCAAGGGTAGGATAATAATAAAGTCACAATATACAACTGTTCGAATCTTATGCGTTCATTACTCTATGCACCATACGCTTAGCTATCGTTTCAAACAGACACTATAACTTTCAAAGAAGATTTACGCCGCTATATACCTGTCCACGAAATATGCCATCTTTAATATTCTAACAGCCGCACATGCTGCAACATGCTATAACATGATGCAATACAACATAATCGGCCCTGTTCGGTAAGCGCACTGTTTTGTTTAGTCTTGAAGGACAACCCGGATGATTTTACCGATCTGTCATTTGTCGATTGTGACATCGATGAATCTATAGATGCAGCTATATAAGCTTATTGTTAGTTGGAATAGTCTCAAGTCAAAACAAAAATACATGTAGATCATTGTGACCTAAAAAAAAATTGAGCGTAAAATTGGCTACAATTTAAAATTTCTCCCTGTGAATCTACTTTTAAAATAATATGTGATAAGAGCTTCACTCCAGACGTTAATTTCATGTCTTCCCATATAGCAAAACTATCCTTATATTCTCCTCTTCAGTTCGAATGGGAAAAGAAGAATGACTTGTTCCTGTCTATCTCGAAGTGCAGGTATCATCCGAAATTCTGCAAGATTTAGTTTGTACGTGAACCTGTGTTTTCAAAGGGTTGCATTTGCTTCGAACAAAATCTATCATATACAGATTTATGCTCATGTCAGGCAAATGACATATGTCAAAATGTAAATACTCGTCTGGTTGCAGTTAGAAACATTGATGACAACGGAGATGACGATGTATAAGATTTTATTTTTCTGTATGTACCTTATAAATCATTTTTAGCTATCGAATGAAAGTGAAAATTAAGCAGTCCGTAACAATAAAAAAAAACATCTACTCAATTTTGAAATCGTGGGAATTATAGTTATAATCTATCTACTGGGGATTCCGAAAGATATGTAAAAAATAAATAAAAAAAGACTCTGCATAATGTTCTCTGACCTTGGCGTGGTTGGTGGGCTTAAACTACAGGAGACCATAGAACGTAGTAGGTAATACTAGCCTCGATCATAATTTTCTATTTGCATTTGTTGTTGTTTTTTTCGTATTTTGTCATACTGTTGTCTGCTAGTCTTCATTTTATAAGTTTTTAATGATCCTTTGGTTTTTCAGGCCTTTTTTGTTTGTAAACCAAAGCTATACACAGAGCTTTATATTCAACCAAGTTCGACGTTAATTTCGAAACAAAACATTAATATATACTCTTTCACACCCAATAACAGAAATCTGATATTTACTTAGAAATTGACAAACACCTTACTATCAAAAGACGTGAAAAAACACATTTTATTTGCGACAAACGATTAAAGTTAAGATCTACTTTAGATCTTACTTGTAACGAATTGAATACAAATATTTGAAATTTAGAAATTGAAATAAGTCAAGGTCACTGTTATTTAACAGCTGTTTGAAAATTACAAATTTGCACCCTATATGCAAAAAAGTCAATTTAAAGTCATTTTTGGCGATAAAAATATGAAATAAGTTCTAAATGTAGATACAAAAGACACTTTTCTATAAATTATTTGTTTCTATCTTGCTCCAAATTCATAAATGTAGGAGAACCAAGCTATCTGAATGTGACAGTGCATTTTTCTTGATTTTTTGCTTTGACCTTTGACCCTATTTTAAAAAAATCGTGACCACGACAGACAACGACGACAACGCTATTTCGATGAGACTTGTTCTCCTCTTTCCAATGATATAAAATATAGCCGTGTGTTATTCCGTTAAGGCAAATCGATCAAATTTGTTGATTGGGCACCCTACTATAAGGGTAATTGGTAGTGGCGGATCCAGAACTATCATAAGGGGGATCCGCTGAGTGACCTAAGAGGAGGCCCACTCCAGTCATGCCTCAGAGATTCACTATATAATCAACCAATTTTTTTCCCACAAAAAGCAGGAGCGGGCGACCAGGTACCCCCCCCCCCCCCCACCCCTTCCCCCGATCCGCCTATGATTGGGAAATGAAAAACAACAACATTTTGAAACCAGTTGTCATAATTTTATGTTGGCCTCTCTTAAAACCTTCCTTGTTTAAAATTTGTATAACATAATTCGCCTTTTCTTCTGGTCCGTATTTTGAAACTATGAATTGATACACTTGATAATTCGAATTGAATCAACAGCTTGTCTTCATTTCGTACAGTTGGATGAAATTAATTGAGGGTATCATTCTACATTCTAACAAAATTGAAGAATGAACAGTAATGGGATGGGATGGATACTTAAGTTAGACAGCAATGTAACAACAAAATCCCATTGCAAACTTCATACCGCTTTTTTCAAACTGAAATTATTAGTACACCCTCGTTTTGGAGGTACCAGGACATTTATTGGCTAAGTTACCTAGTGAATAATAATTGATATATTTAGAAACGATAACAAAAAATAGAGTGTGTTCCCCTAAAGTATTAGTTGTCCATAAGTGAAAAGATGCCTGACCACTGATATATTTTAGTAGTCGATATTCATGGATCCATCACAAAACACTTGGTATGGATCTATTCTTCAAACAGACTAATGAGACATAATTTTCGTATTGTTATTTTTTTATATTGTCATACATATACGAGAAAAAAATCGAATTAGAGTGTTACCTAATGAACAATAGTTGTTGAAGTGACACAGTTTTAATGGGTTACATTCTTATCATATGCAGACATAATTAATGATTCTGATTGTATATAAAAAAAAAAAAACCAGCAGATAATGCTATTACAAATCTAAAAGCAATCTAGCCTTCCCAGTCAGTAAACTATTGAAGAAAATAGTTGTGTTCAACCATTACGTAGTATATATAAAATGATATGGTATGATAGCCCATGACACAATTCTTCACAACAGACCAAACGACACAGAAATTAACAACTAAAGGTCACCGCACGACCTTTAACAGTGAGCAAATCCCATACCACAAAGTCAGTTATAATAAAAGGTAGATAGGACGGTAGAATGCCTTTACCGTCAGTCGTCAAACGGTCATTCCCAGCTACCATTAGCGTTAAATTGGTTAAAATTTTACCGTGAATCGTCAAAATAGCCTCATCGTGATTCGTCAAATGTGTCAAATGATTATCGTTATCGCCATTTTCGGGAAAAAAATAACGTGATTCGTCAAAATCAGTGGATTTTTTTTTTTATCGTGTTAAAGAAAGTGTACATTTTATCGTCATGCATCAAAAAGTACCGTTAACGTTATTTGGCCAGAAATTTAACCGTTTTTCGTCACGAAGGTATCCCCATTACTACCCTCAGATAGGTTTATAGGTTTACATGTTACACTTACCTCTAAATCAACAGCCTGCCCAGGTTTGGGTTTGGAGCTGAATTTCCTTTCGGAAGAACTCTTGACTGTCACAGACGTTGAAGCTGAATTCATGTTCTCTGTTTTTATCAATGAATTGTAATGCTATAGTTTTATTATTTTTTGCTTAGCTATCTATCCATCAAAATCCACTCGCACTAAAATATTTGCAGTATGTATTTGAATGAATACTGGGAATTAACAGACACATTAAGTCAATTCTAAGCACTTATGACCTCTTTCAACTTGCTCTTTTAAAAGTCCGATATATTTATTCAAAGCAAACAAGTTTGTCCACTTAACCTAACATATATATAGTCTTTTCTATATCGCATAAACTAAGCAGAGACGTGTCGAATGAAAATCCAATTTGAATGTTCCAATGTAATCAACCATACAAAAGCATTAACTAGCTTTATCATTCAATACATATTCACTAATGTTTTATTCTTTTTCGGATCACTGTATGCACTAGTAAACCATTTTATACACCAATAAACCGAGGAAAAAAATTAATGGTAAGTTACAACTAGGGTACAAATACGAGTAAAAATATCGCATTTCTCAAAACACCATGCAATGAATCGTTAATACGTATATAATGGACAACGTGAAGCTGTTAACACTACTATAAATACTAACAATCACCTTTAGATAATAGTACACGAAGATCCAATGTTCCAAAGAAATATTATAATGGTAAGATATAACGCGGCCGGGTACAAACACATGTAAAAATCTCTCATTACTTAAAACACCATGAAATGAATCTCTAGTAGGTATAATTGACAAAGTGATGCTGTTAACACTACTAGATACTAACAATCACCTTTAGATAATAGTACCACACGATCCAATCCGGATTGCTATTAGTAAGTAATTATGTAATATTTATTATTTATGAATTACCAGTCCTGTATAAACATCGTTGAATCTGTCAGAATAATAGATTGACAACTTGTTCATAATTGGTTCATAAATCCAATCCAGAATAGGAAACTATTTAATTTTCTCAATTATGTAGAGTTTCACGTCAGTGGATTGAAAGGTATAGCTCGTTCAGTATTAATTATTTTGTGTCCCTGAATGTGTGTTTAGTTGATGGTGACACAGTTTTAGTGTTTGCCATTTGGAATAGTAAAAATTTGATTTTTAATCTACGATTCTTCAAAGTGCGCAACTATGATAATATTGGATATAAATGAAATCCAATAAAAACAATTTTTCAAAGTTCACATTTTTAATAATATTGGAAATAAATGAAATCCAATAAAATCCAATAATTATTAATATTTCATGGTTATTGCATATTAAATTACAAATATCCGACTGATATTGAATATATTTCATCAATACATTTGAAACAGACAATGAAAGCACTTTTTTTTCTCTGAGCGATTTTCCAAAGACCACTTCAATGATCTCTAGTAATCACGAAATGATTTTTTTCACTAAATTAATTACTAAGTCAACAATAAACAGATAATTAATGTTGATTGATCACGAACGTTTTTAACTATATTATATATAAAAACTACCAGCACAAGTCCCAAAGTGCAATAAAATATAAATGGATTTTTCTTTCATTGAAATATATAGAGCGTTTAAAACATAATTTACACCAGTATAATACGAACATGCCATATGGGATAGAGAATATAGAGGTCTATACACAAGGTTAAGGTATCTGATATGGGATATAGAGGTCTATACACAAGGTTAAGGTATCTGATATGGGATATAGAGGTCTATACACAAGGTTATCTGATATGGGATATCAAAAAGGTGCGAAATATACCAGAGGGACAATCATACTCGATATACGAAAATAAACAGGCAACAACATGGTTAAAATAAGAAGGAAAAAAAAAAACAGGCAAACAAACAATAGTACACAAAACACAACAAAGAAAACTAAAGACTGAGCAACACGAACCACACCAAAATATGGGGGTCATCTCATGTGCTCCGGAAGGGTAAGCAGATCCTTATCTACATGTATCTGTCTCACAATATAGAACATCTACAGATTATGCTCGATATTTGAATTTAAATCAAAGAGCTTATATTGTTTGACCTTTCAAATCACCAAAGAAATAAATAAAGGTAATGTCCTTTACTAGCTACCACTTCAGGTAGAACAGACAATAGTGCAAATTGAATTGTCATAACATGAAATTCGTTTTTTTTTTACCTAATTTATTCGATTTCTGCAGGAATGGATACGCCTTCAGGAGAGTTATTGTACAAGATTGGAACATTTTCTTGTCTTTCTATTGCCAATTAATTCTATAACTTCGATTCAAGTACTTTTTTAAAGAGACAATTTCAATCAAGATTTTAATTAAATATGGCGGTTTCAGTAAGGAATTTAGGATTTTCACCGAAGATATAATCCCATTTCGCTACCCCTTCGGACATTTCGTTGTAACATTCTACTCATCTAGCTTAAACTGGACTCCTGCAGTTGCTTCGCTCTTAGTGTGTGTCGAAGTATAAATTAGCGGGTGGCCAGTTCATATCTAGCTGTGCGATAATAAAAGTGTAACAAACATCGGAACAGTAACGAGTTGTTTTGGCAATGAAACACACAACAATATACGGAATGATGATCTCTTAATTCGATTTAGATTAATGACAGATGTCGACATGTAAACATTACACGAACGTCCTAGCACGCAGACGGTCATCAAAGACAAATTATGTACTCCTAGCATGATGAATCGCAATCTTTTTTTGTATTATTATTAGCACGATGGCCTTGAATGCAATATGTTGTGGGGTTGATTCGATACGTTATGGAAATAGGAAATTGATCACTATTAAAAACAAGTAGCTCATTAATTTTCTTCATTGGCGCATCGAATGTCGAAATTAGTTTAGTTGCTCTACACTAAATCAGTATTCTTAAAGATAGAACATACATGCTAGTAACTCGTTTTTCCAAACATTGTACTTTAAAATGCGTAGGAGAAAAATGCTCCGTGTTGAAGGCCTTTAATGGTTTAAAATTGTGTTATACTTATAAGTTACTGTAAAATCTTAAATGTGTTTGGTTCAAATATATCGTGTACTTTATTTGTTCCTTGGATGTACTTTTTATATGTGATGCTTTATTGAAATCATCTACAACTGTTTTAAAATTCAACTATTCACTTCCTTAAGTCACCTAAAAACCAGACAGACAAACAAATACACTTGAATAACTTTGCTTTTGGAAGTACACTAAAAGACCTTACAAATGTCAGCTGCAATGTATCGCGCTGTTTCGTCAGAATAAAGATTTAACACCAAAACATTCCACAACATAATAATCATACTTCCTGATTCATAAAGTACGTTTTTTGTTATTATATAATGTTATAATTGATAGAATATTCTGTAGAGCGCTGGTTGTCTCGTCTGTAGTATTCTTTGACACTGAGGTATTGTTCAAGTTTATAGACTTATTTTCTGAAAGCCTCAAAAGAGGACACAACATGATCCGAGACATACCATAGAAATCTGAAGAAAATCGAAGTTGTCTTTTTCCTTTCTCAAAAACCCTAGGCAATTTTATATCAATATGTTGTTGTCAAAGAGTAAATTTAAACCAACATATATCTCAAACTTAATGCATAATGGAATTTTCGCTCATCTTGAGAGTGCAACTAAACTTAGATAACTTATCGAAATCGTCTTTTCGTTTCTTCAAAACCATAAGCATGGCCACATAGGGGATATTTTCAATCAAACTGGTCAATATTTCGGTAAGGCTTTTGTCAAAGAAAACCTGAGTAAATTTAATTCAGCATATCTCAAACTTAAGACTTCATGGAAGACCACCCTCATGGAAGTGTCGCTCTTCCAGAGATATGTGCGATAAAGTGCTGCTTTCCAATACGGTTAAAAATGGGATCTTTGTTGCACGTCAATGCGAACTTTTACGAAACCAAGTCATTATTCATAATGTTTTCTAGATGAGAGGCAAAATAAAGCAAAGGGACGTTCAATGACTGACAGACAACACCATGTCTGAAAAGTCGAAATGACGAAAAGACGAACTGTAGTACAAAAAAACATAGATAACTAAAACAGTACGAAACCCAATACAAACCGAGGGATTGGAACCAGGTTCTCTGGTCCTCATGTGATACCTATTGATTGGCTCTTGCAAGTTTAAAACCAGTTTAACGATAACTACATGTACATGTATATAGTAATAAATTACATGAACTATGGAGATTGGAAATGACAAATAAGGAAAAAATAATTTTCACTGGTACCGAAAATGATTTTTCTATCTATAAAGGTATCATCTTATTCGAATTTTAGACAGATAATTGTCTTTTAATTTTTAGCAATCTGCTCTACTTCTATCACCCATTCATGTTATGAAATGCCGCTTGAAACAAAATGTTTCATGTATACGTGATCATAAGACGTCGTAATGCTCCTTAATGAAGCACACACACATCTTATTTATCTGGTTTTTTTTTTCCTGTTCCCATACAGAAATTTACAATGACAAATATGAAGTTAGTATGGCAAACATGTACATAACGAATACTAGTACTAAGCCAAAGAACGAAGTGTTTCAAGCTAGAAATTTCGTGAAAAACTTGTCTGTGATATCCCCCAAATACTCCGTAGTCACAGTTATCCATATAAGCTCTAGATTAGCGAACAATAAATTGCCATCGAATTCCACATTTTTTGTTTTCCTCAGAGAGCGAAACTAAAAATAACATTCATTATATCGTTTCTTGATTTATCTATATACTTTGGAAACTGACAGATTTTACTTAGTAAGTAATTCATGCTTTGGGTAATCAATTCAATAATGGATCCTTGTTATTTATCACACAAAGTTCATTGGAAAGTAAAGGCTTTGGGTCCGTGCTGACTCGTCATTTTAAAACTTTTGCATTTGTCGGCATTTAAAATGAAATGTCATCTATATGGGTTTTTGTACTTGTAAATTAACGGTTTTTAAAATCATGAAATATCCATAACGCCAAGCTTTACCCATTGCAAGATATGAAGTGTTTTCGGAATTTTGGTATTTTTTGTTGATACAAATTTATTCATCTGAAGCTCTCTTCTTAAGGAAAGCTCAAATCTAATTGCTTCAAAGCCAGGGATGTATAAATACAAACGTGAGGAGCTATATGTAAATGATGACAGGACATTGATTCAAGGCAATGGAAATTTCCTGTTCATTTCATTACAATGATACCAGCCTTTTTTATGGGCAATGTTAGTAAAACTTTAGCATGTAAACTGTGCAAAACATTCAAAATCATAACACGACGGGTGCCACATTTGGAGAAGAATCACCGCCATTTTTTTGTGATCTTCGAGTAAAGCTTACTTAATTTATTCTTCTTTCCGTCGTTTTTCATTTTCTTTATACCCTGACAGTATTAGACCCCTTTTCTATTATGATTAGTTTTATGATCCGTCTCTTTTTTCGTTTTTCTTTAAAGTGTTGTCGGAGTCTTCCGTCGCCTTTTTTTCAACACATGTGATTTTCCTGAATTATCGCACTGAAAATCCCAATTGTTATCACGTTTTGTTAAGATTCTTATTCAAAAGATGTTTGTTAATTGCCAACTGGGACTTATACTAGAATAAATTGGTCCCGGTTGCCTCGCATATTTTTCCTAATCATAACACGAACGATAATCAATAATTTCTAATTAGTAGGTATGCAGTAGTAATTATATCTCTAATCCCTGTCTTATACGTCATAACTGTACATAGATATATATGTAATAAAATTGAGAATGGAAATGGGGAATGTGTCAAAGAGACAACAACCCGCCCAAACAAAAAACAACAGCAGAAGGTCACCAACAGGTCTTCAATGTAGCGAGAAATTCCCGCACCCGGAGGCGTCCTTCAGCTGGCCCCTAAACAAATATATACTGGTCCAGTGATAATGAACGCCATACTAATTTCCAAATTGTACACAAGAAACTAAAATTAAAATAATACAAGACTAACAAAGGCCAGAGGCTCCTGACTTGGGACAGGCGCAAAAATGCGGCGGGGTTAAACATGTTTGTGAGATCTCAACCCTCCCCCTATACCTCTAACCAATGTAGTAAAGTAAACGCATAACAATACGCACATTAAAATTCAGTTCAAGAGAAATCCGAGTCTGATGTCAGAAGATGTAACCAAAGAAAATAAACAAAATGACAATAATACATAAATAACAACAGACTACTAGCAGTTAACTGACATGCCAGCTCCAGACTTCAACTAAACTGACTGAAAGATTATGATTTCATCATATGAACATCAGGCACAATCCTTCCCGTTAGGGGTTTAGTATCATACCATCATAACATATATGAAAAGAACATAACCCGTGTCATGCCAACAACTGTTTTTAGAATAAATGTGTTTAGTTCCGATGCAAAGACCTTATCAGTGACTCAATATTAACGCCAAAATATGCAATCTTTAATGACTTGACAACAGTATCGTAATTATATCCCTTCTTAATAAGTCTATTCAAAGGTTTTGTAAGTTTCTGAGGTGAATACTGACACCTTTGTGCTTTATAAAGAATATTACCATAAAAAATTGGATGTGAAATACCTGAACGTATTAGAAGTCTGCATGTTGAGCTATATTTACGAATGATGTCTTTATACCGATGATAAAATTTAGTAAATGTTTTGACTAGTTTGTGATATCGAAAACCCTGGTGTAATAATTTTTCAGTAATACATAAGACTATTGCACTGGATAACCATTGCTAATCTATATACAAAAAGAGGAATGATTATTTTTATTCAGTTGTGTGAATAAGAGGAGATATGTACATGTAGTTTATATTTACGATTTGAGACACGGAGGTCGATCTGAGTGTAAGGAATATATAAGCACAAACTTCGAAATAGCAGCAATGAAATCTTGTTTGTATTTTTTAAATGCCAAAGGCTTCTCGGCAAATGTATACAATACCATGTGTCAACTTTTAACGCTATGTCCCGCTTTCACTTTCACATTTGCATGTAAAGTACACGGCGATATTTCTATTTATTTTGGCATACATGTATATTCTGAAAATCTAACATCATAGTTTAAAAACATGTCTACTTAGATTCAGGTTAATCTGACCACGACTTCATTCTTAACTACCTAGCCAAACATATTAACCAACGTAGAACTAAAAAACAGACACCCATTACGTTTTTGCATCTGCCTTACCGATAGCTGGTAGTAGAGTCGGTAGAGGAAATTTTGGCTTGCTTGAACCCATGTTAAAACCCGACGCAATGTGTCGGTCTAGTCACAGTAAGGGTGATGTGTTCAAAATTTAAACATACTGTCGTTCTGAATATGCAAATAATATTTACCCCTGGATGATAAGAACAATCATTAACTGTCCTCTGTAAAACAGAAATTATTTATCCTACAAACCAAAAAATACACCAAATCAATATAGGATCACAAAAAAAAAATTGAATATGATATATTTGTCATATTCAATAAGTCACTAGATTATTTGCGCATGTTGTATTTGCAATCTGCTGATACATGCACTATCAATTACTTTCAAAATGAATTATTATGCGCTGATACATACATGTGCTTGATTATAGGCAATGAAGACAATCGCTATTATCGAACACGTTTATGAAATAAAACACAGTTGATTACCTGGTGTTGATGGGAATATCAATCACACATTAATTAGTCAGTGTCTAATCAGAAGAGCTATTCTATTTTTTCTATAGAAGAGTTACAAAGCGCCCTAAGAAGCTGAACAGATGTTTGACGTTTTTCTGCTTCCAGCGTTCTGATGAAAATTTTTATTCTTAGAATTTGAAAGGATGAATTGGTTGTTAAGATGCAGGGAATAATACTAAATACTTACTAGGGGTGGTTACCGTGCAGTGGCAAATATTACATACATATTGGGACGGGAGCCATTTAAAGTAATATGAATATGAACAACCAAATTTTGACGTGATTTTCGCTAGTTATAGTCAACATGAATACAATTATGAGCACATATCCTGACTCCGAGCCGACCAGTCTTTACTCCAACGGTCCGATTGCTAAGATGTTGACGCAATAAATATCTATCTTCAAATCTTTCTCAGGAGCGGATCCAGTCGTTTGTAAAAGGGAATTCTAACTTTAGGTTCCATTCAAAGGCATTGATTATCTAAAGAGGAGTGTTAAAACCCTGGACCCACCCACCTTTTGGATCCGTCACTGTTCTACGTTGGCAGTCGACCACTGAACAGGTTTAAATTGGTGTTTAACTTTTTTGTGTCTTAAATTTGTTTGTCCTCAAAATACACATAATTTTCACTAAACTATAGATAATTCTACACATGAAACAGATTTCTCGTTGGCACACATATGCTTTATATCCTTATTTGTATAAAGAGAATGAAATTTATACATGTAGCTGTGAATTTGTCTGAAAACGAATCGAAAGGCTTACTTTTTTATCGTTGCTCTTTTTCATGTAACATAATTGGATTTTTAATTAAATATAAATTGAAATGGTTGAAGATAGCATATTGAACTTCTTGTATATATTTATATCTTTTTATATGTCAATTTCTAGAGGATATCTGCCAAGTTCGCCATATACCATATACGATGGTATAGAAGATTTTAAATGTAAAAGCAATTCGCCAAATGTTAGGTGGACTTTTTCGACTATTTCGTTATTGCTGAAACCCCATACTTGGCACCCATATAATAAAATAGGCTTTATCATTTTATCAAATAATTCTAGTTGCGTTTTGATTAAAAGTCCGTGGTTTCTGCTTAATTTTAGAACCTCGTAGAAAGCCTTCGTAGCTTTATTAGCTATGGACTGTTTCGCTTTCTTAAAATTCCCACTTCTAGCTAAGTCTATCCCTAGGTAATTAAAACTATTTACTATTTCCAAGGACTTGTATAGTAAGTCTTACTATACAAATACTTGCTATTTCTAATTCTGTTCCGTTCAAATTGAAAGTTAGGTTTCTTGGAAGCGTTCCTATAGAAAAACATGATTTTACTTTTATCTGCATTTACTTTCAATTTCCATAAAGTAAAATAATCTTGAAATGAGTCAAGTTGCCTTTGGAGATCTGCAGCTGATTCAGCCATTAGCACAGTATCATCAGCATATAAAATTACAAATAATTTCAAATAACATTATGTATAAAGTTTGATTTCAATTTCGTTAGATATCGTTTGAAGACCATCTAAGTTACAGTTTGATAAATATGACTCGAGGTCGTTCATAAATAAGGCGAAAAGAAATGGAGATAAATTTTCCCCTTGGCGTACCCCGTTACTACACGGGAAAAATTCTGACTTACAATCATTATAAGAAATACAAGACTTTGTACCGTTATACATATTTACAATTATATTATACATTTTACCGTTCATATTATTCACTAGCAATTTGTACCATAGTCCATCCAGCCAAACTTTGTCGAAAGCTTTTTCAAAATCAATAAAAGTGTAAAACATTTTTTTCTTTTTGTTTTTTAGAATTTCAAAAAAGTTAAAAATTATTAACAAATTATCGGTTTTTGAATAGCCCTTATCAAATCCACATTGATTTTCGTTCAAGATAAGAAATTCGTCTGAGAACTTACTAGTTAATCGCTCACTCAAAATTGCAGTAAAGAGTTTCCCGAGGCAGCTTAGAATTGTGATTGGTCTATAATTTTTTGGGTCCATTTTGTCACCTTTGTTTTTGAAAAACGGTTTAATATTTCCAATCAGCCAACCATCTGGGACAACACATGCTACAAAAATGATATTAAATAGTTGTTCGTAAATATCTAAGAATATTTTTTCTGTTGACTTGATATATACTTATTTACAATCAAATCTTCCCCTTCTTGTCATTTGGTTCCTCGTTAAAAGCTTTAAAAAATTCAAAAAGTTTTTCCATGGGAATGGTTTATCCCGGTTTTCCCATTTTTTAATAGTTTCCAGAATTCTTGTGAATTATTTGATTTTAAATTTTAAATTTGCTTTGACAACTTTCTTTTGTGATCAAGAATAGCTTGATCCATAACTTTTTATGTCTTTTTTTTAGCTAGTTTCAAGTCTTGAAAATTTTTATCTGTTCTATTTGTTTTGAATTTTCTTTTACGTTTTCTGAAATTTTGTCTCTCAAAGTGACAGTCGTCATTAAACTATTCTTTTTTTCAATTTTCCAAGTTTCTTTTTACATTTTCCCTTAAAATTAAAAAATTTACAAGTTCCTAATGTGAATTTCGCAGATTTACAGAATATTCAACACAAATGGTCAAGTAAGGTATTAATTTTTGTTTTATCGACTGACGATATAAAAAAGAAGATGTGGTATGATTGCCAATGAGACAACTATCCACAAAAGACCAAAATGACACAGACATTAACAACTATAGGTCACCGTACGGCCTTCAACAATGAGCAAAGCCCAATCCGCATAGTCAGCTATAAAAGGCCCCGATAAGACAATGTAAAACAATTCAAACGAGAAAACTAATACTTTTTACTAAAATCTAGTTATCCACTTTCAACTTCGTCTATTAGTATCTTTAATTCATCAACTTTGCCTTGTTCAATTCATGACATTTTTTATTATCCGATTTTAATTTTTTCAGAAAATGTTTGACAATTACGATTTCCCCCCGTTTCCTCTGCATTATCCAAGGATAACCTCGACAATGAACAATGAACATCTGAATAAAAATGACTAAAATCAAGTACAGAAAAATTTCTTAAATATTTCAATAAACTTATACAATAATCTATAATGCTAGCATTTTTACATGTTAACTTTCCTGTCATTCTGTCTTCACCTATTCTACCATTTACAATAAATAAGTTATTTCCTTTGCAAAAATCTAAAATTTTGTTTCCGTACCTGTTCTTATAGGGTCTAAACTACATGTATTTCTTTTTCTTGGTATATTAAATAAGTCAAGTGTTAGAACATCGTTTTCTACAAAATTCGCCGCATTGTTTCCATGCATTAACAATTTTCTTTTGAAAGGAAAAATCATTGTCGTTGGCCGTTCGTCCGTTAAAGTCTCCAATTAAGGCTACGAATTTGTAATTTTGTGAGTATTTTGTATACTCGTTCTCAAGTTGACTAAATGCATCATGTGAAGAAAGCGCAGTATATTCAAGGGGTATATATACTATACCTAAAACAATATCTTGATCTAAATTTAAAAGGTCAGACGAGACTTTAAACCAAAGCACGTATTTACAATGTGTAGGTAATGGTTTTATTTTACTTGCTATTTCTTTTTTGTAGCCAAGAATGATACCCCAGATCGAGTTTTAGCTATAGCTTTTCTATTTTTCATATGCAATTCATATCCTGTTAGCCTAATTGTGTCAATATCATCGGTTTTGTTTCTTCTAAGCAAATTATGTTATTTTTTTCTTATTAGTTTTTCAAATTCTTCATAGTTCAATCTCTTCTTAATTCCACAACAATTTAGACCTATAATATTTAAAACATTATTATCCTTAGTTTGACATGTATCATTATTATGGTTATTTATATTAATGTTATTAACAGAATGATCATTGTCATTTTCTGATTCGTCTACACTGATAAATGTATGTTCTCCTTGGCATTTCTAATGAGGTGTCTCAGGACTATACCCTGCACGCTGTCATTTGTATCGTCCATTCTGTGTGTCATTGGATGGAGTCATCAGAACGTCCCTGTATCCTCTCCGCTACCTTCGCGCTGTATTTCTGTTGGTACTGGTTCTTGGTTTTGTGGAGTCGTGTTTTCTGTATTTGATCTCGGAATAAACAGTTCCCCATCGATATATAACTTGTCTCGAAACATTTCGACAACTTATGTAGAATGATTGCATAAGATTTTTTAACGATAATTTAGCGATTAATAACCAATAAACAACTATATGTACGGGCTTGTGTTATGCAGTCTTTCTGTCGTATTCGTGATCAGGTTTTCTTTTTGTCGCTATTTTTTGCTATTTCAAGCGCTTAAAAATGTGTTATGATGTTACACAACTTATCTGTAACATAGAACTATAAGTGGATAAGAATAATGTCAATGGTAAATTAAAAAAAAAAAGTACATGTCAAATCAACCCGATCGAAAGCAGAAACGGATTGTTCAATAATGAATCTTTCAACACCGTGATTATAGGACAATGATCACAATTTTTCAAATACTCATTTATAACTCCAAGCAGTTTGAATTTAAAAACACATGGGATTGTTTTATTTTTCGATTGATTTACATAACTGCATTTTTCGATCGAACTTTTATAACATTTCTGTCGCACTGTTTTGATTTACGAATATAAACATTATTATGTAATTTTGGATGCAGCTAACTTTCCATCGATAATTAATACTGAAAGACATCTAGCATACAATATAACTCAATTCGCTGTTTCAGAATGTAATGCATCCTGGGTAATATTTTCAAAAATGTACACCAAAACGTCGTGATTGGTTAAAAATTTCATAAACAATGGAAATTCAACCAATGACGTGACGGTATTTTCATTTTGGGGTACGAACAATGAAATTATCCATAGTTCTTTAGATTCTGAAACGGCCAATTGAGAGTTAATAAATCTACTGTTAAAAAATGCAGTTTAACCTTATATCATAGAAAAGCAGGATGATTGGAGTATACTAGTATTTTTAATTACTTCTAATGTCATCATGGTAAAAATCAATTGAAGGTTTTTGGAAGGAGACCCCACTCTTTTTTGTCAAGCTCTAAATCGTTCGGAGTCTAAAATGAAGTTAATAAAACAAGCAGCGACAACGATATTTGTCATCACCACTAGATTCTTCAAAAAGCAAAAGAGGAGACAGAAAAAAAAATACTTCATGTATGATCTTACTTAAAATTATAATGCATCAAATATTAGGTTGTGCATTACTATGAAACGAATTCCACAATTAAAAAAACAGACACACAAACAAGCGCAACCCAGACTATCGTGTTTGCTAATGTCAAAAACCTGTAAATCAAAGACTTCAAAACAAAAATTAGAATAGACCGAAGTGGTTTCAAAGCTAAGATTACGACATTTGTTATAAACAAACATTTACTCCGCTGCCTTTTATAGATATTTCTTGTCTACTATGTGTCAATAATATTTGATAAATGCAAAAACTTTCTACGGTATTTCCCAGAAGACTAATATCATACACGTTTAATATTTGTATCACTCACTTCAAAGCATCTCGATAATAATAAGTGTCAAACACAAAGCCATAAACATATAACATTAAACTGAAAAAAGTCTTGTTAAGACCAAACATTTCATAATGAAATTTATTCAAATGTACAATGTATTAGACATACATTTGATATCGCTTAACGCTCATAACTTTTTGAAATCAGTGGCGTTTAAGAATAATAAAAGTATATGGAACGCCATGGGTGCCTTATGTTGATGATCAGCATTATATGCATTGGTTTAAACAGTATATGCGTTATATGCAGTCGTGATTAACCCGAATAATTCAGTCGTTATATTCCGCTTACTACATTAACAAGTAAGAGAGATCGATTACGGGGAGGGACTGAATTATTCGGGCTAAGTCGTGATAGAATTATATGCAGTTGTCGGAACATGTGTTGTGGTCACAGTATTATATATTATATAATATTATATGAAACCAGACACACAAACAAATGAAAACCAGACTATTGTGTTTGCTCATGTTAGAAAAATGTAAATCATGCTTAAAAAAGAAAATAAAAATAAACCGAAGAGCATTTAAGCAAAGCTTACGACATTTGTTATAGCAAATATTTACTCCGCTACCTTTCATCAATATTTCTTGTCTACTACATGTCAATAATATTTGATAAATCACAAATTTCTACGGTATTTCCCAGAGGACAAATATCATGCACGTTTAATATTTGTATCACTCACTTCAAAGCATCTCGATTGGAATAAGTGTCAAATAGAAAGCCATAAACGTACAACATTAAATTGAAAAAAAAGCCTTGTTAAGACCAAACGTTTTCATAATGAAATTTAATCAAAGGTACTAGGCTTACATTTGATAACGCTGAACGCTTATATCGACTTATTATAATAATCATGAAGTGGCGATAAGGAGTCCTTACATATATAGACATAAGAAGATGTGGTATGAGCGCCAATGAGACAACTCTCCATCCAAGTCACAATGTATAGCACGACAAAGATAAGGAATAAAATTGAAAAGTACCTATTTTACAACAGTGCAACTTTCAAAATGAAGACGTATTAATATTACGTTATTAAAAAAAAAAAAAAAAATGATCTAGACTAAGGCAGGTGCATGTAGTTGTTAAGTCGTCCAACGAGAATACACAATAGATGTTTCAAATTAATACATCTGTATAGCCGATAAGTGTTTTCGAGTGGTTTTTATTAAGTTCTCATTAAAATATTGAAGCAACAAACGCATTAGTAGAACAAAAAGTCGAACGAACAATATTATGTATCATCAATACCTTTATGCATGTGCAGGTACTGATCATAAGTTCGGGGACCCTTGTTAATGAGTTTCCTTTTAGTATTTTTCACGAACTAAATGTTTAATGTTGTCTTTAAATGGTATACGTATATATTCATCTCTAAAGTTTTTGATTTCAGCGTTCTTGTTAAGGGGATATCCAGGAAAACGCATTGGAAAATTTATGAAACTTCTTTTTCTTCAGTAAAATATCACAACCTGCACTTTTGCAGAAGCAAAAACATGAAAACGCTTAGGAAAGTTATGGAACATACTTTTTTCATTAGAATGTCATACCTTCTTAATGTGTAGAAGAAGAATCTGCACAAAATATAGCGACGAAATCAATGATCTATCAAGCTGCGGGTATTGCAAATGCCAATAGAGAAAACCTATGCTTTAAACTAATTTGAACTAATACTAGTGTAATGATTGAACTAGTCACCATTATTTACATCACAAACATACAACCATGCGGGTAATATATTATATATATGATATCATATCTGTGTGTTAAATATGAATAATCGGTTGTCTGTGTCTGATCCCTTAGGATGGATCGACTTTCATCATAGAGTGTTTTGTCTAATTTCATCAAATTGCTATGCATTCTTCATATATGATTTTAATTGTTACATACACAAATTATTTCAATTTCTATCTCTAGATTCACCTTCCGTGACAAGGTAACACTACGACTATTGAAGTTATATTTTATATAGCGGATGTGGTCGAGTGGTCTAAGCGATTGGTGCTGTAGTGTATCAAAGGTGTGAGTTCGAATCCCGCTTAGGGACGGACAAAAATTTGTCAGTAGAAAATCTAACTCTAACACTGTTTGGTGTAATTTTCAGACTTATATATATATACTTGGCTATACAAATAATAAATCCCTTTAAAACATATACATGTATGGTTATTTAAAAAATAAATGCTTTTGCTTACAAAAAAAAAATGCAAACATTGATATTTATCAACAATTTGCAGAGGACGGTTTTTTTTAGGGAAACAGAGGGTTTCATCCATAAAAGAAAAAAATCTAAGATGATAGTCAACCAGAAATTGGCGACAAAAGACCCTTCAGTTAAGAAACTGAATATAAAAGGCGGTCCCATTGTATTCGGGTGAAAAATACTCACGTTTGTCAAATTTTCGTTTTTATGTTGAATATTGTTTTTATTTTAGTCAAAAATGAAGCTTAAAAAATAATTATAATTTCAAGCTTATGACCCGAGAGACAGTTAGCCAAAATATTGAATCCTATATTTGAATTTAACATAGCATGAGTTTTACTTTATATTAATAAGGTTCATTGAGTTAAATGGTTTTTTGAAGTTCTTTTATCTGTTTCCTTAGGCGTTTCTTGCAAAAAGATATCTAAGCATTTGATGTGATGTTCGAGTACATAAGGAGGTTTACCTGGACTTCAACTGTTTTTAAAAATTTGATGCGACTGTCGTACAAGTGAGAGGTTTAGCGCTATAAAACCAGGTTCAATCCACCATTTTCTACATTTGAAAATGCCTGTACCAAGTCAGGAATATGACAGTTCTTGTCCATTCGTTTTTGATGCGTTTTGTTATTTGATTTTTCCATGTGATTATGGACTTTCCGAATTGATTTTCCTCTAAGTTCAGTATTTTTGTGATTTTACTTTTTTCTAATAAACGAGTTAAAATGATAAATAATCACCCTTAAGACATTTAAAACAAACCAGCCCCTCATTATAGAAGAGTGTACGTACCAACCGTTAGGCTCTTATTGCATAATCTCTTAACATCTTGTTTTTAACATCATATTTGCAGAAGGCAATAGTGTTGTTAGGTCCCAAAACTATTACATCTCTTCAAAGTAAGACAGACATGAAAAACTGCTAAGTGAATAAATACATTTTCTTTGCTAAAACCTATTACAGAAAACACCAACTGTCTACCAACTTGTCAATTATTTTACAAACAATCTAGGATACCTCTTTTGGGACAAAAACTCTGTCGGCTTTAATACGACATGATAAATTTATAGTTATAACACCATGTCTTTATTACTTTCGGAACACTCCAGTTGTCAGATCGATTTTCGGAAGAACATTAAATGCGGTGTTTATGCTACGAGGTACAGTAATTGTTCTGGTGTCTTCAATTACATTTTACAATAATTTAATTTTGGACGCGTCTTCTGATTGGCTGGCAGTATTTTGTCTATCATCTCATAGACTTAATTTTGTCATGTGACCGTGACGTCATCAACGTTTTCCCATGATTTACTCCGGTTTATTAAAAGAAATTTAAGATTAAATTATAAGGAATGACTGTTATATTTTTCTGTCTATTCGAAATAACAGAAAACACAGAAAAAACAAAAATGTGGTGCACACTTAAAAATAACCCGTTACGCGTGTTATTTAAGTGTGCACCACATATGTGATGCTAATTTCTTCATATTACTTTTAAGAACTGCATTCGTCTCTTTCATTGGTGTTAACGTGGTATTTAGTCATTCTTAAATCGATAAAACGGACATCAATGCTATAATTCAAACTTCATCTTTGTTAATTTTCGATCCAGATTGATGAGTTATATCCCCTTTTTAAAACGCACCTCATATTCTGTAGTTGTTTACATGTATACATGACAAAAGCCAACTAACGTTTTGCTCACCAATTTTAACTTGTGCTTCTACAATTTTTACCATCAGTTGTTGTATGCCGTCAAAATAGCTTTAAAATTTGCTGCCTCTTGTCCACACCATTTGTCTTAATTTTTCGACGGTCGTGGACTTTTATTAGGTAGTAATATATGTATGTTAAACTTATTTTAGCCTTCACATTTGATTTAAATTTCCTGTTCGTTTCATTTGATTTGTTACATAAAATTAAAATAAAATTAACAACTATGAAGTGTTTATTATGATAGAAAATAGACTTCCAAACGGACAGATGAAGTCACAGACATATTGATAATGTCCTGCGGCTGGGGAATTATTAATGTTTCTATCAATACTATTGTCCCTCGAGCAGTCTGCAATATACAACGCTATTACCCTCTGTACACAAAACTCCATCTATAACGTTATACATTGTAGGTAACGATAACAAACGAGGATCAATTGATTCACGCAAATAGACTGCATTTAATTACACCACCTGCAGACTTTTCTCACTATATCTAGTGCTTATCCAACTGCAAAGACAGATATGCTCAGTTATAGTTTTATTAATAGTTATATTTTCCACGAGTGGCACTGGGGAATATACGACATGTAACTACCAATTTGATAATCTGAAGATTAATTCGACTCAGTTGTTATATTTATTGCCGAAGATGTTTTTAATATTGACAAGTTTTTTTTATGTATTTTTATTTCACAATGAAACATGTAAAACAACAGTAATACTTAGACACAAATTGATAAAAATAAAGTTACTCTTATAAGATTAATCAAGTCATTATGAAATCATAAGAAATATTAAAAGTTAACATACTTTAACGCATTTCGATAGATTTTTACGAAACATTTATTTTTTCAAAAGATTCTTTAAAAAACATCAGTGATCATAATTTCAATCAATGTTTGAATAGATACAATCTTTTTTTGTTGTTGTTGTGATCGCTAAAATGAAAATCAAATGTGATTCTGCATCTGTTGAATAATTATGATAATGTATACCTAAACAAGATGGAAGAACGATAACTCTAATATATTTAAATCAAAGTAAAAACTATATTAACGGAAAGTGTTAACCAAACCGATGCCATACATTTCCAGTGAGCATTACAAGTTTTTAATTATTATGACTTTACCGTGAAAGTTCTTTTTTTGACTGGAATAAAAACAAATACAAAAGAACGTTTTAGAACCTCAAAGTCAAAAGCTTATACTGGCTTTATGATAGTTATAAAAGAAGAAAAAAAAACACACTATATTGAAGTAAGACAGGTTAACTATGTTTTATATGATGAAAATAACTTGTGTATATTCTATTACATTTCATAGTTTTAACAATTAAGAGACAGCAGTAGTTAATCAATGTTCAATCACTCTTAAATCCACATGTGTAAACATATTTTCTTACTTGAATTCAGTTAAAGTATGTATTCTTCAGACGTTTTGTTGACATCTCGTTTTTGAATTACATATCTCAAAAACATGTTTTACAGGTGGAAAATATCAATGAATTTTGAAAAAAATATTATCATTAAACTGAACTCTTTGATAAAATTGTGTATTTGCAATGAGTAGTTTTTTAGTAATAAAATGTTCAAATTTTATAACCAATCAAGCAAGTCTCTTAAGCCAAAATGTCCACAAATTGGTGAGGGGTATAAGAAATGACTTTACCAGAAACACGATGCTACTGCTGTAGAAGTTGTAATTCTCCGAGGGGTTCACCAGCACAGTAATCAGCACTTATGTGTTGATTGGAGTTATCATTGATATGTTCATACTTTGAAATTGACTGTCAACAAAACTTTGAATTTTTGAAATACTAAGGCTTTTCTACCTCAGGAATAGATTACCTTTTGTATTTGGCAAAACTTTTATGAATGTTTGGTCCTTATGCTCTTTAACTTCATATTTTATTTGGCCTTTTTTGACATTGTTTTATTCGAGCGTCACTGATGAGTCATTTGTAGACCACTGCCTAAAACAAACATTTGAAAGTCATTGAAGTATAAGCACAAAAAACTAAATGACCAAAAGGGACCTAAATAATAGCCAATCCATCTAGTTTAAACATAACAATTTTAACTAATTCTAAACTTACAAGCAGACAATTTACGAAAGGTAAAAAATAAATCATGTCTGTACGGAATTACTGACTACTGAGCTGATGATAAGCCTGGGGACTGGAGTCTATCAGTAGTGAAACCGACTCAGTGCTAGCTGTAAAAATTGATCCATGACTGTATATTTCATACACAGCTACTTTTGCATAGGTACTATTTCTGTACTTAAAAAATGCAGTACTGGAAATTTACTTTTAATATTAAGTACAATTTCTTTACTTTAAAACTATTGTAATATTTAGGTACTTGTATTTTACAGTACTTGATTTGTACTAAATAGTTTGGTGCAGATATAATACAATATTCCATGTTTGAAAATCATAACTTTAAGAGATTTGAAATAGAAAAACTTTCAAAATGCTGAAAATGTAACGGTAGTAACCAAACATATGTAGTATCTAAATTTCAAGTACAAATAAAGTACTGTAAAATACAGGTACCTAAATATTACAATACTTTTAGAGTAACATAAATAGTACTGAATATTAAAAGTAGATAATCAGTACTATAAATTTATAGTACAGAAATAGTACCTATGCAAAAGTAGCTGTGTGGGTCTGGGACAATTTTCTGGATTTAACTGAATCTAAAGTTCAACTATACAAATACCGTTATAATGTTATATATCGTGTTAACAATTATTAATTACAAACCAAAATCCAAACAGTAAAATAACAAAAATACTCCAAGGAAAACCACAAATAAACTCATCATAGATACCAGGATTAAAATTTTAAAAGGATTAAAACGGAAGTCCCCACAACAAACTAAACAATCAAAAGCTATAAATTCTTTGCGGACCGAAAAGGAAACTGCAAACCAAACTGAATCCATACCTTTTCAGTGTGCATTACACGTTTTTTTAAAATAAATTATACCACAACAGCTCTACTCTTGAATAGAAGTCTTTAAAGAAACCAAATATATGAAAACGCGTTAGAAAATCAAAAGCACAAGCCTTTACCCGCTTTATGATAGTTATGATAGATAAAACACACAATAAATACAAAGTGATTAGTTAAATTGATGAAAATACCTTGTGTATTACCTATCACATTTTATATTTTGGACAAGTAAGAGACACATGTAGTTGACCGGTGTTCATTTCATGTTATCCATTTAATTCAAGGTTAAATTATAAACGCAATTCTGCCCTTACATATATTATATAAATGTGATGAATTAAAATTGAATCATAAATCGAATAAGAATGTATAATTCAATAATTAAATTACATGTATGTATCATTATGTTACGCTATTTTGACGGGATAACAGCAAGCTAGTGTCATTCTGAAATCAACATTCATTTTCAAATGGAATGTAACATAAGATTTAAACATCATGTACACAGCTACTTTTGCATAGGTACTATGTCTGTACCAAAAACCTGTAGTACTGGAAATCTACCTCTAACATTCAGTACTATTTTGTTACCAGTATTTTACAGTGTTTGATTTGTACTTTAGAATTTAAGTACTACATATTTTTGGTTACAACGTTACATTTTCAGCATTTTGATAGTATGTCTATTTCAAATCTCTTTAAATTATGATTTTCAAACATGGAATATTGTGAACGTTTTTGGTATTATTTCTGTACCAAAATTTAAAGTACAAATAAAGTACTGTAAAATACAGGTACGTAAATAGTACAATCATTTTAAAGTAAAGAAATAGTACTTAATATTAAAAGTAAATTTTCAGTACTACAGATTTTAAGTACACAAATAGTACCTATGCAAAATTGGCAGTGTAGACTGTCGTACCCCTATTTGTTTTTATCTATTATGTCTGTTTATTTTGTTCACATATAGTAGGTAATATAATGGAAATGTATGCAACTGCGACACAAGAGAGAAGTTTAAAAAGCTATAAAACAGGTTTACCCAACCATTTTCGACATAAGAAAATGCCTGTTCCAAGTCAGGAATATAACAATTCATTGATCTGTTTGAGCTATAATTTTTATATGACCGCAACAATCAATTTTTGTTTGGTCGTATATTGGTATCACGTCGTCGTCGTCAGCGTCGTCCGAAGACGGATTGTTTCCGGATAATAACTTTTGAATAAATAAAAAGAAATCAATAAAATTTTAACACAATGTTTATAACTACAGAAGGAAGCTTGGGATTGATTTTGGGGGTTAGGGTTCAAAAGGTGTAGGAATAAGGGGTCCAAAGGTGCTGAAAACAGCATTTATCTAGTTTCAGGACAAAAAGTTGTGTATTAGTATTTCAATTATTCTGAAATTGTACAACAATGTTTAATACCATAAGTAGAATATTGGAATTTATTTCAAGGGGTTATTGGGCAAATAGTCTAGGAATTAAGGGCCAACAAGGAGCCAAAAACAAGCGTTTTTCTAGTTTCAAGACAATAACTTGTGTGTAACTGTATGGATCTCTCTGACATTATACCACAAGTTTCCATATAAGGCTGGAATTCAGTTTCAGTTTAATTTTCCCCAATATGTAGGAAAAAGGGGCCAAAAAGGGTCAAAAAGCAGCATTTTTCTAGTTTACAGACAATAAGTTGTGTTTAAGTGTATGGATCTCTATAATTTTTTTCAAGAAGGTTCAATAAAATTGAGAATGGAAATGGGGAATGTACCTAAGAGACAACAACCCGACCATAGAAAAAAACAACAGCAGAAGGTCACCAACAGGTCTTCAATGTAGCGAGAAATTCCCGCACCCGGAGGCGTCCTTCAGCTGGCCCCTAAACAAATATATACTAGTTCAGTGATAATGAACGCCATACTAATTTCCAAATTGTACACAAGAAACTAAAATTAAAATAATACAAGACTAACAAAGGCCAGAGGCTCCTGACTTGGGACAGGCGCAAAAATGCGGCGGGGTTAAACATGTTTGTGAGATCTCAACCCTCCCCCTATACCTCTAGCCAATGTAGAAAAGTAAACGCATAACAATACGCACATTAAAATGCAGTCCAAGAGAAGTCCGAGTCTGATGTCAGAAGATGTAACCAAAGAAAATAATCAAAATGACAATATTACATAAATAACAACAGACTACTAGCAGTTAACTGACATGCCAGCTCCAGACTTCAATTACACTGACTGAAAGATTATGATTTCATCATATGAACATCAGGCACAATCCTTCCCGTTAGGGGTTTAGTATCATACCATCATAACATATATGAGAAGAACATCAATACCACTTAAGGAAGGTTAAGATTGATTTTTAGGGATAGGGTACCAATAGTTCCAAAATAATCATTTTTTGTAGTTTTCAAACAATAATTTATGTTTAAGTGTATGAATATCTCTAAAATTAAACCACAAGTTTACATACCATGAAGGGATGGTTAGTATTGACTTTGGGGTTATGGCTCAAAATGTTCCGGAATTAGGGGGAAAAACTAGGTATTTCTGGTCAATGGACAATTAAGACAATTTAAAAGCAGTGTAAGAGAGGTAATTCTTAAACATTTAACATACAATGTTGTATATGTTCGGATTTACCTCCCTTACACTACTTGTATATTATGTATAAAGAAATGTCAGGTTTTGGAATAATTGCAAAAAAGGGGGTGGTAGTTGTATTCAATTTTTTTTTTAATTTCTCAAATTCCAAATTTTGGAAAAGTTAAAAGAAGAAATCTTTAATTGCACAATATTGCGCAATATATTTGTAAAATCTTGACATTTGTTTAGTGTCAGAAACTCATATTATGTCAAAAATTTGATCGCAATCCAAATTCAGAGCTGTATCGAGCTTGAATGTTGTGTCCATACTTGCCCCAACTGTTCAGGGTTTGACTTCTGTGGTCGTATAAAGCTGCGCCCTGAGGAGCACCTGGTTTTAATTTGCCATCTGAATAGGAACTTTCTGTTTTTAATTTTACTTGGAATTTGGAAAATTTAGTTTTTTTTACTTATTACTTGTGCATAATTAACAATCAATAGGAACGTAACAAGATATATATATATATGTGTGTACGCCTCTTGATTTACCTTCATTTAAAAATTATCAAGATATTAAAATGAAATTACATTTTTTAAGATATTTTAAAAACTAGAATCTAATTAAAGATAAAGTCATTACTCTTCAAAAAATTGCATACATGTTCACAATCTCTTAAAATTAACCTAGTATTCTAAATGAAAATAACACATTGTAAATTGTATGCCTACAAAGCTCTTGCAGAAAACTAAACAATTGAACGCCAATGATGTATACAGAAATATATATAAAAAATTCCGTACTCCAGGGAAAATTCATAGCGGAAATGGCGAAATCAAAAGCCCAAAAACATCAAACGTATGGATAACATCTGTCATATTCCTGACTAGGTACAGGCATTTCCTTACGTAGAAAATGATGAAGTAAACCTAGTTGTATAGCTAGCTTAACATCTCGTTTGTATAAGTACATAATTGAAGTGAAGAGCTTAATGACAAAATCCATCTAGTTGAATCATTAGTTTCTTAATTATTTCTTAATTTGAAAATGGACAATTTACGAAAGGTTTGTAATTTATCATGTCTATACGGAATCAGTAACTACTGAGCTGATGATACCTTTGGGGACGTAAGTCCACCAGCAGTAATTTCGACCCAGCCCCGCCTGGAAAAATTAAAACATCACTTTATATCTTTCATGCGTCTGAAGAACGTTTACGGATTTTCCTTAATCTATACAATAATCGTCATAATGTAAAATATTTTGCTTACAATAAAGACTTTAAAACCTAAATCTGAACAAAAATAAGGTAGAGCAAGTAAAATAGCAATAATATCGAACTCAAAGTAAAACCCCAAAACAGAAAGTCCTTCATCAAACTGAAAATACTTAACACATCAAAAAAATTGGAAACATATACCTGACTTGTAAAGTTATCCTTTACATCGAACAAGTGTATCATTCATATATTTATAATATCTACTGAAATCTTCCAAACATGCCCACATGTCTTCAATGGTGATATCAAATTCGCCCTTTATAGATTCGAAATCATATTAACAGACAATTAGATAAGATAATTAAATCGTTGTGACATTTAAACAACAGACATTCTCCAGACTTCCGATCGATTCGAATTGTGGTCCTGTGCTTACCGACTTTAGATACACACATAAAAAATATATAAAAGCTTATTTTTGTTAAATTCAAATACACAAGACATTCAAACTCTGAATAATTAGCACTAATAAATTACTGTAGAATAATAGTGATGTCCAACACTATAACCCGCTTTTGTGTTGTGGTTCTTGTACCTTATCTCTAAAAGAGGGACGAAAGATACCAAAGGGACAGTCAAACTCATAAATCTAAAATAAACTGACAACGCCATGGCTAAAAATGAAAAAAGGCAAACAGACAAACAATAGTACACATGACACAACATTGAAAACTAAAGATTAAACAACACGAACCCAACCAAGAACTAGGGGTGATCTCAGGTGCTCCATAAAGGTACGCAGATCCTGCTCCATGTCTAGAGGTATAAATCGTAATTTTGAAACTTTCATAATAATAAAACATTGGAGTGTTAAAATGTCGGTATACATATTAATGATTGATTAAACCAGGAACAATAAACCAATTACATAAATATTAGGAATACAATTAAATGATGACATGACTTAAGAACTAATCTATTGGGTAATAAACTGTCGCTATTCATTTCAAGCTAAGCACTGTCTTGGATTTTGATAAGTTTAAATAAAATCACGTTTTAAGACGCCAATCAATACAAATATGTTTCTGCTTTTATTATTTTATTTTTTTGGGAGGTAATGTAAAATATAAATATACCCTCCAACTTTATTCTTACATCAAATGTCAAACGCAACAACTGATTGATTTGTTTTAATTGCTAAACACCTTATTGGAAATATCACATGGGTTTTCGTGACCTAATCAAATTTCAACAATTACTCAAAGCTTCATGTCTGAACAGTGGAAGGTAAGTGAAAACAAATCGGTATTTGCAATAGTTAATCTACTAACACGAGTTTCAGATTTTAAACTCACATTCAATTCAAACATTACTACCTATTTATATACTATATCTATATTACGATCACCAAAAATGAACGCGTTTTCTTTCAGTTAGAGAGAAGATCAGACGATCATCTGCAGCTACATATTGGGTTAACAACTTATCATAGTAAACAAAATCTAAATATTCCGAAGATTACAACTCAAAACTTCATGCAAACATTTTGATTCAATTTACCTCTATTTTTAAATTGGAAGCTGGATCCTCGGGTTCTTTCCAGGCATTTCTGTTGATTTGAATATACGCCATTTTGATGAAATGTACACACATCTCAATTCAAATCACAATTTTACAAAACACAAATTCACTTTCATAATTCAATTTTCATTGTTGAGGGCAAGTCTAATTAGGCCATACTTGTACTATAGATGCACGAGTATTAGGTATTATCTATGTCTACCAGCACTATAAAACTGAAATGTCGTTCCCATATCCACTTAAAAATTAGTATTTAATTAAGTGACTGTCCAAAAAGTTATCGAGGATCCAAGCGGCAGATAAGACAGAAATATAAATCATTTATTTGTAAAATATTGCATAATCCAGTCTATATGTGCTTATGAAATTGATTTTTTTACTGACACGTATCAATATGACATTTAAGAAGTTTTGGAATGCTAAATGAGGAGTTAATGCAATTTTCTGAAATAAAGGAAGAAATATGAAACCTTTCAGTTCGACTCTCTTTTCTTGTTTGATATTTTTGAAAGAAATGCTTGCGATCATATTCCATGTTCAAGACTTTTAGCATTTTAATATAACTGAACTGATTTAAAATTATGTGCTAAATTTACTTTGCGTTTAATAATGGACCAGTGCGGCATACTCCCTTACAAATCATTACATATCATATAAATAAACATAAGGACTGATTGTCCGATTAAGGTTATTTTAATCCCACTTTCAGCACTAAGAGCTATATATCATTGCGGCTTATTTATTGTTAGAAAAAGTCCAAATGCCCGGATGAACCATCGATATTTGACAGGAAAAAATCGATAACCTTAACAAGGGTCTAAAATCACAACCTCAGTATTGACAGGCTAATGCTGCAGTTGATGAACCAGTCAGTCCACAAAGCCTCTCTAGTCATAAAGAGGCGAACTTATGTTCTGCTTAGTGTAAAATAACACTCGTAACAAATCCTTGTTAATAACGTAGGTCGCTATAATGCGTTTCGTCTAAATAAGACTCGCCAGTGGCGCTAAAATGTAGCAAGGCAAACAAAACGAAAACGAATTAGAAGTAATTGAATTCCTAACTTTACCCCAAAAGTTGTGCCAAACATAAGTGTTTCGAAAAATTATGAAGACACAATTTACAAAAAAGGCTGTATTATAGTATTAATGAATGGGTGTTTTTATAATGGCCCTGTTATATGTCCAAGGTCTGTTATAATGGTCGAGGAAGTCTGTAATGGCCCGAGGCAACGCCGAGGGCCATTACAGACATCCGAGACCATTATTACTGACCAAGGACATATAACAGAGCCATTATAAAAACACCCATTTCTTAATACATTTATTAACCAACTGAATAACAGTGTGTGTGTTAATATACCAAATATTCTATAGGATTAAACACATTTTTTCTAGAGGTTATTGATGTGTTAACCGGGGCGATTAACTCACAAACTGAATAAAAGTCCGAAGGACTTTTATGTCAAGTTTGTGAGTAAGAGACCCGGTTTACACATCAATAACCTCTAGAAAAAATGTGTTTAATCCTTATAATTCTTCAACCAAACATACGCGATTATTAATTTACATTATTTGTTTGATGGCTGCTATATTTTCCATCAAAAGCACAATGGCATGTCGTTACTAAGGAGTACGCCGCCATCTTGACTTTCTAAAAACAATAAATGTCCGACAAATGCAACAGAATCTAAAATGAAATAGCACCTACCTCAAAAAACTTCATTTTGATTAAATATTATCCGAATTTGAAGCGTACACGTCTTTCCCTTGAACATTTTCATTCGTATGACGTCGTGTTTTGCCATGACGTAAATTCGCCAAATCCTTCATGAAATTTCGCGGAATTTTATTTAAATCTTATTTTTATATATTTTCGAAGCTTTTGTGCATTTATTTTATTTCTTTGTTTTTGTTTTTATGCATTAGAATAGAAACAACTGTTATGCAATTGTTGTATAATCTCAATTTGCTGAAAATCCCAGTATCCCTGCAAAAATGTGTATCGCGCATGAATAGATTTCGAAAGTAGTTTCGGAAACATGGTTTATCGAAGTGTAAACAAAGAGAAAAAATCTAATTGACTGTGCTTTATACAGACAAACCGGGCATTAATACAGGGCCATTACAGAAAAACAGGGCCATTACAGAAAAAAACAGGGCCATTACAGAAAAACAGGGCCATTACAAAAAAAAACAGGGCCATTACAGAAAAAACAGGGCCATTACAGAAAAACAGGGCCATTACAGAAAATATGTTATTTTTAATAACCAGTCATTTTTGGCAATAATGTACTTAGTTGGTTAATAATAGTAATATAATACATGTATGTCGTGTGCAGTTTCTGCTTATTACAAATTGGATATACACACTCATCAAAGATACAAGTTTTTATGTTTAAGCTAGCTTTCAATAATTGTGTGTGCTCTTTATATTTACTCTCTAAGTTAATTCTTTGTGCACTTTGTATAGATCTGATTCGTAAAGCCCTTTTCAGCCTATTGTTTTAGATTGTTCTTATTTTGTTACACTATTTTACCAGGTTATGGGGAAGGATAAATTAACCAGCAAAATGTCCCACTTCTAAAGCTTGTAATTCTATGACTGTTGTTTGTTGTACTACATCATATTTGTTTTTCGTTTTTTGTTGTTCACAAATCAGACATTGTCATTTAAGGGCAACTGCGTGCTTGCTATGCGGATTAGGTTTTGCTCTCTTTTGAAATCCACATGTTGATATATAAATGCTCACTTCAACGTCATTTATGCTCTAGCAAAGACTTGTCAGTTGGCAATCACACCACATCTTTATGCAATTATACATTTGAGCAAGCTTACAAAATGCATCAATATACAATATACAAGATACAGATATATATAGAGAATCGGAAAAAAGGAAAAACACAGAAAGAGGGGATGTGTAAAAAGTAAAATCACAAAAATATTAAACTCCAAACGGAGAATCCCTATAGTCAAACGGCAAAATCAAAAGCTCAATCATACAAACGAATGAACAGCAACTGTCATATTCCTGACTCGCATTCATAAACTACTTAAAAGACAGAAACGTGGTTATCTGTTATGACTATGCTATGATAAGTTCGCAAAAATTACGACTAGATCCGTCTTACTTATAAAAAAATAGTTAAACCAAAATTTCTAACTTTTTGGAAAATTAAAAAGGTTGAATACCATATACACTGACACAGTCAACCGATATTAATCAACAGAACAATTGAAAAAAACAACTTCTATAGTCCTGACTTGGTACATGCATTTTCTGGAGAGACTGGTAGGTTCAACCTGGTTTAATAGCTAGCTAAACCACCCACTTGTATGCCAGTTGTTTATTGCTCTTTTATATTGGAAACATTGGGAAGTAACCTAAACAGTATAATAGCCAGAACTATGTTAACATACACCACAGACATAAATTAAAACTTAACATAAAAATTCAAAGAAATACATTAATCCAACATTGAGTAGATGATTTCTCTAGAATTTCTAAGAATCTCTTATCATGTATATGCAATCTGTTAGTTAATATCCTAAATTGAAAACAAACTCTATTTTTATAAAAAAAAAAAAAAAAAAAAAAAAAAAAAAAAAAACAAACTTATAACAAAATTTTCTAATATCAACACGAATGCTTTAAATAAGACAATTTCCACTGAAAAACAACAATTTTCAAAGATCCCTCCTCCCCAAACAAAACTATTGTATTCGTAGGTATTCATACACAGTCAAACCTGATTCAGAGACCACATGTATTGAACAAAAACCTGTGTTAAAAGACCTACAATTTCAGATCTCTCTGAAGTACATTTCATAAAAATTGAACCTGTATTAAAAGACCACTTGCCTTAAGAGACCACATTTTGCTCCCATTTAAGTGGTCTTTTAAAACAGGTATTTGAAAAAGTGACTTACCGATTGCGAATTGCCCATCTCAATCTTAAGTTTCGATGCTGGATCTTCTGGTTCTCTCCACGGTTTGGTTTGTACTCTCACGTACGACATATTTATCAATACAAAATACATCTTCAATATCACGACAAAACAATTGCATCCTTTTTCGTGGTCTACATTTGTTTGAACCTATCCTTTGCGTTTAAAAGTGTCCATGACTCACGCACTGACCTTACAAAATAAATAAATAACTGACCAATATACATATTTGAAACATTTTTGAATGAACAGTTTGACCATGCAATTTTCGCGATTTCAAAATTGGTCTTATATACCTAATAGTTTACCATAATACCAAAACCTTCCATTATCTATATAACTACTACTTATATGTAATCGATGCCATATTTAAGTGTTAGTTAAGCTATTCATGTAGAATAAGCAGTCCCAAAATAATCAACATATTGACAAATAATAACATACATTTCGCTATGGTTATCTCAATGTTGCATGCAAGTCTAATTCGTGTTCCTTTTTGAAAGTCACTCTCAAATTATGCCACGAAACTTTCGTTTAACCCAAAGGATTTGGCAACTGTAAAATTGTTTTGAACACGCATTCAGTGCAATATGCATAACTTGATTAAAGTTCAAACTGCATTTACAAAACACATTAGCAAATTATGTTATAACAAATATATCAACTTTTGTTACCTTAATATTATTACAGGCTTCAAAACTGTGCATTGCAGCACATATTTTGGGATTATCTCCCTTATTGCTGATGATCAATGATAAAATGATATTTCCTTTGTTCATGCCAAATATTAACACAAAGGAATGGACAACTGGAAAATTGCTTTGAACACGCTTAAGTTTATATTTAGTTTTTGAAAATTTAAAAACTGTAACATTTATAAATAGACATTCAAACAATTTTAAAAAAGTACACAATTAATGTGCTCTACATATAATTTTTACGGATTCAACTTTAATTATTCCTTAAATGGAAACAATTTTCGTGATTTGTAATGAACTATTTCAAAAACGACATCTTTTGAAAATTGTCTTGTATTAATATCTGTATTTAACTGTGGTTCAATTTGGTCTGTTTGAGTTTAGTACGGGTTGTATACTGGCATTCACTGTTGTTTTTTTTTTTTAATTATTTTCCATGTTTACTGGTAGCATTTTGGCATTTGTATTTAGTGCTGTTGTGTATATGTCTGAAGTAAACCTTTATTCTTCATGAAATCATTTAAGGTGGTACCTAACACTACAGGGAGATAACTCTGTTAAATCATCAGAACGTTTTAATGACGTTGTGTTGTTAAGGGAATATTAACCCTTTCCCTTTCATGCATTTTAGACCTTTACTTATCGAAAATACATTATCAAAGTTTAAATGAATACAGCATTCGTATCAATGGTTATACACATGCCATGTTGGCAAATGAAAGATAATTGGTAAAATATTTCAAAAAATTAAGTTTAAAGATAATTTGTCATTTTTTGGTCACGTGGTATATTTCCAAAAGTCACGTGACTGTTGGAGAAAAAGTGAAAAAAATACGAAAAAGTCGTGCAGAGACATATTGGTGGGCTAATAGGGTCAGGTTTTGGTGGAAACACAATGCCTCGAGTCTGTTGAAGCCATATAAGTTATCATAGTGGTATAGATAGACGCATAACGTGCTATAGGCTTTGAAATATCGATGTCCGTAACATTCAAAATAATTGATTTTAGACGCTCTTTTTGTCCGATATTTCAAACTTGGACCCTAGTTATTTGTCTAATTCGTTTTCAATCAATCAGTAACCTAAACTTTGTTTTCACAAGGGAAAATTCATTGAATTACCAATGCTAGCTTGATCTGGGACACCCTTGACCGAGCCCGATGAAGCAAAGGGGGTAAAAAGGGGCAATTTTGCACACACATTCTTTAAAAAAAAATTCGTAGGTTTCCTTTTTGAAATTGAAAGTAAAGTTAAGTTAAGTTATATTTAATACAGGAAATTATTCGAACTCTCAATCTTAGCGCCTTGGGATAGATCAGCGCACCCCTGCGCCACTGGCATTGTAGTGAATTTATTGAAATTTAAGTACTTAAGTCTACTACTACGAAAGAAATTGAAAAAAAAAATAATATAAAGATTCTCACCCAGTTTTTTTTTTTTTTTTGAATTATGTGTTCAGATGATAATTTTGTGTTGTCAAATGCATGATTTTTACGCAAATCTAGGAGGAATCTACTCTTTAAACTGTCATTTTTTCATTGAAATATACATGTTTCTTTATTCAAACAAAAGTGTTTTCAACTTTAGTATACCGCAACACTTATGAAACCATGTTTTGTTACATCTATTTCAACTTTGAAAAAAAAAATCAGAATATTTTTGCGGTTTTTGTCTCTTTTCTCATAATATCTTTAAGAAATGACTTCAGATTTTTAGCGTATTTCAAGTTTGTGATTGCGCTGCTACACTAAAAATTACATTTGCAACTAGTGTTCAAGTTAGAACTATTAGTTTAATCCTATTCTTCAAAAACTCACTGCACAGTTATTGAAAAAAGTCATAAATCCTCTTAAAAGAACAGTTTTCTTTGCACTTCGTTTTGAGAATATTCCTCAAAATTCGAAGAAAAATAAATGGTTTTTACAGAAAAATTACACATCAGTAAGGGCGACTTGTTTATTAACTAATAATGATAGAGGTTTGATGCACATTAAATCGTAATGCTGGTTATCTGATGATTAATTTGAGCCCTTAACCACATCTGTACGTCAGCAAATGGCGATTAAACAAGTCTTAATGTCCCAAAAAAATCTTGAAATTGGATTCACCGGTAAGCTGTACCGGTGTGAAAGGGAGAGGGTTAAGCTTCTCAATGATCAAAATAAGTGTTTGTCAAACTGCTATATAACCAGCGTAATTTTTCTGATTAAACGGTTGGTTCAGATTTTTTGAAATGTTTATATTTTTGTCAAAGGGTCAAAGTTAAAATTTTTTCAGGATTTTAAGAAAATTAAACGAACCAAATTAATTTTAGTTGTTGGATACCACCTTAAAATGACAAATACTTCAAAATATATTATCAATTTCGAAATTGTCTATAAAATGTTTATTTTATGATAAAGGTATATTGCAATTTCACTCTCAAGGTCAAGTATTTAAACACGAATTGTCTCTCTTTGTGAAGTATTGATAATTTTACTGTGGTTCAATTTGTATATTGGTCAAAGCGTTTACAGCTCAATACATTATGTTCGATATAACAAATTATGAGGAACTTAGTCAATTATTAATGCGTATAATTAAGTGTCTAGGAAATCATAGCTGAGTTTACGTATTTAGCAATGCAAACTAATAATATCAATGCTAGTATTTTATTGTTATCTTTAATAGCAGTGGCGGATCCAGGGGGGGTTCCAAGGGTTGAAACCCCCCTTTTTTTGGCCGATCAATGCATTTGAATGGGAGCATATAGTTGGACCCCCCCCCCTTTTACTCTGGGTTGGGAACCCCCCCGTTTTAAAATGGCTGGATCCGCCACTGAATAGATTGCATCAATTATACTTTTTTAATTGATAACCTATGTTAATTACCTGTAATGAATACAGTTATTACAAATTATTAATAACACATCTTCTATGGTATTTTATTGTGGGTTTTTACTTGAAAAGAGAAAATGTTAATACTGCAGCTTCAGATACAATATTTTTTCTTCTAGAAACGGTTAAAGTGCTTCAGTTTGTATTTGATAAATTTCATTCTTAATAAATGCTTGCCAACCATAAAGTACGTTGTCATCTTCATATTAAGAAAAATCGTTATTCAAAAGTATTTTTCAATTAGAAAATACGTTATTATGTTTACTTTGATAAGGTGCGTATATCAAATAACTTAGATTTGGAGTCCTGTTATGTTAAAACAAAGAGAAGTAATATATCAAAGGGAGAATTCAAACTCATATAGTGATTAAATTTGAACACAATGTTGACTGTTGTACCCCTATTTTTTTTTTACAGTTTTACCTATTACGCTGTTTGCTTTGTTCACAAATCGTTGTCAACACACTGGAATTTTATGCGACTGTCATACACGTGAGGGTCTAGCAACATTTGTAGCTATAAACCATGCTTAATTCACCATTTTTTACTAAGGAAATTCCCTGTACCAAGTCAGGAATAAAACAGTTGTTATGTTTGCTGTAATTAATCTAAAACTTTGCCATTTGATAAGGGTTTTTACCGTTATGAATTTTCCTCCTAGTTTGATATTTTTGTCATTTAGTTTTTATGAGTCGAAGATAAATCGACAAAATCAATAAAAAAGACACAAACGAAAACAAAAATTAGAAAAAAACATGAGCAAACAAATAATAACTGAGGACCAACAAGAACTAATTTTAAAATTTGGGGTGAAAATCATTCATATTAAAAAACTGTAACTACTTTCTATTTTGCATCTGTGAAAGGTCAGTAGGACACAAAGCTGGATTTATTGCAAAGCTATCCTACATCTATAGAATACTTCATTTAATAACGTTGACGTTCAGAAATTCACTTTAATTAGAGTATATGATTTTTCTTGAAACGTTTATTTTGTATGACAGTTTACAATGAATTCACTTATCGAAAAAGCTGAGATTTAAAACTTAAAAATTAACCCCCCTCCCCTAAGCAATAAACAAAAACAAAAAACCCAATAGTTTAAATGAACGTTTGCGATCTATCCGTTTAAATTCATAAAAATCAAAATCAATAAAATTTGGAAAAAATATGTAAAGGGTTACTAGTAGTATGAGCCATTTTTACACAAAACCAAATCTGTTTTAGTACTTCTGTTTTAACTAGAAATAGAATAAAAAAAATCTTTTGATTATATTTTATAAACTTAAAAGGATGACGTCATTAATTTCAAGAGCTGACACAATAAGATAACAAATAACACTATCATTCATTATGGACAGTATCTTTACAATACGCACTGATTTGACGGTATAATAACACTAGCTTTTTGTTTGAGACCAATTATAATTAATCAATAACGCCTTTTCAATTATACATCCCGTATTGTTCATGAATGTTTTCTATCTGCATGAATAGTAACCGTAGCCAGATTTAACTAGACTTTCATGAATTTGAATGTTCTTCAAATCAGCAGTTGATTTGGCTTTTGATTGAGGCGCCATTAATTGGTACTCATATGACGTACTTAATTAAAACTTTATATTGTAGATTAGTTTTCATTCAATTCTGCACTATATTCACCTTTTAAATTTACTTTAATATAAGAGTAGATTATATAAATCGTTTTTTAAAAACACATCCATGTAGAGACAGACAACCATGATATTAATGGCAAAACGTAAAATAAGAAAGATTAATCAAAACGGAAAATTCCGTAATCCAATTTCAAAATCAAAAGCTCAAAAACATCAAACGAATGGGTGGAAATAGAAATCGCATGAATTCCGATTTAAACAATTTATGAAAAAGATGCTGGGCATTGAAAGTTTCGCTTCTCCTACGTATACATATTTCAACTGTCACATGGTTTCAGGAAAAGAGGTGGAAAATGCTCAGGGATAACAAACAAGTAGAAACTTACAAAAAAATTACAATATCTTGTGGAGAGATAATTTCAGATGCTGTTGGGCTAGGGTATAGAAATATGGTCACTTTTGCTTTACCCCAAATAGCAGTTAAATAATTGTCAAAGTAAGGTGTTGAAATCCGTGTCCAATCAGAATGGTGAATGTAGGAAGTGTCACATTTTCTGCATATTTTAAAACGCTTGCAACAACTCCTTAAGATCAACTAGGAGCTTGAATTTGGAGGCAGACTTTTTCAAGAAAGTCATATAGGAACCTACTGTGCGCCACTCTTTGTCGACCTCTTCTAATTTTCATATGAATCGGAGTTCCTTCAGACACCTGTTAAAAACAAGTATATCAAAGAAACTAGGTAATTTAATTTCGTTGACTATTGTGCATCGGTTAATTATTTACATCAATGAAACAGATGCATTTATTTAAACATTTATTCATTTTTTGTTTTATCTTTGAACCTTAAAAGCCAACCACAAAGCTTTGACATATTTTAAACTGGTGATATCTGTAAAATAACATTTTGTTTAACGTATTCGTTACTTAAATTTTGTAAAACGTCACCAGTGTCTGAGCAGAAAGATAATGAAACAGGGGTAAGTCAAAGAACGTCTCGTCTTTTATCTAAAAACAATCATCCGAAGATACGTATACCTTTCTAATATATATTCCGTATCAACTTCTTAGATTTAGATACTACACGATGGTATAGATTATGGGTACTGACGTTAATTACCATCTAAAGAACGTATTGTAGTATTCTCTTATTGGTCTTTCTGAATATTACTTTTACTATTATTGTTTATATAAGAAAAAAGCAGATATGGTAGACTATTTTTCATGATAATCATTTGACATAAGCAACACGACGGGTGCCACGTGTGGAGCAGGATCTGCTTACCCTTACGGAGCACCTGAGATCGCCCCTGGTTTTTTGGTGGGGTTCGTGTTGTTTATTCTTTTTGTATGTTGTGTCATGTGTGCTGTTGTTTGTTTGTCTTTTTCATTTTTAGCCATGGCGTTGTCAGTTTGTTTTAGATTTATGAGTTTGACTGTCCCTTTGGTATTTTTCGTTCCTCTCTTTTTTTGACGTGACTCGGTACTTTTACATTCCGTCACTATGTTATTGTGTCATTGTATTTTTGTCTCCTTGTCTTCCGCCTTTAACTTATGAGACTGTCATCAAAGTGAGAGGGTTAGCGCTATAAAACCAGGTTTAATCCACCATTTTCTACATTTGAAAATGCCTGTTCCAAGTCAGGAATATGACAGTTCTTGTCCATTTGTTTTTGATGCGTTTTGTTATTTGAATTTGCAATGTGATTATGGACTTTCCGAATTGATTTTCCTCTAAGTTCAGTATTTTTGTGATTTTACTTTTTATGTACTTTCGCTATATGCCTATTGGCGTTATGTGTTTATCTTTATAGTGATTAAGATTATAACACATTTTAGACATTTGAACCTGTCATGTCTGTTTGTTTTCTTCCCACATCGTTGGACATATAATGGCATTGTATGCAACTGTCATACAAGTGAAAGGTTTAGCTAACTAAACATCCAGTTTTAATCCATAATATTCTTCATAAGAAAATGTCTGTACCAAGACAGAAATATGACAGTTGTTATCCCATCTTTTAATGTGTTTGAGCTTTTGATTTTGCAATTTGACGTTTTGAATTTTCTTGCAGTTTGTTATTTTTGTTATTTTACTAAATAAAAAATATTCTTTCGATCTCCCTTTGATTTGGATTTCAAACGGGTATTATGAGGGTTAATTTGCTGTTTCAACACATGTTATCTTCCTATTGTATACATTATATTTTGACAACAAATAGTTGATCAAATGTTATCTGGTTATATGTGCTTGAATAACACAGTGACACAAGATCATCTAATCAAATCTTGATTCTCATGCACCGAACTCATTCTTCTGTTTCTCTATTAGATAAGGACTATCTCAAGAATGTTGTGATAACATCGATTTGGATATTGTTGTATCTAACATTTCAATTGTCTTCATGTTATTGATGAGTCAATTATTTTGTCAGTAACATATAATCATTTGTTTTTATTGATATAAGATTTACTGCTGCGTTTGTATATTTTTTTGTTTGAGCAAAAACAGTATTTATGGAAATCTAATGAATCCATTTCGAAGGAATAAATATCGATGCCTAAGTCCCATTGTTTGATTTAAGCCGTGAATAAATACATAAACGTTAGACATTAATATAGCATTCAAAATTGGTAGTGGTGGTATACACAGGGTTGAACAATCATACGTTTTGATAGAATGTAATGTGAGGGAAAGATCGAGATTCAAATTTATCCAAATGTTCTTTAGAGGTTTTTGTTATAATCCACATTTGTTTAATTCCACCACGCATGGATTTATAGTTAGACAAACCTTTGAATTATATGGCAGTCGCATCAAATTATATAATGTTGAAAAAATACAAGGGATTTTTTTCCACAGACATGAATTACTTTATCTGTATTTGCCAAACAAGACGAACATTTTCTCTCCTTAATGCTCTTCAATTTTTGTGCTGTTTCACAACATTAACATATTATTTGATACACTATGAATCAAACCATATTAGCGTATATACATGAAATCAATCTTGTAGCTTTTTTAATTTCAAGATAAACAAAAAAAAACTTATATGTACTAGGTGCGTCTACATCTCTATTTATATATGGTATATTTCCCTAAGTACTAGTATAACGTGCAAAATTAATTAACAATTCTGGTTTATTGCTTAGTTTAGACAATACTTGCATTTCTAAACGAAATCGTCAGTCATAAAACCGATATTTTGGGAGACATAAAATAGTTTCTGTGGTCATTATGTAAACATGAACTGTAATTAACCCATATCGATATACTGATATAAGATAGCGAAGGTCGTCGAGGAAGATTCTTTTTTAACGTTAATCAATAGATGGTTAACACACATTATGTCTACATTAGTTGTATTGTAACGTTTTAGCCGTCGTGAACGTCAGAATTGTTTCGCATGTTACCCTTATCAGTGTGATAGACACGTGTTTTCGTCAGAGCCTTCACAATTGAGACTCAAAGGTAGAGCGTTTGAAATGTCTAAGAGTACCTAAATGAAAAGATGCTAAACAGTATATGAATAATCATAAATTCGAAACTCTTCATGGAATGAATAACGTACTATGGTGAAAAACATTTAGGACGAAACAATCCTGAAGGTTTTGAAAAATATAGCAGGAATCTTTGTTTCTGTGGCAAATGATAGTTATTAGTACTTTAAATATTTCAAAGTGTAAAATTCGCCTGAGAAAGTTGCAACTTCAGTTTAAATACAAAAAAAAAAAAACAACTTAAAATGTAAAACAACCATACATCATTGAAATCATATATTAGATACACAACAAAGCTTATTGCACGGTAAATTAATCAGTGAGTCGTACCGACCCAGTGAAATACAATACTGATATATTGCAGTTCGTCAGACCAGTGACCTTTAATCCTCAATTTTGTACTTGGTTTGGCTTTTTAAATATTTTGATCTGGGCGTCACTAATGAGTCTTATATAGACGAAAGGCGCTTCCGGCGTATCAAATTATAACCCTGATACCTTTGATAACTCTTTACTTAAACATTCATTAGTTCGCATGAGTCCACATTTGGGGGCATCTATTGCTTACTACAACAAAAAACATCAATTCAGAAAAAGAACAGTCAAAATCATGTTAAATAGTAGATGTTGGTGACTCGTGTCGTCTTGATTAATCAAAATACTTATACACATCACATTACATTACATTACATTTACGGGTGCAACTAGTAGAGATTGAACTTCACTACATTCTAGAGCATCTATGTTCAATAAAATTTAGAATGGAAATGGGGAATGTGCCAAAGAGACAACAACCCGAACATAGAGCAGACAACATTAGAAGGTCACCAACAGGTCTTCAATGCAACGAGAAATCCTCGCACCCGGAGGTGTCCTTCAGCTGGCCCCTAAACATATATATACTGGTTCAGTGATAATGAACACCATACTAAACTCCAAATTGTACACAAGAAACTAAAAGTTAAAATTATACAAGACTAACAAAGGCCAGAGGCTCCTGATTTGGGACAGGCACACAAATGCGGCGGGGTTAAACATGTTTGTGAGATCTCAAACCTAGTTTTTAATGTCGTTTATCAAGTTCTTGTTGCTTACTCTCTTTATACTCTCTTTATAGTGTTTCTAGTCTGTTGTTCGTCTCTTTTCGCTTTGAAAAACTTTGGGCCATTTTATTATCGATTTTTTTCTCTCTAAAATAATCATAACCTTCGTGATTTGCCCTATGTATCTCCTCTTCCCTTGTATCTTTCAACAAAAAAGAGAAAATATTTCCGATACCAAAGTATATAGTTTATGATATATATGGTATATGACAAGAATCTCGATATCAAAAAATGTAAAATCACAAAAATACTGAACTCAGAGGACAATCAATTCGGAAAGTCCATAATCACATGGCAAAATCAAATAACAAAACGCATAAAAAACGAACGGACAAGAACTGTCATATTCCTGACTTGGTACAGTCATTTTCAAATGTAGAAAATGGTGGATTGAACCATCAAATTAAATGTTTGATATCTCATTATTGTAAGAAGGACTTTTCATTGGCATGAGTGTGTTGTAGAAATAAGTTAGGGTGACCTGCTTACCCTTCCTAGCTACATGAGTTATCCTAGGGTTGTTTGTGGGGTTTATGCAGTTCATTTGGTCATGTTGGGTATTTATTCACTAATTTGTTTTTACGTGATTTCGTTTCTCGATGCATTTTAGTGCTTCTTAGACTAATGCAATTTAATTCTTTGATGTCATCCGCCTCCTAATGTTATAAAGTTGATTTGATCATTGTAGTAAAACACAGACTAGATAAACTTTCAAGAATAACTAAGGAACTAAAATATCTTTATGTTAAATAAAATCTTAGGAAAATAACGAGAACACAAAAGAAAGCACAAAATCTTAATTGTTGAAGATTTTGTCTCGTCTGTGAACAAAGTGAAAATTCTTGCAATAAACCACATCAAATGTCTTGGAAATATTAAATACTTAGGAAAATTATATCCCTAACTTAAAACTAAGAGCTAAAATACGAACTGCAAAACAAAATCAATATAAACATCAAAAAGAAGATGGTAAAGAAAGGAAATTAAACTAATTACATAACGTAGCAATAGCAATTTTCAAATAATAAATTATATTTTGAGAAAGTATTTGCGATGGCTTAATCATTTCAAACATAATCATGTGTACCTACACATTGCATTTCTTCCTAAATTAAAATCACATTTAGGAACGAGGGGGAATGATCGATATTTGATTTATGTAACAGACGTTAAGCTTTTGTAAAAATCTTGACCCAAATTTATAGTTTATGGAACATCATAACATATTCATTTTATTTACAGTTACAAAATGTATAATCTTTAAAATCATGATGATGCATGTAATATTTTAAGAATTATTTTCATGTTAGATAGCATTTAATTGATATATTTTGAAATGTTCAAAAGTCACCAATCCAAGCGGCACATACCAATGTCGTTAGTTGACCTTCTTTCCTTCTTTTATATCGAGGCATACGACGAGTGGGAGCCAATAAACTGAGATGCGACTTAGTATTAAATGGTCTAAGAACATAACTCGCATCCCAAAACATTTTGTACAAATGTATTACTAGACGTAATTAATTGCGTATTATATACCTACTAAAAGAGGGACGAACAATAGCAGAAGGACAGTCAGACTCATAAATCAGCAATAAACTGACAACGCCAAGGCCAAAAATGAAAAGGACAAACAGACAAACAACAGTACACATAACACAACACAGAAAACTAAAGAATAAACAACTCGAACCCCACAAAACACTAGGGGTGATCTCAGGTGCTCCGGAAGGGTAAGCAGATCCTGCTCCACATGTGACACCCGTCGTGTTGCTTATGAGATAACAAATCCGGTAAATAGTCTAATTCGGTATTCAATGTTTTTCACTGAAAACGTAGCATTGAGGTGTATTTTCCGGAATTTGCACCTCATGCCATGCGATAACGTTACGGGAAGGCATGTGATACCAATCGAAGCATGTGGTAAACTTTTCATATCAGCCCGCTAAGCACCAATTCGAAAAATATGGAGTTTACGTTAATTTAATGTTATTATCATACAGGAAAAATCATATGTTATTTAGTCTGAGTATATGATATATTAATTATCAAAACAAGCGTTTTTTGAACAGATATGGATAAAATGCATCTAATTAACTCATAAAAAAAAATTCGGTAGGTCACATATATGAAAGGGAAGGGGACTGTAGTTACGACGTAAGGAAAGTATCCGATATCATTTGTGAAACGGTTAATCCATAGTGGTCAACTTACTCGTGATGGCGTCAGTAAAATTAACGAAGAGATGATTTCAACTTCACCATTTGGAACTTATGATTTAATAGTTTCCTGTGAGCAACAACCCTCATTCAAGAAAATCATGATAGGAAATGCAAGCACGGAAATATCGTATCAATTGGGAGATATATACACCGTATGCAGGTGTTGCTTGAATGTTGCTACTTATAAAAGGGAAAGTTTACAATTGGAAAGCTGACATTATCTCTTTTGTCGTAGAGTTTTGTTTTCAATCGACCCTCATTGTCAATTTCTAGATGTAAGTTAAGATATGAGGCAAACTTAACTGTATCTGTTGTATTCTTTATCTCTAGTTCTATTGGATAGATGCATTCGACATAGTCACCAAATTGTGAATTATTTAATGAAAGAAAATCATCTATATAGCGGAAAGTAGAGTGTAAGGACATTGCTAACTTCTTATCTTTCTTTATAAGAAGTTCCTGTATGAATAAATGTGAGGTTCCGAAAATGAACTATTCGGGACAATTGGCACAGACAATTTGGAATACATACCAAAGGTGAAATAGTGTATGCTGAATACATTTACAGGGACATAAATATTGCCCTGCAATATACCAACAACATAATCTATAATGAGTTCTAATAGAACAAAGATTTGCATAGTCATCGAAGATGAATTTTATTTTATTATCAATAGCAAGGTAAACGAAAATATCAGACCACATTTTTGTAATGATAGACAATTAAATGATGAACATTTTATTCATTTCCTTGATGATAAAAAAGATTTTTAATATAAAATCCCACTTCCTTTAAACATTTTAGAAATTATTGGCTTCTTTATTAAAAGGTCATTGGAACTGAGGAGACAGTGGTCTTATTGTTTCATGGATATTGAATATTGTAATATTATAAATTTATCACTTATGTTTTGGTGTTTATTTGATTAATTTTCGAATATTTTGTTTTTCTTTGGTGATTATTGTTTGTTAACTTTGTATTGCCACAAACATTGTAAATGTGTAATGACGATAAGGTGGTACCCAACACTTTGACTAAAAATAATTTGGCTCGTTTAATTTTCATAATTTTTTTACAAAGCATTTACTTTGACCCTTTAACAAAAATATAAAAATTTCAACCAACCGTTTTATCAGAAAAATTGCACTGGTTAGATAGCAGTTTGACAAACACTTATTTTGATCACTGAGAAGCTTAATATTCCCTTAAACAACACAACGTAATTAAAACGTTTAGCTGATTTTTTAGAGTTATTTCCCTGTAGTGTTAGATACCACCTTAATAAAAATGTTTTATAATATAAACACTTTACATGACAAAAGTGGTCGGCCTTCCCATTCTCAGTTTTAATTCGGATATACGGTCACCAAAGTTTATACGTGTATGACACTTGATTTAATTTCAAAATAGTATATAATATGTACAACAATTTCAAAACAGCAAAAAAGGGGCGAAAGGTACCTTAGGGACATTCAAAATTCATTTGTTAAGGAATGACTGTAATTTTTTTTCTGTCTATGATTAAATAACATAAAGAATTTGGTGCACAAGAATAACGCGCGTAGCGGGTTATTTAACAGTGTGCACCACATTTTTTATATTATTTTGTATAGACAGAAAAAATATTACAGTCATTTCTTATAATTTAATTCTAAATTCCATTTTAAACCGTAGAAAACCATGAAAAAACGTTGATGACGTCACGATCACATGACTAAACTATGTCTATGGACTGATAACAAAATAACGTCAGCCAATCAGAAGACGCGTTACAGCCAAAATTAAAATATTTGAAAATAAACAGACAAAAAAGAAAAAAATAACCAATAAACAAATAAAAGTACACAAAACACAACATACCCAAAAATGATAGAAAACTAAGAAAAATCAATATTAACTGCGAAGATGGTGCATATGCAAAGACTATTGTATAGATTACAAATGTGAATTAAACATAATTTTGTACAGTACGAGTTACATTAAATGATGTATAATATGTATTGCAACATGCCACTCATTACCATGCTTTAATACATCAAAATACTTCATCTACTTTGCACTTGATGTCGTATAAAACTGCTGCATTCGAATAAACAACATACTTTAGTTAAATGTTTTCTTAAGATAGATCAAAATAGTTCTGAAACATATGGTCCATATATTATGACATATATTTAAAAACACTGCAATATGTTCTAAACAGTGTCAGTTTTATAATTCTAAGTATTGACAGAATTGGCCAATATTTTTGACAATAACAAATAGAATTTGTTTTGTTTTTTATAATTCATTATTTTACACGCGTGTTCAATTTGTTTTGAGTATAATCCTATCTTCAACATGTGTAATAAAAAAAATCATTCGAGAAGTGTCATTCCTATTGCGGTGTGGATGTTGCAATACCATTTATTTTAATGACTGATTAAGGCTTCTGTCATTGTTATACTTACTTCAAATTGTCCCAATATCAACCTTCTTTTCCTTTAATGATTCAGTATCTATACAGAAATGTTCTGCCATATAACTAGAAATCTGACATGCACGTTAGAACTTCTAAGGTTAATGTTTTGCTACAACATGCAGGTGCTTAGTGGTCGGATAATACATTTCAAATTTTCTTTTCTGCATAAAATTGTCTTTTAAAACAGGTAAACATTATGTACATGTTATGTGCAGTAGTATTATAAAATATTTTCTGACAGGACATTTTAAACTCACCTTTTTATGACCCCGCAACAAAGTTTTCAGTGCCATATAGTTTTACCCTTGTCCGTCATTTTGTCATTCAGCAACAAACCATTATACGAACGTTTCATCTAAACGCGGTCAGATATTGGGCTGATTTTTGGTATGTGAGTTAACCATGATCAAGTTTAAGTTTTGTACCAATCCATTATTTTTTACCGAAATTACAGGCTTCGGATTTTGAAAAATTGTTGAAAATCACAGTTATACGGACTTTTTTCTAAACGCCTTTAGATATTGGGCTGATTTTTTGTATGTCAGTTAACCATGATGAGTTACAAAAAAATGTAAAGATCAAGTTTAAGTTTAAGTCTGCTCCGCTGATTTTTGCCGTAAGTAGGGGTTTACGACTATGATAAATTGTTGAAAATAAAAGTTATACGGACTTTGTACTAGACGCCTTCAGATTTTGAGCTGATCTTTGATTTTAGACAATCGTCATGTTTGTGTCCACATTTGTTATTGAATTTGCATATTTTTCAACTTTTGGAGACAAGGCTATTTGTGTCGTTTCGACACATCTAATTATAATTGTTTTCTATCAAATACAACTGATTTTGTCTTCTTTAGTATACATTTACATTGATGTAAGAACACTTTGCACTGGAACGAAACGTAATAATGTAAAGGTCAAAGAACATAGAATAAGATAAGCATTATTAATAGCATCATTGAAGCTCTGTTTTACTGTGAAATGTGTCATTACTGCCTGTTCTACACTCTTTCCCTCTTATTTTCAGTTATTCTAACTGTTTTCCTTTTTGTAATACATATCTTTATAAATATATTTGACTGGGACGAAAGTAAACAAATATTTAGTCTTAGATGCATGATTTTTTTTATTAGTTGTTATTGGCTTTGAACTAGCTGTCAGATAACTGCGAGTACTCTCAGATCTGTTCATTGTGTCTTTTTGTGTCGGGATGTATAAGTACCCGGCCACGTCCACTTATATTTTTGTCCATCTGATGAGTTAAGCCTTTTTCGCCTGATATTTATAGTTCGTTCTTATGTTGTACTGTTATGCCACTGTCCAAGGTTAGGGGGAGGGTTGGGATCCCGCTAACATGTTTACCCCGCCACATTATTTATGTATGTGCCTGTCCCAAGTCAGGAGCCTGTATATTCAGTGGTTGTCGTTTGTTTATGTGTTACATATTTGTTTTTCGTTCATTTTTTTACATAAATAAGGCCGTTGGTTTTCTCGTTTGAATTGTTTTACATTGTATCGGGGCCTTTTATAGCTGACTATGCGGTATGGGCTTTGCTTATTGTTGAAGGCCGTACGGTGACCTATAGTTGTTAATGTCTGTGTCATTTTGGTTTTTTGTGGATAGTTTTCTCATTGGCAATCATACCACATCTTCTTTTTTAATATTCTTGACATTCAGCGTGAACTTCTAGCATTACAGCAAAATAAATAATTCAGTCTGATTAAGCATTTCTAATGTAATCTATCGTTTTGCAATGACATATGTCTTACCACGGCATCATATGCATCAGCATAGATCATCTTTTCATTCGTAAATATTAAAAAATGATACTTATCTATGTATGATATATCAAAAATGCTTATTAAATGGCAGTTACCAACCGGCTTTACTGAATTCGTAATGAACTTCGAAATGGTGATACATATCATTGAATGAGAATTTCAATATTATACGATATTGTTCTAAATATAAAAGAGAAGCCTGGTTATGATTGCCAATAAGACAAATCTCTTCAAGAGATCAAATGACAGAGAAAATAAAAAAATATAGGTCACTGTATAATGAGCAAAACCCACATCACATAGTCTGCTATGCAAGTCAAACAAAAGTTTGTGGCTTTTTATATTCTTGTCTACACAGACTCAAACAGATATTTCATTTTAATGATAACTTTTGATAATAGAGGTGTGAGATATACATCAATGCCAGAAGGACCTATGAAACCGATCTAATAAACTAAAACGTACTTCGTGGTGAACTTTTCAACAAAGTTCAGGTAAAAAAAAACTCTAAATCGTCCCGAGCCTCAAAATATTGTTCACAAAAATAATAGAAACTATCACAGACCTGCAACTGTTTTTGAAATCCCTTATTTAAAAAAAAAATATACTGCAATTGATCAAAAAATGAAATAGTATGTACAATGTACGAAACTTACAATTATTGTAAGTAAAGAAAATTCATGTATCAGTATTTGGAAAAGAATTCAACGCATCTCAAAGTTTCAACAGTTAGTAAATATTTCAAAGCATATATCCCATATCCGACCTTCCAATATTTTTTTGTATTACGTTTAAAAATGCAAGTTAATAGAATTAGTAAAACAATTTTAAAGGAAACTTTGGATAATTTTTTTTATCGTGTATCACCTTACAAGTATGACCAGAGTTAAGCTTTCCATAGTCATTCTCCTCACACAAAAAACATTCAATCTAGCAATAAATGCGGGATGTTCGGAGTACTAATTATGTGTCTTTGCGAAATGATGTAACTTCTTTTAGTTACCTTTAGTGATGTGTTATGTGATAGCTCCGACTCAGAGTATCGGACTAGACCTAAAAACCTTTCCTATTGATGCATATAAACATCTTCTCTTCCTTTATGTAGATATATCATCTACTTAACTATGAACTTCAATCTGTCCAAAGCAACCTTGATAACATAATACACAGTAATCAATATTATATTCAAGTTGGAACTATACCTTCTGAAATTTTAATGATGCGAGCATTTAAGGATTCCAGATCTGTTTCGTTCGACATTGTGATTCATTGATTGATTGTTGGTGTTTAAATACCACTTTTATTCACCTCATTTTGGCCTATTTCGAGCCGCCAGTTTTAATTGGTTGAGGAAGCCGAAGTGCCCGGAGAAAATCATCGACATTCGATATGAAAACTGACAAACCAAGTCAATTAAGATCGGAGTCGAGTGCACCCTCATTGTTGATTGGCTAGTGATTACAATAGACCAAGACCACGCGGACACCGAGGCCCCACCTTACATTATGAGTCAAAGTACTAAATATATGAACACAATATATATAAGAATAAACATCATTATGACATTTGACACAAACTAATATTTTCATATCACCGACGTTTTACTCCGGCGTATACTTTTTTTGTGGATGGTTACTTACGGTTATATTATCCTTGGTCAATTAAGAGCAACTTAAGGGCATACGATACAGTTACAGGGAAGGTAATGACGTTGCTAACGTAAAATGTTATTTTCGCGACGTCAAACAGTGACTTATCGGGAAAAGATGCAGGTTTCGACTGATTTTTATCATTCAAACTGATTTTACTTGAAAACGAGTTCATGGACCCCTCTTTTTTAAAAAGACATTTTGTTTCATTTTCCACAGAGATTATGTGGAGCAAATTTTATAAAACTGTAAATAGTGCAATTTTTTTTATTTTGATAAATATACGGCAAAAAATTACGTTTTTTTTTTCTCAATTCATGACAATTTGATAAATATGACTTATTTTTTAGTAAAAAAGACATAAATTTTTAGGATACTTATAAAATACAGAAATTACAACTTATTTAACAAAAAACAATTTGTGTTTATCTTTTAAAACAAAAAAGTTATGGATTTCTTTCGAAAGGGAAAATGCGGCCAGAAATCCGAATTTTTAGCAAATATACAAAATTTCGACCCCATTTAACTCAAAAAGTAGCACATGAAGGTATATTTTTTATTACATATTTGATTTAATCAGGCAAAAATTAGCCTATATAGAAATTTTCATCAAAACTGTAAATACGGAATCAAAACTGTATCGTATGCCCTTAAATAAGTATATTCGAGCTTACAATTGATGCAGTTTGATGAAAAAGCTTTTTTCCGATTAATTTGTTATGTAAAAAAAGCACTAAAGTGTTGATGTTTACCAAAAATAAATTTTACTGGCATGGTATAAGAATAGAAAAAAAACTATAAGATGTCCTGCCTGACAAAGGCACATTGCTGCAAAACCCCTTTCAAAGGGAGTACAGTCTCTATCATGTTGCACTAACCATAATATCAAGTACTGGTAGATATAATATATGTGCCCCAATAAACTAAAACTATCAAGATGTATGTTAAACTGGTACTCTCTCTAAGGATTGCTATGATGATTTTTCATGAACACAATTAGGCGTTTAATGTTACTCGACCTCTCACTTTCCCACTCGTAGAAGAACATTCATTTAGAACCAAGTACTATGTTCAGCATAATTTGAAGTCGTCTGAAATTGTATCTGATAAAATCATCCACTCCTTGACATTTAATTCAATGTCGATTGAACTCTGTACCTACTTTACGGTGTTTGGCTGGGTTGTTGATTTAGAATTTGTTCTGTATTAGTGTCGTCATTAGGATCATAGTTTATCCCTGTGGAGTTGTATCATGTTTTGGTTAGTAATCAATATAAACCGTTTAATATATTAAATAAACATTATAGTAATTCGACCTGTCACAATGACCACATGGGAAAGATAATTAACTAAGGACATTCTATCACGTTTTATAAAGGTTTTAGTGCTGATTGGTGTTACTGGCCGATTTAGCTAAGTTTCTGTTGAAGTTCGTCACAATGTTTTAGACAAGGGATAATTTAGAATTTGACATTTCGTACAGGCAACTGTTTATAGTTGACTTTTTAACGTCTTTTAGTTGCAGTCCCGTAGATCATTGCCCCATATCTCTTGTCATTTAGAATAATTATAAAAGTTATAAGTATCATGTTTTTTTTAAACGATATGCAAATACACAAATTGCGCCAAAAATTGTAAAATGTTATAAACTCATTGATCAACTAAAAAAAGACATATAAAAAAAGAAATGAAATTGAATGAAGACTGTATCGACATCTTCCTACGTATTAAATAATTAAAAATGAATCTCTTTTTATTATCATATTTATTTTCTGCAGCCAGCTATCATTTATCTGTTATATTGTTACAAACAGTTACACTCGTTTTATTTGCAATGATGCTACCATCCGTTGAGACAGAAAGATAGAGATGCAATTGCACGTCTCAGTATTATTCAAAAATGAGCAGAAATTACAGGTAGCAGTAGTTTACATATGTTTAAATCTCATAAATCACATTCAAAAGATACAAATCAATGTTAAACAGAACAGTACCGTAAAGTTCGCTATAGAATGCAACGGAAATCAACAATTCTTAACAGAATATGGCCCGATTTATACAACACAATTATCTTTAAAACAATTATAGCAAACAGAAACCAACGATAACCACTTGACTACAAGTTCCTGGTTTATTTAGTATATATATATATATATGTGGCATTTGAGTGTTTTATAGTTGCTTAGAAAGGATTTAAACAAATTAGAATTAAAATGCAATGTCATTAATTTCTTTTATAAGACTGTTAGACTACCTTGGTTAGCAATGCCAAATTTTAAGAGACGAATAAATGTACAAAAGGAATAAAAAAAAATGGAATATAAATGAAAAAATCAGCAAAACAAGAAAGGTTTTATAAGAAGAGATTTTGTAATGCATAATTTATTATACTTACAAACATACGGGTTGTATGAGGCTAAAATGTTTGATGATATAAAAAAGAGGATGTGGTATGATTGCCAATGAGACAACTATCCACAAAAGACCAAAATTACACAGACATTAACAACTATAGGTCACCGTACGGCCTTCAACAATGAGCAAAGCCCATACCGCATAGTGAGCTATAAAAGGCCCCGATAAGACAATGTAAAACAATTCAAACTAGAAAACTAACGGCCTTATTTATGTTAAAAATGAACGAAAAACAAATATGTAACACATAAACAAACGACAACCACTGAATTACAGGCTCCTGACTTGGGACAGGCACATACATAAATAATGTGGCGGGGTTAAACATGTTAGCGGGATCCCTACCCTCCCCCTAACCTGGGACAGTGGTATAACAGTACAACATAAGAACGAACTATAAAAATAAGTTGAAAAGGCTTAACTCATCAGATGCACACAAATACAAGTGGACGTGGCCGGGTACTTATACATCCCGACAAAAAGAAACAATGAACAGATCTGAGAGTACTCGCAGTGATCTGACAGCTAGTTCAAAGCCACTAACAACTAATAAAAAAATCATGCAACTAAGACTAAACTATCAATCCGTACACATCCAACATCCAATGGATTTAGTGTAAAGACGTCAAAAACAGCCAGAGAAAAACATGACCTTGTGCAGTGCCAAGTTACAGGTATCGACAGATTGTAGATCCATGAATATGTATATACATACAACATACTAGGAATATTTAGTTAGTTTTTAATTTACTGATAACAAAATTTATATTTATACCAATAAAAACAATATTCAATGATCTTATTACAGTGTTGGATAGGTAACCTTTTAGAATAAGTTTATTTAAAGGAGCGACAAGTTTACAAGGATCATTTCTAAATTTCCGGGCACGGTTAACAACATTTCCGTAAAAATGAGGATGTGCTATCCCGTTTGAAATAAGTTTTCTACAGGTACAACTAAACTTCAAAACCAAATCTTTATATCTATGGAAAAATTTAGTAAAGGTTTTAAGTAATTTATGGTACCGATATCCCTGGTTTAATAATTTACCAGTAATACATAGGTTGCGTTCGTTAAAATCAAAAACGTCACAACAGACACGGGCATAGCAAACAAGTTGTGAAATATAAACACCGTTAGATGGTGCCAAAGGAACATCACCATCTAAAAATGGAAAATTAACAATAGGGAACGAAAAGCCGTCTCTTTTGTCTTAAATTTTAGTGTGGAGTTTCCTGTTTAAAACCGAAATATCTAAATCCAGGAAAGGACAGTTATTACCGAATAAATTTGATATTTTTAAAGTAAGTTCCTTGGGGTAAATTTCCGCAGTATATTGAGAAAATTCTTGATTATTTAACGAAAAAATAAGTGAAATGATGAGTCTTTTGGAGACGAAACGCGCGTCTGGGTAAAATCTCAAATTTCAATCCTGGTATCTATATGAATGTAATTACAACCACCTGGTCAGTGCCAATGCTGATGGAGTTTTTATTCCCCGAGGGTATCACAAGCCCAGTACTAGTATATATGAAAAGTAGAATAACATGTACAAGGTTGGATAAGTGAAATTACAAAAAATACTGAATTTCAAGGAAAATTCAAAACGGAAAGTCCCTAATCAAATGGCAAGATCAAAGGATAAAAAGTGAGGTGAAAAATAATAAAAAAAAATATTAAAGAATAGGAGAAAATGTACATGTTTGTATTTAGAATTTCAAAAACGGATCATTGATAAAAATGATTGTTAGTGATTGTTATTTCAAATATTTATGTACATTTAAATTTTGAATGATACTTGAATCAACTCGATGACTTTGGTCAAATGCTGTTTCAATAAAAACAACACTATAATCTACTACAGAAAGGGCAACGACTCAAACTTAACACTTAACGAAAAATGAGCAACAAAAAGAACACTAAACAGAAAACTTGATCAATACCAAACAAAACAAAACCAAAATTTGGAGCTATTTCAAAATTGTAACTGGTTCCTCCTCAGTAATGTTGCTCATGACAAGTACAAGTTCGATGATAAACCTTATACGGTGATAATGTCATCCAGGAAAAAATAGACAGGATTGTTGCAATGTCATCAGGACTGAATCCGTGTTCTTTTGTTATAGTTTGCACTAAATAACGTTTCATTAAGAAAATTCCTAAACTTACACTAAATTTACAATAGAAATAGTTATCAAAGGTACCAGAATTATAATTTGGTACGCCAGACGCGCATTTAGTCTACATAAAACTCATCAGTGACGCTCAGATCAAAATAGTTATAAAGCCAAACAAGTACAAAGTTGAAGAGCATTGAGGACCAAAATCGTAAAAAGTTCTACTAAATACGGCTAAGGTAATCTATTCCTGGGATAGGAAAATCCTTAGTTTTTCGAAAAATTTAAAGTTTTGTAACAGGAAATTTACTAAATAAAGACCCTATGCAAGTTCATTGATTAATTCCCATGCCATATTTTAACTTTCAAATTGATATATAATTGTCTGGTCATGGTAACAAATCTATTAGCTAAGTGAAAACGGATAAAAAATGATGACACTTGAGTGATACTTAGAAGCTGCAAGTTCTTCCAGTAATCAGAATTATGCAACGCTAAACAAGATCAAATAGATTTATATTTATCCTCAAAAGTTCAACGTTCTGCAGTGTGAATACAGGAGATATGAGGTGAATTACAAAAAGAGAAAAACCCACGATATATTAACTTAAAGACGTCTTAGGTGTTGTGAAATTAGAGTGACGATGCGTCAACTTTTGTTGAAGGCCTCATTTTTGGGGTTTGTTAACTCTACATGGATACTAGGCTTAAAAGTTAGAAATAATAAAAATACCTAACTGCAATGGAAATTTAAAATGGGTAGTCCCTAAAAAGCAAAACCAAAAGCTCAAGAATATACGGGCATTAATACAGAAAACCTCTGTCATATTTCTAACATTTTAAAACTTGTTGGATTTATCCTGGGCTTTTCTAGCTAAACTTCTCACATGTATTGACTTGTACTTAAATCCATTATATTGACAAAATGTGTGAGCACAACAAACAGACATAAAATTGTGAACGTCAGGCGTGCGCTTAGTCTACAAAAGACTCATCAGTGAACTCGAATTAAATAGAATGAAACGACCAAATAATGAAAAAAAAAATAGGCATTGGGAACTTTAAATTTAGAAAGTGTTTAGCCGAATGCAGCTAAGCTCAAATTTCCTCTGTATAAATATTCAAAAATGTCATAGTTTTGTCAATTTAGGTTCATAACTATATCATTGATAATCCATGCCACCACAGAAAAGCGAATTGGAATTCTGAGTATTCATTCCTGAAACAACATTCCAATCTGTTTTTTAATTCTTTTTATATTATTTTTATAATTGTATTAAATGAGCTAAACCTTTTCAATGGAAAAGAGACGAAAATTCTGACTAGAGTTTCTAAATTTATTTAAAGTGCAGTATCAACAGTTTTTGTAAATTTTATATTTATTGTATATTTTTCTGAAGTATGAAAACTCTTTTGTAATTTGTATAGGCCACTTCATTTTGATGATCCGATGATAGTTATCTATAAATAAACATATATCAAACTATGCATCGACCCAGTGGTTGTAAATAAACTCATCATAGATACCAGGACTAAATTTAGTATATATGCCAGACGCGCGTTTCGTCTACAAAAGACTCATCAGTGACGCTAGAATCCAAAAAAGTTAAAAAGGCCAAATACAGTACGAAGTTGAAGACCATTGAGAACCAAAATTCCTAAAATGTTTGCCAAATACAGCTAAGGTGTTCTATGCCTGAGGTAGAAAAGTCTTAGTAATTAAAAAAAATCAAAAATTGTAAACAGTAAATTTATAAATATAACCATATCAATGACAATTCATGTCAGCACAAAAAGTGCTGACTACTGGGCTTGTGATACCCTTGGGGAAATAAATATCCACCAGCAGTGGCATCGACCCAGTGGTTGTAAAAACTCAAACGATGCATGTTCTGGTTGTGTCCACAGAGTAATGTGGATCTATATCACTTGTCCAACAATCAACAGTAAGACAAATTCCACTACAAGAAATGGGACATGATTGGCAAATATAAACAAAGTACATCTTTTGCTGTTTCTTTTAAAGGTATTAGCTTTGCAAAAACATCGCTGCCAATCATGACACATCGTGCCGGTCAACCAATATCTAATGGTGAGCCAAAATATTTTGCAGGGTCAATATCTGTTGTTCTTCCAAATAACTTTCTTTAAACCTGTTTTGTTACAGTAGTTCGTAAAATGTGAACATACACGAACGCAAGAAACCCAATAATATATGTATGTAAATGCCAGACCATGAGACAAAGGTAATGTTACATCTGAAAATTATAAAGTTAACAAAACTGAATAGTCTGTGTTGTCATAGATTTAAGTTTAGGGTCGTCAATCTGTGTATGTATCGTAATATGATACGACTTTAATTTTTTAGGAAATATCCAAAACTTTCACATGTTTCAGTACACTTGATATATTGTAATACCGGCATCCCCCCTTTTTATAGTAAACTTATGTCTGTATAGTTTCTTGAAATAATTGAGGATAAACGATAGATGTTAGTGAGATCTCTTATGTTGCAAGTGATGTAAGTTTGTTAAGACGTTTTATTTCACGTACTGATTCCGTATTTTCGCGGTAGTTACCTTATTATATTATAAACTCAAATTAAACTGTTCTAATGATCTACTAATAAATTTAAAGTCAAAACCCATCTTTATTGATGAAGAATAATCCATGTTTACAAACAATATCAGTATTACGGGAATTCCCCTTGTGTGATTCATGGTTTCCGATTGGTAAACAATATGTGACAAGCTCTGCCATTGGTCAGTCGAAAGTAGAAATACAAAAACAACAACAGAAACGACGGAGTGTTGGGTTGACAAAGAATGAGAAGTAACAAACCTTAATAGAAGCTGGAATATGTCTGAGAAATTCAGACAAAAGATTGTCGGTGCCGGTGACGGTGCTAAATACGGATGACGGTGACAAATACAGTTACCGGTGACGCTGACGGTTCTTGTTACCAGTGACGGTGACAGTGCCCAGGACGCTGACAGTGCCGGTGACGTTGCTATTGAAGGTGCACTTTTAGAGTTCTGTCAACGGTTTCGACATGATTAATATGTCATTTAATGTGTTATACTTAGTTGTTGTCTTCTTTGTTCCATAATGTAGAAGGAAGTTATTATCCTTTAATTGAGATTATAGAAATAAACAAAATAAGTGACAACCTTGTTACTTTACTGTTGAATTATATACATGTACTAGTTTTGTGTGTCTATGTAAGACCAACCTTTACCGGGGACCTGATCAGACCAGTGACGGAGTCTGCAAAACCCATTCTCTCGAGCGTGGAATATTTTTTATATCAATAAAATATGAAACTTTAACTTATTCAGATATTTATATTTCATAACTGACAATATGTATATAAACACAATTATACGTTTTCCCTTTCTGTGACGTGTTTTGGACCGACGGTTAATAGTGGACGTCGAACCTTACACTTTATAGATCCTTTAAATCTCTTTTTCTTTGTGACCCTGTGTTCTCTGGTGGCCGACTCTAGCACCAGGGAGACGGCGTTACAATATAGCGTGCAAGGAAACATGCACTTATGTTTTCATTATCAATATATCATATGATCGTTAACTTCCTCATTTAAATATCGGTTCACTATTATTGTAGTTGCTTTCATACTCACCAAATTGATTATAGGAAGAATATTTAGACCTTAATCGTTCATATGGTTATCACAAATATTCAAAATGAAATGTTAAATGGTTTTTACTGTAATACAACAGTTTAGATTCTAAGCTATCCAAATACAAGTCAATGAGACATTATTCTTTACCAACTGGATAAAATTCTCAGAAAAAAATGCCATTTTTATTTCATTATCAAAATGGATGTTATCGTAAATATTAAATGAATAGAACACCTTCCAACAATTATTCAGATTTTGAATAAGTTGTATAGTTAGAAGATTGTCCTCTGATAAAATATTTTCTATTTTAAAATCAAGCTGCAAATTAAATGTGACAAACCTGACTCATATAATTTGCCAATTAAGCAAAATATTTGCTAAAAATAGTGTTTTATTAGTCAAGAAAACTCTTAACTGTAATTCTTCCATTGTACACTCATGTGAACTATTAAATCTAAAAATGTGACTGAAATTCGTCATAAATCAACATTATGGTACACTTATATCAATGTTGAAAACAGAGTTTTACTTGCAATTAAATTATTAGTCTTATAAAGTATAAATACAATAAAACAACAATTAAACTGAATAAATGCAAGGTAAAGTCAAAAATGCGACATCGATTAAAAAATATCAAAATCAAATGTTATCAAACAAACTAGTGAAAAATATTTGGCATTTTTATGAATTGGTACAAGAGTTAAGCAGCTAATTGACATAATTGGTTCATGTGACAATAACTGTAATCAAACAGCAAAAACTGTGAAGATATGCACCACAGACATACAACAACACTGACTAAAAAAACCTCAAACACATCTCATATCGTAAATAATACGCTTTCTCACAAACTCAGTGAAACATAATACAAGGGTTAACAAAAAAAGAAACAAAACACTGTGGATTCATTTATTTTCGAGGGTACCAACTTTCGTGGATTGAGGAGAACTGGCATATTCGTGGATATATAAATTCGTGGTTTTGGGAAAGTTTGCATACATTTCTTTAGAAAATTTGTATTTCGTTGATCATTTAAATTCGTGGTTCTCCTGTTCCCACGAAATCCACGAAAATTGGTATCCAACGAATATTAATGAATCCACAGCAGTTTAAAACATTATGCATTCGAATCGAATATCATCACCCACTGGCATAAAGAACGACCAACGTCAAAACACAGATAACAGGATGCATACATACATCAAATTTTATAAAACAAACTAGTGAAAAATATTTGGCATTTTTATGAATTGGTACAAGAGTTAAGCAGCTAATTGACAGTTGTTTATTGTTCTTTTACACTGACACTATTGTGTGAGCAACTTGAATAGACATAATTGGTTCATGTGACAATAACTGTAGTCAAACAGCAAAAACTGTGAAGATATGCACCACAGACATACAACACCACTGACTAAAAAAACCTCAAACACATCTCATATCGTAAATAATACGCTTTCTCACAAACTCAGTGAAACATAATACAAGGGTAAACAAAAAAAAAAAACAAAACAGTTTAAAACATTATGCGTTCGAATCGAATATCATCACCCACTGGCATAAAGAACGACCAACGTCAAAACTCAGATAACAGGATGCATACATACTAATTCAGGTCAAAAGTCATACGGCAACAAGCACAATTGCACAAATCAAATAAATTGATATTAGGTAGCAAATCTTTTAACAAAGTTAACATAAGCGATAAAATTGTGTTCCAAAAACTGGTTCATAAAACACTTACCTTACTTTTGCCTTTTTGCCCCACTGTCAGAACTTCATCGGACGGAGCACGCCAGCTTTTACCTCCACCACCACCGGTAGTAGCATTACTGGAATTCATATCCAAGGTCAAAGGTCAAGGAATTTAAATATTCATACTAATATGATGTATCCATATCGTTTTTAATAAATCCGTTAAAGAAAACAAACATATCTAATGAAGTGAAGAATATTTTGCTTTTTAAATAAAAATCCTCACTACTTCCGACCTGTTGAAAAATTTACACTATTTATCTCCAAAGCTTAACAATGAACGAATACAATATTACAGTTATTTGAAATTTCAAAACCGATTCCACATGATTTTATGAAATAGGATTACAATGTAGTTGAGTTAATGATGTTTACGGGTCCTTTGACGATAAATGTATATATAACCTATGCAGGAAGTTAAATACTATATCGATATATGTTTGACTTTTCCTCTGAAGGTGAATGAATGTGTATGTCCAATAAATACCAATCTACCGATCACAGTTTGACAGAAGAACTATCATTAACAACATTTTATTTTCAAACATCGAATGCATATTTCCTGATTTATGCCTACTATTGTGTTCCCCGCTTCAATAGGAAGTTCCAACATCAGTTTCACGATTCATCCATTATTAAACAAACTGAAAATTTAAAACGTAAAATTTCTGATTAAAGATTACTTTTTTCGTCCCACGCTCAACAATAGCATGATCCAATATTAGTTTCACTATTCTTAAATTATTTAACAACTTGAAATTTTCTAATATTCAATGTTAAATATGTAAACTGACTTTTTGCGTACCACACTAAATGCAATAGTATGCTTTTGTATCAGTAAATTGGTTCTTCAATAATTTGATAATTTAAACTTTCCAAACACCAAATGCATAATTTCGGATGCAAGCTTACTTTTTTTTACCATCAGGCAGTAAAGTAGTACGCTCCAGTATCAGTATAACGGTTCTTCAATCATTTAAAAACTTGAAATTTCTTAAAACTGATTGCATCATTTCTGATAGCTCACTTTTTCGTCCATCACTCAGTACAATCGCATGTTTAAGTACATCGGTTCTTTAATCATTTAACTTGAAATTTTCAAACATCGAATGCTGTATTCCTGTTTTCGGCTTTTTGTTTCGTCCCTCACTCAATACAATAATTTTATCCAATATCAGTTCAATGGATCTGTAACTCTATCAACACCTTATGAATATATCGAATTATTAATTATAGATTAACAGTTTGGAGGGCCTTCTGTCGATCAACAAGTTATAATACATCCGATTAATATACACTTATATCAATTAAATGAATCTAGGTTCAGCCGCACTTTCTGCATCTATTCAACTCGGATATGATCAAATATAATTCTCATAATTATCCTAGTATCATTTGATAGAATTTGGAATTTTTAGAGATCGCATTATGAAACAAACTAACAAATGTTTGAGGAAGAAAATCTATTTCGCTCTCTTGTGTAAAGAGAAACATAGCAACGTTTACAGAACTTAAAACTCTGATGGCATTAAAAATTCAACACATCACAATTACATTAACTTTTACTTCATTCGTTCTACGTAAAAATTAAACATTAAAGAAGAACAAATTAGAATCTGTTCTATATTATCAATTGTATAGCAATAATTCATCAACATTACATGAAAACTGATCAGTGTTATCGACATTAACGAAAATTAATGGATAATAAATCTGCAATGTGAATGATCGTTGCGCTTTTAGATTTTTTTCAAAAAAAGAAGAACGTCAGGAATTTTTAAAACTTTTTTATTACAACAATATTGCACATGTTGTTCACAGATTTCTCAACTAGTACAGTAAAGCGTTACTGGTAAATTCGGATAGTGCTATTCAAATGCAAGTGTGTGTATTCTTAAAAGAGTTTTTAATTTAGCTGAAAGTTTTGATAATTAGTATTGGTTTTCACAAATCAGTTCAATATGCGCTCTTAAATTATTTTACTTTTATTATCCTAACGTCGTACATGCATTCAAATACACAATATACTGCAATTTACAAAATTAGCCCATATCCTTTTTCAACGTGATCTTGTATTAGACAAACAGTGCCACATATCTTATACTAATAAATTATGCACCTCTTGACAGCAATAAATATATAAAACTGATATATTGATAGAGTAACCTTTACGAATTGCAATATTCTAAAACGACAGCTTAGAAAAATGAAACTATTTCATGCTATTTTCATTTAAAAGTCCAAATATCAATTTTCTTTAATTAAAATTATTGTGTGAACTGCTGGTTTCATTTTTAATTGGTTACACAGTTGTTTGCAATATTATTCAGACACTGAATAACCAAAATGTTTATAATTTTGGTGTACGCCAAACAAACTGCAACTCAACGACAATACTAACAAAATTAATGAAAATCAAAATATAGTTGCATGACTTTAAATATTTGTATTCCACATGGAATGCTATATTTTGCACCAAGTGTAAAGAGCGATCAAAAGTTCTGAATTAATTTCACAGGACTATGATAGATTTGTCATCAATATTAAATCTATGTTCATGTAGATGATTGATGGTTTAATTGTTTGTTGGTCATCACATTAAGCGCTATTTGTGATATAGTGGTGACCACCTTCTGTTTGAGAAGGATACTAGAGTGTCCTGACAGAAACCATAGATCTTTAAAGGGAAATTAGCCTTCCTAATCATTTTGAAATCGAACGCATATGTCACGAGTGAGATCATAACTACAACCTATATAGTATATGTAGCACTTAGAGACTTTGGCCATTAAGGGCCCGCCCCTTTTACATGTAGATTAAGATATCAATGTTTATTCGAATGACAAATGGCATCGACAGCTTTTATTGTTATTGTAACTTCATGAAATCTAGGGATGTCAACTCGGCGAAGAATTACATATTTACCAATCGTTGTCTTTCCCAATGATAATACAGAACTGATTCTTAAAAATATCTACAAAATAAAAGCACAAGTTATACCCATTTTACATAGGGAGTTAAAAATAAAACCATCAAATTTATTATCTAGGACTAGATAATTGTCACATAAGGAAATTTATCTAATGATATATAGATTGTTGGCTTCATGTACTTATTATGTAAACAATAATCTTATCAATAATATTTAATAAACAACATGTCAAACCAGATCAAACGCATTTAATGACGAACAAAAGGGTGTTAATTAAAACTTATTGATGAGCATGATGAGTTTGACTTTTCCTTGAAGTTCACCATAGTGTGCAACAAATTTTCTCTGAAATAAAAATATTATAGTGTCATCATTTTCTGGGCAGAGTGGTTTTCAACTTAATTACTAACTAACATTCGAGTCAAAGAAAATGTTTACTCTGACAGTACGGATATGTTTAATGGCCAAAGTGTGAGCATAAGAAAGCTGCTCACGTGCGCAGCCCACCTCTTGTTGGCGGACATTTTATTGGCAAAAAAACTGAAAACGTTCGAAACGCATTTACATTTTGATTATTCGTAGATGTAATTATTAAATTTTATTCCCAAGAGGCGCTCTCAATAAAAATCAATTTTATTCAAGAAATTAACAACTTATTAACAAGAAAGCTATTAGCGGAGTATCGTTTTTGAAATCTGTACTCGTTACAGATCGAGTACCCGTTGACATTTCTAATCTAAAAAAAATAATATATAGAACCGGTTTCAGAAAATAAAAGATGATTAATGTCTAGAAAATGAAATGAATTATCCCGCTCACTCTTTAATGGTATCTATAATCAAAAAGAGAAATGTACTTCATCTTGTGATTGAAACGTTCAAAGACACTTTATTTGTTTTTCAGAAAATATTTTTTATTTCTTATGTTGTCAATCATTAGATAAACCTTAGCTTAGTCTACGAGCGAATATGGGAGCTGTTTTGCCTTCATTCCTTTGGTTTGGAATAGTCGAATGGTTGATTTTGTCGGCTTTATCGACTTGGGCATTTTCTATTGCTCTTTGGTACCTAGTAAGCTCTTATTTATTTTGCGATGATCTATTTTCAATAGATTCATATGTTTATTTGCTGAAGATATTCTATTTAAAAGAAATGATTTATTCCGAACAGCAAGTTTTATTACACACAAGAAATATTTTCTGTATGTTGTATGTTGATCATTACTTTTAGGAATTTCTAGTCGAAATAGGAGACTCTGACGTACCAAACTATAATCCTAGAATCATTGGTTCGATTTTAGTAGCTGGCATAGATTAGTGCATATAATGTTCAATATCGTACCTGTTTTATTGTTAAACCGACACATATAAGCATCAGTACACGTGTATTAATTTGATATGGTGATATTTATAAAGAAATATGTTGCCAAAAGTTTGAATCGTTTGCAATACTAAAGAGTGTCTACACCAGGATTAGATTTTATCTTATCTCCTATACATATCTAAGAATGTGATTGGTTAAAAGTGCTCTCGTGTATATTTGATATTAGGTTATATTCCTTATGAGGTAGTAGGGAGGCGGGGCTCATTTCATACACGGTTAGTAGTGGTGTTACGTCCCTTTATAAAAACAAAACGGTACTGAGAAAAATTCGTAAAGCCTAAGGTTTCAACAGATTAAGAAAGTGATGATTAAGATTGAAATAAATTTGTAAAACACATTTAAACCTTTGCTGTCACCCCATATGGAATTTACTGACCCCATATATACTGTATTAGGTCACTAGCACACTATGTAACTAATAATCGTAGCTGTATTTGGCAAAATTTTCAGAACGTTGGGCCTTTAACGCTGATTTGATGACACCGATGAGTCTTTTTTATACGAAACGCACGGATTACAAAATTATAAGTCTGGAATCTTTGATGAGCATTTAAATAAGATATCAACAGAAGTCGTTTCTTCTACATTTACTCATCGGTGGTGCTAGAGGGAAATCAAATTAAATACCATATAAGAAGTTAAAGAGCATTACAATCCAAGTATTCCGCAACATTGTACCAAACTTGCTGAGGCAAGCTAACCTATGAGTACATTGCAGATACATTTGGTGTTTTGGACTATTTAAGCATTTTTTATGAGCAATACATTTACAGCAATTGACCTCATCAATATCATTTCCTGTCAGGCGTTCTGTCTAAGAGCGCTGTGCTTAAACGGCTGTGGGTAACTTAAGGTACCCACAGCCCAAGATGGCGGACTCTAAACTCGTTGATATTTAATTCATACAAAATGTACCTTTTGCACGTTTTTCCTGCAGAATGTAAATATTTATAGGATTATTGAATAAAGAAATAACTAACAATTACCATAAATTTGTTAATATAGAGTTCACTAAAGCGCAAGGCCAACTTTTAAAAATGCATACGACGTCTGTAACTTTTTGATCGAAACTAAGCAGACTGTCCGTAACTTTATTTTCAGATGTGGGTAACTTTTGATTTAAAATTTTACGAATTATAATTTCGACAGTTAGAAGACAATTATCATCATATTTGTAACCTTCACGGCCATTTGTACTACTCATTCACCACCAAATGTGATTTTATTAACGCATCATACTTACACCACAGACGTTTTATATGGGGTTTGTGGTACTCGATCCTGGTTATTGTTTGAACTTTTATTAACCGATGTGCGTCTTATCGACGTTTTCGATTCCCACCATGGCTTTGTCATACTCTTTAATTTTTTTAGTTTAATTATCTGTTTGTGGTTTATTTTCACCCCTGTTTCTTTTTATGTGTATTTTGATGAATACTCTTTGACGGTATTTATACATCCCACCAGTAAGTAATAGTGTGGTTTTTGTTTTTTTATTTCTCTTTGTATGTTATCAGGGATTGTTAAACTATTAAATTACCCTGTTGTCTTAGTTATTTATATTATCATATATTATTTCTAATTGTTACACTATGTTGATTGCTCTATTCCTTTTATGTCACTGAATTTTAACTATTATGTCTTTTAGTTTAGTTCAATTTAATGAAAGGAGTAGGTCCGGTAAGGGCCGATTTTGGCCTCAAATTTCACGTTCATCGACCGAAAGATTTTGGACACTTTTTAAACACTTACGTGTCTATTTAAATTGATTCAATTAGTTTCTGTAAAGAATTTTAACTGATTTAGTAATTAAAAACGCGCCGATTCAAGCTTAAATATGAAAAATCTACCAAACATGCCAAAAACCGTCACTTTTCAGAGGGTTTTTGTCAAAAATGAAAGTGGCCGCATCCGTGTTCATCCTCAACCTTTATATATGTTATGTATTATCATCAAATACAACTTACATTTCAATATTATGAATGAACACGAATGCGGCCACTTTCATTTTAGACGGAAACCGTTTAAAATTTAAATAAAATGCTCAAATTGTGAAGATTTCAGTAATTTAGCATGACTTAATGATGCCAGTAACCGATATATGTGCCTTGTTTTGTCAAAAAAAGCCCATATTTATGTAGCAGAAGCATTTTATTTTCCAGTAAATAGCTAAAAGATTACATTTTCATACTTCATATGTAAAACTGCTATATTTTAGGCCAAAATAGGTGAAATATGCAACTAGCTGTAAAACTAGGTTTTATACATTTTTACAAAATGTTCTTTCTTCAAGTTTTCTCATTTACTGAAAATCTATAAAGTTCGAGCATCGAATGCAATAGGCCACTATAAATTCTAATCGAATCGTGATGTCATTGGACTTAGAATTGAGTGTTTGTTTTTTTTTTTTTAAATCAATGGAAATGAATGTCTTTTGAATATGATCGTTTTTGGCTGAACCTATGATGATTGTCTTGTGATTGGGCAATTTTGGTCCCCCCCCCCCAAAAAAAAAAAAAATAATTCCGGATTTACGCATGATCTACTCTTATAATTGCTGGCAGAAAATCAGTTAGTGCAATGATGTTTCAACAGATTATCTGCAATGGTAGGAAACTACCCTCCGAACTGGGCGATTTGGGTATCCCGACGTTATAAAAAATCAGACCCGAGTTTAACGGATTTATCGTTATTTTTTTCATATTATTCCAAATTTTGTCTTCCATTCTTATTCAAATGAGTTATATCATACTAGAGATCTACTTCATTTCTGATTATGTATTCGATGCAATCTCTATCATAAGTAAAACATTACATCCACGTATGTCGATTCTTTGAAAGTTACGGACATTCCTATTGGTATAATGAAAAGAGTTACGGACAAGTTGTTTTTAAGTTACGGACAGCCAAAGCGTTTTTTCAAATCGTGCTGTGATCGTTTATTTTGTAGAATTTAATCACCTGTTAAGTTTAGGGGTTTCCCTAAACGATTAATACAACTTTTTAATTCAGTGGTTTAATTGATGCATCCATGGTATTGTTATTCTATAGCAGAGAAGTCCCTAACCGACGCAAGGCGGCTCCATCTTGGGCTGTGGGTAACTTAAGTTACCCACAGCCGTTTAAACACAGTGAAGAGGCTTGTGCAATTCTCGTGGGTGAAACGTCGACTAGCAGTGTTATCGGTGCAATAATTGTAAAAACCTCAGAGATACGAGGGTTATAAATTGATACACAAGACGGTAATTCCGTCTACATAAGAGACACTGTTGGATCGACAGTAGAACAAATTTGAACACAACTTTTCGGAAAATTTGTAAAATGTTAAAAGAAGCCATTAATAACATAGAACAAAGATACCCTTGATGATTTGAATGTTAACTAGCCAAAATAAGTGAAGAACATGACCATTATATTAACAATGTGTGGTGCAACTTTACCATGTTTACTGACGTCTGGGTCAAGTGAATTCAAACCTATATCAAATAAAACAGTTTAACTCAACACATATCGGTGAGTAAACTTACAATATAACTTATAACAATAATTTGGTGTTTCAAATAGGTACTAATACAAACAAATTGTACACCCAATTTATTTGTATTTAAAAGTCAAATAAAAAACAACTCAAAACTAACAAAAGACAAGCGAGCAAATGTTTAATACGAATAATATAAATAGCACAAGACTATTGTAGTTGTACTAAGCACATTTTACTTATTGATAAGATAATAATAAAAATTGAGAACGGAAACGTGGAAAAATGTCAAAGAGATAAGAACCCAAACAGCAGAGCAGAAAACCCGCACACGGAGCTGGACCCAAAATAAAATTGTATACACGTTCAGTGAAAATGGACGTCACACTTAACTCCAAAACATATAAATGAACTAAAATTAAACATTGTTAAAACATTGAAGACTAACAAAAGCCGGAGGCTCCTGACTTGGGACAAGTGCAAAACTACAGTGGGGTTAAACATGTTATGTGAGATTTCAATCCTCCCCTATACATCAAACTTATTTAGAATGAATATACACACTGAAATACGCACAGTTAAACTCAGTTTAAAAGAAGTCCGAATCCGATATCAGAATAGGTAACTAAAATCCTAGGCAAAATGACAATGATTTATCAATTGATTAAGTGTTAAAAAAGATGTGGTGTGATTGCCAATGAGACAACTCTCCACAAGAGACCAAATGACACAGAAACCAAAAATTATAGATCACCGTACGGCTTTCAACAATGAACAACACCCATACCGCAAAGTCAATTATAAAAAGCCCTAAAATGACAATGTAAATCAATTCAAACGAGAAAACTAACGGCCTAATTTAAGTACAAAAAAATGAACGAAAATCAAATATGTATCACATAAACAAACGACAACCACTGAATTACAGGCTCCTGACCTGGGACAGGCACATATATACAGAATGTGGTGGGGTTAAACATGGCTGAAAAAAAGCTGAATGCCAGTTTCAGACCTCAATTAAACTGATTGAAAGATTATTTCTTCATCATATGAAAATCAAGTACAATCCCTCCCGTTAGTTGTTTACTATCATAACATCATAAATAAAGGCAACAGTAGTATACCGCTGTTCAAAACTCATAAATCTATGGACAAAAAACAAAATCGGGGTAACAAACTAAAACTGAGGGAAACGCATTAAATATTAAAGTAGAACAACGACACAACATTAAAATGTAACACACACAGCAACGGACTAATCATTAGACAAAATCCGATAAGAATAACCAATATAACATCAAAACCAAATACATGAATTTGGGATAGAAAAGTACCGTGACACGTCTTATAGTAATGTGAATTCACACTCAAAAATAGGAGAAAACAAACGACACAACGGAAACACAACGTAAAAATGTTACACACACAGAAACGAACTATGATATATCAATGGCCATTTTCCTGACTTGGTACAGGACATTTTTAAAGAAAAAAATGGTGGGTTGAACCTGGTTTTGTGGCATGCCAAACCTTGCACTTTGATGGCATTGTTAAATATAACATTAAAATGACAACATAATAATACAGGACTACAATACAAATAAATAGCAGAACGTATTTGGCAAAGAAACACATGAATAATAGATAACAAAAGGCATCAGGTTTAAAATTCATTGCATCAAAAACGCGCCTCGTCCAAACAAGACTCACCAGTGACGCCCAGATATAAAAGTTCGAAAGTAAAAAAAAAGGTACAAAGTAGTACAGCTCTGAGGATTAAAAGTTGAAAAAGGTTGTGCCAAATACGGCTAGGGTTTTTTGCTTGTGATAAGAACATCCTTATTATATAGAACAATTTATGCTATTGCAAACAGTAAATTTCATCAAATCAATATAAAAGATTTACATGATAAAACTGACGTCTTAACTAATTACAGAAAACAAAACCCGAATACATAATACATTGAAGACCAACACAGAAAATAGACACACCCGACTCAGTGACAACCAGGCCTGAACGCAAAAGTCATAACCATGACGTCACATACGAAGTGGTGAAATGGCACCATATAACGTCATGCAGACATGTGAATTTCTGAAACAGCACAAATATGACGTCATATTTGAAAAATTATGTCTAAAAAATAAGATATAAAAAGGATTGATTTAAGATTATAATAGAACTAAATACTGATATTACATTTAAACACAATGCACATTGCAACACTAATCAATAACAATATATATATTTTATATATGTCTGGTTTGTTTTGAATCTAACTTCAAACATAAAAATCGTACAGATTACGTTGAACAAAATCAAAACTAATAAATGAAGGCGGTGATTAATTTTCTTTACCATAACACATGAATTTAATAGAAAAGACGTCAACCAATTTGACAAAATCCGATGAAAATTATAAATATAACATCAAACTAAATACATGAATCATAAAATATATGAGATGAACATAACCCGTATCTTACCACCGACTAGTTTTAGAATATATGTGTTACTTTCGATGCTAAGACCCCATGAGTGAATCCATACTAATACCAAAATATGCAATCATTAATAATTTGTATTATATCCTTTTCGAATAAGTCTGTTTAAAGGTTGTTTTCATTTAATCAGTAGTCTTGTTTTTAAGTTTGTAATTACACTATTTCCTATTTTGTATTTAAATAGTACTCTATGAAAACCGGGAAAAGACATAAATACGAATCATCTACTACTAACAGGAGGATTAGCTTTCGATTATACGCTTATAAGCTTGATGAACTGGATAAGGCAAAAATTATTGTTTTATGTATCATGCAATAATATCTACAACTTAAAAAGGTATTACAACTAGCCGTTTCAGAAAATTAAAGACTTTAGGTTGATACAATCGTTAAAAAGAAATGACCATCAGTATGCTATCAAAAACAAAATGGATGGAGATATACAAAATATTTTATAAAATATAACTATTTACAACATAAATAAAAAATCTATATTTGTAAAGCTCTCTCAGTATTTTTTTTTTAAATTTCATTAAGGTGATTGATGTTACTTATTGGCACTGAATTGTACATTTTAGTAACATAATATCATGTTTTGCATATAAATTTACAATCAAGAGTAACCATCAGTCTGTTCTAAAAACCTTTTTCGTGTTTATTCTGCAAAGATATATACTTATCGTCATTAAATTGAACATGCATCGTAAATTATAAAAGAACAATCTAGATTTTAATCGATATAAGTCTGACATCTGTATTTTTGTTATTTTTGAAGATAAAGTGTAGTTAAAGAGAGACACAAATTAAGATATAGATGTTTTGTCAATAGTACAACCATAGTTTAAGTAAACAAATTGCAATAATTCCGGAATTCAAATTTAAATATAAGATATAAAATACTTAATTTTTCGATCAATTCTAAATACCGGTTGGATCGGTCTTACTGATAAGTACTTATAGAAATTGTTTCATAGCACTTGTTTGACACTGATGTGTCGGCATTTTTACTGTCGTATGGTATGATTAGTTCAGTAGTTAGTGATTCGATATCATTATTATTTTTAACATACTTTAATTGAATTCGACGTTTCAAAATTATGTAGTAATTATACATACCAACTCAATAAGGCAAAGATGACCTAACGTTAATTTGGTTCTTTTATGTTTGCGTTTGTTTTTGTTGCACTTCCGTGTTTCTGTTGTTCCGTTGTCTTCTTCTTATAATTGTTGTGTCAACCTCGGTTTTAGTTTGTAACCATGTCGTTTTTTTTTCTCTCAATCGATATTTGACTTTTGAACAGTGGTATGAAGTAAAAAAAATAATGAACTCCGAGGAAAATTCAAAACGTTAATCAAACGGCAAAATCAAATGCTCGAACACATCATATTGTCAGATTCCTGACTTGGCACATTTAGGTTTGCTTGTTTCCTGATCAAAATGATTGGTAAACTAATACTAATTTTGTAGATATTTTCTCAGATTTTCAAAAGATTTGAATATTTCATTTTACAATACTTTTTTATACATTGATAGACAAACTTCACAAAAATGTTATTGATTGTGTTGGTTTGCTATATCTATAAGCACTCTTTTGATTGATGACTCTCTGCAACTGTTTTAAAATGTTTCTGGGTATCAACGTCTGTGTATCAATAAAGGCAACAGTAGTGTACCGCTGTTGGAATGTCATCAGTCGATTGAGAGAAAACAAATCCGGGTAACAAACTTAAACTGAGGAAAACACATCAATTATAAGAGCAACAGCAACACTAAAGTGCAACAAAAAAAGAAACGACAATGTAACACACATAGAAATGAACTATAAGAACAACTGTCATCTTCCTGACTTGGTACAGGACATTTAAAGAAAGGAATGGTGGTTGAACCTGGTTTTGTGGCTAGCCAAACCTCACGCTTTAATGGCAATGTTAAATATTACACTACAAATACAACAATATACATCGATACTATGTGACGGTAGATAACAATATGGAAAATGACAAATCTTTGATAATAATATTCTTGTTAAAATTCATCCAACATACATTTGTTTGTTTCTAGGTTTTTGTAACTGTGCTATGGTTTCGAGTTGTCTTTTATCTATTCTGTTATCACCGTCCCTTAATGTTTCTTCAATATTTTGAAACATGGACATCTTGTTCAATTCACTTGTTAACATTACAAAAAGATTGTTACATGTGTATATGTGCAAGGCTATCGACTAATAGGTAATGATTCTCTAAGGCAGATTTTGTACCTTCAGTTGATTCGTTTAGCATGTTTAGTGCTATTCAATGTTCATCCATCCGATACTTTGTTTTCTATTGAGTATCTTCAAAAGACAATTTGTTTAAATATTGGTCTGTATTATCCAAGTTTGTATACCGAAATGGAGGTATTTTACCCCTGGAAGATACCATGTTTGAATGAAATATGCTTTAAGGCATAAAATAATAACATTAATTTTCTTGATAAAAATGCAAACTATTATAATTTACTTACATTTTTGTACTAGTTTTTTTCTTCAACTGTGTACTAGTTTGGCTTAATATATATTTTGATATGAGCGTCACTGATGAGTCTTATGTAGACGAAACGCGCGTCTGGCGTACTAAATTATAATCCTGGTACCTTTGATAACTATTTGCCAATTGGTGAATTTTTGTTCCATCTCTGATAGGTTTAACAAAAATCGTCATTGACCTGCATTTTAACTTTAAAAACTAATAACGTATAGTTTGGTTAAATTTATCTCTACAATAAAGGGACATTATCATATAATATGTGAATGGAGTATTAATGTAAAACTTTCATAACACTTTGAAACAAGCCAGATTTTACACATTAGTATGTTTGATTTAAAATCTTAAAATTCACACTGAACGCAACAGTGATTTATACTGTAACCTACATGTATTGATACTTGTTTTCGTTTTACGTGTACCTGTATCACGATTTCGTACTCTCTTCCTGTGAGTTCTTATTTTTTTTTACATTTTTTACTCAAAATGATCAACATGTAGAGCAGGATCTGATTACCCTTCCGAAACGCAGAGAAAACCCCAGTTTCTGGTGTGGTTCGTGTTGCTTAGTCATTAATTTTCTTTGTTGTGTCTTGTGTATTATAATTTCTCTGTTCGTCTTTTTCGTTTTTTAGCCATCGCATTGTTAGTTTATTTTTGATCTATTAGTTTGACTGTCCCTCTAGTATCTTTTGTCTCTCTTTTATTCTGATATTTCATAACATAACAGCCACGTACTCCACAAAGGGGTTGTGGGCATGCATAATTGAATCCTGATTCTAAAAAAAGGTATTGCAATTCACACAGAAATTATTCCGAAAAGTTCATTTTGTTAAAAATGGTCGAAAAAAAACTTTTCTGCGATAAAAAAGTAATTACAAGTACAAAGGTTTTTCTTCTCGAAAAACACGCCTCTGGGTATTAGGATTGCCCCAAAACTTAATTTTATTTAATCAATCCTATCAACCCTCGGTGTGTTCTACGACAAGAAAAATCTTACAATATGCTTTTTTTTTATAACAGATACCAAACTATATTTTACACCGTCAAGGAAACGAGCTATCATCAAAGGAAATCCGTTATTACATAGTCTATGTTCCGAGTGCTCTAAAAACATTTCTAATTAATATTTAATTACTGAATCCGTATCTAACGATATATCTAAAAACAAACTTGATCAGGATGACCATGGAAACAATTTATTTCACTCTTAGGCTAATGTTACCTTTATGTGTAATCGATGATAGTAGTACTGAAATATTTATATTTCGTCCCTCAAAGTTTTATATTAAGATATTAAGGTGTTTTTTTCTGAGACAAGAGCCTGTGCATAACAATATGGATATTGTTTTAGCAACTAACAATGACAAACCTTTGATAATAATATATGTTTTTGTCCAAATCTCCCCCATACATTTCTGAGTTTTGTAGCTGTGCTAGGCTTTTCCAGGTTTTTTGTATTGTTCTTTTATTCCAGTTTCTTACGAATTTCATTATATTTTGAAACATGAATATTTTATTCACTTCACTAGTTAACATTTAAAAAAAGACTTTAGACAAGTATGCAATGATACCATTGACTCAGAGTATGTCTCTATATTTGATATTGTTTGGCTTTTTTCTGCACTAAATTGTTAATCAGAATTTTTGTTATACTATTAAGTTTCTCAGAGGAGACATTTTCAAAATATCGGTCTGTAATTTTCAAGTAAATGCATTATCATATTAACACTAATCAGACTTCTAACTTTTATCGAATGAAATTCAATAAGCAGTAATTTTATTCCATCGTCTATGTCCCAGATGTTCTAGAAAAATTTCTAATTATATCTAATTAAATGTTCCATAGTTTACGATATTTCTCAAATAAAACAGGATCAGGATAATAAAATTGAGAATGGAAATGGGGAATGTGCCAAAGAGACAACAACCCGACCATAGAAAAAAAACAACAGCAGAAGGTCACCAACAGGTCTCCAATGCAGCGAGAAATTCCCGCACCCGGAGGCGTCCTTCAGCTGGCCCCTAAACAAATATATATTAGCTCAGTGATAATGAACGCCCTACTAATTTCCAAATTGTACACAAGAAACTAAAATTAAAATAATACAAGACTAACAAAGGCCAGAGGCTCCATGAAAACATTGTATTTCGATCTAAGGTTAATGATACCTCAATAGTTTATTGTTTGTGATACTGAAAGTATTTATAAACCGATTGGGGTAATAAATATGACGTCACAATTATACTTAGTAAAGTGTGAGGTGGAGAAGTGAACATAATAGTCCATCAGCTAGTTTTCGAAAGTGCTCTAGTTAAGGAGTTTTAGTTTCGAAAATAGGTCCCCGCATTGATTTTTTCACTGATAAGTATTCCACAATATCCATAACGAAATTAGAACGGCAGGTCCTTGGGAGGGCAAATCATTACGATAAGTTCTAGACCATCACAATCGTGTTCTTGGCAATGGAAGAAATGTTTGTCAGTTGGGAGAAACAAAGTTACTCTTGTTGAATTCTCTGTTTCTGAATAGAGAAAACAGTCATATAGATTTACACTTGAATGTATTGATCTATTTGTATCACATGGAAGTATGTGCCAAAAAATATATGTTGAAAATGAAATAGCGTAGAATGGCCTTAGCTTATAATAAAACAGGAAGAAGCCGATAAAAAAAATGTTTCTTAATGCAAAAGCATGCAACTGACAAAAGTAACGTTTCCATTGATATAAAAATCTTCTGACACTGATGTGAAAGTATTGGCCTGCTACAGTTGCATATCAATTCTAACATTGTTAGTCTGAAAGTACATTTTCCAAATGCAGATTATTAAATAAGCAATTTATGTGTTCGAAATTTGGGGAGAATATTTGTAGAACACTGCCAGGATTTCCCGCCTATACTGGTTGTGATTCAGTAAGTGTTTTGTCTGGTAAAGGAAAAAGCAAAGCATTAGGCTTTTTGGCACGTTCTGTGGAGTATTCAGGTCTATTCCATCTTGGTGAAACCATTGAAGAGGTAGACGAAGAGTTGTCAAAACACTCGAGAGGTTTTGCGTTCTATATATGGCTACGAAATTAATAATATCGATGAATAAAGATCAGAACGTTTTGAAATGCAAAAAAAAATCATTCATTGTCATCTACTGCCCCCAATAAAAGATGCAATGCTTAAGAACATAAAACATGCCAACTTTCGGACGAAGATTTGAAGAACTTTCATTATCTAATAACCATGATAACTATTCCTGGAAAATTTATAATATAGCCAATATTCCAAATATGTCTGGAACTTTTATAATATATCAAATATTCCTAGAACTTTTATAATATAACAAATATTCCAAGAACTTTTATAATATAACAAATATTCCTGGAACTTTCATTATAATATCATGAATATATAAAACATTGTCCATAATATTTATTCTAAGAACTTTTAGCATATAACAAAAGTTCCATTGGGAACTTGCTTATGTAATATTTTATCATTTGTGAAGGAAATTGTCTTATAGCATTGGATAAAATATTATATAAGTAAAGTTCCCAATGGAACTTTTGTTATATGCTAAAAGTTCTTTGGAACAAATATTATAGGGGAACTTATATTCTGTCACATACCCACCACCAGCGTTAGATGCTTTATTAATTCTGATGAGCTGTTCATGTAAAGTTGGTTGTGCAAACAAAAGATGTTTATGTCTTCGACAAGGTTCATCCTCAACAGATAGCTGTAAATGCTCGAAAGCTTGTAGAAATAAGGGTTATCAAATCGTTGATATTGCTAACGATGACGACGAAGATGATGGAAATGATGATAATGATAATTCGGTAGATGCAGGTGACCAAACTGATGATGTTCTATATATGGATTGACCTTCTGCGTGACCTGTAAATGTTGTGATTCTGCTGTTAAAAAAATAAAAAATACAGAGATCTAGAAACCCTGACAGTTTTGTGTGTTTTAATATGTGAGTTATTTCGTGAATGTGATGTATAAATTCGTGACAGAATCGTGCATTTCTGGTTCCTTATGATTCTATGTTTATGTTTCTTACCTTTAAATGTTTTTCAACAGCCTTTAGTTACTTTATGCTCTATATTTCAATGTAAAACATATACCATTTTATCACACAAACTAGTACGTATGTTTTTTTCATTCAAAATCATGAATTTTGGAAATTACCCTCCCCTTTTTTACTTTGTCCTCTACGATTTAAAATTTAATTAAAAATTAGCCTGTGTATTAATAAGATATGATTTGTTCCATTTAATAAAAAAAAATCGTACTGATTACTTGGTTATGTTTTCATATTTCTGTAAATTCGTGTAAAACAAAATTTTTGATATACTCTTAAATAATTCCCCTTTTAACCCCTCCTGTCAAAAGTATAACATCTCTTAAAATATTCTTCAGACATTACTCTTTAAATTTATACATAAAATTTGCGGTACCCTTTGGGGTAACACAGAATTGAAATTTTGCCCTACCAGCTGATGGACTATAAAGGAATGAATATAAAATAATAGATGCATTCAAATCTGAAAAAATATGAAGGGAAGATTGATGTTGAAGATTCAACTTGTGTAATTTGATTTTGATTTAATTCTCTTTTTAAGTACATAAACTCTCGAATGATTGAACTATTCATATATTTTCCTTGGAATAACTAATCAAATTACTGTATACATGGTATAGTTAACATGATATGTTGTCATTTTTATTATTGCTTGCTAAGTGTGTTAAACAAATATTTGGTTATTCTGAAGGTTCTGTACATAGGGTCGACCGGAATATAGATAAAAAAAATCAAAAGGAAGATCATGAAAAATGAAATCTGAAGATTGAATAAATAAAAGCGCATGCGCATGTAATTATCAATTAGTTACATAACAAAGGAACTAGTCCAGCGATTTAGAATTATATGTAAAATTATATTGAGAAGATTTGTTGAGCAAACAATTTATTTTAACGCTGAATACTAAAAATCAACCGAACCACTTCATATTGCAGAAGCTGTATCCATTTAGATAAAATGCATAGTTATACGTTATCTGAGATACATTTGATTCTTTTTGTTGGTTTTAATATGAGCAAATAAAGATAAATATGGCGTGTATGTCAGATGGAATTAAAACTCGGAACAACCATGTGTGAACGTATCAGCTTAAAATGAGTTTTCTAGTCTGCAGCGTAACAACAATGTAGAAATATTGTGCAAACTTTTGTCAATTAAAATGAGATTTAGATGATAAATACTGCAAATTTATTAATTATGCTGTGTTATAGGATCTAATATACATTAGTACTATATATTGCCTTCCTAAAATAACTTGTTTAATGCTACTTTCCATAGCGTTCAGATTTATCTTGTACGTTACATTTATTTGTGGGTATAATAGTTCGTATTTCTGCGTACAATGTTGTAGTAGTGCGGGGTATATTTAATCATACAAAAGTTTGTTTCATCAATTATAGATCGAATGTATTGGAAACAATTGGTATATTTCTAATTCTGTCGAACAGCAATATCAGTTTTGGTATTTCTAGTATAATGAACATTGCATATGACTTTATAGGACCTGTAGTGCTTAAGTGACATTGAGCTGTTATTTTTTGTACTGATATTCTCAGAATAACAGTACAAACAAATAACAGATCAATGTCACTTAACATATCTTACTATATGTAACTGTTATTTATTACAAGTACTTTTGTCTGAATAAGTGCTGAAATGTATAAGACATAAATAATATTATGAAATGAAATTGATGGATACAGAAAGATGTGTTATGAGTGCCAAAGAGATACTCTTCATCCAAGTAACAATTTGTAAAAATAAATCATTATAGGTGAAAGTACGGTCCTCAACACAGATCCTTGGCTCCCTCCGAATAGCAAGATATAACGAGGCCTATACATGTTCATGCTCACTTTCCTTTATTTTATTTGACTCATAACCATTAGTTATATCATCAGATATGAGCTTAAGACGAACATTTAAACATAAAAAAAATCACAGGTCATCACCGATATACATTTTAACACACTTTCATTCGCAATAAAAGTCATACAATTGCTTCATGGAGGAATTCAAGTTTTCAATTGTATAGTTCTCTCTGCATTCATATAGAAGAAATACAAGTACTGGCATTCGAAGTATTTTATTGGTTTTTACTCGTGTCAAAGTTGGGTCATTTACATGTTAAATTTCCGTGTTTTTGGATTTGCTCAAGACATTATACTTCGCTTGACACTTAAATTCGTGGATGGAGACACCCAAGAAACCCACCAAAAATTGGTACCCCACGAACATAAGAACTTTTAAAGTAACTGTTATTCCAGTTCAAGTTAGGGTTCTCGATATATTTCACAACATGAATATTTTTCAATTCTCTTTTCTAAAAGATCTATACCTCTGCAAGGATATCAACTAAATGGTACTGATTCCCTTGACTAAGATTATTTGACTATAATTGATATTTGTATGCTTCTTTCTGATCTTCATTGTTAATCGAAAATTTTGTTCCACTATTAAGTTTCTCAGAGAAAACATTTTTTAAATGACGGTAGTAGATGCATTACTATATTTACACCGGTCAGGCTTCGACATTTGATCGAATGATATCCCACCAGAAGTAATGTCATTGCTTCATCTATGTCCCAGGTGTCTTAGAAAGATTTTAAAGTAATATTTAATAAAATGGTCTATAGTTAACGATATATCTCAAATAAAACTTTAGGATGATCATAAAATATTATATGTCGCATTAACGTTAATGTAAACTGAGTTAAAAGTAAAATCACAAAAATACTGAACTCCGAGGAAAATTCAAAAGGGAAAGTTGCAAATTCAAAAGCTCGAACAAATTAAACGAATAATTAGATAACAACTTTTATATTCCTGATTTTCTACATTTATTTTCTAACGTAGAATATGGTTTATTAAACCTGGTTTTATAGCTAGATTATCCTCTCACTTATATTTCAGTAGCATGTTTGTGATCAAAACAAATAGACAATAAATGTCAAAAAAGGGGTACAGCAGTCAGACGTGTACTACTGTGATTTCAGTTAATTTTGGTGATGCTAAAATATTCCTCAAGGGATTCATAAATGATAATGATAATGACGCCACAATTGTAAATCATGAGAAGGAGAAGTGAACATACAGGACGGAAAAGAACACAATATATGCATTCAAATCTGGGAGAAATCATTACGGCAAGGTTTAATATGCGACTTGTGTAATTTGATTTTAATTTAACCTTCTTTTAAAGTACTAGTACGTAAAAATAAACTCTCTATAGTTTGCATTGATTAACTATTCCACTTACTGTATGATTAAAAGATCAAAATATCTTGTCATTTTTTTTTTTTTTTTTTTAATTATTAATTGCGTAGCATCTAATACAAATATTAAGTTGTACAAGGATAAAGTATGAAGGTAGGTCGGCCGCTATATAGGGCTGGAAATTCAAACTGTAATTAGAGATTTTTTACAACATTCATTTCTTAAATGTGCAGAAGGGTACTCACTCTAGGCGAGGCACCGTAGTTAATCTCACTATTTCAAACGTACTTAATCTCACTATTTCAAACGGACTTAATCTCACTATTTCAAACGGACTTTGTTTAGTAATGTAAAATTCGGCATAGCTCTAGGAACGATCATATTTAGCAGGAATATATTCCTTAGGACGATACTAGTAGAAACATAGTTTTAATTTCCAGGTACTCGTTAAATAAATAGTCAACATACATAAATCATTTGATGAAATTGCAATAGGTATAAATCATGGATGTGAAGTTAGCAGCCGGTTCGTTATTCGTTATTCGATATTCAATATCCAACCGGCTGCTAGCAGTCGGTTCGATGTTCAAATTTATTCGAAAATCATTTAAAAAATATAATATTTGATAACATAAAAAGCATCATTTGTATAGTTGAAAGGGGCGAAAAGATACATAGGAAATCGTCTGATGACACCATCAAGTTGTCTTAAACTCTCGCTGTCCTCGAATATAAACCCTTATCAATGCTTAAGTAAGTTGCATATTTGTCTTAAGGTAGCACAATACAAAGATTTTATAACTCCAACTCCCAAGTTTTAAAATGCTGTATCTTGATTTCTTAATAATGCTTGAAAATTTATAAAAGTGGTAGTTTTGGATAGCTAACAGATCACTCTTTCAAATAAATGCAATGTTAGTATTATGCAACAATTATGTAACCAATTAAAATGTTAACTGTGTCTAAAATATTTTTCACCAAATTTCCACTTTCAAATGAAATAAGCTTCTGCATAGGTATCCCTAGAGGGATGATTTTATTATATGTTATTCCTATGGCCATTATCTACAAAAGGGTGTCTCAGATTTCAGATAGAATGAATAGAACAAATTTTACACCTAATTGAACATTGTCTTCTTTTATGTGGTTAGGATGTTTACACTAATTAGAGATTTATGAGAGAATGGAACACCATAGAGACAATCTGAGACACCCTTTTGAAGCCCATGATGTGTTGATTAGGATTCCGTTAAAATTTTCTGTATAGTTAAAGAGATGATAGAGCTAAATTCATTCAAGTGAACGTACCCAGATTTTGCCACTAATTACATAATAATTGATTACATAATGATTGCATAATAAAAATATTGCAACCATTTAAAAGAGTAATCTTTTATCTATCTATATATACCTCTTTTATTATTTTCTATGCATACATAAGAAAGTTACAGCATTTTAAAGGTTAGTGATTGGAAGTAAAAAAATCTTTGTATTGTGCTACCTTAATGATATATAGGTGTTTATCAATAAAACGACGCCAAAAATTTAATTTTATCTAATATTTCTTAAAACAAAATCAAAAACCGATCACTCTAGAAACATATAGAACTATAAATAGAAATAAATATGGAGAGCCCAAAAACAGAAATATATAGTGAAAACCTACCTGAGACCGCTTAAATGAGGGTTAAAGCCCCCTGGTCTTTCATAATCCCTGAAATTCAATAAAATCATAGACTCTGTACATATAAAGGTTGCATCAAAAGGATTTACCAGAATAATGTCATCTTCGATATCTACGGAAGGCTTAGATTGTCAATTTTGACAATTTTTAGCTAAAAAGTGACAATCTAAGCCCTCCGTAGATATCGAAGATGACATTAATCTGGGAAATCTTTCTGATACAACTTATATATATACAGAGTCTATGATTTGGTTGAATTTTGTGGCCATTGAAAGACCATGGGGTCTCACCCTCATTTAAGCAGTCTCAGGTAGATTTTCACTATAATTTTGAATATCCAACTGGCACTTTGGGCGCTCCGTATATATGGAAGACAGGAAATATATCCAAATTCCTTTTAGTCACGTGTGTATCTACCTATTAACTAAATGTCTGCATTATATAAGAAAGATTGAGTGATCAGGGGGCTCTCACTATTGCCCTGTGCCCTTTGTCCTAAAATTTTGACAATTTTTAGCTAAAAACTGACAACATAAGCCCTCCGTAGATATCGAAGATGACATTAATCTGGGAAATTCTTCTGATACAACCTTTATATATACAGAGTCTATGATTTGGTTGAATTTTATGGACATTGAAATGTAACACAATTGTGTTTCATATCATTAATTATTATTATTATTACCGGAGTATTAATTAGGAAATTCATTAAAAAGGAATTAATTACAGCATAACCGAACAATTCAATGACATGTACCCTTTGGACACTTAATAACGATCTGTACGAATATTATAAACATATAACCTGCAGCCAATAAATGACCATGTCTGCTGTGAAATAACATGTATCCTGCAGGGGTTAATTGTATAGTTTGACAATTAACCACAGACTAGAATTATTCAACATCCAGACTAATACGTAACCGGCCATCAGCTATGGGCCAATGTTTATGGACCACTGGACTATATAAGATCCAGCTTTGGACTTGGAAGAGGACAGCTTGGTACAAGAGATTGGTACCGGAGATTCCGCCAAGGTCTCCCCCCTCGCGGGTAGGCTGGAACTCATGTGCTTAATATCCAAAGTACTCTAACATGAACGAACAGTTATACTATACGATCACGTGCCCGTGTGAGATATTGAACATTCGAACAATTCAACTTTAAAGACAGTTTGTGAACATTCGAACATTTGAACTTTAGAATCTTTCTTAACTTTGTTATTACATAATAAAATATATTTATCCTATTAATGACTTCGTCACATAAGTCACGTTTTGATGCCGTTTGACCACGATCGACTTGGATTGTCTAAAATAACGCGAAGGAATATAAAAGGTAAGAACTCAGTTACTTTCATTTTTCTTAATGGAAAATCAAGATATTTCTATGTCAGTACAACAAGAAGAAATGGCTTTTCAAGGGATGGCACACATGTTAAGTAAAGTTTTTGATTTTTGAAGGAATTGAGGCCGTATTTTTAAAAGGCTGAAAATCTGAAGTTTGTTCACGAGATGTGGTTCAAATAAAACTTTTTATTGGGTGTTTTAAGGTATTATAGGTCAATTTAAAAATTATGAATATTATACACATTTTTTTTATCAGAATGAAAGGTTATTTTTTTGTGTCAATTTTTATGCGGTACGCGTTGTTTAAGAGATAGGATAGATTACACATATGATTCTTAAAAAAAAAAATAAATCGGGGTTTTTTTTGTGAAGTTTTAGAGAAGCTAGTTTTTCGTTTAAAATAAATTTGTAAAAAGATAAAATGTCTGATACATTAGCATTTTTTGTTCCGTATTTAATGGTGGTTTTTGGTCATATTATGGGTTTTTTTTTTAAGATACACTCAATTATTCTAGAAAACATATGTTGTACGTAAAATTAGTAGAGCACCGGTGTAAATTAAGGTTGAATTAGAACCTTTGGTAGATGAAGTTAAGGGTACATTGAGGATACATTGTTTGCGTATTCTAGCCATTGATAATTATGGGTTTACGTAGGTTGGTAGTGTGTACGCACATTTGTTTAGAGAAAACAAATAGTCTATAATTTTAGATTCCAACCCCTTCTTCGGTTGATTAACATAAGTGATGTTAGTAATTAAATGGTGCAAGTTTTTTTTATGGTGTTAGATTACGCCATATTTACATATTGTTAATAGGAAAAGAGATGTATCTTCAGAAAATAGCTCATAAATATGTTTTGCCCTCAGGGATTTACATACTAGTATTGTTGTGGTAGATTGATATTAAATTAAAAAAAAAAAAAAAATGAGACATACGAACGTAACGAGAAAATTTAAGTGAAATAGATAATTGATATTAAAGGAAAACTAGCTTTACAGTAAAATAGAAATTTTTCATGAACACTTTAATATGAGGATTATTATTAGAAATTAAGATAAGAATAAGGAAATAATTAATTAAGGAGTTGAAGAAAGAATCTTGACGATGTGTCAGTTTGTTCATAAGTAGGCATGGATTTTTTTGTTAATTGTTTTAGTTTTTAAGATGTTAATTAAGTTTTAAAATCAGATTTCAACTTATACCCTAACACTGAGCCGTATTGAAATGTATAAATAGGATAGGCAGTAGGTTTGAAATTTAAAAAAAAAAAAAAAAAAAAAATTAGATATATAAAAAAGGAAGGAATTATTATGATGAGGAAACTATATACTAATTTTGGAAAAATGTAAAAGATTAAGGAGAACGAAGTTTTTTTTTTTAACAACAAGGTGTTGTTGGTGTTGTTGTTGTCAAATATGAAAAATAGTCAGTAACAAGACGTAGTTGAAATTTTATCAAAGGAATCTTAAATGGTTTTTTTTTAAAAGAGTGATGAGAATAAATCTTTGGTCTTTATTTAGAGTTCAGATTAAATAATGAGGCACTAAGGTTAAAGAAATAAAAGTTTTACAATTGGTAACAAGGTAAAATATATTTTCTTTTATTAAAAAAAAAATGTTTCATGTGTATCATGTAGGTGATGGGGTTACATTAAATGATTGATTAACTTATTTGATTGTAAATTTATATATAAATGTATATCTTAAGTAATGAATAAATAAACATATCTTGTTTTTATTAGGTAGATTTTCTCAAAATTGTAGAAGTTGTATACAATGTTTATTTTTTTTTATTTATTTTGTTTTTGTTTTAACCAGATAACTGGATAGTTTTTTTTTTGGTGATTTATACAAAGTGTTTTATCAAATTAAGCTAGGCTTGAATAATCAGGAGAACTAAAAGATTTACCAGACGATTGATAATGAAAAAAAAGAAACAAAGGGGAAGTTGACAATTTTTAGTTTTCCAAATTGAAATAAGTTTTAATTTATCAGTGGGGTTAAGGTGCGATCTTCATTGGAATAGCCATACTTTTGTACTGTTAATTTATTAAGAATATATCTTGGTTAGCCAAAAAGAAGGGTGCGAGTTCTAGTTCTAATGCCACGAACAGTTGGCACAACATGGTGTCAACGCAGTTGGTTGGAACAGATGTTACTGCTTCCAGAGAGACTGATGTCTTTCTCTGCGCCATTGATCAAGGATGAAACTTAACCCAATGGCGATGTTATTAACAGCCTCTTAAGAAGGACGAACTAACCAGCTAGATGCGTCAACTACTTCGTAATGAAGATGATGATGACTGACACTTGTACAAAGATTTGCGCCCTTTCCAGTAGTTGATGAACATTATACTATGATGGTGACGGAAATAAAACATGAACTATGTATACCGAAATATTGAACTTATGATTAGAATGAACTATGTGTAAATATATCCAGATATTGGACTAGATGAATGTGATGAACTTATTATATTATGATATTGGACTTATAGAACTTTATAAACTTAGATATGTGGTGATGGTTACCGGAAACTTTACAATAGCTATTAAAATAACCTACAGGAAGAAAAATACCGTGTTTTATTGAACTTTCGTTCTATTAGGATTGGAGGCATAATATGTAACACAATTGTGTTTCATATCATTAATTATTATTATTATTACCGGAGTATTAATTAGGAAATTCATTAAAAAGGAATTAATTACAGCATAACCGAACAATTCAATGACATGTACCCTTTGGACACTTAATAACGATCTGTACGAATATTATAAACATATAACCTGCAGCCAATAAATGACCATGTCTGCTGTGAAATAACATGTATCCTGCAGGGGTTAATTGTATAGTTTGACAATTAACCACAGACTAGAATTATTCAACATCCAGACTAATACGTAACCGGCCATCAGCTATGGGTCAATGTTTATGGACCACTGGACTATATAAGATCCAGCTTTGGACTTAGAAGAGGACAGCTTGGTACAAGAGATTGGTACCGGAGATTCCGCCAAGGTCTCCCCCCTCGCGGGTAGGCTGGAACTCATGTGCTTAATATCCAAAGTACTCTAACATGAACGAACAGTTATACTATACGATCACGTGCCCGTGTGAGATATTGAACATTCGAACAATTCAACTTTAAAGACAGTTTGTGAACATTCGAACATTTGAACTTTAGAATCTTTCTTAACTTTGTTATTACATAATAAAATATATTTATCCTATTAATGACTTCGTCACAGAAAGACCAGGGGGTCTCACCCTCATTTAAGCGGTCTCATGTAGATTTTCACTATATATTTCTTTTTGGGCTTTCCATAAAAATTCTATTTATATTCCAAAATCTTTCTAGCTTGATCGGTTTTACACTTTTTGTTTGAAGAAATATCACATATAAAAATTCATCTTTGAAGATCTTTTATTGACAAAAATCTATATTACATAAAGACAAATATGCCAGTTAGAAAAGGGTTTATTCGAGAACAAAGACAGGGCTGTAACTACCTATTTTTATTAACGATTTTCTTTGTAAATTGAAATTTTAACAAATGTGATATTTTTTCGTTACTATTTGCACACGTGTGTCCCAATGCAGACTAGTTCTCGTTTATTTTCTTGTATCAATCTGTAAATTAATTATGACGAAGTAAAGCCCATATTTCCAAGCACAAGCTAGTGCTACTATGTTAAAGAAAGTTACACACAGCGTGTTCCTGGGAAAATGAACTGTTGCTTTATTCATGTATTTCTGCCTTATGTTTGTAGGTAATTTTCCGTAGTCCTTCCAAGCACAAGCTAGTACTAATGTGTATCGATTATAAGCACATAACAAGTACCTGGAAACATTTTGGACATAGGTGGTACCTTTTGAGTTCTTCTGTATTTCTGTGGTGAAGTTATTTCTGACTCCTCTCCAAGCACAGGCCAGTGCTAATGCTTGTTTATCATTTGCACATAACAAGTACTTGGGAAGATATCAGATTGATCTGTAAATCTGTCGACTTTGTCTTCGTTTTGTCTTGCTTTTCTTTTCCATTATCTCTTGCTGTTGTGATGTTAAACCTTTGATCTCTCTCTGCAAGCACAGGCTAGTGCTTATGTTGTATTTTCATCAGCACATAACAAGTACCTGGAAAGATCTGAATGTAATTTTCTCGGCTTCTCTGATGTTATCAAATTTTCATCTGTTTTTTCTTCTTCCTCTAAGATGCAAATTGCCAATCCCCTCTCCAAGCACAGACTAGTGCTAATGTACATTTATCATTAGCACTTAGTAAGTACCTGGAATGATCTCAGCTTTATTTTCGACTTTCTACATGTACTTCTGATGAAATGTTCGTTCTGACAATCTTACATCAAGTCTTTGTATTTAAGGGCTAATGTGTCAACAATTAATCAGTGTCATATCGCATCTCTTCGTTGAGCTTCTGATGTTTTAGAACATATGAGATAGTCGTTGAATATTGATTAGTGTCATAATTGATCAGGTCGATGTTTGTATCCCAAGCTAAGTTTTTACGATTTTGAAAGGGAGATAATCACGATAATTTTCAGATATTAATGAATTTATTTACGATTTTCTTTGTAAATTGAAATTTTAGCAAATGTGATATTTTTTCGTTACTATTTGCACACGTGTGTCCCAATGCAGACTAGTTCTCGTTTATTTTCTTGTATCAATCTGTAACTTCCTTATGACGAAGTAAAGCCCATTTTTCCAAGTACAAGCTAGTGCTACTATGTTAAAGAAAGTTGCACACAGCGTGTTCCTGGGAACATGAACTGTTGCTTTATTCATGTATTTCTGCCTTATGTTTGTAGGTAATTTTCCGTAATCCTTCCAAGCACAAGCTAGTGCTAATGTGTATCGATTATTAGCACATAACAAGTACCTGGAAACATTTTGGACATAGGTGGTACCTTTTGAGTTCTTCTGTATTTCTGTGGTGAAGTTATTTCTGACTCCTCTCCAAGCACAGGCTAGTGCTAATGCTTGTTTATCATTTGCACATAACAAGTACTTGGGAAGATATCAGATTGATCAGTAAATCTGTCGACTTTGTCTTCGTTTCGTCTTGCTTCTCTTTTCCATTATCTCTTGCTGTTGTGATGTTAAACCTTTGATCTCTCTCCAAGCACAGGCTAGTGCTAATGTTGTATTTTCATAAGCACATAACAGTACCTGGAAAGATCTCAATGTAATTTTCTCGGCTTCTCTGATGTTATCAAATTTTCATTTTTTTTTCTTCTTCCTCTAAGATGCAAATTGCCAATCCCCTCCCCAAGCACAGACTAGTGCTAATGTACTTTATCATTAGCACTTAGTAAGTACCCGGGAAGATCTCAGCTTTATTTTCGACTTTCTTCTTCTGATGAAATGTTCGTTCTGACAATCTTACATCAAGTCTTTGTATTTAAGGGCTAATGTGTCAACAATTGATAAGTGTCATATCGCATCTCTTCGTTGAGCTTCTGATGTTTTAGAACATATGAGATAGTCGTTGAATATTGATTAGTGTCATAATTGATCAGGTCGATGTTTGTATCCCAAGCTAAGTTTTTGACCATTTTGAAAGGGAGATAATCACGATAATTTTCAGATATTAATGAATTTATTTACGATTTTCTTTGTAAATTGAAATTTTAACAAATGTGATATTATTTCGTGACTATTTGCACACGTGTGTCCCAATGCAGACTAGTTCTCGTTTAATTTCTTGTATCAATCTGTAACTTCCTTATGACGAAGTAAAGCCCATTTTTCCAAGCACAAGCTAGTGCTACTATGTTAAAGAAAGTTGCACACAGCGTGTTCCTGGGAAAATGAACTGTTGCTTTATTCATGTGTTTCTGCCTTATGTTTGTAGGTATTTTTCCGTAATCCTTCCAAGCACAAGCTAGTGCTAATGTGTATCGATTATTAGCACATAACAAGTACCTGGAAACATTTTGGACATAGGTGGTACCTTTTGAGTTCTTCTGTATTTCTGTGGTGAAGTTATTTCTGACTCCTCTCCAAGCACAGGCTAGTGCTAATGCTTGTTTATCATTTGCACATAACAAGTACTTGGGAAGATATCAGATTGATCTGTAAATCTGTCGATTTTGTCTTCGTTTCGTCTTGCTTTTCTTTTCCATTATCTCTTGCTGTTGTTATGTTAAACCTTTGATCTCTCTCCAAGCACAGGCTAGTGCGAATGTTGTATTTTCATAAGCACATAACAAGTACCTGGAAAGATCTGAATGTAATTTTCTCGGCTTCTCTGATGTTATCAAATTTTCATCTGTTTTTTCTTCTTCCTCTAAGATGCAAATTGCCAATCCCCTCTCCAAGCACAGACTAGTGCTAATGTACATTTATCATTAGCACTTAGTAAGTACCCGGGAAGATCTCAGCTTTATTTTCGACTTTCTTCTTCTGATGAAATGTTCGTTCTGACAATCTTACATCAAGTCTTTGTATTTAAGGGCTAATGTGTCAACAATTGATAAGTGTCATATCGCATCTCTTCGTTGAGCTTCTGATGTTTTAGAACATATGAGATATTCGTTGAATATTGATTAGTGTCATAATTGATCAGGTCGATGTTTGTATCCCAAGCTAAGTTTTGACGATTTTGAAAGGGAGATAATCACGATAATTTTCAGATATTAATGAATTTATTTACGATTTTCTTTGTAAATTGAAATTTTAACAAATGTGATATTATTTCGTTACTATTTGCACACGTGTGTCCCAATGCAGACTAGTTCTCGTTTAATTTCTTGTATCAATCTGTACTTCCTTATGACGAAGTAAAGCCCATTTTTCCAAGAACAAGGTAGTGCTACTATGTTAAAGAAAGTTGCACACAGCGTGTTCCTGGGAAAATGAACTGTTGCTTTATTCATGTATTTCTGGCTTATGTTTGTAGGTAATTTTCCGTAATCCTTCCAAGCACAAGCTAGTGCTAATGTGTATCGATTATTAGCACATAACAAGTACCTGGAAACATTTTGGACATAGGTGGTACCTATTGAGTTCTTCTGTATTTCTGTGGTGAAGTAATTTCTGACTCCTCTCCAAGCACAGGCTAGTGCTAATGCTTGTTTATCATTTGCACATAACAAGTACTTGGGAAGATATCAGATTGATCTGTAAATCTGTCGACTTTGTCTTCGTTTCGTCTTGCTTTTCTTTTCCATTATCTCTTGCTGTTGTGATGTTAAACCTTTGATCTCTCTCCAAGCACAGGCTAGTGCCAATGTTGTATTTTCATAAGCACATAACAGTACCTGGAAAGATCTCAATGTAATTTTCTCGGCTTCTCTGATGTTATCAAATTTTCATCTGTTTTTTTCTTCTTCCTCTAAGATGCAAATTGCCAATCCCCTCTCCAAGCACAGACTAGTGCTAATGTACATTTATCATTAGCACTTAGTAAGTACCCGGGAAGATCTCAGCTTTATTTTCGACTTTCTTCTTCTGATGAAATGGTCGTTCTGACAATCTTACATCAAGTCTTTGTATTTAAGGGCTAATGTGTCAACAATTGATAAGTGTCATATCGCATCTCTTCGTTGAGCTTCTGATGTTTTAGAACATATGAGATATTCGTTGAATATTGATTAGTGTCATAATTGATCAGGTCGATGTTTGTATCCCAAGCTAAGTTTTGACGATTTTGAAAGGGAGATAATCACGATAATTTTCAGATATTAATGAATTTATTTCCGATTTTCTTTGTAAATTGAAATTTTAGCAAATGTGATATTTTTTCGTTACTATTTGCACACGTGTGTCCCAATGCAGACTAGTTCTCGTTTAATTTCTTGTATCAATCTGTAACTTCCTTATGACGAAGTAAAGCCCATTTTTCCAAGCACAAGCTAGTGCTACTATGTTAAAGAAAGTTGCACACAGCGTGTTCCTGGGAAAATGAACTGTTGCTTTATTCATGTATTTCTGCCTTATGTTTGTAGGTAATTTTCCGTAATCCTTCCAAGCACAAGCTAGTGCTAATGTGTATCGATTATTAGCACATAACAAGTACCTGGAAACATTTTGGACATAGGTGGTACCTTTTGAGTTCTTCTGTATTTCTGTGGTGAAGTTATTTCTGACTCCTCTCCAAGCACAGGCTAGTGCTAATGCTTGTTTATCATTTGCACATAACAAGTACTTGGGAAGATATCAGATTGATCTGTAAATCTGTCGACTTTGTCTTCGTTTCGTCTTGCTTTTCTTTTCCATTATCTCTTGCTGTTGTTATGTTAAACCTTTGATCTCTCTCCAAGCACAGGCTAGTGCGAATGTTGTATTTTCATAAGCACATAACAAGTACCTGGAAAGATCTCAATGTAATTTTCTCGGCTTCTCTGATGTTATCAAATTTTCATCTGTTTTTTCTTCTTCCTCTAAGATGTAAATTGCCAATCCCCTCTCCAAGCACAGACTAGTGCTAATGTACATTTATCATTAGCACTTAGTAAGTACCCGGGAAGATCTCAGCTTTATTTTCGACTTTCTTCTTCTGATGAAATGTTCGTTCTGACAATCTTACATCAAGTCTTTGTATTTAAGGGCTAATGTGTCAACAATTGATAAGTGTCATATCGCATCTCTTCGTTGAGCTTCTGATGTTTTAGAACATATGAGATATTCGTTGAATATTGATTAGTGTCATAATTGATCAGGTCGATGTTTGTATCCCAAGCTAAGTTTTGACGATTTTGAAAGGGAGATAATCACGATAATTTTCAGATATTAATGAATTTATTTACGATTTTCTTTGTAAATTGAAATTTTAACAAATGTGATATTATTTCGTTACTATTTGCACACGTGTGTCCCAATGCAGACTAGTTCTCGTTTATTTTCTTGTATCAATCTGTAACTTCCTTATGACGAAGTAAAGCCCATTTTTCCAAGCACAAGCTAGTGCTACTATGTTAAAGAAAGTTGCACACAGCGTGTTCCTGGAAAAATGAACTGTTGCTTTATTCATGTATTTCTGCCTTATGTTTGTAGGTAATTTTCCGTAATCCTTCCAAGCACAAGCTAGTGCTAATGTGTATCGATTATTAGCACATAACAAGTACCTGGAAACATTTTGGACATAGGTGGTACCTTTTGAGTTCTTCTGTATTTCTGTGGTGAAGTTATTTCTGACTCCTCTCCAAGCACAGGCTAGTGCTAATGCTTGTTTATCATTTGCACATAACAAGTACTTGGGAAGATATCAGATTGATCTGTAAATCTGTCGACTTTGTCTTCGTTTCGTCTTGCTTTTCTTTTCCATTATCTCTTGCTGTTGTGATGTTAAACCTTTGATCTCTCTCCAAGTACAGGCTAGTGCTAATGTTGTATTTTCATCAGCACATAACAGTACCTGGAAAGATCTCAATGTAATTTTCTCGGCTTCTCTGATGTTATCAAATTTTCATCTGTTTTTTCTTCTTCCTCTAAGATGCAAATTGCCAATCCCCTCTCCAAGCACAGACTAGTGCTAATGTACATTTATCATTAGCACTTAGTAAGTACGCGGGAAGATCTCAGCTTTATTTTCGACTTTCTTCTTCTGATGAAATGTTCGTTCTGACAATCTTACATCAAGTCTTTGTATTTAAGGGCTAATGTGTCAACAATTGATAAGTGTCATATCGCATCTCTTCGTTGAGCTTCTGATGTTTTAGAACATATGAGATAGTCGTTGAATATTGATTAGTGTCATAATTGATCAGGTCGATGTTTGTATCCCAAGCTAAGTTTTGACGATTTTGAAAGGGAGATAATCACGATAATTTTCAGATATTGATGAATTTATTTCCGATTTTCTTTGTGAATTGAAATTTTAGCAAATGTGATATTTTTTCGTTACTATTTGCACACGTGTGTCCCAATGCAGACTAGTTCTCGTTTAATTTCTTGTATCAATCTGTAACTTCCTTATGACGAAGTAAAGCCCATTTTTCCAAGCACAAGCTAGTGCTACTATGTTAAAGAAAGTTGCACACAGCGTGTTCCTGGGAAAATGAACTGTTGCTTTATTCATGTATTTCTGCCTTATGTTTGTAGGTAATTTTCCGTAATCCTTCCAAGCACAAGCTAGTGCTAATGTGTATCGATTATTAGCACATAACAAGTACCTGGAAACATTTTGGACATAGGTGGTACCTTTTGAGTTCTTCTGTATTTCTGTGGTGAAGTCATTTCTGACTCCTCTCCAAGCACAGGCTAGTGCTAATGCTTGTTTATCATTTGCACATAACAAGTACTTGGGAAGATATCAGATTGATCTGTAAATCTGTCGACTTTGTCTTCGTTTCGTCTTGCTTTTCTTTTCCATTATCTCTTGCTGTTGTTATGTTAAACCTTTGATCTCTCTCCAAGCACAGGCTAGTGCTAATGTTGTATTTTCATAAGCACATAACAAGTACCTGCAAAGATCTCAATGTAATTTTCTCGGCTTCTCTGATGTTATCAAATTTTCATCTGTTTTTTCTTCTTCCTCTAAGATGTAAATTGCCAATCCCCTCTCCAAGCACAGACTAGTGCTAATGTACATTTATCATTAGCACTTAGTAAGTACCCGGGAAGATCTCAGCTTTATTTTCGACTTTCTTCTTCTGATGAAATGTTCGTTCTGACAATCTTACATCAAGTCTTTGTATTTAAGGGCTAATGTGTCAACAATTGATAAGTGTCATATCGCATCTCTTCGTTGAGCTTCTGATGTTTTAGAACATATGAGATATTCGTTGAATATTGATTAGTGTCATAATTGATCAGGTCGATGTTTGTATCCCAAGCTAAGTTTTGACGATTTTGAAAGGGAGATAATCACGATAATTTTCAGATATTAATGAATTTATTTACGATTTTCTTTGTAAATTGAAATTTTAACAAATGTGATATTTTTTCGTTACTATTTGCACACGTGTGTCCCAATGCAGACTAGTTCTCGTTTATTTTCTTGTATCAATCTGTAACTTCCTTATAACGAAGTAAAGCTCATTTTTCCAAGCACAAGCTAGTGCTACTATGTTAAAGAAAGTTGCACACAGCGTGTTCCTGGGAAAATGAACTGTTGCTTTATTCATGTATTTCTGCCTTATGTTTGTAGGTAATTTTCCGTAATCCTTCCAAGCACAAGCTAGTGCTAATGTGTATCGATTATTAGCACATAACAAGTACCTGGAAACATTTTGGACATAGGTGGTACCTTTTGAGTTCTTCTGTATTTCTGTGGTGAAGTTATTTCTGACTCCTCTCCAAGCACAGGCTAGTGCTAATTCTTGTTTATCATTTGCACATAACAAGTACTTGGGAAGATATCAGATTGATCTGTAAATCTGTCGACTTTGTCTTCGTTTCGTCTTGCTTTTCTTTTCCATTATCTCTTGCTGTTGTTATGTTAAACCTTTGATCTCTCTCCAAGCACAGGCTAGTGCTAATGTTGTATTTTCATAAGCACATAACAGTACCTGGAAAGATCTCAATGTAATTTTCTCGGCTTCTCTGATGTTATCAAATTTTCATCTGTTTTTTTCTTCTTCCTCTAAGATGCAAATTGCCAATCCCCTCTCCAAGCACAGACTAGTGCTAATGTACATTTATCATTAGCACTTAGTAAGTACCCGAGAAGATCTCAGTTTTATTTTCGACTTTCTTCTTCTGATGAAATGTTCGTTCTGACAATCTTACATCAAGTCTTTGTATTTAAATGCTAATGTGTCAACAATTGATAAGTGTCATATCGCATCTCTTCGTTGAGCTTCTGATGTTTTAGAACATATGAGATATTCGTTGAATATTGATTAGTGTCATAATTGATCAGGTCGATGTTTGTATCCCAAGCTAAGTTTTGACGATTTTGAAAGGGAGATAATCACGATAATTTTCAGATATTAATGAATTTATTTACGATTTTCTTTGTAAATTGAAATTTTAACAAATGTGATATTATTTCGTTACTATTTGCACACGTGTGTCCCAATGCAGACTAGTTCTCGTTTAATTTCTTGTATCAATCTGTAACTTCCTTATGACGAAGTAAAGCCCATTTTTCCAAGCACAAGGTAGTGCTACTATGTTAAAGAAAGTTGCACACAGCGTGTTCCTGGGAAAATGAACTGTTGCTTTATTCATGTATTTCTGGCTTATGTTTGTAGGTAATTTTCCGTAATCCTTCTAAGCACAAGCTAGTGCTAATGTGTATCGATTATTAGCACATAACAAGTACCTGGAAACATTTTGGACATAGGTGGTACCTTTTGAGTTCTTCTGTATTTCTGTTGTGAAGTTATTTCTGACTCCTCTCCAAGCACAGGCTAGTGCTAATGCTTGTTTATCATTTGCACATAACAAGTACTTGGGAAGATATCAGATTGATCTGTAAATCTGTCGACTTTGTCTTCGTTTCGTCTTGATTTTTTTTTCCATTATCTCTTGCTGTTGTGATGTTAAACCTTTGATCTCTCTCCAAGCACAGGCTAGTGCTAATGTTGTATTTTCATAAGCACATAACAAGTACCTGGAAAGATCTCAATGTAATTTTCTCGGATTCTCTGATGTTATCAAATTTTCATCTGTTTTTTCTCCTTCCTCTAAGATGCAAATTGCCAATCCCCTCTCCAAGCACAGACTAGTGCTAATGTACATTTATCATTAGCACTTAGTAAGTACCCGGGAAGATCTCAGCTTTATTTTCGACTTTCTTCTTCTGATGAAATGTTCGTTCTGACAATCTTACATCAAGTCTTTGTATTTAAGGGCTAATGTGTCAACAATTGATAAGTGTCATATCGCATCTCTTCGTTGAGCTTCTGATGTTTTAGAACATATGAGATAGTCGTTGAATATTGATTAGTGTCATAATTGATCAGGTCGATGTTTGTATCCCAAGCTAAGTTTTGACGATTTTGAAAGGGAGATAATCACGATAATTTTCAGATATTAAGTAAGCAGCCGGTTGGATATTGAATATCGAATAACGAACCGACTGCTACTTCACATACATGTATAAATCAGAGTTGCAAATACAATTTTATTTGTTTCCCCTGTTCAGGACCATTCATAATGCAAGGGGTATATGCATACGTTTAGAACTATATATTAATGTACAAGTGTATTATTTATAACTGAAGAAAAGACATGAGAACATAGTGAATAAATGCTTTAATGCAGTTGAAACTTGTAAAAAATTACGGATAAACTGTCTTCATATATACTCCAAAGCATTTGACCTAACATTAGGGTTCATCCGTTTACAATCGTATAAGATCGAAATTAAGTTTTGAATACGCAAACCAGAAAATTGCATGGACTACACACGGAGCAAAGACCGGGTGGAACAAGACAATTCGATTGTACTTGTTTATGTAGTTTTTATGGTGCTACCAAATGTTGGTTTTTTTGGTGTAACCCCATTTTAGTTTTGTCTCATTTATAGACACACGGGTTTTACCTATTTACATGCCCTCTCTATGATGTACATGTATCCATAATGTGAGTTTTCAAAAAGTATAAGGCCAGAATTTTCAAATTGAAATATATTTATAGATAAATAAAATTCTAAACGAAGATGATGAAGAAGGAAAACTATGAATATTGTAATACTGACAGCGCATGCGTATGTAAACATCAATAACTTGCTTAACAAAGGAACTATAAGAGCGATATAGAATTATGTGTAAAATGATATTGAACAGTTTGCATGTTTGAACCAACAATTCATTTTAATGCTGAATACTTAAATCAAACAACTACTTCAAGAAGGAATAAGCTGTGTCTAAATTTATATAGATAAAGGGCATAGTTCTACGTAATATGAGTCTTTGATTCCATCTATGTTGGTTTTATTATGGTCCAATAAAGACAAATATGGCGTGATTGTCAGATGGAAATAAAACTCCAAACTACCATGTGTGAACATCAGCTTGCAACAAATGAGTTTGTCTGCAGCGTGACAATAATATAGCAATATTGTGCAAGCTTTTGTCAATTAAAACGAAATTTAGATGATAAATACTGCAAATTTATTAAGCATGTTGTGTTATAGGATCTAATATGCATTAGTACTATATATTGCCTTCCTGAAATAACTTGTTTTATGCTACTTTCGATAGCGTTCAGATTTATCTTGTACGTTAAAATGATTTTAGGATGTATTTCATATTTCTACGAACACGTTGTACTGCTGGGTATATCAAATCATACCAACTATAATATTTAATCAAATATACATGTTGTTCGAATGTATTGGAAATAATTTGTATTTTTCTAATTCTGGCAACAGAAATATTTTGATATTTGCCACACGCCAGGTCACCGCACGGTCTACAGCAATGTACTTACACACCATTAATCGAATAAAAAACCCTCGTCCATATTATCAAGAAACAACAATAAAAGAAACAATTATGACAGATAGCAACCAAAGACAACTAATGCGTTACAGACCTGTGGCTGTTTCCGGTAAAAATGTAGATGTAGCAAACCCAATGCCTAATAAAGTGAGCATACATGGCTCCTTGCGCCCTAAAGAACAATAATTGCAACACATCTTTTCTGCGTCCTTATGTGGTCTCTTGAAATGAACTAAATGCTATCATTATCTAACATATCCCTTACACCATAGAATCTTCCTATTGGATTTATTTTTTTAATTATTTTTAAGGTGTTCTCGTTCTTGATACACATAAAATGTTTGAGACAGAATGTTTAAAAAATTAAATAAAACCAGTTAACCCGTTTAATTGAAACAAACTTTATATATTCCTCTGTATAGGGTCATACACTTTTCAGACAAATATAGTTTCAAAATATTGTTTTGGAATTTCTTTTCTTTTTTTGTTTTACATTAAGTGACAACCCTTACTCAATGTTACTCAACTAGATATGCCCTATCCCTTCTTGAATATTCCGCTTGCCTGAATGGGCATGGAAAGTATTTCCGAAGTTATAAGTCGTTTTTGATAAAAAAAAAATTATCAAAACACGATCTAAAAATTTCAACTAAATCGTGATTTAAAGAACTTTTAATTATAATTTTTCTTTTCTTACGAAATCTTTTAAGTTATACATCATGTTGAATTATCTTTTAACCAGAATGATATAAATCTGATACATTTTTTACTGATCTATATTTACTGTTTAATCGATTGGTAAAACTAAATCATGTACTCTATGATCCCAGTTATATATTTAATATCGACTTTACTAATTTTGGTAATTAAGTTGACGTTAAACTTTCAACTGACGAATGGAATAGTGAAAATAAATTGGGGTATCTGGGGACATGTTTTGTAGATGATTGAACATTGATCTAAGATTCAGTTAACTATGTTGTTGCATGCAAATGAAAAGCAATGAAACAACAATAAAAACACAAATTATATGAAATTTGATCTTCGTTAGTTTAAGTCTGAAACCTAAATGTTTGGAACTAGTCTGAGACCTAAATGTTTGGAACTGGTCTGAAACCGAAATGTTTGGAACTAGTTTGAAACCTAAATGTTTGGAACTAGTCCGAGACCTAAATGTTTGGAACTGGTCTGAAACCGAAATGTTTTGAACTAGTTTGACACCTAAATGTTTGGTACTAGTCTGATACCTAAATGTTTGGAACTGGTCTGAAACCGAAATGTATCAAACGGGGCTGAACCGAAATGTATCAACGGGCTGAAACCTGAATAAAGCGAATGTATGGAAACTATTCAAACTGTTGTAAACTTTCGACGTATGAAACTTTATTAAAATATATTTATATAACTGTTGGAACAGGGTAGCACTAAGGTATGGTTTAACAGCAAACACTCACTGCAATAGTGAGAGATGTGGAACGCAAAACCTTAGCACTAACCCTGTTTATACAACTTCTACGGAACCGAAACTATTTATATTTTCTCAACAGGTTTCAAACACTCCACTTTGTTTGACAAATCCTGCTTCTCGTCTTTAAATATTAACGGTCCTACCTTTCTAGTCTTCTTCTATCAACGTCTCCGATAAGAATGACAATTTACACTGAATAGCTACCCACTATTTATACTTCTAACGCGGACCTCGAAGAGAGCACCCTAGCAACAACTGTACAGGTAAAGCGTCTGATAGCAACCAAGGATAAAGGGATGATTTTAGATACAGTTTTCAACGATAAAAAGATGATATGGGAAACTAATAGAGATATCGGAAAATATATAACTGTAGAACTATTATTATATTCTTAAACAGTAAATTCGTAACACTGTCAACACCAAGTTTTTTTATATAGGGTTTGGATACCGCATGTGGCAGGTTAGTCCTCTTTAAATATTAATTGACGACTACATTGTATGATTGTCAGTTTTCCTCCAGAAGGTTGGTGGTTCTTGCTGGTTTCGTCCATCAATACCAGCTGAACGCCAAGAAATATCACAGGTATAGTGCTTACATTGGCATTCACACCAATCAAACAATAAATTAACATATTGATTGATAAGACTATTAAATGCATTAATGCAAATTAGTAGAAAAATACATGTAGTTGTATATTTTACGTTAATATATTATTCAGCTGTTTAGTTGTAAATAGTAAAAACAAAACAAAACAAAGAAGGATCTGAAGATAGTATCATAAGTTGAATATCCAAACCTTAAAAACACATATGAAAAAGAGAGGCAAAATATTTCAAAGTGAATTCAAACTCAAAAGACGAGAATAAACTGACAACACCATGCATATGGTAAAAAAGGAAAAGACAAAAAAAAAAAACAACATCAGAATACAAAACACAACATAGAAAACCAAAAACTGAGACCCACCAAAAATGGGGACGTCTTGAGTGCTCCTGAATACAAAAATGTCCACCTCTTCGATAAAGAACAGATTCCAAGGTAACGTTTTATCCGGACTTGGCAGAAAATTTACTGTTGTTTGGGATTGTTGAAAGAAAGCTCACTTTTGATCTTTGTGACAATAGAGGAACTGTGCAAAATTATTAATAAATTCCAGTCCAGTATTCGGCTTTCTTTAATTTTATTTGTGTTGTATAGTTTGGTGTATGTCCCTGAGATGTCGGCACAGGTATTTCTACTGAAGAAGAATACCCGCTTCTTTGTCTCAGGTTTCAATCTAATCCTTGCACTGGGCTATTGAATGTCACAGATACACCAACAGTGGCAGAGTGAAGGATAGTTGTTTTTGATCAACCTGGTCTTGGTATGATAATATTTAAAAGGGTTAAAAGCTAGTCTTTCACATTTGGTAAAATTTAAATCAAAGAATTTCATAATTTTATATAGTCTGATTTGCTTTGAAATTTTTGCTTATGTATAACAATTTCAAATAGAATACAAAAAGGTTATTATTGATTTAAATTATTTGTAGAAACAAGATGTGAATATGGTTATATTTATTGTAGTTCTGTCTTTTAAAGGGGAAGTAATTCATTTATTTTTCCGAAAGACAAGACCATAATTAGATGTCTCATAAATTTATAACTATTAATAATAAAACTATGATAGAGTGAACAAAACATCCATTTTTCGCCACAACCTGTGAGACTTTGAAAAAGATCCACATTATGACAGAAAACTAAGGCTTCAAAATTTACAGAAACTATAGTACAGCTCAGAGTTAATATTGAATTCTGATTTTTTTTCCCCCTGCCAAAGTAAAATTATAGAATGAGCTATCTTGAAACTTTAGACAATGTGCTTATTTCTCATATATTTGTAAACGTTACCGAAAAGTTCCAACAGTTTAATAAGTTGGAAACTGCACAAGACCGAGCATTAGACATAGTATCCACACCGAGATCCACACACGCTTACGAAATTCTAGCGCTTCACAAAATAATAAACTAGACATAATATAAATTTAGTTTAAACATATTTTATTTGCATAAGTAGCAAAAGGGATTGGACACAAGTTATAACAACATTAGAGACGTCCTCTCCCAATATAAATATAAACACAAAGTACATTAGATAATGGCGAAAAAAGCAAAAAAACAAAAAAACAAAAGCATAGTAGTAATGCATGTAATACATACTTCAAACAAAAATTAGAAATAAAAAGAAAAAAAATACAATATAATAAGGAATAATAATGAAACAACTGGACTGGAGTGAAAGATTGTAAAGTAGAAATTTAGAAAGTTAATTGATTGTTTTAAATCTTTGTGTTATTCTGATATAAGATTGTACGGACTCAAAAATGTCTTTGTTTTGCTGAAAAGAAAGGTCATCGTCACCAGCTAACAGAAGCTCAATGGATATAGCATAACGTTCTAATTTAGAAAACAGTATTTCTCTTGCTTCGTTGTGAAAAGCGCACTCTAAAAAATAGTGTATACTATCCTCAACAGGGTGGCCACAGCTGCATGCCGGACTTGGTTTAATATTAACACGATGTAAATCTGAATTTAAAGAACTGCACATATTTCTCAAACGTGTATGATATAAATATAAATAAGTACTCCCAATTGTTTTTTGACGTGATACTGAAATGCAGAAAACTACTCCCAATACAATGTAGTCGTAGTCCCTCAAAAAAACAATCATAGTTTCTAATCCAACTTATTTTCTTTTACTAAGGAGCGTGGTTTGACCTTTTTCAAATTGTGACTTGGATGAATAGTTGTCTAATTGGCATTCATATCACATATTCTTATATCTATTATATGTAAAAATACCTTTCACGTATGTCAGTATAACTAATTTTGTATAGTGTGGAACATTCTCGTTAATCTGTGCTAAATTTATAATCACGAAGCCACGTCTAGCTAAAATGGTATCACGAGAGAGTGTCATGTATTGTGCACATGGGTTATTTCTTGTCCCAGCCACTTTAAAAAAAATGTGTTTGATCTTTACAAGTAATTTTTTGTGCAGTCAGTACATTGAATTAGATTTAACATTTTTAAGCAAAGAAACAGTCTATTTTTACATGTTTTAGAGGGATTGATAAGATATTGATTCCTGAATGGTCCAAAACAACCAAAACGGCATGTCCCTAGACCGTCTTGTTCAACATTCATACTCTAAAATATCGTAAAAAAATGTAGAAATAAATGTTATTTTTACTTAATATAAGTTCTTTAATAATTCAAAAGTATGTTTAGAGCCAACATATTTTAATAAAAAGCTTTTAACATAGGATTTTAATTTCAGAAGGTGTGTCCCTGACAAAATGTCCACTACGAAACGAAATCATTAAAATTTGCTATTAAACAGTTTAATAAAATCAATGTAATTTTGTTTGCAAGAGATATAAACATTAGGGTCTTACAAAAGAAGTGATGCTTTTGTAACGGCAGTTAAATTGTCGGTAAGATATTGAGCACATCAAATGGACTCTTTTTTTCAATTATATTCGTCCAAAACAAATAAGAAGGGTTAGTTTCATGTATTAGTTTAGTATGCTTTTGTAAACATAAAATAGGGTTGATGTCAACTACGAAACTGTTTTGTCAACTACGAAACGCATCAAAATGAGTTGTACCTTCATATGTGAAGTACTGTCTAATCTTTATCGATAACAAATGGTTCTCCAATTCAGAAAAAAATTAGATCTTTCTAGTATGTAAAGTAAACAAACTGGAATGTCTATAGGAGACTTTTAAAATTGCAATAAGATGTGTGTTTAGAAGCAGTTTAGTAGAGGACAAATGCCTCCTACGAAACAGTACACAAATTATGAAAATAATATCATTTTAAAGAGTATTTAAGATTGCACTTTTTGTTTACAAACAGGTCTATACATAGAGGTATTCAAATTAACTCTTGAAATAAAATTTTAGACAAGTTGATTTTCCATTTTTTTAAGTCTGAAAGTCACGCTTTTATTGAAAAACGTCCACTGTATAAGCATAAAATCTTGCAAAAGCTTATTTACTGAGGTCGTGAACTATTGCAAAGCAAATCCGTACACCACTGTACCTATTTAAAGTTTCAATTTGAACTTCCGTCCCTTCGTTCCAGGCAACCGGCTTTTTTGCAAAACTTTAATTCTGTATATGTATATAAATGATTCATCATTGAATAAGGTACTTATATAGTTGTTCTAGTGAAAGTTCGGCAATCTCATAAACTTATTCTTTAAATTGGATCCATAATTATGTGAAATATTTGCCACTGAAGATAAAAATAAAAGCAATCATCAATTAATCACTTTTATTTTGGCTCAGTTTTTTTTCTACATTTTATACGCATTATAACACAAGAACATTTTCTTTTTTACATCTTTCGCATCACTTAGCTAATGAGCATGAGAACATATCACGTGACTAAAACTTTTTACATCAGCAGTCAAAATGGAAGATTTTTCGGGTTTCTTGTGTTTATTTACATTTCTTTGTGTGTTAAATTTCCTTTCTGGTGTTGAAATAGTTAACGTGGAAAGTGAAGTAACTAAAGGTTTGTTAATTTATTATCAACATAGTTCATATTTGTTAAATTATTTGAAAAATAATAACTTAAATGAATCATGTGCATGCATGTTTAGCTCATTAAATAAAATAGTGTTCTACAAAAAGATTTCATTGTATCAAACTTCAAAGTGAATAGACAATTCAAATATATGTTAACTTTAATTTTAGTATAGTAAATTATAAATCAGAAATACACAAAATGAGTGTGCTGTGTAAATACTCAACTAATGATTATATCTGCACTTAAAACTTCACAAGAATGTAACCTTTGTTAACCTTTCACTATATGATTAGATTATATACAGGCACACTTCAGACATGACATACACACATGCATATTATATTTATAGTTTTATGATTACACAAAAAATAAGATTCTATCTTCTATATAAAATAACAATCTGTCTCAAAAATCAAAAACACATTTATCATGTTTATTAATTTGATATGATAATCCATAATTAAACATAAAATGTCAGAGAATATATTTAAACTTATAAACATGATAAAGGAGTGGAGTTTGTAAAGTAAACCACGTCCGCTTAGACTAAGAGAAAAGCAACTTACGTTGCAGAAACATTTATCTTTAAAAAAAAAAATTAGATATTTTGGACAAGTATATATTCGATCTCACCAAGATTAACATTGTATCGAAGACATCTTGCATGAACATTTTCCGATTCCATTCGTCTAGATCACCTTGTATCTTAATTATTCGCCTGTAGTTTTTGTGAAAAAAATAGGGTTTTTTTGTTCATTCTAGCAGCTAAAAGTTTCAGGTTTTAAAATAACAGGAGTTCAAATCTGATCAATTTTAATTCGGAAAGCTAAGAATAGAGGGTCATAATATATAAACTACTGTTATTCTAATGAGTAATATAGTATGGATAAGCGCATGAACACATTTAATACGTCAAAACAGATTAAATATTAACCTTACAGTCACTAAACACCAATGAAAAAGGGTGTCGTTTTCCCATATTATTCCAACAAAAATTTCAAAAAGACAAATTTTATTAACAGCAACTCAGAATTATTTCTTTGTAAACAGCGCAGTTTATTTTATCTAATCGTTTATTTTATCTAATCGTTTATTTTATCTAATCGTTTGTTAATTTCTGCATCATTTTGGTCTCTTGTAGAGAGTTGTCTCATTTGCAATCATACCATATCTTCTTTTCTTTATATTCACACCAATTTCTCTCTGTTTTCCGCTGATTTCCATTTTTCTCAAATTACAAAAATAAAAAACTTAAAAAATGTGATGTGGGGTAAAAGTCAACAAGAGCTCTACTTTACTTAAAAATAAATCACACACTGTCCTATCAATTTCGTCTCAACTCAAAGCTTAATTTGTAAATATATTATAAGCCCCAATCATACAAAAAAATATCTTTTGTAAGATAGCTCCACATTTCCGGACTTCTTTTGGTCTGATAATGTCCATGTCTTTAGAATCTTAAGCTTGCTATCTCAATTTTATTTTTGAAATCATAATAATTAAAATGTTGACTATTATACTTTATAGAATGTTATGGAACCCATGTTGGATTTGGAATGTCTGGTAACCAGGACGACCATTACGAATCACTCCGCAGAAGATTCAAAGACTGCACCCATGTGGAAGGAAATCTTGAGATAACTCACGTGGATAAGGCCATTAACTCTTCATATGACATTAGTTTCCTGTCTTCAATCAAAGTAGTGACTGGTTATGTTTTACTGGGACTGTTAGAAGTACAAACTATTCCCCTCATCAACTTACGATTGATCAGAGCAGACAGCACCTATAACATAATGGGTGAAGAATACGGCCTTGTGGTGGCCTTGACCTCTGAAGCTGGAAATGACCCTAAACGAGTTGGACTCCGTGAACTCCAATTACCATCACTGTTAGGTAAAATACTATTTTTATTGCATGTCAATTAATTGAGGGGGGGAATTAAGACAAACCCAGTCGGATAATCACTGCATAAAAAACTAAGACTAAGCTATACGAACACAACTTGCTTGCTACGGAGTAGATGGTTCACTGATAAGACCTACAACACAAATATATAAGAATTAAAATTGAGGATGGAAATGGGGAATGTGTCAAAGAGAAAACAACCCTACCAAAGAGCAGATAACAGTCGAGGGCCACCAATGGATCTTCAATGCAGCGATAAAATCCCGCATACGGAGGCGTGCTTCAGCTGGCCCCTAAAAAAAATGTACACTAGTTCAGTGATAATGGACTTCATACTACTTCCGAAATATTATAAAATAAACTAAAATTTAAAAAAAAATACTAGACTAACAAAGGCCAGAGTCTCCTGACTTGGGAAAGGCGCAAAAAGCGGCGGGGTTAAACATGTTTTTGAGATTTTATCCTCCTCTCTATACCTCTAGCCAATGTAGAAAAAACGAACACAAAACAAAGACCGTATTATCCATCATGTCTCTCAAAAACACAAACAAACGAGTAAAGTAGGAAAAACAATAATTACTAGACAAAGATTTTGCGTAAATATGAAATACATTTGAACTTCTAAAGTTATGTAGATATATAAAAAGGTTCTTATTTTATATCTGACCGATTTCTACAAGCTTGACCAGATTCTACCTGTCAGATTTTCCTTCTTTCATTTGACGTCAAATAGCCATCAAGTACTATTTGCGGTCTATTAGTAAAAAAGAAGATCCGATTATATATTTGTGTACTTTTACATTATCACCCACGATGTTTAATATTTCCAGAAATCTCCAAAGGAAAAGTGTTCTTCGCACAAAATCCTCATTTGTGCTACATAGATACAATTGATTGGGGTTCGATTGTTCCTGATAACGAAGGACCTGTGAAGTACGGAGAACTGGCTTATTCTGAAAATTGTAAGTGTGACGGGATACCTTCCCTTAGAAAATGTGGTAGATATTTAGTTAGCCCTAATCGGCCGAGCTAAGAAAGGATTTTTTTTTTTAGCTCAGTCGGTACACGCGCTGCCTTGTAACACAGAGGTCCCGGGTTCGAGTCCTGGAGGAGACGAACAATTTTGAAGAGAAATTCATGCTCTCCGGTTACATAAGCTTTTGATAGTTTATAAAAACTAAGAAATATATGTTATATTTTAGTATATAAAAAAAGACAGCTAAATTGTTTAAATATCCAATATTGCAATACTATAAAGTAAACCTTACGGTTTTTTACAATGTCGACGGTACTAAATCAAAACACAACTTCATTGTAGCAATGAACTGTCTTGTTTTTGAGTGGGTACTGATATTTAAGAGAAAATCGTGATTAAATCTATTTTCCTAGACAAAAAATTCTATTTATATGACAGTTGCGAATTAAATGTAATCTTCTTATCTTAAGCATACTTCTAGACGGATTTATAATTATCGTTAGGTAGCTGTCTCGTCAGTTGTACTTTTAAATTGCCATTGAAGATAAAGCCATGAAACAAAACAGCAGTTATTAGGTCATGAATTAAAATATATAAACCAAAGAAATAAAGAATTTTTTTTCTTCATCATATTAATATTTTTTCAAATCTTAAAAACCAATTTTATCGACTTTTATCTTTAGGCTGTGGGGCTGTTGCTGCTCAATCTAATGTTTATTTTTTTGGTTTTGTTTTGTCGACTGTTATTTTTCTTTTGGACGTTTTGGTGTCTTTGTATCTTCAATTGAAGTGTTTTAGTCTCTTAATTGATGTCGTCTTCCTTTTTTTCGACAATTATTTATGATGCGATCAACTGAATAGATGGATTTCTTTTTTTCAAAAATACGATTTAAGGACTTATAAGATTCCGCTGCAGTTATAAGCATTGAAGAAAACATTTGTGGAGTGAGCTCTCACTTTATAAGCTCACAACTTAAAATTGTCATTATATTTAAGAATGGAAATAGAGAATGCCTCTAAGAATTTCTAACCTGACCAAAGAGTCAATAACAGCCCAAAGCCACCAATGGGTCTTCAACACGCGAAAAACATGGCCCCTTTTCTCCATTTTGCTAGTACAATTTTGTTTGTACATATTGAGTTTTAAATATGTGAAAATTGTCTTCATAAAGTAATAGTTTACAAAACCTTGAAACGATAAATTTGTTTAGAAAAAAGAAATAGTTTTAAAGTATATCTTAATGTTATTAATGTTCTTAACAAAATAGATATTTTTTTACATATTAAGGTGAGAAGAAATGTGATACAGAGTGTGAGGTTGATGGAGTAAACCGTTGTTGGGGAGAATCTAGATTCATGTGTCAGACAGGTAGGCAACAGAACTTGCTTTGTTTTCGCTACATACATGTATACATAATGCATAGGCCACAAGATTTGTTTTGTATAGTAAAACCCTTTGTTGAAAATCTTAAACAAACCATGTATTTTAAAGATAAAACCATATATAAATCAACGATATGTGCGGCAACAATAGTCCAGACGAATCCTTACTTTGTCAGAAATGCTTGAATATAGGCAAACTACATACTGATCGTATAAATATTGTAACATGTTAACGATGAACAAAAGCGAGATAACCAGATTAATATTTTACCCAAAAAATACAGCCACGGTTGTCTTTCTTAGAAGATCAAACGTTCTAGGTTTAAAACATTCAATGAACATATTTTTTCTTTCTTTCTTTCTTCAGTGCGGAGCTCACATTGTCACTCTTCCTGTCCAGGCCGTTGCTATGACAGTTATATATTAGGTTGTTGCCATCCAGAATGTGCCATCGGATGTTATGGTCCAAGCGATTCTGATTGTGAGGTAAATTGTATGCAGTATTATTGTCACGTGATAAGGCATAGTTGTATTATGTACTTCAGGTTTTAACGAAATGATTTATTTACATAACCAAAAAACTTATAAAAAATCATCTTTAGAGCTATCAGGTTTATTTGTAAATGTCTGTGATCACAAATTAAACCAATTTGAAACACCAAGAAGATAATCCAAAAAAACAAACAAACCGAAAAACAAACGTAAAAATGACGAATACAAAAACATAAGTCCAAAACACAGTGAGATAAGACAAAGATTGAACAATCAAATTTACACCAAAATCTAATAAATTGAAAAAAGAAAATGTTGAATGATTGTAAATGAGAAAGCTATCCACAAGAGAACAACAGAAGAGTTTATAACCATGCAAGAGCATTTTATTTAAGTATTGAATGCTCTTTTTTGTAAATTTATTGGGGTGTAAAAGCGTTGACCGAAGTACATTTTTACTAAAAATGTGCGCACGGTCAACGCTTTTACAACCCTATAAAGTTACAAAAAAAAGCATTCAATACTTATAATTACATTTTTACCTATAGGATCATGAAAACACGCCTTTTATCAAGTTTTTATTTCATTTACCTGTGCACTTTATTGTGGGACCTCGTGTCATCATGAATGAAAAGTTTTATTGTGTGATACAACTACTTAAGGAATAACATGTGATGTGCAATCAGCCAATCAGAATAAAGTATTATGATGAAACATGCATCTAATGTAATTATTTAAAAATGCAACCCATAACAGTTAATCTAATCGTGAACTAACTAATACGAATCCCTGGTTCAATCTAAAAGTCCGGTATAGCCGTCTATAAAAAATATTCTTATATTTGAATTTTTTATTAGATGGAAACGATTTTCAAAGTCAGCAAACTATGAATTATTCAATGATTGTCATCATCTGCATTTCGGGATGGTTGATGCTAGTATCTTTACAAAAAAACTTTCCTGTATGAAAACAATTACGCCTTAAACGAATAAAGGGTGTACGTGAAGTGGAGCGCAGTTGGTTCCAATAGCCGACAGTCTGATAATTTTTATTTTTTTTATAATCATTATGTCTTACCTTGAAAAAATAAACACATTAAAGTTTCATGTACCAGGCTCACAGGGGCTTGTTATTTTTTACCGGTTTTCCCATGGATATCAAATCCAGCTAGTAGTAACAAACCCCTGTGCCAGGCTTCTAATTGTGAACGGCAAATGCACGTTTCTCGTACTAAAGTACATTATGTGTTGCTTTTTTCAGATGTGCAAGTATTTCCAATTCGGTGATAGATGTGTTCCTAGCTGTCCGGCAAATGCACGTAGACTAGGGCAAGAATGTATCATGCCTTAAAAGGAAGTCATTGCAATATACAAGGGAGAAAATTCATAGTGCAAATCGCATTTATCTTATTTTCGTATATGAGAATATTGAGCGGAAACAGTGCACTCTATTGAAAAAAAAACTATATTTAAAGACGTATCGAGCGATTGAATGAAAGATTTGAAAACGAGACAGGAAAAGTTGTATATTTATTAACACGTTTTACATAGATTTATGTTTTATTTTATTTTGTTATATATATATTGCTATAAAATTTACACATTGTATATACTATATCAGGGATGTACTATTCAAAATGGACCCAAAACATAGTTTTATGAATTATTAAAGGATTTTTAGGTTTAAACATTTTATTTTACACCGCGAATTATTATTCTTATTATTATAAATTTCTTGATTGGGTGCGGGGAGGTGGGGCATTGATTCAGATTTAAGGAGCCCCTGGAATTAATTGTAGATTGCCTTGCGATTTTACTTACATGTAGTAAATATATTGTGCATGTGATTCTTTTATGTAAAACTTGACAGATCTTATAAAACTTCGTACCATGATAGTTATTGATTTTATGACAACTGAAACCCGCACAGAATTGTCAGTAAATTATGTAATTTATTTTTCCTTTACTTTGATACTTCCTTAGGACTAAAAATATCTAACTGGTAAAGATAATGTATATGAAATTTTACAAATAAATGTCGCATATCTCAACAGTGAATTACGTATCCGTCTTTACACCGAAAATATCATGTTCATTCGGTAAATATTTATTTCTTTGGCGTATTTTCCAGTAATTTGTACAGTAAACACTGCAAAACAACGTGAAATTCGCTATAAAAAATCTGTTCTAGACATGCATAGGATATGTATGAGGAAAATATCACAAACGAACCACATGGATGGAATTAAATCAATCTCCCTTTCTCGACTGGTCGTTACTTGGTGAAGATAAGAACTGTTTGGGTCAGTAAAATCATATCACAGGGGGTCAGTAAAATCATATCACAGGGGTGGATACAAGGGGGACGTTACCCACCTTTAATTAAAAAATATATCATTGGTTTACATAAAATTGTCCCCTCAAAAAAAGCTACGCTCTACAATATTTCCGGCTCCCATATTATGGGGCAAAAAACCTTCTGAAAAATCCTTGATAACGAACCTGAACTTCTTTAGTAGCAGTTAACATTATGTAATCTACTAGTATTTAATAAAGTTTATATTACCGAAGTTTCAAGCGTGTACCTTGAAGTTTTAATAAAGTTATTTCAACATTATGTATTACCTTATTTATGAATGGTTAAAAATGGATTAGAGCTGCTGTTTAAGGGACGACATCAAAAGATCGATGTAGGATAAAAAAAAACTTAAATCAAATAGTTTGGGGGGGGGGGGGGGGGGGGGGTCAACATTGCTGCAAGTTTTGTTAATCTAAAATCGATTTTACATATATCCCTAATTAAGTTAATTAGGGGGGGGGGGGGGGTCAGTGAAAAAACTATGTGAACTAAGATTTTTGATCTTTTGATGTCGTCCCTAATAAACTTCTGTAACTTTGATAAATGTTTCACTATGAATATGGACGACATCTCTTACTAAACCTAGTATTATGTAAGAGGTAAACTGTGGATTGAATTTTATACTCGTACAAGTTTATTTGGCCTACGAATTTAAGTTTCAAAGAAAGGAAAATTTAATGTCTCAAAATTGTCATCAACACAGGTACATGTAACCACAATTCATACAAGTAACACTGTAGAAAAATCTTATCATAAACTTTATACACGTTATTATTAAAAAATTTCTAGGTGTCATCATTATTTTGCAAGTTTTCACACTTTGGATAAAATACGGATATTGGGTATAAACCAATACCTCTTTCAATACTATATATTACTTGCTATACTTTAATCTTGAGCCAGTAAATTTTAATTTTCATTAAAAAATCAAAAACACAAAACGCATTCTAAATAGTTTATATCCTGCACTTCATTTAAGAGATAACATACAAAAGCCAAAGATAACGTTTCCAAAGTTATTAGTATAATCTTTTTAATTCCAGATTTATTATATTAATATATTTCAATTTAAACAAGAAATTAAGAAAAAAAAACGTACATTGGCCTGATAAATTGGAGAATTACCATGTGTGATTTCATTACTTATGCGGAAGTAGGTACCAGTTAAGATAACAGTTAATACCAGATACAGATCAAGTCACATTCAAATGATTTTGTTTTTAGAGAATATTTCCTTATGAAGAAGGAAATAACACAACATGTATAGTTTTAATATACCTTTATATTAAACTCAATCGTCCCGTACATGCAGAGTGTGAATGATTGATAGATTGTTGTTTGCTTAAAATCCCAAAGAGGTAAATATTTCATGAATGTTCAGGACAAGAGAACACATCAAATACTTGTTGTTATGGTTCGTTAACGTGCCAGCACAGTGATCATGGCATTCTTTCTACAAGAGGTATTAGACATAAAGCTCAAATAACCATTTCGACGGAACGTGGTTGCGTATTTATACATCCCGCATTGCAAGCAAGCGAACCACTGAAGCAAGGGTTTTACAGCCGTAACAGGTGAAGTTAACAGAGAGACAATACTCATATACACAGACAACCCTGTATGTAAGGTGTATATGGAGCTCACCATAAATAATATTGTGAAAATCTATTTCTCCTTTTAACTTGGTTTCTATCAACTCTAGAAGATTTATATTAAGTTACATTCATAGTTGATTTATCCCCTTCCCCCGGCCGTCATCGGAGGGGCATTAACTGTTATCTTTGTCCGTCCGTACGTCCAAAATTGGTTTCCGTCCTTTAAATTTGTCTAAAACAAACGTTATGTAACTTATACACAATGCTTTTACAACAAAATGCAGATCAAGTACTAATTTCGGTGGCGTCATTTTTACTGTTTACGAGTTATACCCCTTTATAACGTTATATGCAAGCCGGTGCATCAACTGTATTCATTAGACACATTCTCCATTTATGTAATAATCGGTTAAGATTGTCACCTTGAATTGGTTTGAATTTTAATTTAATGCATTCCAAGTTTGTTGTAAACACATATATCATTTTCAAATTAACTTATTCAAATTGAACAGACTTTTTTGTGATAGGATTTTAAAAAATCTAAAGTTCAGTGATCAATCATAGTCTACAGCCAAAGAGGTTTACGAATAGATCAAATATTGTCCTTATAGAAATTTCTCTCAATTTAGATAAGAAGATATGATATGATTACTATAAGACAACTCTCCATCAGAGCCTCCGAGGACCTAATTTAGTAGAAGTTAACAACTAAAATAGGAACCGTATGGCCTTAAAGCATATGTGTTATTAATTTTATGGAAATATGGAACAAAACATAATATAGACAAATTAAAAGAGAGGAAAAGTTTTAGGTTACCAAGGCCTACCAAGAATGACAAATAAAACGTTATATAATTGTCAGTTAATTATGTAAATATTATATTTTCCCAAACTTTGTTATACTTAAGAAAAAATATCAAACAAAGATAACTTATATGGATACAAAATATTTGTCGCAAGTCCCAAAAAATCAATTGATACTGTGTAAGATTTCGGAATTTCGAGTCCTCAGTGCTTCTCAACTTTAAATTTCATTTGGCCTTTTGTTGAACCTATTGATTCGATCTACTTTGACGAGTCTTTTCTGTAGAAGAATCGCGAGTGTGGCGTACAAAATTTCAATCATGTATCGGTGTTTTAAAAATGTCTACGAATTACATATGTCTTTTATGATAATACTAGTATTGTGATGTCATCACTATGAATTTGTTTTATCTTTGATTTGCAATGAGCAATACGACGAACACTTCTGATGAAACAGGTCTTGAACTTTTTGTACTTCCGGACCACATGGGTTCATCTAGATATCTTGTGGGGTGCTTGTTGCTTATCTATAGTGTTTCTTTTTGTTTAAGATTTCAATGGACTGCTCAATGACTTTTTATAAAGAAGATGTGGTATGATAGCCAATGAAACTTTCTCCAAGAGGCCAAATGTCACTGTACGACCTTCAACAATAGACAAAACCCAATTATTCACGTTCTTTTCGCCATGATGTTGCTGTAATAATTTTCAGATAAGATTCAGCTGTTCAAATTCTGAAATTAAACATGTATATAGGTTTACTTTGAAGAACATTTGCTACATGCAAAGGTCATGGTCATCTGTTGTAAAGAAGTTGATATGGAAAAAGTTCATCTTTCTGGAAGACATTTATTTTGATATCAAGACGAGGATTAATCTATTAAATACAATAGCACAGCACATTTGTTCTATTATCATTTTGATTTGAATCATGCTTTGAATGTATCATGGTCATCTGTTGTAAAGAAGTTGATAGGGAAAAAGTTCATCTTTCTGGAAGACATTTATTTTGATATCAAGACGAGGATTAATCTATTAAATACAATAGCACAGCACATTTGTTCTATTATCATTTTGATTTGAATCATGCTTTGAATGTATCACAATTTCCTAAAATTAACCATACTTTCATGCTTTATAGATATAAAAAAGAAGATGTGGTATAATTGCCAATGAGACAACTCTCTACATGAGACCAAATTACACAGAAATCAACAACTATAGATCATCGTGGGGCCTTAAACAATGATCAAAGCTTATACCGCATAATCAACTATAAAAGAAAAACTAACGGCCTAATTGATGTTCAAAAAAAGTTTGTTCATTTAGATTTTATACAGTATCGCCGGCTTGTTCTTGGTATACACGGCACATATATACCAGTTATTTCAGGGCGTGTTCCTATCATGAATTAGATGAAATAGTGTTGCTACCTACATGTACAAGACTAAAGTAAGCTATTCAACTAACAGCCAGAACTCCCTTTATGTACTTTAAAGTACACGAGCACGTAATTATTCCAACGTATATGAAAATATCTGACATACGGGAAAACGACTGGTTTAGAAAATATCATCAGTCAGCTGTTACCCTTATTTAAATAAACTAATCTCAGCAACTCAAGAATCGGGAACTGGTATAGAGATGTGATTTTTAAAAGATAAATACGATTTTATTGTGACGTAATCGAAGATTATCGACCACACCGAACGTTATCTTGGTATTTATGAATTGTCCTGCTGACGAATGGTTTGATAAATGAATTTTTCCTGATAACGTTTTTATCATAGTTTAACTATAGTTTGGGTGTGGGTCTAATAAATCTGTGTATGAAAATAGGACTTCAATTTATTGAGGACAGTACAACGGAAAAATCTGGATTGCTTAATGTTTACATGTAAGTATATAACGGATATTTAGCTAAGGATTAATTTCGTAAATATTATGTGACCACAATCATGACCGACGTTAGAATTACATGAATAGTACAATAAGCAGCAAGTAATCCAATTGTCTGAATGGCCGAAATGTGTAATCTTATTTCCGGTACAAAATGTTGTTTTGTCACAACTGATGCCAGTAACAGTCATTCCGACATGTGAAATGTTTTTGTATCAAAAACCAAAACCGGAAGCTTTCATTATTCTATCATTTGTATGTAACTCCCATAAATATAGTGAACGTAATGGCATTTATTACAATCAACTTATAAGACCATAATAAAAAAAAAGCATATAGATGAGGGCTGTTGAAAAATTTATCGTAGTGGGAGATGTGAGGCAATCAAATTAAATGTGGTAAATTTGCATTTGCATTATAATTTGTAAGAATTATAGGTATAATGAAATTATGATATTATTGGTTAATAGGATTAACTTCGGTCATAAGAATTATAGGCATAATGAAATTATGATATTATTGGTAGTTGGGGTCTAAAAAGGTGCCTCCTTTGCATTTTATTCAGTATCAGTCCTTAGAAAAAGATTTTGTCACTTCTGTTTGTTAAAGAAGAAAGGCGAAGATCAGTATTGTACCCGCCATCTATTTCAATTCGTATTTGAATAAATGTTAAGCTGCATTTCATATGTACATGCAATGTACGAATGTATAATACTTGAAAAAGTTATTAAAATTTACACTGGTTTTAAAAACACGAACATAACAAGACCCCTTATACTTATGAAGATAATAATGTTTGTATAGGAACATAAATGTGTGCTTTAATCGTGTTGCACTAGATAAAACCAATTTCCAAACATGATATGAATTGATTATGCTTGATGAAAAAAAGTCATGATACAAGCAACTGTTACAGTCTGTATTTTTTTGCAAATTTCTTATCGGAGTGATTAAAATGAAAAGTAATAGAATTGAGAATTTAAAAGAGACAACAACCCGAACAAAGAGTAGACATTATTAGATGGTCACCAATGTGTAATCAACTCACAGGATGCATGCTTAAGCTGGTCCCTAAACGATGTATACTAGTTCAGCGAAATGGACGTCATACTAAACTCTGAAACATATAGTTGGACAAAAAATTAAAAAAAATAAACACACATACTGTACACGGTCAACAAATGCTAGAGGTTCCTGCCTTGGCATAGTTGCTTAAGTGAGGCGGGATTAATTGACATTTTTTTTAGATGTCAATTCTCCCCTGTACATCTAGCCAATGTTAAATAAACAATACGTACTTACGTCCCGAGTCCTAAGTTAGAAAAGGAAACAGAAAAAAGTTTAGCAAAATAACAACAATCAACATGATGATCGAAGATCGTGTCTTCAAATAAGTATGTCACACACTACTACAGAAAACTCATTCATTATAGACAAATTACGACTTTTATATATTTTGACTTTTACAGGACACACTTGTAGAACAACACAATGAATACCAGATGTAAGTTTCTAGCTATGAAAATTGTTTTATGCCTTAATCTTATGTGAATTTTAAATATAAACAAGAATATGTGGTATGATTGCCAATAAGAAAATTCTTCACAAGAGACCAAATGACACAGAAATTAACAACTATAGGTCACCGTACAGCCTTTTACAATGAGCAAAGCCCATACCGCATAGTCAGCTATTAAAGGCCCTGAAATGACAAATGTAAAACAATGCAGAGAAGAACGGGTTGTTGTCTCTTTGACACATTCCCAATTTCCATTCTCACTTTTATTAATCATAAAAAAAAAATGTAGCATAGCAACAATCGACAACCACTGCAATACAGGCTCCTCACTTGGGACAAGCACATGCATACAGAATGTGACGAGGTTAAACATGCGGACGCCAAATCCTCTCTCTTACCTTAGAAAACGCAATAAATAAATAGATAAAAAAACTTAATAAAAAAACCCCAGTTAGAACTGTTATCATCATATTTTTTTTATAAATCACGGATAATTCACGACCGGACTTTACAGCGAAATTCGTTATTAAACGATTCTATTTTAATGAGCGAAATTCGTTATTTGACGATTCAATTCAAATATGTAATATTGGTATACATGTACACCATTTTGAAATTATATGTCAAAATGACGAAAAGCTTATATTTTCTCCCTTAAATGTAATGATATTATGGCGCTTAAAATGATATTCAGTTTTTACACAGTTGCGAGCATTAATTTTTATTTTCAATCATCGGGTACATTGTAACATAGAAACCGCACTGAAATGCAAAAACATGCATATTAAAAAAGAGATACCCAACTCTCGGAAAATAAATTCGCTGTTAAAAATCATTGTCATAATATAGAACCGCCCGAGTGAGATTGCAAACGATAAAAAAAAAACTAAAAAGTTATACATTTTGTACCTAATTTCAAACCTCGAAAGTTTAGCTGCTGCTGCAAACAAATACTCTAGAAAATATCGTTTTGCTCAATGTTGACAAGCATAGTTTCACGCAAATAATTACAAACAAATAATAAGATGTATGTTCAATTGTTGTTCATAAATATGGTAAACAGTCTGATATAGTAAATCTGTCATTTTCAGTTATTACAATCATAAGCAGCATTGCTTTAGTAAGTGCTACTTTGTCATCAGGAACAAGCACACCTAGTTCTGCCACGGTAGGAGGAAGCACGTCAACACCAAAACAATCAACGAACAATCCAACATCTGCTTCTAGTTCTTCTACCACTCCTGTCATACCCGAAACAAAAACGCCATCGCATTTATCCACAACACTTATAATTAAAAGTACTACAGTTGATGTTCATGCAACAACCATTTCCAATTCACCGTCAAGCAGTTCAAAAAAAGATTTAACGAGTAAGAATCATCAAACAAGTGCTCCTCAAAGCATAAGTTCTAATGCACCAACTCAAAACCCTAACTTAACGACGCCACCAACAGCTGCGAATTCTAAAACAAAAAAATTGACGCAGCAACCAGTCGGACCAAGAACAACTTTAAATCCAGTTTCAAGTAACACAACGACAACACCCGTACCTGATACAACAACAGAAGAGACAGTAGAAACCACAGGTAAATACACATTTTAGAAAATTACAAACCATGGCTGAATTTTAAACGTTATCATGGCAACTAAATCATTAAGGTCGTTTTAAATTTATATGTATTACGATTTATTATCGGAGACACACAGTCGTCTCAGTGGAATCTTTGACAAACGAGACGATTTTTATTTTGAAATTATCAACCCCCCCCCCCCCTCCTTAGTATCATTATACCATCTTCACCAGCATCTGAGCAGAAAGTTGATAAATCAGGGGTGTGTCAAAGAATGTTTACTTTAACTGTTTCGTCTGTTTTATATGATATCTATTAGACGTGATATTGTACTTATACATCCCGTCATTGTGTCACTGTTCTATGATAATTTTTTGTATTCTTGTCTTTCATTTTGGCTAATATGCGTTGTCTATATGCCTTGAGTGTTTCTTTTGTTCCATGACGTGGCTCTGTACTTATACATCCCGTCATTGAGTTATTGTGCTATGGTCATTTCTTGTAGTCTTGTCTTTCAATTTAGCTAACGGGCTTTGCAAGTTTGTTTCTATGCCTTTTGTGCTCTTTGTTACATATTTGTCTCTTTTCATAGTGATTCATTTTATAGCACAATGTTGACTGGTGTTACCCAAGTTTTGACATTTTGACCCTTTTATGTCTGCTTGTTTTGTTCACACGTCGTTGTCAATATAATGGGATTTTATACGACTGTCAAACACGTGAGAGGTTTATAAAACCAGGTTTTATTAACAATTTTCTTCTTAACAAAATGCCTGTACCAAGTCAGGAATGTGACAGTTGTTATCTATTAATGTGATGTGTTTGATCATTTGATCTTGCAATTTGGTTAGGGAGTTTCCGTTTTGAGGCTAATCACCGGAATTTAACCAATATTGAGTCATAAGAATAGTGACACGAAAGGAGCAGAATCGCTTACTCTCCTTAAAAATATGAGTTCGATCCTAAATTTGATGGGGTTATCCTTCATTTGCATAAGTTTCCTTTAAAGTATTTTGTTATTATTATTTATCTTTGCGTCTTTTTTTGTATTTTTTGCATTGGGGTTGCTCTTTTCATTAAACAAATAAATTTGTACTGCCCCTTTATATGTCCTCTCTCTCTCACGATTTGTTTTAAATTGGAAAGCAATCGTGTGAACATTCTTGTAAAATGAATATTTTTTGTTGATCTCTATGTATTGTTTCTCTTCTTAAGTGTCATTATGTTGCTTTCTAATTGTTCGTAATTCTAACATACCATTTTATTCTTATCATTTAAATTGGTATTAGCTTTGTTTCAAATGAGAAACTGTATGGAAACCATTTCAATTGACTTGACATATGCATAGTTGACTAAATTGGAATAAGGACGTTGCATATGGCTCTAAGGATTAAGTGCAAATCTGGTGAAACTTAGAAAGAAGAAAATGGTTCTCTGTACGAAAAAAAATCCTTAACTCGTGCGGCGTTTCGACCGATTTAATGAAGTCATCTTTTTTGTTACACGTACGTGATTTTTTGTAAACAACACTTTCGCGTGAATATCTAAAATCACTATAACGATTAAAAATAAATACCAAAATACTATCGCCTTGATTTTTTTTAGCTTTTCTATGTAATTGTTCAAAATATCTAACAACATCTACGGCCTCAGGCAGCAGGCCAAATTCAACCACAGCTACGTCATCGCAAGTTGCTACGAAAACACCGACAAATATGTCATTAACAACAAATGAGCAACCAACAACGAATGTGCTACCAACAACAAATGTGCAACCACTAACACATGCACCATCATTAACAAATGCAACAGAAACAACAAATGCGATTGAAATAACAAATGCGACAGAAACAACAAATGTGGCAGAAACAACAAATGTGGAAGAAACAACAAATGCGGTGGTAACAACAAATGTGGCAGAAACAACAAATGATGCAGAAACAACAAATGCGACAGAAACAACAAATGCGACAGAAACAACAAATGCGACAACAACAGCAAATGTGCCATCAACAACAAACGCGACAACAACAATGAATGCGCCATCATCAACAGGTACATTATCCTCAACATCTAAAGCTAAAACACTACCTAGAAGAAGACGCCGAGGTGTTGTTGATGTTGAGGTTGGCAAGATTCAATCGGAAGATATAAGTGAATTGTATGACGATATAAAATCATTAAATGAACATTGTATGGAATTATGTAATATAACAATAAAGAAAACAACAACAGAAAGGCCAACAACTACCACACCAAAACCAACGACCACTACACCAAGGCATAGATCTATTGATTTAAGTAAGAAATATATTGTTTAAGACAAATTAGCAAAAATCATGACACTAGAATATATGCATCTCAAATTTAAAAAGTTGACATACTTTAAACGACAAACATTGGTTGGATTTGTGGTAGTTCTTTGACAGTTCGTACTATATGCCAATTAGACAGTCGTTTCACTAAGCTATACATATCGTCATTTTGAACAGTAAAAGAATGGTAACCATTGCACGATTTCAGATTGAATGAACATGAATTTGGAAATCAACAAGTTTTCATCAAGTGTTTTGCATCACACTCACATATGATAAATATTTTGTTTCGCGACTTATCTGTACAATGTCAGCGAAAATTTGTTCTCTTATCAAACATTATTCTATAGAATGTTATAAGTGAACCAATTTTATTGGCATCCCGATTTTTTCCGTAATGTTTTGTAATTTGCTTTATATCCTTAAGCAGTATAAGAACAGGTACTTGTTTCTATCCATAGGAAGGTCGGCTATCCATATAAATAGAAGCTTCCATATAAATAGAAGCTTCTATTTATATGGATAGTCGACCTTCCTATGGATAGAAACAAGTGCCTGTGAGTATTAGATGTATATAAATGATCAATTCGGTCGAATAGCATGAATGCCTCAATCATTTTTTTACACAGAAAACAGTACTATTACACATAAGTTTCCATGAATCTGTACCTCGTATGTGTATCTCCTATAATTCGTCATTCGAAATTATTATTTTTTGTTCACTTTCTTATTACTAAAATATGGAACACCTTGCATTTTTTCAGGCGGTAAATTGGTGGTGCTTCGATTAGTCATTGTTGTTAATGAAACTTTTACAAAAGAAATGGGAAACAAGAGTTCTTCAGTGTACCCCAAATTAGTCAAACAGTACAAAACATCGGTAAGCTAATATATATCATAATTATAATATATATCGTATTTTACATCATAAATTATAAAAGATGAAACAAAAATTAAGGACTTTATTAAATTACGTTTGAAAGACAAATAAATGAGCAAGGGTGTAAAGATATGTCAGAAACTTGTCGGCAAGAGATCATTTGTATACTGAACAATTTGGTACCTTAGCCATTTAACAAACTTTAAGACTAAAATGGGATATGGAGTATATCTAAACGATGTACAGTACCACAACAAAAAATAGGATACAACTAAAACTTACATAGATATAAGAAGATATGGTATGAATGCCAATGATACAACTCTCCATCCAAGTCACAATTCATAAAAGTAAACCATTATAGGTCAAAGAACGGCCTTCGACACGGAGCCTTGGCTAACACCACACAGCAAGCTATAAAGGTTTCCAAAAATGTTTATATGAAGATATATAATAAACATTTGTATTTAAGGGCCAGCTGGGGCCAGCCTCATGTTGCTGGATTTTCCCGCTGCGTTGAATACATTGTACCATTTGTGGTCTTTGTGGTCTTTGTCTATTGCCTGCTCTTTGTTCGGATTGTTGTCTCTTCGACTGACATATTCCCAATTTACATACTCAATTGTATGGTACACTTGTGGAATACTTATTACACTGAATGCTTTCTTTTATCTAGCTTACATCATTCTACAGCAAATTACTTCATCACAAGTTCAGGGAAATTGTTATCCTTGGATTTTCGTAAGTACTATTTAGATAAAATTATGAGAATCGTGGGTTAACCTGCGACGAATGACAAAAATATACAGCTGTATTACCCTTTGGAACTTTAGTTAATTGATTTCAACCAGATACGGAGTTGATTTACGTGAGACGAAAAAAATATCTACAAAATAAGTCTGTGAATTAAAAATTATATACAGTGGCTACATTGTAACAGTGAACTAAAATCAAGTACCGCAGAACTAAACTTACCAAGAGATTACCAGGGAATGTTGACGTGTTTGCAAAATAAATCGTTTTAAATTACCGATAAACACCTTCGGGCTCACCTGATATTTTACTGTGATAAAGTCAGTATCAATAACAAATAGTCCTTTATTCTATATATAATATATACGATTGTGCGTTATAATTTTAGGGATAAAGATAGGTAACATTGTAAAATATTAGTTACAATAACTTTACAGTGGTTTTTGCTAGATTTATTTAATTTAGATGACGCATGTATATATCTTTTATATAGCATATATCACTGCAAAACGATCAAATATTTATAATACGAAAACAAAAGTATTTGTGTTCAATCTTACTCGACAAATCACCGTTTTCAGAGCTATAAACACCTTAAATGGAAAAAAAATGCCACAGCATCTATTTGTGTCTATTGTTGAGGTAGTTGCAAACCAAATGCAATGTGTTGATGCTGTTTTGAAAATTTTAACCAAATGCTGCAGATTTTAAAAACTCGAATTGCTGTTCAATTGTAAGAAAGATATTTTTCGTACTCGAAAATCTTCATCGCAATAGATTTTAGACTGATGTTTTAATTGTACGTTGTTGAAAATAATCATTGCATTGTAATTAAAGAAATATCCTTTTTAGAAATGTTATGATTCTAATTGTGCATGAATAAAAGTAGATGAGGAAAATTCCAATGAGTAAGCAATCTAACAACACAAATGAACCATAATTGACATATGGAGGCCTAGGGCTCAATTGATTCGTACATATTGCTATTCTTAGTCTAATTAAGAATGATATAATGTGTTTGGCTCTTTGCTTTGGTATTGTATTATGGTTGTGCTAGTTAGTATAGATCAGTATAGATATACATTTATTTCTTCTTCTTCTTCTTCTTCTTCTTCTTCTTCTTCTTCTTCTTCTTCTTCTTCTTCTTCTTCTTCTTCTTCTTCTTCTTCTTCTTCTTCTGTTTTCACTTGATAACGGATTGTCCGTTTTGAATTTCTTCCCCGGAGTTCAGTAATTTTGTGATATTTCTTTTTTGGTACTGCTATGAAAAAATGGATTTTATGTTATTATAATTTGCTGATATAACATTTCGATAACTATTTAAAATTAAGGTATCTCCCTCATACAAAACGGATTCCTTGACAGGCTTTGACTTTACTGGTTGGTCCTTTTTGTTTATAGCTCTTCAAATGATTTTAAGATTTTCAACATGTTGGCCTCTAACATCACTGAAGAGACATTGGTTGTCAAAATGCGCATCTGGTGCAAAAAAAAAAACGGTAGTGTTTATGTCATGATGAAGGGTAGCATTAAATGCAAGAACTCACTTGAAGTTAATGATACTTAAATCTTTCAGGAATGGCAGCATTAAATGCAATTACTCACTTGAAACATATGCACCAACCAATGAATCAGAAGCAAACGTGACTGTAAAAGAATTGCGTGATGTGAAATGGAAAAAGAATTCGTTAATGAGTCTTACGATTGATGTAAATAAAACTAGTGCAGAACAAAAAGGTCTTCTTGCAAAAGGTAATTATTGTAAAAAAATGTCACTTCGTGTAACACAAATAAATCTAAAACAATGATTCGTTTACAAAATATATGTACATGCTCTAAATAGAAATGAAAACAGCACGTTATATTTCATGTATCCGAACCACTTTTCTAGATTTACCTTTATGAGGAACAAAGTCGATTTGATTAAGAACATTAAATAAAATAAAATGTATCAAAATGAACAGGATTCAAACAGGACCACATTTATTTATGAATTAAAAACAACATTTAGAGTTATTTGTGAAAGAAAACAAGTCAAAAATTATGCAAGAACTGATCATTATATTTGATAGAGAAACTATTCGAAGTAGATTTAAATTTATCCTATTATGTGTGGTTTAAAGGACTTTTTATGTTTCTTTTGAAATATTCTGTTTCTGTCCCATGCAGCATATTAAACAGATGTATATATCATATTAGGTTGTGTACTTACACGAGCAACACGACGGGCACAACATGTAGGGTATGATTTTTTCACCTTCTAGAACACACAAGATCAACCCTAATTTCAGTCCTGAGTTTTCTATGTTGTGTATTTTATATTGTTTTTGTCCTTTTATCTTTTACTTTTTTTGCCATGGTGTTGTCAGTTTATTTTCAATTTAGGAGTTTGAATGTCCATTGGTATCTTGCGCCTCTCTCTTATGCTTGTTTGATACTATTTGCTTTTTTTACTGTGGCAAATTTGTCATGCATATCAATTAAGAACGAGAACAAACTAGCAGTAATCTACAACGTCCGTAATGTATGTATCATACATTGTAAGGGGATCGAGCAGGAGGACGAGGATTTTAATGCCACAACAAAACATGAAGGTATTTTTATTTGGGGTAAAGATTTTGCCTTGCCGCTGGCTACTTTCGGACAAATTCTTAGAGAAGAGAGAATTTAAACACATACTACACAAGGCATCAAATATAGCGTTCCAATTTCAAACAGCCGTAGCTTCGTATTTTTACACCCGGCAGTACAAAGGAAGACACCATCACCATGAGCATGCAGTAAAGGGAAGTAAGAAGACAACAATTATTATAAATAACAAAGTCTCAAACACTTCGAGAACATATGTGACTAAAATGCAAAATCATTTTGTTTGGGATTTTGTTTATGGGTATTATGTTTATATATTTGATAATTGACGAATAAGGTAATTATATTCTAATACCTCTAGATTTACTACCTTAAATTGATCCTTTTTAGACAACTTGCTTCTTCCTGCAAATGTATGTGCACACCATGAAGTTTTAGATTGGGATAAAAAGGGAAATCCAGAGTGCAAATACAAATGTGATATACCAAAAAATAAGGTCTATTGTGGAGCCCATGGAGAGTGTTCATTTACATATGAAGGGAGCATTAGATGCATGTAAGGAATTTTCATGTTAAGGATGATCGATGTTTAATTTAGAATTTAGAGATGATATTCTTATTATTTATATATACATGAGGCATCCATCGTTCTTCATTTATTTTTTCTCTCGGGGAAAACAAGCTTTTCAATAAAATACAAGAACAAGAAATTGTTTATGTGAAACTGTATATGCTTGTTTTTAATCATTTAAAATAAATATATATATCTAATAGAAATAACGTGTGGCTTAATAAATTTTCTAATCATTTTATCTTCCTCTAATAAATACCATAAATTGTGATAAATCGTTGTTGAAAGACTTCAAGACCATATTTACATGCTGTTTAACAGAAAATAGCCTTGTGTCAAGTCAACAAAATATTACATTATACAAGGAAATGTAATGTATCCACTTAAATCACTGGTAGAGAAGTAGAGAAAAACAGTAGAAATGCTGTTGCGTCCTCCACTATCTCTTGTTGACTGCCTCTGTCTATGTTTAAAGTTTAGTTAATTTATGTTCTTTTCTTGATAGATGTAAAGATGGCTACAGTGGTAACAAATGCGAAAATCCAAAACCCACTACAACCACGGCAAAACCAATTAAACCAGATGCTATAGCCCTGTCTAAGATCGACATTATAGGCATAGCAGGGGGCATTGGTGGAGGTTTAGTGTTAATCTTACTGGTAGCTTTATGTTGTGTATACACGAAATTGAACAAGGCAAAGAAACGCGATAGGTTCTATGGGTAAACAAATTAGAGTAACTTATATTAGCATTTTGCAATAATGAATAAAGTGTGCTTCTTTTTCTAATTTAACAATATGCAGAGTTTTAGTTATTTAAACAATACCGATTATGGAATAATTATTTAACCACATTATGTTAATGAAATTAAAATTAGGATTTTTTTAGTCTTAAAGAGCTTTATTCCACATATATAGTACTAAAACACTGTTCCAAGTCATTAATATGACTACAGTCGTTTTGTGTGCTGATGACGTCGAGCGTTTGGTTTCATCCTTCTTTTTTTATAAACTTCCACTTTTTTACTTTGATTAGGAGTTCGTTACTTTTTGCTATTGTATTGTTTTCATAGAACTATACCAAAACACTGTCATTGTTTTATCTGTCTAAATGAAGATTTTGCGTTTGTTAACGAACATATTAAAATGTATACTCATCTTGTATAGTTATATGGACAATGATAAAGAATTCCTTCATGACGAAAACTCGAGGATAGAAAGTGTACCGGACCTTAAGAATGAATATACCAATCTAGGATATCAGACAGAACAGGATGAACTGCAGATGCAACGGTTCGAACCCGAGGGTAAAAATGTAGACTATGAACCAGGTCAACGACAAGGAGCATACGAACGGGATGACAAATCATACAGGAAGGTAGAGGAACCAGAAGGAGGAAATGTAAGTTGTATGTTAACTTTATGACGATTGAATTTTAAAACAAATTCCTGTTAGGGAGCTACCATTTGATTTTTATGGGGGGGCTAGGATGAAAAATTTTGTCCTGCATTTTTTTTTTAGCTGTAATCTCTGTCCTGCCTTTTTATTTTTCACTCTGTTCGGTCCTGCCTTTTTTTTTTAGTTTATCCTGACTTTTTTTTACCTAAATTGTCGTCCTGACTTTTTTTTTTTGCAAGTGTCTCATCCTGCCTTTTTTTTTTACTCAAAACTCCTGTCCTGCCTATTTTTTTCAAATTTCACCCCCCCCCCCCCCCCCCCCCCATAAAAATCAAATGGTAGCTCCCTTACAACACTTTGAATTTTTCGAAAAAGTAAGGATTTTCGTATCCCAGGAATAGATTTCATTAGCCGGGAATAGATTTCATTAGCCGTATTTGGCACAACTTTTTGGAATTTTGGGTCCTCAATGCTCTTCAACTTTGTACTTGTTTGGCTTTATAACTATTTTGATCTGAGCGTCAATGATGAGTCTTGTGTTAACAAAACGCGCGTCTGGCGTATAAAATTATAATCCTGGTACCTAAATGATAACTCTTGAAATGTTAGCTATACTGCGCTGTACAAATCAGATAATACCTGTCATGTTTGTTATGTTACAAATCAATTAAAAAAAGTTAATAATAAAATCCGACATGCATCCTTGTGTGTTTTGTTGGTGACCTTTCGATTTACTTTATTCGACCTCTAAAAATGTTAACAACCGAATTAGGTAAATTCTGAATAGTTTTTTTCGAAAGAGACCTAGTGACTTGAACTAATTTGTAGAAAGGGGCCTTTTTACATAAAGGTATATCCTTGCAGTATTTCACTATTTTTGTAATGGGATTGCAGTCACATAGACGACCCATAGGCTTATGCTTCGATCTTTCTTTATTTTAATAAGCTTGTTTCCGTGTTATTGGTTACCCTTCATTCCTTAAACTCTACCATGAAATACTGTATGTATATGTATATGAAATATTACAAGGGTTAAAAGGTAAAACAAAAGTTATGCTAGGCATATAACGTTTATGGAAGAACATCTGGTCTGCAATGTTAAAAAGGACTATTGCTTGTTTTAGGTTTTGATATATCAACCTAAACATTTAAACGGGCCCATGGAAAGACAAAGCGGTGCATCAAAGTTTGATGAAGTCGAAGAAAGATCCAACCCATACCGTATGATGGACACAGACACAACAGTATGTTACCATAGTTATTCATATCGACGATGAAATATAATTGTCTCAATAATTATATTGACGAGTGGCTGTTTAAGCAAATTAATACAAGGTCGAGAGAATGTAAATGAACATGAACTTCATTTTTTATTAAGCCAACATTTTAACGTACTAAAGTAGTTAAAGAATGAAAACACCACTTTATTCATTACATGCTTCTGAATCGCTATTCTGGATTTACCTTCATCAGTAACGCCCAAAGCTGAATATTTAAAAGCCAAGGATGTTTAAAACCGAAACAGTTGTAAAGCTATATAACCAAAAATGACATAAGGTATGAAAGCCAAATCCATCTTTGCACGAGGAAGTTGAAACCTTTCATATTTTCTAAAATTTCTAAATGGATAATTAAAGAAACGTTGGTTATCAGTACCGAAGTATTGAAAAGGAAACAGTACGAAGGGAAACATGTCACTCTACCCGATAACATTATTCGCACTACAATTGCTCTTACACGTGAATGCCACGTGCTTAGAAAAGAGGCAGCAAATATACCATCCCAAGTCTTTTGTTTGACCCGGTTGATGATCGTAAACACAGAGAACCCATTAATTATTACTAAACCATCAACTACTGAACCCCAGGTACTAATAGTCGGGCAGCAGTAGTAGTGACCCAGTGCTAGAAAATGAAACACTCTATTATTTTGGTGCGTCCAAAGCAATTTATGATAACTTGCATACCGTCTTTATAAAACAAATACGAAACATGTATAAATTTGGCAGTCAACTTTACGGGTAGCTTACTATAATCAATAGTTTCGCTTATTTTCAGTACAAAATAAGAAGGCCAACAGTCAACAGTGATAGAAATGTCCCGTAAGTGTTATTAAGGTTTATATTCTTACAACAGACAGATTCGCTATTGTATGCAGTATTTGCTATTTGATCTAACTCGGCTCAGCTCAGTTTATAGAAATTTTGCACATTAAAGTTCAATTGAGATTTAAAACACAAAACAAAAAACAAAAACAAATTCCGAGGTAGATATTAAGACAAGACTTGCAACAAGTTCTTGGCTGACGATACCTTTGATGATTATTAGTTTATCATGTGTCGAGTTTGAAAATTTTACATATCAAACAATACATTAGCGATTACAAATGTACAAGTACGGTATGCAAATGTATTTTATTTATATGTAACGTAGATCATTATTTTATACGGTACAACCTTGGGATTTTTTTTGGTTCATAGTATACGGTTATCACATGTGGAGAAGGATCAGCTTGCCCTTCATGAGCGTCTGATATCATCCAATGTTTTGGGAAAGGGGTTCGTTTTGTGTAGTCAGTTTCGTTTTGCTATGTTGTGTTTTGTAAAATGTTCTTTGTTGTTTTTTTTTATCATTTTGTACATGGCGTTGTCTTTTTTTTTCGAATTATTAGTTAGGAACCTGTTATTCAATGCTTGTCCATTTCTTAATGTGGTTCAAACGTGTTTCTCGTTTCTCGTTCTTTAATAAAGATTAGACCGTCGGTTTTCCTGTTTGAATGTTTTTACACTAGTCATTGTTGGTACCTTTAATAGCTTACTGTTCAATGTGAGACAAGGCTACGTGTTGAAGGCCGTGATTTGACCTATCGTGGTTTACTTTATACAAACTGTTACTTGGATGGATAGTTGTCTCATTGACACTCATGCCACATTTTCTTATATCGACATGTATTGAATTTTTCTATGGTTATTCGCATCGCTTGTACTGCATTACACAAATAAACTCATCTTCAGGTTACCTCCTTGTAAAGACTTAGGTACAACTTACGTTTTGTTAAGTAAATTTCCTGCACAAAATAGTATTGTACATGTATGCTTGGTTATGTATACCATTTCTATTGGTCTGGTGTTGATGTCATTTTATTAATTTGATTTCAATTTGTATTTTACAGGTATAACTAAATAATGTCAGAAATTGACGGCAAAAAAATCTGAGAATGAATACCTCATTGCAGAAACGACTTACAAATTTCTCGTTGTGTTTTTGTACACCAATATGTATGCATCCATTTAAACGCTCAATTGTTATAGCCTTTCATTTGATGATATGGACAATATGCATGTTTTCATAATTGTATAAAAAAGATCATGCTGTATTATTGTTGACTAATATTTGATTCATTAAACCATAATCATTTTTTTATATTTTCTTCCTTCTTTTTTGATATTGGATACTTCTGATTTAACATTAGGTGCCACAAAATGCTAAGGTAAAAGTCGTTATAGTCAACATGCCATCATGACTGCAATACATCCATAAATAGAGGTTTATATCGGTCTACTAAATGTATATCTAAAGTGATCAAGAGATTCAGCGAAAATCAGAACTTGCAGTTCAGAGTATCTGTGAAACATCAAACTAATGGCGTAATGAAAGCAAATAAACTCATCATAGATACCAGGATTAAAATTTTATAGTAACGCCAGACGAGCGTGTCGTCTACAAAAGACTCATTAGTGACGCTCGAATTAAAAAATGTTTAAAAGGCCAAATAAAGTACGAAGTTGAAGAGAATTGAGCACCAAAAATTCCTAAAAGTTTTGCCAAATATAGCTAAGATAATCTATTCCTGAGGTAGAAAAGCCTATCAAAGTTTTGTTAACAGTTAATTTATAACTATGATGTAGAACATATCAATCCAAAGGATTCGTACATTATTGTAGGTCTATAAATATCAATGATATGCGTGCTTGCATTTCCTATCATGATTTTCTTGATAGAGGGTTGCTGCTCACAAGGAAGCTATTAAACCAAGAGTTCCAATTGGTGAAGTTGAAATCATCCCTTCGTAAATTTTACGGACGCCATCACGATTTGGTTGACCGTTATGGAATAAATGATATCGGATATGTTCCTTACGTCGTAACTACAATCCCCTTCCCTTTCCTGAATGTGACCTACCGAATTAGACTATTTACCGGATTTGTTATCACATAAGCAACACGACGGGTGCCGCATATGGAGCAGGATCTGCTTACCCTTCCGGAGCACCTGAGATCACCCCTAGTTTTTTGGTGGGGTTCGTGTTGTTTATTCTTTAGTTTTCTATGTTGTGTCGTGTGTGCTGTTGTTTGTTTGTCTTTTTCATTTTTAGCCATGGCGTTGTCAGTTTGTTTTAGATTTATGAGTTTGACTGTCCCTTTGGTATCTTTCGTCCCTCTTTCATATTCTGTTAACGTGCTCTCCATAAAAGAGATGCAAAAGTTCCCAAAAGAGACGTTCAAACTCATAGGTCTAATAAAAAAACGGAAAACGCCATGTCAAAGAAAAGGCGAAAGACAAACAACTGTATACAAACCACAATATTGAGCAATAAGAACCCTATCAAAAATCGGGGTTGATCTCCGGTGCTCCAGATGGGTAAGCAAATCCGGCTTATCATGTAACATTCGTCGTGTTCCTCAATCAAGGACAGGTTACCTGTCTAATTCGAAAGATCGTATAAGGGGAAAACGGATGTACAGTGTATTATGTTTAATTGTTCCAAGGTTATCTAACCTCTTATAGAATGCCTTAGTTGTATATGATCCAAACTTATAATGTTCGATGTTTAAAGCTCTTCAACATCGTTTTCCACTTATCATTCTTACTGTTGTAATTTGAGCGCCATTGAATGGTCATTTCTAGACGAAATGCACGTTTGGCGTAAAGAGTTGATCAACTTGTAGATAAGATTGTTGACTGCCTCTGTCAAACTTATAACCGAAGGTTCGTCTTTATTACATTATAGACCGTAACGGATTTTGGTAGGTACAAATTGGTTAATAAAAAATATGATTCAAACAAAAACATCCCAAACTGACAGTGTCAACAAGCTAGATGTTTTAGTCAACGTTTTAGTCAGTACTGTTATGTTTTTCAAACCACTCATTCGGGAACCACCTATGATCCTTTATTCAATGATTTTCTATGTATTAAGCAGAGAATACACAGTGTTGTCTTCATATATATATATAAAAAAAAAAACGATGCTAACAATATCCTCATTCTTCAAGTTTCGTTTTAAAGACTATGGCCTCTCATGGAATAGTTTGAAGTCCAGTTAATCCAATCATTCCGACTTAGAATAAGGGATATCACATGTCTTAGCTTTCGCGTAAGAATTGAAAATGAGAATCGTTTTAATACTTAACTTTATTACAAATTTGACTTGAATATTCCCATCTTCTTCTTCTTTCGTAATTCCCTCCTGTTTAGGAGCACTCGGATGAGACCGATAAATGTTAACAGTATATGTACATTAAAACACACAATAAATCCTCTGTAAAATATGAATGAACAGCATCCTCCACCATAAAAACCAGTGTATTTACAACAAGTCGTGAATTTATATATAAGCATTAATATAGGGACTTTTAAAGTAATGTAGTATTAAATTAGCAAGAGATATACTAAATAAATTACATGTTCGCAGACTCATAAATTTAAACAGGTGCTTTTCAATGCAATATAAAACATAAGCATGACTAATTTGGATGTTGAGTTACATTATTTAATTATGCTTAACGTTAATTTAAACTGCCAAGATATAGTATAATTATCATGTACTTTTAGTGTAAGAATAAAGTATCTAAGTTTTCTTATAAGATGAAAATTTATATAAACTGAAATCATGACTTTGATGTTATAGAAGTATTATTTTGATTAGTTTAATAATGTTCGTATGGCGTATTACTTTTAAGTTTTTTGAAATGACACTGGCTTGACCATACACAGAGATATACCCCTAACTCCACGCACTAGCTAGGCATTAGTAATGTTCATTCTTTTCATGTGGATTAGGTGGCAGTAGTCCCTTGATTTCATTTCTATTGTTCTTAATATCAGTTTGTCATTCGGGAGAATATTCCTTTCAACAAAGCTTTGACAGTCTATCAATAATTCCGTGATAGCCAATTTGCTATTGAAATTGATTGTCCATACACTACTTCCAATTTTGCTAACAATATATTCTTTTATCTGTTGAAAGTGCGATTTTCGAATGTTTCTATACGCTGGGCAACTTGTTAGAAGGTGTTGAAGATCTTCAGCTTCAATCTTACATATTGGGCAGGTAGGATCTATCTCTGCTTGATTGAATTTTGCTTTTAAGGTTTGAAGCATGTATGTTCCAGTTAACATGCGTACTTTTGTCGCTGCTTTTCTTACATCTTTGACGGAGCTCGATATTGTATCCCATACGTTGTGAGTTTGTCCAATATTCAGGTTTCTTTTTGATAGCAAGTTGAGTGTTGATTTTTCTTCACAATCTGCTTTTAGTTTGACTTCCAGTGAGATGAAATAGCTGTTCGTACGATGTTTTTCCAGTCAAGCTTGTTGTAATGTTGATTCATTATTTCGTTGAATGATGGGAGGTGATACATGTCCAGTATGTCATTTATTCTTTTCAAGAAGCTATTTGGTCGACCTGCTGTATGTTGCCTCCATGCAATTTCACGTATTGAGTTATTGTGACTCATTGCTATTGAGTGTAACAGACTCAACTGTCTTTTGTGGAGCTCAGCAGTTATTGGCAGCGCTCCAAGAAGCAAGTAGACTGCTGATGTAGCTGTTCTATTTGGAAGTGATTGGATATGCTTCAGAGTGCTAAGATGAAAACTGCATAGTGCTACTGTGTCCTTGTTTTGGAGATTTAAAGTTTCGAAGCCATATAGAAGACGTGGAATGACGTATACTTGGTAAATCTTGCATGAAGTTCTTGGGTTGAGTCCATTTGTACCATGAACGCCAGTCTTGATCAGAGAGTACAGAGTTCTTCGTGCTAGTGATATCCTGTCATTGATATTAATTTTAGTTTCCTCAGATGTTGTTGTTTTAAGACCTAGATGTGTTGTTTCTGATTTAAATTCCATAATGTTATCGCCTAAAGTAAAATTTTCTGTTGATTGTTGTATTCTTTCACTAGTTCTTTTGTTGACACTTTTAACTATTGTATTGCTTTTTACTGGATGGATTAAGAATCTATGGTCGCTTGAGTAATCATACACCGTGTTGAGCATTCTTGCATTTCATTTTGGTCGTTTGAGAGAAGTACAATATCATCTGCACAGCTAGGACAGCCTGCATAAGTATTCCCTATAGATATGTCCATGTTATGAGTTTCTAGTTCAGAGAGTAATTCATTGATGTATTGTTTGTATAGATGTGAAGATAGGATTCCACCCTGTCTTACTCCCTGATCAATACTAAACGAGAGACTTGTGTCTCCTTGCCATTTCACGGTTGATGTGACACCATTGTACATATCCTCAATAACATCCCAATATTCAATATCTACTCCTAGATAGTAGAGTTTGTCTAGCAAGATTTGATGATTGACTACATCAAATGCTTTTTGACTGTCTAATGTTGTTATGAATAATAAATCTTTTCCATTGATTTCTGAGTATACTTCTGATAATATCAGTGCCGCCATAGTAGGTGAGAGTCTTTCAGTAAAGCCGAATTGTAGGTTTGATTGATTGATATTCTTTAAACCTGCCTTTTCGATCAGCACGTACTCGTATACTTTCCCATGAGCAGATGTAACTGTTATGCCTCTGTAATTTGTAGCTTGAGTTAAATCTTTCCCCTTTTTTGGAACTGGCGTTATTATGCCTGTTTTAAAGCTGGTTGCAACTTTTCCTTCCTTAAATATCTGGTTGAAAATGTTTTGGTATATTTGGGTTATTTCATTCCCTGCATATTTGATATGTTCAGCTGTGATACCATATTCATCTGGCGACTTTCCATTTTTAGTTTTTGAATAGCATTTAATATTTCTTGTTGGGTTACTAGTATTTTCCTTTTGGTACTATTTTTGGAGACCTCTTTAATTAAATTGCATCTATTTGTGCTGTTACAAAGTAATTCGTCCTTGAAATTTCGATTTTCTTGTGGAGTGGCTAGATTTTTGAAGTAGTCTGCAAAAGTTTCTCTTTGATTTGAAGGCGTTTTTGCTGTTTTATCGCCATCTATCAGAATTTCAGGACCATTGCTCTTTATACTGGATTGATTTCGCTTGATCAGTTGGAAAAAAGCCTTATCATTTGGGTCTTTTTCTAGTCGTTGCAGAAATTGTTCTCTTTCTATCGCTGCTTCTTTTCGTTGTTGACGACGCAAAGCCCTTTTTGCTGATTTTTTCCCCACGAAAAGTATATGGTTGTTTCTTGGTCGTCCAGCGTTGTCCCATTCTCTGTGTTTCTGTTTGCTTGCTTGTATCAGCTGTCTAACTTTTGGAGAGGCTTTGTTTTTGAACCCAGTTAGCTTGATGAGTTTTTTAGGTACTACTTTGTCTGCTGTTTTGTGAAGAATGGAAGTAAGTTGGCTTACTTTTTCGTTCACATCAGAGTCGTTCCAGTTATAAGCTGTAATCATCTTGTTGACGACGTTTTTGTATTCTTTCTTGTCAGTTTTTTCCCATAAAAGTTTATAAGTGGTGTGGCTTTTCTTTCCTTTTTTCACTTCTGTCTTTAATCTTTTTGTTAAATTTGCTATGACCGGCAGATGTGATGATGAGTTAATAGGATCTTGTTGCATTACCATGGCAGTATTTATAACGTCGTTGTTTGAAAATATATAGTCTATTTGTGAAGTTGATTTGTCGTCATTATGGTAGAAGGTTGGCGTTGAATTTGTGATCATCTCCTGATGTACGTTCAATTTGTTGGATTGGATAAATTTAGTAAGCTTCTTATCGTGACTATTGTTTCTTTCCTTCATTAAGGTACCATTCATATCACCACAGAATACGATCGTAGGTGTATCTTCATATTTATCCATAATAGCCTGTAAAATGTCTAAGTGAGCTTGATAGTCTACGTCAGAGTTGGATTTTTTTGTTGGCATGTACGCATTCACTAGACAGGTAGCTTTATTTCTAGTTTGAATTTCTATAGCTATTATTCGTTCGTTTCCGTCTTCTAGCTTTTTCACATGAGAATCTAAAGATGATGGCCAAAGAATTGCAACACCCCCTCTTCCTCTTGGTATTTGAAAGTTTGATATTGGATCGTTAACATCGTGACATCGACTATGATTCATCATGCCTGGTATATGTTTATCAATGTAGTCCTTTTCAAAAGTCCAAAGCCAATGTTCCTGCAGACAGATAAATGCATGTTTCTGAGATAAATGTTCTAGAAATTTCATATTTGCCTTTATACCCTCAATGTTACAAGTTATGACGTCTATATTCTGGTAGGGTTGTTTTCCATTTGTATTGAGTCTAGAATTGGTGGAATTTTCTTGAGGCTTGGAATTTCTAAAAAAATGATGGTTCGGTTGGCGATTTTGATCCACTGATTGTTCTTCTATGTGTTTAATAGCCACTCTTAAATCTAGCTGTTTTGATTGCTTTCTTTCCTTTGTCTCTTTGTTGGGGAGTTTTTTTATTATCTTTGGTCTTGCTCCCTTGTTAGTTTCTGTCAATTCTTTCTCGTGAGAGTCCAGATCATCCTTTTGTGGCATATCTATATTAGCTCCCATCATGAATTTTACGTTTTATGTAGCAACATTCCATCAGCTTTGCATGTCTAGATCAAACATATCACAGTTAGTGAAATATTTATATATAAAGTGTTTGTTGTTAGACTTTGCTCATGTTGCTTAACGCCCAAATATAAGTTTTAAGGGTATTACATTTCATGAAGATTTCATTGACAAATGTTAACTGCTCTACAGAAGGTTGGTAAAGTTCGATTCATCTATTCTAAAGTTGATTACACGTTGTAATGATATTTTCACTCTTAATGGAATCATACATCCGTCACAAATGACAACGAATATGTTCTATTCGCCGGAAACAAAATTTTGTCCGTTTCTCAGCTAGTTTAATTATCAACGGAGTTTATCAGATATCAGCAACAAGATGCGTCACTACTAAACCCGTACCTGCTTACCCTTTCAAAACACCTGAGATCATGAACGTTTTATGTTGGTGTATATGTATTTTTATGTGCTGAGTCCATTGGATGGTATTAAATAACTTGATTAGATTTAGAATATGATAGTTCAATTGGTATATTCTTATTGTGTCTATGTAAATCATAATGATTTGAATGAATGTGTATGTTATGGAACATTATGTGGTCATAGTTATGATATTGAGCCATTTTAATTGTTGTGCCTTTCACGATTTAATTAATATGTATAATAGTGCGGTGACAGAAGTGTAAAAAGTCGTCTAGATCGCGAGTTTAATCTCCCCAAATAACACACGGCTAAAAATGGTCTTAACTTAAAGACAAATATGTCTTCTTTAGTTTTTGCCATGTCGTCAGAATTTCGTACGATCACATTTTTCTAAAAAGTCGTTAAAATAACTAGTAGTTACTGTATATTGGAGAGTTTCAACCCCCCTTTTTCAAAATGAAAAATTGTGTATGTTAGCTTACATTTTATTGAAATAGTTTTTCCTGAAGCCATTCTTATATGTCAAAAAATTCTATTCAGTATTTTATTTTCTACTAATCAATAAAATTTGCGAAGTTTGGACAGTTTAAAATTGAGGTAATTTTAATTGCAAATTCAGACACAAACTTTAGTTTCTTTTTCATAGTAGTAATAAAAATCATCCCATATTATTTAAAGCATATACAATGTAGTATTTCATAAAACTAATAAGTGATAAAAATTTTGGAACCAAAATATGAAAAAAACCTTAAGAAATCAATGGAAAAAAACTTCAATTTCAACACGGAACTTAATCACTTGCCTTCCGTCACATTTTGTGTAATAGTCAATAATTTGGTCTCAACTGGGCGGCGTTCAATATCGTAGCAGCTACGTAGTGCTACGTAGATTTTCACTATTGAACGTGTAGCTATATACTAGTTGTTACATAAATATTGATAGCAGCTACGTAGCCGCTACGTAGCTGCTACGATATTGAACTCAACCCATATATATGAAATTATTACTTTTTCGCTATTATATATACATATTTTCAATTAAAGTGCACTGGTATATGCCACATACTTTGTTTGTATGTGTTTATATTCTATGTTTTTTTTGTTATAAAACTTCAAATATACTTTGCCAGAAAAGTCTTTTTGTAATATCAAAATAATTGACGGATAGTTTTAGTAATTATTCCGTGATATGTCAAGTCTGTTGCAACTTGCTCCATTTAGTCCAAAGAAAAGACAAAAGTCGTTAAATTTTATGCAGTACTTAATATGCCAAAAAAAACTCCAGTATAGGGAAGTCGATTTTTGTATCTGCATTGAATGAAAGATTAGATGAAGTGAACATCAAGATGTTTCATGCGATAGCTGTTAATTTGAAGAACTCATCATCGTTCATTCTACAAAAGTTACACTAGTAAACATATTTGTTCCCCCTTTTAGAGCGAGGAAGCTTCTAATCTGATATTTAATGACGACATACAATTATCGGAATGTTGTCCCTCAGTTTCGGGTATTTGTACGCGTTCTAGAATGCAGTCGTTCAACTGGAGCGCTTGTATATTTTGTTGCAACAAAACATTTTAGAAAGATCAAAAACTACTCAAGTTTGAATCAGATGAGCGTATATAGAATGTTTCATCCGTGTCAGATAAAGTTAAAGTTGAAATAGTTTCCCGTCCATCTTTAAAATTCAAGCACTCTGTCATTTTGGTTGCATTACAAATTATTTGCTAAAAACGAAAAATAATAATTCCAAACCGATGGAAGCAGATATCTCAGATCACGATACTGCTTTTACTAATTTTAATTTGGCTATTGACAACGATTTAATGGTCATTCCTTATGACACCGTTACTTGATATATATAGATCTTTTCTTCCGGCTGATTCTAATTTAAAATATTCTACTTTTAAAATGAAGTCAAAACTCATTGATTTCTATAGAAATTCAGTTGTCAAACAACTTCAATAAGTTCAAGGCAAATATAACATAATATTTATTAGCAAACTAGCTATTTGAGATGCCATATCAGCTGCTAGTCAATTGAAATCAAACCTCAACATCTCAATGTCAACTGTAATAGACACAAATAACGGACAGATATTTCATTCCGCTACAAGTATATTCAGAAAAGACATCGACACTCTACAGAAGAATACCCAACTTCGGATGAATTGTCTCTTCTTTCTATAATTCAGTCAATGCCTTCGTATTTATCGCAATTCATTTGATGGTTACTCGATGAAACTGCATACAGCCAAGATTATTCTCACTCAGGAAATGGCACCAGAGAAATTGCGTAAATGTTAAGCAATTGTTGAATCAATCGTTTGTGTGGCCAATTTTTTTTACTCCTTTTCATTTGGGATTGGCTTTACAAATGTACCATGAGTTTGGTTCAAAACACCTTGTTGAAACATTGAATGCTAATGGTTTTATGCTTCTTAAAGTAAATTGCGACGCTATCTAATGTGTTGCCAACCATGAAATTGAGCGAATTCAAAATAGTCTGTACGTCTCGTATAATGTTTCCCCAGCATCTTTGCAGACAAGCATATGGGTGTCATCACACCTTCATAAACCCTTTTTTTAGATCTCTGTTAAATCTTGGATAAATTGATAGGGATGGTTTGAAGCTGGTATTTTTTTTTTAGGAACAAATGTCTTCGGACTTCCTACAATACCTTGTCTGTACTTGTAAAGAAAAACTCAAAATAACGTGTTTGTTTTGAGCAGAACCTTTCATGTGCAGACCTGTGGCCATGAGCGAAATGTGTAGAAATATTAAAACATGTCTTGTTACGGTTGATGAAAATAAAGATGATGGAGATAACGGTTGATTTGGTATCAAGCTTGTTGCACTGGAACACACGGTCCCAGCCACCATGTTAGGGGAGTGTTGGCGCGCCCTTAAAAAAGTTAAACCCCGCCACATTCTGTATGTGTCTGTTCAAGTCACGAGACGGTAATGCAGTGTTTGTCGTTTGATTCTATATACTATATTTGTTTCTTTCTTATTTATTTTGTACATTAATCAGCCCGTTAGATTTTTCGATTGTTTTACATTATTCATTTCGGGAATTGAAGACTATACAGTATGAATTTTATTCATTGTTGAAGCCCGTACGGGACCTATAATTGTTAATTTATGTCTCATTTGGTCCCATTGGAAGAGTTGTCTTATTTGCAATCATATCACATCTTTTTTTATATGGAATACTTTTGAAGTTTGTGGTACGTTGCAAGGAAAAAAAGGGGGGATATAAATACAAAACCTATAATGTAATAGATATTAACTATCTAGTAAAATACACAACAACAGATAATACTATGGAAGCAGTAATAATTGTGAAAAAAACCAAAAGCAACGAGTAGTCTATAAAAAACCTGAAGTATCCGCAAATTCAATTTGAGGCCATATTTGACTGTAGTGTTCTATTGCTTTGGTTTGATACCTCACCCAATATGATAGTTTTAAAAAGAAAATAGAGTATTGTCCTGCATCATTGTGCATAACACTTGATTTTTACCTGAAATTGAAATTTTTCACAAGGTTATGGTGCTCTAAACATTTTATAGTTTGAAAACATGACTTTTGAAGTTTTGTTTATAAAACGTCGTTTTAGGATTTTTTTTTATAAACAATCTCAATGATTAAGGTTTATGTATAGTATTTTTATTTAGGTAGAGTTTAGAAATAGAAAAAAAATGTCAAAATTGAAACTCTCCCAAATTTTCACAGATTTTTACATATGACCTTTGACCTCAATTTAAAAAAAATGTGTCCATATCAAGTCCTGACGACATGCATATCATTATAGTACACGATTTCCTCTTTCCAATGATATATATAGGTGTGTGTTCGGTGGGGAGATTAAATTTTAAAAATCTGCCTTCAGTCACCGCACTATAACTATTGCGCAGATGTGACATAAGGAACCATATCTCTGTCCTTTTTTTTATCGGGGAAAGCCCCAAACTTATCATATATTTGTAACAACGTGTATATGAAAATAGAATCTAATAAATCAAACTTGATGTCGTAACAGGGAAGATAAAAAAGATAACCCGAGTGATAAAATATCAAAATAAAACTAATCAAACGTGATTGAAGCAGATATCTAGTTCAATTTGAGTTTTACATAGACATAATTTTAACACATTTATTAGGCTTTCTAGGGTATCACCAGCCCAGTAGTCAGCACTTCGATGTTGACATGAATATCAATTATATGGTCAATTTTATAAATTTTTCAAAAAAACATAGGATAGTTTATCCCAGGAATAGATTACCTTAGCTGTATTTGGCACAACTTTTTTTGGAATTTTAGGTCCTCAATGCTCTGCAACTTATTAGTATTTTGACTTTTATAATAATAACTATTTTGATCTGCGCGTCACTGATGAGTCTTATGTAGACGAAACGCGCGTCTGGCGTATTAAATTATAGTCATGGTACCTTTGATAAATATCTAGGTGAACCAACTTGCTGTAAAGATTGCGATATATGGTACAATGTAGGCTATGAATATTTAAAAATACACTAAATAATTCAGTTCTTATAATCCATTTCTTTCGTTTTCGCATCATGCATTTTATATTACGTAGCATGAAAATATGTCGTAAAGCATTCCAGTAGTAGAATCCCAGTATGATCATTCAACATACCTGAAGCTTCCCTTTTCTTGTATTGACATTGGGAATGGAATAGAGCTTTGCATTAAAACGAGTTTATGGGCGTTGTTAATCGTCGAAGGCCAAATAGTGACCTATAGTTGTGAAATTCTGTGTCATTTGGCCTCTTGTGGATAGTTGCCTCATTGGCAATCATACCACATCTTCTCATTTTCGTAGTTATCAGTGTAAATTGTACATAGTTTGGAGTTGTTCTGTTATTTGGTTAGGATCTCTCCCAGAGGTAAACTTTTTTTTTCAAATGCATCAATCAATAAGAATTTGGGCTTCCAAAATTATGCACTTTCCTAGTCTGTATTGAAATAATAAATCCCATCAAACACGTGACATGCACTTCCAATTAATTCAATGTTGGTGAACGAATTTTCGGTGATGTCAAAAACCACAATTAATTTCCCTCCTCCCATATGAATATCGCATGATGTTTTTAGTTCCTTGTATGTGTCCTTTCCTCCATCTTGTAAATGACGAAACTTTGTAACCAAAGCAACAGCAACTGCCCCAGTTCCACAAGCATCGGTTTCACCATCAACGCCCCTCTCATACGTCCTAACGAAAACATTTCCGTCAGATTTTTTTTCAACAAAATTAACATTTGAACCATTCGTATCAACATATTTTCCGTAACGAAGCTTCTTTCCTTCATTTATGACGTCATATTTGTTTAAATCATTAATATATCGCACGTGATGAGGTGATCCAGTATTAACAAAAAAGTTTTGGTCATCTATAGTTTCAATTTCATGGAAGTATTTATTTCCAAAGCTTACAGCATAGGTATCATTGTCCTGAATGTATCTTCCAATATGTAAACCATCATATGCAACGAAATCACAGACGGTATCGAACAGTCCCAATCTCCGTGCGAAAGCTAAACCACAACGACTGCCATTACCACAAAGAGAACCAGGGTTGCCATCAGCGTTGTAATAATCAATAACAAAGGAGTGGTCGACACTTTTCTTAAGAATGACTAGGCCATCAGCACCAATTCCGTATTTCCGGTTACACATTAAATGTCGTATCTCTCTAGAAAGCTGTAGTTCTTCCTGTGTATTGTCCAATACTATGAAGTCGTTCCCGTGTCCATGGTATTTAGAAAACGAAATTTTGTTTTGATGTGCTGACGTCATCTTTTTCTACAAAATGGTAAACGCTGCTTTAGTGAACACCTATACGATCTTTGGTGCGTTATGTGTTTAATTTTCACAAGCTTGAATGTGAGTGGTGAAGTATATTATTTACATAGTTTATCAAACTCGTACACACATCTATGCAAATACTATACTATTTGCTTATGTAATCAAAGTCACGTTCGACATTGGTAATAGTTTAACAAAATATGCAACGATCAATTGAATAGTTATCAAAGGTACCAGGATTATAATTTAGTACGCCAGACGCGCGTTTCGTCTACATAAGACTCATCAGTGACGCTTATATCAAAATATTCATAAAGCCAAACAAGAACAAAGTTGAAGAGCATTGAGAATCCAAAATTCCAAAAAGTTGTGCCAAATACGGCTAAGGTAATCTATGCCTGGGATAAGAAAATCCTTAGTTTTTCGAAAAAAATCAAAGTTTTGCAAACAGGAAATTTATAAAAATGACCACATTATTGATATTCATGTCAACACTTATCAAGTTCACTGTATTGTCGAACATTATCGAGAAAGTTATCACATCATGATATGGATATACCAATGATGGACACATTGTGCATTTATTAATATATGTTCACATCAGTTTATGATTTTTCTGTATAATGGCAGTGGTTTGTGATAAAGCAACTGAAAAAAAAGATTATGAACGTATATATTGAAATATAAACATCAAGTCTAGACCGCTATCAAGTTGTTATTCCTATGTATTGCATTATACTACTTTTGTCACACACCAAACAAAAATGCATACCAACACTATAAGGTACAACAATGATACACGATGGTCTTAAAGTATAGATTCTGGGTACTCACGTTGTTTCGTGTTATAATATTCTTCTATTTGTCTTTATGAATATTACTTTTACTGTTAAGTCTAGTTTTTTGTGATATCCATTTGTCGTGTCTCTGTATTTATACATCCCTTCATTGTGTTATTGTTCTATGATAATTTTTGTATTCTTTTATTTTCTACATGTGTGCTTTGACTATATGCCATTTTGTGTTTCTTTGATACATATGACGTGTACGTATACATCCTGTCATTGTGCTATTGTAAATTGTTGTATTCTTGTCTTTCATTTTTGCTAATGTGCTTTTTGTCTTTACTCTTTTGTGCTTCTTTGTTACATATTTGTTTGTTTTATAGTGATTAAGAATATAACAAAATATTGACTGCTGTATCCCTTTTTGGACATGTCTACCTATTATATATAAAAAAAGAAAGATGTGGTACGTATGATTGTCAATGAGACAACTCCCCACAAGAGACCAAAATCACACAGAAATTAACAACAATGTGTCATCGTACGGCCTTCAACCATGAGCAATGCCAATATCGCATAATCAGCTATAAATGACCCCTAAATGACGGCCTAATGTGTGTACAAAAAATGTACGAAAAACAAATATGTAATACACAAAAAAAACGGCAAACACTGAATTACAGGCTTCTGACTTTGTACAGTTTGGTTTGTTCACACATCGTTGTCAATATAATGGAAATTGATGAGACTGTCATACAAGTGAGAGGCTAAGCTAGCTATAAAACCAAGGTTAATCAAAGTTCAGTATTTTTGTGATTAAACTGTTTTCTGTGTGCAGATACTAAATTAAAAACACTACTTGTAACTAAGATCCATATGAATGAAAGCAGAAGAAGAATCAGTCCTCAAAGACAGCAATTCTACAACACAATTTATCAGACATGTACTCCAGTTAATGTTAATACAAAAGCTTACTCAATATCAATAGTCCATGGTACACTGTGATGAGTGAAAACATGAGATAACCAAAGGATTTCCCATGGGTCAATATTCTTTTCACCACTTGGTAGGTGCACTTGACTCAAATCTTGACTGAATTGAATTGTCTTCAGTATTGAAGATCTGTTCTCTTCGGACACTCTGGCTTCCTCCAAATGCAAATATAAATGCACACTGCCACGAAATAGCACAGTAGTACTGAAAGTGTTGTTAAACAAACAACAATCAATCAATCCCACTTGTAAGTGAGTTATGTATAGCTCTGTAATATTGCCAAAATTGGGTGAACAACCCAAAGAGACATGATAGTTTATTATGACTATAATTCAGATCCAGCAGCCACATTTAGTAATAGAAAGCTCCAAGTGTGTCATATGATAAAGTAATTTTTTGTCACATGATTATTGACAACAAATTATATAAATTGATTATTCAATGTTTACTCCATTTTTGTAACAATAACTAGATAGAGATGTCAGCAGGTAAGTCGTTAGTAATGAAACTAAGTGAAAGTATTGGTGTTCTTAGACTGAACATGAAACAATATTGTCTTAACAAACCTGTAAATTCTAGTCGAAAGGAAAAACAGGATATCTAGTGTTTAGATACCCTGAGCAATAGCTATATCCGGTGTTAAAGATATGCCTAGCAATAGTGATATCCAGAGTTTTAGATACTGTAAATAACAGTGCTATCCAGTACTTAAGTTACTCCTGTAAAAAGTGATATCCTTTTTCAAATGCATTTTTATGAAACCTTTTTTTCATTGGCCAAAACTTAGCATCAAATCGAATTACAAGTACCCGGCCACGTCTACTCTGTGTTTTGTTAGATGTATTTCTATTTGTATTTGCTAAGTTAAACCTTTTCAACTGATTTTTATAGTTCATTATTATGTTGTACTGTTGTAGCACTGTCCCAGGTTAGGGGGTGTTGGATCCCGCTAACATGCCTAACCCTGCCACAGGAACCTGTAATTCAATGGTTGTCATTTGTTGCTATATTCAACATTTGTTTTTCGTTCACTTTTTTGTACATTAATTAGCCCGTTAGTTTTCTCGTTTCGGTTGTTTTACAATCGTCATTTCGGGGTTTTTATAGCTGACGATATGGTATGGACCTTGCTCATGGATGAAGACCGTACAGTGACCTATTATAGCTGTTAATTTTTGTGTCATTTAGTGAAGAGTTGTCTCATTGGTAATCTTACCACATCTTATTTTTTTTTATTGATAACGGTACCCACACATTTCTTTTCATGTTATTTTCTTTACAAAATCCATTCATTTTTACCCCTGGCAGTATAAAAACAAGAAAAGTGATACTTTTTTATATTGTTGCATGTCTACCAGATGCACTATCTCATACAGGTTAGTATATATGTATTTTATCTTTCCTTGTTGACATATTTGTGGTCTATTTTATAGCCCATATTTTTTTCTTAAAATGTCCTGTACCAAGTCAGGAAAATGGCAGTTGTTATTTATTTTATAGTTTGTTTCTGGGAGTGCTGCATAGTTGTTTGTTTTTTTGTTGCACTTAAGTGTTTCTGTTGTTTCTTTGTTTTCTCTTATATTTTGATGTGTTTCTCTCAGTTTTAGTTTGTAACCCGGATTTGTTTTTTTTTTTTCAATCAATTTATGACTTTCTAACAGTGGTATACTACTGTTACCTTTATTTATATCATCTACGCAACGCTTCAATTTGCTACCAGGAAGATGTTAGCTAAAACATCAAGATGACAACTGTCAAAGTTTCTAAGGGATCATAACTTAAACTTTTCAACTGGGACCTCTTGATGCAATACTTATAAGTAGTAAACTTTAAATCAAGAATATCATGATAGAAATACAAGCCCTAGAATAGAGTATCAAAACAGGCATAATACATAGAGGTCAACACACAGTAAAATTATAGACAAGTATACACTAAATGTGTATACTAGTATATACAGGTTACCAAAACATCTATTATCAAAACTGCTGATAATATTCAAATATGATATCTTTTCTTAAAAACATTTGATTTTTTATCACCAGTACAAAATAAATAATCTAAAACTTTAAATATGAGTTAAAATGCATAGTTTTCACTTCAGGTGAGAACAAGACACCACATGTAGATGAAGATTTTCGCAAATGCTTTGCAATTTCATACGCTTATCGCACAAATGGTGCAGATTGGTCTCATTAAACCATTCTACTATACATATACAGATCAAATGCAACCACTAAATATTTGGCCATTCCTGAGAACACTTGGATAAGAATAGACAATACAGAAGACTATGACGCTGAATTTATAATGAAAAAAAATCTGGAGAAAATTCAGGAATACCTAACAAATCAGCCTAATGACTATGAAGGAAGTTATTAAGGTATACTCAGCTTAGAAGTCATTCTAAGTTACTCACCGTGTTATGATTGTGCGCAAGCATTATGTCAGGTGAAGGAAAATCAAGATGAAAAAGTAAACCAAAGTAAGACAAGAAATAAATACCCTGGCGCTGTCCTGGGGAATCTTTCTACATTAAGCCTAACAACAGAGATTGAAGAAGAAGAGAAGATTAAATTTAAAATCACCTTTTCAAACTTCTATAATCATTTAAAATATTATAATGCTATTAGAGAAAACATGGAAGGTTTGAAAAATCTTATGAGAAATGAAATTAAACTTGATGTCTTCACAGATAACTACTGGGACTATTTTTTTAAAGCTGCTGGGTTACATGTAGTTACTGAGACACCATAGAGACAACAGAGGGAACTTGATGACTCGAAAATTTTACGATATTTTGAAGGATTAGTGGTTTTGGAAAGGTTGCCAGCAGCTCTGGACGCCATGGAAAAAGACTTAAGAATAAATAAACTGCTTTGATTAGTTAAAATAACACTGACAAATGTATGATGCTTTGTGCATGGGAACGAACATTTGATTTTCTTTGAAGGATTTTTTCCTCTACTTGTGCCATTATTTCCTGCATATTGGCTGGCAGACTATTTCTTTTCGTGTTATCTTGGGTAAAGTTGGTTGCAGTACCTATCTGACTAGAATATATTTCTAAGAGCATCCTGTCCCCTCCAGAATACCAAAGGATCTTTCCCCAAAAGCACTTTTTTGCACTAAAGAAACTAAGTAGAACTTTAACAAGCAATGTTACAAAAACTGGTCTTATTTTCTCCGATACATGTAGTATATTAATAACCATTGAACATGTTAGTGTTTCCTGATAATTCATAATGATTTAAATTTCGTTTATAATAAAATATTGACGTGATATCATTGAAAAAAGTAAAATCACAAAAATACTGAACTTAGAGGAAAATCAATTCGGAAAGTCCATAATCACATGGCAAAATCAAATAACAAAACGAATCAAAAACGAATGGACAAAAACTATCATATTCCTGACTTGGTACAGGCATTTTCAAATGTAGAAAATGGTGGATTAAACCTACTTCTATAGCGCTTACCCTCTCACTTTAATGACAGTGTCATCAATTTCAGATATATTTACATGAATGCGTTAAATAAACAGACACAATAAATACAAGAGGCTGTCACAACGACAGCAAACCGGATTTATTATTATTAATATTTATTTGTGTCCTGGCAATATCACAAGAACCATTACTGATGAATGGTGAAAGTGAAAATCGTCAATATCAAATTTGACCTCCATTTTGTCATCAGTATCAACATCTTAAAATTTGAAAAGCTTATAATATTAGATTGAATGGTTCATGAGTAAATGTAACAACGTGAATGGAAACGCCATTTCACAATCTTTCAAGAACCATAACTCCTGAACGGTAAAAGTCAAAATCGACATTATTGAACTTGACCTCTAATTTGCCATCAGTAACAACATATAAAAATTTCAAAAGCTTTGGTTGAATGGTTCATGAGAAAATGCACGGACACGACTGGAAACACCATTTTTCAATCTTTCAAGAACCAAAACTCCTGAACGGTAAAAGTCAAAATCGTCATTATTGAACTTGACCTCTATTTTGTCATCAGTAACAGCATATTAAAATTTGGGAAGCTTTGGTAAAACAGTTCATGCGTAAATGCACGGACACGACTGGAAACACCATTTTTCAATCTTTCAAGAACCATAACTCCTCAACGGTAAAAGTCAAAATCGTCATTATTGTACTTGACCTCCATTTTGTCATCAGTAACAACATATTAAAATTTGGGAAGCTTAGGTAGAACAGTTTATGCGTAAATGCACGGACACGACTGGAAACTCCATTTTTCAATCTTTCAAGAACCATAACTCCTGAACGGTAAAAGTCAAAATCGCCATTATTGAACTTGACCTCCATTTTGTCATCAGTAACAACATATTAAAATTTGGGAAGCTTAGGTTGAACAGTTCATGTGTAAATGCACGGACACGACTGGAAACTCCATTTTTCAATCTTTCAAGAACCATAACTCCTGAACGGTAAAAGTCAAAATCGCCATTATTGAACTTGACCTTCATTTAGTTGTCAGTAACAACATATTAAAATTTTAAAAGCTTTGATTGAACGGTTCATGAGTTAATGCATGGACAACATTTGATCGCCGCCCGCCCCCCCGCCCGCCCACCGTACATCCCCAAATCAATAACCGACATTTTTGTCACAAAAATCCGGTTAAAAATAGTCAAAATATGGGTACATCAGTCATCATCGTATAACAATTTTAAAAGGAACAATTTAACAGAACTCAAAAACATCTACTATCTACGAACACATTCATTGATTCGAGTGTCTGACGTCAGAAAATTTTATACGTCACATAAATTTGTCGTTCAATGTGCATACATACAATTTTAAAATTTTACATAAGAATGTTAGCATACAGGGTTAAAAAATTAAAAGTATGTAAGAATAAATATCAGAAATATACCGAGATTTAAACTAGTCAAAAAGTTATAAATAGAATTTATAAGAATCCAAAAATAGTCAATTCCACTACGCGATTGAATGATTTTGACGTTTGTGGTTCAACGTATATTGTAATTCATAATAGAAATATATCATAATGACATATAATAGAACAATATCATACTGACGGGATGTTTTAAAGTACGTTATAAAAACAAAAGAAATACAAAAAGTCGCATATACAAAACAAACCACCAAAAAATGAAAGCCAATACAAACACATTGACGAGATGTATAAGTACCGAGCCACGTGAAACGGATATCACATAAAACCATTCAACAGTAAAAGTAATATTAATAATAGAACAAAGACAAATGAAAGAACTATAAAACACGTTGTTAGGATGATAAATCACATCAGTACGCAGAATCTATACATCAAGACCATCGTGTATTATTTGAGAAGTTGATACTGAATATTTATCAACAAGGTCTTAGTACCTTCCGATGAACTTTTTTAGAAAAGGGACGAGACGTTCTTTGACATACCCCTGGTTCATCAACTTTCTACTCAGACACTGATGACGTTTTACAAAGTCTGAGTAGGAGCTGCAAGCTCTTGAATATCGAATAAGTTGGAAAATATATATCCCATAAGCAGGTGAAGTTGGTATATTGCTACTAAGGTGGGGGAAATTTATAATTTCAAAATTAAAATCGTCTCGTTTGTCATAGATTCTGGTACTGAGATGACTGTGTAAGTCAAATTCGAGATATAAGTCTAAAAATGAGGCGGAGGAAGCCGTGTCTGTTGTTTCTTTAATCTCTAGTTCTGAGGGATATATTAATGGAACCCAATCAGAAAAGTTCGGATTGTTTATGGAAAGAACATCATCAATATATCTGAAAGTGAAATTAAATAATCTGGCTTCTTTGACCCTCTTGTTTTTGACAAGTGTCTGGAGGAACTCCGATTCATATGAAAATAAGAAGAGGTCGGCAAAAAGAGGCGCACAGTTTGTTCCCATAGGAATGCCGACAATTTGTTGGAAAAGTCTACCTCCAAACTCAACAAATATGTTGTCGATAAGAAACTCCAGCATACTGACCACTTGTTCTTCTGTGTAGCATGTTTTACCTTTTTGTTTGTCACTATTTACGTTCGTTTTCTGCATTTTTGTGATTAAATGAATGATGGTTGGTGTTCACGCCACTTTAAAAACTATTAAGCTTTATTGTGGCAGGTTTTTTTTTTTAAAGGAGAATGGAGTGTCCGTAGAAAAGTACGGATTTTCGGAGGGGGGAGACTTATAACTAGACAATACAGATTTTCACGGCGGACTTCGAACTCAAAACCTCACTCACAGGCCAGTGATACATTTTTGCAACAGTATTAGCTACTGAATGGATAATACAATATTTAGTCTCAAATATGATTCGGGCCGAGTCAGATACGAATTTTGTCTGACTGATGGCTTCATATTCTATTTTTTCCGCCTGTGACATTTTTTTCAATATCTTTACTTAGTAAGCATATGCGCAATAGATTTCAAACTCAAATGACATCAATTATCGTATAAAAACTAACCCTGATGAAGTCGAATTATTGTCTTGCAATGTATGAGTCCGTTGTCATTGATTGATTGATGTCTGTCATACTTAATTTTCATTTCTTTTTTGTTATAAATCCGGCAATAAGATTTTTCATTTTAATTGTTTTACATTTTGAAATATAGGTGCTTTATAGCTTGCAATTGGTATTTGATCGTTGTTGAAGGGTACACGGTGACCTGTAGTTGCTTATAAACTCGTCATTTTGACTCTGTTTCATTTTTGTGCCATTGGCACTCATCAACATTATCTTATTATACATAGAGAGGAATTGCATACACTGAAACAGTTATTAAACGGGTTAACATACACAAGAAAGTCCTCTCAACTTCAAAACTTGAAATCTTGAAAACTGAAGAGCTCCATAAACAAAACATTAAAAAATCCAACAACTACTGCCAATGTTCCTAACCGAGACCTCCTTATAAACATCTTGCAAGGATGAAATACCAATAGACATCTTGATCAGCACACAGTGCAAGGACGATACGAATCAGTTTAAAAAAATTGGAGATGTTTGAATACATATTGCGACTTTACGAGACCTTCAGAAAATTCCTTTATATTGATACTTACATAATGATGTTTATACGCCGCAATGTCTTCTGAAATTTTGTTACCTACATGACCTAAGAAGATACGAAAATGTTGAATACTTGTTCCGGGTTTAAATGTCAGTTTATAGAATAACACACTAGTTTATTATAAATCGAATTCCGAGGTATATTTATATAAATATGTGCTGTTATCACTTCCTCGTTAAATAATGTCGTTTAAATTATATTTGGAATCAGTCTATAAAAAATAAAAACAGCACGTTAGAAATTTATGCGACTGAAGCGCTTTTCTGGATTTATACTTTATCAAGAATGTTTAAAGCCGAATATTTGAATGCCAAGGATGTATAAAAACCAAAACTGTTGAAGAGCTATAAAACCTAAAGCCTTAAAATAGCCAAATCCATCTGAGGTCATGAACTTTGCATGAAGGAGTTGAAAGCTTAGTTTCTTTATAATTTTAAAATTTATAAACAGACAATTTAAGAAAAGTCTGTAATATATCATGTAAGTACCAAAGTATTGAATACTAAGCTGATGATACCCCTGGGAACTGAAAGCCCACTAGCAGATGTATCAACCCTAAACTGTACAGAATTTAATATTTTTTTATGCGTCCGAAGCTATTTTCTGGGATACGTTTTGATGCACATGAAAAACTGTTAAAATTTCCAAATTATTGTGTAACTATTGTTAAATTTAGAAAAATATGTTTTAATGACATGTATCTGGTACAAGGCACGTCTTGTACTCCTTGTACTCTGAGTGTTTTGCTATGACGAATCAATTTGTACCTAAGTCTTTAAAAGTACACAAAGTCGTAAAATTTAAAACAGTTAGATTATTTGGAAAACGAAATTTAGAATTTTGACCTTCAGTACTGATCTAAACGGATGTGTTCATTCTTCCCATCTTAATTGTAAATAATGCTTATATATAAAAATGGTATTATGCCTTCGGGTATGATATCAAATTACATTAATTTTGTTATTACATAGTATTACATTGATAATTTTACATATTACATTGCAAGTACTGCGAAACATGTTTGACCTTGGGGTTTAAATATCAGAAAAAGTTTTTTATTAAGAAAATGTTTCAGATTTTTTTCAAACAAATGTCCCAAAATATTTGAACAGTCAAACTATTTTGTTTCACATGCATCGAAGAAAAGGGTGACATATTTTTCTTAAGTGATCGTGACTAACAATTTTTATCCTCTATTTCAATGATATTATCTCCTCTGTGATTAAACATTCGTGTGACGCTATCATCTCTAAAAAAAAAGCGCTATAATCTATCAAAGCGGCTAGGTTTCAAGGGACATTCACTGACGAGATAACAATATATCATGTCTTACATGTAACACAAACAATCTATACATGTATGTCAAATGTGTTCATTTATAGCAAACAAAATTAAAGTTTTTTTATTATCGATTAAAAACATAATGACTACTAGTGTATCTTCCAAAAGTTATTTTTCACTGATTGAATTTAAAATTAGTTCTCGTGACACGTAATCTTTCAGCTTTAGGTCTTGATATGGGTGTTCTTTTGGGTCATTCAATTCCATCAGTATATTTTTTTGGTATTTTTGTTTTTGTTTGTGTTATTTTCAGGGGGTTGGTTTTAAAGGTAGTGTTTCAGAAATTTGGATGTAGTCTTTAGCGCTTCCCTGCTTAAGGGACGACATCAAAAGTTCAATGTAGGATAAAAAAACTTAATTCACATAGTTTTTTCGCTGACCCCCCTACCCCCCTTCTTAACTTAATTTGGGGAAAATTGATTTACCTATATGGATATATGTAAAATCGATTTTAGATTAACAAAACTTGCAGCAATGTTGACCCCCCCACCCCCAAACTATTCGATTTAAGTTTTTTATCCTACATCGATCTTTTGATGTCGTCCCTAACATGTCATGTCGAACGTACTGTCTACGAAATATGTAGTGCATATAATAGAATACCGATACGTCGAGAACCTCGTGGGTAGCCAAGGTTTAACACCCCTAGTAGAAGTACATGACAGATATGTGATTGAAAAAAAATCAGCGAACTTACGAGAAACTGAAGTGTTCCATGCCAAATTACAATTTTTACACAAGTGCTTGACCACAGGAAGTCATTCTCAGGAGAAATTGTCGCAGCAAAATGTTGAAACGATAATTCTGTGACAAAAAAAAATGTTAAAAATTGTCATACTTTTTGAGGGATGGGTATATCCTCCTGACTGCTTAAAGTATTGCAGTATCAGTTTAAAAGGTTGTTTCAGGTTCCCTTCTCACAAATATGACCTACCAAATTAGTCTACCGGTTTTTTTTATAAGATGAGCAACACGACGGGTGCCACATGTGGAGCACTAAGCAACAAGAACCCCTTCAAAAACCCCTAGTTTTTGATGGGGTTCTTGTTGCTTAGTGTTGAATTTTCTATGTTGTGTCTTATGTACTATTATTTGTCTTTTTGTCTTTTTGTCTTTTTTAGCCATGACGTTGTCAGTTTATTTTCAATCTATGAGTTTGAATGTCCGTCTGGTATCTCTCCCCTCTCTTTTGTATCCTTTATGTTGATGCTTGAGAATTATGCTGAGTTCACACGTAATTCGAATTCGATTCGCATTAACTAATTCGAATTAGTTTAATTCGCATTCGAAACGTTTAACGTCCTAACGTCAATTCTAATTCGAATTGGAATGCGCGTCAAATTCGCTTTACTGTCCTAACGACGTTAACTTTTAATTCGGATTAACAAAAACGTATTTCTAATGTGAATTAGTTAGTTCGAATTAGCCAATTCGAATCAATTCGAATTAAAAAAAAAGAAGAGTGTGTGAACGCGATTAGCGAATTCGATTCGCATTCGATTCGAATTCAATTCGAAAGAAAGGTACGTGTGAACGAGGCATTATTGAACGTACAAAGGTCAAGGTAACATAATACTTTATTTCAAAAATAATTTAATCTGTAACACGTAGAAGTATTTCTTTCTTCTAGATCTTTTCAAAATCTTAAAAACAAGTTCCTCTTCCAAGTGGTAACTTATTACTGAAATAGAAAACAATATACATTATAAAAAAATCCCAAAACCACGGTATTTTTTTTTTTTTTTTTTTTTTGTATTATATATTTCTTTCTTTCTCTAGATCCCAGATAGAGGGAAAAAGGGCTAGTTTATCTACATTTGCACAGTAGTGGTTTTAATGTATGATATAACAACGTCGAATATTAGGTCAACATTAAGGTCTTCCTTTCGTGTCTTATAGGCGTATTTCCCATTTAACTTTTGGCAATATATCCCTTAAATTGAATACGAGAGGAACAAAAGATAAAATATGGAAAACTGTTTAACTATCAACGCACAATAATAAAATTGAAAATGGTAATGGGGGAATATGTCAAAGAGACAACAACCCGACCAAAGAGCAGATGACAGCCGAAGGGCACCAATGGGACTTCAACACAGAGAAAAAACCAACACCTGTTAACATTTTTGTACCATAATGAATATACCATTTTTTAAATGAGATACATTAGTAGTACCGTTATGAAAATTATGTGACGATGCTATAATTTCAAGTTTACCTAGAAGGCATTTCTTAAGGAAGTTCGCTCGTTTTGGGATTTTTGTCAGATATTTGGAATCATCTGGTTTTTCCATTTGAATACCTTAATAAAATTTGCACATTGACCCCCACTTTTCTTGTAATAAATCTTTTACATGTAGAATGAAAAGCCATCTTTAAAAGTCTTATAAAACTTTAATTATTTTTTAATAGTTTTTGAAAACATAAACTTGTCACTGATAATGCTACGAAAAATCTAGAGAGAATATTTTGAGGCCAAAAATTCCAATGGCTATAATATCTCGAAAACAAGGACATTGACCTATATGTTTTTTTTCTCTTTTGATTCCTTTATTAACCCCCTATCAATATAAACTAATGTTTTGAAAGTTAATTATTTTGAAACTGAGAGGCGAACTTCCTTAAACTTTCAACTTCTGTTCAGTTTAAGTGGGTCTGAAATGTATAGTGTGTATGATTGTCAGAGTAAATGGTCCAACTTTCCTGTTCGATTTTAACCAGGAAGTTAATTCTATGATTGTCTGAGTAAATGGTCCAACTTTCCTGTTCGATTTTAACCAGGTAGTTAAATCTTTATTGTCTGAGTAAATGGTCCAACTTTCCTGTTCGATTTTAACCAGGTAGTTAATTCTTTATTGTCTGAGTAAATGGTCCAACTTTCCTGTTCGATTTTAACCAGGTAGTTAATTCTTTATTGTCTGAGTAAATGGTCCAACTTTCCTGTTCGATTTTAACCAGGTAGTTAATTCTTTATTGTCTGAGTAAATGGTCCAACTTTCCTGTTCGATTTTAACCAGGGAGTTAAATCTTTATTGTCAGAGTAAATGGTCCAACTTTCCTGTTCGATTTTAACCAGGGAGTTTAATTCTATGATTGTCTGAGTAAATGGTCCAACTTTCCTGTTCGATTTTAACCAGGTAGTTAAATCTTTATTGTCTGAGTAAATGGTCCAACTTTCCTGTTCGATTTTAACCAGGGAGTTTAATTCTATGATTGTCTGAGTAAATGGTCCAACTTTCCTGTTCGATTTTAACCAGGTAGTTAATTCTTTATTGTCTGAGTAAATGGTCCAACTTTCCTGTTCGATTTTAACCAGGTAGTTAAATCTTTATTGTCTGAGTAAATGGTCCAACTTTCCTGTTCGATTTTAACCAGGTAGTTAATTCTTTATTGTCTGAGTAAATGGTCCAACTTTCCTCTTCGATTTTAACCAGGTAGTTAATTCTTTATTGTCTGAGTAAATGGTCCAACTTTCCTGTTCGATTTTAACCAGGGAGTTAAATCTTTATTGTCAGAGTAAATGGTCCAACTTTCCTGTTCGATTTTAACCAGGGAGTTAAATCTTTATTGTCAGAGTAAATGGTCCAACTTTCCTGTTCGATTTTAACCAGGGAGTTTAATTCTATGATTGTCTGAGTAAATGGTCCAACTTTCCTGTTCGATTTTAACCAGGTAGTTAAATCTTTATTGTCTGAGTAAATGGTCCAACTTTCCTGTTCGATTTTAACCAGGGAGTTTAATTGTATGATTGTCTGAGTAAATGGTCCAACTTTCCTGTTCGATTTTAACCAGGTAGTTAAATCTTTATTGTCTGAGTAAATGGTCCAACTTTCCTGTTCGATTTTAACCAGGGAGTTTAATTGTATGATTGTCTGAGTAAATGGTCCAATTTTCCTCTTCGATTTTAACCAGGAAGTTAATTGTATGATTGTATGATTATCTGAGTAAATGGTCCAATTTTCCTCTTCGGTTTTAACCAGGGAGTTAAAAGAATTAATACGCAAAACAGTATAATTGCTCATTTTAATAAAAAAAAAATCCGGTCAGGACCCTTAAAAAATTCTCCAAGAAACCATGGGGCTACTAAACTAATAGACAGGAATTGAAATCTTGCAGTATAATATAATATACAATTGCATTTAAGTTAGGGGGGAATTAATTAGATCTTCCACAATATTTTATTTACAGCAGAATGCATTGAGTTTGTAGGTAAAGGTAGAATCTTGGGTAATCTCGTAGCTTTTAGCAGTCAATCTATGAGATTGAAAATGCAGTTTATGACCATGAGTACAATGTTAGCCTAAATTGTACCGCTGTTATGGACCTATTACAATTGATCTCCAATACGCTGAAAACAACTTCGATGTTATTAAAGTATTCAGCCTATAGCTTGTATCACAATGCAAATGTAAACTATGAATGGCTGTACGTTTTCTATGACTAAAGTATTACATCCGATTGCATTGAGTGTGTAGGTAAAGGTAATATCTGTGGTTAGCTCGCTTGCTAGCTGAACCGTGAAGTCATTATAAGGTTAGGTAAACTATCCTCATTTAAGAGTAGACTAGTCCGACAGCTTCAATACCAATCTATCTGTATGTAGGACTAGACAACTCCGAAAGGAGGGAAGTATACCTTATCCAATAATGACTTCACGGTTCAGCTAACACGCAAGCTAACCAAAGATTCTACTTTTACCTACACGCTGTAAGAATTTTGCTGGGGTGTAAAAGCGTTGACCGAAGTACATTTTGTATGAAGCCCAACATAGCTTCATTCTACAAATGTGCGCTCAGTCAACACTTTTACAACCCTATAACATTACCAAAAAGTAGCATTCAATATTTATAATTACATTTTTTTGCCAGGACCATGAAAACATTGTTTCTGTAAATTTGTTCTTTTATTTACATGTGCACTTACTTGTGGAAGCTCGTGTCTTCATGGCTATTACATTTCATTTTGAAATGAAGATAATTTTCAAAATGACGCGAGATTATGTTAGCCAATCAAAATAACGTTTCGTAAATACATATACATGCAATGCAATTTTATATATACTTACATTTGGTGATGGGCTACCATTATTAAAGATACCATCTCCCATACCTGTTCTCGTCAAAAAGAAAAACAGGAGCATAGCAGCTGGAAAGACAATTCAAATAATAAATGCCAAGAAAAAAATACCAGTTATAACTATCACTGATAACCAAACGCATGCTACAAGACTTTGATTGATTGGTTGATTAGTTTGTGTTTAACGCCACTTTCTTCACTGTTGTGTTATGTCGTGACGGGCAGTTTTTTTATTGAGGAAGTCAAAGTTCCTGAAGAAAACCACTGATCTTCGGTAGGAAAGCTGACAATTCTAGTCGGTGGAGATTGGAGTCGAGCGCACCGATCACGTGCATGCTTAGAACGCATAACCTCAGTATCATTTACGCTAGCTAAGGGTTACGATCCACTCCGCTCTAGAAGAGGGGATGGATTGTAACCCTTGGCTAACGAAGATGCGCCAGTGTTGGCAGGCTAGCGATTAAGTAGTTCGACTAATAAGAACACTTTCCAAATGATCCCCTGATAGTCACATGAAGGTAATATATTGAATCCAATATTTGACTTCTATATATAGTTGTACTCAATGCCCTTTTTTTAATTCAAGGAGGTAGAAATCTCCTACTCCAGATATATGAAAAGTTTGCGCTATTGAACGAAGCGATCCACGTGCATATTGATAGCGATGTGAAGAAAACTTTAAGAAGTGGAAGAACTTTTATCTAATCCATTTGTCCTTTTTGAACAGTAAAATATGTTAAAACTTAACTTTAAACTAGCGATGCGATGTTAATAGTCTCATAGTAAATGACAAAGACAAAATCGTAAAAAACGGGTTAGTCCCTATATATAACTGAAGACCACAGTTCGACTTCATGATGTTTTCTTGAATTTTGAGTGTTGTTTGGCTGCTGCCTTACTGATGTATGTCCCAAATCTCGCCTTATTCATGCCTCTTTTCTTTAGTATAATTTTCAATATAGATGTCAACACGAGTAACTACACAACAGGTGTCAGATAGTAATATAACCAGGAACACATATATATTGACAGATGTTAGATATTATGCTCCCATGTATAACTCAGAAACCAGTAGTACCACTATATCTCCCCCCCCCCCCCAAACCCCCCACCCCACACACACCTGTTTACGTAAGCTGGTGTTACTCAATCTTGATAGTTTTCTGTATAGTGTTTTCCTGCCCATACTCAATCTTTTATTCTATTTTACTGTGTTGCCTGTATACACCCCTTATCGTAAATGCTTACCAAGAATCAACATACTGAACAATTTTTTAGACTGCATTTAAGATCCTCTCCATTGGGTTTTTGATTGTGTGATTACTTAGACGTTTTTATAGTGATTATTTGATTACTAGACAAAATATCTTATGATTATTTGATTATTTGATTATCTTGCTTAAAAACAAAATATTTTATGATTATTTGATTATTTGATTATCTTGCTTAAAAACAAATTATTATGTGATCATATCTATACAGGTAGGCCAAAAAATGTGATTACTTGGAAACCCCTATAAAGGTGCCTCATTTAAATTGGCATCCTTCGCATATCCTTCCCGTATTCATTTAAGAATTGAATGCTTCTTTTTGTAACTTCATTGGGGTGTTAAAGCGTTGACCGAATCACATTTTGTATGAAGCGCTTCCATTCTAAAAATGTGCGCACGGTCAACGTTTTTACAACCCTATGAAGTTACAAAAAGAAGCATTCAATACTTATAATAACATTTTTTAGCTATAGGATCATGAAACACGATTTTTATCAAGTTTTTATTTAATTTGCCTGTGCACTTTATTGTGGGACCTCGTGTCATCAGCAGTGGTAAATTTTATTGTGTAATGAAGTTGATTAAGGAATAATGCGAAATTGCAGTGTAGCCAAGAATAACGTATTATAATGAAACATGCATCTAATGTTTTTATTCGTAAATGATTTCTAGAAACTGTAATGTTCGATAATACATAGTCGGTATGTCGATTTATTAAAGGCATACCCCATATTGCTGTTACTTCTTCCTCTGGCCAAACATCTCGATATAAAGCAGCAGGGTCATCTTGAGGAAAAACTATTTGGGCCGAGACTGTCATTAGAGTTAACGAAAGAAGCACTAAGTAACAAAGTATGCTTGTTGACTTCATGATCGATACCGACGTTCCTGCAAGAAATGATATTATTACATTGGGTACAATGAATTTAAACGGTGATTTCTCAGTAAAAAAAACCCTGATAATTTCACTCCTCTGGCATACAACATTGAGTGTTGTCTAAACAATTGAGGATACTTTTAAAAGGATATAGTTCCTTTCATTTTCTTTCTTAATTTTTCTTTATCTTATTTTCTTGTGTAATTTACTTGTTGCCTCTGTATATTTATTTAGGGGTTTATTTTTACAGGCCATATGATTATATCAAAGCAGAAATTGTCCTGTGTTTTCAAACGCCTTGTATACCCGTGGGGAAGCCCCCGAAACGGGCGCATTGCATTTGCGCCAATTTTTAAAAAATCCAATCTTTCATTTGCGCCACAAGGTTATATTTCATTTGCGCCAAAAAATAAAAACTTCATTTGCGTCATTTTACAGGTGATGCAGGTAATATATATAACGGAAAAGTTAGATATCCATATTATATGGAAACAAACAAATTTTTTTTTTTGATAGACAATGTTTAAAGTTTAATTATCATTTTTTACAGTATAGCTAATCTTGAATGTCTTTCTTATAATATGCAAGATGTATTTGTGGATATAATGGAAACTATACGCCACGATTATATGAATTGCTTCAAGGAAAAAGGAAAATTTGCCACGCAAACAGGTGAAACTTTATTTGAAAGCTGTGTGACAAGAGAGCGTCACACTCTATTCATATATACTTTGAATAAGCTATAAATAATGTGATTTTGCGAATGTTGCCGGGATCGAAGATCGATTTTTGTAGACTTCGTCTTGGGACAAAATTGGCAGATGCATAAAGTATGCTGACTATGTTTTGGAAACATATAACCCCTGAAATAAGATATCAACCAGATTTTAACGTTGATTTAGAATTATAACAGAATTGTCAAGTTTTTACATTACTTGTCTTTTTTAATGATGACTGGTTTCTGAGGAAGATGTTCATAATGCAAACAACAACTGTATGATTATCAAAAGTCTTACCTGCAAATTGGCGCAAATGAAAGGTTTTATGTTTGGCGCAAATGAAATATTGTTTGTGGCGCAAATGAAATGCCAATTGGCGCAAAAGCAAAGCACCGCCCGAAACACCCCGCCAATGATAACATTACATTTGTAACTTTTATCAGCATGAACAAAAGTGAATACCACCAATTATACACACATCGACGGACGGAAAATTTAACTAGGTTGCATTGCATTGCTTCTTTGGCAGAAGTTGTTTCTGGTCGTCTATGCATTTCTATTGTTTCAATTTTTTTTCTTTGCTTCAACGTATTTGCTTTTATCATTTGAAAATATGATACAATAGCTATTAACTGAGACAACGCTTCAATAGATGACGTCCAAAGTTGTCATTTTTGCGTCACGAATAAAAGAGTCTGATAAAGACATGCATTAGAAATCTAAACTACATAATGCAAATCATGTTTTGTTTAATGATTATTAAAGAATGTTTTTAGAATTTTAAAACTTCCCTTACCGTTTCCAAAATGTAAACCTCAAAGTCCGACTTCTACCAAAAAAAGTGAACGTAGAAGAGAGATGTGATGTGAAATATTTTTTGACAGGTTGATACACTTCCGAAGTGAAGTTTTGACACGAGGAAATGTGATATTCTTACTCAATTCGAAGTCTATCTAAAGAAAAATATTTGAATAACACTTCGTAATATTGGGGTAAAATAAACATTCACAAATATAGTACCCAAATGGACCCAAAAATAAATAGAGAATAAGTGGATGTTAAATTATTTCGAATAGTAAATAAAATGCACAAAAAATAAGTAGAAAATAACATAAATGAAAAAAAAGAAAGAAAGGCAGAATCCCCTATTCTAGAATATTGCTTTTGGGCAACTTTTTCAAAGATTGTCAAGAGATAGGAAGAGTAGTGTGCGTAAACTAACAAGAAACCTAAGGCTATATCATTGATTACACAAAATTTGCTAACAGATATCGATCATTTATGAATTCAACTTTTTAAAATTCATAGATATAGGAAGATGTGGTGTGAGTGCCAATGAGACAACTCTCCATCCAAATAACAATTTATAAAAGTAAACCATTATAGGTCAATGCTGTATTTTATGTAAATAGACAAAATATTACATGTAATCTTAATGCACACTCAAAAAGATAAATTTAAAATGAATGGAACAAAATGCTATTTAAGATATGTTTCGTGTCATTAAGCAACTCCCTAGTACTATATCATATGCATTGGCATTATAATTTTACTATATTTAACGTTTGTATGCTGATATTTTCACCTTTTTTTTAATGCATATTGATAATGAAAAAAAAAGAAAAATAGCAAAAAAAAGTAAAAAGGAAATAATAAAAATAGAAAATAATGCCCCGAGTTCATATATCAAAGGACTAGGAACTCCCAAGAAAGTAAGGCAGCCTCGTAACGGCTTCAAACGCAGAACATCGGGAATTTTACATGTCCGATCTAAGACAATTTAACTACTCGGATTTTTGTTTGTCTAGCAGTAATTCTAACTTTAATCAACAATTCTAAATATTTATAAATGTTAAAACTTTTAAGTGGTATTGATACTGGACCAGATCAACATCTTCATTATCAGCAAAGTTTTTCTAAATTTTTGACTCTTTTTATTTATAGTTCGTAAAATATCAAATAGATTTTTTCGTCACGCATGTTCGTTACAGCTGAAGCACGCTTTTGGGTTAGGGATTTTTCTCCCTGTGTTGAAGACCCATTGGTGGCCTTCGGTTGTGTTATGCTCTTTGGTCGGGTTGTTGTCTCTTTGACGCATTCCCCATTTACATTCTCAATTTTATACTCATAATATCATGATTGTGTTATATACACATTGTATACTTATATTGTATTATGAATAAGACATCATATTCTACTTGTGTCTCGTCCATTTTACTTGTGTTTTACAGCAAATAAAAAGTGTTTAAACTAAACTAATGTTTGGGCAATACAAGTCATGGTCATTCTTTAAGACAGAATCAAATTGAATGATTATAAAATCGTGACTGTAGCAACTCCTCATATATATTTTAATACATTTTGACATAGCTAATTCATATCTCATGAATGATTAAAACATTGTCAGCCAGAAAGTTAGATATGATGGCTGTTTTGAACGTCTCTACTTGGCACCAAAATCTGTAGAAGTTTATATAATTTTTTTAGATTGGTGTTTTCAACTATGTTCTTCGAATGGTACATGTATGAATAATATTTAACTTGACACGCAACAGGACTGCTCCAATTTATTTTCTACATGTAATGTAAATAAAGTGCACAGAAGATAAACTTATTACTTAAAAAATCCACAGTGAATTCAGTTTGCACGTAAATCTGCACGTGAATTTGGTGCCCATTTAAATGATTAAACCTGCTGCATTTGTTTGCACCTGTCCTAAGTCAGAAACCTGATGCTCAGAGGTTTTCCTATGTTGATGTGGTTCATAACAATAAGTGTTTCTTGTTTCTCTTTTTTTTTTTATATAGATTAGACCGTTGGTTTTCCCATTTGAATGGTTTTACACTAGTAATTTTTTAGGCCCTTTATAGCTTGCTGTTTGATGTGAGCCAAGACTCCGTGTTGAAGGCCATATCTTGACCTATAATGGTTTACTTTTATAAATACTGACTTGGATGGAAAGTTGTCTCATTGGTACTAATACCACATCATCTTATATATATTTGATATATTTTAAGAGAGACGAAAGATACAAAAAGGACATTCAATAACTTAAGTCGAAAATAAACTGACAACGCCATGACAAAAATATGAAAAAGACCAAATGGTAGTATACAAAACACAACACAGAAAATAAAGACTGAACAGCACGAACCCCACCAAAACACCCCAATTAGAAAACATGAATTTGGTAAAAATGAAGATAACAATGATGGTTAATGTACATGATGTATGTGTAATAATTTATTGAATACAAATACGACCATTGATGAATTACTGTAACTGCATTATTGAGATGACAAAGCACCTGAAAATAAAATAAAAATATAATTATATAGCAAAATGTAAGTAATTATAAATTGAAACAACAGGATCAGTAATCATACCCGTAGCCAGCTAGGGGGTTCGGACGAACCCCCCCCCCCCCCCCCCCCCCTCTTTGAAAACAAATAAGCACTGTTAAAGTCAACATTATGTTCGAATTGTCACTGTTAAAGTCGAGTTTGTGAGTCCCCCTTGAAAATTCCTGGCTACGGGCCTGGTAATAGATCGCAATTACAGTACAACATTGTTCTTTTTCGTTTGAAATGTTTAACCTTTTGTTATGTCGTGAAGTTTTGTATCTTTCTATAACATAAGGGTTTATCTTATTGTTGAAGGATGACCTGTTGACTTTAGCAGATAGGCCTACTGGGAATCATATACCACATCTCTTTTTTTTTTAAAAACATAAGATGAGAAAAAAACTGAAGCAGGCTCGTGAGTACAAAATGTCTGCAAAATTTTTAACATTTTTTTTTTTCATTACAACTTTTATTTATAATTCCACTATTAGTTGTTACTTTATGATATAGTACACAAATCAACTAAAAGAACCGATTTGTTTTGGCCCCAGATGACTTTCATTTAATGTGTATATCCTTCACGGAAAAGCTCCAATTTATCTTTCTGCTCCCTTTGGTGCAAAATGCAAAAAAAAAAATTGCATTACAATTAAAATATCTTTTTAAACTCATCGGTGACCTAAATAATTTATTTAAACTAAACAAATGTAAAATTTAAGCGATTTCTGTAGTTTAGTTCTTTTTTTATTTCGATAGTACATGTCCCTCTATTTCTCATATATATTAGTTAAACAGAAAAAAAGTACTTTAACAAATTAAAATGCATGCTTCTTTCGAAGGCCGATTGTGAGCTTAAATGAACGGTGACCCCATTTTTTTTTTATTTCATTTTAAGTTCATTTATAGAAAAAAAAATCGCTTACATCTCCTTCTTTTTTTTTGTTATGCCAGAAGGAAGTTGACGTTTAGTTTGACCCTGGGGCTGGGCTACCTCCGCTACTTCCGCTGCTACTGTCGTTGTCACCACAGAACAACAAACACAGTACCACTGCACCAAAAACGGCTTGAAAAAAGGAAATACTCACACATTTAACATTATTTGGGCTTGATTACATAATTATTGATAATAAACAGAATCATAGTTGAGGGTAGTCAAAATTATCTTATATATCTACAAATGGACTTTATAAAGTAAGGTCATTTACTACTTTGTAGAATTCTATTACAACATTAGTTGTTATAATTTTCAATTATGAATATTGTTTAAACTAATTTTAAAGTATCATGGTCCGGATGCTAACTTCAAATTATTCTTGCTGATAAATAAAGAATAAACTTGTAATAGTGAGAAATGTGATTGTGTGAAACATATTCAATTTGATAATTTATAAACAGTTCTGCAACAGTTTAATGGACTATTAAAGACCGAAATATATCGTAGAATAAGTCTTACTTGTTTCAACCCAGGAGATGCCGCTGGATGGTAATACACCTCTAGTGGCAAGAATACTGTTACCATCGTAATATTCTGGAATCTGTCCTTGTACCACACTTACATGTATCATCAATCCAAAGGTCAAAATCATTGGAATAAAAATAGCCATGATGGTATGATCTATTGTACAAACTGAGATTAAAGTAACAAATCATAATATACATTTGTTTGTACTGGTAACTGAATAAAATATGGTTAACACAATTGGCCGTTCCAGAATATACAAGACTACGGTTAATTTAATGTCGCGTCAATGATCGAATTTCCATTGCTTATGACGTTTTTAACCAACCACAACGATTGGTGTACAATTTCAGTTTGAGAATATTACCAAGTATGCATTAAAATAGATTCTGTGACCAGTCAGAATCGTTATTTGCAGCAGCAAATACAACAGTTCGGGAACGTACATTGTTCATTGGTTTCTACTGCATTAAACTAAATCATTCCAATAGATAACCGTATCCTAAACAAACATCGGTTTATTGCCCCCTACTGTTTCTTTTTCTTTTTTGCTTTTTAAAGTTTTACACGCCTCCAGGTCCGTCATTTTTTCGTTGTGCTGAAGACCCATTGAAGGCCTTCTGCTGTTTTCCGCTCTTTGGTCGGGTTGTCATTCATAATTTCAATTTTCAATATAATGTCCATTAAAACACTATTTTGCAGTAAATAAATCCCCGTTTAAATATATTTTGCCGTAAAATAATATAAAAAAAAATATTAACTGTTGAAAAGTGTGGAAAGCATCACGGTGACTTTGAGATGAAAAACATGTGCAGCAATACAAGCGCTGTTCCTTTGCTTTTTGCGTGTGTTTTGCTGTGGCATGACGTTTTGATTTTGAGTCATGGATAGATAACCCATATCCTTTGTTTTATATATTTGTACTGTTGCTTTGAGATATTAGACTAGTCTTTGACTTCACAAATTAGTCAGTTTGTAGAGTAAGGATTTAGTATGAATTATTACTGTAGTAAAACATTATCTTCTTACCTTCTTAAGTCTACCCAACTGCCTCTTAACTTAATGAAATGGACAAACACCCCAAAAGTCAGGTAATAATATCTTCCTATTCAAGTATAATAAATCTTTATATTTGTACATAACAGAACTAAAATCATCTCTTCGACGACCAGTTTATTAGGTACAAGTATGTTATGTGGTCAGTCTTGACCGCGTCTCGTTCCATCAAAATATCACCTTAATTGAACTAGAGGCCTTAAACTTGACAAATATATTAAACCGTCTTAAATACACGTTTAACATACCAAACGTTCAGATTAATCGGGTTATTTAGCTACATATTTTAGGGCCTTAGCCAAGGAGCCTGTAGTACGATGGTGGTTATCATTGGTTGCTGTCTTGCGTATACTAGTATTGGTTTTATATAGTTTGTCGTTTTTAGCATTTATCAAATCGTTGTTTTCTCTATTCTCTATATAGTTACCTTGCTTCTGACCGTAGTGAACATTTACAAAAAAAACTTCATCTGTAGGATGAGTTGATAAGTGAGACACCTAATATACAGTGTTGGCTATATAATATGCTTTGTGATATGAATAATTTTTTTATATAGATTCTTACATTGATACGAGTGGATTTTCGGATTTATCCAATCGAGATAGTTAAATTATCAATTTTAAAGTCAGAGCCTCGGCGAGGACTTTGAAATTTATAATTTAACTATCGAGATTGGATAAATCCGATAATCCACAAGTAACTATGTAAGAATCTGTTTCTCTAATGATTAAAAAATACATTTTCTTGTTTTTGTTAACCGAAAATCCCCTTCGAGTGCCTTTCACATTGCACGAAGCTGTCAATTTCATTAACCCCTTAGTTGAGTTCAATATCGTAGCAGCTATTTGCTACATAGATATTTATAGCCTAGTCTATAGCTACACGTTTAATAGTCAAAATCTACGTTTTGAAAAGTGTGTTTTACGTGAAATATGATTCATTACACTAATTTATGCCCAGAATGCTAACGTGAAAAAAATTATTATAGCCTAGCGTATTGCTTCAACCAAAACACTTTACGGTATGTTTTTTGTCGAGTCTTCGACTTTGGTCGAAAAAGCGAGTCTAAGCGGTCCTACATTCCGTCGTCGTCGGCGTCGTCGGCGGCGTCCACAAATATTCACTCTGTGGTTAAAGTTTTTGAAATTTTAATAACTTTCTTAAACTATACTGAATTTCTACCAAACTTGGACAGAAGCTTGTTTATGATCATAAGAAAGTATCCAGAAGTAAATTTTGTAAAAATAAAATTGCATTTTTTCCGTATTTTACTTATAAATGGACTTAGTTTTTCTGCGAGGAAACATTACATTCACTTTGTGGTTAAAGTTTTTAAAATTTTAATAACTTTCATAAACTATCCTTGGTTTGTACCAAACTTGAACAGAAGCTTGTTTATGATCATAAGATAGTATCAAGAAGAAAATTTTGTAAAAATAAATTTCCACTTTTCCGTATTTTACTTATAAATGGACTTAGTTTTTTTGCCAGAAACAAAACATTCACTTTGTGGTTAAAATTTTTGAAATTTTTATGTTCTTAAACTATCCTGGATTTCTACCAAACTTAGACAAAAGCTTGTTTCTGATCATAAGATATTATTCAGAAGTAAATTTTGTAAAAAAAAAAATCACTTTTTCCGTATTTTACTTATAATTGGACTTAGTTTTTCTTCCAGTTAACATTACATACAGTCTGCAGTTAAAGTTTATAAAATATTTATTAGATTCATAAACTATCCTGGAATTTTTACCAAACTTGGAAGCTTCTTTCAATCAAAAGACAGTATCGAGAGGGAAATTTTGATTGATGTTTTTCCTCATTTTTGTTGAGTCTGCGATTAACAGCAAAAGTAGGCGAGACATTGGGTTCCGTGGAAACCTTACGAATTTTTATTCCTTATTTTTCGTAGGATTTTTAAAAGGCTCTCATTCAAAAAGGGGGTCTGAATATGGTTTATAGAATAGAGTATGAATTTTATGGGTACACTCAAATATGTACTTAGTGTTTATTGTTAATTGTTGGGGATTTACAAGTATCTGGCAACGTCCACTCTGTGTTTTATTAGATGTATTTCTATTTGCATCAGTTAATGAAATTGAGAATGGTCAACTGATTTTTATATAGTTTATTCTTATTCTTACTGTTACATCACTGTCCATTGTCCCATGTTAGGGGAAGGTTAGGCGTCCTCAAACATATTTAACCCCGCCAAATTATATGTGTATGTGTATGTCCCAAACCAGGATTGTCGTTTTGAGCTGTGTTACATATTTGTGTTTCGTTCATTATTTTGTACATAACTTAGGCCGTTTGTTTTCTCGTTTGAATTAAAATTTGCTATTCAGTAGGGGATTTGTATAGCTGACTATATGATATGGGCTTTGCTCATTGTTGAAAGTCGTACGGTGACCTATAATTGTTATTTTTTCTCATTTAATCTCTTGTGTAGTGTTATCTCGTTGGCAATCATACCACAGCTTAAACTTTTTTTTCAAATAAAGGATATTTGGGAAAACGTAAAAAGAGTAGAGAAAATTCAATGTTGAATAGAGGAAAATGGTCTTAAACAATTACAGAAATAAAGAAACGAAGGACCCAGTCACATCCAGACCTTTCAAAAAAAATTGGCGGCGGTAAAACACAATTTTGTCATGTGACCTTGACGTCATCACCGTTTTTTTCATGATTTACTCCGAATATTGACATTGTGTTACCATCATGTTTTTTTTCTCAGCATCAAGTACAAGAAGGTTTCCGAGAAAAAAAATATGAGGAGGTATAATTGTCAACAAGAGACCAATGACATAGAAGTTAACAACTATAGGTTGCCGTACGTATATTAACAATGAATACGAAACAATTCAAACCAGAAATTTAACTGCCTGGTTTATGCTCAAAATATGATAAACAGCCACTGGATTACAGGACTTGGGACAGACACATACAGCATGTGGTGGGGTTAAACTAGTGTGAAGGCCCCAAACTGCCCCTAACCTGGACATTGGTGTAATAACACAACATAATATTAAACTACGAACGTCAGTTCAAAATTGCTGAACTAATCAGATCTATACAAAGCAAAAATCATCTCAATAAAAAAAATCGGGTCAGACCTGACGAGGTAGGATATTAACGCATCCCCACAAAAAAAAAAAAAAAAAAAAAAAACAGAAAAAAACCGCACACACTTAGTACAGATCTGAGAATACTCGCAGTTTCTGACAGCTAGTTCAAAGACAATTATTTATATCAACTGAAAATAGTCATGCATTTAAGACTAAAATGTCAATCAATACAAATCCAAAAACCAATTGATTATGATAAACGCCTGTGGTAATAACTTATAAAAAGGTAGGTAGTTCTTGATCTACTGATAATGTTTACCATATGTTGCTGTAATTTACTCTTTTTGGCTTTGAGATATGATCCAAAACCAGCAGAATTGCACTGAACAGTTTTCTATTTGTTGATGTGTCAGACATGACTTCTAAGTCGTTGTATAAAAAAAGAAGATGTGGTATGAATGCACCAAGCCCAATAAGACAACTCTCCATAGGAGACCAAATGACGTAGCAATTGTGTTTTGTTTGCCATTGGGTTGTTGTTGGTCATTTTTTTTTAGTCGTGGTGATGTCACTTTTATTTTCGACTTGTGAGTTTGAATGTCCCTTTGGTATCTTTCGCCTTTCTCTTAAGCTAGGATAGGAGCACAATGAGGATTATTTGTGGAGGACAGAACAATTACCACTACTACGTTTCAATAATAATTGGCAGGCCTGTGCAAAGGTTTTAAAGAAGATTTTCGAAAAAGGCAACTTTCGATGGCAGACGACGACGGACGCTATAGTGATGTTATAAGCCCGTAAAGCCCTTTTAGGACTAGCGAAGCTAATGAAAGAACAAAAATCCTTCAACTTTGAAACATGACCCGCAAGTATTTCCGTCATTAGGAAAACATGAACTTTACCGTTATTGTTAGAAAAGAAATGCGTTTGTAGAATTGTTGCATTTACTGTACAGTGTGAAAGTGTCCATGTTTAAAGACAGCAATAGTTGCTCTTTATGGACGGTTTTTAGATATCAGTGGCCGGGTATAGCATATCATAATAAAACAATGGATTCCAAAGATTTTTTATAAACATTTTTTGTACTAGTATCTAACAATTTTTTATATGCTTTTATAGTTTATAACCACTAAAAGATGAATAGTGATTACCAATCATGTACTGTCCGGTATTTCCTTCTAGGACCTTAACGAATACTTTATCGTCCTTTTTAATTTCGAGAACAGCATTTTGACTTGATGATATGTGATCCGCCACACTATTTGCTCCCGTGTAGTTTTTTATTATCACATTTCCGTTTAGAGCCAGATAAGTGACGAAGTATTTGTGATTATGAGTTAGTACGGTCCAGGAAAATGTGTAGATACCATTTGAAGGAGCGGTAAATATCCCAGTTGACTTATCGTATCCGTTGCCTATATTTGTCACAACTGTATGGTATACTACAGTAGATTTCGCAGGAATATTTATTAAAGCAGATATAGTTTTAGCCATAAACGCAACTTTATCTTGTGCTGAAAGAAATTGAAATTTCTATTATTATATACTTTGTTAAAGTTGACGATATAAATTGTGTATTAAATGATGCATAAGAGGGAAAAAAAAATTAGAAAAGGAAATAAAAAAAGAGAATAGAAAAAAACCTTCACACCTCCAAAAACAATACGCCAGTATACCCGGAACTAAGGGGATTCTTTCATTCTTATATTAACTGATGTAGGGGCGTAACGCTGATTGATCTGTGTCACGTGTTCAACCCCGCCAATTATGTATGTGCCTGTCCCAAGTCAAGAGCCTTTGATTCGGTGGTTGACATTTGTTGCTGTGTATCATATTTGTTCTTCGTTCATTGTGTACATAAATAAGCCAGTTAGTGTTAGTGTTCTTGTCTGAACTGTTTTCATTTGTCATTCGGAGCCTTGTATAGCTGACTCTGTGGTGTGAGTTTTTCTCGTTGTTGAAGGGCCGTAGGGTGACCCATGATGCAATCGTTGTTAATGTCTATGTTATTTGATATCTAGAAAAGGATCGTGAAAGCATACCTATATTTTATATAGATTAGACCGTTGGTTTTCCCATTTGAATGGTTTTACACAAGTAATTTTTGGGGCCCTTTATAATTATAGCTTGTTGTTCGGTGTGAGCCTAGGCTCCGTGTTTAAGACCATACCTTGACCTATCTTAACGGTTTATTTTTATAAATTGTTATTTGGCACTCATACCACATCTTCCTATATCTACTATTATAGGAAATTTAGCAAAATAATACGGTCTGTTATGGACAAATTTAGCAAAAAAAATACTATCTGTCAAAATGGTTCAATATTCTGATCAGTATCAGAGAAAATAAACATTAAAAAATAAACATTTTTAAACTACAAAAGGTAGTTTATTCCTCAACATTTCAATGCAATTACAAATCATAGTATACAAACAGGATTTTTCCAGATTTGACAGAATATACAACATTTCTTTGAGACATTTCATTCCATTTCGATGATTCAAATGGCTTTTACAGTTATATATATATATGGTGTTAGCATAATAATTAATCAGAAATTTTGCAAAATGAAATATCTACAAGAATTTTTTTTTCGGATTGTGAAGATTGACCGAATGAAAGTCGTTCATTTTTGGTCTCTTGTGGAGACTTGTCTCATTGGCATTCATACATGTACGTATCAAGTCATCTTATTTTTTAAATTTAAAAATATCATACCTGTCACAGAATCTCTTCTTGAATCTTTTCCTGTACAATCACATTTTCCATTATTGTCCTCAACGAGTTTAAGTTGGTATTTGATACTCTTCATAAGACCAGCATTTCTGGAGCAGGATGTATGTCCATTTATCATAAGTGTCATAACACATGTCAGTAGGATAACTTGGAATAAACTGAAAACGAGGCTTGATGTTTATTTGTGTATCACATTCATAACAAGTTTGAGCTCATTATTGCAATTTTTGTGTTTAAAAAAAATTTTGGAAACCAAATGGTTTTTTTCTAACATTTGGGTAGTAAAATTACGAACTATCAAAGACACAGTTTTAATCAAACAGAATTGCTTATCATACGTGTTGATTTCTAACAAACTAAAAGTGCATTCTAACGTTTGCTATCTGTTTCAAAATAGTATGCCTGCCAAAAGCATAGTATAATGAACTGATACTATATAAATAACGGAACTGAAAACGAGAAAAAAGGAACTTCCAGGTTCCATGGCCTTTTTTTTAAATTTTAGATAGGCCTTTAGTTCATTGAAAAATTGGCGGGCTATGATTCTTTCTAGATTATTCTTAATTTAATATTGACAGCATTTTCAAAGACTATATTAAAGAACAATTTGTTTATTAGATTACAAATATGACTAAATGTAATAAAATAATAAAAAGAAAAGTAAGGGACATCTTATTTAAAAAAGTTATAGCATTATGTAGAATATCTGACACAAAGTTAAAAAAAAACAAACAAGAGGAGCAAATATTCTTATGCATGTATATATATGATATTTTAATAGTTTGGAAGCTTCGAAAATTATTGAGAACGAGGAACTAATAAATAAGCGCACTCTACATGTTGAAGATATATATATCAATCAAAATTTAAACTTATCTTTTCCTACAAAATTCATCTTGCTATAATTTGTCATTAAAAAAAAAAATATTGAATAACATAAGATTTGTAATATTCTTTATATATATAATTTACAACGTGGCTTTTGCGACTAGTGGAGAAAGACCTGGGCACACTTCCGAGGCACCATTAGATCCCATAATATATCAATGACCGGTCCGCTCGGGATAGTATTACACATGGATTTGGTAGTAAATAACAAATACAATTCATTTCTAGTATATTTATGTTGAACTTCACATGATGCAGTAAACGCGAAAATAATTGAAATTAACGGAAAACTAATAAAAAATAACGGATTTTGGGAAAAAGGGATAGGGCTTTAAAAATTGTCCTGTCCACAAGTACCTATGCTCATTCATACTTTATGCTTATGAAAAGAGATATCTACATTCAATTACACTAGTGTATGAACCAGGCGATGGGAAAGGGACAAGGGATGTATTCCCTTTACATCTGAAACTCATACAATACCGATATTAGATTATAAAATAAATCTTTTTTCTTCCATTTCAAAAGTTTGCTCCCCCACTTTCCAGTCCACCCCTACTCCACTGTGTTATATGAATACATTACGTATTATGAAAATTAACCAACGAAAAAAATATAAAATAAACTATCATACCTCATTTCGATAAGTTGATTCGGTACCTTGACTTGTTCGGATCAATTTCCTTGCAATTGTTTTGACGATATTTGGGCAATATATCAAGTTTGTTTAACACTATTGTCACATATGCTCCTATGTTAACACGCAAACTTATCATTTTGGTAATGTAGAAGTTGAAATCAATCCGAAGAAAAGGAAGTAAAAAAAAAGGCCTAAAATTTGCAAATTTATTAAATTCTAGTGCGTGCAAATCTATGAAAATATCCTGCACTGTTGAGATATGTATATTAAAGAGACCAAATAGAAAAAATGAATAAAGTCTATCAATGATCCGTGTTGAAGGCCGTACTTTCCTCTAGACGGGTTTTAGATAACAATGGCCATGTATAATAAATATCATAAAATAAAACCATTGAATCATAAGATTTTTTAATAAATATCTATCTGACAATTGTGTTTTTATTTTATGTATAGCTTTTATAGTTTATAACCACTGAAAGTTGACCAGCTATCACCAAACATGAACTGTCCGATATGATCATCCTGGACCTTAACGAATACCTTATCGTCCTTTTTAATTTCAAGAACAGCTTTCTGAGTTGATGAGATGTGCTCTGATCCAACACGTCCTCCTGTGTAGTTTCTAGCTATCAGTTTCCCGTTTAGAGCGAGGTAAGTGAAGAAGTATTTTCCAAAATGAGTAACAACGGTCCAGGAAAAGTTGTAAACACCATTTGAAGGAGCAGTAAATATCCCAGTGGATTTGTCGTATCCGTTGCCTAAATTTGTCATAACTGTATTGTATACTACAGCTGATTTGCCAGGGATATTTACTAAAGAATCTGAATTTTTAGCCATAAACGCAACTTTGCCAGGTTCTGAAAGAAATTCAGTTGAAACATGATACTTTATTTGCTAAATTAAAACAAATTGGATAAGACACAAGTAAATCATAGCTGAAAAAGATGCGAGTTAAAATTAATTCCTGAATATTGCATAACATGGAATATTCTGTTTATATTTATTCATAACTAGTTCAGCTGCATACATGTACATGTATGTATACGTATTATCGTCTATAAATATATATATGAATTATTTACCGCTGGACGTTAAAGATCACTAAAAGAGGCTTCAAATACCCTAAGTCGCACACTTGTAATGATTTGCTAATATCTTTCAATAATGTTTTTTTTTTGCTTTTCAATATATATCAATTAGTGGCTTAAAATGTAATATGAATGTTCTTTGTATCTGCCATATTTTCTTCAAAAATAAGGGGTCAATTTACAATTTCGGTCATAAAATTCATTTTATTTTGCTGTTTACAGTTTATCTCCATCTATAATAATATGAGATAATGCCGAAAACTGCAAATTTCATTAAAATCATCAATTCAGGGGCAATAACCAAAAAATCAGATACCCGACTTGGATGAAAATTTCAGGGCAGTTAGACCTTGACATAAGGAATACTTTAACTTTTGTCTGGTTTGCTCTGAATGCTTTTAAAAGTTTTAAAGATTTTAGCCAAAAACTGCAATTTACCGCTATGTTCTATTTTAAGCCGCGGAGGACATGTTTTTTTAACGAAACATAAAAAAAGATCACATTTTCTATGGAAAGATGAGCTAATAAATCAATCATGCACGTATACGTATTGTAAAGATGAGATCCCTTTTAACTTTTGGCCCCTTTTTCGTGATTGCACGTGGCAAAACTAGTTGATAACTAACCTCATCCTTACCTGGGACAGTGGTGAAACATCACAACATAAAAGAACACTAGAATAGAGGCTCCAAGAAGCCTGTGTCGCTCACATGTTATGTTTATTTACAATTGATGCATGAAATAATCCAACCGTTATACTTTTGCTCTAGTTTCAGAGATACAAGTCAAAAACTGCATTTTCCCCTATATTCTATTTTTAGCAATGTCATCCATGTTGGTTGGCAGACAGGATCATCATACACATTTTAAAAACTAAATACCCTAATGCTTATTTGTTGCCAAGTTTGGTTAAATTTGTCTCAGTTGTTTCAAAAGATTACAAAAATAATGAAAAAATTGTTAAATTTGCCTTTAAAGGGGAGTTACCCCTTATGGGATCAATTGGCCATTTTGGTCATGTTGACTTATTTGTAGATCTTACTATGCTTAACATTATTGGTGTTTACAAATTATCTTTATCTATAAAAAATATTCAAAATAATAACAAAAAAACTACAATTCCGGGGCAGCAACCCAATAACGGGTTGTCCAATTCGTCTGAAAATTTCAGGACAGATATGACCTGATTAACAATTTTACCCCTGTCAGATTTGCTCTAAAAAATTAAATCCCAAAAATACTGAACTCCGAGGAAAACTCAAAACGGAGAGTCCCTTATCAAATGGCAAAATCAAATGATAAAACGAATCAAACGAATGGACAACAAATGTCATATATCTGACTTGGTACAGGCATTTTCAATTTGTAATTTGTGTCAAATGTAGAAAATGGTTGATTGAACCTGGTTTTATAGCGATAAACCTCTCACGTGTACGACAGTCGTATCAATTTCCATTATATTGACATTGATGCATGTCAAAATGTCACAATTGGGGTACAAAAAAAAAAAAAAACAAACACGGACCCCACCAAAAACTAAGGATGATTTCAGGTGCTACGGAAGGGGAAGCAGATCCAGCTCCAAATGTGGCACCCGTCATGTTGCTTATGTTGTTACAAAACCGGTAAATAGTCTAATTCGGTTGAACATACGTGAAAACGGAAGGGGATGATTGTAGTTAAGACATGGGGAACATATCCGATATCATCTGTATAACGAATACTCCATAACGTTCAACCAACTCGTGATGGCGTCCGTAATATTTACGAAGTGTTGATTACAACTTCACTAAATGCTTTTGGTGTTTAGATATATAAGCTAAAATCTACATTTTACCCCTATGTTCTAGGGCGCCCATCTTGGTTGGTTGGCTAGGTCATCGGACACAGTTTTTAATCCAGGTACCCCAATAATGATTGTAGCCAAGTTTTATTAAATTTGGCCCAGCAGTTTCAGAGGAGACGATTTTTGTAAATGTTAACGACGAAGACGGACGACGACGGACGCCAAGTTATGAGAAAAACTCACTTGGCCTGGAGAAAAACATCAGATCGATAGAAAAACATCAAACTAAACACAAACAGGACGTGGCACGGTGGCAGGATATATATCAATTCTCCATCCCTTACAACAAAAAAGACAATAAGTACAGATCTGAGAGTTCTGTTTCGTTAAGATTTGGTCTCTGGTGGAGAGTCATCTCATTGGCAATCAAACCCATCTTTTTCTTTTTCTTATAAGATAAGATAAGATAAGATAAGATAAGAATTTTATTAATCTAATCAAGAACCCATAAAGGGCATCATTTTACAATACAATATGATTGGAAAAAGCAAAACACAAAGCTAATACCATACTTTATCATATACTTAGCATTGATATGATAGCTTTTGCATATGTGTAATGAGCGGAAGTACACAAGCCATAATTTCCCACCCGGGCTGATAACCCATATCAGGTGCATCTCGTGCACAAAACCCATAATAGTGCCTCTCGTGCAAGTTACTTCCGGTGTTTCCGGTATCGGTTGTTTACTTTTCCATTGTGACGTCAGATGTTTTTTATGACGACGTCAAAATTTACGGGAACTTTTGTGGGGATAGTTTAATACTTGCTAACAAATGCCATTCACAATTATGAATCATTTTATAGTACAACAAACATGGAGTAGTAATGATCGTAAAACTCTCCCAAATTTTCAATGTTTCAAAATGCCTCTATAGGAAATGTTACCATAAATATATAAGGAGTTAATGATGCTGTTGTTGGACAACTATAGTATATTTGATTCATAATTTTAATTTTCTTTATAAAGTGTTTGACTGTTTTAGTTATTGCATTAGTTTATTTGCCTTACATAAAACTATTGTCGGAAGTATATGATAAAGCGATTAATACATGGCCTTTTCCATATCAGCCTGGGTATCATCCCTCGACCCATATCAGCACCTCGACTCCGTCTCGGGCTGATATGGGAGTCTCGGGATGATACCCAGGCTGATATGGAAAGGGCCATGTATTAATCTCTATATATAACGTTATGGACAGGATCAGAGCCTAACATAACATGTGTTTTATATAACTATTATATTAAATCTTATAACAATAAAATATTATATTATTTCATATATTTTGTTTACATCAGGATCTTATTTCTAAACCTTTAATTTAATAATGTAATTTTCTAGGCACATGAGAGTTGGTAAATGCTCATTTGAGAACAGCCAGAAATATTTCTTATCATTAGGTAGTTCTTTAAAATTAGAACAAAAAGTGATAACTTTATCAAATAATAATTTCCTCTGTTCATTATATAATGGACAATTTACTGTAAAATGGGTCTCATCTTCAATAGAATTTGATCCATGTGATAAGCAGTGATGACATAGACGTTGAGTTCTCTCTCTGTATTTTGTACTATATCTATCTTTCTCAATTCTAAGATCATGAGCACTTATTCTCATTTTACATATAGCTCTTCTTATACTAAAATCTTTAATTGATAAATAAGCCTCCTTTACAAAGTCAGTCTTGAGGTTGAAATAATTTTCTAATTTACTATAACCTTGTGATAAGGTTTCAGATCTTTTGACCAACCAAAATGTTTTAAAACTTTATGTAGTGTAAAAATATCATACCTGAAACTCTTCTTGCACAACCACATTTTCCATCATTGTCTTCAACGAGTTTAAGTTGGTATTGGATACTCTTCATGAGACCAGCATTTCTGGAGCAGGATTTATGTCCCGTCACCATAAGTGAAAGAACACATATCAGTAGGAGAACTTGGAATACACTGAAAATGAGGCTTTATGTTATAAGAATGCTTCTTCTTGTAAATTTATTGGGTTGTAAAAGCGTTGACTGAAGCATATTTTTTTTTCAATCTAAAAATGTGCACATGGTCAACGCATTCAATTCTTATTGTTACATTTTTTTATTAGGATCATTAAAACACCATTTCTATTAAGTTTTTTTCTTTATTTACCTGTGCACTTTATTGTGAAAGCTCGTGTCATCATCAATGTTACATTTCATTTTGAAATGAAGGTTAATTAAGAAGGATGTGAATTACTGTTAGCCAATCAAAATAACGTAATATATTGAAACATACATGTTATGTAATTATAGAGAAGTGCATCCATAAAAAGTGTGTGCTCATTATTGCATTTCTTTTTTTGAAGCAAGTTATGTTTTTGTCAATCAAAAGTGTTTTATTTTTATAACATACGGACAGTAAAATTATAAAAACTGCCAAAAACATAGATTAAAATAAACAGAATTGTTTATCCTGTGTTGAAAGACGTCTGCATGGTACTGTCAAAATAACAAGCCTTTCAAAAGAATGGTATAAATTGATAGTAAATAAATAACGGAAGTTCGGAAGCTATAAAGCAGAAAAAAGGAAGTGTCCGTGTCCCTTTTTTTAAGCCGTTGAAAATTTTTGGGGAAATTTTTCCCTCTAGATGATCCTAGATATTTGTTGATACAAAATGTATAACATTGGCACATTTTTTCTTTCCGAAACTATAAAGATTATCAGTCTTCTTCCGTTAACACCCATATATCACAACCACTGATAATAATCATACTAATAAATAACAAAAAAGAGTAAAGTGCAATACCACACGACAGAGCCGAGGGCTGGTTTAATAACAACCATTAAATAATATTTATTGTATACAAATTACGAACCAGAACGAAAAGTCATCATATACATATATATATATTATGTTACAGTAGATAGGTGAAATTAGGAATTAGATGTAATTACTAAAATTTAGGAATTACATGTAATTCCCGATGCACTTAGTAAATACAGGTAATTCCTAAAACGGCCCAGTAATTACTAGTAATTACTAATTTTAAATTGAATTTTTACACCTATTTACTAACTGTTAAAACAATGTTGTAATATGGTCAGCTGATCAAAAGTTATGGTAGTACTAACTAGAAAATTAGCGAGTAATCTTAAAAAGGTGATCAGCCTAAAATGTATCTTTTTGTTATAGGTGCATTAGCTACGAGAAATAAGAAAAAACTAAATATGATTTTTTTTTATTGTTCAATCATTAATAAAAATGATGTAATAGTTAAATTATAATTCACTTTTAGCAGCCAATCTGGTTCTATTTTGTTAAATAAGCTAAGGAACATGGTTGATGAGTTGTGCACTTGCAAGTTAATAATTTGACCTCATTGAATACGTATTCATGTGACCTTCAATTCAACCCCTGCTGGAGATGGGTTACCGATGTATTTAGCTAATAAAATTGTAAGGGTTTTACGGAAAACAGTGCCTCGCCTACGTTTGCTTTTAGTTGCAGACTCAACAAAAATGGGGGAAACATATCCTTTGACTAATACTGTAAGATGTTTCTGTCTAAATTTGGTAAAAATCCAGGAGGGGTTGTGAAATCTAATAAATGTTTTAAAAACCTTAACTGCAGAGTGTATGTAATGTTAACTGAAAAAATAGTCCATTTATAAGTTATATACGAAAAGGATTTTTTTTTACAAATATTACTTCTGAATCGATTATCTTATGATCATAAAAAAGCTTCTGTCCAAGTTTGGTAGAAATCCAGGGTATTTTGGAAAAGTTGTTAAAATTTTAAAAACTTTAACCACAGTGTGAATGTAATGTTACCTGGCATAAAAACTAAGTTCATAATTTTAGACATAAATAATTACATTAGATGTATGTTTCATTATAATACGTTATTCTGATTGGCTAACAAGCAATCTCGTGATATTCCTTAATCAAATTGCATTACACAACAGGGGCGGATGCAGGAATTTTCGAAAGGGGGGGTGCTAAGGGGTGCTAACCCAGGGCAAAGGGGGGGGGGGTGCAAAACATATGTCCCGATACAAATGCATTGATCGGCAAAAATAAAGGGGGGGTGCGCACCCCCGGAACCCCCCCCCCCCCCCTGGATCCGCCACTGCACAATGCAACTTTTCATTCATGATGACACGAGGTCCCACACTAAAGTGCACAGGTAAATGAAATAAAAACTTGATAAAAGGCGTGTTTTCATGACCTATAGGTAAAAATGTAATTATAAGTATTGAATGCTTTTTTTTGTAACTTTATAGGGTTGTAAAACAGTTGACCGTGCGCACATTTTTAGTATGAAGTGCCGCGCTTCATACAAAATGTACTTCGGTCAACGCTTTTACACCCCAATAAATTTACAAAAAAGAGCATTCAATTCTTAAGTAAAATACAGAAAAACTTAATTTTATTTTTTACAAAATTTACTTCTTGAAATTTATCTTATGATCATAAAAAGGCTTCTGTTCAAGTTTGGTAGAAATCAAGGATAATTTAGGAAAGTTATCAAAATTTAAAAAACTTCAACCACAGAGTAAAAATTTGTGGACGCCGCTAATGAAGGAATGTAGGTTGGTTGGCTATGTCTCGCTTTTGATTTCTCAATTTTGGATTGTCATTGCCTTGCATGCTGAAAATGACTTTTAGGGAGTTTCAAAACTCATATAACAACCATTTTTCAGTTTCAATTCACAAACACTAAAGAGTATACTATTTCGGTGTGCCTTATATTCCTTAATCCTTAAGTAAACCCTACAAATCCCTACACTTTTACCTTCTTACTTGGCGTCTTGAATTATGTCTTTAATTTTAAAACAAAAATATCAAGTTAGTAAATAACTGTAAAAATGACAAAAAAATCAGTGAATACCAGTAATCACTGAAACAACTAGTAAATACACGTAATTACTAAATTGGCTAGTAATTACAGGTATTTACTGAAATGTTTAGTAATTACGTGTAATTCCTAATTTCACCTATTTACTGTAACATATATATATATATATATAAGTACGTAACCACGTTCAATTATTTTACCTCATCAGATCAAACTTATTTTTCTAATCATTATTAGACTGCTATTCGTTTTGGGAGGCTTAAATATGTAGTTTCTGTTGCAATTGCCCTACCGTTGGCAAATTTGAAAATATTATACAAACTTTTGGACATTTTTCATTTTTTTTGTTTGAGGACTGCCCTCAATGCAGTTATAACATCTAAACTGTCACAACCTTTGGAAATTTAGAGTTGTGCCAGTTCACATCGAAAATAACTATTTTCATTTGGCATATCTTTGTAAAAGAGGGACGAAAGATACCAAAGGGACAGTCAAACTCATAAATCTAAAACAAACTGACAACGACATGGCTAAAAATGAAAAAGACAAACAGAAAAACAATAGTACACATGACGCAACATAGAAAACTAAAGAATAAACAACACGAACCCCACCAAAAACTAGGGGTGATCTCAGGTGCTCCGGAAGGGTAAGCAGATCCTGCTCCACATGTGGCACCCGTCGTGTTGCTTATGTGATTACAAATCCGGTAAATAGTCTAATTCGGTAGGTCACATCTTTGCGCCGTGTTTGGAAATTTTAAAATTGTATCAGCGTCTGTGGTGTTCGCTTAAATTGTATTAATTTCAAGATTTAGAAAAAGTTTCTCAGTTTGAATATATTGACATGATTCATTTGACATCATGCTATTATTGAAGAAGGATATCTGTTATCCGAAATATCTAATATTTGTTCATTTTATAGTTATTTAATGGTGATGTTGTACCCTTTTTGACTTGTTATGTATTATATTTTGTAGTGTACAGAATCATATTAACAAACCAGAAATGGTCTAATATACAAGTTTCAAAATTGGTGAAACCTTCGACTATTTTAACAATGTTATCTATACGATACACAGAAACGGGAAAATACATTGTTGAATATGTATACTTCTACTAGTGTAACCACAAAAAAAAAGGGGGGGGGGCGGTATGTCAAAAGGGAGGCAATTCATTCACTTTAGAAAACTGACAAACTCCTACAATATCGATATTAAATATTTATAACAGAAGTTTTTTCTACGGTTTCAAAAGTTTGCCCGCTCTCCCCCACTTTCCAGCTCATCCCTACGCCACTGTGTTGCGTAAATACATTTAGAATTACAGACATTACAGTAAAATTGACAAAAGACAAAACATAAAACAAACTATCATGCATACCTCATTTTGATCTGTTGATTCGGTAACTGGACTAGTTCTCATCAGTTTCAATGCATCTGTTTTGATGGTGTTTGGGCAATATGTCAAATATATATGTTTAACACAATTGCCACGTAAATTCCCGTATGTTAACACGCAAACTTATCATTTTGGTAATATAAGTTGAAATCAATCCGAAAAAGAAAGAAGTAAAAAAAAAAGGCCTAAAATTTGCAAATTTGTTAAATTCTAGTATGTGCAAGTTTTCTACACTGTCACGATAATATGTATTAAAGAGACCAAAGAGAAAATATAGATTAAGTCTATCAAAGTTCCGAGACGAAGGCCGTACTTTGACCTATAATTGTTGTCTTTTTACGCAAAGTGACTTCAGTAACAGATAGAAAACTCAGAGTTAGAATTTATAGAACAGAAAAAGGGGCAGTGGCAAATATTTCGTGTATATTTCAAACACAGAGCATCCTTTGCCAAATAAAAACAACCTTCATTTCCTTTTATGTGCTTTTGGACTTTATGTTATGAAGTGTAGTTTCACTTTCCATATTAGGTATTTATTCTCATGCAAGCTTCGCGTGGTAAAAATCACGTGATGCAGGAATATAGTATCTTGAAGTTAGTTGCCTGTCCGGTACATGAATAGCTATATATAGATCGGTTAGAAAGCAAAGTTTTAATTTAATCGGAAACCTTAATTTGAGGGTTGAAAATAGCACAAAAAAACAAAAAAAAAAGGGGGGGGGGGGGTCCAAAGGGAATATTTTTATCTTATGAACTCTACATGTGAAAGAATAATTTTTTTATTTAATTAAAAGAGAGAAAAACAAATGTAAGACAAATTGTGAATGGTCTTTCTTCCTTTCTCCCATGCCAAGAAATTGTCTCCGTTGCAATTCTGCAAATACCCATGGAGCAAATTACAAATGTACATGGATGATTAATATTGACCATTTGGTATAGTGCCGTATTCTAAACGACACGTACATGAAGGTCATAAATTAATTTGTTGAATGAAATCAAATCTTTAACTACTAATGGGTGCCGTAGGAGGTCGACCGGAATTTTTAGCGAGGATTTCTTGGCATGGAATGGAGAGTTGTCTAATTGACACCCATACCACATCTTCTTATTTCTATTAAATTAATATTAAAAATATTTAAAGCTGAGGGACTCTTGGAATACTCCAGTGCACGTTGATTTGGTTACGATATTTCATAGCTCTTTCACAAATTCAGAAAAAAATCCCATATTTTGTACTTGGAGGATTTATGATAATGAAGGGAGATTCTGGGACAGGAATTTTGGGGGCTCAAGCACTTTAATTATGTATTCCTCAATAATATCAATTGTTCCAATCAATGATTGTCTAACTTAACCAACAAATCAGAAGTGGACGTTAGCATAAGCGTTAGGTTTTCAACTACAATGAGAAAATCCCACACCGTATAGTCGGCTATACAAATTGACCCGACGTGAAAAATATGAATCAATTCAATTGAGAAAACTAACGGACTAATTTATAACTGAACAATTTATTGTATCCCCCCCCCCCCCCCCATTTTTCTGTAGTGTTGGCTCACTATTCCGTCTCTATATTTCAGCAGCCTATTAGCCTCTTTTCTGTTTTTTTTTGCCTAGTTTTCTGCAGTCTCATTTCATTATTAGTCTCATTGATTCTTTATATTTCAGCAGCCTGTTAGTCCCTATTTGTTTTGACTATTTTTCTCTGTTCTTTTTTCTTTAGTCTTGGTTCTTTATTCTCTATCTGTATGTAAACCCCACATTCGTTTACCTAGTTACTAGTAATAGAATCTTGAACATATCAAGGTCAATTTAGGTTATAATCAAGTGTATAGTGCCCTCTTAATCATGTTTTAACTTTTGTGTAGTCATGTATGGCAGAACTGAAGGAGCTTGACATGACCAGGGAAGAAGCCGAAACAAAAGTTAAAGACAGAGTTGGATGGTGAAATCTTGTGGCGACCTTATGCTCCGCAAGGAGTGAAGAGGATAGGTAGGTAGTCATGTATGAGGGTCTGAATGGATGGGCGATTTCTGTATTGTTCAAACTTTAGGTAAACTTTCTCGATCTTTCTTTATATCTTATTCGCCTATTTTTATCTTTTTTTCATTTTGTTTGCACAAAGTTATATAAAAAAGAAGATGTGGTATGATTGCCAATGAGACAACTGTCCACAAGAGACCAAAATGACACAGACATTAACAATTATAGGTCACTGTATGGCCTTCAACAATGAACAAAGCCCATACCGCATAGTTATGTATGTTTTCCCTTTATTCTCTATACTGTAAACCCAATCCTAACCCTCATGGTTTGTTTTAATCATCCCCATCCCAATCAAGGTACTCCAGGATTTATCAGCCAAGAATTAATTGATTCTGATTACCAACTTTTTCTTTTATTCAGCTTGAAATTTTCACGAATAGTTGCTTCACTACTAAATCATTGAGTCTTTAGTGGATAGTTGCCTCATTGTCAATCATACCACACATGTTTATTTTTATAAAACATAAATCCTACCACTTTCTTACTGTGCAAAAAAGTATATGCTTAAACTAAAAGCCTAACATGTAAATGAGAATAAATAATTCAATAATTTTCATCTTTTATTATGCATCAAACTGAAAAATCACAAATAAACAAATAACTTTAGTAGTGACATATAACAAATATATATATTATTCAACAATATGTATAAATATATATAAAATAAATAGAACAAAAACTGTTAAGTTACAAACATATATATAATCTTGGGACGGAATGAAGTTAATTTGACTTGACATAAAGTGCAAAAAATACACAAAGTAAGGCTTATTTTGTGTGGAATAAAATAGAAAACAAGACATATTTATTCAAAAATATAAAACTTTTTTTCAAGATTCAATTTATTTCACTAATACTGGTATTATAAATGTTGCATAAAAGTGAACTTTTTATTTCAAAAATATTATTTCACTAATACTGGTATTTTATGTACGTAGCATAAATGTTATATAAATCAAGCAAGTCTATAGTGCTCAAAAAACAAATATTCTCAATCACATAATCTTCTCTGACATACATAAACAAGTTCTATAAATAACCCCAATACTTCTTGGACGGATTCAAGTTTATTTATTCTCACAAAAATATATCTCTTTTATAGTCATTATATAATTCTTTTAACAATGCTATTCACTTAGCTTTGTATGTAATATAAATATAATACTTTATCAATTTAATGCTATTTCAAACATAAATAAAATAAGAAATTTATATGAAACAAATATATATCACAAATATATATCAAATACTTCAATTAAATTTATAAATGTCAAAACATACAAATCAAATAAGAAATGCACACTAAGCAAAAAACCAAATAAGTCCTAATCTTGTTATACTTGAAGTAGAAGAGCCACTCCACCAAGGACCCATTTACTTGCTTTCTCTTTGGACTTGAGATTAAAGGTCCAGACGAATGTTGGTCCTCTACTCTTGGTCTTGTATACTGGACACTCATAAATGTTCCTGGTGTCCATACGGTCAACAGGTATAGCTTTAATAAATATGACCGGCATAGCAGGGGCCAGTTCCTTAAGACGAGCCTCTCCGATCATGCTGGTCTGCATATCCCACCGAGCACCTTCCATGTATAGACCGTGGACGTAGGCACCTTCCCTGGGAGGTCCAGCCATATCTTCTCGGGCCTTTTTAGTCACGTCACATTGTAGGACCATACGATCAAGTGGCCACTCGTTCTTTCTAGCCATCTGCTGCATAATAGCGGTCAAGAATGATTGAGGGTTGAAGAAGCCACCGAGCCAAACAGCCGCTGGGAGTTGGAAGTCAGCAGTCCAGGTTTCTAATTCCTTAATTCTAAGCAACAAGTCAGCATACCATATACCAAGGCCATGAAGGGATGGGTAGGCCTTCTTAGACCAATTCTCTGGTACTACATCTAAGTACAAGGCATTACCCAAGGCTTCCATGTCAGCTGTGATAGTTAACTCTCCCTAAAAAGTTAAAAGAATATTAAGTAAAGGTTCTTTGATAATCATACAGTGGCAGATATTTCATACATATTTATACCAAGATTACGTGTTGAAGATCATACTTTGACTTATAATGGTTTACTTTTACTTGTTGAAGAAGACCATACTTTGACCTATAATGGTTTACTTTTACTTGTTGAAGAAGACCATACTTTGACCTATAATGGTTTACTTTTACTTGTTGAAGAAGACCATACTTTGACCTATAATGGTTTACTTTTACTTGTCGAAGAAGACCATACTTTGACCTATAATGGTGTTCTCTTACAAATTGTGACTTGGAGGGAGAGTTGTCTAGTTGGCACTGATACAACATCTTCTTATATTTATTCATTGAAAGATATGATTATATTAATTCATAGTTCTTCATTTAATGTATTTGGTAAAACTTTTATACATATTTATACTCCATTAAAAGCTATGTTAATATTTATTTATTGTTCTTTGCTTAATTTTCAGTGGCAAATATTTCATACTTATTCATACTATGTGGTATGGGCTTTGCTCATTGTTGAAGGCCGGACAGTGACCTATAGTTGTTAACTTCTGTGTCATTAAGTCTCTTGTTGAGAGTTGTCTTATTGGCAATCATACCGCATTTTCTGTTTTATATTCATAAAAACATCTGATTATATTAATTCATAGTTATTTACTTAAATGTTCAGTGACAAATATTTCATACATATTCCAGACAAATATGCATCAATGGTTTTTTCAGTATTTTCATCTTGGTGATGAAATGGTTTAGCTTCATAATAATTGTCAGAGAAAAAAACTTTTAATGGCTTATATCTCGAAAACAAGTACATATATCCTTCATTTTGTTCTACTGTTTTTGGTTTCTTTTTTCATAGACTATCAATTTATAAGTTTTTTTTAAAGAGCTTGTAATCTAAAACAGAAAAGCTAACATCTGAAATTTTATTTTAATGTACCTTTAATCCAAGGTCAAGTTCTCTGAGGGTACGTTTCATTTCTGAGGTCAGACCATTCATTCTCTCCGTTTCCTGGAAGGCTACAACCACGTATGGTGTTCTTTCTTCAGGAGGTACTTTACCCATAATTTCTAACATGTTAAACTCTTCTGGAAGTTTCTCTGAAATCTCGTCTAATATAGTCTTAATCTGAAAAGAGATAAATATACAAAAAATTGAGAATGTAAATGGGGAATATGTTAATGAGACAGCAACCCAACCAAAGAGCAGACAACAAGTAACAATCTTCATATTTTTTTTCATAACATTTATATAAATAAGTGAAGTGTAAAGAAATAAGGCTATTCTCTTAAAATGGATGTGTGGGGGTGGGAATTGATGTCAAAATTCTTCTGATTAATTTTGCATACATCAAATGAAAAAGGTCTATTGAAGATCAATAACCCATATCCAAAAACACTTTTTCCATTTTAATGGAATAACCCATTAGATGTTTTTGAGGTTTTATGTTTTTTATTTTCTATATTTAAGACTTAATTTGGGGTAATTTTTTAAAAGGTTATTGATTTTCTAACACTTAAAACCATTCTTCACATTTTCAATGACTTAAAAATACAAAAAAATACATTATATATTGTAAACCAACTGATTATTTTTTCTTTTGCATTAATCCTTTTTTAGTCAATTTTGTAATAATCTGTTTTTTTAACATCATTACTAAAATAGAGAATGGAAATTGGAAATGTATCATAGACACAACAACCTGATCAAAGAGCTGAAAACAGCCCAAGCCCACCAATGGGTCTTCAAGACAGTGAGAAAATCCTGCACCCTGTATTTATAAAACAGAAGATCCAAATATTTGGCTGAGTTTTGCTCATTGATGCATGTCTTACAACCACCTATAGATGCTAACATCTACGTCATATAGTCTGGTGAATAGTTGTCTCATTGGCAATTATACCTGTACCCCAGACTAGTAAAATTTCATTCGGACTAGTAAGTTTTTGCAAAAATTTGTTTGGACCAATATGAAAAATGTCAGGATATTGGTCTTTGGACTAGTAGTTGAAAAAGTTTTTGGTGCAGACTGCCTTATTATAAATAAGCAAACTTACCTTTTCCTCTCTACTGACTCCAGTACCTCCAGAGGCTCCAGCATCTCTAGGCTGCATCTCAAATACAGTCCTGAACAAGTTCTCTGATATAGTGGTCAAGAACTCAATCTCAGCATTTGGATGGAGACCATATAAATATGGACTTTCTTGTGGTAGACATTCATCGATGTAAGCATGGTATCCCTTGTAGTCAGAGTTGGGTGGACTTAGGAAACCTTGGGCCAAATACAGTTCACCGTCAAGCTGAAAAATACAATTGAAACAGTAAAGTTTGTCTTAAAAGAAATTCTATTTTGACTATCTTCTTTTACTTTGGAAAGAATAGATTGTTATAAATCTAATATGAGAATTTGGCTAAAATTGGTGAGCATGAATTTGGCAGCTAATGCCCCTTTCAGGAGTCACATTAATAAAACCTCACAATAAATTCTAAATTTACAGGATATATGCATTTAATATTAAAGTTTTCGTTTTGCAAATCTGTTCAATGTTTTGAAAACAAAATCAGACTTTCTTTTATAATTAATTTTATTAAATATCAATCTTCTTCCCTTTATGAAAGAGAAGTTTCTCATTTGAATTGAATTTTTCCCTGTCATTGCTTGTATGGTTTGAACCATGATTAAGTGATTCAGGCAAATTTTGTACTCTGAGTAATGAGTTAAGTTTATGACCAAGACCCCTTGTCCCCTGGTCACAGATTTTTAACTCACCATATCAGGATGCATGTAGACCTCTAGGTAAGTTTTACAGAGACGTCTATCCCAATCATCTGTGATGTGTCCACCGTACATAATCTCTCCAAACAAGTATCTCAAATCTTCCCATGGGACCTTAGCATTGGCTTCTAAGTAATTGTACAACACCATAGCACTAATGGTCAAATCCCCAGTGTTGTATGGGTACACTCTGTTCCAGCCCTGGGGTCCAAACTTACGTCTCTCACAGACAACAGCATGGAAATAGCACAGTGAGAACAGAATACTCTTAAATTCAGTCTCTCGGGCACACATCTCCATTGTATTCTGAAACAAGACAAATTGATTCAGTATTATCTCCCTTGAAATAATACAAAAAATAGTTCAAAATTATCTCCCTTGAAACACAACAAATATTGTTCAATATCATCTCCAATTTTTGCTGTTCCTTTGCTTTAAGTATGTTTTTTGCTGAGCACATACTGATTCTGTGTCATGGATGGATACCCCATATCTTTTGATTTTCTATTTAAAGCAGTTTGTGTTTCATTCTCTAGAAAATAAATAGCTATTCTTGTGCAAACAAAATGTACAGTAAATAATATTCATAAGTCAAAATCACTTCTGTAGAATTTAGTAATGCAATCAATTTTAGTTGTATGATATTTTTGAAAAGAGACCCTGGACGGTAATGAAAGGAGACTTAACTCCAAAAGAAAAAAACAAATTACCTGGTCAAAGTTGTCCAAAGCTTTATGTAAATTAGCAAACATGCCAGTTGGAGGTTCATTGGTGATTTTTATGGCAGCCTCTAGGATACCCTGTGGTATAATGTGGTATTCAGGTAAAGCTGCTGGTTCAGCACTAATAAACACACGATAGTTGTCGTGACTCTCTTCACCGTACTTCTCTAGCTTCTTTTCAAGGGTAGATAACCACTTTTGCACCAAGTGGACATTCTGAAAAAACAATTACGCAAATGTTGTTTATTTTGATATTGATGATGAAAGTCATTTCTTTCTGTCATGTGGTTTAACAAAGACTGTTAGTGAACAATTGCTTTAATATTATAATACTGTAGAAATAAATTATAATAACCTAACAACTTTGATTAACAATGAGACAGTTCATTGCTCAAAAATTTTAATCAACCAAGGGTAAAATTCTCTTAACATTTCCAGTGTAATAATACTATAGAAAATAATTTTGATTAGTTAACAAATTTTATTAATATGAAAGGTTTCGGATTCCATCAACTTGTTTATATAATTCGCATTTTCAGAATCTACAGGACTAGTGGATAATCTCTCTGTTTGTACACCCAAAAAAAATTGAAATGTGTCATTGGTTGAATTTCTATTGTTTAGAACGTTTTAAACAAATCACAATGTTTAGGCATTCACTTTTGAAAATATTACCCAGAATGCATTAGAATCGGAAATGGTGAATTGTAACTTACCTGTAAAATAACCCAGTGTCCCTCTTTGGCAGCAATATCTAAGGCTTGTTCAGCAACAACTTCCTGACCTTGACCTAGTGAAATGTTATGGAAGTTTTTATCATCATCAGTAAATTTAAGCTTTTTCCCGATAATTTCCACATCCTTCAGTGGATTGACACCAGGGGACAGGATAAAGAATATTGGTGAGCTGGGACCTGATTCCTCGTAAGATGAAGCAAAGTCAACACTCCTTCCTTCTGTGTATTTGTTTCCAAGTTTCTCTGTCACAAAGTCACTAAAAATAAACAATGTATAAATATATGTTATTCATTCTCTTTGTTGTTTCTGCTAAAAAAAAAGTTCCATCAAAAGTAACTTTGGACAGACCAAACTGACCTAATAGTCAACCAAATGATGGTGGTCCATTAGTGGTGGAAGGTGGTTCAAGTGGTTAAATAAGGTCCCCGAAAGCATATTTTATAGTCATTTCTGGGTCTTTTATAGCTGAAATTATAACTATGTGTAATATTTTCAAGTGATAAAAAAAAATTAACAAATAATTGAAATAAAAGAAGGAGAGACCTTAACTTTTGGCTAAAATTAAAGAATACTTTTTTTTATTTGGCTATTAATGAAATCATTGATTCATTTTTACTAGAAATCAGCTGCGTCGGAAAGAAATCGAGCTTATGCAAATGCATGTATACATGTACATGTATCATACTTTGACTGTTTTTTGGAACATTCACATACGCAATAAAAGATGATTTTTTGTAGACTTCTTATATAAACTTAATTTTCAAACAGTAACAGATTTTGCAAAGACACTTAACAACCCAATATACCGGATAGGCTTATAGATGTATTGGTAATCATTTTCATTTTCAAAGATACTTTACTTCGCGTTATACCAATTCTAGTGCATTTCGCAATTTTCTTATTTACTTGATGTAGATTAATAAAGATTTACTTATTCGCAACGATTTATATTCATGTTATTTTTCTACTCGCAAAAGTCACTAAAATAAATCGCTCGCGAAAATAATTTGGTTTACAGTATATATTATCACTACTTACGTGACGGCATAACTCATTCTGTCGGGTCTCAGAGCTCTCATCATACATAGTTTCTGAAGAGATGTTTTATTCTTCCATTCCTGTGGGAACTTCTCCTTCTCTGGAGCTTCACTCTCTACGAACTTCTTCCACCTCTTAGCTGAGCCTTCAATGTCACGGTCCAAGTTACGGAAGTCATCCATGTTAGACATAGCCTGTTAAAATAAAGGTAACTAGAATAAAAAAATAGGTTCCTGGAGAAAACAGTTATTTCATAGTGCATTTCTTTTAGACAAAAAAATCAAATTTAAACAAGAATATGACCCCAGTACCCAGATGCCCCATCCGCACTATCATTTTCTTTGTTCAGTGGACCGTGAAAATGGGGGAAATCTCTAATTTGGCATTAAAATTAGAAAAATCATATCACAGGGAACACGTGTACTTAGTTTCAAGTTGATTGGACTTGAACTTCATTAAAAACTATTTTGACCAAAAACTTGAACCTGAAGCAGGACAGACAAACTGACGAACGAAAGATAAATAATAGCCTCCAATAAATATACTGTGGATTCAGTATTATTCCTATGATACCAATATTAATGCATCTCCTGGTTACGAAATTAAATATCCATGAACATGCAAGTTTTCCTTATTCCACGAAAATTAGTACCCACAAAAATAAATGAATCTACAGTATCCTCTTACTACCTTTTCATCATATTAATTTCAATATTTTGAAAATAAGATTTTTATATTTTCAACCATGTGAAATGAGTGCTCCAATAAGGAGAAATTTACTTGGAAAAAGATTACAAACCTTAATTCCTCCCCAGCTGTTATTATTCATGAAGTCTACAGGGGATGTCACATTGGGTGTAGCAGGGAATCTTAATAAGAAGTCCAATTCTGCTGGATTGATATCTTTAGCCATCAGTAATATCTAAAAACAATAGAAATAAATTACAGTATACACAACTCAATTAATACAAAAAATCACAATGAAACAGAATGATTGGTGGAAATTTGGAGTGAATACTCTGGTTTGGTTGGTGGAGATTTGCAGTGAATACTCTGGTTTGATTGGTGGAGATTTGGAGTGAATACACTCTGAATTGATTGGTGAAGATTTGGAGTGAATACACTCAGATTTGTTTGGTGAAGATTTGGAGTGAATGCACTCTGATTCCATTGGAAAAGATTTGGAGTGAATACACTCTGATTTGATTGGTGGAGATTTAGAGTGAATACACTCAAATTTGATTGGTGGATATTTGGAGTGAATACACTCTGATTTGATTGAAGGATATTTTGAGTGAATACACTCTGATTTGATTGAAGGACATTTGGAGTGAATACACACTGACTTGATTGAAAGATACTTGGAGTGAATACAATATGATTTGATTGGAGGAGATTCTAAGTGACTACACTCTGATTTGATTGGAGGAGATTTGGAGTGAATACACTCTGATTTGATTTGTGATGATTTGGAGTGAATACACTAGAATTTGATTGGTGAAGATTTGAGTGAATACACTTTGATTTCATTGGTGGAGATTTAGAGTGAATACACTCTGATTTGATTGGTGGAGATTCTAAGTGACTGCACTCTAATTCTATTGGAGGAATTTGGAGTGTAAATACACTCTAACTTGATTGGTGGAGATTAGGAGTGAATACACTCTGACTTGAACCTTTACAGTATTTATATTATGAATTAATAGAGTGGTACAGTCAAATCTGTACATGAAGTTTGTCTGCTGTTCCAAAGAATAGTGACCTTTTACCATAGGTGACCTTAATTTGAGGTTCAATTGCATAGGTATTTCTACAGCAGATTAGAAAAAATTCAGGTGACCTGAGACAAGACAGGTTTTCTAGGTTTTACTGTACTTCATAGTTAATCACCAATAACCACTAGTTTTCACTGTTAAATTACCACAAATTAGTGAGACCCTATACAGTCAATCTCTCTCTTACTAACCTGGAATGTCATCTGTGCTGTGAATATGATCTTGTCTCTGGTGAACAGACCTCTAGCTGTGTACATGAATACAGAGTATGTTATACAGTCAATCAAATTGTTTACTCTCTCTTTCAATTCTTCCGATGGTTCTGCCTTGTCTATAGCTTTCTCAAATACAACACTGAAAGCCTGAAAAAGAAATAATTGTTTTACTACTTATGAAAATATCTCAGCATGTATACTAGGATTATAATTTAAACATCATCAATTCTATGACTGCTTTATCATACAAATTTATTTGAGAAGTTGTTAATTCTATTCCAATTGTTTAATAGCACAAAAAACTACAGGTAGTAAAATCAATCTTCCTCAGGTAAACACTTAAAAGGCCAAATATGCCTACATACAGTGGATTGACCATTTTGGCCATGTAACTGATTTGATTTGATTTTTGATGATCATTTTTGCCATTTGTATTTTCTCTCTATCTAGTGTAGATTCCGAAAAGAAAAGACAAAAATGGGTGAAAAAATAGTCATGCAAGGGCAATAACTTCAATTAGAGTTGAGTGAAGATCTGGAAATGTTTATGTATTTGTAAATCTTGACTTGCTGATGATTTAGTAAAAGGACTACAGCTGTATCAATAAGTAACAAGAATGTGTCCACAGTACACGGATGCCCCACTCGCACTATCATTTTCTATGTTTAGTGCACCGTGAAATTGGAATAAATTCTCTAATTTGGCATTAAAATTAGAATGATCTTATCAAAGGGAACATGTATACTAAGTTTCAAGTTGATTGGACTTCTACTTTATCAAAAACTACCTTGACCAAAAACTTTAACCTGAAATTTGCACTATCATTTTCTATGTTCAGTGAACCGTAAAATTGGGGTAAAAACTCTAACTTGGCATTTAAATTAGAAAGATCATATCATAGGGCACATGTATACTAAGTTTCAAGTTGATTGGACTTCAACTTCATCAAAAACTACCTTGACCAAAAACTTTAACCTGAAGCGGGTCAGACGGACGAACGAACGGACAGACAGACGGATGAACGAACAGACGGACGGACGAACGGACGCACAGACCAGAAAACATAATGCCCCTCTACTATCGTAGGTGGGGCATAAAAAAGAACTTTCTAAAAAGCTTCTTTATAAATTTCGGTAGAATTGAATGAAACTTAGAAATATGATCCCAGACTATGATAGATAAAGTTTACAGTAACTTCATAAAAATTCAGCTTACCTTAAGTGAGAACTGGTACATAGGATTAATTTTGTTCAGGTCATTCAGGATGAAGTAAAGAAGAGATGCCCTACTAGCAGCTGGTCTATAATTCTCTCTGGCGAGGTTAATGTCGATTTCTGTCTTCTTTGCTTCTATAGCTTTCACTTCAATCTCAGCTGCAGTTCTCTTTGTATGTTCAAGATTTTCAACCAGCGCATAATCACCCAAGAAGTTTCCTTCGGCAGCAGATAAACGAGCCAAGAGCGAGTCTTCAAGTTCTTTCAGTGTGATTTTGAATTGATTCTGTTGTCTGGTCAAGTCACCTTTGAGTTTTTCTAAATCAGGTCTTTCCTTGCTGACAACAGCTGCCAACAACTGATCTTCCAATCCATCTCTTGTGACGGTAAAGTTGATGAGAGTTGTCTGAGCTTGCATTTCTGGTTGGTAATGAGGATTAGCCAATTTTGTCTGCATAATCAACTTGAAGTCAGGATGATAATCAACCTCTTTGTCACCCATCTTTATGGCACGACCTTTCTTGATTGTGTTACGACCAATCAATGGATCCAATACAGGATCAACATTTTCTCCGATGTTTTCAATAAGAACCACATCACCGTTAGCGACAGCCTTCTCAATTGCATCAAGATAACCCTTCTGCCCAAGACGAATGATTTTAAGATCATTTCCATATTTGGTTTTGATCCACTTAATACCTTGTAATTGAGGATCTATCATCAGCGGCCATCTTTCACAGTTTGACAAAATGGTGGCATTTTCTGTTGACATTCTGTCACTAGGGAGACTTTCATTGTTCCAGGAAGCAACCTGAGCATCATCTGTGAGCAAGGTCAGTGGATCAAGGTTCTCTGTTACTGGAATTGGGCTCTTCAATCCCTTCAAATATGGAACCCAGTGTCCGTCCATTAGATCTAGACGGTATTGTTTGGTGAAACAACCGACATATGACACAAACGCAGTGGTCAATAATACATCACCAGGGAGAGTCTTTTCTTGTATTTTGAAGTTACCAATTGCTTCAGCCCAACGGACATTTTCTGATGCCAAGCCTCCAACCAATCTGTTGGCTAACTCAATAGTTTTAGCAGTCATTTCAGCCTCTTGTTGACATCTGAGCTTTTCATTGGTAGCTTTTTCAAATTCTGCTGTTAGTTTGGCCAAGTCAGCTTCCAGTGCTGCTAATTTGGCTCTAATAAGACGCAACTTTTCGGTTGCAGCGGCTAATTCAGAATTAGCTTGTGCTAAGGCATTACGTTTGGGTTCTACTGTACAGTATACCTCGTAGTATGTGATGATGTTAATTACCCATGAGCAGAGACCAGCAGCAGCCAGCGACTTCCCTCTTACGAAGTCAGGGTTAAATTCAGGGTCTTGCATATAGGGTGCTACAGCCTTCTGACAATTTTCATGAATATTGTCTTTGTCATAGTTGACTAAGTTATCCAAGAACTGGTCAACCTATTAAGAAAAAAAAAGAAAAAAAACTGATTGTTGTTTGTTTAATATCTAGTGGCAATCATTTCATGTATATACAGAACAAGTTTATAATGAAAGATGTCATTCAAAATTTCACACAGCTAAATGGTTTGATTTTTGAAAAAAAGTAGTGCATATGAACTTTCCATAATTAAGGGTATAATTTTTTTATGAAATTTCATAGTAAAAGTGGCACACTTTGAGTCATAAAAGGAGTTCCTATGGGAAATAGTATTGTCTATAGTTACAAAAGTGCAGCCTTCAGTGACATATAGCTGTTAATTTCTGTGTCATTTGGTTTCTTGTGGTAAGTTGTCTCATTGGCAATCATACCATTTCTTCTATTTATATATAGGTCTGCTTAAAGGTAAAACTAAAAAACACATTTACCCACTTTCTAGAGAATGTAACAGCTTTTCATGACTGTACTCTCATCTTATTCATGAATGTACCCTTACCTTGTTCATGACTGTACTCTTGGCAGCTTTCCAACTTTTATCTTTAGGGACTTTGCCTCCTTGTGCCATTAAACACATGACTGCACCCAGAGTATTGATTACAGCTGGTGGAGGAGAACCAAAGGATTTCAATTCTGTCAGGTTAGTCTGGAAAAAAAGAAGAGAAAAAATAATAATAAATAAAAAGTAAAAAGATAGTTATCTCATCATAGGAGCCTATAGTTAAGTGATTGTTGTCAGTTCATGTCTGTCATATTTGTTTTCTCGTAAAATGTTTGCTAATATAAAATTAGGCTATTAGTTTAAATGTTTGAATTGTTTTACATTTACAGGGCCGTAACTACCTATGAGGCAGGGGAGGCAACTGCCTCCCCTGAATTTTCTACACCAAAATTTTTTTTAAGTTATAAAATAAAATATTGACAATATGTACACGAAGAAATTGAAATCATATTATAAACAACACAAGTTTACAGTTTTAACAGTGTTATCATGATACGTGGTATGTCTGTCATTTTTCGGATTTTTGATCGAAAGTGAACCGTTTCAGTTACTTTTTTTTTTTTCGTGTGGCCGTCCGTCTGTTATTCAGTATTGAGGGGTCAGTATTCGTACGAGAACACATATGAAACTTTGCTTTCGATAATTTTGAATAAAAACTTAACTTAATTCACATTTCTTTGGGGGCTCAATAAGCAGAGGAAGTTCCTTTTGTATTGTGAATCTTTTAAGATAACGAAAATTCGTTACCGGCTGAATCAGCTGTTGGATCGGGTTTTTTTTAAGTCTCCCGATCGTACGAGAACATAATTTATGGTCAATGCCCTAGAAGGTAAACACTCCCATTCGTTGTAGCAGGGACTTTCTATACTAAGTATATACTAGACTAGTATAGAAATTCCCTGGTTGTAGTTATATACATGTCTGTTCAGCTTTCACCAATATTGAAATTCAAGATCCTCGACAAAAAAAATATCTTGCGTTCTATTACCTTGCTTTATATGTTTTTTGAACTTACCAGTTTCTAAAAAAAATATCTTTAAATACAGATAATAATTGTTTGCATGAAAATTGTTCCAAGGATCCAGCAAAATTGTTCTTTCTTAAAGTAAGGAAATCGAAGGAAAACGGGTAATTTTTAGCCATATCATTTAAGAAAAAAATCCGCGGTCACAATGTATTTAATGTTAGGCCTTCACGACGGAACCTTGGCTCACCCCGAACAGCAATCTCAGCTTGTTTTTGCATAAGTTTGAGTTGCTTCCAGGTTCAAGAAATACTGATGTATCTTATCAAGCAATACTGATGTATCTTAAAGTAAGGAAATAAAGGGAAACAGGTCATTTTTAGCCAATGACTGAGGGGGAAAAAATTGGCAGGGGCTGCGCCCCCCCCAACCCCTATCTTGAGGGCCTCAATCGGCGGCCCCAAAACCCCTGCCTCCCCTGAATTCGGACCTTAGTTACGGCCCTGATTTAAATGCCCTGCAAGCATTGTATTGCAGACTATACAGTATAGGTTTTTCTCCTTGTTGAAGGATGTAATGCAGCCTACAATTCTTTAAATCAACTTCATTTTCAATCTGGTGGATATTTGTCTCATTAACAATCGTACCACACCTCCGTATTTTAATAGTTAAATTAATTTATCAAGACTTCAAAATATCAATGTTATTTCAAAGGGTAAATTAATACTGTACAGTGATTTTCTTACCTTTTACAAGGACCTGGGCCCTAGGCAATTTGGAAAATGTATCGTATAACACTTGAATTGGGGAAAATATAAATCATTGTTTTCATCATAGTTTAATGAGGTTATTTATTAAAATTTCAATTTTCTATCATAACCAAATTTTAACATATCATATTTTTTTGGTGCATTTTTATATAATTTTTTTTTTACACCAATGAGAAAAAAATAGGGTTTTTCTATTTGGGAATGGGGCCTAAATTCAGACCCAAAATAAAGGCAGGAAAATCAATATAATATAAAGATTTAATTACCTTGTTGAGAGTATTCAAAGCTTCTTGGGCTGCTAACAAGGCTGGTTCTGCTTTTGCCAAATCTGTTTCACAGGCTTTCTGTTTCTTAGCGACTTCCTCGCTGAACTTGGACACTTTTCTCTCTTCTTCGTCAGCAATCGCCTTTTCTTTTGACACTTTTTCTGTTTCAGCACCTACGACGCTAATCAATTTGTTAGCATCTTCGTTTTTCTGGGCTAATTCTACTTCCTGTGATGCTAATTTTGATTTGAGATCGTCTACTTGTGTGGCGGTACTTCTTAGTTTTTCCAAACCATTTTCTAGACGAACAATCTTTCCTTGTAGGTCAACATTCTGTTTCTCCAGTAAATTCTGATAAAGTTTGATTTGTTCTAAGAAACTTTTTGGTGTGGTGTAATTGTAACGACGTTCATTTGTGAGATAAGCATGTGACATGGTGTTGACAGAGGTATGTACATATCCCATAAACTCAGAAATAGATTCTCTCATCTCCGGCTGCAAATGAAGATGAAATGTACATTAGTCTTGATACATAATAAGCTTTTTATTTCATTGTAGTTATAATATAACATCATAGAAGATTTTTTCTTCATACAGTGATCATTGTGAAAATAAAACAATTAAAATTTCAATTAAAAAAGCTACTTATAATATATATATAAAACAAATCATCATTTTAAATGAATCATAAAACCCTTTGATTATACATGTATATTCCTATTTTCTACTTGGATGACAGAGAAGAGAATATCTTATTTAAATGTTTGTTGGCAATTGAGTTCTTCGCATTATCTTTAAATTGGAATTCTGATTTAATTACATTACTCATTTTCGGAGCAATCAAGATTTAACTCTAACATACAAGTTGTATCATAAAAAGAGATTTTGGGTATATACCAATTAAGCAGAAGCCCAACAGCACTAAAACAATAAAACATCTACAAAACAATTGATTTACCGATAACATTTCTATGTCTTCTAAGAACCTGGCTGACACAGAGTTGAGAGCTTCCACAGGCCACTCATGGAACCAGTCTATACAGGTACAGTTGGTGACGGCAGGGAACTTACGACTTCTAACTCTCAGTGCTGATCCAACAGGTGAGAAACACAAAACAACCTAAAAACACAAAAAATCATTTAGTTCAATATATTTTTACATGCTCCTAAAATTGACAAAGTATCAACGATTTTCACATACTGTAAATTCAGAAAAAGAGTTTTTTTTTATCAATACAGGTAATGCCCAAGGGGGAGTCTCACAATGAGAAATTGTCTAAAACTAATATATATTTCTCTTTTTTTTATTCTTGTATTATTTTAATTTTAGTTTCTTGTGTACAATTTGGAAATTAGTATGGCGTTCATTATCACTGAACTAGTATATATTTGTTGAGGGGCCAGCTGAAGGACACCTCCGGGTGCGGGAATTTCTCGCTACATTGAAGACCTGTTGGTGACCTTCTGCTGTTGTTTTTTTCTATGGTCGGGTTGTTGTCTCTTTGGCACATTTCCCATTTCCATTCTCAATTTTATTCTGTATGCATATTTCCTAAATCATTATAATTATTTCTCCTTGTGGAAGATTCTTTGCAATAATATATGCATGCAATTATTTCAGCATTCACAGAAATAATTTTCCAATATTCAAGGTGTTTCTATGTTAAATCAAAAACTTCTATCATTGAAAGCATGTACCTACTATTCTAGAGATATATAAAACTAGTTTATGGTATTAATAATGTTATGAAAATTGTTGGACCAATACATGCATATATACATAACTAAGTCCTCTGTGCACATATTTTACATTTATTACTTATCCATGAATATAATCATTTGAGGATTTTTGATCAAAAACTCGAGACTTAATTAACTTCCAGGTTTTTTGACGAAGTATACCAATCCTGACCTTGATCAACAATCAACACAGAAACATGGAACGCATGAAAAATAAGTGAGATGATTTTTTTTATTTTCATTACATTCCCATGTTTATTCAAATTTGTCATAACAGTATAAAATTATTTGATTAATAAATAATTTGTTCTTTTTCTACATTAATATTGCAGAGGTTAGACAATCTTGTTTGGAAAGCTGATACTTGTTTTCTTTTATAATCATAAATAATTACCTTCAGAGTCTTTCTGACTTTATCAATAAAGAAGCTCCAACAGTTTTCTCTAGTATCTTCTATTCCAACCCCCTTAACTTCATTCCTGATTCCATTAATTATATTTTCAATCTCATCATCAGGGAAGAGATCTGGGATTTCACCGGAAGCCAACAGATCGTTGATCAGTACCAAGAACTTTTCGTCGGCAACCTGTGCGTCAGTCATCAAGAAGACCATGCCCATGTTTTTAATACCAGCTTTCATGTAAAGGGCAGCAATGTCAAGCTTTAAATCAGCAATACTGTATCCTTTTCTCAATTGGATCTGAAACACGTCCAAACTACTGATGAACGCGGCCAGACGTGACAAACTCTGTTTACCGCTACCACCCACACCAATCAACAAAGCATTACCACGAGGCGATTCTAGAATTCTGTTGATTCGGCAAATATGAGACATGGCATCGGCAAACAGTACAAGGTTCATAACTGCATTCAATTCATTGTAATTATCTAACGACTCTACCAAGATTTTGTTCAAACTTTCAAAACTTTCTACAATATTGTATTTGGGGTCACCGATACCATTAGCAAAGTGACAGAATATCAGAGGTACTTTTTCTAAAGCGCTTTCATCAATGTCTTCAAACGATTTCTTGACCACATCTTTCACTAGTTTATCGTATGCCTCCAAGTCTGCGGTATCAACTAGTTTGTCTCTGTACACTCTCTCAGCCTCGTGTTGCCATAGTCTTACTAAGTCAATGGGAGTTTTAGATGCATCTGGCATGGCAAAGAGGATTCCCTGTTAAAAAAAATAATTAAATTTAGTTTTATTTTTCACTCTTATGAAAATTGATAAAACCAAAATGAAACTTTTGTTTTCTCTTATTTAAGTTAGTAAGTTATCAAATGATGAAAAATTAATATGATCCATTCCAAACTTAGAAATGATGAATGTCCATCCATTCAAATTTAAACTGTAAAACATACTGCATTTAAAAAATTTCAAATTTTTGAAACAGGACAGATCATATTTTTTTAATTGAAAATCATAAAAATAATTCTGAATTAAATTAGGGTGATTGATTTTTGGTTGCTTAATGTCCAGTGGAAAATATTTCGTGCATGTTCAGGGCATTTAGTTATGTTTAAGTAAGAAAGAATGAGCACATCCAATATGTTTTATGAAATAAGGGACGACATCAAAAGTTCAATGTAGGATAAAAAAAACTTAATTCATATAGTTTTTTCACTGACTCCCCTCTTAACTACATTTTGGAAAAATTGATTGACCAATAAGGATATATATAAAATCGATGTCAATTTAGCAAAACTAGCAGCAATTTTGACACCCCCCCCCCCCAAACTATTTGAATTAATTTTTTTTATCCTTCATTGACTTTTTGATGTGGTACCTAAGTTGGTCAAGATTTGTTCTAATTTACTCACCTGGAAAATGTTGGACAAATCTCTCAAGTTGAAGATATAGTGAAATTTGACAGCCGTTGGTAGGAATGTAGAGGTTATTCTATTATGAAGCGTCACTGCTCCGGAGATAAGTGTCGGGGCATATTTCTGTACACCTGCGGCAAAGTGGTTGAGCGATAAATGTTGTGATAGGATGCTGGTATAGATTGTTGTCAAGGCATCCGTGTTAGGGAAATTCACAGAGAATACACAGAAGTGGCGCTGAAAAAATGGAGAACAAAAAATTATGTAGTAAAATTCAAAAAAACTTCTGCTCTTTGGTTGGGTTGTTGTCTCTTTGACACATTTTAAATTTCCATTCTTATTTTATCTTTCCACCCAGATTTAACCATAATGTGGAATGAATAGATGCTATAAATGTATTGATTGATTGTTGTTTGCTAAACGTTCTGCGGCAAATATTTCTTGCATGTTCAAGAAGATTTTTAATGCATTTAAAAGCAATGCAAATATCAATTGCTTAGCAAAACAACTTCATTATATAGATATTTTACGAGGAAAACTTTTTTTTATAACAAATATATATTATTTTTTCTTCCGCTTGACCATTTCAATTATAATTATGTAAAAAATTCAAAATAACCAAAGGATATAAGGTACCTTAAAAATTTGTCTCAGACCATTAAAATTGATATTTATGAGAATGAACTGAATCCAAAGTGACCCATAAAACAAATGAGGCATTACTAATTACCTGTAATTGTCAATTGTAAAACTACCAGCTGTAGGGTTCATGCAGGCTACATATCTTGTATTATTGTATTATTACCTGTAGACAAGAGTCAATTGTAAAACTACCAGCTGTAGGGTTCATGCAGGCTACATATTGTTTATTATTATATAATTACCTGTAAACGCGAGTCAATTGTAAAACTACCAGCTGTAGGGTTCATGCAGGCTACATATTGTGTATTATTGTATAATTACCTGTAAACGCGAGTCAATGGTAAAACTACCAGCAGTAGGGTTCATGCAGGCTACATATTGTGTATTATTGTATAATTACCTGTAAACGAGAGTCAATGGTAAAACTACCAGCTGTAGGGTTCATGCAGGCTACATATCTTGTATTATTGTATTATTACCTGTAGACAAGAGTCAATTGTAAAACTACCAGCTGTAGGGTTCATGCAGGCTACATATTGTGTATTATTGTATAATTACCTGTAAACGAGAGTCAATGGTAAAACTACCAGCAGTAGGGTTCATGCAGGCTACATATTGTGTATTATTATATAATTACCTGTAAACGAGAGTCAATGGTAAAACTACCAGCAGTAGGGTTCATGCAGGCTACATATTGTGTATTATGAATTTCTTTCATTGACAATTTCTGTCTGTCGTACCAATGACCGTGGTCAATATGTTGTCGGATCAAGGTATGAGGTTGTACTGTGAAGTATTTATCAACCTCTGGCATGTTCATATCATCCACAAAGTAGATCAACCGACGAGTTCCTGGTGGACCAAAGTTTCTACCGGCTTTCTTTTCCAACGGTTTCTCCAGAATACTTTGCAACATCGAGGACGTCGTGTAGAAATTAAATGGTACATTGGCTATCATGAAATCTTCAGAAAGTGCCGATAACTTGTCTCCCATAAGTACTGTTTTACCGGTACCAGCATTACCAACCAACATGACCGGGCGTTTCTTCTCGACTAACATGTCCAAGAAGTATTTGACCCTGGTTGTTTCAGCTGTGTGTACTAATGCAGCCTGTATGTAAAAAAAATATTGTTGTTAAACATTTTGTAGATCCATCTTTGTTAATCAGATTTTCATTTTTTCTTAGGTAGGTTGAAGAATCACGTTACCTACTTTTTTGAACATACTGAGTTATTGCCTACATGTGAAATGATCATTCATGCACATATGGTATTAAAAAGATCACCCAACCTTTCTTAAATCAATTTTATTTCAACTGCATGTAGCCATGTTTAAATTGATATCCTTTTCAAACAGATATTTTTACCCTTGTATCAAAATTCCAATAGGGAACATACATTATGTTATTGTAGTTAATAAACCATTTTGTAAAAATTATTGTGAAAGTAAAATGTCTACAATGCAGTTTAGAAGGATAATAAACAAATTTACTGAAGAAGGCCAGTGGCCGAAACGTCTTACAAGATATTTTTACAAGAAAATATATATAACACCTTGCAACCTGATATATGACAACACCATTTTATAAACATCTGTCTTTTTTAGCTAAAAATGCTTATTTTTGAAATCAGTACGGTTACCTATTGTAGTAGATTTCTGTGCCATTTAATCTCTTGTGAAGTGTTGTCACATTGGCAATCATACCATATCTTCTTTTTTATATATTGTTTTTTGAGGGGGGAGGCTCAACATTTAATTTTTTCCTTTTTCAAACAAAGTATTTAGGAGCACTTATTATCTTACCTGCAATGGCATATCTGGGTCCATTTCAAAAGCTGGAATTCTCTTGGTCCATGGTTCAAACTTTTTGGTCTCTTGGTCTATGAAATAGTCAAACACTGTCCCAGCTATTGGGAATTTGACTGCCTTAAATTCAGTTACCCACCATTTAGTGAATTCTACTCTGTAGTCTACCAGCTGTAATGAAAATAAAATTGTTACATTAGTTTCAATGACATACCCTGATTTCTCAGTAAGATAAAATCCAAGAATCAGTAATCAATACAATTTTAGCTATCATTAATGTGTTTTCAAGCAACTTTTTTCTGTATATGAATTCTTGGATTAACTTTTCTATCAGTACCAGTAATTTTGTACAGACATTAAGCATAGTTTTTGATTGGCCTTATTGGATTTTAGAGTTATTTTCCTTTTGCCAACATAATGTAGGTTAACATGTAAAAATGTCTTCATTAATCTACCTAATTCAGATTGAAGCAATTAGAATCAAATGAATTATGAACTAAGGCTCACTAATAATACCCCTGCTATAAGTAAGCAGGAAAGAGGAAGTTGGTTAGCGATCAATATAAAAAGTTACCTGATCTTGGAACATAACACCACCAAAGGCCCAGACACAGGCAAAGACAAAGTATAATTCATACAAGTCCTTAGGACAATCTGGAGGTGTATTCTCCTCTGTCAGTAGACACTCTAGTAAGAAGGTCAACATCTGGATATGGCTGACTTCTGCAATAGGGGTGATCTTCTTGAATCTGATTCGAAGGGTCTCTAATAGGACTGGAACATATTTGTCAAACAAGATTGTCAAATTGGCTTTCTCTGACTGAACCTCTCGTGTATCAATCCAACTCTGTACATATCTGTTAGGAATAAATAATATATCTGTTAGAAATATATAACATATATGTCAAACAAAATCGTCAAATTGGCCATTTCTGACTGCATCTCTCTTGTATCTCATATATCATAACTAAAAGACAGAAAAAATAGTGATTTTTTCTTCATTACATTTTTTCAATCACATTTATTAAATTTCACATTTTTATTTTTGTCAGTAGTCAACGATTGGCCATTATAAATTCATGTATTAATTTCTAAACCTTCAATATTTGATTTTGCAAACAACGGTCAGTGTTCTCCCTGGGGCCTTTTAGCATCATGGTAATGTGATGGGATATATCTTGAATGTAATGGTATCTGAATAAATTTTCTTATAGATTGTGCCATGGATCTGATGGTATAATTTTTAGATACAAGATGGATTTTTACAAATTTCCATGTTTACCAAGATGCTTTATGAAATATCTAGGGAGAACATAGATAACTATCAAAAACTTTTAGAATACTTACGGATTCCATCCTACATCAGTAGGGTTAATGAACAGGATACCAGCTCTTGACACAGTAGCTGGGGTAGCAGTTCTCAAATGACTGATCTCAAACAACAGCCTCATACTGGGTGTCAGAGGAATTCTCTCGTTACTGGCAAGTGTCAATACTTTGTTGTCATCCATCACGGTGTTGAGGGATTCAATCCACATAGGATCAATATCTCCGTCAAGGACAATCCACTTTGGAGAATCTGTCGTCAGGTTGGCTAGATCTCTCATGATCACCGAGAACAAACCTGGGGAAACAAAATGCAACAGTTTTATATCAAATTTTTATGGATAAACTAACATTTACAGAACTTTTGATCCAATATGATTAACTTACTTCTTCCCAAATTTTCTTAAATTTAAAAAGGATTTAGGTAAAAAAAACACTAGAAAAACATTCCTGCTCAACTTATCACATGTTAAGTCAAACAGAAGGATTCAGATGGATAAACCTAATGGCCCTCAAATTATATTGGGTCCTCCATGCTCTTCAACTTTGTACTTGATTTGGACTTTTTAAACTTTTTTTTATTTGAGTGTCACTGTTCTTAAGACGAAACGTGGGGTACAAAATTTTAATCCTGGTATCTATGTTAAGTTTATTGCTAATGAAAATTGGTGCAAAGCAAAAATCTACATACCATCCTTCCATTCTCTGGTTGCTGGGTTAATGATACCAAACAATTCATTATTGGTGACAGCCTTGGGATCCAGATCAATGGCCTGTGGTTTCCTACCAGCGTTTCTGTAAGTTCTGATGAGTGATCCCCAGACTTTACTTTTACCCACACCGGCATTACCCAAACAGAAGACAGAGTGACGTACTTCAAACAATTCCTGGAGCTGTACAACCTGCAAAAGAAAGAACATGTATTTAAGGGCTATTTGAATAATATGGATGTGAGATTATTTTTTTATTTTCCCTTCATTGTTTTTTATCATGTTTATTGGAAAATGAACACTTTTATTTTCATATTTTCCTATCATTATCATTTTTTTTTTTAGAAAGTGAAAACATTAATACTAAATATTTATTTAAAAATTTGTAAGGGTTCCGTGGAACCCAGTGTCTCGCCTACTTTTGCTGTTAATCACACACTGATCAAAAATGATGAAAAAAATCAGTAAAATTATTCCTCTCAATACTATCTTTTGATTGTCAGAAGCTTCTGTCCAAGTTTGGTAAAAATCCAGGCTAGTTTAAATACTTTAACTGCAGACTGTATGTAATGTTAACTGGAAGAAAAACTAAGTCCATTTATAAGTAAAATACGGGAAAATGGAATTTTATTTTTGCAAAATTTACTTCTGGATACTATCTTCTGATCATAAACAGACTTCTGGCCAAGTGTCTTACAATTCCAGGATAGTTTAAGAAAGTTATTAAAATTTTAAAAACTTTAACCACAGAGTGAATGTAATGTTTCCTGGCAGAAAAAACTAAGTCCATTTATAAGTAAAATATGGAAAAAATGGAATTTTATTTTTACAAAATTTACTTCTGGATACTATCTCCTGATCATAAACAAGCTTCTGGCCAAGTTTTGTACATTTCCAGGATAGTTTAAGAAAGTTATCAAAATTTTAAAAACTTTAACCACAGAGTGAATGTAATGTTTCCTGGCAGAAAAAACTAAGTCCATTTATAAGTAAAATACGGAAAAAATGGAATTTTATTTTTACAAAATTTACTTCTGGATACTATCTTATGAACATAAACAAGCTTCTGTCCAAGTTTCGTACAATTCAAGGATAGTTTAAGAAAGTTATTAAAATTTCAAAAACTTTAACCACAGAGTGAATATTTGTGGACGCCGCCGCCTCCGACGACGACGCCGACGGAATGTATGATCGCTATGTCTCTCTTTTTCGACTAAAGTCGAAGGCTCGACAAAAATGAACAATTTGACATGATACTTTTTTTTAGGTTTGTATGCATGGAAATCCAAGAAATCAATTATGAATCCACAGTAACAGTCAGAGAACAGTACCTTAAGAATGAAGTTCTCCTCGGGCTGTAGTTTCTGGTCGAGGATGGCTTGTTTGATTTTCTGCTCAAACTCCATGTCCCGTTTCCTGGGTACGTTAAGAGCTGGGAAGAGATCACCGATCAGACCCATGATAATTGGTACATCATCAGTTACAATCTTTGGAATGTTGAAATCTCTCAAGGCTCTCATCAATACCTGTCAGGTAAGATAAAAGAATTTTAGAAACATGAAAAACTTTACAGCTTAGGAATAAAAAAATCTGCATCCAATATTTCAAAAACAAAATAAATAAATAATTACTGAGATACTTTATTATTCTATTTATTAGGATGTTGGTTCCTCTTGTTTTTGAATTTTTGCCCTTTTTTTTCGGGATCCTCTGGTTTTATACATGTAGTGCCACCAATTTATAAGTCTTATAAAAAGCTTGTTATTTTAAAACAGAGTAGCTAACACCTTTAAGCCATAATTCTCACCTGATCTTCTGGTCTGTCAGGGTCACTTCTCTTTAGGGAACCTGCCACTACCAGTACAGACTTAATGGCTCTCAGACCCCAATCATAATGGTCCTGTTTAGACAGCAGTTCTCTACACAAGGTATATAATGTGATGAATTTTCTGGCTAAAAGACGAGCTTCAAGGAAACCCTCAGCTACCAACATGATTTCACAAATCAGTTCAAAATCTGGGACAACCATAGCACATGGTCTGAAATTAAAAGACATATTGTACATTAAATAATTGCAATAGCATGAATAATTAAAGCCACAGGAAAGCCTGCATTGTCCTGTTTTTCACCAAATACCCATTTACAAATAAATCAAAAATCCAATTATTATGGTCTGGATAAGATTCAATAGGCAAAATGTGCAAATTAAAGGGCTAAACAAATTAAGAATAGAGAATAATGGGGTGATCACATATAAAAAAAAAATAGACTGCTTAAGTTTTTCTTAGATGCCATTTGCACACTAAGTGAAAAATCAGAGGTTAATTTTGTAAAACGCTTATATCATTTCCAATTAATCTACCAGTACTAGTTGTAAGACTCTAGTAGTTCAGTTTTTTTGTCTGCATAACGAGTATTAACCTACCTAAACAAAGCTTTAAGATTCTCTGGTAGTTCAGTTCTTCCTGCGTAACCAGGGTTCATGGTGATAAAGAGACCAACAGTCCAGACGAGTTTGATGACACTTCCCTGGAAGTTGAATTCTTTCTTCTTTTCTTTGATGGCGTCTTGGATACATTTGACCTGTACGGCCACTACAGACAACACTTCAACAGCGATTCTATTGAACTCATCAAAACATCCCCAAGCTCCAGACTGAGCTAGACCTTTGTAGATGTTACCAATGGACTGAAAAATAGAAATTTATCAGAATCAGACTGAGCTAGACCTTTGTAGATGTTACCAATGGACTGCAAAATAAAAATTTATCAGAATCAGACTGAGCTAGACCTTTGTAGATGTTACCAATGGACTGCAAAATAAAAATTTATCAGAATCAGACTGAGCTAAACCTTTGTAGATGTTACCAATGGACTGCAAAATAGAAATTTATCAGAATCAGACTGAGCTAGACCTTTGTAGATGTTACCAATGGACTGCAAAATAGAAATTTATCAGAATCAGACTGAGCTAGACCTTTGTAGATGTTACCAATGGACTGCAAAATAGAAATTTATCAGAATCAGACTGAGCTAGACCTTTGTAGATGTTACCAATGGACTGAAAAATAGAAATTTATCAGAATCAGACTGAGCTAGACCTTTGTAGATGTTACCAATGGACTGCAAAATAGAAATTTATCAGAATCAGACTGAGCTAGACCTTTGTAGATGTTACCAATGGACTGCAAAATAGAAATTTATCAAAATCAGACTGAGCTAGACCTTTGTAGATGTTACCAATGGACTGCAAAATAGAAATTTATCAAAATCAGACTGAGCTAGACCTTTGTAGATGTTACCAATGGACTGCAAAATAGAAATTTATCAAATCAGACTGAGCTAGACCTTTGTAGATGTTACCAATGGACTGCAAAATAGAAATTTATCAAAATCAGACTGAGCTAGACCTTTGTAGATGTTACCAATGGACTGCAAAATAGAAATTTATCAAAATCAGACTGAGCTAGACCTTTGTAGATGTTACCAATGGACTGCAAAATAGAAATTTACCAGAATCAGACTGAGCTAGACCTTTGTAGATGTTACCAATGGACTACAAAATATAAATTTATCAGAATCAGACTGAGCTAGACCTTTGTAGATGTTACCAATGGACTGCAAAATAGAAATTTATCAGAATCAGACTGAGCTAGACCTTTGTAGATGTTACCAATGGACTGCAAAAATAGAAATTTTTCAGAATCTAATTTTTTGCATAAATTTTCAAGTTTATTTAACAACTCAGTGGTCAGCACTTGTGTTGACCTGAAATATAATTGATATGGTCATTTTCTGTAAAGTTCTTTTTAGGAAACTTTAAATTATTCGAAACTCTAAAGGTTTTATTACCCCGCAGCATTAGACACATGGCCTTTTCGGCCTTCCAACTCTTTAATATCGCTATTCAATTAAAATGTATGTGGGAGAATAAGGAAGTTTAATTCAAATATTTATTGTCATATAAACTCTGAACAATAAGTTTGTGACAAATAATATAAACATACACAAAATACATTTAACAAACAAAACCATGAAAACAAAAAAAGCAAAAAAGCAAAACAATCTATCTATATGATATATAAATATATTTTATAAATAAATCAAGAGTCCCCTGTCCTCAGTTCTAATGCCTGTTTAAAATAGGACCCTAATAATGCATGGGTCTTTTTTCAGTATGCGTCTAATCTCTTTTGTTAACCTTATTTGTTGAATTTAATACTGTCTCATTGATATTTACCTCACATCAATTCATATTCGTAAAAATTGTTTTATATCAATACCTTTAAGAACCAGTTAACACTTGCTTTTATTCAATGTGATTATTTATATTTTGCCAGTCTTCTGATCATATGAATGTTTTTTTTTCCCTCAAAATCCTGGTATGAAATATGAATATAATCAAAGTCCACAAAACCAATTAAACTGATTACTTATATTTTGCCAGTCCTATGATTATATGAATGTTTTTATGTTTTGCCAGTCCTTTGATCATATGAATGTTTTTTTCTCCTTTAAATCCTTCAAAGTTTGGTTTGAAATATGAATATAATCAAATCCCACAATACCAGTTAAACTGAGTAAAGAAATATTTTACCTTGTAGTCCATCTGTTCTGAACAATTAAACACATAGACCATGATACCAAGAGCACGTCCCAAATCTTTGGTGGTCTCAGTTTTACCAGTTCCTGCTGGTCCAGCGGGGGCGCCACTCATAATCAAATGGAGAGACTGGGTAAGGGTGATGTAACATCTGTAATAAATATTTTCTAACTTTAGAAATATCTGTAAATTAAGTTGAAGACTTTATAAACAAGAATGTGTCCATAATACACAGATGACCCATTCACACTATTATTTAAAGATTTCCATATTTTCAATTTGACATAAAAAAAATACAAAATTCATATGTTTTGATTTGAGAAATTTCAAACCAAACTTGATGAAATGTTAGAATCTATTTATACTCACAACTTACAAAATTCAGTGTTTAACTCATGAGATAACATACCTATCAGTCAGAGGAGTAATGACAAGACGAGGTGTGTTGCCAAGATACTCATGAGAATATCGGAACTGGGCATCACAAATGTTGGCAAAGCAATCTCTCTCATTGTCGTCCCATCTGTGACGAAGTTGACTCAACCAACTGAAGGCCTGGGCGCTGTCTACCCTCGATGCTACCAACTTTATTAACACGTCACGAGCGTGCACATCAATAGTACAGATAGTCATAATTTTCTGACGATCCCCGGAATTCAATTTGCCGATCAACAACTGGATGAGTGCATTCAACTGTGTTACCTAAAAAGATGGAGGATACAACAGTAAAATCTATTTAATCAAAGTGCTTGTAAGCACTAAGGGTGAAAGATTGCTATAATTTTCCAGTGGGAAGTAAAATTAAATATTTGTTTGCACTGTATAAAGTATTGGTTGTGTTAATTTCAAGTAAAATTATGTACATAGTAAGATAACTCCATTTCAAAGATTACCTTAACAATGACATCATTGATATTTTTACTTTCACTTTATTAAACATTTAAATTTGTGGTTGACCTTTAACTACAAGAATCCACAGTAAATCAAAGACATATCTTACCTGTTTTTTGTTGTAATCTTTCAGGGCATTTTCATAACCTTCCTCTAATCTGGCAAAGGCAATGTTGACTTCTGTAGTCCACCAAATCTGTGTGCCACACAATGCCACTTGAGCAGGGAAGTCAAAGAGCCACTGTTCTCTTGGTTTTTCTTCATATGAGCTAACAGCTTCAGTCATCTCATGTCTGACTGTACTACATTGGGATTGTAATAGTCTCATCAACCAGACCTCAACCTAGAAAAATGTACATGTCAATTGATATTTTATAGTGTGTCTTAAATAGTAATGTTACACTTTTGTTTCAGATAAGGGTGAAGGAAGGTTGATACCTATTAAAACCTGCTGCAATTGTTTGCACCTGTCCTAAGTCAAGAATCTGATGTTCAGTAGTTGTTGTTTGTTGATGTGGTTCATAAGTGTTTCTCGTTTCTCATTTTTTTATATAGATTTAGTAGTCAGACTGTTGTTTTTTTCAGTTTGAATGGTTTTACACTAGTCTATTCTTTCCAGCACTCTAATACTCTCTATTCTTTTCTTGTTTTGTCTATTTTTTCTTTATTCTTTTTTTTTTTTTGTAGTATTGGCCTATTATTCTCTATTCTATAAACCCCATCCAGATTCTCATATATTGCAAGAAAAAAGTTACCATTTTGAGAGGAAAAATTGCACATATTATTTGATTTTGTTTCTGATTTTTTATGCAACTATGCAAAAACTGAAAATATGGAATTGGTGTACCGGTCAAGGCCTTTTTTCACACTACTGTATATAAAAAATATGAAATTGGTGAGCTGGTCAAGGCCTTTTTTCACACTACTATAATACTTACTTGACCATTCAGATCACATGGTTTATCCATATCAACGTATTCTCCATCTTTACTGTGCATACCTATGGCAGATTTGATCTTGTTTCCCTTGTCATCCTCCTCAAACTTAAGGTTAGCCAAACTATCAAATAATTTGGTCAAATGACGGGCAACCTTAAATGTGAGATAAAGTATTGTAAAAACATAGAACTTAAGGTTAGCCAAACTATCAAATAATTTGGTCAAATGACGGGCAACCTTAAATGTGAGATAAAGTATTGTAAAAACATAGAACTTAAGGTTAGCCAAACTATCAAATAATTTGGTCAAATGACGGGCAACCTTAAATGTGAGATAAAGTGTTATAAAAACATTATGTGCATGCTATAAATAGCAAAACATTGATTGTATTACAAAAACATTATTTTTATTACAGGTATTTTTATTTATTGTTAAGATTTCTGAAAACCTAACTGCAGTAAATTTGAAAATAAAAAAGTGGTTGTTGTTTGTTGATGTGTTACATATTTGTTTTTCTTTTTTTTTTTTGTACATTAATTACTAGGCTGTTAGTTTTCTCCTTTGAATTGTTTTATATTGTCATTTCGTTTATAGCTGACTATGCGGTATGGGCTCATTGTTGAAGGCCGTATGGTGACCTATAGTTGTTAATTTCTCTGTCATTTGGTCCCTTATGAAGAGTTGTCACATTTGCAATCATACCACATCTTCTTTTTTTATATTAATCACAGCAAAAAACATACTTATAATGGAAATTTTGGTCTTATACCAGTTTTCTCTGTAAATATTAGCCTCAAGTTTTCTTTTTGTCTTAAATGTGCATGTCATATTGCATTGGACATTCAGTCACCGTCAACAAAATTTAATCAGTTACTTTACAGAAACACAATTCAAGCCTAACAGTTAAAACTTTACATTATTTGAGTAAGTTGCTAGTTTTTTTTTTGTACAGAAATTTGGCTTCAATATTACTTCTTTCTACCGAACTTCAAATGGTTTTTTTTCAAACTAAATGGGTTATAAACTGCTAGGTTTTTTTTACAGAAATTCGGCTTAACTATTACTTCTTTCCACTAAACTGCAAATCTTTGGTTTCAACTTACAACTGGTGGATTATTTCCATTGGACAAAATATCCAGCAAATCAGCTGACGATACGAAGTAGAATCTTGGGAATGCCAATCTCTTGGTTTCTAGATACTCAGCCAATGCCTTCTCACAGAGTGTCAGTTGCCCCTGTAGAGCCTCTAATCTCTCAAACAAGTTAGGCTGGTTGGTAGCATCTACAACGTTCTTTGTCTTCTCAACTTCAGACACTAATTCCTACAAAGAAACAAATGTAGAATTTCAATTATAAGTTATTCTTGCATAGTAACAAATGCAGATTTCAATTGTATGGAATATTCTTAGTACAATATCTCAAAAGAAATGTATCTTCATTCCTCATGAAACTAATACAATGCAATAATTTGCGTTCTTCAGTACTCTAAAACGGACAGTTTTGGATAATAATGCATGAGTATCTCCTGTGTATAAATTATGAATGGTTTCTACATACTTTGGATTTTTTATTTTTGTAGGTACCATTTTTTGTTGATTGAGGAAAACTTGCATTATCTTGGATATTTATTTTTGTGACTTTTGCAAAGTTGGCATACATTCCTTCAAAAAAATTAAACTGATTGTGACAAATCACATTAAATTTTGTCCAAAAATAACAATTACAATTAATTATCTGACATTTCTGACAAATCACAATAAGGATAGTTTGACAAATCACGATAAAACTTTAACCAATTTGACACTTACGGTAACGGAACATGACCATTTGACGCCCGACAGTAAAGGGCATTCATACCCTCTAAAATAGGGGATAAAATTCTACTAACCTTAAAATCACTGTCAATTCCATCAAATCTTTTTGAATCCTCAGGTAACTGGTTCCTGATATCTTCTGATCCTATGAAGATACTTTCTAAATGAGACCAGGTTCTCTGTACCTCCATCCAGATCTGGATCACTTGATCAGCAGTCGACAGTTTTTTCTGCCATGATGATACTTCTTGTAAAAAGTGAGCGATGAATTTGGACGACAACATATTTTGTAATTGTACCTGAAATGTAAATTTTTAAAACATAACAGATAATTGAATTAATCTTATAACAGAAACCAAATGTTTGTACAGTTAGTTTTTAGTGGTGGTCAGTTAAAATTTTATTAATTTATCATTACCTTTTTTTTCAAATCTGGTGTTGAAACCAAATTAGCTCATTTTTGGCCTCAGGTAAATAAAGGGTAAAGTAGTATGGGCTATTGCAGGATGGATTTCAGTGCTGTGGTATTGGGACAGATTCCCATGTTTATCTGTTCAATTTCACTGTTTTTTTTGTCCAAGATTGTTTATTTTACCTTATAATGTTTTATTTTACCTAATAATGTTTTATATTACCTGATAATGTTTTATTTTACCTAATAATCTCTATTATTGCATAGCAATATAATATTTCCCACAGAAAGTAACCAAAAGTTAGCGTGCAATAAATCTTCAAAATTCATGACGTCATCAACGACAAAATCTTAGTTTAAACCAATTTTTACTTTCAAATATTATATTGCTATACAATAAAAGAGTTATTGCATGAATATTTGGGAATATTATCCCTTGTAGAACATATATTGCACTCGCAAGCTCGTGCAATATAAAATTCTACTCAGGACAATATTCCCCAATATTTATGCAATAACCCTATAATATCAGATGGGCCGTTCAATGAAATAACAAATTGGTGTCTTAAAATCAACAACTGACCTGGTTATCTTCAAGTGTATCGATCAACTCCTCACTAGTCTTCAGCATAGTAATCTTTGTCCTGGGATGTGGATCGTGTTCAAATTCCATTGATGCCCACGTAACGTCCAATTCTTTCAGGACCTTCTCCATGCTCATTTCTTTCACAGCTTTGTCGACAATACCTCGTACCTCATCCTCAAAGTTATGGAGGTTCAAGGAGAGTAAATCGGCAAGGGTGGTCTTGTCGTCCATCATAAATCGTACCTGTCAAAATAGTACCATTTCTATCAAAGTATTTTAATTTCAAAATGAAAAAAAAAAAAGAAGTTATTTATCAGTAATATTTTGCATGATAAGTATTGACTATCTTTATTGCAGCTGATACCTTGATTTTTAGTTTTTCTTATTTCTTTTAAAATTGTATGGTAAATTTTTGCATCCTAAAAAATACCGAAGATTTACATTATTGCAAGATTTGCTAAGAAGTAGAGAAAAACCTGACTGATGTCTAAAATAATAATGTGAAACAACTTATTTTTTCAGGTACTTTGTATTCACAGTAATTTCTTCCTGGCCAACTGGTTGTAATTATTTTTGTGTTATATTTGTACTCATAAATATATTTAAATTAATCATCTAGGAAAAAAATAAGTCTGTGCAGTATTTGAGTTCTGACATCTTAATAAACCTGTAACCTACCTTAGTGGCAGCCATAAGCTGTTGCCAATGGCGTTCTCTGATGGCATCATTCTGGAGCTCACCAACGGCTCGAAGAGATGTCAACATGTTCTTTACGCTATCCTCCACACCAGTGTAGGAGTCCCAGGCTCTCATTTCTTTGTCGAGAGATCGGATATCTTTGGCGAACTTTTTACAATCCATGTCCATCTGTTCTACGTTGATTTCCTTCCACGTTGTCGTTTTCCAATCATCAAAACTGCTTCTGACCATGATGACATAGTCCCACAGTGTTTTCAGAAGTTTTAGTTCTTTACGACATTGTTTAAGCTGTTTGAAATCTGGGACGTTGACTTCAAAGAGTCCGGCAGCATCTAATAGTTTAAGCATTTCTTTTTCCATACCAGATATCTCTTGATGGTACTGAAAAAATAGAGGAAAGAATTTGGTTATTTTAAAAATCTGTTGTTCTGCTGGGATAAAAATTATCTATTCCAATTTCCTCTGTTCTGAATATGCATGAATTGTTTGCAAACAGATTAGCAAATAACAATTAAATAAATCAGCTTTCTTCATCAACATTTTATAAGATTGAATTTAAAAAGAAAACAAGTCATGAGTGTTTTGTATCACTGTTAAATGTATTATACAAGCCCATTTTAAATTTATAGTTTGAAATTCCTAAAATGTTCTATCTTAATATAAAATAATATAAGGGTTAGGGCAAACAAACCAATTCTTTTTTATGGCCCAAGCACAAAATATTTTTTCCCAAAAAATAAATGAGAACAACTAACAAGAATGTGTCCATAGTACATCCGCACTATCATTTTCTATATTCAGTAGTCAGTGAAATTGGAGTAAAAACTCTTATTTGGCATTAAAATTAGAATGATCATATCATAGGGAACATGTGTACTAAGTTTCAAATTGATTTAACTTCAACTTCATCAAAAACTACCTCGACCAAAAACTTTAACCTGAACCAGGACACAGGAAAAAAACAGACGGACGGACGGACAAACAGTTGCACAGACCAGAAATCAAAATGCACACAAATAGGGCATAAAAATAAATGAGGACAAATAAAAACTTACAGAATCAATGCTGTTATATGGTTTTTCACAGTTATATCTAAATGGTGGTATTGAGCGGAAATGTTCCCTGAACTTGTGTTGGTTGACGTCAAATGTGGCGGTGTTACGTCTAATATTAGCCACCTCAGTAGCCTGTAGTGGTGCCACCTGTTGTTTAACAGTTATAGCAATCTTCTTTGTATTCTTCCATTGTTCAGGTAATTCCTATAAAGTAAAGAGAGAATGATCAAGAATATTTTAAATTAACATAAAGAGCCCTTGTCTCAAAATAGCTGTATAATGCTATAGACCACTTTGGAGTTTGTCTGGAAAAAACTTTTCAATTGTACACGCCTTTATGATGTCATTTACCAGATAGAGGGGATCGCATGTATCCCTGCACTAATAACGTTCATCAAGTGTCTTAGTGATCTTATTTTGCAGGTTACACAAGAAATAATGTTTGTTCCATAGGTACTTAAGCACAATTCCCTTATGACAGAAGTGTTGATTGTCAATTATGAGAATTTAATTTGACGACTAAACGCAAGAATGATGTTCACTAAAATCTGTTATTTATATAATTTACCTGTAACTTATATAATTTACCTGTAATTTATTTAATTTACCTGTAATTGAAGATGGACATCCTCAGACATCTCCTGATCAAAAGTTTTCAGTAGTTCTATAGTCTGTTTCAGCGGTTCAAACATCTCATCTGTAGTAGCCTGTCTTTCCTTGACAGCCAGTAGGTATCCCATACATCCCACCAGTCCATTGTAATCACCTTCCTCAACTTCCTGTTCTAATCCTGCATCTGTTGTCTTGATGAAGTCAGTTAACTCCTTCAAACTTTAAATAAAAAACAAAGAAAATTATATTCTGCACTGCAATGTGAAATACGTTGATTTTTTTACTATTTGGGGAAACAAATCAAATTACATAATACCATAAATCAAAATCACATTACTTACTAACTAAACAATAAGCACATTCCATATCAACTGTGTAATTTCTATTTATTTACAAAAGATCTCATATTAGTCCAGGACATTAAACATTTTTTCAAAGAATAAGGACAATCTTATTCTTGTTCAATTATGTCTGCATGCAAGCCTATAGAAAATACATACTTAAAATTGAGGATGGAAATGGGGAATGTGCCAAAGAGACAACAACCCGACCATAGAAAAAAACAACAGCAGAAGGTCACCAACAGGTCTTCAATGTAGCGAGAAATTCCTGCACCCGGAGGCGTCCTTCAACTGGCCCCTAAACAAATATATACTAGTTCAGTGATAATGAACACCATACTAATTTCCAAATTGTACACAAGAAACCTTTATCTATAGGCTTGCATGCAGACATAATTGAACAAGAATAAGATTGTCCTTATTCTTTGAAAAAATGTTCAATGTCCTGGACTAGTATGAGATTTAGTTGAATGTTAAAAATGATGTTTACCTATACACACAAAATTCACAAAAATGGTATCCCACAAACAATGATGAATTCACTGTCCAGAAGAGAATATCTTACCTATTGGTCACATGATCAATCAGATGTTGTTTGAAACTGTAACTCCATCTTTTTATAGTGTTTAATAGAGCTTGCTTGAAAGGTTTAGAATTAACTCGGAACCAGCTCTCAAATAACTGTGTAGGCTGGATTTGTTCTGCCTCTCCGTATATTTTCTCATAAGTGTCAATCTATAAATAAAATTGAATTTAATAAGGTCCATATACATTCATACTATAGATTTTTTAATAAAATCAAAACAAATTTTATTTTTTCATAGCAGTGAGCAGATTAAAATTTGAATATATAGAATTAAAAAAATAGGATAAAAACTGCCACCATAAAACATTTTGGTTAAAAATATCCATGAGCAATACATCTGCAGTGAGTTTATGTAGGTTTTTTTTATTAGCTAATGTTCAAGTAAAAACACTCTAAGGAGACATTTTTTACATTTCCAATGGCAAATACTACACCAACACCCCATTACAATATAGATAGGTCTTGATTTTCAAAGTCATCTGAGATATTGCTGATGTAATTTTTGACCAAACCTTTATTAAATTTTCATGACTAGTTTAGCGGTCACAGCCAGCCTTTACAATGCAAGATGGATAAACAGCATTTCCATAGCTCTGCTCTTTTTCATGGATATATTGCTGGTGTAATCTTTGACAAAAGTTTATTTAATTCTCATGAGTACTATAGTGTGAGAGCATTAAGTATTTTGGAGGGATGGGCATACAGATATCGGGAGCTCCTGTTTCACTCTAGGGAAGAGGGAGAAAAAAAAAAAAACCCAATGAGAATGTATAATTCAATCCTACCTGTTCTTTGAATTGTTTGAGTGTTGGTGGATTCTCAGGTACACTGTCATCAGCATGAGCTTCAATCTCTTCTTGTGTGAGTACATGGTTATACAGTAAGAACTGTCTCATAAACTCTGTCCTGTCGTCAACCCATAGATAGGAGTAATTATCAAATGAATTTCTATACTCAACAGCCTTGTTCATAATGTTAGTAATTCTATCCATGAGTTCGCTTCTCATGTCCGACAACTCTTCCATTTCCTCCAAATCAGGTTGATAATTTTCCACCCCACTGTGAGCAGCGAGACGTGGAATCAAAGAAGCCTGTTTGTAGATGTCCCCGGCAAGGCTATCAACCAAGTCATAGAATCCGTCGGCTACTCCGTAATCTAGAGAAGGAATGAAGATCATTTCTGGTACTCTTAGCTCTAATTGTGCTTCGAATAATGGATCTACGTCAATCTTGGGATCTGTATTGTCTAGTAAGAATTTAATACTGCAATGAATAGTGTTAAAGAATCCATCGACTACCATTTCATCTACATAATCTACATAGGCCTTCCAGGTGTCAGAACTACCACTGGCTTTGAAATATTCTAAGTTTTGCTAAAATAAAAGATGAATTTTGTCAGTTTTGTAGGGTTTAAATCATTAAATCAATTTTCAAACAGTTGAAGAATACAAACAGTTGAAGAATAAGCATAGAGTATTTTTTTTTTTAAATCAAAAAGGTTGACAGATGCATTGATATTCATTTGCACAAGGTTGATTCTATTCAACACAGGTCACATTTTAGTATTTTGTATTATGATATTATTAGGTATTGATGGCAAAGGCTCTTTTCACAACAAATCTTATGACAAAAATTAATCATCAGCAACATTGAAATGTATTTTTTCTAGAAAGTATAGTAGACTGATTATAAGCACAGTAGGTTTTTCGTAATTTCAGTCCTTATGAAGCACTTATATATTTTTTTGTTCTGGAGCAATAGTGGATGCATGTGTAGATAAATAACTTAAAACTTTAAAACTTCTATTTATACAAATAATTACTTAAGGCATATTTTATTACAGTAAAATTAAGATTCATATTTATGACCCAAAAATATTTACTGTGAAAAAATGCTGCCTTAGCTAATATTTGGCCATATTAATCCCACCGGATATTTGTTTTGATGGCTGAAATCAATCGGTCTCTAAAGATATATTCTTGTGACATGTTTACGCTCCAATTAATCTTACCTTTAACAATTCATGTAATTTGTCGCCTAGTCCCTTAATGTTAGTGTAACGCTTTTCAAGTCTTTCTTTTCTATCATCTAAGTTCAATAAAGAATCATGTTTTTCTTCTTTACGTTCAAACAGTGGTGTCTTAGCCCAGGTGGACATCAGTTTCTTGATTTCCTCCACATTGTCCTTGGCCTTCTGTACACGGGACTCGAGGTCTATGACTTGGTCTCTAGTTTTCTGGATATATTCCCATACTCCTGAAATTTTCATTAGCAATTATTAAATAACATTTGAATATGAGTATATAGGACACCATGCCAAGCTTGAACAATCACATTTCCATGAAATCTCTATCAAAACCCTTTGCATATATTATTAAAATTCATTTAAGAATTGAATGCTTCTTTTTGTAACTTCATTGGGGTGTAAAAGCATTGACCGAAGTACATTTTGTATGAAGCGCGGAAGCGCTTCGTACTAAAAATGTGCGCATGGTCAACGCTTTTACAACCCTATGAAGTTACAAAAAGAAGCATTCAATACTTATAATTACATTTTTTTAGCAATGATCATGAAAACACAAATTTTATTATTGTTTTATTTAATTCACCTGTGCACTTTATTGTGGGACCACGTGTTATCATGAATGAAAAGTTTTATTGAGCAATGCAATTGCTTACGGAATAACACGTGATGTGCAGTTAGCCAATCAGAATAAAGTATCATAATGAAACATACATCTAATGTAATTATATCATTATATATGTTCTGTACTTAGTGTCACATTGACTTGCACCAAAACTTTAATCTCAGGCTTGATAAATGAACTATTTGTCGCACAGAGGAACTAAAAGCTCCTATTGTAGGGGGATAAAGGAAGGAACTGACAAGACTAATCTTCATGTAATCATTCTTTTAACCTCTACTCATTTTTGTTATAAATAAATTCTCCTTAGACAATTCACTGTAAATAGATATTAGAAGATGTGGTATGTCTGCCAATGAGACAACTCTCCATTCAAGATACAATTTGTAAAGTAAACCATTATAGTTCAAAGTACTGCCTTCAACAGGGAGCCTTAGCTCACATTGAACAACAAGCTATAAAGGGCCCCAAAAATGACTAGTGTTAAACCATTCAAAAGGGAAAACCATATTTGCTTACCTTCACTCTCCCAGTTTAGAGATTTTTCAGCTTGTTCTAATTGAACATCAATATCCTTCAACTGGTCTTCAACCAATGGAAACTCAACTTCCAGCACAGTATTCCTGACTTTATTATAGAGATGGACGCTAAGATCTAAGTTGGTTACAAAACGCCAGAAAGTATCATTCTTAGCGAACATGGCTTTAGCAGATTCTGGTATCTCCTGTTCTTCACGGCCGTCCAAATACTTGACTTCTCGTAGCACAGCAGTAAGCTGTGGGTCAAAGTTAACTTGTATAAGGTTTGTCTCTTCGTTCCTGACTATCAGAGGTTGACTCATATTGAAGGCACAAGCTTCGCTTACACTGGCTGCCCATTCTGAATATACTTCAGCGTCCCAACTAAAATTTAAAAAAAATACCGTTAGATTAAAAGTTAAGGAAAAGTTATAGAATGATGTCTAAAATAAACATTATGTTGTCTGCTCTTTGGTTGGGTTGTTGTCTCTTTGATTCATTCCCCGTTTTATTCTACAGATTTTTTTTTTAATTTGGCCATGTTGGATTTTAATTTAATATCGACAAACTAACAAAAAACACTTAAATGTTTCGTTTGTTAAATATAACTGAATGAAACTTTTAAAATGAAAGCAGATTTTTTTATAATGTCATTTGATCACTTGTTGTTTTACAATGTATATGATTTCTCCAGTCATTATATGGCAATTCTGCGACACTCGACTAAAGATTTGGGACACTTGACCTTTTAATGTTACAAAATGACTGCTTACTTTTAGCATCAAACATTTTCTTGTGTGATGTCAAAATTTGAAGATAACTTCTGTGATATTCTATAAGTAATTAAAGGTGTTTGAACTAGTAGCAAGAAAGAATTAAAATTTATAATTGATAAAACAAATTGACTAAACACCTACCCATTCAAAAGTCCCAACATTTCTTCAAACTTGGTATAAACTAATTTTGCATCTTCTCCTTGCATACATCTGAAGAGAAAAAAAGATGTCAAAGGTTAAATATGCCTTTACAATGCAAAAAATACTTAAAATTTCATATCTTTCGAAATTAAATTGCAAATTCATTAAAGAATACATTTGCTTTATGTTTGAATTCATTTAATAAACTCATTAGGCTAGAAGGCTATTCATGTAATATAATGACATACATGGTATTTGTCTAAAATGCATTCCAATCCTGATATCCCAATACTTGAATGGAATATCCCTTTTATCAAAACTGATTGATATATATTGTATACTTACGCATGATCAATAGATTTGAAGTCTTTCATTGGAATAGATATCCTTTCTCTGAGTTCATGGGACCATCTCAAACTACCAGAAACTTTCGGCATGTTCTTATGTAAACCAGCTTTTCCTTTGCCTTTCTTTATGGCGACTTGTGCATCATAGATAGCCTTTGCAGTATCTAAATCATTGTTCATCATATCTATTATAATTGGGTATTTAGACTCAAAATCTGTCTTTATCAATGGTCGCTCCAAAAGGGTACCCAAGATATCCAATAACTAAAATAAAAGATTAATCATTCAATTTTATGATATCATTTTAAAAACATCTTAAAATAAAAAGAAGCAGGCTAAAATTGCATCTGTGAAGTAAAGAACTCATATCAGGGGAGATAATCCATCAAAATTGTTTAAATATAAGATGTGGTAGGATTGTAAATAGAACAACTCTTAACCAGAGACCAAACGAAATAAAAGTTTGAAAACTTGGATTTCAAAAAGGCAGTCAAAGATCTATTGAAAATCTTAATACTGTAATTTAAAATCCAGCGATTTTTTTGGGATAAAATTTGTGCATTTAGAGATATAATTGATTGTTGTAGATGTGTAAATGTTTTTTTTTATAATTTCAAGTATTTTAGGAATATTCCTCCTTACCTTGAAGATAGACTCTGATGTTGAACAGTCATCAAATGCTTGGCAGACGACGGTAGCTAGGCGTCGGTCAAAGTCACCAATCTTCTCCTGGAATCTGCTGTAATCTTCTAGAAAATCCTGTTAAAAAAGAATATCATAATCATAAGTAATGAAAAATAAAATAATACAAAATATAAAAATCTGTTAAAATTCATCAAGAGAGCTAAAGGTATATATACCAAATTGGTAAACATCGGTCATTCCATTATATTTTTCATATTTTTAAAACCTTGACAAGTTTAATATTCAGTATGAAGTACAACAAATTAGGAAATTGTATTTGGATCTAGTGTAAAGAAATGAAATTCTATACAAAGCAGATGAAATTTGTAAAAAAGAATGATTACATGTATAAGGATAAAATCTAGATACAGATTTTTATTACAAATTACATGCATTCATGCAAATTATGTTAAAGTATATCTCATGACGCATATATAATATAGAATTAATGAAAAATGTCCTGTGTAAGATACAATATTTCATTAAATTGTGATGCCTAAATATTTTTATCATAACTAAAGATTACATGCATTTGCCTTCTATGAATGTTTCAAATTCAAACATTTTGAAAACTAACCATGCAAAAAAAAAATAATCTACTAAAAAAACAGAAAACTAAATGTGTGTTTTTGTTATTGTTATGTGATTTTCTGATTATATTGTCTTTATGTAGCTATATTTTCTCTAGTTTTACAGTATAAAATAAAAAATACAAAACTATTAACTATAATGCATGAATCTATTCAACTCAATTAAGTTCTAAAAATTTGAGTCAAATGGTTTAAAGATGAGAAATAAAATGAATTCATGGTAGGTTAAATAATGATTGCAGGAACTCAGTCTTTTGAAACCAATTTTGATGGCATTTCTTTATTCAAAAGGGTGTATCAATGAAAACAAAATAGATGAGCACCGAGTTATCTGTCCTTCTTAAATATTAAAATGATGAAAAAAGTGATATGGCAGATTTGAACATCTTTGCTACCTACAAGTTAGATATTTTTATCACCTTACATTCTATTTCTAGTTGAACAGAGACCGTACTGATAATGTATCATAGTTGCCATTTGCCAACACACGCCAACACATCTGAGAGTGATTAAGGGTCTTGATTATTCGTTAGAGATTCAGAAATTTCTAAAGGTTATTTTACCATCAGCTTTAGTTGTGTATAGTACGCATTTTTAACCCCCAAAATAAGGTTGGTAGAGGGTGTGCATATTATATACAGCTATAGACGGTTTTTGATTTTCAATTGTAGAGGAGTGCATTATGCTGTATTTTTTTTCTCATTTCTGGTTTTCGGACAAATTAGACTCGGAGATGGCGACTATGATATACAAGATACTAATACCAGAATATCTAGCAGTTAATTCATTTCTACTCCCTACAGATATACATATGTATCCCCTAGTAATGGTTTCAAACATTTAAATACAGTTGAACCTCATATTTGAACTTGGATTGCTTGTTTGGTTTGTTTTTGTATTCGGTCATTTTCATCAATAATTCTCAATATTTAACAGTCAACATAAGTTGAATTAAAATTACATAAAAGTGCAATGAAAATTCTTTTGATTACTGTAAATTACTGATAACAATTTGTACAACTTCTGGGAAAGAAAAACAATGAAAATTAAATTTTTTTGGCACAAGAAAATTTCATTTCAAACAATCAAGATTCTACTGTATATAAATAGTAAAACCAATTTGTCCTTACCTTTCTTGATAAAGTGATCACTACATTGTGGACACTTGATCTTACAACTAGAATTGACATATACATTATATAAAAGTTTTTTGATTAGAATAAACAACACAAAACTTGAGTTAACTGATTATAAAACGAAATGAAGAAAGAGTACAGGTATATATCGTCCTGTTAAAATGACTGATTAGAGTAGATATGTTCCAACCTCAAATAAATGGTGAGAGAACAAAGGGACACAAAATATTAAGAGTCAGTCGAAAGCTATGAGTTGAATGAAACTGACAACGTCAAGGCATGAAAAATCAGATGACAAAAGACAACAAGCCCTACAAACACTACATAGAAAATATTGGCTTATTATTCAGATGCTACATGAAAATGGAAGGTTCACAATGGAAAAATAAAGCAGTTTTTTGCTGCTAATTAGGATTGATACACAAAAAATAAATTTCAACACATTAGTTTTCAAGCATATTACCACACTTACAAGAAATACAACAACAGGTATATGATATTATAAAGCATTACACAAGACAAAAACCATGCAATTTTTACATATAAATATTGCAGGAAAACAAAATCTACTACGGAAGAAATTCAAACTGTCTTACAGAGAAAGCATATATCTATAGCTTGGGTTGTAAATCTTTAGCAATTTATATTCTTAATTTGTTATCAAAATAACAGTCAGATACACTCTTTACAAACATTCTGAGAAGCTAGGTTCATAAAACATTTGAAAGCATCAAAAGTAGAGGGCACCGTTTGTTAATTTTCTAGCTTATTACTCCTGATCACGGTACACCACTGAGTTAGGTGCCAAGTCAGCATTCTTACCTTATCTAATGCCTGAAAGATTTATCACTAAGTATGTAAGTACAAACAAACAAAAGCATAGGGTGTTGGAAAATAATGTTCTCTCGCCAAATAAAAAGTTTTACATTCATGGCAAAGTTACAAAATGAAAGATACATTTATCTTGTCTGGATTTTTTAACATTATGTCATTATAAGAACATTTGTCCTGAAAATTGAGGAAAATGCTGGTGAGTTTCAATAACTATTTGGAATTTTAACATAAAACTATTTATTTGGCCGAATAGACTGAAAAAGAATAAAAATTTAAAGCCAGTAAACAGTGATAAAAAGGAAAATCACAGTGCAAATTAAAATGGCTTAAAGAATGCAAATGAAATCGGTCTTTATCAAAGATTTTTTTTACAAGCAAATTGAATATGTATATAAACCGATAGATCTGATTACACTTTTTATCATTAACACTTCAAAATATTGACCAGTGAAGGTTCCTAGCATACTTCATTCTATGCAGTCTTTACCTTTATCTCAAATCTCATTCGTTACACTTTTTGGTTTTCATGCATCTTCATTTTTTTGTCATACATATTTTTTTTTACAGCCGATTGCATTGAGTGTGTAAGTTACAGTAATATCTTTGTTAGTTTGCTTGCTAGCTGAACCATGAAGTCATTATTTGGTTAGGTGAACTATATATCCTCCTTTAAGAGTAGACTAGTCTGACAGATAACCAATCTATCTGTCTGTAGGACTAGACTACTCCGAAAGGAGGGTAGTATACCTAATATTATAATGACTTCACTGTTCAGCTATATATAGCTAGCAAGCAAGCTTACCAAAGATTCTACCTTTTCCTACACACTCAATGCATCCTGCTGTAATTTTTACAGTTTTTGCAAATTAATAAATAATATAAAAGCCAAAATAAAAACAAAATTGAAACAAACTATCAAATAAAAAATTTCTGTGAAATTAGTTGAAACTTGATAAATAGAGGGAGAAAGTGATGAATAATGAGAAGACAATCACATGATCATAAATAAAAACGTACTGGATTACTAGGGTCCAGTGAATCATAACTCCTGGTGGTGAAGGTACTGTAGACTGCATTGAACTCCTCAAACAACTGTACAACTTGTTGACTCAGCACTTTTCCTTTAACTCCACCAAGTTCTACTTTCTCTAGCTTCAGAAACTCTTGAGCTGTTTCCATCAGTTCCTATGGAATAAACATAATTTTGTTACCGTATGTGGTTGTGTATAGTCCACACTTTTTCATTATTGAGACAAAAAGAAATTTAAAAAAAGACATTTCTTTCCATTTTTTTTTTCATTACATGTATTCAATAATGGTTAAATATCAATATGTTTCATTTCATAATTATGGATTTTCTTATAATAACTGTGGATTCATTATTATTCATGGGATATAAATTTTCGTAGATTTCGTGGGTAAAGGAGAATCACGAATTCAAATTTTCAATGAAATACAAATGTTCTATTAGACTTATATGCTTATATGCAGACTTAAGCAAAAAAATGGAATAAAATACACAAAAATGCAATAGTAAATGTATCCAAGAAAATAGATACCCACGAAAATAAATGAATACACATTATATAAAAAAGAAGCCTATCCAAAATTCCCAACATTGAACCTGTAATACACATTGCACATGGAATAAAGAAACCCAGTAACATAATCAAAATAATAAATTGGAAACAGAATAATAAATGGGTAACAGACTTAGTTACACTTGTTATAATATCCACCATATTTAAAGGTTGATGGGTTTTATCATGTCAAATGTCAGATATGTTCAAGCTGTGTGACATGGCTGTTGTTTCAAATATGTCCATTTCAATTATCAATTTTAACTTTTTTAAGTTCAAACCTCTACAAGTTCTTAGGCAGTTCCTTTTACACATACAACTTAACAAGGAATGGTACTTTTAAAATGGGGTGTTTAAGAATTTTATTTACTTTTTCATTGTCCAATGTATTTGAAGCTCACCCATAATTAAGATTTCACCCCTGGACCTTGTGTATGTTAAATTTTTTAAATGGAACTGTTCTTTCCAATACTGTAAATTCAGAAATTATTGCCAGGTTTTTATTATTGCAAAAAATGTGACAGGGTTATAATCGCAATAATTTTAAAAGTCCCATACGTTTATATGAATTAAACAGGATTTTTGTCAATATAGCAAAGATTTAAATCATGTTTCAGTCTTAAATGACAAAATTGCAATAATTAATGAAAGCAATAATTTCTGAATTTACAGTATATATTGTTTCTACAAATATCTACAGATCATTCTTTATATATTGCCTTACCAAAACAGTTTCGACTCTCTCTTTAAACTTGTCATATCTGGCAAACACCAGTTTAGGGGTAAACTCCCACTCTCTAGGTTCTTCCCCTTCACCAAAGTAAGACTTCAGTTTGTTCTTGTGATCTTCATATGTCTCCTTATAAATATGGAGTACCTCCACAGATTTCCTGACCTTGCCAATGGTCTCTTCTAGCTCACCTTTAAACAATTCTGTTGGCTCCAAGAAATTTCTAGCCTAGAAAAAGAATATATAACATAAGTTATATTTCACTGTTGTTGTTGTATCTATTTTTTTTTTCGAACTGCGTATTTTACCCAATAAATGATTTTTTTCAGTTATCTTTCTTTTGTCTTTAAGTGTTTTCCTTGAAAATTCTTAAAACTAATCGTTGTTACAGAATATTAGCCTTCTTTTGATTATTTTTTATTTTTAGTGTTAAAGAATATTTTTTTTCTTTAATCTTAATATTGGTGATCTGTAGATTCTAACATCAACAATCATCTATATCATAAGTTCTCTGAAAGATAGTTGTCTCATTGTCAATCTACCACATATTCTAATTTTTATATGAACAACTTTATATAAAACTTTCATGATTATTCATACTTTTTTCTTGCCATTATGTTAATGTTGTTTTTGTCACAAATCATATAAGTTGGTTTATATGGCAATATAAAGTTTCATTGATTTGATTGACTGTAAAATGACAAAGTAATAATATAATTACATGGTTGATAATCATGTTACACATTTCCTGGAGTAGGACAATAATTCTAGCTGGAGTATTGTAGTACTGAGAATGGACCCATATCAAACAAACTGTGTGCATCATAGGGGCCATTAATGGACCACTATCATCAAACTCAGACTGTTCATAGTCCTCAAAGTGATGTCTTGCTGGTCTCAGGTAAATGTTGATGTCCTTGGCCTCTTCAAGTGCTGTAAATGTACAAATAAAAGGCAATAAAATGAATAGTATTGTACTGTGGATTCATTATTATTCGTTGGATACCAATTTTAGTGGATTTCGTGGGCACAGTCAAACCACGAAATTAAATATTCAACGAATGATAATTTTTCTATAGGTTTGTATGCAGACTTCAGCAAAACCACGAAATTAAATATCCACGAATATGCAAGTTTTTCTTAATCCACGAAAAATTGGTACCCACGAAAATAAATGAATCCACAGTAATTCATTGGCCATTTTCTCTTATTTCTTTTGATCCTACTGCCTAATATTTTATATAGGACAGGATGTGGTACTTGATAATATTAGGTAATTACATCAGGTAACAATGCAGCAGTCATGTTTTTATGTACAGTACATATCAATGAAATGCTTGCAAAGTCATTCTTTCAATTGAACAAATCTAGCAATGTTTTATATGTGGTGAAAGAGATTAATCCACAACTGACTGTTATTCAATTTTTTAACCAAGGCCTATAAAAAGAATAAAGGCATTTTCTTTTTTTTTTTTGTTATTCTGTTACATTATAGCTTGAATCTCAGCTCTCGGCAGAGGGCTGTTTTCTGTTCTTTGGTCGGGTTGTTGTTATAATGATACATTTGCCGTTTTCATTTTCAATTTTATTGCAACACATTCTTGCTAATATTAATTATTAAAAACAAAAATGCAATTATTTTGTAAGTCTTAGTTCTAATGGTTGATGACACCAAATTCTATCCATGTCATAATTGGTAAGTTAAGTCAAATTATCAAATTAATATGGAAATCGTCACAAAATGTTTCTAGTAAATCTCTTTGTAATAAAAGCTTAACCCTTTCCTCCATAATGACGCCTTTTGACGCCACCCCTTTTCTCCATAATGACGCCTTTTGACGCCTGTGTAGTACCTAAGTTGAAACGCTTTGACTACAAAATGTCTGCATCATACTTATATATTGTATCCAATATGAAAAGGATATGCATGAGAATATCTGACTTGAACATCATTGATGAAATATTGGTTTTCACAATGCATTAATACTTTAAACCTGATGACTTTTTTATCGAAAAAATCCTATGCGAATCAAGTACGTTAAAAAAAAAATCCATGGAGGAAAGGGTTAAGACAAAGATGGCATATTCATGTGTTGGAATACAAACCTGCTACAACATCTCTGAAGATATCTTTGAACACTGGAAAATAACTGCTCTGTGTCCTCTCCAATACTTCAGCCATCTTTCTTACTTTTGGATCTCTCAGCTACAAACACATATTAAATTATAAGTGACATCCAGAATCACCAAAACTTATACAGAATCTTATGTGTCATGGAACAAAGGATAAGACATATAACGCATTTGAAATGTTAAATCAAACATTTTTCAAATTGGATTAAGGCATCAGCATACAAGACTCATTTAAAGTTGGGTATACATATAACAACACATGGATTGTCTCCCTTTAACAAGACAAATTTCAGCTAAGAAAAGACTCAAATATAAATATGTCCAGTTGTCCATACCAGTTGTCAATAACAAATGAAATTTATGTATGTCTGTTATTTAAGTCAAGTATAACTTTTGGTGTTAATCTGAAATTCATCAATAAAGTCAAAAAATGATAATACATGTATATGTTCTGTTTAACATTGTTCAATCTGCACTTTTTCTGTGTGTATAAATTTGACATTAATATCTCTGGTAGAAAACACTTAACAACATAACAGTGTTGTCACAATTTTATGTTAACTAATGACTTTTTGTTGTATTGGAACATTGGTCTTTTAGTAACTTATTAAATTTAAGAAATCAAAAACAGTAAAATTTTACTTTTTAGTATGGCTAGCATAACTGGGTCCTCATAACTTAGTTTATACCTGATCATAGATGCAATCCAGATTGGTGGATTTATTTTTCCAGAATTCTATTTCTACAAATGGTGTTGGGTTAAGACCCTCTAATAAAGGCTGAGCTGAATCTTTCTTTAGAACATCTCTAATCTGATGTGTCCAGTCAATGACCACTGACTCAATGGCATGGATAAGCTGTCGGTCAATACTGTCCGCTCTGAAAAAAAGAACAATTCATTTTCAGACCTACTCATAATTGCATTTTATCAATATTAGACCAGAAGAGAAATTTCTTTTACTTTTGTCAAGACTAATTTCTCTAAAGCTAATTAACAGTATCACCAACCTTTCTCTAATGCTAATTAACAGTATCACCAACCTTTCTCTAATGCTAATTAACAGTATCACCAACCTTTCTCTAATGCTAATTATCAGTATAACCAACCTTTCTCTAATGCTAATTATCAGTATCACCAACCTTTCTCTAATGCTAATTAACAGTATCACCAACCTTTCTCTAATGCTAATTAACAGTATTACCAACCTTTCTCTAATGTTAATTAACAGTATCACCAACCTTTCTCTAATGCTAATTAACAGTATCACCAACCTTTCTCTAATGCTAATTAACAGTATTACCAACCTTTCTCTAATGTTAATTAACAGTATCACCAACCTTTATCTAATGCTAATTAACAGTATCACCAACCTTTCTTTAATGCTAATTATCAGTATCACCAACCTTTCTCTAATGCTAATTAACAGTATCACCAACCTTTCTCTAATGCTAATTAACAGTATCACCAACCTTTCTTTAATGCTAATTATCAGTATCACCAACCTTTCTCTAATGTTAATTAACAGTATTACCAACCTTTCTTTAATGCTAATTAACAGTATCACCAACCTTTCTCTAATGCTAATTATCAGTATCACCAACCTTTCTCTAATGCTAATTATCAGTATCACCAACCTTTCTCTAATGTTAATTAACAGTATTACCAACCTTTCTTTAATGCTAATTAACAGTATCACCAACCTTTCTCTAATGCTAATTAACAGTATCACCAACCTTTCTCTAATGCTAATTAACAGTATCACCAACCTTTCTCTAATGCTAATTATCAGTATAACCAACCTTTCTCTAATGCTAATTATCAGTATCACCAACCTTTCTCTAATGCTAATTAACAGTATCACCAACCTTTCTCTAATGCTAATTAACAGTATTACCAACCTTTCTCTAATGTTAATTAACAGTATCACCAACCTTTCTCTAATGCTAATTAACAGTATCACCAACCTTTCTCTAATGCTAATTAACAGTATTACCAACCTTTCTCTAATGTTAATTAACAGTATCACCAACCTTTATCTAATGCTAATTAACAGTATCACCAACCTTTCTTTAATGCTAATTATCAGTATCACCAACCTTTCTCTAATGCTAATTAACAGTATCACCAACCTTTCTCTAATGCTAATTAACAGTATCACCAACCTTTCTTTAATGCTAATTATCAGTATCACCAACCTTTCTCTAATGTTAATTAACAGTATTACCAACCTTTCTTTAATGCTAATTAACAGTATCACCAACCTTTCTCCTAATGTACCTTAATTTATTATTGTGGACTTGCACAAATAAAAACACTGACCAATACAATATTATAGGTTTTATATGTCTTACAACTTCACAGAGACTTTGATATGAAGAATGTAGAACCTTTCTTTTGATGTGTTAAATAATTTTTGGGAAAGGAATACTTTGGCGTCCTAAGACTATTATATTACCTATATCATAGCTTTATCATATATGTCTGAACTTAACCATAACCCATTTCATACCCCAATTATATCCTAGATGTCAACTAGCCTTCAACCTGAGCTACAAAGACCCCCAGAGTAAAAGAAAAAGGTCAAGATTTAAGGTCAATAATCAATACACTTATCATTTTATTTCTACGTTATGTCCTTAATAAGGTTATCTAAGTAAGCTCTTTCACAAAAGTCATGTGACATATTTATGATAACATACTTATCATCATCAGCATCTACTTTCTCAGCACCGACAGGAAGTGGCAGCAAGGTTTTGCCCTTAGCTTGTCCTGACACAACATATACATCACTTTTAAGTCTCTGAGAATGGCGGGAGACATCAGCAGAAACAACTTGTGGCCAAGATTCATGGTTTCTGTCATTGGATAACAGTGGAACTAAAACCTGTGAACAAAAATATTAGTTTACAAATTGTACTGTTTTATTCTATATTACAAAATTGATTTCAAACTTTTAGAATTTCTTTATTAAATGGGTACCTCTTTTCATGGATATTTTATTTCGTGGTTTGGACAAAGTCAGCATATAAGCAAGATACTTATTCATGTTATTTGTATATTTAAATTCGTAATTGAACTTTTCCCCTAAATCTACAAAAGCTGGTACCAAAAGTGAATTCACAGGCAAAAGAGTTGGACAATGAAGGACTTGATTTGGCCATTGAAATTGATTGATTGTTGACAGAATAATGTCCAGTCATGCCAGTGGCAAATTCATTAGATATGAACTATGGCATATTATCATGTACAAAACTTTAAAACCTGAATCTAATATTGGCTTATTTTAATACTTTAAAAATTTGTTGTTTTCTGTGAAAATAAAAGGACATTTGGGTCAGGGGTAAACATCAAAATTCTATGATATTGTATATCTTGCAGTGTATCAATATTCATAAAGTTCCTGGTATAATTTTATTTAGACATATTTTTCTGTGAATACCAATGCAGCTTAATTAGAAGCATACAATAAAACCTTTGAATAAATACCACTTGGATTATAAACCTGTATATGTATGTTTACCTTCTTTACCTCACATATTAAACTCAACTGAACTGTAAAACTGTTAAAGCAATACCAATGATCCAAACAGAAAACAAATTAAAGATAAAAAAGGACAAAAGGTAACAAATAGTGTTGTAAGTAAAATATGACACCTTTATAATGTAAATTCATTGAAATTACAATTCAAATGTATAGAACATATAGGTCTGTTGATTGACTAAACTTTGTTTATTTTGTGTTCATTTTTTTAAATAAATAAAGAAAGACCTAATTAATGACATTTAAATATTTCAAGCCTGTTGAGAATATTTTTAATTTTTTTGGAAATACTGGAAAATTGACTTCTGCACACCAATTCATCACAAATACATTTAATTTCACCAAATTCACCCTAAAAAAATTATACACGAAAAAAAGAATATAGTAATAATTAATCAAAATATCAATTAAAATGCATTTTAGTACATGTACTTAGGATTTCTTTTCCTATTTTAATAAATATAAATTTCTTTTCCTATTTTAATAAATATAAATTGGAGATCAAATCAATGTCAAAAAAGGCAGCCTTAAAATGCACATCCTCCATGTCCTCATGAAACTTTATTTTTATCTGGGTGAACACTATATTTCCATAGAATGAAGATGACTTAAGGATGTTTGCTGGGCATGTTTTGGAATTTTTGTCAGATTTTCGAAATCCTCTGGTTTTATCCATTTGAATGCCTTAAAAAATTTTGCCCATGGACCCCTATTTTTCTTTTTATTAATCTTTTACATGTATAATTATAAGCTGTTTGTAAAAGTCTTATAAAATCTTATTAATTTTTTAATAGTTTTTGAGAACTTTGGCTGGTTAATGATAAAACTATCAAAAATCAAGAGAGAACATTTTCCCGCCAATATTCCTTAATAGAAATAAATGATGTGTAAACCAATATGTATTTCTTTGTAATTTCAAACGAAAAGGGACATGAACTCATGAATGACATATATGTGTAAATCAACCAAATTGTAAAAAGTAATTATGGTACTAGGATATCACTAAAACAAATTTGTAAAAACCTTTAAGCAAATCTGGTACAAAAATAAACATATTAAAAGAGAGTGACATGAATTAAATAATTGTTCCCTATTCTATTGGCTTTGATTTCATTTCGAAACTTAAAAAGGCTAGAAAAATGTCTTGTCCCCTTGGTTTTTTAGATACAGAGTGATTTAAACATGTACTGGTATACTTAGTATGTCATGTATGTAAGAGCATTCCAAGTCAGCTTGTCTTTTGTTGAGTACCTTAGTTTGACCTCTAGATGTCTTTGGTTTTTAAATGATACCATAACTATCAAATAGAGATCTTAGTTTGGCTATTCTCCATGTAATCAAGGGCACATCTAAGGAATGACACATTTAAAATATGTCAAAGCTAAGTTTGAATAGTCTTTTGATCATGTTGATGATCTTAAACAAAATTTTCTGATAGAATATCTAGTTGTATTTTAAATAAAATCCATTTAAGCATGTTAAATACAATTGTTTTCCTATTTTTTTCATACACTTAAAATTTTATTTTGTTTCCGTTTTTCATTTTACAGGTAATTTTACAGAGTAAGAAATATACCATTTTTTCCCAAAATTTTCAGATAGAATATCAAATTTGGCAATTTTCAACAGAACAGAGGTTGCTAAGCTAGAAAAGAACATGTAGGAAAAAAATAACAGGACGATTTGATCTGTGTTAAATAACACCTGACATTTTTTTATAATTACAAAATATATTTTGTTAGTCTCAAGCACTGCTCCTGTATATATATGTTTTGTGTGTTATCTTTTTAATGAAACCTTATCAATTGTTTGATATGCATTCAATTCTGTATTTATTAGTCAAATTACAACTTAAAGCGTTTAATAATAAACGCAATTTGGTTCTTAATCATTAATGTTCAAAAATCAAATTAAACTTGTTTCAAACTTGTCTGAGCCTCCATGTAAACACGACTGTACATAAATTATTGCGAAAAAATCTGAATGTAAAGGGAAGAAAGAAAATTTAGGTAAATGAACTTATCACTCTACCAGGGGGGGCATTAATAAGTAAATCAATTTGCATTACATCATGTTTATGAATAAACTTTTTATTTATTACAGTTAAAAACTTGACGACCAAATACAAGTTATGTAACTTTCATTAGATAACTATATGGTTACCAGTTTAAAGTTATCTATATGGTTACCAGTTTAAAGTTTTGTGATACAAAAGATATCTCACTCAATGCCATTGATGAATAATTAATTCTAAAATGTATAAGAATTGATTAATTACCTGCAAATTATTTTCTTGCTGAGGTGTTCAATATTCTTGTAATGTTAATAAAAGACCAAAATTTTAACCTTTAATTTCAATTAAGATAAAAAAAAAAATATGAACTCTTAAAATATGTAAATTTCAGTCTCCTGACAGAAAAAGGATTCTTCTTCTCTTTTATAAAAATTTAAAAAAAAAACATGTACACTGATAGAAATAAATTATATACCCTCCCCTCCCCTTAAAAAAAGAAATTGATTATATCAAAGTACCATGTGAAGGGCTACATGTGAGACAACGTTTCTAAGGTATGCAATGGAATGTTTCTTTAAGGAGAATCAACTGTCACAGTCATCAAAGAGACAAGTCATTGTAGAGTCTATTATACATGTAGATTCTGTCACTGTATTGAATAAGGTACAATATTTCAATTGATCAAATTTTGAAATAACAAACGAGCCAGGGGATTTAAATATTTGAGATATACCTATTGAAAACAGAGATATAGTGCATCACTTGAAATACACTCGTAACAATGCCAATCTTTAATACAGTCAGGACGTTTTTTTTTTTTTTTACAAGATATATGATGAGCTACATGTACTTTAACTATTTTATTAAAAAGGAATGACTTGTCTCTTTGACATAATAGAATAAGTCATTTTCTAACATATGCAATGAAGTTTTGATTAAAAAAGATAAGATAAAAAAAAGTGAGGTGGAGGGGGGGGGGCTTGTGCTGTAGATGAATTTTCATAGATACCTCCCTTTCATGGAAAGAAATTGTACATTAAGTTTATTTCTTTTAATACTTGTTTTATATATTTAGTATTCTTTTTACTTGATATTTTACATATATGCCAACTTGATCCAAAAGTCTTTCTATCTTTCACTTATAACTCTTATTCATACTTTATTCATGTATTGGATTTTTTATTATTATCCAATACAAATTAGATTTAGTTCTGGGTTACTTTCATGGATAACAAGGATCACCCTATATTCCACTAGAAGGTCTTAATAATTCACTACTTTCTCATATAATATCTCAATATGATTTTGTATTGAAACATGCAACATAAAGCTATCTACCTATTGTAGGTTGCTTTTGTACAAGGTCATGTTTATAAAACAATTGTTTGATATTGATTTTGACCTATTAGCTTGACTAATTAAGTAGTTTCTAAGAAGGCATCAACTAACATACATATTGAGGGTGTAGATGGGGTTTACTGAAGATAATTAGTGTGTCAAAAACGGAAAAAAATAGAAAAATTGGTAAACTTATATAGATTTGAGTTTTGGTGTTTGAACGCCACTTTAAGGCACCCCTTTAGAGCTACCAGTATTTCAAGGTGGCCAGATTTTATTGGTGGAGGAAGCTGGAGTGCCCTGACAAAACAACAGACCTTGGTTAGGAAAATTGAAAATCCTAGTCTATTAAGATTGAAGTCTAGTGCACCTGCACAAGCAGGGTTTGAACTCGCAATCTCAGTGTTGATCATCCATGACTGGCTAGTGATTACAGTAGTAACTACTTAGACCACTCAGCCACCGTGGCCCCTAAACTATATAGAATAGAAGATAATGGGCCGTTTTAAAACAAAGAATTGAAACTTGGTAAAAAATATTGAGAAAAAAGGCAAAAAAATAAAGAACATAGAAATGAACAATCCCACTGTTATATAGATCCCCTTGAAAGTTAAACCAGTGGATAGTAAAAGTATCCTGAAACTCTACACCATGTACATGCTAAATATTTCATTTAATAATATTGGTAATTTTAGGGTAATCAAATTTATACGGTCTATTTACATGTATAGAAGTACATTTTCTCTACCAGGAAATCAAATGTCGATTTATTAAAAAAATATTACATTAGAGCCAATTAGTTTGGTTCACCTATTGATTATCTAATTGCCATCTGAAGCCATTGATTCCTACACTAATAAAATCAGATCAAATTCCTTTAAAATTCTGGGGCTCTGGTAGGGTACCCCCATAGGTCACAATTTCAAATTACAAAAAAAATCTGAGGTCACTTAAAATTTAGCAAATAAAAGTCATTTAAATAAAACAATTTCTAATATTTCTAAAGGTCACAAGGACTTTTAGATGAGACTTCAGGACCCAAGGTTGTTCATCAAATTCCCAGAAGTTGCTGGTCAGATTTGACCATGTTGGAGATATAGCCCATAGCCTTAAAACTAAAGATTCTACTTTTGTTTTTATAAAAATGAAGTCTCAGAGGTTTACAAAAATAAAAAGATGGGGTATGATTGCCAATGAGACAACTCTCTACAATAGATAAAATGACACACAAATTAACAGCTCTTGGTCACTGTACCACCTTCAACAATGAGAGGAAACCCATGAATTAAAACAATTGAAAATTACATATATACAAGTTATTTTAATAGGTGCATAACATAACAAAAGTACACCTGAAAAAACAGTTTTTCATCAACCCCTCAAAACTGATATAAAAGGTAATATAAGAACTTCTGATAAAACATATTTATGTGCTATAATGTGAATTTATCAAAATTACAAAACTATACCTCATCTACGAATGCAGAAAGTTGATCTAGGGGAGCATATGAGAGATCACCATACATCAAAGCCGTCCTCATATTGGTGTCTTTGTTGATATTGTTTCCCGTCATCTTGACGAAATAGCAAGCTTTGGCTTTTGGTTTCGTTGGCCATTCTAATGTGGCCACTAAACTACCAGTGGGCTGTCCAATAACTATAGACTGACAGTCGGACTTTTCAAAGAAATCCATGAACATTTGTCTGGTTTCTTCCAAACTATACATCTTTTGAAATTTGTCTGGTTTAATTTTTAATGTCTTGATGACATAGTCTGCCATGAATTCCACACGCGCATCGTGTAAATCTAAATCTGCCGCCGACATGGTGGCAGTTTTAGCAGTCTTCACTCACTATAGAAAAATAATGTCCTTTCCAATGTATTCCACTCCAAATCAGAATATATCCTGTATACCAGACCTACCCTGTACTTCACAGATGTAATTGGACCATGTGATTCAGTTTGTACGGGAACTTGTTGTGTGTCGTCTGCAGGCCATGGTTACCAGGATCAGGACCATTGTCATGCAAACTGGGTTTTAAGTTCTATAAGTAGTACAAGGCTAAAATCAATATATTAATGGTCATACTCGTTGAACCGCTAAACTAATTATATACAGGTATATTGTCAATAAAATACATAAACTGATTTGAAAAGAACTTATATATTGTCAATAAATTATAAAGTAGATTTAAGAAAGAATTAAGAGATTAAAAATGCCTTAATATAATCAGGGATTTAAAACATGTCTTTTAAATGTTAAGATTTGATCAAATTTTACCTTGTATCATGTAGGCTCAGCATGGGTAAATAATCCATTATTGATTTAACAGTTATTTAAACTTAAAAGAATGCAAATCATATTGTGCTTTTCTTTTATTTAGTGTATTGATATGTTATACATGATATTGTGAATGTCATATGGTTTAAAGTTTCAAGTCTACGTCAACTGGGTTTTTTATTACTTGTTTTTTCATACAAAACTTTAAAGTTTCTTATAAATTGAAATTATAATACCTAAGTTAGAATTTAATTTGAGTTAATGTATAAATCTGCTGTAGATCAGAACAAAATCTTTGAAAAAAAAGGGGGGTAATGTTCTATTACTGTTTGTGCATGTGTCTGGAATATGTTATGTTGATTTTATTAGAGCATAATAACTATTTTTTTAACATAAATGGACGGCCCTGCATTATTTTAGAAAATTCAAAATAAAAATCGACAAAAATGACCAAAAAAAGTTATAATAGTAACATCAATGTACTAAAAATGGTGAATTCATTTCAACTATTTCAACCCTCAAATATTTGTGCATATCTGTGCAAATTTTCGACCACTTCCTATAAAGTTTTAGAAACTTTTACACAATTGCAATATATATAACCTACTGTAAATGATATGGTAGTGATATATGAATGATTTCAACTTTCCCAGGTACAAAGTTAGATTTCTCCATTATGTTTTATGTACTTTAAATGTCCATATATCAGTATATATATATCTTTTTAACAAATTGTCCTATTAACTTAAAATTTTAAGTGAATTTTATGCGATCGTCTGGTTAGAATATAGAAGTTTGCTAAGACTAAATAAAAATATATGTGTGGTTCCAGTTACCCTACCTACCCTACTTTTTAGCCTTAATAATAGCCTACACTAAAGATTTTTTATCACCTTTCATTAAGCACTGGTTAAGTCAGAATATTGCTCCCATAGACTCAATGTAATAAAAAGGCATAACATAAAAAAATCCCTACCTATCTACCCCAACTTTTTTTAAAACTGTAACTGGAACCACACATACTATTTTATTTGGCCTAATTAGTACATTGGGAGATAACTCCTTCCAGACTAATATTTTTTTGCTAATCCTATTGTTTTACAATTTATAGTCTATTTGTTTTTTCATTGTAATCTAATTGTTAAATACAATTAAAGATTATTAAATGTTTGTAATGTTAAGTCATGTATAATTATGTTATTTAAAAGTATAAATTAAAATTAATTAAGTGTTTTTCACAGGTGATTTTTCAATTGTAATGTAACACCTTAACGACTAGATGATTGACAATAAATTTATTGATTTTACTTTTTAAACTTTGGGTACATGTACCTGTATTTGTTATATTTGAGGGTCTTGGAGGGGTTTTACAGAATAGAGAATGATGACAAAAATAAATACTTAATTGACAAAAAAATGCATCAACTATAAATAATAAAGGTTTATGTGCAAAGTATAAGGAAAAACAGAGGGAAATAAAATAATTATGAAATAAAATACTGATTACAGAAATGAACAATGTTCTGTGATGATATACAGCTACTGAAATAATCTTACTACTGAAAATTTTATAGAAAAAGCATTAATATTTTATTATCTTAATTTTCATGATTTTAGAATGTAAAACATCAGAAATAAGTACTCCCATATCTATACCCTCATATCAAATATTCTAAAACTTAATTTAATATTGTATTCATATTTTTCAATGACAATACTGAGTTAATAAAAAAACAACTATTTGATAACTTGAGGGACACTTGACACGATCAACATTAAACTATTAGAAATAAACCTTTTAAGTTGAATCATAGGTTTTAAATTTGAATTGTATAAATATCTGCCTAATAAATCAAAACTTATTTTAAATACTGACTTTGAAATGAAGTTGTTAGGAGTTATACATTTTTATAAATTTATGTAAAACTTGAATGTACAACTGTTTATGAAATATATAATATGCATGTTTTAAACATTACAGGATTATAAAGTGATATGACGTCATGCAGTCATGTCAATGCCGAACATGAATTTTGCACAATGAAATAAATCTCTGCAAATTCAAATCACAAATAATTATAATCATTGCTGTTTTTTATTTATCTTTTTTGATGTGATAATTTTTCATCTCATGCTACTTAACTTTCCTGAGATGAAAATTATTGTTATAAACTTTGGGGGCATGTGTCGTTGCCAATGTAAACATCAACAATGTCATATATAGGCAAAATTGCGATAGAAAGATAATATCAATAGTCTTTCACGCTAGAATATCAATAATGTGGTCATTTTTTTTAATAAATTTCCTGTTTACAAAATCGTTCAATTTTTCAAAAAACTAAGGATTTTCTTATCCCAGGCATAGATTACCTTAGCCGTATTTGGCACAACTTTTTGGAATTTTGGATCCTCGATGCTCTTGAACTTTGTACTTGTTTGGCTTTATAAATATTTTGATACAAGCGTCACTGATGAGTCTTATGTAAACGAAACATGCATCTGGCATACTAAATTATAATCCTGGTACCTTTGATAACTATAGACACTGTTTCTTGGCCACATCAGTGTTGCCCTTCCATGAGATTGAAGGTGAGAACCAACCTCTTGTTTGAAAAAAAAAACAAAGATAATTTATAAATATACAATTAGCCTATTTTTTATAATGTATAGTAATCCATAAAGCTTAGCATAGAAATATGTGATTTCATATAAATGTTACTAAATTCCTAGTTAAACAATACTTGGTCATGTTTTACATGTTTTACAAAAATTTAGAACATATATATACTCACCCTTAACATGCCTTTTCGTCCAAATGAAAATAAGTATTTTAATTCCCTTCTAATATTCATAGCTCATGATTTTCCTTGCACTTTGAAATGCTAAACATGAATTACTTTTCATTAATATTATAGATTAATTATGAGAGAGAACTCTATAACTGTCTGAAAATTTGTCTTCCAACAAGTACATGTACACTGTAGTTGGAAATTATTTTGGTGATGATTGCTGCAATCTATTATACTAAAAACCAAATTTTTAATCATGACTAAATTTTTTAAGTAATGTAACAATCGGTATTTTTTTCCACATATTTCATGAAAAAGTTACAAAGGAAAATTCACTCTATCAAAATAAAAATAATTGTATGCTCATAATATAAGAGAATTCTTAAGATATGTAAATTACATTTTTTGTACCTGAAAAAAAGAAAAAAGTCTACTACATTCATGACATTGTACTACAAAACCATTTGTCATTATTTTCTATTGGAAGAAAGACAACTTTCCTTTCCAAGTATATGTATGAGACAGTTATAATGCGATTCACTTCAAGTATAATGTAGACTTTAAGTAAATGCCCTGGGGTGACCCACCCTTATCTATAATAAATTTTTACAAGATTTCTTCCTATTTGTCAGATAGTTTATCATTGTTTATGTTGATAATCTTCCCTGAGCTACATTGGAATATATACTGTTGATTCACTTATTTTCACGGGTACAAATTTTCTTGGATAAATTTGTTTTCGTTATTTAACAAAATTCTGCATAAACCCTTACCGAAAATATGTTATTTGTTAAACATTTAATTTCCAGGTTTTACCTGTACCCATGAAATCCAGGAAATTGATATCCAACGAATTTCTCTGAAATTTCAGTTTATATTAAAAATGTCGCAGCTGAAGATTGCATGACCATTCAGACATGTCAAATAAATACAAAAAATGAAGATCATGTAGATTGTGTTTAGTTATTTTTGAAAATAAGAGTTGAAGCTGGGACAAATCCTACAGTTTGTTTTAAACATTTTCAGTTACTAGCCCCCAGTCCACTCCAAAATTCAGACAAATTCGAATTCCCCTTAATTCAAATGATCGAAATTTCATTAATAATTATTTTTACTAGCTCTCACAACACTAGTTTGAGACATAATCCTGAAGTTTTACCAAATATATACTACTTCAAAGGCTTCACAGAAAAAATTAAAAGCCTTTCAAGACCTCAAAATTAGTTGGACTATACCACGTACATGTACAGTTCTGCCAAATTTTCATGAAGCAAATGCGTGAGATTTGGCTGAAATTTAAAATATCACACAGAAAAAAACAATAGATCAAATGGAAAATGCTGCCAAAAAAGCATGAACATGGGTGAGTCTCCCGTTATATGTGTGAGACTTGGCAGCCCTGAATGTACCAAATATAATAATAATACATATTAAAATAAATTTCTTTTTGTAAAATTGAGAAAGGAAATGGGGAATGTGTCAAAGTGACAACAATCCGACCATAGAGCAGACAACAGCCGAAGGCCACCAATGGGTCTTCAATGTAGCGAGAATTCCCGCACCTGTAGGTATCCTTCAGCTGGCCCCATAAAATATGTATACTAGTATGTACAGTGATAATGGACGTCATACTAAACTCCAAATTATACACAAGAAACTAAAATTAAAAATCAAACAAGACGAACAAAGGCCAGAGGCTCCTGACTTGGGACAGGCGCAAAATTGCGGTGGGGTTAAACATGTTTATGAGATCTCAACCCCTCCCCCTATACATGTACCTCTAGCCAATGTAGAAAAGTAAACGCATAACAATATGCACATTAAAATTCAGTTCAAGAGAAGTCCGAGTCCAATGTCAAAAGATGTAACAAAAGAAAATAAATAAAATGACAATAATACATATTAAATAACAACAGACTACTAGCTGAGTTAAGTGTCAACATGTTAAACGTGTTTATACTGTTTTCGATTGATCATGTTGATCACTAAAATTTTTGTTTGAAAACAGATTTTGAACAGCTTCTAATCAGATAATATAATGGTTACAAATATCAATATCTTTGTCACATTTCTAAACATTTTATTTTTATTCAACAAACCGACAGGACAAAAACAAACTGTTATCATGATTGTATATGCTTACAAATATATACGTAAAGGAGGGTAGTAATGCCCTTTTAATACGGTCAGGCCATTTTCAACTACTGTTAGCGTCAAATTGATTAAAATTTTACAGTGATAAACAAAATATCCTTCTCGTGATTCGTCAGAGGTCTCAAATGATTAGTGATACCGTTATTTTGGGAAAAAAATTAATGTGATTCATCAAAATCATTTGATTTTTTATCGTCTAAAAGAAAGTGTACATTTTATCATCATGTACCAAAAATTACCGTAAACGTCATTTGGCAAGAATTTTTACCGTTTTTTGGGCATGAAGTACCCCCTTACCACCCTCGTAAAGGAGTGCAGAGAAAACCCGATATTAATTGATAAGATATAAGATAAGATAAGAAATTTTATTTCAAGTCGGGTTACATTAAATACAAACATAAGCTCTGTAGAGCTTTTTGCCGACATTAATAACAATAACAACACACATATTAAGATACATAAAACACACATATGAGACATACAAATTATGATGGCTATATTGCAAGTAAAAAGTTCATAAAATTGAGATTTAGCAGAATATATTTGGTTAGAGGTTATCTTCTTTTGTAAATTGTGTTAATGATTGCATGCATATTATTGTGAGAGAACTTTCTGTTTTATCAAACTTTTATGTTAATACCTGAACAGTTTTTTAGCCGGTATGAAACTTTAGGGGTGTATAGGTGGTAGGGACAGAAACGGTGATTTTAAGTTAGAATTCTCACATGCTACACTGTACCACAGTGAACTGTGATCAACGCACGGTACGTTGACATCATCATGTGCTATTCTTGTTTGCAACACTCTTCATTCTAGCAAGCCTCTTTCAGTCTTTGGTACTTCACCTTGACTTACCTTCTTCCAGTAGTCAGCACTTTTGTTGACTTGAGTTATCATTGATATGTTCATATTTATAAATTGACTGTTTACAAATCTTTGAATTTTTGAAAAACTAAGGCTTTTCTACCTCAGGAATCAATAGATTACCTTAGTTACTTATATCACCGTGTAGAACGCCACATGCGGGGTGTCGGCTATGTTTGACACGGGGTGGCAATTTCGAAGCGAAGCATGCCAAGAAATCCTCGCTAAAAATTCCGGTCGACCCCCTACGGCAGTCATTGGTAGCTGAGACTATTATAACACATTTTATTAGTCTCAGTTGGTAGCTAAAGATTTGATTTCATTCAAGAAATTAATGTATGACCTTCATGTACGTGTCGCTTAGAACACGGCCATATAGTGATATACCAAATTGTCAAAATTAATCATCGCCATGTAATTTGCTCTATGGGGTGTTTGCAGAATTTCAACGGAGGCAATTTCTTGGCATGAAAAACTGTCAAAGTAAATTAAGTTCAAGTATCAAAATTTCTTTATTTAGAATTCTTAGTACCATATAATGTACTGCACGAAAGGAACTGAAACGCAATCTATTTCCTGCAAGCGGCACAATCAGTCGTTTTCAGTGCTCTGTTTTCTCAAACACCTCCAGTGGCGGATCTAGAAATTTTCATAAGCGGGGGGGGGGGGGGGGGGGGTTGGCACCGGCTGCCTTTGTGTGAGTTCCGCGTGGTCTAGTGGTTAAGACCGATGGCTACAGTGCTGAAGGTCCCGAGTTCGATTCTCACTCGGGGTGCTAAAATATCAGCACATCAGAAGGGTAATTTACACCCTCTCACACACATCTCTGGTACCCAGACCGGAGTTTAAACTAGAATGGGTACTTTGGGGGCCTCGGTTGGTCAAAGTTGTCCCTTACTTTGACCTGGAGATCAATCTTCTGATATCTCTCTGGTTTGTCTGTTTCCACTGAGTGGCCCGGTGGTTCTCTCCGAGTACTTCGGTATTTAATACATATTATCTTGACAGTGGAGGATATTTTCATAAATTCGCACATACTACAATCTAACGAGGTTTCTGTTTTTAAGCCTTTTTTACTTTCTTTTTTTTTCGGATTGATTTCAACTTATATTACCAAAATGATCAGTTTGCGTGTTAACATAGGAGCATACGTGGCAACAGTGTTAAACATATATATATTTGACATATTGCCCAAAAACCATCAAAACAGATCCATTGAAACTTATCAGAACTAGTCCAGTTACCGAACCAACAAATCAAAATGAGGTATGATATTTGTTTTATGTTTTGTCTTTTGTCAATTTTAATGTAATTCTAAATGTTTTTACGTAACACAGTGGCGAAGGGATGAGCGGGCAAACTTTTGAAATTGAAGAAAAATGTTTTCTGTTATATTTGTTATCGGTATTGTAAAAGACATAAAGACATAAGACATAAAGACATTTTATTTCACTAAAGCCCCCACATGGGGTATGTTAGTACAACATTTTTTAACAAACTATAAAAGTATGAACATATTTACATATTTACATTAGAACATGGTTAACAAAGGTGCAATAATAGTATATATAATTAATACAGATATTTGACAGGAAGTACAAAATATAATAACATGATTAAGCACATGTATTAAAAGGTTTTAATAACACTTTTACAAAATTTTGCTATTCCAGTAAGTGTGAATAAATCTGATGTATTCATCAATTCTTTAAATTTTAAAACATTTGGGTTTTTACATATATCTAAAGGTAAAAATTTAGCTCTAACATTGTTGAAAAAGGTACATTTGAATAAGTAATGGAACTCATCACCAAGTTCATTAGCATTACAAAGATTACAATGTCTTTCAGATCTATCAATATTAAAAAATCTCCCCGTTTCAATGGGCAATTTATTACTAAGGCAACGGAATTTACATAAATACATTCTTAGATCAGATGGTAACACAGTTAAATATTTCTCAAAACAAAAATCAGACTTGTATATTCTGTAATGAAGACATTTTGCAGAATTCATAACATTATTATTCCAGTTCAACATAAATTTATTACTTAAACATTTCTTGACATTCTTACTAATATTATCAGATTTAGCAATTATTTGATTATCCCACATCAAATTAAATCCACATTCATATAAAGTATTTTTAATTTCTAACAACCATTTAGAGTGGTAGATACTCCTTTTACTAAGCTGATACAATATAGAATATAGTGTATATGAAATTTTTTCTCTTTTACCACACATGATACGTTGCCAGAAACCAACCATTCTAGCTTTAATAAGAATATGTAATGGTATTCTACCCAATTCTCCATAAATCATACAATGAGCAGTACTTTTTTCAGCATTCAAAATTATTTTACAAAGTTGCATATGCAAGTTTTCTATAATATTACAATTTTCAAAACCCCAAACTTCTGCACCATATAACAAAATAGGTACAAGCATTGTATCAAAAAGTTCTAATTGCATATCAATTGGTAAATTCAACTTCCTAGCCTTTCTTAAGACTATAAACATGGCTTTTCTTGCTTGCTGTACAAGATGTGCTTTGGCGTCATTAAAATTACCCTTACATGAAAATATAATACCAAGGTATTGAAAATTTGTAACAATATTGAGGCTTTCACCACTATATTTAAAGTTCATATTATCAGTGTTAAGTCTAGATCTTGAGAATATTACAACTTTTGTCTTAGATATGTTAACTTGCATTTTCCAAGTTTGACAATATAAATACATGGCATTTAATGAGGCTTGTAACTCTGCTGCCGATTCGGCTAAAATTACAGTATCATCTGAATACAATAACAAATATAAACGAAAATATACAGCGACTTCATCAGTATCAATAAGACGTGCTGCAATACTCATATCAACTAAACCATTATATGAATGTGACATAAATTCGACCAAGTCATTTAAGAAAATGGCAAACAATACAGGAGATAGATTTTCTCCTTGACGTACACCAACATTGGATTTAAAAAAGTTTGAACAAGAGTTGCCTTGTCTCACACAAGACTTTGCATTGTTATACATACTGTTTATAATCTTAAACATTTTGCCATCAATGGAACATTTTAACAGTTTTTGCCATAAATATACTCTTCTGACAGAGTCAAAAGCTTTTCGATAGTCAACAAATACACAATACAATTTCCTACCTCTATGTAAGTATAAATCAATCAAGCATTTCAAATTAAAAATATGATCTGTCGTACTATAACCTTTCCTGAACCCTGCTTGTTCTTCACACAATAAACCAGAATTTTCTAAATATGCATGAAGCCTATTATTCAAAATGCAAGTAAATAATTTACCATAACAACTTAAAATAGTTATACCACGATAATTATCCACATCATTTGGATTACCTTTATTTTTAAATATTGGACATATATAACCTTCTGTCCAACTATCAGGTATAATACCACTATGAAATACAATATTAAATATTCTTACAAAAACAGGCATCAACTTTACTGTACCATATTTCAAAAATTCATTCAATATAAGATCACCACCACATGCTTTATTATTTTTCAATGATTTGACAGCATATAATACTTCGTCTTCAGTAATATCTCTTTTTAATTCAATATTATAATCAGTAATATTATTAGGTAATACAATATCGTTATCATCCTGCTCATCAAGAGCATTAAGGTTTTTGAAGTGATCATATAATACATCCATAGCAATTTTGTTTACAGTTTTGTTACCTTTTGTATCACATTTGTTTAAAAGAGACCAGTATGCTTTTGAATCAGATTTACGCAAATTTTTCAGTTTGTCTACAACAGACTTCTGATATTCTCTAAACTGCTTTTTAAGCGTACGTTTATACTCTCTACTACTAGCAATCAGATTTTCTTTTGTTTCAGCCCTTTGTAATCTCCAGTGGAGATTTTTACATTTACGATATGCTTTACGTTTTAAATAACAATCTTGATTAAAATAAGGTTTACATTTTTTTGACCTGACACCAGGTCGACTGTTCTTGGGTTTAAACTCTACAATCATGTCAGCTTTATCAGCAGCATTTTTAATAATTGAATTACAATTCAATATTACATTGTTGACAGTTTCAACATTAATATTATTGACATCTAGATTTTCAAGTTTTTCAACTAAATCATTCAAATTTTCATCATTCAAATTTTCTAAAAATACATTTGCATTATTATTCTTCCATTTTGGTTTGTATACAACATTGATATTATCATCATGTGACAGAGTATCAACAGATTCAAGTATTACAGAAGAATCAAAATGTATGACAACTGGACAATGAATATCACTCAAAATTGGATCAAAATTTTCAATATTGAAGTATGAAATACTATCAGATTATTACATGGCATTTTTCATATCGCATGTATTATCAGCCCTAGGTTCAATATCAGCCCAAGAGCCGCATGGCTCGAGGGCTGATATTGACCGAGGGCTGATAATACATGCGATATGAAAAATGACATGTTATGATCTTTTTATCATATGCTTCAACAGTAGAGAAAAATAACAGATTCATTTATTGATCCTTTTACGTGGTTCCCGAAGTTTAAAGAGTAAAAAAGTTCACGGCCGTCGGACCCCAAAAAAAGAAACCCTTCTATCATATGCCTCAACAGAGAGAGAGAAAAAAAACAACATTTTAATATGGACGAATCGACAAAAAAAATAATTCAACAATATACAGAATGATCATTGTTTGGAAAAGTCAACTTTTTAAAGAAACTTTCTAAATAATGTTTCCGAAAAACTTAAAAAATGTATTTATTAAATAATTTGTTCGTTTTTTTTTTTTTATTATTATTATTATTATTATTATTTTAATCAATATACTTTCCAGTATTCAAGTAATTGTTTTGTACACTACTTTCTAATGTTTTTCACTGAAAACGTAGCATTGATGTGTATTTTCCGGAATTGGCCGAGTATTACCGGAATGCCATGTGATAACGTTACGGAAAGGCATGTGATAACAATCAAAGCATGTGATAAACTTTTCATATCAGCCCGCTAAGCACCAATTCGAAAAATATGGAATTTACGTCAATTTAAGGCTATTATCATACGGTAAAATTTATATGTTATTTAGTCTAAGTATATGATAATATCAGATTATTACATGGCATTTTTCATATCGCATGTATTATCAGCCCTAGGTTCAATATTAGCCCAAGAGCCGCGTGGCTCGAGGGCTGATATTGACCGAGGGCTGATAATACATGCGATATGAACAATGACATGTTATGATCTTTTTATCATATGCTTCAACAGTAGAGAAAAATAACAGATTCATATATTGATCCTTTTACGTGGTTCCCGAAGTTTAAAGAGTAAACTTGAAAGTTCACGGCCGTCGGGCCCAAAATTTGATAATTTCAATATGAAATTTTTCTATCATATGCCTCAACAGAGAGAGAAAAAAAAACATTTTAATATGGACGAATCGACAAAAAAATAATTCAACAATATACATAATGATCATTGTTTGGAAAAGTCAACTTTTTAAAGAAACTTTCTAAATTATGTTTCAACTCAAAAAATGCATTTATTAAATAATTTTTTTTTTTTTTTTTTTTTTTTTCATTTTTATTTTTTTATTATTTTAAACAATATACTTTCCAGTATTCAAAAAATTGTTTTGTACACTACTTTGTAATGTTTTTCACTGAAAACGTAGCATTGAGGTGTATTTTCCGGAATTGGCCGAGTATTACCGGAATGCCACGTGATAACGTTACGGAAAGGCATGTGATAACAATCGAAGCATGTGATAAACTTTTCATATCAGCCCGCTAAGCACCAATTCGAAAAATATGGAATTTACGTCAATTTAATGCTATTATCATACGATAAAATTTATATGTTATTAAGTCTAAGTATATGTTAAATTTAAATAACATACTAGTAGGTGACACAATAGCATAATCAATAAGTGTATTTTTACTTGTTGTAAAAGCCCCTAATAACTGATCCTTACTAATTCTACCATTAACAATATATAGATCTAAATTTTTACAAAATTCCAATAATTTGTGTCCAAAATTATTTATATTCGAAATGTCCTTCGAAGAACGCTTAATTGGGATACCCAATTCATACAGAGCATTAATACTGTTCATATATTTTCTGGAATTCTCGTCGATCAGCAGGCTGTCTAGGATTGTATCATTTACAATAATAAAGTCATCATGAGTCCCTGTATGGGCATTAAAGTCCCCAAGTAGGCACACTTGGTAATTTTTATTTACAGTAATATCAATTATTTTTTCTAAAATCTCATCAAATATATCAACTGAACCATAAACACTATTTTCAGGGGGGATATATACTATCCCAAACAACAAATCACTTGGCAACAAATTCACAATAGAGAACAAATATATACATTGACTAGAGATATCAATAACTTTTACATATTTGTAAATAGAACTTTTTACAAATACTGCTATACCACCAGACTTATGTCTACATTTCTCACGTATTATAGGTGGTAGTAATTCATAACCAGATAGATAAACATCATCATATGCATCAAATTTTGATTCAGTAAAACACAATATATCATATGATGAGATAAACTCCACAAAATCGGGGATTTTACTTTTTGAAACCAACACACACACATTTAACGACAGAACTTTTAGCTGGCCTTTCACATTTTGAATTTCATAATTTTGACGATCACTTTCACTTATGAATATGGGCAGATTTTCAGATTTTGAATTTATTTCAACACTGCGCTCCTTTTGACTATTTTCAGGTTTTGAATTTATTTCAACACTGCGCTCCTTTTGACTTCCTTCGCACCCCTAAAATTCTGGTCCTGAGTTAGTCAATTTTCTAAAGTGAATGAATTGCCTCCCCTGGTTGTTACACAAGTAGAAGTATACATATTCAACAACGTGTTTTTCCGTTTCTACAATGTATGTATCGTATAGATAACATTGTTAAAATAGTCGAGGGTTTCGTTAATTTTGAAACTTGTATATTAAGACCATTTCTGGTTTGTTAATCATAAAAATCTTAAGAAAGCATATTTCTCAACCTTTCTTGTATATGTATTTTTTTTTTATACTTTAAATTGATTAATAAATTACAATACTGTATATTGATTAATAAAATAAATTACAATACTTTATAAAGCCATATCTTAAACCTTAGACTAACAAATATATTCATATTCTTTATAGTTTCGGAAAGAAAAAAAATGTGCCAATGTTAAATGTACGAAAAATCTAGAGGGAGTAATTTCCCCCAAATTTTCAACGGCTTAACAATGGGACGCGGACACTTCATTTTTTTCTGCTTTATAGGTTCCAAACTTCCGTTATTTATATACTATCAATTTATATCATTCTTTTGAAAGGCTTGTTATTTTAAACAGTACCAGTTTCGACCCAGGATAAGCGATTCTGTTTATTTTAATCTATGTTTTTGGGAGTTCATAATTTTACTGTCCGTATGTTATAAATATAAAAACACTTTTGATTGACAAAATTTAATTTCAATAAAAGAGATTCAATAATGAGCACACACTTTTTGTGGATGCACTTCTCTATAATTACATTACATGTAAATGTTTCATTATATTACGTTATTTTGATTGGCTAATAGTAATTCGCGTCATTCTTAAATTAACCTATATTTCAAAATGAAAACCAATATCCATGATGACACGAGCTTCCCCAATGAGGTGCAAAGGCAAATAAAGAAAAAAACTTGATGGAAATCGTGTTTTCGTGATCCTAATACAAAAATAAAATAATAATAAGAATTAGATGCTTCTTTTAGTGTTTTTATAGGGTTGTAAAAGCGTTGACCGTGTGCACATTTTTAGATTGAAAAAATATGTGTTTCGGTCAACGCTTTTACAACACAATACATTTACCAGATGAAGCATTCTATTCTTAAATAACATAAAGCCTCATTTTCAGTGTATTTCAAGTTCTCCTACTGACATCTTTTATGACACTTATGGTCACGGGACATAAATCCTGCTCCAGAAATGCTGGTCTCATGAAAAGTATACAATACCAACTTAAACTCGTTGAAGACAATGATGGAAAATGTGATTGTACAGGAAGAGTTTCAGGTATAATATGTTTACACTACATATAAGATAAAGGGGACGTGGTATTATTGCGCCAAATGAGATAATCCTCCACAAGAGACCAAATGACACAGAAGTTTACAACTATCCGATGAGGTCATAGTACTCCCTTCAGCAATGAACAAAAAGCATACTGCATAGTCATCTATAACTTTGAAAGGACCGGAAAACTCCGTTGATAATTCAAACGAGCACACAAACGGCTCGTTTATGTAAAATGAACGAATATGGATACACAGCAACACAATCGTCATGACAATCACTGAATTCAAGGCTCATGTCTGATTTTTATGTTATTGCCTGAATTGAAAATTTAAAGGAAACTTTTCAGTTTTCAGGCATTATCTCATATTATAATAGATGAACTGTAAACAGAAAAAAATTTCAGCCAAGTAAAATCTACAAATAAATTAAATGAACAAAATTGTCAATTGACCCCTTAAAGTTTTTGTTCGTTCCTCTTGTTTTAAAATATTTTGCCACATATTCCGGGAATCCTCTGGTTTTATCCATGTAGTGCTGTTACAAAATTTTGCCAATTTACCACTACATTTCTTTCCAGAATTTGATTACATATAGTTAAAAATGTTATCTTTGAAAATCTTATAAAATCCTTGTTTTTTCATCATTATTGAAAGACAAAAAGGTGTCAAATGAATGTAAAATGTATGAAAACTATGGAGAGAATAATTCCCGCCAAATTTTCAATGGCTTATATTTTGAAAACAAACGGACCCTCCATTTTGTTTTGCTTTTTAGCTTCTTTATTTATATAATATCATCTCATAAAAGTCTTTTAAAAAACCTGTTATTTTTAAACAGAGTAACGAACATCCTAACGGAGTTATTGTCGTTTTAAGACAGTTTTTCACAATTTATCTATCTAGTTTGCCTTATACAGTTACTTTAAAAAAAAATCTGCTCTTTTGAAACTGCTGAATCAATTTCAGCCAAATTTGGGCTGAATGAGTTTCAGAGTATCTTGTATAACTTTTATATTTTATTTTCTTGTACGTCAAGAAACATAGCCACTATGGCTAAAATGGAACATATGGGTAAAATGCATTTGTTTTTGTTTTTGAAGAAAATATTGCAGATACAAAGAACATTTATATGGCATTTTTTATTCGGCATATTTAATTCATATATATCTATAGACAACAATTCGTATGCATATGTAGCTGCACTAGTTATGAATAAATTTAAAACAGAATATTCCAGGTTATGAAATATTCAGGATTTAGTTTTAACTCAAAAACAATTTCAGGTATGACAAATTATTATCCATATAGAGGACTTCATATTACTTACTTATTCTATAGAGATGACTTCATAAGTATTATTTACTTGTGTCTTATCCAATTTGCTTTAATTTAGCAAATAAAGTATCATATTTAAACTAAATTTCTTTCAGAATCAGGCAAAGTTGCGTTTATGGCTAAAAATTCAGCTACTTTACAAAATGTTCCTGCGAAATCTGCTGTGGCGTATAATACAGTTATCACAAATTTAGGCAACGGATTCGACAAGTCCACTGGGATATTTACCGCTCCTTCAAATGGTGTCTACATATTTTCTTGGACCGTTCTTACCCATGCTGGCAAATCCTTTTACACTTATCTCTCTCTCAATGGAAACCTGATAACCAGAAACTACGCGGGAGCGACGGGTGTAGCAGATCACATATCATCAAGTCAGAATGCTGTTATCGAACTAAAAAAGGACGATAAAGTATTCGTAAAGGTCCAAGATGGAAATACCGGACAGTACATGTTTAATAATGACTGGTCATCTTTCAGCGGTTATAAATTATAAAAGCTATAATGTTACATAAAAGTAAAATTGTCATATAGATATTTATTAAAAATCTTTTGATTCAATGTTTCATTCAATGATTTTATATATGATATTTACTATACATGGCCACTGATATCTAAAATCCTTATAGAAGAACTATAATAATTATGATTGTCTTTGTATGGATAAACATCACACTATAAATGCAACATTTTTGCAAACGCATTTCTATTAAAAAAATACGGGTAAAACATGTTTTCCTAATGGTGGAAATACTTACATACGTATGTTTAGAAATTGATGGGGAGGGTGGATAATTGTCCTTATTTATCTTTACTAGTCAAAACGGGGCTTTACAAGCTTATCAAATTACTTTGCGTCAGTCGTCGTCGGTCATCGACAATTGCCTGTTTAAAAAGAACTTCTTTAAAACTCACGCATAGATCACCAAATGTTTTTGAAACGTAGTAGCGATGGTTATGACCTGTCCTCTACAAGTAATCCTCATTCTGCTCTATCCTATCGGATGAATACACACCATTCCCCCCCCCCCTCAAAAAAAAAAAAAATTAAACAAATATATAGGGACTTTATATGTGGGACTATTATACTAAAATAGTATAATAGTCCCAGCTTATACATATAAGAAAAAAAGAGAATGATCGAAAAACATAAAAAATAAAGAAGATTGTTTAAGAATTAAAAGAGTTTACAAATGAAAACTACTCGACCAAGGCCCTCAAATATGATGCAAAATAACTAGATTAAACTGAACGTTTGGTCACTCTCCTGTGAAACGTGTATTCAAGATGGTTTACAGTGGCGGATCCAGAAATATTCATAAGTGGGGGCCCACTGACTGACCTAAGAGGGGGTCCGCTCTAGTCACGTTTCAGCGATTCCCTATGTAAGCAACCAAATTTTTTCCCAAAAAAGGGGGGGCCTGGGCCCCTGCCCCCCCCTAAATCCGTCTCTGACCTCTCCCTAGTTTTCCGTGTTGCAGATTTTGAGGCTTCATATGCAAATTTCTGGATAAAAAACTACTTTAGACGACTTCCCTCTGCATCATTGATATAGAATTGAATTCCTTTTATTGAATTTAACCAAATACAGCTTCATACTTAAGATTAATTGGTTTAAAAACTAGTTTTTCATCAAAATATAAAGAGTCGCTCGGGGTGTCAGATTTTGCATCTCAATGGGTAGAGGCTTCCAATAAAAAACGAATAAATTTGCAGATAAATCATGTAAATCGGTCTTTATCTGATACTTTTTAATTCAAACACATCTGCTATATTATGATAACAAATAAAAAAACTGAAAATACTTAAATTTGCCTGTTTTTTAGTCATATAAGACCTGTGCTTTTAATTTCATAAATAGTAAAAAATGACTCAAAATATTTTGTTTTGAAGCTAAAAAATTATCCCTTTTCCTTTCCAGTCACTATCATGGTCAGATGAAATGACACTGTTGTGGCTTAAACATGTTAAAGCAGGAGGAAAATCATAGAGCAGACCTCCATATAAGATTTTGCCGAAGCCAACAACAGTCAAACTCTATCATTGGCATCAAAGGTCTTCATCAGGTTCCTCTCAAAAGCGCTTGTGCATGCTGCAAAAACCACTCACTCCGAAACGAAATCGATTACTCTCTCAAATAAAACACTCACCGGCATCTTTATCATCAAATGACAATACTGCTTCAAGGAGACCTGAAGCCGATGACACTCTACTCTCAACAATTTAAAAAAGCGATTCAAAATCTTAAAAAACGTTATATGGCTGTTGATTTTCTATCTTTTATCCGAATGGTGAAAGCAAATAAATATCCTTTCGAGAATATTTCTCTTCGACTTTTCTTTGGGACGGTCAGATTTATGTCAAAAAGAATAACATCGGAACTATGGTATCGGGAAACAATAAAGAGGTTTTGGAAAACTGGCTACAGACATTTTCACGGTATGTTATGGGTGGACCAAAAAGTATTGGATACATTACCGGAAACTTGTGTGAGCGCGGAATGGGCAATCCCCAAGATGCAGCAATTAATTAATTTTTAGTGTTATGTCGTTGTTCTCCTCTTATATTTAATGCGTTTCCCTCGGTTTTAGTTTGTTATCCCGATTTTGTTTTTTGTCCATGGATTTATGAGTTTTGAACAGCGGTATACTACTGTTGCCTTTATTTACAGTTCCAAGCCAAAAGATACCATCAGACCTCATCGCCATAGACATTCATATCCCAAAGTGTGTCCTCATCGCCATGGACCTTGATATCCCAAAGTGCTTTAGATATCTTGGTTCTAACGTTCTCCAGGCATTCTTTATCCTATATTGAATATGTTATGTAATCAACAAAATTATGAGTTTATGTTATGTGCTGACGGTTTTGAAGATGGAATAAATTCAAGGAAAGAAAAACACTACTAGAAGACCAAATAAATACAAAGCAAACAATTATTGGGTATAGACAAGTTTTGGAACTTTTTCTTTGTAAAAGAGCACAGGAGGCACTTAAAGATTTAGGTCTACGATTGAAAGACCGCAAAGAGCTCGCCATCCGCCCAAAAATGGTCTTTAAAATCTGAAAGAATAACGGGTGACAATTGGAATCAATCGAGATTTTTGTTTTTGATCAGTGTTTCATTGTTTAAGCTAACGGAACTGGGTGAAATTGTCTTTCTTGTATCAACTTGGTTTTTCTAGTGCCAGTGACATATTTGGAACACAATCACATTATGTTAATTAAAGCACAGTAGACATCTTGTATTAAAGAAACCATGTCAGCCTCATGGAACATGATGAAATGTTTCAATGTTAAAACTAGTGTTGTCAACGGTAAACTGGTTAACCGGTTAACCGTTTGAACGACCGAATACCGAATACCAAAAATGCTAACCGGTTAACCGGACTTTTATTCAATCTTGATAGATTTGATGTCAATTTGTATTGAAATCATTAAATAGTTATGTATTCTTTAAAAATTGTCACCGTGGTAATTAATTTGACAGATCAATTGTCGATTGTGTTGATTGCTATTGTTAATCCAAAAACATAAAATTAATTAGAACTTGTCTATCAGCTCGGGGCAAGATCTTAAGGAAACATAATTAGTATACATGTTTTTTAACAGTTTTTTTTTTTGCGATTTACTTCATTTTTTTTTATCTATTATTGTGAAGACCTACGTCTGAATGGGCAATCTCCGTCGTTCAAGGCTTTGTCATACTTTAAACTAAATGCTAACTCAAAAGTTGTGAAATGCAAACCAATGTGAATGTAATCAATGTATACTTGATAGAACGAGTAGCAGGCTTAATCATTTCAAATTGAAACACTCCATATTATTTTCGGAGACAAGAGAAAATGAAAGAATCATCGGTTTCAGACTTATTTGAAAATTTTACGAGATCAAGAAGTTTTTTTTTATATTTCAATCTGAAGTTAGTACAAACGCAATTAGCTGATACGATATATTTGAATATTAAAAGTCAAACTTCGCCAGGAATCTTCACAGACAAGCCTTATACTAATAATACCACAAGACAAACTTCAATTCATCGTATCATAAACACGTAAATGTATGACTTGGATGGAAGGTTGTCACATTGACACTCATACCACATCTTCTTATATCTATATGTAGGGTACTATAGATAAGGCCTTCAAACATCAACTTAAACTACCGGTTAACCGGTTAATCGGTCGAACGATTATCCGAGTAACCGGTTAGGCAAAAGTGAACGATTTGACAACACTAGTTAAAACCAAGATATATTAAACAGAGGTCAGACGTTAGGATACTAAGTACCAAGGTCCATGGCAATGAAGTCTGATAGTATCTTTTGACTTGGAACTGCAAAACTTATTTCTTCCTCTCGGGGGTCGGCCATTCTGCACTCACCTAAGCTTCCTGTTATGTGTTCCATACTTTTTGGTCCACCTATTACATTTACCATTTGGACAAATTTTAGGAAATCAACAGCTAAATTGATATTTTTCAAGATTTTGAACCGCTGTTTTGAAATAGTTAAGAATAGTAGTGTCATCCTTTTCATGTCTCCTTGAAGCTGTATTGCCATTGGATGATAAAGATGCCGGTTAGTGTTTCATTGAAGAGAGGAACCGAATTCGTTTTGGAGTGAAAGCTTTTTGCGGTGTGCGCTTTCGAGAAGAGCCTGATGATGAACTTAGATGGAGTTTGACTGTTGGAAAGTGTTGGTGGCTTCGGCTAAATTTTATATGGAGGTCTGCTCTGTGATTTTCCACCATATTTCGGTGCATTGAGCCACAGTCGTTACTTTTTTCTGACCATAATAGTAACTGCAAAGGAAAAGAAATCATTTTCCAGCGGTAAACAAATATTTTGAGTCATTTTTTACTATTTATGAAATCAAAAGCACATGTCTTATATGACTAAAAAAACCCAGACAAAATGAAGTACTTTAATTTTTAATGTTATCATGATATTGTAGATGTGTTTGAATTAAAAAGTATCAGATAAAGACCGATTTACATGATTCATATGCAAATCTATTCGTTTGTTATTGGAAGCCTCTACCCCTTGAGATGCAAAATCTGACACCCCGAGCGACACTTTATATTTTGATGAAAAACTAGTTTTAAAAACCATTAATTTTAAGTATGAAGCTGGTATTTGGTTAAATTCAATAAAAGGAATTCAATTCTATATAAATGATGCAGAGGGAAATCGTCTAGAGTAGTTTTTTATCCAGAAATTTGCATATGAATCCTCAAAATCTGCAACACGGAAAACTAGGGAGAGGTGTTTGAGAAAACAGAGAACTGAAAACGACTGATTGTACTTGCAGGAAATAGATTGTGTTCAGTTCCTTCCGCGCAGTACATTATATGGTACTAAGAATTCTAAATAACGGAATTTTGATACCTGAACTTACTTTGACAGTTTTTCTTCGCTTTGAAATTGCCACCCCGTGTCAAACATAGCCGACACCCCGCATGTGGCGTTCTACACGGTGTATATTTGGCAAAACCTTTAGGAATGTTTTGTCCTCAATGCTCTTCATCTTCGTGCTCTATTTGGCCTTTTAAACATTTTTTTGATTCGAGCGTCACTGATGAATCCTTTCATGATAAACGAAGCGCGCGTCTGGCGTAAATATAAACCTTTAATCCTGGTATCTATGATGAATTTATTTCCTAAATAAAGTGAAATATTCAGTAAGAAACTCGTATCATTAAAATATTTATTTCCAGGAAACTGTGACACAATTCTGGATGCATATGTACTTACCATAAACTTAGCCCCTTTGGTCAGCTTCGTTTTGAGATATAACTGTAATTTACCTGTATTAAATTCACGTATTGAGGAATTAAGCGATTTTCCATTAAAATAAATGCGAGAGCATAGGTATGGAAGTTTTAGATTTTGACAAAGGTCGTATGTCATGCATGGTTGCTTGGTCCGACGATGTGTGCCCCTTTTTTTTTGTTGTAAAAGGGAAGTGATAAAAATGTGAATTTCACATCAAAATAGATTTTTTTCAAATCATAAGCAAATGTAAACAAGGGGTCTGGAAAGGGAGATATCAGCGCAAAATAAGCTGAACTATAATTAGTGAACATTTTATTGAAAAAAATATGTTTTGTAAAATGATTTGCTTACAATGTTACCCTTAGTCTGGTGCTACGTCACTAAAACCTTGCTCATGTTTTGTTAGAGTTTAAAACATATTGTTGTATCCAAAAATATTACACCATTAAAAGATGATTAAAGATTATTCATTTGGGTTACTGAAATATTTTTCTTCCAATGCTCATCCGTAAAAACATCAACCTTAAAAAGCGTTGTCTTATATGCGCCTATTGAATTTGTTCATCGTTTATACTATGTTTATACGTTCTTTTGAATTGTTTTACATACCAATATCAATTTAACCCAGCTCTTTAAAATAAAAGCATGCATTGATCAATAAATTTAGATAATCATAACAAACTTTTACACGGATGAGTACATGTGATAAGCTAGTATCGTACGGTAATTAGAGAAAGGTTCCGATTTAACTATTCCTTAGTTAAGTGAAGACTTAAGTAAGTTTATGCATACCGCTTAAGAATTTTACTTAACTAAGGAAATTCTTATTGAAATCTAAGTTTAAGGAATACTTAAGTTAAGATGTTTTATGCATACGGCCCCTGATCAATACGTACTACTTCAGTAAGTTATGATCAGTGATGTTGGTCAGTTTTCAACATTCACATGATCGATGTGTATGTACGCTTTTTGCATTACTTGATATCTTGAGTTTATGATTTTTTTTTATCTTTTTCTATACCAAAAAACTTGAACTTTTCTGTGGGACATTTTCTGTGTAAAAATCATCACTGATAAACAAGATTTTGTAACTATACTACTAGTAATCCATTAATTGTTTGTGGACCCTAATATCAAATGTGTGTCATCGTGACAGTCAGACCTGGTATAAAGGTCACCTCCATTGACAAAAAACGCGGTCTTAAAGGTCAGGTCACTGATCGAGTCACCCTCTTGTTACCCGTTGTAGCAATAAATATGCATTTCAAACCTCAATTCAAAGTTCACCTCTCTTATACGGTCTGTTTTTTCTCGTCTCGAAGGTGACCTTATATAAAGATTTGTCTAAGACAAACAGTATGACATAATTGATATATGATTTGTTTAGGAAACATATATACTCCAAATGAATGTTGTTATCAAAGGTACCAGGCTTAAAATTTGATACGCCAGACGCATTTTTCAACTCACAAGTGACGATCAGATCAAAATAGTTAGAAAGCCAAACCAGTATAAAGTGGAAGCCAGGAAACGAAGGACTTAAAATTACAAAAAGTTGTACCAAATACCTAGAATATTAAGAAAATCATTTGTTTTTCGAATAATTCATACTTTTGCAAACAGTATATTTGGAAATTAGTATGGCGTTCATTATCACTGAACAAGTATATATTTGTTTAGGGGCCAGTTGAAGGACGCCTCCGGGTGCTGAAATTTCTCGCTACATTGAAGACCCGTTGGTGACCTTCTGCTGTTGTTTTTTTCTATGGTCGGGTTGTTGTCTCTTTGGCACATTCCCCATTTCCATTCTCAATTTTATTTATAAAAATGACCATATAATTGATATTTATGTCAGCACCGAGGTGCTGACTACTGGGCGTTGACGAAACTTCCACCAGCAGTGGTATCCACCCAGTGGTCTAAATAATTATCTATTTCAGTCTATTTCGATGACCTAAAGTTGTAAATTTCGGTGTCATTTGGTCTCCTGTGGAGAGTTGTCTTATTGGCAATCATACCATATCTTCTTATTTTTATATAAAATTATAACGGTACACACTTTAAAGTAAAAACACATTTATTATAGTGAAATGCAATTATAAACTAACAGTTAAATATCTGTACATGTATGTGCACGCTGCTGAAGAAGTTTAAAAGTAGAACTATTACTGTTTAATAAGTCATAAGTATTTTTTAATCTCTCTAAATTAAAAATTCCCCTTCCCGTTTGAAGATTTACTTCTTCTTTGATGTGTATCGGAGTATATACGTAATAATAGTATGCTATTTAGAAATTTCTTCAACTTGCCCTTCGAGAAGACATAATAAATAAAACATAAACATTTCTTAGTTACGTTAAAAAAAGTAACAAGTCACATGCATGTATACAAGTTTAAAAGTAAAAGTAAAAATATTACTATTTAATAAGTCATATATTTAGTAATTCTTAATCTCTCTTGATTAAAAATTCCCCTTTCCTTTTGAAGACTTACCTCTGCTTTATATATATCGGAATATAACTATGTTATTCAGAAAGGACAAGGTGCCCTATTTTCTAATTTTTCAAAATTTTGGTTTGGAAAGCTACTTATTACGTTAAAATATTCCATTAGCATGATTAGGTTTGAAGTTTGTTTGTATGAACTTCAAAACCATTAATTTCAGAAAATGGGTGAGGTGAGGGGGGTTAAAGGGCATCAAAGACGCCAAAAGAAGGAAAAATTACGATTTTTGGCCATTGTTTCTTAAAATTTAATTGTGTGCGCCAACGTGACCCGGGGAAAATTATGGCGATTTAGACAGCAAAAGCAGTTCTTCCTGAGTCTCGTTGGTGCAGCCATTAAAAAACTAAAAATTCGTTGAACGGAACACTGGAAATTGAATAATGATTACAAAAGGAGTTGGTTCAGTAAGACCCCTTTTTGGCCCCAAAATATAGCAGTTTTACAAAAATGTTAAAATGTAAACTTTTAGTGATTTATTGGACAGTGGAATGCTTCTGCTACATAAATATGGGCTGTTTTTGACAATACAATGCACATATATCCGGTACTAGCAACATCAAGTCATGCTAAATTACTGAAATCTTCACAATTCTAGCATTTTAGTTAAATTTTAGACGGGTTTCGTGAAAAACGAAAGTGGCCGCATTCGTGTTCATCCTTAATATTGAAATGTAAGTTGTATTTGATGATAATACATAACATATATAAAGGTTGAGGATGAACACGGATGCGGCCACTTCTATTTTTTCCAAAAACCATCTGAAAAGTGACATTTTTCGGCATATTTGGTAGATTTTCCATAGTTGAGGTTGAATCGGATCGTTTTAAATGTTTAAATCAGTGAAAATCTTTCCCATAAACTAATTAATTTTAATAAAATAGACACTTAAGTGTTTAAAAAGTGGTCAAAATCTTTCGTCAGATGAACCTGAAATTTGAGGCCAAAATCGGTCCTTACCGGACCTACTCCTTTGAATAACAAAAAGATTACCCCCCTCACCTCAACCAGTTTTTATAAAAAAAATCTTCAAACCTCCGGAAATATTTTAACATAATAAGTAGCTTTCTTAAACAGATTTTGAAAAATGAGAAAATAGGGGGGGGGGGGGGGTAAAAAACGAGCCTTATCGTACCTTGTCCTTTCTTCAACTTGCTCGTGGAGAAAAAAGAATAAATAAAACACAGACTGTTCTTAGTTACGTTCAAAAAGTAGCATGCATGTATATACAGGTACACATCATGCAAAACAAACGAAAATACTTTCAGCACTATAAGTTCCATAGTACCTAGTTACAGTTTGCCATAAAAGTGCGAGGTTTAATCCACCATTTTTTCTTAAAATGTACTGTACCAAGTCATGAAAATGGTTGTTGTTATATTATTGTTCGTGTATGTTGCATTGTTGTTTTTGTTGAACTTCAGTGTTTCTGTTGTTTCGTTGTTTTCCTCTTAGCATTTGGTATTGGGGGGGGGGGGGGGGGAGGTTTGTTCTGTGGTTATTTGAAAATAATAATTTGACGTGTATTGAATGTATTGAAAATAAATAACTCGACAGGTCTTTTTAGTCATTTTATAAATGCGAGATGGCATTAAATTCTCCATAAAACTCTCCTTTTTAAAAAATAAATAATCGGGGAACACTTCCCAAATCTTTTAATTTTAAAAGAATAAATATAATTTATATATACTTGAAAATGGGTTTCATTTAACTTGAGGCAAGGATTTGTATAGTAAGACTTACTATACAAATCCTTGCTTGAGGTATATTGTCTCAGGAACACTTACCTCACTTTTATTATAGGGCCGTAATTACATTGAGGCAGATGCCTCATGTAGGGAATTTCAAATTGTTTTTACGGAGAGTGTCTTGCAAGAAGCAAGTTTTGTTCTCTTTTTTTTCGGGGTTCATGTTTCTGATTTATTTTTGCAGGATAGAAAGTTAGTCCTGTTATCTATGATTAGTTTATTCACAGGATAAAAAGTCATAGACAAAAAGTCACGGACAAAAAATCACAATTCAGTTTTGAGATAATTTTTCTTTGAACAAGAAAACACTCATTAGAAAACTAAAAAAATTTGTAATTTAAATATATTCAATAAATATCAATCATGGTCAAATAATTGTTTTGAATACAAAATGTCAAAGTGACTTGGTACTTAAATGGCTTCATAGTGCCAGAAATACATGGGCAGTAGGGCGAATTGCATTTGCGCCAATTTTTAAAAATAATAATCTTTCTTTTGCGCCACAAGGTTATATTTCACTTGCGCCAAAAAAAATAAAAACTTCTTTTGCGCCATTTTAGAGATAATACAGGTAACTAAGATATAACGGAAAAGTTAAATAACCATTGCTCTAAAAGGTTTATTTCTACAGTATAACGCATTCCCCCTAGATAATAGTTCGACGATAGGTGGAAGAAAAATCGGACTATTTACATGTATGCACATAAGAGGCGAAATTTCCAGACTTGAATACATCAGAACCGTCGTTTATAAGGTTTACTTCAGTTTATAGTGCTTTCTTTTACGAATATTTGTAAGTTTTATGATCAAGATTATTTATAACAGAACTGTGTTTCATCAAGGTTTTAACATTAGTTCTGAGGAATATGTTTAATGATGCAAACAAAAACTGCCTTTATTTAAAAAAAAAAGTTTTTTTAAAAACTGTTTTTATACTATTTACCATCATTTACCTGTAATATTGGCGCAAATGAAAGGTTTTATTTTTGGCGCAAATCGGAAATATGGTATGTGGCGCAAATGAAAGATTTTTTGGTGCCAATTGGCGCAAAAGCAAAGCACCGGAAATATATCATTTGCATGATAAAAATTTAATAAATATTCATGTATCAAGGCTTATGAACAATTTTCTAAGCTTAATTTATGAAAATATGTAATAAAAAGAAAATATTTCAAGATATTTCTCTTATATATTCAAGGAATTGTCAACAAATTATTTGTGACTTTTTGTCCTATCAAATTTGTGACTTTTTGTCCTATCAAATTTGTGACTTTTTGTCCTATCAAATTTGTGACTTTTTTCCCTATCAAATTTGTGACTTTTTGTCATATCAAATTTTTGACTTTTTGTCCTATCAAATTTTTGACTTTTTGTCCTATCAAATTTGTGACTTTATATCCTGCGACTTTTTGCCCTGTGACTTTCTGTTCGTTTACCTATTTATCATACACTGTCAACATTATTTATTTTGAACGGAAAGATACATATGTACTTACCATGAACTTTGCCCCTTTTGTCAGCTTCGTTTTGAGATATAACTGTAATTTACCTGTATTAAATTCATGTATTGAGGAATTAAGCGATTTTCCATTAAAATAGATGTGAGAGCATAGGTATGGAAGTTTTATATTTTGACAAAGGTCGTATGTCATGCATGGTTGCTTGGTCCGACGATGTGTGCAAGTTCATTACATAAGAAAGTAAGTTTGTTATCGGGGATTTTGGAAGTTCTCTTTTTTCCTCCTACACACATTTCAATGAAATTGTCCTTTAAAACTCTGACAATAAGGATGCTTTCAAACAAAATGAATTGATTCTAAATAGTTGACAGTATATTCACGTTAAAAAATTAAGTATCATGCACAACAGTAATTCAATGTTCAAATTCGTCAAATTTGAATTCCTGCTTGCGTTGCAAAATTTATAACTATTTACATCACTGGGTCGAAGCCACTGCTGGTGGACGTTTCGTCCCCGAGGGTAACACCAGCCCAGTAGTCAGCATTTCGTGGATATCAATTATATGGTAATTTTTATAAGTTTCCTGTTACAAAACTTTAAATTTTTCGAAAAAATAAGGATTTTCTTCTCCAAGGAATATATTACCTTAGCCGTATTTGGCACAACTTTTTGGAATTTCGGGTCCTCAATGCTCTTCAACTTTATACTTGTTTGGCTTTATAACTATTTTGATCTGAGCCTCATCGATGAGTTTTATGCAGACTTAATGCAAGTCTGACGTATTGAATTATAAGCCTGGTACCTTTAATAACTACTTTAAGCATCTGGTGCAGGAAAATTGGTACCGTGTATGTAATTACTCAAAACATCAAAGGGGTTTTGTTTTTAAATTGAGAAAGTGCATCATTGATGTACATAAAGGTGGAAAAGTATATTAATCTTAACACAGACTGCCTCAATGGCTTAAAACCAGGTTCTATTATAGTTTTAGTGTAATTGTTAAAATAATTAATTTAGAGATATAACTGATGAACCGCTAAAGTGAAAATCCTCAATGTTAAACACGATTTTTGTCATCAGTTACAACATTTTCAAATAAGCAAAAATTGTCGAAAAGTAAAAGTGCTAGTTTCAAATCAATCAAGGACCACAATTCACAAACAGCAAAAATAAAAATCCTCAATATAAAAATTGATCCACACTAAAATAGTCCTTATCACCAGTAACAATATATAAAAATTGGAACGCATTGGTTGAACAATTCATTTGTTATTGCAAGGAAACAAGCGGAGCGTCTTTAAATTCTATATCAAAATATGTTTGCGAGGTTAAATTTGGAATTTTTTCTTGTTTGCATTCGATCTGCATCAAAAATCAAATCCATCCACGGAAATATCGATCAACTCTCTGTTTAATAAGTTAAGAATAAGTAAAAAATATTTCACACCACAGTCCTTTGTATATGCTGTAGACGTATGAGGTAATATATGCTCTTCAACTTTGTACTTGTTTGGCTTTATAACTATTTTTATCTGAGCGTCACTTGTGTAGACGAAACGCGCGTCTGGCGTATTAAATTATAATCCTGGTACCTTTGATAACTATTTACACCACTGAGTCGATGCCACTGCTGGTGGACGTTTCGTTCCGAGGGTATCACCAGCCCAGAAGTCAGCACTTCGGTGTTGACCATGAATACCAATTATATGGTTATTTTTATAATTTTCCTGTTCCAAAACTTTGAATTTTTCCAAAAAACTAAGGATTGTTTTTATCACAAGAATAGATTACCTAAGCCGTATTTGCGACAATTTTTTGGAATTTTGGGTTCCCATTGCTCTTCAACTTTGAACTTGTTTGACTTTATAACAATTTTGATCTGAGCGTCACTGATGAGTCGTATGTACACGAAACGCGCGTCTGGCGTATTAAATTATAATCATGGTACCATTGATAACTATAGACAACTCTAACACTCAAGACCTTTAAAATCATTTACATGTCAGTGGTTAACTGGAGCAGGTATGATCTATTTATAGATATAGATGTCATTTAAATATTTACTAATTGCATGGTTACAAGGTATGTTTTGGTGTTACCATTTTTCTTGATTTTTGTTTTGTTTTGAATATATATGATCAATTAAATGAGATAACAGTGATAAATATCAACGAAAAAGCAACCCAACCAGAAACAAAATCGTAACTAATAGAGGACAACAACAGACAGATACAAAAGTAATGGACTTCACGCGTATTTTTGTAATTCTTATTGATTAACGGTTATAGTCCAGTCAAACTAAGTTTAAATCTCAAACTAATTGCAACAGAAAATGTTTTAACTCTAATCTATAGCATTATGCCCTAAATACAAACAGAAAAAAGTCCCAAGAAATCTAACTTGAGGAAAACTCAAAATCAGCATTTTTAATTTCCTATGGAAATTAACATGGGAAGGGGAGATAACTCTGTCAAAAAATGTGGTTTTTTTTGTCAGTTTTTTGTTGTTTTTCTTTAAATTTATGTAATGTATGATACTTTGATGTGGTTATACGTTTGTATTTGACTATATTATATAATCTTCTGCTCATGAAATGTACAAAAACGAAGTGTTATCGGTATTTTTATTTTGTTTGTGTGCATTTTTCATTAAGGAAATAGCAAATTTGTGGCTCTGTGACCATTTTGAAAAAATTATGTGAAAATTTGGTATTGTTTATATCTGTACATTATACTTGTTCAGCATCTACTTTGTTTAAAGAAACTTTAAACCACAAAAAGAAGAATATATGCTTAATTTTTTTTTATTAAATAATAGATTCTTTACCTTGACATGTTGAAAAATTCAATAAATGGTCAACTAATGAATTAAGAAATCTAGATTGAAGCTTGTTAAAAGATATGAAAACACCCTAAAAGTTGTTTGTTTTACTCTAAAGACGGCTAATATATCAAGAATCAATACATTCTGTAGAATAGAAGCGGCAAAGTTATAGTTTTGTATCAATTGTTCTGATATTTCTGCCTTTTTTGCAGATTTACATTGTATCTCTCTTTTTCAATTGAAATCACCATAGGATTTTAATTTGTGATTTTTTAGTCTTCCTCAAGTAAGATTTTATGAGACTTTTTTCTGTGTATGTTTGGGGTATAATGATAAAGATTAAAACTTAAAAATCTTTTATTGCAATTACTTTAAGGTTTGGGTCAAATTTATGCTAGATTGACTGGACTATTAATTTAAATAGCTTAAGGTTCATCATAACAAATGGACAAATATGGCTGTATGTACACCTCAAAAACTGCTCTGACTACAGACTTACTTGTCCAGTTGGAAACGTTTTAATGCCTGGCATTCACTAGATAAATAAAAGTGTAATTCATTTTGCATTTCAGAAAGATTAAATATTTTTGGATTTTAATGGGCATTTCTATTTGTGCCTGCAGAAGGTGTAAACATAAACTAAGTTGGGATACAACTTTGAGGTGCTTCCCCTTAGGTAACAACTGGTTTGTATTGTACTGATTGTCCTTGATTGGCTTTTACAATAGATATCTACACAACTACTCAACTATAGGTGAGTTAAAAGGTGTAACTGAGTGCAATTCAGGTGTTTGTTTATGTTTACACCTTCTGCAGGAATTAAAAAAAAAAATGCTCATCAAAATCCAGAAATGATTTTATCTCATGCATTTAACTTATATACATTAAGTTGATGCCAGACATTAAAACTTTCCAAACTGCACAGGTAAGTCTGTACACAGAGTAGATGTTTTTTTAGAGTTAAATACGACCATATTTGTCTATTTGTTAGGATGAATTAACCTTAAAATCTGTATCAGGCATATATTGCAAGGCTCGTCATACTTTCAAATGCAGGTTGATAATCATAAATCATTGAGGATATATTTACGGATGCCTATGTTTCGATTTCTATTGGTCAACATTACTTTATATCAGGTTGTTTCATATTTCACAATATCCTTAGATTGAGCTCCATACTATTATTTGTCTATTCAAGACCTTCACAATTGGAACTTTTGGTCCTCGGCGATCTTCAGCTTTGTACTTGCTACGGTTTTCAAACTTTTTACATCTGAGCATAGTTTTGTGTGGACGTGGCGCGCGTCTGGCATATACAAATATGCTTTAACATGTTACCTTTTGATGGCTATTATTCGTTTGTCTCTGTCCTATATTTTCTCTCATTTATTTGTTTATTTATTGTGTCGTGTAATGTTGTCATTTTAATGTTATAATTAACATTTCCATTGAAACGGGAGGTTTGGCATGCCACAAAACCAGGTTCAACCCACCATTTTTTTCATAAAATACCCTGTACCAAGTCAGGAAAATGGCCATTGTTACATTATAGTTCGTGTAAGTTCACCAATCAACAACTATAGATGATTTCTAACAGAAAATGCATAAACAATTTTAAAAATATGGATGAAAGGAGTGTCAACGTTCAGTGTCAAATTAAATGCCTATTAAACACATGCTTATGTTAATGCCTTTTATCCTGCAAACGTCCTTTTTACTATATAAAATACAGGATGGTATATAAAACCAGGTTCAATCATAAAAAAATGCCTGTACCAGGTCATGAATATGTCAGTTGTTATTTATTCGTTTGCTGTGTTGGAGCTTTTGATTTTACCATTTGATAAAGGACTTTTTGTTTTCAATTTTCCTTGGAGTTCAGTTTTTATGCTTTTCATATAACATGAACAGATATAAATGTATTCTAGACTGCTTTAGTCCTCGTGAATCCTGCCGCAGTTGCGCGCGATAGGTATGTTCAAATTACGTTTTGCTTAACAGTTCAATATGGGTCCTCATTGTGGTCCGCTTTTAAGTCATGTCCATTTAATTCAACACGGATAAGGATGCAGAAAAACATACGTTTAAGCTCAATGTTAAATTGTAAGATAAAAATAATATTCTTACAGTGTAGAAAAATAAAAAAAAAAATACTTATACTCGCTACGGATGAGGAAAAAGCTCGGCGAACCTCGCTTTTCTCTATGTTTAGAGATCCATGTAAAAAAAATTCGAAAAAGTTGTCTTTTATAAATGGAAGACATATTTGTTGTCAAGAAGACATTCTTTTGATTTAAATAATTAATAAAAGTGTTTTTCTATATATTTGTTTTTTCTCAATTTCATGTCTGTTTGAAATTTGCAACTGACTTTTTAAAAGTAATCTTGAATTTCATTCTTTTAACAGTTTTTATTTACTTCAAGTTTTTAGCTGACAACTGTACTGTAAGATTGATTGATTGATTGCTGTTTGCTTAATGTCCAGTGGCAAGTGTACTGTAAGATTACCTAATTATATCTTTTATTTTTTGAGGTTTTGGTGTTTTATTGAAACCATATACATCTCTTTTACATTCAAAATTAACAAACGATCGGCACTCTGTATGCATGGTCTTAATAGAATGTAACACGGATTGAAATATTTCACTTTCATTGCAATTGATATTTAAGTTTTCGTATTTAAAAATAAATATTTTTAATGGTTGACTGAAACAGAAATAATCGATATATGCCATTTAAATATAACCTGATACCTGGATCATGTTTGAACACGTATAATTTACTTCCTTGTAAGCTAACACAAGGAAAAGAGATAGAAACATACAAACAAATCTTGTGTCAAAGAGGTATGTCATTGTAAACATTCATATAATATTCTTTTATGGCACGACATATTGTATTAACGTCATGTTTAAATTTCATATGAAAAACAGGCGAAAAAAGGGGGACAGGAGCAAACATCAAATACTAATTTTTAACTTTGTGCTACCAAATCGCTACTGTAAAACATTGTAAAACTCATGTCATTTTTTTGCTGTGTAATTTCTGTTCCCTTCATGCTATTGAAGGCATAAAACTATAAGAAATAGAATGTGTACAAAAAATATGTTAAGGATACAATGTTCACACTAGGGTTATATTAATATTTGTAGACGGAAAGGTCAAAGGACAATAACTCTTTTCCTGTACCTCTAGTGTTAGCAAAGAAATTGAAGGACAAACATATTAAATAAACAAGACCACCGACCCTATTTCTACATTTAATATGATAAATAATATTTACTTGACCAACACAATATTGTACACGAGAGTGGTCAAGGTCATAAGAATCTTTCCAGACCACCATACATTGATATTACTGACCAAAATCATTTACTTCTCATAAATGGTTAAACTGACCTCATTACAAACCTTACACGACATTTCCATTCTGTGTACTATGACGGTGGGGACAAGTTGATATACTCTGTGGAAAAGAAAATTACTTATGCTGGTACAAATGCATACCAAGTAGTATTCATCTTAGTTGATCTACGCCACAAATGTAAACTGTGCAAAAGTCTCAATATAAGTCCATATATCATGACTGAGAGGTAGGCCAACTAGTCTCTATGAGATGAGAGATGCTAATACTACTGCAACTGCATGCAAAGTACCATTGTTTGAGTATTGTTGGTTTCCCTTAAACTGGCCAAACATGAACTTTAAAATTAAACTTATGAAAACGTTTCAAACATAGTAGATGATGACTGATGGGCAAGGTAAAAAAAATCGACGAAAAAACTGAGACTTTATAACAAACTATTTCTGGTAAAAAAGTCACAAAATTCATCTCTATCATTATCTTAGTTTTGCAGTGTATAACCCTAAAACATAAGTATGATTTACTGTCCGTGATAGGTTAAACTTTTGGTCCTATTTAGTTTTATCAGCTCTTCTTATGTTCTTTAGTTAATGGCTGAACTAATAACACTATGTAAATCAAGCAGAATATATAACTTTTTTATTTGTTGAAGTTATGGCATCCAGTACACCTATACCATGTGGACCTTGTTACAAAGGAAACATAAACATTGAAGCTGACATCTGGTGTTATAACTGTGTGGAAGGATTATGCTCAATGTGTTTAAGTCATCATGAAAGATCCAATGGAACATATGATCATAAGACCACTGATGTTACAAGTTATAAACCATCCATCCCTGCTTTCAAAACAGAATGTGACAAACATTATGAACAGTTCAACTTGTACTGTACGAATCATTTAATGCCTTGTTGTGATGACTGTATTTCTACTAGTCATTCAAAATGTACAGGAATAAAAAGTTTAACAAGTGTAGTGCAGAAAACTAACATTGAAAAGTCAAAGGAATCTGTAGAGACAGACATTAGTTCTATGTTGAAATTTCTGGACAAATTAGTGAACACCAAATCAAAGAATATCAAAACAGGAGAACATACATATTTAGGTATAAAGAAATCAGTTAAACAAATTAGAAAGGAAATAAACAAACATTTAGACCACATGGAAAAGAAGTTATGCCAAGAAACAGATACAACATGGAAAAAAGAAAAATCGAAAGCATCCGATTTCATTTCTGAAATTGAAGGGAAAAGAGAGAAATTGAAAGTAATACGAGAAAATATATATAAAATCAATGAAAATAAAACTTCAAAACTCCAATCATTTCTAGGTGTAAATCAGATTGAACAACAAGTACAACAATTTCAAAGGTATATTAATGACCTTGAAAATGATGAAAGGGCTAAAGCAGTTGATTTCACCATGAAACTAAATGATGAGATAGAAAGTATACTGGGTAAATTAGAATCAATAAAGTCCTTAGGAGAAATAATGATTTTAAAGACAGACATTGATTTAAACATAGATAGAGTATCAAGAGAACAATATAACATAAACAGCATGACCATGCATATTCGGAAAAATATAAAGACCAACATTGGGTTGTTCATTAGTGACATGATTTGTTTGATGGATGGAAGATTAATTGTAGTGAATAAAGATAAAATTAATCTTCTTACTGCTGATGGGAAATTTGAGAAACATTTACCAATACCTGGTAAAGCCTGGAATGTTACACAGATCGATAATGCTATGATTGCCATAAGTTATCCTTCCGAGAAAGTCATTAAGATCTTCAATATGAAGAAGGAAACTGTAACCAAAGTTATCAAACTAGACAAAACAAGCTTGGGTTTATCATTCTTCAATAATTCTTTAGCTGTAGGTTCAAAGGGTCAGAGTTGTGGTGAAATCGATATTATTGACCTGGAAGGAAATTTCTTAAAGTCAATACAAGTTGAATCTGGCCTTTATAACCTTGTTTATTATAATGACAGAATAATTTATATCGACTCAATTGGCAAAGCAGTTACCTGTATTGATGGATCCGGTAAACAGATCTGGCAATACACAGAGGATTTATCGGAGCCAGCAGGACTTTGTGCAGATACATATGGTAACATTATTGTGGCAGAATGGAAATCTAAAAAAATAATAGTAGTATCAAAAGATGGAGTGGATAGTAAAGTACTGATAGATGAAACAGATGGACTAGAGAATCCTTCGAAAATTTGCCTTTGGAATAATGAGTCTTCAGGATTTATTTGTAATTCTAGTGGTACATACCTGGCAAAACTTGATTTATCTTATGTATAACAGATCATGTTTAGAAATATTTGATAAAATACCTATTCTGGAATCTTAAAATACTACCTGCTTTTAAAAACAATATACATATATATAAAGATATATATAGTTCGTCTAAACATGAGCCCAACAATGTCAGATCTGTAAATTTGCTTTCGCAAATTTTGTGTTCTTTCTTAGCCGGGATACGAACTCATACTACTGAGATATCGTGGCTCCACATCGTCTCGCACTGTACCCGTCGTGCTAGACCAATCAAGCACCTATGTTTCACAATAATAAAGCTTTCGGTGGACGGGTGTTATCTTTCCTAGTTTAAATCTACTGTCGTAATACAGTACATGATATATAAGGCATGAGGATGGAATTGTTACTGATCAGCTGAATTGTCTATTGTAAAGGATCCTACAAATTAATGCAAGATTCAGTCACAGATAATTTATTTTAAAATAAAAAAAGAAAAAAGATGTGGTATGATTGCCAATGAGACAACTATCCACAAAAGACCAAAATGACACAGACATTAACAACTATAGGTCACCGTACGGCCTTTAACAATGAAAAAAGCCCATACCGCATAGTCAGCTATAAAAGGCCCCGATCAGTACGTCTGAACCAATGACGACTCTACAACATATTTTATTCATCGGATCACCAGCAGTGATGGTGATACAAGGCTGACAATACATTCTGTATATATAATTCGTCTAAACGTCAGCCCAACAATGTAATATCTGTAAATTTGCTTTCGCAAATTATTTTTTCTTCCCTCGCCGGGATTCGAACTCATATTACTGAGTTTTCGTGACACCAAATCCCCTTGCACTGTACCCGCTAGTCTACGCGACCACCTAGCCATGCCAGAAAATAAGTGGAGGTATCTGAATGCAATTAGAAATATAGTTTCATTTTATTTCATAGAAAATGATATATTGTATTACAAAATGTATTGTTTGAATTTATACATTGTTTTAGCATTATTTAGATATTTATATGGGGGTACAATTATTACAGGAATACTTCATGTCTGCATACGGTGATCATGATGATCATTGTTAGAATATATTTGTTGAATATTGATTAAAATAGATACAAGTAAAGTCTTTGAAAATGCAAATAAATTCAGAATTGCCAGACTACAAAGTATTTGAGGATATAGACTGGAATAGAATTCAGATTCACTATTACTGTGTATTCATTTATTTTCGTGGTCAATGGTAAAGTTGACATTTCAATTCATGGTTAACCTTTTCGACAGAAATTGGTAGCCCACGATGAATAATGAATTCATAGTATACTACCTTCAGCTACAAAGTGATTCAAAGTGTGTGGAACCCAAGGTGGTGCCTTTCTCAAGCTGTTTATGCCATCTTCACACTTAACATGGCAGTGCACTGATTAATACTTAAGTCGGAGAGTATGATTTGTTTATGGGATTTAAGTTTATATCAGTGTGTTATGTTTATTTTTTTTTTATTGAGTACGACCATTTGTAAATGACTTTTTTTTATGTTTTGCTGTCAAACCACTATCCCAGTATCAGGAAGGTTTGAGTGCGCACAAACTATTTTGACACGAACCATTCTTTATTGATGGTCCTAAGTAAGGACCTGGTATTCAACAATTGTTGTTGTTTCATGTCTGCCGTATTCGTTTTTCATAAATTGTATTGTTTTATTAAAGGTAGTCACTTTTATCTTTTGCATTGTATCACATTTTGTTTATGGTTAGGCATTTAGCACCTCGTGATGTGGTTTACCATCTTTGCCGCAAGTTTATTGTTTTCTACTTGGTATTAAATTAATATAGAGATCCATTTTGTTATACACTGTGATCAATTTATTTCGCAATCGTCAGTGGCAGTCAACAAGGTTTGAGAACATCAATTGTTCGACCTGTTAGTTAAATGCGTTTTAAAAAAATATATTTTGCACTCTTTTGTAGATGTTAGCAATGTTCGGCGATTGTCAGCCTTCAAAGATGAAAAATTCCCATACCATATAGTCGGCTATAATAGGCACAAATATGAAAATTTTTAAACAATCCAATTGAGATATTAATCTAATGGCTTAATTCAAAACAAAACCATTTATGAAAAACACGTATGACACACATGAACCAACGACAACCACTGACCTACAGGCCTCTGATTTTGAACAGGCAAATAAAGAATGTAGCAGGATTAAACATGTTTGTGAGCGCTCAATCCTCCCCTACTCCAGGACAGTGGTAAAACAGACAAACACATCACGATAAACTATAACGAGAGTGCACAAGCTTAAATTCCTCGTCTGTTTAATGCGGACAATTGATTGTATGTCGATTATCCTAATATAGAACAACAAACTTAACATGCGCCAATAAAATGAGGTCAAGGTCAGATAAACCAAACCCGAAATTCATGTACACCTAAAAATCTTTACATACACTTGACATGTTGCTTATAGTTTCTTAGAAGTGAATTAACTAGAAAACTAAACTGATCAATGAACCATGCAAATCAGGTTAAGGTAAGATTATACTTGCCAGACAGACACCTCATAACCATTTTATGCATTACATATAGTTAACATAGTATAGTATCTAAATTCTAGAGGATATTGGTGTGTAAATCAGGGCCCTTTCCCTCGAATTAATCGCCCCGGTTTACACATCAATAACCTCTAGAAGAACATATTGAGAGCAATACAACAAGAATAATCAGATGTTAACATTATATTTCTTAACATTCAAGTTTTGTGTAAATGCATCAATTGATGTCATATCGTGTTTGACTTAAGGTATTAACTGTTTTGAAACTACCAAGGCTTAGGAGATTTTCTTAAAAGGAGAGATTGTTTATCAAAGAATGACAGTACAAATTGCTCACAAGAAAATAATATATCACCTTTGCGGATATACTAGTATCAATTTTTTTTTACATCATACTGCTTCAGTACAAATTACAATAAAAGGAATCACATCTTTTATCTAATATCTTTATACAGCAAATACTTAGAAAATATTCTTTTAACATAAATAGTTATCAAAACTAGGTCTAGGATCATATGTTCAGACTTTTATTCCTCTTTTGAACAGAGAAAGGAAAACACTTTGCACTAATAATTTTATAGCTACAACAACCATGTATCATCACTAATGATACCTTGAAAGTTTGTATTTGAAAACCACTTTTTGGCTATTTCCTTGCGGCCAGTTTTTATTGGTGGAGGAAAGCGGAGTGCCTGGAGAAAACCACCGACCTTCGATAGCAAAAACTAACAATCCTAGTTAATCAACATTGAAGTCGAGTGCAATGGCACGAGCGAGGTTTAAGCTCACAACCTCAGTGTTGAATGGCTAGTGATTACAGTAGTAGAACTGCTAAGACCATTTCGCTACCATGCCCCTTCATCACATATGAATCTAATTTTCAAATAAATGTTTTGTATGAATTAGAAAATTATTGTCATATTTTGCTGTTTTTGAGTCAAACGGTGATGGAGGTTTGTCTGACAAATGAACAATATAGTTTTTCAGCCAAAATTCAGCACTCTTCGATTTTGCCTTTGTGAATTCATCAAGGATTTATAAGACATTCATATGAATTCAAAAGAGAGTAAAACCATAAGGGTCAAACAGGCAGGACAACATCCAGTCAGAAAATGAAAATTGTTTTCATGAACAATGAAGTTACAAAATTTTGGAAATCATTTTGAAGGTCAGCAGTGCATTTTTTCATGCATATCTCTGATTCTTTGATTTTTGTATATACGAATGGTCCTTATTGGTTTTATTATTTCTTCTGACATTTAATTAGTTTATGGCTAAACTATAAGAACTTTGTGAGGAAAGTTGAATAATGTTTTTATTTGTTCAGGTCAAGGCATCCAGTAAACCTTTACTTTGTGGACCTTGTGAAAAGAAAAGTGAACACTAAAGCTGATATCTGGTGTTTCAACTGTGATGATTATGTTCAACATGTTTAAGTCATCACAAAAGATCCACAGGAACACATGATCATACGACTATTGATATTAAAAGTTATAAATCCAACCCAGCTATCAAAACAGAATGGGTAAAACATGGTCAACAACTTAACTTGTACTGCGACGGTCATTTAATGCCTTGCTGTGATCAATGTATTTCTAATAGTCATTCTAATAATAAAAAGTTTAACAAGTGAAATGGAAAAAACTAACATTGAAAAATCAATGAAATCTGTAGAGACATACATAAGTTCTATCATGTATTTTTTGGAAAAATTAGTGAACACAAAATCAAAAAATATCAAAACAGGAGAACAAAAGACTTTTTAAGTATTAATGAATCAGTTAAAGAAATTCATGAAATTAGAACAGAAATAAACAATCATTTAGACCACATGGAAAAGGAGTTATGCCAAGAAGCAGATAACATTTGGAATCAAGAAAAATCTAAAGCAATCGATTTTTTTTTATCTGAAATTGAAAGGAAAAGAGAAAACTTGGAAGTTATAAAAGAAAAATGCACATACAATCACAAAACATGATAATTCAAAACTTCAATCATTTCTAGGTGTACATCAGATTGAACAACAAGTTCATGAATTTCAAAGTTATATTGATAATCTTGAAAATGATGAGAGGGCCAAAGAAATTGATCTTAAAATGGACACAAATGATGAGATAGGTAGTATACGAACAATATTAGGATCATTAAAGTCCTCTGGAGAAGTAATGATTGTAAAAAAAAAGACATGGATTTAGACATAGAAATGGAAGTGAAGAAGGAAGCACAAATAGTATCAAGAGATCAATATAGTATAAACAACATGACCATGAATATTGAACCAAAGTTAGAGACAGGCATGGGGAATTTGATTACTGACATAATTTGTTTGAAGAGTGGACACGTTATTTTAGTGGAACATCTTACAAAAGTTTACCTTTTTACTGCTGATGGCATATTTGAGAAACGTTTAAAAATACCTGGTGAAGCCTTGGGTGTTACACAAATCAACGAGAACAGTATTGTCATAAGTTATCCTCATGAGAAAGTCATTAAGATCTTCAATATGGAGAAGGATGCAGTAACCAAAGTTATCCAACTAGACAAAACATTCTATGGTTTATCATTCTGCAATAGTTCTCTAGCTGTAGGTGTGGGTGAATATTTTGGTGGTAGTGAAATCAATATTATAATCTTAGAAGGAAATACAAAGAAGTCAGTGCAAGTTCAAAGTAAATGTGCCATCAATCACCTTGTTTACCATAACGACAGAATAATGTACAGTGACGTATTTGGCAGAGCAATCACCTGTATTGATGGATCAGGTAAACATATCTGGCAATATCATCTAAGTATATATAGACCAATGGGACTTTCTATAGATGTTTATGGTAACGCTATCGTGGCAAACAATGACTATGATACAATAATAGTAATATCTATAGATGGACTGGAGAGTAAAAAACTGATCAGTGAAGACGATGGAGTAAAATATCCTCAGTGTATTTGTTTAAAAATATGAGTCTTCAGGATATATTTGTAACAGTAATGGTACATATATCTAACAAAGTTTGATTTATTTTATGGATACTGAATGTCAATATAAGTGCAAGTAAAAAGCGCAGATATTTGAATGTGAAAGGACATACAGCGCTTTTTTATGTCGTAAAAATTTGTTCAGGTGTATTGTCACAATAGTTATCAATAGTACCAGAATTATAATTTTATACGCCAGACGCGCGTTTCGTCTACATAAGACTCATCAGTGACGCTCATATCAAAATAGTTAAAAACGCATTGATTTGATTTGATTTAGTTTGTGCTTTAACGCCACTTTTAAGAACTGATTTTGTGCTATTTCGTGACGGCAAGTATATATTTATGAATGAAGCTCGCTTGCCCGTAGAAAACCACCCACCTTGGATAATAAATTTGACAATCCTTGTCATTCAAGATTGGAGTCGAGTGCACCGGCACGACCGATATTTGAACTTATAACCTGAGTTGTAACAACTTAGACCACTCAGCCACGAAGGCCCCTTGCAAATGTATTGTTTATAGCTATTTACAGACAATTTTACATACCGGACATAGCTATATAATATAGTTAATTGTCTAATTGATACCTCAGTTTGATATTAATAAGTATTGCAAGTTTCATTGTAATTAAATGTAATATCAGTAATAGAGCATTTGCATTAATCAAGTATTTGCTGGCGTATCCGTATCGACGTATCGTAGAACACGTATATGAGGAAAGGATAAATTAAGTCAAGTTGGTCCCGATGAAAATATTATATAATGCATTTTATTTTAATTGAGATCGGGGTAAAATCATTATTGTAAACTAATCTGTTCGACACGTATACGTCGATCCGTGCACGTATCCTGATACGTGAATAATGCAAATGCTCTATTTAGTACAAAACTAATCTTAAATCAATCCTAATTCTATCTTATTTTTGAGAAATAGTTTCAGTCATTCAAATGTGACGTCATTTTTGTGCTTTTTTACAATTTCAAATGGGACGTCACTCGGGTGTGTATTTTTTTGTGTTGAATTATGTTGGTTTATGTAATGTATGCGGGTTTTTTTCTGTTATTAGTTAATACTTCAGTTTTATCGTGTATATCTATAATATAGTCATTTTATGAAATTTACTGTTTGCAAAAGCGTAGGTTATTCTATTAAAATACTAAGGATGTTCTTATCCCATGCAGAAAACCGTATTGGGCACTTGAACTGTTGGTCCTTAGTGCTGTTCAACTTGTACTTGTTATGGCTTTCAAACTTTTGTATCTTGGCGTCATTATTTAGTCTTGTGTGGACGAAACGCACTTCTGGCGTATCAAATTTTAAACCTGGTAACTTTTGTTAGATATTATTCGTGTGTCTCTTTGTCCAATATGTTCTTCTATTTATTTGTATTGTAGTCCTGTAATGTTATGTTGTCATTTTAATGTTATATTTAACATTGTCATTAAAGCGGGAGGTTTGGCATGCCACAAAACCAGGTTCAACCAACCATTTGTTTTCTTTAAAAAATGTCCTGTACCAAGTCAGGAATGTGGCCATTGTTATATTATAGTTCGTTTCTGTGTGTGTTACATTTTAACGTTGTGTTTCTGTTGTGTCGTTTGTTTCCTCGTATATTTGAGTGTGAATTCACATTACTATAAGACGTGTCACGATACTTTTCTATCCCAAAGTCATGCATTTAGTTTTGATGTTATATTTGTTATTCTCATCGGATTTTGTCTAATGCTTAATTCTTTTCTGTGTGTGTTACATTTTATTGTTGTGTCGTTGTTCTCCTCTTATATTCAATGTGTTTCCCTCAGTTTTCGTTTGTAACCCGGATTTGGTTTTTGCTATCGATGTATGAGTTTCGAACAGCAGTATACTACTGTTGCCTTTATTTATGAGGTAACAATTATTGCAGATTGCATTAAGTATGGCGTGCGTGTAGGCAGTAATTATGGTTAGAAATTGGATACAAATAATTCGGCTTCATGTCAATGAACTTTGGAGTGCTAGACTATAGGAATACGTGGATAGAGGAATATAAATCGGTTTTACTTTCTTTCAGCTTCAGCTCCTTTAACCAATTTAAAATGGAAAATGGATAAAGCACAAGTTGATGCTGTTTATGACATATTTACACTAAACTCATTGGATGTGTACTAATAGATACTTTACTCTGGGAGTACATTAAAAGTGGGATGAAAGATACCAGAGGGACATTCAATCTCTTCAATCGAAAATAAACTGACAACGCCATGGATAAAAATGAAAAAGACAAACAGACAAACAATAGTACACATGACACAACATATAGAAAGCTAAAGAATAAGCAACACGAATCCCACCAAAAACTAGGGGTGATCTCAGGTGCTCCGGAATGGTAAGCATATCCTGCTCCACATGTGGCACAAGTCGGGTTGCTTATGTGATAACAAAGATGAAGTAATCATCTAATGAAATGTGTGTATATATAGCTTGCCCGTCAGTAACTGCAAGTATTTCTTTGTTAATGTTTGTATCATTGGCACTTTGCTAAGTTTCTTTTGTTTCCTATTCTGACATCACACTGCGTTTTATGATGAGTAGTGCTGTGTGTTTATTTATTCTACATTGGCTAGGGGTGTAGGATGAGGGTTGAGATCTCACTAAACATGTTTAATCCCGCCACATTATTGCGCCTGTCTCAAGTCAGGAGCCTCTGGCCTTTGTAAGTCTTGTATATCTTTATATTTTTAGTTCATTTATATTTTGTGGAGTTTAGTACGACGTCCATTTTCACTGAACTAGTACACATTTTTATTCGGGGGCCAGCTGACCACCTAGGCCTCCGAGTTTGGGATTTTCTCTCTGCGTTGAAGACCAAGCTGGCCTTCGGGTGTTACCTGCTCTTTGATCGGGTTTTTGCCTCTTTGGCATATTTCCCATTTCCATTCTCAATTTTATTTCAGGTATCAGTCATTCTTACAACTAAAGATATAAACCTAAAAAGGAGTTGCCTCTCATTTATGACCGGCAGTTAATAAACAGCTGAAACAAAGTGAATTTATCGGTATGCCAGTTCAACAGTGCGCTATAGACGGTTGAAATTGGAAATCTCAGGACCTGGATAAAGGATTTGCAGCTGCCCTTACCACTGTTCTGTATATTCATTACAGAACTGTCCATCCACCGCTTGCTCAACCAGCAAGGCACAAGTTAAAATTGGACCCACCTACTAAAGCTGCAGGATGTGATCCATACCAATGGTCAGTTGAAAATGTATCAAACAGCGAAAGTGATCACAGACAATGTATTGCGCACTGCCCTTTTTTACTGCTTTGACAATAATCAGCGTACAGATATTATGCGTGACCTCCAAGGTAATGTAATGAAAGAGACAGCTCTTCAATTAGCTATCAAAAGACTGGCCACCAAAGAAGAGAGCACAAACGCATTGAAATAGACAGAATGACTGAATCACCTGAGTCAAATATCCGGACTTTTTTGGCAAGTCTCAGAGGCCAATTATACCTCTACCACTCCGGGGAAAATTAAAAACGGAAAGTCCCTAATCAAATGGAAAAATCAAAAGCTCAAACACATCAAACGAATGGACAATAACTGTCATTCTTAAACATCACATACTAAATATTCGGTGAACAGCACACGTATGTGCACGTGTGTAGTTTGATCCTCAAAGCCCAACCCAATGCTTCCGGTGAGCATGACACTCCTGCCTTAGGACCATGTATCGTTTGGACATACCATGCAAGACATGTACACCTCTATGACTAAGCTTAAAATAATCACTATGACCGTGGTGGCTGATAAAGGGTGCCAAAATTCAATCATACCTTAACAATCTGCAACTATCTTGGAATAACAGAAAATTATCTCATCCCAGTTAAGATTGTAATGCATGGAGCTATAAAGGAAGATCTTGATGTAATTTGGGCAGTCGTAGTAAACGTCACAACACAATACAGTACCAGCAATGCCTGAAATTATACACAAGAAACTAAAATTAAAAATCATACAAGACTGACAAAGGCCAGAGGCTCCTGACTTGGGACAGATGAAAAAATGCGGCTGGGTTAAACATGTTAAGTACAGATCTTGGAATACTTGCAGTTACTGACACCAAGTTCAAAGCAAATGACATCTAATAATAAGTTAAACAATTTGATGTAAGATAATAACTATGCTATACTATTCGCTTAAAAGTTATCTATCATCTGAAACAAATTTGATCAGTTTATATAACTGTTATCTAAATATTTACTGATTAGTTTGATCACATATAAAAATGTACTATTGGTCGTTCGTATACGCCTACATTTAAGAAAAAAAGAGAAAAGTACATGCAGATGGTGTGAAAGAGAGGTATGTCATTATAATCAATCATTCACTATTTTTATGACAATTTGAAAGGCCATGTGGTGACAAGACATGATATTTGTTTAACTTTACTTTATCGTGGAATTTGAACTTGGCGCTCATCTGCATATATTCAACAATGGCCACTTTTGAGTAAAAAATCCTTATTTAAGGGGAATAACTATTTTAAAGAGTTTACTGACAATTTCAGTCAGGTGGACATGTTTGCAGAGATTATCCTATTGATATTTGTTTCCTTTTTTCTATCTATCTATTATATTTGTTAAGATATTAGCTAAGATGCATAGATTTCAAAATGGTAAAGTCGTTTTGTTCAATATGTTTTTACGTTATTGACTAATACGTTAAAATATATACATTATAAGATAATTATAATCTACAAAGAGCAAAATGATTCAGCACAAAAGGGTCTAGAATAAGTCTGCATGTCTGACATCTCCAATCGACTCTTTATTCGTTTTATTATCTTCAAATAATGTCATTGAAATAAGATGCGCTAATGATAACACAGCTTCTGACAAAATAGCATTTACTTACTATTAGTGGTTCCTCTAATCACAAACATCCATATTTTAATCCAAGCATATGTTTCAAATAAAGTAGATCATGACGGGGGGTCAGGTCCAAAACATCAGCATCTTTGAATGGTTTTCAACTGTGAATTCATTTACGATATATACATGATATATCATAATTATATTTGTTCAATGAGGCCAAGTAGTCAGTTTTTCAGTTCTGGCCTGAAATATTGATATGGTTTATTGCATATTTTTTTTAAATCATTTTACGTTCTGTAGTGTCTCATGCATAGTTGATTTCTTGTCCAGGTTTGCTAATACTTTTGGTCCTTTCTGGTTTTATCAGCCTTTTTTAAATTTGAGCACGACTAGTTAATAGTAAAGCAACACAAATACCAACCTCCGATGAAAATTCAAAACAGAAAGTCCAAAATCAAATGACAAAATCAAAAGCTGAAACAAATCAAACGAATGAATAACATCTGTCATATATATGGAACATGCATTTTTTTTCTTCATAAAAAATGTTAAATTAAACCTGATTATACAGCTAGCTGAATTATAAGAACTTAGTGAAGCAACTTTTGTATTTGTTCAGGTCATGGCATCTAGTATACCTAGACTATGTGGACCATGTCACAAAGGAAAAGAAAACTTTAATGCTGACATCTGGTGTTACGACTGTGATGAAGGATTGTGTGCAACATGCTTTAATAAGTCAGCACAAACGATCCCAAGGGACAAATATTCATACGACCATAGATATAAAAAATTATAAACCATCAAAATGTTCTAGCAATCAAAACAGATTGTGACAAACATGGTCAACAGCTCAACCTGTACTGTCCCAGTCATCTTATGCCTTGCTGTGATGAATGTTTTTCTACAAGTCATTCAAAATGTTCAGGAATAAACAGTTTAAATAGTGTGGTGGAGAAAACCAACATTGAAAAATCGAAGGAGTCTGTAGAGACAGATATAAGTTCTATCTTGTATTTTTTTGAAAAATTAGTCAGAAATAAATCAAAAAACATCAAAACAGGAGAACATAAATATTTAGGTATACAGAAATCAGTTGAAGAAATTAGAATGAAAATAAACCAACATTTAGACCATCTGGAAAAAGAGTTATGCCAAGAAGCAGATACCATTTGGAATCAGGAAAAATTAAAGGCAACTGATTTCATTTCTGAAATTGAAGGGAAAAGGAAAAACTTTAAAGAGATGAAAAACAATTTGCATGCCATCACAGAACATAATACATCGAAACTTCAGTCATTTTTATGTGTACATCGGATTGAACAACAAGTACACCAATTTCAAATGTATGCTGATAATCTGGTAAAAGATGAAAGGACCAAAGAATTTGACATCAGAATGAAACAAAATGGTGAGATAGAAACTATACTAAGTGAATTAGAATCGATAAAGTCCTTAGGAGAAGTAATGTTTGTCAACACAGAAATAGATTTAAATAGAAAAACATCAGTTAAGAGGAAAGCACAAGTAGAATCAATAGAACATTCCAACATACACAACATGAAAATGAATATTGAGACTAAGATAAAGACCAACATCGGTGAATGGATAAGCGGCATTATGTGTTTGATAGATGGAAGAGTAATTGTAGTGAAAGGTGGTAAAGTTATCCTTTTTACTGCCGATGGAAAAAAAGAAAAACTTTTACCAATACCTGAAGGATCTGAGAGTGTTACACAGATCAATCAGAATACTATTGCCCTGAGTTTTCCTTTTGATAAAACCATTAGAATCTTCAATATGGAGATTGAAAAAGTAACCAAAGTTCTCAAACTAGACGAAACGTGCCTTGGAATATCATTTTCCAATAATTATCTGGCTGTAGGTTTTAATGATGATGAAATCCGTATTATAGACTTGGAAGCAAATACAAAGAATACAATACAAGTTCAAAGTAGATCAGAACTCGATAACCTTGTTTATCATAATGACAGATTAATCTATAGTGACTTGCGTGGTAAAGCAGTTACCTGTATTGACGGATCAGGTAAACAGATCTGGCAATATAAACAAGAGTTGTCTACACCAATGGGACTTTGTACTGCTGTTTACGGTAACATTATTGTAGCAGACCTTGGTTCTGGTAAAATAATAGTAATATCAAATGATGGACAGGATAGTAAAGAACTGATTAGGAAAAAGGATGAACTATATTTTCCTAAAGGTATTTGTGTTAAACATATCGAGTCATCAGGTTATATTTGTGAATACCGTGGTACGTACCTGGTAAAATTTAATTCATCTTATGGATAACCTACACATTCAGGAACCTTATATTACCTGCTTAAGAAGATTATAATCATGGAACCGTAGAAAGTATATATATTTGAATGCTAAAGGAACAGAACCTTTTGGTCATTGTTCATTAAATGGAACAAATGTTTTATTTTCAAATGGAATTTCACAAATTGTGTTGTTGGAAAAAAAAGTAAAATAAAAAACATACCAAAATCCGACGAACATTAACAAACGTGAACTCGCTAAAAGGTCTCACCTCACTTTTTTTACCATCGATTTTATGTTGATTTTCCTAAATAGAAATTCTAATATGACGACCTATTATCGTCAACCAGTATAATCGCGAAATATCTACCTTTAGCGCAATCGCAGTAATACACATGAACGGCTGTTCAGCGTTACGACCTACTTATCATGGACGTCAAGATGGTTACTTATTCCTTATTCGTTACTTATTCCCTATTCCCTATTCGTAACCTATTCGTTACTTATTCCCTATTCCCTATTCCCTATTCGTTACCTATTCGTTACTTGTTCATATTCCCTATTCGTTACATATTCGTTGCTTATTCCATATTCCTTACCTATTCGTTACTTAATCCTTATTCCCTATTCGTTACTTATTCCTATTCCCTATTCATTACCTATTCGTTATTTATTCCTATTCTCTATTCATTACCTATTCCTTACTTACTCCCTATTCCCTAGTCGTTACCTATTAGTTACTTCTTCCTTATTACCTATTCGTTACCTATTCGATACTTATTCCTTATTCCCTATTCGTTACCTTTTCGTTACTTATTCCTTATTCAGTACCTATTCGTTACTAATTCCTTATTACCTATTCGTTACTTATCACTTATTTCTTATTCGTTACTTATTCGATTTTTGATATCCTTCCCCCTTTTTAATTGTTTATATTCTTATCTCTGGTTATAGTTCTAAATTTGTTGAGGTAAAATTACCTTTTTTTTACCTATATATATGTGTTTGTTCTCCACCGATCAAGTTGCTTTATGTTAGATACTTATTAGTTTCTTATTTGTTTTTTTATACGTTCTACCTTTTAAATGTTAAATGAAGATCTGGATCTTGGTTCGAAAAGGTGAAAATCACCTTTTAGCGCTTGTATAAAAATGGAGATGTGGTATGATCGCCAATGAGACAACTTCTCATAATAGACCAAAATGACACAGAAATTAACAACTATAGGTCACGATACGGCTTTCAACAATAAGCAAAGCCCATATCGCATAGTCAGCTATAAAACATGTTAGCGGGGTGTATATGGTATCGGAGCTTGACTAATACCTTGTTTATACACGCGTATTATACTTTGCACACAGGGTATCAATGTAGCGCTGAAACGTGTACATATGCGCTTATAGTTTTTTTTCACCTCAGAGAATACAGAATTACCGCCAGAGACATGAAAGCAATCGATAATCGATTTATTTCAAGGTGTAACGTATACCTGGCGTATTAAAAGCGAATAAGGAACGAATAAATAACAGGGTATCAGTCGTGCGCTGAAACGGGTACATATGTTCTATTAGGGTTATTTCACCTCTAAGAACCGACAGTTACCACCAGAGACACACAAATATTTCTTTTTTTTAAGTGCAACGCATAACACACGTTTTATAAGTGAATAAGGAACGAATAAGTAACAGGGTATCAGTGTAGCGCTGAAACAGGTACATATGCGCTAATAGTTTTTTTTACCTCAGAGAATACATAATTACCGCCAGAGACATGAAAGCAATCGATAATCGATTTATTTCAAGATGCAACGTATACCACGCGTATTAAAAGCGAATAAGGAACGAAAAAATAACAGGGTATCAGTCGTGCGCTGAAACGGGTACATATGTTCTATTAGGTTTATTTCACCTTTAAGAACCGACAGTTACCACCAGAGACACAAAAATATTTCTTTTTTAAAGTGCAACACATAACACACGTTTTATAAGCGAGTAAGGAACGAATAAGTAACAGGGTATCAGTGTAGCGCTGAAACGAGTACATATGCGCTAATAGGATTTTTTCACCTCAGAGAACACATAATTACCGCCAGAGACATGAAAGCTATCGATAATCGATTTATTTCAAGGTGCAACGTATACCAGGCGTATTAAAAGCGAATAAGGAACGAATAAATAACAGGGTATCAGTCGTGCGCTGAAACGGGTACATATGTTCTATTAGGGTTATTTCACCTGTAAGAACCGACAGTTACCACCAGAGACACAAAAATATTTCTTTTTTAAAGTGCAACACATAACACACGTTTTATAAGCGAGTAAGGAACGAATAAGTAACAGGGTATCAGTGTAGCGCTGAAACGAGTACATATGCGCTAATAGGATTTTTTCACCTCAGAGAACACATAATTACCGCCAGAGACATGAAAGCTATCGATAATCGATTTATTTCAAGGTGCAACGTATACCAGGCGTATTAAAAGCGAATAAGAAACGAATAAATAACAGGGTATCAGTCGTGCGCTGAAACGGGTACATATGTTCTATTAGGGTTATTTCACCTCTAAGAACCGACAGTTACCACCAGAGACACCCAATATTTCGTTTTTTTGAAAGTGCAACGCATAACACACGTTTTATAAGCGAATAAGGAACGAATAAGTAACAGGGTATCAGTGTAGCGCTGAAACAGGTACATATGCGCTAATAGTTTTTTTTCACCTCAGAGAATACATAATTACCGCCAGAGACATGAAAGCAATCGATAATCGATTTATTTCAAGATGCAACGTATACCACGCGTATTAAAAGCGAATAAGGAACGAATAAATAACAGGGTATCAGTCGTGCGCTGAAACGGGTACATATGTTCTATTAGGGTCATTTCACCTCTGAGAACCGACAGTTACCACCAGCAACACACAAATATTTCTTTTTTTTAAAGTGCAACACATAACACACGTTTTATAAGCGAATAAGGAACGAATAAGTAACAGGGTATCAGTGTAGCGCTGAAACAGGTACATATGCGCTAATAGTTTTTTTTCACCTCAGAGAATACATAATTACCGCCAGAGACATGAAAGCAATCGATAATCGATTTATTTCAAGATGCAACGTATACCACGCGTATTAAAAGCGAATAAGGAACGAATAAATAACAGGGTATCAGTCGTGCGCTGAAACGGGTACATATGTTCTATTAGGGTTATTTCACCTGTAAGAACCGACAGTTACCACCAGAGACACAAAAATATTTCTTTTTTAAAGTGCAACACATAACACACGTTTTATAAGCGAGTAAGGAACGAATAAGTAACAGGGTATCAGTGTAGCGCTGAAACGAGTACATATGCGCTAATAGGATTTTTTCACCTCAGAGAACACATAATTACCACCAGAGACATGAAAGCTATCGATAATCGATTTTTTTCAAAGTGCAACGTTTACCACGCGTATTAAAAGCGAATAAGGAACGAATAAGTAACAGGTTATTAACCGAGCGCTGGAACGGGTACCTACGCGCTAATATTTCACCTGTAATAACCGGCAGTAACCACCAGAGACACAAAATATTTCTTTTTAAAATTGGAACATATAACACACGTTTTATACGCGATAAAGGAACGAATAAGTAACAGTGTAGCGCTGAAACGGGTACATAGGCGCTGATAGGGTTTGTTCCCCTCTTAGAACAGATAGGTACCACCAGAGACAAGAAAACAATTGAAAATCATTTTCTAAAAGGTGCAACGTATAACAAACGTATGAGACGTATGAGATGCGAATAAGAAACGAATAAGTAACAGGGTAACAGTCGAGCGCTGAAACGGGTTCATACGCGCTTATACGGTTAAATCACCCCTTAGAACCAAAATTTAACACCAGTGACAAGAAAACAATTTTTTTTTTAAATGTGCAACGAATAACACACGTATTATACTCAAATAAGGAACGAAAAAGCAACAAGGTATCAGTCGAGCGCTGAAACTGCTACATACGCGCTGATAGGGTTATATCACCTCTTAGAAACGAAATCTACCACTAGAAACAAGAAAACAATTTAAATCCTTTTTTTAAAAGGTGCAACGTATACCACGCGTATTAAAAGCGATTAAGGAACGAATAAGTAACAGGGTATAAACCGAGCGCTGGAACGGGTACATACGCGCTAATAGGGTTATTTTTAATCTCTAAGAACACATAGTTAATACCGACAGAGACAAGAACGCAATTGAAAATCATTTTCTAAAAGGTGCAACGTATAATACGCGTGTTATAAACAATGTATTAGTCGAGCTCCGAAACGATATACACCCCGCTAACATGTTTCATAGCTGACCATGCGGTATGGGCTTTGCTAATTGTTGAAGGCCGTATTGTGACCTATAGTTGTTAATTTCTGTGTCACTTTGGTCTATTGTGGGGAGTTGTCTCATTGGCGATCATACCACATCTTCATTTTTATACAAGCGCTAAAAGGTAAGTTCACCTCTTCGAACCAAGAACCAGATTTTCAAACATACGAATATAAAACATTTAAAAGGTAGAACGTATAAAAACAAATAAGAAACTAATAAGTATCTAACATAAAGCAACTTGATCGGTGGAGAACAAACACATATATATAGGTAAAAAAGGGTAATTTTACCTCAACAAATTTAGAACTATAACCAAAGATGAGAATATAAACAATTAAAAAGGGGGAAGGATATCAAAAATCGAATAAGTAACGAATAAGGAATAAGTAATAAGTAACGAATAGGTAATAAGGAATAAGTAACGAATAGGTAACGAATCAAGAATAAGGAATAGGGAATAAGGAATAAATAACAAATAGGTAACGAATAGGGAATAAGGAATAAGTAACGAATAGGTAACGAATGGGGAATAGGGAATAAGAAACGAATTGGTAATAGGGAATAAGTAACGAATAGGTAACGAATAGGGAATAGGGAATAAGTAACGAATAGGGAATAGGGAATAAGTAACGAATAAGGAATAAGTAACTTGACGTCCTTTTACTTATCTATACTACCAGATATTCTCAATTTCCGACATCAAAACCCCTAGTTTACGTAGGCCAAGATTCAGACACAATATATACATCTCTATTCTACAGCAGAAAAAACCCAACAAATACGTCCATTTCAACTTATTTTTATTCCTAAATATAAAGTATCACATGATATAACATGATCCAAAAAATGAAGTTAAGGTCAGATAAACCAAAGCAGAAAAACATCGAATTTAGTTGACCTATTGCTTAGGGTAAACGATTAACAGAAAAAGCACGCTAAATTTATATTCACAAATGAACCATGCAAATGAGATCAAGGTCATGTCCTACACGACCGACTTGTACAACTTATAATAATTTCATTCCTTAGAGATAGTTCACCTTTTGGATCCACGAAACAAATTTTATACTGCACTCGTTCTATTTGAGCAGTCAAAATGCGTTGATTGTATATTTCTATGTCATACACAGTCACTGACACGATATCACTTTTCCTCATAAATGTTTAAATAGAAGTTGCCGAAACCAGTGGCGGATCCAGAATTGTTCACAAGTGGGTGCCCACTGACTGCCTAAAAGTTGGCGGATCCAGAATTTTTCACAAGTGGGTGCCCCCTGACTGCCTAATAGTTAATAGACAATAACAGTGCATTGACTTGACATATCAACGATATAAGGATTCGGACCAAAACAGGAAATAGCTCAGCAGAGCTTAGCATTTCCCCATTTAAGCCTCATCCTTATATCGTTGATCTGTCAAGTCAATGCACTGTTATTGTCTATTAACTACGATAAGCCATGCATGCATGGCTCAAGTTAATTGAATGAACTAAATAACATTTCTTTGCCTTGCGTGCATGGCTAACCATCCTAAATTTAGATTTTGATAAAGTTTTCTTCACAAAAGAGGGGCGAAAGAAACCAGAGGGACAGTCAAACTCATAGATCGAAAACTGACAACGCCATTGCTAAAAATGAAAAGACAGACAAATAATAGAACACAACACACAACATAGAAAACTAAAGACTAAGCAGCATGAACCGCACCAAAAACTGGAGGTGATCTCAGGTGCTCCTGAAGGGTAGGCAGATCCTGTTCCACATGTGGCACCCGTCGTGATGCGCATGTTATTACACAACCCGGTAGGTCATATTCGTGAAAAAGGAAGGGGATTGTAGTTACGACATAAGGAACATATCCGATATATCTGTAAAACGGTTATTCCATAACGGTCAACCAACTCGTACAGGCGTCCGTAAAAATTTACGAAGGTGATTTCAACTTCATTATTTGGAACTCTTGGTTTAATAGCCTTCTTGTAAGCAACAGCTAAAGCTCAAGAAAATCATTACAGGACATACAAACCCGGGAATATCGTATCAATTGGAAGATATATACTCCGTATTCAGGCGCTGCTGGAATGTTGCTACATAGAAATGGAAAAATCATAATTGGGAAGCTGAAATCATCTATTTTGTCGAAAAGTTTAGTTTTCAACCGACCCTCATTGTCAATTTCTAGATGAAAGTCAAGATATGAGGCAGACACAACTGTATCAGGTATATCCTTAATCTTTAGTTCGATGGGGTAGATGCTTTCAACATAGTCACCAAAGAGGGGTACAATTGGTTCCCATTGGAATGCCTTGTCTGTTGAAAAACACGTCCTCCAAACGTAACTAATATCAAACGTCAATCAAGAAATCAAGCATCTTGATAATGTCATAAATTTCGTATCAATTTTCCAGTATTCAAAATTTAAACATTCCTTATCAAGAATCAAATGGAAAAATCAAAGGCTCAAACACATCATACAAATGGATATCTAAGGACTTGATTCAGGCATTTCATTTCGTAGATATTGGATGTAAATGATTCTGTGGAAAGTTAGACTGCAGGTATATGTTCTTCTGATATATATAGAATAATAGGTAGTTTCGTTTTTGATACTGACTATATCATGTGGAATATCTAGACGAGCCCGTTAGGGCGAGTTAAGATATTTCACATGATATAGTCAGTATCAAAAACGAAACTACCTATTATTCTGTTTATCGGTAATTATAAGGTCACACAATGTATTGCCTAATATTTTCAGTGATACAGCCGGTACGTTGATACTCGAAAATATTAGGCAGTAAGATCAAAGGGAAAATATACGAATTACCGATAATATGTATGATTGCATTATACTTTTCCCTACAGGGAGGGATAGTGAAAAGTAAAATCACAAAAATACTGAATTTCGAGGAAAATTAAACTAGAGGCTCTAAAGAGCTGGTATCGCTCACCTTGGTCTATGTGCATACTTAACAAAGGACACAGATGGATTCATAACAAAATTGTGTTTTTGTGATGGTGATATGTTTGTAGATCATACTTTACTGAACATTCTTGCTGCTTGCAATTATCTCTATAATGAACTTGGCCCAGAAGTTACAGTATATAATGTTAGTGAAGATTTACAAATTTTAAATTGTTTAAAATTGACTATAAAGGGCAATAATTCCTTAAGGGGTCAACTGACCTTTTTGGTAATGATGACTTATTTAGGTTTTACTTTGCTGTACATTATTACTGTTTATAGTTTATCTCTATCTATAATAATATTCATGATAATATCCAAAAACAGCAAAATTTACTTAAAATTACCAATTCAGGGGCAGCAACCTAACAACCGGTTGTCCGATTCATCTGAAAATTTCAGGGCAGATAGATCTTGACCTGATAAACAAGAATGAGATATAACGAGTCCAGAACCAATCCTATCTATATATACCAATACATATTCTTAGTATTTGACTTTATTTCATAATCTATTTTGTTCAATTCAATATTTTATCATAAATATTTGTTGTTTTTTAAGGTGTTTCGGTTAAGGTTTAACTACCAAGGCTTTTCCTCATCAGGTATCCCAAGCCTCTAACTAATAAAATAATCAGTTTCAAAGGTAAAGTTCAAAGCATCCATACGCATAGAATTTTAAAATTCTGCATACCGGGATACTAGAATGAGATATAAGGAGTCCAGAACCAATCCTATATATACCAATACATATTCTTAGTATTTGACTTTATTTCATAATCTATTTTGTTCAATTCAATATTTTATCATAAATATTTGTTGTTTTTTAAGGTGTTTCGGTTAAGGTTTAACTACCAAGGCTTTTCCTTATCAGGTATCCCAAGCCTCTGAATGAGATATAACGAGTCCAGAACCAATCCTATATATACCAATACATATTCTTAGTATTTGACTTTATTTCATAATCTATTTTGTTCAATTCAATATTTTATCATAAATATTTGTTGTTTTTTAAGGTGTTTCGGTTAAGGTTTAACTACCAAGGCTTTTCCTCATCAGGTATCCCAAGCCTCTAACTAATCAAAGCACTGTAAGCGCTGTAGGCAGTTAACCAAAAACCAAGCCAAACATAATTATAAAAACTGTTGCAATGTTGCTTCAATTTTTTTTTAAAGATTTTTAAAAAGAACAAACATTAAACATTCATACATTGTACATTTATGTTCATTTAATGAATTAATCATTAAGGCAAATAATTCATATTTTGTCAAAGTTTTTAAAAGCAACGCATATATCAAGTATATTTTTTTCATGGTCATGAGTCTGCAGTGATACAAGTTTGCAATGATTGCAGTTCTTCTAGTTGATAGTTAACGTTGGTATTAGTTGACTGTTAGTAGTTCAAGTTGACTTTATTACGAGCTTGTAAAAGTATGAATGGACTTGCTTCCCTGGAAAGAAAACTGAGTTTGTGTTCAACAGTACAAAAGTTATGAGACACAAATCAGACAAATGTTTACTACTACAGGGACCAAAGGTGAGGTCTGACTAACCTGTCCATAGTAAATGTAAATGTCCCCCACCTTCACCCCAAGTCTATGATTTCTGAGCTTGGAATAAAATGACAGGTAATTATAAAAACAGTTGGTCAAACATTCTTGGGCTTGAAAGATATGTTTTCTTTAAAATGAGCCATATGAAAATGAAAATTTTTATAGGACCAGAAATAATTCAATTTATAATTAAGGTAAATTCTTTAAACCTACTAATTATTTTCCATCAATAAAATTTTATAATTATCAAAAAAATGATTGTAACATAATGCTGTTACGAAGTCTTCCAAACAAAGCTCCCATAATTATTCATTCCCATGGTCGCCTGAAATTGGACAAGGTCTAGTACACAAACTACACATTGGTTAGGTCTAGCAAAGTGACATGCATATGTGACGCCCATGAGATTGACATTGTATGTCATTCAATCTTTTTGAAATGACAAACAGGAATGAATATGGTTTAGTTTAGGAGTTGGTATTTCAATCTTATACAAGTTCTCAAAACACACACAAGAGGGGGTAGGGTGACCCTAGGGACTACCCTTATATTTCATTTAATGTGTTATCTTGTCCAATACATGAATATATATGGTTTGGGGTGGGGATCTCAACCGTTATCAAGTTTTCAAACAGTTGGGGGTGGGGTGATCCAAGTGACTTCCCCTATATTTCATTTGATTTGTTATATTGTCCAATACATGAATATATATGGTTGAGGGTGGGGATCTCATCTGTTTCTAAGTTATCAAACAGGAGTGGATAGGGTGACCCTAAGGACTCACCCTATATTTCAATTTGATTAGTTCTCATACATGAATATATATGGTTTAATTTAAAGGTGGGGATCTCGACTGTTTCCAATTTCTCAATCAGGAGGGGTGGGGTGACTGCATGCAGGGACTCCCCCTATATTTCATTTAATTTACAGGTGGGGATCCCAAATGTTTCCAAGTTCTTAAACATGAGGGGTAGGGTGACCACAGGAACTTCCCTATATTTCATTTGATTTGTTATATAGTCCCATACATGAGTATATATGGTTAAGGGGTGAGGATCTCAAATTTTTCCAAGTTCTCAAACAGGAGGGTGTACAGTGACCATAGGGACCCCCTTATAATTCATTTGATTTGTAATATTGTCCCATACATAAAAATATATTGTTTAAGATTGTGGATCTCGACCGTTATAAATTCTCAAACAGAAAGGGGTAGAGTGGCCCCACGTACTCCACCTATATTTCATATGATTTGTTATATTGTCCTATACATGAATATATATGGTTTAGGGGTGGGGATCTTGACCGTTACCAAGTTCTCAAACAGGAGGGGTGGGGTGAACCCCAGGGAATCCCCCTATATTTCATTTGATTAGTTATATTGTCCCATACATGAATAAATATGGTTTAGGGTCGAGGATCTCGAATGTTTCCAAGTTCTCAAACAGGAGGGTTTACAGTGACCCTAGGGACCCCCTTATTTTTCCTTTGATTTGTTATATTGTCCCATACATGTATATGTATGGTTTAAGATTGGGGATCTCAACCGTTTTCAAATTCTCAAACTGGACGGGGAAGAGTGGCCCAATGAACTCCACCTATATTTCATATGATTTGTTATATTGTCCCATACATAATATATATGGTTTAGGGGTGGGGATCTCGACCGTTTCCAAGTTCTCAAATAGGAGGGGTGGGGTGACCCGCAGGGAATCTCCCTATATTTCATTTGATTAGTTAAATTGTCCCCTACATGAAGATATATGGTTTAGGGGTGGAGATCTCGACCGTTACCAAGTTCTCAAACAGGAGGGGTGAGTTGACCCCCAGGGACTCCACCTATATTTCATTTGATTATATATATATATTGTCCCATACATGAATAAATATGGTTTAGGGGTGGGGATCTCGACTGTTTCCAAGTTCTAAAACATGGAGGGGTAGGGTGACCCTAGGGACTTCCCCTATATTTCATTTGATTAGTTATTTAGTCTCTGACATACATGAATGTATATGGTTGAGGTGTGGGGATCTCATCCGTTTCAAAGTTATCAAACAGGAGGAGGTAGAGTGGCCCAATGGACTCCACCTATATATCATATGAATTGCTTACATTCAGGTATCATATAATATAGTTGCACTATTTGTGCCTGTCCCGAGTCAGGAACCTGTAATTCAGTGGTTGTCGTTTGTTTATGTGTTACATATTTGTTTTTTGTTATTTTTTTTATATAGATAGGGCCGTTAGTTTTCTCGTTTGAATTGTTTTACATTGTCTTATCGGGGCCTTTTATAGCTGACTATAGTGTATGGGCTTTGCTCCTTGTTGAAGGCCGTACGATGACCTATAGTTGTTAATGTCTGTGTCATTTTGGTCTCTTGTGGATAGTTGTCTCATTGGCAATCATACCACATCTTTTTTTTATATAAGAAACTTCCAGCTATTTTAACTGACCTATCAAAATTGGGAAGAAAAAAATACCCCTTGAAATTGCAGAAATATGTTTAACTTTATAAGCATCTAACATGCATTACCAACATTTATCACTGATAAAGAAAATTTATACTGTTACCAGGAACATATATATTGTCAAATAAACTGTTCCCAGCTGTCACATTGTATTGGATTTTGACATTAAAATTGGTGTACAAAATATTTTCTGCTTTTTCTTTCTTTTACATATATGTTTTGGTTTTCAATTCTAGTGTTTATATTTCTTTACTGTGCAAAGATGTATTTTATCACCTGTCTGGATTTTTTTTTAGTTAATAGCCAAAACCCGGGATTACCCTTATCCGCTTCCGGAATCGGATCCGATATTGTAATTGTCTTCTCGCGGCAGCCATTTTGTTTTCAATGTTGTTTTTGACAGATAGTGAGATACGATTTTACTCGGATTTACACATTATATGTCGGCGATTTTCTGTATAAAGCTAGCGGTTGAACAAATTGAACATCGCTGTCATAAATAGTAATGATGAAAATAAATTTGAGATCGTTTATTAGATCGAAACTTTGGTAAAAACGTTTGCAAAGTTATTTTTTATTTTCTTTCAAGGTCCGTCAGGCATGTCGGGCGTAGCTAGTAACCAAGTAGAAAGTCCGACTGCAAAAAGTGGAATGTCGCAGACCTCGGACATTCGCTAATTTGAACCCCTGCGTCCAAATTGAAAAGATACGAAAATTTCATCTTCTAATTCAAAATTGCCGCCAACAGCGTGATCAGTTGAACTTATATTAATAGACTACTGACGTAGTTGACTACGTATTGACGACAAACAATATTCCTACGACTTTTGCAATTTGGGAAATCTTAACTACTTGTCTTTAGAGATTTACGGCGATTAAATATTTCATACATTTGTTCTTTGACATCTTAGCCAAAAGCTCAGGGGATAATAAACTACATAAGGATTCCTAATGTGCTCTACTTCCTATGTGCAACTTCAAAACTTTTGGGAAAATCGACGATCATTTAAGGTTTTTCTGGTCATATTTTTTGTAATCCAGAATGAAAAGTATGAAAAAACTGTCCAATAAGTTATAAATAACATAGTAGCCAGCTAGATGATAATAATGGCACGTATTTCAGCATTTATTGGGTAGAACACAAATCCAGGGTGCTCGCATAAGGCAGCTTAACTGCCTAATAAAATAATCAGTTTCAAAGTAAAGTTTAAAGCATCCATACGTATAGAATTTAAAAATTCTGCATACCGGGATACGACACCTGGTAACTTTGTATTGATGTATTGTATTCTAAATTAAATCAGTTTATGATTTGATATAACTATTGTCTTTTATGTTGTGATTTGCTCATAGCATATACTGTTGTTCAGGAAATTCAGTGTTTGTTTAATATATAGATTTTTATCCAGAACAACAGTAGATGAATTTTTGTCAGCTTTCTTAATAATTATATTATTATTTGAACGTAAGGTTGTGAGTGCCGCTCTCTCATGTTTAGAAAGATTATTTCTAACTTTGTTTATTTTAAGTCTGCAGATTTCCATCTTTGTGGCAAATAGATAATTTTCTATTGTGTTGTTTGCTAAAGAGGGTTTAAATCCCGATTTGATTCTAAAAGGATGATTGGTGTCCGCATTAGTTTTATCACTAAAGTGATATTTGCATCGCATTTTTCTACCTAGTTCGTCAAAATCTCGTAAGAGATTTTGTTTAATGTATTTTACATCTGGACTGGGAATAAATTTTAATCCCTTTGCAAGAACTAATATTTCATAGTTTGTGAGATTCTCACGTAAAAACACTTCTATATAGTTTAAAGCTTTTTTTACATTTTCATGAAAGTGTTTTGTGCGTTTAAGATGGCCTTTGTTATTATTATGTATACGGAGTTTACTTTTGTATTTTATTAATCGTTTTTTCTTATCCCTTTTTCTGAGAGATCTTTTTCTATTACTCATAGTAATTTATTTGTATAAATTTTTTTTTTGACAAAACAATTTTGTTTGTATAATTATTTCAACTCTAATTGAGAGATGAAATGAATATATATGAAATTCAACTCTATTTGAGAGATGAAATGTATTTTATTAATTCTATTCTATTTGAGAGATGAATTGATTTGTATTTTGTTTAAATCTATTTCAAAAATTATACATTGTATATGTAAACTCTGTTGAAGTGTTTGTTCACTTCTGCGGCAATCAATTTTCTGCAAATATACACCAAGAATTACCACGTGCATACATTAGTCTAAGCCTTAGATTCTGATTGGATATTCCAATGTTCCCACGTCACTCGTAACAAGCAACAAAGTTCGTCATTTGTATTCTCAATCTGATTGGTTGTTCCGTAATTAGTGTAGATCAGTTACTACGTCATCGAGCCATCTAACTCTGGTCATATGTGTGTATTTTATTAGATAATGATTTAACAATTAATTGTTATTAAACTAGTAAGATAAAATATAATGCTAATTAAATTCCTTTATATAAATAAGTAATGCTTTAGACAATACTATTAAATTACGATATTAATATTATCATTCTAAAAATAAATAGAGGTAATTGTGAGACAGATATAATCTATTCATGTAAAGATAAGGGTTGTTGATGAAATTGCACTGTTTGCCCTTGCGTAGTCATGTGTATAATTTATTGATAACAATCCTGCTACGTGTGTATGATACCTGTAAAGTTATGTGATTTTTTTTTGAAGATGTTAATACTTAGATTGTAACTTTCAATGCCCCATTATTGGGGTTGGTCTAACTATTTTGATTTGAAGTAATGAAGATCGATATAGTTATAAACAATACTATACATTTGTTACAATGTTCAGGTGGTCTGTCCCTACAGATAATCAAATTCGATGCGCTTCGTATTATTTTGTATGAAGTAAAGGTGTGATGCTATTAGAAACTGAATGATAGTTACCCATGTCGAATGTAAGTTTCCTGTGATAATGGTTGTAAGAATGATACATTTGGATGTAAATTGTCTGTACGTAATGAATTTGAAGATTATATATTCCGAAACAAATTCCACAGACTTTAATAATGGCATATTTGTAAATACCTTGTTATACAATAATAGCATTTATTAATGCATTTATTTCTTATAATGTTTTAAGAAATATGTACTAAATACATATATGGAGATTACGCATGTCCAGAGACAAGATAATACGAAGGTTTGGAACAACGTGATTGAGGCGGAGGCCTCGTATAAACTTGAATGAGATATAACGAGTCCAGAACCAATCCTATATATACCAATACATATTCTTAGTATTTGACTTTATTTCATAATCTATTTTGTTCAATTCAATATTTTATCATAAATATTTGTTGTTTTTTAAGGTGTTTCGGTTAAGGTTTAACTACCAAGGCTTTTCCTCATCAGGTATCCCAAGCTTTTTTTGTTTAATATATAGATTTTTACTGTTGTTCTGGATAAAAATCTATATATTAAACAAACACTGAATTTCCTGAACAACAGTATATGCTATGAGCAAATCACAACATAAAAGACAATAGTTATATCAAATCATAAACTGATTTAATTTAGAATACAATACATCAATACAAAGTTACCAGGTGTCGTATCCCGGTATGCAGAATTTTTAAATTCTATACGTATGGATGCTTTGAACTTTACTTTGAAACTGATTATTTTATTAGTTAGAGGCTTGGGATACCTGATGAGGAAAAGCCTTGGTAGTTAAACCTTAACCGAAACACCTTAAAAAACAACAAATATTTATGATAAAATATTGAATTGAACAAAATAGATTATGAAATAAAGTCAAATACTAAGAATATGTATTGGTATATATAGGATTGGTTCTGGACTCGTTATATCTCATTCAGAGGCTTGGGATACCTGATAAGGAAAAGCCTTGGTAGTTAAACCTTAACCGAAACACCTTAAAAAACAACAAATATTTATGATAAAATATTGAATTGAACAAAATAGATTATGAAATAAAGTCAAATACTAAGAATATGTATTGGTATATATAGGATTGGTTCTGGACTCCTTATATCTCATTCTAGTATCCCGGTATGCAGAATTTTAAAATTCTATGCGTATGGATGCTTTGAACTTTACTTTGAAACTGATTATTTTATTAGTTAGAGGCTTGGGATACCTGATGAGGAAAAGCCTTGGTAGTTAAACCTTAACCGAAACACCTTAAAAAACAACAAATATTTATGATAAAATATTGAATTGAACAAAATAGATTATGAAATAAAGTCAAATACTAAGAATATGTATTGGTATATATAGGATTGGTTCTGGACTCGTTATATCTCATTCATGATAATATCCAAAAACAGCAAAATTTACTTAAAATTACCAATTCAGGGGCAGCAACCTAACAACCGGTTGTCCGATTCATCTGAAAATTTCATGGCAGATAGATCTTGACCTGATAAACAATTTTACTCCATGTCAGATTTGCTCTTAATGCTTTGGTTTTTGAGTTATAAGCTAAAAACTGCATTTTACCCTCATGTTCTATTTTTAGCCATGGCGGCCATGTTTTTTGATGAAATGGGAATTAAAACACAAACTTTATTCAAGATACCCTAGGAATCAATCAGATGAAGTTTGGTTTGAATTGGTTCAGTAGTTTCAGAGGAGAAGATCTTTGAAATAGTTTACGACGGACGGACAACGACGACGAAGACGACGAACGGACGACAACGGACGCCAAGTGATGGCAAAAGCTCACATTTCCTTTTGGAAAGGTGAGCTAAAAATGGGCAGTTAACTGTCTTTTTCTTTTTTACTTTTTTTAATGAACAAAGTTTAAACCTTTGCATTTCAATAGACAAAGTTAAAACCTATTAACTTTAGCCTTTACCTGCAAACAGACATTTGACTGATACTATAAAGGAAACTTCCTGTCTGTCAACTTAACATTCTGCATCAAAACTAAGCTGGATAGTTTTTTCAATGAACAAAGTTTAAACCTATGCATTTTTTAATGGACAAAGTTTAAAACTATGCATTAGAGTGATCCCAACTTGGTAAATAGTTGAAAAATTACATTTTATGCATTCAAATCACAAAAATAGTAAAAAACTAAATTGTCATTTAAGGGCAATTACTCCAATAAAGAGTAGTTTGACTATATTTACTCTATATTGTCATAAATTTGAAATCCTGTCTTGGTAATCATTTCATACTTCAGAGTTTTCATAGATATCTTTGGTAACGACAGAAATTCTTTCTCAAGACTTTTTCTATTGGAAGAGAGACAACATTCATTCTCATGAGGAGAACTTACAATATATATTTTCTATAAATAATTGTTATATTACTTAGTGTTTTACTAAAAATTACTAAATTTACTAAAGATTATGTCAAGTTTTATTCCCTTTCGTCAGATAGATGATGATGACCATCTTCACAACTACTTTGTTATGACAAAGTTAATGTTTTTAATTGGGAAACAATAAACGAAATCAGAAGAAAAAGAACCCAGAAAAAAGGTGAACAGATCTTTATGTATAAAAAGTGTATATTGTTTTGTTTCATTCCAGTTTTAATATTAAGAAGGTTTGTGTTGACAGACTTTGTGACAGACAGACATACATGACAAAAACAATGTGTCTTCCTCCATATAGAAACTTAGAAACAAAAGATAGTCAAGATGTTTTTGTTTTATTAATTTGCTCCAATAGCTTTCATACGGTTGTAAACAACCTTTTCCTGTTAATTGTTTTAATGGTTAGACACCAAATGATGTGAAAAAATAGTCTGGTATTTGTGATCTTTTTGTGTTGTCAATTGAGCATTGGAGGGATATGAGTTAGGCAGAAATGGTGATTTCAGGTTGAAATTTTCTTTACTTTGTTATTATTTGAAATATCATGTCTAATTTAATATTTCTGGTTGTTGGGTTGTTGCCCTTTTTTTCCTAAACAGTGAGTAAGACATCCAAACATTAAAATTTTTATTCAGTTCATGCAGGCCTTTATTACAAAGATTGAACTCTTTTATTTGTTCCAGGTAACCAAAATAAACATTGTTCCACTATCCTGTTATCTTTACTACTTAAACCAGTTTGATCAGTCAGTTTAAAACATACACATTGTCAATTTTATATACTTTTTGTATGATATCTAGTGAGTATTTTAGGAATTTTCATCTCTTTCTATACCAACAAACTTCAGCTGTTCTGTTGGACCATATCTGTTAAAAACAAAATCATTAGATACTATGAATGCATTCTTTTTTTGGGATTAAGCAAGACAAATATATTGTGTATGTAAAGATTGATTCTTCAATTACATAAATACATAAAGAAAGTTAGAAAATTACATGTTATGGATAATGGTACTGTGAAGTTGGCTAGAAAGGATTTGGAATGAACAATGTATTCACAAAAATAGGTCAGTTTACAGTGAAAGATATCCAAAATAACCAAATGCATGAAAGGTCCTTGTTTTTTGGCATATTTTTTTTATATACAAGTATGTTTCTCCTGTTTGCATTTTGATATTCCTGTAAAAGATGACAATTCCTGCTTCATTTGTGTCGTAAAACTCGATTTTGTTCTTGTTTATATAACACTGACCTTCAGTGTATGGTCATAATTATATTGGTCATCTACAATGTTTTCAATATTTTAAATAAAAACACATTTATAAAAAGATATGTGTTATGATTTTAACAAATCAAGTGTTAAGGAAAGCAGAATTTGTTTATTTTTTTTTATCCATTTGATGATAGTTGTGTCTTGAATGAATTAAAATCTGACCAGGAATGACCCTACAATATTTTCTTGAAAAATGTGGTTATTAATGAAAAATATAGTCACACATAGTCGATTATGATATATGTACCATAATGAACATCATTTTTAAAAAGATATACATACATTTTTAAATTCAAAAACTTTTATTTAAATTTTTATAATATTGTATTTTTAAATATCTAGCTTTTATTAATAAAGATATGATATTAAACTATTATTATAATTAAAGCAGTTAAGATATAATTCTGTTAGCTTAACAACAATACCTATAATCAAAGAAAAGTTCTTCTCCAGCATGTATAGGTCTCTTTCCAAATATACCAATCCTGTGGTCACCATTGACCATCATTACTTTAGCGTAACAGTTTGGATTAACAGAATGATTGGCAAATCTGATTTTGTTCCCTTTCCTGGTAGCATCAACAACAAAGTCTGCAGATAGACACAAGTATTCATGAAATATTTTAAAATCCTTATTAATTATTTTGTAAGCTTTTCAGAAATTCTTCAAATTGGTCTAGATGTGCCTCCCCTCTAAAAAAAAAAAAAAAAAAAAAAAAAAAAACAACAAAAAAAACCAAGAAAACAAGCACACTTGTTTATTTATTTAAAAATGTTAAAAGTACCTATTATAACTAATATTCACATCAAGCTAGCAAGTATGATGTATTTCAAATTCAAATCTGTTTGGATTCATATATACACTATTGCTTTATACTTATAGAACTAACCAAATAAACTCATCATACCAGAACTAAATTTTATATATACGCCAGAAGAGCGTTTCGTCTACAAAAGACTCATCAGTGACGTGCGAATCCAAAAAAGTTAAAAAAAGGCCAAATAAAGTACGAAGATGACGAGCATTGAGATCCAAATGAGACATTTTTAAAGTCAACTGAAATTTCACTTACCATTATTCAAGTTGAACAAAAAGCTACACATGTATTTATCATAAACTTTTCCCCTTCTGTCAGCCTCATCTTGAGAAATAATCTGAAATATATACATCTGTAATTTTACACAGTAACACTATGCAAAGAGATTCCATTTTAAATGGATGGGAGAAGGTATGAAAGCAGGTTTTATTTTTCTAAATTGGTAGTATGTCTTTTATTGTATGCCAAAAATACATAATATAATAATAAATTAAAAGTTAAAAAAAAATGTATGCTGGTTGTTGCACAATACTGAAGTCACTGTTCCCCCTCTCATATCCATTAATAAAGAGTAGTCCAAGCAAACAATTCTTGAATATTTTCTCTATTTTCTCTGTTAATCATTAGGAGGAGAAACTAGAGGCTCTAAAGAGCCTGTGTCGCTCTCCTTAGTTTATGTGCATATTAAACAAAGATCACAGATGGATTCATGACAAATTTGTGTTTTGGTGATGTGTTTGTAGATCTTACTTTACTGAACAATCTTGCTGCTTACAATTATCTCTATCTATAATGAAATTGGCCCAGAATGTGACAGTGGAAAATATTTTGTAAAAATTTACAAAAATTAAAAAATTTATGAAAATTGTAAAAATTGACTATAAAGGGCAACAACTCCTTAAGGGGTCAATTGACCACTTTAGTCATGTTGACTTATTTGTAGCTCTAACTTTGCTGTACATTATTGCTGTTTACAGTTTATCTCTATCTATAATAATATTCAAGATAATAACCAAAAGCTGCAAAATGTTCTTAAATTTACCAATTAAAGGGCAGAAACCCAACAACAATTTGCCCGATTGGTCTGAAAATTTCAGGGCAGATAGATCTTAACCTAATGAACAATTTTATCCACAGCAGATTTTCTCTTAATGCTTTGGTATCAGAAATATGAGCCAAAAACTGCATTTTACCCTACATACTATTTTTAGCCATGACTACCATCTTGGTTCACGAGCAGGGTCATTGGACACATTTTTTAAACTTGATATCCAAATGATGATTGTGGCCAAGTTTGGTTTAATTGGCCCAGTAGTTTCAGAGGAGAAGATTTTTTAAAAGACAACAAAAATTGCAAAAAATTGATTATAAAGGGCACTTATTCCTTAAGGGGTGGTCATGTTGACCTATTTGTAGATCTTACTTAGCTGAACATTATTGCTGCTTACAGGTTATCTCTGTTTATAATAATATTCAAGATTATAAACAAAAACGGCAATCTACATTTTACCCTTATGTTTTATTTTTTAGCCATGGAGGCCATCTTGGTTTGTCGGACGTTTCGCCAGACACTTTTTTAAAACTAGATACCCAAATGATGATTGTGGCTAAGTTTGGTTTAATTGGCCCAGTAGTTTCAGAGGAGAAGATTTTTGTAAAAGTTAACAACGACAGACGCCAAGTGATGAGAAAAGCTCACTTGGCCCTTCGGGCCAGGTGAGCTAAAAAAGAATCTTGCAAACTTGCAGACTTTATAGTCTTCAAAATGTTGTATTGAAATGTATGGACCTATGTTAGGCTGAAGACCACGCTGTTACATTTTAACTGTTATTTAAACCTCTGAATACACCATTTTAGAATCTAAAGAAATATATGAAATTTTTATTGTTCATGCCCTAAAAAGAAAGAAAAACTTGAGCAAGTCATTAATTTAAAGTAATTCCAAGAAAGCATAGGACTCTGAAATAATAAACACTTAATGACTGGTTAAAAGTGTAATAACAAGTGTGTTGTCCCTGAGATACCATCTATTAATCGAGACAAAGCCAAGGGCAATTGTTGGTATCAAAGGGACAACAAACTTGCTATTACACTCATTACCAGTCATTCAGTCTTTTATTATACTGAACAAACCAACTTTCTAAAAAGTCTACATACATCATCTGAAAGAAAAGAAAAATGTCACATAAACATGAACAAGATGAACTAGAAGTTTTTTTAAAGTCTGTGTTGTATTTGTAAATATTTCATTAACTTCAATCAAGACTAGGAATACTTTTGTTATAACTTCTGTTCATATAATAAATTCTAGCTAAAGTACACATAATTAAGATTATGAAGACAAGACATACATTTACTTTTTAAGTTTAGATCATTTAAAATTTGTGTAAATTATTTTCTTTCTCTTTCATAACTGCTTCTTGTGATATACTAATTTGAAATTAGGACAGACACAAAAGAGATTATGCAGTTTACGATATTAGATTTTGAGTTGCCGAGTGCAAATCCAAGCAGGATAGTCAATGACGTCATTATTGTCCAATGAAAAACAAATATGAAAATGTACGAAAATATGATTATGAAACTATTCATCAGGGTAATAATCTTTGAAACTATTGACTTGACAATTGTCTGTGGAATGAAATAACACAACTATTTCATTACTTTTTACATAGAAACTAGATGTGTCAAAGCGACACGAATTGCCCCGTCCCAAAAAGTTGAAAAATCTGCAATTTCAATAACACATGTGGACACAAACATGATGGTAGTCTCACATATCAAAAATCAGCTCAAAATCTGGAGGGGTATAGAAAAAAAATCTGTATAACTATGATTTTCAATACTTTATCAAAGTCCAAAGCCTATAATTTCAGCAAAAATTAGCGAAGCGGAACAATACTTATACTTGATCTGTAACTCATCATGGTTAACTCACATATAAAAAATCAGCCCAATATCTGAAGGTGTTTAGAAAAAAAGTCTGAATAACTGTGATTTTCAACAATTTCTCAAAGTCCAAAGTCTGTAATTTCGGAAAAAAATTAGTGGAGCGTAACGAAACTTAAACTTGATCTGTTATTCATCATAGTTAACACACATGCCAAAAATCAGCCCAATATCTGAAGGCGTTTAGAAAAAAACTCTGTATAATGGTTTGTTGCGGAATGACAGAATGACGGAATTACGGAATGTCGGAATTACGGACAAGGGTAAAACTATATGGCACCGACAACTGCATTGCGGGGCCGTAAAAATATACTGAGGTATAATAACAACTAGTATCGGTTAAGAAAACCTTACCTCTCCACAATATTCTGAGATGAAATCATTTTTCTCCACAGCTTCTTTTGTGTAGATTCCCCAACCAGCAACTTCTGATGGGGCTAAAAGAAGATGCTGAAAAAGTACAACAAAATATGGATGATGATCACTGATAGATGACTGGTGCCTAATATCCAAAATAGCAATACTTGGTTAGAACCCCAAAAATTAATAAACAGCTGCGCCATGAGCGCATGATACGCCCGACGTCTTATGTGGAAGTCTTGTGCAATAATCATAAATAGTTTATGAGAAAGTTTTAAGCAATAACCATATATTGTTTTAGAGACACGGCGGGACATGTGAAACCCCCCACCCTGTTTTTTTTTACAAAAACTAAATATTACCAAAATAAAATTTTGAATCAAAACCAAAAAGTATACAGATCTTTAGATTAATATATCAAAGAAGTGTGTAAAGTTTTAAGCAATAATCATAAATCGTTTTTGAGATATGGCACAACATGTAAAAAAAAACCTTCCCCTTTTTTAAAAAATACTAATAACTCAAAAATGAAATATTGAATCATCACCAAAAAGTATACAGATATTGAGATTAATATAACAAAGACATGTGTAAAGTTTTAAGCAATAATCATAAATAGTTTTTGAGATATGGCGCGACATGTAAAACAAGAGTGCACACACTGAAATGTCTCACCTTCTTTACTAATCATTGATATTATGTTGATAGTCCTAAGTATAAAGCGTTATTACAACTGTCACATAAACTTAACATTAAACAAGATAGTTAAACAAAGTCCAATGAACCATGAAAATGAGGTCAAGGTCAGATGAACCATGCCAGGCAGACATGTACAGCTAACAATGCTTCAATACAACAAATATAGTTGACCTATTACTTATAGTTTAAGAAAAATAGACCAAAACACAAAAACTTAACACTGTCCAATGAACCGTGCAATTGAGGTCATGGTCAAATAAAACCTGCGGGACTGACATATAGATCATAATATATTTCCATACACCAAATATAGTTGACCTTTGGCATATAATATTAGATAAAAAGATCAAAACTTAAAAACTTAACTTTGACCACTGAACCATGAAAATGAGGTCAAGGTCAGATGACATCTGCCCGCTAGACATGTGCACCTTACAATCATTCCATACAACAAATATAGTAGACCTATTGCATAAAGTATGAGAAAAACAGACCAAAACACAAAAACTTAACTATAACCACTGAACCATGAAAATGAGGTCAAGGTCAGATGACACCTGCCAGTAGGACATGTACACCTTACAGTCCTTCCATACACCAAATATACTAGCCCTATTGCTTATAGTATCTGAGATATGGACTTGACCACCAAAACTTAACCTTGTTCACTGATCCATGAAATGAGGTCGAGGTCAAGTGAAAACTGTCTGACGGGCATGAGGACCTTGCAAGGTACGCACATACCAAATATAGTTATCCTATTACTTATAATAAGAGAGAATTCAACGTTACAAAAATTCTGAACTTTTTTTTCAAGTGGTCACTGAACCATGAAAATGAGGCCAAGGACATTGGACATGTTACTGACGGAAACTTTGTAACATGAGGCATCTATATACAAAATATGAAGCATCCAGGTCTTCCACCTTCTAAAATATATAGCTTTTAAGAAGTGAGCTAACACCGCCGCCGCCGCCGCCGGATCACTATCCCTATGTCGAGCTTTCTGCAACAAAAGTTGCAGGCTCGACAAAAACCCTCCCCCTTTTTTACAAAATACTCAATAACTCAAAAATGAAATTTTGAATCATCACCAAAAAGTATACAGATATTGAGATTAATATAACTAAGAAGTGTTTAAAGTTTTAAGTCATAATCAAGAATCGTTTTTGAGATACAGTGCGACATGTGAAAAAAACACACCCCTGTTTTAGTCATAAAGTGCTGTAACTCAAAAAGTTTAAATCTTATTTTCACCAAAAAGTATACAGATCATTTGACCATCATAAGAAACAACTATATTAAGTTTCATGAAATTTGGATAAGTCGTTCTCAAATTACGGTGCGACATGTTTACGCCGGACAGACGGACGGACAGACAGACAGACGGACGGACACCGGACATTTGTATACCATAATACGTCCCGTCAAATTTTGACGGGCGTATAAAAACTAAATTACCCCCCCCCCCCCCCCCCCAAAAAAAAAAAATTGAAAAAATTGAGAAAAAAATTGGTCGAAACTCGATTATGAAGTTACATTTTCTTGATTTCTTCTCAATTTTCCTATTGTGACGTCCTGAAAAAAGGCCACCATGTGTGATGACAACCCATAGAAAAAACACAACTTTTAGCAACTGTTTGAAAAGGAGGGATAAAAATTATCAGAGAAACAGATTCCACCACTATAACTCGTGTAATACGAAATTTCTTCACTCTCAACAGTTAAATCTAAATTATTTAAAAAGCTCCGCAAGCCTCTTGCTTTAATTATCAAAATTTAATTGTTTCGAGTGGAGAAATATCATAACATTCATGTTGCAGTTATGGAATCTATATTTTCTCTTCCTCAAACTTACCTTTCCCATGCCTCTTTGTACGCTGACATTCTTACAGGAAATCTTTGCTGTATCAAACTGATCTGTAACATAGTACAGTATCATAATTATTTCAAGTTATTTTAAAATAGGGATTTTTTTTTAATCTATGGTTAAGTTTCATTACGATTTAACTGCTTTGCTTATTATTGTTTCATAACTATCTTATTTACCTTGAATTCAATTTCAATGTTATATACGTAGAATAATGACATTTTGGTTTTAAGACTGACTTTCTCATCAAGAATAGTATGAGGGGGGGATGATATTCGCGTGTAATACACGCTTTTTCAACGGTTTACACGCGAGGATTTTGTCACATGGCGTGTACACGCTTTTCAACACTTTACACGCAATTACACGCATTTTCGTTCTTTTCACTTTGTGGTCGTTAGTGATATCGCTATTCTCGGGTTTTTTCCTTATTCAGCGATAATTACCGAAAATTTCGAAGTAATTGTTTTGCTGCCATATTGTTTATTTTTCTATACCGACAAACAGTAAACAGTAAGTAGTTTGTGATTAGTTTTAACGATTTTGTTACTTTCTTTCAAATTCACTTTATAAGGGGAAATGTGCACAGAAAGAGGTTGCTTTCAGGCCTGTACCGTCGTCTAAAGCGCCGACTGTTGATTCAAAATGATGTGTATGTACCAAGATTCAATGTTTATAAATTATATTTTGGAGTTCGAGTTTTAATGATCGAGTGGCAAGTAACGTATTGTGCATTCTTTGTTGCAATTATCAAAAACAATACATGTGAGAGGAGAAATACAATGTAGCTAGTTGAATAACCATTTAACATGTTTATTTAATGGAAATCAAATTTATAAAACATTTTTCTTTTTTAATTTCAGTTTCAAATATAACCAACAGATTCTACAGGCCATGGGGATGAAAATATCACAGAACTGTTGGATCAGCTCTCATAGTACCAGCTATCTTCTGATGAAGTTTTGACCAGGCAATAGCAATGAGAGCAATGGCAGAGATAATAGATGACATTTTACATTGCCAAAAAAACAACATAATGACATTATTTCAAATATCAATTCCTACTGTGGGAGAGCATTTTCAATTATAAAGAAATATTGACAATGAATTCTGATCAGAACTTGACTATGTTACATTTATATTGTACATTGTTGTATGCTGTTATCAAATAAATGTAACTAAACTTGAAACTGGCAGTTGTTTTGAATATGTGCCTAGTGGTAGTGCTTTAAAAACAACATAAAAGACCACTGTTTAATACAATAAAAGTTCACAGTAGAATATATGTTGATTTTTGTATATAAACAAATTTGTATGTGAAATTATGATCATTACCACATTCATATTAAAAAGTCCGCATCTACGTCACGCGTTTTCACACGCTTTTTGACATGTCATGTCATGTCATGACATGATTTCCCATTGTCAGAGGTTGACGTATGGATATTCAAGTAAATGAAGTCAGTATACGTATCAAAAGTAAAATACAACTTTTTTTCAACACTTTGTCTCTTGTGTATTTAGAATATGAAATAACTATTTTAGACAAACAAAACTCAAGCATTGTATAGGTGTTTGGTTGTATTATTGCGAACCCTATCATAGTTTTCCATAGATTCACCTGCAAGTTACCTGTCCATTTAAACTTTTGTAAGTTCTATTGTCCCATTGAACAAATACAACAGGTATTGTTCTCTGTATAGTTTATTTGATGGGACCTTTAAATTTCTTCCAAGAGAAATCTATCACTCATTGATTAATTTGCCTGACCAAAAAAATATCTTCTTTGTTCACTGAAATACATGTACATGTATAAACTCACATAAACTGCATGTGATACAGTATTTATTCAATATCAATAATATATTTTCAATCTGTTCAATATAAGCACTGATTTAATTATAAAATTTTTATTTCTGATTTTTTTTTAACTACTGCACGCATTTATGTTTTAAAGAATTTGCATGTTTTTTGTGGTTGTTCAGTTATAAAGAATACATTTATGAAGACCTTTATTTAAACATTATCATTTCAAGTTTTTACTTATGAACAGACTAAAAAAAAGCAAATTTTAATAGGTAAAATGTTGAAATTTGATCAGAAATCAACTTTTAATTTTTAAATCAGTGTTTATATCAAACAAATTGAAAATGTGTTATTGATTGAATGAATACAACATCACATGCAGTTTCATAATTACTTATATGTACATGTATTTCCATCATTGACAGTTCAATTTTTTGTTCAGGTAAATTAATCAGTGAGTGATAGATTTCTCTTGCATGAAATTTAAAGGTCCCATCGAATAAACTAAACAGAGAACAATAGCTGTTGTATTTGTTAGATGGAACAATAGGACTTACAAAAGTTTAAATGGACAGGTAACTTGCAGGTGAATCTGTGGAAAACTATGATAGGATTCGCAATAATAAAATTGTGTGCATTATATATTTCATTTATAAATAGAGATGGATTGTCACAACTTTTCAGTATTGTTATATGATGTCATTACCAAATTTGTTTTTCAAGTATCACAACCTGTCCTAGATCTATTCTATTAGACAGAAGGACAAAAGGAAAAATGTTCAAATTGCTCATAAATTATTTTATTGAGTTGTAGAATCGACTTACTATAGAGTGAAAAGTTTTCATTTGTGTTGATTAGTAAACTGTTTATATTAAGATGGTACCTAACACTACAGGGAGATAACTCTGTAAAGTCAGCTAAACGTTTTAATTACGTTGTGTTGTAAAGGGAATATTAAGCTTCTCAATGAACAAAATTGGTGTTTGTCAAACTGCTATATAACCAGTGTAATTTTTCTCACAAAACGGTTGGTTCAAAATTTTTGAAATTTTTTATTTTTGTTTAAAGGTCAAAGTAAATACTTTGACAAAATTTTATGAAAATTAAACGAGCCAAATTAATTTTAGTGAAAGTGTTGGGTACCATATCTATACTATTAAACGAGAAGACCTCATTTTGGGTGTCGCTTCTCTTCTTTCCACAATAAATTAATCAACACGCCTCTGTGTCCTATAGGTACAGTGCATAGTCGCATTTGTCATCCATTCATATGATTATTCAGATTGAGTTATTTTGGGAGAAAAACGAGAAAAAGGGCATCCGGATATTGTCCCGTCATTGGACAAAATTTTTAAGTCAGATTATACTTCCGGTTTGCGTTTTTCTGTATACTTTGAACATACATATACTACGAATAAAGTGTATTTTCAGAATTCTATCTGCTATCATTTTCAAGTTTACTATCCACGGTGGTCACAGAGTTTATTAACTAGAGAGGGTCTGCAGTGGCGGATGCAGGAATTTTCGAAAGGGGGGGTGCTAGCCCAGGGCAAAGGGGGGTGCAGGGGGGTGCAAAACATATGTCCCGATTCAAATGCATTGATCGGCCAAAATAAAGGGGGGGTGCGGACCCCCGGAACCCCCCCTCTGGATCCGCCACTGGTCTGTATACTATATCAATGACCACCATGGATCGATTAGAAAACTTAGAATTGAAAGTAAATACACTTTATTTATATATAGATACAGATAAGCGCTAAAATTATTCATGTGCACTGTTGATACCTTTTCTGAAATTCTCCAGTCATTAAATCTTTTACAAAATTCATTGATTACAAAAAAAAAGAAGATGTGGTATGATTGCCATGTTGACAACTCTCCACAAGAGACCAAAATGACACAGAAATTAACAACTATTATAATAGGTCATCGTACGGCCTTCAACAACGAGCAAAGACCATACCGCATACTCAGCTTTAAAAGGCACCGAAATGACAATGTAAAACAATTCAAACGAGAAAACTAGCGGCCTTATTTATGTACAAAAAATGAACGAAAAACAAATATGTAACACATAAACAAACGACAACCACTGAATTACAGGCTCCTTACTTAAATGTTCATAACACTTTTGATACCTTTTCTGAAATTCTCCAGTGATTAAATCTTTTACAAAATTCATTGATTACAAAAAAAAGAAGATGTGGTATGATTGCCATGTTGACAACTCTCCACAAGAGACCAAAATGACACAGAAATTAACAACTATAGGTCATCGTACGGCCTTCAACAACGAGCAAAGACCATACCGCATACTCAGCTTTAAAAGGCGAAATGACAATGTAAAACAATTCAAACGAGAAAACTAGCGGCCTTATTTATGTACAAAAAATGAACGAAAAACAAATATGTAACACATAAACAAACGACAACCACTGAATTACAGGCTCCTTACTTAAATGTTCATAACATACTAAATGTATATTCATATTGAAATTGATAGAAAACCACATATTGGGAATTTTGGAAATAAAGGAGGAGGGATTAAAAAAAACATTTTCCTGTCCCCAATAACCTATGATTTATGATACTTTTGATGAAATTCTCCAGTCATTCAATATTTCACAAAATTCTTCAAACAACACTTTACATACTTTAAACTACGCTCTGAATGCCCGCGATTTCGCGGTTGTGTTCTAGTTAAGAGTTGTAATTTGATTGTTTTTAACATTATCATTATTTAACGAACGTAAAGAAGTAAAACATGTGAAGTGGCACAGTTTTTTTACGCTGTAGTTGTCTGTACTACCAAACCCTTACCTATATGCTCAATGTTAATTTCATCGTGTTATCAAATATCTGATTAGAATATTCAGGTAGATTTGTTCAAAACCATGTGCAATCGAATATTTTCAATGTTATTCTGACAGGAAATGGATCCGGAAGTTGCGAATTTACAATCTTGCAAGAAGATTTTGTTTTTACTGAATAAAAAGGAATTATTTCTTGATAAATTGTTGTCTTTAACTATAATCTTCCTTTATCATGTAAATTAGATGCCCTTTTATTCAAATAGTTCAAATTTACAAGTCTCATTAGACAAGATCAGTACGTTGCTGTTTGGGAGAATTTGATAAAACTATAATTGCTCACAGAATCAGAAATATAATCTTAAGGCAGCAACCATTTGATTTTCTGGGGGGGGGGGGGCTATGGTTTTTTTTGGGAAAAAAAGTTTGTTTCCAGTATTTGGAGAAAAAAATAATTTGTTTTTGATTCTGAGAAAAAAATTTTTTTTGTTTCACCCTCAGCTGCCACTATATGTAATGCTAAAATTGAAAGAAAAAAATTGTTTTTGACTTGTTGCGCAAAAAATAGATTGTTTTTCGCCGCAGGCGAAAAAAAAAATTTGTCCAGAAAAAAAAAAAATAGCCCCCCCCAGAAAATCAAATGGTTGCTGCCTAACTGAATGTAACTCCTTCTGAATAATTTATTGCAATATAAATATAAATCCTTTTTGACAAGAGAAATCTGACTTTTGTCAGAAATATTTTTTTCACATGTGCAAAAGTAAAAACATGTTATTGACGCCATATTGGATTTTTATACAAATTTGTGAGGAAGCCTCTAGAACCATGACCTAAAAATAAATAGTCTTCAGAAAACGTTAACTTTATGTAATTATATTTTATCAACAATGATTATTTTCAAAAATTAAACTTGATTATTTAAAGAAATAAAATTATAACAAATACGTTTTTAGTTTGGAGATTCTACAGAACATGCTTTGATCTATTTATAGCCAAATTAGTTTACCTGTGTGATAATGTAAAAAAATTTTTTTTTCAAAACATAAAAAAGACACTAAGGATGATAGATAATAATTCATATAAATATTTTAGGACATTTAATCTATTTTAATAGAAATAGGATTTAATCAAAGCGCTGTAAGCACTGAAGGCAGTTAACCAAAAACCAAGGCAAATGTAATCATGAAAACTGTGGCAATGTTGCTTCAACATTAATCATTCATTTATAGTAAATTTATGTTAATTTAATGAGTTAATTATTAAGGCAAATAATTTATATGTAATCAAGGTTTCAAAAGCAATGCATATATCAATGTATATTTTTATGGTGAGTCTGCAGTGATACAAGTTCGCCATGATTGCAGTTGTTCTACTTGGTAGTTAACATTGGTTTTAGTTGACTGCTAGTAGTACAAGTTGAGGTCTGACTGACTGGCCCATATTAAGGTCAAGTAACAGTAAATGAACGCCGTCTAGCGGATTCCGCGAAATATTGCGACGTTTTGTACGAATTACGTCCCTTTGACCAGATGTTGCAATGTTAAAATTGCACCCGGCGACTTTTCGACGGAAAGTATGTTTCTTCTAGGAGAATGAACTTGTTTTTCTAAAATTAAAAATTGAAAATGAATATGAAAACAGTCCTGAAGACGATCTTCAAAATGCAAATCAGGACGTAGGGTGGTAGAGTTTGTATATCTGCCGACCAGTTAAAACAAGTGTGAAAACTGTTGCTCATTACTATTTCTACATAATTGTGATGAGAAAAAACAGTGTGGTCTCGGAAGTATTCTATATGTCGTATGTCAAAACTGTCCTTTCAAAAACCCTATATTCACTGCGAAAAGACATCGTCTAGCAGAAAATAAGCAGAAGGGGTGCAAGTTTGGGACATTAATACTAAAGTTAAAACTTAGTATTGTACGGTGTCGGTAAGACTATAATATCTCCCATATTTTGAAAATTATCACACCAGTCGGAACAAGTAAAAATATTTTCAAATTAGAGAAAACGGAAATGAACCACATAAACTAATACTGGTCATAAATTCGCCGCTGCTGTCAGTCAGTCATAGATGGAACTAAACTATAATACACTTAAATTAATTAACCTTGTTCACGGTTGGAACAATAGCTTAATATTCATACACAGTTTTAGACTATAACAAATTAAAAATAAGCAAAAATGATGTTTCACGATAATTAATCCATCGCTACATTTTGTAATCTAATGTTGTTTTTTTGTTTTTGTAAAGGTGCTTTCTTTCATGTCCGCAATTTCGATGTTAAAAATAGAACACAAATCTTTAAATAGATACAAGTATAAATAGTATATGGTTTGAAGATTTATAAAAGGGCTTAATATCCTAATAGTATTGATTCGTATGGTTGTCTTCTCAAAGGAAATTGTTTTATATATATGGGTAAAAATTAACCGAATAAAAAAAATGTACCCTAGCTGAAAGTAGCATCTCAAATATGCAATAGAACTGTAACAGTTCTGAATTCTATTTCACTCATAAAACTTGAAGGTTGAGAACGGGATTATATCGATCACCTCTATATCATAGTACTACTATATATACACCTCTATATCATAGTACTACTATATATACAGACTGAAAAATATGCAGAGTGTCACAGACTTTCAGTACCTAAAGTTAAATGTAAATCCCGTAAGTAGTCAGTACTTCAATAAGACAGCAACCAGACAACAACACAAGGCCAAAAGAAAATTAAAAAGGAAAAGACATCTTATAATATGCATTTGACGGGGTTGGGGGTGGTGGTGGTGGTGGTGTGTGTGTGTGGGGGGGGGGGGGGGGTGTGCAGGGGTCCTGATCCCGAAAAACATGAAATCCCGAGGTCCCGAATTTATAGAAATTTCAATCCCGCCATACCGAAATTCGAAAAAAGAATAGCCGGATCCATTAAGGATCAATCCCGAAATCCCGTGCTGAAAAACACCCGATTCCGGAGTCCTGTTTAAGGTCCCCCCTCGTTTGTGTAGATTGACTAAATAACAAAACACAATAATGCCAGTCATGTCTCAGCCTGTGTGCGATTGTTTTTTTCTTGTTTTTTTCGGTTGGGGGGGAAAGGGGGGGGGGGTGTAGACATATCAAACATAAATATGTATATCTGTTTTTATGTCATATGTCTCAACCTCCGTTAATTTGGTTTCCTCGGAAATGTTTTTAAACGATGGAAATACACTGTACTACAAAGACTACAAATGTCTTGAGAGAAAGGGAAATTCAGAGAGAGAAGCACAATAATTTATTGTCGCACATGATCAGTGGTGGAACCAGAAATTTTCATAAGTGGGGGCCCACTGACTGACCTAAGAGTGGGCCCGCTTTAGTCACGCTTCAATGATTCCCTATATAAGCAACCAAATTTTTTCCCAAAAAGGGGGGCCCGGGCCCCCTGCCCCCCCCTAAATCCGCCTCTGATGATTAGATCTCAAAGGGAGTTGCAGAATAAGGAATACTGGCGAATGTCAAAATTGAACAAAAAAGTTTGCAAAATTATAAAGAATAACAACGGAAAATAAAATAATTACTTAATATAATAGACCATGTACAGAATTTTACAAAATCGTTAATTGAAGATTTTACAGAATAAGCGTTATATAGATCTAAAGATAAAGAACATTCAGGTCCACACTTCATATGGACCCTTGGACAAGTAAAAATCGTTGGATTATCTCGGTGTTGCTGGTCAGTAATGAATAAAAAATCACTGGTCAATTTAAAGGTTGTTGTTAGTGATGCAATATATTCTTATTTTCCTGTTCCCCTTATGTAACTTCCAGTTTTATTAAAGTTTACATTCATCAAAGCCTTAGTTTAATTTAGTTTCCTGTCATTACTACCCCCCCCCTTTTTTTATTTGTCACATGTTGTGTATCATGTACTGATTCTATATATACTTCGAGCATACATATGTACACTTATGGAACAATAACTATTAAGTAAACTTTTTAAAACGTTTTTGTAGACTTGTATACATTAAATTTTATACAGAACAAAAAAGATATTAACAAAGATGTCAGTTTGTCTGCGTGTTTTACTTGTTAACTAGAAGATGTATAAATAACCACACGACACTCTTTCAAGAATTTGTAGAATCATTGATATAATGTTTGTTTATATATGCGATGTTAAGCAGCAGTATATGGAGAGAACACGTTCTGTCGTGATATAGTACCAAAACACAAGCTTTTACATGTTTGCAAAAAAAAAAATTTTTTTTTTTTAAAGTGGCCAAATCATATATCGGAACGGAGAAAAAGTGTAAACAGATGACTTACAAGATAGTCTAAGAGATTTATGAATTTGTTACCCACAAATGACAAAGTTCAACTATCTCTCATTAGAGCAAATATTAATAAAGATCAAAACCCTGACCACATGCAAACAGACAGCAAAGTACGTTCTAGGATTCAAACTGTAGATGTTTTGCGGAATAACTATAAACTATAAAGGGAGGCGGTCGGACAGAAGGACGGGTGGCCAGACGGAATGACGGACGGACAGACGTACAGGGGTAGTTGAGGGGGCATAAAAAAATATAGCTTCAATTACATCTTTTATTGCGTCAACTTGTAGACAGTAACCCTGATGATTTCTATTTTTAAGATTTTACCATTTTTGCGTTCATGTACTTACAACGTATTTTTGTCTGAAATAGTAATTGTTTTAGATATGTATATTGATAATGAACATACATGTATCACATTTTTTACAACGTATAATTTCTTTTTAAAATGTTCCATAAAAGAGGGTCTGATTGGGGTTTACGGAATACAGAATAATGGGCAAAAATTGCAGAATAAAATGCAAAAAAGAAAAAAAAGAAAAAGTGTATAATGAGGTGCTAAAATATAAAGAATAAAGAATATTGGTAATACTAAATAAAAATTTATGATAATTATCCAGACTCTTATGATAAAAAGAATCTATCAATATGAAACACATAATCATCGTGCATAATCAACACGAAGAACGTTGGAAATTATTAGCATGATAACTTGACGTTATGTAATAAAAATTATGACGTCACAAATTTTGATGGTTTTTTTGCCAAAATGTTGGATTTGCGTCGCTTCTACAGGGAAAACGAAGTTGGTGACCATATTTTTTTTTAATATCATCTAATTCGTAAGACAAAGAGGAAGAAAATATTAATTTTAAAAAAAATTCTATGGAGCGGTTCACGTGATTTATACCGGAAACCGAAAATTGTAGAAGAAAAATATAGATTTACCCTATATATTCAATGTAATTTAGTACCCTCTCGGACCATTTTAAAAATGGATTTTTCTTGAAAACGAAGTCGGTGACATATACTTTTTTTTACATTTTCTGATGTATATTTTCAATATCTAATTGAGTTCTAAATTTTTAAAAAATCTATGGACTAGTTCATTTACTGATCCTTGACCTTAAATGTAAATAATTTGTTATTTTGTCCCACACATGAATATATATGGTTTAGGGGTGGGGATCTCAACGGTTTTCAAGTTTTCAAACAGGAAGGGGTAGGTTGACCCTAGGGACTTCCCCTAAATTTCATTTTATTTGTTTTATTGTCCTATACATTAATGTATATGGTTTAGGGGTGGGGATCTCATCGGTTTCCAAGTTCTCAAACAGGAGGGGGTAGGGTGACTCCAGAGACTCCCCCTTTATTTCATTCAATTAGCTATATTGGCCCAGACATTAATATATATTGTGTTACAGTTGGAATCTTAACTGTTTCCAAGTTTTCAAACAGGAGAGGTGGGGTCACCACAGGGACTTCCCCTATATTTCATTTGATTTGTTATATTGTCCCATACATGAATATATATATATATGGTTTAGGGTTGGAGATCTGGGCAGTTTTTAAATTCTAAAACAGGAGGGGTGGGGTGACCCCCAGCGACTCTCCCTATATTTCATTTGATTTTTAATATTGTCACAAACATGAAAACATATGGTTAAGGGGTGGGGATCTCAACCGTTTCCAAGTTCTCAAACAGGAGGGGGTGGGTGACTCCAGGGACTCCTCCTATATTTTATTTTATTTATCATATTGTCCTAAACTTGAATACCGGAAAATGGTTAAGGGGTGGGGATCTCGACCATTTCCAAGCTATCAAACAAGAGAGGGTAGAGTTGCCTTAAGGACGCCACTTATATATCATATGATTTGCCTGCATTCAGGTATTATATATATAATATAGTTGCATTATTTGTGAAAATAAAGAAAGAAACTTCCAGCTACTTTAATTGACCCTACAAAATTGAGAAAAAAATACCCCTTTAAAATTGCAGTCATTTGTTTACACTTTAAAAGCATTTCACATGCATTATCATCATTTATCACTGATAAATAAATTTATATTGTGACCATTGTAATGAATTTTGACATTAAAATTTGTCAAAAAGTATTAGTTTTGAGTGTCTGTATAAAATATTTTCTGCTGAACATTTCTTTCTTTAACATATATCTTTTTTGCTTTTCAATTCTAGTGTTTATATTCATTTACTATGCATAGATGTATTTTGTCACCTGTCTGGATTTTTTTTGTAGTTGACCGCCAAACCCGGAATTACCCTTATCCGCTTCCGGAATCGGATCCGATATTGTAAAATTTTGTCTTCACGGCAGCCATTTTATTGTGTTTACAATGTCGTTTTTGTCAATCAGATACGATTTTAGTCGAATTTAAACACTATTTGTCGGCGATTTTCTGTATAAAGCTAGCGGTTGAACAAAATAAACATCACTGTCATGAATTATAATGATGAAAATAAGTTTTTTTTAGATCGTTTATTTAGAGACTGTTGTGAAAAGGTTTGCAAAGTTATTTCTTATTTTCTTTAAGTGGAAGGTGACTCCGTCGGGCGTAGCTAGAAACCAAGTCGAATTTCCGCGTGCAAAAATGGAAGGTCGCGGACATCGGATCACCGCTAATTTGAACCCCTGCCTAGAAATTGAAAAGATATAAAAATTTCGTCTTCTAATTTGAAATTGCCGCCAACAGCATGAACAGTTGAACTTATTATATAATACACTACTGACGTTGTACTACGTATTGATGACAAACAATATTCCTACGACTTTTGCAATTTGGGAAATCTTAACTACTTGTCTTTAGAGATTTTCGGCGATTAAATATTTCATACATTTGTTCTTTGACATCTTAGCCAAAAGCTCAGGGGATAATAAACTACACAAGGATTCCTAATATGCTCTACTTCCTATGTGCAACTTCAAAACTTTTGGGAAAATCGGTTTTTCTGGTCATATTTTTTTTAATCCAGAATGTAAAATATGAAAAAACTGTCCAATAAGTTATAAATAACATAGTAACCAGCTAGATGATAACAATGGCACGTATTTCAGCATTTATTGGGTAGGACACAAATCCAGGGTGCTCGCATAAGGCAGCTTAACTGCCTAAAAACTGCAAACAAATTTAATCATTATATATTAAATCAGCTGATATTTTTTTTACACAAACATCGTGTTGATGGAACTGTTGAAATCACTACATAAATCCACCAGCCCTTTCACACAGTTAGCAATTGCCAGGATTATAAACATCTCAGGATACAAATCATATTTAGACTAATTTATTTATAGAGGTTTTAAATTCATGGCTTTTGGTTGTCTCTACAAAGGTTTGACGGGAAAATAGAGATATACTGTTATAAGATCTTTTAATATTTTCATGCAAATTCTGATAAAAAAAAAAAAAAAAAAAAAAAGAATTTGCCTACCTACCTACCCACACCCAGTCATCATGGGTCGGGTTTGGGCAAACTGAAATATTTTTAATTGTGGCCTCATATTGTTTTCTTTTGCATTATTATTATTAATTAGAAAGAAAACTTTTTACATAGAGAATTCTATTTTACTAGTAGCTCAAAATAGTTTTTCATATGCACTTATTTGTATATTTCAGCTCTGTTATCAGAGACAATTTGTAGTGCTAAGATTAATGTGCTCCAAAACTAGGAGTAATTTTAGTAGAAGAAACCTTTGTGTCATATTTGAAAGTTGCATGCAATAGCAATTGCATTGAAGAGATTTTCATTTATATATGACAATGGGGTTCACTTTTAATTTCTATGACACCTGTTCACGTAATTACTTTACGTAATTTTATATATTGTCTTCTTGACTAAAGATGTGAATAGTTGTACTATATTGATTTGATTTTTGGTGTTTTAATGCCACTTTTAAGCACCGAATTTAGGCTATTTTATGGTGGTCAGTTTTTATTGATGGTGGAAACTGGAGTGCCCAGAAAAAACCACTGACCTTCGATAGGAAAACTGACAATCCTAGTCTTAAGATTGGAGTAGAGTCCACCCACTCAAGCGGGTTTCGAACTCACAACCTCATTAGACCACTTGGCAAACGAAACCCCTTGTTTTAAATTGAAATTCCGTGAAAAGACAAACATTAATTCAATTCTAAGAATTTTCACTAAACCAAATCACTAAAATTTATGCAATTTCTTTTATTTTCTCATAAATATTTAAATGATGATGACAAGGGAAAACACAGAATATTATACAAACCTGCTCCACACATAGAACAAAGGTCAGGGTCGCATTCTCTAACAGCCAGAAAACATGGACATTGTTTTGTGTTACATTGTGCTTTACAGCGACATCCTGGAAATCTATTCTCACCTATAAAACATTAAACACAATGTTTAACAATGCATCAGTTCGAAAAGATGTTTAAAGCTTAACTCATTAATGAGGTACAAAACATCTCCACTAAAATTAATTTTGTGCTAATTTAATTTTCAAAAAATTTTGACATATGACTTGTTGACAAAAATATAAAAATTACAAAAACTTAACCACACTTTTATAAGAAAAAGGAGTAGGTCCGATAAGGGCCGATTTTGGCCTCAAATTTCAGGTTCATTTGACGAATGATTTTGGACATTTTTTAAACACTAAATTGTGTATTTCATTTGATTCAATTAGTTTATGTGAAAGATTTCAACTGATTTAGTCATTAAAAACGCTCCGATTAAGCTCAAATATGAAAAATCTATCAAATATGCAAAAAAATGTAACTTTTCAGATGGTTTTTGTCAAAAATGAAAGTGGCCGCATCCGTGTTCATCCTCAACCTTTATATATGTTATGTATTATCATCAAATACAACTTACATTTCAATATTAAGAATGAACACAATTGCAGCCACTTTCATTTTAGACGGAAAACGTCTAAAATTAAACTAAAATGCTTAAATTGTGAAGATTTCACTAATTAAGCATGACTTAATGATGCTAGTGCCTGATATATGTGCATTGTATTGTCAAAAACAGCCAACATTTATGTAGCAGAAGCATTCTACTTTCCAATAAGTAACTAAACGTTTACATTTTAACAATTTTGTAAAACTGCTATATTTTGGGGCGAAAAAGGGGTCTTACTGGACCTAATCCTTTAAATGGATACATAACAGTTTTACAACACTTATGGTGACCAATAGAACATGTAGAATGTGATTAAATGTTCAACTGATTTTTACAGGGTTATCTCCCTGTAGTGTTGTGTACAACTTTAAGAACAGAAATCAGCACTTATTTAGGGTATCTTCTTCTAAACATTAATACCATCCTTATGTAAATACTTTTTTCAGCAAAGAGGAAAAAAAATGTATTTTCATTTATAATATCATTTTATTTCATGGATTAACCAAAGTCTGCAACGAAGACTATAGAAAATTTGTACATAGCTGAAAATTTAAGGTTTTTTTTTCACCAGAAAATTAGTTTTACATGAATAATGAATAAAGTCATCATAGATACTAGGGTTAATATTTGGTATGTCAGAAGAGTCTGAGCATTGTTACAATTCTATATTTACAATCATGGCTGCAATGGCAAAAATTTTCACAAAGATCTGATTATGGAGGGAGAAATTCATTTGCGTCAAAAATGCTTCCTTTTGCGCCACCTGTTTTAAAATAACATGGTATCTTTTGCGCCATAATAAAACATACGATTGAGGAAATTAGAAGAAAAATGACTTCCCTCCTCCTTTATTCGGACTTGGAACCGGCAGTTTACACAGCAAATGTTTCCTTTTCTGAAACATATCTTCTTCTTACTGCTGCTGCTTTGGTACTTCCAAATTTAAAGTATGTATGAGCTTGTAACTTCACTTTATTGTTATGAGATGCATAAACTAGTTCATTATAATTTCCATGGAATGCTTCTGCTCAATTACTGGTACATTATAGTTTCAGCCCATATGAATAGTGGAAACAAAGCATTGTGTTATCAACATAATCAGCAAAAGCTTCTATTTTCTTCTCTTTTGGCATATCTTGTAATAAATATTCAGTAAAGCAATAAGTTTTCTTCTCTCTCTGTACATGGTCTAATGCATTTTAAGTCATTTCTCTCCAGAAGCTCATCTTCATGGTGGAATATCTCCTAACATATGATACTTTTTAAGCCAAATGTAAAAATAAATATTATATTAATCATTAATATTTATGATAGATAATTAAAATATATAAAGATAAATTGGCGCAAATGAGTTCCAAATATTGGCGCCATTGATATATTTTGAAAACAAAAATTGGCGCAAATCATAACTCTGAAAAACAGTAATTAGCGCAAAAGGACTGCTGCCATTATGGATACACTTCTATACTTACAATCACCGCTACACTGACAAAACTTCTCACAAAAGTTCTGTGCATGTATACAGGGACAATTCTCATCACATCTCTGTCCAGGATGGTCACATGGTTGATAATTGTACACAGTTTTAGATGTACTGTCCTTCTTTAACTGGATCTTACGGCAATGCATCGACCATAATCTGAAGAAATCACTGTGAAAAACGTCGGTAAATTAATGCAAGTCCTCTTGAATCAAAAATTATCTCAATTATTGAATTCCTTCAATCATTCTTGCTATGTTTGGTAAATAAAAGCTTTATGAATAATTATTAAATTGGAACAAATTGTGTGTGAATATCTTTTAAGTTGTAATGTTAATAATTACATTTTTTCTTGCTTTTTAGTCCAATTTACAAAATTTGCATTAATAAATGAACTACATTTTTTCTGAATTAACAGTAATTCCATCATTTCTTACTTTATTTACATTGATTTAACTAATTTGAGAATTTTAATGTTAAAAAATTCCATCAAGTGACTTGAAAACAAATTAAGGTTTATCAGTATATACATGTATTTCATCAGATAGATTCTTTTATACTAAGCTTAAATAAAGATTTTCCAACGCCTTTTTCAGAAATATAATAAAAAGTATAAGTCATCTTGCTATTCTTTAAGCTACGAGTTGTGCAAAATTGCCAAAATTTGTATAGATTGTTCATGAAAAAAATCCACCAGATAGAATTTTGAAATAAGATATGAGAAGATAGGTTTTGTAATATGCTTTAAAAAAATAAAAAGAATAAATGGTGTCACCGAACTTGTTTTCTTGCTACAAGTTAAAAATGAAAATTTCCTCGTCATTCCTGTATAAAAAAATTTCAATGAGAATTATCTCCCCTAAAATGGCCAAATTGAAAAATTGATTCCAAAAACTTTAAATCGGGTTTTGTTAAAAATATTTTGGATAATGCAATAAACGACCCATTTTACTTTATACAAATAAGCAGTTGCACACATAAATTGCACATCTGTCTCAAATTTGAAGATTTAGGCAAAGAACTAGACCGATTGTGTACCGATATTATATAATCAAAGATGATGATATACAGTGAATCTACATTAATACTTCAAGAACATGCGTAATTGATGGTTTAACACATTAAGGAATATGTGCAATAATGAATAAAATGTTTAGAATATTTTATACAGTTTGCAGCAGCTTTTTTCCAATGAAGACAATATAAAGTTCATTTTCCTCCATAAATAAAAATCTGTGAACAATATCTCCTGCTCTACCTGTGTTTTTTCTTTGACTTTTTCCTCGGAGGAGTCTGCATCTTGTCTTCACTGGTATCTAATAAATGAGCTTCTTCTTTAATGGCAAAATCTCTCACCTGAAAAAATATCAACATATATTTAGCAGGAATAAGATTAGCAAACTCAAGGGCAAAGTAGGCTAGGTTACGAAAGTTTGGACTGGACCAGGCATGGGGTATAGCAAATTTGTAATCGTAAATTCGTAATGCATGGTAATGCTAAGTTTATGCATGAACAGTCCTGACTATCTGAGGTACTGATATGCAACAAATCCAAGAGTAATTCATACATCAAATCAGAGAAAGAACAAGCAAGGGCTCTGTAGCCAATGTTACTGCAATTTGGAAAATACCCATAGTGCTTATCCTAATTTTCGGTTAAATGCCATTATTCTGACAGCCCATTAGTCCGACAGTCCATTGGTCCAACAACCCATTAGTCCAACAACCCAACAATCCAACAACCCATTGCTCCGACAGTCCAATACTCCGACAACCCAAAAGTCAGATACTTATCAAGTCAAGTATCAGGGTATTAGGGTAAAATAAAAATTGTCTGTCTGTATTATTACGTTTAGATATGAAATAACATATTTTAAAGAAATAACTCTGTATATATAAAATAAGGATAAGGAGGTAGTTCCAATACTTTATATATACTCAATTCGAAATCTGTATATAGAATAGAACAGAAAAGAATAATTCATTTTCAAAATTAAATTGTCTATAGAGAGCGTATAAACCAAGAACAACTAGTGATGGTGCGAGCTACTGATGATACCCCCGCCCAAATATTTCAGTTAACAGGAAGTTGTTGAGTTGTGAATCTGAAACAGCATCACACAGTATAGCTGACTTATATAAATGTGAATGTGAAGAAAACTTTCAACTTGGCTGTCATGTGAAAAGTGTTCAGTAAACAGGAAGTTGTTGAGTAATGAATCTGAAAAGCACCACACAATATAGCTAACTTCAATAAATCTTTCAGAAATCCTTGTAATGTAGTTCATGAAAAAGATGCAATGAAAATATTCATGGGACGGACAGACGACTGACGGATATACAGTTGGACGGACGGAAAAATAGAGGTAAAACAGTATACCCCTACTTTTTTCGAAGCAATGGTATAATGATTGGGTCAACATCAAGACATTACAATACTAATATGATTTTATTATCTTTATAGCACGATAAGCCTCAGTCACAATTGGAGCCAAACCAACTAGAAACAAGAATGTGTCCTAAGTACACGAATGCCCCACTCGCACTATCATTTTCTATGTTCAGTGGACCGTGAAATTGGGGTAAAATCTCTAATTTGGCATTAAAATTAGAAAGATCATATCATAGGGAACATCAACTTCCTGTTTTTTTTCATCAAAAACTACCTCGACCAAAAACTTTAACCTGAAGCGGGACAGATGGACGAACAAACGAACGAACGGACGGACGAACGGACGCACTGACCAGAAAACATAATGCCCCTCTACTATCGTAGGTGGGGCATAAAAAAACCAACAACTATCAAATTAATATCAAATAACAGTCGGTATCAAGACATGTACTACATAATTCAAAAGAACTAACACTATAAATCATCAATCTCCCCCATAATAGTAAAGTTTTGTTGTTAACATAGAAGATTTATCATATTTATCTAACTTTATAAAGTTCTGACATGTGCTAGAAATATGCTGAAGTAGCCCCTCCCTCAAATTTATATTAAGTGAGCATTCAATTGAAAAATGACATTCATCCTCAACTTTTTATCAGCTGTACAATACGATCATTTTCAATGTTCAGTGAAAAGTGAAATTGAGGTCAAAACTCTAAAGGACAGACAGACACACAATGCCCATAGAAGGGACATATAAACTAACCTGTGTGCATGTTTTAGTGCCGATTATTTTGGCGATGTTACAATGATTGTTCCTGTACATATCTAACAAAACACGGAACAAAGATTCTTCAGCTCCTGTCCAAACACTGTTTTCTAAAATACAAAAAAATATTAATATTAGTTTTGTGAAACACCAAGAAATGAAGATGAAGTATATCTATTAATAGCTTTTATTTCAGTTTCACTATTGTAAAATATCTAAATATAACATGGTGAAGTGTTTACTTATCACTATTTAGAACATCATATGCTTATGATGATACATATTATTATTTTGCTGTGGAGTTTATGATAAGAAATGTATTATTTTTGTGTATCATTGTGGACTTGGTTAAGCATTGAACAGATTCAGTACAGTGTTGTACGTATTATATTTCAAAAAAAATTATTTCAAAGAGCACCACTGAAGACCAACTAGTTGTGAATAGTATAGATTGGGTAAGAATTAAAAAAGAACTAAATATAATAAACTGGTAGGGGAAATTTGTATGGTGAATTTTTTTACCTGGTTCTGCACTTGTGCTTTCCATTGTATTTTCTTTATCATCTGATTTCTGAAAATTCAAAAAAACAGGATTAATGGTACTCTTAATCACAGGAAAGGATCTACATGTATCTATTAATTGGAATAAAAGCCTGTTATTTATATCTTATTTTTCTAGCCCAAAAAATGAAAACAAAATTATTCACAGTACATTTAATATCTTGTTAATCTTCTTACTTAAAATAGCAAAAACAAAAAACACAAAGTTAAGACTGAAAACAGACAGACCTACAGACCAGAAAACATAATGCTCATAAATGGGCATAAAAATAGTAAGACTTGTTACATACCTGCCAAATTTTGAAAGTTCCCATGGGGGTTTTAGTGCGCGACAACAATTTTAAAGGTTACAATTTTTAGCAACGTCTTTTGCGCTTGCTGGATTGTCTAGAAAAAGTGTCATATTTGTATGATGAGCTAACATGCCTTTTTCTGAAGTTTGTTTGCATGATTCTAGTTATTAAATCAGTAGAAAAGATGAACATGTAGCTAGCAGACCAGATTTCTTTTCTTGTGTAAGGATATTAAATGCTTGTTGAAACTTACAATTTTGAATTATCATATGCACAAAGATGGACCTTTAACAGGTTGGGAACAAACAACACTCCAAATAAGGGGTAACCCCTCATGGGAAGAACATTAAAACCCACTGTACAAATGAGCACATTTATATTCATATCATTTGATGAAACTTTTCACCAAGAACTATGCATCCACAATGTATCTAGTATTTAATGGTCAAAACATGTCAAAAGAATTCTGTGATGCATCTAAACTTATATCTTCTTTATTATTAAAAATAATTTGGCCCCTCATTTAGAAATGTTGTTTCAAATATATTGAATTTTCCCACTTTCGAGTTAAAAATCTTAATTTTTTTTCTTCTTTTTTTTTACAACAGTAAAATTACCACTTGTCTTAGGGACAGTCCCTTATTTAAGGGACACCACTCATAAAGGGGGGATTCCCAACCTGTTTGTTGGTCTTTGTGGAAAAAAAAAGAATAGTACATTTTGCTTTAAATGATTTGGTAATTTAATTGAATGCAAAAATAACATATGTTTCAACAAGTATTATGTCAATAAATTAGTGAATAAACTACTATTTATTATCTTTATGGTAGTACTGCATCATTGAATTTTGTCAATCAGCCATGCTTTTATCCTTAAGCTGTGTAAGAACCTGCTTGCAGATGAAAATTCACCTGCCATGTTAATGATTTTACAACTAGATGAAAACAACACAAGTTCAAAATCTAGCATGTTAGAATAATCTTCAGAGAAAACGATTGGCTTATTAATTTGATTATGAGAAACACAGAATTTGATTGGCTGAACATGATTGTCTTACCTTGGGAACAGTTCAAAATATAGAACAATCATATTCTCGTGATGATTTTCACAAAATAGTATTTTAGAGGTTTTCTTCAAGATACCATTGACATTAAATTTTTTTCTAATAAATGAAAAGAGTATTATAAACATGATAAAACATAGTGGATAAGAGTAAAGAGAATGAACCCAGGGCATACCTGCATACGTACTATATAAGCGAAAAAAATCAGGACGAACATGTAAACGGGGCGATGCATGCGTGCTACAAATATCTATATTAACAACCTCTGGTTACAAGTAAACAAATAATGTGTATGTAGATGAGATGAAATCTAATAATTTACATGAATAAAAGAGTATATATTTACGATAGCGATTGTTTTTCAATCCTTATTTACAAATTAAATGATTCAGATGCTTAATAATGTGTAAAAATCGGTGTCAAGAATCGGGAGTTATTATGAAATTGTAATACACAGAAACGAATGTGGCATACAACCTGGTAACGGTTCAATGATTTTAAAGCCGGCACCATAGGCCTTCAGAAGATTTGAATCTTTTTCCACCAGAAATAATCCCAGTGCTAAAATTTACACATTTACAGTAAATTAATTTTACCTCTTTCAGGTAACAAAAAGGTCCACAAAGTTCTGTATCCAGTTTTGTTTCAGGCATTTTTCTTGTAAGCATACTAGGTGTTGGATGGTAAGCTGTAACAAAATGTAAACAAGAATGTATGTCCTATCTTGGGTTGTTTCTAATAAATTTGATCTCAACTTGACTTTAAAGAACAACAGTTGATGGCAGTGTATCCCAAATTCTGTCTGACTGACAAAACAGCAGTCGAAAAATCATTTGGCCATTTTTTAAGTTGAATATATAGTAGAAATTCTTTTTTTTTTCTTTCTATCAGACATACCCTAAAACAATTTGGCAAAGACTGTTAAGCGTTTGCCATGTTTTGTTTGTATGGAAGAAAGTAAAAGCTCCCTACACAGAAAAGAGAGAAAATGTAATCATACCTCGGGGCTTTTACTAGGAGATGTTTGTCCAAGACCAAGTTTGTAAATTTGTATATAACTTGTCATAGATTTCTCCAAATGTCTACTGGTTCTGCCTGGGTACTGTGGCTTCATCTATCAATCACAATTGATTGCATTGAAATTGTATAGCATGCTGGAGGTAGCATTAAACACCAACAATAAATCAAGTCAATCAAACAAACCACAAGCCTTTTTAAGCAAACTGGTATTTTTTAGTTGCTTTTACCCCCTAAATCTCATTTAAAATATTGAATCACTTACGATGAAGAAAACAATCATATTTATAACATCTTCTGCAGAACAGTGTGTGGAAGGAATGCATGGTTTGTTCTCTGGGTACAGACTGAGCTTGTGTTCCGTCAATGTTAGGGGTACACTCAGGTGGTACAGGATTATCTCGTGATTCTATGATTTCTTTATACCTGAAAATATATGTATGTTTATTTTTTAGGGTATACTTTCATAATATTATAGACAACACAAGGCAATTCCAAATCTCAAATTTGGGTAAGTGTTTATACATGAAAAGTGAATAAAATTCTAAAATTGCCTCTTTAAGGTGGTATCTAACACTACAGGGAGATAACTCTGTAAAATCAGCTAAATGTTTTAATTACATTGTGTTGTTGAGTGAATATTAAGCTTCTCATTGATCAAAATTAGTGTTTGTCAAACAGCTATATAACCAGTGTAATTTTTCTGATAAAACGGTTGGTTCAATTTTTAAAATTTTTTTTTATTTAAAGGGTCAAAGTAAATACTTTGTCAAAATTTTATGAAAATTAAACGAGCCAAATTAATTTAAGTTAAGGTGTTGGGTACCACCTTAACTACAATTTGCCTTAAACAATGTCATACAGTCAATTGCATAGGTACAGAAAAATTGAAGAATAATTACAAATATTCAGTTAGCATCTAATTGTTTCTGACTTACTTTTCTTTAAGTTCATCTGGTGATCCTTTTTCTTTAAACTGATTGGATATAGCCTCAAATATAGAGTTACTCGGAAAGATGCTCTTCTTAGATTCATCATTAGATGTTATGATATCAGCATCTGTAATTAGATATATTTCGGTAAATATAAACTATTCATGTCAATGTACAATGTCAGCATTATGTTATTAATCTATATTAGTATTTAGAAACAAAGAGCTGTTCCATCAAAAACAGAGAATTAGCATGATAAAAGATAGAAAAAATCAAAATTTACTTCTTTTATCATAGGAACAAACAATATAATTGACTACAAAAAATGACCTTGCTATCCAAACTATATGTTTTGTCTTTTATTTCCTTGTTCAGGTTAGTGGTCATCTTGTTGGAAGCTGTTCTGTTTATGTGATGCTGTTTTTTACTTTTATGACATATGGTCTATAAAGGAAACTAGAGGCTCTAAAGAGCCTGTGTTGCTCACCTTGGTCTATGTGAATATCAAACAAAGGAAGCAGATGGATTCATGACAAAATTGTGTTTTGGTGATGGTGAGGTGTTTGTACATCTTACTTTACTGAACATTCTTGCTGCTTACAATTATCTCTATCTATAATGAACTTGGCTCAGTAGTTTCAGTGGAAAATGTTAGTAAAAATTTACAAATTTTATGAAAATTGTTAAAAATTGACCATAAAGGACAATAACTCCTTTGGTCATGTTGACTTAATTTTAGGTCTTACTTTGCTGTACATTGCTGTTTACAGTTTATCTCTATCTATAAAAATATTCAAGATAATAACCAAAAGCTGCAAAATGTCCTTAAAATTACCAATTCAGGAGCAGCAACCCAACAACAGGTTGTCAGATTCATCTGAAAATTTCAGGGCAGATAGATCTTGACCTGATAAACGATTTTACCTCCATGTCAGATTTGCTCTAAATGCTTTGGTTTTTGAGTTATAAGCCAAAAACTGCATTTTACCCCTATTTTCTATTTTTAGCCAGGCCACAATTAAAAATATTTTGGTTTGCCCAAACCCTACCCAAAGGTTAAGACAGTGGGTAGGTAGGTAGGCATTTTCTTTTTTTTTCTTCAAAAAAATAAATTGAAGTATCGGGTGTTTATTAGTCTTCATGCCTATCTGATTTAAAAAAAACTTCTTCAAATTAGGACAATAAAAGAATTTGAGTAGGCAGCTTTTATCTGGGTAGGTAGGGTTTGGGCAAACAAACCTATTCTTTTTTATGGCCCCATGGTGGCTATCTTGGTTGGTTGGCCAGGTCACCAGACACATTTTTTACACTAGATACCCCAATGATGATTGTGGCCAAGTTTGGTTTAATTTGGCCAAGTAGTTTCAGAGGAGAAGATTTTTGTAAAAGTTAACAGACGACGCCGGATGACGGATGCAAAGTGATGAGAAAAACTCACCTGGCCCTCCCTTTGGGCCAGGTGAGCTAAAAAGGAAGCATTTTCTGAAATCATATTCAATAATCTCACATTTTTGTACTTTTTTTAACAATCACCATAATAAATGTATGCTGCACACCTTAGGTTTCAGGAACTTTTTGCTTTGTTGAAGACTTATTGGTTGCCTTCAGTTGTTTTTTGCTCTTTGGTCAGATTGTTGTCTCTTTGACACATTCCTCATTTCCATTCTCAATTTTATACAACATTTCTAAATTTTCACTAAATAAGAAATGAACTAACTGTTTTCGTCATCTTCAAGTTCTGGATCAGGATAGTTAAGCCACATTGAGTTTACAAGTTCTACGAAAGTCTCATCGTCAAGAACTGTACTGGTCTTTTCACCATGAACTTTCCCTTCATAATTCTTCAGTAACTCTTCAATGAAGGCGCCATCTTGTTCTAGAATATCATCACCCATGTAAGGGATGTTGTGTAGAACTGTTTCATCTTCCACCTGACATGATAAATTATATGTAAAGGATATTATGTATCTTGAAACTATGTGAAACAACAAAAGAATGTAAAAGAAATGAACAAACAAATTTGTACTTTTTAACTTGGATTTTAGGCTATCAATCACTTCCTAAATTAATTTATATGGCCTCACCTGAAAGTAATAATGGCAACATCTTTTAAACTTTTATTTCATTTTTCAAAATACAAAATTTTCCTCCATCTTAAAAGTCATGTAACTTCAACATAAAAAAAAAAACGATTCATATTTTTTTTTATGCCTAAATGACTAGTTTTTATTATAAAACTTATGTACATATACTTTTTTCGCAATTTTTTTTTTAGTTTGTCCAAATTTAGAAGAAATTTACTTGTTTTTAATTGTTTGCTTCCAGTTAAAAACAATTTGCCAATATGTTTTCCATATATGCAGTGATTTAAGTGGTAGCTTTCTCATAAAAATCTGGTGATCGCAAAACACATGGATCTGTCATTGAAATAAACTTTTATGCAAGCTCAATATCCATGCTTCTTTGTTGATTGTTAACTATAAGGTGACAATTGCTAAACTATGGGTTCAAAACACTTCAATCAATTAGCTGCCATATTTTCACATCAAAACAGACCAAAGAATTTTTTTTTGATGAGTATACGATATAGATGCGCAGAAAATGATAAAATCATGTACAGGATACTAAGTTTATGATACATGTATATACATGCGTTGGTTCAAGAATTTGATAAACATTATTTTTCACCAATCACTTGTTTCATATGACTTCAAGTAAGTAAATTAGACAAAAGACAATGTTAATACTAGATCTATATATATACTGAGACTGTGTTTACCATATAATTTTGAGTTAGAGTTGACCATGTATACATGGTAGGGATGGCTTTAATGGCATTCATTAGTCGAAGGGTTGTGGCCTGTGTTTTACCGCCTCCTTTGATTTCACACTGCAAAAAATCAAAAAAAATCATAAGTAATTCAATTATTATTTTGATTTCAGGGTTTCATTGTTTTTGGTATCAACAAGTTCTTTTGTACCTTTTTCTTATATTCCATTGTTTTTTCTTGTGAAAGCGCAAATTTCCAAAAACTATTAAGGCAATCCCACTTTGCACTACCTAATTAGATATATTGTTTATTTTGTTCCATCTCATCCTAAACATGCCTGAAGGTTGGTCCTTCGATGTCAAGAAAACAACAATCAATCTATCTTAGCAAACACAACTTGAAATCCAACCATTTATATATTCAAGTTTAAAATATTGACAAAAGAACTGATAAATTACCTGAAATAAATTGTGTTGTTGACCCAGCTTCAGCATACCTGCCAACTTTCACGATTTAGGCGTGTATTACACGATTTTGACCCTTTGTCACGATTGCACGATCGTGATCGTGAAAAACCCTCTAAAACACGATTTTTTGAAAATCTACACAAAAAATATGATGGTTCCCGATTTTGAACTGTGTCCAAGGAAGACATTCGTGTTCAGCAAATCAAATTTTATGTTTCTTATGATCAAATTAATCAGCCAATCAAAAACGTTTTCTCTCAAGATAATTCTAACATCCTAGATTTTGAACTTGTGTTGAATTCCTCTGTTTTTTTAAAATCGTGAACATGGCAAATGGTTTTTCACCTGCAAGGAGGTTCTTACACAGAATAAGAATAAAAGCATGGCTGATTGACAAACTTCAATGATGCAGTACTACCATAAAGATAATAAATAGTAGTTTATTCACTAATTTATTGATATTACACTTGCTGTAACAAATGTTATTTATGTATTTAATTAAAATACCAAATCATTTAACATGTTTAATGTACTATTCTTTATTTTTCACATGGACAAAACAAAAAAAACCCACATGAGGAATCCCTTCAATGAGGGACTTGCCTTAGTCAAGGGGTCATTTTACTTCTGTGAAAAATAAAAATGAAAAATGTAGATTTTTATTTAACTTACTTGTAAAAATGGGAAATTCTGACATTATATTTAGAACTACTTTTCTAAATGTAGGGTCCAATTATTTTGAAAAATAAAGAAGACATACATGATATATTAGGCCAAGAACATACCAAAATTCTTGGACATGTGTTGACCATATTATACCAGATAGATCATAAGATGTATAATTCTTTGGGAAAAGTTTCTTCAAATAATATGAATATGTGCTCATTTTTACTTTAAAAGTGGTTTTTAATGTCCTTACATTGAGGGGATACCCCTAGGTGTTCTTCCTAACCTGATAAAGATCTTTCTTTGTGCATTATTTTAAATTGGAAAAGTCAACAATTTTTTAATATCCTTACACATGAAATTAATTCCTGGTCTTGCAGCTACATGTTCATCTTTTCTACTGATATATAATAACTAGAATCATGCAAATAAACTTAAGAAAAAGGCATGTAAGCTCATCTTACATATATGACACTTTTTCTAGACCACAAAACAGCACACGCAAAATAGTCATCGCAAAGAATTGTTACCTTTGAAATTGTTGTTACGCACTAAAACCCCCATGAGCACTTTCAAAACTTGGCAGGTATGCTTCAGTGGAGACACAAACAAACCCTAAAGAACATGTATCAGGAAAATGTATTTTGAATTGTTTTTCCCCTTCCTTTTATTTTTCCAGCAAACCTTAACCAGGTGCTCCGCAGGGCGCAGCTTTATACGACCGCAGAGGTCGAACCCTGAACAGTTGGGGCAAGTATGGACAAAACATTCAAGCATGATACAGCTCTGAATTTGGATTGTGATCAAATTTTTGACATTACATGGTTTTTTTTACACAAAACAAATGCCAAGATTTTACAAATCAATTAAAGATTTCTTCTTCAAACTTTTTAAATCTAAAATTAAATAGTTGACACAGCATAGGTTTCTGACACAGAATGAATGTGGTCTAATGAACTTAAAAGTTTTTTTTTGCCTTTGAGCAAATCACTATGCTGTTGAATATTAATCCTCTCAAAAAAATGTTTGAAGAAATTTTCTTTTTATTTATGAAATCTGAAATGAGAAAAATTTAACCCCCCCCCTTTTTTTTTCACATCCCCGTTTCCCTTTTTCAAAACTGATATCAATTCAAATTTCTAATGGAGTTTGCAACAATAACTACTCATTTAAATACATCATAAAATATTAAGATGTAAAAAAACTGCTTGTTATCACTGAATGGTAAAGATTATTTAAATTTATCAGTTGGTAGTAAAAAGTGTATATACATTGTATATTGTATATAACAAAGATTTAAGTTGATTCTGGACAAAGAAAGATAACTCCAATTAAAAAAAATTCTTGCTATTGCACAAATAGGATATTTCTTGCTTACTATTCTGGACAAAGAAAGATAACTCTAATTAAAAAAAAATTTGCTATTTCACAATATTGTGCAATTAGATATTTCTTGCCATTGCACAATACTGTGCAATTGAAAAGACTTGCTATTGCACAATACTTAATATAATAATTTTAGATCCTGATTTGGACCAACTTGAAAACTGGGCCCATAATCAAAAATCTAAGTACATGTTTAGATTCAGCATATCAAAGAGGCCCAAGAATTCAATTTTTGTTAAAATCAAACTTAGTTTAATTTTGGACCCTTTGGACTTTAATGTAGAATTTGAAATTTGAAAACAGGACCAAAAATGAAGAATCTACATACACAGTTAGATTTGGCATATCAAAGAACCCCAAGGATTCAATTTTTGATGAAATCAAACAAAGTTTAATTTTGGACCCTTTGGACCTTAATGTAGACCAATTTGAAAACTGGACCAAAAAAACTTCAATAATCAAGAATCTAAGTACATTTTTAGATTCAACATATCAAAGAACCCAACCGATTCATTTTTTGTCAAAATCAAACTAAGTTTAATTTTGGACCCTTTGGACCTTAATGTAGACCAATTTGAAAACGGGACCAAAAGTTGAGAATCTACATATACAGTTAGATTCGGCATATCAAAGAACCCCAATTATTCAATTTTGATGAAATCAAACAAAGTTTAATTTTGGACCCTTTGGGCCCCTTTTTCCTAAACTGATGGGACCAAAACTCCCAAAATCAATACCAACCTTCCTTTTATGGTCATAAGCCTTGTGTTTAAATTTCATAGATTTGTATTTACTTATACTAACATTATAGTGCGAAAACCAAGAAAAATGCTTATTTGGGTCCCTTTTTGGCCCCTAATTCCTAATCTGTTGGGTCCTAAACTCCCAAAATAAATACCAACCTTCCTTTTGTGGTCATAAACATTGTGTTTAAATTTCATAGATTTCCATTTACTTAACCTAAGGTTATTGTGCAAAAACCAAGAAAAATGCTTATTTGGGCCCTTTATTGGCCCCTTATTCCTAAACTATTGAAACCAAAACTCCCAAAATCAATCCCAATCTTTCTTTTGTGGTCATAAACCTTGTGTCAAAATTTCATAGATTTCTATTAACTTAAACTAAAGTTATGGTGCGAAAACCAAGAAAATGCTTATTTGGGCCCTTTTTGGCCCCTTATTCCTAAAATGTTGGGACCAAAACTCCCAAAATCAATACCAACCTTTCTTTTATGGTCATAAACCTTGTGTTAAAATTTCATAGATTTCTATTCACTTTTACTAAAGTTAGAGTGCGAAAACTAAAAGTATTCGGACGCCGGACGACGACGACGACGACGACGACGCAGACGCCAACGTGATAGCAATATACGACGAAAATTTTTTCAAAATTTGCGGTCGTATAAAAATTGTAAACTTTCAACAATAATTTACAAACAAAATCTATCTTTAATTTTTTACCTTTCTTTTGATTGGTGCATCTACAACAGTTTCAGGTACCAGAACAGGTTGAACATTTTCTTTTTTAAACCAGTCATTAAACTCTTCCAAGTCTTTCTTCAAAATTTCTCTGTTTGCATCAAAAGCAGCCTTGAAAAAGAAAATACATTTATCTAAGCTTATTATGGAAGGTACCCAACACTTAGAATGAAATATATTTAGCTCATTTAATTATCATGAGATTTGGACAAAATAATAAACCTTTAAATAAATTTGAAATACACAATGGAATAAATTATTGCATATATATAGCAGTTTGACAAATGCTAATTTTGATTATTGAGAAGCTTTATTTCTTTTTTTCATGATGCAGATTTTTACAAGTTTTTTTAATGGTTTTTTTTTGTTGTTGCAAACTCCAATCTTCCTTTAAAATTATATTTACAAAAGCAAATCTCATTCACAAAATTATCAAAATTAAACCCCTTTAGGCCATAAAAAAGAATAGGTTTGTTTGCCCAAACACTACCTACCCAGAAAAAAGCTGCCTACTCAAAATCTTTTATTGTCCTGATTTGAAGAAGTTTTTTTTTAATCAGATAGGCATGAAGACTACTAAACACCTGATACTTCAAATCTCTTTTTGAAACAAAAAAAATAAAATCAAAGCGCTGTAAGCGCTGAGGGCAGTTAACCAAAAACCAAGGCAACCGTAATTATGAAAACTGTGGCAATGTTGCCTCAACATTAAACATTCATATATAGTACATTCATATTTATCTAATGATTTATTTATTAAGGCAAATAGTTTATATGTTATCAAGGTTTCAAAAGCAATGTATATTTTTTATGGTGAGTCTGCAGTGGTACAAGTTCCCAATGATTGCATTTTATTCTACTTGGTAGTTAACCTTGGTTTAATTTGACTGTTAGAAGTTCAATTTGACTTAGTATGAACATTTAATAGTATGAATGGACTGGTTTCCCTGGAAAGAAAACTGAGTTTGTGTTCCATAGTACAAAAGTTATGAGACACGAATCAGACAAATGTTCACTACAACAGGGATCAAAGGTGAGGTCTGACTGACTTGCCCATAGTTAATGTAAATGATTTGTTATTTTAACCCATACATATGAATATATATAATTTAGGGGTGGGGATCTCAACGGTTTTCAAGTTCTCAAACAGGTAGGGGTAGGCAGAGGATTTAGGGGGCAGGGGGCATGGACCCCCTTTTTGGGAAAAAATTTGGTTGCTTATATAGGGAATCACTGAAGCGTGACTGGAGCGGGCCCCTCTTAGGTCAGTCAGTGGGCCCCACTTATGAAAATTTCTGGATCCGCCACTGGGGGTAGGGTGACCCTAGGGACTTCCCCATCATTTCATTTTATTTGTTATATTGTCCCATACATGAATATATATGGTTTAGGGATGGGGATCTCATTGGTTTCCAAGTTCTCAAATAGGAAGGGTAGGGTGACACAAGGGACTGCCCCTATATTTCATTTAATTAGTTATATTGATCCATACATGAATATATATTGTTTTGGTGTGGGGATCTCGACCGTTTCCAAGTTCTCAAACAGGAGGGTTGGGATGACCACAAGGACTTCCCTTATATTTCATTTGATTTGTTATATTGTCCCATACATGAGTATATATGGTTTAGGGGTAAGGATCTTGACCATTTCCAAGTTCTCAACAGGAGGGTGAACAGTGACCTCAGGGACTCCCCTATCTTTCATCTGATTTGTTATATTGTCCCATTCATGAATATATATGGTTTAGGGATGGGGATCTCGACCATTTTTAAATTCTAAAACAGGAGGGGTGGGGTGACCCCTAGCGCCTCTTCCTAGATTTCATTTGATTTTTCATATTGTCACAAACATGAATATATATGGTTAAGGGGTGTGGATCTCAACCGTTTCTAAGTTCTCAAATAGGAGGGGTGGGGTAACTCCAGGGACTCCCCCTTTATTTCATTTTTTATTTATTATATTGTCCTATACTTGAATATATGCAGGGGCGGATTCAGACGGGGGAGGGTTGCGGGCTTGCACCCCGCTTAAATTTGCAAAGCATGGGTTGTTCTCAGCTTAATAAAGAATATTCCGATAATTTTACCTCTTTTTTTAGCCTCGCTCTGCTCGGCGAAAATTTAAGTTTGCGCCCTTCTTAACCTAAAATCCTGGATCTGCCCCTCATATGGTTTAGGGTTGGGGAGCTCGACCGTTTCCAAGTTATCAAACAGGAGGGGGTAGAGTGTCCCAAAGAATTCCACCTATATACCATATGATGTACTTACATTCAGGTATATATAATATTGTTGCATTATTTGTGAAAATAAAGAATGAAACTTTCAGCTACTTTAATTGACCCTTCAAAATTGCCCTGAGAAAAAACAAATAACCCCTCGAAATTGCAGTAATATGTTTACACTTTAAAAGCATCTCACATGCATTATCATCATTTATAAAGAAAATTTAGACTGTGACCATGAACATGTATATTGTTAGATATATACTGTTCCCAGCTGTCACGTTGTATTGGATTTTTAAATTAAAATTTGTCAAAAAGTAATTTTGAGTTTCTGAATAAAATATTTTTCTTTCTTTTACATCTATCTTTTGGTTTACAATACTAGTGTTTATATTCATTTACCATGCATAGATGTATTTTTTCACCTGCTTGGATTTATTTTGTAAATGATCGCCAAACCCGGAATTAACCTTATCCGCTACCGGAATCGGAACCGATTTAGTAAAATTTTGTCTTCACGGCCGCCATTGTTATGTGTTTACAATGTTGTTTTTGTCAATCAGATACGATTTTACTCGAATTTATACAATATTTGTCGGCAATTTTCTGTATAAAGCTAGCGGTTGAACAAAATGAACATCGCCGAATAATAATGATAAAAATAGGTTTTTAGCTCGTTTAATTGGAGACTTTGATGGTGAAAAGGTTTGTAATTTCTTATTTTCTTTCAAATGTAAGGTGACTACGTCGGGCGTAGCTAGAAACCAACTATCCTAGTCGAAATTCCGCTTTGCAAAAGTGGAAGGTCGCGGACCTCGGACCACCGCTAATTTGCACACCTGCCTCCAAATTGAAAAGCTACGAAAATTTCTTTTTCTAATTTGAAATTGCCGCCAACAGCATGAACAGTTGAACTTATTATATAATAGACTACTGACGTAGTTGTCCTACGTATTGATGACAAACCATATTCCTACGACTTTTGTCATTTGGGAAATCTAAACTGCTTGTCTTAAGAGATTTTCGGCGATTAAATATTTCATACAATTGTTCTTTGACATCTTAGCTAAAAGCACAAGTCATAATGAACTACACAAGGATTCTTAATTTAAGCACTACTTCCTATGTGTAACTTTTAAACTTTTGGATAAATCGACGATCATTTAAGGTTTTTCTGGTCATTTTTTTTGTAATCCAGAATAAAAAGTATTAAAAAAGTGTTCAATTAGTTATATATAACATAGTAGCAAGCTAGATAATAACAATGGCAAGTATCTCATGATTTATTGGGTAGAACACAAATCTAGGGTGCTCGCATAATGCAGCTTAACTGCATAAAAATGCCTATGGCAGATTTTACAATAAGAAGGAAATATTGTTTTTTTGTATCCATCAAAAAAGCAATTGCTGAAACTGTGTAACAGACTGTGTAATGGAGTAATGCATTATGTTATTGAATAAAATGTGTCTTTCTGAGTAAATAAAAATAAAAATTACTCTGTGTTTGTGTTTTTTGTTAGAATTAGAGGGTTTTCAATTTCAAAATATTGGACATGGAATAGACATCATGACCTACTTTACTGACATCCAGCTTATTTGGAGTGGAATTTTGAAGTATTATTTATAAGTGGAGCCTAATAAAATGGACTTATATTTTAACCAGATGCTCCGCAGGGCGTAGCTTTATACGACCGCAGAGGTTGAACCCTGAACGGTTAGGGCAAGTATGGACACAACATTCAAGCTGGATTCAGCTCTAAATTTGGATTGTGATTAAATAGTTGACACAGCATAGGTTTCTGACACAGAATGAATGTGTTCTAATGAACTTAAAATTTTTGTTTCTCTTAGAGCAATTCACTATGCTGTTGAATATTAATCCTCTCAAAAAAACGTTTGAAGAAATTTTCTTTTTTATTTATGAAATTTCAAATGAGAAAAATTGAACCCAATTTTTTTAATCACATCCCCCTTTCCCTTATTCCAAAACTAATCTCAATTAAAATTTCTAATGGAGTTTGCAACAATAACTACTCATTTAAATACATCATAAAATATTAAGATGTAAAAAAACTGCTTGTTATCACTGAATGGTAAAGATTATTTTAATTTATCAGTTGGTAGTAAAAAGTGAATATACATTGTATATTGTATATAACAAAGATTTAAGTTGATTCTGGACAAAGAAAGATAACTCCAATTAAAAAAAAATCTTGCTATTGCACAATATTTTGCAATTAGATATTTCTTGCTTACTATTCTGGACAAAGAAAGATAACTCTAATTAAATTTTTTTTTGATATTTCACAATATTGTGCAATTAGATATTTCTTGCCATTGCGCAATACTGTGCAATTGAAAAGACTTGCTATTGCACAATACTTAATATAATAATTTTAGATCCTGATTTGGACCAACTTGAAAACTGGGCCCATAATAAAAAATCTAAGTACATTTTTGAATTCAGCATATCAAAGAACTTCAAGATTTCAATTTTTGTTAAAATCAGACTAAGTTTAATTTTGGACCCTTTGGACTTTAGTGTAGACCAATTTGAAAACAGGACCAAAAATGAAGAATCTACATACACAGTTAGATTTTGTATATCAAAGAACCCCATTTATTCAATTTTTGATGAAATCAAACAAAGTTTAATTTTGGACCCCGATTTGGACCAACTTGAAAACTGGGCCAATAATCAAGAATCTAAGTACATTTTTAGATTCAGCATATCAAAGAACCTAACTGATTCATTTTTTGTCAAAATCAAACTAAGTTTAATTTTGGACCCTTTGGACCTTAATGTAGACCAATTTGAAAACGGGACCAAAAGTTAAGAATCTACATACACAGTCATGACAGTTAGATTCAGCATATCAAAGAACCCCAATTATTCAATTTTGATGAAATCAAACAAAAGTTTAATTTTGGACCCTTTGGGCCCCTTATTATGTTGGGACCAAAACTCCCAAAATCAAACCCAACCTTTCTTTTATGGTCATAAACCTTGTGTTTAAATTTCATAGATTTCTATTTACTTATACTAACGTTATGGTGCGAAAACCAAGAAAAATGCTTATTTGGGTCCCTTTTTGGCCCCTAATTCCTAAACTGTTGGGACCTAAACTCCCAAAATCAATACCAACCTTCCTTTTGTAGTCATTAACATTGTGTTTAAATTTCATTGATTTCTATTTACTTAAACTAATGTTATTGTGCGAAAACCAAGAATAATGCTTATTTGGGCCCTTTTTTGGCCCCTAATTCCTAAACTGTTGAGACCAAAACTCCCAAAATCAATCCCAACCGTTCTTTTGTGGTCATAAACCTTGTGTCAAAATTTCATAGATTTCTATTAACTTAAACTAAAGTTATAGTGCGAAAACCAAGAAAATGCTTATTTGGGCCCTTTTTGGCCCCTAATTCCCAAAATGTTGGGACCAAAACTCCCAAAATCAATACCAACCTTCCTTTTGTGGTCATAAACCTTGTGTTAAAATTTCATAGATTTCCATTCACTTTTACTAAAGTTAGAGTGCGAAAACTAAAAGTATTCGGACGCCGGACGACGACGACGACGACGACGCCGACGCCAACGTGATAGCAATATACGACGAAAATTTTTTCAAAATTTGCGGTCGTATAATAAAAAGTCTTCTTTTGTGTTTTAATCATAACTTTAAGGCAGATTTTTATTGGTAAAGGCTAAAAAAGGTAATTTAATAATATTGTTGCTAACGTCACGTCTTTTCCGTCCATTGTGGTATGTCACGATCGCAATTTTCTTGATGATTCTCAGACAGCCCATTGTAGTTATTTTTATCCCGGGTTTTATAAATAATTGAAAATAGCAATCATATCAAATTTGGATGACGTAAGGGGTTCAAAGGACTTGAGGAATCAATATCATTGGCTGTTTTATTTTTTGCGAACGTTACTGCTCGACTTTTCCGTCCAAATCAGTGTCACGTGAGCAACATATATTTAGATCTGTAAATCTCCTGTATAGGAGTTACGATATCGCCCTTTGCAGAAATAGATTCGGAGTCAGTTCCTTCACATGGGGAAGCAAAGAAGGTAAGTTGTATGTAATATCGTTACAAGAGGACCTTAAATGTATTCCGTCCACCAAAAAGACGTTCGCAACAAAACGTAATGTCATGATAGTAGATGTTGCTAATGTTACTATTACGAATTGGTTTCTTGTGTATTCATTTGATATAAAGTACACCTGCAAATGACATTCTGTATATTTAGAAATTCTAAACCAGACTGTACAATTTTATTACTCCAGGCGTATATTAAACATCACTGTGTGCATACATTTTAACTTTTAAAGATGTTGTTGCTCATGTGACATGTCCAAATGTCGCTAACGTTACTCATTTTTTGGTTTCTTGTGTATTCATTTGATATAAAGTACACCTGCAAATGACATTCTGTATATTTAGAAATTCTAAACCAGACTGTACAATTGTATTACTCCAGGCATATATTAAACATCACTGTGTGCATACATTTAACTTTTAAAGATGTTGTTGCTCATGTGACATGTCCAAATGTCGCTAACGTTACTCATTTTTGTCTCTGTCACGTTAGCAACATGAAAGTAGGAGACAGAACACAATACTGTAAAATCTGCCCTACCTACCTACCCACTGTCTCAACCTTTTGGTAGGGTTTGGGCAAACCAAAATATTTTTAATTGTGACCTTACTTGAGTTTACAATTAACAATAATGTGTTGACATGAACGTTCATTGATATGGTAATATTTAATATAATTTATATATATTTAGAAAACATCAACATGATCAAGTTGTTCCAAATAGTGAGGATTTTCTACTCGAAAATAGATTTCTTAGCTGTATTATATAAAAAAGATGATGTGGTATTATTGCCAATGAGACAACTATCCACAAAAGACCAAAATGACATAGACATTAACAACTATAGGTCACCGTACGGCCTTCAACAATGAGCAAAGCCCATACCGCATAGTCAGCTATAAAAGACCCTGATAAGACAATGTAAAACAATTCAAACGAGAAAACTAACGGCCTTATTTATGTAAAAAAAGAAACTTTGCTTTAATTTTAGTCTGTTATTTGGTGGTTGAACTCTTTTCTATTTGAGTGTCACTGATGAGTGCTTTGAAAACAAAACAGTCATCTGGTAACTAAATTATAAACCTTATGAGTTTTATTTTATCTAATTTATATACAAGCAATAGCTAAAACTTGTTTACCGTAACTTCATCAGCTCTTTTGAAGCGCTTCAGATTATGAATTCTAAGGAATTCTGACTTGACCCTTTTATTCCAGTCTATTTTTCTGGACTTTTTAAGTGGTTCTCTTGTCAGTGGTTTTTCTAACGTCTCTAGTTCTACTGGCTCAACTTTAATGTTTATATCCTCCATTGCTAATTAACAAGCAGCATCAAATTACCTGAAAAAATAATAATAAATAAAACAAACATGGAACAATAACCTTAGGAAGGTCATCTTCATGTAGTAACACCTATCTCATACTTTTAATAAGTTTTTATATGAGGGGATAGGACCTTTATCGGGACTCCGGGATTGGGTGTTTTTAAGCTCTGGATTTTGGGATTGACCCTTTCGGGATCCAGGGAATTCTTTTTTTCTAATTTCGGGAGATTGGGATTTAGATTTTTTTAAATCAAACCTCAGAATTTCGTGTTTTTAAGCCCGGGATTTCAGGATCAGGACCCCTCCTTACCCCCTCCTTATATATTATACCAGAAAAGTAATATGAGGAAGAAGTCCTGAATAACAGTAAGAAAAAGAATCATAATCAAAACAATAGCTTATGAACCTAATATCGTTAACTTTTTTTAAAAGAATTCCCCATTACACTAGGCCTGTCCCTGTTCTGTTGAGTAATGCTACCACCATATTATAAGTCATACAATTTCCAACAAATCTGCATATGATATTAATACCAGATAGAATAATGACAACAATCCATTGAGAATAACAAATTCAGCATACAAACTTTGTTCTTTCAACTGTTGGATTGTTGGTTGCTTAACATCCAGTGGAAAATAGATCATCACAGCTACATGTAATACCAGTGTACCTGCCTTATTGTACTTTCTTTACTTTACAATTTATGTAATAAGAAAGATTGTCAACTAATCTTACATTAATTAACACAAGACCATTAAGATTATACTAGAATATAAAATAATGTTGATAGATATCATTTCATGATGTATTTGTCATGTTTGTAGTCTGAACTTCAATAAAAAAAAAAAATCTTTGATATATTTTTATTTTCATACCCCAGACATGCAAACAAATTACAATGCATAATGTTGGATGTTATCAAGTTTACATTTTTACCAGAAGCATAATATGGGGACATAACAATAGAACCAAAATCGGAAACGTCACTATATTTCCGTTTCATTTTTTTAAAACATGTTTGAATTAAATTAAGGTTCATCATAACAAATGGACAAATATGGCCGTATTTTCACCTCAAAAACTACTCACTCAGACTTACCTGTGCTGTTTGGAAAGTTTTAATGCCTAGCATCCACTAGATATATAAAAGTTAAATGCATTTTGTGTTAAAGAAAGATAAAATCTTTTTTGTTTTTTGCTGGGCATTTTTTTTCCTTTCTGCAGAAGGTGTAAGAATAAACAGACACCTGAATTACTTTGATACTGTCCACTCACTGACTCAGATGAACTCTTTATCTCACCTGTAGTTGTGAAGATTCCTCTTGTCCATGTCAATTAAGGACAATCAAAACAATACAAACCGGTTTTTTACCTGAGTGAGCATCTCATAGTTGTACCACAACTTAGTTAATTTTCAGACCTTTTGCACCAAGGAAAAAAAATGCCCATCAAAATCCAAACGAGATTTTATCTTTCTGAAACACAAAATGCATTTAACTTTATTATATCTAGTGGATGCCAGGCAATAAAACTTTTCCATCTTCACAGGTAAGTCTGTACTCAGAGTAATTTTTGGCATGTAAATACAGCCATATTTGTCCGTTTGTTATGATGAACCTTAATAATTCATACAAACTTGTTCCCTTTCACAGGTAATGCCTGCCTCATAAAAGACAACGAAGTTTTGCCCCTCCTCCCAAATTATCCATGTGAAAAATCATTATAAATTATTGTCATCCTTAAAATCAAAGCGCTGTAAGCGCTGAAGGCAGTTAACCAAAAACCAAGACAACCGTAATTATGAAAGCTGTGGCAAAGTTGACTCAACATTAAACATTCATATATAGTACATTTATGTTTATCAAATGATTTATTTATTAAAGCAAATAATTTATATGTTATCAAGGTTTCAAAAGCAATGCATATAGCAATGTATATTTTTTTATGGTGAGTCTGCAGTGGTACAAGTTCCCAAATGAGTGCAGTTGTTCTACTTGGTAGTTAACCTTGGTTTTATTTGAATGCTAGAAGTTCAAGTTGACTTAGTATGAACATGTAATAGTATGAATGGACTAGTTTCCCTGGAAAGAAAACTGAATTTGTGTTCTATAGTACAAAAGTTATGAGACACGAATCAGAAAAATGTTCACTACAACATGGATCAAATGTGAGGTCTTACCGACTTGCCCATAGTAAATGTAAATGATTTCTTATTTTGTCCCGTACATATGAATATATATAATTTAGGGGTGGTGATCTCAACGGTTTTCAAGTTCTTAAACAGGTTGGGGTAGGCAGAGGATTTAGGGGGGGTGCCCCCTCTTTTCGGGAAAAGAATTGGTTGCTTAAACTAGTATAGGGAATCACTGAAGCGTATCTGGGAGCGGGCCCATCTTAGGTCAGTCAGTGGGCCCCCACTTATGAAAATTTCTGGATCCCCCACTGGGGGTAGGGTGACCCTAGGGACTTCCCCTAAATTTTATTTTATTTGTTATATTATCCCATACATAAATATATATGGTTTAGGGGTGGGGATCTCATTGGTTTCCAAGTTCTCAAACAGGAGGGGTAGGGTGACCCCAGGGACTCCCCCTATATTTCATTTGATTTGTTATATTGTCCCATACATGAGTATATATGGTTTAGGGGTGAGGATCTTGATCTTAGGTCAGTCAGTGGGCCCCCACTTATGAAAATTTATGGATCCCCCACTGGGGGTAGGGTGACCCTATGGACTTCCCCTACATTTCATTTAATTAGTTATATTGGCCCATATATGAATATATATTGTTTTGGTGTGGGGATCTCAACCGTTTCCAAGTTCTCAAACAGGAGGGTTGGGGTGACCACAGGGACTTCCCCTATATTTCATTTGATTTGTTATATTGTCCCATACATGAGTATATATATGGTTTAGGGGTGAGGATCTCATTGGTTTCCAAGTTCTCAAACAGGAGGGGTAGGGTGACCCCAGGGACTCCCCCTATATTTCATTTGATTTGTTATATTGTCCCATACATGAGTATATATGGTTTAGGGGTGAGGATCTTGATCTTAGGTCAGTCAGTGGGCCCCCACTTATGAAAAATTCTGGATCCCCCACTGGGGGTAGGGTGACCCTATGGACTTCCCCTACATTTCATTTAATTAGTTATATTGGCCCATATATGAATATATATTGTTTTGCTGTGGGGATCTCAACCGTTTCCATGTTCTCAAACAGGAGGGTTGGGGTGACCACAGGGACTTCCCCTATATTTCATTTGATTTGTTATATTGTCCCATACATGAGTATATATGGTTTAGGGGTGAGGATCTTGACCATTTCTAAGTTCTCAAACTGGAGGGTGTACAGTGACCCAAGGGACTCCCCTATCTTTCATTTGAATTGTTATATTGTCCCGTACATGAATATATATGGTTAAGGGGTGGGATGTTATATTGTCCCATACATGAATATATATGGTTTAGGGGTGGGGATCTCAACCATTTTTAAATTCTAAAACAGGAGGGTTGGGTGACCCCCAGCGACTCTTCATATATTTCATTGATTTTTCATATTGTCACAAACATGAATATATATGGTTAAGGGGTGTGGATCTCGACCGTTTCCAAGTTCTCAAACAGGAGTGGGTGGGGTAACTCCAGGGACCCCCCCTATATTTCATTTTATTTATTATGTTGTCCTATACTTGAATATATGCAGGGGCGGATTCAGTCGGAGGGGGGCGGGCGTACCTCAAATTTTTTTAGCCTCGCTCTGCTCGGAGAAAATTTATGTTTGCCCCTCCTAACCTAAAATCCTGGATCTGCCCCTCATATGGTCTAGGGGTGGGGAGCTCGACCGTTTCCAAGTTATTAAACAGGAGGGGGTAGAGTGGCCCAAAGGATGCCACCTAAAATGTATATATCTCATGATTTACTTACATTCAGGTGTGAAACATGAACATGTATATTCTTAGATATACTATTCCCAGCTGTCACGTTGTATTGGATTTTTAAATTAAAATTTGTCAAAAAGAATTTTGAGTTTCTGTATAAAATATTTTTCTGCTTTTTCTTTCTTTTACATATATCTTTTGGTTTACAATTCTAGTGTTTATATTCATTTACCATGCATAGATGTATTTTTTCACCTGTTTGGATTTATTTTGTAATTGATCGCCAAACCAGGAATTACCCTTATCCGCTTCCTGAATCGGATCCGATATTGTAAAATTTTGTCTTCACGGCCGCCATTGTTATGTATTTACAATGTTGTTTTTGTCAATCAGATACGATTTTACTCGAATTTATACAATATTTGTCGGCAATTTTCTGTATAAAGCTAGCGGTTGAACAAAATGAACATCGCTGTCATGAATAATAATGATAAAAATAAGTTTTTAGCTCATTCAATTGGAGACTTTGGTGAACTAGTCCAAATAATTATGACGTCTTGAGAGGCTATTATAATTTTTTTCTTTGACGCCTTACTTCGTCGTCGAAGTAAGGCGTCAAAGAAAAAAATTATAATAGCCTTTCAAGACGTCATAATTATTTGGACTATATTGGTGAACATGATGAAAAGGTTTGCAAAGTTAATTCTTATTTTCATTCAAGTGGAAGGTGACTACGTCGGGCGTAGCTAGACAGCAACTATCCTAGTCGAAATCAGTGGTTTAAATTCCGCTAGCAAAAGTGGAAGGTCGCGGACCTCGGACCACCGCTAATTTGCACACCTGCCTCCAAATTGAAAAGATACATGTACGAAAATTTATTTTTCTAATTTGAAATTGCCGCCAACAGCATGAACAGTTAAACTTATTATATAATAGACTACTGACGTAGTTGTACTACGTATTGATGACAAACAATATTCCTACGACTTGCCATTTGGGAAATCTAAACTGCTTGTCTTATGAGATTTTCGGCGATTAAATATTTCATACAATTGTTCTTTGACATCTTGACCAAAAGCACAAGTCATAATGAACTACACAAGGATTCTTAATAAGCACTACTTCCTATGTGTAACCTCAAAACTTTTGGATAAATCGACGATCATTTAAGATTTTTCTGGTCATATTTTTTGTAATCCAGAATAAAAAGTATTAAAAAAGTGTTCAATTAGTTATATATAACAGTCAGAGCTCTGACATAAACAAGTCAGAATAAAATGACTTCTTCAAGTCAGAAAATGTTTTGAAATTCTGACCTGTACGGGTCAATTTTTGTTTTGAGTAGTTTTCCATCGAGTCCGTCAAACCAGAAGATATTTTGAATTTGCCGCCGATCTAAGACACATACGATCACGTGGTTTTTTGCGAGAGATCACGTGTTTGAGAGTCGTTGTTTTGGGAGTTTCTCGAACGAGAAGTTATTGAAAATATAGTGATTATTTACGTTTTTTTAGTGCAAATCTAGGTCAATGTGGTCATTTTCAGAAGGTAATACATATTACCTCCGTATTTTCTTGGCCATTTTAATATTTTTTGCGTGTGAAGAAGGTCTTTGCAAGTGATTTTGTTGCTGTTTCATGAAGGCGCGTGACCTGTAAATACGGACGCGTGGCCTTTGAGATGACCGGGTGTCTGACAATTCTGACTTGTTCAGGTCAGAAAATGTTGTTATGATAATGAACTGTTATTTTCGGGAGACAACTCGTGTTGTCTTAAACAGTATTAACATTAATAACCAGTCACTGCAATTTTAAAAGTAAAATTATTGCTTCGAGCTGAACATCATCACGTGATTTTTCTATTTTTAAACTCAATCATGAATTGACTTTTTAACCTTTCCGAGTTTGCGGCTTATAAATATATTTGTTTTTTCGTTTCTCCCAATGAGAAAAACGATCTTTTGAATATTGATATTAATGAAAATGAAATGAAATCGGAATAATTTTAATAAAGGTAAAAGGAAGGGAGGGTTTAACTAAAGAACCGAAATATTTTTTTATTTTTATTTTAAAAATGATTTTAACTTGAGAACATTATAAAGAGATTCACAAAACGGGTTTTTCAATTATGAACATGGAATATGATATTAAAAACAAATCAAATGAAATGTAGGGTAAGGCTCCAGGGATCACCCTACCCCTGTCATTTGACAATGTTGAACAGTCGAGATCCCTGCTCCCTTAACTCAATTTTTTCTCGCTGTAAAGTATAATGAAATATACCAGGCTACAGTGGCGGATCCAGAGGGGGGGGGGGGGGGTTCCGGGCGTTGGAACCCCCCCTTTTTTTTGGGCCGATCAATGCATTTGAATGGGGACATATAGTTGGAACCCCCCCCCCCCCCTTTATCCTGGGTTGGGAACCCCCCCTTTTTAAAATGGCTGGATCCGCCCCTGGGCTAGTCTCTATGGGTCGCCCCACCCCTTGTTATTTGAGAATGATCTTATATCTTGAAAATGGTCGAGATCCCCACCTGTAAACCATATATATTCCTTTTTATAATGTCAAATTGATTTGAATGAAATATACCGGGCTAGTCTCTGGGTTTACCCCCTCCCCTGCCATTTGCAAATGTTCTTATATTTTGTAAACGGTCGAGATCCCCACCCCTAAACTATATATATTCTTGTATGGGAAAATAAAACAAACCCAATGTAATATAGGGGAAGTCCCTTGGGGGGGGGGTTCACCCCTACTGTGTGAAAACATGTAAATGGTCAAGATCCGCACCCCTGAACCATATATATATTAGTGTAAGTGACAACAAGACAAATCAAATGAAATAAAGATAAAGTCCCTTGGGGTCACCCCACCCCCTCATGTTTGAAAACTTGTAAACGGTTGAGATCCCCACCCCTTAAGCCTATATATTATTATATGGGACAATACAACGAATCAAATGAAATAAAGGGAAAGTCCATGGGGGTCATCCCCATCCCCCTTTTTGAAATGGTTTGGATCACCACCCCTAAACCATATAATATTCCTGTTCGTCATTTCAAGAAGATTTGAATGACATACAGGGTCAATCCCTAATTATATGGCATATATGTTTTCCTATGAAGTTACACATCTATAATTCTTACCCCAGATGCTTAGCCACATAAAGCATTAACCTTTTATTTGAAATATAGATAGTCTTTGTTTCTACAGAAGTGAGAAGAACATTGGAAGTCAGTATGTTCTGACCTATAAAAGTCTGAATGTTCTGACTTATGAAAGTCTGAATGTTCTGACTTATTATGAAAGTCTGAATGTTCTGACTTTAATTTAATAAGGCCAGAAAGACTCAGAATGATCTGAAGATAATGACTTGTTTTTAATGTTTAGAGTATTTAAGAATATAAATGCTCTTGTCATGCTAGTACCATAAGAAACCCTGACAAGATTTTGTTCCCAAAAAAATATATATTAAGAATAACAAGTGTACAATTGAACATAAATTACAAAGTTATAAATGTTGCTAAAAAAATATATTTAAAAAACACCCAATAGATAGTTGTAGTGAAAATATTATGTATTTATATGTACCACTTCTTGAAGGACAACAAAGTCACCAAACTTAGTCTGATTTTCTAAGTATGTTCTTCTCAATTTTTTTTTTACAGAACATGATTTGATCTGTTTAAGTCAGTTTACAGAAAAAAAATCAGATCAAACTAGGTTTCTTCATCTTAGCCCCACCCTTTTTCTCCTTATCTGAATCGACTACTGTTGGGATAATTAATTTTTTTTTAAGAAACAATTCAGTCAAATGGTTTTTAGAATAATGTTTTTTACAACCAAAAGTTCTATATGTTAACTTTACAGAAAAAAAGTCATGAAAATACAGAAATAAAATAAATTTTTAAGATACAAATTTGATGAAATTTGTTAAAAAAAATACATTTGAATATAAAATATACCAAATACATTTTTTTTATAGTCCTCAATATAATGACTTGAGAGGACCATATTTCATCAGTCTTTTATCTGGTTTGTCATACATTTTAAAATCAATATGAAAATCCTAGACTTAAAAGTTGACATAAGTACTCTTTGAAGTCAGAACATGATTTGACCTGTTAAAGTCAGTTTACAGAGAAAATTAAATCCAATCAAAACTAGGTCTTCTTCTTCTAAGCCCCTCCCCCTTTTTCTCCTTATCTGAATCTGCTACTGTTGAGATAATTAATTTTTTTTTAAGAAACAATTCAGTCAAATGGTTTTTAGAATAATGTTTTTTACAACCAAAAGTTCTATATGTTAACTTTACAGAAAAAAAGTCATGAAAATACAGAAATAAAATAAATTTTTAAGATATAAATTTGATGAAATTTGTTAAAAAAAATACATTTGAATATAAAATATACCAAATACATCTTTTTTATAGTCCTCAATATTGTGACTTGAGGGGACCATATTTCATCAGTCTTTTATCTGGTTTGTCATACATTTTAAAATCAATATGAAAATCCTAGACTTAAAAGATGACATAAGTTTAGTTTTGACTGACTCTTTGAAGTCAGAACATGATTTGACCTGTTAAAGTCAGTTTACAGAGAAAATTAAATCCAATCAAAACTAGGTCTTCTTCTTCTAAGCCCCCCCCCCTTTTTTTTCCCTTTTATCTGAATCTGCTACTGTTGAGTTAATTAATTGATAAGTTTATTAGAAACAATTCAGTCAAATGGTTTAAAATAATATATTTTACAACCAAAAGTTCCATGTGTTAACTTAACAGAAAAGAAAGGTCATGAAAATACAGAAATATAATAAAATTTAAAGATGATTTGATGAAATTTGTAAACAAAATACATTTGAATATAAAATATTAGTTCTCATCATTGTGACTTTATTATTGGGTGTCTTTTATCTGATTTTCCCATACGTTCTTAAATGCATATATTTATGACAATGCCAGACTTAACAGTTGTAATAAGTTAAAGTGAAGTTTTTGACTGACTCTTTGAAGTCAGAACATAATTTGACCAGTTTAAAACAAAATACATTTAAATATTGAATAATCAATATGCAAAATAAACTTTTTTTATAGTCCTCATTAATTATTGCGCTGTATGGGGACCTTATTTCCTCTGTCTTTTATCTGGCTTTTCCGTACATTTTTAAATTAATATGAAAAAACTAGACTTAAAAGTTGAAATAAGTTTAGATGGGACTGACTTTTTGAAGTCAGAACACGATTTGACCTGTTAATAAGTCAGTTGACAGAGAAAAAAAAATGTCCAATCAAAACTAAGTCTTCTTCCTTTAAGCCCCCTCCATATCTGAATCTGCTACTGTTGAGTTAATTAATTCATAATTATTTTTAAGAAACAATTCAGTCAAATGGTTTTTAAAATAATGTTTTTTAAAACCGAAAGTTCCAAATGTTAATTTAACAGAAAAAAAGTCATGAAAATACAGAAATATAATAAAATTTTAAAATAATTTGGAGAAATTTGTTAACAAAATACATTTGAATATTAAATAATAGTATACCAAATACACTTTTTTATAGTCCACGTTTTTGTGACTTTATTATTGGGTGTCTTTTATCTGAGTTTCTTATACATTCTGAAATGCATATGACAATCCCAGACTTAAAGTTGCAATACTTGATTAAAGTATAGTTTTTTACTGACTCCTTGAAGTCAGAACATAATGTGACTTGTTCAAGTCAGTTTGCACAACAGGATTTACCTCAATGAAATATTAAGATACAATGTATCAAAAATATACCAAATTATCTTTTATATATATAGTTCTTATAATTGTGACTTAATTTTTTGTGATTTTTTTTCCTACTTGTATCCATACATTCTAAAAGAGGGACGAAAGATACCAAAGGGACAGTCAAACTCATAAATCTAAAACAAACTGACAACGCCATGGCTAAAAATAAAAAAGACAAACAGAAAAACAATAGTACACACGACACAACATAGAAAACTAAAGAATAAACAACACGAACCCCACCAAAAACTAGGGGTGATCTCAGGTGCTCCGGAAGGGTAAGCAGATCCTGCTCCACATGTGGCACCCGTCGTGTTGCTTAAGTGATTACAAATCCGGTAAATAGTCTAATTCGATAGGTCATATTCATGAAAGGGAAGGGGATTGTAGTTACGACGTAAGGAACATATCCGATATCATTTGTGAAACGGTTATTCCATAACGGTCAACCAACTCGTGATGGCGTCCGTAAAATTTACGAAGGGATGATTTCAACTTCACCATTTGGAACTCTTGGTTTAATAGCTTCCTTGTGAGCAGCAAACCTCTATCAAGAAAATCATGATAGGAAATGCAAGCACGGGAATATCGTATCAATTGGGAGATATATACCCTGTATGCAGGTGCTGCTGGAATGTTGCTACTTAGAAATGGAAAGTTCACAATTGGAAAGCTGAAATCATCTCTTTTGTCGTAAAGTTTTGTTTTCAACCCACCCTCATTGTCAATTTCTAGATGTAAGTCAAGATATGAAGCCGACTTAACTGTATCTGTAGTATCCTTTATCTCTAGTTCGATTGGATAGATGCGTTCCACATAGTCACCAAATTTTGAATTGTTTAGTGAAAGAACATCATCTATATAGCGGAAAGTAGAGTTAAAGGATATTGCTAACTTCTTATCTTTCTTCCTAAGAAGTTCCTGCATGAAGTCAGCCTCATAATAATAAAGAAACAAGTCGGCGAGTAGAGGGGCACAGTTTGTTCCCATTGGAATGCCGACAGTCTGTTGAAAAACACGTCCTCCGAACGTAACAAATATGTTGTCAATCAAGAAATCAAGCATCTTGATAATATCAGTTTCAGAGAATTTTTTGTTTGAATCAGAGTGATTCTTTACAAAGTAGGATTTATCCCTCCCTAAGACAAGATACTTGTATCTACGTTGGCCATTCTTTTTTATGAAGCAAAGTAATATCAACTCTTTCAATTTGTCTTTTAGTTTGGAATGTGGAATACTTGTGTACAGGGTAGAAAAGTCAAATGTTTTAATACTGTTACAAGATGAAAGAGAGTTAGATTGTATGTACTCTAAAAGATCTTTTGAATTTTTAAGTATCCACATCTGATTCACGCCACCTCTAGAATAGGCAGTTTCACAATAACTTTGAAGCCCGTCTTTGATTGCTGATAAAATAGATGTTAATAATTTAGAAAGAGGTTTCGTGGAGCACTTGGAAGACCCAGCAATATACCGTTGTTTGTAAACTTATTTCAACCTTTATGTCTTGTACTGTCATATTGATTTAAAAATGTATGGGAAAGCCAGATATAGGACAGAGAAAATATTAAAGGTCCCCTAAAGTCACAATGAGGACTATAAAAAAAAATATTTGGTATATTCAATATTTAAATGCATTTTCTTTTAAACAGGTCAAATCATGTTTTGACTTATAACAGTCAGCCCAAAACTAAATTTATTGAAATTTTTAGAGTGGGGCACTGACATATGATATTAATCTGCCATTTGTGAATTTATTTGATAAATGTTTAGAAACAATTAAGTCAAATGGTTATTTATTTTAGGGGATCTTACATATATTTCTTATGTCTGACGTTCTAAGTTAACAATCACATCACAATCATGATAATGCACGACTTTTACAGAACTTTGCAAGCCATTTAGTTTTTGACAGACTCTTTTAAGTCAGAACATGATTTGACCTGTTTAAGTCAATTTGTCCGAACATGCCCATTTGACCTGTTTAAGTCAATTTGTCTGAACATGATTTGACCTGTTCAAGTCAGATTGCAGAACAAATTTTCCAATCAAAGCTAGGTGTACTTCCTTTAAGCCCTGCTTCTGAATCTGCCATTTGTGAATTTATTTGATAAATGTTTAGAAACAATTAAGTCAAATGGTTATTTATTTTAGGGGATCTTACATATATTTCTTATGTCTGACGTTCCCATACTTTCATTTAATATCATATGTCAGTGCCCCACTCTAAAAATTTCAATAAATTTAGTTTTGGGCTGACTGTTATAAGTCAAAACATGATTTGACCTGTTTAAAAGAAAATGCATTTAAATATTGAATATACCAAATATTTTTTTTTATAGTCCTCATTGTGACTTTAGGGGACCTTTAATATTTTCTCTGTCCTATATCTGGCTTTCCCATACATTTTTAAATCAATATGACAGTACAAGACATAAAGGTTGAAATAAGTTTAGTTTTGACTGACTCTTTCAAGTCAGAACATAGTGTGACTTGTTTGAGTCAGTTTGCACAACAGTATTTACCTCAATGAAATATTAAAATAATAAATGTTTTGCTCTTGATAAATTTAGCTAAAAGTGGATGAAAATAGATCCCTTATTTTTTCCTTGGAAGATTTGAAGTATTGTCATGGTACTAGTAAATGTATCCAATATTGTATTTTGTAAATCTTTTGATATTGACAGAAAATTGTATGATCCATTTTTCTGCTTTGGTTTTTGTTTGTATTAATTTTGAAATGATCGAATTTGATGAGATAAATATATTATGTTAAGATTCTGGAAAGAAGAAGGTATGACGAGCCCCACTTTTTAAACTCTTTGATTCGAAACTAGTAATCACTATATTTTATGGAGATTGATAACAAAGTGGTAGTAATGACTGCTTCAAGTCAGAACAAAAATGACCTCTCTAAGTCAAAATGTATTAAAAAGGGACATAAATCTTATTAGAATATGAAGATATTAAGTCACAATATTTTATGCAAAAGCTGACCTGTGGAAGTCATTTTATGATAAATTAAAGTCTTGACATAAACTGACCTGTACAAGTCATATTCTGTTGAGTGCAAGAAGGGAGACAACACTTGCATCAAATTATATCTGACCTATGGAAGTCATTTTATTCTGACTTGTTTATGTCAGAGCTCTGACTGTATAACATAGTAGCAAGCTAGATAATGACAATGGCAAGTATTTCAGCATTTATTGGGTAGAACACAAATCTAGGGTGCTCGCATAATGCAGCTTAACTGCATAAAAACAAGTAATATCCTATAAATCTTTAATAAGAATTGGTTTATTTACATAAATTGATTTGAACAAATAAAATTTGGAATTTATCAAATTTCAATACCATCACAACAAAGAAACCTCCATCATATCCTGCAGATATATGTCATATGTTCCTTATTTAAGATTGTGAAACCCTTTTATTACCGTCTTTAAGGTTAGTTATTCTTTTTCTGTTGAAGTGCTGTAATATCGAAAACTATCAAAATACTAATAATTACTGTGTCATAATTGTTTGGTGTTATGGCGCTAAATTTCTATTTCCTCCTTTCGGTGTTCTTTGGATTTTACAATACGAATATTTTTAAGGGTAACTTGTTTCTACCTTCTTGGAAGCGCCGTTTAGCCAGTTTCGGCGATAACCGGACAACCCCGTCTGTACACACGTTAATAATTCTGTATAATATTCCTAAAATTTCAAATGAATATTTTGAACATCCCCTTTCGTAATTTCACAGTTTCTCCTTTTTTTTTTAAAGTAATTTTTGTTTTTTAATGATATAACGTGAGGGTACGGTTGTAAGACGTGCATAGTATCATCAGAGACATATAATACAATTGTATTATATATGTCTCTGGTATCATAGTATCAAATTAAAAAAATACAAATTGTTTCGTCTCTATGAAATCTTGTAAGATTTCCGTTGCTATTTTTGCTAAATAGGTGCAATTTGGGTACTTGGTGAAATTTGGGTTAGTATGAACTAAGCCAGGAATATGACAGTTGTCATAATTTCGTCACGTTAATGTGTTTGCATGAGGTTTTGATTTTGGCACCCTTCGCCTCTCCTTTGTTAGGCCGCTATTAGGATTTAACTCCCCTCATTCAAGCAGCGCCTGCATACAGAGTACCTCGCTCTCAGTTTTCAGGACTTGTATTTTCTATCCGGGGTTTCATTGACAGAAGGTTGCTGCTCAAAAGTGTAGCTATTACACCAAGAGTTCCAAGTGGTGAATTTGAAATCATCTTTTCCTGAATTTTATGGACGCCAACACGAGTTTGTTGACCATTACAGAATATCCGTTTCACAAATGATAGCGAATATTTTTTCAAAATGTCTCGATTCTTTTCCCCCGAATGTCACCTCCCGTATTAGACGTTTTGCTATTGTAACTTATGAGCAACTCGACGGGTGCCACATGTAGAGCAGAATCTGATTACTCGTCCGGAGGACCTGGGATTACCCACACTCTTTTTGTGGGGTTCGTTTTGCCAAGTCGTTATATTTCCTGTTGTATTTTGTGTACAATTGTTTGTGTTTTTTGGTCTACTTTAGCAATGGCGTTATCATTATTTTTCAACTTATGAGCTTGAATTATCCTTGGATCTTTCGCCTCACTTTTATTGTAATACACATCATAATGATGGAAAAGAATCGCAATCTTGCACAGTTCACATTTCAAAATAAAGATCGTAACATTGAAATCTTTTGACAGTTGAACACAACACTTATGATTTTAAGTGTCTTTACAGGTACTTAAGACTTTGAGTGGTTATTTTGAATATTTATAATTGGTTTCACATTGTTCTGAGATAAACAAATGTATTTGTTTTGAAATATTCAAATACTAAAGGGCTATAGTGTAACACAATAAATATGATAAAAAGACGGGAGATGCTGTATATTAAAAGGGATATTCAAACTCGATCCGATCATAAGTTAAAGGAAACCGAAAGCGCCATGACAGATTAAAAAAGCGAAAAAGTACAAATAAAATAGTCTACAATGATAAGGGATTTTAACCGAGGGACGAACAAAAATGTCGGCTACCGATTCCTCTTGACAAAAACTGACTAAGCTTGTGGTCCCGTGATAGCGTGGTCAGTATAAAAAGGGAGGTCAAGGATTTGATCATGTGACATATAATACCCGTACTGTGATAATTAAATTTTGCTCTGTCAACCCCCACCCGCCCCCCCCCCCCCCCCAAAAAAAAAGAAGAAAAAATGCGACATGAACAGCAACGACAGCTTGACTAGAAGTCAAGATAATGATTCCGGGTAAGGTGAGATGTCCTTTTGCAAACTGAAACTTAATGAAATAACATGTAAAAGCTTTTTTGTAATATTCTTTTGAATGACATTGATATGGTCATAATCATAAATTAACTGTTTATAAGGCTTTTCTACCTCAGTTATAGATTATCTTGGCTGTATTTGGCTAATCTTTTAGGAATTTTTGGTCTTCAATGTTCTTCAATTTCGCACTTTATTTTGCTTTTTTATATTTTTTTTATCTGAGCGTCATAAAAATTTTTTTTTTTGAAATACTAAGGCTTTTCTACCTCAGTTATAGATTATCTTGGCTGTATTTGGCAAATCTTTTAGGAATTTTTGGTCCTCAATGTTCTTCAATTTCGCACTTTATTTTGCTTTTTTATATTTGTTTTATCTGAGCGTCACTGACGAATCTTTTACAGACAAAACCCGCGTCTGGCGCATATACAAGTTTCAATCCTGGTATATATGATGAGTTTATTTACTTCGATGTTCTGTTGATTTTATTATGTTTACAAATACTGCCTACATCAATTAGAACAACTGAACAAAACGAACCCCACAAAAAACAACAACAACCAAGGGATTGATCTTTAATAGGTGCTCCAGAAGGGTAACCAGAACATACTCAGCTGTGGTATCCGGCATGCACAATATTACAAGTCTTCTTCCGATTTCCCCTCCAATGGCAGTATTCAATAAAAAAAAAAAGAGATGCTAGAATAATTAAATAATTAAGCGAGCAAATTATTTAACTAAACAGATCAAATAAAATGATTAACCTAAGTTCAGTTTATATACCTCCTAGAGAACTATCTGGTTACAAAAGTATGCTCACTTAGAGTGTCCTTTTATTGAGTTGGGCAGCTTTTTGTTATATGAACGTATACATAGGGACAACTATCTTTCGCCTTTCATTTTCCATTTCTTGTTACAAATAAGCAATACCACTTTGCAGTGGTCTTTATAGGAAGACATTTCTGATTCTATCCAACATACATCTTCTCCAATCGTTGTTTTAATCCTTTCCTCTTTATTGCGGTTGAACAAAATTGCTTATTTATATGCAGTTAAAAGCAGGATTAAATATGAATACTTTTTTTGTGTATTTCTATTAAAATGTTGTGTAGTTTCTTCTCCTGTTATTGACGTTACTGTAGAGTCGTCAATTGATGAGTATATGACGGCATGGTTTAATTATGTCCCTTGAGCCTTTCCTTTCAGTAATAGTTGCATGGTATACCGTTTAATATAATATTTTTTTGTAGTTTGTGATTTTGCATCTGCTAACCCTTCCGGAGCACCTGAGATTACCCCTAGTTTTTTGGTGGGGTTCGTGTTGTTTATTCGTTAGTTTTCTATGTTGTGTCGTGTGTGCTGTTGTTTGTTTGTCTTTTTCATTTTTAGCCATGGCGTTGTCAGTTTGTTTTAGATTTATGAGTTTGACTGTCCCTTTGGTATCTTTCGTTCCTCTTTTATATAACATTAGTTTAGAGTAAAAAGAATGCAAGCAATGCTCATTTCTCGTAGAAAGTTTAATGATAATGTCTACCTGTTTTTTCATTGGTAAAGTGTGATGAATCCAGATCTTTAATAATTTCTATATAAAAAGTGTATCACTTATTTTTTTAACACATGATTGTTATACTATATAGCTAGTAGATACACTTTCTATTGTTGAACTTTGGGTGTTTATTTGTGTTGATGTTTTTGAGGTAAATCATAATATCATGTCTTATTTGATTTAGTTGTAAATGACACTCTTAAATATTTGATAAAAACTAGAATATTTGATCAAGCTAATCAATACTTGAATCAATTATTGGATGGCTCGCCAAAGTGTTTTTTTTTGTATAAATACTGTTTGTTTACAATTTTACCTTACTTAACATGTGAATTTTAGAGTGTATTTAACGAGAATATTAAGATTGTCTTCACATACATGTAACTTATTTGTTGAAACAGGACGATATCACGGTGTTAATAGATCAGAAAGAAAATGCACCCTCTGTACTTTAAATACTATAGAAGACAAGTTTCATTTCATTTTACCGTGTGATTGTTATAATCCAATAAGGAGGCAGTATATTAATCCATGCTATTTTAAGAGTCCATCGTCATTTAAGGATGTACTTAGGTGAGGTTTTGGAATTTGTGTCAAATGTTCAGACTCCTTGGTGTTTTTCCATACAATACAATGTAAAATATTTTGCCCCATAACACCCATTTATTTTTTCATATAAGACTTAATAGCTCATGAGAAGTCCTTTACCAGAATTTTAGAAGATTCTTGATTTTCTTTCTTTTGTTTTGAGACCCAATAATACCATTGCAAATATAAGGTAAAAGTCAGAGATAGCCTTTTCCCGCCATATTTTAAATCTAAAAAATCTCGAAAAGGAGGTCCATGACCTATCAATATTTTTAGCTTATCTTTATCCTTAATTGATGCTCTACCAGCTTATAGTATCAATTTTAATTTCTTAATTTTTACCTAACCTCACCTAAGTACATCCTTAAGCGTATACAGTTGTTGAGCACAGAAAATGTAAAAGACATATTTTACCTTTGTAAATTTCTTTTCCATGCATTTAAACGTAGAACAGACATGTTATAAGTTACCAATAATTAATATAGATCATTATTGTCCTAGGATGTATTCATTTATCAGTTATGTATGTTTTGTGTATGTATTTATGATATATTTGTATTGCATATAGATTATATTTGTACTGATGAACATTATTTGCACAAAGTAATAAGAGAATTAAATTGAATTGATTAAAATAACTTTTAAGGGCTTTGAGTTAAGCCCACTAATTGCAGGTGATTTAGAGTGATGAACACTCTAATGTACAACTTGTCATGACTCATACTAGTAATACATCACTGAATCTATAAAAAATATTTACAGAGTGAAGCACTCACATTCACAAGCAATCACTGTGATAAACTTGTGATTTTTAACTGAACCATCATCTGTAATGTAGGACATTAACCTATGTTACACGGTGTCAAACCATAACAATTACATTCATTTGGTTCTTATGAAGATACAAAATCAAGATGTCTATATCTAGTACCGTATACTAGACACTTAAACATCGGATATACATACTAGTTGACGAAAGTACTTGATATAAGTACACATTAACTAAGACTAGCTATGGTCAGTATGTCACAGGTTTAGGAATTCGATGCGACAAGATGGATTCCTACAACACTGTGTATAAAGGCAGTGATGAAATTCAGATGAGCAGATTAGTTAACGAGGAGGATGATTTTGGAACACAATCACTTTTGAAGGATAGAAGAAAATGGAAGACTTTATCTTTAGCACTGGGACTGTTATCTGTTATTTGTATAATCGCAATAGTGGTTCTGTCCGTCTTAGCCAGTGGTAAGAACATATAATACTCACATATCTTTATGGACATTTTTTGTTGATATAATCGTAATAGTGGCTCTGTCCGTCTTAGCCAGTGATAAAAACATATATTACTCGCCTATTGTTTTTTTTTTAAACATTTGTTGTTTGTGTAGGCACTAAATATGCCTACATTTGTACATATCTTTATACATTTTTTGTTTGCATAATCGCAATAGTGGTACTGTCCGTCTTAGCCAGTGGTAAGAACATATATTACTCGCATATTGTTTTTTTTTTTTTAAACATTTGTTGTTTGTGTAGGCACTTAATATACCTACATTTGTACATATCTTTATACATTTTTTGTTTGTATAATCGCAATAGTGGTACTTTCCGTCTTAGTCAGTGGTAAGAACATATAATACTCACATATCTTTGTAGACAATTGTTGTTTGTATAATCACAATAGTGGTTCTGTCCGTCTTAGATAAAAGGCAAGGACATATATTGCTCGCATATTTTTATAATCATTTGTAGTTTGTATAGTCGTAATAGTGGTTCTGTCTGTATTAGCCAGTGTTAAGAACATAAATTACTCGCAATTTATTTTCAGACATTTGTTGTTCGTGTAGGCATATAATATGCCTATATTTGTACATATATTTATAGACATTTGTTGTGTTAATCACAATAGTGGTTCTGTTCGTCTTAGCCAGTGGTGAAAGCATATATTAATTGAACACTTTTCTTTCGACATTTGTTGTTCGTGTAGGCATATAATATGCCTATATTTGTACATATATTTATAGAGATTTGTTGTGTTAATCGCAATAGTGGTTCTGTTCGTCTTAGTCAGTTGTAAAAACATATATTACTTGAATATGTTTCTTTAGACATTTGTTGTTCGTGTAAGCACATAATATGCCCACGTTGGTACTTGATGGTGTGTTTTGTATAGGCGACTTTTTGTGTTTCTTTGGTTCTTGTGGCGTGACTCTGTACTTTAATAGATCCTGTCAGTGTGTTATAATATGTCATTATGTTATATTTCTATTATAAATTAGAAAATAACTTGAACCACAAACGTCAAAATTATTTAATCACGCAGTGGAATGAACCATTTGTGGGTTCTTATAAATTCTATAGAACTTTTGGACTATTTTAAATCTCAGTCTATTTCTGAAACTTATTCTTACATACTTTTGATTTTGTAACCCTGTATGCTAACATTGCCCATGTGAAATTATTAAATTGTTTATATAAACATTGAACGACAAAACAATTTGACGTATAAAATTTTCTGAAGTCAGACACGCGAAGCAATTGTTTCATTTAAAATTGTAACACGATGATGACTGCTGTACCCATAATTTAACTATTTTATTTATTATGTCGTTGAGTTCACGCATCAATGTAAATATAACAGCATTTGATGAGACTGTCATGCAAACTGAGAGGTTTGGCGCTATAAAACCAGGTTTCATCCAACATTTCTACATTTAAAAATGCCTGTACCAAGTCAGGAATATGACAGTTGATGTCCATTCGTTTTTTATGTGTTTTGTCATTTGAATTTTGCCATGATTTGATACTTTCCTATTTGATTTTCCTCTGAGTTCAGTATTTTTGTGATTTTACTTTTTTTGTACATATCTTTATAGATATTCTTGTTTGTTTAATCGCAATAGTGGTTCTTTTCGTCTTAGCCAGTGGGAAGAACATATATTACTTGAATATTTTTCTTAAGACATTTGTTACGTAGGTCCATAATATGCCTACATTTGTACATATCTTTATAGACATTTTATGTTTGTATAATCACAATAGGGGTTCTGTCTGTCTTAGCTAGTGGTAAGAACATATATTACTCGCATATGTTTTTTACACATTTGTTGTTCGTGTAGGCACATAATATGCTGCATTTGTACATATCTTTATAGACATTTTTTGTTTGTATAATCGCAATAGTGGTTCTGTCCGTCTTAGATAAAAGGCAAGGACATATATTGCTCGCATATTTTTATAATCATTTGTAGTTTGCATAGTCGTAATAGTGGTTCTGTCTGTATAAGCCAGTGTTAAGAACATAAATTACTCGCAATTTATTTTCAGACATTTGTTGTTCGTGTAGGCATATAATATGCCTATATTTGTACATATATTTATAGACATTTGTTGTGTTAATCGCAATAGTGGTTCTGTTCGTCTTAGCCAGTGGTGAAAGCATATATTAATTGAACACTTTTCTTTAGACATTTGTTGTGCGTGTAGGCACATTATATGCCTACTTTTGTGCATATCTGTATAGATACTTTTGTTTGTATAATCGCAATAGTGCTTCTGTTCATCTAAGTCAGTTGTAAGAACATATAATACTCACATATCTTTATAGACATTTTTTGTTTGTATAATCGCAATAGTGGTTCTGTTCGTCTTAGTCAGTTGTAAAAACATATATTACTTGAATATTTTTCTTTAGACATTTGTTGTTCGTGTAAGCACATAATATGCCTACTTTGGTACTTGATAGTGTGTTTTGTATATGCGACTTTTTGTGTTTCTTTGGTTCTTGTGGCGTGACTCTGTACTTTAATAGATCCTGTCAGTGGTTTATAATATGTCATTATGTTATATTTCTATTATAAATTAGAAAATACATTGAACCACAAACGTCAAAATTATTTAATCACGTAGTGGAATGAACCATTTGTGGGTTCTTATAAATTCTATAGAACTTTTGGACTATTTTAAATCTCAGTCTATTTCTGAAACTTATTCTTACATACTTTTGATTTTGTAACCCTGTATGCTAACATTGCCCATGTGAAATTATTAAATTGTTTATATAAACATTGAACGACAAAACAATTTGACGTATAAAATTTTCTGAAGTCAGACACGCGAAGCAATTGTTTCATTTAAAATTGTAACACGATGATGACTGCTGTACCCATAATTTAACTATTTTATTTATTATGTCGTTGAGTTCACGCATCAATGTAAATATAACAGCATTTGATGAGACTGTCATGCAAACTGAGAGGTTTGGCGCTATAAAACCAGGTTTCATCCAACATTTTCTACATTTAAAAATGCCTGTACCAAGTCAGGAATATGACAGTTGATATCCATTCGTTTTTTATGTGTTTTGTCATTTGAATTTTGCCATGATTTGATACTTTCCGATTTGATTTTCCTCTGAGTTCAGTATTTTTGTGATTTTACTTTTTTTGTACATATCTTTATAGATATTCTTGTTTGTTTAATCGCAATAGTGGTTCTTTCCGTCTTAGCCAGTGGGAAGAACATATATTACTTGAATATTTTTCTTAAGACATTTGTTACGTAGGTCCATAATATGCCTACATTTTCTTCATATCTTTATAGACATTTTTTGTTTGTATAATCACAATAGGGGTTCTGTCTGTCTTAGCCAGTGGTAAGAACATATATTACTCGCATATGTTTTTTACACATTTGTTGTTCGTGTAGGCCCATTAATATGATTACATTTTTACATATCTTTATAATCATTTTTTATTTTTTATTTGTCTAATCGCAATAGTAGTTCTATCCATCTTAGAACACATATTACTCACTTATATCATTCTAAACAGTTATCGTTTGTATTGTCATCTACTATGATAGTGATAGTCACTTATGACTTGTGTATGATATAGTTACAATAAGCATATTGTAAACATTACTATTTTTATTACCATATACGGTTATGATAAGTATTTCATATTAATTAGTGTATAAATAAATATTAAAAGATACAACTTATGACGACAACTAAACAGATAAAGAATATACCAAGTGGTAATTAAAATATTCAATACGATCAGACAACATCTCTAACAATTAGAAAAAAACAACATAAAGACAATTACAGTTCACAAAAACCACACAAAAGAAAGATTGAACAAAGCATAGAAAAACAACGAAATGACAATAACAGTTCACAAAAACCACCAAAAAGAAACATTGTTCAAAGCATAGAAAAACAACATAATGACAATAACAGTTCACAAAAACCACACAAAAGAAAGATTGAACAAAGCATAGAAAAACAACGAAATGACAATAACAGTTCACAAAAACCACACAAAAGAAAGATTGAACAAAGAAAACTCCACTGAATGGCAGTAGTGAAGTCATGTAATGCAGAAGAGTTAGCATTCACAGAGGAGTCATATCCAAAGGGTTTGCATTCTTTAAAATCAGACTGATACATACCTCTTGTCTATCTCTGAGACATGATCAAATTCAAATACCTTTGGAACATGCAAATTGTCTTAGGAAATCACCAAAAGATAAAAGATGTGTATACGTACTGATTGATACTTTTAAAGTCTGGAGAATCCTGGTGTATTCATAAGTTATAATTGGCTTTGGACTAGGATTAAACAAAACCTCTGAGTACTCCTAGATCATAGTGTCTCTTGTCTGTATTGTAGTTGTTTTGTACTTTTGCTTAAAGCTTATTGTTTAAAACTGGTCTTTGGTTTCCCACTTAATCTATTAAACATTAATCATCATTAATGTGTCATATAGAGTCAAGTTTCATAGCTTGTATTACTGTTATATGTTTTGCTCATTGTCAAGTAGCGTACAAGGCCCTACAAATGCGTTCTTGAAATTGAAAATGGAAGCAGAGATTGTGTCAATTTTGAAAGAGACAAACAACCCGACCAAGGAGCAGAAAACAGAGATTTCCACTAAGAGGTCATCAACAAATTCACGTGCTGTATTGAATAGTTTCATTCACAACCGTACCACATCACCTTATTCTTATATTACCCTTATTTTGATTTTGTAGGAAAAGTATCACAGGAAGAAAAGACAAAAGAAACGTCTGCCTTCCAGCAAGGTAGGTTTGTTTCTAAATTTCATTCTTAATTTTGTGATCAATGTCATTTATAACTCAGCTACAAAAAGATGGTTATCGGTACACCTTTTGTGGCTGTTGAAGCCATGCTAAAGACGTTGTATGAAAATGTTATCGTTGACCGAATAACAATAATCAATCCATCTGTCATTCAATCTCGAATTTTGTTTTTCTTGAAAACTTGCAAATATACAGTTTAGAAACTATTACTTCCAACATGTACTAGTATGTAGCACATGTATTGTTTATTGATATTTTAACAAGAATGTGTCCAAAGTACACGGATGCCCCACTCACACTATCATTTTCCATGTTCAATGGACCATGAAATTGGATAAAAAATATAATTAGGCATTAAAATTAGAAAGATAATATCATAGGGAACATGTGTACTAAGTTTCAAGTTGATTGGACTTCAACTTCATCAAAAACTACCTTGACCAAAAACTTTAACCTGAAACATGCACTTTCATTTTCTATGTTCAGTGGACCGTGAAATTGGGGTCAAAAGTTTAATTTGGCTTTAAAATTAGAAAGATCATATCATAAGGAACATGTGTACTAAGTTTCAAGTTGATTGGACTTCAACTTCATCAAAAACTACCTTGACCAAAAACTTTAACCTGAAAAACTTTAACCTGAAACATGCACTTTCATTTTCTATGTTCAGTGGACCGTGAAATTGGGGTCAAAAGTTTAATTTGGCTTTAAAATTAGAAAGATCATATCATAAGGAACATGTGTACTAAGTTTCAAGTTGATTGGACTTCAACTTCATCAAAAACTACCTTGACCAAAAACTTTAACCTGAAAAACTTTAACCTGAAACATGCACTTTCATTTTCTATGTTCAGTGGACCGTGAAATTGGGGTCAAAAGTTTAATTTGGCTTTAAAATTAGAAAGATCATATCATAAGGAACATGTGTACTAAGTTTCAAGTTGATTGGACTTCAACTTCATCAAAAACTACCTTGACCAAAAACTTTAACCTGAAAAACTTTAACCTGAAACATGCACTTTCATTTTCTATGTTCAGTGGACCGTGAAATTGGGGTCAAAAGTTTAATTTGGCTTTAAAATTAGAAAGATCATATCATAAGGAACATGTGTACTAAGTTTCAAGTTGATTGGACTTCAACTTCATCAAAAACTACCTTGACCAAAAACTTTAACCTGAAGCGGGACAGACGGACGAACGAACGGACGAACGAACGAACGAACGAACGAACGAACAGACGGACGGACGAACGAACGAACGGATGCACAGACCAGAAAACATAATGCCCCTCTACTATCGTAGGTGGGGCATAAAAATCAAGGGGACTGAAAACTCATCATCGTTAACATTTTGTACGCCAGATGGGAGCTACATATACAAAAGACTGATCAGGGACGCTTGAAACAAAAAAAGTTAATAAAGTATGCTAATTCTTATTATTTATATTTTAATGCATAATTGCGTACGAATATTCTGTGTTACCAGAAATCATTATGATTCATTTAAATTATTGGGTCAGTGATTTTGAGATTATTATCATTTTTTTTTATAAATGAAGTTATTTCTTTTTTTTTGCAGGTACTCCATGCGACAACCAGCCATGTTTTAATGGCGGTCTGTGTAAAGCTATTGGCGACAATTTTACCTGTACATGCAGCCCTGGTTTCTCAGGTTCCAGGTGTGAAGGTAAATATGACTTGTTTTGATATTTGAGTATTGGAACAGTGTTCGGAACATTGCTAAAATTTTTGCATGGAAATTTTGATATTCATTCGATTGACATAAGACAGATTTATTGAAAGCTAACACCTTTTTTGCAGTGAGTGTATGCGACAGCAACCCATGCAGTAATGGTGGACTATGTCAAGTTAAGGGAGATACATACAAATGTACCTGTGATCCTGGATTTTCAGGAGACCAGTGTGACGGTATGTATTATATCGATATATGTTTTATAACTACATTACTTTATGCTACTTTATTAACTAAAAATATCAACCATTTTTATTACTGATGCAACGTCTGATCAAAGGATACAATATTCATCATGTTTAAATGTAACTGTCTTTTAGGGACGGCAAATATTCCTTGATTTAAAAATAGTGTTGTACTGCTTGTTTCATACATATTGCTTGTTTATTATTCTAAAACGTCCCCTTTGAAATTTTCATAAAACAAAGGGTACTTAGGGGATTAAGGTAATCAAAATGTATTCTAACAGATTGTTGACTGCTCTTCCCCGACTCTTGACATTGTACCTACTATTTCTTGTCTTGGTTGTTTTGTACACGAAGCGTTTTAAATATAATGGAATTGTATGCAACTCTCAAACAAGTGAGGTGTTAAGCTAGCTATGAAACCATTATTTTCTATATAAAAAATGTAATAAAAAATATTCCAAGTCAATATGCCAGTTGTTTTTCATTCTGTTCGTTGATTGAAATTTTGATTTTTACCATTTGTTGACTTTCCGTTTTTAATTTTCCGTGCAGTTCGGTAAATTTATTATTATAAGTTAAAACCTTCCCATACCTGGACGTATTTTTCAGGGCTTGCATTCAATTAAAAAGTTCTTTTAATTACTTTGTAACGTCAATCCTTTGATTTTTCATAAAGCGTTAAACCCCCTTGTATATTTGGTATTTGCAACAGCTACAGGTAATTATCCTCTAGAATCACCTGATATCTTATCCTGTTTAAGGTTGGTTCGCGTTATTTGTCGGATGTTTTCTTTTGTAACCACCGTTTTGTCTGTATTTATTATATATCGAATAACATAAATAATGAGTGTTTTCTTTGTCCCTTTGTATGTTCTCTTTTTTCTCTGTAGTTGCATAACTTTATATATGCCAGAGCCTCTATTATCATAATTGGTATCTTTCAGAAAAAAAAGTATGGATATCGTAAAACAGCAATTTCATTTCTTTTTCTGATAGTTTGACATAAAAGTCAGCCACAGGAACTTGAAAAGAGTTTAACTTACCAGATTCAATGAATAATCTTTATCATAGAAATGTGAAAAATAAGCCTTCCTTCATTCTCATGTTTTAGCTATTATTCGTGTGTTTCTCTGTCCTATGTTATTCCATTTATTTGTATTGTAGGCCTATCATATAATGTTGTCATTTTAATATTATATTTAACATTGTCATATATGCGGGAAGTTTGACATGCTATAAAATCAGGTCCAACCCACCATTATTTTTAAATTAAAATGTCCTGTACCAAGTCAGGAAAATGGCCATTGTTATATTATAGCTCGTTTCTGTAGGTGTTACATTTTTATGTTGTGTTTCTGTTGTGTCGTAGTTCTCTTACATTTAATGTGTTTCCCTCGTTTTAGTTTGTGACCCGGATTTGTTTTTTCCCAATCGATTTATGAAATTCGAACAGCGGTATACTACTGTTTTGTTTATTCAAACTGGCAAAATACCTAATTTCCATTTGCAGTCGGGCCGTGTGATAGTAGTCCATGCTTGAATAGTGGAACTTGTGATATTATCGGAAACACATACAGCTGTACATGCATGAGAGGGTTTTCCGGTGGTCAGTGTCAAAGTAAGTACAAGAAAGATTATATCTTATAACCATCAAATTATGTTGTAACCTAAGTCAAGGTAGATCATATTCTAAAACAGTAATGCACTTTATCGAGATAAACTAGACAAGATTAATATTTTGTGATTAAGATTATATTACAATGTTAAAGTTGTACTTCAATTTTCGACATTATTACTTTATATTTACTTATATTAGGTATAACATGTATAAGAAGATGTGGTATGAGTGCCGGAATTCTAAACGACTGTCATACAAATGAAAGGTTTAACTAGCTTTAAAATCAGGTTTATTCAAACATTTTGTTAATAAGGTATAACACCACTAATTCATAGCCCTATTGCTTTTTATGTTAAATACTGAAATTGTATGCATTTTTTGCTACTTCGTTTTAAGTTCCAATACAGTTGCAGTCACATCATGTCAGGATAGTTGAATTTGCATCAGGTCTTGAAATTTTAAAGTTTCAAATATTGGAAAGACACATTACAGTAGGTTTTTATTCTTTTTAACAAATTAGTTACAAAGTGAAAACGAATCAGAAAAAAACAGTAATATAAACAGAAACATTAAGATAGAACCACACGAATTCAACAGTGAAATTAAGTGCTCAGTTGAAATCGTTTCTAATCATCTAGTGGTACCCACAGTCAATCTCCTGGCACGGTCAACGCCGGTGATAAGTCTCAGTACGTAGTGTACTAAATGTGGAGTCAAAATGAAAATACCCATGGTAATATTTGAATAAAATGTTCTAAAACGGCCAACCAAATTATACGTTAGTTTAATTTTTATTTGGTTTATCAAACATTTACAGCATATGTGCTTTTTTCATGTATCTGAAACACCTCATGGAAGTTTAATAGGGACTTTTACTTTTGTACGTTTCCGACGATGACAATTTGAATAAGTATGAATTTGCATGGTGTTTCTACATGCACAGCTTTTCCGAAGACACCCCTACCGCCTCGGTATATAAGGGGTCCATGAAATGACCTAAGTTTGTGTTTCTTTTGATTGTATCGTAGTTGAGTTATAAGATTGTAAAGTCAGTATACTACTGTTGACTAAATTTATTACTTTCAATACATATCTTTTGAAGTCAATCTATTTTTCATAAGAAGAATCTGAAAAGGTGTCAAAATCAGCTCATATTATTCGTATTTATTCAACAACGGAAACTTTTGAGGGTCTTCATACTATAGTTTTGAGAGAAATTAACAGCTAAAATCTCGGATTATAATTGAGAACACTACACTTGTTCACTTACTACTTAAAATTTTGTCATGTACGATGAAATGTGAGAATCTCATGTAATAAAGCACATAGAAATTTAAAATAAATTAAAATATTGTTGCGCAACATTCTATGTAATTGCTAATTAATAAACCTAACAAATCAAATAATAAAGAAGATATATTTAAAAACTCATCAAGGAAACAAAGATAACTAGGTAAGTCAGATTTACATAAGAAACAATGATAGCGCTAGAGTTGAATGACCAATTTATGTACACTGTTGAAGGACGTAAAAATATCCCCAACTGATGCGTAACATATGAGTAGACTTAAGGTCAATTACATATGGGGAAGTAAAATCTTCGGATTATTCCAACTTTTAAAAAGATTAATTAGTGCTATTTTCATGTCAACTCATAAGGTACGGAATATTTGACTGATGCCACCGATCAAGTAGTTGTATAAATAAACTCATCATAGATACCAGGACTAAATTTTATATATAAGCCAGACGCGCGTTTCGTCTACAAAAGACTCATCAGTGACGTTCAAATCCAAAAAAAATTAAAAAAAAAACCAAAAAACAAAAAACAAAGCCAAATAAAGTACGAAGTTGAAGAGCATTGAGATCCAAAATTCCTAAAAGTGTAATATATAATACTTTAAAAAAGAAAAGTATGACAAAGATTATATTAGCCCACGTAAGACATTTTGGATCAATATACTAGTAGTTGAAGGACCAAATTAAGATCGAAGAGAATATTTCAAATTCAAAAACGTAAAAATTAATTTGAGCCAAATACGGCTCAGGTCATCACAGTCATCTCTGTATCAGATATAGACAATCAATGGTCTATCAAAATATTATGAATTTCCAAGGTCCCCCTTGAAGTCCTAACGACTGGGATGGTGAAACCCTCGTAGAAGAATATAGTCCACAAGCAATGCCTTCGACAACAATTAGTACAACACAATATTTAAACTAAAGTGATATGCTATGTTTGTTTATTTTTCAAACCTAAATTCACGCAAAACGAAGGGGTTTATAAGCCATTAAATCCAAGTCACCAATATAATCAAGGATAAAATATTAGTACATGTTTAAGAGCTTGCTTTTGGCATCTTGATTTACTTAACATAAGGTAGGTAAACCATAATAGGTTAGACATTTAGTAAGCTATAACACCATATTTCTTTAATCATTTTCTTTGGAGAATACATGTACTAATGATAGAACCCATTATCTGTACCAATTCAGGTATATGACAGTTGTTTTACATCAGTTTGACGTGATTGAGCTTATTCTTTTGACATTTGATCAGAAACTTTGTGATAGAATGTTCCTTGAATTTCATTTTTTTTGGTTATTAAACTTCTAAGTTATTCATCATCGTTTCGTTAATTGTTATAATATCAACCACCTTCTTTGGTTTACTTTGGAGTTCATCACCTTTGTAATACTTGGAATGCTGATCATAATAGAGCTAATGATACAAAAGAGAGACAAAAGGTACCGACGGAACATTCAAACTCTCAAGTCGAAAACAAACTGACAACGCAATAAAATCAAGAACTTAATGATAAAATGAAATTATTTTAAGAATTCACGAAAAATTGATATTCAAGCTATGCAACTGTATTTCTCAGCGGGTACATTTAGAGTATATGCATGTTATATTTCTTTGAATACATAACCAATCAAACGATTGACGTTTCTGTACTTTATACTACAAAGCTGAATATTGAAGTAAAAAATAAATGGCTAAAACTTTGCTTGATTAACGGTCATTATAGCAAATATAAAAATGGTAATTACGTACTAATTTATGAAGTTGCTAAATTATATGTTAAAAATATAATTAGAGATCAAACAGCATTGTACGCTTTGACTTTGTATTTCAGTAAGTGCTTGTGACAGTAATCCTTGTCAAAATAAAGGAGCATGTAAAGTGTCAGGAGACAGTTACATATGTGGATGTTTATCCGGGTATTTCGGTCGACAGTGTGAAGGTAAATATACATGTGCATTCATCGGAATTTATATGTAGTAGATATCAAACTAAAATAATAATTAGATAGCTATAAAACCAGGTTGTATTCAAGTACCAAGGTTTTGAGTTTTAGATTTTGCTGAGGGACCTTCCGTTTACAATTTTCCTCGGAGATCGGTATTTTTGTTATGTTACTTTATACCTATATTAGTTATAAAGAAAAATTGCAACCAGTAAAAATGATTAGCAATACAAGGTCAACAAATAGATCAACATAGACGAAATCTTCAGCTGATTTCTATAGGAGATATTGCCGTTAAATAATTCTTACGTTTTTTGGAATACTACAAAACATATAGCAGACAAAATGAAAAACTATACACAATGAAAATGAGTAGCAACCTACAGTCAACAAAAAAAAATATTTTGGTCATGAATTAAATTCTAGTCTACAATAATGAAGAGTGGCCATTGTTGAAAATGCACATAGTTCCATGTGCCCCTCTAGTTGTTTAAAAGGTGACAGTGTCAATTAAAACTTCTGAAGGATCACAAATGCTCTGCTGTCAACGAGAGTGTTTTGCATTTCTTCTACTCTTTTCGCACAGCCTGATAAACATTTTAATTTGTCCATATAGTTCATGTAAAAAATTTAAAAACATTTTTTTCCCAACATCATTTTGAATTCTTTTAATTGTGATTTAAGCACACCGACTTTATATTGTTCAGTAAATGTGATGCTATATTCATTTTGTAATTAGCTTCATTCTTTTGTCGTCTAATTGTGATTTAACGTCGGTTATATCACTAAGCAAAATAGAATTGTTACCCACCAAATGTGTATTTAGGGATATTTTGTTTTGTGAAAATGCTATGATAATTCAGTTAAGCAGGCAAAGTTCTTAAAACAATGGTTAGCTAAATTCACAAGTATTCTTTTTATTAAATTATATTTGCAGAAAAAGGATATTCTGATTACGTCATCATGTTTACAGAACCTCCAAGAAGCGATAATGTTCCCCGACTGTATATTCGTTCTTCAGAAAGCGGAACTGTCAGTGTATATTCTAAAATTGGACTAATCCGCACTATTGATCTAACTTCCGGTACTAATTCTATAGACCTTCCCAATTCTCTCTTTACAAAAGATGGCATTTCAAATGACGCAATCCATGTGAATTCTACTGTTCCTATTGTCCTATATGGTTTTGTTTCTGATACCGCTGTTGATGGATATTTGGCGGTACCATCTACTGTTCTAGGTGACCAGTACATTGTGCCAACATTTAAACCATCTAAAAATGAGGAACTCAGGAAAAGTTTGCTTGGTGTCGTTAGTTTGCAGGACAATACACAAGTCCAAATAAAGTTTAGAATTCCAGTAAGCAGCACGAAGGTCAAATATAAATATATATCGTATGGAAATGGAGAAACACTAACGATTACTCTATCGAAACTTCAAACATTGCAAATATCGCATATTTACGACCTGTCTGGTTCTATTGTAACTTCCAACAAACCAGTAGGCGTTGTTTCCGGGAACAAATGCAATGCAATAAACAACTTCTATTGTAATGCATTCATTGAAATGGTATTACCTGTTAACCAGCTTGTCAAAGAGTTCATTATTCCGACAATTGCCAAAAGAAACGATAGCGTTGTCAGGGTTTACTGTCATGAAGCTACAGAATTAAAGATATCAACACTTAGCGGCGGGTATTCAGTTGATATCGACAAAGAACATTTTCATCAATTTGACAATGCTCACCTGTCCGCCATCAATGCAAATGAGACCGTTCTAGTCGTCAGTTTTCCGAAAGATATTCCGAAGTATGACGCCTATATGATGACCATACCAGGAATTCAACATTACAAGTCATACTATAATTTCACTATTCCCACTGGATATACCAGCTACATCAGTGTTACGTATAGCGTGAAATCAGTAAATGATCCATTTGATGGATTTAGAATCGATAACAAGAAGCTGAGTCTAACAGACGTTTTTAACATGACAATTAATGAATTCAACTATGCAACATTTAGTCAAGAAATTAAAAACGGTGGTGCCCATGCGATACGCCATGAATTAGATTTGAAATTTGGACTATGGATTTATGGAGAAAAGAATAATGAAGGCTACGGATTTCCAGGCGGAATGGCTTATATAAGTCAACCTTAACAATTAGACATTTGAAAACTATGTAACTGTTTTTATATCTGTGTCATAATCAACACTTATGTTACAGCAACATGTTTTTGTTATATCGAAAAGAAAAACACGTATGTTTCCGGAATAACTGTCGTATGTCGTAGGGTATGCTTGATTAGTGACACCAAAACACCAAAACAAGAGGTTTTTTTCTCAAAACGTCTCATGTATTTTTATCATAAAGTATAAGAGGGAAACCAACATGATTTGATATGTGTTCAGTGCTGCTGCACAAAAGACAAATTATACAATTCACTTATAGTTTTAAAAGTGTATTAAGTAATTTGAAATGAGGGGAATTTTATTTTTTATGCATTATGCATTAATACGCTTGCACGCGTGGTATTATTTGATATAGTGCATCCGTGTTTAAGATATGTAGCCACGTCAATTGTGACAAGGGATGATAAATACATTTTGAAAGTTTTGCTCATAACTTTGTATAAAACATGTAGTGATGTTTTTGTAAACTCAATGTCGCCGTTTATTTCATTTCTATAGACTAAGAAAAATAGCAAAAAAGTAAGTAAGTAAGTGCTATCGTAATTTTATATAAGATTTTAACTGAGTTAAAATGTTTGATATTAGTGTTTCTCATACTAATACTATTGTTTTGACAATTTTTTACAAACTACATTTTGATATGTGCATCAGATTAAAAAATTTAGCATATACTGCATATTTTCCAAGATTTTCACTTGATGCATTTCTATTTAATATATTTTGCTGAAGACAACTGTAAATATATTTTACAAGTTAAGTCGTAAAAAAATTAAGGCAAATTTGTATGCAATTCAATAAATCTAGTGATTTTTTTAAACACTACTTTCTTTAAAATAAAAATTCAATATTCTTATAATTATCATTCAAAATTGAAAAAAAACCAACACAAACGCATCAAATATATACACAGATGGCGAGCTATTTTATCAAGATTCTTAAACAAGTTTGGTCTAGAACAGCAAGGCCGATGGATTAAAAAAACACCAAAGAACAAAAACATTCAAAAGCGTCAAGTTATAAGTATGATATATCACACTTGCTCTGGATATCGATGTGCCTTAATTGCTGAAATAGGACAAGGAAGATGAGTTGTTATATGTTATATGAAAATCAATAAATAATTGCACTAATTCAGAATGAGGAAGTCTAATCTTAAATTTTGAAACGTATGTATTAATTTTTCTAAGTAGTATAGTTAGGTAAATTTTGTATAACGGATATATATATATATATATATAAGATTTATATTTCTTTAAAAACCTCAATGCTACATGTTTTTGTGATTGTTGTACAATTGCGGAGCAAACAGAGCGTCCAACATTAAGTAGATTATCAACAGCTTTGAATTTTCTTTCACATTTACTACACAGAAAATGGGATGTGTTTAATGCCCAATGACAAAAATTCCCACCAGAGACAAATCTCTTAGATCTTCCCAGTTATACATGTTATATGTCAACGTATGACCATCACATATGAGCAAAATGCATACAGCACGGTAAACTTTAAGAGACCGATACTATTAAAAAAGAAGACCGCTTTAAAAGACAACACACAAGAAACAATAGAAAAAATATGATATACAGCGACAATATATGGTCATGACAGGACAGGCTAAGTTCTTTCAATCCCAAATGAGCGGATTTAGCAGAAATAAATAAAATTGAAAAATTTGTGTTTGAGCTTTTGAATGTCCTATTTGGTTATGGACTTTCCGTTTTGAAAAAAAAGTAAAATCACAAAGATACTGAACTCATGACCATTGAAAACGGAATCAAATAGCAAAATTAAAAGCACATCGAACGAAATTAAACTAAATTTCATTATATTGACAGCGATGCGTAAAGAAAACAAACATTCATAATAGGTCAAAATGTCAAAAATACAGCAGTTAACATTGTGCGATAATCCTTATTATTAAAAAAATACATAACGGTTACAAAAATGCACATATTGAAATACAAACCAAGCATATTAGCGAAAAGAAACGAATAAACTAATTTTCCATAGTGCATTTACATAATGACGGAATATATAAGTATAGACCCAAGTCATATATATATAACAAAGAAACATAAAAAGCCATATAGACAAATTTAAAGCTAATAGCAAAAATGAAAGACAAGCCAAAACAAAAATCTAGCTTTCGAAGTAACACCAAAAGACTTATAGACAAAGCACATTAGCTAAATGAAAGATAAGAAGACGAGAATATCATAAACAATAATGACAGGATGTACAAATACCACATGTATCTTAACAACAATCAAAACATATATATAAATATATTTAACAAAGAAGCACAAAAGCATATCTCAAATTAAACAAACTCATTCATTGCTTTCTTATTTTTGATTTTTATTTATGTATGTTAAATCCATCCATAAAAGTTTTTGTTACACAGATTAACCTCAAAAACGTTAAATTTTAGTTAGATTTACATTCATTTTTAGTCATTTTTTTTTTCATCATGCATGCTTTTTAAGCACAAAAACAATTACAGACTGCTTGATTTGCATTTATTATTATGTAGTTTCTCCTTGTGTTAGAATAAAAGATATAGCACACTTCCTATTTGTTTAATTCTTATCCTTAAATTTCATTTGATCATACACAATATAAAAGTCAGGAAATATTTTGTTATAATTGAAAGTGTTTATTCCTGTTTTAACTGTTTGAGTAGTGCTATCCTGTTTAAAGATTATTATATCTTTTCATCAGTCAAATTTTCAATCAGTATAGCAACTGTTTGTAGTTTGGGTAAGTTGTACTGTCTTCCTGCTTTCATATTTGATAGGCCACTTTCACTAATCACTTGCAACTTGCATTTATTTATTTCATTCAAAACATATGAATCAATATATTATTACGTTATAATAATTTTCAAAATGTTGTTTAAATCTCTGACGATCTGTTGTTTGTATGCGACGAATAAGTTATATATGTAGATAGATATAGGAAGTAGCGGTATGAGTTCCAATGAGACAACTCTCCATCCAAGTCACAATTTATAAAAGCAAACTGTTATTGTTCAAGGTACACAGAGCCTTGGCTCACACCGAACAGTAAGCTATACAGGGTCCCAAAAAATACTTAGTAAAACCATTCAATCGGGAAAATCAACGGTCTCTTCAAACTACAACCCGTTTTATTCGCTTTTCAAGACATTGACAGAAATAAAATAAAATATGATTGAAACAAAGTAAAACATAAGATCTTAACAAAAGATAAGATGCAAAATTTGAGAATGGAAACTGGGGATATGCTGAATATGAAATATACCAACGAAAGATAAAAACAAAAACGCCAACGGCCACCAAAGGGTCTTCAATACAGCGAGTATCTTCATTATAATCCGGAGGTGGGCTTCAGCTTGCTTCTCAACAAAATTGTGTACTAGATCAACAAAAAACATACGTAACACTAAACTCCGAAATATATCAATGAACCAAATTTATATACAAGACTAACAAAGATCAGGGGCTCCTGACTGGAGACAGACACATTGTGCAGTGGGGTTAAACATGTTTTGTGATATCCAAACCCCCTTATACTGTAAGCAAAAGTAGAATAAACAAACATATACTAGTAGATTAGACCGTTGGTTTTCCTGTTTGAATGGTTTTACACTAGTAATTTTGGGGCCGTTTATAGGTTGTTGTTCGGTGTGAGTCAAGGCTCCGTGTTGAAGGCCGTACATTGACCTATAAAGGTTTACTTTTATAAATTGTTATTTGGATGGAGAGTTGTCTCATTGGCACTCACACCAAATCTTCTCATATCTAAACACACAGCAATACGCAGAAAAAAACCACTCAGTTTTAAAGTAGTTCGATTTCGACGTCAGAACAGGTAACAGAAAAAAAACTGATATATACAAAAGAAGATGTGGTATGATTACCAATATGACAAATATCCAGAAGAGACCGAAATGAAACCAAAATTAACAACTTTAGATCGCTGTACGGCCTTCATCAAAGAGCAAACCCCAAGCCATCTTCAGACCTCAAGTAAACAAATAGAAAGATTATGTCTTCATTTTCTGAAAATCGAGCACAACCCCTGCTGTTCGGGGTGCAAGATCATACCATCATACAATATGTAAAGAGAAGATTTGACCCGTATCATGGCAGGTACTTTGTACTATAAACGATTTAAACAAATGACGTCAATGTCATATTTATATGTAGGTTCGCATTGGGTGCCCACCAAATTTTGTCAAGACAACGGAATTTTAAATTGATGTCAGACAAGAGGAAAGTTTAGCTAGCTACAACACTGGAAGGCATCATTGTTTTAGACAAAATACCTGTACCAATTAAGGAATATGGCAGATGTTTTGCGCGTGTTCTGCTCGTTTGTAGCGTTTGGTTTTATCAGCTTTTATGGACATAAATGAATTACTTTAAGTTATCATTTCCATTTCAATAGGAATCTACAAATTTACAAACACGGGTTGTTCTGTCGGGACCTTTGGAAGCTGACTACACGTTAAAGGTATTTCTTATTAGAAGGGCCATAAGATGTCAATTATTGGTAATTTCCGAGTCTTTTAATTCGTGTGGATAGTTGTCAAAATCTATGTTGGTTTTAGCATTGAAAGCGTGATAAATATATATAGCACTGAGGCAAGACAGAGCATAGATATTGACGCAAGTAAGCCGTAGAAGGGGTTTTTATAGACACGTAAAACTCGATCAGGTGTACCAACCAGCCGAAAGTTCAAACCCCATTTTTGTCGTACTGTATTTGTCTTCACTGATCTATTCATTATTCATTTATCTTCATATTCGACCCTACCATGATGCAAAAACCAAGACTAAACCAAACATAATTATATACATAGATGCATTTCGTGTCTTGCACATTAATAAAGTGTTTATTTACATTTATTGGGCTAATATTATAATAATGTCAAAACTTCAAGTGCAGACTCAATAAATACTACTCAGATCATAACTTTGATAATTGAAAGTTAAGCAATAGTGGTAGGTAAAACGTATGATACAAAAAAAGATGTAGTATGATTTCTAATGAGACAACTATCCCTAAGAGACCAAATGACAAAAGTCAGCAACTTTAGATCACCATCCGGCCTTAAACAATGAACAAAGCCCATACCACATAGTCAGCTATAAATAGCCGCAAAAATGACAATTTCAAAATAATTCAAACGAGAAAACTTTCAGTATAATTTATGTACCAAAATAAAATGAACGAAAAACATATATGTAACACAAAAACACACGACAACCACTGAATTACAGGCTCCTGACTTGGGACAGTAACATACATACAGAATGTGGTGGGGTTAAACATGTAAGCGGTATCCCAACCCTCATTTCAAATCGGACATAATTTTTCTTCTGATAACCAGAAAGAGTATGTGACATTCCAGAACCGAATATAACGTGTGATGATATACAACTAATAGAGTTTTAAACTTTAAAAAAATCCTGATTTATAACGAATGAATAAATTTAAAAATTAGGATATTATTTTTTTGGAAAAATTAAGGTCTAAAAAAACTCCACCAAACAATATTCAAAAGTTTAAACATTATATCATGTAGCATTATTTAAAGTAAACAATCCGAGTTACTCTTTAGTGATTCATTTTCTTACTGCAGATAACTTCTGGTAAGACAACAAGATGGCAACCGCACAACAAAATGTTTATACCAATACAAGCTTCAGTGCAGAACAAACAAATTCAGAAGAGGAGTTTGCAGAGTAATACGAAATAACGTATGAGCAAACGAAAGAACAAACCAATGATGGCAACACTACAATATCAAATATACCTCTGCCAAGACAAGCCGATATGCAAAGTCGATCAAAGATACAAGTGACATTATGGTTGTTATTTGCTATCATTGATTTTTTTCTTGCAATAGTTATAACAGGTGTTGTCACGTTCTTCATCACAAAGGAAAGATTTACAGGAAAACAGTGTAAGTATAAACTGTTCTCTGTTCAAAGTCGAAAATATCTGGTGAGCATCAATCTTAAGATGACATGTGATACTGATTCAGTGTGCGCTATATGTGTTTTAAAACTATTTTTCAACAAGTTCATTGAGAGTTTAAATAATAACGTGATTATTATCTTAATATTTCTTTTATATTCAACATGCAATCAATTTATGCCAAACAATATCAATTTAACTTTTTATCTAAATTAGCGAAAAATTTATGCAGACATTGATATGATAAACTCTGATATAGTTGACACCTTACTGTATTGAAAGAATAATAAATAACATGGAAAAGTATATAAACAAGATATAAGTATGGAGAAAACTTACAGTACATTTGCAATTGATGTCAGAATTCACACAAACCAACCAATAAAAAAAAACGCAAAAAAAAAAACCACGTACATTTTATCTCACTTTTGTATTAATGATTGATTGATTGTTGGTTGCTTTACGCCGCATTAGCACAAAAAGGCTATATCGCGGCGATTTTTATTAATGAGATTGATTCCGGATTAAATTTTGTACTAACATGAGCAACACTACGGGTGCTACATGTGTAACAGAATCGGACAACTCTTCCGGATCATCTGAGTACATTTTTTGGTTGAGTTTATGTTGCTCACTACGTAGTTTTTAATGTTGTGTTTTATGTACCATTGTTAGTTGTTTGTGTTTTTCTTTTTAAGCCATGGCGTTGTCTGTTTATTCTTTACTCATGAGTTTTTATCAATATAAACAAACACAATACTAGAATAAAATATTCAAAATGAGTGTGTCTTTCTATTGTTCTAGCTCTATCCTAGATGTACTTTACTTAAGTTGGTACACTTACTGGTCGCCCTGGAGTTCTTGGTCGTAAAGCAATTTTACTTTTTGTAACTTTGTGAGTCCAAGTCAGAACATATCAGAATAAGATAACACATTTATGCGGCCATGCTTTCGAGTTTCAAATATATATTTGACAGCAGAATCTGTTTCATAAACGCTTATCTAGTTGTATCTACATAATCTTTTGTAAATACAATACTGCAGAAAAAGATAAACGTAGCCGTATCTGGCAAAAATTTCTTTTTGTTTGGTCATTAGTGCTCTGCAACTTCAAACTCTTTTTATTTGTAAGCATCATTGATAAGTTGTGTTTAGTCCTAAATGCACGTCTAGCGTACAAAATTATCACCCTGTGACATAGTTTTCTAAAGTATTATTAGTATAGTATTTCTTAAGTCATGGTATACTCGTTAGATATGTTTTTAAAAGTGTCCGATGTCACGATGTGTCATGAATTTTTTTCGAAAACTTGAGAAATCTTGCGACATGACTTATGATTGTCGTATGATTATTACTTCAAAGTTTAGTTACTTTTCAGGAATTAAATATTTATGTTGTTCAGTCGGCAAATTGTAAATATTTTTATCTCCATCTAGTCAATTGCGACGTTAGATTTTTTTATTATTATGTGATTACTGATTAATTTCAATATATATTTTTATCATGTTTTAATCATTTTTTAAAATATAGGAAAATCACTATGTTCACTATAAGAGCATGATATGTACGAGTCTCTTAAGATTGCTTTGAAATACAACCTGTGACATATCATAATATATATATAGATTAGACCGCTGGTTTTCCCGTTTGAATGGTTTTACACTAGTAATTTTGGGGCCCTTTATAGCTTGTTGTTCGGTGTGAGCCAAGGCTCCGTGTTGAAGGCCGTACATTGACCTTTACTTTTATAAATTGTTATTTGGATTGAGAGTTGTCTCATTGGCACTCACACCACATCTTCCTATATCTATATGATAGTCATAAAAATTGTCCTAAGATATATCTTTTCTTATGACATATCTTAGGATACTTCTGAAAACCTGACCCTAGGTATTTTTAATACGTTTTCTTGAATACAACACTGAAACAAGCAACCACATTGATTTTTGTCTGATATAAAACAAAGCACAAAGTATATGAAATATAAACTGAAATTGATATTTCGATTGAACAATGCTAGTTATTGTTATCCAATGGTTTGGTATTTGTATAATAGTTGTATATGGCACTCTCGGCAAACTACTTTAGCCTGTAGTCTTCTTTCTATCAGTAGTACTTTTGATACTTATTTATGTAGCAGTTCTTAGAAATTGCAAACCGTTGTAGCTTCTGATATATAACAGAAAGCCTCACTTTGTTTGGCATCAGTCTTAGCCATTTTATACAAAACACCATTTTTTAATATCCAAATACTAGAAAAAGTTGTTTTGTGACACGAATGCTAAAATCAAGGATTTTCGAATGAAAATGATAGCTTTGCAAAATCATTCAGTACAAAAGACTCATCAGTGACGAATCCAAAAAAGTTAAAAAAAAAAAAAAAAAAAAAAAAAAAAAATAAAAAAAAAAAAATAAAAAAAAATAAAGTACGAAGTTGAAGAGCATTGAGATCCAAAATTCCTAAAAGAGTTGCCAAATACAGCTAAGGTAATCATATGCCTGAGGTAGAAAAACCTTAGTATTTCAAAAAATTCAAAATTTTCTAAACAGTTAATTTATTAATATAACAATGTCAATGATAATTTTTTAAGGGGAGGTAACTCTGAAATAGTGCATTTTCTGAAGAAAATTACATGGAATTTTGCTATTTTATATTCTAGCCATAAAAAACGTACAGTGCCCCAATATTTTCATTTGATATTCTCAAAGCATTTACTAAAAGCTGTCTTCTTGTTTTTATATTTTACAATTTTATCGTTTAGTTTTGCCTTCAATCACATAATGCTGTTTTTTCCTGTATAATCCATACACAATGTGTCATTTTGTCACAACCTGTAGCTTGAGAAAATGCTCAGTGACCTATCATTTTTATTATATTTTTGAACAATAGAAAGTACATTTTTTCAAATTATGAACAAATTCTATCATTTTTAATTTAGACACCCATACCACCTGAAGTAATTCTACAATTTTCATTACAAACGTTTACTACGTACGATTCTTTGTTAGGTGGAAAATATTTGCCCCAAGAAAAGGCATTTTCTACTAAAAATTGCAATTTTTTTGAATTCGTCTTTTGGAGAAATTGCAGTATTTGGATGTGAAGGATTTATAAGGAGTTACTAGATAATCATTTTTGAGTCTGGGATTTATATTAATTTTCATATCTAAAACTTAAATGATTCTTTTTTATTGCAGGTAATCAATGCGACAATCAGCCATGTTTTTATGGCGGTCTGTGTAAATCGATTGGCGACAATTTCACCTGTACATGCCGACCTGGTTTCTCAGGTCTAAGATGTGGAGGTAAATCTGACTTTTTAAATAGTTATCAAAGATACCAGGATTATAATCTAATACGCCAGAAGCGCGTTTCGTCTACATAAGACTCATCAGTGACGCACATATCAAAATAGTTATAAAGCCAATACTTGAATTAACTTAAGATACAGTGCTAATGTTAATACTTGGACTTTATTCATGTTATCTAAATCCATTTATGTTCATAATTTTTGAAATACGTTTTTTTTAATTCTTTAAAAACTCTAAATCAATTATGACGGGAACATTTAAACAAAGAGAAGAATTTTTTTGGGGAATAATAAAATATCATAACTATACTTTTTTCATATCGTGTTAGATACCTTAATATGCGTCTGGCGTATTCACAAAACTAAGTCCTGGTATCTATGATGAGTTTATTTGCTAGGGTAAGAACCAACTTGTAAAAGAACAGGAATAAACATAGCCAAACTAATGAAATACAGAAACAAAAATCGAATCTAGAAAACACGCATGAAATTAGAAACATTTAAAGGCCAATGCGTCGATAACAATTTATGATTTTCGGGCAAATAACCTCATCATAGAATGCTCTATTGATGATTAGCGTTTTTTGTCTCCCAAAGACGATAAAGTAAAAAGAGGTAAAAAGGGCCAAACTAAGAAGAAATGTTAAGAGCATTGAAGACCTGAAATTCCTATTCACTCCATTTGAGCGACACATTACTCCTCCTTGTGCATTATGCTATCCTAGACGTTAGTGTATACTAATGTTATATAGTCCCGAACGAATAGGCGCAAAACATGTGTGCCCAAACGTAGACAGCTTTTTGATACCAACCTTTAACCTATGTTATTGTGGATAAAAGAATACGAACTATACGTAAAGTGATTTCCTTCTCATTTGGCAGTCTATAAACATTATTGAAAACTCAAATTTGTCTAGTACTAGAACATGGCGAAAATAGCTGTGAATGAGACTTCGAAGTCTTTTTTAAGTGTGCACCAAATATAGTGTAAAATTGCCATTAGTAAAGCCTACCTTGAATAATCAACAACAATACAAGTGCCGTATTTATCAGTTTATGATAAGGAACAATTAATCAATAAACCTAAGGCAATATCAACACTTTATCAAGAGTAAGTTCGATTGGCATCGTACTTATATATAAAAACTTAACAAATTTTGTAATTGCAGTGAGTAATTGCGACAGCAACCCATGTAGTAATGGTGGACTATGTCAAGTAAAGGGTGATAAATACAAATGTACCTGTGATCAAGGATTTTTAGGCAACCAATGTGATGGTATGTAGTATATCCGTACAACAATTATATTACTTTATGTAGTTCAGTGCCTTCGGCTAGCTATATAGATATATAGTTTATCATTATTATAAAACTAAAAAAACGAATGTTGATATCAAGCGGTATTAAATTCTCACAAGTTGTTAAACCTATTTTTCTGTTCAACATTCTGGCTGTGTTTAATTAAAATTTCCTAGATTTGTTTATTTAGTCTTTTTCATATGCCAGTATGACGTCCTGTGTCCTTTTCCGGTATCATACTAGATCATCAAACCTTTTTAGAATGTTTGTACGCTTCAGAATAAAATGAAAGGAGTAGGTTCGATAAGGCTCTAAAATTCTTTCTTAGCTCAAATTTCGAATACTAGTAAGGATTTACTGACCAATATTACAAGCAATCGTAGCTAATACAGTGACTAGATAGGAAATAAGCATTTTTGTTGAAAACCTACATTCTAACGTTTTGCTTGAAATCCGGCAAATTATGTCAAATTTCGTCAAAATCTGTTATTGTGAACTTTTTGGATGTTAAAATTAACTCTTTAGGATAAAACTTCGACACTCATAGTTCTGTATAACTTTCACATATCTTTTTATCTTAATCCATTAAACTTGATAATCGGGCCAAATAGGCCTTTGCCGAACTCACTCCTTTGACAAAAATAAGATTGTCGGGTGAAAAGTTATAAATGTTCAATCATTCATCTTAATTTTGGAATTGTTTGATTATTTTATTTTACTTTCACGTTTTAAATTGGCAAAAACATAATTCTGATTACAGTAAGACCTTGTGAGAGTAGTCCATGCTTGAATGGCGGAATATGTAATATAACGGATATCGCATACAGCTGCACATGCGTCAGAGGGTTTTCCGGTGGACAGTGTCAAAGTAAGTACAAGGATGTAAGGATCAAGTACGCTTGCACATCATATAATTTAAAAACCTTAATAAAGGTCTAACAAATGAAGACATAATCATGCACTTCATGGAGATACAAAAAATATAATTTTAAGTTTTAAACGTTATTTATTGCTCATATTGTCATTGAATTAAATAGGTGTGGGCTCGACATGTATACAGTTCCAGATGTTCATTGTTTAACATATAAATCATTTGAAGTATAAATTAGTTAGGAAATATCGGTCAATATGTAGAAGATAAAACGAACAAAAAATCAATAGTTGAATGTGAAATCGGGTGTTTGGTCTAATGTACGTTGTTTATGGTCTACTAATAGCAACAAGGTTTTGTTCTTTGAAGTAACTTACCGATGATAAGTCTCATCAGGTGTAGACCTAAATGAGATGAAAAGGGATGTACTGTTACTGTTACTCACCCCTAGTTTTTGGTGGGGTTCGTGTTGTTTATTCTTTAGTTTTTTATGTTGTGTCATGTGTACTATTGTTTGTCTGTTTGTCTTTTCATTTTTAGCCATGGCGTAGTCAGTTTATTTTAAATTTATGAGTTTGACTGTCCCTTTGGTCTCTTTCGTCCCTCTTTTACAACGAATGGAATTTATACATGGTCATTTTCGAATTAAAGTTTTCATAGGGCAATCAAATCTTGATTTAGTTTAGTTGTTAGGTTTTTTTTTACATTTCTGAAAACACGGATGTTATATTTAAAAAAAAGTATGGATTAGCATGGAGGGTGATTTATACACAGCGCCGCTTTTCTGTTGACACACCATACAGTATCGCTCATTTTGATATGAATGCGATTTCCTCCGTTTGTGTGTTACTTTGATTGTATTTTAGTGAAATTATGTGATTTGAACATCGTTAAACTACTATTGACTAAATCCAGTACTTTCAATCCTATACATTCAGGTCAGTCTCTTTATCGGAAGTATCTTAAAAGTACAAACTTGGTGTGAAATCAGCTTACATTATTCATATCTATTTCAAAACAGAACTTCTGAGGGTTAGAATATTTATACTGGAGTGTTTAAGCGAAACAAATAGTTGGAGTGTCGTATAATAATTGACTTAAACAACATTTCTTCATTTTTGTGTACAATATGAATACAAAAAAAGTCATGTCAATTAGGGATTTTGTGTTTTAAATAATTCAAAATTTACGAATGCCACTATAATTGATTTAATTCTTATTGAATATTTATACCACTAATTAAACAGATATTTTCAATTTATGGTGGATACATTCCCATCCACCCTTTCCTCATTTGAGATGGATTTGGTGGATCTATTATAACTTTGCGTCTGATCATTTTTGTAAGAAGCTAAATCGCGCTTGTCCCAAGTCAGGAGCCTCTGGTCTTCTGTTAACCGTGTATGTTTTTTTTTAAATTTTAGTTCATTTATATGTTTTGGAGTTTAGTGTGATGTCCATTTTCACTGAACTAGTACACATTTTTGTTTAGGGACTAGCCGAAGCCCGTCTACGGTCGCGAGATTTTCTCGCTGTGTTGAACACTCTATGGTGGCTTTCGATGGTTTTCTGCTTTGGTCGTGTTGTTGTCTTTTTGACACATTTCCAATTTCAATTCTCAATATTATTTTAATTCTTGTATCTATGATGAGTTCAAAGTGGCACAGTAAATAACATCTGAACTTATTTGGAGGAATGACAAATGATATTCAAGCAATTTGAAAAGTGGTAAGTGATTCGAGTTGGTAAACAAGAATGGGGCGATATATATAATATATTATAATGGTTGTGTGGCATTCTAAACTAAATTTAATGAATTGTAAATGGTTTTTCGTCTAATCTAAAACAGCTGGGATGTAAAATTGTTATCAATTGCTGATTAACTTGAATTGTATATGATTATTTACGTTGAACTTCTTAATTAACTTTTTGAAAAAGGGTCCCACTTGGAAGTAAAATGCTTCCTGAAGAAGGCTTTAACTGGTGAAAATTACACCATTAAAAATAAATGAAGAATGTTTCCATGTGACACAGATGATGACTCCGTTTACATATTGCGTGATAAAGAGGCATACTTCACGAAAATTAAAACTTGATCTGTGTTTTGTGGTAAAAGACATTGTATAAGTTTCATAACATTTAATTGGTGGAATAGCTTTTAATAAATCAAAAACCTTAACTCTGAACCATCTGAAAACTATGTACAACTCTTTTCAATTGTGCCACAATCAACCTTTAGTAAACGCAACATGCTTTTACCCTTATTGCCTATTTCTTTGGATACGACTTGTATTCATGTTGTAGAAATATACTTTGTTGGGTACACGCGAGTAGTCACACCAAAACCCTTACCTTTCTAGATAGTTTCAACAAGGCTTTGTGAAAAGGCGTCTAATGTTTTTTTCACAAAGTTTTTGGATGAATAATATAACTACAAAAAAGGAGGTCCGGTATGATTGCTTATGAGACAACTCTCCACCAGAGACCAAATGACATAGAAGTTTAATGCTACAGGTCACCGTACGGCCTTTAACAATAAGCAAATATCATACCGCATTTAGTAATCTATAACAGGCCCAGAAATGACAAATGTAAAACAATTTAAACGAGAAAACTAACGGCCTTATTTATGTACAAAACAATAAATTGATGATTATTCTGTGTTTTCGCCATACTTTAAAAGTTATTCTTTCGATAGCGTATCCGCTATGAGCGAGCTTGACTTCTGTGGGTGCATAAATAACGCTGGTACGGATAAAATGATTATGATGTAGTTTCCCCGTATATAATTTCGTACCAAGATTTCCTTAATTGTTTGATATAACTAGGGCTGCTTTAATTGGACGTTTCGAAATCTAAAGGACTATGGGTTATTTTAGATCCTCAATGCTCTTCAACTTTGTACTTGTTTGGCTTTATAACTATTTTGATATGAGCGTCACTGATGAGTCTTTTGATAACGAAACGCGCGTCTGGCGTAATAAATTATAATCCTGGTTCTTTTGATAACTATTATCGTTCTTTCCCCAAAATGAAAATAACGTCACGGCATTTGTTGCATTTCCATTGTTTACGGACGTTTTTAACCAATCATGACGGTTTGGTGGACACTTTTGAAATTATTACCCAGAATGCATTAGATTCTGAAACGCCGATTATGATGACGGATGGTAAATACATTTTCTACATCACTTGCACAAAACTATGTATAATAGATCTAGGGTTTACATTTTAATGTTGCTGTTTATTTCCTTCCTATAGATAACTATTTAAAGTTTTGTTCTTTTTTTATAAGTCATGTTAGTGTCCTCGTATGTGTCTTTAAATAAACTGAGATTATATATTGGATCTTTCTTTTGCCAAAGTGTTATATGCCCAACCTACAATAGTAGAGGGGTATTATGTTCTCTGGTCCGTGCGTCCGTTCGTCTCGCTTCAGGTTAAAGTTTTTGGTCAAGGTAGTTTTTGATGAAGTTGAAGTCCGATCAATTTGAAACTTAGTACACATGTTCCTTATGATATGATCTTTTAAATGTTCATGCCAAATAAGAGTTTTGATTCCAATTTCACGGTCCACTGAACAAAGAAAATGATAGTGCGAGTGTGGCATCCGTGTACTGGGGAAACATTCTTGTTTATGTGTCTCGTACAACTAATGTTGTGAAGATTTTCTTTCAGTCATGATCTTCAATAGATTCTATCATTAGTGAGCGTAAACTTTTTTTACATTTTAGACGTATGCAATTTATAAAGTGTTGTTTTCTTAAGCACGAACTCGATAACTATCATGGTGAACTATCAGTCCCCGAGGAAATGATCAGTTCACCATATTTAAGAAACCTTTAAATTGTCCGATTATAGATGTGGAAATTATTAAGAAACTTAGGTTTTATCTTCCTCAGGAAAAGTTGACCTTAGATAGATTTTACTATTATTTTACTATTATTTTTTGGTTCTTATATATCGGTAGCTTTCAGACATTCTTCTTTAAGCATACCACACGAAGGTCAATCCAGACAACAGGTTCGGACGCATAGAATCTATTAAGTGTTGTTTTCTAATTTATTTTTATTTTTCTTGAGTGATGTACTTACAGTACTATTCACTAGAAAAATACTGTCATGTTGATGTTTTCTATATAATTTTTAAATGACATGATTGAGAACAAATATTGACAAAACAAAATCAAGTTCGAATCTATTTTCCAGTAAAAAAAACAATAAAAGGGAAAACAGCTATTGTTATTCAATTCTTGATTTACACATAGTCTACGACTATGTAAAAAGTAAAATCACAAAAATACTGAACTTAGAGGAAAATCAATTCGGAAAGTCCATAATCATATGTCAAAATCAAATAACAAAACGCATCAAAAACGAATGGACAAGAACCGTTATATTCCTGACTTGGTACAAGCATTTTCAAATGTAGAAAATGGTGGATGTAAATAATACACTGACTACGATGAAAATGCAATGACCATTCAATCAGAAAGAACATGCAATAATCTATAAAATATCAAATAAGAACAAAAAGTGATTCATACTTATTGCATGAAAGAATCGAATTATGTCTACAAGTGTTACTCTCAACGTTATATCTCCAACCCGTGTTAATTTGGGGCTACCAACTTACAAACGTCGTATTTTAACATTAATATAATGCAAAATCCATATGTTCAAATGGTTTTGTATTAAATTGATATATATATATATATATATACAATCGACATTTAAATATCAACCAAATAGTAACAGTGAGGTTTTAACGCTGTGTAAATGAACTGACACACTTTATTGACGTGAGTCAACTCTACCAACGAGTAACCTGTTAAACTAATTAAAATTGTGAACATGAATTAGTAAATTAGCTGATTCAGAATTAATTAAATGATTCTAACAAAGCAAACAAATGAATATAAGTAAACACTACTTTAGCTACCCATTGCAGAACCGTTTATTCTATAAAAAGAATCCATTGTTAATTAAAAGGCTGATGTTATAATCCCTTTCTTCATGATTAAGTACAAGCGTTAGTGAGTACTTATCATGAAGTAAGGGATATTCTAATATGATGTGCTTATTTAGCTTTGTAAACAAACCCATGCTCTATTATCCAATAAAATTAGTTTGCACATGCGTATATTGATTACGGCAGAAAAATGAAATGTATGTAAAATAATACTTATTTAATTTATATACCTGACATTTGAGTGAATTATTATTTTTTCTTTTAAGAAAACATTGCCAGATTGCATGTAAGTTTATCCACATAAAGTAAGCATTTCATGTTGAATAGTCTGAATTCAGATATTTATATAGTGATTTTTATTATCTAACATTGTGTGCTTTTTACAAAAGAAATAATTTCACTATATATAAGTAATAAATTTTACATGAAGAAGAAGAAAAACAATTTATCCTTTTGGTCATGAAACACTATGTCAGTGCTATTTCATTCCATCCATTGCATTGAACTTTACCTATGTTTTACATTAAATTCATTATAAAAGGAAACTCTTTTTCAGTTTTGAATATTACAATGGGAAAAGATAATTTTTTATAGTCACGTGAAAGTGTGAATTTGTTCTAAATTGGTCAGACAATACTTGGTCAGGTTTAATGAAGATTTAAAAGCACTCGGCTTCGCCTTGTGCCTAAATCTCCTGAAAACATGACCAAGTATAGTCTAACCTATAATTAATGCATGACCTCCTTTTTAGGCATTTCATTTATGGATTAGTTTTAGTGTTATCAGGACTTTCTTATTATAGAATAATAGACATTAAGTGACACAATAGTACAAAGAAAGGTAAGAATTGTAAATGTTTCATGATTGTGAGTATGAATGTAAATCATGTAATAATTTAGTGAGGAATTATCCTTTTTCTTAAATCACAGTTTAAATCAATAAATTCATTTGAGTTGTAACTAATTTTATTTCACAGACAATATTTTGGTCCGGCTTTTAAAACAAATACTATTTCATTATTTCAGGGGAATGTTTAAATAATGATGTTAGGGGAATGTTTAAATAAAATGAATTTAAAAGTTATTACTATACCTGTTTTATTTTATTTTATCGGAATATTGAAAATAACTAGTCTTCCCAACCGCTGGACCTGTAATCAGAGTTTTGAAAAGCTAAAGATTTAGGTTATTTTAGATTTCAAAACTAGTTTTTTCTTTTTTGCTTTGCTTTAATATTGTTTAATTTTTTTCTAGTGATTTCTATTTTTTCATAATAATATTCAAGGTACCAATTTTACTGCACACGTAAACTTCAACTTATTTTGAATTTGTTTTTGTTTGTTTCACAAATCAACTTTTAGTCAGTTTTAATCACTGTGTGATAAATCCTTTCAATCTGATAAATGTGCTTCGCGACACTCTTTGTTTTAAACTATAAGTAGGCCTAAACAATAGGTTACACCCCAGTTCTATTGTTTTACTTCAAAGTTTCTATTTCTAAAACAAGTGTATATTGAATAGATCTATTGTTACGAATAACAATGGATTTTGACTACAGAGTGTGACGAGCGGGGTTTCTCGCTTCTACATCCTGCGAACAAAGTCCATTGTTATTCGTAACAATAGAAATTGATTATTTTTTTTTTAAATAGTACGAACATTTGAAAAAAGAAATAAAGATCTGGATATATCGCTTGCATGATAAGATCGGGATTTTAGCGAAAATATTTACCTGAATTTGGAACTTGTTGAAATTAAGATGTGGTTAGGTGTTATATTATCTTTTCTTTTATTCTCCTGGAACGGATATGTTTTTGGTCTTACTACACATAGTTCTAATGGTGAAGTCATAGAAACAGACATCAAGAAGGAGGTAAACGTAATGAAAAGCAATTACCATGAACTACTTAAAAGGGTTATACTCAACGAAAATGAATTATCAATACTGAAAAGTCAAAAACAAAATTTGGGATCTGAACTTGAAAACATAAGGAGACATTATTCATGCCAAATCGATGAGATTCACGACAGCAATCTACAGATTCGTGATGAACTGCACAAATCAAAATTGAAGTTGGTGACGGCTAGAGACTCAATCAATAAAAGAATGCAGGAACTTAGCCAGACCACCTATCTATTAGACAAGAAAAACTTGATGTTGGAGAACACAGAAAAACAGAGGTTTGAAGAAAACCTTAACAAATATGTTAATGAATCAGGTACGTATATTGAAAATGATGTGTGGTAGAGTATTTTACATTGGCGTGCTCTTTATATTTATTCATGTTAAACTGATTACTGAAAGTACGAAAATAAATATCTGGAATACAAATTACGATTTCGAACATTCTGATATAATTAAAAAGTGCAATTTACCAAGTATGGTCCTTCTATCCATAAAATTTAATCGGACCTATATGGAACTTTTATTATTCAGGAACCTTAATAGAGGATCTATATTAAAAAAAAGCGACAGCCTTATTATTCGACAATATCTGTTAGATTTAACTGTTCTTTTGAACTTCTTTCTGTATTTGGCATTTTTTTTTTTTTTATCTTATTTGAATCGAGCATCACTGATGTCAGTGATGAGTCTTTTGCAGACGAAACACACGTCTTTCGTACCATTTTTAATCCTTGTAATTTTATTTGTATTGAGTTTTGGATTATCTTACATCTTTGGTTTGAGCATCACTGAAGAGATATTTAAAATGTCGATTATATGGTCTATTTTATAGACATAACGCAATTGATACAAAATTAAAAATTTAGTTGTAAAGAGAAAAATGTTTCTACAGCGTTATCAATGTTATCATCTTTTTTGGTGATCGTAAAAAATATGTAAACAAAGACGGAAAGGATGATTTTTTTTACTAAAGAATTTAATTTTATCAGTCACATAGAATTCCATAATTGATTAGCATTTTAAAAGTGGACAGCTGTAAAAAAAAAACCGCAACATTTTTATCTGAAGATTTAATGGTGTCCCTTTAATTTAGAATAAAATAAGGTAAAGAAAACGTTATGATTTTAAATTATTGTACCAGAATAACAAAGCCACACACAATACTTAAAACATAACCACTTTAAAAAAATTAATTATTATTGTACGTATTAAAACAACTCATCCGGTATTTACAAATATCTATTGTTATCGAATGATTAAATATTATTACTATTATCATAAATTTCCTTTTACAAAATTTGGATTTTTCGAAAAACTAAGGATTTTCGTATCCCAGGCATAGATTACCTTAGCCATATTTGCACAACGTTTTGGATATTTTGGGTCCTCAATGCTCTTCAACTTTGTACTTGTTTGGCTTTATAACTACTTTGATCTGAGCGTCACTTATGAGTCTTATGTAGACTGGCGTCTGGCGTATTAAATTATAATCCTCGTACCTTTACCTACCTATTAGTGGTATCCCTAGGAATTTGGAATGTAAACTTTATTTTATATTAATGTATACCGAAATAAACGAATTATCTAATTTAAAGATCAAGAACAGCAAATTTTAATCAACGGTAAATAATAAGTACTTAAACTTATCGATCCTTTAAATGAATTTATACTCACAGATTTCCAATTCACCACTCTAATTAGATCTTTGAATATTGTGTTTATTGGTATTAATATAAATTCTGTTAAATTAAAAAATCTAACTAAATGTTATTTTTATATACGTATGCACATTCGTGGTTCTACAATCTGTTGATACCTTTATCTTGACATTGCACAAGATCATGAATATCTCTAACTATTAATGACGTCATTACACTAAATCCATTATATGTTAAATGTGTACTGATTGATAATATAGTCTTAGATGCATGATTTTTTAAATTAGTTGTTATTGACCTTGAACTAGCTGTCAGTAACTAAGAGTACTCTCAGACATGGAACTTTCTTTTTGTTGGGATTTATAAGTGCCCTTCCCCTTCTACTCTGTGTTTTTGTTAGATGTATTTCTGTGGTTTTTTTTTTATTAATCTGATGAGTTAAACCCTTTTCAACTGATTTTTATAGTTTGTTCTTATGTTATGCTGTTAAACAACTGTCCCAGGTTAGGGAGAGAGTTCGCGCTCAATCAAACTAGTTTAGCCCTGTCACATTCTTTACGAGCATGTCCCAAGTCAGGAACCTGTAATTCAGTAGTTGTCGTATGTTGCTGTTTATCATATTTGTTTTTCGTTCATTATTTTGTACATACATCAGACCATTAGTTTTCTCGTTTATATTGTTTTACATCTGTCATTTTAGGGCCTTTTTATATCTGACTATGCGTTATGGGTTTTACTCAATTGAAGACCGTGCGTCACAATTTTTTTCTACTTTATATGGGATTTTGTTTTAAAAGGAATTATTTCTAAATGATTTTAAAAGTAATACAGTAAAAGCAAAACTTGAGATATAAAAATGAAGCGATTTATTTATTACAACTATAACAATTATGATAACCTGTATGAATTTTAATTATTTTTATATTACGGGACGTATTATGGTATGTCTTTGTCCGTCCGTCTGTCTGTCGGTCAGTCTCTGTCCGTCCGTCAGTCGATCCGTCCGTTAGTCGGTCCGTCCGTCCGTCGACAACATGTCGGACAATAACTAAAAAATAACTTTCACCAATTTTCATGAAACTTTAGAGAATTATTTATATCTATTGACGTAAGATACCTTTCGAGTTATGGGATTTTATTTATAAAAAATGGGATTTTCAAGTTTTCTGACTATAATTCAAAAACGATTTGAACAATTAATATGAAACTTTGGTGAATTGTTTATCTTCATTGATAACTTTCATGTCAATTTAAAAAAAAAGTATTTCGGACAATAACTCAAAAACTCATTTAGCAATTATCATGAAACTTTGGTGACTTGTTTACATCTATTGAAATAAGGTATCTTTTTATATAAATTTCTCATATGGCATTGCAAAGTAATGGAACTTTATTAGTTGAAAATGGTCGAAAACTGTCCAGTTGGTGAAATTGGTCATAGTAGTATCATGCACTCATGGCGCAGCTATTTATTGTGTTATTTGATAGTACTGTCCAAAGTCAGTCAGAACCACCTTTTTCTTATTTACCTCACAATGCATAACATTTAAATTGATTATTACCTATAATTCTTTAGGCTTTCTTTCGTAGGCCCCGGTCACACCTTACCGGATAGCGCGAACGAATAACTTTTGTTCAATCCGTTCATATCCGCTAGACGTCCGTTCTTATCTATTAGACGTCCGTCCATATCCGTGTCATGTCTGTTCAGCGTCCGTTATATCCATCGTCGACGTCCGTTTTATCTGTCGACGTCCATTCTGTCAGGTTGAGAATTTTGAGCATGTTCAACGGACGGACGTTCAACGGATGAAGTGTCCGTTCTACTGTAGGGCAGAGACGTCCCTGTGGAGGGATGCCTTTTCTTGGGTTTTCAGTAGCATCAGATTCTGTATTTGGCGCGACTTCTCAATCATCGTTATTGGCATTTTTCTCTGTCATTTCAACTTCTTCCTTTTCCACCTTTACCCTTTGGTGGTATTTTGAAGAATAAACTAAAACCAGTTACACGGATTTTTTAAATTATTTTAAGATCACGTGTATGTGATTTACATGTATTATTATTGCCGCCTTTTATTTAGCGCTTATATTGCACATCTGTTATATCCGATACGCTTCCATTAGGTGTCCGTTTTATGCGATAATCGTCCGTTGGATGTAAGTTCGACATCCGTTCTGTTCGGTACGTTTCCGTTTCTCGTACGTTGCATATCATGCGTGTGTCCGTTAGGCGTTTGTTACGAGTCCGATCTATTTGGTCAGTACACCAACGGATAAACATTTTGTCAACGGAAAACTTTTTTTCATCCGTTCGGCGTCCGTTCGAGCCATCCGGTAAGATATCACCATAGCTTCAATAATCACGAAGATCTAATCATCACATTTGAAAAGAAATACCTTCAGACCCAGGCTCATACACTCATTTGAGAGATCCCTCATCAACGAATCTTTTCCAATATGTAATGAAATTGAAAATACAAATGTGCTCATTTGTTTGTTCCTTAGAAGTGTAAACAAACTCTACGTTTCTGCCAGTTTCTATTGTACATGCAATACATTCAGAATGCATTTTTCACAGGATGTGGTCAAGCAAAAGTTGATATTGTTATTGTGTTAGACTCCTCAACCAATGTGGGTGAGAATAACTACCAGAAAATGAAGAATTTTTGTAAAGATTTCTTAAAGAATGCCGATTTAGATTCCGGTAATATACAGGTTGGAATTGTTATATTCAGTACTGGCGTCGGTATTGAATTCCAAATGAATGACTACAGCACCTCACAAGACATAATGGAAGCTATTGACGCCATTCCATATAGATACGGAAGTACAAACACTGCTGATGGTTTGAGAACAATGCGTTCAAAAATGTTAACAGCTGCCAATGGGGATCGTGATGGTGTGCCTAATGTAGTACTTTTATTAACTGATGGTCAGTCAAATATTAACCGACGAAGAACCATTCCTGAGGCAGAGAAGGCTCGTGCAGAAGGAATTCATATCTATGCTGTCGGTATTGGTTTAACGGATACCCGTGAATTGAATGCAATTGCTTCTAAACCAGCCTCAGAAAATAGTTTCAATGTACAAAGCTTTGAAGAATTGGCATTTTTGAGTGATCAACTCTTCAAAGCGTTGTGTGAAGGTTAGCTGTGAAAATATTTTAATAGTTTTTTTAACAACTCAGTGGTCTCAGGGTTGGATGCTAGTATCTATAATTAAGGGCATTAAAGTGAGTATTTGCTGCTTGTCTTCCCGTCAAAGCAAAAGCGATAATCTTAAGTCAGGATAATATGCCTGTTTAGAATGACATTTCATCATTTTATACTGACTATACATTTTCAGCCAGCACACTAAAATGTAGAAGAATATCTGTCTATTACAACGCAAGATAATTATCTATATGATTGTATCATCAATTTATTGATAGTTTGTGTTTAACGCCTTTTTAGCACACTTCCCTATATCACCACTTTGTCAAAGTGGAGTTCCAATTCACAAAATCCACGTTGTTAGGCTATTGATAACTAACTATGAATTGCATAAATCACAAGGCCAACACAGCCCGTGATTTTCACGTGTAATAATCCTAATAAATGTGCATTTAATATTTGCCGCTTAATATTATCCAATCATTTTTTGTCGTTGAGGCAATTGATTGAGATATATAACAATTAATTCAACATATCACCATTACAATCAAAAACATAACTTTTTTCTTTGCCTTATATGCTCAGAATCAGTAGACTAGTATTTCTATTGCAGTTGCCACCACAGTAAAATCAAAGGAAACTGGTTTTGATTTGGTCGTTATATTAGATTCTTAATTTTTGATACTTGATGCTTGGTTTGTTGAGATATATCACAGATTCAAATGAATTTCTGGCTCCCCTTGCAACAAGTTGAGACATCATGATCTTATTTTGTCTTCAACAACATTTATGTAACGTCTTTGGTATAATTCTGTTAGTGCAATTGTCCTTTGAAGTATTTTCTAATAGACTGAATAAATTTGTTTTTCTTGGCACATTCACCAAAAAATTCTAGATAAAGAATTAAAAAAGAGAGAAAAAAACCTTCTAGTTTAAAAACGGTCTCTGCTTTAATCACTACCCAATCCACGATACGTTGAAACTCTGCAGTATCTCATATCCTGATGGCTAAACTGAATGACAACAATTATTATATAATCTCTTTAAACTTCAAATAGCAAGATTATTTCAAAGACATTTTGCATATGGCACATTCATTTAGTTATTGTGTCAACCTGTAGAAAAACAAATTGTTTTTATTTCTAAGTATCAAAGTTTTAAAGCCATGTACAGACATTTTATGATAGATCATAATTTGTCAGTCCACGGTTAAAACAGGATGGTTATACCACACTCACAATGCTTCTATTAAAACAATTTCAGGGATTGCACTTACTTATCAAATGTCAGGAAATGCGATTTTTAATGTCATCTCAGTGGCAAAGATACAGCTGCTGGCAAATTTCTTGTGCTGCTAATTTCCCCATTTCAAAATGTTCATGCATGACAGATGGTGATTAATATCTGCTAACACAGATCAGTATCCACCTGTACAGATTCATTTTATGACATTGATATTTTATTAATTGACCATCTGGAGTCGGTTTCACAAAAAAACTTACGACTAAGATCGATCGCAAGTCATGAACCATTCAGTAGACCTACGATCAATTTTAGTCTTAAGTTTTTTTGTGAAACCGACTCCTAGTCATTTTTCATATAACCCTCTAATAGACAATTGAAGGTAATTATTGTAAACTCAAAGGAAGTAATTGTGTTATATTCCTGATGACCACTTTTCGAAGGCTAGTAGCAGTCATGAAATACATGATTAGCATCAAAAAATTTAATTTTGATTGTAACGCGTCTTCTGTTTGGCTGACGTCGTTTTGTTTATCATATCATAGACACAATTTGTCATGTGACCATGAAGTCATCAACGGGTTTTCATGATTTGCGCCGGTTTAAAATGGAATTCAGAATTAAATTATAAGAAATATTGTCAGTCTATTCGAAATAACATAGAAATGTGGTACACACTGTTAAATTACCCGCTACGCGCGTTATTCAGTGTGCACCACATTGTTTATGTTATTTCTTCATAGACAGAAAAAATATTACAGTCATTCCTTAATTAGATAAAAAAAAAGAGTAATGTAAAGACAAAAAGTCAACAAACCACTGTACTCACAACACTATTGGTACGGTCTTGATATTATATTTAGACAAATTGTTGGCCTTTTCTCTAACTTTTATCATTGTAAATATAACAGAATTTGATGGGACTGTCAACAAAGTGAGAGGTTTAGCGCTATAAAACCAGGTTTAATCCACCATTTTCTAGATTTGAGAATGCCTGTACCAAGTCAGGAATATGACGTGTCTTGTCCATTGGTTTTTAATGTGTTTTGTCATTTGATTTTGCCATTTGATTATTGACTTTCCTCTGAATTCAGTATCTTTTGATGAACTGTTAATATCTATTGAATTTTAGCAGACTACAGGACAGTAAATTCGAAATAAGTTATTTGCCAGCCATTAGATATTGGTGTCAACCGAGTTAACAGTATGTCAGTGTTTTGAATTACAATACTTGCGTGTTTTCAATACATTTGTACTACTTTTTTCTGAAACTTAATTTGCCATATCTCAGAAAGTATTAACAAACTCATATTTCTTTTTTTTTCGGTATACATGTTCATGATCAAATCCAGATGCTTTAGTTGCATGGAAAATTTCTAAAATTTGTTTGAGTACCTGTTATTTAAACGACAAATTAACCTTAACGTGTTTAACTTCCAGCCATAGACAAATTGATTTTATTGAATGATCTTTTTATTTGTATTAGCTGAACGCATTTTGTTTTCAAAACCACACACCTTCGGCATAGGGTAATATCAACGAGTTTCTTTTTATGATATCATGACCCTGACAATTATATGCATATTTGCATTTTATAAAATAGACCTTAGCGTACTCATCTGGAATAATGCAACCACTTAATGTACGTAAGGTACGTAGTATTGTCATCTTAGCAATATTTGTTAATATTGTCATATTAGTGGAAGATTTGGCTAGCTATAAAACCAGGTTCAACTCATCTTTTTACCTAAAATGACCTGTACAAAGTCAGGGATATTGCAGTTGTTATCAAACAGTCTGTTTCTTTGTAAATTGGCGTTTGCTTTTGTTGCAGTTCAGGTATTCTGTTGTTCCGTTGTTTTCCTTTTAAAGTTGATTTATTTTCCTCGGTTTTAGTGTGTGACCCGGATTTGTTTTCGTTTAATCGAATTATGACTATTGAACAGTAGTAAACTACTGTTGTCTTTATCTAATGTATGCTTTGTATCTTTTCTGTCAATTTGACACATTATCTGTGTCAATGATCTGAAATAATTACCTTTCCTCTAAAATCAACAGGCCTACCCTTGTTTAAAGTGATATCTACATCTTTTTTATACTTGTACATTTGAGATGCAATTTGAACGGTCAACACTAAAAAATTATCAACAGCTATGAATTTTGTTTAATATCTACCACATATGAATATGGAGGTGGGGGTAATGGCCAATGCCACATATTTCCACCAGAGACAAACTGACTTAGGTGTTCACAGTCATAGTTCAACGCATGACCATAGTGTATGAGCATAATTCATACAGTACGGCAAACTTTAAGAGACCGCAACACAAACCATTTTAAAAGAAAACCGCTTAAAGAACAGCAAACAAAAACAGTGGAAAATTAAAAACCAATTGTTCAGAGAACAATTGAAGGTCTTTCCACTGAAAACAATGTATTTTAATATGAAAGTTGTAAAATTAAGTTTAAAATGTCATTTCAATCGTCAACTGATAGGTTATTGTACGCTGATTCCAGAAATATATGGTTTCTATACAATATTTTTTAAATAAGGGAGATAATTTGTTACTTTCGGTTTGAAAAATGTTACTTCCGATAAAATTTGAATATTTAATTGACACTGATTCCAAAAAGATCTGGTTCTATATACTTTTTTTATTAATAAAGTACAAAAATAGCTACTTCCGGTTTACACAAGGTCACTTCCGGTTGTTTTTTTCAAGGTTAAATGGTTTGATGTGGATTCTCAAAAATTCGAAAGATCTACTGCTTAACCTTCAATCACAATCTTTGCAATTTTGCAGCAACATAAAAACTTTTGATTTTTCTACGCTATATACTACTATTCCCCATGCTCAGTTGAAAGATCGACTACACCATCTCATAAAACAGAGCTTTTTCTATAAAAATGGAAATCGTAGATACAAATTTCTTGTTTTGGGTTACAATAATTCATATTTTGTGAAAAATCACACTGAATCTCCCAGAAAATATACAGAAGATGATATTATCAAAATGCTGGACTTTTTGATCGACAATATATTTGTTGAGTTTGGAGGATTTATATTTCAACAGACAGTCGGTATTCCAATGGGTACTAATTGTGCACCCCTGCTGGCTGATTTGTTTTTGTACTCGTATGAAGCAGAATTCATTCAGAACCTTCTAAAAGACAAAAAGAAAAAGCACCTTGCGAAATTCTTTAATTTTACTTTCCGATATATTGATGATGTTCTATCATTGAATAACCCATATTTCAGCCAATACTTACATCTCATATATCCAAGCGAACTTGAAATTAAGGATACTACTGATACTAGAAGGACTGCTTCATACCTTGATCTTTTCCTCAATATTGACGTAGATGGACGACTTCACACGAAAATCTATGATAAACGGGACGATTTCAACTTCCCAATTATCAATTTCCCATTTCTCAGCAGTAACATACCCTCTGCCCCTTCGTATGGTGTTTACATATCACAATTGATACGTTATTCACGTGCTTGTTCACACTATACGGACTTCATATACAGGAGTGTGCTCCTTACGCAGAAACTGCTCCAACAAAGTTATGAGGAGGACAGATTAAAATTGACACTCCGTAAATTTTATGGACACCATCACGATTTGGTGGATCCATACGATGTTTCGTTGACCAAACTAGCTAAGGACATTTTTACCACATGGTAGATTGTGTTTTGTCATAATGTCGTCTAATCTTTTAATTACCAAACGTGACTTATTCCCGATTGTGACTGTTTTGCCGAGTGTGAACTCGCATTACTATAAGACGTGGTACGGTACTTATCCATCCAAATTCATGTATTTAGTTTAAATGTTTAATGTTATATTTGTAATTCTCATCGGATTTTGTCAAATGTTTTGACGTCTTTTCTATTATATTTATGTGTTATGGTAAAGAAAATTAATCACCGTCTTCATTTATCAGATTTGATTTCGTTCAAAGTAATCAGTACGATATTTTACGTTTGAAGTTAGATTCATAACAAACCTGACATAGTTTTATAATATAGTTAATTGCTACCTCAGTTTTATATTAATAAGAATTAAAATGTGCTTTGTTATTAAATGCAATATCAGTATTTAGTTCAAATATATAATCTTAAATTAATCCTAATTCTATCCTAATTCATTCTTATGTGACGTCATTTTTCATTTTTTGATGCTCTGTTTTACTAATTCAAATGAGGTCATTTTTTCGTCATTTTTCAGTTTCAAATAGGACGTCACTTGGCGTAGAGGTTTAAACGTATTCGGATGTGTCTACTTTTGTGTTTCAAATGTCTGGTTATGTAAATGTATTTCAGTTGTTTCCTGTAACTAGTTAATACTTCAGCTTTATCATGTACATCTTTTGAATATTCATTTTATTAAATTTACTGTTTGCAAAAGTATAAATTACTCTAAATTATATGGATTTTCTGGTAACTTAACAGAAAACCCTTGCCGTTTTTGGCACAACCTTTTTGATCTTTTGGTCCTCGATGCTGTTCAACTTTGTACTCGTTTCGGCTTTCAAACTTTTGTATCTGTGCGTCACACATAGGTCTTGTGTGGACAAAATACACTTCTGGCGTATTAAAATTTTGAACTTGTTGCCTTTTGTTGGCTGTTGTTCGTGTGATTCTTTGTCAATTGTGTTCTCCAATTTATTTATATTGTAGTCCTGTGTTGTCATTTTGATGTTATATTTCACATGGCCATAAAAGTGCGAGGTTTGGCATGCCACAAAACCAGGTTCAACCCACCATTTTTTCCTTTAAAAATGCCCTGTACCAAGTCAGGAATATGGTCATTGTTATATTATAGTTCGTTTCTGTGTGTATTACATTATAACGTTGTGTCGTTTGTTTTCTCTTATTTTTGAGTGTAAATTCACATTGCGATAAGACGTGTCACGGTACTTGTCTATCCCAAATTCATGTATTTGGTTTTGATGTTATATATATATGTTATATTTGTTATTCTCGTGGGATTTTGTCTATATGTGTTACATTTTAGTGTTATGTCGTTGTTCTCCTCTTATATTTAATGCGTTTCCCTCGGTTTTAGTTTGTTATCCCGATTTTGTTTTTTGTCCATGGATTTATGAGTTTTGAACAGCGGTATACTACTGTTGCCTTTATTGATACCTTTCGCCAAAAGTCTCATGGATATATCATGTATAAATATGAGCTGAAAGCAAAGGTAAAAAACTAGAACGTCAAATTAATCTATGACCTTGAGATCAATTTCAAGGTCATAAACCAAGGACCTCAAATCAAAAGACCATAGGACTTAATTATATTTGGTTAATCAGTTATATCACCATACACGTATTTTTAAATAAAAGAGGGGAGAAAACTCACTTTTACGTTCAACGTACCCTTGCAATCAAAATTTACGTGTTACGACATGTCGCAACTAACAATTTAGAAAAAATAATTTGTCGATGTCTAATTAGTGGAAATAAGCCAAATTCAAAAATTTGAATATGACCTTGACCTTTGACCTTGACCTAATTTTTATTTTTTTGGACCAAGGACCTCAAATCAAAAGATCCTTGGTCTTTAGCACTTATGGTTTACAAGATAGAAATGCATATCACTTATATCAAATGCATAAGGGGAAATAACTCTCATATGGAGCATTCATATCACTTCGGTCAAAATAGGACAAATCATGCGAAGGATATAACGAGCAATTTTGTAAAATAAATTTGTCATAATATTTTACGGTTGCGAAGGAGATGCGCTAACAAGGAAAACAGTGTTTGAGGAGATAACTCCTACAAAGAAAAGAATTCTTTTACGCAGGGTAAATTTCAAAAGCGCATAAACTGTTCGATATCATATACAAAATATCTAAGCGACATATTGCGAAACAAATGTTTATCGCAAGAACAAAATTAGGCGGAAGAAAAAAAAAAAATAATCAGAAGAAAAACAATAGGTCTTTCCACAGAAAAGTGATGGACCTAAATATAATATACAGCGACAAATGACAGCCACACAATACATGGTTCTGATATTGGACAGGCTAAGTTGACCGTTTGTATATTTGTGTACTTTATAGGTTACTCAAGGTATTCAACTGTTTCGGTTTAAAACATCATTTGCTTTCAAATATTCGGCTTTTATCATTTCTGATGGCGGGAAATCCCGAAAAACGCTTCCGTTGTGTTGTTTTCAATTTTGTTTTGTAGTAAGTATGTCGGTATACACACGATGTATAATAAACCATTCTTAAAAAGTATGTTTATAAATTTATAGATTATAATGAAACTACGGTGTCGACTCATTCTGGCAAAATTGAACTGATATTGATATGACTAATTGTCTATATCCTTTTGATGCGACTGTCATACAAGTGAGAGGTTTAGCTAGCTATAAAACCAGGTTCAATCCACCATTTTCTACATAAGAAAATGCCTGTACCAAGTCAGGAATAGGACAGTTTTTATCCATTTGTTTGATGTGTTTGAACTTTTGATTTTGCCATTTGATTGGGAACTCTCCTTTTTACATTTTCCTTGGAGTTCAGTATTTTTGTGATTTTACTTTTTCTCATCTTGTACACAATCGGGTTTCCAATATTTGGCTGTGAGCGTTCCTGATGAGGGTAATTCTATAATGCGTTTCGGACGAATGAAATTTTTAAAATGTTCTTTCCATTTTTAACTTTTCACTTACTATTCTTATATATCATTTTATGGCAAACACAAAAAAAGTGTTTTGATCAAAACGCATTGCAAACTAGAGTAGTTATCTCCCCACATAATGCACGCATAAACAACTTGAGAGCAAACACGCGAAAACTTTAAGTTTAAAACTGTGTTCGTGTTTCTCATTCCATTGTTTGCTGAGTAGTGTTTATATAGCATGTTTATATAGCATGTATATATAAACGTAATTTGTCGTTTTGTCTTTTACGGTTTGCCATGTTTTTGTCTAAATTCTTCGTATGTTTTCATATTATTAATTCGTAACTTTGAACTAATTTGATTCGTTCAGGGATAGAAAACGGCGGATAGCAAAAAGCATATTGCACAGCAAAAAGCATTTTTCACGGTTACTTTTAGAATATCTAAAAACCGCCATACTTTATGACGTCATGTCATTACATTTTCATGATATTGTTAAATGTTTATAAAAATTTTTTCCATGATCGATTATTTGAAATAAAACAAAACTGCAAATACATATGATAAATAAACTCATCATAGATACCAGGACTAAATTTTGTATATACGCCAGACGCGTGTTTCGTCTACAAAAGACTCATCAGTGACGCTCGAATCCAAAAAAGTTAAAAAGACCAAATAAAGTACGAAGTTGAAGAGCATTGAGGACCAAAATTCCTAAAAGTTTTGCCAAATCCAGCTAAGGTAATCTATGCCTGAGGTAGAAAAACCTTAGTATTTCAAAAATTCTAAATTTAGTAAACAGTTCATTTATAAATATAACCATATTAATGATAATTCATGTCATGATATATATATATATATATATATATATATATATATATATATATATATATATATATATATATATATATATATATATATTAACGAGTCTAAATTGAAAACTACGTTCAAACCTATGATTGCGTTGGATAATATATATATATATTCATTAAAAATAATAATAAAATAAGTAAATACTACATCAGTTATCCTGAAGAGTCCCAAATGGAAGGATGAAATCGATATATTGGAACTTCAGGTTAACTGATGTAGTGGACTACATCAGTATACAACTCGTCTAAACATCAACCCAACAATGTTAGATCTGTAAATTTGCTTTCGCAAATTTTTTGTTCTTCCCTCGCCTGGATTCCAACCCATGCTACTGAGATATCGTGACACCAAATCGCCTGCACTATAGCCGTCCCGCTAGACCACACGACCACCTTGGCTTCACAAAAATAAAGCTTTCGATGGCCGTGTGTTACCTTCCCTCGTCAGTTTTAATCTAGCGGCGTACTACAGTACATGATATATAAGGCATGGAGATGTTATTGTTACAGATCAACTCAATTATCTATAGTAAAGGATCCTACAAGTTGATGCAAGATACAGTCACAGAAAAAAAATTATATTAATAAGTACGTCTGAGTCAGTGACAACTCTACAACAAATTTATCCATCGGATCACCAGCAATGATGGGGATACATTGCTGTGAACATTATGTATATACAACTCGTCTAAACATCAACCCAACAATGTTAGATCTGTAAATTTGCTTTCGCAAATTTTTTGTTCTTCCCTCGCCGGGATTCGAACTCATGCTACGGAGATATCGTGACATCAAATCGCCTGCACTGTAGCCGTCCCGCTAGACCACACGACCACCTGGGCTTCACAAAAATAAAGCTTTCGGTGGCCGTGTGTTACCTTTCCTTGTCAGTTTTAATCTAGCGGCGTACTACAGTACATGATATATAAGGCATGGAAATGTTATTGTTACAGATCAGCTTAATTATCTATAGTAAAAGGTCCTACAAGTTGATGCAAGATACAGTCACAGAAAATAATTATATTAATAAGTACGTCTGAGTCAGTGACAACTCTACAACATATTTATCCATCGGATCACCAGCAATGATTGTGATACATTGCTGTGAACATTATGTATATACAACTCGTCTAAACATCAACCCAACAATGTTAGATCTGTAAATTTGCTTTCGCAAATTTTTTGTTCTTCCCTCGCCGGGATTCGAACTCATGCTACTGAGATATCGTGACATCAAATCGCCTGCACTGTAGCCGTCCCGCTAGACCACACGACCAGCTGGGCTTCACAAAAATAAAGCTTTCGGTGGCCGTGTGTTACCTTTCCTTGTCAGTTTTAATCTAGCGGCGTACTACAGTACATGATATATAAGGCATGGAGATGTTATTGTTGCAGATCAGCTCAATTATCTATAGTAAAGGATCCTACAAGTTGATGCAAGATACAGTCACAGAACATAATTATATTAATAAGTACGTCTGGGTTAGTAACAACTCTACAACAGATTTATCCATCGGATCACCAGCAATGATGGTGATACATGGCTGTGTACATTATGTATACACAACTCGTCTAAACATCAACCCAACAATATTAGATCTGTAAATTTGCTTTCGCAAATTTTTTTGTTCTTCCCTCGCCGGGATTTGAACCCATGCTACTGACATATCGTGACACCAAATCGCCTGCACTGTAGCCGTCCCGCTAGACCACACGACCACCTGGGCTTCAGAAAAATAGAGCTTTCGGTGGTCGTGTGTTACCTTTCCTCGTCAATTTTAATCTAGCGGCGTACTACAGTACATGATATATAAGGCGTGGAGATGTTATTGTTACAGATCAGCTCAATTATCTATAGTAAAGGATCCTACAAGTTGATGCAAGATACAGTCATAGAAAATAATTATATCTGAGTCAGTATATATATAATATATGAAGTAAATGAAATAACGACTAGTATGTTGTTAATGTCTAGGAGACAATATAATATCTTTAAAAATACAACAAAAGCAAATGACGATTTTGATACAAATTTGGTCGGAAATTAATAATATAACAATGATAGTCCTATTTATGAGGTCAATAAGGATATATCGACCCAGTCAATATACTTCTTTCAGGTCAATACATCATCATTGTATTGACCTCATACAAAGGCTACAAATGTATACTATTGCTGCAATGTATCTTTTATTTTTACAATATATGCGAGTCTTCAAATAAGACTCGACTGTATCACTCTACCACAGGATTGCATATATATCTTTATTAAAGTTTTATGGTTCAATTGTATAGTATCTGTCAAATGTTTGTTTACTATAAACCTAATTTGGTGTTTATTCTATAGGGCTTGACAGGTTGAGTTCAATTAATTCAAGAGGTAACACTAAATCATTTTTATCAACAACCAGAATCAATAATCAAATATTATCTATTAGATTCTAATATCAAAATCAAACATGTCTAATGACTGAAATGTTTGTCAAACAGATAAACCTCAAAAACATGATACTCCAGTTAAAGTTATATTCCATTTTTGTCGTAAAGTTTCTTTGTCAATATGCATGCTTTCTGAAGCAGAACACAAAACTGCTTGATTTGCATTTAGTATTATGCGGTTTTTTCATGTGTAAAAATAAAAGTTATAGTACACTAATTGTTTGTCTTATCCTCAATTTCTATTTATCATAAACAATTTAAAAGGCAAGAAATATTTGTTTTGAAATTTTCGGTTCCCATTATTTTAGTGATTATGCTGTTTTAACTGCTATGAGGATTGATATCCTGTTTAAAGTTTTGTATTCTTCTTCTTGCTGTTAGTTAATTTATTCAGTATCACATTTGATTTCAGATGAAAATACCACTTTACTCTTTTTGAGATGGGGCATCCGTGTACTACGGACACATTCTTATTTTTTCTACATTAATAAAAAGAAATAAAAAAATGTATATGATAAAACTTGTCAGTGTATAATACTTACTAATAAAAGTACGGTACTGTTATTAATGGTTTTCCGGGATCACTCAGATTATGTAGGGGAATATAACATCGAGTACCAAACACAAGTCATGCGCAAAAAATAGACAAAAGACATCGTACACGTTATGGTTGTATATGTTGCTGGTATCGGTTTAAGTATCACAATCGTTTGTTCCAAACAAAAAATATAGTTCATTCGTGTACAGCGTTTATTTTGAGTTTGATAATTTTATGTTTGGTTTTAATCATTCAGGTACCCTGTGATACTCTTTTAGCGGTTTCAATAGGAGAAACGCTAGGGGTTTCCTTTTTTTAGCTGGAACAGTTGACTTCCCCGGTTCATCAGAAGTTGTTGAAGAATGTGTGCTGTAAGTTTTGAGGTTGTTTCTTCAATGATTATTTTGATGGTTGATGTCGACCTGACTGAAGGTTACATTATAATCTTCTATCATGATTCAATCGGCATTCAAAACAATCGTACACAAAATACTATACAAGTCAATGATATATATGTATTTTGTGTAATTTGTTTCCGGAAATTCCGTGATTAATTTTATCTATATGGTAAACTTTTCATAGATACCAAGCTTACAACACTGTACAATGTTATACGCTAGACTAAGCCGCGCGTGTCAAATAAGTTAAAAGAATTAAATTCAGTGACTATAATTAAGGTGTGACTGTAAATCCACACATACTGAATTTGAAAAAAATATTCAGTTTTGGACAAATAGATCTAAAATTTCAATTTCTTTACCTATCAAACAACATGTACAAATCGTGAGGCTATTTTTATCGATGTACTAGCACTGCTACCTCTGATGACTTCCATCACGTGAATATTTTTAAATTGTGGAAAATCCTACACCTATTTTAAGCATTGGTTTCACAAATTCTAAAATTAGTATTTGTTATCAATGTCGATGTATTTATGGGGATTTTCTGTTCGTACACAAGTAAATCGTTACACCAGGAACACGTAGTTGTATATACAGTATCATCATAAATTTCTTGGAGCAGAAAGGTAAGCTCAGTTTTGTACGAATATGACTAAGAATTATATAGAAAACTCTGTATTTGATAATGTTTACTACAATTCCTACTTGTTATTATTGTTGATTTGCCAGACACGCAAAATGGACATATGAAATATGATATTGAATTATAATTTTTAAAGACAATGTGCATATGTTGTTATCATGTTTATGGTATCCAAATAAACATATTATCGTAGCTTAAAAATATAGTCTTACAAACATATGTATGTTTTTACAATGTGTATACTTAAACGTGGTTACGTGGACATGAGATCTTTCAGTACTTTTTTTTGATCGGCAGCTCTTTCAATTACTTATCACTCCAATTGTTTGATTCGATTGTGATTGATAAACTCGAGTCCAATGAAGACACACTGATACGTTTAAGATTCGTGTCAAAGGGAAACACTGGTGTTCATCAGGCTGCAGGAAAAGTGTCACGTGCATTTCTTGTATTCGATAATTTTATTCGTGCCTGAACGGATGGTCATTGATTTAAATACATAAATACATAAATAAGTAATTATTTGGTTATCAAACAATTGAATTTAAATCCAAAGTCAGGATGACCTATGTCAAGGCATGATTGCGTGTGTTTGCTTATACGTATACTAGTAAACAAAGAAACGATACACAAGTTTGAACTCCAATTTACCACAATATATACTAAATAGGAAAAAATGTGAATTGTCTAATGAAAAACATTTATTTACAAAATAAAGCAAATACATATGATTAAAAAAATGTTACCAAATTGGAAAGTTAGTAAATACCGAGTTATTGAACTCAGGGGTCAAATTAATTTTGTGGAAAATGATGTCAAAAGTCGGCACTAAATTTCAAAGATGAAAATTAAGTATTCAAATATATTTTATATACTGATATCAAAATTGTTAGGCAGACCATGGTTCAGTTTTAAATTTTCAGTTCTGATATCGATTTATGAATTCTTTGGTGAAAATTTGATTTTTGGGGTTAAAAATCAGACAAATTGGGCAGTTATTTACATTGGTACAGTGTATCCAATTTCATTACATATGGCAGATATGTTGCCTTGTATCGTTTCGTTTGTTGACTAGTATAGCATGCTTTTCCCACTATTTTTCCATATTTTAAATGCAGTTGTTAAAATTTATTAATACCTTGTACGTGTTATATATTAAAGTATAAGCCTGGTACCTTTAATAACTATTAGCATGTCGTAATGTTCTTTTGTATTGTTTATTTGATTATTTCGCTGTCCTAAATGATCTTCCATTTATTTGTATTGTAGTCCTGTCATGTAGTGTGGTCAGTTTAGTGTTACATTTGGCATTGCCATAACAGCGGGAGGTTTGGCTAGCCACAAATCAGGTTCAACCCAACATTTTTTTCTTAAAATGTCCTGTACCAAATCAGGAAAATGACAATTGTTATCTTATAGTTCGTTTATGTGTGTTTTGTATTGTCGTTTGATGTTTTGTTGCACTTTAGTGTTTCTGTTGCTTCGTTGTTTTCCTCATATATTTGATGTGTTTCCCTCAGTTTAAGTTTGTAACCCAAATTTGTTTTCTCTCAAACGATTTATGACTTTCGAACAATATGAACAATATACTACTGTTGCCCTTATTTATTTGGAGAAAGAGCTAATATAGGCTGTGCTCAACCATTTTAATATCGGATGGTTGAGAACCAAATAAACGTCAAAGGACAATATTTTTCTATCTAATTTTTAACAATGCATACCGCATCACTCACAAGACATGTGCAATATTTCGAAGCACATAAGTTCACCCCTATTTGATTTTAAATGAAAATACCACTGTATGCAGTTACACTTTACCTATTAGAAACTCTGACAAAAAAATGCAGAATTTATAAGTACGTGAATATACGTGAAGGAATGTTTGTCAAATGGACATATGGGGCCCATTATAGCTTGTTGTCCGGTGTGAGCCAATGCTATGCGATGAAGGCTGTACATTGACCTATAATGGTTTACTTTTATAAAGTGTTATGTGGATGGAGAGTTGTCTCATTGGCACTCACACCACATCTTCCTATATCTATATAATATGAATAGCAAAATCCTCCTAAGATAGACTTTGCTTGAGAGATTTGGAACCTTTGATTTCTAAATGTATACATTGGTATAACATGAAATTCAAGAAATGTATTTTATAAAACAAGTGCATCTGTTATTACATTTGTAGCACTTAATACTGTCTAAAAAATGGACAATGCCGTTATTTATGTTTTTCACGAGTATGTATATTTTATTTGGCACTATAATATCAACTTCAAAAAATTGAATCCTTCGGTCGAAATTGACTTACATCAAAAAGAAAAGAAAAAAGAGAACAATATATGGTTGTCTGTGTTGCTGTAGTGGTAAAAGTATCTGAATTTTTTGTTCCAAGAAAATATATTTCATTTCAAACTTTCATGTATTGCCATTATTAAGAGTAACGACTATATAGATTTATGCTTGGTTTTCAAATTAAGTTATGCATATCATACAAACGTAGGCAAAAATAACATATATTTACGATTAGGCTACTGTGTGAAACTCTATTAATGGTTATGGCTCACCACCGATTTCAACTGGAGATACACTACGAATTTGTACACATAAATCATAAATTATAACACATAGTTGTAATTCAAAATAATGAAATCCTTGTTTACTTGTCATGTGGAAAACTAATATCTATTTTTAATCATTGGTTTAATAGAATCTAAAAATAGTATTTTGTTATCTGGGAATTTTCAGTAAAAATTCACATAAATTATTACACATCGTTGTAATAATATTATGATAATATCTTTCCAGGAGCAGACAGCAGAGAGGTAGGTCAAGTTTTGTAAGAAACGACTAAAATTATTTGCATTATAAGCTTATCTATCTATATTTTTCAGAACTTGTACATCTAAACATTTAAATATATTGAGTATTCTTGTTTGTAATATATTGATGCTTACTAGTTTTATATAGTATGCAATTAAGTAAAAGGACGATACCGATGTAAGAGACTGATTTTATGTTTTGTTTCCCAATAATGTCATGTCATTGTATGGTTAGATAAAATATATTTTTGAATAATATACTTTCAATCCAATGTCCTAGAAGATGACCAACACGATGTGATGTGATGATAACATATAAATCACATACGTTTGCTTCTATGGAGTATCATATCTGTTGGCATCAAGAGAGACGTACAAGGTACAAGAGGGACATTCAAACTGACAAGTCAAAAATAAACTGACAACGCCATGGCTAAATAGTAAAGGACCAAAGAAAAACAATAGTACAAACACAAAACATAGAAAACTAACGACTGAGCAACACGAACCCCACTAAACACAGGGGTGATCTTATGTGATCCGGAAGCGTAAGCTGTGGATTCATACCACATAATTGTCATATTAGTTGTTATGGTTGAATATCTTATTTTATGACAGGTTTGAGCTTTTTATACGACCGCAAAAATAAATATTTTTTTGGTCCTATATTGGTATCACGTCGTCGTCGTCGTCGTCGTCGTCAGCGTCGCCCGGAGACAGATGGTTTCCGGATAATAACTTTAGTATAAAAGAATAGAAATCAATGCGATTTTGACAAACGGTTTATAACCACTAAAGGAAAATTGGGATTGATTTTTAGGGTTATGGTCCCAACTGTTTATGAATAAGGGTCCAAAAAGGGGCCCAAATAAGCATTTTTCTAGTTTCCGGACAATAACTTGTGTGTAAGTGTATGGATCTTTCGGAAATTGTACCACAAGGTTTCATTACAAAAAAAAGGAAGGTTGGGATAGATTTTCGGGGTCATGGTTCTCACTGTTTAGGGATTAGGGGCCAAAAAGAGACAAAAAACAATACTTTTCTATATTGCTTATTTCTTGACCAATTTCAAAGGGGTTTTAATCGTGAATTCTTAGGATGCTTTAATATGCTGAATCTAACAGTGTATTAAGTTTTTTGGATTTTAGGCCCCGTTTTCAAATTGGTCCACATTGAGATCCAAAGGGTCAAAAATTGAACTTTGTTTGATTTCATCAAAACTTGAATCATTGAAGTTCATTTATATGCCAAATCTAACAGTGTATTTAGATTTTTAATTTTTGGTCCCGTTTTCAAATTGGTCTACATTAAGATCCAAAGGGTCCAAAATTAAACTTTGTTTGATTTTAACAAAAATTGAATTATCGGGGTTCTTTGATATGCTGAATCTTAACATGTATTTAGATTTTTTTTTATTATGGGACCAGTTTTCAAATAGATCCAAATCAGGGTCCAAAATTAAACTTTGTTTGATTTCAACAAAAATTGAATGTATGGAGTTTTTTGATATGCTAAATCTAACCATGTATTTAGATTTTTGATTTTTGGGCCATTTATCAAATTGGTCCCTTTTGAGGTCAAAAGGGTCCAAAATTAAACTTTTCGTTTGATTTCAGTAAAAATTGAATTCTTGGGGTTCTTTGATATGCTGAATCTAACCTTGTATTTAGATTTTGGATATTGGACCATAATGGGTAAATGTCCGATTTAAGATTTTTTAGTTCTTAGACCACATTAATTCTATATCAGAAAACTATGCTGTGTCAAATGTTTAATCACAATTCAAATTCAGAGCTGTGTCAAGCTTGAATGTTGTGTCCATACTTGCCCCTACTGTTCAGGGTTCGACCGCTGCGGTCGTACCAAGCTGTGCCCTGTTGAGCATTTAATTTACAGTTGGCTTTATAACCTCGCTCCATAAAGTTTCAATTATGCTGACATCATGATAAATACGAACTTGTTCTTCCTTTTCCATGATATAGGTATGAAAAATCGAGAGAGAACAAAGATAGAACATTGTTACTTTTTTTTTATTGTGTACAGTCTTCATTCGTTTGATGTGTTTGGACTTTTGATTTTGCCTTTTGATTTTGGATTTTCCTTTTTGAATTTTCCTCGGTGTTCAGTATTTTTGTGTTTTTACTTTTAAGTAACCAAAGGGACATAAACGAATTAATCGTTATATCAATAAGTAGTATTTGTGAAAGAAGAAAAGCCATTGATAAGCATAGCCACTGCTAACATAAAAAGTACCAAATCACTTTCTTCTACAAGCTTACCAAGCATGTGGGGGAGAGAGTTTTAGTTATGGAAAATGCAAAGCTTTTCATTTTTCGTTTTTTATTTTAATCTTCAACAACAGCTGTTAAAACATAAAGGATTAAGAAGCTAATAAATCAAGTGTCACTGCAAATTAACAACTACCAGGTAAGCGTTAAATAGAGACACATTCATTGTCACATGGATATCTAATGCAATACTATACATTCATTTCCCGTGCCTGAGGCAGATATGAAAATTTGTTCACCCAAGAAGATTCATATTTCGCGAGGGTTCTGCCCGAGGGAAATATGATTTTTCGAGGGTGATCAAATCTTCATATCTCTCGATGCTAAGGGAAATGAATGTTTTATTCTACTGCCTTTGCTATGTTGACTATCTCAGTATGTACATACTTTTTCTTCTTATCCGCTTGTTTAAATGACTAAACACGACATAAGCATTGATACACAGTACGGATCAAAATTAGATTAATAGACTTATTTTTTACGCTGGAATAAATCCTGGACTAACTATATTAGTATAAAAGTCCCAGAATAAATTGAACACGGTAATGACTTTACTAACGCTATTTGAAAAAAAACACCGCCAAAACGTAATGAACATTAACCGCGCGTAACGTCATACGATGAGGTCCCGATCTACAGAGGGGAATATATTTTGTTCGATGTCACATGGAATGGTCTCAACCAATCAAAAACTGATTAAACTGTTAACTTTAACATACAGTAGAATAAAATTTGTAACTATACAAATATTACTACCAAAAGGTCGACATTTCTTTTCATTGGATGTTACTCCCTTGGGAATCACCAGCCTATCTTTTAATGTACTCTAACATCTAAAATTTGGATTGATTTTATCACTTGATTTACGAAACATGCAAAATTAATCATTTTCTAAATCCTTTAAGAAAACATTTATACAGGCCATCGTGATATTCAAAACATCGCGAATTTAGATTGTGTTAATAGATTGAGATAAGAAATAGCGCGAACACTATATCCTGGCTTACAGAAGCCTGAAGCACTTTGATACTGATATAAAAATACGAATTTAGATGTATTGTCATTTTTGTTATAAAGAATCAAAATCAATTTAGATCAAGGAAAGTATCTCTCTCGTGTTTTCTCTTATTCCTTGATTTCCGCTACTTTTCAGTTTTACCAGCTTTTCAACGTTTATATTAGGTTTAGAATTTATATATTTAGCATCAGACATCACTGAAGAGCCATTACTGGTTTAAATTAACAGCTGATGAAATGCAAATTTTACCGTTAATGATACTGAACATATTGTTTGAAGTTAAAAGCAAAGTAAAGTCAAACGTATCTTTTTTCAGGTTTTATATATGAATTTCCCCATTTTTGAATTTACTTCGGAGTTTGGTATTTTTCTTAATACATTTTTGAATACAAAAGTACATGTACAATTGAGAATGGAAATAGGGATTGTCTCAAAGAGCAAATAACAACAGGAGGCCACCAATGGGTCGTAAATGCAGTGAGAAAATCTAGCACCAGGAGACGTGCTTCTGCTGGCCCCTAAACAAAAATTTATACTAGTTCAGTGATAATGGACGTCATACTAAACTCCGAAGTATATAAAAGAAACTGAAATAAAAATTTACATGTTTATAGTCTTAAATATAATCTCTCATAATTAAAACTTGTATTTTGACAGGTAAACTACATATTACCGGCACAGGAACAGACGAATTTCATACGGAAATCAGTTAAATATATTTCACAAACAGTTTTGAAGTTAAATTTGTAAAAGTGATTAATTCATCTTGTACCTATACTTTGTTTCTACCTACAAGTATATGAAATATGATGTCTCGATACAGATAACATATATTGATAAAATTTTGTCTAAAAGTCGTATGCTCTCTGAAAAAACACATCTTGATTTCTTTCATTTACAAAACGAAGAGTGACCCCGTCTCAAAAACAGAAAGTGTGAAAACTTTTTGCTTGCAATGTTTTGAGATAGTTACAAACACGTCACCTCTGTTTGTAAAAGGGTGCTTCCTAATCTAATGAGTGAAATCTTGAATTCCATTTATGAATTTTAGATAAAAAAACATTTTTGATGTAAGAACTGTATCGTTCTTCATATTTCATCACACAAGTATGTTATGATAAATATTCAAAACTTAGATCCACTTGCCCTAAATTGAAGATAATTCTATATCTTTCATAAGGAGAACATCTGTAATAATTATAATTTATCTGTAATGATTGAACGACGATAATGTAGGCGCATGTTGTTGAAATATGTGCAGTGACGTATAAAGATTTCGTTTGCAAGATTGAGGCGTTTGACGTTTCAGAGACGAAACATGAGGTCTCGCATGAATTGTATATCGTAGCAAATCTTGGACAAGTATATGTAACTAGTATCTCCATTTTTAGTGGCTTATAGATAGTTGTCTCATCAGCAAAGACGCTACATCTCCTCATATTATTTTGAACTCATAATATTTGTTAAATTGACATTTAATTCCATAATAATAAGCCGATGCTTTATTCTTCCTGTATTAGAAGTAAGATTAAAGTTATCAAATTTTCATAAAACAAGGAAAATAACGGTTGTTATTCTATTTATGAAAACCTTGATGAAAAAATCTATTGACTAGGAGAGTTTCCGCATTTAACGATCCCATTTCATACAAACCCCAAAAGCAAGCAGACATAATAATGATAGGACAAAAAATGATTGAAAATTAAATGTGTACACATTCGACGGAAACGAACACATGATTAAACCTTCAGTATGTTCGATTGCAATATTAATAAAGACCCATCCTCTCATTGTCAATATACCAAGATTTATTTGAGAAGGATATAAATCAAATCTTTAACCTGAAAAAAAGGAAAAAAAAACAGTGAAATAAAAGAACCTAACAGTTTAAGATTACCAAAGAGATATAGAAGATTTAGTATGAGTGCCAATGAGTCAACTCTCAATCCAAGTTACAATTTATAAAAGTAAACCATTATAATATCAAAGTCAGTCTTCAACATGGAGCCTTAGCTCATACTGAAGCTATAAAGGGCCCCAAAATTACTTGTGTAAAACCATTCAAACGGGAAAACCAACAGTCTAATCTTTATAATAAAAAAACCAGAAACGAGAAACAGTTATGAACGACAACTACTGAACATCAAATTCCTGACTTAGAACAGGTGCAAACAATTTAATGGCAACAAACATTCACCCTTGTCATAAATAATATTGTAACATATCGACATAGAAACACACACTATAACATATCAATTAAAATGGCTTAACTCAGTCAAAACAAATTAACACAAGTGAACATACACTAAACGAATGAATTTGATCTATGCTACAATGTAAAAAAAAATCAATAAATAAGGGATGACAAATTAAAGTAACAGCATTATACCGCTGTTGGATGTTAAACATACCAGGAAAACAACAATATCATTGAAAAAATATTCTTTCAAAACGAAAAGAAATAGTAGACTTTCTTCAAATTTCATGAGATAACCATTGGCAATCAAAATGTGTACCGTCTTTTGATTAAATGTTTCAAGTCAATTTTGCTTTATGAACTAAGCATGTTAATTTTGCACAATAAAAGGCAACGTTTAATACAAAGTGTATACCAATCACTTTTAACTAAGCCTAATTTCGGCTATATGGGATACATGGATCATTCAATTGTTGATAGTAGTTATTGTTATCTGTTGTTCTGTCAAATATTTCTATGATGATTCCTGTTTTCAGAATGGCGAGCATAGCAAAACAGAGAAAACTGGCTGCAAAACCATACAGTGAGTATTCAGAATGTATATTTTTCAATTTCTAGGATTATCGTTGTTTATGAACACAAGTTTTAATAAATAACGCTAGATGTCGACACGTTTATTTCAATAAAAAGATTATTGGTATACAGTTACGAGACGTCGATCTGGTTTAAAGAAAAAAAAGCAGTGTCGAATATTTTATAAGAAAATTTGACTATGCTTGAGATGTTTACCTGCTCTCTAATATTCGTATTATATATATTTTTTTTTAAATTTTCATTTTTTATTGAAATCTGTACATTTGTTAGTAATGAAAACATCGAATGCCGGTACCTTATCCCGGCCTCGTTAATGTTAGCAATAGATCAAGTAAATATATATGTGTTAGTATTTGTTAGTTCATTTTACAAAAAAATATATATAAGCTGTAGTTACTATAATATAATACCACATTTTTCATTTTCCTTTAAAAAAATAACATAATAATAGTTAAAAAAAAGGACCACAAATAAATGTATTCATCATATTAGAATAATTATTTTAACAAACATACAGATATTCTAAGTTTTATAGTTTTTTTAAGAATGGAAATTTTGAGGAAAAATAAGTTAAATTAATCAAATTTGAAATAATAAAAAAAAGGAAAAATGAATAGAGAAAAAAATAAAATAAAAATAAAATATAATATTCTGATGAATATTTTTGATGTTAGTTCACAAATTAACATTCTAACATGTTTTTCACATATGAATTATAATAGGACTTTAATTACAATCGAAAAATAAGCGTAAATTGAATCCACAATTTATTGAAACTCTCAAGTTGATTGTTTCTTACTGCTATACACTTCTCTAAATTATAAAGATCTTTTAGTATTTTCTTCACAGCATGAATTGATAAAACTTTCTGGAAATATCTTGTATTATAAATATATTGTTTAAGACACAGAAAAATCAGGTTTGAAATTTCACCCTTGTATACATGTGATACATCACCAAACAAAAAATTCTTTTTTGTGAATGAGATACTTATACCAATTGATAAAAACCATATATCTATTTCTTCTAATAAATTCTGGACATTTTAACATTTCCATAGTACATGTTCTATAGCTTCTATTTCTTCCTTACAAAAATTACATAGTTAAAATTGAGAAAGGAAATGGGAATGTGTCAAAGCGGCAACAACCCGACCATAGAGCAGACAACATCCGAAAGCCGAAGTTGACTATTTATGACATTAATTTTACACAAAATTTGTTTGTAGCTAATATTCTATGATTTACTATAAACTGTAACCATTGTAATTTTGCAAAAGGAAGTTTGAAAATTTCTCTCTATTCCAATTTATTGAGTTCCAATATTTCATTCCACTTTTTCTCCCATTAGGAACCACTTTTGGTATTAACATCCAATATATATCTTTAGTTCCCTTTTTGCTTTTCAAAATGGTTTGAACAAAAAAGGGAATTAAAGGTTCTTTGAGCTTATTATTTCCCCTTGAATACAGCTTCTTTGTCTTATTTAATGCTGAAATGATACTATTATACATCATTATTTTCCCAGAAATATCAAATTTGTCTTTTATTTCCCCATAGGAAAGAAACTTTCCACTATTACTAATCACATCATTTACAAAAAACAATACCTTTATTATACCAACTTCTATAAAAAAACATGTTTGTTGTTGATATTTATATTCTTATTCATCCATAATGGACTAGCAAGAAAATATTGCATGTAGAATTTATATCTTAAATCTTTATCTACAAAATATTGCCATGCGTTAAATACATCAATCCAAAATTTGTTTTTGACATTTGAAATAGTATTTGTTGTGTAACTATTTCCTAGTTTAAACAAGTTTTCTTTATCTATATTTGTAAATAAATTATTTAACCATTTACAATTAGAACTAAACAATTTTCTTATCCATGTACATTTTAAAGCTATCATAAATAGATGAATATTTATCATCTTTAAACCACCATTCTTATAGTCCATGTGTAGCACTTCTTTTTTAACTCTATGAACTGGTGAGTTCCATAAAAAAAAAATAGCATCATTAGTTTTTTTAATCATCTCAGCATTTGGGTTTGGTAGCGTTAAAAAGAGATGATTAAGTATAGGAAGAATAAGGGTTTTAACCACAGATATTTTACCAATAACTGTTAAGTTTCTTTTAGACCATGTATTTTTCAAAGTTTTTTTCTGAAGATACCTATCAGTATAATTTAAGTTTAAAATTTTATCAAGATCAATATCAAAGTTTATCCCTAACAGCCTAAAAGAAGTTGACCCCATGATAAATCTCTGTTCTGGCATAACATTTCTGTACTGTATTTTTTACTTCCAATCCATACTACTTGAGTTTTTGTAAAATTTATCCTTAGCCCAGAGAGTTCCGCACACCAATTTAGCTCTAATAAAGCTTCCTCCATAGATTCTCCACTTCCATCTAAAATCAGAGAAGTGTCATCTGCAAACTGAGATAGTTTATGTTCAACTTGAGAAATTTCTATACCCTGTATATTCGTATTACCTCTAACCTTTATTGCCAAAATCTCTGCACATAATATGAAAAGGTACGGTGATAATGTGTCCCCCTGTTTTCAGCCTCGTCTAATACCAAAGAACTCTGATACATTTTCACCCTAAATGACTGCAGAGCTAATATTATCGTAAAGTACTTTTATCCAATCCCCAAAATTGAAAAAAGTCAGAACTGCTAAAAGAAAATCCCAGGATACTGTATCAAAAGCTTTCTCAAAGTCTATCAACAGTAATAAACCAGGTATACCTTTTTCTTCAGTATACTGCAAAATATCATATATAAATCGGATATTATCTCCCATATAACGCCCACTTATAAAGCCAGTTTGATCTAAATTGATAAGTTTATCTAAAACTTTCTTCAAATCTATTTGCGATCACCCCGACCCAATTTTATAAACTGTATTTAATAAAGAAATGGGGCGCCAGTTCCTCAGAAAATGGCGTGGCTTGTTATCCTTTGGCAAACATGTGAGAATGCCTTGTTTTTGAGTGACTGATAATGATCCAAAGTGAAATCCATAATTTAGAGATTCTACAATAAAATATTTTAAATCTTTCCAAAAAAATTTGAAAAACTCAGTCGAAAAACCGTCAGATCCAGGAGATTTATTATTTTTCATTTTATGTAATGTTAAATCTTCCTCAGCTATAGTTATCTCCCCTTCTAAATAATTTTTTTCAAAATTTAAGTTTTTTAAATCATTTTCTAACTGTTCAATTTTACAGCCAATTGAACTACAATCCCTATTTTTATATAGTGTTTCATAAAATTTTTTTGTTTCTTTTAAAATATCATATTGCTTTGTTATAATCCTTCCATCTTCTTTTTCGACTTTTGGTATAATTTTCCTAGTAAATTGTTTTGACTTAAGACCACTAAAATATTTAGTTGGCTTTTCTCCTTCTTCAATTCATTTTACCCTTGAACGTATTAATTTACCCTTCATCTTTTCTTTCCTTATATCCTCCATTTCTTGTTTTTTTATCTTTTAAAATTTGCTTCTAATGAATCAATTTCCCTTTGTAAATTAAGAACCTTTTTATCCTTTTCTTTTTTTTTAAAACTTGCGTATGAAATAGTCTTTCCTCTGATTTCTATCAATAAATTCTCAAGAAATAATTGCTTGTTTATAGTAAGTTGTAAATTTTCATCATTAATTTCATCAATATGTTCAAAATCATAAACATGTGCACAATATTGTTTCTTGACATCAATTATTTTATCTTTAACAATATTTACATATTCTTGATCATATAATAAGGAATTATTGAATTTCCATAGTCCTTTACCTCTTATAAATGGGTTAAATTGTAGCTCTAAAATTACAAAAGAATGATCTAAGCTAGGTTCAATTTTACAATTTAGTAAATTTGTTAACATATTATCTGTAAAAAGAAAAAAATATAACCTAGCTTGTTTAAAGGGCTTCTTTTTTCTCCATATATATCTACGCAAGTCTGGGAAAAGTCTTATAAATGGGTTAAATTGTAGCTATAAAATTACAAAAGAATGATATGAGCGATAGCTAGGTTCAATTTTACAATTTAGTAAATTTGTTAACATATTATCTGTAAAAAGAAAAAAATCTAACCTAGCTTGTTTAAAGGGCTTCTTTTTTCTCCATGTATATCTACGCAAGTCTGGGAAAAGTTCCCTTAAAGGATCTATAAGGTTCAATTGATCTATGATTTCTAAAATTTTATCTCTAGCGCTAGGGTTATTAATATGTAAATAGTTATAATAGTATATATGGGGATACAATACAAGATTAAAATCACCACATATTATAAAGTTTTCATTTCCAAAATCTTCTATAATACACATAATAAGAATTAGGATTATCTGTATTAGGACCATACAATGATAGAAGTGTTACTCTCTCCTTGTCTATAACAATATCTAATGCTAGATAATTATCATTTACATCTTTCTTCTCTTTTAACACTCTAAATTCAAACTTATTATTAAACTTATTATCAAACATTACAGCAACTCCTCTAGAGTTTGAGGAGAAAGATGAAAAATAACACTCATAGCCCCACATGGTCTTGATATTCATTTCACTCTCATTTGTGAAATGTGTATCTTGAATACAATAGATGTTGCATTTTTTAGACTTGTGGAAATTAAATACATCTCTTCTCTTTTCAATGTCACCTAGACCTTGACAGTTAACTGATAATATCTTTAAAGAACCCATTCAATTATGAGTAAAAAAAAAGTAAAGTTCAAAAGGAATACAATAAATTAAAACCAATATTCATCAGATGGTTTATTTCTACTAAGAAAGTATCTTGTTTTAACAAAAAAAAAAAAAAAGGAAAAAAAATAATTTGAAAAAGTGATGAAACTATGAGATAAAAAATTATAAACAGTATCAAGACAACAGGCATTCTTCCTGTTTTCTGCATATAATGTAATGATTCAGTTTCAATTTTTGCAATATTTTTCTCTGTTTAGTTAAATATTCACTCAACTATCTTAACAAATCTTATTTTGTTTGACATAATATATAATCAGATCAGAAAAATTTCAAAATAATATACAAACTTTAAGTAATAATTTTTTTTTAAAGGTAGGTAGAATTATCTCCCTTCTTTCAGTATTGATTATCTAAATCAACAAAGTACAAGTATGTTTCTTAACCTTCAAAAAGTCAGAGTTACTTCCCTTCTCTCAGTCTTCTGTTGATGTCATCATACAACCCATATTTCATTTGGAGACCATTATCAGTTCTGCCATAGATGCCACAGTTGAAATACCACACCTGATCAAACCTTCCACTATCTTCTAGTCTTTTTATAAGAGCCATATTTCTGTTGGTAACATCATCTACAAATTTTACTTTGTTTCGTAGTTCTTTTCTTTTTCTCATAATACTCCTCTTTACGTCAGTATTAAAACATCATACGATTAATGGTCTTGGTTCTCGCTGTGCAGGTAAACGATGAATGGCTACAATATCTCGGTCATGCAGTGCTATATTTAAGTCAGACTTTACCATTTGTATAAAATCTTGACGGAGATCTTGCTGCTCTTTCCAGGGAAAATTGTATACCTTTATGCTATTCTTTCTGGAGTATTGTTCATTGTAGTTACTGCTTATATTTGTTACTTTAGCAATTTCTGTTGTTTCAGAGAGTTCTTTTTTAATTGATATTGTTTTGGCTTCATTTTGATCTATCTTTCTTCTCAAATGTTCATTTTCAATTGACAAGGCCTCCACCTTTTCTTGCATGTCTGTTTGGATTTTATTCAATCTCTCATTCATCTTTTTATCTAAAGTGGATTCATATTTACAAAAATGTTTTTTTTCACAATACCAGTAACCATATTCTCAAGATCAGCTGTTTTGACAAGGTCTTTTGTTACTTCATTCAGATCATCTTTTGTTGTAACATCCCTGAGGCTAAACTTGATTTCATCTAGGTCTTTTTGAAAATTAATTATCCCTGATAAATCCATTCTTGTATTAGAATCTGTTGACACATCTGAGCGAGTTTGCAAGAATTGGAAGCTGACTTTTCACAGTGTAATCAGCTCAGCGGCCATCTTGATCTTCGTATTATATATTTGCTATTAATATGTTTTAGCATCGAGCATAACTGAATAGACAACGATTGTCGATATGCACCAGAGCTCTGGTGCAAAAAAACAGTTGGTTATTACTATTCACCATGACCACGAAGTTCGCGTTTATTATACTAGCAAATAAAAACTACTAGGGAATCAATTAAAACGAAAATCCAGTACAGACGAAAACATAAGAATAAAGAAAAATCAAGAATCGAGCAAAACAAACCCAAGACGTTGAGAGGGGGTTTGTTTAACGAACTAGTTTTTATTTGAACTATGTAATCTTGTTCCACCATCTGTACAAAGTACAATCAACTTCTGTTACAAAAGAGTGACGAAAGATACCAAAGGGACAGTCAAACTCCGAAATCTAAAATAAACTGACAACGCCATGGCTAAAATGTTCATGATATTATTGTTCCATTTTGTATAATTTACCGTACTACTGAATCGTTTATTTCCTTCACAATACGTGAGAGTGGAATAAACTTGATCCAAACATTCGCAGGGTAGACTCTCTTTCTAAATTTTAGAAAGTATTGAAAAGAAACGACAATCTACTAAGTAAATTTGAAAACTTTTATTTGTACGGCTCAAGGAAATTGATCATCATCTTACCCCAATTGCGATGTGTAATATCGAGTAATATAAATAATGAACTTGATTTTCAAAAGTTGGAATTTTAAAATGTTCTACGTCTTGCTGTCTCTTATTAATTATATATAAGATATTGTTCATTTACAATCATACGTATCTTCTAACTCTTCAATCGGAGTGAAGAAATTGCAATTTGGGTTTTATTAGGTCTCGTTTGTTTGTTGTCTTGGTCATAAAGAATTATGTTGACCTATTCATATGTAGACATTTATTGAAATACCAAATATCTCAACATAGATAAGAGGCTTATAATTTTGTACGTTAGACGCACGTTTCGACTTAAAATGCCTAATCATTGACGCTCTCATATAAATTGTGAAAAGACCAAATTCAGTATAACTTGTATTCCATCTAGATAATTGTATTATTTACAATGAATATGATAATTACGTTAGTCCTTATATCTTGTATGCATACCGTTTTATTTCGAAGCTAGAATATTATTTAACAATGACAAATAAAACACATTATCAGGGGTAGTCAATGTCAATCATAATAAAAGTTGAAAAAATAAGCTCATTGAAAACAATGTTCAAATATGTTGTTTGTCTGGTTCGACTTTCATGACCTACACAAAAGACTGTATACAGTCTTGCATTGTACCCTGTACTTTGTTTGGCAATTTTGCCAACAGATATTTTCGTATCTAAAGCATTTTCTTTAAATCCATACATTATCTTATCATTCAGTATACAGTGGAAGCTATGTAATCCGACACACTGGATGACCAGAAAAATGAGCAGGGTGTTGGAATATTCAGATGTTTTTTTACAAGTATGGGTATATATCGGGACCATGAAAATGTTTCGGTTAAAGCAGGATGTTGGAATACTCAGGTATCGGATAAGGCAGTTTACACTGTAAAACCAAATGTGTCAATCCTGAATTGTGTACGTAATGCTTAATGTTATGCATAAAAGATCTATCTTTAGTCGTCAGATATTGCATACTTTTTTGTGATTCTGTGATGCATTTATTTCTACATTACAGTTTTATTAACCCAGCAGTATCTATTGACGTTAGCAAAAAAGATTCCAAGCGATCACCATTCGGTTTTAATCTTTCTTGGGGTGAAAGACAATACTCTTGATCAAATCGATCACGACAATAAATCTGTTTCTCGAAAGGCCTTTAAAGGTTTGCTAGAATGGCAGAGACAGTTTAAGTGTGATGAAAAAGAAATGATACAGCGCCTGAAAAAAGCACTAAAATATGTTGACAGGAACGATTTATATCAGGAACTAGGTATGATAACATAAGATAATTATATTTATACAAGACATTTATGTTTATCATAAGCTAATTGTATTTGAATAAGACTTTTTTACAATAAAGATAAATTGACACATTTCAATCCTGGTATCTATGATTAGTTTATTTTTATAGTTTACAAACTACATTGTTATATACACTATCATGGTAAAACTAAAAAACCTAAGCAACAATAATCACACACTGTATGATATAACTAAAAACATTAAACCGTAAAACAAAAATAAAAACAATTGAATGAAACAAATACGACTTTTCTTACTCAATTAAACACAATCATTCAAAAATATAAAAAGCCTGTTACGTTTTTGACCATAGTCATTGTTGTATATGACTGGTGACTCTGATGTTCACGAAATATAACTGGGTACCAATATTTGAAAAAATCTAAGTTACCACGATTGTACTGCTAAACTCGATACGCACATTTCGTCTCTAAAAGTCTCGTCACTAGTGCTCAAATCAAAACAATTTGAAATCTATGTTTGGCTGAGACCATCGATAAAACTGGTCTTGATGATGGATTCTTATTATCATTACTGGTGGACGTTAAGTCCCCGAAGGTATCTCCATCTCAAAGGTTTCTCCTTTTTTTTGTGACATGAAATATTACTACACAACAACATTACATACAACAGAAACAAACATAAAATGGGAGAAGATTCAAACATGAAAATGCGCATTAGCATGTGATTAACTTGTATTGCACATTTTAAATCACATATCTCCCTTTTCCTTTTCAATAAACGAGTTACAAAATGGCAAATAGAAGATTTATCTTATCGTTACAACCATGCAAAGTAACATCCCGTTGTATTTGAACTCATTGAGTATGGCGTTTTAAACCATGTTACAAAACACCTTATATACCTTTTAACAATATATTGACTGTGTCATCCATGCATATAATCAACAACACACGTCCCAACATTTATCTGAATGCACAGAGTTGTATCCACTTTTATTTATAAAGTGTGTTCTACAACTCTATTTTTTTGAACAAAACAGATCTGATTTGTATAAAACATTATACTAGTATATGTTAAATTGGCTATTCCTTTACTTTCAACGACCTGATGCCGTGCTATGGACATCTTGAAAAAAGTGTTGCTTGTTTATAGTGCGCTTTTTTTACAGACGAACATGAAAAACAAAAAGATAGAGAGTTTGAAAACAATAATTATTCGCCAGAGAAAAAAGTTATAGATGAACGGAATGATGAAGAAACAGTAAATGGTAAGAAAATCTGTGTTAATACAAAGTTTCAAAAATAGTTCCGACTATTAGTATTCGAAACTTGCGCACAATCTTCACATGTTTTTTTCTTTTTTGATAAAACCGAACTTAGAAAACTGAATCCCAAATTATGTCCTGTATCTTTGATGAAGCCGTCTTCTGTGAGAAAGATCTAAAAAAAAGAAGATAGATAGGCTGACAATATTATTTAATCTGTTTTAAATGAATGAGTAGTTTTTTTCTGTTTGCATGTACTCCGTACAAATCCTTTTAGTATTCAAAAGAAAACTCTAATAATGCGAACACTTACGTCAAGTGATAGTTTCATCTGTAGAATACACATTGTAAGTCGCCTTCATGAAACCAATTATCACAAACAATGTGCCCTAACTGTGTCAAGTAGATGGTAATTAAGCAGTTTATCATTAACGATTTACAGTAAAGCTTTCTTACATTAGAAGATACTTTTAAAATCACCCGTAACCATTTGAGCTAATGAACATGATGAAGTCCTTTTGTTAGCTCACTCGATTAAAGTGCGTCCTTGTAACACAGTGGTCCTTGGTTCCAGTCTCGCAGGAGACAAAAATGATTTTCTTTCGTGAATCATACTCTGCTGTACCGTTTGGCGCCAAACTAAAACAATAAAAAGATGATTCAAAAGATTGGGAAAGTGTGATGGGATTGCTTCTCATCTTTAGGAAGATACGTAGTCAGCTATATATAAGCGTTTAAGCTCAAGAAGTATTTCTGATGTTCAATCGGTTAACACAGAGATCCCGGGTTCGAGTCCAGAGGACGACAAAAATGATTTTGTATTTTGAATCAAACTCTCAGGTGACACAGATGTCACATCAGAATTAAAACAATGTGAAATATAAGATAAGCTGATCTCTATCTTTACTTTATAGATGACATGATACTGTCAGTTTGCTTTCATATGTTTTATCTTTTGTTGTCCTTGATATTTTATCGAGTGTTTTTCTATGTTGTGATGTTATGCTATTGTTTCAGAAAAAGGGAGAAGGTTTGAATCCATTAAAACGTTTAATCCCGCTGCAAATGTTTGCATCTGTCCTAAGTCAGGAATCTGATGTACAGTAGTTGTCGTTTGTTTATGTAATATATACATGTTTCTCGTTTCTCGTTTCTCGTTTTGTTTATATAGATTAGACCGTTGGTTTTCCCGTTTGAATGGTTTTACACGAGTAATTTTGGGGCCCTTTATAGCTTGTTGTTCGGAATGAGCAAAGGCTCCGTGTTGAAGGCCGTACTTTAACCTATAACGGTTTACTTTTTAAATTGTTATTTAGAAGGAGAGTTGTCTCATTGGCACTCACACCACATCTTCCTATATCTATGAACAGTGTTGACGACCGTGCGATTGTCCATAGTTGATTTAGTTATTGCTCTATAGTATATAGCTGGACACTGTGCATTCATTATTTGTCGTTTTATACCAATTTTCGTGGATTTTGCAAGTTTAGCAGAAACACGAAATCAAAGGTTCAAGGAATTACAAATTTTCTATAAAGCTGTATGCAGAATGAACCACGAAAGTATAACTTTTTCTCAAACTACTAAATTTAAAACCTACGAACAAATGAATAAACAGTAGTAGTTATTCATCATGATTAAAATTAAAACATGCCATGTCTAATTATAAATCCGTTATCAATCATGTCTTACAAAAAGATATTTACGCTTTTAAAATCTTATTTTAAGCTGCGCTGCATCAAAGTATTCTTAGAGAAATTATATTTAAAATCATTATAACACACTTGAATGTTTAAAAGGAAAAAAACGACGGAAAGCACAAAAAGAAACACAAAACCGACATGAAGAATTTGAAGAAGAAGACGAAGACGACGACGAAGAAAAAGCAGTAGAAGAGGAAGGAGAAAAAGAAAAGGAAAAAGGAGAAGATGATGATAACAACGACATCGAAAACAATGATGATAATGATAATGACGACGACGACCACGAGGACGATGACGACAACGACAACGACGATGATAATAATGATAACGATGATGATAATGATGACGATGATGAAGACGATAATGCTGATGATAATGAAGATGATGATAATGACGACGACGACGACGACGACGACGACGACGACGACGACGACGATGATGATGATGATGATGATGATGATGATGATGATGATGATGATGATGATGATGATGATGATGATGATGATGATGATGATGATGATGATGATGATGATGATGATGATGATGATGATGATGATGATAGTAGGTGTCATAATTTTAATCTATTTTGAGAGCACTAAAAGTCGGAAGAAATTGAAAGACAGTATTTGTAATGTCATTAATATATTGATTATGGAGAAAAGCTTTAGCACAACGAACATTTGAATTTTTAAAATGTTCGTGAAATCTAACGTAGTAATAATATGTCCTTCAGTATAAACCACATTGGTTTGTTGCCTCGATATCGTATCTCTTACCACACAAATCTTTTCCAAACGTAACCATTCTATTTTTTTTTTATTTGTATTTCTCCTTATTGTATGCGTGTCATTATTTGTACTTTTGATTTGACTCGGTGTTATAAACATTTGTCTATCTAAAACACGTGGCCTGCAACTTGTACTGTACCTCTCAATGTTTTGAAAAAATCTTTTGTGCTAGAATGAATATATCAGTTCCTAGACATTGAAATTTACTCATGTGTTTAATTCATTTACGACGTGCGTTTTAATATATGTATATATGTATGCCTTTTCGTTTGTATTTTTTTCTCAACAAATCGTTTTTCATTTTAAAATATCATTTCAGAATATTTTCCTGTACACAAATGTATCGTAAGTAAAATTTACTACATCAATGAATCTCTTTGTTCAAATCGTTTTTCCCAATGAAACTGAAACAAACTTTTTGTGAATGCTAAAATTGACCTGTTTATTTCTTTGAGGGTAAACTGGATCTTTTGTTTGATTGATCTTTAAGTGGCATGATACAAGGCAAAGATTATGGCCTCATCCAATATACCCTTGTTTTCCAATGGCAGTACAGGTTTCCTTCATCCCAGACGACCTTTATAATCTACATTTTGAGTGTAGGTTTAATTTGTTATTGTTCTAAACATAAATGAAATATTTACAATTTGCATTTGGCAACCTACAATCAATCAATCAATGAGTATCTTTATTACAAATACTTCTACAACAACAAAAATCTGCTCAAAACCGTGTTAGTGGATATACATTATAACTGTAACGGGTAGACAACATCTGAAGACTAGCATTTGTTCACTTTAGTACTCTTTTACAAATTATCAAAAACGATTATAGGTGTTGTTTATGTCAATGAGGTAAATTTTTGATACATTCTGAACCTAACGCATGCTAAGAATGTATGCCTTACTGTAAGTTGACGTTTTCTGTATAGACGAAATAAGCTATTACTGTGAAAATAAAGGTCCTAGGACCATGGAATCTTTCATAATCACATTGTGAATTATATGTAGAGGTCACCTCGAAGCTTTGTGTTTTAAGCCTTTTTAATGGGTTTTGTGGATTTTCGAATCATTTGCATTTGTTTAAACATATAATTTACAATATGAAAAGGAGACAACTTTGAACAGATCGTTTAATCTTTTTCGTGTTTGTTCACAGGTAGCTGGTGTTAAAAGAAATGACAGTTGTTCTTCGTTATCGGAAATCAGTCCATCAAAGAATATTGTGAAAAACAGCCTACTTTTAAGGGTTGAAAGTAAACCAGTATTAGTTACTTATCGCAAGAAGAAGATGTCAAAATACCGCCTAGACTTGATTCTGAGCGATGGCGTAACGTTCATAAAGGGTGTTGCATTCGAGCATCATGCTCAAACAATTAAAGAAAAATTATCCGTTGGTAAGGTGTACAAAATTTCTAATTATAAAGTCAAGCAGGCTAATGTTGTACCATCACACATGGAACTTCACTTGTTTGACAAATCAAAGATATCTTTGCAAGGTAACAATAAAATCAAAGATATTCAAGTGAAGGAATTTACAATCAATGATGTAAAACAACTCAAACCTGTTAATCAATTAGTACATTTAAATAAAGCAGTTATCATTGCAGTCTCAGAAATTCAGAAGAAAAAACGAAAATACCTTAGAAAAGTTCTGCTAAAAGACTACACAGAAAAGGTAATGTTAGAAATCTGGTATGAGGAGGAGGAAAAAAAAGTAAAATTTGAATATAAATCTGGAGATCTAGTCAAAGCAACGTTTGTAAAAGTTGGTAAGTTTGGAGATGAAATCAATCTAACTTTGGTGAGCACAACAGTATTGGTTAAACAGGAAGATAAAAGAATGGCGAAGAAACTTCTTAAGGGCGAAAATGTGGATATATTTACAAACGTAAATTTGTCAATCAAAGAAATCAAAGAACTTAAATACAGCCATGAAACAGTTACTATTGAGGGAGTTGAATTGGTGAGTTTTAGGAAAGAACAGGAGACTGATTTAGTCTATGAAACTTGCAGTATCGTTCCATCACATGGCAAGCTCATTGCAAAAGCTGACAAACTGTACTGCAAAACATGCGTAAAGTTTGTGAGTGGTACAAAGATGGTACAACTTAATGCTGAAGTAGTAGATGATTCTTATCAAAGTGAATGGGTGACAATATTCAATCAAAGCTCAAAAGTCATCTTAGGAAGATTATATGATACTTTTCTTGAATGTAGTCATTTTGAAAGAGTACAGATTTTGAAGAACATAGAAGAGGATGAAAGATTACACTATGTGTTCGAAGTGAATGTTAAGAAGGGAAAATTCACAAGTATCAAAGCAACCAGTATTACACAAATAGAATGACTACTACTTGACAAGATATATTGCCAACTCATTTTTCTGATAACATACGTGTTTTATATACATTGTACCAGGGTTATGTCAAAGAATTTTTCGTTTTTTTGTTAACAAGTTCATCGGAAAATAGCAAGACCTTGTTGATGTCAACTTAACAAATAATACATGATGGGTTTGAACTATAGATTATAATTACTGACGTTGTTTATCAACTTAATATTACGTGTAATAGTGTTCTTTTAATTTTTTTTGTAACATTTTAACTTTACTGTTTATTCTTCTTTTTTTTGTAATAACTATTTGACGCGGCTCGGTACTTATACATCCCTTTTTGTGTTATTCTTCTATTGTAAATTTGTGTTTTTTTGTCCTCCGTTGTATTTTTTGCGCTTTGTTTATATTCTTTTGTTTTTGGCTAGGTTGACATATGTGTTTGAAATTATAGTTATTAAGATTATACCACAATGTTGACTGATGTGCCCCAGTTTTTGACAATACCCTATATATCTCTTTGTTGTATTCGCACATTATGGTTAATATAATGGAATTTCATGCAATTGTTAATCAACTGATAGATTCAGCAAGCAAAAAAAAACAGGTTTTATCCAACATTTTCTTGAATATAACAGTTGTTATTCATTCCTTTGGGGTGTTTGAGGTATTTATTTTCCCATTTGATGACGGGCTTAATTTTCCTCCGAGTTCAGATTGTTTTGTTTTTTTACTTTTTGTACGAAAAAAATATTTCTTTATGATTTCTATTTGAATAAAGATTTGAAATACCGTTTCCTTATTTTTGTGCTATTGTCACATTTCCTGAGCGGTTTGGAAAAAAATCATAACTAGTGAAATATCTGTTCTCAGCAAATGATTGGTCGAAATTTCATTATGACCTTATTTCCTTGATTTGTTCATCTTTTATTAGAAATCTAAATAACTTGTTGTGATATGTAATATTGATTTGTATGAATCATTTTTTTATTATTTTTTTGTTTTTTTGAATTTTACTTTTGTACTATAAATCTTGTTTATTATTGTATATTTACCTCTTGAATTTCCTATTGTGACGCCATGAAAATTGTGACCATGCTTGATGACGTCACATATATAAAACACTACTTTCTGCAAATGTTTGGAAAGGAAGGATTAAAATCGGTAAAGAAACAGATTCCGCCACTAAAACTCGTCTATTACAATATTTTCCCACTCTCAACAGTTAAATGTTAATAATTTAAAAAGATCAAAATTTTCAACTGCCTCGAGTGGAGATACATCGCAACATACTTGTTGCAGTGATGGAATTTATATGTGAAGATGCACTTTTCAACCGAAACCCATTTTCCTATCTATTTTTAATTCGTGGTTTTTATTATAATACTTATACATATCATATACAAAGGTTGTCACTTCCTCAGGCAAAAGTCCATATCAAATTTTGCTCTTACTCTTTTCCCTTTCACTCATTTTAAACCTAGTTCCTAAATAGACGCTCGTACCTTTTCAAACAAAAAATAACGTATATGGCTTACGGAATAGGCCAGTTCCGGGAAACGGTTTTCAGACGAATCTGTCATGTGACTTCCATCACCACGTGACAGAAATATATGCATAGAAAATTCCTACACATGTTGAGCAAACGGGTGAAAAAGTTTTATCTTGCTTTATACTGCACTAAATATTTGGGAAATTAAAATCTAAAAGGATGGTCACCCTCCCTTAGTCATACGACAATCACGATTATGTACTTACGGAACATTAATTATTTCTATACAACCCTACAAAGTGACGTTTATGAAAGTGCTGGAAACTTTCAATAGAGCAGGTAAATGACGTCATAAAGGCGATCTTTTCCGGTGAAGACATGATTCCAGAAATGACCTATACGATATCATTAAGTTAGTTTTAATATCAAATATTATTATTTGCTTAATTTAAGTTTCATTTTTTATTTGATTTTGATATGTTCAAGAATTTATTATACTATTTGGTTTATTCACTTTAAGATACATGTATCTCAAAATTGCATTACCAAAATTGATAAAGTTTCCCTTTTTAATTGACCAATGATGTTATATCATAAAAGTATGAGGTTTCTGTCTTCTTTCATTACAAGAATTAAGCGTAAAATTTAAATATATAACGTTCAATGTCTATATTCACGAATAGACCATATCAATAATATTAGTACTAATTCAAAAATCAGCCTACCAAACTGTCCGTATAAAGTGAACTGATTTGAACCATGTGTTGTTTGTTTTTTGTTTGTAATTGTTGATTTCTTGGTTTAAACGTCTTGGTTTCTTTTTCGAAGAAGTTGGTTGTTGTATGTCCGTATTTTCGTATTGATCAAAATTTTTGTTCAAATTCACATTATCCTTTGAATGTATTATTTATAAAAGAAGATTGTGTCTGAGAAAAACAATTCTACCTCTTAGCATATTTGAAAATATACCTCTTGAACGGACGGTCGGTAAGACATTAGATGTATATATATATGGAAAGACCATCGGGAAGAGAAACTGACATAATAACGGACGGTCAACGTTACGAGTAATTTGACACATAATTAACACCAAAAAGTAAGATCGGAGTTATTACCATATATGTAGTATCATTTAATTTAGAATAGAACTTCTATTTAACGACGAACTCAGTTTCAGAGTTTCAACAAATGTGAAGAATGTGATGATAAAGTAAATATCTATGAAAATATTATTTTCTCTCTTAATAATCTATATATAATGGTTGTTCTTGACTACAAGAGCCAGGCGAATTTAAAAAGGAAATTCAGAGATGACAGGCTTATATTGTGATACGTCGAAATAATTTTACGAACCATTTTTTCTGCAGAGTGTAGATCTATTAACTACAAGTGAACAATATTTTTATATGACGGCGACGATAAGTAATATTGGACAACATAACAAAGAATAAAGATGTTAATATTTGGTGGATAGTTGTGTTATTGGCAATCTTACCACATCACCTTGTTTTAAAATAGATAAAACAAAAGATAACAAAGATAACAAATGATCACGATAGACAGATCGTTGAATCATAAATCATACAATAATTATGGTCTTCGGCAACTTATGATGTCAACAATTGCAATGAAAGTAAAAATGCTAGTGTTAATTTCATATGTGATTTCGTGTGATTTATTTGAATGATTATCAGAAAGTTTTACAATGTATTCTTAGGCAGTTCAGATAATGTTGCAACTATAACATATATGAAAAATGATGTTTTACTAAAATAATACATATGCGCGCGTTAAATTAAATTATTTAACAAGGAATTACAAGTTTTTGATTGTACTTAAACTACACCCCACAAAGTGTTCATTGTAAATTCGGCCTTCCACCCGTTTTGATTCAATCCTTAATGAGAAGTCTTAGTTATACTAAATGCGCGTGTGAATTGTGAAATTATAAGTATACCTGGTATAGTTAGAATGTTAACAATTTTGTTTGTGTTTTTCATGTACATTTGGTAACTGATACTCTCTTACGTTTTTGTCTTCACAAACATGACAAATTGTGGTCTTGAACATACACGATGAAGATTTTAGTATCAAAATTCATTCCAATACATGCAATCTTCTTCAACACAAGTATTCGCAACATGTAAGTACGCTGCTATTCGCAACATTATAGTACGCTGCTATTCGCAACATTATAGTACGCTGCTATTCGCAACATTTTAGTTCGCTGCTATTCGCAACATTGTAGTACGCTAAACATAATCCCAGATTAAATAATATGACCAAAAACAACTATAGTCTTGATAGTTTTTTTTTATAAAAATCTAAATATGAATCACAAAATTTGACAATAACATTTAAATAAGGCTTGTATAACAAATATAAAATTTATAAATGTCAGTATAACAAAAGACCAAAAGAAGTGCGTGCTTCAACCTTCAAAGTACTACATCATCATACACAACATGACATACAGAAAGCTTACGTCACAGAAAAACAATGAAAAAATTTCAAAAACTGCTAAATAAAATAAATTGTGTGTTACACATATTCTCATTGATTGATATCATCTGGCATCCAGTTCGTGTTAAGTTATGGGCAAAGAAAACTCGAGAGGAAAGAACCGAATACAAGATAATATTTAAACGTTTCAGAAACCAAAATGTTGACTACTATGCACAATGCATTGCAGAAGAGCTCACTGGATATAGTGCGCAGTTGTTTCTCCGTTATATAACTACTCTGGAGCTCATAAAATGAAGCATTAAAATCCACATTATTGTCATATATAATCTTATTTTTACCATTGTAATGAAAAAGCAAACATAAACATACCAATACACTTGACCTTTCCCTTGAAAATCGATAAAGCGAAGGTTTGTTTTGTCAATATGATCCCATGGTAATGCTCATGATTTTCTAATGTTGTATAGTGCTCATCAACCCAAAATGCATACATGTAATACCAATATTTAAATTTAGATATAAAAACACATCCACATTTTGGTACTTATGGGTGGGAGAGGGGGGACTTATCAAGAACCTCATCAACCCAAACAGGCAATATGTATTGCCTGACCAAACATAGCCCTTAAACCAACCACCACTTGGATATTGAAAGAATGAGGATGTATCAAATGTACTTCCGCCAATGATATCAACCAATGAGGTTAGCTTGTAAGCAAAGGGACTTCACCTCCAAGTGAACACTATGCTGGCTTGTCTCTTTCTTTGCTGTTGTTGAATCAAACACACTCTTTACTTCCTAATCAGGGACATTGACAATTGTATTTTCACTTGATTCTTCACATATCTGCTGAAAACATATTAACCAATAACAAATTGTTTATTTGTACTTAAGACAGCATTAGTCACACTTTGAAAAGGAAAAATCCCTTTGCCTACAATCCACGTGGAAAACCACTAGGGAACCAGTGTCCATCGAACTGTAGACAAAGAAATTTAAATTAAAAAATTTAATCATACATAAATTTGCACTAGTATACAAAATCATTCAACATTGTACAATATTGTATTCATTAAATAAAACAACACAAAAATATTGCAACCATTATTTAATCTAACAAGACAAAAAGATTTTTGTGACATATTTCAACACATCAATGAAATTATATACACATCCTATAGTAAATATCATTAAATTACGGACAAATTATCAGAATTACTTTTAGATATGTTCATTTGAATATAAAGCTGCTTCCATAACAGATTTTTTTTTAAATTTTTTTTTAGTATCGTGCCATATTGGGATCTTCTGCCTTTCTCAACACAGACATACATAATTAAGTGTTGTATCCATATTTTCCCCATTCATTGTTTTCCTATTTTCAGAAATCAAAACATAATAATTGCTTAAATTGCAATTTGTTCTCACCATATTCTGACCAGAAAAAATCCTTTCCTTTTAGGTTGTTCGAACTCATTGACATGATTTATCGTGCAATGTCATATTGCTTCTCCTTCATTCATCAGCCTGTCAAAGTTATAGGTAACACCATCTGAAAACAAAAACATTCTATTCAATTCTATGTACAATCTTACAGACCACTGAACGCGGACCTCGACGAAGACGCCATATGATTCAATACACATCACTCCGGTAAACAACATTAATATCAAGTGACATGTCACACTAAATGTTTTACTTTCTCAATAATTCTATTCTTTTCGAACACAGTCTTTAAAGAGCATTTTCTATCAGTATGTACGATGTAATAATCAAAGAAAAGTCCACAACACTCAAAAGTATTAAAAGAAACTATTTACCCTATGAACAATTTATTATTCCCCTTTCAACTACAGGCCTCACGGTCATAAAACGTTTGAGCATGATTTTTGTACTCAGACTCGAAATTCAACCAATCAAATTGCTGGGTTTCATGTTTCGAGCATGATATTTGTGCTCCGAGCACTGAGCAAAGTTTTATGCCTTCAAGGCCAGGTTTCCAAAATGGCCAGAGCCTCCATTTCCACATATATTTTATATAGCGATAGCACTTTGCCCTGCGTTTAAAGTGCGCATGGCATAACAAATATCTGACCACCTGGGTTGATATAACTACCCAAGGTCTAAATCCCATAATATTTTGCTACCTAGGTCAAACATTACCATCTATTTCTATCAAGAAGCCGCCAAGGCGAATATAAATGATCACCATGGTCTTGACGCCCCCAAGGCTAGTATTTTTAATTCAATGTTGCCACAAAGGCAAATGTAAAAAATCATAAAAATGACCACCTAGGTCTATTGCCACCAAGGCATATAAAAATGACCACCTAAGTCTATTGCCACCAAGGCATATATAAATGACCACCTAGGTATATTGCCACCAAGGCATATATAAATGACCACAAAAGTCTTAAAGCCACCAAGGCTATATTGCCACCAATGCAAATGTAAGTAAAAAGAAAAGAATATAGTTCCTTTGCCGACAACACGTGGAGCACGACCTTCCCACAGCTTGTATATTGACAGAATGAGGATGTATCACATGTACTTCCGCCAAAGATATCAACCAATGAGGTTATCATTCAACATTTAAAACTATATTTACAAATGTAACCTACAAGGTGTTTCCCTATATGATAGTATTTGCGGACTAATCATGGAAAATATCTTCTTGAATCTTTATTAATATTTTGAATTTTGCGTTCATAAAGATTATGATTTAAAAATTTGGTCTAGATCATAAGAATTTTTAAAGATATCACATTTGATTGGTTATATAAATACAGAACTGAAAATCCCTTACCATGACATACGATTGTTATTATCAATAAAAATACATGTGCAATATACCTTATCAAAATATTTCTGAAGACCATTCTTTATAGTAAAATAATGGTGGTTAGAACTTCAGAAGATGTTTATTCAAACAAGAATTTTTGTGAAGTTAAGTTATCCAGTAATAAAAAAAAGGCAACAGTAGTATACCGCTGTTCAAAAGTCATAAATCGATTGAGAGAAAACAAATCAGGGTTTCAAACTAAAGTCGAGGAAAACATCAACTATAAAAGAAAAAAACCCCAACAGAAACAATGAAGTGAAAGAAAACTCAAACAACAAAGCAACATACAGAGAAACTAGCTAGCTATTAGAAAAAATACTTTAATATTATATTATAGTAATTGACTGTAATCAAATAGGTGATTATATACAAGTGTCAACAATTTTAATCTGGTGTCTTAATAAAGTGTGTGCATAAAGAACTCAACAAAATGGTTACGATATGAGGAAACAATATCGTTTTTTAAAACTTTTTTCAAAAGGGCACAGAGGGGCGCATCAGAAGAGCAGAGGGGCGCTTAAAAAAGGTAGAGGGTCGCAAAATTTCGGGGGCGGGGCGCGGTGCCCCTGCATTGCATGCTAGCTGGAACACTATATTATACCTGACTTGGTACTGGACATTTTAAGAAAAAATGGTGGGATGGGCCTGGTTTTGTGGCTAATCAAACCTTGCGTGTATGGCAATGTTAAGTATACCGCTAAAATGACAACATTACATGACAGGAAAACAGTACAAATAAATGCAAGAGCTCGCTTATAAAGATTGATTATTTCCATCGTCTTTTGATTTATGTTGAAGACCAGGGAGAGAAGGATGGATTTGCTATTTTATAAATCGCCTCTGTTTTAAATGATGTAGGAATATATATGCTATATTATAATTTTAGGGTGAAATCGTGCTTTGAATTGAAAGCAACTCAGAAAGGTCCATTTAAAGCCAGTATATAGTTTTTAAACTAATAATTATATTAAACGTGTGAAAATATGGTAAAAGAGGAACGAAAGATACCATAGGGACAGTCAAACTCACAAATCGAAAATAAACTGACAACGCCATGGCTCAAAATGGAAAAGACAAACAGACAAACAATAGTACACATGACATAACATAGAAAACTAAAGAATAAACAACACGAACCCCACCAAAAACTAGGGGTGATCTCAGGTGCTCCGGAAGGGTAAGCAGATCCTACTCCACACGTGGCACCCGTTGTGTTGCTTATGTGATTACAAATCCGGTAAATAGTCTAATTCCGTAGGTCAAGTTGTGACAAGAGACGTTCTCAAGTCGGTACTTTGCAAAGACACGATGGTCTTATACATGCGTTGAGCGTAACTGATGATTGTAATTCTAGGAAAGCCCTTCGAACGCAAAAGCAATTAAACATGTTGTTTATAGTTAACGTCACTGAGTCTATAGCTTAGTTGGTGGACTATCAGTCTAATGTTATTCTCATCACAGTAGTCATTACTGACACGATTTATAACAAATTATGTAAGATCGTCCGTTTATAAACTTTGAAAATATACATAAACAATGGTTTCAATGCCTTCTGGCAAAGTTGACTTTAAATGGATTTGGCATTTTTTAAGGTCCATTATGGTTAGAGTTTTTGGTCCTTCAACATTTTTTGCTATCAAATATTCGACTTTCTGACGCAGGTACAGCCAGTAAAGTGCATCGATCGCATACAATTTATAACGCGTTGTTTTCGTATTTTTCCAGTTTTTTTTTGTTATGACTGTTTTGAGAGAGGATTGCTGCTAACAATGATAAAAAGTATTTAACAAATGACGTTTAAGTAATGTAATCAAAGATTGTAAGGCGATGTGAGGGTTAAGTTCGCCGAGAAATAAACAATGTCTAAAGACTTCTGAAATCAATTGTTATTTTCCTATTTAATCGAAATCTTCGAAAAGCCTATGACGGCGACAGTAATAATGTACCGATGTTCAAATATCTTTAAAAGAGGTAAAATAACATTGGAGTAATCTTATCAATAAGGGCAACCGTAGTATACCGCTGTTCGAACTTCGTCAATCGATTGAGATAAAACAAACAAATATGAAGAACATTAATAAAGAAAGTTCCTAATCAAACGGTAAAATCAAAAGCTGAAACACATTAAACGAATGGACAATAACTTCAGTATTTCTGACACAGTACAGGCAGTTTTGAGTGTGTAGAAAATGATGGATTAAACCTGGTTTGATAGCTAGCTAAACTTCTCACCTGTATGACAGTCGCATAAAATTCAATTATATTAACAATGACACTGTTTGATAACAACTACAAATGCTAACCTCAGTTTGCATTGCTTGGTGGCTCTAAGAAACCAAAAGCGAGTAGGGCTTTTTGTTTGGTTTATATATATTTTTTCAATGCTTGGCTTAAAAAATTAAAACGAACAACCAAAAGCAATCACACTTATTCTTTAATAATTTGTATGCTTACGCAAGTATCTATTAACATAATAAATAAACGGGGATGTGAAGTGTATATTAAAAGAACCAAAAAGATACCAAGTGACATCTCGAGATCAAAATAGAGACTTAAAAGATAAAAATGTGTCCATACAATATGTCAAATTCTAAATTGACTTGGAGGGAGAGTAATCATTTGCACATCTTCATATGTCTATCTTGTCTTTAAAAAGTTTTTATTAATTTTAATTGAAACATGGCATTTCTCTAATTAACAAACAAAAATGATAAAAATAACGAAATATTTAAAATATGACATACGACAACTACTAATGAAGTTCCTTACAGCCACATGACATGACCTTCTAAGATAGTAGATCGATTAATATAATATACATCAAAGCTTTTCAATCTGAAATTCCGTACTAATATATAGCAAAATTACAAAATTATGACAAATTATACCGTGTCAAAAATTGTCGCAGTCAATGGAAGCAAGCGCAAAGTGTTCGCCGGTAATTTTTCGTGTTTTGTCTGTTGTTCGTTATGGATGACTTTCTCGTTGATAGATATGCAACATATCTTTATTTCTCTTTCAAAGTACTTTAACCTGCTTGTAAGAAATCATACCGTCTGTTAATTATTAAGTTTCTGTTTTTATAGATTTTAATTGATTATTTTTCAAAACTTACGCGACTCTGTGATTTAACAACAAAATTATAATAATAAACTTTCTCAGTAAGTCTTTCATATCAAGGATACATAATATGTGAAGGTTAAATTGTTGTTCTATCCAAAGAATAACTGTTATCCGGACTGATGCAAAATTCAAAGTATGAATAAAGGGGAACTACATTGCTGAAATTTTTGGTTGTATTGAATTGTAGCAGCAATTAATGTGTACAATGAGTAAATAGACTTACAAAGACATACTATTAGGAAGATGTGGTATGAGTGCCAATGAGACAACTCTCCATCAAAGTAAAAATGTATAAAGTAAACCATTATAGGTCAAGGTATGGACTTAAATACGGAGCATTTGCTCACACGGGACAGAAATCTATAATGGCCCCAAAACTTACATGTAATACAAATATACTACTTTTGCAGATTCAGGATAATTCTTATACGTCATCATGTGAACATAACCTCCCAGGGATGATAAGATGATAACGTTCCTATACTGTTCTTATTAAAGTGGATATATCAGTATACATTCTAACATTGATCAAACCTGAGCTAATACAACATTTGTACAGTAGACCTTCTTAAATCTGTTTTATCTAAAGATGACATTTTGGATAAAGTAATCCATGTGAACTCGACTGCCATGTATGGATCGTAACTGGTATTACTGTGGTTGCATATTTGTCCAGACAATTTGATTTGGCAGCAGCAATTCGTTGGCACAATCTCCCGAACAATGCAAGTGCCTAGGATGATTGAAATCTCAGCTAAAAAATAATTTTCAACGCATTGCTTTTTTTCTTTTCTCTTTTTTTGTGGTATTTACTTGTTTTGTATCAACTTGTTATGGAACTTTTTGTATTCTATTTTTTTTAGGGTTTTTGCTTGTTTTGCATGTTTTTAGCCTAATTTTTTATTTTTTATTTTAACATGTTTTTTTCGTATTGACGTTCTATTTTTTTTGTAGGCATTATTGTTTTATTTTTTATTTCAGTATTTGAATCTGACACAGTGCATGTCTCATGTTTTTTTCTTTGATTTGTTTAAATTACTATGCTGAATGTACAGCGCCTTAGAGTTATTTTCATTTTTAACAAAGGACTTTTTATAAATTTTCATTATTATAATTTTTATTTTACCATCTTCTATGATCAGTTATGATTGATTTTTTACCATATGGTTATCAACAACACAATATTCAGCAATCCTGGGCTAACATGTTATATCCGTAAATTTACTATTCATAAAAAGTTATAAAACAATCGAAACACTAAGGTTTTACTGCCATGGTTAAATGAACTTTATTCATCAGTCATTATTTTGTTTTGGTTTCCAATGCTTTTGAATATTGCAACATATTTCGCATTCCTACTGTTCACACCGCGCGTTTGATATACCTAGGAATAGTTTTAATAAAGGTTGAAATTTCATTCTCTTCCGAACAAATAATGAAGGTTATGTATGTGTATGGACTGCTTCTTTTGAATTTGGCGCACATTTTCAATTTTGGGACCAAGTGGCTATATATATACATTTCATTCGTAATGTGGAAGATAATTTTATCATTCTTTTTCTGCCAAAGCGAAATTGAAATAAATAGTTGTGATAAAAGACGGATCTTTTTGGACATAAAACATAAATGTGAGCTCAATTTTGTATGACAGTTTATGGCATTTACTCTGTTTTACAGAAATTTAGTAGCCGATATGTTTTCGTTCAGGACCTCTCCGTCAACTGAAATAAATTACACGAAAGCTTTCTGACAAACAAACGTTTTTGGAATATATTGAATATGTTTCAGATTCGTATTTTATCAAGCTTTATGTTATCTTAATTTTGAAGAAATTTCGCTAGGTTTATTAATTATTTACATAGTGTTTGAAATTGTATTGACGTAGTAAATGTCCTTATACTAGACATGTTACGAACAGGTTCTCGACGCTGAGGTTGACAAATACGACTTTAAATTAAAGGACGATGTCAATACATTGATTATAATTTAAACAGGTAAAATTTAAATCGTGTGCGTCTTGGTAAATTCAAATCACATTTATCTAGAACATCATAATGTAACATCCTATGATGATAATTGCTTTTGTGATATCATTCCTGGCTATCATAAGACATGAAAAGTGTATTCGTGCAGGAGTGGGTGGGCTAGAAAAAAGGGGGCTGAGAGTTATACAAGTTCATTCGATTATAGATTGATAATATATACATATTCAGTGGCGGATCCAGAACTTTTCCTAAAGGGGGGGGGGGGGGGGGGGGCGCTGACTGACCTAAAGGGGGGCGATTCAATGATTCTCTTTATAATCAACCCAATTTTTCCCAAGAAAGGGGGAGGCCCGGGCACCCCAGGGCCCCCCTGGATCCGCCTATGATTTTAAGCTAAATAGATATTAGTTTTATTGTTATATTACAATTCCTGAAAAAGTTCATTCTGTCGCTCCACTAATCATACACAGAGCTCTATAGTCTGGTTGATTTTTCTCTCTCGGGTGCCTTCATAAGCTTCCAATGACTGAAAGTTTTTAAGTGCTTTTTAGCGTGTTCGACATATATCCGACACTCTGATATAGAAAATTCATTTGTTTACATTTTCTTCTTTCTACTCGTAGTTAAGCTTCCAAGTTGGTGGCGTCTATAGGGATAAACATTTTCGAAGAACACATATGACAGACAGTAGCTAACGACCACCACTAAACTACAGGTCCCTGACTTAGGACAGGCAAAAGGAAAGTATTGCGGGCTTTAACATTTTTGTTATATATTTCCTGCCCTTTTATCGCTCTATTCTATCCTGACTTTTTATCAGTTTATTCAGCCTTTTTGACATGAATTGTCATCCTGCCTAGTTTGTGTAAAGTTGCTCATTCTGCCATTTTTTTAATCTCGAAACTCCTGTCCTGCCTTTTTTCAAATTGAATCCTTGCCCCTCCCCCTCCCTGAAAAAGGTACCTCCTTAGAGTAGTAAACATCCAACAGATTTGATATAAAAACGCCATCAATATTTTAAGAGAACCCCTAGCATTGTTATCTTACATAGAGAAAAGACCCATCGATCATCGGTGTTAATTTGACTATCGTCATATTTTAATGAAACGGTTGGCAAATTCCACAAAAAGTTTCTAAAATTTATAAAATACAAAATATCTGCATAATGTGCTGTTGAGGTGTTAATGCGAAGTCATTATGCTATCCAATCTCCGGCGCAGAGCTCACATCCGTTCCGTACTTACTACGTATCACTACACTAAATATGTCATTGTATTGTAGTGTACTAAGTATACGGAAAGGAAACGAGCGCTGTACGGAGATTGTATGCTATCATGCATTTGAAACGCTGCAGGGATGTTCAACCGGTGAGTAGTGGGGCATGTATTACACAAACTTCTTACCGTTCTGAACGCGCATGACATATTTGCCACTGGATCTAAAGCAACCAACAATCAATAAATCACAAACCCCTTATAAAGAAAATACAAATTGAGATGTAACTGTTCGAATTAAGACAAAGTTGTGGGGAAATAAAGGGAAAAATACATGTATTCATAAAAATTACCGTAATAAACTTTTTTACGAGAAGGTATAAAATAGATTATAATACCAGATTATTTGAAAGACCTGTTAAGGGCACGCCGAAGAATTAACACACGTATGTTTCCTGTGTCGCCGTTGCCCAGCACATCTACTGTATTTACATCAACGTTCCCCCTCTCTCAATTTTTGCATTGCTATCTCCTCTATTCATATTTCTTTTGGTAATAATTTTTTGTTATAATTGAATATTCGTTCCATACAGACTTTCCTCCAAAAGGATCAATGCGGGTTTTTAAACTATATTCAATGTATACACAGGTAATCTCTTTTGTGTTTTGACACAACCCCACATTTGAAATGTAATTTGTCAACCTCAGCGTCGTAAATACACCTTTTCGTAACATATCTATTGATTCGACGGTAATTTATATCGATATACTACACGAATGGATTTATTATTAGATATCACAAATCAATCTTATTTTGCGGAATGTTTAATGAAATCTAGTCTTAGTTTTAAATAATGTTAAGATTTCATATGTCTAAGAAAACATAACAAACAATACATTTTATTTTGTTCGATGAACTTCTTCCTTTGTTTTTTTTTTCTGAAATATAGCGGTTGTGTTTAATTGTGGGGTAATCCCATTTATGTTGTTAAACATAACTTGCACTACGTGCTTTATCGTAACATATGTAACCTAAAATACGTAGATATGATTAAAGTCGAGTACTTTCTTAACAAAACCAGATTTAAAATCAACTGTTTTTTGGTTTCAATTTTGTAATATTTAAGTATGACTTGGTGTGTTGCTGTTTGGCTATGTGTTTTAAGTCATGTCTTTTGTCCAGTGACCATGTGCATACACTGGAAATGCAAATATTTACTTAAATATAAATGGGATAATGGAAAGGATATAGGGGAATATTTTTCATTTCTAAATTATTCCTCAGATAATCCGAACAATTCAAACAATGAAAAGAGATGATAATAAACCATCATTTTGTCCAATAAACATTTTCACAACAAATTTATTTCATCTATGGTCAGCTGCATGAGCATGAGGAGTTGTTAGAGGTGACCACAGATCAGTCAAGACACTTCGTGTTTTTGATACTTTGAATTAAAAGTAGAGGTAAGCTTTGCATGACAACAAATGCATTCTTGTTCATGTATATCCAGTATTGAAACCTAATTTGTTAGGGTGGAACTCACGTCATGGGCTAAGTCACCTAATAAAAGCTGCTTTTCTGACCAATAGTATACAATTTATTTACCTGCTCTTGTTGCAATTGTTATAGACCAATTGAGATATTGTGTTGCATTTAGGTACATTACTTACTGGTTTTGATGTTGTGATTGGTCCACTCGTATGAAAATAAGGAAGAGACCGGCAGGGCGAGGCACACGGTTCGTTCCCATAAGAATGCTGAAAACTTCCTGTAAAAATTCTACATTCAAGCTTGAAAACCTATCTGTTGCAAAATTGTACAGAAACATTTGCATATCATGTCAACCTTCAAATTCAACAAATATGTTTTCAACGAGAAACTCCAGCATACTGATTACTTATTCCTTTGTTGAGCATGTTTTACCTTTTTGTTCAACATGTTCAATACCAACAAAATATACCGTATTATATCACAATGCAATACATTCATAGCGTATGTAAACAGGTAAAACATTGTTACTTTCATTTAGCTAACATAATATAAAGTTTAAATCAAAATTGTAATTTCTAGAAAGCCTTTCCGTTTCTAATTCAATAATCTTAAAGTTATGTAGAAAACCTTGTGGCAAAGGTAAGAGTTTCATCATAAGGGATCAAAATTATTTCTTCTTTTTGCTTTCGGTGACTCTATTTATTACGTTTAGCAATAATTATGAACTGCATCTTGAAAATTTTCCTGTCTCCTTACCATTAAAATATTGAAGTTTTGACATGATTTGCAAATGTTTCTGTACAATTTTGCAACAAATAGGTCTTCACGCTAAAGCTTGTGTTAGAGTAGTATGTGGAATTTTGTTGATTCAATCTATATGATTATGTTTTATTGTTACCTTGATTTCTATATTATGACTGCAGACTATGCACTGGAGATTTGGCCTCCGTTGTCATTGTTTGACTTATATAAACTTCTTTCTCACTTTCAAGTGTTCCTGTATTTTTCGTCTGAGTTCCATAACCACGTTTGGTTTATGATTTACGTGTAAATCTGTTAAGATTGCTGTTACTTAGAAGACACTCTGGGAAGTGCATGGTTGTAATGGTATTTGTCTGATCTGGTCATTGGTCGGGTCAAATTTGTATAACTATCAATTCGGCTTTGATAAGTTCTTACATTTATATTATTAGTATTAAGATTTGAATGCAACCCCAAGTTGAATATGTTTAATTTAGTACCAGGTGAACTACTAGTTTGAAAGCAATAAATGGATGGACCTGCCATGGAACTATTAAAAGTATAAATACATGAAGCGTAAAAATCAGGATGGATATCATAAACACGTGGTTCACAATTTGGAACTGATTGTATGTCTCATTTTCTCTTTCAAGTCCTAAATATAGGACAATGTAGGAACAGGCACTACATGTAAAATTCTTGAGGTTCCGTTTCCTCCAATTTTTGAAATATAGGAAGTGTAATTTATCTGTTTCTCAAACTCATATTTTCAATGTAACCAGACTACATTAAGACTATTAATTTCAGTTACCCGTAATTGTTTAAGAGAAAAAATGGACATTGAATTTCAATAACTCCGAATGCGCAATTAATTTTTTGAAATAAATAAACCGTGAGTTTAGATTTCTGTTGGTGTATGATAACTTTATAAATGTTAAACACATCTTGCAATTCAACAACTGCTAGTGCTCATAAAAAGTTCACTTTCAGTCTTAAACTGTTAGGGATTTAAAACAAAGAAAAACAATCGCCTAATCTATATTTTAAGCTGTTTCGCTTGTTTGTGTATTAATTTTGTTTAATGTATTTGTTTTTCCTTCTATTTTTTAAATTTTTGTTTGACTGTTATAAAAATTGAGGATCCAACCGATACTATGAATGGTTGGCAGATATTATGAAAAAATCATTCTAAATGTCATGGTACTGTGGATTCATTATTATTCGTTGGATAACAATTTTAGTGGATATCGTGGGTACAGTTGAACCACAAATTTAAATGATTAACGAATTGCAAAGTTTCTTTATGTACTTATGCAGACTTTTGCAAAATCACGAAATCAAATATCAACGAAAATACTGTCATTCCTGAATACCATGAAATTTGGTACCCACGAAAATAAATGAATCCACAGTGTTTAAATTTTCTGAAAGTCTTTTGTAAAACTAGAATCAATATTTATTTAGATAAATTTAAAGCAGCATTTTAATAATAACAGTTAAACTGTCAAAATCAGCTATTCACTCACGGCTTATATTTCAATGTATTTTGAAACGAACTTTATTTTATGAAAACGTTTTCAAGGCCACACCAACATGACCAATCGATATACTCTAAATATAGAATCGGTACACACAAATCTGACAGTATAAACAAATGAACTTCTGTTGACAAGCAGAACTTTGGATAATTCAAGCATAATAAAAGAATAAATATGGATTAAAACGGATGCTGTTATAACATCTGCATAAGGTAATTTTATGTTTTAACTTTGAAAGATCATTCCCCATAACAATAACTGTACAAAAACGAAAGTAATTATGACAATAATTCATGAATTTGTCGTACCAACAAATGAACATACACATATAAAATGTTATATGTGTAATTTAAAAACAATAGAACATAATCGCTGTTTACGTCATAACATATTTATCATCCAATCAAATCTTATTATTGGTTAAATTTCGTCTACTAATTGTCGGTAAATGTCCAAGATGAAACGATAAATCACAAATTAAAACAAACTCGGCAACTCAAGCTTTATTCAAAATGAAATTGTTAAATAGCTCTTACTTTTCGGTATTGCTTCCACAAACGACAAAAACTATATGAAAAAAGAAAATTAGAGAATACCAAAATAAAGAATTTATCATCTGAATTTTCAGAATGACAAGCAACTCAGATAAAAGAAAATTGCCTGCAGAAAAATATAGTAAGTAAATTACTAAGCCTGTTTCTCTATTATATAACTCCTCTGAATATTTGAGTATTTCGGCCGTATTTGTACATTGCTACAGTTTCACTCACCTGTACTTGTCTAAGAATTATATACAACATATCAAGACTATCAGTTTTGATTGTCACGAGCAAAATAACTGATACTAATCATGCTAATGGTGTATAAACTGCCTACCCTTCTGGACTTCACCACGGTTTTGGTTGCATTAAAACATGGTAACCAATCGCTCACTCCTTAGAATTTCAATGTTTTATAACAGTTTGGCAAGTCTGTGTGTCTATGATTACTGACTTTATTGCAGTATAAAGTATATTTTTTTGTTTACATGATTAAATTGATTTAGTAGGTGATAAATTGAAAAATCAGATTTTGTCTAACACACAATCATGATATTCCCAACTAAAATATGTAACTGACCTTTTTACTTTTTTCACACCAAATACAGAGCCTTAAAAGATTGCAAGATTCCAGAGGGACAGTCAAACTCGTAAATTTGAAAATAAACTGACATCGTCATGGCTAAGAAAGGAAACGACAAACAGACAAATAATTGTACAAAACACAACATAATTAAAGACTGTAGGTGCTTCGGAAGGGTAATATAAAATAATTTGTTTCTCTTATTACAGGATCCGAATAACTCGATAGCTGTATTTGGTTCATGATGCCTATTTTTCATGTATTAATTTATCAAAATAATTAATTAATAAGTTTTATTTCACCTAATAGTATATAACTGATTTATATACAATATTGTTGCAAGTATATTAATCCCAATTTCTTCTATTTCAGAACTGGACTAATTTGAATGAATCAATAATAGTGTATTTTCTTGTTACTCATTGCATTTTATTTTATTCTGCGACTAAGGATGTGAGGTTAGCAATTTGCTATGAATAGTTAATCTTCATCACACATGTCACAGAACGCGTAAAAAGACATGTCAAAATCGAAAGCTGATTTAAAAGATTGTTAAGCATATTATTCATTCTATAATACTGTCTTGTCCATACAGAGAAACCGATAGCTGTTTTTATCCTGACGAGGCATACTACTTAAACTCCCGATTTCATGTTTTCCGTTTGTATATTCCCTCATTATTTGATGAATCAAAATCCAACCAAACGTGTCGATCCAGAGTTGAATCCTAAAACTTATAATGTAATCATACACTTTTATCGAGTTCATGATAGTCAGTGTAAAGTTTATGCATAAAGGATAAATCTTTCGCCGTAATCTATTCAGATATTGCATGTGAATTGTGTGAGAACTACCTAGCTTTTATGGAACATGTTTATGATCTTGTGATGCATTAATTCTCAAGTTTATATTACAGTTGTATTAACCAGGTCGTATCTAAAGAAGTTAGCCAGCAAGATTCGAAGAGAATACCACCTTGTTTTATTCAATCTAGGAGTTGAAGACCACATACTTGAACATGATGATAAATATGTGAATCGAAAGGCGTTTAAGGGTTTGCTAGAATGGCAAAGTAGCTTTGAGGTTAAAAGTGAATATTACATGATACAGCGCTTGAAAGAAGCACTAGGTAATGCTGACAGGAATGATTTATGTGAAGACATAGGTATGAATATGAGAATTTTCTTAATATAAGACCATTGTCACAAAAAAATCTTAAAACTTATAGTTAAAAATTTTGAATTCGTTCCACGAATTCGACATCACCGAAGCCTCTTTTCATCAAATTTTTACTTGCAATAAGCAACACGTTTGGTACCACGTCTGGAGGAGAATCAGCTAACCCTTGTGTTCTAAGTTTGGGTATCTAAACTATTTACCGAAATGTTTTTTGCAGTCTGAAATCTTAACATACCAGTAGATTCATCTAACTACAACATGTATAATTTTACCGATTGTGTTCTTTTCCCGATTGTGATATTTTGTGTTGGTGTGGATTTGCATTGCAAGTGATACATGCATATGTCTGTTTGTTTTGTTCACGCATCGTTGTCAATATAATGGAATTTGATGCGAATGTCATACAAGTGAGAGGTGGTTTAGCTAGTTATAAAACCAGGTTCAATCAACCATTTTCTACATATTAAGAAAATACCTGTAACAAGTCAGAAATATGATTGTTGTAATTCATTCGTTTGATGTGTTTGGGCGTTTGCTTTTGCCATTTGATTAGGGACTTTCCGACTTGAATTTTCCTCGGAGTTCACTATTTTTGTGATTTTACTTTTTGTGCATAAAAATCTATGCTTCACCTATCAACGCATCACGTCTTTTGTTTGTTACATTGATTTGTCACTTCGTAATTGCTTATCAGTCATTGATTTCTATAATGTATTTCAAGGACTTTTGGTTGTCAATTTGTCGTTTATATACCACTGTAAAAATTTCGAGGTCGTATACTGGTTTGGTGATATCTACGCCAGCACTTTTTGCGTCGTCAGCGTCGTCAGCGTCCAAAGACATTTGGTTTCCAGACAATATAGTCGTCAATCGTTTAAATAAACAAAATCAAGGCTACAAACCAAAACCGAAGGGAACACACCAACTATAGGAGGAAAACAACGGAACAGCTTTTTTTTTTTAAACACTCAGCTGCTACAAAACAAACACTAAAATAAACAGAAACAGACTATTTGAAATAACCATTTCTATATTCCTGACTTTATACAGGACATTTTAAGAAACAATGTAGGGTTAAATCTGGTTTTATGGCTAGCTAAACTTCTCGCTTATATGGCAATGTTCCAAATACCGCCGAAATGAAAACATTACGTTACCAGAATACAGTACAGATAAACACATAAACACTCAGGACAGAGAACACTTAGATAAATACATAATGAAATAGAACAATAGATTTTGACCAATCAGTTGAATTCTTTGAACACATTGCTGATTTCTTAACCAATGACAATGGAGTTTAATACTAATTCTTGAATTCTTGAGATTCTTTAATATAATCTTCTCGTTTTTATAGATTTTGGATTTTTGGTCCGGTTCTTAAAACTTTGTATTTTTAAAAATAAAATGAATAAATATGTACGGGTTATTCGATATACTTAATCTAACCATGTGCAATAGATTTTGTTAATTTCAGGTCCCGTTTCAAATGGGTCCACATAAAGGTCCAAAGGGTTAAAAATTAAACAACGTTTGATTTGAATTTTTAAACTGGATGTAACCATTTATTTAGATTTTTGGCCCGGATTTTGAATTGGTCAGCATTATGGTCCAAAGTGTGAAAAGTTAAACTTAGTTTGATTAAAAAGACACAAATAGCCAAGATTTTATTTAATTTTCTAAAAACGGTATTTTAAACCAATTTTTTCGCAGTGACTTTTGATACAAAATAAGTATTTCAATATATCGTCAATACGAAGATCATCAAAGTTAGCATACTGACTAATACATAATTTAAAGAACGTACAAAATATTCAAATAGACAATGTCTAACAAATTTTCTGCCTTTAAATTTAAAAGAACAACAACATCAGTATCAAGAACTACGGCGACAACGACACGAAGAAGAAGAAAACCAACATCGACAACAAGAAGAAGACGACGTAGAAGACGAAGAACGACGACAACAAGAACAGGAGGAATACGACGAAGAAGAAGAACTTCGACAGCAAGAAGAAGACGAAGAAGAAGAACTTCGACAGCTAGTAGAAGACGAAGAAGAAGAACTTCGACAATTAGAAAAAGAGGAATACGACGAAGAGGAAGAACGTCAACAGCAAGAAGAGGACGAAGAACGACGACAAGAACAAGAGGAATACGATAAAGAAAAACGTCGACAAAAAGAAGACGATAAACGACGGCAACAAGAAGACGACGATGAAGAAGAAGAACAAGGACAACAAGAACAAGAGGAATACGACGAAGAAGAAGAACGTCGACAACAAGAAGACGACGATGAAGAAGAACGACGACAACAAGAACAACAGGAATACTACGAAGAAGAAGAACGTCGACAACAAGAAGACAACGACGAAGAAGAAGAACAACGACGACAAGAAGAAGACGACGAAGAAAAAGAAGAACGACGCCGTCGAGAAGAAGAAGACGAAGAACTACGACAACAAGAAGACGACGATGAAGAACGACGAAGACAACAAGAAAACGACGAAGAAGAACAAAGACGACAGCAAAAAGAAGACGACGAAGAAGAAGAACGACGACAACAAGAACAAGAACAAATACTAGAAGAATACTTCTACATGTACTATGAAGATGATTATGATATGACATCAGACTCGGACTTCTCTTCAACTGAATTTTAATGTGCGTATTGTTATGCGTTTACTTTTCTACATTGGCTAGAGGTATAGGGGGAGGGTTGAGATCTTACAAACATGTTCAACCCAGCCGCATTTTTGCGCCTGTACCAAGTCAGGAGCCTCTGGCCTTTGTTAGTCTTGTATTATTTTAATTTTAGTTTCTTGTGTACAATTTGTGTAAAATTATCACTGAACTAGTATATATTTGTTTAGGGGCCAGCTGAAGGACGCCTCCGGGTGCGGGAATTTCTCGCTATATTGAAGATTTGTTTGTGACCTTCTGCTGTTGTTTTTTTCTATGATCGGGTTGTTTTCTCTTTGGCACATTCCCAATTTCCATTCTCAATTTTAAGATGTTATCTTTTTCAACGAAATTTGAATATCTATGAAGATGAACATATTTGTGCTTTATTTTTTTACATTTTTTTCTTCATAAACAGTCAGGATATTCAAACACACGTATGCACAGTGTTTGCTAGCTTGGACAATTTCAAAACTATTGTATATAAAAAAGAAGATGTGGTATGATTGCCAATGAGTCATCTCTCCAAAAGAGACCAAAATGACACAGCAATTAACAACTATGGGTCACCGTACAGCCTTCAACAATGAGCAAAGCCCATACCGTATAGTCAGCTATAAAATGTTATCTATAAACAAGCTTTATTGAAACCGATTCTAAAGATTATGACAATAATTATAATACGGCGTTCTTCAAACGATTTGAAAACACACCTGGGGTAACATATGAAGATATTGTACGTCAGCTGATCAGCAACGTCAGGATTTGTATTTGGTGTTCCGATCATACTTCAACGTCATTTTTATTCCTGAATGAGCTACCTAACGTCACTTGGTGTAAATGACGTCATTGGACGATGATGTAAGAATATAAGCATTTTACGGGAAAATGTGCGATTTTGAAACTGGCAGTCATCATAACAAGGAGACATAAACAAACGATGAAAACATTGCTTCATAATCATAATCACTATAAACATGATAAAACAAACAAATATGTTAAGAAGGATAAACTGTTAACACAGAGATATTTCTCGCTTTTCTATTATATTGATAATGTAAGAGTCGAAATTGAAATAGGAATAGGAATACTTCAACATGTATATTATGCAAATAGTCATAGTCAATGAACCATGACTAAAGATACATAGCCAACCAATATCCATTAAATAAAAAGTGCCAATGATATTATAATTGTTTACCAAATATGTTCGACTTTTCATAAGATGTTCCCTTTAAACAAATCTTAAAACAAACAAATGTCAGTAACTGCTATTGTCCATTGTTAATTTATGTAATATTGTCATTTTGATTAGTTTCTTTTGTAACCTATTCTGACATCGGACTCGAACTTCTCTTAAACTGAGTTTTACTATGCGTATTGTTGTGCGTTTGTTTTTTTCTACATTGGCTAGAGTATAGGGGGTGAGATCTAAAAACACATGTTTAACCCCGCCGCAGTTTTACGCCTGTCCCAAGTCAGGAGCCTCTGGCCTTTGTTAGTCTTGTATGATTTTTAATTTTAGTTTCTTGTGTATAATGTTGTGTTTAGTATGATGTATATTATCACTGAACTAATAACATATTTGTTTAGGGGCCAGCTGAAGGACTCCTCCGAGTGCGGGAGTTTCTCGTTGCATTGAAGACCCATTGTTGGCTTTCGGCTGATGTCTGCTCTATGGTCGGGTTGTTGTCTCTTTGACAAATTCCATTTTCACTTTTATTAACTTGTAAACTATGTAAAATTTCGAAGTCAATGAATCATGATGAGGGGTGGAGGCTATAAACATAATCTCCGTGGCAATGAGACTTGCAAATGCCAATAAATTTGCATAATATATATCACTGATTAAACATGAGCGATTCATCTTTAACTGATTTATTCACAAACTGATACATGTAAAAACATAAACAGTACCATTTTTTTCTGCACCAAATGCGCATTTCGACAATAAATGTCTCTTCAGAGGTGCAAGAGGATCTATATAAGAAAACTAAAAGCTTACTAAAACGATGAAGAGGTCTAACATAAAAAGGTACAAAAAGTAAAACCAAAGCCAGGGAAGAAATCAGAGCTTTGCACGAGGGAGCTAAATTCCTTAATTTACAATAATTTATATCATTTTGTAACAGAAAACAATCAGTATTTCATGTCAAAGTACTGGCTACTGGGCTTGTTATATCCTTGGAGACTAACGTTCCACCAGCAGAGGTATCGACCTAACTAAGCAAAAGTCAAAATACTATGACTGCGAATGCTTATACAACTGCATACCAATTAATATTGAACTACTTCATGTAACTGAGGTAAAGTTTCAAAGTCAATATACCATGACTGAGGGGCGGAGCCAAATAACTTCCATAGAAATGAGGTATGTCAATGCTTATAAAATTGAATACTAATTGACATTGGTCTATCACTAGTGGTTTCATTTGAACTGACCTGATTACTTTCCCATGAACTGACCTAATTACTTTCCCATGAACTGACTTGATTACTTTCCCATGAACTGACCTATTTACAAACTAAAACATGTAAATCAAGCAACAGTTTTAAAATCAATAGATCAAGACTGACGGAGCAAGGCCAAATAATCTCCATGGAACTGAAATGTCCTATACACACTATATATCATTGACCTACCACAAGTGGTTCACCATAAACTAGACTAATCACTAACCAATACATTATTGAAGCCGACGCCGACGCCGACGCCGACGCCGACGCCGGAAATAGCATACCTATGTCTCACTTTTTGACCCCGTTAAGGCGAGACAAAAAACAAAATTGTCATATAGACAAAACACATAAGCAAATATGAAAGACAAGAATACAAAAAATGAGCTAAGCACAATAACACAATAGCGTGATGTATAAGTGCCAAGCCACGCCAAAAGAATATTTCCAAAACTGGACTAAACAAAGACAAATAAAACAACATGATAAATGACATCAGTACAGATAATGTATGCATCATGTTTTATTTGAAACGTTTATATTTAGTATTTATCAACTAGGATTTGGTACCTTCCAATGAACTTTTAAAAACAATGGACCCTCGTTCATCAACTGAAGAATGTTAATCGCTTTACAGACATGTCATTGAAAGCATTCACAAAACATGTGATTTAGAACAAGTAATTTCGAAATTCGTAGAATTTAGTGAGTCGGTTTTGTTGTGCAAACAAAAGTTAGATGGATTTCGTCTCAATACTCACAACAAAACCGATAAAGCTAGAAAAGAAAAGAAAAGTGGAACTTCTAACGGATGATGATTTGGAATTAATCACAAACATGACTTTGTCAACCGAATCCATTAATCAATTTATATGAGTGTTGTCAAATCGTACAGTTTTGCCTTTACTGGTGACTCGGATAATCGTTCGACCGATTAACTAGTTAGCCGGTAGTTTAAGTTCATGATTGAAGGCCTTATCTATAGTACCATACAAATATACGTTATATAATACATGAATTGAACTTTGTCTTATGGCATTATAATGCTTTTCTGTGAAGTTCGACTTTTAATAATAATCCAATACACCGTATCGACAGTGGTGTTTGTTATAACTACAGATTGAAATAATAAACATTCTTGATGTCGTCGAATTGAAAATTTCTGTAACCGATGATTCTTTCATTTTCCCTTTATCTCTTAGAAAATATTGTAGAGTGTTCAATTTGAATTGACTACGCCTGTTACTCGTACCATCAAGTATACATTAAATTCATTCATGTTGATTTGCATTTCACAATTCTTCAGTCATTTCGTTTAAAGTATACAAAGCCTTGCACGATTGAGGTTGCACTTTCAGATGTAGGTCTAAGCAATATCAGATAAAAAAAAATAATGAACAAATCAAGTAAATCGTAAAATTTAATCGAATTGCTGATTAACAAAACCTTACTGTTAACAAAACACGTATTATACATAATTATGTTTACTTAAGATCTTGCCCTCACCTGAAAAACAAGTTGTCTAAGTTGGTGTCTTCCTCGAATGTCAACTTTTTATATGTTACCTATTCCATGAATGCCAACAAACATATTTCAATAGATGTATTAAACTGTTAAAAATAATTAGAGAACTTGCAATGTTATCATTTTTCAATAAGAAAATTGTAAATTTTAGGGTTAGAATTATTATGAATTTAAAAAAATTTAAGAAAATTATAAAAAAGATAGTTTGGCAATGGAAAAGTTAAAAAAACATAACACATATTAGAAATATTAAAGACATTCTTGTTAAATAAAATTATTTCAACTTAAAAAAAAGTATACAAGAGATTTATAATCATATCATTTTAAGGTAGACCACAAGTATATATTTTTTGAGACAGATTTTTTTATAATTTGCCAAAATGAAGATTTTAATATTTTCTTTTCAAAAATTTAATAAAAAGTATGGGTCACCGTGCTATTTTTCAAGCTAAGATTCGTTGAAAATTGCCAAAATTTGGTTAGTTTGTTCATGAAAAAACACATTAGTGTGCATAAAAAAAATTCTATGAAAGGTTTTTTATAACATGTTTTAAGAAAATAAAAAGAAAACATGGTGTCATCGAACTTGTTTTCTTCCTACAAGTAAAAATAAAAAAATTCCCTATTAGCCAACTATTAATTTTGAACTAAACGAGTTATCTCCCCTTAAATGGCTCATTTGATAAAATTTATTTTAAAACCAAAAAAAAAAATGATATTTGTTAAAATATTTTGTATAATACAATTAATTAACAAGTTTTCTATAAATAGTAACCATTGAATTGCATATCTGTCTCCAAATTTGCAGATTAAGGCAAATAACTAGACCGATTTTGTACTGTGATTGTACAATCCAAGATGGCGGTATACCATTAATCTACCTTAAATATTAAATAGCTAATATGAACTATATGAATATTTCAATTAAACTATTGATTAAACTTAAAAATCATCAGAAATGTAAGTTGATAAAAGAGGGACGAAAGATACCAGAGGGACAGTCAAACTCATAATTCGAAAATAAACTGACACCGCCATGGCTAAAAATGAAAAGGACAAACAGACAAACAGACAAACAATAGTAAACATGACACAACATAGAAAACTAAAGAATAAACAACACGAACCCCACCAAAGCCTAGAGGTGGTCTCAGGTGCTCCGGAAGGGTAAGCAGATCCTGCTCCACATGTGGCACCCGTCGTGTTGCTTAGGTAGCAATACACAGTTAGGAGTTTAGTTTCGCATTTTGGCCCCTGTGGATTTTTCAAATAGGAAAGTTATTGTGTAATAAAATTCATTTTTAGACAGATGAGTGCTAATTTAGCCTTCAAAGATGGTTTATAAGTGCATCAAGATTATTTTTTACATGTTTTATGGGCTGTTTTCTGTTTGACAATCCGTATTTTCATAGCTAGACCGGCCATCGCTCCAGAAATTAATGTTCTGTTTACAAACACTCTTTTTCTACACGAAGTTTTTGACGCAATTTTACAAAAAAATGAGATGAAAGACATATGATTTTCATTGGATTTTCTGAATGATATATTTACACAGTTTCAGAAAAGGTATTACTTCAAGCGATTGAAATTCTACTTTTAGCCATTTGGGGAAATATGTGACATCTTCCCCCCCCCCCTTTTTGCAATATTTTATAACAAATAAATGCAGATTGTTGCCATGGATACACCAAAAAGAAATTATTTTTTACCATTTTATATACGGGATATAAAATCTATGGAAGATTCTGATTACATACATATGCCCATATATGACACACACAGTAAGCTTGATATTGCAAGAAAGCAATGAAAAGGGGATGGTAATATTCATAAGGGCAAATTTTAGTATTCTTTCCTAACTGTTTATTGCTACCTTATGGCATACTTACCAAGCTCAGAATTGTATAATTTAAGACTTTTCATGCCACAAATTTATTGATATTTAGATTCTAAATTAACTTCTGAGTAAATTAAGTGTTTAAGATTGACAATATATGTCAATTTTATTGTTTACAGTCCTAAGCAACCAAAATTAGACATTTTGACACAAGGCTTATATTTGTACTCTATCGGCTTAACTCTTGCTTCTGATGGATTGGGCTGCATGTAGTAGTCTAAGTATTGAACGTGTTGGTTTTTTTCTTGCGAATATATATCAAATTATTGTTTTTATCAAGATTTCATGTTACATTTTGGCATATATCAAATGTATAGTTAAATCAGATGTAAGAAATTGATTCCCTATCACCAAGTTTTTTAATCAAGTCTTTGGTATGCAATAAGCATAAAGATTAACATGTTTATGCTTGAAATTGCTAAATTTTATACAATGTTGCATCATCAGAGATCTTATTAAGATATTCAACATTAAAAAACTGACAAAAGAGGTACAGTTTTTAAGATTTGGCTAAAAATTGAGGTAGGAACAAGATTTTACACTTTGACTTGGCACCTTTCTTTAAAATCAGTTTTTGTCGCGTTTCAGTGTCAACTACTAACCTTCATAAAATATTCATTACTCAACCAATTTTCAAAAATAAAAGGCCATTTTACTCGTATTAGCTAGCAGAACTCAGAAAATAAGTTATAAGAGAGAATTTGAAAAAAATATTTACTATTAAGGTAGCAATACACAGTTAGGAGTTTAGTTTCGCATTTTGGCCCCTGTGGATTTTTCAAATAGGAAAGTTATTGTGTAATAAAATTCATTTTTAGACAGATGAGTGCTAATTTAGCCTTCAAAGATGGTTTATAAGTGCATCAAGATTATTTTTTACATGTTTTATGGGCTGTTTTCTGTTTGACAATCCGTATTTTCATAGCTAGACCGGCCATCGGTCCAGAAATTAATGTTCTGTTTACAAACACTCTTTTTCTACACGAAGTTTTTGACGCAATTTTACAAAAAAATGAGATGAAAGACATATGATTTTCATTGGATTTTCTGAATGATATATTTACACAGTTTCAGAAAAGGTATTACTTCAAGCGATTGAAATTCTACTTTTAGCCAAATTATGGGGAAATATGTGACATCTTTCCCCACCCTTTTTGCAATATTTTATAACAAATAAATGCAGATTGTTGCCATGGATACACCAAAAAGAAATTATTTTTTACCATTTTATATACGGGATATAAAATCTATGGAAGATTCTGATTACATACATATGCCCATATATGACACAAACAGTAAGCTTGATATTGCAAGAAAGCAATGAAAAGGGGATGGTAATATTCATAAGGGCAAATTTTAGTATTTTTCCTAACTGTTTATTGCTACCTTATGTTATTACAAATCCGGTAAATAGTCTAATTCGGTAGGACACATTCATGAAAGGGAAGGGGATTGTAGTTACGACGTAAGGAACATATCCGATATCATTTGTGAAACGGTAATTCCATAACGGTCAACCAACTCGTGATGGCGTCCGTTAAATTTACGAAGAGATAATTTCAACTTCACCATTTGGAACTCTTGATTTAATAGCTTCCTTGTGAGCAACAACCCTCTATTAAGAAAATCATGATAGAAATGCAAGCACAGGAATATCGCATCAATTGGGAGATATATATACCGTATGCAGGTGCTGTGGAATGTTGCTACTTAGAAATGGAAAGTTCACAATTGGAAAGCTGAAATCATCTCTTTTGTCATCACAATTGGAAAGCTGAAATCATCTCTTTTGTCATAAAGTTTTGTTTTCAATCGACCCTCAATGTCAATTTATAAATGTAAGTCAAGATATGAGGCCGACTTAACTCTATCTGTTGTGTCCTTTATCTCTAGTCCAATTGAATAGATGCATTCGACATAGTCACCAAATTTTGAAATATTTAGTGAAAGAACATCATCTATATAGCGGAAAGTAGAGTTAAAGGATATTGCTAACTTCTTATCTTTCTTCCTAAGAAGTTCCTGTATGAAGTCAGCCTCATAATAATAAAGAAACAAGTCGGCAAGAAGAGGGGCACAATTAGTTCCCATTGGAATGCCGATAGCCTGTTGAAAAACACGTTCTCCGAACGTTAAAAATATGTTGTCAATCAAAAAATCTTGATAATGTCAATTTTTTGTTTGAATCAGAGTTGGATTTATCCCTTCCCAAGACAAGATACTTGAATCTTTGTTGGCCATTCTTTTTTATGAAACAAAGCAATACCAACTCTTCCAATTTGTCTTTTAGTTTAAAATGTAAAATACTTGTATAAAGTGTAGAAAAGTCAAATGTTGTAATACTATTACAAGATGGAAGAGAGTTAGATTGAATGTACTCTAAAAGATCTTTGGAAATTTTAGGTATCCCCTTCTGATTCACGCCACCTGTAGAATAGGCAGTTTCACAATAACTTTAAAGCCCGTCTTTGATTGCTGATAAAATTGATGTTAATAAATAAGAAAGAGGTTTCGTGGAGTACTTGGGAGACTCAGTGACTAAAACACGCGCATCAAAATATCTAACTGTAGTAAACATTTTGTCGTAAAAAATAAATATACTTTGTAAAGTTTTGTCGAAGTACTAACATGAAGATCCGCAACTGTGAATTTCTCCTAAAGTAGAGACATAAGAAAATTTAGGATCCAATTATGAGTGTATGTGTGATACCTGGTGCAATGTACAGAATCAATTTTCTTTATGCACCAATGTGTGAACTTGATTGAGGAAAACAATATTTCAAGTTAATTTCTTGAACTCTTCAGACATTGGGAAAACTGGTAAACCACTGAAATAGAGAACTCTATAAAGTTTGGCGTGTTCTCTGTAAGGAAACTTTTTTTACTATTCGAGTTCATAATAACAACAGAAATCGTGCTGGTAAAAAGTAATAATAAAACAAGTACATTTCTTTGCTAATGAAAATAACTATATATATGTACAGATAAAAGGGTTTGCTGTTTTACGATATCGCTTATGTAAACAGTGCATGGACATGGCTATTTGTGCATGGTTGGTGTGTATTTGTTTGTCTAATGTACAGTGGCAAATGTTTCATGACCATACAATACAAGTTAATTTTGACTGCATATTTTATCTGGTTTTATCGAAGTTTCAATCTCAATAAAGTTTTTTTTCAATAGAAACAATCATCACGGATTGAAAATTTTTATTATAAATGTTCAAAACAAGACTTTGAAACTCTTTATTTTTGAGTACATGATATAAATTAACCATTCAACAGCTCTCAGTTTTGAAAGTTCGTGTACACTGTTGATAAATGGAAATAACAATGTTCGGAAAAATAGTCTCTCTTTATGGTTAAATTACATTTTTTCAGTTTGAACAGTTATCAAGACTAAATCACAGGAACATTATTCTTTCCAATGAGAGACCTCACTAATGATGACTAATATTTCCTAATTTCCGTGGCACGTGGTGTAACGAGAATTAATTGTCTTCTCACGTAGTAGTTCGAAGGCGTATGAATTTTTTGGGCGGGAAAAAAATTATTGTGTTAAATGATACTGAGGTGTATATATGGTCATTTCTAGCCCTGCTTTGCTTGAGTGAACATCAAATTTTTTAACCTGTACGTTAAGAAACGTTCTTTAAATGTTTTTTTTATATATAAGTATGTTCAAATTAGCATTAAAGTTAAAACTTTTCGTTATATATATAGGTGGTATGGCTATTCAAACGTAATCGGATTTGGTTATTTCAGACTCATTTCTGTCTTCAAATTATTTTTCATTTAGCCGCAGTCTTTTGACTGATAGCAGATTCTTTGTTTTTAAATGTTTTCTTAAATGTTTTTTGAACATTCTTATATCAAGTGCGGTCCAACACTTGGGGTTTCGCCTGGCATCTGGCAAACGGACACAGGTTTCTAAAAGTAGTTTTTCCTGGACGGCCACGAAACATTTAGATATTAGTAGTAGATATTTGAAGTCATTATGATTGCCACAATTTGTTATGTGTATTGATGTGACATGTTTGTACATATTTGTTTAATAAAATTCGGCAGCTCAGAATATACACAAGCAGCAAGCTAGTCGACAAAAAATATGTTTGTGTTTTAGTTGTCTATTGGTAGAAGTGTTGCTATGTTAGGAACATAAGTAGTGGAAGATATTAGCAGGCAAAATCGAGGGAATTGTGCAAATGATGATACAAGCATGAAAATTACCACAAAGTATCATTATCATATACTTTTAAAGAAACAACTGATGGCCATTAAAAAAATCATTTTTTTCAAGATGGCCACCGCCGTTTTCTAAAATGGCTGTTTTTTCAGTTTGAAAATATTGATCTTTTTCTGGAAAACTTTTCGTTTACCTTCTATTAGTGAAAAACAGTTGTCAGGTTTGGTAGCTACCCTCCTTACATGTGAATAATTCACTAGACATGATTATTTGACATATACAGGGTTTGCGCATGCTCGAAAATGTAACAAAATTCATTAAAACATGTTTTAACTATTTAGTATAAAATAAGTGATTTGGGATTTTCAATGATATTATGATTTGGTTTGATAACATTTTTCAAGGTTATGACACAATTTTGCGCATGCGCAAACCATTTATAGACATAATGAGTGATTTGTATGCACTACCAGGGCAAACCGTAGTTCATCTCATTACTCTAAAAAGCAAGTAAGTGTAAGTGATATCACTGTTTAAAAACAAGCCCATTCAGTTGCAAAAAATGATCAGGAATTTGATGGATAAGACGGGAAGTGTGGTTAATACGAGAAAAACATCAATAGTAACGACATATCAGCCACTTTTGGTAATGGATATTCAGTGGGAATTGCCTGATTTGTACAGAGAAGATAAGTTTATCGTCATGTGAGGTGGATTTCACATTGAAATGACTTGTTATAAAATTCTGGGTGATATATTACGTGAAAATAGATGGACATATGTCCTCACTAAAACCATTATTGCAACACCCAGAACGGCATATTCTTGTATGTATGTTCAAATGTAAAAAAAACCTAGGACTAGACACGCGCATCATATAACTCTATGTGTTTTAGCTTGAATGTTATATGTTATATATCGGCTTAAGAAAGCTAAACACAGAATTTATAATCATGTCATGACTCTGTGAAGTTCAATGATTTGATGGACTGGTGTAAGAAAATATAGTCATCTATACCACAGTTCAATTCCTGGCGTTCAATTATAAAATAACACTTCTTATGAATTTGGTAGTATGCTCATTTCATGAGTCAGATTTTGTACAAACAGTCCATATAAAGCATGATACCGTATTCATTTAGGTCTTGATCGTGTAACATATTCTCGATTGCTACCGACCTTCTCCGAGATATGGATTCCCTTCTCTTACGTCACCTACAGGTGGCAATTGATTTTGAAAATGATAATTTCACTGTACGTAAGACCAGGAAATAATTTTCTTATAACACAATTGATCAGACAAAAAACCCAAAATGGGTTTTGATGGCTTCCTGTACGTGATATATCAAATGCGTTTGGTCCTCGTGTAGCTACTCTTCCTTTCATTCATTCAGTGGATGTGACACTAAGGGAATAGATCAGTTTGGATGACATAGGAAGTATTTCAACATGAAAGGGACGTTCGTATTTCTTTGCTGAAGTATAAAGACATATACATGGACATAAAAGAAGCATTTGTTTGCATCATGTATGACAGAACAACATCACTACTTGCTGTTAACGAGGCACGATGTAAATTTTTACCCAGGAAGCAGCGGCATTGTGATGTAGTTTCGCCTACAAGAGTTTGTTTCCGGAGCACATCCAAAGAGCAGCGTATCAAGATGGATAAGTTTGGGCTCAGCCTGATTTATGTACCAATTCATGAACACTCGGGTTGGATGAAAGAAAAAAATCGATGACAGTTGAGAACCTAAAAGGACTTCTTTGGCTGCCTTTAAAGTTGCATCCTCTTGTCGGGAAATTTTTAAATGAGGAGGCGAAAAATCCAGTTGTGTTGGTGACTGTAAATGCTACCGATCTGTCCTTTCTTGTACGAGTTTTGTTATTGACTACTGTCAGATAATTATAAGATAACGAACCTGTCTTTCTAAAAAAACTAGGCATTTAATCTTAACAAAGAATGTGATATCACTTGTTAATTGATGAAAATTATAAAAAAGAAAATACATTTTCAAAAATTTTGCCGCCATTTTGAAACCGGAAATCACACTTTTTTTGTCATTTATGTGTTGTTTTTTCGTACTTAAAGGATTGTAATTTACGCTTAATAAAAACTTACATTGGATTATGTACTATAACACAACTTTCAAGGAATTACAACTGGATATAACGCCATTTGCAAAATGATCGGTGGCCATCTTGAAAAAATGGATTTTTTTTTTTTGGCCAGCACCTCATTTCTTTTAATTATCATTTACTTCACCTTTATACCAAATTCCATGCTTGTATTTCATGCTTGTGTTATTACTTGTTAAGTTGATGAAAATTATAAAAATATTTTTTACGTATTTGCCTCTAATTTGGAACCGGAAACCACTATTTTCTTCATTTATGTGTTGTTTTGTAGTACGAAGGAGATGTTTTTAACGTTTTATCATAACTTACATTTGATTATACATTACACATCTTTCAAGGATTAAAACCCCTTGTAAAATTGCTTGAAAGTAAAAAAAATCGAAATTTTTTACTCTTTTGCCGACATTTTGAAACCGGAAGTCGCCTTAAGTTTCATTAATGTATTGTTTAGTCATTATTTATGAACTTTCATTTGCTTTTTATCAAATCTAACAATGGATTTTACATGTAACACACCTTTCAAAGGATTAACAAATAATGGCTAATTTGTTATGACGCAATTTTCAAAATGTGTGGTGGCCATCTTGAAAAAAAAAAAAAAAAATTTCTGGCCAGCAGCAGATTTTTTATAAGTATCATTTTGTCAACCTTTATACCAAATTTCATGCTTGTATCACGATTTGCACAATTATGTCCATAATATCTCCCACTAAAGGTATAGAGAAGACTTTCATTTCACTTTTATTTGAAAACACACATTGCATTAGTCAAACAAAACTTGCAATTTCGATTGCTTTATATGCAACCCTTATTTCATTGATTTTGTATTTACATTGTGTCATAGATCAAATGTATTTGTGCAGTGTATATTCACATGTTTGTATTAATATTCTTTTGATGAGCTATAAAAAAGAAGATGTGGTATGATTGCCAATGAGACAACTGTCCACAAGAGACCAAAATGGCACAGACATTAACAACTATAGGTCACCGTACGGCCTTCAACAATGAGCAAAGCCCATACCGCATAGTCAGCTATAAAAGGCCCCGATAAGATAATGCAAAACAATTCAAACGAGAAAACTAACGGCCTTAAGCCATTTAAACCATTTCAATTGGTATTTTATTATGTGTTTTTCTATGTTGTGATGTTATTCTACTGTTTCAGGTAAGGGTAAAGGTTGGTTACTATTAAAACGTTTAGACCAGCTGCATTTGTTTGCACCTGTCCTTAGTCGGGAACCTAATGTTCAGTGGTTGTCGTTTGTTGGTGTGGTTCATACGTGTTTCTCGTTTCTCTTCTTTTTTAAATTTTTTATATAGGAACAAAAAGGAGTGACTCAGCCAAGATTGGACAGAAAACAAACTAAGACCTGTAAGGCATCTTTGTATTAGAGTTTTTCTATTGAAGGTACCATATCTGAATTTTTGTAACCAGACGTTATATTTTTCTTTAAATTTAATTAAATTGTTTTATTATCAAACAACAGTTACATGTTTAATTAATCAGTACTGGAATTAAAGCATCTCACTCTTCCAGAGCACTGAAATTATAGGGATTTTTAAGTGGTTCCTTTTTCTTTATTATTAGTTTTCTGAGAAGTTATTTGTCTGTTTTGTTCTTTTCCTTTTTGCTTTTTATCTGACTATCTTCAACTTATGGATTTAGATCTCCTCTTGGTATCTTTTAAATTTTACAACTTTATATGTGAATATGTCACCGAATATATAACGGTATTTCTCAGCCGCGGGAGTTTTAGACTAAACTCCAATGTGACATTGGAAATAACTATTCATTACAGTAATACCCTTATATACTTATGGAAAAAGTAAAATCACGAAATAATACTCAACTCCGATGAAACACAAGGCGGAGAGTCCCTAATCAAATAGCAAAATCAAAAGCTAAATGGAAATGACAGGAACTACATGTAGTGTAAAAATGTCTGCTCTTTTAAACACCCTTAACATAAAAACAGTGTGTCGACTTGGAGGACTCGATTCAACAAAGATACATCAAGAAATCAGTGAGCAGTGAGTTAATTCAAATAATAAAATGAAATCATATTCATTTTTTTTATGTATATATCCAGTCTTGTGTACTGTGATGATCAGCGTCACATTAAAATCTAAAACAAAAGGAATTCAGAAATTATTGCGTGCATCTATTATTGCTATTTTTCCAAAATGGACACAGTTCGGATTAGAAGCTTTTCGTCATACACTGTTTCAGTTCTTTTAAATCATTGGCTATAACTATTTTCATTTATTTTAATTTGTAATAGTTAATAACATATATGATAACATCAACACTATTCGTAAATAAATATTTCAGGCTTTAAATTAAACACTCATCATTAAACATTCTGTATCTAATAAATTCTTAATGCATCAAATGAAGCGGAAATCAAAAGAACTTAAATCACAGTGCGTTTATCTTACCATTTTACAGTTATTTCATAAACAGTTGTTATAGTCAAAGGGTCAACACCGATTTGTGAATTTTGCTTAAATTTTGAAATAAAGAAAATATTGAAATTATGAAGGGTGAACACTTCTTTCAACACTCATTTTGCTTGTACATATGTGTATACAGCAAAGTGCAATACTTACTATCATAAGATAACTGTTTAGTTGTTTCTGTTAAGCAATGCAATGGCAACGAACAAACCTCCAACTAAAATTAGAAAATGAAGAAAGAATGTTAAAAGTGTTTTTACCATGTTTTCTTGTCTGTTAAATATTGTGTATTTGTTTCTTAAAACATTATCAAAAATGTAAACCTTGTTTGTAGCTGGCTTGCGTCTATTTCATGGGTTAGTTCCTGCTTTATCAAGCAAAAAAGTAAAGCTCGGGAGCAAGTCTGTCAATCGGTGGTTCATACGGTAAAAAAAATTAGAAAGTGTCTTTCTTTTGGTAGGAATACTTGTTTCTCTAGTAGATTTACAGTCTTATAGTAACACAGCTTTGTTCGATTGCTGTGAGGTTCTTGTTATATTTCTGTTGTATTTTTCTTGTCAGCAAAAACGTTATCAAATAATTGTTTGTGCTGCTGTCCATGACTATATTGATGACTACTGAATACTTGCAGTAGAAGTACAAGTTAATTATCATGCAGCGTGTTTGTAATTTTTATTTTACGCGTTTTTGTGCTTGAATCTATTATTCATCATGTTTCGTGCGAATAGGTACACACGTAACATGTAAGCTATTTTGTAATTTTAAGTCCAACAAGAAACGGATATTTCATTATCTGTTCTTATATGACACTCTTTAACATTACTTACCGAGAGCAAGAGAAGTACCTTCTCCTCCAAAGATACCAGTGGAACCAGCTGGATTGTACTGAGCAGCAGAACCATATCCATATGAAGGAGCACCATATGGAATTGGTTGGGGCATGTAAATTGTAGTTTCATCAATGTAACCTCCCTTTTTGCCATATCCGGAATATCCCTTGTTGCCGTAACCAGAGTAACCACTGTTTCCGCCGTAACCCGAGTAACCACTTATTCCACCGTAACCCTTTTTGCCATATCCAGAGTAACCACCATAGCTACTGTGACCTACGCCATATCCTGTTTTGCCGTATCCTCCATTTCCACCATAACTCCCTCCATAACTCCCTCCATAACTTCCGCCATATGTTCCAGGATGTCCGTAATTTCCTGCACCGCCATAATAGTTATCAGCGAGAATGCCGGTAATGCCACAAAGACATATTGTTATTGCAAGTGTGCTGATTGCAAGTTTCATGCTACAATATAAGATTGAAATCCAATTCACAAGTAGTAAACATCGCTTAAAGCTAGAATTTCACACTTCATGTTTTAAAATAGATTTACAGCTAATTTTCTAATGCATGTAGAACAAAACCTTGGTTAGCTTGCTTGCATTGTTTGTATATTGTACAATCATTAGGATATTAGGATAACGCCAAATTAAATTCAAATATGATATATACAGGTTAAACAATGCTTGCCTATATAAATTGTTTATAAAGATGTCAATCTTATTTACAAAGCTTGTATAAACAATTACACAAACAAAGCAAGCAAGCCAACCAAAGTTTTACTTTGCAAGCATTAGGAAATCAGCTGTAAATGTGTTAAATTTTATTTATTTGAATGACATTTAAGGATGTTCGCTCCTGTTTCAAAATAACAACCGTTTTAAAAGACTGGCAAGTTCTATAAATTAACAGTATAAATAAATAATAAATATAATAATAAATAATAAATATATTTTTTTTTATTATTGTGTTGCATACTTATTGAACATTATACAATAAAAATATATATTAACCATTTTTAGATGGTGACGTTCCCTTGTCACCATCTTACGGTGTTTATATATCTCAACTTGTACGATTCGCTCGTGTATGTAACAATGTTTTGGATTTTAACGAGAGATATTTATGTATTACTGAAAAATTATTACACCAGGGTTTTCGATATCACAAACTAGTCAAAACATTTACAAAATTTTATCATCGGTATAAGGACATCATTCGTAAATATAGCTCAACATGCAGACTTCTTATACGTTCAGGTATTTCACATCCAATTTTTTATGGAAATATTCTTTATAAAGCACAAAGGTGTCAGTATTCACCTCAAAAACTAACAAAACCTTTGAATAGACTTATTAAGAAGGGATATAGTTACGATACTGTTGTCAGGTCATTAAAGATTGCATATTTTGGCGTTAATATTGATTCACTTATAGGGTCTTTGCATCGGAACTAAACACATTTATTCAAAAACCAGTTGTTGGCATGACACGGGTTATGTTCTTCTCATATATGTTATGATGGTATGATACTAAACCCCTAACGGGAAGGATTGTGCCTGATGTTCATATGATGAAATCATAATCTTTCAGTCAGTTTAATTGAAGTCTGGAGCTGGCATGTCAGTTAACTGCTAGTAGTCTGTTGTTATTTATGTATTATTGTCATTTTGTTTATTTTCTTTGGCTACATCTTCTGACATCAGACTCGGACTTCTCTTGAACTGAATTTTAATGTGCGTATTGTTATGCGTTTACTTTTCTACATTGGCTAGAGGTATAGGGGGAGGGTTGAGATCTCACAAACATGTTTAACCCCGCCGCATTTTTGCGCCTGTCCCAAGTCAGGAGCCTCTGCCCTTTGTTAGTCTTGTATTATTTTAATTTTAGTTTATTGTGTACAATTTGGAAATTAGTATGGCGTTCATTATCACTGAACTAGTATATATTTGTTTAGGGGCCAGTTGAAGGACGCCTCCGGGTGCGGGAATTTCTCGCTACATTGAAGACCGGTTGGTGACCTTCTGCTGTTGTTTTTTTCTATGGTCGGGTTGTTGTCTCTTTGGCACATTCCCCATTTCCATTCTCAATTTTATTAAAACAATCAGTACCCAGCCATAATATTGACTTATGAGACACACATCTACAAAACATTTCACATTTAAATATATGTAAATATAACATTTCCTAGAATTTGATTGTTGTTCAATTTCAAAAAGATTTATCGTTTAAATAATTACAAATTCAATTAAGAAATCATTTAATAAATTAAAAAGAAAAATTATATAGCTAAAAAAGTTACTATTCATTTCATTTAAATATCACATGCCTTTACAAATAGTAAAATTTAAAGGTTACTAAAACTATAAAAATTAGTATCTCAAACTAAAAATAACTTTCGTCTCATAAAAAAGTTAGAAAATATAAATAGGTAAGCGGAAGAAGGGATCCCGTAGACCGCCCTACGTCACGATTCATGAATTATGCATATTCTATTTATAGGCTATTTTTAAACGATTCGGAAAATACTAATGCTAAAAATAGAATTTTCTTAACATGTAAAACTATCTTTAAAAAAACGATCTTTCATGGAGAGTGGTAAAGGGTTATTTTCGTGGAAAGTGATCGCGTTTTTTTATTTCACGTTCAACGTGTTTTTGCTTTTTTATTACACGTTCAGTCGTGCAACACAGCTAGGTTTTCAACATGTTCTGCTTATGTAATTTTTATACGTGCTTCGGGATTCAAATGCTTTTTTTGCGTGCTCAGTATTTTTCAAAAAAAAATCAAACACCAGACAGGGATCGTCAACATGGTCAAGAACGAAATTGATTTATGTTTAAACATATTTATTTATAGTGGATTGGGAAACAAGTTTTGCAACTTATATTAATCCCTTTCCACTTTGCGGGTGCGAGTTCTGCCTTGTAGAGGCATAAGCCTACTCTTTTTCGAAATCTAAAAGGGTGTCTTTAACGTCCAAGAGATATGGCTCTCTCTTAACACGGGTCAGCCATTTATCGTCCCCTTCCGACGGACTATCATCGTTTCCTCAAGACCATACTCGCAAATGGTGTCGAGGGAGAGCCGAAAATTGAATTTCTGAAATTTTCATCCAAAACGGGAATCGAACCAGGAACCTTAGTGTTAGTAGTCCGATGCACTAATCAAAACACCACGGCTCTCTACAAATTGATTTAATTTTGTTTCCGTGATAATAAATGATAAGGCGGTAAGGCCAATGATGTTGTTCCTTTATTTGCATTTTAAAAGTTCAGAATATCTTTATATACTTTTTTAAAAGCTGTAAATTATTTATATCATAAATGTGTACACACTTAATAGGGAATATTAAGTAAAACAGAGAGTTCATATATACAAGAGGACAGTGACTCAGTCACAAAAGGTTCACCTTAAAGTCTTTATTTTTCGTGCAACGTTCATGACAGAAATTATTTCACGTTCAACGTGAAATGGTGTCTTTTAAAATAGGAAAATGTTCCGCATTACAGTAGCATATATCATTGTGCCCTCATTAAGCAAATACATATTCCTTTTTAAGATATATATGATATTTCACATATATATGACACACAGTAGTGGTGCCTTAATTATGTTGTAAAGACTTGCAAATGTCCCATGCACGTGATCCCATGGCTTTGAATATACTATGGAGTTAATATTTTTATTATCTGCTTAATAGAGTACTTTGATGTAGGCAAATTGAAAAAAAACATATAGCTTACACGTTCTTAGACACGAGACATTTCCTTTACGGGATGTGAGGGGGTGGTGCTAGTTTTGGTGGGGTGGGGGTGCTGGTCTTCGTTTCCCCTGTTAATTGTTTATAATGAAGCTACATATACATGTTCTATTAGGGCGTTCTACAGGATCTTCTGGGCGGTCTACATGATCCCCTGTTGTCTGAACCTTATATTTCTACTATAGAACGTTCTTTAGGATCTCCTTTATTGTTTGTTTATCATGTATGTACTAGAGGACGTTCTACAGGATCACCTGGGCAGTCTATAGGATCCCCTGTTGTCTGAACATTATATATAAACTATAGAACGTTCTATAGGACACCCTATTGTTTGTCTTTGATGTATCTACTAGAGGACTTTCTATGGGATCCCTTGGTCGGTCTGTGTGATCCCCTGCTTTTTCAACATTATATATCTACTACAAGACGTTCTACAGGATCCCCTGTTGTTTGTTTTTCAAGTTTATACTATAAGGCGTTCTACAGGATTCCCTGGTCGGTCTACGGCTCCCTGTTTTCTCAATATAATATATCTACTATTAGACGTTCTATAGGATCCCCTATTGTTTTTTAATCAAGTATATACTAAAGGGCGTTCTACAGGATCCCCTGGGCGGTCTTCAGGATCCCGTGTTGTCTTTACATTAAATATGTACTAAATGGCGTTGTATATGTAAGACCCCCTGTTGATTGTTTTTCATGTTTATACAATAGGGCTTTCTATATGATCCCTTGGGCGGTCTGCAGGAATCTTTGTTTTTCAACATAATATATGTACTGTAGGACGTTCTGTTGATTGTTTTTCATGTTTATACTAAAGGGCGTTCTACAGGATACCATGGGCGGTCTACAGGATCCATTGTTGTCTTTACATTATATATGTACTATAGGACGTTCTATAGGATCCCTATATTGTTTGTTTATTATTTATATACTAAAGGGCGTTCTACCAACAACAACAACAACAACAATTTTTATTTGTCAATCAAGACGCCCCGAAGAGCAGTACAATTATAGTTTAAATTAAAGTGTACAAATAATTGTGGTGATTTTTTTCATTGAAGTTACAATACATGACAATAAAACTAAAACTATATTATATAAGAGAAGGGAGACAACAAACACAGTATATATTCTCAAAGATAATGAGTGAGTGAACACAATCAGTACCGTTTTATAATTAGAAGAGCTGTGGACTACTCATGTGTAATACTTAGTTTTACTCTTCTAGTCTTTATTAAACTATCTATTAATTTAATCATTATGTTATTAACAAATGGATCTTCATTTGACATCAACCATACAAATTTAGATTGGTCATTTAAAGTTTTAAAATTAGTAAATTTAGAGGATAAATTTAAAATAAAACTGGACCTTTCAGTTTTAAGTAATGGACATTGAAGAAGAAAATGAATTTCGTCCTCAACAATGTCATTATTACATAATTTACAAAATCTTTTATCCGGGGGTATTCCTTTATGTCTTTCCTTTATTATTTCAAGTTCATGGGCACTAATTCTAAATTTGGTTAACTCATTTAATGTTTTACAATTATTTAACAATAAATATTTTTCAAGGCCTATATTATTTTTAAATAGTCTATAGGTCCTTAATTTATTTCCTTGCACCATGCCAGGTTTGTCATTATTTAGTTGGTTAAGCCAAATTTCATCATATTTAATTCGGAGTTTTTTTAATGATAATTAACTTTATATGAGATTTGTGATTTAACAAATATTCTGGGGTTAAATTAAGATATTTAAATAATGAATAAATGCTTCCCAACCAATTGTCTTTATATGTTTTAGATAAAATTTTGGACTCTTCAAATGCTTCTTTATTGAGAGAGTTCTTTTGTTCTGTAAGTCTGAGCCAAAATTAAGTCATATTAAGTATAACCTCAAGAGATAGGGGGTAGCGCCCCAACTCTCCCATCACTGCTAGGTTTGTTGATCTTCTAGGTACCTGTAGAGAATATTTACAAAATTTAACATGTAATTTTTCGATAACTAGATCTTTGCACATTTGGAAAAAATAGTTGTCTCCTTTAGATTGTAACTTATTTGGAGAGAATTGGCCCCAAATTTCTGAGCCATATAACAAAATTGGCTTCAGTATGTGGTCAAAAAGATGTAAAGGTGTTTTAATATTAAGTTTAAAATGGGTGAAAAATCTTTTTAATTTAAAAAAGGCTTTTAATGCTTTATTATAAAGATTAAACTTACCATCTGTAAATCTGCCAGATACAGTGAATATCATGCCAAGATAATTATATTTTTTCTCATTATAAATAAGCTGACCATTAAATGTGAATTTTTCCTTTGATATTCTTCCTGTGTTATTAAAAATTAATACTTTTGTTTTTTTCATGTTAATTTCTAGTCCCCATTTATTACAATCATCCATTAAATTATCTAAACAATTTTGTAATCCAGATGAAGTTTCAGAAATCATAATGAGGTCATCTGCATACATTAAACAGTTAAGGCTACTGTTGTTTAGTAAAACTGGGCAACAGCTAGAATCAAATATTTCAGGTAAATCATTTATGAAAAGTTTAAACAATGATCCCCTGGGCGGTCTACAGGATGCCCTGTTGATTGTTTTTTATGTTTATACTATAAGGCGTTCTACAGGATCCACTAGGCGGTCTACAGGATCCCCATTTGTTTAAAAATATATATCTACTATAAGACGTTCTTAAGTATCCCCTGTTGTTTCTTTTTCATTTATATACTATAAGGCGTTCTACAGGATCCCTAGGGCGGTCTAAAGGATGCCCTGTTTTCTCAACATAACATATCTATTATAAAACGTTCTATAGGATCCCCTATTGTTTGTTAATCATGTTTATACTAAAGGGCGTTCTACAGGATCCCTTGGGCGGTCTACAGGATACCCTGTTGTCTTTACATTATATTTGTACTAAATGGCGTTCTATAAGATCCCCTGTTGATTGTTTTTCATGTTTATACTATAGGGCTTTCTAGATGATCCCTTGGGCGGTCTGCGGGAAACTTTGGGTGGTCTGCAGGAATCTTTGTTTTTCAACATAATATATGTACTATAGGACGTTCTTTAAGACCCCCTGTTGATTGTTTTTCATGTTTATACTATAGGGCGTTCTAAAGGATCACCTGTTGTCTTTACATTATATATGTACTAAATGGCGTTCTATAAGACCCCCTGTTGATTGTTTGTCATGTTCATACTATAGGGCTTTCTATATGATCCCTTGGGCGGTCTGCAGGAAACTTTGGGCGGTCTGCAGGAATCTGTGTTTTACAACATAATATATGTACTATAGGACGTTCTGTTGATTGTTTTTCATGTTTATACTACAGGTCGTTTTTCAGGATACCATGGGCGGTCTACATGATCCCCTGTTGTATTTACATTATATATCTACTATAGGACGTTCTATAGGATCCCTATAGTGTTTGTTTATTATTTATATACTAAAGGGCGTTCTACCGGATCCCCTGGGCGGTCTACATGATGCACTATTGATTGTCTTTTTATGTTTATACTATAGGTCGTTCTAAGGATCCACTAGACAGTCTACAGGATCCCCATTTGTTTCAAAATATATATCTACTATAAGACGTTCTAAAGTATCCCCTGTTGTTTGTTTTTCATTTATATACTATAGGGCGTTCTACAGGATCCCCTGTTTTCGCAACATAATATATCTACTATAAGACGTTCTATAGGATCCCCTATTGTTTGTTAATCAAGTATATACTAAAGGGCGATCTACAGGATCCCCTGGGCGGTGTTCAGGATCCCGTGTTGTCTTTACATTATTTATGTACTAAATGGTGTTGTATATGTAAGACCCCCTGTTGATTGTTTTTCATGTTTATACAATAGGGCTTTCTATATGATCCATTGGGCGGTCTGCAGGAATCTCTGTTTTTCAACATAATATATGTACTGTAGGACGTTCTGTTGATTGTTTTTCATGTTTATACTAAAGGGCGTTCTACAGGATACCATGGGCGGTCTACATGATCCCCTGTTGTATTTACATTATATATCTACTATAGGACGTTCTATAGGATCCCTATATTGTTTGTTTATTATTTATATACTAAAGGGCGTTCTACCGGATCCCCTGGGCGGTCTACAGGATGCCCTGTTGATTGTTTTTTATGTTTATACTATAGGGCGTACTACAGGATCCACTAGGTGGTCTACAGGATCCCCATTTGTTTAAAAATATATATCTACTATAAGACGTTCTTAAGTATCCCCTGTTGTTTCTTTTTCATTTATATACTATAGTGCGTTCTACAGGATCCCTAGGGCGGTCTACATGATGCCCTGTTTTCTCAACATAACATATCTATTATAAAACGTTCTATAGGATCCCCTATTGTTTGTTAATCATGTATATACTAAAGGGCGTTCTACAGGATCCCTTGGGCGGTCTACAGGATACCCTGTTGTCTTTACATTATATATGTACTAAATGGCGTTCTATAAGATCCCCTGTTGATTGTTTTTCATGTTTATATTATAGGGCTTTCTAGATGATCCCTTGGGTGGTCTGCTGGAAACATTGGGTGGTCTGCAGGAATCTTTGTTTTTCAACATAATATATGTGCTATAGGACGTTCTTTAAGACCCCCTGTTGATTGTTTTTCATGTTCACAATATAGGGAATTCTATATGATCCCTTGGGCGGTCTGCAGGAAACTTTGGGCGGTCTGCAGGAATCTTTGTTTTTCAACATAATATATGTACTATAGGACGTTCTGTTGATTGTTTTCCATGTTTATACTACAGGGCGTTCTACAGGATACCATGGACGGTCTACATGATCCATTGTTGTCTTTACATTATATATGTACTATAGGACGTTCTATAGGATCCCTATATTGTTTGTTTATTATTCATATACTAAAGGGCGTTCTATCGGATCCCCTGGGCGGTCTCCAGGATGCCCTGTTGATTGTTTTTTATGTTTATACTATAGGGCGTTCTACAGGATCCCCATTTGTTTAAAATTATATATCTACTATAAGACGTTCTAAAGTATCCCCTATTGTTTGTTAATCATGTATATACTAAAGGGCGTTCTACATGATCCCTTGGGCGGTCTACAGAATACCCTGTTGTCTTTACATTATATATGTACTAAATGGCGTTCTATAAGACCCCCTGTTGATTGGTTTTTATGTTTATACTATAGGGCTTTCTATATGATCCCTTGGGCGGTCTGCAGGAAACTTTGTTTTTCAACATACTATATGTACTATAGGACGTTCTGTTGATTGTTTTTCATGTTTATACTAAAGGGCGTTCTTCAGGATACCATGGGCGGTCTACAGGATCCATTGTTGTCTTTACATTATATATCTACTATAGGACGTTCTATAGGATCCCTATATTGTTTGTTTATTATTTATATACTAAAGGGCGTTCTATCGGATCCCCTGGGCGGTCTACAGGATGCCCTGTTGATTGTTTTTTATGTTTATACTATGGGGCGTTCTACAGGATCCACTGGGCGGTCTACAGGATCCCCATTTGTTTAAAAATATATATCTACTATAAGACGTTCTTAAGTATCCCCTATTGTTTGTTAATCATGTAGATACTAAAGGGCGTTCTACAGGATCCCTTGGGCGGTCTACAGAATACCCTGTTGTCTTTACATTATATATGTACTATAGGATGTTCTATAAGACCCCCTGTTGTTTGTTTTTCATGTTTATACTATAGGGCATTCTAAAGGATCCCCTAGGCAGTCTTCAGGATCCCCTTTTGTCTGAACATTATATATCTACTATAGGACGTTCTATAGGATCCCCTATATTGTTTGTTTATTATTTAAATACTAAAGGGCGTTCTACCGGATCCCCTGGGCGGTCTACAGGATGCCCTGTTGATTGGTTGTTTTATGTTTATACTATTGGGCGTTCTGAAGGATACCCTTGGCGGTCTACAGAATCCCCTTTTGTTAAAAAATTATGTATCTGAGATAGGAATTTCAATAGGTTCCCCTGTTCTTTGTTTTTCATATTTATACTATAGGGCGTTGTTAAGGATCCCCGTGGCGGTCTACAGAATCCCCTTTTGTCTGAACATTATACATCTACGATAGGACGTTCTATAGGATCCCCTATATTGTTTGTTTATTATTTATATACTAAAGGGCGTTGTACCGAATCCCCTGGGAGGTCTACAGAATGCCCTGTTGATTTTTTTTTTATGTTTATACTATTTGGCGTTCTAAAGGATACCCTGGGCGGTCTACAGAATCCCCTTTTTTTTAAATATGCATCTGAGATAGGCTTTCTATAGGATCCCTTGGTTGGTCTACAGGATCTTCTCTTTTCTCAACATTATTTATCTACTATAAGACGTTCTATAGGGTCCCCTGTTCTTTGTTTATTATGTATATATTATAGGGCGTTTATGATCCCTTGGGCGGTCTGCAGGATCCCCTGTTTTCTCAATATTATATATCTATCATAGGACGTTCTATAGGATCCCCTGTTGATTGTTTTTCATGTTTATACTATAGGACGTTCTACAGGATCTCCTGTTGTCTGAGCATTATATATTCTTCAAGATCCCCTGTTTGATTTGTATGCATCTAGGATAGGACCTTCTATAGGTTCCTCTGTTCTTTTAAACATGTATCTACTTTACGTATATACTAGAGGGCGTTTTATAGGATCCCCTGTTGTTTAATAGTCGTGTATCTGCATGCTGTAGGGCGTTCTATAGGATCTCCGGGGCGGTCTATAGAATCACCTGCTGTTTGTTCGATCATTATGTTTCTAGTATAAGACGTTCTTTAAGATCCTCTGGGCCGTCTATATGTTCCCCTGTTGGTTGTTCATCGTGCATCAATAACAGGGCGTTCTATAGGATCCCTTGTTGTTTAATAATTGTGCATCTGCTATAGGGCTTTCTATAGGATATCCGGTCGGCCTATAAGATCCCCTTTTGTTTTATAATCGTGAATCTACTATAGGGCGTTCTATAGAATCCTTGGGTCGTTCTAAAGGACCCCCTGTTGTTTGTTCACCATTTTTTTTAGAGGGTGTTCGATATAATCCAACGGTCGATCTAAGGGAGCCCCTGTTGTTTGTTCATCATGTATCTATTAGAGGGCATTCTATAGGATCCCCGGGACTGTCTATAGGATCCCGTTGTTGGTTAATCATGTATCTACTAGAGAACGTTCTATATGATCCCCTGTTGGGTCTATATTATCACTTCTTGTTTAATAATCGTGTAGCTGAAATACGGTGTTATATAGGATCCCGGGGCGGTCTATAGGATCCCCTGGTTATTTTTTTCATTATGTTTCCAGTATAATGCGTTCTATAAGATTCTTTTGACCGTTAATAAGTTCCCCTGTTCGTTGTGCATCATGTATCCATTACAGGGCGTTTTATATGATCCCCTGGGCGGTCTATAGGACCCCCTATTGTTTAATATTTGTGTATCTGCTAGATGTATCCACTTGAAGGTGTCCTATTTAGGATCTCCTATTGTTGAATAAGCATGTATCTGCTATAGGGCGTTCTATAGGATCCCCGGGGCGGTCTATAGGATCCCCTGTTGGTTGTTCATCATGTTTCTATAATAGGGCGTTCTATAGGATTCCCTGGGTGGTCTATATGATCCCGTATTGTTTAATAATCGTGCATCTGCTACAGGGCGTTCTTTAAGATCCCCGGGTCGGTCTATAGAATCTCTAGGTCGGTCTATAGGAGCCCTGTTGTTTGTTCATAATGTATCTATTGGAGGGCATTCTACAGGATCCCCTGGGCGGTCTATAGAATTCCCTGTGGTTTAATAATTGTGTATCTGTTATAGGGTGTTCTACGGGATCCCGTTGTTTGGTAATCACGTATCTACTAGGGAGCGTTCTATGGGATCCCCTGTTGGGTCTATAGGATCACCTGTTGTGCAATATTCGTGTATCTGCTATAGGGCGTTCTATAGGATTCCCATGGAGGTCCATAGGATCCCCTGTTCGTTGTTCATGTATCTATAACAGGGTGTTCTATACGATACCCTGGGCGGTTTATAGGATCCCCGGGTCGGTCTTAGGATCCCCTCTTGTTTAATAATCGTGCATCTGCTATAGAACGTTCTTTGTCATCCCTTTCAAAGGGGGCATATTGTTATTGTTCGTTTCTTTTTTTTTTTTTCATTTCGTTTATAATATATCTTCTTAAGTGTATAATATATCTTATTGAATTAATAAGATATCTTATAAAGTATATAAGCTATCTTTTAAAGTTGATAAGATATCTTATAAAGAGTAAATTATATAAGATATCTTATATATTATATATTATATGAGATCCCTTGTATAGTATATTAGATATCTCATATATTATATATGAGAGAGATTTTATATATCATTTGAAATATCTGATATATTATATGAGCTATCTTGAAGTTAGAATAAATAGTAAAACGGCTTGCCATATATACTCATTGAATATATTATCATTAATAGACAGTACATCATCAATATATCGGAAAGGGATATTAAAAGACGGGTCAATTTCTTTTCTCCTGTCTGTACAAATCCATAAGAATACGAAAACAAATAGAATTGGCATTGCGAGCAAAGGCGGATGTCATACTGTTGTCAAGTTTCCAGAAGACCTTGCCATTGCTAGGTTACCGTCAGCAATTTTGAAATAAAATTTATACTAAAAAAACACAACTACCTACTGCTAGGTACATGTAGTTCTGAGGATCATACAAATTGTTGACACCTACTTTGTATATTGAATATCATGGTTCTATGCTCAGGAATACTAGAATTATATACAAAAAACATAAAAAAAATACTGTTGACCAGTGTTTATAGTAATCGAGACCATCTTGGACCATCCGCTAATTAAAAAGCACAACTTTATATAATGGTTTACATTATGCCATAATTCCATAAAGATGAATGTGTCTATCCTTTTCCGAGAACTTGTCGGGACAATAAAATTATGGGGAAAAAGAAAAGAAAAAGAAAAAAAAAGACAACCAATAACAATATGCCCCCTCGACCTTTGAAAGGGATAACATAGAACGCCCTATAGCAGATGCAAGGTTATTAAACAATAGGGGATCATATAGACAGACCCGGGGGTCCTATAGAACGCACTATAGAATATGTGTGATTATTAAACAAAAGGGGATAATATAGACCGCCAAGGTATAAACAATAGGGGATCCTATAGAACGCACTATAGAATATGCGCGATTATTAAACAAAAGGGGCTCCTATAGACCGCCCAGGGGATCGTATAGAACAACCTGTTATAGATACATGATGAACAAACAACAGGGGATCCTATAAACCGCCCAGGGGATCGTATAGAACAACCTGTTATAGATACATGATGAACAACCAATAGGGTATCCTATAAACCGCCCAGGGGATCGTAAAGAACAACCTGTTATAGATACATTAGTATATACATAATAAACAAACAAAATATGGGATCCTATAAAACGTTCTATAGTAGATATATAATGTTCAGACAAAAGAGGATACTGTAGAACGCCCTTTAAAATAAACACTAACAACACCAACAGGGGACCCTATAGAACGTCCTATTTTAGATATATAACGTTGAGAAAACAGGAGATCCTGCAGACCACACAAGGGATCATAAAAGCCTTATAGTATATACATGAAAAACAAACTACAGGGGGACATATAGAATTTCCTTTCTCAAATGCATAATTTTTAACAAAAAAGGATCCTGTACACCGCCCTGGGGATCCTGTAGAACGACCTATAGTATAAACATGAAAAACAATCAATTGGGGGTCTTATAGAACGTCCTAAAAGTATATATATAATGTTCAGACAACAGGGGATCGTGTAGACCGCCCAGTGAATGAACAACAAACAACAGGGGATCCTATAGAACGTCTTATAGTAGATAAATGATGTTGAAAAAACAGGGGATCCTGCAGACCGCCCAGGGGATACTGTAGAACGCCCTATAGTATAGACCTTAAAAACAATCAAATGGGGGTATTATGAACGTCCTATAGTAGATATGTAATGTTAAGACAACAGTGGGTCCTGTAGAACGCCCTATAGTATATACTTAAAAAAATAAACAACAGGGGATCCTATAGAACGTCTTATAGTAGATAAATAATGTTGAGAAAACAGGGGATCCTGCAGACCGCCCAGGGGATACTGTAGAACGCCCTATAGTATACACTTGAAAAACAAACAACAGGGGATCCTATAGAATGTCTTACAGTAGATAAATAATGTTGAGAAAACAGGGGATACTGTAGAACGGCCTATAGTATAAACATGAACAACAAACAACAGGGAATCATATAGAACGTCTTATAGTAGATAAATTATGTTGAGAAAACAGGGGATCCTGCAGACCGCCCAGGGGATACTGTAGAACGCCCTATAGTATAGACTTGAAAAACAATCAAATGGGGGTCTTATGAACGTCCTATAGTAGATATATGATGTTAAGACAACAGGGGGTCCTGTAGAACGCCCTATAGTATATACTTGAAAAATAAACAACAGGGGATCCTATAGAACGTCTTATAGTAGATAAGTAATGTTGAGAAAACTGGGGATCCTGCAGACCGCCCAGGGGATACTGACGAACGCCCTATAGTATAAACATGAACAACAAACAACAGGGGATCCTATAGAACGTCTTATAGTAGATAAAAAATGTTGAGAAAACAGGGGATCCTGCACACCGCCCAGGGGATACTGTAGAACGCCCTATAGTATACACTTGAAAAACAAACAACAGGGGATGCTATAAAAAGTCTTACAGTAGATAAATAATGTTGAGAAAACAGGGGATCCTGCAGACCGCCCAGGGGATACTGTAGAACGCCCTATAGTATAAACATGAACAACAAACAACAGGGGTCCCTATAGAACGTCCTATAGTAGATATATAATGTTGAGAAAACAGGGGATCCTGTAGGCCGCCTAGGGGATCCTGTAAAACGCCCTATAGTATACACTTGTAAAACAAACAACAGGGGATCCTGTAGAACGTCCTATAGTAGATATATAATGTTGAGAAAACAGGGTATCCTGTAGATCGCTCAGGTATTCTGTAGAACGCCCTATAGTATATACATGAACAACAAACAACATGGGATCCTGTAGAACGTCTTATAGTAAACAATAATGTTGAGAAAGCAGGGGATCCCACAGACCGTCCAAGGGATCCCGTAGAACGCCTTATAGTATATACTTGAAAAATAAACAACAGGGGATCCTATAGAACGTCTTATAGTATAGACATGAAAAACAAAAACCAGGGTCCCTATTGTTTGTTTATCGTGTATATAACTGTAGAGCGTCCCCTTTAGTATGTATATAATGTTCAGACAACAGGAAATCCTGTAGAACGCCCTTTAGTATATACATAATAAACAAACAATATATGGGATCCTATAAAACGTTCTATAGTAGATATATAATGTTCAGACAAAAGAGGATACTGTAGAACGCCCTATAAAATAAACTCGAACAACACCAACAGGGGACCCTATAGAACGTCCTATTTTTGTTTATTCTTTAGTTTTCTATGTTGTGTCATGTGTACTATTGTTTTTCTGTTTGTCTTTTTCATTTTTAGCCATGGCGTTGTCAGTTTGTTTTAGATTTATGAGTTTGACTGTCCCTTTGGTATCTTTCGTCTCTCTTTTAGATATATAACGTTGAGAAAACAGGAGATCCTGAAGACCGCCCAAGGGATCATAAAAGCCTTATAGTATATACATGAAAAACAAACTACAGGGGGACCTATAGAATTTCCTTTCTCAGATGCATAATTTTTAACAAAAGAGGATCCCGTAGACCGCCCTGGTGATCCTGTAGAACGACCTATAGTATGAACATGAAAAACAATCAATAGGGGGTCTTATAGAACGTCCTTCAGTTTATATATAATGTTAAGACAACAGGGGATCGTGTAGACCGCCCAGTGAATGAACAACAAACAACAGGAGATCCTATAGAACGTCTTATAGTAGATAATAATGTTGAGAAAACAGGGGATCCTGCAGACCGCCATGGGGATACTGTTGAACGCCCTATAGTATAAACCTGAACAACAAACAACAGGGGATCATATAGAACGTCATATAGTAGATATATAATGTTGAGAAAACAGAGGATTCTGTAGAACGCCCTTTAGTATATACATAATAAACAAACAATATATGGGATCCTATAAAACGTTCTATAGTAGATATATAATGTTCAGACAAAAGATGATACTGTAAAACGCCCTATAAAATAAACACGAACAACACCAACAGGGGACCCTATAGAACGTCCTATTTTTGTTTATTCTTTATTTTCTATGTTGTGTCATGTGTACTATTGTTTTTCTGTTTGTCTTTTTCATTTTTAGCCATGGCGTTGTCAGTTTGTTTTAGATTTATGAGTTTGACTGTCCCTTTGGTATCTTTCGTCTCTCTTTTAGATATATAACGTTGAGAAAACAGGACATCCTGCAGACCGCCCAAGGGATCACCAAAGCCTTATGGTATATACATGAAAAACAAACTACAGGGGGACCTATAGAATTTCCTTTCTCAGATGCATGATTTTTAACAAAAAGGAATCCTGTAGACCGCCCTGGGGATCCTGTAGAACGACCTATGGTATAAACATTCAAAACAATCAATAGAGGGTCTTATAGAACGTCCTTTAGTATATATAAAATGTCCAGACAACAGGGGATCGTGTAGACCGCCCAGTGAATGAACAACAAACAACAGGGGATCCTATAGAACGTCTTATAGTGGATATATAATGTTGAGAAAACAGGGGATCCTGTAGACCGCCCAGGGGATACTGTAGAACGCCCTATAGTATAAACATGAACAACAAAAAACAGGGGACCCTATAGAACGTCCTATAGTAGAAGTATTATGTTGAGAAAACAGGGGATCCTGTAGAACGCCCTGTAGTATACACTTGAAAAAAAAACCAACAGGGGATCCTGTAAAACGTCTTATAGTAAATAAATAATGTTGAGAAAACAGGGGATCCTGTAGACCGCCTAGGGGATCCTGTAGAACGCCCTATAGTATACACTTGAAAAACAAACAACAGGGGATCCTATAGAACGTCTTATAGTAGATAAATAATGTTGAGAAAAAACGGGATCCGACAGACCGACCAAGGGATCCTATAGAAAATCTTATAGTATAAACATGAAAAACAATCAACAGGGGGTCTTATAGAACGTCCTATAGAAGATATATAATGTTAAGACAACAGGGGATCCCGCAGACCGCCCAAGGCATCTTAAAAGCCCTATAGTATATATACATGATAAACAAATAACAGGAGAACCTATAGAATATCCTATCTCAGATGCATATTTTTTTTAACAAAAGAGGATCCTGTAGCCCGCCCAGGGGATACTGTAGAATGCCATTTAGTATAAACATGAACAACAAACTACAGGGGACCCTATAGAACGTCTTATAGTAGATAAATAATGTCGAGAAAAGAGAAGATCCTTTAGACCAACCAAGGGATCCTATAGAAAGCCTTATAGTATATACATGATGAACAAACAACATGGGGAACCTATTGAAAGTATGATCTTAAATGCATAATTTTTATAAACAGGGTATCCTGTAGATCCCTCAGGTATTCTGTAGAACGCCCTATAGTATATACTTGAAAAATAAACAACAGGGGAACCTTTAGAAGGTCCTATCTTAAATGCATAATTTTCATAAACAACAGGGGACCCTGAAGACCGTCCAGGGGATCATGTAGAACGCCCTATAATATAGACTTGAAAAATAAACAACAGGGGATCCTATAGAACGTCTTATAGTAGATAAATAATGTTGAGAAAACAGGGGATCCTGCAGACTGCCCAGGGGATACTGTAGAACGCCCTATAGTATAAACATGAACAACAAACAACAGGGGGCCCTATAGAACGTCATATAGTAGATATATAATGTTGAGAAAACAGGGGATCCTGTAGAACGCCCTATAGTATACACTTGAAAAACAAACAACCTGGGATCCTATAGAACGTCTTATAGTAGATAAATAATGTTGAGAAAACAGGGGATCCTGCAGACCGCACAGGGGATACTGTAGAACGCCCTATAGTATAAACCTGAACAACAAACAACAGGGGATCATATAGAACGTCTTATAGTAGATATATAATGTTGAGAAAACAGGGGATCCTGCAGAGAAACCAAGTGATCCTACAGAAATCCTTATAGTATATACATGATAAATAAACAACAGGGGAACCTTTAGAAGGTCCTATCTTAAATGCATAATTTTCATAAACAACAGGAGACCCTGTAGACCGTCAAGGGGATCATGTAGAACGCCCTATAGTATACACTTGAAAAAAAACCAACAGGGGGTCCTATAGAACGTCTTATAGTAGATAAGTAATGTTGAGAAAACAGGGGATCCTGCAGACCGCCCAGGTGATACTGTAGAACGCCCTATAGTATAAACATAAACAACAAACAACAGGGGGCCCTATAGAACGTCATATACATGTAGTAGATATATAATGTTGAGAAAACAGGGGATCCTGTAGACCGCCTTGGGGATCTGTAGAACGCCCTATAGTATACACTTGAAAAACAAACAACAGGGGATCCTATAGAACGTCTTATAGTAGATAATAATGTTGAGAAAACAGGGGATCCTGCAGACCGCCATGGGGATACTGTTGAACGCCCTATAGTATAAACCTGAACAACAAACAACAGGGGATCATATAGAACGTCATATAGTAGATATATAATGTTGAGAAAACAAGGGATCCTGTAGACCGCCTATGGGATCCTGTAGAACGCCCTATAGTATACACTTGAAAAACAAACAACAGGGGATCCGGTAGATCGTTCTCTTAGCCTAGTAGATACATAAAAAAACAAACAATATGGTATCCTATAGAACGTTCTATAGTTTATATATAATGTTGAGAAAACAGGGGATTCCACAGACCGACCAAGGGATCCAGTAGAGAGTCCTCTAGTATAAACATGATAAACAAACAACAGGGGATTCTTTAGAACGTTCTCTTATCCTAGTAGATACATCAAACACAAACAATAGGGTATCCTATAGGACGTTCTATAGTTTATATATAATGTCCAGAAAACAGGGGATCTGGAGAACACGCCCTTTAGTATATACATTATAAACAAACAATATGGGATCCTATATATATATTTTTTCCCAAAATTACAGGGCCCATAAAGGGCACAAAATCAGATACAATTGATTTACATAATTGGTAACAACAACAATTATAGAGGCATATACATATATATTTGGAATATAAGCATTGGTCAGAATCAAGCCAAAAACTACATATATATTGTGAATAAAAGAATAATAAAATAACATTATATATGTATGTATTCTCAAACTGTTTACTTGACTTAGTGTCAGTGTTCATACCTGATCTCCTTCATTCAAAACAGTCACCAATATAACAGCCCAGTTTTTCCATAGAGTAACATTTTCTTGGGTCAAGAGTCATAAAAATTTAGAAGATTTATTTAAATTTATTTTATTTTAAACTTTACCGAATGAGCAATTAGAACAAAGACGCTCAGAACTTTCTATATGTTTTTTTGAATATCTGTTTGTCTCAATTTTTAAATGAGCGCTTATTCTTAATTTACAAATTTACTGCTTTTTTTGAAGTCCTGTAATTCTAAATATCTTTCTTTTTTAAAACATTTTTTTCCTTTTTCGGAGTTAATTGTTTGATACTTCAGTTTATTCCAAAATATGAAAGAATTACATAGTTTATTTTTAACATACTGACATAAAGAACCAATTGATTGGTCAAAATTTGATAATTCAATCTCTCTCTGAATATAATCTATACTAGAATACCATGTATTTACATTAGAACTATGTAACTGTATGTTTACAACATATAAATGCATCAAATAATAATCCTTCTTTGTGGCAGAAGAGATAGTAGTAAGCATTATCTACTTAAGAGTTATAATTAGTCATATGCCACTAGAAACTATTACAGCAAAATGCAATGAGTGTGTAGGAAAAAGTAATACCTTTGACTAGCTTGCTTGCTAGCTGGACCGTGAAGTCATAACATAAATTAAGGTAAAGTAGGTTACCCTCCTTTCGGAGTTGTCTAGTTAGCCAAACGATGAAAAGAAAAGCTCCAAGCGATTGTACAGGAAGGCTCCGAGTGATATTACAGTGAACTTGCAAGCGATTGTACAGTCAATAAAAATATCCGACATGGAGAAAATGAATATATTTTGATTTCTACTGGGACAATGGCTTTGAAACTTTCAGACAGGTAAGGCTATATATCAGAAAAGGTACATGTGAAAATTCAGGAAGCAAACATTGATTTTTCGATGTCTATTTGACATTTTTGATCGCTGTTGTGTGACAATTTTGATCGTTTTACACGGAGCTAGCTCCATCATTCTAAGGAAAACGTTTGAATGCATATATCTTTCTTATTATTTTATTGGTTCATATTTACATAAAGAATGTTTTAGCTATCAAAACTTGAAGCAGAAACGTTATATAGCAACATAAGAGCTCATCAAAGTTTCCATCAAGCAACTTGTTATTTGCAAATGTCGGAGCACCGCTTGACAGTCTCCTGAATGACCAAATTAGTAGAAAACCGTACAGTTCCGTTCCCACACTTTGTTAATATAACTGACAAAATATATTTCATAAATTTGGTATGAGCTTTTTCAGAAGAATCCTGACCAAAAACTTGTTCCTATAGAGAACGTTCTATATACTATAGTAGATATAGTAATATTCAGACAACAAGGGATCCTGTAGACTGCCCAGGGGATCCTGTAGAACGTCCTTTAGTGTATACATGATAAACAAGCAATATAAGGGATCCTATAGAACGTTCTGTAGTAGATATATAAGGTTCAGACAACAGGGGATCACGTAGAACGACCAGAGGATCCTGTAGAACGCCCTAACAGTAGCTTTATTGTAAACAAGTAACAATGGTTCCTATAGAACGTCCAGCTATAGAAGATTGGTCAGACAACAGGCCGGGGGTCAGATTATACTAGTAGATTCGTTTCTTTAAACACAGACCAGTTTAAACACCCTCTCACACTCCTGTAAAGCATTAGTACGTGTAACATGTTTTCTATGGTCGGGTTGTTGTCTCTTTGGCACATTCCCCATTTCCATTCTCAATTTTATTAACATGTGTAAGCTACATCTTTTTTCAATTTGCCTACATAAAAATACTCTTTTAATAAAAATATTATTAACTCCATAGTATATCCAAAGCCATGGGACCACGTGCATGTGACATTTGCAGGTCTTTACAACATAATTAAGGCACTAAATTTATACTACTGTTGATCATATCTATATGAAATGTATCATGTGTATTTTAAAAAGAAATCTGCATATATATTTGCACAATGCATGATATGCTACTGTAATGCGGTACATTTTCCTTTTTTTCATGTGATAAAAAAATAATTAAAGCAAATTCACCGTGTTTCATGAAAGTTAATGATTTTGAATCGGTTTTTTTTAATAGTTGTACATGTTGAGAATATTCTATTTTTAGAATAAGTATTTTCAGAATCGTTTATAAATAGCCTATAAATAGAATATGCATAATTCATGAATCGTGACGTAGGGCGGTCTACGGGATCCCTTCTTCCGCTTACCATATAAATACGGAACTTAAAAAGCAGATAAAGACTGAAAGGTCCGTGTTCATTTTTTCGAGATATAATCAATTGAAAATTTAGCGAGATATCATTCTCTGTAGATTTTTCATACATATAACATTAGCAATTTTTTTTTCAAAAACTGAAAAAATAACAAGGATTTTACAAAAATAAAAAAAAAGAAGGCTTTTTGAACTATATATGATACAATCATGAAAAGTAAATAAGGGTTAGCGGGCAAAATTTATAAGGGCACTACATGAATAAAACTAGAGGATTCCGAATATCTGACAAGTGAAAAAGGAACCGAATATCCTTAATCGACGTGGTTTATGTCACTAGGGCCCGTATGCATAAAGCTACTTAAGTTAAGATTTTCCTTAGTAAACACTTAAGTTAAGGAAACTCCGCCCTTTTTATCTAAGTGGTATGCATAAAAAATCTTAAACTAAGTATTTCCTCAGTAAAATCTTAGTTGTTTTAAGTCACGCCCACAAAACTTAAGTGGTATGCATAAAACTCCTTATACTTAGGAAACGCCTAAGATAATACTTAAGTCTAAGGTAAATGTACCTATAGAGCTACCTTAAATTTTCAAAACTAGTTAAAAAGTCAGTCGAAAGTATGCGTTTTTTCAGAACACTAATAGGTTACTTACAATTTAATTGATTAATAACTATATCAGTAATAAAATACTTATTATTCGTTTATTTATTGCTAAATATTAACGATCATCGTGATTTTCTTCAAATCACGTATAATCAACAAACCAAGAGATAACAGTGGGTAGTTATATATACTATTTCCCAATCTAAAAAATGCATAAAAAATCTTTTTTTTAATTGTTAAAATACACCGTGCGGTATCAATTGTTACCGTTAGTTTAAACAATATTTGAATTTTCAATTTAGTTTTATTCTAAAGATGTAGGGCTGGCATACCCTTAAAAAAAATCACTTACAGGGACAAGGGACAACATCGAAAAGTTTTAAGACTTACCCAGAGGTTGATTTCTTTCATAAAGGGGGAGCATGGACCTCCATTTTGTTGACACAGTTAGGTTATTTGTTTAGAATCACTGCTACACCCCTTGGAATTCGACGTTTATATAAGGTATTTATGATACCTTACTCGTATTAATTTATTTTCTTCATATTTCTTTATATATTCAGTGAGAAATATTGCTATATACGTAAAGGTGTGGAGAATATACTTACTGTAATAATTGGTTTTAGTAAAGATTGTAGGATTTTTGAAAAATGCCCTAGTTTGTATATAGATTTCTGCATGGAAAAAAAATCTACCCTCCACCTTTTATTGTTGTAAAAAGGAAATGATAAAATGTTAATTTCACATCAAAATAGTTTTTTTTATAACCATAAGCAAATGTAAGCAAGGGGTCTGGAAAGGAAGATGGCAGCGCATAATAAGCTGAACGATAAAGTAAACATTTTATTGAAAAAAGTGATTTGTAAAATTATTTGTTAGCACATGCTTACAATGCTACACTCAGTCTTGGGCTACGCCATCGAGTCCTTGATCATGTTTTGTTAAAGTTTAAAACATATTGTTGTCTCCAGAAAATATTACAACCATGAAAGATAATTAAAGATTAAGTAGAGGAAAGTTTTGGATTACCGAAATATTTTTCTTCCAATGCTCATCAATCAAAACATCCAACCTTAAAAAAGTGTTGTCTTATATGCGCCAATTGTAGATCATTATACTATCATGTTACGTTCTATTGAATTGTTTTACTTACCAATATCAATTTAACCCCAGCTTTTTAAAGCATGCATTAATCAATAAATTGAAATAGTCATAACAAACTTTTATACGGATGAGTACATGTGATGAGCTAAAATATATCATACGGTAACGAAAGAAAGGTTCCGATTTAAATATTTCTTAGTTAAGTGAAGACTTAAGTAATTTTATGCATACAACTTAATAATTTTACTTAACTAAGGAAATTCTTAGTTAAATCTAAGTTTAAGGAATACTTAAGTTAAGATGTTTTATGCATACGGCCCCTGATCTATAGTATGCACTCGGCAATCCTCGGTAGAATCCGCTACTCTCGTTAGATGAGGGTACGGAATCGGCCGAGTTGAGACGAATTATATAGTATGATATGATTGTACCATTATAATACTGGTACCTTTGATTTACAACGCATGAACGGTTTCTCTGTAGAAATTTTCATTTTCATTTTTTATTCTTATTACATTTTATTTATGCTGTTGTAAAAATAACAAAAAGGAAATCAAAACTATCAAAATAAAGATAAAAATATTAAACAACCATAGACACTAATGCCCCCGAGGTTATATGTTATGTTATTTGCTAAATCCCTCTGACATGGCACGTAAAAAAAATCACTGGATTTATAAATTTGTAGCAATAACAAAATTAAATAATCTAACAAAATTAAATTTTCAGAGAAGCCCCAAAAAGTATTAATTGAGAACTCATTTATATCTTAACAATATAGATGTATTTTCTTCAGTAGGAAAGGTTGCAACCATTTCACATTTCCTAACTTTTTTGTATTGCATAAATATTAATATTTCTACATAATTTGTACTACGATCTCGGAACTTTTCGTTACCCTGCGTTCATAGTTATTGACAAAGTGTATCTACGAAATAAAAAAGGGTCAATAGAAATAAGAAGATGTGGTATGAGTGCCAATGAGACCACTCTCCATCCAAGTCACAATTTGTAAAAGTAAACCATTATAGGTCAAAGTACGGTCTTTAACACGGAGCTTTGGGTCACACCGAACAGCAAACTATAAAGGGCCCCAAAAATGTACTAGTGTAAAACGGAACTTAAAAAGTAGGTAAAAAATGTTCTTTCCCATAGTAGGAAAGGTGGCAATCATACTACATTTCCTGATATTTTTGGATTGCATAAATATCTCGAAAACTTTTTGTTATCTAGCGTTCATAGTTATTGACAAAGTGTATCTATAAAATACAAAAGGGTCAATAGATATAAGAAGATGTGGTATTAGTGGCACTGAGACAACTCTTCATACAAGTCTCAAGCTGCTTTTTTTTGTACTGCATACACATTATTAATCATTAAAATAACCTTCCTATATAATTTGTACTAAGATTTCGGAAATGTTTAGTTATCCTGTGTTTACAATTATTGACAAACTGTATCTTTAACATAAAAAAGGGTCAAATCTTTAAAAAAAATAAAATCATAAAAATATAGAACTCCGAAGAAAATTCAAACCGGAAAGTCCCCAATCAAATGACAAAATCAAAAGTTCAAACGAATGGATAACAACTGTTATATTCTGGACTTGGTACATGTATTTTCTTATGTAGAAAATGTTGGATTAAACCTGGTTTAATAGTTGGCTAAACCGCTCAATTTTATGACAGTCGTATAAAATTACATTATATTGACAATGATGTGTGAACAAAACAAACATAATAATAGGTAGGAATGTAAAAAAAAATGTCAAAATCTTAAACGATTTGCCTACCTGATATGATCTCTGATTTTGTTCAAGAAATGATTTCCATACACGAACGACACCCTTTTCTATATAAATAACTTCCTTTTTTGTGGGATTATGTATAATTATGTAGACTTGTATTACAGACTTAAAAACATGTCTTTCGGTTAACTCCTCTTATTAGTTATTGCAGATAATTATCATGTAGTATTTTGATAAAATAACAGAAATATTTTTATCATTGATATTTTGTCACTAATTAATTATTTTGAAATATCTAAAAGAACACTTTTAATCATCAAAGGCATTGAAACATTTTATTTCTTTAAATTTCAAAATATCCAAATAAGTTTTCCAATAAGATAATGACTGTGCATGAGAAAAATGAATGTTTGAGAAAATCCTGTTATTCTTCTCAAATTCAAAAGATAGGAATATTTTGGGGCTAGTTTATCATCTAAAATAAAGATAAACAAATAGTTATTATACAGATAATTATAAAGCTCTTTGCGCCACACAATGAACCTGTTTTGTATTTTTCATTTCTTCCTATGTTTGCGTTATAATGCAAGCCTTTGCTAAACACAAATAAAGCAAACTTTAACAACACAAACCTTTGCGGAATAACACAAACTTTTTGATTTTAATTATCAAAACATGGAGGGAATTAAAATATTCCTTTTTTCTGATTTTTTTTCTGGTGACAATTTTTTTATGTTTGATTAAAAGTTAAGCTGAATTGAAGCATATATAGAGATTTAAAAAAAAATCTTGCAACTTTTTGGGGATATCAATTCAGGAAAGTGGAAGGATATCATGTTTACTGGAAGTGGTGCAGTCTAGTAAAAACAGCAAGCAGAAAGTAGAAAAATGTTATGACTTCAGGATTTATTCTTCGTGGCAGGACCCACTTTTTTTCCGATTTAATCACAATTTCACATTAGTACATACATGATACGAACATGAAACATCTTTTTATGTGGCAATTTTTTATTTTTTATTTTCAAAGATCAGCTGTTTTGCATGTAAGCCTATGGAGCAGGGAATTACAAGACTGCAACATGAACACATGGACAAATCATTATTATAAAGAAACACAGGAGTAAGGAAATACTTGTACATTTTGTATTACAATTATACACAAATTAATAACGATTTTTGTATAAACAAAATACATAAATTTAACGTGAAAATACATGTAGATATAGATACACTGTATGGAAAATTTTATTGAAAATCCAAGCTTTAAAATTTTGATTTGCAGAAAGTGACAAAGTAGACAAGAGAAAAAAGTTTTTAACAATAAAGTCAAATAATAATAAATATCTATCGGGCTTGAAATGAATGAATGCAAATTTTAATTTATATTTAAGAAATGATCGTTTGTTGAAATAAAAAGATGAAGATTCTTAATTTGATAAAGAATCAAGGGGTTTAAAAGTTCAATCTAGTAAGGTAGCTAGTTAAGATCCATGGTTAGCTATTAGAATGAAGATTGTATATTTATGATAATAATAAAATCTACATCTAATAAATTGATGTCAATAGAGTAGCTTGTTTGGATCTTAACAATCTTATAAATAATATGTTCACACGAATCTCTGGCGCAGAGCTCACATTCTTTACGCACTTACTGCGATGGGCGCATTACGTTTGCGCGCATTTGGGGATTAAAATGTTTCTTCACTACAGGGAAAACGGTACCATTTATTTTGCCATAGGCGACAATACCAGCATTTTCTAAATTTATAAATAAAAAGAAGATGTGGTATGATTGCCAATGAGACAACTGTCCACAAGAGACCAAAATGACACAGACATTAATAACTATAGGTCACCGTACGGCCTTTAACAATGAGCAAAGCCCATACCGCATAGTCAGCTATAAAAGGTCCCGATAAGACAATGTAAAACAAGTCAAACGAGAAAACTAACGGCCTTATTTATATAAAAAAATGAACGAAAAACAAATATGTAACACATACACAAACGACAACCACTGAATTACAGGCTCCTGACTTGGGACAGGCACATACTTAAATAATGTAGCGGGGTTAAATATGTTACTTTTTATAATAAAAACCTGTATAAAACAATTATGAGTGGTTTTAGTACTTTATTATTCTACTTTAAAAATTGAAGCCAAATAGTATCATGATCAATTTCCAAAGGAGCTTGTTAATGTTATCCATGCCCAACGTCATTTTTCAGAAAATTTATGAAATATTTAAAGTCTTTTCGAATAATTCTCTAGAAAATATTCAATAGGTTTCACAATTTATATTGTAAATATACACACTGCAGTTATTCATAGAGAAAATAAAAAAAATATATATTGTACCCTTACATCCAATCACAGCGCTCCTAATTTGTCTTCCTTCACCTACCTTTGGTACACAAAAGGCCAACATAAAGTTGGGAAAATGAAATAGTACCGTTTTCCCTACACTAAATGTATGAAAAGGAAAACAGCGCTATCCGGAGATTTACAACATATTTGTTACGTTCGGAGGACGTGTTTTTTAACAGACTATCGGCATTCAAATGGGAACGAATTGTGCCCCTCTTCTTGACGACTTGTTTCTTTATTATTATAAGGCTGACTTCATACAGGAACTTTTTAGGAAGAAAGATAAGAAGTTAGCAATACCCTTGAACTCTACTTTCCGCTATATAGATGATGTTCTTTCACTAAATAATTCAAAATTTGGTGACTATGCCGAACGCATCTATCCATTGCACACGAGATAAAGGATACAACAGATACAGTTAAGTGGGCCTCATATCTTGACTTACATCAATACATCGACAATGAGGGTCGATTGAAAACAAAACTTTACGACAAAAGAGATGATTTCAGCTTTCAGATTGTGAATTTTCCATTTCTAAGTAGCAACATTCCAGCAGCACCTACATACGGTGTATATATCTCCCAATTGATACGATATTCCCGTGCTTGCATTTCCTATCATGATTTTCTTGATAGAGGGTTGTTGCTTACAAGGAAGCTATTCAAATCAAGAGTTTCAAATAGTGAAGTTGAAATCATCTCTTCGTAAATTTTACGGACGCCATCACGAGTTAGTTGACCGTCATGGAGTAACCGTTTCACAAATGATATCGGACATGTTCCTTACGTCGTAACTACAATCCCTTTCCCTTTCATAAATGTGACCTACCGAATTAAACTATTTACCGGATTTGTTATATCATAAGCAACACGACGGGTGCCACATGTGGAGCAGGATCTGCTTACCCTTCCAAAGCACCTGAGATCACCCGTATTTTTAGTGGAGTTCGTGTTGTTTATTCTTTAGTTTTCTAAGTTGTGTCATTTGTACTATTGTTTGTCTGTTTGTCCTTTTCATTTTTATCCATGGCGTTGTCAGCTTATTTTCGATTTATGAGTTTGACTGTCCCTCTGGTATCTTTCGTCCCTCTTATAAGCTATGGAACGCCATAGCTGTCTTATGTGTCTTTAAGGCCGTGAATATTTCTCTCTTGATGAGTTCTATTACTTTGTCGTTTAATTTTGATACATGCATTGGTTTAATAATTTCGATAACATTAAAACTAAATGAAATTCGTTTCATATGACTTTAAAAAAATTTCAAGGAAAGAAGCTGTTTTAAAAGGAGGAGGCAGAGTTATAACATAACATAAACACACATGACTAGTTACTGTTATTAAGGAATATTTACATAGAACGTCTTCCTTCAGAAAAACTCAAAAGCTAATTTTAAGCTGTGTCAAACTGTATCAACATGTGTCTAAAGCCACTATTGCACGTTGGGTGAAAACTGTTCTGCAGTTGGCTGGTATAAATATTACAATTTATAAATCACATAGTACTAGATCAGCTAGTACCTCAGCATCTTTTCAATGTGCTACTTCTATTGATACAATATTAAAAGCTGCAGGATAATCAAACGATACAACATTTAGAAAATTTTATTACAGACCTGTTTCAAAACAAAATTACACTGGACGTTAAACAACCAACAATCAATCAATCAATCAATCAAAACAAAATTATAATGATAATTTTAGTGTCAAAGTTTTGAGAAGTCAAAAATTGTCAAACTGATAAATTAGAATAAGTATGAACAGTTTACTATAAAGTTGCATATATAATGTAATTATGTGTACATGTTTGTATATATTGTTTAGTTATACTTTGGAAGAATACAAGTTAACTACTACTTTGTAATTATTTATGACTGATAATATCGACATAAAACAGACTGGTTATGTGTAACAGATCACATATTTCTGAAACATGCCCACCCGATAACTCGTATTCCCGCCCAATTTTATTTGTTTTTCTGGTGTATCATTTGTACTATGTGCTCTGTTACATTCTCTGAAAAGTGACCTCTACGACTGTTAACTCTCAGCATAAATAGGTTCAACAAAATTACAAACAAATTTCGACTTAAGGTAAGTCTCATTTAATTGTACAATTTTACAGTATAATTGGTTAAGTATGGATTACTATTGCTGGGTTGTTGAGGTGATACTGGAGTCGAGGGTATCAATTTACGTGTACTTGACGAAAATGATTAATTTAATTATAGAGAGAACAACAATTCACTAGAATTGACAGTATCGTGTGTCAGCCTAATCACACAGAGCCTTATATAACCTCCTTCGTCTTTTTGTCGGTATAGTTTCGGTTTGTGACCTTTGAACTCAAGGACGCTTAACTATTGCAACATAATACGCATGCTCGAAAACCCTTTCTGTGATTGGACAAAATGCTGTTATGGTGGGTGATTTGGTTGTGTTTGAAAAAACTTCTCGTTAATTATATCGTGATGGAAAGAAAGTGAAAACCTATAAATATTTGAACTAGATCTTACAAAGATTTATATTTTTATTAAAATAATTGTTTCTCCAATAGCTCTTTGCATCCATGACAGCTGTTTATTCGGGACAATTATATAATTTTTAATGTAAACTTTGTGGTACGAACGTACATGAATTTTAGAACGCACCTACGCATGTGAGATTTCCGCGGGGTTTTGGTGAATGTAAACAGAAAGATACGAGGACCGGGAATACTCAATCTAATTAAAAACCAATCTCTCATCGCTTCCGTTTTCTGATATGTCGCGTGGGAGATCTAACGAAACCCGCTTTGAAGTCACATGTGAGTGACCTCGTAGGTGTGTCTTTTTGGACCAATGAAAATGAGTCTTCCACGATCTTGGACGTTTATCGTGAGGTAAAGGGATGTTACTCATTTTATTTACGAAGAAATCGTCAGTCAAAGTTCAGTTCAGTTTCTTGTATATTCCTCCATTATTTGTGGAGCACTACCCAAAGGGTATAGTTTTAGCAACTATGTACACCTTAAAACATAAGGAAACAATTAATTATATACAGATGACTGAATTTGGTTATAATGATCACTAAAAGATAGATATCATAATTAATGCATAGGATTGTCATCATAAAATTTTAAATGATATATAATAATTCATATGTGCTGGGTTGTAAGAATATGTTAAGGATCAACTGCATATATTTACAAATAAGAATTAAAATGGTCTCAAATTAAAATTACTTATAATTATAAGTTAAGAGTGCTATACATACATCGGGAACTATAATGAAAATTATATTTTATAAGACTTATGTAAAATGGTTGGGGTTTGGAAAAAAATTAAGCTATAATATATACATAAAAAGCATTCATAATATTTTTTGATTGGCTTATTGATAGGTCGTCAACTCATTTGCATATCATTATAAATTCATAACTTCTAGTTCACTCACATGTGACCTCAAAGCGGGTTTCGTTAGATCTCCCACGCGACATATCAGAAAACGGGACCGATGAGAGATCGGGTTTTAATTAGATTGGAGAATACTGAACACAAACAGAGAAAACGTTATTTAAATGGTAAATCAATTATTTAAATATAATCGGTATATTCACAAAACAATTTGTAACGTTCTTTTGTTGGTAATTCATTGATTTTTAGATAGTTAGAGCATTGTTGTTCACAAATGAAGGTAGTGAACGGGCGTTGCCACCAAGGACAAATTGTGTCAAACTATGCAGGTTTTCAGTGCACTGCAATCGCCTTCTTGTAGTTGCATTCAGATGGAGATTTAATTAAAGAGGTCCTGCATCATTAAGTCATTGTGCTTCTGAAGGTTATCGAAATGATAGTTTTAAACATATACTCAAATTTAAATACGTCGGATATCTTTTTTAAGGTAGTTCTTGTTTTTATTTATAGATATTTGAAAATCAAGAAATGCGGTAATATTGCCAATAAGACAAATATCCACTGGAGACCAACGTACATGCAGCCGGGAAGCAATTATCATAATGGCGTCGAAAATGCGACAAAGCTCATGCGCTTTTCCATTTAAAAAATTGCATTTTTTAGAAACAGCATCGACATCACGAAAAATGCTGCGTAAAGACATTTAACTTGATTTCCTTTCTAAACCAAGTATACCCTTTGATGCGGCAGGTTCCAAACTTTTACTACGTTATTATTAAAAGGCCGAAAATACAAAGTTTCATTGCAAATTAGGTGATGAAAGATGAAAATACGGGCCGCGGACGTGATACTTAAAAATAAATAAATGGAAATTGAAATGACACACGTAATAGTAACGTATATTCATATAGATGAGATGATAACTATTGATATTTTGTTGAAGAAAAGCCCACTGATAGAAAATCTCGATAGGTAAACCGGCGGTGTGACGATTCAACAAGTCGAAAAATAGGACGTTCCAAGGGAAATAACTCGATCCTAAAACAACAACAATACGACGGTGATTTTATAGCATTGATAGATCAGAAAGAATATGTGATTTATGTAACAGCAATGTGCTAGGAGATGAATTTCATAATATATATGATTGTACTTTCTTTAATGCTGACAGGCTGAAATTTTTGCCTGCAGATATTTGTAAAGTTAAAAATACTATGAGTTTCTCTAATTTAATGAACAGCAAAGATAAATTTGTTCTTGTTGGCTTAGCCAAGTTCTGTAAAATTGTAATGTCAATTTACAAATGATATTTACCTTCCCATTTATTCATGCATAATTTGTAAATATGTTTGTTCATGCATTATATCTTATTTGTTATATTGTTGTACTATCATGCCTCATGTGAGGCCTTTAGTGAAATAAAATGTTTCAAATGTTTCATGTTTCAAGATCATAAATGACTGATTGAACACATGCTTTCCTCTTATTATTGATTTGTAGGCAGTATTACTAAAAAAATATATATTGAATTAATTTTAACTTTATAAATATTTTGATATGAGCGTCACTGATAAGTCTTATGTAGACGAAACGCGCGTCTGGCGTACTAAATTATAATCCTGGTACCTTTGATAACTATTTACACCACTGGGTCGATGCCACTGCTGGTGGACGTTTCGTCCCCGAGGGTATCACCAGCCCAGTAGTCAGCACTTCGGTGTTGACATGAATATCAATTATGTGGTCATTTTTATAAATTTCCTGAATATAAAACTTTGAATTTTCGAAATACTAAGGATTTTCTTATCCCAGGAATAGATTACCTTAGCCGTATTTGGCACAACTTTTTGGAATTTTGGATCCTCAATGCTCTTCAACTTCGTACTTGTTTGGCTTTATAAATATTTTGATATGAGCGTCACTGATGAGTCTTATGTAGACGAAACGCGCGTCTGGCGTACTAAATTATAATCCTGGTACCTTTGATAACTATTTACACCACTGGGTCGATGCCACTGCTGGTGGACGTTTCGTCCCCGAGGGTATCACCAGCCCAGTAGTCAGCACTTCGGTGTTGACATGAATATCAATTATGTGGTCATTTTTATAAATTTCCTGAATATAAAACTTTGAATTTTCGAAATACTAAGGATTTTCTTATCCCAGGAATAGATTACCTTAGCCGTATTTGGCACAACTTTTTGGAATTTTGGATCCTCAATGCTCTTCAACTTCGTACTTGTTTGGCTTTATAAATATTTTGATATGAGCGTCACTGATGAGTCTTATGTAGACGAAACGCGCGTCTGGCGTACTAAATTATAATCCTGGTACCTTTGATAACTATTTACACCACTGGGTCGATGCCACTGCTGGTGGACGTTTCGTCCCCGAGGGTATCACCAGCCCAGTAGTCAGCACTTCGGTGTTGACATGAATATCAATTATGTGGTCATTTTTATAAATTTCCTGAATATAAAACTTTGAATTTTCGAAATACTAAGGATTTTCTTATCCCAGGAATAGATTACCTTAGCCGTATTTGGCACAACTTTTTGGAATTTTGGATCCTCAATGCTCTTCAACTTCGTACTTGTTTGGCTTTATAAATATTTTGATATGAGCGTCACTGATTTAAGGCCGTGAATATTTCTCTCTTGATGAGTTCTATTACTTTGTCGTTTAATTTTGATACATGCATTGGTTTAATAATTTCGATAACATTAAAACTAAATGAAATTCGTTTCATATGACTTTAAAAAAATTTCAAGGAAAGAAGCTGTTTTAAAAGGAGGAGGCAGAGTTATAACATAACATAAACACACATGACTAGTTACTGTTATTAAGGAATATTTACATAGAACGTCTTCCTTCAGAAAAACTCAAAAGCTAATTTTAAGCTGTGTCAAACTGTATCAACATGTGTCTAAAGCCACTATTGCACGTTGGGTGAAAACTGTTCTGCAGTTGGCTGGTATAAATATTACAATTTATAAATCACATAGTACTAGATCAGCTAGTACCTCAGCATCTTTTCAATGTGCTACTTCTATTGATACAATATTAAAAGCTGCAGGATAATCAAACGATACAACATTTAGAAAATTTTATTACAGACCTGTTTCAAAACAAAATTACACTGGACGTTAAACAACCAACAATCAATCAATCAATCAATCAAAACAAAATTATAATGATAATTTTAGTGTCAAAGTTTTGAGAAGTCAAAAATTGTCAAACTGATAAATTAGAATAAGTATGAACAGTTTACTATAAAGTTGCATATATAATGTAATTATGTGTACATGTTTGTATATATTGTTTAGTTATACTTTGGAAGAATACAAGTTAACTACTACTTTGTAATTATTTATGACTGATAATATCGACATAAAACAGACTGGTTATGTGTAACAGATCACATATCTCTGAAACATGCCCACCCGATAACTCGTATTCCCGCCCAATTTTATTTGTTTTTCTGGTGTATCATTTGTACTATGTGCTCTGTTACATTCTCTGAAAAGTGACCTCTACGACTGTTAACTCTCAGCATAAATAGGTTCAACAAAATTACAAACAAATTTCGACTTAAGGTAAGTCTCATTTAATTGTACAATTTTACAGTATAATTGGTTAAGTATGGATTACTATTGCTGGGTTGTTGAGGTGATACTGGAGTCGAGGGTATCAATTTACGTGTACTTGACGAAAATGATTAATTTAATTATAGAGAGAACAACAATTCACTAGAATTGACAGTATCGTGTGTCAGCCTAATCACACAGAGCCTTATATAACCTCCTTCGTCTTTTTCCGACGTAGTCGGTATAGTTTCGGTTTGTGACCTTTGAACTCAAGGACGCTTAACTATTGCAACATAATACGCATGCTCGAAAACCCTTTCTGTGATTGGACAAAATGCTGTTATGGTGGGTGATTTGGTTGTGTTTGAAAAAACTTCTCGTTAATTATATCGTGATGGAAAGAAAGTGAAAACCTATAAATATTTGAACTAGATCTTACAAAGATTTATATTTTTATTAAAATAATTGTTTCTCCAATAGCTCTTTGCATCCATGACAGCTGTTTATTCGGGACAATTATATAATTTTTAATGTAAACTTTGTGGTACGAACGTACATGAATTTTAGAACGCACCTACGCATGTGAGATTTCCGCGGGGTTTTGGTGAATGTAAACAGAAAGATACGAGGACCGGGAATACTCAATCTAATTAAAAACCAATCTCTCATCGCTTCCGTTTTCTGATATGTCGCGTGGGAGATCTAACGAAACCCGCTTTGAAGTCACATGTGAGTGACCTCGTAGGTGTGTCTTTTTGAACCAATGAAAATGAGTCTTCCACGATCTTGGACGTTTATCGTGAGGTAAAGGGATGTTACTCATTTTATTTACGAAGAAATCGTCAGTCAAAGTTCAGTTCAGTTTCTTGTATATTCCTCCATTATTTGTGGAGCACTACCCAAAGGGTATAGTTTTAGCAACTATGTACACCTTAAAACATAAGGAAACAATTAATTATATACAGATGACTGAATTTGGTTATAATGATCACTAAAAGATAGATATCATAATTAATGCATAGGATTGTCATCATAAAATTTTAAATGATATATAATAATTCATATGTGCTGGGTTGTAAGAATATGTTAAGGATCAACTGCATATATTTACAAATAAGAATTAAAATGGTCTCAAATTAAAATTACTTATAATTATAAGTTAAGAGTGCTATACATACATCGGGAACTATAATGAAAATTATATTTTATAAGACTTATGTAAAATGGTTGGGGTTTGGAAAAAAATTAAGCTATAATATATACATAAAAAGCATTCATAATATTTTTTGATTGGCTTATTGATAGGTCGTCAACTCATTTGCATATCATTATAAATTCATAACTTCTAGTTCACTCACATGTGACCTCAAAGCGGGTTTCGTTAGATCTCCCACGCGACATATCAGAAAACGGGACCGATGAGAGATCGGGTTTTAATTAGATTGGAGAATACTGAACACAAACAGAGAAAACGTTATTTAAATGGTAAATCAATTATTTAAATATAATCGGTATATTCACAAAACAATTTGTAACGTTCTTTTGTTGGTAATTCATTGATTTTTAGATAGTTAGAGCATTGTTGTTCACAAATGAAGGTAGTGAACGGGCGTTGCCACCAAGGACAAATTGTGTCAAACTATGCAGGTTTTCAGTGCACTGCAATCGCCTTCTTGTAGTTACATTCAGATGGAGATTTAATTAAAGAGGTCCTGCATCATTAAGTCATTGTGCTTCTGAAGGTTATCGAAATGATAGTTTTAAACATATACTCAAATTTAAATACGTCGGATATCTTTTTTAAGGTAGTTCTTGTTTTTATTTATAGATATTTGAAAATCAAGAAATGCGGTAATATTGCCAATAAGACAAATATCCACTGGAGACCAACGTACATGCAGCCGGGAAGCAATTATCATAATGGCGTCGAAAATGCGACAAAGCTCATGCGCTTTTCCATTTAAAAAATTGCATTTTTTAGAAACAGCATCGACGTCACGAAAAATGCTGCGTAAAGACATTTAACTTGATTTCCTTTCTAAACCAAGTATACCCTTTGATGCGGCAGGTTCCAAACTTTTACTACGTTATTATTAAAAGGCCGAAAATACAAAGTTTCATTGCAAATTAGGTGATGAAAGATGAAAATACGGGCCGCGGACGTGATACTTAAAAATAAATAAATGGAAATTGAAATGACACACGTAATAGTAACGTATATTCATATAGATGAGATGATAACTATTGATATTTTGTTGAAGAAAAGCCCACTGATAGAAAATCTCGATAGGTAAACCGGCGGTGTGACGATTCAACAAGTCGAAAAATAGGACGTTCCAAGGGAAATAACTCGATCCTAAAACAACAACAATACGACGGTGATTTTATAGCATTGATAGATCAGAAAGAATATGTGATTTATGTAACAGCAATGTGCTAGGAGATGAATTTCATAATATATATGATTGTACTTTCTTTAATGCTGACAGGCTGAAATTTTTGCCTGCAGATATTTGTAAAGTTAAAAATACTATGAGTTTCTCTAATTTAATGAACAGCAAAGATAAATTTGTTCTTGTTGGCTTAGCCAAGTTCTGTAAAATTGTAATGTCAATTTACAAATGATATTTACCTTCCCATTTATTCATGCATAATTTGTAAATATGTTTGTTCATACATTATATCTTATTTGTTATATTGTTGTACTATCATGCCTCATGTGAGGCCTTTAGTGAAATAAAATGTTTCAAATGTTTCATGTTTCAAGATCATAAATGACTGATTGAACACATGCTTTCCTCTTATTATTGATTTGTAGGCAGTATTACTAAAAAAATATATATTGAATTAATTTTAACTTTATAAATATTTTGATATGAGCGTCACTGATGAGTCTTATGTAGACGAAACGCGCGTCTGGCGTACTAAATTATAATCCTGGTACCTTTGATAACTATTTACACCACTGGGTCGATGCCACTGCTGGTGGACGTTTCGTCCCCGAGGGTATCACCAGCCCAGTAGTCAGCACTTCGGTGTTGACATGAATATCAATTATGTGGTCATTTTTATAAATTTCCTGAATATAAAACTTTGAATTTTCGAAATACTAAGGATTTTCTTATCCCAGGAATAGATTACCTTAGCCGTATTTGGCACAACTTTTTGGAATTTTGGATCCTCAATGCTCTTCAACTTCGTACTTGTTTGGCTTTATAAATATTTTGATATGAGCGTCACTGATGAGTCTTATGTAGACGAAACGCGCGTCTGGCGTACTAAATTATAATCCTGGTACCTTTGATAACTATTTACACCACTGGGTCGATGCCACTGCTGGTGGACGTTTCGTCCCCGAGGGTATCACCAGCCCAGTAGTCAGCACTTCGGTGTTGACATGAATATCAATTATGTGGTCATTTTTATAAATTTCCTGAATATAAAACTTTGAATTTTCGAAATACTAAGGATTTTCTTATCCCAGGAATAGATTACCTTAGCCGTATTTGGCACAACTTTTTGGAATTTTGGATCCTCAATGCTCTTCAACTTCGTACTTGTTTGGCTTTATAAATATTTTGATATGAGCGTCACTGATGAGTCTTATGTAGACGAAACGCGCGTCTGGCGTACTAAATTATAATCCTGGTACCTTTGATAACTATTTACACCACTGGGTCGATGCCACTGCTGGTGGACGTTTCGTCCCCGAGGGTATCACCAGCCCAGTAGTCAGCACTTCGGTGTTGACATGAATATCAATTATGTGGTCATTTTTATAAATTTCCTGAATATAAAACTTTGAATTTTCGAAATACTAAGGATTTTCTTATCCCAGGAATAGATTACCTTAGCCGTATTTGGCACAACTTTTTGGAATTTTGGATCCTCAATGCTCTTCAACTTCGTACTTGTTTGGCTTTATAAATATTTTGATATGAGCGTCACTGATGAGTCTTATGTAGACGAAACGCGCGTCTGGCGTACTAAATTATAATCCTGGTACCTTTGATAACTATTTACACCACTGGGTCGATGCCACTGCTGGTGGACGTTTCGTCCCCGAGGGTATCACCAGCCCAGTAGTCAGCACTTCGGTGTTGACATGAATATCAATTATGTGGTCATTTTTATAAATTTCCTGAATATAAAACTTTGAATTTTCGAAATACTAAGGATTTTCTTATCCCAGGAATAGATTACCTTAGCCGTATTTGGCACAACTTTTTGGAATTTTGGATCCTCAATGCTCTTCAACTTCGTACTTGTTTGGCTTTATAAATATTTTGATATGAGCGTCACTGATGAGTCTTATGTAGACGAAACGCGCGTCTGGCGTACTAAATTATAATCCTGGTACCTTTGATAACTATTTACACCACTGGGTCGATGCCACTGCTGGTGGACGTTTCGTCCCCGAGGGTATCACCAGCCCAGTAGTCAGCACTTCGGTGTTGACATGAATATCAATTATGTGGTCATTTTTATAAATTTCCTGAATATAAAACTTTGAATTTTCGAAATACTAAGGATTTTCTTATCCCAGGAATAGATTACCTTAGCCGTATTTGGCACAACTTTTTGGAATTTTGGATCCTCAATGCTCTTCAACTTCGTACTTGTTTGGCTTTATAAATATTTTGATATGAGCGTCACTGATGAGTCTTATGTAGACGAAACGCGCGTCTGGCGTACTAAATTATAATCCTGGTACCTTTGATAACTATTTACACCACTGGGTCGATGCCACTGCTGGTGGACGTTTCGTCCCCGAGGGTATCACCAGCCCAGTAGTCAGCACTTCGGTGTTGACATGAATATCAATTATGTGGTCATTTTTATAAATTTCCTGAATATAAAACTTTGAATTTTCGAAATACTAAGGATTTTCTTATCCCAGGAATAGATTACCTTAGCCGTATTTGGCACAACTTTTTGGAATTTTGGATCCTCAATGCTCTTCAACTTCGTACTTGTTTGGCTTTATAAATATTTTGATATGAGCGTCACTGATGAGTCTTATGTAGACGAAACGCGCGTCTGGCGTACTAAATTATAATCCTGGTACCTTTGATAACTATTTACACCACTGGGTCGATGCCACTGCTGGTGGACGTTTCGTCCCCGAGGGTATCACCAGCCCAGTAGTCAGCACTTCGGTGTTGACATGAATATCAATTATGTGGTCATTTTTATAAATTTCCTGAATATAAAACTTTGAATTTTCGAAATACTAAGGATTTTCTTATCCCAGGAATAGATTACCTTAGCCGTATTTGGCACAACTTTTTGGAATTTTGGATCCTCAATGCTCTTCAACTTCGTACTTGTTTGGCTTTATAAATATTTTGATATGAGCGTCACTGATGAGTCTTATGTAGACGAAACGCGCGTCTGGCGTACTAAATTATAATCCTGGTACCTTTGATAACTATTTACACCACTGGGTCGATGCCACTGCTGGTGGACGTTTCGTCCCCGAGGGTATCACCAGCCCAGTAGTCAGCACTTCGGTGTTGACATGAATATCAATTATGTGGTCATTTTTATAAATTTCCTGAATATAAAACTTTGAATTTTCGAAATACTAAGGATTTTCTTATCCCAGGAATAGATTACCTTAGCCGTATTTGGCACAACTTTTTGGAATTTTGGATCCTCAATGCTCTTCAACTTCGTACTTGTTTGGCTTTATAAATATTTTGATATGAGCGTCACTGATGAGTCTTATGTAGACGAAACGCGCGTCTGGCGTACTAAATTATAATCCTGGTACCTTTGATAACTATTGAACTTCATCTTCCTTTAAAAAAAATCCAGATGAAATAATTAAATTTACTTCTCAAGATTATATCTGGCATACAGAATAATTTCTGCAAAGTGTTTATTTTTTCAATAGAAAATAATCAATTCCTTTTAACTGAATCATGAGAAGGACTCTTGTTTATTACCACTTCATTGGTAATTCAAAACCCTTGTTCAACCATTTAAAGGGGGAAAATGCATTTGAAAAATGCAATTTTATCTTTAATTATTGGTTTAACAGCTGAATTAAAACTTGGACACAAATTTAAAAAAAGAAAAACAATACATTTCAATAAATTCATTTTTTACTTGCAAATTACTTTAAATGCATTTTAAAAGTACTTATGGGAATAAATTAGAAAAAAAGCCAATGCCAAATAATATGAAGTTTAAATTTATATATATATTTTTGGATGCAAACTTTTAACCAAATTATTTATCATTTATTTCTGAACCTTTTAATTGAAATTAGTAATTTTAGATCACTAAGTCTCTTATTTTATAGTTTAACACAATAATATAAAGTATGTTCCCTATTGAAATTTTTAAAAACAAAAGTTTAAAACAAGACGAATAATTAAAAAAAAAATATTTTTAGTTCCTTAATGTAAAAAACTACTTGTCTACATGTATACATGCTTGGCCTGTTTAAGAAAACATCCAAAATCATACTCAATTCCTCAATTTTTAGAACTTGAAAACATGAAGGTGCAATTACAGGAATAGAACAAAAAACTTATATATATATAATATCTTAAATTTTATCCATGTGAATTGTTTGAAATCCCACCAAAAACTTTGTCTTCCTTAGTGCACCTTTTCACTCAATTTACAGCTCTTTATTTAAGGCAACCAAGTCTTACTCCCATGTACGTAATGTAAATTTTAGTGAAATTTAGACACTCCTTTTTGGCAGATATCACACAATATTTCATAATGGTATAAACATTTCAATAGCCATATTATGAAACTCTCAACTTCTCATTTATGTTTGAAAGAACCTGAAATTCTTAACAAAAGGTAGACAATTACAGAATATTGTACATTGCATACATTTATCATACATCTTCAATATTTATATGAACCTGAGTAAATACACACACATAGAGGTATTTGTGAAATGGGAGAAACAAAAACTCATTGGACCAGAACAAAATTAGACTTTGATCTGTAACTTGTCATGGTTATACTATAATAATAAATGTAGCAAATATCAAACCATTATCTTTTAACTATGACAAAAAAGTGTGGAAAGCTAGATTTGCCAGACGGATTGATTGTCAGAAAGACTAATGAACAGGGTGCAAACCTAAAGTCCCCTTCAACTTTGTCAACATCAATTTAGTATCTACATGAGCATTGTAACATCATGAACATTGAAACGTTTACATGAACTATAACATACCAGCTTTAAATGCTGCATATAATTATCTGAGCTCATAATTTAATAGACTGAAAGATAACAAGAAAAATTAATTGTCATTTCAATAAATTTCTTTGGATGTTTAGAAGAGCCCCAAAATGAGTATGATGGATGCCTAGATACAAATTTTATACAATTACATGTACAAATACATGTATATCCATTTGGCTGTAAGGCTGAAAATATGTTGGTCAACACTAAATGTAGAAAAGACTAAAGAAGTAACCTTAATTGGAGGAAAAAGTGAATTATATCACCAGTCCTTTAGATACAAATATACATGTGCATGTTTCATTTTTCTTGAAATTATCAAAAAGGAAACCAAAAAAGTCTATAAAACGACATAAGATTCTGAGAAATATGGGTAATAGGCATTAAGTGCCCTTCCTAGCAATTTTAATTAAACCAGATGCAGATTATAAGGATTATAAACAGAGGGAGACTTGGACATATAAAAATATATACTATTATCATCAAATTAGCTTGAAAAGGCAGTGTGGAGGGGGCTGGTCCCTGTCAATCTCAACCTTTAAAATTCATACTTGTTGTAGGATTTCTTGCTGTGTTGACGACACCTTGATGGCCTAGCTTAATTGGGTTGTTTTATGCATTTTGGATTTGATTGGTTCGTCGTCTCAAACACATTCCCCATTTTTTGTTCTATTTGTATGCTATTTCATATATGGACATATGCTCAGAATGCTGAGGATGATAACAAATTTCAGTATTTTAGGTGTTGGCGGAGGGCTACATTTTTTAATAAAATATTCATGGTCTGAATGTTGCCCCCACACCATTTTTTTTTCTTTTTGACTTTAAATTTATAAATTAGTGTCTTACAAGTTTTCAACGAGTCAGAAATACGTTTTGCAGATGAACACGTGACCATTATTGTTGGTAAACAATCTTTTTCAACTGTGAATTCTGAAATTCAGACTACGTCAGTGGGGAAGAAAAAGGTAAATATTAGCTAGAAAGATTAAAAATTGGAGAAAATATGAAGGTAACATAATTTCTGAATAATATAACCAGTATTAACTTTCATTTGACGTTCAAAATATGGACGAGGATTTTGTTTCCCGCTACCTACATTTATGCTTTGAGTTTGACAGGCCGCTTAAGTTTTTTAAATCGACTGGTAACATCATATGACCCTACTGTAGCTCTTCTCCATGCCTCATTGTATCAAAATATACCAGTCATATTTATTTCACTAGGTAAACCGGCGGTGTGACGATTCGTTAAGAGCAGAAAAATTGACCAGAGCAGTCGATGTGAGAAAAATGTCCGTTTCACAAAATGGAAAGAATCGCTTGAATTTATTGAAATGGCTTATGTCATCTCGCTTTTTTATAAATTTAATTTGCTTTAATACTTTTGATGAAATAATTTCAAGATCGGTCTATAATTCCGTTTATTTTAAATGAAATTTGTGATTTTTCTATGCGTCGTTCACGGCCAATTTTCTTTTAATCGCGGAGCGACATCTGTTGACAGCTTTTCCTTAAATTATCTCCTCTTGATTTTCTTGCCGCATATCCGGGGTTTTAACGGACAAATCAGATCTTCGCGTTCCGGCTGCATGGATATAAGCAACTATTAGTTTTCATACGGTCTTCAACAAGGAGCAAATTCCATACTGTATAGTAAGCTATAAAAGTTCATGGCATGATAAAATGTGAACCAATATAAACGAAAGAAAGCAAACGCCATACACTGATTTGGGGTAAAACAATTAACGAAAAACCAATTTTGCACACAACAAGCAACGACCACTCCTATATTACAGGCTCCTTTATTGCGACAGACATTTATAATGTTGCCAGGTCAAACTAGTTTTTGAATGGTTAACCAGGTCCATAACCTTTAGTGTAAAAGCACAACATGAGAGTAAACAGCAACAATTGCAAAGTGCGTGAAAATTTAGCGGGAAAAAGTATGTTACTTTCTATTTTGTTCATCCAAATAATTTGTTCCTAAAATAATACTTGAAATTGCAAATGAGGATATTTTAAACAAGACAACAACCCAACTACCGTACAATTAAAAAAAGAGGGACGAGAGATACCAGAGGGACAGTCAAACTCATAGTAAAATAAACTGACAACGCCATGGCTAAAAATGAAAAGGACAAACAGACAAACAGACAAACAATAGTACACAAGGAACAACATAGAAAACTAAAGAATAAACAACACGAACCCCACCAGAAACTAGGTGTGATTTCAGGTGCTCCGGAAGGGTAAGCAGATCCTGCTCTACATGTGGCATCCGTCGTGTTGCTTATGGGATAAAAAATCCGGTATATAGTCTAATTCGGTAGGTTAACCTACATATGTTCCAAACCGATTGAAACGATCCCTCACAACTGTATATTTGAGGGGCGTGTGAGGAGAGACTGTATGCATTTTAAATTTATTCTACAATTAAAAAAAAAACCTTAATCTTTTACATCATATGCTTACATAAATATGATTTTGTTTGGTTCATTCAATAATAAAAATGAAAAAATGAAATAATAATTCGATTTTAGCAGCCAATTTGATTCATGTTTCTAAAAATTAGCAAAAAACATTGCTGATAAATTATTCAATTGCAAGTGACTAATTCGACCTCATTGAATCCGTATCCGTGTGACCTTTAATCTATACAATTAGCTAGAGAATAGTAACACGTTTAAGTCGTGTTCATCCATTAAAAGGAAAGGATTGTCAACATTAAAAGTGTAACAATTTTGTTGACCGATTTATTCTACCAAAAATATCGTTCTTATACAGGTTCAAACGATAATTAACTTATTTTTTAAACCTATAGCATGAAATCAAACAGACATAAAAAACTGTCCAATTCCCAGAGGTTGCCATCTATCTATATTGATGTTTATGTTTTTTTGTCAGATTAGGTTACCGTCAGCAGTCTTCGGAAACCTTCCCAATTGTTTATAAGATGACAGATAGACTAAAATGGACAAGACATTCTGATAGGTATTATCGAGTACATGTATTGTTAGCTGTATTTTTCAGCCTTATTGTAATTTGGATAAACGTTTTAGTATGTTTTGAATAAAAAATGAAAATTTGAGTCAAATCGGTGAACAGGATATTGACAGCTAATGAACCTTTAATTTAATCGTGATGTAATCATCTGAATTTTAAAATTGCTTACAATTTCATTCAAAATAAATACATAGACTTATGAACCATCAAATCGTTTTTTGACGATCAAAGGCATATCACACAAGAAGTGAAGCAAATTGAAAATGTAAAATTACATTCTTTGTGCTGTATGAAAACGCCGGTACATGACCGTACCAGTCGGTATCAAGCAAAATCGTCAAGGGTCAGGTACTATGTGTAGCCTTCAAGATCTAAGGACACAAATAAACGGCTTAGCCAATAATATGAAATGAACCACAAAACGTCACCAACATAGTGTAACAGACTTAACATGTATGAGGGTTCTTATAATGTTTTCATAAATATTACGTCATAAGAAAAATATCGAATCTCTTCACGAACAAATAGTTTTATAAAGAGCATGATCGCGGGATCAATAACAAAGAGTAAATAACGTCACTTAAGTCTTTTGTAAATTATCAGTTAGCAGTCGTCCTACACATTAGCCCGGTTTTTAAATCTAAAAACTGGTGGAAAAAGGCCAATTAAAATTTTGCATCCACGCTGTTTATTTCTAAGACGACAAGAAGTTTTAAAAATAAACTTTCGAAATCAAAACAGTTTATCTATTTCATTTGTATGTGTATCATTTAGATAAACAATGAACACTTAATAAGAGTATTGTTTTTAATAACAAATATAAATTAACAATCAATAGATTACAATGCAATAGTTTCTTATTACAACATAAAGTTTGCAATGTCATCTCTATTTATTACAATCAACAGATTACAATGCAACCTTTTCACTTTCATTCTGCATTGTGGTACTGCCGTGTTAACTTTATCACACTGTTCCATCCACTGCATTCACACGATGATTCAGTTATTATCTCTCTTCTCCAAAATTTGGTTTGAAAATTCTGAAAAAAAAATTAAAAAGTTACAAACAAGAGTAGAAGAATTTCTGTTTTGCCAATTTAATGCAGGCTGCAGACATCTAGTGGAAGATATTAGCAAGCAAAATCGAGGGAATTGTGCAAATGATGATACAAGTATGAAAATTACCACAAAGCATCTTTATTATATACTTTGTAAGAAATAACTGCTGGCCATTAAAAAAAATATTTTTTTTCAAGATGGCCACGGCCATTTTCTAAAATGGCTGTTTTCTTTAGTTTGAAAATACTGATTTTTCTGGAAAACTTTTCTTTGAACTTCTTTTAGTAAAAACCTATTACCAGGTTTGGTGGCTACCTTCCTTACATCACATATTTAGTAAAAATGAATATTTGACATATCCAGTATTTGCGCATGCGCGAAAATGTAACAAAGTTCTTTCAAAAACATTTGAACTATTTACTATATATTTAGTGTTTTTGGATTTCTAATGATATTATGAATTGGTTTAATAACATTTTTCAAGGTTATGATACACGTGTTTCACACTTTTGCGCATGTGAAAATGTCGTTAATCTGGAGAAACATCAAATGTAACTGCAGATCAGTCACTTTTGGAAATGCCTAAGCAAATTCAGTGGGAATGGTCTGATTTGTAAGGAAAATATAAGCGTATCGTCATGTTTGGTGGATTGCACATTGAAATGACTTGTTATAAAACTCTGGGTGATATATTGCGTGATACCGGATAGACATGTTGTCACACTGAAGCCAATATTGCAACACCCAGAACGGCAGATTCTTTTTATGTATGTTCAAATGTACCTAGGACTAGAAGGCGCATCAGACAACTGTATGTATTTTGCTCAAAAATTGTTAATTTCAGAATATGAAAGCTAAACTCATTATTATGTCATGACTCTGTGACGTTCAATGATTTAAAAGACTGGTTTAATGAAATAGAATCATCTCGACCACAGTTTAATTCCTGGCGTTCAATTATAATCGGCGGCTTACGTGTTTTACTGTCTTGAATTAATCTGATCACAAAGATTATGTAATGGTTACCAACAAATCATCAACCGTGTTCCTGCTTTCATTTTACAATCTAACAGTAAAAGTATGAAGTTTAGATTGGATCGAACTTTAAAAGACATACGTGTATTGCCCTTTATTAGTGTTACTTTTCTTCCTTTTTTATTGGAGTGTCAATGGTAATTTGTGTGGACAAAACTCGCATCAATCGTACTTCATTTAAATTTGGCATATCTCATTTATGGAATTGATGACATCTGTTTTAGTTCACATTTCAAAGTGGCTTTATTGTTTATCTTCTAGATCTATGCTTATGTGTATGTGTAAGAAAAACCTTTCTTGATTAATCGTCAACAGGTACATAGCCATTCCTGGTACCAAGGGAAAGCAACACTGTAACGAAGTCTCTCAAACAAAGCTCCCATAATTTTTTATTCCCATGGTCTCATATTTCATTTGATTTATTCTATTGCCCCATACAAGAATATATTTTGTTTAGGGTTGGGGATGTCGACCGTTTACAAGTTTTCAAACAGGAGGGATGGGTTGGCATTCAGGGACTTCGGCAACTATTCATTTGATTTGTTTTATTGTCCAATGCAAGAATATGTTTGATTTGGGTTGAGAGCTCGACTGTTTACTAGTTTTTAAACATGAGTGGGTGGGGTGACCCCCCTGGACTTCCCATATATTTCGTTTAATTTGTTTTATTGTACCATACTAAAATATATATGGTTTAGGGGAGGGATGTCAACCATTCACAAGTTTACAAACAGGACGGGGTGGGGAAACCCCCAGGGACTGCACCTATATTCCATTTGATATGTTTGAATTTCGCATACAAGAATATATATGGTTTAGGGGAGGGAATCTCAACCGTTTACAAGTTTTCAAACAGGAGGTATAGGGAGTGAACCCCAGGGACTTTTCCAGTCCTATAGGTTTAGGAGTAGGGATCTCAAGCCTTTTCAAGATAAAGGCGTATTCTCAAATTGGAGGGGGTAGGGGTGACTCCTAATGACTCACTTTGATTTGTTTAATTGGCCTGTGCTTATTTCTGAAGACTGCATGTGTCTATGACTTACAGCTGTCAAGTTCTAGTCATTTGAAAATTAAAAAAAATTAAATCCAATAGGGTTCTTTTGTAAACCCCTCTGTTCTTTAGGCCACTCAAAATACCCCTTAATAGACCCTAATGCACAAACGAAAGATTAATGAAACCCCAAGTAAATCTGACAAGCGGTTTTGGAGAACTGCTGCGGACAATTTCATTTTTAAAAGTGGTGGGAGAAAAAGAAAAGAAAAAGAATATTAAGAAAAATAATAAAAACTGAGCAAACACAAAAAGTCTCCATCTTTGTTTGGAAGACTTAAATTAGGAAAATATCAGAGGTTGAGATACAAAAACCAAACATAATTGCTTCAATTATGAGTTTTGATTTTCAATTTGGAATCTATCTTGTATTTTTTCATTATTGGTGTTTATATTGAAAAGTAGAATACACTTACCATGATGGTGTTCAAGCTGTTTAATTGTTGTTGTTGTTATTGAACAAGAATGGTACCAATAAAAGGAGTGGAACTGAAATGAATAACAGACAATACAATATACGTCATTGAGACAGCAACCCCATAACACAGCAAATTGGTAAATACATTTATACAGGTCATTATAATTATTGTTTACGTTGACATTTAGTAGAATGAGAAGGCATATTACTTTTCAGGTACATTGGCGCTTCTTTGTCCAAATTTAAAACAGGGGAGCTTTCAAACTATATAATACTTATATGTTACAAAATATAATGCGAAATTTTACTGATTGGTTAAAAATGTGTATTCCTATACTAGCCGTTCCACTTTCTAGGTATTTTTTGTAATAAATATGATTATTTAAAAGAAAAAGTTCCAAATGTTCGGTGTGAGCCAAGGCTCCATGTTGCAGGCCGTACATTGACCTATAATGGTTTACTTTTATAAATTTTTATTTGGATGGAGAGTTGTCTCATTGGCATTCACACCACATCTTCCTATATCTATAAATGTATGTTTTTGTTTGTTTTATTGATTGACAAGAAAAGATAGAAATCAACTTACGGATTGACGATAATCCATCACCACCAATACCACCTCCGAGGCCGCCACCAATACCACTTCCGAGACCGCCTCCCATCATAGCAGAAGGGGCGATAACTGGAATTGGTTGAGGTAAATAATGGATTGTTTCGTCTACGTAACCTCCCTTTTTGCCATATCCGTGGTGACCTTCATTTCCATAACCAGAATAGCCCTTTCCATAGCCGGAATAACCTCCCAAGTGACCACTATTTCCATAGCTACTGCCGTATCCACTATTTCCATAGCTACTGTGCCCACCACTGCCGTAGCTTTGACCGTATCCACCATTTCCATAGCTTTGGCCATATCCCCCTCCGATTCCAGCGTAACTTTCGCCATAATAATCGTCGGCAAGAATTCCCTTCATGCCGCAAAGGCAAACCAAGATGGCGACAGTGGAGATGACAATTTTCATTCTATTAAGAATTAAAAAAGAAGTATTGAACTATGTATTTTGACCCATTAATACTTATGTAAATCAGCAGCGAAATGTTAGGAACCGAATTTAAAGTCAGCATTTAATAATATATCATCTTTTACTTCTGCAAATAAAGGTTCCAATTAGTAACGAAATCAGACAGTGAACTACGTTTTCAACAGTTTTTAATCTTTACTATACAATATTATAAAAGTGTATATATATACACGAATATAGATGAGCATTATCTCCTGTAGAACATATATTACAATTGCAAGCTTCTGCAATATAAAAATATACTATGGAAAGTATATTATTTATCTAATGAATTGGTTTCAAAAGGAATATAATTTGTTTGATAACATTTTATGTTTCTTCATTGAATTGGTTCACTTAGTTTTTGGTAGCCCTAGATATTTATATGTTATCAATAATAATAATTAACTATATAACTATGTTAAAAAAAATCATTTAGTTTTAAAAAAAATGATATGCTCAAATTAACTGACGTAAAGACAAATGTCTTTAGGGGATAACATGATTTTTTTACACCATTTATTTTGGTCCACAAGAAGAAATTAATATCACATAAATTTATTCTACTTACTTCCTAACATCAATAACCTTTTTTTATATTGTTTAATTGATTTTTGATTATAAAAAGGTACATTTATTTTAAATTATTAAAGGTGTTACTTAAAATAAAAAAGGTCATTTTTTAATATTAAAATACCGAATAATTATTATGAATATATATTAAAATGATTGTACATAAAAAAAAAAATCTTTGAATTGTTAATTGTATTTCATTACGTTTTATAATTGTTTCTTTCCATTATTGTAATGGACCAACAAATGTTGAAATGAAAAATGAATATTCATCAAATATTCGTTCTAAAGAATTAGCATGCGTATAAGTTTACCTGACTACTCTGTGGTTCAAAAGATAAGTAGTTCTCAGTAAGCCCGATAATCATTTTATACTAAATTTAACTTCCTATTTGTAGAAATTCTGTATTATTACTTGTACTGTTAGTAGACAGACTTACATACATACCTTATTAGATAATATTCTTATATGAAAAATATAATAGGTAAATATATTGCAATTATTATGTGTTAGTCAGACAGAGAAGCTAAAATTATCGTCATTTTATTCGTTTCCGGAATTAAATTGAACAATTTATTCAGTGTCATTTTAAAGTTAGGTTTATGATTTGACAAAAAGATTTATAGTTATATTTTCATTAGAAAGTCTAACTAATTTTGACAAAATTAATGCCGATTTCTTATGTTTTAATTAAGTCTCCCAAACAAAGTTTGGAGACTAATTGTTTTTGCTCAGTTCTTATTATTTTTATTATTCTTCTTTTTCTTTTTCTTTTTCTTTTTCTTTTTCCGCCACTTTAAAAAATGAACTTGTCCGCAGTGTTTCTCCAAAACCACTTGTCAGATTTACTTAGGATTTCATAAAATGTTAGACTAACATGTCTAGGTGAGCCATCAATCGTTCGTTTGTGCATTGGGGTCTATTAAGGGGTATTTTGGGGGCTAAAAGAAGGGAGGGGTTTACTATAGAACCCTATGGGATTTTATTTTAGAAAATTTTCAAATGAATATAACTTTGAAACTTTAAGTGATAAACACACACAGTCTTCAGAAATGATCAAGTGACAATAAAACAAATCACCTGAAATAAAGGGGGAATCTCTAGGGGGTCATCCCCACCCCCTTAAATTTGAGAATATGCTATTATCTTGTAAAGGGTCTAAATCCCCACCCCTAAACCATGTATATTCTTGAATGGGACGATAAAACAAATTTAATGAATTAAAGGAGAAGTCCCTGGGGGTCGCCCCCACCCCGTTCAATTTGAGAATGTGCTATTATCTTGTAAACGGTCCAGATCCCCACCCCTAAACCATATATATTCTTGTAGGGGACAATAAAACAAATCAAATGAAATTAAAGGGAAGTCCCTGGGGTCACCCCCACCCCATTCAATTTGAGAATTTGCTATTATCTTGTAAACGGTCCAGATCCCCACCCCTAAACCATATATATTCTTGTAGGGGACAATAAAACAAATGAAATGAAATAAAAGGGAAGTCCCTAGGGGGTCACCCCACCCCCTCTTGTTTAAAAACTTGTAAACGGTCAAGATCCCCACCCCTAAACCATATATATTCTTGTAGGGGACAATAAAATAAATGAAATGAAATAAAATGGAAGTCCCTAGGGGGTCACCCCACCCCCTCTTGTTTGAAAACTTGTAAACGGTCAAGATCCCCACCCCTAAACCATATATATTCTTGAATGGGACAATTAAACAAGTCAAATTAATATGGGAGCTTTGTTTGGGAGACTTCGTAACAGCATCCTGTTACAATTACTTCTTGTTCCACTTTATTTTTCCTTTTGATTAATCGATTTATTTATTAAGTTTGCTTGCTGCTATTATCAAGTTTGTTTTATATATTAAAATATTTTATCCCTCCGTTATACACCTTATCGCTAATCCCAGCTGGCCTAGCTGCTTGAACTTTTGTCGCATACAAGAACACTTTTCAATTGTGGCGTCAGATATTTTGTTTTATGACGTCAAACTTTTACTTCAACATGTGTGATATCCAGTAATGATAGACAAATAGCGATAAGGTGTATTAGTCTCTCATTCCTTTATTTAAATCTAGATTTAGGGGGCGACAATTTGATATTCTAGTGAAGGGGATGATGATTTTTTTTTCTGAACAAATGTTTGCAAGTGTCGGTTATTATTTCACTTTTATACAATTTATTTTTTTTGCATTTTATTTTGAGAAATGTTTGTTTTCATCCTGTTTTGGACTTGTTCTAATCAGGCCCAGATATCCATTGACAAAACCCTCCAGACAAAATAAAAAATCTGTTTATGTTACTACCAGAAACATAGTTTCATACTATTTTATATGTGGTTATCAATTGCATTGTGTGTGCGGTTCATGCGCCTGGTTCAGCGACAAAACCCTCCAGACAGAACTTTAAATCAGTGTATTTATGTTACTGGCTGAAAATATGAGTGTCATTTCAAAATTAGGTTAATGATTTGAAAAAAGTAATTAGTGATATTTTTATTAGAAAGCTTAACTTTAATTGAATTAATACAAATTATTAACCAAACTTTAAAATGACACTTAATAAAATTTTCAATTTAATTCCGGAAATGAGTGTTTAGTCGAAGCATTGAGCTTTTATATAAGACCTGCGCATAATAATTGAAATGTAAAGCGTATTTATTTTTTCAAATTAGTATTTGATCTAATAAGGTATGTATGTATGTCTCTCTACTGACTGCACAAGAAATAATACAGAATTTCTACAAATAGGAAGGTAAATTATTCGTATGCTAACTTGTTAGAACGAATTTTTATTGAATGTTCTTTTTGATTTCAACCTTATTTTGATCCATTATAATAATGGCATGAAACAAAGATATGGGTAATAAAATACAATTAACAGTTCAGAAGTTTTTTTTATGTTCAATTTTTTTTTAATGTATACTCATAATTATTATTCGGTATTTGATATTAAAAAACAGCCTTTTTATTTTTTTCTAATTCTAAATAATACATTTATATGGTATAAAAAATGTCTTTTGTTTGTCCCTAAGGGCACCTGTATATTCATCAGTTTATCTGAACATATCTATTTTTTGTAAAAATAAATAAATATTTGTTTATAACCATAACATAGATATATAATCATTTATTATGATTTATAAAAGATATATATCTAGTAACCAAAAACTTGGTGGTCCAATTCAATGTAAAAATATAATACTTTATAAAGAAAATTATACTCATATTCAAAACGTAAAATTTATCATAGAAATAATGTTCTCCGGAGATTATATTTATATTGCACAAGCTTAATGATAGTTATCGTATTCTTGTCTTTCATTTTGGCTTATGTGGTTTGTCTGTATGCCTTTTTTTTCTTTCATACATATGACGTGGCTCTGTACTTCTGTCATTGTTAAATTGTAGAACATTTGTGTATTATTGTCTTCAATTTTCGCTAATAGGCTTGGTCTATATGCCATTGTGTGCTTCTTTGGTACATATTATTTATTGTTTTTATTGTGATTATAACACAATTTTGACTGCTGTGTCCTTTTTGTTTTACATATTTACATATTATGTCTGTTTGTTTTGTTCTCATATCGTTGTCAATACAACATATTGGATTCAACTGTCATACAACTAAGATGTTTGTCTAGTTTTCACACGGTAGGATAGTGTCCGGCTAGGATCGTGGTTTTTTGAGTTATTTGGTCCATTTTTTTTCTAGTGTAGTTCAGGCTTTTTCGAGTGATAAAACATAGGATCAGTTCAATTAAATGCTATTTCATAATTGAAAAAGTTTTTTACATTACTACCCATCTTATATTGAAAACTATACATATTTACATCCTCAAAGAAGCACAATTTCCGTGTATTTAACAAAAATATTCAGTATTATTGGCCGGGCTTTTTCAACAGCAACAGTTACTTTGAAATCGTCCTGGTTTTAAGAGAATTTTTTAAAACATACATTAAGAGAAGAGGTCCGTTTTTTTAAAAGAAACAAATTTGAATAAGAAAAAAGGTATTCTAGACTTAAAACAATGACTTTCCTAGTTTATACCTATAGTTTAATGAATGAAAATATCATATATTCTCAATAAATAAAAAAAAAAAAAATTACTACATTGATCAAAATTATTAATCTTTTAGAATTTAATGCAAATTTTTTGTTCGGAAAAAGTTCTACCACAACTTTCCAGTATTAAATTAGAAATTAATGGATCCTTTTAAAGGTCTTTAGGACGTAGTAAAGGGAAATCATAATCTTTTCAACTTCATTTCATGGTACTTTTGTTGTCAAAGTAAAAGCATGTAAACATTTTCGTTTGAATCATGGAACATGGAGTACCCCGTTATTCATACGTCCATTGTCAGCATGTCGGACAAAAATCAAAAACGCTGTAACCGATTTACATGAAACTTTGGTGAATTATCTGTGGTGTCATCCCTTTCGAATTTCATAAATTTTAGATTTTACGGGCTGAGTTATGGGATTTTATTAAACAAATTAGAGTAAATATAGAGCCTGTGTCACTCAACTTGGTCTATTTTCCGTAGTGCATTTTAAACAAAGGACACTCTTCAACATTAAAGACAAGAATAGAATTCATGACACAGTCTCTGTTTTGGTGATGGGGACTTGTTTGTAAATCTTACTTTACTGAAAATTCTATCTTTAATGAATTTGGTCAAGTAGTTTCAGAGGGGAAGATATTTGTGAAAGTTAACGGACGACGACGACATACAACGACGAACACCAAGTGATGAGGAAATCTCACTTGACCCTTTTGGGCCAGTTGATCTAAATGTATTATTAGTTACATAATGTGATAGTGACCTAATACGGTATATATGGGGTCAGTAAATTACACATTAGGATTAGACGAATCCCCATATATACTGTATTACGTCACTAGCACACTATTTAACGATTTTATCTTACCGACTACCTTAACGTGTGAAATTTAGACTAGTGAACTAGATTAGCAAGTCTTCAATATTGTTGTTAGTATTAAGAAACTACTTCCATTGATCCTACAAAAACAGATGACAACAATAACAACGTGTAAGGTTTAAATGTGTTTTTTGAATATTTTTCCATCTAAATCATCAATATTTTCGTCTGTTGAAACCTCTTTTTTAGTACCGTTTTGTTTTATAAAGGGACGTAACACACCTCCTAACCATGTATGAAATAAGCCCCGCCTCCCTTCTTACCTAATATGGAAAATAAAGGGACGTAACACCAGTATTAACAGTGTATGAAATAAGCCCCGCCTCCCTACTAACCTAATATGAAATATACACGGTCTCCACGCAGACGCTTTTAACCAATCATATTCCTAGAAATGTATAGGAGATAAGATAATAAGTGATATTCTATTCTCAAAAGTTATTAAACCTAGATGTCGTAATATTGTCAACACTCTCATTGAGTTAAATTAAAAATTCCGCGAATCGTTGCTCTGGTATTTTGCACACGAAATGTGTATCGTTGAAGGTAATCAATGACCTAACGAATAGCCAGTGGAAATGACGTAATATCGTCTTATAACGATGCATAAGCAGATCAAATTAACGCAGATTTACGAACCAGGCCTTTTCATATCAAACTCCTTGTAGTGTGGTACGAGAAATGTCTTTTCATGCAAGAAAAAGGTAATAAGGCACAACCATGCATAAGAGAAATGACATTTGAATACATGGCAGGTGTATTATGCGACCATGCCGCAGCTGTTTATTAAAAAACGGAGTAAGAAACCTTAGTACTGGATAGCAAAGAAGAATAAAAAAAATGTTATATAATAAAACACATTCTACTAATGGAAGCCTGCCCCCGCCCCAAGACAAAAAATCCATCAAGAAAAAATGGAAAAAAAACAAACACAGACACACTTAATCCGCCCATTTCTATTCTAATTGACAAAAAACAGTTGAATTAGAATTTATACATAATCAACAATGAAATGAATAGCTTAAACTATCTGTATGTACGTCTCGATCCAAATGTTCGTTGCTTACATGATATTGTTGACGGGTATATACTACACATGTGAGTTATAAGATATGACAAACAACTATATATAGCTGATCTGTAACAATAACATATCCATGCCTTATATATCATGTACTGTAGTACGACGCTAGATTAAAACTGACGAGCAAAGGTAACACACGGCCACCGAAAGCTTTATTATTGTGAAGCCCAGGTGGTCGTGTGGTCTAGCGGGACGGCTACAGTGCAGGCGATTTGGTGTCATGATATCTCAGTAGCATGGGTTCGAATACCGGCGAGGGAAGAACAAAAAATTTGTGAAAGCAAATTTACAGATCTAACATTGTTGGGTTGATGTTTAGACGAGTTGTACATGTTGTATATATATATACACAAATGGACGAATGTTTTTAACATGCAAGTGCTAGAACATCATTATCAAACTGACAAATGCATCGGTTCATGCCTGGAAATGTACTTAATTTGAACCTTTGTTTATTGTTTTTAAACGTAAATACACTGACACATAGCATTTTAAGCTATAGGAAATGTGTATAATCACTCGAAAAAGCCCGGATACTCTCGAGAAAAATCGAACTTTAAGAAATGAATTTAGTCTTTAAATGTTGTTTTCTTTGCAAAAACAAGAATTTTAGTGAAGTGTCTGTATTTCTCAGGATATATATATTCCATGTTTGCATTTCCTTAAACATTATCAGTGTTATGTGTACACAAATGGCTTTATTCCGTATTTTGAAATTAAAGGATTTTAAGGCTTATTTTCTCTTTTTTTAAACGAAAAAATGTCGGATAAGTAATATCTTTCTATATCAAATACTATCATACATAAAATAACTTTGTATATTAAACTCTAGCATCTATATCAAGTCTTGTTAGAAAGAAAGTCTGTTTCTTTACATTTTTATTCATATTCGCTCGAAAAAAACAGTGGTCACACACGATCCCAACCGGACACTATACCTACCGTGTTTAAACCAGGTTTAATCAACCATTTTGCATGTACCAAGTCAGGAATATGACAGTTGTCCATTCATTTAATGTGTTTTAGCATTCGATTTATGACTTTCCCTTTTTAATTTTCCTCGGAGTTCAGTATTTTTTGTGATTATACTTTTTGCGAGTATAGTATAAAAAGATATAATTCTCATCAATATGTATGTAATAACACTTTCATAATATTGCATAGTTTAGATTGAAAAACTATTGAAAACATTGTTCACCGATTTTGTCACTAATTTTAACCTTTATTTTCACAAGTAAAATATGATTTATTATTACATGCTAACTTTTAGTCAAGTTCCGTATACAATTCGTTGTTGTTTTAGAAATGGGTCCAAATAAGTATTTATTCATTTGTTCTAATTCTTTTTAGAATTTAATTTGTTGTATATACCGTCGCCATCTTGGTTTGTGTAATGTTGTCATTTTAATGTTATAATTAACACTGTCATTAAAGCGGGGGGTTTGACATGCCACAAAACCAGATTCAACCCACCATTTTTTCATAAAATGCCCTGTACCAAGTCAGGAAAATGGCCATTGTTACATTATAATTCGTTTCTGTGTGTTACATGTCGGTGTTGTGTCTCTGTTGTCTCGTAGTTCTCTAATATAAGAAACGTTTCCCTCAGTTTTAGTTTGTAACCCGGATTTGTTTTTTTTTTCTCTATGGATTTATGAATTTTGAACAGCGGTATACTACTGTTGCCTTTATTTTCCTTTGTGGCATGAATGGAATTCTTTCGACGATTATTTTGGCGGAAGTTACGGCGGAGTCGGAGGCGGATACGGTCAATGTTACGGTAATGGTGGATACGGTCAAAGCTATGGACATGGTGGATACAATTGCTATGGAAATAGTGCTTGCGGTAGTAGCTATTGAAACAGGGGTCACTTGGGAGGTTACTCAGGATATGGAAAGGGATATTCAAGTCATAGAAATGAATAAACTATATTTAGTCTATGTTTTTATAGAACACTCGAAAATCAATATGAGACAAATATTCACTAAATTTCAAAGTACGTGGATGTAAGCAACTGTTAGTTTTCATACGGTCTTCAACAAGCAGTAACTTCCATACTGTATAGTAAGCTATACAAGTTCATGGCATGATAAAATGTGAACCAATATAAACGAAAGAAAGCAACCGGCATATACTGATATGGGGTAGAACTATTGACGATAAACACATAACTCAGACAACAAGCAACGAAAACTCCTATACTACAGGCTCATTAATTGCGACCAACACCTACATATTGTTGCGGGGCAAACTAGTTTTTGAACGATTGACCCGGTTCATAACCTTAAGTGTAAAAGCAAAACATGAGAGCAAACAGCAACTATCAATTGCAAAATGCTTGATAATTCAGAAAGAAAAAATCTGTTACTTTCTATTTTGTTCATGCTAATAATTTGTTCCTTAGGAAAATACTTTGAAATTGCAAATGAGGATATTTTAAATGAGACAACGATTCAAATACCGTACAACTAACCTACACATGCTACATATGTACATTTTCTTAATCGATAGAAACGTTCCCACACAACTGAATGTTTGAAGTGCGTCTGAGGAGAGAATGTGTGTATTTTAGATGTATTCTACAATTTAAAAAAAAATCCAAAACCGTTTGCTTACATAGATATGATTTAGTTTTGTTCAATCAATAATAAAAATGAAATAATGAAATAATAATTCGCTTTTAGCAGACAATTTGATTCCTGTTTCTCAAAGTTAGCAAATAAACATCGCTGATTAATTATTCACTTACAAGTGACTAATTCGACCTCATTGAATCCATATTCATGTGACCTTTTATCTTTACAATTAGCTAGAGATTGTTTAACACGTTTAAGGTGGCTTGGGTGTCTTCCTCAATCTTTGATTTTGAAGAAGCAGCTAACTTTGGTCTAGATACTTGTTAAAATTTGCAAATTTTGAGAGTTGTATGTAATTTTTGTAAAAAACTTTTGATATCGATATAGAAAATTGTGTGTTTTATCATAGTTATAGCTGTAATTTCTCAAAAACACCTTGTTTGTGTTTATTATTAATTTTTTTTCGACTTTGCCAAATAAGGGGAGATCACTCAGATAAAGTAATATTTATTATAGAAAGTGTTATGAATTTACCTCTTTTGATATGTAGCAAGAAAATAAGTTATCTGAAAGCATGTTATAAGAGCAATATTTTCACATTTGATCTTAAAGCTCTGATAGAACGTTTTCTTTTTATCACACAAAATTTAATTTTCCATGCATAATCTATATAAAATCTGACAATTTTGCACAACCTGTAGCGTGAAAAAAAAGTCCGGTGAACCATACTTTTTAATACATTTTTGAAAAAAGCATGATAAAAACTTCATTTTGACAAGTTATCAAAAAATTCTATCAATTTTAATGAAGACGCCCTAGCCACCTTAAGTCGTGTTCAGCCATTAAAAGGAAATGATTGTCAACATTGAAAGTGAAAGAATGGTGACCCATTTTGTTGACTGATTCATTCTACAAAAAAATCATTCTTTTACAGGTATAAACGATAATTAACTTAATGTTTAAACCTGAAATCAATCGGACATAGAAATCTGTCCAATTGCTAGAGGTTGCTATCGATCTATATTGATATTTATGTTTATGTCGGAATAGGTTACCGTCAGCAGTCTTCGGCAATCTTCTCAATTGTTTATTAGATGGCAGATAGATTTAAATGCACAAGAAAATCTGATCAATATTATCGAGTACATGCATTGTTAGTTATTATTTCAGACTTATTGTAATTGTAATGTTATGAATCTAATATGAGAATTAGAGTCAATTCAGTGAAATGGTATCCGCTTTTAATTTTACGTGCTGGAATCATCCGAATTTTAGAATTGCTAACAATTTCATTTAAAATGAATACATAGACTTATAAACCATCAAATCCTGATTTGTTTTACTGACGATCAAAGGCATATCACACGTCGAGAAGTTGAGTAAAAATAAAAATGCAAAATTACAGTATTTGTGCTGTATGAAAACGCTGATACATGGCCATACCAGTCGCTTATCAAGCACAATCTACAAGGGTCAGATGTAATATTTGTAGCTTCCAAGATCTTAGGACACAAATCAGCGGCTTAGCTAATAATATAAAATTAGGCAAAACACGTCATCAGCATAATATGACAGACTATACATGTATGAGGGTTCTTATAATGTTTTCATGAATATAACTTTATAGAAAAAAATCGGAACTCTTCACCAACAAATATAGAGAGCATGATCGCAGGAACAATTGCAAAGAGTTAATAACGTTTCTTCAGGCTTTTGTAAATTATAAGTTAGATTACATAAATCTAAAAACTGGTGTGAAAAGGCCAATGAAAGTTGTGCGTCCTCGCTGGGTTTTTTTTCAGACGACAAGAAGTTTTAGAAATTGAAACAGTTTGTATATTTCATTTGTATGTTGGATCATTATGATAAACAATGTTCACATAATACAAGTATTGTTTTTAATAACAAATATAAATTAACAATCAATAGATTACAATGCAATCTATTCTTATTACAATCAACATATTACAATGCAATCTCTTCACATTCATTCTACATTGGGGTACAGTCGTGTTAACTTTATCGCACTGTTCCATTCACTGCATTCACACGATGATTCAGATATTATCTCTCTTCTCTCTAAAATATGGTTTGAAATTCTGAAATGAAAATTAAAAACTTTCTATTTTCCAATATAATGCAGGCTGCAGACATCGGCGGCTTATTTGGCACACGTTTTACTTTCTTGAATGAATCTGATCTCAAAGATCATGAAATGGTACCAAAATCGAATCAACCGTGTTATTGCTCTCTTAAATATTTTAACCTTAAAAATATTAAGCTTCGATTGGATCGAACTTTAAAAGACATACGTGTATTGCCCACTATCAAAATTACTTTTTTTTTCTTTTTACTGGAGCGTCACGGGTAATTTGTGTCGAGAAAACGCGCATCACTCGTACTTAATTTAAACTTTGGCATATCCGATTCCATGGAATTTATGAAATCTTTTTTAGTTCACATTTAAAGTGTCTTTATCATTCATCCTCTAGATCTATGCGTATGTGTATGTGTAAGAAAAACTCTTCTTGATTGATCGTCAACATGCACATGGGCCATTCCAGGTATGAAGGCAAACAAAAACAAAGTTAATATCTGAGGTTGTTATACAATAAAACGAAAATCATTGCTTTATTATGAGTTTTCATTTTCAATTTGGAATCTGTCTTGTATTTTTTTTTTTTTATTATTGATGTATGTATATATTGAAAAGTAAAATACACTTACCATAATGATGTTAAAGCTGTTTAATTGTTGTTGTTGTTATTGAACAAGATTGGTACCAATAAAAGGAGTGGAACTGAAATGAATAAAAGACAATACAATATACGTCAATGAGACAGCAACCCCATAACACAGCGAATCGGTAAATCGATTTATACAGATCAGCATAATTATTGTATACGTTGGTATTTTGTAGAATGAGAAGGTTTATTACTTTTCAAGTACATTGGCGCTTCTTTGTCTAAATTTAAAACAGGGGAGCTTACAAACTATACAATACTTATATGCTGCAAAATATACGGCGAAATTTGAATGACTGGGTAAAAATATGTATTTCTAAACAAGTAGTTCAACTTTCCTGGTTTCCTTGTATTAAATATGAATATCTAAAAGAAAAATTTCCAAATGTATGAAAAGCGATTCTTTAATTTTTAAACCATTTGAATTTTTTTTCTTTATATAAATTAAGGAAGATATCATTCTCAAATTACCTAAGAAACGAATCTGGATCAGATATCAAATGGCATAAAAGTTATCAACAATGTTCGAAACTCATCCGAATTGTAAGGTATGAAATATATATGTATTCAAATTCTGTTTTAGCGTATAAGGGCATATATATATTTTTTAATTTGTTTAATTGATTGACAAGAAAAGATAGAAATCAACTTACGGATTGACGATAATCCATCACCACCAATACCACCTCCGATTCCGCCTCCTAGCATAGCGGAAGGGGCGATAGCTGGAATTGGTTGAGGTAAATAATGGATTGTTTCGTCGACGTATCCTCCCTTTTTGCCATATCCGTGGTGACCTTCATTTCCATAACTAGAATATCCCTTTGCAGATCCACCATAACCGGAGTAACCTCCCAAGTGTCCTACATTTCCGTAGCTTTGACCGTATCCGCCATTTCCGTAGCTACTGCCGTATCCACTGCCTCCATAACTACTGTATCCGCCATTTCCATAGCTTTGACCGTATCCACCATTTCCATAGCTTTGGCCATATCCTCCTCCGATTCCACCGTAACTTCCGCTATAATAATCGTCGGCAAGAATTCCCTTCATGCCACAAAGGCAAACCAAGATGGCAACAGTGGAGATAACAATTTTCATTCTATTAAGAATTAAAAAAGAATTATTAACTATATATTTTGACCCATTTGTACTTATGTAAATCGCGGAATGTATATGGAACTTAACTAAAAGTTCGCATTTAATAATAATATATCATCTTTTACTTGTGCAAATAAAGGTTCAAATTAGTAACGAAATCAGACAGTGAACTACGTTTCAACAGTTTTTTTTTATCTTTGCTATAATACAATATTATAAAAGTGTAATTGCACGAATATAGATGAGCATTATCTCCCGTAGAACATATATTACAATTGCAAGCGGCTGTAATATAAAAATATACTATAGAAAATATATTATTTATCTAATGAATTGTTTTGAAAAGGAATATAATTTGCTTGATAACATTTAATGTTTCTACATTGAATTGGTCCACTTATTTGTTGGTAGCCCAAGATATATATATGTTATCAACAATAATAATTGATAATATACCAAGTTAAAAAAATCATTTAGTTTTACAAAAAAATGATATGTTCAAATAAACTGGCGTAAAGAAAAATGCTTAGGGGAGAATAAGAGATAACTTGATTTTTTTACATTGTGTATTTTTGACACAAGAAGAGATAAATATTACATGAATTTATTCTACTTATTTCGTAACATCAATAACCTAATTTTTTTATATTGTTTAAATGATTTTTGATTATGAAAAGGTACAGTTATTTTGAATTATTAAAGGTGTAACTTAAAATAAAAAAGGTCATTTTTTTAATTTTAAAAATACCGAATAATAATTATGAGTATATATTAAAATGATTGTACATAAACACATCTTTGAATTGTTAATTGTATTTCATTACGCTTTATATTTGTTTCTTGCCATTATTATAATAATCTAACAAATCTTGAAATGAAAAATGAATATTGAACAAATATTCGTTCTAAAGAATTAACATACTTATAAGTTTACCTGACTACTCTATGGTTCAAAAGATAAGTAGTTCTCAGTAAGCCTGACAATCATTTTATACTAAAATTAACTTCCTATTTGTAGAAATTTTGTATTATTACTTGTACTGTCAGTAGACAGACTAACATACATATCTTATTAGATAATATTCTTATATATAAATATAATAGGTAAATATATTGCAATTATTATGTGTTAGTTAGACAGAGAAGCTAAAATCATCGTCATTTCATTCATTTCCGGAATTAAATTGAACAATTTATTCAGTGTCATTTTAAAGTTAAGTTAATGATTTGACTAAACGATTAAATATATTTTTATTAGAAAGCCTATTTTATTTTCACAAAATTAATGCCGATTTCTTATGTTTTAATTCCACTTTATTTTTCCTTTTGATTAATCGATTTATTTATCAAGTTTGCTTGGTGCAACTAAAGTTTGTTTCATATGCTATAATCTTTGATCCCTCCTTTATACACATTATCGCTAATCCCAGCTGGCCTGGCCGCTTGAACTTTTGTCGCATACAACAATTACTTTTCCATTGTGGCCGCATACAACAATCACTTTTCCATTGTGGCCGCATACAACAATCACTTTTCCATTGTGGTGTCAGATATTTTGTTTATGAAGTCAACATTTTACTTGAACCTGTGTGATATCCAGTTATGGCAAACAAATAGCGATAAGTTGTTTTAATCTCTTATTCCTTTTTTTAAATTTAGATGTAGGGTGCGACAATTTGATATTCTAGCGAAGGGGATGATGATTGGGTCTTTTTTCTGAACAAATGTTTGCAAGTCTCGGTTATTATTTCACTTTTATACAATTTATTTTTTTCATTTTGCTGGGAGCAAATTTTGTTTTCATCCTGTTTTGGACATGTTTTAATCAGGCCCAAATATCCATTGAAAAAACCCTCCAGACAAAAAAAAAATCTATTTATGTTATTACCAGTACACGCGCCTGAATCAGCGACAAAACCCTCGAGACAGAATTAAAAATGAGTTTATTTATGTTACTAGAAGAAAATATGAGTGTCATTTCAAAATTAGGTTAATGATTTGAAAAAATTAATTAGTGAATTAATACAAATTATTAACCAAACTTTAAATGACACTGAATAAAATGTTCAATTTAATTCCGGAAAATAGCCTTTTTTAAAATTTCTAGATAATACCTTTACATGGTATAAAACTGTCTTTTATTTGTCCCTAAGGGCATCTGTATTTTCATTAGTTTATCTGAACATATCTATTTCTTGTAAAACAAAATAATTATTTGTTTAAAACATTGGTATATAATCATTTATTATAATTGATAAAAGATATATATCTAGAGTTACCAAAAACTAGGTGGACCAATTCAATGTAAAAATATAATAGTTTATAACGAAAATTATACTAATTTTCAAAACGTACAATTAATCATAGAGATAAGGTTTTCCAGAGTATATATGTACATTGAACAAGCTGATTGATAGTTATTGTATTCTTGTCTTTCATTTTGGCTTATATGTTTTGTCTATATGCCTTTTTGATTTTTTCTTTCATACATATGACGTGGCTCTGTACTTATACGTCCTGTTATTGTTATGTTTAAGGAATAATTCATCGGGGCTTGAATATATCGTGATTTTACAACGGGTTGGCCCTTTATGCAAAATATATTACTTTAAGCAATAGTGAGGGGTAGAATATCGGCATAAAGGAACAACCCGTGGTAAAATCTAGATATATTCAAGCCCCTATGAATTATTTCGATTCTAATAGGACAAATAAGGCAGTTCTTATGGATCGAAGCGCTCTAGGTGGAGGCAAACATTTGCCGTTCCCATTACACACTATTAAATTATCTTACAAGAACGGAGCAAACCGAAATGGTGACATTGTCAAACCATTTACAATTATAAAGTATTTAGATAGTTTTGAATGAATTTAAATGATAAATTATTTATATGTTTTATTTTCTTGTGATGATTTCGGTTTCACAAACGTGTATTTTCCCGTAAAATTCTTACATTCTTACGTCATCGTTCTATGACGTCGGGTAACTCATTCATAAAAAAACATTTGACGTGGGGGGTACGATCTGCCCATGCAATATATTCATATTTTACCACGGGTGTGTACTCAAAGCGTTGAAGCACGTCATGTTAAAATGTAAAACATTTGTGTATTCTTGTCTTCAATTTTCGCTTGGATTTTTCTTTTTGCGAGTGTAATATAAAAAGAGATAATTCTAATCAATATTCATGCAATTATTGTATTTTTGAAATTGAAAAACTATTGAAAACATTGTTCGCCGATTTCGTCACTAATTTTAATTACACAAGTAAAATATGATATATTATTATATGCTTACTTTTAGCCAAGTTCCGGTGTTTTAACTTAGGTAGTAATAGGTTCGAATAAGTATTCAAACCATATCTTAGAGAAGAGAGATGATATCTGAATCATCGTGTGAATGCACTGGATGGAACAGTGTGATAACGTTTACACGACAGTACCACAGACACGGCAGAATGTGAAGAGATTGCATTGTAATCTGTTGATTGTAGTAAGAAGATATTGCACTGAAATCTCTTGTTTGTAAAAATGCATTTTAATCTAATAATCGTTTATTTATATTTGTTATTAAAACAATAATAGTATTAAGTGTACATTATTTATCATATCCAACATACAAATGAATTATACAAACTGTTTTTATTTCGAAGGTTGATTCCTAAAACAATTGAAAAATGAACAGCGTTGGCAAAAACTTCGATTGCCTTTTTCACGCCCGTTTTTTTTTATCTGAAAACCGAGCTTATGCGAAGGAAAAAAAAGAATAATTATGAACATAAAAGTGTAGTGTCGTCAGGTTCTCTTTACAATTGATCCCGTTCATACTCATTAAATTTGTTTGTAAATAAATCCGAATAATTCTTATAAAGTATTATTCATAAAAACATGGTTCATAACCCACAAACCTGACATCCCTGTTTTTCTAAGACGGCTACGTTTGTGGCATTATTTTATATGTATACGAGCAGAGGTCAAGCTGGTTTTTTTTTCCTTTAGATTGTTTGGTATGTGTTATAAGGGGTTATATTCGCTAGCATGTACTTAATTAAACATGTGTAGCCACTCTCTAGCTAATGGTTTATGTTATAGGTCACATTGGGGTTCAATGCAGTCGTATTAGTCACTTGCAAGTGAATATTTCATCAGCAATGTTTCTTTGCCTAATCGGAGAAAAATAACCAACCTGGCTGCCAAAAGCGAAACGTGCTAGGTTCAGCGAATATTTAAAAGGGGTTTTAATCACATTTCTAAAAAAACATTTCGCTAAAATAAATTACTTTCAATTGTAAATACTTTATTCTTATATGACAACCAAAATATCGATAGCCGACAAAATAACAATATATCTTCTTTTAGGTATAACACCAATAATTTATAGCCCGCCAATTGCTTTCCACGTTAAATTCTGCAATTTCAAACGTTAATTGCTACTTGTTTAAAGTTTCAAACAAGTGGTAGTCATTAATGTCAAAACTATACCTTTTCCTGACTGCTGCTTCGCCATACTTTTAATTGCATATATATAAGAGCGTACTGGTTCCTTGAAGGTAGAAAGTACAATAACAGGTACTTCTTATCTGAGCAACAGGGCAGTGCCCTCCTATTATAATTGTGAATACCTTTTTATTATTCATAAATCTTTCAACATGGTTTCTGCAGTTTCTATGTCCTTAAGCTTTCATTTGACACCAAAAGTACCCAAATATTTGACCCTTTTGACAAAGATACAGCTATTTCCGTGAATCCAGAAAAGACTAAAGTAGTACATTTTAGATCTCAATCGTTTAACATGACATCTTTTCATTCAGGATTCTACTTTGTCAAAATTATCTCCCCATTACGCCAGTTCATTTTCACAATCGTAGAAATGGAATCCATTGTAGGGATGACGCGCTGCCAATTTTGTTCTTGAAAACCGATAAATTTATCCGAATAGCACCACTACGATCCTTATATGTCAGTTGTATTTTAAAAGACGAATATATCTACTAGCTAATGAGCATCAGTTAGTTATCTTATCTGCATTGATTCAATTTAAAACTATTGTCTGATCGGTTGTCAGGTGGAATTTTCGAAAGTTCATAAATATTTAAAAAAAAATCTAATTAAATATTTCGTGGAAGGGCAGACTAAACATTTTCAATAGTTAAAGACCCTATAAACCCTAGTTATCACATACAAAAAAAACTTCTTTTTTTTCGAAGTTATGTATTACAGTCATCTAACTTAAATAGCTGTCGTCAAGTACTTTTAGTATAAAAATAGCCATTCGAACACACCTTCTCTGTTTTCGTGATTCATTAGATAGGTATTTCACTTGACCTATATATTTCATCTTTTAGTACTATGATCTCTGTATGTTATAAAGTCAACCTGTAGCGTTGATATATAAAAATGATAGAATCTGAAGCGAGATGATGTATCAAATACTCTTGCTTTGTACGTTTTCAATACAAAATATTCAGCTCAAACACACCCTTACATTAAAAGGTGCACTCGATTTTTTCTTTTCGATATTATTGTTACCCATTTTTTAGAATTTTTTCTTGAGTCAGATAATGGATGGGCAGACACGAAAATTATTAAATTATTAGATTGATATGTTCTCCGTCCGTGGTAATTAAAAAAAAATCGGAGGTTATGCCTTTTCTACATCCAACTTGATAGATACCCATGTCGTCGACTTGATATCTATTGTTCTGCTTAACTATTTAATAGATAAATTGAAACTTATGCAAATAGTGTTTTTAAGATAAAACACTTCGTCATTTTATTTGTTTCTATTAACTTTTAAATTGTTTGTTAATATAGTAAACATTACAGTAAGCATTTATCGCCTTCTCTAACAAAGAGCTTCGATTATTTTGTTCTATTTCAACCGGGTTTCCGCCTGTTTCAAAATCAAATGTTCAAGACTTGTCTTCAATTACTTCATCTTGGCTTAGACGTTTAAAATGTTAATATCAATCTTCATTTTTAACAGTTTGTTAATGTTTGATTTGCATCCAGAAATTTTCATATGGTGTCACAAATACGAATATTCATTTTGTTTCCCATTTTTATACAGATAATTTAGGATTTGAAGGTACATCGTAGATCATTGTAGTTAGGGAGCTACCATTTCTACTATTCGTACTGCGATATCGATGCACTGTATACGTTTTTTTGAAAGGGTTTAACTTATACCAATTGCATCAAAAATTGACGAATATCATGTCAAGACTTAAACATACCGTCAATCTCAATTTTTCTTTAAATAGATATAGGAAGATGTGGTGTGAGTGCCAGTGAGACAACTCTCCATCCAAATAACAATTTATAAAAGTAAACCATTATAGGTCAATGTATGGCCTTCAACACGGAGCATTGGCTCACACCGAACAAAAAGCTATATAGGGCCCCAAAATTACTAGTGTAAAACCATTCAAACAGGAAAACCAACGGTCTAAATTATATAAAAAACGAGAAACGAGAAACATGTATAAATTACATAAACAAACAACAACTACTGTAAATCACATTCTTGACTTAGGACAGGTGCAAACATTTGCAGCGGGATTAAACGTTAACGGTACCAAACCTATTCCCTTTTTCTGAAACAATAGCATAACATCACAACATAGAAACCCACACGATAAAATATCAATTGGAAGGCTTAACTCAATCAATTAACGTATATTAACACACTATGAACGAATAAATTTGATTGTTTAAAGAGATTTTCAAAAAAATATATTTAGTTTATGGAATTTTTTTTAAAGAATATTTGAGAATCAAGATAAGTGGTATTATTGCTAATGAGACAACTATTCACTGGAGTTCAAATAGTTATCAAAGGTACCAGGATTATAATTTAATACGCCAGACGCACGCTTCGTCAAAGTACGTGGATATAAGCAATTATAAGTTTTCATACGGTCTTCAACAAGCAGAAAATTCCAAATTTAAAGTTAGCTATAAAAGGTCATGGCATGAAAAAATGTGAACCAATATAAACGAAATAAATCAACCGCCTAATACTAATACTGGGGTAAAAGCAATTGACGAAAAACAAATTTTGCAGATAACAATCAACGACAACTCCTATATTATAGGCTCCTTAATTGTGACAGGCACGTGCATCATGTTGCGGGGTCAAACTAGTTTTTGAACGGTTGACCCGGTTTATAACCTTTAGTGTAAAAGCACAACATGAGAGTTAATAGCAAAAATCAATTGCAAAGTGTTTGAGAATTCAGATAGGATTCTTTGTGCTATATAAAAACGTCGGTACAAAACCGTACCAGTAGCTTAAATCGACAAGGGTCGGTTGTGCGATGTGTACCTTCCAAGATCTAACTACACAAAGCAACGGCTTCGCTAACAATATGAGATAAGCCACAAAACATCACCAACATAGTGTGGCAGTCTATGTACTATTCAACAAAAGAAACGATACACGACTTTTTTTCGAATTTAAGATGAAGTTTTCCGATTATAAGACCAATATTGAAGGTGGTAATCCTTAATGACTATTGAAATATAAATCCGTTTACAAAAGAAATAATTTTTGCTTTCATGACGTCCTTTGGCGAAATTTGAATTTTTTGACAAAATTTTCATAAAACGACAATTTTAAAAACAGAAGTTCCAACTTAGGATGCTAACCTCTCATTTAAAGGTAAAGACAATGCTTGCCATCAATTTGTTTTTAAAATTCATACAGTTACTTCGTTTATTTGTAAAACAAAGATCGGCCCCACAAGAAATCGTTAAAATGTATACATTATCAAATGATTTACCATAGACAGTACGTGTAAATTGAGATTCAATAAACGGTAACAATTTCAAAACTAATCCGAACGGTTCCAAATTTACAGTGTGTTGTTTTCATATCTAAAGCATTGATTTGAGACGTAAACATTTTTTTTACATTTGCATTTTTTTAAGATTTAAAAAAAACACTTTTTTTACCAAAAAAACAAACAAACAAAAAACAACCCATTATTTACAACATGAACATAACTTGATTAGCATATTGAATATTTTTAAACAAATTTGAAACTTCATTTAGTACCTTGAAAATTGTGTGTCGATTTTTTATCCAATTTTCCGCAAAAATAATTTGACCATATGATCGTTTACATGGAATGTAGTTCCTTTCTGACAGATTTTGATTTTCAGTATGCATACATCGCAAATGAGAGCTTTTAAAATAGTGTATACCATTTTGTTTTATATATGAAACTTTTTGATAAATTTGATTTCAAAGTCATGTATTGGTGTTTTTTTTTTGCTGACTAGTATATACATGTATGAGGTTGGTTTGTTTTTTGATGTTTTCGTGAATATTACTTTATAAGAAAAAAATTGGATCTCTTCACGAACAAGTATAAAGAACATGATTGCTGGATCAATGGCAAAGAGTAAATAACGTCTTTAAAGGCTTTTGTAAAATATTAGGTAGCGTTCGTCCTTCACATACGCACGGTTTTCAAATCTAAAAACGGGATGTTAAAGGCCAATCAAAGATTTGCGCCAACGCTGTTTATTTCTGAGACGACAAGAAGTTTTAGAAATCAACTTTGGAAATTGAAACAGTTTGTATATTTCAATTGTAAGTGGGATCGTTATGATAAACAATGCACATCTAATAAGAGTATTGTTTTTAATAACAAATATAAATTAACAATCAATAGATTACATTGCAATTTTTTCTCATTACAATCAACAGATTACAATGCAATCTCTTCAGATTTATTCTGCCTTGTGGTATTGTCGTGTAAACTTTATTACACTGTTTCATTCACTGCATTCACACGATTATTCAGGTAGTATCTCTTTTCACTAAAATATGGTTTGAAGTTCTGAAATGAAAATTTAAAAGTTACAAACAAGATATAGAAGACTCTTTATTTTCCAATATAATACAGGCTGCAGACATCGGCGGCTTATTTGGCTCATTAATTACTTTCTTGAATTGATCTGATCTCAAAGATCATGAAATGGTTACAAAAAATTAATCAACCGTGTTCTTGTTTTCATTTGATAATTTAATAGTCAACATATGAAGCTTCGATTGTATCGAACTTTAAAAGACATGCGTGTTTTGCTTTCTATCAAAATTACTTTCTTCCTTTTTAATTGGAGCGTCACTGGTAATTTGTCGACAAAACGCACGTCAATAGTACTAAGTTTAAATTTTGACATATCTCATTCCATGGGATTTATGAAATCTGTTTAAGTTCACATTTTGAAGTGTCTTTATCATTCATCTGCAAGATCTATGCGTATGTGTATGTGTAAAAAAAAATCTTCTAGATTAATCGTCAACAGGAACATGGGCCATTCCAGGTATCAAGGGAAGCAAAAAAAAAAAAAAAAAAAAAAAAATATTCGAGGTTGTGATACAAAAACCAAATGAAATTGCTTCATTATGAGTTTTGATTTTCAATTTGGAATCTGTCTTGTATTTTTGTCATTGCTGATGTATGTTTATATTGAAAAGTAGAATACACTTACCATGAAGCTGTTTAATTGTTGTTGTTGTTATTGAACAAGAATGGTACCAATAAAAGGAGTGGAACTGAAATGAATATTAGACAATACAATATACGTCAATAAGACAGCAACCCCATAACAAAGCGAATCGGTAAATAGATTTATACAGGTCAGCATAATTATTGAACACGTTGGTATCTAGTAGAATGAGAAGTTATAAAACGACATGGTCAATATCACTTTTCAAATACATTGAATCTTCTTTCTGTAAATCTAAAACAGGGGAGCTTTCAAACGTTGACTGATTGGATTAAAAAAAGTGTATTCCTAAAGTTCAACTTTCCTGGTTTCCTTGTATTAAATGTTAATATTTCAAAGAATAATTTCAAAATACATTGCATATTGAAAGTGATTCTTTAAACTTCAAACAATTTGAATTTCACTTCTTTATATGAATTAAGGCAGATATCATTCTAAAATTACCAAAGAGATAACTCTGATCAGATACCAAATGGCATAAAAGTTAACAACAATGTTCGAAACTCATCCGAATTGTTAGCAATAAAACATATGCATTGCAATTCTGTATTAGTGTATAAGGGTATAAGCATCTATGTATTTTTTCGTTTTTTTATTTATTGACAAGAAAATACAGAAATAAACTTACGGATTGACGTTAATCCATCACCACCAATACCACCTCCGAGACCGCCACCGACACCACCTCCGATTCCACCTATCATAGCAGAAGGGGCGATAACAGGAATTGGTTGAGGTAAATAATGTATTGTTTCGTCGACGTATCCTCCCTTTTTGCCATATCCGTGGTGACCTTCATTTCCATAACTAGAATATCCCTTTGCAGATCCACCATAACCGGAGTAACCTCCCAAGTGTCCTACATTTCCGTAGCTTTGACCGTATCCGCCATTTCCGTAGCTACTGCCGTATCCACTGCCTCCATAACTACTGTATCCGCCATTTCCATAGCTTTGACCGTATCCACCATTTCCGTAGCTTTGACCGTATCCGCCTCCGACTCCGCCGTAACTTCCGCCGTAATAATCGTCAGCAAGAATTCCCTTCATGCCACAAAGGCAAACCAAGATGGCGACAGTAGATATAACAAGTTTCATTCTAAAACGAATCAAAAAGGATATACATGTTTTGACCCATAAATATCTTAATATGTAAATCAACAAAGTATTGTATACGGAACATTACTTAAAGTTGCTTAGCATGTAATATTATGTGCAAGTTAAGGTTCAAATTAGTGACGAAATCAGTGAACTACGTTTTCATCGGTTTTTAACCTTTGCTATATAATATAATAAAAGTGTTACCGTACGAATATTGGTGAGTATTATCGCTCGAAGAATATATATTTCACTTGAAGCTTGTGTAATACGAATATACCCGCGTGGAAATATAATATTTCTCTTATGAATTTGACGTTTTGAAAATGCATATAGTTTGCTCGATATATCCTTTTCTATTTTAAATTGAATTATTCAACTTACTAGACTAATTAATCAAAGTCTCACGACAACAAAACCGGAAGAAGGAAGTAGAGTTATGTGTTCTGCGCAGTTCCGGAAATTAAAAAACGCGACAAAAAAAAAAAAATTGAACGATTTTGAGTTCATTAGTAAATGAAAAATTCGGGAAATTTTCCCGATTTTTTTTTTTCTTTTTTTTTTTATTGAATTTTCTACTGTAATAGGGGACTCCGTCCCCATAATATTTTTGTAAACTGTTCATATAATCTTTTGACAACGATAATAAATGATTATATACCTATGTTATAAACAAGTCATTATTTAGTTTTACAAAAAATAGATATGTTCAAATAAACAGATATTAATACAAACAAATGTCCTTAGGGAAAATAAGAGACAACTTTATTTTATTCTAAACACCATGATTATAATTTTTACTTTGTATATTTGTCTCCAAAAACAAAAACGATAAATATTTCATGAATTGATTCTAATTTACTTTTTTTCAGATCAAAACTGGCATATTTATATTTCATTTTGATAATTACATATATTAATGATTTTTTAAAATATATTTTTCTAATATTTAATGATATTTTTCATATCAAAAATTAATTTTCAAATGTTTATAATATATATATCTAACATTTTTAATCATATTTTTTTTAATATAAATAAATGATCTTTCAATATCAAAAAATAAGTTTTTTAATATTATAAGTTTTTATAGTAATTTATATAAATTCTTGATATAAATAAATTATATTTTTTATATCAAAAATAGAGAATAAATTACCTGAAAACATGACAAACATTATAATACATTATATACGAAAGGTATTGCTTAACCACACAAAAGTACAAATATTATAAAAACTTAAAGAAATCAATAAAATTTTACAAAGGCTTTTTTTAATATTAAAAATGATTTTAAAATATTAAATTAAAGATGATCGATATTGAAAGAATATAGAACAAATTATCCAAAATCTTGTGCCATACATTTTTCGAAAGCGAGATAAATTACCTGATTGCTTGTAATTCCTGGACTAGAAGTAATTCAAATAAAAATCTCAAGTTGTTTTATACAAGACAGGTCTTCCGGTTTGGTGAAATTATGTTTAATTGCATATGTCGGCAACAAGACAAAAATGATCATTGGTTATCTAATGTATGCAATATGTGTAGTAATTATGAAAATAAACAATATGTACGTCGTCTACTAATCTTTTCCTAAACACGAAAAAATGTCACATGTTGTAAGAATAAATTACAAAAAAAATTAATGTTAATTAAGAATAAGAGACTTGTGATTAAAGAATATCTTAAATCAAACGAAATTGAACTTAAAAGTACGAGTCGGAAAATAGAGATATAGCTTTAAATGTTTGATAGAGGCTGATATTTTATAATGTTTATCAATTTGTTGATAACTATTTTTTTTCTCGTCGTTATTTTCTTTCGGGGTCAGAGCTTAAATTGGGAGATAAAACCGGTAATACTTTCACTTTAATCCCTTTTCTAGTGTGTTTTGCTTATATATTCAGGATGGGAAAGGGGGTAAATGAGGAGTATTGCCTTTGCAAAGAGTACGTGAAACAGGATAACGTTTACCACAAAAAATTTCAATTTGCTGTTGCTCAAACATAAGATTTCTATATAGTATTTTACATAATGTTGTTTATCTTTTCTTGGTTTTTCTTTTCTCAATATTTTTCATTTATTTATCAACTAAGGAATTTATATATCACTTTGGTATGTATACGTAACTCGCCCCCTCTTCATATTATTAAGACGAAAAACCAATGTAAACATATTCCATTATATAAAAAAGAAGATGTGGTTCTCTCACAAGCAAAAAAACCCTAACTATACCTCTAACAATGTCAAGACTCATGCGAATTATTACATTGCATACAATATGAAAGGCTGTGCAAGCACACACACATTTTCAACAAGAAGATGCATGCGCTGTCGTTGACGGGGTTCTGTATTAGTTTCAGATCTATATGCTGCATATTTTTATCTATGCGGACCAACACCCTTTTAATTTAAAAATATTATCACTATTTAACTTCTTTTATTTTTATTTTTTCAACCAATTGACATGTGCGTTATTGTCGCCAAATCGAAAAGAAGGTGTTAATCACTAGAAAGGTGCTTGGTTGTGCATTTCTTCAGCCCTCATAGATACACAGTGTTGATGAATCGGTGATATCTTTCAGGAAAAAATATTCATGCGTTAATCTACCGAAAACCTATGACAGCATGACAGCATACTCCTTAAAGAATGTCAGAAAAGGTAGGTATATGTTCGTTACCCCTACATAAAAACGTCGAAACTACGGCACATGTTTTAAAAACGATCAAAATTTATCATTAAAACAATTGTATCTGTAAAGTGAAACGGACATTTTAAACTAGTTTTAGGCCAATATGTTAGTCTGTAGTTGGCGAATCATGAAATGAAACCCATTTGTTATTTGTTCAAATGCTCTTATATCGAGCAAGACAACATATCAAGTATACAAAATCAGCAGGGATTGTTTGGTTTGCTTTCTATCAAATTTTCGATAATGGAATATCGCAAATGCACAGGGGCCTCTCATTGAAAATGTGTAAACCTATAATTGTTAATATCCTAATCCTATAGTCTTTATGTTTTTACTCTGCAATGAAGGTCGACCGAAATGAAATACACGAAATTTCAACTGTCTCGGGAATAGATCTTATGAGGGTATGGGGAAAATTTGCCTTGTGACAAGGCCTTTTACGATCTCTCAAAGAGTTGTTGCAAGCATTCTAAAACATGCAGAGAGCGTAGCACACTAAGTTTACGGGCCACTTGGAGTAATTACCGTATTCAAATCTCCCGTGGCTGAGTTTTTATACACATCGCCAAACGAATGTCCTATAGAAAGGTTTTTGATACCAAATAGGATTAGTGAAACGACGGCCACATTTCTAAATATAAATCAAATTCAAGCCTTTTGCAATGAACAAGAAATTCTGAACATATAGCTCAGTACATATAGACAGCAAACCTACAAAGTCAACAATATTCTGGCAGATTGGATGGTACATTTGTACAAAGAAATATATTTATTTCTCAATGATAGTATAAAGATGTTTTTATCTTTATTTGAAACAAAATTTGGAATACTATACTATTTAAACAAAAGTTACTAGCTAGTACACTTTTAATATACTTTATTGGTGTTTTCTATCAACGACCAGTTTTCGCAAAATGTAAATTCGATTCAAGCAGTTTAGTTAACCAAGGCAGGTTCCATTAAACTTACCAAATCACGGTATTTATTTTCATTTTTTAAATAAGAGATTGTGTATATTTATATGTCTATGCCGTTCTTTCCTTGCTAACTTGATCTAATTATATAGAATGTAGAATTCTTATTTCGTTGTGCTGCGACTAGTTAATTTTAATAAAATTGTTTGCTGCCTCCATTTCCATGTCAACGTTAACTGCGATGAAAAAAGTCTCAACAAATTTAATTCTTTTGAAAGAAACTTTCCTCTTTTTGTGTCGTTGGGTTACTGTCTCATTTAAGGATATCCCATTTCTGCTTGTATTCATGCATACAGAAAAACTATGTGACGTAACTTCGATATATGTACAAGTATAGATGACATAGAACACTACAGTGAAAGCTATACAATATACTACTTTAAAAAACAAAACCTTTATCAGATCTTTGTTTTTCGAGAAACAATTAATTTTTATGCCCAACCTACGATAGTAGAGGGGCATTATGTTTTCTGGTCAGTCTGTGCCTCCGTCCGTCCGTTCGTCCGTCCGTCCGTCCGTTCGTCCGTCCGTGTGTCCGATCGCTGCAAGTTAAAGTTTTTCGTCAAGGTAGTTTTTGATGAAGTTGAAGTCCAATCAACTTGAAACTTAGTACACATGTTCCCCATGATATGATCTTACTAATTTTAATGCCAAATTATAGTGTTTACCCCAATTTCATGGTCCACTGAACATAGAAAATTATAGTGCGAAGTTTAGGTTAAAGTTTTTGGTCAAGGTAGTTTTTGATGAAGTTAAAGTTACATCAACTTGAAACTTAGTACACATGTTCCCTATGATATGATCTTTCTAATTTTAATTCCAAATTAGTTTTGACCCCAATTCCACGGTCCAATGAACATAGAAAAAGATAGTTCGAGTAGGGCATCCGTGTACTATGGACACATTCTTGTATTTCTATAGTTTTGTAACATAAATTGTTAATATGTTACTTTATTAAAATTTATACTTGTGAAAAACTGTATGCTACAAAGCAGCTGACTGGTCGAACAGAAGCTAGAATTAGACTCAACAAATTAAATTCTTTTAAATGAAAATTTTCCTGTTTTTGAGTCTTTGGGATAATGTCTTTTTAACTTACATATTTTAGATATAATTTTTTATGTTTAATTATTTTGATTGGCTTACATGTCAGCAAATTCGTGTCATTCAACTTGCAAAATGAATTGCTTGAAATGAAATATATACATGATGACACACGTTTCCACACTAAAGTGCTCAGGTAAATTAAAGAAAAACTTGAAAGTAAGGGTGTTGCGATCATGGCGAAAACACGTAAGTTTAAGTATTGAATGCTTCTTTTAGTAGGTTGTAAAGCGTTAACGTGCGTACATTTTTAGAATGAAGCGCTTTATTCTAAAAATGTCTCATTAAAATGTATGCTCGGTGAACGCACATTCTAAAAATGTACGCATTGTCAACGCTTTAATTTACAACCCTTTAAAATTACTTAAAGAATAGTTTAATTCTTAAATATTCATACATATAGACAAATGATTTGACACGACTTAGACTTCTATATACTCTTACAAGTATAGATAACATAGAACATTACAGTGAAAGCCATACGAAATAGTCTTTTATAAATAGAAACAATTGTTTAGTTCTTTATTTCTAGCTATATCTATTTATATACATATAAAAACAGTTCAATATTTTTCTGCAGTTTTGTAACTGAAATTTTAATGTAACTTTATTACGCATTATGCTTGTGAAAACCTGCATGTTTTAAAGCAACTAGTCGAACAGAAGCTAGAACTAGTTTGGTTTTACTGTACTTTTAAAGTTTGTCAGACCGAAGAAGACATGAAGTTCGGCATTATATATGGCATTGTTCTCACTTTATTTTTATTTTCTGTTGCAGAGGCAGTGGATGATGAAATGATAGAGAGGCTAGTTCAGACTGTAGAACGAATGAAGGAAACACAAGAAGAAATGCAGAAGGAAATTAATCAATTGAAAGGGGAGATAAATCGATTTAATAATCAGACGAAAGATTCACGAAGAAGTAAGCAGTTTTTGGTTATTTTTATGATTGGGTTATTGTGTCATTGACGTGAACCTATCATTGAGTTTTATGCATACCATTCAAGTTGTTTTGACTATTGTGTTTTATAAAATTTGTGTGTTTGTTGTACAATTGTCATCCAAATAGGGATGAACAAATTCGTATATATGTATGTTTAACATTTCTGTGTCTGTCCAAAGTCAGGAGCCTCTGACCTTTCTAAGTCTTTTATATTGTTATTTTTACCGAATTTTTGGTTCATCTATGTTATATGTTTTGGAGTTAAGTGTGACGTTCATTATCACATTTTCGTTTTGGGGCCAGCTGAAGTCCACCTCCGGTGCGGTCTTTTCTCGCTGTTTTTAATACCCATTGTCAGCCTTAGGCTCTTTCCTGATCTTTGGTCGGGTTGTTGTATCTTTGACACACTCAAAATTTTCATTCTCAGTTTTATTTCATATCCGACCAGTGTTTAAATCATGGATATAAAAAGATCTGCTGGTATACAGAAGCGTCTTACTACATAATTCGGGAATATTTTTAATGAACACGATGAAAAAAATCCGGTTATAATCTTTCTTTCAATGTCATACATGGATGGTTTACTTTCCTAATAAGGATCATGCTTGGTTTTTTTTTTTGTCTTGTCTTGTTTTTGTTTTTGTTTTTGCTTTTGTTTTTGTTTGTTTTGTTTGTTTTGTTTTGGGGGCGGGGTTGTCGCAACTCAAATTCTAAGGAATACAAAGGGAGTGACTCCTGATGTTCACAGCTACTTTTGCACGTATACAGTTTAAGTACTATTTTAATAACTGTTTACAAGCATAACTGAAAATGTACCAATGGACACTAATTGCGCCCCTTTAATAGCAGACTTGTTTTTGTATTGTTATGAATTACAGTTTATGACCAAACTCAGTACTTAAAGACCCGTCTAACTTAATTAATCAATTCAACAACATTTACCGTTATCTTGCTGATATGTTTTCGTTAAATAATCAAGCATTTTAGAATATACTGCCAAAATTTAACCAAAAGAACTTACTTTAGATAAATAAAATTTGAACAGTAATAACTGTTATTTCCTAGATTTAGATATCCAGTTTTTCATGGGAAACTCAACACTTAAATTTACAACAAAAGGGACGATTTTTCGTTCCCTACTGTTAATTTTTCCCTTTGGGATGGTGATGTTCCTTTGGCACCATCTTACGGTGTTTATATTGCACAACTATTTCGATATTCCCGTGTCTGTTGTCACGTTTTTGAATTAAACGAACGTAATCTATGTATTACGGAAATTTAGAAACGATCCTGCTAAACTTATCGATGCTTTAAATAAACTTATTCTATAGGTACCAGTCTTGTATTACAACTCCAGTTTCCAGTGCATGGTCAAAACATGGAGGGAAACAAAATAGTCCATTTAATTCTGATTTTTTTTCTGGACTCAATTTTTTTCTGTTTGATTATTAGGTTTATGCTGAATTGAAACATATATATAGCTTTTACAAATTTTTGCATCTTTTGGGGGATATCAATCTAGGAAGGTGGAATGATATCATGTTTACTGGAAGTGGTGCGGCCTAGTAAAAACAGCAAACAGAAAGTAGAAAAAAAAAGTTTTGACCTAAGGGTTACGTAACTTTTTATTCTTCGTGGCATGACCCACTTTTCTTCGATTAAATAACAATTTCACATTAGTACATACATGATATGAACATTTTTTTTCTATGTAGCATTTTTTATTTTTTTATTTTCAAAGATCAGCTGTTTTGCATGTAAGCCTATGGAGCAGTCAATTACAAGACTGCAACCTATAGGGTAACAAATTCAACCCTGTAATTAGATCATTGAATATTGTTTTTATTGGTATTTAATATTGATTTAGTTATCAGCAAACTAAATATTATTGTTATACACATAATATACACATACATGGATATATAATATGTCGATACCCGTATCTTGGTATTGCACAAGGTCATGTTTTTTTCTCTGACTGTTTATGACGTCTCTGTACACTTAATCCATTTGATGTTTCATGTGTACTGATTGCTAATTTAGTCTTAGATGCATGGATTTTTTTTAATAGTTGTAAGTGGCTTTGAATGCGGACATGCTAGTACTATAAATTGAGTACAAACAAAATTTACATCCTTGCCTAAAAATATAACTGAATTACTGCAGTGTGCAGCTAAATGTATATAGATTTACATGATGAAGAGCAAATATGGCCAGTTTAAGTTTAATTTAAAAACATATTTATTTATAAGAGTGGACTGGGAAAGAAGTTATTACATTTGGTTAATAAGGTCAGATAAATTTGTTATGTGAAACGAACCATCCTGACTCCCGGAATGACAAATGTAAAACAATTCAAATAATAATGCCCCCTCCCCCTAATACTAACGGTTTAATTTATGTACAAAAAAAGAAGAAAAACAAATAATTTATGTAACACATCAACCGAAGAAAATCACTGAATTAGAGGCTAACTCCTGACTTGGAACAGGCACATACATGCAGAATATGGCGGGGTTAAACATGTTCTTTTGCCGATTAAAAATCTGAAATAAAACCGGCAAAAATAGCATACCTCTATATAATAGTAATCGCTATTTTGCCGAAGCCTTTATATTTAGACAAAGAGTTCTTAAAACTTATTGATCAATTCTAGCCGTAGAATTTATAAATCAATTTTAGCCGTAGAATTTATAAATCAATTCTAGCCGTAGAATTTATAAATCAATTTTAGTCGTAGAATTTGTAATCAATTCTAACCATAGAACTGTTCTAGAAGTAGAACTGACCAAAGTTTTGATCAGTTCTAGGTAGAACTGTCCAAATCAGTTCTAGGTAGAACTGACCAAATCAGTTTTAGGTATAGAACTGTTCTAGCTAGAACTGACTAAAAGGTGTCAGGCTGACAGTTCTACGTACTGTCCTAGAACAGTTCTCCTGACAGATTTGATGAGAGGTTAGAAGTGATCTCCACTGTAGCTGTCAGTAACTTCGAGTACTCTCAGATCAGTACAAAGTGTCTTTTTGTTGTTGCGAAATACCCGGAGTACCCGGCCGCATCCATTCTGTGTTAGATGCATGTTATTTGTATCCGTCTGATAAGTTTTTTCAACTGATTTTTATAGTTCGTTCTTATGTTGAACTGTTATACCACTGTCCCATGTTAGGGGAGGGTTGGGACCGTCATGTTCTGTATGTGTGTGCCTGTCCCAAGCCAGGATCCTGTAATTCAGTGGTTGTCGTTTGTTAATGTGTTACATATGTGTTGTTCGTTCCATTTGTGTACATAAATTAAAATGTAACTACTAGGCCGTTAGTTTTTCTCGTTTGTTATTTCGCGGCCTTTTATATCTGACTAAGGGGTATGGGCTTTGCTCATTGTTGAAGGCCATACGGTGACCTATAGTTGTAAATGTCTGTGTCATTTCGTCTCTTGTGGAAAGTTGGCTCATTGTCAAGCACGCCACATGTTTTCTTATATTTCATACAATAGTACAGATGTAGTACTTTCGAAGTACTTTTTAACTAATTTCAAAGCTCTCGGAAATTGGTGGTCTGGTGGTTTTGATCACCAATTTTTTAATTGAATTAACACAATTTTGGTATTTTGCATTAAAAATAAAAGTGAGGACAAGATGAACTCCTACAGTAATTTGTTTTAATTTTTAGGGATGCTTCTTGGAAATGGAGACGAATCTACTGCCAAGGTAGCTTTTGATGCCATCTTGACTCACGACCTTGATCATTCTTCCATTGAGGATATAACCATTGTATTTGATAGTATCCTGACCAATGTCGGTAATGCATATATGAAGGACTTAGGAGCATTTATAGCTCCCGTTTCAGGGGTCTACTTGTTTACCTATACGATTCACGCAGGTGGGGCTGGGGACATTTTTGGAACTTTAATGGTTAATGGCCAAAGAAAGACAAGTATTCATGTCGACGGCAGCTCTCAATCTATTTTGATAGCTTCTTCATCGAGAACCACAATCCTGTCCCTTAACCAAGGCGATAGAGTATACATCCATATTCTGAAGAACAGCCGTGGTATGTTGAGCTCCACAAATAACGGACATTCATCATTTGCAGGAGCCCTGTTATTCACTAATTAATAAAAGATTTATGGATATTTAAAATTGTTATATACCCAAACAATTGCGATATATCATAATTTTGTTGGCATTGTATTGCTGCTCATTTTTTTCTGTTTTGTTTCTCTCCCTCTTGGACAGTTTTGCTCAAAACACGAAAAATTACAAAAATTGCCATTCAACGGCATTACATGTAACTCCTATGAGAAGACATCTGATAATTTCATCTTTGCTGACATATTTTCAAAACTTGTCATCCATTTTTTTTTTCGGATTCAATCTATTTTATGTCAATATTTGTTCATGATTTTAATTTTTTTTTTTGGTGATGTACCCTTTTAGACTTGCTTATAAATATACAAGTCACTGCACTACCTCAACGATGAACAATTTCCGTACTATATGAACCCGACTTGACAATGTGAAACAATTTATAACCCAGCTGCTTATGTAGTCTTCATATATGAAGACTACATATGAAGACTACATAAGCAGCTATGAAAATTTACTTTTAACTTCTAAACTTCCATCTTTAAAAATTCGCAGACTTAGAACCATTGGAATTGAAACATTTAAAATTGTACACAAGAAAAGTCCCAGTTATCTTCATGACCTAATAAATATGAAAACTCAACGTTATAACTTTAGATCTAAGGATACAGTTCTGACATACCTAGAGTTAAAACTACAAAATATGGGTTAAAATCATTTCGTTTCAGTGCAACATAGTTATGGAATGAGCTGCCAAACCACATAAGAGAGGAAAATTCTCTTACTCAATTTTGCAATCTACTACAGACCTGGAATGGCAGCTCATGCCATTGTAATGCATGGCATTCGTTATTTCGGATTTGAGCAATGCTTTGCTTTTTTCCCCTTTTTTCATAAATACTAGAATTAGCTAGCTATGAATATATATTTTATCTACATGAACAGTATTATTTTATTTGCTTGTGTCATGTATGTGCTTTAATATCATGCTGTAATGTATTTATATTTTAAATTGTCTTTAATAATATGTGTGTTTTGTGAATGAATGATCTTTATTCTCATAAACTAAATACATAGTTACAGAGAAGATATTAGAATAATATATATAACAAATATAAGATATAGTATGTGTGAAATACAGATTAATATGATAAATATTTACACAAATGATAAATAAACACATAGTTGTATTAATCAGGAGGATAGACTTTCACAGAAATAGATTTAATCTACAAAGTTTCTCAAGCTCAACAATATTCTGGGTCAAACATACTTGTTTGAATTTGATAATATTTATATTCTGATTACAATATTGTGGTAAGTATTTGCATCTTTCATCTGTGAAATAATTACATGACATGATATAATGGTATTCATCACCAATGTCAGCTGAGACGCAAAGGTGACACAATCTTTCAGATCGTGAGATGTTGCGCCACCTGCCCGTCTCAATGGGCAAACGGTTATTCCCACATCTAAATTTACATAAGGTTGATAATAAAAAAAAAAAAAAAAAAATGGTAGAACTGATAAATAGTGTTCAAATTTAAAAAAAAAAAACATTTTTGTACAATCTTTAGAACATACTTACTCCTTCTCGTCCAATGAAAAGTCAGTTTTTTGCCCTCTAATTTTCATAGTACATGGTTTTCCATGCACTAGGAAATGCTATACATGAATGACTTTTTATTGTTAGTTAATTATGAAAGTGAGCTCTTAATAGCTGCACTAACGAAGTGTACAATCCCTTAAGGCATTTTCCTTGGGAAAATAGCCTACTGATTAGAGACGAAAGAGCAAAGATTAAAATATAAACATTTTGAATTTTGCAAAATTTCATGCATTTTCTAATGGTACACATATATAGAATACACAAAAAATGGTAAGGATAAATAAAATGATATTTATTTAATTTATATGCCTTACATTTGAGGGAATTATTTTCTTTTTCTATCAAAAAACACAATGCCAGACTGCTGATATATAGCAAAGGATTGTTTTCGGTGAAACACAATACATATAAATCTATCAATAAAAAGTAAGCATGTAATGTTGAATGGTCTGAATTCAAATATTCATACAGAGAGTTTCATATTTATATATATATATATATAAAAAAAAAAAAAAAAAGAAATCAAAAAGGGGATTTATTTAACATTGTGTTGCTTTATGAAATAAAAAAAAAATCTAAAGATAAGTATTAAATTTTACCTGAGGCAGACGAAAAACAATTTATCCTTCATAAACTATGGCAGTGCTATTTCATTTCATCCATTGAAATGATCATTGCCTATATGTGTTATATTTAGTTCATTATAAAAAGTGAACTCTTATTTAGGTTTGAATATTACAATGGAAAAGGATAGTTTTGTAAGGGTACTCGAAAGTGTGAATATGTTCTTAATTGGTCAGACAATACTTGGTCATTTTTATGAAGATATAAGCCCTCGGCTTCGCCTTGGGCTTAAATCTTCATAAAACATGACCAAGTATTATCTAACCTATAAATAACACAGACCCTTGGGCAAATTGTTCATTTCTGGTGATCATTCTTGAATGAACTGATCTCTTAATCTTTGCTGAACACTCAATACAACCCAACGTTTCTCAAATAAGTTGTGACTTTGCCATATATTTGACATTCCACAGTCATCAAAATTTTTCTTTATATATAATATCCATTTACAATCATAACCATAGTTATCAAGATTTACATATAACAGCTTATATAATAAACATGATATTTTGCTCTCTTTTCCTTCTTGTAAACGACATGTTTGCATGTTACTTGCTTGTGTGTAATTTATTATAATGTCGATCACTAGAGCTTGTAGTACTTTGTTTACTATGTATCGACAATAAATAAAACTTTGATTTGATTTGATTTTTTTTTTTTTTAAATATGACAAAGCTACTAACGACCATAGAATATAAGTACATACATGTAGATGAAATTGTGAATAGAAACGAGGAAGGTATCAAAGAGACGAAAATTTACCAAAGAGCAGAAAACAGCTGAAGGCCACTAACGGATCTTTAACACAGCGAGAAAATTCCACATCCGGAGGCGAGCTTCAGCTTACCCCTCAGCAAACTACGTAATAGATCACTGAAACACATTGTGTTCTAAGCAATAGAAATCAATACAAATACATTCTTATAGTTCCAATGTGTTGATAAATGAAACAAGTGCTAAATCATTTATATATATTTATTGGTAAAAATGAACATTTTTCATTTAAACAATGCAATCAAAATTTATAGATGATAAAACATACAAATATCAATTTTTTACATGAAAATATGTTATTGTTATACTACAAATATGACTTTTCAATGATTTACAGTAAAAACTCGTTCTGTAATCCAAGCTTCAAAACAATGCGATATTGTTTTGATCAACTCTCAATCAGCGTAGCATAGCAGAGTTAAAATAACCACTGATTCGGAGTATAAAAAAAGAAGATGAGATATGATTGTCAATGAGACAACTCTCCACAAGAGACCAAAATAACACAGCAATTAACCACTATAGGTCACCGTACGGCCTTCAACAATAAGTAAAGCCTATACCGCATAGTCATATTACCAGTAATAAGGTTTACTCGACATTTCTGATCATATCTACTTTAAAATTCGTCGAGATATTTTAGATTATTTCTCTCAAAATATCGAATGCACATTTTTCATCAACCACGAATTCAAAATCCAAAACGTGTGAGGGAATATGCTTGACAGAACATTACAATTATATTTTTGGTTTATTATTCATCTTTTTTTTTGCGATGTTATATATATATTTATATACTTAGTTTATACTGTTTTATTCAACTTTATTTACTATCTGGAAAACGTTTTTCTGTACATTTGTAGATTTCAAGAAAGCCTTTGATACTGTATGGAGGGTAGGATTGTGGCAACAGCTTATTTCTAGTAACATAACAGGCAAAATATTTAACTCTATTTAAAACCTCTATTCTAATGTCAAATCATGTGTAAGACATAACTCGAGTTGTTCAAATTTCTTTCCGTGCGAAGTAGGAGTTAGGCAAGGTGAAAACTTGCCACCCTTTCTTTTTTCGCTTTTCCTTAATGATCTTGAAAGCTATTTTATTCAGCATGATATAAAAGGTTTAGAAAAGGTAAATGAATACTGTCTAAATGAACTAGGCATTTATATTCGAATCTTCTTGTTATTATATGCTGATGATACAATATTATTGGCAGAATCAGCTAACGATTTACAAATAATGTTAAACAAGTTTGATGAATACTGTAGTGTACTGACTGAAAACTAAATGTAAATGATAAGACAAATGTAATGGTGTTTGAGAAGGCGAGGCGTAAAAGAAATATGAGATTCATGCTAAGGGGCGAGGAGTTACAGCTCACCGACAGTTATAATTACCTGGGATTATGTTATAATGCCTCTGCTGGTGGACTACTAGTCCCCGAGGGTATCACCAGTCCAGTAGCCAGTACTTCGGTACTGGCATGAAAATACGGATTTTTTTGTGTTATTAAAATTTGCTGTTACAAAATGATAGAAATTATTATAAATTAAGGAATGTATCTCCCTCATGCAAAGCTCTGATTCCTTTCACGGATTTTGGCTATACTTTTTGGACCTTTTGGATTATAGCTCTTCATCTTTTATTTAAGCTTTGGATTTCAAATATTTTGGCCACGAGCATCACTGAAGAGACATGTATTGTCGAAATGCGCATCTGGTGCAAAAAAATTGGTACCGTTAATTTTATTACTACCACTGGGTCGATGCCTCTGCTGGTGGACTATTAGTCCCCGAGGGTATCACCAGCCCAGTAGCCAGTACTTCGGTACTGGCATGAAAATACGGATTTTTTGTGTTATTAAAATTTGCTGTTACAAAATGATAGAAATTATTATAAATTAAGGAATGTATCTCCCTCATGCAAAGCTCTGATTCTTTTCACGGATTTGGCTATACTTTTTGGACCTCTTGGATTATAGCTCTTCATCTTTTATTTAAGCTTTGGATTTCAAATATTTTGGCCACGAGCATCACTGAAGAGACATGTATTGTCGAAATGCGCATCTGGTGCAAGAAAATTGGTACCGTTGATTTTATTACTACCACTAGGTCGATGCCTCTGCTGGAGGACTATTAGTCCCCGAGGGTATCACCAGCTCAGTAGCCAGTACTTCGGTACTGGCATGAAATTACGGATTTTTTGTGTTATTAAAATTTGCTGTTACAAAATGATAGAAATTGTTATAAATTAAGGAATGTATCTCCCTCATGCAAAGCTCTGAATCCTTTCACGGATTTGGCTATACTTTTTGGACCTTTTGGATTATAGCTCTTCATCTTTTATTTAAGCTTTGGATTTCAAATATTTTGGCCAAGAGCATCACTGAAGAGACATGTATTGTCGAAATGCGCATCTGGTGCAAGAAAATTGGTACCGTTAATTTTATTACTACCACTGGGTCGATGCCTCTGCTGGTGGACTATTAGTCCCCGAGGGTATCACCAGCTCAGTAGCCAGTACTTCGGTACTGGCATGAAATTACGGATTTTTTGTGTTATTAAAATTTGCTGTTACAAAATGATAGAAATTGTTATAAATTAAGGAATGTATCTCCCTCATGCAAAGCTCTGAATCCTTTCACGGATTTGGCTATACTTTTTGGACCTTTTGGATTATAGCTCTTCATCTTTTATTTAAGCTTTGGATTTCAAATATTTTGGCCAAGAGCATCACTGAAGAGACATGTATTGTCGAAATGCGCATCTGGTGCAAGAAAATTGGTACCGTTAATTAGGTCTCTCCACTTTTCTGTGGAAAGACCTATTGTTTTTCTTCTGATTATTAAGTCTTTCCACTTTTCTGTGGAAAGACTTATTGTTTTTCTTCTGATTATTTTTTTTTCTTCCGCCAAATTTTGTTCTTGCGATAAATGTTTGTTTCGCAATATGTTGCTTAGATATTTCTCATATGGTATCGTATAGTTTATGCGCTTTTAAATTTCACCCTGCTAAGGGAAACCATTTCCTTTGTAAGAGTTATCTCCCTATTCGCTGTTTATCATGTGTGTGCATCTCCTTCGTAACAAAAAAAGATAGCGACAAAATTCCTTTTACAAATTGTTCGTTACATCCTCAGGAATTTTTGGCTAATTTGGATCGAAGCGATTCGATGATATTTTATAGGAGTTATCTACCTCTACACAATAAATTTGTCGGTATGTGTTTTCAACTCATCAACCGTTAACTGTATAAGCCTGGGATATTTTTATTTGAGGCCCCTATGTCCTAACTTAGAAAATGAGGTCAAGGTCAAAGGTCAAGGTCAAGTTCTCAATTGTGACTTTTGCTTGTTTTTGCATTTTCTCAGACACTTTGAAAGATACATATAAAAGAACAAGTGTAAAATGTCTGCTTTATTGTAATGAAGATATGCTACATTTAGTCTTATACAATTTAATGGCATCTTATAGGAGTTAGTGCCCCTGAAATGTCTTGATATGAGGTTATTTGAATATAACTTCAACTAACTTCATTATAAAGCCATTTGACCTTGTACAAAGGTTAGGTGACATATGACCTTGAAAAATGAATACCGGAATTGACCGTGAGAAAACCGGAAATAGCCTTTTTTGCAAATTTCTCAAACTAAATTCATTATAAAGCTATTTGACCTTGTACAAATTTTAGGTGACATATGACTTTGAAAAATGACTACTGGAAGTGACCTTGAAAAAACCGGAAGTAGCCTTTCTTGCAATTTTCTCATATAAAAGTACTCAGAATTCATACATTTTGTCATATAAAAACAAAAACTGATTACTGAAGACTAAAAATGACTTCCAACAAACCGGAAGTGGCCAATTATCTCCCATTCTACATACAAAGTATATAGAAACTATGGAATCAGTGTGAAAGAAGCTATCATATGAGACTGGAAGAGACATTCATGTCACCGGAAGTAGCATATTATCTCCCTTATTTCACTCAAAAGTATAATTAAACCATTATTTATTGCATCAGTATGAAAAAACTATCTCTGAACAATTGGCTTTTAATTTTTTTTTTTCTTTCGCCTATTTTTGTTCTTGCGATAAATATTTGTTTCGCAATATGTCGCTTAGATATTTGGTATATGATATCGAACAGTTTATGCGCTTTTGAAATTTACTCTGAGTAACCGAATACTTTTCTTTGTAGGAGTTATCTCCCCAAACACTGTTTTCCTTGTGTCCACGACTCCTTCGCAACCGTAAAAGATTACGACAAATTTATTTTATAAAATTGCTCGTTATATTCTTCGCATGATTTGTCCAGTTTCGACCGAAGCAATTTGAACGCTCCATATGAGAGTTATTTCCCCTTTTGTATTTGAAATTTTGAAATGTATTTTAAACTGGAACACCATAAGTGATAGAGACCTAGGATCTTTTGATTTGAGGTCCTTGGTCCAAAAAAATGAAAATTAGGTCAAGGTCAAAGGTGAAGGTCATATTCTAATTTTTGAATTTGTCTTATTTTCACTCATTTTCATTATCAAGATATCGACAAATTATTTTGTATAAATTGTTAGTTGCGACATGTGGTAACTAAATAATTTTAGTTGAAAGGGTGCGTAAACAATGAATGGGAGTTTTCGCCAGGGCTATCATATCTTAAATTATGTGTAAAGTGATATAACTTATTAACCATACATATTAGAGACCTAGGGTCTTTTGATTTGAGATCCTCAGTTTGTGACCTTGAAATTGAGGTCAAGGTCATAATTTGACGTTCTAGATTTTGACCTGTGCTTTAAATTCATATCTATATGTTAGCGGCAATAAGTGAAATTAGGCATTTAAGCTTAAATCCTAGGCAATAAGCTAACGCCTAGGCATTAAGTCTAATGCCTAAATGATGTTAGGCATTAGTCTTAAATCCTAGGATTTAAGCTTAAATCCTGAAAAATGTGTCCAGGCATTAAGCTTAATGCCTAAAGTATAAATGCGAGTAAATAAAAGACATTTATTCAATTAAATAAAAATTATACATTTGTTACATAATAAAATTACGAGAACTGAAGTTTAAAATGTCATCTACTGGAAATAAAATCACAGATAAAATATGTTTTTATATTAAAACTCATCAAATATTACTTATAAAACATGAAAACTTAATACAAATGTGTGTTAAAATCATTTGTTATCACAAGTTGTTGAACTGTGGCACCGACTATTGCACTTTCTCCCGTTTTTCTTGCATTTGCACCGGTTACTTAAACATTTAGTTTTACAAGAACATTTGAAAAATCCTTGACCTCCGGATAATGACTGATGGGTTGCTGCCTCACGTACACTTAAAGTTGTTTCACAATTAATTTCCTCTTCCAGAATTAAATTTTGTCACTTTGCAGTATATGGGGCGCACCAAAAATTGTAAAAATATCAATTAGATTAAAAGCCACCTCTGATGAACATTTTGAGGTAAGGGCTTTAATGTTACAAAATTTTGTAAGGTGGTCTTGAAATACCATAATAGATTTATAGTTTCCATCTGAGTTTGATTGAAAATCAATCCAATCAACTTGTCCTCTACTGTTAAAGTCTTTAGATAAAATGGGTTTCACTACTACTCCTTTCCCTATATGTTTTTTTTTCATATTGCAATTTTCACAAAGTGACAGAAATAATTCAATTGCATCACGTGAAATGTTAGCATATCCATTGTTTAGTTGTTTTATCATGCGATCTCTGCCGCCATGACCTGTTTCTTTATGTGCCTTTTCCAAAATGCCATAGAGTTCCTCTAGGAAGACATAAATTTTGAAATTTCCCTCGTCATTCTCGCTGACTTTAGTTATCAACCTCTCAAAACCACCAATGTTAAAAATGTCATACCTTCTTAAATTGTAGTAATCTTTTGTCAATTTCTTTTCTGATGATTCCAAAAGTTTAATCTTTGCCAAAAGATCATGGTACTTTACTCTAGGGTATATACTCCTTGTTTTCCCCGATTCGAATTTAGACCTCAAAGATTCAAGGATTCAAGGAATTTTTCCTCAATAGACATGGTGTCACTTAATGCGAATAATCCAGATAAAGAAGTGAAAAAGACAAGATGGCCTGAGGGCATTTAAGAAATATTTTAACAAAGAAAATTTACTTATCCAATAAAATGGTATGAGCAAAAAATCATCTCTTAATTTTGTCTACTTTTGACCAGTTCAAACCAGCTTGACCAGTGAAGTGTAAACATTTTCAAATAATTATTATAAGGATTATATAGAATCTCCCCTTTTTTATGGGATACAATCACTTTTTTAAATCTTTTTTATTTTTTATACTTCCACAAAAAAGTATGAGTTAATTCTGTTTTAAATAAGAAAAGTACTAAAATTTGAAGATTTGTCAGATAAACGTATATTAATATTAGGAATATAATTAAGAAAATACTTTATTTCAAGAAAAATCACTAAACATGCTAAAAACACCTAAATTCTAAAATTTCACTTATTGCCTAAAATCATGTTCGGCAATAGGATGAATAATCATCACCAAATTTCAGGTAATAAGCTTAATGCCTGGAAATTTCAGGCAATAACTTAATGCCTAGGCGTTAGCTTATTGCCTAGGATTTAAGCTTAATGCCTAATTTCACTTATTGCCGCTAACAATCTATACATCATAAAGCCATATGAACTGACATTTTAGACTGATTTTTTATATTTTAATATCAAAATAGATATTTACTGGTGGAAAGACCTTCAATTGTTCTCTGAACAATTGGTTTTTAATTTTATTATAGTTATTGACCAAGCAAGTCGGTATATGGGATTTAATTTTACCCTAATTAACCCGAGCGACGTAGGAGTTCGTGTTAAAGGGTCACACGAGACGTGCAAATTAAATACAATATACCGATTTCATTGGCCAATAACTATTTTAACATATGACGCAATCAATTTACGTGAATGTTTTAGAAATGTGGACGGTATAAATAATGTATTCCGCAATCCACGAATCATAGGAAAGTTTCTTGTCGCGTAAAGAAAGGGGGAAATACGACGTTGGTTAGTTTTAAATTAATAACTTTTTTTTAATTTTTAGACTTATTCTAAAATTGCGATTTAATGGTAGATTATTTTTTTTATCGTTTCTGTTAAATTTATTCACAATTGTTATTTAATTAATGGCGATTAATACTTTGACAACAGTTATTACAGGGGCGGATCCAGCCATTTTAAAAGGGGGTCCCAACCAAGAGTAACTATATGTTCCCATTCAAATGCATTGATCTCCCCAACCCACCCACCCTGAATCCGCCACTGCAAATTGTGAACTTTCAAATCGGTGTATGAAAAAAATCATAACTGAAAGGGTTATTGAGTTTGGATAAATTGCGTTTGAATTTCTTTCCCTCAATGATATACGTAGAGAAAGATGTAATTTTACCTAAATTTAAAATGTTAAATAAACCGAAAATACGTTTCTCTTTCCAATCTTTTACTCCCCCACCCCATAAATTTCTTTTCATCAACTGTATTAATTCAGACACGTCCATTTAAATGAAGTCTGATTGATCACCAGCCAATCCCTCTGTTTTGAAACAAACTTAAATATGATCTTCGTTAAATTCGATTCAAAAATAGTCATTTTATGGGAATAGATATTCAAAAAGTCGTTATAAATTCCATTGAGTCTAAAACTAATCCAAATCAGATTTCTGTTATTCGAATATTCTTAGATACATTTCTTTTTTGGCGAAAAATTGTTTTAACTATCTTTCTGACTCTAAAACACTGATTTAAGATTTACGTTGTACACAAAATATGATGAGATATTTTATGTCCTAGCTTAGATAAAGTAAAAAAGGAATAAGAAACCCTTCTTTTTTTCTATTTTGAAACTACGATGTTTGTACAAAGTCCAACTTTGTCGTAATTTTAAGGCAGATGGCGGATTCTGGGGTGGGGGCGAAAAGGTCGTTGGATTGGACAAAGTATCGTGTTTTAGCATTATCAATATTGTTTTTAGTCTCGCTACACACGGTGATATTTTTATTTTTATTTTATAGAATAACGCCCCTTTCAAAATTTAGGAACCCCCATAAAGGTCAAAATAGATTTGAACTGTGCAGTATATGAGGTATTTAATGCCTACCTTTGCTGTGCATTATCCAGATTATAGCACAGTTAGAACATAGAGATTTTACCCTTGTCATGTGTTAATAATAAGATACAATTGCAATTTTAATTTATCAAAGAAACAACTTGTTGAACAATCACAAAAAGCACTGTATGCATTATACTATAAGTTAAGAAATGTAAACATCCCTTCAGATCTGCAGTTTCGACTATTTGATTGTATGGTCGCTCCAATTTTACTTTATGGGTCGGAAATCTGGGGTCATGAAAATGTTGACATGATTGAAAAGGTGTACTCAAGTTTCCTAAAAAGAGTCTTGAATATTAGATCAATAACACAAAACTATATGGTCCATGGGGAAACTGGCAGATTTCCATTAAAAATTAATATCAAAACTAAATTACTATGCTTTTGGTCAAGGCTAGTGCAAAGCGGTAGTAACAAATTATCTGGGATCTTGTATCAGTTAATGTATAACTTACATAACTCAGGCCAATACTCATTAAAATGGTTATCTTCCCTGAAACAAATTTTAGATGATACAGGCTTTTCTTTTGTCTGGAATGCGCAGGGTGATATCAAAAGTTCGGATATTAAAAAGAAATAAAACAGAGATTGGTTGACCAATTCGGACAGAGTCTATCTGCTGATATGACAAACTCATCTAGAGATGTGTTTTATGCTTCATACAAAACAATGTTTTGTTTAGAGCCATATTTACTCAATCTTAAAGTGGCAGATCGATACATCTACAGTAAATTTAGATGTTCAGATATCAAAATCCCTATCAAAGTTGGTCGGTGGAAAAATACACCAAGAGAAAATCGTATATGTTGTCACTGCGATTCAAATACCATAGGTGACGAATATCATTATTTTTTTGTATGTTCCAATAAACAAATTATGTCTTTAAGAGAAAGGTATATACCTACATATTACATAAAAAATCCTTCCCAATTGAAATTTATTGGTCTGTTATCACACTGTAACGTGCCAGTGCTAACAAAAGTGTGCATGTTTCTAAGACATATTGAAAAAAAAATATTTTCATAATTCATAGCATGTTACAATAATTTCTAACCACGTTGCAATTAAGAATTTTGCAAACAAATCAACCAAATATATTTCAGTTTTATTATATGATATCAATTTTTAATTTATTGTGTGTCTTGCTTGTAAATGTATAAGTATATATTTAATTGTTAACGTATAATTGTTATCCGCTTGTAGCACCATACGTGTGCCTAAGTTTCAATAACTTGTCTTGTCTTGTCTTGTCTTGTTAATAGCATTTGATAAAGGCTCCGAAAATGATGCACTGGATAAAAACAATATACAGCTCCTTATTTACACCTCAAATTATGTAATCATTTATGAATTTTATGGTTTAATACTGTAATAATTAACTGTCTAAGAATTAATAATACAATTAGTCAAATAGTATGAATCAATTTTTTAAGCATATTCCTGACAATTTATGTTCGCGGTTTTGAAGACCTTTGTCTGGCATATTCCATAAAATTTATATTCCGTTATTAGTTTAGCGTATGTCTGATAATTTATGTTCGCATTGTTGAAGAAATTTGTTTGGCATTTTCCTGACAATTTATGTTCGCGTTTTTGAAGAAATTTGTTTGGCATATTCGGAATCCATAAAAAATTTATGTTCGCGTTGTTGAAGAAATTTGTTAAGCATATTCCTGACAATTTATGTTCGCGTTGTTGAAGAAATTTGTTTGGCATATTCCTGACAATTTATGTTTGCATTGTTGAAGAAATTTGTTTGGCATTTTCCTGACAATTTATGTTCGCGTTTTTGGAGAAATTTGTTTGGCATATTCTATAAAATTTATGTTCGTGTTGTTGAAGAAATTTGTTTGGCATATTCCTGACAATTTATGTTCTCGTTGTTGAAGAAATTTGTTTGGCATATTCCTGACAATTTATGTTCGCGTTTTTGAAGAAATTTGTTAAAAGCATATTCCTGACATTTTGTTTTCGCGTTTTTGAAGAAATTTGTTTGGCATATTCCTGACAATTAATGTTCGCGTTTTTTTGGAGATCTCCGTTTAGTATATTCCTGACAATTTATTTTTCGCGTTTTTGAAGAAATTTGTCTTGCATATTCCATAAAATTTATATTCGCGTTGTTGAAGACATTAGTTTAGCGTATGTCTGACAATCTTTTTTCGCGTTTTTGAAGACGTTCTTTTGGCATATTCCTTTCAATTGACATGTATGTCCGCGTTTTTAAAGACCTTCGTTTGGCATATTTCTGACAATATATGTTCGCGTTTTAGAAGACATTCGTTTGGCATATAACTGACAATTTATGTTCGCGTTTTTGAAGACCTACGTTTAGCATATTCCTGACAATTTATGTTTGCGTTTTTGAAGACAATTGTTTTGCATATTCCTGACTATTTAGATCAAAGATCTCTGTTTAGCATTTTCCTGTCAATTCAGATTTGCAAAGTCATTATCTAATCAAATTTCGATTGGCAAGATATAGAATGATAAAAAATAAGACTCAAAAATATAGAAAAGGGAAGAAAATTTGTGTTAGTATAATAATAAGGAATAAAGGGCACATAAAAAAAGGCAAAAACCTTTGACGGAAATTTTGGGGGAAAAAAAGTTATGACCGAGGACTATTTTTAAACAGAAAATAGAAAATAATGGGCAAGAAATAGAAAACCAAGAGAAATGGACTAATTAGAGCCGATAAATTGCTAAATATAATGGGTAATTTTAGTTTTAAGATATATGACAATAAACAATAGAATAAGTGAAAAAGGTGATGGCGTCACGAAAATGTTTAGAATAATAGATCTCATGAAAATGCAAAAAATAAAAAATAGAGTAAAATAGTTAAAAAAAGAGAATAGACAATAGAGTAAATATAGTGCTAATATATTATACATTTAAAGAAGTATGGGTACATTTTAAAAACATAAAACCGAAATACGAGTGTACATGTATGTGGGTGGTGGTGGATTGGGGGTTCTGGATATAGAGAAAAATCGGCCTCATAAAAATCCAAAAATTGAATAGAATCTGGTGTTGTGCATATGTTAAGATAATTAGAAAAAATCTTGATGAAGTGGTATTTTTACCTATTGTGTCTGTTTGTTTTGTTCCCACATCGGTGACAATATAATGGAATTTGATGCGACTGTCCTGCAGGTGAGAGGTTTAGCTAGCTATAAAACCAGGTTCAATCCACTATTTTCTACATAAGAAAATGCCTGTACTAAGTCAGGAATATGACAGTTGTTATCCATTCGTTTGATGTGTTTGAACTTTTGATTTTGCCATTTGATTGGGGACCTCCCTTTTTGAATTTTCCTTGGAATTCAGTATTTTTGTGATTTTACTTTATACTATTATGTTTCAAATCAAATCTTTATTGTCACAAAACTACATATTTATAGTTGTGACACAACATAACAAAATGAAAATAAAAAATAACAACCAGATCATTAATATACACAATAAAAGTAAATATGTTTAGAGTCCCCTGTCCTCAGTTCAGTAGACTGTTTTAAAAAGGTTCCTAGCTTATTTACCTGAATGTGTGAAATTGGGTTGAGTATATATGTTATTTTATCTATGACATTTCAATTTATAAAGTGGAAAAAATGCTTTAGATTAATTAGATGGAATTAACAGCTAATCAGGCCGCCAACTTATATAAAGACTCTACAATTCAAAAAAGTTTTTATCTTTGAAGTGGAGAACCACCATAGGTTTTCCCGTATTATTCTTTATTACATTTTCATTTTTCAAAAAATGTGCATAATTTATGTTTTTTTTCAAATAAAGAAATACCAAGCATAAGTAAAGTTTAAAAAACTTTTATTCTGTCCAGGACTATAGGAAAAAAATCATAAAATGTTTCATTGCCTTTAAGAAAATAACCATCACTGGAAGTTAACCAATCAAATGTTCATCTTTTTTCTTCCTGTGTTCAAGCTTTTATATTAGTAACCATGTTACCTCAAGTTTCTAAAACATTCTATAGAAACACTAAATGAAAAATAATGTTGCTTTGAAACACCAAAGATATATATATTTTTTTTTTATTGCAATGAAATTTAGGATAATTTCCTTCAACTGTTAATTAAAGGGAATATCATTTTTCGACCCTTTCTTTATGTGCAACCGGATGTGACGTACTATGATTTGGTTGTATTACACCTTGAAGAAAAATATTTTGTCAAATAGACGAATGCTATATTTTTTCAAGTCGAATATTATTTAAGGTGGTACCAAACATCTTGGCTAAACTTAATTCGGCTCGTTTTATTTTCATGAAATTTTTACAAAATATCAAATTTGACTCATTATTAAAAAATAAAATCATTGAATATATAGCAGTTTCACAAAAACTTATTTTGATGATCGTGAAGCTTAATATTTGCTTAACAATATAACGTGATTAAAACGTTCAGCTGACTTCTACAGAGTTATTTCCCTGTAGAGTTATATACATGTACCACCTTAATTCTAGAAAAGTTACAGAAAAGAACAAGTAAATAAAAAATAATAAAAAAAAAAAAAACAATCTAAAGTTGAGTCGATGTTGGTTTTCATTTTTTTAATAATGAATTAAAGGATCCAATTCGACAATATTGTAAACCAATTATTTTCGTACATATTAGATATTTTTTTTGCTATATGCCCTTTATAACCGACTTCACGGCAATTCAATGTCTACGATTTATGAACTTGTATATGTATCCTATAGAAAAAGAGCTTAGTTGAACACATTCCAGAAAATTCATATTGAATATAATTTTAGTTACTGAAAACCCTCATTACATAAAATATTTAGATTTTTTTAATTTACAGTAATTTAGTTACAAAATTGAGAGGTGATACTTTGAAATTAAACTTGGAATTATGTAGATGTAACAATATTTCTAGACATATTCGTCTCCGGAAGGCTGTAATATTAGTTGTGTTGAATATGAGTACCACTTCGTTCTTGTGTGTCCAGCCTAACGAACTGAGAATGTTCGTCTTATTGTTCTACTCGTTAAGTAGCGAACACAAGTTCAGCTCTCAGTGCACACTGATATATACTCTTAAAATAAGTCTGCTTTTCCCCTCTGTTCCATGTTGATGGTGAATAATAGACATCTCCTAAAAAAAGAGGAGCACTATTATGCAAAACCAAATTATTTGAAAACACGCAAGTTTTACAGCCGATTTCAATGAGTGTGTAGCTAAAGGAATATCTTTGGTTAGCTTGCTTGCTAAGAACATATAGGCCGTTCTATTGGATCATTACTAAGGTAGACTAAATGTGTACTTACATAACATTAAGTCGTTACAGGATTATAACGACTTCGTAGTCGAACGGAAATATGGGCCGTTCTATTGGATCATTACTAAGGTAGACTAATGTGTACTTACATAACATTAAGTCGTTATAGGATTATAACGACTTCGTTGTTCGAACGGAAATATGGGCCGTTATATTGGATTATTACTAAGGTAGACTAAATGTGTACTTACATAACATTAAGTCGTTGCAGGATTATAACGACTTTGTGAGACGAACGGAAATATGGGCCGTTACATTGGAACCGGACTAAGGTAGACTAAATATGTACTTACATAACATTACGTCGTTATAATGTTTAATCCTCGTTGCTATTAGTCAATAAGGCTAACAATATGATAAATCCAACTGCAACATAAACATAAAACAAGATAATTTAAAATACAAAAATCAGCAAAGACCCATCGAAACAACGTCTGATAAACAAATTTAATAATACTTTTAGATATTTGGATGACATTTTGGCTCTCAATAATGACGACTTCAGTATGAATACTAAAGAAATTTATCCTGTTGAACTTACTTTAAATAAAGCTTATACTAACAACGACCACTGCCCTTTCCTCGATCTTGACATACATGTATATATAATGTATATATATATATATATATATATATATATATATATATATATATATATATATATATATATATATATATATAACTATCGGAAAGCTTAATATTAAAATTTTTGATAAAAGAAATGATTTTTCATTTCCTATCGTTAATTATCCATTTTTAGATGGTGATGTTCCCTTGTCACCATCTTACGGTGTTAATATATCTCAAATCGTACGATTCGCTCGTGTATGTAACAATATTTTCGATTTTAACGAAAGAAATTTATGTATTACGGAAAAATTATTACACCAGGGTTTTTGATATCACAAACTAGTCAAAATATTTACCAAATTTTATCATCGGTATAAGGACATCATTCGTAAATATAGCTCAACTTCTTATACGTTCAGGTATTTCACATCCATTTTTTTATGGAAATATTCTATATAAAGCACAAAAATGTCAGTATTCACTTCAGAAACTAACAAAACCTTTAAATAGACTTAAGGTGCATTCACACGATACGATTTTCCGTTCGATTTTCCATTCGACTTGACACCGTCGCACAGGTAAATCGTACAGCGTTCTGTTCACACGATACGATTTTCCATTCGATTTTCATCAGATTTGAACAAGTGCTTTTTATATTTCTAAACGCAGCAACTTCCGAAATTATCTTTATACGCAAGTATTATTAAAGTTTTAACAAATATTATTGAGTTATTTATTGAATGGTGATTTGATAATGAATTTCCAAGGACTATTCCTAAATTCTCCAAAATATTCGTCTAGCCAGTTTTTTTTTTTTATGTATACCTGTAGCTTTTACTACTTTATCAGATATTTTATATTTCTTTAACATTATTATCTTGAATACATATTGCACTACCATCTTAATTGAGACTACCATAGTGATCGTACTGGCCGTAATAAATGTTTCTTCGCAAACTTCGCAAACCTGTAATTACCGTTAAGACTAATAAGAGATAAAAGACCCAAGCTTGGCGAAATATTTAGCACAATAAAGAGTGTAGTATGAGTTATAAGGTTACTTGAATAATTTTTGTTTATATATCAATTAAGGTCATTTTTAAAATACTCAAAATTATATGATTAACAGTCTTGAAACAATGGTGAAAATGCAGAAATTTGTTCAGCATGTTATCTCTGTTTTCTAAATAAACACAGTTTTGAAAATAGATTCTACACCCAACATATTGATATCGGTGTAAAATTTAATTCTAATACAACTTCTCTCTTCAGATACACATATTATGTTTTATAAAAGACGGAATAATCGAAATGTAATATCCGTGGAATGTAATATATGCGTTGAAGTTTTGGTGAAGAGTGCTTTCTTTCACGTCTGCACTTCTATCAAGTATGGCATGCCAAAATAACATTTAACATTTTATTGCGGATCATGGCGAATATATAAATAACATAACAATTTGTAATTCAGACGACATATAGAAACACCATGTGACACTCTTAATTTTTCGATTATATTAGTGTAACAGAGTTGATTTTCTTCTCAGATCTAGAAAAAAAAGTAACGGATATTTTTACATCAATATTAATGCTAGTAGAAAATTTTAACCCGATTTCAATATTCAAAATATGAAACTTGTATTTAAAATATAAATTAAAAAGAGAATTCGATACGATTACAGAATGGAACTCTAAAACAGATAACAGTTGCTTCGTGGGTCTTAATTTATTACTACATGTACGTCTTTGTTTAAAAGACACATGTTTTTGTGTAATTCACGTTTTTTTTTTTGGTAGAGTTAAGCCATATATTTAACTAATATTCTATAGTGCGTCTTTTCGTGTTGTAATGTCATACACATACGTTCTACTTTTTATGTAAGGGCGAAGATTGGCGCCTTTTAAAACATTCATACTTGCTATGTTATCATGATGCATCTGTCCCAAGGCCAGTTGTTAAATGGATGTCGTTTGTGAGTTTCATAGATGTTTTTATATGACCGCAAACATATTTTTTTTTGGTCGTATATTGGTAACACGTCGTCGACATCGTCGTCGTCTGCGTCGTCCGAAGATGGATGGTTTCCGGATAATAACTTTAGTTTAAGTTAATAGAAATAGATAAAATTTTAACACAAGGTTAATTACCACTAAAAGAAGGTTTGGAATGAGTTTGGGGGTTTTGGTCCCAACGGTTTGTGAATAAGGGACAAAAAAGGGGCACAAATAAGCATTTTTCTTTGTTTTCGCACAATAACTTCAGTATAAGTAAATAGAAATCTATGAAATTTAAACGCAAGTTTTATGACCACAAAAGGAAGGTTGGGATTGATTCTGGGAGTTTTGGTCCCAACAGTTTGGGAATTAGGGGCCAAAGGGTCCAAAATTAAACCATGTTTGATTTCATCAAAAATTGAATTATTGGGTTATCTAATATGCTGAATCTAATCGTGTATTTAGATTCTTAATTTTTGGTCCCGTTTTCAAATAAGTCTACATTAAGGTCCAAAGGGTCCAAAATCAAACATAGTTTGATTTTAACAAAAAATGAATTCTTGGGGTTCTTTGATATCCTGAATCTAAACATGTACTTATATTTTCGATTACGGGCCCAGTTTTCAAGTTGGTCCAAAGCGGGGTCCAAAATTAAACTTTGTTTGATTTCAACAAAAGTAATTGAATAAATGGGTTTCTTTGATATGCTGAATTTAACCATGTATTAATGTTTTTGGTGTTTGGGGCCTTTGTCAAATTGGTCAACATTGATATGAGTTCTAAAGGGTCCAAGATTGAACTTTATTTAATTTCATCATAAACGAATTATTGTGGTTATTTGATATACTGAGTCTATAACCATGTATTTAGATTTTGGATATTGGACCATAATAAGAAAATGTCCAATTTATTGTTTTAAAGTTTTTAGACCACATTCATTCTGTGTCAGAAACCTATTTTGTGTCAACTATTTAATCAAAATCCAAATTCAGAGCTGTATCAAGCTTGAATGTTGTGTCCATACTTGCCCAACTGTTCAGGGTACGATCTCTGCGGTCGTATAAAGCTGTGCCCTGTGGAGCATCTGGTTTGTTTCCCGTTTTGTAAATAGATCAGATCGTTGGTTTTACTGTTTGAAAATGTGTACACTGGTCATTTTGGGACCCTTTATATTTTGCTGTTTTGGGTCAGCTAATCAAAAGAAGGCTCCGTGTTGAAGGTCGTACTTGGACCTATAATTGTTAGCTTAAATTCGCTGAGACTTGGATGAGGAGTTCTCTCAATGGCACTTATACAACATACTCTTATTTATAATGTTCTCAAGTATTTATAATTATTTGTTATTTTATTTTTCAAACTTATTTCGAAATATATCAATTGGAAAATAAAGAACTTTATTCATGTGCGAACTAAAGTTGGGTTTAGGGGTGGCATGAATATAGGAAAATAATACCTTTTTATAAAACAATGCTAAAGGTCTTTGAAACTTTGATATAGTCCAGCTTGTGCAATACCATAAATTGAAAAATTTAGAATAAATAAAAGGATATGAGACTTTTCAATCCCTTAAAAAATGGCCATGATTCAAGGTCGCTACACGTCATAACATTATCGGACAAGGAATAGCTAGCATGATTTGATTTCCTTTAAAATGTCCATTCGAATTTTCAGTATTAATATGATCCTATAAGCTAAACTCCCAGTTCATACATTCCCAGATCTAATTGAATCTTACCTCGAAATTCAGAAGTTTATAATTTTTTAGATGACACGACTATTTCAAGAGCTAATAAAGTTTGACCTATTTTTATGATTTGAATTATCGTCAATGGTTTCTGAGATACAACAGGGGTTGATTCCTGATGTAGCCAGAGGCAGGGGATCACCCCCCCCCCCTTTTTTGTGGTTGATTAAATAAGGAATCACTGAATTAAAGCATAACTGGAGCCCCTCTTAGGCAGTCAATGGGCCCCTTTTATGGAAATTTCTGGATCCGCCACTGGAAGTGGTATAGATTTTATTTTTCATTCGATCAAGATAGATTATTTTCCATTGTGTTATTCATTCTGATCCCTTTCGGTAAAGTCAATGCATACGGTTGTTGAGTTTAAAGGGTAAAAAACTACTGAAAATCACACTTAGCCACACTTTTCTTAATGGTATTTAATATTCTGATTGTCAAACCGAAATTTATGGGGTCTTTTGCATAATGTTCCTAATATTCATCTCTTTTAAAAGTTAGAATTAAATGCATTAACCGTATCCAAATCCTTACTGTGTCCCAACTTTTTGTTTCAAAACTTGCTAAATTGTAATGCAATTTCGCTGTCATCATCTAGTGTATGCTTATATCAAAGAAAATACATCGGCTGGCGACGTTCTATCAATGTATTCTATATTCATTATATTTGGAGAAATGGAACAAAACATCTGTTATTCAATTTTTAATAACTGGATTTAAGTATGGCGGTTGCAATTTGGGTACTCCTCATTACGGAATCCTCGATCGTTTGGAGGTCTGTTCAGACCAATTTTTTCTTTGATTCAATCTAGTGAGTTTTAAAAAATCAACATTTTTTTTTCAAAATTCAAAATTAAATTGGTGTTAACAATGATACCTCTACAAAATAAACACAGAAAGGAAACTTTTGTCGAAATAATAAAAAAACGTAGGTGAATTTTTTTTCAAAATAGGTGCAATTTATACTATTGTAACTATGTATATTGTTTTGGTGAATTATTTGTAAAAAAAAATAAATAATGATAAAACATTGTATTAATCAATTCATTATGAGCTCTTTTGTTTGGGAATAAAACATCCTCTTTTAAACACTTTGTCGATTACCACTGTGCCTGAAGTGAAATATTTATAAATAGATATCAGAACGCGGACGTGATAGAAAGCCTAATTTAGAACATGTCTAGTCTAGAAGAAAGCCGGGAAGGAAATAAGTTGAGTTAAAAGTGAATTAATACTTAAGATTTGCATCATATACGGCATGCACATTCAATGCACGGAACTGCTCACGACAAACAAATGCTGGCCCCTCGTCATCCTTTGGAGATATGTTGATAGTGGGTCTTCCGATGGATAGAAACATGCAATCGCCTGTGTATGAAACACTTCCTTAATTTTCCTTATTTTTTTGTAATTCTTGAACAGGCAAATTCATCCAGTCCCCCTCCTCCTGACTTTGGAAGTGCTAAGGGATGTATTGCATTTACTAGCACTTGTCGCCCTATTAACGCCATATGTAAGTCCGCCAGTTCTTATCATTTATAGGAACCACATCCCCTTTTCCTAACTTGGTCTAACCATAGTCCCCCGGCCAAGTACACGATAATGTTGCAGTAGTAAGTTATGCCAGGATTTACCTATTATTCACGATCATTAATTACAACGGCTTTGCGAAACGGCTGTAGGACGCTGTAAAACCCAAGATTTATTAACGATGGTTGTCACTAGATCTAATGACACGTAGACTTCCGAAGGCTTTGTAAAACGGTGGCCAGGTTTATGAACAAAAGATGACCATGTTTCCTTAACGAATTAAAAACGTTTAGAATGATGCGAAAATCGGAATATTGTCGACTAAGCTTGAATTTTTCAATCGACTGATAAATTTAGTCGATCTGGCGTTCACACGGTCCGATTCCAGTCAAAACGTCGAATGGAAATAGCGTACGTTTCGATTTCAAAACGACGTTTCGACTTGACATTCGACTTCAGATTTTAGTGTTCACACGATACGATTTTAGTCGAAAGCAGGTGCACAGGTAAAAATCGAATGAAAATCGAATGGAAAATCGTATCGTGTGAATGCACCTTTATTAAAGGGATATAGTTACGATACTGCTGTCAGGTCATTAAAGATTGCATATTTTGGCGTTAATATTGATTCACTTATAGGGTCTTTGTCTCGGAATTAAACACATTTATTCAAAGACCAGTTGTTGGCATGACACGGGATATGTTCTTCTCATATATGTTCTGATGGTATGCTACTAAACCCCTAATGGGAAGGATTGTGCCTGATATTCATATGATGAAATCATAATCTTTCAATCAGTTTAATTGAAGTCTGGAGCTGGCATGTCAGTTTACTGCTAGTAGACTGTTGTTATTTATGTATTATTGTCACTTTGTTTATTTTCTTTGGTTACATCTTCTGACATCAGACTCGGACTTCTCTTGAACTGATTTTAATGTGCGAATTGTTATGCATTTACTTTTCTACATTGGCTAGAGGTATAGGGGGAGTGTTGAGATCTCATAAACATGTTTAACCCCGCCGCATTTTTGCGCCTGTCCCAAGTCAGGAGCCTCTGGCCTTTGTTAGTCTTGTATTATTATTTTTAATTTTAGTTTCTTGTGTACAATTTGGAGTTTAGTATGGCGTTCATTATTACTGAACTAGTATATATTTGTTAAGGGGCCAGTTGAAAGACGCCTCCGGGTGCGAGAATTTCTCGCTATATTGAAGACCAGTTGGTGACCTTCTGCTGTTGTCTTTTATATCATGTATATGGTCGGGTTGTTGTCTGTTTGACACATTCCTCATTTTCATTCTCAATTTTACATATAAAAATAAGAAGATGCGATATGATTTCCAATGAGACAGCTCACCAGCAATGACCAATAAAGATATAACTTAATGTCTCTGTGTGGCCTTGAACACTGAGCAAAACTCATAATTCATATTTAGCTGTAAAATGCCTCAAATTACACAAATATGAAGAATTCAAACGCCAGAACTAACGCCCTGATTCTGATGAAAAGCCAACGGGGTCAAAATTCTTATTTGTAACTTTAACTGTGTAATTTCTAAATTCTTGATTTGTAAATGGTTAATTTGTATCTTGTAACTTTGAAATTTCAAAATTCGTAATTCGTAAATTGTCATTTTGCAACCTGTATCTTTGTACTTCAAGATTTTTAATTCTTAAATTGTCAATTTGTAACTTGTTACTGTGAAATTTCAAAATACTTAATTCGGAAAAAATGGTCAATTTGTAAGTTTTAGTCCTGTAATTTCAAAATTCTTAATTTGTAAATAGTCAATTTGTATCTTCTAACTGTGTGATTATCATTTCAAAATTCTTTATTGGTAAATTGTCAATTTGTGTATAATTGATGTTTTGTAACTTGTAACATGTCAAATTTTTAAGGATTGTGTTGGTTCAAAGCTTAACATATGGAAATTTTATAGAAAATTTACAGCCTTTCACCTACTAAATACAACTAAACTATAAAAGATAATGTTTTCCATGACGTTTCCCCTTGATATATATATACAAAATGGCCATTATTATCTCTATTATTCAGCATCTTTGCTGCTTTGATACTATTGCAGTTTTAAAATTTCGTAATTTACAGGCCACAGAAGGGGTCATCATCTTTAAATGTCAATGTGTTAAAATTTCATAGTTGTATTATGCTAACGATCATTATGACGACAACTGGCGCTCGATTTCTTCTTAGGTATATAAGTATGCTATAAGTAAAACGCTGGGTACCTTCATATGGTGTATACACCTAGTAATTTAAATCATTTATATGTTATTCCTGAATATTATAAGCTCTTGATTGATGAAGATAAAAATGTTTTAAATCATATGTGTACTTTGCAAAACATATTGAATGAAGTATTATTTTAAAGGAGTCACGTAGTAATGTAAACTCTATATATCAAAACTGTATTGAATATGCATTTTTTTAATAAAATCTGAAAGGAACCAGAAAACTTAACGAGGAAATAAAATGCAAAACCGATATTTCCACCATTCGGTTTAAGTCAGACGCATTGGTATCCACAACGTATTCCTACTGTACATATACAGATCTAGAATGATAGTTTAGGTATTCAACATTTAAATCAACACACCAGGGTTACTCCTCTGTTAGTTATTCGTATTATTTGATTTATAGGCGCTTGAACCTTTTGCGACCCTATAGTTTAAATTTCTATAACACGTACGATATATCAAGTGGGCGTTAAAGATGAACGTTCACCTAATCTGACAATTGATAACCTGAGCGCGCCAAGAAATGGTCTTGTCCATGCTGTTATGAAAATTATTCTAATTGAAAAAATAACTTACGAATCTTTGTTGTTTTACCCATACCGAGTATGCCACTGAACATACCGCGATTACCGCCATCGTATGATGAAATACCGCCTGCCATTGGTATTGGTTGCGGTCGAAGGTGGATTGTTTCATCGATGTAACCACCCTGCTTGCCGTAGCCATGGACTTCTTTCTTGCCATAACTAGAATATCCGCCTTGTCCCTTTCCGTATCCGGAATATCCGCCATATCCGCCCATACTGCCACCATGTCCGCCATAACTTAAGCCATATTCACCTTTTCCGTAACTAGAACCGTATCCTTGTACACCTCCTCCGAGACCGCCATAATAATCATCAGCGTGGATGCCCTTCATGCCACAAAGGCAAACCAAGATGGTGACGGTAGCAATGGCGAATTTCATTCTAAGATATACAAAGTTTATGAAAATAAAACAATTATTACAGAACTGACCAAATAACTCTCAGATAACATTTCTTAAGATAATGTGAAATAGCCTCATTTATAAGTTTGTGGACTTAAAAGCAATTTGAAAAAAAAATATTTTAGTACTAGTAGTAGTTTCGATTATTTAAATTTCAAACGGCAAATAAAATACAAAGGACCTAAGTTATTAGCGTAAATGCCCTTCATGCCACAAAGACAAACCAAGATGGCGAAGGTAGAAATTATATGTTTCCTTCTAAAGAAAGAAGATTGAAGAATGTAATTATCTGATTTTGAATTTAATGTAAATTCGTTCAAGTTATGTACATATCATTTAATCAGCAATTCATACAGCAGATCATTTTGATCTGTGTCTCAAATGCCACTTAGAATAAACGTTATTGCTGCTGTGTACATCAGATTGTTGTCTGCCAAACTGATTGCCATTGCCATTGCAATATAAAATATTTTGTAATCATTGATGGTCAAATTGTGTGTTGTATCTTGGACATAACTTTGATTTAGCAATCACAGTAACTGTTGTCCTTGCATGTATTTAAGGCATTGGTTTACATTCACATGCTTGTTCAACGTACTAATTTGATAGCGGGAAAGTACTTCTTTCAATAGATTCAGGTTCAAGTATAGCTTTTCAATACGAGTTATTGAGCATTAATGGATTTTCTTGAACTATTAGTTCAAAAAAATAGATGTGTTAAGTAAAAATAGGTCTGCACGTGTTATTTTATTATTTGTTTGGGGTATGATCATTCCATATGAAGATTAATATCTAAATATCATTAGTGTTTCATTTCAATTTTGATAGTGCAATACTTAAGAAAGAATAGAAATGCTTTGAAGACATGCCATTTTTACATTACACCACTGTGGTAAATCTACGTTAACTTAAGGTTAATTTATAATGATTAAGAGTAAAGTGTATGGAAATGGCAAACTCCGAAACAGTAATGACATTTGGCTACGCTTCTTTACACTTTGTAGAGAAAGGGAAGAATGACCCGAACGATAACGCTGTATGGAGTTTGTGGAAATGGGTTTCCCAAGAACACAAAACAATGCATAAAAGTTATATACATGAAGTAGTTGAGACATTATTGTTGAATAAATGTTATTTTCATTATGGTGATTGAACTTCCAAAATTGAATTTAATTACCAGAAACGAATATTTGTATAAAAGAGAAATTGTTTTATTTATGAACAGAATACTACAAAAATATGAACAAAAGGTAGTGAAGAAATAATAAAAAAAAAAGATTTCAAATTACCTGACTACTTGTTCTGATTAAAACTAGAAGTGATTTCGCCGACATGATGACGTCAATTTTATATCAAACATAACTTCCTATTATGCAGAATAAAAAAAAACCGTAATTTTATGAAACGAAAAAACATATTCGGCCATATAACTTTCTAAATATGTGTGTGGTAATATTAAGAAGTTTACATATAATGTAAGGCTATACATGTGTCTACCTTTAAATCAACAACCACCCACTCGTATACTAGTATTGGAATATTGCATTTTAGAGTATATAAAAGTACAAAAACTAATGAAAAATTACTATTTATATTAGTATACGTATATTAGTGTTGGGATATTGCTATTTAGATTCTTTAAAAAGTATAGTTATGATACATGTATTATATTTTGTGTAAAAGCGATATTAGAATTTCAATAATTTATTTACTTTATATAATAATACATTAAAATCAGGCATGCATGAGTTGAAATTTTATAGATATTCAATTGTATAATAATTTTCTCTTCTTCCTTTCGTCAAAAATGTTTTAAATCCATTTTCAACTATAGCATTTACATTTTTTTTAATCGTTATTTTTTGTGTGTAGAGTTTCTCGTGTAAAACTTAATAATCTGAATCTGGGAAAGGACAGTTATTGCAGGTTAAATTTGATTTCTCTCGTAGAACATATATTGCACTCGCAAGCTCGTGCAATATAAAATTCTACTTGCGACAATCTTCCCCAATATTCATGCAATAACCCTAAAGTAATATTCAAAATTATCAGTACATGGGGTGTTGTACTAGGATAGCATTTTTTGACCTTTTATCTGATACCTTAATTATTGAAATTTATGCTACGTAGTATAACGATTTATCCTTATGCGTAGGATCTATTTTGTTTTTAATAAATAAGTACTACTTTCTAGTATGTGTTTTTTTTTCGTAATGCAGGCCTCACTGTTGCTTTGAGATGAAGAACAGCAATAAAAGCAATGTTCCTTTCCTTTTTATGTCAGTGGTATACGTTTGGTATTTGTTAAAAATGCATAAACTAGCAGAGCTCTAATGTTTATCCTTGTACATGTATTTATTTCAAAATTTAATGGTAAACATGATTGCGGTATATGTGGAAACATATTCAGATCACCTTTTGTTTTCGTAACGATATTTTTCTGAACAATTTAGAAGCAGAAATATCATTGGTTCATGTAATAAATTTGAAAAAAAACAGCTGAAGGTATATTAAACTAAGCATGTCGATATGTTTCTATTCTTCCTCATTTATGGCTTCTCATTCATATTTTCCCAATTACCGCGCGGACACTCAATTTGACCTAATTAAATTACTAAGGCTAATTATTTTCTTCGCTTTCAGGCCATTGTTTAATCAGTACAATATCAATAATTGTTATTGATGATCAAAATCAAGCCATCATAATTTAGCCATATTAAACCTTTGTATTGTCGATAGAAATAAAGATATGTTTAACATACACGTGTTCATAACCAGCAGGTAATATATGTCATGTTTAACCAGAGCTCTATGGTTGCCTTTATATAGTTATCAAAGGTACCAGGATTATAATTTAATACGCCAGACGCGCGTTTCGTCTACATAAGACTCATCAGTGACGCTCAGATCAAAACAGTTAGATATTCATTTTACACATTTTTACGCAAACCACATTAATGTGAATGGTAAAATCCCATCAGTCCGAAAAAGGGACTCGGTGACCGAGTGGTCTAATTACAATGCAGATCATCTGCTGTGATCGCTTATACTAGAACAGTATATATATACTAAAAGTATTTTATAAATGCTGTTCACACGGAGGTTGTGGGTTCGAATCCAACTCGGTGAAAGTTTTAATAATCAGATATTGATTAAGAGTATTCATCAAAATAAAATTTTGCATATTTGAAATTTACAGAATTTGCTACAATTTTGTAAATAGTTATCAAAGGTACCAGGATTAAAATTTAGTACGCGAGACGCGCGTTTCGTTTACAGAAGACTCATCAGTGACGCTCATATCAAAATATTTATAAAACCAAACAAGTACAAAGTTGAAGAGCATTGAGGATCCAAAATTTCAAAAAGTTGTGCCAAATACGGCTAAGGTTATCTATGCCTGGGATAAGAAAATTCTGAGTTTTTCGTAAAATTCAAAGTTTTGTAAACAGGAAATTAATAAAAATGACCACATTATTGATATTCATGTCAACACCGAAGTTGTGACTACTGAGATGGTGATACCCTCGGGATCAAAACGTCCACCAGCAGTGGCAATACTTTTCCATGCCCCAATCTGAGGTTTTTCAAAATTGAACTCCACTCCAGAAAACTTTCAAGGCTTTTTAATTTCCCCTTTTTCATGATGCATATGAGTATTCTTCTAGAAAGAAACAAAAATGATCAAAATCATTTAATCGTGTTTTGACGATACATCTTAGATGTGTTGATTTATGAGTTATAACATTAACGGTACCACTTGTCCTGCACCAGAAGAGCATTTCGACAATACATGTCTCTTCAGTGATGCTCGTGGTCAGACTATTTGATATAAGCTTTTATAAAAGATGAAGAGCTATAATCCAAAAGGTAAAAAAAGTGTAGCCAAATCCGTGAAAGGAATCAGAGCTTTGCATGAGGGAGACACATTCCTTAATTTATAATAATTTCTAACATTTTGTAACAGGAAATTTTAATAACACAAAAAATCCGTATTTTCATGCCAGTACCGAAGTACTGGCTCCTGGGGTGGTGATACCCTCGGGGACTAACAGTCCACCAGCAGAGGCATCGACCCAGTGGTAGTAATAACATTAACGTGAACCTCGCCCCCTAACTTAATCTATTAAAAATAAAACCAATTTGATATTACAGCAAGTAAAAAACTGTAGTTATAATTTCGATTTCTGATTCATTCTACATGTTACTGACTTCCTGGCTAATTTAATTTTTACAACATCTTTACAATGTTTTTTTTTTAACCATGTTAACAAAACACAAACATTAGGAACCGTATGAAAATATTGACTTGAAACGTGTTTATCTGTAAGGATTATGGCCATATTCTAGCCTAAAGGTGTTTGTACGAGAAACACATGGTACAGTGACATGGTATCACTTAAGCTTGGCGACAGAAACTACTATTTTAAGTGGTGGTGTAAATATCAACACGTGTTCTCACCTGATACACATAACGCAGCTTTTTTCATTAAATCATAACTTGTGTGAATATCAGAATGTGTTTTTCCAATATCAGATACTAGAAGTTGGCCGTTCTATTTATTGACACTATTATAGGTTTTTTTTTTTCTGGTTTTATCGACTCTACCAATTATCTAGACAATGACCGAATCAAAAAGTAAAATAACAAAAGTACAGCACTCCGAGGAAAATTCAAGACGGAAAGTCCCTTATCAAAAACCAAATCAAAACCTCAAACACAACAAACACATCAAACGAATGGTAAACAATATACCGTATCGCTATTCCCGGCTGTCCCTAGAATCTGCCCAGCTTGAACTATTGACGTCACACAACAATCTCTTGTCCATTGTGGCGTCAGATATTTTGTATTATGACGAAAACATATTACGATCACTGTGTGTTGTCCATTAATTGCGGACAAATAGCGATAAGGTGTGTTGTAGTATTCCTGACTTAGTATAAATATTTTCTTATACAGAAAATGGTGAATTAATTCTGGTTTTATAGCTAGCTAAACCTCTCACGTGTATGACAGTCTCCTAAAATCTATTATATTGACAACGATGTGTGAACAAAACAAACAGATATACTAGGTAAACATCTTAAAATATGGATACAGCAGTCAACATTGTGTTATAATCTTTATCAAAAGTTAGAAAAACAATGCTTGTAACAAGATCATATGTGTATATATGATCAATGCTATATAATTGAATATGAATTATTATTCTTTAATGCAGTCATGAAATGTATATAATATATATATATAACATGACGAATTAAGCTTCCTCTGTCCGCAGTTATAATGATAATTTTCACATGTTTCAAATATAAAAAAGAAGATGTGGTATGATTGCCAATGAGACAACTATCCACAAAAAACCAAAATGACACAAACATTAACAACTATAGGTCACCGTACAGCCTTCAACAATGAGCAAAGCCCATACCGCATAGTCAGCTATAAAAGGCCCCGATAAGAAATATAAAATAATTCAAACGAGAAAACATGTTCTGTAGGGTTTGATATTTAAAAAAAATTTTGGTCTTTTTGAAGTGACATAAATTCGTCTTCCGATTTATTTTTTTTAAACATATCCAATCTTGATTTACCAAGAGAAAATATTCCACGTTTTCAAAAACATTGCATAGTTGCAAAGTATATCTTCTTTGTGGATTAATGCATATCTACCTTATTTCAATTCATGCACCCTTTCCAAATCATATTGCCGCATAACTAATCATTGTAAACAATTCACTTTTATCTACTAGTGAAACAAATGATCTTATTTTTAATTAAAATACAACTATATAGTATTACATGCTTTTCTATACAGTAATAAATCGTTGTGATCATTTATCTTGTCGATACTTTTCCCTAACTTTCATGAAATATTTGCCACTGAATGATTAAGCTAACAGTAATCCATCAATGTCATGTTTTTTTTCAGATTGTTTCTATCCCATTTATAGACTAACAGAGGCATGATAAATTATTGTAGTTGCTGTTGTCTATGCTTGGTTATTGTTGAATCACTGTACAAAGTCACATACAGGCGTAAGCACTATCTAATTTTTTGTTTGCTCTAGTATGGTTAAATAACCAGCACCAACAACTTAAAAGAAGGGCGAAAGAAACCAGAGGGACATTCAAACTCATAAATAGAAAATGAATTGACAACACCATGGCTAAAAATGAAAAAAAGACAAACAGACAAATAATAGTACACAAAAACCAACATAGAAAACTAACGACTGAGCAACACGAACCCCACCAAAAACTGGGAGTGATCTCATATGCTCCGACAGGGTAACCGTAAAATAGACTTGGTAAGTATTATATTTTTAAAAATTTCGAGAACCGGAAATAAATCAACTCTGTCAAAAGAATAAGGCGTCAATCGATGTTTCCATTTAAAGAGATTTCTGAAATATTGTAGCAATGAAGAAAAAAATCAGAAAAGGCACTTGGTTCCTTGTTTCGCTTTGTCTTTGTTTTAGACGCATACCATTTTTTTTTTAATGTGTTTATTGGCAAAGAACTACATGTATATTAACAATAGTAAATAAGTTCATAGTACATCAGCAAAATCGAGACAAGTACATAAAGTTGATATTTTGAATCCTTCTATAAACATATAATATTATTAATAATAATTTGAACAAAAAAATAGAAAATCGTAATCTGAGGTAGCATGGATTTGGTAGATATTTTTATTATGTGAAAGTTAACTTATAAAATCATTCTATTAGTTGGAGCCAGGGGTTCCAGCAGGTGTACGCTCTTTGCAGTGGTTTATTTTTATAAAATATTATTTTTTCAATAAACAAATTTTCTTTAACATAATTTTTTAAGGCTATACTATTTAATTGTCCACATTGCATTTTTGTTTTGTATATATAGTATTTAGTTAATAGTCTTATGATATTTCTTATGTAGTTTTTTTCTGTTTTTTCTAATATCCCAAATAAGACAATATCTAAATTAAGTGGTAGTTCAATTTGGACTTTTGAATATATCCATTTATTAAGTTCTTCCCAAACATCAAAAACTTTTGGTCATGTCCAGAATATGTGTTCAATAGTTTCTATTGAGTCCGAACAGAAAGTGCATTTATTGTTTTGTGAGACTTTAATTTTGTAGAGTAATTTATTTGTTCCCAAAATTCTGTGATTAATCCTGTATTGGAGCCACTGTAATTTTGAGTTTTCAGTAATGTAAAACGGAAGTCTGTATATTTTATTCCAAATAATATTATGTCTATTTAAGGTTTTCCTGTGATGTGATATTTGTTATGTTTTCATTTAAAGCATTGTACATGTCTTTTGATCCTTTTGTAGATTTCATAAAAATAAAAATAGTAGTTGGTATAATTGGCCCATAAGGCTTGATAAGCTGATTACTTTTAATATTAAGACTTTTCATATAGGAATAAACAGCTGACATTACTCCTTGAAATATAAGAAAGTTGGTATCAATATCATATGTTTTTTTTAAATTCCTGCCAATTCATTAAATGTCCATCATTATCAATTAAATCATTTATTAGCCAGACGCCCTTTTCAGTCCATTTTTTATACAGAGGGATTTGATTCCCAATTTTAATTTCTTTATTATTCCAAAGATTAGATGTGATAAAATCGTATTCGTTCTTAATAGCTATTTTGGTTTGTAGTTCAGTCCAAGCATTAAAAACCTCCTGCCAAAAAGGATTTCTTACTTGTGTTCTTGAACCTACCAAGAATAATTCATTTAATTCATTTTTTTCAGTACAAGTTAGTAACTTACAATAATTATTAGTTTGTTTGATTATTCTTCTTATCCAAGTTAGTTTTAATCCTTTGATGTATTGTTTTAGATTTAACATGTTTAGCCCACCCAGTTCATATATTTGAGCAATTGTTTCTCTTTTAATTTTGTCTGGTTTACCATCCCAAATAAAATCAAATAATTTTTTTATGAATTGATTTAGTAATCCATTATTAAGATTTGGTAAAGTTAGAAATAGGTGATTGAGCTTTGAAATTATAAGACTTTTAATTATAGTAATTTTCCCAATTGGGGATAAGTATTTGTTAGACCAGCTTTTCATTGTTCTTTCTATCTCTTTAAATTTGGGTTCAAAATTTAGCGTTTCCATTTCTTGTAAGTCTACTGAATATTTAATACCCAAGAGCGTAAATCTGTTGGAACCCCACTCCAATCCCCACTTTACACACATTGTATATTGGCTATATTTCTTTTTCCCAATCCAGACTACCTTTGTTTTCTCTAAATTCATCTTGAGACCAGACCATTCAGCATATAGTTCTAAAGCACAAAGAGATGCATCTAAGGACTCTGGTGAACCATCTAAAATAAGTGTGGTGTCATCAGCATATTGTGATATCAAAAATTCTGAGTCTTCAATAGTAATACCTTTTATATTTTCGTTTTTTCTAAGTAATATTCCTAAAATTTCTGCACATAACAAGAAAATGTAAGGGGATAAAGGATCCCCTTGTCTGCAACCTCTTTCAATTGTAAAAAAATCTGATAGAAAATTATTCTGCGTTATTGCTGATTTGGTATTTGTAAAAAAAGTTTTAACCCAATGTTTTATGGAATATCCAAAGTTGAAAAAATCAAGAACTTGTTCTATGAAAATCCAGGATATTGTATCAAAAGCTTTTTCAAAGTCAATGAGGAGGAGAATGCCTGGGATATCATTTTCTTCAATGTAGTGTAGTAAATCGTATATTAGTCTGGTGTTTTCACCAATAAATCTACCAGGTATAAATCCTTCTGGTCATTATTAATTAAGATTGTTAAAACTGACTTTATCCTTTCTGCAATACAACTTGATGCTAATTTATAAATATTATTTAAAAGACTAATTGGCCGCCAATTCTTCATGTATTGTTTTGGTTTGTCACCTTTTGGTATGCAAGTTATAATACCTCGTTTTTGGGTAATAGACATTTCCCCTTGAGTATAGCCATTTTTAATTGATCTATGTATGAATTTACCTATATCAATCAAAAGAAAATTTAGGAATTCATTTGTGTATCCATCCGATCCAGGGCTTTTCTCATTTTTCATTCTTTTAATTGCATCAGTCAATTCTATAAATGATATTTCCCCTTCTAACGACTCTTTCATATTTTCAGATAATTTTGATATATCTTTATGGGGTAAAGCATTGCTCAGATTAATAGATTTTATTGTCTCATTTTTGGAATATAGATTTTTGTAATAATTTTTCGCTTCGTTTAGAATTCGTTTTTGGTTTTCAATTATATTTCCTGATTTATCAATTAATTTAGGAATTGTTTTATTTACATATTTTTTTGTCTCTAAATTTATGAAATATTTTGAAGGTTTCTCTCCTTCTTCTACCCATTGTGTTTTTGACCTTATGTATTGACCCCTCATTTTATTTTGTCTGAGAATTCTAAGATCTGTTTTCTTTTTTCTATCTGTTCCAAAATTTCATCTATTTGGGTTATTTCTTCCAACTTGTTTATATCTTCAGATAGCAAATGTTCTGATTTATTTGTTTCTTTCTTTTTAAATGAAGCATATGATATTGTTTTCCACCTTATTTCAGTTAACAATGTTTCTAAAAATAATTGATCACTAATTGTGAACTCAACTTCACTAGAGTCTATTAAGTTTAGGTTTTCTCGATTATATACAAGAGAAGCATATTGTTCTTTAGTTTTATTTATTACCTCTTTAACAATATGGACATAATTTGGATCATATAGAAGAGAGTTGTTAAATTTCCATAAACCCCTCCCAATTCTGAAGTTATTAAGTTTTATTTGTAAAATAATAGGTGAGTGATCTGATCTATAACTATTTTGTATCTTTAAGTCATGTACATTTGGATAAAAGCTCTGTGAAACTAAAAAAAAATCTAGTCTGGCCTGTTTTATAGGGTTTGGTTTCCTCCAAGTATATCTTTTACTTTCTGGATATAGTTCTCTAAAGGGATCAGTTAGGTTGTAAATTTCCTTTATATCTAAAACTTTTTCCTTGGCTTTTGGATTATTTATACTTAAGTAATTAAAAGTATTAAGGTCTTGATTTTGTACTAAGTTATAATCTCCTGTCACAATGACGGTATGATTATCAAATTCTTCAATTATTTCACTAACTTTATCATAAAAATCAGGGCTGTCACTGTTTGGACCATATAATGTAATTAAAGTAATATTGCTATCTTCAATTTTAATATTCAATCCTAATCGATTACCATTTTGATCTTTTTTACTTTGTAAAATCTTATATTCAAAATTATTATTAAATAAAATGGCCACTCCTCTTTGATTTGAAGAAAAGGAACTAAAGACACATTCTCCACCCCATTAATTCTTAACAAATTGTTCATCTTTTTCAGAAAAGTGTGTATCTTGAAGACAATACATGCTACAATCTTTTGCTCTTAGATAGTCTAAAACATCTCTTCGCTTTTCAATTGAATTAAGTCCTTGGCAGTTGTATGAGACAATCTGAATAAGATTATTTTTCATTTAGAGTATAAATGACACAAATAGTTTGAAACATAATTTATATATAAAATGACAGAAAAAGTCCAACACAACTGGCAATAAGTAAAGAAAAGTTAACACAATCTGTGTTATGTAGTAATGGTCTGGTCTCTGATTCAGACATGATGTTAATAGTAATACTTCTGCTATGATTTTTATATCTTCATGTATATTTGCCAATAAAATAATAAACAAAATAAAAAAACATTGTAAAGAAAAGAAATTAACAAAAATTGAGTAAAAAATAAAGGAAAATAATAGATAAGAGCAAGTTAAAAAATACAAGACGCATACCATTGGTTTTTTTTGTACGCTGCGTTTATAAACGTGAGTTCATTATCCGAATTATCCGAATAAAGATAAAGATAACAATACTGTATGTTGTGTTTGCCTCTTACGTAGTCAAATCACTTTTTCTTGTTTCACATTACAAGGTTGTTAAAGAGACATTGACTATCAAATTGATGTTTACAGATTTGACTCAAATTCTCTTTGGATTTATAACATACTAGAACGTATATCGAAATTCTAAAAATTCTAAAATCAACAATTTTCAAGCCATGGTCTCGATAATATGTACCCTGTTTTTGTTTTGTAGTATGGTTATATATGAAGCACCAACAAATGACCTTGCCCCTAGCCCACTTGACGATTATAAATGATGTGTTTTTTTTTCAATTTGAACGCTGGTTTTCCCGTTTGAATGGTTTTACACGATTAATTTTTGGGCCCTTTAGTGCTGTTGTTCGGTGTAAGCCAAGTCTCCGTGTTGAAGGCCGTACATTGAACTATAATGGTTTACTTTTTAAATTGTTAATTGGATGGAGAGTTGTCTCGTTGGCACTCACCCATATCTTCCTATATCTACAAACATATATTCAGAAACGAAATGAGATTTACTCTTTGGTTATTTGATTATTATTCATGTTAAATAATTATCTAGCATACATACATTCTATTATTAATTTGTCAGATTGGTCTGAATTGAAATAGTTTAACTGTTACCATGTCATTATGACTACCTTGTCCATAAATGTTGTTCCAGCTTATTGATTACAATAAAGAAAAGTAACTATATTAATATATATTTCAGGCTTTTATATGCCCTCATTCCTATATTATTGTATTATTCAAAATTATCACTAATTGGGTGTTCTACTAGGATAGCAATTTTTGACCTTTTATCTGATACCTTAATTATTAAAATCTATGTTACGTAGTTTAAAGATTTATCCTTATGCGTAGGATCTATTTTGTTTTTAATAAATAAGTACTACTTTCTAGTATGTTTTTTTTCGTAATGCAGGCCTCACTGTTACTTTGAGATGGAGAACAGCAATAAAAGCGCTGTTCCTTTCCTTTTTATCTATGTGGCGTTTTTTGTGTTGTGCATGAATTGATTAAGTTTCATGGGTGTTCACCCCATATCCTTTGTTTTGTATTTTTAAAAAACAAAAGAAATTAACTTTGCTAAGAGAATTTGACGCCAATCGATGTCCCCGTTTGGAGGGATGTCCGAAATGCTGAAGCCACAAAGAAAAAAAAATAGAAAAAAACTTTTAATAACGTTTTTTTTTAAATATTTTTGTGTTAGACCAACTATAAATATTTTTGTGTTAGACCAACTATAAATATTTTTGTGTTAGACCAACTATTGCTTCTCTCTCTCTCTCTCTCTCTCTCTCTCTCTCTCTCTCTCTCTCTCTCTCTCTCTCTCTCTCTCTCTCTCTCTCTCTCTATATATATATATATATAATGATTTGTACGCAAAAAATTGTAAGTTCATTATCCGAATAAAGATAAAAATTTCAATACTTTATTTTGTGTCTGGCACTTGCTTAGACGTTAAATGATCTTGTTTAATGCTGAGTTCACACGTAATTCGAATTCGATTCGCATTAACTAATTCTAATTAGTTTATTTCACATTCGACACGTTTTTCATCCTAACGTCAATTCGACAGTTTGTGGACGCGATTGGCGAATTCGATTCGCATTCAATTCGAATTAAATGTAAGTGTGAACGAGGCATCACATTAAATGGTTGTTAAATGAGAGGTGGTTAAACTTGAACAATATCATTGCCGAAAAAATGCATTATTTCTCAGTCAGCAGATTAAATATTATATTTGTAGTACATTGAGCTTGCTGATGTGTTTCGGTCAATTTTTTCTTCTTTATTCATTTACAGTTTCCGTTGGTTTTGGTTTTTTACTATGTCTGTGGTATACGTTTTTGGTATTTGTTAAAAAAATTTACAGTTATCCACTGATAAAAATCAAATGGAGAAGGATTAAGCATTCATAAAATTATTTTTAATCTGTTAAACGGTCATTCTGATGAAATAATTATGTATGTTTTTCATTGGCTAAGATTTACCGTGAAATCCACAGTTGACATATCGTACAAATGTGTGACCTGCTATTTTGAACTGCTTGGAATAGCACATGTTTGATTATTTTAATATTATTGATATTATAAAACACCTACCCCAAAAAACGTCATTTGATGTGATTGTATCTTATTTTAATCATTGAAGTAACGTCATAACATTCAATTTGTAAATTCTCATTTGTAGGTCGTCACGTTAAGCACAGCATGATTTTTATGCGCCAAAATCAATCATTGAGATTTGCATAATCAGTTTAGCTTATCTCAAATTTATAATTGGGTTTAAACCTTCAAGTATTGTTCTCTTTGTTATGCATTAAAATTGGAATAACGTAGTTTTAAAGTTGCTGTCTTCTCTATAGATTAGAGGGTCGCACATGTTCGTCGTCAGCAAAACTGTATTTGCAACCATCAAATCAGCGATCGACGGTTTCAATACTTTAATCAAAGAACTGTACTCGCGTCTCTCTCGCCAAACTTGTAATCTGGGTATTTGTGTTAGAAAGTTGGTCGTTTTTATTTAATTATTAAGGCTAAGTTGCTGTCTCATTGATGTACACCCTAGATATCTATTGTTCCTTTCTTGGTATATGAAATTATCTAGCTTTATGAAATTAATTTACACTGTTTACTAGGCCCTAATATGATATAAATGGAGTCAGTTAATTTCATATAAGGTTTCAAACGATATAGATGGGGTCATTATTTTCTTTAGAGCGAAGCTCGAACCCATATTTGAAATTAACTGTTCCAACATATTTCGTATTAGGGTTACTAGCGCACTATGTAACGAAATTATCGTACCGACTTTCTTAAAATGTCAAGGTCTTTTGAGGCTCAGCTCCGTCATTAAATTTAAATGAAAATATTTACATAAATATATATATGTATATATACTGATTGCATCCATTTTTTTTAGTGAATGTCAATAACAATTCTCTCACAGAAAAGTCAAACAGTTGACGGTAGCCACTTATCGGAAGACGACGAACGTGATCAAGTCTTCTATATTAAAAACCTACTGCCGTTGGTAAATATAAAAGCTAATGCCAATAACGTAGCTTTTAATGTGTTTTCTGCATTTATTTGAATCGTTCATCATCAATTTGTTTGTCTTTTTGTCGAGGTGAAATGTTTCAGATTTTGCCTCAACGTCGTGCTTTTTTTTAGGGACTTAACACCACTACTAGCCGTGTATCAAAATAAACTAAGCCTACTAACCCCATATGAAAAATACACGGTCTCCTGACTGTTACTTTTAACCAATGATATACCTAGAAATTTGATATGAGAGCAAAACTTCTAAAATAACTTTACTAAGAGGTTAAACACTTTTTGGTCATCACTAAATTTAAGTAGGTAAAAACTGATTTGCATGGCATTTGTTTTTTAATATTGATCATGTTTCATATGCGGGTTAATACTTGTTAAGTAACGACGCTTAAAGTAATAAAGTAATTTAAATTATTTATGCATTTTTTTGTCTGAAATATGACAGCCTTTCATTGTTTTTTTTTACCTTAGCCGTATTTGGCACAACTTTTGGAATTTTGGATCCTCAATGCTCTTTAACTTTGTACTTGTTTGGCTTTATAAATATTTTGATATGAACGTCACTGATGAGTCTTATGTAGAAGAAACGCTCGTCTGGCGTACTAAATTATAATCCTGGTACCTTTGATAACTATTATTCTAGCATTTAAAAAAAAATCTTTAAACTAATCATATACACAGAAAGAAGTAGTACAATATTTTCTTTAACATTTTAACTACTTCCCAAATTCATTCACATTGTTCTTTAAATGTTCTTTTAATCCAGAAATAGATATTTAATCTCTATTTACTGCAATTGTGCTGAATCCCAATTGCGATTTTATTTTACTTTTTGATTCGGTATAAATGCTTAGACTTGTTTCTATTGTGAGTTGATTTCTAAGTTTCATATACAATACTATTTCCTTGTATTGTGTAACTAAACATGAATAACCATAGGGGTAAGATTTCAATGATTTTTTTATCAAAGATGGTAACAGCTTTTTTTAATGCAGTTTTTTTTTTTAATTTATAGAAAAATTATATCCTGTATTTTATAGAAATCTCAAGTTTCAAATAGTTTTAAAGACAAGATACTTTCGTGTAAAAAACAAAAAGAGAGAAAAAATATTTGTTATTTAAGGAAGATTGACTATGAATTTGACCAACAAAAGTTAATTTATATTTGTTTGTTGTGAAAAATTCATGAAAACGGAATTTCAAATAACATTTCGCCAGTAGCATTCCTTTTTAAATTTTCCTCGCATTTCGGTATTTTTGTTATTCAATTTTTCGGTTTAATTTTGCAAAAATAAACTAAACTCGACAATGTATTTTTTTATTCCAAGTCTATAACTGAACGGTTTTGAAAAAGTATGATTTCGGACATTATATATTTCCGCTGATATATAGAGGATTAATTATTTAATTATTCAAAAGTTAAAAACATACATAACATTACACCTACACGAAAGCTAAAATACAAGTTATTTATATATCGATCAATATATGTCGAGCTAAACACATTTAATTAGTATTTGTTAATGTAATCTGTTTTTCTTTTTTTTTTTGTCTTCTGATAAATGTAATGTGCTACTGGTAGATCGGGGATAGTCTTTCTTAATTTATGAAGTTCTTGTCTATAGATATGTGGTTTGAGTTCCTATGTCTCCATCCAAGTCACAATTTGTAACAAGTAAACCATTACTGGTCAAAGTACGGCCTTCAACACGGAGCCTTGACTCACACCGAACAGCTAGCTGTAAATGACACGATAATGACTAGTGTAAAACCATTAAAACAAGAAAAACAATGATATAATCTAAATAAAACGACAAACGGCAACACTTAAGAGCCACATCAACAAACGACAACCACTGAACTAAAAAATCCTAACTTAGAAAAGGCGTAAACGTAAACAAATGCAATGGAACGTGTCTAAACGTGATTTTGAGATTTTGCTTAACATAGTATACAGAGCCACTTTACATGCATTTGAAGACGTTAACTATTTCTTGTTTCATTGTTATTAATTTAACTGCAAAATTGTTCTTTTTTATTTTTGCTCACATTTCTCCAATATTTAATATTTTTGTACACAGGTAAATGTTGAAGTCCGTACATTGACCTATAATGGTTTACTTTTATAAATTGTTATTTGTAATGAGAGTTTCTCGTTGGCACTCATACCACATCTTCCTATATCTAAATGAACTGCTTTATTTACTAAAATGTACACTGCACGGACATCGTGCTTTATCCAATATTGTGGATTAAATGTCACTTCTTTTTTTATGTTAAGGAGGCTCGCGGGTATAAGATTTTCAGAAAAAAATTAAACATTTATTTTTCATAACAAATTTTTATAATTACCTTTAGTAGTTGTTACTTTATCATATGGTACAAAAATCATTCCAAAAAATCAATTGTTGTTGGACAAAGGTGACTTTTAAAATGTAGTTATCATTGAAAACGCTCCAAATTATCTCACTTTGGTGCACAAATGCCATTTTTGGGCATGAAAATTGAAATATCATTTTTAACTCATGGTTGTTTTCGAAAAGGCTGTACATAAACTTAATAATTGTAAAATTTAAGCGATTTCTGTAATTTAGTTCTTTTTTTATTTCGATATTACCGCTATTTCTCTTATTAGATCAACAGAAAAAAAGGACATTAACAAAAATGTATGCTTCTTTCGAAGGCATATTGTGAGTGTAAATGAACGGTGACCCCATTTTTTTATTTCATTTTTCTATTGAGTATAAGATAAAGTTCATTTATAGAAAAATATAGCGAAATCTTATATTAAATAAAAAAAATGATTTAGACCCGCGAGCCCCCTTAAACTTATTAATCAGAACTAATATTAATAAGAAAAGTTATCCGTGTTTCAAAATGTGTTAATTGAAATTAGACTAGAGTGTGAAAACAACCACTCATTCTCGCGCCAACGCCTCTAAACATATCAGATGATCATGGTTAAAATTGTATATATATATTGTTGTCAAAAGCATTAGTAGAATTATTCATTTCATCATAACTCGAACCGACCTGATATGAAGCAATCTGTTTGTGTATTATTCTTCTTGATTGTGCTTTGTTTATTATTTGTACAGTGCCAAGCCAGACTTATAAATGTTGAAATCAACGAAAATAGAGGTAATATTATTTAACAAAAATACATTATATGATGTGTAATCTTGAGTTGTATATAAACAAAATTGAAATGATTTCATTTGAATTTAAAAGAAAATATTGTGATAATAATCATTTTACGTAAAGTAACATAGCATGTGTGGTAAGTCTACTGACATGTTTACAAAAGTTTCAATATCTAATCATTTAAAATAGACTCTGGGGCGGTTTGTTTTACTCAGTCTTAATTTCATATTGTTTTTTTTTTATTACTTTCGTACATTGCATCAACGTTGTAATTTTCAAGTCCACTTATGCCATCTTGATATATTCGACATCATTCGAATGAGCAAATTAATGCCAAATTTATAACAAAACAATTAACGAAAAACAAGGATGACAGATATGCATCAACGATAACCCCTGCACAGGCTCCTGACTTGGGACAGGCAAATACAGAATATTGCGGGGTATACATGTTTCTGAGGGTTTATTACATTAACAGTTGTGTAACAGCACAACATAAGAATAAACTGTAAAAAGAAGTTGCATAAATAAAAATGTTCTTTTCCAAAATTTAAAGTTTTATTACAGAGAAACGCACAAATAGATAATACTAGTACTATAGTACATTTCGACATGTAAAGCACAGAATAACAACGAACACCTTAAATTAATTTACAACATTACATAATACATTAAAAAAGAATTATGAACTGTGCGTCTCACGAATGTATAAACGCCACAAAAAGTGACGTTACAGGTTAATTCTAAAAAAATAATAATATAAAATCGGGAGTAAGTTTGTAATTGTGTTATCAATTGTATTTTCCAACAATTACAAGAATATTTATATAGAATTGTATTTCCAATTGTATAAACCTTCTTTAAACCAAAGTTCATACAAATGAATTAGGTGATTGAAAAATAGACACGAGCAATGGATAAAGCTATAAACAATCCAGTTGTGAACAAGTGTCAGCAACTTAAACATTACACCACACGAATAACATGGTATTCGGATACAAGAGTATATAACTATAAAAGAGGGACGAAAGATACCAAAGGGACAGTCAAACTCATAAATCTAAAACAAACTGACAACGCCATGGCTAAAAATGAAAAAAGACAAACAGAAAAACAATAGTACACATGACACAACATAGAAAACTAAAGAATAAACAACACGAACCCCATATAAACTGTCCTTAATTGCAGGCAACAAAAGAATAATTCTAGTTAATGACTTGAATATAGTTTATATATTGATCAACACGTCTATTCATTAGGATAGCACAGCATTTATTTGCAATTGTTAATAACAATTTGGTTTTCTAGAATTTATATCATATAACTGTTACATGTAGTAAGCCGCTTAATTTCTGTGTCATTTTGCTCTTGTAATCATACCACATCTTCTTTTTTTTTTGTATTTAATATATGCAGATCTCGGAACCATGGTTTATGACAATATTAAGCCTAACAAAAAAAGGAAAATCCATGACAAACGTTTTGCTTTATTTCGAATGAACAGTTAAACATTTTGAAATAATGCAGAAACTAAGGCTTCAACAACCTCAAGCAGAGTTGGCTTATAATGGATTTAGCTGTTCTAGGTCCTTTTGAATTATAGCTCCTCAAAGTTTTCGGTCCGTATACATCCTTGGCTTTCAAATATTCGGATTTAATCATTTTCTATGAAGGTTAATCAAGAAAAACGCTCCTAATGCATGGAATTTTAAACGTGTTTTTTTTTTATTTTATTCTTAGTTATTTTTATCAAATTTACGGGGAAAGGATCAATTGTTTTTTTTAATTTGAATCCTCAATGCTCATTATTATCATTTTTATCATGATCATAATTTTCAATTATAGGTGATACAAGTTATCCTTCCATCGACAAGAGAAATACTGGTTTTAGATGTCCAGCTGGTTTATCTCCCAGAGAATGTTATAATCAGTTAATGACAGTATGGATCAGGCGTCTGATTAAAACATGAACTGATATATAGTTTTCTACAAACGTTAAAATATTCTGTCTACTGTAAAAGTATATTTACAGCCAAAATGTCACATCTATGCATTCACTACATTATTATTATTTCTATGCCATTTTATAAAATCATGACAATAAAGTTTTTATTGTTTAAGTTATTGAGTATGATAAATTTTTACGACCTACAATTTCAGTATAAGATTTTATAAGTTAATTCAATTCGACAAATATAACTTATTGAGACTAGAAATTGACAGATTTATTTTTATTATCCATAAATAACCAAAGACACATAGACAACAATTACGCTTTCGTGGTATATCAATTGTAGACTAAATGATATAGGAGTCTATAGATATAGGAAGATGTGGTATGAGTGCCAATGAGACAACTCTCCATCCAAAAACCAATTTATAAATATAAACCATTATAGGTCAATGTATTGCCTTCAACACGGAGCCTTGGCTCACACCGAACAACAAGCTATAAAAGGCCCCTAATCTGTTTAGAACCAGTCAAATCACACAGTAAATTGATATTTGTTTCACTATATGCATAATTTGCATATGTTTATTTAATCAACGATTTGATCTAATAGAACATAGAATGGAAAAGAGAAAGTATCAACGAGATAACAATCCAACCAAAGAGAAGAAAACAGTCTTTGGCCATCAATGGGTCTTCAATCCAGTGAGAAAGTTCAGCATACGGAGGCGGATTTCAGTTGGCTCCTAAACAAAAATGTATATTAATATATGTTATGCAATTTTTTTTTATATTATCCATTCATTCAATAATTTGGACAAGCGGCATTTGTTAATTTGCACTAACCTTTCATAAGACCCGCCCACCCATAGCAACGGGTGATGATATTAACAACAGGTGTTAATGCCTCAAATTAACACCTCCCTGAGCTCAAGGTTTGCCAATCTGGAAAATTAACATCCACCAAGGTCGAGATTTCCAATCATTTCAGTCGTTTTGTTGTTGTTATTGAAACAGCTTAGACAACAAAAATATGACAGTGGAACGTATATCCGAATATGTATTAGAAAGCATAACCAAGAAACCAAGGATGTGACGTTCCATACGAAACACTAAAGTTTAACGTTACGTTAAACGCAATTAACGTCATTAAAATTCATGATTAGCAAACTATCTAAATCTTATGACTTTTACAATTGTGCTCTTAATAATACAGTGCCCACTTAAATCATAAGGTTTTCAGTTTAATAAAGAATATTATGCCCTTGGATGAAGATTTTAGGGTGATAATATTTTCCCTCGTGTGTGTAATTACCCTAACACTTTTATCCAAGGGCAGTAAATCTATACCAGTTAAGCGAAATAGACGACACTGTAAACTTCAAAACATACATATTGAATAATAACTTCACCAGACATACAAATGCTAGAGGTTTCTGACTTAGGACAGGCGCAAATATGCAGCTAGACTTATATTGTTTTGTTGGATCTAAACTTTATCCCTTATACGTCTTGCCAACAAGGAATTTACCTACACACAGCAATACTCATAGTAAAACGGAGCTTGTTTTCACAACCCCATGGATTGAGTTTGGATATAGCATTATGGTCATTTCGAACTCTTTCTCATTTTTTGAATTATAAAGCTTTCAAATTTAAAGTGAGGAGTCTGTTTGAGATTGCAGATGTATAAATTCGCAGTCTTGTCCAATAAGAACATGCATATTTCCTAACGTCACAGAATGAGCGTGTAGAGATGATATTTGAATAATCGGAAAATGCAGTGTAATTATTTGTTTATAAGATATATCTAGCTTAAGTTATTAAATGATTTTTTATGTTTCTAGCTTGATCATTTTAATTTCATTTTTTTAACAGATCGTGTTTTCTCAGACTGTTAATGAAGTTTAAACTCGTGCTTTAATTGTTACTTGAAATTGGATTTGAATTGGCTTTTGGTGATCGTTTGTGGGGCCTATATTTCTTATGTTTTGAATTTTGTGTTTGCAATGATCCTGGTAATCGTCACATGGAATTTTTCAATAAATGATTCATATAAAACTACAAATAATCAAAACTCATATTATGAGGTAATTTCTGCATTGATTTTAAGCAACTTGAAACCAATAGAAGCATAATTGTCACAGATTTATTTTTTGATGTGGTTATAATTCTTTTTTTTTTGTAGGTCATTTTTATTTCTCATGAGATAAACAACAATGGTATGTTCTGTCCAGAAATTTTCTATATTATTCAACCAAAGTAAATTGAAAAAGTATTATACGTATTCACACCAAGGCAACATAAAAACAACTGAAGACAAAACTAGGACAAAATACACAAATATTATTATACATTTATGTGTCATTCAGCATATTATATGCAAAATTCTTGAAGTGACTTCAAAATGTTTTTTTGAAAAATATGTTTTTGTATGAAATATATAGCCAAAAATGTACATTACGAATAGTTTTGGTCTTGTTTATGAGTTTGAACAGCGGTATACTACCGTTGCCTTTATTTACTGTAGGGCCATTCTGAATATTAAAATGTTTACTTGTGTTGTGCTGTTTCATTTTTTATACTGGAATCAGTTCGCATGGATCAGTGACGTAGCATCACTTGTTTACCTTTTTAGTGGATGTTTTATAGATCAGCACGTGTTCACACCTGATACAGGTGATATAAATGACAGTTTTTTCATCAATAATTTAATTGATTACTTTGAGCAAATGTGTAATTTCATCGCATAATTGACGATGTACATTTTAATTGTATTGCAAGAAATCGAACCCATCCCTGATTAGTGATTTCACATTTTAATTTTAATGTATTTACTACGTTTAAAACTGTGAGTCCATTATCCGAATAAACATTACTCATGTTACTATCACAATAAAAAAAAATGAATTTTGTGGAAAGTATTAAAAAGTGATAAGGTTTTATCAATATTAAAAACTTACGATAAACATAATTTACTGAAATAAAAAAAAAAAGACATTAAAGTGTAAATTGTAGCTTGCATCAATTCGTAACTAAATTGAAAGCTAAAATTATTTGAGCTGGTTCGTTTTTAGATCATACGCAGACATTGCAAAAAAGATAAAATTGTAGTGTTCCTTACAAAATATACTAGTGCAAACAACAGTGAGTAAAGGCAACAGTTGTAAACCGCTGTTACGAAAGTCATAAATCGGTTTAGAGAAAAAAATCCGGGTTACAAATTAAAACTGAAGAAAACATATCAAATATAACAGGGAAACATCAAAACAACAGGAACACTAAAGTGCAAAAAGAACAGACAATGGACCACGCACATAAACGAACTATAAGATATCAATTGCCATTTTGCCGACTTGGTACATGACATTTTAGGAAAAATGGTTGGTTGAACCTGGTTTTGTGACATTCATATACAAATTAGATTGATCGAAGCAAGTGAATTTTATCTTTTTCATTTATCATTTGTGAAAAAAAATGACCGTTAATTTTCATGTAATGTTATATTCATGTATGATATATATGAAACTATCCATTAACACATGTACGTAATGCCTTTAAAACCGACATCAATTGTAATAAATGCTAAGCAATTCCAAATGTTAATTTATAAAAACTACCAGAATGGATATAGGCATAACTGGATATTAGGGCATGCAACACGGACAAACAAAAAGATTAGTTGTAATAAATGGTGAACAATCCCAAGCTTTTATTGGTTAACTTGACAAATAATTTCAAATATGAGCAACTGGACACAAATAAAATACTTTATCCCACATTTTGTATTAACCTATATGTTTTTGTATGGTCAATAATAGCTGGAAGTCATGTTGGTTATTTATCTTCGGGGTCAATATCAATATTAACCCTAGAAAACCCATATCATGCCCCCAAATTTAACTTGCGGTTTCCTATCAATCGAATGATGTATATTTGTGTTTGTTTTTGTTGCACCATGTTTTGTTGTCTTTATTTACTGTTTAGTCGACTTTTGGTTATATCGATTTAATATAGCTTGTTTTTTGTTTCTTTTGTTATTTTACTTTTTTCGGTGCGAACACATCCAGTTATTGTATTATTGTGCTATTGAAAGTAAATATTTTTATTCTGGTCAATTTTTGTGGTTGATGTGTGTTTTGTTACCATTTGCGTCAAACTAGAATACTAGTAATCGGTTACGTCATTTAAAGAAAATGAATTTCCTCCTTCTTTATCTGGGCTATGGACCGGCAGTTTACACTGGAGGAGTTAAGTTGTTTTCTGTCATTTAATAGCAAATTTTAAAACATAAAACTATGTACTGCCGGACAATATAGATATTATATTTAAGGCTGAAATGTGTAACTCATTACAAACACGAACTGTCTGCAGCTGAGTTCTCCTTCTGCATATTTCTCATGCTATTGAACACAAAAATTCTTTGTCTGAAACATGTCTTGTTTTTTACTGCTGCTGCATGGGTAATTGGCAATGTAATGTATGTTGTAGCTTGAAGATTCACTATGTTTTCCAAAAACATAAACATTGAATACATCTGTTCCATTATTGGTTCGTTTTCCGTAAGAAGGGAACAAAATACTGTCATCAAATATATATTAACTTTTAAAATGTATTATGCGTTTACTTTTCTACATTGGTTAGAGGTATAGGGGGAGGGTTGAGATCTCACAAACATGTTCAACCCCGCCGCATTTTTGGGCCTGTCCCAAGTCAGGAGCCTCTGGCCTTTGTTAGTCTTGTATTATTTTAATTTTAGTTTCTTGTGTACAATTTGGAAATTAGTATGGCGTTCATTATCACTGGACTAGCTATATATATAGTATATATTTGTTTAGGGGCCAGCTGAAGGACGCCTCCGGATGCGAGAATTTCTCGCTACATTGAAGACCTGTTGGTGACCCTCTGCTGTTGTTTTTTATTTGGTCGGGTTGTTGTCTCTTTGACAAATTCCCCATTTCCATTCTCAATTTTATGATAAATATCTGTACAAGTAAATTGGTGCTACATGTTGACGCAATTGAGATAAAATATATTTGACGCAAATGATACCATTGAATAACAGTTTTTTGCGCAAAAAGTTGACTGCTGTACACGTTGTTTTGATAATTTTACCCAATATGTCTTTGTTTTGTTCACAGGTATTTTTCAATATAATTAAACTTTATGTGACTCTCAAACAAGTGTGAGGTTTCGCTAAATATAAAACCAGGTTTCATCCCATAAGTAAATGCCTACGTCTAGTCAGATTTATGACAGTTTATTATCCATTCGTTTGGGCTTTGAAAATCTGAGCCACCTATATCGATATTTTGACTATTTAATTTAGCATTAGTTACACCTAGGGTTTAGTCGGGGGGTAGGTAAAGACAATGAAACAAAAATTGCGAGGAACTTTTAGGAATATAGTCAAGGATAAGAAATTGACGTTCGAGTGGCTTTGTGATAGAGTTTCTACAGCTAAAGCTAAACTTTGAAACCAAATCACTGCATCTTCGAGATTATTTCATAGCAGTTTTCAGCAATTTTCCCTCTCTATCCTATGGGTTCGTGTTGCTTATTCTTTAGTGTTCTATGTTGTGTCTAGTGTACTATTGGTTGTCTGTTTGTCTTTGCATTAGCCTTGGCATTGTCAGTTTTTTTTTTTTCGAACTATGAGTTGAACTATTCTTCTGGTATCTTTCGCCCCTCTTTTATAACCTGAAGCAAATAATAGCAAAATACCTTTTTTGATTCGATTATCACTGTGAACCCAATGAATGTTCTAGTTCACGCCATAAGCTGAAACGTTTCGTCCCCTAAAAATAATGACTAGCTTTAATGACAAAAATTGTATAATTCATTTATATTGAGTAGTCATTCAGAAAGTCTTCGGGAAATGGCGGATATTTTTAGCATTCAGAACTTTTGGAAAGAGCAAAAAAAAGAAGAACAATGAAACAATTCAGAGTGGCCTGATGAGCCCTTCAAACTTGTTATTTTTTACACAAAGTAGTTAGAACCAATATTAGAAAAATAAGACGGATTGCTGTTAATCTGTTAATTTTCTCTTTCAAATTATGAATTGAAGGATCATGGAAATTTTACAGCCTAAACCGATTTAAACAGGAATCAGTTCACACGGTACAGTGACAATGCATAACGATGCATAAGTTGTTAACCTTTTAATCGGATTTTGTATATTTTAACACGTATTTCCACCTGATACACATGTGAGCTATTTCATCAAGTGAAAAGTGAATACTACATTGTCTTTTATTTAAATGGTGTTTTCCGGATATAAGATATTTGACTTCTGTATGTATCTACACCATGTATCTGGTTTTCCCTACACTATAAATCTTCGAGGTTCATGACCGAAAAAGTCAGAAGATTTGGTAAACTGTAAACAACAGTGTTATTTCACATAAAACATGTAAAACTAAAATTTAATGTAACTTATTCTTATTTTGTAGTTTGAGTTATAATATTGATTTTGTGTTTTATAAAATGAAACATAACTAGATATTTAAATTTTTAGAATATTTTAATCATTTTTCAAAAGGTAGTTTATATTATGTTTTCTTTTTATTATGCATTGAAAACACTAAATTGTGTGATAAAAGAAAACTACAAAATAGAAATGTGAGATAAAGTATGAGAAGATAGCTCTTATAAGCTTTCAGATAAGGCTGTTGTTTTGGCCTCATAATAAAACAAGTAAACTCAAAACACATTCTACAAAAGTGATGCGATATTGCTTTATTTTGTGTCTTTAGATTTACTGGTACATTAACAGAAGTTTGTACTCACATGTACACTAATCCGAGAACGGGATAAATTAAATATAACAGATTCTATTTCACTTCGTATTTATATCAGGCTTACCAATCAGAACAAACATTGATGAGTTTGTAACCGTGTATGGAAAAAAGTGTTAATTGAAATTAGACGAGAGTGTGATAACAAAAAATCACTTTTCGTGCTAACGCCTCCAAACTTATGGGACAATCATGGTCAAAATTTTGTATAAATTGTTGTATAAAGAAATAAATTTTATCATATGTTTCATCGAACCTCTAACTGACCTGATATGACGCCATCATTTTGTGTTTTATTCTACTTGGTTGTGCTTTCTTTATTATTTGTGCAATGCCAAGGCAGAATTTATGATGTTTTATTTGAAATCAACGATACTAAAGGTATGTTATTTGTATGTGCGCTCTTTCCTTTAATAGGAGCACAATCATTGGTAATGGTGTAAAAACAAACAGTTTACACATTGTGTTGTCACAAATATAATGTAAATATAGCCTTACCAAGATTATTTATTCGTAATCTTGTTAATAAAATAAATACTACAGGAAATCGATTTGAAAGAAAATAGTTTGATTTTAAATTATCCTAAAAAAAATCGTCAAAAAGAACTATTTTTAATGTAAAATATTTATTACTTCAAAATAAAACCTTTCTCTTAGAAAAAAAGTTCTTTTTCATTTTATGTTAAAAAAAGATGAAAGAAACTGAATCTATTAACCAAACGACATAAACAATGTAGCCTTTTTTATTATAAAGTTGATTAACCTGATCTGTTAGATCGCTTTTAGCGTTGTGAATTGTCTGTCTTAAAGATTTTTGACAAAATGAATTTTTCTTTTAAGATGATTAAGCGCACTATCCTTTGAAATTAAAAACAAATATTCAACCGGTCGAGAAAATAGTTTAAGAACTATAAAAATAGTTTTATACTTATAACAAGATGGATGAAAAAATGACAATTTTTTTAATCAAATTTATAAATAGATGAAAGATGAGGAAAAGACTAAATAACACAGCTTTGAGTAAATTTTTAATTCTAAATATTTCTTGCACTCAGTATGTTCTGACTGACCAGAAAAATTCAGCATGGAGAGCATATTTTCTGATATATCGAATGAGACATATATTCTTATTGTCTACAAATTAAAGGCTTTGATCATATTTTTTAAACAAATAATCGAATCAAGAACGGAAGATTGGATGAAGCTTTATATATTCATCTTAACTTTTATACTATATACTTTAAATGTAAGATATCAAGCTTGATACTGACTTGATCACTGTATTATGCATATTAATTTCAATGTATTTACCGTGTAATAATCCAGCAGACCATTGTATCGGATTAATGTATTTATGTTCACAATATATAAAACTAGGTTCAAATATATTAGAAATGCAAGCTAGGAAATCGACTTATTTACTATAATAATGTAGATCATTTTCAGTTGTAGGTGATACAAGTTATCCTTCCATCGACAAGAGAAATTCTGGTTTCAGATGTCCAGCTGGCTTATCTCCAACAGATTGCTATAATCAATTAATGACAGTATGGATCAGACGACTGGTTGTAAAATTGTAAACTGAGCCATAATTTATCACAAACTATAGAATACTCTGTTTACTGTCAAAGTATATTTACAGCAAGAATGTCACATCTATGCATTCATTTCATTATTAATGTTTTTATACCATTTAATAAAATCATTGTAATAAAGTTTTTCTTGTTTAAGTTATTGAAATTGCATTGTCAATATTTATAGAAATGCAACCTTTATGACCTTTGATCACAGTATTAGGTTGTATACTGCGGATTCATTTATTTTCGTGGGAATCAATTTTCGTTGATTGAAGAAAATTTGCAAGTTCGGGGATGTGTAAATTCGTGGTTTCTGCAAAGTCTGCATTCACGTATTTATGAACTTTGTAATTCGTTGAACATTTAAATTCGTGGTTCCCTTGAACAAACGAAATCAACGAAAACTGGTAGCAAACAAATACTAATGATCCCATGGTAGTTTGGTTAGAAAAATGAGACGGATTGCTGTTAATCTGTTAATTTTCTCTTTCAAATTATGAATTGAAGGATCATGGTAATTTTGGTAATTTTACCTCCTAAACCGGATTAAACAGGAATCAGTTCACATGGTAAAGTGACATATCATATCAATGCATAACTTGTTAACCTTTTAATCTGTTCTGAAGATTTTATCAGGTGTTTCCATCTGATACACATGTGAGCTATTTCATCAGGTGTTTCCATCTGATACACATGTGAGCTATTTCATCAGGTGTTTCCATCTGATACACATGTGAGCTATTTCATCAGGTGTTTCCATCTGATACACATGTGAACTATTTCATCAGGTGTTTCCATCTGATACACATGTGAACTATTTCATCAGGTGTTTCTATCTGATACACATGTGAGCTATTTCATCAGGTGTTTCCATCTGATACATATATGAGCTATTTTATCAGGTGTTTCCATCTGATACACAATGTGAGCTATTTTATCAGGTGTTTCTATCTGATACACATGTGAGCTATTTTATCAGGTGTTGTCATCTGATACACATGTGAACTTTCATTAGGTGTTTCCATCTTATACACATGTGATAAAGAGAAAACTACACATTACACATTAATAGAAATTGAAGATAAAGTATAAAAGATAGCTCTTGTACATGTTATATGATTACAGATAAGAAAAGGAAACAAAAGGGGGTCACCAGGCTGTTTTTTATGCTTCATAATAACAAAGGTGAATTCAAAACACATTCTGTAATAAAAATTACTTTATCTGAGTATTCGTTCCTTATAGCTAAGAAATATTCCATAAATAAATAAACGAATCAACCATAAATGATTATAATTGTTGTTTGGAATAATACAGTCGTAAATATGATGAAACATACAATTTTCTTCTATAACATGTGCTCATCCAATCGTTTCCTCTATTTTAAGATAAGTTCAATCAATTTGATTGGATGAGGTATTGTAAATATACTATAAAGAAAGGGGTATTGATATCTATATGTAATTGTGATGGAAATGATGTATTTAAAACGTTCTTATTTAATCTTATCTTGTCCACGGTGATTGAACCAATGATAATGTCCAACGGAAATGCACCACCTTTATCAATCTTTTCATAAATTAACAAATTTTCGTTTTACCTAGCTTTTATTAAATTAAAGGTAAAACTTTTGAAATGAAGTGCGAGTTGCTTTATTCTAACGTTTTTAGACAAACAGTCAAATGTCTACGCCAAATCATTGAATATATGAAATATTTTGGTAAAGGTTTGAGGTGATTTATGGTCACGACATTGCTGTTAATTTATATTTAAATATCAATGACGTTTATGGAAACTAAATAAGACATATGCCTAGCGGACCAATTGGGAAATATTCCCACTGTAAGAAAAGTATTAAGGAACATCATTGTCCACAAAGTAACAATTTACAACGAAAAATCTTCTCTTTTGTTAGTTTTTTTTTATTGAGAAGTCCCGTTTGAAACTAATATCAAAAATTAAAAACGAAAAACTTAATCTGTAATTTCCCTAGCGTTAGCTTTCTGCGTATTTACACAATCCTGGATTTCAAATGATTCGTTTTTAGCTTCCCGAAGAAGGTAATTCCATCAAAATTCTTCAGGACACTATTAATTTGTATCCAGTGTAATTATATTCTCGCAACAAGAACTTTCATTCATTGAATGTTTTGACTGTAGCTAGAAATCGAATTTCCAATGACGTAATGTGTACTTTAAACTGTAAGATCCTTGGAAATTGTGGGTATGCTTTCATATCAGTAGGCGCCTTTCATGTAGTAGCACTTAGTCGCGCGTCGTTCGCGTTTATGCGAGTATCTTACGTTTTATTTTCGTCCTGGTTTTCATAAAAAAATTATAAATTAAAACACCAGTTAACTACTCTTTCATAAAGCAAATATATATATATATATATATATATATATATATATAAGTGTCTAAGAATGTAACTTTAACACACTAATGATCGAGTGTTATAAAATTAGTTGTTATATTTTATATATTATTCACGCAATATTTCGCTAAACAAATTAGCTTCATCGGGCGTGTGCATCTATCTAGGTGAAATCGGATGCATGACAACAAAATATCTTTGTAGCTTGACGTTTTTGTGTAAATGTTCAACATATTGATTGATGGGGTATATAAAAGATATTTTTGCCGTTTATTGTACATAACAATTTTTAAATCTAAACAAATAGTTGTTTTAGTTAAATAGAATGAAATTCATGATTTATTCCTTTGGTTTTGGGTAGAACTGTTTTTCATCCCTCTCATTAAGTCCATCAGGTTCAAGAGTTCGTAGCTGATGCATCCAGAACCTTTCTCTCTGTTTTCTCCTTTCGGAGTCCTAATTTTGATTTACCTCAATTATTTGAAAGGTGACATTATCAAAAGTATGTCCTGTTCTTAAGAGGTGTCTCGTAATTGGACAGTTTCTTTCTTTTGTATAGAACGACCGGTGATTGTTAAGTCTGATGTTGAATGTAGTTTCTGTTTCACCAACATACTGCAGCTTGCAAGTTCCACAAGTAAGAATATAAATACTATTTTCCGTTTTGCAATTAGATGTAACATAGATGTTGTATCGCTGCTTTGTTACTGTGCTGCTGAAAGAGTGGTCAGTGTTAGCGGCTTTACAGCACTTACAATTGTCTAGACCTAACGGGGTTTTGAGTTAGGGCTATGTATAAAAACTTTTTCAATATTAACGACAGTATGTATTTTCTATTTTTCTAGATTTGATTTACCTGCGATATTGCTTCGTTTTATTGTTTAACGCACATGTACACTACACCAATAACGTGTTTAATCAAATATTTTACTTCTTTTTTGATGTTGGAGTTATTAATCAGGGTAAATATAGATAATATAATGTGACCGTGTAAGTGTTAATTGAAATCAGACGAGAGTGCAATAAAAAAAAAATACTCTTGTCGTTCTAACGCCTCCAAACTGAGTGGACGGTCGTGGTTAAAATTGTATATAAATTACTGTTTAAACTAACAAAAGAATTATATAATTTATCAAACCTCGAACTGATCTGATATGAAGCAATCTGGTTGTGTAATATTCTACTTGATTGTGCTTTCTTTAGCATATATACATTGCCAAAGTAGACTTTTTGATGTCTTATTTGAAATAGACGATACTAAAGGTACGGTTATTAGCACGTACGCTCTGTTTCTTGATCTATTTTAACAGCAGAGCCACTATTTGTAACGGTGTAAAGATTGATTGATTGTTGATTGCTTTACGCCGCATTAGCACAAAAAGGCTATATCGCGGCGAGACGGTGTAAAGAAGAGCATTTTACAAATTGTATCGTCACATATTTAGTGTGAACATTTTCTTACCAACTTTATCTTATAAATACAAATTTGTAAATATGTATATATTATTACTTCAGCAAGGAATATTTTGAAAGAAAAACAAATTGAGTTTAACTATTATAGAACATTTGGAAGAACGTCAGGTGAGTGAAATATATGTTGACAAAACGTTGTAAATACAGCTGTCTATTTAGTTGATCTGCAAAACGTTTTCACTAAAATTGACGTCTTCGGACATGGTTACCGTTTAAACGTAGTTTATCAAATTTATAAATAGATGAAAAGATGGCGTATAGACTGAAAATACTAACACAGATTTGAATAAATTCTAAATTCTAATATCAAAATAGAAGATTGAACGTACTTATTTAAACAACATATAAACACCTTTAAAATAAATATTTCTTACATTCAACATATTAAGACTGAACAGAAAAATAGTCAGCATGAAGAGCATAGTTTATGATATATTAAATGAGACAATTATATGTTTTCTTTGTTCAAGATTTTGATCATACTTTTCAAACAAATTATCAAATCAAGAACATAAAAGCGGATCGAGCTTAATCTATTTATCTTAACTTTTTACTATATATTTTAAATGTTAGATTGTAAGCTAGGACATTGATTTGATCACTACAATCATGCATATTAATTTCTATTAAATTATTGTGTAATAATCCTACAGACCATTGCATGTATCGGATTAATGTATACGTTTTCACAATATTCAAAACTAGAGTGGCATATTCTATAAATACAAACTGGGATACCGACATAAATTAGGCCGTTAGTTTTCTCGTTTCAATTGTTTGACATTGTCATTTTGGGGCCTTTTATAGCTGACTACGTTGAAATATTTTAGAAATGCTAGCTAGGAAATTGACTCATTTACTATACATGCTATAATCATGTATATTATTTTCAATTGTAGGTGATACAAGTCATCCTTCCATCGACAAGAGAAACTCTGGTTTTAGATGTCCAGCTGGCTTATCTCCAAAAGATTGCTATAATCAATTAATGAAAGTATGGATCAGACGACTGGTTGTAAAATTGTAAACTGAGCCATAATTGATCACAAACGTTAAAATACTCTGTCTACTGTCAAAGTATATTTACAGCCAGGATGTCACATCTATGCATTCATTCCATTATTAATGTTTTTATACCATTTAATAAAATCATTGCAATAAAGTTTTTATTGTTTAAGTTATTGAGTACGATAAGCTATAGGCTGCACGTTGTAAATACAGCTGTTTCTCAAGACACGCCTCTTTTGGGGAGATCTTGAATATTCATAGAAAATTAATTTTGTTTACATACTGGTTCCCACTTATGTTCTCCGTGTTCCATCTCACAGAGACATAATAGTTATCAAAGGTACCAGGATTTTAATTTAATACGCCAGACGCGCGTTTTGATCAAAGAGACATTGTCCCGACCAAATAGCGACCTGAACTGAAATTTGTTCCAAACTTTAGATATTTTGTATATTTTTTCAGGTGATTTGCATTTATGGATTCGGTACATTGTCGATTTGATAATTGGTTAAACTATTGAAATGTTGATATGCTCGTATCATGACCTTGATTATCATGCTTTATATTTTAAGAATGTTCAATTTGTAGAAAAGTAATGTGTTCAGAATACGTCAAAGGACTTATCAAATCCAATATTCGTACAATAAACATATTTTGTTTCATCAATATGATATGAAAATGTCTCTAATTTTCATGCTTTTTACATTTGTATATCGCTGTGCGAATACGCAAACGATTGGACAGAATAAAGTTTTGACTAAAGTTTTCTTGATTTCTGATGAATTTTCTATTGTGACGTCATGAAAAAGGGCAACCATACCCGATGACATAACACATAAAGACCACGACTTTTTACAAAAGAAGGATAAACGTTGGTAAGATATCGTCTAAAATCTTTTAAAAAACCCAGATAATACCACTTTACTCGTGTATTGAGATATGTCTCCGTTCTCAACAGTTACATATTAATCATCTTAAAAAAACTCGGCAAATCTGGCCATATAAATGTTGAAATATAATCGTTTCGATGAATACCATTATATTTTTAATTGTTCAGTTTTTGATAACTGTGGAAAACAATGTATTGCATTTTACTATAGAAATAGACCAAACACATTGAAGTTTTATGACTTAATGAATTCAAAAAATGTACAGCACTGAACGAACTATGTAGACTTATTAAAGTCAGGGGTGTACCTCAAACAAGTAATTGTTTTAAGTTACTTTTATAAGGTATTTTCGTTTTTAAAAATAATAAAATTACTTAAAAGAGTTATTTTAAATTTAAATACAAGCATACACTAATCGAGATTATATGATATTAACGTCTATCTGTATGTATATATTGTATCAATTTAATCCAGTAAATAAGGCTATAAAAACATTTAATAAAATTGAGAATGGAAATGGGAAATATGTCAAAGAGACAACAACTCAACCATAGAGCAGCCGAAGGTCACCAATGGGTCTTCAATGCACAAGAAACTAAATTTAAAACCATACAAGACTACCAAAGGCCAGAGGCACATGACTTTGGACAGGCGAAAAAATGCGGCATTTCAGCGTGTCATACAACTCAAAGGATTTTGTGTTCAGGTCCAAATGGTGTAATCTATTTGTAATCGGCTGAACACGTTTCGACTTTGGATAGCATGATTAAATAATTACATGTACTTCAATTGTTGTTTGTACAACATTTAGTATTATATGATTTTATTTAAATCCAGTGGCCACAGCGACAAAGTAAGACAAACGTTATCGATTAAAATATGACTAAAATACGTTTTGAATATCAAGGGAATCTATATTAGAGCTAAAACTACTATTTATTTTCTAACCATAGCCAGCATACCTTTTAATTTAGAGCAATAGCAACAAAGTACAGAATAACAACTATGTACAAGATAAGTACAAGATAAAAACAAAGTACAGATAACAACTTAGTACAATATAACAGTTTATTTCAGCAACTACTTATACAAAAAAGTACAACATGATTAAGTAAAAGATAATAATTAAGCGCAAAATGACAACTAATTACAAGATGCTATAAAGTTCATGTACAATATCAAATAAGTACAGATACTAACTTAGTACAAGATAACAGTTTATTTCAGCAACTATTTATAATAAATAAATGCAACACAAATAAGTAAAAGATAATAATTGAGCGCAAAGTGACAACTAAGTATAAGTTACTAATAAGTGTATGTACAATATCAAACTGGTTTTCCTACAAATACTAGATAAAGCCACGATACATTCAGCACTACAAAAAACTCAACTATGGAAAACTAAACATTGATTTATTGCGTATTGTCTATTTTAAATCTTTAAAGCACATTCAGAAGAATTGTACAAATAAGAATTGCAAAGGTGAAAGCATTAATCGCATTGATCTACAGTCAAACAATGAAGGGGCAACGGTATTACATCTGTCTTTAAAAAATGCATTTGAAACCAAAGAAACATAATCAATAGTATTTTTGTTTTTGAAGATTGCATTTCATTTCTATATAGTGAAAACAAAATTATTTAGTCGATTTTTGCTTTATTAACTGGTGCCAAACTTTTTTGTATGATATGGACGTTATTTTACCCAAATTCTATCGGACAAGTCAGATGTGTCTACTTTTTTACATCGATGTCCAGAAAGATTATAGAAGCATGTTTTAAGGTTTCAATTTATTTAAAAGGTATTGCATTCATACTAAGATACAAAAAATAATCACTAGCTGCAGTTTTTTTTTCAAATTTTGTTCTTGATATTATTGAAAATAGCCGCACACTTTTGAATTGTTTATCAAATTTAATTTGAATGTGTTTTTTTAACGTAAAACAAATGATTAATATAATCGACAAACATATAAAACCAAAAACACTAGCAACACTTACTGTCTGACACTCTTTGATAAAACTGCTTTTCAAAGCTCTTGGTCGATACAACTGATCGGTGACTGCTATTAAAAATAATAAAATCTAGGTTCAATACATTTCCTTTAAGCTGCTCCTCATGTATATCACAGAATGAGTTGTTTTCAATTCGTTCGATTTGTTTAAGCTTTTTGAATTGCCATTTGATAAGGGACTTGCCGTTTGGAATTTTCTTGCTTTTTAGCAATTCTTGGTATCGTATCAGCTTCGAGACATAAACTCCATATGCATATAAATAAGAACAATGTAAGAGTTATCAAAGGTACCAGGATTATAATTTAGTACGCCAGACGCGCGTTTCGTCTACATAAGACTCATCAGTGACGCTCATATCTAAATATTTATAAAGCCAAACAAGTACAAAGTTGAAGAGCATTGAGAATTCAAAATTCCAAAAAGTTGTGCCAAATACGGCTAAGGTATTCTATGCATGGGATAAGAAAATCTAAGAGGAGATATATTGCAGTTCATTTAACCTTTTGAGTAAAGAAAAACGACATAACCATGTCCATAAGGAAAAAAAGGTATTAGGTTTACCTAGTAAGGTTGATAATTGGGCTTCTACTTGCATGAGCAATTCGTCATCGATGCTATCAAAAAGAGACAATAGTAGTTTATCGATATTCAAATATCATAAATTCAGTCACTAAATACAAATTAAGGTTAAAAAAAAAAACAACAAGGGAAATTTCATGGACTGATCGTCAACTCTCAGCGTTATGGTGGGTGTTAAGAGCATAATTAATGAGGGCAAAATACGTGTTTAGTAATAGCTGAACCCACTGAAACCGGACATTGATTCTCAATAACATTTTACCATATATATTTTATTGATATAACCTTTCGTCGTGATCTACCTTCAACTTTAAGCCAAGGAAGTAGAACATCACGAACAGTTCTATAATCCAATAATTCTGAAAAAACAAACATCACGCTTTGTCTAGATGGGAGATGGAAGAACACGACATGTATATTATGTTACAGCTACAATACATATACTCTAAAAGTATGTTAGTTCCTAAAGAGTTGGATTGTAGATAGATAAAAGGAAGTTCTAATCAAGGACTGATCATTTACTTGTTTACGTTTTAGCAACATGAAGATTTGCATATGCGTTCTCCTTGTCGTTTTGGTATATGGACTCAGTGCAGAAAATGAAACAATTTCTCGTACAATGGCAAAGAAAACATGGGGATTAAGAAGATCATTCGCATGTTATTATAATGGGCAGTGGATCTTTATTCCTGTAGGACTTGCTAGAATGCTATTAAGTAAAAATTTTAAAAAGCATATTATAAACAAAGACAGGATACAAATTATTGACATTTGATTTTGAGGATCCATGTTATGAAAAGACATTTTGTGACAATTTGTCTCTATGTGAACATTAATCAAATAAACACAAATGGATTCTACATAAACGTGATGACAAGATATTTTGGGGGATGAAACGACGACTTTGTGTTTGTTGTTATACTAGTTGGAGCAAGCTATTCCAACAGGATATGTTTTTTGTTCACAAAATATGATTGTAGTCAATTAACAGATTTACGTTGACACAACTCGATGTGCTACAGTATGTGCCTACTTTACATTTTTGTTTTTTTCATATATCATTGTGTTTTTACTTTTATTTTTTAAAATAAATATATTCATAAATTAAATGTCAGTTACATTTGAACCTTAATTTACATTCATCTATCTTTTTTTTTAAATAACTATATGTGAACAGTAAAAGTGTAAAAATTCCGATTTATAACAAAAGAAATTATGTCATAAACAACGTGAATATTGTTCACGCTCCGTAAAGTAATAGGCCCTACTTTGCACTTCGTTGTTGACATGAATATCAATGATATGGTCATTTTTATGAATTTCCTGTTTACAAAACTAAGAATTTTTCAAAAAAAATAAGGATTTTCTTATCGCCGGAATCGATTACCTTAGCTTTATTTGGCACACCTTTTTGTAATTTTGGGTCCTCAATGCTTTCAAATTTGTACTTTTTTTGGCTTTAACAGTCGCAATAAAGACAAATCCCTCTATGCGATTTATGACGTCCCGGTTTACGTTTATAGGAGTTATTCCTCTTTAAGCCGATTGAGAGAGTGACACTCGTTTTCATGTTTTGATAGCTTGATTTGTCGAGTAGAAAATGAAAATGTTTTATATAATAGACGTGTTCGTAATTGGATATATAAATGACTTATGTTTTAATTATATTGGTGTTCATAAAGCGTAACTGAAAAAAAAACAACAAAGCAAGAAATAATTAAAAAACAATTGAAAGTCTTTCCATATCAAAGAAATTTTTGATAAGAAGATAGTTTCTTCATACTGATGCGATAAATAATGCTTTAATTATATTTTTGAGTGATATAAGGGAGATGATATGCTACTTCCGCTGAAATGAATGTCACTTCCGTTCTCATATGATAGCTTCTTTCACACTGATTCCAAAAACATATAGTTTCTATATACTTTTGTATGTAGAATGGGAGATAATTGGCCACTTCCGTTTGTTGTAAATCAACTCATCATAGATACCAGGACTAAATTTTGTATATACGCCAGACGCGTGTTTCGTCTACAAAAGACTCATCAGTGACGCTCGAATCCAAAAGTTAAAAAAGCCAAATAAAGTAAAAAGTTGAAGAGGATTGAGATCCAAAATTCCTAAAAGTGTTGCCACATACAGCTAAGGTAATATCTATGCCTGAGGTAGAAGTCATGTTTTAGTCTTCAGTAATCAGTTTATGTATCTATATGACAAAATATATGGATTCTGAGTACTTTTTATATTAAAAAATTGCAAAAAAGATTACTTCCGGTTTTCTCAAGGTCACTTCCGGTAGTCATTTTTCAAGTTCATTTGTCACCTTACCTTTTGTACAAGGTCAAATGCCTTTATAATGAACTTAGTTGAAGTTATAATCAAATAACCTCATATCAAGACATTTCAGGGGCACCAACTCCTATAAGATGCCATTAAATTGTATAAGACTAAATGAAGCATATCTTCATTACAATAAAGCAGACATTTTGCACTTTTTCTTTTCCAGGGTTATACGGTTAACTGTTTATGAGTTAAAAAAAACATACCGACAAATTTATTTTGTAAAGGTAGATAACTCCTATAAAATTTCATCGAATCCCTTGGACCCAAATTAGCCAAAAATTCCTGAGAATGTCACAAACAATTTGTAAAAAGAATTTTTTGTTACGAAGGAGATGCACTCTGATGATAAACAGTGAAAAGGGAGATAATTCTTACAAAGAAAATGGTTTGACTTAGCAGGGTAAAATCTAAAAGCGCATAAACTATACGATACAATATGAGATATTTCTAAGCTACATATTGCGAAACAAACATTTATCGCAAGAACAAAATTTGGCGGAAAAAAAATAATAATCAGAACAAAAACAATAAGTCTTTCCACAGAAAAGTGGAAAGACTTAATAAAAAAATGAATCAAAAGAGTCAACTTTCATGACTATACAACAATCTAACAAAACAAAAAATACACAAAAAGACTGTCAACAAAAGTACCGAAGGTACTCGACAACAATATAAACCAATCCAATTATAACATAATACGTGTTTCCTTAATTTTTTACATGTCTGGACTTATCTGTCCTTTAGAGTCAATCCCTATCGTACTTTTAGTATTTTCTCTGAAGTTATTTAGATCTTAATTTATTTTACTAGGAAGGAATTTATTATAAAAGGTAGCAACTCTGGGGTATCGTATCAGATTTGAGACATAAACCCCATATTCATAAAATTAGGAACAATGTGAAAGGAGATCAGCAGTTTATTTAACTTTTTAAGTAAAAAAAAAATGATATCACCATGTCACTAAAGGTAACAATTAAGATATTTACCAATTTAGATGGATCATTGGGATTGTGCTTACATGAGCAACACAAGATCGATGCTATCAAAAAAGAGGCAATAGCAATTTATCGATATTCAAATATCATAAATTCATTCACTAAATACAAATTAAAACCGGACATTGATTCTCAATAACTTCTTAGCGTTTTATTAGGTCTTTCCACTTTTCTGTGGAAAGACCTATTGTTTTTCTTCTGATTATTTTTTTTTTCTTCCGCCTAATTTTGTTCTTGCGATAAACATTTGTTTCGCAATATGCCGCTTAGATATTTTGTATATGATATCGAACAGTTTATGCGCTTTTGAAATTTACCCTGCGTAAACGAATACTTTTCTTTGTAGGAGTTATCTCCCCAAACACTGTTTTCCTTGTTATCGCATCTCCTTCGCAACCGTGAAATATTATGACAAATTTATTTTACAAAATTGCTCGTTATATCCTTCGCATGATTTGTCCTTTTTTGACCGAAGCAATATGACCGCTCCATATGAGAGTTATTTCCCCTTATGCATCTGATATAAATTATATGAATTTCTATCTTATAAACCATAAGTGATAGAGACCTAGGATCTTTTGATTTGAGGTCCTTGGTCCCAAAAAATGAAAATTAGGTCAAGGTCAAAGGTCAAGGTCATATTCTAATATTTGAATTTGGCTTATTTTCACTAATATCCAAAGACTGTATAAGATATCAACAAATTATTTTTACTAAATTGTTAGTTGCGACATGTCGTAAGATGTAAATTTTGATTGCAAGCGTACGTTGAATGTATAAGGGAGTTTTCTCCCCTCTTGTATTTAAAAATACGCGTTTGGTGATATAACTCATTAACTAAATATAATAAAGACCTATGGTCTTTTGATTTGAGGTCCTTGGTTTATGACCTTGAAATTGATCTCAAGGTCATAGCTTAATTTGACGTTCTAGATTTTGACCTTTGCTTTTATTCTATATGTATACATGATAAAGATATACAACTTTTAGAAAAAGGTATCAAACCATTTAACCTTGAAAAAAACAACCGGAAGTGACTTTTTGTAAACCGGAAGTAGCTATTTTTTGTACTTTATTAATATAAAAGTATATAGAACCAGATATTTTTGGAATCAGTGTCAAGTAAATATTCAAATATAATCGGAAGTAACATTTTTCAAACCGGAAGTAACAAATTATCTCCCTTATTTAAAAAAAATGTATGGAAACAATATATTTTTGGAATCAGCTTACTAGAAGCTATCATTTGACGATTGAAATGACATTTTAAACTTAGTTTCACAACTTTTCATATCAAAATACATTGTTTTGATGGAAAGACCTTCAATTGTTCTCTGAACAATTGGTTTTTAATTGATATAATCTTTCGTCGTGATCTACCTTAGATTTTAAACAAAGGAACTCAAACATCACGAACAGTTATATAATCCAATAAATCTAAAAAAAACAACATCACGATTTGTGTAAATGGGAACTGGAAGAACACGACATGTATATGATGTTGATCATATAAAATTATGATGGTCCCAAAAGATTTTAGTTACAGAAATAGATAAATAGAAGGTTTAATGAAGGACTGATTATAAACACGGTGCCTTTCAAGCGAACATGCAGAGTCTTATATGCGTTTTCTTCAATGTTTTGTTATATGGACTCAGTGCCGAAAATGAAACTATTTCTCATATAATGGCAAAGAGAACATGGGGATTTAGAATATCATTCGCATGTTATTATAAAGGACGGTGGTTCTACATTCCTGTAGGAATTGCTAGTTTGTTATTACGTAAGAATTTTGTAAAGCATATTATATATACAAAGACAGAACACAAATTATTGACAGTTGATTCGTAGGATCCATGTCATGAAAAGATTTTGTGTGGCAATGTGCCTCGATGTGACCATTAATCAAATAAACAAAAATGGATTCTACATTAACGTGATGATAGGATATTGTTTCGGATGAAACAAGGACTTTGTGTTTGTTGTAATACTTGTTGGAGCAAGCTATTCTTACAGGAATAAGTTCGCTGTGATGTTCCTTGTTTACAAAATATGATTGAGGTCAATTAACAGATTTACGTTAACATAATTCGTTTTGATACAGTATGTGCCTACTTTAAATTTTATTTTTTTCATAAAGCATTGTGCTTTTTGTTTTTTTTTATTTTTAAATACAAGTATTTTATGAATAAAATGGCAGTTACATTCGAACCTTAAAATTCATTCATCTGATTTATAACATAAGAAATTATGTCATATACAACGTTATCATTGTTCACAAGTTAAATATGCAACAGTAGTATAAAACAAAAGTAGGTTGCAAACCAAAATCAAGAAAAACACTTCACTGTAAGAGGAAAACTTAAACACTAAACTGCTGCAAAAACAAACACCTATAAACATAAACTATTTGATAACAACTACCATATTCTTGACTTCGAACAGGACATTTTTAATTAACATGATGAGTTGAGCCTGATCTTATAGCTAGTCGGACCTCCCGCTTACTAGTATATGGCAAGGTTGTAAATAACGTTAAAATGACAAAATAACGTGACAGAAGTACAGTACAAATAAACGAAAGAACACATAGGACATAAAAATACATTTAAATGATTAATATAATAAAACATTACAACATGTTAACCACAGAATATCAACGGATACCTTCCATTACAATACGTGGGTACACCAGTACACAACAAAAGAACTATGAACTGTGCGTTTTATATCAATTCCACAAAAAGTGACGTCACAGTTAATTTCTAAAAATAGAAAATTAAATTATGATTAAGTTTGTAATGGTGTCATTTTATGATTTTTCTTACCGTTACACGGATATTAATATTTAAACCATTTTTGTGACGTCAGCTTATTCGTTTGCCTTGGATTATTTTCTAGAATCAACATTTCCTGAACATGTCGTAAATAAACCCACCAAATTATATTCAATTGTTTCCTTTGTGTGCCTTGTTTATTAAGTTTGAATTAGCTAAATAACTGATTTCTGTTCACTAATGGAATTAATTTAAAAACTTACCTTCACTGTCTTTTTTTTTATTTTCCTGGCCAGGGATAACTGGAATCGAATCCCTTCGTCAAATCCGTTATATGCGACTGACATCAATACATCCATGAAACCTCTCGGCTACCAATAGATTGGATTAAGATCTCTTATATATATATATATATATATATATATATATATATATATATATATATATATAAATGAATATAGAATACACATCGGTACAACGGACACACCTTTATATATACATAATAGGTAATCGTATAGTAAAACTGGGTAGCCGCCAGGTTAACGTGGTTAAGATTCAAGTTAAATGTAGACACTTGTCGGTTTAGGTTCGAATACCTGTATTCTTTTTTATATATCTTTTCTTTAGTTTTCTGTATATGCTATTTCTGATATATTTGTAATAATAGCTGGTTATCCCATTCAGTTTTGGATTATAATTGGCTAATTCAGGTATTTATAAAAACATGATTACATTCAATTTTTCCATTTTTCTTGAATAACTATATAGTATACTTTCGTCTGTGTAGTACAGACTTTTTTATTCGCGAGTAAATTTTAATGTGCTAGTTATAAGGGTTCTTGATAAATTGGTAACATACTTCTTATTTATACGTGAAAATAAATTCGAATGTGTCAGAATTATACTAGATATTCAAGTACATGAAAACAAAATTGACTGAATGTGGTAATAGATTGAACATTGCATAAAAGTGAATCACTGACGATAATAAACAAATTTACACATTATTAATCAAGAATGGTTTAGTTTCATGTAATGTTTTAAAAAAAATTGATGTGTCACTGAATTTTGTATATTACACATAAAACACTTTAGAAAAAGTGATATTGCGAATTCATATATAAATGGGTTTCCTTTTTTTTTTTAATTGTAACAGTACTTGGTTTTGTAAATTAAGGTGGTACATAACACTACAGGGAGATAATTCTGTAAATATCAGCTGAACATTTTAATCACGTTCTATTGCTAAGGAAATATAAATATTATCAGTGAGCAAAATTATTGTTTGTCAAACTGCTATATCTCCAATGACATTTTTTTGATAATATGTGTGGCTTAAGTTTTTTGAATTTTTTTATTTTTTCATCGGGTCAAAGTTAAAGTCAATATTTTGTCAAAATTTTTTGAGAATTAAACGAGCGGAATGAATTTAGGCAAGGTGTTTGGTACCAACCTAATACGGCATGTGAATCCATTTTTTTTTATTAATGATCAAATATTAACGTCTATATACATGATATATATGAAAATATTGTATATTTATTCTAGTTCTCTAAAAATAATTAGATAAAGAATATAATAGTTGTGAAAAAGAAATGATAAAACACGCATTATATAACTTGCTTGCAAACATGGAAATTTTTAAAGTGTTTTGGTAGTTGAAAAAGCAATTGATATGATATATGGAAAACACTAAGCAATAGCTGTCTTAATTGAATTTGACCAAGTTCACATTGGCAATATGAAGTTGCAAACTCAGCCTCAAATCCCTAGGAGAAAATTCATTAACAGATTAATGACCCGTAACGATCCAATAGTATAAAGTTGAATTCTTTGACAACTCTGCATACAACATGTCTTTCTGAATACATTCATAAAGGTACGAAGGAAGCAAATAGAAGACAAAATATACCAAGAGGACAAACAAAACCATTAGTCGAAGAATATCATGGTAAAACACTAACAATAGTCTCTGGAACATTATCTAGAAACTGAAAACTAAGAAACTAAGCAGAGCGAACTCGGAGTTGATTGCAGATGCTCCGGAAAGTAATAAGGCTTCATCGCTGTGTTGATAATGTGAAGAGAACAAATATCACGAACTAGTCAAAACATTTATTAAACTGTATGATTGGTACAAGGACATCATTCGTAAATATAACTCAACATGCAGACTTCTTATGCGTTCAGGTATTTCACATCCAATCTTTTATGGTACTATTTTTTACAAATCACAAAAATGTCAGTATTCACCTCAGAAGCTAACAAAACCTTTTAACAGACTTATTACATGTAAGAAGGGATATAGTTACGATACTGTTGTCAGGTCCGGAGCACCTGAGATCACCCCTAGTTTTTGGTGGGGTTCGTGTTGTTTATTCTTTATTTTTATATGTTGTGTCGTGTGTACTATTGTTTGTCTGTTTGTCTTTTTTCATTTTTAGCCATGGCGTTGTCAGTTTATTTTCGATTTATGAGTTTGACTGTCCCTTTGGTATCTTTCGTCCCTCTTTCATTAAAGATTGCATGTTTTGGCTTTAATATTGATTGATTTATAGGTTATTTGCATCGGAATTAAACACATTCATTTAAAAACCAGATGTTAACATAACACAGGTTATATTCTCATCATATATTTCATGATGGTTTAATACTAAACCCCTAACGGCAGGGATTGTGCCTGATATTCATATAATGAAGACATAATCTTTTAATCAGTTTAATTGAGGTCTGGAGCTGGCATGTCAGTAACTGCTAGTAGTCTGTTGTTATTTATGTATTATTGTCATTTTGTTTATTTTCTTTTGTCACCTCTTCTGACATCGGACTTGGACTTCCCTTGAACTGAATTTTACTTTGCGTATTGTTATGCGTTTACTTTTCTTCAGTGGCTAGAGGTATAGGGGAGGGTTGAGATATCAAAAGACATTAAACCCCGCCGCATTTTTGCGCCTGTCCCAAGTCAGGAGGCTCTGGCCTTTGTTAATCTTGTATGCTTTTTAAATTTAGTTTCTTGTGTATAATTTGGAGTTTAGTATGACGTCCATTATCACTGATCTGGTATACGTATTTGGTTTAGGGGCCAGCTGAAGGACGCCTCTGGGTGCGGGAGTTTCTTGCTGCTTTCATAATTGACATCAAAATCATGACGGCGTCCGTAAAATATTCTTAGTGATGACTTCAAATTCATCATTAGGACTCATTGTTTAGATACATTCCCTTTAAGTTACTGATAGTCAACTGGCAGCGATATCGACCAATGGGTGTAAAGATCATGATTTCTGCGAACACAATACGTGGTTTTGTTATAACTCTACCCACCAGTACCGGAAATTGATTCTTAATAATATCATAGCATATATGTTATAATCATATAATATTTTGTCATATTCTACCTTCAATTTTAAACGAAGGAAATAGAACCTCACAACAGTAATAAATACAAAGAATCTGGAAAACAATCATGCTTTGTCTGAGTGAGAGCTGCAATCAGAAAAAGACATGAGTATAATGTTACAACTTTATTCTTTAATTAAGTTGGTTCTATAATAGTTTGGTTGCAGACATAGATAAATAGAAGTTATAATGAGGGACTTGTTATTTACTTGTTGCCTGTCTAGCGAACATGAAGTTTCTTTTAGCTGTTCTCGTCATTATTTTATTTCATGGGATCAATGCAGAAAATGAAACCATTCCTCATCTAATGGTAAAGAAAGCATGGGGATTAAGAGCAAAAATATTTTGTCAATATGATGGAAAATGGTACTTCATTCCTGTCGGACTTACCAAATTCTGCTACAAACATCCTAAATGTTATTGTGTTGTGAAAAGATTCCGTAGATAAATGATGATATTTTCAGCAAAAATTCTGTTACAAATATTATATACATCAACAGGAAAAAAAGATTGACATTTAGCTTTAGACGAATTTAATTACTTGACAGATTATTGGTGCATAATTGCTTCTATTTGAACGATTTCCACATGGACGTTATGACAGTCTATGGTGGTTTTTTTTTTTTGGTGGAAATTAAAGGAAATCAAAGTTAATAGAAAACCGAAGGGAACAATACATATTCTATGTGTTACATTACATATTTTAAACACAAATAATAAATAGCCGCTTCTGTCTTCGATTTTATGGTAATACTTGGTAAAATAATCTGATAAAGCAAATCAAGAAATGAACGGAAGAAATACTGAACCCTGAGATATTTATTTCTGTACTATGAACTCTATAGTACACTGCAACTAAAAACCAGTTGTTCATTTTCTGATACAATTCCACAGAACTCATTTTACTTGTTGGACAAATTTATTGTTAATAAGTGAATTACTGATATTGTAAAGAGACATGAATCATTTAAGGCCTTCCAAGTACGAACAACGTTTCATGAGAAGAAGTTGTTAAAAATATTATATACGCCCTGAACTGTATGAACTGTTACCAGATTATGAATTTGTCATTGTAATTTTTAATTATTATGAAATGAATTGGCATCGCTGCTTGACAGATAACTGTATGGCGCAAACTAGGTACTCAATTGAATCATATTCAAATTCGCCCTCGCCCTGCTCGTTTGAATTTAAAGTATCTATATATAATTTTTTATAAATAAGACAGCAATGGTATTCAAATCTGACTATAACATCGTCGAAACTGCGAACACCTTCAATACTGATGCGTTAAGTCCTGAACTGTTTTCAATAGTTTTAAAAACACATTTGTCAACCGCAAAAAAAAATTGTTGTACCACATATACCTATCATTAAAAGTCAGAAATGCATTTGTAATATTAAGTTATTTATAGATGATTATTGTCCCAGCTTAACGGGAGACAATCGAATTTGAACCAAGAAGTCATCGCTCTTTACTATAAAGGCGAATGATACCAAAGGGATAACTCAAAAACATAAGTCGAAAATAAACTGACAACGCCATTGCTTTGTTTGTCCGGTACCAGAGTATTGTATAATAAACTGACAACGCCATGGTTTTGTTTGTCCGGTACCAGTGTATTGTAAAATAAACTGACAACGCCATGGCTTTGTTTGTCCGGTACCAGTGTATTGGATAATAAACTGACAACGCCATGGCTTTGTTTGTCCGGTACCAGAGTATTATATAATAAACTGACAACGCCATGGCTTTCTTTGTCCAGTACCAGTGTATTGTATAATAAACTGACAACGCCATGGCTTTGTTTGTCCGGTACCAAAGTATTGTATAATAAACTGACAATGCCATGGCTTTCTTTGTCCGGTACCAGTGTATTGTATAATAAACTGACAACGCCATGGCTTTGTTTGTCCAGTACCAGTGTATTGTATAATAAACTGACAACGCCATGGCTTTGTTTGTCCGGTACCAAAGTATTGTATGATAAACTGACAATGCCATGGCTTTCTTTGTCCGGTACCAGTGTATTGTATAATAAACTGACAACGCCATGGCTTTGTTTGTCCGGTACCATTGTATTGTATAATAAACTGACAACGCCATGGCTTTGTTTGTCCTGTACCAGTGTATTGTAAAATAAAATGACCACGCCATGGCTTTTTTTGTCCGGTACCAGTGTATTGTATAATAAACTGACAACGCCATGGCTTTTTTTTGTCCGGAACTAGAGTATTGTATAAATTATGTTTAAAGTACAAAATTCTTTAAAAGGCACTTCATCAGTTATCGTCTATTCAAAATGTTATGTTTTTTGTTGAACATTGTATTATAGTATAAAACCGTGTAAGACTCACTGACCCTATGACCTTCTAAATGTTGCATCAACTGTCACAATTCACATTGAAAGCGTGTCCTTGCTACACCGGAAAGGAATAAATAAGTCATGCTTTTGTTTTTTTTTTCTTTAAATGCCGTTGTTCTACACCGATTGAAAAAAAGGAAAATAACAAGGAAAATTAATAACAGAAGGTCCTTTATCAAATGCCAAAATCAAAAGCTCAAGCAAACCAAATGATTCGAAAACAACTGTCATATTCCTGACTTGCATGGTACAGACATTTCCTTATGTAGGAAATGGCGGACTAAATTAAGGCAACAGTAGTATACCACTGTTCAATAATCATAAATCAATTTAACTGAAACAAATCCGAGTCACAAACCAAAACCGAGGGAAACACATCAACTGTAAGAGGAAAACAACGGAACAACAGAAACACTGAACTGTTACAAAAACAGACGCCAACATATATAGAAACGGACTATTTGATAACAACTGCCATATTCCTGGTACAGGACATTTCAAGAAAAAATGGTTGGTTGGACCTTGTTTTATGGCTACCCAAAACTCGCTTACTATTATATGGCAATATTAAAAATACCGCTAAAATGACAACTAAAAGACAGTTCATTGTTTCTCTCGGTTTTGGTTTGTGACCCGGATTTGTTATCGCTTAAACCATTTATTACTTTGAACAGCGGTATACTACTGTTGCCTTTATTTAGATTTTAATTGTGAATGAAGGTAAAATATTTTTTATCAAAGTAAAAACAGAAAATGCCAAGGGAACACTCAAAACTAAGTCGAATAAAAATTGACGACGCCATGGCAAAAAAACCCCGTAAAATTACGAACAGACCACCAACCACTATATAAGAAACAAACAAAAAAAGGGTTGGGCGCCCGCTAACATGTTTAACTCCGTAACATTATGTATGTTCCTGTCCTAAGTCAGGAGCCTGTAATTCAGTGGTTGTCGATTGTTGCAGTATATCTTATTTGTATTTCGTTCATTGTTTTTTTTTTACATAAATCAAGCCGTAAGGTTCTTGTTTTGAATTGTTTTACGTTTGTCATTTCGGGGCTTTTAATATAAGTGATTATGCGGTATGGTTTCTGCTCATTGTTGAAGGCGTACGATGACCTATAGTTGTTAATTTAATTGCTATGACATTTGATCTGTGGTAGAGAGTTGTCTCATTGGCAATTATACCACATCTTCTTATTTTTCTATATTTGATTAGTTTGATCCGTCATATGCGCATTTCTTAATTTCCTTTATCTTCATCAGGAACCCTCAACCCGAACAATTGAATGCAGAGAATGTATGAGACCAAATCACAAAGAGCTATGTAAAATAGATATGAAAATAGACAAATTTATGAACGGTAATGTTTTTCTGAGGGAGTTTGAATCTTATTTTCTAAATAATTTTAGCATTAATCAACGGAGAGTTTCAGAAAATTTTGTTAGAAATCATGTCAGTACCGGTGCACTGAATACCAAGTTGTTGATACCAACCAGAATATATCCAATATAGGGAACTGATACTAGTAACTGTTATTTTATAATTTCTATTTTTATCTATATTAACGCGATATGTTTACGTTGTCTAACATTTCGATATGTTCAACCTCCGATATCAATCTTATAATTAGCAGTAATGAAAATCATGACTGAAATGATTAATAAAATTCAGTTTTATAACTAGTCGATTATGTTACTGAATCAGATATTTTTATGTAAATGATATAATACGTCCATCTATATCTAGATATTGTATCAATTTATTCTAGAAAATAAGGTTGAAAGAAACGTTAAATGCCTGTTTCAGCGTGTCATACAACTCAAAGTATTTGTCTATGTTCAGGTCCAAATGGTGTTAATGCTCCAAACCGTCTATTTATTTGTAATCGATTAAAAAAAATCGGGATAGCATGATTAAATAATTACAAGTACTTTAATTGTTGTTTGTACAGAAATTAGTATTATATAATTTTATTTGCATCCGGCGGCAACAGCGACAAACTAAGACAAACGTTGTCGATTACAAAATATGCCTAAAATACATTTGAAAATCAAGTACGTAGATTTTAAAGATATCTATAATTGGGCTAAAACTATCATGTATTTACTAACCAACGCCAGCATACCTTTTAACTTAGAGCAAACTAACAACAAAGTACAGGATAAAAACTATGTACAAGATAAGTACAAGATATCAACTACTAAGTTTATGTACAATATCGAACTGATTTCCCGACAAATACTAAATAAAGCCACGAGAAATTCAGCACTACAGAACAGTCAACTATGAAAAACTAAACATTGATTTATTGCGTACTTTTTTAATTTACATCTTATAATAAATACATTATTTACAGTCAGAACAATTGTACAATAGAAGATATGCAAAGGTGAAGGCCTTAATCGCAATGATCTGCAGTCAAATAATGAATTGTCAACGGTTTTTGTATGATATGAACGTCATTGTACCCAAATTATTTCAGACAAGTCAGAAGCGTTTCCAAAAGACTTTGTTCGGTTAATGATTTCATTTGCTACTTTTTCACATCGATGTCCATAAAGTTTATCGAAATAGTAGAAGCAAGTTATACAGTTTCAATTTATCTAAAAGATATTGCACCTAAATACAGCATTCGTACTTGGATACAAAAAAATCACTAGCTGTAGTTTTTTTCCAAATTGAATTAAGTGTATTTTTTCTATAAGTAAAACAAATGATTAATATAACCGACACACATGCAAAACCAAAAATTAGCTACACATACTTTCTGACTCTCTTTGATAAAAATGCTTTTCAAAGCTCTTGGTCGATACGACTTATCGGTGACTGCTTATAAAAAAGTGAACGCACTAAATTCTGAAATGCGAGAAAAATTCGGAGCTTTTTATTTGCCATTTGATAACTTAAAGGGACTTGCCGTTTTGAATTTTCTCGCATTTTAGTATTTTCCATAAAGTTCTGTAATTTATATTTATTATACTGTCAATGACATTATTATAAAAGGTGGGGGTATCGTATCTTTTTTTAGATATAAACTCCATATGAATAGAGACAACGTGAGACGAGATAAAGATTAGTGCATCCAACGTTTTGAGTAAAAACCCACAAATCCATGTCAATAAGAAAACAAGGTATGAGGTTTACCTAGTAAGGTGGATAATTTGGTTTTAACTTGCATCAGCAATACGTGATTGATACTATTAAAAAAACATAGTAGTTTTATCGATATTCCAATATCATACATTCAGTCACTAAATACAAATTAAGGTTGAAAAAAAACAACAAGGGAAATCTCATGGACTGATTGTCAACTCTTAGCGTTATTGATGTGGATATGAAGATCATGATTTATGCAGGCAAATACGTGTTTTTGTTAAAGCTGAACCCACTAAAACCGGACATTGATTCTCCATAACATCTAAGCATATACGTTTAATTGATATAACCTTTCATCGTGATCTACCTTCACTTTTAAGCCAAGGAAGTAGAACATCACGAACAGTTGTATAATCCAATAATTCAGAAAAAGCAAACATCACGCTTCGTCTAAATGGGATCTGGAAGAACACGACATGTATATTATGTTACAGCTACAATAAATATAATCTAAAAGTATGTTAGTTCCTAAAGAGTTGGATTTTAGAAATAGATAAAAGGAAGTTCTAAAAAAGGACTGATCATTTACTTGTTTACGTTTTAGCAACATGAAGATTCTTTTTGCTGTTATCTTTATTGTTTTGTTACACGGACTCAGTGCAGAAAATGAAACAATTTTTCGTAAAATGGCAAAGAAAACATGGGGATTTAGAAGATCATTCGCATGTTATTATAATGGGCAGTGGATCTTCATTCCTGTAGGACTTGCTAGAATGCTATTAAGTAAACATTTTGAAAAGAGTATTATAAACAAAGACAGGACACAAATTATTGACATTTGATTTTGAGGATCCATGTTATGAAAAGACATTTTGTGACAATTTGTCTCTATGTGAACATTTATCAAATAACAAATAAACACAAATGGATTCTACATTAACGTGATGACAGGAATTTTTTTTTTGATGAAACGAGGACTTTGTTGTAGTACTAGTAGGAGCAAGCTATTCCATCAGGAATAAATTTTCGGCTATGTTTTTTGTTCACAAAATATGATTGAAGTCAATTTACAGATTTACGTTGACTCAATTCGTTGTGCTACAGTATGTGCCCACTTTACATTTGTTTTTCATATATTATTGTGTTACTTTTATTTTTTGAAATAAATATATTTATGAATTAAATGTCAGTCACATTTGAACCTTTAATTAAGTTTCGTTAGGAATCATGTCAGTGCCGGAGCACTGAATAGCAAGTTGGAGATACTAACCTGAATATATCCAATATAGGGAACTGATATTAGTAACTGTTGTTATTAAACTTCTATATTTATCCATATAAACGGAATCTGTTTACGTTTATGACCATTTTCAGATGTTCAATTTCCGATATCAATCTTATTAGAAGTAATGAAAACTAATGGATTATATTACCAAATCAGTTACTTTTATGTACATGATATGATATTAACGTCCATCTATATGTAGATAGTGTACTAATTTATTCTAGTAAACAAGGGTGTGAAAACGTTTGATACCTATTTCAGCGTGTCATTCAACTCAAAGGAGTTGTGTGTGTTCAGGTCCAAATGGAGTTAATACTAAAAACAGTCTTTATGTAATCAACTAAAAACGGTTCAACTCGGGATTGTATGATTGAAAAATTACATGTACTTGAATGGTTGTTTGTACAAAATTTAGTTTTACATGATTTTTTTTACATCCGTTGGCAACATCGACAAAGTAAAACAAACGTTGTCGATTACAAAATATGCCTAAAATACGTATTGAGTATCAAGTACGTAGATTTTAAAGGACTCTATAATTGTGCTTAAACTATTATCTATTTTTCTAACAAACGCCAGCATACCTTTCGATTTAGAACCAAAAAAAAAAACAAGATAGCAACTAAGTACAGATAACAACTTAGTACAAGATAACAGTTTATTTCAGAAACTATTTTTGACAAATAAGTACAACACGTAAGTAAAAGATAATAATTAAGCGCAAAATGACAACTAAGTACAAGATATTAATAAATTCATGTAAAATATCAAACTGGGTATCCTACACATTCTAAATAAAGCCACGAGTCATTCAGCACTACAGAACACTTAACTATGGAAAACTAAACATTGATTTATTTCGTATTGTTTATTTTACAACTTATTATAGCAAATACTTTATGTACATTCAGAATAATTGTACAAAAGAAGAATTGCAAATGTGAAGGCCTTAATCGCAATGTTCTGCAGTCAAACAATGAATTGTTAACGGTATTACATCTGTCTTACTAAATTATAACTTTGATAACCCTTCACAATACTGAGTCGATGCCACTGCTGGTGCAAGGTTGGTCCCCGAGGGTATCACCAGCCCAGTAGTCAGCACTTCGGTGTTGGCATGAATATCAATTATGTGGTCATTTTTTTAATTTTATATTTACAAAATTTTCAATTTTTCGAAAAACTAAGGATTTTCTTTTCCCAGGTATAGATTACCTTAGCCGTATTTGGCACAACCTTTTGGAATTTTGGATCCTCAATTCTCTTCAAGTTTGTACTTGTTTGGGGTTGTAGCCATTTTGATATGAGCGTCACTGATGAGTCTTATGTAGACGAAACGCAAGTCTGGCGTACTAAATTATAATCCTTTGATAAAAAAATTTAAAAATACACATATCATATATTTAGTCGATTTTTGCCTAATTAACTGGTTCCTAACTTTTTTGTATGATATGGACGTCATTTTAGCCAAATTCTTTTAGACAAATCAAGTCCAGAAATTTTTAAATAGTAGAAGCATGTTGTACAGTTTCAATTTATCTGAAAGCTAATGCACCGAAATGCAGCATTCATAATAGGACATAACAACAATCGCAAGCTGCAGTTTTTTTTTTAAATTTAATGGAATGTAAGTTATAAGAAAACAAATGATTTATATAATCGACACACATGCAAAACCCAAAAAAACTAGCTACACTTATTTTCTAACACTCTTTGATAAAACTGCGTTTCAAAGCTCTTGATTGATACGACTTAAAAGAGACAATAGTAGTTTATCGATATTCAAATATCATAAATGCATTCACACAATACAAATAAATGTAAAAAAAAAACTCGCGTGGTATCGACCTAATGGTGAGTGTTAAGATCATGATTTCTGCGAGCAAAATAGTTGTTTTAGTTAAGAAAACTTAAACACTTCCTAGGGAGGAAGGATGGGTAGTACATATGTCAGGTAAGTATAATTTATTCATAAAATTTGAATTTGAGTTCAAATTTTTGAATTTTATATCATAAATTAAGGTACTTACCTGGACATATGTACTTAAGGATTTCTTTTGATTACCAAGCAATAATTTGTAGTAGGAAGTTTTGACCAAAAGTTTTCTTACAGTACTTCTTCCCATAAACCCTGAACTATACAATATATAATATATATACAACTTAATATACATGGTAATACATACCCTTACTATGTAGTTCCAAAAAGTTTATCTATTTCAACATTGTTGAAAATCATCTGATTATACAGATTGGCCGTTAAAAACCTGTTTTTTAAAACCTTAGGCAAACTGTCATCTATGTGCATTTAAAAATCCACCACCATTCCCACATAACAAAAACAAATATATGCATCCTCCCTCAGCGACTCGCCGAGGAAGAACTCATTCTTCATCCTACAAATTTAAAAAATTTACATTAACATCTTTTAAATAAAATTTAGTAAAAGTTGTGGATTTTGCCCAATCAGCACTATCCAACACATTTTTCATACTGGCTCCTTTAAAAAGTGCCCATGATGGTCCAACTGACCTAGTAGAATGACCTCTTACTTTGCCTATTTGCTTTTTATTCTGTTTGTAAGCCATCTTGATAGTTTTCACTATCCAATGTGATATAGTTTGAGCTGTTACTGGTTTGTGAGGCTTGTTAGTTGATAAAAACAATTTAAATTCTTGTTTTTCCCCATTTTGTCTCAGTTTATCTGTTCTTTTCAGATACATGTAAAGAGTTCTTTTAGGATCTAGTAATTTACTCTCTGGAAAAGCAGGTATGAAAATTTTTGAATTTTCATGATTAGCTCTATCTTGTTTAGCTAAACCATGTCTTAAGAAAGTAACTCCTTTTTCTTGAATATTTACAGAGCCTTCGCCTAATTTTAAAGATTGTAAGTCACTACACCTCCGAAAACTTGTAATAACTATTGAAAACGCTGTTTTCCAAGTAAGATGTTTAAGGCTAGCAAATTTCATTGGAGCAAAAGGAGGTTTCTTAAACATGTCCAGAACAAGTGGTAAATCCCACTCTGGCAGTAATTTACGCTCAGGAGGTCTACAGTTAAACATCCCTCTTAAAAGCCTGATAATGTAAGGATGCTGTCCCACTGGTGTTTTATCAACAAGAGCTAACACAGAAGACAACATTGACCTGTAACCCGCAATTGTTCTATATTTTAACCCCTTATCAAATAAGGATGCTAAAAAATTTGCACACTACTCTAAAGTTGCAACATATGGATCAATTTTCCGTTGATCACACCAGCTACTGAATTGTCTAAATTTACATTTGTAGTCTTTGTTTGTACCAGCTCTCCATTACGCAGACAATAATTTTCTAGTGTTTTCTGAAAAGCCTTTTGTTTCAAATTGTTTGTCGATATTCGCCATGCAGTCAGGCTGAATATCTCTGGGTTTGGATGAAATATTTTTAATCTTCCCTGACCTTGTTCTAATAGATTTTTCCATTGAGGTAATAGTAGGGGTTGTGCTATCAGTAACTGTATTAACTGTGGATACCACCATTGTTTTGGCCAAAAGGGAGTTATCAGAATCATTTCGCATTGATAATCTATCATGTGTTGCAACACTTTCGGAATTAAAGATAGAGGTGGGTAAGCATAAGCAAACACCCTGTCCCATCCGATTGATAGAGCAGCCTGTGTCAGTGCTGTTGGATCTTGATCCCAAACACAGAACACTGGACACTTGCGATTCTGAGCCGAGGCAAAAATGTCTATTGTTGGTGACCCCCATTCCAGAAAAATTTTGTTTAATATTGCCTTGTTCAGAGACCATTCTGTTGGTTTCAATTTAATCCTGCTCAGTTGATCTGCTAGAATACTTTTTAATAAAATTGAGAATGGAAATGGGGAATGTGTCAAAGAGACAACAACCCGCCCAAATAAAAAACAACAGCAGAGGGTCACCAACAGGTCTTCAATGTAGCGAGAAATTCCCGCACCCGGAGGCGTCCTTCAGCTGGCCCCTAAACAAATATATACTAGTCCAGTGATAATGAACGCCATACTAATTTCCAAATTGTACACAAGAAACTAAAATTAAAATAATACAAGACTAACAAAGGCCAGAGGCTCCTGACTTGGGACAGGCGCAAAAATGCGGCGGGGTTAAACATGTTTGTGAGATCTCAACCCTCCCCCTATACCTCTAACCAATGTAGTAAAGTAAACGCATAACAATACGCACATTAAAATTCAGTTCAAGAGAAATCCGAGTCTGATGTCAGAAGATGTAACCAAAGAAAATAAACAAAATGACAATAATACATAAATAACAACAGGGGTTTAGTATCATACCATCATAACATATATGAGAAGAACATAACCCGTGTCATGCCAACAACTGTTTTTAGAATAAATGTGTTTAGTTCCGATGCAAAGACCTTATCAGTGACTCAATATTAACGCCAAAATATGCAATCTTTAATGACTTGACAACAGTATCGTAATTATATCCCTTCTTAATAAGTCTATTCAAAGGTTTTGTAAGTTTCTGAGGTGAATACTGACACCTTTGTGCTTTATAAAGAATATTACCATAAAAAATTGGATGTGAAATACCTGAACGTATTAAAAGTCTGCAAAACCCCGCAATGTGGGCTGCTTTGATTACAGTTTTGTTTCTCAAAACCATATTCCAGAGATTCCACGTCTGACTGCAAAGCTGAATCGATTTCCCCCCCCCCCCTGTTTGTTTATGTACTGTACTACTGTTGTATTGTCTGAACGAATTAGTACATGTTTGTTTGTTAAGATAGGAAGGAAATGTTTGACTGTGAGGAATACTGCTTCCCACTCCAGATTGTTTATGTGATTGAGCAATTCCAATTGATTTGTCGACCACAGACCCTGTACTGTTTGAGTCCCTAAATGTCCTCCCCAACCTGTCATTGAGGCATCTATTGTGATTGTTACACTTGTTAACTCTTGAAATAGAGACCGCCCTTTCATTGTATTTGCTTGACACAACCACCATGCTAGATGAGCTTTCAGCTCTTGTGTACATGGGATTTGATATTCTAGACTCATTTTAGAGGGTCTCCAAACTTGTAACAAGTGCATTTGAATTGGTCTCATGAACAGACGACTGTTGGGAATCAATTCTAGATAAAGGCAACAGTAGTATACCGCTGTTCATACTCATGAATCCATGGACAAAAAACAAAATCGGGGTAACAATGCAAAATTTCTTCCCATTTTGGAAAAAAAATGAACAAGACTACCGCCTACTGGTATCTCCGGAAACAACACTATTCTCACCTTGTCATTTTCTATAGGACTTCCCTCCTCTAGCCGGAAAGGGAGTCTTCTTGTAACCAGTGTCTGGTTTGGAGAATTTTCCATCATCTGTCTTTTTGATGAACTTTCTATTTCCAGTGTTGGAATATACTTTTGGGATACGAAAATTCTCTGAAGTCTTGTCTTTGTTCTGGTCTGACTTCTCTATTTTAGACTTCTTAGCTTTACCAGAAGCATCTGTCAAAGGTGTTTTTCTTTTCCTATCTTTTGGGAATATATCGGGTAATAAATCATCAAGAGTTTTATCTTTGTCTTTTCTCGCTTTTAAAGCAGAAACTAAATTGTCACCAAAAACACCTTCTTCAGTAAAAGGCAGGTCTGAAATGTCTCTCGAATCATGGAGAAGAAACATGGATGTATCTGTCAAACACATTTGACGTCTGATAATATGGTGAAAAGCACCTGCTCTACCAGCTTGATCCAACTCTTTCGTGGACATGGCAAAAATGTCCCTTACTTGTTGAATTGCTTTGTCAATATTTGGTGTTTCATCTGTTAATAATTCTAATAAATTATCCAGACTCTGTTGCATGTACATGCAAATGACAATACCCATAAAACTTGCCTGCTGCCCGCTGTATGCTATTCTTTCAAGCATTTTGTAAGGCTGTGAATGTAAATTCTTTCCTTTAGAAAAAGAGGCTTTACTGACATGTCTTTTAACTAAACAATTTCCAATGAAATCTTCTAAAGTTGGTACCTGTAGGAATTTTTCTGTTTCCTCATCAACAGGAAAAAGTTCTTAAGTTTCCTCAGCAAAGGCTGATACTAAATTAGGTTTGAGCGCACGCCAGTGACCCATTAGAACCTCTTTTTGAGAATCGTCCATGGTAATGCCAATTTTTTTCTCAGTTTTCTTGGCAATGGCATCCTCCCCAAAAATATCAAACAAACATGTTTTTGCTTTGCTTGACAAATGTTCATCATTAGAGCCTTCATTGTCAGACTCTGTGCCAGAACCCAAAACTTTGTTTTGACCTGGTTGTAATGAAATTACATCATCACGTTCATCAGCAGATTCACTATCAGAACCTCTAAACCTACGTGTCTGTCTTTGTGACTGACTTGTAGAAGAACCTGACTGTCTTTGTGACAGACTAGGAGTATAACTGGACTGTTTTTGTGACAGTGTATTTCCACTAACAGACGTATTTTTGTCCCCAAAACGGCAGAAATACGAGTAACTTATAAACACGACTGTCTTTCAAGTCGCCGAGAAAGAAAACTGATAGTTCGTGGTGAACCGGATGTAGCATAATATCAGGTTCCCGCGCGTTTTGAACTTCCGGTCGAGTCTAATACCAACGAGATTGAAATCCTAAGTACATATGTCAGGTAAGTACCTTTATTTATGATATAAAATTATGCTGGTCCCAACAGAGTGTTCTTACAGAAATAGATAAAAAGATTGTTAAATCAAGGACTGATTGTTTACTTGTTGCCTTTCTAGCGAACATGAATATTCAGTTATGCATTCTCTTCACCATTTTGTTACATGGACTCAATGCAGAAAATGAAACCATATAATGGCAAAGAGAAGATGGAGATATACAATAGCATTTGCATGTCATTATAATGGGAAGTAGATCTATATTCCTGTTGAACTTGCCAGATTATGCTACAGACACTCTAAATGTTACAGTGTTTTAAACAGATTCGGTAGATAGAATAGGGCTTGCTATGCTACAGACACTCTAAGTGTTACAGTGTTTTAAACAGATTCGATAGATATAATTGGATATGCTAAGCAAGTAAATTCATTTGCATATTATATACATAAGATAAAAACCAAGCATTTAAATTTCAGAGGAGTTCTATTTGTTGACGTACTTTTGGTGAATAGTTTTAAACAATATTCAAATATACATTGACGATTCTAACATGGATGTAACGGCAGTATTTCATGAACCAAAAAAAAAAATCAAATTTAGGATATCAAAGTAAACAGAAAAAAGAATTGAACACTTTTCATTTACAGTCGACTCTGGTTATCTCGAATTCAGTCATATCAGAGAAATAATTCGAGATACCCGTTGTTCTACTTAAAATAATACCGGAAGTATGACATACCAAAGGACACAACTCTAACTTAGTTAGAAAAGGCTTAAATAAATCACAGTGTATATGTAGGGTATCGTTATATTTGTCAGAATTTAATGTATCTTTATGTAATTGTTTTTTAATGATTATAATAAAATTTTGTTTTTAGTTTATTTCTGTTTTTTCTTTGTACAGTAACTAATTTTTTTACTTTTGTCATTCGGCAATATTTTGCATTGTTTCATACCTATTGTATTCAATAGTTTATTAATATCATCATATCAGCACTAACAAAAGAAACAGTTTTACAATACTTAACAAATATATTTAATCAAACACACATAGTTTTGAAAATATTAAATGTCTTTCAATCCTGTTTTGACGGGACAGTTTTCTGAAAAAAAAGATAGACATATCAATTTGCTTTCCACACGGACTGTGGAGATGGTGTTTTATCACAAAAAAGTTAAAAAAAAGTTTAAGTTAGGCATTGTGCTTTCTAATTTCTCAACGACCTCAAGAAACTATTTTTGCTTAGTTTTTTTCTCTTTTTTTAACCTAGTTATTACAAAGTAGACATAGGAATGTAAAAATCTGAAGCAATTTGTTTTTACAGTTTTACCACCTCTCTCTACTGCATCATATTTAGTCACGTACGGTTTAGAATCTACTTTACGTTTTATGCATGTGTCTGTTACTGCAGATCTACCTATTCAGTTTTGAGGCAGGGTCCGTCACTGTCTTGATCAACATTTGCAAATCTGGCTATCTCACCGATACAAGCCATCGGACTTTCATCAGATTCACGTTCAACAGTTTCCCCTGAAGGCATTCTGAAAGGCTTCGTAGGCCTGAAAGTACTGAGGTGTTGTTCATATATTTTTTATTCAAAATAATTGACTCATTTCTAATTAATTACCATGATTACAGTACTTAAATTTAAAAAAAACATAAGGCATGTGAATCAAGTCTTTTTTATAAAATTTAATATAATATTTACGTCTGTCTTTATGGAGATATTGGTTCAGCTAATTCTATTAGATATTTGGTATTGTGTTCTGACTCGGAAGATTAATTATGATATGAAAAGCAAACATTTAGTTTCGTATCAGTGTATAAAATATATATACACAAGAAAACAAGATTGGCATCGAAATGTAGAGGAATCAAATTTATGAACTGACTTTTGATGCATATCTGCTTCTATTGAACATAATTTGGATAGTTATTTTTTTCTGTTTTTTTTTGTCGAGTTCTTGTCTCCTTGACACATTCCCAATTTCTATTCGATTAACTGTTTCCACAATTACGTAATGACAGTAATATAGATAAATTCTTGATAATTGCTATTACAATTGTTTAATAAAGTTTTGATAAGATGACGGCTCACACTTTAAAATAACTTGTTGCTGGTAGAATACTTTTTGTTCATCGTATTTTTGTTTCTCAAATAAATTTTGTAAAACTGATCCGCGCATTTAGATGGATGCGTGTTTATCAATCGGTGTTTTTTTATAATTAGATGTGTCAAAGAGACATCAACCCGACTCAAATAACAGCTGAAGTCCACACATTAGTCTTCAAAAAAAATTGAGAAAATCCCACATCCGAAGTCGAACTTAAGCTGACCCCTAAACAAACTAGGCCAGCAATGGAAGCAATCATCTACCTGCCAAAATATCTTCCCTTTAGAGACAAAAAGCATGACTACTAAGTTTACAGCCAAAGACAAGAAGTTTGGTCATAGAGGTACCAACAAACTTTCGGAAGATTTAAATTACTTTTACAAATCGTAGTGTTTTAAATCTTTCTCTGTTTTATAAGTAGAAAACATATAGGGGTTTGGTTTTTGTCGCACTTCGGTGTTCCTGTCAATCCTTTCTGTTCCTTTCACTTTTATACATGATGTGTATTCATCCGTTTTGGTTGTGTATACCGGGTTTGTTTTTTTCTCAATCGATTTATTACTTCAAAACACCGGTATACTATACATGCATTTATTCATTGGCAATTCAAATCATATCCGAAAAGATATCAAACTGATACAAGAGAAAACATACAATAACACGCACTAAATATACTTTGATTTGAACATTTGTTTTTACATCACCAATTCGAGGTATGTATCAAGTTGGCTGGTTGATATTCAATGTAGCGAGTTACACCCATCATGTAACAAGATTATATTATTTGAAACGCGATATAGAGCTATCATTCTATACTCAAACAAAATACACATATTATACAGTATTTTAATCTTTATCTTCATTAGGATAATGAACTTACGTTTGTAAGGCAGTGTTCAAATTCATAAAACAATTGTTTCAATCAGTATTTGTCATCAACATCTCAGATTGGTAAAGTCGCTGACAGAAAAAACTGATGGTATAAATATACTAGTTCAATATTTGATATCTACGTTGTGTTTTGTGACTTTGTTTGTCTATTGTTTTATTATTTGTTTACTTTTAAGGGGGTACCTAACACTACAGGGAGATAGCTCTGTAAAATCAGCTAAACGTTTTAATTACGTTGTGTTGTTAAGGGAATATAAAGCTTCTCAATGATCAAAATAAGTGTTTGTCAAACTGCTATATAACCAGTGAAATTTTTCTGATAAATTGTTTGGTTCAAATTTTTTGAAATTTTTATGTTTTTGTCAAAGGGTCAAATGAAATACTTATGAAAATTAAACGAGCCAAATTAATTTTAGTGAAAGTGTTGGGTACCACCTTAACCATGGTATTGTCTGACATGTGAGTTTGAATGACCCTCTGGTATCTTCGTCCTCTCTTTTTATAACGGGAAAACACGATATAAAGACTGGCAATAAATATTTTCATTTCAATTGAAGTGTTTATTGCAAATACTGTCATTTGTATCACGTGTGAGTACGTGGGAACCCGCGATGACATATACAGCATCCATTTAAAGGGTTAACAACTGTGCCATTTCACTTTGGCATGTGAACTGATATATGTATAAAAAGGTTTAACGTAGAAAATAAGCACAATCTAGCGTATGATTTTTTTTAAAAGCCTATAATGTACTTTATTATGTGTGTTGAAACACCATTAGAAAGGGCCACCTCTAAAAGAGGGGGTGATATGTAACAGATGAGCTTTCAAACCCATCAATTGAAAATAAACTGACAACGCCATTTGTTATGTCTTTTAACTTGTTCTGATCAGTCAAGGCAATACAATAACTTCTTCTGCACAACTTTATAAATGGATAATATTCTTGATGTGAAACGAGCTTTCAAAATTAGTGAAACATTCATATAACCAATTAAGGATAAAATATGTCAAAAATTCATATTAGACATATTCATTATACCAATGAAATTAAAATTCACAAGTTTATCATACTTCATTACTAAAACAGCAATAGCTTTATTTAATGATTTTATCAAATGACATAGAAATGTTAACAATGTACTGCATATATTAAAGTTTGTAGCAAATTACAGTTCTGTTCACGTTTTCACATTTAGACGTCTGATCCATACCGTCATTAATTGATTATAACATTCTTTGGGAGACAAATCTGCTGGACATCTAAAACCTGTATTTCTCTTGTCGATGGAAGGATAACTTGTATCTCCTAAAATTAAAAAAATATTCGTCATGACAATAATTAAGTCAATATTCCTACTTGTTTTCTAGCTTGGTACATTTAAGTTCTAGATATTAACATGATTTATAAATAAAAATCAGAATTATTGTAATTCTATGTCATTCATTTTCATTAATTTACTCACAAAAAAATGTATGTTTTATCTGTTACACAGAAACGTTCTCATCATTTTTCATAAAAATAGATTCATGTCCCATTGATAGCTGTGTCGTTTGCAGCAACACGTCGTGGAACTATGAAGCCATCGAACCAGGTATAATCTACCATTTTGTTCTTAAAATGTCTTATACCAAGTCCGGAATATGCAGTTGATTTCTAATAGTTTGTTTCTGTGTATCTTGCATTGTCGGGGTTTTTTGTTGCACTTCAGTGTTCTGTTGTTTAGTTGTTTTCCTCTGATGTTGATGTGTTTCCCTCGGTTTAAGTTTGTGACCCGGATTTGTTTTCTCTCAATTGTTTTATTACTTTTGAACCGCGGTATACTACTGTTGCCTTTTTTTATTGCACATTTATCAAGCGAATTAATAAAATGTTATAAGTTTACAATCAAATGCCACCAAAAGGGAACAATTTTACTGTAGGCGACTAATTTATTGTTTGGTGTATCGTCGATCGCCGTTTGCAATATTCATGATAGTGTAATAGAAAAAGGTTCATTTTTCAAGTTTCCTTAATCAAAATTTTAAGACAAACAAAACATAGATGCAACATGTTAGTTTTAGCGTGTGATAAATTTCCTTGCAAACCCTGCGCACTTGGTAATGTTATAAGATGAACTACTACCAAAAACCTATGCTATCTGTGCAAACAACATGTGCTTCGAAACGTTCTATAGTAATTAGTATCTAAATATTCTTTGAATAAGAAGCTGGAACATTTCTAAAGTATACGAATATAAAATTTGCATATATTAAATATCCTTACCTTTGGTATCTTTTATATCTAATAAAGAATCAAAAAGTCTGCTTTGGCACTGCATAAATGTTAAAGAAATAATAATCGAGTAGAATATTACAGCAAATAATTGCCTCATTTCAGGTCAAAATTAGATATGATGACAATAGAATATAATTCATTTCATTGAACAGGTATTTTATACTTTTCTTAAGTGTCGAGGCGTTGTCGCAAATAAATTGAGGTGATATTTCTTGCACTCTAATTTCAATTTGCACACGTTTTATATATGATAACAATAACTTATTAATGTATGCGTGAAATGAAAAAACAAGTGAAATTCAATCTACAATATATGATTTAACACATCCGGGTACTATGGCTGTTATTAACATCTCACGTGTAAGCAAAAAGGTCAATAACCAAATAAAACCAGTTGAAACTAGAAAATACACAATGTCTTCAAAATTAAATAAGGGACGAGAACAAAAGTTTAATGAAGGATAAAAAACTTAATTCACATAGCTTTTTTTACTGACACCCCACCCCTCTCTTAACTTAATTTTGGGGAAAAATGATTTACCAATAGGGATATATGTAAAAATCGATTTATGATGTACAAAACTTGTAGAATTTTAAACCCCCACCCCCAAACTATTTGATTTAAGTTTTTTTTATCCTACATCGATCTTTTGATGTCGTCCCTAAGTGAATAAAAGGTTGTCCAAATTCTACATCTTAAAATATGCATTAGTTCTGGCCAAAAACTCTAGATAACAAATGTACTTCAAATGTTCCTTGCAGTAACTGGTTACATTCCTCGGTTGATAATGACAACAAAGATCGGACCATTTACAGTGTTGTAGAGTCTATATTGTTTGAACAATAAATGTATCACTGGTATCGGGTGAACTTTTCTACACCAGGAACGAGTATCGTTTAAAAAGACTCAGTAATGACGAATCAAACATTTTAAAAAGACTTACTAAAATACGAAGTTGAAAAGTCCAAAAGATTTTTCCAAAACAGTTTACAAATTGTTGATATAAATAAGATCGTTGGTTTTCTCGTTACAATCGGGGCCTTTTTTAGGTGACTATGAGGTATGGACTTTGCTCATTGTTGAAAGCCGTACGGTGACCTATAGTTGTTAATGTCTGTATCATTTTGGTCTCTTGTGGACAGTTGCCTCATTGGCAATCATACCACATCTTCTTTTTTTTATACAAATGTATGGAATGCATTCCTGGGGAAGAATTTGGAAAAATTCTGAGTTTTGTTAAAAGTTATTGTATTATTATAATCAAGATTAAGACAATTCATCGCTTCTTCTCGGCTGGTAATAGGATATTCGATTGAGAACATGTTTTAAATTTGGGTTGACTGTTCACGTTTTTTGGTTAATTTGTATTTGAAATATGTCTTTAAGAGATAATTGTAAATTTTTTGAAACTATGACCATCCAAGAACCCTGATTTAGACTCGCTAAAAGGTAAAAGATAATATGTTAAAAGTAAAATCACAAAAATACAAAAAAAAAAAAATCAAGAAGGAAATTCCCCCTTTCAAATGGCGAAATCAAACGCTCAAACACATCAAACGAGTGAAAATTCAAATTTCACAAAATAAATGGTGAAAACAAAATACGTTTACTACTGCAGATTCATGGGTTTTGGGTACTATTTTTTGTGGATTGTCGATACAAAATATTCGCAAACATCTAATCTTGTGGTTCTGCCGAAGTCATTTTACTTTACAAGTCCATAAACAATCATACTCTATTTAACATTTTCATTCCAGGTTCAAAATGATCAATCGAAATATATTAATTCCATAGTAAACACAAACTCCCCTATCGAGGTTATCTCAGGTGCCACACGTGGGCACGTTGATACTGGAAGATAATATCCTGCCCGATGTGTTGCTTTTATAGCAAACATACTATCTAGAAAACTAGGTTTCATTCACCATTTTCTACATAGGTATATGTCTGTACCGAGTTAGAAATATGATAGTTGTTATTCATTCGTTTTATGTGCTTGAGCTTTTGATATTGCCATTTGATAAGGGACTTTCCGTATGAAATTTTCCTCGGAGTTCAGTATTTTTATGATTTTAGTTTCTAGTAACATGTTTTACTTAAACCTATATCATGTATATGATAAATTAACGTTACAAAGTTTATTGCACCAGATGCGTGTTTTATGTAATTGATGCATACCTAACTTATAAATATGAAACCAAATCAATATTGTTTTTATCGGAATTTCAGCAGATAGACATAAAAAGATGTGGTGTGAGTACCAATGAGTCAGCTCTCTATCCAAGTCACAATTTGTAAAGGTAAACCATTATAGGTCAAAATACGGTCTTCAACATGGAGCCTTGGTTCGCACCGAACATATACTTTACATTTATATGAAAATGATTGGAGCATTCGAATGAGGGAGAAACCACAAGTCGATAAAAGAAAATAAATACAATCGTTATCAAATACATCGACTTTTATCCCTCAATCTAATGCTTCTATTTTGAAGAGACGAAATACGAGTTAATCGTCCATGATAAGTTTAATGCGTTTCCCTCAGTTTTAGTTTGTCACCCGATTTTGTTTTTGTCCATGGATTTACGAGTTTTGAACAGCGGTATACTACTGTTACCTTTATTTATGTATAGTAAAATCTCAAAAGGGCATGGCATGAATATATAGTCTTTCCATACTTTTGTTTGCAATACGTGTGTTGTTATCTTTTTGGTTGCTCTTATTATTTCATATTGTTTTGTTAATGTGTGGTTTAACGATTGTAATAATTTTTTTTATAGATGGAATTTTCCTATTGAATATTCACAAACTTTAACTGATAAAATATTATGCGTTAAAGTTGTCAAACTTGTCGAAGACAAACAATAGACATAAGAAGCGCTTGATTTACCCAAATATGCATACATTATATGGTAATATTTGCTCTAAAATGTGATATAACATGTCCGATTTGTAGGACATATTTAGACATTTATTGCCCCTTCTTCCTTGTTCCTTATATTCTGTAAGTGATGCTTTGTTTTTGAATCTATCAATGAATGAATATATGCATGAATGTATAAATGATTTTCAGGGGACAAAGAAGAGGAAAACAATCAACTCTAAAATGACGGTGGAATAGATATAAGAAATATATATCTGGGGGTTTTGGGGGTGATAGCATTTTTATTTCAAATTGAGAAAAATGCTTGCACACATCCTATATTCCGATGATGTTTGCACATATAACTGGTGTCAAACTTTGGTAAATAACATAGACGTCATTTGATGATTACCCTAGTAGATGTTAATTAATAAATGAACATATTGTCTTGTTAATGAATTCTTCTGCTATTTTAATATCGATGTCTGGAAAGTATTCGGAAAAGATCAAAGCATGAAATATATCTCCAATTGATCTGAAATATATTGGATACGACTAGTTTTTTAAGCTGTAAAATATTTACATATATAAATTAAGCAGACATCGGCTAATATCGGGTTACTAAGCTTCTCCATCTTTTGGATGAAGGTACGGAATAGGCCGAGTTGTTACTAATGTTTGGACAGGCACATGCAACTTTGAGGAATATAATTATTTATCTAAGATCGCATGTTTTCCCTTTGATAAATTTCGACCAGTCATTAAGATTCTTAAATAATTTAGCACGTAATGATTTGTTATATCCTACGTATACCCTTGATTCATTTCACACCGAACTCTTTGTCTACATGAATAGCATGTAAATTCATGCGAGTATCTACTTCATCGGGCGTACAAAATAATTCTTAAAACCTGAATACTCCTGAGCAAATGTAGCAAATGTAAAATAACTGCAGTTGTGTTTGCTAGTGTAAGATTTATAGCAAGAATATGGTGGCACAATTTTTTGTAATCATCAGTACGAAGATAGTCTAGGTCTGCTATTGTTCAATGTAGCGAGTTACAATCATCATGTAACAAGATTATATTATTTGAAGCGCGATATAGAGCTATCATTCTATACTCAAACAAATACACATATTATACAGTATTTTAATCTTTATCTTCATTAGGATAATGAACTTACGTTTTAAAGGCAGTGTTCAAATTTATAAAACAATTGTCTCAATCAGTATTTGTCATAAAAATCTCAGATTGATAAAATCGCTGATGGTATAAATATACAAGTCCAATATTTTATATCTACGTTGTGTTTTGTGACTTTGTTTGTCTAGATCTATTGTTCTATTATTTTTTTTTACCTTTAACCATGGTATTGTCTGACTATGTTTTACATGTACCTTTAACCATGGTATTGTCTGACTATGCTTGACATGTACCTTTAAGCATGGTATCATCTGACTATGTTTTACATGTACCTTTAAGCATGGTATTATCTGACTATGTTTTACATGTACCTTTAAGCATGGTATTATCTGACTATGCTTGACATGTACCTTTCACCATGGTATTGTCTGACTATGTTTGACATGTACCTTTACCATGGTATTGTCTGACTATGTTTGACATGTACCTTTACACATGGTATTGTCTGACTATGTTTGACATGTACCTTTAACCATGGTATTGTCTGACTATGTTTGACATGTACCTTTAACCATGGTATTGTCTGACTATGCTTGACATGTGCCTTTAACCATGGTATTATTTGACTATGTTTGACATGTACCTTTAACCATGGTATTATTTGACTATGCTTGACATGTACCTTTAACCATGGTATTGTCTGACTATGCTTGACATGTACCTTTACACATGGTATTGTCTGACTATGTTTGACATGTACCTTTCACCATGGTATTATCTGACTATGTTTGACATGTACCTTTAACCATGGTATTGTCTGACTATGTTTGACATGTGAGTTTGAATGTCCCTCTTGTATCTTCCTCCTCTCTTTTTATAACGGGAAAACACGATCTAAAGACTGGCAATAAAATATTTTCATTTCAATTGAAGTATTTATTGCAAACACTGTCATTTGTATCAGGTGTGAACACGTGGGAACACGCGATGAGATAGACAGCATTCATTTAAAAGGTCAACAACTGTGCCATTTCACTTTGGCATTGAACTGATATATGTATAAAAAGGTTTAACGTAGAAAATAAGCATAATCTAGCGTATGATTTTTTGAAAAGCCTATAATGTACTTAATTATGTGTGTTGAAACACCGTTAGAAAAGGCCAAGGTAACAGAGGAACTTTCAAACCCATCAATTGAAAATAAACTAATAACGCCATTTGTTATATAAAAAAGAAGATGTGGTATGATTGCCAATGAGACAACTATCCACAAAAGACCAAAATGACACAGACATTAACAACTATAGGTCACCGTAAGGCCTTCAACAATGAGCAAAGCCCATACCGCATAGTCAGCTATAAAGGGCCCGATAAGATAATGTAAAACAATTCAAACGAGAAAACTAACGGCCTTATTTATGTAAAAAAAATGAACGAAAAACAAATATGTAACACATAAACAAACGACAACCACTGAATTACAGGCTCCTGACTTGGGACAGGCACATACATAAATAATGTGGCGGGGTTAAACATGTTAGCGGGATCCCAACCCTCCCCCTAACCTGGGACAGTGGTAAAACAGTACAACATAAGAACGAACTATAAGAATCAGTTGAAAAAGCCTTAACTCATCAGATGGACTGAAATACAAGTGGACGTGGCCCGGTACTTATACATCCCGACACAAAAAGACACGATGAACAGATCTGAGAGTACTCGCATTTATCTGACAGCTAGTTCAAAGCCACTAACAACTAATAAAAAAATCATGCAACTAAGACTAAACTATCAATCCGTACACATCCAACATCCCATGGATTTAGTGTAAAGACGTCATAAACAGCCCGAGAAAAACATGACCTTGTGCAATGCCAAGTTACAGATGTCGATAGATTGTAGATCCATGAATATGTATATGCATATAACATACTAGTAATATTTAGTTAGCTATTAATTTACTAATAACAAAATCAATATTTATACCAATAAAAACAATATTCAATGATCTAATTACAATGTTGAATAGGTAACCTTTTAGAATAAGTTTATTTAAAGGAGCGATAAGTTTACATGGATCATTTCTAAATTTCCGGGCACGGTTAACAACACTATGTTTTTTAACTTGTTCTGATCAGTCAAGGCAATATAATAACTTCTTCTGCACAACTTTATAAATGGATAATATTCTTGATTTGAAAGTAGCTTTCAAAATTAGTGTAACATTCATATAACCAATTTATTATCAGATATGTCAAAAATTTATATTATACATATTCATTATACCAATCAAATAAAAGTTCACAAGTTTATCATACTTCATTACTAATTATATATATAAAACAACAATAGCTTTATTTAATGATTTTATCAAATGACATAGAAATGTTGACAATGTACAGCATATATTAAAGTTTGTAGCAAATTACAGTTGAGTTCACGTTTTCACATTTATATGTCTGATCCATACCGTCATTAATTGATTATAACATTCTTTGGGAGACAAGTCTGCTGGACATCTAAAACCTGTATTTCTCTTGTCGATGGAAGGATAACTTGTATCACCTATAATTAAAAAAAAATTCGTCAAAACAATAATTAAGTCAATATTCATACTTGTTTTCTAGCTATTAACATGATTTATAAATAAAAATCAAAATTATTGCAATGCTATGTCATTCATTTTCATTAATTTAAGCACAAAAAATGCATGCTATATCTGTTACACAGAAAAGTCTTCATAATTTTTCATAAAAATAGATTCATGTCCCATTGATAGCTGTGTCGTTTGCAGCAACACGTCTTGGGAACTATGAAGCCATCGAACCAGGTATTACCTTCCATTTTGTTCTTAAAATGTCTTATACCAAGTCAGGAATATGTAGTTGATTTCTAAAGTTTGTGACCCGGATTTGTTTTCTCTCAATTGTTTTATTACTTTTGAACCACGGTATACTACTGTTGCCTTTTTTATTGCACATTTATCAAGCGAATTAATAAAATTTTATAATCTTAGAACCAAATGCGACCAAAAAGGAACAATTTTACTGAAGTCGTCTAATTTAATGTTTGGAGTATCGTCGATCGCCGTTTGCAATAGTATAATAGAAAAAGGGTTCATTTTTCAAGTTTCCCTAATCAAATTTGAAGACAAACAAAGCATCCATGCAACATGTTAGTTTTAGCGTGTGATAAGTTTTCTTGCAAACCCTGTGCACTTGGTAATGTTATAAGATGAACTACTACCAAAAACCTATGCTATCTGTGCAAACAACATGTGCTTCGTAACGTTTTGTAGTAATTAGTATCTTAATATTCTTTGAATAAGAAGCTGGAACATTTCCAAAGTATACGAATATAAAATTTGCATATATTAAATATCCTTACCTTTGGTATCTTTTATATCTAATAAAGAATCAAAAAGTCTGCTTTGGCACTGCATAAATGTTAAAGAAATAATTGCTTCATTTCAGGTCAAAATTAGATATGATGACAATAACATATAATTCATTTCATTGAACAGGTATTTTATAGTTTTCTTAAGTGTCGAGGCGTTGACGCAAATAAATTGATGTGATATTTCTTGCACTCTAATTTCAATTAAAACACGTTTTATACATCATTACATTTACCTATTTGTGTATGCGTGAAATGAAAAAAAAAACAAGTGAAATTCTATCTACAATATTGGATTTAACACCTCCTCGTACTATGACTGTTATTAACATCTCACATGTAAGCAAAAAGGTTAACAACCAAGTAAAACCAGTTGAAACTAGAGAATACACAAGGTCTTCAAAATTGAAAAGTGAATAAAAGGTTGTCCAAATTCTACATCTTAAAATGTGCATTAGTTCTGGCCAAAAACTCTAGATAACAAATGTAATTCAAATCTTCATTGTAGTAACTGGTTCCTTTCTGTGGTTGATAATGAAAAAAACACCAAGTTTTATCAACAAAGATCGGATCATTTACAATGTTGTAGAGTCTATATAGTTTGAACAATAAATGTATCATTGATAGTAGGTGAATTTTTCTACCCCAGGAACGAGTATCGTTTAAAAAGACTCAGTAATGACGAAATAAACATTTTTAAAAAGACTTAGTAAAGTACGAAGTTGAAAAATTCCAAAACAGTTTACAAATTGTTTATATAAATAAGACCGTTAGTTTTCTCGTTTGAATGGGGGCCTTTTATAGCTGACTATGAGGTATGTACTTTGCTCATTGTTGACGGCCGTATGGTGACCTATAGTTGTTAATGTGTGTTTCATTTTGGTCTCTGTGTAATCATACCACATCTTCTATTTCTATACAAGTGTATGTAATGGGGAAGAATTTGGAAAAATTCTCAGTTTTGTTTAAAGTTATTGTATAATTATGATCTTATCAAAGCCAATTCATCTCTTCTTCTCGGCTGGTGACTGGATATTCGATTGAGAACATGTTGGGAATTTGGGTTGACTGTTCACGAATTTTTAGTTAATTTGTATTTGAAATATGTCTTTAAAAAATAATTGTATTTTTTTTTTGGAAACTATGACCACCTAAGAACCCTGATTTAGACTCGCTAAGAGGTATATATGTTAAAAGTAAAATCACGAAAATACAAAAAAAAATTCAAAAAGGCAAGTCCCCCTTTCAAATGGCGAAATCAAAAGCTCAAACACATCAAACGAGTGGAAATTCAAATTTCACAAAATCATTGAAAATAGGGAAAACACTTAGCTCTTACATAACGGTGAAATAGATAAAAAAAAAAGAAAAAAAAGGAAGGATGATCTTGTTTTTTGCATTTTATTTCATATTGAGAAGAATGAATGCACACATCAAATATTCTGATGATTTTCGCACATTAAACTGCTGTCCAATTGTTATGTATAACATGGACGTCATTTTTTCATCACCCTATCAGATGTTATGACCGTTATGGAATAACCGTTTCACAAATGATATCGGATATGTTCCTTACGTCGTAACTACAATCCCGTTCCCTTTCATGAATGTGACCTTCCGAACTAGATTATTTACCGGATTTGTTACCACCTAAACAACACGATGGGTGCCACATGTGGAGCAGGATCTGCTAACCCTTCCAGAGCACCTGAGATCAGGTTGGGTTCGTGTTGCTTATTCTTTATTTTTCTATGTTGTGTCATGTGTACTATTGTTTGTCTTTTTGTCTTTTTCAGTTTTAGTCATGGCGTTGTCAGTCTATTTTCGATTTATGAGTTTCCTCTAATTCTAATTCAACAGCATATTTTTACTGAAAGAGTAGTTTCCCTCGAACTAGATAAAATTGAGAATGGAAATGGGAAGTATGCAAAAAAGACAGCAGCCCGACCAAAGAGCACACAACAACCGAAGGCAACCAATGGGTCTTTAACGCAACAAGAAAATCCCGCACCCGCAGGTGATTCTCAGATGGCCCCTAAATAAAATTGCATACTAGTTTAGTGAAAATAGATTATACACTAAACTCCAAAACATATGAATGAACCAAATTTAAGAAAGATATCAGACTAACAAAGACCAGAGGCTCATGACTTGAGACATGCAGTGGTGAAACATGTTTTGTGAGATTTTGGTACTTCAACAGACAGTCGGTATTATAATAGAATGGAGTTGTGTATGACTGTCATACAAGTGAGCGGTCTAGCTAGCTATAGCATCAGTTTAATTTACCATTTTCTACATAGTAAGAAAATGCCTATTCCAAGTCAGGAATATGACAGTTGTCATTTTCCATTCATTTGATGCGTTTGTTCTTTTAATTTTGACATTTGCTTATGGACTTTTCGGAGCTCGATATTTTTGTTATTTATCATTTTCCCAAAAGACGGTAGCTGTGCACTACTACTGTTCATTGGATATACTTTTGGATGGATAATTTGCAAAAAAATACCTTCTCAAAAACAAAAGAAAAAGCATCTTGCAATTAGTTATCAACGGTACCAGGATTATAATTTAATACGCCAGACGTGCGTTTCGTCTACATAAGACTCATCAGTGACGCTCATATCAAAATATTTATAAAGCCAAACAAGTACAAGGTTGAAGACCATATTGAGGATCCAAAATTCCAAAAAGTTATGCCGAATACGGATAAGGTAATCTAAAAAATCTAAGTTTTGTTAACAGGAAATTTATAGAAAATGACCACACTATTAATATTCATGTCAACACCGACGTGTTGACTACTGGGCTGGTGATACCCTCAGGGACGAAACGTTGCAAAATATCTTATCTGATACAGTGATGAAGTTCGGTCACTCAATAACCTACATTTCTGTGGTTGTTTACATTACTTATAATTCGCTCATAATGGTATTACCACCCGTGTATTCAGCTCTTGTGAGTTACCATGATACATCATTAATAATTTGATTTGTCAATACAATTTACAGTTGAGAAATTTGAATAATTTGAAACACTAAGCTTGTGTATGCAAGGTAGACATTTTTCTTTCACATAAACTTTGTATTTGGTTTGGTCCATGTTGCCAATTCGTCTCCGAGGGTATCACCAGCCCAGTAATCAGCACCTTATTGTCAATTATATGGTAATTTTCAAAAATTTATTTATTGCATTGTATGAATTATTCGCGTCAATGGTGAGTCTTTTGTAAACGTAACGTGTGTCTGGCGCGAAATCAAAATTTCAATCCTGGTATGTGATGAGTTTATGTACCGATTTCTCAAACTCATCATTTCATTAAAAAAATCTAAATAAAATCAAAATAAAACAATTGAGTAACACGATTGATATTCTAAAAGAGAGAAGTTAAGGTGCGCCAATGTAGTAGGGTTGCCAATTACATTTACTGATATCACGTGTCCTGATAAAGTTACTCCCATTGGCTGATACTCAACGCACAGCGGTATTGACCTAGTGGGTGTTAAGATCATGATATCTGCAGGAACAATACGTGTCTTTATTAAACCTGTTAAACCCACCAATACTGGAAATTGATGCTAATATAAGATCCTAACATATATATTATATAATGATAAATCAATTAACTATTCATTGTATTCATTGTATTCGACCTACAATTTTAAACGAAGGAAATGGAACCTCACGAAAAGTAATACAATCATCGGGTTTAAATGAAAAAACAGTCACGCTTTATTTAAAAGAGAGCTGAAATTAGAAAAGGCATGGGTTTAATGTTGCAACTACGATGAAAAATATTCTTTTATGACGTTGGTTTCAAAAGAGGATGGTTGCAGCAATAGATAAATAGAAGGTATAATAAGGGAATAGTTATTTACCAGTTGCCTGTCTAACGTCTAACATGAAGATTTGTTTAGTTGCACTCTTCATTATTTTGTTTCAAGGAATCAATGCAGAAAATGAAGCAATGCCTCATTTAATGGTAAAGAGAGCATGGGGACCAACATTACCGTGTCGTTACTATGGAGAATGGTATTTTATTCCAATCGGGCTAACAAGATTCTGCTACAAACACCCGAAATGTTATTGTGTTGTGAGAAGACTCGGTAGATGAATGGTGAAATTATAAGCAAAAGAAATTTTTCGTATATTATAGACATCAACAGATGGAAAAGAAATTGACATTAATATCAGGAGGACAGACTAATGGTGCATATTTGTTTCCATGTGAACATTAAACGGTTTCCAAAATTATTTTGGTTAAACATTGACATAGCGTCCAATACAGAGTTAACATCACATAGTAGGCAGACCGTGAGCCTTCTTTTTAAGTTGCACTCTGGAATCAACACTGTAATAGTACCACCTGTTTTCATACGGGCACTTAGAGAATGTACGATTGTGTATGGTCAACCACCAGAATTACAATGTATATAAGTAAAACTTGATGTATTGAACAGTATTAGTAATAAATACTTCATTTTGAACTTTCACGTGTGTTTCTTCAGACAATTACGGTTAATATAATGCTGTTGATGATGAAAAGATTCATGAATATAACATAAATTAAATCAACCATTATACATCAACATACAAATTGCTGCATATTACTTGGTAAAATATATCATAAAACAGAATCTGCGATTAACACTTATTTCTTTTTAATGGGAAATTAACAATTATAGTTTCCTGAGAAAACCTACACCAGTATCGCGTATCGCGCTATTGTGGCCATATAATCAGTTATCCATAATTAGGTATAAAAGCTCAATATTTGCATATGAAAGAGAAGCTTTATAAGGTATCGATTTGTCTTTGTACTCATTTGTCTTGATGCAAAACTGTCTTCTTGAGTGCCTGTATGTCATGCACGGCAGCCAAATTTTCCTTGTGCCGATTTGTCTCGGTGCAAAAATACTTTAGTTTGTCCATGGCATGTCGCAGTTCGTGCACAGTTAGAATGATACGAAAAAAAATCTATTTCTTTTTAGAGATGATCAATTTGTTTTCTTAGAATTGAGCCTGTACCGCTCACCAAGGCAGTTGTGCTTATTCAACTATAGACACTCTATAACATTTTGGAGTGGAGTATAACTCATGACAAAAATCTGTTTTTGTTGATCCTGTATCAATTCTGAATATTTCTCTACACAGTTTCTCGGTGCAAAAATATACAGATACAGTTAAGTCGGCCTCATATCTTGACTTTCATCTAGAAATTGACAATAAGGGTCGATTGAAAACAAAACTCTACGACAAAAGAGATGATTTCAGCTTTCCAATTGTGAACTTTCCATTTCTAAGTAGCAACATTCCAGCAGCACCTGCACACAGGGTATATATCTCCCACTTATTACGATATTCATGTGCTTGCATTTCCTATTTTCTTGAAAGAGAGTTGTTGCTCACAAGGAAGCTATTAAATCAAGAATTCCAAATGGTGAAGTTGAAATCATCTCTTTTGTCGTAAAGTTTTGTTTTCAATCGACCCTCATTGTCAATGTCTAGATGAAAGTCGTAACTGCTTACACCTTAAATACTAAAGCATTTTAATATAGCTTCAAATAACTACACACTGATTCACCGCTACAAAATGTGCCGTGCCACATGCACCTACCATTAGACGTTACAAACAGGAAGTACTGTTTAAGAACTGGTTGAATTGGGTCACTCTTTATATAAATCAAACTAATATCAAACGGAGAAAACTCAATTTTGAGGAACCAATCATCATACTTTAAACAAGACGTGACTCTATTTTTAATTAGTTTTTTTGGTATGAAATTTAAAAAAAAAAATTAGTTTTAAAACATGATTTGAACTATTTTGCTGGTTAAAACCTGACCAATTTGCATTATTTGGGTACAAAAATCCAGCGATTGTGATTATAAATGATTTTCTAATTGGATAAAAGCTCGTAAAATGTCTCAAACTGGACGATGTTGAAACACCTCATCAATTTGGGCCATGGTGTGTGGATAATAAAAAGAAAAGAATACTTATTAAATTTTCATGCGAAAAGAACGACGATTTGTTTTTTACAATACCGATCGGATTGTTACCATAGATAGGGTTTGTCTGATGAATAAATTTAATAAACGGATGAAATAACTGATAATCAAATTGTTTTTGTTGTTATCTCTATTACGGTAATGTTATAATTATGAGTATGCGCCAGAAGCAGGAATAAGAAAAACGTAAAAGTCTAATAAGGCGTTCAGAACGGGTACGTATTGTTTTGTTTTATTTATTTTTTTTTTTTTTTTTTTTTTTTTTTTTTTTTGATAGGTAGAGACTTTATGGATATAAACTATTACCAAAAGTAATGTTTATAAGACTTACAATATTTTTAGTTGGAAACCATACATCACGTCAATGATTTGTATAGTGACAAATCATTTATCACACATTTTTTTCTACAGTAGGATATTCAATTAACAATTTTATTACTGTTTCCCTTATATATAAACAATTTCATTCAATATTTTATTTACGTCTTTACCTTTTTTGTATAAAATTGAACAATGCAAAACATTTATTGAAGGCTGTTGTTTTAGAAATGTTATTTTGAAACTTATAGCCTACTTGACCAAGTAAAAGGTAACAAGGCACCTGTATTGTGATATAGTCACGTTTTGAATATGCTATTTACTTTTAAAACTATACATTTTTAAGAAAAAAAATACTGTAGTCTTATGTTGAATAATAACTATAGTTCTATTACACTTCTTAAGTATGCAATCCCATCCAAACCCTTATAAATCTAACTTTAAATTGAGGGATTATACAAAGTAAAAAAGTTAGTTTGTCTTGTTAAAATTGTTTCACATTTTCATGTTGAAAACATTTATAGCCAAATATAAGGCATAGGTTTTTATATATATATATATAATTAGATGTGTCAAAGAGACAACAACCCGAGTAATATAACAGATGAAGGCCACACATTAGTCTTCAAAATATTGAGAAAAATCCAGCACCCGAAGTCGCACTTAAGCTGGCCTATTAACAAATGGGGCCAGCAATGGAAGCAATCATCTACCTTCCAAAATATCTACCCTTCAGAGACAAAAAGCATGACATTACGTTTACAGCCAAAGACAAAAAGTTTGGTCATAGAGGTACCAACAAACTTTCGGAAGATTTAAATCACTTTAACAAATCTGAGTGTTTTAAATCTTTCTCTGTTTTATAAGTGGAAAACATATGTTATCAAATAGTTCTTTCTATTTGTTTTGGCGTTTGATTTTATCGCACTTCGGTGTTCCTGTCAATCCTTTCTGTTCCTTTCACTTTTATACATGATGTGAATTCATCGGTTTTGGTTGTGTAAACCGGGTTTGTTTTTTCTCAATCGATTTATTACTTCAAAACACCGGTATACTATACATGCATTTATTCATTGGCAATTCAAATCATATCCGAAAAAATATCAAATTGATACAAGAGAAAACATACAGTAACACGTACTAAATATTCTTTGATATGAACATTTGTTTTTACATCACCAATTCGAGGTGTGTATCAAGTTGGCTGGAAAATAATGTTTTTTGTGCAATGCTATTGTTCAATGTAGCGAGTTACACCCATCATGTAACAAGATTATATTATTTGAAACGCGATATAGAGCTATCATTCTATACTCAAACAAATACACATATTATACAGTATTTTAATCTTTATCTTCATTAGGATAATGAACTTACGTTTGTAAGGCAGTGTTAAAATTTATAAAACAATTGTTTCAATCAGTATTTGTCATAAACATCCCAGATTGGTAAAGTCGCTGACAGAAAAAACTGATGGTATAAATATACAAGTCCAATATTTGATATCTACGTTGTGTTTTTGTGACTTTGTTAGTCTATTGTTCTATTATTTTTTTACCTTTAACCATGGTATTGTCTGACTAAGTTTGACATGTACCTTTAACCATGGTTTTGTCTGACTATGTTTGACATGTACCTTTAACCATGGTATTGTCTGACTATGCTTGACATGTATCTTTAACCATGGTATTGTCTGACTATGCTTGACATATACCTTTACACATGGTATTATCTGACTATGCTTGACATGTACCTTTAACCATGGTATTGTCTGACTATGCTTGACATGTACCTTTAACCATGGTATTGTCTGACTATGCTTGACATGTGCCTTTAACCATGGTATTATCTGACTATGTTTGACATGTACCTTTAAGCATGGTATTATCTGACTATGCTTGACATGTACCTTTAAGCATGGTATTATCTGACTATGCTTGACATGTACCTTTAAGCATGGTATTATCTGACTATGCTTGACATGTACCTTTAACCATGGTATTATCTGACTATGCTTGACATGTACCTTTAACCATGGTATTATTTGACTATGCTTGACATGTACCTTTAACCATGGTATTATCTGACTATGTTTGACATGTGAATTTGAATGTCCCTCTTGTATCTTCCCCTCTCTTTTTATAACGGGAAAACACGACCTAATTGAAAGACTGGCAATAAAATATTTTCATTCCAATTGAAGTGTTTATTGCAAACACTGTCATTTGTATCAGATTGAACACGTGGGAACACGCGATGACATATACAGCTTCCATTTAAAAGGTTAACAACTGTGGCATGTAAACTGATATATGTATAAAAAGGTTTAACGTAGAAAATAAGCATAATCTAGCGTATGATTTTTTGAAAAGCCTATGATGTACTTATTTATTTTTGGTGAAACACCATTAGAAAAGGCCACCTCTAAAAGAGGGGACGAAAGGTAATGGAGGAACTTTCAAACCCATCAATTGAAAATAAACTGACAACGCCATTTGTTATGTCTTTTAACTTGTTCTGATCAGTCAAGGCAATATAATAACTTCTTCTCCACAACTTTATAAATGGATAATATTCTTGATGTGAAAGTAGCTTTCAAAATTAGTGAAACATTCATATAACCAATTAATTATCAGATATATCAAAAATTCATATTAGACATATTCATTATACCAATGAAATTAAAATTCACAAGTTTATCATACTTCATTACTAAAACAGCAATAGCTTTATTTAATGATTTGATCAAATGACATAGAAATGTTCACAATGTACTGCATTTATTAAAGTTTGTAGCAAATTACAGTTCCGTTCACGTTTTCACATTTAGACGTCTGATCCATACCGTCATTAATTGATTATAACATTCTTTGGGAGACATCTCTGCTGGACATCTAAAACCTGTATTTCTCTTGTCGATGGAAGGATAACTTGTATCGCCTAAAATTAAAAACAATATTCGTCATAACAATAATTAAGTCAATATTCCTACTTGTTTACTAGCTCGGTACATGTAAGTTCTAGCTATTAACATGATTTATAAATAAAAATCAAAATTATTGTAATGCTATGTCATTCATTTTCTACAAATCAATGTATGCACAAAAAAGGCATGCTTTATCAGTTACACAGAAACGTCCTCATAATTTTTCATAAAAATAGATTCATGTCCCATTGATAGCTGTGTCGTTTGCTGCAACAGGTCTTGGGAACTATGAAGCCATCAAACTAGGTATAACCTACCATTTTCTTCTTAAAATGTCTTATACCAAGTCAGGAATATGCAGTTGATTTCTAATAGTTTGTTTCTGTGTACCAAAAAGGAACAATTTTACTGTGGTCAACTTATGTAATGTTTGGAGTATCGTCGATCGCCGTTTGCAATATATAATAGAAAAAGGGTTCATTTTTCAAGTTTCCCTAATCAAAATTTGAAGACAAACAAAACATGTTAGCGTGTGATAAATTTTCTTGCAAACCCTGCGCACTTGGTAATGTTAAAAGATTAACTACTACCAAAAACCTATGCTATCTGTGCAAACAACATGTGCTTCGTAACGTTCTGTAGTAATTAGTATCTTAATATTCTTTGAATAAGAAGCTGGAACATTTCCAAAGTATACGAATATAAAATTTGCATATATCAAATATCCTTACCTTTGGTATCTTTTATATCTAATAAAGAATCAAAAAGTCTGCTTTGGCACTGCATAAATGTTAAAGAAATAATAATCAATTAAAACACGGTTTATACATCATAACATTAACTTATTTGTGTATGCGTGAAATGAAAAAAACAAGTGAAATTCAATCTACAATATTGGATTGAACACTTCCGCGTACTATGACTGTTATCAACCTCTCACATGTAAGCAAAAAGGTTAATAACCAAATAAATCCAGTTGAGACTAGAAAATACACAAGGTCTTCAAAATTAAATAAGTGAATAAAAGGTTGTCCAAATTCTACATCTTAAAATGTGCATTAGTTCTGGCCAAAAACTCTAGATAACAAATGTACTTCAAATCTCCATTGCAGTAACTGTTTACTTTCCGTGGTTGAAAATGAAAAAAACACCAAGTTTTATTAACTAAGATCGGACCATTTACAATGTTGTAGAGTCTATATAGTTTGAACAATAAATGTATCACTGGTATCAGGTGCACTTTTCTACACCAGGAACGAGTATCGTTTAAAAAGACTCAGTAATGACGAATCAAACATTTTTAAAAAGACTTACTAAAGTACGAAGTTGAAAAGTCCAAAAGATTTTTCCAAAACAGTTTACAAATTGTTTATATAAATAAGACCGTTAGTTTTCTCGTTTGAATGGGGACCTTTTATAGCTGACTATGAGGTATGTACTTTGCTTCGTAGGCCTGAAAGTACTTAAGTGTATCCAAAAAATTGACTCATTTCTAATTAACTACCATGATTACAGTACTTAAATTTAAAAACAAAAACATTAGGCATGTGAATCAAGTCTTTTTTATAAATATAATATTTACGTCTGTGTTTATGTAGATATTGTGTCAGCTAATTCTATTAGATATTTGTTATTATGTTGTTACTCGGAAGATTAATTATGATATGAAAAGCAAACATTTAGTTCCGTATCAGTGTAGACTACAGTACCAAGAATTTACTCACATTTTTTTGGTCCATTTCTACCCTCGTATATATCAGTACTGTTCGGCAAGACAGAAAACTTGTAATGTTATACTTTTTGTTTATTCAGTACTGTTTTTGACAGTACTGTTTCAGTACTGATTTTGACAGTACTGTTTCAGTACTGTTTTTGACAGTACTGTTTCAGTACTGATTTTGACAGTACTGTTTCAGTACTGATTTTGACAGTACTGTTTCAATACTGATTTCGTCAGTACTGTTTCAGTACTGATTTTGACAGTACTGTTTCAGTTCTGATTTTGTCAGTACTGTTTCAGTACTGATTTTGACAGTACTGTTTCAGTGCTGATTTCGTCAGTACTGTTTCATTATAACACTAATTAAATCAGTACTATATCTGTAAGGAATTTTTCATTACTGTTAAACATCCCTGTGTTCATAAAAAGATGTCCTCTTTTTAATTACGTAAATGTGCATCTTTCTAAAGGTTTTATTTGTTTCTACTTCAGGTAAAATTTAGTTTATTTACCTTAGAATTAGTTACAATGTTTACATTTGAATGCATACCGTGATGCCTATTTAAAAGGTCTTAGGTTGTTTTGTATATTTCGGGTGAGTTAATTGTTCTCTTTGGACACTTACCACATTTCCATTTATTTTCTATATCGTGACATGTTGTTTTTTTCGTTTTGTTTTTTTTTTATTTCTTTGATTTAATTTTGTCCTGATTTGGTTTTGCTTTAGTTCCAGCTCTTCAATAGTTACTTAGCTTTTTTTTTTAATATTCTGGCTTTATGTCATATTTATTGTCAGAATTGCATCTTGTGTGGTTATTTTATAAGGTTTGTGTTTTTAGTAAGATCTTATTAATATTTCTATTTGACAATACCATATTACATGTATTTGTATCTTGCTTGAGTAAAATCAGAACATATTGAACAAGAATTGAACATTGGAACTCGGTATATTACTTTTGAGAAGATGGATGGTTGGATGGATGTGATGTGATCCAGTGGCAAGTTGAGTGTAGGAAGAGGACATGATACTCATATATAAATACAATGTAATTAACCTATTTTGTACAGAACTAGACCAATAATGCACTGAGCTACTTTTTTAACATGCTAGTTCACCACAAGGAGAGAATCTACTATAAGACATGACTCTCTATACCAGGTACCTTCAGACTGAACAGGCTATGTTATTTCTCCTTGCTGTGTGCTGAGGGAATAATCAGAATACGACCACTTTTCCAGTCTTATTTCTCATAAATAAATTTCCAATCATATGCCCATTGTTAGATTTTTAATGGTTAAATTTTATTTTTTCTGTATACATTAATCATTCTGCAATTTCATTCACTTGTAATGTGTGTATTGTGAATAGTAACTTAGGTATGCATAACTCTTGTACTCTTTCGTATAAACCTTAACTTCAGAGCGTACAATGTATTTTACTAAAAAAATATATGAAATTTGGTGTAACAATATTTAGGCATCCTGTTAACGGGGAGTTGAAAGGGTCAGATTTAAACTACATTACTCAGTATAGCATGTTCACATGAGGAGTGATGACTTTCAGGAAACTCTTAATTTGTAGGTCTTCAGAAAACTGTGATGGATTTGAATCTTACAGACATACGTTCAGAGGCACATTTTGTAAAAGTATAAAAATCTAAAGACTGATTTCCAACAGACTGATTAATGTCTGACGGAGGTCATTTGGTACATATATATCAACCTTTTTAATTTTTTTGACTGCATAAAACAAGCTTAGGAACTCAAATTTTTAATTTTATCTTCTTATCAACTGCAATAACCTCCATTGCAAATACAATAAACAGTAATCTTTAGATTGAACAGCATAAAAGAGTAAAACATGTGTTTTTCTCTTCCTCAATTTGATGTTATAATCACTGTTTCATAATTCTCCTTCAATGTTATTCTCCACTGCTCTTCCAATGCGTGTGATACATATCTTTGCCAACTTGTTTCTGGAAAGGAAAAAGTGGATTATAATATTAATTATTTTTGTTAAAGTCCAATAATTAGATCAAACATAGGTCAACCATGATATAATGTGAATCAGTGTACATGCATTGCTAAAGGTAGTATAACGTTAATTATACAAGGTTCATATTATACATGGAGAAAAGTGAAAAAACAGAATGGAATAATGTTTGATTTACCTACTTGAAAACTGGCCTTGAAGTCATAAAACTTTCAAGTCAGTTTTTTACTCATTCTCGAGATGAACAAATCAACCAATCAAAATACTGGAATTCATGATTCGAGCACGATTTTGTTGTGCTCCGAGCACTGAGAAAAAATTTTTGACTTAAGGGACTGATATAATACGATTTGGAGAGGAATTTTAGAGCCCCAAGTCTGGGTTCATGGCAAATTCCCATGTTTTCAATACGGGCTGCACTTTAACATTCTTATATTGTTTTGTTATAAATTAGGTCGTTAAATTTTCTACATTGAATTGTTTCATATATTGTTTATGTCTTGGTCTTTTGTAGCCGACAATACGGTATGGGTTTTCTCATTGTTGAAGTCTGCACAGTTGTATATTATTGTTTACATCCACATCGTCTCAAATTTGGTGGATAGTTGTCTCATTGGCAATCGTACAACTTTTCATTATTTTATACACTATACAGCAGTTTAAAAATAAAAAAAGGATTTTTTTGTGGAATTTTTCATTATTAATACCAGTGGCAATTCTCATTATATTATCTTTTTAATCTGTTATTCAGTTTCAGAGAAGGAGATCTTTGTTTATATTTCCTGCAGGTTCCTAAGTTAAAATATGTCCTGCTGTTACACTCATCTTTGGATCGGCACCAAAACACATATGTATTAACATAATCTGATTACTTGAGCACAATATCAATGCAATCTGTGAAACAGTTCAATGAGAAGTTGTGTGTACGGATATGTACTTCCCATAGACTTCTTTGTTAACTTAAGTGACATCTTTCAATTGTTGTAGAATTGTATTGCTGCTCTTTATTCTTTTGAATTTGCTCGTTGTTGATTTGTTGTCCCATGAACACACTACAACATTTCATGTTATTGAAATAAAATACTAGGAAAAGCTGCAAATACTTACTTGAGGGGTCGTCGGTGGCCTTTTGTCTGAACCTGCAGCAGGGCAAATTCCTGTCCCTATTGAAAATGCTTTCATTGTCCAGTGGCAGTCCAAGCTTCTCTGACCTTCTTTCATCCCAGATCTATTACAGGACTTACATATTGTACTTATAATATTCAACAATTGTTTTGAACATGCATGTAATATTTGCGACTGGACATTAAGCACATTTTTAATACATGTACTTTATGAATATGTTTTTTTTTCAAATAAAGATTTTTTATACAAAATATTGCTCAATACTTATTCGTCAGTTTATTCATGTGTCGTTCCAATGTCTGGTCGGACTATAAATAGGGCGTCGAGCTATTGGGCAATCGGACCAATGTAGTGTTGGACTAAATGGCCCCCACAGAGCTCTATGGAGCTTTGAATAAACATACATTCAATCATTTACCAATAACATAAATATATATCTAAAAAGTGTATGTACATGATCTCTTCATATAAATTTCACATACCGTTTCATTTGCAGTAAGAAAACCAAGACCGGTCCAAACAGGAAGATTTAGAAAGAAAGAAAAATTAAAATGTGCAACTTATAAAAGGGTCTGGATGTGATTTGTTCATTTCTGTATTGTGTAATATTCTATATCACTTTTCACTATTTATTATACATTTTGCCTGTTATTCTCTTTTCTTTATATTCAAGCACCACGGTCCACACTATTATCAATTATTCATTGCTTTTTTCTACTGTATAACAACAATGGGAAAGATATGAAAGCTCGCTATTTTGAAGTTGCATTAACTCCGTGAAAAAAGGACATTGGAAAATTGTTTCTTGGTCTATTCTCGCTTGCCGTTTGAAGCAAAAGTTATGTCTTTCTGTCTCTTTAGTTTGTATATTATCATAATAGAATATATAACACAAATTTGCTGTCTTAAAACAAAATATATGTTGAATATTGCATCTGTAATTTAATCTATTTTAAATAGAAGGAAAAAATTAAGATTAAATATAATCTACAGTTCTACATGTTCTAAGTGAATAAAATTATGAACTAAGTCTTAGAAGTTAGATGCATGATTTTTGTTATTAGTTGTTAGTAGCTTTGAACTAGCTGTCAGTAACTGCAAGTACTCTCAGATCTGTATTTAGTGACTTTTTCTTGTTTGGATATACATGTATCCGGCAACGTCTATTATGTTTTTGTTAGATGTATTTCTATTTGTATTCATCTGATGAGTTAAATAAGCCCTTTTCAACTGAATTTTTATAGTTAGTTGTTATGTAGTGCTGTTACAACTCTGTCCCAGGTGTAGGGTGAATACCCTTACATGTTTAACCCCACCACATTCTGTATATATGTGCCTCTCCGAAGTCAGGAGCCTGTAATTCAGTGGTTTTTTAGTGTGTTACATATATTCATTGTTCGTTAATTTTTTGTACATAAATAAGAACGTTAGTTTTCTTTTTTGAATTGTTTGACATTTGTCATTTCTGGGCCTTTTATAGCTGACTATGTGAAATGGCTTTGCTCATTATTGCTGGCCGTATGGTGACCTATAGTTGTTAATTTCTGGTCATTTGGTCTCTTGTGGAGAGTTGTCTCGTTGGCAATAATACAACTTCTTTTTTATAAACAAATATATATATTTAAATCTAATGTTCTGTTTCCCCTTATGAACCTCGTTTGAACTAAATTCTTGAAGGGAAAGACATTTTTTTTTTTGTATAAATGTCAACAGAATACAGAATTAACATGCATATGAACCAAATGTATAATTCAACACAGTAACACACTGAGAAAAACACCATACATTGACATTGTTAATATGCCTGATGCTATCTGTGATGAAACACGAAGGTCTAGTGAGCCTGTAAAAGTTAATACAAAATTCCTTGTTCATGGAGGGATAAAAGTTTTATCCTTTGAACTTTAGAAACAATCTCTATGACTCTAATCAGACCTGCATTTTAAACGTTTTTATTGAATGCATTTTCTTAATAGTTACACTAAGTGTGTATTTGTGTTCAGAAACTAATTATTGATTTAGCACTCAAAAAGTGCATTGAAATAGGCCTAGTTTTTTTTTAAAAAAGAAGACAAAATATTCCGGCAAAATGTTCACAAAATTAAATAAAACTTGTGATGGATGAAAACATACATTTGTAAAACATACATGAACAATAGAAATCCGTAGATGATTCGAAAAGGATCTGCATCCATCTCTTACTTGTCGTAACAATCGTCTCGGTTTCTGTAACTTTAAGACTTTCTGCAAGTGGCTGCAATATTTTCTCTGCTGTTGTCTCAAAATTTTGCCGTTGATGTTATTATCGTTATCACAAAAGCGCGTCAATGTGGAACATACAATTGCCTGTTGTAAAACGTTTATGTGATTTAATGTAGACATGACATTGTTTACAAACGTTATTTTTGCACTCGCACTGACATTTCAACAGTTCAACAGTTCAAACGTCTCCTGGATTGAACTTAGATCAAGGTATAGTACATTAAATATTTAAAAACTAAAAAAATTGTAGCATAGCTGATTTCAAACATATGATGTTCGCCAAAGTAGAAGAATACGCGTTACAAAGTGGAGAACCCCTGGGGTTCCGGGGGTTGGAACACCAAATTATTTTGGACGTTCAATGCATTTGGGACATTTAGTTGGGACCCCCTTTTTCAATTTATCTCGAATGTTTGAAACCCTCTTTAAAAAAAATTGGTGGATCAGTCTCTGACTACAGAACTTTCTGTAAATGTCAAAATTATTGCCATACAACGTTTGGTCAAAGACTAATGGAGACGCTATAAAATCGTGGGTTGTTTAGGATATTCATATTATTATTTGCTTACCAAACCATATTAAATAGATTATAGTACTAATATTTGATATTTGAGAATGATTAACCTGAATATTTCTGAACATATGATTGGATAAAGGAGGTGGGGTACACCCATCGGCGTATCAAGGGGAAGGGGTCCGAAGGTTTGACCCCCCTTTTTAACAATAAATGCATAAATTGAAAAGGGAAATTTATTTGGGAACCCTATCTCCAGATTTGGAACCACCTTTTAAAAATGTTGACTCGATTTTTTTTATACCGATACTTCATTTTATTTGGGAAACATTTTGATATATAACTCCATCATTTTCCAAGGTTCCTTTATTATACAAAATTATGTCATCTCTCCACATTGACTGCTGTGTGTAGGGGTTGTTGTATATAATAAATTTGTGTTTATTTAATTTTTTTTTCTATAAGTGATCTCGTTTGAAATGTTTTTACACTAACATTTTTGTTACTTCGGTTTTTTTTTAATATTTTTGTTAGCTTACTTTATGATCTGGGCAATGCTATATATGGGTTTCTCTCATTGTGCATTTGTTGTGGTAACTTCTCATTTTGCAATCTAATTAAAATATAGATCTCCGATTTCGTTATACTATCAGTGATGCATTTATATAAATTATATATAAGAAGATGTGGTATAAGTGCCAATGAGAAAAGTCTCCTGTTCATATAAGTCTCAATTTGTAAAAGTAAACCATTACAGGTCAAAGTACGGTCTTCAACACCATGTCTTTGTTCACACTACACAGTATGCTATAAAGGGCCCCAAATATGACTAGTGTAAAACCATTCAAACGGGAAAACCAATGGTCTATGGATATAGGAAAATGTGGTATGAGTCAGAGTGCCAATGAGACAACTCTCCATCCAAGTAACAATTTATAAAAGTAAACAATTATGGTCAAGGTACGGCCTTCAACAAGGAGCCTTGGCTCACAACGAACAGCAAGCTTTAAAGGACTCCAAAAATTACTAGTGTAAACTATTCAAACTATTCAACGGTCTAATCTATACAAAAACGAGAAACACTTATAAACCACATAAACAGACGACAACTACTGAATCCCCAAAACATTACTAGTGTGAAACCATTCAAACAGAAAAACCAAAGGTCTATTAAATCTTTATGAAAACGAGAAACGAGAAACACTTATGTACCACATCAATAACGACAACTACTGACTTAGGACAATAACTTTTTTTTTTTATTGTTACACATCCCCAAAAAGTGTCCGATAATTTTAGAATGTGTCCAGTCAAAAACGCCAGAATATTTCAAAATTTATATACCCCCAATAATACTCTGTTAAGTAAAAAACGTTTACCGCAATTCAATATTAATGCTGTGGGATAGTCTGTGCGAACTGTTTTAGGGTTTGTCTGACCAAAAGAGAAGTTTGAACTTTTCTACTACATATTCAACCAAATAATCTTAAAAATTCTGTCCGACCGAATGTTTTTGTGTCTGAAATTTTGTCGGTCAGACAGAGTGTGTGATACACTGCAGCGGGGATACGATAGAACCTGTATTGTTCGGTTGGATAATAAAAAAAAAATCGAAGCAGCTTCCCAAAAAAATCTGGAGAAAAGGTTTAGTAATCCGTATAGACATACGTCCAAGATATGCTACACTGTGCACACTTACTTCTACTTGTAGACCCCTGGTTTATATAAAAAAAAATGCACAACAAAAAGTCATTTTTATTTGAAGCGGTTTTATGATCTTTTTTTATCAATATGATTATTATTATAATAAAGTTCAGACAGAGGTACTTCACAATGAAGAAAACTAATACATTTTATATTGTATTTTTTCCCCGGTGCTTCACTGTATGTCATTTATAAGCATTAGTTTGTTCAAAATAGGTTATTCATAACAAGCATAACTACAGGCTAAGTTTACAACACATAATTAACTATGGATTGCTTCATGTCCAGTGGCAAATATGTCATGCGTATTTAGAAAAAAAACCTCATACACATTGCATTTAATAAGTTTTGTAAAGTATAAATCATGGTTTAATAGTAAGTAAATTCTTTTGTTCTAATATTATCCGGTGATGCCTAAATGGTTTTTAAAAAATGTATGTCAATGAGGGTATTGCACGACCGGCTTCCCGCAGAAGTGGTTTCTGTGCTTTAAAAAGACACAGTTAGACGTTGATAAACAGAATACATTTTGGCGCCCGTGCAATTTGACATGTTTATCAGATCATTGACGTCACATGGACACGTGTTGGGGGAATCGGACACGTTTCTGAGTGCTACATATGTACGTTAAATTGAATTTCCACTTCAATCTATTAAACATTAATGTACTTTTGTATTTATAAAGTAATGAGTATATATTTAAATGTCTTTTTGTCGTTGTTTCACGATTCTGATTATAAAGAGCACATAATGAAATTTATGGTTAAAGCTATACGTGCATGAAATACTTGCCACTGGCAAACACCAATACTCTGATGATGATGAATTGAATTATCATATTTTCTTCTTTTTTTTAATTTAGCAAAACATTTCAACTGTGATTGATTATATATACATGTAGTATCAGAAGTCCAGTCCATTACTAGACTTCTGGTAGTATATAAAGTAATAAGTACATTTTGATGACCATTCCCTTCCAAAATTGTGCATTCTTTTTATTTTTACATAACACAGAAATGAGAAAACATAAGAAAGTTTATAATAGCCTTGATAAAGTCGATTTATTTTCTTTCCTCAGAATGATTAACAGCAATGGAGACAGGAGCAGAAATGGAACTGTTCGATGTGAAAATTGAAGACCTATAAACAAAATGATGTATCAATATGGCACTCATTAGAAAGAAAAAAAAACATTTAATCATGAACCATTGAGTCCTGAGTTTCGTACAAGTACCAAAACATTAAAGATGGATGCTTATAATGAGTGCATATTAGAACTTAAGTGTCCTCTTGAATTACCACTGTACATGTAGCAAGACACATCATATGCGGGACTGAATTGAGGAAAAGAGCCAGGAAACTGACATTTTTACGAAGCATTCCAAAGAAAAGATAGCAAAGGGAGAGAGCAATGCAACTTGATACATGCAAAATTAATTGTTTCTTTGATTGTTTTATTTATGAACTTTAAAGGGGCATGAAAATGATAGAGATTTTTGTCACAAACTTCACATGTTTGTATAACATTGAATGTTTTATTATATATTAAAAAATGGTTATGGTAAATTAAAGAAATTCCAGTTATGATTAAAAATAAGGTAAACGAGACATTGTTTTGTGTTAACTATAATACATTGCCTAACATAGTAATGTATGACTGCATTAATTACAACATGTTTTAAGCAATTATAGCAAAATACCAAAAATGAACAGTATTCTAATCTTGTTTGATATATGTATAAATTGTGTGCTATTATACACATTGATATTGTAAAATATCAGCCTCGCACCACAGTGTGAATCTCTCTGATGTCGTGTGCGTATTCTTTTTCTGTACACAGAAAGACAGTCACAATCAAAATCAAGTGGTAACAAAGAATTACAAAACTAAAGGGAGAATTGTATTTAGAACAACACTTTGAAAAATACACAAAAAAAACAACACGAACTCCATCAAAAACCGGGAATGAATTCAGGTGCTCCTATAGGGTAAAATGCGATAAACTGCTTATCTTGCTTCTTTTCTGTTGTTTTTCCCTTCACTTCAATAGTTTTTCGATAGACGAAAGTTAGCTTGATAATTTTCCTTGGTCATGTTCACGTCGCTAAAAAAATCTGCTCAGTAGGGTGATATAGTCGAAGAGAAAAACGTAACCAGATAAAAAAGGATAATAGTAATATTGCCACAGAATTATCAAAATTATATTTGGATACAAATTGTACTGAGATGCATATTGTAAAAATTTCTCTAATGATAGACCAACACTGAATCAGAGATGTCTACACAAGATAAAAATATGTCACAATTATCATGTACCATACTACACTTACCTAGATATATAAGTTTTTGCAGTTCCAAATATTTTTTGAAACAATACACATTCAAATTTAAAAAATTAACCACATCAAATCGACTGCTGCAAATATACTTAAGGAAACAACTATTTTTCACATGGATATCATAAGGTGCGCATTAAAAAGTAAGTTATTACTAAAACAGTGAATGAAAAATATCAACTTAATAATAGAATTAAAAAAATTGGTATACTTACAGTACAAAATTAGTACTGAAACATTACTGACGAAATCAGTACTGTAACAGTACTGACGAAATCAGAACTGAATCAGTACTGACGAAATCAGCACTGAAACAGTACTGTCAAAATCAGTACTGACAAAAACAGAACTGAAACAGTACTGTCAAAATCAGTACTGAAACAGTACTGACGAAATCAGTCCTGAAACAGTACTGTTAAAATCAGTACTGAAACAGTACTGTCAAAATTAGTACTGAAACAGTACTGTCAAAATTAGTACTGAAACAGTGCTGTCAAAATCAGTACTGAAACAGTACTGTCAAAATCAGTACTGAAAAAACAAAAAGTATAACATTACACGTTTTCTGTCTTGCCGAACAGTACTGATATATACGAGGGTAGAAATGTACCAAAAAAAACGTGAGTAAATTCTTGGTAGTGTATATATATAAACAAGAAAACAAAATTGACATCAAAATGTAGAGGAATCAAATTTATGAACAGACTTTTGATGCATATTTGCTTCTATTGAACATAATTTGGATAGTTATTTTTTCTGTTTTTTAGTCGGGTTGTTGTCTCCTTGCCACATTTCCTATTTCTATTCGGTTAACTGTTTCCACAATGACGTAATGACAGTAATATAGTTAAATTCTTGATAATTGCTATTACAATTGTTTAATAAAGTTTTGATAAGATGACGGCTCACACTTTTAGAATAACTTGTTGCTGATAGAATACTTTTTGTTCATCGTATTTTTGTTTCTCAAATAAATTTTGTAAAACTGATCCGCGCATTTTGATGCATGCGTTTTTATCAATCGTTTTTTATATATGTATCTTACATTAATTTGTAGGATCCTTTACTATAGATAATTTAGCTGATCTGTAACAATAACATCTTCATGCCTTATATATCATGTACTGCAGTACGCCGCTAGATTAAAACTGACGTGGAAAGGTAACACACGGCCAGCGAAAGCTCTTTTTTTAAGAGCCCAGGTGGTCGTGTGGTCTAACGGGACGGCTGCAGTGCAGGCGATTTGGTGTCACGATATCACAGAAGCATGGGTTCGAATCCCGGCGAGGGAAGAACCAAAAATTTGCGAAAGCAAATTTACAGATCTAACATTGTTGGGTTGATGTTTAGACGAGTTGTATATACATTATGTACACAGCCATGTATCACCATCATTGATGGAGATCCGATGGATACATCTGTTGTAGGGTTGTCACTGACTCAGACGTACTTATAAATATAATTATTTTCTGTGACTGTATCTTACATTAATTTGTAGGATCCTTTACTATAGATAATTTAGCTGATCTGTAACAATAACATCTTCATGCCTTATATATCATGTACTGCAGTACGCCGCTAGATTAAAACTGACGTGGAAAGGTAACACACGGCCAGCGAAAGCTCTTTTTTTAAGAGCCCAGGTGGTCGTGTGGTCTAGCGGGACGGCTGCAGTGCAGGCGATTTGGTGTCACGATATCACAGAAGCATGGGTTCGAATCCCGGCGAGGGAAGAACCAAAAATTTGCGAAAGCAAATTTACAGATCTAACATTGTTGGGTTGATGTTTAGACGAGTTGTATATATATATATATATATATATATATATATATATATATATATATAATTAGATGTGTCAAAGAGACATCAACCCGAGTAAAATAACAGCTGAAGGCCACACATTAGTCTTCAAAACATTGAGAAAATCCCGCACCCGAAGTCGCACTTAAGCTGAACCCTTAACAAATGGGGCCAGCAATGGAAGCAATCATCTACCTGGCAAACTATCTACCCTTCAGAGACAAAAAGCATGACGACTAAGCTTAGAGCCAAAGACAAGAAGTTTGGTCATATAGGTAGCAACAAACTTTTGGAAGATTTAAATTACTTTTACAAATCTTAGTGTTTTAAATCTTTCTCTGTTTTATAAGTGGAAAACATATGTTATCAAATAGTTCTTTCTAGGTGTTTTGGCTTTGATTTGATTTTGTCGCACTTCGGTGTTCCTGTCAATCCTTTCTGTTACTTTCACTTTTATACATGATGTGTATTCATTGGTTTTGGTTGTGTAAACCGGGTTTGTTTTTTCTCAATCGATTTATCACTTCAAAACACCGCTATACTATACATGCATTTATTCATTGGCATTTCAAATCATATTCGAAAATATATCAAATTGATACAAGAGAAAAACATACATTTACACGCACTAAATATACTTTGATATGAACATTTGTTTTTACATCACCAATTCGAGGTATGTATCAAGTTGGCTAGAAAATAATGATATTGTTCAATGTAGCGAGTTACACCCATCGTGTAACAAGATTATATTATTTTAAAAGCGATATAGAGTTATCATTATATACTCAAACAAATACATATATCATACAGTATTTGTTTCAATCAGTATTTGTCATAAACATCTCAGATTGGTAAAGTCGCTGACAGAAAAAAACTGATGGTATAAATATACGAGTCCAATATTTTATATCTACGTTGTGTTTAGTGACTTTGGTTGTCTATTAGTCTATTATTTTTTTACCTTTAACAATAGGTATTGTCTGACTATGTTTGACATGTGAGTTTGAATGTCCCTCTGGTATTTTCCGCCTCTCTTTTCATAACGGGAAAACAGGATCTAATTAAAAGACTGGCAATAAAATATTTTCATTTCAATTGAAGTGTTTATTGCAAACACTGTCATTTGTATCAGATGTGAACACGTGGGAACACGCGATGACATATACAGCATCCATTTAAAAGGTTAACAACTGTGCCATTTCACTTTGGCATGTGAACTGATATATATATATATATAAAGGTTTAACGTATAAAATAAGCTTAATCTAGCGTATGATTTTTTGAAAAGCCTATAATGTACTTTATTATGTGTGTTGAAAAAACATTAGAAAAGGCCACCTCTAAAAGAGGGGGCGAAAGGTAACAGAGCAACTTTCAAACCCATCAATTGAAAATAAACTGACAACGCCATTTGTTACGTCTTTTAACTTGTTCTGATCAGTCAAGGCAATATAATAACTTCTTCTCCACAACTTTATAAATGGATAATATTCTTGATGTGAAAGTAGCTTTCAAAATTAGTGAAACATTCATATAACCAATTAATTATCAGATATATCAAAAATTCATATTAGACATATTCATTATACCAATGAAATTAAAATTCACAAGTTTATCATACTTCATTACTAAAACAACAATAGCTTTATTTAATGATTTGATCAAATGACATAGAAATGTTAACAATGTACTGCATATATAAAAGTTTGTAGCAAATTACAGTTCCGTTCACGTTTTCACATTTAGACGTCTGATCCATACCATCATTAATTGATTATAACATTCTTTGGGAGACAAGTCTGCTGGACATCTAAAACCTGTATGTCTCTTGTCGATGGAAGGATAACTTGTATCACCTATAATTATAAAAATATTCTCATAACAATAATTACGTCAATATTCCTACTTGTTTACTAGCTTGGTAAATGTATTAAGTTCTAGCTATTAATATAATTTATAAATAAAAATCAAAATTATTGTAATGCTATGTCATTCATTTTCATTAATTTACGCACAAAAAAAAATGCATGTTTTATCTGTTACACAGAAACGTCCTCATAATTTTTCATAAAAATAGATTCATGTCCCATTGATAGCTGTGTCGTTTGCTGCAACACGTCTTGGGAACTATGAAGCCATCAAACTAGGTATAACCTACCATTTTCTTCCTAAAATGTCTTATACCAAGTCAGGAATACGCAGTTGATTTCTAATAGTTTAATTCTGTGAATGTTGCATTGTCGTTTTTTTTTTTTTTTTTTTTTTTTTGTTGCACTTCAGTTTTCTGTTGTTTCGTTGTTTTCCTCTGATGTTGATGTGTTTCCCTCGGTTTAAGTTTGTGACCCGGATTTGTTTTCTTTCAATTGTTTTATTACTTTTAAACCGCGGTATACTACTGTTGCCTTTTTTATTGCACATTTATCAAGCGAATTGATAAAATTTTATAATCTTACAACCAAATGCTACCAAAAAGGATTAATTTAATGTTTGGAGTATCGTCGATCGCCGTTTGCAATAGTATAATAGAAAAAGGGTTCATTTTTCAAGTTTCCCTAATCAAAATGTGAAGACAAACAAAACATTTTAGCGTGTGATAAATTTTCTTGCAAACCCTGCGCATTTGGTAATTTTAAAAGATTAACTACTACCTAAAACCTATGCTATCTGTGCAAACAACATGTGCTTCGTAACGTTCTGTAGTAATTAGTATCTTAATATTCTTTGAATAAGAAGCTGGAACATTTCCAAAGTATACGAATATAAAATTTGCATATATTAAATATCCTTACCTTTGGTATCTTTTATATCTAATAAAGAATCAAAAAGTCTGCTTTGGCACTGCATAAATGTTAAAGAAATAATAATCGAGTAGAATGTTACAGCAAATAATTGCCTCATTTCAGGTCAAAATTAGATATGATGACAATAACATATAATTCATTTCATTGAACAGGTATTTTATAGTTTTCTTAAGTGTCGAGGCGTTGACGCAAATAAATAGAGGTGATAATTCTCGCACTCTAATTTCAATTAAAACACGTTTTATACATCATAACATTAACTTATTTGTGTATGCGTGAAATGAAAAAAACAAGTGAAATTCAATCTACAATATAGGATTAAACACTTCATCGTACTATGACTGTAATCAACCTCTCACATGTAAGCAAAAAGGTTAATAACCAAATAAAACCAATTGAAACTAGAAAATACACAAGGTCTTCAAAAATAAATAAGTGAATAAAAGGTTGTCCACATTCTATATCTTAAAATGTCCATTAGTTCTGGCCAAAAACTCTAGATAACAAATGTACTTCAAATCTCCATTGCAGTGACTGGTTACTTTCCGTGGTTGAAAATGAAAATAACACCAAGTTTTATCAACTAAGATCGGACCATTTACAATGTTGTAGAGTCTATATAGTTTGAACAATAAATGTATCACTGGTATCAGGTGCACTTTTCTACACCAGGAACGAGTATCGTTTAAAAAGACTTAGTAATGACGAATCAAACATTTTTAAAAAGACTTACTAAAGTACGAAGTTGAAAAGTCCAAAAGATTTTTCCAAAACAGTTTACAAATTGTTTATATAAATAAGACCGTTAGTTTTCTCGTTTGAATGGGGACCTTTTATAGCTGAATATGAGGTATGTACTTTGCTCATTGTTGAAGGTCGTACGGTGACCTATAAGTGTTAATGTCTGTATCATTTTGGTCTTTGGTCTCTTGTGGACAGTTGCCTCATTGGCAATCATACCACATCTTCTATTTTCATACAAATGTATGTAATAAAATTGAGAATGGAAATGGGCAATGTGCCAAAGAGGCAACAATCCGACCATAGAGCAGACAACAGCAGAAGGTCACCAACAGGTCTTCAATGCAACGAGAATTCCTAGGGAAGAATTTGGAAAAATTCTCAGTTTTGTTTAAAGTTATTGTATAATTATGATCTTATCAAAGACAATTAATCTCTTCTTCTCAGCTGGTGATAGGATATTCGATTGAGAACATGTTTTAAATTTGGGTTGACTGTTGACGATTTTTTAGTTAATTTGTATTTGAAATATGCCTTTAAAAGATAATTGTATTTTTTTGGAAACTATGACCACCCAAGAACCCTGATTTAGACTCGCTAAGAGGTAAATATGTTAAAAGTAAAATCACGAAAATACAAAAAAAAAAATAAAAAATGAAAGTCCCATTTCCCCTTTCAAATGGCGAAATCAAAAGCTCAAACACATCAAACGAGTGGAAATTCAAATTTAACAAAACAGGGAAAACACTTAACTCTTAAATAACGGTGACATAGATAAAAAAAAAAAAAAAAAAAAAAAAAAAAAAGAAAGGATGATCTTGTTTTTGCATTTTATTTCATATTGAGAAGAAAACATGCACACATCAAATATTCCGATGATTTTCGCACATTAAACTGCTGTCCAATTGTAATGTATAACATGGACGTCATTTTCTCCTCACCCTATCAGATGTTATGACCGTTATGGAATAACCGTTTCACAAATGATATCGGATATGTTCCTTACGTCGTAACTACAATCCCCTTCCCTTTCATGAATGTGACCTTCCGAACTAGATTATTTACCGGAGTTGTTATCACATAAACAAAACGATGGGTACCACATGTGGAGCAGGATCTGCTTACCCTTCCAGAGCACCTGAGATCAGGTTGGGTTCGTGTTGCTTATTCTTTATTTTTCTATGTTGTGTCATGTGTACTATTGTTTGTCTTTTTGTCTTTTTCAGTTTTAGTCATGGCGTTGTCAGTCTATTTTCGATTTATGAGTTTCCTCTAATTCTAATTCAACAGCATATTTTTACTGAAAGAGTAGTTTCCCTCGAACTAGATAAAATTGAGAATGGAAATGGGAAGTATGCAAAAGAGACAGCAGCCCGACCAAAGAGCACACAACAACCGAAGGCAACCAATGGGTCATTAACGCAACAAGAAAATCCCGCACCCGCAGGTGATTCTCAGATGGCCCCTAAATAAAATTCCATACTAATTTTGTGAAAATAGATTATAATTTAATACGCCAGACGCGCGTTTCGTCTACATAAGACTCATCAGTGACGTCATATCAAAATCTATACTATTAAACGAGAAGACCTCATTTTTTGTGTCACTTCTCTTCCTCTCACAATAAATTAGTCATCATGCATCTGTGTCATATAGGTACCATGCACAGTCGCATTTGTCATCCTTTCTTATGACTATTCAGTTTGTGTTATTTGAGGAGAAAAACGAAAATAAAGGTGTCCGAATATTGTTTCCGTTATCAAACCGACTTTAATGTCACACATGACTTCCGGATTAAACATTGAGAACCAATCGAATGATAAATAACAAAAATGAAAAATAAATAAGCCAATCAGAGCGTTGTCCATATCTTGGTTTTTCATAGAACCACTAATTTATACCTCGATTTTAACTTACACATAATTTCAATAAGTACTCGGACGGGGAAAGGACAATTATTTTCGCGTATATCTGCATGTATACTGTGATCAATATACTACTATAATATATAGACTAAGAGACTCTCTATATAATATAGCAGTGAGTTTCCGTCATCAAAGCAACTTTTAAGTCAGACATGACTACCGGTTTTAACATCGAGAACCAATCGTATGATAGATAACAAAAATGATAAATAAATAAGCCAATCAGAGCGTTGTTCTTTTCGTGGTTTTAAGATCGTAAGAACCACTACTATTGTACCTCGGTTTTAACTTACAGATAATTTTCATAAGTTCTCGGACGGGGACAGGACAATTATTTTCGCGTTTATCTGCATGTATACTATAAAAAATATACTACTATAATATATAGAGACTCTCTATATAATATAGCAGTGATGGCCATGGAGAAGACACTTTGAATTGATAGTTAGAATTGGAAATTAAAAACACTTTAATATTTATAATATAGTATACGTTAACGCGAAAATAACAGAATTTAACAGAAACTTTGAAAACAAGGGAGCTTAAACTGTTTCCATGTACCTTCCATTGTTTCAGGCTGAAATTCCCCAGACACAAAATCTCACAAGCTCTAAATGCCCGCGATTTCGCTGGTGTGTTCTAGTATTTATAAAGCAAAACAAGTACAAGGTTGAAGACCATATTGAGGATCCAAAATTCTAAAAAGTTGTGCCGAATACGGATAAGGTAATCTAAAAAATCTAAGTTTTGTTAACAGGAAATTTATAAAATTGACCACACTATTAATATTCATGTCAACACCGACGTGTTGACTACTGGCCTTGTGATACCCTCGGGGACGAAACGTTGCAAAATATCTTATCTTATACAGTGATGAAATTCTGTCACTCAATAACCTACATTTCAGTGGTTGTTTACATTACTTATCATTCGCTCACAATGGTATTACCACCCGTATATTCAGCTCTTGTGAGTTGACATGACACATCATTAATAATTTGATTTGTCGTTACAATTAACAGTTGAGAAATTTGAATAATTTGAAACACTAAGCTTGTGTATGCAAGGTAGATATTTTTCTTTCACATAAACTTCGTATTTGGTTTGGTCCATGTTGCCAATTCGTCTCCGAGGGTATCACCAGACCAGTAATCAGCACCTTAGTATCAATTACATGGTAATTTTCAAAAATTTACTTATTGCATTGTATGAATTATTCGCATCAATGATGAGTCTTTTGTAAACGTAACGTGTGTCTGGCGCGAAATCAAAATTTCAATCCTGGTATCTGATGAGTTTATGTACCGTCTCAAACTCATCATTTCATTAAAAAAAAAAAAAAATACAATCAAAATAAAACAATTGAGTAACACGATTGATATTCTAAAAGAGAGAAGTTAAGGTGCGCCAATGTAGTAGGGTTGCCAATTACATTTACTGATATCACGTGTCCTGATAAAGTTACTCCCATTGGCTGATACTCAACCCGCAGCGGTATTGACCTAGTGGGTGTTAAGATCATGATATCTGCAAGAACAATACGTGTCTTTATTAAACCTGTTAAACCCACCAATACTAGAAATTGATGCTAATATAAGATCCTAACATATATATTATATAATGATAAATCACTTAACTATTCATTGTATTCATTGTATTCGACCTACAATTTTAAACGGAGGAAATGGAACCTCACGAAAAGTAATACAATCATCGGGTTTAAATGAAAAAACAGTCACCCTTTATTTAAAAGAGAGCTGAAATTAGAAAAGGCATGGGTTTAATGTTGCAACTACAATGAAAAATATTATTTTATTACGTTGGTATCAAAAGAGGATGGTTGCAGCAATAGATAAATAGAAGGTATAATCAGGGAATGGTTATTTACCAGTTGCCTGTCTAACGTCTAACATGAAGATTTGTTTAGTTGCACTCTTCATTATTTTGTTTCAAGGAATTAATGCCGAAAATGAAGCAATGCCTCATTTATGGTAAAGAGAGCATGGGGACCAACATTACCGTGTCGTTACTATGGAGAATAGTATTTTATTCCAATTGGGCTAACAAGATTCTGCTACAAACACCCGAAATGTTATTGTGTTGTGAGAAGACTCGGTAGATGAATGGTGAAATTCTGAGCCAAAGAAATTTTTCGTATACCATAGATAGCAACAGATGGAAAAGAAATTGACATTAATATCAGGAGGATTCTAATTTATGGACAGACTAATGGTGCATATTTGTTTCCATTGTGAACATTAAACGGTTTCCAAAATTATGTTGGTTAACGATTGACATAGCGTCCAATACATAGTTAACATAACATAGTAGGCAGACCGTGGGCCTTCTTTTTAAGTTGCACCCTGGAATCAACACTGTAATAGCACCACCTGTTAGCATACGGACTATTAAAAGAATGTACTATTGTGTATGGTCCACCACCAGAATGACAATGTATATAAGTAAAACTTGATGTATTGAACAGTATTAGTAATAAATATTTCATTTTGAACTTTCACGTGTGTTTCTTCCAGACAATTACGGTTAATATAATGCTGTTGATGATGAAAAGATCCATGAACATAACCATAAATTAAATTAACCATTATACATCAACATACAAATTGCTGCATATTACTTGGTAAAATATATCATAAAACAGCATCTTGGATTAACATCTATTTCTTTTCAATGGGAAATTAACAATTATAGTTTCCTGAGAAAACCTACACCAGTATCGCGCTATTGTGGCCATATAAACAGTTGTCCATAATAAGGTATAAAAGCTCAACATTTTTATATGAAAGAGAAGCTTTATGAGGTATCGATTTGTCTTTGTACTCATTTGTCTTGATGCAAAACTGTCTTCTTGAGTGCCGATATGTCATGCACGGCAGTCAAATTGCCCTTGTGCCGATTTTTCTCGGTGCAAATATACTTTAGTTTGTCCATGGCATGTCGCAGTTCGTGCACAGTTAGAATGATACGAAAAAAAAACTCTATTTATTTTTAGAGATGATCAATTTGTTTTCTTAGAATGGAGCCTGTATCGCTCACCAAGGCATTTGTGCTTATTCAACTATAGACACTATGTAACATTTTGGACTGGAGTATAACTCATGACAAAAATCTGTTTTTGTTGATCCTGTATCAATTATAAATATTTCTCTACACAGTTAAGTCGGCCTCATATCTTGACTTTCATCTAGAAATTGACAATAAGGGTCGATTGAAAACAAAACTTTACGACAAAAGAGATGATTTCAGCTTTCCAATTGTGAACTTTCCATTTCTAAGTAGCAACATTCCAGAAGCACCTGCACACAGGATATATATCTCCCACTTAATACGATATTCCCGTGCTTGCATTTCCTATTTTCTTGAAAGAGGGTTGTTGCTCACAAGGAAGCTATAAAATCAAGAATTCCAAATGGTGAAGTTGAAATCATCTCTTTTGTCGTAAAGTTTTGTTTTCAATCGACCCTCATTGTCAATGTCTAGATGAAAGTCGTAACTGCTTACACCTTCAATACTAAAGCGTTTTAATAATAGTTTCCAATAACTACACACTGATTCACCGCTACAAAATGTGCCGTGCCACATGCACCTACCATTAGACTTTACAAACAGGAAGTACTGTTTAAGAACTGGTTGAACTGGGTCACTCTTTATATAAATCAAACTAGAAACGGAGAAAACTCAATTTTGAGGAACAAAACATCAAACTTTAAAGAAGACGTGACACGATTTTAGTTTTTTTGGTATGAAATTTTAAAAAAAATAATTTTAAAACATGATTTGAACAATTTTGCTGGTTTAAACCTGACCACTCTGCATTTTTTGGGTACATAAATCCAGCGATTGTGATTATAAATGATTTTCTAATTGGATAAAAGCTGGCAAAATGTCTCAAACTGGACGATGTTGAAACACCTCATCAATTTGGGCCATGGTCTGTGGAAAATAAAAAGAAAAGAATATTTATTAAATTTTCATGCGAAAAGAACGACGATTTGTTTTTTACAATACCGATTGGATTGTTACCATAGATAGGGTTTGTCTGATGAATAAATTTAATAAACGGATGAAATAACTGATAATCAAATTGTTTTTGTTGTTATCTCTATTACGGTAATGTTATAATTATGAGTATGCGCCAGAAGCAGGAATAAGAAAAACGTAAAAGTCTAATAAGGCGTTCAGAACGGGTACGTATTGTTTTGTTTTTGTTTTTGTTTTTTGTTTGTTTTTTTTTTTGGATATAAACTATCACCAAAAGTTATGTTTATAAGACTTACAATATTTTTGGTTGGAAAACATACATCCCGTCAATGATTTGTATAGTGACAAATCATTTATCACACATTTTTTTCTACAGTAGGATATTCAATTAACAATTTTATTACTTTTTCCCTTATATATATAAACAATTTCATTCAATATTGTATTTACGTCTTTACCTTTTGTATAAAATTGAACAATGCAAAACATTTATTGGAGGCTGTTGTTTTAGAAATGTTATTTTGAAACTGATAGCCTTCTTGACCAAGTAAAAGGTAACAAGGCACCTGTATTGTGATATAGTCACGTTTTGAATATTTTGAATACATTGTTAAATAACCCGCTACGCGCGTTATTCAGTGTGCACCAAATTTTTTATGTTATTTCTTCATAGACAGAAAAAATATTACAGTCATTCCTTAAATAAATCTAACTTTCAATTGAGGGAATTACACAAAGTAAATAAGTTAGTTTGTCTTGTTAAAATTGTTTCACATTTTCATGTTGAAAACATTTATAGCCAAATATAAGGCATAGGGTTTTCTCATTGTTGAAAACCGTATCACTATGGTCATACCAAATAATTCGTTCAAACGACACTTTCTTCATTTATTATTAAGTTTCCATTTTAAAAGAAATGTTTTTCATCATCCGTATCTTTTCCAACTAGATAGTTGTCAATACCTAAATTAGTTGATCAATATAAAAAGAGATTTTAATTCACATTCTCGTATCAATTCTATGTTTGTTTCTTATGCTTTTATCTCATGATTTCTTATGAAGTTATACAAGTGTAAGAACACAGGAATATTACTTTTCCATCTCAAAAAGTCAATTAAAAAAAATCTTTTATAAACCTTTTATATCTGCATATTCTTAAAGGGGCACTAGCCGTCAAATTCATGGTCACCGATTTGACTCAAATTCTCATATTTGATTTATAACAATGTAAAACATTTATCCAAATTATCAAAAGTCTAAAATAAACAGTTTACAGAGCATGAGGTAGATAATATATAGGTTCGTTTCGTGTGTATTTAGTTCAGACGCCATCTAATTAACTATCGATTTGACCTCAGATGACCATATAAGCGATGTAAACATAAATAAAGATATGAATAGATTAAACCAACACGTTCAATTGGATTTTTATAGGTCTGTTTGATTTTATTTTATAGATTAAAAATAGATGTTTCTCATTGGTTTTAACCGTATAAGAATGGTTTTACGTGCATCAAATTAGTAATCAAATGATTTACCGTAGTTTCATTTTCATTGTTGACATTCTTTTTCTTTAAATAACCAGTACACGTACAATGCATGCGTTGTCAATCTCTAGCGAGGGGTTAAATTGAAGTTCACATGAGTACGGATTTAAAGAGGTCGACTCATTCACTTGCAAATGAATAACTAATTATCAATGTTTCTGAGCGTAATTTGACAAAATTGAACCTTTTTGGCTGAAAAAAAGTGAATTGTTATTTCACTATTTCACTTTCATTATTGATTGAACAAAAAAAATCAAACTTTAGATTTTTTATATATCTCGTAGCTAGTGCCCCTTTAAAAGCAATAAATCTAAGATCTATATGCAAGTTGTCTATAACTAGATATTAACACTGGTTAGGGTATTTCACCTGTACCCTCGTCGAAACGAACATTTATGATGTACAAACAGAGCTTGTGAAGTGATATTGCGTAATGTTTATATCTTAACGATCCCCCATGTGGCGTGACACCTGAAGCTTGCAACTTCAAACGATACCTGAAATTGCGAAACTTTATTACCTGTTCCGTAAACCTGTGACCTACGATGAACTCATGGCATGGCACCCAAATCTATTCTTTATGAAAGTGAGCGGAAAGAAGTGTAAGTCCGCGTGCTTACATGCACATTAGTGTATTGAGGAAGAAGGTGGCGTTGGTCTCACAAAGTATCGTTAAAACATCATGTACATTATTTGTTTGTAAAATAGAAAATAATAGTTGTCACAGAATTTTGTACTTTACAAATGAGACTACTTGGTATAATTAGTAATACGAAATTATATTTAAATGATTATATTTTCTTAAATGCAGCATTTGATTTGGAATTGACCATGTTAATAGTAATCAAAGGTACCAGGATTAAAATGTAATACGCCATACGCGCGTTTCGTCTACATAAGACTCATCAGTGACGCTCAGATAAAAAATTTAAAAAGCCAAAAAAGTACAAAGTTGAAGAGCATTGATCCTGTTTATGGTAATGACATAATATTGACGTCTGTCTATACTATTGGCATTTGTAATGTTAAGTTATTTATTAAAGATGTTTTACTGGATAAAGAGAGATAATCCAAGTTTAGCCAAGTTACATCGTATCAATCTTTACAAATGAAGTACTCGTCCAAGTCAATTTAGTTTGATATCAAATTGAAAGTATTTTTACAGTTTAATTGCATTCAACAACAAAAAGCAAACACTTTATGTTGTCTGCTCTATGGTAGGGTTGTTGTCTCTTTGGCACATTCCCTATTTCCATTCTCAATTTTAAATTTTACTTTATTATAAACTGATGACTAAACATCACAAACCCCTCTAAACACAGAAAGTAGCAATAAAACAAAAGTAACTGTTGAGTCATTTACTGACACTTATTGTCGGTTACTAAGTCTTAAAGAAAGATTTTATTGTATTTGTAGTATATAAGACCGTTGGGACACATGTGTTCAACATAGCCATCAACCTAAAAATTGTTATGTTTAAAAACATCATTTTTATAGCGGAATGTGAAATGGAGGGATACTACTATATTCAGTTTTACAGAGAAAGTCCTGTTTGACATTGGTCTAAGGACACCACCAAGAATGACTTACTGAAAATAGACTTGGATTTGTATTAACATAAGCAGCACCTGTCTGAAGCTCTCTGGTCAAACGGAAGCAATAATAGATTACCGATATTCGAATCTCATCAATTTTCTGACATCAGACTCGGACTTCTCTTGAACTGAATTTTAAATGTGCGTATTGTTATGCTTTTACTTTTCTACATTGGTTAGAGGTATAGGCGGAGAGTTGAGATCGCATAAATAGTTTAACACCGCCGCATGTTTCCGCCTGTCCTAAGTCAGGAGCCTCTGGCCTTCGTTAGCCTTGTATTATTTTAATTTTAGTTTCTTGTGTACAATTTGGAAACTAGTATGGCGTTCATTATCACTGAACTAGTATATATTTGTCTAGGGGCCAGCTTAAGGACGCCTCCGAGTGCGGGAATGTCTCGCTACATTCAAGACCTGTTGGTGACCTTCTGCTGTTGTTTTTTTCTATGGTCGGGTTGTTGTCTCTTTGACACATTCCCCATTTCCATTCTAAATTTTATTCAAAGAATATAAAGCAAGGTAGAAAGAACCCGGGGCTATTGCAATAATAATAAACTTGTATCGATATTGACCAGATGAGTGTTAACATTGGCGGATCCACGGGGTTCCGGGGTTTGGAACCGCCCTTTTTTTTTACCAATCAATACATTTGAATGTGGACATCTAGCTGGAACACCCCTTTTATCCTGGTTTGGAACCCCCCTCTCCTTTTTAAAATGGCTGGATCGGCCCCTGGTGTTAAGATCATGAATTATGCGAACACCATGAATGATTTTGTTACAGTTCGACCCTCAAATACCGGAAATTAGTGCTCAATAATATCATAGTGTATATGTTATTATCATATAACTTTTCATCTATTTCTATCTTTATCGCTGAACAACGGAAATAGAACCTCATAAACAGTAATACATTCAAAGGATTTGAAGAAAAAAAAACCCGTTTTGTATGATTGAGAGCTAAAATCATTAAACATAGGTGTATCATGGTACAACTACGACACAAACATTATTAAAATAAATAAGAGTTTGGTTTCACCAATAATAAATTAAAAGGTATAATCGGGGAGTAGTAATTTTCTTGCCTGTGTTGCAACCATGAAGATTATATTAGCTGTTTTCTTCATCGTTTTATTTAGTGGGCTCTACAACGCGGAAAACGAAGCCATTCATCTTCTTGTGGTAAAGAAGGCATGGGGATTTGAAGCAACATTACCTTGTCGATTTTATAGGAAATGGTACTTCATTCCCGTCGGACTAACTTATATCTGCTACAGACACCCTAAGTGTTATTGTGTAAAAAGACTCGATTGCTAAATTGTGCTGTTAAGCAAAACTTAACATAAATATATATAAATAAGAAAAAAAAAAAGATTGACATTTTTATCCACAGGACTATTTTTTATTGAGAGACTATTCGTACATATTTTCTTCTACGTGAACATTAATTGAATAAACGTGAACGGTTTCCACATGCATGTTTTGTGGCGGAAAACAGACTTAGATTTAGGATAGCAAAGTTAATGGAAAACAGCATGGAACAAACATTCATACTTTTAATGCAATTCATTTCATGGAGAATAATACATGGTAAAATATTCAAAACGAACTGTATAAACCCAAGCCACCCATATCAAACAGAGGGCCAAAGTCTTTTTCAAAACATAATCCAACAGGGTTTTGACATCCCACATCAGGGAGAATCACGTCGATTTTTTAAGTTTGAACCAGCGCTCCAACAGCACCATATTTGCATTTAGGCTCTTAATTGTGCGAGTGTGTATGGTCCGACACCGAAATAAACTATAGATAAATGTTTTATTGTTCTGATTCATGGTGTTGCTTAACTTTCGATATATATTTGTTCTACTTTCAACACTATTATTGTAAAAACTACCACCGAAAAGGAGCAGGCCAGACCTGCAATTTATACACTGAATGTTAATTCTTGCTGTACAGACATTTATTACATAAGTATTTTTGTTTCTTTTCTTTGTTGTACATGGATTGATATAATGTTTGTCAAATATTCATATAGAAGATATAGAATAATGTATGGTGAAATCCGTAGAACATGCTCTATCAAACAAGAAAAGCCAATATCAGCCAGATCGGCAAAGACCTAATAGTTGATATTGATCGGAGGTGATACAGCATATGATAGGAATTTCATCGTTTTAATCAATTTATCATATATTTAAACAGAGGACTTTGGTAATTCTAAACTGTAGTTTACTTTAATTACTAATTTATATAATAGTAAAATTCAATAGTTAATAAAGGTACCATGCGTATAATTTAATACGCCAGACGCACGTTTCGTCCACATAAGACTCATCGGTGACGCTCAGATCAAAATAGTTAGAAAGCCAAACAAGTATAAAGTTGAAAAGAAAATATGGAATTGAAATCACACATCGGGCAAACACAGAGCTGACTTTTCAAGTTGCACTCTATGACCAGCTCTGCATCTAGGCAATTTGAAGAATGTTCTAATGTACATGTGTACGGCTCATCACCATATGTAGTCAGTATTAGTCTCAAAGAATCATTGCAACATGTTTGCTCTTATAATATATTTATATGGTTCATATAGTACTGTTGATGTCTATTTAATGATTATATGTGAATTGAATTGAAAGTGGAAATAAAACGATGTGTTGTATGACATGTATTTGTTATTTTTTTCAGCCTTTGCTTTGGCTGACAATAAGTTATACAAAAATCAATGATATGTAAAAAAAAATATGTCTTTAAAAATGCACACACAGGATCGGGCAAGGGTGATCACACAATCAGATGTTGATAGTGTAGTTTTTTTTCCCAAATTAAGCAAAACTAAGTCCAATGTCAACAAATGTCATGAATGGTCGGGGTGAATTCAGTAAATAATGGCAACAGTACTATTCCGGTGTTAAAAAGCTCAGAAGTCAATTAAGGGGAAATTAATCCGGGTTGAATAATTCAACACGAGGGAAACAATAACAGGAAATTGTCCACATACATAAAAAATTATGACACATGTATTTGATAACAGCTGCCATATTCCTGACTACAGGACATTTTTAATAAGAGAAAACAATGGTGTTTTGAACATGGTTTTATGGCTAGCCAAATCTCTCGCTTAAATGACAATGTTTAAACAATATCGTTGAAATAGCAACAAAACAATGCGTGACAGAAATATAGCACAAACAATCACAAGGACACTCATCACAGAGTCAAGCACAAACAAATGATAAAATAGAAGTCACACCATGTTAACCGTAGAACAACAACGAACATCTTCCATCACCGACCGACATCACAAGACATCACAAACAGTGACGAATCTAAGTAACAAACTTGCTATCACAAACTTTATACTATTATTTACACATTACCAGTCCAAACAGCTTTTAAGACAATGATGGTATTGAAAGGCCATTTTATGATTATTTGGACTACAAACGATAAGGCATACTACATTATCCAATCAAAACCATAACAGAAACAAAAAAGAATAAATACATGCATGTTGGATGTGCACAATATCAAGACACGTCGTACAGCAATGCAAATTCACACTCAATATAACAGTCATATTTAAGAATATGACAATGATGGTAAAGACATGCAATTGTATAATTACTTTGACTAAAAATAGCAAGACATAACCCATCATCCAACCGAAACTATAACAAAAACATTCAAAATAAGAAGTACTAAATATTTAATATAAAAACTCTGTTCAAACCTAGAATTAAGCTTTGATATACAAGGGAGGGACGAAAGTCAAACTCGTAGATTGAAAATAAACTGACAACGCCATGGCTAAAGATATCAAGACAAACAGACAAATAATAGTACGAAAGACAAAAAATAGAAAACTAAAGGCTAAGCAACACGAACCCAACCAAAAACTGGGGTGCTATTAGGTGCCCCGGAAGTGTAAGCAGATCCTGTTCCACATGTGGCACCCGTCGTGTTGCTCAAATTATTACAAATCCGGTAAATAGTCTCATTTGGTAGGTCACATTCGTGAAAATGGAAGGGTATTGAAACGGTTATCCCATAACGGTCAACCAACTCATGATGGCGTCCGTAAAATTTACGAAAGGGTGATTTCAACTTCACCATTTGGAACACTTGGTTTAATAGCTTCATTATGAGCAGCAATCCTCTATAAAGGAAGTCATGATAGGAAATACAAACCCGGGAATATCGTATCAATTGGAAGATTGAATTTATTGAAAGTGCAACTGATATCAACAATACTGACGACATCAAAATTTACATTTTATGCATATCAATAAGATCATTTTGAACCTTCTAAAGACGAATGAGTAAGGAAAAGAAAACTGTATTTATTTCTTACACTGTTTTATGAATAAAAGACGAATCATAGTGAATCTCGCAAGCGTAAATACATAATTGATTAGTTTGAAAAGCTATCATCATTTGCCGTACATTGACCTATAATGGTTTACTTTTTTTTTAAATTGTTGTTTGGATGGAGAGCTGTCTCATCGGCACTCACACCCCATCTTCCTATATATATATAGCTAGAAAATTGATAAGTACGGGTGCTTTCAATTTGAAAAAAAAACAACGATTGAAACTATTTTTGTGATTACTATGAATTAAACTGTCTCACAAGAGTTACATTTAGACACACTGAATGATAAGTAAAAGGCAAATTTTTAACTGGAATATATTTTTAAGGAAGTCAACCTGAATTTATAATAGAGTTATCTATCTTTGTATCGTAAATCATATTATTTCCAATGAATTTTCTAAAAAATTATATATAAGGCTTAATATTTTGTACGTCAGACGCACGTTCTGTTTTCAAAACACTCATCAGTCACGCTCCAATCAAACAACATTACAATTGCCAAATAAAGATCGGCAATTTGTCTTAAATGTATGTTTTTTGTCTTCAGAATATGAAGTAAAATGGCAGAAGTCGCGTGGATTTCATTGATAAAATGATACAGATGGACGTAACGTTACTGCACTGATATATGATATCATTTTCGAGTGTTATGTCATGTCCATGATCTTAAAATATTACACAGTAAAACCAAAGCGTAAATGTTCAAATTGCCGATAAAAGTATATGCTCCCCACCCAAGTATCCCCGTTGACATTTTCTGATAACAGACGACATCTAGACCATTAAACTTGAGGTATATTCGGAATAAGCATGAAATATTTTTTAAATCAAAATATTTTCTGAAAGGGACACAAAAAACTCATTGGTGGAAAAAAATAACAACGCCATGGTATAGCAAAAAAAAAGAAAATCACAAATAGGCCAAGAAGTCCACCAACCTCCACAAAGAACGTCTTTTGTTAGTCTTGTATTATTTTTAATTTTAGTTTCTTGTGTACAATTTGGAGTTTAGTATGGAGTTCATTATCACTAAACTAGTATATATAATTGTTATGGGGCAAGCTGAAGAACGCCTACGGGTGCGGGAATTTCTCGCTGCATTAAAGACCTGGGGGTGACCTTCTGTTGTTGACTGTTCTATGATCGGGTTGTTGTCTCTTTGACACATTCCCTATATCCATTCACAAATAGGCAAAGAAGTCAATCAACCTCCACAAAGGACCCCTTTGTTAGTCTTGTATTATTTTTAAATTTAGTTTCTTGTGTACAATTTGGAGTTTAGTATGGTGTTCATTATCACTAAACTAGTATATATATTTGTTTAGGGGCAAGCCGAAGAACGCATACGGGTGCGGGAATTTCTTGCTGCATTAAAGACCTGCTGCTGACCTTCTGTTGTTGACTGTTCTATGGTCGGGTTGTTGTCTCTTTGACACATTCCCCATATCCATTCTTAATTTTGTTTTACTAAAGATTCAGAATCATGAACAACACTTAACAAACAAATATAATATCAATCCTAGAATGTAATTACACAACATCTAAAAACTGACTGCTTCTATTTGTTCCATAATTCATTCATAGTTGGTTTGATTATTTTCACAATCATATTAATATGTGATCTTGATCTCGGAGGGTTATTCCTGTATATAACTTTTAAAAATTTAATTTACTGTGACCTATTCCCTTTTTAACAAGTATCCATTTCAGGAAAACTGAAAGGTCATTATGATACCGAAGTTAAAAGTCTGTCCTTCAGAATGCAGATAATGATTTTAATCAATAATAGCCATAAAGGAGATTGCAAATGCACATCTATAATTTGAAGAAAAAGATATTATGCCATGGAAAAATCAAAATCAAAAACAGTTCACAAATTGTCATAAAGGAAATTAAAGAGTGAACAACAAGAACACCACAAAAACCGACATAAACTCGGTTGCTTCGAAAGTTGGACGTTATTGCATGCTACTGTAACATGTAACCGAAATAAGTTGATAGCTGACTATGAAGTATGGGCTTTGCTCATTGTTGAAGGCCGTACGGTGACCTACAGTTGTTAATATCTGTGTTATTTTGGTCTTTTATGGATAGTTGTCTCATTGGCAATCATACCACATCTTCTTTTTTATATTAAAAGATAGATTCAAGTCAGTGAGCATGATTGAATATACTCTCAAGCAAAACAAATTAATAAAAGTAAAAGTAAAATGAGGTTGCCTTCAGACTTAAAGTTTAGAAGCAAAACAAAATGATTGTCTGCGGACTAAATTCCCTTAAAACTAACTCCACTTTTTATGTCATGTGAACGAGACAGTTAAGGGTGATTATTATTACTTGGTTCTTGCCATAATGCTACTCCGCGGATTTATAGTTTAACAAGTACAGTACTGATCCAATGTTCTTTTTCCGCGCACAGAAAAATTTCCCAAGCTATAAGTATAGATAATGAACATAACTCTTGATTAAATTCGTTCGATACTCATTTGCGAATGTGCTTTCATCTTCATCAGGAACAAACAATTTGAGAGCAGAGATTGTATAAGATCAAATTACAAAAAACTATATAACAAAAAACACATGAAAGTAGTCACATTTTTTAATGTAATATTTTCTTGCGGGAGTTGTAACCTTCGTTTCTTATTACTTTATGTTTTTATCATCATAGAATTTTAGAATATTTATAGTTTGGCATAAATAAGGTCCTTACTTCAGCATTGACAATAATGTTGGTCATACAAACCAGAATACATTCAATGTAGAAAATTGGTACTAACTATTGTTTTATGACTTTTGTTTATACCTATATGGACACGATATATTTCCGGTATATAACATGTCGATATGTTCAACCGATATCAATGGAAGATTTTCAATTTTTATTATTCTTTTGCGTCAATGGTTAGAAAACCAGTGGATAATGTTCACAGATCAGTTACTTTATTCGTAAACAGGTGGTGTTTGTTATGGTTTACAAATCCATATAAACATTCAGTTGACGGTAGCTTTTCAATTGCGGTCTGTATAATTCGAAATGATGATTTCTTTAGTTATTCTCGTCACCATTTTGTTTCCAGGACTGCAAGCAGAACACAATAGTATACCTCAGTTGATAGTTAAAAAAGGATTAGAAAACCAACCTATAATACCGTGTTGCTTTGACGGGAAATTGTACACTATTCCCGTTGGACTAAAATATTTATGTTGCAGGAACTCTAAATGTCAATGTGTGGCCAATCTTAACTGGGTTCGGTTCTGGTGATACATGACTTTGCATATCATGTCCTTAAACAGGAAAACATAACGAATAACATGTAATTAAAAGTATTGGAATTATTCGTTAAAATGAACTGAAAGACAATATAAAAGAAGAAAAACATGAACTATTTCACGAGCAAGAAATCAATATTCATAAACATTACATAAGTATCCAGAAATGAAATTTATTCACCGATATATTTGCTGTAATGGAGGTGACATTATATAGTATTTCATTATTTTGTGTATCTTGTTGATTTTTGTTTAACAAACTATTTTATATTCACATATATTAACGATTGATATTTAAACAACCGACTGCTTGATGTGGTACATAACACTACATGGAGATAACTCTGTAAAAATCAACTGAACGTTTTAATCACGTTCTATTCTAAGATAATATTAAGCTTCTCAGTGATCAAAATATGTGTTTGTCAAACTACTATATATCAAATGAAATTTTTACGATAAAGTTTCTAAATTTTTTTTACAGTTTTTATATTTTTGATTATGGGTCAAAATAAATATTTTGTCAAAATTTAATGAAAATTAATCCAGTCAAATAACTTTTAGTCAAACGCGTTTGGTACCACCTTGTATATCTAACGCCTGAACACGTGGTAATATAATATATAAATATTAAAAACATTAAACATTTTGTTAAGAAAAAAATATATGTGTTTTCACTGTAAACTATACATGCTATATAATACTTAGTATGCAACATTATTAACGTTAAAGAAATTTTAAAATTAAGGGATATAGAATGATATGGTATGATCGACAATGATACAAATATCCCTCAGTGTTTGAATGATGTGATTGCAAGCAACACAATTTCGAAGTAAAATATTCAACTGTGATTATATACAAAAATAAATATTGTGTCTGTTGCAAAATTATTTTTCAATGATTTTTCCTCTACCAGAGTGCTGGTCCTGGTTATGCTTAGGATTTTGAAAAAAAAAGTGAATCACTTTGTGTCCTGTATGTGAAATAAAATATGAAATGCATTTGTTACTCTTCTTTCCTGTATGGCAACCTGTATGTGCACGGTTTCTTTAAAAGTTGTTATTCACATTTCCATATCAATTGACTTATCAATCTAATGTTTTCTAAATATTTCTAAGAACAAACACTGCAAAGAAAAAAAAATCCGTAACAGAACAACGGCAATCCTATGGGAGCAAAATGTGCTCTTCTTGTCGAATAGTCTTTTTATTCATAAAGCTTTCAAGAATATGCCAATAAATTACTGTTACTATTATATTTTGCACTCTTCTCATTACATCATATCACTTGAAAATTACACTATGTTGAAGGCATCGAAAACGTAAATAACAAAGATACCGAACACCGAAGAATATCAAGTCCCTTAACAAATGGAAAAATTAGAAGTAAAACAAATCTAAAGAATTGAAAACAACTGTACGAATTATTGGTTTCGATGAACTTTGTTTCGAAAAAATAACTACACTCGTCTTTGACATACCCCTGGTGCATCAACTTTCTGCTCCGGAACAGGGGACGTTTTATAAAGTCTGACTACAAGATCTGCAACTAATGAGTTTCGAAATGTATATTCCATATGCAGATGAAGTTGATATACTGCAACTGTGATGGGAGAAATTCGTAATTCAAATTAAAATCATCTCGTTTGCTATAGATTCTGGTGTTAAGATGGCCGCTTATTTCAAGTTTGAGGTAGTATAAAGGGTTGAAAAATCAAAGTTCATTGAAGCCATGATGGACTTATGATTCGGTCAAATCTCATCTTTGTCAAATGATATTTTCTTGTATGCGGGAGTATATGATGCTCGTAGCAGAACGATATACAATATAATTTGAAGCTTTGTCCGACGGGATAACAACATATTTATCGTAAAAAGATGACAGACATTTCAAAGCTTCTTTCCCTCTGAATATATACTTTTGTCGATCATTTACAAGTTTTTTCAACTTTTGTACTCGACGTTCTATCAGAGACCTAATAGATATACCATAACACATTCTGCATGTTCTTACAAAGTGTCAATCTGCAGATTAAGTTATTTAAGCTTTGTTAAAAAAAATCATGAGTGTATTAAAAAGACAAAACTAAGATTAAAATCGATAAAAGAACAAACAACAGTATTAAAATAATGCACATAAAATAAAGATGCTCTGGGTGGGTAATCAGTTCCTGTTCAGCAAGTTGTAATAGACAAATTATTCATTGCATGTTCATATATGGTGAATAGTCACATTTATTGAAAAGAACAGGATCGTAGCTACAAGAAGTCCGGTGGAATTTTTTGAAACGGTGTTCAAAAACCGTCAAACATATCATGATGGTAAACTGTTATCATTTCGCAATGAATGACATCAATTTAACCACTTTGAACCTTTGAATTTCTAGATGAAAGTCACCATATTGAAAAACACGTGTGAGGTTTCTTTATGTCAAGTGCGTTGAAATAGATGAAGCAAACATAGCCACTAAATTATAATCCTGGTACCTTTGATAACTGTTGAATAATCATGTAAAATATATCATCTGTATAGTGGAACACAAAGTCGAGGTTAGTGCATTTAACTAAGGAAACTTCTGTGTTTATTCTATCTCATGAGAATGACTAACCGTCAGACCACGGCTGAAATCATTCCGACTCCAATTGCGTGTTCCAAAACTTATCCGTAAACAAAATAGGTTGTCTTTTTATATACGTCAGTTATAGTGTTTTTATTTGAAACAGCTTTCATGTTTTACAGTATGAATTTTCCCTTTCTCAAAAAAGACATTCATGAGTATGTGAACATTCATTGTTATAGAACATATGTTGATTTATTCTGTCAACAGATCTGTACGTTCTGTACGTTCTGAATGAGGAATACTATTGTTATCAGTAAAACACGTACAATTGTTTATAGTATATCAAGAAAAGAGTGAATAAGATTGTAAGTACTCTAAACAGGTTTTATACATTTTTGTCGAGCCTTCGACTTTGGTATAAAAAAGCGAGACATAGCGATCCTACATTCCGTCGGCGTCGTCGTCGTCGGTGTCGTCGGCGGCGTCCACAAATATTCACGCTGTTGGTAAAGTTGTAAATTTGTAAAAAGAAATTCCCATTTTTCCCTTATTTTATTTATAAATGGATTAGTTTTTCGTCCAGTTAACTTTACATAAAGTCTGCAGTTAAAGTTTTTGAAACATTTTTAAGATCCTTAAACTATCCTGGATTTTTACCAAACTTGGACAGAAGCTTCTGACAATCAAATGATAGTATCGAGAGAAACATTTTTTATTGATAGCTTTCATTATTTTTTTGTTGAGTGTGTGATTAACAGCAAAAGTAGGCGAGACACTGGGTTCCGTGGAACCCTTACAATTTTTTTGAATATATATCTTATTTACGCTGGACATAGAGAAGTTAGTTTCATAGTAACCATGAAGCATATTTTGAGTGAAGATATAATTGAATTAAATAATTTAGAAAAAAATGGTGGTGAATGGAGAATAATTTTATTTCAATTTCCAACTGTAAACTTTCCATTCTCTCCCAAGTTCCTGTATATGGAGTATTTATCTCTAATTTGGCATTTAATAACAGGTATTTGAGTTCCATTCATTTTGAGATAAAAAAAAATGATTCAAAGAATTGAAACTTACCCATGTTAATGAAAACATAGCAGTGGCGGATCCAGAAATTTTCATAAGTGGGGGCCAACTGGCTGCCCAAGAGGTGGCCGATCTCGTCACGCTTCAGTGATTCCCTATATAAGCATCCAAATTTGTTTCTCAAAAGGGGACCCGGGCCCCCTTCCCCCCTAAATCCGCCTCTGCATAGCAATCTTTTGATTTTATATTCGAAACGAAGTTAATTTTACAATGTTCTAGCCTCCCCACACTTTAATCATAGCGCTTAATAGAAAGCAGTTTCGCTCGAGACACAGAGTTTTTTTAATGCAAGAGTATAGTGCTTTTGACAACACACGGTTGCAAAAAATATGTTGTGTTTGGCAAAACTTTTAGGAAATTTCTGTTGTCAATGCTGTGCAATTTCGCAGTTTATTTGACCTTTTTAACCTGCTGAGTCTTTTCTAGACAAAATGCGTGTCTGGCGCAAATACAAAATTACAATCTTGGTATCAATGGTGAGTTTATTTGCATTATTGCATTTTATGGATTGAAAATATGGTGACAAACCGCATCATCTATTGTAGCAAATGCAAATTTCTATGTGAAAGGTTCATTAGCTTAGACTATCAGTATACTCGAAAACTGATAGTCATAAGCCAAAGCTATCACTGGTTGTATAAACTATCATAATTACTGTGCACTTATATTCTGGTTTCTATATGGATTCAAGTTCCTCAAATAACTAAACTAGTAAAGACATTGATGTCATTCTATGGCTATTTTGATATTTCATCTATTTATGTTTAGACACAATCTTTTTCGACGAATATTATTTCAATCTTTTCAATTAACCTTTAAAGTACATGGTTAATTGATACTTCACGAATAATACTATGTTTTAACAGAAAGATATTATTTACTTTTGACGCAGTTACTAGCAAATTCATGATACCATTAATTAAAGACGGTTATAAACAAAGTTAATAGTGTCACTAATGAGTATTTTGTAATCGAAACACACCATCTGGCGGACGTAATTGAAAGCATGATGAAGCTTTTGGCGTCATTTGTACATTTATTCATACTTTAGTAACTACATGTTTACCATGTTTACCTTTTCTGTTGTCGACAATAAACATTATATCAGCTGTTTTCATGCCAAGTCGTTTTGAATGCAAAAAGGGGTATTTTAGGATGTCTACTTAGAAAGTTATAATATCTTTGGCTACATTTTTAGGATTTGTTTGTCCTCAATGTTCTTCAACTTCTTTCTTTATTTGGCCTGTTACACTTTTATGATTCGAGCGTCACTGATGAGTCGTTTGAAGACGAAACGCGTGTCTGGCAAAAATACAAAATTGCAATACTTGAATATATGATGAATTTATTTATGCATTTCAAGTCCGTGCGTTTTATTGGTAAAGGTGCCAGAAAAAGATACAGACACTTAATTTTGCTTTGATTAATACTTACTGTTGTTACAATTTTGTCATGTTATATCCGAACGTAGATTGGTTATCCTTGAGTGCAAATAACATACTATTACGACTTTTGGACAGCCGTCTTCTAGGGAAATATGTGGTACCAGCATAAGCCATAAGGGCGTTCAAAAATACTAGATCCCACATTTAATGCACCTTATTGTCACGAGTTCATTTAGTTTCATAAGTTTATGCTATTTTATTTTTTGATTAAATACTAGTTAAATATAAAAAAAATAAATCATAAAAAAGCTAGTAAATTATTAGGTGCAATCTGTTAAAGGTTGGTTTTTTTTTTTTTGCGCTCGTTATTTAAATCAATAATTCTGAAGAAAAAAATACGTTGTTTTCAGACAACACTTGTTTTGCCATGTGATTATGGACTTCAGGTTGGTTTTTACTCTGAGTTCAGTATTTTTCTGATTTTACTTTTGTTACATAATTGGTTATAAATAAACGAGTAAATATGTAATCTAATATAATGTCTGATAAAAGGGACAGGACCAATTTCTTCTGTTTTTTTTTTTTTTTTTTGTTTATACACAGGGCCACATCAAAGGCATTTTTAACAATTTTAAGAAATTTGGAAATTAACGTGTAAATGAACGTTTTTCAATAATTTGACATATATTATTCGCAAATATTAAAGAAAATATGCATCGCTTTAAATTGAAGTTGAAGACAATATTGACATAGTAGTTTACGATATACTTCAATCAACAAGATTTACAGAATATTGTTTTACCTTTTCTTCTTTATTCGTTTATTTGTTGACATGGTTTTGACAGATATTATTCTGCTACATGTTATGACTTTGATGATCCGTTATGATCTCCCGTCTCTCTTTTTAAAGTTATAAAAGATGTGTTAAGCCTTTATGATTTCTTAAAATTTACAGATATACGACATAGTGTTAATCAGTAAACATTAGAGGCTATTGAATGCTAGTCAAATAAAATGACTTTTGGAAATAACATGAGAAAAGTGCATGAAAAATAAAACCACTTAATCCAGTTCCTGCACTCCAGCTACTTGTTTTGTTCTGACAAAGTCATTCTGTCCTTTGGTAGTTGTCTTTAACTCCTTTTGAATTTGTTCCATTCCATAAGATTTTGTTATTTACAATGATGTATATGTTTATGAAAGATATATGATTTATTTATTTCTACTTTTTAACTTAAACTATAACAAATTTAGCTATATTGTAGTGTTAAGTTTTGTTGGTAGAAGAAAGTTGATTGATACAATAGATGAACTAATCAGACTAATAGGCCACCAAAGGTCAAAAGATTGTTTTTGATTTGAACATAAGCCAATTTGTTTAATAAACGCTATGTGAATTTGATTCTTTGCCTTTGGTATCTTTTAATGTATTCGTGAGTATGTGAATATATATTTTTTAATAAGTTATACATATATCACGGATTTCTTTCTCATACACACTTCCAAAATTTAAATGAACTCTTATTTTGCATCTTTATAAGGTAATATAGACGAGTTGTATATATATATATATATATATATAAAATACTTTCAAGGACAAATTAGAGTCCCTAAAATTCTAATAATACAAAATATTACATTTTTTCCTTAAAACGACATTCTTCTTTTTCTCTTTATCTATTTTTCAGCATTTGCTGGCGAGTGCTATCGCATCATCCGTTCAATTTTTCCCCATAATGGTCTGCATACGTTGAAAAAAGAACTGAAAATGAGATCATTGTCAAATCGGTTTATTTCAAGAGAAAAATGTGAGAAATTGCTATTTATATGAAGATTGACCAACCTTTTTTTGTAACCGCCTTTTTAAAATTATACAGTTACTGATACTCTAACATAATACAGTACTGTACGTAAGTAATTTGATAGTTTCCTTTTGTGCAATTGAATACTGAAGTCTACCATCGTATAAATTACATATTCATCACCCACATTATGTATTTCAAGTGATGACGCAATCAATATAAGTAATATATCAAATAATTGTCCTGGTAAAACTACAATAAAAAAACTAAGGTTTAATAAGCCTCAATTTTCAATGTTCTCAAAGACAGACATCGTCATCATAATTATTCATTGTAAACACAAAAAGATTTATATCTATATAGTATATTATAGCATTGCCACTGCTAATATTATTTGTAAACAATTGCCAAATACCTGAAATATCACTTTCTAAAGACCATTAACATGAATTTTTCGAAACACTAAGGATGTTCTTATCCCAGGCACAGAGTACCTTAGCCGTATTTGGCATAACTTTTTGGAATTTTGGATCCTCGATGCTCTTCGACTTTGTACTTGATTGGTTTTATAAATATTTTGATATGAGCGTCACTGATGAGTCTTACGTAGACGAAACGCGCGCCAGGCGTACTAAATTATAATCCTGGTACCTTTTATAACTACTTGCCCCACATTTTTCACCAATTTTTGTAAAAAGATGTTTTAAGACAAAATCAACTCATGTTTAACTAAGGAATGGAGCAGACAGTTTATTTATACGAGTATGGTATACAACAGAATAACACGAGACTAACCTTTTTCAGCTGTTTCGGAAGTATTGCAATTTATACTGCATATTCGACATTGTACGTAGCCTTTCTGTCACGTAATGTTATCATTTTAGTGTTATATTTAACATTTTCATAAAAGCGCGAGGGGTGGCTAACCTCAAAACCCACCATTTTTTCTTAAAATGTCCTGTACCAAGTCAGGAAAATGACAGTAGTTATCTTATAGTTCGATCTGTGTGTATTGCATTGTCTTTTGTGCTTTTATTGCACATCAGTGTGTCTGTTCTTTCGTTGTTTTCCTGTTATAGTTGATGTGTTTCTCTTGAATTTAGTTTGTAACCCGGATTTGTTTTCTCTCAATCAATTTATGACTTTCGAACAGCGGTATACTGCTGTTGCCTTTATTTCTATGTCCCTTTTATTCATGTTGCTCCTAATTTTTCTAGTATTTTTATATGTTAGAATTTCAAATGCATAGGTTTGAGCCTTCCTGGTGAACTTAAGTGAAAAAAGGTACTCGGACGCTGGAAATTTACAGAATGTAGGTTAGTCTTCATTTAACTGTTTTTCGTCCTTCAAGAGGGGCAGTAGGGCACATTAATGAAAGGAAAATGGATTACAGTTACAACAAAAAGGACATATCCACTAGCATCTGAGAAACGGTTATTCCATAACGATCAACAACATGTGATGGCGTCCAAAAAATTTCAAAAAGGATTATTTCAATTTCACCATTTGGACCTCAAGTCGACATAAACAGTTTAGGTCACAGAAATATACATAACCCCGTCACAGACCAAGAAGAAGGGACACACAATGAATCATAACGTTACCAGTGATTTGAATATTGCTATTTTTCCACACTTAGAGAATGGACTATATCTCTATTTTTTGTGTATATACATATGTTTAGATCAGGAATTAATAGGCAGATTGCAGGATAAAAGTAATACTTTGTATATCATGTAAATATACACATGATCATACTTAACATCTGTTTTATCTGTTGTAACTGGTCTAATGGTATTAATGATAAGACATACTAACATAATTAATATATAAAATTTTCCAAAAAAAATATGATCCATTTTGTTTGATGGCTGACCTGTTTGGAAATTGTAATCATGTGTAAGAAAGACAGACAACACCATGCCAAAATATACTGGACAAAACATATAAAGAATGTAAACGCAGATTACCGTATAAATAGTTATCAAAGGTACCAGGATTATAATTTAGTACGCCAGACGCGCGTTTCGTCTACATAAGACTCATCAGTGACGCTCATATCAAAATATTTATAAAGCCAAGCAAGTACAAAGTTGAAGAGCATTGAGGATCAAAAATTCCAAAAAGTTGTGCCAAATACGGCTAAGGTAATCTATGCCTGGAAAAATTCAAAGTTTTGTCAACAGGAAATTTATAAAAATGACCACATTATTGATATTTATGTCAACACCGAAGTGTTGACTACTGGGCTGGTGATACCCTCGGGGACGAAACGTCCACCAGCAGTGGCATCGACCCAGTGGTGTAAAAATATGTTTTTATGTTGTATAATGACTGAGTAGTTGAAAATTTATAAACACTTTTGTAATTATTCCATGTGAAATATTCACTCATTTGTCAGTTCTAATTATAAAATGTACCTGATCTTTAAAGTTTACTTTTGTCATGCATTGCTTCTTTTTGTATAATTAGTTAGAAACAATATATTTGCCTGCTTGTTACATTGTCTTATCATTATACCTTAATGTGTTAATGTTATTGTCGTTTCATGTTGACAATGTACCAATGATTGACCAAGAACTGTTAACCTTTTCGGGACATCTGATTTCATTCCTATGTTTAAATTTTGGGCCCGAGTTTCTTTTAAAGCAAACAAATAACTGTTATGTAAAATTATTTCATGTTCTAATATGACGTTCTTCTTTAGCTTTGGGCACAAAGCCATGTTCTAATTCTAATAGAACATGGGCTGCACGTGATTGACGTCACAATTGAAATTGCAATGTCAGATGAATTTTAAACAACGCCAGAGATCCAAATGGACATTTTTGTTGGTGTTGCTGGGAAATTAAATAAAAATATTGTAAAAGTAAGTTTAAATGTTTATGTTCTTTTTTTATTGATAAACTGTTGATTTTTCTATAACGTTTTTGTTCATCAAATCAAAATGGCGACATTCCGAGCGTCTATTATAGGTCCGCTTCGAAGTACAAAGTTCCAAATATTCCTATTAGAATCGAAATAATTCTATCATGCCATGCTATATGCTCATTTTAACATGGGTAGGCATTATATTTGTAAACATTTAATACCTCGCTTACGCTCGGTATTAAGATTTTAACAAATATAATGCCTACCCATGTTAAAATGAGCATAGAGCATGGCATGAATGAATTATTTCTTAATTTTTGGTCATTCTTTCTTATGCACATGTTTTACTTGGCTATCATGCTTCTACGTTCTACTTGTTTAAATGTTTATACGCATTTTTATCGGTATGATGTCATCACACCTGTAAACCCGAGAATGGCAAATTTCTAAATCGTGTGTATTGAAACCATGCAGGTGCGTCGGATTTAAGATTCTAATTCTTCTTTACATAATTGTCTACCTAATATGAAAGCAACTTACATAAGAGTGAAATTGAAACGATCCGTATTTGTTTTTCAATTAAAAGTTGTTATAAAATGAGACTTTTTTTTTAAATATATGTAGGTGTATAGATATATAATAAAGATTTTCTCTGCAAAAAGTAAAATAACAAAAATACCGAGCTCCGAGGAACATTCTAAACGAGTGAGACTATTTTGGAGTTGTTCAGTACAATGAATATCTTAACAGCCGTTATTCTTACAATACTGATATCCCACCTATATACCAAGGAGGCTAGCCTTTTTATCAAAGAGAACACAATGTACAAGTCGAAGGGTCAACAAAAAGTTATACAATGCCGTATTGGCGGAGAGTTGTACAAGGTGTCTGCTAGCCTTGCAATTACCTGCTACAGAAATCCAATGTGTAAGTGTGCTTCGAAATAAATCAGCCATGATGGAAAAACGAAGACAGAGACGACAACATGTAAATAATTTTACTTTCAGTTGTGATAAGTGTTGTTTTTAATTGTGATAAAGCAGAATACAGCACAACTGAATCATAAAACATTTCTTCTTGAAATAAATGATACAACAGATACTGTTACGTCCTTTTTTATAACTTAACTTACATCTAGAAATTGGAATTCGGGTTAGGATGATAACAAAACTTTACGACAAAAGAGATGATTTCAGTTTCCAATTGTGAACTTTTCATTTCTATGCAGAATCATTCCCGCATCGCATGTATCTGGAGTGTATATCTACTAGTGGATACGATATTTCAGAGAATGCATTTCGTATAAGTTTTCCTTGATAGAGGATTGTTGCTTAAAAAAAATACTTTTAATCCAAGGGTTCCAAGTAGTCAAGTTGAAATTCTCCAAGCAAACATTTTATAGACACCATCACGAGTTGACCATAATGTAATATATTTCTGTCACAGATAACGGCGGATACGATCAAAGTGCCATTATCACAATTACTTTTTCTTTCCCTTGATGTGACATACCGAATAAGACTGGGCGTGTACTCATATAAGCATCAAGACGGGTGTCACATTTGGAGCAGGACCTGCTTATTCTTCGAGAGCAACTTATATCAATTCCGGTTATGGTGGGGTATTGTTGCTCTGTCTCATGTATATGTATATATATATGTATAACGTGGGTTTGTCTTTTTGTCGTTTACTTACAATGCCATTGACAATTTGTTTTCAATAAAAGAGTTTGTATGTCCCTTTGTGTATCTTTCAATTCATTTAAATTTAAAATTATAATAAATCGATAAATCGAGAGGCCGATTTGCATGATTTGGGATGAATAGAAATACTAAGTTTATTGAAATATGAGAGGTCACTGCTTAAACACGCACACTGAACAAGTAAACAATGTGCACAGCATAAAACGGGACGCAAGTAACATCACCATCAGAGGAAAAAATTACAACAGGAATAGAAAGGTAATTTTGTTCTGCTTGAATGGAGGTGATCTCAAGTTGTTATTCTATGTCTTTGCAATTTTCTAAAACATCTGAATGTATACAAAGAAATAATTGAAGATATGGTTTCATTGTGCAACTAGAAATCTTAATTTAAAGTTTTATTCGTTAAAAGGGATCACATACTAATCTACTACTCCATCTTAAATACATGTATCAGAGTGTTAAACTTTCGGCTCAACTGGTCTTCTCTTTCATATTTACACATTTTTGTGTTTTGTAGTCTTTTTGCAAGTAAGTTTGATTAAGTCCTGCTCTTAAATTATCATAGAATTAAGCAGTATAAGCCACATCCTGGTTCAATATGCAAAACCTAAACCCAGATAGTAAGCTGTATGCCCAAAAATGACAAATATGTAACCAAAAAAAAAAACACGAAAAAAAATCTACCGGCTTGATTTATGTAAAAAAAACAATAAACGATAAAGGCACAGACAGGATGTAGCGGGGTTATACATATTTACTCTCACCAACGCGAAGATACACATAAGATACAAAGTAAAGATCTTGAAATTCATGTATCAAAGACTAAAATATCACAGTACACATCCAACTTCCAATGGATTAATTGTTAAAACGTCATTAATAGGAGAATGTTCATATATGTAGAACCATAACAGTCTGTGAAATGACTAACTGCAAACTATAAAAAAAAAAAAAACTACACAGAATCACTCAGACTAGGCGACAACAGACCCCACAAAAATAACATAATAACCCTTTAGTGCTTTGAAAGGGTAAACAATGCATGCATGTTCCTTTCGTTTGTTGATCATACTAAGCATACATCTTTGGTATCAAGAAAAACAAGAAAAACAACCTTTTCTATAGTGCTTGGCGACATCAAAGCTGTCTGGTTACATTTGAAAGTAAGATATATTCAGACATACAATCAAAATAAGCTTTTCGATTTCGTAATATAAAAACCAAAGTATCATTAAGTGTTGTTTGAAGCATAGTTATGTTCTGTCTTTGCTTTCAAATTTCTGTAAAGGTACACTTCAGCACCAGCAGAAGACAAAATGGTGGACATCACAGCAATCATGCAAATAATTAATGGTAATTTACTCATACAAACATCAGTTATGTAATCAAAAATAATATTACGAAAATAAATAGCATTTGTTCTTTAGGTATGCTATTATACTATACATGTTATATTTTAAAGTCAATAGGCTTTATTTTGTTTGCTCACCTTTTTCAACCATATAAAAAATGAAAACAATACGTGATCAAGTTCATGTGTCGAAGCTCTTTTCTTGTTTTGTCGTCCTCAGGAACGCTGAAACCCAATGATGTATAAGAAGCCTGATACATGTGATAGTTGGAGAGCTTTGTGATAAAAAAAAAAGCAATAAACTAGAGCTAAATCTACCCGAGCGCAATGTGCCTGCGGAAGTGGAAACCTTGTTTGAAGATATTTGTTTCGCAAATGTTTGCGGAAAAATACCTTTTTATTTCTATAATTTAACTGAAACCGATAAAAAAAAAAGGTAACCGTAATGTTTCAATTTTCATTGAATTTTAATATAACATATAATTGTGAGTTAGTTTAATGTTAGTTTACTAATACCTTCAATAACAACTTTATCTGCTATGATTATAAGCGTTAATCCAATACTGATGTCAGTAAATTGTGAATTGTCGGCTGCAGCTCCCCTCTGACGTAGACTTCCGGAAATAATGACATCTATACATTTCTTCCTTATCCGTTAGCTCCATTTGGGCATATTATCTGAAAGATTAGTGGTTACATGAATAAGTTTTTGAAATGTGAATAATACACGTTAATTTGCAGATAGCATTGTAATAGTTCAATAGGTATTTTCTCATTTATCCAAATATGTTTGTTGTTATTAAAAAAACAAAAACCAATTACATAAACAAAGTCGTTTGTTACGCATTTCTTGTCGTCAATATATCAACTAGGACAACGCTGATGAATTAAGAATTCAACTCTTTAAAAATGGAACTTTGAATGCAAGCGAAAGATAACAAAGGGATATTCACAATCGATCATAATTGGAAAATTAACTGACAACGCCATGGCTAAATAAGAAAAACACCAACAGACAAGCAATGTTTAAAGCACTGTTGGTCACGTTATTTGCGTTACAATTTGGAGTTTAGTATGGGGTTCATTATCACTGAACCAGTATATATTTGTTTAGGGGCCAACTGAAGGACGCCTCCGGGTGCGAGAATTACTCGTTGCATTGAAGACCTGTAGGTGACCTTCTGCTGTTGTCTGCTCTATGGTCGGGTTGTTGTCTCTTTGGCACATTCCCTATTTCCATTCTCAATTTTATTACTATTCAAACAATGCAACACAGTATAAACAGGGGTCCATTATAAAAACGTAAAAAAATGTTCCACTTGCCACAAAGGAGGGGCGAAAGATATCAGAGGAGCAGTCAAACTCATAAATCAAAAATCACAAACGTTTGTCTGAAAGCCAACAAAAATCGTAATAAAAGATATTAATGAAATCAATATTATTGATATACTGGATACTGCATTTGGCAATTTTTTTTGGGAATTATTGCCCTTCAACTACGTACTTTATTGGGCCTTTTTAAATTCTTTTATTCCAGCGTCACTGATGATTCTTTTGCAGACGATACGCGCGAATGGTGCAAATACATAATTTAAATCCTGGTTTCTATGATGAGTTTATTGGATGAAAGATGTTACACTGGTATTTTTGTTGACAAAATGTAGTGAATACTTACGGTAGGACAGCAGGACAGCTTCCCAACGCAATCTTTTCCAAAAAATTTCCAAAATCTATATTTAATCTTCAAATTGAATGTGGGGTTGACCTATCTCCAATTGCTGAAATTATAGTTCTTACGGTAGTCAAAGCAATTCCAATACAGTTTGTCTGTGTTATATTTTGAAGTAGTTTTGTGTCCAAAAGAAAGCTGATAAATTCACTTCCCCGATATTCGGTCCGCCAAGTCTTCACTTATATTCTGCACCTTCCCGGACTTTTTCTTTTAGTTCACTCAAAAACACATTTCCTACACCCAATGCGCATAGTAGATGATAGGCGATAGAAAATGGAATCAAACACTAAAAAAATAACAAAAATATATATGTATAAATATATTTGTTTGAGTACTTCTGAACCAGTGACAATTAGACCAATAGGGTCGACCATATGCTACCGAGATATCGTGATCCCATATCGCCTTGCACTATGCCAGGCCCGCTAGACCACTAGGGTCGACCATATGCTACTGAGATATCGTGATCCCATATCGCCTTGCACTATTCCAGGCCCGCTAGACCACTAGGGTTGACCATATGCTACTGAGATATCGTGATCCCATATCGCCTTGCACTATGCCAGGCCCGCTAGACCACTAGGGTCGACCATATGCTACTGAGATATCGTGATCCCATATCGCCTTGCACTATGCATAGTAGATGATAGGCGATATAAAATGGAATCAAACACTAAAAAAATAACAAAAATATATATGTATGAATATATTTGTATGAGTACTTCTGAACCAGTGACAATTTTACGACACATTTCATCAATCGGATCAACAGTGCTGGTGATACAAGGCTGAAAACACATTATGTATATATAATTCGTCTAAATAACAGCCCAGCAATGTAAGATCTGTTGTTTTTCCTGGCTGGGATTCGAACATATGCTACTGAGATATCGTGATCCCATATCGCCTTGCACTATGCCAGGCCTGCTAGACTACTAGGGTCGACCATATGCTACTGAGATATCGTGATCCCATATCGCCTTGCACTATGCCAGGCCTGCTAGACCACTAGGGTCGACCATATGCTACTGAGATATCGTGATCCCGTATCGCCTTGAAACTATGCCAGGCCCACTAGACCACTAGGGTCGACCATATGCTACTGAGATATCGTGATCCCGTATCGCCTTGAAACTATGCCAGGCCCACTAGACCACTAGGGTCGACCATATGCTACTGAGATATCGTGATCCCATATCGCCTTGCACTATGCCAGGCCTGCTAGACCACTAGGGTCGACCATATGCTACTGAGATATCGTGATCCCGTATCGCCTTGAAACTATGCCAGGCCCACTAGACCACTAGGGTCGAACATATGCTACTGAGATACCGTGATCCCATATCGCCTTGCACTATGCCAGGCCCACTAGACCACTAGGGTCGACCATTTGCTACTGAGATATCGTGATCCCGTATCGCCTTGCACTATGCCAGGCCCGCTAGACCATTCGGGTCAACCATATGCTACTGAGATATCGTGATCCCATATCGCCTTGCATTATGCCAGGCCCGCTAGACCACTAGGGTCGACCATATGCTACTGAGATCTCGTGATCCCATATCGCCTTGCACTATGCCAGGTCTGTTAGACCACTAGGGTCGACCATATGCTACTGAGATCTCGTGATCCCATATCGCCTTGCACTATGCCAGGCCCGCTAGACCACTAGGGTCGACCATATGCTATTGAGATATCGTGATCCCATATCGCCTTGCACTATGCCAGGCCCGCTAGACCACTAGGGTTGACCATATGCTACTGAGATATCGTGATCCCATATCGCCTTGCACTATGCCAGGCCCGCTAGACCACTAGGGTCGACCATATGCTACTGAGATATCGTGATCCCATATCGCCTTGCACTATGCCAGGCCCGCTAGACCACTAAGGTCGACCATATGCTACTGAGATATCGTGATCCCATATCGCCTTGCACTATGCCAGGACCGCTAGACCACTAGGGTTGACCATATGCTACTGAGATATCGTGATCCCATATCGCCTTGCACTATGCCAGGCCTGCTAGACCACTAGGGTCGACCATATGCTACTGAGATATCGTGATCCCATATCGCCTTGCACTATGCCAGGCCCGCTAGACCACTAGGGTTGACAAAAATCAAGCCTACTGTGGACGAGTGTCACCTTTCCCTATCAGTTTTTACCAGTGTAGTAATGTGTTACGTGATATATAAGGCATGAAGATAGAAGCCTGCAGAAATTGGTGCAAAAAAATCGGGCGTATTTTTTTGGGACCGGGTTTCCATGTCTGACCGGAATGTCTGTTTCGGCGACCTGATGTATTGAATCCTTTTTTCAAAACCAGACTGCAACCTGCCTACTGGGTGTGGCCTTAATGTCTCCATTTGTCGACCGGCATTCATAAATTCGTTGTCATTTCAGACTCATTCGTAGCCTTTTGGTTGATTTGGAACCCCTTACTTTGTTTGGGTGAAAATTTTCAACGAAACATTTGGCTAAACATTGCTTGTTTGTATTTTAACTCGTGTTGGTCGTTTTGTAAATTTCATTGAATAGCCTGGCGTATATTTTGCTTACAAAAAGAAATCTGTAAGTTTATCCTAATTTAACATACAACACACGATAATTTGCCATGTCTATGTTTTACTGACAAGTCCCACGTCAAATATATCTGTACATAGCTTTGGATCCATACTATATCATTTTATGAAATACACTTAATAGGGAGAATTAATACAGCATAAAACATGTCCAACATTTTACAGCAACTGTAGAATATACATGTTCCACGTCAGGAACCGTTAAAGGGTGTATTTTAAACTTATTTTATGTTTTTTTAAGCCCAAAAAAAGTTTAATTTTTTTTTTACAAATTTCGACCCCCCCCCCTTTTTTCCAAAATCCTGGATCCGCCCCTGGCAAACATAGCAAACTGACAAAAACAATAATTTCCAGATAATAAAAAAATAAATCACAGACAACAAACGAAAGAAAAATAAAACAAAAAATCATATTAAATCATATATATAATTAAGAATGAATATACATATGTGGTGTTCTAGCTATTTCCCCTGATCTCCTCTATGTTTGGTTCCAAAGTTTAAAAAAAAAAATATTCTAATTTGCCATAATAAGGATATATTTATGTTTAATTCAAATGCTTCAGTCTAACAATATCAGCCTGTAAGGTCGACATACTCGAAGTGGCGTAGCTTGCATGTATGCTCAGATACTCAAGCATCCACATCATTTTGACAAAAAAAAAAATAGCAGCAGTTTAACTCGGAAGTATCCAAATGTAACAAGGCTTTGATATAAGATTAACGTCCAGTCATTTTCGAAGCAGTATGCCTGGTCTTTCATTTCGGATAATTTAGTTTATGTAAACAAGCTAGTGGAATCGCAGAATAGTGTTTCAAGTTTTTGCTCGTAAAAAAAAGCGGAGAGGACTGATACGCAGACCCGTGGACATGTTTCATCTGAAATTGAACCTAGTGGAGTGATGGCTTCTCATTTGACTATAGCAACTAACAACTAAAACACCATATCGTTTCTTACGACATGGTAAACGACGTGATAACAAAAATCGATTGTAATAGCTAAGCTAGTCCTAGGCTTATGAATTCCCGTTTCTATCTAGGTTCAAATACTAATTTTATTTTCAATCCGTAAAGAACAAAGATCCAATGTTCCCCGCCATGCACATTACATGTCATATTTTATCTATCAAAGGGCAAGGAACAAGGAACAAGGGAATAACTAAAAAGCATTGTTTTTCTTATTTCTTTTTTATTTTCAATATCTTAAGAGAAATAAAAGCTACTCAGCAAATGAAATGGGATTTCTATTACAATTTATATTTCAAAGGGTCATAACTGGTTAAAAATATTTGATTACGACTAATTTTCAAATTGTCAAAGACATTGCTTATGATATGAGTTTCACTTAATCTGACAAGAATTGTGCACATGAGAGTGCTAACAAGACCGAATGATCGGACGCCCGGTATTTTTATGTCTCCTGCAACGCGTTTAGCTTAGTAATCAAAAATCAAAAACCCAAGGTTGTAGACTCATATTCCTGGAAAGAGAAGTCACTTCAGTTCCTATATTCCGAAGTTCCTAAATTATACAGAAGTACCGCAGCGGCTGTAATGGGGTCCGTTTTTGATATGTCAAATATAAGATTGGGTGGGAAACTTTACATCAAATATTTATGAATTGAATGATGGTAGTTTCGAGGAAACAATAAAATTTGGTTAAAAATGTAAATATATGTATTGGTTGGTATTTTGAATTTAAACAAAGATCTAACTTGTGTCGGATTCTGGGGGAGTACATGTGCTTAAATAAAAAAAAATCTGCATAAAAAGGTCCAAAATTTTTTTCGCCTCGCTCCGCTCGGCGAAACATACACATCATTTCAACTCTGGCTACACTCTTCTTCTTCTTCTTTAGGTTTCTAGCGATCCTTCAATTATTGAAGATTATTCGCCGGGCGTCGACTATAAAATTTATAATTTACACTTTAGCAACAAAAATCAAAAATAACAAAATCAAAAAAAATCAACATAACGTATTTACATTTGAAAAAAAATGAATTGTGATAAAACTATGTACATTTGATAACAGAATAGTTAGGGATAGAATATGGGGATGAGAGCAGATTCTGAGATCATACTCTTGAATCCCTGTACTGTACTGCATGATACTATTTGTTGTGGCAGATGATTCCAATTTATAACAGTTCGTGGATAAAATGAATATTTATAACTGTCTTTAGATGTTTGTATTTGCCTAAATGAGTGTGGATTGTGCTATGTCTGGTTCTATTGTTTAGTGGGATCAAAAGGTTATGTGTAGGGACTGCAACAATTTCATGTATAATTTTGTAAAAGAAAACACCACTGATACTTATTGAATCAATGTTTAATATGCACAAATAAAAAACAAAATATTTTTTAAAAGTTTGTAAAGGAAAGCGTGTGTCGAATGGAACGAGCCGGGTCCCAGAAAAGTAACCAGTCTAAAATTATCGCCCCTGTGACCCAAATATTATTGAAATCGAGGCGGTTGAAAAAGAATGAATACAATCAACGAAAGTGTGAAAGACAGGGCAAATAAAACATAAAATAGAAGTAATATGTTACTTCAAGAACCCGTACAGGTATGAAAACTGACCATGCTATTGAATGACTAAACACATATACCCAAAATAAGTCACATCTCTTGTAAATAAAGTGTATAAGAGCTGAAAAACAAAACAACTAAAAGTGACATGAAACCATATAAACAGGTGTCTTATTGTTATTCGTAGATTTCTTCCATTGTAACGATTTGAATTAAATCCATTCAAAATTGAATTGGCACTAGCAATGTTCACATTAAGAAATTTATTGGCATAATAGATATATGATGAGCCTGACAGTCTCAACTGAACTTAAGACCATTGTCATGATAGTTGGCAAGGACCAGTCTGCTCTGAAATTCAGCTTTTTTCTTCAAAATTCCCCATTGCAAGATCCTATTAAATCACTCTCTCTACATGCAAATAAATCAGCAATTACACATATGATTAGTCTTCAAATATGATCAGTCGGGTAACCATGATCATGATAACAAAATCAACAATTTTTATTTGTCCCTCTATAGTCGCGGTCATGTAAACTTGGCACCATGTTTTTTGTTCAAATTTTCTTAAATATCGACCAAGTTTACTAAAGAACCTGTTTTTCAATTAGCGGAAGAAAAATCCTGTCCAAATAACCACTACTGTCCTACCTTTTATTGTGTTTGCACTGTATAATCCTGACTTACACATAATCCAGGATTATTTTGTATGGTTGAATCCGACATTGTTATTACTGGAAGTGTTGCTGTGGAGTTCCACGTGCTCTCCATTTTCTTGTGTCTCTCAGAGCTTTTCGTCATCTTTACATAAAAAACGCTGGAAATTGTATCATCAATGACAATGATCTTACCAGAGAGTAATGAATGTTATGGAACAAGGGATCCTCATAGAAACCAAGATGGCAGTTTTACAATGTTAATAATCTTGAAAAAGGTGAAGGTCAGGATTATACAGTGCAAACACAATAAAAAGTAGGACAGTAGTGGATATTTGGACAGGATTTAGCTTCCTCTAAATGAAAAACATCATCTGGAATAAACGCGGCTGATATTTAAATTTTTTTTGACAATAAACATGGTGCCAATTTTACATAACGGTGACTATAGTCTAGTCCAAATATTTACAAGTCTTGCAATGCTATTTTAAATGATTACGCAAGGCTATTTTGATTTTCTTCTGGGACGTCTTTCTACGATGTCATAACGCTGAAGCCATTTTTACGTCTGGACTTCGAGAAAGATTTTTTTTGTGGGGGGACCTTCAAAACAAATTTTGGCGTGTATTCATCATTGCCAGCTAGTAAATTTTACATAGTTACAAAGTCTTACATCATAACATGTACTTTTTTTGTGCTTATCGATGCAAAATATTCCACAAGTACCCAAAAGAAATGATAAAATAAGAAACGATTGAGGTGGGCAAATATTTATTTTGTTTTCAAAATGGTTTCCAAGAAATGTCACTTCCAGTAAATATAAACATGATAAATGATGAAACTCGTAAAAATTTGATGGACCTGAACTTCCAGAACATTGGATTTACAGTATCAAGAAAATTCAGGTCTGTCAAATTTTACCAAGTTTAATATTTTTAGTCTGAGTAGGGTGCTTAGCCTTTTAAAAATCTCCTTGACACTAAAACACATGTAAATCAAACATGTGAAGTCAAATGATTCATGATTAAAATAAATTACTTGAATTCAAATATTAATCAGTGTTGATGGGGAAAACAACGATATAAACATGGTAAACACAACATGAATTTGTCAATTTCAGGCAGCAATATGGGACTCCCTGAACCATTATGCCTATATAGATGCCACTTTCCTGGCTGAAAGATTATATGCAGAAGGTAAACATTATTTAAATTTGTTAACAAAATTTTATATACTTCGAATTTCATTTATACATGTATATTTGTTTCACAAACCAGGCTGAGAGCTTTCACACATGCACTTTCACATATGGGTCAGAATTTACTGTCATGGAATTTGTGTTACATCTGTAATGTCGTGCAAGGATGATTTTTCGTAGGAGAACTTCAAATAGGCAATTGTTGGACGTTCATGAAAATAGTGTCAATATGTTACATCTTTTATCCAATAGTCATGATAGTAAAACATTAAATGAAAGAGAACCAATTAAAATAATATCAATGTTCAATTGATGTTGTTAAAAATTTAAGAAATAACATCATATTAATGTAGGACCATATTTGTCACAAGTGGTCTTTTCAACTTTCAATGGAAGAAAACAAGGTTTCAAAATTGAGGGAAGTGCAAACCAGAGATTGGTTACATCATGTACATGAAATATTTCAGTTATATTTACCACATAAATATACATATAATGAAGGATTACTGTGATTAATATTGTTATTTCTATATTTGATATCATCAAGATAGTTATTCCAACAAACTTGGTACGACTAAATTCAATGTAAACATGGTAAACAGACTGATGGTAGATAAAGAATGTCACAACCATTTCGCTGCAATAAGTCCGGTTTCATTTTGTTACACCCTTGACTTGTTTGTCTAAATTTAGGCTAATGAAATATTCATGAATAAAAGTAACCTGATTTACATATGGAGATTAGTTCACATTGCACCGCAATATTAATCATGATTAATACACAGAAAGGTCCATGAAGGGATAAGCTAATATAGATACTGCAGTAGTTGATGTAACACTGAAATTGAATCAACCTTTGATGTAACAAAGACAACAAATTTGAAAAATAGTTTATAATAAAATAAGTATGAGGACCCAATTGGATTTTTTTTTGTAGTTGCAACATGCACTTCTTATATCAATGTATATTCTGTAACCTTTCACCAAAAATTGATTGTGATATATTCAGAAACATGAAAAGAAAACCGAAATTGTGTCCTGTTGCATCCATGAATTTAAAAGTGAAATTTCTTAAGTATGGTTCAAAATTAGACAAAATACTGCCAGTTTGTAATCTGTCAAGAGATAATGAACAAACTTAACCCTTAACAGATGTCAAATTTTTCATAGATTTTCTGAAAACCTGTATGAAAAAAAAGTTTTGGAGTCTGTGTTACATCATTCAAGGAAATAAATAAATGCCACTAGTATAGTGTTTCATGAACAACTTTCAATAAGTTATTTTTTCGCATACAGAAATGGAAAGGCCTTGATCCCTAGGTTTAATTTTCAGTAGCTTTTTCATTTTCTGAGTAGTTCTATTTTTCTGAAAAGACAGTTTTGGATGTAACAAAAATTTCTTGACAGTAAATTCTGACCCATATACATGTACACGATGTACACAAAAAAACTACATGTATCATGTAATTCAAGTTTTCCATCACTTTTGAAGAAAAAAAATATTTACAAAAACTAATACATGTAATAGGATTTTTTTTAATAATATTTTATTTACATGCAACTATTCTTCTTTATCATATTGACAATTTTACCCAAAATATACCAGTTGGACCAGTTGCATTTCAAAGAGAACAGATATAATTTAACATGTTGAATAAAGAAATTATTATAAATTACCTTTTGAATAATAAACATTTATCATGTTTGTAGGAAATGTTACAAATTACAAATTAAGTTTGTAGGAAATGTTACAAATTACAAATTAGGTTTGTAGGAAATGACTCAGGGCTCACGCTACCAGGCGACTTGGGCGAAGAAGTCGCCTTCCCGACCGTCACTTCGCTTTCCCCGACCCCCAAAAGCGAAATCAAGTCGCCCTGTTCTTGACGATACTCGCTTTCAGTCGCTTCCGTCATCGGACATTTTCAATTTTTACCAAGTTGATGAAACATCAATTTTTTATTGATAATTAAAGAAATTCAGACATAAATGATTCATTATCTTTAGAAAAGAGGTTGAAGCATTGTCTTCGCAGTGTGTAGCAGGTTATTTGATAAAAATACAACTTTTTATCACTTCATGCATTTTCGCAAGTTCCGGTGCTTGTTACTCGAAAACGTACATCAACCTAAATTTCGGCGGCAAAATAAGTTTGTTACTTCATTTAAACGTGATAAAAGTTGCCTCCAGTAAATGTTTAATCCATTTATTGCATTAAAAACGTCATGTTCCTTTTCAAATAACTTGTCAAACATCGTTTATTTTTGTAAATTTTCTTGCATTCGTCCGCCATTGACCGATTTCTAAACTACGGATCTGAACCGGACCAGCTATGATCGAAATCCGTATTTTTACAATAACTACTACGGACGCACGGACGGAACAGCTGACAGAAGAATATTGATCCCAAAGGGAAAAATTACGCATTCCACACACATTAAGAGACTTTTGGTTACATCTAATTGATTGGTGTATATAATTCCCTATATTTTTTATGGATTGTTTCAAACTATTGATTAAAGTTGCTTAACTCTGAGACTATTATACTAATTTCGATATATTATGGCCCAGCTTAATAACTTTTATATTTTTTTTATGAGAAACACTGAATTTCATACACAAGATAATTTTTAATTAAATTGTAATAATGATATATTATAATTTCTTTACATTTTTTAAAATAATTTTTTTTTTTTTAGTGCTAGATATTTAGTTGGAATAAGTTTCTCACAAGAACCTTAGTAAAACTTAAACAACTTTTAATTTCAAATGTTACTTTAATTGTATTTTTTTTACTCAGATATGAATTGAACAATATAAAAAAAGAACATTATTTACATATGGCCCTTTATACTATTGTAAAATCCAAACATTGTAGCGCACCGCGCGAATGAGCACTTCTCTTTCAAATCTCACCACTTCTCCCTATCAGTTTCAAAAAGAGAAGTCACTTCTCCCTATAATTCTGAAGTAGTGTGAGCCCTGAAATGTTACAAATTACTAATTAAGTTTGTAGGATATGTTACAAATTACTAATTAAGTTTGCATTCTTTTCTAGTAAAAATCCATTAATTGATAAAGAATCTTCATTTAGATTTATTTTATCTCACTGCAAACAATTAAAAACTACTTTCATTTTATTTCATTTCAGTATCAAATGATGATGCCCTACACTTAGTTGCAACATGTTACTACAGAGCAGGCAAACCAATCAAAGCCTATATGATGTTACAGAAACATGGCTGCCCTACACCACAGTGTAAATATCTCCTGGCTAAATGCTGTATGGAAATGAATAAGTGAGTATCTTCCATTTAAATTCAAGCTTTAAACATGTTAAATACTGTAAATTTAGAAATTATTGCAACGTTTTTGTTATTGCAAAAAAATGCCACCGTGTCACAATCACAATAATTTTAACTCACATTTTGATTTTTTTTTATATGGATTGAACAGGATTCTTCTAAATATTGCAAAAATTAAAATCTCATTTTAGTCTAAGATAAAAACATGGCAATTATAAATGCATGCAATAATTTCTGATTATGCAGTCATGACAGTATTTTCTTAAAATTTACCTTGTTAAATACAATTCATAATATGTCTAACTTACAGTTTAAAATGTAGATCCTACATGTAAATGATACATGTATGTATCATTTTTACATAGGAAAGAAACCCAGATTTACATTGTAATATCAATCTTAAACCACAAACAGTAGGTCAAGATAGGATGACTTGGTGCATTTATGAAATGTGGGGTTGGAGGGAGTTTGATAATTATAATTTTAAAAAGTGCATTGATGAGTTATGAGCGAGACATCTGTTGTTTTATTCATTTCTATTTTCATCAATTTTATTTCCAGGCTACCGGAAGCTGAAAGTGTACTTGCAGGAAATATAGTAAATGCTAAACCTAAAACCCATGAAGAAATTGAGAGTGAATTTGGTGGTATTGCATGTCATGTTTTCTCAACTCTTGGTGCTATGTATAGGTAAGATAGTCTTCACAATCATAATAAAGAAGAAGATGTTGTATGATTGCCAATGAGACAACTCTTCACAAGAGACCAAATAACACTATTGTTCACCGCACGGCGTGCAACAGAAAGCAACTCAATACCGCATAGTGACCAATGTAAAACATTTCAAACAAGAAAACAAGTTGCTGAATTAAATAAATGGTATATTTAACAATGTTTACAGATTATATGCCAATTTAACATGCCAAGGATCTGTTCTGGACAGTTTTTTCACACTTCTCCCTACATTGCCCTTTTCTGCTGACGCAATGTTAATTAATCATCAATCAGTCATTGACATTATTATAGCAGTTGCAAGCTACCAGTATTAATATGTTATTCTAATAGCACACTCTTTCATTAAAAGTCACATGCTAATTCCAATTAATATCATGTATATGGGGTACACTAGCTTGATGTTACAATTAAAACAGGTTGACCAGCTATGTGTTAAATGACACTTGAAGTCAAAATGGACATATCTGTGGCAGTTGTTCACCATGAAATGCAATAAAAATCAATATAAAATTAAGTCTATTTGTATTTGTACACTTTGATTAGATTAGATAGAGCTACTGTTGTAAGTGTCTTTAATAGGTCTTCTGTGACTATCAAGTGTTCAAATTTTTCTATGAGATTGAACAATAATTCTCTAAGGTCTTTTTTTTGAAGCTCCAACATTACTCAGTGTATAGATTTTGACAAATAAAATGTTTACATATACCTGTATTAAAATGAGCTTAGAGCAGAACATGAAGAAACTGTTTCTACTTTTAATGAAATTGAACTACACAACTTGTAATTTACAAATTTGTGATCTGTCTAAAGTATTATGAATTATGAATATATATTGTTGTCATATTTCAGTAAAACAGAAAGAATATCAAAAGCCATAGAATGTTATCGTAGGAGTTTGAAGTTGAATCCCTTATTGTGGTCTTCATTTGAGAGACTTTGTCAGTTAGGTAAGTCTAAGTCACATTTGGTTTGAATATATCATATAAAAAAAAAATTGAGAATATAAATGGGAAATATGTCAGAGACAACAACCCGGCCCTAGAGCAGAAAACAGCTAAAAGCAACCAATGGGTCTTCAACATAGCAAGAAATTCCTGCAACTCGCCCCAAATAAAAATGTGCACAAGTTCAGTGAACATATACAAACCTGCTGAAAATGATAACTTAGTAATATGTTTACATTATTAAACCCCCATTCAACCTGATATCCTGCTATCTATCACACTTTGGGCTTCCAGATGACTAGTAGAGAACAGGTTATTATAAATTAACTGAAATTTTATTGAATTGTTTTGGACCACTAAAGACAAATTTAAGTTTATTTTTTGTAGTTTTCACTTTTACCATCCCAGAGTTATACAACTTTATTGTGGGATATAGAAAAGATATATCTGGTTTGAAGGGGATATACAATGTGTAGATAAAAAAAAAATATTGAAATTATTGAAATTTTTTATCAATTTAGACCACTAAAGACTGAAAGATTAAATTTTTGTCATTTTCACTTTAACCATTCCAGAGATATATAGTTCTTGATAGTTAGAAAAAAAAAAAATAATTGTTTCTGGAAGAAACACGAAAACAAGTCAGATGCACAAAATTTATGAAGTGTCATTTTATTTTTCTGTATGAAAATGTTTTAATTCTTCCAATTATTTTTCAGGCGACAAGGCAGACCCACTCCAAGTCTTTCACTGTATTTCTACTCCTATAGCAACTCAAGTCCCTACCATCAACATTCAAGCCCCTTTACAGAACCTCAATGATATATTAACACCACAACCACTCATATCCACAGATAATCAGGTACGTTTTAAAAAAAATAAATAACTGTTCACAATCTGTGACACTAGTTGTAAACTTCTATGTTATTTGGTCTGGTGGATAGTTGTCTTTTTTGGCAATAGTACCACATCTTCTTTATTTTATGATCAATCATTTTAGTTTCAGTCATCAACATTCATCGAAAAGCCTGAACAATAAATTGACACTGCTACAATTGATAAGGCCCAGCTAACAGTGGCGGCCCATAGAAATCAGCTTGTTCATCATTCAGTCACAGATCATTTCGTCTTTAACTTTAAAATCGCTTTTGAGCATGTTGAGTTAGAAAATGAAACTAGACATTATTATTGATGATGACTAGAAGGTGTAATTTGACCAAGAAAAAATTGTATTTTGAAAGTCTTGATAAAAAATGAAATTGCAAATGTAGAACCAATATTTACACCTTAATACAGCATGACCAAGCTAGAGCCTAGCATTTACCTAGTATTATTTGATATGAACTTACAATTTCAACACAGTTTGAAAATATGATTTATTTATACCAACCTTCTACATGCACATGCTATAAAAATTTATCCGTTTGTTTAACAGTTAATGTTGTCATACTTTTCTACAATACAATATCAGAACAGAGTGTCTTTATATGTGGTCAGCAGCTTGACCGTTATGAGTTGTAAATTTCAGATCACTTTTCAGATCTTTCAAACAACTTTTTTATGAGGGCCCATCTTTTGTATATATTTTTTGTGTATTTTGTATGAACTTTTAAATTTTTTTGATTACCAATGGGTGTAGGATTAGTAGGATGAAAATGTAAATGATTAATTGTTTTTTTTTTTTTTCAGACACCACAACCTTTGATACAGAATAGTACCATGTCACATACACCAGAAAATTTCCCAGAAGCTACACAAATTAATGAAAAGTGTCCACGTGTCAGACGTGGGTCTCGCTTGAAAGATATTCCAGAACGATCAGACATTACCAAAAATATAATCAAACCATTGTTTCTTAGTCCTTTAACACCAAGGTAAATACATTTGTTGTCTCCCCTGTCAGACATCCAGGCAAAGGTGATTTTAGCAGGGGCCCACTCGCTAATGGTCCTTAAAATTTGGTGTGGGCATATACTTAAATTTCTGCTTTTCTTATATAGAACTTTTGATATTGGCTAGAAAAATTAATTCAATGTGCTGAGCATTATCATGATTATAAATAATAAATCTTTAGAAGGAAGTTTTGCAGATTGACTATTTATTTTCATGCCTATATTTTTTGCTGAGCGAAATATTTATTCACTTTTGTGCACACTTATTTCCTGCATTTTGTGTTGCACTTATTTATTCTATTTTGAACAAATGTAATGTTCCTCAATAGGAAGCTCAGTATAATTTTGTTTAAACTCTCCAATCCTTCAGATAATTGACAAGATGAATAGTATAACTGAAGTTTATAAATATTTGCTGTAGTCTTCATATATAGAAATTAGAACAAAAGCCCAAACTTTACTATAAAACTGTAAAATAATGAGATATGCATGTTTTTGTTGATCCATACCATAATGATATGATATGTAAAACAATACATAAGGCTTACATTATTTTTAAACACAAAAAAAGAATAATGGGAACAACATAATATAATAGATAAAAAAAATTCCAAAACGTACTAAAAAAAACAAAATATGAGGTATTTTTGCAGCATCATTGCTGATTTTTGGGAATGTACATTTACTGATTGTCATGAATTCAGTTCAAGTGGTTAACTTTATATTCAATCCAAGGATTAGGAATTATTGTTAATAACAAAAAAGAACAGGTTGGTTTATGGGTAACATATTTGTTTAAAATAAATAAGGCTGTTATTTTTCTCATTTGAATTGTTTTACATTGTCATTTCGGGGCCTTTTATAGCTGACTATGCTGTATTGGCTTTGCTCATTGTTGAAGGCCATACGGTGACCTATATATGTTAATTTCTGTGTCTTTTTGACTCTCGTGGAGAGTTGTCTCATTGGCAATCATACCACATCTTCTTTTTTATATGAACATCAGATGCCAAATATTATATATATACATGCTATATGTTCCTACATTTCAGTTTTGGGTTCTTACCTCTGGACACACCCAGTCCAGGTGGACCTGGAAACATTCCATATGATACACCTTCACCAATGATGGAGAACACACTCAGAGCTCCAGGAGCACCAAGACGAACAGTAAGTACTAGTACAGGAGAAATACAGATCTGTAGCACATAGACCACTAGGCTGAGAGTTATAAATACTGGCACCTCAAATTTTTCTTATAATATCAAAGGAGATACTGTAAACCAGCTTATGTTTGCAAGTGTTTATTTCTGTGACTTTTGCAAGTAAAAACATTTAAATTGTCAAGCACATGTAAAACATTTATCTTTCCTTATATAGATACAGAAAGTTAAAAAATCTCAAAAAATAAATGTCTGCAAAATTCTCTAGAGAGGGATTAACGTGAAAAATGTTTGGGTACAGTACTTTAACTATACAGAGACCTTTCTTGTTAATAGTACAACAAACTTTAGATTTCTGATGTTGCGATCTCATATGAATAGTAGACACCGTTGGCCTTTACCACCTGCTTTATTGAAAGTTCTATGGACACTTTATAAATGGAACAAATTTCAAACAGTAGAAGCACCTTATACATCACACATTTAGGTTTAGCAAGAGAGTGTGTAAGTTCACCCTTTCAGAACCTGAAGCAGTCTTGGAAATAGTTTCAAAAGCAGATACAAGTGAGCCATAACTTATGGCCCATAAGAAACAAATATATGTGTTTTGTTTAATTTAATCCATATTTATAGCTGCTTTAATGCAAATTTTATATATGAGAATATTTCTATTTTTAAGGTTTCGGTGAGAGGATCCCAGAATCACCCAGTACCTCCACCAGTGTTAAATTTTTCGGGAAATAATACAAATACCAGAGAAAATCAACCAGCTGGGTAAGAATTTAAACTCTGTTAATTATATTAAAAAGATACTTTTAGAATGTTATAATTATAATGGATATCTTATTTCATTGTCTATGAACTGTATATTAAAATTGCAATAAATATTGTTTTTTTTTTAAATCCATGATGCTAGATAGAGGTATAACGATAAACTAGATATTTTTTTGTTGTAATTATTGCCCTTATTTCAGGAAAGATTGAATTCATATGTGGATACATATTATTGTATTGTGAAGAAATGTAATGCTATTTAGATGTGTAAAGTATTTGCTTATAATTGTTAAAGGGTCCTGTTCATCACAAAGACACAAGGAGGAAAATAAAAAGCCTGATCTTCGGGCTATTCCAGAAAAAAAATGTATGGGGGTGTTGGAAGGCACATTATATTAATAATACATAGGTGATGGGTATCAGAGCAACTTATAACACTATAATGCACTATAATTCTCAATTACAATTGGGTGGCGGGTGCTGACAAAAACTGCCTTCCAACCCCCCCCATACATTTTTTTCTGAAATAGCCCTTATTTGATTTTGAACTAGTATTATTTGCATTCTGAAACAAATATATATATATATATATATATTTCTAGATATTTTTTAAAAATCAAAATCACTAGAATCTGTTTTCTTTAGACCTCAACCAGCCATGTTATGAAATGGAATAAAGAACTTCAGACTTAAGACTTAAGAATGATATATGATAAATGACTTATTTCATGAAAAAAAATTATATTATAGTTAAGAGATGTATTAAAAAAACCTATAAAAATGACCCTCTTTTTTAGCATTCAGAACAACCCCCCTCCAGTTAGGAGAAGTTCACGTTTGTTTGGTAGTAATAACTCAAGTTCTGTGAAGGTACGTATAGTCTTTTCTACATATACAGTATACTTTATTCTACCTTTACTTAATTGCTTTCAGTGATAAGTGTTTTAATCTTGAAAGAAACTTATTTAAAACTTTCTTTTTTTCTCCAGCCATACAATATTTGATCAGAAGCTATTAGGGGAGTGTGTAGCAACCTTTACTACCAATGATAGTTGCATGGACTGAAAAAAAGCTTTTACAAATTACTTCATTTAATTTTGGACTTTCTTGGACATGTTTGCAGACATCTCAAACCCTTATATTCATCTTCTAGAAGTTTTGTGATATCAAATATGGAATTAAGTACATGTGGTGTATTGCTGTTATTTGTGTAAAAGTATGTTTATTCTCATAATTTTTTTTTGTAATTAACTCTACTTTTAGGAAAACAACAAAAGTCATGGAACCAAAACACGTCTCCAGAGTCCAAAGGCTTTAGGCAGGAAGTCAAAAACCAGAAGCAGTAAATCTCAACAGGAACTCAATAAAATAAATAAATCAGAACCTACCTTAGATTCTAAACCTGTTCCCCAGGTGCCAACACAAACTCAGATCTTACAAATGCAACAACAGTCTCTCAGTAAGTACATTATCTTTTTTTTAAAAAATAGAAAAATAAGGTGATGTGGCAGAATTGACAATAACATTGATCGTTAATGAACTATGCACCAATTTATGTGCATTTCAGTAATTATAGGTCACCATTCTGCCTTAAAAAAGAAAATAACCCATACAATATAGTTAGCTGTAAAAGACCTAGATGTAAATAAATTGAATTAATTCAGAGGAGAAAACAAATGCCAGATTTATACCAATACAATTTACAAAAAACAATTGTGCCAGACATGAACCAATAGCAACCACTGTATTACAGTTTCCTGACTCAGGACAGACACATACATAATGTATGTACACTATAGCTGAATGTTGTTTAAACATTTTCAACTGTTCTTTTGGAAGTGAACTCAGAATGGACAAAAGTTTTATATTGTCCCCTGCAAACTTGAAATGTTTTGCATAATTTTAACATATTGCCTATCTGATGTGCACTATCATGATTATACTATCAAAATTACATAAGATGAGATATATTCCTGTGTAAATATTTTATTTCAGGGCAGATGGAAACAAAAGAAAAACATCTTTGTGTGTAATTGTACTTAATAAAAATCAAGCATGTTGTTACAACAAAAACTGTTAAAATGTATGAATGATTAAAAGGAATATTACATTGGTGTGGTTGAGATTTGTAGTCTACTCAAAATCAAATGACACAAAATTTATTGTTTAATGTTTTGAAGTAACTATAGAGTATTTCAGTTTTTGTGTTGAAACTAAGAGTTGGTCAGGAGAAAGGAATCAATCATACATTTTTAGCTGCCTTAAACACAGTTATTAATTTAATGTGTATATTTATTTTTAGCTGGTATTTTACATCTTCTACAATGTATTGGTAAAGCTTACCAAGCCCTGTCACAGTATGATTGTAAAAAGGCTATAGAAATGTATGAAGATCTTCCCATACACCAGTACAACACTGCATATGTCCTTTGTCAGCTAGGCAGGGCATACTTTGAATTATCGGAATATCAAAATGTAAGTACAAATCTAATAACAAAACTTATTTACTCTATTGTGCAAAATTACAAGATACATAATAGACATAATTTTTCTCGTTGGAATGGTTTTACACTGGTAATTTTGGGGCCCTTTATAGCTTGTTGTTCGGTGTGAGCCAAGGCTCCGTGTTGAAGGCCATACATTGACCTATAATGGTTTACTTTTTTTAAATTGTTATTTGGATGGAGAGTTGTCTCATTGGCACTCACACCACATCTTCCTATATCTATATAAAAAGATTTTGTTTAAGTGCCAACATTGGCCAATGAGACAATTGTCCCTCCAAGTTATTATAATCTATTGATTTTGTGTAATTTCATTGTACACTAAGATGATAATAACATTAAAACATTGGTTGGAAATCCATTGTGAAGAAAATTTTTAACCAACTGCATGAATTTTTGTTTACCTTTGAAAATGTTATTTATAATGCATAATACATGTAGATTCTTTCATGGTGAATTAGACAAGCTAAATTTACTACTTAATTTTGATGAAGCTTTGATGTATACTGTAAATTCTGAAATTATTGCTTACATTACTTTCGTCATTTTCGTAGATTTTGTAGAATGAATAAAATATGAGATTAACTTTTATTATTCAAGGAAGTATATATCTATATCAGATATAAGAGTTCTTATTATTGCAATACTAATTCAGTCATATTGTCCACAAAGCTCATGAAAAAACAGGCAATAATTTGAATTTACAGTATTTAGAAAACTATTGCAGAATTGCTGAAACTTTTGATTAGCAAATAATATAACTTTTAAATGTATCATTTAAGTTTATTTCATGAATAAATATTTTTATTTTTAAGGCTGAAAGGTTATTTGGTGAAGCAAGAAGTTTAGAACCTTATCATTTAGAAGGCATGGAAATATTCAGTACAACTTTGTGGCATTTACAACGTGAAGTAGAGTTATCTGCTCTTGCTCAAGAATTAACAGATATGGAAAAAAATTCCCCTGAGGTGAGATATAATCGTTGAAGTAAGAACAAATCAAAATTAAAAAATCTAGTTCATATCTAGGTTAAATTTAGAATTATTACTAAAGAAGATCCCTCATCCCTTTTTAGCCAACTTAACAGAAATTTATTTTCATAACTTTTTAATTATCCTTGTACAATGTATGGTTTCACATATTTGAAAAATCCTTAATTTACATGTTCAATGCAAATTTTCTTCTCAGGGAAAGAAACCAAATTTATTGCCATTAGTGCTGAAAAATCTTTTGAAACATCCTTGAACATATTGTATGGGTATAATCTAACGTGAAGCTAGTTAAAAAAAAGTAATTTTTTTACATCTTATTGATGGTTTTATTTCATCATTTATTTCTACATTTCTTTATGATTATCAATAGGCATGGTGTGCTACAGGGAACTGTTTTAGTTTACAAAAAGAACATGATACTGCCATTAAATTCTTCCAAAGAGCTATTCAGGTATAGTAACATACGTAAAAATAAGGGATTTTATATTTATTAGTGTACAAAAAACTGTACATTATTTGTTTCATTACTGATAACCTTGGTTAGAAACCAGGATTTAATACTAATTACTGTATGTTTTGTATGAAACTTCTATATAAAACTGTAATCACTATTTTTATGCCGCACCTACGATAGTAGAGGGGCATTATGTTTTCTGGTCTGTGGCTCTGTTTGTCTGTGCGTCTGTCCGTTCAGGTTAAGGTTTTTGGTCAAGGTAGTTTTTGATGAAGCTGAAGTCCAATCAACTTGAAACTTAGTACACTCGTTGCTTATGATATGATATTTCTAATTTTAAAGCCAAATTAGACATTTGACCCCAACTTCACGGTCCACTGAACATAGAAATTGAAAGGGGGAGTTTCAGGTTAAAGTTTTTGGTCAAGGTAGTTTTTGATGAAGCTGAATTCCAATCAACTTGAAACTTAGTACACTTGTTGCTTATGATATGATCTTTCTAATTTTGAAGCCAAATTAGACTTGTGACCCCAATTTCACGGTTCACTAAACATAGAAAATGAAAGGGGGAGTTTCAGGTTAGTTTTTGGTCAAGGTAGTTTTTGATGAAATTGAAGTCCAATCAACTTGAAACTTAGTACATATGTTCCCTATAGTATAATCTTTCTAATTTTAATGTGAAATTAGATTATTACCCAATTTTTACAGTTCATGGAACATGAAAAAGGATAGTGCAAGTGGGGCATCTGTGGACTTTGGACACATTCCACATTCTTGTTTTTTTTCTAAATAGAAAACTTATTTAAATTATGGCACATAAATGCTTGAAGAATTTTGCCTCTTAAAATAAAATCTGATATTTAAATACTAGTGTCAATTACTACATGAAAATCAGTTAGTTCCTAGTATTATTGGTTTTTTTTTTCCTTCAGCAATTTTATTAATATATATATTAAAATTGTTTTGTGGTTTTTTTTGCAGGTTGATCCTAATTTTGCATATGCTTTTACATTACTTGGGCATGAGTATGTGTTCACTGAGGAGTTAGACAAGGCTATGTCATGTTTTAGGAATGCTATACGGGTGGACCCACGTCATTTTAATGCATGGTAAGTAAAGGACCATTAATGAAGATAAAAGAGGATACCTGTATGTTTTTGTCCTGTTTGTTTGACCATCGGTCATTTTTGTTCCCTAGCATGTGTATAAAGCAATAAAGAGATTTGGAATAATTTCAAAAGAGACAACTAGCCAAGTTTTCACCAATTACCAAAGAAAAAGGACTTAAACAACTACACATCACCCAACAAGATCCTTAATCTCTTTGGAAGTTTTACCGCACAAGTTTTACTGCATTGGTAGTCTTGTGATTGCGTGTTCGCCTCGAGTAGGGGAGGTCGTGCGTTCAAACCCTGATCAGGTCAAACAATAGATTTTAAAGATGGTATTTGCAGCTTCTCTGCTAAACATGCAGCATTTAGGAGTAAAACCAAAGGTTGGTCAGAATAAAGTGTCTGGGTAGGGTGATTTGTCTGTATAGTACAAAGCAGGATTAATATTCATATAACATTAACATGTTCTTGTCCTGGATATGCATATATTATTTTGCCACTGGAACTTAAAGAGACATCCACCATCATCTTTGGACATTTCTGATAACCACAGCTTATGTCCATTAAAACTACTTTTTTATAGGAACTTGAATTGTTAAACAAACAGAAATTAAATATATGTATTGTAATTTAAAGTGTTAAAAAAGAAGAGAAATTAATTGTTCTCCCCACTATATATCTGATGTCATATTTTATATACAGCAATAAAAATTTGCCAAACATTGTTTATTTCAGGTATGGTGTAGGAATGATTTATTACAAGCAGGAGAAATTTGATTTTGCTGAAGTACATTTTAGAAAAGCTTTACATATAAATCCTCACAGTGCTGCACTTCTTTGTCACATAGGGGTGGTAAGTTTAATTTATTTGTATTAATTTCTGAAATCTGAAATGATTAATCTGAAATTTTTGTCTATTGTTCAAAATTTGCAACAATAAATAATTGCTAAAATGTCTAAATTAATAGTATTAAAATAATATAGGCATTGGAAGATACCTATTTTAAAGAAATGATCAATTGAATTTTGACTAATGATACAAAAAGATCAAATAAACAACACATTCTTTACAAGAAAACAAAATCACTCGGTCAGCAAAGTATATATCGGTTAAACAGTTGTAGAAACATAGATTCTACCATTGCATGTTTTTGATACAATATTCCTCCACTTGAGAAGTTTAGAAATATTCTTATTTAAAATGTGAAGCTTGCTGAGCTTTTTAAATAATTAAAATCTAACTATCAAGCATGTCAACAGGAGAGAAAAATCATATTGTTAGTGGACTTTGTTTCTAAAAAGAATTTTAAAATTATTTCTTCTTTTCCAATGATCTCCAAAAAGATGTATTTTATAGTGACATAACAGAGGAAAGCAGGAAATTTGGCGTCATAAATGAATTTGAACGAAGACCTTAATTTGAACAAACCACATGTTAAACAAGAATAATCAATAAATAGATCAGGAAAACGATAATTTGGCTAAGAATTAGAGGAATGTATTTTACCAATACACAAGATAGCATCACTCCATATTTATTGATACATTTCAGGTACAACATGCCCAACAGAAGTCAGAGAGCGCTTTATCAACCTTAAATAAAGCCATAGCAACAGATCCTAGAAACCCACTATGTAAATTTCACAGGGCATCTATATTGTTTGCTAGTGATAAACATAATGTAAGTATTTACTCTAATGCTCATTTGTACTCTTAATATGCAAATTTCACTGGGCCTTATATTATTTGTTAGTGGACATCACATTAATGTTGACTGCTGTTGCGTTTGAAAAGAAAGGCTATGGTTTATCAATTCATCTACAAAATCACTTCAAACATGTGAAAAAAACAAAATCAAAGGAACAGTGCTTTTATTGATGATCTTCACAGTAAAACCTTCAACATATGGTTAAAATTTTAAGCTCAAGACTTTTGAATTTTGTATTGGATCCACAGACAAATTAGATATATAAATATATATATATTAAAGCACTAAGTAATAGTTTGCAGGGAGATAAGTCTTTCCTATAAAGATGTGTTATTTTTGCTCTGAGCCAATTTGTTTCATTAGGAAATTTGCTGGTAATTGGAAATAGGTAAAGCATATTGATGATGTTACACAACAGTTATGTCTTATGAGTGAATTTATGAATGCTTTCTATGCTACTTTATAAAGAACTATCTAAAACATACATTTGATAAATATTATGTCTTTGGTTTGTTTTTTTACAGGAAGCTCTTAAAGAATTAGAAGAATTAAAACAAATAGTTCCTAAAGAATCTCTAGTCTACTTTTTAATTGGAAAGGTGAGGAAATTAACAGACATTATTGCTATCTTGGATTTTGAGCAAATTTCTGTATTGGCTTCTTAGAATAAAGCTATTCTTTTGAATGGACATAAGAAGGTAGGAAGGGAAATTTTATTTTCGGACATTGGTCATTGCAAACTTATCCAATGAAAGAATGTTGATTGTAAAGAGATTTTTGAAATCAATTTCAACCCTTATGGAAGAGCCATAATCAGTTGTGTGGCTATGGGATCAAACAACATCATTTAATACATTAAAGGAATGAGATATTTTGGGAATAAGATGTATTTACAAAGATTTAGGCTAGATTGTATATGAAATCAGTAACAGTTCTTAAATTGAGAAGAACATATCTGAAAATGGGAGATAACTCTTTAAAAATGGGAGATAACTCTTTAAAAATGGGAGATAACTGTTGACTCTTCATATGTTATATCCAGGAGTTTGATATCAGGACAAGAACAAAAAGACATGGAATATTATTTCAACAAATTTGAATTTTAAGTTTTAAATTGTCTGATAGGGGAGAGGGCTTTAGTATTATTTCGGATTTAATACAAGTGGTTATTTTTATTTACTTGACTCTTCTTTTACAGGTGCATAAAAAATTGGGTAATACACATTTTGCATTGATGAATTTCTCGTGGGCAATGGACTTGGATCCTAAAGGAATTAACAACCAGATTAAAGAAGCTATTGATAAACGTTATGTTACTGAGGATGATGAATCTTTAGCGAGATTGAATGATACAGGTAATTATTTGAATATTAATGAACTTGCTATTCCAATGTCTGTACTGTTGTAAGTTTTATAATATGATGGATCAAAAACAAATAACAAATGTAAAAGAACACATTCGATCTGACACAATGAAAAATATTTAAAATGATGGATACTTAATTTCAGAAAAATACTGCTAAACTGGTTTAAATGGGTTTACATAAAACTAACTTGACAAACTTAAAACTTTCATTTTGTATTTACATTGTGAAGTTTAAAAAGCCTTAAAGTTCAATCCAGGTCCATTTGCATAATTCTACTTAATCAATAGGATATTAAAAGTTAAAATTTTAAAAGATTAATGTCTGATAGAAAAAACAAATGATTTGTGTTTTGTGTTTGTGATGGTTTTTGGTATTTTTATTGAAGAACTATGTATCAAAGATCTGAACTGGAACAAGTCATTTATTTACCAAGAGAATCTAGGCAATATCAATTGTAGTATCTATGTTGTTCAAGCACTTTCTAATCTGGAAATTTTGAATGACATGAAAGCTTATAAAGTAAAGCACATATTGTTTTTGTGCACATGGATGCAGAGATTTTTATAATACAAATAATTTATATTTGGTGCATCAGATTATGCAGTAATCCTCCAATACTATTAAAAGATACATATCAAAAGACAATATACACAAGAGAGAAAAGATATTAGCAAAATAAGATCTACAAATCAGTCAGCATAGATGAAATTGTCAGTTGTCTTCTCTTAGGAGTTATTGCTCTTAAATGAAAACTTATACCATTTTATAGTTTTTAGTTGAGATTAATAGAAACTGTAAAAGAACACATGATCAGCAATACACAATCAACAAAAGATGAAATTTAAATTATGTATTTTATCAGGGGTCGAATTTTAGCTTTTTAGTGTACTGGCTAACCAGACCAGTGGACTTTAGATCTACTGGTCCGGCTCAAAATTTACTGGTCCTGCAAAAATGACATTCATTTGATAACCACTAAAAGATATGACAGAGGTTTAGTTTTATTTTTCTCAGCTGCTTTCCTCTTCTTTATTCCAAAAATAGCACCCCCAATACCCTAAAAATAATTTCTCAGGTTTATTTTTTTGTAAACAAACCAAGATAGAGATGCAATCATTGATTTTATGAAAAATTTCTACTGGTCCACCAGCTGACAAAATCTACTAGTAGTCCGACACAAATTCTACTGGTACCGGACCACCGGACCAGCACCGATTTCGACCCCTGTTTTATTTAAGTCTACAATTTATGACCACGGATATTGTTGAAGATGTAAATAGACCTAGGTGAGCGACACAGGATTTTTAGAGATTTTACTTTGAAGTTTCTGTTATTCACATGTACAAATATATTCCTATTTTTAGGTCTGGATGATGATATAGGACTAGAAGATGTTGTAGATGGGAATGAAGACTTACAATTACAGGCCATTGAAAGTGATGAAAGCTTGTGATAGTAGTCGTGTGATTTTATATAATCTGAGTCAGATAAACTCTTTATTCTGTATCAGAAAGATGCTTTTATGGAATGAAACTGCAGATGTGATAATGAACTTGTTATATTGAGAAATTATTAGTACATAGATAAATTAATTATGTAGAAGAATTATTTTTTAAAGCTCAATGCATTTTAAGCTCACCTTTCCTAAAAGGAAATGTGAGCTTTTGCCATCACTTGGCGTCCGTCGTCGTCGTCCGTCGTCGTCGTAAACTATTTCAAAGATCTTCTACTCTGAAACTACTGAACCAATTCAAACCAAACTTCATCTGATTGATTCCTAGGGTATCTAGAATAAAGTTTGTCTTTTAATTCCCATTTCATCAAAAAACATGGCCGCCATGGCTAAAAATAGAACATAGGGGTAAAATGCAGTTTTTGGCTTATAACTCAAAAACCAAAGCAATTAGAGCAAATCTGACAGGAGTAAAATTGTTTATTAGGTGAAGATCTAACTGCCCTGAAATTTTCAGATGAATCGGACAACCCGTTGTTAGGTTGCTGCCCCTGAATTGGTAATTTTAAGGAAATTTTTGCTATTTTTGGTTATTTTCTTGAATATTATTATAGATAGAGATAAACTGTAAATAGAAAAAATGTTCAGCAAAGTAAGATTTACAAATAAGTCAACAGGTCCAAAATGGTCAGTTGACCCCTTTAGGAGTTATTGCCCTTTATAGTCAATTTTTAACCATTTTTCGTAAATCTTAGTTATCTTTTACAAAAATCTTCTCCTCTGAAACTACTGGACCAAATAAAATCAAACTTGGCCACAATCATCATTGGGGTATCTAGTTTAAAAATTGTGTCCAGTGACCCGGCCAACCAACCAAGATGGCCGCCATGGCTAAAAATAGAACATAGGGGTAAAATGCAGTTTTGGGCTTATAACTTAAAAACCAAAGCATTTAGAGCAAATCTGACAGTGGGAGAAATTGTTTATCAAGTCCAGATCTATCTGCTCTAAAATTTTCAGATGAATTGGACAACTGGTTGTTAGGTTGCTGCCCCTGATTGGTAATTTTAAGGAAATTTTGCTGTTTTTGGTTATTATCTTGAATACTATTATAGATAGAGATAACCTGTAAACAGCAATAATGTTCAGAAAAGTAAGATTTACAAATAAGTCAACATGACTGAAATGGTCAATTGACCCCCTAAGGAGTTATTGTCCTATATAGTCAATTTTTTAAAATGTTCATAAAATTTGTAAATTTTTACTAACATTTTCCACTTAAACTACATGGCCAAGTTCATTATAGATAGAGATAATTGTAAGCAGCAAGAATGTTCAGTAAAGTAAGATGTACAAACACATCACCATCACCAAAACACAATTTTGTCATGAATCTATCTGCGTCCTTTGTTTAATATTCACATATACCAAGGTGAGCGACACAGGCTCTTTAGAGCCTCTAGTTAATTCTAAATTTTGAAATTACTCAAAGTCAAATGTGGGGAAAATATCAGCCACAAGACTTTCTTTTGACTATATTGTAGTATATCTTTTTCTAAAGCTATAGATATATTGTCTAATCAGGAGAACAAGCATAATTTACTCTTAACAACATTATGTCTTTTATATTTTGATATGTGGAATCAGTGTTTGAATATTTTAAGTTATATTTAAATTTCCTACATGAACGCATATGTTTTTTGAAGAAAAAAAAAACACTTTTTGACTTAATGAATTTTAGAATTTCATTTTAAGCTAAAAATATTCAAAAATACTTTCAGAATCTAAAGTACTATTGGTAATTTGATTATTTGTACCTTAGAATGAAAATAATATTGCCATATTGGTTGAATTTCTATTGATTTTGGTGTTCTTATCCAATCATCATTATGGTTTAGTCTTTAAAATTTTTACCCAGAATGCATTATATTGTAAAACGGTGAATGTTGAACTAACAAACACATATTCAAGTGCTGATATTAACTTATTGGGTTGTCTCCCATTACAATGTGCAGGATAACAGACAACAATCGTCTGTTAGGTGTTATCACATTTTATATTTTATTGCTTTTGTTTCATATAAAGTTATTTATTATTTGTTGTGATATAGTATGTGTGAGAAGCGGACCATTTTAAATATTTTCATTGACAGTGCAAGTGTGAGAGAATTTTTGAAGGTTTTACAATTCCAGTCAAATATGCCAGAGAAATCTTGTTGTATTGTTGGCGGCAATACAAATCTTAGCTCTTTTCTCTATATGGTTCTTTATTAAGCTGTATCCAGATTTATTTTCTCTGGTTTCCTCAGTCATGTCAATTTTGTTTTTAAAATCTATTATTAGAACTATTTTAATGATACTATATGCTAAATTATCAATCTTTTCCTTGTTTTTTGGTTTGGCAATCCACAAAAAGTTGTGTGACAGTCATTATCACTTTTTGATAGGATCTTAGAGGAAATCTGTCTAGGTCAAGATGTGTCACAAACATTATCAACCAATGAAATGTTTTGAAAACAAGAGAAACATTAGAAAAAATGCAACTAACTATGTAACAGAAAAAAAATCTTGGGAGCCTTTTGTTTTAATATCACATATTCTCCCCTTTCTTTCAGTATTTTACACTTAAATCTATCTATACTAACTTATTCATTTGAAATGGAAGTTGGATGGTAGGGGAAAATCCTCCCACAGCCAACATAATTTCCTTGTGTTATTTGTACATATCAAATGGACATACAACCATTATATGACCCTAAAGCCAATTCCAAAAATTAACCCTTTTTTTCCTACCCTCTGACATTTATTTTAATGGAATGGTTTTAATCCTCCTTAATAAACATAGAGGTGCACATTGAATACAATGGACTTGTGAACTTTTTAAATTTTATTATCTTGTCAAATCAGAAGAGATTGTGTGATGTGTGTATGTGAACCAAAATGGATTATCAAATGTTTTTGTTATAAGACTAGCTAGGTATGATCAAATTTCTACAAAATAAAAGTGGAAATTTTGACTCTTGTGTTGTTCTTTATACATATTGGCATGTCACTTTTTGTTGTATTCAAAAGGCAAAAGTCTAAGTTAAAGGATTTTAATGAGCAAACATGTTTAACCTTGAGGCAATCCTTGTGCGTGTTTCTCATATATATTTTTTGTTAAGTATTGTTTTGCTTAATTTTTTGGGGTGATTTGTGCCGTTGCACTACTATCCAAGGTTATTGGGGAGGTTTTGTGCCGGCAAACTTGTGTAACACTGCCACATTCTATATGTACCTGTCCCAAGTTGGGAGCCTGTAATTCCATGGTTTTTGTCGAGTCTGCAACTTTTGTTGCAGAAAGCTCGACATAGGGATAGTGATCCAGCGGTAGTGGCTGTGTCGGCAACGGCGGCGTTAACTAACTTTCTTAAAAGCTTTATATTTTAGAAGGTGGAAGACCTGGATGCTTCATGCGTTGTATATAGATGCCTCATGTTACGAACTTTCCGTCAGTCACATGTCCAATGTCCTTGACCACATTTTCATGGTTCAGTGACTACTTGAAAGAAAAAAAAGTTAAAAGATTTTTTGTAATGTTAAACTCTCTCTTATTATAAGTAATTGGCTAACTATATTTGGTATGTGCGTACCTTGCAAGGTCCTCATGCCGGTCAGACAGTTTTCACTTGACCTTGGCCTCATTTCATGGATCAGTGAACAAGGTTAAGTTTTGGTTGTCAAGTCCATATCAGAAACTATAAGCAATAGGTCTAGTATATTCGGTTTATGGAAGGACTGTAAGGTGTACATGTCCAACTGGCAGGTGTTATCTGACCTTGACCTCATTTTCATGATTCAGTGGTTATAGTTAAGTTTTTGTGTTTTGGTCTGTTTTTCTTATACTATGTGCAATAGGTCTACTCTATTTGGTGTATGGAATGATTGTAAGGTGTACATGTCTAGCTGACAGGTGTCATCTGACCTTGACCTCATTTTCATGGTTCAGTGGTCAAAGTTAAGTTTTTGAGTTTTGGTCTATTTTTCTAATACTTTATGCATTAGGTCAACTATATTTGGTGTATGGAAATATTTTATGATCTATGTCTGTTACGCAGGTTTTATTTGACCTTGACCTCATTTTTTTCGGTCCATTGCTAAGTTTTAAGTGTTTGTGTTTTGGTCTGTTTTTCTTAATTTATAAGCAATAATTCAACTATATTTGTTGTATGGAAGAATTGTTAGCTGTACATGTCTGCCTGGCATGGTTCATCTGACCTTGACCTCATGTTCATGGTTCAGTGATCAATGTTTCATTTTCTTAGTTAATGTTGAGTTTATGTGATAGTTGTAATAAAGCTTTATATTTAGGTCTATCAACATAATATCAATGATTAGTAAAGAAGGCGAGACATTTCAGTGTGTGCACTCTTGTTGTTGGTACATGTCTCATATTTGTTTTTCATACATTGTTTTTGTTTTAAATTATACCTTTAGATTTCTCAATTGAATGGTTCATATTTTTCAAGTCAGGGCCTTTTATGGCCTATATGGTATGAGTTTCTCATTGTTCATGACTGTTATACAGTTACCTGCAATTGCTTACTGCATATTATATATTTGTTTTGCCATAATGCAATATATTTTTGTCCCCAATGTATCAACCATCTGGAAAGGTTTGACTAGTAACACTGGAGAAAATATACATACACACCTTCAATAGGCTACTTGCCAACTCCGTTATTGACCCTGTAATAAGAGATCCCTCTTTCAGTTGTCTCTCTTATGAGAGACATTAATTTTTATTTACAATGGAGAGCTAGCAGGGGGAGCAAATTTATCTATACGTAATGTGAGTAATATTTAAGGCTTTCAAAGCTTTTAATTTCATTAATTTGTTGTTAATCAAAATACTTTTGACATCAGAAATTATTTTTTATGAAAAATTAGTTAAACCGCTGATACATCACTTTTAATTCAAACTTTGCATTGGCAAAAACCAATTTTGTCCGGAATGGAACCAGTCTACGATTGACAAAGGGAATTAGTTTGATTAAAAAGTGTGTAATAACTGAATCAAATCGGTAATTGGCAAATTGACTATTCCACATCACATATGATTGAAGACTCACATCAAATACCTTCAAAACTGACTAGGTGAAAGGGGACTTTAGGTTTGCACTCCGTCACTTATGCAAATCAGTTTTCTACACTTTTTTTCATGCTTCAAGATATTGGTTTCAATATTTGGTGTATTGTTTTATCATGACTAGATACAGATCAAGTGGGAAAGTTGTTCCAGTCTGATGATTTTGTGCAGAGTTATGGACCTTGGAATTAGATAATTCACTCAAATAATCAGTTTTCCACAATTTTTTGTCATGATTGAAGATATTGATTTGAAAATTGGTATATAGTTTTATCATGACAAGTTACAGATCAAGTTTATAGAACTTTGTTCTACAATTTTTAACCAGAAGGAGACTGTATTGCCGTCAATACTCACAGAATGCTAATTCTTTTTGATGTTGTTAGAGATTGAAAAATTAAGACACCACTGATTTCTGTATTTTTGTGGATGGATTGAGGAAGAATTGCATTTGAGTGGTACTATGTTTTGTGGATTGATAAAAAATAGTATTTTTTGTGGATTTTCTAATGTCTTCATTCAAGCCTGTAGAATTGAAATTGAAATTTATACTTCAATGACCTTTTCATTTGTTGTAAATATATACCTATCAAATCTGCAAAAGTTGGTACCCAACCAAATCAACATGGCATGACATAGTTGTCGCAAGGTCAAATAAATTTCAGAAAGGTTAAATTTTGTGACAAATAATTCCATTGTTCTACATGTATTTTGGCAGGTTGTTTTTTTTCAAGCAAACAGATTAAATCTTATATAACAGAAATGGAAAATTTTAATTATATACATTATACAAATCAATATAAAATTGGCTACAAGATACAAAGAAATAAAAACACATGTTAACAGTTACTTCTATGTAGAAAATTACTACAAGAAACAAAACAGAAAAAATACATGTAATAAGTTACTACTGTGTAGAATAAAAATAAAAGAGGATCATAATGCATGTATAAAACTACCATAAAAACAATCTCACAACATTGTCTGGTAAAACAAACACCCTACAGAGGCTCACAACAAATATATACTGTTTATTTACACACAAATATACACATCATCGATGTAGGATGGTTTTGGCAAATTTAAACAAATAGTCGTTACACAAAAATTAACAAACCATGTATTTTTAAATATTCAAAGAAGTATGATTTACAATACAGACCAACTGACAAGGATATAAACAATCATTCATTAACCTTGCAGCGAAGAATTAATACCATCATTTTAACTTATAATTAAGAAAATAACAAGCATTATTTGTTTCAATATTATAGTGTATTACCCGTAAGTACACAAACTAATATCTAAATTGCACACTAACTCTACAACAACTACTACTTTAATTCTGATCAGATAAAAACCCTGATAATTTTGTAATACCTCATTCTTAAAATTATAACATTTCTTAGTGCAAACAGATACAGGTTCTATTTTTAAAATTGGTGCCATTAACATGATTAATGTTATTTCAGTAATGAAAACACACTGACATTCTATCTGTTTGGACCATTGCCAAAAAATACTGTCAAGTACATAACTTGTATCTTGTCCTGAAAATTTCATTTTTAATAGTTTTAACTTATTTCACTGCCAAGCAATAGTTTAAAAAGAAATTGTCATTTAATAAAAACTCATGAAAATTATAACCTATCATGTCTAACAATGTCTAATGACATTTTTTCATGACAAGGAAGTCTTTATATAGCATGATTCTGGACATTTGTAGAAAATTATTTTAAATATTGCACATTTCTGATAGATAGGAAAGTCAATTTTAAAATCTTATATGATTTCTGGACATAAGGTCATAAACTTTACTCATTACTCCAGGGTACCAAATTTGCTTCAATTGCAAAATCCAGCATTTTGATTGGAGGAATTCTGAGTCTGGTTACAGTAATCGTGCTCAAATTTTTTGTGACCACAAGATTTGCTGTTTTAAGTGTCAAACATTAACAAGACAACATTAAATCGATACTTTATAGTTAAAACATAAGTGATCTATTAAAAACATACATGTATCATATGTAACCTTAATATAAAAAGAAAACAAAAGTAGAAATAAAATATAAAATTGAAAACAGTAAAAAACACAACACCTTTGTATAACAGTATATAGGTATATTAAAAACACAGATGTCATCTTAGCAAATCTCAATTTTAGTAAGAGATCTCAATTTGAGGCAAAACATCTAGGTGGAAGATTTAATCAAGATCCTATTTCACATAGTTAACTGGAAAGTTGACACCTTTGAATGAAATATACTGGTTTATCTTAACAAATCTATGATTACATTCGAATACTGCCAATATCAAATTACTAATATTGCTTTATATCTAATACTGTGAAAACTGTTTGATATGGAAAATAAACTAACTAAACGTTTTCACTTGTAAATTAATCTACTGATAGGTCAGAAGTCTACTACTAAAGCTATTCTATACTCATGATTAATCAGAAGTCCAAAATTAAAGCTTTACTTAACTCATCATCAATGTTCGAAAAACTAAGGATTTTCTTACGCCCAGGAGTAGATTACCTTAGCCGTATTTGGCACAACTTTTAGGAATTTTTGGGTCCTCAATGCTCTTCAACTTTGTATTTGTTTGGCATTTTAACTGTTTTGATCTGAGCGTCACTGATGAGTCTTTTGTAGACGAAACGCGCGTCTGGCGTATTAAATTATAATCCTGGTACCTTTGATAACTAATTAATCATTTGATAAGATTTGATTTTCCTACATTTAAATAAAATAAATAAAAAGAATGTTGATTGTCTGACTGTTCCATAAAACATACATGGTACCAAGGGGAGGTAATTGGAAATTTGTGAACCAATAGTAGAGTCATTTTATTGATTGATTGTTTGTGTTTCAACGCCACTTTCAGTATTATTGGCTATATAACTCCAACCATAGATGAGGTATAGTAGTGGTCTAATGTACAGGGGCGGATCCAGCCATTTCAAAAAGGGGGGGTTCCCAACCCAGGACTAAGGGGGGGGGGGGGGGGGTTCAAACTATATGTCCCCATTCAAATGCATTGATCGTCCAAAAAAAAGGGGGGGTTCCAACCACAGTAACCCTCCCCCTGGATCCACCAATGATGTATGTTTTTATATATGGTACAGTCTTTATCATTTTAACATACATGTAATAATTGTATTAACATGATCATTGATGATTATGGTTAAATTTCAGGATCTGAATTTTGATTTTGATTAAATTGTCACATTTATTAATATCAATTAATTGTGTTTCCTGATCAACAACCACAATTACAAATGTTCAATGGTTAATGTCATGTTTCAATTTTACAAATGATTTACAAAACAGAATTATAAAATACAAAACAGCAGTACAGTTTAAATTCACCAATAAATGTTCTTACAACCAAAAATAAAAATCTTAAAACATCATTTATGGGCATTTCAGGGCTTTTCTGCAGTGTTTTAAATAATAATAAGCTTGCAAGAAATTTTCGTGATAAAGCGTAAAATATGGTAAAAAGCTGTGTGCCAAAGGTGGAGATTGTCCATATATATAATATCAAATGTATGTCAATTATATAAGTATTAAAGGAAGCATCGGAATGCAACCGAAATGAGGTTTGTATAAAAGTTAAGAGGTTTATGTTGAAAAAAATAAACTACAACCATTTTTTATCAGCTGGTCAGCTTTATATAAAAAGTTAAAAAAAAAACACTGAAATGTTTTGAATACATTATGACCTTGAAATAGCTATGAAAGTCACAAGAAACACTGAATTGTTTTGAATACATAATAACCTTTAGGAAGCTTTGAAAGTCACATGAAACACTGAAATAGTTTGAAAACATGACCTTGAATTAGCTATGAAAGTCACACACATTGAAAAAGTCCTGCTTATGTTATTCCATGAAATTGTATAAAAAGATATATTTTTTTCAGTAGCACCTTTTTTTACAATGAAAGCACTGTTAGTATTAAGTTAACCATTTTTTGGTTCATTAGAAATACTGAATTTATCTCCTACATGGATTATTAAAAAAAAGCAGAGGTAAAAAAATCTTGACATTTGTTTCAGATTGAAAATTAAGCCTTGGACCTTAATAATTCCATTGAAAAGTGATTATAAAAAAGTAGAACAAATTTCTACCAAATGTTTATTAATTAATTAAGTTTATTTTGTAAGAAAAAATATGTTGATATCTGAAATCAGATACTATATCTTTTCGTATTAAAAATATTAAAAAACAAGAATGTGTCCATAGTACACGAATGCCCCACTCGCACTATCATTTTCTATGTTCAGTGGACCGTGAAATTGGGGTCAAAACTTTAATTTGGAATTAAAATTAGAAAGATCATATCATAGGGAACATGTGTACCAAGTTTCAAGTAAATGTAACTTTAACTTCATCAAAAACTACCCTGACCAAAAACTTTAACCGGAACTTCGCACTATCATTTTCTATGTTCAGTGGACCATGAAATTGGGGTCAAAACTATAATTTGGCATTAAAATTAGAAAGATCATATCATGGGGAACAAGTGTACTAAGTTTCAAGTTGATTGGACTTCAACTTCTTCAAAAACTACCTTGACCAAAAACTTTAACCTGAAGCGGACAGACGAACAGAGGCACAGACCAGAAAACATAAAAACTATCGTAGGTGGGGCATAAAAAATGACATACAAATCACAAATTCAAAATTTATGAATATAATAATTTTCTCTATCAGTAAAGAAAGGTAGACCAGCTGTTAAAATATTCGTAACAATCTAAAAAAAAAAAAAAAAAACATTCTCAGTAACTTATCTAGAACCTAAATTTCCCATAATTTTTTGTTGATAGTCAACAGTCAGCCATATATTGTCCATTCCTCGTAGGGTACGTAAATAGTCAAAGCTATTCTTATGCTCTTGTTTGGTTATTCCTAGATTGTTGTACAGCTTGGTAAGACCAATACTTCTAGCTCCTTCAACCTAGAAATATATCATATGTTTTACAGATCAACTATTGAAGAGTGTGCTTGGTGGTTAAAAATTTAAGTTTGCTGATTTGTTAGGTAAACTTTGATTTTTTTTCTTCAATTAAGTGTATCGTGAATATAGTGCATGCTATACCAATCAGATCAAGGTATACATGTCCTATAGACCGGGGGTTAACATAACTATAACACAACTTCACTTTCATTGGTTAATATTTTTTGAATGTTTTCTTTACAATTCCAGCAACATAACCATGATACTACCCATTGAAATGACTAAAACAATTTGCCCTGATCCTGACTATAGCCTCAAGATCTTGGGTTGATTTTTTTTGTATGGAACCTCATTTCACTAAAAATATAGAATGAATCCACAAGATTATATACTGAGCTAAAAAAGTTTAGCAACAAAAATGTGAAATAACATTTTATTACAAAATCATAACAACATATAATTTTAATAATTACAAAATGGAATTATGACATGTCAGAAGCAACATGAATGTTTATCACTCACATTGACTAGGATTTTTTTTGTATGGAGCGCGGGAGGTTCAAAATGCGGAAATGAGTATAGTGTTATTCAAAATCAATTTCTCAGCCATGTCCTCAGTGCACCAATGAAGGATTGGTAGGCACACCAGCAGCTTCCCTTAGTCATGCACCACTTTTGTGGCCGAAAAAAAACTTGTCACGTGTTGACGTAAAGCGAAGGTAGCGCTCCTCCCCTGACTTTTTTGGCTCAGTATATATTGTTTATCAACATACCTCAGATGTATAGTTAGCAGCCGCTGTAACATGTAAAAGTCTAGACGTAGATTCTGCCATCTCACTCAGCTCTAAGGCTTTATTCTTTATTACCCTTACCTGCAAAACATTTATAAAATATGTTAGAACTCCAAGGATGACAAAAACTACTCTTCTTATTTCCATTTGCCACTTATTGTACATTATTTAAATATCCTTGGCTTTCTTTTTTGTAGGTTTTAGGGTTCTTGATGAAAGATAATCAAGAATTGCACTTTGAAGCAGCATGTTTATAAATACTTAATCAGGATTTGATATTATGATGGGAAATTCAAAAGTTTGGATGATTTCAATTTGCACTTTTCCCAAGTGTGATGGGGTTAATGAATTGCATGCAATGGTTAACATAAAGCATGATGGTACCCAGTATGCACCAAAATGAGATGGTTTAATAAGTTACAGTTTGATGGTTAATTTTTCAACACTTTGTTTACGATAATTTAACCTTGCATCATTCTTTATGTGGCTGTTCCTAGTCAGCAGCCTGCAGTTGTCGTTTGTTGCTGTATACCATATTTGTTTTTCATTTGCAGTTTTGCACATGTGCAATGCTGTTGATATTTAGTATTTGTTTTGTTTTACATTTGTTCATGTCTTGGCCTTTTATAGTTGGTCTCATTGGGGTATAAGCGTGACGCGGGATTGCCGATTTTTTGTAAGTGTGACACGTGAAAGTCAAATTATTGTGTCGTGAAAACGGGAAATGAGGTCTTGCGGGACCCGGGAAATGACAAAAAAATTAGAATTGCTTATGTACATAGTGTAAGCGGGATACAGGAATCTGACAAAACAGTAAGCGGGATCCGGGATCGGAACCCCCCAATGAGACCCCCTTTATAGCTTGCTGTGTGGTATGGGTTTGCTCATATGGTGACCTATAGGTGCTAACATTTCATCCCTTTTATCTTTGATGGATAGTTGTCTCATTGGCAATTAAAACACATCTCCTTACTTTATATATAAACAAAAGTGTGATGATTCAGTGCATATATTATATAAACTTTGTTAATCTATGATTGTATGAGCATTATGAAGTTTACAAGCGGGTATTTTAAAGTGTGATGATTCAGTGCACGTATTATATAAACTTTGTTGATCTATGATTGTATGAGCATTATGAAGTTTACAAGCGGGTATTTTAAAGTGTGATGATTCAGTGCACATATTATATAAACTTTGTTGATCTATGATTGTATGAGCATTATGAAGTTTACTAGCGGGTATTTTAAAGTGTGATGATTCAGTGCACGTATTATATAAACTTTGTTGATCTATGATTGTATGAGATTATGCAGTTTAATAGCAGGTATTTTAACAAACAAGCAATTACATGAACTCTACTGTAAATTCAGAAATTATTGCGAGATTTTGATTTGTGAATAGTGTGACTGACTGTGTATCACAATAATAAGAACTTGCATTCGGACACCTGATGTGAATATTTGTATAAAGCTTTTCCAGATTATATTGCATTTATGTCAATTCTTCTAAAATTGAAATAATAAATGCACGCAATAATTTCTGAATTATAGTTTTTTAAGTTTCCATACCTCAAAGTCAGTTTGCTTCCTTACAATCTGAGCACCCTGTAGTAACTTCTCTCTATCTGTTTCTTCCTGTAGAACAAGCTGACGAAGAAATCTTTCCTCTACAGTATGAGGGATTCTGATGCTACCAAGCTGGAAATACTTCACATCTACGTAGACACCTTTATCGTCATCATTACAGATGTCTCTACTCTTACAGTTTAAGGGACACGCTAAAATTTAATAATCATAAAAATAGTCAAACCTATATATCAAAGTCACTCTTGTAACCAGAGAAAATTGATGCAAACAACAGAATCTAACATTACCATGTTACGCATAGGCATTCCAGAATTTCGCGAAATCTTTTTTCCCCTGGTGGTCCTTGAAGAAAATCCTCACTATTAATTCTATTGAAAAATACTAAAATTGTGTCAGTCCCACGCAAAATTTTGGGGGTAAAATCCTGAGGACTGACCTTTTTCGTGAACTCTGGCATTCACAACATAAATGTTCCAGACTCAACAATAATACTGCAGATAAAAGCCAGAATGTGTGTAAATACTTTACAATTACCTTTCTAAACCAATGTTTTTATTTTCAAAATTGAGAAATTCCATTAAAACTAGTTTCTACCAAGGGATAACTACTTTCAAGTTGATTTCCTATACATTTATACAAAACCAGGGGTTTTAAATCCATTAAAACAGTAATACTATCCAATCAGAATAAAAAAATCAAAGACAATTATAACTTGTTCACATTGTATATCAAGAAATGTAATAGAGTTCTCAAAAAGTGCATGGTGGTCCTAAGATTTTTACCAACAAAACTATGCAATGGATTGACACAATTTTGGTATTTTGCAGTAGGAATAATAGTGAGGACCACCAGATTTTCTTGAATGACAACCAGGGGAAAAAAGATTTTGAGAAGTGTGTCAAAACCTTACCAAATTTCCAGGATTTACAATATTCCTGTGGCGCACAACAAATTCCTCCAAGTCTTTCTCTTATAGCCTTGTAGATAACCTCTTCTATTTCTTTTCTTTTCTTGACAACCTCTCTAGTATTGTACACAGGTATGGCACCCTGTAAAACATAGAGGTCTGTGAAAATTTTTACCAAAAGTAAGTATGTAAAGTTATAGCAATACTTTTACCTCTACTTCTTACATTTAGAATAACATTTATGCAGTGATTTTGCCAGCACTCGTTATTTTCACAAAATTTTGAAATGACAAAAAACAAGCCAAATAACATATAGAATGAAGTTACAAACCTTTAATGCATCTATAGCTTTGGATCTCATTACATCTTCATAATCCATGTTGAATTTATTGTGGAGATCTGCCAATTCATAGGAACGTAAGAAATACTGAAATGATACTGAAACCTTGACCTGAAATGTACAATGGCAAATATTAAGCAAGCTACAATATATCAGCATGAACACGACATTGTAATTTCAGAAATTATTTCATGCATTGTTGAACAATTGGCAAACTTTTGAGGTTAAACATATTGATTTTTGAAAATATGGTATAGAAATGATGAAATCTAAATTGACATAATGATTGACAAAGATGTAAGCTTTAATCTTTCCCTGTTGCTTTTTTGGCAATAATTAAAACGTCTTAAAAATTTCAGAATAACAGTAAACAAAATAAAAAGTATAGATGATTTCCTGCTGACAATCAAATAAATAACATTTTCATGCAGACAATACATGCAATACATATTATTTATTTCAAAAATTATTGTGAGTTTTTTTTATTAATGTCAATAATCAATGATAATGTGACTAGTTGAGCATCCAATTTTTATAACTTACATTCTGATATATGATACATGTAAGACGTTTATATATATATCAAAGTTTTCTCAAATTTGCTGTGGCTATTCTCAAATTTTTGTTGGTAATGTCAAAATCACAATATTATAAGCAATAATTTCTGAATTGACAGTAAATCAATTTTTATCGGTGAAGGAAGACGGATTACCAGAAGGGACAACCAATCTTTGTTAGGAAAACTTGCAATCCTAGTCTATTAAGGTGGTACCCAAGACTTGGACTTATTAATTTGGCTCGTTTAATTTTCACAAAATTTTCATAAACTGTTTACTTTGACCCTTTGACAATAATATAATTTAAAAAATTTGAATCAACCACTTTATTCGAAAAATTACACTGGTTACATAGCAGTTTGACAAACACTAATTTTATCATTGAGAAGCTTCATATTTCCTTAACAATACAATGTGATTAAAACGTTTAGCTGACGTTTACAGAGTTATCTCCCTGTAGTGTTAGATAGGTGTCGAACCAACTGTCATTTGAGCTTAATAATGCTTAAATAGACCAGGTGCTCCGCAGGGTGCAGCTTTATACGACCGCAGAGGTCGAACCCTGAACAGTTGGGGCAAGTATGGACAAAACATTCAAGCGTGATACAGCTCTGAATTTGGATTGTGATCAAATTTTTGACATTACATGGGTTTTTTTACACAAAACAAATGTTAAGATTTTACAAATCAATTAAAGATTTCTTCTTCAAACTTATTTAAATCTAAAATTAAATAGTTGACACAGCATAGATTTCTGACACAGAATGAATGTGGTCTAATGAACTTAAAAAATTTTTTTTGCCTTTGAGCAATTCACTATGCTGTTGAATATTAATCCTCTAAAAAAAATGTTTGAAGAAATTTTCTTTTTATTTATGAAATCTGAAAAGAGAAAAATTTAACCCCCCCCCCCCCCCCCCCCCACCACCATTTTTTTTCACATCCCCGTTTCCCTTTTTCCAAAACTGATATCAATTCAAATTTCTAATGGAGTTTGCAACAATAACTACTCTTTCAAATACATCATAAAATATTAAAATGTAAAATAAAGTGCTTGTTATCACTGAATGGTAAAGATTGGTTGGTAGTAAAAGTGAATATACATTGTTTATTGTATAAAACAATAAAAAAAACTTCATCAGCAACATTTAATATTGGCAAATTTCCAATGAAGTTATTTACATAAAGTTATTGGCAAATAAAAATAGAAAATGACATCATAGTCATGTCTGGCAAATGTCCAACATACATTATCTAAAAACATTTTAGATAAGATAAGGAAAAAAAGCTTCATCAGCAACATTTTATATTGGCAAATTTCCAATGAAGTTATTTACATAAAGTTATTGGCAAATAAAAATAGAAAATGACATCATAGTCATGTCTGGCAAATTTCCAACATATATTATCAACTACTATTCTATACAAAGAAAGATAACTCCAATTGAAAATTAATTGCTATTGCACAATATTGTGCAATTAGATATTTCTTGCTATTGTGCAATACTGTGCAATTGAAAATTTCTTGCTATTGCACAATACTTGATATGGAATCCTGATTTGGACCAACTTGAAAACTGGGCCCATAATCAAAAATCAAAGTACATGTTTAGATAAAGCATATCAAATAAGCCCAAGAATTTAATTTTTGTTAAAATCAAACTTAGTTTAATTTTGGACCCTTTGGACCTTAATGTAGACCAATTTGAAAACTGGACCAAAAATTAAGAATCTACATACACAGTTAGATTTGGCATATCAAAGAACCCATTTATTCAATTTTTGATGAAATCAAACAAAGTTTAATTTTGGACCCCCATTTGGACCAACTTGAAAACTAGGCCAATAATTAAAAATCTAAGTACATTTTTAAATTCAGCATATCAAAGAACCCCAAAGATTCAATTTTTGTTAAAATCAAACTAAGTTTAATTTTGGACCCTTTGGACCTTAATGTAGACCAATTTGAAAATGGGACCAAAAATTAAGAATATACATACATAGTTAGATTCAGCATATCAAAGAACCCCAATTATTCAATTTTTGATGAAATCACACAAAGTTCAATTTTGGACCCTTTGGGCCCCTTATTCCTAAACTGTTGGGACCAAAACTCCCAAAATCAAACCCAACCTTCCTTTTATGGTCATAAACCTTGTGTTTAAATTTCACAGATTTCTATTTACTTATACTAAAGTTATGGTGCGAAAATTAATTGTTATTGCACAATATTGTGCAATTAGATATTTCTTGCTATTGTGCAATACTGTGCAATTGAAAATTTCTTGCTATTGCATAATACTTGATATGGAATCCTGATTTGGACCAACTTGAAAACTGGGCCCATAATCAAAAATCAAAGTACATGTTTTAGATAAAGCATATCAAATAAGCCCAAGAATTTAATTTTTGTTAAAATCAAACTTAGTTTAATTTTGGACCCTTTGGACCTTAATGTAGACCAATTTGAAAACTGGACCAAAAATTAAGAATCTACATACACAGTTAGATTTGGCATATCAAAGAACCCATTTATTCAATTTTTGATGAAATCAAACAAAGTTTAATTTTGGACCCCCATTTGGACCAACTTGAAAACTAGGCCAATAATTAAAAATCTAAGTACATTTTTAAATTCAGCATATCAAAGAACCCCAAAGATTCAATTTTTGTTAAAATCAAACTAAGTTTAATTTTGGACCCTTTGGACCTTAATGTAGACCAATTTGAAAACGGGACCAAAAATTAAGAATATACATACATAGTTAGATTCGGCATATCAAAGAACCCCAATTATTCAATTTTTGATGAAATCACACAAAGTTCAATTTTGGACCCTTTGGGCCCCTTATTCCTAAACTGTTGGGACCAAAACTCCCAAAATCAAACCCAACCTTCCTTTTATGGTCATAAACCTTGTGTTTAAATTTCATAGATTTCTATTTACTTATACTAAAGTTATGGTGCAAAAACCAAAAATAATGCTTATTTGGGCCCCTTTTTGGCCTCTAATTCATAAACTGTTGTGACCTCAACTCCAAAAATCAATCCCAACCTTCCTTTTGTGGTCATAAACCTTGTGTTTAAATTTCATTGATTTCTATTTACTTATACTAAAGTTATTGTGCGAAAACCAAGAATAATGCTTATTTGGGCCCTTTTTTGGCCCTTAATTCCTAAACTGTTGGAACCAAAACTCCCAAAATCAATCCCAACCGTCCTTTTGTGGTCATAAACCTTGTGTCAAAATTTTATAGATTTCTATTCACTTAAACTAAAGTTATAGTGCGAAAACCAAGAAAATGCTTATTTGGGCCCTTTTTGGCCCCTAATTCCTAAAATATTGGGACCAAAACTCCCAAAATCAATCCCAACCTTCCTTTTGTGGTCATAAACCTTGTGTTAAAATTTCATTGATTTCTATTCACTTTTACTAAAGTTAGAGTGCGAAAACTAAAAGTATTCGGACGACGACGACGACGCAGGACGACGCCAACCTGATAGCAATATACGACCAAAAAATTAAAATTTTTGTGGTCGTATAAAAAATGAAGATGTGGAATGAGTGCCGATGAGACATTAACTCTCTATCCAAGTCACAATATTTAAAAAATAAACCATTATAGATTGAAGTACTGCCTTCAACACAGAACCTTGGCTCACACCAAACAGCAAGCTATAAAAGACCCCAAATGTGACTATCATAAAACAAGTCAAACAAACTGTCTAATAAATAAAAATTCTAGAAAAAAATGAGAAACTAAAAAATATCTATTTTACAGTAAATTAAACAAACCTCTAGTTTATCAGAAGTAAAGGCTTTAATATTATACAAGTTAACATCATGGCTATCTGAATTAAACAAACCTCTAGTTTATCAGAAGTAAAGGCTTTAATATTATACAAGTTAACATCATGGCTATCTGCTGGAAAAACTTTAAACTCAAAGTCAGGTCCTATCAAGTGCAGTCCACTCTCGTATGTTTTGTCTAATTTTACCGTCCCTGTACTTTTCTGTCTCTTAAATCCCATCTGTGAAAATAAAGAATATTGCAAGGTACATTGATAGTTTCTCACTACTTTCTTCTTACAGTGAAATGTTTATTAACATTTGTGGGATTTCTCCTAAAAATAAGTTAAAAAAAGTTCTCAAAATATAAAATTTGATATATATTTATCAACTTTACATATACATGACATAAATAACAAAGAAATTGTAACCATAATATCTAAAGAATTTAACAGTCACACAGAAATCAGTAACCACCAACTTCTGAAATACCCAAAAACCAAATCAAAGGGTAAACATTACTTTCATTTTGCAATTCTGTAATTTTCTTACTATATTGCAGTTTGAGTTAGAGTTATCTTCCTTTGTTTATGATTGCACATTTGTCATGTTTGTAGTTGAACCTATTTTTACAACAGACTTTTCAAATAACTTTAAAAGATTTATGGATATTTAAACCTCGTCTGGACAATATTTCTTTAGATTTGGGAAAACTTTCATTCTGGTAAGTTCATACTCCAATTTCAATGTTTGAGTTTAATATTCATTTCTTTACATTTAATATTTTTTTCAGTTTTAGAGTCAAACTTTTTCTAAATTAATAATTTACAAAAAAAGTAGAAGGAATTGTACACTAGCTAGATATTTTATGATTTCGGGTTTATAAAGAGATGTGGTACATTTTGATAGCAATATTTAGAAAGATGGTTAATCTGAGGGATATTTTATAGTAACGGTTGTCAATCTTCGGAATTGTTCGTGCCTCACTATGAAATGGAATTAAGTATTATCACAGGTTTTATTTAAGGTTCTGAACTGATTTTAAATGAAATTGAAAAATGTGATTCAAAAATTGCTTTGGTTGGACTGAGAATTAAACCGGAATAGATTGAATGCAATGTTTTTTTTAAATGGTCTGACTTTGGTCCCTGGTACATGGAATTACGAGGTTCAAGTTCTAGTGTAACAAAGTCCGTTGAAGGTGGGATGTCACAGACTTGATTGACTGAGCTTAGTTTTTGTTAAGGACAACTAGTGTACAGCTCTTTAAATTTTAAGTAAACAGACAACTCTTAAATTCTAGTCATGCTAGTTGGTGAATCTATTTTTTTTATTCAATTTGATAGTACTAAGGCCAAACACTTCCTTGAACTAGTTAACTTTTTATTGGTATTTTTCACCGTAAATAAATTGTTTTATCCCAAAAAGGAAGTTCGAAAAAACATTGAAATTCTATTGAATTTAAAGATAAAATTTCACATGGAGATACAGCGATATTTATGTACTTATTGTCTTAGTCTATTAGCATGATTAAATATGAAACTGTTTTATAAATCTTGGTTACCGGTATTTGTTTTATGAGCAAATACACTGCTCTGCAAATCTTCATCTTTGGTCATTTCTAGGTTTCTTACACCTGTCATTTATTGAATTTAATGTTTCTTTGTATTTCCAGTACGCTGCCCAAAGTCCTGGAGCGAAAGCACAGGTCGAAACCATCTCTACCAGTAACATAAAGGGCTGAGCTAGGAGGGTTTAAGGTCATGGGACAAAATATGAACAGGAAATCTGTTTACACAATTTCATCTGTTTAATTTGCAATAACACCAGATTTAGTCTTAGATGCATGAATTTTTTATTAGTTGTTAGTGGCTTTGAATTAGCTGTCAGATAACTGTGAGTACTCTCAGATCTGTTCATTGTGTCTTTTTGTGTGGGGATGTATAAGTACCCGGCCACATCCACTTGTATTTTTGTCCATCTGATAAGTTAAGCCTTTTTCAACGGATTTTTATAGTTCGTTCTTATGTTGTACTGTTATACCACTGTCCCAGGTTAGGGGAGGGTTGGGATCCAGCTAACATGTTTAACCCCACCACATTATTTATGTATGTGCCTGTCCCAAGTCAGGAGCCTGTAATTCAGTGGTTGTCGTTTGTTTATGTGTTACATATTTGTTTTTCTTTCATTTTTTTATATAAATAAGGGCGTTAGTTTTCTCGTTTGAATTGTTTTACATTGTCTTATCGGGGCCTTTTATAGCTGACTATGGGGTATGGGCTTTGCTCATTGTTGAAGGCCGTACAGTGACCTATAGTTGTTAATGTCTGTGTCATTTTGGTCTCTTGTAGACAGTTGTCTCATTGGCATCATACCACATCTTCTTTTTTATATTATGTAGCAATCACCACTTACCTCATAATAATTTAATCCATGGAAACTCATAGGTAGTAAAATAACTAATAAGCCGATACCAACGACAGCTGCACCAGCTACCACTTTAAACAGACAAGCAGAATCGTCAGACATTTTGTTTCACTGCTCTGAAATCAGAAGAATATTTTTTTCAGAATTCAGGAAGATGCCCCTATTCCACCCCTCTAACATGTTTTATCGCAACCTTTTCAAAATTGATTTTGATAAAAAAACAAGAGTGCACATGCTGAAATGTCTCGCCTTCTTTATTAATTATAGATATTATGTTGATAGTCCTTACTATAAAGCTCTACTACAACTGTCACATAAACTTTACAGTAACATCAAAAAAACTAAACATTGACCAATGAACCATGAAATTGAGGTCAAGGTCAGATGAACCATGACAGTAAGACATGTACAGCTAACAATTCTCCGATACAACTTATATCATGTATATAGTTGACTTATTGCTAGACCAAAACATTAAAATGTGACACTGAACAATGAACAGTGAAAATGAGGTAAAGGTCAAATAAAACCTGCTTGACTAATATAGATCATAAAATATTTCCATTCACCAAATATAGTTGACCTATTGCATATAGTATTAGAAAACAATTCCAAAACTCAACCAGGTGCTCCGCAGGGCGCAGCTTTATACGACCGCAGAGGTCGAACCCTGAACAGTTGGGGCAAGTATGGACAAAACATTCAAGCGTGATACAGCTCTGAATTTGGATTGTGATCAAATTTTTGACATTCCAAGGGTTTTTTTTTTACACAAAACAAATGTCAAGATTTTACAAATCAATTTAAGATTTCTTCTTCAAACTTTTTAAATCTAAAATTAAATAGTTGACACAGCATAGGTTTCTGACACAGAATGAATGTGGTCTAATGAACTTAAAAGTTTTTTTTTTTGCCTTTGAGCAATTCACTATGCTGTTGAATATTAATCCTCTCAAAATAATGTTTGAAGAAATTTTCTTTTTATTTATGAAATCTGAAATGAGAAAAATTTACTCCCCCCCCCCCCCCCCTTTTTTTTCACATCCCCGTTTCCCTTTTTCCAAAACTGATATCAATTCAAATTTCTAATGGAGTTTGCAACAATAACTACTCTTTTAAATACATCATAAAATATTAAAATGTAAAATAAAGTGCTTGTTATCTCTGAATGGTAAAGATTGGTTGGTAGTAAAAGTGAATATACATTGTTTATTGTATAAAACAATAAAAAAAACTTCATCATCAACATTTTATATTGGCAAATTTCCAATGAAGTTATTTACATAAAGTTATTGGCAAATAAAAATAGAAAATGACATCATAGTCATGTCTGGCAAATGTCCAACATACATTATCTAAAAACATTTTAGATAAGATAAGGAAAAAAAGCTTCATCAGCAACATTTTATATTGGCAAATTTCCAATGAAGTTATTTACATAAAGTTATTGGCAAATAAAAATAGAAAATGACATCATAGTCATGTCTGGCAAATTTCCAACATATATTATCAACTTCTATTCTATACAAAGAAAGATAACTCCAATTGAAAATTAATTGCTATTGCACAATATTGTGCAATTAGATATTTCTTGCTATTGTGCAATACTGTGCAATTGAAAATTTCTTGCTATTGCACAATACTTGATATGTAATCCTGATTTGGACCAACTTGAAAACTGGGCCCATAATTAAAAATCAAAGTACATATTTAGATAAAGCATATCAAATAAGCCCAAGAATTTAATTTTTGTTAAAATCAAACTTAGTTTAATTTTGGACCCTTTGGACCTTAATGTAGACCAATTTGAAAACTGGACCAAAAATTAAGAATCTACATACACAGTTAGATTTGGCATATCAAAGAAGCCATTTATTCAAATTTTGATGAAATCAAACAAAGTTTAATTTTGGACCCCCATTTGGACCAACTTGAAACTAGGCCAATAATTAAAAATCTAAGTACATTTTTAAATTCAGCATATCAAAGAACCCCAAGGATTCAATTTTTGTTAAAATCAAACTAAGTTTAATTTTGGACCTTTTGGACCTTAATGTAGACCAATTTGAAAACGGGACCAAAAATTAAGAATCTACATACATAGTTAGATTCGGCATATCAAAGAACCCCAATTATTCAATTTTTGATGAAATCACTGAAAGTTCAATTTTGGACCCTTTGGGCCCCTTATTCCTAAACTATTAGGACCAAAACTCCCAAAATCAAACCCAACCTTCCTTTTATGGTCATAAACCTTGTGTTTAAATTTCATAGATTTCTATTTACTTATACTTATACAAAAATAATGCTTATTTGGGCCCCTTTTTGGCCCCTAATTCATAAACTGTTTAGACCTCAACTCCAAAAATCAATCCCAACCGTCCTTTTGTGGTCATAAACCTTGTGTCAAAATTTCATAGATTTCTATTCACTTAAACTAAAGTTATAGTGCGAAAACCAAGAAAATGCTTATTTGGGCCCTTTTTGGCCCCTAATTCCTAAAATGTTGGGACCAAAACTCCCAAAATCAATCCCAACCTTCCTTTTGTGGTCATAAACCTTGTGTTAAAATTTCATTGATTTCTATTCACTTTTACTAAAGTTAGAGTGCGAAAACTAAAAGTATTCGGACGACGACGACGATACAGACGACGACGCCAACGTGATAGCAATATACGACCAAAAAATTAAAATTTTTGCGGTCGTATAAAAACTTAACTTTGACCACTGAACCATGAGGTCAAGGTCAGATGACACCTGCTAGCTAGACATGTATACCTAACAATCCTTCCATACACCAAATATAGTAGACCTATTGCATTTGTATAAGAAAAACAGACCAAAACACAAAAACTTTACTATAACCACTGAACCATGAAAATGAGGTCAAGGTCAGATGACACCTGCCAGTTGGTATATGTACACCTTACAATCCTTCCATACACGAAATAAAGTAGACCTATTGCATATAGTATATGAAAAACAGCTAAAACACAAAAACTGAACTATAACAACTGAACCATGGAAATGAGGTCAAGGTCAGATGACACCTGCCAGTTGGACATGTACACCTTACAGTCCTTCCATACACCGAATATACTACACCTATTGCTTATATAATAATAGTATCTGAGATATGGACTTAACCACCAAAATAAACCTTGTTCACTGATCCATGAAATGAGGTAGAGGTCAAGTGAAAACTGTCTAACGGGCATGAGGACCTTGCAAGGTACACACATACCAAATATAGTTATCCTATTACAAAATGTACTTATAATAAGAGAGAATTTAACATTATAAAAAATCTTAACTTTTTTTCAAGTAGTCACTGACACATGACTGAACCATGAAAATGAGGTCAAGAACATTGGACATGTGACTGACGGAAACCTCGTAACATAAGGCATCTATATGCAAAGTATGAAGCATCCAGGTCTTCCACCTTCTAAAATATAAAGCTTTTAAGAAGTTAGCTAATGCCGCCGCTGCCACCGTGAAATCTTCCTCCATGGCGGATCCAGGGAAGAGGGGTTCCAGGGGTTGGAACCTCCCACCCTTTCAGTCAATCTATGCATTTGAATGGGGACATATGATTGGACCCCTCCCTTTCCCCCTTTTGTCTTTGGTTGGGAAACCTCTTTTAGAAATGGTTAGATCTGCCACTGTTCCTCTTGTACTTTCAGAATTTTGTTTAACTAAGTCACATATTAATAAAGACAAAAATTTTCAAATGCATTTTGGGTGATTTACATTTTTGAGACAGGTAATTTTAGCTTGCTATATATGGGCAATAAAAGTACTTTACAAGTGTGTATCCTTCGCAGTGCACTTATTGAAATTTCTGAAGACTAGAGTATGTAACTGGAGTGCAGAAATTTCATTCATAAATTGCTTGTCTCCATCTGGAATCAAACCCATGACCTCTGTGTTACAAGGCAGCACATAAACATTTGTTAACCCACTGAAGTATTTTTTTTTATTTTCGTAAATCTATTGTTTTCACATGTTTAACATGTTTATTAGCATGATTAGTAAATAAACTTTCTTGATGCTATTTTTTTTTCTTCTTGACACATATTTTTCTTCTAGCATGTCTAGTGGCTTTTTGACTCTTCTTGTCGCTAATTAGCGAGGTCATGTATCCTGTTTAGGCCAAATAAAAAAGTATGTGTGGTTCCAGTTACATCTGAAAACCAGGTGCTCCGCAGGGCGCAGCTTTATACGACCGCAGAGGTCGAACCCTGAACAGTTGGGGCAAGTATGGACAAAACATTCAAGCGTGATACAGCTCTGAATTTGGATTGTGATCAAATTTTTGACATTACATGGGTTTTTTTTACACAAAACAAATGTCAAGATTTTACAAATCAATTAAAGATTTCTTCTTCAAACTTTTTAAATCTAAAATTAAATAGTTGACACAGCATAGGTTTCTGACACAGAATGAATGTGGTCTAATGAACTTAAAAGTTTTTTTTTGCCTTTAAGCAATTCACTATGCTGTTGAATATTAATCCTCTCCAAAAAAATGTTTGAAGAAATTTTCTTTTTATTTATGAAATCTGAAATGAGAAAAATTTAAACCCCCCCTTTTTTTTTCACATCCCCGTTTCCCTTTTTCCAAAACTGATATCAATTCAAATTTCTAATGGAGTTTGCAACAATAACTACTCTTTTAAATACATCATAAAATATTAAAATGTAAAATAAAGTGCTTGTTATCACTGAATGGTAAAGATTGGTTGGTAGTAAAAGTGAATATACATTGTTTATTGTATAAAACAATAAAAAAAACTTCATCAGCAACATTTTATATTGGCAAATTTCCAATGAAGTTATTTACATAAAGTTATTGGCAAATAAAAATAGAAAATGACATCATAGTCATGTCTGGCAAATGTCCAACATACATTATCTAAAAACATTTTAGATAAGATAAGGAAAAAAAGCTTCATCAGCAACATTTTATATTGGCAAATTTCCAGTGAAGTTATTTACATAAAGTTATTGGCAAATAAAAATAGAAAATGACATCATAGTCATGTCTGGCAAATTTCCAACATATATTATCAACTTCTATTCTATACAAAGAAAGATAACTCCAATTGAAAATTAATTGCTATTGCACAATATTGTGCAATTAGATATTTCTTGCTATTGTGCAATACTGTGCAATTGAAAATTTCTTGCTATTGCACAATACTTGATATGGAATCCTGATTTGGACCAACTTGAAAACTGGGCCCATAATCAAAAATCAAAGTACATATTTAGATAAAGCATATCAAATAAGCCCAAGAATTTAATTTTTGTTAAAATCAAACTTAGTTTAATTTTGGACCCTTTGGACCTTAATGTAGACCAATTTGAAAACTGGACCAAAAATTAAGAATCTACATACACAGTTAGATTTGGCATATCAAAGAACCCATTTATTCAATTTTTGATGAAATCAAACAAAGTTTAATTTTGGACCCCCATTTGGACCAACTTGAAAACTAGGCCAATAATTAAAAATCTAAGTACATTTTTAAATTCAGCATATCAAAGAACCCCAAGGATTCAATTTTTGTTAAAATCAAACTAAGTTTAATTTTGGACCCTTTGGACCTTAATGTAGACCAATTTGAAAACGGGACCAAAAATTAAGAATCTACATACATAGTTAGATTCGGCATATCAAAGAACCCCAATTATTCAATTTTTGATGAAATCACACAAAGTTCAATTTTGGACCCTTTGGGCCCCTTATTCCTAAACTATTAGGACCAAAACTCCCAAAATCAAACCCAACCTTCCTTTTATGGTCATAAACCTTGTGTTTAAATTTCATAGATTTCTATTTACTTATACTAAAGTTATGGTGCAAAAACCAAAAATAATGCTTATTTGGGCCCCTTTTTGGCCCCTAATTCATAAACTATTGTGACCTCAACTCCAAAAATCAATACCAACCTTCCTTTTGTGGTCATAAACCTTGTGTTAAAATTTCATTGATTTCTATTTACTTATACTCAAGTTATTGTGCGAAAACCAAAAATAATGCTTATTTGGGCCCTTTTTTGGCCCTTAATTCCTAAACTGTTGGAACCAAAACTCCCAAAATCAATCCCAACCTTCCTTTTGTGGTCATAAACCTTGTGTCAAAATTTCATAGATTTCTATACACTTAAACTTAAGTTATAGTGCGAAAACCAAGAAAATGCTTATTTGGGCCCTTTTTGGCCCCTAATTCCTAAAATGTTGGGACCAAAACTCCCAAAATCAATCCCAACCTTCCTTTTGTGGTCATAAACCTTGTGTTAAAATTTCATTGATTTCTATTCACTTTTACTAAAGTTAGAGTGCGAAAACTAAAAGTATTCGGACGACGACGACGACGACGCAGTACGACGACGCCAACGTGATAGCAATATACGACCAAAAAATTAAAATTTTTGCGGTCGTATAAAAAGTTAAGGTAGGTAGGTAGGGATTTTTTTTTATTTTATGTTTTTTTTTTTACATTGAGTCTATGGGAGTAACATTCAGACTTTAACAGTGCTTAATGAAAAATGACAATAAAATCTTTAGGGTAGGGTATTTTTAAGGCAAAAAAGTAGGGACGGTAGGGTTACTGGAACCACACATATATTTTTATTTGGCCTTAGGCTTTTATACACGGTCTTTATATAAATAATAACAAACCCAACGTAAAGTCAACAAGTATTTATTATTATAGGCAATAATATATATCAAGCAAAATTCTACAAAGAAATCTAATTATTAATATAATTTTAAATGGTTTATCTATTTAATAAAATTAATTTGAATATGTCTGAAAGAAACATTTTTTTTATCCTTAACTTAGGCACTATAATTTTAATGCATAATTTTCATCATTGACATTGATAAACATGTATGATAAAAATCACTGCCAAAAAGTTACATTTATTTTTAAATCAAACCTATAACACTTGTATCTTTTGAAAGTATTTTTTTATTATTTTATAGGGGCCGAATCGACTTGTGTCGTTGTGACCGGAATATTATGATATCACTATCCTAAACCGGTATGTTAACTAGGCAGAGGCAGAGCCAAACTCCGGACAGTGATCGTTTCCGTTCCGGAACTGTTTTCCTTTACTCCATCAATCACTGCCACCGGCTTTCGAAATTCGTTCCAAATTTTGGAACGATTATCTACGCAATAAATTTCCTCAGAACCATTAGTTACCGGCTTGAAAAACTTCAATTTGATAATTTCTTCCCAAAATTTAAACAACTTTTCCTAGATTTAAAAAATGAGCATTAAATTTACGTCCCACACAGGACCTTTATTATGTGTGCATTCTTATCTAAGTTATCTCCCCGAACCCTTTGGAAAGTAAACATGGAGGGAAACGTGAATCAGATATATAATTGAAATGTATGTTAGGCGCATGGTCCCTCCTAAGTCCAAAGGGAAAACAAGCCCAAATGCTGCAACATAAACATGGACAGGTACAAATGATGATCTGAATGAATATGAGGTTGTCAACGGAGGAAGTTTGGTCTACCAAATTATGCAATTGCAAGCCTTTCCATGTTTCCTTTTCTCATTATGAACATAAAGGGACATCTTTTATCCATTTATTGTCGGATCCAGGGTGGCCCAGCCCCCCCTTTTTTCCCTGGAAAATGTTGGTTTATTATATAGGGAATCACTGAAGCATGACTGGAAACAAAAACCCCTCCTTTTTTTTTAGGTCAGTCAGTGCCCCTTCCCATGTAATATAAGACTGTAGGTTCATATCATTTCTGTTCAAGGTTTAACATTGTTAGTAAAAAATACCAGATAGAAGTAAGGTTCTCTGGGAAAAGTTTTTGCAAATAACATAAACATAAAAATGTGCCATTTTCATTCTTTTCACTTTTGTACTTTCACTATGACAAGACATTCTCAGTATGAAGTAAAGAGGTCAGTTAGACTACAACCCTACATATATAAACTTTAAAGTTTGCATCATTGACATATAGCTATAGTGAACACATTTGTGACTAATTAACAAATGACCATGTTAACTTGCCCTTCAATGTTCACTAACTTGAGTAGCACATAATATATTGGCCATTTGACATTTATACAATGATTGGAACAGAAACTCTTAACACATTATGTGCTGTAATATACATGATGATTAAAATATGGAGTTCAGGTATGATTGCTAATGTGACTATCCACCAAAGTTCAAATGATATTGATTTAAGCAACTATAGGTCATAAGGTATAACCTGCATGTGCCACAGTCTGCAATGACTAAAACTTATTTAGTAATCTCAGTCATTTTGTCATGTCAAACCTTACAAAATGTGACATATTTTAACATGTGTTCCAGATTTTCTTACCTACAATAGCAATTATAATGTTTATTCAGTTTTATTTTATTTGTGAACAACCACACATCCAAGAGTTATTGCAGGCTTGATACCGATTGAACTTTTTTATGACATCATCAACTCAAGTATGAATATGGTCAGTCTTTCTTTTCATCAATCATGACAGAGGTGTAATGAAACAAGAAAATTCATGAAATCAACATTTATGTACGTTGTATCTATAATAATTGTTTTCAAAAGTGAATTGTTAAAATAAGTTTGTTCCTTCCAAAATATAATGCTCTGTTGGCATGGTTGGGTGCCGCTAGTTACTACCCAGAGGTGGAACCCTGAACAATAATGGACACAACATTCAAGCTTGATACAGCTCTCAATTTGGATTGTGATTATATATATATTTGACATAGCTTGATTTCTGGCACAGATTGAATGTGGACTAAGAACTTTAAATTTTAAAACTGGATATTTCCCTTATAATATGTACATGTAATATGGTATAATATTCAAAATATAAATACATGTTGAGATTCAGCATATCAACAGTGGCGGATCCAGAAATTTTCATAAGAGGGGGCCCACTGACTGACCTAAGGGGGGGCCCGCTCCAGTCATGCTTCAGTGATTCCCTATATAAGCAACCAAATTTTTTCCCAAAAAGGGGGGGCCCGGGCCCCCCCCCCCCTAAATCCGCCTCTGATCAAAGAATCAGAAGAATTGAACTTTTAATGAAAACTAATTAAGTTTAGTTTTGGACCCTTAGGACTTCAATGTGGACTAATTTAATAATGGGGCTCAAAATCTAAATTCATGGTTAGATTCAGCATAACAAAAAAACCTTAATATTTATTTTTTATAAAAATCAAACAAAAACTTTAATTTTGGACCGGTTGGACCATCTTGTATAGATCCCTTCTCTTATACTTTAGTTATTGTCTAAAAACTAAATGTCTCCCAATGATGACATCACCATACCATTACACAGCCACAAATTTCTAGCAGTTGTATAAAACAAATTGATCAATGCAGTTTAAATTTATGTTACTTCCGAGAGAGAAAACAAACCTGCCCCCCCTTTTAATAGATGAATGGTATATGTAGGTGTAATGGTCCTAATAATTATGAATCCTATTCTTGTTCAAACATTTTACCTAGACACCTATGAAATAATTCTTTGAAATACTGAACCTTGCTGCATTAATTTTTATTGTATTTTTATTACTGCTCATCAACACATTATCTTGACCCCTTCTCTCTTACATTATTGTACATATACTCTTTACTTTTACTGCACATTAACCAATTTCAATTATTTAATATACATGATTGGGGACTGGGTTTTAAGCTAACAGATACCTTGGTAGCTGTTACACCCAAATTATGTCCTGATACTCTTGGCATTAATTATAATTGTTATTGTAGTTGTGTGCATTAAACCAGTGATGAATATATGTACTGTAAATCAATTGCTTATATTTCAAAAACTTTGAAAAGGAATCTGGTCCAATTGCCTGTTTGTCACTGCTAAGTTATTGTCTCACTAGCAATTGAAATCTCATAATTTTTTTTCAGTAAGGAAACACAAGAGTGCACACGCTGAAATTTCTCGCCTTTTTTACTAATCATTGATATTATGTTGATAGTCCTAAATATAAAGCTTTATTTCAACTGTCACATAAACATAACATTAACCAAGAAAACTTGACATTGACCAATGAACCATGAAAATGAGCTCAAGGTCAGATGAACCATGCCAGGCAGACATGTACAGCTAACAATTCATCCATACAACAAATATAGTTGACCTATTGCTTATAGTTTAAAAAAACCAGACCAAAACACAAAACTTTAACACTGAGCAATGAACTGTGAAAATGAGGTCAAGGTCAAATAAAACCTGCACAACTGATATATAGATCATAAAATATTTCCATACACCAAATATAGTTGACCTATTGCATATAGTAATAGAAAAAAAAGACCAAAACTCAAAAACTTAACTTTGACCACTGAACCATGAAAATGAGGTCAAGGTCAGATGACAACTGCCAGTTGGACATGTACACCTTACAGTGCTTCCATTCACCAAATATACTAGACCTATTGCTTATAGTATCTGAGATATGGACTTGACAACCAAAACTTAACCTTGTTCACTGATCCATGAAATGAGGTCAAGGCCAAGTGAAAACTGTCTGACAGGCATGAGGACCTTGCAAGCTACTCACATACCAAATATAGTTATCCTTTTACTTATGATAAGAGAGAATTTCACATTACAAAAAAATCTTAACTTTTTTTCAAGTAGTCACTGAACCATGAAAATGAAATCAAGGACATTGGACATGTGACTGACGGAAACTTTGTAACATGAAGCATCTATATACAAAGTATGAAGCATCCAGGTCTTCCACCTTCTAAAATACAAAGCTTTTAAGAAGTTAGCATACACAGCCGCCGCTAGATCACTCTCCCTATGTCGAGCTTTCTGCGACAAAAGTCGCACGCTCGACAAAAAACTGAAAGCTACATGGAGCTTGAATATCTCATATGGTAATATATGCCATAATTATTTTAACATCAAATTCATGACAAAAATGAATGTCATTGTAGTAAAAGCAGTTGTAATACTGCATTTTTTTTATGCATAAAATCTACTATTTAATCGAAGGTGTTTATAATGTATCCATTTTGAGATCGGGTTAACCCTGTTTGCACAATAATAATTCATTTGCGAGATAATTTTATTACTGTTTTCTTTTTGTTGATAGCAGATCTTTATTTGTTGGGCTATAAATTTTGATGAATGGCCAATTGAAAGTTTTAAACTATTCTGTTTTGGAAAATTGTATTCAACTTTAGTCTTGTGTTTTGTGTTGTTGGGATGCTGTCCAATGAACCTATACCCCAAATCTCCTTGTATTCATATGTTTATATATTTGGAAAAAAGTTAAATCAGATTTAACTGTATTATTTGGCTAAAACTGAGATAAAAATATTCTTTATATCTATTTTAATTATTAACAACAATACATGTATGTTCATGATTAATTTATGAAGACATACAATTTTTTGAAAACAACAATCAATAAAACGAAAATAAATATTTAAAAATTGCACACAAATTTTCATGCGCAGCTAGTATGCACTTCAATTCACTCATTGAAATTGAGAGTGCATTAGTCTTGTCTAAAAGTTATTTTTAAGTGTGAGTCTATTCCATTTATGTATACATGTAGAATCTCTGCAGGCTTTCAATGCTTCTCATGTAACTTGATAAACTTCCAATGATTAGGTTGACATAATTGTGATCTGAAAATATATAAACGTATTTTTTATAACTTTGTAACTTCTGGTAGGTAAGGGATGTATAGGGTATGCCATTATGTTTGTCCATCCATCCTTTAAAATCAAAGTAGTAGGGGCTAACTAAAAAAGGTATATTACTGCTAATTTAACAGTTATCCTAAATATTTCAAAATTTGTCCAAACTAGACTAAGGTACACCATATTCAGAAAATAATGGGGTTTTTTTTACAACTAAAGAGTTACCATGGCAATAAACTTAGACCAAATTTGTAAAATTTCTTAATTTTCCTTGTTTTTTGTCAAATAAAATTATATTTTAGACTATATGTGCCCATCCAAGAAAAATTTATATTTAGTGAGATTATGTTAATAGTTATAATAAAGGTTTTCTTAAATTATTTTGTTGTTTTGGAAACTGCATAAATTCAATATTTGTCCTCGTTTTCATGATGTAATTGTGACATTATCAGACAAAAAATATTGTGTTTTTAATTCATGTTTCTTAAATTTATGCATTTCCAAACATAATGGGGCTTTTTGGAATAGTTTATATTCATGGACAAAAAATAATCCTTTAATGCCCCTTATCCTTTGCTTGAACAATTTCTCATGAAATTTTAACACAAAATTTAGATTGAGTTCCCTTTTAATTTTTTGGAGTCTCTTTCAAAAGTTGCAGGACCTATCAGATTTAGGGTGTTTTCACATCTCCTATTAAGCTTGAGTTTGCTTAGAGTAAATAATCTAGATCTGTATTAAGTCTCCTTCAGTTGTTTGGATGTAATAGTACCTGACCATGCCCCCTTTTTCTTGGTTTTATTTATTTCTACTTGTATCCATCTCATGATGAGTTAAGATTTAAGACTTTTTCAACTGAATTTTATAGTTTGTTTTTATTTTGTACTCTTACACCACTGTCACAGGTAAGGGGGGTTGGGCCCCAGCTAACATGTTTAACCTGATACATTATGTATGGCTGTGTCTGTCCCAATTCAGGAGCCTTTAGTTCAGTGGTTGTTGTTTGATGTGTCACATATTTGTTTTTCGTTCATTATTTTGTACATACATGTATGATAAATTAAGCCAAATTTCTAGTTTTAATTGTTTCACATTTGTCATTTCAGTGTATTTCATAGCTCTCTGAGTGGTATGGGCTTTACTCATTGTTTAAGACTGTACTATGACCTACTATAGGCTACAGTTGTTAACTTCTGTCATTTGGTCTCTTGTTGAAAGAGTTTTCTCATTGGCAATCATACAACATACTCTTTTTTTTATATTCACAGTTTATAGCATAAACCATGTAGTTGTATCCACAATTTGATCATATAACTTATATCACCATAGGAAATATTAGTATTTAAAAAAACAACGTTTGTGAGTATTTGTTTTAATATATAATTTGGTCCTGTATTTACTCAAATATATCTCGTAAAAACTAAATTTTGTAAACAAACCAATTTATAACTTTCGTATATAGAAGACATACTTACGGTGTATCAGTTGATTTATATTGAAGCTACATGTACATGTACACTGTATATGTTAATTTTCTCAAATTTTCATTCTGTTAGATTTCAAGTTTTAACAAGAAATCAATAACTGTGTTCAAAGTTCTTCTGGTTGAGGGAGCTGAAAGAAATAAGAAATAATAAAATGAGTACAACTAAAAATATATTGTTGAAATGCAAGGACCTGCATTATTTAACATATAAAAAGTTTGAAAAATAGGGGGAGGGAAGTATTATTGACAATAAAAAACTAAATGCAACCTTTTTTATAATTCTTTCACAGGCATCAATCTGTATCATCCTACTATACTAATTAAAGAAAGATATTGAGTGTTTAAGTGTCACCTACATTTGTAACTATAAAAAAGATTTGTCTACATTAATCAATTTCATAAAATATGGCTTCAAATCAAAATCAGTTTTTATGTTAACATTTTAAACATTGTTTTTGAGCATTAATTTTACTCATTATTTTCAAACATTTTTTTTTAGAACAATGTAAGTAGTCATTTTATTCCATGCAACGCAGGATAATTAAATAGTATTTATTTTATAAATTGATAAAGTAATTAATCCATGCAAATAAAAATATTTAAAAAATAAACCAATACATGTACCTATTATAATCTTGAACATTGTTTTATTCATTCTGATTCAATCTTAACACTGTGCTGTTATCTTTTTGTCACCATCTGTAAGATAAAAATAAAAACATTAGAATTGATTACTGTCGTCTTAGAATTATAGTCAAAAGTGTTTTTTATTGCAGGAATAAAAGGTTTATTAAGAGTACATGTACATATAAGGGCTAAGGCCAAATAAAATACTGTGTGTGTTTCCTATTACATCTTTGAAAATAAATGGTAGGTAGGTAGGGAATTTATTTAAACATTTTTTTTTTACATTGAGTCTAAGGGAGAGATATTCTGACTTAAACAGTGCTTATTGAAAAATTACAAAAAAAAACTTTAAGGTAGGCAGCTATTTCCAAGCTTAAAACATATAGGGTTTAATAAAGAGGGAAATAGGAAACACACATATTTATTTATTTGGCCTAAATGTGGTTCTTAAAGGGTAAATAGAATACAGAATAATTGGACCAAAATTATAAAGATTTTACTTCGAGGGGGGGGGGGGGGGGGATTACATAGCGGCGGAACCGTAGCTCTTAGGTCCTTATGTTATTTTTTGACTATTTGCGGACCTAAGAGCTACGGTTCCGCAGCTAATTATTACATTGCATAGACTATAAATTGACTGGATAATAATTCAATAAAATATAGTAATACCGAAATGGAAATGCTCCCATCCAGAATATTGTAAATTAATACATACATGACCATGGTGACATATATAATAAAAGCAAATTGCACAACAAATTTAGTATGTGTGTGTTACCCTATATTATTTTTCAATTATAATAATTTATGATTGTTTTATTTTTTTTATCCATGAAATCTGAATTGAGTTTTGAGAAATTCAGAGATTGGTAAGTAAACAGTCTTAATATATATAGAATAACCATACATTGTCTCAAATATCAATGTTATTTGTACGAGGCTTAGAAACAGGTAGAAAGCGAGGCTGTGCCGAGCATTTTTACCTGTTTCGAGCTGAGTACAAATAACCGATTGATATTGAATTACTGGTTCCTCGGGGATATAATATGCAACAAAGTCGATCGAATTTTCATGCCAGAATTGAATTCTTCGACCTAACGATACAGAAATTTGCAAATTTTTCATTTTGTAAAATTATTTGGATTGAGTGCATTTTACTTACGGTTAGAGTGTTTTTATTCATATATACTGGTAAAGTTGATAACAAATATCCTCATTCATCAATGTTCAGCCATATTTGCTTCAGTAGCAACAAAAGGTCAATCCGGGTCAAACCGCTTGAAGAGCGCGTAACGAAAAAAGCCGAAGGCAGTGATTAGTGTAGAGTAGTATTCGGGCCCGTATGCGGATCGGAACTGGAACTGCCGGGGAGTTTGAGGCAGAGCTAGTCCAAATAATTATGACGTCTGGTAAGGCTATTCTATTTTTTTTTTCTGGGACGCCTTCCTAGTAAAATAGCCTTGCCAGACGTCATAATTATTTGGACTAGTAAGGCAGAGCTAATTATAAACTTGAGATTCCAAAATCTTAGTTTCAGAGACCTCACCCGCACTTTTCGTCTGTGTCATGTAAAACGAGTGCTTCAATATTTCTTAAATATTTGGTTAATGTTATAGGGTTTATGTTCTTACCGATTAGCCTACACCAAAAAGATAATTTAAGCTGGAAAGTGTTTAGCTGGCATTTGGCAATACTTGAGAAGGCAGTGACCGGAAGACAGTTACCTACCCTTTTACGGCATGGCATACGTTAAAATAAAGACATGCTACTAATAGTACTAGTACTAACGTCAGGCGGTTTCAAAGAAAATAGCGTTAAATTTCCATCTGAAAAAACAGCTAACTTTCAGTTTAAAAGTTTTACTCGGGGATGTTATTATATTTATTTCGTCATCATTCCGATGATTATTGATGCTATGTGCATCGAAAATATTTAAGAAAATAGGGAAATTTAACAAAAACATTTAGTTTTTGGATCTTACTGAAATTAAGTGACTACCCAAAACCGTAAATTGAGGGGTACCCCATTAAAGGGCTAAAATACAAAAATCATTGACCATAGAAACTTTTTACGACCAGACGGAAATTAAAATATAGACATAATTCTATCATGATTTAAAACAATTTGCAGCCGTGGATTAACTAAGCGTCCTTTTCGAGGTCAGTTGCAGTACTATTTGTCTACATCTTATTTAGTTTTTCACATCGCTTTTGCAGCCATGGAGTCAAATTTATATATTGAATAATATGTGCACTATTTATTCTTTTTCCTTTTCTATCACTGATTTTGACATGCATGTGATACAGTTGTATTATATATATTTGTCTCTTATATTTGGCGTAGAAATTGACACAGGAAAACAAGAATTTTAACGTAACTGCACCAATACCTGAACCTATCTTGTCTTAGTTTTTTGTATATGTATTTATTAAAGAAACTGACAAAAGTTTCAATTATGTATTCTAATTAAATAGGACTGAAGTTCCACCAATAATTTGTATTACTGTACAAATCTTTTGTTCCACAACTTTAATTTTGAAACTGTTTTACTGATCTCTATATAAATGACGCAAGATTCTTTAATGGATACGTACCTAAATTGCACACTTATAACTTTATTTCGAAAAAAAATCGAGCAAAAAATCTTTCAAATTGTTTTATTTCTCCCCATTTTAGAATGATGTAATAAAAGTCCATGCTTTCGTGAATTTTTGTAAGTATTATTTTTCCGCATGCATCTTCGCAGGGCAAGTATTACAATCCGGTCCCCTCCTCCACTGTAATAGCGAAGATGACATGCCTGTGACTCCCGGTGTGGATGACGCATCTAACGATCCCGTATAGTTACTTACTTTTGCACTGAATACTCAGTCATCCGATTGCTTAATATCCTTGTCCGTGTTAATCAGCCACGACAACACGAGGAGGACCAGATAATATTTTTCAACATTAGACTATAGGCAGAGGCTTGTCCGAAAATAAGGGGAATCGGGGTTGAAAGTTGAAAATCCTCTTCTTTTTTTTAAAGATCAATGCTTTTGAATAATATATGGTTGAAATCCCCTTTTTTAAATGTCGGTATCCACCTTTGATAGATATTAATTTTGGTGCGGACGAAGTTTACCGTCTGGCAGACTAAAGAGTGATGGGCAAAAAATAAACACCAAAAGAGTTGAAAAAAAAATGTTAAAAAATCTCCAATTCTTTAGAGAATGATGGGGTAGAAAAAAATTAAATTAAAGAAAGAATTAAAAAACGATAGTCTATTATGTAAAATTGAAACGTTTTATTTGTACGGCCCAAGGAAATTAAATATCATCTTAACGCAATTGCGATGTTCCGCTTCATTCTTAAACAATGACCTATTTAGAGCTAATATTATAGATGATCCTTCTTGCCATTGTGGGTCCGATATTGAGGATGTCTACCATTACTTCTTCGTTTGCCCAAAATACACATTGTGTAGAAAAACCTTATTTCATAACCTTAACTGGCTATCTGAAAACTTTGTTTTAGATACAAAACTATTAATTTGCGGACACTTGGAACTTTCGAACGAAAAAAATATTCAAATTTTCAAACATGTTCAAAATTTCATAAAAAGGTCTCTTATGCCTTGATAGAGCGTTATTATTACTGACACGGAACGTCATCGCTGTCATCAATTCACAAGTCATCGTCACAGAATTATACGACTTTCAAACTTTCTTTTTCTCTTTTTACTTTTTACTTTCTCTCCTCTTTGTTCACATATGAAAGCTAGTATTATATTGAATAAACCGTTTGTTTTATATGCATGTCCCTTATATTATACTATTATTGTAACTTTATATTGTATTATGGAGAAGACTTCATATATATATATATATATATATATATATATATATATATAAGTATGATTTACTTGTGTCTAATCCATAATGCTTTAATTCAGCAAATAAAATATGTTTAAACTAATAAAGAATTGGGTAAAAATATACTGATTACAGAAAAGAACAATGTCCAGAATACAGGTATCAAGTATTTGCATAATATTCATTACTTTTAAAGATTAGAGAATAGTAGCAAAAAAAGATACAGAAATGAAGGCCCCCTGCTAGGTGACTCCTGCACTTGCTTAGTTTCCTGTGTTATCTATTCTGACATCGGACTTCTTTTAAACTGAGTTTTACTTTGCATTTTGTTGTGTGTTTGTTTATTATAGACAGACTAAATTGGCTAGAGGTATAGTAAGAGGATTGAGAGCTCACAGAATATGGTTAACTCTGTCGCGTTTTCATGCCTGTCCCAAGTCGGCAGTTTTGGCCTTTGTTAGTGCTGGGACTATAACACTAACATAGACTATTAGTATAATTGTCCCAACGGTTAGTCTTGAATTTTTTTTTCAATTTTAGTTGATTTATAATATGTTTATATTTTAGGTGTTTCACTTGTTCATTAAAGAAGAATAAGGAACAATGAGGTAGATAGGATAAATAAATGGCTAATAATGGACCGAAACAACCAAGGCCGAACAGGTGTATGACCGAAACGACGTACGGCCGAACGGGTTCATGGCAAATGGGTCCGTGTAACACTTATCAATTTAAAGTTTTAAAAAGTTTTGAAATTTTAGATTTTTGGAATTTTGATCAAAGTTTTAAAATATCAAAATTTCAAATTGAGTAAAAGTTTTGAAATTTTGAAATTTTAACCAAATTATTAAAATATTAAAATTCTAAATATTGTTTTTAAATTTGATAGTTTAGGATTTTGATCAAACTTCTAAAATATTAAACATTACGTGCAATTTTGATTATTTCACTTTTTGAAAGTTTGATTTTTTAAATATTTGATTAAAATATCAAAAATAGTAAAGGGGCGAAAAGAAGGGTATCTGTAAAAAGCGAAACGAAATAAAAGCGGAACGAAACGAAACAATATGAATTGAAAACATACTGATACTTAAAAGTTAATGTATATGAAATAAAACCACAGACAGACAGTTGTAAGCGGTGAAAAAATGGATGATAAAATAAATATTTCTCAAAAGAAGAGAATTCATTTCAAAACAAGACGTACTACGGATCTGATATTGGCCATTTTACTTGCTGGTTTTTCTAGCACCCATGGATATAAGAAGAAACAGGAGTAACAGTAAAAACTGAACAACTCGCAGTAGGTCAAATAGTATGTTTAGGTTGAGCATGTATATATATTTTCTACTGAACTCTTTAAAAGCAATAGAAAGGCTCAATACACGGTGTATTATCTCTTTTGATTTCTATTTTTTTTCTGTTTTGCTCTACGACTTCTTACTTTCTGTAATCATGTTGGCTAAAGAATACATCATTCCATGTACATTATGAACGATCATCTTTAATGTTTTAATCTGTTCTTTGTAAGTTGTTGGCCTTTAATATTCAGCTTTGAGTGTTCCCTAAGAAGGTCGATTCAGAAAAAGCGCTTCGGTCGTAACTTTTAACGTTGTTTTCATTTTTATCGGTTGTATGACGATCATAATTAACCTATATTGCCTAGTATCAATGATTTTAGTTAATTTTTTTTTTTTTTTTTTTTTTTTTTTTTTTTTTTTTTGGTACGGTAGGAATACTGAATGCATGGTGTCCCAATTAAGGTTGTGCTAGTCTACAATGTTGGAGGTTTTTGATATATTTATATCTTATTTACGTTGAAATTAAGAGTACTAAGACCAAATATTAGTAGATTGGAGCCGAGATACTGTTACAAGGTATCTACATAAACTCATCATCATAGATGGATACCGGGATATAAATTTTGCCGGTTTTTGCGCCAGACGCGCGTTTCGTCTACAAAATACTCATCAGTGACGCTCGATTCCAATTAAGCTAAAAAGGCAAATAAAGTCAAATAAAACTAAAAAAGGCCAAATAAATTAAACGTTTATATCAAACTTATAGCTCTGGTTTTGTAAAAGTTGAAACCATTCATTTCATATATAAACGTATACCATAAACATTATTTTCAGCATTCATATGTCTGTAATAGTTGCCGCTGTACTACATTAAGCGCCCATCTATCTATTTGTAGGTGTCGGCATTTTGACAATTGAAAATTCTTTTCAAATTAAAGTTTACATTCAGCGATATACTTAATAAAATTGTTAGCGCTTCGACAAAACAATAACACCCTACTTTTAAAGTTAAATGAGTTGCTCCCTTCTAGACAACGTTTGGACTGGTTATCATATACGTACATGTAGCTCCATTATGGGTCCTAGATCAACTGCTGTTAGTAAATAGTAAATAAAAGGAAAGGGATTTTTTTTTTTTGTATATATAAAAGGATATTATCGTTCCGTATTTGCATTTTGTTATTTGAACATTTTTAAGTTATCGTACGACAATCGACTTTTAACAAACTAAAAGAACACAGGTACATCCAGCCAGAATGGGCGTGTACTTGAAGAGAAGCCACAGTGTCAGCTGCATGATGTCTTTTTCCATATTTGGCCATACACCATTGCTCTCGAAAAACCAGTACAATGTAAAACGCTGAATTTTAAGTAAAGAATTCAACTACGGAACGCTGAAAACTGAAATTTGAAAGTCAAGAAAAATAAGAACCGAAAAAAAAATTGACGAGGTGTTTGGCCAAAGTGAAGTTAAAACATATCAAAATCCATCTATAAAGGCTACTTTGTCCGAGGGAGTTAAATCCTAAGTTTCTTCGTAATTTGTACGTAAACAACCTATTTTAAATTATCGATTTTTTGTTGCCAGTGACGCATATTTCATGTATGTTCCGAAACAAATTAGCAATAAATACAACAGGGAGAGAGTGTGCATAATGAAGACATAATCTTTCAATCAGCTTCATGAATTGAGGTCTAAAGCTGGCGTATGGCAGTAACTGTTATCTTTATATATAGTAGTCCTTTGCTAATTTATTATCATTGACATTTTGATTAGTTTCGTTTGTCTCCTATTCTGACATAGGACTTGTATTTCTTTTAAAGTGCGTTTTACTGTTCGTATTACTGTGTGTTTTTCATTCTTTATTGGGTAGAGGTATAGAGGAGGGTTTTGATCTCACGAAACAAGTTTAACCCCGTCGAATTTGTGCGACTGTCCCAATTCAGGAGCCTCTGTCCTTTTAAGTCTTGTACGCTTTTAATTTTAGTTCATTGTTATATTTCGAAGTTTAGTATGACGTCTATAATCACATAACCAGTACACTTTTTTGTCTAGGGGCCAGCTGAAGCGCGCCTAGTACAACGTTCATTGCGACGCTATACATTAAGTATTCCTTCCGTGTTATTTCTTGGAACTCAAATAAATCATAAAAGGCAATTTATTATCGTCATGCAATCGATAAAAAAGAAAACAAAACGTTTAAAGTTGCATGCGACCGATGCGCTTTTTTTGGATCTTCCTTCATCAGGAACGTCAAAAAGGCGAATAATACTATTTGGTTTACTGCGAGTTGGTCAGTTTTCACTATTACTTCTAAATGTTGGGCACTAGGGACACCAAATAACTCTGAATTATTTATCTCAAATGCTAACCTTATATGAGAGATTTAAATCAACTTATTTAATTCAGGTTTAAATAGGATTAGGACAAGGTTCACGAAGGGTTAAAATTGGCCCTGATTTTTTTCTGTTTTTTAAATTGGGTCAAAATATTCCAAATTTCATAAAAATACTTGTGATAATACTATTAAGACAAGATTATTTTTTCTGGCACTTTCCTTTACAAATTATCGAGCTATGACCCCTTAAATAAACACAATTTGTAATAAAAGGTCAATTTTGGTACTTTTCCCCCTTAATTCTAATTGTTTTTGGCATAATTTACTTTGGCCGCCATCTCCGATCCAAAAAGTTTTTATATTAATGAAATCTATATCAAAATTGGAATCTTTTGGTTACAACACATTTTGGATCGTAGGTGGCGGCCAAAGTGTTTCTAAAGCTTTTAGGTCTGGAAAATGCACAAAATCATCATATTTTGACAAAATGTCCCAAATGGGTTTACTTTTGGAGAATATTATGTACTCTTATGAAAAGAACTGATATATTTAGCATTTAGACTTTTGAAATAGACCCATTTACGAAGCAATTTGAGACCTTTTTGGTGTTTTATGATAAAGTTGATATTTTAGGCCATTTTGTGCCATAAGTGAACCTTGTCCTTTGTTTGATAGATGCACAACCTTAAAATTTCAGGATACTGTTATCCCATGTGATGTCTAATATGTTTTATATATATAAAAAGGCTTCTTCTTTCCATAATTTATTTTGTAATTAAAAATGATTTGATATATTTCGTGCTATTTATTTATAACTAAGAATGATTGTTATCAGAGCCGTGTTTACAATCAGTGTTTACAGGTACCCCTCTTTTCGCCCCTTTACTATTTTTGATATTTTAATCAAAAATTTTAAAAATCAAACTTTCAAAAAGTGAAATAATCAAAATTGCACGTTAGGCTTAGTATTTTAAAAGTTTGATCAAATTCCTAAACTATCAAATTTATAAACGATATTTAGAATTTTAATATTTTAATAATTTGGTTAAAATTTCAAAATTTCAAAACTTTTACACAATTTAAAATTTTGATATTTTAAAACTTTGATCAAAATTCCAAAAAAAGTAAAGTTTCAAAACTTTTTAAAACTTTGAATTGATAAGTGTTACACGGACCCAAATGTCACTTTTTTGACGTGTCCACATTTTCCATATGAGGAAAATTATATCAACTAGGGTAATTTTGAAATGAAATGACACCAGTCTAAAATTATCTCTTATGTTTTTCTCATATCATTTATGAACAACTGAATAGTAAATGAGTCACAAAAATCACAAAAAGCATGTTATAATTGTAAGCATATATGATGATATACATTGCTTGTAAATATCTAAATAAAAGTTTTTAACTTTGAAGATACGAAAGTACTACAGGACCAGTTCCTACCTTTTCATTCCGTATGCTCTACCTGTCTAATTTCCAGTACAGGGACCAGATTGACATGTTGCAATAATTGTGGCAATGCTATTAAGAAAAACTTGTGCAATAAACATCTTAAGTAAATTTGTTAGAAACAAATCAATAACATTGGTTGGAATGTCAGACATGGAAGGAGTTTTTGTGCGATGTGTCCCAGAAGAGGAACGAATGCAGATCACTGTAAATTATAAGCATGAAGGGGGACCCTGTAAAACTGTCAACTTGGAAAGAATTCAAGTTGAAGAGGTACATGTAGTTTTATTTAACAACCTGTAAATTTGATATAAAGCGTTGTTTTGAGGGTAGTATGTTCTTTACCGTCGGGCGTCAACAAGTCATTTTGGTTACCATTAGCGTCAAATTGGTTAGAATTTTAAATTTTACAGTGATTCGTTAAAATATCCTTATCGTTATTCGTCAGAGGTCTGAAATAATTTTTGTTTAAGGTAATTTTTGATGCGTTGAAATCAGTCGATTTTTTTAATTAAGGAATGACTGTAATATTTTTTCTGTCTATGAAGAAATAACATAAAAAATGTGGTGCACACTGAATAACGCGTGCACCACATTTTTTATGTTATTTCGACAGGTAGATTTGCTCTTTCTGCTAGCTCTCCATTGTAAATAAAAATTCATGTCCCTCATAAGCTAGTCCAAATAATTATGACGTCTTGAAAGGCTGTTATAATTTTTTTCTTTGACGCCTTACTTCGACGTCGAAGTAAGGCGTCAAAGAAAAAAATTATAATAGCCTTTCAAGACGTCATAATTATTTGGACTACTCATAAGCATGATAAGGGAGACAACTAAAAAAAAAAGATATCTCTAATTACAGGGTCAATTACGGGAATTCGCAAATAGCCTATTCTCTGCGTGCAGCCATTTTGTCATCTTCTCCCTTAAGAAACCACAATATGTCTAAGGACCCCTGTAAAGCCTGTAGTGAAGTATCCTTGGCTCAGTTTTCCCCTCCTTTTCATTGATAGACTTAAGGGTATACATACATGTATGTAGGTCAATGCCAGTGGCTCATATAACATGTATAAGAATACAGTGGCATATATTCACCACTAGAATGTAAATGAGTATTTCAAACTGTTTCATTTTGAAGAACCAATTTGCTAAAAAAAAACAAATTGCATAGTTTATAATCGTTATCAAGTCAAGGGTCTAACTTAAATAAGTTATCAGAGAAAAATAACATGCATGTGTTATTACAGACACTTTCATGAGTTGTCTTCTCTTTTCCTTAACCTGTAATAACATATGTTTGTTATCAGTTAAATATATATATATGGACCATAATTTGGTATTCGGTCTTTGGTTTCTTTTTGTATCCTTTTTTATAAGTTCTAAAACTTTAACTTTTATTCTGTGGGTTGTGTTGGTGTTAGAATAGTATTAATGGAACAATTGAGTTTTTCAAGAAAAAAATAATACATTTTGATTCACCATTTACGTGACAGGAAACCAAACAGGAAACCAATCTTTATTTTCTTTATTTTGCACAATATATTTCAAAAGACATAAATGAACACCATTACTAGTGTTACTTGCTTCATGTTTATATTTAAAATCTATTTTCGATGTTAGATTAAAGTTTTTTTTAAACACGAGAGGAAACCATAAGAAACCAAAAGCATTTTTTTAGTTTTATTTTATTGCAAAATCTGCTTAAAATAATCTCAACAGTATACTTTTTCTTAAAATCCATCTTAAATGTAACAGTATTATAAAACTCCTAAATATGTGCTTGTTTTGAAAACAATTAGTACAATTTATTCAGAAATTTACATATTTTCTTCATTGATACAGGATACCATAATCGTTGTATCTTGATGTTTTAGCCAAAAAAATGTATTTATATTTGGTTTTGAAATTCCAGTTATATACAATTTATTCCAAATCATTGGCAATGTAAAATTCTTTAAATCCAGTAAAGAAAAAAACTTTCAACTTGGAATTAAAATCTTTAAAATAGGCACCATGTGATATTTGTGACCTGTACACCATCTACATGGTTTCCACATTTTAACCTACTTTAGTGGGCTAAAATCAATAAAGTACTTCCTTTCAAGTCATGCATGGTAAAAGTTTACTTCTCCTTTGACAAGTTTATTGCATTTCTGAAAAGTGTTTGCAGAACATGAATAAAAAAAAATAATAAAAAATTGTGACAAAGATACCAAATTTGTACATTCCAAGTGTAACGGTATATTAACATGTATCTTTTATTAAATTATCTTAATTCACCTAAAATATCCAGTAATATTTACTGCTGAAGCAAAATCAATCCAACGAGCATCGGCACAATGATAAGAGACGTAATTTCGATTGAATTTTCCAAGGACCCTTTACATCGTTATCCGGAAACGAAGTGTGTTATAACATCGTCAAATCTGAAATCGATTTTGTCAAGTCATTGGGCATTTATTTTCACACAAGATCGTATGTAACATTATGCACATAGGAAAAATAATAGACCCCCGGCGCAATCTCTTTGAAAATTGTATTTTCCTTTATGTAACAAGACGAAACAAGTCTACAGATTATGTTTGCTAACATCTCGTTGGAAACAAAAACAATGTTTAGACCTAGTATTTCGTATATCCGGCCGTAAGGGCGTGATCACATGTTAGTCACATGTTTCACGTATGACCGGAAATGATTAGAACTTAACGACAAAAACAATTTTAATAAAAAAAAAGAAATAACTGGACTTCTGTTTCGTGTGAAATGTAACGCATAACGATAACGTCATTTTCTAACTTAATTATTACGAAGAACAAAACTAGAATGTAAATCATCTCTGATTTACCTGTTTGAACATCTCGCGAGAGTTCATATTTGCATATTGATGTAAAGAATTCTGTTACAACAAAGCAGATTACATCATCTAAAATTTGCGTTACGAAATTGGAAACGAAAGTAACGCCAGTGTTCTTACACCTGCTACAGAAATACTTATAGTTCTCGGCATTTTCTTCTGACTATTCTTATTGGTCGATGTTCTTTATTATTTGAACGCAAAAGTTACGAATTTGCCGGTGACGATTATCTATAAATCAGTCAGGGTTATGCACTTCGGAAGTGAAAAGTAACGCGAGAAACGACACAAAAATACGGTCGTATAATCTTTGAAATTTGTTAATTTCAATTTTTTTTCTAGGGAAGAGTAGCATACACTTGTATGTTGATAAAAATAAAGGCATCTTTAGATGTAGTTACAACTTTTCTTACAGAAATACACATTTTTATCACTTTTCTATCGTTATAGGAAACGAGCCCAATAGCAAATTATGGTCCATATCATGAATATTTTATCTTTAATGGGCACTTGGGAATTCTTAAAACTTTGCACAATACCATACTTATTCCAGACGTTCCGTATCAGAGGACATTTCAGGCATTTCCTCTGCACTTCTTGTATTATTATAACTTCATCACGGTGACAAGAATAACAGTTGAGAGTACCATTAATTCATAGAACAAAACAACAATTCGCTGAAGTCATGTTTACAAAATGTCAAAACGAGCCAAAGACCAAAAAATGACAAGGACAGTTAAGCGTCTTTTATGGAGACAAAAACTGTATTCATAAAAAGGCTTTGGGATTTTTCAATCGAAATAAAAAGCAAACTAAACTAAATGAGATTATTATTAGAGTTAAATCTCGTCAGTACTAGCCAAATTTCTCAAATTTTAAAGTTGTTTATAAAAAATTATATCATGAATGATGGTTAATTACGTTTTTTGGGTTATCAGTTAGACCGCATGGTTCTATTATTACCATAGGAAAACACCTGAGACGTTAAACCGCATGGTTCTATTATCATAGGAAAACACCCGACACGTCCCAAAAATATATTGGTGCTCCTATTATTGGAGGAACATTACACAGTTGTGTAAACACACATGGCGGCACGGAACACCATTTGACGATATCGAAACGTATCGAAACGAAGTGAAAAATATCGTGTGCCAGGTGGGCGCTTACATTTGTCACTGTATGCGCCATTTCTTGTCAATATGCGCTATAGGCGCAGGGCGCACGTCCTTCCCAATCACTATGCATGATTGGTAAACTATGAGCTGTTATATCTTTGCAAAGATTAGTATACATAAAGAAAATCATAATATAAATAGAACTTGAGAAAAAATTAACAAAATAAAGGTTGTATATTTTCCCTTTGAACATGTTGAAACATGTAACATACATATGTTATTACAGTTTTTTTTTATATTTTAGCTCACAATAAGTTGAATAACAACATGTAAGTTATTTTTCTCTAATAACTTATTTAAGTTAGACCCTTGGTTATAGATTTTATTTTATTTTTAGGTGGGTAAAACGATAGAGAGACTAAAGGCAAGCATGTTAAAAAAACTGTCAAAAAAGAAAAAAAGGAAGAAACAAGAGTCAGCAGAGTCTATAGAAGAACCTGACTTAAAAATATGGCTTACTGTGAAAGAAAAACTTATTGAAAATGAAGCTACACCTATAAACCAGAGTTTTGTGGAAGGAGCAGTGCTACACATTGAAGATCAATTGTTACCAGTAGAAATTAATGTACCTGTTATCACTGCTCTAGTTTTACCAACGAACATTATGGTTGGGTTTCCAATTTATCCTAAAATACACGCTGAATTCTGTGACTTACAAACATCAACTTTTATTTGGTATCGATATAAATCTGTGGACGATGAATCACAAAAGAAAAAAAAGACTAAAGAAGTTTGGGATAAAGTTTCTGAAGGATTTTCTTACACACCTACGATTTCTGATTTAGGAAATAAATTAAAATTGACTTGCATGCCAAAACTTGGGCATCGGTCTGGTGAGGAGTTTATTAGTTTGTCTAAGTGTGATGTGGAGGCTGGACCAGGTGTCTGTCCATTTGAAAGCAGACATTTGTACACACAGAATACACTGGAGGATGATGGGTAACTTTTTACATGCATTTCCATGCCTTACATAGCTGAATATGTGGTATGGGTTTTGCTCATGGTTGAAGGTTATACAGTTACCTATAGTTGTTAACTTCTATGTAATTTGTTCTCTTGGGGAGAGTTGTCTCATACCACATCTTATAACTTTTATATACAAACTTGGACATACTTTGTTCAGAATCAGAATTAGGTGACTCGTTAAAGTTGGAATAGTCTGTTTCAAGAGTTAATATAAAAAAGAAGATGTGGTGTGATTGCCAATGAGACAACTATCCACAAAAGACCAAAATGACACAGACATTAACAACTATAGGTCACCATACGGCCTTTAACAATGAGCAAAGCCCATAACGCATAGTCAGCTATAAAAGGCCCCGATAAGACAATGTAAAACAATTCAAACGAGAAAACTAGCGGCCTTATTTATGTAATAATCTGTTATTTATCATGTTTTACACATAAAAAAAAATAAAGACAAACTTCATATATTTGCTAACATTACTTTCTTTACTAAGTGCATGAAGTCTTGTTCAAAATGCGCAAAAGGATACACAAAACATGATATAAAAACAAACAGGAAACTAGAAAGTCAGGACCGTTATTTTAATTTTTGAAGTGCTGTACATGTTTCATGTATAATTCAACATTGTTCAAGCATATTAATTAAATGGAAAGTGTAACAATGTTCTTCTCATTTCAGAATAAGAGTAGTTAGTTATAATATACTAGCTGATATTTATGCTGACTCAGACTTCAGTAGAAATGAACTGTTTCCATATTGTCCCCCTTATGCATTAGCAATAGATTACAGGAAACAGCTATTTGTAAAAGAAATCACAGGTAATAAGTGTAACAAATGAATATCTGCTTTCTGATAATTTTCTACATACCAAATATTGTCTTCCAGACTAAATCTCTCAAATAATTTTTTTTTCTCCATTCAACCCTTGAAAAATTGTGTTCACTTCAATATTTCCACTTACCTGCCTCCTTAACTAATTGCAATTTCCCTCTACTTCCCCATATGTTCGTCGAGTTTTTTAATATAAATACGGTAACACCTCCAGTTATCTCCCTTGCGTAACTCTTCAGTTTCTCTCGGCGGCAGCCATTAAAGCACATGCGTTGCTTTCCCTGTACGTTTATTTGGATTATAAGAAGTTGTATGGTAAGATGGAGAAACAGGAAGATAAGTTTAAGAAGTGTGTAAGGTGTCCGGACAGGATGAATACTCTGTATGAGCACGATGAATGTTACAAACATTGTATTTGTAACGAGTCATTCCCATGCAAAATTTGCAAAAATTGGTCAAAGGAGCATCGGAGTTTGATCATGAAAATGATTGAAAAAAGTGTTCAGAAGACAATTAAATTGAATAAACTGTCTCAACCCGTCTGTGTAGATGGGTTGACAGATTTCAAAGACATAAGTCCACCTGTGGAGGCGGCAGTCGGAGCTTCAAATGACGACACTGTCACTGAAAATACACCTGACAACAGCACTTGTATGGTCGATATTTCGGCCATTGTAGAAGAACAGGTACAAATACAAATACAAAACTTATTCAAAAAGAAATTGATTGATATCAATGCTAATGTTCTTGAAGTTCAACCTCCTGAAAAGCCTAGTTCTGTAACTTTGCAAAACCAAAGGCCACATTTTGACAAATTCAAAAGCTATGACGATCAGATGTCTTTAATGACAAATGTTGATCAAGATCAAGTTTCTTTTCTTGATCCAGAAGAAAAGATTGATGGGTCTGCATCGCCACGATCTAGTCAAATGTATACATGCACGCCAGTGGAAGTACCACAAGGGGCACCTGGTGCTTCTGACCCAATTGAGTGGGTTTCTTTTATTAATAAAATGGCAATAGTTCTAAATATAGAGCCTGAAGCTTCAGAGACTCATCAGGAACGTCCTTCTTTTGTTTCGGCAAGACTAAAACCTGACAAGAATGATAAAAAATCAGCAATTAAATTACCTTTGGAAGGAACAATTATTGACATGGTAAAATCTGTAGAAAAGGAAGCTATCTGGTCATTTGAAAAACAGAGCTGTTTGTGGAAGGGATGATAAGGCTTTCATGGTTAAGAAAGATGATTTTAATGCTTTCTGTAGTCCTCTTAAGTTAGATGACAATATTGAGGAAGGGCTACCTATTGGTCATAAAAGCAATTCTTTTAAATCTGGAGTTAATATTCCACCTTTTCACAGAGAATTAGATAATGATTTTCGTCGTATTGACAATTCTGCCAGGACACTTTTTAGAGCAGTTTCATATGGTACTATTTCTGCCTTTTTGGATGAGGCAACTTGTGAAGATGATAGAATTGAAGGACGTAAAGCATTAATTAATTGCTTTAGAAGTATGGCTGATTTATCAGGCAGAATCATGGCAAATTCCGTATTAAGTAGAAGAAAACTTTTTCTGAAAAATGTTAACTTCATTAGTAAGTCGACAGAAAAGAAGTTGTTAAAGTTGCCTGTTTTTGGCAGTCAACTTTTTAATGGAAAATACTTTGACACTGCATACATCGGCAGAAAATTTACGGGATGCTAGAGAAACCCAGAATGTTTATAATAATTCTGGTAGTTATAGCAAGAACTTTAACAAGTCTAGAGATGATCGCACTCCTGTAAATGACTTTAACAGAAAGAGGAAAGGTGACTATTCTGAAAATTCTGAAAGTGGAGCTAAAGTTGCCAGAACTAACACTTACTCCAACAAAGATAATTTTCGTCCAGGAAATTTTTCAAGGAAAGGAAATTTTTTTCGGAAAGCAGCTGGGAGCCCAAAAGGTTTTCCAGCTGCAAGGAAATAAGTTCAAAGAACCTTGTTCAAACTGTAAATATAAGTCCCCAGGTAGGGGCACGTTTGCTAATGTTTCACAGGAAGTGGACAAAGATCACAGGAGATCAATGGGTTTTAGAAACTTTACTGGAAGGACTAAAACTGGAGTTTATGAGTCATCCATGTTTAAACATAAAAGAGACAAGTGTTCCAAGATATGGTATTCACGAGTCGGTAATTTTAACAGAAATAAGTGTTTTATTAGAAAAAAATGTTATAGAACATGTTCCTGTTGGGCAAGAAAACTTGGGTTATTACAGCACAGTTTTCGTAGTTCCAAAACGACAAGGAGGTCTGCGACCGATTCTCAATCTGAAACCTCTAAACCAAATAGTAGTGCCTCATCATTTCAAGATGGAAACACTGCGTTCAATTATGAAAGCTTTAAAAAAGGGAGACTATGCAGTAACTTTGGATTTAGCAGATGCATATTTTCATATCCCAATTCACACAGATTACAAACAATTCCTGAGATTCCGATTTCTAGGTCAGAGCTACCAATTTCGAGCAATGCCACTCGGGCTCAAATCTGCCCCAAGAGTGTACACAAAGATCATGGCTGTATTAGCAGCATACCTACGAAAGTTAATGATTCAGATATTCATGTATCTAGACGATTGGCTGATCAGCAATTCAGACAGAACAGCTCTTGTAAAGCAAATGCATTTTGTACTCCGTCTAGTTCAAGATTTGGGACTTATAGTAAATCAGAAAAAGTCAAACTTAATACCAACCCAACATATAGAATACTTGGGAGCCCTTTTCAATCTAGAGAAAGGGATAGTAACACCAACAGAGACAAGATTTCAAAGTATTTTGGAAATAATACATGCATTACTAAACAGTCAACAGATTCAAGCAGTAGTAATTTTAAAATTGCTAGGTCTGATGGCTTCATGCATTTATCTAATACCCATGGGAAGATTACATATGAGGCCAATCCAACTTTATTTGTTAGCACTATGGAGGCCAAACATCCAACCATTGAATCAGTTCATTCCTTTACGAATGAGCTTGACAGTACATTTAAGATGGTGGACAAATCGGACAAATATTTTCAAAGGAATGCCTTTACAGGAGCCGACAATTTAGTTGACATTGATCACAGATGCCTCAGAACTAGGATGGGGAGCTCATCTAGGAACTTGGCAGACATCAGGAATATGGCCAAAGTCTTATCAACTAAAACATATAAATTGGTTGGAATTGAAGGCTGTACAGTTAGCTCTTCAAGAAGCTGTACAGATCGTGAAAGACATGAATATTTTGATAAGGTCGGACAATACAACAGTGATAAGTTATATCATCAAGCAGTGCGGAACCCATTCGTCAGAACTGTGTTACCTAACTTGGGACCTTTACCAATGGTGTATTCAGAACAAAGTAACTATCCGTCCAGTTCACATTCCGGGAAAGGTAAATCTACTTGCAGATGCTCTTTCGAGGGGGAAAAATCTTTTCAAGATGACAGAGTGGACGCTCAACAATATGATAGTAAATATGATATTTCAGAGACTGGGAACTCCAAGTATAGATCTGTTTGCAACAGCTCAGAACAAAAAGTTAGCAGTTTATTGCTCTCCGGTTCCAGACATGGCAGCATTTCAAGTAGATGCTCTAACTGTAAATTGGAGCGGCATGTATGCATATGCATTTCCTCCTCCAATCCTTGTTCCTCGGATATTACAAAAGATTCGAGAAGAAAAGACAGTTGTTCTTCTAAAAGCACCAATGTGGCCAAGACAATCTTGGTATCCTCAGATGTTGGATCTACTTATAGATATTCCAATAAAACTACCACTTCTGCCAGATCTGCTTTCACAAATTCACAATCGAATACAAATATTTCATCAGAGTCCAGAAACATTGAATCTTGTGGCATGGAAATTATCAAATTGCGCCATAAGTCAAAAGGATTTTCTGAAAAAACTGCAGAAATTATGGCAAATGCCAGAAAAACATCTACTCAAACAGTGTATGATGCAAGACTCAGAATATATGACAGTTGGTGTAAAGAACAAAATATCAATTCCACTTCTTCAACTATACCAGAAGTAGCAGAATTTTTGTTATATCTTTCTACTGTAAGAAAATGCAAACCACAGACTATTACAGGTTACAAGTCAGCCATAGCATTGATTCATAATAATGGATTAGAAATTTCAAACAGTTCTGAGTTATCATCATTGATTAAAGGATTATTTAATATGAATCCACCAATTCGTCAATTGACCCCAAATTGGACTTTACCTTTAGTTTTATTGATGCTAACAAAACATCCTTTTGAACCTTTAGATTCAATTGAATTAAAGCTTTTAACATTCAAAACAGCTTTTCTAGTAGCTATTGCATCAGCCAGTAGAGTTAGTGAAATTCATAGCTTATCATTAGATGATGGACATTTTAGATTTGAAAAAAATGGAATTAAACTATTACCAAATATGCAGTTTCTTGCAAAAACACAGACTTTGAATAGGCCTTGGGAGCCATTATTCATTCCTTCATTTAATTCTTATGCAACTGATTCTGAGGATTTGAAACTATGCCCTTGCCGTGCATTAAGGATTAACATAAATAGAACAAAATCTATAAGGATATCAAACAGACTGTTTGTTACTTATAAAAAAAAACCCATCATAAAGAAGCTTCAAAGGATTCTATTGCAAGATGGATTGTTAATACAGTGCGATATGCATATGAAAATGCAGATAAAGACACTTTAAAAACAGTAAGAGCACATGATACAAGAAGACTCTCTACTTCATGGGCTTTATTTTGTGGTGTATCAGCTGAAGAAATTTTAAAAGCAGCTCACTGGACATCTGAAACTACTTTCACTTCATTCTTTTTGAAGGATGTTCCAGACCACCAGTCCATTTTTGCCAAGTCAGCAATTTTGGATTCTTTCAAGAGAGGAAGACAGAAATAGGTGAATATAATTATTTAATTCCTTTCCCACCTTCTTTAGTAGGGCTGCAAATTCTTTTGCAATTAGTTAAGGAGGCAGGTAAGTGGAAATATTGAAGTGAACTAGGATTTTTGTGGGTAAAATCCTTGTTCATGAAATATTTACACTTACCTGCCTCACCCGCCCTCCTCCCCTCTCGAGGAATTACTTAATATTGGTCTCGAGAAACTGAAGAGTTACGCAAGGGAGATAACTGGAGGTGTTACCGTATTTATATTAAAAAACTCGACGAACGTATGGGGAAGTAAAGGGAAATTGCAATTAGTTAAGGAGGCAGGTAAGTGTAAATATTTCATGAACAAGGATTTTACCCACAAAAATCCTAGTTTGTCCTAACTGTAATCATGGTTATATCCAGATCTATCATGTCTATTGAAAAATATCCTAAAATGTTGGTGGTCAGGATCTTCAAGCAGCCTAATAGCACTTCATGAATTGTCATGATTTTAAGAGGAAAACAATGTAACAACAGAAAAACTGAACTGCAAAAAAAAAACACCATCAGAGATAGAAACAGACTATTTGATTACAACTGCCTATTTCCTGACTTGGTAAAGGACATATTAAGAAAAAGTGGTGGGTTGAACCAGTCAACCTGGTTTTATCATGTTTTTAAGCCTGGTACCTTTGATTATTATTATGACTAGACAAATCCATAGGACTATAATGAGATCAAATGTCAACCTTTGTAGTATTGTACTTTTATAGGTTACAACGGTGATTTGATTTGTCTACAAGAAGTTGACAGGAAAGTGTTTATCAATGATCTCTTACCAGCTTTTGAGTCTCTGGGATATAGTGGAGTGCTCCAAGAAAAAGGAGGTACAACACCAGAAGGAGAAGCTACCTTCTACAGAAATTCTAAGTTTAGGTTTGTAGTTTGATAAATTATAAGTGATTAAAAAATTATTCAAGTCCAGTGGTAATACATATTTTTACTGGATTTGTATTTAGGGGTTGTAATATTAATTATTTTTCTCCAGTTATCAAAATGATTTGTTGACATTGAAAAGAAATTATTTTCATTCATAAAACAAGACCATTTATGAATTGTCCATTGTCATATGGATCGTGTTTGTTTGAAGGGGCACTAGCTGACAAATTCATGTTCACCAATTTGACTTGGATTCTCATATTTGATTGATAACAATGAAATACATTTATCCAAATTATTAAAAGTTAAAAATAAAAAATTTACAGGGCATGAGCTGAATAAAATGTAGCTTCGTTTCTTGTGTATTTTAGTCTAGAAGTCATCTAATTAACTATTGAGTCAACCTCTGAAGACCTCAGATGGTATATAGGTCATATAAACATAAATATAGATATAAATAGATTAAACTAACTCTTGCAATTGGATTTTTCTAGGTCTATTTAATTTCATATTAAAGATTAAAAATATTTAATGTTAAAATGTTTACCTGTAAAAGAATGATTTTTTTTGTTTCACTTTCTATGTCGATATTCTTTTCCTTTAGATAATTGATCACGTAAGATTCATGTGTTATCCATCTCTAGCTAAGGGGTTAAATTGAAGTTCACATGCATGCATACAGATTCAGTGAGGTCAAATTATTCACATGCAAATGAATAATTCATCATCAATTTTTCTTAGCTTATTTTGACAAAAATGAATCATTCTGCCAGCTAAACATGCTAAAAGGGAATTATTATTTCTCTATTTCACTTTCATTAATGATTGAACAAAATTTTATTTATCTTTGGTCATTTCTGCAGTGTTGGTTTACCATGACTCATTTTCTTTTCAGACAAGTACAAGACTGTAGCATAGAAATCAGGAAATCTGTTAATGAAGATGATATACAAAGTGATATTAAAAACATTGTTTCTACAAATGAAACATTAAAACAAGAAATGGATACAAGAGGAAGCGTAGTCCAAGTAGGTAGATACATGTACTGATGTAGTAGGGTTGAAAAATTGTATGAAAAAGTACCTTGGAAAATTTGAAAACTACCATGCAAATTTCTATAAGTTCAGGTTTTAATGATCTTGACTACCCATCATTGCCACCAAGGGTCTCTTGGTCTGTCAAATTTGCCGAAGGATAATTCCTTAATCATGTTGATTATGCTTATTATGTAGTAGTAAGAAAAGGTTTGTTATTTTCTTTAAACCAACAGTAGTGTCAATGAGATTAAACTTTTTTTCACTTCATGCATATTTTTTTGACCCCCCTTCCCTCATATTTCTAATATAGAAATACTAAGTGTCTGTCCAATTGTCTGTCCATTCTTTCAGCCCTGTTGGGATTTCACGGATCTTATATATATTATAGATTTATATCGGTGTAATATGAATATGAACATGCAATTTTGATTTAATTGTCATCCTGAGCCAGTTTTTTTACACACCAATTACAATGTTACAATTTTCAAGAAGACTTATCACTCTAGATATACATAGACATATTATTTGAGTCCTAGTTTATGGAACTTTGCCATTAATCAGAATGCAATATATACCCTGTGTAGAAGCAGCCAGTGCTTTTTTCATGTCTTTAGCAAGAGACCGATCTAATGACATCCTTCCATGGACGTATGGGCATAATAAAGAGACCACCAGGGCATTTAGACAAACATTTAAGTACAAAAATCTGTTTTATGTGGTTCAACAGGAACAGGAAGATTTTGAGGAGTTAACGTTGACATGTATGATATGACAGAAATCAACTATGAATATCAATTAAACTCATTTGGGGTTGAAATCATCTTTATGCAAAGTCTGTAATTGTTTAAAAATTAAGATGATATAAGAATCCCGTAGAACAGACCAACATACATATTTTTTTTTTTTTATTTGAATGTTCCAAAATCATTGAAAGTATTAACCCTTGTCGTGGGGGGCCGTAATATTACAGCCGTACCCAGACCGTTATTTTGGCATCAATGGCACTCCATACATTTAGAGGCCATCGAAATGCCATTTAATTTGTAGTGTATGCATGCACTTTTACTCAATCTGACACTATTGATTGTCATGTCTTCACTTTTAATATTCAATTTGAGCTCAAATATGAACTTTAAAATTTGATATCGGACAAAATTGGGGTTTTTGGAGGTCTGAAACATGGAGTTAAGAGGACTAAAACCTTGACACATACTGTTAACTAAAAGGCACATAACGACTGATTGTGTTTATTATCAAAATTCGCTGAGGAAACGACTACTTCCGGTTGCAAGTCCAGTTAAAGTTCAAAATAAAAAAAAATTTGAAAATTTTGAAAATTTTGGCATGTTTGGTGCAAATGACATTCTTTACACTGATGAAACCAGATCAGTTTCACTCCGACCTAACAACTGTTGTGATAAAAGTGTTCACTGGTGTCCACTCTACAGATTGATGCATCTATTAGCATCTCTCGGACTTGCAGGTCGAGGACAAGAATGGAAAAACGTCAAAATTGACGCTTTTTGCACCTGAGGATCAACTTTAGGGCAAATTCCTGCCCACCCTTCCCAGCCTCCTCACCCCGACTACCCCACCGCGTCATCCCCTATCTTAGATTTATTGCAATCAGTATGCATCAGCATCAGAGTACAGCTCATTTGCATATCATTTGCATATTTTTGCAAATACTCGAAATTTAGACAATTTCTAAAAACAACTCAGCATGGTAAGGATTAGCAATGTACCTGCACTTGCATTATAAGGTTGATTTGTATCCGACACAGCTCATGTAATATATTCTTTTTATAGGTACTAGTTCTAGAATCTGTGTTAAACCCAGGATGCAGACTATGTGTAGCTAATACACATCTGTACTTCCACCCTAAGGCATGTTGTATCAGATCATTGCAGACTGTGGCCATCATCAGACATTTACAAGATGTAATACAGAAACAGAAGGCAGAGGTAGATATTATACTGGGATTCATCATTATCCATTTGATACCGTAAAATTAGAAATTATTGTTTGCATTTATTATTTTGATTTTGTCATAAAAGACTAGAATGCAATTTAATTATTTGCAATACAAATGTATTGAGAAAATCATGTTTATTCATATAAAAAAAATCAAAATGAGGGTTTAAATTATTACAATTATAACCTTTCGCAATTATAAACACATAGCAATAATTTCTGAATTTATAATATTATCAGTTGGATACCAATTGTAGGTCTGATTTCTTTTGTACTCTTGAGCCACAAATTTAAATGATCAACAGAGTAAAACAAAATATATCTTGTAAGGGCCTTGGTGGCTTAGTGGTCTGAGTAGTCACACTACTATATCACTAGCCAATCAACACTGAGGTTGTGATATCAAATCCTGCATAAGGTTGATGATTTTCACCTGGCACTAGGGATTCCTCCAAGAATAAAAACTGACAGCTACCTAATAGCAAACCAGTGTTGAAAGTGGCATTAAACACCTGCTAATAAATCAGTCAATCTCAGGCTTGTACTCCAGCCAATCAAACACCACAAAATCAATTATACACAAAAAACCAATTTTTCCTTAAAATGCAAATATATATTGGTAACCATGGTAACCATGAAAATATGTGAATCCACAGAAGTAATTAAGCGTAGAAATATACCAAAGTGATATTCAAACTAATAAATTGAAAACAAAATGACAACGCCATGGGAAAAAAAAGAAAAAGACCAAATGACAAACAACAGTATACAAAACACTACATAGAAAAAGACTGTACAACATGAACCTAACAAAAAACCCAACAAAAAACCAGGGTTGATGTCAGGTGCTTCAGAAGTATAGGCAGATCCTTCTCAACTTGAGTCACCAGTCGTTTTGTGTTTTTTTCTTCAGTCCTCATCAAATCAGTATTATTTTTATACGAGAAATATGAGATACTTCATCATGTTCATACATGTAGCATTTAAAAGGGTAGCCAAATAACTAAAAGATTTAATTTTGTTCTTGGTAAGGAAATGTTTAGAATAAGCACACTAGAGAGAAAGCATTTCCTTCTATTTCAGAGGTAATACAATTTTAAAATTATCTATCAGGTATATTTTCCATCAATTGCAGGGGCATATACTCGAGTCTCATTTCTATAACCCATTAATACTTTTTTCAGGGATTTAAAGTATCCTCTGTTTTCTGTGGAGATTTCAACTGTTCTCCTAAAGGTGGAGCTTATGAGTTCATTACAAAGAAACATTTAGGACCAGATAATTACAGCTGGAGTACTAGTAAGTCTGATCAGATACTAGATAACTTACTTTTTTTTCGGGAGTGATTAATTTTTGCAATTTACACAAGGAAAAATATGTGGATATGAAAAGTATGAAAATGTCGTACTTGGAGTTCCTCTTGTATGAATACATAAACAAAGTGTAGAACATTCAAAATAAATTTTGAAGAATAGGTTAAACATAAACAAAATTTTGGCAAAATTTGGGTTTATAGCAATTCTAAGAATATATAGGGTATCTATCTATGGCACAAAATCAGTAAATGCACAATAAACAAAAAAAAAACTAATGTAAACTATTAAATTTTTAGCAGAACACATGTTTCTTGACTAACTTTCATCAGGTTTCTTCCAAAGATTTTAGGCAAAAATATGAATACTACACAGCAATTAAGCTGAAGAAACATTGTAGAAATTTGAAAAAAAACAACATCCAAGATCTTTACTTTAAGCTGCAGACTTATGGACTAAAACTTGACAAACTAAATGTATTACTGATATCACCCAGGCAGTACCAAAAGCACTGGAAATTGGGTGGATAGTATTGTCAGGGATGATTGTCAACCAACAATAGTACTTAAGCCGGAAATGCCTTCTTTTCAAATATTTCTGTGTCACTCAGCAGAGCAATACAATGAATAAAATATACACTGTTCTTTTGTTTCTTGTGTTTTTTTGTATATATTATATGTAAATTTGATTGGACATTATCCCAATTACAATTGTACAATATAAATACACAGCAAGCAAGCAAACTTAAGTCTTGCTTTACATGCATTAGGAAAATAGCTTTAATGTTATTTTTATTTTGTTACAGATCCTGACTTTACCCTTGAAGGGGCCTCATTTTTTCATGGATTGGACCTTACTAATAGTTGTGGAATTTTGGATTATACAAACTATGCTAGAAGTTTCCATGAACAGTTGGACTATATATTTATAGATTCTACAATGGAGGTGATTCGTGTTATACCGATGCCAGAACATAGCGAGGTGGAACAACATATAGCACTACCGAGTGTTGTATTCCCATCAGACCATATAGCACAAATTTGTGATCTTAAATGGAAAAGTTTATATGAATAATATATATGTATTTATTGTCAAATAGATTTTATGATATAAATTGGTGTAACTGTTACTTTTTTTCTCAAGAAATTTTATCTTGAGAAAAGGGTTAGAATAGAGGATACCTAGGTTATATAAATAAGACCTAGTTTTTCTGCCTGAGAGGTGTGATTAATTACCCCTTCTAACTAACATCTGCAAGGATGTCTTTTTGGCTGTGTAGTATATGCAAATGGTATACATACATCATCCATTGGAATGGAAACCTGTGACGTCTCATGAAGGAAGAGTGTTCCTCTATGCGCATTTAAAGAACCCTTGCAAAACAACCAAGAGGATCATCGTTCTGAAACTTTGTTAAAATTTCTTCCAAACATTATGCAACATAATTTGCACCTTTATTTTATTGATGCTTTTTGAAATGACTATTAATAGTTCTTTTAATCATTACTTTACATGCTATGAAAACAGAAGATGTTAGTTATGCAGGCTCGACATAGGGATAGTGATCCTGCAACAGCGGCAGGTATGGCTACTACAGTGTTAGCTAACTTCTTTAAAGGTTTATATTTTAGAAAACCTTGATGCTTCATATTTTGTATATAGATGCCGCATCATGTTACAAAGTTTACGTCTGTCACTTGTTCATTGTCCTTGACCTCATGTTCATGGTTCAGTGACTACTTGAAAAAAAAATATTTGTATTTTGATTTCTCTCTTATTATGAGTAATATGATAACTATATTTGGTATGTGTGTACCTTGCAAGGTCATCATGCATGTCAGACACTTTTCACTTGACCTCAACCACATTCATTGATCAGTGAACAAGGTTAATTTTGGTGGTCAAGTCCATATCTGAGATACTATAAGCAAAAGCTCTAGTATATTTTGTGTATTGAAGGACTGTAAGATGTACTTGTCCAACTGGCAGGTGTCATCTGACCTTGACCTTATTTTCATGGTTCAGTGATTTAATCATTATAGTAAGCTTTTATGTTTTGGTCTGTTTTTTGTCTCGCCTTGACGGAGTCAAAAAGCGAGACATAGGTATGCTGTTTCCGACGTCAGCAACGGGGCAACAATGTATTAGTTTGTGATTAGGTCTAGTTTATGGTGAACCATAAGTGGTAGGTCAATCATATTTGGTATGCAGTTGTATAAGCATTGGCACATCTCATTTCTGTGGAGATTATGTGACCATGCCCCCTCAGTCATGGTCTATTGACTTTGAAACTTTTGCTTATTTTACACATATTAGTTTGTGATTTGGTCAGTTTATGGGGACCACAAGTGGTAGGTCAATGATATTTGGTATGCAGTTGTATAAGCATCGGCATATCTCATTTCCATGGAGATAATTTGGTTACGCCTCTTTAGTCATGGTCTATTGACTTAGAAAATTTTGCTAAGATATCATGTATTAGTTTTGGATTAGGTCAGTTCAAGGGGAACAATTAGTAGTAGGCCAATGTTAATCGGTATTCAGTTTATAAGCATTGGGCACATCTCATTTCCATGGAGAATATTTAACCTCGCCCCTAAGTCATGGTCAAATGACTTTGGAACTTATCATTACATGTATTAGTTCGTGATAGATCAGTTTAAGATGAACTGCTAATGTTAAGTCTGTGATATTTGGTATGCAAATTTATTGGCATTTGCAAGTATCGTTTCCATGGAGATTATATAGTCCCACTCCCTCTTCATGGTTCATTGATTTTGAAACTTTTACATAGTTTACAAGTTAATGTTTGTATTAAGGTTTGGGAACGACGTTTAATAAGTCAATGGTATTTGGTATGCATTTGTATTAGCATTTGTATTAGCATTGGTACATCTCATTTACATGGAGATTGTTTAGGCATGTAACTGACAGTCATGGTTCATTGACTTTGAATATTTGCATAACTTGTGTAAGATGTTATAGTATTTCTTTTTTGATTTCAACATTTGCAAAATCAAAATTACAAAAAGGTGAGACATATCTCTTTGATAACAGTTTATCTCATTCTATATGCAATAGGTCTACTATATTTGGTGTATGGAATGATTGTAAAGTGTACATGTCCAACTAGCAGGTGTCATCTGACCTTTACCTGATTTTCATGTGCTCAAATTTAATTTTTTTAGTTATATATTTTTGGTCTTTTTTCTAATACTATATGCAATAGAGCAACTGTATTTGGTGTGTGGAAATATTTTCTGATGTACAGGTCATTCTCGCAGGTTTTATTTGATCTTGACTTTATTTTCAAGGTTCATTGATCAGTGTTAAGTTTTTTTGGTTTTGTCTGTTTTTCTTAAACTAAAAGCAATAAGTCAACTACATTTGTTGTTTCGAATAATTGTAAGCTATAAACATCTGCCTGTTATGGTTCATCTTACCGTGACCTCATTTTCATGGTTCATTGCTCAATGTTTAGTTTTCTTGATTAAGTCTGTTTCTTTGAAACTATAAACAATAGGTCAACTATATTTAGTGTATTGAATGATTGTAAGGAGTACATGTATTTTGTTTTTGTTTTGGTTGGAAGGCCTTACACTACTTATACTTACTCCATCAGGTAATCAACACTTCAAAAAATAAAATTAACATAGAGACCTAATGGGAAACTTTTTTAATTATTGACCAAAAATTATGAAATTGATAGTCAGAGTTCGTATATATCATATATTAACATACATCGAGGAAAAAATATTAATTTATAAAAATGAATTTTTAAGAATTATTTTCTGCAAATATATAGAAGTCAAATGGACAATATCAAAGTAAGTTCAAGTATCAAAATTTCTTTTTTTAGAATTCTTAGTACCATATAATGTATTGCACGGGAGGAACTGCAACACAATCTATTTCCTGCGAGCAAAAGCAGTCGATTTCAGTGTTCTTTTTTCTCAAACACCTCTCCCTAGTTTTCAATGTTGCACATTTTGAGTCTTCATATTCAAATTTCTGGATAAAACCTACTTTAGACGAATGAATTCATATCATGGAATTTAACCAAATACCAGATTTTTACTTACAATTAATCGGTTTTAAAACTAGTTTTTCATCAAAATATAAAGTGTCGCTCGGGGGTGTCAAATTTTTCATCCCAAGGGATAGAGGCTTTTGATAAAAAAGAAGAGATTTGCATATAAATCGGTCTTCATCTGATACTTTTTAACACAAACACATCTACTTAATTATGATTCAACATAACAAACTGAAGGTACTTATCTTTTTAGTTGTTTTTTTAGTTTTATAAGACATGTGCTTTTGATCTCATAAAAACTTAAAATATTTTTTTTAAAAGCTGGAAAAGGATTCCTTTCCCTTTTCAGTCACTATCATGGTAAGAAAAAGTCGCGGCTGTAGCTCAATGCACCGAAATATGGAGGAAAATCGTAGAGTAGACATCCATTTATAAGATTTGGCCGAAGCCACCAACTGTCAAACTCCATCATTGGAATTACCAGGAATCCTCTCAAAAGCACTCGTGCACGCCACGGATAGCACTCTCTTTAAACGCATTTGATTACTCTCTCTAATGAAACACTCACCGGCATCTTTATCATAAAATGACAAAACAGCTTCAAAATTTTTTCTGAAACTGACATTATCAAGATGCTTGATTTCTTGATTGAAAACATATTTGTTACTTTTGGAGGACGTGTTTTTCAACAGACTGTCGCCGTTCCAATGGAAACCAATTGTGCCCGACTTGTTTCTGTATTATCATGAGGCCTCATATCTTGATTAACACTTATAAAATTGACAACGAGGGTCGGTTGAAAACAGAACTTTATGCCAAACGAGATGATTTCAGCTTCCCAATTGTTAACTTTCCATTTCTATGTAGCAACATTCCAGCCCCTGCATACGGAGTATAAATTTCCCAATTGATACGATATTCCCGCGCTTGTATTTCCTATCATGATTTCCTTGATTGAGGGTTACTGCTTACAAGGAAGTTATTAAACCCAAGAGTTCCAAATGGTGAAGTTGAAATCACCCCTTCTTACAATTTATGGACGCCATCACAAGCTGGTTTACCGTTATAGAATAACCGTTACAAAGATATAATATAGAATATGTTTCTCACGTCGTAACTACAATTCCCTTCCCTATTTACGAATGTGACCAACCGAATTAAAATATTTACCGAGTTTGTAATAACATGAGCAACACGACGGGTGCCGCTTGTGGAGCAGGATCTGCTTACCCTTCCGGAGCACCTGCGATCACCCTAAGTTTTTGGTGGGGTTCGTGTTGCTCAGTCTTTCAGTTTTCTATATAATTATGTTGTTTCATGTGTACTATTATTGGTCTGTTTGTCTTTTTCATTTTTAGCCATGGCGTTGTAAGTTCATTTTTCGATTTATGAGTTAAGACAATAAATTTCACGGTAAATTTTTATAATTTATGGGTGGACCAAAACGCATTGGACACATTACAGAAAACTTGTGTGAGCGCGGAATAGCAGATCCCTAAGACTCGGGAATTCATTTTGAAGTTCCAAGTCAAAAGAGGATATTAGACTTCATCCCCATGGACCTTGATATCCCAAAGTGTGGCCTCTGCTTTATATCTTGGTTCTAACGTTGAAACATTTCATCATGTTCCATGAGGCTGACATACGAGATGTCTACTGTGATTTCATTAACATAATGTAATTGTGTTCCAAATACGTCACTTGCATTAAAAAGAACCGAGTTGATACAAAAAATGCCATTACCACAAATTATGTTAGCTGAAAGAATGACGCCTGTAATCCACTGATCACAAGAACAAATCTCGATTAACGACAATTGTCACAAGCCATTCCTTCTAACTGTTGAACACACAATTTCTGGCGTATGGCAAGCTCTTTACAGTCTTTCAATCGTAGACCTATCACTATAAGCGCTTTATGTACTCTTTTACAAAGAAAAAGTTCCAAAAAACTTGTCCGTACCCAATAAATGTATTCCCAGTAAAAAGTTAGTAATTTCATTCAAAATACTTAATATTTGGTCTTCTAGTAGTGGTTTTCTTTCCTTAAATGTTATCCAATCTTCAAAACCGAACATATCTACATTTCCGTTCTTGCCAGCTACCCCTGCTGTTACATTTTTTCCCGTCAGTCCATAACATACACTCATCATTTTGTTGGTAACGTAACATATTCAATTCAGGATAAAGAATGCCTGAAGAATTGACTTTGGGATATCAAGGTCCATGGCGATGAATTCTGATAGTATCTTTTGGCTTGGAACTGTAAAATTAATTCCTGCATCTTGGGGATCGGCCATTTCGCGCCAACACATGTTTTCTGTAATGTGTCCAATATTTTTGGTCTACCCATAAATATAAAAAATTACCTTGAAAAAGTCTGTAGCCAGTTTTCCAGAACCTCTTTGTTGTTACCCAATACCACATTTTCGATGTTATTCTCCTTGACATAAATCTGACCGTCTCTAGGTAAAAAAGATTTGAAATATCGTCTAAAGGATTTTTTTTTACCATTTGAATAAAAGATAGAAAATCAGTAGCCAGATTAAGTTTTTTAAGATTTTGAATCGCTGTTTTGAAATTGTTAAGAATAGTAGTGTCGTCGTCTTCATGTCTCCTTCAAGCTGTATTGTCATTTTTGGTGATACAGATGCCGGTAAGTGTTTCATTGAAGAGAGTAATCGAATTCATTTTGGAGTGAGTACTTTGGAGAGAAATATGGTGAATAACTTTGATGCCAATGATGAAGTTTGACAGTTGGTGGCTTCGGACAAATCATATATGGAGGTCTGCTCTATGATATGCCTCCATGTTTCGGTGCATTGAGTCATAGTCGTGGCTTTGGATCTGACATGATCAGCAAAAAATCCTTTTCCAACTTTAAAACAAATTTTGATTTTTTTATGAAATCAAAAGCACATGTAAGACTTAAAAACAGGCAAAGAGAAGTACCTTCAGTTTTTAATGTGTTTTCATAATATAGTAAATCTATACTATTAAACGAGAAGACCTCATTTTGGGTGTCGCTTCTCTTCCTTCCACAATAAATCAATCATCATGCCTCTGTTTCCTATAGGTAACATGCATAGTCGCATTTGTCATCCATTCTTATGATTATTCAGATTGAGTTATTTTGGGAGAAAAACGACGAAAAAGGAGTCCGGATATGATTCCGTCATCGGACTGACTTTTAGTCATAGATAAGACTTCCGGTTTTTAAGATGCACAAATACAACCAATCGTAAGATAGATAACAAAAATGAAAAATAAATAAGTCAATCAGAGCGTTCTCCATATCATGGTGTTTAGATCGCAAGAACCACAACTATTATACCTCCTTATAGAGGACAATTATTTTTCGCGTTTATCTACATGTAAACTACGATTATACTACTTTAATATACAGAGACTCTCTGTATTCTGTCTACTGTTTTCTTTGAAATGTTTACTATTTAAGGGGTCATACCAGTTGTATCTATACTATTAAACGAGAAGACCTCATTTTGTGTGTCGCTTCTCTTCTTTCCACAATAAATTATTCATCATGCCTCTGTGTCCTATAGGTACCATGCATAGTCGCATTTGTCGTCCATTCTTATGATTATTCAGTTTGGTTTATTTTGGGAGAAAAACGAAAAAAAAAGACGTCCGGATATTGTTCCGTCATTGGACGTAATTTTAAGTCAGAATAGACTTCCGGTTTACGTTTTACAGTATACTTTGATCAGAGACATATAATACAATTGTATTATATGTCTCTGCTTTGATACATGAATAATGTGTATTTGCTATCTGCTATCATGTTCAAGTTTACTATCCACGACGGTCAAAGAGTTTATTAAATAGAGAGGGTCTATGCAATATATCAATGGCCGCAGTGGATCGATATTAATAAACTGAGAATTGATAGTAATAAGCAAATACACTTATGTATAGTAATGAATGTTCATAATATACCGATAAACGCTAACATTATTGAAATGAATAGGGGGGAAATGGGGAAAAGGAGGACCGGACTAGGAAAACAATTGCCCGGTCCAGTGGCGGATCCAGAAATTTTCATAAGTGGGGGCCCACTGACTGACCTAAGAGGGGGCCCGCTCCAGTCACGCTTCATTGATTCCCTATATAAGCAACCAAATTTTTTCCCAAAAAGGGGGGGCCGGGCCCCCTGGCCCCCCTCTAAATCCGCCTCTGCGGTCCCAAAGTACCTAAGACTTGATATCTTTTCTGAAATCTCCAGTCATAAAATATTTTACAAAAATTCATCAGGATATTAAATACAGAGGGTCAATATAATATATCAATGACCACCGTGGATTGATTAGTAAACTGAGAATTGATAGTAAAAAGCAAACACACTCCCTTTATAGTAATGAATGATCATAAAATTGTAAATGTATGTTCATATTGAAATTAATAGAAAACAAAAAATGGGAAAATTTGGAAAAAAAGGGGAGGGGTAGAAAAAACAATTGTCCTGTCCCCAAGTACCTATGACATTTGATACCTTTCCTGAATAGAAAACAAAAACTGGGAATTTTGGAAAAAAAGGAGGAGGGTTGAAAAACAATTGGCCTGTCCCCAAGTACCTACGACTTATGATAACTTTCATTATTTAAAAAAAAAACATCTTTCAACACTTAATATACATACAACCGCGCTCTGAATGCCCGCGATTTCGCGGGTGTCTTCTAGTATGTTTGAATTAAAAAGTATCAGATGAAGACCGATTTTAATATATGCAAATCTCATTTTTTTTTATCAAAAGCTTCTACTCCTTGAGATGCAAAATCTTACACCCCGAGAGACACTTTATATTTTGATGAAAAACTAGTTTAATTTTGAGTAAGAAGCTGGTATTTGGTTAAATTCCATGATATGAATTCAATTCTATATCACTGATACGGATGGAGTTCGTCTATAGAAGGTTTTTATCCAGAAATTTGAATATGAAGCCTCAAAATCTGCAACAAGGAACACTAGGGAGAGGTGTTTGAGAAAACAGAGCACTGAAATCGAATGCTTCTGCTTGCAAGAAATAGATTGTGTTGCAATTCCTTCCGTGCAATACATTATATGGTACTAAGAATTCTAAAAAAAAAGATATTTTGATACTTGAACTTACTTTGATAGTTGTTCTTCGCTTCGAAATTGCCACCCCGTGTCAAACATAGCCGACACCCCGCATGTGGCGTTCTACACGAAGAGTGTGTGCACCCTTGTTATAGATGGTGACTTGGATAGAGAGTTGTCTCATTGGCACTCTAATAGCATCTTCTTATTTATATTTACATCTAGAAATTGAAATTACAGGCCGATTCAGAATAATACTATCCAACGAAAGAGTTGATTTTAACTTTTCTAATTGAAAACTATCTATTTCTGTGAAGCATACTTTATGTTATGGTCCTTTGTCATCATTTTTTTGTCTGATAACGGTTTTATCACATTCATCTTATTTACACACTACTATTAGCATCACAAAACACTTGCTAGTTTATATTTATTTATCACCTCTTGTGTGTGCTTTGATACATTTGAATATCATGTCTCTTTAGCTCACTATGCCCAGGGGGCCAATGGGAACTATTTTAATCACTTAACTTTCATCTTCTGTCCTTTTCTGTCGTTGTAGTCAACTGTTAACGTAAAAAACATCTGCTGACTACGGGGAACCAAACTTAGTCACAATCATTTTTTGGTATATACATAGCTTAGAAAATTTGTCCAATGACCCTGTCTGCCATTATGGCTAAAATTGGATTTGGGGTAGGAAGCGTTTTTTTTTTTATTATCTTGAAAACATTTATAGCTATAGAAAATCTGACGGGGAAGCACCGGTCAAAATGTTGAGATCTATCTGCTTCCTATTTATACCATAACTTTAAAAAGACTACTCATAGGAGTTATTGCCTTGCAAGATCTTGGAAGTGGCCGTAAACATTTGGTGTAATTGAACGGATCGTTTGTAATTCTAAGAGTTTAAAAAAATCAAAATAACCAGTTTTCCTTCAAAAGAACAAGTTCATTTGTACCACAATTTATGATCATTAAATATTAAGGAAACAAATTAGTCCTAAAATTGACCTATATCAAGCACCTTAATGGTAATAAAATACTTAAGATCTAAAATGTGTGTCAACAAAAGGTTCCAATGTTTTTTATTGAATCCATTACCACAACAATTCTTTGTTCAGAAATATTGGCAACAGTTATCTGTGATTGAATCATTAACTGACTCTTTGTGCTTTTTTATGGCTGCCAGTATTATAGTTCGAGGAAGCCGGAGTGACTTGAAAGAATCTTCGACCTTGACAGCTAGTGAATGACAATCCTATTCTGTTAGATTGGTGAACCTGCAACGCAGAACTTCGAACTCACAACATCAGTGCTAGTCATACAATATACTGTTTTCTCTGTCTCCTCAAAATTCGGCACTGTGATACTGGCGGATCGACTTCCAGTTGGCTTCTTGTGTAGACTTAAATTGTTTAGCAGCTGCTACGCACGTTAAAGAAAAAGACCGACTTATTTTATCACGTATTTTATACGGAGTTTGCTTTTTGATTATGCCCAAAGTTACATAATTTTCACTCTGTACAAATGAAGTGATTGGCTCAAGATACACGTGCTCACTTTTAGATGAAGAGGAAGAGCTCAAATTTTGAGAGAATGCGCGTATGATATTTGCAGACGATGGCTCTTCAATCGTGCCTCTTTGATTTTGTAATATACTATTGATATTGACTTGTGCACTTTCATTTATTTCATCGTAAAAAGCTTGCACCTCGTTTGATAATTGGATTGAGTGTCTGCGTTTACATCTCTTGTATAATACCATTATACACAGATTAACAATTATCGAGGATAGAATTGCACCTGCAGTTATCAAGTAAATGGCTGGACCCTGAATATCTGAAAAATAAAGAAACGAAGTCAGAAGCAACACTATTTAGACTAAAATAAGATTATTCATTTGAACATCTATATATGGTCATCATTATCAATTAGATTACTTTCAAGGCAGATGCTTTAAAGAAGTTACGAACTATATATGAAATTTAGCAAAATATGCATTTAGTAAATAAGTCTGAAGTTGCCTTACTCAAACACTAATCAATTAATCATGAAAAAAAGAGATTTGATGTACACATTTATGAATGTATAACATATTCTAAAGATTGAACAAAATGCATTTAACTAATGAGTCTTAAAAGAAAAATGCAGTGGATGGATAATGAAAAATTGAAATAGTTAAAACACTAGTTCTTATCTTCTATTTTTAATTGGTTTTGGTAATTTTTCAACTTTTGCAAATTTTTAATTCAGCTATGAATAACGTTTAATCATTGAATAAATAACTACTGTTTTTACATATTTTAAATAAATGTAAAGTTAGCTTGCAAGGTTGCCAATAAATAAAATAAAAACAAATGCTCGAAAATACATATATATATATTAGTCTTATTTTACCTGTAAGATGTTCCATTTCCCTTACATTCTCAACCAAACAAATGTTATAGGATGCTGAGCCATACTTGTTAACGGCTGTAAACGTGTAGTTATGAAAATTATTTTTCTTCATTTGAACTGTTTTAAATGTTACTGTAAAACCATGGACTAATATTTCACTGCTATGGAAAATGTCTCTGATGATCGATTCTTCCTCTTCAAAATTGTGTGGGTTATTCTTTAACGAAAGTTTCCAGTTATTTGTTGAACAAAAGACATCGTCATACTTTGGATTGCTTATTATATGAACGGTCAAAAATGCAAAATTATCCATTTTCCCCTTTTGGTTTGGTTCATTTGAACTGACAAATACTGGCATACCTGAAGAAAGTTAATTCAATGATAATGAAAATGTAATACATAATTATGCATATAATGTTTAAACGTACAGACAAGTCAGTTAATTTGCAATTATACAGTATATAAATTTTGGCATCATTTGTGAATTCAATGACCGTCTTAATTTTTGTTGTGATGGTGAGTATTTCAGCTCATTGTAACAACCCTTCAAATAACTCTGAAGAACTTCAAAAAGCTATCTACATACTTTGATAATTATTAATTTTGCAATATTTCATGATCTTTGGATTTTTCTCAAATATTTCATACTTTCTATTGGTTACAAGATATTTATACCAGTTTTCGCGCCTTTTAGATTGTTTGCATTCGCTTCAAAGAGAAGATCCCGTAAAGGCAAGATGTCGTCATATTTGCAGAACGATCAATTTAAAAAATGTTTTCAGCGTAAAGCTCTAGCTGTTTCTAGGTATAGTGGAAACAAGCTTTAAACACTATGGTTACTTTACCTTTGACACGGACACTTGTTTGTCCTTTTTGATTGTTCTCACCATTTTGATCTGAGATACCGTTATTTACCGCGCACACATAGACACCGCTATCCTGATATCTTTCGATTTTACTTAACACATTAGGGAGAATAAGAACACCACTACTGGCATTTAGATAGCGAATATGGTCTCCGAAAAAAGATTTGTGTTCCCATCTGTCAAAATGATAAACGTTTGGGAATCCATCTGGCTTGCATTCAAGAATTCTGACATCTTTATTAATTGTAAAAGTATCATGAATGATCATTACATTTGGTGGATCTGTAATAAAATGATAACATTGTAGGATCTTGCATCGCAGATATGCAACACAACTATAATATAATTGAAACCATTGTATGTTTACAGAAACAAATATTGTGACGAAAATGATGTTACGCATAGAGAACACAGTCTTTGTAAAATAAGCATAGTTTATACTTTTGATATGCATATCTTACGCAATTCATATATTAAACTTCTCCTTTCTTTTTTCAGTACATAAGATAACTTATTGTCCTACAAAATTTGTCGAAGAAAATATGGGACACATACCTAAAATTTTATATTTAATAACAATATTTTCCGATGATGATGATTTGATAGAAATTTAATTGTTATTTAGCAAAGTACAACTTACATTGTACTACAAGATGAAGTTCTTCCTTTCCAGCTCCTATCATATTCATCGATATACATTCATAATACCCTTCTTGTCTTCTATTTACAGTCATTAAAACCAAACTACTAGTGCTACCGCTGTTGTTGTACACTATGGTTTTATTTGGTAAACGCCAGAATATTTCTGTAGTTCTTGGATTGCTGTCTGAGGAACATTCTACAGTTATGTGTTTTCCTTCTACTGTTTGAATGGTTGAGTTTGAGTTCAATCTGGTCTTTGGTTTATCTAAAACAATGAAATATAAGTAGCATAAAGGTGAACGTTTTGGCTAAATATACTAGTTTGAAAACGAGAATAATTATTTGAAGCACACGGAAGTTTTTACCTATAGATTTAGAATGCATTTATCTTTACATTGATAATGTGTATATTTATCGATATACGAATCAAGAAAGTCATGTGCAAAACTTCTCAATATTATAGTTATAAATATGGTAACGCTATAGGCATCTTCTGTTGTTAAATGTACACCAAAAACAACGATACATACCACAGCCTGAGGTTAAACGGTTACACGTACATTTCTTGGAATTCATATGAGAATAATTTGTACCAGAGTTACACATATACTTTGTTTATGGGTTTGTAATGTAGAAAATATGTATGCTTGTTATAAACATTTTCGCAAGTACTTTAACATTTTCTCACAATTTGTTTAAGAGAGCAAATGGTACTCAACAGAGCTCAAATTTACCCACAGACAAATTGCAAAATTATATCAGAGATAAGCTGACATCGAAAACACGTCTGAAAAGTATAATATTCTTATCTTCAAATTTGTACGATTACTGTGGATTCATTAATATTTGTTGGATACCAATTTTTGTGGATTTCGTGGGAACAGGGGAACCACGAATTTAGATGACCAACGAAATACAAGTTTTGTAAAAGGAAAGTATGCAGATGTTGCCAAAACCACGAATTTAAATATCCACGAATATGCAAGTTTTTCTCAATCCACGAACATTGGTGCCCACGAAAATAAATGAATCCACAGTAGCTGCTATCTTGTTTGTTAACTTCTTATACAATTCGGATTACAATCGTTTCAAGCACGGATGAACTCAGACGGCATACACATTTATTAGCACTTCTTACATAAAACATTTAACTGAACAGTTTTGATGACAGGACTTCTTAACAATGGACTGTACACAATACATCTGTAAAAATGCATGTGACGGCTAAATGTTGGATAAATACGATATGTCAACGAATCAAATGGTCCTTTCAGTAGGGATTGTCCACCATATGTCCAGGAAATGGTTTCATTTTGGAATCGTGGTCTACCTGCTGTAACTGTGCATGTTAGATTTAATTCATGATTCTCCACACCCGTTATTTTACCATAATCTGATTGCTTCAAAATTGTGACATTTGATGGGATCTCTGAAGAATAAATGAATGATACACAATTATACATTTTATTCAATATACATTTGAAACGTTATTATGTTTTACAATTTTAACCCGATTCCAGCTGCTGATAACGAAGTTTTGATCTGGGTATCTTTACAATGCTCGTAATATCATATTCAAGAAATAAATAAACTCAGAAAAGCAGAAATATAGCCTCTACTATATTGATAAAGAAATTGAAAGAATAAACATCGGGTTTTATAATTAATGACACCAAGTAGGTTATAATAGTTGCTTTCAATCACGTATGATTTTGTATTTTGTATTTTACGAGAAGCCTTTTATGAGTGTACCTGCTAGCTGAACATTATAGTCAAACTGCTTCGTCGGAATGTTATCGTTTATAGTAGTACATCTGTAAACTCCTGTGTCCTTGAAGGAAAAATGTTCTATTTGAAGACAGTATTTGCCTTTGGATGGCAAGGATATTACTGCAACTCTATTCCTTTTCCGAAGAAAATTGTTGACCTGTTTCTTTTGGCTGTAAAGTAATAGATTTGGCGGTCCAAACCATGACACATAATCATTCTGTTTTTCACCAGGACAACTAAGCAATAAAGTATCATTCCCTCGAACATACACAGGAATGGTCTTATTTTCTGCAACAAACATATCAACCTTCGATAAATGTAGCCCAATTTCAAACGAGAATGCTATATAATAAAATTAATTACACTATTAAAAAACGACCTAGATGACGTTGTTCAATGGGTCTACAATCAAGAGACACCACATGTTTTCAATGCTTTAGAGCTTTTGATGTAAGAGTATTCATCTGTCAGTTTTCTTATTATTTTTTACTCCCTGTTTCGACAATTTGACTGACTGAGAATACTACCGGATTCGTATTGATAGAGACGCACACGGTCTTGTTCTAATTAGAACTTACAAGATTCCCTTATGTGTTTTGTTTTATTTTGATTTTTATATTCCAAATGGATTTACGAGAGTTGTGCCGTTGTCGAAAATTTATCTAATCAGTCAATCATACTAGATATAGTTGTTATGTACGATAACGGAAATTCGAACATTAAACACTTAAGGAAAAAAAATAAACAAGAACTAAATTTCATAAATTTAGGGTATTTTATTGTTGACCTTACTTTCAATTGACTTTGTTTTTAACGTACAGCTTGATTATAGTGACCACTTCACTTCAAGTAATCAAGTATGTATATATTAGTAGTATTGGCTTTCCGATTCTGGGGTTTTAGCGTTACTGTTAAAACTTAATCCAGAAAAAAGATTCCAACGCATACAATTTATAAGTGTTATTTTCATTATAGAACACCATTGGGACGTGTATATTTCCCCAAGTCCCAGCTCATGTTTGGTTCATAAAAACCTGATCAGTAATGAAAATAAAGAATGATGTTTCATTCATACCTTTTGCTGCGTTGTATGTAAGAAGTAGGGTTGAAACAGTCAGTGCAGAAATATACCTATGTAGCATGTTGCTAGACCTAGATGTGCCTGCAACAGAAAATTACAGACGATTGAAAACAAATGATATATACATGTAGTATACTATTTTATCGATATTGAATCGAAGTTTGAAAGAGGTAAAAAAGTCTGAAACCCACATATACGATCTCTTGAATAGCAAGAATACCCACCGTTTTCAGATACAGCTAGCAATCTTGAGGTCTCTCCAACATTATTATGTACTCGTTAATTTCTTTTCAGCATAACCACTCGGATCATCTGAGATTAGAGGAGGTTAATGATAAAATATGATGCTTTAGTTGTCTGTGTATTGTTTTATAGACTGTCGTTTTTCGTCATTTCGTCATTTTTTTCTCTTGACAAGGAATTTGTGACGAAAAAGCGACCTACATTCCGTCGACGTCGTCGTCGTTGTCGTTGTCGTTGTCGTCGTCAGAGTCGTCCACAAATATTCACTCTGTGGTTCCAGTTTTTGAAATCTTTATAACTTTCTTAAACTATTCTGGATTTCTACCAAACTTGGACAGAAGCTTGTTTATGATCTCAAGATTGTATCCAGAAGTTAATTTTGTAAAAATAAATTTTTTGTTTTTCTATATTTTACTTATATTAAAGTGGACTTAGTTTTTCTGCCACGTAACATCACATTTACTCTGTGGTTAACGTTTTTAAGATTTTAATAGCTTTCTTAAACTATCCTGGATTTCTACCAAAATTTGACAGAAGCTTGTTTATGATCATAAGATAGTATCCTGAAGTAGATTTAGTAAGAAGAAAATCTTGTTTTTCCGTATTTTACTTATAAATGGACTTAGTTTTTTTTCTGCCAGGAATTATTTCATTCACACTGTGGTTATAGTTTTCAAAATTTTAATAACTTTCTTTAAATATCCTGGATTTGTAGCAAACTTGAATAGTAGCTTGTTTATGATCAAAAGCTAATATCTTGAAAGAAATTTTGTTATAATTTTGTACCTGTTTTCCCGTAAAATGGACTTAGTTTTTCTCCCAGTTAACATTACACACACTCTGCAGTTTAAGTTTTTAAAACATTTATTATATTCATAAACTATCCTGGATTTTTACCAAACTTGGACAGAAGCGTCTTACAATCAAAAGATAGTATCGAGAGGAATTCTTTTATTAATTTATTTCCCCATTTTAAGCCTGCGATTAACAGCAAAAGTAGGCGAGACACCAGGTTCCGTGGAACCCTTACGAATGTTTTATTGTCCCTTTGAATTTTATTATATAAACTATAATTTGTATTATGATTGCAAAGAACACATCTGAGTCCAACTGACGTGGATCCTTCTTTTGTTTACATTGATAAAAAAGATTTTTACAACTTTACAATTACCTTTAGCATCAATATGTTCACACAATGTAATACAAATCCGTTTGAAATTCTTTTCACGGTCGAACTTCAAGTTACCTGTTCACATATATGGAATACATGCGAAATATTTTTCTTTGGTTGAGATTCAACTTCTACAAAAGCATTCCCTGAACAAATGACTTATTTCCAATTTAGCAAATAACTCCTTCAGTTGGCGTCAGGGATATTGGTTAAAATGTGACTATATTGTCTATGTAGCCGGAACAACAAATAATTTATAGTGTCCAATTCATGCAATTCAAGTATCATTTAATTTTGTGGAACAATGATTTGAATTGTTTTATTTCACAATCAAATTAAATCTATATCCAACGGAAACTTATCCAGCTGATAAATATGTTATAATTGATTATTTTTATAATTTCTCGCATTCTCTTTTTGTTACAAATTCGTTTATGAGAATAACAACATTAAACAGATTTATAGATTTATAGAGTTAGAATTATATATTATATTATTTTATTTCATATTTGTTTGACATTTTATTACAGACTATTGTTTAAAAGAAATGAGAAAACATGGACTACATTTACTAGTATTTATCTCTTAACTTGTTGTTGCCATTCAAATTCATCCGCTCCAAATAGGTCAAAACATGTCATAGCTATTAGGATACAATATATGGTCTAAAACGGGTAGAAGATCATTTGACGCTACTTGTGAGATAATGTTATATAACAATATATTGTATGAGTGCTAATGAAACAACACTCCATCTCTGTCACAATGTATAATAAACACGTGAAGTCTCTTTTACAGACAAACAGCCCATAATTGTAAAAATAAGGGTATAACCACAAGCATGGGGACACATTCTACTGCATCAACACAGTACGAGCAACAACCCCTACAGTATAAATAAGATGATGTAGTCTGTCATGACATGCCCGATGAAGGAATATATTACGCGGTTTGTCACATATGTAGATATGTCGCTTACGTTTATGTGGAGCAGGATCTGCTCACCCCTCCGGAGCACTTGAGATCACCCCAGTTATAAGTGGGGTTCGTGTTGCTAAGTCTTTAGTTTCTATTTTGTGTCTTGTGTACTTATATTCGTCCGTTTGTCTTTTTCTGTTTAGCCATGGCGTTGTCGGTTTATTTTCGATCTATGAAGTTGAATGTCCCTACGGGATCTTTCGTCCCTTTTTTTACGTTCGAAGTATTACTATAACATAGCCTTCTTCACAATAACGACATAACCAAATGAGACATAATCATATTTTAACACTAAAAAGGAGAAACCCGACAGCTGCATTTAGTAATACATGAACTGTATACCCTTCCAGAGCACTGTTTTCACCCTTGGTTTTGGTTTGGTTTATGCTGCTCAATGTAAGTTTTCAGTTGCGTTTATTTGTCATTTGTAACTTTGGTCATGGTAGTATCTGTTTTTATTTGACATTTGGAGATGCTATGCTGAAGTTGTATTTGTTTCAATTCTCTCTGTTTAAGACAAGTGTGTAGACTGACTCATTATATGTGACAGTGCATGATAAGTTACTATCCTCTCCTACAATACACACAGAATAAACTGATCATAGATATGCGGATCATGTGATGTGCGCTATTGAAGATTGATTACTAGTACTATACATATAAAAAAAAAAAAAAAAAAAATGTATTACAGGAAAAGACGAAATGAATTATTTAAAGATAATACGCATTGGCGACTGTTACCAGATTGACAACACATTCTTAATCGATTTCGTTAATCCAAGAGACATTGATATGTGGTCTACACAGCTTTTGATGGCAAACCTAGTTTTTATAGTTTTAAATATTGAAATCCAATTTTATTGATCATTTGAATAAACTTTATTAATACTGCAGTAATTTGCATACATATCGGTTTTAACACGGATTTTGTTTAATATTAGTGAAAACACACAACTAAATATGTGAGGAACAACATTTTCATTTACTACATGTAATATATCTGTTCCTGCATCTTAACGACGCTTATATTTTAACGTTACAAAAGTTAATGCCTTTCTTAAACTGTCCTTTTTTTGTTTTGTGTTTTCTACCGTTTAATGTGTCAATTCATTTTCAACTGAATTTTGCCGAGTCTGCGACTTATGTCGCAAAAGCGATCCTACATTTCATCGTCGTCGTCGTCGTCGGCGGCGGTGGCACAAAGCACTCTTGTTTAAGTCTTTTAAATTTTTTAAACTTTCTTACTATATCCAGGATTTTTACCATACTCTGGCAGAAGCTTGTTTATCATCATAAGATAGTATCCAAAAGTAAATTTTAAAAAATCCTGTTTATCCGTATTCTACTTATAAATGGTATTATTTTGTCTGGAAGTTAACATAACCTTTACTCTGTGGTTAAGATTAAAAATAGAAATAATAACTTTCTTAAACATTCATGGATTTGTACTAAACTTGGACAGAAAATTGTATATGATCAAAAGCTAGTATCTAGAAGGAAATTAAAAAAAAATGCTGTTCATCCGTATATTACTTAGGAATGGATTTTTCTTCCAGATAGCATAGACCCAGTCTTAACCATACTCGACTGTACTGACCCTTATTTTTGGTATTGAATATAGTCTCAACTATTACTCGACCAGCCTGAAATAGTCTTAACCCATTTTCGACCTGTACTCGACCAGTCTGAAATAGTCTTAAACCATTCTCTACCTGTACTTGACCAGCTCTCGACCATTTTTTTCAGTCTGAACCATACTCGACCAAAGGTCTGAACAATACTCGACCAGTCTGAAGCATACTTGACCAAATAAACTTTACTTTTTATAATTTTTATTGTATAAATAACTTTCTTTAAACTGAGATGATAACAGCCACAATAAAATAAAGATGTATATAAAAACAGATTTTTACATCCTGACAAGATTCTCTTTTTATCAAATATTTATTATTTGCTAAATAAAAAGACTTTCTTTTACCTGAAAATCACACCTTTACTGAGGGTTATAAAACCTTATTAAGGTGCTCCTTGTTTGTGATGTGTTTTGTTTTTAACCTAACATAATTTTTCTAAATTCCTAAATAAAAACTACATAGGTTTCATGGTTACATACAATAGTTATATAAAAAATCTTTTTTTAAAATGACGTAACAACAGCTAACAAAATCACAATCATTATTTAACCTTATATCAGAATTATATCCATTCCTATTTATAATATATATTTTAAAAAGGGGGAAAAATTAAAGAAATTAATAAAATAGAAAAAATTCTGATTTAATAGGGGTAAACTATAAAGTAATACATCCTGCTTGGGGCACTCTGATTAAGTAGATCACACCTGGTCAGAGAGTAATATATTTTGAATAACATCCATTGAAAGTTACAACATCCTGTAAAACTTAAATGACAAGGCCCTTTGAATTCATTAGATAAGTAATACACGAGTTTAAGAAACATAGGGTTTTCTTTTTACCTGTAAAACACATCTGACCTAAGATAATTTAACATTATTAACATGATTAAAGTGCTTCTTGTATGCCATGTACATGTTTTTAATTTAGACAAAACTTATTTAAATTTAATTAAAATAAATTTTTACTTCAACTTTGGAATACATTTCCTTTTTTAAAATATTAAATTCTTGGTTTTACAAAACAAAGGTGTCAATTTTAACATTTAGTAAGTTGCATTATATACAATTATATATATATATATATATTGATAAAAAATTTGAATAACATTTAAGATATTTGAATAATGGTTGAAAGTTCTAGTATTTTTGATGTTTTATATATAATGCAAAAAAAAAAAGGTGAACATGATATCATGTACTAGTATATAAAAATTCATTTAACCAAAACTTAATTTTATAACATGATATTTTATTAATCCAACCAGAAAATTGATCAATTGTTTTATTTTAATTTTAAATGTGATATATATTGTATATAGATATTTGTATGTATACCAGTTCTTAAATTGATGAAATGCAATAGATAGATACAAAAAATAGGTCTAAGTTTGTAAAGACTTGGTCGAGTATGGTAACATCTGTCATATTCCTGGCTTATGTAGAAAATGATGTATTGAACCTGGTTTATAGCTAAATAAACCTCTCACTTGTATGACAGTCGAAAAATTCAATGATACTGACAATGCTGTGAAACAATCTATATGTTAGTCACTACAAAACAGTAAAAGTATAAAATGGCCTATATCTGTATTCGACTGTACTGGTTTTTACTCGACCAGTCTGAATTGGTCTGAAATTTACTTGATATTACTCGACTGCAGTCTGAACCATACTTAACAGTCTGAACTTGTACTCGACCAGTACTTAACCGTTGTATACGAGTTTGAACCATACTAGACATAGTCTTAATTATTCTCTACCAAGTCTGAACCATGCTCGACTTAGTCTGAACCATACTCGACCTAGTTTGAACCATACTCGACCAAGTATTAACAAACTTAGACCTATTTTTTGTATCTATAATAATAATATAATAATGAATTTGATACTTTCATTCTTATTTTCTCCTTATTCAACACAGCTGATATATTGAAAATATCTCAGCAGATGTATGTCTCAGATATAATATGAATTAATATGATTTTAACACTTCTTTATATGCAAGTTCGTACATTAACCACAGTTCATCATAGCTATTTAAGGCTTGTTGGTATAAATACACACGTAAACTGACTTTATGCATGTGTTTAGACTTGTTATATATTGAATTTCATGTACATGTACTTTACAATTAATATGTTTTATCTATCTATATTTAAGTATGTTCTAATTAGAATTACAGGTATTTCGGTGACAAAAAATTGGCAGCTAATTTCTCTTTACATTGTATAGAAATACCATACTTTCGTTATGACATTCTTTAGCTATCAAGTGACATGAACGATTGTTTAATAAAAATATACAACTAAATAAACTTATATGATATTGATTGAATGATAAAAAAATATTTTATTGAGAACAGAAATATGATTTTTATTAGTTCGTGCGTTCGAGGCTCTTTTTTGCGTTTCCCTTCATCAGGAACGATGAAAACTGAACATTTGAAGACCATAGATGTATAAATATATAGAAACGTTTTAGAATTCATATGAGCAAAAAGGATGTGATTAAAACCTTTAAATCAATAGTCAACTTTGCCTGAAGTTAAGTTACTTCATAATTTCTTAATTTGTTAAAACTAATCAATTGAACGCAAACTTGAAATATAACCGGACATATGTTTTTGGTAAAGTGATCTGACTTCTTATAGTGTGACAACCATATAATGTTTGATATAAGACATGAAATCAAACAGAATTTAAAAAAAAAACGGGCCTTAAAGTATTGTACTTTCAATATTTGTGTATTTATAATATTCTGTCTGTGAATTTGTGTCCAATCGAATATCACAAATTTGACAGCTTACTTACGCATTTTTAAATTGAGTATCATATATAAATATTTATATATATTATTCACGTAATATTCCAACAATGTATCCGGTAACATGTTTGAAGTAAAAGATCTTACCGGGTCATTGTCTACTTATTGTTTTTTAAATGATCTTATACAGATTAAATATTTCAAATATTTTAAGCAATGAGATTGATTTTTATTTAAACATATTTTAATTTGAATAAGTGAAAATTTTCACAAATGTCAATTCTTGAATCGACATGTGACATGTTGGCCATAGTCCATAGACCTTTGATTTAAGGTATCCTAGTCATATATTCGGTGATAAAATTTGATTGTGAAAACTGTTCTTAAATGGGTAAGACTAACTATGTTATGTAAAGTTCCTGAATAATATTTATGTTTACATGTAAGACAACATGCCGCTTAATGACCTCGAATATTATTTCGTAAACTTCCAATTTGTGCACTTGATAAAAAGAATGAAAAAAGAGAGCAAAGAAATTTTTCAGTATCATAGTGTTTTTTTTGTATTTTATAGTTTGCCTTATTATCGGAAATAAATGAGAGGAGATGAAGAAATAAATGCAAGAAAAAGACACAAAATAAACTAAAAAATAAAAAACCCACGAAAGACACATACTGATTTGCTTGGCTGGTATAAAAAATCAAAACGAGCCCTGATATCAATAAAATGCATGAAAAGCTGTGTTGAATATTTAATCAGTTAGAAATAAATGCATAAACTATGTTTTGATTCTCGTCGCTTTTCAAAGTTTACAATGTATGATTTTGACACATGAATTTGTATATTACTTTATAAAATTGAAAATGGAAATGGGGAATGTGTCAAAGAGACAACAACCCGACCAAAATAAAAAAAACACAACAGCAGAAGGTCACCAACAGGTCTTCAATGTAGTGAGAAATTCCCGCACCCGGAGGCGTCCTTCAGCTGGCCCCTAAACAAATATATACTAGTTCAGTGATAATGAACGCCATACTAATTTCCAAATTGTACACAAGAAACTAAAATTTAAATAATACAAGACTAACAAAGGCCAGAGGCTCCTGACTTGGGACAGGCGCAAAAAATGCGGCGGGGTTAAACATGTTTGTGAGATCTCAACCCTCCCCCTATACCTCTAACCAGTGTAGAAAAGTAAAAGCATAACAATACGCACATTAAAATTCAGTTCAAGAGAAGTCCGAGTCTGATGTCAGAAGATGTAACCAAAGAAAATAAACAAAATGACAATAATACATAAATAACAACAGACTACTAGCAGTTAACTGACATGCCAGCTCCAGACTTCAATTAAACTGACTGAAAGATTATGATTTCATCATATGAACATCAGGCACAATCCTTCCCGTAAGGGGTTTAGTATCATACCATCATAACATATATGAGAAGAACATAACCCGTGTCATGCCAACAACTGTTTTTAGAATAAATGTGTTTAGTTCCGACGCAAAGACCTTATCAGTGACTCAATATTAACGCCAAAATATGCAATCTTTAATGACTTGACAACAGTATCGTAATTATATCCCTTAATAATAGTCTCTTTTTTATGATAATTATCTATAAAAGTACAATACACCCTTGACAAATCAACATAATTGATTATAATTTAAGAGCCTTTGATCGATTATAATGAACATACATTATATTATCATGCTTTTTATAAATGATGTATATTATAATTATTTTAATGTTATTTTTTAGATTTCAGCATGTTTATTCTGAATGTTCATATTCTACTTTTTACAATATTTGAACACTGTCAATTGGAAAGTGCAACTAGTAAGTAATTTTATGCTTTGTTAGAAATTGTAACGCAATGCTTTTAAGTTTACGTTTTTGCTTAAAATCTTAACAGTATACTCAGAATAAATTTATTCAGTTAACAATTAAAAGTACCCACAAACAGCCAAGTTTCGACGATATTACTGAATTGTGTTCGTTAGTGACACAGCAATGTGTCGCGCGGCAGTTTCTACTTTAAACATTGTAAAAAGTTCAGAACGGAGTCCTTTTACTGTCTGCTATCATTTCAAAATATAAGAAAATGTTTTCTCTAGAAAACATGAAAACAACACTTCATTAATTATATGTGACTGAAACTCTTTTCTTGATTTAAGGGTTATAAGATTCGCATTACAAGATAATATGTTATGGAATATAAAGAGATAGAGGAAAACAAGTCAGAAGTACCATGCATTTGTAAAAGTACAGTATTTTATATTGGTTAACCGATACCATCATGAATAATTTAACGATAAGATATATCAAAAGTTTTTGGCATTTCATGATAGTATGAAACTAAACACCTAACGGGGTGCTGATTTTCATCGGATGAAGACATAGCATTTCAATCAGTTTAATTGAAGTCTGGAGCTGGCATGTCAGTTACTGCTAGTAGTTATCATTTTCATTTTGCTTAGTTTCTTTTGTTTCCTATTCTGACATCGGACACGGACTTCTTCTAAACTGAGTTTTACTGTGGGTATTGCTGTGTTTTTTTTAAAATTCTACATCGGTAAGAGGTAAAGGGGGAGGGTTGAGATCTCACAAAAAATGTTAAACCCCGCCTCTTTTTTGCGCATGTCCCAAGTCAGGAGCCTCTGCCCTTTGTTAGTTTTGTATGTTTGTTTTTTAATTTTAATTCACTTATATGTTTTGGAGTATAGTATGACGTCCATTTTCACTGAACTGGAAGTTTAATTTTAGTTCATTTATATGTTTTGGAGTTTAGTGATACGTCCATTTTCACTGAGCTAGTACACATTGTTTAGGGATGCGATTTTCTCAGTGCGTTAAAACCCATTGATGACCTTTGGCTGTTATCTGCTTAATCGATTTATGAGATTTAAACAAACGTAAACCTAAATTCTTAAATTTAGAAGTCTGCTGGACAGTGTATTTGTAATCTGGTTGTTTTAAAATATGAAAAAAACATATTTTAAATTGTTTTATTTATCTTTATTAGTTTTGCCTTTATTTATTGCCTTTTAGTCTTTCACTGTCTTTTGTCGCGTCATTGAAGTCGAATTGGGGGCCTAGGGCTCTTTTGGTGGGTTTTTTTTTGTAGGGTTGTTATCTCTTTGAAACATTTTTCGTTTCCTTTTTTACTTCTATTTTTCAATATTAAACAGATTTTCTCTTTACATCTGCAATACAGGCTGTTTAATAGAAACGTAAAAATATATAGAAACGTAAAAATGCGATAGTGTTAAAACGAGTTTTCATTGTCAAATTTAACTGCAGCTTTCTGTATTTTGGTTACGTTTTATCAATAAATCTTTAAATATATTTCAAGAAATAGATAAATTAAGCATTATTAGTTTACGACATTTAAATCTCGTCAATCCTTTGGGAGAGACAAATCATGATAACAAACCAAAAACTGAGGGAAAATCTAAATTTGTATAAGCAATGATCCATGAAACAAAAAAAAAAAAATAAAAAAAAAATCGCCTATTGCCACTTAAAATACTTACAAGCCCATAATAACCGTTCTTAGTTTTTTTTTTATATATATACTGAAATTCTTTACTACAGATTCTAGTACAAGATTTACAGTTGAAATAAACAGCATTAGCCTTAAATATTCGGATGATATTCAGCAAATATACTTAAAGGAGGGACAACATGAAGGGAAATCAAGGATAATAAGTACCGAACCTTTGCAAGACATAAAGCTAGAAGCTTATATCCTTCAAAATGGTGAAGTTATTGCGGATAATGTCATAACATTTCAAGATATAATCCATGAAAACTTTAACAGTGATATTGTCTGCAGTTCTGAATGTGAATATACCGTCATAATAATGTTTAATATCATTATAACGGAAAAATATGATGGAACACAATTGTTTTTTTTCATTAAAAAAAAGAAACCATTGGTATGAAAAAATCATGTGTACATTAGAAGTCATAACAGGTAAGTCATAACATTTTATTTGTTCATGGTAATAACAAAAATCAGCTTTCGGTTATAAAAAAGGTCCCTACGAATCCACTGAGCATATCCTGCTTATCAAGTCGAACAAACACATCAATAATAAGTTAACTCTTATTTAATTATACTATGAGCGCGTAAACGAAAAGGAAACAGTAGTATATTATTAATTTTTATATTGCGTCAAAACTTGGAAGAATGGGGGTTGAAGCTGTATATTTTGATATATTTTGACGTTATAACAGAAATCAGACATTATATTATTTACTACGATAGTTCTAGATTACCAATGATAACATCAGGTATATATGTTAAAATACTTTAAGTATGCGTGTGAGATTTATGCGCATAAAATAAAACTTTTTTTCTTATTTTTAAGTTTTGACATTGTGAGGGAACTCGATGGTATAAATTCATTTTTTTAATATAGGATTCCGCTATTTTTTTCCTTTGAACTAATTATATAATAGGAGAAATACAGGTAATATGGAAATATAGAAAATAAATAGATTACAGAATTTTTAAAATTGTTAAGTTTAAGAAAAGCTTATTTGAAAAAAAATAATAAAAAATATAGGTCACCGATGAGTAGAAAAGGTATTTCAATGTTACTGCAAAAATAAATTGCCTTTTTTTGCATCAAAGGGAGATAATTCAGAGCTTTTTCAATGAAATAAACATTTTAAAAGTCATCTGGGGACAAAACAAATCAATCTTTTGTTGATTTTTGTACCATAAAGTTACAAATAACAGTGCAATAAATAAAGGCAACAGTAGTATACCGCTGTTCGAAATTCATAGATCGATAGAAAAAAAAAAATCCGGGTTACAAACTAAAACGTTGGGAAACGCATCAAATATAAGAGAACTACGACACAACAGAAACACAACATTGAAATATTAAATAGAATTTGTAACGAAAAACAAAACGTTTTGAATTTTTGTACCCTCGAGCCACCTTAATGTTTGATTTCTCATCCTAAGCAAGATATTTATAATTTTTTAGTGATTCATTTTGCATTAACCTTATTTACTTTCACATTCTCAATGTGTGTGTTTTTTGTCTTTCCAATAAAAAAAAAACCAATTATATTTGAATTGCACAGTGTAGTTGTATTTCTCAATACGCGTTGATGTTTTTCAGTGAGTCTTGAAACTCAGTGTGCAAATTGTTATGAGAAAATTATTCAAATCCAGGTTGGAATCACAAGGGAGGGGGGACTGCAAAACAAAGCCGAGGAAGCTTACAAATCGTTGAAACTACTGTCGTTCTCTTTGAAATTCATATGATACATGCTTTGATTAGAAATAGTATTAAAGAGAACGGCTTATCACTGCCACTTTATTGTTTGCATTTATAAGGAAATTGTTTTTTTTTTTCATTACAGATCTATTAAATGCTAGCGTTTTATATGACTTTTATATAGCCCGTGTTATTTTATATCGGTGCAGTTCTTCTTCAACAATGATTTTTTTCTACATTAGGAATATATAAAGTTATAAAAACTGTGTTTCGAAAAACTAAGGATTTTCTTATCCCATGCATAGATTACCTTAGCCGTATTTGGCACAATGTTTTGGAATTTTAGATCCTCTATGCTCTTCAACTTTGTACTTGTTTGGCTTTATAAATATTTTGATATGATCAAAAAACTATTAACACCACTGGGTCGATGCCACTGCTGGTGGACGTTTCGTCCCCGAGGGTATCACCAGCCCAGTAGTCAATACTTCGGTTTTGACATGAATATCAATAATGTGGTCATTTTTATAAATTTCCTGTTTACAAAATTGAATTTTTCGAAAAACTAAGGATTTTCTTATCCCAGGCTTAAATTACCTTAGCTGTATTTGGCACAACTTTTTGGAATTTTAACTCCTCTATGCTCTTCATCTTTGTTCTTGTTTGGCTTTATAAATATTTTGATATGATCGTCACTGATGAGTCTTATGTAGATGAAACGCGCGTCTGGCGTACTTAATAACAATCCTGGTACCTTTGATAACTATATGTCTTAAAAAGAATAACTATATTTATCAAATGTAAATTTTACCTTATGAAGTAAGAATCGCAGTTTTGTCTAAATTGATAAGGTGTAAGTCTGACACATAAATACTTGTTTACTATCTACATTATAGGTTTCGTTTACTTTTTTTCAGTTGAATGGTATATGATCAATGAAGCCCCTTTCATTTTTGGTGAAACTGTACAACTAGTATGTAAAGTAGGAGGTATAAGATCCTTACAGCCAGACACACTCTGGATATGGACAATAGATGATCACGAGCAGATTTATGCCAAACAAATGACGAGGAACACGAAATATGAAAACTGTGGATCTTCATCACGTACATTTAAGTTGTGCATTCATAACTTTTCTGAATCGGACCTACTGGTCAATATAAAATGTGGATATGGATTTCGATCATATGAACAGAAAATTAACCTTCATAATGAAAACTATGAATGTAAGTTGGCTTAACAATGTCAGTATAAAGGCCACATGGTATTCTTTTACGGTTCGTGATCAGATAGTGTATAAACACCTGGCATTTACATTAATTTATATTTGGATGTCGGTATCATGGTTAAAATGAAGTGTTACCTATATACACAGGCAAATTTCACTCACATCCATTTCACGTGAATTTAAATTCTTGTGAATCTCACATGAAATGCACATGAATTTCACACCTCAAACGAGCTTATTCGTGAAACTCACGTGAAATCAGTTTTTTTTGTGAGTTTCATGTGAATCTCATGTAAAAATCATGTGAATTTCACATGAAAATCACGTAAATTTTTTTCATGTGAAATTCACATGAATTATTAAAAATAGAGTAATTCAAATAACATCTATTTTTTTAAATTCAATTGAAAACATGAAAAATATCATTTGTTGTTGTTGTAAATTTCACATGAAATTCATGTGAAAATTTCCACATGAAATTCATATGAATCTCAATTCAAGTGAAATCCACATGAACATTTTCACGTGAGATTCATGTATAAGCTCGATTGAGGTGAATCTCACGTGAGATATTTCATGTGAATTTCATGTGAGCTTCATGTGAAATTCATGTGTGCAAATTTTGCCTGTGTAGTACACCAACATTTGAAGCAAAGACTAATTAATATTCAAACAAAAGTATCATTTTTGTATAACTCTCTAATGTGTAAAATGTTACAATTTACATCAAAGTTGTAAGTTTACAACCCTTAACCATTTCAAGTATTTGAATAAAACATTATCAAATACAGACTGAGCATGGATCCTTTTTTTCAAAAGATATGATTTGGAAAGAAACCATATTATACTATACTGCATGCAAACGTTTATATATTTCCACTAATTTAAAAAGTAGTCATATTTTATGTATGTAGTGGTAAAAATAACTTACAGCAACATTTGTTTTGTTTCAGATCATCCAACCAAAGACGATAGATCCGTTGATATACGGACTGTGAAAATGTCTCTAAACATAACTATGAATTTCTACAAAGTGTATCCAATGCCAATTTGTTTTGTTAAAAAGGTTAATCATATTTGAATAGACTATTCAATTCGACTATCCATTTCATATCAACCTAAACATATTTATTGATTCATTGACAGTACAGTTTTATTAAAACAATAACATTTATACCCAGAGGTTTATATAATATCTCCTATTGTTTGAAATCAATTCTGTAAATACTGAACATAAGACTTCCAACATCATATATATACAATTTAACATTACGGAAATATAGTTTGTATAATGCATCTGTTATGAGCGACGGATTTTATCCCTCAATGGCCATGAGATCTAGAAGTTAATATTAGGTTATCAATGACCTGTCTTCAATTAGGCAACTTCCCTGCAAATATCGTACAGAAGTAACAAAAAAAAAATTACATGCGTACAATCCGATTACACCAAATTGTAATAGAACAAAAATAACGAACTCCGAGGGAAATTCAAGACGAAAAGTCCGTATTCAAATGGTGAAATTACCAGCCCAAACACACCAAACGAATGAATAACAGCTGTCATTTATATCATTGACTGATGTTCTCCTATATTTGACATTTTTACCTATTATGTCTGTTTGTTTCGTTCACATACCGTTGTCAATATAATGGAATTTAATGTGTCTACCAACATAAGGAAATGCCTTTACCAAGTCAGGAATTCATAGTGGTTATGTAGCTAGCTTAAGCCAACATTGAATTCTCAGACAAAACTAGTCTTCAAAAATTACAAACACAGATGGACAACAAATCGTTCACAATCTTACCTGGTACATTGATCTCAGTTTGGTTAAAACGTACTCATAAACCGCCTTTTTGTCTAAGTAGGACATCTGTTTTAAAAGTTAAAGATGCAATAAAAAAATCAATTCAGTTCAAAACAGAAGGAACACGTATCTATAAAAGCATTGTCAAAATTTAATTTAATTTGAATTGTATCATAGTTTGCCATACTGAATTTTTCAAATCATTTACAACGTTGTAAATGTCTTGATCATTGTTGAATACTACGGTGACTTATAGTTTATCTTACTTGTACATTCACTGCAACATAAGCTAGATAGTTAGAACCATGGTAATAAAACTTAAATGTTCCAAATTGAATGTAAAAGCAGGATAACAATCGACATTTTGTTTTTTCATTTTTACTTGTCGTTTGAGTCTGAACCGGTTGAACTGTTATATATTTTTATTTCAAATTCAGAATACCGGTGCTTGTAAAATGTCTGTGCAATCAAAGGTGAAATATGGACTCTTCTACGGGGTAACTTTATGTTTGACGACAGAAGCTTCATCGCTACCCTGTGATGAACAGCTGAAAATTATATGCTCTGCAGGAGGATATTCAGAGACAATCAATGCAAAACAAATGATAGAATGTAAAAGTGAGTAAGATTTATTTCATAGCGCTGAACTATGGATTTGTTTTTTTTTTCTATGGCGAGAATATAATTTTTTGTTTTACAGATAAAGTTGTCCTAAGCTTATTATGATTTTTTGTTAAAGATAAAGAAACAGGTAAGGATAATAACTCAAATTTTATTCAAGATCCAAAACAATTTCAAATACCAACTCATCTTCATGCAACACATTGCCATACGCATGTTGTATCCTTGTATTTATATCTACTGATAAATTTTAATTAAGTATTATTGACAAATGATATTTTCAATTTATCATTAATAACTATAGTTGTATTTTCTTTTTGCAGCAAATCCAGATGTTTCAAGTGGTAGCTACAAACTAAATATATCACATTATGAAATGTTATTTGTAGCTCTCATTATCAGCGAAATATTGCCTTGAAAGTGAGGAACAAATATTACTATCAATAACTAAAGGCATGAACTTAAATTTGTCACCTTTGATTTAAAAAAATGTAGACATAGAATTTAAAAGTTGTTATCTATTATTTTGATGTGTTTGAGCTTTTGATTTTGACATTTGATTATGGACTTTTCGTTTTAATCGTCCTCGGTATTCGGTATTTTTGCCATAACTTCATTTTTTGATGAAAGATCAAGGCTTGGCTTGGTAAGAGCTACTCTATCTTGGGCATTTCCAGAGAAGCTGGATCATGAGGTGCGAATCAATCAAAGAGGTTTTTACAGTAATTTAGATTTTTTTCATTTTGTTTACTGATGTGTTTTTAGTTGACTTAATTTTTATGTAATCCGGAAAGTGTATACTATATATGCAGTATGTACTTACTATCAACGACAATTTTTGTTGTTGTTGTTAGCATGGTCAAATGGACACCTGATTTGTTGGTGTCTCTGTTAGATTAATTTGTATGGATTTACGAACCTTTAGTCAGTTGTGCTGTATGTATGTCTGTGTATCATTTCACAGTTTTGGATGCTGGATACCAAATAATGCTACATTTACCTTTTATGACATTTGGATTTCTCACCTATTTTTGACAATATGACGGAACTATAAACAACTGTCATAAAAGCTGGAGGTTGAGCTAACAATAAAAAAAATGGGTCTAAACCGTAACTTTATGTAGAAACTGTTTGTGCCAAGTTATGAATATGGCACGTGTTTTTTTACATGTTCCGTTAATTCAAAGCGTTTGATTTTTTTCCCAGTTTTTATGGACTTTCAATTTTTGAATTAACCTTTGAGGTCAGATTTGTCCAAACTTTATTTTTTTTAACTTTGGCTATAGTTAAATCTTGTTAGAAAGGACACTATGGATGACTTTGATCTTATTTTTGCTGGAGCATGCATCAATTTGAATTTATTTCACTGTCTTTTATTAAAATTTTGTCAAACATATGATTTAAAGGTGTTGACGGGTTTATCAACTTTATTAATGAAGTCTAATTAGCCTCATATGTCCGTCTATAGTATGCACATGACAAGGTACGAAAATGCAATTGGAATTAAGGTAAATGGGCAAAATAGATTTACAAATATTGAATATTTGTTTTGCTTCAATTTGAATTCCGATTCCCATTATAACGAAACTAACGAAAAATTCCTAACAATAAGTATTTTGCCCCTAGAATTAATGTATTTGGCAAAACCTTTCGAAATTTGAATGTTTATGGTCCTTAATACTTTTCTTAATATTTGTTTGTTGCCATTTATCAGTTTTACTTTTTATCTATCAAATTTTAACACGGGTTAACTTATCTTACAATAATTTGAGTATGTAAATGTTAAATATTTGTAATTGTTTCTACTTAGCAAAGAGTTGACAAAGTAAACAGAAGTGCATGCGACAATTGTTAAAGAACACTTCCTAAAAAGATGTTTTGTTAAACATTCTGTTGTTGTTCAAAATTGTTGGTTGTTTAAAAACATGCTTTGTTGTATGAAATATGTTTTGCTCCATAAAAATGTTTTGTTGTAAAGAAATATTTGCAGTTGCTGAAAGCCAAGAGTAAATTTATAAAAATCACCATATAATTGTTATTAATGTCATCAATTGTGTTGTATGGCTGTGATATATGTTTACACAGCTTTATCTTTTGGTTCCCAATTATTTTTACATTAATCTTTTATCTTTGTTTGCATAGCTCATCCAATTTTGTCAATATAATGGAGCTATAGACAACTGTCTTACAAGTGGACGGTTTAGTTTACTATACAAGCAGGTTTGATCCACGGTTTGCTTTGGAAAATTATTGTTCTTAGTCTGGAATATGGCAGCTGTTTTTCAGTTTAAATGTACAAACCTTTTTCACTTTGCCGTGTTGTTGGGTATTTCTGTTATGCTTGTTTTGTTTACTAGTAGTAATGTGACATATTTGAAACTTTTATGATAGCAAATTTTAATTGTAAGTTTTTTTGTCAACTTTGTCACAATTCTCTTTGGAAATTTTCCTACTTTAAATTTATTCAGCAGATAAGACAAAAAAACTATGCACTTTTTAATATTTCAGCACATACCAATTCAGTTATTAGCACTTGTGATGTTAATAGAAGCAATGACAATGATAACAATTTCCGGTCTGATCGATTACAGGTTGTGCAAAATTGTCAGATTTGTTTAGATTATGCATGGAAAATAAAATTTTGTGAGATAAAGAGAAAACTACATAATAGAATTTTGTGATATAATGTGAGAAGATAGCTCTTAGAACATGTTTATAGATAAGAGGAAATAAAAATGGGGTCATCGGACTTGTTTTCTTGCTACAGATTAAAATAGGAAAATTCATAACAATTTCTATTATAAAATTACTTTATCTGAGTTATCTCCGGTTATTTGTCAAAGTTGAAAAAAAGTAATCAAACACAAAGATGGTGTTTTTGAAAAATGTCAGCCGTTATTATGATATAACATACAATTTTCTATATTTACATCAAAAGTCTGCACATAAATTACATACTACTCTCAAAATTTGCACATTTCATGAAAGATCTAGACCAATGTTATCTACTACTTCAAAATCCAAGATGGAGGAAATATCCTGAAGTTTGGTTGTACAACCGAGGAAAAAGAAGAAGGATCATCATTACGAATCGTTTGAACTCACTTGCGATATGTTTTCATGGTTTTAGATCTTTAGATAACAGCTGCTAGTCAGATACGTTTTTGTTGTCAAGTATCAAAGAATTTGGTAGATGGTGTGGTCTGGATCTGTTGTCTTGTTTAAAAGTACACATCTAACAAAAGCGACAAACAAATCTAAAAGAGGGGCGAAAGATACCAGAGGAACAGTCAAACTCATAAATCGAAAATAAACTGACAACGCCATGGCTTGAAATGAAAAAGACAAACAGTAAAATAATAGTACACAAGAAACAACAGAGAAAACTAAAGACTGAGCAACACTGACCACACCAAAAACCGGGGTAGTCTTAGGTGCATCGGAAGGGCAAACAGATCATTCTCCACATGTGGCATCATTCCTGTTGCTCATTTTATTACAAACCCGGTAATAGGATAGATGCGTTCAATATAGTCACCGAGTTTTGAATTATTTAGTAAGAGGACATCATCTATATAGCGGAAAGTAAAGTTAAAGATATTGCTTACTAAGAAGTCAGCCTCATAATAGTTAAGAACAAGTCGGCAAGAAGAGGGGCACAAATGGTTCCCATAGAAAAATAGACAGTCTATTGAAAAACACGTCCTCTAAACGTAACAAATATGTTGTCAATCAAGAAATCAAGCATCTTGATAACGTCAGTTTCAGAGAATGTTTTCTTTGAATCAGTGTGATCCTTTACAAAGTAAGATTTAATCCTCCCTTAAACAAGATACTCGTATCTATCTTGGCCATAATTTAAAAAAACCCAAAGGAGCCAAGAAAAAATATCAGACTTGAATCAGATTAAGATACTGTAAAACTGTTACCTTTCTAGTAGTATACACAATACGTCATTATTTTTGATAATCATACATAACTTGAAGTTATGTATTCTTATTATACTTTAATGCCATATTAGTATTTTGGCATAATGTTCCCGTACTGGTTCATTTGTGAATAATGACAGACACTGAACTAAATTTGGGTTTCCTGTCAACATAATCCATTTAAATGAATTGGAAACTGTTATGATCAAATGTGTAATTACGAGTACTTTTATTGTCTATTTCCTATTGGTATCAACGTATGTATCAGTTTCGGTTTCATTGATGAACAGATCTATGTATAAACCGGTATCAACTTATCGTTTTCATATCTGTAAATTCATTAAACCAGCAAAAATTTGTTTCTATGGTAAAGTTGATACGTACTAAACTATAATAGATTTTTCATTCCTATATAAAACTTAACATGCTGAAATGCTACGCCTATTTACATATTTGAAAGTAAACTATCTGATTACAAATCACATGGGGAATTATTACAGAAAACTATAAGTTGGTAAATAATCTGTTATGTAGTAACCAAAACAGGTAAATAATCTCACATATAATAATCAAAAGACAAAGTACGAATACTATTTTACCAATACCTATTTAGTTATCAACATATTGATAACTCCATTGACTATACTTGTGCAAACACAATGCGCGTCTCGAGGTTGTTTTGAGAAATTGTCTTCCACTCAAATCTTATGTTTTGATTCTGATGTAACTGATAACACGACTTGAGACTAACTTTCACTCAAGATATGTTTAAAGAAAAGACTTCACCCTGAACAAAGGATTTGGTTTAAGCAACAATATGACATAACCAAAAAAAGAATCTATTATTTGTTATAATCTTTTAAATTTATTTATTGTTTTTAATAACACATTGTATTTACAAAGCATGCAACTATGATATAATGAGACATTACTATTGTCTGTGGTTATCCGATTGAGCATTGAAATGTAAATTGCAATATGTCAAACAGTAGAAAATACAAGTGTTTATCATGTTTATGCATGACATTAAATAGTTAATGCTTTGAATACCAACTTAGGAACTAAACAACAGGACATAAAATTGATAAATTAGCGTTTGCAACCTAATCATAAAATTTATTTACATTTAAAAAGTCTTTACAATCAAATATGTGGATGTGTCAGAAGTTAATAAGTGAAGTAATTCTCTTTTACTGTATAATAAGAAAGTTGTCTTTCTATCTTACTTCTTAAAATGAAATATTTTATTTTTTTTCACTATCTGTTTCGTCAACGTCAAAAACAGGTCTAGTAGCGGGTGTTCTCTCTCCATCTTCCGGTCTGTACGCCCGAAAGACTTTTGGTAGAATTTATTTGTCACACTTTTCTTATCGGTGGACTTGAAGGATTCTATATTTAGGTTAAACATTGATCATGTTGAGAAATGTAGTGTGTTAGCAATTTGTAAATCATTAGTTCAGTCAATTTTTATGTTCGGTTCGTTTCGACTTTTACAACAATATTAAGGAAAGTGTTCGCCATTTTTTCTTAATGTTTGGCCTGTTGAATAATGTTTAGTTCTCGTGTGTAAGCAATGATTAAATCTGTCGTGCTGTAACTTCCTGTTGGCCAATGTTTTGAAATTTTTCAACACCCATTTTACAAGGATAATTAACGTTAACATATTTTTTATTTCTCTGGGAGATAATGATCAGTTAAACTCTAATATACATGTTCCTTAACCAATTGTGACACAGATCGAGACCAGATAATTGGTTAACATCTGGACAATGAGATACTTGCACTTTTGTACCAAGTCAGGAAAATGACAGTAGTTGTCCATTCGTTTGATGTTTTGTCTTTTGAAATATGAATTTTCCTCAGAGTTTAGAATTTTTGTGATGTTACTTTTTGGCAGTATGATAAGTGTCGGTTTACAAATTAATATTTTATTCAAGCAAGTAGAATTTTGCTCGGAGCTCAGTTTTTTCTTATTTTACTTTTTGACAATATGATAGGTGTCGCTTTACAAATTAATATTTTATTCAAAAAAGTTTATACTTTTACTCTCCGTTCCTGTCAGATTTAATAATGTTAAGAGGTGTTCCAGTACCTTACATAGCCATTATTTAATCGATTTTTTCCTGTTTAACTCTGTCTTTGGTGGAATCTAACGTCCCTTCTAATTTTAAATGTAAAGATATCGGGGGTTTGAAATGATCAGGTACAATCTTGTTATATCAAGCATAGTGTATGAACAAATCCTAGGTTCGCGTCACTATGGGAGCAACAACTGTTTGACAAGCCAAACAAAAACCCCAGAAACAACCAACCATTTTGATCTTTAAATGTCCGGTACCAAGTCAGGAATATGGCAGTTGTTATCAAATAGTTTGTTTCTATGTAAGTTGCATTGGCGTTTTTTTTGTTGCAATTCAGTGCTTCGATTTCCGAAGACATTTGGTTTCCGAACAATAACTTAAGTTTAAGTGTATGGATCTGTATGAAATGTTTTACCACAAGGTTCAAAACCACACAAGGAAGGTGTTAATGTTTTTTTTGGGGTGATGGCAATATTTTTAATCAAGATTTAAGAACTTTTCAATGTTTCAGAAAAATGAGGATCACAATTTATAAGGCCAATTTTTTGTATAAAGTCTGAACACATATTGTGCAACAGCACAGTGTATTGTAGAACACAAGACATCTTGAATTGCATATTTATTCAAATCATATAACCAATTTCGAGTTCTTTGATTACATTTATTCTGTGTCAGAGACCTATAATGTGTCAAACATTTAATTCCAATCCATTTTCAGACCAAATCTAGAACTGTATCAAGCCTGCATATTGTATCCATATTTATCCAGTTCAGGGTTGGACCTCTGCGGTCGTATCCAGCTGCGCTTGGCGAAGCAGTTTATTATCAAATTAAAACAGCTTTTGGATTTGTTTTAGTAGTAGAAAATTGAATAAAGCCAAAACATTTCAGTGACTTTTAATGATCTCCCTTTAAAGGGCACTCTTGACTGTAAAACAATTTTCCTCTTTTTGAAAATCAACTTAGCAGGACGATTTTTAAAATATTTTATCATGAAGTTTTGTCCAATTGATTGACACTTTTTTACAGCATCGGACACATTTAAATGTACCTTTTCTGCGAAAAAGTGTGCAGGTGGAAACTTTTTCACAGGACCCTTTTTGGGCTTATATATTCATATCAAGATACAGGAAAGGTTTCAAAATTTCGAGATATTTGAGTGAATCTTCACTGAAAGAAAGTAACCCAATTACTAGTTTTTCACATTTTTTCTTTGTTGTGTATTATGTAAGAAGATATTTGATATACAGTCATATTATACGAACTTATACCTTAAGTTTATTTCGTTTATATTTAGTGATTTTTCCGAAAATTTATAGCAGCTTGTTTTTGGCGATACACGCCATGTTAAAATTATTAAACACTTTTCCTATAAATTCGAGCTTACGATTATTTTACGACATTTTCTATTTGTAAAATAGTTGATTGCATAATAATTCATTGAAGCGTATGATCTTCTTCGTTAATACATATATATAACTTTACGACAAGTAGGATATTTAATATTTTTCTCCAATCTAAATGTTTGAATAAAGCTAATTGACCCCAAATGATGATTTCCGTATTTTGATAACTTTTCAAGTGTTTCACATGAAACAACGTATATAGACAATAATAGTGCATTGACTTGACATATCAACGATATAAGGATGAGGCTTAGGAACGGGGAAATGCGAGGCTGTGCCGAACATTTTCCCCGTTTCGGGCCGAATCCTAATATCGTTGATATGTCAAGTCAATGCACTATTATTGTCTTAATACTGCAATCTAAAAAAAAAAAACATTTTCAATTGTTGTTTATTGTGTTAATGTTATTTTTTTTTATTTAAATATTGGGAAAATTCCCCTTTAAAAAGGCCTCATATCACACAGAGTGAGACGGAGAAATATAAATCACGATGAAATGTACATCATAACCGCAATCAATGGTGAACGAATTCGTTGCAGACTAAAATATCAACAATAAACATAAAACATAATGATTTATAGGTTGCAAACAAAAAAATATTAAAAAGTGAAATATGTTTTCCCGAAAATTGCAAAAGAAACAAGTTTGAGTCGTTAAACGCATCGTTGTTTACATTGAAAACAAGAACAGGTTGAAGAGGTCGTATGAATAATTAAACATAATTTCGACAATTTCTATTTAAATATTCATGAGGAAAAGTGATATCAGGTCAGTGACTGTATATGACATAGAAATATACGGTCAACGCATTTTTACTGCTCAAATAGAACGAGTGCAGTATAAATAGAAATATACGGGAAAATACTATGTAAGGCTAAGAATATATTGAAATATTTTGTTATCATATTTCTGAAATGCGTATCAGATAAAAAATAAATTCTAATTACTTATTATTTTGTATATGTTTTGTTTAAAGTCATATGAAACGAGTGACTGGTGAAAAATAATGTTTATTCAATTCTTGAACTAATGCATGTATATATCATAAACTTAGTCTTCTGTGCACAATTTTATTACTTTTTACGCATCCATATAGTATAATCGTCATTTTTTTGTTTATCTCGGTCTGTAAAGATGTGAAAACATGATAGCTAATTAATTGTCGTGTTTTGAAGCCGTAGTTTACCGATTGTCACCTTAGTAAATAATCAACATAGAAGCATGGAAATGAAGCACGTGTTTAACATGTACAATGAGATCATAAAAACGAATATAGTTTATTTCAAAGACAGATCCATGCAGATTGTGACCACCGGATTTGTACGAGTAAGGTCACGCCGAGTACACTGCATTCGGAAAACATATCGACAAATTGTTTACTGGAAGCAAGCAATTAAAAAAAGTAGACTTCTTCTAAATATAGACAAATAATAGAATTTTCTTGAAAAAGTATATGCACATAAATTTTATAATAAAAACTAGCCATATAATGCATATAGGGTAAAAAAAATAATCAAAAATTGAACAGATTCAAAATCAACAATATAAGCATGCAATTTATCAAGTACATCCAATAAATGTTTGACAAAAGTAATTAATTCCACTAGTTTCAAAGGCCATATTATGTTCCCTTGTCACAATCTTTCGGTGTTTAGATATCTGAACTTGTTCGATTTGCTCGTGTATATATGTAACAACGTACAATGTATAAGTTTTTAACGAGAGAAATTTGTGTATTGCTGAAAATTAAGACACCAGGGTTTCGATTTCACAAACTAGTCAAAATATTTACTAAATTTTATCATCGGTTCAAGAACATCATTCGTAAATATAAATCAACATGCAGACATCTTATACGTTTAGGTATTTGCCATTCAATCGCTTATCTTAATATTCTTATCAAAGCAAATAAATGTCGATATTCATCCCAAAAGCTAAAAAAAACTTTTAAACAGACTTATTTAGAGGAGATATGATTACGACACTGTTGTCAGTTCATAAAAGATGGCATATGTTGGCTTTAATATTGATTCACGCATAGGGTCTTGTGAGGGACTGTGCTTGATATTCATAAGATGAAGACATAATCTTTCAAGCATATGACAGATGGATTTTGTATTTGCACATTAAAATAGTTGATTGTATAATAATGCATTGAAGCGTATGATCTTCTTCGTTAATACAAATATATTACTTTACGTCCTTGTTCAACAGGTTAAAGTACGATATTTAGAATTTAGTCTTCAAACTAAATGTTGGAATAAAGCCAAATGACCTCAAATGATGATTTCCGTATTTTGATAACTTTTGACGTGTTTCACATGAAACAACGTTTATAGAAATGTACGGGAAAATACTATGTAAGGGTAAGATATTTTAAAATATTTTGTTATCATATTTTTGATATGCATATCAGATAAAAAAGATTTTCTAATTACTTGTTATTCTATTATTTTTGTTTGTTTTGTTAAATTGGAATAAAAAATAAAAAGATGAACTGATGTTGAAGTATGTGAAGGGGTTTTGTATCATGAATCATATATTTTCTATCCTTTAGAGAACACTTGGAAAAATATTAACGAAAACATCAATATCAATTGTATCCGATTTATTTTTAAAACAACTGAAATCAAATATATATATGAGATTTGTAGAAAAGTCTTTAAGACCATAACTCGTAATCAAAACCAAAAAAACCTCATACTTCCCCATACCCTACACACTGAGTAAATAAAGGCAACAGTAGTATACCGCTGTACGAAACTGTTGAAAAGTCATCAACATTTCATAGGCAGCATTCGAACTGTAACTAGAGGCTCTAAAGAGCCTGTGTCTCTCACCTTGGTCTATGTGAATATGAAACAAAGGACACAGATGGATTCATGACAAAATTGTGTTTTGGTGATGGTGATGTGTTTGTACATCTTACTTTACTGAACATTCTTGCTGCTTACAATTATTTCTATCTATAATGAACTTGGCCCAGTAGTTTCAGTGGAAAATGTTAGTAAAAATTAACAAATTTTATGATTTTTTTTAAAAATTGACTACAAAGGACAATAACTCCTTAGGGGGTCAATTGACCATTTTGGTCATGTTGACTTATTTTTAGGTCATTTACTGTACATTATTGCTTTTTACAGTTTATCTCTATCTATAATAATATTCAAGATAATAACAAAAAACAGCAAAATTTCCATAAAATTACCAATTCAGAGGCAGCAACCTAACAACGGGTTGTCCGATCCATATGAAAATTCCAGAGCAGATAGATATTGACCTGATAAACAATTTTACATCATGTCAGATTTGCTCTAAATGCTTTTGTTTTTGAGTTATAAGCCAAAAACTACATTTTACCCCTATGTTCTATTTTCTCCATATCAGCCATCTTGGTTGGATGGCCGGGTCATTGGACATATTTTTTAAACTAGATACCCCAAAGATGATTGTGGCCCAGTTTGGATTAATTTGGCCCAGTAGTTTCAGAGGAGAAGATTTTTGTAAAAGATTGCTAAGATTTACGAAAAATTGTTAAAAATTGACTATAAAGGGCAATTACTCTTAAAGGGGTCAACTGACCATTTTGGTCATGTGACTTATTTGTAAATCTTACTTTGCTGAATATTATTGATGTTTACAGTTTATCTCTATCTATAATAATATTCAATATAATAACCAAAAACAGCAAAATTCCCCTAAAATCACCTATTCAGGGACAGCAACCCAACAACGGGTTGTCCGATTCATCTGAAAATTTCAGAGCAGATAGATCTTGACCTGATTTTTGTAAAAGATAACTAAGATTTACGAAAAATGGTAAAAAATTGACTATACAGAGCAATAACTCCTAAAGGGGTCAACTGACCATTTTGTTCATCAAACTTATTTGTAAATCTTACTTTGCTGAACATTATTGCTGTTTATCACTATCTAAAATAATCTTCAAGATAATAACCAAAAACAGCAAAATTTACCTAAAATTACCAATTCAGGGGCAGCAACCCAACAACGGGTTGTCCAATTCATCTGAAAATTTCAGGGCAGATAGATCTTGACCTGATAAACAATTTTACCCCATGTCAGATTTGCTCTGGGACCTTTCCCGTATTGTTACACTCATTAATTAAACAAAAGAACTCATCAAGACCGGACCCCTTCCCATTTTTAGCCTTTTTTATTACATTAAATATTTCCTCACTTGTAATTTCACAATCCAATAAATAATCACATTCATCTTGATCTTTAGAGTCGACTTTTTCAGTAGGCTGTATACAATTTTCTATATTTAACATTGATGAAAAATCATTTTTCCATTTATTCAAAACTGAAATTGCATCTGCTGATACCGAATATATATCACAAAAGTCCAGAATAAACTATTCTCAGGGTATGGGCTTGATATAACATAGCTATGTTGCGTCTGTATTTTAGTCTTGACGCCATCTACTTAATTATCGAATTGACCTCCGAAGACCTTCGATGTTCATATTGATCATATTGGCGATATACACATACATGTAGATAAAAATAGAAAGCCAAACCGTTCAATTGGATTTTCTAGGTCTGTTTAATTTCATATTATAAATTACAAATAAGAGTTAATCATCGTATTTACCTGTCTAAGAATGTTTTTTTTGTGAATCGAATCAGTCAATCAAATGTACAAGTGTTTCACTTTCAATGTTGACAATCTAAACTTATAGTAAAAGAACACGCAAATTCATGCGTAATCTATCTCTAGCTAAGGGAGTAAATTGAATTTCACACGAATATGGATTAAATTAGGTCGAATTATTCACTTGCAAGTGAATAATTCATCATCAATGTTTCTAAGCTTAATTTGACATCAATTGAACCATACTTTGTCATGATGCTTATGTTTGTTTCAGGTATCGTTTAATTCAAATATTTTGCTGATATCGTTTTTTTGAACATGCTGATATCGGTTTTTCGAACATTTTTGGCCAATGTATATAGAGACGTCATAAGTGAGGATATTTCCCAACCTTTTAAATACCTGAAATGATGCATCATATTATGTTTACAAACGTTTCTGTTCTTTTGCGTTTGAAGTCACTGAAAGATGATAAATTGCAATGAATTCAATTAAACTGACCTTTCAATGCAACACCCCTTCTAAAAAATTAAAATAAAAACCATTCATGCTTCATGTTTAATGAATTCAACATTTGATTTCAAAACTCGAAATTCTAAAAATCAAAATGCGGAAAAATATCCTTGTTATCCCTTTTTCTTTAGTGTGCTACCAAAAGCGTATACCGGTTTGTAGAAAATTACTCTATGAATTGGAAACTTACAAAGAATATATAAATGCATACGACGTATGCTAATTGAGTACTCTGGTTTCATTAACAACCAACACTACAGGGAGGAATTTTAGTGTCATTGTTGTAGCATACCGTGGTTGCAGACTCAAAGGGTAGAAAAGAGCGTGTGATATCACCGCACTTTAAAATCAACACAAGAAACTAGACAAATTGTTGTTCCATTTCTAAACCTAACCATAGAAATAATAATTATGCAATATTATATATACACATACTAGAATCCAGAATAAGTACATACATCATACACATAGTGCAATGAAATACTTAATAGGGAATGTTTATACAATATCATATATACAAGTACTTGAATGCATACCAATTACATACTTAATGTAATGAAATACCTGATAGGGAGTGTAGATAAAAATATATTTAAAATAAGTTGTATGAATTTTTTAAAAATATTTACGTTGTTGACATAGAAATAAGATACACAAACCTATTTGAATTAAAACCTTGATATCACTTTTCTATTTTACCTAGTTAGGTGCATTTAAATAATAAACGAGAATCATGTAACGGATCAAATGTTAGGAATTGTGTTTATATATACATGTAAGTAATCAGAAAAAGTTTTTTAAACGGTATAATTTTTCATTTAATATTAAAAGAAAATACAATATTTTGTTTTATAAATATTTTTTGGCAGAAAGGAAAAATCCTTTTTTATACTTATAAAAAACCCTATAAAATATTTTTTTTTTTTTTTTTAAAGATTTGATTAAAATACACACAGTGTCTCAGACACAAGTCTAATTTATGAATATTATACAATATTGTAGACACAGGGTAAGTCATTTAGTTTTTATTTGGCTATTCCTTGTATATTTATGACTTTCGAACAGCGATTTACTATATTGTTGCCTTTGCTATATTAGTTTTGGTCATTTAAGCTCTTGAAGTTTTAAGTAATAATAACCCAATTGTTTCCATTTAATTTTGATTGACTTTTCAGGTTGAAGGGAAGTTTAGAAAAGCATTACATTGTATCGTTGGTGTTTGGTTTGGTTGACAGCGATAGAATATCATAGATTTTCTTGAGAAAAAAATATGTGTTCGGAATTATATAGAACAAATCAATCAAAATATTGTTAATGAACTTTCCTAAATCTAATTATATTGATAACTCAATAGTTATATAATTTGTTTTCTGTATGAAGACACCAACTTGTTGAAACGATAGCGGAGTTGGATGCATACAGCATACGCTATATACAACCTTACGCGTAGTTTTGTATGAAATCGATAAAAGTCTATGAATATGAGAGTAGAACTTATCAAGTAATTAAGACAAAAATATAATAAACAGGTACAGTCAATTGGTTTCGATCTAGTCCCCAATTATAAACGATCTTTTTAAGAAATGATATTTAAAACTTATGTATGCATACTTCATGTACTCATTATATAGATGCTGTACAATCGGAATAGATTATCACAATGCATGCAAACGGTTTAGAATATGAAAAAGAAACGAATGTATAGTAGCAAATGTTAAAGACTTTGTACGCATTTTATCGTTTTATCATTTTTTCAGTGAATAAAAGTTTTAGCACTGAAAAGCACGAAGATGAGAAAAAACCTGGTGATGCTATCCAAAACTCAAAAGGAAATGACTGAGAACCACATTGTGTTTCAAGATTCAAAACCCGTTTCACATCCACATGAACAGTATACATCGACATGGTACCCAAAAGCTGCCTATATATTTTCATCCATACTGGACACATGTTTAATGAAAAATGTAGATTTAATTGTTATAGATGTTTGTACAGCAGTGATATTTAAACTTAAGAAATAATTGATGCCAGCTATACTTTATTGTAGTTTTAACATGGGTAGGCATTATATTCGTGATTATTTTTGCCAGAGCGATAGCGAGGGCTAAAATAACACGAATATAATGCCTACCCATGTTAAAACTAAAATAAAGTATAGCTGGCATCAATTATTTCGATTCTGATTAGGACAATTACGGTAATTTCTATGTTCGCTGTGTATAAGTGTACGATCTTCGTGTAGGCTCTTCCATCAACCTCGCTGTCGATTTTTATCCAACTAGTTCAAACCAGTTTAATTTCGCAAAGTTGTAGGCTTCTAAAATTCAAAATTGAAACAGAAATTAACAAATTAATTTATCAGCCTAACTAAAACAATATTTGAGTCACAATATAACAGAAAATTTATATTACAACAGTCTTTTCCTTTGAGGTCAATTTCTGACACGCACATTTTCAAGTCAGTTGTCAATGGCGGTGGACGCACAAGGAGAATCGGGTAGGTCTTTATTTTACTAAATTAATCGTAAATATTTCGCCGGTTAATAGTGTAGCATTGGTAAATATGTTTATATTTGATAGAGGATTCCTTGATAAAGTTGTTCTGACATTTGAGACTTGGAAGGAGGGGCCCTTTGACAGAGATCCATTTATACTTGCGGTGGCTACACCTTGTAAAGTTGATCAAAGGGCACGCCTTTGTGCATCTGACGATTTCAAATGCTGTATTACATGATGATTAAAATTAATACTGGGTGACAATCTTGTTGCATTTGTAAAATGGATTGGAAACCTTGGTGGTATATTGGTAATTACGCCTATTTTTTTTTAGGAGAATGGGGTTCGATTCCCTGCTAGGGTCAATCCATTTTATCAGAAATATATGAAACAATTTTGTCATTTCAGTACAACAGTAATAATAACCTATACTTGATTTTATATTTTATCATCGGAACATATGTTTCAATGAAATTATTCTATACAATGACATGCCTTTTTAAAAGGAGAGATGAAACGTGTTTTTCAGAGGGAGGGGTTTTGAAGTTAGAACAGCCAACATGAACGATGCGGTATCTAGGTCAAATATGTCAATTACGAATTGTAACACATTGTTGTCATTGTAAAAGTATAAGGAACAAAATGTGTATCATTTTAGTGTTTGAAAGTGGTTTAATTTAAGGAAATACATTAAATGCATATCAATTTGACGAAATTCATTTTTCTGCCGTAGTCAATATACGCATGTGCAAACTAATTTTATTGGATAATAAAGTATGGTTTCTTTACAAAGCTTAAGAAGCACGTCATATTAGAATTTTAGATTGGGTACAAGATTTTATCACAATTCTTGATATAGAAAAACATATGAAAAAAGAAAGAATCTTAGATGCATCTAAGATAAGACCAGGGGATATTCTTTTGACGTCAGATCATAAACATGTAATTGTAAAATGCGTCCATGCTAAGAAAAGAGAGCAAAGTCCGAACCGGGTCAGTTTGGAGGTAGTGCAAGCTTTAAATCATTTGCTTGTCTCAAAAAGAGTGGTTAAAAGTACTTTTGCTTTTTCGTTACAAGAATCTATCATTAGGGTGTGTAAAAAGAGTCAAGGAGAAAGAGATATTGATGTGGCCGTTCGATTGGTTGGAAATGGTTTGCTATTACAATCCAGATATCACCATTGGTTGCTGCCAGTATGTATAGATTAATTTTTACTAATGTTGAGAGAGATTATAACAATTTTTAATTTTTATAAAAGTGTCTTAATTTTATTTGTTCACTGGTCATTTTTAGTACATGTACTCTCATTATGTGGTACGGCATAATATGCACTACATTCATAACAAGGTAATTGGATATTATTGATCTCATTAGGACATCGCATACATTTATGATTTAAATTCACATAACACAACTATCAGCCAACATAAAATCAAAGAACAATGACGTCAACAACGGTTATTCCTATCAGCGACAAGTATGATATACTCATCATAGATTGATTGATTGATTGTTGGTTGCTTAACGTCCAGTGTACTCATCATAGATACCAGGGTTAAAATTTGTTTTTATGCCAGACGCGCATTTCGTCTATAGTCGCCGTCAGCTGAAATTCGTACCGGTTATCGGTAAAAATAATCTAAACTATCAATCGTGTTCACTTGAGATATAGTTTTTCACATTCCATTCATAAATTGCAAATGGAAAACAAACACTACTGACCTACCTTTTAAGTGATTGCACTGTGATAATCCTGACCTTCACATTTCCAAGACGATTTTGAATGGTGGAATCCGCCATAGTTTTTACCGGAAGTGTTTCCGTGTAGTTCAATTTCATAAAATTTGCATAAAGCGCGGGAAACCTTACCACATCAATGAAAAGAACATCTCAGGAAACTGCGTAAGTGACGAATGTCATATGTAAACAAAGGATCCTCATAGAAACAAAGATGGCGGAATTACAATGGAAAACATTCTGGAAAATGTGAAGGTCAGGATTCTTACAGTGTGATCACTTAAAAGGTAGGTCAGTAGTGGTTTTTCTTTTTGCTATTTATGAATGGAATGTGAAAACCTATATCTCGAGTGAACGCGATTGATAGTTTAGATTATTTTTTACCGATAACCGCTACGAATTTCAGCTGACGGCGACTATACAAAAGACTCATCAGTGACGCTTGAATCTCAAAAAGTTAGAATGAACGTGATAGTAGTTAACCGTTGATCAATAATCGGAAGTCGATCAAAAAGAGTAAATCAAAGCAACACCGAAAAACTGAGGAAATGGAATGTACCCAAAAGAAGGCTTATCGGTTGCGTTGACAGAGGATGCATCTCCTGCTGTGCATGCATCTTCACCCATGTTAATCACTTCAGTCAATAAGTGCAATAGGAAACCATATATGATCTTAAACTTAACGACCGTAAATACATGTTGCAAGCAAGTTGAACAATCGACACATCGTATAGGTCAATCATAATCGGTATCGCATTTAAGGGGAGATCGTAGAACAGAGCACATGTGTATTGATCACAGAATCACGTTACATACTGTAAATTTAGAACATATTGCGATATTGAGAAAAAATCTTGTTTAATTCATAAAAGAAAAATCACAATGCGAGTTTAAATTATTGCGATTATAACCCTGTCGCATTTTTTACAATGATAAAAACATGGCAATAATTACTGAATTTACAGTCATTAAGTTTTTATTTCTGAAACATATTAATACATCTATTTCCATTCTCTCTAGAACTCTTGGGATCTATGTGCCGTTAGAATGAATCAACGGAAATTTGACACCATTGAAAATGTTAAACCTGGTGATATTATATTATTCATTTACAATGGGTTATACCAGAAAGGAATTATTACCAGAAAGAATTCAGCACCAAATAACATTCTTCAGGTTCAAATATATTACACTGATAATAACGGAACGGTGTCAGAAACTGACAGTTCGTACAATTTAGATAGAGAACAAATAGTACGGTATGCGTACAATGATTTGGATTCCGTTATGAGGAAAAGAATACTCTTTACAGCAGAACAAATAAAAGGGAGATGCTTATTCAGAGGGTCCATTTTCAAGTCTTTAAAGTTAGTTCTCGGTTGTATGTCTGGGGATTTTCTATTGAAAAGGTTAGTTGAAAATGTGAATATATTTACACTTTAATGAATGCCAATTAATCAATTCCATTCTTATTTATCTAAATATCACAGGCTTATAATTTATGACAACATGCGCTCGCTCCTGTTATAAGTTCTCATCGGCTAGAAAAAAAGGATTACATCAATAACGAAATTTAAAAAAAGCACTGAAAACCTATAATTCCAAAAACATAGGCTCGATTTCCCTTGGACCATCTATTTATGGGGTACGTGTTTCGAATGATTTGAACATTTAATGAGCAGTAAATATTGAGAAATAACCGCGTATCAAAGACATTCATTCAGAGACGAAACGTTCAATCAGTCCTGGCAAAGTGTTTGTAAAAGACGTATCACTTGTAGTTTAGATAAAAAAAAAGATGTGGTAAGAGTGCTAATGAGACAACACTCATTCCAAGTCATAATTTGTAAAACTCAACCATGTTTATGAATTGGTACGCAGACACGTCTACATGCAAATTAGCATAGAGAGTCATAAGGTATCGAAGGGATATGCAAACTCGTTAATCGAAAACAAACTGTTGTTAGATACCAAACAAGTAAACGCCAATTTCAAAGGAGACGCATGCCATATAGATGAAATTTTAACATCCATATACTTCTTTTGTTAATATTTGAACTTCACCTAAAAGTAAAATATACTCCTTATTGACTTCATTTGTATAAAGTCAAAGGTCAAAGATAGAGTAATTACTAGAATGAAATTTAGTAAATGTTTGTTTTGAACGATTTGTCATAACTGTACAGTCTACATTATATACATAAATCAGATATCGAATCAATTTAGATCGAAACTCGTCTTATGTACCTATGTTGCTTCAGGATTTTTTAATTTATAGTATGTCTCTCACAATTGATATTAACACTACTACTATCTTCAGTTGTTCGAAATCGTCTATTGCCTTAACATCAAACACTATCTGACCGAGAAACAACAGTTGATCACTTACATTCAAAATTGAAAATGTCCCTTATGAGAGTAAAAACAGATCATCATTAGTAATAAGGTGATAAGTATGTTTTTACATACAGAATAATTGGTGACCTTGTTCTGTTTTATGATCGTTGGTCGGGTTGTTGTCTCTATCATACATTACCCATTTCTATTCTCAATATTATCTTAAAATTTTATGTTTCCGTTGATTTGTTTTCAATAAATAAGATTGTTTTCTATTTTTTTTTTTTGGAAGTATGCATTTTTCTTATTTATCAAAACAAATGCTTTGAACTTTTATTTTAGACATATTGCGATCTTCATTGGTTTTAATGAAATGAAATTGAAAACAAGTGCATTTCCAAGAATTGAAAATATCGCAAAATGGATGAAATCAAAGTCCTGCGATAAAATACCTACGACAATAAAACTTCCCGAGTTAATTATGGGTACGACTGTATTTGTTCTGTCAAGCACAGATGGGGAATCAAAACAAGTGTTTCTGTATGACGACAAACACGTCATCAAAGCAGAGACGGAAACATTCACATCTCCGTCAACAGGAAAAGAAAAAATATTATGCCGCCACAGTGCGTGTAAAGCAAAAGGAGAACCAGTGTTCGTTGTCTGTGTGTTAAAAACTGACGAAAATGGACAATTAACAAAAGAGGTTAGATCTTATCAGAGTTAATTAACGCTTGAATTAGTTTCCAATAGTTTTGAGCTTAAATGTTAAAAAAACGTTTTTATTTTTGTATTTTTTTTTATAACTTTTTTACAATGTTTGTGTCGACAATTACATGGTAAAAAATAAAAAAACAAACAACACGTTTAATAATTTCAATATGTCCGAAACGGTTTTCTGGATTAACCATCATCAGTAACGCTCAAAGCCAAACATTTGAAATCCGATGATGTATAAGTACCGAAACCGTTGAAGAGCTATATGACTAAAATACCTAAAATAAATAGCCAAATGCATCTAAAGTCAACTTTGCCTGAGGGAGTTCAAACCTTAGTTTTTTAGTAATTTTAAAATTTATAAAACGGACAATTTTAGAAAAGTTTGTTAAATCATGTCAGCACCGAAGTACTGATACTGAGCTGATGATACCCTCGGGGTAAATGTTATTATCATAGTCAACTAACAAACGAATTTGAAATTCTTGTGTAATTATGCTATGATTACCATATTATACAACATTACACGACCTGATATTTAATAAAAATTTCAACTATTGACCGTTCTGTGAAGATATGACACCTATACAAACATAGTAAAAAAAGAGATATCTGAAACATTTCATAAATCTCCTGCCATTGTAATGATTCGTTCCATAGTAAGACAATAGATAACTTTTTAACTCTTCAACCTTATAAAAGTTTAGGATTTTCAAATATTTAGGCCTAGTTTCACTGACAAAATTTATTGTCGAAATACACATCTTGTGCAGAAAAGTTGATACCATCAAAACAATTATTGCCTGGCAACATTATTCTTGAGAGAGAAGCGCAAGAGACCAAAGATACAAATTGACAATATAGATATATATTTCTATTGATATAGTTGTCATTAAAATCCGATAGATATAACTTATAATAGTGACATATTGCAAATTAAATAAAAGCAATATTGTTTTATTAATACAGGATTTGACTTTGGTTGACTTATCAAACGAAATTACAGAGGATTGTGCAGACATACTTTACATAATTCCAAAATCATCACAAAACAATCAACACGACATACGTAGAGTTGTGAGCCATACAATAAAAGAGCGACTCCAGACAACGTCACATGCACTATATTGCGATGTATTTTTTAAAGAGGATTCTGATATTAAGAAGAGAATTGCTCTGTTTGCTGAACAACGAGTTAACAAAGCTATCCGAGAGCACAACCGTTCCCTTTCATTAATGCATATTGAAAAGCCATTGAACGGAAAAGATGCTAATTCATTTTTGTATGATTATGCACAAAATATGAAGAAACTTGAATCGTTTATCACGAACGACACAACAGACCACTACGCATGCCACAAACTTGAAGTTCTGCTTCAGAGGTATGTTAGTATATTATGAAAACATAGAAGTGATCAATTAATAGATTATATGTAAACATACAAATAAGTAAACTATTAAAAAAAACTTGAATATACGCTTAATAATAGAAGTGTGATACAGATTATTTCTTCTTTGAACAAGACTATATCGCTGACTATGCGGTATGGGTTTTGCTCATTGTTGAAGGCCGTACAGTGACCTATAGTTAATGTTAATGTCTGTGTCACTTCGGTCTTTTGTGGACAGTTGTCTCATTGGCAATCATACCACATCTCCTTTTTTATACATTTTATGATTTTTAGTATGATGTAAGGATAAGTTAAATTTAACCACTTACACAAGTATTTCTGTACCGAACACATAAACTTGTTATCTCTGACAACATATTTCAAAGAAGTCTGACTGTAATATTGCAAGTATTATATAGATAACAAGTATCAACTTTCTCTGTGTTAAGTATATGTGACTTGTGAACAGGAAATTGGATATGATTTTGTAATAGTATTATGTCATCTTGATCAAGTAGTTTTTCTTCAAGATGTTCTTTTCCTTTAGTTGACTAATATGTAAGATATTAAAAAAAAATAGATAAATAACTACTTCTTTTTTAACCTATCGAAAGTGATGTTGTATTTCAACTGTCATGTTGCATGTTTTGTAATTAATGAACGAAAGATGTTTGTAATCGCCAATGAGAAACTAACTTCAATATAAATAAAAAATCTTTTTTTTTTTATTTAAAACGGAAAACATAGAACATTAATTATAAATCGTTTTGTAGAAACAAAGATGTCTCAGCATTTTCATTAAATGACGGTCAGATGCAAATTTTTACTTTTGAGGAGGAAGCCGTTCGTCGTTACATAAGGGAATTTGGTCCGAAAAACATTTGTGACTTTACATTAAAACCATGGGATGGTACACCAAAAGTAGCCAACTATAATCTAAAACAAGGCAGCAAAGTTAATAGAACAACAGATCACAGTCAGGAGTATGGCACCCTAGGTTTTTTTGTACGTGACAGCGAGGGGTGTATTTACTTTACGACATGCGCACATGTAATTTCACAGCATACAGATGCGTACACCGATACTATTGAATCCGCCGTTGGAAAAAGTGTATTTGCTACTGATCTTTCGAGCTCCTCAATTACCAAAAGTCTCGACATATCATTGGTTAAAGTTTACGAAGAAAAGGTTGAAGATTGTCGATTTGGATTACGAGATTCTAAGGACAGGTTTGTAACTGGAACAGTTACACTTGCAAACGACAGTGAAATGAAAAACATGGAAGTATATAAATGGGGAGCAAAAACAAGTTTGACCACAGGTACTTATAAAGGATCAATTTTTGTGAAGGAGGGTGAAGAATTCAAAAATCGTATACATTTTATACAAAGTAAGTCAAGAAATGCAGAATTCGCAAAAGAAGGTGATAGCGGGTCTTTGATTTGTTTTGAAGCAACGGATTCACCACAGTTACCTGTCGAATCAGCTGCCTTTATTTTTGTTGGGAAGTGCTTAAGCGGTAAAGAATGTTTTCCAGAAGAGCTCAAGGAAAAGAACATTTTCGCAGGGCTTGGTTATCATGTAAATGAGGTCTTTGAGTGCAAAGTTCGTAATTTGAATCCCATGCTTACACCCGGGAATGACAATGGCTCTGTTCAACAAGGAGCTGGAATACAGTTTTAATCTTAAGTAAGCACTGTTTAAATTTAACATGTATAACAAGACGATGTTTGTTCTTAGGTTCAAAACTTAGACATTCAAAAACAAAGTTCATTGATTATTTTAAGAAAAAAAAACCAGCGCTACATTAACCAAAATAACCTCCTTGCACAAAATGATCTCATGGTCACATTATTTCCAATATACTATTCCTTAAATTCATGTAATAAAAGACATATTATCAAATTTTTATTTATGACCTTTCCCATAATCGACATTTCCAGGAAAGTTTGATATATATATATAAACATGATAAATTCATCCGTGTTCCTTATCTCATATATTTGACCTGTTAACGAATCATTTTTATTCACATTTACATAAACGGAGTTAGTATATAAAAGCAAAGCCTATTTTTTTTTTATCATGTTGGTGGTACGGTTTCTCGTATATCATACGCATAGACTTGAGAACGTTATCAATGTCAACGTTTAATAGTTTGTGAAATGCAAGTCTAAACTTAATCGTATTTTCTTCATTCTAAATGTTTCGTTGTTGAATATAGATGTTTCGGTTTCAATAAGTGAATCAGACGTACGCTCATTTTAACAAAGTTGAGATATTCTATGATGTAAACATGGTCGCCATTAAGACACCAACAAAAGGCTTAAACTAAAACGTCAGATGAGAAAATGCATATTTCAATATATTGGATTCAATATAAGACTATTGTTTGCTTGAGAGTATGGTCAAGTTCAGTCGTTGAACTAACCACTTCTGATTTTGACTGATATTTACACAAAACAATGTAGTACATGATCCACAAAAAGAAGAAAAATAACAAAACATGAAACATTGATATAAGTTGTACTTTGATGATGTGAACGTATTTGTGGGACTTTTCAAACGTTCTCTCTATATATTAGGGATTGATGATCCAATGTAGGTAATTTCAGGAAAGTGTTTCCTACAAGATTTACAAATGGAGATAATTGTAAAAAACAAACGTTTTTTACTCAAATATACAACGTGCTAGTTCAAATCGGTCAGGTTCGAATATTTCTTTTTTTATAATCAAAGCTAATCTCATTTGCATTCTTTTACATTTAATTTAAAAACCTGTAAGATTACAGGAAGGATAACATGAATTCACAAACATGTTGCACATCTCACCAGAATATAAAACCGTTAACAACTGATTATTCTGATGAAAAGGCGTATATTCAAAGGAAAAACACAACAAATAACACATATCCCATTTAAAGTAGCATGATCTGAAACGGTCACAAAATATGTTGCCTTATACGAGTATAAGTGCTCCCAAACATTCCTTTTACATATATGAATCGAATATATTATAATAATAAAATACACAACAAACAAGCGGAACACACAAATTACTAGCATCATAGGCATGGAACATGAGATATAAAAAAGACAACACAAACGTGTCTCGCTTTGAGCGGAAACTAGCTAGTTGAGTGACAAGTTAAATACTGTGGATGCGGTTTACAAACCAAATTGTAATACACAATATTTATAGCAAGTGAAATATCATCATGCATTTAAAGTGAAATAAGTTTTATTATCGAGAGGCCTGTACCGTTATCTTCACATGAATGATTGCCTTTGTCAACAAAATGCATTCTTACTTTCCAAAATATTAGAAGTGTGTTTATTGAAATGATGGTCTTTTAAGAAGAAAAAGGTGTCAACTTCTCAGATTAGTTTTGTGGAAACCTGATGAAGCAACATTTTCTATAGCTTTTATCAATATTCTACGTCTAATATGATATACTAATTACTAAATGATAAAGTACCTTCGGTAGAACGTTCATACACGTAATAGCTTACCGGTACTTTTTTGTACTATGTGGTATAATTCCAAATTAGGCAGCTAAACACCAATGAAGTGGATGTAAACAGTTATTAGCAATCTTCTGCAGTCAACAATGAAAAACAAAAACCGTTCAGTCGAATATGAAAGACACCGCCAGGAAATCTATAAAATAGTTCGATAGAAAAGTTCAAAGCCAATAGGAACTAAAATATCAAACAGAACTCATCAAACATCCAATGGATTTAGTTTAAAGACGCCATTAACAGTCAGAGAAAAACGATTATGTGCAATAGCAAAATAAAGGTCTCGCACGATCGCAGTACCGTGAATGAGAATATATGTATATCACTATTATTTGGTATGGCTTATTTCGAATAAAGAAAAAAAAATCAAAATTCATATCATTAAACACTATTCAAAGATATCACTACAGTGTCGGTAATAATAAATAACACGTTTCTGTAAAGGATTGATGGGTTTACCCGAATTGTTCCTAAAAATGCTTAGAAATTGTTAAATTTATTGAATATTTCAGTTTAATAAAAGAAATAAATGAAAAGTGAAAATACCTTTAGAACTATAAAAATTGATACGTCAGAAAATGATTACAACGCCATGACCAAAAAACAAAGACGAGACAAAAAAAAAAAAAAAAAACAAAAAAACTGGAAACAAAACAAAACACTTGACATTAAAAATAAGCTATTAACCACTTCGACAAAGTATTGAAGAGCGTCATATCTGAAATGACGATTAATGAGTGACAAAAACTTCAAATGCAAAACAAAGAAGGAGAAATAACTCCAAAGAAGTAACGAACAGTTCGGGGATCAATTGTATCAATCTGATAGAATATATATTGCGGTTATTGGAATAACAAACATATAGTAGTGCAGTGGTCAGCACCTCGGTGTTAATATATAGATATAGGAAGATGTGGAGTGAGTGCCAATGAGAAAACTAATATGCACTTTAATTTTATGTTTTTTTTTTATCTGTTTGCAAAAGCATGATTTATTTGAAATACTAAGGATTCATTTATCCCAAGCATAGATTACCTTGGCGATATTTGGTACAATTTTAGGGAATTTGGGGTCCTCATTGTCTTCAATTGTTTACTTGTTTGGCTCTCTATCTATTTTGATCTGAGCGTCACTGGTGAGTTTTATGTAAACGAAACGCACGTTTGCTTATACAATTATAAGCCTTGTATCTTTAAGAGCTACTTGGTAATAAATTTGCAGATCTTATATATGTGGGCTGAAATTGTTATCGTTGCTTAGTCTTTATTTGTCTATGTTGTGTTTTTTTTTATCATTATTTGTTTGTCTTTTTGTTTTTAAGCGTTTTGAGTTTATATTCGACTTATTATGTTGTATGTTCCTCTGGTATTATTAGTTCTCCATTGTGCTACTTGTGGAGAAGGATCTGCTAACCGGCTTAAGCACTTGCGATCATCCCTAGTTTTTTGTGGGGTTCGTATTGCTAAGTCTTTAGTTTTGTATGTTGTGTCTTGTGAATCTTTATTTGTCTGTTTGTCATTGTTTAGCAATGTCGTTGTCAGTTTGTCATTGTTTAGTAATGTCGTTGTCAGTTTGTTTGAATGTCCCTCTGTTGTTTTTCGCCCTTCTTATGACGAAGCATATATATAGATTTGTCCCAAGTCCGGAACCTTTGGCCTTTGCTCGTTTTGAATATTTTTTGGTAAAATTTTGGGTCATTTATATGTTTCTCAGATTATTGTAATTGGTTTTCGTTGAACTAGAATACATTAATGTCATGTGGTTAGCTTAAGCTCGCCACCGGTTGTAGGGTTTCCTATCTGTGTTGCAAACCGTTTGTGGACCTTATGATAAAATTGAGAAAGGAAATGGGGAAAGTGGATGGGGAATGGGGATGTATTTGGCTTTGCGATTGGGTTGATGTCTCCTTGACGCACTTCCCGTTTCCATTCTTATTTTTATGATGTTTTCCCTGCTGTATAGATATAGGTAATCAAGTGGAGAACGTCTGTATATAATACATAATCTTAATGGGTTTGCATCTTGAGGACATTTTCCTCCTTAAAAACAGACAAAAATAGCTGTTCTGTAGTGCATGCGATCTACTTGCCACTATAACGCATGAAATGTGTTACATTTCTATTTAACATTGACCTAAAAAGGCATAACTCGGCTAACGAAAGCTATATTCTATAACCTAACTGGAGGATTTCTAGGGCGTTAAACACAATGCAGGTGATGTAACCACGATGTTGCATAAGGGGGGCAAATTTGCAAATTCAACATTGTTGGGCTAGATTTTAGACAATGTATGTATAAAGGTTAAATGCCCTTCGAATAATCGTAATTTTCTTATTACTGTGGGAAAATTTCATGTTACAATAATTAGAAAAAACTTCAAAACACAAAATGCACGACGAAATTGTGCAAACATTTAGCAATATACCTGTCTTTCGAAATGAACAGGAACATGTTATAAGGTTAAGTTACTTATACAGTAAGTTCTAAAAGTATTATAAAAATACGATATGTTTATTAGAGCACAAATAATTAAGAATGTATTTTTTTATTCTGAAATTTTAAAAGTGTTTAAAGAGATCGATACAAAACTGAAAATACGACAGATGTGCTTTCAAAGAATTACCGTAGTTACTGAAACATTTTTTTTTCAAAAACAGGGGTACAGCAGTCAACACTGTGTTACAATCTTAATCACTATAAACACAAATAAATAGGTAACAAAGAAGCACACAAAGGCATATAGACAAGCACGCTAGCAAAAATCAAAAATACAAAATTATACAATAGCACAATAGCATAATGAATAGATACATGTATATAAGTACTGAGCCACAATGAAACACAAAAAGGCATATAGACAAAACACAAAACAACACTGAATGACATGAATACAGAAATGCTCGTAACACAATAACACAATAACAGATGTATAAGTACAGAGCCACGTCAAATGTATCTATTTGTCTCCTTTTGTGTCGTTAAGCTCTCTTTTGTCTCATTTTGTGTCGTTAAGCTATCTTTTGTCTCCTTTTGTGTCTTTAAGCTCTTATATGTTTCCTTTTGGTATCTTCCGCTTCCTTTTTACAGGAAAACAAATCATTTTATTGAGATTTATTTATTGTCTTAATATTGTCTATTTCACTTCAAAAGGTTTACACTGTTTGCATACTACTTGTTTAGTGCAATCAATAGGGCAACAGTAGTATACCACTGTTCGAAATTCATAAATCGATTGAGAAAAAAAAAAACAAATCCGAGTTACAAGCTAAAAGTAAGGGAAATGCATCAAATATAAGAGAGCTACGACACAACAGAAGCAGAAGATTAAAATGTAACTAACACAGAAATGAACTATAATATAACAATGGCCCTTTTCCAGACATGGTACAAGACATTAAAAAAAATGGTGGGTTGAACCTGGTAAGATTTCATGAAAATGTATAGTTTTGCATGTTTATTTATTTATAAATTATAAGAAAAATATTGCATTAAAATAAACACTATCCAACACAAACTCCACATAAAATTATAGATGCAGTTTAAATGTGTTAATACTTATGTTTCTTGAAACAATATAAAAAAGACTTTTCCACCATTTTTCTTTTGTAATGATTGACATGGGAGGTAACTGTGGTGTATATTTCGTTTAATCTGACCTTCCGGTTAAAAACTGTCATATATACATGTTGAAGAAAAACCCAGTCATACATATATGTTGAATTTACAGGTTGTTTGTTAATGATACGGATTTTCATCGGGACATTATATTTTAAAAGCTGCAACCACCCCATGTTTATTTATCAACTTTTATTTTTAATTATATGTGATCTCAGCGTCACTGATGAGTCATATGTAGGTAGAATTATAAATAATATTGTTTATCATAAGGATCAAAGAATAATGTAATGAAATAGATCTATCCAGTACAAAGCCAGGTATGTTAAACCACGTAGAACATTATGCGCGTCATGACCATGCTAGGTCTAAAATCATACCAAATGTTACGTTGCCTGTTGTGAGTTTGAAAATCAGTTAAAACAAATCTTTATGTATAAGATCAACTAAAATATATACATGTGATTGAATCTTTGTTTTTACCACACGGACAAAATGCTTGAAGTGGCCATAAATACCAAATACTGGTCGATTTAATTTTGTTAAAGATGTTATAACTATTTATTGGAGTAAAATAAAGGCAACAGTAGTATACCGCTGTTCAAAACTCATAAATCCATGGACAAAAAACAAAATCGGGGTAACAAACCAAAACCGAGCGAAACGCATTAAATATAAGAGGAGAACAACGACACAACATCGAAACGCAACACACACAGAAACAGACCAATCATCAGACAAAACACCACGAGAATAACAAATGTAACATGAAAACCAAATACATGAATTTGGGATAGACAAGTACCGTGCCACGTCTTATCTCAATATCTCAAAAATAAGAGAAAACACAAACGACTCAACGTTAAAATGCAACACAAAGAGAAACGAACAATATATAACAATGACCATCTTCCTGACTTGGTACAGGACACTTTTAAAGGGGAATAAAAGTGGTGGGTTGAACCTGGTTTTAAGGCATGCCAAACCTCGCACTTTAATGGCAAAGTTAAATATAACATTGAAATGACAACATAATATTACAGGACTACAATACAAATAAATAGGAGAACATATTAGACACAGAAAAACATGATTAATAGATAACAAAAAGCATCAGGTTTAAAATTCAATACGCCAAAAACGCGCCTTGCCCACACAAGACTCACCAGTGACGCCCAGATATAAAAGATCGAAAGTGAAAAAAGTACAAAGTTGTACAGCACTGAAGATCAAAAGTTGAAAAGGTTTCGCAAAATACGGCATTGTTTTTATGCCCGGGATAAGAACATTCTTATTATATAGAACAAAACAAGCTTGAAATAATAGCATGAATTGTTCTATATAATAAAGAAGGAAATATTTGAAACTTTTGCACGATTCGTTTAAAACGAGAGATATTGGCATATTTGAAAAAAAACCAGTAAAATTTCTTATTACCTTATTTAGAGTTTAAGGTTATAATATTAGATATGGCATCAACATGTACGAATAAAAAAAAAATAATGGACAATCTAAGATTCTTAAAGACAAATAAAAATACAGACATTTAAGAATACTGGTCTTTACTAAGTGATCACATTGCTAAGCATTTCAGTTATAAAATCAAATTACAAAAATACTGAACTCCAAGGAAAATTCAAAAAGGAAAGTCCCCAATCAAATGGCAACATCAAAAGTTCAAACACATCAAACGAATGGATAACAACTGTCATATTCCTGACTTGGTACATGCATATTCTTAAGTAGAAAATGGTGGATGAACCTGGCTTTATAGCTAGCTAAACCTCTCACTTGCATGACTTTTATGACTAAAACGAAACCCATCAATAAATATTTACATAACCTGGGTATAGAGTAATAAAAGAAATATTTTAAATAATAAAATATTTCCTTCTATTCAATTGTGTGAAAGTTTATTTGCAATAAAACACATTAAAATTGTGATGGATCTTAACTTTTATGGCTTTTGTGATTTATGATTTCACCAAAACATTTATTTACCCTTCATATTAAAAAAAGAATCCTTAAGTTTGAAATTAGAACTTCTAAACGAAAGAAAAAAACCCAATGTAAAACAATTGGCATGTTTCTAGATTTCAATACTGCGAACCTGGTTAAACCTGAGATTGAAGAAAAATTTAAATGAAAATTATTGGTACACATTATATTCTATCTTGACGCGGCTTGGTTTGGATTTGTCGAAGAAATTTTGCACGAATCGCTGTAGATGTCGTCTTTCATTTTACTAGATTTTTCTCAAACTATTAAATTGATTATGACAAAACTTGACAGGCAAGCTTGAAATAACCAGTATTACACAGGGAAAAAAGTCACATTCAGTTTACTAAACAATAATGTCTTCTTTATAAAGGTGGTATACCACAAAATCAACTTTCAATTCTTTATTACTTTGAGCAAATGATGCTCATCAGTACAAATATAATATATATGCAAATACAATATATCATAAATAAATACATAAAACATACATAACTGATAAATGAATACATCCGAGAAGAATAATAATCTATATTAAGTATTGGTTATAACATGTCTGTTCTACGTTTAAATGCATGGAAAAGAAATTTACAAAGGTTACATATGTCTTTTACATTTTCTGTGCTCAACAACTGTAAAAGCTTAAATGACGATGGACGCTTATAATAATATGGCTTAATAACATTAACGGTACCAATTTTTCTGCACCAGATGCGCATTTCGACAAATAATGTCTCTTCAGTGATGCTCGTGGCCAAAATATGTAAAATCCAAAGCTCATATAAAAGATGTAGAGCTATAATCCAAAAGTTCCAAAAAGTATAGCCAAATCCGTGAAAGGAATCAGAGCTTTGCATGAGGGAGATACATTCCTTAATTTATAATAATTTTTAACATTTTGTAACAGCAAATTTAATAACACAAAAAATCCGTATTTTCATGCCAGTACCGGAGTACTGGCTACTGGGCTGTTGATACCCTCGGGGACTAACAGTCCACCAGCAGAGGCATCGACCCAGTGGTAGTAATAACATTAACGGTACCAATTTTTCTGCACCAGATGCGCATTTCGACAAATAATGTCTCTTCAGTGATGCTCGTGGCCAAAATATGTAAAATCCAAAGCTCATATAAAAGATGTAGAGCTATAATCCAAAAGTTCCAAAAAGTATAGCCAAATCCGTGAAAGGAATCAGAGCTTTGCATGAGGGAGATACATTCCTTAATTTATAATAATTTTTAACATTTTGTAACAGCAAATTTAATAACACAAAAAATCCGTATTTTCATGCCAGTACCGGAGTACTGGCTACTGGGCTGTTGATACCCTCGGGGACTAACAGTCCACCAGCAGAGGCATCGACCCAGTGGTAGTAATAACATTAACGGTACCAATTTTTCTGCACCAGATGCGCATTTCGACAAATAATGTCTCTTCAGTGATGCTCGTGGCCAAAATATGTAAAATCCAAAGCTCATATAAAAGATGTAGAGCTATAATCCAAAAGTTCCAAAAAGTATAGCCAAATCCGTGAAAGGAATCAGAGCTTTGCATGAGGGAGATACATTCCTTAATTTATAATAATTTTTAACATTTTGTAACAGCAAATTTAATAACACAAAAAATCCGTATTTTCATGCCAGTACCGGAGTACTGGCTACTGGGCTGTTGATACCCTCGGGGACTAACAGTCCACCAGCAGAGGCATCGACCCAGTGGTAGTAATAACATTAACGGTACCAATTTTTCTGCACCAGATGCGTTATACTGTCTCCTAATTTCATTATAACAATCACACTGTAAAATGAAATGAAACTCGTCTTCTATTGTATTTAAAGTACAGAGAGTGCATTTTCTTTCAGATCTATTAACACCGTGATATCGTCCTGTTTCAACAAATAAGTTATGTGAAGACAATCTTATTCTCGTTAGATACACTCTAAAATTCACATGTCTAGTAAGGTAAAATTGTAAACGAACATTATTTATACAGTATTTATATAAAAAACACTTTGGCGAGCCATCCAATAATTGATTCAAATGTTGATTAGCTTGATCAAATATTCTAGTTTTGACAAAATACTTAATAGTGTCATTTACAACTAAATTATCTAGGTTATACCAGAAGTCATTCAGACCCAAATTAAACAATAAATACTTCAGTTGATAAATCCAACTATTTCTGTTATTACATTGATTCCGTACCTGCTCTTTGTAACAATTTTCAAGAACACAATTATTCGTTGATAAAAGTTTAAACCAGTATCTTATAATATTATACAATCTAGAATATATCAAAGGATATCTTCCAAGCTCATAATACACCATTACATTTGTTGTACATTGTTTGACACCTAAAATATTTTTGCAAAAATCTAACTGAACTTTTTTAATATTAGGAGCTTTATGAAAGCCCCATATCTCACTGCCATAGCATAAAATACTACTTATATATGTGTCAAACAAATTAAGGTATGTGAAAACATTCAAATATAAGGATGACACTTTTGATTTCAAGGCAAATACAGCTTTCCTGCCTTGCTCAGCTAATTGTTTTTGAGTTTTTAAAAATTTTCCGTTATAATTCAACAGAATACCTAAATAACAAAATTCATCAACAATGTCAATAACACTACCATCAAAATGCCACTTTTCTTCAACCTTCACATTACCACCATTTCTAAATACCATTATTTTTGTTTTAGCATTGTTTACAGTTAAACCCCATTTTTGAGTATACAATACAAGTGTGTCTAACATATCTTGTAAACCTTTTACAGAATCAGAAAATAGTATCATATCATCGGCGTACATAAGCAAAAATAGAGACAATTCCTGTACTTCATACGGTACGTTACATTCGGTTGTATACGAAAATAGTAAAAAAAAATTCCCTTGAATTTGACAGTTGTAGGTAATCAATCCTACATTTCATTGCAGTAAAACATTGCTGTGTCATTAACATTTTTCTTGTGTATTTCAAAACACCATATTTTATATTGGCTATTCCTAAAGAATATTTTGATTAGTAAATCTTGTACATAGGTTAAATAAGGGTAAAGATATGATTGGTTATCTACCAGTCATGGTTATTTTGTTATATGCAATGAAATGTAATGTGAATTTTTCCATAATACTAGACAGGATAAAATTTACTAATGCCAAGTATTTCTTTATTTAAAACAATGCTGATCTCCACAAATTCATTTTTGGGAAAGCAAAAAATTTAACAAAGACTATTAGGGGAAATTCAATGATGATATTACACATGTAATGACTGGGTTTTTGCCACGCTTGATACTCAATCCAATTGGATGAAGTTTTTGATGATCAAGCTAAAGTTTCCCTGATTTTGTCCCAAAACACGACGTTTCCTTGTTCATCATTTGGATACTCGATATATGATTGATTTTGAATTAACTCAAGGGATGACTAATGATAGATCTTTCGGACGTAGTTGTTCATAAAAGACCAGAAAGAGAATATTTTGTCCATCTCTCGAATATATACTCTCCATTCTTGCCATATTAAATTCAAACATGCAATAGTATGAATCTAGAAATGATCTCGTTAATATGCATATAATCATCTTACTTTGGTGAATTCCGTCTGTAATATTTTGTGTTATTTCTTCTCCCGCAATAAAGTCCCGCTGATGGACACATAACGTCATGCTTTCATCACGTTCTAAGTTTGGTATCAATTCATTTACAATAAAGTCGGTATCTTCATTTGCATATGATATGAACGCATCGTATTTGTAAGTAGAGCTAGGTTTAATATATTTCAATATGTTATTTTTATGTCTGGTCATATAATACAAGTAGCGTAACCTCCACCGATATCTATACACTAATCCAGTAACAAGTATACCACAAGCAAGAAGTATTCCCATAGTTATATAAATGATCACCACAGTATACGAACTACACTCCTTTTCAAGTTGTTTTACTATTTTCTTCAACATTTGTCATATGAACTACACCATTGCCATCAAACTGGCACGTATAGTGATCCGTGATGAAGAGCAAATTCAAATTAACATACATCCATTGTAAAAATTTGAGATTTTGACAGCTACATTTCAATAGATTATTGGAAAGGTCAATTGTCAAATTTGATGTTTTTGAGAGTTTGTGTAATGAATCCATTGCTATTTTTGAAGTAATCCAACGGATATTGTTATATGATAAATCAAGTCTTTCTAAACTAACGAGATGCGAAAGATCGAAAGTAACATCCAATAATTTGTTGTGGCTCAGATTTATTTTTACCGCATGGACATGTCCGTGAAAGATGTCAAATGATAAATCTTGAATCAGGTTGAAAGATAAATCAATTTCTCTGAGTTCAGTTTTACTAGAGTTAGTATACCTTTTATATGATAGGTATGCACCTAGTGTGTTATTTCGTAGGTTTAACATCGACAAGTAAGGCATTCCGAAATAGAACTTAGATAGTCTATTATTTGAAAAATCGCAAACTCTTAAAGTAGGAGGCAGCATGAAAAGTTGATTGCTCCCTATAGCTTCTACAAGACTGTTGTTGTTTACATATAATTTCTATATTTTCGTTGATTTCAAGAAAAACGTTAAATATCCTGGTTTAAATATGTATACAAATGGAAATGAGTTTGTCATTTTCAAACCTCGCAATTCTTTGAAGGATGATATTTCGTTCATGAGACTATACAAGCTATCATGATCATAATCAGATAATTCGTTATGCGAAATGTCTAAATATCTAAAGTAATTTCTATTTGGTAATGTCCCACGGTCAAATTTCTGTATCCAGCAAGTTTGCATTTCGATATATTCTAGGTATAGAAGATTTGTAAACGTTATGTTAGTTAAATGATGTAAAATACAAAATCCTGTTTTCAATCGTTTAAGATTCGTTAATGTCCTATATTCTTTTGCAAATTGAAAGAATTCAAATCGGGGTCTTACATCTACTTCTATTTTATACAAACGCACAAGAGGTAAAAGTAAATCACCCGGGAAAGTGTAGAATAAATAACCTTCTCTAAACAACAAATTATACGCTACATTCAAATATGTCAGCGACACTAAAGGCTTAAAAATATCATTTGGTATATTTAAACTGTAATTTAAATAATTCCCGTTTAGAAATAGTTTCCGAAGACTTGCGAGACCATCAAACGTTCCTTCGTCTAGATATACAAGTCGGTTCCAAGATAAATCTAACTCAAATAGATTACTCATGTTATTAAATGTTGTTGGAGGAATTCTTTCTATTAAGTTATACCCAAGTAAAAGTGTATGAAGTTCTCTCGGAAAATGAGGAATGTTATTACCAGTAATGTTTTTGTGATCGCAAGAAACTTTAATACTGGAGTTATAGCATTCACAACGCTGATCAAATTTACAAATATACTTTGTAGGTTTTCTTGTGTATGCAACCACTATGAAGTTTATGATACACAATGAAGTAAGGTATAATTTTGGTAACATCATGATCAATAATAACACCAAAGACTCTGAAAATACATAGAACGATATTTTAATGCAATATTCATTTCAAATAAGTACGGATTTCTTCCTACATGTCAGCAATTTTAACAACAATAACAACAAAAATAGATATCATCGATAAAAATCAATCAGCCAACAAAAATTATTTTGAATTAAAGTAGCAGATAAAAAGTGGGTATATTTGAATAACTGTTTTTGTTGGACTGAAGTTCCGACAATTTATTTTAAGAAAGAAATCTTCTTGTCATAGACCAATATCTAGTTTCTAAATGAAACCAATACCACGAACAGAAAGTGATATGATTTATAAATCAATGACGATTGTGCATAAAGTGATATGATTTATAAATTAATGACACTTTAAACCTTACCACAGGCTTACGATATGTACAAAAGTAAACATACAGTCAACACTATACACGTATGTCTAGAATATACCAGTCTAGAAATGTCCAAATCAATTAAAGCGCTTCATTTAATCAAAAGCTATCAAAGATATTTCACTAATATCAAACATCTTTTATTTCATATACATTGTCACATTACGATATGACATAACTACAAGAACTAACGAGTTTCTTACTTTAATAAATTCAGATAACTATCAATTTGGATAACGCAAGCTACTGAGATTTATTTTCAACCATACCCCATCGTTAATCTTAGTATGTACATAAACAAAAACGGTCATAAATATAAACATACAAAAAGCACTAAAGTTGAGTACTTATAACTGGTCAATATTATTCATTCGAAGACACACACACACAAAAAAGAGATGACAAAATAATGAATGATTGATGAAAGAAGGATTCCAGCGATTTAAAAACAAATACCAAGAGCATGTTTCTGGCACATATTTACATCCCGTTATATTCGGTGACTTGGTTAACCTTATACTCTAATGTTTGAAATGAATCTTGAATTTACGAATTGTGAATTAGTAATAACTTGAAATGCTTAAGAATATTACAAAAAAAGAGACCAGTATGAATATGTATATATATCTTTACCTTTGATAGACTCAAACAATGTTCTTGATCTCTTTGTCTCATGGAAATGCAAATATATTTTAAAGTAGATTACAAAAATGTATTGTATCGATTTAAAAAGTCCTGCTATATATTTCCTTGTTTGATTATACTGAATGAAGGTATTCATTTCTCAAACTTAAATATTGACTAGAACACAAACTACAAATCATAACGATATTTTCCTTCACCCAACTAAAAGATGTATATCAATAGGGTGAAATTGAGAAGTCTTCAAAAACCATAGGATTTAACGCGTTTTTATATAATATTTTATAAGAAAAACACAGCTTCGCTTTTTCAAACTTAAGAAAAAGAGGAGAAAAAAGATGTAACAATAAAAGAGAATTGAAATCAATTGACAAAAAGACTTTTATTACTTCAAATTACCTATTATTTAACAGATATGTATAAACAATACAAAGTACATCAAAATGATATTGTATTTTGATATACAGAATATTAAAAACATTCATAATAAGTAGAAGCTTCAAGCTTTAATATACCGAATACATAAGAAAATGTATATCTCATATGCCAGAGAAGTTGGTATATTGGTACTTAGGTTGGATAAATTGATAGTTTCAAAATTGAAATCATTTAATCATGTTCAATTTAAGTTATTGTTAAAATGCTGAAATATCAAATAGAATGAACCGAAGCTTATGATGCCAATGCAAAGATTCGAACAAGCCTTTAACTTATCATTTCAGATGACATATCACAATCGTAACAATGAAATACGAAACAGGTTCAATTTCTAAAATGTTCAGCCATTACTATATATGTCGTTTAATCGAAATCATATGCACGATAACTACTCATAACTTCTTGTAAATGAAAAACGTTGTGAATAAGATTAATTTGGATTAAAACTTTGACGTCTGAATTAAACAAAACAATGTTTCGTACACAGTTGGTTATACCATAAGGCATTATTATCCTAGATATTGGAATTTCACAAAAAGACTGAACTCCGAGTAAAATTCATAAGAGAAAGTCCCTCATCAAATGGCAAAATCATAAGCTCAACACATCAAAAGTAATATTGAGAATGGAAATGGGAAATGGTTTAAAGCGACAAAAAAACCGACCATAGAGCAAAAAACAGCTGAAAGTCACCAATGAATCTTCAGTGTAGCGAGAAATTTCCGCACCGGGAGGCATCCTTTAACTGGCCTCTAAATAAATATGTATACTTATTCAGTGATAATGGACTAAACTCCGAGTAATACACAAGAAACTAAAATTAAAAATCATACAAGACTAACAAAGGCCAGAGGCTCCTGATTTGGGACAGGCGCAAAACTGCGGAGGGGTAAACATGTTTTATGACATCTCAACCCTCCCCTATACCGCTAGCCAATGTAAAAAAAAACCCACAAACTTACAACAATACGCACAGTTAAATTCGGTTAAGGAGAAGTTCGAGTCCGATGTCAGAATATGAAAAAAAATAAAAAATAAAATAAACAACATGACAATAATACAAATAACAACAGACTACTAACAGTTACTGACATGTCAGCTCCATACCTCAATTAAAGTGAAATAGTATGTCGTCATCATATCAATATCAAGCAAAGTCCCTCCTGTTAGGAGTTTAGTATTATACCATCATGAAATATTTGATCAGCACATAACCCGTGTCATGCCAACAACTGATTTTAGAATAGATATGTTTAATTCCGATGCAAAGACCCTATAAGTGAATCAATATTAAAGCCAAACTATGCATCTCTATTAGCCTCCTTAATAAGTCTGTTTAAAGGTTTTGAAGTGAATACTGACATTTTTATGGTTTGTTAAGAATATTACCATAACAGATTGGGTGTGAAATTCCTGAACGTATAAGATTTCTGTTTGTTGAGCTATATTTTACGAATTATTTCCTTATACCGATGATACAATTTAGTAAATTATGTGACTAGTTTGTGATATCGAAAACCCTGGTGTAACTATTTTTCAGTAATACATAAACTCTCGCAAAAATCTAATACGTTGTTACATAAATAAGGGAATCGTACAAGTTGAGATACACACCATAAGATGGTGACAAGGGAACGCCATCATCTAAAAATGAATAATTAACGATAGGAAACGAAAAATTATCTCTTTTATCATAATTTTTTTGTAATAAGCTTCCCGTTTATGATATAGATATTAAGATTGAAGAAAGGGCAGTGGCCATTTTCAGTATTAGCATTATTTTAAGTAAGTTAAGTAAGTTCAACAGGATACATTCATTTAACATACAAACTGAAGTCGTCATTATTGAGAGCCAATATATCAAAAACAGTCGACTCTCGTTACCTCGAAGTCAATCGGACCAGAGGAATATTTCGAGACACCCGTATTTCGACTCAAACGAATACCGGAAGTATGACAGACCAAGGGAAACAACTCTTGCTTAGCTGGGTAAGACTAAAATAAATCCCGTTGGATATGTGTCAGGGATCGATAGTCTGTTCTGAGATCGATGTATTTTTATGTAATTGTGTTTTATGATTATAATAACATTGTTTTTTTTTAAAGTTTGTCTCTCTTTTTTCTTTGTACGATAACTCATTTTTTTGTGGTTTCAAGTCGACAGTATAATATTTTACATTGGTACATAATAATAATACGATTTGTATTCAATAATTTAATAATCATCATTACATCAGCACTAACAATAGAAACAGTTGTACAATAATAAACAAATATCTTTAATTAAACACAGATAGTTTTGAAAATTTTAAATGTTTTTCAATCCTCTCAGCTTTCTGGATGAAGATAGATATGTCACTTTGCTTTACACACAAACTGTGGAGGTGGTGTTTCATCATAAAAGAGTTAACAAAGTTCAAGCGAGACATTGTGCAGTTCGAATTCTGAGTCGACTGTAAATAGATTAAAATATTATAGTGGATGTCATCTCGATGTGTAAAACTACTCGGAATTCCATATATATTTTATAGTTGGAATACATTTATAATGCGCGCTATCATTTATCATTATTTATTTTAGTTGTAATTGAATAAGTTCCAAATGTGACCTACCTAATTAGACACTGGTCAGTTCTTACATACGCACCACGACAGATGTTAAACAAAGGACTCATCTGCTTATCACTGTGAAGCATTTCAGGTGTTTAGTTTTCTATGATGATTTTGAATTCGGATGTTTGTATTTGGATCTCTTACCGTTTCTACATGACATTGCCAGATAATTTTCTAGTTGTATCGTACACATAAGACTTGCATATAGAACTTTACAATGAGGGTCGATCAGAAAGACAACTTTAATATATAGCAGATGATTTCAAATATCTTATTGTAAACTTACCAGTTCATGTAGCAGCATTCAAGTAGCACTTACTTCTGGAAAACACATTTTCAAGTTGATACCATGTTTTCTACAGTGATATCTGGCTAAACCGAATCCTGCATAAACCGAAAACCGGTATAAACCAAACATGTTCTTAACCACTGTCATATCAAATTGTATACGTCGTGAACCTGATAAAACCTAACATCAGCCAATACCGAACAAAATTGTTAGTCCCGAAGAGGTTCGGTTGAAACAGGTTTTACTGTATTATGATGTCCTTGATATAGCGTTTTTGATTAACAAGAAAGCCGCTAATCCAAGAGTGTCAAAAGATGAAGATCAAATCATCGTTTCGTATATTTTACGGACTATCAAATTCACAGATGACAATGGATATGATCCATTCGTCGCAGCTAAAGTCTCGTCTCATTTCCACGAATATGACCTGCCGAATTAGACATGCTGTTCAGTCTTTTGTTTCTTTGTTGTATTTTGTATACCGTTGTGTGTCCGTTTTGCTTTTTTACCCATGCAATTTGTGATTTATTTCGAATGATGAATTTGAATGTACCTTTTGTGTTCTTAAGCTCTCTTTTACATCCTTTTGGTATTTTCCGCCTCTTTTTTACAGGAAAACAAAATAATTTTATTGAAATTGATGTATTGTCTTAATGTTGTCTATTTCCCTTCAAAAGGTTGACAATGTTTGCATACTACTTCTAAGTGTAGTAATATTTCATGAAAACGTATAGTTTTGTTGATGTATTTATATATTATAAGAAACATAGAAAAAATATTGCATAAAAAGAAAACACTATTCAACACGAAACCCCACTAAAAGTATATTTGAAGCATTAGACAAGTTAATGCTTATGTTTTTTAAAACAAATAAAAAAATGGGGTTTTCCCCCATTGCACTTCGTTCTGATTTACATGAGTAGTAACTATGGAACACATTTCGGTTAACCTGACTCCAATGGAATCTGTCATATATAGATATCAGAAGAAGTGGTATGAGTGCCAATGAGACAACTCTCTGTCCAAGCAACAATTTATAAAAGTAAACCATTATAAGTCAAAGTACAGTCTTTAACACAGAGCCTTGGCGCACTCCGAACAGCACGTTATAAGGGGCCAACAAAATTCTAGTGAAAACCTTTTAAACGAGAAAAACAACTGTCTAATCTTTAAAAAAAAAAGAGAAACGAGAAACACTTTTGAACCACATAAACAGACGACAACCACTAAACATCAGATTCCTGTGTTGAAAAAAAAGCCCCTATCAAATGTTGAGTTAACAGGTTATCAGTTGACGATAGGGAATTTCAGCGCGACTTTAAATTTTAAAAGCTAAAACCATCACATGTTTATATAAAATCGTCATTGTATTTCATCTAGCTCAACACCTTGAATTCTCATCGCTGACTTTTTTTTTTATACATTACTGAATGTACTTTGTTATCAGAAGGAACAATACAGTTTCATCCAATCAACACGATGAAGACGATAAATAAGATTTTTTATTCATGTTAATCATGTTAATACATATGATGTTTATAATCCAAACCAAAGATATTTTACTAATGCAATAGATCCATTATGTCAAAGCTAGAAATGTATAACTATGAAGAACAGTACGAGCTCCAATATATATATGTTTTACAGAGGGGCAAAAGATAACAAAGGGAAAGTAAAACGCATAAAACGAAAATATACTGATAACGCCATGGTTCACAAAGAAAAGGACAAACAGACAAATAATAGTACACAAGACACACAATAAAAAACTAAAGACTCAGTAACACGAACCCCACCAATAATTTGAGGTGATATCTGGTGCTCCGGAAGAGTAGACAGATCCTGCTCCACATGTGGGACTCGCTATCATCTGCGAAACGAATATTTTATAAAGGCCAATCAACTCGTGATGGCGTCCCGTTGTGTTAAAAAAGCATACCAAAATGTTACGTTTCTGCTTACCCTTCTGGAGCACCTGAGATCACCCCTGGTTTTTTGGTGGGGTTCATGTTGTTTGTTGTTGAGTTTTCTATGTTGTGTCATGTGTGCTGTTGTTTGTTTGTCATTTTCATTTTTAGCCATGGCGTTGTCAGTTTGTTTTAGATTTATGAGTTTGACTGTCCCTTTGGTATCTTTTGTCCCTCTTTTTTTAAAGTTACAGGGACAAACTGTTTTCTGTTCATTTGATTAACTATTTGAACACTTCAATAAAATTGAGAATGGAAATGGGGAATGTGCCAAAGAGACAACAGCCCGACCATAGAGCAGACAACAGCAGAAGGTCACAGGTCTTCAATGCAACGAGAAACTCTCGCCCCCGGAGGCGTCCTTCAGTTGGCCCCTAAACAAATATATACTGGTTCAGTGATAATGAACACCATACTAAACTCCAAATTGTACACAAGAAACAAAAAGTTAAAATGATACAATGCCTGTTAAACACACGAACAATATTCTTGAAGTGGCCATAAATACCAAATACTGGACAATTAAAATTTGTTATAGATGTAATAACTGTTTATTGAAGTAAAATCAGGTAAAAAGAAGGAAATATTCTAACTTTTTTCCCTTTTGCTTGATTCAGTGTATTTAAATGAAAAATATTGGTATATATAATTTTTCTTTTTAAAAAACGTATAAGAATACTGGTCTATACTAAGCGATCACGTTGCCATGCGTGTCCGTTATAGTAAGTTCAGAACTAAAACGAAAGCCATCAATACATATTTACATAACATAAGTGCAGAGTTATGAAACTGATAATTGAAGACTCTTTGTTTATAATCAAATAATTCCTTCTATTCAACTGTGAGAGTTTTTATTTTCAAGTACATGCCATTTAAATTGTGAAGGATCTCAACGTTTATGGCTTCTGTGATTTAAGATTTTCCCAAATATATTTTACTTAAACATGTTTCTTTAAAAAAGAAACCTCTAGTTTAGAAATGGAATCTCAAAAAAGTAATTGACATTTGTTTTCCATTCGTTTGATTTGTTTCAAAAAGAGGGACGAAAGATACCAGCGGGACAGTCAAACTCATAAATCGAAAATAACGCCATGGTTTAAAATAAAAGGGACAAACAGACAAACAATAGTACACATGACACAACATAGAAAAATAATAAAATAAACAACACGAAGTTTCGAGTATGCCATTTTTTTTATTAAACTTTCCGTTTATAATTTTCCTTGGAGTTTGTTTTTATTTTGTTATTTTACTTTTTATCGGAACAATATGTGGCAAAAATAAAACAAAATACAATTGATTTACAGTATTTGCAATTCACAAACATAAGTATTACATATAGTGAGTAAAATATACGCAACCATCATAGAAAATTAAGAATTGTAACACTTTTTACCATCGTCTTGTGTGAGAACTATTTTTGCTACATTACTATAACTTTAAAATCATGATCATTCCTAAAATTCGAAAATGTATATACATGTTTTACCAAATCTCTCTTAAACGGTTTTAAATGAACAGTTATCAGAATTAAACTGTTATTATTGGTTTCATATTTCAAGGTTGCAATTATTAATATCGTCAAGTGCAAAAGGAAAACGTGACTAATTTTTCAATTAAAAAAAATCAGTTCAAAAAAATTAAAATTTTGAATTGTTTATTGTTCTTTACATCAAAAAAAAAAAAAAAGGAAATTCAATAAATTTTAATAAGGAAATATGTAAATACAATGGAAAAAGGAAACATTTTTTATCAAAGTCGGCTTGAAGTCAATATAATTCAAAATAATTATATCGCTCCGTCTAGTCTGAGTTAAACGACGTAAGAGAAATAGATGAATTAAAGATTGTCTCACATTATTAAAAGTTGAGGAGCTGGTCATTTGAAGGTAAATACATATTTGATGGCATATTTTATAATGTTCTGATTGCTATTAAAATTGTTTAATTATCTTTCCTATATAATATTTATGCACATTAAGACCAAATTTCTGATTTAAACCTAACATTTAAGGAATTATAAAACAATTGTCTTTACATGCAACACCATGTTTTGGGTTGTATAATTTATTTCTTTAAATAGTTATCAAAGGTACCAGGATTATAATTTAATACGCCAGACGCGCGTTTCGTCTACATAAGACTCATTACTGACGCTCAGATCAAAACAGTTAAAAAGCCAAACTTTTAACAGTTAATCAATTAACTCAATCGTTTTATGACTATCAAATGGGGAGGAAGTTTGCCATTATTTTCAGATCGTTTTAATCAAAACTTGTATATGTTTTACAGTCAAGCAAGACGTCCATTTTCACATTCTTTTTATAGGCCTGGTGTGGCCCACCTCCAGGTGCGAGATTTTTGCTCTACGTTGAAGACCCATTGATGCCTTAAAGCTTCGGCTGTTATCTGTGGTCCGGTTGCTGTCTCTTTTATATTTTTCTATTTCCATTCTCGATTTTATTGTAACATGCTTTTGTTTCATTTTAATGAAATACATGTATCACATTGTTTCATGATGAATATTAAATTTCGAATTTATTTTATAAATGGGAAGCTGATATATTAGGCATTTATAATATAAGTCAACATCTTTGCATGATAAGATATGACCTTGTACGAGTAAAGGTATTATATATTTAGATATCAATATACATCATGTCAAAATGACATGTTTTGATTGGTTGATTCGAGGCGGACAATAACATTGTCTCATGGAGAACAAAGTAAAATCACAAAAATACTAAAATCAGTGGAAAACCTAGAACGGAAAGTCCCCAATCATAGGGCAAAACCAAAAGCCGAAATACATCACACAAATAGACAAAATCCGCAACACTCCCATATACAAAATGGTGGATTAAAATACTCTATTACGCTTCACAGAAAATCTTGCTAAAGCTTAAATGAATACAAATAAATGTTATGTATAAGAATTTATGATCCTGAATTTAGAATATCATAAAATATGATAACGGAACATTCAGTATAATGATTTGAATGAAAGTTCTTTGACGGTTAATGATCAGATCGCTATTCCTCGAAAAGTCTCTGTCAACTGTAGCTGTACCTCAGTTGACAATTGGATATTTTCTCCGGAAAACTGTCTACTCTATGAGTTTTTCATCTATGTGTTATTTATATATTGTCTATAGAAATTAAGGTATAGGAATCCTTTAACCTCTGTAAAAAAAAATCTTTGAAAACTTTTCAATTGTCCTGTTTTGAGATCATTTATCGTAAACCTTAGATAAACGCAGCTTTTTTACTCGTCAAATTATCATGACCCTTGCATATGAATACTGTTTAAAAATACCAGGCGCCAATTATATAATGACGTTTTTTTTGTGTTAAAGTTAATCTGCTTTCATTGCGAATAACATCACATGTCTTACAACTCGAAGCGTTTATCTGATTATAGTCATCGTACATGATAAATTTGATACAGCATGTACAATACCTTGTATTCAAAATTGTTTTTCATTTAAAAAAATATATCGTCATCATTTTTTATTACGACTTTTATAAAGTTCAATATAAACACTATATTATATTTTCAGAACCATTGCTGTTTAAACATAGAACTATGAAGATATCCAAATTACACAAGGTCACAGTTTATTTCATGTACTGTTTCGTGATTGTATATACAACGAAACTTACAGAAAATACATGTATGTTTGATCCACGATGTAAATGTTACAATTCAAATCTGAGAGTTACTTGTATTAATAAAAACATCACTAGTGACAACATACCTCATTTTCCAAGGAGTGTACAAAAACTTTCTCTTTGGTTTAATTTGATAGAAATAATTCCGAGAACAACATTTAATCACATGAACAATTTATCTGAGTTAGATTTATCTTCTAATAGACTTATATATCTAGAAGAAGGAACTTTTGATGGTTTATCAAATCTACAAACTTTATCTATAAAAGGGAATTATTTGAACTATAGCTTTGCAATACCAAATAATATTTTCAAGCCATTGGATTCGTTAAGACATTTGAATGTAGGGTGGAATAATTTGTTCGAACAAAGTTACCAATTTCCAACTTTTCCAAGTGATTTACTATCATTTTTAGATCGACTAGAGAGCATAGAAGTAGATGCAATACAGCCTGATATGATTAAATTGTTTAAATTTCCAGACCCATATAGATCATTGACGCATCTTAAAAAGTTGGAAATATGTCTCTGTGTTTTGCCTTATATACAAAATGTAACGTTTTTCAATCTTCACAATCTTGAGTATCTTGATATGCATAACTGTCACACGAAAAGCTATGATCGTTGGACATTGCGAAATGGAAAAAAACTCAAATATCTAGACATTTCACAAAACGATTTAACTGACGAAAGTTTGTCTTATTTGATGTCCGATTTGTATTTCCATGACAAACTTGAAATCTTGAAAATGACGAATTCCTTTCCTTCTGTTTATGTATTTATGCCACAATACTTTGCTTTTGATTTAAATGCAACAAAAATAAAGGAAATTTATGCAAATAAAAACAGTTTTGTAGAAGCTGTTGGTACCGAAAAGTATTTCATGTTACCTCCCACGTTGAAAGTATGCGATTTTGCAAATAATAAACTGTCGAAGTTTTATTTTGGAATGCCTTACTTGTCTATACTGAACCTACAGAATAACACACTAGGTGCATACCTTTCAACGGAAAGATATACTAACTCCAGTAATACTGAACTCAAAGAAGTTGATTTATCCTTCAATTTTATTCAGGATTTATCTTTTGCCATATTTCACGGACATGAACAAGCCGTTAAAATCGATCTGAGTCACAACAAGTTAACGGATGTTAATTTCGATCTTTCTCATCTCGTTAGTTTAGAAAGACTGGATTTATCATATAACAACATCAGTGGAATATCTTCACAAACATCTATGGATACTTTACGCAAACTCTCCAAAACATCAAAGTTGAAAATAGATCTATCAAATAATTTATTGAAATGTAGCTGTCAAAACCTGAAATTCTTACAATGGATGGACGCAAATTCAGATTTGCTCATGCACGTGACAAAATACACGTGTCGGTTTGATAACAATAATGTTATTCAACTGACAAATGTAAATGCAGTTGTCAAACAACTTGAAAAGGAATGCAGCTCGTTTACCACGTTAATCATTTGTATAACTACGGGGATAATTATGTCTCTTCTCATTCTGTCTGCTGGATTGGTGTACAGGTTTCGATGGAGATTACGCTATCTGTATTATATGACAAGACATAAGTACAAGATATTCCAAAATATTCAATCTAACACTACTTATAAATACGATGCATTCATATCATATGCAAACGAAGAGACCGATTTCATTGTAAGTGAAGTTATACCACACTTGGAACGTGATGAAAACTTGAAACTGTGCGTACATCAGCGGGATTTCGTCCCAGGAGAAGATATAACACAAAACATTACCAATGGCATTCACCAAAGTAGGTTCACTCTATGCATAGTAACGCAATCGTTTCTTGATTCTTATTATTGCATGTTTGAATTTAACATGGCACGAATGGAGAGTATATATTCAAGAGCTGGTCAAAACATTCTCTTTCTGGTCTTCTATGAACAACTGCGACCGAAAGATCTGCCATTAGTCATCCTTGAGTTAGTTCAGAAGCAATCGTACATCGAGTATCCAAATGATGAACAAGGGAATGTTTTGTTTTGGAAGAAAATAGCGGAATCGTTAGGTTCATCTGAATAATTGAAAAAGATTACTTTAGCTTGAGATTTTTTCCAAATAGTCAACTTTGTTTAAAATTTAATTGTATATGGTATGTGTACTTTCTTTTCTAATAAGCCACATGACATCTGAACAAAAACAATGTAGTACGCAGTACATTTGATTTAAATTCTAAAGTATTGTCTGAATATATAATGCGATTGAGTTATTCATTTTTTGTATGATAGTTTCACAATTGGTATTCTGAAATAATGTATTCTGTACATTTTACATCTGTTTTATTTGATCAACATAAAACATAAAACGCAAATTGAGTTTACCTTGCAAAGATGGACGTCCACAAAGCTTCAAATACAATACAGTTACCTCTATGCTAATGCAAATTAAACAAATTATTCAAAATGTTGTGTAACATTTTCATGAGTTGAAAATTCCGAGAAATAATGTTATTTTCTTCGGCTTCTTATCTATGTGACGTCATAGGTATGCTTCCATCATTAAAACTAGAACACCGTGCGTTTTTCTGCTTCATTTCCTGTCAGAATGTAGTACAATTTCAAAAACGAGGAATTCTCAGTGCAAACTTTGAGTTTTTAGTGTATTATTGGGAAAATTTCATGTCATTACATTCCAGTATTCTAGACGTTGGCATCCTTTGTTAAAGACAGGGACATAGAGAATTTTACTCTTATTGCCATCCAATTAGTTGTTATCAAATAGTTCTTTTCTATGTATGTTGGCCTTTGCCTATAGTGCAAAGTTTCTGTTGTTCCATTGTTTCCTTCTTATAGTTGATTTCTTTTCCTAGGTTAAAGTTTGTAACCCGTATTTGTTTTCTCAATCGATTTATGAATTTGAACAGCGGTATACTATCGTTGCCTTTCTTTAACAATTTTATGGTTTTTATCATCCTGTTGAATTAGAAATAGTCAATTTGCATGTTAAACGTCAAAATCGTGTCTTAATAATCGCACATAGAATGATGAAAACATGTAAAACATGTAAATACTGAAAATCCTTCATGTCATAAATGTAAAACGGACATGGCATTCACGTTTCAAATCAGTTATTTCAACTACATTAAAGAGATAACTGTATTGTATTTGAAGCTTTGCGGACGTCCATCAGTAGTTTTACTCTAGCAAATTTAGTTAACCTGTCGACGCGTAGCTATACATTTATCTATATTATAATGTAGCATATTAATCTATTGCAATAAAAAATCATAATATCTAGTAACATTTGTAGATTTAGCTAACAAGGTCCTTATATTTGTATAAAGTAACATTCGTTTATAGCGGAAAATTGTTTTAACGTTGAATTAGCTACAATTAAAAATTGCTTGCTAGGCCCTCTCTGTGATTACCATTAGATAACTCTGGTTCATTTCCCAATCAATCTTTCATCAAGGGAAGATAAATAATTCAATTTTCATTCATAGTCATTTTCAAAATCGATGAACGGTTCTTTATATTGGTATGTAATCATTTTAAACGTTTCAAATTTATGAAATAATATTCGAACGTTTTTGATACACCAATAACAAAAAATGAAATGTATTGAATTGATACATTTTGTATTTTTCAAAATTATATCAAAAATCTAAACTTAATTATAAAAAATGAACCTGATAAAGGGAGACAATACTCGCATTAATTTTTTGAATTGGCATATAATACAACGGAATGTCACTCTAGCATACAAATGGCACATCAATATAATTAATTAACTGCGCAATCGTGCTCCACCTTCAATGATGATTCTAAATTATAAATATAACCAAAAGTTGTAAATCTATAGAAAGTGAAGACTAATGAAAGCTAACCCACTGTAAAAATATTTCTTTGCAATTTTTTACAACTTCCTCAGAAAAATGCTCGAGTCACTTGACTTTCATAGCTCAAAATTAACATTTTTACACAATATTTCAAAGCTAAAGATTATTCGCTTCCTAAAGTGTAAGATGCAATACAAATCGTATGCTTGCACCATCTTACCGAAATACGGATTTAATTAAGTCCTAAACATTTCGACATTTCTTCGTTTATTTTTTTCAAAACCTGTTTTAAACAAATCACAAGTACGTGTTAAGATCCGACTAAATATGTATTTCCCGATATGATTAGGTACATTTGCTATATAATGTTCATTTAACAAATCATTCAACTAAATTAATCATTTCAGTGTAAAATTTCCATGAAACGAAAATGCCTCGATAAGATGTTATTTTCTTTTGTGCTATAACAATGTGATGTCAAATGTATGCTTTCGATATCGAAGGTAAACTGCGGCCGTTATCTGACTTATTGGCCGCGTAGGAATGTAATAAAAGTTGCCAAAAAGAAGAATCAAAGGTGCAAAATGTATGTGATTTGCTTACTTTTTGAGAAATTACATGTGAATACATTCCAGAATTCAAATATCGGCTTCTTTTGTTAGAAAAAGGAAGATAAATATTTTACGCTTAACGAATCAAATCTGAAACATTGATACACATTAATTGCATTAGAATATTTGAAAGAAATCCATCATGATGCTTTAAATTTTAACTTTCACTTGTATGAACGTTGTTTATAGTTGAAAGACATTTGACCTTAAAAAGGAGAACGTATGTGACCTTTAGTAAACGCACTATTTAAATGTTAATGTATCTAGAACAGTAAATTTTAGGATTCGGTGTACAGTAATTTGTCGTATGCACTTTCAGTGATATTTTCAGACCGGAAGTAGCAAATCATCTCCCTTATGTCTAGCCAAAAAAAAGGAAGAAACTATTGGCTCTAACCTGACACCAAGAATAAAATTCTAAACCGGAAATTAATATTTATATAGCAAAGACCTTTAAATTGTTCTCAATTAAACAATTTGATTTTAATTTTTTTCCGTAAGGGTTATTTACTTATTTGACCGCGGCAGTGTAATGTATGGATTGTTAATTGTATTGTTCACCATAAAGGCGAGAAAAAAGGCAAAATGATATTTTTGAAGCTTAAATCATTTATTTTATAGAATATTGAATACTGTTTGTATTTTTTGTTGTTTAAATATATTTAGATATACAAATGTGTCATGATTATGTGTTTTATGTAGTTCTCAAATAACATGAAACGAATTATTTCCTTATTTGCATCAGAATTTTAACATTCGTTCGGTAATTTGATTCGTTAACCTAAATTAAAGAATTCATATGATGGTTTAATTAATGTCCAAGACTTAGTGTATATATTGATCCATGTATAATTAGAATTACTTGATAATGATATAATCGGTATAATAACTGCAAACTATGGTAATGTTATAAAAAAAGGAAATCATTTCAATAAATAACACCAAAAATTACATTTCAACTTTGGTATCAAAATATATGAATTATGGGTAAAAAGACCTTTAAATTGTTCTCAATTAAACAATCTGATTTTAATTACTCTCGTGATTTCCGTACTTGTCCATGACAGAGATATGTGTGGATTGTTAATTGTTTTGTCTGCCATAAAGGCGTGGGGAAAGGAAATGATCTTTAAATTTAAATCAACAAGGCCATACAAATTGAATATACATAAAATCGGTTTCTTGCTACGAACATAAGTAATCTGTTAATTTATTTTTATAGTGATTAAAATTATATCACAGTGTTGACTGCTGTATCCCTAGTTTTGACATGGTTACAAATTATGTCTATTTGTATTTTATAAACATCGTTGTCAATATGATGGAACTTATGTGACTGTCATGCAAGTGAGAGGTTAACCTACCTATAAAACCAGGTTTAATCAACCATCTTCTAACTAAGAAATGACTTGCAAGGCCCGAATTGGTTGTTAATTTTGACAAAAAAGTAATTAATGTATATGTGATTGTACCATAGCTTTGTTCTTCACTTTAATGTTGTTGCCAGGTGGTATCGTGGTAATGGCCGCACTGTGACATTTAAAGGAAGATAGGCAATACCAACGCCTTTTTTCCAGTTAATTTTTGGGATAACCCTTTTGTGTTTTGTGCTGTAATACTGATTTTGTGTCATGTATAGATACTCAATATCATATATTTTCAATTAAAGACAAGCATCACGTGATCAAGATAGACTGCCAAATGTGAAGGAGCAAAGCCAGTTACCGGACTTGAAATATCAACAGCCACATGACGGGTGCCACATGTGGAGTAGGATCTGCTTACCCTTCTGGAGCATTTGAGATGACACCTAGTTTTTCGTGGGGTTCGGGTTGCTTATTCTTTAGTTTTCAATGTTGTGTCATGTGTTCTATTGTTTGTCTGTTTGTCGTTTACATTTTTAGCCATGGTGTTGTCAGTTTATTTTTGATTTATGAGTTTGACTGTCCCTCTGGAATCTTTCGTTCCTCTTTTGTATATAGTACAAACGCTTCATACTTTAATTTATATATGAAACATGATCATGATTAATTTATGTGATCATAACTCTGTTTGTAATTGAAACAAAATTTTTAAATGCATATTAAATAGAAATATTTCATTTTGTAGAATCGTTGCTATTTCACATTTATACATTTTATGGCTTTGTGTTTTATCTGTAATGTCGGTTTTAGTCACAGAAATATTATCAGAGTATGTATGTTGATTTGACCAGCGCTGTATTGTAATTTGGATACTAATTTGTTTTGATAAGAAAAACATCACTGACGGCAACATCCCTCCTTTTCCCAGAGGAATACACAAACTTTTTCTGAAATTTAATCGAAAGTATAAATTCCAACAACAACCTTTAATCATTTCTTACATAGTTGAATTTATCTTTAGATAGTCTTTCATACATAGAAGAAGGAATATTCAATTGTCTATTAAACCTAAAAACATTATCTATTGAATGAAATTATTTGAAGTACAGTTTAGAGATACCAAACGATTGTTTCAACCCATTGGTGTCGTTAACACACTTGAATGTGGCGCACAGTTTGTTGTTCGGAGCAGAACAACTATTCCATACTTTCCCAAGTGTTTTCCTTAGACCTCTTCATAAATATAGTTTATAGAGATCAATGCTGGAGACCAATTTTTATTGTTTAGATATTCAAATAGATATAGATCATAAAGGAACCTTACACAGTGTTTGTTGCCTTCTGTGACAGATTTAACGTTGCTGTATCTTCTTTATCTTGATTATTTTGGAATGGCAAACTGCGAAATAGAAAACTATGAGGTTGGAACATTACCAAATAGAAAATAATTGAAATATTTAGATATTTATCATGATCGGCTTGACCATGATAATCTGCTTAAAGTAATGCAAGATTTGTTATTCAATGACGAATTAAGAGTTTTAAAAATGACAAACTGCTGTCCCTTTTTCCTTACATATATGGTACCTACTACATTGAAAGTCTTCGGTTTTTTAAATAACAAACTAGGTCTATTTTCGAATGCCTAACTTGTTCAGATATATAGAATATATTTTAAAACAATACTCCGCAAATGTACGGATATGAATGTCGCTTGAATAAATATTCATGAACAATTCATTGTAAAATGACACCCAAGTTATTGTGATAGGTAGGCATGTTGTTTGATAAAATGTGGACGTTTGCTTATGTTTTACCCGAATTCGGTTTATATGATTTACAAGTCACGATTAACAAAAAAACGATCATTGTTGGTGTTAATGAACTACCTTCGAAAAATAAGTGCTACACGTAACGGATATATATATAGGGTGGGAAGCCGACTAAATGTAATTCTGCTAATTTTCATTGATTTTTTTTGACGAAGGTATACCAGTCAAATAGCCTTAAAATATGGTAATGGCACATTAAAAAATTGTTTTACTGAAATTTGCTATTATTAAATATTAGAAATTTCTTCGGGTAATTTATTAGATTTTAATGTCTTATTAAATCCTTCTTTTATAAATTATCTATATGATCTAAGAAAACTACCTTTTTATAAGTTGTGTTTGGCAGCACTTTTATGAATAAATATTTGTCAACGCTCTTCAACTTCGTATTTAATTTGGCTTTTTAAATAAAAAAAATATTCGAGCGTCACTGATGAGTATTTTTTAGACAAAATTACAATCCTGATTTATGTGATGAGTTTATTTACACTTCTGCTTTAAGACTATAACAGTAAAATACAAAATTAGCCCAAAATTAGACAACGAAGGTAAATATTTTTTGAAATATTTTAATGTAAACGTTTCTACAACCATATATATTTTTAGAATCAGTTTCAAGTTATTTATCATTTGAAAGATAGATGACATTTTGAACTGAAAGTTAATGTTTTTATACCAAAAGATGTCCATTGAGGGTGAACAGACCTTCAATTGTTCTCTGAACAATTTGTTTTAAATTGCTCTTATGTTTTTACTAGTCCTTATTTGACTGCGACAGATACAGTGTTGATTGTTAATTGTTTAATCACCGTAAAGGCGTGTTAAAGGAAATCATTTTTAATTCAACAGGGAAATAGTTATTAGTTAAGGCAATTCATATTAATTTAAACAAAATATAATTGTTAATACGTAGATTCGTATGAAAAAGCGCAAAAGGACGTCAGAGAATTGACTGATATTAGTTTATCATAGGTAAGTATATATTTAACAGAACATTGTACTCTATTTTAAATAATTTTGTTTCTATATTTGTGTATATATATTTTTTATCCATTTAACAGATGCTAAAACCGATATAGCTATCAAATACAATGTATATGAATTGTTTCCTTATTTGCAACACAATTTTAACATTCGTTCGGTAATTTGATTTATAACCCTCAGTTAAAAAATTCCTACAAGGGTTTGATTAATTTCTGAATGTAGATATTGACCCATGTTTAGTTTTCATTTGTTTATCAGAGTATTACCAGTCAAATGAATTTAAAATCCATGACTTCGTTATTCAATCGTTGGTCAATTGTGATGTGATCAAAAGTAATTTTTAAAGTATTCTGATCAAACCAGTTCTAGAGGCCAACATAAACTTGAAAAAGGTGATAATTTTTTTCTTCCTACTGGAGGCCTCACTATGAATTTGTAATGACGAAAAACATCAAATGCGCTGTTCCTTTGTTTTATGTGTTTTTTCCTGTTTGTTTATTGATTTTATGTCAGTCGTGGATGGATACTCCATACGCTATCTTTTCTTTTAAAGACAAACAGCACCTGGTACAAATAACCTTATAAATATGAGTGATAAATCCAGTTGTTCGTGGGCACATAAGCTTCCCCCCAGTTTTTGATGGGGTTCGTGTTGCTTAGTACTAGTTTTTTTTTTATCTTGTGTCTTATGTACTATTATTTGGCTGTTTTTTCTCTCTCTTTTTAGCCATTGCTTTGTCAGTTTTTTTCGTTCTACGAGTTTAACTGTCCATCTGGTATCACTTGTATGCATTATATATTCATATAACTATGTTTAGTTAGTCTAGTATAATTATAATAAACTTATTATCATTATCATTGTAATAATTCATGTGAGAATGATTATTACTATTTGTTTGTTCGTATTTGAAAAAAAATATCAATAGTATTACTAGTATTTAGAATTTATCTCAAATAGAAAGTTATTATCATTATAATTGTTAGATTAAACACGATTACTTGTTATTTGTTTTTTTCGGACTTCAAAAATATCAATCTTATCAATGATTTTATATTAAATAGGAATATTCAATTATATATTTTAGAATCTTTGCTGTTAAGACTGACAAAATGAAGGTACTCGCTGTATACATTACCTTTATCATATCCATCATACCGGTTGTAATCACAGAAGTACATTTAGAAGATGTATGTAAGTTTGACCAGCGATGTAAATGTTCTAATTTGGATACTACAGTGTATTGCAATAAGCAAAACATTAATGACAGCAACATCCCTCATTTTCCGAAGGAAGTACACAAACTCTTTATGAGATTTAATAAAGTGATGATAATTCCATCAACAACATTTAATCATTTAGACACTCTTAATGAGTTGGATTTATCTTGGAATCAGCTTTCATACATAAAGGAAGGAACATTTAATGGTCTATCAAGTCTCAAAACATTATCTGTTGAAGGCAATTATTTGAATTACAGATTGAAAATACCGCATAATATTTTTAAACCTCTGGTGTCGTTAACACACTTGAATGTGGCGCGCAATTTGTTGTTCGGAACAGATAAGATATTCCACACATTCCCGAGTGTTTTCATCAAACCTCTACATACATTACAGTTTATAGAAGTCGATGCAGGAAACCGCTTTTTATTGTTTAGATTTTCAAATAGATATAAATTATTAAGGAATCTTACAAAGTTGAAAATAAATTTTTGTTTGTTGCCTTCTGTGACGAATTTAACGTTTCTGAATCTTCCCTATCTAGAGTATATTGAAATTAAAAACTGTCAGATAGAAAAATTTGAAGTTGGGACATTACCAAATAGCAAAAATTTGAAATATTTAGATATTTCTCATAATAGGTTTGATAATGATAACATGCTTAGTTTAATGCAAAATTTGTTATTCAATGACGAATTAAAAGTTTTAAAAATGACGAATTGCTGTCCTCTTGCATTTAAATATATGCAAACATTTATTTTTTTGAATGGAACGAAAATAGAGGAACTTTATGTAAATAATAACAGTTTTGTAGAAGCTTCAGGAGACGACAAAAATACTATGCTACCTTCTACATTAAAAGTGTTCGATTTTTCCAATAATATTCTTGGAAAATTCTTTTATAGAATGCCTAATTTATTGAAACTCAACCTACGAAATAACTCTCTAGGTACATACCTTTCATCGGAAAGATATACTAGTTCTTTGAAGACTAAACTCATGGAAGTTGATTTATCTCATAATCTGATTTATCATTTATCTTACTCAATTTTTCAAGGACATTTGGAAACAGTTAAAATTAATCTTAGACACAATAAATTAACAGATGTTACTTTTAATCTCTCCGATCTAATTAGTTTAAAAGAATTTGATTTATCATGGAACAACATCGGTGGAATATCGTCACAAGCTTCATTGAATGCATTACACAAATTATCTAAACAGTTGAAAATCGACCTGTCAAACAATTTGTTAAACTGTAGCTGTAAAAATCTGTATTTCCTACAATGGATGAACGTGAATGTGTATATGTTCATATTCAAGAATAAATACACCTGCCGGTTTGATAACAATGACGTAGTTAATCTGACGAATGTTAATGATATTGTTAAACAACTAGAAAAAGAGTGCAGTTCACATACCCCTTTAATTATTTGTTTAACCATTGGGATTGTTGCAGTTATCATTATTATTTGTGCCGGGTTGATATTCAGATTTCGTTGGAAGCTACGTTATCTGTATTATATGACTAGACATAAATACAATGTTTTCAAAAATATTCAATCTAGCGAAACTTACAAATACGATGCGTTTATCTCGTATGCGAATGAAGAAACCGATTTCGTAGTGAAAGAAATGATACCAAACTTAGAATGTGATGATAACATGAAACTCTGTGTTCATCAACGGGACTTCCTTCCAGGACAAGAAATTACACACAATATTACGAATGGAATTCATCAAAGTAGGAAAACAATATGCATATTGACGCGATCATTTCTAAATTCTTACTATTGCATGTTTGAATTCAACATGGCACGAATGGAGAGTATATATTCGAGAGATGGTCAAAATATTCTCTTTCTGGTCTTCTATGAACAACTGCGTCCGAAAGATCTGCCATTAGTCATTCTTGAGTTAGTTCAGAAGCAATCGTATATCGAGTATCCAAATGATGAACAAGGGAATGTTGTGTTTTGGGAGAAAATTAAGGACGCTATAGTTTAATATAGAAAATGCAAGAGAATATATTAATCAAAAGACTTTAACTGAACCAAGTGTTTTTGAACAGTAAACTGAATTGAACACTTCTTTATTATGTTCGTTCTTTTTGAAATAATCGAAACAAAATCTAGTTTGATGTGATCATTTATAAAGTTCTTATAGACATGAATTTGATGTGTAACACTAGTGAGTTATTCTTTGACTTGTGTGCTATTTAAGAATTGTTTCTCTGTATTTTTAGATTATTTGTTTAATAAAATAACATTTACAAATCATGGTCAATAAAAACAGGACCAACGACAGCAGAGCGCAATTACAAATTTGATGTTTCAAAGCATTTATTTGCATGTTTATCTTTTTAATTGATAGACATAAACAAATGATGCATAGACATACGTTTTGAGCACCCTTCTTTGCAGCGTAGTTTAAATAGTTATATAGGCATATTTATTGATACTTATGTTTTTATCTTCACGCATGTATTGTCGATATTAGATGCGTGTTCTCATAACTCTTTTGTGGTAGCTTTTATTTAAAAGGAACCTTTTTTCAAGAAGCCATCCTGATATTTACATGCAAGAGCATAAGTTATAAATCTTGAGATGAACATGATTAGAAAAGTAACTGCTGATAAATGACACCTTGACAGTTGGATAGTTGAAATTATCATACCTGTCATATATTTAATTTCTAAGTCGTATGTCTTTAATAAAATGAAGCTTACTGCAACGATAAATAAGGAGGAACATATATTCTAGGTTGCTTATATCTGTTATCTCAATATAAAAAAGGAGATGCGGTGCGATTGCCAATGAGACAACTCTCCACAAGAGACCAACTGACACAGAAATTAACAACTTTTGGTCACCGTATGGCATTCAACAATGGGAAAAACCCATCCCGAATAGTAAACTATAAAAGGCTTCAAAATGGAAATGGAAAACTAACGGCCTAATTTATGTAAAAAAATGAACAAAAAACAAAAATGTAACACTTACACAAATGATTTTACTTTGATATATAAGATACAAGCCCGAACTTAACTGATGGTTTTTGAGTGTAAAGATATCATCAATATACCATACATTATCTGCAAGATGCCTTTTGTTTTCATTTTTGATCAATTTAATTGTATGCTGCTTCAGATGAATACAAAAAAAAGCGTCAAAACTAACAGCATTCTATTACAGACAACATATAAAACGAAACACTGAATAATTCGAAATCTACCAAAAAAAAAAAAAAAAAAGACTTGTGATAAGATGCTCATGTGTAGAGGCTTAATCACGTTCATATCATACCCTTGATTTTTTTTTAATTCAATGGTTTCGCATGTAGCACGTCTACGAAAATATTATACATTTTAACAAATTTACATGCAAACATCTTGCAAGGCAAAGCCTTTTAATATATATTAATTGTAGTACATTGTATCATTTTCCCTATTTTCTCTCTCTCTCGTAATTTTCTGAATGCACATCGGAAAATGGTAAAAGGTGTGATTGAAGTTCCCAATCTATTTGGCAGGATTGTATTGCATAGAATGTATAGAAGAGACTATTTAAAACTATCAAGTCATAATCATCTTTCTATCAGATGACCTGACATTCTATACTTCAAATTATGACCCTTACATAACAAAATACTTCAGGCTCAAGGTTATCTTGTTTATGATAACTTATTCTGTCAATGGTATCAATTTGTCGAGAATTATAAGTGTTTTTTTCAATATTCGTGGAAATAAGAAAACCATGTGTGTAATGTTTGGAAAAGGAAATTAAAATATCGCTCGTTTATTTTTTATTATATCCTGAACTAACAGAATTTCATACGTTTCTGCAAGTTGTTAGTTTTATTTGATAATGTAAAATATAAATACATGATTTCAGTTATGGATGAAGTTATACTCATATTTCGTTTAATTTTATCGTTAAACGGTGTTTGTTTTATCCATTTCATGTAATCTTCAACAAGATATTAATTTGTCAGCAAAAATATACTACTAAAAGGACAATATACTTTAGTTTAATGCGGCGTTTACACATTGCCGATTATGGCTCCCGTTTGAGACCAGTCAGCGAAAAGACTTAAAAAGTGAAAAAAATCAGAATACTATTCTCAATTATCTGGAATGTCCTATTATTGTCTTAACGCAATATTATAACAGATTCCTACGGATCGCACATGATCCGGAAAGGTCGGCCAGGCACCCGACAGTAAGATTCATCCCGTAAAATTCGTCAAAACTAAGCCGATTTAGTCTTGTCGGATTACAAATGTGATTTTGTCGTGACAGATTCTGCTGTATCGGATCAATATAGTAAAAATGATCTGTGTTTTCTGAAATGTGTCCTGTGGTACGGGAATGATCTGGAGATATCTATCATTACTGTTTTTTTCTGCTGACTGTATCCAGATTGAATCAAGATCTGGTCGAATACAAAACGTCTTTGTCGAAAACCTTTCGAAACAGTCCAGTTAAAGTCACTAAATTCGGAAATATTATCAACGTCAAAGTCCCGACAATTGCAGAACGGAGTCCAGACATAGCCGCTTGCAATGCAGTATAGCGGACCGTGATAGGATTATGTTCCGACAGTACCTGCTCATCACGAATATGCCGACAGTTTTCTAAAGATATTTTCCGTCATCGTCGGTGCCATGCTAAAGATACAAATTGGAATAGAATTGGATTGAGAACTGGATTGTCTAGGAATCGGTTTAATATCGACTATTCCTAAACAATAACTGATTTGTTTTCGTGTTGAAATATTTTTTTTAAAACCAATTTTTATTCAAGTTTTCAATTTCCATCCACGATTAACAGGATTTATATCAGACTTTTGACAAATTTTAATCGGGAATGGTCCTGTTAATGACGGAATTAAAAATCGTGAATGTTTCAATTATCTAAACTGAATGAACTCTAAATCTAAACTAAGGACAATATACGTGTACTGGTTCCAAAATTATGGTTAAATCAGACGAGGTTCTTTGAGAAACAGTTTAAATATGCCCTCAATATTAGAATAATTCATACATTTGTGTATTATTCAAAATTATCAGACAATCTGTGTTCTTCAAGGATAACCAGTTCTTTACCTTTCATTTGATACTACATGTGGCATTTCATGTTACGGTTTTTACGTTGATTATTAATGAAGGTGGTATGCCGAGTTGTAAGGTTTACGTTTGTCTTAAGGATCATGATGATTAGTTATCATTTTCGCAATCATGCTTTATCTTCTTATTTTGAAACTCATATTTACTGTTAACTCTTTTTTGGCTTACCCTGCCCGAAGTTGAATTGAAATTTAAGATAGCAAATCTAATTAACAAGACAAGTTCTACAAATAAGTCAGCATTCCTGAAAGTGGCAGTTGACAACATCTTAGAAGTGTCGCAAAATTTTCCAAATTATACCATATACCATGCAAATGCTAGACGAAACAATTATTCAATTCGAAATTTCCCCTGGTTAACGTCAAAAAATTATAACACTCCTATCTCCATTATTTTCATAATAAACGTTTTTGTTAAAACTGATACCTATACATGTAGTATGTAGTTAAAAATCTGTACATGATAATCATAGTTGTATCATCGTGTGGATTACAAACATGGCCTATGAAAAATGCGTGTTATACTAAGGATTTTCTTATCCCAGTCATAGATAAATTTAGCTTTATTTGGCACAACTTTTTGGAAAGACAAACAGACAAATAATAGCACAGAAGACACAACATAAAAAAGAAACACTAAGCAACACGGTGTAGCCTTTTCAATAGTCGTCTGGCGCGAAAAGGACGATAACTCAATTTTAGAATTTAATATTTTTGGGGACGGTCAATTTCCGGAATTCCATGCTTGATCATCCAGATTTTTTCTTTGGCCGTTGACAACAGAATTATTGCTGCATTCTTTGACAATAAGGTATATTTAACAAGGCAGTATTATCAATGTATTATCGTGGTATCAATATATATTAGAAATGTTAGATACCTGAATTATTTGTAATTTTGGCAAGGACAATTCATCACGTCCCCTGAAAACATGATTTTGTAAAATATTACTTATCGGCATCTGCGGGCGGCAAGCCAGATTAATTTCCTGATGATCTTTACTACAGCATTCATATTGTTATTAATTGCTATCTATTACCGTTTTTTTGTAAATCGATGTTTGTTTACATTATCAACAAATGTGAGTAACATTCTAGGTCGAGTTGTCGTTCGTAGTGTATAGTTTGTGCCAAACCATTGTTTGTTTCTGGTACAGGTTGGCAGTTGTTTATCAACAATAAAGTTGTTGCAACATAAACAAATGTTATTTTCAGTGTGTTTGTGTGTTTTTTCTTTTCTTCTAATCAGTTTTGATTGTTTATAAAAACAAAATGTTTTTAAATTCATTTGGAAGACAGGATTGTCATGTAATTGTTATTTCCCTTGTTTAAAAATAGAAATTTCGTGTTTCTATATTTAACGATTTACATGACACTATTTAGTACATATTTGTTAAATAATATAGATATTGCTGTTTTGAATTCATTGTTAAAGAGAATTATGTATGTTCTAAAATTCAATATTTGCATCGTTGCTTATCATTTATAACCGTTGTGGAAAGACTTAATCATTTTAGATAAGTTGTTTGAAAATATTGTTGGTTACAAACTTCCATCTGTTGTTGGATTGAGAGCAGTCAATGGCGCTTTTCAAGGGCTGCTAACGCTAATACTGTATATGGTTGGTGACAACATTGAATGATTAAGATGTTTGTGAACTGACATTCAGTCCGACCATGGGAGGCTGTGCTCTGCCGAATGCGTGCTCAATTATTGGAGTCATTCAATGCTACATTTCTCTACTTTAGGTCTACATAATAAAAATTGTACTTATTGAAAAAAAATATATATTGTTTTTATTTATTTTATTTAGATAGCACTATCACATTCGGCATTCATCGTATTTTTATTTATCAGTTGTCAAATTAGACCAATTTGTGGTCTGCATCCCCTGCATAATTGATCCTTTTACATAAATGTCAGACCCCACTCCTCTATTTCTTTAATGGCTTTCAGTTATTTGGTGGACACAGGGATTTGATTCCCAGTTCCCTCCCCAAACTCCTACTTCACTCCATATTCTGTTCCTCTGCACTCTTATTTTTTCATCAACAAGAATTATCCCTGTTTTATCAAACATTTCTAGTCCTCTTATTCCATAGTTCCCATAATTCTGTCCAACCCCTTTAAAGTGTCACAATGACTCGCACCCATTAACAACCCATCATTCGACAAATTATATTAAACAACCTAATTTGTCTCCTATATGCAAACATTACGAGTCAGGGTTTTTTTTGCTTTAATATAAATGGCACACATCTCGTTTTTGAACTCCCATGCGTATTTGTTACTATCAACTATATGGCATCAACGCACACAATAGTCGACTTTCATATTATATTTGATGTAAGCGGTTATGCGCAACATAAGCGGCCAACGTCACGTGATACCCGACAAGTCCCTAAACCGCGAAAACATAAACAAAGTTATAAACAATATGGTAAAACGTTGTGTTTGGGGAACATGCAACAGCGATGACCGGTACAAAGATAAACCGCATATGTCAGGAATTGAATTCTTCCCTATACCGAAGCCAAAAACAAGAATGCAAGAAACTCTGCAGTGGGTAAAAGCTTGTGGCAGGAAAAATTACACCGTTGCTAATGTCAACAAACATGCCTATGTATGCAGCAAACATTTTATTGACGGAAGACCTACAGCCATGCATCCGTACCCAACCATAGCAACCCTATCAAATCAAGTAGTGCACAAGTCGCGGAAGCTTCCCTTTGACAGAGCTATGACCAAAACCATCATGACCACGCCCACTAAAACTCAAACTGAAGTATGGATGGATGTTCAGGCATATGTTACTGTTGATAATAACACACCAACAGACCAACCTCTTCAGGCAACAGCACATTCCTGTGAAGAATTGAAAGGTACTGACTGGTATATATATATATATATATATTTACATATTTTGAAATAGCAAGGCATTGACTGATTATACATGTTGTAAGTCATCACACCAAACTGAAGAAAAAAGGGGGGTAGATTGACTGTAACCCAAGTTGCATGCTTTTTTCAATTGATTTACTTGTTTGGGTCTGACACGAGTACAGTTTAGTGAGTGAATAGAATATGTACAATACGTTAAACATGTGAAAAATATAAAACTACTTGAGACTAAGATATTTTTCGCCTTTCATTTCCTGCAGGTGATCATAGTTATACAAAGCCTGTGGAACAAAAAGTCAAAATACAGACAAACAGTGTGTCAGTGCAGACAGAGATTTCATTTGATGATATGTCACCATACATTGATGGTTGCTTTAAAGATAGGGGAGAGTTTAAGAGGCAGTTCATCATGGACGATATATTCAAAAGTGACAAGACGTGCAAATTTTATACAGGTAAAAAAAAAAATCAAGGTACTAAGCTTGTTAGGTCAATTACAAGTACTGATTTAATCTTCATGACATTAACATTTGAGACAAAAAATAATAGATACATATCAGATCATAACAGAGTCTTAGCTTATATCAGTAGTTCTGTATTTGTAACACTTTTAATTAATGTATAGTGAATCACTGTACTATGCATATATTAATAACTGTCGTGGCAGCCAACATATATATATGTCCAATAATCAATTTGTACATTTATATATAAAACCACCTGATGAGTACCCTTGGCAGGGACGAAACAGTTAATAAAATTCAGATTACTGTTACGGCCAGAAATCGCCTTTAAATTGTAGCCAACAAAAGACACAAATCAATAATAAAATTTAACAATATTTATTATACAAAAGTTTACAAGAAGTATTACACAAATATTACTGTCAACTTAACTGTCAAAATATGAGTCCAATCTTTTATCTTTGTCTGTATCAGGAAATCTTTCGGAATCCAATCTGAATATTACGTTCACTACTAAGGTCACAATCCAGTATGATGTTGTTTGTAGAATAAAAAATGTCAATCCAAATGCTATGAATATTAATGTCTATCGTTGTCTAAGTCCAAATCCAAGAGTGAGTGTTTAACTTTAGTGTCTGTATATATATAATTGTCAAGGAAAATTCTAGAACAATCTATACTAGAACATCCTAGAAAGTTACAATGGAAATTTCTAGTAAAATGTAGAAGTTTATATAACACATCTTTTATTAGGATCATTCTGGAAAGTTCCAATCATTCTGTAATTGTTCCAGTGATTTCTAAACTGCACAGTTCTAAGATTATTCTGTAAACAACTATCAGGCCATACAACACAAATTAGGCCAACATAAATAAATACAATAATTACAATATCATAACACCTCCCCCCTTAAAAGAAGTTTTAGTGTAACAAAAACTTATCATGAATAATATGAACAAAAATACATAGTATATACAAAGTGTTTTAATGAGCTCTAGATAAAGCATCTGCTATTACATTATCTTTACCCTTAATATGTTTTACAATTACATCATATTCCTGTAACAATAAACTCCACCTAGTCAACCTCTGATTCTTGTTTCTCATTTTATATATGAAGGTGAGAGGATTATGATCAGTACAAACAAGAATAGGATATACAGTGGGATTCAAATATACATCAAAATGTTGAAGTGCTGACAACATTGCAAAACACTCTTTTTCAATAGTTGAATAATTTTTCTGATGTTTATCTAATTTCTTAGAAAAATATGATATAGGTTTCTCAACATTATCATCTGTCTCTTGATATAATACAGCTCCAATTCCTACATCGCTTGCATCAACAGCAAGTTTAAATTGTTTTTCAAAGTCTGGAGTAATCAGAACTGGACTATTAATTAAAAGTGATTTGCTATTTTCAAAAGCGTTTTGACAATTTTCACTCCAGATAAATTTAGAATCTTTTCGTAAAAGATGAGTCAATGGTTGAACCACAGTAGCAAAATTTGAACAAAATTTTCTGTAAAATCCAATCATGCCTAAATATCTCATAAAATGTTTTCTATTTGTAGGAGGAGGAAATTTGGAAATGGCTTCTACTTTAGCCATAATAGGTTTCACTTGACCTTGGCCAACTGTATGCCCTAAATAATCAACAGTGGCCTGACAAAATTCACTTTTACCAAGATTTATAGTCAAATTTGATTGTGACAATCTATCAAAAGTATCATACAAATGTGTTAAATGCTGTTCCCAGCTATCACTACATACAATTAGATCATCAATATAAGCATAACAACAGTTTAAATCTTTTATAACATTATTGATCATTCTTTGAAATGTAGCTGGTGCACTTTTCATGCCAAATGGCATTACAGTATATTGAAATAAGCCATCTGGTGTAACAAAAGCTGATATTTCACGAGCTCTCTGTGTCAATGGAACTTGCCAATAACCTTTCAACAAATCAAATTTGCTCACAAATTTTGCTTGACCAATGTTGTCAATACAATCGTCTATCCTTGGAATCGGATAGGAATCAGATTTTGAGACTGAATTTACTTTTCTGAAATCAGTCACGAAACGAAAGGTTTTATCTGGTTTTGGCACAAGGAGACAAGGAGAGCTCCATTCACTGTTACTCGGCTCAATAATATCATTATCAAGCATATATTTAATTTCTTTTCTCATAGCTTCAAGTTTGAGTGGATTAAGCCGATAAGGATGTTGCTTAATTGGAGAAGCATCTCCCACATCAACATCATGACAAACAGCAGTGGTTTTGTTTGGCACATCTGGAAAAAGATTTTTAAAAGAAAATACCAAAGTTTTTATTTCTTCTCTACGATCAAAAGACAGATGTGCAAGTTTTGAGTCTAAATTTGACAAAATTTCTGAATTTTTCAATCTAACTGTCTCTTCCAAAGTTTTAGAACTAAAAGGTTGTTCAATTACATCTGGTTTGTCATGATTGTTCTCAAATTTAACCATGCCTAAAGTGGCAACTGGTTTACTATCACATTCATTAGTACGCTCAAAATATGGTTTTAACATATTAATATGACACACTCTGTTTTGTTTACGCCGACCTGGAGTTTTTACAATATAATTCAAATCATTGATTTTACTCTCTATTGTATAAGGACCACAATATTTAGCCTGTAAAGGATGTCCAGGGACTGGCAAAAATACAAGTACCTTATCACCAGGCTCAAAAACTCTATCCCTGGCATCTTTATCATACCAAATTTTCATCTTGTTCTGTACATTTTTTAAGTTTTTCTGAGCAATTTGACAAGCAGTATACAATTTTTCTTTAAATCTAGATACATAGTCTAAAAGATTCAAGTCAGTATGTTCAGTAAGCCACTTTTCCTTAATCAATTTTAACGGTCCCCTTACAGTATGGCCAAATACCAACTCAAAGGGACTAAATCCAAGGGATTCTTGAACAGCCTCTCGGACTGCAAAAAGTAGAAAGTGAACTCCATCATCCCAGTCTCTGTCAAATTGAAGACAAAAAGTTCTAATCATGTTCTTCAATGTTTGATGAAAACGTTCTAAGGCACCTTGAGATTCTGGATGGTACGCACTTGATCTATACTGAGCAATCCCTAACTGGTACACGACTTGCTGAAATAAACCTGACATGAAATTTGATCCCTGGTCGGACTGTATAGACTTAGGAAGTCCTACTAATGTGAAAAATTTGATAAGTGCTTTGACAATAGTAGGTGTCTTGATATTTCTTAGCGGAATAGCCTCAGGAAAGCGAGTGGATGTACACATGATTGTCAATAAATACGCATTTCCAGTTTTGGTCTTTGGTAAAGGTCCAACGCAGTCAATTAGAACTCTGCTGAAAGGTTCGTCAAAGGCTGGAATAGGCAGAAGTGGTGCTGGTGGTATTTTCTGGTTAGGCTTACCAACAACCTGGCATATATGGCATGATTTGCAGTATTCTGCGACATCATTTCGAAGTCTGGGCCAGTAGAAATGCTGCAAGATCTTAAGGCAAGTCTTCCTTATACCTAAGTGTCCAGCCAAGGGGGTGTCATGGGCAAGACCAATAATTTCTTGCCTATAAACTTTAGGCACCACCACTTGGTATACCACTCTCCATTCCTCCTCTGGGGTAGCATCAGGAGGCCTCCACTTCCTCATTAAAATGCCGTCCTGATGGTAATAGCATTCGGCCACTTTGTCCGCTTCCTCCTGTGGTTGAGCCCGCTGGTTGAGCTGAAGAACCTCAGGGTCTTTATGTTGTTCTTCGAATAAATTCTTTCGGTCTAATGAATGGCTGTTTACATTTGGCCATGGCATAATAACATTCTTGGTAACACTAGGTGGTCTTATTATGGCCTTTTCTGAGCTACCAGGACCTTCAATGTCAGCTAGGAAAGTGTCAGAAAGGTCCATGTAATCAAACTGGTCTTCTTGCAAATTCTCATCTTGTTGTTTTCTAGCCATCCCCCTAGTAACAACACAAGCTGGATACAATTCAGCATCATCTTCAGGTGATTTAACATCCACCACTGGTTCACTGGTAACAATTGGTTCAGCAACCACTTTGTTCCTAGCTAGATCATTTCCTAGCAATAATGTAACACCCTCTACAGGGAGATTAGGACGAACACCTACAATAACTGGTCCAGTTATCAAATCTGACTTCAGATAAATACGGTGGAGAGGAACATCTATACAACCCAACTCTACACCTTGTAACAAAACGGAGGCACCAACAGAAGTCTTCTCGGACAAAGGCAACACACCTTCTAACAATAAAGACTGAGAAGCTCCAGTGTCCCGTAAAATCTTAATAGGCTGAAGAGTGGTATCATCAACAATAGAAATAAACCCATCAGACATAAAGGGTTTATATTCCTCCATGTAATCACAAAAACTGGACTTAAAAGCCTGACTCGCAGGACATTCCAACGTACTGATAATATAAGGTGTCGTACAAGCACTGGACTTCGGCTTATTATCTCGTTCATTCTTCTTCTGGAGTCTAAAACAATCAGCCATCAGGTGACCATTTTTCTTACAATAAGCACAAATCAGTGACTTCTTCTCAAAAGTATCAAATTTTGGACTAGACATTTTATACTTGGACTGACTCTTATTCTGTGCAACAGGCTTACTATCAGTACGCTCAGTGCTTTGATTTTTGTAATTTCCACTTGAAGTATTAACATTTTGATCCTTGAAACTTCTTTTATGTGAAAGAGTATAATTATCTGAAATTACAGCTGCATCATGTATTGTCCCAACAGTTTTGTCGTCTAAATGTGTTTTTAAGTCTAAATGAACACATTGTTTGAACTCTTCTAATAACATCAATTGTCTTAGGTTATCAAAATTGTTATCTGTTTTCTTTGAAGTAAGCCATTTATCAAATATATCTTCTTTTTCCCGAGCAAATTCCACATAGGTTTGCGAATCAAACTTTTTATAAGATCTAAATTTTTGTCTATATGCTTCTGGTACTAGCTCATAAGCTTTCAAAACTTCCTGTTTCACCGTGTCATAATCGGAACTTTTTTCTGATGGAAGTGCGGAGTATATTTCAGCGGCCTTACCCTCTAAAACACTTTGTAGCATCGTAGTCTAATACGGCATTGGCCATTTCAAATTATTAGCAATTTTCTCAAACTGTGGAAAATATTTATCGACTGTTTTTTCACAAAATTTGGGAACCAAACGTATATTTTTTGCTGCATCAAAATATTCTGATTTCGACTGGACTTTAGTGTTGCTTTCTTCTTTAACCATTTCAGTTTTTATTTTCTCCATCTCTAGCCTTTCCCTCATTTCAAGTTCTGCCTGTTTTAATTTAAGTTCATCTTGTTTTTTCTCCATCTCCAACCTTTCCTTCATTTCCAGTTCTTTTAGTTTAAATTCATCTTCTTTTTCTTTTTTTTCCATTTCTAATCTTTCCTTCATTTCCAGTTCTGCTTGTTTTAATTTAAATTCATCTTCTTTTCTTTTCTCCATCTCCTTCATTTCCAATTCTTTTAATTTGAGTTCATGTTCTAATTCAAGCTGTTTTAATTTAAAGGCGTCAATATTTTCGACCGTAAGTTCAAGAGCCTCTTCACCTAAAATTTCTGCGTCAACTAATTTGTCTATAACCAAATTTTTTATAATTTGTTTTCTCATAGATACTTTAAAATCTAATTTCAGATGTTTAGCAAGCAACACTAATTCCTCTTTCTTTAAATTATCAAACCCCTCCAGGTCTGGCGTTTTCAAAAATTTACCGGCTTCAAATGCCATTTTGTAGAATTTTGTTGGCTAGTTATAATAAAAATATTGAATAAATTTTGAATAAGATATTTTCGTTATCCCGGACGAGCCCCCAATTTCTGTTACGGCCAGAAATCGCCTTTAAATTGTAGCCAACAAAAGACACAAATCAATAATAAAATTTAACAATATTTATTATACAAAAGTTTACAAGAAGTATTACACAAATATTACTGTCAACTTAACTGTCAAAATATGAGTCCAATCTTTTATCTTTGTCTGTATCAGGAAATCTTTCGGAATCCAATCTGAATATTACGTTCACTACTAAGGTCACAATCCAGTATGATGTTGTTTGTAGAATAAAAAATGTCAATCCAAATGCTATGAATATTAATGTCTATCGTTGTCTAAGTCCAAATCCAAGAGTGAGTGTTTAACTTTAGTGTCTGTATATATATAATTGTCAAGGAAAATTCTAGAACAATCTATACTAGAACATCCTAGAAAGTTACAACGGAAGTTTCTAGTAAAATGTAGAAGTTTATATAACACATCTTTTATTAGGATCATTCTGGAAAGTTCCAATCATTCTGTAATTGTTCCAGTGATTTCTAAACTGCACAGTTCTAAGATTATTCTGTAAACAACTATCAGGCCATACAACACAAATTAGGCCAACATAAATAAATACAATAATTACAATATCATAACATTACCTATATTTTAATATGTTTAAATATAAGATATAAACACCATCTTCTAGAGAGCTAGTAAGTTTAAGATTTTTCCTCAATGTGAAAAAAGCAACTAACAAGATATTCATTTACAATATGGTAGTTACAAAAGCAGATTTTTTTTACAGGATTGTCTTTAGCCATGTTCACATGGTTATTTAGTTTTCTTCAGGACAAAGCTAGAAACATGGTTTACTGGAACAGTGTTAACACAAATGAAAGGGAAAGTAGTGAGATAAATATCTATGGATTTATTTGTGTTAAAACAGCCATATTATTTCCACTTCGCAGCTCTACGTGAAATGCCATGTTACTGACATAAGGCTAAGCTTCCCTATACTTCATTTGGTTTTCTGACAGAGTTGTCTCACTCAATTTGTTAATTGTAGCTAATGTTGTATTTCAAACAATAATTTAAGTGACCACCATACTATGCTGTATGGACTTCACTCATTGTTGAAGGCTGTACGATAACCTATAGTTGTTAATTTCTGTGTCATTTTGGTCTCTTGTGGAGAGTTGTCTCATACCACATCTATTTTTTATATATACCTGTTTAATATTTGATACTACATGTATATTTTTCAATGTTTTTAAAAAACGAGTTCAAATTGAAGGAAAATATGTTCCAAGTCAGGAGCCTCTGGCTTTTGTAAGTCTTGTATTATTTTAATTTTAGTTTCTTGTGTACAATTTGGAAATTAGTATGGCGTTCATTATCACTGAACTAGTATATATTTGTTTAGGGGCCAGTTGAAGGACGCCTCCGGGTGCGGGTATTTCTCGCTACATTGAAGACCTGTTGGTGACCTGCTGTTGTTTTTTTCTATGGTCGGGTTGTTGTCTCTTTGGCACATTCCCCATTTCCATTCTCAATTTTATTGTAGAGGTGCTGATCAATGATTTGCTTGACGTGTCATAAAACATTACAGATTCAGGTCACTGTAACCTACTCTGTTTATAATAATCAAATTTGTACAGACAGCAAACTGACAAACAAAAACATGATTTATTTCATTGATTTTGCACCTTTCATATTTATTAGAAGATGCCAGTACATTGTAAATATTCATAATGTATAAATATTGAAATGTTTTTATTCTTTTCTGTAGACATTGAAGCCTGGTCCAAAGAGAATGTTGACTATCAAAGAGGAACTAGCAATCACACTTATACGTTTAAGAAGGGGTTTCGATACCAAGTCACTTGGGAATATGTTTGGCATGTCAGAAAGTAGTGTCAGTAGAATATTTAACACCTGGATCAACTTAGTGAGCCATGAGTTAAATTTTCTTATTAGATGGCCATCTATGGAGCAAATAAGAAATAAACTACCCAAATGTTTTAAGTATTTCCCTAAAACCAGATGTATCATTGACTGTACAGAGTTCTTCACACAACGACCAAGTCTTCCTTCAGCACAACGAATAACCTATTCACAATACAAACACCACAACACATTCAAATGCCTAGTGGGAATAACTCTAAGTGGTACTTTTAGATTCGTATCTGATTTATTCACTGGCAGTATTTCTGACAAAAAAATTGTTCAAGATTCAGGATTTTTAGATAACATACAATTTGGCGATGATATTATGGCAGACAGAGGTTTTTTAATAAGGGGGGAATTAGCTTTAAAAGGTGGCACACTGAACATTCCACCTTTCTCTTTTGGCAAACAGATGTGCAGTAATGCAACCACTAAGACTCGCAGAATAGCAAGGGCAAGAATTCATGTTGAGAGAGCCATTGGAAGGTTAAAAAATTTTACTATTTTACAGGGAATAATTCCTTTGCGTATGAAGCCTATCTACAGTGAGGTAGTAAAAGTATGTGCAATGTTATGCAACTTGGATGAACAGCTTGTAAAATGAATAAATCAATCATGTTAATTGTTTTATCTAAATGGTTTACTTTTTTACATAAAAATATGAAATGTTATGATTGCTAATGGGACAATTATCCAAGTTGTGCATTTGTATGTCTTATCACCTATTTCTACTTTCCCAATACTAATGATACAGAAACCTAACACAAAAGAAAACAACATACATTTTTTGTATGTAGTATGTTGTCTTAAGAAGAAAGAACTCCTTATCCTTCAATCAATATAACTTGAGTTCATTCACTGGCTTCTTGTTTTACTGTTATCCAAGATCATTAATCATGCTGTGTCCTATGTTAGACTTGCCAAGATATAAAATGCAATTCAAGGGAAATGTGGGACGGACAGACGGACAGCATAACAATAGTTAATCACCATCTATGGAGTAGGTCTACATAAATAAATAAGAATAATTGTACATGTTTGACTAATGTGATGAGTATTTGTATTTATAATTCGTTGTCACATGTTCTCCAAATACTGATAGCATATGGAAGTAAGTGTTCTCTATAAAATTTATCTAGTTTTATCACCATGTTATTGAAAAAAATTGGGTCAAAGTCTACAGTTGTTACACATATTCCTTTGGTAGTGTAAATCACTAGGTCACATTTGTCAAGTCCATAAATACCCATTTGTCCTTGTATTTGATGGTAATAATCATTCTTATGAGATTTATCTTCTGCCACATCCTTTGGGTTGTCAAAGCGTGCTGAATATGGACATTTCACTTCAATAACTTTTGAAGTGTGACATTTGCATGTGAAAATGCCATCTACCGAACACCCAATGTATGGCATGTTCTCATACAGCAGTAATCCCTTGTTCTGCATACAAGCTTTTTGATGTGCTTTCTTATTTACTTTCATATACAAGTGTAAAGCTGTTTCTTCTTTTTTTCGACCCCAATCTAAAGAAGCTGAAGAAGCATTGCTGTATTCCCCCATTAACTGTTTCAAAAGTGAAGGAGGGCATCGGTCTCTTTGGATAGCATTTAAAACTTTCTCAAAATTTGACACGGTAATAATACCTTTTCTCATTGCAAACCACAAATCATTATTTGATTGTCCACGTGTGTTCATTTCTATCAAATCAATATCACCAGAACTGTATTTTAATGTATCTGCAATAGAACCTATGTCATCATTGTTGTTCAATTGGTCCATTACTCTTTTATGTACTATCAAGTTATCACAATTTAAATCAATGTTATTCACTTCCTTTACATGATCATTAGGGTCTCCTAAAATGTCAAGTGCCTGCAATTTTGGAGATATCTGAAATACAGTATATAGAAAATACATTTATACAATATTTACATTTTTTGTAAGAAGAAATAAATAAGTACAGATGATGATTTAAGTTTCAAAAGTTCACATTGGTTTCTGTGGGTAATCATAAATATGCAAATTTTTTTTTATATAGATTAGACAGTTGGTTTTCCCGTTTGAATGGTTTTACACTAGTAATTTTTGGGGCCCTTAATGGCTTGTTTAGTGTGAGCCAAGGCTCTGTGTTGAAGGCCGTACATTGACCTATAATGGTTTACTTTTTTAAATTGTTATTTGGATGGAGAGTTGTCTCATTGGCACTCACACCACATCTTCCTATATCTAAAGTTACAATTAACATCAATGCAAAATATAGGAACAAACTTAAATTAATTGAAAGTGTATACATGGACCTACAAACTAAATTCTTAATGATATAACTCCTAGTTTAATCACAATTTCCTGTCATTATTATATACAAATGTATACATAGCATATCCTTATTATGTAAAAAGTTTTATGTAATTATGCTGTGTTGTTTCAGAAAGGTTCAATTGACAAACTTACTTAAAGTAATAGTTTAAGGCCAAAATTATAAGGTCAAAGGGGCACAACTCCTAGAAAAACAAATTTATGTAGATCACAAGTTTCATAGTTTGATAAAAATATGGGTTTCCTTTGAAATATTTTCTTTTGGCTTAATTACTGAAGGCATGTAAGGGTTATAGAATACCTAAGTTAATAGTATTAAAATTCATTTGAACAAAGTCAAATGAAAGTTTGCATGTAAGGCTTTTATACATGTAATTTTGTCTTTTGACATTAATACCAAACTAAAAACATAGTAATGTGTATACCTTTTTAAGGTCTCTTGCTATAGCTTGAATTCTTTCCAAGTTGTAACTTGCCCTCTGATCCACACTTCTGGGGTCAAAGTTTTGTAGGCCACTGAAATCCATGGTAGGTTCTTCATTGTACCTGTAATTAAAAAAAAGCAAACTATACAATTCTAGTTAAGAATTTGATACTGAAAATATGTTGATCAATATAAATAAGATGTTGGGTTTTTTAGGGATCAATATATAAAATCCAGCAAAATGGGTTCATGAAATGAAAAATCATATAATATCTGTCTAGTTTCAACCCCTAAAATTAATGACGCATACCTTGCTTTCATTATTTTCATCTGTTTAATTGGGACTGGACAGTCATGGCTTCTTGGCCTTTTTTTCCATTGGTTTTCTCCATCTGTTACAGATTTAACTTCAAATGCTTCTATTTCATACAAAGTGGCTCCAACATGCCTACAAGCACCATCTGCCCTGAAAGTTATTATAAGGATTAATCATAATGTGATATTAAAACATGTTAATTTTCTTGCAATGATTATACATGTATACATTGTACATGTGTATTATAAGTATTCAATTGTTTAGAAGGTAATTTTAAGTCTTATTTTTTTGTTGTTGTTTTTTTTTAATTTGTGATTTCTTGTTTTTCAGTTCATTGTCTAGCACTATATACATTAAACAAAAAAAATGCACTAGCAAAGTCCAGCTTCTCTCTAACCAACTAGTAATGAGGTCACTTTGTAATATTTAAGAGTCAAAGTTAAGCCTAGAGAACTAAGAGATTTCCAAATATTGTCGTTGTAATTTCATAGCACTTGCTATTCCTTTTCTTTTTTTGTTCACACAATATGTGCACTAATGAAAAGTTGACAAGAATTTATAATGTTTCCCTCTTATAGAATCAGTTTATCGCTTGATAGAAATTTCATGTAGTCAGAGGCCATGTCATAAAGAATCCCAGGTGCATAGGTTTGTCTGTATCTATATGTTCATTGGTACATACATTGTACATGTACAAAATAACTGAGTTATGCAAGTACATTAAAATTTGTCATTTTTTTTTCTGTTTAAACCCTAAACATGCTAGAGTCAATCATTAATTAGGGAGAGATCAACAATTATAAATATTAAGTTGTCAACTTTTTACAATCAGGTTCCGGAACAAATGCTATATTTGTCACCTAATAATATATATTATGTATAGTTACCCGCCAATGCATGTACAGTAAGCAGTTTTAACCTCTCCATTTTTCTTGTCCATGATGACCCACACATCATATGTTGCCTTGTTTAGATAGGTCTTATCTTTCTGTGTAGGTTTAACTTTGGCCTTGAAAACACATATGTCCCGACTTGGTACTTCTGTATATTGTAACTCCTCTACATACCGATCAAAATAAAGTCTGTAGTCCTCACTGGATTTGTAGGCCTTTAATTTTCGTTGGTCATAGCTAGCAGTACTATGAATGAGGTAGTTAAAGAGGTCATACAAGCTAAAGCTTGGAATGAACGACAGGTCTGACGTATACCCGTCAAGGCTAAAAGGATCACAAAACCCGTACAATTGTTCTAAATTATACTTAACACTGGTAACTGATTCATTTTTCCTCATATCTGGATCCAATGGTAAATTTAGCTTATCCACGGCCTCACATAACTTGGTTAGTTTCAGTTTGTTAATATTAGTAACACTTATACCCCGTTCTTTGAGATATTCTTGCAACTGAGGAACTTTAAAGGCATTGAATCTGGCGCCGTCCATCTTGTTGTCAATAAACAAACGATGTCGGGTGTCACGTGATACAAGTTATGTAAAAGCGGGAAAAAATTATATTAAACAACCTAATTTGTCTCCTATATGCAAAAATTACGAGTCAGGTTTTTTTTTGCTTTAATATAAATGGCACACATCTCGTTTTTGAACTCCCATGCGTATTTGTTACTATCAACTATATGGCATCAACGCACACAATTCAAACTATCTTTTCAGAAAATTATCAAACATTTCTAGTCCTCTTATTCCATAGTTCCCATAATTCTGTCCAACCCCTTTAAAGTGTCACAATGACTCTTAATTTATATTATATTAAACAACCTAATTTGTCTCCTATATGCAAAAATTACGAGTCAGGTTTTTTTTTGCTTTAATATAAATGGCACACATCTCGTTTTTGAACTCCCATCCGTATTTGTTACTATCAACTATATGGCATCAACGCACACAATTCAAACTATCTTTTCAGAAAATTATCAAACATTTCTAGTCCTCTTATTCCATAGTTCCCATAATTCTGTCCAACCCCTTTAAAGTGTCACAATGACTCTTAATTTATATTATATTAAACAACCTAATTTGTCTCCTATATGCAAAAATTACGAGTCAGGTTTTTTTTTTTTGCTTTAATATAAATGGCACACATCTCGTTTTTGAACTCCCATGCGTATTTGTTACTATCAACTATATGGCATCAACGCACACAATTCAAACTATCTTTTCACAAAACCACAAAAATTGCATAGCAAATACATTATCAGGGTTTTTAATAAATGTTTACTTTGCGAACACAAAGTGAGGAATTAATTATAAAACAATTTGGTAAAGCAAAATAAATATCTAAAAGATGTTTTAAAAATAGACTATAGTGGATGAGCTACCCCTTCGTGTAACAAGATTTATCTCTCCTGGGATTTAAACACATTGAGATTGAGATTGAATTGTTTCCCTTTGATAACAACCAGTTCTAAAGCAAGATTATTTGTTTGATGATTTTTAAGTGATTAACAATATTTTGATAAAGGAAAAGGATAATACTTTCAATTTCGAGGTCTCACAAAGGCTTTTTCACCTTCTATTCTAATTTTACATTAAAAACCCAAATTTAGATGAAAAGGCTACAACACGAACTCCACCAAAAACTGGGGGTGATCGTAGGTGCACCGGAAGGGTAAGCAGATCCTGCTTTAACTGTGTTTATCTAAGCATCACTGATGAGTCTTATATAGATAAAACGCGCGTCTGGCGTATCAAATTATAAGCCTGGTGCATTGGATAACTATTTCTCAATCTCAAATATCAAAGAATAAGTGAAAACGCTGTAACAAAAATATAAATCCGACGATTAAATTTTAAAAAAGTCAACAAAACACAAAATAGAGAACTACAGACCGAGAAACATGAATAAAAAAAAAGGGAATTATCTCTGGTGCCCATGACGGATGAGCATATCCTGCTGTATATATGGCACTCGTCGAGAGAATAACGGATCTGTTATTTTCCAAAATGACATGTTGAATCAATAAAAAGAGTTTTATTTCAGACTTCTTATAGCTATAGCAACTCAAATTGATTTTTTTTATTTCTTTTCTTTTGAACTCATTATTATTGTAATGTATATTGAAAATTTCGAGATTTACAAATCATAACTTAATGTTAATTACAATAAAAAAAATATTTTTAAATTCAGAGCCTGTGCTGTAAAATTGACACGAAGATTATATCAAAATTAAAAAGTCAATTGTTCATGAACAATTGAATGGTCTTTCCTTTTTTCTTTTATTAATTGCCTTCTTAGTTAAAAAATATATGGTTTCTAAGGACTTTTATGTTCATAAGTGGTTGCTTAGGGCAAAAATCATTCCTAAGAAAAAATATATTAAAGTAAGTTATTAAAAATGTCATATGTACTATTCATAGTATTTAAAGTTAAAAAAATAAGTGATTGCTAAGGACTTGTATGTCGTTGCTAGGGACAAAAATGTCATTTCCAGTAATAAAAATATCATATTTATATTATTCATAGCCTTCTAAGTTCAAAAATATATGGTTGCTATGGTGTTTTGTTGCTAGGGACGTGGACTCTGACCTTGACCTAACTTTGTAGATCTTATTATGCTGATCATTTTTGCAATTCAAAGTTTCTTTCTATCTCTAACCACTTTTGAGTTATAAGCAATCAATCATCATTTCGGACCCCAAAAACAGTTTTGGTGCCCTAGTTCTATAACAGTTGGTCCAATGATTTTCAACCGAACATAACAAATGTAGATCTTGACAAGACACATATTTTCTCCGTTACATTTTATCAGCAATCTTTTACGGTTATTCGGTAAATCCGATAACAAGCTAAGGTCAAAATCTAGGTCATGACCTTGACCTTTGACCTTAGGTCAATTTTCATGTTCATGTAAATTGATGATCATTGGTGACAATCCTAGGTGGTTACAACTTACAGTTTTTGAGTTTTAGTGGCCAACCGACATTTGTTAATTTTCATAACCCTACCAATGAGTCGTTGAATCTTTTCGATTCAAATGTAACGAAGTACCAGGGTCTGTTCCTGAACAAATTCCACCCTTTGTTTTTTTCTACCTATTATGGTTATATGGTTAGAATGATAACAAGTTTTTCGGTGTTAGGGAAGATAACCCCTATAAAGGAAATGTTACGGGGTCGTGCCCTCACCACAAGATAGCTTTTGGTCAACCGATACTAGATTCCTAGTATCATTTCAACATGTCGTGTACTTTTTTGGGGAAATTTCGTTAAAGTTTGGCGGAAAGAATAATAATAATAATTAAAAACCAATTGTTCAGAGAACCATTGATGGTCTTTCCACTAGTAATGATTTTTTTTATATAAAAATATTAAAATTTGCTTTTAAATGTCAATTTCAGCGTCAAATGACAACTTATTGTACGCTGATCTAAAAATATAAGGTTTATATACAAAAAGATATAAATAAGGGAGATAATTTTCTACTTCCGGTTCAAAATATGTTACTTCCGGTACTGTCTTATAGATTACTTGACGCTGATTCCAAAAATATATGGTTTTACATACTTTTACAATAATTTATACCAAAAATTAGCTACTTCCGGTTTGCAAAAGGTCACTTCCGGTTAGCTTTTTCAACGTCATATTGCTTGCAACCTAATGCAAAAAGTCTAATAGCTTTAACATGAATATATATGAGATAAAAGCAAAGGTCAAAATCTTGAATATTAAATTAACATATGACCTTGAGCTCAATTTCAAGGTCATAAACTAAGGACCTCAAATCAAAAGACTCTAGGTCTTTACTTTATATTGTTAATGAGTTATATTACCATACAACTGATATTAGATATAAAAGGGGGGAAAACTAACATCAAATGTTTACGTACCCTTTTGACTAAAATTTATGTGTAACTACATGTCGCGACTAACAATTGTGTGAAAATATTTTGTCGATATCTTATAAGATTTCTGAAAATAAGCGATAACAAGCCAAAATCAAAATTTTGAACATGACCTTGACCTTTGACCTTGACCTCATTTTCATTTTTTTGAACCAAGGACCTTAAATCAAAAGACCCTAGGCCTATGTCACTTATCGTTTACCAGTTAGAAATGCAAATCAGTTATATCATATACAAAAGGGGGAATAACTCTCATATGGAGTCTCCGGATAGCTTCGACTAAAATTATTCATTTCATCCTGAGGATATAACGAGCAATTTGGTAAAATAAATTTGTCGGTTTCTTATATGGTTGCGACATATAAGTGATAACAAGAAAAACAGTGTTCGGGGAGATAACTCTTACATGGAAAAGATTTTTGTTACGCGGTGTCAGTTTCAAAAGCGTATTAACTCTTCGATATCATATACAAAATATCTAAGTGACATCTTGTGAAACAAAAAGTTAGCGAAGCAAAAAAAATTAGGCGGAAGAAAAAAAATAATAATAATCAGAAGAAAACCAATAGGTCTTTCCACGGAAAAGTGGAAAGACCTAATAATTAAAAACCAATTGTTCAAAGAACAATTGAAGGTCTTTCAACTAATAAAGATCTATTTTGATATGAAAATATTAAAATTCAGTTGAAAATGTCAGTTCCTATGGCTTTATGATGTATAAATATGAATTTAAAGCAAAGGTCAAAATCTAGAACGTCCAATTAACCTTTGACCTTGACCTCAATTTCAAGGTCATAGACTAAACATCTCGAATCAAAAGACACTAGTTCCTTAATATGTATGGTTCATGAGTAATATCACTTTACGCATTATTCTAAATATAAGAGGGGCGAAAACTCACATTTATTGTCTACGCACCCTTGCAACCAAAATTTGTAAGTTACGACATGTCGCAACTAACAATTTAGTAAAAATAATTTGTCGATATCTTATAAGGTTAATAAAAATAGTGAAAATAAGCCAAAATCAAAATTTAGAATTTGACCTTGACCTTTGACCTTGACATAATATTCATTTTTTTGGACCAAGGATCTTAAATCAAAAGACCCTAGGTCTCTATCACTTATGGTTTACCAGTTAGAAATGTATTTCACTTATATCATATACAAAAGGGGGATAACTCTCATATGGAATCTCTATACGATTGGCGGAAGAAAAAAAATAATAATTAAAAACCAATTGTTCAGAGAACCATTTATGGTCTTTCCACCAGTAATGATTTTTTTTATATGAAAATATTAAAATTTGGTTTTAAATGTCAATTTCAGCGTCAAATGACAACTTATTGTACGCTGATTCCAAAAATATAATGTTTATATACAAAAAGATATAAACAAGGGAGATAATTTTCTACTTCCCGTTCAAAATATGTTACTTCCTTTACTGTCTCATCGATTACTTGACGCTGATTCCAAAAATATATGGTTTTACATACTTTTACAATAATTTATTACAAAAACTAGCTACTTCCGGTTTGCAAAAGGTCACTTCCGGTTAGCTTTTTCAATGTCATATTGCTTGCAACCTAATGCAAAAAGTCTAATAGCTTTAACATGAATACATATGAGATAAAAGCAAAGGTCAAAATCTTGAATGTTAAATTAACATATGACCTTGAGCTCAATTTCAAGGTCATAAACCAAGGACCTCAAATCAAAAGACTCTAGGTCTTTACTTTATATTGTTAATGAGTTATATTACCATACGACTGATATTAGATATAAAAGGGGGGAAAACTAACATCAAATGTTTACGTACCCTTTTGACTAAAACTTACGTGTAACTACATGTCGCGACTAACAATTGTGTGAAAATATTTTGTCGATATGTTATAAGATTTCTGAAAATGAGCGATAACAAGCCAAAGTCAAAATTTTGAACATGACCTTGACCTTTGACCTTGACCTCATTTTCATTTTTTTTAACCAAGGACCTCAAATCAAAAGACCCTAGGCCTATGTCACTTATCGTTTACTAGTTAGAAATGCAAATCAGTTATATCATATACAAAAGGGGGGATAACTCTCATATGGAGTCTCCGGATAGCTTCGACTAAAATTATTCATTTCATCCTGGGGATATAACGAGCAATTTGGTAAAATAAATTTGTCGGTTTCTTATACGGTTGCGACATATAAGTGATAACAAGAAAAACAGTGTTCGGGGAGATAACTCTTACATGGAAAAGATTTTTGTTACGCGGTGTCAGTTCCAAAAGCGTATTAACTCTTCGATATCATATACAAAATATCTAAGTGACAACTTGTGAAACAAAAACTTAGCAAAGGAAAGAAAATTAGGCGGAAGAAAAAAAAATAATAATCAGAAGAAAACCAATAGGTCTTTCCACGGAAAAGTGGAAAGACCTAATAATAATCAGAAGAAAACCAATAGGTCTTTCCACGGAAAAGTGGAAAGACCTAATAATAATCAGAAGAAAACCAATAGGTCTTTCCACGGAAAAGTGGAAAGACCTAATAATCAGAAGAAGAAATACAGTAAGGTCTTTCCTTATAGAAAAAGGAAATACCTTAATTATTCACTGCCTCTTTTCATCTCATACGTTGTGTATTAAATGATTAACTTAACAATCAAAGTAACTTCCAATGAATGTAAGCATATTTGACCAGCGGTGTAAATATTCTTTTTCAAATTTCGAAATATCTTGTTTTCACAAAAACATCACTGGTTACAACATCCCTCATTTCCCTGTATCTGGTTTTTGCTTGAAAATTCCAAATAATATTTTCAAGCCACTGGTGTCAATCTAATTCGATATAGAAGTAGATGCAAGACTAAACCGGTTAGTGTTTAATTTTCAAGACGGATATAGGAATTCAACCCATCTAAGAAGTTTGATAATCGGATATTGTCGATTGTCTTCTGTAGCCAACACAACAATTTTTGCGGATAATAACAATTTCGTAGAAGCTTTTGGAAACGAATAATTTTTCATGCTGCCTTCTACATGTTCTACGTTTAAAATGTGCGGTTCTGTAAAAAAACAAACATTTAAAGTTCCATTGTGGAATGCCTTTCTTTTCAACATTCAACGTACGAAATAATTAGCTAGGTGTGTACCTTTTGACAAAAAGATAAACACATTTCAGTAAGACTAACCTTAGGGAAGTTGATCCCTATTTCAATTTTATTCAGGATTTATATTTCGCTGTATTTAACGGACATATACATACAATCAAGATCAATCTCAGCACAAACAACATATCGGATCTCACTTTTAACCTTTCTCATCTCACTGGTTTAGAAACACTTGATCTATCTTGTAAAATCATCATTGGAATAAATTCGCAAAAATCTATGGATACATTACATAAAATATCGAAAACATCAAAGCTGAAAAAATTGATTTATCTAATAATTTGATAAAATGTAAATGTCAAAATCTACATTTCCTACAATGGATGAACGCGAATGTGGATATGTTCATAAACAGGAATACTTGCATGTGCAATTTTGATAACAATGACGTAGTTCATTTGAAAAATGGTCTAGAAATAGTTAACCTCTTGAGAATAAATGCAGTTCGCATACTATATATAAAAAGAAGATGTGGTATGATTGCCAATGAGACAACTGTCCACAAGAGACCAATAATGACACAAACATTAACAACTATAGGTCAACGTACGGCCTTCAACAATGAGCAAAGCCCATACCGTATGTTTATCATTTGAATAACCATGGCGATCATTACTGCTTGTATCATTCATGATGCTGGATTGATGTTCCGATTTCGATCGAGGCTATGTTATTTGTATTATATGACAAGACATAAGTACACGATATTCCAAAATATTCAATCTAGTACTACTTACAAATACGATGCATTCATATCATATGCAAATTACGAAACAGACTTCATTGTAAGTGAAGTTATACCACAATTAGAACGTGATGAACACTTGAAACTCTGCATACATCAGCGGGACTTCGTTTCAAGAGACGAAATTACACAAAATGTTACAATGGAATTCACACCAAAGTAGGAGGACAATATGCATATTATTACCGCGATCATTTCTAGATTCATACAATTGCATGTTTGAATTTAACCAAGAATGAAGAGTATATTCAATAAATGGTACAACATTCTCTTTCTGTTCTTCTATGAAAAACTGCGTCCGAAAGATCTACCGTTAGTCATTCTTTAAGTTAGTTCAGAAGCAAACGTACATCGAGTACCCAAATAATGAACAAGGAAATGTTGTGTTTTGGGAGAAATAAAGGATGCTTTAGTAAATTTAGAAAATGCTAGATAATATAAACAGAAGACTTTAGCTTAACAAAGATTTTTTTTTAAACAGTAAACTGAATTAAAAATTTCATTAGACATTATGTTCGTACTATCTGAATTGATCGAAATAAAATCTAGGAGTTTGATGTGATCGTTTATATAATTCTTATAGAAATATCTTTGATATATTACAATAGTGAGTTACTGTTTAACTTGTAGGCTATTTAAGAATTGTTCCTCTGTATTTCAGACAATTTGTTAAAAAAAAAACCACATTTACAAATCAAGGTCAATAAAAGCCAGACAAATTCAACGCAAAAGATGTATTTGTTTTGACAAAATATTTTCCCTAGATATTTAGTATATCTTATAAAACTAACGCTACTAGTATCATTGGATAGTGAGGGTTCGAAAGACACTAGGATCTGTCCAAGTTTTTGGTTGGGTTCGTTTTGCATAGTATTAAGTTTTCAATGTTGTGTCTTGTGCTATTATTTGTTTGTCTTTTATTTTATTTTTAGCCATGACGTCGTAAGTATATTTTCTATCTATGAGTTTGACTGTTCCTTTGATATCTTTCGCCCCTCCTTCAGTAGATGGTAAAGGAAAAAATAGTTCGACATCTATGTTTCTAAGATAGGATGTCTGGTGGTTTGAATAGAAAGACATTTGCTTACTTGTTTCTACATTTAGTTTGAACGAATCTATCAGTAACGATTTGCACAAATAAAATAATATACTGGTTCACTATGTTTTGGCAGACATTGTTAGTTCACGATACTGAATGACAAATTGCGGATCAATGAACACAATGAAATAGAATATATAAACTCATTTGTAACAAGATCAAATATCAAACATACTTTAATATATACTATAACAACGACTCTGTCAGATCACAACTGTTTTTCGAGATATTTAATCTTTCAAATGCTGCAAGAAAATATTGTGCACCTTGAAAAAAAATGAAACAATGTCAACTTGGTTTTATCATTTTTTTAAAAGGCAACACAATTCTATAATATGACGGGGAAAAATGAACAACCAACATATATCTTGAGTTTTGAAAATGAGAAAACTGATTTTTCATTTCGCTCTCTCTATCCAGCATTTATTTGGAGTTTCGCATTGATTTCAAGTGCCATTCTTTAATCATCAATAAATCACAAGAATCCTAAAGTGTTATTAGTTATATAAAAGTAATGCATATATGTGTATTGGAAGTACAACGTAAATATTAGAATAAGGTGTTTTCACAGCATGCAACGTCTACCAGACAGCGTCAAATTGCATTAACTGTATAATATAGCCTGGATTCATTTACCTGATTTATGTTCGTGCATATCAATTAGCTTAGATGCAGTAGAATTGTATTTTCGTCGTTATATGGCAAAATACCTAGCGACGTAGCAGTGGTAGAACTAAGACTATACACAAGAAAGTTCGTAATCATGAATTAATTTAATCAAAATAAACTCATACGTAGATATCAGGATTAAATTTTGTATTTACGCCGCGCGTTTCGTTTACAAAAGACTCATAAGTGATGCTCGAATCCCACAAAGTTAAAAAAAAAGCCAAATAAAGTACGAAGTTGAGTAGCATTGAGCACAACGTAACCAAAAATAACAATTTTTCAAAATTAAAGTCTTTGCCCTCACTATAAAGTATGAAACACTAGTTTTTTCCCATTCCCATTTTATTTTTATCTTCAACAATAACCTTTAAGTTAATTATATAATAACATATATAGTTTATCTAAAAAGGGCCTTAAAAACATTTTCTAATGACTTCTAAATGTTTATTTTATGTGAAAATGTATATATGCTATTGATAATTATATTATTAATTCAATTAAAAACATTCCTTTTTTGTCAGTTCTAATTTCAAGAACGAATCCTCTGTGGCCGAGTTGTCTTAGCCAGTCAACATTGAGGATGTGAGTTCGAACCCCGCCCGTGCGGTTGCACTCGAATCTTATGGTAATTGACTAGGATTATCAGATTTCCTATTGAAATGAGTATCAGATATGTACACTAACATAAGATTGGCTTGTTAAATTCATTATTTTGTCCTTCGATATATTCTTCATAAAGCGACATGACATTATTTTTTTTAACATACAGCACAAGGAATATTTTTGTCTTTATTTCTCATTAAAATTGTCAAGACGTCAAAAAGTAGAGGAACCGCTAGAACAAGACATATTATGAATACACCCATGTAACCAATGACAGCTGACGACACTCTGTCGTCAGATGCTGAAACGAGGCTGCGTCGGTATGCACTCGTTGTTTTAACTTGTACTTTGAAGGATGAAAACGTTTGAGTGTTTGAACTAGTATCCCTCACTTCAGCTTTGTTGCAAGTACATTCAGCTACTGATGAATTAGTTGTGATACTGTTAGTTGTGATACTGTTAGTTGTGATACGGTTAGTTGTGATACTGTTAGTTGTGATACTGTTAGTTGTGATACTGTTAGTTGTGGTACTGTTAGTTGAAGCAACTTCTGTAACTAATGGAACTGTAAATAAGAAATGTTCTTTAATGTTGAAATGTTATTTTAAATTTAAAGGACATCATAAGATAAACTGTAGTTCTTCTATGGTTCGAAAATATCTAGAGTAGGATTTTGACAAACCAGACAATTACAATGTACGAGTAGTTTTTTTTTGGCGTGATTTATCACTTTACTTCTTTCTCTTTGCAATGCCTTGAATATAAATAAATCAATCAAATTTTGTATTTCAAAAAGCACGACGGACGTGTTATACTATCCTTTCGTGGATAATGTTACAATTAAAAAAAAATGTCTTCTTACAAGTTCTGCTGATTTCTATTTTAACTAATTATGAAATCTGTTACATTTGCTTTTCCCCAAATGTTTTTTTTGGGGGCTGGGGGTGGTGGGTTGACACTAGGTGTAAATACCGTAGCTACAAATAGAAAAATGAATGGCCTTTTTTTTGGCTTCCGAAATTATATGCCTTTTTATTTCTTTGGTCAAGAAAACTGTCATTCTGTTTGTAAATCTATGGTTGAGTGTTTTTGTTTTTTAATTCCACATATTATTTAGGTATGATATGATATAGGTTTTTGCGCGTGTACCACTGGTTTAAAAATATTGTATACATTTTCATGTTCGTGTGTTTGTCTGATGACAGGCAGGATGTATAATTTGTTGGTTTAGTCTACCAGCGATGAAATTGACTGCAATCCACATGCACAGATGACATATAATAATAAGAATATGCTAGTTATATAACAATTTTGTGTTCATGTTGTTTTGGACCTTGTAAGCCAATTGCAACGTTTTGATGTTCTTTTTTTTCGCCAATATTACCCAGAATTGATACACTGCCACTTTTGCATAGGTACTATTTTTGTACAAAAAATGTGTAGTACTGGATATTTACTTTTAATATTTAATATATTTACTATTTAAGTGTAGACGGACGTTACACTTAACGCCAAAACATACAAATGTAGTAAAATTGAAAAAAAAGCATACAAGACCAACAAAGGCCAGCAGGCATGGGGTAATCGTAATCAGTAATCGTAATCAGATGTAATCAATTACATTTTGCAGTGTAATCCTATGTAATCAGTAATCATGCCATTTCTGATTACAAGTAATCGTAATGTAATCGATTACATTACCAAAAACAGGTGTAATCATGATTACTTTGAGATTACTTTAAGATTACATTCATATGATTACTTGCTGATTACAAATCTTGTATACTGGTATATAGGAAAATAGTATTTGATAGACAATATGAAAATGTAAAGCATGAATAAAAAAACATGAAACTAGTATTCACTATGATGGGACTTTGTTTAATGGGATAAATAGTATCATCTATATAACAAGTTTTGTATAACCAAGAGTTTTATTTTGTTAACAGTTTACTAAAGGAATTTGCTTTCCAGTGTTTGTAAGATTGAGCTCTTATGATATAAGAGTATGTCTTGAAAGCATTTTTGTTCATTGATTGAACACTTCTGATTTTAACTCCAATTTCATATAAGAATGCCCAATATTTTTATAAAACTACAGTGAAATTCAAAAGCAGAAAACATTTAGTTTTTCATTTTAGGGTCGACATACATACCTGCATGAGCCCTTTTGATTCAAAATGGAATTTGAAATCATATTTCATTTTTTGACAATTTTAATAAATTTTGTTTTCCATAAATATTATGTTATGTATGTATTCAAAATTTTCAAACAAATTATGACAATTAACCACTTATAACTTTATTGATATTGCAATTAAGACAATAAAAGTTTAATACCCAAGCTCACCTATAATTGTTTGTTAAAAAAGTGGAATTGGTGATTAACACCTGTAAAACATTTATGGATGTGTCAATTATGTCCTCACAGACAATAAAACTATACTTAATTGATTTTTCATTATTTGTCCAGGTTTTTTTGTGAATTTGGCAGTTGGTTAAAATTTGTAGCAAAAACAAAGTTATATCTTTTACATAGAGAAAGGACACTTGTCTATAGCTATGTTATCAAATTACACGTTACACTGAAGTCTGTACTTGTTTAAATTCTTTTAAATAAGATTATTAAATTAACTTTAAAAAAAATCACCAAAATTAGCTTTTTCATGAGGATAAAAAGTTATTGGAAATTCTTTAATATTACAATATACAATGTAATCATAAGTAATCACAAGTAATCATGATTACTTTAAAGAAACATAATCTAATGTAATCAATTACATTTGAAATAAGGTGTAATTGTAATGTAATCGATTACGTTTTATAAGCAAAGTAATTGTAATTTAATAGATTACATTTTAAAGTAATCGACCCCATCCCTGAAGGCCAGAGGCTCCTGACTTGTGTGAGGCGCACAAATGCGACAAGGTTAAACATGTTTCGTGAGATCTCAACCCCCCGATAACTATAGAGATAATGTACAATAAAAAAAAAAACACAGCAATACGCACAGTAAAACTCGGTAAATGATAAAAAATAAACCCCAAAAAAAAAACCATATGTTAATAAGGCTGACTAATAATCCTGTACCCTTTTCACGAATGTGACTTACCGAGTTAGACTTATTACCAGGTTTTTACTCAAATTAGCAACGATGGATGCCCCATGTGGAGCAGGCTCAGCTTTTTTTTTTTACACTAAAGCACCATAGATCAACCCTTGTTTAATTGTTTTATTTTGCTCAGTCTTTAGTTTTCTATGATGTATTTTACCCATTTATTTGTATTGTAGTCCTATCATGTAATGTTGTCATTTTTATGTTATATTTAACACTACCATACATGCTGGAGGTTTGACATGCCACAAAACCAGGTTCAACCAAGCATTTTATTTTATTAAAATGTCCTGTACCAAGTCAGGAAATGGTCATTGCTATATTATAGTTCGTTTCTGTGTGTGTTACATTTTAATGTTGTGTTTGTGTTGTATCGTAGTTCTTCTCTTATATTTGATGTGTTTCCCTCAGTTTTAGTTTGTAACTCGGATTTGTTTTGTTTTTCTAAATAGATTTATGAATTTCGAACAGCGGTATACTACTTTTGCATTTATTTATGAACTTTTGTTTTTCTGTTTGTCTTTTTCTGTTAATCATGGCGTTGACAGTCATGGCGTTGACAGTTTATTTTATACATGAAAATTATAGCATGTGAATGTGTGGTTTTCCTTACGTTTAACATATGAATTTCACAATTCAGCATGTTTAAATCGAATTTTCATTTATTAAAGGATAATTTACGATTAATGGATCTTTGTTATCTAAATAAATGATTTTAAAAATAACATCTACAAATAAAGGTGTATACAGTCAAATCTCGTTCACCTGAACTTCATGTATATGCTCATTATTCACTTGAAATGAATGTTTTCATGGAATATAATCACCGTATATCAATTGATCAAAATCTACACATGCTTCATGTACACTCTTTTATTATTTGAGCAGTTATGGAGATAAGGATCATTCAGTTGGTTGTTGCAGAACAACTGGATATAACATAGAACATTAAATTAAAGATTTAGTTGTACATAATTTTATACGTACTTGTTTGACATAAAGATTTGTATGTGTTGTTACATATCTGTGATGCAAATTTGGTATATTGGAAAAAGATGCAGTTTTGATAAGATCCACAAGATTCATCGTAACCTTCTAAGCAGTTTGGTTCGGTTGTCCTCTTATAAGGAAATATGGTATCATTTATAGACCACAAGCTTCCATCTACCCACTGAAACTGTTGAAGAGTTGACACCCATGAAGTACCTATCCAATGGTACTCACTAAAAGGTAACAAAAACAAAACTTGTTATAAATCATCATTCCAAGCAAATTGTTGATTACATTTTAAATCAGATTAAACAAAATGCATATCGAATTTTCAATTTTTCTTTTTGTTCATGATTGTGTTAGTCTTGTGCTTCTTTTAAATTATGTAAAGAATGTTTGTAAAAAATGATTTGAATACGAAAATTAATTATTAACATTATGTTCATATCATCCAGCTTTTTATTATTTGATTTGTCGAACGAAATATTTACCTGCTGGATATATTACTGAGTTCTGAAAAGCTTTTGTAAGTTGCCAATTCCATTCCGTTTGCTTCACATGATTTCTTTGCGTTATCCCAGGTCATCATTGTCTCTTGGACTTCAACGCATTCTGAGAGGAAAAGATTTCGGATAGAGAACGCGATACACACTTCACAGATCTACACATAAATACTTTCATTTTGAATATATTCTTTTAAGGATAACAAATATTTTATTAAATCATTTCCTGATATATAGATTCCTATGTAGACCAGGACGCATACTTAGGGACCCCTGCTTTATTACAGCCTCACTTGACCAGGGGAAAATCAAATGAGTTTATACATATTTTTGCATACATATATTTAATTAACCAATGCAATTGGTTTTAACCGATAAGCATCACTGTATAATACATACCTACTATCGTATATCCAGTTCACTGAACAAAAAATGTGTTGATTTAAACTTGTTAAACTATATATTTGACATGTTTGATTGAGAAAAGAAGTGAGTGTGAATTGGAAAGTATTGATGCGATTGAACAAAAATTGAAACTATTCTGTAATATACATATATATTATAAAAAGGATAAAGTACTTGTGGTGAGAACTTATGTATTACGAAGCATGCATGATATATGTTTTAAATTTACTAATATACATAAAAAGCACAGACATATATTCAAATCTTAATTACAATAAAATATTGGTTTTCGTTTTGTAAAATTACCATATTGTTCACTACTTTTTTTTTAAGATACAATAAGAATATTATGTATGTTATCGAACACACCTTTCGTCTAGAGCAGTAGAACTACATACATCTTCCTATATTTTTTCGATAAAGAGTTTCATTTTCGATCTACATATATACTTTATATCCGAGCGTTGCAATAGGAGTTTTAATTCGTTTTTCATGTACCAACGCCTGTATAGACTGCATATTCGGTTTCATGTTATAGAATTTTAATTTATTACGTATTTTACAAATAGCCCATTTAAAATTAAGTAGTACTGCATTTACAATGGTATTATTCGATTTTTCTGTACAAATTCCTAATAACATATTTATTCCAACAAGTGCCTCGTTATTTATTAGGTTACAAAGATGTTAATTAGGAACAAACATTTCTATTAATGGTTTAACATTGTTACATTGATAAAATAAATGCTCAAGCGTTTTAATATTATCGTTTTATCACATAAGTGACATTTTCCATTTGACATATGCATTATTTGCAGTCGGTTTTTGGTATTTATAATCCTGTGTACACATTTCCATTAAAATTCGTAAACTTTTCTGTTAATATCCATTTTACTGAGGTTTAGCCACATTTTTTCCCAATTTATATACTCGCTATACAAATTTTCCCATTTGTTTTTACATTTAAGGGTATCAGGTATGTATATGTTTAATTAAAGATATTTTAATGATTTTATTACCTGGATTTTGAGATTCAAGGGTTACATAAATGTTGATTTTGTGACTTTTTACAGAGCGTTGATCATCGTTAGTTTTAAAATTGCAGATTTGTGGTATTGAACTTCTTATTCGTGATGATTCCGAAATACAATCACGTTTATCTATTAATTGTCGATATATTTCATTGCACGATTTAAAATCTTTTGTTTTATCGTCCCATATGTCACCAATAGTTTTTATGTGACTTTTTGACAAAGAAGAATAAGCTAAAGATTTGCCTTGAAATAAAATACTTGAGTGGCCATGTAATCGCTGTTTCTTTACTTCCATTTCGTTGAATATAACCTGTGTAATCTTTGTCAAGTTCCATATGTGGGATATGTCGTGTTGCTGATATCGGTACAAATTCGACGATATGTCTGATTCGCTGAATTCACATAAGATCCTAGATAACAGGCTTAGAGTTAAGTGTTTCAACTATATAATACTCATCAGTAGCGATCGAATTAAATCAATAAACATTCGGACATTGTTTCATTTTTTTAGATTTCTTAAAACTGTAATGGCATATGTTTAATTAAAGATATTCATACATTGTATACCAGACATATTGATCCTGTTTGGATATGAAAAATGCTACATTCTGATTTCGGTAAACATGGCGAAAGCTTTGTGGATCTACCAAACAACATCCTACATATTTTCATCAGACATTTGTTTGACAGAATCTCAGATGCTCAAAACAGCAAAAAAAAACAAAACAAAAAAACAACAAAAAAACAACAAAAAATAACCCCAACGAAATAGTCTATTTGAGATATTGCATTGATAATTTGTTATCTAGCCATAGATTTGCCAAAAGTTATATTTTGCATAAAAAGATGCTGGAATAGGAACAAAACACATATCAAAACAAGCGTTATAATAAGATGAACAGATATAAATATGGCAGTTTTAGATATACTATCCCTTCCCAGAACCATAGGGCTAGAACAAATCTCTTCAAAGTATGTGTAAGGCTACATACAAAAATTTTCGCAATCAACACACTCTTTTCCTTTAGCATTGTTTTTCCAAGTAATGCCACACATCTATAATTTCTGCACAAGGCAGACTTTATAAATTAAATAAATTGCAGCCCATGAATCTGTATGAAACTTGAAAAGATCAACAAGATAACTTGGGAAAATTGAAGATAACAGAAAGTTACAAAAGACAACATTAAGATAATGACGATAGGATCCAATTTCGGTAAAAACATAAAAAAAAAAAAAATGAAAAAAATATAACGATAGAAAATTGTCAGTAAATACAACATACTTACCTAATATCATGATAATCCCGGTCGAAAATATAAAAATATTGTTTATGGTTAACATGTCATCAGCTGGTAGAGAACAGGCTGAACCGAAACTTTTTGGAGGAATACACAATGTTGTTATATTTGTATATATATATATAGAGAGACAGAGAGGTGAATGTTGTTATTAGGGATTGCATAACAAAGCAAGGGGAATATATTCGTTATCTGAATAACTAACTATCAAATTATCGATTCATACACAATAAGAATGTATAGTTATATAACCTCCATTTTTTAATGTCAATATTAAGTTGTTAAACGTTTGGTTAACCCTTTGGACACAAAACAAATTATATTGAAAATTTGAAAAATTGGACAAATCAAACTTTAAAAGCTTTTAGTTCATACATTTCAGATAAAAGGGGTCATACCTTGGACTCAATTTACTTTGAGCAAAATGATGAGGAAAACTGCCTCTTTAACTTTTTAAAAATACAAAATAATTGATTTCAATGTTTTATTTAACACAATGTGTTTAGAATATAAACTTCAAAATGATAATAACAGGATGAAAGTCCAAAACAATGTAAATAAAACAGTAGAATTCATAACATTGATGACTAAATGCGGTTCGTTGCGATGCATTATCACGATAAGTGCAATCATTTCTGATGAGGATTTTTTTCAGTTGCAATGAATTTTCATTGTTGTTTCATATGATGATTCGACATGCGACAACTATAAATGGCCTATTAATGACTTTAATATTGATGATATTTACAATTTGAAATGTAAGTTAGTCGTAGATGCTTACTTAGATATACACCGGTATAACCAACGTATTGTTTATTTTGGACATTGTGCGTTGTGAACCGTTCGTCGATTTTTTTTCCCGTACGATCTGTAAGTTTGCGGTATAGTTCTGAAACGTTCTTTAATAAAATATTGAGAAAAAATTTGATTTTTGTAATGAAATACCTGTCTTTTATTTTCTTTTGGCAAGCAATTGCAACTACTCAAACTATTTGATATTATAACATTTCCAGTTAAAGATTAAAACAACATGAATTTTGTATTTGTTTGACGTGAAACAGAACTTACTAGACCAAGAATAGCCCAACCATCGCGCCTGATTGCAATCAAGTTCCTTAGAAATCCAGTATTTTGATCCTGATGTCAAAGGGCAAACTAACACGAACGTCGGGGTGACATGCGTCACATCGTCTCAAAGTGATACACATTCATATCATATGCATATTCAAATATTTTTGGTGAGATAGCTTTTAGGGTGTCCTGAATCCGAAAATATACTGGAGTAGAACATCCATGAATATACATGATAACGTATCTTTATGGCGAATTTTCCTTGTAAAGTTTTAGTACTCGCTTGAAAAATCTTTTAAAAATTTGTCACGCCGTTTCATACATATTTTCACCATATTGGAAGGCTTTCGCACAACAACAGAACAAGAATTTACAACAAATTAAGAGAGCAAACATACTACAAAGAGAAAGGATCGTACAGCGACGAAAGTTTTAGGTTCACAATAGAATAACACAACGGGTTTCTTATTCGGATTATGTATATCAAACAACAATAAATCACGAAATACACAGTCTTATTTAGTGTAAGAACCAACTAACTATGATCTATTTGTAGTTTAATCAAGTTTGAGTTACACAGAATGTTTGTTTGCGATGTTTAGAATAATTATCAAAGGTATGAGTAATTCACAGACCTGTATATTTCAAATAATTACAGAGTTGTCATGTAATATAAAAATATACAATGTTGTGAAGAGCAAAAACCTTTTTTTTAACAGTGCGTAACATTAATGTGCGTCAAGAAGTCTTTGGTACAAATATTTGGACGGTCTATCTTCCAACCTCGCTAAGCGTTTCAGCAATTAGCGTCTGGAATAAACTGTATTTCATATGGCCTTGTAGTATTCTTACAATTATGTATATATAAACAAGAAGATGTGGTATGATTGCAAATGATACAACTCTCCACAAGAGACAAAAAATGACACAGAAATTAACAACTGTAGGTCAACTTACGGCCTTTAACAATGAGCAAAGCCCAAACCGCAGAGTCAGCTATTAAAGGCCCCGACATGACCATGTAAACCAATTCAAACGAGAAAACTCACAAAATAGTGAAATAAAGTATTTTGTTCGCTCTTTTTTTTTTTTTTTTTTTATCTAAGATGCATCTTTTATATCTATGCTCCTAATGCTTGTAGATTAAAGGTTTGGTTTGCTTGCTTAAAATTAATAACACTATTGAATCAAACATTTATACAATCAAAGCAAGCAAGCTAACCACACCTTTAATCTTCAAGCTGTAGGAAAATAGCTATAATGACGTTTTATTAGTTTGGGATATCAATTTATATCAAAAATGAAAACTTTCCTTTTAAGGTGATTTAAATTGGCTTAACTGTCCAAGATATATTTATTCAATAATGGCGTGTCATAGAAAAGAATACAATTTATCTTACATATTGATATAGATAAATTATTAGAGAAAATATTAACCATAAATGCTAGTTTTACGGGATTTATTGTTATGATATCACATGCACCTCAGACTTTCACTCACAAAGTATGCATAATTAATCAGTTTTTTTTACTTCATACAATTTGTTACAATGTCGACTGAATTAAGACTTTATATGATGAAAATTGATTAATTTCCTTATGTGAAAATGCATTGCATATATACGATAGAAATAAATTGTAAAAAAAATGAAAGTCCAGTATCATTCTTCGACAGTAAACATTAAGTAAGCTTAACAACAAAACATGTCTCAAGCTATGCAACATTAATAATTATTTTGAAAGGTTCATTTTTCTGCAAATGAACCTTAACTGTTGCTTTTAGATCTCTTGTCAGCTCTATTGGTGAACAATTCTTAATATTTATCTATTTGCGTATCAATTTTGCACCAAGATAGCTGTAGACGCGATGAAAACCCGTTCGCATTTTTTACCTAATATTTACCTAATTCATTTGTTTGCATTATTATAACCTTGGAACAAAAAATCTAACAATGCATATGTTCTTGTTATAACGATGCAGCATGTTCCTGATGTTTAAAACCTATAGTGAAATATTTCTTTTATCGGAATCCCTTGACTTGTAATTTATGTGGTGTTTCAACAGTCGTCGAAATTTACGTTTGCATTAACAGTCGTGGCTGCAAAATTATACATCCCGAATAGCAAAACTGACCTATCCCTGATAAGATATAGACGAAAATAAAATATCTTGTTCTAAAAACTAAAAATAGTTTTTGATAAAACAGGGAAAGTGCCATTATATCAAATTTTCCAGAGGAAGTAACCCTCTCAGAAGACGTTTTGTGGATTTGTAACATAATCGTACAGGCGTGTATTTTTCTGTTATCAAATTGATGTCTCACCACTACTTTTGTATAGCGATATAAATTTCTTTTTTTCTGGTAACAGTGCCAAAATCTTAACTTTTTGCTGAAAACACTTCTATGTACATAACATACATAATTGAAATAGAGGTTGGCAATATTTCAACACAACGGAGTAAGTAAAAAAGACCCACTCTGAAATATACTCCAAAAACAACTTCTTGCAGAAATGATACTATTAGCTTGTATATTGTGAGGTAGTTTGTCGTAATAGACAAGCAAAATAAAATTGAGAATGGAATGGGGAATGTGTCCAAATAGCTGAAAACAATCTAAAGTCGTCAATAGGTTTTCAACACATCGAGAAAGACATGCACCTGGAGGCGGATTGCAGCTGGCCCCTAAACTAAAATATGTATACTTCTTTAATTAGTGTATGTCAACTCTGGAGGTCAATAGATTTCTCACCTCTTCTTAGAATCGTAGATGGGTGAGGTTTGTATGCAATAAACAACTTCAATCTAAGATAATTCTATTAGTATGTATATTATGGGGTAAACGTTTATAACAAATAATCGCTATAGCCAAGAACAAGACTTGTTCTCTAATTATTGTGTGTCAACTCTGAGTGTAAACGGCTTTCTAATCTATTTTGTAAATCTTAGACTGGTGAGGATCATTTCTTATCAAGAACACGAATTGCTCTCTTTAAAAAAATACATGAACATAAGACAGCTGACTGACAACAAAAGATTGTTGCTAATTTTTGTTTGCTTTTGAATTGAAACAAAATGTGTACATTCCTGCACAAGTCAGTTGAAAGCAATGTTGAACAGTTGTGAATAATGTATAACTGTATACAGCTACTATTTAAATATACATTATAAAGCTCGAATATGTAATTCATTACTTGGGATTGTACATCATTTTTTCATAATCCCATTGCAATTCCCAGTTTCTATAAACCAGATGTAAAATGCAAATTGCACAAATCAATCGCAATATAAAAAAGCACTCAGTTGGCTTGATAATCTGGATGAATTCATATTCTCAACTCGTTATTACAGTTGTCTTTACTAATGGTAGATGTTGTTTAGATAAATTTAAAATCCATTTTCATGTGAAATGAATTTCAATAAACTATTCCCAGGTTTATATATACTACACACAGAACGCGTAGAGGGACCATCTCAAAGAATGAAATACATAATTGTGTAATCATTATTCTTGATATTTAATAAAAATTCACAGTATTAAAAACATCGATATATTTGTCAAAAGGAAAATAGGTTCTAACATATAAATCAGATAAGAACTTTAATATTTCATATTTAGGTGACTTATAAACCCATTGGGTCGGGTATATATGCATAAATTATGTTAAACTGATGAACATGCAGGGTGGAAATAATTTAAAACTTTTGATAGACAGGCTTCATAAATATATATGATTTTGATAAAAGTCGAGAGATTTTGTGTGCCACATGTAGAAAATTAGGATATATTGCCTTGGTCATAGACATGTAGCTTATAAATAACCAATCTGTTTTTGTAAGAATTTTCAATCAAGATTCCATATGTTTTTTTTTCAAGACCTCAGACACATACAGATGTATTACAAACATGAGATAATTCATAGCGAGACAGGACAGACGAAACACAAATACAAAGTATATTATAGAAGACAATTGATATAATTAGTTTAGAAGTATTTCATAATTTTCTCCACAAAAATTAATAATTTCTTTTGATCTTGTACGTTACATAAATATAACTAACCAGTAAATTTGTCTTGTTTTGATTCATTACTTAATTATTTGGTATAAATTTGGTCTGAGCAGAACTATAAGCATTTTTACATATTAACAATAGATGAAACTCATCCCCTATTCCCTTATTTCATAATCTGCATCTGTACTATTTTCTCTCGCAATCCCTGCCAATCTCCCCGTCTTCATAGGTAACTTCCAATTCGTGCATCGAAGTTTTGAAATAAAATATCTGTCCCTATAGTTAACAAACGTAATAAATATGGTTCAAAACGAAACTCAAGTTTAAATAAAGAATTGTATTCCCTCTGGATGCAGTATGTATCTGTGAGAATTAATTTTGATAATACTGATCTGTTAAGCGCTGTTTAATCATACTCCTTAAGCAATCACTATTTACAACCAATTGATCGTTCTATATAAAACTAAGACCTGTGTCATCAAATACAGATTGTACATACGTAATCCATTCAAATTTGGTAGGATAATTTCCATGCAATTTAATCAGTTCTGCACCAAAATGATGTCATTAAAATAAGCTTTATAGAGATATCCAAAGGAACCCGACGAAATTCCCCTTAAAATTTGTATACTAATCCGAACATCAAGAATATTTTTTTGTAGAACTGCAAATACATTTTCTCAATATTCTGTTAATTTTCAAACCCCCAAACCTCTGATGAATATAATAATATAGGTGCGAAAACAGAATCGAACAGTTGTAACTGAATATCAGTATATAGGTAATGATATATGTTTTATCTTCCTGCAAAAATTGCTTTTTGTGCTTGATCAGAAATCCCTTTTCTAGCAGCACAAAAAATACCGTTGTATTACAAAGGTATTCAAAAATAATTGCAAAAAAGTCTATGAATTCGTCGAATTTCATGGACATTGAAAGAACAGGGGGGTCTCACCGTCATTTAAGCGGTCTCAGGTAGGTTTTCACTATAGATATTATTTTTTGGGGCCCTCCATCTATATTTCTATTTCTATTTTCAAATTTTTCTAGAGTGATCGTTTTAAAAAAAAAAATATTAGGTATAAAATAACAGCTATGATGTCGTTTTATTGATAAAAATCTTTATTACGTAAGGACAAATATGCAATCTGCATACAGCATTGCTAAGGGTTTATGTTCGAGGACAACCAGAGTTTAAGACCACTTGAAGCGGTCATAAAACGATTTGCTACGTATCTTTTCACTCCTTTCAACTATGAAAATCATGCTTTTAATGTTATCAAGTTTCACATCCATAAACTTCCTTCACAGTTTTTTTGTAATCTAAATCGTTTACATCATTTTCCACAAAAAAGTTTTTCTTAATTATTCAAAAACGCCGAAAACAAAAACGGTGATAAATAGACACCTTGCCTAACAACAACGCCACAATTGAAGAAAATTGCTTTTTGGTTACCAAATTGAATATATACTTTAATTTTGATACTAGTACCCAATAATATAGCTGTAAAAATTGTCCCAGTAATGTGAGCATTTTGTAACTTTTGCCATAACCCTGTTCTCCAAACAGTGTCAAATGCTCGCTTGAAATCCTAAAACTTGCCCATCGAAAAAAAATTGGACAAAATTGAATGCAACACAAAAATATTAGCAGTAGTTGAAAACATTTTCTAGATCCAGCCTGAGATTATTCAACTTCATCTGAGAATCTATTTAATCTCTCATTCATTATTGATGAAAAAGTCTTTCCTAAGCAAGAGTTTAATGTTACACCTCTATTATTTGCAGGGTCTTCTTTGGAACCCCTATTCTTAAAAATAGTAATATTTATACCTAGAGACCATAACTCTGGAATTATGCCAGATGTCTAATATTAAATTATAAAGTTTAACATACATAGGCATAAGTTCGTATACAGTACTTTTTAATTATTTTGTCACATCCACCAGCCTTATCATTTTTACACTATTTAAATATCGTCTTTGGTTACAGCACTATTCAATACATTATGCAATTCATCTTGTAATTTATGTACATTGAAATTAACCTTTGGTTTCTCAGTATGTGAGTCATATTTATTCATATCTTTAAAAAGTCATAGAGAGCTTCAATAGAAATTTCAGGATCTACGCCATTTTTTACCTGACCCAATACTATTTTCAAAACGTTTTACTATCTAAGTTTTTGATCTGACGTAACTTATTGCCAATATTTCTTTGGTACAGTTCATATACTTTTCTATAATATCTAGCGCTGAAATAAAGGTTTGCGATGTAGATGTTTACTCCGACGTAGAAAAATTTCAGTTTTGAAACGTAACTTTAGCGATCCCTTCAAAAAACAACAATTTATAAATTTCATGCATCCGGAACGGTTTTCATGATTTAACTTTTTACCAGGAACGTTCAAAGCTTAAGAATGTATTTCAAAGGAGATCAGTCAGATCTAAAAGCTGTATATGACCAATAAAAGACATACGCATTCCCCACATTCAGAATGTGCCCGTCCAAAGTCAGGAAGTATACAGTTCAGGGGTTGTCGTTACACCAAGTCTGTTATTTTGTTTTTTTTTTGGTTAATTGTTTTGTTATGAATACAGCTTTAGTTTTTTCTTCAATTTAATTGTTTCATATTTTTCATGTCGGGGCCTTTTAAAACCGACTTTACGGTTTGTGATATTTTTATTATAGAAGGTCCTGCAGTTGTCTATAGTTGCTTACAATCACATTTGAACTTTGGTGTATAATTATCTCAATGGCAGCCATAACCACTTGTCGTCATTTTTGTACATAACAATAATAGTTAAATCCTTCTAAGGTCAACTTTGCCTGAGCGAACTGAAACCGTCGTTTCTTTTTAATAATTTTCGAAAGTAAAAACCTGAAATATTTTGTTCCTGGCATACATTCCTGTGAACAGACTAAGTTATCAACAGCCCTTGCAGTAACTAAACATATTTATATGTTGATACTATAATTGGAAATTGATGGACTATATACTAAATATTGGATAATTGGACAATTCAAGGTACGTTTATAGCATTTGATTATGTTACTGTCTTCACTAGGTGACATGTTTATGGCCTAATTAACACCTTTGATGATCTTTAATCTGTTGATAACTTTATCACGGGTTAATTAGTGTTATCACTACGATTTACACGGGTCAATGTTTACTTTGCAATTTCCTTCAATCCAGACTATTTGTACCTTCGTTTCTAAAGGCTTTAATTTTTCTATTTTTTTTTTAGAAAACTAAAATCCACGAATTTAAAAACCCACGAAAATGTAAATATTGCTCAAACCACGAAAATTGACACCATGAATGAAAGCACTTTCACAGTATATTGTGAGTCTTTGAAATATGAAGGTATATAAATGTTCTGTTAGATATTTTGATGCTAATGGTTTTTCTCGATTAACAGCTGGCAATGTACATCATGTTTGTAAATCCAGAGTACAAAGTACAGCAAGAAAACAGCTTTTATTTTCGCCTCATGATCTCTGTTGTATAGCTGTCTCGTTAGCATTGATACATCTCCTCATTTTTAGATTCTAGGATAAGTATCAATCCATTATTTAAACAGTTATTGACATACACAAAAAGCAACACTGATAAATTTTCATCGTAAGATATCTAATTGACTGTTATCAAAAACTTTTTTCTGTAGTATGCCTAAAAAAAAAATAAAATCAATAATAAAAGTAAATTGGTCAGTAGGATTTTTATATTTTTTCTTACGCACATATCTTACCTTTTTGTTGGGAAAAAGAAACTATCATTTAGTCTTTACAAAAAGTGATCGATCTATAAAAACATAAAAGTTAAACAATCAAAATGAGACACGGTGACACCTCTTAAATATAGTTCATTCATTTTATACCTTTGAAGCTAAACAGTAACACTTGATTTATTGGTTTTAACGCATTGTGTGTGTGTTTGGTTAAAAAAAAAGAAACATTTCAAACGTACGTTTGAAGCAAATATCCGGAGTTTTAAACATTCACAGCATCAACTGTATAATTCCGGAAGTCAGTTAAAATAATGAAAGTTAACAATTGTTGGTCTTTTATGTGAAAATTTTCGTAGCGTTTTTACTAGACGAATACCAATTGTTTTATTGTTTAATGAATAACGTGTAAACAATTTTATCATGCATTATCTTTTCCTTACAAATTGTTGAATGTAATTCTTTGTAAAAGTAGACAATGCAACAAACAATTTTGATTAATAACAACAATTTGTTTGAAATTTTTAACAATCTAACATGTGTTTCAATATTAATCAAAACATTTAAAAGTCAATATTTGTTTTAAATTCAATCAAACATCATGTACAATGTTAAACTTACAATGACAGTTTTCACATGATATAAAGCTTTAAAAAAACAACACATTCATATTTTGAGTTCATTCTGCTATGCGTATACATTGTTATATCGACATAAAGGTTTGTCAGCTGTTTAATTTTACTTTTACACACCGGCATACTTTTGAGTATATAGTGTTATATGACATTAGTCCATACATAACTGTTTGAAGCTATACTTTCTGTTGTCTAATTTCATACATTAAGAGGTAGCGTTTTTTCACAACATGATGACAATGGTAAAAAAGCTGAGTCCAGTATCATAAAGCAATCTTATGATCATCTCACATGCTAAGATTGTATCTTGAAGTAATCTTAGAATCATTAAAATCACTTAAATTCATGATGTACTCTCAACCCTAAGAGTACTCTTTATCCTTCTCGGAACGCTCTCTTAGTTGTATTCTTAACGACTGGGTATGTCAAACGTCAATAATTAACTTTAGATCGTCTTTAATTACTCTTTGCGAGTTTTAAGCGCATCACTATTCCTTTTTTTACTGAAAACGTTTTATTGAGAAATTTCTATGAGTGGTTAGGGCCACCCCTATCTCTCTCTCTTAATGGATAACATTGTGCTTTCAATGATCTTGCCTGTGCGTTCAAAAGCAAAATTTGATATCCCTGAGGATCATCAGAGATCGAAGAAATCCAATACATTCCCAAAACGACAGTATGTCGCCGTGATTACAAAATCAATCGTAAAATTTCCCCAGTACAGTAACCGCATTTTTGCTGTTTGAATAACTACCAACATTGTTTCCGATTCATCTTTGTCAAAGTTGGCTTTTCTTATAATAATAAGATGTGGTATGATAGAAAGGGGGTGTTAGCACTACTAGGCAATCGTACGGCCTTCAGCAATGACAAAAATCCATACCATAAAGTTGGCTCGAGTTAATCGAGAAATATTTTTTTAAAGGCGCTGACATGAACAATTTGAAGTGAGAAAACCCATCTAAAACAAAACAGTTTACGAAAAACAGACATGACGGACATGAAGCAACATCAACCACTAAACACCAGACTCCTAACGCGGGACAGGCACATACATAATGAGGGGAGGTTAAACATGTTTGAGAGCGTCCAACCGTCCCATAACCTTGGACAATGGAGTTACTTCACAACTCTGAAAATCAGTTGAAAAAGGCGTAACTCATCAAATCGACACAAGGCAGGGGAAAAAACACCTTACAAATACACAATCAAGACGCTATATTCAAAAATGTTATTGACGCCAATGGCTTGAAAATAGTATTTGGAATATTCAAAATTAAATTTAAATATTTTCCTTTGATATCTAAAGTCCGAAGACTCAATAGACCTTCAAACGTTCCTTCCCAATTCGATTCCATGATAAATCTAGTTTGGTTAAAACTGTCATATTAAAATCAAGTGAAAGGGTATGTACAGTTGCTTGGAAACGAGGGATGTTGTTAACAGTGATGTTTTTTTTTGTGAAAACAAGATATTTCAAGTTTTTAAAAAGAACATTCTCTTCGCTGATCAAAGAGGCATACATTCCTTGGAAGTAAATTTAATAATATAATTGATACGCAGCATATAAAATAGAACATGTAAAAAAAAAACAGTGAATATATTTGGTATCTTCTTCGTGGCCATTTTAACAGCTCTGAAATTTAATAAAATATATATTATTATAATTGAATAATGATTAACGTCATAAAAAAATCCAAAAATCTGAATATCTATTATAAAAATAATGGATTGAAAAGAAAAGTTATAATACAGGTTTCGATTTCAATTGCTGTGGATAGAAAAAGTCTGAATTTAATCATGGAAATCCTAGTGAAACCATACTTTATGCAAGCAATTGATTATATTGGAAAATAACAGATCCTTCCGTCTCTCGACGAGTGCCACATGTACAACCTCACCTAAGATAATTCCTGGGTTTTTGTTTAATTCATGTTGCTCGATCTGTAGTTATCAATTTTGTGTGTTGTTGACTTTTTGTGAATTAATCGTCGTTTTTATTTTTTGTTAAAGTGTTGTCACTTTTTCTATGAATTTTAAGATTGAATAACCCTTTATTTTTTTTTCCTGAGACCAAAATGTTTGTAGACCATTCCATGATACAATTATGATTCACATGTATTGGCTATAAACTATATACATGTATCGACGTCCGTTTAAAGAAAAGAGATTTCACAAAAAAAAAGAAGATGCGAGTTCTTTTTTTTACCTTACTACGGGAATTTTCTTATTTAATATTTTCGTCCACCATAATATGTGCGCATGTATATGAAAGTAGCATCGACCACAATAAAAACATTATAAAATGAGTATTTTGAAACGTATACTACCATTCAAAGACCTCCCTCCGAATTTTTGAAAAATGTAAAACAAAGCGCTATCTTTTTATCTTGATTTTCAAAATGCATAATTATGTGAAACGTGATGAATATATCCTGTATTTATTCACTTTTAAATAGCCTTTGATTAATATTTCCTCATTCCAATGTATTGATTGCACATTTTCCTGTATTCCTTTTCGCTCTCATGCGACCAAAAACAACGCACAAGGAAATTACTTGCATTCACTGTCAAATGTGTGTTATAAAACTTATTATCAGGTTCTCGGTGTACATTTATTGCAATTCAAATTTCACATTGCAATCTTAAAACATATTTACACACAATAAATAATAGTACGTCGATCTTCCGCTATTTCCGATTGTCAATATCACAAAATATTTGGTTTTTTATTATGCAAATTTAAAACAGGAAAGAAAAGGTAAAAAAATGTGAAGTGTTTTATTTAAACACACATTTATCTTACTTTACAGAATACATTATATTTTATGTTTGAACATACTTTTTTTTAACTTAGCGGTATGAGGAGAGATAACTAATATAATACATATTAATGACTAAACTTGTAATTTACCAAGTATATTGTTGCAAAACAAAGACCATGACACCACTGACTCTTTTTCCCTAACAGCACATTAAAAGACAAATTTACTACCAGGAATTGCTTTCGATTAATCTATTTTTGACAGCTGTAATCTACTATTGTTTTTTCGAAGCGCGATCTAAGCACATCTGTTTATCAGTAGGTTAAAACAAAAGCTCAGTGTCCCAATTTATTTGTTGTTGTTGTTGTTGAAGATACTTGTACCATGTTAGAAATAAAGTTGTGGCAGAGTGTAAACGATTATACAATTTATAGCTGCCATCTATCTTAAAGATCTATCTTAATTAATTTGAAAACAAGTTTATGAAGGAAATAACGTACGTTATTTATACATTTATTTTTATTTTAGATAAGCATCATAATTTGAAAAATAATCAGTGATTGATAATATGTGATTAACAGAGTTAATATTAAAATATAAGGCTGTTAAAACAGATAGCAGTTCTAAACATGCTAAATATTCAGTGTCTCTCACTTGTATCAACATAATTAAACATTATATTTTTGGCTAAATGCCACCTTTGAAGGACAAAACAGCAAAACTAGTTTACTTGCATTTTTAATTTTGTTGATGTTTCTTTGAATCTTGTCCTGCTGATCATTGTTCCGCCTTAAAGTTTCCATCTTTTCTTTGCGTTTTCAAAGCCAAAAACAATGGTGGATAATTTAGTCTTCGATGCATATAAAAAGAAGATGTGTTTAATTGCCAATGAGACAACTATCCACAAAAGACCAAAATGACACAGACATTAACAACTATAGGTCAACGTACGGCCTTCAACAATGAGCAAAGCCCATACCGCATAGTCAGCTATAAAAGGCCCCGATTAGACAATGTAAAACATTTCAAACGAGAAAACTAACGGACTTATTTATATAAAAAAAATGAACGAAAAACAAATATGTGACACATAAACAAACTACAACCACTGAATTACAGGCTCCTGACTTGGGACAGACACATACATAAATAATGTGGCGGGGTTAAACATGTTAGCGGGATTCCAACCCTCCCCTAACCTGGGACATGCTTTTTTATTAGTTGTAAGTGACTTTGCACAAGCTGTCAGTAATTGCGAGTACTCTCAGATATGTACTCAGTATCTTTTTGTTGTTTGGATATACAAGTACCCTGCCACGTCCACTCTGTGTTGTTGATAGATGTATTTCTATATGTATCCATCTGATGAGTAAATCCTTTTCCAACTGATTTTTATAGTGCGTTCTTTTGTTGAAATGTTACACCACTGTACCAGGTTAGAAGAAGGGTTGGGATTTCGTTTACATGTTTTTTTTGTGGTTTTTGTTTGTTGATGTGTTACATATTTGTTTTTGTTATTTCTTGTTACAAATTAGGCTGTTAGTTTTCACGTTTGAATTGTTTTACATAGTCAGCATCTTATAGCTGACTATTAGGTATGGGCTTTGCTCATTGTTGAAGGCCGTAAGGTGACCAAGATTTGTTTCTTTCTGTGTCATGTGGCCTCTTGTGTTGTGGAGAGTTGTCTCATTGGAAAGCATTCCACATCTTATTCTTTTTTTTCTTTTTTTTTATTTATATAAACACGATTTGTTTTTCTATAACAATCAATAATGTGCAATAACTTTAATACGAATTAATTGGTGATTTTGGCCGTTTAAATTTTTTGGTAGGTCTTGCATGCTGATAATCAAGATAATGTTGCTGTTTTTAGTATAATTTGCTATAGATTATAGTTTTCAAGATAATATTGCAAAAGATGAATTATGGGGGGGGGGGGTCATTAAAGGGCAATAGGTTTATAACGGAGTCGACTGTCCAATTAGATAATGATTACTTATTTGTAGATAATTTCTTGCTGATACATTTTACAATCTAAAGTTTTAATCCACCTTATGTCCAGGTGTGCCAAAAAAGAGTTAACAATAATTTCCAGTATGAAAATTAGTAGATAAAGTATGAATATGAATATGATAACTAATCTTGTCTGTTCTGTGTGAGACAATGCTGCGTGTTGAAGACCGTGCTTTTACAAATTGCGACTTGGATGTAGAGTTTTCTGATTGACACTCATACCACATCTTCAAAATGAAATATCCAGTAAAAAAAGATAGGCGATAGGCGACATTAAGATACCAAAGCGATATTTAGATTTATAAGTCAAAAACCAACTTTAAATATCATGGTGAAAATAAATCACTAAAAGATAAATAGTACATGAAGTATACAAAAAACAACAAAGATAACTAAAAACTGACCAATACGCACATGAAATGCAATCTCTGGAATACCATATCAATTTGGCGATATAAGTCCATATACAGGTGATGCGGGAATATGGCTAAATAGCAATTGGGTAACTGCAATGATTTCATTTATCGTATAGTTCGGATTTTAATCGCCTGTCAATGTCAATTTCTAGATGTACGGCTGTATTCGACAGACTTAACTATATCAATTGTATCCTTTAATTCATGTACAATAATTCACTAATTTTCATTTTTATGATGACATAAATATATGAAGTAATGCATAGCTAAAGTATTCTGTCAACACTATATCTTGCATGTGAGATTTATATCATTTCATGGGTTCTATTTCAATTAATAGCATGGTGTGAATTATCGCCTATAATTATGAATTTACAGCACCTGTTGATTTCCCCTTTGATGATGGTGTTTTTTTCTCAATTGTCTTCGATGCAATAATCATAATATAATCATCATAATAATAAGAAATAAAAGATATGGGGTATTCAAACATGACACAAAATCATTACATGCACTCTAACAAACACACACGCAAAGCAAAGGAACAGAGGTTTCATTGATATACTTCATCTCAAAGTCACAGTGATGCCTTTAAAAGTAAGGATTTTTCTTATCCCAGGCATAGATTACCTTAGCCGCATTTGGCAAAACATTTTGGAAATTTGGATCCTCAATGCTCTTCAACTTTGTAATTGTTTGGCTTTATAAATATTTTGATAGGAGCGTTACTGATGAGTCTTATATACACAAAACGCGCGTCTGGCGTACTAAATTATAATCCTGGTACCTTTAATAACTATTTACACCACTAGGTCGATGCCACTGCTGGTGGACGTTTCGTCCCCGAGGGTATTACCAGCCCAGTAGTCAACACATCGGTGTTGACATGAACATCAATAATGTGGTAACTTTATTAATTTCCTGTTTACAAAACTTTTTTCAAAAAAATAAGGATTTTCTTAATCAAGGCATTAATTACCTTAATTTAGACGTATTTGGCAAAACGTTTTGGAAATTTGGATCCTCAATGCTCTTCAACTTTGTAATTGTTTGGCTTTATAAGTATTTTGATATGAGCGTCACTGATGAGTCTTATGTAGACGAAACGCGCGTCTTGCGTACTAAATTATAATCCTGGTATTCGGTGTGAGGGTTTAAAATGAAATATCGCCGCGATATAGCCTTTTTGTGTTAATGCGGCGTAAAGCAACCAACAATCAATCAATTAAAATGAAATATGAAGGATTGGTGAATTTTGAAGAACACATAATGAATTATAATTTTGAATAATACTAACATGTTTGAAAAGATTAAAAAATTGAAGGCATGTATTGCCTCTTTCTCGGGCATTTGGTTTGATTTATGAAAAGTTCTGGTTACGAATATGTTCTACACTGTTGCACAACTATATTATCAGTTAGAAAGAAATTTTTTCGTTTCAGATTACATGAAATGTATGAAATTAACAAATTTGAAGGATCCAATTAAACCCAATATAATTGCTTCTTCACACACTACTGTATTAAATTATTCAAAGTCAGCATTATCAAATAGAATCAGAAACTTTTGTTGCACAAACAAATAAAATTCAACTAGTTTAGAACATATACGAGGTTTTACTTTTTTCCACATGCATAAAATAAATTGTAACTAATATGTCTCACAATCGTAAGTTTAGAATTAGTGAAAATACAATGATGTGCCATTTTGAATTAAGATTCATTAATATAGATGGTTTCCAGTAGAACTTGACTTTGTTCCACACTTTTCAAATTACAAAAAAATATAAAGGTCTCCGCCTTGCAATTGGTTTGCACGTGTAGGTGTAATACCATCAGATCATAGTATGTTTCATCCGGTTGCATATGAAAAAGGGTAAAAACATTCCCTTGAATCTGACAATTGTAGGAAATTGATACTGTATTTAATTGCAGTAAAACATGTCTAGGTTCTAAAAATGTATCTTGGGTGTTTAAAAGCACCATTATTTTATTTTATATTGTGCTATTATAGAATATTTGGAAAATTTGAAGTAACATGATTACTTAAGCTTGTACACAGGTGAAAAAGAGGTGACACTTTGATAGTATAACTTCCAGTGATAGTTATTTTCTTGTCTGCAATGGAATGATATGTGAAATTCGGCTATAGTACTGGATAGGATAAAAACTTACTGATGCCAAGTATTTCTTTATTTGAAACAAAGATAAACTTTTAACAACTTTACAAAGATTAATAGCTATATATATAGGAAAATGAATGTTGATATTTCACCTGTAAAATTGATAAATAAAGATTCTACCACTGCATCGAGTAAACTACGATATTCATCCACTCGGGACAGTTAAATTTTGAAATTTAAAAAGCGAGGCTTGTCCGAGCGTTTTAAATATTTAAAATTTAACTATCGAGAGTGGATAAATATCATATTACACGAGATTTGGTGGTGGAATCTGTTTCCCTTATGATTTTCTAACATTAGGCAGGCATACTTATTCCTTCTTTTCGAATGATCTAAAAAGATGTGTACTTTCTATGTGACGTCATCAGGCATGGTCGCCTTTTTTCATGCCGTCACAAAAAGAAATTCAGAGGAAAGCAAGACAATTCGACGTCATAATCGGATTTTAACCAATGAAGTACTGAGATCAAACGAAACCACGCGTTGATCAAATTTTTGTTATACAATGGATGCAGAAAGAGATAAATTGACGAAGAATTAGAGAACATCCATTATATTTTTGTTGAAAAGCCATTTAATCTACAAAGACAGTATAGTATAAATTGGATTATGTTTAGTCATATAATACAGATAACGTAGCTTCCATCGAAATCTGAACAGTAAACCGGCACAAAGAATAATTAAAGCTGTAATGATCCCGATAGTTACACTTATAATTAAATATGTATGTGTGCTGCACTCCTTTTCAAGTTGTTTAACAATATTATTAACATTTGTCAGATAAACTACGTCATTGTTATCAAACCGACAGGTATATTTATGAATGAATATGAACATATCCACATTCACGTTCATCCACTGTATGAAATACAGGTTTGTGCAGCTACAGTTTAACAAATTGTTTGACAGGTCGATTTTCAACTGTTTAGATAATTTGTGTAATGTATTCAATGACGCTTGTGACGATATTCCACCGATGTTGTTGCGAGATAAATCAAGTTCTGTTAAACTAACTAAATCGGAGAGATCAAAAGTAACATCCGTTAATTTGTTTTGGGTGAGATTAATTTTAAGTGTTTTCAAATGCCCGTGAAAAATTGAGTAGGATAAATCATAAATAAGATTATGAGACATGTCAACTTCTTTGAGTTCAGTCTTTGAAGAGCTAGTATATCTTTCTGATGAAAGGTATGTCCCTAGCGAGTTATTGCTTAAGTTTAATATCGACAAGTAAGGCATTCCGAAAAAAAACTTTCCAAGTTTGTTATTTGAAAAATCGAACACTTTCAATGTAATAGGTAGAATAACATTTGCGTCGCCTTCTGGAGCTTCTACAAAACTATTATTATTTACATAAAGTGTCTCTATTTTCGTATGATTCAAAAACGTATACATTGACATATATTTATATACAAAAGGACAGCAGTTTGTCATTTTAAAAACTTTTAATTCGTCATTGAATACCAAATCTTGCATTACCCTTTGTAGGTTCTCTTTATCAAACAGATTATGAGAAATGTCTAAATATTTCATTTTTTTCCTATTTGGTAATGTTCCAACGTCATAGTTTTGTATCTTACAGTTTTTCATTTCAATATGATCAAGATATTGAAGATAGAGAAATGTTATATTAGTCACAGAAGGCAACAAGCAAAAATTTATTTTCAACCTTTTAAGATGCGTTAAGGATTTATATCTGTTTGAAAATCTAAACAATAACAAGTGGTTTCCTGCATCAACTTCTATAAACTGTAATTTTTGTAGAGGTGTGATGAAAACACTTGGGAAAGTGGCGAAAATGTTATTTTTTCCGAACAACAAATTGCGCGCCACATTCAAGTGTATTAACGACACCAATGGTTTGAAAATATCGTTTGGTATCTCCAAACTGTAATTCAAATAATTTCCTTCAATAGATAATACCTTGAGACGCGATAGACTATTAAATGTTCCTTCTTTTATATACGAAAGTCTATTCCAAGATAAATCCAACTCGGTAAGATTTTCTAAATGATTAAATGTTGTTGGTGGAATTATCATTACTTTATTAAATCTCATAAAAAGTTTGTGTACTTCCGTCGGAAAATGAGGGATGTTTCTGTCAGTTATATTTTTATTATTACAATTCACTGTAGTATCCAAATTATTACATTGACATCGCTGGTCAAACTTACATACATCTTCTAAATGTTCTCCTTTGATAACAACTGGCATGATGCATATGACAAAGGTAATGTATATAGTGAGTATCTTCATTTTGTCAGTTAAACCAGCAAAAATTCTAAAAAAATGAACTCAAATAAAAATTGCTATCTTTTAAAAGTACAAACAAACAATTGATAATTATCATACTAATTTTAACACTGATAATGATAATAACTTAAAACTATATAAAAACAATTATATTTAAAAAAAAAAAAAACCTTGCAGCATGAAGAAATAAGATATATAAGGCGTTCTACCTCATGCCCAACTGGCTTTACCCCTCACATTTTATCCTGTTTTCTAGGTCAAGTGTTGTTTGACTAAAATGATTAAGAAAGTGTACTGAGTAACCATCAACGACTTACACAAAAAAAGGAAGTAAGGAATAACGGGAAATCGCATTCTGTTGCATTGCTTCATCCCAAATTCACAGTGATGTCTTCAGAAATATGAATTAGATAAGTGAACCAAATCTGATCAAGTAACTAGGTGAAAATGCATTCATTTTTAATCAGTTAAGTATGTGATTCTCCTGTCGATAAAATGCATTAGATATTTGGATACACAACTATACAAACATATATATTTGAAACAGTTTAAAATATGCTATAAAATATATATCTAAAACAGTTTACAATATGCTATAAAATATATATTTACCTTTGAAAGACTAATATCAGTCAATGCTAGAACGTTTTTTTTTGTGCTTTTAACAATCGAATCTACGTTTAAATAATCAAAGGTGTGTTTAATTGAATCTGAATGACATCAAATTATTTCAATTTCCCTGTTGAATTTAATTAATTTCCTTGCCAACGCCTTAACGAATAATAAAACAATCGACATTTCTCTGTCAAGTAAGGACTAAATTAAACCATGAGAGCAATTTTAAAACAAATTGTTAGAGCACAATCGTAGGTGCATCCACTCTCAGTGCAAACATTTTGGTATAAAAATATTCACTTCAGGTTCAAATGTCATTTGATCAATTTATAGACAACTTTTGAGTTCGATGCAATGCCGTCAAAACTTTGGTTTTAGTGAACATCATTTAGTGAACATCATTAGTGCGTTCAGGGGCGTCGTCATTTCCGTACCAAGGGTGAGTAAGCGGTTGGAAAACTATAAAACTATATTGCATGAATTATAAGGCAAATTGAATTCTCGTAATTGTCTTTCAGCAATGTTGCCATTAGGGAATTGTGAGGAAGTACCTACAAAACAAATATTGTTTTCTAGTATATCCTGCACAATGACGATTACTAACTGAAAAGCTCTTGATGAAAGTTTTTAGTGCAGGTATACAGGTGATCCCCTCTATCTGGTACTTGACGTCATAAAGGCGCGCATAACTGACTCCACTAATTTACCTGCCGAAAAGTATCTCCCCTTTTTTGAATTTAAAAAGGAGTTCTTAGTTTCTGTTGATACGTTGAACATGGTGAACTAAATATTTAGAAATCAACAAATTTTTTGTAACTGCCAAATTAATAAGAAGGAACTACAACACCTGCTAAAACTTCTTGTCTTAAAATACACTATAAAACAGAAAAAAAGATACTTCCAGACATTGCTAACAAAACCATCAAAAAATGAAATTGACCTCGGGCACATTTTTGGCAGGTTATAAGTCGTTTTTGTTGAGCAAAAATTGAGGACAGGTAAAATATCCATGGAAATAATTATATTTTAAGAATGAGGTTCTTGACATGTTTAGGAATGTTTTTCAGATGTTCAGACTACGTACTGTTTTACTACGATACAGGGCGAACATATTTTGAAAACAAAACTTTTCGAAAAAAAAGATGATTTTAGCTTGAAGATTGCGCACTTTCCATTTCTATGTATCAACTTTCCAAACACGCCTGCATACGAAGTATATATCTCTCAATCGATACGATATTCCCTTGGTTGTGTTTCCTATAATGATTTCATTGCTAGAATGTTACTGGTCACAAGAAAGATATTCAACAAAGAGTTCCAAGTGGTGAAGTTGAAATCATCCCTTCTTACATTTTACGGACGACATAACTAGTTGGTTGACAGTTATAAAATAACCGTTTTAAAAGACGATAAAGGATATGTTCCTTATGTCGTAACTACAATCTCCGGCCCTTTTCACGAATGTGACTTACTTAATCAGACTATTTACCGGGTTTGTAATAAAATGTGCAACTTGACGGGTGCCACATGATGAGCAAGACATGCCTACCTTTCCAGAGCACCGGAGATCACCCCCAATTTTTGGTGGGTTTCGTGTCGTCTTTTGACATCGGACTCGGACTTCTCTTGAACTGAATTTTAATGTGCGTATTGTTATGCGTTTACTTTTCTACATTGGCTAGAGGTACAGGGGAAGGCTTGAGATCTCATAAACATGTTTAACCCCGCCGCAATTTTGCGCCTGTTCCAAGTCAGAAGCCTGTGGCCTTTGTTAGTCTTGTATGATTTTTAATTTTAGTTTCTTGTGTATAATTCGGAGTTTAGTATGACGTCCATTATCACTTTACTAGTATACATATGTTTAGGGGCCAGCTGAATGACACCTACGGGTGCGGGAATTCGCGCTACATTGAAGACCCATTGGTGGCCTTCGGCTGTTGTCTGCTCTATGGTCGGGTTGTTGTCGCTTTGACACACTCCCCATTTCCTTTCTCAATTTTATTAGTCTTTAGTTTTCCATGTTGTGCCTTGTGTACTATTATTTCTCTGTTTGTCTTCTCTGTTTTTAGCCAAGTCAGTTTATTTTCGATCTACGAGTTTGACTGTACCTCTTGCATCTGTCATCCCATTTTTGCCTTATATCACCCATTATATTTTCATATAGGACTTCAATAGCTCATAAATGGTCATTATTATAATCTTAGTAGTTTCTAAATTTATTTTCGTACGTTTTGAAACACAAATAATGCCGAAATAAATAAATATCAGGTATAAGTCCAAGTCAGTCTTTTCCCAACATTTGAAAAGATTAAATATCTCAAAACGGAGATTACACAGTTTGAGTATTTGATTCTGTCAAATGAATTAATGCATTCTATGCTAACGATCCTTATTAAGCTCGTTGCAAAGTATTACATGTAATAGGCGGATCTTAAAAAAAATCTCAAAACCCACTGAAGTTCAATTTGACTGGTTATACTCCTTTTTAGATACCGTTTCATGTATATAGCAAACATATTTCAATCAATATTTACATTATTGACGTTCTTTTTTTTTATAATGAATTTTCTTTATTGTAACAAATAGACTAGCACAACATGTATGACCAAAGGTATACAGAATGGCATTTTCACACAAAGGAAGTATTAAATAATAAAACAACAATTGAATATATATGATGGTGCAACAATAGGTTGCAAATAAATAAATATCTTATAACATTGAAATCTTATGTGTTCTTGCAAAAAACATAAGTGGTGTTTCAATCAAAATTTAACATTTATTATTTGTTCTATGATAGGGGCCCAGGGACTCCAGTATTTGTTATATTCCTCTGCAGAGAGTTTTTTTTAAATGAAATGTATTTTTCTAAGTTCTTTTAAATAGTTTTTTAAAGCATTTAAATTTGGCAAAACTTCTTGTAGTTTTGTTCGGTAATATATAGTATATAGTATATATTTTGAAAGTAGAATAATCTTATTTTTAACAAAATTCAATTTAACATTTTCGTAGATACCAAATAAAATAATCATAATATTCAAAGCCAGTTCAATATTTGTCATTTCAAAAATCCAGATGTTCAGTGCATGCCAGAGACTGGCGACTATCGGACAGCTCCAAAATAAATGTTCTGTGGTCTCTGGTCCTTCTTTTCAAAATGTACATATGTTGTTACTATTTATTTTCATCTTGTAAAGTAGTGAATTAGTTCCCAAAATACTATGGATAATTCTTTATTGGAACCAGCAAAGCTTAGTGCTTTTAGTATATTTTGTAAACGAAGTGTGTATTTTTTCCAGTTAATACCAGTCATATTAAAATGGTTCTCTCATTTTTCCTTTGCAGCAAATGTAACATATTTTTCATTCAATACTTTGTACATTTCCTTTGAACCTTTCTTTGATTCAAAAAAGATACTTATGTTAAAAGGTATTACTGCATGATTTTTCTTTCTTCTTTACTTCAATATTGATCGTGTTTAACCACTTATTAAGCGAGTGCGCTATTCCATAATAATGTAAAATATTTGGCCTAAATTGATATAATTGTTGGAAATTTTGAAATGACATAACTTTGCCCTGGTCATTTAACAAATCGTGCACTCAAAATTCCCGCATTTGCCCAATTTTAAAGTAGACTCTTGAACCACCAATTTTAAAGTTTTCTACCTCCCATAAAGAATACGATAGAATTTCATCAATACATCTAGGTTTTCTAATTCGATTAAGGGTTTTCCAAGCATTAAAAACCTATTGACAAAATGTATTTGATGATATTTTAATGGGCCCAATATGACTTATTTCAATAAAATTTATTTGCTCAGCAATAGAGACTAATCTCACCCACTTTGAATTCGAATTATAAAGACGTCTTACCCATGTAAGTTTTAGTCCCTGTATAAATGCTTTTAAATTTAGCATTTTAAAACCATCCTTATAATAATCTTGACATAAAAGATCTCGCGTGACCTAATCTGGTTTATTATCCCAGATAAAAGCATACATTTTATTTGTTAAATTACGTAATATGTTCTCATCTGGACTAGGGATAGATAGAAACAGATGATTTAATTTAGCTATGACCAAAGTTTTTAAAATGGTAATCTTTCCAAAGGGGGTGAGATACTGTTTTGACCATTTTTTCAAAGTGTTGTCTATATAATATAAAACTGGCCTATAATTTGAATTAATCATTCTATCTAGGTCGACTGAAAACGTAATTCCAAGCAGCTTAAATGTACTGGAGCCCCATTCAATCCTCACTTTACACAAATTTGATCCTGGATATGTTTTATGCTACCTATCCAAAAACACTTGTTTTTTCTATATAAATCGTAAGTCCCGATATTTCAGCATACAATTGGATAACACGAAGAGATGCATCGAACATTCTGGCGAGCCATCTAATATCAATGATGTATCATCTGCATATTGAGAGAGTACAAATTATATATCATCTATAGTAATACCCTTTATCTCCTTACTTTTTCTTACCAAAATGCCTAATATTTCTGCACATAGCAAGGAAATATGAGGGGATAAAGGATCTCCCTGTCTACAGCCTCTCTCCATAGTGAAAAATTCTGACAGACAACAGTTTTGTGTCACCGCATCTGTTATATTGTTAATAGAAGGTTTTAACCCAGGTTATAACGGATTCACCAAAATGTAAATATCTTAATGTATCATAAAGAAATGACCAAGATATGGAATCGAATGCCTTCTTAAAATCAATTAGCAAGAGAATTCCTGGAATATTTTTTTCTTTAGTAAAATGTAGAATATCATATATTAATCGACAATTTTCGCCTATATATCTACCTGGAACAAAACCAGTTTGATCCAAACTTACTAATTTTGACAAAACAGATTTTATTCTCTCTGCTATACAGCTTGATGCCAATTTATATGTAGAATTTAGTAGAGTAATAGGTCTCCAATTTTTAAGAAATTGTGTTGGTTTACCATCTTTTGGAATACATGTAATCAATTCCTGCCTCTGGGTGACAGACATTAGGCCCTTCCCATATCCAAAATATATAGATGTATATCAATCCAAAAAAAAATTCTGCAGTGTAACCATCACATCCCGGACTCATGTTATTTTTCATCCTCTTTAATGCTGCAGTTAATTCAGAAAAAAAATAATATTTCCCTCCAATAACTGCTTTTCATCCTCGCTAAGCATCGGTATCTCGTCATAACAATAGTCCCGTGTTAAAGACCAAACAGCCTATTCATTTCTATCAGTGATTTTTCCTTAAAATTTTGTGTGAAGGTGTTGCATGATTTGAGAAACAAAATATGATGAAAAAAATTGGGGGTCACCGACTTAGTTTTGTCACTATAGCAACCTCAGTTTCGTATTTCCCGAATATTAACATAATATTTGCTTGTTATCTAAACTCTCAAAAAAATGCTTTATATCAAACATACAAGCATAATTCTTGTTTCACGTTAAACAGTAGATTTGTATCTTTCAGATACAGGTTCAAGAGTTTAAGGCTCATATTGATTTGATCTTTAAAAATATGATTTATTTCATTCCCGCCAAAAATAAACGTAAAACTGAAAAAATTTTCCAGTATTAAAAAATATCTACCAGTGATTTCTTCATAAAAATTTAAAGAAGGAAAGTGCCATATGTACTCTTCAAAATAAAGCAAAAAAAAAGTGTATGTCACCGACCTTTCAAAAAAGTTATGAGTAATTTTCATGTTTTTTTCTCGTTCGTTTTGAAGAAAAGAGTTGTCTTTCTTCAGAACATTGCATCTGACGTCATAGTACAAACTTTCCTTGCTGGCGCACTATTTGAAAAAAAAATCGCAAATTGGACGTTTGAAACCCACATTTAAATTTCCAAAATAACAACTATATTCACCTATTTTAGTATCCGGTAAAACTAGAGATTAAGCATGTATCAGTTTCAGATCTTTATGATGTTGTTGCCGCACAATATAAACCTTCAGAAACACCATCCGCCGGAATGGAAAATTGTTTGATCTTTAAAAATATTTTCACGCCGCTTTTGTATTGAAAGTCTGTTTTTGTCCTCTGTCCCACATAAGCAAAATTATTGAAAGTAAAAATAGAAATGAAAGATGGCACTGGTTAACTTACAGAGTATTTAAATATACCAGACTAGATATGCTTGTTTCTTTTTCGCGTCAATTTCAGAAGTTTGCCGTAACGAACTCATTCGGTACTGTTGAAAGACGGACATACAAAAGCATGGACGGAGTTCTTTATACTATTATTTTTCCCCGACTAAGACGAACGTTTAGAAATTATTGCGTCGAGTTTGTGAATTCATTATTTTAGAATATCCATGTTAATCTTGTATTATTTTAATTTTAATATATATGTTAGTCTTGTATTATTTTAATTTTACTTTCTTGTGTACAATTTGGAAATTAGTATGGCGTTCATTATCACTGGACTAGTATATATTTGCTTAGGGGCCAGCTGAGGGACGCCTCCGGGTGCGGGAATTTCTCGCTACATTGAAGACCTGTTGGTGACCCTCTGCTGTTGTTGTTTATTTGGTCGGGTTGTTGTCTCTTTGACACATTCCCCATTTCCATTCTCAATTTTATAAGATATAATGAAATTAAAATTATAGGTATAATATATGAATGAAAGTTTTGATTCTAAAACGTTATACATCTATCTGAAAATACAATCCTTTTATTACTACCTCGTGTGTTCTCAATAAACGAGACAGTAAATATAAAATACAAAAAGTTTTTGATTCAAAAATTAATTTAGAAATAATTTTCCGTTGAAAACTACAAAGTAAGATTTCTCCAACAGGATAAAATATAATTCATTTTGGAAATTAAAACAAAGAAAAGGTTGTTGCCGGCATTGAACATCGAAATTTGTTTTCAATCTTTCCGGTCACAGTTGTAGCTAAATGATAAGGAGCGGTTTTATGGAAGATATTATTCTTGAAGCAATTGTTTTTGTCATAAGTGAAATTTACAACAATTTAGTTTTAAACACCGAAAATTTTGATTTTAATTCACATTCGCTGAGTATTTGTTTTATTAATATTTTTTGCCTTACAGCTAATTTCCTAATGCATGTAGGATAAAACTTTGGTTTCCTTCCTTGCTTTGTTTGTATAAATGTTTACTCAAGCTCTGTAATTAAGATTGACATCTCTATATATAGGTATGTAAACCTGTATATACGCTATTTAATTGAATTGGACGTTATCAAAATATAATTATACAAAATATACAAACAAAGCAAGTAGGCAAACCAAAGTGTTGATCTACATACATTAGGAAATTAGCTGTAAGCTTCAGTGAGATTAGACAATATGTTTATCATTTCTCCTTAAGACAATTTGAAATGAAACAAATGACAAATAAAAATGACCCTTTGTCATCATTTTATTTTTTACTATTAGATTTTGTCAAAAAAGCAGTATGAATAAATTTTAACTTCATTGCAAGATCGGACATTATTTTACGAGAATCGTCCAGACATCAGTTACATGCACATTTTGCCAGTATGTCAAAACTTTTAGGAATAACTGATTATCGGCGTAACCTTGTGAATACTCAATTTTTTAATTGTTTTTAAAATTGACACTAAAATTAGAAGGATCATTGCATAAGGAACATGTTTTCTAAGTTTTAAGTTGATAGGAATTTAATTTCGTCAAAAACTACCTTGACCAAAAACTGTAACCAAAAACTTTAACCTGAAGCGGGACAGACGGAAGAACAAACGGACGCACAGACCAGAAAACATAATGACCATAAATCGGGCATACAAAAAACTTTCACATAACCTGTACACAATCGGAGCAAATATAAGACAAAATCTACGCATGTGAAAGAATAAAAAAAATGAAATGAAGAACGGCGCAAATGCAAAAAGTCGAGATCAAAATTTATATTTTATTATTTTTTATTAGAACGAAGGTTAAATATACGCATGTGAAAGAATAAAAAAAAATGAAATGAAGAACGGCGCAAATGCAAAAAGTCAAGATCAAAATTTATATTTTATTATTTTTTATTAGAACGAAGGTTAAATATAGTGTAGTATGTTATGTGTCCATTTGTGTTATATTTCCGCAGGATATTAAAGTAGCGTGACGCATAATAGTTCCTCTTTTCTTGGGAGACGTAGTGTACCTACGTAGCGTACACCATGTTGGAGTGCGATAAAAACGCGAAATAGGACGTTATAATTTGACGTTTTTACATTGCTATAAACAACGTCATAGAGCTTTTATGTCACTACCAAGTTGCGTTAGCTGATGTGCATAAACAATAGGCTGTTTGGTCTTTAAATCAATCTTTTTCAAACAAGTTTTCTATAAAGTTTTTCATAAAACACCCTTGTCTGATTTAAGATTTCTTTTTGTTCTTCCACTATAACACCATTTTCTAAAGTAAGTTTTTGAATAGTCTTAATAATATAATTTCAAGTCTCTAGATTTAAAAAAAAATGGTAGGTTTTTTTCTCCTTTTTCAATCCACTGACTTCTTGACCTAACATATTGTCCCTGAACCTTCTTTTGTCTATACATTTAAAGTTCTGCTTTTTTCTGACCAATCTCTTCCAGATTTTCTACTTATTGTTTTAATTTTAAAATAATATCATTTTCAATTTTTATACCCGCCTTTTGTTTTTATAAGAGGCATATGCAATAGTTTTACTGCGTATTTCTGTGAGTAGAGTTTCGAAAAATAACTGGTCATCAACAGTAAATTCAATTGCAGAGTTGTCAATATTTTGTAAATTTTTATCTCTATATATCTTGACAGCATATTGTTCTTTTACTATACTTATGAGGGTTTTTTTTTATCTCTTTAGCATAGTCAGTATCCTGAAGAAGGGAATTATTAAACTTCCTAAGGCCTCTGCCTTTTATAAATTCATTAATCTTGGAAGAAAAGACCACAGGTGAATGATCAGCCCTGTAACTATTATCAATTTTAACATCACTAACAAAGTGAAAAATATAATCAGAAATCAGGAAAAAATCTAAATGAGATTGTTTAAAGGTTTGTTTTTTCCTCCAAGTAAATATTTTCAAGTAGTAGTATAATTCTCTAAATGGATCAACGAGATTAAAGTCCTCCATTAGCTGTAACACTTTTTCTCTAGACTTTGGGTTGTTGATATTAACATAATTATTAGTGTCAAGATTAAAACTTTGAATGAGGTTAAAATCACCACAAAAAATACAAGATTGGTTATCAAATTTCTAAATAATGTCTGTAACCTTTTGATAAAAGCAAGGAGTGTCTACATTTGGTCCATAAATATTTACTAAGGTAATTCTTTGTTCTTCAATTGTAATGTCCAATCCAAGAAGATTTCCACCTTCATCTTTTTTCACTTTATGAATTTGAAGACCAAAGTTTTCATTAAAAAAGATGGCCACACCTCTCTGATTGGATATAAATGAATTGAAAAGGCATTCTCCCTTCCACTGATGTTTAATTCATCTTGTTCTGTAAAATGTGTGTCCTGAAGACAGTATATATTAAAATTCTTTGACTTTAAATAGTTTAAAACATCTCTCCGTTTCTCCTTTGTATAAAGACCTTGACAATTATAAGAAATTATTTTAAGAATACCACCCTTCATACATGCATTTAGCTTTATCAATATTTATAATTCTAATGATGAGTGAGTATACATGAATATACCATGAAATTTGTGAAATCAAGAGACTTTTAGAATTCTTTTCCTTTAAAACTGTATAGTTTTTCCAGATCTGTGAAACCTTAAGACATATTTGCAGTTTACAATAAATACATATATATGAAAACATAAAATACAATAGCAAGACAGAGTCCAACAATAAAATAAAATACTAAATCTGCACTCTGAGACATACACTGTTGTTGTATAGGATATTCACTCTAAATGGTCTAAGGGAGATACCTCAGAAGAAATTTTAATAAATACCTTGGATTCAGATGGAAATTTGATTTGAGCAAACCCAACAGTGAATATCTGTATAGTTCCTGTTATGTACATATTTTGAAAGATTATTTCATTCCTATAATTTCATATTACATTTAATTTCCTTACGGACATTCTGTCTAACACGAAAGGACACTTTTCCATTATACGTGGTTATGGCAAAAAAGAAAAGATCACACAAGAAGCAAACGTATATACATGTCCATTGTTCTGCATTCAAATCTGATCCAGTCAGATTTGTCAATATTTTTATCATAAGATGTTGTATGTCTAACACGTTCATTCTTTTTGAAAAACAGTTTAAGTTAAATGAACTATATATAATCTAAATATGCTTATTATGTACAATATTTCAAGACTGTCAGCGTTGTTCAATTGACTATATGTAGATATTGGAATTTCTATGATTGTCATTTGTATCTATGTATCAAAATTCCCATGTCAAATATACAGATTTATATGATCCTATGTCTATTTAAGAAGGCAGAGATGTTTTATACTCATTATATCTCTGATACATTTGAACAATTAAAGATCAATATTCGTTATGAGATGTAGCTGTTAATATATAAGATTTACTGACGTTCTTTATGATAGGATTCCAAGTCAACAATTAAACCGATTTGGGGTTAACTGAATAACACTCCGTTTTTTTGTATCATCTAAAAGAGAACAAGTCGCATCGAATTATCAATGTTGTTGTTGTCTACAATAGTTACGTTTCTCTTTAATCTGACTCTAATCCAAAATTTTATGTGAAATGCAGAATTGCATTTAAACAACTTGCCGCCCCTAAAACATGCCTGACGTGTAGCACTGTTTTTTTTCAAACGCATTGCATACCAGTTTAAAAACAACAATAATCGTATTTTTAAAATCATGACTGGTCATCAATACATTCAAACCGATTTCGGAAAAAAACCTAAGCAAAATTCAACATTTTTAAAACAACATGCAACCCTATCAGAATAACTAAGATGTCATTGTACTATGAATTGTTAATGCATATGTATTTTAAAGTGTCATTCATATCCGTACCATTGCGGGGTTCTGTTTAAGAATATATTCTATATATCTGAGGAAAGTATGTACACAAAATAGATACAATGTGCAAGTTGTACCGTTGTGCTCGTTGACCTTTCTTTAAACAGACCCTTTTTTTTTTACTTACAAATGTTTAATGTAGGTCAGATAAAACATTCAAATGAAAATGAAAATTTACAGAATAAATGATTTAATAATAACTTAACCTAAGAGAAGTTGATATATCTTTCAATTTTATTCCGGATTTATTTTTCACTGTATTTCACGAACATGTAAACAGATCCTCAAGAAAATTAAAATATAGATCAACTTCTCTTAAGTTAGTCTTACTAGAATTTGTATATCTTTTTGTTGAAAGGTACACACCTAGTGAATTATTCCGCACGTTTAATGTTTAAAGAAAGGCATTCCACAATGGAACTTAAAAAGTCTGTTATTTGCAAAATCGCACACTTTCAACGTATAAGGTAGCATGAACAATTTTTCGTTACCAAAATCTTCTACGAAATTGTTATTATCTGCATACATTTCTTCGTCGTACTTAAAAGAAGAGAAAAATATTGTGGCATAAAGAAAATACATTTCGAAAAGAGTTTGTCATTTCAGAACTTTTAACCCACGATTGTATTTCAATTCAGTCATCAGATTGTAAAGACCTGGGGGTGATTTTTTTTTATCAGAAATGTCTATATATCGCAATCTTTTACCATTTTGCAATTTCCAACGTTCATATGAATTCGTTTTACAGTTTTTCGTTTCAATATGCTCAAGGTAGGACAGATTTAAAAAAAAATTTGTGTCGAATACAGAAGACAATCGAAAATATCCAATTATCAACCTTTTAAGATGAGTTAGTTCCCTATATCCGTCTTGAAAGTTAAACACTAACCGGTTTCGTCTTACATCTACTTCTATATCTTGTTATATAACTAGATGAGAAATTAAAATCCCATGTGTTGTGGTATATGCATAATTTAGTGTGTCCAAATTATTCCGCGCTATATTCAAATATGTTAATGACAGCAATGGCTTGAAAATAGTATTTGGAATGTTCAAGCTGAAATTCAAATATGTTCCTTTGATATTTAAAGTCATAAGACTAAATAGACCTTCAAACTGTTCTTCTTCTAGATACACAATTCGATTCCTAGATAACTCTAGTTAAGTTAAATTAACTAAATGATTGAATGTTGTTGGAGGAATGATTTCTATCATATTAAAATCAAGTGAAAGGGTTTGTACAGATGCTGGGAAACGAAGGATGTTGTTACCGGTGATGTTTCAAGATTTGAAAAAGAACATTCTCGCGGATCAAAGAGGCAAACATTCCTTAGAAATAAATTTGATTGCATAGTTAAAACGCAACATATAAAATAGAACATGTAGAAAAAGACAGTGGATAATTTTGGTATCTTCGTCATGGCCATTTCAACAGCATTGGCTCTGCAATTTGATAAAATATTTTTTATTATTATTGAATAATGATTTATTTATAAAAAATCTCAAAATCTTAAATATTTATTATAAAAATAATGGATCGAAAAGAAAAGTTATAATACATATTTCGATTTCAATTGTGGTTAAAAAAAGTCCTGAAAATCCTGAAAAAAAACCATAATGCAACAGGTCATTTTTGAAAAATAACAGATCCGTTTTTTCCCTACGAGTACCATATGTGATTCAATTTGTGTTTTTTGTCGTTTTTCGATCTTTGTTAGGGGGCTGTCACATTGTCTTTGACTTTTGAATTTGAATAACACTTTGGTGCAAATTTTATAGCTGTTTGTAAACTATTCAATGATACAACAATGATTCCCATGTCAAGATTGTAAACTTCATACATGTATCGGCGTTTGTTTTACCTAACAACGAAAATTTTCGAATTGAATATTTTCATTCAGCATATGCATCTTATAATAACGATACGAGTGCATGCATGTTAGTACTATTAACAACAAGGGACTCATTATAAAATGAATATATTGAATTATCATACCTCAGGTATCATTTTCTATATGAAATAAGTACACAGTATGTTCATAATTTTTTCAATTGCAAGTGTTGAACTATTGGAGCGATCAGTAGCTTCCAACTATTGGACCTCGATGAAACTATTTGACCGATTTAGTCATTATATTTCGCGGAATTTCAAATGCAGCTACGGGATTGGAGGATTTTGAAATACTGCGGTAGTAACGACGTCGCGTTTACCTATTTTTTATAGGGTTGACGTCAGTGCAGGTTGTAGCCTAAGCATTTTTAAAAGAATTCTTATGAAGTTAACAATAAACAACATGGCTGGGTTTCTGCATTTTACATGACGATATTTGATTGTTTCCCGCTATTTGTTTTCTGTTGTCTTTTTCGATATTATACAACACTTACTGACTGGGCATTCGAAGGATAGTAAGTTTATTGTCTCCTCGAATACAACTTGATATAATTCCCTCGGCTATGCCTCAGGGCAATAGTTGAAACTAGGGGACTATGCCTCAGGGCAATAGTTGAAACTAGAGGACTATTCAACTCATACCAATTCAATAGGAAAACAATGTTAATTACTATTGATACACCGTTCTCTGAACTTTTGGAAATGTAAAACAAAACGTTATCTTTTTATCTTGATTTTTAAAATTATTATGTGGGACGTGATAAATACATCCTGTATTGATTTACTTTCAAACAACATTTGATTAATATGTCTTTATTTCGATTTTTATTGCATTAATATTTTCCTGTATTCAATTTCGTTTTCATGCGGAACAAAACAATGAACAGGGAAATCTTTTTCTTTTACTGTCAAAAGTTTTAAATAAATTCAATAATGATGTTCACTTTTAGATTTATTGCAATTTAAATTTCACATTTTAATCTTTAAACCTATTTAGTAGTGTTGTCAAATCGCACACTTTTGCATAACCGGTTACTCGGAAATCGTTCGACCGATTTACCGGTTAACCGGTAGTTTAAGTTGATGTTTGAAGTCCTTGTCTATAGTACCCTACACATAGATATAAGAAGATGTGGTATGAGTGTCAATGTGACAACCTTCCATTCAAGTCATACATTTACGGTTTTAATACGACGAATAGAAGTTTGTCCTTTGGTATTATACGGCTTGTCTATTAAGATTCATGGCGAAAATTGACTTTAAGGAGGTACTTAGGTGAGGTTGGGTGAAAATTAATAAATCAAGAATTTTAAATTGATACTACATTTATAAGCTGGTAGAACATTCGTAAAGGATAAAAATAAGCTAAAAATTTTGATAGGTCATGGACCTCCTTTTCGAGATACTTGAGATTTAATATATGGCGGGAAAAGGCTGACTTGGACTTTTACCTTACATTTGCATAGGTATTATTTAGGTCACAAAACAAAAGAAAGAAAATCAAGAATCTTCTAAAAGTTTTGCAAATGACCTTTCATGAGCTATTAAGTCTTATATGAAAAAATAAATGGGTGTTATAGGGCAAAATATTTTACATTGTAGTGTATGGAAAAACGCCAAGGAGTCCGAACATTTGACAGGAATTTCAAAACCTCACCTAAGTACATCCTTAAATAATCAAATACACCGTATCAACTGTGGCGTTTGTACAAACTTCAAATTAAAAAAAAAAATCTTGATCTCGTAGAATCTAGTAATGTCTAAAACCGATGATTCTTTCACTTTCTCTTGTTTTCTCCAAATATAATGCAGAGTGCTTCAATTTGAAATGATTCAGCATGTTACTCGTACTATCAAGAATACATTAATTACATTCACATTTCACAATTTTTGAGTTAGCATTTCGTTTAAAGTATGAAAAAGCCTTGCGCGAAGGAGATTGCATAAACAGTTGTAGGTCTACACAATATTAGATCAAAAATGAAATAATGAAGTAGATCGTACAATTTAATCGTTTTACTGATTTAAAATTTCTGTTAAAAACATGTATACTAATTATATAAAAAGAAGATGTGGCTTGATTGCCAACTGTCCACAAGAGACCAAAATGACACAGATATTAACAACTATAAGTCACCGTACGGCCTTCAATTGTGAGCAAAGCCCATACCGCATAGTCAGCTATACGAGGCCCCAATATTACAATGTAAAACAATTCAAACGAGAAAACTAACGGCCTTATTTATTTTAAAAAATGAACGAAAAACAAATATGTAACACATAAACAAACGACAACCACTTAATTACAGGCTCCTTACTTTGGACAGGCACATACATAAATAATGTGGCGGGTTAAACATGTTAGCAGGATCCCAACCCTCCCCCTAACCTGGGACAGTGGTATAACAGTACAACATAAGAACGAACTATTAAAATCAGCTTAAAAAGGCTTAACTCATCAGATGGACAAAAATACAAGTTGACGTGACCGGGTACTTGTACATCCCGACAATAAAAAGACACTAGGAACAGAAACAAGTTCTAATTAATTTGATATTTTTGGATAAGCAATAGCAATCAAATTACTGGACAATTGATCTGTCAAATTAATTACCACGACGACAATTTTTAAAGAAAACATAATCATTTAATGATTTCATAACACATTTATATCAAATCTATCAAAATTAAAAAAGAATCCGGTTAACCGGTAAGCGTTTTTGGTATTCGGTAATCGGTCTTTGGAAACACTTCTTTTTACACATAATAAATCAAAGTACTTAAAAAAGGTTCAGGGTTCACCACATTTCGGATTGTCAAATTACAGAAATGAAAATAAAAAAGGTTAAACGTCTTATTATGCCAAACAATTATCTTAGTTAACAAAATACAGTTAACATCATGTCTAAACATATACAAGAAGTTGTCTAGTCGTATTCAAGGAAATAACCAAAAATATTATATTGAATATAAACAAATTCATTATCAGAATTTACCTATTCTGTTGCAAGAAACGGTTGCGGTGACATCAATATTTCTTTTTATTTTCTCACATCACATTAAAAGACATACCTGCGAATCTGGACTGTTTTTCTTTTATTAAAATATTCATGACTATTGAACAGCAGTATCCTACTGTTGCCTTTCTTTCTCATATTTGAATCTAAAATGCTAACACAACACAAATGTATTTTTCTGAAACACGATCTCAGCAAATTTTGTAGGTTAAAACAAAAGCTTACCGCCAATACCTTTGGTTTTGTTGTTGTTGTTGTTGTTGCAAATATTAAACGGTTCTATTAATTAGTAAGCATATATATCTCCAATCTACCTCAAATACGATACAGCATTTACAATACACGTTTATAATGGAAGTAACGTACGTTATAAAAACATTTTAATGACTTTAGATTAGTATAATTTGTAAACTAATCTTAGAATGTGATTAACAAAGTTATTATCAAAACATAAGGCTGTACCAATAAAATAGAATAAATGCTACTTTTGGCTTAATGTCACCTTTAATGGGCAACAAAAATCAAAAAGAGTTAACGAACAATATCGACTATGTTGATGTTTTGTAAGATCTCGTCCTGCTGCTCATTATTGCTTTATATCTTTTTCTTAACGTTTTCAAAATCTTAGGCAAGCACAATTTAAAAAAAAATAAAACTCATTATAAATGTGCAATAACTCTAATACGAGTCAACTGAAGACTAAGACCGTGTTGGCTTATTTGTATTTTTGTTATGATTACAGTTTTGCTATTTGAAGTTTTAATCTAAACATCATAGTATAAAAGATAATAGCCAAGAATGCAAAACATTTGGACAATTTTGGCAATACGTCATATATGTTGTCAACTGTCACATATTGAGCAGGTTCTGCTTACCCTTCCAGAGCATCATAGATCATCCCAGTTTTTGTAGGTGTTCGTGTTGCTTGGTCTATAGTTTTCGATGTTGTGTCTTCTGTACTATTATTTGTCTGTTTGTTTTTTTATTTCTAGCTATTGGGTTGTCAGTTTATTTTCAATCTATGATTTTGACTGTACCTTTGGTATCTTTCGTCCCTCTTTCATAAATGGTAACTTATTTGACGAACTTGTCTATCTGATTAGGTTTGCTATCTTAAGTTTCAATCCATTTTCAGGCAAGTTGAGGGAAAAAAGTTAACAATACTAACTAGTTTGAAAATAAAAAGATTTAGCATGGTTGCGAATAATGATAACTGTCATCATGATCATATAGACAGAAATAAAACTTAACAGTTACATCATACTACTTTCATCCATAATCAAAGCCAAAACCGTAACATAAAACATTGTAAAATGTCCAATATGACAAAACGTTAGAAACACAAAGCGAACTGATCGATACCCGTTAAAAAGGGCAAGTTTAAGACCGTCCCTATATATATATAAACGAATTCAGCGGAATTAATTATGATATACTTTTTCAGATGTAACAAATAAGATTATCAAAAATGTGGAGGAATCATACCAGGTGCTTTCAGATAAGGCAATATATGCCCTCAATATTGGAACCCATTCATACTTTTGTTTTTATTATCCAAAATATCAGACAATATGTGTTCTACAAGGATCCCACATCATTCACCTTTCATTTGATTCTCTAAAATATAGTCTACAAAGTTTGATATTTATGAAAGGGACTATTTTCTTTTGTGTTTATTTTTGTTATTCTACATTTTGTCATTAAATATCATTAAGAATTTATATTAATCATATTAATAAATTATTTGTATTTATACTGCCCTCTGAGTGCCTCCATGATTGCAAATAAAAATACTGTGTATCGTATTGTATTTGGTACTAAAATATTCACTAAATATTCTAATTCGGCATCAAGTTCAAAGACAATACAAAAATATAGTGGGAAAATGTCTTTCTGTAAGAAGCAGGTTTTAAGCCATATAATATAAACGATTTTATACTTTTATGTATGAATGGGTTTTACATAACAAAAAAGAAGTTTCTGATCATTTTGTCGTTCAATTACACATACCACATGCACCGATAATTTTTGCCAATACATAGGGAACCAGTATAGCGTTTTGTATGTGCAAATCGTTACTGCTAAATTTATTAAAACTATATTTAGAAACAAGTAGGCAAATGTCTTTGTTTTTTCAAATCACCAGACATCTCATTCCTACAACAATGATGTTGTAGTACTCCATTTTATTTTTTATTATCTACTAGAAGTGTATCTTGTACCCGTACTACCCAATGAGACTAGTAGTGTATGATTATATATATATATATATACTTCTATGAAATACTTTGTCAAAACAAATATAATTGTTGTGCTATGCAGTCGTTTGTCTTGCTTTTATTGACCTTTTTTAATTAAGCAAACATTCTAAATAGACATAGAAACAATCCTTAAATATCATACAAGTATAGAAAAATCCATCAGTATTATATATCAAATACATGTCTATAAACATTAGATTAAAGATCACATCCATTTTCAGTAAACCTAAAATATCCAAAAAACTTTCTTACATAGTTTTCTGTTGGAAACATCTTTGTTAGACATTTCTGTTGATATTAACTCTTTTCAACTAAAGCGTCCTTTATTTTCTCCCAAAACACAACATTCCCTTGTTCATCATTTGGATACTCGATGTACGATTGCTTCTGAACTAACTCAAGAATGACTAACGGTAGATCTTTCGGACGCAGTTGTTCATAGAAGACCAGAAAAAGAATATTTTGAACATCTCTGGAATATATATTGTCCATTCGTGCCATGTTGAATTCAAACATGCAATAGTATGAATCAAGAAATGATCGCGTCAATATGCATATTGTTTTCCTACTTTGATGAATTCCATTCGTAATATTTTGTGTTATTTCTTGTCCTGGAAGGAAGTCTCGTTGATGAACACAGAGTTTCAGGTTATCATCGCATTCTAAATTTGGTATAAGTACTTTCACTACGAAATTAGTTTCGTCATTCGCATACGAGATGAACGCATCGTATTTGTAAGTATCGCTAGATTGAATATGTTTGAAAAAATTGTATTTATGTCTTGTCATATAATACAGATAACGTAGCTTCCACCGAAATCTGAATATCAACCCGGCAAAGAGAAGAATGATAGCTGCAATGATCCCTATGGTTAAACAAATGATTAAAGTGGTATGTGAATTGCATTTTTTTCCAGTTGTTTGACAATATCATTAATATTGGTCAGATAAACTACGTCATTGTTATCAAACAGACAAGTATATTTATCCTTGAATTTGAACATATCCACATTCGTGTTCATCCATTGTAGGAAATACAGATTTTTGCAGATACAGTTGCTACAAATTGTGTAAAAGGTCGATTTTCAACTGTTTAGATAATGTGTGTAATGTATCCCTAGAAGCTTGTGACGATATTCCACAGATTTTGTTTCTAGATAAATCAAGTTCTTCTAAACTAACTAGATCGGAGAGATCAAAAGTAACATCCGTTAATTTATTGTGGCTTAGATAAATCTTAACTGTTTTTAAATGTCCGTGAAAAATTGAGTAAGAAAAATCATCAATACGATTGCGAGATAAATTCAGTGATATAGATACAATGGATAAGCGTTGATTCTTGAAAAAGAAACCATGAGCCCGGAGGGCGAATGGTTTGTTTTTCATGAATCAACGCTTATCCATTGTATCTATAACTTAAACTATTGTGTTAAGGTCTTGTCAAAATTAACGCCTATTCTTAATTAGAAGGTATTGTAAGTGAGTTCAAATAACCATGTTATCGTGTCAAACGATCCATTACAATTAAATATCACAAATAAATGTTTAAAAATACAAATAAATTATTACACAACACGTCTGCCCTTTAAGATCTTCATATTATCAGGCATCTGAATATTATCTGTTTATACAAAATAAGTTCTATTCGGACTCATTTCTATTAAAATGGAAAATGGAAAAAGATACATATAGTGTATATAATAAGTGTGTTTCCGAAATTTTTTAACACGAAGCCTAATTCTAGGCACATAACGATTTTCTAGCATAGGAATTTGCGAATTAACATTTGTAAAATTATGTAGTAAAACAGATGAAATCATATTAATATTAATTTATAAAACAATAATGGACAAAAATAATGTATTCATTTTTATTTCAAACATGTGGAATATAAAAAAAGAAGATGTGGTATGATTGTCAATGAGACAACTCTAATTATGAGACCAAAATAACACAGAAATTAACAACTATAGGTCACCGTACGGCCTTTAAGAATGAACAAAGCCCATACCGCATAGTCAGCTATAAAAGGCCCCGAAATGACAATGTAAAACAATTCAAACGAGAAAACTAATGGCTTATTTATGTACAAATTGAACAAAAAACCCACTGAATTACAGCTATGCTCCTGACTTGGGACAGGCACATACATACAGAATGTGGCGGGGTTAAAAATGTTAGCGGGATCCCAACCCCCCTAACCTGTGACAGTGGTATATCAGTACAACATAAGAACGGACTATAAAAATCAGTTGAAACAGGCTTAACTCATCAGATGGACAGAAAAACAAGTGAACGTGGAATAGCCAACATTTTTCCGATTATAAACGACTAAACTCGCTTTTATTACACAAAATATCCACAATAACATAAAAAACAAGAACAAAAACTGGAAAACCAGAGATTATTGACAACAAAGAGAATTCAGGGATTCGAACCTAAACAGACAAGACCTAAACTTTACCTCATTAATCTTAACCATGAAACCTCGTTGCTACCAACTTATATTGTACGTTTGCCTATTATTAATATATAAAGGTACAAGCCCTGTGTGTATGTTGAACCGATGTATATCAGGGCCGTAACTACCTATGAGGCAGGGGAGGCAACTGCCTCCCCTGAATTTTCTATACCCAAATTATTTTTTGGAGTAATGAAATGAAATATTGACAATATGTACACGAAGAACTTGAATTTATATCATAAAAAACACCAGTTTACAGTTTTAACAGTTTTATCATGATGCGTGATATATGTCAGTTTTCCGGGTTTTGATCGATAGTGAAACATTTCAGTATTTGGTTTTTTTTTTCGTGTGACCGTCCGTCTGATTTTCAGTATTCGTACGAGAACATATATATGAAACTTTGCTTTCGACAATTTTGAATAAAACTTAACTGTTCACATTTATTTAGGGGCTCATTTAAGCAGAGGAAGTTCCCTTTGTATTGTGAATCTTTTATGATATCGGAAATTCGTTACCGGCTGAATCGAAGCTGTTGGATCATTTTTTTTTAACGTTTCCCGATTGTACGAGAACATTATAGTCAATGTCTAAGTTATTAAACACTCCCATTCGTTGTAGCAGGGACTTTCTATACTAAGTTTAAACTAGAATAGAAATTCCCTGGTTGTAGTTATATTCATGTCTGTTTGGTTTTCAACAATATTGAAATTCAAGGTCCTCGATAAAAAAATATCTTGCGTTCTATGATCTTGCTTTATATGGTTTTTTTTTTTAACTTACCAGTTTGATTTCTAACAAAAATATCTTTAAATACAGAAAATAATTGTTTGCATAAAAAATGATTCCAGGATCCTTTCTTAAAGTAAGGAAATTGAAGGAAAACGGGTCATTTTAAGCCACTGATTTTACTGAGAAAAAAATCAGCAGTCAAAATGTATTTAATGTTAACAATTATAGGTGAAAGTACGGCCTACATTTTACAAGACAGAGCAAGACGGAGCCTTGACTCACCCCGAACAGCAATATCAGCTTGTTTTTGCATAAAAATTGCTTCAAGGTTCAAGCAATGCTGATGTTTCTTAAAGTAAGAAAATCAAAGGAAAAAGGGTAATTTTTAACCATTTTTACTGAGAGAAAAAAAAATCGGCGGGTTCTGCGCTCCCAACCCCCTCTCTTCCGGGCCTCAGTCGGCGGACCCAAAACCCCTGCCTCACCTGAATTCGAACCCTAGTTAGTTACGGCCCTGTATATCATTTATTTATTTATATATATAAAATAAACATATAAATCGTAACCAATTGGTAGCCCAGAGGTTTCATCGATATGTTGAAGTCAGTAACATTTAACAGAATTCATGGACGGGTTCGATTCCCAGTGAAGGCATACAGAAATTACAAAAATTAAAGGTAAGTTTTTAAAATAATTCCATTTGTGAACAGAAATCAGTAAATTAGTCAATTCAACCTTAATAAAATTAGACACACAAAGGAAACAATAGAATATAATCTGGTGAGTCCATTTCAGCGACGGATTTAGGAAGCGTTGATTCTAGAAAAAGAATCCACGGTAAATGAATAGGCTGACGTCACCACAATGGTTTAACTTCTCTGAGTTCAGTCTTACTAGAATTGGTATATCTTTCCGATGACAGTTATTTCGTAGGTTTAACATCCGCAAGAAAGGCATTCCGAAAAAACTTCGAAAGTTTATTGTTTGAAAAATCGTACACTTTCAATGTTATAGGTAGCATTAAACTCTTTTCGTCTCCATAAGCGTATAAAAAACTATTATTGTTTGCATAAAATTTCTCAATTTTCGTTACATACAAGATAGTAGCAAGATATGATGATCAAAACTTATGTACATGTTGACAGGAGTTTGTCATTTTCAATACGTGTAAATTTGTATTACTTCTAATAGGCTTTCATCACCAAGCAGATTATGAGAAATATCTAAATATCTAAATGTTTTCCTATTTGGCAATGTCCCACTTTGATAACTTTGTATCTCACAGTATGTCAGTTCAATATAGTCAAGATAGGGCAGATAACGAAATGTTTTGTTATTCACAGAAGGCAACAAACAAAATTCTATCTTCAACCTTGTAAGATGCCTCAATGATTTATAATCATTTGAACACATACTAAGAGGTGTCCTGCATCTACTTCAATACTCTGTAATTTATGAAGAGGTGTAATTAAATCGCTTGGGAATTTGTGGAATATGTTATCTGTACCGAACAACAAATTGCGCGCCACAAGTGTGTTAACGACACCAATGGTTTGAAAATGTCTTTTGTTATCTCTAAACTGTAATTCAAATAATTCCCCTTCATAAATAATGTTGTCAGACTTGCTAGACCATTAACTGTTCCTTCTTCTATATAGGAAAGTCGATTCAAAGATAAATCTAACTTATAAGAGTTTCTAAATGAGAAAACGTTGATGGTGGAATTATTTTCATTTGATTAAAATTCAGAAAAAGTTTCTGTACTTCTTTTGGAAAGTGCGGGATGTTACTGTCAGTAATGTTTTTAAAAGCACAATTATCTGCAGTATTCGAACTATAACATTTACATCGCGGGTCAAATTTACATGCATACTCCGTGATTTCAACCGACATTATGTATTTGACATAATGAAAGGTAAAGTATGTCACAAATATCACCATTCTGTCAGTAAAACAGCAAAGATTCTAAAATAAATTAAAAAAAAAAATATTTCAAAATAAAATAATAACGATGTATTTCTTTAAAGAACAAACAAACTATTGATAAATATCATTCTTTTCCTAAAAATAACAATGATAAAAACTTAATTACAATTATATTACACAAATTAAACATAGTAACATGAATAGATAATTTATACAAAGCTTTTTTTTATATCCATGAACAACTAGCTTTACCCCTCGTATTTTGTCAGTTTAACTAGACCATGTGTTGTTTGTCTTTAATAATACAGATAGCGTATGAGGTATCCATTCACGATGGCCACAAAACTAATAAACAAACAGGAAATAAGTAATTAAGGAACATCGGATTTATAGCTGTTCTTTATATCAAATTTTTCAACACGTAGCACGAACTCTCATCAAATTGCAAGTTAAGAACGGCCCCTTAAACCGGATTGAGTGAAATTCTTTAACGAAGATCAGATAACAATTAAGAAATAATTGATGCAAGCTATACTTTATTGTAGTTTTAACATCCGTTGGCACTATATTCGTGGTTATGTTTGCCCGAGCGATAGAGGGAGGAGTTTGAACAGCCAGCATGGACGGTTGTCCTATTTGCATTGCAACGCGTTACAGTCATAATAAATGAATTAGTAACAGCATGTGCATTATTTAAGAGGTTGGAAGTGTTTTAAGTTTAATCAAATATACTAAATGTATGTTAATTTGATAAAATTCAATATTCTGCAGTAGTCAATATAGTTTATTGGATTTAGAGCATGGGTTTATTCACAAAGCGAATGAAGCACAGCATATTAGAATTGTAAATTGATGAACAAAGCCATGAAGGTATCACAATTAAAAATATATCACTACTTTTAGACAACCTTAGGGCACATCGTGTTGTTTATTAATTAACTGTAACGAAATAAAGCAAACAGTTGAGAGTAGCCTTTGTTACTAACCTAAGAAAAGAACAGTAAACAAAAACCATTCCGGAAAGAACTACATGTTCAACACAAAATACTTTCTACAGATTGGTGCATGTTTTTATCAATGCAGATTGTTTTATATCAAAATATCAACTTCCAGTTCAAAATCTCATTTCTGTCTCATATATTAAATTATGACAAACGAGACGATTCTAATTTTGAAATTATTAATTTCCCCCAACTTAGTAGCAATATACCAACTTCATCTGCATATGGGGTATACATTTCCCTACTTTTTCGGTATTCAAGAACTTGCAGCTTCTACTCCGCTTTGTAAACGTCACCAGTGTCTGAGCAGGAAGTTAATGAATCAGGGGTATATCGAAGAACGTCTCGTCCTTTTTCTAAAAAGATCATCACAAGGTACCAAGACCTTGTTAATAAATATTCCGCATCAACTTCACAAATAATAGACGATTGTCTTGGAGTATAGGATCTGTGTACTGACGTTGTTTATCATCTTAATAAGTGTTTAAGTGTTCTTTTATTAGTCTTTATGTATATTACCTTAGTACAATTGAGAATAGAAATGGGTAATGTGTCAAACAGAAAACAACCCGACCAACGAGCAGATAATTACTTTTTTGTTTGTTTTTAGTGAAATCATGTTGACGTGGCTATATACTTACATGTATGCATCCCTTCATCGTTTTGTTTGTATTGTCTTTCAGTTTTGCTTTGTCCGTGCGACCTTTTATGTTTCTTTGATACATATGACGTGGCTTTCTACTTCGAAATTCCGCTATTGTGCTATTGTTCTATTATAATTTTTGTATTTTGGTCTTTCATATTTGCTTGTGCTTTGTCTGTGTGCCCTTTTGTGTTTCTTTTATACATAATGACGTGGCTCTTTTTTTGGAAGAAATAAACAATAGACATATAGACAGGCGGGACGAAGGAAACGTAAACTTGTAATGTATATATATATATATTCTTCCATACTTTGAACGACATAATTATTTTATATCTCTATCTGTGTGATGTTTACATTCTAACGTGAAACGCGTGATTATACGTTAAAGTCAACTATTATCTGAATATTATAATGTGCTTGCTCTATATGCATGACTGTGTTTCTTTGATTCTTTTATGACGTGGCTCTGAACTTGCCATTTTGTCCTTCTTTGTTTTGTTTTTTAGTGATTAAGATTATAGCACAATGGTGAATGCTGTATCCCTATTTTTGACATCTTTACCTAATATGTCTGTTTGTTTTGTTCACGCATCATTTTAATATAATGGAATTTGATTTGACTGTCATACAAATGAGAGATTTAGCAAGCTATAAAATAAGGTTCAATCCACCATTTACCTAAAACAAATGCTTGTACCAAGTCAGGAATATGACAGTTGTGATCCATTCGTTTGATTTTGCCATTCAATTAGAGCATTCGATTTTAAATTATCCTCGGAGTTCAGTACTTTTGTGATTTTACTTTTCACATGAAACCGATTCCAAAAAGTGATGGTTCTGGGAAATTTTACATTACAATATTACAAAAATGGCTAAATGCCGGTTTAATGAAGGTCAATTCCGTTGAACAATTTTTAAATATAATTTAGTAGATATAACTTAAAAAATGTTATTTGAGAATATTCAAAAAGAAGGATGTTATAATATAATACTTTACTAATTTATTTGCCGAGATTTTTTAATAATCTATAACAGCAAATGTTAGTAAAACAATGTCTTTAATGTGGCAGTACAACACTTCAGAGCAACAATTAATACATTCACCAACTTAAAACATATCAAGAGATGTGTCATGCAAGTTAAGCAGTGTCAAAACTGTTTCATTGTTGCATCTTTACCATTCAATGAGAAGACCTCTTTTCGTTATTCCAAAATAACTTAGTCATCATGGCTCGGTATTCTATAGGTACCATGCATATTTGTATTGTCCATCTCCTATAATGATTATTCCCATTGGGTTAGGTTGGGAGGATAATGAAAATAACGGAGCAGAATATTATTTTGACAACGGACGGGCTTTTAAGTGATACACAAGACTTTTGTTTAGGACTGTTTAAAATAAGGCTTGGTGATAGGACAATTTATTTCGCGTTTTCATGAATAGTATGAACATACATATAATATATTTTTATATGCATAGTGTACAGAGAAACGAAAAAATACTTGAAATGATAGAAAGAAAAATAAACCAGATTTCGGAAAAAAGTTGCTGTCCCCAAATACCTATGACTAATAATACCTTTCCTGAAATCCTCCAATTGTAAGATCTTTTGTAAAAATGTATCCTACAACATACTTTAAACAACGCTCTTAATGCCCGCCATTTAAACTGTTGAATGTAAAAGATGAATTTCATTTTCATATTCTTATTAATGGAAGTAATCGAATAACCACATCGATTTTTCGACCCTTGAAACGCATGGAATATTTGCATATCCAATTATACTACATTTTGTAACAAGAATATTCAAAACAGTAAATTATTGCCATAAAAGATGTTGTTTTCTGTGATAGACTGGTATCAGACAAAGCTTCCAGTCTATAAGTCTATATCCTTTTTGTGCGTTTTGATCAACTCATATATGAATAACCTAAACAATCTCAGATAAAACAATAATATACCCGTTGATACCCGTCTATACAAATACGTTTTTGTGACCTGCCAGAGTTTGGGATTTGGTAAGTTTAATTTTTGGTTTTATAACAAATCACTTTTAATTATATTTCATTGATTCTTATCAAGCTCAATGTAGATCGTTTGCAGACGACACATGAACCCCAGGGAAGTTCACTTTTACTGGTTGAAAACTTTGATTTGATATACCGTTCAATGTATATCTCACTCATAAATAAAGCAATATTTGCACTACTGACATTCTTTATGATAAGGGGAAAGTCAACGAATATGACTAATTTTAATATTGGCCTACATACATAACACACTGATGAATTGAACATCATTAAATTGGAAAGTAGAGAACAAGCTGCATTGGATTATCGATGTCGTCGTCCTCATCACTGGTCACGGTTTTCTAAAATTTGGGTCAAGGAATAAAACTTAAGTTTCATAGAAAATGCAGAGATTCATTTCAACATAATGCCCCCGATATACATGCATCTTAAAATGCATAGAATACCATTATATTCTAGTAAATGCCCTTCATCAACATCAACGATGATTGTTTATATGAATCATGACTTGAGAAAAAAAACCTAAATGTACCCATTTTTTAATCATCGAGTCAACATATCACAATAACTATGATGTCATTTGAATTCATACCACATCTTCTTTTTTGTATTTACAATGTGTATGTTGGCTTTAAATAAAACAAACCTTGTTTTACCTATAACGTTTTATTTAAGTCAGACCAAACAGCGTTACATATACAGGCAATACTATAAAACTTAAATCAAAGATACCAAGTACTTTTTTTTTTTCAGATGTATTGTGGTTTATTAGAAAAGAAAGTACACATATCATATACAATTAAATTTCAGTTAAAATTTACTGTATTGAAAAAATGTCAGGTCAAGTTTTCTTTTTTGATTATTCTTGATCAAATGAACCAAAACATTCCGCTATTTTCTTCCAAAACACAACATTCCCTTGTTCATCATTTGGGTACTCGATGTACGATTGCTTCTGAACTAACTCAAGGATGACTAACGGTAGATATTTTGGTCGTAGTTGTTCATAAAAAATTAGGAAGAGAATATTCTTTCCTTCTCGCGAATATATACTCTCCATTCTTGCGATTTTAAATTTATACATGCAATAGTAGGAATCAAGAAATAATCGCGTTAATATGCTTATTGTCCTCCAACTTTGGTGAATTCCATTCGTAATGTTTTGTGTAATTTCTTCTCCTGGAACGAAGTCCCGCTAATGTACGCAGAGTTTTAGGTTTTCACCACGTTCATAGTGAGGTATAACTTCACTCACAAATAAATCGGTTTCTTCATTTGCATATGATATGAAGGCATCGTATTTATAATGAGTGCTAGATTGAATATTTTGGAATACCTTGTACTTATGTCTTGTCATATAATACTGATAGCGCAGCCTCCATCGATACCTGTACAGCAATCCAGAAGAAAGACTAAGAAGAGCTATATTTATCCCCATAGCTATACAAATAATTAGCGTAGTATACGAGCTGCATTCCTTTTCAAGTTGTTTTACAATTGCATTGATATTTGTCAATTGAACTACATTATTGTTATCAAACCGGCACGTGAATTTTGTCGTATGTATAAGCAAATCTAGATTTGCGTCCATCCATTGTAAGAATTTCAGGTTTTGACAGCTACATTTCAATAAATTATTTGATAGATCTATTTTCAACTTTGATGTTTTGGAGAGTTTATTAGTAAAGTATTCATAGAAGTTTGTGAAGTTATTCCACTGATGCTGTTATAGGATAAATCAAGTATTTTCAGACTCCTTAGATTCGAAAGATCGAAAGTTACATCCGTTAACTTGTTGTGGCTCAAATCTATCTTTACAGCATGAAAATGTCCATGAAATATTATAAAAGATAAATCCTGAATAAAATTGAGGGATAAATCAACTTCTTTGAGTTCGGTCTTACTGGAGTTGTTTTATCTTTCCGTTGAAATTTATCGTGTATTTATCGTTACCAACAGCTTCAATAAAACTGTTATTATTTACATAAATTGCCTTTATTTCTGTTGCATTTAGAAAAAAAAGTCAAAATGTTGTGGCACAAATACATAAACAGATGGAAAGGAATTCGTCATTTTCAGAATCTGCAGTTTTTCATTCAAAAACAAATCGGTCATTAAACTCTATAGGCACTCAAAAGTTAGATTATTTTGTGAAATGTCTAGTATTTCAGCTTTTTTATATTCGCAAAGTCGAACTTACATATCTTTGCGTTCGACAGTTATGCATGTCTAAATACTCAAGATTGGGGAGATTGAAAAATATAAAATTAATTACACAAGGCAAACGACAAAGTCCTAATTTCAAACTTTTAAGATGCGTCAATGATCTATATATGTCGGGAAATTTAAACAGTCCAATTACATATGGCTGTAATGCATCTTCATCTATACTCTCTAATCGAACTAGAGATGATAGTAAATCGCCTGGAAAGGTAGGAAATGTGTTCCTTTGTTCGACCAAAACATTATATGCCACATTCAATCGTTTAAACTAAACCAGTGGCTTGAAAATATTATTTTGTAATGCGAAGCTGTAGTTCAAATTATATCCTTTTATAGATAAAGTTTGAAGGCTTGTTTAACCATCAAAAGTTCCTTCTTCTAGTTATTTACGTCTATTAGAAGATAAATTTAACTCGGATAGATTTTTCATATGATTGAATGTTCTTTGTGGAATTATATCTATCAGATTAAACCAAAGTGAAAGTTGTTGTACACTTCTTGGAAAATGAGGGATGTTGTCACCTGTGATGTTTTTATGAATACAAGAAACTCCTAGATTTGAATTGTAACATTTACATCGCAGATCAAATATACATGTATTCTCTGTAAGTTTCGTTGTATATACAATCAATATGCAGTACATGAAATAGACTGCGACCTTGTGTAATTTGGGTATTTTCATAATTCGATATTTAAACAGCAATGGTTCTGAAAATATAACATAAAAGTTATATTTATCATAATAAAAGTTATAAGCAAAAGTGATAATGATATAATATTTTTTAATGAAAAACAAATTTGAACACAAGATATTGTACATGCTGTATCAAATGTATCATGTACAATGTCTATACCCAGATATATGGTTCGAGTTGTATGTATATATATTTTCGAATTTAAGGAATGATCATGATTTCAAATAGCTGCAGAACCGTAGCTCTTAGGTTTTTAAGTTATGTTTTTGTTATTTGCGCACCATCCGCAAATAGTAAAAAAATAACATAAGGACCTAAGAGCTACGGTTCCGCAGCTAGATTTTAAAGTTATCGTAATGTAAAAAAAAAGTAGTTCTCACACGATATGATGATAAAAAGTCTTAAAGTTCTTAATTTTCAGTTATGGTTGCGTATATTTTACTAACTAAATGCAACACTTAATAATATTTGAATTGCAAACTGTAACTCAATTGTATTATTTTAAATTTTTGACATAATTTTACTATAAAAAGTAAAATAACCACAAAAAAAAACCCCCAAAAAACTCCAAGGAAAATTAAAAACGGAAAGTTTCATAAAAAACGGCATAATCGAAACCTCAAAGAAATAAAACGAATGAAAAACAAATGTCATGTTCCTGACTTTGCAAATGCATTTTCTTATATCGAACATTGTGGATTCAACCTGGTTTTATAGCTTGCTAACTCTGACTTGCAGGTTCAATTTGATTTGATTGTGTATACTGTTTTGTGGATGGTGTTGGTAAACACTTATCATTTGAGAACCTACAGTGATGTTTCCGTTTCTTGGTGTTATTCATTATTTCCCTTTTTGTTTTGTATATCGTTCAATGAATATTTAGCCCATATACATGTATACAAATTAACACTGTGTTATTTTTGCAAGATTTTAAACTAAATTGTAGACATTTTGGTAGGTGTAAATACAAGTGGGTCATTTTTGTGCATAATCTTAAATCCGCCGACAAAAATAACAACAAATATTTATAAAGCAGATACATTTGATACTTCGTCTCGCTTCTATTTTTTTTTTATATCTTTTACATCTTTTAAGGCTACATGTTGATTTAATAACATTAAAAATTCACAGTTCTAATAAATTGAATATATTGGTCAAGTGAGATACCTTTCTAATGAATTATAAAAAACAGAGTAGGTGTGTTCGAAAGCAAATTTCGTACTTAGAGTACTTGACAACAGATTTTACAAATGGATTTGGAAAATGCATTACTTAAATAACTTCTTTTGTGTGTGTGTGTTATCTAGGGTTATTGGTTTTCAACTCCTGAATTTTTTGTGTCTGCTCTTCCACGAAATGTTTAATTAGATTTTTTTTTAAATTATATGAACATTCAACCGACCAGGAAATAATTCTAAATTGATTAAATGTAGAATAGAACAGTACATTAAATGATGTTTAATAGCTATTAGATACACATTTCTTTAGAAATACAATTTAAATTAAAGAATCGTTATGGAGTTATGTAGATGATTTTATAGATTTTCAAGATGTAATTTTGACGCTGGACAGTGGCTTCCATTTGTACGCTTGTAAAAATAAGCTGGCTTAATTGGGAGATAATTTTGACGAAGAAGAATTCGTACTATAGGAAAAATTACAGTCATATTCGTATGTAAGGAAACTCGTCATAAGTACTATGATCGAAATTTAATACACATTCCTGTTTATGAAGACTGTCAAATGTGAAGATGCACAAGAGTAATGCAGTAACTGAGATATGAAATCACCTAACGACGAACCAGAGAATAATTTACTGCTAACAATTGGGAAGTTGACAGTTAGAAAGTTAATGATATATTCATTGACAGTTGGGATATTTGAGTTCAAACGCAAGTGGTAAGGTGAACATACTGTATCTTGTAACGATTTAGAACTATGAATTGGCTGGACAGAAGTTGCAATGATTTATTATAATTAATGCTTCTGTGCTGACATGAATGATGATTATCATGATAATGGCAATGATTAGGAATTAACTTTTTCCAAAATTTGAATTTTTCGAAAGTGATAAGAAGGATGTTCTACCCCAGTAATATATAACGTTAGCTGTTATTGGCAAAACTGTTTAGGAAGTTTGCTTTTCATATTCGTACTTTAGTTCGCCTTTTTTATTATTTGTTTTTGTCACTAATGAGTCTTTTGCAAACACAAAGCGTTCACAATTTCAATTCTGGTATCCTTGATGAGTTTGTTCGTAGAAATGTTGTTTCCTCTAAATAACCTTTCCGTAGTATTCAATTTAGGAATGTTCAGTTGAGTAAAACATTCAACATGATAATAAACCCGGTTATATCAAATTTAGATACGAAACAAACGGTTAATTGACTGACTGGGTCAGTGCACTTTAAACATAAAAAGTTGAGAGTAAAAACTATTTACAATCAACTTGAGGAACTATTAGTCACAAATGGGTTATGTGCCTGTTCCAAGTCAAGAGCCTGTAATTCAGTGGTTGTCGTTTGTTAAAGTGTTACATATTTGTTTTTCGTTCATTTTTGTTAATATAAATCAGGCCATTACTTTTCTCGTTTGAATTGTTTTACATTGGCATTTCGGATTCTTTTGTAGGTGACTTTGCGGCATTGGCTTTGCTCATTGTTGAAGGCAGTACGGTGACCTATAAATGATAATTTCTGTGTCATTTTGGTCTCTTGTGGAGAGTTGTCTCATTGGCAATCACACCACATCTTCTTTTTATATTTAAATAAATAGCTGAATCCATTGAAATGAACGTTACCTGCGTGAGTTCGAACAGAAGATTTTTTGTTATATAATTTGCTTTATATTTAATTGTGAAAACATGAAGGGTACGACATAAATCATTTCAAAATCATAACACTGACCACTCTGCTTATGTTATCATAGTAGTATACCATAAGTTTTTACCGAACGTAGTAATCTATGAAAACTTTATTTACATATTTATCAATGTTGTTTGCCTTGACAACATTATTTATAGTAGTACAAATACATGTTATCGTATTCTGTGGTATACACCCTGAGGAAGAATATTTACAAACCAATCATGACTGTACTTTTATTATTTGTAGAAATATTTACAAATATATCCAGATATTGTCAGATTAATGTATAATGACTAATTACACATAGTGGTAAGTAAAATATTGAATATATTTTTCTGATTTCATCTTTTGATTACAAAGGTATTGTTTGAGGAAACCCCTTCTTCGTTTTTCTCTCTCTGGTAATTATATTCAAACAAACCATTTACGTCTGAACTATTTTCAGCAATTTGTAATATAAAAGCTGAAACTTATGCAACTTCAAAAAAATATTGTGCATCTCAAAAGAGATGAAGCAATGTCAACTCTGTCAGTTCTTTTTAATTTTCAGACGAGGCATATTAATTTCCTAATACATGTAATATGTCGGGAGAAAATGAACAACCAACCTATATATTGATTTTGGAAAATGAGAACACAGATTTACCATTTCGCTCTGTCTATCCAGCTATAATCTGGTGTAAGTTTATTATTTATCATTAGTGCTGTTCTTTTTATAAATACCAAAAAACCATACAAATCAGAAAGTTGTATTTGAAATATAAAAGTAATGCATATATACATACTGACAAAATAAAATAAAACAAAACAAAATTGCCGTACTCCGAGCAAATTGTGTAAACAAGTTTAAACAAATGGCAAAATTAAAAGCACTAAAACATCAATTAAATGAATAACAACTCTCATATTCCTGACTTAGTACATGCATATTCTTATGTAGAAAACGGTGGATTAAACCTGGTTTAATAGGTAAACCTCTCACTTGTATGACAGTCGCATACAATTCCATTGTATTGACAACGGTGTATGAACAAAATAAACAGACTTAATAGGTAAACATATCAACATGATGGCCAATGAAAGATCATGCATAGGTTACTATTATATCAAAGGTAAAGCACTTAAATAAGTCAAACATAAAGAGTCATGTAAATTATGCAACTATTGAAACAAAGCGTCTTCACAAAACAATATTTATATTAGACAACACGAGTAGCATGAATTGTATAATTTATATCCATTTATATTTGTTGGAACCTATTTTCGTAGATACTGTAAGATTGTACTTTTGTATATTTCTGATTTCGTGGCTTTGTCAAAATCTGCATACAGTCTTTATTTTCTTTTTACTTCGTGGAAAATTTAAGTCGTATATCACTTGTAGTCAGGAAAAACACGATTATTGGTATCATACAATAATCCACAGTATTTAAAGACCACAATTTTCAACAAAAGTAAAGTACTGATACCGTAATTCGGAGGGTGTGTCAGGAGCAGTACAAAAAGTTGTCTCTTACAGAGAGTAATAGCCGTAACACATAAATATAGCTCACCAACCTGTAATCACACAAACAAACAACAAGCACAGACTGATTACACCAAGTTTGTGTATGCAAAGTTGCATTCGATGATGTCATTAACAAAAAGGATAAAAAACGGACCGTAGTGGGGCTATTGATTTTTTTACAGTTCATGCAACTGTTTGACATACAGGTATGAAAAAAAGTCTATGATATTTCCTTGTCTGTACAAATATTTTTTGAAGAATGTACCTCTTTGTTCAGAATAGGATAACCCGCCTCTCTATTTCGATTTAATTGAAAACATTGGTCTTAAGTTTTCATTAGAGAAAATTAAGAGAAAAAAACTGCATTTCTTTTAAATATATATATTAGTTAGGTATTCGCGTAGAGGGTTTTAGTCATACCGAGCGACAAAGCAGAGGTAGACGTTAGACGATACACAAGAACGTTCATAAAAATGAATTGATCATTTTTCCAAAATTAAAGTCCATGCCCTCAGTATAGGGTAAAGTATAAAACACTAGCTGTTCCTTTTAACATTGAATTAAAAAGGGTATTCTTCCGTATTTAAGAAGATAAATTAGCGTTATATTATTCCTTGACGTGTGATGAGATTTAAGCTGATAGGTTTCTACCTGTCAATATATAATGTGTGCTGATATTTTTGGTATTCGTATGAGCATTAATTTCCTCCATTCTGTTTTGATTTCATCTAGATTGTATTGTTCTGAATCAGAGTGCATGACGTACAAAAGTTCCATATAAACTGCATTTACTAGTATCTGTTAAATTGTTACGAGTTTTGTTATGTCGTGCTGTTTTATGGCTTAATATGCGGTATGGGTTTTGCTACATGGTTGTCAAATGTGAAGCAAGCTGTGCGTACCCTTCCAGAGCACCTGAGATCACTCCAGTTTTTGATGACGTTCGTGTCGCTTAGTCTTTAGTTTTCTATGTTTTGTCTTGTGTACTATCATTTGTTTGTTTGTCTTTTTCTTTTTAGACCATGGTGTTGTCAGTTTCGATGTATGAATTTGAATGTCTCTCTGGTATCGTTCGCCCTTCTATTAAATGTGGTATAACACTTGACAGCTGGTTGTTTTTTTCCATTTGTTCATTGGTTGATCAAGTCGTATGTTTGATTCTGTCAATTTCTATGATATTCACCTACTTGAAAATACCTTAGTAGAGTTCAATGATAGTGTATATATTTTTTTAATGGTCTTATACCCGTGTGTGTTTCGACCGATAATTATTTTTTTCAATACAATTCAAGAAAGTTTACAAAAACTAAGTAACAGTTATTTTTGTTAGCAGTGTTGCTTATTTGGTCGATGCCAATTGTATCGTGGAGAGGTATGACGAATCTATTCCTGCAATCCCAGAATGCACCACGAACGACACCGGGAACGATACCACAAACGATGATGCCCTTGATGGTAAATATTATTCAATTTAGTATAATTAAAACTGCAATAAATACCAATAGGTGCTCGGCGGTTCATTAAATGTGTAAGCAAGCAATCGCTGCAATTGCAAGAGGTCCTATATCATTTTTGTATGTGATTGTTTGTTGACAGTGGTTTAAATTACACTTTTTGTGTAAAGTAATGCTGCCCAAAGAAATTAAAATTGTTTGCTAATGTAAACTTTATAATGAATGCTACATAAATCTAAGATTGTCCTGTAGATTCGTGTATGATCATTCGTTTGATGCAGATTATTTAAAGGATCAAAGATACCAGGCATATTATTTCTTACTATTACTATGACTAAATGACTGAAGAGACAACATTTTTGTAACATTATAACTTCATATGTATTTTCGTTACAGGAACCTTTGGCTGAAGGTAAATTGTAAAATGACCTAATTGCTGAAAAAGAAATTATTTGATATACTACAAAATGTAATTATGTTTCTTTAAACATAAATACAATTAAACAAAACAAGACACAATAGAAAAGAACAGACTTTCGACAATAGTTATATTTGACTTACGTGTTGCATCTGTCAGACATACTTCGGAGACATTTAAGTCAGAAGCATGCAATTTAGTTGTTGTCGTTTGCTGATGTGTATCGCATTTATTTTCGTTCATTATTTTGAAAATAAGTTAGGCCGTTTTGTTTTCTCGTTTAAATTGTTTTACATTTGTCATTTTTGAACCTTTTATACCTTACGTTGCTTTATGGGTTTTGCGCATTGTTTAAGGTTTTTCCACAACTTATAGTTTTCTGTGTCATTTCGGCACTTGCGGAGAATTGTCTGTTTGGCAATCATACCACATCTTCTAATTTGTGTATCATTATATTATATTAAAACTATTTCTCAGTTCAAATTTAGTGTTAAAAGAGAGATAATCCCATTTTAATTATGGTTCCTCGGCATTACGTTTCCATGATGGTACATGTTTTTTTCTAAAGAGAAGGGAAATATCACTCATGAAAAAAGTCCGGACGTCTCTTCTGTTTATTGTTTCAGTGAGAAACAACATTGCAGGCTATTTTAGCGTAATGATAAAATATGGTTTCATTTAGACATACATTTAGCAACACATTAAGAATTTCAAGGTTCAAAGTTATAAGCGTCTTCCTACTCACTGCATAAAATTGAGAAACGACTGTGTGAAAGAGATTAAAACAGCCAAAGACTACTGTTCGGTCCTCAACACATTGAGAACCCAGAACACGCAGGCGGGCATTATGTTCAGCAAATTTATAAACGTGGTGAAAGCTATTTGAAATTAAAAAAAAATAAAATAAAATTTAATAAGAAAATGTTTCGAGAGCTCGAGATATGAAAATATATGTGTAGCATTTAAACAATCAATCATCAATTATCTTGAGCGGACCTCGTGGTTTGTTGATCCTGAATCAATTGTCTGTAAAACGTTTATCTTTATTGTATAATCATGTAATAGCTCATCATTTCTATTATTTATCTTTATCTTAAATACATTGATTGAATTTTCTTTTGCAATACATGTGTTTTTCCCTCAGTTTTAGTTTGTAATCCGGATTAGTTTTTTCTCTATCAATTTATGAATTTCGAACAGCGGTATACTACTGTTACCTTTATTTTTGTATCAGTGGTATATAACATAACGGATAATTACTTACTAGACCTATGGGACATAACAGGCTCATTGTGCAATTCATGACTGTATCAGTTCGCACTTGAAAAAATCGAGTTTGTTTAAGATAAGATTGTAAGAATCCGGACATTAACTCTATCAGAAACTGACCATTATGTTTATAAATCTTGTATAAACAGATTAATTTTCTCTCTTTCATAAAACACACAACATCGGATATCATTCTTTGAAACAATACGTCAATGTTAAAAGTCAGAGATGAATACATTGAATATGCGTGGTGAAAGGGTGTTAACGTTGAAACATTTATACACGAAACCAATTAGGCAAACAAATAACAAGAAAACAATAAAATAACACGGAACATAAACCAATAGATAGGCTCTAGTGCGTGTGATATCATAGTATTATTCGGGATATTCACAAAGAGATATGAGCTCATACTAATATCTCCTGAGCTGCTAGATGTCGGAGATATAGGGCATGGAAGGAGGGCGTAGAATACCAGAGGGATAGTCAAACTCATAGATCGAAAAACAAAATGAAAATGACAAACAGACAAATATTAGTTCATAGGCCACAACTTAGAAAACTAAAGACTAAGCAACACGAAACCCACCAAAATGTGGGGATGATCTCAGGTGTTCCGGAAGGGTAAGCAGATCCTGCTCCACATGTGGCACCCATCGTGTTGCTCATGTTATTACAAACCCGGTAAATAGTGTTATAGGGTAGGTCACATTCTTGAAAAGAGAAGGGGACTTAAAATGCATATCCAATATCATCTGTGAAAGGCATTATAAGCCAATATCCCCTGTGAAGCCCAAATAACAATTAACAATTAACAATTATAATATACTTAATGTGTCATGATTTAAACACTAATTATCATTTTATCTTTTTGTTTTCTTTACAAGGATAAAGGCTGATATTCCCTGATCATGTAACCATTCAAATTGAAGGACTTACCGGAATATTTCACTCCAGTATACCGGAATTATATATGTACATGACCATTATCCTTGTTCAAGTATTCACAGTATTGAAGTAATTTTTTTTAATGTAAAGTTTGTGTATTTAGGTGTAACATCAATAGATACCCAGATGGTAAGCGTAACAGATTCTAGGACTCCAGAAATCACTCCTCTTCCAGTTGATGAAACCACAACACAGGAAAAAATTCCACCGCCAAATTAAAAAAAATACTATTAAAATTCTGTAGACAAGACTTATATTTTTAGATATATGAAGATGTAGTATGAGTGGTAATTAAACAACTCTCCAAATAAGTCAGAATTTATAAAAGCAAGCCATTTAAAGTCAAGGTACGGTCATTACCACGGAGCCTTGTCTCAGACCGAACAGCAAGATATAAAGGGCCACACAAAAGGTGTAAACAATTGCAGCAGGATTAAATTTTTAATGGAACCAAACCTTGTCCCTTATCTGAAATAATAGTGTAACATAACAACATAGAAAGACACACTTTAAAATTTCAATTGGAATGGATTTACTTTACTTAATCAAATAACTTAGTAACACAAATGTGCACGCAATGAACGAATGAATTTGATCTATGATACAATGTAAATACAAAATAAATTAAAAAAAAAGATGAATTATTAAAGTATTAGTATTATACTGCTTTGAAATGTAAAACAATTTCAGAAAACATCAATTTCCAAATTTCAGAAAAACATAATCCATATCAAGAAAACGATAAATAACAAAAGTACCGATCTCAAAGGAAAATTCATACGAAAAGTTCTTCATAAAATGGCAAGATCAAAAGCTCAAACGCATCTATCGAATGGAAACAACTGTCATATTTTTCACTTGGTACAGGCACTTTCTTATGTAGAAAGTGTTGGATTAATCCTGGTATTATAGCTGGCTTAGACAGTCTAATAGAATTCCGTTATATTGACAACGATGTGTGAAAAAAAAACCAGACATAATATATAAAAACGTCAATTTTGGGGAACATCAGTAAACTTGATAATATAATCTTAACCACTATATAATAAATACATGTAGCTGATTCAAAAACACAAAATGGCATATAGATAAAGAATATAAGAAAAAATGAATGAGCATAGCTTAAATTTGACCACTTAACAATAACACAATAGGGGGAAAAAGTTATTATTATATGCAGATTTTGGAGTAGATGTTCAATTAAAGTCCAACAAGTATTTTTTCAGTGGGGAAAATTGGACAATGATGCCAATTCAAATATCAAGATTTGATTTTTTTTTAATTCAAATTAACGAAAGTGGAAAAAATATAACGATTAAAATTGATACTAAAGATAAGAAATTCCTGTGTTATCTTTGAATTGATAGTTTTTTGTCGGGTTAAGATGTGTGCCAATGAAGTTTTTAAACATGTATGAAAACAAAAGTCCAGTTTGGAACCTGCACAACATGTGGTGCGATTAAAGCCCGATTTGGAAAAGGCACAAAATGTTTTGCGATTCAAAACCGACTAGAGGCAGGCAAAACATGTGTGATTAAATACCGATTAAGAACAAGCACAACATGTGGTCCGGTGAAAAAACACTTGGCACAGACACAACATACAGAGTGGTTAAAATCGGGTTTTGAACAGGCACAACATGTGATGCGATTACAGCCCGATTTGGAACAGGCACAAAATGTTGTGTGGTTGAAATCTGACTTGGAACAAACCAAACAAATGGTGCAGTCAAAATCCGCCTTGGAACAGGCCCAACATGCTGTGATATTAATGAACAGGCACAATATGTGGTCCAGTTGAAAACTGATTCAGAACAGACGCGCCATGAGGTCCGGTTAAAGTTGATTTTGGAACAGGCACAACATATTGTGCGGTTTACATCCTACTTAGAGCAGTCACAATGTGTGGTAAGGTTGACTTGGAACAGGCACGATATATGATGCGGTAAAAACCCGACTTTTGCAGTAGTTAAACACAAAACATCATTTCAGGATCATATCATTTTATGAAATCGGCAGTATGTGACGGAACCAAATAGTATGAACAATCATCAGCCCACCTGCTGAAAGAACCATTTTAATTGCATTAGTAAGTATAACCACCCGCAGCCCTTGCTGTTGAAAGAAATTTAACTTATAGCCATTCATATTGAATGGTATTCAGGATAAATTTGAGTTTTAATTTCAATACGAATGCATTGAACCCGATATAGAATATTGGGGAACGATGTATTACATGTATGATGCTAATAATAGTTGCAATAAATCATTTCGGTTATTTAAACAGGTTGGAGTTTAATCTCGTTTGATATATATATATATAAGAATAACATCTTCATGCCTTGTTGGGTTGATGTTTAGACGAGTTGTATATACATAATATACACAGCCATGTATCACAATCACTGTTGGTGATCCGATGGATAAATCTGTTGTAGAGTTGTCACTGGCTCAGACGTACTTATAAATATAAGTATTTTCTGTGACTGTATCTTACATTAATTTGTAGGATCCTTTACTATAGATAATTTAGCTGATCTGTTAGAATAACATCTTCATGCCTTAAATATCATCTACTGTAGTACGACGCTAGATTAAAACTGACGTGGAAAGGTAACACCCGGCAACCGAAAGCTTCATTTTTATGAAGCCCAGGTGGTCGTTTGGTCTAGCGGAACGGCTACAGTGCAGGCGATTTGGTGTCACGATATCTCAGTAGCATGGGTTCGAATCCCGGCGAGGGAAGGACAAACAATTTGCGAAAGCAAATTTACAGATATAACATTGTTGGGTTGATGTTAAGACGAGTTGTATATACAGAATGTACACAGCCATGTACCACCATCACTGGTGGTGATCAGATGGATAAATATGTTGTAGAGTTGTCACTGGCTCAGACGCACTTATAAATGTAATTATTTTCTGTGACTGTATCTTACATTAATTTGTGGGATCCTTTACTATAGATAATTTAGCTGATCTGTAAGAATAACATCTTCATGCCTTATATATCATGTACTGTAGTACGACGCTAGATTAAAACTGACGTGGAAAGGTAATACCTGGCCACCGAAAGCTTCATTTTTATGAAGCCAAAGTGGTCGTTTGGTCTAGCTGGACGGCTACAGTGCAGGCGATTTGGTTTCACGATATCTCAGTAGCATGGGTTCGAATCCCGGCGAGGGAAGAACAAAAAATTTGCGAAAGCAAATTTACAGATCTAACATTGTTGGGTTGATGTTTAGACGAGTTGTATATATATATGCGACCATGGTTTTCATATTTCATATACCTGGAACTGCTTTAATAAACACGTTTGTCACAATCAACAGTTTTGTTCTATTCACTAAACATGCTAAATTACAATCCAAAGTATAAAAATAAAAATGTTTAGATTATTAAGTTTACGAGAAACATTACACTTAAAACTAGTACCCTGTCAAGTATGTTTGTTTCAAATACTATCTTTTGTGAGCATAGTAGACACAGGTAACATACTAGCATTGCATACCATGTATGTTTCAACAAAATACGATGATAGTTTATTGTTTATGTTTATATTACATGTATAATTTTATTTCATTCCGTACCTTTGATTGGCTGACCACATTTCCAAGGTACTCCAATGTCATATTTATTTTTTGGCATAAAATACAACAACTATGACCGTAATGCTATTCGTCTCTACATTGAAAAAATGTATAGAAGAAGAAAAACGAACAAAAAGCTAACTATAAAGATTAATATCATGGTTTTAACATATTTTTTAGCATGTATGTGTAGGCATTTAATGCTTCTTGTTGTAATTTATAAGGTAGTTAAAGTGTTGTTTGTGCTCACATTTTTACACATCATACACAATGGGCTTTGATCAATGCTTTTTAAACCCCTTAACACCTACAAAGTATTTAACTTAAGAACTTTGTTTCATAAAGAGTATAACTATTCCTGTATGCCTTGAAGTATAAAAGAGAAAAGTATTAACATAAGATCATAAAGCGATTGTATCCATATATAATACAGACAAACCTTTCGATAGCCTTATCATAATCTTCAAGTGTAGCATACGGATCTTGAGATTTACAAGGAAGAACGTTCTGATCAGGAAAAAACAACAACCAAAAATAAGTGCTGGTCACGGGTAAGGGGGGATTGTTAATGGTTGCATTGTTTGATATCTTAATGTTTACAATCTGAAGATTTTGTTGTGACATCACATCTTTTATTGTCCGTGAAACAGTCATTCACAAGACTTGGCATATTGTAGTTACACCTGTCTATTGTTGGAGATCTTGGATAATATCAAGGGAAGACAACTCTCCATCAGATACTAAATGACCTAGAAGTTACCAAAATATGTCACCGTTTGATCTTCAATGGATGATGTCCTTTTAAGGCTTCATTGACACGTGCATGTATGTTATTTTACTTATATCTGTTACTTAAGCCTTATGACAATACAACAATCTCCCCAATATTTCCGTTTATTTTTTTCAGTACATAGAGATGACATTTTGAAGATTGAACTTCTTCGATAACTGCTACTAACCAAAGTAAAATATTCAAAATGTCAGTATAATGAAGATAATTAAATTTTGTAAAGAAAATCGATTTTTTGTTATCCAAATGATAGATTTAGCTGACTTTAAGAGGAATTTTACAACTGCTTTTTCAAAAGTTTAGGACAACCGATTGTTTGTTTAATTGATGCATCTTAGATTTATGAATAGATTGGACATTTGGCAGATTTTAATTACAACGGTATAATACCAACAAGAAAGAATATTTTCGAATGTCATCATAATGATTAGTAGTATTAAATTCGGACCAGAGACAAATACAAATTTGTAACTTTTGAGGGAATTCAGCTTCGTTGGACGCGCTTCGCTCACTTCGAAATGCAATGACGTACTGATTGTTCAAATATACCCGAGGTTTTCACAATCAGAGAAGTCAGTTCTTTCGTTTTGAAATGAATTATCAGTAATATGGTCATAAATATAAATTAAGGCTATGAATTTTAAAAAATACTAAGAATTTTCTACCACAGGAACAAATAACTTTATGTTGTTCAACTTCGTTCTTTATTTGGCTTTTAACCTTTTATGATTCAAGCGTCACTGATCAGTCTTTTGTAGACGAAACATGCGTCTAGCATTCCTAGGTACAAATGTATCTTTTATATGTTTACATACGTTTTCTCCTGTAATTATTTACCATAAAAAAGACTTATTTCTCTTATGTATTTATTTTTCTTTTAAATCGTGTACCTTCTTTAAAAAAAATGTGTTTATTAAATAATTCAGATACAAACATGTCAAGTTAGTTAAACGAAAATCTTCAAATATTATCAATCATGCATTAAGTCAATAAGAAGGCAATAAACTAGATAAAGTCACATGTTTAATGCCATTTGCAAAATTCGTGGAATCGATTAGAAAGTAATAAGCTAAAGAAAACTATTGAATTTGCGTTCTCATAAAAAAGTACGTTTTCATCTTGTTAAAATACAAAGTTACAATACATCTTTACGCTATCTGATCTTTTACATAGGCTTCCGAGTGTTCTTTTCCCTTTGGAAATTTGATTTCAATCACAGAATCTTCCCTCGAAATATTTAATACACACTCTAGAGTATTACAGTATTAAACAATAAAGATCTGACATTCTATAGAATGATAGAAAGATGTTTTTTTTTCGGTGTGAAACATATTTTAATAAATTAGATTCACAATAGTTAACTATATATCTATATATATATTCTTTTTCCTATTCTACTGTAAAAGATAAAACAAATATGAAATACACAAAATCTAATAACTTCAAGGGTCTCTCGTTCAGACTTTTCTTATATAAGTAAACAAAGGAAATAATAATCAATAATTTAAGCTTGACTAATTTATCGAAAGGAACGTTTCCATAATGATGAATATAAACACGAAATCAACATTATGCGTTGTTTTTGAAAACTTCTGATGCGGACGTGGTTAAGCAATCCTCAATTAATCAACCAATTTTTTGGAACGATCCGTATTAATATTCCCTACTTCTATGATGTTTTAATTTAAGTAACATATGATGGTCTTAAAGGGTTTACATATGAGGGGTCAGAAGAATATAATGGGCAAAAAATAGGACTTGTGATTTAAACGATGGAGAATAATGAACAAAAATGGAAAAGAATAAAGAAAAATTAACAAATAAAATTATGTAATACAGAAATGAAGGACAATCTATCTAAAGCCTCAAAGATGAATGACACATTGTAGACCATATTACATGTAAGTAGAACTCTCATTATTTGGATTTTAACTACGATCTTTAAGTTTAATGGTCACTAACGGTTAAGCTAATTTGAGAGAAATTTATAAAGACGGTCTTTATTATTGACAACAAAACAAATGGTTATTTTTTTCTAGTTTTATGTCGATACTTTAACATGTTTAATGTTAAAGTTTATATAAAGTTCAAATACTAATTGGGTAGTTTTTCTTTTAGGTAGCTGTTTTAAAACTCATCATTTCTATTTGCTATAATTAATTTCGTTAAGAATGTATCTAAATGTATTCATCCATTTTAATATCATTATGAACCATGTATCACTATACTCCCCCCTGATCAAAGTGTAATTATCGCACACCGCTGGTGGGAATTTAAATAACTTTATTATATTTTTTGTTAAAACACATTTAATTTTTTGAAAAATATTAAAATCAATCAGTCACATGATACAATGGAGTTGAAGGTCACAAACAAACGATGTTGAAAATTTATCATTTATACCATATATACAAAGATGAATGTTGGAGAATGTATATTTCTGTTGTCCATTTCATATGTGTGTTCATTACAGCTTCATACTTCAGCACCTATCTTAAAACGTGGTAAGTTATTATAGAAACTATTATTTGATACAGAAAAGCAACATTTTACATAAAATATATTTAAATTTATATTCTCGTATCTTTTATATATACAATTAAAACCTGATAATGCACCGTAAACCTATTTGGCTGACTGAATCATTATGCTAATTCTCAATTCAATGTACATTATATTGTGTATATGTGGTTGCACTACCATACACTATTTATTCATCATTCATTTAATTATTACTCATACAAAAAAGGATGATTATGCTAGTAAAACACTGTATTGTCAAAACAGCGATGGTGCTTTCATTTGGTTTGGGGAAAGGGAGGGGGGTTCGGGGGTTGAAACCCTTTTTATCGATTTATAAACATTTTTTATCATTTAAAAATTTGTACGTTTCAAAGTAATTTTGGAGGAAGGGGTTTAAATCCCCTTTTAAAAATTGCTGGATCCGTGCCTGAAAATCGTACTACGAAGATATCGTCTTTTTTCAATTCACGTACATGTTTAAGGTAAAATTAACATATCGGAAATAAATTACACTAAGTCTTATAAAACATTTACAAACATCTGGTTAAAAACTAATTTATGTAACTAATTATGTTTACTTTTAATATACTGATCTGGATTACAGACATTCATTAGTTATTTTTACAGGTGATGGGGAATATTGATTCTAATATTTCATGCATACTCGAATGCTTTTCAATCGAATGTTCGTTCAAGGGCTGAACATTAAAAAGACATGCTTCTTGCTCAATAATACCAAACATCTGAATGACCCCAAAAAACCGTGCAAAAATTCATAAATTCATAAAAGTTTTATATGACCTTTTATAAAGAAATGGTATTTGTTATCGTGATGGACATTTTTCTCCTCCATCTGTTCAACGTGTTGATTCAACTACGAGTATTTAAGGAAATTACTTTTGGGTATTTTTTTAATTGTATTGCATGATTTAATGATAAAATGATCTTTTTTAACAAATCTTAATAAAAACAAAACTCTTTATTCTAGTGGCCATACAGAATGTATCTAAAGTAGTTTGGTGTTATTTACTAGCTATGACTGCGTTCAAATAAATATTTGAAAAGTTGAAGCTCTCTGCATATTTCGATAATTTATTATTATTGGTTTTCAAGTATTTGACTTTCTGTGAGAATTTGGAATCTAACAAATTGAATTACAAAATGAACAAAATCATAATCACTCAGTAAAATTAATTAAAATAAGATTTGAAGTAATATAAGCACTAGAAATATTTTGTTTGCTGAGAAGATAATTTTTCCTCGGGCAAACATTTTTTAAATTTCAATAAATATAAACTTTTGTTTTCAAGCCAATCTAAGAAGTCGAATAACTGTATCAATAGCCTGTCAACATTGTTTTTGTTACTTTGAATTCTGCACGACTGCAATCTTAATTGACAAGGATTGTCATTTTTCCTACCGAAGGTCTGTTGTTCTCTTCTGTCGTTTCTCTACTTATTAAAACTGACTGCCACAAAGTAATACAGTGGTGGCGTTAAACACCAATCAATCAATCAAGATACACAGGTACAAGTTTTTATGTAATTACTTTTGTTGGTTTTAATTTACTTTTGTTGAAATACAAAATATAATAATAAACAATCAATGTATATAATTAATTCCTTTATGTATGTACCTATCCCAAGCCAAGAGCCTGTAATTCAGTGTTTGTCGTTGGTTTATGTTTGTGATTTTTGTTTTCCGTAAATTGTTTAGTAATAAATTAAGCTGTTGGTTTTCTGAATTTAACTGTGTCATATTTCAAGGTGTAATACCACCATTGATTTTTCTCTATTAGTCTTTGTTAAATTGGCACTTTTAAAAAAATTGTACAGTATTTACCTTTATTTCAACCAAAGAAATAATTTGCATGAATAAAGTTTAATCCTTTCCAGTGCTACAGTGAAAATTTCACACTACATTTCATTGCATATAAGAAAGTAACCAACACCGGAAGTAAACAACCCAATTTTTACACTGGTATTTACTGGTTACCTGCTTTGGTAACTATGTAACCTTAACTTTCCAAAATATTTTATAAGACCATCAAATAAAAAAAGAATGATGCTTTCAGACACCCAACATACATGTTTATGACTCAGAAAAATTTAAGTGCATTGAAATGCAGGGTTAATTTTCTACAACTGTCAAATTCAAGGGAATATTTTTTTAGACCTACTTTCGTATGCAACCGGATATGACGTACCATGATTTGATGGTATTACACCTAAAGTCGGGGCCTTTTATAACCAACCATACGATATTGATTTATCTCATTGTTGAAGGTCTTTTTAAAAATTTAAAAATTTTGTAAATATTATAAATTCATGATTTCAGATCCAGTCCAAATTGAAGTTTCATCGTTTTCATCGAATCATGAAAGACATAAGAGACACACTAACCTGCCTGACAAGATGCATATCATCATACGGAATGATAATTTTCACCAATCTTTTGAAGTAGAAAAACAGGAAAATACAGATCAAAACTTTCCACTGTACACCAATGGACATCTTTACAACAACTACAGTAAACCAAAGGTATGTTGAAAAGTTTTTAGGGACGATCCAGTGTTATTACCGGTTATTGAAGATATACCGCCGATGTTATACTTAATATTTAGAGGGGCCGCGACTTTTTATAAAGAGGTGGGGGCGTAAATAAAAATACGTAGGTAGACCTGGATCCGACACTGGTTTGAAAGTTGGCGTTATTCCCAATATTGAAGCTCTATAACCAATTTCATACTATGTATATATAGGGACCCTGGACTCGACACCGGTTTTTAAAAAGAACACATACCTAACATAAAACAGTGAAATAGGTATTGTTTCAAGGTGTCTTAAGTTTACGACAAAAGTTACGATATATCGTACATTGGGACATTTTCGAACACATATATTACGACTATTACATGTTCTAGGACTATCATAAGACGTGTCTTAGTCATAAAATACTTTTGAAAACCAGGTTTAAAATGTAATCTAGACGCGCGTTTCGTCTACAAAAGTCTCATCAGTAACGCTTGAAAAATAAGCTAAAAAGGTCAAATAAATTTCAAATCGACTTAAAACGCAATACATTTATTAGTTGCAGTTATGTAATGCATAAAGAGTATTGACATAAATATTTTATTGAAAAATATCTGAAAGCAGTCACTTATGATTTTGTTTCGAAAGAGCTGTTTAAATCTATCTGTATCAATCTATTACTGTGCAAGGCTCTTATTACAAAAGAACTCATTTAGAAATTGCTTTAAAGAATATATATTGCTTTTTAAAGGTTTGACGGTAATATTTTAAGGGTGAATAGATAAAGGAAGAAGTAGAATCATTTACACCCTCATCATCTGACATATATGCATACATTATTATAACATGCATATGTCATTTATTTTATTAATTTAATCGGTACCAAATAATCAAATAGTACATGTAACAAGGTATTTATACAATGAAAAATCAATTTTAATTATGATTCTTGTGTTTTGATTGCTTTTTCGTTAAGGTTCACACCTTATTTATTTCTAATCGAGTGTTCAAACATAAGACGTTTAATCTAAGACTCGAGATTTGATTTAAATGCACTAAAAAGGGGAATTATCGATATCATATGAGTAATGGAATAATAAAATTAACAAGAAAACTAGAAGTAAGTTAAACAATCAAATTTCAAGACCGTTTTGGTATCTATAGGTACATCAAATCCTTCAAGACACGATAATTTTTTATGGCAATCGTGTTAAGACAAAAACAACTTTTTTCAACTCTTGTTATGAGTTGCTACCTATTATACGAAAAAGGATTATATCAATATCAACAAAAAACTTAGCTGAATAGAGTACATCATAATCTTTCAACATAAAAAAAATGTAATCGACGATACATTTTTTCTTCCTAGTTTTTAATATTATATTTAGTGAAAATATCTTCATGTATACTCAATAAATTCAACGATTATGAGAAATCTAAAAATTAGAAAAAAGTAGATGTAGAGATATTCGACAAGGAGACAACAACACAACAATGAAATCAACCAAAAGTATCTTACAGTATATGAAGCCTTAGATCGATATAAGTTATGAATACTTTTCACGGAAACAATTAAAAACAACATAAACAACATATACTTTTAAAACACTATTAGCACACAAACTGCATTTATCCCAGAACCTAAAGAAAACTATTTATACTAAAATGCACTTGGATTTAATGGGATTAAATGTTGGTGCGATTGATTTTGCTTAAATCATCTTGTGACCTGGCCATAGGTTATTTCCCTTACTTTGAACAGCTTATAAATGTATCAAGTGCGAAAAGTAAATGTTGAATGGTTTGAATTTATCAAATGTAAAAAGAAAATAAAATCACGTCAACTCTATTATCATGCAATTTATAATAAAGTATTAATATTTATATCTTTCCGACAGTGTAAAGAAATTGTCACATATAGAATTAACGCTCGATTGAACGAGGATGTCAGACGTGAACAAACACCTACACACTACGTGCTATATATGATAATGGACCGTGACTTGCGTCCTAGTTGTTACCTCTAGTGAAAGCTTTTATATTAGTTTAATGTTTGATTAATGTTACAAAAAATTAGTAACGCTTCTTTTGTTGATTGGTGTATGGGTCTGACATTGATAAATGTAACAGTCGTGCCTCATAATTTACAAAAGATTTAATATATATTGAGAATAAAAGACAGCAACATATATTTGTAATTTTGATATTCAGAAAATGAACCATAGGAAGAAATAAATTGGTTTTAAAGAAAAAAAATAATTCATAAGGTTAATATTTTGTACTCAATAAATCAATTATTAAATCATCATTTTTATAAATCACTTTTATATTCTTTTTTTTTAAATATTGTATTGTTTAACAAATGATGCATTTATACCTAAAACAATTCATTTAACATGTTAAAGTTGTCCATAAATAAAACGCATATACCAAAAAAATATAACTATCTATTTATGTAATGAACATCGAACAAATAATATACACTGGCTCCCTGCAGATATAAAACAATAATGACATGAAGAAACACTTTGATACAAATACAATGCTAACAAATGTTTACTATCAGAAAATTCGGACTAGTGCAATCTGTCCTCCAAGTGGTACCGTCTGCTGCAACAACTCTACTCATATAAAATCTGCATGTACATTTTCTTTATACCCGTTACAAAAACTTAGTGTCCTCGCCATATAAAAGCTGTATCAGCATGTAATAATGATAATACTGTCTGTTGGTCTGAGTTCTTATTTATAAGAACATCGACAGAAATAAATTGGTATTTTCCAACCGCATTTATAAGTTTGTAGTCGAATACATTATTTCCCTAACGTGGTGTATCATAAATGTCCCTTTACTTAATATAGTATATGTATGGTACACAAACTATAACCCTCGACCTTTCTGCAAAATGTCTGAATCAACAAAATGGTTTCACAATCGTAAAATATGTATTGTTTTATTATGTACAAGAAGATTCTTCTAATCCGTAACAATAATGATAACTCTTAACATCAAAATATATGTTGTTTAACGTGTATTACTCATGAAATCTGATTAAGATTACATAGTACGTTTATCAATTTTCTGTTGACTGGTAAACCTTAAATTTAAGGTCATCCATGTTCACAACTGAACTTTGTTTAAGGGAACACAGACAATGATGATTAGTGGTTATACTTGCGGCACCATGCATTTAACGAAAACCTAATTTCTACGTAAGACCTGCATGACTTGACTATAACAGCAAAGCAAATAGTCGTACTTCAACATCTATTTATAAAACATCTGTTTAGTTCTAAGACATATCTTAATATCTTTAAAAAAAACTTGTACTCATTTATTTTATTTCTATTCTGATTTTCTTCACAGGTACCGACCCAGTTTTATCAATGCGTTACCAAAGATTGTCTATTTCAAGCCGAGAAGTTAATACGATTAAATAGCACATCTGTGATTGAAACCTATTTGCTGGTATGTATTAATATAGTTTATACAAATCAGGTAGAATGCTCGCACCATCTGCTGAATAGATAGTATGAATGGTAGCAGTGTATTTACTTTAATAAATCGTGACTGAAAATTAACTTAATTTTATATAAGTACAGACTTTGTATACATTAGATAAATCTGTATGTTTATTTTATTCCTATTGTGTTGAACAAACTTGAACATTATGCAATGAATTAAAAATTTATGAACAAGTTATCAGTGATTTAATAAGTTTTCAAACAGTTCTCTATCATATAAAAATTTCAAATGCTGGGATGCAACTTTTCTCAGAGTTTGTAAAATATACAGAACAAGGAAAAACGAAGAACGAATAGATATACATTGTATAGGACTAATAAGTGACGATAAAGAAAAATAATATAACAAAAACATTGGAAAATGACAAAAATAACTAAATACGAAAATCGGCAGATGTAGTATGCCATCCAACAATACAACTATCTACTGTAGTTCAAATAAAGTCGATAGAAATATAAACAAACATATAAAAAAGAAGATGTGGTATGATTGCCAATGAGACAACTATCCATAAAAGACCAAAATGACACAAACGTCTGCTTTCAAAAATGAGATAAACCCATACCGTATAGTCGGCTTCAAAAGTCCCGACATAACAAATATGACACAATACGATTGAAAAAATTAAAGACCTAATTTATAACAAACAATTTACAAAAACAATGACAAATAATTATCAAAGGTACTAGGATTATAATTTAATGCGACAGACGCGAGTTTCGTCTACATAAGACTCATCAGTGACGCTCAGATTAAAATAAAGGTAAGACCAAACAAGTACACAGTCGAAGAGCATTGAGGACCCTAAATTCTGAAAAGTTGTGCAAAATACGGCTTAGTTAATCTATTCCTGGGATAAAAAAATCCTTCGTTTTTCGAAAAATTTAAAGTTTTGTAATAGGATTTTTTTTCCAACTAGAACATGGGAATTACAGATTGCTAAAAAAAATCTAAAGCAAAAAGGGTTCAATAGTAAAATGACAGAAATAAAGACCATAGCCGAGACAGGTTTTTGTACTTCGATAAACTATGTCCAAACTTATCTTAACATTCGAGACTTAGACAGTCGTTTTATCTTCCTTAAACTTGGACACTCATTTTCTGTTTATAAGACTCATTAGTGGCTCGAGGATCTGATGCTCATTTTTTCTTCATTAAACTCATCTAGAAATGAGTATACCCTCACCGTGACTTTGATATGAAGAACACCAATATATGCGCTGTTTCTTTGCTTATTGTGTCATTGATCGATAACCTATATCTTTTGTTTTACTGTTATATTGATGATTTGTCATGTCACAATACTAGTGCTGACTCCTTGGCACTTGGCAGAACCGAGAGTCACTGATGAGTCTTTTTTAACCAAACGTGAGCGTGGCGTACACAAATATAATTAAAAGAAAAACAAAATTGGCATGATTGCCAACGAGACAATCCAGCTATAAACGGCCCCGAATTAACAATGTAAAACAACTCAAATGAGAAAACTGACGGCTAATTTATGTAAAAGTCTCATATCAATAATTTTATCCATACAATTTGGTTATTAATGAATAAGATTGTCGGTTTCTCCATTCTTAGTTCGGCACATTTCATATAGATGGACAGTTGCATATTCTTCAGTCCTCTTCAAATGGAGATCATTCAATCATCATACCGGAAGTTCAAGTTTTTGATTGGAATATACCAATCTCAGGTAACTTCAATAAATTATACTCATGGCATATGGAGCATACGAATTTGTGTAATAAAATTAATTATCTTTTATCTTTCAATATAATCAAGTAAGAAAAAATATAAAAACTATAACTATGAGAAATTTAATTAAATCAAAGTATGTCAATATGCTTAACTAAAAAAAGATATATAATGTAGCTAGCAATTTAGATGTTATGGAAGAAAACATTCTAAATATTTTATAGTGTCAGCTAAACAATGATATAATATACATCTACGAAATTTCAAAACTTACAAATGACCTCACCATAATGTTTATTTTACAGTAAATAAAGAGCCACATAACAATGCGAATAGGAAAAAGAGAGCTACAGGGAACTACCAGATAGAACTACTGATGGTGGTAGATTATAGCGCGTATCAATTGTGAGTATGGAATATATAAGAATCTGGTTGGATTTCCGGGGGTGGGGGGGGGAGTGTCTTTTCTGTAATTATGAGATTTCTGTATTCTGTACATTTCTGTAATCAATGTTTGGTTATCTGCGTCTTATTTTTGACAGTTCTTCTCTATTTCTTTGCACCAAAGTGATCTGTATTGTTTACATTTTATCTATTCATTATTTTTATATCATTATTCTCTACTCTGTTGGCCTGTTCATATTATATTATATGCAGCCCTACATAAATCCGAATGAACAGAATAGTATGATAGAAACGTTATTAGAAAAACTCAAAAATTCACACGGCCTGCCCATATACATACATGAAGTGAGAAATATATCGTTCGTTTCTACATATAATACCGATAGGAAATGAAAATGACAGTCTGTTGACGTTTTGTCAAAGTATTGTGTGAATGCGATTTGAAATTTGAATAATTTAATAAATTGAGCCTAATGAATGAAGTAAAATGAGAAAGGAAATGGAGAATGTGTCAAAGCGACAACAATAACATTTTGTGGACGTATATTTGTATACCTTATTAGAACAAAATGCATAATATAAGAGTATTTAATGTAAAAAGTATCACCCTATTCAGCAATATAGTACATGAGATATACTGAGACATATATACAAAATGTCTATACACATTTTACAAATTTTGATCTCAGAATCTTAAAAAAACTTTCAGGATTTCTTACCACTAGATAAAACAAAATACGTGTTGTACTGTAGTATAATAACAAAATATAATGACTACTCTTAACTAATAATTATGAGACAATGCTGTACCAAAACGTAATCAATAAGATACGATTTATTGGATTATGAGTTTATTACTTGTATTCAACTTTATTATACCCGTCGACTTGACGATTGGTAAATACAGCTAAAACAATACGAAACTAATATGTGCTGTTCCCAGGGGCGTCGGCGGCTATAATGATTGTTCATAGTCTCTGAGAAAATCCACTATCCAAAAGCATCGATTAAAATATACTGACCCTAACAATGGTAAATTGAAAATAAGAAGAATAAATTCACTAATATGTGTCATTACCTCACGCTAGACTATATTAATTAACGGAACAACAAATTGAAAATAATCGTTATATACCTTACTTAGAACAGAAATTTTTCTGAAGAATATAGCAGATGAAACCTGGAATACCAGTCTGGCAAGACAAAAGCGTGGTATTTTCAATTTTTTACTTAAAAGAGGGACAAAAGATACCAGAGGGACAGCTAAACTCATAGATTGAAAATCAACTGACAACGCCATGGCTAAAAATAAAAAGACAAACAGACAAATAATAAAACAGAAGACGCAACATAGAAAACTAAAGACTAAAAAAACACAAACCCAACGAAAAACTGGGAGTGATCCGATATACACATTTGAAACAATAGGTTTCACATGTCTTTTCTTTAACTTCAACACGTCGATTAAATACAAACTTACACTTAGCAGTATAGCCTTGTTATTTCTATTCATAGTTGGCTGACTGAGAAGAATAACGATGTAAATGCAGCAATGGATGCAATAAGACAATTTTACGCATACATGATGAAGGGCGTAAGTGAAATAATTGTATAGGTTTTCATATAGAACCAAGAATTATGTATACAGCAGAACTTTTTGAACTTCTTACTTAAGCCCCAGTCCCACAAGACCACGATCGCACCACGCTCACAACGATCTGAAATAAAGTAAGATCGTGGTATGATCGGCATGAAAATGTTAATTTTCGTTGATTTCACAATGATACTACGTCCTGGTTACGCTTCTACAACGATCCCGCTACGATTATTCCACGTTCTCACCACGCTTGTTTTACGATTATCATGATCTTACTACGCTCATCAGGTTCTCACTGCGACCATACCACGAGTTATCCATTTGCAACACATTCTTACCACGCTTCTACTGCGATTATAGCACGTCCTTACCACGATTAAACTACGTTCATACCGCGATCTTACTACGTTCTCAACAATAATGTCAACATCATGTTCCATATAAATACTGTTCCATTCCTTATATTTCTGTTTAATACGGAAATTTCTCGGAAACAACACAGTCATGCCGCCACAACCTACTAGAATACGTGGACGTGGTGGTAGGATTAGATGTAGAGGCAGAGGGAGTTCTGGTGGTAAAGAATCCTGATTCAGTAGAACTGTCGGACCGACCAATCGAGCCTGATTCACAACCTATTACTGGTCCATCAAGCTCAAATGACGATAGCAGGAATGACATAGATTTGTCAATCATGGTTGACCTGTTAATAAAAAAGGAAAAGAGGTCCACTTTACGAACATACAAACAAAACCTGGAGAGCCTTTATATATTTCATGTGAAAATGAGAATGAGCGTGATGGTCGTAGTATGAACGTAGTCAGGTTGTTAGAAGAGCGTGATGAGGATGACATGGGCGTGATAGAGTCGTACTATGGTATAGTCGTAGTGGAAACGTAGATGGGTCGTTGTGAGAACACGCGTGGTCACAGTGAGGTCGTACGAACGTCGCAGCAAGATCGTAGCGAAGTAACTCCGAAAGGAATCACGCTTTCGCTACGCTCCCACTACGATCATACAACGACCTTTGCGATATTACCACGACCTTACTGCGTTCTCACTACGGTTCTACGACAACCTGATTACGCCACAACCGCACCACGATTGTTTTGAACACGTTCAAAGTTGGCCTCGCTCTTCGTGATCTTGAAGACCTCACCACGGCCGTATTACGATCTTACTGCGATCTACACGATCAAAATTTTCACATTTTTTCACAGATCGTAGTGCAATCGTGGCCTTGTGGGTCTGCGGTATTACAGATTAATAATTTGCAGTTTTCACGATTTATCATTCATAATCAACGTAACAGATATTGACAATAACTATTTATTTATCAACATATTGACATTGCGATCTTTGTCTTGAACGAATAACACCCTTTTTATATTTTTTAACGATTTAATTGTGATAGCCTTTAATACATTAGTTGCGTTTTGCTAGACTTGCTTGGTACTTCAGAAAGAAAGTAAAATATTAGAAATACCGAAAACCGCGGGTATTCTAAACGAAAAGTCCCTTAGCTGAATTTAAAGATCGTGCTGATTGTTCACTTTGGATCAATGGAATATGTTAACAAGTTTTTAAAATTACCATATGATTAATTTCTTTAATGGGAAGCTTGGTTTTTGTAGATTGATCTTCGATATAAGAATATTCCAGGCGTTTCCTTCACCATGGACATTAAAACTGCGGGACTCTATATTTTACAGGTATTTTAGTTTTGTATAAATATATAATAATCGTAAATGCTATTGACATGATGGTAAGAATTTAAACACAAATAAGTTTTCTAACCTCACCACCTTATGGTAGGTTCAAATATAATGCTTTGATGTAATATTTGATTAACATCGATATTGTTTTTTTTTTAATTTTTTTAATGTTGTTTTTTTACATGCATGTACACGTAGCCTTCGGTTGATATACAATATAGTAATATGATTAGTGGGCAAGCAGTAAAGTATCAAAAAATATCGCTCGCCTACTACATCCACGAAATTTGATATTTGGGGATCGTTGTTATAATGTCAGTCATATTACTTCTTTATTGCAATATTTTTGTCATTTGAACAACTCCGGCTTCCCTAACCAGTTACAATTGACTACTACGCAACAGCCAACACCGAAAGTAGTGATTAAAGACCAACATTTCAATAAATAAATCTTAATGCGGTATGCAACTTTCTAGGATGCTGCCTCAGCTCAATTCACCGAGAACAACACAGATTGTCAGTCGTCATCTCGATGTACATTAGATTCCAGTACAACGCTAGCAGCATTTCAGAACTGGATTCAAACACAAGGATCAGGAATACCGCCGCATGACCATGCGATGCTATTTACTAGGTATGCTTTTTTGGACAAGGTATCATAAGGCCCGTTTTTGGTCCCCTATTTTCTCATTTATTAAATTTTGTTTTGGAAAGCTACTTATTAGGTTAAAATATTCCCTGATGTTTGAAGTTTGTTTGGAGGAACTTCAAAAATCACTATTTTCCTTCTTTTGGCGTTTGTGATGCCCTTTTAACCCCTTACCTCACCCATTTTCTTAAAATTGATGTTTTTGATGTTCATCCAACGAAGTGGCTTTTCAAAGCCGATGTAACTTTCCAAAACAAAATTTGAAAAATGAGAAAATAAGGGGGTCAAAAACGGGTCTTTTCGTACCTTGTCCCTTGATTATGAATAACTTTATTCAACGAAAATCTGTTAATTTGTATAAGTTATAGTCAATCAAAGACAATTTATTCCAATGAGATTTGAACAGATGACTTATGTCCGAACAAACACGCGTGAACTTTTACCACATTTGTACATTTAAAAAATGTAGATGGAAATACTTTTGATTGTGTGCTGAATATTATTCCATCTTCACATCTTTTTCTTTAAAAATCAACACGTCGATTAAATATCAAATATCCGACATTGAGAATGTATTGAGCTTTTTAAAGATGTACAGACATACTTTGCTTAATTTGCTAGCAGTTTGACTGAAACGATGTCATCAGAACTGTACATGTACTTTTGTAATGAAACGGACAAAAATACATTTTAAACAATGTAACAATGAATAAATATACTGACACAAGTCCACCGATTACAATGTACTACATATTGACCTAAAATTATGCATCACGAACGATCACAATGAATCGACGGTAAATTCAAGTCTAGATTGTGTTTATGAAATTTTTTGTAACTTAAATATGTCCCAATGTATCTGTTGTCTAAGTGTTGACATTTATTGTTTTTAAGGTTAGTTGAAAGCAAAAAAGAAAATAGATTTGTCGCATCTTCGTGTTTCATAAAATCGTGATTTGATACATTAGAATACGATTATCGGTACCAATATTACTGCACCACATGTTCGTTACGACATTATATATCTTTTTTGAGGGATACTCTATGCCAAACTATTTAATAATGATAAAAAAAACTTAAACCAAATGATGAGCTTATAAACTTAATTTAAAAAAAAATAGCTAAATGAAAGTATGGAATCAAAGCCTTGCATGTAGGTGATATATTTCAGACTTTTTAATAATTGTCATTGCTTTCAGTATTTTATCTTTTTATATATCATGTATATTTTACATTCAGACATGACATTACTCTGTTGGACAGCAGTAACGCTACAGGTATGTACCTTTAACAATTGAAGATCTCAAAACTTAACAAGTAACTCGGGAAATAATTCAAACATTATGTGAGAATAACAAAAAAAGGGTTAGATTTCCCCGTGTGTTGGTACGGGTAAATATTTCTTTAAATATCATTAAAGTGCACGTACATTCCATGTTCAAAATGATAAAAACTAAGAATTAAATTATCAACCTTTATGCAAAATTGAAAACGGAAAGTCTCTTCTCAAAAAGCAAAGTCAAAAGGTAAAACACATCACACGAATGGAAAACAATGGTCATACTCACTTGATACAAAGGCAATTCCTAATGTAGAATATACTGGATAATGGAGAAATGCAAGTGATGCGTATACAAGTGCCCTGTTTTTTTAATAAAAATTTGAGTGACCATTTTATATAAAGACAGTTTATATTGTTTTAGGCTATGCTTATCTTGGAGCAATGTGCACAGATCAAAGTGTTTCTATAGTAGAGGAAGATTTCAACTTTATATCACAAACAATTGCTGCTCATGAGCTAGCACATAGGTAAATATGATGCAAAAGGTTTAAGATAATGTTGGATAAATACTGCATGTATCACCCTGCATCAGTCATAGTTCTATAATTCAGTACACATCATAAAGATATGGCATTAGTGTATGCAAGGACGTCTCTGTCATTGATTTCAAAACAGTGTTTTTAACAATCACTGGCTATAATTACAATAGGGATATTCAAATTCCTATGTCGACAACTTATGTGAACATGTTTTTAATGTTGGGTCGAAATGTCAATGATTGGTATATTGGAGAGCATGACGGAATTGCACATAATTTTTGAGCACCGGATATCAGCAATTGCTTATGGCGGGGTTCGTTTTGCTCAGTGTTTATTATTTTTATAGATTAAATGCGTCTCATGACTGTGGCTTATTTTGATACAAAAGTAAACAATAACACCAAAATGATGTACAGCATCATAGGACTTTACCAAATGTGAAACAATAAAGACATGGGGTTATGTAAACAAAAATAAAAACATCACAATAAATGTCATGCATAAAAAACCACCCCAATATCGGAAACGATGAACGTCGAACATTCGAAAAGAGAGGATAAAGATACCAAAGGGACATGCAAACTCATTAAAAGAAAACCAACATATAACCATATGGCTATAAAAAGAAAAAGAAGAAACTAACAACATTAAATAAAACACAACACAGAAAACAAAAGACTGATCAAAACAAACCAACCAACAATAAATTTTGAAAGTTGTCAACACAAAGTCAACTGAAGGAAAAACGTACGCATACAAGAGATGAAAATAGACTGAAAAATAATCTCACTTGTTGAATAAAGTGAGAGATTCCAATAGTATGACTAGTGGAACGTCTGTAGTTTTCAGTGTAATGCAAAAAAATAAACAAACAAAAGATATTCTTGTTGATTGCCTGTTTCATTTTTTGTATTACTGCAAAGATGCTTTAATCATGCACAAGCATGGATTTCAACTGAGAAAAGATAACAAAGTTACAACAATGCATTTCAGTTTAAGTGCAGTCCATGACGAACTGGATAATTCTTGTCTGTCAGCAAGTCATAACATAATGGCTGCTGTCAGTCAAGCCATCAGCGGATCAACATCAACAAATCCATGGAAGTTTTCATCTTGTAGTGGACAAGAAATAAATACCCGAATAAATACAATAGAAAGGTATGTATCTTACATATTATTTATGTACACATTGTTAAATAAATTATATATCTTTTTTTGTCTAATGGAAGTTAGGCTGCTGTATATTCATGTTTTATATTGATAATATTATCTGTATATCGGATGCAACTGTCGACACTCAGTGTATTTTCAGTGACACTTTCTGGCATTATATTTAAAAACAATCATAAACCATTTACACAAATTAGTTAGCTGATAAATAAAAAAGACCCAAAGTAAGGCTAATCCGGGCATTTGTCAGAGCTACTAGTAATGTAGATTTTTTCCCTATTTAAGGGTTAATGTCTAATTTAGGGGCAATATGTTTTCGGTCTGTTTCAGGTTAATGTGTTTGTTCACGATAGTTTTAAGAAAAAATCAATGAAAGAAACTTGGTACACATGTTTCAGTGATATAATATTCCTTATTTCAATGCCAAATTAGAGTTTTTACCCAAATTTCACGGTCCACTGAACATAGCAAATGAAAGTGCGTTAAGGGATATCTATGTAATATGGACACACATTTTTTTTGATAGTACTTGTTAACACAAACAAAATGTCGATATTTAGTTGCAAATATCGACTGACTATCGATCTGCCTTAAACAGTCAAAGTACTGTTATACCTAGGTATACATTTATTCATTTACTATTTTGTATTTCAGTTCTGGCAATGACTGTATATCAACAACAGTTTCAAGCAATCATAATAGCCTTGATTCATATTTAACACAGTCGATTGGCCAATCATATACTGCTGATCAGCAATGTAAGATGGCATTTGGTGTTTCATCATTTGTATGCAGGGTAAATATTTACAAAGTAATAAAAAGGGGCTGATATAAAGTTACCTGCTTAACAATTTCTTTCTTCCGGCAGCACGATCACATCTTATAGAAAAAAAAAAGAGGAGGATTGTAAAATTGCATCATAAAATAATAAATAAAAGAAAAACTCTAAACAACTTGTTAAAAAAGTACAACGAACAATCACGAAAATATAAATGAATCACCACAGGTGGCACCGTCGTGTTGTTTTGCATAGAAGGAGATAGTATTGTTAAGTTCATAAGTTGATGATATTGGAGTATAGACAACAGTAGAATAACAAACAGACTTAGACATCATCCGACCAAAATAGATACGTCAAGTTTATTGCTCCTTTTAAGAACAACAATATCGTTACAATATTGGTTTTATCTGTCATATTCAACATCATCTATTCATCGAGTAATTACTGAACAATATTGTCTTTCTTATAACAAAAATCAATGTTTTAATTTTGCTACTCCAAGTAATATCTCGGAAAAACGTGAAGTCTTGTATAACTACATATATATTTTTTGTCTTACTATATTTGTTAATTTGTAAATCACAGCAATTCATAATTTGACGTTCCTTGATTTGAATCAAATATCTTGTTAGCGATGTTCTTCATGACTTTTGTTTGATCAATTACCTCTAAACTACTAATCGCATGCATAGATTCATAGAATGTTGAAAGTAATATATCCTGTTAATTTGAGATGAATACGATCAATGATAGTCACCGATAAGTCAAATTGATGTTTTTTACATACTATAAAAAATGGGGACGCAAAATATTCCGGATAAACGATTGTTTCTTCTACCAGTGGATCAAATTTCAAAGAATTGGTTTGCAGTTATTTCTTTACAAATAAGACCAACTTTCAGAAAAAAATAACATAGGTTTACTTGGGACTAGTGATCCAGATTGTTTGGTTCAAATATTTAACCATTACAGAAGTTGATTGTGATACACATTGCAACTTATATACAACAGATGAAATACGCGAGCATCATATTTCTATTTGGATTTAACATTAAATTCTTTTTTATGTTTTGACGTTTTCCTTTCTAGTTACCATACGTAAATGCTGGTAGTTTTCAAACCGCTTGTACAGGTCTGTGGTGTGTGAATCCAAATCTAGCAAACCAGTGTTCCTTGATTCTACCAGCTGAGCGAACGTCTTGCGGAAATGGAAAGGTATCAAGGTTATTATAACTTTTTCATTCAATGCATGAGCTTGGGTAGATAAATACATAGGCTTATAGACAAATTGACATTGATTGGACATGGTTTCAGATTGGAATGTTTCGGCAATTGTAACAGTACGCATATAATAGAATTAAATAACTTTAAAATTTATGATAATAAGGGTTGTTTCTGTTTTAGATGGATGCTTTACATTAGATTCAGTCAATAATATTCTATAGACACATTTGCTTGTGTTGGATACATATTGGCATTCAAATTCTTGAAGAATATTAAAAATACAAACATATATACACATCTCAAAGTATTCAGTTAATTTTATTTTTTACAGTTTGATAAATAAACAATAACATATTGACATATACCTTAAAACAACATGTTTGGTATTAAAGAGGATTTGTCGGATTACATCATATTTACTTTAATAACCTTTATATAAATAATTATATACAAACAAACACAACAGTTAGACAACATGACAAAAAAAATTACACACACAAACACTGTAATAATTGGTTTGATTTCCACATATTATCTGTCAGAAATTGTAATTTTTACATTCTTATTATAAGCAGAGTATACACTTCAAAATATAACAACAGAACCGTAGAGCAACTCGTGAAGTGAGTATCGGGCGTTACATTATTTGTGATCGCATATAATCCAAGCTAGGTTATCTCAAGTCTACCAGAAATATCTTGCCCTAACAATATATTTTGTACCCGCGCTTAGCCTTTATTAACCAATTTCGTTGCAATTTAATCTTGGGATTTAATATTTTTTGTATCTAGTTAGATAAGGATAGATCCAAGTTTTACATATTTGTTACGATTTATCCTCTCATTATTTTTCTACTCGCGAAAACCGGTAAATGAATCGATCGCGAAATAAGTTGGTGTACATAATATCAATAGACCGCCATATTCCAATGAATGTTACAAAACAAATTAAATGTATGAATGATAAGATTTACACTTGATGTCCTCAACATTCTTACATATGTAGATTGTTCAATTTCAATACAAGGATGTGTATTACCCTTTTAGATATTTAAGTCTTTTATAGTTATTTACATTTCTGATTTGTTTGTTTTTGAACAGTGGTGTGAAGGCTATCAGTGTGTCACTTCATCAAATGCTCCCACACTGACAGGTAAGCCGACCTTATATTAATGCAAACATACCAGTGCTACTGCATATTTCTTTTTATTTGGTGTATTCCTATCTTTTTAGGGAAACTCAAAAAGGTTTCATACATGTACACACAGCCAATGCAGTATACATAAAAATAGCTCTATTTTGAATTTCAGAGAAAGCAGCGGATGCATTACAATATGCTTAGAGATTACATGCATTGGCTTATACTTTACATTTTGTTTAAAACAGTATTTTAAACTTAATTATTGATTAACTCGGCACACCCATGGCCTTTCTAGCATTGCTTCCTTTGAATATGAAAATTGTAGAGTGTTCTAACATGACTTTTAGTAGGTTTGTTTTTTTTTTATGCCCCATTTATGGGCATAATGTTTTCGTTCTGTGCGTCTGTTCATCTATTCGTCCGTCCGTTCGTCCGTTCGTTCAGTCGTTCATTTGTTTGTCCCGCTTCAGGTTTAAATTTTGGTTGAGATAGTTTTTGATGAAGTTGAAGTCTAATCCGAAAAGAAATATACTTTGTTTTCCTATACAATGTTAAAGTTAAAAGCAACATTACTGGACATCAATCAATGAATAAAACAATATGAAATAAGCAATACTTTACGTTATTCATTTTTTTCTGTAAATAAATTAATTCTTAGTCAGTAAGTACAACAAGTATTCAATAGAACAAACAACTCATCAATTTGAAGATTTTTTTATTTAATAGTGTACAAGCAGTTTAACAAACAATTAACCAATCAATTAAAAAAAAAACCCTAGTTGTTGGCATGACACGGGTTATGTTCTTCTCATATATATATTTTATGATAGTATGATACTAAGCCCCTAACGAAAGAGATTGTGTCTGATATTCATATGATGAAGACATAATCTTTCAATCAGTTTAATTGAGGTCCGGAGCTGGCATATCAGTTAACTGCTAGTAGTCTTTTGTTTTTTGTGTATTATTGTCATTTTGTTTATTTTCTTTTGTTTCCTATTCTGACATCAGACTCGGACTTCTCTTAAACTGAATTTTAATGTGCGTATTGTTATGTGTTTACTTTTCTACATTGGCTAGAGGTATAGGGGGAGGGTTGAGATATCATAAACATGTTTACTCCCGCCGCAATGTCGCGCCTATCACATGTCAGGAGCCTCTGGTCTTTGTTAGTATTGTATGAGTTTCTTGTGAATAAAGCTGAAGGACGCCTCCGGGTGCGGGAATTTCTCGATATATTGAAGACCCATTGGTGGCCTTGGGTTGTTGTCGCTTTGACACATTCTCCATTTCCTTTCCCAATTTTATGCTTTATTTTAGAAAATATGTTGTAACTTTAATATCCAATTGAGTGCTAAAAGTTATTTGCTTAAAGATTTATCGAATTATACATGTATGAGTATTTATAACATACAAGAAAATGTAGGAAATTTGGCTCTTCCAGTGACTTCAATTGAGACAACTCAACATCCACGTAACAATTTGTAAGCCATTTTAGGTCAAAGTACAATCACCAACACGAAGTCTTGGCTAACAGCGAGCAAGCTATTGAGTGCCTCAGTTTCATTGATGAGTCTTTTTGTAGACGAACAGCGTGTTGTCTGGCGTTCAACATTATAATATGACGGGTTAATCTGCTATAAAAATACCGAATAATTTAATTATAAAATTCAAACTTTTGAGATGATAAAATGTTTCAACTCTATACATTACGTACAGACTCTCAAGTGTCAAGTTTGATTTTTTTCTTTCATGTTTATTATACTTTGCATAATTAATAAAACATTGATATACTAATGAAAATAAAAACGAAACTAATGTTAACGCTTTACAGAGTACTAAATAACTGAATGAACATTTGTTTACGCCAGCGTATAATAAGATAATACTATTTTGAATGGAAATTCAATACATTTATGTCCTTAACATGAAAACAAAATTATGCAGGATATTTTTCTGACCATCGTACATTTATTTTTAGAAAACTGTGTGTTTGGTGATCAGGCAGGTGTGATTGTGCTAGGGCAAACTTGTTCCTCACTTATCCTACAGCAATCATACAGGTGCTACAACCCAACTATTTATCCACAATGTTGTAAATCTTGTAACAATATCGCTACAGGTGTAACAGGTAATGTTTATTTTACTTCTGTATTCTATCACTTAATAAATGCATTTAGAATACAGTGGAATATCCGGACACAGAACATAAAAGAAATTTAAATTCACTCTTCTTGTGATAGAGTCAAGAAAGTCAAGAATAAAAAAATACCAGTGACGATACTGAACAGAAGTCATTACTAAAAAATAGTAAGAGGCTTGGACTAATACTTAAAGTGCAAGTTGGAAGTTTAATATTTGGTTCGTACTTACATCTCAGATCAATTATATTTGATCTTCTTTATAAAAGAAAAGACTTCACCATACCGTATGTAACCTACACTGTATAAAATTGTGTTGCATTTCTCTTGTTGACAAAGGAGGAGAGTTATATAAAACTTTATTTTATTGGTGACAATCGCATCAGTTTATTCACAGATACTACGATTTAAGAAACAGTTATTTGACTATTTGATTTAAAAATGGACAAAACGCAAAGCAAATGATATCTTCCCATATATAAGTGGAATATTGTTTATACCAATATGTTACTAAAAACATGTTTATTTCAAAAACACCAATGAAATAATCTGTAAAAAGTAAAGTAACAACAAAACGGAACCCCAATGAAAATTCTAATCGGAAAGTGCCTTAGCAAATGAAAAATTCAAACACTCATACACATCAAACGAATGATAAACAAATGTCATTTTCCTGTCTTTGTACAGGCATCCCTTATGGAAATCAATGATACACTTAGTTTTTTTCTATGTGTGGGTAAAATCCCTCACTCGCACGAATACAGTTGGGTTTATTCTTCGAAATGATTTCTAATCAAACTAGAACACGAAGTATGTAGAACCAAACTGCAGGGTTTGGCTTCCAATTATCCATCTAATTCTTATTTGATCCTATATTTAAACAAACGAATACATAAACACACTAGATACTTCTAATGGTATGGTTTAATGTACAGGTTGTGAGTTTGGAGATAAATCCGACTGTTCTGCCATTACGAGTTATGGTTGTTATGCTAATGGTGAAAACTGCTGTAATACCTGTTCACCCTATATCACAAGTATATCAGGTATGCTTGAAAGGACAATAGTACAATTTAGTATATGTTTAGAATTTTCATTGCTATGGAACTTCATTTATGAATAATAAATCCTGTTTTTAATCCGTGTTTGACACAAATTTTGGACATGCAATGTTCTCCAAATTTATACTTGTTGGGCTTCCTAACCAGTTTGATCTGAGCGCCACTAATGATTCATATAGAGACGAAATGAACGTCTGGTGCATCAACTTATGAGACTAGTACCTTTGTTATATAATCGTTCTAAATCTTAATAAATGCAATCAAATGCATTATTGACACTGGCCTCGTTTTAGGCGAAAACACAAAGATGTATTATCAAATTGAAAATTAATACAGACGGAAACCTGGTTGAAATAGAACAAAAGAATCGAAGCTCTTTGTTAGAGAAGGCGATAAATGTGTACTGTAATGTTTACTATAGTGACAAATGTTTTTAAAGTTAATAGAAACAAACAAAATTACAATTTTCTTCTCAATTACGAAGTGTTTTATTTTAAAAACACCATTTGCATAAGTTTTCAATTTATCTAGTTCATAGTTAAGCAGAACAATGAGATAACAAGTCGACGACATGGGTATCTTTCAAGTTGGATGTAGAAAATGCATCACCTCCGATTTTTTAATTTTTTTTTACCACGGACAGAAAACATATCAACCTATTAGTTCAGTAATTTTCGTGTCTGCCCTTCCACTATGTGACTCAAGAAAAAATTCCAAAAAATGGGTAACAATAGCATCGAAAAGAGAAAATCGAGTGCACCTTTTTATGTTAGATTTTGTTTGAGTTGAATATTTTGTCTTGATATCGTACAAAGCAAGAATATTTCATACATCGTCTAGCTTCAGATTCTGTCATTTTTATATATCAAAGCTACAGGCTGACTTTATAACATAAAAAAATCACATTACTAAAAGATGAACTATATGGGTCAAGTGAAATACCTATCTAATGAATCACAAAAACAGAGTAGGTGTGTTTGAATAGCTATTTTTTTACTAAAAGTACTTGACGACAGTCTTTCAAGTTGAATGATGAAAATGCTTATCTTCGAAAAATTATATTTTTTTGTGTGTGATAACTAGGGTTTATAGTCTTCAACCACTAAAAAAATCTAGTCTGCCCATTCACGAAATATTTAATTAGAATTTTTTTAAATGTTTATGAATTTTCGAAAATTCCACCTGACAACCGATTAGACAATAGTTTTAAGTTGAATCAATGCAGACAAGATCATTAACTGATGCTCATTAGCTAGTTGATACATTTGTCTTTTAAAATATGACTGACATTTAAGGATCGTAATGATGCAATGTGGATAAATTTATCGGTTTCCAAGAGCAAAATTGGTAGCGCGTCATCACTACAATGGCTTCCATTTCTACGATTGTGAAAATGATCTGGCGTAATAGGGAGATAATTTTGACGAAGTAGAATTTTGACTGAATATAATCAGTTGTAATTTAGTTTATTTTACATCATTCTTTTTAAACCAAATATATATCTATGTGTTACATAATAAATTTACAGTTATATAGAAACTATTCCAGCTTACAAAGGCAATATTCTAGAGTAATGCTAACTATTAACATGCCGAACTTGAATTTTAGAAATGCGATAATTTAGGCTTTGTAGCAAAGAATTAAGACATGTTTATTTTTAGATTGTAAATATGGTGATCGTTCAGATTGTTCAGGCATAAAAGGTGGCTACCAATGTTACGGGGATAATGGATACACATGCTGCCAAACTTGCACACAGTTTAAATCCACTATAGCAGGTATAGTTTTCGCAAGCAAGTGTGACGTTTGAGATCATCCAAAAATAAAAAGACAGTTCATCTTATCGTGTGTGTTCATAATAGCATTCCTTTCGAAAAGATGATAATAGGACATTCAAAAAGTAGAAAATGAACTGAAACCTCGGTCATGGCTAAAAGGTAAAAAGATAAACATAAAGTAGCAGCATTTCTAACTCACACAGCAAACTTAAGACTGAGCAATACAAACCACACTAGAACTGGAGTGGAATAATACTGTTTTTATTTTTCTGATCAATAATCCTCTTGCGGGAAACTCGACAATCGTTTCTAACGAATCCATGTTATACATATGTGCCTTATAACTTACAATGTTACAAAATGAAAATTATTTTTTTATTCTGCAGACATTATTTATACATTATCAAGCTCTGTCAAACAAAGAAGTCATGTAATAATTGAATTATATTATATGACTACATATGTTCTGTTTTCTCATTCATTTGGAGAAAAGAAAAGGAAATCCTTTATAATAAAAAGTTGTATTCACTGCCTCAAAAATTACGAGATTTTCATATAAGATTTGGAACAGCACAAGTTTTCATGGTTACGTCAATGACATACTAGGTTTATGACGTCAAATAAATCCACGTTTGTTTTTTGTTTTTTTTTTGTTGTATTTACCCTTCTTCTTGTTTTTGTTGCATTTGTTTTTAGTATCATTTATTGAAAATTAGCAACTGCAAAAGCACATATATCTAGAATAAACACAGGGAGCAGGAATAAATGTAAAAGTATAATCAGCAAATACTAGAAAATTACAAAAAGATAGAAAATCATATAATAGAGCAATGCTTTACTTTTGATTTCAGTTGATACAATGATTAATCAACCCAAGAGATATGACATTCACCCTCGGCCGTTGGCTTTGGTGAATATTATATCTCTTAGATTGATAAATCAATGTATACACTTCATCAAAAGACAACAGTTGTAAATTCATTCAAGAAAATCAATCGATATCGACTATTTGTTATAAAACAAAGTTTTAATAAATATTGAAGGGAAAGAATAATTTAAAAAAAAGGGTGTCCAAATCCCTTCTCGTGAATTGCCTTTCAAGGGACGATCAAAAACCAAAACTTCGAATACAAGATAATTAAAGAGACATGTAGGAATATGTATGAATAATCTTAACGCTTAAGTACATGAGAGTTCTTAAAGCATAGTAGTATATCTACTTAAAGGAGTGCATGCTTATACAAACTGTCCGAATAACTACAAAAGCTGTTTTCTTTTTGACATTCCTCATATCTATCCTCAATTCGATATGAATGTGTTATATTAATCGATCTTCTGACAAGTAAATAGTGAAAAACAAATGGTTTTGAACCAATGATGATTGTTTTGATAGCTCACCAAATATCTTAATATAGTAGAATCTTGTACAACTTTCATTGAAATTTTAGCTGGCTATAGTGCCAAGTCAGGAGTATGACATCTGTTTTCCATTTTTTCCATTGATTGATATAAGTAGCCGAACGTTTGATTTTGTCAGGGTTTATGGACTTTTTACTTGACCTTGGAGTTCGGATTTGTGCTTACGGCTTTTCGTTTCAAAATTGCAGATTGTGAATATGGCGATAAGGCAAACAACTGTGATGTCAATTTATGCACGACTTATAGTAAGAATGACACGAACTTGTGTTGTTACACGTGTAACGGGATAACTCCATCTTCCTCACCACCAAGCCCAAACAATCCTGAAACAACAACAGCTTCAACAACAGCACTACCAGGTAATAAACAGATACAAAAAATCAATAGCAATCTTTTTGATAGTCTTAAGAGATCACTCGATTTGCGCTAGTTCAATAGTATCATTCAACTCCATAACTAAAGACAATAGACCAAATAGTCAGCCTCAACCGATAAGCAATCAAAAAGGGTTGAATGTAAACAGTGGAACTAAGAACATACAAGAAATACATGTGAGGGCAAGACAATCGATACTGCTGGTATAAACCTAATAATCTTGAAATTTGACATGTTTTTGTTTTTCTTGCTACAAATTGACAAACGAAAATTTTCTGTGAAAGTTAATTAAGGATATAATGCACAAAAAATAAACCCACGAAAAGCAAAGGAACGGAGCTTTTATTGATGTTCTTCAAAGTTAGGCCTTCAACACGGAGTATGAAAACTATCACCTCAATGCAAGTTTAAGACGACCCCTTGTCTGTTTTATGCTGTTAGAATGCTGTTTTATCAAAGTCTACCTAACATCTACATTTATTTATAGTTCTAAAAAGGCAATAAAAGAGTTTTCATACATATACATATAGTCTTAAACATTTGTTTGAAGACTTGAAATTAAACAATGAACACTAAGCTATCGTTTACATATATAATATGACCATATTTAATAAACTTTAAAATTGTTAATTGTAGTATGGGTGCTTCCAGTTGCCATCTCTGCCGGCTGCTTACTCTTGTTAATTGTAATTATTGTTATTATATGTTGTATACGAATGTCTAGACGAACTCATAGGAAACCATCAAAGGTATGTTTTAAAAATAATAATTTTAATGTGTTTAAGTATAGAAAAATTATCTTCAACACCTCGACAAATGACGTAGAAAAAAATATGTACGTATACTTTGAAATAGGCTTTGTTTTAAGAACCCGTATGTCTTTCATATATTTCACAACATGTATATAATTATCAATTTAACAGAAGTAGTACTAGAGGTAAAACTAGACAACTTTTAATTCAAGACCTCTTCAAGGTATTCCGAAGAGATAATATGCAGTTCCAAATAAGCATTCTAGCTATTAAAAAAAATTATATGAAAGCAGATGGTAACAAATTTACAAATTCCAGAAAACAATTTATAAAAAGCCTCCTGAAAAGTCAGATATTTTGGGCCTTTTTTTGTGTGCATCTTTGCTACATATTTCTTTGTTTTTTTATAGTGATTAAGATTTCAGCAATGCTAACATGTTTACCTATTCTGTCTGTTTGTTCACACAACGTTGTAAATATAATGGAATTATATGCAACTGTCAAAAGTTGAAAGGGTTAGCTAGCTACAAGACCAAGTTCACTCCAGCATTTCTACATAAGAAAAATTGAAATCAACAAGTTTAATAATTTCATGAATCCGAAGTGCTTGCTTTTCTGGATTTACCTTCATCAGAAACTCTCAAAGCAAAACATTTGAAATCCAAATATGTATAAGTACCGAAACCGTTGAAGAGTTAAACGTCAAAAATACCTAAAATAAATAGCCAAATTCATCTCAAGTAAATTTTGCCTGAGGGAGGTGAAACCTGAATTTCCTTATAATCTCAAAATTTATAAACGAACTAACTTAAAACAAAACTCATCATAGATACCAGGACTAAATTTTGTATATACGCCAGATGCATGTTTCGTCTACAAAAGACTCATCAGTGACGCTCAAATCCAAAAAAGTTAAAAAGGCCAAAAAAGTACGAAGTTGAGCATTGAGGACCAAAATTATAGCTTAGGTAATTATTAAGGTTTGTTTAATCATTTCAGTACCGAAGTATTGACTACTGAGCTGATGATACCCTTGGAGACTGATAGTCCACAAGCAGAGGTATCGACCCGGTGATGGGAAACATTGAAAACAACACGTTTAATAATTTCATGCGTTCGAAATGCTTTTCTGGATTTACCTTGATCAGGAACGCTCAAAGCCAAACATTTGAAATCAAAAGATGTATAATTACCGAAACCGTTGAAGAACTATATATATGTCAAAAATACCTACAATAAATAGCCAAATTCATCTAAAGTTAACTTTGACATGCACGTACCAAGTCATTTATATGACAGTTGTTATCCATTAATTAATGTGTATCATTTCAGGCGCCTCTCAAAAAAGTAGTATCTAATTATGACCAGATAAGATATCAAAATAACAATGCCTTACAAGGAGGATCGTGAGTATATTTTTCGACTTTGAAGTATCAAATCAACATTGAAATCCAAAAAAGTGTTAGTGTCCACATTATCAAATACTTTACGAAAGTAGCCAATTGTTGTTTTGTTTATTTTCTTATTTTTCTTATTTTGACATCGGACTCGGACTTCTCATAAACTGAGTTTTACTGTGCGTATTGTTGTGCGTTTGTTTTTCTACATTGGCTAGAGGTATAGGAGGAGAGTTGAGATATAACGAAACATGTTCAACCCCGCTGCAATTTTTCGCCTGTCCCAAGTCAGGAGCCTCTGGCCTTTGTTTGTCTGGTATGATTTTTAATTGAAGTATGAAGTCCCTTATCACTGAACTAGTATGCATATTTGTGTAGGGGCCAGCTGGAGGACACCTTCGGAAGCGGGAGTTTCTTTCTACATTGAAGACGCATTTGTGGACTTCGGCTGTTGTCTGCCCTATGGTCGGGTGGTAGTCGCTTTGACACATTCCCCATTTCCATTCTCAATTTTCAGTATTGTCAAGCCAAACACTTACAATCTTTGCTAACATGTTATCAATGTATATCTGTGAAGTACATTTTAATTGACTAAAACTAAAAATAAAATATACTTAAATTTAATAGTTTCAAAAGAATGTCATGCCAACTGTTTATATTGACATTGAAACTAAATTTAAATCAAGGTATTTAGTTCAACTGGTTTTATGAAGTATTATCGAACGAACATTATTTTAAAGTAGAAATATAACCTGTTATTCTACTAAGTTGTTACTTTTGTTCTTTTAGAAGTAAACATCAGCCAAAACTTCGGAAACAGTCGTCAAATAGAGAGATTCGTCCGCCCCCAGTAAAGCGAATGGTCTCTAATGATGCTGTTAAAACACAATCGTCGAAACGAAACATTTCTAAAGATACTTTTCCATCGCAAGACAATCGCGGAATCAGCAGACCACCAACTGGACGTCAAGGTTCAAAGAGCAATCATTTATCGCCACAAAGACCAAAACGAGGTATAATACATTATGAATAGCATATGTTAGTTAAGGTTTGCGGATTTTTAAAAAAAAAAGCACGCAGTATAATTAGTTAGAGGCGTACAAATACAATTATCTTTTTAATCTTGACCAAGCTTGCAAGACTGATCACCAAAACAGTAAGTCATATCATTTGCAATTGAACAGTGTTCGATAAAATTGCAAACGGACTATCGATTTTCCTTTCACTATCTTGTTGTTGTTTTTTGACTGTGTCACACAATAATTGCCGACGAGAAAAGAAATGCACGTGTCAAGTTCTTTTCGTTTTTAAATGAGCTTCATTTGCAATTTCAACACATAATAAAGACAATTTGTATTCACAAATTGCATGTACCTAGTCCATTTTGTTAATCAATTACGTATGTCAGATATCGACATAGTTTTAGCATGCAACAGGATTTAAAACTACTACATGTACCATTTAATGCGAACAATTTGATTTCATTGCTTCTTTTTATATTCAACAAAAATTGGTACCCCACACATATGGATGAATCGACGGTAACACATTAAGCATTGGGAAATCAAAATTGGTTTGACTTTAATGATACTGGTAAAAGATTCGATAATAGTGTTTATTCAGTTTGGAATTAATTTTTGTTTCTGTTAATTTTAGATGATCAGTACTATGCAAACAGTGGGTACAACAGATACTAATCAAATGCAGAAAAAAACCAGATTGCAGATATTTGAGGACAACGCTATAATATTTGAAATGATATATACGTGTATCATGTATCTATCAATCCTTATTATCTATAAAGAATAATACTCAAATGACTAAATGATATTTTTTAGTTTGTGCTTCAGTTATATCACTGATGTGTCTCGACTCATTATCGCAAATCAATATTTTGTATCAAAATATGATAAAGTCTTCAGTACGATCTTTGCATATAAGTATGGTTTCTCAGATATTGTCCATCTTTCTTCCGAGAAAAAAACCCCCATAAAATAGAAAAAAGAACTCATGGTCAACATGTGATGCAACTGTTTTCAAAAATAAGCAAAAGTTAATTTTTAAACAAATAGAAATGCTTCATTGCGTTGTATTATTTATTATGTATATCAACTAAGAGTGACAATCAATTAGTTAAAATTCGTACAATGGTTCATTGATGCATTTTTTTTTAAACATTAAAAGAATGTACTTTTGAACTTGTTTAGGGGGAAATAGCAGAATATTTTGACTTATTTAATATTCAAGAAAAATAAATGTATTTATTTTTTACTTGTTATTTTCCGCTCTACTTTAAAAGCCGTTTAAGATTATTCTCTTGGATTATGACAATTGTTTTAAGTTAGATATATATAACTCTCTCTCTAATTGTATTATATGCCTGTAAGGGGGATCGCGGGTATAAATTAAAAAAATATATAGGATTTCGCTATTTTTTTGTATTAAAAAACTTTATCCTATACCAAATGGAAAAATAAAATAAAAATATGGGGTCACCGTTCATTTAAGCTGACAATCTGCCTTCGAAGGAAACATGCATTTTTGTTAACTAGGTACTTTTTTCTGATGAACTAATAGGAGAAAAAAGTAATATCGAAATAAAAAAAAGTATTAAATTACAGAAATCGCTTAAATCTTAAAACTGTTTAGTTTAAGTCAGTTTATTTGAAAAAAAAAAATGAAAAAAATGTAGGTCACCGATGAGTTAAGTTATTTAAATTTTACTGCAAAAAAATGGCACTTTTTCACCAGGGGGAGATACTTTTGAGCTTTTTCAATGATATACACATTTTAAAAGTTATGTTGGGCCAAAACGAATTGATTTTTGTACAATATCATAGAGTAACAACTAGTAGTGTAATAAATAGAATTTGAAATGAAAATATAATCTTTAAATTTTTGTTGAAATTTTTATACCCTCGAGCCTTCTTAAATACAGTACTTGTATTTGTAGTGAAATAATTATAATGTTTGTATCGCTTTTAAGCTTTGAATGTGATTACTTACAAAATGTTGACAATCAAACTGAATGTAATTATATAAAAGTCTTGAAGAGACTCTCGATATGCGCTGCATGTAACATGTTTTTAGTTGTGAAACAATAAATGACATTTAACTCGTATTTCTAATATGACGTCCTTATTACGCTTTGTAAAGAAAGCCGTGTTCTAATGAGCACAAACTATGTTTGACACATGCGCACGAACTTACTGTTTATATTTACGTTATTTCCATCGTTATCCTTTAAAATACATTCATTTAAGCAGCTAACATAAACTTTTATTATATATTTTTATCAAACAACATATATATTTACCCTGCTCTTAGTTTTTCAACTTATCAAATATAATATGTAATGTACAGACTTCCGGGGGGGGGAGTGGGGGAACGGGAACAGCCAAACATTTTTACGGTATTTTCGTAGGCTTCGACCTATAAAAATACTGTATTTGTCCTATTAGAATCGACATTTTAACATGGGTAGGCATTATATTTGACCACATTTTACACTTCGCTCACGCTCAGTGTAAAATATCGACAAATATTATGGCTGCCCATGTTAAAATGAGCATAGAGCTGCATGACATGAAGGAATTATTTCTTAATCAACATTACTTTCAATTGATGTGTAAATATGTCCCAGTCACACACTTTAAAAAATAACCCATTATTTTCAAACATACAAAGAAATAGGATATCAATGAATAATCAATATACATATTTTGATGTGTTCTTCTTGTTTTATGATTCGTAAAATGTACAATGTATCAGTGAATTTTTTTGATATTTTATCTTTTTTGGTCTTTTATGAACATGACCAGATGATGGATACAAGAATATTTTTGATATATTGTCTATATTAGTTAGCCATATTGACAATGAGCTAAACTTTGTGTGTTGTTAGTGTCCCCATCAGCTATATCAAACTCTACTACGTTCCAATTACTAACACTCAATGTTTACAAATCAGGTTTTGATTACACGGAGTCGATAGTGAATGGATTGTTTGTGTGGGTTTAGTACTTATAAAATTAAACATTTAGAAAATATATTTCATAAAAGAAAATTTAAGGAACACACTTTTTTTTTATTAAAAGCACACAGATACATAAAATAATATCCGGATGTGAACAATTGTTCATTAAACCTGGTTATATATCTAGATAAACATCTCAATGTCTTATATTTTTAACGAGTTTCATATTCTAATTATTGCTCATTTATTTAACAACAATCAAATAGCCTCACAACATATTTTAATGAATAATTAAACACACCATTAACTTGCATTTTCTTCCCGAAAGATAACGAAACATTTATAGATTGCTGCTTATGTCTTGCGTCCGATTGCAATTTTTTTTATACATGTTGAGGTTGAGTACGATAACGAGTCAATAGTGAAACAAAAATTGAATCCTGTAATAGTGAGCCAACCGTAGCCAAAAAGAGGGAAATTGTAGAATGTCAATAGGTCCTAAGGGTCTATACTATGTCCTAGGAAGGGAAAATCGTACTTTGTATTAAATCAAAGAATTTTCATAAACCTACATTTTCAAGATGTATAATTTCTTGATTAAAACATACGTTTAGAAGACGTTTTATCAAGCATACAATCAGCATTCCCATGGGACCCAACTGAGTCTTTTTATTGTACTTTTATCCATATGAGGCTGGCACAGAAGCCTATGAGCTTCGGGCAGAATAGAAAAAAGAAACAGTTACCTTTAAATTCAAGTTCGTTTATATAGATATTTTTTTCTCACATCATAATTCCAAGTGTATTAACTATACTTAACATTTGTATGCAATGACATAATCTCATGGTAGCCTACAACTAATTATATTAACTTCATTAGAACGCTTCGTAAACACAGACAATTGACTTATAATATATTCATAACTAGATTTGTGTCAGTAAGCAATGGTTAAGCAATGTGCAAAAATGTTATGAGACGTGAACTTTAATATTCATAACCTTAAATAAGTATGGACGTTAGTATATATGATAATCGAAAGAGTCACATCAAAAACGTAGCCAAACATCTCGTTATATGAATTTACAGCTCTCCCTATTCATGGAATTTGTGCAGGTATAAAAGCTTGTGGCTTATAAACTTTTCTGAATTCCCCTGTATAATTTGTATGCATGGTAATATTCCGTGTGTCAACAATTCCTTTCGACACACGTGCACAAATTTACTATTGATATTCTCGTTATTTGCGTAGTTATTCTAATAAAATATATACACTAAATCAACTGACATAAACTTTATTATATATTTATATACCCTGCTTTTAATTTTAAATTTTTTTTAAATATAAAAATATATTTGTTTTGGCTCTCGAATTTATTTGATCTTGGCGTCAATCATGAGTCTTATGTAGACGAAGCGCGCCTCTGGCGTCTTTTAAAAACTATAACCCTGAAACCTTTTGATAGCTATTATTTGTGTGTTCCTCTGTCTGTATGTCGCCCCATTTATTTGTATTGTAGTCCTGTCATGTAATGTTTTCATTTAATGTTATATTTAACATTGCCATAAAAGCGAGAGGTTAGATTAGCCACAAAACCAGGTTTAACCCACCATTTATTTTTTTTATTTTTTGTACCAAAATCAGGAAATAGCCATTTTTATATTATAGTTCGTGTCTGTGTGTGTTGTATTATAGTGTTGTGTTTCTGTTGTGTCGCGGTTCTCCTCATATATTTGATGTTTCCCTGATGATTTGTGTGATCGTCCCTCCTTATTAACGATGTCTGATTTTTTTAGCAAGTTATCGCTGGTTAAGCCTTAAACTGTGTTGCATTGAGTTTATAGTGCGTTTCCTTTTCCTGTGACGTATATTAGAACAATATTGAAGATGAACCAAATGAGTTATACAATACCATTGATAGAATACATTGCTTCAATGACCAAAAGATCAAATATGGTATACTTTGATGAATATAAAAAAGAAGATGTGGTATGATTGCCAATGAGACAACTCTCCACAAGAGACCAAAATGACACAGAAATTAACAACTATAGGTCACTGTACGGCTTTCAACAATGAGCAAAGCCCATGCTGCATAGCCAGTTAATCAAACGAGAAAACTAACGGCCTTATTAATAGACAAACTAGAGGCTCTAAAGAGCCTGTGTCGCTCACCTTGGTCTATGTGCAGATCATAAACCAATAAAAACTTACAAAATTTACAAAGTTGATGAAAATTGTTAAAAATTGACTATAATAACATTAACGGTACCAATTTTTCTGCATCAGATGCGCATTTCGACAATACATGTCTCTTCAGTGATGCTCGTGGCCAAAATATGTAAATTCCAAAGCTTATATAAAAGATGAAGAGCTATAATCCAAAAGTTCCAAAAAGTATAGCCAAATCCGTGAAAGGAATCAGAGCTTTGCATGAGGGAGATACATTCCTTAGTTTATAATAATTTTTAACATTTTGTTACTGTAACAGCAAATTTAATAACACAAAAAATCCCTATTTTCATGCCAGTACCGGAGTACTGGCTACTGAGCTGGTGATACCCTCGGGGACTAACAGTCCACCAGCAGAGGCACCGACCCAGTGGTAGTAATAACATTAACGGTACCAATTTTTCTGCACCAGATGCGCATTTCGACAATATATGTTTCTTCAGTGATGCTCGTGGCCAAAATATGTAAATTCCAAAGCTTATATAAAAGACGAAGAGCTATAATCCAAAAGTTCCAAAAAGTATAGCCAAATCCGTGAAAGGAATCAGAGCTTTGCATGAGGGAGATACATTCCTTAGTTTATAATAATTTTTAACATTTTGTGACAGGGCAATAACTCCTTACGGGTTTTATTGACCATTTTGATCATGTTGACTTTTTTGTAGGTCTTACTTTGCTGTACATTATTGCGGTTTACAGTTTATCTCTATCTATAATAATATTATAGATAATAACCAAAAGCTGCAAAATTTTTTGAAGATTACCAATTCCGGGGCAGCTACCCATTAAGGGGTTGCCGACTGGGTCTGAAAATTGCAGGGTAGATAGACTTTTACCTAACGAACAATTTTATCCTTGTCAGATTTGCTTTAAATGCTTTGGTTTCTGAGATTCTAGCCAAAAATTGCATTTTACGCTATTAACTATTTTAGCCATGTCGGCCATCTTGGTTGGCAGGCAGGGTCATCGGACACATTTTTTAAACTAAACACCCTAATGATGATTGTGGACAAGTTTTGTTTAATTTGTCTTATTAGTTTCAGAGGACAAGATAACAAAAAATTTACGAAAAATTGACAAAAATTGACTATAAAGGGCAATAACTCCTTAATTTCAGGGCAGATAGATCTTTACCTGATTAACAATTTTACACCCATGTCAGATTTGCTCTAAATGCTTTGGTTTCAGAGATATAAGCCAAAATCTACATTTTACCCTTATGTTCTATATTTAGCCATGGCGGCCATCTTGGTTGGTTGGCCGGGTCACCGGACACATTTTTTAAACTAGATACTCAATAATGATTGTGGCCAAGTTTGGTTAAATTTGGCCCATTAGTTTCAGAGGAGAAGATTTTTGTAAAAGTTAAAGGCGACGACGACGGTCGACGGACGACGGACGACGACGACGGACGCCTTTGGGCCTGGTGAGCTAAAAATGAACGAAAAACAAACATGTAACACGTGAACAAACGACAAAAGCCTGTTTTCTGCGAAGTTATTAATGAGATAAAAAATAAAGTTAATGCTGATAAGGATGTATTTTTTTCATACGAAAGTGCTGTTTTATTGAAACATCTTTTTTTTCTTTTCTCCAAATTTCTATAATATTTGAAAAAGACTGGATTTGAAATTAAGTTTTACCAATCCAAAAAATTAACATACTAAAATATTTGAGAAAGGGAAGTAATTCATACGACAAAAAGGTACGGATACATACAATTAAAGCATTCTAAGCTAGATATATATCATAGGTATTGATCGATCTTTTCTTTATCGATCGTAGGAAAAAAGGATATCACCGGTTATCAATATACTACAAGTAGTAGTTAAAAAGACACTGCATCCAACATATCATTTGACTATCAAAACAATGAATCTGAAGAAATCAATCGGAAATAATCTGGTAAGTACAATATTAACACTATATTTTGTAATACTGTATTTTGATCTTATTTATCAGCGCTTAGAGAAGCTGCTTAATCATATAAGTCGGTTTACGTGTGTTCCTTTATGACTGATGCGGAACCTATCATGAACATAATTTCAGTCACATTCCCAAAGTCCCTAAAAAAGAACAGGATTCAATTTCACTTTTAATTCTTTATAATTTTGGTAATCACTAACTCCTTTTTTGTTAGAATGATTGGCATTTCGGTTCATTTTTATTCGCATGTTATCACAGCACAAAACAGGATGTGTTAACCATTATACATCTACTGGTATAGAAATATAATTCCAAACTATCAATACTGTGTAGCATCACCACCGGATATAGTTACGTCCGAAACAATGAAACCATGATGGGTTAAGTTATATAATCTGTTGCTGATCATGGAGATGCTACAGACTGTTCAATAGTGTGTCAATATTCTATCAATTAACGGCAATTTGTGTTTTATCATTAAGAAAGTATACTAGTCATTATACAGTTCTTAGCTTTTTATCCTTTATAATTAACGAACGTCTGTCATCGTTTGTCGTTCGCAGTCTAGTGTCATCGTTAACTTTTCAATGATCTCTACTCTAAACCTACTGAGGAAGTTTCAACTAAACCTATAATTGAATGATCTCAAGGGTATATAGTATAAAATTAGATTTTTTTCCTGGTTAGCAGAAACACATGGCCACAAAAGCCTCATATAAAATATATAGGTATAATGCACTAATTAGATACTATCTCATAAAAAGAGAAAGGATAAATCTGACAGGAACTAGTAGCAGTATCAGATGACACCATAAATAATCCGACTAAACTGTTTTGTACTCGACCGACCCTAATCTGGACCTGAAATAAATATCTGAGCCAGTACTCAACAGTTTGAAACAATATCAACCGTTCCGAACCAATTACTACTATCCATACTCCACTAAAATTATGATCTTTACTCGAACCATTCCTAATCGTAATCTATATAAATGAATATTTGATTTTCATAATGATAACGTCTATTACTTAAACGTACCTTATAGTAAATTTTCGATAATTTAGTTATCCACTGAAACATGTTTCCCAAATTCATATTTTGTTGCATATTTATGTGTAAAACAGGGTTTATAAAAAATTGCTAGCTGCCAATAAATTGAAAAAAAAAAATGAAAATGATATTTAAAAAAGAAGTTACTAGTTATATTTTATAGTTTATTATATCAAAACGTGTATAACCTGTATTCAAATTATGTTATGATAAATACTTAGGATTACAAATAAGATGTCTTTGACAAGCAATAACACATTTTAATTCGTAAAAGACTTTGCAATATTGTTATTTAGAAGCTTATCGTGCAATTCAACTATCATGAGGGTTATAAATCTAAAAAATCTGAAAGTATAAACAAATATGAATTATATTGATTATCTTCAAAATATTTTAGTTGAACTGGTGTATCATGACATGCACACATTGTGTAAATACATATATACTGAATATACGTTTGATACACACATATATATATATATATATAAATCAGTAAATGTAGCATATATTGTGACTCTGTGTTAATAACAAAATCTTTTTGAAAAAGTGAAAGAAAATAAATAAAGTTTGGTTGTGATTTGATAAACAAAACAACGACAACAATAAACTGGTCTAGTAAATACTAGTAAATAATCTCCCTATAATAGATCAATTCGATTTAGGCATCAGTTTACAATGTATTTCAAATGATAAGTTTAACTTAATTTCTTATTACAGACTATGTGGTACTTTTTATCACATAAAATGTATTTTTTCATCTAGTAGACTTGTTACGAAATTGTATATACCCGACGCGGAGGTTGAGAAATTAGACTTTAAATTCGGTTATGATATCAAATCCCAAAAGTAACTTAAAGTTAAATTACATGTGTATCAATAAAAACTTTTGTTTAAACTGCATAGTGATGGTGATTTCATACATTCATTTCCTATTACAAACATTCTATGGAAAACTATGTCATTGAACATTTCATTATGAACATTCATTATCATGGTAAATGGTTAAAGCGCTTCGGACGCATTACTCAAAGCAGAACAGACTTATCGTACAATATTATAAAAAATAACTAACGGGCAACTGGACGTGCAGACGAGCAGAAGAGGTGGGTACCCGTTTTGAGTAATAATCTTCTATCCTCTAGTGCCTCACTAGCCCTTATTAGGCGTTGGAAATTTCATATACATTAACTACTCAAGAAAAGATTTCCCTTATATTATTAGCACGTAAAATGTAACCAACAGAATAGAAGAGAAATTATTTACTGATCAATCAACATTCTTTGAAAATAATGAGAACGATATGTCTGGCCCCTTTTTAAAAATGTAAACATCTTTATTATGAACGATATTGGTGTTTCGTGTAACAACCTGGATTTATGGATCATATGTAAACTTCAATGTTTCACAGACTAATATTGACGTCTGATGCAACTGGCGGACAATACAAAATTTAATGTTATATTGTATGAAGTAGTGAGGGAACAGGTTATGGTAGAGTAACAAAATATAGTACATGTACAAAATAAAATCAATTACGTTATTTATACATTTTATTTTACAAAGATGTTTGTTATGATCTCAATTAAAGCTGTTACAGTTACTGTAGTTCAATGGTATAATTATTCAAGGTTGTCTTGAATTACGTTTTGTAATATCAAACTTAATGGACAAAATTGAAGGTATGTTGAATTTTGCAACACAAATCAGGGTATGGTAAAGTATTTGCATGAACTTTCAGCTTCGTCATTTCAATTTAATACAGAGTAGTTAAGTATGCTTGAAATTAGAGATGTAACATAAAAAACTTTGAGTAAGTAGTTATATTTCAATTACTGAAACAGAAAACATTATTTGAATATAATAGAAAAAAGATGTTGTTTTGTTGCCAATAAGCCACTCTCCATAAGAGACCAAATATCTAAATCATCAATTATAGGTCATCGTTAGGTCGTTAATAATGAGCAAAGCTCATACAATATAGTCAGTTTTAAAATGCCCCGTAATGACAAATACAAAACAACAATTCAAACGAGAAAACTAATAGCCTGCATGTAATTAACGTACAAAAAATGAACGAAAAAATGTAACACATCAACAAACGAACACAGCTGAATTGGAAGCTCATGAATTTGAACAGGCACATACAGAATTTGTACAATCACGAAAAATATTTGAATTAAATTGGATTAAAAAATTACAGACAGTCTGTCCTATCGGTCTTAATGACAATAAGGAGGGAATTAGTAACAGATTCTATCAAAATTTTGGATATATGTTTATAATTTGGATATAGTTCTAAAACATTTCGTAAACCGATCTCATAAACGTAGAACAAGTCGCAATCTGAGAAATAAACAACGGAAGACATTATCTATTAACCAAGCTCTGTTCTTAACCTGTTAATAAATAACATCAAATTTTGGAGGAATGCAACACAATTCCATATTGCAGTCCTAGGTATAAAATTGTTCAAATTATAATTGCATATTGTTATTCTAGATTGTTTCCAAAAATAGATCCCCTTAAGATCACAAAAAACAGTTTATTAAAAATAATTAATTTTATGACAAAATGGTTTCGATTTTGTAATTATTGCCGGTTTTTTTAATGATCATTCTGTAAACAAACAAATTCCTGAGTATTTTGATAATGCTGAACTCCTTCTTATGTGTTATGTTTACAAAAAAAAATCTACATGTGATTTTTACAGCAAAGTGTGTAACGATGTTAATATCAGTGACAACATACCTACCTCATGGAATTGCAGTTATTCCAAAAACGTTTATGGTCCGATTCCCATATTATAACAGGAGTCCTTAACATCGTTAGTGACCGAGAGTTGAAATAATTTCTCATGAAGGACCTAAATATCGTCCACCATCAATTTTCAATGGAAATGATATCGTAACACCGTCCACGACTCATTCCGTATTTACTGATCTAAATGGATTAAATGAGAAAAAGATGACAAGACATCATAAAATTCTGTTTTTAATTCGGTAATGAACATAGTTGATATACGTATTCAACTATTAAAAGATAATTTTGCTCTTAGCAACAACCATAACAGCCCAAATTCTCGTATCAAACATAAGCTAAAAGAACTCGCCAAGGAATTTGTTTTATTCCGGCTGATAAGGCTGCTAACAATATCTTGATTGACGTAAATTTTACATTGAGGTTCAACAAAAGGAAATCACGAATACACCAACATTCCAACTAACTCCATATTTGACAAATTACATCTGTAACAAACATAAACTTTTAGCTACCTCTTCACAAGCAGAACCAAATACAATGAATTTTTCAACTATGTACTGGCTTCCGAAGCTGCACAAAACCCCTTACAAATATAGATTTATTTCGTCTTCAAACCATTGTTTCAACATTAAACTATCTATTCTACTTACTAGTACACTTCGTACAATCAACAACCTGGCAATCAATTGTTCAAATAAGGCTTTTGATGCAAGTACTTGATAGATTGCATGCTTATAAATATATCAATATATTGGTGATATCAAAAATGTTTAAAGTTTTCCTATCCTATATAGCACTGTGCCTCATAATCTTATTAAGAAGAAATTCACACACCTGATTAAATGGACATTTAAAAATATATATGCTAAAACTCTTTTAGGTCATTTTTTAATTACAACAAACATAAGAACTGTGTCAAATAGACCTGTTTTGATACTATAACCGCCCTTGAATTTTACTAGATAACATTTGTATTCACTATGGAGATTCCGTATATTCTTGCATTTATTTGTTCTGTATTTCTGTCATGTTATGTTGTCATTTTAGTGTTATATTTTAACATGTTCAACATTGCCATTAAAACGCGAGGTATGGCTAGTCACAAAACAAGATTCAACCCACCATTTATTCTTAAAATATCCTGTACCAAGTCAGGAAAATGGTAGTTGCTATCTTATAGTTCGTTTCTGTGTGCGTTGCATTGTCGTTTGTTTTTTGTTGTACTTCAACGTTTCTGTTGTTTCGTTGTTTTCCTCTTATAGTTTATGTGTTTCCCTTGGTTTAAATTTTTTAAACCGGATTTGTTTTCTCTCAACCAATTTATTAATTTCGAACAGTGGTTTACTACTGTTGCCTTTTTTATGTAGACTTTTATCTTCACGTCAGTTTTTGATTTCAAACATAATCACTGTTATCATGGTTATGTAGACTTTTATTTTCACCATGTTCACGTCAGTATTCGATCTCGAACAATATCACTGTTATGTTGACTGTTATCTTCACTTCAGTTTACGATCTCGAACATTATAACTGTTATGTAGACTTTTATCTCCAAGTCAGGTTTCGTTCTCAAACATTATCACTGTTATGTAGACTATTATCTCCACTTCAGTTTCGTTCTCAAACATTATCACTGTTATTTAGACTTTTATCTCCACGTCAGTTTCGTTCTCAAACATTATCACTGTTATGTAGACTATTATAGCCACGTCAATTTCGTTCTCAAACATTATCACTGTTATGTAGACTATTATAGCCACGTCAATTTCGTTCTCAAACAGTATCACTGTTATATAGACTTTTATCTTCACGTCAGTTTCGTTCTCAAACATTATCACTGTTATGTAGACTATCATATCCTCGTCAGTTTCGTTCTCAAACATTATCACTGTTATGTAGACTATTATAGCCACGTCAATTTCGTTCTCAAACAGTATCACTGTTATATAGACTTTTATCTTCACGTCAGTTTCGTTCTCAAACATTATCACTGTTATGTAGACTATTATCTCTACTTCAGTTTCGTTCTCAAACATTATCACTGTTATGTAGACTTTTATCGCCACGTCAGTTTCGTTCTCAAACATTATCACTGTTATGTAGACTAATATAGCCACGTCAATTTCGTTCTCAAACAGTATCACTGTTATGTTAACTTTTATCTTCACGTCAGTTTCGTTCTCAAACATTACCACTGTTATGTAGACTATAATCTCCACGTCAGTTTCGTTCTCAAACATTATCACTGTTATGTTGACTATTGTCTCCACGTCAGTTTCGTTCTCAAACATTATCACTGTTATGTAGATTGTTTTTTTTTTTTTCACGTGAGTTCTCGTATCTGACAATATTTACCCATTACGATATTTTTTGAATAAGTAAAGCACACGTGATGCAGGATCTGCTCACCCTTCCGGAGATCAACCCCGTTTTTTTTATGGGGGGCTGTGTTGCTCAATTTTTAGTTTTATATATTGTGCTGTGTGCACTTTTGTTTGTCTTTCGATTTCTTTCTATTTTCCCATGGCGTTGTCAGTCTATTTTCGACTAATGATTTTCACTGTACCTTTTGTATCTTTCGCCTCCCTTTCAATATAGAATCAATGATAATGTTAACAATTAATATTCAGATTTATTACCGGGTTTGTACTTACGTGATCAACACGACAGGTGCCTCATGTAGAGCAGGATCGATCTGTTTTCCCCTCCGAAGCACCTAGGATCGTTTCTATGTCTCTAGTTTTCAAAGATATGTTTTTTGTACTATTGTTTGTCTTTTAGAGTTTTTTTTTTAGCCATGACGCTGTCCGTTTATTTTTGACCTATAAGTTTGAATATCTCTCTGGTATCTTTCGCTTTTCTTTTATGTAAGACTCCAGGCAATTAACTTCCGTTGAACTAATGTAATGTCATTTTACTTTTATATAGGAAATAACTTCGTACATCTTCTTACTTCGACTGGAAATTACAAACTTTATATCCATCTTGAATATTTTGAAGAAAATTCGGCATATGTAGAATATTACGAATTTAGTCTTTGAGATTCCACAACAAATTATAGGTTAAAAGTGGAGGGATATTGTGGGACTGCAGGTATAACACTAAAATCTATTTATAGATATCATATAATGAAGATACTGTTGATTCATTATTGTACGTTGGATACCGATTTCCTTGGATTTCGTGGGTATAGATTAACCACGAAATTAAGTCTTCAACAAAAGACAAGTTTTCAATTAGTTGATGTGCAGACTTTGGCAAAACCACAAAATCAAATATCCACAAAAAATGCAAGTTTTGTTCATTCCACGAAAATTGATACCCACGAATATAAATGAATCCACAGTAATGAAGGTATAGGATGAACGTTAGTGAGACATCCTCTGTCTAAGATCTATTTGTGTTAGTATTTTCCGTCCACAATATTCATTGAAAAAACTGCAAGAATGTAAACATGAATTAAAATAGCACTTTATAAATTTGTTACATTCGAAACGCTTTTCTTGAGCAAAACCGAGCTCTGATACAAAAAAAAAATGAATTTAAGATAAAGTAATTAGAAATTAATGATGCAAATGTGTCATTGAAAGTTTTGTAATTGAATTGTTAGGTGGTTATCACAACTACCACACAAATGTAGGTCATTTCCGAAGGTCAAGTATGCAAGTATTAAATTGCTTTAAATATAGACAACGATTACCCCCTTTAATTATGTGGAGGTTTTAGATGCATCACGTGATATTGATGGTGAGAACTTCTGACGTTAATTGTTACATTGCTGTTCTGCACAATCTTATTAAACAAGAGTTTTCTGATTTAATAAAATGGTCGTTTGAAAAATCATTTTGCAAATGTATTTGATGTAACTCATATAAATCCTTCTTCTTTTGATTTTGCCATTTGATTAAGGACTTTTCGTTTTAAATTTTCTAGGTAGTATTTTTGTTATTTTACTTTAGGTTACCGTCACATTGACGTATACCCCTCACTATGCTCTCTTACTCATACAATCAGATCATTGTGTTAAAGAACTTCTAGTTGTTATTAAAACGTAAAGGAGTAAAAATCTCAAGAATGGGATTGAAATTTGATGCTATAACATTTCGGATATCGTTTTGATATAAGGACTACATCCCCTCTCATGTCAAGCGCTGTATTTGGCTTCTTTATTGTTTAATTAGCTTTCCGACGTTCGAAATCAGTTTTGATTTCAGGATGTAAAAAATCTTGGTTGAGGATCACTTAATAGGCATTAATTGTCGAAACGCTCACCTAGTGCACAAACATTTGTACCGTTCACGTTATCATTTTTCAAAATTTTTTCGAAACATATGACATACAAATGATCAAAACGAAATGAGAAATAAGGTTTCGACACCTTGTTGTTTTCTAAAGTAATTCTCATATTAGTTTATATCAAATTCAATCAAATATAATGTTTACTTATTTGCACAGGAAATAGCCTCACCTTACACAACGGCATGATGTTTTCTACTAAAGACAAGGATACTGACCTAAGAGAATATAGCTGTGCCGAAAGGTATAAAGGAGCATGTTGGTTCATCTAACTTGAATGGGGAATATTTAGGCGGAAAACACTCGAAAGGTGCCAAGGGTATTATGTGGCTAACATGGAAAGGATTTTTCTACTCATTGAAAACTACAAGAATGATGATTAACCTGCAATAACAACCAGTTTATGAAAGACTCACAATTTTTGTTTCAAAAGTATATAGTTAATGAATGAAATTTTATGAAAGTGGTTTAATGAGGTAACTTAAAAACAACTGGAGGATACTCACAGCGTGTTAAATATATGCTTACTGAAGAGAAATAAATGTTCTTATATGTATTGTCTTATATTTATGTATTAATCGCCTATCTATGTTCTGTTTGGTGATAACTATGAAAACTATTTGATAGGTAAAAAGGAATGTGGGCGTCCTCGTGCTACTGCTAAACGTATAAAAGCAGTAAAAGAACTGATTAAAAATACAAGAAATCGAAACCACACGATTAAACACAATTTTATATCAACTAAATATTCAAAATTCTGAAAGTAAATAAAATTAAGAATTGAAATTGGGAATGTTTCGATGAAGCAACAATCCGACCAAAGAGCAGACAAAAGCTGAAAGCCACCAATGGGTATTCAATACAACGAGAAACTCCTGCAACCGGAGGCGTGCTTAAGCTGGCCCCTAAGCAAAAATGTATACTAGTTCAGTGATAATGGACGTCATACCAAACTCCGAAATATACACAAGAAACTAACATTAAAAATCATACATGACTGAAAAATGCCAGAGGCTCGTTAAGACTATTAATCAGACATTTCACTTTTGTAAATTCAGTGTTTATCAGATGTTTTACCTGATATTACAATGTATTAATCCAATCTTACGTAAATTCAGTATGCTGCTTTTTCTATTTAGCTAATAGCATTTACTGAACCGTCTAAACATAATGAGGTAACTAATAAACAATTTATGCCTACTGAAGAGAAATACATTTTCTTATTTGTATTGTCTTGGAAAGTCAACAGATAAACCCAGAACGCAGTTCAATTTAACTTTTATCTGTTTATCATATACAGGATGATATATATATATATATAACTGGAGATATGGGATTACCCGTCTTTGTAATAGCAACCCAAGAGACGTCATTGAAGCTTTATTTAAGTTTTATTGTTCTAATACCTTTTTCCTCTTGATAACCATTGTAACAAGATTGCAAACGTTTCATTTGAACAAAAGTGTTTTGCACAGTTTTGTAACTCATTAGAGGTTGGGTTATCATTTAGATAGAAAAAGAGTATAAACATTGTAATGTTAAGCATGATGTAAGCATATAATCGATTAAGTGTGAATGTGTTTGTCTATAAGACATTAAATCGAATATAAATAGAAAACAAAATTAATGAAGGCGCAGTTTATTTTCAAAGTAAAATCACAAAAGTTCTAAACTTCGAGGAAAATTTAAAACGGAAAATCCCTAATCAGACCCCAATGCCAAACAATGCTGACAAGCAAACGCATTTTCTTCCAGAATTTAATTCGAAAACTGTTATGGCAATTGAAAATGATTGAAAATATTTAGCTTTATTGGATAGCAAAGTATTGTTAAAAAATCTAAAACACACCATCAATGTACAGTTCATTCAAAGGTTAATTATACAAAAATGTTCCAAACTGACAGAACCAATTATATTGCTCAATTTCGAGACGCCAGATCTTCATCAATTTATTAAGAAGATACAAATCAAGTAAAAAACAAAGACGGAGGAAATATCGTGAACTCAAAAAGAATTGAGATCGGCAGGTCGACAGGGTAAACGATTCCTGATATGTATACATTACCCGCCATGTAAATCGACACTCAGTACAAATGTCAAAATACAGAATAGGACACAATCAGTACAATCACACTAAAAAAACTTATTTTCGCAGATACTTTTTTTTCGGTTTTTAGGACATCATTTCATTTTCGCAATTAACACTTTCTCTAACAGGTATCTTATCATGTCCATAAAGAATTTTCACTTTTATTGGCACTAATTTAAACATTATCGATTATGAACGTATTTCACAGACCTGTACAACTCAAAGAATATGTAATAAGTATCCCATAAGGACGTGGTGTGTAAGTGTAAGATCACACCGATTGTCTAACTGGATAATTACTTTATATCCATGCTATGCTAGACTATATAAAAACCATTACCGCTTCTTTACATATTAACAATGAATTTATATCCAGTCGTCCTGGTGTAGGGGTATGAATCGTGGCTTCCTATGCATGCTATGCTAAAGGTTCCACGCATAGAATTTCCCTTCATCAATTTTAAAGAGTAGACTTGATACCGCATATTTATATTCAAACTCCTTTCATCTTACAGGGTTGATCTGAGTCGGATATCCCCTGTAATGATCACCCTTACCCCCACCCCCACTCCCCGAACGTTTCTTTGTTCAGGTTGTTCTGCATGCTTTCTTTAGTGATGCTTCATGTTGACGTGAACATAAAATACGGAATAAAACACTAGAACTATTTATGCGGACAAGACAGTCTACTCGTTTGAAATGTTTCACATTTTTCATTTCGGGGTCTTTTATATCTGGCTATGCGGTATCTGGATCTTTGTTCATTGTTGAAGGCCGTACGGTGACCTATAGTTTTTAATTACTGTGTAATTCGGTCTTTTGTGAATATTTCTCTCATCGGCAATCATAACTCATCTTCTTTGTTATAACCTTCAAAATTGATGTCGAAAAATCGCCTAAGTTTTAGATGTCTATGCGGTGAATCTAACTCAAGACCATAAGCATTCACAGCAGCGATACAAACCTCTACACAATGAGAACTGGATACAATTTTTGATTTTAAATGTTTTAACATTATATCCGGGTCTTATAAAGGGTATATACTATATAGTAACATATATGTATATTATCATTACTGTATGTCATTCTTAACTAGATGTTATGAAGCGTAAATGTTTAATTTTTCATATTGTCTAAAAGAGCTGCGATGTAAAATAGTTAGTTCACTTAAACTTGGTGTACCAGTGTAAGAACACAATCAGGCCTCAGACCATCGGAGTGATCTTGCATTGACACACCGCGCCCTTATTGGATAACTATTACATATTACACAATAAAGAACGCACGAAGAACAAATAAACTCAAGATTAGGTGATGTGATAATGGTGATCCGATACAGATCCCCCTGTTAGAACAAATGAGTTGCGACGTAATTGATCGTATCATTTGATGGTAGTCCTAAAAATTTCTGTAATATCAAATTAAAAAAAAACACGAGTGCAGAATTAAACTATGCCAGTTGAAATTGCTGGTCTTGAGTACAAACGCCAGATCAAAGCTCTTTTGACATGCACCTTCACTCAAATACTGTGTCACGGAAAAACTGACTTATGTCATCCTCCGATGAAATTTAATAAGTGTTGGAATATTTATCATTCTGGAAACCACTGGTCCAAACAGAAAACTATCTTGGTTATTTTTGTCACTATTCTTTTGTCTTACATTCACGAGCAACGTGGCCGTTTAAATTTCCGACTTTAATAACTATTCAAACAATTTAAAGGTAAAAGATAATAGTTATCAAAGGTACCAGGATTATAATTTAGTACGCCAGACGCGCGTTTCGTCTACATAAGACTCATCAGTGACGCTCATATCAAAACATTTATAAAGCCAAACAATTACAAAGTTGAAGAGCATTGAGGATCCAAAATTCCAAAACGTTGTGCCAAATACGGCTATGGAAATCTATGCCTGGAATAAGAAAATCCTTAGTTTTTCGAAAAATTTTAACTTTTGTTAACAGGAAATTTATAAAAAAAAAAATGACCACATTATTGATATTCATGTCAACACCGAAGTGATAAAACAGGCGTAAGCCATAAAAGAGGAACGAAAGATACCAGAGGGATATAAACTCATAGATCAAAAATAAACTGACGACGCCATGGCTAAAAAATAACACACAAAAAGACAAACAATAGTACAGAAGACACAACATAGAAAACTAAAGACTAATCAACACGAACCCCACCAAAACCTGGCGGTGATCTCAGGTTTTTCGGTATCCTGCTACACATGTGGCACCTGTAACGGCTGGTTGAGAAGTGGAATGTAGAAGTAAAAACAATTGAATACACAACTGCAGAACATGACCTACCTGATCTGTCTGTTTGCATTATGATATTTATGTGTTCATTCAACTTCCGTTCAGGAATTAAGTGTGTAGTTTACTCATTTTGATTTAGGTACATGCCCAATAAAAATTAAGGGAATTATTCACCTCGATTTTTTTGCGTGGATGTTACTGCTAGCTTATTCAAAGTTGACATTTGGAAAGTTGATATTATCAGTACAAAGCCACGTCATATGCATCAAAGAAACACCAGCATGCTTATAGGCAAAGCACATTAACAAAGATGAAAGCATTTTGGTGTTTGTTTGATACATATAACGTGGCTCTGTACTTATATATCCCGTTATTGTGTTATTGTAAAACATTGTTGTATTCTTATCTTTCATTTTTGCTTATGTGCTTTGACTGTATAACTTTTTATATTTCTTTGGTACATATATGACGTGGCTCTGTAATTGTACATCCCGTCATTGAGTTATTGTACTATGGTAAATTTGTGTATTCTTGTCTTGAATTTTTGCTAATAAGCTTGATGTATCAGACATTTTGTGTTTCTTTGTTCAATATGAGTTAGTTTTCTTAGTGATTAGGATTATAACACAATGTTGACTGCTGTATCCTTATTTTTGACATTTTACCTATTATGTCTGTTTGTTTTGTTCACACATCGTTGTCAATATAATGGAATTTGATGCGACTGTCATACAAGTGAGAGGTTTGGCTAGCTTTAAAACAAGGTTGAATCCACCATTTTCTACATAATAAAATGCCTGTACCAAGTCAGGAATATGACAGTTATTATCATCCATTCGTTTAATTTGATGTGTTTGAGCTTTTGATTTCGAAAGGAGTAGGTCCGGTCAGAACCGATTTTGGCCTCAAATTTAAGGTTCATCTAACGAAAGATTTTGAACAGTTATTAAACACTTAAGGGTCTATTTCAGTTGATTCAACTAGTTTATGTAAAAGATTTTAACAGATTGTGCCATTAAAAACGCTCCGATTCCAGCTTAAAAATGAAAAATCTATCAAATATACCAAAAAAATTTCACTTTTCAGATGGTTTTTGTCACAAATGAAAGTGACCGCATCCGTGTTCATCCTCAACCTTTATATATGTTATGTATTATCATTAAATACAACTTACATTTCAATATTAAGAATGAACACGAATGCGGCCACTTTCATTTAAGACGGAAACCGTCTAAAATTTAACTAAAATGCTGAAATTATGAAGGTTTTCAGAAATTTAGCATGACTTTATGATGCTAGTACCCGATATATGTGCATTGTATTGTCAAAAACAGCCGATATTTATGTAGCAGAAGCATTCTACTTTCCAATAAATAACTAAAAGTTTACATTTTAACAATTTTGTAAAACTGCTATATTTTGGGGCCAAAAAGGGGTCTTACTGGACCTACTCCTTTAATTTCTTTTCTTTTTGAATTTTCCTCGGAGTTCAATATTTTTGTGATTTTACTTTTTTTATGTTTTTCCTGCAGTTTATCTCAAATATATCCTCAGTCGATTAATGTTAGACGAACTGAAAAACGGCATTCAATGTCGTTGATTCGTGTCCGTCATATTTATTTTTCGTACATTACATTGTGAAATATCGGTCCGTTTGTTTGTTTTCGTTTAAATTGTCAAACATTTATCATGTTGGATTGTTTGTGTGGAGTGGTGTGGTCGTGAGGGTAGAGGGTAAATCGTGTGTCTTACATTTCGATAATTCATGATTACATTTTGTGAAGCAAACACATTTTATTCATTATTCCGATCAATTTCATACATTGATTATCTTTTGATGTTGTTTGGTCAGAAGATTAATGATGATGGGTTAGACTAGTTTTAACGATATGAAATTTTGAACAATTAAGCATGTGTGCACGTATGAGTAGTTGGCTTCGGTAAATCAAAGTAAAAATCACAAAAATACTGAACTCCGAGAAAAATGGCAAAATCAAAAACTCAAACACATAAAACGAATTTATAACAATTGTCATATTTCTGACTGGGTACAGGCATTTTCATTTTCATGTAGAAAATGGTGGATTAACACTTGTTTTATAGATAGCGTAACCTCTCACTTGTATGACAGTCGCATCAAATTCCACTATATTGACAACAATGTGTGAACAAAACAAACAGACAAAATGTCAAATGACATTGTTCCTTTAACTTGATTAGCCATTGTTGTTTCTTACCTACTGCATACCTTCTATCATATTACGTCGACTGAGAAACACAATCATACTTTTTTATGGTTCGAATGTACGTTTTCTGATAATCACCTCAGACATCATGGAAAAAAATGTATGTATATGCCTACAAAACCTTATACTTTGCTTTCAAATTTTACAGATTGTAAAACAAAACAGGAAACATAAGTATTAGTATTTAGATGGTTATACGTACTTTTATTTGAGCGATAAAGTTTAAGGTGCATAACTTTTTTTTAATGAGAAGTTATATTTTCTTGAAATGTTACGACAATCAACAAAACATCACTCAACTATGCATGTTTTTCAACGGACAGGTATCAAGGGACCAAATATTATATTAAATACATGACGCAACAGTTTCAAAAGGACTGAAATTTGTAATATTGCATTAATATTATTCATTTTTGTGATATTGAAATAAAATGGTATTCCAACTTGATGAAATTAAATAACATATACAAACTCAACCAAATAGATAAAACTGTTTACAAACACGGCAATATGGAAATTAAACCCGGACAATACAAGTTAAGAAAGTCAACGGCATATTGAGGGTGAAATTAGATGAACCAGTGAAATAATTTTTTGCGTGGTTGATTCATCTACATTTCCTTTTACATATTTATTGCAAACAGCTAGAGATAGCTGTTAAATTACTTGATGTAAGAAAAAAAATAATTGATGAGGTCCTAATTTGGAAAACCAATTAAAATGCCAGGACAAAATTGAGGAAACATATTTTCATGAACATTTTTTTTCTGAATTGAGCACATTAACACATATCTTGTATTTCTTTTTTTAAACCAACACAAGCCAACTTACTTCAAAAGATTTATAAAAAAAACATTAGAACCTGTCATTACTTCTTCATTGCTTGGCAAACTGAAGTGATTGTGTTTTAGGATTGAGCAAACTGATGATATGCTTATTTTCTTTCTATAGTATGCTTGTCAATTATACAACTTTATCATCATGCAGATGTTTAATTCTAAAAATGTTTAAGTTATCAAAATTACCATCAACACTGTCTAATTTTCTGTTTTTGTGGGAGTAGGGTGAAGGAAGGGAAGGGGAGTAATGGTGGGGGAGGGGTAGAGGGCGTATGGATAATTCTTTATTGTATGGTTTCTTACTTGAAATTATTTACATTCTTTTTAGAAATAAATTATTTTCTTTTTGAAATTTATATCATCTTGAATTCAATATGAAATTAATTAATCATAGTTTGTATTTTCTAACTTCCTATGAACTTTAACAAAAACACTCATGCAAAACGTCTATCTAAAGAAATTTGTACATGGTTTGAAAGTTAATATTGATAGGTCAAATGGAAGTGTTTATGTATTGTATGAAAAGAAAAGATGTTTAAAAGGGAAAAACGATTATATATTTTTTTAAATAAGACGTTTGAATGTTCCATATTTCTCATTAAATTGCTAATCTCATTAATTAAGTTAAATTGATTTGAAAACTGTCACTTCTTCATGAATTTTGCAGGAAAAAATGTTAATATTTTGTTTCAGTTTCCTGACAACAAAAGAAATATAGACTTATTTACTATTCCATCTTGTCGGTGTTTTACAATGACACTCAAGTAAACACTCAAAGTGTTCCGAAAAAATGGGAAAACAAACTTTTCATGGTAATTCAGTAGCCACACCATGTACCGTCAGACATTTTTTTTAGTTTTCATATTTGCTTGGACATTATGTGAAATAGTTGTTATCACAAAACAAACAGATACAATATATAGTGGTCACATGCTGTTTACATGTTAAATTATATATGCCGATGTGGTCATTGTGTGCCCAGTTTTGCTCAAGACTGCAGTTATGCAAATCTATAAACTTTATAGCATGGAATAAAACCTGCCAGATAAATGATGCTGAACCCGAGGAAAGTAAATGAGGACTCATTGAAACCTTTTTGAAAATTTAATTGTTGATAAAACCAAAAAAGATAAAAAGTATAGCAGAAGTCGTGTTATGAATCAGAGCTTTGCATGAGAGAGACATATTCCTTTCTTGATAATAGTTTCCAAATTTCGATATCACGATTTCCGAATTTTTATAAAAGTGCAGAAGCATCGCCAAATTATATAATTCAAATAACCCGAGAAATAATCTTTTTGTTTGAGGCAAAACGTTATCTTTTTGTTGTCGTTGAATACAATTTATCGTCTTGTGGATGATGTATACACACAACATGGATGTACCTTGTCTCTATCCGTTTGGAGTTCTTGTAAATCCCTCATTTAGTTTATGTTAATCTGAAAGGTTTCTTAATCGATGATGAAATGTGATTTTCTGTAAAGTACTGTTGCCTAACTGTATTACTAAAATGTAATATGATATTAGATCAAAAGAACATGCCTGTTTGACCTTCATAAAAACCTGTTTCATCCTGGATTTTAGCGGGGTTATTAGCATGCAATATAATCATTAGTTCTGCCATTTCTGTTTATTGTGCTGTCGGAATTTGTCGACGTCTGGTCCGTCTTTGTTTTTGATTGCATCGCTGATAACTACTTCAACGTTTTATGTTCAGGTATTTGACTACTCATTATGCAATTTACATAATTAAACATCGTAATATATAATTTTCATTTTATTAATTCTCAAATCAAAAACATCAAAATATTTTCAAAAATGCTTTCATACATCATATAATGCAGATCCACGCACGTTCTAATCACAACAAAAATCCTGTTGAAATACAATTTCAAATTGTAAATAAAGACAAAAGTAGTATACCGCTGTTCGAAATTCATAAATCGATTGAGAAAAAAACAAATCCGGGTTACAAACTAAAACTGAGGGAAACATCATTTGCGAGATAGTCCGTCGGTAGGGGACGATAAATGGCTGGACCGTGTTAAGAGAGAGCCATATCTCTGGCATTTAAAAAAACACCCTTGTAGATTTCGAAAGAGAGCAGACTAATGCCGCTACAAGACAGCACTCGCATCAGCAACGGGGAAAGAGATTAATTTAAGTTGTACATGTGGTAACACCTTGCTTACCAATCCACTATAAATGAATATTTTAAATTTAAACATTAAGACATTACTAATATTTTCATAAGATACCGGTATTACAACCGCTAAATTATTAGGAACCAAAGTATCTACGATTGTAAAAAACACGTTAAGTAACTGTTTCTAGTAGCCAAATTTTATTAGCTTAATAAAAGGTTCCTACCCCATATTGTAAAAAGTAATGATTTGCATTTATGATGATCATTCTAACTTACAAGTATATATTTTATCCAACGGAGCTACGTGATCTTGTTGCTTGGTATTTAGTTTTCTATGTTTTCTATGTTGTGTCTTGTGTAGTATTATTTGTCTGTTTGTGTTTTTCTTTTTTAGATATGGCGTTGTCAGTTTATTTTCGATCTATGGGTTGGTATGTCCCTCTAGTATCTTTCGCCTTTCTTTTATTGTATTCGAGGTATTATTTCCAAGATAAAATCAACATTATCATGTGAATGGCATAGATGAAATCCACAGATAACGTTAAGGTATGTTAAATATATACTTAAAAAATGTGAATTATGTCATGCATATGTACAAAAAATGTATATATATATTTTGATAAGTATGTCTGAACAAGTAACAACTCTGAGATTTAATCATTCGTATCACCAGTGATGGTAACACAAGGCTGAAAACACATTCTGTATATGAAATTCGTCTGAATAACAGCCCAACAATGTTAGATCTGTATTTTTTTCTTCCTTGGCCAGAATTGCAACTCATTCTACTGTGATATCGTGGCACCAAATCGCCATGCAATATGCACGGCTCGCTAGACCAGTCGACCACCAAGGCTCGATATATATATATATATATATAGATAGATAGATTATAACATGGCATTTTGCCTATTAGACCCCTTATTAGACCCCTTATCAGCCCTAGGTCATGATTTTGACCATGCAGGAATATTATATCTGAATCTTTATAATTTTGAGAGCTTAAAAGGACAGCATCTTATAAAAAGTACATACAAAATGCCTGTCGCACTGTATGAACGCATAATTAATTTACTCTGAATCTTATTTCCAACCGGGTCATTTTCATTAAGTTTCTTAATCTGTATACCTAAATTTATAGTATCACAGCTCCATTTATGTACAATGATGTTTTTACAATAAATAAAAGTGACACTTTTAACCAAAAAAAAAAAGACTTATGAAAATGAAACAGAAAAGGCTCCTGACTTGGGACAGGCGCAAAATGTGGCAGGGTGTAAGATTTTAACCCTCCCCTTATACCTCTAGCCAATGTAAAACATGTAAAATAAAGAAACACATAGCAATAAGCACAGTAAAACTCAGTTTATAAGAATTTCGAGTCCGATGTCTATATTTACCATCGGATACAAAATAAAGTTTGATTTTGGTTTGAGATGATTTAGATTTTAAAATTGATTCAAATTTTACAAAAAAACATGTAAAACGACACATACCACAATGCATACATCATCATAAAATATCGTCAAATTACGTTTTAAATATACGGAAATACAAAGAATTGGTAAAGCATGTTACGAGAATATGAAATGAACTCTTTAAATCATCAAATTCAGGTTTGACAACTTAATGTTTGACCCTGAGAGTTAATCAAACACAAAGAATGTATTAATCTAAAAACATATATATCATCTGTATTTCATTAGATGACGTGATACATAGGATTATCTGATACCAGGCTATTCCTTGATATTCAATATCAATCTAGCTGCAAACAGTATGTTCGTGATATACATTACTTAAATACAAAAGTAATAAAATTCTTAACATCAAATGCCATAAACAAAAAAACAGTTAAAAAGCGAGGAAGCACTTTATTTGTAATGCCCTCTTTAAACATGTATAGTTAATAACTTTGTAGCATTGTAATAGGACATAGAATATAATATAACGCAAAATGAAAAAAAAAACATAAATAGTCAGTGACAAATGAAAATATAATCCTAGTATATATCAGTAACTATGGAGAGCCAAAACTGTGATTTTCAATTATCCTATTATTCAACATTTAAAGTGTCCTATAAAGATATCGAATATGAAACACAGTAATGGACCGGGGCGTTTCAAGACTTGGTCGTTCAATCATAATTAAATTTGGCGGAAGGTTCAATAAAGTATAAATATAAGTGCTATGAAGAGGAATTTATGGAAACTTTTCTCTTTGAAGTGTACTCAGGGCTTAACGCTGCAGCTCGATACTGAAAATATATATTGGAAAGATTACAGACGACCGTAAAATATTTGGCTTTCACACTTCACGTTTCGATGGGTCGCATCATAAAGGTAATTTCAGAATGTATCTCATGTTATCGATCCATACTATCATCCACATCAAGTTTAATATGTTTAAAATCTTTTTCAAAGGCTGACTGTATACCTGAAAATATGCCAGTAACATCAAAAGGTTTAAAAGCGGAAAATATTTTTTTGATTATTCCAATTTCATAAACCCCTATTAATGACCGTGCATGTAACAAAACATTAAAATTAGTGGAAACGGAAATACCATCTAACCGCGGGGATCTTTCAACAGCTTCCTGCAACAACAGAAATGCACGGTTCGTTCCTTCTGTATTATTTTGTTTGTGAAAATATAAGAATGTAAGATAGCGTATGAATACTATTGGAGTTCCTATACTGAAGTACTCTCCGTGAATGGACAGGTCTTTGTGAAATATAAAACTATCATCATTTCGTTCATCTCTTTGAACAGAAATAAATCTGATCAATGAATGTCTCAATCTTTTGAGGAATTGTTTACTTGGAACTAATATTTTTTCAAACGTAATTTGCTTAATTGCAGATAAGTCCGACCAGTGAGACAATGTAACTAATTCACGAGACAAGATCTCCTCTGAAAGTTGAAGTATAGCATTCATCTTACGATATTCCTGACAGGTGTAGAAAAATGCTGCAAGTAGTAACCAGCCTGACACGGCATCTGCATTTAAATTCAACAGTAAATGAAATAAACATTGTTTATATTGAGAGTAATAATGCTTATTGCTGCTGTGCTGTGAATTAACTGAACGCATTTTAATAGAAATCGCTATACTTTTACACCAGTCTAATAACGCAATTGCATAGATGTTTTTTAAAAAAGTTGGACAGTAATCATTTCGAATCCTGGAAGCAAAGAAACTCATTGATCTGAATGATATATCTACCATAAATGGGGCACATTCAGGAATATTCATAGTAATCATGGTTCTATCGAATTCTGAAATTACATGTAATGGTTTCGAAATATGGCAAGTGGTATGACGTAAATTCGAAAGTAAATCCAATGACAACAGTACTTCCCATATATTTCCTTTTAGTAGTTTTTCTATAAATATTTCAAGTTGTTTGCCAACCTTTTCTGAAAATCGTCCTTCGATCATATTATGTTCAGGAATAAAATAATTTGGAATATTATTACATAAAATGAAATAATACAGTCGCTTTAGGCACAAGGAAAAGCAACGCAACAAGTTTTCAGGTGCCCAGTATGAGTGGTCGACTTCTTCTAAAACCCAGAAAAGAACCGTTTTCATGTAATATGAACATAAAAGTTTGTGAAAAATATTTACTTTGTCAATGATCTCTTTTAGAAAAATCTTTAGCAAGGCATAGCACAACAGCTGACTGTGGTTGAAAGAGTGGACTAAAAGTTTTTCAGTTAAAGAAAACGAAAACCTCCATTCATAGTTGTTTCCTTCAGTAAAAGGAGATTTACTTCCTACGGGTACCAACAACACTCCTTCGTGTATTGCCTCTGTTATCAAATCTGACGAGGGCCATTTGCAGCATCTATTTCTGAGTATCCAACGTTTTGCAATAGAAGGCCATACACGACAAGGAATGCATCGGACATAATCAGCATCCGTTATTCCTTTGAGTGCAGTAGATATTGCTGGGCCCTGAATTTTATACAGTGTTTGAACATCCATCTTAAGAGGTTCAGTAATAAAAGAAAGATCTTCTATAATCGCTTCTAAAATCGTTTGTTTAAAAAGATCGTTTTTTAAGAGTTGTCCATTCACCGTCTGTGTGACATCCATTTCGTCTTTAAAATCGCAATCATCAGAAACTTTGATTAAGGCAAAACCAGGCAAAGCATTATCTGTGTCTAGAATCAAATGCTTTTCTTTTGTATTCCCAAACTTTTCATCAACCACATAATCATAAGATAGCCACATCAAATCTAGGTCACTACCAGGAAGATCAAGACCCTCTGCTTTACTGCCGCTGCTGATTGTTCTGTAGTTTCCCATGTACAAGTTGTCATCAAAACATTTATAAAAGTATCTTCTGTATTTGACCACTTTTTCAGATCCAACAACAACATCAGAAAGGTAATGATATAATTTGACAGACATGAATTGTAGGTCATTTTGATTATCCATTTCTTAGTAAAAACTTTAATCTTAAAACTGCTAGCTGAAAAAGAAACGTGAACTGTTATTTTTAGAATTACCTTTTAGTTCATAGATTGGAGTTTTAATAGTAAAAGGTACAAAGCATGCACATGTACAGTGTAATCTGTGTAGTCTGACACAATGGATGACTAGAAAAAATATCAGATTAAGCAGAGTGTCTGAATAATCAATTGTTTTCTGGAAGGATGGGCATATTTTGGAACCATGAAATGTGTCGCTTAAAGCAGGTAGTTGAAATACTCAGGTGTCGGATTAGTAAGGTTACACTGTCTATACGAAAGCTGAAAACTGTGTTTTATATATTTTTTTTATTATTCATTTGTATTTTTATATTTTCTTAAACGAACTACATCGATTACACGCAATACCAATTTGAAATTTAACTGAACGCCAAAAGTTAAAAATAAACTCAGTTAAAACATATGGAAAATTATAGTCATTTTGTACCCTAGCCATTTCGTACCCCTCATTTCGTACCGTAGCAAGTTCTCTGAGCAAGTTCTCTGATATGTCACATATGCAAAGCAGTCTTATGCAAACATTTTTATTGATGGCATTCTTCGTGTGTCCCTTTTCATTGAATTTCCTGACAAAAACGACTGTTAATGACTATAAAAACAGTCGCTGATAATTTTGTCTTTTTTGGTTAATTAACTCATATATTTAGAGTTAAACAATCATGTTTTATATCTTAAAAATAAGAATTTCTACGAATATATGATACGAAATGATCAACATTTATAAAGTCCATGAGGTATGAAATCGTAGTTGAAATTTCCCCATAGGGTACGAAATGGTTTTATAGTGGGTACGAAATGGTTTTATAGTGGGTACGAAATGGTTTTATAGTGGGTACGAAATGGTAAATGTTGGGTACGAAATTGCAAATTTGAGTACGGAATGGCAGAGGTACAAAATGGCCAAGGTACGAAATGATTTGCTACTTAAGACAATAGTGTATGATTTGTCTTACGCTTCGGAATTTTTAACTGATCGTGGTATACATTGAATTTGACATTGACATTTTCGTAATGCTGATTTGGTGTGTGACACAAGTACACATTTAAGTTGTTGACTGGAAGGTTGGCGCCGTATAAAATGTAGTTAATCCTAGGCCTGCTGTTCATGTGTGTCTGTTAGCAGAACATGTGTTTATGTCATATTGTTCTGAAGAACTGCTTGAAAATAAACAGAACGTTAATTAATCGTTAGTTCACATAATGTCAAGCTAGACGTCATGAGAATGCAGCTGCAGTAAACAAAGATGATCGTAACACTCATCATCAGCAATACACAAAGTGCAGTGGGCGGACTTTTAAGACGATATATGTATAGTATACAAATAGCGATATATATTGGGCTGTTAATGGATGACAAGACACCAAACTGCAGAATATATGTATTTATACAATACGCATCGCTCATTCCTTTTGTATCAAAGTCAATTTTATTAGAATACTAAACGCTGGGAATTAAATGTAAGCTTTATCATAAAATACACGAGCCATAGGTAGACAAACTATTTAATTGTCATGAACATGTAGTTTAATTGTAATAACATATAAACTTCAATGTTTTGGTTCAAGTCGAGTTACCCCTGTCCGTCATGCCGTCTTTCCGGACCATGATAGGTATATAGTTATTCCGGATAACTCCTCCTACAGCTTGAATGCTAGGACGTTTTCACTAAGCAGACTGTATATATTTGAAGGTGTTCATGTGGTCAGGGTTTCGATTGTTATTAGAATTTGCTCTTCTGAGTGGTAGTTGAATTTGTCATTTGTGAAGTATATACTTGCAGTAGACTTGCATAGCGTTTCTGGATAAGTTCCCCACAGTGAACCATATACATGTGTGCTCCTTTGCTCAACTCTGGGTATTCTAAAACAGCACTTTCCATCTGGGAGGGCATCAATTGTATCTCCCAGACCCATACATTTCTCAAAGAAAGTCCTACATTGACTTTGTTATAATACAGTTACTACAGAGTGGAGTACAAAGTAAAATCACAAAATTACTGAACTCCATGGAAAATTCAAAACGGAAAGACCCTAGTCAATTTGCAAATTCAAAAGCTAAAACACATCAAACGGTCGCATCAAATTAAATTATATTGACAACGATGCGTGAACAAAACAAACAGATATATTAGGTGAAAATGTAAAAAAATGGTGTTTTAATCTTAATCACTTTAGAAACAAACAAATATTTAACAAAGAAGCACAAAAAGGCATATATCAAATTTAACAACCTTATGATAGGGATATAAAATAATTTTGTCTTTCAAAGTATGAACAGAATATAGTCTATAGTTCTTTTATACATATCCTCTGCAGAATCTAAATTAGAAATTTTCCTTCTCCTTTTTGCCGCTTATCTATATGCTTGTTAAGAATTTCTTCTAAAAGAGAGCCACGTCATTATGTGTCAAAGGAACACAAAAGGGTATATAGACAAAGCATTAGCAAATACGAAAGACAAAAAATACAAAAACTATCATAGAACAATAACACAATAGCGGGATGTACAGAACCACGTCACATGTATCAAAGAAACACTAAAACTTACACAGAAAAAGCACATTAGCAAAAATGAAAGATCATTAAAAAAATATTGAACAATAACTCAATAAAGGGATGCATTAGTACATAGCCACGTCAAATGGATATCACAAAAAACAGACCAAACAGTAAAAGTAATATTAATAGATAATTTGATTCGTTCAGGGATAGTCACATGTTAAACTATAGTTTTGACGTAGATAGAAAACGGCGGATAGCACTAGGCATATTGCACGGTTATTTTTAGAAAATCTAAAAACCGATATTCTTTGTGACGTCATGTAATGAATTTCATGATATTGTTAAAAAAAAAAACAACTTAAAACGTGTATATTTATTGACTTTTTGATGTACAAAAAAAAAACAAAAATTAAAAAATAAATGAAATAACAACTAATACGTTGTCATTGTATAGGAGACAATATGATATCAATAAAACTCCAACAAAATCAAAATGGTCGAATATATTACACTGATAATTTTGATACAAATATGGACGGAAATTAACAATATAACAATCATAAGATGAACAAGGTCTTGGTACCTTCCGATAACTTTTTTTTTTAGAAAAAGGGCGATACATTCTTTGACATACCCCTGGTTCTTCAACTTTCTGCCCAGACACTGGCATCACCCTCCATAAATTTCTTTTTAGAAAAAAGGACGAGACGTTCTTTGACATACCCTTAGTTCCTCAACTTTCTGTTCAGACACTGAAATCCCTTTGTCTTGCTTCTTTTGCATTTTTTCGAAATTTGTCATCAATGAGCATTCACAGCTTACTTTTTGTAACGGACTTTGGGCACTGTAGATAGTCTATTGCGACCTACCATAATGTAAGATACTTTCTCTATGAATAGTTGTCTCATCAAAAATCATATCTATCATGCTTATATTTTTATATTTCAAAGGTTTGAATCAATGTCAAACGAAAATCCTTAGTATTTCAAACAATTCATAGTAACATGCAACTATTGCACAATAAAAAAAAAATCATATTATGTATATTTTGCTTGTTTTACTAATTACATCATAAAACTTACACTGGTCTACTGCAAACATCATGTCTGAGTCATAAATAAAAACCGTTTACTATTTACACAACAGGTTATCTGTTATCTTAATTTGAATGTGTCTGTAACTAGGTAAAGTAAATCGCAGATTATGTCGAATGAGGTCCAATTGGGATTGTGCTTAAATAATCTTATCAATACAATAATTCATTATTTTAAACACAAGCAATGTCATTTTATTAAATAAATAATTAAACAAAAGATATTTGCGATTTCTCTAAGTATCGTTTTAATATTCGGAACAATTTTCCGTTTTTTTTTTATAAACTATTCTCAAGTGTTTACATTTTTAATTTTTCGAATGACATCTCGTTGTCCCTCAAAGGATCAAAACGTACATTTTTCTATCTTCACTCACTAATAGCCTATGACAGATTTGACGTATCTTTGATATTTCAATGCTCTCCTTAAACTTTTGATATAGCTTCAACAAATGTTTAAAATGATTTTATACGAGCACCCCTGGCGATTATCATTCAGACGAAAAGTAATTAGATACTAAAATATGATTATGGTATTATTTACATGATTAAAGGATTTATAAACCACTCAGTTGACAACATTACTGCTTGAAATTTCTACTTCGAAAGTTATAGAAGCAGAGGCAATATATCCTCTACAGACGTTACAAATTAAAGCTAATTAGTTACATAGTGAGCTTGTGATGTATGAGGTCAGTAAATTCCATATGAGGTGAGAGCAAAGCTCGTCCATATGGAATTTACTGACCCCATATATACCGTAATACGTCACTAGCCACTATATAACGAATTTATCTTACCGAATATCTGTACATGTTGTATTTAGACTAGTGACCTATCAAACATGAGCAAGTCTTCAATACCGTTAACATTTAGAAAAAACTTTCATTGGTTATATACATAACAAATGCCAACAAAAAACAACTCGCTAGCTACGAATTTATTACAATCTTTCATCATCAATTTCATCGTCTATTGAAACCTTTAAGACTTTTTCTCAGTACCGTTTTGTTGTTATAAAGGGACGTAACACCACTACAAACTGTGTATTGAAATAATAGTTATCAAAGGTACCAGGATTATAATTTAGTACGCCAGACGCGCGTTTCGTCTACATAAGACTCATCAGTGACGCTCATATCAAAATATTTATAAAGCCAAACAAGTACGAAGTTGAAGAGCATTGAGGATCCAAAATTCCAAAAAGTTGTGCCAAATACGGCTAAGGTAATCTATTCCTGGGATAAGAAAATCCTTAGAAATAAACCTCGCCTGTTTACCTGATATGGAATATACACGGTCTCCATGTGGTTGATTTTAACCTATCATATTCCTAGATATGTATATATATATTATATTATGTAAGATAATATAATATTGTTAATTGAGAAATTATTGCGATGTTTTTATTATTCAGAAAAATGCAATAATTAAACTTACATTTTGAAAATTTTATAGGAATCATACATGATTTTTCTGAATATTGCAATAATTAAAAGTGCATTTAAGTCTAAAATGACAAAATCGCAATAATAAATGCAGGCATTAGTTTCTGACTTTACAGTATATTAGTTTTCTAATTCATCATTTATAAAAACGCCATGACAAAGAAAAAAACAACAACAACAGACATGCTAAGTTATTATGCATTGACGATGACAAAAATCAGGTTATACTATAATAATGTTGCGGTTGTGGTGATGCGCTATGATACCCGTACAGTGACGTATAGCTGTTAATTTCTGTGTCATTTGGTCTCATGTGGATTGTAGTCTCATTGACAATAATACCATATCTACTTTTCATTATCTAATAATGAGTAAATTATATTTTCTTCTGAATAACTTTCTGGTTTAATCTTTTTTTTTCTGGCATTTTTGCATTTCATTACAGACTGATGGATTTGAGTACATGCTATTTATTAAACGTCTTATGTATGCATTCTTCTCTTAGTCCTGATGTGTAACTTGATGATGTCAGTCTAGAGCAGAATATCGTATGCACTTTTATGTCTATAACATTCATACATACGAACAAAATTTTATTAACAATGGATTTTAATTTTATCGTAATCTGAAACTAAACCTGCGACATCTAAAGGTCTTGCAATTGTCACTATGTTTTAAAAAGTAGCTTTCATGTTACCACCAATACATTACTGTACTTGAAACGAAAGGTTATGATTCGGTAATAAGGAACATACATCTTGATTAGTAGATATTGGTACTGATGTAAAATGAGAAAACATAGTTCATAGTTCATAGTTCATTCCTTCTGTGTTGTTTGTTAAACATTATGAAGGTAAGGTCATGAATATAGCGTGAATATACTATAGAAGATCCTGTAAAACACACTTCGTCACTAAGAGACAACATATACAGTTGGAAGATACATAAATTGCTCTTTTAGATCCATTTTTGTACATAGAAGTATGTCTTTTTTTTTTCAAAACACACTCCTTTTCCATCATTTGGAAAAAAAAGGAGTGATAATTATAAATATGTTTGAACCACTATGATTAAATTTATTGAACAATCTCTATACAAAGAGGTATTAAGGTAGGGTCATTGATTTGAATGTAGATATTGACAAAAAAACTTGGATTACTTGTAAAAGTATCGTATTGGTACTATGATTAGCCACATGGAGTTTTCTTCGTATGACGCATATGCTACTTCAAGTTCAATTTGCGCTTAAATTCAGTTTATGTGTTTTTATATGCTAGAAATAGACATAAGAGGGAAATTGAGTACATCATAGATCATTTTAATGTGTTTGATTTAGTTATATGTATAGAACCATCAGTTTGGTCCCGGTGAACATAAAATTACGTATTTTAAACAAAAAAGTTCCTACTCTTACCTTGTCAAAAGGTAAAATATTTGGTAGCTTAAAAAGCAATGGGGCAATGAATAAGTGACTCTATTCTTTGTGAACTTGGTGTGACAAATGTTCACAAGAGTTGAAATGTATTCAACAAAGGAGTTGAGAGTTCACAAGAATATGGTAAGCTCTGCCACCTTTTATATGTGCATATTTTAGTCAGGGGCCAGCTATTAATTGGTTATCGATGGTTGCAGCTGTAATATTTGAATTTCAATGATCCCTGAATTTGACCTACCGAATAAGACTATTTGCCGGGACGGTAATAACATGAGCAACACAACGGGTGCCACGTGTGGAGCAGGATCTGCTTACCCTTCCGGAGCACACCCAGTTTTTCGTGGGGTTCGTGTTGCTTAGTCTTTAGTTTTCTATGTTGTGTCTTGTGTACTATTAAGTGTATGTTTGTCCTTTTCATTTTTAGCTATGGCGTTGTCACTTTATTTTCGATCTATGAGTCTGAGTGTCCCTCTGGTATCCACCTCTTTTAAGCAATCCATATGTTTTCTTTGTCAATTGTTTAACATGGTCTACATATTGAGGTATGTATAGGATTTGTGTGTTATGGTAAAGGTAATTAATCATCCAGTTCATTTAATAAATTTTAGTTTGGATCAACGAAATTTATACGATATATTTGGTTTACAGTTTAATTCAGAAAAAACACCGACATAGCTAGATAATACAATTGATTATCTAATTACTACCACAATTTGATATTAATCAGTATTGTTATTTTCATTGTTATTGATAAATGTTATATCAGTCTAACAAATCTAATCTTGAATTCTATCCTAATTCTATCTTATTTTTGGGAATTTTTTTTTGAAATTTAAATGTGACGTCACTTTGTGCGTTGATGGCTTTGGCCAACTCGGCTGTGTATTTTTATGTGGTGGTTTAAGTTGTTTTATGTAATGTATCCGGTTTTATTCTGTAGTTAGTCACCACTTCGGTTTTATCATGTATATCTATTATATAGTCATGTTATAAAATTTACTGTTTGTAAAAGTATGAATTATTCTAAATAATAAGGATGTTCTTATCCCAGGCAGAAAACTCTAGCCGTATTGGTCAACACTTTTTTTTTTAACTTTTGGTCCTCAGTGCTCTTCAACTTTGTACTTGTTTTGGGCTTTCGAACTTTTTTCATCTGAGCGTCACTGGTTAGTCTTGTGTGGACGAAACGCACGTCTGGCGTATTAAATTTTAAACCTGGTACCTTTTGTTAGCTATTATTCGTGTGTTTCTTTGCCCTATATCTTTTCTCATTTATTTGTATTGTAGTTCTGTCATGTAATGTTGTCATTTAAATGTTATATTTAACATTGCCATAAAAGCGGGATGTTTGGCATGCCATAAAACCAGGTTCAACCCACCATTCTTTTCTTAAAATGTCCTGTATCAAGTCAGGAAAATAGCCATTGTTATATTATAGTTCGTTTCTGTGTGTGTTACATTTTAAATCTGTGTTTCTGTTGTGTCGTAGTTCTCTTCTTATATTTGATGCGTTTCCCTCGGTTTTAGTGTGTAACCCGGATTTGTTTTTTTCGCATTCGATTTATGAATTTCGAACAGCGGTATACTACTGTTGCCTTTATTTATACATCAGACTGGTATCTGCATACATATAACTATAGCAAATGCGGCTTTGGTTTAACACTTCTATTTCAGATATCAGCTAAATTATGTCAGATATATGGTTAGAGATGATACTCATGTGACAAGAATTCTAAACTGACAATTTGAGGCAGAAATTGTGAACTTTCATTGACAAATAGGCATACAGTAAGATGTGGACAGGAGACAGATGCAGGATTGCATACTGTATATAATCTTGAATGTTGGAATGATTGACTGCTAAACATTACATTTACAGTATTCTGATATGCTTTCAATATGTTATCAGAACAGTTTTAAACAGGTTCTATGTATTTCTTGTCAGAAAACATGCAAATAGGATAAGCTGTCAATAACTAAAGTCTTGTTTTCAAATTCTTTAAAAAAAATAAAACAGGGGAGGGGGTATTAAATGTACAGTTAAAAAAAATCTAAGAGTATATGCAGTGATTTCTTAAAGGTTATAATTCTGATAAATAAGTATTAATGTGAGAAAAAAGGGTTTTACAGAGTTTTCTATTTGAATAAAAGTTTGTATAGCTTGCACTTTGTAAATACAGCTGTGTCGTTAACAAAGCCTCTTTGGGGGAGATATAGAATATTCATACATAATTAATTTTGTTACCATACTGGATCGCAGTTATGATCTCTTTGTTTCATCTCATAGAGACATAACTTAGAAATTTTACAAGTAACTATACATATGCATATTGTTTAAATTGAAATATGTGATAATCATAGCCACGGTAAAGGTAGTTAAGAAATTTAGTGCAAGTTTAAAGTCTTAGTAGATCGGGGCATATAAACGTTGAAAATATGCCGCACAGCCTTATATTTTGACCTTTAAAAAAAAATAGAAGTGCATATGAACTTTCCATTCTAGGATATAATAATTATCAAAACTTCATAGTAAAAGTGCTATAGTTTTAGCGGTAAAATTAGTTGCTATGGGAAATTGCATTGTCAATATTTACAGAAATGCAACCTATAAAGTTATCGTACACCTTTGAAATAAATTTAGAATAACACACTTGCCTTTGTAGTGAATGATGAAATAATATCAAACAGAGAATGATCTTTATTCGATTCGTCCACTATTCTACACTGTTAATTTCAATGATATTACGAAACTGATAACGATATAAATACGTAATATTACACAGGAAGGTCCTAACATAGCCACCTGAATAACTTAATGCGTATTTAATCAAAGGAGTAGGTCCAGTAAGACCCCTTTTCGGCCCCAAAATATAGCAGTTTTACAAAATTGTTAAAATGTAAACTTTTAGTTATTTATTACACAGTAGCTACATAAATATGGGATGTTTTTGACAATACAATGCACATATATCGGATACTTGCACCATTAAGTCATGCTAAATTAATAAAATCTTCACAATTCTAGCATTTTAGTTAAATTTTAGACGGTTTTCGTGTAGAACGAAAGTGGCCGCATTCGTGTTCATCCTTTATATTGAAATGTAAGTTGTATTTTATGATAATACATAACATATATAAAGGTTGAGGATGAACACGGATGCGGCCACTTTCATTTTTGACAAAAATCATCTGAAAAGTGACATTTTTCGGCATATTTGGTAGATTTTTCATATTTGAGCTTGAATCGGAACGTTTTTAATTACTAAATCAATTAAAATCTTTCACATAAACTAATTGATTCAAATGAAATAGACACTTAAGTGTTTAAAAAATGGTCAAAATCTTTCGTCAGATGAACTTAAAATTTGAGGCCAAAATCGGTCCTTACCGGACCTACTCCTTTACATTATGACAGATGCATATTTTAAATTTAAAGTAAAATTTTAAAGGTAGTCTAAATCTTCCTTACAACCAATACACACTTAAAGCTTATCAAGTGAATTTGTAAAGGTAGCATACATCTTCCTTACAATCAGAAAATGGTTCCGTATACACTTTAAGCACATGATAATAAGGAAATGTTGTATTCAATAACTTTATACTAAAGCTATAACAGTTCCAGTTGACTGCATCGGTCAAATAAAGTAATAAAAAAATATTTCTTTAACTGTCGATTTCATTTTTATTGACAATTAGGGAATGTAAAAATTATTTTTTTAATTGTATTAACATTTTTTATAATATAGAAATTTTAGCTGCGTTAAAAAAAAGTTCCTCAAGGCCTCTAACAATTTTTTTTCTGACATTAAGGTACTGATTTAATCGAGTATTTAAAAGCACATCAAATGCAATTTATTGAACCAGATATATCAAAACCTATAATGTTTGAATACATATATTTTTTGAAATGTGTACTTACATTCAATATGAGCAAACACGTACTAAATGAATGGTTGCCAATCTTAACAAATTAACTATCGCTTTTTTGTTTAAATAAGTTCATGTAGTATAACAAATATTTTTTATTGACTAAAATAAACTGACTTTTATACATAATAATAGCCAACAGAAGTATACTGCAGTTCAAAAGTCATCAATTGATTGAGAGAAAACAAATCCAGGTGAGAAACTGATACCAAAGGAAACACATGAAATATAAGAGGAAAATAACGGAACAACAGAAACACTGAAGTGCAACAAAACAAACGCCAATACATTGTATGTGACAACACTCATGACAGAGATATACATAAATAAAAAATATAATAGTACATTTCGACAAGTTAATCACAGGATAACAACGAACACTTAAAATAAATTAACGACGGTATACAAAACAGCATGATAGAATTACAAAATGTGCGTCAAGCGAATGTATCAACGCCATAAAATGTTACGTCACAGGTAATTTTCTAAAAAATAAATATGAAATCGGGATTATGTTTGTTATGTTGTTCTTTAATATGTCATTAAAGTTCTTTGGATGAGTAGTGTGAAAATAAATGCTCAAGTTTGCATGTTTGTTACGCAAGCGCGTCACTGTTTTGTATATCCTTGTCGTTGATGGAATAAGTTAATTATTGTTCTGCAGTTTGCATGTTTTGAGAAAAAGGACAATACAGATACAGTTTAGTCTGCCTCATATCTTGACTTACATCTAGAAATTGACAATGAGGGTCGGTTGAAAACAAAACTTTACGACAAAAGAGATTGTTTCAACTTCCCAATTGTGAACTTTCCATTTCTATGTAGCAACATTCCAGCAGCACCTGCATACGGAGTATATATCTCCCATTTGATACGATATTCCCGGGCTTGTATTTCATATATGATTTCCTCGATAGAGGGCAGCTGCTCACAAGGAAGCTTATAAACCAAGAGTTCCAAATGGTGCAGTTAAAATCATCCCTTCGTAAATTTTACGGACGTCATCACGAGTTGGTTGACCGTTATGGAATAACTGTTTCACAGATGATATCGGATATGTTCTTATGTCGTAGCTACAATACCCTTCACTTTTCACGAATGTTTCCTTCCGAATAAGACTATTTCCCGGATTTGTAATAACATAAGTTACACGATGGGTGCCACATGTGGAGCAGAATATACTTACCCTTCCGGAGCACCTGCGATCACCCCCAGTTTTTGATGGGGTTCGTGTTGCTTAGTTTTTAGTTTTCTTTGTTGTGTCTTGTGTACTTTTATTTGTCTGTTTGTCTTTTTATTTTTTAGTCATGGCGTTGTCAGTTTATTTTCCATCTATGAATTTGACTGTCCCTCTGGTATCTTTCGCCCTTATTTGTCGACTATTATATTATTTGTTTGTGTGTTTCTCTGTGATGAATGTTCTTGCTTGTGTGTGTCTGTATTGTCAATTCAGCGATAACTTATTACATTGTCAAAAAGCAAGAGGTATGACTAGCTATTAATCCAGGTTCAGACCACCATTTTATCTTACAATGTTCTGTTCCAAGTCAGGAATATGGCAGCTGTTATTAAATAGTTCGTTTCTCTGTATGTTGTATTGGCGTTTGCTTTGTTGTTCTTCAGTGTTTCTGGTGTTCCTTTGTTGTCCTCTTTTATTTAATGTTTTCTCTTGGTTTTAGTTTGTAACCTGGAATTGTTTCCTCTCATTCGATTTATGACTTTTAAACACCAGAATACTACTGTTGCCTTTATTTATTACAATTACAAGACTAATAATATACAATTGTGTTAGTAATGGTTGAATAATTGTTTATATATATATATCTAAATATGTCGGTTTTTTGTCTTAAACCCTGTGCCCATATTTACTTTAAACTAAAATGCAAAAAAATGAAAAAGGTGATTAATCATCTTAACGTTTACATACGAATAGAAAATAAAAAAAATCGAACTAAGTAAGAACGGTAAGACATAAACAATCGCCTATCAAAATTACAAATAAAACATCTTAACTTTAAATATGAATGTTGGATTTACAAATACCGAGACACGTTAAATAGCAATGCAAATTCATGCTCAGCAAAATAATCATAATCGGGAATAGGGCACGTTCGGTACTTAAAAGACAAGACGCTGTAGATGGTAAACCACAATCTAAGACGTGATAAACATGTCCTTAGTTAGTTTAGACACAAAAACATGTGTATATCAACCAATTGGTGATGTTGTTCATAAAATTTAAGCACTGTCATTTTTGAATCTTTCCTCCTGATAACTTTGCTGGAGCAGTTTATGCGTAAGGAGCACACTTCTGTATATGAAGTTTGTATAGTGTTAACATGAACGCGCAAAGCGTCTGAACTGAGATACGTAAACACAATACGAGGGGGCAGATGGTATGTTACTGTTGTGATGTGGGAAGTTGATAATTGGGAACTTGAAATCGTCACGTTTATCATATATTTTAGTGTGATGTCGTATATCAGTGTTAACATTTAGGAAGAGACCAAGATATAAAGCAGTCCTTCTATGATCAGTAGTATCCTTAATAAATTAATTCTGTCAATGATTTGTAAATAAAACAATTCAATGAATCTTTCTTCGCAGTCACAGCTAATCTTTGTGTGCTTAGAAACATTCCTCAGATATGAACCATATTGAACCTGCTGGAAATGGTATATGATTCAACGTTTTATTATCAAATTTAGTCCCATGGTTTTATTTGAGATCAGTACGTGTGAAATATGTTACTTATAATTTCAATATCATTTTTCTTTTATCATGCGCGTTTCTAAAATTACAGATCTGAAGCTTATTTCTAACGTAAACGTGGACATCGTAATAAAAACATTCAAAGCAGACGTGCATTTCGGCTACAAAAGAATGCCTCACTATCCTTGGTAGTGAATAATGTATTTTATTTAAACAGCAATGATTTTTTAGCTTCGTCCACTATTTTACACAGTTCATTCCAATATGGTAATGACACTAATAAAACTTCTTACGATTAAAATGCGCAATATTACCTTGGAAGATTTTAACATAGCCACTTGAATATTGTAATGCGTATTCAATCAAATTTACATAATGACGCAATTAGTATTTTATAGCTAAACAAACCTTATCTATAAATGAAATTAAAAGTGAATGTGTAAAGGTATCCTAAAAGTTCCGTACACACTTACATCACATGATTCACGAGGAAATGTTTTATTAAATAGAAAACAAGTTGTGTAATTGTGTTAAGATTTTGATAATAGAACATAAGCTACGTAACAAAAAACAGTACAAGGTCAATATAAAAAAAAAGAAATTCTTTGTGTTCGTTTCGAAACAAAACTAAAGCTCGTATGAAGAACTTGTACTACCGCGCTCTGTTTGAAAGCCTCAAACAAAAACTAATTTTTATTTTCATCGAGTATTTAAGTGCAAACCAAATGCACTGTATTGAACCAGGTTTGCCAAAATCTTTAATGTTTGAATAAATATATTGTTTTTTTAAATGTGTATTAAGATAAAAATACTAAATGATTTTTAACTTTTCATCGTTGTATAAGACTAAACTTAGCTTTGTGTTGTTTTCATACGTTCATGAAGTATAAAATATACTAAACTTTCCACCATATCATGTCTGTTTTCTCTGACCGAGTAGATCTCACTTGCTGCATTTTTATCTAATTTATTGACCGTGTAAAACTTTAATACTAAAGAACATTCACTCAAAGCTTTTTCATAGTTAGTGATAATCTGTATGGATTCCGAACAAACCAATGCTTTTTAGAAGGCTATCTTTGACTTTTGAATAGAAGAAATTAAATTAAAGGCTGTTCTGTTTCTTTCATAATAAATGATTCAGTTTTTAATTTCAAAATAGTATCAATTATATACGAGTAAACCTCTGTCAACTCAAAATCTCGTTAAGATCGTTTGGTCTTTTTATAATCTAGTAAATATCTAAAGGAGATCGAATGTCGTTTAAAACATTAATTCACTGATTTCAGAGTAAAATTCTGAACATATGGTAAACAAACATTGGTCATATAATTTTTCATATCGGGGAGGAGCTTAAAACATTAGCTAAAGGTTAAAGACATGAACTATTGCTAGACCAAATAAACAGCTCTATTAGTATGCCTTGATGTGCCATACCTTTTATTTCAATTATTTCTCTTTTTATCATTATCTAAACGCAAGACATACTTAACTGTATCTGGTGTATCGTATATTAAAATATATAGGATAGATGAGATAAGGTCCGTGTAACACTTATCAATTCAAAGTTTTAAAAAGTTTTAGAATTTTAGATTTTTAAAATTTTGATCAAAGTTTCAAAATATCAAAATTCCAAATTGTGTAAAAGTGTCGCAATGAACGTTGTGCTTGTCTGGAATGTGGGAGGTTTTTGATATTTTTTACGCTGAAATTCAGAGTTGGAATGTGGGAGGTTTTTGATATTTTTTTACGCTGAAATTCAGAGTAAGACCAATATTAGTAGCTTGGAGCCAGGATACTGCTATAAGGTATCTACATAAAGTCACCATAGATAGATACTAGAATGTAAAATATGAAGTTGCGCCAGACGCGCGTTTCGTCTACAAAATACTTATCAGTGACGCTCGAATCGAATTAAGTTAAAAAGGCCAATAAAGTCAAATAAAATTAAAAGGGCCAAATAAAGTCGTTAACATCCAACTAATTGGATTTTTTTTATTAAATTGTAAAAATATTCGAATTGGCTCTCGCCGCGATATAGCCTGTTTGTGCTAATGCGGCTTAAAGCAACCAACAATCAATCAAATCCAACTAATTGTTCTGGTTTTGCAAACGCTGTATACATTCATATCATAAACGTATAACATAAACATTATTTTCAGCCTTCATATTAATGTAATAGTTGCCGCTGTACATTAATCGCCCATCTATCAATTTGTATGTGTCGGCGTTTGGAAATTGAAAATCATTTTAAAAAGTTTATATCATGAAGTGATAAATAGTTATCTTTTTGGGAATCCGATATATAAATATAGTCACTAAAGTGACACTTTTTTTTTAATTGGATACTTCCACGAGGGGCTATACAGGTACATAAAAATATTCTGATCTACTTTTTGAGTAAAACGAGGTCGAAATTTCAGATTTTTGCTCCAAATTCTGATTTGTGGACGTATTTTTCCTCCCGACAGAAATACACAACTTTTTTGTTTTAAAAGATAAACACAAGCTGTTTTTTGATAAACTATTTATAAGTTCTCTTTTACATATGTATCATATAAATTTATTTAATATTTTGTTTATAAATAACTTAAATTCATCAAATGATCAGGAACAACCAGTTTTAAATTATCCATTTTTGGTTGCCAGTGACAAATATTTCATGAGTGTTCAGGAACAAATAAGCAATAAATCCAACAAGGAGCCTGTTATTCATATGATGGAGTTATTATTATCTTTAAATTACCTTAATTGAGGTCTGGAACTGGCATTTGTCAGTAACTACTAGCTTTATATATAGTAGTCCTTTGTTGATTTATTATCATTGTCATTTTGATTAGTTTCTTTTGTTTCCTTTTCTGACATGGGACTTGGATTTCTGCGTTTAACTGTACGTATTGCTGTGGGTTTGTTTTTGCTACATTGGCTAGATGTATAGGGGAAGGGTTGAGATCTCACGAAACAGGTTTACCCCGCCGCGTTTGAGCGCCTGTCCCAATTCAAGAGCCTCTGATCTTATTAGTTTTTTATGATTTTAATTTTAGTTCATTGTTATATTTCGTAGTTAAGTTAGTATGACGTATATTATCACTGAACCAGGGTCGTGTTCAATACCATAGCAGCTACGTAGCCGCTACGTAGCTGCTCGGCTATCTTTGTAGAAAACTCGGCTAGCTGTAGCTAGCCATAAATATACGTAGCACTACGTAGCCGCTACGATATTGAACGCAACCCTGTAGGGGCGGATCCAGCCATTCTAAAAAGGGGGGTTCCTAACCCAGGACAAATGGGGGGTTCCAGTTATATGTGCCCATTCAAATGTATTGAGTGGCCAAAAAAAAAGGGCGGGGTCCAACCCCCGGAACACCCCCCTGGATCCTTCAATGTAGTCGCTGTTTTTAACTACTACAACGTTCATTGTGACACCATAAATTAAGTATTACTTCCGTAACATTACTTGGAACTGAAATCAATCATAAAAGGCAATATATTATCGTCATGCAATCAATAAAAAACAAAACAAAAAATTAAAGTTGCATGCGACTAGTTTCTGGATCTACCATCATCTGGAACGTCAAAAAGGCGAATAATACTATTTTGCCTACTGCGAGTTGGTTTCACTGTGTTACCTTTAAATTTTTGTTTACATGTACCCCTCTTTTCGACCCTTTTCTCTTTTTAATATTTTAATAAAAAATCTGAAATAATCAAAATTGCGAATTAGGTTTAGTATTTTAAAAGTTTGATATTTAGAATTTTAATATTTTAATTATTTGGTTAAAATTTCAAAATTTCAAAACTTTTACACAATTTGGAATTTTGATATTTTGAAACTTTGATCAAAAATCTAAAATTTTAAAACTTTTTAAACTTTTGAATTGATAACTGTTACACGGACCAGATAAGCATAGTCACCAAAAGCGTAACAAAAAAATGCACGTTATAATTTCTGAATTTACAGGTATTGGTGTCAAGCTTCTAATATATTCTATAGAAACCCCAAATAAAAAAGAATATCAAAAATGTCAAACCCAACAAAACATGATCAAATATTTATCATTAAATCAATGAAATAAATACTTTTAAAAGCTATTTTTATTTCACACATTACATAACGCACAGACAGAGACATTTTATTCTCATTTAAAAACCCATTGAAGTACAATTTGTAATTGTCACACCTTCATTTATAATAACTAGTACATTATTAATTAGCGAATATAGCGTTGAAATATAAAAGACATTTACCAAAATTTTGCGTTGTTTTGTATGCCACGTGTGCATAAGAATAATGCCAAGTAACCTGTAAAAACAATGAATTGTTAATGGACAGTTTTTCGTGAAATATAAAACTATTGTAATTTTGCACTTCCCTTTGAACAATTTATTTCAGCGGCACATATGCATATACCTTCATAAAGGAAGAGACCCCCCGTGGCCATATCTTATGCCAATATTCTGAGAGATAATTCTCGGTAAATTCAGTTGATTTGATTGAAAACCTACGATCAGCAGTTTATTTCCAGGCTGATATATTTAACAGTGATTAATATTTTTCCAGGTAATGTGTCTGATATATACACCTCGCCAAAAGTTAAGCAACACCTGATAATTTTCCAGAATCGTTTTTTACTGAATTCATAACTAATTGAAATATCGATACAATGAATTGAATTTGTCTTTTTATAAGATAACATATAGAATGTTAAATGAAAAGCGAAAGTTTGGACTGTTTTCATGATTGAATTTTTGACTGTTTCATTTTGGGCAAATGGTTGTAAAATGGCAAAAAATAAATACAAGATAAAGTTTTTGAAAAAATTGCTCTTCACTTGACACAAAATTCTATTCAAAACTCGAGAGTTACAATTTGTGAATACATTAAAGTACAATTTAGGTCAGTAGTGAGTGTATCCTCCACAGGAATTCTTTGCCATTCATCAATCAAGGCTGCTCGTAATTTCTGTAAATTCTTGCTAGCTGGAATCCTGTTGTTGATTTTTTGACCAATATCATCCAAAACATGCTCAATCGGAACCATATCCGGTGACATGGGTGGCCAAGGAATAGTAACAATTGCCTCCTGACGTAAATAATCGGAAACAATGCGTGCTCTGTGTGGACTAGCATTATCGTCCATGAATATCGGTATGGTTGCAAGATTGTGATTGTCAAAATGTGGCACAACGATATCCCGGATGATGTTATCGCGATATTTTTAAACCGTTATAGTCCCATCCAGAACATAAAGGTCAATTTTGCAGTCGAATGAAAAGCATCCCCAAACTGTCAAACCCCCACCACCAAACGCTGTAGTGCCAAGGATGTGCTGTTTCTTGTATGTTGTATTTCAAAGACGCCATACGCGCATTCGCCCATCAATATGATGTAGGAGGAATCTGCTCTCGTCAGACCAATTGACTTATCGCCACTGTCTCAAACTCAAATTACGATGACCACGTGACCACCGATGTCGAGCTTGACGATGCCTACGAGCCAGCAATGGTCTTTTGACTGGTCTACGGAAACGTAAGTTAGTCTGCGGTTAACAGTTACATTTCATTGCACTTAAATTGGAAGGAAAAAAACTTGTATGTAGCTTTCGAAAACCTTTTTCTTTAAGGTACCTAGAAGTAAAATTGATACCTGAATTCTTACCTGTCGATTAACAAAATATATGGAAACAAAGCAGTATCAAATCTAATTTTAAAACAAATAATAGAAGCAAAAACATTTAGGTGTTGCTTAACTTTTGGCGAGGTGTATATATTTTAACCATTACTGTTTTAAATCACTTTTTTCAAATGTCGTTGATCAATGTTTTGCAATTTAATATACTGTAAATCAACTCATTTGGTGGACACATTATTTTGCGTTTTACCCTTTCTAGTCCACTTTACGGCTATTTAATTTCGCGATTTTCTAATTTACTTGATGTAGTTTGAAAGGAAAAGATACTTGTTTTACATATTCGTGTGATTGTTCTACACGCGAAAGTCGCGAAAAAATTAATCGCTCTAAAAAAATTAGTAGGTCTACAGTATGTCTTATAGCATAGATAACGTATATAATTAATTATTACGGATAAAACAAGATAAACATTCTTAATTTGTTTATGAATGCATTGTTCTAGTAACATTCTATACCGTGTCAGTTGTTAGTTTATATGGATCTATTGTCCCTGACAAATACCTTTGAAACAATTAAAACCCTCTCAAACAAGTTGAAGAATAATGCAATATTATGGTGTTATTAAATGCCTAAATACATTAAATACATTAAATACAGAAATTTATTAATTTATCTGATTTGTTTTCGTTTACAAAAGTATACAAAATCTTGTTCTTTTTACATAAACAACTACAATAGTCTTAGGAAGAACAGATAATTATATTTACATTGTAAATTTTTCAAAGTTTCTTAAATGAATTTGTTGACATGTACGATGTGTTTAAGTCCTAACTCACTGCCAATATTTTTTTAAAGTGCTAGTTTTTTAATTACCAGAATAGTTGTCTGATTTGTAGATGTTATGTGGTACAACGAAAATTGCAATTTAAAAACAATTTCTTGAAAAACACGTTTACAAAAGTTAGTAGTTTGAAAATCCTGACCTTCGACCTTAGGATCAATTTACAGCTTATGAACCAATTACCTTAAATCAGAAGTCTCTAGGCTTCTGCAAAATACAATTTATATGGTACATTTACTTGCCATCATAAATATATATCCGAAGCACTTCGATCAAGATTGAACAAATCATACAATAATCTGTGAAGAACGATATTCCTATCCGGATTTAAAAAAAATAGGTTTTAAAGGGTGAGTTTAAAAAAAATCGACATCAGGTACCAAATATCTTGTCAGCATGTAACTAAAAATGATGAAAACAAAATTGAAACAAAATCATCTGTCCGTTATAGAGAGGTCTTTTTTCAGGGTTCAGTATTACTGTTTGTCGATGACTTTTATCAGGTCGTCAAGCCGAGTGGTCCACGTAAACAATCCACTGTATAACGAGCACATCAACACTGAGGGGATCAGTTCGAGCACTTGACATTGCAGGTGCATTCGACTCCAATCTTGATTGATTTGATATGTTAGTTTTCCTTCGAAGGTCAGTGGTTATATTTAGGCATTCCTCCACTAATAAACACATACCCCACAGTCGGTTAAAACATGCATGAAAAATGTGAAGGAGAAAACAAACGGTTTTTTTTTATACCACAATAATTAATGAAAAACAAATGTTACAGACATAAACCAACGACAATCCACTTTCCTATAGAATGTGAAGAGGTTGAGCACTTTTGTGGGCGCCCAACCACCTTTCACTAACCTGGGACTGTAATGAATAATCCATCACGAAAACAAACTGTAAAAATTAGTTCAATTGGCTTTAATCAAATATCGGTACGAGGCACATCACAACTGAAAACAATATAAATAGACACCGACATAAGAGTTAGTAGCTAATTAACACATAATTTCCTCTCCAAATATTTATCAACCAGTACATATGCAACAAGTGTTGTGTTTTGACTGCATATACAGTCGCAGAAACTCATGAACTGTTCGCACGAAAATAATCAGTACACAAAATCGACGAATGTATGATCATGATTTATTATACCTATTCATATAAATAACAATATATTTATACATGAAAATTGTGTTTTGATTTTAAATACTAATAACAAAATCATTTCTAACAATTAAAACAATACTTTTAAAGATTTTGCTATTATGATGAATTGATAATAATTAAGAGTGGATATTTTCATGGCATCAATTAGTAATACACTGTCACATCACTTACTCAGATAAGAAAGATAACTGAGTATTTGCCAACATGATATCCCTTGCCACCTTTTATATGTGCACATACCATGCTTGTCGTTGGTTGCAACTGTTATGTTTGATTTTCGATTGACGCTGTAGCACATTTTCATGTGACTTGTATTAAACTATTCTGCATGTCGGAGTCTTTATAGTATTTTATAAAATTGAGAATGGAAATGGAGAATGTGTCAAAGAGCCAACAACCCGACCAAATAGCAGAATATTAGCGGTAAATGCTTTGCTCATTGTTCAGGACAATATGTTGACATATAGCAGTACAAAATGACATTTAGACCAAGCACATCAGCAAAAGATGAACGACATGAAATACAAAACATGACGATCGCACAATAGCACTATGCCAGAATGAATAAGTACCAAAACGTTCCGTATTTGAAAGTTTCAAAATCAATGAAAATCGTATTCATGTATAGGTATGTTTGTACTTGCATAAGGTTGATTTATTTCTGACATAGCTATAAGCTAAATAGTTTGGTGTATTAAATTTTGTTAGCGCATATTTTTTACATTCATTTATTGCGGTTTTTCCAAAACAATTTGTTTAAAGTCGTATAAACGTTTGTAGTATCAGAAGATGAAAAAATCGTAAGGATTCACTGAAAATGTCAATAGTTTCCTTGAATCCCGATGCACCGTTGTGCTTGTTACAAATATGCACAGTTACCTGAAACGGACCATGCGTCTGAGTTCGTTGAATTTTTAAAAGCTTCTCCAAGAAACAGAAATGCACTATTTATTCCTCGAGTACTTCTTTGTTCATAAAAATTTTTAAATGTAAGGTAACATTGATATATTATTGGAGTTCCCGTGATAAAAACTTCATTTTCAATTTTCAAATCCTTATGAAATACAAAACTATCTTTGTTCTCATTGTTTTTAAGCAAATATAATGATTTTTCGTAAGATTGTCTCAGTCGTTTAAGGGCATCCGATACAGTTTCAAGGGAGTTAACTCTTGGCGCGACGTTAAGCGTTTAAATTCCCGCAAAACGTCACTTTTTTCGGGACGTAATGCGTGTGATTTTCCGTAATTAGAAACGTAATGTGAGTGATTTTCCGTAATTAGAAACGTAATGTGGATTTTTCGATGCTCCAATTTCTGTTTCTCCCGCATGTAACTTCTACACCATTAATATTAGTGCATTTGATTCTAACAGGATAACAGTCTAATAAAACCATAAGAAATAAAACACATTTACTGTTTCTGTGAGATCTTCAACAAAATATCGTATAGTTAGCAATCTCAAGATCTTTTGGTGTTACTAATATAATGCATGTCAATTATCATTTTTGATATGAGGAAGGCGCTTAATACAAAGACTATGCCTATAAATTGATTAATTGTTGGTTGCTTATTTACGTCCAGTGGCAAATATTTCATGCAAAAATTTTGACGGGACGTATTATGGTAAACAAATGTCCGGCTTCCGTCTGTCCGTCCGAAACATGGTACAGCATATTATCCTAATGTCATGGTTGGGTTTTTTTTCATGATGGTCAAACGATCTGTATTCTTTTTGGTGAACATTTTGAGTAACCAAAACAGGGGTGTTTTTTCACAGTCCACGCTGTATCATAAAAACGATTTATGATTATTGCTAAAAGCTTTACACACTTCTTAGTTATATGAATTTGAAGATCTGTATACTTTTTGAGGATGATTCAAATTTTATTTTTTAGAGTTATTGAGTTTATGAAAAATGAAGGGGTTTCCACATGTCGCGCCGTATCTCAGAAACTATAGAAAATTATGGCTTAAAAAAATCACATACTTGTTAGTTAAATTATTCTTAAGATCTGTATATTTTTTCGTGATGATTCTTTAATTCATTTTTGAGTTCTCAGTGAATTATAATTGAGCTACAATTTGGTATCATAGAAAACATGTGATATACTAACTTCCTTTTGAGCAAGAATAAGGAATGAGTCAGGATGTACTTCCCATGACTTCCTGTTCCACCCCCGTGTTGTTTTAAAAACATGTATTATGGTTTTTTTTTTCGTAGTGCAGCTGTTTATTTTGTTCTTTTATTTCTTTTACAAATATATTAGAGAAATGACGAATGGCAGCAAATACAATGCAATTTCCAATCTATACTATTAAACGAGAAGACCTCATTTTATGTGTCGCTTCTCTTCTTTCCACAATAAATTAATCAACACGCCTCTGTGTCCTACAGTGCATAGTCGCATTTGTCATCGATTCATATGATTATTCAGATTGAGTTATTTTAGGAGAAAAACGAGAAAAAAAGGCATCCGGATATTGTCCCGTCATTGGACGAAATTTTAAGTCAGATTAGACTTCCGGTTTGCGTTTTTCTGTATACTTTGAACATACATATACTACGAATAAAGTGTATTTTCAGAATTTTATCTGCTATCATTTTCTTAAATAGAGAGGGTCTGTATACTATATCAGTTATCACCATGAATCGATTAGTAAACTTAGCACAAGAGACCAAAATGACACAGAAATTAACAACTATAGGTCACCGTACGGCCTTAAACAAAGAGCAACGCCCATACCGCATACCCAGCTTCAAAAGGCCCCGAAATGACAATGTAAAACAATGCAAACGAGAAAACTAGCGGCCTTATTTATGTACAAAAAATGAACGAAAAACAAATATGTAACACATAAACAAACGACAACCACTGAATTACAGGCTCCTTACTTAAATGTTCATAACATACTAAATGTATGTTCATATTGAAATTGATAGAAAACCAAAAATTGGGAACTTTGGATATAAAGGTGGAGGGTAAAAAAAACATTTTCCTGTCCCCATTAACCTATGACTTATCATACTTTTGCTGAAATTCTCCAGTCATTCTGTATTTTACAAAATTCGTCCAACAACACTTTACATACTTTAAACTACGCTCTGAATGCCCGCGATTTCGCGGATGTGTTCTAGTATAATTAATATTTACGAATGGCATAAATCTTTTAAAGGATAGTTGATATGCACTGATTTTCGAACGTGTCTATACGATATCAGTTTAATAGAAATTTGGCAAGAATTGTACACTTGCAAAATCTAATTAACCATAAGGACCGGAAGGACAGACAGAGGACTGAACGTGCGATAATTTATGTACCCCGTAATGCGTCGCGCTGTGGTGAAAAAAAATAGTTGTAATTTACCATTGAAATTACGCATAGGTAATATGTCCAGTCCTCTCGCTATAAATTCAATCGTTTTTGCCAAATCAAAAATTGAAATAATTATGGTATAGTTTCTATGTCTGGACAAAAGCATCCTTTAGCATATTGAAGATTCTCCTTTATAAGATTTTGTTTGTTTTTCTGACAAAAAAAAATAAAATATGTGGTATAATCGCCAATGAGACAACTCTCCATAAGAGACAAAAATGACACAGAAATTAACAACTATAGGTCACTGTACGGTCTTCAACTATGAGAAAAGCTCATACCACATAGTCAGCCATAAAAACTGTGAATCTTTAAACTGTTAGGAGCCTTCCAATTTTATTCAATTATTATCATTAACCCGAATAAAAATTTAATTTTATGAATTAATGTGAAATTCTAAAAAGCGATTATAACGTGAAAAGAGAAATTTAAAGGAATATTGTAATGAAACAGCAGCCCACCAAACAAAACAAAACAAAAAACAAACATCTAGAGTTTAACACATGGTATAATTTAATACATACGTTAATACACGAGTGTGTACAGTACATGAGTGTACCTGTATGTCAAGTTCTAAATTGCCGAGTCTTTAATCTTAAAAGCCGTAAAAGTTATCAACAGTCCGTAATCACTTTTCTTGAGATATTTCTCACTTTGACCACAAACAAAGAGATGTATTTATGATTTACATGATTTTATTTCCGAAAACAATATTACCTATTTATAGGTAGCTCTTTACAAGCAATATTTATACATCTGAAAAATGTCGCCGGTAATTTGCATCGATAACATCGAAAAGTCTGCCAGCGACGTCGTGCACTTTAGCGCTAACGTTGAGGTTACAAAAGGGGGACGCAATTTTTAGGATAAATCGCGTTTATCATAGAATCCAGCACGGTGACATATATTTTGTATTTGAAATTTGGATAAAACATGACAAAATGCAGTTTATGCAGAAAAATCATAAAAATGACATTTTCAGAAACACTTTTTTCCATATTTTTTGGATTAAAAAAATACCACTTTGAGCATCTGATCTGCAAGGTCATACAAGGTTTGAATAATTGTATAGTCATTCGTGTAGGGATTATTTTTTTTCCTTATTGTCACTTATCACAGCTTCAAATTGAACCCGATTTTAATACTTTACGACGAAGAATATTTGCTCCAAAAATTTTAAACCATTGCCGACCTTTTTTACGAAATTGCACATATCTCCAATTTTCAGCCTGAATTTTCTCGAAAACGAGCACGGTGACCTATGTTTTATTTTGTGTTTTATTATATAACTCTTCAAGGCCTACAACATATTTCAAAACTATAAAAATGACATTATATCAAAAAACTGTATCGCATGCCCTTAATCTATTTTGAGTAGTAATGCTTGTTAATACTGCTGTTTAAAACAGAAACGTCTGTACACATTCTAATAGACATTGCTATACTTATGTTGTTGTCAAGAAAGGCAATTGCATATGTATTTCTCAGAGCTTTTATACATTGTGTATTTACAATCCTGTTTAGTAAGTAATTGGGCGATTTTTTTCGCACACATTTCATCTCTACAGTATCGAAGAGACTCGTTGAGAGTCATCATGGTTTTATCAAAATCAGGAATAGCTTTCAAAGATTTCGAAACATCGCTAATGGTATGTCGTAACCCTAAAAGAGATTTAGTAGATAAAAGTACTTTCCATACATTATCTTTTAGAAGTTTTCCAGTAAAAACCTCAAGTTGTTTCCGAACTCCTTTTGGAAATCTTCCCTCAATCAAATTATGTACAGGTAGGAAATAATTTTGTATATAATTATAAAATATTAAATAATGGAGTCTCTGAAAGCAAAATGAAAAACAACTCAATAAGTTTGCAGGTGTCCAAAGTGAGACGTCAACTTCTTCTAAGACCCAAAATAGAACCGTTTTAATGAAATATGAACACAAGTGTTTGTTGAAAACATCAACTATGTCAATTATTATCTAAGTGCAATCTTTATTAAGGTTATAACATAACAGCTGACAATGGTTGAACGAATGAATTAATAATTTTTCAAGCAGAGAAAATGAAAGTCTCCATTCGAAGCAGTGTTCGACATTAAAATGGGACTTACTACCAACAGGTACTAATAGTACGCCTTCATTGATTGACTCTTTAATCAAATTTTCTGATGGCCAATTAGAAATTCTACTTCAAAATATCCATTGATTTGCAACAGAGGGCCATTCCTGACAAGGATAGCATAGAACAAGATCAGCATCCACTATTCCTTGAAATGTACTAGTAATTGAAACACTGGGCCCTTGAACTTTCAATACATCACGCGTGATACCCATACACTACTCATCCTCTTCTAGCTCACATTCGCATTGTTCCTTTACATAATTATTTGTCAATGGAAAGCTATTTAAAGTGTTAAAAGTTAAGTATGCAGTTTGAATATCTCTCCGGAACCTCCAACCGAAGCATTTTCGGTATCAAAGCGATACAAATCCTTTTCTCATCTGGCACATATTCATAGACTACAATTTCATTAGAAAGAAACATCAGATCTAGGTCACTACCAGGGAGGTCAAGGCCCTCTGCCTTACTGCCACTGCTGATTATTGTAATATCTGCATTCTGCATATAATCATCAAATCATTTGTATTTGTATCTTCTACACATAACGACCGTCTTAGATCCAAACTTATTAGAAAGATAATGATACAGTTTGCATGAGTTGTGAGATAATGCCTGTATATCCTTTTGATGATCCATATTAAATGAAAATTCTAAATGGATCTAAAATCAGAAAGATAATCTGTGTAAAACACATATGATGTATACAACAATAATGCTTTACTCATTTATCATATGTTTTGTGTTTAATACAGATATGTTGTATATGTTTTTGCTTGCCCATAGATATAGGAAGATGTGGTATGAGTGCCAATGAGACAACTCTCCATCCAAATAACAATTTATAAAAGTAAACCATTATAGGTCAAGGTACGGCCTTCAACACGGTCTGTATCAACTACCCTGTATCGTATACCCAGTATCGCATATCTAAATCTGTGTTGCATATCACGTAGGGCGTGAGGTCATGTATCGAATGAAGTCAAAGTTTGACGCATGAAGTCTAGCTGGTGTATTTTCTGACGTAATATGCAATGTTACCACACTTTTATTAATTCAGAAAATCACATGCAAATGAAAATGAGTTGTTTATTGATTCAGAGTACAAATTTTTGTTTTAGAAAATGTTCAAAAGACCGATTCTTACTGTACTAGTATTTCGTTTAAAAGTACATACACATATGTGTATAAACTTTGGTGCAATCGAAATGAGGTAATAAAACATGGAATCTAAAAATTACTATAATTGTAAAGTATTTGTATTATTTAGCTATACTTCATGTTTGTACATTGATTATTTTACTAAATCAAGGGCAATACCAATTTTACTGCACATTCCCAATTAAATTGAAAAAAATAAATTCATATAAAAGTGTTGTTACAATAAATACATCGACATGTATCAATATAAGGTTCCAAATGAGAAAAGTAACATCTACAGATTACATTCATACATCACGGATAATAAAGAAATTTTAAACTAAATACTAGCAAATGAGTCATTACTCCAGGTTAGGACTAAAAATTCTTTTGTTGTATCGTTTTAACATAAGACTATATTTCACTTTTAATACGATATATGTTTGTTATTAAAATCATGTACCGGCGATATTACTCAGTAATTTTCGTACTTCTGAATGGATTTTCACAAACTGTGAGCGATATCTGTTGAATGATAAAAACACTTTGGCAGCAGTTATTGTTACAAATATGTTGTCAATCAAGAAATCAAGCATCTTGATAATATCGGTTTCAGAAAATTTTTTGTTTGAATCAGAGTGATTCTTTACAAAGTATGATTTATCCCTCCCTAAGACAAGATACTTGTATCTACGTTGGCCATTCTTTTTGATGAAGCAAAGTAATATCAACTCTTTCAATTTGTCTTTTAGTTTGGAATGTGGAATACTTGTGTACAGAGTAGAAAAGTCAAATGTTTTAATACTGTTACAAGATGAAAGAGAGTTAGATTGTATGTACTCTAAAAGATCTTTGGAATTTTTAAGTATCCACATCTGATTCACGCCACCTCTAGAATAGGCAGTTTCACAATAACTTTGAAGCCCGTCTTTGATTGCTGATAAAATAGATGTTAATAATTTAGAAAGAGGTTTCGTGGAGCACTTGGAAGACCCAGCAATATACCGTTGTTTGTAAGAACACTTATATAGCTAAAGCTGCTTTCTTGGATAGTACTTGCAGTAAAAATCTGGTTTTTTTTTTTGGTACGCCAGATCAAAAGTTTGCAAAATTGAGTGCTTCAATATTGTTAAATCTTTTACTAAGGTAAACAACCATAATGTGTTCTAATATTTCTTTTTTTTATAATATTCAAGTCCTAGCATCTTGTTTTCCCTCATGACATTTTAAAAAAATATACTCATAAGACCAAGGCAGGATGTTTGACATTAAAAAAGTCCATCACTTATGTTTTATTTGACTTGTTTAAATTTATGTAGTGCATAGATCTTAAAGTAATAATGATATCATCGGACGCCTAACAAATATTACAGAAACGTTTATATGTCTTCTTGTTTTTGAAAATATTCTGTTTATTCAATGCTTTATCGGATTGTCAATTTAAAATAACTGAATAAAAAGTAAACCACAGTGCTAAATCATATAGAACAGAATACTTTGTAATGAAGATAAACATTTCATGAAAATAAGATAAAAGGTTTTTTAAGGTTATATATCATGAATACAAAAATCGAAAATTAAAGTTACTATAATAAAGAAATTTCGACAAGTAGTGTTAATGTTGTAATCGCCCGTTGGCTACTGGTTAAAAGGATACAAAACAAAACCGTGTTTACTCGGTTTGACATTACAAATTTACTCTCTTATTGTTTTACCATTATTATAATAACCGCCTGTTTAGTCTTTTAACCATATAACACAAAAATTAAAGTAAATCGACAAAATATGTGAAAGCAGCGTTAATGTAAGTTGAGTTTATGTTATACGTGGTCTGGACCAAAAATGTATGATAGGTAACAACGGAAATGATCCACGTACAAAGTTTAAAACCACAACGCAATTTGATTAAACCATTGAATAACGCCGTAGAAGAGTTATTATTTTGAATAACGAAGTTTGATCGTTTTTGGTGAATTTGACAATGTTCTTTAAAATATAAAAGAAAACATGTAAGCATCGCAAGTAACCACCAATACAAGATCTACAATAATTCTTACAAGACCGAAACCATTGGACCGTCTTAGCACTTGTAATAGATAAACATCACAACATATCAGCGATCAATATCTTCAAGAATGTCTTATGACATAAACAATTTCATAACTCATAACTTACATGACATGTTTTGACAAATCTTCTCATTTATGTCAAATGAAAATCGTAAAGAAAATAGATAATCACTAGGAACAGAAAAACTGATCAGCAGTATAGAATATATAAACACAACTATATGCCAGATAGCAGTGGATGACTCCTTTTAAAAGTTAATCTCTTAATAGAAGATTGTGGTTTAAAATATAAAATGAATATTTAAAAAAAATAATATGTGAATGGTCAGAAAGACAGATTATACAATAAGAAAACAATAAATTTAAACAAAGTTAATCATAAATTCTGATGCACGAGTAGCTGTTCTTTAAGGAGAGTATGTTTATATTTAAAAAAATATGTCATACATTAAAAAACATAATCGATATCATGTCCTATTCAATAATGTTATTACTTGTTAAATGCAAAGTATTTACTGAGAGTAACTCGACTATATAATTTCGCTTACCCGTAGTCGATAATAAAATTGAGAATGGAAATGGGAAATGTGACATCAGTGATCAATCGCTTTTGATGATAGCTTGTGAAAACGGTCACACAAAAATAGTCAAAATGTTATTAGAAAAAGAAGCGGACTATCATAAATGTGAAAAGGAACACTGGTCACCTCTAATGATTGCCTGCCAACAGAGTCATATTGAAATGGTCAAATTGTTGATAGATAGGGGTGTAAACTTTACTAAATGTAAGAGGTTGGGTTGGTCACCCCTAATTATAGCTTATAAAAAAGGTCATGTAGACATAGTACATATGTTGTTAGACAAAGAGGCAGCCAATCGTGAATGTGCAAGATTAAATGATGAGCAAATAAAAACCCCGTTAGCCAGACTTGAAGTCTAAAACTGTAGCCAAACAGGAGTAATGAAGGCTATTAAAAATGATGAAGATGAAATATTACGGATGTTGTTAGAAGGAGAAATCAGCTGCAATGAATATAACACTTATGGATGGTCACCTTTGTTAAAGGCTTGTGAAATCAAAATTGAAAAAACGTATTTAAGGCTTTTTATCAAACACGTTATGCAAAATTTCAAATCGATTTCTTTTCATTTTATAAAAAATTAAATCACAATAATCCTGAACTCGGAGGAGAATTCATAACGGAATGTCCTTAATCAATGATGCAAAATTAAAAGCTCAAACACATTAAATGAATGTTTATGTTAATAGTTTCTGTTAAGAAATGTCAGAATATTTCAATAAATTTATGACTTGTTGGTTATAATCATAGTCATCGGAGATACCCATAAAATGTAAGCATCATTTGTTTTGAACTTGATGTGAAAGATACTTCCAATCGATGTTAGGATAAGCCATTGAGCCAGAATTATGAATTAGGATGCAGTAAATAATAAAACAATGACTATCAAATTATCTTATGTAATGGAAAGATATAAAGTTGGGAAATTTTAGTAATTTGATGAGTACAAACGTTTGTTTAAACAAAATTTATCGAAACAAGTATGATTAACCATCTCCTTATACTACGGTACTTCATGATATATCTTGCCATACATGATAACATATAATTAAAGAAAAAAGAAGAAATATGGTAAATAGATATAGGAAGATTTGGTGTGAGTGCCAATGAGACAACTCTCCATCCAATATAAAAAAGAAGATGTGGTATGATTGCAAAGAAGACAACTATCCACAAAAGATCAAAATAACACAGACATTAACTATAGGTTACCGTACGGCCTACTGCATACTGCATAGTCAGCCATAAAAGCCCCGATAAGACAATGTAAAACAATTCAAACGAGAAAACGAACGGCCTTGTTTATGTAAAAAAATGAACGAAAAACAAATATGTAACACATAAACAAACGACAACCACAAGTCACAATTATAAAAGTTAACCATTATAAATCAATATACGGTCTTCAACACGAAGCGACCATCAACCACTGACTTATTTACATGGAAGAAAAATGATATAAATCGCAATACTTTTCATTAATAGGCATATCGATTAGTAGTTTTAAAACTACCATGACATTCAACAATGTTACACTATTCAAGCAGGAAAATCAATTATTTTATAGAAATAAACAACTGAACTCTATAATTGACCGCCTTTCTCTACATTTTCAGGTCTATATGCAAATGTTCCAAATCAATCAGGAACTCCTCCAAAGTTGACCGTATATTATAAATATGGAGTCTTTTCCCAACTGACAGCAAAACCCTTGCCAAAATGGTTGCCCGCTTGGTCGTGACGGATTTAAGTAAGCAGCCTCATATGTCGAAACTGTGGACGTCAATGATTCACGTATAGTAGATAGAGTGCCTACTGTTATGCACGCAAACTCTTGCAACAACTCTGTAAGGGAATGGTTCTGTTGCGAGGCTAAATTTTTGTTCCTGGTCAAAACACCGTCATTTTCAGACAAAATTGCATACACTTTGACCCGTTCGACGCATATTACAGGAGTTGCCTATTGTATTCATTGTAAATGTGATCACATCCAAGTTTTATTCGCAAATGAATGTAAAGTATATAACAACCTATCTTTTACTTCGAATTTCACAATAGGCGCTATTACTATAGAAAAATATAACGATATCGAAAATAAACAGGTTCTTTTTAACTTGATAACTATTTCATTTCATTCTTGGTATATAAAGGCAACATCTGTTAATTGATGTTCAATAGTTTTAGATCGATTTAGCGATAACAAATCCGTGCTACAAATTAAGTCGGAGGGAAACACATAAATTGTAAGTGAAAATTTCTGACTTGTAAAGGACGTTTTAATAAAGAAGATAACGGCAGTGGCGAATTTTGCAAAGATACGATATTTCTTTATTCGTTTCCTTATATATTTATCAGAAATACTATAAATACCAGTAGTTTTATACATTTCGATAGTTTGATTAACATAGCTTTTGTCAGCATCAACCCAACTGACCATAGTTCTAGTTTTATAACAAAACGTACATGGCGGTATCATGAATTTTTAAATTGCTAACTCATGATGGATCGTATTAAACAAATGACACCAATGTTGGTAAAAAGTAATCACCATGGTGTACCCAGCCACTGTATGAAGCAATAATTTCTTCTAATAGTTCAAGTACTAAGAAATTAATTAAAATCAGTAGTTTCCATAATTCAGGATGAGTTATACAAGATAGTGAGTCAGCATCAGCCTAAAGTTACCATATTTATACATCAAGTAACAAAGATATACCAGTGTCATAGATCAGTATTTTTTCTCTCAGGATAAATGTTTAATACAAATGACTGCAATATTGGAATTCAATGACTTCACATTTCTAATCGCATTAATAAATGCCAACAGTTGCTTTTATTTCTTTTGTTTATCACGTGTTATCATATTTTTAGTAGTAAATACAGTAGTTTTTAATATGTGATAAATAGCCTGCTGTTTAATCCATATCGCGCAACTTTGATGCGCACCCTTTATCACACCCCTACATTTTTTTGTTTTTTACATAGTAAGTTTTTATTTATGTAAGCCTAAGAAATATTTTTCCTCAAAATAGGTACGGTCATTCGGGCATGACGCAATTTATTGAATGACGTCATTGTTTGATATGTACATGTGACGTCACGAACGTCGTTTTCATATTTTTTGGGACACTAAATTAATGCAACTGTACAAAATACAAAACACACAAAAAATACAACAATAAACAAAATATTTTTAAAACAACAGCACGCAAATTGTAAGGTAACCCAGGTGTTTTGGATAAGTAATTGAGCAGTTCTTTTAAGGCTTTTAAAACAAGACAAACGTCGAACTGAAGGTAACCCAGTGAACAGTTTATATAATATAACTCTCCTGTTGGAATATATGATAAAGCGTATAAAACATGGCAAAATCCGTATCACATGCCGTATCACCCTCGACCAATATCATCCCTCGGGCTTAAAGGCCCTTGGGCTGATATTGGTGTCTCGGGATGATACGACATATGATACGAATTTTGCCATGTATTATTCTCTCTATATCAGTAGTGTGTATATCTGAGGATGATTTGTATAACGTAGGTTTTGTCTGCAACAAATAAACCTGACATGTTAACATTGAATGCAGTTTAAAATGAAAGCTCAAAGTTAACAAAAAAAAAACAATACCGGTAGATTATCAGATTCATCCAAAAAAGTAAAATCACAAAAATACTGAACTCGGAGAAAAATTTAAAACGGAAAGTCCCTAATCAAATAGCAAAATCAAATAATAAAACACATCGAATGAATGGACATATTCCTGACTTGGTACATACATTTTCAAATGTAAAGAATGATGGATTGAACCTGGCTTTAAAGCGGTAAACTTCTCATTTGTACGACAGTTGCAGCAAATTCCATTACAGTATCAACGATGCGTGAACAAATGACGTTGTTCAATTTTCAATTGCATTAAAAATTATATTTGAACTATCGAGATTGGATTAGTATTTTTATAAAGCCATCTTGCTAAAAATAATTTGAAACTAACAACTTTTATAAACAAATTATTCAGTTTGTTGTTCAATCGGTCTATTGAATGATTTGTGTGTAAATAGACATTCAATATGATTTCTGGATCTGATGTTACAAACGAGTCCAATAACGTTATTTTTGACTGGTTGACTTCCATTGACGTTGAATATTGATACATGTATAATTTTATACCACCATCCTTTCGTTGCTTGTTTTTTTAACTTGCGCTGTTTCAGAACACAAACAGTTTTGAAAGCGTTGAATGATTTTTATGCTAGAAATGGGTGTTATAAATAAAAAAAAAACAAATTTTTAAATTCTTTTAAAATGTGAAATGCGAAGATCTTCAGCATGTGAACATTTATTTAAATATGATCATGTGACTGTTTCCATTCATTAACACGTATTTCCACAGTAGGAGTAGATAGCATCTTCCGTTACTTGGCGGAATTCTTTCCAACTCATTTTTCAACGATAGACAATAGTTTTGGCTCCTTTTTACAGAAGGTTTGTAATCTCTCAGTATTGATAAGTATAACAAAAATACCCTACTGTTTAAGGACAGGCATATACTGAATATGACTGATTATTTGACCTATATGTGAATACGAATATCTGTATATAAATGCGGAATGCAGAACAGAACAGAATTGTGTCACCTAGTGTTTGAAATGACAAATTTGTGGTATTTCTAAAAACCAACAACTCATGTTAAAGAACTGATTTGAAAAAAAAATATACATGGGTCTATTTATTTTACACAATTTATTGATCTTTATTGTCCTGCAGCCATTTTAATATTCACAATCAGGACGATAACAATTTACTGATCTATGACGATATCTCCTTCCGTACCAAATATTTCTGCGAGTCTTCTTTTAAAATGTATGCAGGAAGGTACGTAGACATAGTATCTTTCATTTAGATTACTTTTTTTTCATACGAAATACACATTCACAATTCCAAGCTTGATGTTCATCATACATATTATTAAAGTAAACAAATGCATATAGGTATAACATTCAATTTAAATAACACTTAATAAAACATTTTAAAATGTTGAAGCTTTTTTTAGCTGCGTCACAGAGTTTGAATTTGACTTCAAGTCGTCAGAAAAGTTTTTACTATGTAGGTAGTCAATTTGAGTTTGTTATGCGTTTTCGAAAACATAACCAAACCTTGTACATGTGTTTCCGTCAATTTTAATTGAAGTCGGTCAAACACAACAAAAAACAAACAACAATTCACAATACAAATTAATTTTAACTAAACCTTGAAACAGCCATTTTCTAGTAAAGAATTTCCATTTGTAATGTTCTTCGTAATTATGTTTAAATGTATGGGTGTTATTCTAATTGAAAGAACAAGATGAATACAAACACAATTTCCAAAATATCACATTGCTTGACGTTATTTTAGTTATTCATAGATACAAAAGCTTCTTGGATCCTTGAATTGACAAGGTCTTAGTAAAAATATAAAAATAAATTTGATATAAAAGTTAGTTGTGTACTATACAGTATCTGCACAGCTTAATACAAACATGTAATTTTGTTTATTTTTAATTGCATTGACAAACTGCAAACGCTTGGTAAATGCCAAAGTTCTAATTGTCCTTACACAAGCTTAAAAACAAAATTAAATGAACTATAAGAGGACATGTGAACAACAGAAACACTGAATTACAACAAAAAATAACGCCAACATACATTCCGGACTTTTTGATAATTACTGCCATATTCCTGACGTGGTACAGGACATTTAAAAAAAATAGTGGGTTGAACCTACTTTTACGATTAGCCAAACCTCCTGCTTATATGTTAATGTTAAAAAATATTACTTTTAAAATACACACTACGAGACAGAAATACAGTATAAACAAACGCAAGATCATTCAACACAGAAAACGCATACATGTACAGAAATAATATATTAAAAGGTTACAACATTTGAACCGCAGAATACCGACCGACATGTTCCATACACGACAGCACAAGACACTACACACAGTGAAGTTTATTTGTGACGTACTTTGTCGGACTGATTAAGATCTTAAGACTCTAATTGAAGTCTGTTTCTCATTCTCAAATTGACGTTAAAATATCTGTCCAACAACCCCTAATCGAAATACAATGTTACGTAATGAATCGCGATGTATAATTTCATTGAATTATATATTTTCAATTTGATCTTTGGTATGACATGAATCCGTATCGTTTTGTCTTTTCATGAAGTGGATTTCAGACACTAGAAATATTTTCTTATAATGTTATCAAAATAAATGGATAAACATTAGAAATCGGAAACAAGATCACATAATACTGCATTGTACTATTACATGTTAATGCATAATAATATTTTGGTAAAAGACGTTGATATTCCCGACCTACGTTGTCGTTTTTATTTTGCTTTCATATAAATAAATTACTATTCAGTATGCAATGTATGACTATTAGGCAACAATCCGAAAACACAGATAATAAAAAGACATCTAGAGGCTAGAATGCAGACTAAAACAAGATAAAGAATTAAAATGTACAGCCAATTGTTGAAAATTATTAAGATTTTCACGTTTATTTTTCATCAACGTTTAAGTTACCGTTTATTGAAGTTGTGATTTCACTGCGATACTTCCATTACAAGGACGTCGATAAGAGAAGCCTCTATAAGACGTCAATTTGAGAACTTAAAAAAAGTCGTCGATTAGAATATTAATTAAATTGACCGTAGATTAGGAATTTTTATTGTGACGTCAAATACTAAACTCGATTTGAGGAACGGACGTCAATTAGAAACCTGACGTAGATCTGGCAAATGTAATCTTGAAATTCATACAATTATATGGAACTTAATCCAAAAATCAATATTACTCGTCCAAATAGTTATCATGATTTGACGGTCTTTAAATAACAATCAAAAACAATGCTGTGACGACGTCATAATAAATTGGACTTACACACTACTTATTCATAGAAATCAGAATTTTAACCACAAATGATGAAATATATCACAACACCCAATCGAACCAACAAAAAACATCATTAATACGACATCATCAATATATTTGAAATAAAATTCAAATTTTCGCAATTTCGAAGGATCTGAATTAATTCCGTTCATACGAGTACCCACTGCAATACCAAATATATGTTTAAATATCAATCCTTAAAATTCAACAAATATATTGTTGATTAAAAGAATTTTGATAATATAACAATAATGTTCTGATAAAATCAGTGTGGTTCTACAAAATAAGAATGATTATAACCCAAAACAAGAAATTTCTATCTCTTATTCTCATTTTTGTAGAAAAAGGTCTGTTTAATGAGATGAGGAAGTGGATCTTTCAATAAGCCTTGGGGAATAGTAGTGTAAAGCGTAGAAAAATAATGTGTCTGCAGAATTGTAAAGAGTGTCATCGAAGATTTAGCAGAAGATCTTTCGAATTTTTTAAAATCCACATGTGACTTACACCACCAGTTGAATGTTTATTATTTCAATACTTTTGAACGCCATCTTTTAATTAATAAAGAATAGTAGTCATCACTTGATGATCAAGCTATGTACCTTACCGTATATGGAGTCATGTGAAGTTTTACCTTAGCCGTATTTGGCACAACTTTTTGGAATTTTTTGTCCTAATGCTCTCCAACTTTGTACTTTTTGGCTCTATAACTATTTTGTTCTGAGCGTCACTGATGATTCTTGTGTGAACGAGACGAGCTCTGGCGTATCAAATTATAATCCTGGTACATTTATAACTATTTACACCACTGGGTCGATGCCACTACTGCTAGACGTTTCGTCCCCGAGGGTATCACCAGCCCAGTAGTCAGCACTTCGGAGTTAACATTAATATCAATTTTAAGGTCATTTTTATAAATTTCCTGTTACACAACTTTGAATATTTCGTAAACCTAAGGTTTGTCTTATCCCAGGAATAGATTAGCCGTATTTTGCACAATTTTTGGGAATTTTTTTTATCCTTAATGCCCTTCAACTTTGTACTAGTTTGGCTTTATAAGTATTTTGATCTGAGCGCCACTGATGAGTCTTATGAGGACGAGGCTCGCGTCTGGCGTATTAAATTGTAATCCTGGTACCTTTGATAACTATTTGGTATCCAGTATAATGTCGTATTCGTTGATGTTAAAACCAAAAGAACAAACGACAGTTTCTTGAATTCGCAAAATTTCGTCCTTTGTAAATAGTGTTTATAAATTTTTAGGATTACCAGTTGTGCTGTTTTGTGATACCATGTATATATTTGATTTTATTTTTCGAAGAAAATATTATTTGAGACTCTATCTGATGGAACAACGATATATTAATATATCTACTATGCAGGGAGAATTAAGCAACAACAGCCTCCGGGTTATTGAATGGGTTAGAAACCCTTGAGATCATAGTACATCGTAGTTTCTCAACGTACGCCTGAATGCGTGATCGAATAGACAGTCAAGAAATATATGATCAATTATACTATCATTTTCTAAATACGACCAACATGTCATTGCATATAAATTGTTTATAATTCATAATTGTGTCGACAATAGCTAATGGTGTATTCACATACACGCTTTTGTACTAGACCAACCCAATGAAAGACAAATATATTATTCTAGCTAACAATGTAATAGTTCACAAAAAAGGTACGTCGACTAACTTTGAAACATTGTGTTGTAAAGGTAAAGGGATGAATTATGTACAAAAGAATAAAAAAGAATGTTTGAGAAATGTCAATGCGCCACAACGATACCATTGGTGAATAAAAGCAATTAAAACAACACGTTATAAATTTCATGAGTCCGAAGCATAACTTACGATTTCTGCAGTCTCAGTTTGTTTAATTGATATAAATATTGTATGTGATTTAAAGGCATCTGTTATACTTTCCAAATTGATAACAATTATAAAAATGTGGACTGTAATTTTCAAACAGGTGTTGAAACGAAGTCATTTTTTTCGATGAAAATGTTCAGTTTATTTGGAATGCGTTTTTAACAACACTTATTAATCTTTAAATGTATGCGTAATAGATCAGGAAATGATTACTGTTAAAGTTCAGGTCAAACACTGAAACAACTTAATAATTCATACATGCAATATGTTATAATTTTTATCTCAACCTTTAATATTCTTACTTGTACCGACTGTCAAGTTTTACATCACTTATAAAGTTTGTATTTCTCATTATTTGTCATATTTTACGGAACAAGAAATAGACACAAAAATATTAACAAAAAATCACATACGTTGATATCTGACGTCATTCCGATTATTTCCAGACACATTGCATCTCTCTATCCTTGAACTGACAAGGTCGTTAAGGCACAATGAAATTTTGCAAACATACTTTTTTATACTTTTGTACATAATTCATTCCTTTACCTTTACAACGTATGTTAATTGTTTCACTTATCACATTTATCTTAGCCGCTACATGAAAATAGTCAAATTAGGATATGTAAGATATTCATGTCTTTGGCAAAGAGTTGACGTAGATTGTTTGACCATCTTATAACCAATTACGTTATGAAACTTCGTCTTACAGTTATATTTTTGACTGAGAGCCGACGACATAAATGCGTATTACGCGATAATGATAACATAATGAATAAAGATACATACTGACTTAAAAAAAGTTTGAAATAGTGATCGGTCAAAAATGAATTTCTCGATTTCGTACGATGAATTTATTTTCTTTTTCAAATAATGAAACAAATTAAAGGCAAAATCAGTCGTTTTCAGCTACTTTTGAGTTCATCTGAATAGATGTGGTTTATAATTTCTCTCGAATGAAGTCAACACAAGATGCATTATGTATCCGACCCTTAGTTTTAATGGAGCAAGTTGTTTCATCGCTAGTTTTCACTTAACACAACTTAAGTTTTCATTAACGAATACGTTTTCAAAAAATTATAATTCAATGTTCAGTGAACTACTATGAAAAATATAAAGCTCAGCAACCCAATGACCTAGGTTTCATTTATTGTAAATATATTGCACCATTATAACAAAAACAAATGATAGTAATGGCTAAAGTTTAATATAAATTTGATACCAGTCATTTTCAGATTTTGACTTCATAAAGAGGAGAAATATTGTAGTTCACGTGGTTAATAGGTGGAATCTGTTTGTCTGATGATTTTATTATTCAAATCTTGTTTATATCAATCTGTGTTTTAACATTTGCTTTAATTATCGGTAATCTATAAATTATTGAGGAGCTACGTTTTCAACTCTATCGGATAACATCGACTTTTGATGCGGACCAAATCTTGTTTAATATTTAAAGTTTACCCTTTTTATACGATTTCAACATTCACATTATAAAATTACTGTTCAGGATACACGTGATAAAAATGAACAAGTTTATTTGCATAGGGGTAATACTTCCTAATGTAAATAACACTAATAACAACATTGTAAAAGTAAAGGAGCATATTTAAGTGGTTGTTATAATATAGTTTAAAATGACATCAAGTCATCAGAAAGGCTATTTACTATGACAGAGTAAACATTTTTTTTATAAAGCTTTTTTTTGACAACAACAAAGAATATAGTTAATTCCTCATGTTCATTCCCTGAATTAAACAAACAAGATTAACTTCAAAAGTTCGAGTTCATCAAAAAATAACATAACTCATAACAGGAATTATTTTTATTTCAACCTTTAAACCGCTTTTACTTGTTAAAATGTCCTTGGTTTTTCGTACTAAGTATCAAGGTTGTATTTCCTAGTATTAATTAAATTCAAAGGTACAAGACGTAGACAAGGAACTATTTACAAAATGTCATCTGACGTCATTTAATTTATTTACGGTCAAATTAGATCCCTACATTCTTGAACAATCAAGATCTTGATGAAACCTTTGCATTTTCCAACGATTGCGATTTAAATACAAAAATATTTAACTCTAATTCTTTTCAAATTTATCAATAGATTTATTTACTGTAAACAGGGACAGTTTCACGGCAGTTTTATTTTCGCTATTTTCGCGGTAATAAGTGAAACGCGCAAATCAAACGACAGCGAAAAACTCAAGAAAACTCTATTTATAAAAGCTATGAAAGGCAAAGATAAACATCATGACTTCAATTAAATGGAAAAAATTTCAAGGAAGCTGACACTACAGACATTACGGATATTGTTATGTAAACAACACCTGTTACACATATGTAAATGACACTTGTCAACCAGTTTAAAAGTACTACCTCGTTTAATCTTCTTCACAGATAATTAAGATCAAAAGATCAATTAATTAGAATTTATCCTGCCATAGTTTTATTTTAATTTCTGTTAATTAGTTCTTCTTTACTGTTTTTGTGTATATGTATGTATTTTTACAAGCAAACATGATACAGTTTTTAATCTCCCTTAACGTCAATGAATCGAAAACGATAGATTTTTGAATGATTTTATCACTTGATTTACGATATATGTGATGCTGTTCACTTTCTAAATGATTTATGAACAGATTCATATAGGTCACAGAGAAATGGCGAATTTAGATTCTGTTATTAAACCAAGAAATAAAGACGCCACGAAAATTTCCGGTTTACAGTATCAATTTTATTTAAACTGAAAGATACAAATTATTCCAACTAAGATTTTCACAGGTTTCTCTAAAATCCTTCCGCAGAATGAAGGTCAAACACACGCATCGATGACGTAATGTGAAGTCGTTTTCCAGCAATTTTTTTGACGTAAAACAGAAAAATTATATTTACAATACCGAATACTAGTATACTGTTAGTATAACTGAAAACAAAACCATTACGCTATCTATTGAAACTCTCTTTGAGAACCAAGGGGAAAATAACATCGTACACGAATATACATATAGGTTGCCTATTTCACGTATCATCGTTTCAAGTGTTCTACGCTTGAGAAAAAAGAAATGATATAACAACCCAATAAAAATTAAAAAAATAGTGAGCCAATATTTTAATATTTTGTCTTGTCTCTCAAAAAGTTCATCAGAACGTACCAAAATCTAATAGATAAACACATAGTGTCTACTTGACAAATATTGATTCGTGGCACTGAAGTTGTATATCTTTGTATCTACCATACAGTTTTTTTTTATTTGTCTACGTGCTATTATGTGTTTTCTTATAGTATGCTACGATTTATGACGTGATTATGTAGCAATTCATCCTGCTATCGTGTTTTAACTTATGCGTTAGCAAAAGTTTAAATTTTTCGAAAAACTATGGATTTTCTTATCCCAGGCATAGTTTTCCTTAGCCGTATTTGGCACAACTTTTTAGAATTTTGGATCCTCAATGCTCTTCAACTTTGTACTTGTTTGGCTTTATAAATATTTTGATATGAGCGTCAATGATGAGTCTTATGAAGACGAAACGCGCGTCTGGCGTACTAACATATAATCCTGGTACCTTTGATAACTATAGGGATACTGGCGAAAATTAAAAATGCCAGGTCCACTTTAGTAGTATTACCGTCTCATCTTAGTCCATTGGTTAATTTTGTTTGATTTTTTGTTAGTTCCCTATTGTGAGTTTGCCTAGGAATAATTGTTTGAAATATTTTGGCAGTCTCTTTTTGTGAGATTTTTCTACGTAATGCATGTGATTAAAGGTAAAACAATAATACTTCTTTTCAATTCAAAACCACTTAATAAAAAGTTGAACGGTAATTTTCTTTCAAGTGTTGACAATATGTTATTAAACAGTAATATACCGTGAACATGGTCCTCAATTATTTTTTATGCGTTCTCAACAACCGTTACGAATTTCTAGAATTGTATACGTATTAGAACAGGAAACGATTAATAGTTAAATTTCAGGTCAAACACACAAAAAACTAAGCCAATTCATAATACCAATTAGTTTAATATATAACTTATTTGTACCAACTGTGAAGTCATGTTTTACATAACTTATAATGTTTCTTTTTAGCAATATTTATCATATTTTAAGGAACAAGACATCGACAAGGAAATATTTTACAAAATATCACATAATGCGGATATTTGACGTCATTTGGATTATTTATGGTCACCTCTTTATCCTTGAACTAACAAGGTCGTTGTGGCGTATTATCATTGTTTAAACATCAATCTTTAATCTTATGTACATTTTTCATTCATGTACTATCTTTAAAACATATATTATTTCTTTCATATCTCACATTTGTATTAGCTGCTACATGAAAGTTAATATGGAAGATATGTATCCCTTTGTCACAGATATTGACTTAGATTGTTTAATCAACAAACACACAAATTAAGTAAAATGACGTCAATAACATTTACAGAATTTCAGTAACAATTTTGGTTGCAATACGGGAGACAAATGTGACACTACCGGTTTGACAATTGTCACCTCCGATATAATTATTTGTAGTTTGATGACTCTTAATCTATTTGATGTTATTTGGCTACACAAAGTCCAATACTGAATGACTTTATCCACGAATTTAAGTGTCCAACGAAATAAAACAACCGTTGTTCAAATCAAGACATGGAAAGATCACCATGTATGTTTGATTACAGATATGATCTAGAGAATGTATAAAATATGGCCAAATCTGAAAATACTATACCTGATGTCACAGTGAACTACAACTGCAGAAAGGAGGATACCCTTTTAATCTTTAAAAACCTAAACTGTACAACTTGTGACCTGATTATTCTCATAAACAAATATTTGTGGTTGATGAAAGTCAGATTTCCGGTATTGATATGCTATCATTAAATGTTCATTTTATATCCTAGTAGGTGTTGTACGGATGGGAAATAATAATGTCTTGCTGGGATTGCTTTTGATAAGAATTATTTTACAATTTAAGATACAGTTATAACATTTGTTTCTGTTACTGTGTTCTTAATGTGACATGCCAATGGCCTAATTAACACCTTTTGTGGTCTTTAATCTGTTGATCACTATATCTCGCTAATTAGCGAGATCGCTACGATTTACGCAGGTCAATGTTAACTTTGCAATTACCTTCAATCCAGACAATTTGTAACTTTCATTTCTAATGCCTTTCATTTTTTTTTCTCTCTAGAAAACTAAAATCCACGAATTTAAAAACCAACGAACATTCAAATATTACTCAAACCACGAACATTGATACCCACGAATTAAAGTACTTTCACAATAACTTTATCATGAATAAATTTGAAGTTATAGCAAAGATTAAAGTCTAGAACATCATATTTACCTATGACCATGCTTATCATTTCAAGTTCATAAACCAATGACCTCAAATCAGACCCTAGGTCTATATTACATTATTATTGAGAAGTAATACCATCAGGTGAATTTAGATATAACAGGCGAGAAAACTTCCATTTAATGTCAACGTACCCTTTCGATCAATATTTCTGTGGTACGACAATTTTACGAAATATGTTGTCGATAACAATTTTGGAAAAGAAGTGATAATTAGCAAAAATACAAATTTACAACATAAACTTGATCGTTGTCATTGACTTTTTTTTTATTTTTCGTGAACCAATGAGCTCAAATCAAAAGACCCTAGGTGTCTGTCACGATTGGACCGTTATTTTCATGGGAGCAGTGATTTTTCATCGCTAGTTTTCAATTGACGGAATGCGAAAAGAAGTTTTCAATAACCATTTTGAACAAAACATTTTTTTCAAGAAATATAAAATCAAACAATTTATTTTACCACCCAAAACACACACAATCACAAATATACACATACACAAAAAGTAAACTGAAAGGATAAGAACATCGTATGTTATATGAGTATTGGTCATAGATAAATTATTCAGATGCTACGGTCAAACTTCCTCAGATGAAATTTCAATGGTTGCCGTTTGTTGGTATGATTTTGAAGTGTTTCACATTTCTCGGTTTTTAAAATAGAATATACATTTGTCCTTAAGATTTTCTTCTTTGAATTATTAACACTTGTCATTTTGAAGCCCTTTATAGCTTCGTGTTCGGGGTGAGCCTAGGCTCTGTGCTGAAGGCCGTACTTTAAGCTATAATTGGTAACTTTTATTACAATGTGACTTGGATGGAGAATTGTCTCATTGGCACTCATAAATTAATATTAAGATGCGGACGTTCAACCATATTTTAATCCCTCGTACAGGTTTTTACTACATGGGTGTTGTTATTACAATACAAGGATAATAGGGTCACTGTTCTCGTTTGTCTTTCTACAAAACAAACTAGTTAAATTTACTTCACCTCTCTTCTGTAAGGTAAGTTGTATTATCTAATCTTTCTCACCTTTAAAAAAGTGGAAACAAGACAAATCCTAATTTGGAACATTATTTGCTATAATAAGATACATTATTTCTATTTGGTTGATAAGTTAAACAAATGACTAACATAAATCTTTCAAAATTGGTATTTTATTTAAAAAGAGATACAACAATGTTCGTCTGTTTATGAATTCAAAATGTTAAATAAGACTTTGCTAAACCCTTTTAAACATGAAGAGAATAAGAGGAAGCGCACAACTTAAGGATGTACTTAGGTGAGGCTAGGTAAAAATTAATAAATTAAAAATTTGAAATTGATACAAGAAGCTGGTAGAGCATTCGTTAGGATAAGAATAAGCTAAAAATATTGATATGTCATGGATCTCGTTTGCGAGATATATGAGATTTAAAACATGGTGGGAAAGGGCTGACTCGGACTTTAACCTTATATTTGCTTTGGTATTATTTGGGTTTCAAAACAAAAGAAAGAAAATCAAAAACCTTCTAAAATTTTGGTAAATGACCTTTCATGAGCTATTAAAACTTATATGAAAAAATAAATGGGTGTTATGGGGCAAAATATTTTACCTTGCTTTGTATGGAAAAACCCCAAAGAGTCCGAAAATTTGACGTGAATTCCAAAACCTCACCTAAGTACATCCTTAAGTCAGCCATAATAGATAATAACAAAAACAAATTCAATTTTCTCGTAATTAAAAGATAAAGGATACATTACGTATTAATATATTAGCTCGTTAACTGTCTTTAAATATCTGACTTACATTTTAATCATAAATTTTGGGAAAAACAAATCTTTATGATGACGTATGTTAATTAAAGGCTTCAGTGAATACGACCAAAAAGCACCTAAACTTATAATGCGGTTTATGAAAAACGTATAAATATGATATGTACAACAATATATTCATACCACAAATAAACATACACACAGGTTTGTATTTTGAGTTTACAGGTGAAACGACACACGTGTTTTATTTGCGACTCTCGAATTTGAATTCAGCTTCTGAAAAGGATAAGAAAAGCTTAAATTACGTTAAGGCAAATGCAAATACGTTATCAAATGAAAAATAGCTTTTTAACGCCGTTGACATTATTTTCAATTTTAACTTTTAATGAGTTTATTGTGGTAAAATGTTATAGAATAAATCTATTTGTCAATGTTAACATCGACATATAAATTGAATGGAATTTCATTATTTCAATTCTTTGTACGGCAAATTCTGTGAAACATAATCATTTATATGTGTTTTATTCTTCTCCAGATCTGTGATCATGTTCGTAAAGGCAGTATTCAGTGTATTTATTTTTTTATTCGTTCTTGTAACAGGTAAGTTCTTTATAGAGTTAGAATATTAAGGATTTTACATGTTTCATCGTCTGTCCCATCGAAAATTCAAAAAATTCTCATTCTTTGTCTAACATATCAAAAAACCTATTACCTCCTGTTAATTGTAGATGTCGTGCGTTTCAGAGATAAACAAGTTATAGAGAGACGCACTTCCTCATGTTAGCTTAATACCTCCTCTAAGAATTAAAGGTCTCCGATATGTATAAGCTGACTACACTTCACGAATCCATCAACTTTTCTTCATGTCACCTTTCTCCAACTAATATTTTTCACGTTCTCTTACTACAGTAACATAACATTTTATTAATTTAAAAAAAACCCATCTGGGTTGAATACATGTATATGTTTTTAAAGAAAAAAAATGGGGGACATTTTCGATAAATAATGTGCTAGTCATGAAAACTTCAATTTAATTTTTATTAAAAGTTTTATCAAACACACATTTTCTAATTTAAATAAATGGTCCTTTCATAAAATTTGATTTCAAACGTGTTTTCTCACAATCATATTTATCCTTCTTTTGTAAGGAAAACGATGAATACACTGGACATGCTTGATTTATTAATTTTGCTGAGTGATGAAATAATTAAGAGTTTAATTTTCTTCTTCTAAAGATCTTTGTTAGTTTTAGCAATTACTTTCAAACGATTAATTTAATGTATTTAAATAAACAACAAATGCGCTTTTTTGCAAACAGACTTGATCCTGAAGTGTTATGAATGACAATTTAAGGTCAGACTCAGCAAATACATCTCACTGCCATCTAATTTTCTAAATTTATCAAAACTCAACGTTAACTTAATAAAATATTTGCTTTTATTAATGAATACTTCTCTAATAATACTGATATTATATACCCATGGCAACTTATACATAATGTTTAATAAAAGTTCAATAAACAGCTGTGAATATACTTTTCTTAATCTTAATATTCCAGTGACACAAGTAACACCCTATACAAAAAATGAATGACAGTCGAAACGATTTTCCGTTTCCTCTTCATTTATGTATTTTATTAATTGTACGGCGATGTTCCCTGTAATCCCGTCATAACGTGTTTTAGTCATAACTAGTTCTAAATGACCTTGTGTTGTGAAGTTTTAGATTGTAATGAACAGAACCTTTGAATTTGTAACAAATAATAAACCTTTACTGAATGTTTACATATATACACACGTTTCAGTTACTTTGTTGTTTTGATGTTTATTTACAACCAGAGTATCACATCCTTATAATTAAAAAGGAAACTAACAGATATACCGAACTCCGAGGAAATTCAAAGTCTTTTCTCAAAGGCAAAATAAAAAGCTCAAACAAATGGAAAACAACTGTCATATTCCGGAGTGGTATATGCATTTTCTGATGTTAAAAATGATTGACCAAACCTGGTTTTAAAGTAATGTTATATACAAAGCTCAATATTCTTAATACTGTCCATTAAACTATTCGAAAATTCGTATAGTCGTTTAAAAAACCCAACATGTTTTAATCTGAATTCTGTCGAAAGTCTTTTTTTGCTACGATATGACTAACATTATTATGCTTCTCATATGTATTATACTAGACCTGTAAGATGTGTGCTAAGAAATACTTTGTTCAGGGAGAATATCACTTAATTATTTGTTATAATTGACATTGATTCGAGTACTCTTTGACCGGCGCTTGGTGCATTTTGTCTTGTTGTTGGATGTGTTCGTGCTATGTGCAAATCAAAGTAGTAACAGATTCTTTTTATGGTGTGTTGGAACACCCTTTTCCCTCATTAAAGGTACCATAATGATTGAGATTTCACAAACAGGTAAAACCACACAACAATCATTGTATATCTGTTCAAATTAGTGATCCTCTAATTGAATTGTTGTTTTTAGTCGCTGTCAATCATATTTGTTTGTCGTTCCAAGCATAACCAGACTAGGAGTAAAAATATGTGTGTGGACATGAAATACTATTTTAATCTTCATTTGGTGGAAAATTTACTGTCTATGAAATGTTGCATGGTTTGAAAAATAAAGCATCTTTTGCTTCGAGGTACAAGTCGACACGGCACATTTTACCGAAATGTTTGGTTTCTTATCCTATATTTGAATTGGTTTCACTTTTAATGCTACTGATTAGTCTGAGGAATACAAAACAGCATAATAAGCCTTTTTTTTCGTTGAGGTGATTATTTTTCCTCACTATTCAAGCCCTTACTTTTTTCGTTTGAATTGTTTAACATATGGGGGCCTTTTTTAGTTTTCTGTATTGATTTAGGTAAACTCATTTTTAAGGACATGTAATGGCTCTAGCTAGTATCTAGTTTCTTCCATCCACGTTATCTGGTTGATAGTCATCTCATTGCCCAATCTCCTTATTGTTCTCTAACTATGCAATTTTTCAAACTGTTATTCCGGAAATACTACTGTTTCTGTTTTAAAGAATTAATTTGATTGGCATTTGCTGTCACTTGAATATTCTGTCAAAACTTAAGGTGGTACCCAACACCTTAACTCAAATTAATTTGGCTCCTTTAATTTTCTTTAAATTTTGACAAAGTATTTACTTTGACCCTTTGACAAAAATATAAAAATTTCAAAAAATTTGAACCAATCGTTTAATCAGAAAAATTACACTGGTTGTACAGCAGTTTGACAAACACTTATTTTGATCATTGAAAGGCTTTATATTCCCTAAACAAAACAACGTAATTAAAACGTTTTGCTGATTTTACAGAGTTATCTCCCTGTAGTGCTAGGTACCACCTTAAGAATAGGATTCATGAAATAATAAGTAGTGAAATGATGAGGCAAAAACTGTACATTTAAGTTGTTTCACAGGTATCTAAATACGAATCCAAATAAACATACTTACAATTCTGTTTTCAGTAAATGCATTGTGTAGCCATCCATGTTCTCGAGTCAACAGAGGCGAATTTGTCGATGAAACAAATACATACACATTTTCATGTACCAATACATCAATTTTATCAGTTAATAATGGAGAAGAATTAAGAGAATGTTATGCAAGACTTGGAGCCTTTCTTGTAGTCAGGTAAGACAATGTGCACATGCAATTGAAACTTGAAATGGAGAATGTGTCAAAGAGACAAACACCCGACTAAAGAGCAGACAACAGCCGAAGGCCACCAATGGGTTTAAAATGCAACAAGAAACTACCGCACTCGGAGGCATGCTTCAGTTGGCCCCTAAACAAAATTATGTACTAGTTCAGTAATACTGGACGTCATACTAAACTCCGAATTATACACAATAAACAAAATTAATAATCATACAAGACTAAAAAAGGCCACGGGCTCCGGATTTATGACAAGAGCAAAATAACAGTGTAATACTTCTAGTACTCTTTCCCATTTTATTGTGCTCAAGTTAATACTAATTCCTGTCAAAAAATGTATTTACAGGTTAGCTAAGACCCACCGCCGGGTTCGGGATTTTCTCGCTGCATTTAAGACCAATTGGTTGCCATCGGCTGTTATCTGGTCTTTGGTCGGGTTGTTTCTATGATAAATTCCTCACTTCCGTTCTCAATTTTATTGTTGCTAACGACAACATGAGTAAAATAAATTGTTGTTATCTTTTGATTCAGTTTAATACACATTTGTGTTTCCTTTAAATTGTAATATGAAAACATCGAGCGAATTGACTCTACTTATTGTTTGCACATCTACAATGTACGGTACATAGTTAACCTGATTCACATCAAAGATTAAATCCATGCTATTAACTTGTTGACTACTTGTCCTCTTGTTTTCAAAATAGATTCAAACTTATGATTTGTTTTAAATTTGATACACTTTCTAATTGCCTCCTTATAAATTTGTTTAGTGCATTTATCTTTCCTACTGAATATATTGAATGATTTCAGTACGGTTCAAAACAAGTTTTGTTCTGGTATCTGCAGAACTGTATAAGGAACTCAACAATTAGGTTTTTTTTTCCGTCTCGCTGTTCATTTAATGTAAATGTATCAGTCGAGAGTATATTATGACTTTTGTGAGTATCAAGAAAGCTTATTGTTGTTGATTTAGGTGTCATAAATATCAATTTCTGGAAAATGATTGGGGAAAGATCAAATGTAAATAGCGATATGCTTATTTTTATCCTTTTTAAAATAGAATATTTCCGGTTATTTTTTTTTCATGCCATATTTTATTTCCTGAATTTTTTAACCGAGAGGGGATGTTCTATATTGATAAAATTTACCTGAAAGATATCAATAGTTAACCTGTTTTTTCGTATTATTTGCATTTTTTTTTACTTTTTAACTTGTTTGACAAATTGGTTCATAGAGTCATCTATGAATTGATTTACATATTAACATCACACTGATATTAAAATAATGCTCTACAAATTCTTATTGTCCGCTTTTTTGTATACTATTTAATTGGATAATTTATTTTTCAGGAATGGTAATAGATACAGATGTGTAAAACACACCCTCTATGACCGTACTGCCCGAATAATATTTGTGTATGTTACACCTTACAGTAAGTCATTGTTATCAATAAAAATATATACAAGATCAATTAAGAAGTCAAGAAACACGGTAGAAAAATAGTATTTAGCAATCGCGTACTGTGAATTCGAAACTTATTGCGAACATTATATTTTTAGAATGAAATGCGATTTTAATTTTTGCGACATTGACACAAAAATTCCTGTTTTATTCAGTAGGTCACATTCGTGAAAAGGGAATGGAAGTGTAATTACACCATAAGAAACATATTCAATAGCATCTGTGAGAAAGATAATCCATAATGGCCAACCAACTCGTGGTGGCGTCTGTGTAATTAACACTTGATTTTAACTTTAAAATTTGGAACTCTTAGTTTAATAGCTATGTTATTGTTATGGATTGATGTATGATGGAAAACAAATTAACTCTTAAACTTTTACTTACAGGAACATTTTTAAGAGAACCATCTATTTGTGATGTTTGTTCAGGAACATTTACATCAGCTTTATTTGTCGGTATGTATTTTTGTAACATTGAATACGCGTGTATGATGGCTAAATAAAAAATTACAACCGTCATCTGTTTTTCATTATTTCATCAGCATCGATAGAGGTCTAAATTGACATTTGCATAGTTCTGTCATTTTATCTAAAAAAAATCATTAGGAAGGATAACTAAAATTTAGCATTTAACGGAAGATCTTACAGTATTTTGCCTTCTTGGTATCAAAAATGACTGTCACTCGAGTTCTACGGAAGCAAGAAATTATTAAACTTATTGTTTTTACTTTTTTCTATTTATTGTATTTTCTAGATGAGACCAGTGTGTCTTGTATTGGGCTATTGTAAATTTGATTATTATTTAAGGAATTACTAGATTTTTTCTGTCTATGAAGAAATAACATAAAAAATTTGGTGCACACTGAATAACGTGAGTAGCGGGTTATTTAACAGTGTGCACCACATTTTTTATGTTATTTCGAATAGACAGAAAAAATATTACAGTCAGTTCTTATAATTTAATTCTAAACTCTATTTTAAACCGTATAAAACCATGAAAAAACGTTGATGACGTCACGGTCACATGACTTAATTATGTCTATGGGCTCAAAACAAAATAACGTCAGCCAATCAGAAGACGCGTTACATCCAAAATTAAATTATACGGATATGTACTCCATTTAAGGATGTACTTAGGTGAGGTTTTGGGAATGGTGTAAATTGTTTGGACTCCTTGGTGTTTTCCATACAATACAATATAAAATATTTTGCCCCATAACACCCATCTATTTTTTCATATAAGACTTAATAGCTCATTAAAAGTCATTTATAAAAATTTTAGAAGATTCTTGATTTTCTTTCTTTTGTTTTGAGACCCAATAATATCAATGCAAATATAAGGTAAAAGTCCGAGTCAGCCTTTTCCCGCCATATTTTAAATCTCAATTATCTCGAAAAGGAGGTCCATGACCTATCAATATTTTTAGCTTATCTTTATCCTTAATTGATGCTCTACCAGCTTATAGTATTAATTTTAATTTCTTAATTTCTTAATTTTTACCTAACCTCACCTAAGTGCATCCTTAAACCATATGATACGTCAGTAATAGTAATTATTGATGTTATTAATATTGTTAGACTTCATTTGTCTAATTGCAATTTCAGAGACTTGTACCTGGGAGTGAAAAAATATGCATGCGCTAACATCATCTGGTTATTCAAAAATAGAATTGAAATAGCGTTGTTTTGCAATACTAATTAAAATGTAGCTAAATACGTTAAGGATTTTAAGTCAACTAATTAACGTAAAATAAACTAGCAATATTAAAGATTCTACAATCTAAAATAAACATGCATATTTATATTCATATTTTAATCGTAATATTCTCTTCTTATCTTCTTACAGCTAAAGGACAAGATTGTAAGTATACATGTGTTGTTTTTATTTTGATATAGTGTAAAGAAATATGTAGGAAAACATAACTTGTCATTAATAATGAAATTCATCAGTCACTAAGATATACCTTGTGACATTTTTAGTGGATCTTGTCATAAAATATTTATTTTCTCATAATCTTTGACCTTATGTTAATTCATCATCTTAAAACACGATACTTATAACCAGCTATGTGAAGCATTTTAGCACAAATGTTTTGGGGTTTTTTTTGCTCAATTTCACAATCCTTTCAGGTACTGTTCACCTAATCTGCAACGTTGCAGTTTGATCATTTAATGTCATTATGCGATATTAGTTGCTTAAAGTTAAGGGCATACGATACAGTTTGATAAAAAAATCCATAAAGGCTTTTTTTTTGTGATTAAATCAATAAATATGCAGTAAAATATACACCTTCGTCTGCTACTTTTTTTTTAGTTAAATGAGGTCGAAATTTTGTTAAAATGCTCAAAATTTGGATTTGTGGCAGTATTTTTCCTTTCGAGAGAAAGACTTAACTTTTTTGTTTTAAAAGATAAACACAAACCGTTTTTTGTTAAATAATTTGTAATTTCTGTATTTTATTAGTATTCTAAAACATTATACATGTTTTGTTCAGAAATAACTCATATTTATCAAATGTAGAAAAAAACATATTTATTTGCTGTATGTATATCAAATCTAAAAAATTTAGCTATTTACGTTTTTCATTGAAATTGACACACAAAATCTTCCCATGTAATCAAATCAAATGGCTTTTTAAAACAGAGGGGTCCATGAACTCGTTTTCAAGTTAAATAAGTTTAAATGATAAAAATCAATCGAACATTGAATCATTTCCCGATAAGTCATAGATTGACGTCGCGAAAATAACAATTAACGTTAGCAACGTCATTACCTCTCCTGTAACTGTATCGTATGCACTTAATATCTAATTTCATGATAATATAAGCATAGATTGTTTTTATATCAATATTTATGCGAAAGGATTGTTTGGACAAAATCCTTACCCTTTTTGGAAGAGAACACAGCTCTTAAAACAACGCAATACTATAGAGGTCCTGATATGGATTCGGTATTTTTCTACCGACTTTATACAACAACAAAAAAGCATGTAATGCAACAAATCAGACAAGATAAGCATATAACCTGTGTAATGTTAATCACCAACAATTAACAAATTAATAATTATTTCTCTAGCAGTTGAAACACTAAAAGATTTATTTAAAAAGAGACAAGGCTTGGGTAATGATAGATAGATAGATATGTTCTTGCTTTTTTTTTGTGATATAAAAGAGATTCTACTATGTCTAAACCTATACATTAACATTATTAAGAAATTGACATATAATTCGTGAATAGATTTTTATCGTTTTATGTATAACCTTTAAACGATGATAAACAAGAACTATCTCTAAATTTAAATTTGAGTACATGTTGAAAACTATAATTTCGATAACCCTAAGAAGCACAATGACTTAATGATGCAGGATCTCTTTAATAAAATCTCCATCTGAATGTAACTACAAGAAATTCTTTACTAAGTCTGGTTATATTAAGGCAATAATATATTTATAAGAACATTGTGATGACACCTAAAATTTTTATTTGTCAAAACATTTAGTGTAAATAAAAAGAAACAAATATACATTTACTACTGTTTACATTAAACTTAATACATGGTTAACAAAGCTAGAAACTATTGGTAGTATAAGTAGTATCTTTCTGTTTACATTCACCAAAACCCCGCAATTATAGTTGTCCCGAATATACAGCTGTCATGGATGTTAAGAGCTATTGGGGAAACAATTATTTTAATAAAAATATAAATCTTTGTAAGATCTAGTTCAAATATTTATAGTTTTTCACTTGCTTTCCATCACGATATAATTTTCGAGACGTTTTTTCAAACACAACCGAATCACCCACCGTGACAGCATTTTGTCCAATCACAGAAAGGATTTTCGAGCATGCGTAGTCTGTTGACATAGTGAAGCGTCCTTAATTTCAAAGTGCACAAACCGAAACTATACCGACTACGTCGGAAAAACTAATGTTTTTGTAATATAATGTTTTATGCGTTCATTGTAAATAATGATCCTACGACAAACATATTTTTAACAAAGTGTTAAGATACAAGTGGCCTGCAAAAGATATGCGACAGTTACCATAGTGATATTTGAACTATTTGGAAAAGCAAAGTGATAATGCCATGAAAAAGACGATAACAACATAACGACATACCTATTCATACAACAAAATTATAAAATAAATAACGTAGCAACACGAAATCAACCTTTTACCTACTGTGCTTCTGAAGGATAATCTGTACTTGCACGACAATTAACATCCGTCGAGTTACTCCTATAAGATATGACGATAAGTTGAAACAAGTGAAAAAGCATCACACAATTGTATATTAGTAATCGACGGGTGCAACATATGGAGCAGGATCTGTCTACCCTTCCTGGGCACCTGCGATAACGCCCATATTTTGGTGGTTTCGTGTTGCTAAGGCTTTAGTTTTCTATGTTGAGTCTGTCTTGTGTACTATTATATGTATGTTTTTCTTTTACTTTTTAAACCATGGCGTTGATAGTTTGTTTTCAATCTTTGAGATTGAATGTCCCTCTGGTATTCTTCGCCCCCTTTTTAATATACAACTAAAATGTGTAAACCATCGGTCGTGAAAACGTTTTGTGAAGCTTGAACGAAGGTTAATTATTAAAATAGCATGAATATTAATTAATTTGACCCGAAAGAAATCGTTATGATTGTTAGAAAATTCAGACCACAATTGCCATATCCTCTTCCTTAATTCCCCTTTTATATAAGTATACTTGTAAGCGTATACTCAGATAACTGTTATGTTTGCTTGATTATATAGATTAGACCGTTGGTTTTCCCGTTTGAATGGTTTTACACTAGTAATTTTGGGGCCCTTTATAGCTTGTTGTTCGGTGTGAGCCAAGGCTCCGTGTTGAAGACCGTACTTAAACCTATAATGGTTTACTTTTTAAATTGTTATTTGGATGGAGAGTTGTCTCATTGGCACTCACACCACATCTTCCTATATCTATTGAGGATTGTTTATGACCATGTACTAACATAATCATAATAATGATGTATTTGTTACTAAATATGAACTTTTATTTTTTTCACAGATCAAGCTGCGAAATTACGTAAGTTATATTTAATTGATGGAACAACATTTACATAGTTACATATTTCATATTACGTAACTTGTCTGGTTAAACAATGACAAATTAAAGGTTTACAGGAAGTACATCAATATGACTTAATTTCCTTATGATACATTTCGTTTATTTGAAAAAGAAGACGTGGTAGGGGTTTCAATTAACCAACTATAAACCGGAAAATAGACACGACGTTAGTGGCAAAATTGTATCTATTCTATTAAATGTTTTTCGGACGTACTGATATACAGGTTTTTAGATGCTTTAAAGTGGGTTTTTTTTACACTATTCATTTATATGATAGTCCCCTTTGATGTGAAGGTTGGGTAAAGTTTAAAAGTATAGAAATATGTAAGGCGTAATACAAATAAAGGAAAACACTTATTTGAATCTACAGACGATATATACACATTACCAAGTACGAATCTAAATAAAAGAAATATTATAAACAGTAAACATTTTGATATCTTTCAATCCAAATTAAAATGGAAAGAGAGTAAACAAATATACCAAACCCCTAGGCAAACTACAAAATAGTAGGCCAATACCCAAAAAATAACGAAATCAAACGATAAAACTCAGTAAAATAAGTAAAACCACGTGATATCAGTGATTTATGATTTAAAGCAATGGAATATAGACTAACGTTTTCAGTATTTACAATGTATATGGTCATATGCAGAGTGTTTTTTTTTTTTAAATTATTTAAATTTTCTAAAACTACAAAGGATGTAGGCTTGATGACTTGCAAATAATTATGATCTCACATAAAGAAACAGGGTTTTCTCACGCGTTCGAGACAACATATGTATTAATCTTCAAAAGCCATCATCAATATGAATGAATTCTTTGCATGACTATATTGAAATGTTTATATGTAAGATGTACAAATGATAATGAAAAATGACAACGAGGAATTCCGTCTTTAAATTAATCGTATAACTTGTATACAGAAGGTTTAATCAATCGTACATGTATGTATATAGGTTTTATAATTTATGGAAACTTTAAATATTTTGCATTTTGGCGGTTAAATAATGACCGTTGATGTAATTGTTTCGACTCTGAATTGTGATTTATTAGTATGTTTGTTTGATTTTTTTATATGCATATTATGTTTACACAACTGTTGCTGCTAAATCCCTTTAAAGCCGTATTTGGCACACTATTTACAATTTTTGGTCCTTAAAGCTTTTTATAATCTTTGTACTTGTTTGGCGTTGTAATCGACGCGTCACTGATGAGTTTTATGAGGACGAAACGCGCGTCTTGCGTATTAAATTATAATACTGGTACCTCTGATAACTTTTTGGTCAAATTTACCAATTGTGTTTGGGTTGTTGATTTTATTTGGTCAATACAACCGACCTATGCCATACAACACTGGCGCCAACGTGATGATCGTAACTGCAATTACGATCATCCCAATATTGCGGACACAAATATAGGAATATTTTAGAAGGCTGAATTCTCCTCTTTAACAGATTATTTTCATATTTGTTTTATATCAAGAAAAATCTTTATAAGCATTGCAATTGAATGTGTTTTTCATAAATTATAGCAAAAAAACAACTAGAAGAACGAAAATCACGATGATGATCGTAACTTCGTCTACAGATGATCGTCACTTTGACTTGATTTTATAAAAAGATGATCGTAACTTAAAATTCAGGAATGTTTTTTTCCCCACTAAATGAACATCCCATTTAGCAGTCACGATAAAAAAAAATACATTTCAAAATCAAACAAAGACTAAATGAAAACCGCTATTCTAAAAAGAAATAATATAAGAGGGATTAGCAGACTTATATGCAAATGTCCTCAATATTATTTTCTTATGAGTAATTAAGTTAACATTCAAAATAGATTAACGTGGATATGTAGTTGATATAAATATCAATCTCACGATACAGTTTAAGCATACAGGTCTAAACTTTCACTGAATAAAGTAAAAGAGGGCATGTAGTTACATTATTTTGATGACTTTCTATCAAATTTAAATTGTTTCCTGGTCTTGGTTTTTCTAATCAAACTTATGACTATAATTAAAAATTAGTAGACTACAAAGGCGGTCTTCGAGGGAAAGTCAAGGTGCTCGCATCACCTTTTTGGGGTAAATTTGGTTGATTGTATAGGGGATTAATGAAGCATGACTATCGCAGGCCTACTCTAGATCTTAGGAAGCCAGTCCCCAATCCCTTTTTGAAAATCTCTGGCTACGCCACTGAACTACTGTTACCTATATTTACCATGGGTTGTCTATTTAAGTAAAGAATAAAAATTGTAATAGATGGTATACACGTTCATGTTAGATTTTTCAAGCTACAAATTCTTACATTTATACGGTATATGACATGTACTATTAAAGTTGGTCGAAGAAGTTGTGTGGAGCCAAACATATCAATAAGGGATTTACCATTTGATTTTTATAAGGGAGGATGAAATTTGGAAAAGGGCAGGACAGGAGATTTTAGTATAAAGAAAAACCCGGATGAACATCTTGGCCAAACAAAAAGGCAAGATGACAATTTATGAAAAAAAAAGCGGAATGAAAAAAAGCTGGACAGAATAGAGAAAAAATAAAAACGCAGGCTAGAGAGTTCAACATAAAAAATTCAGGACAAAATTATTCATCCCAGCCCCTCACCCTGAAATATAAATCAAATAGTAGCTCTCTTTATTGACGGTTTCATTGTTGTTGTTTTTTATTCTCTGTATATATGATTTCACTTCTTAATGCTTTATTTTTTCAACCTCTCCCTTAAAAATCGGAAATCTGTTGATAAAAGAAACTATAAAGTCTTAATTCCCCAAAAATACCAGATCCTCGAAAGGTACTATTGTCCCTATAAAGTGTTTTGGAAAAAATGAAACTAGAGGCTCTAAAGAGCCTGTGTCGCTCACCTTGGTCTATGTGCATATTAAACAAAGGACACAAATGGATTCATGACAAAATTGTATTTTGGTGATGGTGATGTGTTTGAAGTTCTTACTTTACTGAACGATTTTGCTTCTTACAATTATATCTATCATGAACTTTGCCCATTAGTAACAGAGAACTATATTTGGTAAAAATTTACATAAATTTACCAAATTAATGAAAATTGTTAAAAATTGACTATAAAGGGCAATAACTCCTTAAGGGGTCAATTGACCATTTAGGTCATGTTGACTTATTTGTAGATCTTACTTTGCTGAACATTATTGCTGTTTACAGTTTATCTCTAACTATAATAATATTCAAGATAATAACCAAAAACAGCAAAATTTCTTCAAAATTACCAAGTCAGGGGCAGCAACCCAACAACCGATTGACCGATTCATCTGAAAATTTCAGGGCAGATAGTTCTTGACCTGATACACATTTTTATCCCTGTCAGATTTCCTCAAAATGCTTTGGTTTTTGAGTTATAAGCCAAAAACTGCATTTTACCCCTATGTTCTATTTTTAGCGGTGGCGGCCATCTTGGTTGGTTGACCAGGTCACGCCACACATTTTTTAAACTAGATACCCCAAAGATGATTGTGGCCAAGTTTGGATTAATTTGAACAAGTAGTTTCAGAGGAGAAGATTTTTGTAAAAGATTACTTTAATTTATGAAAAATGGTTAAAAATTGACTATAAAGGGCAATAACTCCTAAACGGGTCAACTGACCATTTTGGTCCTGTTGACTTATTTGTAGATCTTACTTTGCTGAACATTATTGCTGTTTACAGTTTATCTCTAACTATAATAATATTCAAGATAATAACCAAAAACAGCAAAATTTCTTCAAAATTACCAATTCAGGGGCAGCAACCCAACAACCGATTGACCGATTCATCTGAAAATTTCAGGGCAGATAGATCTTGACCTGATAAACATTTTTACTCTGTCAGATTTGCTCTAAATGCTTTGGTTTTTGAGTTATAAGCCAAAAACTGCATTTTACCCCTATGTTCTATTTTTAGCCGTGGCGGCCATCTTGGTTGGTTGACCGGGTCACGCCACACATTTTTTAAACTAGATACCCCAATGATGATTGTGGCCAAGTTTGGTTTGATTTGGCCCAGTAGTTTCAGAGGAGAAGATTTTTGTAAAAGTTAACGACGACGGACGACGACGACGACGGACGACGACGGACGACGACGGACGACGGACGCCAAGTGATGAGAAAAGCTCACTTGGCCCTTCGGGCCAGGTGAGCTAAAAAAATATTCAATTTTAACAAACTGGTCATTAATATGACATATCCAATACCTTATTTATATAAAATCTATGATATCAAAATAAATTTGTTAATCCCCAATACATTTAAATATTGAACAAAATAAATTTGATATACCAAATCTCGCAAAGTCATAACCATTTGTGCAGTTACAAATAGAACGTTACCCTCACCTCAGTGATCGTTCCTCATAATCATCACACTATCAGCTGATAACGTACATGTTATCGCATATACAGCTTTATTTGTCCTTATTTATCAGAAAATGCTTCGTAGGAGCAGACAGTTACGATCATCTAAAGTACAAGTTACGATCATCGTTCATAAAAATAAATACAAGTTACGATCATCATCGTGATTTTTTGAATCTCGATTTTCATTCTTCCTTTTGCTTGTCCATCCTGTCCGAAAAAATATTTCAATGGCAATGCTTATAAAGATGTTTTTTTGAAATAATACAAATCTGAAAATAAGCTGTTAAAGTGGAGGAATCAGCCTTATAAAATTTCCTATATTTATGTCCGCCATATTGGGATGATCGTAACTGCAGTTACGATCATCACGTTGACGCCAGTGATACAAGTGGTACATAGTCTTGAAATTAAACAGTACATTTGCAGTCGATCGGTTGAGTGATTAGATTGAAATTGTCGGCATTTTTGTTCCATTTATCGTTGAGCTTGGTATTTTGTTACCATCATTTGACATGCTGAATAAATCAGAGATTTCTTTTTTTTAATTGCTAGCTTCCAGGAGGCAATTCGCCGACATATTTTCCGTCTGCAAAGTGACCTTAACATGACCCTACTTGAAATAATCCGGTGGTCGCATTATGCATAGATCTGTCCATGCTTCTTTGTTTATTGTTTACTATAAGGTAACAATCGGTAAACTTCGTTTTTTAAAATAAGACAATTGAGTAGCTGCAATATTTCCACATCATAACAGACATAGAAAAAGTAATTGCCGATTATACGATAGTTTGCGTAAAAAAAAAATGATAAAAATGTGTGCAGAAGACTAAGTTTATGATATATACATGCATTGGTTCCAAAATTGGATAATCATTATTTTTCACCCATTACTCGTTTCACTCGTTTCATATGACGGTAAATCAGTAGTTATGAATTGTTTAGTACTTTTTTCTTCGTAATCATTAACAACTTGCATTTATTTTTCTTTGAAACAGGGACACCACCACGTAAGTTATTTTTAATATAGTTATTATATGTTGCCATGTAATTTAAATAAAGATTCACACAACAGCATAACAAAAAGTGCAATAACATAAGACTTTGGACCAAAATACCAATATTGTATTTTATCATGCGTTCCAATTTCAAATGTTTAACACTGTCACTTATTGCGGGAAAGGTAAACGTGTAATAGTTAATTTAAAATTAAACAGAATTGTTATGTTCTAATTTCTAGTCATTACTATCGTGTGAAAACAAGAAGAGCGTTTGGAGAACGAAATAATACTCACATTTGCTTGGATAGTTGTCTTTTATAACATGAAAATTACAAAAAATGAGGTATTTTTGACAATTATGCACCAAGACGAGATAACATGGACGTTCGTGTCAGCTAAAGAAGGCTACTAAACTGTTTTTGAAATCTGTTCATATCATTTAATCTACTAAAAATTGTTTACATTAAGATTTGAGTTCTTCATATGATAAAACATATCACTGGTTTTCAGTTTCATAATATTTGCGCAGACAATCATAAAGACACGAATTAATTCAACATTATCTGTTCATGCTTAAATAAGGGTGAAATATAAACATTTTCAATATTGACATTAAATCTAGTTTTCATAACCAAATAGTTAAAAGAAAACATTTAAAATTCTATTGTTCTTTACATCGTACCATAACAATCGATAATGAAATACTCATTGTGGTCTTATTAAAGTTTAAGTTTGATACACTAGAAGTACAACATAAAAATAATGTTCCTTACACGTAAGATGAAAAATACTTCATGGCACATATTGGAATATATTACTAGTTAAAATTGTTTATAGCTTTTAATGCTAGGAAATTGAATATTCATTTTAGTCAAATGTTTGGTATTTAATGTATAACTTTACGTTTTAGGATTGGGATGTAACAGACCGCCACTCTGTCCTATTACCGACTACGCTAATGACAGACCATGTACTGGATGTGAACCACAAGAGGATGATGGACTAGGATGCTCTAGATGTAAAACATGTAAAAGATCATACAATTAAAACTTATGAAATCCATAAAGCTTTTTTTACTTTCTAATAATTAGGTTCTCCTTTTAATCCGACGAAATTGCATTTGAGTCAAACTCAGATATCGTCAACAAACTTACAACGCCAAGACTAAAAATGAAAGAGTCAGACACACAAAAAATAGTACACAATACACGACAAGGAAAACTGAAGACTAAATAAAGGCAACAGTAGTATACCGCTGTTCAAAACTCATAAATCCATGGACAAAAAACAAAATTGGGGTAACAACTAAAACCGAGGGAAACGCATTAAATATAAGAGAAGAACAACGACACAACACCGAAACGGACCAAGCATCAGACAAAACACCACGAGAATAACAAATATAACATAAAAACCAAATACATGAATTTGGGATAGACAAGTACCGTGCCACGTCTTATCTCAATATCTCAAAAATAAGAGAAAACACAAAATACTAAACAATACGAACCCATCAAAAACTGGGGTCGATCTAGGGTGCTCCAGAATTGTTAGCATATCCTGCTCCGCATTTGTCACCCGTTGTGCTTCACATGATATTACAAACCCGTTAAATAGTTTGAATCGGTAGGTCATATTTGTAGTCACGCTGTATTTGTAGTTGTAAAAGGGAACGGGATTGCAGTTACAACATAAGGAACATAGGTGATATCAAATGTGAAACGGATATTCCGTAAATTTCTGCTGTTGGCTTTTGTAAAAGTTTCGAAGGGCGTTTTGAATTTTACCATTTTGAAGTCTTGGTTTATTAGCTTCCTTTTGTCAAGAATATCATGGTAGGAAATACAATTTAGGGAACATCATTTCAGTTGGGAGATATATACTTCGTATGCAGGCGCGCCTGAAAAGTTGCTTGATAGAAATGAAAACTTCACAGTTGGAAATATGAAATCTGTTCTTTTGTCGTAAAGTTTTGTTTTTAACCGACCTCCATTGTCGATTTCTAGATGCACGTTAAGATAAGATACACCCACAACTGTATCTGTCTATATATTATCTCTAGTTCGATGAGAAAGATGGGCCCATAGTTATCAAACTTGTATTATTTAATGAAAGCATGTATAAGAATGTTTGTGCATCAACAAATCTAATGAGCATTTTTTGTGGTAATGTTTCAATACTCGATTCGAACTGATAAGTCGCAGTACACTGCTCCGGAAACAGGACGTATTATTCATCATTGGCCGATTATGATATATGTGCCCCTCTAATGACTATCTACTTCTTATTGGGTAGCCATAATATACGTTTGCGTTTTGAATAATACCCCTTGTACTTTTGGTATTTTTTATATCATTGGACATAACTTGTGTTCTAGACGGATTGAACGACTTGTGGAATAGGTACTAATCATTCTTCCAAATGTTTGATACAAACTCTGGTTTTATTGACGTTCAGAAAATAGATATATTTGCCGGATTTTTTTTCCTTGATTGGTTTAACTCGATTTTTAATTTTGTTCATCTGTTTGCCATTATTCCACCTGAACTGTCTTTTTATGAGAAGATTTTTATATTCCTTAAAACCTTACTATTTTTGCAGGTTATCTTTATTTACGGAAACGGTCTATTGTTTGCTTTATTTGTACTATTATTTCTGTACTATTATTTCTGTAACACATGTATAATTAACAATGTATAACATTATATAATACATTCAATTGCCTTGTATTCAATTTTCAAATATTCGTGATGAATTCATTTAGCAAAGAACAAGTTATATTGGTCTTACTCAATTAAACAAGTTATTTACCGAAAGGTAGATTGTATTATGAAAAAAATAAAACCTCAAACATTTTCAAAATTTATCAACCAAAATACAAGTGCTCTAAGTTCATCGCCGGTTTGAAAAGTTACCTGTCCAAATTCAAATAATGTAAACAAACAATATAAAATGTTTTGTGTAATAATTGCTTATATGCAAGCGTGTCATGAATGATAAACTATTCATAATTTGTTTAATGGTTTTGAAGCATTAAATAAGCTGTCAAATTTATAATCACTAATTTGACCCGGATTTTCATATTGCGTTATTATATGATAAAACGTTTGTTCAAATTAGAAGACGTACACAAGAAACACTTACGCATGGACTTGATATGATGTATCAGTTTTTCGTGCATATTTATTACTTACCGCCATCTAATTATCCATCGAAATGACCAACGAAGACAGCCGACTATCATATATAATAAACGTAAACATAGGAGTAAAAAGATTGTACAGAGGCAGTGTTGCCCCATTGATTCCTCTTTCAATGTTGACATTATTTTCCTGCGTGTCTATCTTCATTATGCATTAGAAATTGCATATATACGGAAACAAATGAGAAGTGCTAGTCTGTCATTTATCAGCAATGTTTTTCTTCTATTGGACGAACTTAAACTGCATTGGCTGTCAAGAGCTAAAAAAATAATCGTTTAAACTTTGTTGTTTAAGTGATTATATGTAGTGTAATATCGTAAACACATTTTTATCAGAGATGAATGATGTACATTTAGCAACTAAACGCTATCTATCATCATCAACGGGCAAACTCAAACCACACATTTTAAGAGCGGCTGCATGAAAAGATTCAATAGCGCGAAAATAAAATAATATCGTTTGAATGTACAAACAAATACACGCAAATTATATTGGTGTATATAGTGACAAAAGACAAACACTAAATTATTAGCTTCCAAATTGAAAAATACACAAATAATATTTCAAAAATGATATCCAACCTTCCCTTACATTTATCATGCGCACAACATACGAAAAAATATAAAAAGCAGTTCAAAAAAGCATTGAGTTATATATATATCAGATCTACATCATTCTAAAAGAAAACAAATCAAAGCACGGATATGTGAGTGCATGCAGATTATGAGAGTTATTTGAAATATAAAACCTACATCAAGAACAACAGAGAAGATCAAAATAATGTGCACTGCAAAGAGATACTCAGTAACGAAAACATGTTGGACAGTAAAAAATCATAGTCATAGTGTTATAAGATTAAGATATCTTCTTAATCTTCACAAAATACTGTACTCCGAGGAAAAATCAAAACGGAAAGTCCCTAATCAGATGGCAAAATCAAAAGCTCAAACACATAAAAAAAATGGATAACAACTGTCATATTCCTGATTTGGTACGAGCATTTTTTTATGTAGACAATGGTCAATTGAATCTGGTTTTATAGCTACATGTAGCTTAACCTCTCTCTTGTATGACAGTTGCATCTTAGTAAGTTCCAACGATGTGTGAACAAAACAAAAAGACATAAATGTTAAAAATATTTAAGTCCACATTGTTTCATAATCTCAATCAATAAAAAAAACCATACAAAGAAGCACAAAATGGCATATAGACATTTGCATTTGCAAGAATTAAATTATTGTCATGTTAACCAATTGGAACATTTTAAGTTGCGATTGCTTTCACGATTTTATCAATGTACGTGAGCATGAACGAACTTTCAAACAAATGGGCGTTTTAGCAAGCTTTTTTTTAATCTATAAAAGATATGTTCATTCTGATGAATTATTTTCGAAATGCATGTAAGAATATCAAACAAATAAAGATAATGTCATTATTTCTTATTTGTACCAAAGATTGATTTCGTCGAACATTTGATTTTGTCATGTCTGATGAATTTGTTGTGATGATATTTCGGTACGTGATCGTTGCCCGTTATTTTGATAAACCCTGATGTTCTGAATAAACCTGTTATGTGTTTTCATTGTTGTTTGAATATTGTAAATATTGTATGATAAGTATTGAATGAATTGATTACGTTCGTCTGTGTATTATTTTAGTTACGTTCAGTTCCTTTTGAGAAATTCCGCGAGTCATTTGATTTTCGGGGAAAAGAGCGTGTTTTGACGTTAGCCGAGACTTGGGAAAACAAACTTGGAAGCTTAATTTTAAATGCCCAGCTGATCGGATGTTATCGGAAGGCAATCTTTATTCTAAATTGGGGATTCATTTAGATCTAGTATTTATCGGAACATTATTTAAGTACGTATTTGTATTTTATTTACAGATTGCCAGTATTTATTTCGTCATAAAACGGTGAAATCCGTGACTGATATTTTCTGGAATCTAAGTCAATGTTATTTTAAACTAGGGGGTTTCCACATTTATATTTGGCAATCTATTGATATTCTATTGAATATTTATTACTATTTAAGCGTACTGAACGCAGATTATTTTATTATTTAACTATTGTATTGAGATTGATTGTGATATTTTATGTTTTCATGAAAGTCTGAAGTAATAATAACGATTTAGAAATTGAAGTACGTTCTTGACTTTTTATTTGCATTTTGAATAGTTTTGACAAACCGCTCGCAAAACGCATACATTCAAAATAGATTTATCCCTCCTTGCAATAATTCTTTAATACGGTAGTTAAGTTTATTCTTTTTATCTATTTGGCCTCATAATCTTTAAATTGGTTTTGAAAAACGAAAAGCAGGTTATTTAATTCGACCTGTTGATACTGTTTATAATGCTTTTTTGTCATTTTTTATTTATATGGATCTTTGCTGTATACCAGCTTTGATTATTTGTAATATCTTCAATTTTTCACTTATTCTTACAACATTTGTATAAACTTCAAGATTATAAAAAAACGGTTTTTTTCTAAAGTGAACATTGATTGGTTAAATATTTCTCAGTGTGTTTGAATTTGTTTGTTAGCCTTTTGGTCATGAATGTTTGTCTCTAATATTTAATTAACTGTGCATTTGTATTCAGATATCGCAGATCAAATTTATTCGTTCATTGTGTAATCATACGTTTTTTGATTGAGTTAAGTCTGCCAATTGATATTTTATCGTATGTTTTTATATGTTGTGATGTTATGCTATTGTTTCAGAAAAAGGGAGAAGGTTTGGGCCCATTAAAACGTTTAATCCCGCTGCAAATGTTTGCACCTGTCCTAAGTCAGGAATCTGATGTACAGTAGTTGTCGTTTGTTTATGTAATATATACGTGTTTCTCGTTTCTCGTTTTGTTTATAAAGATTAGACCGTTGGTTTTCCCGTTTGAATGGTTTTACACTAGTTATTTTGGGGCCCTTTATAGCTTGTTGTTCGGTGTGAGCCAAGGCTCCGTGTTAAAGGCCGTACTTTAACCTATAATGGTTTAATTTTTGAATTGTTGTTTGGATGGAGAGTTGTCTCATTGGCACTCACACCACATCTTCCTATATCTATTGTATTATGCCACAGGGTACAGGAATTTAGCATATTGACAAATACGGGCGAAACATTGAATTTTTTCGTTGTCATAAAAAAAAAATGGCAACAATATATCTGTTGGGCCTGTTTTTCATCTTACGATTTCCAATATTCACGTTTTTTTTTGGACTGTCACAGAAATAACTTTGTCTAACGTATTGATATGTATCTACTTTTTTGACTGAATAAACTAGTAAACTACATCTTATTAGCAAACGGTCTGTAGTTATGAATCCACTATTGGTTTAATGTCAAGTGCTCGTTTAAAAACAGGACATGTACAAACTAACAAAAAATCATTTATATTAATTACAGGAAAAATCCCCTGATTGTACGACTTGAAAAGATAAATTAATAATATACAATATCCTTACACTCTATTTTAAACACAGTACTGGTGTTCTAAGCTTCAAGGTTATATAAACATATACGTGTCCGTATTAGAATTGTATAAGCAAAAGTGATAAATGATTCTGTCCTATTTCATCAACGTTTTACTTGTTAACATGTCATGTAAGATAATTAAAATTTAATTAGTCTACAATCTTAAAGTTTATTTGTGGTAAAAAGAAAAGGCAAGGATTTATACTTTCTGTTATTTCAAGTATTTGGATAAAATGTAAAACAAAAGTGTAGTAAATGTGAATACTATTTCAGTGGATTCCCGAAACATTGACCCTAATATGTTTTCATGTACAATAGAACACAAATAGTAGATAATACGACATTTGTCTTGATAAATGCATGGTAAATTTAATAGAGAACAGTGATGAAATTAACAGGATAAAAATTAATTAATTCGTCTCTTTGTCTTTCATCATATAATTCTTACTTTATCAAATCTTCATAAATTAACTAAAGATCTATGATTTGTCCACGATTGCAATAATTCTTCTTGTTGATTCATATTCCTGTCCTTTTGTTACGTATGATAACGTATGGTTGTTTAAAATTAACCTTTTACACCTCCGATAATTAATAGTGAAGGTTAAGTCATGCCTTCGGAATTGAGAGAAGTCGTTTGAATTTTGTCGAATGTTTCGCAATATCTGTGTCACATGTATTATGGATATGTTCCTCTTGTCGTAGCCACAAAAACGTCCTTATTCTACTCGATTAAGAGAAATATGCCCCTGTCATACATGTTTTACAAGTATTTCAATAAACTTTTTCTAAAAGGTTATCAGTTTAACACTATATAGATTGATGATTATATTTTTTTTTGTATTGATACAACCAATGAATGTGTCAGAGTAAAGTGGATAAAAGTATAACTAAACCTGTTTTACTTTATCCTTAAAACACTCTAATATAAACTCTAAAAGACATACATACTGTCAATATCTATATGTTGCTTTTCTCTTATTCGTGTATTTTTTATCAGTTTGATTATTACGTCTTCACACAAAATGTTATGAGGCCCAAGTGGCCGGTTGTCTACGCAACTAAACAACAAAACAATTACCACATATCAGCCTGGTAACACTGAGATTTTGAGTTCAAATTCCAACAATGCAGGTGGTTTAACTCAAATCCTAATTCACTAAGATTTTAATTTTCCTACCGATTGTCGGTACTGTTCTCCGGGTCAAACGAGTTCCGTTACCATTTCAAAAAGTAAAATCACAAAAAAACTGAACTCAGAGGAGAATCAAATCGGAAAGTCCCTAATCACATGGCAAAATCAAATGACAAAACACTTAAAAAACGAATGGACAACAGCTGTCATATTCCTAACTTGGTGAAGGCATTTTCAAACGTAGAAAATGGTGGATAAAACCTGGTTTTATAGCACTTAACCTCTCACTCTGTACGACAGTCTATTCAAATTCCGTTACATTTACAATGATAAATTGACCGCCATGGAATTGAACAATTGTGCTGAAGGCGGATTTTCACATAAATTAATCAAAAATCATCAACGAATCCGTCGGTTGTAAAATTAAGGATAGTGAAATCTAAGAAATATCCTTTATGGATTTTATTGGTTTTAAGCTAGTTTCTGATTTTGATAAGAGTCATACTTTATGTATACCTATTTGAGAGGTCGCAAACTGTCAATCATATGAGTGTTTCGTTTAATGGAAGTCCTAATAATGTACGACGGTGAAGAAATTGGAAACCCAAATTTCCGTAGAACTGTGGCAATTACGGAATAAATCAGGTTCGGCAACCAGTCGGGTAGACCAACCATGTTTTATAGATATTTTGACAGTCAGAAATTGTTTTACAAAAAATAAATACATATGGATATGGCCCTACACAGATACTGTTTACAAGCAGTGGCATCATTCCAGTGATTATAAATCCAGTTTGTAATTTGGTACGCTAAATGCGTATTTAGTCTACATGCGACTGATTCATTGGTAGTACTCGAATTAAAACAGTTTAAGAACAGGACCGCTAAAGTAAATGCAGTAAAAAATAAGGCATTTAAAAAAAGGTCAAATGCGACTTAGGGATTCTATGCTTGTGGGTAGAAAAATATGTTCACATTAGTCCAGTAAATCTAGCATGAATTTAACCCTAACCGTAGAGTAATGCAACAGAAGATTTTTTAGTTTTAGTCTTTGGCATTATAACCCAAATTTACAAAGAACAAAGTCCCATACGATCAGATTGATAGAAGACTAAAAAATCACGATTTAAAATTCCTATTGATATTTGCATTGAAACAAGCAGAATTCTTTGCAAAAAGGCCGAAATATCAATCAAAATTGATACAAAATTATAACTTTACCGCTTTTATTTCAACAGAATGTATTTATTCTTGATATTTTAGCCGTCTTTATAGTATAACACACAGCTCTTAAATTTTTTTTTTCATTTATTTATCCAGCTACAATCTAAATTTAATAAAAATAAATAGGCATATATCCTTTTTTTGTGCTTTAAATATTCTATAAACAAGATAGATGCTGAACTAATTTAATTCACAGATATCAACAATACCAAATAAGTATAAATGGTCACAAAGCCTTAAATTTGTAGTTTCCTAATTGAAAAATGCACACACAAAAAATGAAAATACCATAACACTTCAGTTTGTACAGTCGCTAGATTATATAAAATAGTCAAGTACGAAATTATAGCCCCATCAAAATTTCATATTTAACATATTTTTTTTTTTTAAATCAACCAAAAACTGACGAAATATAGACCTTTTTTTGCAGAGTTATCGCCCCTTCAAATGTTAATTGCCATAAGAAATTAAAAACTGCTGATTTTAAGTTTCCCTCCAGTTTGATTTAATGTGACTTTTTCTGTGTATATTTAGGGCTAAAAAATATAGCTTAGATTTAAAACAGTTTTTGTTGCAATTAGTTTGAGGTTAAAACTTAGTTTGACTGGACTACATACATGTAGATGCGTCATCAATATTATTTAATTGGAAACTTGGTTAAGTCTTTTGACCTAGTTTCATATACACTAATTAAAAGTTTCGCCCTAACAAGTTATAAAAAAAAGGAAAAAAAAAATCATTGTTAAAGTTTTGATTTACAACATTGAATAACATTAGACATGCAAAGTTGTCTTATTGGCAATCATTCCACATCTTTTTTTGTATTTATTTATTTATATAAACCATGTATACATACCACAATTAATTAATTTAGCAGTTAGAAACAATTTGTTTTCATGTGAGATTCCGGGTTGTGTAGATGTAAGTAACAATGTTATTTTTCTGTTAAAAAATGTCGGTACACTTATAGTATCAGAAAACTGTATTATTCTAAAATCTATAATCACTGACATATTATAAATTATGTATTTAAAGTTAGAATCTTTAAAAAAAAAACAGTTTTGCATTACTAAAATATAATCGATAGTGTTTTAAGAATTTACTGTCTCGAATGTCTTGTGGTCGTTTCGATTGAAGGAGGTCGTCGGTTATCAAACCAAATACTTCAAAATTGGTGTTTGCTACTTCTCTACTTGGCAAGAGGCATTCAGAAGTAAGGGCTAGGACTGGTAGACTCCGTTTCAGAAAAATATGTCCATATAAGGTGACATGTCTTCCTGCGATCTCTTGCAAACTAGTAGTTTAAAAATATGGCTCATTTCGATTGGCTTGATTCATGTATCGAACATGAATTTGTCACTTGACGTTAAACAGCATTTCAACCTCAAAGCAACTTAGAATTACCTTGTATCTTCGTGTGCGATAATTTTCCATCTCGAGTGATTTATATGTTTGTCAGTCATATAAAGGGATAATTTGATGAGATCATAAATACAAACTTCACATTTCAAGCTTGGTCTATTCGTTGGGAATAAAGCCTATTTTTTTCTAAACCATTGCAAGTCTTTATTTTATATTTATATCAATATTATAACTTTTTGTTAGACTCCTTTTTGCAAATCAATCGATATCTAATACAATTAAGGTACTGTTTTGTATTCATTATCATAATGTATTCAAAAGAAGGGCCACACAGACACACACATCTGTTTATAATTCAATTTGAAAATTGAAATTTATAAGTAGAGTTTGTTGTTAATTTAAAAAGGATCATATTCGAGGAAGTATTTAATCTAGAATTTGAGATTCGTTATGCCAAAGATTAAACAAACAAAAATCCTAAGTCAGGAATCTGATGTACAGTAGTTGTCGTTTGTTTATGTAATTTATACATGTTTCTCGTTTCTCCTCTTTATATAGATTGGACCGTTGATTTTTTTCGTTTGACTGATTTTTCAGTACTAATTTGTGGGGCCCTTTGTAGCCTGCTGTTCGGTGTGAGCCAATGCTCCGTGTGGAAGGCCGTACCTTGACCTATAATGACTTTTATAAATTGTTATTTGGATGGAGAGTTGTCTCATTGGCACTCATACCACATCGTCCTATATCTAAAAAAGTGCAATTTCTAAAATATTTGTAACCAGTGCCAATACCTCAAGTATTGAACAATTTCCACAACCGTTTTTGTACAACAGTTAGAAAAGCTCAAATAACAAACGTGTAAAAACACTAAATTCAAATCGAGCCAAGAACTGTAAAATTTGTAATGAACTTACATCTGATACGTAAGGAACCAATTATCATCATATTATCTTGAGAGACAAAGAATATATATAAAAAAATATATGCATTGTAAATTGTCTACGCAAATATGTGTTCCATAGCTTGTATCTGTATCCCAAGATTACTCTTTATTTTCGTTTTATTTCTTTTAAGTTTATTTACGATTATTTTTTGAAGAGGGCGTATTTTATGATCAGTGGTGATTACAAGTCTCTATTTGAAAATATTCACATCGACATATTTTCCATATTGGATATTTTACCTTATGTACAAATGTATCTACCGAAACTGTTACATTGGTTGATTAACATAATTATCCATATTGGGATCATTTCCTTTACAGGAGCAATACAATGTTAGTAAAGGCAGCAATTAGTGTATTTATTGTTTCCATCTTTCTCGTAGTAGGTAAGTAATGTTCCAAATTTCATTTTTGCAGTTTATATGATTTTCTTCCTATTAAAAAAATCACCCTATGTTTTTGTATCTAAATTGCATGAAAGCTATGAGTGCATTTACAATTCGTTAAGTATTCTTTCATAAACACCATTTGTTGTACGTATTTTATGTTAAATTGGTACATCGCATACAGTACAGGGAGATGACTCCGTTTTAATCAACTATAACGTTTAAATGTCATTCTATTGTTAAGAAAATATTAGAGTTCTTATGTTAACATGTTATTGTTTGTCAAACTGTTAAATATCTAATGAAATTTTGGAGATAAAGATTGTTTTTAAATAGATTACTTTTTGTAAACTTTTTATGAAAAATAACAAGCCTAAACTATTTTAGTGAAGATGTTCTGTACCACCCTAACACCTATGACAGAAAAACAGAACATGACGTTAATCTTAAGAATGACATTATAATTTATTTTATTTTCAAGGACACTCAGAGTGTCAAAAAGATGTTGATCACATCATTACAGCATTTCACATTAACATTGAAAAAAACCCAGCAAAACTCAAATCAATTCGACCTTAAGTCTTTAAATAAAACTTACTTATCTACGCGTTTAATAGTTGACTTGACTGCTTTTTTTTTTAACTTTTCTCCAATTTGAATAAACCAGTTGATTTTTGTTAAGATAATACAATATAGATTACGTTCTTTTGGTAGTTAGTTTAATTCGGTGTGAATATTAATGACAAAATTTACATGTGTGTTCAGGACGATATACACTGAATAGGATATAATACAATATAATTGTATCCTGATTATCTGTAAACAAAACTGTATATCTACTCAAAAGAAAAGCATGCTGAAAATTTCAAGTAATTCAATTAAAATTGTTGAGAAAATAATCACTTTTCAGCGTTAAAAATGTCCTTACAAATTTTTCAACAAAGCAATCCCCCTCTTTTTTATAAACTAAGTTGGTAAAATTACTTACAAAGTGGCATGTATTTTTCATACACCGTTATCAGATGGTGACAATTCGTTTGTGTTTTACTTTATGCAGTTATAGTAATATTTTAATTGTGTATGGGTAATAAGGTTTACATCTAGATTAATTCGTGAGTTTTATTTCAATTTTAAATTAGACTGAATGCATTAGAAATCAATATCCTACTGTAATGTGGTCGGTAGAATAGAATGCTAAACTTTGCAAATTATTATTATATTTTTTTTTACGGTATATAAGTCAGATAATGCAAATTGTAAAGTGTTCTAGTCGGAAACACACGTTTGGATTGTTAGGATTGGCCATAGAAATACCATCCTACGATGAGTCTTTTGTTTGATAAATCCTTAAACCCCTCGGTGTGTTTAACGACAAGTTAAACCTTAAAATTTGCATTATCTGTAACGTTATGTTGTAAATAAAGTCTGAAATATACATAGTTTTGGAACCTTTGATGCTGAATAATGGTTATTGCTCATAGTTGTTAGATATTTATGACCTTAAATGCTTTTTTATATTATTTGGTTTGTGGTAGACATTTGGTTTTATTTGAAATCATGACAATCTTATTTCTTTAATCATTGTTAATCAAAACCATGTAAAATTATTGATCCGATAAAAAAAAAAACAATTTAAACTTTATTAAGGTTTTTGCATATTGCCATTCCACTACTAGCATTTTTCTTATCGAAAATTCGAAAATGACATTCTTCTTTACCTTTGAGCACAAAGTTTTTTTAATCCGAATAGAACATGGGCTGAACGTGCTTGACCCACAATTTAAGTTTAAACGTCAGATGAATTTTGAACAACGCCAGAGATCAAAATGGACATTTTTTGTTGGTGTTGCTCGTTAGCAAATTAAATAAAAACATTTTAAAAGTACGTTTGAATGTTTCTGTTCTTTTTTATTGATAAACTGTTGATTTTCTATAACGTTTTTTGTTCATCAAATTAAGAGGTTGACATGTCGGGCGTCTACTATAGGTCCGCTTCGAGGTGAAAAAGTTCAAAACATTCCTATTAGAATCGAAATGATTATATCATGCAATGCTTAATGCTAATCTTAACATGGGTAGGCATTGTATTTGTAAACATTTAAAACCTCGCTAACATTAAGTATTAAGATGTTAACAAACATAATATTTAAATGTGCATAGAGTATGGCATGACAGCATAATTTCTTAATTAAAAAATACTAAAGTTTATTTTTTTTTATACTCACAACCTACACTATATTGATATTTAGCTAAAAATCCTTCTTAGAATTAAAAATCTAAACTAGAAAATGTTTAAAAGAGACAACAATATGACCTCAGAGCAGAACAAATATCAAGGCCACCGATTGATCTTTAACACAGCGAGAACTGTTGCGCTCTTTGGCCAGTTTCGGATGACTTTTAAAGAAATAAACAATAAGGTATTATAATTAAGCGAAATGAAAGCTATACTTAAATTCGAAATATATATATATACATATACAATAAAAGGAGCCCTTTTTGGCCCGAAAATATAGCAGTTTTACAAAATTGATAAAATGTAAACTTTTAGTTATTTATTTAACAGTGGAGTGCTTTTGCTACATAAATATGGGCTATTTTTGACTATAAAATCAACATATATCAGGTACTGGCACATTAAAGTCATGCTAAATTACTGCATTCTTTACAATTGTAACATTTTGGTTAAATTTTAGACGGTTTTCGTGTAAAACGAAAGTGGTCGCATTCGTGTTCATCCATAATATTGAAATGGAAGTTGTATTTTATGATAATACATAACATATGTAAAGGTTGAAGATGAACACGGATGCGGCCACTTTCATTTTTGACAAAAAACATCCGAAAAGTGACATTTCTCGGCAAATTTGGTTAATTTTTCATATTTGAGCTTTAGTCGGATCGTTTTTAATGACTAAATCAGTTCAAATCTTTCACATAAACTAATTGATTCATATGAAATAGACACTGAAGTGTTTAAAAAGTGGTCAAAATCCTTTGTCAGATGAAGCTGAAATTTGAGGCCAAAATCGGCCCTTAACGGACCTACTCCTTTAAAAAATAACATACTCCACGACTATCCAAGGAAAACATTGTTAAATTTATTGAATGTATGTAAATATTTATACTTCGATAATTATATTAATCGTTATACTGACGTAAGGTAATCTGGTGTGTTGAAATTTAAGATAAGGATCCCTGGAAGAGTAAAAGGACGCAAATTCGATTATATGCAATAACTACTATAATTCTATTACGTCCGACGTGTATATACATGCTGTTATGATGTTTTTATAAATCCATGCTTACTGTTTCTGTTTTCAGTAAATTCATTGTGTAGTCACCCATGTTCTCGAGTCAACAGAGGAACTTTTGTGGATGCAACAAACACATACACATTTTCATGTTACAATACATCAATTTTATCTGTCAATAATGGAGAAGAATTAAGAGAATGTTACGCAAGACTTGGGGCCTTTTTTGTAGTTAGGTACGACGACTTTAATATGAATAATATTAGCTTCGCTCATTGTTAAAGACTGCAAAGTCACATATAGCTGTACACTTCTTTGTCATTTGGCCTCTTATAAGAGTTGTCTTGTTGACAATTACACCACATCTTCTTTTTTATATTTAGTGTAATCCTTCTTAAGTTCGGAACATGGTAATATTCTTATTATGTATTTTGCATGCATCAGTACAAGCAAGTACGTATTTATTCGATTACAAAAAGAATAAACTTTATATTTGAGCACAGAAGTATTATTTTTACTTAATGTTAACTCGTATAGATGCATTTAACACATTATGTACGTATCAAAATTACATTCAAATTGAAAATTACGATTTATGAATTTGTTATGTTCGAAACGATTTTTCTTATATATTATTGCATGCGATCATGTTATTTTTTACTATGAATATTTTATTTTTCAGGAATGGCAATAGATATAGATGCGTCAAACACACCCTCTATGACCGTACTGCCAGAATAGTATTTGTTTATGTTACACCTTACAGTAAGTTAACGAAATAATTAGATACAACCACAGATGTTAAAATCTCATTAATCAATACAGGAGATCCAAATCAAGGACAAAAACAAAACCTGCGAAAATCGAATTAAAACATCCAAGACCGGTTCGTCAAGAGGATAAACAATGCATGTTATGCAATAATCTTTCTCCTACAGAATCCGTACTCAAATGTCTCAGTCAAAGGAGTATGTTCAGTAAGACCCCTTTTTGGCCCCAAAATATAGCAGCTTTACAAAATTGTTAAAACGTAATATTTTAGCTATTTAATGGAAAGTAGAATGCTTCTGCTTTATAAATATGGCTGTTTTTGTCAATACAATGCACAAATATCGGGTACCATCATCATAAAGTCATGCTAAATTACTGAAATCTTTACAGTTTTAGCATTTAAGCTAAATTTTAGACAGTTTCCTTCTTAAATCAAAGTGGCCGCATTCGTGTTTATTCATAATATTGAAATCTAAGTTGTATTTGATGATTATACATAACATATATAAAGGTTGAGGATGAATACGGATGCGGTTACTTTCATTTTTGACAAAAAACATGTGAAAAGTGACGTTTTTGTTGGCATATCAGATAGATTTTTCATAATTAAGCTTGAATCGGAGCGTTTTTAATGATTGAATCAGTCAAAATCTTTCACATACATGAATACAATCAATTGGAATAGACACTTAAGTGTTTAAAAAATGTCAAAAATCTTTCTTTAGATGAACCTGCAATTTGAGGGCAAATTTGGTCCTTACCGGACTTACTCCTTTCTTAATTTAAATTTAGCAACTACTGAAGGTTCGTTATCTGCTTATGATAAAGTTAAGCATTTTGCCTCTTTACTGAACATAACATCTCTTGTCGAGAGTTGTCCCGTTGGCAATCATACCACATATTCTTTTTTATATAGCAACGGCATTAGCAGAATATAATTTGTGTAATGTAATTTATTTGAATAATAAGATTTAGTTTTACATTAATATCACCAATGAAATATGGTTTATCAACCTTCTCAAATTTCCTTTCAGGAACGTTTAACACAGAACCATCAATTTGTGATGTGTGTTCAGGAACATTTACAATAGCATTATTTGTCGGTATGTATATATGTTTGTTTTTGTCAATAACCACTGTCGAGAATTGGTCTGAAAGTAATAGTATGGACTAAAACACACACGGAATGTATTTTAAATCAAATGTGAATAAATATAAGACAATAAATTGTATGACAACGCAGACACACGTGAGATTCTAAAATAGAATCACAATTATAAAATAAAAATACCAGTGTATACCAGTGCAAGCATGTCAAGCTTTTTATTAATGTAGAATGACATATGATAAACAACAGTTAGTTAAGGTTTTGCAAGCCTCGAAATCAAAATAGTAATTCATAGGTTTAACATTTTACAAGATTTTAAAAGATTACTTGTTATAAAATGTCTTATCATTACAAAAATGTACTTCTTACAAGCGTTCACATGTTTTCCAAATTTCAGCATCAAACTAGAACATTACAATTTATCTAGGGATTTTTACTAAAGTTTAGTAAGTACAGTATAACATGATATGCTCAACACAATAATTTACTTTAAAACCAAATATATCATAATTGCTTCAGCCTTCCTTCATGTTTGGGTCATAATTGTATTACAAGTAGACGAAACGCAAACATTGCATACAAAAGCACGAAAAGATAAAAAATAAATTGAAGTGCGTATTTGGCAACACTTTTAGGAATTGTGGATCTCAATGCTCTTCAACTTTGTACTTCATTTGGCTTTTTTTTTTAAAACTTTTTTGGATTCGAGCGTCACTGATGAGTCTTTTGTAGACTAAACGCGCGTCTGGCGTATATATAAAATTTAGTCCTGGTATCTTTGATGGGTTTATTTACCTACATTGACCTTACTACATTTTCAATTATTGTTATTATATGTATTGGGTAATAATATTCATTTAATCAGGTGAAAGCTTATTTCTTGGTAACTAATGCATGCTGTATTTTAGGAATCTTTAGAAACGACCGGTTAAGATGTTCCTGTATTGATATAAATTTGGTGATTTCTAATCAAATCAAAATTGCGCTTTTTCAAAAATTGAATGGATTAAGCTTAGTTAAGAGTAAGAATTTTAACCCAAATAATTGAAATAAAGTGTAAATTAGCAACAATAACGAACTCTCATGAAAATTGAAACAAAAAGTCCTCTATGAAATTGCAGAATTGATAGCTTAAACAAATCAAACGAACGGAAAACAACTATCCATATTTCTGACTAGATTCAGACATTTCCTTAAGTTGAACATTTTTTTGCTAGCTGATCCTCTTACCTGTATGACAGTCGAATATTATTCAGTTTTATTGATAACAAAATTCTACAAATGGTTTTTAAATTGTCATTTATTATGACCTTTGTAACACATCCTTTCTTTTTTTTCATTTAAAAGCTCAAGGAGAAAATTGTAAGTATATCATTTTGTTTTAAGTTTTATATTGTGACAAGAAATAATTTGAAAATATCATGTCGTTATCAAAAGGAATCCCCTATTCCCTTCAATCAGAAAATGCTCTTTTGGCATTCCTGATGTATCTTCATTAGAAACACTAAATGTTTAATTAGCGGTGCTATGGTGATTGTTATCATCCTACAATACGAGACCAATAATAAGCTGTGGCGCTTTCTAACAGACAGATTTTCTTAATATTGTAGTACTTTCGCTTCTTACAAAATTTACAATCGATGCCAAAAACTTCTTTTCCAGGATAAAATTTTTTGTCCTATTTCAAGGATATATCTTATACATGTACACACTGAGGAATAATTTACTAAAAATAATAGATGATCATGTTGAAAATGACATACCTTAATGAATTATAAATTCATCTTGACGTTTTCGGTTCGTTGTACTCACTAATAAATGAAATAAGAGTGTTAAACTGTACTTATAAATTGTGTTGGTCTACCATCGCATATGCCATATGCATATAATAATATTATTAGCTGGACGAAATTCATGCATGTTATCTTTCTTCATATTTTGAATACTGCCCGCAGTTCCCAAAACAAACGTCGTACTTAGTAGATATTGGTTAAATTTTGACTTCGACTCATTATCAACATACATATATTTCAAAAAAAAATGCAAGAATGAAATACCTACTGTTCCAAATTGATTAACCCTAAACTATTATAATTCACAAATCAACAACATTATAAATATTTTCAAAGCAATAGTTACAACTGAAATTAGAGCTACAATTAGTAAATGTGTTGACAGAATACAACAGGATTAAAATATCATCATCTATTTTTGAATCTGACTGTATCAAAATAAACATGTATCAAAGCATAAAAGATCGGCATGGACTTCAATCGAATATGTCTGAGTTTTTTATATCATTATTTCTTCAAAACATTGAAACATACGATGATATTCTATGATTAATCTTTAAATATGTCACGACACACATGTTATCAACGAATCGATCAGAGACGCTTAAGGTTACCAACTTGTTTGACAGGAATCATCGCAATGATTGGCAGAATAAACAGGAAACCTCAAATCACATAGTATAAGACGTTAATTCGACGTTTCAGAATCTAATGCATCCTGGTTAATATTTTCAAAAGCGTACCCCAAAGCGTTTTGATTGGTTTAAAACGTTATAAACAATGGAAATTCAACTAATGACGTAACGTTATTTTCACTTTGGGGTACGAACTATGAAAATACCCATGATGCTTTAGATTCTCAAACGGCCAATTCATCCACGCTTTCTGTTGTAGATTTGAGTTGCTCAGTCGTTTTTTGTTTGTGTTTTGTGTACTGCTGTTTGTCTATTGTACTTATTTTTTGTTGTTATTTTTGTGCATGTCGTTGGCTGTTTATTTACGGCTTTTGAGTTTAGATGTCATTTTGCTATCTTTCTCGCATTTCTTTCTTGGTTAATAATATACATAAACATATAGGACCAAAGATAGAATTCTGAGACAAAAATGCATGTTCGTTATGATCAATTACTAACTTAACGATATATATATTGCAATGTATGTTTAATAAAAGAGATGACTTTTCATTTTACAGATCAGAAGGCACAAAAACGTAAGCAAAATTAGAAGGATAAAATGTATCTACGTTCTTTGACATAATTATACTATATATTAACTGTCTGATAATACAAAACAAAACAAAAAAGAATGATATATATTTTCACTGAAATTTTACAATTTTAAAATAATTATGAACATATATCTTTTTAGTTTATTCTTTTAATATAAAAATAGGGATGTGGTAGGAAAACTAATGAAACAACTATCTATCATAGTCGAAATAAGAAAATCTCATTTTTAAATTGTCATCATATTGGTTTTTTTCAAAAATGTAATTTTAATGTAGTCAGCAGCATATTGTATGAGGTAAAGCAAGTTGATATACATGTATTATACATTACCCATTTGATACAATTCATTGGTTAAACAACTTCTCATTAATACAGATCTTGTAATGACAAACAGGTTTATACAGATTTTTACTGGTCTTAATACAGGAGCTTTCACTTAGGTTGTCGGTTCAAAAAGTCTTTCGAAAATGGATATGTCAATTGAGCGAGAAAAAAGATTTCAACAACTTTATGTAAAGTTGTCATTTGTCGTTTGCCTAATGTTTTTCTGTAAGTTTTAACAATTTAGGACCGTAGAAATTAAGGGTGAATATCAAACCGTCAACCATGAGAGATCAATCGTCTGAGGGAGCAATCTGAAAAAACATTTAGGGTAGTCATTCTTGAATATGCACCGACTCGGAGGGACCTCATTTGTTTTAAAAAATAATACCAAACAGCAGAATGACTTTAAGCAAACCAATGAAATCAATGTCATAAGTTTTACTGTATAGTATAGCAAATTGTAAAAAAAGTCAACTTTACATAGGGAACTACTTAAAATGCTATAATTTTTATCAAAGTAAGACTTTTTCGTGAAAGTATAGATGATTCTGTAAAGAACATTTTCTGATTTCTGAAAGCTATTCTCAGAAACAATGAATTTCTATTATTTGTGTCGTCGTTACTCTGTATACATCTAATTTCGTCCACAAATGTTATCTTGAAGTTGTCAGTTGCAAATACTATTAGCATTTACATAAAATTGAGAATGAAAATTGGGAATGTGTCAAAGAGACAACAACCCGACCAAATAAAAAAACAACAGCAGAAGGTCACCAACAGGTCTTCAATGTAGCGAGAAATTCCCGCATCCGGAGGCGTCCTTCAGCTGGCCCCTAAACAAATATATACTAGTTCAGTGATAATGAACGCCATACTAATTTCAAAATTGTACACAAGAAACTAAAATTAAAATAATACAAGACTAACAAAGGCCAGAGGCTCCTGACTTGGGACAGGCGCCAAATTGCGGCGGGGTTAAACATGTTTGTAGTTTAAATACTTATATTTTTATATTTCGTAATTTAAGTTTGTTAGTTTCTAAATATTATTAAATTCCCCATTGGAGACAAAACAAATGATAAACGTGTAATACGTGTAAGGCGTTATACATAAGGATATCGGAAACAGGTACGAAACGGGACAATAAATAGATATTAAAAACAAAAAATAGAGACAGTATTTTTTACCGATGAACCTTCGAAAACGTCAAACCAAACTACAAGGCATGTGATACTAGATTTGTAGGATTTGAAGAATTTTAGTTAATATGTACGTTTTAAACTTTTTAACACTCACTAAACAAAAATAGACATTTCTGGTATGATCATGGCAAACGTCTAGAAATGATAATTATGTAGTATGTCCTTATAATAATATAGCCAGGACGGAGCTGATTTTTTTACTTATGATACAATATCATTATATTTTGAAATATATGACGACGAATGGGCCGTCATGATAATATCATAAACAGATAATCCTATCTTTAGATCATCAATTTCCTTTTTTTACACTTATAACCGGTGTAAAGTTTGGGTTTACTGATCACATTTTTATAATTATGAGACCTTGAAAGTATATTCAATATTAATAAAGTCTGAAAATATGGAATACAGACTACAAATACAATGTTACAAGTGAAATGTCCTGACAGTGTTGAAATGAATCTATGGTCAGGTTGTTGTCGCTTTGACACATTCCCCATTTCCATTCTCAATTTTATTTAAAAATTTCAGTTGTTTTCAAATAGTAACAGAAATTCATTGTTAACGTTTTTCTTTTTCCTTTTCTTTTTTCTTAAAAAACAGGCACTCCACCAGGTTAGTAAATTTGACTTATCTGCATGTGACAGTTTTATAAATATAGTGACTTTGAGTAGAACATCAATCAGGCAGTTACTTTACAGTACAGAAAACCAAAAGACATCTATAGTTTAAATAAGAATTGCTTATCTTATTGTCCTATCTGAAATGTTTAGTGATATCGCTACATATAGGATAATGTAAACTTAGCATAGTCAATTAATGGGGTTGCAGTACGTAATACCCTAATTTAACATTATGAATAGTAGTCAATTCTTCTCGTGCATTGTCGTGTGTAGAGTAAATGTGTGTATGATGTACTAGAAGAGGGGCGAAAGATAGCAGAGCGAGTGTCAAACTCATAGATCGAAATCAATTGACAATGCCATGGCTGATAAAGAAAAGAAAAACAGACAACAAATAATACACAAGACACCATATAAAAAACTAAAAACTTAGCAACACGAACCACTTTATAAGAATATCATATTTGATATGATATTCGTGATTTTTGATTTAACGGCATATTTATCTGGTATGTTTGCCAATGAAACAAGTACCAAAGTACGTTGATGTTACTAGTTCTCTCTCAGTACATCCTTCAAAATCAATGTTCTGAAGGACTGAAAAAACTGCATCATGTCTGAGATAAAATGATAAAATGTTATAGAATATTCTGTTTATTTTGTGCATATGGATAATGATCCTAAATATTTGTCGTTTTGCCTACGGATATTAATTCTATCGAACATTTATGATACAAGTAATCACATGATCCTTTTACCTAACTATTTCACATATGAAATGTCATTGTAGCTTTGGGATGTAACCGACCGCCTCTTTGTCCAATAATCGACTACGCCAATGACAGACCATGTACCGGTTGTGAGCCACAGGAGGATGATGGACTATGTTGTTCGACATGTAATACATGTAGATAGTGATGAAATTAAAGACACAACACCTTCATTCTTTTCTTATAGATCTCTATTGTATATATATATGTCCCTAACAATGTCATTTTCCGAAGAAGTTGCCTTTTATGTAATTCTTTCTTTAATCGAAGGTTTTTTTTACTTTAAATAATGAATTTACAAAGGGTTTGGGGTAGGAAGTAAATAAGCTCACCATAGATTCAATGATTTAGAATATGCACGCTAGAAGCGCGTTTCGTTTACAATGTCTCATCAGTGACACTTGAATCAAATACGTTATGAGGCCAACTAGAGCCTTAAGGACCCAAAATTCAGACATATGTAGCAGAGGTTATATATTCTTGTAAATGGAATATAAAAAAAAGGTTTCATAGTAAGTTGAATTATAACTTGTACATTACCAATGAAATGCATATCAACACGGAGGTTTTGACTACAAGGTTGTTGATGCACAAGGAGAGGAATTTTCCAACAGTAGTGGTTTAAAGATTATAGGTTTTACAATCTGTTCGACAGATGTACGTCCCGTCTGCAAAAGACGTAATTTGTGAACTAACAATCAAGTAGATTCAAATACCAAAGCAGAGTTCGAATGTCAACGATATATTTATCCTTATACCGAAATGTTTAGGTTTCAAAATCAAAAGTACATAATTTTTTTTGAGCAGCTTTTTTCAATAACCACTATAATAACTGCATCTCTGCTGAAGATACCCATGACACCATCAGAGAAGAGACATAAGGTAGTAGTTGTGTCGTTGTGAATAACTTTTTCATAGATTCCAGAACTATAATGATGTACGCCAGACCAGCTTTTGGTCTAGAAAAGACTCATTAATGACTTCTAAACCAAAATGTTAAAACGACAAAATGGAGTATAAATGTGATTAGATGTGAGGACCAAAAAAATTCTGAAAGGTTTATTAAACAATAGCTAATGTTATTTATTTGACCTCCTATACATTTCTAGGAAAATGATTGGTTAAAAGCGTCCGCGTGGAGACCGTGTATATTCCATATTAAGTTGGTAAGGTGGCGGGGCTTACTTCAATACACATTTAGTAGTGGAGTTACGACTTGGGCACTATTTCATAATTTGAATTTGAAAGTTCTGATTAATATTGTTAAATCAAGGATGATATTAAATTATTATTGTTGACATTTGTTTTTTTTTTGTGCAGACCAATGCAAGTAGGGTCTTAAAATTGAAACTTTACACACTTTAATATCAAAATATGTTATGATTGAACATGAGACCAACCTAGTCTTAATTCAACAAATAAAGATATTCGGTAAGATAAATTAGTTACATAGTTTGATAGTGACCTGATATGATATATACGGAATCTCATTTGGGGTGAGAGCGAAGCTGACCCCATATATATCGCATTAGGTTACTAACACACTATATAACTTATAATATTCTTGTGGCAGAAAACCCTTTTTTTTTTTAAATAGATAATTTCATTAACAGTCAATTTACAATCTTGAAAATTATGGTATTTCATGCATGTCAACAAAGAAGTGCTTACTACTGAGTTGATAATAACACATGCATAACCTCGCAGAGGAAACCTTCACCTTTTCTTAAAGTCCTTTTTTTTAATGTATAAAAGGTCAATGATGACGGTTATTGAAAATATGCCTCCAACGAAATTGATATAAGGAGATGTGTTATAAATGCCCACGAGACAACTCTCCATCCGAATCACAATTTGTAAAAGTTAACCATCAGAGGTCGAAGTAGGGCCTTCAGCACAGAGCCTTGGCTCAAAACGAACAGCAAAAATGGCTTGCGTATAACAATTCAGACAAAAAAAACAATGGTGTAATCTATAAACTACATCAACAAACGACAACCATTGAACAACGTGTTCTGATTAGCACAGAAATACTTGCTTATTCTTTCAAACCATGCAATATCATTCCGCGTAAGCTCATCTTACTCAGAAGGCCAAGTGACTTTTCATCGTTACTTGGCATTGATAGTCAATATTTTTTTGTTTTTTCGTCGTAAACTTAAGAAATAACAACTCATCTCAATATACTTATCCAAATTTACCTTATTTGGTCAAAATCATCATTGGACTATTTAGGTTTAAAACAAAGTATACAATAACTCCGCGTGCTGATTATTTTGCAAATATTGCTAAACATAAGGAAATGATACATTTCATGTTGATATATGTATATTATTTTATACTATGAATCGTTTTAAATAGAGAAAATCTGACAGTGGGAAATTTATAATGTTAAGATCTACCTTATGTCAATATTTATCAAACAGTCAGACGATTTATTATAGGTCTGGAGTAATAGGTCTAAAGTGACGAACAAATATTATGCCTATTAAGTAGCACAAATGATCAATCAGACTAGATATAAAAGCGGTCAATATACTATTGACCGAATTCGTCAGTCCAGTCCTTGCTGGAGTTATTCCTCTTTAATGGTGAGTTTAACGTATGTTTTGCGTTTTCGGCTGTATCTTGAAACTATATTCAAATAGAAAAAAAAACTCGTTAAAAGCTAGACTGATAAGCACAACAACGATCTACAAACAAGTCAAATAATTTGAAATCGAAAGTAGTCAATTCAAAAGAGTTTTTGACCTTAAATGACGATTTGTTACATTTTTGGGTGTTTTAAACAAAACAGAAGGTAGAGACAAACTGTCTACAAAACGAAAATCAACAAAAAGGTACTTTTTAAAATAAAGTATGTTCTAGTTACCAATGTTGGAGAATGTCCATTTATGAAGATGCACGTATACCTCGATTAACGACACTGGTTCTTTAAAGTTGTCTGTAGTGTGCGTGTTTGGTGCTCAACAATTTCCTTTTTATTTATATTTGTTTTAATCCCTGTTTGAAAAAAATGTGTTTTTTCTCTAGCTCTTCAAAAAGAAATCTATCAACTTTTCGGTAGCAAAATTGAAGTCGTCTTCTTTTAACGTGCTCCGTTTGCATAAATAGGTTAGAAGAGAGGCTAACAGGAAAATAATTTGCTTCAAACGATAAAAATGTGTTCCTATAATACAGCCACAATTTCGTTAATCAATACCGGCGACATAATAGTGGGAGATATTATGGACATAATTGTGCAAAACGTGATACAAGCATGAAATTTGGTATAGGGGTGGATTAAATGATATTAAAAAAAAATCCGCTGCTGGTCATAAAATAAATCATTTTTTCAAGATGGCCACCGCTCATTTTGCAAATGGTGTCATATCCAATTGGTAACATTTCTTAAATCTTTGGAAAGCTGTGTAATATGTATAATCCAATGTCAGTTTTGATAAAACTTAAATTACAGTTCCTAAAGTACGAAAAAACAATACCTGCATGAATAAAAAAGTGACTTCCGGTCCCAAAATGGCGGCAAAACGTTGACAATGTCAATTTTATCATTTCTGTCAAGTTAACAAGAGATATTCCTGACTTTGTTAAGTTCAAATGCATATATAGTTTGTTTAGAAAGACTGGTTGCTTATCTTATAATTATCTGACAGTTACCAATACACAAACATGTACACGGAAGGTCAAAACGGTAGCATTTACAGTTACAAACACAGCTAAATTTCTTGCATCCGCATTTCAAAAAATCATTACATGAGAATCAGCGGCAACCAACAAAGTCCATTTTGGTTTTCAATTGTCTTTTTGTGTTCATGACTTGGTATATGAACCTGTCGAATGCATAAACCCGGACGAGCCAAACATGTCCAACTTGATATGCTTCTCTTTTGGTGTGCCCCAGAAAATTAAAATCGTTTGCAAGGAAGCAGCAGCCTTATGATACTATTCCGCCTACCACAGTTAATGATAATGATTCTGTGTTAGGCGGAATAGCATCATAAGGCCGCTGCTTCCTAGCAAACGATTTTAATCGTGCCTCTTTAACAGCAACGGTGATGTTTCCGTGCATGATGCAAACAAATATTTCTATGATGTCATGTCTGTGTCTTCATACAAAATCGGGAAAAAACGACCGTTACATCTGAGAATACTTCCCATGTCTGCCAAACTTACCTCTTCACTTTTCGATGAAGTGCCGACACAGTGTCACACCCACTTAATGCATGGAAGAAGGAAAAGCTGCTACACCAGGACCAAACGCATTTGAAATGACGTGTACAGGAAGCCATCGCAAGTCTTTATTCCTTAAAAAAACCTATCTACAATTTGTCCACACCTAATCTTGCGAGTACTGCAATTACTAATACTACTACATCTACATGATCTATGTCAGTACTACTTGAAATTACTTTTTACAACCATTTTCAGCTGCATGCTTATCATGGACAATCATTCGTGTATCTGCTTTTTTATGGTAACAAGGGGATAACTGAGAGGTATCCGTATTGAAATTTTAAAGAATATTTTCACATTGAGTAGCATAACCATTTTCATTAGTCTCTAATGAAGCAATTCTATCGGCAAGAAACTTGAAGAATTCCGTTTTGTTGCCATCTACACAAAGAAAACTACTCCAAACCTTTGGCGTTCTACCAGAACCAAAAACTTTCCGTCTAGCACCAGTACTTTGCCTTTTGTTTTCGTCCCAGCTATATAATTAATTTAGTAAACATCAAATCGATATTTACCCTTGGATACTTATTGAAGAAAGATTTTATGTAAGGCAGTATGATATCATTTGCATAATCATATAATATGTTTGCCCCAAGTGGTGACAATAAATTATATATGATGAGTTTATTTGAGTATTGCTGCCACATCAACGATAAATGTGTCTGAATTTTGATCAGTTGATGGCAAATCGCAGAATGTTTCAATATACCCATTTGCTGAGATTTAATACCTCATCCTGACACAACGACGGAGGGGCAGTTTGGTCTTCATGGCTGAAGAAGAAATGAAAAGTCTAGAAAAGAGATCCCAATCAGTGTTCAGTTTCTCTAGCTTTGTTTTTTGACAAGACATTTCCAGTTTCATTTTACGGCTTTTATATGGAAACGTTCCCCTCGTTTCATATTTGCTTCAAAAGATAGTACTGTTTGGACCCAATATCTTGTAGTTCATATACATATCTTACCGACTTCTGAATCAACAATTTCCTTTAAAGAGTACATTTTGTACAGATCTGACGACTCTTCTAGAAATGGATTTCCAAACTCGTTCATCACTTTAGAAAGCCTTTAAAGTTTTTCGAAGAATTCCGTTTGTGTTTTCGTAGAGTCGTCATGCAGTCGTTCATCTGGTGTAGAATGACTCAAACCACTGAATCTTTCAAATTCATCTACCAGTCTACTGACTTCTGCTCCAGCTACCATTCATCGTCTCGAAAGGATAAACGTATGGTACCAACTTCGCCGTTCACGACTCATTGTTCCGTGTTTGTGCCTGATCATTTGTAATATACGAAATCAACTTGCTGGTCTTACGTACAGTTAAAATTACCATTTACAAATTTCATTGCAACCTGGGGGTGATGTTTGTGAAGGGAATCTATATCTTGCATAATTTACACGATCAAGACCAAGATTGGTATCATGCTTGATATGGACTGTTTGAAAAGTACGATATTTGACTCCGTGATATGATCGTACTACTGAAGGCATATGCAGCTCGTAATTCATAATTGAACGCCAGAAATTAAACTGTGGTCGATATGACTCTCTTTCCTTACACCCGTTGATCACATACTTCAACGTCACAGAGCCGTGACCTATATTTTCTGTGTTTGCGCTTTCATAACGACTGGCATTATCAATTCAAGCAAACAACATGCAGTTATATGATGCGCGTGTCCATTCCTAATTACATTTGAACATACTCGAAAAGCATCTGCCATTCTAGGTGTTGCAATATCGGCTTCAGTGAGGGCACATGTACATCCACTATCGCGCAATTTATCACTCAGAATTTTAAAGCAAGCCACGGACAATCCACCAAACATGACGATAAACTTATGTTCTCTGTACAAATCTTGCCATTCCAACTAAAATTGCTTACCCAATACCAACGGGTTTATCTGCAGCTATAATTGACGTTTGCCCGATATTTAGAAACTTAACCACCTTTTTCACCTTATCCATCGAATGCTTGATCATTGGAACTGAAAGTGTGTGTTTTCAAACAGTGGCGTCAAAGAAGTAACACTTTATATTCTAACAGAAGAGCCTAGATGCTTAGAGAAATTAATAACGACCAAGATATTTTTAAGAATTTCAAATCCTAATCTGTTAGAAGAACTACGATTTCCTTCATTGTGCCCTTGTAGTGCGTGTATAGGTACTTTATTCATAAATAGTTTGCGCATGCGCGAAATTGTTTAACGCATGTGTATCATAACCTTTAAAAACGTCTTCAAACAAATTCATAACATCATCAAAAGCGCTAAGCATGTACTATTTTCACGCATGCGCAAACCCAGTAAATGTCAAATATTCATTTGTAGTATATTCGTCACATGTAAAGAAGGTATCCACCAAACCTGATAATATATTTTACTTAAAGAAGGTCAACGAAAATGTTTCCAGAAAAATAAGTATTTCAATCTTGAAAAAACAGCCATTTTAGAAAAGGTGGTGGCCATCTTGAAAAAAAAAATGTTCTTATGGCCAGCAGTTTTTTCTTAAAATGTACATAATGATGATGCTTCGTGCTAATTTTTATGCTTGTGTCATCATTTGCACAATTCCCTTAATTTTGCTAGCTAATATCCACTAAACCTGTAGATAATATAACACGTCCTGCGTTTCGATTAACAATCATGTTATCTTTGATAACTGTTCATCTTTAGATTGCAACTTAATTTGTCATGCGTTACATGGACTGTTCAACTTTTTGAAAAGTAACTACTTATGTTTTCAAACCAACTTATACTGTCCTCGTATTTTCTGAAGTATGTATTTGTTCTGGGTTTTTTTAATTACTATGTGCAACATTGGGTTTTCCTTCTTTTACTGCTTTTATGTGACAGTTGGAATTTTTTGTAGCTCTCAGCATGCTACTCCGAAAAGCGATTCGGACGCAAGAAATTATTAAACGTGTTGTTTTCATTTTTGTACATCACTGAATAGATACCTCTGCTGGTGAACTCTCTGTCCCCGAGGGTATCATCAGCTCAGTAGTCAGTACTTCGGTACTGACATGATTCAACAAACTTTACTAAAATTGTCCAATTTTGAAATTATTAAGAAACTGGGGTTGCAACTCCCTCAGGAAACGTTGGCTTTAGATGAATTTGGCTATTTATTTTATATATCTTTGACATATAGCTCTTCAACGGTTTCGGTACTTATACATCTTTGGATTTCAAACACTTGGCTTTGACCGTTGCTGATGAAGGTAAATCCAAAAAGCGCTTCGGACGCATACAATTATTCAACGTGTTGTTTTCAATTTTTTACTCGGATCGGATATACGATATATGTGATATACGTCTGTATTGTCTCTCAGTGATATCCTTTAACTTCTACCATTGAAATTTAAAGAATATTCATCATGTTAATTGAAACTTCACTATTAACAAATCTTTAAACAGATTAAAGATTACTGTTAAAAACAATATGGAAGTTATTACAATTTTCTAAAATTATCGTGCATTATCCCAATGATTCTGAGAATAGCATAAAAAGAGATCGATGAAAACATCTGTTTCCAATAATTAAAAACAAATTTGATATCATACAATTTACACTCATATTAACGTCTATCTGCATGCAAAAATCATTCCATATCTCCACATTACCTTTGTTCAGGATGTTTGCTTTTTCTTTATGTTATTTGATGGTTTGTGGCATACATTTGATATACAGTCATGCAGGTATGTGTAATATAATTTTTTGTTAATTTAAGCCGTTTTTATTTTGGTAAAGCTTATGTTTTACTTTGGTAATGTTATGCTGACTTTAATGCGTGTTTAAGTCGTGATTTGAAGTACACACAGGTTTATCCCCACCAAATTGTTGCACATGTCCTCAGTCAGGAACCTGTAGTCTCTGTCATTCCTGTTTTTATTTTTTCTTATTAGGTCTTTCCACTTTTCTGTGGAAAGACCTATTGTTTTTCTTCTGATTATTTTTTTTTTTTTCTTCCGCCTAATTTTGTTCTTGCGATAAACATTTGTTTCGCAATATGTCGCTTAGATATTTTGTATATGATATCGAACAGTTTATGCGCTTTTGAAATTTACCCTGCGTAAACGAATACTTTTCTTTGTAGGAGTTATCTCCCCAAACACTGTTTTCCTTGTTATGGCATCTCCTTCGCAACCGTTAAAGATTATGACAAATTTATTTTACAAAATTGTTCGTTACATCCTCAGTAATTTTTGGCGTATTTGGATCGAAGCGATTCGAAGAAATTTTATAGGAGTTATCAATCTTTTCGGAATAAATTTGTCGGTATGTTTTTTTAACTCATAAACCGTTAACCGTATAACCCTGGAATGTTTTTATTTGAGTCCCCTGATTCCTAACTTAGAAAATTAGGTCAAGGTCAAAGGTCAAGGTCATATTTTAGATTTTCATATGTCTTTGATTTCCCTATAACTCTTGAACGGTTATAGATACAAAAAAATTAAGCAGTGAAAAATGCTTGGTACTTCAAGGGGCAACTTTTTTTACATTATGACTATATTGATTTTACCATCATGTAAGGGACATAACTCCCATCGATGGTTTTTAAAAGGCCATTTTTAGGCAAAACTCTTAAACAAAAGGTCCTTGACCCATAGGGTCTTTTGCAATGACCTTGTGGAACAATGACCTTGACGAAGGTTACAAGGTCAAAGGTCAAGGTCATCAAATTATGTGGTTTTAACACTATTTAAACAGTTTTATGTGTGTTTGAATTTCAACCAACCAACCAACATACCAACCAACCAACCAACCAATCAATCAATCAATCAATCATGATCATGATCAATCAACCAATAATGATCATGATCAATCAATCAATCATGTTTCCGTCTCATGTGTTTCTTATAGGGTTCAACCAACCAACCAACCAACCAACCAATCAATCAATCAATCATGATCATGATCAACCAATCATGTTTCCGTCTCATGTGTTTAATAAAGGGTCCAAGATCTTCTTTGTGTCTTTTTCCGTGTTTCAATTGACCCTATCCAATGTGTTTAACCAACCAACCAACCAACCAACCAACCAACTAATCAATCAATCAATCAATCAATCAATCAATCAATCAACCAATCAATCAATCATGATCATGATCAATCAATCATGTTTCCGTCTCATGTGTTTAATATAGGGTCCAAGATCTTCTTTGTTTCTTTTTCCGTGTTTCAATTGACCCTATCCAACGTGTTTAACCAACCAACCAACCAACCAACTAATCAATTAATCAATCAATCAATCAACCAATCAATCAATCATGATCATGATCAATCAATCATTTTTCCGTCTCATGTGTTTAATATAGGGTCCAAGATCTTCTTTGTTTCTTTTTCCGTGTTTCAATTGACCCTATCCAACGTGTTTAACCAACCAACCAACCAACCAACTAATCAATTAATCAATCAATCAACCAATCAATCAATCATGATCATGATCAATCAATCATGTTTCCGTCTCATGTGTTTAATATAGGGTCCAAGATCTTCTTTGTTTCTTTTTCCGTGTTTCAATTGACCCTATCCAACGTGTTTAACCAACCAACCAACCAACCAACCAACCAACCAACTAACCAACTTATCAATCAATCAATCAATCAATCAATCTGTATGACTGTTTAATCATGACAGTTTATTGAAGGAACAAACTCTCAATTATTCAAGAAAAATTGAAATTTAATATTGTTCTTACGTCACTTCTGAAAACAAATCCACATGTTCTCGGAAACTACAAGTACAATCGACCTCAAAATTTGCAGTCAGCAGGGCATACATGTACTAAACGTTTATAAAAAAAACTTGGTGCAGATATCTCTCAAAGCTTTTCCTAGAGAAAAGAAATGGCAATGCCGTAAAAATAGCTTGCTAGGTCCGTAAATCTCAGTAAAAAACTACAATAAAATGTCCGCTCCGAGTTTGAAATACTAATCTGTGTTACAAACAGGTGCTGAAAAATGTACATTATCAGAAAATAATCAATAAATGTGTTTTAAAATTACACCGGATCAATTAAATCCAAAACATGCACTACTTGTGAACTGTCATCAAAATGTCAATTTCCTACAATGACAAAAGAAATTACATTGTGAGCATTCCGTCTCTATACATGTTGTCTGTTCAAAGTCCCGACCTAAAGAGAAATAAAAAAAGTTTTCGTTATTATAAACCCAAGTCACGTGATGTCTCCTCAATCTGGCGCGCGCGCTGGACCTAAAATAAAATAAAAACTTTCCAAACTAAACATGAAACTTCTCCGGTAACATAATAATATAGACCCTTTACAAAAACAAACAAATAAACAAAAACAAACAAACACCCCCCCCCCCCCCCCCCAAAATCAATCATGTTTCAAAGGGGGAAAGACTGTCTACAATTGCTTTTAGAAAGCAATTGATTTATATTTTTAGTCAGTTTTTGTATTTCAGAAATTAGTGTTTTCCATTTCGCCGAACTAGTAAACTGTAACATTGTGAGAAAGATAAAGCCCGCATCCAGGGTGGTAATCTTCTCACTAAATTTGAAGTCGGCGTCCTTTGATGTTTTCTTCTCTCTAGTCGGATATTTGTCTTCTTGACACATTCGCATTTTCTATTCTTTATATAACTGCATTTTTTTTAGGTTCTAAATATTGTCCCTTTTCTCGTTTAATGTGGTATTATTTTAGCGTACAGAGAATGTTTTGTTTTGTTTTTCTCTCCTATTATTATTTTTTAAGAAGTCAGTTGATATATTATAATTGCAACAACTAATAATATTACTATTTGTCACCAACAGAAGCATGCAGTTATCCTTACCGTAGAGTTGGAAAGAATTGTTACCTTATAAATCAAGAAAAAGTGACAGCAGATACTGCATTCGTATGTTAAATTTAGGTGTATAGCATTCACATATTGGTTGACTGAACTGTTCATTTAATCTCCCTTCTAGATTCTATTTTACTTGAAAACATCCGTGAAATCGCGGGCATTTGGAGCGTGGTTGAACGTACATGTAAACAACTGTAGGGTGAAATTTTGTAAAACAAATTATGATTGAAGAACTGTAGGAAAGTCATCAAAAGTCATAGGTAATTGGGAACAGGTCATTTTGTTTTTAGCCCTTCCCCTTTTTCCAAAATTCATTTAATTTTGTGATCTATTAATTTTTTTTGTCATTTGAGATTCTCTAAATAATTCAAAAGTGACCGCCGTAGATAGTAAACTTGGGATTGATACTAAATAGCAAACACAATTTATTTAGATCACTTCAAAGTATAGGGAAAACGCAAAAAAGTCTCCTATCCCAATGTATATACCTATGATAACTATGTGTAAATTTAACAGTCCTATCCATTACTTAAATGTATTTCCGATGACGGAAACAAAACCGGACGCTTTTACTTTCGTTTCCTTCCGAAAACTACACAAACGGAATGATCATTAGCGAGGATGACAAATATGCGACTGTGCCATCATGTCATAGAGGCATGATGACTAGTTTATTGTGAAAGGAAGAGAAGCGACACAACAAGTGAGGTCTTCTCATTTAACATGTTTTAAAATAGTATAGATGTATTAGAATATTCTACTTATCAACATCAAAATACCAATTCAATGAAAGATTGATTATTCTATGTGTAAACAATATATGAAAAAAAAGCGGAATATACCATTAATCATCAAAATTGCATACGTCAAAAAATCTTCAACTGAATTTGTTTGAAGATAAAACGGAGCTGACTTGACTTAATTACTAATTAACGTAAATACTTTTTTGTTATTTAGTGTTAATATCCTACATCTGCTATGTTAAAGTATATGTGTATTTGAAATAATATTTGATATTCTAGGCACTATGCATAAGACATGGTACGTACTTAGCCAATTTTGAGACTCTAGAAGAATTACTATTGATGAAATATGAATTGAAGAAAATGAATTCTGGTAAAATATTTTAATTTCGTTAAATGTACAATTGTATCGTTCAGAATTTCTTATTGATCTTTTTCCTCAATTTGATTTGAACATATTGAAATGTATTGCAAAATCAGTATCTATTATATCGGAAGTAAATGTTACAGTTTCTAGTGAATTCAATTTCCGAAAATACAAGAAGGTGTAGTACAATATTACTGTGTAAGTATATGTTTATACCTGAAGTATGATATACATTTTATTGTGAAACCACACATATAAGATAACCAGGTATATGACCGTTTGTTGGTAATTTTTCATCCCAGTTTTAGTTTGAAACCCGGATTTGTTTTCGCTTAATATATTGATGACTATGGAACACCATTTTAATTCTTTTCGAAAACATCTAAAAGTTTAGAAATTTACTATATTTCTAATCAGAGTAATACACTAGTATTAATATTTTCACAGTATATACTATTCTTGATATACGATATATATATCCAAACACTAAACTTTGTTTGAGCAGTACATTATCAATCAACATTTATTGCTGTGTTTGAAACAAATAGATATGCATTTTTTTTTTTATTAATCATGTTGTTATGCGACCTCTTTTTCCTAGTATTAAATAGCATTTCAGTTTTCACGTCTTCTTCTAGTTACAGTTGGGTGCAGACCAAGCATTACATGTAGACGGGCCGAAAAAGTTAACGCGGCGTTTACTCGCGTGCACTTCATGTAAACGCCGCGTTAACTGTGCGTTAACTCCGAAATTGCAGTAGACATTAAAAGTAAACGGGCGTTTACTTTCGCGTTTACCTCCGCGTTAACGCAAAAACGGCGAGTCTTCTAATTTTGTAAAGAGTAAACGGGCGTTTACTTTTCCGTTTACCTCCGCGTTAACGTGGAAAAAGGCGCGTCTTCTATTTTTGTAATAAGTAAACGCGCGTTTACTGTTTGTAGTAAACGCCCGTTAACGCAGATTGTCATCGTAACTTGGATACACTGACCTAACATATGAAATGATAAGGAACATCAAAATTAATTGACCAAGTGGTCATTTCTGCTTGACATATTGACGATTACAGTTATTTAAAAATGTCACACATTTGTATTTAATTGAACAATAATTATAGTAAATTTCTTGTTCTTCGCAAATAATAGTTAAAGTATGTTTATTCAAATACATGTAATTTAATCCTCACCAAAATCAAACAGTTTTCTCATCTTAGACAGACTGACTCGTAAAACAAAACTTTTTGATATCATTCACCACAACTGACAATATTTACCTCTTAACAAGTTATCTTATTCTATATAGAAGTAATTCAGTTATATTTTTATGCCATAATTGACCATATAAAACAATTGACAGCAATTTTTGTACCAGCCTGACGGCGATGACCTCTTTTTATTTAAAATATTGAATAGTAAACAAAATTCAGTAGTTTTCATACATCAGACTAACTCGTAATATATAATTATTATTAGGTAGCAATATTTGAATATTATGACTAAAAAATTTTGTTCGCATCAATTTAGATTGCCAGCATGTACTTTTTTATTCAAAATATTGAATCGTAAAAAAAAATCAGAAGTTTTCATACCTCAGACTTACTCATGTAATAAAATAATTTGTCCGCAACAACAAAAACTGACCATATAAGCATTTTAATATGTAAATCTATATAGCTGCATAGTAAATTATTTATATTTTCATGTAAGGATTGATTGAATAAGAAAATATGTAGCAATATTTGAATATTATGACTAAAAAAGTTTGTTCGCTTCAATTTAGAGTGCCAGCATGTCCTTTTTTATTCAAAATATTGAATCGTTAACCATATTCAGTAGTTTTCATACCTCAGACTGACTCATATAATAAAATTGTTTGTCTGCAACAACCAAAACTGACCATATAAGCATTCTAGTATGTAAATCTATATAGCCGCATAGTAAATGAGTTATATTTTCATGTAAGGATTGATTGTATAATAAAATAGGTAGCAATATTTGAAAATTATGACTAAAAAATTTTGTTAGCATCAATTTAGAGTGCCAGCATGTCCTTTTTTTATTTAAAATATTGAATCGTAAACAAAATTCAGTAGTTTTCATACCTCAGACTGACTCATATAATAAAATTATTTGTCCGCAACAACCAAAACTGACCATATAAGCATTTTATTATGTAAATCTATATAGCCACATAGTAAATGAGTTATATTTTCATGTAAGGATTGATTGTATAAGAAAATAGGTAGCAATATTTGAATATTATGACTAAAAAATTTTGTTCGCATCAATTTAGAGTGCCAGCATGTCCTTTTTTTATTACAAATATTGAATTGTAAACAAAATTCATTAGTTTTCATACCTCAGACTGACTCATATAATAAAATTATTTGTCCGCAACAACCAAAACTGACCATATAAGCATTTAATTATGTAAATCTATATAGCCGCATAGTAAATGAGTTATATTTTCATGTAAGGATTTATTGTATAAGAAAATAGGTAGCAATATTTGAATATTATGACTAAAAAATTTTGTTCGCATCAATTTAGAGTGCCAGCATGTCCTTTTTTATTCAAAATATTGAATCGTAAACAAAATTCAGTAGTTTTCATACCTCAGACTGACTCATATAATAAAATTATTTGTCCGCAACAACCAAAACTGACCATATAAGCATTTGCTTATGTAAATCTATATAGCCGCATAGTAAATGAGCTATATTTTCATGTAAGGATTGATTGCATAAGAAAATAGGTAGCAATATTTGAATATTATGATTACAAAATTTTGTTCGCATCAATTTAGAGTGCCAGCATGTCCTTTTTAATTCAAAATATTGAATCGTAAACAAAATTCAGTAGTTTTCATACCTCAGACTGACTCATATAATAAAATTATTTGTCCGCAACAACCAAAACTGACCATATAAGCATTTTATTATGTAAATCTATATAGCCGCATAGTAAATGAGTTATATTTTCATGTAAGGATTGATTGTATAAGAAAATAGGTAGCAATATTTGAATATTATGACTAAAAAATTTTGTTCGCATCAATTTAGAGTGCCAGCATGTACTTTTTTTATTCAAAATATTGAATTGTAAACAAAATTCAGTAGTTTTCATACCTCAGACTGACTCATATAATAAAATTATTTGTCCACAACAACCAAAACTTACCATATAAGCATTTTATTATGTAAATCTATATAGTCGCATAGTAAATGAGTTATATTTTCATGTAAGGATTTATTGTATAAGAAAATAGGTAGCAATATTTGAATATTATGACTAAAAAATTTTGTTCGCATTAATTTAGAGTGCCAGTATGTCCTTTTTTATTCAAAATATTGAAGCGTAAACAAAATTCAGTAGTTTTCATACCTCAGACTGACTCATATAATAAAATTATTTGTCCGCAACAACCAAAACTGACCATATAAGCATTTGCTTATGTAAATCTATATAGCCACAGAGTAAATGAGCTATATTTTCATTTAAGGATTGACTGTATGAAAAAATAGGTAGCAATATTTGAACATTATGATTACAAAATTTTATTCGCATCAATTTAGAGTGCCAGCATGTCCTTTTTTATTCAAAATATTGAATCGTAAACAAAATTCAGTAGTTTTCATACCTCAGACTGACTCATATAATAAAAATATTTGTCCGCAACAACCAAAACTGACCATATAAGCATTCTAGTATGTAAATCTATATAGCTGCATAGTAAATGAGTTATATTTTCAAGTAAGGATTGATTGTATAATAAAAAAGGAAGTAATATTTGAATATTATGACTAAAAAAATTTTGTTCCCATCAATTTAGAGTGCCTGCATGTCCTTTTTTATTCAAAATATTGAAGCGTAAACAAAATTCAGTAGTTTTCATACCTCAGACTGACTCATATAATATATAATAAAATTATTTGTCCGCAACAACCAAAACTGACCATATAAGCATTTGCTTATGTAAATCTATATAGCCGCATAGTAAATGAGCTATATTTTCATGTAAGGATTGATTGTATAAGAAAATAGGTAGCAATATTTGAATATTATGATTACAAAATTTTGTTCGCATCAATTTAGAGTGCCAGCATGTCCTTTTTAATTCAAAATATTGAAGCGTAAACAAAATTCAGTAGTTTTCATACCTCAGACTGACTCATATAATAAAAATATTTGTCCGCAACAACCAAAACTGACCATATAAGCATTCTAGTATGTAAATCTATATAGCCGCATAGTAAATGAGTTATATTTTCAAGTAAGGATTGATTGTATAATAAAGAAGGTAGTAATATTTGAATATTATGATTAAAAAAAATTTGTTCGCATCAATTTAGAGTGCCAGCATGTCCTTTTTTTATTTAAAATATTGAATCGTAAACAAAATTCAGTAGTTTTCATACCTCAGACTGACTCATATAATAAAATTATTTGTCCGCAACAACCAAAACTGACCATATAAGCATTTTATTATGTAAATCTATATAGCCGCATAGTAAATGAGTTATATTTTCATGTAAGGATTGATTGTATAAGAAAATAGGTAGCAATATTTGAATATTATGACTAAAAAATTTTGTTCGCATCAATTTAGAGTGCCAGCATGTACTTTTTTTATTCAAAATATTGAATTGTAAACAAAATTCAGTAGTTTTCATACCTCAGACTGACTCATATAATAAAATTATTTGTCCACAACAACCAAAACTTACCATATAAGCATTTTATTATGTAAATCTATATAGTCGCATAGTAAATGAGTTATATTTTCATGTAAGGATTTATTGTATAAGAAAATAGGTAGCAATATTTGAATATTATGACTAAAAAATTTTGTTCGCATCAATTTAGAGTGCCAGCATGTCCTTTTTTATTCAAAATATTGAAGCGTAAACAAAATTCAGTAGTTTTCATACCTCAGACTGACTCATATAATAAAATTATTTGTCCGCAACAACCAAAACTGACCATATAAGCATTTGCTTATGTAAATCTATATAGCCACAGAGTAAATGAGCTATATTTTCATGTAAGGATTGATTGTATGAAAAAATAAGTAGCAATATTTGAACATTATGATTACAAAATTTTATTCGCATCAATTTAGAGTGCCAGCATGTCCTTTTTTATTCAAAATATTGAATCGTAAACAAAATTTAGTAGTTTTTATACCTCAGACTGACTCATATAATAAAAATATTTGTCCGCAACAACCAAAACTGACCATATAAGCATTCTAGTATGTAAATCTATATAGCTGCATAGTAAATGAGTTATATTTTCAAGTAAGGAGTGATTGTATTATAAAAAAGGAAGTAATATTTGAATATTATGACTAAAAAAATTTTGTTCCCATCAATTTAGAGTGCCAGCATGTCCTTTTTTATTTAAAATATTGAATCGTAAACAAAATTCAGTAGTTTTCATACCTCAGACTGACTCATATAATAAAATTATTTGTCCGCAACAACCAAAACTGACCATATAAGCATTTTATTATGTAAATCTATATAGCCGCATAGTAAATGAGTTATATTTTCATGTAAGGATTGATTGTATAAGAAAATAGGTAGCAATATTTGAATATTATGACTAAAAAATTTTGTTCGCATCAATTTAGAGTGCCAGCATGTACTTTTTTTATTCAAAATATTGAATTGTAAACAAAATTCAGTAGTTTTCATACCTCAGACTGACTCATATAATAACATTATTTGTCCGCAACAACCAAAACTTACCATATAAGCATTTTATTATGTAAATCTATATAGTCGCATAGTAAATGAGTTATATTTTCATGTAAGGATTTATTGTATAAGAAAATAGGTAGCAATATTTGAATATTATGACTAAAAAATTTTGTTCGCATCAATTTAGAGTGCCAGCATGTCCTTTTTTTATTCAAAATATTGAATCGTAAACAAAATTCAGTAGTTTTCATACCTCAGACTGACTCATATAATAAAATTATTTGTCCGCAACAACCAAAACTGACCATATAAGCATTTTATTATGTAAATCTATATAGCCGCATAGTAAATGAGTTATATTTTCATGTAAGGATTGATTGTATAAGAAAATAGGTAGCAATATTTGAATATTATGACTAAAAAAAATTGTTCGCATCAATTTAGAGTGCCAGCATGTCCTTTTTTTTATTGAAAATATTGAATCGTAAACAAAATTCAGTAGTTTTCATACCTCAGACTGACTCATATAATAAAATTATTGGTCCACAACAACCAAAACTGACCATATAAGCATTCTATTATGTAAATTTATATAGCCGCATAGTAAATGAGTTATATATCAATGTAAAGATAGCAATATTTGAACATTTTAATTGACGAGATGGTACAAATGAACATACTTATATTACTCTTTATTGATATCCCTTTCAATATACTGTTCAATTTACGTTTTTTTTTTTTGATCATTTGTCAAAACAGAATCTTATCATGTTAATCCAAGGCAAACAAGGTGAATTTCGATTAAAAATTAATGTATTAAATACACCGAGTTATAGTTAGGAATTCGAAGAGACAATTATAAACGGGGAACGAAACAACGTAAACCATGATGTTTATATCCCATCATATAAAAATATTCTCCCGATGTCTCGGATAACCTTTCTTTCCGTATCGATATTTGCACATGTAACTTTTGAAAGGAAAATATAGAAAATCTGCCAATCAGTAAAGTTAATGGACTTTATGAAAGTGATTTTGTGTAATTTAATATTTCGAATTAAAAGAGTTTTTGAATTGTTCTGGTTTGAAACACATATACGTGAAATATAAAGACTATATAAAGGTCGCTTTTATAAAATAAATGTGCAAATGAACTTGAAGTTTATTTCTAAATTTACCCAATCAGTTAACGCGAAAAGTAAACGTGCGTTACTTTCAAGTGCACGTAAAAATACACTTGTAAAATCTGTACTAAACGCCCGTTTACTTTTAAATGCACGTAAAAATTAATTTGAAGAATTCTGAAGTAAACGCCCGTTTACTACTGACTAAACGGACACATAGTAAACGCCCGTTTACTAGGGTAGACATTAGAAATTTCCATTTCGACCACGTTAACGTAATTATAGTAAACGTGCGTTTACTAGTAAACGGGAGATTTGAAGTTAACTAACGAAATATGTGCACGCGGCGTTAACTTGCGTTTACTTTATGTAATGCTTGGTCTGCACCCAACTGTACTCCCCTTTGTTCATTTAAATATATTTATTGTTTTTAAATTTTAATTGACAAAGTCAAAAGTGGCTTTCTTTAAAAAGTCGGATTAAATAACTAAACTTGTTTGTATGACTTCTTAGAAAATTCAACAAAGTTTTAAATGGAATATAGACAATAGCCTTCAATCAATGTATGTAAAAAAAGTGGTATAAATGCTAATGACATAACTATCCATCAGTGACAAAAAGACGTAATATTCAACAACTAAAATGTATGTATGTTTATTTCAAAACTCAGAGTATTCTTCAGTAATCTGCCAATATAATACAAGGAAGACTTGGTATACGTGCCAAGAGACAACTTTCTAACACAATTTAAATAAAGCTGATGTAATCCATACTATGCAAGCACATAGCCTTCCAACAATGAGCCAAACACAAATCGTTTAATTGGCCATAAAAGGCCCCGACATGTAAAATAAAAAAGACTTTTTCTGTGTTTTTTATTTTAACAGTACATTTCGAGTCTTAGAATAGTACGAGTTACTAAAATAAAGCTTTAATGGGACCAGACTCGTAACTGTTACATTTGCCTGCGGTCTGTAGATTTAACTCAATAGTGGAGCACGAGTATAAATAGCTGATAAGTCGAATTGAATATGTATTTTAAGAGCACAAACTAAAGCCCTAAGGTTGTGACCTAAGTAATTTGGGAAGTGTTTTATATATACTCTTGTGACCTTCAATTTGACGATTCAGTATTTCTATTTAAAAGGTTCTAGTTTTTTCATTGGTGGACGTAATGTCAATAGATATATTTCTGGTGGAGATTGGAGATGGATAAAGCAAGGAAAGATGACAAAGATGGCGTATTTTGACTTTGATTCAAATGAACCAAACGGGTCATTAGCGCTTCCACAAGACTGTGTGTTACTGAATGCTGGTAGTAGGTATAATCTCCGAAGTGATACCTGTGACGCCTATTCCATAGGTTTCATCTGCGAAAAATGAATACAGTCAACTTCATTCAATAAACAATTTGTGTCTTGAGTTTTGGTTTTGATTTAATTCAAATACATGAAATACTATATATAATAAGAAGAAGAAGGTATAATTGTCGATGAGATGTATATCCAAAAGAGACCAAATGGATATAGGTCATAGTACATCTTTAAACTGTAAGCTAGCCACATAACGCATAGTTTATGATTATAACATAATTAAATTTATCAGACGTTTATATGTAGATGAAAATAGAAGAGCTGTCCGAACAACTATGTGTTCATATTCACATCTTCTAGTTGTAAAAAGGTATCTGTTGTAATTTGGTGTTTCTTCATACTATTCTTTGGTTGATTGATTAGTTGGTATTAAAAGTTAAATAACTTCGTTTTCATTTTCAATATAACTTTATACAGTCACTCAGTTTCACTGCAATTTTCCGAGTATATTGGATTGAATCAATTGTAATGGGAACACATACAGTGTCTCCATGCATCTGTTTTTATAAACAACACGTTATGGGTAATTGGACTAGAATGTGTCCATTCTTTTTGCGATCCTTTTGAAGACAATATTGACGACAATGTCAGATTGCACTGTCCGAAATCAAGTGGTTCAAATGTACATCATTATTCTGACCTTTTCTTCGGCAACATAGTTACATGCACACGATGTAATACTTGCAATTAGCTTACCAACTACTTATATTTCACGGTCCACTGAACATAAACAATGATGGTACGGATCGGGCATCCGTGTACTAGGGACACATTCTTGTTTATATAGTGTTGTGTATGCTGTGGTTTTCTTTTCTTTTTTCGTATTTAAATTTGCTGATTATTTCGATCAATGAGTTTGAATGTCCTTAGACATAGTTCTTAAAAAAAAATCAACAATATGGTTAATTGTACGTAATATTTTGTGAAGAGGCAATAAAATTGTCTGCACGTCCTATATTTTGCCGAAAGATCTCAAAATGCTTATGTTTCTATCAGATTTATATGACAGACAAGACAGATAGGTTGCATAATAACGATCGATTCAAAAACAATTATTGTATCAAGAAAAAAAGACATATGACGCCATTTTTTTATTTATATTTAAGATACCGTCTTTTCATATCTTATTTCAAAATCTTATCTCAGTAAATATTTTTCTTTAGATAGGCAAAATCATGAATAATCTATGCTCATTTTAGAAATGTTGCTTGTGATTCTAACTTTCTTGTTGAAGGGCAAGACGAATAGGATGCATAAATATTTAGGATGCATACCCTTTACACTAAATCAAAATGGAAGAGGTCTTGCTGTCAAAGTGATCAATCTCACATATATAAAATCTGAAAAATAATCATACTCGCGTGACAATGCTGGATGCACAAAAATGCATTTTTGCTTGAAAAGTAGTGCAAAAACATTGAAATTACTATATTACTATATCAGATGCGTATTTCGACAAAAAATATCTTTCCGTTGATGTAAGTGACCAAAAAAATGTCAATGCAAATAATGGCACAACGCGATCAGACAATTATTATGAAACAGATGGCGCTGTAAATCGAAAACGAGTTCGGTGACCCATTTTTGTATTTGCTTATTTTCAAGCTTTTATCTAGCTTAAATAAAAAGTAAATTATAAAGAAGATATTATTGGTAGATCTGAATAAAAGGATTTGTCTCTAATAACTGAATAAGAATGTGGACATATATATAGGAAGAAGTGGTATGAGTGCCAATGAGACAACTCTCAATCCTAGTAACAATAAATAAAAGTAAAGCAGTATATGGAAAAATACGGCATTCAACACGATGCCTTACTCAACACCGAATTTGTTTGTATGTAATAATGTATAGTGTTTTTTCTAAAAGTGTGGAAGAAAGACAAAAGTTGCTCAGGCAACCTTTTATAACTTTCATATATAATATGACATTACATATTTCTCCAAAGACATTGTCATTTATTGCGTATTTATCGACTGCGAACAAACAGTCGATATAGATGGTCGTTTTTAATTTCTGTACTAGCGTTTCGTCTAATAAAGACATATTCATATCGTTGACACTCGAATCAAAAGATTCAAACAGGCAAAATGAATTATGATGTAAAAAGCATAGAGAAAAAAGAGAGAAAAAAAAAGTTTATCTTAGCTAATCTATTCCCGAGGTTACTACTAACCTTTTCTTCAAAACAATTTTAAATTATCAACCATCTTTTGGTTGAATGGGTTCCCAACAATCATAGTTCATTTCTTTTTGTTATTGTATATGTCATTATGTTATTGTTATATTATAAACTTGAACGAAAAAATAATTTTACTATCGTAGGGGTATTAACCATATTTGGATTCTTAGAAATTCTGGATAGTTTTAAATCTCGGTCTGTTTCTAAAGTTGGTTTTAACCACCATTCCCTGTGTGATTATGATTTTTATAAAGAAACATTGAACAGCAAAAATATTTCATATTTCTCAATATGTGAAGTTTACATTTTATGACGTCAAACACGCGAAGCAATGAATGTGGTTTTTAAATTTGATTTAGTTTTTTTGTAATATTTTTTGTTTAGATATTGTTTGTTTAAATATAGTGACATTGATAAATGCTGTACCCATATTTTAATTATATTTTCACCTATTTGGCCTGATATGTCTGTTTTACAAAACTTTGAATTTTACGAAAAACTAAGGATTTTCTTATCCCAGGCATAGATTACCTTAGCCTTATTTGGCACAAGTTTTTGGAACATTGGATCCTCAATGCTTTTCAACTTTGTTCTTTTTTGGCTTTATAAATATTTTGATATGAGCGTCACTGATGAGTCTTATGCAGACGAAACGCGCGTCCGGCGTACAAAATTATAATCCTGGTACCTTTGATAACTATTGTTCACGCATCGTTGTATATATAATTAAATGTGATGCGACTATCATACAAGATTTAGCGCTACAAAACCAGGTTCAATCCATAATTTTCTACATTTGAAAATCCCTGTACCAAGTCAGGAATATGACAGTTGTTGTCCATTCGTTTGATCTGTTTTATCATTTGATTTTGCAATATGATTAGGAACTTTCCGTCTTAAATTTTCCTTGGAGTTCAGTATTTTCGTGATTATTTTTATTCCTTTGTTTCGGTATAGCATAATGTTCCTGCTAAAAATGTAAGGGTTTTTGTGACTTTTTTTTAGTAAAAAAAATAAGAAGAAATTATTATTTTGTAACATCTTTGCACTGAGGCACTGAAGTTTGGGCAATTTTAAATAACTTGTCGACTTCTGTTAACTTGGATGTTAAGTTTAATGTCATTTATGGATTATTTTTAAGGTCTAAATTAGATGTCACCTAGACGACACAAAGTCCTCAAAGTATTAAGTTTACGTTTAAAATAGTGTCACTTACTATACAAGGGAGAAGTAATTGATTCCATAGCATTTGACGTTTATATTTCTAAGTCTTAAGTAGCCAACATATTCTGCTAAAATATCGTTTTCTTCATTAATTTTTAACAATGGGATGTATTTCCATTTATTCAAATTCCGACGGCAATTTCCACTTTTCACTTTCTGTGTTTATCTTAATATAATGTTATTCAGAGTTTTGAATCCCGAGCATTTTACACAAACCCATTTAAAAGTTGCATTTTTGCCACTAGTACTGTTCATAACAATGGTTTTCAATTGACCAGAAAAACAATATGTGACAATGAAGATACATTTAGAAAAAAAGTTGTAATAATTCTTTAAAAACAAATTGTCTAGTCAGTCACCCTCGTTTTAAATTAGATGAATAGATATGCATTTCATAACTAAAATAAGATGAAATGTATAAGTTTATGATGTATATGATCTCTGACATAAAACTTTGATAAATATACACGTCGAATACAGCATAGTCTACTGTATGAATCTGGATTGCACAGACGTACATGTAAGTAGCACATAAATACTGTCACAATTTCAGGGTGTAATACAATAAAAATATTGACCAATGTTTGTGTTAATATATTATAGTAAATTGATAAATATTATAATTCTTATAAATCTTTTTCGACATTTCAATAACTATTCAGTTGATTTTTCTGTGTGTTAATGCTCAATTTCAAGACGTACAACTGATACATGTATATTATGTTAGTACGCTGTACGTGCGGAGTTTTCCCGCTGAGTTGAAGACCCGCTGGTTGCCGTCGTGGCTTATCAGCACGTTGGTCGTTGTGTTGATTATCACTGAACTTGTATATATATGTGTTTAGGGGCCACCTAAATGACGCCTCCGGGTGCGGAAATTTTTTCGCTGCATTGATAACCTGTTGGTGACCTTCTGCTGTTGTCTGCTCTATGGTCGGGTTATTAGCTCATTGACACATTCCCGATTTCCATTCTTAATGTTATATATCAATTAGTGAGTGAATAATGACGTCATTTTCAAACCAATATTGGCGTTGCTTAGGTTTTTGGTTTCAGAAATTTGTGTCTCGCATAACTGCAACCGAAAGACTGGCTAAAGGCATGACGACGATAACGAGATAAACCATGACCATTTCAGAGGTTGGACATGACATCGATCAATACTCATTTAAATCTAATGACGTGTCCGATGAAGCTATTTTAAATTTTTCTGATAGAGTAAGGCAGTTTTTCACCTGTGGTGTCTTCCTTTAGTTGAATATGTTCGTTGTTGTTCTGTGGTTTTCATATTGTTTCGTTGAATATATTATTATAATATATGCGTTTCTGTGTAATAAGTGCTCTTGTGTGTGTTTGTGATGTTATTTGTCACATAGTGTTGTAAATTTAGCGATATTTGTAAATATACACAGCCGGGAGGATTGGCTAGCCTTTAAACCAGGTTCGACCAACCATAGTTTCCTCTATCTTACCAAATCTTTATAATTGTATCAATATCAAGTATTGACTTCCCGATATTTCCAAGTTTGCAGTGGCCTAATTAACTACAAGATCTCTCGTTATAACTTTGGCCCCACACATCTTAAGTGCGAGGGACTATCACGTTTTAATGAAAGTAGATTTAGAGATAACAGATTTTTAAAAAAGGAAATTTAATACAAAAGAACATTTGACATTTTACGCATGGAAAATATAGAAATACATGTCATTGCTTTTTTAATTCACTCATCTGGTGTTCTTTTCAAGTGCTTTGTTTTTGTTGTTTATCAATATCATGATCCTTCGAACTTCGGCAAAGAACTCGCAGGTAAATAAGCTTGTGATCAGCAATAATATGTTAATAATGTGCAATAAATATAAAGAAATATTCATACACGGCTGAATTAAGTGAACATGTCTTGGATTATTGATTTGTATAACCTCAAAATTGAAAGAAACTCGAATAAGGTTAGAAAAATAGATAACGGACAGTAAAAATACTTCTGATATTACGTGATGTCACAATCATTAGATTAAGTTTATCAATGTTTTTTGTTTTGTTTTGTTTATTAAAGTGAATCGACTTTTGTCACATAACCTTGATATGCTTGCCTTTATCGAGATACTTAGATCACCTCCTTTTTTCGTTGTTTTATATGTTTGGTTTTCTATCTTGTTCTTCTTCATATAATAAATAGTAGTTTTGAAAATAAACATCAATAATAATGGATTGTTTAATCCTTATTAACTGTGTTATTTTTTTTTCCAGACTTAAAGGAATCATGCTGAAGATGTTAGCAAGTATCCTGCTTCTGTCCGCATGTTTCTTGACAGGTTTGTTATGAGTTTTAAATTATTTTCAAGATGATTTAGATAAACTGAAATGTGCAATTGTATATAAGACAACAACAATCAAAACCATGTAGTAAACAGACTCAGAAAACCAAATGACATTTACATCAATAGTTATAAATAATAAATAAGAAACATCACAAACTCCACTAAAACTGGGAGTGAAATCCTTGATAACAAGAGACAAGTGACATACATAGTCGTCATTGTTTGACTTGTTGGTACATTCGTTCTGAATGCTTTAGGTTTCCATCCTTTTCACAAAATGCTTTTGTTTATTTTTTACAAAAACATGACTAGGAAGGGGAGTTGTTTTTGACACTCTTGTTATATCTATTTTGACCCTCGTTATTGATCCCTTTGTCCAAAACGGTTTTAAAAATTCAAGCGGGATTAATTATACTTATATTTACCTAACACCTGAACTACATTCCAAATAATAAATATCAGTTTTACGATTGCAATTCTAGTAACTGTTTTGTTGCTTTGTAATAGCTGGCCCAGTCGTAACGTCACAACTTAGATGATAAATGTTCGATTTGAGAAAATGACAAACAGACACACAATAGTACAAAAGACACAACATGGAAAACTAAAGACTAAGCAACAAGAACGCTGGGAGTGGTCTCAGGTGCTTCGAGCTGTGATATAATAAGTACAATCAGTGTCGGAGACATATTGACCAACACCTTGCAAACAATGAATATTATACAATGATTCATTTATATATGTTCATTATACCATATTGTTTGCAAACTCTTAGAATACCATTTTCTGATCTATTTTTATTTTTTAGCCAGTGCAAATTGTAAGTTCCCATGTTACCGCTACGATGTTGGAACGTGGGTAAACGACAATAGTGCTTTTATCTGGTCTTGTGCAAATCCGACAGTTTTAACAGTTCTATCAGTAAATGGTCTTGAGGAAAGAGTGTGTTACGCCAGACGTGGACCATTTCTTGTATCAAGGTACGATATTTAATTTTAGCCAATACGATTATTAGTTCAAGTTTAGATTTTTTTTTACAACTGTTTCACACGTTTGTGTGTGACTTCAAACAGATAAAGCAGTATGTTTACTCAATGTAAGCCTGGTTATTGTAATAGTTGTATTTCTATTATGACAGTAGCTATATTTTCATGTTTTGTCTATAATGTCTTTAAAGCGTCAGCTTTCTTTTATTTCAAGATAATTTCTTTAGTCTGCTAAGTTAAAATCGTTTGAATACCATCTTAATTGCTTCTGAGATTAGAACCACAAAGGCCCCTACAAAATAAATAATTACAATTTAAACAGGAAACCTAGCGGTCTAGTCGAGTCCCATTTCAGAAAAAAACTTAGATTAGGAGAAAAACTATATCTGATACATGATCTAGCAATCATAAGAAGACATTGCCAGCATAAATGTGAAGTTATACAACTCATATCGGTTTAAACCAACTTTTATAGGAGGATGTGACCGTTTTCCAGCTGGTTAAAATAAGAATCAGTATACTTCTGATTCAAAAAGGTATAAACTACATTTTTCGTAACTATTTTTATTTTTGTTATGAAATAACTGTTTTTATTTGTATTTAACAACTTGGCCTGATGGACATCTTATGGTACGATAAATTATACGACGAGATAGTCTTTAAGGATTCAACAATTGACAAACAAATCAATAATGAACATACTTCAGAGGTGAAATGTTCTACTTTAAATTGGATGGTTCCAGTCTTCAGCTTCTACTCTACCCAAACTGATAATTATCATAATAATGAATTAGGGAATCCGAGTTATGAATTTATTAATTTGACTCAATTCCAACAAGGTCTTAGCTAAATGAATTGATTGCTTATTGCATGTCCTTCTATTTTCACAGAATTGGAAATACATACAGGTGCATAAAATATACCGCTTATAACAGTAAAGCCGGAGCATCCTTTGTCTATATTACACCAGCTAGTGAGTAATTTTAAGATCCGTTTGATCTAGTCGGTTTTTAATATTTGAACATCGATAAAAAAAAGAATAACCAAAATACCAAATTTTAAGTCAAATGAAAGATGGACGAAAAAAATGATAATACATCGTCTTTAAAAAAATAAGCAAGTAAAAGTAAATTACTAAAATAATGGACTCCAAAGAAAATTCAAAGAGGAAGGTCCCTAATCAAATGGCAAAACCAAAAGCTCATAAACATCAAACAATTGATACCAACTGTTATACACTTGAATAGGTACTGGCATATTCTTATGTAGTAAAAATTCACTGCCATGTTGCTGACTTGGTACGAACATTTTGGAAAATGGCCGAAAAAATCTTGTTAAACCTCAAATGTCTATGATGTATAGAACCACTAATTCAAAATGTTTCCTACTGTATCTTTGTCAATACGTTTCATTTTTGGGTAGTTGGAATTAAGGCTAAAGGACTGGTTGAAATGATTTCTCCGGGCAATTTGGAAATAAAACGAATAAATAATATATCTATCAACTAAGGCAACAATAATAACTACAAAAGACGTAGGTTATTAAAATAAAGCACGCAATATTAAAATTGATGACAATTTGAACCACAGGAGGCAAGACTAAGTATATACGTTGCACAGTACTTAGAGGCCGCAACATGTATTAATATATTATATATTATACAAGCATGTTGTAAATCTGATCTGATTGATCATGACAGTGCCATGAATCCTAGAAAAAGTGAATAATTTTACATTCAGTTATGAGTGAGATACATGGTGTATAGGTTCTAGTGTATCTTTTGTGAATTTCGGTTGGTAGAATTTTTTGACTGATTACTAAGTTATGCAGTTATTCCATAATCACAATACCCTTAGCTGAATTTGGCCAAACTTTTAGGAATTTTGGTCCTAAATGCTCTTTAACTTTGTACTTTATTTGGCCTTTTAAATTTTTTTTGGATTCGAGCGTCACTAATGAGTCTTTTGTAGACGAAACGCGCGTCTGGCGTATATACAACATTTAGTCCTGGTATCTATGATGAGTTTATTCGCAAGATAATGCAAATATCTCACGGACTCGAGACTAGGTTGACGTCAATGCTATGAAAGGGTTGGAATCAAAACTGAACGTACAAATTACAAACAAAATTATGCGTATGCTTGTATTTCATTTTTTTTAAATTGTTTGAAAAGATCAATACCAATCGATTTAAACAGAAGAACTTTTTCAATTTTTTTTTTATATTGCTTTCAGAAATCTATTTTAAAGAGCCATCTATTTGTGAAGTTTGTTCAGGAAGATATATACCACTAGTTTTAGTCGGTAAGTACTATTTTTTATAATCAATTTATATCTGTAGGTATTTTTTTTTGTATGCTATATAAAACAGATTCAAGACTGCACATGTATTGATAGTAGTCTCGATGATTTGGTGAACATAATCAAAGAGCTATACAGGTTGCGATCTTTATTGAACACCACACACACTATACTACATGTAGTTGTAGCGATTTTCAACGAAAACAAGGCTTTTATTTAGAAAAAAACGTTGTCATAGATAATTTGGAAAAGATTTTAATTTGAACATTGTGAATATGAAAAGAAAGTTATTTCTGCTTTTTTCCTTAACACTGTATTGTAGTTGATAATAATTTTTGTCGAAATTTTTTGCACATTTTGTATATTTTACTTGTTATTTCTCATTCGTAATACAGTTTGCAATACTTTGATTATAGTCTACAAACATAGTTATTGATATCAATTTACTATTTGTCGATTTCAATTGTAGAATACTGAACTTACCATAGTTTTATTGTATTTTTTACACAGCGAAAGGTCAAAATTGTAAGTATTAATTTTATTCGTTCTTTTTGCATTACAGAAAAGAAAGCGCACTTATACTGTTCACATTATAGTTCACTGAATTCCCTTATATGGATGGCTCAATAAATGTAATTTTTTGGAACTATTCCACAATATCTTGATCAAAGTAGCGCGTTTTACAATTTAGAATCATCGCAAATTTCGTGTTTTTGTAGAATTTTCCTGCGTATGATAATGCTATGATATTTGATATTGTCAAAATTAAAATGTTGTAACAAATTATGGTCCCGCCAATTAATTATATATGCAAATTCTTAATTTTTCCGTAAAGAGAAAAGAGCCGGAGAAATTTTATTTGAAAGGTAAAACTGACACCGCTATTTAAAAAACAAAGACGACAAAAATACAAAATATTTACGTTAACTTACATATTATATTAAAGACCACGCTACGCGTTACTTGGCGTATTGAATTTTAAACCTGATGCTTTTTGTTATCTATTAATCATGTTTTTCTTTGTCTAATATGTTCTCCTATTTATTTGTATTGTAGTCCTGTAATATTATGTTGTCATCTCAATGTTATATTTAACTTTGCCATTAAAGTGCGAGGTTTGGCATGCCACAAAACCAGGTTCAACCCACCACTTTTATTCTTCTTTAAAAGTGTCCTGTACCAAGTCAGGAAGATGGCCATTGTTATATTATTGTTCGTTTATGTGTGTGTTGCATTTAACGTTGAGTCGTTTGTGTTTTCTCTTATTTTTGAGATATTGAGATAAGACGTGGCACGGTACTTGTCTATCCCAAATTCATGTATTTGGTTTTGATGTTATATTTGTTATTCTTGTGGTGTTTTGTCTGATGCTTGGTCCGTTTCTGTGTGTGTACGTTTCGGTGTTATGTCGTTGTTCTCTTATATTTAATGCGTTTCCCTCGGTTTTAGTTTGTTACCCCGATTTTGTTTTTTGTCCATGGATTTATGAGTTTTGAACAGCGGTATACTACTGTTGCCTTTATTTACCAAACAGTAAGAGTGTTCCCATGTAGCCTAGGAATACCTTCTTTAAAAAAGAGAGGTTGAAGATTTCAAAATGACATCAAAACTCACTCAAAACGCTCTGGTTAAAAAAAAAGAAAAAAGTTTCATATCCGTATTTCTTTAGATTTTTGGTACATTAATTAGTTAGTTTTCTCGTTTGAATTGTTTTGCATTGTCATTTCATAGCTTTTTGTAACTGACTATTGTATGGGCTTTGCAATTTTTGAAGGCCGTACGATGACCTATGATTTTTAATTTCTGTATTTGATCTCTTATTGAGATGTGTCTCATTGGCACTTACATCAAATCTTCTTTTTTGATACACAACAGTACTATATAGAAAATATAGTTTGACGAGCGATAGCTATACCAAAATACATTAAATGATTGTTGATGCATGTGAAAGTTATATTAAAATATGTTCGGAGAGAATGTTCATCTATACAAACTTAATGACTTTATATTTAAGTAGAGGTCTATTTTGAAAACAAGAGATATGAATTAATTGTTTCTTTATAATTATAATCAATTGTCTGTCAAATAAATAAAAATGAAAAAAAAATTGTATTTTCTTTCTTTTTCAGACGAGCGTGCCAGACAATGTAAGTTGTATGCATTGTTATAAAACTTATTATTTATCTAACCATTACCATACTATGAAAATCAAGAAAATTAACCTTCTAGAAATCTGCTTTGAATATGATCACTTCCTACTTGTGTATCTGTCGAAGAATTTTTACATACTACCAATTTCAACAGATTATCAAAACTTAATAAAACGTGAAGGAAAATACTATTTGATAGGTTTTTTCTACGGAATTAATACAATAATGTCCAACAATATTGAAGATAAATGTTTGACTCTATAATCTACTGTTTTTTTATAACAGAAGTTATAATTATCCTAGTATAAAGCTAACAAACATAGGTGATCTCTTTTTCAGTTATTTTAAGAATACATTTACAAATTTATAATAATCCTTGAAATCAAAAAGGTTAATACTTGTTAAGGTAATATCATTATACAAGGGATAATTCTTTTTGCGTTGTTAGTTTATTATAAAGAGTTAAATAAAAAAAAATACCGAACATCCGTGGAAAATTCAAAACAGAAAGTCAATAATCAAATGACAAAATCAAAAGATCAAAGACATCAATCGGATGCTTAACAACTGTCATAGTCCAAACTTGTAACAGTCACTTTCTCGTGTAAAAAATATTATATCGAGTTCTATAGCTATCTAAAGCTCTCACTTGCATGATCTTCGCAAAAAATTCCATTGAAATTAACAACAAACTGTTTAAAACAATAAAACCAACGGATATTACACATAAAATACAGACACCTATGTCTTGATTTATTTCACTTGACTTGGCGGGGTTTAACCAATTCGCTTATCTCAGACCAGTCCATCTATAGGCAGGTGTTTCGGAAAAAACTTATGAATAATTGGTCCGGTTATTCGTCACAACTCATACACTCAGTTCAATTGTATATCGGTTTGGTGACATTAATAGGTCTTTAGAAATCATTATTTTCTGTTATCAAAACTTTGAATTTTGAAAAAACTAAGGCCTTTCTACCTCAGGAATAGATTTATTAAACTGTATTTGGTAAACCTTTTAGGAATTTTTGGTCCTCAATGCTCTTAAACTTCGTACTTTTTTGGCCTATTAAACATTTTTGATTAAAGTGTCACTTATGAGTCTTTTGTAGATGAAACGCGCGTCTGGCGTAAATATTGAATTTTATTCCTGGTATCTATGATGTGTTTTTTTATAGTTATAACGGCCCTCATCCTTATTACAAACATTTTCAAATAGACTTTCCTTATTGAAACGTCAGCTCCACCAGATCAGTTGAAATAACATTGGTAATACATTTCATGGAGCATTCGTGATATACATTACTAATATATAAATCTATGTCTTCTGTTAACAGCGATCTCAGCACGTAAGTAGTGTATACTTAAAAATATGTAGGGTTGTCTGTCTCGTGTAAATAGAGAGGTATTGATTAGATGCGCCTCAAAGTTAAAACGTTTGTTTCAGATATATTCTGCCACTCCTACGTTTTCAGTATGTTTAAGCCACTCCTGTCTACGTTTTCAACTTGTTTAAAGCCACTATTACGTTTTCAGCATGTTTTAAGCAACAATGCTTTGAAATAGTCCGACACCTCAACGAGACAATCCGAAACAATTGTGAAACAATCCGACACATTCGTGAAATAATCCGACACCTCAATGAGACAATCCGACACATTCGTGAAATAATCCGACACCTCAATGAGACAATCCGAAACATTTGTGAAACAATCCGACAAATTCGTGAAATAATCCGACACCTTCTTGAAATAATCCGACACAGGAGTAGGTCCGGCAAGGACCGATTTTGGCCTCAAATTTCAGGTTCATCTGACGAAAGATTTTGACCACTTTTTAAACACTTAAGTGTCTATATCATTTGAATCAATTAGTGAAAGAGTTTAACTGATTTAGTCATTATAAAACGATCCGATTCAAGCTCAAATATGAAAATCTACCTAATATGCCGAAATATGTCACTTTTCAGATGTATTTACGTCAAAAATGAAAGTGGCCGCACCCGTGTTCATCCTCAACCTTTATATATGTTATGTATTATCATCAAATACAATTTACATTTCAATATTAAGGATGAACACAAATGCGGCCTTCTCCTTTTTGAAACAATTCGACACCTTTGTGAGGCAATCCGAAATATTTTTGAAACAATCCGACATTTTAGTAAAATAATCTTACACCTTTGTAAAACAACCCGACACATTGTAAAAAATCCGACACTTTGTGAAACAATCTAACACCTTTGTGAACAATCCGACAACTTTATGAAACAATCCGACACCTTTGTGAAACAACCCGACACCTTTGTAAAACAATCCGACACCTTTTTAAACAATCAGATACCTTTATGAAGCAATCCGACACATTTTGGAAACAATCCGACACTTTATGAAACAATCCGACACCTTTTTGAAACAATTCGACACTTTTATAAAACCATCCGACACACTTGTGAAACAAACCGAAACATTTGCGAAACAATTAGACAACTTTATGAAACAATCCGACACCTATGTGAAACAACCCGACACCTTTGTGAAACAATCCGACACCTTTTTAAGCAATCAGATACCTTTATGAAGCAATCCGACACACTTGTGAAACAATCCGACACTTTATGAAACAATCTGACACCTTTTTGAAACAATTCGACACTTTTATAAAACCATCCGACACACTTGTTAAACAATCCGACACATGGTGAAACAATCCAAAACATTTGTGAAACAATTAGACATCTTTTGGAAACAATCCGACACACTTGTGAAACAATTAGACATCTTTTGGAAACAATCCGACACACTTGTGAAACAATCTGATCTTTTGTCAAATAATTCGAAACCTTTGTAACAATTAGACATCTAGAAACAATTCGACACATTTGTGAAACAATCCGACACTTTGTGAAACAATCCGACACTTTGTGCAACAATCCAACTCCTTTGTAAACAATCCGACACCTTTATGGAACAATCCGAAACCTTTGTGAAACAATTCGACACTTTTTTTGAAATAATCCGACACCTTTAGAAAAAATCCGACACCTTTATGAAACAATCCGACACTTTGTGCAACAATCCAACTCCTTTGTAAACAATCCGACACCTTTATGAAACAATCCGAAACCTTTGTGAAACAATTCGACACTTTTTTGAAATAATCTGACACCTTTGTGAAAGAATCCGACACCTTTGTGAACAATTAGATACACATATGAGGCAATCCGGCACACTTGTGAAACAATCCGACACTTTGTGGAACAATCCGAAACCATTGTGAAACAATTAGACATCTTTTTGAAACAATCCAACTCAATTGTGAAACAATGCAACACTTTGTCAAACAATTCGAAACCTTTGTGAAACAATCAGACACCTTTTAGAAACAATCTGACTCACCTGTGAAACAATCCGACACTTTGTGAAACAATCCAACACCTTTGTGAACAATCCGACACCTTTATGAAACATTCCGATACACTATGAAACAATCCGAAACCTTTGTGAAATAATCAGACATTTTCTTTGAAACAATCTGACACACTTACGAAAAAATTCGACACATTATGAAACAATCCAAAACCTTTGTGAAACAATCATACATTTTCTTTGAAACAATTCGACACACTTGTGAAACAATCCGACACATTGTAAAACAATCAAACATCTTTTTGAAACAATCAATCAACTAATTTAGTAAAACATCCAAAGACCAGTCGTCAATTGTACATTCTAATGCAATTATTTTGTAACATTTGTTCTGATTGGATAACAGCAAGCGAAAAATTCTCTATCTCCTTGTCTGTAACTAAGGAAGCCGACATTTTGAATTTCGGAATGTATTGACATGTTATTTCTACAATAATAAACAAAAAACTCACTTGTGGCGCCTAAAAATCTTCTTTTTACCAAATTTTATTACATTTTGAAGCGGCACTGAAGCCAGAAAACGCCCGGTGTTTATGTTTGACGCCGGACGCATACCTATGACGTCACCTAGTGTAGGGACCAAAAAGCACAACATCTTTTCGCGGAATTTTCTTTAATGAACATTTTAGACTAAATTTATGATTGAAATTTAATTATAAACTTGTTTTGCATTAGAATAGAGATAACTGTATTGTATTTGAAGCTTTGCGGACGTCCATCGGTAGTTTTACTGTCGCAAAAACTCGTATACCTGTCTCCGCTCCGCGTCGCCAGGTAAACTAAATTTGCGACAGTAAAACTACCGATGGACGTCCTTAAAGCTTCAAATACAATACAGTTATCTCTTAATTATAATGCAATTATTTTGTAACAATTGTTAACAAACGATAGTAGATCATACGTTTTGTTATGTAGTTTAAAATATCTGAACCTACATCTAGATCAATGATTTATTTTACGTTTTACATTTATATTTGGTGATCTATCAGTCTGTTTTGTGGTTTATTTCTATTATCAAATAAAGTGTTAACACTTCATACATGTTTGCTTATCTTAAACGTTCTGCTTGTGTTTTGGTATTTATATGTATACACTTGGTATACATTTAATTTACCAAACTATGACATTCATTTATCTGAGAAACGTGTTTGCCACAGTCTAGTTTTAATTAAAGGGTCACTAGCTTTCAAGTTCATGGTCACCAATTTGACTTAAATTTTCATATTTAATTGATAACAATGTAAAACATTTATCCGAACTATCAAAAGTGTGAAGTAATCATTTTACAGTGCATAGGGTCAATAATATGTAGTTTTGTTTCGTATGTGTTTTAGTCTAGACTCCATCTAATTAAAAATCAAATTGACCTCAGATAACCATATAAGCGATGTTAACATAAATAAACTAATGATTAGATATAAAAAAAAAATTTAGCCAACACTTGCAGTTTGATTTTGATAGGTCTGTTTAATTTTATTTTATAGATTAAAAATATATGTTTCTCGTCGTTTTGTCATGAGGAAGAAAGAGTTTTAGTGGATCGAATCAGTCATCAAATGATTTACCTTTGTTTCAATTTCAATGTTGGCATTCCTTTCCTTTAAATAGACAGTGCACGTACAAAGCATGCGTTTTCCATCTCTAGTTAAGGGGTTAAATTGAATGTCACATGAATACGGATTTAATGATGTCGACTTATTCATTTGCAAGTGAATAATTCATTATCAATATTATTTAGCATAGTTTGACAAAATTGAACCATTTTGGCTGCAAAAAGCGAATTATTATTTTACTATTTCACTTTTATTATTGATTGATCAAAAACAAATCATTCTTTTGATTTTTATACATCTCGGAGCTAGTGCCTCTTTAACGCTTGTTGAACATTTAAATAGTTCCATCTTATTCATTTACTGCTGTTCATATACAATTTTATAGATTCATATAATAGGATTCTATTTTAGCCTTAGGGTGTAACAGACCAGCATTTTGTCCAATTAAAGATTGGTATGCTGACAAGCCCTGTAGCCCTGGACCAATCATTGACGATGGACTCATGTGTAAGAGCTGTATTAGATATTAGGATGAATTCTCCCAAAGAAGCTGCAATTTAGCAATAATTGTTTAACAGCATCACTGTACAAGAGTTTAGTTACTTAACAATTATGTAACTTAACAATTATGTTACTTACCAAATATATATTAAAAAAACTGCATTTTTTCTGGTTATTTTTATTATTGATAATGAACGTAAGCACAAGATACAAAAGAGATATTCAAACTCATAAATCAAACAAAAAATACTATCAACAAACAAACAACAGTACATAAAGAACAGCACGAGAAAATTAGGACTGAGCAACACCCTTAAAATACCTGGTACATAAAAAAACAGCATGAGAAAAGTGGGACTGAGCAACACCATTAAAATACCTGGTACATAAAGAACCCTAATATAAATCTCTGATTCATTTTTGGGCTTTAAAATAGATTTTTGTCGTAATATGTTTACAAACTCTTCATTTACCGACAGTTTGCCCTCTTGCATTAGTTATAGTTGAATTAATTCGCATTTAGTGTTGTTAAACTGGTACCGTAGTTGTTATTACTACAACTGCCTCGTTAATTCTTCTGACGTTTTGTTTGTGCCTCTTAAATACTCGACCTGTCGCAAAGGTGAATTTTTTTTCAACAGTTTAATTGCATTTTTTCAAAATGTTTTTCTTGTTTTCCTTATTTTCCCCATATATTTTGCGATCAAGCATCACTGATACAGCGTTGATTGTCAAACTACGCATGTTTTGTTTTTAATTTGGTTATTTTAATCTTATTTATTGACACGGGATGTTCAACAATATCATTAAAAAATAGGCAGAAAAGAGGAATACGTTTCTAGTTATATATCTGAAAAGTGTTTTAGGACAGATGTGTATGTCGTTGTACTTTTTATATTTATAACCCGGGTAATGTCAGTGTCTCTGTCCTATTTTGTTATGTATTTTTACTCACAGGCGTTTCATAGAAAAATGATTTGCAGCCGAAACGCGCATCTTACATACATAGCCAAAATCCATGGTGTCTTTATCTACATTACATACCAAAGCAATGAATAATACTCATTTATACAAGTCTAAATTCAAAACTCTAAATACAGCATAAACATTATATTTCAAAAACCAACAAAAAAAGTGAAGAAGAAGGATATTTGAACAACATCCATTTTTTGATATACTAAAACCCTAGTAACTGTCATTGGCTATTGCAATATAAACCGATTGCAAGATTGAACAAATGGACCCTTATTATTGATTTAACACCAGACAGAAAACAAATAACTAGCGGAAAAGATGTTTACCCACAAAAAAAGGTGCACAAAGCTAGTACACCTTATCCAGATTTCGACAATTAATGTCACAACAGTGATTTTAGGATTCGAAACGGTATTTAGGAGGCCACATAACTAACCTAGAATTATGAATAATCTGAATAGGACGGGCGGATCATATAAACCAAATTCTAATGCAATTACTATGAAACAATTCTTTTTCATTGGCTAAAAGTTGCCGTCAAATCCACAGTCGACCAGGCGTAACTAAGGAGAAGCTAGCCATTTTGAATTGATTGAATCAACAAATGTTCGATTATTACTATTTAGTTGATAATAAAACAATATCTACCTCGAAATTGCCGTGTTAATGTCATTTATCCGAATTTGAATTGTACAGGTAACGTAATAACCTCCAGTTTGTATGTTTTCATTTGTATGACGTCACATTTAGACATGACGTCTTTGAGCCAAAATTATTTATGGCATTTGGAGGATTTTTTTTAATTGTCAAATTTAGGATTTGGCAAGACTTTTAGAAATTTTGGTCCTTAGTGCCCTTCAACGTTGTTCTTTATTTGACCTTTAAACTTTTTTGGATTCGAGCTTCACTGATGAGTCTTTTGTAGACGAAACGCGCGTATGGCGTATATACCAAATTTAGTCCAGGTATCTAAGATGAGTTTATTTAGAATTATTTTTTTATCGTATTTTTTCTTTTTAAATTGCATTAGAATCGGAATAACAGTACGGTAGATAAAGAGTTGCCAGCGTCAATTTTGATTTGACGGTCCATTTTCTCCGTTTTACTGCCTCTGCTACTCGTCACCAGTAAAACTGCATTAGGGGCCGTTAAATCTACAATTAAACTTAATAAAAATATGATAATGTATAGTTTAATAAATCTTTAAAGAGCATCGAGGATCCAACATTCCAAAATGTTGTGCCAAATACGGCTAAGGTATTATATGCCTGGGATAAGATAAATCCTTAGTTTTTCGAAAATATCAATCTTTTGTAAACAGGAAATTCATACAAATGATCATATTATTGATATTCATGTCAACACCGGTATGGTTTTAATTACCTTGACTTAAATTTACTTGGCTCGTTTAAATTGACAAAATATAAATGTCGTTCCTTTGAAGAAAACATCAACAGTCATTTTTTTTCTTAATTCACTGTTTACAAAAGCATGAATTATTCTAAATAATTTGGATGTTCTCATCCCAGGTAGAAAACCTTAGCCGTATTAGACACATCTGTTAGGAACTGGTAAGTTCTGTGTGGACGAAACGCGCGTCTACTAGATTATAAACATGGTACCTTATTTTCCTGTCCTATATGTTCTCCCATTTAATTGTATGGTAGTTCTGTCATGTGATGTTGTCATTCTTACGTTATATTTAACATTGCCATGAAACCGGAAGGTTTGGCTAGCTATAAAACCAGGTTCAAACCACAATTTTTCTTAATATGTCCTGTACCAAGTCATGAAAATGGTCATTGTAATATTATAGTTCTTTCAGGATGTGTTACATTTCAATGTTGTTTTTCTATTGTGTCGTGGTTCTCCTCTTATATTTTATATGTCTTTCCAGTTTTAGTTTTGTAACCTTAATTTTTTTTTTTCAATCGATTCAAAAATTTCAAACAGCGGTATACTACTGTCGCCTCTATCTAAAATCTTTTCACCTACTTTTTTGTAAAAGTTCATTCAATTTATATAACAATGGATATACATCATGCATACAGTATTTTTACCTGAGTGTTGTCAGTTAATTTTTGACAAACGAGTTTGACTTTTCCCTTGATATTTTTATTTTGGGACCTTTTAACAATTCATTAAATAATATGTTATATTTTGTAAAAGAACATTAAACTATCTGAAATCCCTATTTTACGCTGATATATGACAAGCTGCTTATGATTTTAACAGTTATATATAACAAACAAGACAACGGGTTGCATAATAATGATTGATGCATGGACATTAAACTCATGTAGCAAGAAAAGAACTTTGGTAACACCTATTTTTTTTTAAATTATCGATACGCATGTTATACAACCTTTTTTTTTTCTTCTAATGTTTTATTACAGCAATATATAGATGTAAGGATAATTGGTTTGAGTGCCAATAAGACAACTTTCCTTCCAAGCCACAATTTATAAAAAAAACACATTAAAGTTCAAGGAAAAGTCTTTAACACGGGGCCTAGACTCACACCGAGCAGCAAGTTATAAAGTGCTCAATAAATTACTAGTTTAAAACCATTCAAACGGAAAAACCAACGGTGTAATCTATATTAGAAAAAAGAGAAAAAAAGAAACAATTATAAACCACATCAACAAATGCATGAAATGTACATTTCAGAAATTCTGCTTGTGTATCTAACAGATATTTTCACAGTAAATGATAATGTCACTTCATAACTATGTCACAACTTTGATTGAATGCCTATTGCACAAATATTTTTAATATAAAACAATTCGTCTGTATTGATATCGATAGTTTTTATTGCCAACGTTTTTTGTAAATGTTTAAATGGGGGAAAAGGGGATAAGAACATCAAACATATAAAACGTCATTATATATATTAAGATATCGTTGATGTGCTTTTTACCCCCAAAAAATCCCATTTAAAGGGTCAACAAAAAGCATTTGTTTTTATATTACAATAAAAATATTGGTAACTTATTGTTAAAACGTCAAGAAAGACCATATATAAGTAATACGTTTAGAATATACAGTTTAAAAAATACACAGACATAGGAATCGTATTTATGATTCGAATTAAGTTTTTAAATCACTTAATAAAAATATGATATGTATAAATTTGATAGATCTTTGACACATTACTGTGATAAATATAAAAGTCGAAAAGAACTTGTTATATATATAAGAATCTGAATAATACAGACATAGGTGAAGTCATATGTCTGTCAACATTTAGATCGAATAATATGATAATACTCTAAGTTATTTTTTGTGTACGAAATTAGATTTTTGAGAAATAATGTTCTTATAATGTATTGTCTTTGGATTTCCTATAACTGCCCGTTGATTTTTCTGTGTGATATTAAGCTACATTCTGATTCATGGATATCGGTATTAGTGAGAAGGTATAAAGTGCTATCATTTGTAATACAGTAACTAGGAGACGGGCGACGATAACGAGATTCCACGTGACCGACTGCAGAGGTTTGCCAAACGAACACACGTTATATAGTCACTTACCCGAGAAAGCAAATTTTAAGTATGTATAGAGAGGAAAGCAGTTTTTAAGAATTTGATAATTTCAGGATGTAAATATTATTTTGAAAATTCGATGGATCTTTTATGTTCGACTAAATGGCTCTAATAAAGTCATATCTTTGTGAAGCATACTTGAATAAAGAAGTTTGTTCCATTACAATTGCATACCAACAGAACCAGGATATAAAGAAGACAAGCACACGCAGTATCTAAAGCATATCGACCAAATCCTAGCAGACAATGTGTCCTTTAACAATATTATTACTGTACTAGTCTGCAATTGCAATTGCAAAGATTGCAGATAGATTAACAGAAATATTGTTATATTGTGAAGATATTGTATTTAAATCTTATTTAGATCGTGTTTAAATGGGGTGAAAATTCTATTAAAACTTTTGTGTTCCTCCTTAAACCAATGTTTACGACACTGTCGGAAGATTGTAGCACCAAACGCAAGCGGTTCAAATGGATATCATTATTATAACTCATTTCTTTATATATGTCTGTAGAATAAAAAAAATATCGAAGTACTCTTTAAGAATGTATGGCTTAGCTTACCTACAATTGGTCTCTTATAGTAGGTTGTCGAAAAAAGGTAATTAGCTACTCACGGCAATTAAAGTTCCATTGTCAATATGTGACGTGATCATCATAAAAGAGAAGCGAAAGATACCAGAGTGACAGAAGAACGCATATGTTTTAAATTAGATGACAAAACCATGTCTAAAAAGGCAATAATACACAAAACAAAACATAGAAACCTGAAGTCTAAGTTTTTTAATAATTCCTAATAAAAGCTTTTCTTTCCAACATTAAGTTGGTGAATGCCATCCAAACCATCAAAATTTGTTTTGGTGTGTGCGTCATGAGTCAATTAATGATTTATTCTTAAATTGATACTATCGTTTATCCAAAAACTTTCAGTGCATTGCAAAAACATATTAATGTTTCGAACGATTTTATATACACGTCATGTATTTGATTAAAGTCGATAAAAGTTAAGTGTTTCGTGTCAAAGTGTTCTACTGCAAATAATAAATATTTTTGGCGTTTCTTCTTATTTGGAAATATAAGACATAAACATTCCAAACCATTTCAATATTGATTCTTGTTATATTTCTCGATTCCTATATTATTTGCCGTGTCCGATGTAAATATTTGTCTCATTTGCAGTCATACATCATCTTTTTTTATGTTATATGTGTATGCTGCTCAATCTTTTACAGTATAGTACAACGCCTTTAAAATGTACTATCCCGTTTTAACAGGAACAACTGGTATTTAACGTAATACATAATTGTAAGGACATTCACAATCTTTGATATACCCCACGAAATGAATTAGTTGTCATTTTTTTTTCTTTCTCTCTACAATTGTCTATGGGTCGAGTTAATCAGTCTTAAACTTTTTATGTAGTGTTTTGTATGCAGCTGTTTTCTTTTCTTCTTTTTTCTTTTCGTTTTAAACTTTGTTGATTATTTTGATATAGAAGTTTGCATGTCCTTTAACATAATTATTTTGTGTTTTTTCAACGATATGTTAAATAATACGTAATATGTTGTAGAAATACAACACAATATATAAACGTCCCATGTATAGCGCACTGACTACCTTTACATTTATGAAAAAATGGACAAGGCCTTTTTATTACAGTGATCAATATACGATCTGTATAAATATCATACATGCATGACCATAGTGGATGTACTACAAATAAATTTTTGCTTGAAAATGAGTGCTTAAAGGTTGATTAGGAAACGACGAGAAATAACTACACCAGATCCGTATTTTGACAATTGATATCTCTTCATTGAGTTTCGAGGCCAAAACAAAATGTCAATGCGAAAATTGCATAATGTTATCGTATTTTAAAAATAATATCATACATTTATGAAAAAACACACCTTAAAAAAGAATACTAGTAGAATGTTGAACTTGTTTGTATATTACATGTACAGTCTTTTTCGAAAGTTAGGAAGAAATACATACGTTACATAGGCAAACATATTGTTATGTATAGCGTATCTGTCAACTGCATACAAAAAGTCAGTATATATGGTTCTATTTAATTTATATACACCTGAATAGCGTTTCGTCTATAAAAAACGTATCGGATGTCTCTGACGCTCGAATCAAAAAATCAAAAAGGTAAAATAAAATTATGATGTTATAACATAGTGGAGAAATAGAGTTAATTTTCTTTCTTAAAGTGTCGAATACCAAGTCAGGAAAATGGCAATTTGTTAAAATTATAGTTTTTTTTCTGTGCACGTTACATTTTAATGTTGTGTTTCTGTTGTGTCGCTGTTCTCCTCTGAAATTTGATGCGTTTCCCTTAGTTTTAGTTTCTAACCCGGATTTTTTTTTAATTGATTGATGAGTTTCGATCAGCGGTATACTACTGTTTGCTTTATTTAGGTAAACTATTCACGGGAAATTACTTCCTCATCCTTCCAGACAATCTTTATCATGTTAATGTAGCAACCATATTTTGGTTGAGTGTTTTCACATTAATTCTAATCCATTCCCTTTGTTTCGGTACAGTATAGATGGACGAAAGATACCAGATAAACATTTAAACTCATATACTGTTCCTGCTAACACGTTAGATTTTTTTAAGTGGAAAGACCTGTTGTATTTGTTCTGATTATTATTTCGCCAAATTTTTGTTTTGCAATGTGTCGCTTAGATATTTCTGTTGTGTTGTATAGTTTATGTGTATTAAAATTTCACCTATTCTAAGCGGAAGAATTGTTTTTGTAAGAGTTATCTCCCTATTCAATGGTTACATGTATGTGTATTTTCTTCATGAAAAAAAAAGATACCGACAAAAATTCTCTTTCAAAATTGTTCATTACATCCTTGGGAATGTTTGACTAATTCGAATCGAAGCGGTTTGTTGAAATTTTTAGAAAAAACGTACCTTTATCAAATCAATTTGTAGGTTTGTTTAACTCATTAACCGTGAACAGTAAATCCCTGCAATCTTTTTATTTGAGACCATGGGTCCTAACTTAAAAAATGAATTCAATGTCAATATATAAAAAGAAGTTATGGTATGATAGCCATTTAGACAACTATCCACAAGAGACAAAATTGACACTGAAGTCAACACTGCGCAAAGCCCATACCGCAGTCAGCTATAAAAGGTCCCGAAATGATAATGTAAATCAATTCAAACGAGATAACTATGGCCTAATTCATGTACAAAAAATCCACGAAAAACAAATTGTAACATTTAAACAAGCGTCAACACTGAATCACAGGCAACTTACTTTGGACAGGCACATACATAGAGAATGTGGCGGGGTAGATATGTTAGCAGAATCTCGACCCTCCTCTAACCTGGGCCAGTGGTTTTACAGATCAACTAAAGAACGAAATATAAAAATCAGTTGAAAAGTGCCCATAAGGTAGATAAAAATACAAATACTACAAATACAAGTGGACATGACCGTGTAGTTTTCAATTTTTAATTGTCTTTCTTTTTGCATTTTCTTTGACACTTTTAAAGATATATATGAAAAAGAACAAAGGCAAAATATTTGTTTTATCTTAATGAATATTTCTTACATTTGGTCTACAACAATCTAATTAATGGCATCTTATAAGAGTCAAAGCTCCTCCAATGTCTTAATTGAAGGTTATTTTTGTATTTCTTCAACTTGATTCAGTTTACAGCCATGTGACCTTTTACATAAGTTTGGGTGACATATGACCTTGAAAAATGTCAACCAGAAGTGACCTTCAGTACAACCGGAAGTAGCCATGTTTGTACTTATATCATAAAAAGTACTCAAAATCCATATATTTTTTTGTATTAAATATACATACATAAAATTATCACTAAAGACCAAAGTTGACTATTGGTAAGCCGGAAGGAGCCAATTATCTCATGTTTTACAGGAAAACATATATGGAAACTATGTATTTTTGGAATCAGTGAGAACGAAGCTATCATTAAAGATCGGAAATGACAGTTACTTCACCGGTAGAAACACATTATATCCCTCGTCTCAATCGGCAATATACAGAAACCATTTATCTACCACATCAGCATGAACAAAACTTCTGATTCGATGACAATTGTAACTTGGAGTTAATCAAAACTAGCTTCTTTTCAATAACTTTGAAAATAATGTGGAAAGATTTTCAATTTTTAATTTAAGTTATTCATATGACATTATTGATTTGTGAGTCCTGGCCTGGAACTGTGATCAATATGTACTAATTTCTCGGGTTCTGTTTACTTGAAATTGTTTTTAATGTCATTTATGCCATCATGAATTGGTTGGTCGTTATTGAATAACCGTTTCACAGATGATATCGGGTATGCTCCTTACGTCGTAAGTTACTACTATCTCATTCCCTCATCATTAATGTGACCTAGGGAATTAGACTTGTTACCGGATTCGCTATAACATGAACAACACGTTGGATGCCACATGTAGAGAACGATCACCTTACCCGTCTTAAGCACCTGCGATGACCCCTATTTTTGTTAGGGTTCATGTTGCTTATTCTTTAGTTTATTGTGTTGTGTCATTTGTACTATTGTTTCTCTGTTTTCATTTTGAGCCATGGCGTTGTCAGTTTAATTTTGATTGATGTGTTTAACTGTCCCTCTGGTATCTGTCGATACTCTTTTATGGACTATTCGACCTTTTTTCCCGTAGGTCGATTATTGGTGTCACATAGACGAAACAAAGTCATAAAGTGTCCATTCGTTTAAAGTCGTATCATTAACTATACAATTGAGAAATATCTGACACCTCTGTCCGTAGCATTTAGCGTTTATCTTGCTCGATCTTCAAATGTAGACAAAATATTCTGCAACAAATATTGTTTTCTTATTTAATAATGGAATAATTATTCAAATTAAGATGGCAATTGCCACTTTTTTTTGAAATCATTTTGTCATCCCTAGTTTATAAGAAAAAACTCTGGCGTATTTGGCCTTAAGACTATGTGTATTAATGAACCAGAGATTTCATATGTGACGGTTATAATAACCTTAAGGAAGAAAATAGTAGTAATTCTTTAGACAAAAGTACAATAGGTTGTCACCCTAGTTTTGAAAATATGGATGAATAGATATGTACTTTAAAACTAAACAAAAATTAAATGTATAGGCCTTTAATGTATATGATCTTTGACATAAAACAATTCTCAATATAGACGTGGAATACAACATACTATAATTAATGTATATGATCTTTGACATAAAACAATTCTCAATATAGACGTGGAATACAACATACTATAATGTAAGAATCTGGATCGCAAAGACGCGAGTAGTGCATACTTTCTGTAAAAAATTCATGCAAATAATACTGTAACATATGTAATACTATTAATCAATGTTTGTATTAATATTAGCACCTTGGGAAATTGCTAAATTATTAAGTATTGCTTTCGTCATTTCCAATTATTTTTTGTTAATTTTTCTATTTGATCTTCAGCTACACAACAGATACATGTACATGAAATACCCTCTCCTGGAGCGGGATTTTCTCGCTGTATTGAAAAAAACAACACTTTGGTGGCTTTCGGCTGTTTTCATTACTTTGGTTTAGTTGGGTTGTTGTCTTTTTTACCAATTTCCAATTTTTATTCTCAATCTTATATTGCATTGTGTAAGTAAGTATGTGATGTCGTTATTGTAATGATAGAAGTTGGTCAGGTCTTCGAGTTACAGATATTTCGATTAACTGTAACCGAACGACTGGCTTCAAGAATGGCGTCGATAACGAACTGAAACATGACAGATGGCGGCGAATGGCCGTGGCATCGATAGTTAGATACACCTTTTTAATTGCTCGAGGAAAATCTCTCCGAAGCCCGTTAATATACGTAAAATGTCTGAAAGTTCTGTGAATATGTCTACAATCTTTATACACAGGTGTCGTCTACGACGTCTCTTAAAACAAAAGTCTATTTGAATGTATCAGCCTGGTCACGTTACAATCACACCATTTGCAGCCGCGTGATTCTTAAAAAAAACAGGGGTTTCTCCTTTTTGAAAAGAATTAAACTGTACACGAAGAAAAAAAAGACCCATGCAGGTCAGGACGGATTTCCTTGAAATACAAAAATAATTGCAATGCACACACAATAAGAACAATAAGTAAATAAGACACGAATTCAAGAAAGTCCTATAAACATATATATAAAGGGAGATGCAGTAATAGTGTGTTGACGCTGTCTTTAAAACCTTGCATGTTCCTTCAAACATCATCATTTGAATACAAATAAACATGTTAAACGGACCTGTGTTCCTGAGTTCTTGTGTTCACAGAGGTTAGGTCTCAAGTGTTTAGGTACGGCCAATAGGCTCTTAATTCATTTTTCGCGTATTCTTAAAACTAGGTCTCAATGTTTAAAAACAGCCATTAGCTCTTTATTCCTTTTGTTTACATGTTCCTAGAGCATAGGTATCAAGTGTTTAAAAATGTCCCCTTGATCTCAGCTATATATTTTTTGAGTAAGTGTGAAGAAGCCATCATATAAGACGAAAAGTGACATTAACTTTACCGGAATTAGCACAGTATCTCCCTGATTTCACTCAAAAGTATAAAGAAACCATTTTGTTTATAACATCAGTATAACGATACTTATGACAGGATGCCAAATTTAACTTTGAGTAAAGCATAACTAGCATCTTTTCAATAACTTTGAAATTTGATGTGGAAAGACTTTCAATTATTCTTTGAACGTTTTGGTTTTTAATTTTAATGTTTTTTATTCGTATGACATTATTGTTTTGTGAGTCCTGGTATTGAACTTTGGGAATTATTTACTAACTTGTCGACTTCTGTTTCACTCGAAGTTGTTTTTGATGTCATGTATGGACTATTCGATCTTTTTCCTTGGTTTCTCTTAGACGAAACGAAGTAATAAATTGTCCTTTTTGTTTAAAGTCATGTCCATAACCATGTCATAGAGTATTTTATATCAGTTTTTATAACATTTAGCGTCCATGTTGCTTAAGTTTCTAAAAGCAATCGAATATTCTTTAAAATAAAATGTTTTTTGCATTCATTCTTTCAAAACTGTAATATTTACATTATCAAATTTCGACGGCAATTGCTACTTTTTTTTCCAATACTGATTTTATTTCAAATATTCTATCGTTCCGCTTTTTTAGTCTAAAACTAGAACTGTTCTCGCAAAAAAAAAACTTCTTTTTTTTGCCAATAGTGCCAAGGTGTTTAATTGACCAGAGAAAAAATATGCGACGATTATTATAACCTTTGATAAAAGAAAAAGTTATTTTTAAAAAAGTTCATTTTAGTCAGTCACTTTAGTTTTAAACAGATTGATGAATAGGTATGCAATTAAAAACTAAAATAAGATCAAATGTATAAGATTATATGAACTTTGACATAAACCTGTGATAAAAAAGACTTTAAAAAAACAACATTTGCAAATGTTAGAACCTAATTCGCAAAGGCGTAAGTACCACTTTTTCTGTCACAATTTCAGACGAAAAATACGATAATACTATTAATGGATATTTGTGTTCATATCAAGATAATTACATTAAAAAATAACTACATTATTATATATTAATTTCGAGATTTTTATTAATTTTAATTTTTCGATCCTTTTTCTGTTTAATGTTTGATCTCAAGCTACACGGCTGATACATGTACATGAAAGACTCAGTCCATCTGGGATTTTTTCGATGAATTGTAGACACATTGGTGGCTTTCGGCTGTTTCTGCAGTTTGGTCGGGTGATTTTCTCTTAGACATATTCCCTATTTTCATTGTCAATTTTATATCTCGATTCGTGAATTAGTATGGAATGACGTCATTTTAAAAGATGTTGTTTAGGTCTCCGAGTTTCAGATATTTTGAGTAGCTGCAATCGGAAGACTGGCGACAAGAATGGCGTCGATAACGATATGAAACTTGACCGCTTGCAGCGATTGGTCGTGGCATCGATAGTTACATATACCTGATTACTTGTCCGAAAAAGTAAATCATAATTCAACCGATAGAGTTTTTTGAGTAATTTGATTGCATAGGAGGAAATACATGTAATTGTTGAAATTTTGGTTGAAATTTTCTAAACTTTGACTTTCTGACCCTTACTGAAGTACACATTTGATTTAATATATCAAGTTGCAGAAGTTTGCTTGATGACAGATCCATAATAAAAACTGGATTTTGAAATGACCTTTAATCACAAATACAATTATTATTCAAAGGAGTTATATAAAAAAGTATAATAAAGTACATGCTTGTAGTAAAAAGTCTTCTTTTTTTGTCACGAAAGATAAATATTTAATTGAGAAATAGAATGCCTCGATCATAATATTAAAAGTTTTTAAAGAATTTATGTCTGGCTTAGAAATCTTAAAATGAATATAAACAATGATAAATATATTGACGGACAAACATTGGCAGTCAAGATTACTATAAAAAAACGATTCGACAAAAAAAAAAGTATATTGCAATGACAAAAACATAAATGCAGTTAAATAGTTTAAGTCCAAAAATTAAGAATAATACTCATTTAAAATAGTACAGAATAAATATGCACAATTTACAACACGACGGGTGCCGCATGTGGAGCAGGATCTGCTTACCCTTCCGGAGCACCCCTGGTTTTTGGTGGGGTTCGTGTTGTTTATTCTTTAGTTTTCGATGTTGTGTCATATATACTATTGTTTTTCTGTATGTCTTTTTCATTTTTAGCCATGGCGTTGTCAGCTTGTTTTAGATTTATGAGTTTGACTGTCCCTTTGGTATGGTTCGTCCCTCTTTTACACATATGCAGCGCTACCCCACAGCGCTGAAGTGGCATTTCGTTTTAGGAAAGCGTGTGTGCTGCAGTAAATTTTGTTCTTTTAACATTATTACACGATAAGCGAGAAACATACTATTTTTGCTCTTGTGGATCTAGTATTTTCTTTTTCCTTTAACATTTATTTCGTTTTCAATATGATATGTATGTGGTTTTATTGAGACCTAAAAAAAATGTTTAACCCAACTGCATTTGTGCCTCTGTCCAAAGTCAGGAGCCTCTGGCCTTTGTAAGTTTTGTTTGATTTTTTATTATAGTTTCTTGTGTATAATTCGGAGTTTAGTATGACGTTCATTAACTTGAACTAAGAAAATATTTGATAAGGGAGCAGCTGGAGGACACCTCTGCGTGCGGGAGTTTCTCGCTGCATTGTTGGCCTCCGGCTAATGTCTGCTTTATGGTCGGGTTGTTGTCCCATGTTTCCAATTTCCAATCTAAATTCTATACTGAGCCAAAAAGTTTAGAAACACTTTTTTTTTATATTTTTGTTTTTGTTGTTTTTGGAAAAAAATATCTAAACATCATCGATATTATCCTTAGTTTTACCTGTAATTTAAAACAGTCGTACTTTTTTCCTGCTGATTGATTTCGCGCCATTTCAGCTTTGCACGTGTAAATGATGTTTTACCTTCTGTACCTGTACTTTTAAAACGATATTAAGAAAGAAAAAATCACTTACGTTCAGAAACATACCATTGGTAAGAAAAACACGATAACCTTTGAAAAAATTGCATGGGGCGTCAACCAGGCCTCCCCGAAAATGACAGTCAGAAAGGTCTTGAAATGGTTGATGCCGGAATTAGGGTTGCTGACATCATGGCTCGATTTAATGTGCAAAAGGCAACAGTTTAGAGACTAACAAACAGACATCGACAAATTACAACTGCACAGGATAGGTCGATATCTCGTAGACAAAAAAAAACTATCGTCAAGGGAGGAGCGCTTCCTTCGCTTTAAATCAACACGTGACAAGTTTTTTCCGGCTAAAAAAGTAGTGCATTGACTAAGGGAAGCTGCTGATGTGCCTGCCAATCCTTCATTTGGGGCACTTAGGGCATGGCTGAGAAATTGATTTTGAGAAACACTATACTCATTTACGCATTTTGACCTTCCCGCGCTCCATACAAAGAAAATCCTAATGTGAGTGATTAACATTCATGTTGCTTCTGACATATCATAATTCCAGTTTTTTTATTATTAAAATTATATGTTGTTATGATTTTGTAATAAAATAAATTTCACATTTTTGTTGCTAAACTTTTTTGGCTCAGTATATTTTATTGGTTCATTAATTTCTATAACATTATAATTTAAAGAAACTCCTTTCATATGACTTTACGGTTAGAACAGTAATTAACTAAGAATTAACATATTTCTAATGTCTAAGTGTAAGATGAAAAAATACGCCATTGCGAGTAGGTCACAATCATAATTTAGTTTTATCAACGTGTTTTAAATGTAGCATAACTAGGTGCATATAAAATAGCTATAATTACCTTGAATTTGCCGAAATATTCACATCAAATTCGGTTTTTGTTGGGTTCATGTTGCTCAGTCTTTAGATTTATATAGAATTTTGTATTGGATGGTTTCTTTTTTTGTCGAACAGACATTATTTTTCAAACACGACATCAATAATAATGTATTAATTAATCTAAATTCATTTTGTTATTTTCATTCCAGAGTTAATGGAATCATGGTGAAGACGATAACAAGTATTTTGCTTCTTTTCATTTGTTTTAGGGCAGGTTTGTTATTTGTTCAAAATTATAAATTTCAAAGTTATAGAGATAACAAAATTCAGATTGGAAATGAGGAATGTGTCAAAGAGACAACAACCCGAACATAGAATAGACAACAGCAGAAGGTCACCAATAGGGGTTCAATGCAGCGAGAAATTCCCGCATGCGGAGGCGTCAACTAACTTGTGCAAAGCATATAAAGAAATAAAGAAATAACATTTTAAAGACATTTTACCAAAAACAGTCATCATTGTTCTATGCGTTGGCACAAATATTCTGATTTATTTGGAATTCAATGCACGAAATGATTATGTTTACTGTTTACAAATTATGATTGGGAAGGAGAGTTGTTTTATTTACACTCATACCATTTTTCCATATCTATTTTCAATTTAGGTATTGATTCCTCCTTCCAAAGGGGTTTTAAAATGCTTTTGTAATTAAAAAAATCGATAAAAAGTCTGATTCGGTAGTTCACATTCGTGAACATGGAAGGGGATTGTTGTAATTTTATATTTGATTTTGCCGTTAATTCTTTTTGTTCGACCGCCTGTGGCTAGGCATATGGAAGAACCATTATCTCTCGTGTCTACATATGATGAGTTTATTGTCTTTGAATTTGTCAAAACATTCTACGGGATCATAGAAAAAGTCCTTATTAATATCTACGTTTTGTTAAAATTAGTGTAAAAAAATTATGAGAAAAATTTCAAACTAATTTATAAAAAGGCGTACGACAGACGTTTTGCCAAAACATTTGATCCGTTTAAAAAAATAACAAACTTATAGTTACGGTAAGTGTTTACTTGTTATTGTTTACATTTTGTGAGCTATTGATATCTTTGGTTAAGTGCCTCACAATAAACAATGTGAGTGGAAACGTCTTATCACTTTGTAAGATTCTGCATGTGTATTCGAGCTGCGATAAAACAATTCAAATCAGTATATGAAACATATTGACAAACACTTAGTGGACATTGTATACCCATTACACCATTAGAATACTTTTCTGCAGGCAAAAGGACAAACAATGCCTTATCGAAATACAACGTCAGATTATGATAATGCAATCCAATTTGAAAACTCTTAATAAACCATTTACTATGTGTATTTTTTTTTTAATTATTTGGGTTTGTTTTTTAGCTAGTGCAAATTGCAGATACCCATGTTTCCGGTTCGAGACTGGAACTTGGGAAAGGCCCAGTGACAGAGGTACTCTTGACTGGTCGTGTTCAGATACGTCAGTTCTAACAATAAATGGTTTTGATAGACGGATGTGTTACGCAACACGTGGACCATTTCTCGTATCAAGGTACGATATTCAAGGTTAGCAAATACGATTATCTGTTCAAGTAAAGGTTTTTTTTCATACCTTTTTCACACGTCTGTTTGTGACTTCAAACAGATGAGGTATATAATCAGGCACCTGCTTGCGTGTTAGCCTTGGAATTATAATAATTTTGTTTGTAATATATCAGTATCTATATTTTCATGTTTGTCAACTTTCCCTTATTTCAGGAAAATTTCCAATTCAGCGCCAATTTCCTAATTTAGATACTATGGTATTCTTTGATGTTATCAATGTCTTTATCAAAAAAAGTCTTTTGCAAAATATACTTAGCCAAAAAAGGTTAGCAACAAAAATGTGAAATTTTATTTTATTACAAAATCATAACAACTAATATAACAACAATATAATTTTGATAATAGCAATATGAAATTATGACATGTCAGAATCAAAATGAATGTTTATTACTCACAATCGTTATGATTTTCTTTGTATGGAGCGCGGGAGGGTCAAAATGCGAAAGTCAGTATAGTGTTATTTAATATCAATTTCTCAGCCATGCCATAAGTGCATCGATTAAGGACTGACATGCACACCAGAAGCTGCACTTAATCAATGCACTGATCGTGTTTCCTTAAATACTTATCACGTGTTGGCGTTAAGCGAAGTTTGCGCTCCTCCCCGACTATAGTTTTGTTTTTGACTCCGAGATATCGATCTATCCTGTGCAGTTAGACTTTGTCGATATCTGTTTATTAGTCTCTAAACTGTTGCATTATGCACATTACATCGAACCAGCACTGCATGTCAGCAACACTCATTCTGGCATCAACCATTTCAAGAGCTGTCTAACGTTCATTTTCGGGAAGGCCTGGTTGACGCCCCATGCAGTTTTTTCAAAGGTGTATGTGTTTTCTTACCAATGGTGTGTTTCTGAATGTTATTGAAAAAGAAATTTTTAATATCGTTTTAAAAGTACAGGTACAGAAGATAAAACATCATTTACACGTGCAAAGCTGCAATAGTGCGAAATCAATCACCAAAATAAAGTACGACTGTTTTAAATTAAAGGTAAAACTAAGGATTATATCAACGATGTATAAATAAAAAATTTCCAGAAACAACAAAAAAAAATCAAAAAAAAAAGTGTTGCTAAACTTTTTTTGCTCAGTATATAACTGTGTATACTCCTGCCAAAAAAACAGTTAATAAACAGTGTGTCCATAAAATTGAGAAAGGAAATGGTGAATATGTCAAAGCGACAACCACCCGACCATAGAGCAGACAACAGCAGAAGTCAACCAATGGGTTTTCAATGTAGCGAGAATTCCCGCACCCGTAGGTGTCCTTCAGCTGGCCCCTAAAAATATGCATAATAGTACAGTGATAATGGACGTCATACTAAACTCCGAATTATACACAAGAAACTAAAATTTAAAATCATACAAGACTAACAAAGGCCAGAGGCTCCTGACTTGGGACAGTCGCAAAATTGCGGCGGGGTTAAACATGTTTATGAGATCTCAACCCTAGCCAATGTAGAAAAGTAAAAGAATAACAATACGCACATTAAAATCCATAACAGGCTTTTGTAATTAATAAAACGGCTAAAATTATGATAAACAACTCGACCTGCTCAATGGTTGAGAATAAACTGAAGAATGGATATATGGAATGTGTCAATATGAAAACAACCCGACAAAAGATAAAAAAAACCCAGCCAAAACCACCCATCGGTCTTCAATGCAATGAAAACATCCCGCGTCCGGAGGAGTAGTCTCTTACTTAATAAAAAAAAACGTTCATTGATATTAAATGATACATGTTTGGTATATTCTACCACGAAAACCGCCTAGAAGATATAAGACTTAATATTGGAGGTGCAGAGAAAACCAAAGATTTAAAAATTTGACAGACATTTTTATTGAAAATATTCGTTGGATACCATTTGTCGTATATTTCGTGGCACAGGGGGAAGTATTAAATAATTTAAATATTCAACGAATTGCAAACTTTCTACAGGAATGTAAGCAGATTTTGTCAAAACCACGAAATTAAAAACCCACCAACAAACAAATCGTTCTCAACATCGAAAATTGGTATCCACGAAAATAAATGTATCAACAGTTCTTCAATGAACTACTTTTTAACTTTATACTGAGTAGTGTCAGTCGTCATTTTCTAGTCAAGTGAAACTAAAAGAGAAAAATCATCATTATAATTAAACTAGAAATCAGAAAAACGGATACATTCATCTGCCTCAAAACACTACAGTATGTTGCCGGTATTTTTATAAAATGTACTGAATGCTTACAGTTTGTTCTTTTATTTTTGAAGACGTGGAAATACATACAGGTGCATAAAATATACTGCTTATAACAGGAAAGCCGGAGTAACACTTAACTATATTACACCAGCTAGTGAGTAATTTTATGATGTATGCATAGCAAGATCTAATTGCCCTTATATATATACATTATACAAACATCGACAAACACGTGTAACAAAATTATAAAACATCAAGGCAGATCACAAAAGGACGTCAGTAAAAATAAAACAATCGTTTTTTATCAATTTGACCAGTAGATAAAAGTCACTGCCATATTTTTGATTTGGTACAAGCCTTTTCCAAAGCAAATAACTGGTAACACTTGGTTCTATAGCAAGTTAAACCTCCAATTTGTACGATAATTGTTTAAAGTAACGTTAAATATGACAAACAAATGTATGATTGATTAATCTGATAATATTTCTGTTCTAATAGACAAAACTGTGTAACGTTTAAAAAAAGATATAATAAAAAAAATACTGAATTCAGGTGAAAATTTATTCGTTTGATTCGACGTCCTTTTTAAAATAAATTGAAAACCTCAATACAAAACAATCTACACCTAAATTATTTCAAATTTATATTTATATTATTTTCAGAGACATATTTTACAGAGCCATCCATATGTGACGTTTGTTCAGGAAAATATTCCCCAGAAATTTTAGTCGGTAAGTATACTTTATTCAACACAATATATAAATAGTCTCATTATGTTAATTGAAAACAGATTTCAGACTCAACATCTCTTATTGTGAGTTCCGTACCGACCGCGCAATGGCTGTTAAAAACTTCCTTTGGTTGTTATTTGGAGTCCCGATGATTAGATAAAAAAAATGTCTATAAAGATTAAAATTTTCATTTGAAAACAAAGCAATTCTACTAGATGATAAAAAAGGAAAATATTTTAATTATGACGTTGTGTACATGAAAAAAGTTAATAACTGCAATTTGTTATAACTGTATTGTACTTTATTATCCTTTTTTTTTAAGTTTTTATGGTTTTTTTGTATAATTTTCTTGCTATTTCTCATTTATAGTATAGTTTTCAATACTTTAATTATGATTTACAGAAATTGTTGTCAACTCAATTTACTATTTGTCAATTTTAACTGTGGAATAATGAAATTACAATTGTTCTAATTTTTTTTATTACATAGCAAAAGGTCCAAATTGTGAGTATTACATGTAACCATTGTTTGTTGCATTACAGACAAAAATCGTATAAAAACAATCTAACTTCTACTTTTCTCACAAAACAATTCATGGTATTCTAAATATGCAAATATTGATGGCTAAATAGATTTGATTTGTGGAATATATTTACACGATATCTTGAGCAAAGTATCGTTTTTTACAAATTGAAATCACCGCAAATTTCGTACGTGTTGTTATTTATGACGCATGATAATAATTAGATCTCTTATATAGTAAAAATTAAAGTGCTATGACAAATTATAATTTAGCGAACAAAATATTATCTATGTGAATTGTTTGTTCCTGTAAAAAGAAAAAGAGACGGAAATACGGTACAATTTGAAAATTTGAAAAAAAATGATAACGCCTAAAAAAAGAAAACACGACAAAAAGACCAGGAAATGCACTTACAATTACAAACAAAAATACACTGAGCAACACGTACATAAACATAAACTCACATTTGTTTCAGTTGTACAAGATGCAAATAATTCATGGAGCAATCTACAGGATTTTGTTTTGTAAAATTTATTGATATAAAGTCGTCAATCTATTCTCAGTTCATCTCTAATATATCGTTTTAGAGAGTTAACAATACTGGAAGAACATTTTTTTAAAGTATTTTATTCAAGTATTGTTCCAGTATTTTTTGGTTTTTTGTTTTGTTTTGTATTGTGTAACCATTAAGATATATAGAGATTTGTGTTGACATGACTTTTTTACATTCATGTATGTCAGATATAAATAAACAAAATTGAATCGAATATAAACAGTGTATTGCAAATTTTAAAAATCATTCATAATACTACATATAATAATAATAACATTGCTTCTAACTATACTGGTATACACTGCTATTCCAGTATTGTAATATTTTTGACAAAAACACACAATACTGGAATAAAATTTTCTTCCAGTATTGTTAACAATATTGGTATACCAGTATTGTAATCACAAAGTTCAGGTGATCTTGGTGCACTTCTAAATAAGGACATACGATATAGTTTCGATCTCATGATGATATTTTACGAACATTTTTTAAAGCTACTTGTACACATACACATGTAAGCAATTCAAATGTGTTTAAAAAAAAGATACCTTCATGTGCTACAATAAGATAGAAATAAGTTCGACATTTACTCAATCTCCACTTGTTGGTGTCAAAAGATACAACAATGCTGTAACTCTTTTCAAGTTTATTTGTTTTTTCTTTTTTTTTAATTTTTATCTTGTCTTGTACATGTTGTATAACATTTTGTTTGCTGTGTATTTTTCTAATTTAAAAACAAAATCTTTCGATAAATTCAGTACAATTATTTCTAATATGTAATCAAACCTAATGTCATTTTAAAATAAGGGGTCGTTTTGAATTGAAATTCGTCTCAATAATATAGTTATTCAAAATGTGTATTAGATATATCTTGCTATAATTTTTACTGTTAATTACTCTCTCGAGGTTTCGAATTTTCTGTGGTATTGAGAAGAAAACTGTAGATTTGGTTTTCATTCAAGCTTTTGTTCCTTTCTGCAATGTACTATCTCTCTTTCCTTGTAATATTGACCTTCGGTGTTAAGCAAGTGTTCTTTTTCAGGTCAATCATATAGATAACCATAATACCGAATTACGACCAAAATGGTTGTTGATGTATTATTAAATTTAATTGAAAATATGTTCGGAGAAAATGATTTTCTATACAAACTTTAAACTTGATATTCAAATGAAGGTCTACTTTGAAAATAATAGAAATGAATTTATCATTAATATATGAGTATGATTAATTGTTTTGTCTTTCAACAAAGTAGGAATGAAAACATATTTTTTTCAGACGAGCGTGCAAGACATCGTAAGTATTATACATTGATTTTACCAGAAAAAAAAGGAAAATGACAAAAAAACTGAACTTCGAGAAAAAATCGAAACCGATAGTCTGTAATCAAATGGCAAATTCAAATAATAAAACACATGAAACGATTACACAATAAATTTCATATTCGTTACTTAGTGAAGGCATTTTTTTTAAATGTAGAAAATGGCGGATTGAACCTGGTTTTATAGCACTATACCTATCACATATATGGTAGTCGTATTAAATTCCATTATATTTGCAACGATATATGGACAAAACAACATTGTCTGTTATATGATCGGGTCGGTGATTCTTTGACACATTCCCCATTTCAATTCTCTATTTTATTGTATAATAGATAAAATTCTCAAAATAGGGGTGTATCAGTCATCACTGTGTCACAATTTCAATCAGAACAAAAACAAACAAAGAATTCGAAGCACAAAAAGCATATTTTTTTATATCTTAATTATGAAATCAATATAATGAACGAACAAATATTACTATTAGCTGGTTTTTTTTATCAATACTCACTACGTGTGCATATCTCGAAGAATATCAGAACGTTTTAAACTTGTAAGGAAATACTATAATGATCTATAATATAGATGTTTAAAGATATCAATATAGCTATGTCGAACACTTTCGAAAATAATTTTTGACTATATAATCAATTAGTGAAGAGCAACCCAATATTAAGTTTACATGAATGAACATAAATGAGTTCATATATTTATTTGAAATTGGGAGGACTTTAAACTACATTTTTTACACATGACTATTGGGAAGGTGACATCAGGATGCATTTATGAAGAACTAATTACACCTGTTTGATAACTTTGATACTATGTCAAATTTTCCCTGTTATTCTATATTTTTGGTTTTTATAATTATCTACTTTTTATGCTACTTTCAGAACACACACAGAACATTTATAAGAATCCTTGAGATTGAAATTTCCATGCTTTTTCGGTTAATATCATTCTACGTGGAATAACTCTGTATAAGATGTTATTTGATTAGTAAATAACTACATTATATGGAGCATTCGTGATATGCATTACTCAAATCAAAATCTATTTCATTTTTACAGTAATCTCAGCACGTAAGTTACATATACTTCATAATATTTTTCTTCTCATGTGAATAGGTACATAAAATAAACTGCATTGCTCACAGGAACATTTCATAATTGAATGTATGTACTAAGAGAATAAAAAAAATATTCAACACAATTAATGTACTCAATATGACAAGTATAATTTTCCTACTGCTTAAGTACATATACAAAGTTAAACATAAGTGAAACAAACCAAAAAGAACAAAAAAGAACAAAACTAAGGGAAAAACATGTAAATGCTACAGGGAGTGGAAGACAAAGGAAAGTCAATCAAAATTTTGCAGTTCATGAAAACATTTGCATATCTCATTGCTAAAAGCTGTCTGTTTTAGTAACTTCTATTTGTAAATAGAAAGATGTTTTACATTTATATTGATTTCACTTGCAATCTATAGGCTTGACTTCCATAAATCCAAGGAACGGTTTTGCCATATGTAATGTCCGGTCTTTCTTTAGTTTACAGTTGTTGAATATTTTGGTAGGTCCATCTTACTGTGACTTCATAATTATTCGTTTGATACCAAGTTTCGTCGATTTTGTGGGTACAGTTAAACCACGAAATTAAAAATGTTCAATGAAAGAAAACTTTCCATACGCTTGTACGCTGACTTTTAAAAATCCCATGAAATTACATATCCACGAACATGCAAGTTTTTCTTAATCCACGAAAATATGTACCCACGAAAATAAAAAAATCAACAATATTCCTTTCCATATATAAGTACATAAATTCATATCAATTGATTCTATTTCAGCCTTAGGGTGTAACAGACCACCATTTTGTCCTATTAAAGATTGGTATTATGACAAACCCTGCAGCGTCGATTCTGGACCAATCATTGACGATGGGTGCAAGTGCAAAAGCTGTACCAGATATTAAAAAGAATCTCCAGAATTAACTGTAATTGCGCGATGAATGTAAATAAACATCCTTGCAAAAATATATTTAAAAACCGCAAAATGTTTTTTTTATCTACTATATAAACTGATTATAAAAGAGAGGTGAAGGATTCAAAAAGGTCAACTCAATAAATTGATATCAAACTGATAATGCCAAAGCAATAAAAAGATAAAGATGCAAACAAATAAAGAACAGTTCATAAAAAAATAGCGATGAAAAACTACACAGCTACTTTTGCTTAGGTACTCTTTCTGTACTAAAAATCTGTAGTACTGGAAAACTACTTTTCATATTCAGTACTATTTTGTTACTTTAAACTTATTGTAATATTTAGGTACATGTATTTCACAGTACTTTATTTGAACTTGAAACTTGAATACTACAGATTTTTGGTTACTACTGTTACATTTTCAGTATTTTGAAAGTTTTTCTATTTCAAATCTCTTAAGATTATGATTGTCAAACATGCAATATTGTATTATTTCTGTACCAAAATATTTAGTACAAATCAAGTACTGTAAAATACAAGTACCTAAATATTAGAATAATTTTAAAGTAACGAAATAGTACTAAATATTTAAAGTAAATTTCCAGTACTACATATTTTTAGTACATACATAGTACCTATGCAAAAGTAGCTGTGTAGGACTGAGATAAACGACCCTCAAAACAACAGAGGTTGATCTCGTGTATTCATAAGGGTTAAACATGTAGTGGGAAAAGATTAATCTATCATCCCCAGTTTTTGGTGGGGTTTGTATTGCTTATTCTTTGGTTTTCTGTGTTGTTGCATAAGTCTATTGTTGTCTGTTTATCTTCTTTCAATTTTGGCTAGACGTTGTCAGCTTGTTTTCGATTTATGAGTTTATGACAAAAGTGTGTCAGAAATCATATCTGATATTCTGCCTCAGTCATATTAACCTTCCATGATTACCGGACTGAATAAAGAAATAACACGACGGGTGCTGGAAATGCTTACCCTTCCGGAGCACTTGATTTCACTCCCGGGTTTTAGTGGAGGTCGTGTTGTTTCTTAATTGTTATTTATAACTGTTGATGTAAATGTCCTTTGTGAGTCTTTGTTTACTCCTTGGTTTTGATTGTTATTGTCTTTGGCTGTCCCATGGGTGTCTTTCGTCCCTCTTTTATGTTATTTGCATTGATTTATCTTAAGTGAATCTTACTTTAACATTTAAAAGTTTAAAAGGGAATACGTATGACACTAGGGAGACATATTTGTGCGATGGGCTTAAACATACTTTGTGTGATCGAAATCCCCCGATTGCTCTAATAAATATAGATTAAACAAACACAAAGCAGAACGTGCAGTAATTTCAGTTAAAAAAAGTCTGAGTCTAATGTTAGAAAAGGTAATTGAAGAAACTAAGCAAAAATGAAAACGATTAAAAGAGGGACGAAAAACACCAGAGGAACAGACAAACTCACAGATTGAAAACAAACTGACAACGCCATGGTTAGAATTAAACAGACAAACAGACAAATTTAAGTTCGGGAGACACAACATGAAAAAGTAAAGAATAAACAACCCAACCTCTATCCCTACTAAAAACTTTAGGTGATCTCAGATGCTCTTAAAGGGTAAGCAGACCCTGCTCCACATTTGGTACCCGTCGTGTTGCTTATGTTATGACATATCCGGTAAATGGTCTAATTCGGTAGGTCACATTCCAGAAAAGGGAAGGTTATTGTTGTTACGACATTAGAATAATATCAGTATCATCTGTGAAACAGTTATTCCATAACGATCAACCAACTCGTGATGGCGTCCGTAAAATTTAAGAGGGCTAATTTCAACCTCAACATTTAGAACTCTTGGTTTGATAGCTTCCTTGTGAGCAGCAATCCTCTATAAAGGAAATCATGTCAGGAAATATAAGCTGAAATCATCTCTCTTGTCATAAAGTTTTGTTTTCATCCTACCCTCAATGTCAATTTATAAGTAATTCAAGATATGAGACAGACTTAATTGTATCTGTAGTATCCCTTATCTATAGTTCGATGGGATAGACCACAGGCGCTTGGGTACTGTGGATTCATTATTATTCGTTGGATACCAATTTTCGTGGGTTTCGTGGGTACAAGTGAACCACGAATTCAAATGTTCAACGAATTACAAATTTTCTATGGCTTTGTGTGCACAGATTGACAAAACCACGAAATCAAATATCCACGAATATGCAAGTTTTCCTCAATCCACGAAAATTGATACCCACGAAAATAAATGAATCCACAGTATATGATACAGATATTATATTTTGTTTTTGTTCAAATATCTATAATATAATACATATCTTACTTCTGTGCATGTCTCATCTAGTTTCGAGTGAGAAAAACAAATTTTACTATCCATACTAAGAAACAAAGAGGCAACTAACTCGACGCCATTTTCTGCTGTAAATATGTAATAAAATTGAATTACAAGGATTCCCAACCGTTTATTCTGGGAAACGTGCCTTCCTTGCTGTCAGAGACCAGATGACGTTTATATTTATCAAATTGGTATTGTTCGTAACATTTTTAGTCCAGCTCAAGCAGTATAATAAAAAGATTTTAACTCTTTTGACTACCTTTTAATTCACGTGCCTGGAAGTTAACTGTCAGTATTGAAGGCGAGTTACTTTTTCCTGAACTTTTGTTAAAGGAAAATGACTTTTTCGCAATAGTATGTGATGTAAGGTATCAGTCGACTTTTAAATTGGAAAATACCAAATTTCTATATAATTGTCGTGCTCAGTTTAAAGATATCGACAAAAATAAACATCATGTTAAAACAAATGTTTGAATGAATGCGGATTTTTTTTTCTTTTATGGAGATGAATAAGCTAAAAGTTGTACAAAGGAGAATGTTATCAAGTGTACCATAACGTAGGTGTAACATCATATATGTGTGGCAACACTCTGTCTTAATATACATCTAAATCAAACTATTCGTCGTTTAATTACCTATATACCTTGCATGGGAAAAAATTGCCAGCCTCGTACCTTTGTCTTATTCTAAACACACCATTAGCACGAATCATTGAAACATTAATAAGGTCTTTCCACTTTTCCGTGGAAAGACCTATTGGTTTTCTTCTGATTATAAGGTCTTTCCACTTTTCGTGGAAAGACCTTTTGTTTTTCTTCTGATTATTTTTTTTCTTCTGCCGTCTGAGATGCTTTTTTGTTTTACAACATATCGAATGGATGTTTTGCCAACGATGTTATTCAGTAATGGAGGTTTCAAAACTCACGCTGTGTGACTGAACACTTATTCTTATAAGAGTTATTTTCCGGCGTCCCCTTTTTCTTGTTATCGCTATATCTCTGAAACCGTATAAGATTTTTACAAACTGTTTTCACCAAATTGTTCGTCTACTCTTAAGAATGATTTGTTTAACTTTGACTGAGGTGATCAGAAGACATCTTATGGGAGTTATTTCCCTTTGAAAATTTAAAATTAACAATATGTTGGGTTTATTCATACAGTATAAGTTGTAGAGGCCTACAGTCTTTTGATATGAAGTCCTTGGTCCATATAAAGAAAATCAAGGTCATAGGTCAAGGTCATGTTTTAAATTTTTAATTTTGCTTGTTATCGTTATTGATATGATATGTTTGCAAAATCACTGTTTACATAAGGCGCACTGTTTTTTCTTGTTATCGCTTAATACTCGCAACCGTATAAGAAACAAATGTATTTAACCTCATTGCTTGTTATATCCTCAGGATGATTTGATCAGTTTTGACCGAAGCTATCCGGACACTCTATATAAGAGTTATTCCCCTTTTTTTGTTTGATATAAGAGAAATGTATTTCTAACTGGAAAACCATAAGTAATAGAGGCCTTAAGTCTTTTGATATGAGGTCCTTGGTTCAAAAAATGAAAATGAGGTCAAAGACAAAGGTCAAGGTCAAAGGTCAAGGTTATGTTAAAAATTTTGATTTTGGCTTGTTATATCTTATTTTCAGACATCTTATAAGATATCGACAAAATATTTTCACACAATTGTTAGTCGCGACATGTAGTTACACATAAATTTTAGTCGACAGGGTACGTAAACATTTGATGTAAGTTTCCCCCTTTTTATATCTAACATCAGTCGTATGGTTATATAACTCATTAACAATATAAAGCAAAGACCTAGGGTCTTTTTATTTGAGGTCCTTGGTTTATGACCTTGAAATTGATCTCAAGGTCATATGTTAATTTGACCTTCTAGATTTTGACCTTTGTTTTTGCCTCATATGTATTCATGTTAAAGCTATTAGACTTTTTCCATTAGGTTACAAGCAATATGACGTTGCAAAAGATAAGCGGAAGTGACCTTTTGTAAACCGGAAGTAGCTATTTTTTGTAATAAATTATTCTAAAAGTATTTAAAACCATATATTTTTGGAATCATCGTCAAGTAAACTATAAGACAGTACCAGAAATAACATATTTTGAACCGGAAGTAGAAAAAATATCTCCCTTATTTATATCTTTTTGTATACAAACCTTATATTTTTAGAATCAGCATACAATAAGTTGTCATTTGACGCTGAAATTAACATTTTAAAACCAAATTTTAATATTTTCATATCAAAATAGATCCTAACTGGTGGAAAGACCTTCAATTGTTCTCTGAACAATTGGTTTTTAATTATGTTTTTTTTCTATTTTTTAGTTGTTATCAAACCATTTGACTAAAATTAATTTGGCTCATAATTTTTTTACAAAACACCAACCTTGATCCTCTGACGAAAATAAAACATTTTTAAAATTTTTAACACACTTTTTCGGAAAAGTTCATTAGATATATATAGCGTTAGACATATATAGCTCGTTTCGTGTTGGCAGTTTATTTTTGTCAAACGAGTTTGAATGTTCCTTTGACAATGTCTTTGCAACGATTTGTCAAATAATTTGTTATATGTAGTATGTAGTAAGGAGAAAAAATAAACCATCTGGAATCACTATTTTAAGCCGCTATGTGACAAGCTGCTTATGTTTAAACAGATTTATACGACAAACAAGATAGATAGGATGCATAATTACGAGTGTTTCGAAACATAAACATCGTGTAACACTTTTTTAACACTTTCGATAAGCATAAACTTTTTTTCATATCTTATTTCAAAATCCTATCTCAAAGTTTGTTTTTTTTCCAGAAAAAAAGTTTTTCCATAAATTCTCAATGCATATTTTCATCTAACGGATAACTTGACTGGCATAACAGTTAGAATGCATAATAATGAATAATTCATTCACATTCAACTCGTGAGGGGAACAGTCAAAATCAAAAAGGCCTTGATGTCACAGTAAAAGTGATACTAATTTGAAAAAATGCCTTATCAACATGCCTTTACTACATTTTTGCTAGAAAATTGGTTTGAAAAAAACAATTGATGAGGAAATGATTTTTAACAAATATAAATTGGACTAATATTTACTGATCTGTGATAATAGAACAAATTGTAGAATAATGGCACAGTGTTGTCGTGTGTAAAAAATAAAAAGGGTTGAGATCTCATTAACATGTTTCATCCCGCCGCATTTTTGCGCCTGTTCTAAGTCAAGAGCCTCTGTTCTTTGTTAGTCTTGTATTATTTTCATGCCCCACCTACGATAATAGAGGGGCATTATGTTTTCGGGTTAGTGCGTCTGTTCGTTCGTCCATCCGTTCGTTCGTCCGTCCGTTCGACCGTCTGTCCCGCTTCATGTTAAAGATAGTTTTTGATGAAGTTGAAGTCTAATCAACTTGAAACTTAGTATACAAGTTCCCCATGATATGATCTTTCTAATTTATTGATTTTTGTATGAAGTTGAAGATCGCTCTGATCTAAATGTCAAATTAGAGTGTTTACCCTACTTTCAGGGTCCACTAAACATAGAAAATGATATTGCAAGTTGGGCATCCGTGTACTATGGACACATTCTTGTTAATTTTAGTTTTTAGGTACAATTTAGAGCTAGTATGGCGTTAATTATCGTTGAACTAGTATACATATTTGTTTAGGGGCCAGGTGAATGACGCCTCCGGGTACGGGAATTTTTCGCTGCATTGAAGACTTGTTGTTGAACTTCTGTTGTTGTCTGTTCTATGGTCGGTTTGTTGTCTCTCTGACATTTTACCCATTTCCATTCTCACTTCTATTTAGTTTTGATTGATAGCCTTGGAAACGAAAACTTTCTAATGTAAAACTATTTTTCTTTATTGATATAAGTTGGTTTTCATTTCAAACGTATGTTATGAATGTTTCAATATGGATAAGGGGATAAGAGCATCGAACATGTAAATAATCACTATGTATCATTAATTGCTTAACCCCTTATTTACCAAAATCAACCTACATAAATAAAGGCAACAGTAGAATACCGCTGTTCAAAACTCATGGACAAAAAACAAAATCGGGGTAACAAACTAAAACCGAGGGAAACGTTTTAAATATAAGAAGAGAACAACGACACAATACTGAAATGTAACACACACAGAAACGGACCAGGCGTCAGACAAAATCCAACGAGAATAACAAATATAACATCAAAACCAAATACATAAATTTGGAATAGACAAGTACCGTGATACGTCTTATCGTAATGTGAATTTACACTTAAAAAATAATAGAAAACAAACGACGCAACGTTACATTGTAACACACACAGAAACGAACAATAATATAACAATGGCCATATTCCTGAATTTGTACAGGACATTTTTAAAGGAAAAAACGGTGGGTTCAACCTGGTTTGATGGCATGCCAAAACTCGCACTTTAATGGCAATGTTGATTATAACATTGAAATGACAACATAATATTACAGGACTACAAGACAAATAAATAGGAGAACTTAGTAGACAAAGAAACACATGACTAAAACGGTCAACAAAAAAATAACACTTTTTCACTTTATTATATCACACTTATTTTTCTATTGTTTAAATGTCATGAGAAATATTTCATAATTATGTAATACGTTTAAAATTTACAGTTTAAAGAAGAAAAACGCAGACATGGGAATCGTGTTTATAATCCGAATTTAGTTATTATATAGCTTTACAAAAGATGATATGTATAAACTTGAATGATCTTTGACATGAAACTGTGATAAATATAGATGTCGAAAACTTGTTTTGATAAAGAAATTTGACTCGTTAAGACGTAAGTAGCACATTATTTCTGACAAAAGTTTGGGCCAATAATACAGTTATACTGTAAATTAAGAAATTTTTGCTTGCATTTCTCATTGCAATTGTGGAACTTTAGACTGAAATGCTATTTATTTTTTTTGAATTAAAGCGATTATAACCTTGTCGCCTTGATAATTATATATCATTTTTACGATTTCCATAACTTTTCTTGATTTTTATGTGTGAAAAAGTCCGATCTTAAGGTACACAGCTGATACATTTTGATTAGTCAGTCAGTATGGAAGGTCGTCATTTGTTTACCATCATAGTCATGACTATTCTTTTGGAGTTTCATATATTTTGTTCTATATCCGAAGAACTACATACATGGCGACTTTAAAAATATGCAACAGGACCGATTGCAGAGGTTGGCAATGTACGTGATAGATAGTGACTAATACTAAGCCACTTACCAAAGAAAACTAATTTTGCTACCACTAGTTTGATTTGAAGTCCATAGCAAATTTAACAATTTAATTTTTCAAGAACGGAATAAATATAATATTATAAATTCGGTGGATATTTTCTACATAAGAAAATGTTTATTTCAAGTCAGCAGTATGACAGTTGTTATCAACTCCTTTGCTGTGTGTAAGCTCTTGGTTTGGCCATTTGCCTATGGACTTTCCGTTTAGAATTTTCTTTTGGGTTGAGTATTTTTGTTATTTTACTACCCGACTCTCACAGAAGAAAAAATGGATGAAACATAAAATAAGGACGTTTGTTGAATATCAATTTAATTCAAAACACGAAACGGGATATAACATGATCATTAAACAAACATCGATTAATAGTCAAAAGGGGTCGAGGAAGTTATTTTGAAAATGAATACCTTGTAATGTTTTTTTTTTAACTTAAAATCATATTCCATATTTGATGATAATTCAATGGTACCTATTCTGTCTAAAATGAAATATTCAATATGTAAATACTCATTATATGTTCATATTTTTTTAATATTTGATAATTACACTGATTGTTATAACTGTCACCAATCTTTCTACACCATATACAAACAACTTTTTCACTATCATCTAAGCTTTATATTTGGCCAAAACACAGATTCCCGATTGTCTCACAAAATTTCATTGCTTTTTACCTGTAATTTTAAAAAGTGGGACAATCGGACGACACCCCAAAAATATAATGCGCAGATGACGGATTGAAGACATGCTTGTAAAATATGTCATAATAAAAAAAAACGTTATGATAGAGTTTATCTCTAGTTTGAAATTTTAATAAATGATTAAAAATGAAATGACGAACAAATATTGCAAGTCATATGATTTTAATAAAATTTTATTTTGAGAAAAATATATATTTCTGACAATAACTATAATGCAGTTCAAATCCGATACCGTTCAGAATTAAGAACAATGCTCATATCTAGTTCACTTTTTGTTTAAAACAAATGCTAAATTAATATAAATTCGGCGCTATAACATGGTACTGAAGAGACATGTTTTATTGAAATGCTCATCAGGTTCGGTAAATTTTGTACCGTCAACGTTAATGTTATCACACAGAAAGTGATAAACAGATTATCAATGATTTTTTTTAAAACTTTTCAATTCTGTGAACCTTAACACTTGTTTCGATTTCAAAAGTTTATATATGGTTAGGGTTAAGGGTTGGAAAAATGTTGACGGATAGTTAACCTAATTGTCATATCTTTGTGTCAGATGAAGGAAGGGCGGAAGATACAATAAGGACAGTCAAAAATAAACTGACTACGCTATAGCTAAAAAAAAAACGCATACAGAAAAATAATAGTAAAGAAGACACAACATAGAAAACTTAAGACTATACAACATGAACTCAACCAACAACGGTAGTAATTTCCGGTCCTCCAGCATGGTACGCAAATCCTGCTTCACATGTGGTATCCGTCGTCTTGTTTGTGTTATTACAAACAAGAAAGTAAAGGACCGAGCCACTATTTCGTGATGTGACGATCATTCTAATTTGACTCTAATTTGATTTGTCAACGATTTCTATAGAGTAACACGACATGGGTCATACAACCTTGGTCTGCTTACTTTCCCAAATAACCTGATCCCCGGTTTTCTGTTTGGTTCCTGCTGCTCATTTTTTAATTATTTATGTTTTTTTTTTCTCTCCACATCGCATTAACAGTGGTTGTACAGAGCTATCACCATAATTAACATATAACTCGTCTAATATTTAGCAAAACTTTTTTGCCTGCAAATTTGTGCAAATGAATTTTACTTAACCCCTAATGGGAGGGATTGTGTCTGATATTCATATGATGAAAACATTATTTTTCAATCAGTTTAATTGAGGTCTGGAACTGGCATGTCAGTTAACTGCTAGTAGTCTGTTGATGTTCATGTATTATTGTCATTTTGTTTATTTTCTTTTGTTACATCTTCTGCCATCGGACTCGGAATTCTCTTGAACTGACCTTTAATGTTCGTATTGTAATGCGTTTACTTTTCATCATTGGCTAGAGGTATAGAGAAGGGTTGAGATCTCATAAACATGTTTAACCGCGCCGCATTTTTTTGCCTGTCTTACTTCTGAAGCCTCTAGCCTTTTGTAATCTTGTATTATTTTTAATTTTAGTTTCTTGTGTATAGTTTGAAGTTTAGTATGATGTTCATTATCACTGTACTAGTATATATGTTTGTTCAGGAAGCATATATATATTTGTTTGGGAAATGCTTCCTGAAGTGATTGTGTTGGGTTGTAAAAACAATGTATAAAAAGAAGCATTCAATTCAGTATGTCTATTAATTAGTTGATTATAAATAATTGTGTTATTTTTCTTCCAGAATTAAAAAAAAATCATGGTAAAGACGACAACAAGTACCTTGCTTCTTTTTGTATGTTTCGTGGCAGGTCTGTAATTTTTTATGATCCATAATAAATTTCAATATGAATTAGATAAACTGAAAAGTTTTTTATTGATATAAGTCAGGTGGCGTTACTTTAACCAATTGTGTTAGTTACTTATATAGGTATATTTTTTTTAATTATAAAATTACTCAATAGTGTTATTTTACATTCAATCAAATCATGGACAAAATGTAGTTATTACGAAATTTTATATCATTTAGTCACATGAAATTATTGATTTATCATATCGGGAAAATTGAAATTCGTGTAGTGCCCATCAGAAATACAATGATAGATTGCCACATTGCATCTGGAAAAACCTTGATCATTTACCTATTTTTCATTCATTTTTTTTTCAGCAAGCGCAATATGCAATTACCCATGTTTCCGCTTTGATGTAGGAACTTGGGTTAATGACAAAGATACCTTTGTCTTTTCGTGTTCTAATCTGTCAATGTTAACAGTAAATGGTGTGAATGAAAAGTTTTGTTACGAAAGACGTGGGCCATTTCTTGTATCAAGGTACGATTTTTACACACTACAAATACAATTAGCAGATCAAAATTATACTTATTTTCGATTCTTTCGGTTTTTTTTTCAATTGTTTATTTGTGATTTCAACTTAATAAATAAATAAATATACACAATAAGGTCACACATTTATGATTACTTCTACGACAAACACTCATTATAGAAATAAGGAATATTATTGGAAGAGCAGAAAAAAAACATGGTTTAAAATTTGATAAACAAGCCAAGAAAGAAAAACAATAGTGAACAACTTGATACAACTTTTCTGTCGGGGTTTCGGATTTATCAATCTGGCGCAAAACTATATATATTGCCTAGCTCTGCATTTTTAATAAAAAAAAAATATATTAAATTGTTTGTCCTCTTATATATTTTTTTAGATCTGGAAATGCATACACTTGCATGAAATATATTGTTGATAAAAGTACAGCAAAGATATCCCTTGTCTATGCTACAAAATCAAGTGAGTAATAGTATGATATTTGTTTAGCAGGATTTGTGTATCCTTATCAATTAACAATATTTTCACATCGATAAAGAAAAATTAAATTAAATAAAAGGAAGTCCAGAAGATATCAACCGTTATGCATGAATATCAACCAGTCAACAAGTCAAGTTGAACCATTACTGCCATATTCATGACTTGTCACAATGAACATATTGAGCATCAGCCAGGCAGATCATGCGATGCCTATATAGATAACATGTTATCAATAACACTTTTGTAAACAAATATGAGACTTTTCAGTGAAACCTCATCCTGGGCAACTGAGAACATTATAAACAGGACATGTTTGGAATAACAAGACTTTCATTCTCAATTCTATTTGTATTCGTTTATAAGTGTGAACGGCATGTCTTGCTGTGATTACGTACTCAAAACTGAAAATAATACTTGATTCAAAGGCAAACCGAGTCTGACAGAGATGGCACTTACGCTTAACAATATTTTTTGTGTATATATCATCCACGAAATCTAGAAAGAATATTTATCTATTAAATATGAAATTACTAGATCAAGTGTGTATTTAAACCAAATTATCAAAACTGTTCTCCCTAAAATATAATTTAAGGTAACAAGTCTGCTAACACCTTACGATAAATACTTAAACAAAACCATTCATTTAATTCTTTTTCATTTGTTTTTATTATTATTTGAAATAGATAATTACAAATACATTTACACCAGCATGATTTTAATTCTATATAAATTGTTTTCAGAGACTTTTACTCAAGAGCCATCTATGTGTGACGTTTGTTCAGGAAGTTATACGCCATATATTTTAGTCGGTAAATATACTTTATTCAATATACTTTATTCAATTATTCTATATTTGATTGCTTATTCATATATATAGTCAAATTATGATATGCAATAAAGCAGATTCAACGCTCAACATGTTTAATTTTCAGTCCTGGGGATAAAGGTTAAACTAGTCATTAAAAACGACACAACATTACAACATTACAAGCTTTCAAATAAAAAAAAAGAAATAGAATGTTGTGAATATGAAGAAAAACTTTAAATGCATTTACGCTATGCTGTTCATCATCAACTGTTTCCAAATGTTGGTTTAAATTTTGTTTTATAAACTAATTGTTATTCCCTATTCGTAATACGGTTCACAATACTTCAATTATAATAAACAGAAACAGTCGTCGTACTCAATTACAATTTGTCGAATTAGAATATCGAATTTACCATAGTTGTATTGTTCTACTTTTTTATTACATAGCACAAGGTCAAAATCGTAAGTATAACTTATTGCCATTAGTTGTTGGATTACAATTTTGAAGCACTATTCATTTATAAGCAATCTTACATAAAACGTTTTTCGTTGAACAAAAACGAGAGAAAAAAAATTAATAACCAATTTAACTAAAACCTGTTTTAACAAAATAGTTCATGTTATTCCATTTTTTGCAAATATGGATGGCTTACTACATATCATTTTTCAATAATTCAATTTGGATGTAACGCGTCTCCTGATTGGCTGACGTCGTTTTGATTGTCATTTCATAGACACAATTTTTTACATGTGACCATGACGTCATCAAGGTTTTTCATGATTTTTGCCGGTTTAAAATGGAAATTAGAATTAAATTATAGGACATAACTGTAATATTTTGTCAGTCTATTCGAAATAACATAAAAATGTTGTGCACAATGTTAAATAACCCGCCCGGTGAATTATTCAGGGTGTTCCACATTTTGTTATGCTATTTCTTCATAGACAGAAAAAATATTACAGTCATTCCTTAATTGTTTGTTGGAACTATCCGACAATATTTTGGACAAAACATCATTTTTCTAAGGCATATTTTGTCTACTGCACCCATTTGAATGCTTTTAGTAAATAGTAAATATCGAAAATATTGTTTTTTGTTCTGATTTTAGGCATATGATAACATATGTATCATAATATCATGATTATATAGTAATCATAAAATTGTTTTGAAAATTTATGATATCTCGAAAATAAATAGTATTTACGTGAACTCAATGGTTCAAATGAGGCGAAATTACAAAGGGGTAACTAAAATCATAAGTCTATAATACTGGACAATGCCATCAACAAGCCAATTAAAGACATAAAAAGTATGTTGAAAATACATACAAAAGAAAAGAGTGAGTTACACGAACCTAAACAAAAGCTAGGATCATGATAGACACAAGTGAGGCAAAAGAAAGGAGAGAAACTGATTGATATACATAATATATGTTCTATTTTAAAAGTATATGCTCTACGGAATTTCATTGTTTTGATTTTTTTTTCAAATTGGCTTACGGTTGCACCCGATACATATATTTAATAGATCCATCTACAGAAAACTTGTGTAGTTTTATGTTATGAAACGATAAAGTCAATAGTTCATTATAAGTACATCCTTTTTATAGCGTTAAACTCATTGGTAATTACTCATAATTAACTATTCATTATCATCAGCATGTCCTATGGTTCATAGTAAATAAATCTTGTTTTAAAAATGAATATTGTCTTCCTACCATCGTAATATTGACCTGATTTATTAAGCAAGTGTTTTTCCCATGTTTATCGAAATCATCATTATGTTGAAAGATTTAGAATGATTGTTTATGTTTCATGAAAGTTCTTTGAAAACATGCTCGGAGGCAAAATTTATGTATACAAACTTGATAACTTCCTTTAGTTTATATTTCAGTGGATGTTTGTATCAACCTATCGAACCTATCGTGTATACATTATAATAATATATTGTCTTGTTTGCCAGTAAAATACATGTAGGAAAAAAGTATAATTTGTTTTTCAGACGAGCGTGCAAGACAATGTAAGTACAAACAGCATAATGAAATTAATCAGACAAAATATTTTAAAACATTATTTTCAACAGAATGGATTCTCAAAAAATAACTGAGAAGTCTCCTCAGATTACTGTTTTTCATGATATTAACAACATTATGATACAAATTGCTACGACATGAACCTTGCATTGTTTGTTTTAAAATGATTTCTATATCCTGAATGCGTGACCATACACATATATGCAATATCTTACAATAATTGACTTTTTATGAGGTTTGTACAATGATTTATCAACACTAAATATATGATATTCTACGAGATCAAACGATATCAAAAGTCAAAATTGTGTTTTATTATTTGACTTTCGATCATTATCTAAATTTCAAGCATTTTCTCATAATTCTTTTAAAACTGTTACCAATTGTGAAACTAAATGTATAATCTGATTTGCAGTTGCTTTTTTAAAAAAAAGATTGCAGTATTAAATAACAGTTTGCTAGAGAAAACCGCTTAAACAAGAACAAATACGACGGACATTTTCATGACGTCATAAATGATCGTCATAAAAATTGACTTGTCATATCTACATTTAGGTAACCGGACGTTTTTCAAAGTGTTATATTAACCTTTCATGATTTTTTCCGCTGTATATATAATGTTTTATCAAATAGTTTTTCTATTCTTTAAGTCAATGAGACAGTTTATTGTGATGCAATAACACAATGTAGTATCGATATCCTTTTAACCATAAAAAAAAGACTACAACAAAAATAAAATTTATCTGACTGTAGCACGAGTTTTCATGTTTAGTTCTTATTTGATTACATAAATAATACGCCACCCCCTTCCCAATTTCCATTTGCCGCTAGAGCAAAGTGCTGCTATCGAATATCAACTTTGATGTTATTATGAAAAACTATAACGACATCATACTAACAATGCATGGAGCATTCGTGGTATACACTTATTGAATCATAATCTTTTTTTTAACAGCTATCTCGGCACGTAAGTTATATTAACTTCATTTTTTTTTTTAATGTGAATTGATTCCTTCGTTTCATTATAATAAAAGTAGAAAATCGTAAATAAGACCGTGTTAATGATATGGAATAGTTACACAAATATTTTCAGTTTCTGGTATAAATCTTAACAATCTTAAGTTTGAGGAATAAAAGATACAGTTAGACACAGGTTTTGAAATGTAAAATCTTAGTTGTGTTAAAATTTATCTTGAAAGATGATAGGTCTATCAGGCTGATTTTTTAATTATTCTTATTTCCAAAAATATTCATACACCTCATACAGGAATGCTATTTAAATTAGTGCCGCCTGCTTTGGGAGTTTTTATCTCTATGCATACATTTTTTATATGTTTATTTTCTATTTAACAGACAAGTAATTATTTCAAGGAACCGGTTTGTCATATGTAAAGACCAGTATTTTTTTAAGTATAACACATGGTAAACATTTCAATGGTTATTTCATATTCATTTACCGTTGTTCATATAAAAGTACATTGTTTCGTATCCTCTAATTCTATTTCAGCATTAGGCTGTAACAGACCAGCATTGTGTGCTATAAAAGATGTGCTAAATGATGAATCCTGTACAGCTTCTGAACCAGCTATTGACGATGGATTAATGTGCAACAGCTGTAGAATCCCGATATGAAAATAGAATCTACAGAATGAACTAAAATCAGGAATAAATGTGAAACAAAATCCGAATACTAAAGCATTGTCACTTTTCAAACAGATATGAATATTGGATATATGCAAATAAAGATTTCAAAAACTACAAAATAACTTGTAACTGATGATAGTTTTGAGTAGCAGAAGAAACCAAAATTATATTGAAACTCTTAAATCGAAAACAAACTGAAACCACGTCTTTTTATTATTATTGACACAGCCATGGCAAAAAAAATCAGATAAACAACTGCATATAAAACAATGTATAAGCAGTACAAACCTCATTAAAAACCGAGGTACTACAGAAGGATAAACAGATCGTGGGGAAAAGACTTATATTGTATTCATGATCTTCATTGAATCTTTTGTTTTTACGTTTAAACGTATGGTTAGGGAATACATTTTACACTAGAGTGTATATAGTGTTTTTCAAATGAGACAATGTACAGAAACAACATTACGAGGAAAAGTAGAATCATTAGTCAACGTGCGCTTTTCAACATTGGGCAAACCATATATTGTGTAATCATTCTGTATTTCCCTTTATACAAACAACATAGCTTTGAGGAAAATCTTAAAGGTTTCAACAGACGGTGAAATTGATAATGAACGATTAAATAAATAGATATAGGAAGATGTGGTGTGCGTGCCAATGAGACAACTCTCCATCCAAATAACAATTTAAAAAGTAAACCATTATAGGTTAAAGTACGGCCTTCAATACGGAGCCTTGGCTCACACCGAACAACAAGCTATAAAGGGCCCCAAAATTACTAGTGTAAAACCATTCAAACGGGAAAACCAACGGTCTTATCTATATAAAAAAAACGAGAAACGAGAAACACGTACATGTATATATCACATAAACAAAATACAACTACTGTACATCAGATTCCTGACTTAGGACAGGTGCAAACATTTGCAGCGGGATAAAACGTTTTAATGGATCCAAACTTTCTCCCTTTTTCTGAAACAATAGCATAACATAACAACATAGAAAAACACACGATAAAATATCAATTGGCAGACTTAACTCAATCAAAAAACGTATGATCACACAATGAACGAATAATTTGATCTGCGATATCTGAATACAAATGCACAGTAAATTAAATATAAGAGACAAACATTCATGACCAAAAAACTAACAAACAATTTCAAACAAAGCCATGGCAGGACATCACTGAGAAATATTTAACTCTTCGAAAATATTGATCAATATTCACTTAAGAAAAAAAACCGGTTTTAAAAAAAATATTATAATCTTGAAGTTTATACAAATGTAGTAAGAATAAGTGAAAAGTTGAAAATATTACAAATAATCAGAGCTGGTTTACAGACAAGATCCATATAAATAAAAAATAACAAAAAAGCATTATAACACATTTAAAGTAACAACTTTTTATTGTTGGTATTTGTTTTCATAATAGACACAAGGAAGAAGGTTCCTAATACAAACGGTATTGAATACTAGCTTACTGTTATAGGCCACTAGTGTTTAAAACATAAGATTTGTTTGTAAGATAAATTCGTTACATAGAATGCTAGTGACCTAATACAATATATATAGGCTCAATAAATTCCAAATTGGAATTCTAGCTCTTCGCTCTCACACCACATGGAATTTAATGTAATTAATGTGTGTTTTTTGGTTTTTCATTGCACTAATATGTTTCTGTTGTTTCGTTGTTTTCCTCTTACAGTTAATGCATTTTTCAGTTTAAGTTTGTAACCCGTATTTGTTTTCTCTCAACCGATTTATAACTTTCGAACAGCGGTATACCACTGTTATCTTTATTTAAAGGTTTCATCAGACGAAGAAACAGATGATGAAAGATTGAACTGAATTCATATAACACATTTAAAGCTTCGTCTTTTTCATTTTGATAGGTCTCTAGTCTTAATTCTATATGTTAAGATAGTCGGTAAGATTAATTCGTTACATAGTGTGCTGGTGACGTAATATCGTATATATGGAGTCATTTAATTATTCCATATTTGGTAACAAACACACTATGTAACTAATAATATTTATTTAAACTGTGGATTCATTATTAAATTATCAATTTTAGTGAATTTCGTAGCGATAGGTAAACCATGAATTTTTATTGTTCAGATTTACACATTATCTATTCATGCTATTATCATGGTTAGTGTGAATGCAGACTTTGCAAAACCATGAAATAGATTATCCACGAAAATGCAAGATTTCAAAAATCCAAGAAATTGTATACAATATATTTTCATTTTCCCGTGGCAGTCGAGACATCCGCCGACCTTTCAAATAGGATGACCTCTACTGTAAGACCTACATGTACCTATGATGTTTTTGTTAACTTGTTATTGTTCTGAACAAGCATGCATAATTTGTCATTGGATGTTAAGCAACCAACACTCATTATCAAAATACTCGTGGAATTATTTTAAGGAAATGGTTGAATATTCTTATTTTGAAACGTTTGGACAAAGTGTGTTATTCTCATGTATATGTTTGGTTGCAGAAAAATCGAAGATTGAAAAGGGGAATATGCCAAAGAGACAAAAACTCAAGTTAAAACAATAGTATTATATCACCGTTTAATTGTCATTAATCGATTTAATTGAAACAGATTTGGGTCATAAGGGAACATATCAACTATGAGAGTAACACAATGGAACAAAAGAAACAATGACTACTGAAAATGAAACGCCAACATTTATAGAGCAGAACCAATGGCTGACAACTGCCATATTCCTGACTTTTTATAGGACATTGTAAGAAAAATAGTGGATTAAACCTGGTTTAATTGCTAGGCAATCCTCTAAATAATACAATAATGTTTTAAAAAAAACAATACTACTAAAATTACAACAATGAGTAACAGGAATAGAGTACAAATAAAAACACGACCACTCAGGAGAGAGAATTACATGATTTTTTTTTATAGTACATTGAAACATGTAACCCACAGGAAAAAACTATGTAAATCACTCTAAAATTTGGAACACAATTGTGGCAAACTTACCAAAAGTGATGTCACAGGAAGATTTCAATAAATAGAATATAAAATTTGGACGAAGAGGTGCATACGGCCCAAGGCCATAAATGGGTCTTCAACACAGCGAAAGTTCACGCACAGGAGGAAGGATTCAGCATACCCCTTAAAAATGTAAACTAGTTCAGCGGAAATGAATGTGTAATACTTAACTGAGAAAACAAAATTAAAAAACTTATGTAACTAAATAACAAACGACACAGATTTTATTTTTACCCACAAACTTTTTAATGTGATTTTTTTACACATTTTTTATAATAAATGATATATTGTATTGCACACTTTATGCTGTAAAAACTTACTAAATGCAAATTTGAAAAAAAAAATGTTTTCAATATCAAAGTAAAGACAATACCAATAGATTAAAGTAACAAAATATCCGCAACAAACCACAGTCAACATTATGTGAAAGATTATAATACAAGGAAAAGTAGCCAACACGCACAGTTAATCAATAGTTGAAGCAACGAAAAAAGAACCAGCGATAATGCATAAGTGTTTTGATATAAAGTAATGGTCGTAATTAAGATGATAAAGAGTAAAACCAATTAACAGAAGAGAGAGAAAACAAAAAACAAATGAACAATTGATAATAGGTGGTGCTTATATTTTACGAAAAAGAGAATAATATGGTGCTAGAATGTAAAGAAATGAGAAAATTCGACAATAAAAAAAAAGACAAATACACCGCAAAATATAAACAGATTAAGATATAATTCTACATTAAGACCACTTTCCTTCTTTTCTAGATTCCAATAACTATAAAAAGTTTAAAGGAAACCCAGTAATACCTAAAAAATGTACTAAAAATAGAGCCTTTTAAATAAGCAATAACTTGTGTTATATCAGATGGTTACTTTATAGCAAATTTTGTTGTAGAGTTTATTGGAAAACGTACTTTTTCTGAAAACTATTTTGTTTGGCATCAAAGCTTTACTTACTTGTTTTAAAAATGAAATTACGCGAAGCAAGATCTCATTTCATCGCAAAATATATTTTTTTATTATGTCGATGAAATTGCTCGACTATTTAAGATGTAAAACTTAAAATAGTGTTTCAGCATTAACATGATGAAGTACAACTGTAGGTAAAGACACATTTTAACATTGTTTGATTTTATAAAAAAAATAGGATATGTATGTTTTGGTACCATATCAATAACAAGATTGTCAAGCGACTGTTTGTGAAGCAGCGATGAATAACTAAGATGATTCCAGGATCCTTGATCATTAGATCGATGGTATACATCTGTTACAACAACAAATAACATTTGATATCAGAATTGATACATTCAAGTAAACATACATGTACATGTATCTGTGAACTTTGATTTGATTTCTAGTCTTTCGTCCTTTCAATATGTTTGCTATTACGTTCTGTGTTTTTGTCTTTGGCGTGTTACAGGTAGTTTACAATAAAGCAGGTATGTTTACTTAACATCTGGTCACGTAACACTGATTAAAGTTTGTAAAATAATCGTTTTACGAAAAAGTAATTAAAAATTTAGTCTTCTGGTTTGTTTTCCTAAATTGTATAATATCATGATAAATGTGTTTTTGTGTTAACATGACGAGAACTTTAAGCAACATTAACGTTGTTTACCAGTTATAAACACATCTTTATATACTCCTCTCTATTGCGAATACTGAATATCATATAGTTTTGTTGATTTACACGAATTTCAGTTGAGGCGATCAAAGTGTTATTACACATTGTTCTAATCCTTCTTAAACCAAACGATGAAATTTCGTCGCAATTTTTTGTCTACTTTCTGAAATAATTTTAGCTGTTATTCAATAGTAGTCTTTTGATTCATATGTAGAAAACGATTAATTTGCTTCCAATTCAATTTTAATTTGATCGTTTAGATTACTATTCGGTCGTCTTTTGAAGACAAATTATGCCTTGCGTACAAAATTTCATCCTGTTTATATAATATGATGAGTTTATTAAATGCGTGGTTACTGTTTTTGTTTACAAACAGATGCATGCAGATATCCTTACCGGAAAATCGGAAAGAGTTGCTACCTCATAAATAAAGAAAAAGTGACATGGGATACAGCATTTGTATGTTATATACATATTAAAACTATATGTGTTTTTAGGGGATGGAGTATTTGGTTAAGGAGGGTGTGTTTGGGGGGAGGTGTTTTACTTGAATTACATTTTAGATACTCTTTCTTTGCACAAGTTTTCATTCTACTATACTTTTGATATGTTGACGTTTCCAATTCCACTAAACGTCACTTTAAATCTAATAAACCAAAAAAAGAAGGCTAAAAATTAATACAATCTTATTAAATGTTAAGATCATATAATTATTCAGAGTAACTATTTTGCACATGCTACACTTATGTATAGTTAATACAAAGATATTATTTTTATTTGAAGGATATATGTTTAAGACATGGTGCAAATCTGGCAGTATTTCAAACTTTAGGTGAAATGCTATTGATGAAACGTGCATTGAAAAAGATGAATACTGGTAAAAACAAATACATTATATATAGAGATTAAAACATGACTTTTTCCAAATCGGCCCGGGTATTATCCCGAGACCCCCATATCAGCCCGAGACGTACAATGTAGTCGAGTTGCTGATATGTGTCGATAGATGATATCGGCCGATATGGAAAAGGCCATGAACTAATCGCTTTCTCATATACTTCCGACAATTGTTTTATGTATGGCAAATTAACAAATAAAATAACTAAAACAGTCAAAAACTTTATATAAAAGTTAAATCATGAATCCAAATACACTATAATTGCTCAACAATAACATCACTACCTGCATATTTATTTATGTTACTATTTCCAATAAAGGCATTTTGAAACATTGTTAATTTGGAAGAGTTTTATGATCATTATTACTCCATATTTTTTATACTATAAAAAGATTCATAATTGCCAATGGCATTTGTTAGCAAGTACTAAACTATCCCCACAAACGTTCCCGTAAATTTTCACGTCGTCATAGAAGATATCTGTCGTCACAATGGAAAAATAAACAACCGATACCGGAAATACTGGAAGTAACTTGCACGAGAGGCACTATTATGGGTGTTATGCACGAGATACCCCTGATATGGGTTATCACCCCGTAGGAAAATTATGGCTTGTGTACTTCCGATCATTACACATATGCAAAAGCTATCATATCAATGCTAAGTATATGATAAAATTTAGTTATTATCAAAATGGACAAAAATTCACATTTGTCATTGTTTGGGTAGATGATTTAACATAGTTTATTCTTATTATATTTCGAATAAAGTTTTCACCGTCACTAAATGACCATATTAATAGTTTTTTTGTCTTTACTTCTTACTCATATTTCTTTTCAATTCTTTAAGTATAACATTTTTCAAATATGTGCCGCATGTGTATACGTATAAAGAACTGTAATTTGATAATGTTTTACTTTAGGTTATAGTTTCTTCATTGGTGGACGTAACATTAACAGACATATTTCTGGTGGAGATTGGAGATGGCTGAAGAATGAATAGATGATCAAGATGAATTATTTTGCATTCGCTGCAGGACAACCAAACGGATTTTTTGGTGGCCCACAAGACTGTTTGCTTCTATATGCACCTGATCGTTATAACGTCTACGACGATTATTGCGACACCTCCTTCAAAGGTTTTATCTGCGAAAAGTAATACATTTATTAAAAACGATGCAACGTTTCTCAATGTGTTATTTTTACAGTCAATTACTCATGTTTGATATCATACATTCGATGATAAAATTTAAAATGAAAATTGGCAACATGTCAAAGAAACAACAATCCGACCAATGAATATAATTCTGTTTTTCTTTTTTCATTAAAATTGTTCAATATTTCGAATTGCATATCTAATGTTTTTTACTGTTCTGCATCATCGATCTTGAAATATGTCATATTTGTATTTTTTCCATTTTGATATAGACGAAAGATTTATTTTGTCAGGTTTTTGTTATGGATTTGAGTCTTTTTTTAATCTACCATCGAAAAATTCTTTGTATTCTTTATATACTGATAATATTTTTTTCTGGAATAACCTAAATCTCTGGGGTCTATCACTGTTGCATCTTTTTTCATTGAAAAATTCACTGCAATATGGCCCATTTACCCGAATTAAGAAAAAAACAAATGAGCAATTGCTGGTTCTTGTTGTAAACTTCACTTCTCTAAGTAGCTGAAATAAAATTCTAGTATGAAATACTGTTTGTAGCACACATCCTAGATGATATAAACTGGGTTTTTTTTCGGGAGGGGTGTCGGAGGGTTGACGTTTATTCTATATTGTGCAGTTTTTATGCCTTTTTCTCTATTCTTTATACTTGTTGCACATTATTCTCTATTTGTTTAACATCTTGGAACTCTTTGTTTATTGGTTTGTACTTTTCCTTTTTTTTTCTTTTTTTGCACATCATTCTCTTTTTTTTAAAGTATACCGTCAGCTAAAGTTTGGTCATTTTTCATCAAGGAGGTTACTTTTATTTATTCACTTGTTGAGACATCTGCAGGGCAAACCTTTCTTCTTTTTTTAAAATATATGAACATTAGCATATGTTGTATAATGGGTCATAACACAACTTTCTACTAGAAACCAATTGAAATTTCTAATGCAGACCTTTGTAAATTTTTTTAAACATTTTACGAGATGATCGCTTTTAAATTTATAGAAACATACGAGTAGACCCTTGATAAATTTGTAGAAATGTAACGAGCTATATAACCAGAAGGGATATTTCAGAAATAATCAAAATTATCGTAAGTCAATCTAGCCCTCATATTGACCACTCGTTCGATCTCCTTTGTGTTATACTGCTAGTCCCCGACTATTTCACATGTTCAGTACCCACTATTGATGACCTGGAATCAAAATACGCTTTTCGTTATTGAAAATTGGTTTAAAACTGGTAATTTTGAGAATGATTATTCAAATTAGAAAAAAGTCTTTTTTGTGCATATTTCTGATTTTGTTTCTGGATTTGCTTTGTTCTTTTGTATTGGCATGACAAAACGTATACAATATTATGGAAATCGTGCGAATTCAAAGAAGACATATCCCTTACAAGAATGTCTAATGCGTTGTATGGTTTGACTTTATATTTAGTAATTTTTGCATATTGGCTTGTAAACGCTTGTATTATATTTTTTTGGTATTTTGGCCTCGAGTAGCACTGAAAGACCAATTTTTGTCAGAATGTGATTTAATGCAGAAGGGTTTAACTGATGAGCTTATAGTCAGAAATAGCACTGCTTCTTATTTATTATTTATAACTGTTGATGTAAATGTCTTTTGGGTTTTTTTTTTACTTCTTCGCTTTGATTGTTATTGCATGTCTTCACCTCTATGTGTGGAATGTTAGTCTTCAAAAGTTCACCAAGGCAGAATCCAGGCCTCCGTGATTCCTCTTTTGTGTTGGCTTACTCTTGGTATTTTTATTTCGTTTTATCAACGTTTATAAAATGTTGTGCATTTTCATATGGTTTAATTTATACCACAATGAAGAGTCATATATTGGCAATATGTACATCAAAATTAGTACCTTAATATTTATTGGAATATATGTGTTAAACACAACCCAACAATTGTTCAACCTGTTTTAATGAATTTTTACGAATGCTGTTATTTTGTCTCATTTAGGATACATCTTATTGCTATTTATCCTCGGCATTAATCTCGACACGATGGGTGACACTAGTAGAGATGACACTGGCAATATATGAGTTTTCTCAGACCACAATAGAAACCAGTACAGATACAATGTGTAACTTAAAAGAACACCATTCTTTTAAGTTAGTTACTTAAAAGAACGTTTAAGATCACCCCTAGTTTTTGGTGGGGTTCGTGTTGTTTATTTTGTAGTTTTCTATGTTGTGTCATGTGTACTATTGTTTTTATGTTTTTCTTTTTCATTTTTAGCCATGGCGTTGTCCGTTTGTTTTAGATTTACGAGTTTGACTGTTCCTTTGGTATCTTTCGTCCCTGTTTTTTTAAAATAATCATTTTTGTTTCTAAAATCAGTTTTTAACGTTTAATATTATTCACTCGTGATCAGGAAATGTGGATATGCAATGCTTCACAGTCTCCTACTTCATCTGGTCTTTTTAACTTATGTAAGAGTCACAGAGTAGTCTTTTGTAGACGAGCATGCATCTACTTTACATATCCATAAGTCCTGTTAGGTTCATCTACTGTAACATAGCATACCGAAATCATTATTTATGATTTATCTTTCATAGGAGGACAATTAAACTGTGTATCGGTAAAGGTTGTGGAGGTGTGAATAATGTGTTGTGTTTTTCCGTATGATCACATGTGCAGTACCCACTATTGATGTCCTTGAAATACTATACGCTTTTCGTTATTGAAATTTTGTAAATATTAACGGACACGATCACGAGTTGGTTATGAAATATCCGTTTCACAGAAGAAAACTGATGTGTTCCAATTGTCGTAACGACGATCATCTCCCATTTTTTTCGAATGTGATCTACCGAACTAGACTTCTCAACGGGTTTGTGCTATAAAGAAAACCACGATTGGATGGCTGCAACATGTATAACAGAAGGATATGCTTACTCTTCCAGAGCATATGACATCACACCAAGTTTTTTGGTGGGCTTAGTGTTGCCCAGTCTTAGGTTTTCTATAATGAGTTTTGTATATTGTTTTATGATTGCCATTTTCATTTAAGCCATTTAATTTTTATTCGACTTGTGAGTTTGAATGTCCATCAGATCCATCGCTTTTCTTTGTCTTGAATATTAAAGGGATAATATAAATACGGGTAAAACAACAAATAGTAACAGTCAACAATTTGTACATAACGTTTTAAAAATGAGAAGGACATAACAGTAATCAAAACATTACAAAAAAATTAATCGTACAACACGAAACAAAAAACAAGTAGACTGAATAATCATGTAATATAAGTCTAAACCTGCGATTGGTGCAAAACTGTATTTAACTAAAAAAAAGTTACGATAACAATATTGAAAAATAAATAGTTCTGAGAAAATATAAAACAAAAGAAGAAAAAAGAACAGTTGGATGGGAACAAAGAAAAGAAAATAATCTACATGAAAAAATAAAGAGCAGACAAACAAAAAAGGGGATATAGTTACGATACTGTTGTCAGGTCATTAAAGATTGCATATTTTGGCTTTAACATTGATTCACTGATAGGGTCTTTGCATCGGAACTAAACACATTTATTTCTAAAAAAACAGTTGTTGGCATGACACGGGTTATGTTCTTCTCATATATTTTATGATAGTATGATACTAAACCCCTAACGGGAGGGATTGTACCTGATATTCATATGATGAAGACATAATCTTTCAATCAGTTTAATTGAGGTCTGGAGCTGGCATGTCAGTTAACTGCTAGTAGTCTGTTGTTATTTATGTATTATTGTCATTTTATTTATTTTCTTTTGTTACATCTTTTGACATCAGACTCGGACTTCTCTTGAACTGAATTTTAATGTGCGTATTGTTATTCTTTTACTTTTCTACATTGGCTAGAGGTATAGGGGGAGGGTTGAGATCTCATAAACATGTTTAACCCCGCCGCAATTTTGCGCCTGTCCCAAGTCAGGAGCCTCTGGCCTTTGTTAGTCTTGTATGATTTTAATTTTTAGTTTCTTGTGTATAATTCGGAGTTTAGTATGACGTCCATTATCACTGTACTATTATGCATATTTTAGGGGCCAGCTGAAGGACACCTACGGGTGCGGGAATTCTCGCTACATTGAAGACCCATTGGTTGCCTTCGGCTGTTGTTTGCTCTATGGTCGGGTGGTTGTCGCTTTGACATATTCACCATTTCCTTTCTCAATTTTATTTAGAAAAAGCAGACCACAAATCTATGACCTCGTGTACCAAGATCTAAAATATAGTATACCGCTGTTCAAAAGTCATAAAACGATCGAGAGAAAACACATTCGGGTTACAAACAAAAATTGAGAGAAACACATCAACTATAAGAAGAATACAACTGATTAGTACATATAAGTTGTCTTAATATAAAACATTATGATATTTATAAACAATCAGTTTACATGTGACGGATTGATATCTAAAAGATGTTAACACAGAACTAAGCCCATTTCGCAATAACCTATATCTAACACTTCAAATTTGTTTCCAAAATGTACAAGCAATGTTCTTTGCAGGTTTTTGATGGTGACAAATAGTATATTGTATTACAAATTCAAGTATTTACTAAATCCATTTTGCTTCCTGTTCTAGATTCATTTTTTTAATGAACCTAACACATTTACCACAGCTATACTCAGTGGAAGATTGACTCAGTATTTAGTGGTAAAATGCAATGAATATAGAGACTTGAACATATTCAACGAACTTTTTTTTGCATGGTACACAGTTAAATTTCAGTCACTTTTGTGTTCCGTGATAAGAATCGCATATCGTACTTTTCTAAAAGCAGATTTGATATGGCACTTCAACTTTATTAGCTAAATAAAAAAGTAAGGTATAGCAGGAAAACAATAACGTCACTTCTAAAATCAGACCAACATTGAAAATATTATATACAAAAGTTAAAAAAAATAAGCTAAAAATTGATTGATATTTAAAAAATTTGAATATGTAAAAATGCTTATGCAGCATTAAATATTTTGATAACCGGTATATTTGAAGCGGCTTAAAAAATAACTATGATTCCAAGAATCACCTATCGTGAGATCGGTTTAACACAGCTGTTCCTAAAAATTACAGAAATTTGATATCTAAAATGATCCATTCTAATTAGCATATTAACGTACATGTACATGTATATAACAGTTCCGTTCAATTCCTGATCGGTCATCCTGTTCGGTGTGCAGTATGTTTCATTTTTCATTTTGCATATTTGCCATTTTTGGGATACATTTAGTCTACAGTCATGCAGGTATATTTTACTTAGTCTGGTTTGTCAATTGGTTTTACGTTTTGTAAACTTTATCTTTAAAATACTAATAAGTATTGTTAAGGTCGTAATTAATTATTCTATAAGTGTGTTCTTATCGTAATGACTTGTATATTTGTTGAAACAGAACGAGAGCTATGAGATAATTTCAAATTGTGTCTATTCTTTTTTGTCAACTTATATAGTTCTTAAATTTTGTGAAAAAAAGCCTCTTATATATGTTCCCTGAATTTCACATGTATATTAACTTCTTTTGAAGCGAATTTTGTCTCTTTTTTTACTAGCAGATGCATGCAGGTATCCATATCGAAAAATTGGAGAGAGCTGCTATCTTATAAATAAAGAAAAAGTGACATGGGATACAGCATTTGTATGTTTTATCAAGTGTGAGAGTGTGCACACCTTACATTATTTGATCTTATTTCTTTGCTCTTTGTTTCCTTTATTCAGTTTGACATTCTTACATTGATATAAGAAGATGCCAATAAGACATCTCTCCATCTAATTCACAATTTATTAAAGTAAACCATTATAGGTCAAAGTATTACTGCCTCAACTAGAATAACGAAATATTAATTTTTATTTAATAATGTTTCTTTACGTATATCTTTTTTAAATAAAAGGTAATATACGAGTAAATACTGATATGTAAGAAATGTGTAGTTATACAAATATTTATTTTTATTTTTAGGTGAAATGTTTAAAATATGGTGCATACTTGGCAGTATTTGAGACTTTAGATGAATTGATGTTGATAAAATATGAATTACATAGGATGAATACAGGTTTATCAGTATATTAATATAAATAATTTATCTAGTTAATAAAAAGATTATTTTTCAAAATATGTTAACCTTGGAGGAATAACGTTGCTTTCCTTACTATAAACGTAAATAAGGAATAAACCAAGGTTAGCCATATGGTCTCTCATGTCACTTCGTACAACAAGTAAGTACTTTGATTATTACTCAGATTTGTTTAATAAGACTTGTACTTTTCACAAATGGGACCTACTGAATAAGACTAATTAAAGGGTTTGTAATAATATGAGCTATAGACGGGTGCCACATGTGGAGTAGGATCTGCTTACTCTTCCGGAGAAGCTGAGATCACCTTAAACGTTGGTGGTGTTCGTGTTCTCATTCTTTAGTTTTCTATGTTGTGTCTTGTGTACCCTTATTGTTTCTTTTTTTCTTTTTTAACTATATATAGTATTGTCATTTTTCGTACATTTCGTCCTTTTTTATCATGTGATCAAATCATTAGTATATCTTATATGTCAGTACAACTATATGATATATATTAAAAGGTTGGATTGAACTGTCATCTGTATCTGTTTTGTGTACTATAAACATGATAAAGAACTGTAATTTAAGTATTCTTTGTATTTCTAAAAGATTCCAGTTTTTTCATTGGTGGACGGAACATCAACAGACATATTTCTGGCGGAGATTGGAGATGGATCAAACACGGAAAGATGACCAGGATGACATACTTTGCGTTTGATGCTGTACAACCAAACGGGTCGTCTAGGTACCCACAAGACTGTTTGTCACTCAATGGTCAGCAACGTCATAGCTTATACGACGATTATTGCGATTTGTACTCTATAGGTTTTATCTGCGAAAAATAAATTTAAATAAGTATCGTAATGTTATTTTTGCAGTCGAATGCTCATATAATTTTAGTTCATATTTGCTGGTTTCAGTTGAGTCTATTTATGTGTAATGCGTTCTAGTCAGTTTAATGTTTATCATTTTGATTTGAATACAGAAACTTGATTTTCAAAATTCTGTTACTTTCTTTCTGTCAAAAATCATGAGCTTGTAGTTCAATGGTTGTTTTTGGTTCATATAAAATTAGAAAATGTGGTATTATTGCCAATGAAACAAACCTTCATCAGAGACCATACAACAAAAAAGTAAACATCTATAGGTCACCGATTGACTTTCGACAATGAGCGAAACTCATACTATATGGTCCGCTTAAAAATGCCCTGAAATGACATGTTGTAAAATAAAAATTGTTTTGCTATAAATAACAAAAGGCCGTCAGATTCCTGTATTGAATAGTTTATTTCGCGGCCATTTACATGTAGTAGCCGACTATGCGGTATCGATGTTTTTTGTGTTTTTTTTCTTGTTGTTTTTTTTTATTATTTTATTTCCGGATGACATACGCTTGGCTAAAATTGATTACACCCACTTCATTTGCACTTTCATGGATAGTTGTTACTGTATAGATACCAGGATTAAAAGTTTGCATTAGCGCCGGACGCTCGATTCGTTTATAAAATATTCTCTGTACATATTTTCTGGTTTTTTTTCCCAATTTTTTCGATCTGTCCACTTGTTCATACATCAAATGTTCTCTTTAATTTCAATTAAACAAAATCAGTTCAGGAACTACACTTACTGAAATTTACTCTATGTATTTGAATAAGTGATTGAAGGAAATGTAGATTGTAAATAAACTCTATTGACGAGAAACTTTTAGTTTTTGGAACTTTGGTGTACGTTTTATTTTTTTTGTCCCATTTTTATAAATAGTTTCGGAGCATAATTTGTAGTAATCTATAATAAATGATTACAAAACTATACGCAGTAGGATGCTACGATGTTGTGTTCATTCAATAAACTGTTCATAATTTACATACACGAGCCATCAGGCTGGACAAAATTCAAACTTTATTTTGTATGCATATCTGTCGTTACACAAAGTCTCAGCAACTGCTGTCTCAGTGTTTCTGCTAGTTGGTAATAATATGCATGGATATCTAGATGCAGATTCTATACAAAAATATATATTTTTTATCGTTTAGATGAAGGAAGTGGACCAACAAAATCTATATTGGTACACGCTGAACTTGTTCGTCGATTGGAGGTAAACTGATGGGTGGAGCTTTAGCTTTTATTCAATCCATATGTACAATTTCTTACCTCACTATTAATTAACTTACCATTGACTTTAAATAGTCTTGTCCAATGGAATGGTTTTGTATTCATAAACCTGTTATAGTATATACCATAAACGAAAGGTCAAAATAGGCTTTAAAGTATAAGTGTTGGTTTTTTGTATTAAACTTCTTCATTTTGTGATGATAAAATGTACAATAATTTACAAACATAATATTTACACGTTTGGTTTCATACACAGTAACTGCTCCATCAAGGTTATTAACAAGAAAAACTGATATGGACAACGGAATTCGGACACACCGTTTTTCTAAGTGCACGATTTCCCTTATCTTTGCCTTGCATCTTGATTTTTTTATTCGATATATATTTGTTTCGAGATGTGAAAATCGCTAAATAAAGGCAACATTAGTTCCTCGACATAATTTTATTTGAAAAAAAGTTAAATAAAAATCAGCTGCTACATGTAGTCCTGTACAATATGAATAATAATTTCGGCATTACTTCAAAAGTTTTAATTAAGAAAGCTGCAAACACCTTCAAAGCATTTTCCTGTATGTTCATCTCTGGCAACTACTTTTAATTCTGTTTCACTACTTGAAATTCCTATCTTAAGACGTGCTTCCCTTCTAAATTTGGGTAATTTTATACGGATCTGGCCTATTTTCCTGCAGTTATCAGGAGAAATTATTTGCGGGGGCTCTTCATTATCGGAGGCGTAAATTTGTATCAAAGCTTCTTCCTTGTTGAACGTTATCTGAAAATCGTATCCTGTGACGACTTCATTGACCTGGATAGGATGGCCTTTTCGAATAATTGTATGGAATTCTTCTACGGTTGGGGTCAATGGTTTCGACTGTGCAATGCCGTAATGAAACTTTGCAATTCTACCAACAATAGGAGTGTCCATGTGGCCCATAATAACTGCTCCCTTCAATACAGCAAAATCCGGATCAAGAGGACAAATGACAGTAAGTTTATTAAACTTTGTTTTCATAGCATCCTTTAGAAGGTCACATGATGCGTATCCACCAACCAGAAGAATAGTTGAAACGTCTTTTGCTTCAGGTTGGTCCAATAAATCTTGCACATATCTGATAATTTTTTCGATGCCTTCTTTAAAAATTTGCAGCACAACTTCGGGTGAAAAAATTAGCATGTTTTTTATTAGTTTAACCTTTTCCTTATATTCCTCGGCAATTGTGTCCGAATTGGAATTTTTAGCCCCTATAATTAACGATCTTGGGATTTCTAGTCTCATTTTTCCATCAGACGTAACAACTCGCTTTTTCAATTCAACTTTTCTGGCAAGATCGAGGTAGTCGACTCGATGTTCTGCGATGAGCTTTGTTACTACCTTATCACCAAATATACCTCGCAACAGTTTCCATATTCTTGTATTGATCGTGTTACCTCCCCATGGTCCACCAGAGGCGCTGTGTATTTCCTTTAACTGTCCAGATTCTAAAATTTCGTTTGATGTTACATCAACTGTTCCCCCTACAAATACAAGCAACATTTAATTAACTGCTCCAGCCCGAAAAGCTTTTTATGTCAAATTTCAACAAATAATTTAAAACCAAATATTTGAAAGACAAGATTGCAGACCTAATCCCAGTAATGGAAATAGAAACTAAGCCACATTCCTTTTCTTCCTGTCCAAAATCACGAGTCTGTGTGTTAGTGGTATTCGTTATTTCGTGTCTGTCAAATCTTTTTGATTTGTCAAATATAAGGCCTTGAAATAATCCGTTGAAGATGAATCAAATTTTTCATGTCATGAACTAAAAGTCGACTGTACGTTACAGATTTTTCTTATTATTAAATATAAAAAAGAAGATGTGGTATGATAGAAATGAGACAACTCTCTACAAGAGATCAAAATGACACAGAAATTAACAACTATAGGGAACCGTACGGCCTTTAACAATGAGCAAAGCCCATACCGTATAGTCAGCTATAAAAGGCCCTCAAATGACAAATTGAATGTAAAACAATATAAAAATGAACGAGAAACAAATAAGTAACACATAAACAAACGACAACCACAAAACTACAGGCTCCTGACTAAGTACAGGTCCATACATGCTGTCCGGATGCCTTTTATTGCTTATATCCACTGCCTTTGAATATGGGCTGATAGTTGTCTCATTTGCAAATACACCTCAACTCCTCCTTCTTATATTAAACGTTATGACGCATTTTTTTATCCAAATAAGTAAATTTATCTGTTTCTTAAATACAATTTATAAATCAAGTTCACAGACGGAATACTGATGAATATGCTCACAGTTGATACGTAATGCAAATCATAGCAAACAAAATAATGGGGGTAAAGCAAAGCATTACAATGTTATTTCAGAGTTTCGGATGTTAGAGTATGTTTGCTTTTTCGATGTCATCATTGTTTAGGAAACATTGTATGCTCAGATTACTTATATACTGCAGGTAAAAGTATCGTAAAATATCATCATATTGTAGTCAGCATAATGATGTCATTTTTTTTTAACGATTTTTCGTATGGAAAGTTTGATAAGAATATAGTTAACATTGTCAAATTCAATACGACAAACAAACGTTTCTAGTGAATCAATATACGATTCTTCTCCCGTTTCATTGTTGACGTTATAATTTTGTTTTGGACTTTTTCATGTCTCATATATCCATTTGTTCCAGAAATTATAAGGTTGACAGGTTGTTAAACATGAGTTTATAATTACCTCCCAGATCTACCACAAGGAATCTAGCACCTGTATCAAACGATCCAAATCCTCCAACTGCCTTACTTGCCCGTCTTTGTATCTCGTCGCTCTTGCAATAAAATGCGGCCGCCTCTGGTTCTAGTGCAAGTGTTAAACGTTCTTCGTCTATTCCAGCCTAAAATTAAATCAATCTATTTGAAATTTTCTTTTTTGTATTGCATTTTTTGCAAAAATAATTTGTTTTGTGTTCTTTTAGAAAAGAACTTCATTTCGCATATTATTGTAGATTTATCAGGTCATTAAAGATTGCATATTTTGGCTTTAAAAATGATTCACTTATAGGGTCTTTGCATTGTAAATAAACACATTTATTCTAAAACCAGTTGTTGGCATGATACGGGTTATGTTCTTCTCATATATGTTATGATGGTATAAGACTATACCCCTAACGAGAGAGATTGTACTTTTTTTTTCATATGATGAATACATAATCTTTCAATCCGTTTATTTGATTCTGGAGCTGACATGTCAGTTACTGCTAGTAGTCCTTTGTTAATGTATGTATCATTGCCATTTTGTTTTGGTTTTTTTGTTACTTATTCTGACATCGGACTCGGATTTCTTTTGAACTGATTTGTAATGTGCGTATATGTATTTGTGTGTGTTTTTTCTACATTGGCTGAGTTCAGTATGACGTCCGTTATCAATTAACAAGTATACATTTTGGTTTACGGACAAGCTGAGGAACACCGTCTCGCTGCATTGCAGACCCATTGGTGGCCTTCGGCTGTTGTTTGCTCTCTGGTCGGGTTGTTGTCTCTTTGACACATTTTCTATTTCCATTTTCAATTACATTATTATTTAATTGCATATATACATGTAAAAATCTATACTTTAGCTGTCTGATCATAGTTGTGTCTTATATGATAAAAACCAATACCAAATGAATTATCAAAACTTATCACTTGAGGCGCAATCGACAAGATCATTGCGAAATGGTCTACAACTTTTATCAATCCAAAACTGTTTTTGAGTCTTAAATAATGCAGACTGAATTACATAAAGAGGTTGGAAATTTTATAATCTTCAACAACTTTAACGATTTGTACCTTTTTTGCAGCTTCAATCATGAATTGTCGTGCATCCTCGCTCCAAATAGCCGGAACTGTGATGACCCAAATGAATGTTTTCTTCATCTAGATTCGTTATTTGCTCTTTTGCCCTTCGAAATACCGTGTTCCATATATACTCTATACAGAAGGCAAACACGTCTACTGCTTTCATTTCATTCTTTCCAGTAATGTCTTTAATAGTCATTGATTTCTTTAGTGTCTGTAGAAAAATAAGAAGAATTGTAAGTGCTGAATAAGTATATCACAGGTAAAAGGTACTTTTGGACAGTAAATGACGATGGGCAGATGACGATTAATGAATGATACATAAAACCATTGGAGACAGTGGTATTTTACGGTATCATATTAAATGTTCCCCCGTATCATTTCAATTGAGTTATTTGTTGTTGTTTAACACGAATTTCGACACTATTGTGCTATTTCGTTGCGGTCAGTTTTTATTAATAGTGGCGGCCGAAATGCCCGGAGCACACCATTGGGCTTCAGTATATGATGAAATGGTTTCATTTAAGAGTGACAGATGAAATTTCTACTGCTATTTCAGGGGTTTTGTTAATTGATATGTTAAAATTTTTAATTTCTGTTTGGTGCCTTTCCTTTCTCATTGCCTCTTTAAGCCCCAGTCCCACTAGACCACGATCGCACCACGCTCACCGCGATCTAAAATAAATTTAGATCATGGTGAGGTTGCGGTATGAGCGGCATGAAAATGTAAATTTTCGTTGCTTTCACGATGCTACTACGTCCTCTCTACGCTTCTACAACGATCCTGCTACGATATACCACGTTCTCACCGCGCTTATTCTGCGACCTCACTACGCTTATCAAGATCTTTCTACGCTCTTCACGTTCTCACTACGACCAAACCACGAGTTATCCGATTGCAACACGATCTTACTGCGATTATTACACGTTTTTACCACGATTATACTACGTTCATAATTATAATTGCGATCTTACTACGTTCTCAGCAATAACGTCAACATCGTGTTCCATATCAATACAGTTCAATTCCTTCTATTGCTGATTAAATCGTAGATTTCTCGAAAACAATCCAGTCATGCCACCAAAGTCTACCAGAACACGTGGGGGTGGTAGGAGTTGATGTAGAGGCAGAGGGAGCAAAGGAACGAATTCTGATCAAGCAGAGATGTCGGACCGACCAATCCAACCTAAATTACAACCTATTGCTGGTCCATGAAGCTCAATGACGATATTTTAGTGAACGATAGCAGAGATGACATAGATGTATCAATATATATATGAAGATGTGGTATGAGTGCCAATGAGACAACTCTCTATCCAAGTAACAATTTATAAAAGTAAACCATTATAGGCCAAGGTACGGCCTTCAACACGGAGCCTTGGCTCACATCAATCAGCATGCACGTTATAAAGGACCCAAAATATTACTAGTGTTAAACCATTTAAACGGGAAACCCAACGGTCTAATCTATATAAAAACGAGAAGCATGGTTGAGCCGTTAGAGCAAATGGATAATTACATTCAAACAAACAAAGTCTAGGGAGCTTTTTTATATATTTTATGTGAAAATGACAATGAGAATGATGGTCGTAGTGTGAACGTAGTCAGGTCGTAAGAAGAGCGTGATGAGGACGGCAAGGGCGTGCTAGAATCGTACTATGGTCGTGAACAGCGTGGTATAGTCGTAGTTGAAGCGTAGTTGGGTCGCAGTGAGAACGCGATGGTCGTAGTGAGGTCGTGATAACGTCGCTGTGAGATCGTAGCGCAATCTCTCCGAATAGAATCACGCTTTCGCTACGCTCTCGCTACGATTGTACAGCGACCTTTGCGATCTTACTACGATCTTAGTGCGCTCTCACTACGCTTCTACTACGACCTGATTTCGCCACGACCGCACCACGATTGTTTTGAACATGTTCAAAGTTGACCACGCTCTTCACGATCTTGAAGACCTCACCACGACCGTGATACGACCTTACTGCGATCTACACGATCGCACTACGATCATCAAAATTTGCATTTTTTTCACAGATCGTAGTGCGATCGTGGCCTAGTGGGACTAGGGTATTAACTAATTCATAACAATCGCATTATTTGGCAAAACTTTGTGGGTCTTCTATGCTCTTCAACTTCGTATATTATGTGCCCATTCTGGCTTAGTTTTAATCGAGTATCATTCACAAGTCCTTTGTACATGAAACGCGCGTTTTGCGTAAAAAACATGCCTATGGTGCATTTATTACCGACCATTAACATACACCAGAGTATGTCATTTTCTTTCTTTTATTTACTGCAGTTTTAGTTCTCGATGTGGCAAGTAACCTCGTAATTTAGTCATTGTTTTATTTACTCTCAGTATAAACATTGTAATAAATATTTACCATATTATTGTACAGCTGCATTTTGAATCTGCTAAAGTAATACCACTTGTGTGCTTCGTCTGGTGTTTTCTCCAGTAAATCAGTATATTGATCTTCTGCCCGATGTCCAAATGCTACAAATTTCCTATCGGGATTTAAGAGAAGCACTGTCGGGACTTTTAAAGACTCATTTCCTTTCTGGTCTAGTCCCATATTAAGTATTTCAAGTGGATTTTTGATGAAACTGTTTGTCGTTGAAAAGGCACAACCGGAATAAGCTGATCCGAAATCGATTGCTGCCACCATTGTATAATCTTTTCTGGAATATAATGACAAAAATTAAATAAGGCTGTCAACTAGTTTGTCATGATTATTAAAGGAATATTAAATAAAAAATATTCTTCTAAGCGGACCTATAATACGCGTTCAAAAGGCATCCATTTTGTTAAAAAAAAAAAGACAACACGTTTTAATAAATAAACCGTTGAATGATAAACAAAATTACCTCGTCTTAATGTCCTACAGCTGACGATGCAATTTTAATTGAAATATCAATCACGAACAACCTATGTTTAAATTGAATACGAAAATGGCATAATGTTTAAAAGCAAAGGTAAAATGTCAAATAAAGATGATCAACAACTTATCATTTCGAACAGACTCAACCCTCTTCAAAAAAGCAAAAATAAATAAATGGTATATTTGAATAAACCTCTCAGCTGAGCACCCATTATCTATTCTCAACTAATACTTCACCAAAACTGCATTCGTACTTCGTTTGAATGAATTTCATGTCATGTTTAGGTAATTACAATATAGCTTTGTTTATTCCAATTCATAGCAAAGTATTATATTGAATGAATTAAAGACAGATATCTTAAAAATATGTACTTTTTTTTTAATATAGTGATCTCTTTGAACTTCTCCAAAATATCAGCATCACTTTCCATTCTCTTCCGAGTACCTTTACTTGGCTCAGGTTCATCATAACGTACTGTCGTAAAAAATATATGTCTGCATTTAAAACAACAAATGTATATACAAAGGTATAGTTGCTTTCTGAATGCATGTACAATCGTTGTGCTTATTTTTAGGAATTAATCAGATCAGTTGCGTTTATTTTGCTGGATTTATCGGTTTGGTTTGTACACACATATGATCTCTTTACATTCAATGTAACATTTTGCATGTTATAAAGATGCTTGTCTGCTCAAAATCCGGCTGTCTTCGCCATTTTTTATTCCTTTGCCTTTGTTCGTTTGTCTACATCAACTTGTCAAGCAAAATTTTCTGACCCATTATGAGCATATGCAATAACTACCAGTTTTGTGGGTTAATGATGCGTTGTATTTGTTAATGATGATTTGTATTTGTTTTACTATGTTGTGTTTTGTACACTTCTGTTTGTCATTATGGTCATTTTTCGTTAGTTTGACAGTAAGTTTTTAAGTTTTGAGTTTGTTTATTGTTTGATTATTGTTTTATTGTATCTTTTGTCTCACTTCTTCGTATTCCAATGCCTTTTTAAAATTAATTGCAAATGTAGTTCGCATATCGATATCTATATAAGTAAGCTGCCCATTATCATTATACAGTGGATTCATTTTTTTTCGTGGGTACTAATTTTAGTGGATTGAGGAAAACTTACATAATCGTGGATACTGAATTTCGTGGTTTTGGCAATGTCTGCATATATTCCTTAAGATAATTCGTATTTCGTTGAATGTTTAAATTCGTGGTTTCCCTGTACCCACAAATTCAACGAAAATTGGTACCCAACGAATATTAAGGAATCCACAGTAAGTTAGAAGCTGGCCTAAGACCCCAATCCATAAACACGCAAACACCACACACATTGAACATTTAACTTTTGAATAAACAAAGAACATGTATGTATGTTGTGATGTTATGCTATTGTTTCAGAAAAAGGATCTAGAACATGGAGAAGGTTTGGTACCATCAAAACGTTTAATCCCGCTGCAAATGTTTGCTACTGTCCTAAGTCAGGAATCTGATGTACAGTAGTTTTCGTTTATTAATGTAGTTTGTACAAGGTTCTCGTTTTTCGTTTTTTATATAGATTAGACCGTTGGTTTTCCCGTTTGAATGGTTTTACACTAGTAATTTTGGGGCCCTTTATAGCTTTTTGTTCGGTGTGAGCGAAGGATCCGTGTTAAAGGCCGTACATTGACTTATAATGGTTTACTTTTATACATTTTTTATTGGGATGGAGAGTTGTCTCATTGGCACTCACACCACATCTTCCTATATCTATGTATGTTATCAACAATAGTTTTCAATACAAACAAAAGTCATGGAGAGTATTTATATTCCTGCTAAAGAGTATATTAGTACTAATTAAACTAACTAGAACACTGCTATACGTTATATAGCTAGCTATATTCCGTGAACGTTTCGTTGAAATTTACAAAATAGTGTTTATATGAACACAGTATGCTTATATAACCGGGAAGAAATGCTTCTATAAAAGATTAATTATTATACCTTCTTGGTTGCTGTCGCTTGAGAAAACATCTTCATCGTCTTCAGCATCATTGGAATTCCACTGAAATTATTACAACAATTTATAATTTCATCCTACAAAAGCAGTAGGGCAACAACGACACAGTTTAGAACATGCATTCACTATATTCAGTGACGGTACAAATTCCACAATGGAGGATATGGAAGCTATAGATCTGATTATAGAATTCTCACTTTTTCATAATTCTTGCCCATTTTGTAATTTGTATTTCCTATTTTGATTCATCGGTCCCCAATTTTCTCTTTTAAGTTATGTAACACATGAGCTTTTGATGTTTTAAACACGATAATGGATATAGTAATTTAATTGAGAATGTAGATATAAGTTGCCATTGGGGGACATAACAACTCTGATCATGTAGCATTTTATCTATGATTGTTCTTTTGCCTGTGATATCACACAACTGTAAAATTGTGTCGAAGTATAAATCCGGTCTTTACACAAGAAACTGTTTACCTTCTTAAGGCATTCAATCCACTTCTCCCTTTCATCTTCCGATTGTGCTGTGGAATAAATAATGGAATGATGTAAAAATTATGTTATTTAAACAAAATGTTTATCTTTTAAAGGTGTCTATGACTTTTTTCAGATAAATTTGAAAGATATGCATAAGGATATGCATATACATATGCCGACACTTCAACTTTAGTATTACTTTTAGAGATTAACAGACTAGTTAATGATAAGTTACGTTGGTTAGACTACGTTCAAAAAAATGTTGTATTCTTCCAAATGCTTTATGATCCTGTTTCAAGCAAGATGTGGTTTTGTATATAAAACAAGGTATACCCGACCATTTTAACATAAGTAAAAGCCTTTTCAAATCCGGGAAAATGTGATTATCTATTCGTTTAATGTTTCTGAGGTTTTGAAATTTGATTAGAGACTTTTGGTTATGCATTTTCCTCGTTGTTCGGTATCTTATTTTTTGTGATTTTACTTTTTTGTATGTTATCTGCTCAATGCTTTCGCTTCGTTGAAACATAAATCATGCAGCTCGAGATTTTTGTATCGTGTTTATACAAAAACGTGTTTGCTCATTACTGATGGTGAGAGTATTTCATTTAATTAGTTTTTTATCTTTAATTCTTTCTTTTTTGTTGTCGCTGGTCTTTGGTTCTTGCATTGTGTGGTTTGTGTTCGGATTGTTTTTAAGATCCCTTTTATTTGATTATACCTTTTAATTTTATGTTTTGCCCATTATTAGAAGTTATATGGAAACGCAGTCCGTCTTTTTTCTGGTCGATATCAGCGAGCTGTTGTGGGAAATAGAATAAAAGAATTAGTAACACATCCAATTAAAAACAGTTAAAGAAATGTATTGTATGTGCAAGAAATATTGTCTACTGCCAATAAGTTTCATCGAAGCGTTCTCATATAGGTATCAAAGGTACCAGGATTATAATTTAATACGACAGACGCGCGTATCATACTTATACAAGTCATCAGTAACGCTCAGATCAACATATTTATAAAGGCAAACAAGAACAAAGTTGAGTTTGAGGACCCAGAATAGCTAAAATAATTGTGACAAATACGGCTACGGTAATATTTTTTTTTAGTTCTTATTTAAAAGTCACCGTGTAGCGTATATTATTTAGTATATACTGATGGTCCCTCATACTTTATAGCGGGTTTTGATTGTTTGCACCATTTAGCTCATTCAAGGTCATTTTGCAAATTTAAGCAGATTTTAGATTACCTTTTTTATTTGATCAGAACCCCAAGTCATACCGAGAAAATATAAATTATAGTCTGGGTCAGCATCTTCCCGATATTTTATTTGGAATATAAATGTCTCATAAAAAGAGTTCCTCAACCTATCAATATATAAGCTTATTTTTTACTTGGATAATGCTTTTCCGGCTTGAAGTGTCAATTTGAACTTATAGATCTTACTTCGAATTTTATATGATCATCACATTGTAGCCGATTTTTCCAGAGTGTTTCAAACCGTTTTAATAATGCTTACCATGACATGCATTTCCCATTTAGCTTTCTGTGTTGCATTACTTGGCTTTTTCTAAAAAAAACATTTCAAGGATACATCATATAACTTCTATCAGTATGACAAGTATGAGGTATAACTTTACCTGATCTCTCAACATTGTAATTGTATTAAGCTTACTGTAGAATTATGTTTAAAACGCTCGGCGAAAAATTAACTGTCTCGAGTGGATGAATATCGTCTCACTCTCAATGCAGAGGTAGAATCTATCGACATCAAACTACGTATTTTGATAATGAAAGTCATTGCAATAAAACAGCAAACGAATTGATTACACAGTACTAGATTGGTCACAGAGGATACAATTAAAAATTGACTGAGAGACTTAACATGACTGACCTTTCAGATACAGTTGTGATCAAAGTGTCAGTTGTCATTTCTTACCCATTTTGTCAACATAACGAGACTATTTACGACTGCTAAACAACTTAACCAGGTTTACATCATCCTTTTCCTCGAAGTCGGGAATATGACACATTTGATTAGCTGTTTGATAACGTTGGTTTTTGTAGGTTTATTTGGACTTCCTTTATTTGAATTTACCTTTCAATCAGTTATTCATGTTATTGTTGTTATCTCTATCAATTGTTGAAAAGAAAACATACAGTTATTCAAAAAATAATTATGATTACTACTCTTGCTGGGTTTTTTTTGTTGGCTTAAAAACCATAAGTACAATTTTCATCGATGATACTTTAATGATGTACTTACCTCATATTGTCTCATTAATCCATCTTTCGTCAAGAGAAACCATCTGTCTTGATAACCTCTAAATATTGATATCTTCCTTTTTAATATTCCTTCCATACCAACCTCACAATAAATTGCAACAAATAACAATCAAATATAAACATGATAAAAGGATATGATTTTAAGTTCACATTTCTATCGATAAATGTTCACATTTGATCTTGTATTTACAACAATACAAAACCTCTTTTCTCTTTTATGTCATCCGAAACAAGATCGACGTATATGTTCTGCTTTTATTTTCCTATACAAAATGTCTGGGTTTTTTATTCCAAGGCATACGCTAACATATTCGCTCATATATTTTGTTCTCAAAAAAGTTGATGATACCAATGAAAATTTTTTACATAATTAAAACTCTGTAAAATCAATGTTTACATCTGGTTATATGGCTCGGAAATTTTCTACATATTTAAGGATAAAATAAATACTGTTCCCTATCATTCAAATGTTTATGTGTAAGAGTTCTTGAATATTCATTTAGAAAAGAGCTTCGGGTGCACTACTATCGTATTTTCATTTACTTGGCGTGTCTCACGAACTTTTAAATGAAAAGATTAAAGATTTCTTAAAAGACTACAAACTCACCATAGTAATTTTTTTAGACCGGTTATTTATTACTTTACATAATAAAAAGTACTGAATTCCTTCAAAAATAAAATAAAGATAGTCTTACCTTAGTTTTACTGTAGCGTGCAAATAAATTGCAGTCTGAACCAAAAAGATTTGACCAACGTGTATTTCAAGTGCTCTTTATGCTATTTAAATTCACCTGGTTATAAATGGTTATGTTTTCAGAAAATTAAAATTACTAGCTAACCTTCAAAGTAGGTTGTTTAGATTTAAATGTTGAAATAGTTTGTAATTTTAGTCAATGAATAGTCTTTTGAATAACTTATTAAAAATAACATGTATTTTAATGTGGAGAGAAAATGTTCCCGCCTAATTTTTATCAAACAGAAGACGATCTTTAAGGTTCCGTTTTTGTTTTATAGCGTTCAATTTTTTTTTGTATCCTTTTGCATTTTATCTCCTTCCAGCCTACAAAGCAGCCAACACTTTGAAAGTCGAATGACATAAAAGAGGGACGAAAGATACCAAAGGGACAGTCGAACTCATAAATCTAAAAAAAAAAACTGACAACGCCATGGCTAAAAATGAAATACTAGTAGACAAACAGACAAACAATAGTACACATGACACAACATAGAAAAACAAAAAATAAACAACACGAACCCCACCAAAAACTAGGGGTGATCTCAGGTGCTCCGGAAGGGTAAGCAGATTCTGCTCCATATAAATGCTACACAGTCTTAGTAGAAAACTCTAACTTCGTTTACACTCAAAGCCTTACTTCTATTAGAGTCAGGTGTTTCCTTGTGTAAATAAGGATATCATTACAACATTTCAGCCTAAGACTTCCAGAAATTTTGATGTCCATATTTTGTGTAACATGCTTAACTATAGTCGCCGTCAGCTGAAATTCGTAGCGGTTATCAGTAAAAATAATCTAAACTATCAACCACATTCACTCATGATATAGTTTTTCACATTCAATTCATAAATCGCCAAAAGTAAAACCACTACTGACCTACCTTTTAAGTGATTGCACTGTGATAATCCTGACCTTCACATTTTCCAAGACGATTTTGAATGGTGGAATCCGCCATTGTTTTTACCGGAAGTGTTTCCGTGGAGTTCAATGTCATAAAATTTGCATAAAGCGCGGGAAACCTTATCACATCAATGAAAAGAACATTTCAGGAAACTGCGTAAGTGACGAATGTCATATGTAAACAAATGATCCTCATAGAAACGAAGATGGCGGAATAACAATGAAAAACATTCTGGAAAATGTGAAGGTCAGAATTATTACAGTGCGATCACTTAAAAGGTAGGTCAGTAGTGGTTTTTCTTTTTGCGATTTATGAATGGAATGTGAAAAAACTATATCTCGAATGAACGCGATTGATAGTTTAGATTATTTTTACCGATAACCGCTACGAATTTCAGCTGACGGCGACTATACATCTAAATCCAGTAAAATTATCTCGTCTCGGTCTCTGGAAGATATACTTAGACACAATGAAATCGAACATTTTAGGCTAGCTCCTGTATACTGTTTTAAAATCTTTTAGTTTTTAATGTGTCTTTCCATAACCTTTGTCCTTTTGAACAAATACGATTAATTAAACATGGCCTGGTGACTATTGAATACAGTTTCAATAGAAAAAGTTCATGTTTTGTAAATAGTCTGAATCTCAAATGGTTCTGACCATTTTAAAGAAGACAAAACCCATAAAACGGTTCGATCAAACGACATGTTGTCTGGTTTTTAATGCAATAAACTTTCAAATACGTATTTCTAATATTTAGTTTTATGTATTTCTTAACAGATTTTCTAAATGGATTTTTCAAATGTTCAAAAACCAAAACGAGTGGGAATGTGCTTATGAGCTATTTATATGATGACCCACCCAGCATATATCGAACCGTAAAAATAACTTGTATTTTAACCGATTTAAAGCTGAATACGGTAAATAGTTCAGCCCTCGAAATTATATTTAAATTCACCGGTGTATGAATAAATACACATTTTAGAAAAATAACAATACTTCTTAACCTTTATTATAGGTTATGTATCTTTAAATCTCACCTTGCTACCGCCCTACAAAACGGCCAACAATGTGATAGAAAAATGACGTAAATACTTCTAAGGACATGTGCACCACAGGAGTAAAATACTTTACTGTCTTACCTGCAACCCATAGGAGCTTATATTCTCCCATTTATTTGAATTGAAGTACTGTCATGTAATGTTGTCATTTTTATGTTACATTTAACATTGCCATAAACGCGGTAGGTTTTGCATGCCACAAAGCCAGGTTCAACCCACTATCTTTTTATAAAATGTTCTATACCAAGTCAGGAAAATAGCCATTGTTATATTATAATTCGTGTGTGTTAAATTATAATGCTTTGTTTCTGTTGTGTCGTAGTTCTACTCTAGTATTTGATGGTTCCCTCAGTTTTGGTTTGTTACCCGGATTTGGTTTTTTTTTCTTAATCGATTCATGAATTTCGAACAGCGGTATACTATAGTTGCCTTTACTTATGCTTAACTATTTTCAAAATTGTAATCTCCCTATTTTGCATTAGCTACTTGTTCTATTGATCCAATATTACGCATTTATAGTTCAGGCTGGGGGATCAATGCTATGGACTGATTTTGTTCGCATGATAGCGTATACAGAAAATAAAACTATATCATACACGTTACAAAAACAGTGGACCTAAGGTAGAAGTCGGTCGGAATTAAAACACTGGACTGAAAGTATTAAGTGACACTTTAATCAAAACATTTAAGATTTTTGATAAAATCTTTTAATAAACATTTTTTTTTGAAAAACTTGAAGAAATTGTTTTCGTCCTATTATCAGTTATCAATGAATCATACCTTATTTAAAATATAGATTTCGTCACTGATGAAACAAGTATTTCAAGTAATGCTGATAAAAAAGAGAAACATTGTTATCTAACAATAGCTACAGGTATAGGAAGTGGGTTGAAATCTTACAAATCCTGTCCAACCCCTCTATATTATTGCACTTCATTCACGTCTTGATCGTCTGATCTTTGTACGTCTGGTTTGCTTTTATAACTTTAGTTCAATAAAATGTTGCGGAGTTTAGTATGATGGTAATTTTCACTGAACAAGCATTTATTTTTGTTCAAGGTCAGCTGAAGCCTGCCTCCAGTTGCAGGATTTTTATCGCTGTATTTAAGTATAACTTTTGACAGTGTGTTTTTTTCAACTCGGGTTGATGTTTTTTTACACTTTTACCATTTCTATTGTCTTTTTAATATTTCTATTGATATTGACCAATTATTTGTTTTGCATAGATCAAATCAATCTCATATAGTAGGAAATATCCTATCAACATATTCAAAAGGAGATATGTGTAACGGCTATAAGATTAAGGCAATATACCATATAAGTGTATTGTCGGACCAAACTTTGTTGACAAAAGAAACATGTTTTCGCTGCCAATGTTGATATCTCATTTTTTACAGGTAGTCATCCGGTGTGTATAATTCACAATTTGCCCCCTGCCAGTGTCAGTAGTAATGTTTTATATTTCAATGAAAGTAAACTGTGTTAAACTTGTAAGTATAAGGTAATGGATATTTTAAGTTTTGAATAATTATAAGGAAACGATCGCCAAAAATCACAACACGATTATTCTAGTTTTTAAAGATTTCAGACAACACAAACATGTGACTTGTTGGTTGAGACACAGACATATCGTATCAATATTCAAATTTGTGATTGTGACCGTGAAACAAACAGTTGATAATACATACTTATTTCGGCATTTTATTCGTTTATAATTATATTAGACTGTATATGACTTTTTTTGCTACGTTTTGTTATATTTCAGCTGATTGATTATACTCTGGTAGAACATGATCTAATTTTCATTTGTAATTGGATTTGATCTACCTTTCAAAAAATGCGAATGCTCTTAGTTCAGTGTCTTCTATCATGGTGTAATGTTAATATGTTATAGATGATTTTTAACGTGTATTTCGGATGAGTGAAGTCATAACCAACTTATTTTTCTTTTTGGTTCTTATGTTGTGTGCTTTAGGTAGCACTCCACAGTTAGGTGTGTAGTTTTGCATTTTGGCCCCTGTGGATTTTTTAAATATGAGAGCTAGTGTGCAATAAAATTCATTTTTGGATAGCTGAGTATTAAAATAGCCTTTGTATTGGGTTTATATGAACATCAAGGTTATGTAATGTATGTAATATAGGCTGTTTTCTGTATGACAGTCCGTATTTGCATGTCCATACCATACATGGGTCCGGCGATTATTGTAATGTTTTTTTCCAACTTTTTATCGCACGAACTTTGTGATTGGATTTTACGAAAAAATGAGGCGAAAGACACCCATTTTTTATTTGATCATTAGGAAGATTTAAGAAAACAGTTTCTAAAAAGGTATCACTCAAAGGCATTGAAATTCTAGTTTGATCCAAATTTTGGGGGGATATATGACATGTTAACCCCCCTTTTTGCAATATTTTATGGTAAATAAATGATGAATGTTGCCATGGATACACATAAAAGGAATTCATTTTCACCCTTTTAACTTTGGAAAATTGAATCTATGGAAGATACTGATTACATACATATGCACATGTACAACACAAACAGTTAGGTTAATGTATTAGAAATCCAGGAATAGGAGGTGATAAAACATTTTGGGGCTCATTTTTAATTTTATTTTCTAACTATGGAGTGCTACCTTATGGCACATCAGAAAGCACAGAAATGCACTTTTAAAGTTAAAATTGACCACAAATCTTTAGTCTTTTATGTTCTTGTTTTAGTTCTGAAGGTAAAAAAACTGCTAGGAATGCAATTCATGTTAATTTTATTGTTTACTGTCCTTAGCAACCAAATATACACATTTTGACACTTAGACATGTTGCGGTCTTAAATTTGTACCCCGTTAGCTTTGCCCTTGAAACCAAAGATTGCGCTTTATATGATAATCTCATAATGTATCGCTTTATATTTTTGAATGCGAATAAGTCAAATAAACATTTTTAGCAGGATTTTATATCATAATTTGGCACTAATTAAATTTAATGATGCCAGTACTGTTAGAAATTTATACCCTGCTTGAGAGCTTCTTAACCAAGGTTAGGTATGCTATTTACAGCAAAAATAACCTATAAGTGCTTTCAAACACCTAAAACTTGTACAATTTGTCCTCTTTTAAGGTAATTTTATAATTTCAAATAAAAAAAAGGGAAAAGTTTAAGAAATTTACCCCAAAAATGAGACAGACTTGAAGTTTTTCACTTTGATCCAGAATTTATTTTAAAATCACTTTTTGTCGCGTTCAACACCAACTGCTAACCTTCATAAAATCTTTATTACTGAACCAATTTTAAAAACTAAGGTACCATTTTCATCGTAACAACTAGTAGAACACAGAAAACATAAAAAAAAGTTGAGGCAGGAGGGGAAAAATTTCACCTTAAGGTAGCACTCCACAGTTAGGTGTGTAGTTTCGCATTTTGGCCCCTGTGGATTTTTTAAATATGAGAGCTAGTGTGCAATAAAATTCATTTTTGGATAGCTGAGTATTAAAATAGCCTTTGTATTGGGTTTATATGAACATCAAGGTTATGTAATGTATGTAATATAGGCTGTTTTCTGTATGACAGTCCGTATTTGCATGTCCATACCATACATTGGTGTTTTCATATCTTAAATAAAACTACAATAACGATTTTATAATTCATTAGTTGACCATTTATTGAGTTTTGAAACATGTCAAGGTAAAGAATTTCAAATTTGATAAAAAATAATTCAGCAAACATTCTTCTGTTTGTGGTTTAAAGTTTCTTTCAACAAAGATAGATGCTGAACAAATATAAAATACAGATGTAAACAATTCAAAATTTTCACATTATTTTTTCAAAATGGTCACAAAGCCACAAATTTGCAATTTCTTCAATGAAAAATGCACAAAAAAAATTAATATACCCATAACACTTCGGTTTTGTATATTTCATGAGCAGAAGATTATAAAATATAGTCAAATACGAACTTATAACCCCATCAAAGTATCATTACTTTCAACTTCAAACGCTATATATCATGTTGTGGCCTGAAGATATGGAATTTGCTCATTGTCGATGACGAACCTCGACATATTCCATTCATTTAAACTCTTTGATAGTTGTATCATTGTCGATCTTGTCGTTGTTTGTATTCTATGTTATCTTTGATTGTATAGAACTTCAGAAGATGGGCGAAAAATACCACAGGGGCAGTCAAACTAACGCCATGGTTAAAAATAAAAAAAAGACAGACAAATAATCATGATAATAGTACACATGACTCAACATAGAAAAAAAAAAGACTAAGCAACACGAACCCCACACAAAGTTGTGGCGCTATCAAGTGCTCCGGAATGATAAGCAGATCCTGCTCCACATGTGGCACCCGAAGTGTTGCTTATGTTATCAAAACCCCGAAAAATAGTCTAATTCGGTAGGTCACATTCATGAAAAGGGAAGGGGATTGTAGTTACGACGTAGGGAACATATCCGATATCATCTGTGTAACGGCGTTCTTAATGAAGGTAAATCCATAAAAAGCGCTTCGAACGCAATAAATTATTAAATGTGTTGTTTTCCATTTTTACATCACTGGGTTGATACCTCTGCTAGTGGACTATCAATCCCCGAGGGTATCATCAGCTCAGTAGTCATTGCTTCGGTGCTGACACGATTTAATAAAATTTACTTAAATTGTCCGTTTATAAATTTTGAAATTATAATAAAACTTAGGTTTCAACTCCCTCAGGCAAAGTTGGCTTTAGATGAATTTGGCTATTTATTTTAGGTATTTTTGACATATAGCTCTTGAACGATTTTAGGTACTTATCCATCTTCGTATTTTAAATGTTTGGCTTTGAGCGTTCCTGATGAAGGTAAATCAAGAAAAACGCTTCGGACGCAATAAATTAATTAAACGTGTTGTTTTCCATTTTTTTTATTCCAAAACGGTCAACCGACTCGTGATGGCGTACGTTACATCAGATTTGTTGTCGAAATACATACTAAGGGGCAGTATGAATATGATGTGCATACTAAATAAATTCAAAAGATATGTTAAAGAATTAGCAAAATAATCTTTTTTCTTTCAAAAATAAACAGCATTTTACTTATAATCCTTGAAACTTGTATGCGCCTTTCAATACTTTATAGAGACGTCAAAAGATTTAGTCCGCCACTTAGAAAAAAACTAAAACATCTTTGATACTGGCATATCAAGATTCATTTTTGCATATCATTTATATGAAGTTTGGAATTGATGGCATATATAATTTGCAATCAAAACAGAGAGAAGAAATACAACGGGTAGATCATAATTTTACGCTGAAAACAAACCAGACAACACAAGACCGAAACAAATGTCGACAAAGAGACACTAGTTCTTAAATTGGAAAAACTTCTGTATTTAAAATCTTGGTCAACAAATTCTAACAAAAATCATTTATTTGAAAATAAAAGCCGCTGCCTATTCTGTACAATCAAAATTGTAGTTACTACCTGATGTCACAAATTTAATTCAGAAATCTGCAAACACCTGCAAAGCATTTCCCTGTATGCTCATCCCTAGCCACTTCTTTGAACTCCGTTTCACTATTTGATATTCCTATCTTAAGACGTGTTTCCCTTCTAAATTTTGGTAACTTGATACGGATGTGACCTATTTCCCTGCAGTTATTCTTCGATATAATTTTCGGTGGTTGTGTATCATCTGATGCGTATATACGTATAAAAGCTTCATCTTGTTCGAACGTTATCGGAAAATCGTACTCGGTGACAACCTCATTAACTTGGATAGGCTGACCTTTTTTGATAATCGTATGGAACTCTTCTTCAGTCGAGGTCAGAGGTTTGAAAGATCGATCAAAGCACTGGTACATATTCTGTTTGTCGACACCAACCAGAATTGCGATCCCGTAGTGACACTTTGCAATTCTACCAACAATGGGTGTTTCCGTATGGCCCATAATTACTGCTCCCTTCAGAACAACGACATCCGGATCAAGCGGACATATGACGGTAAGATTACTAAACTTTGTTTTCATTGCATCCTTTAGAAGGTCACATGCTGCGTATCCACCAACCAGAAGGATAGTTGAAACTCCTTTTGTTTCTGGTTGGTCCAATAAATCTTGAACATATTTGCTGACTGTGTCAATTCCTTCTTTGAAAATTTGCGGCAAAACACCGGAGAGAACTTGAAGTTTGTTTGTTACTAGCTTAAATCGATCCTTAAATTCCTCAGCAATTATGCCAGGGTTTCTGTTTTTCGCTTCTATCAGTAATGACCTCGGAATCTCTATTATGACTTTGTTGGCATTGACTTTATTTTATTTTTCGTGAACCAATGAGCTCAAATCAAAAGACCCTAGGTGTCTGTCACGATTGGTTTACCAGTTACAAATGCATATCAGTAATTTTAAATACATAAGGGGAAAACACTCTCTCGTGAATTCTCTGGATATCTTCCGGTAAAGATATCATCCACATCTTTGGATATAGCTAGCAATTGTGTAACAGAAATTTCTTTTACGGTTCCAAACAAGTAGTCTGCAAACAAATGAACAGTGTTTGTAAAAGTACCAACTACAAAGAAAAGTATTCGGAAAAACAGTTTTAAAGACGTTAAAACTATTCGATATCACATACCAAATGTCTAAACGATATCTTTTGAAACTACAATACTGTGGAAGATAAAAAAAATAATGATAATTATATTCAGATTATAGGCAAAAGGTCTTGACACATTAAAGGACAATTTGCATGTAGTACCCGACCGTTAATTTCATGGGATCATTGGTTTTTAATCGGTAGTTTTCAATTGACGGAATGCGAAAAGAAGTTTTCAATTACCATTCTGAACAAAACATTTTTTCAAGAAATATAAAATCAAACAATTTATTTTACCACCCCAAACACACACAAACACAAATATACACATACACGAAAAACAAAGTAAAAGGATAAGAACATCGTATGTTATATGAGTATTGCTCATAGATAAAGTATTCAGATGCTACGGTCAAACTTCCTAAGATGAAATTTCAATGGTAGTCGTTTGTTGGCATGATTTTGAAGTGTTTCACATTTCTCAGTTTTTAAAATAGAATATACATTTTTCCTTAAGATTTTCTTGTTTGAATTATTAACACTTGTCATTGTGAAGCCCTTTATATAATTATATAATCGTGTTAGGAGGCGCCTAGGCTCTGTGCTGAAGTTCCTACTTTAAGCTATAATTATTAATTTTTATTAAATTGTGACTTGGATGGAGAATTGTCTCATTTGCACTCACAAATTCTTATTCATATTAAGATGCGGACGTTTAACCATATTTTAATTAATCGTACTGGTTTTACTACATTGGTGATGTTATTACAATCCAGGGCAAATAGGGTCACTGTTCTCGTTTGTCTTTCTACAAAACTAACTAGTTACATTTCTTCACATTTCTTCTCAAAGGTAAGTTGTATTATCTGATCTTTCTCGCTTTAAAAACAAAAGTGGAAACAAGACAATAATGAATTTGAAAAGTTATTTATTATGATAAGATACATTCTTTTCATTCGGTTGATAAGTTTAACAAATGACTACCGTAAATCTCTCAAAATTGGCGTATTTTATGTAGAAAGAGCTAGAACATTTTTTTTTCTCTTTTTTATGATTTCAATATGTTGGACAATACTTTGCAAAACCTTTTTAAAAATAAGAGGAAGCGCAAAACTGATTTCAGCCATAATAAATAAGAACAAAAACAAATACATTTTGCTCGGTATTAAAAGATAAAGGATGCATAACATTTTAATAGATAAGCTCGTTAACTATCTATAAATATCTGACTTACATTTTTATCAATAATTTTGGGAAAAACAGTTCTGTAGGATGACGTATGTTAATTAAATGCTTCAGTGAATACGACCAAAAAGCACCTAAACTTATAATGTGGTTAACGAAAAACATATAAATATGATGTCTATAACAATATATTCATACCACAAATAAACATACACACAGGTTTGTGAATTTCAGTTTACGACACACGTGTTTTAATTGCGACTCTCGAATTTGAATTAAGCTTCTGAAAAGGATATGTTAAGGCAAATGCAAATACATATTCAAATAAAAAATAGCTTTTTAACGGCGTTGACATTATTTTCAATTTTTTATTTTTATGAGTTTAAAATGGTAGTGTGCTATAGAATAAATATATTCGTCAATGTTCACAACGACATATAAATTGAATGGATTTTCATTATTTCAATTCTTTGTACGGCAATTTCTGTGCAACATAATCATTTACATGTGTTTTCTTTTTCTCCAGATCTGTGATCATGTTCGTAAAGGCAGTATTCAGTGTATTTATTTTTTTATTCGTTCTTGTAGCAGGTAAGTTCTTTATAGAGTTGAAATATTGAGGATTTAACATGTTTCTTCGTCTGTCCCATCTAAAATTCAGAAAAAAATATCCCTTCTTTTTCTAAATAACATTTCAAAAAATCTATTACCTCCTGTTGATTGTAGAAGTCGTGATATTCAGAGATAATCAAGTTATAGACAGACGCACTTCCTCATGTTAGCTTAATACCTCCTCTAAGAATTAAAGGTCTCCGATATGTATAAGCTGACTACACTTCACGAATCCATCAACTTTTGTTCGTGTCGCCTTTCTTCAACTAATATTTTTCACGTTCTCTAACTACAGTAACATAACGTTTTATTAAAAAAAAAAATAATCTGGAATTGATGGAATAAAATATTTATAAAGAAGAAAAAATGAGGGATATTTTTCGATAAATAATGTGCTAGTCATGAAAACTTCATTTTTTTTTATCAACACTACACTTGCATCAAGTTTTATCAAACACACATTTTCTAATTTAATTAAATGGTCCTTTAATAAAATTTTATTGCAAACGTGTTTTCTCCAAATCATATTTATCCTTCTTTTGTAAGGAGAATGTAAAATACACTGGACATGCTGGATATATTAATTTTGTTGTGTGATGAGATATTTAAAAGTTTTATTTTCTTCTTGTGAAGATCTGTGTAAGTTTCAGCAATTACTTTCAAACGACCAATTGAATGTATTTTTATGAACACCAACTGAGCCTTCAGAATTGATCCTTTAGTGTCATGAATTAAAATGTAAGGTCAGAATCAGTAAATACATCTCACTGCCATCTTATTTTCTAAAGAAGTAGGTTCAGTCAGACCCCTTTTTGGCCCCAAAATATAGCAGTTTGCAAAATTGTTTAAATGTAAACTTTTAGTTATTTTTTTGAAGGTATAATGCCTCTCCTACATAAATATGGGCTGTTTTTGGCATTACAATGTACATATATCGAGTACTTGCATCATTAAGTCATGCTAAATTACTGAAATCTTCACAATTTCAGCATTTTAGTTAAATTTTAGACTGTTTCCGTCTTAAATGAAAAAGCCCGCATTCGTGTTCATTCTTGATATTAAAATGTAAGTTGTGTTTAATGGTAATATATAACATAATATAAAGGTCGAGGATGAACACGGATGCGGCCACTTTCATTTTTGAAAAAAACCATATGAAAAGTCTCAGTTTTTGGCATATTTGATAGATTTTTCTTATTTAAGCTTGAATCGGAGCGTATTTAATAAGTGTATCAGTTACAATATTTCACAAAAAATAATTGAATCACCTGAAATAGACATTTAAGTGTTTAAAAGTGGCCAACATCTTTCGTAAGGTGAACTTGAAAACCGGCCGTTACCGGAACTACTACTTTAACAAAACGTTACCTTAATGATATATTTAAAATTGAGAATGGATATTTGCTTTTATTAATGAATATTTCTCTAATTATACTGAGATGATATACCCATGGTAACTTAAATTTAACAATATGTTTAATAACAGTTATATAAACAGCTGTGAATGTACTTTTCTTAATTTTGATATTTCAGTGACACAAGGAAAGACCTATACGAACATTTATGACAGTCGAAACGATTTTCCGTTTCCTCTTCATTTATTTATTTTATTAATTGGCCGATGATGTTCCTTTTGATCCCATCATGCAGTGTGTTTGTAGAAATAACTAGTTTCAAATGACCTTGTCTGTAGTGACGTTTTAGATTGTAATGAACGGAACCTTTGAATTTGTAACAAATATAATTAAGAACCTTTACCATGTTTACTGAATGTTAACATAGATACACACGTTTGGTTTTGTGGTTTTTATGTATATGTACAACCAGAGTATCACATCCTTTTATCAAAATGTAAACTAACAAATATAGCGAACTCCAAGGACATTCAAAGTCATTTAACCAAATTAATAGCAGAATCCAAAGCTCAAACACAACAAACAATGGGAAAACAACTGTCCTATATGGTATATGCATTTCCTTATCTTAAAAATGATTGATCAAACCTGGATTTTTAGCTATGATATTTACAAAGCTCAATATTTCAAAGACGGTCCATGTAAACTTATTTGTAAATTTGTTAAAAAAAAAAAAAAAAAAAAAAAAAACACGTTTTAATCTGAATTCTGTAGAAAATCTTTTTTTTCGCTACGATATGTCTTATCATCAGGGAGAACATTACTTATTTATTTGTTATAACTGCCATTAATCTAGCTCTCAGTAGCTGTGAGTACTCTTTGTACGACATTTTGTGCTTGATGTCTTGTTGTTAGATGTGTTCGTGTTACGTTCCTATCAAAGTAGTTTTACCGAAATATTTGGTTTTAAATCCTATATTTGAATTGACCTTTCAATATTTTTACTTTTTATGCCACTGATGAGTCTGAGGGAGACTTTTTCCCTTGATGTAATTATGTTTCGTTCTTTTAACTATGCAAGCCCTAACTTCTTTCGTTTGAATTATTTAACGTATTTTTTGGTGGGGCCTTTTTGGCTTTCTGCATTGATTTAGGCATACTCATTTTTGAAGGACGTTTGATGGCCCTAGCTAGTATTTAGTTTCTTCCATCCACGTTATCTGGTTGATAGTCATCGCATTGCCCGATCTCCTAATTGTTCTCTAACTAAATTCTTATTCCGGAAATGTTCCTGATTCTGCTTTTTTAAAGAATTTATTTGATTGGCATTTGCTGTCACTTGGGTATTCTGTTAAAACTTAGGAGAAGATTCATGAAATAATAAGTAATGAAATGATGAGGCAAAAACAGTACATTTAAGTTGTTTCACAGGTATCTAAATACGAATCCAAATAAACATACTTACAATTCTGTTTTCAGTAAATGCGTTGTGTAGCCATCCATGTTCTCGAGTCAACAGAGGCGAATTTGTCGATGAAACAAATACATACACATTTTCATGTACCAATACATCAATTTTATCAGTTAATAATGGAGAAGAATTAAGAGAATGTTATGCAAGACTTGGAGCCTTTCTTGTAGTCAGGTAAGAAAATGTGCACAAGTCATGCAATTGAAACTTGAAGTGGAGAATGTGTCAAAGAGACAAACACCCGACTAAAGAGCAAACAACAGCCGAAGGCCACCAATAGGTTTAAAATGCAACAAGAAACTACCGCACTCGGAGGCATGCTTCAGTTGGCCCCTAAACAAAAATGTGTACTAGTTCAGTAATACTGGACGTCATACTCAACTCCGAAATATACACAATAAACAAAGTTAATAATCATACAAGACTAAAACAGGCCACGGGCTCCGAATTTATGACAAGAGCAAAATAACAGTGTCATACTTCTTGTACTCTTTCACATCTTATTGTGCTCAAGTTAAGGACATAATAATTCCTGTCAAAAAATGTATTTACAGGTCAGCTAAGACCCACCTCCGGGTTCCTGATTCTCTCGCTGCACTTAAGACCAATTGGTTGCCTTCGGCTGTTATCTGGTCTTTGGTCGGGTTGTTTCTATGATAAATTCCCCACTTCCGTTCTCAATTTTATTGTTGCTAACGACAACATGAGTCAAATAAATTGTTATTATCTTTTGATTCAGTTTAATACACTGTTGTGTTTCCTTTAAAATGTAATATGAAAACATCGAGCGAATTGACTCTACTTATTGTTTGCACATCTACAATATACGGTACATAGTTAACCTGATTCACATCAAAGATTAAATCCATGCTATTAACTTGTTGACTACTTGTCCTCTTGTTTTCAAAATAGATTCAAACTTATGATTTGTTTTAAATTTGATACACTTTCTGATTGCCTCCTTATAAATTTGTTTAGTGCATTTATCTTTCCTACTGAATATATTGAATGATTTCAGTACGGTTCAAAACAAGTTTTGTTCTGGTATCTGCAGAACTGTATAAGGAACTCAACAATTAGGTTTTGTTTCCGTCTCGCTGTTCATTTAATGTAAATGTATCAGTCGAGAGTATATTATGACTTTCGTGAGTATCAAGAAAGCTTATTGTTGTTGATTTAGGTGTCATAAATATCAATTTCTGGAAAATGATTGGGGAAAGATCAAATGTAAATAGCGATATGCTTATTTTTTTCCTTTTTAAAATAGAATATTTCCGGTTATTTTTTTTTTTCATGCCATATTTTATTTCCTGAATTTTTTAACCGAGAGGGGATGTTCTATATTGATAAAATTTACCTGAAAGATATCAATAGTTAACCTGTTTTTTCGTATTATTTGCATTTTTTTTTTTACTTTTTAACTTGTTTGACAAATTGGTTCATAGAGTCATCTATGAATTGATTTACATATTAACATCACACTGATATTAAAATAATGCTCTACAAATTCTTATTGTTCGCTTTTTTGTATACTATTTCATTGGATAATTTATTTTTCAGGAATGGTAATAGATACAGATGTGTAAAACACACCCTCTATGACCGTACTGCCCGAATAATATTTGTGTATGTTACACCTTACAGTAAGTCATTGTTATCAATAAAAATATATACAAGATCAATTAAGAAGTCAAGAAACACGGTAAAAAATAGTATTTAGCAATCGCGTACTGTGAATTCGAAACTTATTGCGAACATTTATTTTTAGAATGAAATGCGATTTTAATTTTTGCGACATTGACACAAAAATTCCTGTTTGATTTGCATATAAATACATTCAAAATGTAAATTTAAATTATTGCGACTATAACATGTATAACCAAGTCGCATTTTACGAAATACTTAAAACATTGAAATAATTGCAATAAACTCTAAATAGAACAACAACAGTTTGTTCGACAGATTTAGCTTCTACAGGTATGCATGTATCATCAGCCAGCCAACATTCGCCATCTTAGATTTCATAAACAGACGACAAATGTTTGTTACCAGAAGTAAAACATGTCGTCAGTGATACATCTCGTCATGGTTTCTGTTAATCACTACCGAAATTAGGAATAATATCAATAGAACAATTATAATATGTATCGGCTTAAGAAGTCATGCTTTCGTACCTCTATTTGGAGGTGTGTAATATGATTGCAGAAGAGGCAACTCTCTGCCAACATTACATATAAAAAGAAGACGTGGCATGAATGCTCATAGATAGAAAATAAACTGACATCGCTATGATGAAAAAAAGAAGAATGATAATAAAATGATTGTAATAAATGTAGTACACCTGCAAACATAACATACAAAAATAAAGACTAAGAAAAAGCTGGGGGTGATCTCAGTTGCTCCGGAAGGGGAACCAGTCGTGTTGCTCGTGTCATTACAAACGCGGAAAAATAGTCTTATTCAGTAGGTCACATTCGTGAAAAGGGAACGGAAGTGTAATTACACCATAAGGAACATATTCAATAGCATCTGTGAGAAAGATAATCCATAATGGCCAACCAACTCGTGGTGGCGTCTGTGTAATTAACACTTGATTTTAACTTTAAAATTTGGAACTCTTAGTTTAATAGCTATGTTATTGTTATGGATTGATGTATGATGGAAAACAAATTAACTCTTAAACTTTTACTTACAGGAACATTTTTAAGAGAACCATCTATTTGTGATGTTTGTTCAGGAACATTTACATCAGCTTTATTTGTCGGTATGTATTTTTGTAACATTGAATACGCGTGTATGATGGCTAAATAAAAAATTACAACCGTCATCTGTTTTTCATTATTTCATCAGCATCGATAGAGGTCTAAATTGACATTTGCATAGTTCTGTCATGTTATCTAAAAAAAATCATTAGGAAGAGTAACTAAAATTTATCATTTAACGGAAGATCTTACAGTATTTTGCCTTCTTGGTATCAAAAATGACTGTCACTCGAGTTCTACGGAAGCAAGAAATTATTAAACTTATTGTTTTTACTTTTTTCTATTTATTGTATTTTCTAGATGAGACCAGTGTGTCTTGTATTGGGCTATTGTAAATTTGATTATTATTTAAGGAATGTCTGTAATATTTTTTCTGTCTATGAAGAAATAACATAAAAAATTTGGTGCACACTGAATAACGTGCGTAGCGGGTTATTTAACAGTGTGCACCACATTTTTTATGTTATTTCGAATAGACAGAAAAAATATTACAGTCAGTTCTTATAATTTAATTCTAAACTCTATTTTAAACCGTATAAAACCATGAAAAAACGTTGATGACGTCACGGTCACATGACTAAATTATGTCTATGGGCTCATAACAAAATAACGTCAGCCAATCAGAAGACGCGTTACATCCAAAATTAAATTATACGGATATGTACTCCATTTAAGGATGTACGTAGGTGAGGTTTTGGGAATGGTGTCAAATGTTTGGACTCCTTGGTGTTTTCCATACAATACAATGTAAAATATTTTGCCCCATAATTATATTTTTTCATATAAGACTTAATAGCTCATGAAAGGTCATTTATAAACATTTTAGAAGATTCTTGATTTTCTTTCTTTTGTTTTGAGACCCAATAATATCAATGCAAATATAAGGTAAAAGTCCGAGTCAGCCTTTTCCCGCCATATTTTAAATCTCAATTATCTCGAAAAGGAGGTCCATGACCTATCAATATTTTTAGCTTATCTTTATCCTTAATTGATGCTCTACCAGCTTATAGTATCAATTTTAATTTCTTAATTTCTTAATTTTTACCTAACCTCACCTAAGTGCATCCTTAAACCATATGATACCATATGATACGTCAGTAATAGTAATTATTGATGTCATTAATATTGTTAGACTTCATTTGTCTAATTGCAATTTCAGAGACTTGTACCTGGGAGTGAAAAAATATGCATGCGCTAACATCATCTGGTTATTCAAAAATAGAATTGAAATAGCGTTGTTTTGCAATACTAATTAAAATGTAGCTAAATATGTTAAGGATTTTAAGTCAACTAATTAACGCAAAATAAACTAGCAATATTAAAGATTCTACAATCTAAAATAAACATGCATATTTATATTCATATTTTAATCGTAATATTCTCTTCTTATCTTTTTACAGCTAAAGGACAGGATTGTAAGTATACATGTGTTGTTTTTATTTTGATATTGTGTAAAAAAATATGTAGGAAAACATAACAAGTCATCAACAATGAAATTCATCAGTTATTTAGATATACCTTTTGACATTTTTAGTGGATCTTGTCATAAAATATTTATTTTCTAATAATCTTTGACCTTATGTTAATTTATCATCTCAAAACATGAGATCTATAACCAGCTATGTGAAGCGTTCCAACATAAAGTTTAAGTTTTTTCTCAATTTCACATTCCTTTCAGTTACTGTTCACCTAATGTGCAACGTTGCAGTTTTATCATTTAATTCCATAGAGTGATATTAGATGGTTAAAGTTATGAGCTAACTTTATCGTAATACAAGCATAGATTGCTTTTATATCAATATTTATGCGTTAGGATTATTTGGACAAAATCCTTACCCTTTCTGGTAGCTAGAGAACGCAGCTCTACAAAACAAAACGGAATACTATCAGGTCGTACCATGGATTTGTTATTATTCTAACGACTTTATACATATACCAGCATATATAGCAGCTATAATGCAACACGTCAAAAAGATACGCATATAACTTGTGTAATGTTCATCACCAACAATTATCAAACCCAATAATTATTTCTCTAGCAGTTGAAACACTAAAGGTTTAATTAAAAAGAGACAAGGCGTAGGATAATAATAGACAGATAGATATGTTTTTGCTTTTTTATGATAAAAAATAAATTCTACTGTGTCAAAACCTATATATTAATATTATTTAAAAATTGACCTATAATTTGTGAATAGATTTTTATCATTTTATGTATAAACCTAAAACGATGACAAAAATCTAATGTTTTTGTAATAGAATGCTTTATGCGTTCATTGTTAATAATGATCTTACGACAAACATATTTATAAAAAGTTTTAAAATACAAGTGCCCTGCGAAAGGTATGCAAAAGTGATATTTGAATTTATTAGTAAAAGCAAACTGATGATGCCATGGAAAAAAACAAGAACAACAAAACGACAAATCCATTCATACAATACAATTTTAAAATCAATGACGTAGCAAAACGAAATCCAACTAACCTCTTTATTTACGGTGCTTCTGACGGTTAAGCTGTACTTGCTCGACATTTGACATCCGTCGAGGTACTCCTATAAGATATGACGATAAGTTGAAACAAGTGAAAAAGCATCACACAATTGTAGATTAGTAATCGACGGGTGCGACATACGAAGCAGGATCGGTTTACCCTTCCTGAGCACCTTCGATAACCCCCATATTTTGGTAGGGTCGTGTTGCTTAGTCTCAAGTTTTCTATGTTGTGTCTTGTGTACTATTACTTGTCTGTTTTTCTTTTTATTTTTTAAATCTTTCAGTTTGAATGTCCCTCTGGTATCTTTCGCCCCCCCTTTTTTATCTTATTAAAATTTGTAAACCATCGGTCGTCTAAAATTTTTGTGAAGCTTGAACGAAGGTAAATTATTAAAATAGCATGAATATCAATTAATTTGACTTGACAGAAATCGTTATGATTGTTAGAAAAATCAGACCACAATTGCCATATCCTTTTTCTTAACCCCCCTTTCATTTAAGTATACTTGTAAGCTTATACGTAGATACCTGTAATACAAAACGTTTGCTTGAGGCTTGTTAATGACCATGTAGTAACATAATCATTATAATAATGTGTTTGTTACTAAACATGAACTTTTATTTTTTTTCACAGATCAAGCTGCGAAATTACGTAAGTAAAATTTAATTGATGGAACAAAATTTACATATTTCATATTACGTAACTTGTCTAGTTAAACAATGACAAATTAAAAGTTTACAGGGAGTAAATCAATATGACTTTATTTCCTTATGATACAATTCGTTTAATTGAAAATGAGGACGTGGTAGGGTTTTCAATTAACCAACTATAAACCGGAAAGGGGACACGAGGTTAGTCTCAAAATTTTATCTATTTTATTAAATGTTTCTCGGACGTTCTGGTGTGGATGCTTGAGAGACTATTTTATACATTATTTATTTATGTGATATTCCCCTTTGGTGTGAAGGGTGGGTAAAGTTTTAAAATATAGAAATATGTTAGGCGTAATACAAATAAAGGATATCACTTATTGGAATCTACAGATGATATATAAATGTCACATTGTACGAATATAAATAAAACAAATATTAGAAACAGTAATCATTTTGATATCTGTCAATCAAAATTAGAATGAAAAGAGAGTATTACAAAAATACCTAACCCCTAGGTAAACTACAAAATGGTAGGTCAATACCAAAAAATAACAAAATTAAACGATCAAACTCAGAAAAACGAGTAAAACCACGTGATATTAATGATTTATGATTTAAAGCAGTGGGATATAGACTAACGTTTTCAGCATTTACAATGTAAATGGTCATATGTAAAATGTTTTTTTTAAATTGGTAATATTTCTAAAACTACAAAGGATGTAGGCTTGAGGATTTGCAAATAATTAGGATCTCACTTAATGAAAGTAACAGTTGTTTTCTTTTTCCTCACGTTCAAGACAACAAATATATCAATTTGCAAAAGCTATCATTAATAGGAATGAAATCTTTGCATGACTTTATTGAATTATTCATATGTTAGATGTACAAATGATAATGATAATTTATGGAAACTTTAAATATTTTGCATTTTGGCTGTTATATAATTACCGTTGAAGTCATTTATTCGACTCTGAATTGTGATTTATTAGTAAGTTTGTTTATTTTTTAATTATATATGTTTACACAATTGTTGCTGTTAAATACCCTTTTAGCCGTATTTGGCACACATTTTGGAATTTTGGGTCTTTAATGCTCTTCAACTTTGTACTTGTTTGCCGTTATAACGAATTAAATCTGAGCGTCACTGATGGGTTTTATTTAGACGAAACGCGCGTCTGGCGTATAAAATTATAATACTGGTACCTTTGATAATTTTTTGGTCACATCTACCAATTGTGTTTGGGTTGCTAATTTTATTTTGTCAATACAACAGAACTATGCGATACAACTGGTACATACTCTTGAAATTAAACAGTACATTTGCAGTCGATCGGTTGAGTAATTATATTGTAATTGTCGGCATTTTTTTTCAAATTTATCTTTTGAGTTTGGTATTTTGTTACGATCACTAGACATGCTGAATAAAACAGAGATGATAGTAATTTTCAAATTTTTTTTAAGTCATATGAAATCTCAAATTTAAAGAAAATGATGCATATGTTTTTTTATAACTAAATGGATAATTTTCATTGTAAAACTTATGTAAATATACTTTTTTGGGAAGAAAATCCTTTAATTTGTTAACTTGTAGAAGAAGTTTACTTTTTTTAATTGCTTGCTTCCAGAAAGCAATTCGCCGACATATTTTCCGTATGCAAAGTTACTTTAGCACGACCCTACTTAAAAACACCTGGGGGTCGCATTACGCATAGATCTGTCATAAAAAAACTATTATGTAAGTGAACATTTTAAACCCGTATAAATATCCATGCTTCTTTGTTTATTGTTTACTATAAGGTGACAATCGGTAAACCTCGGCTTCAAAATAAGACAATGTAGTATCTGCAATATTTCCACATCATAACAGACAGAGAAAAAAAATGATAAAATCGCGTATAGAAGAATAAGTTTATGATATATACATGTATTGGTTCAAAAATTGGATGATCATTATTTTCCACCCTTTACTCGTTTCATATGACTTTAGTAGTTATAAATTGTTCAGTACTTTCTTCTTTGTAATCATTAACAACTTGCATTTATTTTTCTTTTAAACAGGAACACCACCACGTAAGTTATTTTTTAATATAGTTATTATATGTTGCCATGAAAATTCAAATAAAGATTCAAACAACATCAACTTAACCAAAAGTGCTATAAAATAAGTGTTTTGACCAAAATACCAATAACGTATGTTATTGTGCGTTCCAATTACAAATGTTTAACACTATCACTTATTGCGAAAAGGCAAACGTGTAATAGTCAATTTAAAATTAAACAATATTGTAATGTTCTAATTTCTAGTCATTTCTAGCATGTGAAATTAAGAAGAGCGTTTTGCGAACGAAATAATACTCACATTTGCTTTCATTGTTGACTTTAAATGAAAATTACAATACAAAGGTATTTTTGACAAATATGCTCCAAGATGAAATACCGTGGACGTTTATGTCAGCTTATGTAGGCTACTAAACTTTTTTTTTTAAATCCTTTCATATAATGAAATCTACTATGAATTGTTTATATTAAGATTTGAGAACTTCATATGATAAAACATATCACTGGTTTTCAACTTCATAATATTTGTGCAGACAATCATTAAGACACGAATTAATTCGACATGATCTGTTCATGCTAAAAAAGGGTGAAATATAAAAACCTTCAATATTAAAATCAAACTAGAGTTTTCATAACCAAATGTTGAGAAAAGATTTAACTTCTTATTGTTCTTTACATCTTACAATAACAATCACTAAGATAATCAAATACACATTGTGGTCTAATTAAAGTTTAAGTTTGATACACCAGTACAACATAAAAATAACGTATAATTATTATCCTTCAGTAAAAATAATGTCCCATACAGGCAAAATGAAAATTGTGGCACATATTGGAATAAATTATTAGTTAAAATTGTGTACGACTTTTGATGATAGGAAATTGAATATCAATTTTAGTCAAAAATCAAAATACAACATTTAACGTTGCATTCACGATTTCGGTATTTGATTTATAACTTCACGTTTTAGGATTGGGATGTAACAGACCGCCACTCTGTCCTATTACCGACTACGCTAATGACAGACCATGTACCGGATGTGAACCACAGGAGGATGATGGACTAGGATGCTCAAGATGTAAAACATGCAAAAGATCATACAATTAAAACACATGAAATCCATAAAACTTTTTTATACTCTTCTTATCGTCATTTTCTCCTTCTAATTCGACGAAATTGCATCAAACTCATAGATCGTCAACAAACTGACAACGCAAAGACTAAAAATGAAAAAGACAGACACACAAATAATAGTACACAATACACGACATAGAAAACTGAAGACTAAGCAACACGAACCCATTAAACACTGGGGCCGATCTAGGGTGCTCCAGAAGGGTTAGCAGATGCTGTTCCGCATGTGGCACCCGTTGTGCTTTTCATGATATTACAAACCCGGTAAATAGTTTGCATCGGTAGGTCATATATGTATTCGTGAAAAGGGAACAGGATTGTAGTTACATAGGGAACATATGCGATATCATCTGTGAAACGGATATTTCGTAAATTTCAATCAACTTCTGATGGCTTTCGTAGAATTTTCGAAGGGGCGTTTTCAATTTTACTATTTTGAATCTTGGTTTATTAGTTTCCTTGTGAGTAGCAACCCTCTGTCAGGGAAATCATGATTGGAAATACAAGTTCGGAAACATCATTTCAATTGAGAGATATATACATTTACTTCGTATGGAGGCGCACCTGAAAAAATGCTTCATAGAAATGAAAACTTCACAATTGGGATTCTGAAATCATCTCTTTTGTCGTAAAGTTTTGTTTTTAACCGACCCTCATTATCCATTTCTAGATGTAAGTTAAGATATGAGACACCCTTAACTGTATCTGTATACATGTTATCTCTAGTTCGATTGGAAAGATGAGCCCAGCATAGTCATCATTTTTTTATTATTTAGTGAAGATATGTATAAAAAGGTTTGTGCATCAACAAATCTAATGAAGATTTTTTGTGGTAATGTTTCAATACTCGATTCGAACTGATAAGTCGCAGTACACTGCTCCGGAAACATGTGCCAGAAACGGCGTATTATTCATCATTGGCCGAGTATGATATGTGTGCCCATCTAATGACTATTTCCTTCTTATTGGGTAGAACTAATTTACGTTTGTGTTCTGAATTATACCCCTTGTACTTTTGGTGATTTTTTTTTTATCATTGGACTTGTGTTCAACATAAGTTGAACAACTTGTGGAACAGGCACTGCTCATTCTTTGAAATGATTGATACGAACCCTTGTTTTATTGACGTTCAGATAATACATATATTTGACGGATTTATTTTTCATGATGTTTGGTCTAACTCGATTTTTAACATGTTTAATTTTGTTCATCTGGTTGGCAAATTCCACATGAACTGTCTTTTTCAGGGTCGATTAGTATATTCCTTTAGACCTTACTTTTGTTAATCCATGAAGGATTATTTGTACTTTTTTATCATTTATAATTGCAATATGAAGACCTTCTGTTTTACATGTATAATTAACAATTGTATTACATTAAATAATATACTCAATTGCCTTGGATTTCTAGTGCTCTAAGTTCAACGATTAATTTGAAAGGTAACCTTGTCAAAATTTAAATAATGTAAAAACAAACATATAAAAGTGTCGTATGTATTAATTGTTTTGCATGTAAGCATGTCATGTAAGATAAACTATAAGCATATATGGTTTTGAAGACATTAGCTGTCAAATTTATATTCACCAATTTGACCCCGTTCTCATATTGATATATAATATGATAAAACGTTTGTTCCAATTATAAGATGTACGAAAGAAACACTTATGCATGGACTTCCTATGATGAATCAGCATTTCGTGCATATTTCAAACTTGGCGATCTAATTATCCATCGATATGACCTCCGACGATAGCCGACCATCATATATAATAAAGGGAAACAAAGGAGTAAAAAGAACATCAATCACGTGCGATTATACAACGACAATTTGTCTAGGTGTGATAATGGCATGGTATAGATTAGATATAATCTTATAGTATACATTAGTGACGGGAATGGTTATTCAAGTTACCACATTGTTTCACCTTTCAATGTTGACATTATTTTTCTGCATGTCCATCTTCATCAATGATTCATTAGAATAGGGACGAAAGATACCAAAGGAAGAATCAAACTCATAAATCTAAAACAAACTTACAACGCCATGGCTAAAAAAGGAAAAAGACAAACAAACAACAGCACACATGACACAACATAGAAAACTAAAGAATAAACAACTTGAACCCAAGATGCATAAATACGGATACAAATGATAAGTGCTAGTCATTCATTCATTAGCAATGCCTTTATCTTCTTTTGACGAACTTGAACTTGAACTGCCCTGGTTGTCAAGAGATAAAACATTGATGTTTTTGTCTGCCTTTAAAAATATTTAAAGAAAAAAGATTATATCTTAGTGTATTGCATATATAGTAGCTAATTTTTTTTTAACATCTAAAAAAAATATAGTATTTCTTTCTATTTCATTTTTATACAAGCAAATGCACTGCATAGCTAGTTCAAAGTTTAAATTCTTTAAAGGAACCATTGTGGAAATTTCCATGATTACAGTGTAGGTCTTATACATCTCAGTGTTTTTTTTTTATAGTTTAGGTAATGATTATTTGGTCTAAAATGGTAATAGTTGAAGTCATTGTTTCGCATATATAATGGAAGTCGTATAACTCTAATCGTTTACTCTTGACCTTGTTTGGGACCAAATTGTAAGCAACTGATAAACTTCAAGCAATATATTTGCAATATTTTTGAGTATGAGTTGCTTCCCCTTTCAGAGAAAATGATTTTGTCATTGTTATGGTTAAAATTCTTGCAACTCGATATTTAAATTTCCTTTTTGGTGAGTGTAAGTGGTGTAATTACCGATGTCAAATTTCTATCAAAGATGAATTACGTATTTAGCAACTAAAGCTATTAAATGGCATTCAGCAACGGGCAAACCCAAACCACAGCTGCATGACAAGTTTAAATAGTGCAAAACTAAAAATAATAACGTTCGAATGTACACAAAATTCCAAGAAAAACTAATTGGTTTATATAGCAACAAAAGACAGACACTAAATTATGAGCTTCTAGATAGAAACAGACACGTTCATATATATTCAAAAGTAAAACCATACCCTCCCTTACACTCAACATGCGCACAACATACGAAAAAGTGTAAAAAGCAGTTCAAAAAGCATTGAGTGTTTAGATATACACTTAAAAGAAACAAATAAAAGCACGGATAGATGCTGAAATTCATTTGAAAGATAAAACTTACATAAAACAACAGAGAAGATCAAAATCATGAGCACTGCAAAAAGATACTCAGTAACGAAAACTTGTTGGACATTAAATATCATAGTCATAGTGCAATAAAATTTAGATATCTTCTTATTCTTCGCAAAATACTGCACTCCGAGGAAAAATCTAAACGGAAAGACCCTAATCAAATAGGAAAATCAAAAGCTCAAACACATAAAAAAAAAAGGATAACAACTGTCATATTCCTGACTTTTTTATGTAGAAAATGGTCAATTGAACCTGTTTTATAGCTAGCTAAACCTCTCAGTTGTATGACAGTTGCATCTTAGTAAGTTCCATTATATTGACACCGAAGCGTGAACAAAACAAAAAGACATAAATTTTAGAACTAAATCAGTCCACATTGTTTCATACTTAATCAATAAAAAGAATTATACAAATATAAATCAAAGAAGCACAAAATGGCATATAGACCATTCGTATTAGCAAAAATCAGATCATTTTCACGTTAAACAATTTGTACATTGTAAATTTGGGTTTCTTCCCCCATTTTATAAATGTGCTTGTGCATGAACGAACTTTCAAAGAAGTGGGCGTTTTAGCAAGCTTTAATCTATAATAATATGTTCATCCTAATGAATTATTTTCGAAATACATGTATCTGTATCACATCAATAAAGACAATGACATTGTCTTCTTACTTGTACATGTACCAATGATTGATATCGTCGAACATTTTATTTTGTCATGTCTAATGGAGTTATCCCTTCTTGTAATTGTTCTTTAATACGGTTGTTATCTTCATTCTTTTATTCTATTGGGCCTCATAATTTTTAAATTGGGTTTGAAAAACAAAAAGCAGGTTGTTTATTTATTCTTTTATTATACCACAGGGTACAGGAATTTAGCATAGTGAGAATACGGGCGAAAATTTGAAATTTTTCATTGTCGTAAAAAATTGCAACAAAATATCTGATGGGCTTGTGTTTATCATCTTACAAATTTCAAATATTCACGTTTGTATTGGACTGTTACAGAAATAACTTTGTTTAACGTATTGCTATGTTTTTACTCTTTTGTTTGAATAAACTAGTAAAGTACATCATGTTAGCAAACGGTTTGTGTTTATGAATCCATTATTTTTGTTAATTTCAAGTGCTCGTTTAAATACAGGGCATGTACAACCCCCCTAAAAAAATCATTCATATTATTTCACACGTTTTTGACAAGAAAAATCCCCTGATTGTACGACTTAAAAATAAATTAGTAATATAAAATTTCCTTACACTCTATTTTAAACACAGTAGTGGTGTTGTAAACTTCAAGGTTATATCAACATATACATGTCCGTATTAGAATTGTATAAGCAAAAATGATAAATGGTTCTGTCCTATTTCATCAACGTTTTACTTGTTAAAATGTTATGTAAGATAATTTAAATTTAATTAGTCTACACCTTTATAGTTTATTTGTTGTAAAAAGAAAAGACAAGGATTTATGCTTTCTGTTATTTCACACAAGTATTTAACATAGCTTGTTGGATAAAAGGTAAAACAAAAGTGTAGTAAATGTGAATACTATTTCAGTGTTTTCCTGATATTTTTTCATGTACAATAGAACACAGTTATTACATTTTTCGTGTTTTGTCTTGGAAAATGTATGGTAGATAAAATAGAGAACAGTGATGAAATTAACAAGATAACAATTTATTATTTCGTCCATTTGTCTTCTATCATATAATTCTAACTTTATATATCAAATCTTCATAAATAAACTAAAGATCTATGATTTGTCTCTGATTGCAGTATTTCTGCTTGTTAATTTATATTCATGTCCTGACGTTACTTATGATAACATATTGTTGCTTAGACATGTTCGATTGAACCTATTGCACCAAAGATAATCAATGGGAAAGTCTAAGTCATGCTTTCGGAATGGAGGGAAGTCGTTTGAATTTTTTCGAATGTTTTCCAATATATCTATGTCACATTTGATATCGTAGCCACAATTATATCCTATTTTTACTCGATTAAGAGAAATATGCAACTGTCATACAAGTTATATAACTATTTTGAATACAATTGAGAATGGAAATGGGAAATGTTTCAAAGAGAGAACAACCCAACTATAGAGCAGACAACACTTTTTCTAAAAGGTTTTCAATTTAAAACTATATGGAGATTTATGAATAGTTTTTTTTGGATCGGTGCAACCAGTAAATATTTTAAAGTGAAGTAAACTAAATTATAACTAAACCTGTATTGCTATATCCTTAAAACACTTTACTTTAAATACTACCAGAAAAACATACCGTCTATATCTATATTTTGCATTGCTCTTATTCATGTATTTTTTTCTCAGTTTGATTATTACGTCTTTATGCACAATGTAATGAGGCCCGAGTGGCCGGGTCGTCTACGCAATTCAACTACACAACAATTACTATATATCAGCCTGGTTACACTGAGATTATGTGTTCAAATCCCAAAAGTGTATGTGGGTTAATAAGTTAAACTCAAATCTTAATTAAATAAGATTTCAATTTTCCCACCGAATGTCGGCGGTGTTCTCCAGGCTAAACGATTTCTGTCACCATTTCCAAATGTAAAATCACAAAAATACTGAACTCAGAGGACAATCAAATCGGATAGTCACTAATTACATGGCAAAATCAAATAACAAAAAGTAAAATCACAAAAAAAAACTGAACTTAGAGGAACATCAATTCGCAAAATCCATAATCACATGGCAAAATCAAATAACAAAACGCATCAAAAACTTCCGAAGAACTGTGCCAATAACGGGATAATTAAGGTTCGGCAACCAGTTGAGTAGACCAACCTATGTTTTATAAATATTTCGACTATTAGAAATTAAGTTTTTAATTCGGTATGCGTATTTAGTCTACATGCGACTCATTGGTGGTACTCGAATTAAAACAGTTTAAAAACAGGACCGCTAAAGCATATGCGAACAAAAATTTAAAAAATAAGGCATTGAAAACCATAGAAAAAAAAAAGGTGAAATAAGACTTAAGGATTCTATGCTTTAGGGAAAAAAATATGTTCACATTAGTCCAGTCAATCAAGATTAAATTTGACACTAACCGTAAAATAAGACAGAAGATTTTTCAGTTTTAATCTTCAGCATTATACCCCGAATTTAGACAGAAAAAAGTTCCATAAGATCTTTTTTTAAAGAAGACTAAAAATCACGATTTAAAATTCCTATTGAGATTTGCATTGAAACAGGCAGATAACTTTGCAAAAATGCAGAATATCAATAAAAATTGATACAAAGTTATAAATTTACCGCTTTTATTCAACATAATGTATTGATTCTTGATATTTTAGCCGTCTTTAAAGTATCACAAACAACTCTAAAATGTGTTTTCATTTATTTAATCAAGCTACAATCTAGATTTCGTAATTCATTTGCAGACCATTTATTTATTTTTTCAACATATCAAAGTAGAGAATCTCAAATCTAATAAAAATAATTAAGTCTATATCCTTCTTTTTGTGGTTTAAAGTTTCTTTCAACAAGGTAGATGCTGAACAAATATAATTTACAGATATCAATAATAACAAATATAAACATGTTTTTTTAAATGGTCATAAAGCCTTAAATTTGTAAGTTTTTAAATGAAAAATGCACACACAAAAAATGAAAACACCATAACACTTCGGTTTTATACATTTCATAAGCAGAAGCTAGATTATATAAAATAGTCAAATACGAACTTATAACCCAATCAAAGTATCATACTTTAAAATAAATCAACCCAGAACTGACAAAATAAAAACTCCAAAGGAAATTAAAAATGCTGATTTTGAGTTTTCCTCAAGTTAGTTTTCGTGTGACTTTTTTCTGTGTTTATTTATGGCTTAATAATATAGATTAGAACTAGAACATTTTCTGTTGCAATAAGTTTCAGATTAAAATTCAGTTTGACTGGACTACATAGATGACTCATCATATTTTTTTAATTGGAAACTTGGTTAAGTCTTTCGACCTAGTTTCATCATGTTCATATACACTAATTAAAAGTTTCGCCCCATCAAATTATAAAAAAAAAGAAAAAAACAATCGTTGTTAAAGAGATATGATTTACAACATTGAACAACATTAGACATGCAAAGTTGTCTTATTGGCAATCTTACCACATCTTTTTTTTTTATGTATTTATTTATATATACCATGTATACATGGTATACATACCACAATTAATTAAGCCGGTAGAAACAATTTATTTTGTTGTGAGATTTCGACTTGTGTAAATGTAAGTAACATTGTTTTTTCCTGTTAATATTGTTTGCGAGACTAAAATTTTCCGATAACTGTATCATCCTAACATCTATAAATACTGACAAATAATCAATTGTAAGATTATAGTAAAAATCTTAAAAAAAACAGTTGTGCATTACTTTAATATAGTCGATAGTGTTAAATAAAGGCAATAGTAGTATACCGCTGTTCAAAACTCATAAATCCATGGACAAAAAACAAAATCGGAGTAACAAACTAAAACTGAGGGAAACGCATTAAATATAAGAGGAAAACAACGACACAACATTAAAATGTAACACATACACTCAGAAACGGACTAAGCATTAGACAAAATCCTATGAGAATAACAAATGTAATGAATACCGTATTGGTTGTCTCGTGGTGGTCTCGAGTGCGGGAGGTCGCCGGTTTTAAACACGACCATATCAACCCAAATACTTCAACATTAGTACTTGCTGATTCTCTGCTTAGGACGCGGCATTAAGAAGTAAGAGCAAAGACTGGTGGAGTCAAAATAATGTATCAGCGTCAGATGACAGGTCTTCCTGTAGATTGTTACTTTGTGAACTAGCACTAAAAATCTGACTAGTTAGTTACAGCAAAGTTCATATCTCAATTACACTAACTCGTTTTCGTATCGAAAATGCATGCTGATTTGTCGCTTAACGTTAAACAACCATTCAACATCAAATCATCTACGAATTACGTTTTATCTTCGTGTGTGATCATTTTCTTCTCGAGTAATTTATATGTTTCTCAGTCATATAGAGGGATAAGTTGATAAGGTTATGAATAAAAACATCACATTTCAAAGCTTTGTCTATTCTTTGAGACTAAAGAATCTTTTTTTTTTTTAACCAAAGCAAGTCTATATATTATAGCAACATACTATTTTTATGGTAGACTCATATTTGCAAATCAACCGGTATCATAATGCAATCAAGGTATTGTTTTGTAATTATGATCATAATTTAATCAACTGAAGGACCACACAGGAGCAGACAGCCAATTACAATTCAATTTGAAAATTGAAATTGACATGATGAGTGGGTTGTAAATTAAGAAAGGAGCATGTTCGTGGAAGTATTTAATCTATAATTTGAGATTTGTTTTGGCACAGATTTACCAAACACAATCTTGCAATTTCTAAAATATTTTAAACCAACCTCAAGTATCGAACAATTTCCACAAACGCCTGTGTACAACAGTAAGAACTGCCAAATATGAATTGACAATTATTAAGTAGTCAACCAGGAAGGTACCAACAAAAGGATATTGTAGAAATGATATGAATGCCGTCAGGACGTCAGTTATTTTTTAAAAACTTTCATCTAATAGGTAAGCTATCAACCAAACTCATCCTTTTTATATTATCTTGAGAGTCAAAAAATATAAAAAAAATGTATATGCATTATAAAATGTCTACAGAAATGTGTGTTGGCACTCATACCACATCTTCTTATATCTATCCAGAGCATGCATCTGTATACCAAGATTAAGTTTTATGTTCGTTGTCTTTCTTTTAACATGTTTAAGTTGAATTACGATTATTTTTTGAAAGGGGCATATTTAATGATCCTTTAATATCACAAGTCTCTATTTAAAAATATTCACATCAACATATTTTCCATATTGGATTATTTATCATTTCAATCTGGTTTGTACATTCAGCAACTATAACATTGATTGATTAAAATAATTATTCATATTGGGATTATTTCCTTTACAGGACCAATACAATGCTAGTAAAGACAGCAATTAGTGTATTTATTGTTTCCATCTTTTTCGTGGTAGGTAAGTGATTTTCAAAATTTCATTTTTGCAGTTTATATGATTTTCCTCGTATTAAAAATTCACCCGAGTGTTTTTCTAGATTGCGTGAAAGCTTTTAGTGCACTTATAATTCGTTAAGTAATCTTTCATAAATCATAAATCATTTGTAGTACGTATTTTATGTTAAATTGGTACATCGCATACAGTACAGGGAGGCGACTATTAAGCTATAACGTTAATCTCATTCTATTCTGTTTGAAATATTACAGTTCTCATGATAAAATTTAAGTGTTTGACAAACTGTTAGATATCTGATGAAATTTTGCCGATAAAGATTTTCGATTGGTTATTATTATTTTAAAGGTTTACTTTTTTGATAAAGTTTTAGGAGAAATACCGAGCCAAATTAATTTAGTCAAGGTGTTCTGTTCCACCTTAAAAGGTAAATGACAAAAAACAGGACATGACGTTAATCTTAAGAATAAAATTTTAATTTAATCAATTTTCAAGGACACATATTTCTCAGAGTGTCAAAAAGACGTTTATCACATTATACACCATTTCATCATTAGTTATCATTTAAAAAAAAAAAACAGCCAAACTCGAAGTTTACTTTACTGTAATTTAAGAACTTTGCACTCATTTTGAATTACCCATGTAAAGCAGTTGATTTTTTTTTGTTGTTGTTTTTTGGAGGGTAATAAAACATAGGTTTCGTTCTTTTGGTAGTAAGTTCAATTCGGCGTGCAGTTTATGACTCTGTGAATCGTAATGACAAAAGATTTTTTTTCGTTTCTAATTAATTTCTTTTTATAGTAATGTTGTGCATATTTTCCAACACAATAGCTTTGCGGTGAATATTATGAAATGTAAGGTTTCATTCAACGCAATACTTGTATTACAGGAAAATACAATAAACATTTAATTATCATCTTGGTGCGTCCGAAACTTAAAAAATCTTTTAGAAATCCAAAGCATTTAAAAGAAATGAATGGGTAGATACGCTGCAATGTTAGTAGTTATACGAGGCATCACAGTGAACATTAAGAGATAGCCATGGTAAACTACTAAGTCAGGGATATGCCACCAAAACTTCTTTAAAAACTGTCCTAAATTCTTTCGTAGATACAAAGATTTGGTTCCAGAGTTTGACTTTATATGTATAAATCTTACTACAGTCATGTTGTTAATAAAGTCTGAAATATGGATAGTTTTAGGGACTTTAATTGACGACTATTGGTTTTGCTCATAATTGTTGGCCGTCGGTGACCTTAAGATGCCTATTGTTATGGTAATTTCTTTGTGGTAGAGATTTGTTTCAATGGCAATCATACCCATCTTGTTTCTAAAATCAAAACCATGAAAGTAAATGTTCCGATGAAAAAAATAAGCTAATAATTTTACATTGAAGAAAAGTTTTTTTGCAAATTGTCATTTCAGTACTAACATTTTTCTTATTGAAAATACAAACATACCAAAGTTTATATTTATTCATATTTACGACTTACACTATATTCATATTTAAATACTACGAAAAACATAATTTTTCTAATTAAAAGTGTAAACTATAAATTTGTATAAGAGACAACAATTTAACAACAGAGCAGGAAAAGCTCAAGGCCACAAATTTGTCTTAATGCAGCGAGAAAATTTTGCACTCGGTGGCGAGTTTCGGCTGACTTCTAATTAAACGAAATGAAAGTCACAATTAACTGCGAAACATATATATGAAATACAGTAAAATAAAAAAGAAAACACGCACATACACGACTGACAAAGGCAAACATTGTACACTTGACTGAATGTATGCAAATGTTTATAAAAAACTAAGGATTTTCTTATACCAGGAATATATTACCTTAGCCGTATTTGGAATTCTGGGTCCTCAATGCTCTCAAATTTTGTGCTTGTTTGGCTCCATTACAATTTTGATCTGAGCGTCACTAATGAGTCTTATGTAGACGAAACGCGCGTCTGGCTGATTAAATTATAATCTTTGTACCTTTGATAACTATTACGTTTCGATAATTTATTAATTGGTATCCTGACGTAAGGTAATCTGGTGTGTTGAAAGTTAAGATAAGGAATAGTAAAAGGTCGCAAATGTGATTATATTAGAAAACTAATATAATTTATTACGTTCGACGTGTATACATCTTAGGTAACACAGTCTAAAAAAACATGCTGTTTTTTCATAGACCCATGCTAGATTTTTCTATTTTTAGTAAATTCATTGTGTAGCCATCCATGTTCTCGAGTCAACAGAGGCACTTTTGTAGATGCAACAAACACATACACATTTTCGTGTTACAATACATCAATTTTATCTGTGAATAATGGAGAAGAATTAAGAGAATGTTACGCAAGACTTGGAGCCTTTCTTGTAGTCAGGTAAGCCGACTCATATATGAACAATACCAACTTGCTCATTATTGAAGGTCGTAAAGTGATCCATAGCTGTTAATTTCTGTGTATTTTAGACTCTTGTAAGAGTTGTTTCTTTGACAATCATACCATATCTTCTTTTTTTATATTTAATGTAATCCTTTCAAATGATAATTACCCTTCTAAAGTCGGAACATGGGAATACAATGTATATAGTTTATATATTTCTTTCATATTTAGAAATATGAGATTTGAACAACGATAACCTTCTGTATCCTGTAATTTTCATCATGAACTATAGCTAATCGCAAATGAAGGCAACAGTAGTATACCACTGCTAAAATTATATATTTGAGCAAGGTAGTTTTTTTTTTACTTAATGTTAACTCCTATAGGTGCATAAAAGCATTACATGTCAAAATCACATTCGAATTGAAAATATTGATTGTGAATTTAATGAGTTCGAAACGCTTCTTTTACATTATTGCTTATGATCATGTTATTTATAATTTCAAACATTCTATTTTTTTAGGAATGGTAATAGATACAGATGTGTTAAACACACCCTATATGACCGTACTGCCAGAATAGTATTTGTTTATGTTACACCTTACAGTAAGTTATCGTAATATTAACGATGTAACCATGTTACAATCTCATAAATCAATACAGAAAACCCAAATCAAGGACAGAAACAAAACCAGCAAGAATCAAATGAAAACTTTAAACGTGCAAGACCGATTCGTCGAGTGGATAAAAAATGCATGCAAAAATGATTCTCGTGCAGAATCCATACTAACAAGACTCAGTCAAATTACTTAATTTAAAATTTGAAACTACTGAAGGTTCGTTATCTGCTCCTGTTCCAGTCAAGCTTTTTGCTTCAATATTCAAAATAACATGTAACTAACAACGGTATTAGCAGAATCAAATTGTTGTTATGTCATTATCTTAATAATAATGAGAATTTGTTACATTAATATCACCTAGGAAAAATGGTTTTCCAATCTTATCAAATTTACTTTCAGGAACGTTTACTACAGAACCATCAATTTGTGATGTATGTTCAGGAACATTTACAATAGCATTATTTGTCGGTATGTATACATGTTCGTTTTTATCAATAAGCTCAGTCGTGAAATGGTCTGAAAAAAATGAAAACAACACGTTAAATATTTTTTTGCATCCGATGCGCTTTATGTAATATCATGAGATAAACACACAGTGAATGTGTATTAAATCAAATATGAAATCAAGGTAAAACAATAAATTGTATGACAACGTAGACACACACACGCGCGATGCTAAAATATAATAATAGTCATAAAATAACAAAATCCAGTTTATACCAGTGCAAGCATGTTAGGCTATTTATAAATGAAGAATGACATATTATAAGCCGGAATTACACAACAAGTAGTTAAGGTTTTGCAAAATAGCATGTTAATTCCTATGTATAACATTTAACAAGATTTTTAAAGGTTACTTGTTATAAAACGTCTTATTATTACGTCTTAGAAAGGTTCACATGTTTTCCAAATTTCAGCATCGAACTAGAACATTACGATATATCTCTTGATTCCAACTGAAGTCTTATAAGTACAGTATACAGATTATATTTGATACAATACTTAACTGTTTTACACAATAATTTACTTTCAAATCAAAAATATCATAATTGCATCAGCCTTCCAACTGTTTTCCTCGTGGGTCACTATTAAGTTACAGATAGACAAAAAGCGCACATGGCATACAATAGCTCGAAATAATAAATTAGTAAAGAGTGTTTTACTTACATTAACCTGATTACATTTTCAATTATTGTTCTTATATGTATTGGGTAATAATATTCAGCTAATCTGGTTTAAACCTTTTTTTCTTGGTAACTTATGCATGCTGTATTTTAGGAATCTTTACAAACGATCGGTAAAAATGTTCAGCTACTTAATTAAATTTGATTATTTCTAATCAAATCAAAATTGTGCTTATTCAAAAATTGAATGGATTTAGCTAAATGAAGAGGAAGAATTTAAACCCAAATAATTTTAGTAAAGTGTGAAGTAGCAACAATAAGGAAAATTGCAAATTTAATAGCCTAAACATATCAAACGAATGGAAAACAACTATCTATATTTCTGACATGGTTCAGACATTTCCTCAAGTAGAAAATGGGGGGAGGAAAAACGTTTTTTTTTTTGCTAGATGACCTTCTTACTTGTATGACAGTCGAATATTATTCTATTTTATTGAGTACAAAATTCTTCAAATTGTTTATAAAATGTCATTTATTATGACCTTTTTAACACATCTGTTCTTTATTTTTCATTAAACAGCCCAAGGAGAAAATTGTAAGTATAACATTTTGATTTAAGCTCATATTATGACAAGAAATACTTTAAAAATATCATCATTTATTTTTGAATCTGAAAAAAAAAATATCCGACTGTATCGAAATAAACATATATCAACGCAAAATCGAATCGATCAGAGACGCTTAAGCTTACCAACTTTTGGACAGGATTATCGCAATTATTGTAAGAACAAAACAGGAAACCTCGAATCACATAAGAATAATACGTTTATTTATCCATAGTTTCTGGTGCTCGGTCGGTTTTTTGTGTGTGTTGTGTGTACAGTTATTTCTCTATTGTACGTATTCCTTTATTATATTTTTTCCATGTCGTTGGCAGTTTATTTACGGTTTTGAGTTTGAATGCCAATTTGCTATCTTTTGCATCTCTTTCTCGGTTAGTAATATACATGTATATGTAGGACCAAAAATAGAATCCTGAGCAAAAAATGCATTTTCGTTTATGATCAATTACTAGCATTAAGACATATTTGTTGCAATGTATGTTTTAATAAAAAGAGATGTCTTTTCATTTTACAGATCAGAAGGCACAAGAACGTAAGCATAATTAGAATGACAAAATGTTTTTACATTTTTTGACATATATTACATATTAACTGTCTAATTACACAAACAAAAAAATGTGTGAGAATGATATATATTTTCACTGAAAAATTACAAATTGAAAACAGTTGTGAATATATATCATTTAAGTTTATTCTTTTTCTATAAAAAAAGAAGATGTAGTATGACAACCAATGAAACAACTATCTATCATATCACTTCAAGAAATATTACTTCTTAATGGACATGAAATTCTTTTTTTTTTCAAAGATGATATTCTGATGTTGTCAGCAGCAAATTGTATTATCACGAATTAAGAAAAGAAATTGGATATACATACGTTATAAATTGCCCATTTAATACAATCCATTCGGTACAGACAAAACGGTTTTTACAGACTTTTACTAGTCGTAATACAGGCTCTATCAATTACGTTTTTAGTGCAAAAAGATTTAAAAATTGATGTGTCCATTGAGCGAAAAACAAAACTTTCAACAAGTTTATGTAAAGTTGTCATTTTTTGTATGCTTAAAATATTTTTGATGAGTTTGAACAACTAAAGGGCGAGTATCCATGCGAGAATATTTATATGCGGAAGCAATCCGAAGAAAAAAGCATGTAGGATAGTCAATCCTGGATATGCACCGATTTTGAGGAATTTAATTGTTTAAAAATACAGATCTAACAGCAGAATAAATTTTAGCAATAAGTGAAACCACATGTCAAAAATTCTCTTGCACATGTCTAACTGTATAGTTTGGCAAATTATAAAAGAAAACAGGTAATGAACTCAGAGAGCTACTTAAAATGTCCTTATTTTACTGAAAAGTATTGATGGTACTATAAAGATTTTTTTATGAAAGCTATTCCTAGCAACAATGAATTTCTATAACTTTTGTCGTCGTCACTCTATGTACTCAAGAGCATCTTCAAATTTCGTCTAGTGTTATTTTGAAGTTGTCAGTTGCAAATCATATTAGCATTTACATGCATAGTTTAAATACAAGTATTTTGATATTTCGTAATTCAAGATTGATCGTTTCTAATTATTGTAAAATTCCCATTTGATGACAAAAACGATAAACGTATAATACGTGTTAGGCGTTATACATAATAATATCATTACCCGGTACGAAACGGGACTATAAATAAATAATAAAAAGAAACAATAGAGGCCGTATATTGTAACCGATGAACTTAAAAAACTTCAGACGACAAGGCATGTGATATTAGATTTGTTAGTTTTGAAAAAGATGGGTCAAAGTGTACGTTTTAAAGTAAACACTTACTACAAAAGAATATAAATTTCTGCATGATCTTGGCAAACTGATGTTTGTGTTCACAATTTTTAAAGTATCATTACTTTTTGTTTATGACGCTTCATTGACCGTTTTCATATTATGTCAGTAAAAGATTGTAAACGTTTTTCTTTTTCTTTTTTTTCTATAAATAAACAGGAACTCCGCCAGGTAAGTAATTTAATACTATCTGTATCTGAAAGGATAATAAATAGATGCACTTCAGACATCAATTAGACTTGTGTGGACTAAATGTGTGTCTGGTGTACCAGAAGAAGAGGGGCGAAAGATATCAGAGAGAGTTTCAAGCTCATAGATCGAAAACAAACTGACAACGCCATGGCTTAAAACGAAAAAGACAAACAGACAAATAGAAATACACAAAAAATAACATAGAAAACTAAAAACATAGCAACACTAACCTCAGTATAAGCATATCATATTTGAAATGATATTCCTGATTTTTTATATAACGGCATCGATATCTGGTATGTTTGCCAATGCGACAAATACAGAAGGACGTAACTGTAAGCAGTTCTAGGTCAATATATGTTTGAAAAGAAAGTTGTCTCTTTATTTCGATTCATTAGTGTATAGAGTATTCTGAAGGACTGCAAAATTACACCGAGTCTGAGGTTCTTTAAAGGTTTTAATTTTATGGAATATTCTGTTCATATTTGTGCATACGTAAATGCTCATCATAAACAAAAAAAATCTTGCATTTTACTCTCGGATACAAAACTCCCAATTCCATTGATCATATATAATACAAATTATCACTTGACACTTTTTTTATTTATTCAATATGTAAAATTTCATTGTAGCGTTAGGATGCAACCGACCGCCACTCTGTCCAATCATCGACTACGCAAGTGATAGACCATGTACTGGGTGTGAACCACAGGAAGATGATGGACTATGTTGTTCGACATGTAATACATGTAGATAGTGATGAAATTAAATATATAAAACCTTCATATATTTCGTATAGATCTCAACTGTTTATATATTTGCCTAACAATCTTATATTCGGAAAACAAACAAATGCCTTTTATATAATGCTTTCTTTAAACGAATGGGTGTGCTTAAATGAATTTAATGAGTGTTTTAGGTATGTTTTAAATGAGCTCAAAATATTTGTTAGCATTCAAAAAATGTATGCCAGACTCATCAATGACGATTGAATCATAATTATCTTTTTTACGGCAAAATAGAGTAAGGAATTGAAAATTATTTAGGACCAAAATTTTAGACAAATAAATCAGATGTTATCTATTCTTGGCAATGGGATGTATGAAAGTTTAATAGACGGATTCATAACTTTTACATTATCAACAAACAGGTTCTGACTACTTGGCGGGTGATACTAGTACACAACGAGAAAAAACCTCCAGCAGCAGAGATTGTAAATTCATGATAGATTCTAGGATAAAGAATCAGTTTGCCAGATATTCGATTCGTCTTCAAAAGACGTCACTAGTGACGCTACAAACAGATAGATTAAAACGGTCGAAGTAGACTTAGATTTTTGGAAGCATTAAAGACCTAGATTCCGAAAGGTTATGCCACACAAGCTGAAGTGTCTATTCTTAGATTAAAAAATCCCACGTTAGTAAGTGTTATAAGCATCTTATTTAAGGATTTACCACTTAATCAATAAACATGTTCCGACTACTCGGCTGAAGGTACCATCGGAGAGAAAACCACCACCACTATAGGCACCGACCAAGTGATAATCATAGATTCTAGAACTGAAATTGTGTTCGTCACATGATCTACAATGACGATCGAACAAAACTTAATGTAAATGGCCAAATGGAGTATAAACGGGAATAGCGTTAAGGACACAAACGTCAGAAGGTTTCGCCATTAAAACCTAATGTTATTTATTTCTAGGGCAAAAAACAACTTATTTTATCGAAAATTTCCAAAGTGCATAAACAGTTATTTTACAAGAATTGTCATACATTGGTTGTATGAGTGAAATTGTATGCCCAACAAAAAAGTGGTAAATACTCAGCTGATGATAACACATGAATAACCTAGCAAAGGAAACCTTCCCATTAAGTGACAGTCATCTTTTCCATTGTTTAGTTCGCATAAATAGGTCAATGATATAGCTTAACTAACAGATGTAGTAAGATGTGACAGACGTGTCAATGAGACAACTCTCCATCCAAGTCCCAATTTATAAAAGAAAGCAATTATAAGTCAAGGAACGATCTTCAACAAGTTGCTTTAGCTCACACCGTACAAGCAAGCTATAAAGCGCCCAAAAAAAATACTAGAGAAAAACCATTCAAACGGGAAAACCGACGATTTAATCTATATAAAAAGCAAGAAGCGAGAAACCCTTATGAACCACGTCAACAAACGACATCTACTGACCATCAGAGTCCTTACTTATATCATAAACCGTCTTGAATAGAGAAAATCAAACAGCCGAATATATACACAAAGAAAGAAGGTAAGCACCCCCTGATATATTGCATTATATTTTTTTTAATAAAATGTTAATTTGAATATAAATATAGATTTTAATCTGATCAATGTTCCTTTGAAAAGATGTTACCATACAGGTTTGACCGGTTATTAAAATATCGACGTATCAAGCACGTGAACCATGCCTCCAATGCAAATGACAAGATGCAGTTCCCCCGCACTTCAAGTTTGAGTATTAAAGTCCGGCAATTTGAAAATTTTATTCAGACTTTGTGAACATGGTACGAAGCCGAATATCGGAGGCTCAAAATGGCATATTATCGGCATGCGGTCATCCGGGTTATCTTATAAAGCTATTAGAAGTAAGATGGACTACCATTATGCTGTTGTTATCAGGCTTTGTGCAGAAACACATCTAAACCAATCACGTTAAAGACTTGCCACGATCTGGTAGATCATTGGTAACATCGCAGCGTGAAGATAGGGCACTGCAACCCCTGGTTAGACGAACCATTCGCAACAAGTCCTGTTCTTAACAGAGAATGGTTATCTCATAGACAGCTATCAGCCAGAACCTTGAGGAACCTGTTGAAATCAGCAGGACTGAAGTCAGGAAGGGTAATAAGACGTCCAACGTTAACTGAACGACATCAACAATTGCATTTGGCATGGTGCTTAGCTCGTCGTGGATTGGAGTTGAGGAACTGGCGCAAGATTCATTGGTCGGACGAGAGTCGGTTTGTTCTGCATGTAACAGATGAAAGATTGAGAGTTTGGAGACATAAAAATACAGCATATTCCCCAAAGAATATTAAAGCAACTGTCCCTTACGGTGGAGGCTCTGTAGTGGTATGAGGATGCATCTTTCGTGACTGCAAATTGGACTTGATAACTATACGAGGAAACCTTAATGATGATCAATACATCAGAGACGTTCTTCGGCCAGTAGTTGTACCTCATTTTGATAACCACCAATTAGCTGCAAGACCTGTGTTTATGGATGACAACACTCGGGCGGTTACAGCATTTCTAAAGGCGAAGCAGTGACTGCTCTTTCATGACCTGACATGAGCCCGGATTTTAATCCGATAGAGCATATTTGGGACACGTTAGGCCGTCGGGTACAGACAACCGGACACAGACAACCGGACCACTTGTACAAAACTTACGTCAGTTGGAAACAGCATTGCACCGGAAATGGCGGCAAATACCACAACAGGAAATCCGACGACTAACTGGAGTGATGAGACGCAGGGTTGAGGCCTGCATCCAATCACGTGGTGGTTTCATCCGATATTGAATATTAAACTATGGATAACATTAACAGACTTATAATGGACGTTTTCTAAGTGAAATGACACAAGTATCATGCATAACGATCTCAGAAGGTCCATACTTAAAATGGACAATTTTTAGTGTTTAAACTGGACTTTTAGTTTAAGCTACTGTTATGTCCTTACAGTCTGCATTACTAATTATGGCACAAATTGTCCCAGGATCCCAAGTCCCTTATGGAAATATTTGCCAAGTCGAAAAAACGTTGGGTGCTTAACATTTTTCTTTGTGTATATATTATGACAAGTTCTACCTATTGTCAATATACATCAAACAGTCAGACGATAGGTTCTAGTAGTAATTGATAAAAAGTGACGAAACTAAATAAAAAATATTATGTTGTTAGACAATGAAATGAATACCAATTTGGTAGTTTTTCTTCTCTTTAAAATAGCACTTATAATCAATCAAACAAGATCTACAAATCCGTCAAAATAGTAGCGGTCGAAATTGTCAATCGAGGCCTTACTGGAGTTATTCCTCTTTAATGGTGAAATTCATCAATGTTTTGTGTTTTTAGCTGTATCTTGAAAACTATATATATTATATAGGATACGTTAAAAGCCACAATGATCAGCAAGACAGATTCCACAAACAAAGCAAATGTTTTAGAAATCGAAATTAGCCACTCCAAAAGAGTAATTGTACTTAATTTGTTACCTTTATTCTTTTAAATAAAAATTCAGAGAAACATAATACAAATCGAGAAAAATGTTTTTGTTCTATATAAGGTATGTTCCAGTTGGAAAACATGTTTGAGAGTGTGCGGATTTGGTGCTAAAAGATTCTTTTTCTGTTATTTTTGTTTAATTCTCTGGTGGTAAAATTGTCTTTACTTCACATCAAGGACAGTGTGTGATTTAATCTATTATTTTTTGGTAGCAAAATTTAAGTCATCGTATTACGTCTCTGTTAACATATATAGGTAAATGATGATAACTTTAGAAAAATAGTATGCTTCAAACGACAATAAATGTGTTCCTTAAATACAGCTGCGATTTTGTCAATGAGTATCAGCGACATAATATATGAGGAATATAACACGTATTCGAAACAAAATCGTCTTATAATTGAAAAATGTACATCGTTTGACTGTAATTTGTCTTACGTCACAAGGACTTTGATTTGTTGAAAAAAAAACTTCTTATACCTTCAAATCAACTAACATTGTCAACGTGTTTCTTAAACTTCGCGTTTGTGCTGTTCAATCTTCTGTTTTGTAGTTGTTTTTTTTTTTTTTTTTTTCTCATTAAATTGAACATTAGTTTCTCTCTTTTATGATACTATTAATGAGACTAAATGCATTCTTATTTTTTATTGTGTAGTCCTCATATTACTCGGAGGTTGTTGCAATGCGATATCTTTGTGATATTATTGAATTTCTACCTTTAATATTTGATGAAAATCGATTACCTTGATTTAATATTTAGTATGCACAGACTAAAGTGAACTGTTAAAAAAAGGTAAAAGTTGATATAACATTATAAATTCTGGCGCATATACACAATGATTCTGAGAATCACATACAAAGAGATCGATGAAAAACATCTGTTTCCAATAATTAAAAACAAATTTGATATCAGACAATTTACACTCATATTAACGTCGATCTACATGCAAAAATCTTTCCATATCTCGACATTCCCTTTGTTCAGGATGTTTACTTTTTCTTTATGTTATTTGATGGTTTGTGGAATACCTTTGGTCTACAGTCATGCAGGTATGTGTTATGTATCTTCTCGTTAAGCAAAGCCGTTTCCTTTTGCGAAACTATATATTTTAAATTTCTTATTGTTTTGTTTACTTTGGGTATTCTTTTCGTCATGTATTTCGACACAAACATCTTTACCCCTGGCTAATTGAACCTGTAGCTTTTGTTTATTTTGGTCAATCAATTTATTTCAGGAATAAGTGCGGATCCATTTTGCTGAAGTACTATTCTTTATGTTTGTGGGATAGCTAAAAACCCGCCTTCAGGTGCTGCATTTTTTCGCTGCATGGGAGTCGGCATCCTCTGGTGTGTTCTAGATTTGCTCTTTAGTCGTAGGTTTGTCCCTTGACACATTCACCGTTTCTGTTTTCTTTTCTATTCTTGTGTACAAGTGTAATTGTTTATACTAATATTGTCATATTTGCTTTTTTAGTGGGGTTCATGTTGTTTATTTCTTTAGTTTTCTTTGTTGTGTCATGTGCACTATTGTTTGTCTGTTTGCCTTTTTTTGTCTAGCCATGGCGTTGTCAGTTTATTTTCGATTTGTGAGTTTGACTGTCCCTCTGGTATCTTTCGTCCCTCTCTTAATGTGGTTTTATTTCAGCATAATACATACAATATAAATATTATATAATATAGATATAGGAAGATGTGCAATTAGTGCCAATGAGACAACTCTCCATCCAAGTCGAGATTTATAAAGATAAACCATTATAGGTCAAGGTACGGTCTTCAACACGGAGCCTAATCTCACACATAAGCTTTAAAAGGCCCCAAAGGGTTACTAGTGTAAAACCATTCAATTGGGAAAACCAACGTTCTAATCTATATAAAAACTGTTTTAATTTGTTTTCTTTCCAGTTAATATTTTCATTGTATGCAGGTCATTTGACATATTGTATTGAAACAACTTCTGATATAGTTATTTTTACCAACAGAAGCATGCAGTTATCCTTACCGTAAAGTTGGAAAGAATTGTTACCTTATAAATCAAGAAAAAGTGACAGCAGATACTGCATTTGTATGTTAAATCTAAGCGTTTAGCAGATTAATATTAAAATATCAATTAAATGAACTGGTTTTTACTATCTGTAATACTAAAATAACGAGGTCCAATTTGTCAGCCGTCATGGTGTAAAAACGACAAATATAAGAATTCAATTTTCTATATAGCCGATATAGGATAATGGTATTTATCACAGGGTTGACACTACTAAATTCAACTATTGTCAAGCTATTCCCTTATTGTAGTATTTGAATCAATTAGACTTTCTAAGATGACAATACGAATACTTAAAATCTGGACTAAAAAAAGGCGCATAGCTACAGTTTTCAATATGTTAACGAGCATGATATAAACCAGCGATTCAAAGAATTCAACTTTATTCATAACTAAATACTGTTGATTAAAAAATACTCCATTCCAGGACCTTTTGTGTTCAAAATAATCAATATAACCAGTTCCAGGTCGACGGGTTCAAACAGAAAGATTTTGAAACCAGAGAAAACTGTGCGTTTTACAATCGGCATGATTTTATCAGATGACAATTCAAATACTAAAATAAGGCTTACGCATAGTTATATACCTTAATTCAGTCACGGACCCGCGAAATTACGGGTGTGGTCTAGTATATATTTAAAAAATTCCACTTATCCATTTCAAAATACATTTTCAATGAACGATAGATATCGTCGCTGGGCTTCTAAAATGTTGTTAATTACAAATTTTTCAAGAAATTTTTTTCTCAAAAACAGGCTTTGAAAATTTTGGCAAAATGCATGCTTCCAAAATGTCGTATGTGAACTTGAACATATTTGAAAATAGCAGTGAAATAAAAAGTTGACATTTCTGGATTATCCTAGATTATTAAATTATTTTCACAGAAATAAAGAAATGTACATTTGTGTTTTTCCCAAAGCCATTCTACAACGATTTTCAAGTTTCATACAACATTTTGGAAGCAAACTTTACAAACAACTGACATTGGAAATTTTGTAATATGTCTTATTTCACACATTGTGATTGGTCTAACTGTATGCTATTTTGCAATACCAAAGATTTCCTCCCGCCCAGACCATTGGTGTCAAAAAGTATGTTTAGCCAAAAAAGGCATATACGACATTTTAGAAGCCTAGCGACGATTTAATGTCTCTATTTGATGAAACATAGATCATATCTGAGAACCTTAACAAACTAACATATTTATGAAAATTATATATATTCCGCAAGAGGCATTGCTTGTCTAAAAAATATTTGAACAGAGGGTGAGGATACAAAAAAACTTTCAAAACCCACAAGTCGAAGAAAAATGAGCAAGACAAAAAAAAATACAATCCTCAACATATCTTAAATGAAGAGAACGGAGTTTATATCAATAACATAAAAATAAATGTACAGTTACTTTGCAGTAATTTAGAGTATTTATACATATTATAATGCATCTGCTATGTGAAAATAATTGGTAAAATTAAATTTGATATTCTAGGCAATATGCATAAGACATGGTGCATACTTAGCCAATTTTGAGACGTTAGAAGAATTGCTGTTGATGAAATACGAATTGAAGAAAATGAATACTGGTATTAAATTTTAATTTCGTTACAATATGTTCAACGACAATAACAATCAAAACCAAGGAGTAAACAAAGACTCAAATAACCAAAGGACATTTACATCAACAGTTATAAATAATAAATAAGAAACAACAACTCAACTAAAAACCGGGAGTGAAATCAGGTGCTCCGGAAGGGTAAGTATTTCCTGCATCGTATACAGCACCCTTGGTGCTATTTCTTTGTTCAGTCCGGAAATGATGGACGAATATCAGATATGATTTCTGACACACTTATGTCATAATGGCCAATCAGCTCATGATGGCGACCGTAAAAATTCTTGAGTGATGACCTAAATTTGATTGATTCATATCCCTGTCTTAGCAACTTTTAAGAAAACAGTATTTCTCGTTCAACAAAACCAACGTACTTTGAACTAGCTCTAGAGTAACGTATCAATTGACACACATATACTCCATATACTGGTGCCGCTGGGATGTTGCTACACAGAAATGGAAAGTTGACTATAGGAAAATTAAAATCATCGCGTTTGTCATAAATTTTGGTATTCAACCTAAAGATACTACCGACACAGATAAATCTGCTTCATATTTAGACCTTTTTCTCGAAATGACTATCAATATGAAGCAGATTTATCTGTGTCGGTAGTATCTTTAATTGCAGTTCTCTTGGGTATATTAAATGTAAGTGATCACGTAATCTATTATTATTAAGCGACAGAACATCATCAATATACCGAAAAGGTGAAATTAAAAGACTGAGCTAATTTCTTTTCTCCTTTCTGTACAAACCCTTGGGTAAATTCTGCTTTATAGGAATACAAAAACAAACCTGCAAGTAGAGGAGCGTAGTTGGTACCCATTGGGATTCCAATAATCTGTTGAAAGACCAAACCTATAGATTGTTGTCAATTAAAAAGTCAATCATGGCAGTGATATCTTCCTCGGAATTTTTTTTTTCTTTGACTCTGTATGATTTTTCACAAAGTAAGCTGAATTTCTGCCCAAAACTAGATATTTTAAACGTCTAGTGCACTTTTTGTTGAAGAAACATAAGCTGACGAGTTCTTTCAGTCGAGCTTTCTGTTTAGTTTGTGGAATAGTGGTATAAAGAGTTGAAAAATCAAAGGTTTAATGTTGGTACAATGTTTTAATTATTGAGATTATAAATTCACCAATAACTCTTTTGAATTTTTCAGTATCCACATCTGTTTAACACCACTTCTGGAATATCCTTTTTCGGAATGGTCTACTTAATTTGTTTCTTTAAAACCTTTAAAAAAATTAATAAAACGTACCAGGATTATATTTTAGTACGCCAAAAGTGCGTTTCGTCTTCATAAGACTCATTAGTGACGCTCATATCAAAAAGATTATAAAGCTAAAGAAGTACAAAGTTGAAGGGCATTAAGGATCCAAAATTCCAAAACGTTGTGTCAAACACAGCTAAGGTAATATATGCCTGGGATAAAAAAAAAACTTAGATTTTAAAAAATCAAAGTTTTGTAAACAGGAAATATATGAAAATGACAACATAATCCATCCATATCATATTTTAAACATATTGGATTCTTGATCACTATAGGAATCAATATCATAACTATTAATGACATATTATCATTTGTATGCAAAAAAATCATACCCACTCTGATTATGAAACCACAAATAAAAAGTTACCAGATAAATGACCACTTGTTAGTGTTTTTTGATTTTCGAAATTTTTAGTCACATTTTCTTTTAAAATTTGGAAATTTTACAATATTTCTATTGCAACTAATAAACGTGTACATAAAAAATACATTCTATAATATCTATACCAAAAATTGATAAGATATTGTTTGTTGCGAAAAATAACATTTGGTTCAAAGGCAGAAAGAGACATGAATACGAAATAAAACTTTATAGCATGAAACATATATTAAATATGGAAGAGTACAATAAAACATTTTTGTTGAAACAGTATAAATTCAAACAAAAGTAAATGTACTGTTTGAAATTTACACATTTGGAAGTTCTCGTTTTTGTCATGTTGTTAATCAACTTCTTTTTCCTAGATTGTTATAGCACTTCAGTTCCACGTCGTCTCCTAGTTACTTCCCTTTATGCATGCAGATATATTTGTTGATTGCAACCCTACATGTAGGTTTACCAATGGAAAAGTGGGTTTATTCTTCAATAATTCAGATTACTCCACTTTTCTCGTGTGCATGACGTGTAAGAAACCTCAAACACATTAATAATGAGTCCAAGCTAATCATTGGCTCCAATATTTAAATATGAACGGAGTATGATTGCAAATGGTATAATTGTCCTTCAGAAGGACGGAAGACGTAAATGGTACTGTCGAGGATTGCGGGAACTTTATGCGTTCTCTTATCTGCCGTCGACACTTACGATGTGACGTCATGTTTCTATCTTTGAATGAATATTGAACCATACACTTGTATTTTATTGAGCGTCAAACCAAATCGAACACAACGCGAAGTATACACCTCAAAACCTTACGTTGGTGCCTCGACTAACGAAGAGAGAGAATGGACATAAGCAAATTGAAATCGTTGAGAGCGGGGAACAAAGTTTCGGTGACGAAAGTTTTTAACAAACTTGAGGACGCCATCGTTGATACGCCTTAAGAGTCGGAGGAAATATGTACATTATTGGAAGCAGTTGAAAAGAAAAAGAAAAAACATGATTATTCTGTGAGGGGGGCCACTTTTCCAATGACTACACGGATGTCGCCGAACATGAAAACGAATAGCCATTATTAAAGAGAAGAAATTGTGTTTTAATTGTTTTGGTACCCACAACGTATCAGATTGTCGCTCTAAATACGACTGTAGAATTTGCCATCGTAAGCATCATGCATCAATTTGTAAGAAAAATACAACACATCAACCAGAAGATAAGGACAACACAGAAATGGTGTACACATCGACAAGTCAAGAAACTTCAACCGTTTTGCTGAACAGCAGTAGCTCAGGTAATGTCGGTGAATAATACAGCAAAAGCAAACATACTTTTTGACGAGGGTGCACAACGGTCTTTTATTACTGCAGACTTAGCTACTAAATTAAATGTACAGAAAGAGACATCCGAAAATCTGAATATTGTCTCTTTAGGTATTAAAACTAGCGGTATTAGAAATGAGAAGGTTCACGAAGGCTTAAATCGGCCTTGAATTTTTATTGTTTTTTTTTTTTAAATCGGTGCAAAATATTACAAATTTCACATAGAAATACTTGTGATAATACTATTAAGACAAATATTTTTTTCTAGCACTTTCCTTTACAATTTATGGAGCTATGACTCCTTAAATAAACATAATATGTATCAAAAGGTCAATTTTGGTACTTTTTTTCCATAATTTTTAAGTGTTTTTGGCGTATTTAACCTTGGCCGCCATCTACGATCCAAAAAGTTTTTATATTGATGAACTCTATATCAAAATTGGAATCTTTTTGCGTAGGTGGCGGCCAAGGTGTTTTTGAAGCTTTTAGGTTTAAAAAATGCACAACATCATCATATTTTGACAAAATGTGCAAAGTGGGCTCACTTTAGAGAATATTATGTTCTCTTATGAAAAGAACTGATATATTTAACATTTAGACTTTTGAAATAGACCCATTTACGAACCAATTTGAGACCTTTGAAATTTTAGGCCATTTTGTGCCATAATGGAACAAAACCACGGTACAGTTGAAAGTTTAGAGTAGAAAAATCACGCAGGGATTACACTATCTACATGGATTATCTCTAGCACAACCCGTTACAGACGCACAGTCTCTGAGCTCACTCTTCAAATTGGAGCAGATTTTATTGGAATATAGGAATATAGTGCAAGATAAAGCAATACGTGGAAATGGTCTAAACGTGGATATTTGTTGTCAGGCCCAGTTCCAGTCAAGAACAATAACCAGTCAACTTCAATGATGAATGTTTTGATATCTCATAAAAGGGAAACTTGCGATTTAGAGAAAATTTGGAAACTGGAGTCTTTAGGAATTGACGAAAAGGAAGTTGATACGCAATTGATAGATGTTATGGAAACCTTTGCCGAATCGTCCATTACAAAACAAAATGGGAAATATGTGTCCAAAATACCTTGGAAAGAAAACTGCCCGGAGTTACCAACAAATAATGAATCGCCAACAAGGCAGAATGGCCAAACTGGACAAGAAATGTATAAAACTGTAACACATTTTCAACAATTACAGAGAAATCTATGAACGCCGAGATGCATGTACAAAAGACAAGTTGTATTCAAATTGAATATAAAGAAAGGATAAAACAACGCACCATTCGATTATAATACGAAGTATCCAATTTTGTTACCTACGAAACACCATTTTACCTCGTTGATAATTAGAGACATGCATCACAAAAATCTACACTCTGGACTAAACAGCACATTTGCGCATATTCAGCATAGTTTTGGATTCCGAGGATTCGTCAATGTGTGAAATACCACCTTAGAAAATGCTCACAGTGCAATAAAGTAACAGGAAAACCTTACCGTGCACCTGAGCCACCGCCGCCAAAAGGTAAACTTAACAATGAATATCCTTTTTTATTTTGTGACAGGTGTCGACTTTCCAGGCGCTTTGTGTACAAAAGGACAAAATAACATTGACTGCAAAACTTATATTTGCCTCTTAACATGTGCAGCAACACTAGCAGTGCATCTAGAAATTGTACCGGATATGAAAGAGGAGTCACTTATGTTAGCTTTTGGGAGATTTGTTGCACGTCGTTCACTTATGATGTCAGATAACGCTAATACATTTAAAGCTGCAGCCGAATCAATTCAACAAAAAATGGTGGATCGCGAACCGAATGGAAATGGATTCCAAATAGAGCCCCATGGTTTGTTGGGTGTTGGGAAAGACTTATAGGACTCACGAAAATGTAAATAAAAATTAAAAGTATGCTGAATAATCGTCCGATTACGTATATATCAACAGACATAACCGACCCACAGCCACTTACGCTATCACACTTACTAAACGGGAGGAGATTGGATTCGCTACCACATTAAATGGATGATATTGAAAACTTCCATAATTGTAACCATTCGTCTTGTAACAAAAAACTTCAGAGACAACATCACCTGATTGAACATTTCCGTACACGTTGGAGGAATGAATATTTAACATCTTTACGAGAATTCCACTGTGCAACTTGGAACAACGTTCAAACTTTCGAAGAAGGAGACGTCGTTCAAGTTCACAACGATTCAAATAGACTTATGTGGATGTTAGCCGTCGTGAAGGTATTTATTCGTTGTAAAGATGGATTTATACGCACAGCTATCATCAAAACAGATACTGTTATAACAAACCGACCAATTGTTAAATTATATCGTTGGAATTACAAGGACCAAATAGTGAAAATTGTAAAATGCACTATTCACTTCGTTCCCACCAAAAGTAAATAAAAAAGGACTTTTACGTCTTCAACAACAATTGAATTCAATGACGGAGGGTCAAATTAAAAGACAATTGTGATTTAGTTAAAGTTATTTTCTAGTTTCGTATACATGTATTACAAAGACAGAAATAGTAGAAACTTTTTTATTCTTTGTGATGTGAATTTTATCATTTTTCTTAGTAATTTCATTTTCGGTGGCCCCCAGGATGTCGAGGATTGCGGGAACGTTATAGGTTCCCTTATATGCCGTTGCCACGTGCACTAACGATGTGACGTCGCGTTTTTATGTATATTGTAACTATGATTATGTTTATGTTTGAATGAATATTGAACCATACACTTGTACTTTAATCAGAGTCAAACCTAATCGAATACAACGCGAAGTATACACCTCAAAACCCTACAGGTACCAACTATGTTCATTTCGAAATTCAGATAATTGTTTCTGCACTGCAGTTATCTGCCTAACAATAAAAAAGATTTAACTCATTAATGAGGCTCTAATTCAAACAGTTGGCAAGCCAAATTAGATATAAAGTTGATGATCACTGAAAATTAAAACAAAATCAAACAAGTTGTGCCATATCGCTTTAGTCAATCAATATATGTAATGTGTTATTTCAGTGGCCTGCAATTTATCAATTTAGTATTTCTTATAAAAGGTTCCAGTTTTTTCATTGGTGGACGTAACATTAATAGATATATTTCTGGTGGAGATTGGAGATGGATAAAGCAAGGGAAGATGACAAAGATGGCATATTTCGACTTTGATCCAAGTGAACCAAACGGGTCGTCTGCGATTCCACAAGACTGTTTGTTAATCAATGGTGGTCGCAGTTATAATTTCCGAAGTGATACTTGTGACGCCCTCTCCATAGGCTTTATCTGCGAAAAATGAATACAGTCAACGTCATTCGATAAACAATTTTAATCTTATGTATCGAGTTTTTGTGTTGATATAATTCAAATACATATTATACTATATATAGTAATAATAAGAAGGTATAGTTGCCAATGAGACAAAAATCCACAAAAGACCAAACGTTTTAGGTCATCGTACAGCTTTAAACAGTTAGCTAGCCACATGACGCATAATTTATAATTATTACATAATTAAATTTGACAGACGTTTTTCTTTATGCAAATCTAGTTGTAAAAGGTATCTGTTGTAATTTGGTGTTTTTATTATTTTTATCCTATTCTTTGATTTATTGATTAGTTGGTATAAGAAGTTAAATAACTTCGTTTTCATTATCAATATAACTTTATACAGTCACTCAGTTTAAAGTTTCTTCAAGTATATTGGATTGAATCAATATAATTATTGAGAACACATTCAGTATCTCCATGCATCTGTTTGCCAACACGTTATTGGTAATTGGACTAGTATGTGTCCATCCTTTTTGTGATCCCTTTTTGGCGACAATGTCTTCAGATTACACTGACCGAAATCAAGCGGTTCAAATGGATATCATTAATCTGACCTTTTTCTGAGGCAATATAATTAAATGCATTCGATATACTACTTGCATTTAGCTTACCTACCATTTATATTTTACAGTCTATAAGTAAAATGTTAAATAAAACAACAAATAAGTACCACTCAGTAGAATGAATTATCATCATAAAACACGTAAAAGTAAAGCGAAAGATACCAAAGGACATTCGAACGCATTAGTCGAATATTAAATGTCAACAACATGGCTTAAAAAGTTCAACAACAGTTCTATTTTGAACGAATGAGTCAGATTTATTTGTTTGTTCGATAATAATTAATTCACTTGCCAGTTCTAGAAATAAATCTGGGACAATATTTATTATTCTATGAAGTGGCTGGAGCCAATTTGATATACTGCATACAGAAGCTATTATTGCTATTTCTCTTCAGTTGAAAATTTTGGACGTAAAGTTAATTCCATAGCATTGCAATATATATACTTTTATTTTATTCCTCAATTCATATCGGACTTTGGGTAAGATCACTGTTTCCAATGTCATTGTCTTTGGATGCTTGAAATTTACCATATGTAATGTAGAAAAATATGTATATTGTCATTAACATACCACATAGGGAAAGGAAGGGCGTAAAATACACTTTTCCTTTCAGTACAAGGTGATACACTTCTATTCTATTGTAAACATGATACAGATGGTACATTGTATGCCATAGAAATGAAACTGACCTGGTTAGAAAGGGACAGCATATTAGTAAACTACAAACCTGCATATTCCAAGAAAAGTACAAACACATGACGTTTTACGTGAACATGATGATGCCGTGCGAAATATATGTTACTTGAACAGAGTCGGTGTGGCTTGCTCTGTATCTTGCATCACCCACTGCGCATTCAAAGCTTTCATTATAATTCATATGGTATATTTCCGGATATATTTAGTAGAGAAGTTAAGATGCCAAGGGGAAATACAGACTCATGAGTTGAATATTAACGGACAACACATGCACCTTACCTTATTGAGGAAAAACAAAAACAAAAACAACAGAACACAAAACACAATAAAATACAATAACTTGTTGAGAATTTAAGTATCAAAAACGAAATGAATATTGTGCTTTGATTTGACATCCGTCATTGACCCCAATGTTACTCCTTTTATTTGCAGTAAGATACTTTCTGGTTCATCTAACATGTCACGATCACTATTACCAATACATTTACCACACTATGCGTTTGCATCTCAGTCTCTATCAAATTGCTTTAGCGAATTACTTCTTAAGTGACCAAAACAGTTATAACATGTTTTTTGATACCGATGGCATAATATTCCTGATTGTTATATTGTTTCTGCATGTTCAGAGTGTGACTTTGCATGACAGGTGAATCATTCATAGCAGGTTACGCCAGCCTTGTCGTTAAACCTAGCCTGCTCATAATTGGTACAATGTATAGACGATTCACACAACTGGGTTAATCCTAATTGATTAACTTGAATTTAATTACAGTTTTCTACTGTACCCTTAATTCAAGACAGAGTTTTCACTGGATGTAATTGTTAAACAGGTTGATAGCAAGTTCTCCTAAAAGTCAGATCTTACTTCATATGATGCAACCTTCTTTGATTTGCTGCATCTGTGATATAAGCATAGATTTAACGTTTATTTCAAACGTTTCCATATGGAATACGTGCAATAACAAAATTAGAAAGGATTATTCCAAAACGGAGACTCGTTTATCAAATGGCAAAATCATAAGCTAAAACACATCAAACGAACGCCTACTGTCATATTCGCTACTTGGTACATTTATTTCCTTGTTAAGATAAAGGCGATTAAAGCTGATCTTATAACTAGCAAAACAAACATTAAACTTGTCTGACAGTCGCACACAAAAGGCACTATGCCTGAAATCTTTATATACAGAGTTCAGAGTTCAGAACTATCAAACGAATGGACTGAATGGTCCGTTCACATTTTAAAAAGACAGATTAAGAACCACTTTCCAATAACACATGCAAATACATATAGTTAGTTTCTTTAGAATTCTTCATCCACACTACATACTCCAGTAATAATGATCCAAATGCAATGTTTGAGTTTCGATTTCTTTTACTTATGAACATTTATACTTCCTATAATTATGCCTTCGAGGAAAGGCAAAATATCATAAGCGCTTACAAACATGATAAATTTAGTCACATTCTTTATGTGCCTGTCCAAAGTCAGGGCTGCTGTTCACAGTTTGAAGTTTGTTCATATCTGTCATGTTTGTTTTTCGTTGACTATTTTATTATGAATTGAGTTATTTTCACAAATGAATCGTTATATACTTTACATGTCTGTTTTTTATAGCTTACTATACGGTATGCATTATTCTTATTGTTCGTTTACGTATAACTACTTTATTTGAACTCGGGAGGATATTTTCTCATTCGCAGTCCTACATCATCTCCTTATATTTTTTTTCTCTTTTTTATATTTACGTTTTTCACTCTTTTACAGAATACTACCGCTATCAGGACTATTACATTTGTACATGTGATCTCCCATATTTATAAATACAACTGACCTATTATTTAACGTTATACAGAATTTTACGGACATAAACAATCCTTGATTTATTCAATTGAAATGAAATAATTGTCAATTTCATTATTCGTTTTTTCTACATTGGTCCATGATATTAGTTTTTTATGTAGTGTTTTGTATGCTGTGGTTCTTTTCTTTTTTCTGTTTGCAATTTTGCTGATTATTTCGATATATGTGTTTGAATGTCCTTAGAAATAATTCTTTTATGATTTTTCAACGATATGGTAAATAGTACGTAATATGTTGTGAAGAGATAATAAAACTGTCTGCACGTCATATATTTGGCTTAAAGGTCTCAAGATGCTTATGTCTCTTACAGATTTGTATGACAGACAAAACAGATAGGTTGAATAAGAACGATCGATTCAAAAACATTAATCTAATGTATCAAGAAAAACAGACATATGACACCATTTTTTTATTTATATTTATGATACCTATCTTTTTGTATCTTATTTCAAAATTTTATCTCAGTAAATCTTTTTCTTTATTAAAACAAGGAATAATTATGCTCATTTTAGAAATTCTGCTTGTAAATCTCACAGATTTATTGAAAGGCAAGACGAATAGGATGCATTATTATGAAGGATGCATAACCTTTACACTAAATCAAAATGGAAAAGGCCTTACAGTCAAAATAATAAATCTCACAGCTATCAGATCTGGTCCAATATCATACTCCTGTAGCCATACTGAATGTACACCAATATCATACTACTGTAGCCATACTGAATGTACACCAATATCATACTCCTGTAGCCATACTGAATGTACAATATCATACTCCTGTAGCCATACTGAATGTACAATATCATACTCCTGTAGCCATACTGAATGTACACCAATATCATACTCCTGTAGCCATACTGAATGTACAAAAATGCATTTTTGATTGAAAATGAGAGCAAAAAAGTTGATGAGAAAACGAAATAAAAAATACTACATCAGATGCGTATTTCGACAATAAATATCACTTCGTTGATGTTAGTGTCCAAAAATATGTCAATGAGAATAATGGCAAAATGTGGTTACTTGTAAAAAACAGTGGAAGACAAATATTAAAAAAACAAAAAAAAAACCTTAATAACTGAATAAGACGGTGGTACTTAGATATAGGAAGATGTGCTACGAGTGCCAATGAGATAACTCTCATCCAAGCTACAATGAATAAAATGAAACCATTATAAGTCAAAGTACAGACTTCGACACGGAGCCTTAGCCCACACCGAACTTGTTTATATATAACAATGTACAGTCTTTCTTTTATATGTGTAAAAAAAAACAAGGCAAGTTTTTATCAGTTTTGGAAATAATATGACATTAAATATTTCTTCCACAACATTGTCATGTATGGTGTATTTATCAACTGCGAACAAAAAGTCGATACAGATGGTCGTTTTTTATTTCTGTACACCGGACTAGCGTTTCATCTAATAAATACCTTAATAGATATCGGTGACGCTCGCATCAATACAATCTAACAGGCAAAAGGAATTATGATGTTAATAGCATTGAGGAGAAATACAGTTTATCTTACGTAATTTATTCCCAGGGTTATTACTACCTCATTCTTACAAACAATCTTAAATTATCAACCATGTTTTTGTTGAATGGTTTCCTAACAATCCCAGTTCATTTCTTTTTGTTTTATTATATGTCATTATGCTATTGTTCTAATATAAAGTTGAATGACACAATTATTTTATTCGAGTAGGAGTATAAACCATATGTGGATTCCTAAAAATTCTAGGTAATTTCTGGATAGTTTTAAATGTCGGTCTATTTCTGAAGTTTGTTCTAACATACCTTTGATATTTTGACATGTATACTACCTTTCCCCAAGTTTAATTATACTTTTTTTGAAAAAATTAAACGGCAAAATTATGCTATATTTCTTTATATGTGACGTTTACATTTTATGAAGTCAAACACGCGAAGCAATGCATGCGGTTTTTAAATTTGATAGACGCTTTTGTATTTGTTTTGTTAGATATTGTTTGTTTTGAGATTATGACACAGAGATGACTGCTGTACCCATATTGTGACTATATTTTGAATATTTTGTCTGTTATGTTTTTTTTTTGACGCATCGTTGTAAATATAATTGAATTCGATGCGACTGTCATACAATTGAGAGTTTCACCATTTTCAACATTTGAGAAAGTCTGTACCGCTGCAGGAATATTACAGTTGTTGTCAATTCGTTTGATATGTTTTATCATTTGATTTTGCCATTTGAAGAGGGACTTTACGTCTTGAATTTTCCTCGTAATTGATTTTTTTGTGATTTTCTTTGTTTCTGTATGTTATAATGTTCCTGCTAAAACGTAAGGTTTTTGTTGACTTTTTTTTCGTGAAAAAAAATAATAATGAATTATTTTTTTGTAATTCCTTTGTATTGAGGCATTGAAGTTTGAGCAATTTTTAATAGCTTGTCGACTGGATGTTAACAATGAATAAAATTAAACTATTATAAGCCAAAGTACAGCCTTCGACACGGAGCCTTAGCCCACACCGAACTTGTTGATATATAACAATGTACAGTCTTTCGTTCAAGTGTGTAAGAACGACACAAGTTGCTTTGGCAATATTTTAAAAAATCAGGAATAATATTACATTAAATATTTCTTCAACAAAATTGTCATGTATGATGCATTTATCAACTGAGAACAAAAAGTCGATATAGATGGTCGTTTTTAATTTCTGTACACTGGACTATCGTTTCATCTAATAAATACCTACGGATATCGGTGACGCTCGCATCTAAACAATCAAACAGGCAAACGGAATTATGAGGTTAAGAGCATAGAGGAGAAATAAGGTTATCTTATATAATCTATTCTCTGGATGTTAAGTTCAATGTCATTTATGGATTTGTTTACCTTCTTCCTATAGGTCTATTTATTAGGTCTAATCAGATGACACGAGGTCCTCAAAGTATTCATTTATCGTTTAAAATAGTGTCACTTACTTTACAAGGTAAAAGTAATTGATACCGCTTTCCATAACATTTGGCGTTTATGTTACTACATGTAAATCTTCAAAGATAGCCAACATATTCTGCTAAAATATCGTTTTCTTCATAAATGTCTAACTATTTCCATTTAATATTCAAATTTCGACGGCAATTTCGTCTTTTCCCTTACTGTTTTTATCTTAATCATTCTGTCATCCAGGGAGCTGAGTTACGAGCATTTTACTCAAGACCACTTAAAAATGGCATATTTGCCACTAGTACAATGGTTTTTAATTGACCAGAAAAACAATATGTGACAATGAAAAAAGTAGAAGTAATTCTTTTAAAAAAAATTGTCTAATCAGTCACCCTAGTTTTAAAATAGATGAGTAGATATGCACTTCATAACTAAAAGAAGATGAAATGTATCAGCTTATAATGTATATGATCTCTGACATGAAACTGTGATAAATATACACGTCGAATACAACATAGTTTACTGTACGAATCTGGATAGCACAGACGTAAGTAGCATATAATTTCTATCAAAATTTTAGGGGAATAATACAGTTACAATATTGATCAATGTGTGTGTTACTAAAAATAGTAAATTGCGAAATATATTAATTCTTATCAATCTTTTTCGACATTTCAATAACTGTTCAGTTGATTTTTCTGTGTGTTATTGCTCAATCTCAATACAAACAACTGATACATGTACAGTACTTGCAACCTTAGGCTTTACTGTTTGACGTGAACTTGACTGATCGGTGACGGATGTTTGACTGATCGATGAGTGATCGGTGATCGGTGACCAATAGGATCCGTCAGATAAGCCAAATAACCTATGTGAGAGTTACCGTGACAACGGTCATCGATCGATTAGTACGTTAAATTTATGCACGGATCGGACGGATGTGTATATATTTAAAATTCTTATGTAAATCGAACTCAACAGTGTTTACAATCGATGAACGCGGACCTCTACGAATATACCTTAATTTACAGGTTTATTTGCAATAAAATTGGTTGCAATAAAAAAGTCAAAATAGTATAACAGTATAAGATGCTTAGAGCGTTACATTGTTTGTGTTGATAAATAGTTTAGTATTAAATATTGTTAACATCAGAGACATATAATACATAATTGTATTACATGTCTATGTTAACATGAACTTCTTCATACGAAAATGGTAAATAATTGACCGTCATTGGATTTTGAAATTTTTATAGCTTAAAAAAGGTTGTTTTTCATAAAATTAAAAGAATATCAGAGAAATCATATTAAAATTTTTCGTATTGTTTAGAACTACCAAAATTAATCTTCTTTTTATTAAAAATGATACTATTTTATTTGAAATCAGTTATTTCAAACAACTCGAGATTAAATATAGTCTTTTAATCAGAATTGAGATATAATAAGAATTAAAATACTTAAACTTTTATTTTTGTGGAATAAAAATGCAGTTATTGCTTTATTTTGATACACACTATTAACCGCCATATGATTTCAGTACTTTTTTTATCATCAGGATTGGTTGTTTTTCATAAAATATGTTTACTTTAAGGAAAAAGGTATTTAATTTTTGTACACGTTGCCTAAAATGCAAATATTTCTTCATTTTACTGAAGTTATTGACCGCCATTGGATTTTTGTACTTTTTATAGTTAAAGTAGGTAGTTTTCAATAGAATTAAAAGAATCTGAGAAAAATTATACTAAAATTTTATTCGCATTATTTAAAATAACCAAAATTATTCTTCTTTTTATCAAAAATTATACTATTTTATTTGAAATCAGTTATTTTTCACATCTCAAGACAAGTCATTGAATTAGAATAGGATATAATACGAATTAAAATACTTAAACTTTTATTTTTGTGGAATAAGAATGCAGTTATTGCTTTACTTTGATACAATTTATTAATCCCCATATGATTTCAGTACAATTGTTCATCAGGATTGGTTGTTTTTCATAAAATATGTTTACTTTAAGGGAAAAGATACTAAATTTTTGTACGCGTTGCCTAAAATGCAAATATTTCTACATTTAACTGAAATTATTGACCGCCTTTGGATTTATGTACTTTTTATAGTTTAGAGTAGGTTGTTTTTCATAGGATTAATAGAATTTCGAAAAATCATACTAAAATTTTGTTCTCGATTGTTTACAATTATCAAAACTATTCTTGATTTTATTAAAAATAGCACTGTTTTATTAAAAATCAGTTTTTTTAATATCTCAAGACAAGTCTTTGAATTAGAATAGCATATAAAAAGAATTAAAATACTTAAACATTTTTTTTGTGGAATAAGAATGCAGTTATTGCTTTTTTTATACAAATTATTAACCGCCATATGATTTCAGTACTTTTTGTTCATCAGGATTGGTTGTTCTTCATAAATTATGTTTACTTTAATGAAAAAAGATACTAAAGTTTTGTACGCGTTGCCTAAAATGCAAATATTTCTATATTTTACTGAAATTATTGACCGCCATTGGATTTTTGTTTTTTTCACAGTTTGGAGTAGGTTGTTTTTCAAAGAATGAAAAGAATATCAGAAAAATCATACTAAAATTTTGTTCTCAATTGTTAGAAATTACCAAAACTATTCTTGATTCTATCAAAAATAATACTATTTTATTGAAAATCAGTTATTTTTAACATCTCAAGACAAGTCTTTTAATTAGAATAGGATATAATAAGAATTAAAATACTTAAACTTTTTTTTGTGTGGAATAAGAATGCATTTTTTGCTTTATTTTGATACAAATTATTAACCTCAATATGAGTTCAGTACTTTCTGTTCATCAGGATTGGTGGTTCGTCATAAATTATGTTTACTTTAAGGAAAAAGATATCAAATTTTTATACACGTTGCCTAAAATGCAAATATTTCTTCTCATACTTGAAAATATTGTAACTTCAACTGCAATGAGTTGTTATAAATATATTTAATATCAGTCTATGGAAGAAGCGTATCGATAAAACCTTTTCTTATATCACATAGCGATATTGTCTAATATCAATTGTAAATATGCAGACATTCCATGCGGAAAATGTTGTTTTCGGCAACAAAAAAATGAGATACACTAAAACTTATTGTTTATTATATAAACAAAAAATTAGTCTAAATATACATTCAGAAGTTAGTTAGAAGCAAACGTTTATGTCCGTGTAAAATTTGAAGTGCTGTGTTTTTCTTATATACATACATATACAAATGCTATTATTTCTAATATCAATGCGATACTTTTAAAATATCATAGCGGTGTTTTTGTTATATCAATATTAGTACTTATTAGTATTAATATTTGACTGTTGTACCTATACTTCGACAATTTTACTATGACAGAATTTGATGAGACTGTCATACACGTGAGAGGTTTAGCACTACAAAACCAGGTTCAATCCACCATTTTAAAAATTTGAAAATGCCAGTACCGTTTGGTTTAATAAACAATGTCGTAATCAAATAGCTAAGTATCAAAATTATTGTTCACATATATAACATTAAGCAAATTTTATAATGAACGCACCAAAATAATATATATATATGATATGCTCGCAACGCACGCATGGAAGACTTTCTTTATTGATAACAATGAAACTAACTTGTAACAAAGATGAATCATAATTGTCCTCGTTCAGATTGATTCGACAAAATCTGACCTGTACTTTTGAATCTCCTTTTTTATATAAATTAGATCGTTGGTTTTCCTGTTTGAATGGTTTAACACTAGTGATTTTTTTTCTATATAGCGTGGTGTTCACTGTGAGCCAAGGCTCCATGTTTAAGGCCCTACTTTGGTTTACTTGAAACAAATTTTTACTTTGATGGAAAGTTGTCTCATTCGAAGTCATGCACCATCTTCTTATATCTATAAATCTTTAAAATTTCCCCTTATAAATAACTGCTTTCCAGTCCTCCAAAAACGTCATTTGGGTGCTGAATCTTGTACAAAGTTCAATATGAACTAACACACTTCTAAAGCTTTAACAGGAACGACAGTTATAATGGTACAAGAACGATTACGTCAATAAAATTACCAAATAAACAGCACTGAACGATCTAAATTTATAAATATAAAATACATACGGATTGTTATTTTGCTCTAAAAAATGTTCTCATATTTATACAATCGGTTACTAGTCAAAAACTAAAGTCAAATCTCTGTGGCAACAATACATCGGAATGCCCTCACGGTCATCGCGATGTAAAAGAGCGTCCATGCGGCGAGCTGGTTATGTTCATAGAGATATCGATTTACCAACGGGAAAAGTCTTTGATATCCAAAAAGAACTGTTTTCCTTGTCAATATTTTTTCTATGTTAATGATAAACACATTTTCTGTTTGACAAGATTTTTTATTTTCGTTGCATCTGAAGTCGTTCAATTTATAGTCTAAGGCTACTCAGTTCGGGACATCAGCATTTGTACATTTTGATTTGTTTGGAATATTTATTCTACCATTTACATATTCATTGTTATTTGGAGCTGTATTGGATTGGTTGTTTGAATGAATGTTTTTCTTTTCTTTAAGTAATGATATTGTTGTCTTTTTCGATATTACCCATGTGGATAGGCTATAGCAGTGTGACCTCGAGGGTGGTTTTCAAAAGGGGGGTTCCAAACCCAGGATAAAGGGAGTCCAACAATATGTCCCCATTCAAATGCAATGATCGACCAAAAAAAGGAGGTTTCCAAACCCCGGACACTCCCCCTTGATCCTTCACTGGATCGATATTAGAATCTAATAGGTCGGTAGACTATTTACAACCGCATTTAAATTCCACCATTGCATCATCACTTCAAATAAAATTAGTCGGTTAAACCATGTGATTGAAAACAATAGACTGAACAGGTTGTTAACAGTTCAACTATCAAGTGATATTGATCCTCTAACATTAAGCCGGTCTGTCGTCATGAACTCAGTTTGTGAATTATGTTTGCGGTTTTCTTGACACGCATTGTGACGTGTCATCGTATTCATTTTGTATTAGAATGATATAGGAGTTATATTAGAAAAGTATCGCATTCATAATTTTTTGATATTTTAAAAGCATCGCTATTATATAAGACAAACATCGCATTGATATAATAAAATATAGCAGTATCTTTGACTTATAGGTGATTTTGGCTTAGCAAACAATTGAATTTATCTCAATTGCATTCTACTGAATTTGCTACGTGATATTTATTGAATGTGTACATCTACAAATGATAAATCGTGCAATTATGTTTCATTTATTTAACAATTCAATTTTCTCGTTTAAATACACCTTGCTTGTTATTACGTAAATAATTCATGGAAATTATAAAGCAGACGTGTGTCGTGTTAAATGTCACCCTGTTTTAAGAAAAGAGTCATTACTTTATACCAAGAAATCTACCTTTCTTCGTTCAAATGCTAACATTCGTCTGAAATTTCCCACAATGCAACTTGTTGATATAAGACAATATCGCTCGTTGATATAAGAAAAGTTTTTATCGAATCGCTTCTTCCATATACTGAATATGTACTTTGTACAAAATGTGAATAATTCAAAAATAAATCTGTTTAAAGTTTACTTTTTGTTTTTGCTGAACAAACATGAAATTATTCTTCATTTTCATGGAATATATTGACCGCCTTTGGACTTTTGTACTTTTTATTGTTTATGAATGGTTATTGTTTTAATAAGGCAAAAAAGACTATCAGTAAAATATAATGTAATGTTGTTTGCATTGTTCAAAATTATTCATTTTTCTTGTTAAATCAAAACCAGCATATTTTGTAATTTGTTATTTTAAAGGCTTCGGTTTTGACAAGAATATAGAAAGGCCGTGATTGTGATAAGTTTTTTGACTGAATTTTATGATGATAAGAATACAAAAATTTAAAATATTGCAAATAATAGAGTAAAATTTTCAATACCTGATCCCTCCATTTCGTCTTCTCGACTATTTTTGGAAAATAATAAAATCAAAATCGCGATATAGACACCGTTTTAGAACACGCCGGGTTTGAAAATATAATATAACATAAATAAAAATGAAAAAGACCATTCTTTAATGAAAACATTTAATTTAGATTTTATCTGTACATTTCTTTTCATTGCAATTCATTAAACTTTGTTAAATAATTAATAAAATATGTATCAGTTGTACTTGAACGTTCGTATTTCACGGGTCGCCATTTTAATTAAAAATTAAACGAAATTAAGATTCCGTAATTTGTAAAATAAAAAAAAGTTCAATCCGTCAGCAAGGTCAATCGGTACTATCCGTCCGATCAGTCCGATCAGTCGGATCAGTCAATTACTTTTACTATAAGTCTGACGGATTGCTGACATGAGTTTGACGCGAACTTGACTGATCGGTGACTGATCGATGACCGCTGATTAATCGCTAAAACAGTAATGCCTAAGGTTGCAAGTACTGTATATTAGAAAGCTGTAGGATGAGTAGGATGAGTTTAAGACCCACTGGTTGCACTCGTGTGTTTTCAGCACTGTGGTTGTTGTGTTGATTATCACTCAACAAGTATATATATTTGTTTAGAGGCCAGCTGAAGGAGGCCTCCGAATGCGGGAATTTTTCGTTGCATTGAAGACCTGTTGGTGACCTTCTGCTGTTGTCTGCTCTATGGTAGGGTTGTTGTCCTTTTGACACAGTCCCCATTACCATTCTTAATTTTATATATCAATAAGTGAGTGAGTAATGACGTCACTTTCAAACCAATATTAGCTTTTTTTTAGGTTTTGGGTTTCAGATATTTGAGTCTCGCATAACTGCAACCAGAAGACTGGCTACAGGAATGACGTCAATAAAGAGATAAAAAAAGAATTGAAAACAACAGGTTCAATAATTTCATGCGTTCGAAGCGCTTTTCTGGATTTACCTTCATCAGGTACGCTCAAAGCCAAACATTTGAATCAGAGAATGTATAAGTACCGATACCATTGAAAAGCTATAAGTCAAAAATACATAAAATGAATAGCTAAATTCATCTAAAGTGAACTTTGCCTGAGGGAGTTGAAACGTCAGTTTCTTAATTATTTCAAAACTTATAAACGGATAATTTTAGTACCGACTTTCTGACTACTAAGCTCATGATACCCTCGGGGACTGATAGTCCACCAGCTGAGGTATCGACCCAGTGATGTGAAAAATTGAAATAAAAAATGTTTAATAATTGCATGCGTCCGAAGCGTTTTTCTGGATTTACCTTCATTACGAACCATGACCATTACAGAAGTTGGTCATGACATCGATAGATAATAATTTAAAACTAGTAACTTGTCCGAGAAAGCTATTTCAAATTTATCTGATAGAGTTAAACAGTTTTTCACCTGTGGTGTCTGCCGTTGATTAAATACGATCGTTGTTGTTCTGTGGATTCCATATTGTGTCGTTTCATACAATAAAAGAGGGACGAAGGATACCAAAGGGACAGTCAAACTCGTAAATCTAAAACAAACTGACAACGCCATGGCTAAAAATGAAAAAAAAAAAAACAAACAAAAAACAGCACACATGACACAACATAGAAAACTAAAGAATACACAACACGAACCCCCAAAAAACCAGTGGTGATCTCAGGTACTCCGAAAGGGTAAGCAGATCCTGCTCCACATGTGGCACCCGTCGTGTTGCTTATGTGATAACAAATCTGTTAAATAGTCTAATTCGGTAGGTCACATTCATGATAATGATTAATTGTTGTGCCTTTCTCTGTTCTTGTGTGGTTGGTTTTTTTTGTAATATGTCACGAAGTGTTGTAATTTTATCGGTATTTGTAAATATTGTACACAGGAGGGAGGTTTGACTAGCCTTTATACTAGGTTCAATCATATTTGTCTTGAAATGTCCTGTACAAAGTCGTGAAACAGACAATTGTTACAAAATAATTTGTTTCCATGTATTGTGGCGTAAAGATTGTTTCCCGTTTTTAGTTGATGTTTTATAAATTGACCATAAACCCAATTTTGCATGGTATGGTATCAATATTTCTGACCTAACATAACAGACTTTTTATTGCTTAATTCTTTAAAATTTAATATGCAATGTTTCGGATTTTTCGGGAATGTTCCTAGGTAAACACTTATCCGAGGTCGACCTTTATATATTTATTTCATATCTAGTATAGTAGATAGCTGTGTGTCTGTTTCATAAAAATTTTCTTCAAATTTACAATACGTGCATATGTATAGGTCTACGTTGTAGCTAGTCTTTTTACAGACTAAAGAAACTGAACAAGTACAAATGTAGATCAGCACCTTTGGTTAATTATTCATATATATATAATGAAAAGACTCTTTTCTCGTAATCAAATCTATCATAAATCTTCATAAGATCTGATAGAGATAGTAGTTATCAGTGTTATACTGTTGAATTCACAGTCGACTGTCGTATTTGTTTTAACACCTATTTGATAATATACAAAATGTCTCCATGTTTAACAATTGAAGAGGTTTGTGTAGATCTCATGTCGGGTCTATGCATGAATATAACAGGAACCATAATGTTATTCCTTGTACGAAATATCTTGACATAAATCGACATCACGTCTTTTTACATCTGTTTCACAGTATCATGATTATATACCAAAGCCGCCCGTGGTAGGGTATATTTTGAATCAATGTCTTCGGTTTAATGATTAATGAAAATGTTGTCAATATTCTTATTGTTTTTTCAACCAATATCTGGTTTAGACTTAGAGAGTTTTTATTTTGTTGGCAATCGAATCTTTCCGAATTATACCAAAATGTTGTTATTATTGTGTTAAGATATTCAAAATATTTCTGCCATTTATTTACGAAGTTGTTGTCCGCATCTATGCTAACTTTGTCTAACTGTTTTGTCAGGGTGATATCTGTAATACAAGTTGTTTTATCTTCCAGACATTCACACTTTAGACCGTATAATTCTATTAACTTAAATCCCTCATATATATATATGCTCATCCCTTGCAGTAAATTTTGTATCTTTAAAGTTATCACACGATTAACAATCAACATATTATTTATGGTCTTGTAGATTTTAAATATTCTTTGACCTTAAACACTTGTTACAGTTTCAAAGTTATATATACGGTAATTAAGGTTTTAAAGCCATATGAAACTTCAAAATTGAAAGCTAAGTAAAACATGTTTTTTTATGCTTGAAAGGTTAACATTTACTGCACAAGAAATAAACGAGAAATTTGTACTCGAAAAGAAATCCTCTATCTTATCAAAATTTTCATTATTGTATCGATATTGAATTATTGACTTCCCGACATTTTCCCGTATGCAATGACCTTAACTACAAGATCGCTCGTTATAAATCGGCCACCGAACAGAGCAAGTGCGAGGGACAACCACGTTTTCATGAAAGTAGATACATAGAAATAACAGGTTCTTAAAAAAAAACAAAGTTTATGCAACAAAACATTTAACAACTGTCAAGGAACAATTTAATTGACAAATGGGAACGCATGGAAAATATAGAAACACACGACATGGCTCTTTTAATTCACTTATCTGTTGCGCTTTCCACGTATTCTGTTTTTGATGTTTATCAATACAATGGTCAATTATAAATTTCGGCAACAAACGCGAAGATTAATAAGCTTGTGATCAATATTAATATGTTATTGATGTAAAATAAATATTAAGTAAAGATACGCATATAAGACTAAGTTAAGCGTACATGTATTGAATCAATGATTTCTAAAACATCAAAATTGAAAGAAACTCGATTAAGGTTAGAAAAAGAATTAACGGATAGTTAACATATTTCTGATATTGCATGATGTCACAATCATTTGATTTAGTTTATCAACGTTGTTTTGCTCTAAAATACGGCACGACTTTTTTCACATAACCTGGATCTGCTTACCTTTATCGAGATACTTGTATCACCACCTGTTTTCGTTGGGTTGTTGTTGTTTAGTTTCATATCTTGTTCTTCTTCATAAATAAACAGTAGTTGTGAAACAGAACCGCAATAATAATGAATTGATTGATCCCGATTAACTGTGTTATTTTCTTTCCAGACCTAAAGCAATCATGCTGAAGATGTTAGCAAGTATCCTGCTTCTGTCCGCATGTTTCTTGGCAGGTTTGTCATGACTTATAAATTTTTTTCAAGATGATTTAGATTAACTGAAATGTGCATTGTATATAATGTGATAACAAAAGACAAGTGGCATTCATAGTCGTCATTGTTTTACTTGTTGGCACATTCGTTCTGAAAGATTTAGGTTTCCATCCTTTATTTTTTACAAAACATGACTGGGAAGGAGAGTTTTTTTTTGGACACTCAAACCACATATTGTTATATCTATTTTGAACCTCGTATTTGATCCCTTTATTCAAAACGATTTAAAAATTCAAACGGCATTAATGATACTTTTATTTACATAACACCTGAACTACATCCAAATAATTAATATCAGATGTGTGTGTTACATTTTAATGTTGTATCGTTGTTCTCCTCTAATATTTAATGCGTTTCCCTCAGTTTTAGTTTGTTACCCCGATTTTGTTTTTTGTCCATAGATTTATGAGTTTTGAACAGCGGTATACTACTGTTGCCTTTATTTACGAGTGCATTACTGGTAAATGTTTTGTTGCTATGTTGTAACTGGCCCAGTCGTCACAACAATGCAGATGACAAATTTGTTTCATTTTCTTTAAATTTACTTTTCATCAGATGTTGACTTTGTGGTTTTGATGCTTCAGTACATAAATACTGGTACATTGATCTAAACCAGAATATCATAAAACGTCTGTGACACAACCGTTCGAGTTATTTGTTTTCAATTTCTGTTCAGTTGTAATGGATTTCATTAGCTAGCGTTATTATCGCTACAGTACCTTACAGTAACGGTTGAGAGAGTGGTTTGAAACGTTAAAATGGGTACTAATCTTTTCAGTTATATAATTCCTCGAGTGTATTCGAGGAGGGGCAAAAGTACCAAAGTGACAATCAAACTCATAGATCGAACATAAACTGACAACGCCATGTTTAACATAGAAAATGATAAACAGACACATAATAGTACAAAAGACTCAACATGGAAAATTAAAGACTAAGCAAAAAGAACGCTACCAAAAACTGGGGGTTGTCTCAGGTACTTCGAACTGTGATATGATAGGTAGAATCAGTGTCTGAGACACATTGACCAACACCTTGCAAACAATGATTTTTATACAATGATTCATTTATATATTAGTCTGCAAATGAAAGATCGTACAGGACTAAACAGAAATACAATGTGAGTTTGTCATTATACCATATTGTTTTCAAACTCGTAGAATACCATTTTCTGCTCTATTTTTATTTTTAGCCAGTTCAAATTGTAAGTACCAATGTTACCGCTTCGATGTTGGAACTTGGATAAACGAAAATAGAGCTTTTATCTGGTCTTGTGCAAATCCGACAGTTTTAACAATTCTATCAGTAAATGGTGTTGAAGAAAGAGTGTGTTACGCCAGACGTGGACCATTTCTTGTATCAAGGTACGATATTTAATTTTAGCCAATACGATTATTAGTTCAAGTTAAGATTTCTTTTTTCAAATTTTTTCACACGTCTGTTTGTGACTTCAAACACATCAAGTGATATGTTTACTCAATTTAAGTCTGGTTATTATAATGGTTGTATTTCTAATATGACAGTACCTATACATGCTATATTTTCATGTTTTGTATAAAATCATTCCTTGAAAGAGTCAGCTTTCTCTTATTTCATAAAGTCTGCTAAGTTAACATAGTTTGAATACCATGTTAATTGTTTGTGAGATTAGAGCCACAAAGGCCCTAAAAATTACTATTGACAATTTAAACAGGAAAAATAAAGGTCTAGTCGAGTCCCATATCAGAAAAAAACTTAATTTGGGGAAGAACTATATCTAATACATGATCTAGCAATCATAAGAAGACATTGTCAGCATACATGTGAAGTTATACAACTCACATCGGTTTTAAACCAAATTGTATAGGACGATGTGACCGTTTTCCAGCTGGTTAAAATAAGAATCAGTATACTTCTGATTCAAAAAGGTATAAATTAAATTTTCGTAACTATTCTTATTTTTGTTTTGAAATAAATGTTTTAACTTGTATTAAACAACTTGACCTGATGGATATCTTATGGTACGATAAATTATACGACGAGAAATTCTTTGAAGATTCAAAAATTGACAAACAAATCAATATTGAAAATACTTCACAGGTGAAATTTTCTACTTAATACTGGATGGTTCCAGTCGTCAGCTTTTAGTTCTCCCAAACTGATAATTATCATAATAATGAAATTTGCAATCCGAGTTATATATTTAGTAATTTGCCTCAAATCACAACAAATGTATTGATTGCTTATTGATTGTCCTTCTATTTTCCCAGAATTGGAAATACATACAGGTGCATAAAAGATGTTGCTTATAACACTAAAGTCGGAGTAGCACTTATCTATATTACACCACCTAGTGAGTAATTTTAAGATCCGTTTGATCTAGTCGGTTTTCAATATTTGAAAATCGAAGAAAAAAAGTATAACCAAAATACCAAACTTTAAGTCAAATTAAAAAAGGACGAACAAAAGGATAATACAACGTGTTTAATAAATAAGCAAGTAAAAGTAAAATTATAAAAATAATCGACTCCAAAGAAAATTCAAAAAGGAACATCCCTAATCAAATGGCAAAACCAAAAGCTCATAAACATCAAACAGTTATATTCCTGAATTGGAACAGTCATATTCTTATGTAGTAAAAATTCACTGTAATGTTCCTGACTTGGTACGAGCATTTTGGAAAATTGCCAAAAAAATCATGTGATGTAGCTTATTAAACCTCAAATGTCTATGATGTATAAAACCACTAATTCAAAATGTTTTCTACTGTATCATTGTCAATACGTGACATTTTTTGGGTATTTCTGGTATGGAATGAAGGCTTAATCCATCTCTGTAGAATCCTGGATGAAATGATTTCTCCGGACAATTTGGAAATAAAACGAATAATCAATATATCTATCAACTAAGGCAACAATAATAACTACAACTACAAAAGACGTAGGTTAATAAAATAAAACACGCAATATTGAAATTGATGACAATTTGAACCACACGAGGCAAGACTATATATATGAGCTGCACGGTACTTTGAGGCCGCAATATTTATAAAGCAAGTTGTAAATCTGATCTGATTGATCATGACAGTGCTATGATCCTAAAAAAAGTTTTGAAATTTTACATTCAGTTATGAGTTAGATTCATGGTGTATAGTTGTAAGTCTATCTTTTGTGAATTTCGGTTGCTAGAACTTTTTGACTGATAACTAAATTATACAGTTATTCAATTATCACAATTGCAAGATAATGAAAATATCTCAATAACTCGAGACCATGTTAATGTCAATGCTATGAAAAAGTTAGAGTCAAAACTGAAAGTAAAACATGCCAACAAAATTATGCGTTTGCTTGTATTTCATTTTTTTGAACTGTTTGAAAAGATCCATACCAATAGATTTAAACTAAAGAACTTTTTTTGATACATGTATTGCTTTCAGAAATCTATTTAAAAGAGCCATCTATATGTGAAGTTTGTTCAGGAAGATATATACCACGAGTTTCAGTCGGTAAGTATTTTTTCAATTCATTTATATCTGTACGTATTTTTTGTAATATGTAGTCCAATTATGCTATATGAAACAGATTCAAGAGTGCACATGTCTTGATTGAAGCCTCTATGATTTGGTGAACATATTCAAAGAGCTATACAGGTTGCGATCTTTTTTTAACACCACACATACTATACTACCAGGTTTTTATCTAGAAAAAAAACTTTGCATAGATAATTTGGAAAATATTTAAATTTGAAAATGGTGAATATGAAAAGAAAGTAATTTCTGCATTTTTCGTTAACACTGTATTTTAGTTGATATTCATTTTTTCAAAGTTATTTGCACATTTTGTTTAATTTACTTGTTATTTCTCATTCTTAATGCAATTTGCAATACTTACATTATAGTCTACAGACAAAGATATTGATCTCAATTTACTATTCGTCGATTTCAATTGTAGAACATAGAATATACCATAGTTTTATTGTTCTTTTTTTATTACTTAGCAAAAGGTCTAAATCGTAAGTATTACCTTTATTTGTTCTTTTTTGCATTACAGAAAAGAAATCAAACTTATACTGTTCGCATAATGGTTCACAGAATTCCATTATAAGCAAATATTGATGGCTAAATAAATCTAATTTGTTGGAAATATTCCACAATATCTTGAACAAAGTAGCACGTTTTACAATTTGGAATCATCTCAAATTTCGTGCTTTGTTAAATTTTCCTGTGTATGAAAATGATATGATATTTGATATTGTCAAAATTAAAACGTTGTAACAAATTATGGTCCCGCCAATAAATTATATATGCAAATTCTTAATGTTTCCGTAAAGAGAAAAGAGGCTGAGGATTTAAATAAAACTGAAACCGCTATTTAAAAAACAAAGACGACAAAAATACAAAACATTCACGTTAACTTACATATTATATTAAAGACAAAGCTACGAGTTACTTGACAAACACTTAGGGTGTTCCCATGTAGCTTAGGAATAACTTCTTTAAAAAGGGGAGGTGGAAGATTTCAAAATGACATCAAAACTCACCCAGAACGATATGGCTAAAAAAGAAAGAGAAAAAGTTACATATCCGTTTTTCGTTATTTTGTTTTTTTTGTACATAAATTAGGACGTTAGTTTTCTCGTTTGAATTGTTTTACATTGTCATTTCATAGCTTTTTGTTAAAGACTATGTTGTATGGCATTTGCTCATTTTTGAAGGCCGTACCGTGACCTATAGTTTTTTTTTTTAATTTCTGTGTTATTTTAATCTCTTGTGGAGATGTGTCTCATTGGTAATCATATAAAATCTACTTTTTTATACACAATAGCACTTTATAGAAAAAATAGTTAAAAGAGATGATTATACCAACGTACATTATATGATTGTTGATGTATTGTGAAAGTTATATTAAAGTATGTTCGGAGAGAATGTTTATCTATACAAACTTAATGACTTTATCTTTTAGTAGAGGTCTATTTAAAAAAAAAAAGAGAAATGAATTTATCGTTTCTTTATAATAATGATCAATTATCCTGTCTGTCAAAAAAAATAAAAATGAAAAAAAAATTCTTTCTTTTTCAGACGAGCGTGCCAGACAAAGTAAGTTGTATGCATTGTTATATAAAAATTATCATTTATCTAAACATTACCATAATATGAAGATCAAGACAATTAACCATGTCTAATTCTAGAAGTCTGCTTTGTATATGATCACTTCCTACTTGTGTATCTGTCGAAGAATTTTTACATTCAACTAATTTCCACAGATTATCAAAACTTACTAAAACGTTATTACGGTATTAATACAGCTATGTCCAACAATATTGAAAGTAAATGTTTGACTCTATAATCTACTGTTTTTATAAAGAAGTTATAATCAACCTAGTATAAAGCTAACAAACATGTTATTTTCAGAATGCATTTAAAAATTTATAAAAATCCTTAAAATCGAAAAGGTCAATACTTGTTAAGTTAATATCATTATACAAGTGATAATTCTTTTTGCGTTGTTAGTTTATTATAAAGAAGTAAAATAACAAAATACGGAACATCCGTGGAAAATTCAAAACAGAAGGTCCATAATCAAATGACAAAATCAAAAGATCAAAGACATCAATCGAATGCTTAACAACTGTCATAGTCCAAACTTGTTACAGTCACTTTCTGATGTAAAAAATATTATATCAAGTTCTATAGCTATCTAAAGCTCTCATTTGCATGATGTTCGCATAAAATCCCATTGAAATTGACAACAATGCGTTTTAAAACAATAAACCAACGGATATTACAAATAAAATACAGACACTTAATACCTGATTTATTTCACTTGACTTGGCGGAGTTTAACCGATTCGCTTATCTAAGACCAGTCCATCTATAGGCAAGTGTTTCGGAATAAACTTATGAATGAATGGTCTAGTTATTCGTCACAATGTATACACTCAGTTCAATTGTATATCGGTTTGGTGACACTTAAAGGTCATTAGAAAACACCTATAGTTATAACGGCCATCATACTTATTACAAACATCTTCAAATAGACTGTCCTTATACAAATTGAAACGTCAGCTCCGCCCGATCAGCTGAAATAACATTGGTAATACATTTTAATGGAGCATTCGTGATATACATTACTAATAATATAATCTATGTCTTCTGTTAACAGCGATCTCAGCACGTAAGTAGTGTATACTTAAAAACATGTAGGGTTTTCTGTTTCATGTAAATAGGGAAGTATTTATTTGATGCTCCTCAGAGTTAAAACATTTGTTTCAGATACATTGTGCCACTCCTACGTTTTCAGTATGTTCTAAGTCATTCCTGCCTACGTTTTCAACTTGTTTAAAGCCACTCCTACGATTTCAGCATGTTTTGAGCAACAATGTTTTGAAATAGTCCGACACCTTTATGAGACAATCCGAAACATTTGTGAAACAATCCGACAAATTTGTGAAACAATCCGACACATTTGTTAAATAATCCGACATATTTGTGAAACAATCCGACACTTTTTTGAAACAATTTAACAACTTTGTGAGACAATCCAAAACATTTGAAAACAATCAGACACTTAATATGTGAAATAATCTTACACCTTTGTAAAACAATCCGACACATTTGTTAAATAATCCGACACCTTTGTGAAACAATCTGATACCTTGTTGAAACAATCTGACAATTTGTGAAAGAATTTGACACCTTTGTGAGTCAATCCGAAACATTTTTGAAACAATCCGACATTTTTGTGAAATAATCTTACACTTTTGTAAAACAATCCGACACATTTGTGAAACAATCTGATACCTTTTTGAAGCAATCCGACACATTGTGAAAAAATCCGAAACCTTTGTGAAACAATCAGACATATTTTTGAACAATCTGACACATTTATGAAATAATCTGACACCATTGTGAAACAATTCGACACCTTTGTGAACAATTAGATATCTTTATGAAGCAATCCGACATACTTGTGAAACAATCCGACACTTTGTGAACCAATCCGACACCTTTATGAAACAATTCGACACCTTTATGAAATAATCCAACACATTTGTGAACAATCAGATACTTTTATGAAGCAGTCCGACACACTTACGAAACAATCCGAAACCTTTGTGAAACAATCAGACATATTTTTGAAACAATACGACACACTTGTGAATCAATCCGAAACTTTTATGTAACAATCAGACATCTTTTTTGAAACAATCTAACACATTGTGAAACAATCCGACACATTGTGAAACAATCCGAATCCTTTGTGTAACAATCAGACATATTTTTGAAACAATGCGACACACTTGTGAATCAATCCGAAACCTTTATGTAACAATCAGACATCTTTTTGAAACAATCTCACACATTGTGAAACAATCCGACACATTGTGAAACAATCCGAAACCTTTGTGAAACAATCCGACATCTTTTTGAAACAATCCGACACACTTGTGAAACAATCCGAAACCTTTGTGTAACAATCAGGCATCTTTTTGAAACAATCTGACACATTGTGAAACAATCCGAAACCTTTGTGTAACAATCAAACATCTTTTTTGAAACAATCCGACACATTGTGAAACAATCCGACACATTGTGAAACAATCTTACACTTTGTGAAACAATTAATCAACTTTTTGAAACAAGCAATCAACTTATTTAGTAATTCATCCAAAGACCAGTCGTCAATTGTACATTTTACGATCATGTAGATCATACGTTTTGTTATGTAGTTAAACATATCCGAACCTACATCTAGATCAATGATTTATGTTACGTTTTACATTGATAATATGTGAGCATATGTCTATAAACTCATCATAGATACCAGGACTAAATTTAGTATAAACGCCAGACGTGCGTTTTGTCTACAAAAGACTCATTAGTGACGCTCGAATCCAAAAAAGTTATAAAAAAAGGGGGGGGGGCAAATAAAGTACGAAGTTGAAGAGCCTTGAGGACAAAAATTCCTAAAAGATTTGCCAAATACAGCTAAGGTAATCTATGCCTGAGGTAGAACAGCCTTAGTATTTTCAAAAATTCAAAATTAAACAGTAAATTTATAAATATAACCATATCAATGACAATTCATGTCAGCACAAAAAGTGCTGACTACTGGGCTTGTGATACCTTCGGGGAAATAAATTCCCACCAGCAGTGGCATCGACCCAGTGGTTGTAAATAAACTCATCAGAGATACCAGAACTAAATTTTAGTATAAACGCCAGACGCATGTTTCGTCTACGAAAGACTCATCAGTGACGTTCTAATCCAAAAAAGTTAATGTCTTTTTTTTGTGGTTTATTTCTTCTATCAAATTAAGTGTTAACACTTCATACATGATTGCTTATCTTAAACGTTCTGCTTGTTTTTTTTTTTTTTTTTTTTTTTTTCTTTTGGTATTTCTATGCATGCAGTTGCTATACATTTAATTTATAAAACTATGACATTTACTTATCTAAGAAACAGGTTTGCCACATTTGATCATAAGTCTTGTTTTAATTAACACTTGTTGAACATTTAATAGGTCCATCTTATTCATTTACTGCTGTTCATATATAAGTTTATATATTCATATACAATGTAATAGGAATCTATTTTAGCCTTAGGGTGTAACAGACCAGCATTTTGTCCAATTAAAGATTGGTATAATGACAAGCCATGTAGCCCTGGACTAATCAATGACGATGGACTCGTGTGTAAAAGCTGTATCAGATATTAGGATAAATTCTACCAAAGAAGCTGCAATTTAGCAATATTTGTTAAACAGCATCACTGTACAAGAGTATAGTTACTTAACAATTATGTTACTTAACAAATATATATAACAAAAACTGCATTTTATTTGGTTATTTTTTTTTTTATTGATAATAAACGTGAGACGCACAAGATATTAAAGAGATATTCAAACTCATAAATCAAACAAAAAAACTACCAACAAATAAACAACAGTACATAAAGAACAGCATATGAAATTGGGAGTGAGCAACACCCTTAAAAACCGGAGATGGTCCCAGGTCTTCCGAAATTGTAAAAAGATCCCTGAGAAAAGACTGAAACTAGTTTGGAATTTGCATTGCTATGTCTTTATTGAATCTTATTTTTAAATCTAAGAGTTTTAAAGAGAATACATAATATGACTCATACTATACTTAGTAGATATAGTGTTGTTGAAAATGAGACAACGAACAGAAATCAAATGATTAAAACACTTACAGTCATTTGTCAACGTACGATGGTCAATATTAGGCAAAAAATAAGATGTTTAGTAAGCTTAAAGATTGCTGCTACAAAATGTAGAAAATATTTATAATTGAGAAATATGTTACACTAATATAAATCTCTGATTCATTTGTGGGTTGTAAAATAGATTTGTTGTCGTAATACATTTACAAACTCTTCATTTACCGACATTTTACCCTCTTGCATTAGTTATAATTGACTTAATTTGCATCTAGTGTTGTAAAACTGGTACCGTAGTTGTTATTACTACAACTGCCTCGTTAATTCTTCTGACGTGTTGTTAGTGCCTTTGAAATACTAGACAAGTCGCAAGTGTGACATTTTTTTCAAGAGTTTGTTTCCTTTTGAAATTATAGTTGTTAACATTGCATTTCACCAGAATGGTTTTCTTGTTTTCCTTTTTTTCTCCATATGTTGTGCAATCAAGCATCACTGATATAGCGTTATTGTCAAATTGCGCATGCAGTTTTTGTTTTAATTTGGTAATTCTAATCTTATTTATTGACACGGGATGTTCAACAATATCATTAAAAAAAAACAGAAAAGATTTAAGTGGAAGGAGGAATCCGTTTCTAGTTATATGTCTGAATAATTAAGATTAATTATACCACAAATCATTATATCTATATATTGTTGTAATAAGACATGATAAGAAAGGTTATATAATATGCTTATCGAACATATAAAGAAAGTACTGTGTAACAAAAGTTGTCTTCTTGCTACATGAGTTTAATTTCCATGAATCAATCGTACTTATGACACCAATTGTCTTCTTAGTCATATAAATCTGTTAGAACCATAAGCAGTATGTCATATAATAAAAAAAGTAAGATCACAAATATACTGAACTTAGAGGAAAATCAATTCGGAAAATCCATAATCACATGGCAAAATCAAATAATAGAACGCATCAAAAACGAACGGACAAGACCTGTCAAAATTCTGACTTGGTACAGACATTTTCAAATGTAGAAAATGGTGGATTAAACCTGGTTTTATAGCGCTAACCCTCTCACTTTGATGACAGTCTCGTCAAATTCCGTTATATTTACATTGATACGTAAACTAAACAGACACAATAAATAAAATAGTCAAAATATGGGTACATCGATCATCATCGTATAACAATTTTAAAAGGGACAATTTAACAGAACACAAAAACATCTATCTACAAACACATTCATCAGCGTAACATAGGGATTTCAGATAGTTTAATGATCTCGTTACAATATATTACATATTATTTAACGAATCGTTAAAAGGTCCCAAAATAAAAATATCAAAGGAAAAGTCAAACTCGTTTGTCAAAAAAAAACTGACAACACCAAGGTGAAACAAGCTATATACATGATATATATCCAATGTTATACAATGTATATATGTAGGACTCTAAAGTGCGATGGTACTCTAAAGTGCGATGGTCACGCTAAAGTGCGATGGTCTACGCTAAAGTACGATGGTGTCTCACGCTAAAGTGAGTTGGTTGTTTGTTCGCTAAAGTACGATGGTGTATTACGCTAAAGTACGATGGTGTATTACGCTAAAGTGCGATGGACCAACAAAGTTTAGAAAACCAACCACGTAATTTCTACTAAAAAGTTAAGTGTAAAAAAAAATCTATATTTCCTGTAAATGATTATTAACAATTCGGACATAAAACATATTTGGATAATTGGTGTAGCTTGCCGTTCACACAGTCTATCACTAATGTGAACACCTCCCCTTACAGCTGTTATTGAAAATTACAAATACAAACAAAATCGATCATTGTCGGCCTACGTAAAATTTATTTGTCTCCGAGCTTTCTCAATTTTGGTATCGAGTACATATACTTGTTATAGTAGGCCTTACTTGTTATATTTCCTACAATGTACAAATAAATGTTTAGCCGACAATTTACAATTTACCAATGAAAACATGAACCTTTATTTTACCACCGTTACTTTTCAATAAAATTGGCCATATTTTAACGTGAACCGCGAAGTAAGCTGTAATATTTATAATGATACATATGTATCCGTTCACTTCAAACAGAAGCAGAATATATACGTATTTTGTATCTAAAGTAAAATGGTCGACTGCAGGGCACAAGTACTTCTTCCAGCACCCGAAAAAAAAGCATACTTGCTTCAGCAGACAAATTCCGATTTGGTTAAAAATAATTAAGTCATAAACATTTGGTTTACAAGATGTTGATCAAATATTCTTAAAATTTATCTAACGGCATGCACATTTTTGGTTTGTATAAACGACTGATAACGTCATAATCAAACTACGTTTCTTACGTCTATACTTTCGCGGACCATCGCACTTTAGCGTGTGGATGCACCACACTTTAGCGAAGACCATCGCACTTTAGCGTGACCATCGTACTTTAGCGTCCCCATCGCACTTTAGAGTCCTACATATATTATATAAACTTTTCCGAAAAAATGTGTTAAAAATTTTTAAATAACGACAACAGTAGTACACCGCTGTTCGAAATTCATTAATTGATTGAGAAAAATAAAAATAAATCCGGGTAAAAAACTAAAACTGAGGGAAACACATTCAAATATAAGAGGAGAACTACGACACAACAGAAACACATCTCAAATGTAACACACACAGAAACCAACAATAATATAACAATAGCAATTTTCCTGACTTGGTACAGGACATTCTAACAATGGTAGGTTGAACCTGGCGTTGTGGATAGCCAAATCTTCCTGTTTTATGGCAATGTTAAATATAACATTAAAATGACAACATTATAGGACAGGACTACAATACAAATTAATGAGAGAACATATAAGACAGAGAAATTCGGTAAAATGTTATGGGAATTATCTACCTTTATCAAATACATTTATAGGTTTGTTTTTTACTCACATATACAAGTATAATCCTGGAATCTTTTTTATTTGAGACCCCTAGGTGCTAACTTAGACAATGAAGTCAAGGTCGAGGTCTCAATTTCGAATTTTCCTTGTTTTTGCCATTTAGACCGACACCGTTTATAAATTTTGAAATTATTAAGAAACTAAGGTTTCAACTCTATATAGATATAGGAAGATGTGGTGGGAGTGCCAATTAGACAACTCTCCATCCATATAACAATTTAAAAAAGTAAACCATTATAGGTCAATGTACGGTCTTCAACACGGAGCCTTGGCTCACACCGAACAACAAGCTATAAAGGGCCTCAAAATTAATAAACCATTCAAACGGGAAAACCAACTGTCTAATAGATGAATTGGGTTCTTTTTATTTTAGGTATATTTGACATAAACGTGTAGCTCTTCAACGGTTTCGGTACTTATTCATCTTCGGATTATAAATGTTTGGATTTGAGCGTTCCTGGTTCACTTCGGACGCAAGAAATTATTACACGTTTTGTTTTCAATTTCTTAAAGATATATATATATATATAAATAGTGCAAAATGTTTGCTTCATTGTAATGACGATATGCTACAATAAGACTATTACAATCGCATGGCATCTTATTGGTGTTAGTACCCCTGATAAATGTAAGGTTGATTGATTAGTTCTTCAACTTAGAAAACCTTAAAAAATGTCAACCGGAAATGACCTTGATATAACCCGAAGTAGTCATTTTTTTAACGTATTTCATGAAAAGTACGCAGAATCCATATACTTTTTTGTAAAATACATTCATAAACTTTTCACTTAAGACAAGAATTGACTTTTGATAAACTGGAAGTGGCCAATCATCTCATGTTTTACAGGCAAACATGTATAGGAACTATATATTTCTTGAAATAGGTGTAAGAAATTTTGATTTTAGACATGTTAGACTGGAAGTGTCATTTTCTTCACCGGAAGAAGCACATTATATCCCTTATTTCACTCGAAAATATACCGGAACCTTTATCTACCACATTATTATAAAGAAACTTCTGATTGGATGGTAATTTTGACTCGGAGAAAACCAGAACTGGCTTTTTATCAATAACTTTGAAATTTGATGTGGATAGATCTTCAATTGTTCATTAAACATTTTTGTCTTTAATTAACTTATTTTCTTGTTCATTAATTTGACATGATTGTTTTGTAAGTCCTGGTATTGAACTCTGAGTAATATCTACTCACTTGTCGACTTCTGTTTGACTCAAAGTTGTTTTCAATGTAATTTATTGACTATTCAACCTTTTCACTAAATAAGAATCTTGGTGTCACTAGCTATACTGGAGAAGTGTCTGATACCTCTTTCCCTAGCATTTAGCGTTCGATCTTCAAAAGTAGCAAACATATCCTGCAAAAACTACTATTTTCTTTAATAAAGGAATAGTTATATAAGTTTTATTCAAATGAAGACGGCAGTTGCCATTTTTCCTTACTGTTTTTTTTTTTCTCATTCCTTAATCTCGAGTTTTGAGTCTTGGGCAACACCTCTGACGTATTTGGCAGTAAGTCTATGGTTATTAATTAACAATAGATTAAATCTGTGACGATTATGAAAGCCTTAGAAAAAAAGGTAGTAATAATTCTTTCAAAAAAAAGTTCAATTAATCAGTCACTCTAGTTTTAAGAAAGTGTGATGAATAGGTATGCAATTTAATGGTACAGTATATGATCTTTGACAAAACATTGTGGTAAATATTGACGTAAAATACAAAATCGTATGATGTTCATTGTTTCAATAATGGAATATGATTTAAGCAGACGTAAATAGCACATTATTTATGTCAAAATTTCAGGCAAATAATACTGTAATACTTATAATTAATTTTTTATTAACATTTAGTACCTTGGGGAAATAGCTTAATGATTATGTATTGTTTTTGTCATTCCCATTATTTGTACATGAAAGACCTCCTCTTTGGGCGGGATTTTCTCGCTGTATTGAAGACACATTGCTTGTTTTTGGCTGTTTACATTATTTTGGTTGGGTTGTTGTCTCTTTAGACCAATCCCCCATGTTCATTTTCAATTTTTATTTCTTAATAAGGGAGTTAATATGGTATGTCGTCATTATTAAAAACAAATAGATGTTGCTTAGGTCTCTCAAGTTTTTAAATATTTCGAGTCACTGTAACAATCAGACTGGCTACATGAATGGCATACAAAACGAAATAAAACGATATGACACGAGATGAATCATTACCGATTACAGATGTTGGTAATGGTGTTGGAAGAGGTTTTCTATAATTTACGTAAAAGATACAAAAAACTAATTGAAAAAACATAATGCCTCAATCATAAATAATACGTTTTAAAAAGGTTCCTATGTATATTTGAAAATTTTGATAAATATATTGACGGACAAATAATGCGAGTCATGATTTCTATAAGGTATAATTAGAGAAAAAATATTTTGCATAACGATATTGCATGTTATCAGTGTACTTGAAAATACTTGAGTTTAGTATTTTTTGTGAGAGTGATTTTTGTGATATTTATATTTTCACCTTTTATACATGATTGCATTGGTTCATTAATTTCTAGAACATTGAAATTTACAGAAACTAGTTTCATATGATTTTAAGATTAGAAAAATACTTAACCGATAGTTAACATATTTCTGATGTTTCAGTGTAAGATGAAAAACAAATACCAATTCGCCATTGAGTGACGTCACAATTATTCGATTTTATTGATCATTTTTTTTTAATGTAAAACGACGTAGATCACATGAACTGGATCTGTTTACCTTAAACGATATCCTTAGATTAACCCCGGTTTTTGTTTGGGTTATTGCTGCTAAAATTTATTATTATGCTTTACATGTTATTTTTCTTTATCGAATGAACAGTAGTTTTGAAACAAAACAACATTAATGATTTATTGATTGATCCTGATTGACTTTGCTATTTTCCTATCAGACTTAAAAGAGTCATGGTGAAGATGTTAGTAAGTATTCTGCTTCTTTCTGCATGTTTCGTGTCAGGTTTTTTTATGTGGTTACAATTATTTTCCAGATGATATGAATAAATTAGACTGTGCAATTTATATAAAGTATTAACAAGAGAAAATGGAACAAACAAATTCATTTTTTGTTACTTGTTGACAAATACTTTCTGAATGTTTTAGGTTTTGATCCTTTTCTCAAAACGGTTTTGTTTACTTTTAAACCAAATGAGTCAGGGAAGGAGAGTTGTTTTTAAATGAACTTATACCTTATACATCTTTTATATTTTTAACTGCGTATTTGATTCCTCTTTCCAAGACAATTTTAAAAATTCGAGTTGCATAAATGACACTTATGTTTTCTGAACACCTGTTCGACGTTCCAATTTTTCTTTATAAATTGACTGTTAATAAGATGTTTGAATTTGTGGGTTTTTTTTTTCTTAAATTAATAACTTAAGGCAATTTTAGGTCAAAATATTAGGAGACGTTTCTGACACAACTGTTTGAATTCTTTTTTTCCAAATTTCTGTTTATAAGTTGTTATGGACTTCATTAGCTATCGTTATTGCCGCTACAGTACTATTAAGTTAAAACGGTTGACATGTAGGATTGACACGTTAAAACGGGTACTTTTCCCGTCAGTTATATAATACATCAGGGGTGTTGGAGCTGTGACCAAAGAAGTAAAATCAGTATCTTGCAAACTCTAAGGAGACCATTTCCTTATATATTTTTTTTTAGCCAGTGCAAACGGAACTATTATCATGTTATGGAAAATATCGAGTTAGATATTGACAAATCAAAAACTCAAGTAACATGGAAATGTGTGGGATACTTAAACGTTTGACATATTTTGTAAGTTGAAAAATGAATATACTAAAGACCTTTTTGGGGTGTTAACATTTACGGTTGACTGGCATATCTAATGTAGAATGTACAACTTGTTTTTGTTTTTTTTTTAAATGATGATTCTAAAAGATAACGAAAATTAAGCATATGCTCTTTCAACTGTTCTTTAACAGGGCTCCAATTTAAAAAAAAAAATAAAGAGATCAGATGATCAAGTTCTTTGAAGAAGGAGAAAGGGGAAACCAATGCAATGCTATATCATCTCAGAAATTATATAAATTCTTACCATCAGTATTACAAGACTATGAAGGATGCATTCACATATCTTCTGTTATAGATACGTTTGACAAATTCTGTAAATAAAAAAACAAGTTCCTTTTGTGGCATAACTTTATTAATATAGATTATTTCTCCTTCATATCTTTATACATTGCTTTCTTTGGTTCAAATTGGAATCTCAGATAAGCATCTGGTACTTTAAAACCTCTCCTCTCTGTTCCATGCCACTGGTCAACGTGTGTACCTCAGAATAATTCCTGACATGTTTTTGCCCTATATCACATAATTATGAAAACACATTACATAGATAGGGAATACTGTGTTTGTGTACACGTTTGAATGTGTAGGAGGCACACTCAGAACGATCGTCTCTAGATTGTTTTTTTAAATTCGTCCCGGCATTTCCGGGTTCACGTAGCAACACGTTTCTTTCCTTTCCAGCTTTTCCTGATTATGAATTAATCCAATCATGCATTTGTCCCAAACTATTAAACAACTCACCTATGCCAATGGTGATCGTCTAATTCCTAGCTGATTTAATAATCGTACGTTTCTTGACAACACCCATCGTTGTAGCGTCTACCATTGGTAGCGAAATTACATGATTTGACAGGAGAGCGAAATAAACAAGGGAAGCAATTTTATCGAACTGTATTTAGAACTGAACGAAAGCCCCCAGATGAAATATATTATTTGTACGATAAATAATTTTTATTTAGAAATTACCGCTAAGATATAGTTAATTAAATTATATGGGCATATTGCGTTTCCGCTAATTTTTCAAAATGCCAATACTACGTTTCTGAAAATTTAAAGTATATGTTTCCGCAATTTGTATTTATTACTTTTCCGGAAATTTACCTGGTAAATTATAAATATTTGAAAACATATTAGATTAATTATTTATTTGCATTTTGTTTTTTCAAATAAAGGATAGGTTCTTATCTTATACAATGTACTAGATATAACCAGGCGACTGATTTTGGTAAATGGCTAACACATTTTTTTGGTTTGGTTTACTTGCCAACGGACAAGCTTAAAGAATGCCATGGATTTGTTGAATTACCATTTGGGCATCACCTCCTGACCCCGAAGAAAAGAGAACAAGGAATGGTGCAGAGTCTTTTCGTGCCCACATGAACGAGCAGTTTTACGTCAGCCATCCTAATTTGTTTGTCTTTTTCGATGAATTATTGAAACTGCAAACAACATCATACATAAGGACAAAACATATGAAAAGGAGAAGAGGGACTTTCATCTTGAAGAAAATACAAAACTTGTAAACGATGAATGTACTGTGGACTTTGAATGTTGTGTTGGCTACACATATTCTGCCAGAACAGGCTTCTGAACTCATATCAAGATATATCTGATAGTGCTTTTAAACATACGTTTTCATACATTTCAATGATGAATTTTACTTTCATGTGATGATGACCTTTAGCTTAATAAATATTTATTTTTCTGTTATGGCTTTGCTTTCGTTTAACAGGTATTCTTAAATTATTTGCGGAAAAATATTATTTTTTTTCCCGGAATAGTTACTTTTTTTCGGGAAAAATAAGACATGTATTTGAGGAAAAAGTAAAAACACAAAAATACTGAACTCCGAGGAAAATTCAAAAAGGAGAATCAAAAATCAAAAGGCAAAATCAAAAGTCCAAGCACATCAAACGAATGGATAACAACTGTCATATTCCTGACTTGGTACAGGCATTTTCTAATGTAGAAAATGGTGGATTGAACCTGGTTTTATAGCTAGCTAAACCTCTCACTTGTATGACAGTCGCATCAAATTCCATTACATTGTCAACGATGCATGAACAAAACAAACATACTCAAAGAGTAAAAATGTCAAAAATAGGGGTACAACAGTCAATATTGTGTTATCATCTTAATATCACTACATAAACAACAAATGTAACAAAGTAGCACAAAAAGGCATACATCAAATTCAACATTCTCATTTTGCTTTTCCTATACGGCTGAATTTATCTATGTAAAGTCTACCCATAAATGATAGAAGGTTTTCATTACTGGTGTAAAATTGCGCGTTTGAAATTCGTACAGGTAGACATAAAAATAATTTTGTCGTATGACGGCATACATAAATGCAGACTCACGTAAAGTAGATATAACAAAAACCAGATTTAACAGTAAAAGTAATAATAATAAATAAAACAATGGTGTGGTTCAAAGTATGACGGGATACATAAGTACAGTTTCACGTCAAATGTATATCATAAAAAACAGACTAAACAGAAAAAGTAGTCTTATTGAATAAAATAGTTTTGTCATTCATAGTATGTCAAGATCCTTAAGTAAAAGTAATATCAATAAATGAAATAATTTTGCCGTTCAAAGTATGTGGTTTTACATAACCACAGAATCACTTCAAATGAATATCTAAAAAAGACATATAAAAGAATACTATAATACGTAATTAACATGATAACAAACGTCAGTACGCAAAATCTATACTTCAAGACCATCTTGTATTATTTGTGAAGTTGATACGGAATATTTATCAACAAGTTCTGGGTATCTTCCGATGAACTTTTTTAGAAAAAGGACGAGACGTTCTTTGACATATCCCTGGTTCATCAATTTTCTGCTCAGACACTGGTGACGTTTTACAAAGTCTGAATAGGAGCTGCAAGCTCTTGAATACCTAATAAGTTGGGAAATGTATATTCCATATGCAGGTGAAGTTGGTATATTACTACTAAGGTGGGGGAAATTGATAATTTCAAAATTAAAATCGTCTCGTTTGTCATAGATTCTGGTACTGAGATGACTGTGTATGTCAAATTCGAGGTATAAGTCTAAAAATGAGGCAGAGGAAGCCGTGTCTGTGGTCTCTTTAATTTCTAGTTCTGGTGGGTATATTAATGGAATCCAATCAGAAAAGTTCGGATTGTTAATGGAAAGAACATCATCAATATATCTGAAAGTGAAATTAAATAACCTGGCTTCTTTGATCTTCTTGTTTTTGACAAGTGTCTGAAGGAACTCCGATTCATATGAAAATAAGAAGAGGTCGGCAAGGAGAGGCGCACAGTTCGTTCCCATAGGAATGCCGACAATTTGTTGAAAAAGTCTACCTCCAAATTCAACAAATATGTTGTCAATAAGAAACTCCAGCATATTGATCACTTGTTCCTCTGTGTAGTATGTTTTACCCTTTTGTTCCTTATTAACAAAATATGCCTTGTGGTATCCCAAAGTGATAAATTTATAGCGTATGCTACCATTTTTATGATGAAAAGCATTGTGAATTATTTCTTTTAGACGGGTTTTCAATTTCACATGGGGAATGGTTGTATACAAGGTTGAAAAATCAAAAGTTTTAATAGAACTAATTTCAGAAAAAGACCGAGATTTAAAATTATCCAGAAGTTCTTTAGAGTTTTTCAGAATCCACATATGGTTAATACCACTACGTGAGTAAACAGTTTCACAGTATATCTGAAGACCCTCTTTAACTGCGGACAGAATTTTAGTCAATCTAATGGACAATTCTTTAGTAGAACAAGCAGATGAGCCGGCTATGTACCGTTGTTTGTACGGAATTTTGTGAAGTTTAGGTATCCAATACAAACAAGGTAAGTCCTCCGATTTGTTGTTCAATGCAATGTTCATAGAAGCCATGAAGGACTTATGATTCGCCAAAATCTCATCCTTGTCAAATGATATGTTTTTGTATGTGGGATTACCTGAGTGTTCATTTATTCCTAATTCTTTTATAAGACACTCGTAGTAATACGATTTACATACAAAGACAATATTATTTGAAGCTTTGTCCGCAGGCACAACAACATACTTATCTTGAAGAGATGATAGACATTTCACAGCCTCTTTGTCACTGAAAATGGACTTAGGTCGATCATTCACACAGTTTTTCAACTTATGAATGCGACGTTTTATCAGAGACCTGATTGTTTTGACCCATTCTGACAAAGTGTCCAGTTGAACTTCTTCTCGCTTAGCCCATGCTCTGGCGTAGTTCTCAATGGAATCCATAATTATTTTGAAGTTATGGTTCCAATTGATGTGTTGGGGTTCTCTAAACTTAGGACCACGAGAAATCACCTTTCGGAGATTTTCATGTTGAATTATGTTTAGATCCCCAGTAATAACATGGCCAGAGGGGCTGTAATTGTAAGGTGAGTTGGAACAGTCACATGTCAGAGGTTTATTTAGGTATTGTTCTAAATCAAGGTCCTGTAATGCTTGTTTATAGTTAAATATTTTGGGTGCAATGGTTTTGGTGTAACTGTAGGATACAATAGGAACAGACTGATTTTGAAAATAAATAGGAATTTTAGATGTTACCTCCTTGTGATGTAGAACGTTGCTGATGTTGATTGTATCAATTCCTCTATTGTTAAAGTGAATAGGAAGGAATTTCCTCTTTTCCTCATGTAAAGGTTCCGATCTTACTGGTTTAAAGAGACGGAAAAGAGCTACATCACAAATTATACTGACAAGTCTGTATATTGGAGAAAATGTATTAGTACCTCCTTTGTCAAGTGCATAATCTCTCAAACATTTTAGAAAGTTAACCGGCAGTGAAAAAAGAATAGTTCTAATGTAATGTAACCCTAACGGATGATGCAGATGAGAAAGAAGGTCATCAAAGCTTCCAGAGGCCGATCTCGATTTGGAAGACTTTTTTCCGGAAAAGTCATGCCAATTTGCGGAAACGTAAAACGCCGAATTATATCAGAGCAACAATGCATAATTATTTCTTTTCCATTTTTGTTATTTTAAAACAAAGTTTATGTTCATTTTAATTTGATAGGTAGACTTATAAAAAATGCCCAAAACGTAAATATACGTTTTTTGAAATGCGTGAACAGACGAAAGAGAATGCAAACTAAGAGCCAGTAAAGATAGTTAAACTTAAACCCACCCATCGTTAACGTAGACTAAATTTTACCTCATATAAACAGACTAGTATAAAGGATTGCCTTTGTTTATAGCTCAAAACGGTATTATTTGTTTTGCTTTATATTGGTTAAACAATTAAATGTAAGTTTCAGAAACTTTGAACGACAAAATTATTTTATGTCTACCTATGCGAATTTCAAATGCCCAATTTTACACCAGTGCTGAAAATCTTCCATCCTTTATGGGTATTTTTTACATAGATAAATAAAATCGTTTAATATAAGCAAAATGTGGATCCTAATTGTGATGTATGGCATTTTGTGCTTTTTTCGTTATATTTGTTGTTTTATAGTGATTAAGATGATAACACAATGATTATGTTGACTGCTGTACCCCTATTTTTAAAATTTTTACTTATTGTGTCTGTTTGTTTTGTTTACGCATCGTTGACAATGTAAAGGAATTTGATGCGACTGTCATACAAGTGAGAGGTTTAGTTAGTTATAAAACCAGGTTCAATCCACCATTTTCAACATAGGAAAGTGCCTGTACCAAGTCAGGAATATGACAGCTGTTATCCATTCGTTTGATGTGTTTGAACTTTTGATTTTGCCGTTTGATTTTGGACTTTTCTTTTTGAATTTTCGGAGTTCAGTATTTTTGTGTTTTTACTTTTCACACAAGTTTAATTTCGGCTTTGACTCCTTGGAATGTTGTCAACAGTAATTGACAAAAATCTACACCTGTACATCCTTATAAAAAAGAAGGTGTGGTATGAATGCCAATGTTCATAATTACATTATATCATAACTATTGTTCTATCCCTATCGATGAATCTATAATATATGCCACTGGACGTTAATCGATAAACTATTAATTTATCCATCTTATACTTTTCGTTGTGTGATAATTTGCCTATCAAATACATGAAACAACTGCATAAGTGCACTTAAGTCAGAAGGCCGGAAGTATTGCACATATAAAACAAAATCATTCACAACCCTACGTTTTGATTCCCTCACAATCACTTTATAAATTTCACGCATCTGCATTATGGTGTGGGTGGTTTATTTGTTTGTTATGTTGTATTCCATTTAGTCCTGCAATTTATTGATTGATTTAAGAATATCGAAGCATAAATTCTATTTGTTTAATCGAACATCGTAGAGTTTAATTTTTTTTACCGTAATTGACTTTTAGAATTGAATTGAAACATGAACGCGGACTTCGATGAGAGCACCTGGATTGGAAGTTTGCAAACGTTCCGACCAATGAAATTCATTTTAACGTGTAACGCGAACTTCAACGAGAGCACTTAGATGAAATAGTTTATTTATACGACAATAAGTTTTTTATTTGGAAATTACCACTAAAATATAGTTAAAATAAAATTATATCAGAGCAACAATGCATAATTGTTTCTTTTCCATTCTTGTTTTCTAATAATGTTTATGTTCATTTTAATTTGGTATTTAGACTTATATTAAATGGCCCAAACGTAAATATATATATTTTTTTAAATGCATTAAAAGACAAGACGTAAGGGAATGCCGACTAAGAGCCAGCCAATGTCGTTAAACTTAAATCAACCTGTCCATCGTTATCGCAGACTAAAATTTATCTCATATACACAGAATACATGTTCATTTATTGCAAGACTTTTTTACGTCACAGTGCATGACAGCACAATAATCCCTTCACAGAATCGGAACCACAATTCACAATTTTCGTATTTTGCTGCTTTTCAACAATTAACGCCCGTTTCGCGTCAGTGACCGGTATTACAATTTGACATAGTTTTAAAAGTTCATTCAGGCGTCAGAGCTGTTACTTCATTTACAATTTTGAGCAAGACTTAACTGTTTATTAGATTCAACAAATGTCAGCATTATCTTCATTACTTTATTATTCAACATGACATTGTTTTTTATTACAAGCTACTCCATATATCAATATACAGCTAGAGAATATTTGTTGTTTACCGAAATAGAAGATCCATCGATTTTAACTATGTAAACAATAAATAGTTTCTGTGAAGTTACTCTTATTTCCGTGTCTATATTTAATGTACGAGTACATACTGATAAAACAGAAAAATAGAAACGGAAATATACAGGAATACATAAATTTTCGTAAGTCATTGCAATGAACCATACGTTACTTACAAGCAACGAGTTTTCTTAGCACTTAGCAACTTTTGAAACAGATATGAGAGATAAAGATGTACTGCATTTGGGCAAATAATAAATATGTTAAACATCTAACTATTTTATTTTTAACAGATTCACAAGTTTTGCATTTTTTAACCCGTGCATTAATATTTCAATATTGTTATTTGAATCCCTTATGTCACGTGTATTGTTCATTCATTTGTTTAAATTGTGAAGTATGTGACTTTACTACGAATACACGCATTTAACTAAAGTCGATAAAGATTGAAACAAATAAACAAGTAGATACATTGATGTTGTTTTGCTTGAGTGATTTGTCTGTACAAAGCTCGGGTCTCAACACTGTTTAAAATGAATTAATTCCAGTTTGAAATAGTTTAACGAGGCGTAGCCTATTTGTTTAACGCAACTAACCACTATCTTTAATTAAACTGAACGATTGCAAGCGAATCTATTTGACTGGCATTAAAATGATTTGATATGCATTGAAATAAATTAAAAATATTTTTTTTTATTTTTGTCAATATTAATCAAATGACGATTAATCTCAATTAAATAGCGTTAATGCGTTTTTGTACGATCAAGTTGAATTCGGTTTACTATTGTGCTGTATTGTATTTATTATCCTTTTTTGTAGCTTTAAGTTTTTTTTATATAATTTTCTTGCTATTTTTCATTTGTAGTACAGTTTTTAATACTTTAATTATGAATTACAGAAATAGTTGGCAACTCAATTTACTATTTGTCAATTTGAATTGTAGAATAATTAAATTACAATTGTTCAAATTTGCTATTACATAGCAGAAGGTCAAAATTGTAAGTATTACATTTAACCATTCTTTGTTGCATTACAGACGAAAAACGTCTAAAAACAGTCTAACTTCAACTGTTCTCACAAAACACTTCATTGTATTCTAATTTATGCAAATATTGATGGCTAAATAAATTTGATTTGTGGAATATATTTCCACGATATCTTAAACAAGGTATTGTTTTTTAAAAATTGAAATCATCGCACATATTGTACGTTGTGATTATTTCTGACGCATGATAATAATAAGATCTCTTATATAGTAAAAATTAAAGTGTTATGACAAATTGTAATCCAGCGAACAAAATATCATCTATGTGAATTATATGTTCCTGTAAAAGGAAGAAGAGGCGGAGGATACAATTAGGAAAATTAAAACTTTAAGTTTTCAGAAATTGATAACGCCTAAAAAAACAAACCAAACACGACAAAAAGACCAGGAAAAGCACTTAAAAAAAATACATTAAAAAAAACTGAGCAACACGTACTTAACCATAAACTCACATTTGTTTCAGTTGTACATGATGCAAATCATTCATGGAGCAATCTACAGGAAATTTGATCATTTTTTTTTGTATAATTATTGATATAAATTCGTCAATCCATTCTCAGTTCATCTGTATTATATCGTTTTAGAGAGTTAACAATACTGGAAGAAATTTTATTCCAGTATTGTATTCCAATATTGTTCCAGTATTTTTGGGGTTTTGTTTTGTGTTGTATTATCATTAAGATATAGAGATATATGTGTTGACATGACTTTTTGACATTCATGTATGTCAGATATAAATAAACAAAATTGAATAAAATATAAACAGTTTATTACAAATTATAAAAAATCATTCATAATAATTACATATAATAATAATAACATTGCTTCTAACAATACTGGTATACGCTGCTATTCCAGTATTGTAATATTTTTGGAAAAAAAAACAATACTACAATAAAATTTTCTTCCAGTATTGTTAACTGGTATACCAGTTTTGTGATCGCAAAATTCAGGTGATCCGGGTGCACCTCTAAATAGGGACATACGATATAGTTTCGCTCTCATGATGATATTTTACGAACATTTTTTTACACATAAGCAATTCAAATGTGTTTAAAAAAAGAATACATTCATGTGCTACAAAAAGATAAGAAATAAGATCGACATTTATTCAATCTCGACTTTTTGTGTCAAAAGATACAGCAAAGGTGTAACACCTTTCAATTATTTTTTTTTTCCTTAAATTTTTATCTGATCTTGTATAACAATTCTTTTGCTGTGTATTTTTCTAATTCAAAAACAAAAAACCATTCGATAAATTCAGTACAATTAATTCTAATATGTAATCAAACCTAATGTCATTTTGAAATAAGTGAACTCGTTTTTAATTCAAATTCGTCTGAATGATATAATTAGTCAAAATGTATATTGGATATATTTTGCTATAATTGTTATTGTAAATTACCTTCCAGAGGCTTCGACTTTTCTGTGGTATTGAGAAGAAAACTGTCGATTTGGTTTCATTCAAATTTTGTTCCTTTCTGCAATGTACTGTCTTTCTTTCCTTGTAATATTGTCCTTCGGTATTGAGCAAGTGTTCTTTCCCAGGTTAATACAGAAAACAATAATCCCGAATTACGAAACAAATGCATGATTGTTGATGTATTTTTAAAAGAGTAGGTCCGGTAAGGGCCGATTTTGGCCTCAGATTTCAGCTTCATCTAAGATTTTGGACACTTTTTAAACACTTGAGTGTCTATTTCAATTGATTCGATAAGTTTGTGTGAAAGATTGTTACTGATTTAGTCATTAAAAACGCTCCGACTGAAGCTTAAATATAAAAAATCTATCAAATATGCCCCAAAACGTCACTTTTCAGATGGTTTTTGCCAAAGATGAAAGTGGCCGCATGCGTGTTCATCCTCAACCTTTATATATGTTAGGTATTATCATCAAATACAACTTACATTTCAATATGATAAATGAACACGAATGCGGCCACTTTCATTCAAGACCAAAACCGTCTAAAATTTAATTAAAATGCTAAAATTGTGAAGATTTCAGTAATTAAGCATGGCTTAATGATGCTAGTTTCCGATATATGTGCATTGCATTGTGAAAAAAAAAAACAGCCCATATTTATGTAGGAGAAACATTCTACTTTGAAATAAATAGCTGAAAGGTAACATTTTCACAATTTTCTAAAACTGCTATATTTTGGGGCCAAAGGGGGTCTTAATGAACCTACTCCTTTAATTGAAAATATGTTCGGAAAAAATTATTTTCTATGCAAATTTTTAACTAGATATTCAAGTGGAGGTCTTTTTTGAAAAAAAAAAATAAATTTAACATTAATATATGAGTATAATGAATTGTCCAGTCTGTCAAAAAATAAGAATAAAAACACAACTTGTTTTTTTTCAGATGAGCGTGCAAGACAGCGTAAGTATTATACATTGTTTTACCAGAAAAAAGGAAAATGACCAAAACAAACTGAACTTCGAAAAAATTCGAAACCGATAGTCTCTTATCAAATGGCAAATTCAAATAATAAAACACATCAAACGATTACACAACAAATGTTAAATTCCTGACTTAGTGCAGGCATTTTTAAATGTAGAAATGGCGGATTGAAACTGGTGTTATAGCACTATACCTGTCACATGTATGGCAGTCTTATCAAATTCCATTATATTTGCAGCGACGTATGGACAAAACAAACATTGTCTGTTCTATGATCGGGTTGGTGATTCTTTCACACATTCACCATTTGTATTCTCTACTTTATTTTATAATAGGTAAAACTCCCAAAATAGGGGTGTAGCAGTCATCACTGTGTCACAATCTCAATCAGAACAAAAGCAAACAAAGAAGCACAAAAAGCATATTTTTTTTATATCAAATTTATTTAATCAATATAATAATGAAAGAACAAATAATACTAAAAAACTGGTTTTTTTCATCATTACTCACTACATGTGCATATGTCGAAGATTTTTTACTTTCAAACTATTTTACAGAATATCAGAACGTTTTAAACTTGTAAGGAAATACTATAATGATCTACAATATAGATGTTCAAAGATATCAATATAGCTATATCGAACACTTTCAAAGATAATGTTTGACTCTATAATCAACTGTTTTGCGAATCATTAGTCAAGAGAAACCTAATATTAAGTTTACAGGAAAGAACATAAGTGATCTCATAGATTTATTTGAAATTGGGAGGACTCTAAACTACATTTTTTACGCATGACTATTGGGAAGGTGACATTAGGATGCATTCATGAAGAACAAATTAGACCATTTTGATAACTTTGATACTTTTTTCAAATTTTTCCTGTTATTCGATATTTTTGGTTTTTCATAATTATCTTTTTACTTCTCCCACAGAAAACTTATAAGAATCCCTGAGATTCAAATTTCCATAATTTTTCGGTTAATATCATTCTACGAAGTATAACTCTGTATAAGATGTTAGTTGATTAGTAAATAACTACCTTCTATGGAGCATTCGTGATATGCCTTACTTAAATCAAAATCTATTTCATTTTTTACAGTAATCTCAGCACGTAAGTTGCATATACTTCATAATATGTTTCTTCTCATGTGATTAGGTACCTTAAAAAAATATACATTGCTCACAAGAACATTTTATATTTGAATGTATGTTCCAAGAGAATAAAAGAAATATTTAACACAACTAATGTACTTAATACGACTCGTATAATTTTCCTACTGCTTAAGTACATATAAAAAATTAAACATAAGTGAAACAAACCAAAAAGAACAAAAAGAACAAACCTAAGGTAAAAAAATGTTACTGCTACAGGGAGTGGAAGACAAAGGGAAAATCAATCAAAATATTGCAGTTCATGAAAACATTTACATATCTCATTACTAAAAGCTGTCTGTTTTAGTAACTTCTATTTGTAAAAAGAAAGAGGTTTTACATTTATATTGATTTCACTGGCAATCTATATGTTTGACTTCGATAAATCCAAGGAACGGTTTTGCCATATTTAATGTCCGGTCTTTCTGTAGTTTACACTTGTTGAACATTTTGGTAGGTTCATCTAACTGTGGATTCATTATTATTCGTTTGATAACTTTCGTCGATTTCGTGGATACCGTTATACCACGAAATTGAATATTAAACGAAAGAAAATTTTTCCATACGCTTGTACGCTGACTTTGCAAAAACCCACGAAATTAAATATCCACGAACATATAAGTTTTCCTCAATCTACGAAAATATGTACACACGAAAATAGATGAATCAACAATATGCCTTTACTGTTCTTCATATATAAGTTCATATATTCCTATCGTGTGATTCTATTTCAGCCTTAGGGTGTAACAGACCACCATTTTGTCCTATTAAAGATTGGCATTATGACAAACTCTGCAGCGTCGATTCTGGACCAATCATTGACGATCGGTGCAAGTGCAAAAGCTGTCCCAGATGTTAAAATAGAATCTCCTGAATGAACTGTAATTTGGCAATAAGTGTAAAAAAAAATTCTTGTACAAAAGTCTAACTTATTAAATATAAACATTCTAAAACTAGAAAATGTTTTTATTGGTGATAAAAGAGAGATGTGAAAGGATACCAACCGTTGACGATGCATATATGTGTAATAGTTGTATTGTATATTAAGATAGATTCTACAGAATAAACTGCAATGTAGCAATAATTGAAAAACAACATCCTTGTACAAAAGTATAGTTACTGTACAAACATATTTAAAAACTACAAAATGTTTTTTTTTCTTTTTTTTTATTAAATTGATTATAAAAGAGAGAGAAGAAGGATACATATAGATCATTATAACTGATGAATTGAAACCAAGCTGAAAATGCCAAAGAAATTACAACAGAAAAAACAAATAAAGTACAGTAAATAAAAAATAGCAACGAAAGAACAAGGAAATGAGCACAACGTACCTTATAACAACAGAGGTAAATCTAAGGTATTCCTAAAGGTTAAACATATCGTGGAAAAAGACTGATCCTTGTATGGAATTTTCATTGATTTGTCTTAAGTGAATCTTATTTTTACTTTTAAAAGATTCAGCGTAGTTGCCATGAGACAATATACAGAAACCAATTGACAATAATAATAACAATCATTAGTAATCGCCTGATTTTCAACATTGGTCCAATTACAGTCAGTTAAAACATTGCTGTTACAACATATAAAAAATGTATACAATTAAGAAATGTATAGCCATACTGATTATCTGTATTTATTTATTTATTTTTTTGTTTGGCTTTAAAATAGTTTGTATCACACTAAAATAGAATTACATAATTATATTACTTACATATTTACTTACTATTACTTTCAATTACTTGTTTTTACTTAGTTTTACTAAATATTCTGAAATCACTTAATTTATTTTTTTACTTGATTTAAGTAATCCAAATAGTTTTAAGTAAAAATGATTACTTGAATTTAGTAAAACTATTTAAAAAATTACTTAGTTATTCATTTTTACTTAAATGCAGTAAATGATTTACTAAAATTACTTCTGATTACTTGAAAACATTACTTCTCATTACTAGGTAGGATTAGATAAATTACTTAAAATGATTACTATATAATTTTACTCTATATATTTACAACTTCTGAAATAAATATTGCGTCTAGATAAGATTTCAATTTGATTGACATCAATTTGGTGTTTGGTATCTAGCCATTTGCTGTAATAATGTCTTGATTGTGAGTTTAGGTCTTGTAAATTGATTTCTTAATACAAATTGCTTATTATTATTTGTGTTGTTCAAATTCAAGAATTACAATGTATTTGACGTGTATACATCTGTATATATATATATATATATATATATATATATGAATTACTTCTGATAATATGGATATAAAACTTTTTATTATTCAGTAGGTTAAGGCACTATATCATGTTGTTTTCTTGCATAAGGCTTATTATATATAATAATAAATGCTTCCTATGAAATTTGACTCCATAATTTAACAATTTCAACAATATGTAGGTTTAAGTCTGAAAATTGCATAATTTTGTATACCAATTTTCTTTAAGCAGGCAATTATTCCAACTTGGAAATATTTTTAATTATATGGAATTTGTATAATTTCCTGTGCTTGAAATTTTTTTATAAATTTCATGTATATTCTGTATTTTAATGTTCAGTGTGGCACCAAACACTTTCTAATCCAAAGCAGATCACACATTTTCAATAGAATGTACTGTGCTGCGCACAACACTATCTATACAAAATACATTGTATGGAAAGTATTATGTAATGCTTAAAAATAATAATGCAGAATAAACATGGAATTTCATCACAAGAAATCATGCAAATTTCATAATTAAAAATAATTCCAAATTGAAAAAATAGCCTGTTTTAAGATAATACTTTGAAATGCTTAAATTTGGTATAAGAATTACTAGTCATTACTTAACTTATTTTCATATCAAAATATCTTCAAATTATTATTATCTATTTTTAATATAATTTTTATAATGTAAAATAACATGACTTAGTTTTACTAAAATTAAAAATTAACTATTTATTATAAATGTATAAAATTGTATAATATTTCCTGTATTTTTAATAAGTAGTTTTTGATTTGAGACTGAAAAAATATTCGGCCAATCAGAATTAAGGTTTCATTTGACTTTGGTAAGCTATTTTTCAAAATTGGCTGGAGCTCATTCAGTTTTTAATTTGAACAAAAGTTTACAGAGTTTGTTGAAATACTTACACGAGTTACACACATGAAAGGAAAGGCAAACCTTACAAAAAGGACACTTTGTGGGTTTTCATGTTTCTGGCTACTCTTTGTGTACTGATTCAATTAAATGAAAATGTAACACAAAGAGTTGCTGGGGATGTAGCCCATGTTAAATTACAATAAACAAAATAAATGGATTATAACAAAGGATATAGTATATGATCATTCTGTAAAAAGGTATGTTGCTATTTCAAATTATATGCGTTTATAATAAAACAGTGTAGAATTTTTATTTTAATCTATAAATATATTATAAATATATATATAATATATGTGTAAAAGAATTACTCAATGAACATTAAAAGAACTACTTACTATCATTAAAAGAAATACTTAATGTGTATTAAAAGAAATACTTAATGTGTATTAAAAGAAATACTTAATGTGTATTAAAAGAATTACTTACTTTAATTTTTACTTTGAATTATTAAGATTTTTAATTAATAAGAATTACTTAAAATTATTTCTAAGGATTACTTACAATTATCACTTAGGATTACTAGAAGTTATTACTTAGGATTACTAGAAATTATTACTTAGGATTACTTGAAATTATTACTTAGGATTACTTGTAATTACTTATTATTTTACTGAGAATTACTTAAGATTATTACTAAGGATTACTTGAAATTACTTGGATTATTACTGTGAATTACTTGACGTTTTATTTTGAATTACTTACAATTACTTGTTATATTACTAGTATTTACTTGTAATAAATACTTGAAATTACTTAAAATATTACTTAGAATTACTTATATTGATTATTTTGTTTACTGAGTTGGATTACTTAGAATTACTGAAAAATTAAATTACTTGTATTTACTTGAAATTACTTAACATCACCAATAATTACTATCAATGATCAATAATTTTGACAAATTCAATTACTTGAATCAAGTAATTGAATTACTTTTTTTTGGTAATTCCAAGTAATTTTTTTTAGAGTGTAGTCGTAATAGATTAGCAATCTCTATATATTTTATTTTCATACAGATTGCCCTCGTGTATTAGTTATAATTGACTTGATTTGCATCTAGTGCTTTACATAGGGGAACCGTTGTAGTTGTAAATATAATTGAATTTATTGCAACTGTCATACAAGTGAGAAGTTTAGCGCTAAAAAAAACAGGTTCAATCTAACATTTTCTGAAATTGAAAATGCCTGTACCAAGTCAGGAATATGACAGTTGTTGTCCATTCGTTTGATGTGTTTTATCATTTGATTTTGCCATTTTGATTAGAAACTTTCCGTTTTACATTTTCCTCGGAGTTCAGTATTTTTTTGATTTTACTTTTTATTACTATTACTAAATCGATGTCTATACCGATGAATTGCTAGTCCCTGGTGTAATCACTTGTCAATTGTAAAATGTTTTTAAAAAGTTGTAAAAACGTTTGCTCCAAATATTCGTTGTAAACATTGTCCTTTTTTCATAATGCCTTTTTTTAATTTTACTTCCACTTTTCCAATATTGTGGAATTAAGCATCGCTATGGATTGAAAAATAATCCCTTTTTTTAATGACATCTATTGTTCACACAGTATTTTTTCGTTGGAAATAAAATCAAAATGATAACGCAATATAAGACACCTCCCAAAACATACCGATGTTTACGTTTACATGAATACGGTTATTAAATTAAGACAAATGTATACCAATTTTCTGATTATATTAAGGTATAGCATATGGAAAAAGGGCTAAAAGCACACAAAAATAATCACCACTTTCAAATAAGTACCTGAAAACTGGATGATTGTATTGCATGTATTAGTGCTTTTGAAGCTGGACAAAGGTTTTATTTTCTACTCTACTTTACATCATAATCTCAATAACAAAAGCAATCACACACCTAATTGATCAACTCCTCAAAGAAGAAAAAGTCAGAGTATGAATATATTTGTTCAATGAAATTAAGAATGGAAACGGAAAATGTATAAAAGATAACGTAACCCAATCAAAGAGCAAAAAATCAACCCAAGGCAACCAATGAGTCTCTAACACAGCTAGAAAATCCCGCACATTTAGGTTGGCTTCAACCGCTCCTGAAACAAAGTTGTGTACTAATTTATAAACAGTTGACGTCAAATTAAATTTTGAAACGTATAAATGAACCAAAATGTGATGAAAAGACGTACAATACCTACAACGGCCATATGTTGCTCATTGAAACAGTCGCAACTGTGCGGCAACATTACACATATTTGATGAAACTAAATTCTCCTATCCAACTAGTAAATGTAAATTGAACAAGCACATAACAATACGTGCAGTAAACTCAGTTAAAAGAAGTCCGAGTCTGAAGAAGAACTAAGCAAAATAACAATTGTAAACATAAATTAACAAAGTAACTAACTTGCCATCATTTTAATATCAAGCACAATCTATTCCTTCGGGGTTTAGTAGAAATTTTATAAAAGATATACCAGAGGAACATAATATTCATTCCAACACCTGGTTTTAGAAAAAGTTTGTATATCCGATGCAGTTGTTAATATATTTTAATCTTTAGAAATGCCATCTTTGATGAGGGTTAATATATCCCTTTTGAATAAGTCTGTTTTCAAAGGTTTTGTTAGCTTTTGCGATCATATCCTAAATGCGGGACCATATATTACAATAATTGACTCTTGGTGAGGTTGGCACACTGATTTATCAACCCTAAAGATATGATAGTTGACAAGATCAAACGATATCAAATGTTAACAATTGTTTTATTTTTTGACTTTCTATTCTTATCAAATTTTCTATCATTTGTTAAAAATACTCTATAAACTGCTTCTTTTTTTAAACATAATATATAATCTGTTTTTGCAGTTGCTATTTTTTATGAATAGAAATATTCCATACAATTTGATAAAGAAAACCACTTAAACAAGAACAAATACAACGGGAATTTTCACGAGGTCATAAACGAACGTCATAAAAATTGCCTTGACATATCTATATTTAGGTATACTGACGCTTCAAAATCTTATATTAACCTCTTCTGATTTTTGCTGCTGTAGATATAAAGTTTTAACACCTAGGATTTTACATGCCTTTGGTCATTGAGACAATTTATTGTAGTGCAATAACACGATGTAATATACGTTTAACCATCAATAGAAGCAACCAAAAGTTTTCAATTTATCTGACTGTAGCATGAGTTGTCATGTTTATTCCTAATGTGATTACGTAAATAATAATGCTTCCTCTTCCTCTTTGCCGCGAGAGCAACATGCTGTCCTCTTATATCAACTTTGATGTAATTAGGAAAAATAACGACATCATACTTACAATGTATGGAACATTCGTGTTATACATTACTTGAATCATAATCTATTTCTTTTTAACAGCTACCTCGGCACGTAAGTTATGTTACCGTTATGATATGTTTTTGTTTTTCTTATGTAAATGTATTCCTTCGTTTCATAACCAAAGTGGTAAATCGCAAGTAAGACCATGTTACAGATATGTAACAGTTACATAAATATTTTCAATTTACGAATAACGAGCAAATTACTGTCTGGTATAAATCTTAACAATCTTAACTCTTAGGAATAAAAGATACATTAAGACATAGGTTTTGAGATGTAAAATCTATGTTTCGTTAAAACTTATCTTGTAAGCTGATAATTCTATCAGGTTGATTTCTTAATTATTCTTATTTCCAAAAAACTTCAAACAGCTCATACAGGGATGCTATTTAAATTAGTGCTGCCTGCTTTGAGATTTTTTTATCTCTATGCATACATTTATTATATGTTTATTTTCTATGTAACCGACAAGTAACTAATCCAAGGAACGGGTTTGTCATACCTAAAGACCAGTCACATTTTCAGTAACACATGGTAAACATTTTAATGGTTATTTCATATTCAGTTACCACGGTTTATATACTATTATATTGTCCCGTGTCAATTAATTCTAGCCTTAGGATGCAACAGACCATCACTGTGTGCTATTAAAGATGTGTTGAATGACGAACCATGTACTGCTTCTGAACCATCTATTGACGATGGATTAATGTGCAACAACTGTAGAATCTCGATATAAAAATAGAATCTACAGAATGAACTAGAATCAGGAATAATTGTTAAACAACATCATTGAATCAAAACATAGTTACTTTCCAAACCTATGTATGAATTGCGTAAATAAAGTTTAAAAAACTACAAATACATTTTGTACTCATATTTGATTTAAATGGTTTTACACTACTAATTTTTGGGACGATTATAGCTTACTTTTTGGTATAAGCCCAGACTCTACTTAAGACCATACTTTGACCTATAATGGTTAGTTTTATAAATTGTGACTTGGATGGAGAACTGTCGCATAGATAACCATACCACATCTTCGTATTTCTAATTAAAGCAATTTAAAACATTTATCCAAATTTTATAAAAAAAAATAAAAAAAAAACAATCTACAAGGCATGGGCTCGATGCGTATTTTAGTTCAAACATCATCTAAATAACTATCGAGTTCATCTTCGAAGAACCTCGATATATCATAAGCGATAGCAACATAAATATTTGTTATAAAAAGATAGCGAAATCGTGCAACTGGATTTTGTTAAGGTCTGTTCAGTTGTATATTATATATTACACATATTTGTTGACCATCACTTTTACGTACCTGTATAAGAATGACCTTTTGAGGATCGAAGTAAATAAAATGATTTATCTTTGATTCACTTTCAATCTTGAAATTCTTTTTCTTTAAAATACTGATCACACACAATTCATGTGTTATCCACCTCTAGCGGTTATTTTGAAATTTACATGAAAACGGCTTCAATGAGGTCGAATTGTTAACTTGCAAGTAAACAATTCATCATCAATGTTTTCTAAGCTTATTTTGACAAAAAAAAAGAACAATAATACATGTACTTGTAAAAAGTGAATTATTATTTTACTACTTCACTTCAATGAATGATTGACTAAAAAATCATATTTTAGATGTTTCATATGTATAAAATATCGCAGCTAGTGCACTTTATGGACGATTTAGATGTGTTTAACCGAAGTCAACCAATATAGTCTCATGGGAGTTGGTTTTTTTTTCAAATTTAAAATAGGGAATATGTTGTTTTAATTGATGTGTATTACATCGAGTTACTGTCGGCATTCGCATGTCAATCAACTGCGTTTCTTATTCAATTACGCATAGGCTGACACCCTACAGGAATTTCTTAGGAATAAGGCAAGGATGTCATAACATTCCTTAGTTTTCATTTCCGCATAATTGATGATGTTCTGTAAATGTGGTGACTTATTTTAAATGCATCTATCCAATCGAGATTAAAGGATACAACATGTAAATCTGTTTACATTTAGAAATTTTTCAATTAGCTGATTAAGGTCGATTGCAAACTCAACTTTATGACAAAAGAATAATATTAGCTAATGATTTATAATGAGAATTAGTCGCGCCTGCATACAGAGTATATATATGCCAGATGAAACAATAGTTCGGGAGTTGTGTTTCCTATCACGATCTACTTGATAGAGCGTTCCTGCTAACAGAGTATTTACAACATCAAGAGGTCCAAGTGGGGAAGTTAAAATCCTCCATTCGTAAATTTTACTACCGGGTTTGTAAATTGGAGCAATACAACATGTGCTTTCCTTTACAGAGTACCTTAGATCAACCCTGTTGTCGGAGGTTTTTTGTTATGCAGTCTTTCTTTTCGTTATATTGTCTCTACAGGTGTTTGTTTGTTATCTTTTTTTCATTTTCGTCAAATGATATGATTCGCTACTTTAAGTCCTGGAGCTACATGTATGTTCTCTATTTTGAATATTGCTTATTATTTTTATTTAACTACGTTCATGATACATGTTTGAGTAAAACCCATTGTCAAATAACGTTTTAGTATATATCTCCTAGTTGATACGATAGGGCTTGTATTTTGCATATGATTACATCGATTTCTTCGTTAAAGGATCACTGTGTCTAAACCACACCGGCAAAATAGTTCGGACTCGATGGTATCTAACATCCGGCACAATGACAGAACATCAATAGACAGAAGAAAGATAGGTGTCTACTTTTTCTTCTTTTTTTATGATATCGAAGAATATATATACATATACAACTATTTTCTATTGGGAGATGCAATATTTTCTAAAACAGTTCTATTTTAACGGAGAATTAAGTAAAAATGCACGTCAAAATGACGAATTGAGTAAACCTTGTCTCGAAATTGTTTAATTTCTAGTTTAATTGTTCACATTGTACGAAAAGAAAGGTACGGTAAGAAAGATACTGACACGGAAATTCAAAAATGGTCATTTTGAACATCTCAATACTTGTATTTCTGAGTATGGAACAAAAGAAATGGGTCATGTCAAAATGAAACTGGCCGATTTTGTCAATGTTTACCACCCGGTTTTGTCATAGATTTCAAAATGCATAACCCGGTTTGGTCAAATAAAAAATCGCATTACATTATAATTGATAATTTAACTTCAGCGTTAAAAAGGAGTTTTGTGGGTCGTATGAAAACAAGTTCTTTCTCAGGAAACGGGTTATTATTTATATGAGTCTCTGATTCAAATAAATAATAAGCAAACACTTGAATTCCTACTCTTATAGAACACAAATAATTTTAATGTTACTATCATTTAAAAATTTTTAACAGCAGAATAGATCGTTGTAGATAGAAATAAAGGTTATAACGCAAGTTGAGGTTAAAGCTCTCAAAGATGCGTTTTCTATATGCATTATGGAAAAGATGTTTCAACTGGAAATTAGAGTTTATTGTCTCAAAAATGGAAACACACAATTGATATGTGATTTTCTCGCACAATAAGATGGGCACCTTTATAAGTAATCTAATCATTCTATGTATGTAATGTTTTCTATTATCGTTAAAAATAACTCTTCTTAAGGATAAACGTTGATAATAAGACAAATGTATATGAATGCATAATCGACATAGAAAATGAATGTTTATAGGAAGAAAAGGATAACAACTACCATGCATTAAAATAAAGTTTATTTATCACTAATTGTAACAATACTACTATGTATAAATTAGTATAATAGTCTCAGGTCATCGACAAAATTCAATAGTAATTATTTTGTTAACCCATGGAAGTAATATTTTAATATTATTTCCATGGTTAACCTTACTATAAAAAACGGGTCTGTACTGTCGCCATTGTGTTATGACGATCGTACAGTGACGTGAGTCAATATATTTTGACAATATATACGGACAGACGGGTTCAGTTGATTTTAAAGTAGACGTAATTCGAACAGCTTTTACATTCCGCCGAGCGTAGCGAGTCGTATAATATTTTCACTATTTTTTTGCTTTAATACATGAATCAATATAGTTTTGGCAATAAAAGGTGGGGTCAGGGGCGTGCAACCTATACGTCTTCTAGATTCGCCACTTATATTATAAAGTGTATACCGAATTAAAATATTGTAAGAAATAAGAAAACAGGGACGGACACCCACGAAATCGGAGTATGTGAGTTTGATTATGTTTATTATAAACATTCTCATTGATATTTTTAAACAAGCGAGACCAAGTGATTCGAATTCATAACGTTTTGAACTATTTGTATAAAGCTGCATATGACTTCAACATATACAAGTATGGAACACAGATGTAACGATTTTTTTTCTATTTGCCATATGTCCATTGCCTCTGCCCTTGACCTCATTTCTATATTATTTTTCCTTTGGCCACATGACGATTCACTTATGAACTTATTTCTTTGATTTATTGATAAATGTTAAGGGTTTGTGTTGTTGGCTTTAATAATTCACTGTTTTTAGCTCACTTGACCCAACAGGAAAAGTCATTTTTTTTTTTGGCACCGGTCGACCGTCGTTAATTATCTTTTAATACAATTTTATACATTTTTCACATCTAAAATTACTAGGCTGCATTTAACAAACCTTATCTAAAACCATATGTCTTTTTTTAATTAAAATTAAAGTATCTAGTTTTAATAAGTTTACTGTGACCTCCCTTGTCAACCAAGATGGCCGTCATGGCTAAAAAATAAACATGCAAGTGCATTATATCAATTATTTCAAAAACAGCTGTAGACATAGAAAATTCGAGAGGGCCAGATGACTATCTTCAAAATGTTGTGCTTTACCATTTGTTCATTTACTTCAAAATTCGCATATTACTTCTTAACGGAGTTATTGCATTGCCCTTAAATGACGAATTTTAAGTTCTTTTTATCAATGTCTATCTATTATTTTCAAACATACAAAAGTAATATCGCAAAAATGATATAGGAAGACACGATATACAAATAAGTCGACTTGGCCGATATCCTTATAAAACTTATTGACCTTTAATTAAGAGTTTTTGTTCATTTCTTTGCGTTTTTACACGCCCGTCACAATAATGACAGGACGTATTTTTGTATAAATCCGTCCGTCCGTCTGTCCTTCCTTCCACCCGTCCGTTCCTCCATCTATCAGTCATTCTGTCTGTCCATCCGTCTATCTATCCGTCTATCCTTCTGTTCAGCGTAAATATGTCGCACCGTAACTTGAGAACAGTTTATCTAATTTTCTTGAAACGTAACAAAGTTATTTCTTATAATGGTCAAACGATCTATCTCAAAACCTATATAAAAATATCATAATGTTATCAATTAATTAGATATCAGTATTTGCTATTGAGTATTTATATTCCATTTAAAATTAGTTTGAAGATATGTGAAATAAGGGATACACCTTTCATTAGAAAAATGTGTATTACTATAATTACCTATGTCCAAAAGTGCCCGTTTAAAATAAATTTAAACACGTCAAGTTTACTTTACAATAAATATATATTCAAATGCTTTCGAAAGACAATGTTCGGATCTGTGTTAACATTGCTTCTCATTAATCGTTGTTAAAAAACGGGTGATATATACACATGGAAAAAAGTATTGCAACACCGAATTGAAATTCATATTAAAAAACACTTTTTATTTTTTTGTGATATAATTTGTTGAAATAGAACTAGTAAAACATTACTTAAATATCACCTGAGTTTAAACAAAAAATATCGACTGGATAAGTTCTTATCTGCACATGCAGCTACTGTACTCGTAAACAATAAAACATATGTTTTTATTCTCATTGTTTTCAACACTTTAAACACCAAGTTTATAAAGTTATGTGATTGACACCTTGTAATTGGTCATCCTCAACTCATAACTGCAGCAAGATGGCAGATATCAGCATGAGAGAAGCAGGTATGTCGCTGTGACAATTACATGTATTGATGGTCATCACTATTCCACTATAAGTCGTTTTAAGAATAAAATAAGTAACAAACGATGTTAAAGAACTTCCGAGATCAAGAAGACCCCGTATATCATCTGCTAGGGAAAATCAAGCATAATGAAGTATAAAAAAAGGAGATGTGGTATGATTGCAAATGAGACAACTATCCACAAAAGACCAAAATGACACAGACATTAACAACTATAGGTCACCGTACGGATTTCAACAATGAGCAAAGCCCATACCGCATAGTCAGCTATAAAAGGCCCCGATAAGACAATGTAAAACAATTCAAATGAGAAAACTAGCGGCCTTATTTATGTAAAACAAATGAACGAAAAACAAATATATAACAGATAAACAAACGACAACCACTGAATTACAGGATCCTGACTTGGGACAGGCACATACCTAAATAATGTGGCAGGGTTAAACATGTTAGCGGGACCCCCCCCCCCCAACCTGGGACAGTGGTATAACAGTACAACATAAGAACGAACTATAAAAATCAGTTGAAAAAGGCTTAACTCATCAGATGGACAAAAATACAAGTGGATGTGGCCCGGTACTTATACATCACGATACAAAAAGACACAATGAACAGATCTGAGAGTACTCGCAGATATCTGACAGCTAGTTCAAAGCCACTAACAACTTATAAAAATATCATGCAACTAAGAATAAACTAGCAATCCGTACACATCCAACATCCAATGGATTCAGTGTAAAGACGTCATAAGCAGCCAGAGAAAAACATGACCTTGTGCAATGCCAAGTTACAGGTATCGACAGATTAAAGATCCATGAATATGTATATGCATATAACATACTAGTAAGATTTATTTACTGATAACAAAATCAATATTTATACCAAAAAAAAACAATATTCAATGATCTTATTACAGTGTTGAATAGGTAACCTTTTAGAATAAGTTTATTTAAAGGAGCGACAAGTTAACATGTATCATTTCTAAATTTCCGGGCACGGTTAACAACATTTCCGTAAAAATGAGGATGTGCTATCCCGTTTGAAATAAGGTACAACCAAACTTTAAAACCAAATCCTTACATCTATGGAAAAATTTAGTAAAGGTTTTAAGTAATTTATGGTTACGATATCCTGGTTTAATAATTTACCAGTAATACATAGGTTGTGTTCGTTAAAATCAAAAAACGTCACAACAGACACGGGCATAGCTAACAAGTTGTGAAATATAAACACCGTAAGACGGTGCCAAAGGAACATCATCATCTACATGATCTAAAAATGGAAAAATACCAATAGGGAACGAAAAATTGTTTTTGTCGTAAATTTTAGTGTGGAGTTTCCCGTTTAAAAACCCGAAATATCTAAATCCAGGAAAGGACAGTTATTACCGAATAAAGGTTGGTTAGAAGGAAACCCATTACAAACAATACAATCCTAAAACGAGGTTGATGATTTTACATGAGCCTTTAAACAAGAACTGTTCGAGATCGGCTCATCGCTATTGGTTGTCGTGCGATAAGACCTTTTTGGGACCTTTGCCTACGAACAGACACACAGTTGCCAGTATCCAATATAGTACAGATCTCGCCAAAGTTGGAAATTAGCATCGTGGATGAAGATGCATTGTTCCAATGGAATTCGGTTTATCTTCCTTGACCCAATCGTAGCCCGAATTTGAACCATATCGAGCATATATGGGACATTTTAGGACGTTAAGTACACGAAAGGACACCCCAGTTCAAACACGTCATGAAATTAATATTACGATTAGTCGGGAATGATTGCTGCTACCTTAGCAACAAATAAGTCAACTTATGGTAGGAATCAGAGGACGTTAAGATGCAGTTATCCATTTGAAAGGAGGCTGCGCATAAAATTCTAGTTCTTTGGCGTATAACTAGCAACCATGATGTGAGCAATCATCTAAAGATTAATTTTGAAATGTCTGACATTGTTAAATTCGACTACAGTAAAAGTTGTAAAATGCATTTTTTTGTACAAAAAACACTTCATTTTATCAAAAAAAATTTTGTTAGATAAAACCTTTTTTTTTCATACATTTTTGTTCGTTTTAATGACCATGTTATCATCAACTACCTTTCAATATTATTTTACAAATATTTTATCATATTCAATCCAAAATAAGAGGCTGATTTTTCATGTTTTAAAAAATCAAGGTGTTGCAACACTTTTTTCCATGTGTATATATAGACGAAACCGGGTGATTGTGTAGTAAACAACATTGACAAAACCGGTGTATTTTAATTTAACATGACCCATTTTTTTCGTTCCATACACAGAAATACAAGCATTGAGATGCTCATAATGACTAGATTTGCAGTCTCTGTGTCAGTATCCATCTTCCCGTACCTTTCTTTCCGAACAATGTGAACAATTTAACTAGAAATTAAACAATTTCGAGGCAAGGTTCACTCAATTCGTCATTTTGATCCGCATTTTTACTTATTTCTCCGTTAATATAGAACGGTTGTAGAAAATATTACATCTCCCAATAGAAAATAGTTGTTTATTTATATATATTCTTCTATATCATAAAAAAAATAAGAAAATAAGGAGAAACCTATCTTTCTTCTGTCTATTGATGTTCCGTCATTGTGCCGAATGTTAGATATCATCGAGTCCGAACAAATTTTGTCGGTGTGATATAGACACAGTGAGGATTACTACTCACAAAATTACCATTTTGGTTTGTGACCTTGATAGATTTTAGCTTAATCAAATTATGACTATTCAACAGCATATTACTTATCACAACTTCGTCCTCTTTATTGTAGTTTTCCACATACATGTTTAAAATAAGTATTAGCCATCAATCATATATGCACATGACAAACAATCTTTCGATTTGAGATCCGTGACCTATGAACTTGAAATTAAGGTCTAAGTCGAAAGTCAATTTGAAGTTCTACTAATTGACCTTTTTAAAAAATTAATACTGCATACTGCATCATTACAAAAACATTTGGCCTTTTACATTAGGTTGGAAGGTATATGATTAAAAAAAATCAGTTTGAAGAAATGTATCATATGACAAAGAAGCGACATCTTCTTACACCATGTACACCGTTTACACGGTTGTTTTAACATTCAAATTCCTGGCATTATATAATTATCTTTAATATACCTTATCAATTTCCAATAACTAAACCGCTATAACATGTAAGGAGAAAACATTCAAGTTTGCATTTGTTACAATAAGTTTGAAATGTAGTTTTTCTTTTTATATATATATGGATAACTGTTAACATAAAAATAGATAGGTTTAACTCCCTTTTAATGAAATGACCTTTTGTGTCTATCCATTGACAAGGAGAGGGTAAGAATCCTGCAAGCAAATTTAACCCCGCCACATTTTGTATGAATTTGCCTGTCCTTAGTCAGGAGCTTGTTATTTATTGATTTAAGGAATGACTGTAATATTTTTTCTGTCTATGAAGAAATAACATAAAAAATTTGGTGCACACAGAATAACGCGCGTAGCGGGTTATTTATCAGTGTGCACCACATTTTTTATGTTATTTCCAATAGACAGAAAAAATATTACAGTCATTTTTTATAATTTAATTCAAAATTCCATTTTAAACCGTAGAAAACCATGAAAAAACGTTGATGACGTTACGGTCACATGACTAAATTATGTCTATGGGCTCATAACAAAATAACGTCAGCCAATCAGAAGATGCGTTTCCCTCGGTTTTAGTTTGTTATCCCGATTTTGTTTTTTGTCCATGGATTTATGAGTTTTGAACAGCGGTATACTACTGTTGCCTTTAGTTACATCCAAAATTAAATTATTGTCATTTGTTGATGTGTTACATATTTTTTTGTACATAAATTAGGAGGTTAGATTTCTCGTTTGAATTGTTTTACATTTGCCATTTCGGGGTCTTTTATAGCTGACTATGTGATACTGGCTTTGTCCATTGTTGAATGACGTACGGTGACATTTAGTTGTTAATTTCTGTGTCATTTAGTCTCCTGTGAAGAATTGTCTCATTGGAATCACACCACATTTTCTTTTTATATGTATTCGATATTGGATATTGAAATGTACTATTAAATGAAGCGGCTTGTCTTTTATATCTAATAAAAAGAGAAAGAAAGAGAGAACATTTTCAAAGGAGTATACAAACCGATCATTAGATTTACAACCGACAATCTATATGCATTAGAATATGACGTTTATTTTTGTTTTGTGCTTTATGTCAAGTGATTCTGCGGCTGTCTTTGAAATTATAGTCCTCCATTCCCTTGTTGTATTCATTGAATGAGGTTATGGTATCGACTCCATTTATTCGTTTTCGTGCGATCAGTGCGAAGTCTAGACTATGGCATTTATGGTTTTAGAACAATCAGTAGGGTATTTATGAAATAAAGAGAGGTACCAAAATGGACTCTCAACAGCATACAACAGGAGGGTTTACTTATTATGCTCCGTAATGTGATGCTGGAGGTACTACTTCTATGAAATACGTTGACAAGTAAAAAGAAGGGTACAGTATCAAACAGTAGCAGATTAATAATCGACTCGAAACCAAATTTGGAAACCATAGATCATGTACTATTTCTAATCCTAAAACATGAAAATGTGAAAGTTTGAAATTGAACCATTTTTATTGGCAAAGGAAAACGTCATACCAACAGTGTTTTTTTTTCTTCACTTTTAGTCTTTCGAAAAAATGTGCAAAATTTTCTTTATTTCAAAGTTATGCATCCTAAACATGATAACAGATTTATCCTGTACAGTAAAAGTTCATAAAACTTTTCATTGTACGTCTGATAATAATCATCAGTGGAATAATCCAATAATATTTGTATCCTTTTTTCCTGTTTACAAGCTGTTGTCTCGTTGACAGATTCCCCATTTCCATTCACAATTTTATTAAGTAACGGTCAATTTTCCGAAAAACAAAGTGTAAAAACACACCAATCTAGGTATAAAATTTAATTTGGTTTGTCAAATTCGAGAAAAAAAGAGTACATGATTGCCAACATCATAAAGGTTATGATTTAAGCACTATTGCATATAACATTTTATGATGACATAGTTTTGTTAAACCTGCAAATGTTACTGAATGAAAGAAAACCCACATTAAGAAACATTAAAATTAAATAAGACAATGAAATGAAAATGTGACCCGTCAATCTGCAAGCTCTAATAATATGAAATAATATATCTAATGTAGCTTATAAAAGTTGATTTTCAGCTGATAAAAGTGAAATGAAGGTTTAGACGGTAACCATAGGAACACTTCTGTTTTCTATTCTTCAAGTTTTGATATTATTGTAAGTGAATACAATCAACAAATATCCGATTTCATCATTTAATTTTTAAATGAGTGGTGAGGGGTTACAGAGTTATTTCTATATGTCTGATGATTATTTTTTTATGAATTGTAAGCTAAAAAAGTATATGATATTTTATTACACGTATATATTTACTATTAAACTATGTCTTATCTTAGCACTAATTGTACTTTGCGCATCTTAGCACTGATGGTAATTTGCACTCGATTCATCAAAATGTCATTCATCTAAGATGATATCCGGAGTTTCATCTTCATCCTGTTCGGCAAGAAGATCTAGTAGACCTTCATATTTGTCATCGTTGTCCAGATCATGCGCAGTTACACTCATTTCTGTTTTTCCGAAAGTGAACGCTACTTTGACATTTTGCAATGTTTCTGATGGTTTCACAACCTTTATAACCGATCGTACGAGAAAGACGCAGCCATTATCATCAACATATGTAATATTGCTTTCTTTCGTCGAGTATATATTGATCCTGATGTATTCTTGATATGGCTTTTTCGTACTGAATTCCATTACGATATCTGTGTCGCGTTTGACAATGATATTGAAAAGGTTCTTGCTATATTCCTTTCCTTCGAGAAGGAAAACATACTCTCTATCATGTCCATGCTTTTTGTTGTACGGCTTGCATGCTTGAATTCCAATCGTAAATGGAAGTACACGAAGTGATATAAATGATGGGTTGTGCCCAAACATCACAGCACCTTTTAATACAGCTAAACCACATTCTTCTGGTATTATAACGCGTTTCTTTGAAAATTCCGATTTTACGCTATCTCGAACTAAAGCGCATTCTGCAAACCCTGCTACCAGTACTATCGTTTTCACATCATTAACTCTCTTTTGTTAAAACGTATTTGATATAATACTGTTTAGATTTGTTAATGTTTTCGCAAACAGACCGCGTAGAAATTCAATTTCAATCTTGAAATTACCATTCTTAACCGAAAAGCTTGCTTTCAGTTCTGACGAATCCACTTGTTCCTCAAGTGTTTTGTTATATTTCAATTTGCAAAACTTTGACAACGTAACATACGGTATATTAACCTTCAAAGATCCTGTTTGTTTTGTTTTGATGGTTCTTTTGATTGATTCAAAGCTCCTTAGTAATTCCAAAAAGGACTCCGTGTCATTTGTTTGGAATTCGGTAGCTATTTCTTCACCAAACACTTTTTTCATTACATTCAAAAAATCTGTGTCAACCGATGTGCCTCCACAGTCACCACCTGAAACTCGGCATAACTCCTTAAGTGTTTGACTCTCCATTTTTTGATGAACTGTTATGTCAACTGTTCCACCTTAAATAAAAAAAAATATTCAAGACACAAAATGACTTATATGACCTCTAAGTATTTCTTTAAACAATTTTGTATTAAGAAAAACTTTCTTTATATTTTGGGGTGCATTTCTTTCTAACTAAAATTTTGTAAATTTTGTGTGGCGTTTGCTGTTTTTTTCTAAACCCTAAAAAAGTAAAAACAACTACATCGTTTAATAAGTCTGTACTGACCCTGTTTAAACTTTTAATAATGCATGCACATCTTGTTGGTTTTTCTAAATCTCGGAATTTTTATTTTAAAGTTAAAATTTTGACTTTTGAAATCTTGCAATTATGAATTTTCTAAGTATTTTTAAAACTTTGTTGTTAGTATTCAAACAGTTATTACAATTTTAGAAGGAGTAGACATGGACGCAAATTATTAAAGCGTCATTCACACATTTGGCCAATTTATATTAAGTAAATTGGTTTTAATCTTAAATTAAAAAATGGATTAGCATTAGATATTGAAGAGTTTCATTCGGGAGATGCTCAGTTTTCTAGTTTTGGAATTTTGAAATGTTGGTCCTTTTTTCTATAACATTGATTAAACTCTACAAGTTTGCATTCTTATGACACAACTATTAACCCTTGTCTTTATATATTAGACTGTTGAATAAAAGTATGGCGTAACATAGGTGTGTCGGAATAACGGGGTTGTCTTGATACAAGTATCTGAAGTCCAGACTAGAAATAAATATTTGTACGGGAAACATATTCCATTTATTCTTCCGCAAAAACAAGATTTTATATCTAAAATAACCTCTTTAAAATTATTTAGTTTATAACAATATGCTTATCAAGTTTATGATGTATATGGTTCTCCGCTGGCTGATATAAATAACTTTGAATGAGATGATAGCACTACAAAAGTCAACAAGTCTGAAAAGACCAGTTTTTGTCTGAATTTGCATGAATTTTTACTCGACATTCTTAATTTGTCTGCATAATTTAAAAACATTCTTGACATAGTATTAGTTTGTCTAAAAAGGTTCTTGATTTTTCTTGACAAGTGTCTTGACAGTATTAACATTGTCTTAAAATTTCTCCACACTTCCTGTATCATCTGATAAGAGTCTGGATTAGTCTCGACCAATTCTTGACTGTCTTAAATTTGTCTCGATCTGTCTTGACATATTCTTGACATTCTTAATAATGTCTGAATATGTCTTGACATATTCTTGACATTCTAAATAATGTCTGAATATGTCTTGACACATTCTTGACAGTATTAAATATGTCTTGACACTATCTCAACAGTATAAATTTCGCCTGAAATTTGTACAGACTTATTCTGCACGGTTTATGACATTCTATTGCTGTTATATACTCCTTATTATTATGGCTAAACTAATTTAAAACTTTGAAGAATCAAGGATTAATTTGGTATAGCAAGATACCCTTTTTGTACACCTATTACTAAAATAGGTGTCTTGAAGGCGGTTTTAAAATGTGACCGTGTGTATCTTTTGGAACCCACTATTCATCTTTTGGGTTTGTGTGACTAAAAAGAAGAGGGAGGGGAGGGGGGGGGGGGGGCTTTCGTGTCGGTCAAAGAATTTGTTCTCAGCTTGATTCAGACCCTAATTTTTTTTAGAACAACCTAAAAACAAATTTGAGTGTTGAATTTTATAATTTTTTATCAAACAAAATTTGTGATAACTCCTTCCTGAAAAGAACAAAAAATGTTAAGATCTATATTATGTATATCTGTTTGAGATTCATTTCATAAGACCAATGAAATCATTGATAAAAAATTATAAAATTCAACACTCAAATTTGAATAAAAAATAGAAATCATTGATGTGACCCATTATGAATACATTTTTTTTATTATTCTGAAGTAGATAATAATTTTCTTTTAATCTTTGTAATGGTCAACTGATAAGTTGTATGGCTGCTTACAGGTAAATCAGTAATTTGTATTTGACAGTTGCGTGTATTCTGGATTGTGGAATACTTTAATTCTATGGGGAACATCCTGTCCATGTGTAATACTTAGTATATATTCTAACAGATGACATTACACAAATTTTTCTTTTGTTAAATGAACGATATGTATATCATCATAATTAGCTATTTATATAAACCACATTTGTGTACAATAATTATTTACCATATTAACATTGAATTTGATGAATGTAGAGAGAAATATGTTTACAGTATGATTGGTTTTAATTATTTATTAATTTATTAATTTATTAATTTGCTTTTGTAAAAATATTTAGATACCCAAATTTTCAATCATTTTACATGCCCAACTTTCATATTTGTTGTAAAAAGTGTAACTTAAAACAACAGTATATTATGTAAAGAGAAATAAAGATTAAAGTTTTATCATGAATATTGGTCATGATTTGTAAAACTCAGAACTGTCCAGTAAATTTAAGACACATTTCAAAATGTTCAGAACATGTCAAGCCATATTAAGAAAAAATAAGAATGTCGAGAATATGTCGAGAAATTTCAAGACAGTTTTCAAATGTCAAGAATTGTCAAGAAATTTTAAGACAATATTCAGAATGTCAAGAATATGTCGAGTAAATTTCATACAGAATTTATATAAATGAGAATTTGTCAAGAAAAATTAAGACACAAGTCATACTTTTGGAGGATGTCGAGTAAAAGTTCATGCAAATCAAGACAAAAACTGGTCTTTTCAGACTTTTTGACTTTTGTAGTGTAGCAAACGTATAAAAACTGAGGAATTTTGAGTTTCAAAAAGTTAAAATTTTGAATTTAAAAAAGGTTGAAATTTTGAGTTTAAAGTCGAAATTTCGACTTTTGATAAAATCAAAATTTCGAATTTTAAAGAAGACGAAATTTTGAGTTAAAAGTCGAAATTTCGACTTTTGGTAAAGTCAAAATTTCGAGTTTTAAAAAAGTCAAAATTTCGAATTTTCAAAAAGTCGACAATTCAAGATTTAAGAAAGTCAAAATGTCAAGTTCAAGACAAAATATCGAGATAAGAAAAGTTCAAATTTCGAGTTAAAGTCCAAATTTAAAGATAAGAAATGTCAAAATTTTGACTTTGAAAAAAAAGTTCACTGCCAATTTTATTTTTACTATGTCCCCAATACGCTTCCGTAGTAAACGGACGTTTTACAAACGTCGAAAAAATACCGTTTTTAGTCAGGTTAAAGTTAGAAACAAATTTGGCGTTTGTCTAACAAACGATGAACGACAAACTGTGGATGCATCTTTAGCAAGTGCAAAGTTTGTCAAAATGTATGTTAACTTTGCAAACGTATGTTAGAAACCAATGACCAATTAAAACATGTGTGCACTTAGTCGTTTTCATCGTTTGTGTTAGAAATAAATGCTGCCCTAGTACCTCCGTTATTATTTTACAAAAAAATTCATTGTTAACCCTCTAAAAATTAAAAAAAAAATACCATGCAATGTGCTTTATTTACTTTTACTAATACATATTTGAATCCTGCAATTACCCATCTATTGTACAAATAACAGGTACACAAATATGTGTTTGCTTTATTTGTACTTGTACAAATAAAGTCTGCTGTTTCCCTTACCAGTTCATTTTTTAAGTTTTAACTATGTCTATTTTCTTTTAAAATAATTAGACACAATGATTACATTTTAATAATAAATGTCCAAGAGTTGGGAGTAATTTCTGGATAAACACAATATATGTACATTGTCTGAAAATATCATTTTTTTTTACACGCTACGAAAATTACAATTTGTATAAAATGTTGGCCAAAATTCACTTATAATGTGTACAATGATTTATATTATAGATTTTGGTGAAAAAAAAGGCATTAAAAACAAACGATACATCGTAACTAAATGTCTACACTGTAAACCTTTTTAACAAAACAGACCGTTTACAAAACGATAAAGAGGCAAATTGATTTTCGAAGTTTCAGAAAGAAAAAAAAAACAAAGTTCACATGATTTTGTTTGTTTTTATTTTTTTTTTTTTTTTGCATAAAGTACTTATTCTCAAAAATATGTCTAAAGATTACTGTTCAGATATTTGTTATCGTTTTTTTTGGTGAATTTTAAAGGAAATATGCCGATTATGGGTACCGTATTAAAACAGCTGTATGGATTTAAAAGAATTTATTATATACTTAGAGTTGATATGATACTTTTGCATATGTGTAACGAGCTGAAATACACAAAACGTAAAATCACAAAAATACTGAACTTAGAGGAATTTAATTCAATTGGGAAAGTCCATAATCACATGGCAAAATCAAATAACAAAACGCATCAAAAACGAATGGACAAAAACTGTCATATTCCTGACTTGGTACAGGCATTTTCAAATGTAGAAAATGGTGGATTAAACCTGGTTCTATAGCGCTAACCCTCTCACTTTAATGACAGTCTCATCAATTTCCGATATTTTAACATTGATGCGTTAAATAAACAGACACAATAAATATAATAGTCAAAATATGGGTACATCAGTCATCATCGTTTAACAATTTTAAAAGGAACAATTTAACAGAACACAAAAACATCTACTATCTACGAACACATTTATTGATTTGAGTGTCTGACGTCAGAAAATTTTATACGTCACATAAATTTGTCGTTCAATGTGCATACAAACAATTTTAAAATTTTCATGGGAATGTTAGCATACAGGGTTAAAAAATCAAAAGTATGTAAGAATAAATTTAAGAAATAGACCGAGATTTAAACTAGTCCAAAAGTTATATATAGAATTTATAAGAATCCAAAAATAGTTAATTCCACTACGCGATTGAATGATTTTGACGTTTGTGGTTCAACGTATATTGTAATTCATAATATCATAATGACATATAATAGAACAATATCATACTGACGGGATCTTTTAAAGTACAGAGTCACGTTATAAGAACAAAAGAAATACAAAAAGTCGCAAATACAAAACAAACCACAAAAAAATGAAAGCCAATACAAACACATTGACGAGATGTATAAGTACCGAGCCACGTGAAACGGATATCACATGAAACCATTCAACAGTAAAAGTAATATTAATAATAGAACAAAGACAAATGAAAGAACTATAAAACACGTTGTTAAGATGATAAACAACATCAGTACGAAGAATCTATACATCAAGACCATCGTGTATTATTTGAGAAGTTGATACGGAATATTTATCAACAAGGTCTTGGTACCTTCCGATGAACTTTTTTAGAAAAAGAACGAGACGTTCTTTGACATACCCCTGTTTCATCAACTTTCTACTCAGACACTGATGACGTATTACAAAGTCTGAGTAGGAGCTGCAAGCTCTTGAATATCGAATAAGTTGGGAAATATATATCCCATATGCAGGTGCAGTTGGTATATTGCTACTAAGGTGGGGGAAATTTATGATTTCAAAATTAAAATCGTCTCCTTTGTCATAGATTCTGGTACTGAGATGACTGTGTAAGTCAAATTCGAGATATAAGTCTAAAAATGAGGCGGAGGAAGCCGTGTCTGTTGTTTCTTTAATCTCTAGTTCTGGGGGATATATTAATGGAACCCAATCAGAAAAGTTCGGATTGTTTATGGAAAGAACATCATCAATATATCTGAAAGTGAAATTAAATAACCCATAATTTCTGAAAGTGAAATTAAACAAGCCATAATTTCCCACCCTGGCTGATAACCCATATCAGGGGCATCTCGTGCACAAAACCCATAATAGTGGCTCTCGTGCAAGTTACTTACGGCATCGGTTGTTTACTTTTCCATTGTGACGTCAGATAGTTTTTATGACGACGTCAAAATATAAGCAAACTTTTGTGGAGATAGTTTAGTACTTGCTAACAAATGCCGTTGACAATGAATAATTTTATAGTACAACAAACATGGAGTAATAATGATCATACAACTCTTTCAATTTTTCAATATTTCAAAATGCCTCTATAGGAAATAGTAACATAACATAAATGTGGAGGAAGTGATGTTATTGTTGGGCAATTATAGTGTATTTTGGGGATTCATAATTTCACTTTTTTTATAAAGTTTCACTGTTTTAGTTATTTTATTTGTTTTGCCATACATAAAACAATTGTCGGAAGGATATGATAAAGAGATTAATACATGGCCTTTTCTATATTGGCCCGGGTAATCATCCCTCGGCCCATATCAGCACCTCGACTACGTCTCGGGATGATATCCGGGCCGATATGGAAAATGCCATGTATTAATCACTATATATTTGTCTAAAAGTCAAACGATAGCAGTGAAATACACATCTTTGTCACAGCAACGGTTCATGAGTAACAAACCTTGCTCCGCGAAGCAGTTATAAATGCATTTAAAACAGGTTGCCAAGGGTTTCTTCCATGTTAACTCAATAGATATAGCATTTCTAGATATTGTTATATTTAATACCTCCAAGATCCACAACCATGTATTTACAACCTGATGCTTTCAATCCAATGTCACCATTAATTTGTTCTGATCTTAAACTCTGACAGAAAACCGATGCACAATCTGGTTCAAGAGCAATTGACAAGTTCTCATCAAGAATTCCACCCTTCAACAAATATAAAGATACTTGTACTTTCTATGCATAAACAAATATATATAATTCAATTTAGTAAAATAAAAATAAACATCCAATGTCATAGTATCAAATGGGTTAGTTTCTTTTCAGCCTGGTAAGCCACACAAGCTCATACAGAACTTGAAACGTTAAGGTATAGTGCGAGACACACTCGTTGAGCTGGCAACACCACATGTCTAAAAAGAGATATAAAACGTTCCCATCGTTAAAAAAAATTAAAAACAAGATTTGACTGTGTTGTCACTTCTATTATTGGATAAAGCCTACTAGTATATAGATAACTGTCACCATCAATGCCGTTATTTCTAATGGCCTCCACTACTGATCGATTTTATTTGGTCCCTGTTAAAAAAAGGGAGATACATCATAAATACATTGGTCCTAAATATTATTCTTAAACCAATCAACCGCAATTTCAAAAATGTTGTCGAAATATTATGCTTGACCTCGGCCTTTTTCTAGTCAAGTTCTCTCTCTGAAAAACAATGTGTGCAACTATGAAAGGTTTTATGTCATTTGTTATCATAAGTCAGTACAGTGAAGCGTTCCACTCTGGTATGACTTAAGTAGCATTGCTTTTTTCCTATATTAAATTGTTTTTGGAATCAATGTTGTTGATGCTGATACAAGAAAATTATTTCAATTTTTTCAGTCAACCGTGAACGCGTCAATACCTGATGTTCCTGCACACCTATATTTTAAATCGGTGTGTTTAGACTTGGTGTTGTAGTCGTGTGTAAACCTCTCGGCGTTGTGATTACCCTTTAGAGAACTTGATATGTAAATATTTCGTCCTGGACCTCCAAGTCATCTCAATCGAACTGTCTACTTAACATGTCGGCGTATGTGATTTGTTCAGGTGAAATTCAAACAGAACTTAAATTAATCGTTTTATTCTTAAAACATACATTTTATACATTTAATGTATATGCATCACTTTAATATGTTGTGGTGACTCTTTGTGGCTTCCGAATCTGAACATGTGCATTACGTTTTAATTATTTGTATATGGGCGTTTTTCAATAAAAACGTATTTTCTTGTCCCAGCCACTTTAAAAAAATGTGTTTGATCTTTGCAAGTAATTTTTTGTGCAGTCAGTACATTGAATTAGATTTAACATTTTTTAGCAAAGAAACAGTTTATTTTAAGAGGGATTGATAAGATATTGACTCCTGAATGGTCCAAAACAACCAAATTGGCATTCTGTTAGTTCTGTTAGTTCTGCTGTACTTAATAGTATTTAAGATTTCCGACCTGCTCTATACAATATAGATTCATATACATATGTTGTCCTTAATCGTGCCTGATCACCTATATAATTAGGCCTACAGTAATCTGAATAGCCTTAAATATGTTTCTTTTTCACATAGATTAGACCGTTGGTTTTCCCATTTGAATGAATTTATACTAGTAATTGTGGGGCCCTGTATATGTTGCTGTTCGGTGTCAGCTAAGGCTCCGTGTTGAAGGCCGTACCTTGACATATCTATACTTTTAAACGAGAAAACTTTAATTTGTGTGTCGCTTCTCTTCCTCACCGAATATATTAATCATCATGCCTCTGTGCCCTATATGTACCATGCATAATCGCATTTGGCATCTATTTTTATGATTATTCAGTCGTGTTATATTTAGAGAAAAGAAGAAAAAGGCGTCCGGATATTGTTTCCGTCATAATTTATAATCGTACCAAAGACTTAAAAGAAATTAAATATAATTCATTAACTTAGTGTTTTAAATTGCTTTTTTCTTCGCACAGATTAACATTACACGAAAAATATTTGGCACAAATATGAACTATGTCTTACTGATGTATTAGAGTTAAAATCCCGTGAATCCCGATTGTTCGCATCAAAATCAAGCGGTTTAAAGGGGTATCATTATTCTGACCCTTTTCTGTAGCAGAAGAATTAAAAACATTTGGTGTGCTCCTTTAGCTTAGCTTACCTACCATTAATGTTTTACAATCTATAGTAAGTTGTATAAAAAAGTACAATGCTGTACACAGCTATTAAAGTTCCATTTTCAATAGGATAAATTATCATCAAGAGAGGCGAAAGATACCAAAGGTACATTCAAACGAGAATAAGCTGACAACATCATGGCTAAAAAAGTCCAACAGACAAACAAAAGTACACAAAACACAACACAGAAAACTAAAGACAAAGTTATTAAATAATTGCTTATAAACGATTTCCAACTTTCAGTTGGTGAATATCATCTCGAAAATTCGAATTTCGTGCCAGTTCTCTTTTGGTTTTGAGCGCAATGTGTAAATTACTGATTTACTCTAAATTTTATACAGTCGTTTATCCAATTTTTTGTTACAGTCCACCACAAAAACCAAATAATGTTTCGAATGATTTTATGAACTCCTTGCTAGAAACATCGTGTATTTGATTAAAGTCGGAAAAAGACCAGATGTGGTTATAAAAATAATAGGGTAATTATCGAAATGCACGCATACATGTACTCACCCACAAGTATTGAACAAATCAGTTGGATTTATGTGTGGTAATCATTTCTATTAAATTTACTTTCAAATTTTAGTAAATCTTTGTGTTTTCTGCCAATGTGTTCTACTGAATATTATAGCTATTATTGGCCTTTCATCTAATTTGAAAATCTTAGATATAAAAAGTATTCCATAGCATTTCAATTTCGACCCTTGTTTTATTTCTCGATTCATATCGGACTTCGGGGAAGATCACTGTATCCAATGTCATTTACCGTGTCAATAGGAGAAAAGGGCTTTTCAAAATGTACTTTACCTTTCAGTACGGGGTGAAATACATCGATTCTATTGTATACACTATATAGATGGTATATCTTGGAAATAAAACTGACCTGTTAGGAAAAGGACAGCATATAAGTGAACTACAAACATGCTTTTTTCCAGACATATATTGTTTGGCATGCCACAAAACCAGGTTCAACCCACCATTTTTTCCTTTAAAAATGTCCTGTACCAAGTCAGGAATATGGCCATTTTTTATTATAGTTTGTTTCTGTGTGTGTTACATTGTAACGTTGTGTTTCCAATGTTTCATTTGTTTTCTCTTGTTTTTGAGTGTGAATTCACATTACTATGAGACGTGTCACGGGACTTATCTATCCAAAATTCATGTATTTGGTTTTGATGTTATATTAGTTATTCTCATAGGATTTGTCTAATGCTTAGTCCGTTTCTGTGTGTGTGTGTGTGTGTTACATTTTAATGTTGTCTCGTTGTTCTCCTCTTATATTTAATGCGTTTCTCTCAGTTTTAGTTTGTTACCCCGATTTTGTTTTTTGTCGATGGATTTATGAGTTTTGAACAGCGGTATACTACTGTTGCCTTTATATACTCACAGCTAAATAAGTATGATTCGTTGAAACTATCCCATGATACATTGGACACAGCATCGTTTTTTCTGAGGAATGTCTAATCTACGGCATCCATTATAAACCGTTTTAAAGCTTTTTACATATCGGAATCATATCAAATTTCGTGCTTTGTGCTTATTTTACATTACTTAAATCATAATACATTTGTATATGTCTTTTTTAACAGTGATCTGGGCACGTAAGTTATATACACTTCATATTTTATTTTATTTTTTTCATGTAAAAGAGGGGCGAAAAATACCACAGAGACATTTAAATTAAATTGATACCTTAAAATAATGCAGTGATAATATTTACATGTTTTTCCTATAAATTATGGTTACCTCGTCTTTAGGTAAAACATATGCATGTAAATTGTGCATCCGTTCAGCTGTGCATGTATAAATTCGCAGCCGTTTCATGATTGGGCTCGAAGAACACAAAAAGATATAAGACACAAAAGTACCGATCATAGAGTACTTACTGTTAATGAAAGCTATTTTAATGTGTCCGTCGGCTTTTTCTGCTTTTTTGATAGGTTGGTTGTCTCTGACAAATTCCCCATTTCCATTCTCAAATCTTGATAAATAGTAAATAAACCCTCATTCCCAAAAAAATATTTTATGAATCAGTACATCTGCAGCGCAATTAGTGAAATGTTTTACACTCGAAAGGTAGTAGTCATGACAAAGAATGAAACAAAACCTTATGTATTTCTATTTACTATATTTAAAATATTAGACTAAATATAAGAGTAGAACTTTTTCAAATGGGAGTTCGTGTACCCGAAAAACCTTTAATGGAAAAAAAATTGTTAAACAGCGGAATTTTCTAACTTTTAGATCATAATTGAATTCGAAAAACATTTTTTGGCTCATTCATTTATTTAATAAAGTCAAGCAGTATTATTTTTTTAAATGATGTAGTCAGAGTTTTCCATAAAACGATTCCAAAATCTAAATGGCAAAAAGTTCTGCCTGAGTTTTGGTCATGCAAATGCTTCACATTTTAATTTGTGGAATCTTGATTTGAAATATACAAATACGCAAGACATTATGAACGTTCATAGAGGCCCTTGACAAGGACTTTTTGTATTGGCTTATTAATTGTGACACGCGTAAGGCATATGACAGTGTGTATATATTGATATATTAAGGTTTGTGAAAGAAAATACAAATTGTATGTTCAATATTTCAACATTTGAAATAAAAAAAAAATGGGAATTATATTAAAAAGAAATTTAAAAAAAAACCTTGGACCAAAACATTAATTTTTATAACCATGACGTTAGTACCTGTTGAAGTAATTTGTCATAATATAAATGAATGAATGAACTATTTAAAACAGATAACCCATTATTTGAGAGATGCTTGCAGCATATCGAAAAATTATAAACGCTTAATTTTAAAATTTTTGTGTTTTCGTCATCTGTCTGAAAAGTTAGGTTTGATCATGTATCTTTGTACTTATTGATTTGGTGCACATCGGAGTTAAAACGTGTCATCCAGATTTATTGTACCACTCAGTTTCGCGGGATTAGTTTTTCACATGTTTTAAGCCCCCATTCAAAGGAGACATCACAATCATCTACCATTGAAGCTTTCGTTTTCTATTTTTTTCCTTCACAATATGCTCGTCCCGCTTTTATCTTATATACACAAACCATTTTAATGTCCAAACTGTGTATATACAAACTTTCAGTATTTCGCGCTGACTCTATTTTGATACTTCACGTACATGTAAAACACAAAATCGGATGTCGATACAGATTGATTCCGACACCTTTGTGAAATAGTCATAAACTTATTTGGTAAGTCATCCTACGACCAGTCGTGAATTGTACAATATACGAATCTTTTTGAAACGATAGTAAATTATATGTTATGTAATGAAGTGAGGAAATGTGAACCTACATAAGGATCAACGATTTATTTTGCGTTTTAGATTTATCCTATATGCTGATATGTCTGTTTTTTGTGTTTTATTTTTATTTTCAAATAAAGCTTTAACAATTCATACTGGAATGCCTATCTGAATAAGTGCTGCTTGTTTTTGGTGTTATTTTTTTTTCTATTCATACAGTGGCTATACATTTAAATTGATTTCACCGACAAGCTATAACATCTATTAATCCAAGGAACGGGTTTTCCATATTTAATGACCAGTTTTTCTTTAATTAACACTTCTTGAAAATTTTGATAAGTCCATCTTATGTATTTAACGTTGTTTATTATAAGTGCATTGCTTTGTATTATATGATTCTATTTCAGCCTTAGGGTGTAACAGACCACCACTGCGTCCTATAAAAGATTGGTTTCATTACAAACCCTGCGTCGATTCAAAACCAATCATTGACGATGGATTCATGTGTAATATCCTACCGTAGTCTAAAATCGGTCATCTTGTCAGTTCGTTAGGTATTTGTGTTTGAACTTAACACACGGGGAAACTATGCATTGACGTCACTACGCTACTTCCGGCGTAGAAAAACAGTTTTTTCTGCACTTTTGAATAAAAAAATCATTTCTATAGGTAAGTTTTCATTGTTATTCTCAATTATTGCTAAAAAATGCCAATTTTCTGATGCCTGTTTCAATCCTGACTTCCGAACGTCTAAAAACATTCTAGAACTTCACAAAATCCCACTTCCGGCCTCCATTGCTTTGTGTACATTCCATTCAGCGTCATCAGTCTTGTGGCAGGCAATACAGGTCAAGCAAATCATATTTTTAGGAATTTTAAAATGACATGCTTCTTACGTCTTTCGCGATTTTCCCGCGAAAAAAAACCCAACCAAAATGAAAGGAAAACTATATGAAAAAACGATGTCCATGCCATAATTTTGTACAGGAATATAGCATTGTATAGAGAAGGTTAATAAAAAACAATTTACATTTATTTTTCATAGATTTTTTTTTTTATTATTATTCATTATAAAAAGATCTATATACTGACCATCATGACTGTAGGTAAATATTCATACAAAATTCCATTGATGTCGAAAGGGATGGCAAAAAATGAGGTTTCCTGTTGAATAGCAAACTATTTTAAAGCAATATCCCAGAAAGAAATAACGTAATTGCCGTAGACTGAAAAATCCCCTAATTGACAGTAGAGTAACTTCATTGGGTAGAACGAATTGACATCACGTGATTTTGACGCCATTGAAATTTGATTGTAAACAAACAAGGTCAGAAGGTTCAGTATCATCTACAACATCGTACATTGAGTTACTAAGAAACAATTATGAGTTACCAAGCTTGACAATGCATGGTAATCAAAAATGAAAGCTAAGTCTACATAAAAATTAAAAAAAATAGCCTTAGGATAACGACTTATCAACACACCTGGATAGCTGTATCAGATATTAAGACAGAATCTAAAAAATGAACTGCAATTTAGCAATAAGTGTGAAACAACATCCTTGTACAATAGTATAGTTACCTAAGAAATATATATATTTAAAAACTACAAAATGTTTTTACATGATGATAAAAAAGAGATATTCAAACTCATAAATCGAAATCAAACTGAAATGCCATGACAAAATAAAACGAAAAACGGCAAATAGATAAACAGCATATTAAACTATAGCAACACAAGCCGCATAAAAACCGGGGGTGATCTCAGGTACTCCGAAAGGGTAAGCATATCGTTGGGAAAAGGCTGATACTTGTATGAAATTTGCATTGTATTGTTTAAATTGAATGTTCTTTCAACATTAAAACATTTCAAAGGGGATACATATAACCCTAAGAAGATACAGTGTTGTTGCCAATAATACAACGCAAAGAAACCAAATAACAGGATAATCATTAGTCATCGTCCTCACTTCAACATGGGGCAACATATATAGTGTACATTAAGTTTAAAAAATTGCTGTTACAAAAGTTAGAAAATAATTTAATTACCCTCATATAAATCTCTGTTTTATTTTCGGGATCAGAAATAGATTTTCGTATTTGATAAACAAGTTCTTCATACTGTATTTTATGCACTTTCGATATCGAGGCTTATACCTGAAACACGTGCCATGTGCAATCAAAGAAGTATTTGATGCTTAGTTACAATTACTTACATAAAAAATAATAATGGATTCATATAACCCTTTTTTTTGCACGCGCTTGCAGCTTTAATGTAAAAGTTTATTGTGAGTGCCAATAACTAAGTTCATTTGTCACTAAAATACAGAAAAAAAGGAAGGACTACAGCATACATGACATTTCTTCTGAAGGAAGAATGTTCTGTTTAGCAAAATCAGTGAGGATTTAAGATATTGAGGGATGTCCTTTTATCATAAAAATACGACAACGTAGATAAAATATATTTCCAAAACTTTGTTACAGACGTTATGATCTAATGATTGTAAAGCTTATGTCCATAAACAACCGGAAAATACCAAGGGGATATTCACATACTCATTAGTTCAGATTGATTGACAACACTATATCGAAAAAAAAAAAAAAAATAGTACATAGAAAAAAAGAACTGAGCATTACAAAATAACTAAGCATAGATACCAGTATTAAAACTATGTACGCCAGACGCACATTTCGTGTACCAAAGACCATTGAGAACCGAACCAAAAACTAGAGCTGATCTTAATCACTCTGGAATCGTGAGATACTACAGTGGAGATCACTTCTAACCTCTCATTAGAACTGTCAGGAGAACTGTCATAGAATTGTTCTAACCTGTCCTAGAACAGTTCTACCTAGAACAGTTCTACCCTAGAACTGTTCTAAGTAGAACTGTCAGAATCAGTTCTAGGTAGAACTGACTAAATCAGTTCTAGGTAGAACTGTCAGGATCAGTTCTAGGGTAGAACTGTCTAAATCAGTTCTAGGTAGAACTGTCCAAATCAGTTCTAACCGTAGAACTGTCAGCAGAACTGACTAAATCGGTCAGGACTGTAGAACAGTTCTAAACTGACGTCACTGCAGTAAGGGCACTTTAGAATTTAGAAGAAATAAATCACTTCCAATTACTTTGCTATATAATAGCAGATTTTCTATATTTCTTTTTGATCATACGTTACATGTACAAATATCGAAGTGAATAGGAGGTTATCCAACTCATCGGAGAAATATTTTTATAAGATTGCATAGGAAACATCATTGTTTACGTTTCTTCGTTCCCCGTTTTTAACAGTCTGTTCATACATGTCATAAATATATCTCTGCATTTAATTCATGGAATTTTAATCGTAATTTACCTTGTTTGCCTTGGATTTACATTCATTTAAGATTCTGTTTTGACAAATGTTCATACAAAAATTGTACAGTGGATGAATTATGGGATATTAATGATAAAAGTGTTGTATTATAACGTAAAAAAACTATATACATTTGCACCATCTCGTCAATTTAGCCAGACTTATCCATAACGATTATAAATGATATCTGGGAGTCTGAAACTCAGAAAAAAATATACTCATCTGAACATGAATGAAGCATTTGCCACTGGACGTTCGGCTACAAACAAAATCATGCATTTTTCTTTGCCTTCTTCCATTTGTCTTCAAATTATATTAACAGTATACTATTCCAAGAAGAGAACTTCCCATACATGTACTTTTTATTTTAAAATAAAGTATATGAATCAGTCATGTGAGTGTTGGATGATGCCGTAAAATAGTTTTATGCGTTTACTTTTCTACATTGGTTAGAGGTATAGGGGGAGGGTTGAGATCTCACAAACATGTTTAACCCCGCCGCATTTTTGCGCCTGTCCCAAGTCAGGAGCCTCTGGCCTTTGTTAGTCTTGTATTATTTTAATTTTAGTTTCTTGTGTACAATTTGGAAATTAGTATGGCGTTCATTATCACTAGACTAGTATATATTTGTTTAGGGGCAAGCTGAGGGACGCCTCCGGGTGCGGGAATTTCTCGCTACATTGAAGACCTGTTGGTGACCCTCTGCTGTTGTTTTTTATTTGGTCGGGTTGTTGTCTCTTTGACACATTCCCCATTTCCATTCTCAATTTTATTGTTTAAAAAAAAACATCACAAACTAACTGACTTAAAAAGTCACTTTAGTGACGGTTCATTATTATGGATACAGAGAGAAAATAAGGGTGCGCTAAATTTTTAGATATGGTATAAATACACCTTACCGCTATTTGTCTGCCATTACTGGATATCACACAGGTTCCCGTAAAAATTTGACATCATAAAACAAAATATCTGACGCCACAATGGAAAAGTGATTGTAGTATGCTTCAAAAGTTCAAGAGGCCGGGTCAGCCGGGATTAGCAATATAGGTGTATTGTGTTCCAAAGTTGGTGTCATTTTTATCTTACGATCCGTCCTGACATAGAAATATTATTGGTTTACAATGAGGCCATATATATATTTACATGATAAGTGTAAATAAGTTCAGTTTTGGTTGATATGGTCAAATAATTTTGTCAAAACGACTCAGTCTGATACATGTATATCGAAACTACTGAAATTTTTTTACAATTCAATATTTTGAATAAAAAGAGGACTTGCAGAAAATTGCTGGTACTCTAAATTGATGTGAACATTTTTTTTAGCCAATGTGTTACAATATTGCTGTCATTTGAATTATACAATCCATCGTGATATGTAACTACATGTATAAGTGATTTACTATGCGGCTATATATATATATATATATATATATATATATATATATATATATATATATAAATAAAATTAAATTTCAATTTTTAGTATATATATATATATATATATATTAAGATTTACATTATAAAGTGTAAATATGGTCAGTTTTGGTTGATGCTGTCACATATGGTCAGTTTTGGTTGATGCGGTCAAATATGGTCAGTTTCATGGTTTTGGTTGATGCGGACAAATAATTTTGTTATATCCATGAGTCAGTCTGAGATATCAAAACTACTGAAATTAGTTTACGATTCAAAATTTTGATTAAAAAGAGGACATGCTGGCACTTTAAACTGATGTGAGCATAATTTTGTTTTCCAATGTTACTTTCCTTTATCATGTTTATATTGAACAATCCATCCTGATATAAAAATATAAGCATGCGCAATATAAAATTCTACTCGGAACAATATTCCCCAATATTCATGCAATAACCCTATAATATAGATCATTTGTATTATAATGATAATACACTCCATCCTTACATAAAAATATTACAGATTTACTATGCGATTATGAGAGTTGTATAAAAAAGAGCAAATATGGTCAATTTTGGTTGATGTGGTCAAATATGGTCAGTTTTGGTTGATGCTGTCAAATATGGTCAGTTTTGATTGATACAGACAAATAATTTTGTAACATGAGTCAGTCTGAGGTATGAAAACTACTGATATTTGTTTCTGATGCGATATTTTGAATAAAAATAGGAAATGCTGGCACCCTCAATTAATGCGAAAAAAAAATTTGTGGTCATTGATTTCCAATATTGCAGTTATTTATATACTACAGTCCCTCTCGAACTAAAATTATAACTGAATTGCTGTGCAGCTATATAGATTTACATAATAAAAAGCAAATATGGTAAGTTTTGGTTGATGCAGTCAAAATATTTTATTACACGACTCAGTCTGAAGTATAAAAACTACTGATATTTGTTTATGATTCAATATTTTGAATAAAACAAGGACATGCTCATTGGAGGATCAAGGGGAGGGGGTCCAGGGGTTGGAACCCCACTTTTTTTTTAACATCAATGCATATGAGCATATAGTTGGACCCCCAGCCTGGATCTAACTGCCCCTGCATGCTGACACTATAAATTGATGTGAACAATTACATTTTTTTTCCAAAATTGCTGTTACTTGTATATTACAGTCCCTCTAGACCTAAAATTAAAACTGAAGTACTGTGCACCTATATAGATTTGCAGAAAGAAAAAGCAAATAAAGGCAGTTTAGATTGATGCGGTCAAAAGATTTTTGTTAAACAGGTCGTCCGAGGTATGAAAACTACTCGTAAACAGATATTATATTGGTTATTGAGGTCCGATAATTTTGTTATGTGATAATGAGCCATCCTGACTCCCGAAATAACAAATGTAAAACAATTCAAATAATAATGCCCCCCCCCCCTAATACTAACGGCCTAATTTATGTACAAAAATTGAGAGAAAAACAAAAATTTATGTAACACATCAACAAAAGAAAATCACTGAATTACATGCTCCTGACTTGGAACAGGCACATACATGCATAATATGACGGGGTTAACAGGTTAAACATGTTCTCTAAGGCAGCAACCATTTGATTTTCTGGGTGGGGGGGCTATGGGTTTTTTTTTCTGTACAAACTTTTTTTTCGACTTCGGCGAAGAACAATCTATTTTTTGAGCGACAAACCGAAAACAATTTTTTTCTTTCAATTTTAGCATTACATATAGTGGCAGCTGAGGATGAAACAATCATTTTTTTTCTCAGGGTCCAAAACAAATTATTTTTTTCACTAAAAACTGGAAACAAACTTTTTTTCCAAAAAAAACCATAGCCCAACCCCCCCCCCCCCCCCTCCCCCAGAAAATCAAATGGTTGCTGCCTAAGTCTTGCCGATTATAAATCTGAAATAAAACCGGCAAAATAGCAAACTCTATATAATTTAAATCGCTTTTTTACCCAACCCTTTATATTAAGGCAAAGTGTTCTTAAAACTGTTAAATCAACTGTAGCCGTAGAATTTATAAATCAATTTTAGCCGCAGAATTTATAAATCAATTCTGGCCGTAAAATTTATAAAAATCAATTTTAGCCGTAGAATTTATAAATCAATTTTAGCCGTAGAATTTATAAATCAATTCTGGCCGTAGAATTTATAAAAATCAATTCTAGCCGTAGAATTAGAAATCAATTCTAACCGTAGAACTGTTCTAGAAGTAGAACTGACCAAATATCTGGTCAGTTCTAGCTAGAACTGTCAGGATCAGTTCTAGGGTAGAACTGTCAGGATCAGTTATAGGGTAGAACTGTCAGGATCAGTTCTAGGTAGAACTGTCCAAATCAGTTCTAGGTAGAACTGACCAAATCAGTTCTAGCTAGAACAGTTCTAACCTAGAACTGACTAAAAGGTGTCAGGCTGACAGTTCTACGTACTGTTCTAGAACAGTTCTCCTGACAGATTTAATGAGAGGTTAGAAGTGATCTCCACTGTAGTTGTAGAAAGATTCTATGAAATACCCATTTATCAAAATAGAGTATTTTTAAAATTATCCTCGAGATTCAGTGGTTTGATTATGTAGAGATTCTTTCTTAGTTTCGTCAAATTTCGGTTAAATTTTACAATCTAATTGATGTTTTGTATATTTTATCCACCGACTAAAAATTGATTAACGATGACTCAGATTGCACAGAAACAGAATATGTCTAAGGGAGAATTATGAGAGAGATTGGCAAATAATGTGTTTATATAAAAATTTTAAAAGATATGGTATGATTGCTGCCATGAGACAACTCTCCACAAGTAACTTAACGACATAGAAGTAAGCATCTATATTTCACCACACATCCTCCACTAGTAAGCAAAAATAATACCACATAGTCAACTAAAAAGTGCTCCAGAAGGACAAAGTCAAAACAAAATTCAAAGCAGAAAAATAACGGCCTGTTTATGTACAAAACAACGAAAAAAGGCAATAGTAGTATACCGCTGTAAAATATGAATATAATTCACCTACAACAAACGACAACCACCGAATTATAAGCCTCGACTGACTGTTTATTTGAATACTGAAAAATAAAACATGCATTGAGAGGGATTAGACAAAATAAGGCGAAATATCGGACGGATACATACATTTGTCTTTTGAAAACAGAACGAAATTGCACATTTTGGCAAGTTTTTGGTATTGTATGTTACCGCTTTACGAGCAGTTTTTTTTTATCATTAAGACGGATTCATTATTTTTGTCTATTCATTCAACAAATTATTATGAACATGCTTTTTTAGATGGTAAAGGTAACCATAGCATTAATGTACAAGCCATAATGGATTTCCAAAGCAACTAATTTTCTTTTTACTAATAATCGTAGTTCAAATATTAGCACATTTTGTAGCGTCCATCACATTACTGCTTACAAAGGAAAATTTTAGTGTTGTTAAATCGTACACTTTTGCCTAACCGGTTACTCGGATAATCGTTCGACCGATTAACCGGTTTACCGGTAATTTAAGTTGGTGTTTGAAAGCCTTATCAATAGAACCCTACACATAGATACAAGATGTGGTATGAGTGTCAATTTGACAACCTTTCATCAATGTCATGAATACGCTTTTAGAATTATAGTTTTTCCTATAGAATTTTAAGACTTGTCTGTGAGGATTCCTGGCGAAGTTTGACTTTTAATAATCAAATACACCGTATCAACTATAGCGTTTGTACCAACTTTAGATTAAAAAATCCAAAAAAAATCTTAATCTCGTAGAATTGAATATGTCATATGTCTGAAACCGATTATTCTTTCCTTTTGTCTTGTTGTCTCCGTCAATAATGGGGTGTGTTTCAATTTGAAATGATTAATTATAGAAAAGAAGATGTGGTATGATTGCCAATGAGACAAGTCGTCACAAGAGACCAAAATGACACAGAAATTAACAACTATAGGTCATTGTACATGCTGTACGACCTGTTTCTTTACTTGTTTGCTTTTTTCTTTAAGCATGTTACTTGTACTTTCACGTATACATTGAGTTCATTTACATTGCTTTGCATTTCACAATTTTTTTAATTTAAAGTAAGACTAACCCTTGCACTACGGAGGTTGCACATTAAAATGTAGTTTTACACAATATTAGATCGAAAACGAAATAATTAAGTAATAAGTAAAATTAAATCTCATTACTGATTTAAAGTTACTGTTAAAAAACATGTTTACTAATTATGTTTCTTAAAGATCCTGCCCCGAACTTTTATTAGTTTTATGTATTTAGGATTAACAATAGCAATCAATATACTGGACAATTGATCTGTCAAAGTAGTTATTACGACGACAATTTTTAAGTAAAACATAACTATTTAATGATTTGATTTTCAACACAAATTTATATCAAATCTATCGAAATTGAAAAAAGTCCGGTTAACCGGTTAGCGTTTTTGGTATTCGGTATTCGGTCATTCGACCGATTAACCGGTTAACCGGTTAACCGTTGACAACACTGGTAAATTTTAATGGGTAATTCGGTCTACAGATAGCTCGGATCAAACGATATCCACATTTTTGCACAGAGACATATAGCACATTGTATTATATGTCTTTGGTAACAACTATGAACCTTACGTGGATACAAATATTTATAATGAAATTAACTATAGTCAGTGTTTTATGTCAGTGATTAAGTATAATATATAGTGAATAAAAAGTCTCATATTTCTTAACTGACACAATATGCAAAAACAAGCACCTGTTAAAAGAGAGATATAATAATAGTGATTCGTCATACAGATATTAAATCTGAAAAATGTGTTACTTACATGACCATACTGAATGTATATAAATGCATTTTTTGCTTGATTGATTGCCTGATTGTTGGTTGCTTAACGGCCAGTGGTTTGTTAGAAAATAAGTGTAAAAAATAAAGTTGATGAGGAAACGATTTTTAACAAATATGTGTTTGACTAGAATTTACTGCACCAGATGCGCATTTCGACAATACATATCTCTTCAGTGATGCTCGTGGCCAAAATATTTGAAATCCAAAGCTTATATAAAAGATGAAGAGCTATAATCAAAAAGGTCCAAAACGTATAGTCAAATCCGTGAAATGAATCAGAGCTTTGTATGAGGGAGATACATTCCTTCATTTATAATCATTTCTATCATTTTGTAACAGCAAATTTTAATAACAAAAAAATCCGTATTTTCATGCCAGTACCGAAGTACTGGCTACTGGGATGATGATACCTTCGGGGACTAATAGTCCATCAGCAGAGGCATCGACAATCGTGGTCACAAAATGTGTAAATGCGGATAATGGCACACGGTGGTCATGTGTAAAGTAATGAATAAATCATCGTACAATTGGTTAAATGATTATATATATCTTTCTTGAAAATGGGGAAGAAAGACAAACGTTGCTGAGTCAACGTTTTAGAACTATCAAATATAATATAACATTAAATATGTCCCAAAAAACATTGTCAGGTATGGTGTGTCAAACATTGCAATATCACCAAAACAATTAATATATTTTCCTAGAAATAGATCAGTTTCCATAAAAACCAAATTTGTGTTCCAAAAAAAATATATATATATATATATATATATATGAAATTAATAACATGTTCATGAAATGATATATAAATGCGTAAGATGAATATATATGCAAAACAAAAATATTTGTTTATAGAAAAAAAAATATATGTTCATTAAACCAAATAATTGTCCATGAACATTAGATGTGTATTAACAAAAACAAAATATGTACATAACAAATGCATCTGATGGTTATATAATGAAATACGTTTGTTTATTTGCAGCATGGGATGCCTTGTTTTATGTACTATGTTTTACCTTAGTTAGGACACATATCTATTTATATCAATAGTTTTATTTCAAACTTCTGTTGTGTAAGTTTAAATGGGAAAAAGGGGAGGGGTGGGGTAATAACCTCACGCGCTTTTTACCGAAAACAAATATTTCCCCTACATTATATAAAAATCAAAATACTTGTTTACTTTTTGTTAAAATGTCATGAAAAATAATTCATAAGTAATAAGTTTAAAATATATAGACTAACGAAATAAAACTGACATGGAAATCGTGTTTATAATTCGAAATAAGCTTTTAGATAACTTCATGTACAAGTTATATGATCTTAGACATAAAAATATAATAACTATAGACGTCGGAAACAACATGTTCTAATGTTAGAATCTGAATTGTACAGGCGTAAGTAACACATTATTTCTGTTAAAATTTCAGACGAATAATATAGTAATACTTTTGATCAATTTTTGTGTTAATAGTTAGAAGCTTGAGAATCAACTATATTTATCTATTGCAGTTTTTAACAATTTAATATTTTTAGGATGTAATCAAAACTTAATGAAACATACTTAAATAAAAAAAGATGCTTGATTATAATTTCATAATAGAAACGGGATATTAGAATGACCATTGAACACACATACAATAAGTACTCAAAGGAATAAACAAAAAAAGGTAATGCATAGATCTCGAATTAAAGACATGCTTGTAAAAAGTCTTTCATAATATAAAACGTTTTAACAGGATTTCTCTCTAGTTTGAAATTTGAATAAATGAATCAAATGTATTGATGAACAATTATTGCAAGTCATATGATTTCTATCAAATTATAATATGGAGAAAGTATATTTTTATGACAATAACTATAATGCAGTTTAGCAGTTTAAGTTCGAAAATGTTTTTTTCAAGAGTAACACGACGTGGGTCACTTAAACTGGATCTGCTTACCTTTCCAGAGAACATGAGATCACCCTCGGTTTTTGGTCGGGTTCTTGTTGTTAGTCTTTAGTTTTCTATGTTGTGTTTTGTACTTAATTTTTCTTTACGAATGGTGGTTATACAAAGCTAACACCATAATTTATATATAGTTGGACTTCAATTTAGCCCAATATTGTTGCCTGCAAATTTGTGCTACGTTATGTTTGTTTTCCCTCGACGAAATGCAAACCAATGATATATGTTATTGAAATTTTTGCAATATACATATATAATATGGTTTGCAATTTGATCAGAAGAAACACCGACAAAGCTAGATAATACAATTAATTATCTTATTACTACTGCAATTAAATATTAATTAGTATTATAATTTTCACTGTTATTAATATAAGTTAGATAAATCATACAAATCTAATCTTTAATTTCATAAAAACAAAAATCTTAATTTTCAGAACAGGTTTAGAAATTTAAATGTGACGTCACTTTGGGCGTTGAAATGACTATGCATGGCTAACACGGCTGAGATTTTGTAATGTATTCGTTTTTATTTTATAGCTAGTCACCACTTCAGTTTAATCATGTATATCTATTATATAGTCATTTCATAAAATTTACTGTTTGCAAAACTATGTATAATAATTTATAATAATATTTTTGTCCCGTCCGGATAACCCTGGCCTCACAAGTTTTTGGTACTTTTGCATCTAGGCGATCTTCAACTTTTTAGCTGTTATGGCTTCCAAACTTATTTCATCTGAGCATAGTTTTGTGTGGACGTAGCGACCGTCTGGCGTATAAAAATATTTGTTAACCTGCTACCTTTTGATGGCTATTATTCGTTTGTTTCTCTGTTCTATGTTTTCTTCCGTTATTGTATTGTAGCCCTGTCGTGTAATGTTGTCATTTTAATGTTATAATTAACACTGCCATTAAAGCGGGAGTTTTGGCATGCAACAAAACCAGGTTCAACCAATCATTTTTTTCATAAAATACCCTGTACCAAGTCAGGAAAATGGCCATTGTTACATTATAGTTTGTTTCTGTATGTGTTACATTTCGGTGTTGTGTCTCATTGTGTCGTAGTTTTCTTATATTTAATACGTTTCCCTAAGTTTTAGTTTGTAACCCTGATTTGTTTTTTCTCTATCGATTTCTGAATTTTGAACAGCGTTTGAAATACTGTTTCGTTTATATTATATCAGCATAACTATGTTAAATCTGCAAATTTGCGGAAGCAAATTTTTGTTCCTCCCTGGCCGGGATTCAAACTCATGATATTGGGATATCGTGACAACACCACCTGCACTGTGTCTAGCGCTCTAAACCACTCTAACACAGTACATGATATAAGTTTTAAAACAAGAAATCAATGATAATTTATTAATTGATTATGATTAATTGTATTATTTTCTTTCCAGAATTTAAGGAATCATGGTAAAGACGATAACAAGTATCCTGCTTCTGTTCGTATGTTTCATGGCAGGTTTGTCATTTCCTTTGTATTTGTCATGCTCCATTATGAATTTCAATATGATATAGATAAACTGAAATGTGCAAAGTATATCAAGTATACATGTAGCAAAGGACATTTCATCAAACATAGTCATCATTGAAAAATTCGAGCAGTATCAATGAGACTTATGTACACGTAAAACGTGTACGACGTTCCAAATTGTTACTATGTGCCTTACGATACCATTACTGTTAGACGTTTTGTTGTGATGTTATCATTGGCCCAGTCGTCTCAACATTTGTATTGACACGACGAACCTTTGATAACTACATTTTCTTTAAATAGCCTTTTATCTAGATATTGTTTTTTTTTCTTATCAAATAATAAGGTATTTTTAAGGAAAATAAAATATGAAGTATGTGACACAACTGTTCGAATTGTTTGTTTTTAATGTCCTTTAACTTTATATTTTATTTTATCGTCAACTCTTGTTTTTTTTTTTGCGCCCTGTTGAGTTATATGTACGGGAGCCGTGGTCCAGAGTTTCGTTTAGTTTCTACTTATTATTCTACGAAAAGAAGTCGAAATCATATCAAGTCTAAACGTTGATCAGGGGCGTTACTTAAACAATTTATGTTAGTTACTTATATCGGTAAAAAAAATCTATTATTATAGAAATACCCAGTACGGTTATTTTAACTTTCACTGGGAGCATCGATCTTATGAAGATTTTTTGAAATTTTACACCAATTTATCACATAAAATTAAACAATGATAACGTTTCAGAGAGGGGTATAGTGATGTTAGGTTCTAACATTTGGAATATTGACAAAAATGTAACTTTTTAAGTTATTTTATACCTTGTATATCTTTAAATTACATCTAATAGTTTTTCCCATGAAAAATAAAATCAAATCCTCCTGAAAAAAAACAATTACCTTTCTGACGCAGTTATCTGTAATATAGCCGCTTCTGGGTCAAAGATTGATTTCTCCGGACTATCAAAGTCTCAATTTCCTTGAAAATCATGCGGTAGATAGATATAAATAAATAGATACTTTTGATTCGATTAAGACTTTAACATGTATAAGTTATTTATAGTTTTAATCTAAATCAATAACATACATACTTTAAATAATTGTAATTTACTAATTCTTTCAGAGATGTATAAAATAACTTATTATCCTAATTTATAAAGTTACCTTGCATTTATATACTCTTTAAAATTGAACAAATTATTAATTCTATTTGATGTAAACTTTCATAAAAACTATATTAAGTCCATTCTATTAGAATTTAAAAAACTGTATTGAGTAATTTAATAATTTTTAAAAACATAAATTACAGACGAAAATAACTAAATAAAGTAAGTTGTGAAAGTTACGCCCTTAAGTCTATTGCAGAGACTATTTAGTTTTGAAACAGGAAAACATATTCTTTAAAATAAACAAACAAAACAAGATATGTTTCTTATAACTGCTGACTAGTTTCTAAATTTCGCACTTGTCCCTATTTTCCGCGGGGTCATTAAGGTAACTTCTGATAACATTTAATTGACGACGTAATCAGAAGGAAAAAAAAGAAAGGAACACACTTTTTGGGATTCGAGCGTCACTGATGGGTCTTTTGTAGACAAAACGCGCATCTGGCGTATATACAAAATTTCGTCCTGGTATCTATGATGAGTTTATTTGCAATAAAAATTGGTTCAGGAAAATCCTAATGTCAATACATTTGATCCGTTTGTAAAAAAAGAAATTTCAAGTTCTGTATAGTTATTATGGATTGCATTAGCTATGTATAGTTATTACCGCTAAAGCACTCATCGCGATTAATAATATCAGTGTCAGTGTTGAAATGTGTACTAGTCTTAATGATAAGCGTGGGTTTCTGTCATTCCGTTTTTGAATTAGTTTAAACGTTGAAATGCGTACTGTCTTAAGTCAGAAACCTGATGTTCAGTGGTTTTCTGTTGTTGATATGGGTCATAATTGGTTATCGTTTTTCGTTTTGCAATAGATAAGACCGTTGGTTTTCCTATTTAAATAGTTTTACACTAGTTATTTTTGGGGCCGTTTTAACTTGCTGCTCGATGTTAGCCAAGGCTCTGTATTGAAGGCCGTACTTTGACCTATGATGGTATATTTTTACAAATTGTGACTTGAATGAGAGTTGTCTCATTCATGTCATTGGCACTCCTACCACATCTTCTTATATCTAATTAATGATTAGCGTCGGTTTGTTAGTTCCGTTTGTGTATGAGTGTGTTAACGCTGAAATGTGTAGTACTAGTCTTAATGATTAGTGTGGGCTTCTAAAATTCCCTTTATGTGTCAGTATAAACGTTTAAATGCGTACTCGTCTTAGAGGAGCACTAGCTACGAGGGTGTGTTCCCATTTCGCCTTAGTTGTGAATTCCAGGTAAAAAAGGTAAAAAAAATACTAAGGCGATATGGGAATTGAACTAAGGCGAAATGTGAATTTGGATAAAAATGTTAAATAAACAAATTAAACCTCAGTGTTTTTATAACAATGTAAATAACATGTAATTAGGGAAGTGTTGAATTTTTATTTCTATATTCCTTTAATAAAAGTGACAATTTTTATGATTTCAACAATTCAGTGTGAAATCAGAAAAAATCTACACTAAAAAAAATTGTCAGTAGCAAAGTTGCTTCTCTTGAAATATTGTTTGTTTCATTTAATAAAAGTTGCAATTTTAGAAATTTTATGCAATTAGAAAAATTATAAAGTATTTCAATTATCCCTTATATATATGCAACACAAAAATTCAATAGAGCAAACATATGTTTTCCAACAGTCTAGTTTTCATATATCACAGAAAATGTGATGTATAAAAATAAAAAACATTTAAAATTGTACTAATTATATACAATAAGGAAAATCCATGATACTAGTATACAATGTCTTGACTTCTTCAAGATTGGCCCAAATTACCGTCCAATCATAGTTCACCATGGCCTAGACCATTGAGACTGCACAAAAAAATGCCTTCATTCGAAAGCAGGAGATAAACACTCTACAGACAAAAACTGTACCACAAATACCAAATACTAGACCAAAATTCACGCCCTGGAAAACGCACCATAGACAGATGCCTGCACCAAATTAATCACTGGCGTCAACAATATTGAACTAGATAAATAAGAAATACCAAATCTCGCGAAGTCATAACCATTTGTGCACTTACCAATAGGACGTTATCCTCCCCTCTATGATCGTTCGTCATTATTATCACAATATCAGCTGATAACGTACATTTTGTCGCATACTAGACAGCTTTATTTGTCCTTATTTATCAGAAAATGCTCCGTTGGAATAGGGAAATTTATTATCATGGGGCACATTTCACGAAGCTGTCTTAGGACTAAGACATGTCTAAGAATGGTCTTACGACATATCTTAGGGTTAGTGGGTTTCACAAAGTGGTCCTTACTTAGGATGTCTTACAGTTGGTCATAAAGTTAGGACTACACGAGAGGTGTCTTATGGTGGTCTTAGGATAGTCAGGGACAGTAATTTACAAAAAAGTTAACATTGTCTGTCTACATGTTTTGCTGCAATTATAATTTGTTATTTCTTGTTTACACCGATAAGCTGTAAATTTTAAGATAATAAAATATATAATCTAAAATTGTGCTTGTAATTCAATGCAGATTCAGAAATGAAATATTTGTTATGAATGTATATTATTTGTCTTTATTCTATTTATTGAAATATGAAATATTCCGTACAGATTTGTCATCTCTAATAAGAATTAAACAATAAGACTTTATTTTATTTACAAAATATATCACATAAGTGAAAAAAATACAAGTATATGGCAGAATTTTACATTAAAATAATAAATACCAAATAATTGCAATACAAACAAAAAATAACTTAATTATATTGTTGACTCAAGTTCCCATTTCGCCTTAGTTAATTATCTTTTACCTGAAAATTTGTACTAAGGCAAAATGGGATTAATTTTATATAAAGATTTTGACAGCTAAGGCGAAATGAGAATAAGCCGCTACGAGATCTAGAAAAAACTGCAATATGATTTTTTTTTCGATCATTCATAAAAGAGGGACGAAAGATACCAAAGGGACAGTCAAACTCATAAATCTAAAACAAACTGACAACGCCATGGCTAAAAATGAAAAAGACAAACAGAAAAACAATAGTACACATGACACAACATAGAAAACTAAAGAATAAACAACACGAACCCCACCAAAAACTAGGGGTGATCTCAGGTGCTCCGGAAGGGTAAGCAGATCCTGCTCCACATGCGGCACCCGTCGTGTTGCTTATGTGATTACAAATCCGGTAAATAGTCTAATTCGGTAAGTCAAATTCATGAAAGGGAAGGGGATTGTAGTTACGACGTGAGGAACATATCCGATATCATTTGTGAAATGGTTATTCCATAACGGTCAACCAACTCGTGATGGCGTCCGTAAAATTTACGAAGGGATGATTTCAACTTCACCATTTGGAACTCTTGATTTAATAGCTTCCTTGTGAGCAGTAACCCTCTATCAAGAAAATCATGATAGGAAATGCAAGCACGGGAATATCGTATCAATTGAGAGATATATACCCCGTATGCAGGTGCTGCTGGAATGTTGCTACTTAGAAATGGAAAGTTCACAATTGGAAAGCTGAAATCATCTCTTTTGTCGTAAAGTTTTGTCTTCAACCGACCCTCATTGTCAATTTCGAGATGTAAGTCAAGATATGAAGCTGACTTAACTGTATCTGTAGTATCCTTTATCTCCAATTCGATGGGATAGATGCGTTCCACATAGTCACCAAATTTTGAATTGTTTAGTGAAAGAACGTCATCTATATAGCGGAAAGTAGAGTTAAAGGATATTGCTAACTTCTTATCTTTCTTCCTAAGAAGTTCCTGCATGAAGTCAGCCTCATAATAATAAAGAAACAAGTCAGCAAGTAGAGGGGCACAGTTTGTTCCCATTGGTATGCCGACAGTCTGTTGAAAAACACGTCCTCCGAACGTAACAAATATGTTGTCAATCAAGAAATCAAGCATCTTGATAATATCGGTTTCAGAGAATTTTTTGTTTGAATCAGAGTGATTCTTTACAAAGTAGGATTTATCCCTCCCTAAGACAAGATACTTGTATCTACGTTGGCCATTCTTTTTTATGAAGCAAAGTAATACCAACTCTTTTAATTTGTCTTTAAGTCATAAAAGTCAAATAGTGAAATAAAAATTCGCTTTTAACAGCCAATTTGCTTCAGTTTTGTCAAAATCAGCAAAGAAAAAATGCTTATGAATTATTCACTGGTCACTGGTCTTTATGCTGCTGAGTAAGGGTTTGTATAAATCCTTTTGTACATGTGTGTTAACGTTGAAATGTGTATTAGTCTTAATGATAAGGGTGTTAATTTGTATAATTCCGTTTGTGTTTTCAAACACTGAGCTGCAATCAAACATGTGAAAACAATATCTGTAAAATATTGACCAACACCTAGAAGATAACGTATACTATAACATGATATATATACTAGTCATCAGGTAAAAGGTCGTAAAGGGCACAACAGAAATACAATGTTAGATTGTTAAATGTCATCTTGTGTAAACATTCTTGGAAAATCATTTGCTGATCTTTAATTATTTTTTTATTTTTTTTCTATTTTTTTAGCGAGTGCAATATGCAATTACCCATGTTTCCGCTTTGATGTAGGAACTTGGGTTAATGACAAATATACCTTTGTCTTTTCGTGTTCAAATACGTCAATAGTAACAGTAAATGGTGTGGATGAAAAGGTGTGTTACGAAAGACGTGAACCATTTTTTGTATCAAGGTACGATATTGATTTTTTTCAAATTCGATTAGCAGATCAAGATTAGATTTCTTTTCGATTTCTTATCGTTTCTTTTTTTAACACGTCTGTTTGTGATTTCAACCAGATCAAATCATATGTATAATCAAGCCACTGATATATGATAACTTCTACCAGGAAAAAATCATTGAAGATATAAGGCGTATTATTCGAAGTGCAGAGAAAACCCATAATTCAAAATTTGATTAACTAATCAAGAAAGGCTCCCAAATCAAAATTGAACATACTTCACGGCTCACATTTTTAACTTCATACTAGATATTTTCAGTCGGAGTTACGGATTTATCAATCTGCCTCAAATCACAACTGTTACAATAAATTGCCTAATTCTGTATTTTATAATGTTATTAATAGATATAGTTTGACCTTTGTATTTTTTGGTATTTTTTATGTTTTACAGATCGGGAAATACATACACTTGCATAAAAAATATTGCTCATAAAATTACAGCAAAAATATCCCTCGTCTATGCTACAAAAGAAAGTGAGTAATCGTATGATATTTGTATAGCGGGATCTGTTTACCCTAATCTATTATTAACCGTAATTAATCAAAGGGGCAAGTAAAAACAGTTACTAATATATTTCTGACTTTTTGAATTAACAAATTGGGTCTGTCCTTTCTTTGTGGCGAAAATCAGTCAGGCGTTGCATGCGATGCCTAAATGGATAACATGCTAACAATACCTTTTTGTTAACAAAAATATGTGGCTAACTTCTAAGTGTAAAGAGCATCCTGGGCAACTGCGCAGTTTGTAAACAGGTTTTATTTGGGGGGATTACCACGTATCCAAATAAAAAAGTATACACGGCATGTGTTACTGGTATAACTTTCACAACAATAAAAAATAATTATTGATTCTAAGGACAGCCGTGCCTGCAAAAGATGGCTTTTAGTTTAACAATGTTTTTATGTACATGTATATATCATCGAAGAAATTTAGAAATATATGTTTTCGATGAAATATGAAATTTAAAGTCAAGTATTGGTTTAATTTAACGTATCTTTCAATTAAATTATAAAGATTTTTGTGATTATTTTCCAATATCATGAACTGTACCAATTCTACTATTCTGGGGCTTATTTTGTCAATTTAAGGTTCATTAGTCATTTACAAATCCCAAACCTAATACAAATATTGAAAAACTGATACAAACACATGAGATTCAAAGTGAACATGAATTCAAATTCCGACAACGAAGTAGAGTTATGCAAGAGGAATTCACACACTTCATACATGCTGCAATTTGAATAAATCAATAACCATACTTTTCAATTCAGTATTGAAGTACTGCTTGCACGGCTTATGAAACCAATCTTTCTTATACAGTTTTTTTTAAATATAGGAATTAACTTATTTGATTAACATCTCACCTTTCTGTAGAAATGTGTTGCTTTGTAAACATGTGGTGTAAAGTATAAGTTGCTTTCAGAGACATTTGATACAGAGCCATCAATATGTGACGTTTGTTCAGGAAGATATGCACCATCCATTTTAGTTGGTAAGTATTCTTTATTCATAATAATTTATATTTGAAGGTATTTTCTGTTGTCATAAATACTCATAGCTATACCAAAACAGAATTAAAGCCCAACATGTTTGATTTAAAGTCCTGATGATTTTAACAAAATAAGAAAAGGGCTGAAAAAGTTAAACTATTCATTGAAAACTGCACACAACACTACTAGTTTTTATCTAGAAAAGATTATGATTCCAACGTTGATAATATAAAAATAAAATTTTCTCAAATTAACGTAAAAACTGCATTGTTCATTAAATATTAACTATTACCTAATTTTTGTCCTTGTTTGTATAACTTACTTGTTATTGTCTATTCGCAGTACGGTTAACAATACCTTCATTATAATTAACAGAAATAGTTGTAGAACTCAATTTACAATTTGTCGATTTTAAAATTGAATATAACATAGTTTTATTTTTCTATTTTTTATTATTATATAGCAAAAGGTCAAAATTGTAAGTACCTTTAACAGTTCTTTGTTGCATTACAGAACTAGGACATAATCATTAAAAAGTAATCGAACTTAAAACATTTCTCACAAAATATTTCACGGTTTTCTGCCTGTTTGTTTTGTTCACGCATAGTTGTCAATATAATTGAGTTTGATGCGACTGTCATACAAGTTAGAGGTTTAGCTAGCTATAAAACCAGGTTCAATCCATAATTTTCTACTTAAGAAAATGTATGTACCAAGTCACGAATAGGACAGTTGTTATCCTTTCGTTTGATATGTTTGAGCTTATGATTTTGCCATTTGATTAGGGACTTTCTGTTTTGAATTTTCCTCGAAGATCAGTATTTTTTTTTCCTTTGTGGCAAATATTGATGGCTGAATACATAAGTACTTGTATATAATTCCTTGAAAATATGCCACGATATATTAGACTAAGCGTCGTTTTTCGTCTTAATAACGTGTTGTAGTGTTCGTTTGTCTTTGTATAATTTTGCTTTTGCTATTTAGTCTATACTTTGTAATATCCATTTAACATGGCTCGGTACCTATGCGTTATTGTGCTATATTAAATTTTCTCACTGTTGTCTTTGGTTTTGATCATTTGCGTTGTCGATATGCCTTTTTGTTTTAATTTCTGTTTGTTTTGTTCACACATCGTTGTCAATAAAATGGAATGATGTGTCACTTTTTTACAAATGAGAGGTGAAGCTAGCTTTAAAACCAGGTTTAATCCACTATTTTCTACATAAAAACTGACTATACCAAATCAAGAAATTGACATTTGTTATCCATTTTTTTATTTCCAGCTTTTGACTTCGCCATTTGGTTAATAACTTACCGTTTTGACATTCCTTTGGATTTCTGTTTTTTTGTTATTTTACTTTCTAAGGAATATCTAGTCCATTGTTCTCTTTATAAACAGCTTCAATGTTTTTTACACATAGTAATCACGCCAAATAAATTGTGTGCTTTGTTCTTATTTCAATCGTATGATAATACTATGATATCTTATATGTTAAAACTTAAATTGTTATGAAAATTATGATCCTACGAATATAATATAATCTCTGTATCACCGTGAAAAGAACGTCAAGAGGCTGAGAATACTCTTAAGTAGTTGTTACTTTATCATATGGTACAAACATCATTCCAAAAAAAAATCAATTCGTGTTGGCCTCAGATGACTTTTAAAATGTAGATATTGAAAAAGCGCCAAATTATCTCCCTTTGATGCAAAAATGCCATTTTTCGGCATTAAAATTGAAATATCTTTTTTTTTTCACTCAACGGTGAACTATATTTTTATTATAATTTTCAAAAAAGCTGTACTTAAACTAAACTATTGTAAAATTTGAGCGATTTCTCCAATTAAGTTCTTTTTTTAATTTCGATATAAACTCTATTCCTCCTATTAGTTCAACGGAAAAAAAGGTACCTTTACAAAAATGTATACTTCTTCCGAAGGTAGATTGTGAGCGTAAATGAACGGTGACCCCATTTTTTTATTTTATTTTTCTATTTAAATTATAAGATAAAGTTCATTTATAGAAAAATATAGCGAAATCATATAATAAATAAACAATTTGATTTAGACCCGCGAGCCCCCTTAACATTTCATACGACATGTACAAAAGTAAAGATTGAGCAACACGATCCTAATAAAAAGCTAGGATTGACTATGGTACCTAGTGATGCCACAATAAAGGTGAGAAAAGGATTAATGTACATAATATTTGTTCTATTTAAAATTATGCTCTTTTGAATTCCATTGTCTTTGTTTTTTAACATTTCCTCCCAGTTGCACATGTACGGAGCCCCGCTAAGGACATGCAAAGAAAAAAAAATATATTGTGCGCTCAACTTAAATAAGTTGTGCGCACAAACTAATATAGTGTGCGCACAAAATAATATAGTGTGCGCACAATTTAAATATATTGTGCGCACAACTTAAATATATTGTGCGCACAACTTAAATATATTGTGCGCACAACTTAAATATATTGTGCGCACAACTTAAACATATTGTGCGCACAATTGAATATATAGTGCGCACAACATAATATAGTGTGCGTTAAATTCTTTGACCTTACACGTGGTACGGGGCTTCAATGTCTCCTTTTTAAAGTGACAGAATGGAGAAATGCATAAGGTTTTCTTTTGAAATGGGGTTAGATTACATGGAAATACTCTTGCAAAAAGTCATCAGTGCATTTGTATCGACTCCTGACATAATACTGAATAAATTACGTTTATTTCGTCTGAAACTTGGTTTACCAACAGATGTGTCGGAAGCCTCCACTTTATTTCAGAGTTTATTGGAACGGTTTAAAACAGACTTGGCAATAGAGCAAGGACACTATCGAACCTATGTAGACTTTCTTGTAACAAATATACAACTACTATTTGCACTTATGCATTATACTTTATTTCTGAAAATCTCAAGATTTTGTTTTGATTGACACAAGACTGACATGTTCCTAAATTCACGACTTTGATTTTGTTATGCTCCGTCGACGATAGAGATGGCCATTATATTTAAAAGTCTTTACGTCCGTTCATCAGTCCGTCTCTGTTTATGGTAAATGATTTGGTTATAGTTTATGATGAAGTTTTAGTGTCATCAACTTAAATGAATAATGTGGTTTCTCTAAACATATCATTGTAAAAGTGTAGAGTAATTCAAATCCACTGAAAACTGAATACACGTGCACAAGTTTTTTTTTTTTATCATTAAAGATGACCATGTTTGTTCATGGTTAAGTACGGTTTTGACCCAAAATGTACTGTTCGTTATTGAAATGTGACGGTTTGTTCAGTCTAAGAAATTCGACATGAAGTTGTGATCAAATAGTGAAAAACTGAGTACATATATAAATCAAAAGATGCAATATGAGTGCCAATGAGACAGCTCTCCATCCAAATCATAATTTATCAAAAGTTAATAATTATTGGTTATAGTACGGTCTTCATTACGGAGCGTTGGCTCACACATTACAGCAAACTATAAAAGGTCCAAAATGACTGTAACAAAACAATAAACATATATGAACCACACCAATAAACGACTACCACTGAATAACAAGTTTCCGACGTAGAACAGTACGCTAATTATGAATTAGATTTTTTTTTAAAGTTGTGTACAAATCTTTCAGGCCAAGTTATAGATTCATTTAAAAGAAGAGGGGGCAAGAGGTCACTGATAGTATCTATTTTTGATCGATTTCATTAATATACAATTTTACAGAATATTGTTCGTATTCATTATGAAACTGAAATGTTACGAAGCAATTTAGGAATAGTCAATGAAAAAGTATTCCTCAGTGGTATATTTTGAAAACAAACGAAACAATTATGATTCAATTTTTCCAAATATGGTCCGTTTTTGGGCATCATTTATTCAAAAACTGGTGGCCCGAATGATCGCGATCGATGCGAGTACCAATGAAACAACATCATACATATACCCCATAGCTCATACAAATACGGGTTATACTCTTCTCATATATTTTATGATGGTATGATACGCAACTCCTAACGGGAGGAATTGTGCTTGATATTCAAATAATTAAGACAGTCATAATCTTTCAATCAGTTTAATTGAGGTGTGGAGCTGTCATGTCAGTAACTGCTAGAAGTTCTTTGTTCATTTATGTATCATTGTCATTTTGTTAAGTTTCATTTTTTACCTATTCTGACATCGGACACGGACTTCTTTTAAACTGAGTTTTACTGTCGGTATTGCTGGGGTTTTTTTTATCTGCAATGGCTAGAGGTACAAAAGGAGGGTTGAGATCTCACAAAACATGTTTAACTCCGCCGCATTTTTGTGTCCGTCCAAGGTCAGGAGCCTCTGGCCTTTGTGTTGGTCTTCTATGAATTTTAATTTTAGTTTCTTTTATATATTTTGGATATATAAAAGAATATGTGGTATGAGTGCCAATTAGACAACTCTCCATCCAAGTCACAATTTATAAAAGTAAACCATTATAGCTTAGGCTCACAACAAACAGCAAGCTATAAAGGGTCCCCAAAATTACTAGTGTAAAACCATTCAATCCGGAAAACCAACGGCCTAATATATATGAAAAACGAGAAACGAGAAACACTTAAGAAGTTTAGTATGACGTCCATTATCGCATAACTAGTACATATTTTTGTTTATTGGCCAGCTGAAGCGCGCCTTTGGGTGCGAGATTTTCTTGCTGTATTGAAGAACCAAATGTATCTGAGAAACAAATCTTATAAAACATGCGCGCTTTATAATTATTTTGAACATTAAATACAGTTAAACTATACCTTTATTATCGTATCTAAAAAATAGACCAATTCTGATATATTTAAAATTGACCAATTATAAACCATGAAAATAATATCAAGGTCAGATAAAGATATATACATTACGATCATTCCATAAAACAAATAAAGTTCACTTATTCCTTATAGTATCTGAAAAACAGACCAAACAAGAATCAAATAACACGAACCATGAATATAAGTCAAAGTTAGATTAATATTACTGCAAGATAGACAATTACACCATACAAACATTCCGTACACCAAATATATCTAGCTAAATGCTTATAGTATCCGAGAAATACACCAAAACACAAAACATTACTTTGCCGGACCACTTAACCCTGAAAATGAGGTCAAGGTCAGATGACACCTGTCAAGTTGACATTTAGACATTAAAATCGTTTCATACAACCAAATATAGAAGAACTATTGCATTTGGTATCTGAGATTTTGTCTAAACCACGTACAATTAACCTTGCTGAATGATCAATAAAATGAGTTCATGGTCAATATGGTCAAGTGAAAACTTTTTTCCTAATTTTGGGCGCACACCATATCATATTCTGCGCACAATATGTTTAAGTTGTGCGCATAATATATTCAAATTGTGCGGACAATATATTTAAATTGTGTGGACAATATATTTAAATTGTGCGGACAATATATTTAAATTGTGCGCACAATATATTATTTCGTGCGCACAATATATTATTTTGTGCGCACAATATATTTAAGTTGTGCGCACAATATATTATTTTGTGCACACAATATAATGAAGTTATGCGCACAATATATTTTTTCTTTCTTTGCATGTCCCTAGCGGGGCTCCGTACACATGATACATATATTTAACGGAACCATTTACAGAAAATTTGTATATATTTTGTGTAATTTAATGTCGCAAGACCATTCTTAATACATCTATATCATATAGGGTGAGAAAGTGGTAATTCATAATTAAGTATACTTAAGTTTATATAGTATCATCCGTTTGTCCAAATTTCCTAGTAATTATCAATACATATTGTATTAAAATTTCATATTGTCTCTCTATTCTCGTTATATAAATATAAAAATAGAAGATGTGGTATGATTGCCAATAATACAACTGTCCACAAGAGACCAAAATGACACAGACATTAACAACTATAGGTCACCGTACGACATTCAACAATGAGCAAAGCCCATACCGCATAGTCAGCTATAAATGGCCCTGATAAGACAATGTAAGGCAATTCAAACGAGAAAACTAACGGCCTTATTTATATAAAAAAATGAACCTTATTTACAAGTGTTCCTTTGCAGGTTGATCAAGATAATCATAATCCCGAAATACTTCAAATGATTTTTGGTGTATTATGAAAGTTCTTTATAAATATGTTCGCAGAGAATGTTTATTTGTACAAACTTTATAACTTCGTTCAGTTTTTATTTTGGTGGTGGTCTATTTTGACCCAATATGAATAAATTAATCCTGTATATATTATAATAATATATTGCCCCGTTTGCAAGTAAAATAAAAAATAAAGCAACACAATTTGTTTTTCAGACGAGCGTGCAAGACAAGGTTAGTACAAACATCAGTAGGAAATCAATCAGACAAACAATGTTATCTTGAAAAAGAAAGTATTTTCAACAGAAAGTGATCTCAAATTGACAAGGGCTTACTGTATTACAAAAGTATTTTTTTTTACAGAATTAGGATAATATTCCCTTCGTCATAAACCTTGCGTTGTTTGTTTGATAAATGATTACCATAGCTTGATTGCATGACCATACAAATATACACCGTATTTTGACTTTTGATAAGGTTGGTACAATGATAAACTAACCGTACAGATATGATATTCTACGTCATTGATGTTGCCTTGGAATATCTATATTTAGGTGCACGGACGCTTTTCCAAATCTTATATTTACCTCTCCTAGTATTTGCCACTGTAAATATAATGTTTTATTAAAGAGGATTTTCTATGCTTTTAGCCAGTGAGAAAACATATTGTCATATAATAATACAATGTAATATACTTTAGCCATCAATAAATACAACCTAACGTTGAAAATTAATTTGTGAGTAGCACAATTTTTTATGTTTAATTACGTAAATATTAATGACTCCCCTTTCCCCTTCGCCGCGAGAGGAAATTGCTGTTCTATAATATCAACTTCGATGTAATTATGTAATAGAAACGATATCAATGTTATGCATTACTTTAAAGTTTAATCTTAGTATATGTCTTTTTAAACAGCGATCTCGGCACGTAAGTTACATATACTTCATAGTATGTTTTTATTTTATCATATGTGAACCGATTCCTTTAAATTATTGAATGCTAATATTTACATTTTTTAAATAACACTTACTCGTTATTATCATAAAAATACTTGTTTCCTATTTTCCTCGTCGTACTGTCAAACAGATGAAGGTTAATGGAGCACCCGTTCAGTTGTGGATGTATAAATTCGCAGCCCTTACATATAATGTATATGTTTGAATTTTGACGATTATTCTATTCTCAAAAGTTCGAATGACCATTCACAATAAAATCTTTTGAATGAAAGAAACTCGTAAATCATGAATATTTCAGTATAACATGTATAATTCACCGTCAGATTAGTCGTACGATTGTTTGTGAAACATAAAATTATGGTATTAAGATGGAAAATCCCGATTTTGGTTGTTACATCCCGAAACTTGTTCGATAAGTCTTCCTACGACCAGTCGTGAATCTTACGATTTGCGAATATTTTTGACACGATAGCAAGTTATACGGTATGATATATTAGAATGTTTGAACCAACGTCATGATCACTTATTTATTTATCGTTTCAGATTGATCTTGTATGCTGATATGTCTATCAGGTTGATTTTGTGTTTTTTTTTTCTATTTTCAAAACAAGTTAAAACAGCAGGAATGTTATCTGAACTAGTGCTGCCTGTTTTGATAAAACAAAATGCTCTATGCATACAGTGGTTATATATTTATTTTGAATTCACCGACAAACTATGACTGTTATTAATCAAAGAAACTGGTTTGCCATATTGAATGGCTGGTCTTTCTTTATCCCTTTGTAAACATTTTAATGGCTATTTCATTTTAATTTACCGTTGTTCATATAAAAATGCATTTTTTTTTTTGTATTGTCTGATTCTATTTCAGCCTTAGGATGCAACATACCACCATTGTGTGCTATAAAAGATGTGTTAAATGATGAACCCTGTACCGCTTCTGAACCAACAATCGACGATGGATTAATTTGCAACAACTGTAAAACACCGGTATAAAAATAGAATCTACAGAATGAACTAGAATCAGGAATAAATGTGAAACAAAATCCGTGTAAGAAATCATTGTCACCTTTCAAATATATATAAATCTATTGCGCAAATAAAGATTACAAAAACTACAAAATGTATTAACATTGGTGATAAATAAGCTCATCATAGATACCAGGACTAAATTTAGTATAAACGCCAGACTCGCATTTCGTCTACAAAAGATTCATCAGTGAAGCTCAAATCTAAAAAAGTTTAAAAGGCAAAATAAAGTACGAAGTTGACGAGCATTGAGAACCATAATTCCTAAAAGTTTTGCCAAAGACAGCTAAAGAAATCTATGCCTGAGCTAGAAAAGCCTTAGTATTTCAAAAAATTCAAAAATTTGTAAACAGTAAATTTATAAATATAACCATATCAATGACAATTCATGTCAGCACAAAAAGTGCTGACTACTGGGCTTGTGATACCCTCGGGGAAATAAATCTCCACCACCACTGGCATCGACCCAGTGGTTGTAAATAAACTCATCATAGATACCAGGACTAAATTTAGTATAAACGCCAGACGCGCGTTTCGTCTACAAAAGACTCACCAGTGACGCTCGAATCCAAAAAAGTTAAAAAGGCCAAAAAAACAGAGGCAATAGATACTAAGAAACTCAGAAATCGAGAAAAAAAAACTGAAAACGCCATGGCAAAAAAAATCATACAGATAGATAACAGTACATAGAAAACTATGTCTGATCAACACAAACCGAATAAAAACACAGAAGGTTGGACAGATTGTTGGGGAAAAGATTTAAACTTATATTGGTGCATTTGTTTGTCTTAATAGAATTTATATGCATATTCAATTAACAACACCATGTGAATAATTTACCATTACGTCACTTTCCTGCAGAAGATAATTATTTTTCAAGGTTGTTTAGCTATTTGACCCAGATAATGTAAACAAATGGTCTAACAGAGTGATAACACTTTATGTATTTACTTCTGAAATCGTTATACATTCTTAAATAAAGTGTCTTCAATAGGGATTTTAAAACTCGCTGTAACAAAATTTTGTTTTTTTAACTTACGAAAAATATTGCTCTCAAATAAATCTTGTGACATTATTTCCCTTATTTTTCTACTCACTTACATTCACATATTCGGATCTGGTATTTTTAACTTTTGTAATAATGAATAATATATTGTATTGTACATTTTTTGAAGTAATTATTGTTTTCCTACTGTACATTTCTTGTGTTGTACAATATTGATGTTAATACCATAAGATAAAAGAAAAAGAAGGCCCGAAACAAAAACAGTCCACAACATATACAAACAGAAACGATTGTAAAGTAAAAAAAAAACAGTAACTTAAACGTTCAGAAACAGTTAAAACTCGAACCAAAGAAAAGGCTCAGATGAATATAAATGTCAGATACACCGGTCAATCGTTGTACTACTCCTGTGACATTAAGTCATAACCAGCAGTAATGCAGAAGTGTCTGGTTTAGTTTCGAAAAAAGCAAGTTATAGACACAATATAGATGATAAAAAGTAAAAACAATTGATAGAAGAGAGAAAACACAACAAATGAAAGGTAGATAAGAAAGGAATACTTATACTTTACAAAGAAGAGAATATTATGGTGCTAGAGTTGAGAAAATTCGACAACAAAGAACAGACAAATACACAACAAAATATAAAAAGATCAAGATATAATTCTAAATAAAGACCACTATCCTTCTTTTATAGATTTTCGTTTGGTTTAAACTTTACAAAGTCGCCATATTTATGAAATATTGAAAGGTTACCCGGTAATACCTTTGTTTACTTTATATATTTAATTTACCGTAAAATATTGAGATTTTTAAATAATCAATAACTTTTGTTCATGTAAGTACGCGAAGCAAGATCCATATTATAGCAAAATATATTTTTTTATTATATCGATGCAATTACACGACTATTTCAGATGTAAAACTTAGCATATTGTTTCAGCATTAACATGATAACGTACAACTGTAAGTAAAGACAAATTTTAACACTGTTTGATGTTATAAAACAAATAGAATATGAATAATTGGTACCATATCAATAACAAGTTGTCAAACGACTTTAGTGAATCTTCTGTGAATAACCAAGATGATTCCAAGAATCATCTATCATTAAATTGATTTTATACATCTGTTTCCACAACAAATGAAATTTGATAACAACATTGATACATTCGTATCAACATAAATGTATATGTATCTGCGAAGTTTGATTTGATTTCTATCTAGGCGTACATCCTATTCAGTATGTTTGTTAATTTATTTTGCGTTTTTGTCTTCTGTGGGTTACATTTAGTCTACATTAAAGCAGGTAGGTTTTTTCGTTCCATCTGGTCACGTTACACTGATTAAAGTCTATAAATAATCTTTAAACGACAAACTATCTTTTTTTTTTTTTTTTTGATTTGCTGTTTTACCAAATTGTGTACTTTTGTAATAAATTTGTTTTTGTGAAAACATTTTGAAGAAAAACATTAAGACAAATTAACTTTGTTTTCCTGTTTTAACACATCTTTACATTAAAATATTTCTCTATATTGTGAATATCATCTAGTTTTCGCTTATTCGCACGAATTTTAGTTAAGTCGATCAAAGTGCTGTTACATATATTTTGTATCATTTTCATAATTTCTTTTAAATTTTCTTCCCAAAAAAAGGTTTATTCTGTTTGTTAAATGTTTCTTTTGTTATATTATTATCTCTTAACCGATTTAATTTTCTTTGTTAATTGAAGGTAGAAAGGTCTTTTGACACATATGTAAACAAATGTTAAAGCTCTTCAACTGGGTTTTTTTTTTAACGTGTTAACTTGATTTATTCTGTGGTCTTTTGTAGACAAACGCATGCCTGTCCGAAACATTTTTAGTCCTGTTGTCTATGTTTTTTACCAACAGATGCGTGCAGTTATCCCTACCGGAAAATTGGAAAGAGTTGCTACTTTATAAATAAGGAAAAGTGACATGGGATACTGCATTTGTATGTTTATATTGAATTTGTGGTTGTAAAGCAAAATAGTGTTTTATGAAATATTGTGCACCAAGACAAAATGTCATTATAATTTATCATGAATATTGTCCTTATCTATGACAAAATGTCCAGAGAAGGACAAATTTACATTGTGAAAGGTTGTCTTCCAATATTTAACAGAGGAACACTATGAAATGTTGTCCTTTTAAAGCTTAAGGGAGGTATTCGTTTTTTTTTATAAATACAATTTGTCATAGACAGATTGTCATTTTGTCTGATGAAGTGGATTTTATCAACAAATATATGATTTTGGATAAGGATATCATTTAAAAACGATTTGGTTGATAATGTATTAATAAATAGATACAGGTATAAATAGAATATTATTTTTACTCATTATAGATAGCAAGGAATACAAAACACTTATATATCTCAATTATTAAATTGTAACAGAGGGAACTTCTGTAAATCAAAAAAGAAGAAAAGTAAATTCATTTTATTCATATTCCAAATGTTTTGGCAACAAACCAAATGATGATACAAAACATAAAGTTTGTAATTCAAGATGATAAACTTGAAATAGTTCTCCATACTTGCTTTACAAAATAATTTCACATATATGAATTTTAAAATGGGCATCTGTGTGTAAGGTTTTTAAATTTGTAATGGTTCGGTTCAGAAATGCTTTCATTGACAGAATCTTATAGTGAAATATTGTCGTGGACAGAATTTCATGCTGAAATATTATAAAGGACATGACAAAATTTAATGCACAAAGACATTATTGACAGTATTTCGTTATGAAACAGTGTCCGCGGACAGTATTTCATTTGGAATTTCGTCTGATAGACAATATTTCTTGGGGAACAATATTTCATGATACATGTGTACATTTTGAATACTCTTTCTTTGTACAAGTTTTAAGTCTCTATATTTACTTTTGATCATTTTACTTTTCTACATTCAAACATCGTCAAATATTGAAATAAAAGAAGACTGGAAATAATTTAAAAAGTAAGATAAAATTTAATACCGAATTCCGTCCCTTATCAAACGGCAAAATCAAAAACTCAAACTAGTGTTGTCAAATCGAACAGTTTTGACTAATCGGTTACTCGGATAATCGTTCGACCGCTTAACAGGTTAACCGATGGTTTACGTTGATGTTTGAAGACCTTTTTCTATACTACCCTACCCATGTTCGTTTTAATCATACAATAAATCACAGTTTGTCCTTTTTCAATATAAGACTTGTCTGTGAGGATTCCTGTCGAAGTTTTTTTCTTTTAATAATTTAGTTCTACCGTATCAACTATAGTGTTTGTAATAACTTCAGATTGAAAGATAAACAAACTTCCTGAAAATGTGTGAAACCAATGATTCTTTCATTTTCTCCTGATGTCACAAAAAAAAATGTGGAGTGTTTTAATTTGAAATAATAACGCGTGTTACTCGTACCATCAAGTATACATTAAATACGTTCACGTTGATTTGCATTTTACACTTTTTAGGTTGTCATTTTGTTTAAAGCATAACAAAGCCTTGCACGATGAAGGTTGCACATTCAGATTTAGGTCTACGCAATATTAGTTAAAAAAAAATATAAGGAAATTGGTCGTAAAACTATATTGGATTACTGATCTAAAGTCAATGTTAAAAAAAAACGTATACTAATTATGTTTAATTAAGATCTAGCACCGATGTGATGGACATCAAGTTGTCTAAGTTCTAATTAATTTTATGTTTGTTTTTTTTTTTTTTTTTTTTGATTAGCTTTAGCAATCAGTATACAGGACAACTCATCTGTCAAATTAATTATCGTGACGATATTTTTTTACATAGAACAAAGTTATTAAAAGATTTCCATACACATTTATATCAAATCTATCAAAATTGAAAAAAGTCCGGTTAACTAGTCAGTATTTTTGGTATTCGATATTCAGTCCTTCCGAGGGTCAACCTGGTAACCGGGTAACTGTTGACAACACTAACTCAAACACATCAATAAAGTCAACAATAGTATACCGCTGTTCAAAAATCGTAAATCCATGGACAAAAAACAAAATCGGGGAAAACAAACCAAAACCGAGGGAAATGCATTAAATACAAGAGGAGAACACCGACACAACATTCAAATGCAACACACACAGCAACGGACCAAGCACAAGACAAAATCCGATGAGAATAACCAATATAACATAAAAACCAAATACATGAATTTGGGATAGAAAAGTGTGAATTCACACTCAAATAAAAGAGAAAAAAAAACGACACAACGGAAACACAACGTAAAAATGTTACACACACAGAAACGAACTATGATATCACAATGGCCATTTTCCTGACTTGGTACATGTCGCAGGAAGAATGGGACACCATATAAAATCGACTTGGGATGAGGGATAAATCACCATAAACCCATAAACTTGTCGTTGTAATGCGTGTGGGCCATTTCTGCATTTAATGAGTCGTCCAATATATAAATACTTTATTATATATAAATCTGCAAGTATACAAATTGTAACCCAAGTTTACAATTATGTTCCAATAAATTTGAACAATATCTATACTGAAATATTTGCATGCAACGGAGCTTTATTCTGACCTTAACTTATATACCAAAATGCGGCTTTCAAGCCATACTGAATTCTATATATGAAATACTAAAATAACTTTACTTTAATTGAAACATTTTAAACATTGCTAAAAGAATAAATAAATTTACAAGTACCTGCAGCGTAGACATTAGTCTGCCGCCTCCCCGATTGTAATAATGACCAGTGACTAACTTTAAAAGTGAAATTGTATTAATATATATATATGGTTAGTATTGCCGCGCTTTGAGCTCATGCATAACTCATGCTATTTAAATATAAATATATATCATTTAAATAATAATAAGAATCGCTTTAACTTTCTATTGTACTAATTTAAATATTGAGTACGTAAAGCAAAGCATAGCGTATAAAGCTATAGTCTATTTCAAAATATGCAGCGCAAAACTATTGTCGTCAATCGTCAAGAAACATGATGATATGAAATATGAATATGATATGAATGGAAAACATATAACACGGAAAACACAATTAATATGAAATGCACAATAATGAACCAAAATGGATAAATATATCCGGTGACATACAGGACATTTTTAAAGAAAAAAATAGTGGGTTGAACCTGGTTTTGTGGCATGCCAAACCTCGCATTTTAATGCCATTGTTAAATATAACATTAAAATGACAACATAATAATACAGGACTTCAATACACATAAATAGGAGAACGTATTAGGCAAAGAATAACAGGAATAATAGATAACAAAAGGCATCAGGTTTAAAATTCAATACGTCAAAACCGCGCCTCGTCCACACAAGACTTACCAGTGACGCCCAGATATAAAAGTTCGAATGTCAAAAAAGGTACAAAGTTGTACAGCTCTGAGGATCAAAAGTTGAAAAAGGTTGTGCCAAATACGGCTAGCGTTTTCTGCTTGTGATAATAACATCCTTATTATTTAGAACAATTTATGCTATTGCAAACAGTAAATTTTATCAAATGAATATAAAAGATTTACAAGATAAAACTGACATCAAGCGAGTTGATAATAACTGTCATATTCTTGACTTGGAACAGGCAATTTTTTTGGCAGATTTTGAAATGAACCTTGATGTACTGTAAATTCGGAAATTATTGCGTACATTTATTATTGCGATTTTTTCATTTTAGGCTTAAATGCAGTTTAAATTTTTACGATTTTATGAAAAATGCTGTTTAATTCAAATAAAATATTTCAAAATGCAGTTTAAATTATTGCTTTTACAGCTCTGTCGCAATAATAAAAACCTTGCAATAATTTCTGAATTTACAGTATACTAGCTAGCTTAACCTGTCACTTGCAAAATTTCACGGTGTAAAGAAAACAGACATAATAGATAAAACTTGTCTAAAGTAGTGACATTTCAGTCAACATTGTGTTATAACTTTAAACACTACAAAAACAAACACAAATGTAAACAAATAAAAAGAATTTAATAAAATGTGAATGATCGTGACACTATTCAGAGTAACTATCTTGAACATGATAAGTATAGTTAGTACGAACATTTCTTCTTTTTTTTTAAGGATACCTGTGTAAGTCATGGTGCAAACTTGGCAGTATTTGAGACCTTAGAAGAAATGCTATTGATGAAACGTGAACTAAAAAAGATGAATACTAGTAAATTCATATGTATCATAAATGTAGTAGATACAAGCCCACTGACTTGAATGAAGGTTTGAGGGTTGATTAAAACACGAGGGGAAACATATCAACAAAGACGAAGTCGGAGTTTATATTTTGTTTAGCGAGGGTGTACATAACACTAACACCATCATCAAAGGGTTGAATTTATTTTATTATACTGAATGCCTTATAATATTCCTTGCCTGGTATTGGTATTTTCTTGTGTAAAACGGTTTGTTTTAACCTAGTTTCATAGCTATCTTTATCACTATGAAACAAGTGACATTTAGTAGTATCATAAATATCCTAGTTGTAGGATTTTTTGCCAGGACTTTAATTGTTTTTTTTTTCTTTTATTCGTGAATTTATTCAACTCTATTCTTTCTAAATAAACTCAACATAAATACCAAAATTTAATTTAGTATTAACACCAAACGCTCGTTTCGTCTACAAAAGACTCATCAGTGACACTCGAATCAAAAAAAAGTTTACAGACCCAAATAAAGTACGAAGTTTAACAGCATTGAGGACCAGAATTCTTTAAAAGTTTGCCAAAAACAGCTAAGGCAATCTATTTCTGAGGTAGAAAAGCCTTAGTATTCCAAAAATTCAAAAGTTTTGTAAACAGTCAATTTATAAATATGACCATATCAATGATTATTCATATCAGCATAGAAGTGCTGAATTCTGACCTTGTGATACCCTTTGGGAATTAAAACCCCACCTGCAGTGCCATCGACCCAGTGGTTGTAAATAAACTTATCATAGAAACCAGGACTTTTTTCTGAATAACAATTTTGTGGCAATAAAGGAATACATCGCGAAAGTTATGTGAATTCGATTGTGTATTACATTCTTATAAATATATGAAACTTAATATCATTCTTAACTTTACAAAAATAGGTTCAAATTTCCACATCGGTGGACGAAACATCAACAGATATATTTCTGGAGGAGATTGGAGATGGATTTGGAATGGAAAGATGACAAAGATGAGTTACTTTGCATTCGGTGATGGACAACCAAGCGGAACTTTTAGTTACCCACAAGACTGTACGTTTTCTATGCTAGTAATCAATACAACCTCCATGACGCTGATTGCGACTATACCATTGCAGGTTATATCTGTGAATAGTAATTTTATTAAAAACGTTGTAACCTTTCTTAGTGTGATTTGCTTAAAGTCGAATGTTCATATTTAATACAATAATTCTCAAATTATTTACTTTTTATTCGTCATTACCCGTTTTATCATTTTGATTTGAATATCCAAAAAAGATAACTAGAATGCTATGCAAGCGAAGGTTTGTAAGTAGGAAAATAAAAAGCAGATGAGGTGTTGGGGTCAATGGTACTTTTTTCATTCAGATACAAAACGAAGTAGACGTTTACAGATATGAACAATTATATTGTTTGTTTTAAAAGTGTCGATCGTTTTATGATTCCATGTTTAGACACTTCAGAAAAATCCTAGAATAGATATAAATTAGTATATATAACACGTAGTAAAAAGAGCAACAGTGGTATACAGAAGATCAATAGTCATCAATTGATTAAGGCAAAAAAATCAGGGTCACAAACCAAAACCGAGAAAAATACATAAACTATAAAAGGAAAAACAATTGAACAACAGAAACATTGATTTGCAAAAAACGCCAACATTTATTTAGACAAACTATTTGATAACAACTGTCATACTCATCCATTTATTCAGAACAAAATGACTTACAAAAGAAATATCATAACTAAATACATGAATGTTGGATGTTTAGATACTGGCACACGACGTAAAGCAATGCGAATTCATACTCAGAAAAAAAGTAATATTCGGAGATAAGTTACGTTCGGTATTTACTAGTGTTGTCAACGGTTAACCGGTCGAACGACCGAATACCGAATACCAAAAACGCTAACCGGTTAACCGGACTTTTTTTCAATTTTGATAGATTTTTTATAAATTTGAATTGAAATCATTAAAAAGTTCGGTTTTATTTAAAAAATGTCGTCGTGGTAATTAATTTGACAGATCAGTTGTCCAGTAAATTGATTGCTATTGTTAATCCTATAAACATAAAATTAATTAGAACTTGTCTCTCAGCTCGGGGCAGAATCTTAAAGAAACATAATTAGTATGCATGTTTTTTTAGCAGTAACTCTAAATCAGTAATGCGATTAAATTTTACGACTTACTTCATTATTTCGTTTCTGATCTAATACTGTGTAAACCTACATCTAAATGTGCAACCTCCGTCGTGCAAGGCCTAGTCTTACTTTAAACGAAATGCCAACTCAAAAATTTTGAAATGCAAACCAATGTAAATGTACTCAATGTATACGTGATAGTACGAGTAACATGCAAACAAAGTAAAGAAAAGGGCCGTACGGTGAACTATAGTTGTTAATTTCTGTAATTTTGATCTCTTGTGGAGAATTGTTTCATTGGCAATCATACCATATCTTCTTTTTTATAATTAATCACTCAAAATGAAACACTCCACATCATTTTCGGAGACAACAAGTGAAAAGATAAGAATAATCAGTTTCAGACATATTCAATTCTACGAGATCAAGAAGTTTTTTTTATATTATTTTTCAATCTGAAGTTGGTACAAACGCTATAGTTGATACGGTGTAGTTGATTATCAAAAGTCAAACTTCGCCAGAAATCCTCACAGACAAGCCTGATAATGCCAGAGGACAAACTTCAATTCTAAAAGCGTAAATTTATGACTTGGATGAAAGGTTGTCAAATTGACACTCATACCACATCTTATATATATGTGTAGGGTACTATTGATAAGGCTTGCAAGCACCAACTCAAGCTACCGGTTAACCGGTTAATCGGTCGAACGATTATCCGAGTAACCGGTTAGTCAAAAGTGTACGATTTGACAACACTAGTATTTACCAGACGACAGGACGTAATAAAAGTGTCGCCAGTTAGTTTGGACACAGACACAGGCACATAAGATGTCCATACAATTTGGTAACAGTTATTTTTAATATGTCCTGCCTATGTGGGAGCAGTTTCTGCATGTATACAAGCACGTATAGTGTGAAGATGCATGATCATAACATATCAACTGAAATATAAAAAGACAATACAATAGGACAGAGTGTATGCTGATCTCATATAAATGACAGTTTTAGCTTGCTATAAATACAGGCTTAATTCACAATTCTCGCATAAGAAAATGTCTGTGCCAAGTCTGCAATTTGACAGTTGTTATCTATTGGTTTGATATGTCTTAGCAATTACTTGAATACATTCCGTTTAGAATTTTCCCCGTAGTTCGGTATTTTGTCATTTTATCTTTTGAGTGTTTGAACATTTAATTTTGACATTTATTCTGGCACTTTCTGTTTTGATTTTTTGTTATTTTAATTTTTACTGTTAACATATGGGAATTAAATTGGAAGTTTGTCATTTTTGAGTGTGAAGTAAGTCGATTTAACCTTTAATTTTCATTGCAAATTTGGACCTTGTAGACCCAACAGGACCCATTCACGGAGTATTGGCTCACTGAACAGCAAGCTATAACGGGTTTGAAAAATAACTAGTGTAAAACCATTCAAACGGGGATCCACGGTCTTATCTATATAAAAACGAGAAACATTTATGAACCATATCAACAAACGACAATTACTGAACATCAGATTCCTGCATAAGCACAGGTGCAAACAAATGCAGCGGTTTGAAACGTTACTGGTTACAAACCTTCACCCTGTATATGGTATTGAAAATATTACCTCAAACATATTTCTCATTCGTTATAAAGAAACAAGGATTCGAAACGGTAGAGGTGAATTCATGCCTTTGATGGTTTGATCGATGACATCATGAGTCGGTTGGTCGTTATGAAGTATTTGTGACACAGATGACGAAGGCTTTGTTTCAACTGTTGTAATGTCAATGCCATCCACTTTTCCTATATTGTATTATTAATGAATATGACTAATATTACAAATAAGCAAAATGTTTGGAGCCGATATGTTGAGTACACCCTATTAAATATCAAATGAAATGGCTTAACTCAATCAAAAGACATACAAACAATTGAACATTCATTGAACGAATAAATTTCTCAACCTTTCATGAGATCACTCCTAGATTTTTCGTGAGGTTCTAATTGCTTATATTTAATTTGTCTTTTTATAAAGTGTTCTATAAATGCGCTTTTCTATAACTTGTATAATTGTTTATTTATTTGTCATTTGAACTTTGTTGGATATGTATATCATTGACAACCATGCCACATATTCTTATGTATATATATATATATATATGTATATATATATAGAGAGAGAGAGAGATATTGCTGAATTCAAAAGTCACGTTATATGTTAATCAAAGAAAGAATATCTGGTGCAAATGCAAATGAACTATTCTATCCATACAAATGAAGATATTTATTGATGAAAACAGCACTTTGTTAAATTGTAGCGTCTAAAATGAGGAAATTAATCAACCTTGTTAGCTAGACATCGGTAATAATTAAAATTTCTTAAATGTTCTTCAAAATCGGGATTTGTAATATATCTTTGTATTCTGGTATCACTTAAGCCGAACAAAAGTTTGATAAAAAAAATGTAATTTTTCTGTAAATTGTGTTGTACATTGATGAGGAGTCATTTAATATGAATTACATTATAAAGGTCAGGAGCAATACAGCTTGTTAAATATGTTGATGTATATTTTGCGTTCTCTTTTTCGTTAGAAATCTGAAGTTATCTAGATACATTACGTAATATTTTTGCTGTCCTTCTTCAGCTTTCTTAATGTTAGAAAAAGCAGTAGGGATAGTAGATGTAACCATATCACTAAGTTGCATCAACATTTTTTGCATATAATTACATTACATTTATTGTACAAATCTTTCGAGAGACTAAAGTGAACTGTTAAAAAAAGGTCAAAGTTGATATAACATTATAAATTCTGGCGCATATACACAATGATTCTGAGAATCACATACAAAGAGATCGATGAAAAACATCTGTTTACAATAATTAAAAACAAATTTGATATCAGACAATTTACACTCATATTAACGTCTATCTACATGCAAAAATCATTCCATATCTCGACATTCCCTTTGTTCAGGATGTTTGCTTTTTCTTTATGTTATTTGATGGTTTGTGGAATACCTTTGGTCTACAGTCATGCAGGTATGTGTTATGTATCTTCTCGTTAAGCAAAGCCGTTTCCTTTTGCGAATCTATATATTTTAAATTTCTTATTGTTTTGTTTACTTTGTGTATTCTTTTCGTCATGTATTTCGACACAAACATCTTTACCCCTGGCATATTGTTGCGCATGTCTCAAGTCAGGAACCTGTAGCTTTTGTTTATTTTAGTCAATCAATTTATTTCAGAAATAAGTGCGGATCCATTTTGCTGAAGTACTATACTTTATGTTTGTGGGATAGCTAAAACCCGCCTTCAGGTGCTGCATTTTTTCGCTGCATTGGGAGTCGGCGCCCTCTGGTGTGTTCTAGATTTGCTTTTAGGTGTGTCTCCTTGACACATTCTCAGTTTCTGTTTTCTTTTCTATTCTTGTGTAGAAGTGTAATTGTTTATACTAATATTGTCATATTTGTTTTTTAGTGGGGTTCGTGTTGTTTATTTCTTTAGTTTTCTTTGTTTTGTCATGTGCACTATTGTTTGTCTGTGTGCCTTTTTTCATTTTTAGCCATGGCATTGTCAGTTTATTTTCGATTTATGAGTTTGACTGTCCCTCTGGTATCTTTCGTCCCTCTCTTAATGTGGTTTTATTTCAGCATAATACATGTAATATAAATATTATATAATATAGATATAGGAAGATGTGCAATTAGTGCCAATGAGACAACTCTCCATCCAAGTCGAGATTTATAAAGATAAACCATTATAGGTCAAGGTACGGTCTTCAACACGGACCCTAAGCTCACACATCAGCTTTAAAAGACCCCAAATGGTTACTAGTGTAAAACCATTCAAACGGGGAAACCAACGTTCTAATCTATATAAAAACTGTTTTAATTTGTTTTCTTTCCAGTTATTATCTTCATTGTATGCAGGTCATTTGACATATTGTATTGAAACAACTTCTAATATAGTTATTTTTTTACCAACAGAAGCATGCAGTTATCCTTACCGTAAAGTTGGAAAGAATTGTTACCTTATAAATCAAGAAAAAGTGACAGCAGATACTGCATTTGTATGTTAAATCTAAGCGTGTAGCAGATTAATATTAAAATATCAATTAAATGAACTGGTTTTTACTATCTGCAATACTAAAATAACAAGGTCCAATTTGTCAGCCGTCATGGGGTAAAAACGACAAATATAAGAATTCAATTTTCTATATAGCCGATATAGGATAATGGTATTTATCACAGGGTTGACACTACTAAATTCAAGCATTGTTAAGCTATTCCCTTATTGTAGTATTTGAATCAGTTAGACTTTCTAAGATGACAATACGAATACTTAAAATCTGGACTAAAAAAAAGGCGTATAGGTACAGTTTTCAATATGTTAACGGGCATGATATAAACCAGCGATTCAAAGAATTCAACTTTATTCATAACTAAATGCTGTTGATTAAAAAATACTCCATTCCAGGACCTTTTGTTTTCAAAATAATCAATATAAACAGTTCCAGGTCGACGGGTTCAAACAGAAAGATTTTGAAACCAGAGAAAACTGTGCGTCTTATAATCGGTATGATTTTATCAGATGACAATTCAAATACTAAAATAAGGCTTACGCATAGTTATATACTTTAATTCAGTCACGGACCCGCAAATTTACGGGTGTGGTCTAGTATATATTTAAAAAATTCTACTTATCCATTTCAAAATACATTTTCAATGAATGATATAATGTCTCTATTAGATGAAACATAGATCATATCTGAGTACCTTAACAAACTAACATATTTATGAAAATTATATATATTCCGCAAATATTTGAACAGAGGGTGAGGATTCAAAAAAACTTTCAAAACCCACAAGTCGAAGAAAAATGAGCAAGACAAAAAAAATACAATCCTCAACATATCTTAAATGAAGAGAACGGAGTTTATATGAATAACATAACGATAAATGTACAGTTACTTTGTAGTAATTTAGAGTATTTATACATGTTATAATGCATCTGCTATTTGAAAATAATTGGTAAAATTAAATTTGATATTCTAGGCAATATGTATAAGACATGGTGCATACTTAGCCAATTTTGAGACGTTAGAAGAATTGCTGTTGATGAAATACGAATTGAAGAAAATGAATACTGGTATTTAAGTTTAATTTCGTTATAATATGTTCAACGACAATAACAATCAAAACCAAGGAGTAAACAAAGACTCAAATAACCAACGGACATTTACATCAACAGCTATAAATAATAAATAATAAACAACACCAACTCAACTAAAAACCGGGAGTAAAATCAGGTAAGCATTTCCTGCACCGTATACAGCACCCTTAGTGTTATTTCTTTGTTCAGTCTGAAAATGATGGAAGAATATCAGATATGATTTCTGACACACTTTTGTCATAATGGCTAATCAGTTCATGATGGCGACCGTAAAGTTTCTTGAGTGATGACCTAAATTTGATTGATTTATAGCCCTGTCTTAGCCACTTTTGAGAAAGCAGTATTTCTCGTTCAACAAAATCAACGTACTTTGAACTAGTTCTAGAGTAACGTATCAATTGACACACATATACTCCATATACTGGTGCCGCTGGGATGTTGCTACACAGAAATGGAAAGTTGACTATAGGTATTTGGTATTCAACCTACCATCAGTAGTCATTTCTAGAAAAAAAAGGTCTAAATATGAAGCAGATTTATCTGTGTCGGTAGTATCTTTAATTGCAAGTTCTCTTGGGTATATTACATGTAAGTGATTACTGAATCTATTATTATTATTATTATTATTATCAAGAGACAGAACATCATCAATATACCGAACAGGTAAAATTAAAAGACTGGGCTAATTTTTTTCTCCTTTCTGTACAAGCCCTTGGATAAATTCTGCTTCATATGATTTTTGCTGAATTTCTGCCCCAAACTAGATCTTTAAAACGTTTAGTGCACTTTTTGTTGAAGAAACATAAGCTGAAGAGTTCTTTCAGTCGAGCTTTTCGTTTAGTTTGTAGAATATTGGTATAAAGAGTTGAAAAATCAAAGGTTTAAATGGTTGTACAATGTTTTAATTATTGAGATTATAAATTCACCAATAACTCTTTTGAATTTCTCGGTATCCACATCTGTTTAACACAACTTCTCGAATATGCCGTTTCGGAATGGTCTACTTAATTTGTTTCTTTAAAACCTTTATTAAGAGTTATCAAAGGTACTATGATTATATTTTAGAACGCTAGACGCGCGTTTCGTTTTCATAAGACTCATTAGTGACGCTCATATCAAAAAGGTCATAAAGCTAAACAAGCACAAAGTTGAAGGGCATTGAGGATCCAAAATTCCAAAGAGTTGTGCCAAATACAGCTAAGGTAATATATGCCTAGGATAAGAAAATACTTAGATTTAAAGATTCAAGGTTTTGTAAATAGGAAATTTATAAAAATGACAACATAATCCATTCTTCAATATCATATTTTAAACATATTGGATTTTTGATCACTATAGGAATCAATATCATAACTATATTAATGACATATTATCATTTGTATGCAAAAAATATAATACCACTTTGATTATGAAACCACAAATAAAAAAATACCAGATAAATGACCATTTGTTGGTGTTTTTTTGATTTTCGAAATTTTTAGTCACATCTTCATTTAAAATTTGGATATTTTACAATATTTCTATTGCAACTAATAAACGTGTACAAAAAAAAATATATTCTATAATATCTATACCAATAAATGATAAGATATTGTTTGTTGCTAAAAATAACATTTGGTTCAAAGGCAGAGAGAGACATGAATACGAAACGTTCTAGAATGAAACATACATTTAACATGGAAGAGTAAAATAAAACTTTTTTGTTGGAACAGTATAAATTAAAACAAAAATAAATGCCCTGTTTGAAATTTATACATTTGGAAGTGCTCGGTTTTGTCATGTTGTTAATCAACTTCTTTTTACTAGATTGTTATAGCACTTCAGTTTCACGTCGTCTTCTAGTTACTTCCCTTTATGCATGCAAATCTATTTGTTGATTGCAACCCTACATGTAGGTTTACCAACTAAAAAGTGGGTTTATCTTCAATAGTTCAGATTACTCCACTTTTCTCGTGTGCATGACGTGTAACAAACCTCTACACACATTAATAATGAGTCCAAGTTAATCATGCTAATTGCCTCCAATATTTAAATATGAAACAGAGTATGATTGCAAATGGTATAACTTTCCTTCAGAGGGACGGAAGACGTAAATGGTACTGTCGAGGATCCGGGAACGTTATGCGTTCCCTTATGTGCCGTCGCCAATTACGATGTGACCTCCTGTTTCTGTGTATATTGTAACTATGATTATGTTTATGTTTGAATGTATATTGAACCATACACTTGTATTTTGAGATTCAAACCAAATCGAACACAACGCGAAGTATACACCTCAGAACCCTACGTTGGTCCCATGACTAAAGAAGAGAGAGAATGGACATAAGCAGATTGAAATCGTTGAGAGCGGGGAACAAAGCATCGATGACGAAAGTTTTAAACAAACTTGAGGACGTCATCGTTGATACGCCTTTAGAGCCGGAGGAAATATGTACATTATTGGAAGCAGTTGGAAAGAAAAAGAAAAGCATGAACATTTTGTGAGGGGTCCACTTTTCCAATGACTACACGGATGTCGCCGAACATAAAAAAAAATAGCCATTATTAAAGAGAAGAAATTGTGTTTTAATTGTTTTGGTACCCACAACGTATTAGATTGTCACTCTAAATACGACTGTAGACTTTGCCATCGTAAACATCATACATCAATTTGCAGGAAAAAATACCAATCAGAAGATAAGGACAACACAGAAACGTCAATGTTGTACACATCGGTAAGTCAAGAAACTTCAACCGTTTGGCTGCAAACAGCAGTAGCTCAGGTAATGTCGGTGAATAATACAGCAGAGGCAAAATACTTTTCGATGAGAGTGCACAACGGTCTTTTATTACTGCAGACTTAGCTACTAAATTAAATGTACAGAAAGAGGGATCCGAAAATCTGAATACTGCTTCTTTCGGGAATAAAACTAGCGGTATTAGAAATTGAGGCAAAACCACGATACAGTTGAAAGCCAATAATGGAGAGATTATACCTATAAAAATACTAAGAGTACCCACCCTAGTATCGCCGCTTCAGAGCAAGAGTAGAAAAACCACGCAGGGACCATACTATCTATATATTACAGAGGAATCTATGGACGCCGAGATACATGTACCAAAGACAAGTTGTAATCAAATTGAAAAAATATAGCTCGTTTAGTAAATTGGTGAGAATAATATTAGACGTATTAAGATTTATTCGTAATTTGAAGACATGTAAAAGCGAGAAAACGATTGGAATACTGAGCATTCAAGAAATCGGAGAAGCCGAAAATATTCTTATTCGTAATGTTCAGCGGACGACCTTTGAACTCGAGATTGATAGTTTGAACCCATCATCGAAACATTCAGTTGATATAGATAGAAAACTTAGACTTTATTTGGACGACAAGGGATTATTGTGCTGCGGAGGAAGACTTAACAACGCAACATTAGATTATAAAACGGGGTATGCAATTTTGTTACCTACGAAACATCATTTTATCTCGTTCTTGATTGAGACATGCATCACAAAAATCTACACTCTGGACTAAATAACACAATTGCGCATATTCAGCACAAGTTTTGGAATCCGAGGATTCGTCAATGTGTGAAAATGCTCACAGTGCAATAAAGTAACAGGAAAACCTTATCGCCACCTAAGCTACCGCCGTTTCCGAAAGATAGACTCAAAGATGAATATCCTTTTTTTGCGACAAGCGCTTTGTGTACAAAAGGACAATATAACATTGACTGGAAAACTTATATTTAACTGTTTACACGTGCAGCAACACGAGCAGTGCATCTAGAAATTGTACCGGATATGAAAGAGTAGTCATTTATGTTAGCTTTTAGGAGATTTGTTGCACCTCGTTCACTTCAAAGAATTATGATGACAGATAACGCAAATACATTTAAAACTGTAGCCGAATTAATTCAACAAAAAGTGGTGGATCGCGGAACCAAATGGAAATTTATCCCAAATAGACCCCCATGGTTTGGTGGATGGTGGGAAAGACTATAGGACTCACGAAAAAGGCATTTAAAAAAAGTATTAGGTCGATCATTTGTTACTATAGACATGCTTCGAACAATAGTGACTGAAATTGAAAGTATGCTGAATAATCGTCCGATTACGTATATATCAACAGACATAACCGACCCACAGCCACTAACGCTATCACACTTACTAAACGGGATGAGATTGGATTCGCTACCACATCAAATGGATGATATTGAAATCTTCCACAAACCATTTGTCTTGTAAGAAAAAACTTCATAGACAACAACAACTGATTGAACATTTCCATACACGTTGGAGGAATGAATATTTAACATCTTTAAGAGAATTCCACCGTGCAACTGGTAACAACGTTCAAACATTCGAGGAAAAAGAAATCGTTCAAGTTCACAACGATTCAAACATACTTATGTGGATGTTAGCCGTCGTGAAGGAGTTGACTCGTGGTAAAGATGGATTTATACGCACAGCTATCATCAAAACAGATATTGTTATAACAAACCGACCAATTGTTGAATCATATCCGTTGGAATTACAAGGACCAAATAGTGAAAATTGTAAAATGCACTATTCACTTCGTTCCCGCCAAGTAAATACAAAAGGACTTTTACGTGTTCACAAACAACTGAATTCAGTGACGGAGGGTCAAATTAAAAGACAATTATGATTTAGTTTAAGTAATTTTCAAGTTTCGTATATTACAGAGACAGACACAGTACAAACTTTTTTATTCTTTGTGATTGTGAATTTTATCATTTTTCTTAGTAATTTCCTTTTCGGTGGCCCCTAGGATGTTAAGGATTGTGGGAACGTTATGCGTTCTCTTATGTGCCGTTGCCACTTACGATGTGACGTCGCGTTTCTATCTATATTGTAACTATGATTATGTGTATATTTGAATGAATATTGAACCATACTTTGTATTTTACTGAGAGTCAAACCTAATCGAACACAGTGCGAAGTATACACCTCAAAATCCTACAGGTGCCAACTATGTTCATTTCGGAACTCAGATAATTGTTTCTGCACTTCAGTTATCTGCCTAACAATGAAAAGATTTAACTCATTAATGGGGCTCTAATTCAAACAGTTGGCAAGCTAAATTAGATATAAAGTTGATGATCACTGAAAATTAAAAAATAAATCAAACAAATTGTGCCATATCGCCTTAGTCAATCGGGATATATGTAATGTGTTATTTCAGTGACCTGCAATTTTACAATTTAATATTTCTTTATAAAAGGTTCCAGTTTTTTCATTGGTGGACGTAAAATTAATAGATATATTTCTGGTGGGGATTGGAGATGGATAAAGCAAGGGAAGATGACAAAGATGGCATATTTTGATTTTGATCCAAGTGAACCAAACGGGTCGTTTGCGGGTCCACAAGACTGTTTGTTAATCAATGGTGGTCGCAGTTATAATTTCCGAAGTGATAATTGTGATGCCCTCTCCATAGGTTTCATCTGCGAAAAATGAATACAGTCAACTTCATTCAATAAACAATTAGTGTCTTATGTATTGAGTTTTTGTGTTGATCTAATTCAAATACATATTATACTATATATGATAATAATAAGAAATTATAGTTGCCCATGAGACAAATATCCACAAAAGACCAAATGGCTATAGGTCATCGTACATCTTTAAACAGTTAGCTAGCCACATGACGCATAATTTATAATTATTACATAATTAAATTTGACAGACGTTTTTCTTTCAATGCAAATCTAGTTGTAAAAAGGTATCTGATGTAATTTGGTGTTTTTTTTTTTATCCTATTCTTTGATTGATTGATTAGTTGTTATAAGAAGTTAAATAACTTCGTTTTCATTATCAATATAACTTTATACAGTCACTCAGTTTAAAGTTTCACTGCAATTTTTCAAGTATATTGGATTGAATTAATATTTTTAATGGGAACACATACAGTATCTTCATGCATCTGTTTGCATAAAAAACACATTATGGGTAATAGGACTATTATGTGTCCATTCTTTTTGTGATCCCTTTTGGAACAATATTGACGACTATGGACATCATTATTCTGACCTTTTCTAAGGCAATATAATTAAATGGACTCGATGTACTACTTGCGATTAGCTACCACCAATTTTTTACAGTCGATAAGTAAAATATCAAAGAAAACGACAATTTAAAAGTAACATTTTCAGTAAAATGAATTATTATCATAAAACAGCAAAACATACCAAAGGACATTCAAACCGATTTATTAGAAATGAACAGCATATCAGTAATTTACAAACATGCATATTCAAAGAAATATACAGACATGATATTTCACGTGAACATTATAATGCCGTGCGAAATATATGTTTCTTATATAGAGTCTGTGTGGCTTGTTCTATATCATGCATCACCCACTGCATAATCAAAGCTTTTATTAAAATTCACATGATATATTCAGTAGAGAAGCAACGATACCAAGGAGACATTAAGACTCATGAGTCGAATATTAACGGACGATACCATGGCGAATTACGGAAAAAATAAAAAGACAAACATCAGTACACAAAACACAATAAAAAACAATAATTTGTTGCGAATTTCATTATCAAAAAAACAAAATTGATATTGTTTAATACATTTGACATCCGTCATTGACCCCAATGTTACACCATGTATTTGCAGTAATATACTCTCTGGTTCGTCTAACATGTCACAATCAGCATTACCAAAACATTTACCACACTATGAGTTTGCATTGCATGTCTCTATCAAATTGCTTTAGCGATCTTAGTTCTTGAGTGACCAATACAGTAATAACATATTTTTATAAACCGATGACACAATATTCCTGATTGTTCTATTGTTTCTGCATGTTCTGAGTGTGACTTTGCATTACAGGTTAATCATTCAAATCAGGTTACGCCAACCTTGTTGTTAATCCCAGCCTGCTCATATTTGGTTCATACGATTCCCTCACCTGGTATAGTCTTCATTACTTTGAATTTCGGTAATCTACTGTACCCCTAATTAAAGACAGATGGGTTTACTAGATGCCATTGTGAAAACAGGTTGATAGCAAGTGCTTTGATAAGCCAGATCCTACTCCACATGATGCAACATTCTAAAATGTTATTTGGCCTGTCTCGCTGAGTTCTATGGTTACCCAATGGGCTAATGCAAGCTATGCTTAGTGTTAGAGTGCCCTTACCTTCCTACAAGGTGTCAGTCCCAGTTAACCTCGTCGGGTCCTAGATATCAGGAGCCATGCCTTGCTCGTTCCGCGGTAAGAGAGGGATGTACTCGAAAAAGAGGCTGGAAGTACCCAACTGTTACCCTTGCGTCATGTGTCCCTTCTGATCCCTCGTCGATGTACCAGTACCCTTGTGACAGGTTGGGAAAACCCCCTAGAACGAACTACGGGGCAATTACTATACAATTCTTTGAGTAGCTGTATCTGTGATGCATAGATTTTACGTTTGTTTTTTACACGTTTTCACTCGAAAAACGTACACTATCATAATAAGAAAAAAACAATCCCAAAATGAAAAGTCGTTTATCAAATAGCAAAATCGGAAGCTCAAGTACATTAAACGAATGCCAAACTTTCATATTCCTGACTTGGTACATGCATTTCCTTGTTTAGATAATAATGATTCGGCTGATCTTATAACTAGCAAAATATTATACTTGTATGACAATCGCATACAAAAGGCATTGACACTATTCCTGAAATCTTTATATACTGAACCTAGTTACTGAACTATCACACGGATCGACTGAATGGTCCCGGTCGCATTGAAAAAAAAGACAGATGAACAACCACTTTCTAATAAATGACTCATTACAAATACATAAAGTTAGTTTGTTTACAATTATTCGTCATCACTACATACTCCAGTAATAATTATTCCAATTCAATGATTTGTGTTTCGGTTTCTTTTACTTATCTCCATTTATAATTTATAAAATTATGCTTTTAAGAAAAGGTAAATAACATATTAAGCGCTTACAAACCTGATAGATATAGCCATACTCTTTATGTACCTGTCCAAGGTCAGGGCTTCTGTTCAGTGGAGGAAGTTGGGTCATATCTGTCATAAATATTTTTCGTTGATTATTTTGTTATGAATTGGGTTATTTTCCAAAATGAATCGTCATATACCTTACATGTCTGGATCTGTTATAGCCGTTCATACGGTATGCATTTTTATGCCCCACCTACGATAGTAGAGGGGCATTATGTTTTCTGGTCTGTGCGTCCGTTCGTCCGTCTGTTCGTTCGTCAGTCCATTTGTTCGTCCGTCCGTTCGTTCGTCCGTCCGTCCGTTCGTTCGTCCGTCCGTTCGTTCGTCCGTCTGTCCCGCTTCAGGTTAAAGTTTTTGGTCGAGGTAGTTTTTGATGAAGTTGAATTCCAATCGACTTGAAACTTAATATACATGTTACCTGCGATATGATCTTTTAAATTTTAATGCTAAATTAGAGAGTTTACCTCAATTTCAGGGTCCACTGAACATAGAAAATGATAGTGCGAGTGGGGCATTCGTGTACAGGGGACACATTTTTGTTATTATTACTTATGTCTGTACGGTTACGCATAATAATTTACATTCAGTTTATTTGTTTCATTCGCATATATGAGTTTGAATGTCCTTAGACATAATTCTTTTATGATTGTTCAACGTTATGGTAAATAGTACGCAATATGTTGTGAAGAGACAATAAAAATATCTGCACTTCCTATATTTAGCCGAAAGGCCTCAAGATGCTGATGTTTCTTACAGATTTATATGACAGACAAGACAGATAGGTTGCATAATAACGATCGATTCAAAAACATTAATTTAATGTATCAAGAAAAAAAGACCTATGACACCATTTTTTTATTTATATTAATGATACCTATCTTCTCCTTCTCATATCTTATTTCAAAATTTTATCTCAGTAAATCTTTTTCTTCAGAAAAAAATCATGAATAATATTTGCTCATTTTCGAAATTCTGCTTGTAAATCTCATAGATATGTTAAAAGGCAAGACGATAGGATGCATAATTAAGAAGGATGCATAACCTTTATACTTAATCAAAATGGAAGATGTCTTGGTGTCAGGATAAATCTCACAGATATTAGATCTGAACAAATATAATACCCGCGTTGCCTACTAGCTGTACAAAAAGTATTTTTGATTTAAAAAGGGTGCAAAAAAAGTGGAAGAGAAAACGAAAAATTAACTACACCAGATGCGTATTTCGACAAAACATATCTTTTCTTTGACGTTCAAGGCCGAAAAATTGTCAATGCGATTAATGGCACAATTTGATCACCTGTAAAAAAGGTAAACGAAAATTATTAAAAAAAAAGATTATAACTGAATAGGAATGTGTGACTTAGATATAGAAAGATGTGGTAAGAGTGCCAATGAAACAACAGCAATAAACAAAAGGAAACCAGTATAGGTCAAGGTACGGCTTTCAACACGGAGCCTAGGCTTACACCGAACTTGGTTTTTACATAACAATGTACATTCTGTCTTTAAAGTGTGGAAATAAGACAAAGGTTGCTTAGACAATTTTTTATAACTTTCAGAAAAAAATGACATGAATTATTTCTCAAACAACATTGTCGTGTATGGCGTATCTGTTAACTGCGACCAAAAAGTCGGTATAGATGGTGGTACTTAATTTGTCTACAAAAGAGTCATCGTTGACGCTCGAATCAAAAGAGTCAAAAATGCAAAATGAATTATATTGTTAAGAAGATAGAGGAGAAATACAGTTTATCTTAGGTAATCTATTTCCTGGGTTATTATTAACTCATTATGCCTGTACCAAGTCAGGAATATGACAGTTCTTGTCCATTTGTTTTTGATGTGATTTGTCATTTGATTTTGCCATGTGATTATGGACTGTCCGATTAGATTTTCCTCTGAGTTCAGTATTTTTGTGATTTTACTTTTTCCAAACAATCTTAAATTATCAACCATGTTTTGGTTGAATGGTTTCCCAACAATCCTAGTTTTTTTTATTATATGTCATTATGTTAATGTTCTATTATAAAGTTGAAAGCCAAATTATTTTTCTCGCGTAAGGGTATTAACAATATTTGAATTCTAAGAAATTCAGAGTCCCAAATCATGATCTACTATTGAAAATGTCTGTACCAAGTCAGGTTATGACAGTTGTTGTCCATTCGTTTTATCTGTTTTATCATTTGATTTTGCCATTTGATTAGGTACTTTCCGTCTTGTATTTTCCTCGGAGTTTAGTATTTTTGTGATTTTACTTTTTCCTTCGTTTCGGTATAGTATAATGTAAAACGTAAGGTTTTTGTTGACTATTTTTAGTAAAAATAAAATAATAAGGATTTGTTTTGTAATTTCTTTGTAATTTTTGTTACCGCCTTTCTATACGTCTATTTTCTAGGTCTAATCTAGGTGTCACCTAGACGACACGAAGTCCTCAAAGTATTCATTTTTCGTTTAAAATAGTGTCACTTATTAAACAAGGGAGAAGTAATTAATACCCCTTTCCGTAGCATTTTGAGTTTATGTTACTTAATCTTCATAAGTAGCCAACATATTCTAAAATATCGTTTTCTTCTTCTTTATTTTTAAACAATGGGATATTTCCTTTTATTAAAACTCTTTTCTTACTGTTTTTATCTTAATTATTCTGTCATCCAGAGTTTTTAGATACCTTTTTAATAAAAAGCAGTAGTAATTCTTTAAAGAAAAAAGTTTGTCTAGTCAGTCACAAAAAACCCTAGTTTTAAATAGATTGATGAATAGGTATGCACTGCAAAGCAAAACTAAGATGAAATGTATAAGAATATAATGTATATGATCCTTGACATGAAACTGTGATAGATATAGACATCGAATACAACACATTCTTATGTAAGAATCTTGATCGCACAGACGTAAGTAGCACATTATTTCAGTCAAAATTTCAGGAGAATAATACAGTTGAACTAATAATCAATGATTGTGTTAATATTTAGTACCTTGAGAAGTAACTAAACTATTATTTGTTGTTTTCGCCTTTTCCATTAATTTTCCGTTGATTTTTTTGTGTGATAATATTCAATCTCAAGCTACACAACTGATACATGTATATCTCAATTAGTGAGTGAGTATTTAATGACGTCATGTGTAAACTAACAAATGCGTTGCTCAGGCAAATGAGTTTCAGATTTTCAGATTTCCAGAAGTATGCTTGATTACAGTTTCATAATAGAAACGGGATATTAGAATTACAATTAAACACACATACAATAAGTAATCAACGGATTAAGCAAAAAGGTTATTCCTAAATCACAGTCATGCTTGTAAAAGGTCTTCTTTGTTTTACGTTATAGAAAAACAAATCTAATTCATTGATAAAACAAATGCTTCGATCATAATATAAAACGTTTTAAAATGATTCCTATCTAGTTTGAACATTTGAAAATGAATATAAATATATTGACGGACAAGTTTGGAAGTCATTATTTCTTTAAAATTTAGATTCGAGAAAAAAAATATATTGTATAAACAATAACTATAATGCAGTTTATCAGTTTGGTATAAAAATTTCAGAAAAAAATGAAACATTTGTTTTTCATTACAAATTTTATTAATGACCTTTTGTAGTTGTTACTTAATCATATGGTACAAAAAAACATTCAAAACAATTAATTCGTGTTGGCCCCAGATGAATTTTAAAATGTAAACATCATTGAAAAAGTTCCAAATTATCTCCCTTTGGTTGAAAAATGCCATTTTTTTTTTGGCTTTAAAATTGAAACATCTCTTTTAACTCATCGGTGACCTATATTTTTTAATATAATTTCGATATATGCTGTACTTAAACTAAATTATTGTAAAATTTGAGCGATTTCTGTAATAAATTTCTTTTTTTATTTCGATATTACCTTTATTTCTCCTATTAGTTCAACAGAAAAAAAAACTTTTTCAAAGATGTATGCTTCTTTCGAAGGCAGATTGTGAGCGCAAATGAACGGTGACCCCATTATTTTATTTTATTTTTCTATTAACTATAAGATAAAGTTAATTTATAGAAAAATATAGAGAAATCCTATATAAATGATTTAGACCCGCGAACCCCCTTAAGTAAACAATTTGTTCATAAAATGAAATATGAATGCATAAAAGATAAATATATGTTCGGTTTGATCAGGTTCACAACGCATATAATTTGATATGACTGGACTTAAGAACATGTTTAGTTTAAACAGATTTTACTGTAGTTGTCCATAAACATTATATTTGTATTTACAAAAACAAAATATGTACATAACAAATCAAAATACGTTTTCATGAAATAAATTATATGTTCATGAAAAAAAGCATATGTTGGTCACATAAAAACAAATAAGTTCAATAATTTGCATCATGAAATGCCTTGTTTAATGTACATTTTTTTAGCGTGACTGCTTCTGTGTTTTGATAACCCTATAGGGAAATACCAGGGTACAGTGTAATCCGTGTATACTCCCTAAAAGGATTAATAGAAAATTTGTACTACTCATATTCAACCGACCACCACGGATAGTCACCAACCCAATACAAAGGGAGTATTAGGACACTGGAAAGTATGTTATTATGGTGTTGGAAAACAAGGTAATCCGAGGGCCCCACCGGTCTCCTCAACGGGAACAAAATAAACGGAGTTATATCTGAAGGTTGACTTAGACAAAACGAAGTCCTAAAAGTATCCATTTTCGTTTAAAATCAAGTTTCAGAGATGTGTATGGTGTTCTGAAAGCAAATTGTCTTGAGGTAGGACGATATTTTGGTTCTGTTTTCAAAAAGTTTTTAACTTCTCTGTCTTGGACGATGTTGAGGTCCCCAGTTATACAATGGCCATAGGGATCATATCTAAACTTCTTCAACTTACAGTTTCGAATTATTTTTTACATTGACGTCTGATGTTACAACGTATAATTGAAAATTAAACTTCTGCTTGTTTTTTTTTTTTTGTATGTGTACGGAATAATAGGTGGTACTGTATTATCAAAATAGGGAGGTATAAAGTTTTGAATGGCAGAGTCATTAAATATACTCGATAAGATGATGAAACCAACACCTCTGTAAATAGGGACAAAAAGTCACTATAGATGGTCGGATATAAGTTCTGTACGCCGGACTAGCGTTCCGTCATTACTCATTAGTGATGCTCGAATAAAAAAAAATCCAAATGAATTAAAGAGCATTGACGAGAGATACAGTTTAGCTTAATTAATCTATTCCTGGGGAAATTACCTGCTCATTCTTCCAAACCATCTTAGATTATCAACCATGTTTTAGTTGAGTGTTTTCACAACAATCCTAGTTCATTTCCTTTGATATAGATAATGTTGCTGCGAAAACGTCCGTTTTTTGTTGACTATTTTTAGTAATTGTTTTTTAGTACGTTATTATTGTTTTGTAAGTCCTGTCATTGATTTTTGAGCAATTTTTACTCATTTGTCGACTTCCGTGTAACTCACTGTTATGTTCAATGTCATTTATGGACTTTTATCTGTAGGTCTATTTTTTAATGTTTTTTATGATGTTGATGTTCCATTTTTACTGTCACTGTCACTGTCAATCAATAAACTTTTCTTCTTAATAAAAACTATTAAGTTTTAGAAATAACTATGTTTCAATTTTGATTGATTAGCTATTAAACAATATATTATAATATCAAACGGTTCGTCTTTATGAATTTCCATAGTTTGTATTTCAACGTTTGTTTATGTATGTTTTAATGGGGAGGAGAGCTGTGTGTGTAAGAGCATAACACATGTAAAACTCATTATACATGTTATGTATTCGTAAACAGTTCACGCCCTTTTTACCAAAAAAACAGTCTCTTTATTGTAAAATGTAAACAGGTCATCGAAAAAAACTTTTCCCTAAATTGTATGACAATAAAAATACATGTCATAATAGATAATTCATATGTTATTAGTTGAGAATATATAGTTAACGGAACAAATATATGGGAATCGTATCTATAATTAGTTTTTAAAATGTCCATTGCAAGTCGTATGATAAATGGCATAAAAATTAACAACATTTTAATTTTAAAATACGGATACTATTTGCTTGCGCTGTAAATTTCTAGTAACATGATAACGTCAGAATCTTACTTTCAGTCTATGAGGAATGACTTAAGCTTACTTTACTATATATGTTCTTAATTGATAAGATATTCCAGGGTTTGCGTTTCCAATTCGAATTACGGTGAAAAGGAGCTGAAGCTTATATGGAATCTATTAATAAAGGATTATTAATTAAGTTGATGATTGGAATTTCGAACGCTTTGACATATTTGTGTCGCAGATGACTGTTGACATGTTCCATCTATTGTAGCAACTATCATGTGACAAAATCAAATGCAATTCAAACTGCTTTAACATTACAACGCGTGTCACTATTTATACAATGGAGAAGTATTTGATGCCCCTTTCCGTAGCATTTTGCGTGCATGTTGCTCAATCTTTAAAAGTAGCCAGGATATTATGCATAAAAATACTTTTATTTCTTATTCCTTCATTTTCAACAATAGGATATTTCCATTTATTCAGATTTCGACGGCAATTACCACTTTTTTCCCTTACTGTTTTTATTTTAAATATTCTGTCATCCCGAGTTTTGAGTCTTGAGCGTTTCACACAAAAAAGACGTCAATTGGCGTATTTGTACGGAAGCGTATAAGCGCCACACATTTTTTTTTTTTTTTTTATTTTTCTTCTTATGTTTGCGTTATAACGCAAACCTTTGCAAAATAACGCAAACCTTTGCGTTATAACGCAAACATTTGCGTTATAACGCAAACCTTTTGCGTTATAACGCAAACCTTTGCGTTATAACGCAAACCTTTGCGATATAACGCAAACCTTTGCGTTATAACGCAAACATCTTTATTTCAATTATTCATTTAGTTTTGTATATATGTCCGTCTGTCATTCATTTCGGGTGTGATTTACTAGTAGATAAAAAAAGAAACATACATACAAGGCCAAATCATTATAATAAATATGCATAGGAATAATGGAATAATTGAAGTGCAATTATACATAAATTAAGACTGATTTGTTCATCAGAAAAGTATATAATTTAACAAGAAAATAGATATAGTATATAGTCATATTAAAATTGAAAGATCAAAAATAATGTCATACAATTGTGAAACCTCCAAGTCAAATAGACAAAATGATCTTTCTGCTTTAAAATGAATTATTAATAAGGAAACATTTTTTTTAAATCTCAGAATATGACCAAGATTCTTTGATAGAAAGTCATTGAATTTTCATTTCAATATAATGAAGTATTTTTAAGATGCTTGGGTAGCAATTTGAATAGAGAGAACATAATTTTATTAATAAAACATCTTCATTCTATACATTTATTGCCAAAGGGTAGCTTGTTTGAATGTAACCTACTTTACACAGTTCTCAAACGAGAGCTTACTTTGGAAGTATATTTATATTCGGTTATAGCTATATTAGCAGGGTTGATTTTTTTCTTAGGTATAACCTCAATTTACTCAATTTTCTTTGTAATATATATACTAGTAGTAACTTGAATATCGTTTTTGGGGACCTTTATAGTTTGTTGTTTAGTGTGAGCCAATGCTCCGTGTTGAAGACCGTAATTCGGCATATGATGGTTTACTTTTACGAATAGTGACTTAGATGGAGAGTTTTCTTATTGGCACTCATACCACATCTTCTTATATTATTCTGCTCATTATTAGTCATTGATATGATCTAATTATTCAAGCAGTTTACTTTGCAATTACTACAAAGGTGATCAATTTTATTATATCCAGCCTCCTCCATTAAAAACTACTGTTTCCTTTGAATCTTAAATAAGAAATAAGATAAAACAAATGTTTGCGTTATAACGCAAAGGTTTGCGTTATATCGCAAAGGTTTGCGTTATATCGCAAAGGTTTGCGTTATAACGCAAAAGGTTTGCGTTACAACGCAAAGGTTTGCGTTATAACGCAAATCTTTGCGTTATATCGCAAAGGTTTGTGTTATAACGCAAAGGTTTGCGTTATAACGCAACGGTTTGCGTTATAACGCAAACATAGGAAGAAAAATAAAAAAAAAAAATGTGTGGCGCTAATACGCTTCCGTATATTTGTTACTAGTACCATGGTTTTAATTAACCAGAAAAAAAAATGTGTGACGATTATAATAACCTTAGAAAAAAGTAGTAGTAAATCTTTAGAAAAAAATTTGTCTAGTCAGTCACAAAAACCCTAGTTTTAAATAGATTGATGGGTATATGAGGTGTGCACTACAAAGAAAAATTAAGATGAAATGTATAACAATATTATGTATATGATCTTTGACATGAAACTGTGATAGATATAGACGTCAAATACAACATATTTTAAAGTAAGAATCCGGATTGCTCAGAAGTAAGTTGCACATTATTTCAGTCAAACTTTCAGGAGAATAATACAGTTATACTAATAATCAATGATTGTGTTAATATTTAGTACCTTGAGAAATAACTAGACTAATATGTGTTGTTTTCGCCTATTCCATTAATTTTCCGTTGATTTTTCTGTGTGATAATGTTAAATCTCAAGCTACACAACTGACACATGTATATCTTGATTAGAAGGTGAGTATGTAATGACGTCATTTGTAAACTAACAAATGCGTTGCTTAGGTTTTCAAGTTTCAGATTTTTAGATTTTCAGAAGTTTGCTTGATTACAGTTTCATAATAGAAACGGGATATTATAATTACAATTAAAACACATACAATTAGTAATCAAAGGATTAAACAAAAAGGTTATGCCTTAATCACAGTCATGCTTGTAAAAAGACTTCTTTGTTTTACGTTATAGATAAAAAAAAATCTAATTCATTGACAAAAAGAAAGCCTCGTTCATAATATAAAACGTTTTAAAATGATTCCTATCTAGTTTGAAAATTTGAAAGTGAATATAAATATATTGACGGACAAGTTTGGAAGTCATAATTTCTCAAACACTATGATTCGAGAAAAACAATATATTGTAAAAACAATAACTATAATGCAGTTTATCAGTTTAAGTCCGAAAATGTTCGAATGAAGAACAATACTCATATTAAATAATTAAAAAAAAAGATGCACAATTAACACAAATTCAGCGCTATCAAACAGCAATGAAGAGACCTTGTTTGTTGAAATGCGCATCTGGTGCAGTATAGTTCGTACCGTAAACGTTATCACACGAAAAACGATAAACAGTTTATCAATGGTCTAATTGATCTTGTCTATAATATGACCTTTAACACAAAGTCTTTTTTTTTCATTTTCAAAATTTCACTATTGACTGATAGTTAATATTTTTGTGATGTCTAAGTGTTAGATGAAAGTGAATTACCAATTCCGCTATTGCGTGATGTCGCAATCAATTGATTTGATTTATCAACTTTGTTTTAAAGAGTAACACGACATGGGTCACTTAACCCGGATTTGCTTACCTTTCCAGAGAACCTGAAATCAACCCCGTATTTTGCTGGGGTTCTTAAAGCTCGGTCTTTAGTTTTATATGTTGTATTTTGTATTTTGTTCTTCTTTATCGGATAAACAGTGGTTATATCGAGCTCACACCATAATTTATATATAATTCGTCTTAAATTAACCCCCACATTGTTGCCTCCATATTTGTTTTCAGTATATATATATATATATATATATATATATATATATATATATATATATATATATATATATATATATATATATATATATATATATATATATAATATGTATATGTATACTGAAAAAATTCAATTTTGAAACAAGAAATCGACGATAAATTTTTAATTGATTATGATTTAGTGTGCTTTTTTCTTTCCAGAATTTAAGGAATCATGGTAAGGACGATAACAAGTATCTTGCTTCTGTTCGTATGTTTCGTGGCAGGTTTGTTATTTGCTTTGTATTTTTCATTCTCTATTATGAATTTCAATATGATATAGATAAACTGAAATGTGCAAAGTATATCATTGTTCTACTTGTTGGCACAACTTTTTTGATTTTTTTGGGTTTGCATGATTTTCAACTTCGTATATGATTCCGCTTTCCAAAAACGTGTTTAAAAATCCGAGCGCCATTAGTAAGACTTATGTACACGAAATGCGTGTACGAATTTCCAAATTGTAAGTATTTTTTTTTTATGTGTTTTATGGCGGCATTACTGGTGGACATTTTGTTGCGATGTTCTAACTGGGCGAGTTGTCTCAACTTTTGTATTCACATGACAAGTTCATTTAAATCAGATGTTGATTTTTTTTTCAGAGAATAAGATAATTTTAACCAAGGTAACATAAGACGTATGTGACACAACTGTTTATTTCAATATCCTTTTACTTTGTGTTTGATTTTGCTGTCAACTCTTTTTATTTGAACGCCACTGAGTCATATGTACGTGAACCGTGGTGTAGCGTTTCGTTTATTTGAGCGCCACTGAGTCATATGTACGTGAACCGTGGTGTAGCGTTTCGTTTATTTGAGCGCCACTGAGTCATATGTACGTGAACCATGGTGTAGGGTTTCGTTTATTTGAGCGCCACTGAGTCACATGTACGTGAACAGTGGTGTAGCGTTTCGTTTATTTGAGCGCCACTGAGTCATATGTACGTGAACCGTGGTGTAGCGTTTCGTTTTTTTCAACTTCAGATAAATTTTTTTACACTTAGAAGTCGAATTCATATTAAGTCTTAAAGTTGTAAATTTATATAAAAGGGACAATTTTTATTTTAAAATTGAAAACATGTTCTTAAAAACAAAACAAACAATTCAAGATATGTTTCAAATAACAGCTGACGAGTTCCTAAACTTCATAATAGTCCTTACATTCTACGAGGCAATAAAAGTAGCCCTAACTTCTAATTACGTTTAGTCGTAATCAGTGTAAAGAAAAAAAAAATATGCAATCAAAAGCAATAAATAGCCGAACAACATACTTTTATCCAACACATTTGATCTGTTAAGAAAATTTACAAATTTCAAGTTCTGTTTAGGTGTTATCGATTGCAGTAGCCATTATCTTAACCGGTATTAAGTACCAATGATTAATAATGTGAAAGAAATCGTTGAAATGTGTACTAGTATTAATAATCAGTTTGTATAACTCCGCTTGTGTATTCGAGCTGCGATTATACAAGTGGAACCAGTATCTGAGACATATTGACCAACACCTAGTAGACAATGTAACTATAACATAATATATATATATACTATTCTGCAGGTGAACGGTCAAAAAGGACCAAACATAAGTACATGGTTAGATTGTCGTAATGTCATCTGGTTTGAGAACTTTTGGTGGATCATTTACGGATTTGTTTTCTTCTTTTTTTTTTTAGCAAGTGCACAATATTGTAGGTTCCCATGTTTCCGCTTCGATGTAGGAACTTGGGTAAATGACAGAAGTACCTTTGTCTGGTCGTGTTCAAATCCTTTAGTTCTAACAATAGATGGTATGGAGGAAAGAGTGTGTTACGCAAGACGTGGACCATTTCTTGTATCAAGGTACGATATTTAATTTTTGCAAATACAATTAGCCGTTCAACATCAGATTTCTTTTCATTACCTTTTTCACACGTCTGTATGTGACTTCAACTAGATAGGGTAATATATATAATCTAGAACTGTTTTTATCTATTAAATAGCACCCTTTAGATGTTTCGAACTAGATCTTGCGTACAAAATGAAAAACTTGTATCTATCACGATTTTTTTTGTAATATATCAGTATCTATATTTTCATATTTTGTCTCCAATGATTTCTTTTAGAGCTTCATTTTCTCTAATTTCATAAACATTTACAAATAGATATAGGAAGATATGGTATGAGTGCCAATGAGACAACTCTCAATCCAAGTAACAATTATAAAAGTAAACAATTATAGGTCAAGGTACGACCTTCAACACGGAGCCTTGGTTCACACCGAACAGCAAGCTATAAAGGGCCCCTAAAATTACTAGTGTAAAATCATTCAAACGGGAAAATCAACGGTCTAATCTATAATACAACGAGAAACGAGAAACACGTATGAACTACATAAACAAACGACAACTACTGTACAACATATTCCTGACTTAAGACAGGTGCTAAAATTTTCAGCGGGATTAAACGTTTTAATGGTACCAAACCTTCTCCCTTTTCTGAAACAATAGTAAAACATCAAAACATAGAAAAACACACTTTAAAATATCAATTGGAAGGCTAAGCTCAATCAAAAAACCCAAATTAACACATTTGAACGAATAAATTTGATCTGTGATACCTGAATGCAAATATAAGGGATAAATAATTAAGGTATAAAGTATATAAACAGGTTTAAACAAAGTTAAAGTATGATACAACTATGAAATATTAAACAATTTTAGAAAATCACCACTTTTCAAAAAACTAGCGTCATATTATACACAGGTAAATGAAAGTGATTTTGTAGCTAAGTATACTTCTTCGTCTGTGTGTATAATATCTTCCGTTTAGGAATACCAAGAAATTTCTTTAATATCAATAAAACTAAAATCTGCTAAGATATTCTCATCTGAATATTTTGTTATTGTTTCTTAGATATGCTTTTTGTCTTTATCGAAAAGAAGTCTTTAATAAAGGTAATAAATAAAATGGAACAGGCTGTGACTCACAGGTAAATCAACCAAATTCTACGATTCAAATATTCTTTTATGTAAAATTAAGGCTTATTACGTAAAAGTAACATTGCAACTGCCATGTCTTAGATAACTGTGCTTTGATCATATAACTGACTGTTGATTCATTAGTAGGTACTAAGTTTTATGAATTTAGGGAAAAATATGGGGAAAATTAAATTTCATAGTTTTTCCAAAGTCTGGCTACATGTACAAGACTATAGAAACATTTTTTTTATTATTTCAAATTGCGGTTCATCTTTACATACGACATCTACGAAAATTAGCTTTCCACGAATAATAATAAATCCACATTTATTTATATATTTTTCGAATTTAAATAATTTTGGAAGGATTGAAGAATGTTTTATTTTTTTGTATCTTTCATATCATGTATTGAGTGCATGTGATCTGATGAATAGATATTAAAAGGTGTGATATGAGTGTCAATGACACAAATCTCAATCCAGGACACAATTTGTAAATGTAAACAATTATAGTTCAAAGTACGGCCTTCAACACGGAGCCTTAGTTTACAAAGATCAGCAAGCTTTAAAGGGCCCCAGAAATGACTAGTGCTTAGTTCGGTATTTTTTTTTATAAAAAAAAGTTGTATATAGTTTGTCCTTTCATTTTTACAGATCTGGAAATACGTACAGGTGCATAAAATATACTGCTTATAACAGTAAAGTCGGAGTTTCCCTTATCTATGCTACACAAGCTAGTGAGTAATGTTTTTATGTATGAATAGCCGGATTCGTTTGCCCTAATCCAGTTACAAAATTTGAACATCAATAAAAAGGTATAATCACAAAAAAAATCCGAGGCAAATTCAAAAAGAGGAAATCAAATAAATATCAAATGTTATTAATCAACAAGACAAGCAAAAAAGTCACTGCCATATTTCTGACTTGGTACAGGCATTTTCCGAAGAAAACCGATTTCATTGCAATTTTAACCTCCAACTTGTATGACGATTGTTAATGGCTATAGATTAATGTGACTATATTAGAATGCAGACGAAACTGTGTATTTTTTTTTGCATTTGATACAATATTGTGGTTTAGTTCATATACAAAGATATCTGCTTTTTTATGTATCAATCTATCGTATGTCTAAAACCAAGATAAATGACATAAAGAATAATTAGAAAGAAACAAAATATACTTGCAGCCGTTTGTATTGTCACCAAACTTCTCTCTTTGTGTTTAGTAAGTAGTGAAGAAACGTTTGCTACGGAAAGGTTGAAGATAAAGGGACAATCAAAAATATCCATTAACTAAATCAAAAACATAACTAGAAAAGACATAAAATAATACAAAAATTAAAATCAAATAAACAATAAGAACCCCAAAAAGCAAATGCTAAATTCATGTGCTGCACGTTATTCAGTTACTTTTATTATGTAAGAAGTCAAATTATTTATTAACTAAGTTGTAAATCCGATCTGATTGGTTTACCAAATTGTCATGATAATGCAACGAGCCCTAAAAAGTCTTGAAACTTTACACTCAGTTATAATTGAGAATCATTGTGCACAGTTCTTAGTCTTTTGTAGAATATGTTGCTTGTGTATTTTTGTGAACTTGGATTTCTGGACTTTTCAGATAACCAGATGTCTGCCTTTATTCCAAAAAATTGTCTTCATAAATATTTCAATTTTTCAAAATACTTTGTACATTCTCCTTCGACTTATATCATTTCAAAATAGAATTTCGAATCAATTACTAGTAAATGCTGAACCGTACAATAGTCTATATCAACCATAAAAACCTGACTCCCGAAAAACAAACTCCAACGATAAGCACAATTACCAGATAGCCTAACCTAGCATCTTATTGAGAGATTGGGTCTCTTCTTACTTTATCACGACAATCAGTCGGACGGTTCACGCAGTGTCTAAAACAGATAACAAGCTACCAATAACACTTTGTAAAAACAATCTATGCGGCGAACTTTGAAGTGTAAACGGCATGTGTTGCTAGTATAACTTACACAATAATGAAAATGGTACTTGATTCTAAGGGCAGGCGTTTCTGGAAGAGATGGCACTTAAGTTTCACAACTATCAGTCCCCGAGGGTATCATCAGCTCAGTAGTCAGTGCTTCGGTACTGACATGATTAAACAAACTTTACTAAAATTGTCCGTTTATAAATTTTGAAATTATTATGACACTAAGGTTTCAACTCCCTCAGGCAAAGTTGGCTTTAGATGAATTTGGCTATTTATTTTAGGTATTTTTAACATATAGCTCTTTAATGATTTTCGGTACTTATACATCTTCGGATTTCAAATGTTTGGCTTTGAGCGTTCCTGATGAAGGTAAATCCAGAAAAGCTCTTTGGACGCAATAAATTATTAAACGTGTTGTTTTATATTTTTACATCACTGGGTCGATACCTCTGCTGGTGGACTATCAGTCCCCGAGGGTATCATCAGCTCAGTAGTCAGTGCTTCGGTACTGACATGATTAAACAAACTTTACTAAAATTGTCCGTTTATAAATTTTGAAATTATTATGAAACTAAGGTTTCAACTCCCTCAGGCAAAGTTGGCTTTAGATGAATTTGGCTATTTATTTTAGGTATTTTTAACATATAGCTCTTCAACGATTTTCGGTACTTATACATCTTCGGATTTCAAATATTTGGCTTTGAGCGTTCCTGATGAAGGTAAATCCAGAAAAGCGCTTCGGACGCAATAAATTATTAAACGTGTTGTTTTATATTTTTATGTATTTATCATCGGAGAAATTTAAAAGAGTTGTTATCGATCAAATATGGAATTACTGTGTGTGTTTTAATTAACGTATCTATAATTATACTTTGGTGATTATCTTTTCAATAACATTAACGATACCAATTATACTATACCGAGGCTTATTTGTCTATTAATGTCTCATTCGTAATCTTAAAGGCCAAGACGCTTTAAAATCCCAAACCGTATACAAATTTTGAAGAACTGATCCAAAACAAAAAAGAATCAAAGTTAAAATTAATTCAAATTCAAACAACGAAGCAAAGCTATGCAAGAGGAATATTCACAATTCGTAACTCTTGCCATTTGAATAAAACAGTAGCTATATTTTCATGCCAGTATTAAAGAAATGCCTGCACGGATTATAATACAAACCTTTCTTACACAGTTTTAAAAAATATAGGAATAATTAAAATGAGAGGTCTTTCCTTGTAAAATACATGTCCCAATCGTCGTAGAATGCATTGAAAAGCTCTCAAACACACATAAAACCGTTAAAATACGCTTTTTAGGACATGACCTTAACTTTTGACCTTGTGACCTTGGTAAAGGTCATTGGTCCACAATGTCATTATAAAAGACCCCATGGGTCTAGGACCTTTGGTACAAGAGTTAAAGCTAATTTTGTCTTTTCATAAACCGTTAATGGGGGTTATGCCCCTTAAGGGTATGTCAAAGCTCTTCGGTCAAAATGTAAAAAAATTGCGCCTTAGTGAACTCAACATTTTTCACTATTTACTATTTCGATAAGTATAATCGTTTTTGAGATATCCAATAAAAAGTTGAAAGGTCAAATCCTTTATATCAGGTTAAAACACTAAATTCGCTATCTGGGACATGACCTTGACCTTTGACCTTTTGACCTTTGTCAAGGTCATTAGTCCCCAATGTGATTGTTGAAGACCCCATGGGTCTAGGACCTTTGGTTATATAGTAAAAGCTGATTTTGTCTTTTCAGAAACCTAAAACAGGGGTTATGCCCCTTTCAAAAAGGTCAAATCTCTTCGGTCAAAATGTAACAAAGTTGCGCCGTAATGACCCAAACATTTTCCGCTATTTAAAACTTCTGTAAGTTTAATGGTTGCTGAGATTTTCCGGTAACAAGGTGTTAGGTCAAAGGTCAAGGTCAACATACACATTTGACCTTGAGGTATTTTTCAAAGTCACATGAATTGATGATGAATGGTGAAGATCCTAGGTGTCTACGACTTACGGTTTCTGAGTTTGGGTGGCCAACCGACACCGGTTAATTTTAATAGGGGCATAACCCTACCAATGAGTCGTTGAATCCTTTCGATCCAAATGTGGTTTTATTCTACCTATTATGGTTACGGTGTTGGAACGGTAACAATGTTTTTGGGTTTCGGAGGGATTACTGCGAACCGACAAAATATTTCGACTCACAGGGTGAGTTCCAGATAGGTATTCATGACACCGATACAAAGTTTGAACATGAAAGCGACACGTCTTACGGTTAAGGCTGCTAACTTCGTCAAAGTTTGGCGGAAGAATAATAATAATAATAATAATAATAATAATAATAATAATAATAATAATAATAATAATAATAATAATAATAATAATAATAATAATAATAATAATAATAAACAGAAGAAATACAGTAAGGTCTTTCCCTTTTGAAAAAGGAAAGACCTTAATAAACTGATAAACAACTTACGTCATGTGTAGCTTTGTAAACAAGTGTTGTAATTAAATAACTGTATTGCGTTAGGTGTTCTTTGCGATTCTCTTAATCTAAAATTATGTAATTTGCATAGTTTAAAGATTACAAAAATTCCAATATTTGTGATTTTAATAATAAAGTGGACGTTATACAATTATTGACTTTTGATTAGATTGATACAATGATTTATCAACCCCAAAGATATACTAATCACCATTGCCAACGACCGAGGGTGAATGTCATATCTCAGGGGTTGATTAATCATTCTATCAACTGAAAGCAAACGTCAACAATTGTTTTTTAATATGTCTTTATATCCTTTTCTATTTTTCTAGAATTTGCTGAAGATACTTTTAAAACTGCTCTCTGTTTGTATACAAAACATATCATCTGCTTTTGCAGTTATTAATTTTCATAAGTTGAAATATTCAATAAAATTTTCTTTAAAAAATAAATACCGTAAAACAATAAGAAGAGAAATAAGAAGAACAAGAAAAACACAAATTTGTACGACGTCATAAATCTACGTCATTGACGTTGCCTTAGAGTATTTATATTTAGGTACACGAACGCTGTTCTAAATTTATTATCCTCTGGTGATTTTTTCCGCGGTGAATAAAATGTTTTATCAAAGAGGATTCCTTATGCTTTTAGCAAATGAGAAAACAGTCGTATAATAATATATATCACATGTGTTCCCTAGACACGAGTAAGATTGTAACGCTGGGATCATAGATATGCTCTCAAATGCTTATGAGGTAACAACAACAGGGATTTGATGAATTTTAATGTTTTTCAAAAAACGGAAAAATAGAAATGGTTGTCAGTACCAAAGCACTTTTTACTAAGATGGCGATAACTTCGCAGAGTAGCAGTTTATCAGTAACACTGCGAGATAATGAATACATTCCAGAACCTACAGACCGTGTAAATGTCAAAGCTATGGAATAGTGTTAGAATCAAAACTACACGAGAAAAAAACTTTTCGTTTGTTTGTATTTCATTTTAATTCAATTAGTTAAAAAAGATCGATACCAAGAAATGTACATCAAAAGTATTCTAAACTTTTGTTTATATTGCTTTCAGAGACATTTGAAAAGGAGCCATCCATTTGTGACGTTTGTTCAGGAAGATATTCACCACTAGTTATAGTCGGTAAATATACTTTATTCAAATAATTTATATTTGAACGTATTTTCTGTTTTCATACATAGTCAAATTATGCTTTACAAAGACAGATTTAAGGCTGAACTTGTCTTGTTTTTGGTCCCGATAACTTGTACAAAATAAAAAAAAGTGTTATGAAGGTTAAAATCTTCATTGAAAACCATGCACTGCTACTATGTTAGATCCAGAAAAAGATTTTTTTTTTACGTCGAGAATATGAATTTACTGCATTTGTTTAATACTGTATTGCTGTTGATTATCAACTTTTTCCGAATATTTTTGTACTTTTTTGTAAGATTTACTTGGTATGTCATATACGTAGTTCCGTTTACAATAATTTAATTATAACAGAAATAGTTGTCGTACATAATTAACAATTTGTCGATTTTAATTGTTTAATATTGAATATACCATAGTTTCATTGTTCTCTTTTTTTTTACTTAGCAAAAGGTCAAAACTGTAAGTATAACCTTTAACCTTTCATTGTTGTATTACAGAAATAGGAAACATCATTAAAAAGAAATCTAACTTAAACTGTTCTCAAACAATAGTTCACGGTATTTCTTTTTAGAAAAATATTGATGCCTAAAAAAAATATGATTCGTTGAACCTATCCCATGATACATTTGACACAGCATCGTTTTTTCTGAGGAATGTCTGGTCTACGGCATCCATTATAAACCGTTTTAAAGCTTTTTACATATCGGAATCATATCAAATTTCGTGCTTTGTGCTTATTTCAGACGTATGATAATGATATGACATATCAAATAATAAACATTACATCATTATCAAAAAATTATAATCCCACGAATAAAATGTTATCTATGTGAATGTCATGTACCCGTAAAACGAACAAAAGACGGACGATACCATGGGGAAAATTAAAACTCATAAGTCTATAGAAACTGACGACGCAAAAAAAACAAAAACACAAAGACGACAAAAAGACCGCAAAATTCACTTAAAATTACATACAAAAGTAAAGACTGAGCAACACGTACCTAACCCAAAACTTGGGGTGATATCAGGTACCTAGTAATTTTGAGAGAATCCTTCTTCAAAAGATACCAAAGGCACATTCAAACTCATATGTCGAAAATAAACTGACAACGATATGACTAAAATAGAAAACGAATAGACAAACAATAGCACTAAACACTTGGGGTGGTATAAGTTGCACTCGCCTCGTTATATTGAACTTCGGTGTTAAGCAAGTGTTTGATTTATTGATACAATCATAATCCCGAAATGCTTAAATTTATTGTTGATGTATTAGTTATTTGAAAATATGCTCGGAGAGAATGTTTATCTATACAAACTTTATAACTTTATATTTTAGTGGAGGTTTATTTTAGAAATAATAGAAAAGAATTAATCGTTTATATATACATGATACATGTAGAAGTAAGATCAAGTGTCCTGTCTGCCTAAAAAATACGAATAAGAAACTTTTTTTCAGACGAACTGGCAAGACAAAGTAAGTATTATACATTGTTATACTAGTTATCATTTATTTAAACAATATCACAATGAAGGGATTAGCACAGTTTACCATTTCTTTGACAAATTATACTAGAAACCTGTTTTGTTCATGATCACTCCCTACGTGTGTTTCTGTCGAATAATTTCTACATTCAAACAATTTCCACAGATTATCAAAACATATTAAAACGTGTAGGAAACACTATTTGATAGTTGTTTCAATACATTAATATAGCTATGTCCAACACTATAAATCATGATATAAAAACAGGTTTAAACCACAATTTCCTACATAAAGAAATGTGTTTACCAAGTCAGAAATATGACAGTAGGTTTATATTTGTTAATGTGTTTGAGCTTTTGATTTTTCCATTTAATAAGGTACTTTCCGTTCTGAATTTTCCCTGTAGTTCGATATGTTTGGTTATATTCACATTTTCTGTTATTTTCAGAATACATACAAAGAATCCTTGAGAACAAAAATTTTCATACTTATTATGTTAATATCATTATACAAGGGATAACTCTTTATACGTTGTTAGTTTATTATTAAATACAGACAATTACAATTCATGGAGTATTCGTGATATACATTACTTAAATCATAATATATGTCTTTTTTAACAGTGATCTCAGGACGTAAGTTATTTACACTTCATATTTTATTTTATATTTTTTTTTTCATGTAAAAGAGGGGCGAAAAATACCAGAGGGACATTCAAATGTAAAATGATACCTTAAAATAATGCAGTGATAATGTTTACATGTTTTCCTATAAATTATGGTTTCCTCGTCTTTAGGTAAAACAGATGCAGGTAATTGGTGCATCTGTTCAGCTGTGCATGTATAAATTCGCAGCCGTTTTATGTTTGGACTTTGACGATAATACTTTTCGCAAAAGTTGAGTGACTTTCATAAAAAAAACTCTCGAAAAAGAAACTGGTACAATGTCATTAACATTTCTGTATAAATCACTGTCAATTAAATGGTAAGATTATTTTGTAAAGCATACGTAGTTCGTGTGCATGCAAAGATAAACAGTATACAAGTAACATACGTTTGGAAGAGCTCGAAGAACACAAAAAGATATGAGACACAAAAGTAACGATCATAGAGTACTTGATGTTAATGAAAGCTATTTTAAGTGTCCGTCTGCTGTTGGGGGGGGTCTCTTTAACACATTCCCCATTTCCATTGTCAATTGTATTAAATAGTAAATAAACCCTGATTCCCAAAAATTATTTTATGAACCAGTACATATTCAGCGCAATTAGTGAGATTTTTAACACTCGAAAGATAGTAGTCATGACCAAGAATGAAACAAAACCTTAAGTATTTCTATTTACTATAGACAAAATATTGGACTAAATATAAGAGCATAACTTTTTCAAATGGGAGTTGGTGTACCCGAAACACCTTTAATAGAAAAAAAAACAAATGTAAAACAACGGAATTTTCTAACTTTTAGATCATAATTAAATTCGACAAACAATTTTTTGATCATTCCTTTTTTTTTAATAAAGTCAAGCAATTGTAATTTTTTAAATGATGTAGTCAAAGTGTTCCATTAAACGATTCCAAAATCTAAATGCCAAAAAGTTCCGCCTGAGTTTTGGTCATGCAAATGCTTCACATTTTAATCTCTGGAAAGCTCGTCTCGCTTTTATCATATATACATAGACCCTTCTAAAGTCCAAAAATGTGTATTTACGAACTTTCAGTATTTTTATCTTGATACTTCATGTATATGTAAAACACAAAATCGGATGCCGATGCAGATTGATTCCGACACCTTTGTGAAACAGTCATAAACTTATTTGGTAAGTCATCCTACGACAAGTCGTGAATTGTACAATATACGAATCCTTTTGAAACGATAGGAAATTATTTGTTATGTAATGAAGTGAAGAAATTGTGAACCTACATAAGGATCAACGATTTATTTTGCGTTTTAGATTTATCCTATATGCTGATATGTCTATTAATCTGTTTTTTTGTGTTTTATTTTTATTTTCAAATAAAGCTTTAACAATTCATACTGAAATGCCTATCTGAATAAGTGCTGCCTGTTTTTGGTGGTTTTTTTTTTTATTCCTATTCATACAGTGGCTTTACATTTAAATTGATTTCACCGACAAGCTATGACATCTATTAATCAAAGGAACGGGTTTTTCATATTTAATGACCAGTCTTTATTTAATTAACACTTCTTGAACATTTTGATAGGTCCATCTCATGTATTTACCGTTGTTCATATATAAGTACTTTGCTTCGTATTATATGATTCTATTTCAGGCTTAGGGTGTAACAGACCACCAATGTGTCCTATAAAAGATTGGTTTCATGACAAACCCTGCGTCGATTCAAAACCAATCATTGACGATGGATTCATGTGTAATAGCTGTATCAGATATTAAGACAGAATCTATAAAATGAACTGCAATTTAACAATAAGTGTAAAACAACATCCTTGTACAATAGTATAGTTACTTTAGAAATATATATATTTAAAAACTACAAATGTTTTTACATGATGATAAAAAAAAGATATTCAAACTCATAAATCGAAATCAAACTGAAATGTCATGACAAAATCAAACGAAAAACGACAAAAAGATAAACAACAGCATATTAAACTATAGCAACACAAACCGCATAAAAACCGGGGGTGATCTCAGGTACTCAAAAAGGGTAAACATATCGTTGGAAAAAGACTGATACGTGTATGAAATTTGCATTGTATTGTTTAAATTGAATGTTCTTTCAACATTAAAATATTCCAAAGGGGATAAATATTACACTAAGAAGATACAGTGTAGTTACCAATAATACAACACAAAGAAACCAAATAACAGGATAATTACAATCATCAGTCAACGTCCTCACTTCAACATGGGGCAACATATATATTGTACATTAAGTTTACAAAATTGCTGTTACAAAATTTAGAAAATAATTCAAATTAAGAAATAAATTGCCCTCATGAAAATCTCTGTTTCATTTTCGGGCTCAGAAATAGATTTGTTTTCGTATTTGATAAACAAGCTCTTCATACTGTATTTTATGCACTTTCGATATCTAGGCTTATACCTGAAACACGTGTTATGTGCACTCAAAGAGGTATTAAATGTTCAGTTACAATTACTTACATAAAAAATAATAATGGATCCATTTAACCCTTTTTTGCATGCGCTTGCAGCTCTCAATGTGAAAGTTCTATTGTGAGTGCCAATAACTAAGTTCATTTATCACTAAAATACATAAAATAAAGGAAGGACTAAAACATACATGAAATATCTTCTAAAGGACGAATGTTCTGTTTAGCAAAATCAGTGAGGATTTAAGAAAGTCAGTGAGTGATGCCCTTTTATCATATAAAACGACAACGTAGATAACATATATTTCCAAAATTTTGTTACAGACGTTATGATCTAATGATTGTAAGGCTTGTGTCCATAAAAAAGCGGAATATACCAAGGGGATATTGGCATACTCATAAGTTCAGATTAATTGACAACACTATGGCGAAAAACCAAAAAAACGACAGTGCCACAAAATAGTTCATAGACAAAAAAGAACTGAGCATTACGAAAAAACTAAACATAGATAACAGGACTAAAATTATGTACGCTAGACGCATGCTTCGTGTACCAAAGAGCTTTGAGAACCGAACCAAAGACTAGAGCTGATCTTAGTCACTCTGGAATTGTGAGATCCTAGTTGTAGAAAGATTCTATAAAATTCCAATTTATCAAAATAGAGTATTTTCAAAATTATCCTCGAGATTCAGTGGTTTGATTATGTAGAGATTCCTTTTTAGTTTCGTCAAATTTCGGTTAAATTTGACAATCTAATTGATGTTTTGAATATTTTATCCACCGACTAAAAATTAATTAATGATGACGCAGATTGCACAGAAACAGAATATGTCTAAGGGAGAATTAGGAGAGAGATTGGCAATTAATGTGTCTATATAAAAAATTTAAAAGATGTGGTATGATTGCCCATGAGACAACTCTCTACAAGTAACTTAATGACACAGAAGTTAGCAGCTATATGTCACCACACATCATCCACTAATAAGCAAAAATAATACCACACAGTCAGCTAAAAAATGCTCCAGTATGACAAAAGTCAAATTAAAATTCAAACCAGAAACTGAACGGCCTGTTTATGTACAAAACAACGAATAAAGGCAACAGTAGTATACCGATGTTATAAAATATGAATATAATATACCATAGTTAACGACAACCTCCGAATTACAAGCCCTGACTGACTGTTTATTTGAATAAAGAAAAATAGGACATTTATTAGAAAGGAATTAGACAAAACAAGGCGAAATATCGGATGGATACATACAATGGTCATTTGAAAACAGAACGAAATTGCTCATTTTGACAAGTTTTTGTTATTGTATGTTACCGCTTTCCGAGCAGTTTTGATTATAAAGACGGTCTCATTATTTTTTGTGGATTCATTCAACAAATTATGATGAACTAGCTTTTTTAGATAATAAATGTTACCATAGCATTACTGTACAAGCCATAAGTGATGTCCAAAGCAAATCTTTACTAATTTTCTATTTACTAATAATCGTAGTTCAAATATTAGCACATTTTGTAGCGCCCATGACATTACTGCTTTCACAGGTAAATGATCCACAGATAGCTCGGATAAAACAGTATAAACATTTTTGCACAGTTTTCTTGTATCATATAGTAAAAACAGAGACATATAATACCTTGTAATTTGTCTTTGATAACAACTATAAACCTGACGTGGATACAAATATTTATAATGAAAGTTAACTATAGTCAGTGTTTTATGTCAGTGATCAAGTATAATATATAGTGAATAAAAAGTCTCATATTTCTTAACTGACACGATATGCAAAAACAAGCACCTGTTACCAGAGAGATAAAATAATAGTGATTCGTCATACAGATATTAAATCTTAAAAAATGTGTTACTTACATTGCCATACTGAATGCATATAAATGCATTTTTTGCTCGTTTGATTGCTTGATTGTTGTTTGCTTAACATCTAGTGGTTTCTTAGGAAACGATTTTTAACAAATATGTATTTGACTAAAATTTACTGCACCAGATACGCATTTTGACAAAACTTGTCTCTTCAGTGATATTCGTGGTCACAAAATGTGTAAATGCGAATAATGGCACACGGTGGTCATGTGTAAAGTAATGAATAAATCTTCATAATTTAAAATTGAATAGATTTTTGTATATATCTTTCTTGAAAATGGGGAAGAAAGACAAACGTTGCTGAGTCAACGTTTTATAACTATCAACTATAATATAACATTTAATATGTCCCAATCAACATTGTCAGGTATGGCGTGTCAAACATTGCAATATCACCAAAAAAAAATAATATATTTTCATAGAAATAGATCAGTTTCCATAAAAATCAAATTTGTGTTCCAAAAAAAAAATTATATATATTTATGAAATTAATAATATGTTCATGAAATGATATATAAATGCGTAAGAGGAATATATTTCAAAACAAAAATATTTGTTTATATAAAATATGTATATGTTCATTAAACTAAATAATTGTCCATGAACATCAGATGTGTATTCACAAAATCAAAATATGTACATAACAAATCAAATTATTTTTTCATGAAATAAATTATGTGTTCATGAAAAAAAAGCATCTGATGGTTATATAAGAAAATACGTTTAACTATTTGCAACATGGGATGCCTTGTTTTATATACTATGTTTTTACCTTAATTAGGACACATATCTATTAATATTAATAGTTTTATTTCAACTTCTGTTGTGTAAGTTTAAATTGGAAATGGGGGAGGGTGGGGTAATAACATCACGCGCTTTTTACCAAAAACAATTTCCTCAAAAGAGTCACCAAAAACAAACATTTCCCCTACATTATATAAACATCAAAATACTTGTTTACTTTTTGTTAAAATGTCATGAGAAATAATTCATAAGTAATTAGTTTAAAATATATAGTTTAACGAAATAAAACAGACATGGGAATCGTGTTTATAATTCAAATTTAGTTTTTAGATAACTTAAAAAAAAGATGATATGTACAAGTTATATGATCTTAGACATGAAAATGTAATAGATATAGACGTCGGAAACAACATGTTCTTCTGTTAGAATCTGAATTGTACAGACGTAAGTAACACATTATTTCTGTCAAAATGTCAGACGAATAATATAGTAATACTTTTGATCAAGTTTTGTGTTAATAGTTAGAAGCTTGAGAAATAACTATATAATTATCTATTGTTCTTGCCATTTCCATTAATTGTCTGTTGATTGTTCTGTGTGATAATGTTTGATCTTAAGATACACAACTGATACATGTTTAGCTCAATTAGTGAGTGAGCATGTAATGACGTCATTTGTAAACCATCACAGGCGTTGGTCAGGTTTTCGAGTTTCAGATATTATGGTCTCGAGGAGTAGCTGTGACCGTGAGGCTGGCTACAGGAATGGCGATGATAACAAGATGCAATACGACCGATTACAGAAGTTGGCCTTGTTAGCGGTAGATAATGACTTAGACCTTGTCACTTACCCCAGAAAGCTAATTTTCCACAGATATGATTAGACACAAGTTCAAAGCAGTTTTTAACAATTTAATATTTTCAGGATGAAATAAAAACGTAATGAAACATACTTAAATAAAGAAGGTTGCTTGATTGCAATTTCATAATTGAAACGGGATATTAGAATGACCATTTAACACACATACAATAAGTACTAAAAGAAATAAACCAAAAAAGTGAGGCATAGATCTCGAATTAAAGACATGCTTGTAAAAAAGTCTTTCATAATATAAAACGTTTTAACAGGATTTCTCTCTAGTCTTAAATTTGAATAAATGAATAAAAATGTATTGATGGACAATTATTGCAAGTCATATGATTTCTATCAAATTATAATTTGGAGAAACTATCTTTTTATGACAATAACTATAATGCAGTTTAGCAGTTTAAATTCGAAAATGTTTTTTTAAAGAGTAACACGACGTGGGTCACTTAAACTGGATCTGCTTACCTTTCCAGAGAACATGAGATCACCCTCGGTTTTTGGTCGGGTTCTTGTTGATAGTCTTTAGTTTTCTATGTTGTGTTTTGTACTTAGTTTTTCTTTATCGAATGGTGGTAATACAAAGCTAACACCATAATTTATACATAGTTCGACTTCAATTTAGCCCAATATTGTTGCCTGCAAATTTGTGCTATGTTATGTTTGTTTTCCCTCGACGGAATGCAAACCAATGATATATGTTATTGAAATTTTTGCAATATACATATATAATATGGTTTGCAATTTGATCCGAAGAAACACCGACAAAGCTAGATAATACAATTAATTATCTTAATTAAATATTAATTAGTATTATAATTTTCACTGTTATTAATATAAGTTAGATAAGTCATACAAATCTAATCTTGAATTTCAATAAAAAAAAAATCTTAATTTTCAGAACAGGTTTAGAAATTTAAATGTGACGTCACTTTGGGCGTTGCAATGACTATGCATGGCTAACACGGCTGAGATTTTGTAATGTATTCGTTTTTATTCTATAGCTAGTCACCACTTCAGTTTAATCATGTATATCTATTATATAGTCATTTCATAAAATTTACTGTTTGCAAAACTATGTTTTATTATTGATAATAATATTTTTGTCTCATGCGGATAACCCTGGCCTCACAAGTTTTTGGAACTTTTGCTTCTATGCGATCTTCAACTTTTTAGTTGTTATGGCTTCCAAACTTGTTTCATCTGAGCATATTTTTGTGTGGACGTAGCGCGCGTCTGGCGTATAAAAATATTTTTAACCTGTTACTTTTTGATGGCTATTATTCGTTTGTTTCTCTGTCCTATATTTTCTTCCATTTATGTATTGTAGCCCTGTCGTGTAATGTTGTCATTTTAATGTTATAATTAACAGTGCCATTAAAACGGGAATTTTGGCATGCCACAAAACCAGGTTCAACCAATCTTTTTTTCATAAAATGCCCTGTACCAAGTCAGGAAAATGGCCATTGTTGCATTATAGTTTGTTTCGGTGTGTGTTACATTTCGGTGTTGTGTCTCATTGTGTCGTAGTTCTCTTATATTTGATACGTTTCCCTCAGTTTTAGTTTGTAACCCGGATTTGTTTTTTCTCTATCGATTTTGGAATTTTGAACAGCGTCATACTACTGTTGCGTTTATTTATATCAGCATAACTATGTTAAATCTGCAAATTTTCGGAAGCAAAGTTTTGTTCCTCCCTGGCCGGGATTCGAACTCATGATATTGGGATATCGTGACAACACCGCCTGCGCTGTGTCTAGCGCTCTAGACCAGTCTGCCACCTAGACTGGACTTGAAATTCAGCTTTCGGTGGTCTAGTGTTACCTTTCCTCATCAGTAGAATCTAGAGTGTAACACAGTATATGATATAAGTTTTAAAACAAGAAATCAATGATAAAGTATTAATTTATTATGATTTATTGTATTATTTTCTTTCCAGAATTTAAGGAATCATGGTAAAGACGATAACAAGTATTTTGCTTCTGTTCGTATGTTTTGTGGCAGGTTTGTTATTTCCTTTGTATTTGTTATGCTCTATTACGAATTTCATTATGATATAGATAAACTGAATTGTGCAAAGTATATCAAGTGATAGCAAAGGACATTTGAAGAAACATAGTCATCATTTAAATATTCGAGCAGTATAAATGAGACTTATGTACTCGTAAAACGTGTACGACGTTCCAAATTATGTGCCTTACGATACCTTTACTGTTAGACGTTTTGTTGTGATTATATCATTGGCCCAGTCGTCTCAACATTTGCATTGACACGACGAACCTTTGATAAGTACATTTTCTTTAAATTGCCTTTTATCTACATATTGATTTTCTTTTATCAAAGAATAAGGTATTTTTAAGGAAAATAACATATGACGTATGCGACACAACTGTTCGAATTGTTTGTTTTTAATGTCCTTTAACGTTGTATTTTATTTTACCGTCAACTCTTTATTTTTGCGCCCTATTGAGTTATATTTACGGGAGCCGTGGTCCAGAGTTTCGTTTAGTTTCAACTTATTATTGTACGAAAAGAAGTCGAAATCATATTAAGTCTAATCGTTTTGAATTTATATTAGTCAGGGGCGTTACTTAAACAATTTATTTTAGTTACTTATATCGGTAAAAAAATCTATTATTACAGAAATACCCAGTACAGTTATTTTACCTTTCACTCGGAGCATCGACCTAATGTAGATTTTATGAAATTTTACACCAACTTTTCACATAAAATTCAGCAATGATAACATTTCAGAGAGGGGTATAGTGATGTTAGGTTCAAACATTTGGAATATTGACAAAAATGTAACTTTTTTAGTTATTTTGTACCTTTTATATCTTTAAAAATTTCACAGACATCTAATAGTTTTTCCCATGAAAAATAAAACCTAATTCTCCTGAAAAAAAAACCAATTACCTTTCTGACGCAGTTATCTGTCATATAGCCGCTTCTGTGTCAAAGATTGATTTCTCCGGACTATCAAAATCTCAATTTCCTTTCAAATCATGCAGATAGATATAAATAAATAGAAACTTTTGATTGGATTAAGACTTTAAACATGTATAAGTTATTTATAGTTTTAATCTAAATCAATAACATACATTCCTTAAATATTTGTAGTTTACTAATTCTTTTAGAGATAAAATAACTTATTATCCTAATTTATAAAGTTACCTTGCATCTATATACTCCTTTAAAATTGAACAAATTAGTAATTCTATTTGATGTAAACTTTCATAAAAACTATATTAAGTCCATGCTTCTGTTAGAATTTAAAAAACTATATTGAATAATTTAATAATTTTTAAAAACATAGATTACTGACAAAAATAAATAAATAAAGTAACTTGTGAAAGTTACGCCCCTAAGTATATTGCAGAGACTATTTAGTTTTGAAACAGGAAAACATATTCTTTAAAATAAACAAACAAAACAAGATAATGTTTCTAATAACTGCTGACGAGTTTCTAAACTTCGCAGTTGTCCTTATTTTCCGCGGGGTCATTACAGTAACTTGTGATAACGTTTAGTTGACGACGTAATCAGAAGGAAAAGAAAAAGGAACACATTTGCAATAAAAATTGGTTCAGAAAAGTCCTAATGTCAATACATTTGATCCATTTGTACAAAAAGAAATTTCAAGTTATAAAATTGAGAAAGGAAATGGGGATTGTGTCAAAGCGACAACAACCCGACCATAGAGCAGACAACAGCCGAAGGCCACCAATGGGTCTGAAATGTAGCGAGAATTTCCGCACCCGTAGGTGTCCTTCAGCTGGCCCCTAAAAATATGTGTACTAGTACAGTGATAATGGACGTCATACTAAACTCCGAATTATACTCAAGAAACTAAAATTAAAAATCATACAAGACTAACAAAGGCCAGAGGCTCCTGACTTGGGACAGGCGCAAAATTGCGGCGGGGTTAAACATGTTTATGAGATCTTAACCCTCTCCCTATACCTCTAGCCAATGTAGAAAAGTAAACGCATAACAATGCGTACATTAAAATTCAATTTAAGAGATGTCCGAGTCCGATGTCAAAAGATGTAACAAAAAAAAAAATTGAATGACAATAATGCATAAATAACAACAGACTACTAGCAGTTAACTGACATGCCAGCTCCAGACCTCAATTAAACTTATTGAAAGATTATTTCTTCATCATATGAATATCAGACACAATCCCTCCCGTTAGGGGTTTAGTATCATACTATCATAAAATATATGAGAAGAACATAACCCGTGTCATGCCAATAACTGTTTTTTTTTAAATAAATGTGTTTAGTTCCGATGCAAAGACCCTATAAGTGAAACAATATTAAAGCCAAAATATGCAATCTTTAATGACCTGACAACAGTATCGTAATTATATCCCTTCTTAATTAGTCTGTTTAAAGGTGTTGTAAGCTTTTGAGGTGAATACTGACATATTTGTGCTTTGTAAAGAATATTACCATAAAAGATTGGATGTGAAATACTTGAACGTATAAGATGTCTGCATGTATGTATAGTTGTTATGGATTACATAAGCTATATATAGTTATTACCGCTAAACATGTAAATCACTTATCGCGATTAATAATATCAGTGTCAACGTTGAAATGTGTACTAGTCTTAATGATAAGTGTGGGTTTCTGTCATTCCGTTTGTGAATTAGTTTAAACGTTAAACGAAATGCGTACTGTCGTAAGTCAGAAACCTGATGTTCAGAGGTTTTCGGTTGTTGATGTGGTTTATAATTGGTTCTCGTTTTTCGTTTTGTAAATAGATAAGACCGTTGGATTTCCTGTTTGAATGGTTTTACACTAGTTATTTTTGGGGCCGTTTTACCTTGCTGTTCGGTGTGAGCCAAGGCTCTGTATTGAAGGCCGTACTTTGACCTATGATGGTTTATTTTTACAAATTGTGACTTCAATGAGAGTTGTCTCATTCATGTTATTGGCACTCCTACCACATCTTCTTATATCTAATTAATGATTAGCGTGGGTTATTTATTTCCGTTTGTGTATGAGTGTTAACGCTGAAATGCGTACTAGTCTTAATGATAAGTGTGGGCTTCTGTAATTCCCTTTGTGTGTGAGTATAAACGTTTAAATGCGTACTCGTCTTAGAGGGGCACTAGCTACGAGATATAGAAAAAACTGAAATATGATTTTTTTTCAATCATTCATGAAAGTGAAATATTGAAATAAAAATTTTAGCAGCCAGTTTGGTTCAGTTTTGTCAAAATCAGCAAAGAAAAATTGCTTATGAATTATTCACTGGTCACTGGTCTTTCTGCTGAGTAAGGGTGTGTATAATTCCTTTTGTACATGAGTGTTAACGTTGAAATATGTATTAGTTTTAATGATTAGTGTTAATTTGTATAGTTCCGTTTGTGTTTTCAAACACTGAGCTGCAATCAAAAATGTGAAAACAGTATCTATAACATATTGACCAACACCTAGAAGATAACGTATACTATAGCATGATATATATACTAGTCATCAGGTAAAAGGTCGTATATGGCCCAACAGAAATACAATGTTAGATTGTTAAATGTCATCTGGTGTAAACACTCTTGGTAAATCATTTGCTGATCTTTAATTAATTTTAATTCTTTTCTATTTTTTAGCGAGTGCAATATGCAATTACCCATGTTTCCGCTTTGATGTAGGAACTTGGGTTAATGACAAAGATACCTTTGTCTTCTCGTGTTCAAATATGTCAATGTTAACAGTAAATGGTGTGGATGAAAAGTTGTGTTTCGAAAGACGTGGACCATTTCTTGTATCAAGGTAGGATATTCATGTTTTTGGCAAATACGATTAGAAGATCAAGATAAGAATTATCTCCAATTTCTTTTCGTTCCTATTCTTAAAACGTCTGTTTGTATTTTCAACCAGATCAAGCAATATGTGTAATCAAGCCACTGATATATGATACGACGAAAAACTCATTGAAGATATGAGGCGTATTATTGGGAGTTAAGAGTGAACCCAAGAGTCAAAATTTGACGAACATGTCAAGTAGGTCAATAGTGAAAACACTTACAGCTCAATTTTTCAAACTACATATTTTTAGTCAAAGTTACGGATTAATTAATCTGTCTCAAATCTTAACAATATATTGACTGGTCCTGTTTCTTTTAATAAAACAAATGTATTGAATGGTTATAGTTTTTCATTTTTTATGTTTTACAGATCGGGAAATACATACACTTGCATGAAATATATTGTTGATAAAAGTACAGCCAAAATATCTCTTGTCTATGCTACAAAAGCAAGTGAGTAATATTATGATATATGTATAGCAGGATTTGTTTGTCGTCATCAATTTACAATATTTGAACATCGATAAAAAAAAAAGCATTACCAAAATCCCAAAATCCAAATTATATAAAAGGACGTCAATAAGATATCAACCGTTATATAGCAACGAATCAAGTAAAACCAGTTCTGCCATAATGAACATATTGAGAATCAGCCAGGCGGTTCATGCGATGCCTTAATAGATAGTAGTTATCAAAGGCTTATGATTTAACACGCCAGGCGCGCGTTTGGTCTACATAAGACGCATCAGAGACGCTTAGTATTTTGATAATTTTTTACAGATAACATGCCAGCAATCACACTTTTTTTTAAAAATATGTGACGAACTTTTCAATGTAAACCTCATCCTGGGCATCTGAAGAAATTGTAGACAAGACATTTTTGGAATAAACAAAACTTAGTATTCATTAAAGTGCAAAGGCATGTCTTGCTGATATTACGTACACAGAACTGAAAATAATACTTGATTAAATGGTCAACCGAGCCTGAAAGAGATCAAACTTATGTTTAACAATGTTTTTTATGTATTTATGATCCGAGAAATTTTGAATGAATATCTATCGATCAAATACGAAATTACTAAATCAAGTTTGTATTTAAACTAAAATATCAAAACTTTTGTTATACTCTCTTAAATATAATTTAAGGTAACAAGTCTGTTATTGTATCGTACAAAACCTAACGATAAAAACTCAAACAAAACAATTCGTTTACTTGTATTTCATTTTTTTTTTTTCATTATTTGGGAAAAGATAATTACAAACAAATTTACACCAGCAATAATTTTAAACTTCTTTATAAATTGCTTTCAGATACATATTCTCATGAACCATCCATTTGTGAAGTTTGTTCAGGAAGATATTCACCATACATTTTAGTCGGTAAATATACTTTACTTTATAATTGTTTTTTTTTTTATTTTTTGGTTTTCATACATAGTCAAATTATGTTTGTCGAAAACAGATACAAGCCTCAAAGTGTTTTATTTTGGGTCCGATGATTTGGATAACATAAGAAATGGCTGTAAAGGTGAGACTATTCATTTGAAACTACACAACACTACCAGAAAAAGATTATGGATCGGACGTAATTAATATGAAGAAAGTTTTCACAGCATTTTCCGTTAAAACCGTTTTGTTGTTTATCATCAACTTTTTCCAAATGTTTTTGGTAATTTTGTTTAATAAACTAATTGTTATTCCCTATTCGTAATACGGTTAACAATACTTCAATTATAATAAACAGAAAAAAATCGTCGTACTCAATTACAATTTGTCGATTTAGAATACCGAACTTACCATAGTTTTATTGTTCTCTTTTTTTATTACGTAGCAAAAGGTCAAAGTCGTAAGTATTACCTATTACAATTATTTGTTGCAGTACAAATTTTGGAACACAATCATTTAAAAGAAATCTAACTTTATCCGTTCTTCTTTTTGTATACATCTTGTATTGAAAATTGATATTGTTTTCCTATCATCGTAATATTGACTTTGTAATTGTAATTATTAAGCAAGTGTTTTTTCCCATGTTTATCGAAATAATCATAATTCCGAAATACTTAAAATGATTGTTTATGTATTATGAAAGTTCCTTGAAAACATGTTCGGAGACAATGTTTATTTATGCAACCTTTATTATTTCGTTTAATTTGAAGTTGAGTGGATGTCTTTTTTTCAACACAATAGAAATGAAGTAATCGTGTATACATTATAATAATATATTGTCCTAATTGCCAGTTAAATAAATGTAAGAATAAAACAATATAATTCATTTTTCAGATGAGCGTGCAAGACAAAGTGAGTACAAACAGCATGATAAAATCAATCAGACAAAATATTTCAAAACATTATTTTCAACAGAAAGGGGTCTAAAAAAATGACAAGTCTCAGGTTACTGTTTTTCAAGAAATTTACAGCATTATGATACAAATTGCTACGACATGAACCTTGCATTGTCTATTTAAAAAATATTTTCATATCCTGAATGCGTAACCATACAAATGTATACAATATTTTACAATTATTAACATTTGATGAGGTTTTCACAATGATTTATCAACCATAGAGATATGATAATCGACGAGACCGACGACATCAAAAGTCAACAATTGTTATAGTATAATTGCCATTAACAGAAACGATACGAGACAAGGTATTTTCCTTATATAATGAAATTGGATACACTGTACCGAGATTAATAATTGTCCTATTGGTCTTATTTTTACAGAGTGCTATTATCTCATCAAACCCATTGAGTAAGGGCATAAACGCGAAAAGAAAATTTGGAATTTTTGTTATTTCAAAAATCGTATTTTCACCCAAAAAAAATCCAAAAACGATATAGGTTCTTAAAACTTTTAAACATAAACCTGGTCTGCTTAAATTTTAGAATGACTTTCAATATAGTCGAATACTTTATTCGTAACTTTGAAAATTAACTGCCGAAATTTGTCATCCTTTTTCTGCAAAATAAATTTGACCCCTTAGATCAATAGCTCGGTATATTTTAACTTTCCAATTTTCTCAGATTGTTTTAATCATATGCATTTGCTTTGTAAATCAAGGTTTTGCATTGGACAATTAAAATGGTTTTCCTATTCATTATATTTTAAGATAAATTTTATTTCAAATTTAGCTTTAGTGTCGTATCTTCTTTTGACTAGTATATATGACAGTTCATCCTTTTAAATTTATTAGCATTTGCTCAAGATACATTTAAAGTGCTCCCTATTTATATACATAATATATAATCTGCTTTTGCAGTTGCTATTTTTTCATAAATGGAAATATTCAATAAATTTTACCAAAGAAAACCACTAATAATAAGAAAGAACAATAACGGGACTTTACTTGGTCATAATTCTACATCATTGATGTTGCCTCGGAATATTTATGTTAAGTTCACGGACGCTTTTCCAAATCTTATATTTACCTCTCCTAGTATTAGCTAGTGAATATTATGTTTTATTAAAAAATGATTGTCGATGCTTTTAGCCAGTGAGAAAAAAAAAACATTGTCATATAATAATACAATGTAATATACTTCAGCCATCGATAAATACAACATAATAACGTTAAAAATTAATTTGTCAGTAGCTCAATTTTTTATGTTCAGTTCTTACTTGATTACTTAAGAAATAATTCATGCGGGATAGAATATATCGTGATTTTAACAAGGGTTGGCCCTTTATGACAAATGTTTTACCCTGAGCGATAGCGAGGGGTAAAATATCGGCATAAAGGGACAACCCATGGTAAAATCACGATATGTTCAAGCCCCCATGAATTATTTCGATTCTAATAGGACAAATACGGTTATTGTTTTGGATCGAAGCGCTTTAGGTGGAGGCAAATATTTGCCGTTCCCATAAATAAACGCACCAATGAATTGGAGTAAAAGAACGGAACAAACTGAATTAGCGACATGCTTAAAGTTTTTACAATAACGTATTTAGATAGTTGTGGGTGAATTTAAATTATAATTTACTTATAATGTCTTATATGTTTAAAAAAAATCGGCTTATACCACATTTAGCATCGTTTGATTACGTTTTCTTGTTGTGTTGATTTTTGTTTTGGCAAGCGTGTATTTTCCGGTAAAATGCTTATATTCTAACGTCATCGTTCTAATACGTCATGTATCTCATTCATAAAAAAAACATATGACATGGGACTACGATGGCACAGCCCAAACAATATATTCATATTTTACCAAGGGTGTGTACTCAAAGCCTTTGAAGGACGTCATGTTAGAATTATTATCAACTTGGATGTAATTATATAATAAAAACGATATCAATGTTATACATTACTTAAAAATTAATTTATATCTTTTTTAACAGCGATCTCGGCACGTAAGTTACCTATACATCATAGTATGTTTTTATTTTGTCATATGTGAACCGATTTCTTTAAATTATGCAGTGCAAATATTTACATTTTTAAAATAATACTTACTCGTTATTGTCATAAAAAATTGTTGTTTCCTATTTTCCTCGTCGTACTGTCAAACAGATGAAGGTTAATTGAGCACCCGTTCAGCTGTGGATGTATAAATTTGTAGCCCTTATATGTTTGAACTTTGACGATTATTCTATTCTCAAAAGTTCGAATCACCATTCACAATAAGATCTTTTGAATGAAAGAAACTCGTAAATCATGAATATTTCAGTATAACATGTATAATTCACGGTCAGATTAGTCGTACGATTGTTTGTGAAGCATAAACTTAAGGTATTACGATGGAAAATCCCGATTTTGGTTGTTACATCCCGGAACTTGTTCGATAAGTCTTCTTACGACCAGTCGTGAATCTTACGATTTGCGAATATTTTTGACACGATAGCAAGTTATACGGTATGGTATATTAGAATATTTGGACCTACGTCATGATCACTTATTTATTTAGCGTTTTAGATTGATCTTGTATGCTGATATGTCTATCAGGTTGATTTTGTGGGTTTTTTTTTTTCTATTTTCAAAACAAGTTAAAACAACAGGAATGCTATCTGAACTAGTGCTGCCTGTTTTAATAAAACAAAATGCTCTATGCATACAGTGGTTATATATTTATTTTATTTTCACCGACAAACTATGACTGTTATTAATCAAAGGAACTGGTTTGCCATATTGAATGTCTGGTCTGTCTTCATCCCGTGGTAAACATTCAAATGGCTATTACATTTTCATTTACCGTTGTTCATATAAAAGTACATTGTTTCGTATCCTCTAATTCTGTTTCAGCATTAGGATGCAACAGACCATATCTGTGTGCTATAAAAGATGTGTTAAATGACGAATCCTGTACCGCTTCTGAACCAGCAATCGACGACGAATTAATGTGCAACAGCTGTAAAACGCCAGTATAAAAATAGAATTTACGGGATAAACGGGATTACGGAATAAGTGAAAACAACCACCTTGTACGCAAGCATAGTTGTTTTTCAAGTACATCTCTAGAGATAAAATTAGTTTATCTGGTTGGTACGGATGGGATATTGAAAGAGCCATATCGTACACATCATGTAAATTGCACAAAATAAAGATTTTAAAAACTACAAAATGTGTTTATATTAGTGATCAAAAGAGAGGCGATAGATACTAAACTAATAATTGAAACTCAGATATCGAGAAAAAAAACTTACAACGCAAAATAAAATCATACAGATAAAAAAAAGTGCATTGAAAACTATGTCTGATCAACACAAACCCAATAAAAAAAAGAAGGTTGAACAGATTGCTGGGAAAAGATATAAACTTATATTGATGCATTTTTTTGTCTTAATAGAATTTTTGGTGGACGTCCGATTTTCAACAATGTGCAAACTATATATTGCACAATAATAGTATATTTCCGTGGGAAATACAGCTTTTTTGATTAACACAATATAAATATCCATTAAACAATATACATCGTAAAATAATATTGATACACAAATCGGGGAATAAAGCGAAAAATGGCATATAGGCATATTCAATTAACAAAACCATGTGAATATTTAATCATTACGTCACTTTCCTGCAGAAGATAATTATTTTTCAAGGTTGTTTAGCTATTTGACCCAGAGATTATCTCAGCCGTATTTGGCACAATTTTTTGGAATTTTGGATCCTCAATGCTCTTCAACTTTGTGCTTGTTTGGCTTTATAAATATTTTGATATGAGCGTCACTGATGAGTCTTGTGCAGACGAAACGCGCGTCTGGCATACTAAATTATAATCCAGAAACTATAGGCACAATATATATGATAAAAAGTAAAACCAATTGATAGAAGAGAGAAAACACAAACAAATGAAAATTAGATAATAGAGGGATGCTTATATTTTACGAAGAAGAGTATATTACGGTGCTAGAATGTAAAGAATTGACAAACTTTGACAAAAAAGAACAGACAAATACACCACAAAATATAAAAAGATCAAGATATACTTCTAAATAAAGACCACGTTCCTTCTTTTCTGGAGTTTCGTTTCCTTTCAAAGTCCCCATATCTATAGAATATTGAAAGGTTACCCGGTAGTACCTAACAAATTTACTAAAAATAGAGCCTTTTGAATAATCAATAACTTTTGTTAAATCAAATGGTTACTTTATAGCAAACTTTGTTGTAGAGTTTATTGGAAAACGTACTTTTTCTGAAATCTATTTTGTTTGGCGTCAAAGCCTTACTATCTTGTTAAAAAAATGTAATTACGCGAAGCAAGATCTCATTTTATAGCAAAATATATTTTTTTATTATATCGATGAAATTGCACGACTATTTAAGATGTGAAACGTAACATAGTGTGTCAGCGTTAACATGATAAAGTACAACTGTAAGTAAAGACAAATTTTAAAACTGTTTGATTTGATAAAAAAAAAAATAGAATAATTATGTATTATTGGTACCATATCAATAACACGTTTGTCAAACGACTTTTTGTGAAGCAGCTATGAATAACAAAGAGGATTCTAAGAATCCTTCATCACTAGATCGATGTTATACATCTGTAACCACAACAAATGAAATTTGATATCAGAATTGATACATTCACGTAAATATACATGTACATGTATCTGCGAGCTTTGGTTTGATTACTAGTCTTTCATCCTATTCAGTATGTTTGCTATTACGTTTTGTGTGTTTGTCTTTGGCGTGTTACAAGTAGTCTACAATCATGCAGGTATGTTTACTTTACATTCGGGCACGTTACCCTGATTAACGTTTGTAAAATAATATTTAACCGAAAAAGTAATTAACGATTTGGTCTTCTGGTTTGTTTTCCTAAACTTTGTAATTTTATGATAAATGTGTTTTTCTGTTAACATGACGAGAACTTTAAGAAACATAAACGTTGTTTTCAGTTATAAACACATCTTTATATACTCCTCTCTATTGCGAATACTGAATATCATATAGTTTTCGTTGATTTACACGAATTTCAGTTGATGCGATAAAAGTGTTATTATGATAATCCTTCTAAAACCAAAGGAGTAAATTTCGTCGCGATTGCGTAAAAGATTCCTTTTTTGTCTACTTTCTGAATAAATTTTAGCTGTTATTCAATGGTAGTCTTTTGATTCATATGTAGAAAACGTTTAATTTACTTCAAATTAAATTTTAATTTGATCGTTTAAATTTTTATTCGGTCGTCTTTTGAAGACAAAATTATGCCTTGCGTACGAAACTAATCTTGTTTATATAATATGATGAGTTTATTAAATGCGTGGTAACTGTTTTTGTTTGCAAACAGATGCATGCAGGTATCCTTACCGGAAAATCGGAAAGAGTTGCTACCTCATAAATAAAGAAAAAGTGACATGGGATACAGCATTTGTATGTTATATACATATTAAGACTATATGTGTGTTTGAGGGGATGGAGTATTTGGTTAAGGAGGGTGTGTTTGGGGGGGGGGGGTTACTTGAATTACATTTTAAAACACTCTTTCTTTGCACAAGTTTTCATTCTACTATACTTTTGATATTTTGACTATTCCAATTCCACTAAACGTCATTTTAAATCTAATTAACCAAAAAAAGAAGGCTAAAAATTAGTACACTTTAATAAAATGTTAAGATCGTATAATTATTCAGAGTAATTATTTTGCACATGCTACACGTATGTATAGTTAATACAAAGATTTTATTTTTATTTGAAGGATATATGTTTAAGACATGGTGCAAATCTGGCAGTATTTCAAACTTTAGGTGAAATGCTATTGATGAAACGTGCATTGAAAAAGATGAATACTGGTAAAAACAAATACATTATATATAGAGATTAAAACATGGCCGTTTCCAAATCGGCCCGGGTATCATCCCGAGACCCCCATATCAGCCCGAGACGTAGTCAAGTTGCTGATATGGGTCGATGGATGATACCCGGCCGATATGGAAAAGGCCATGTATTAATCGCTTTATCATATACTTCCGACAATTGTTTTATGTATGGCAAATTAACACATAAAATAACTAAAACAGTCAAAAACTTTATATAAAAGTTAAATCATGAATCCAAATACACTTTAATTGCCCAACAATAACATCACTACCTCCATAAAATTGAGAATGGAAATGGGGAATGTGCCAAAGAAACAACAACCCGACCATAGAAAAAAACAACAGCAGAAGGTCACTAACAGGTCTTCAATGTAGCGAGAAATTCCCGCACCCGGAGGCGTCCTTCAGCTGGCCCCTAAACAAATATATACTAGTTCAGTGATAATGAACGCCATACTAATTTCCAAATTGTACACAAGAAACTAAAATTAAAACAATACAAGACTAACAAAGGCCAGAGGCTCCTGACTTGGGACAGGCGCAAAAATGCGGCGGGGTTAAACATGTTTGTGAGATCTCAACCCTCCCCCTATACCTCTAGCCAATGTACAAAAGTAAACGCATAACAATACGCACATTAAAATTCAGTTCAAGAGAAGTCCGAGTCTGATGTCAGAAGATGTAACCAAAGAAAATAAACAAAATGACAATAGTACATAAATAACAACAGACTACTAGCAGTTAACTGACATGCCAGCTCCAGACTTCAATTAAACTGACTGAAAGATTATTATTTCATCAGATGAACATCAGGCACAATCCTTCCCGTTAGGGGTTTAGTATCATACCATCATAACATATATGAGAAGAACATAACCCGTGTCATGCCAAACACTGGTGTTTGAATAAATGTGTTTAGTTCCGATGCAAAGACCCTATAAGTGAATCAATAGTAACGCCAAAATATGCAATCTTTAATGACCTGACAACAGTATCGTAACTATATCCCTTCTTGATAAGTCTATTCAAAGGTCTTGTTAGTTATTTATTTATGTTACTATTTCCTATCAAGGCATTTTGAAACATTGTAAATTTGAAAGAGTTCTATGATCATTATTACTCCATGTTTTTTATACTATAAAATGATTCGTCATTGGCAATGGCATTTGTTAGCAAGTACTAAACTATCCCCACAAAAGTTGCCGTAAATTTTGACGTCGTCATAAAAGATGTCTGACGTCACAATGGAAAAATAAACATCCGATACCGTAAATACTGGAAGTAACTTGCACGAGAGGCACTATTATGGGTTTTGTGCACGAGATGCCCCTGATATGGGTTATCACGGCGTAGGGAAATTATGGCTTGTGTACTTCCGCTCATTACACATATTCAAAAGCTATCATATCAATGCTAAGTATATGATAAAATTTAGTTATTACCAAAATGAACAAAAATTCACATTTGTCATTGTTTTGGTAGATGATTTAACATAGTTTATTCGTATTATATTTCAAATAAAGTTTTCACTGTTACTAATTGACCATATTAATAGTTTTTGTCAGGGTTTCCGTTCTTTACTTGTTACTCTTATTCCTTTTCAATTCTTTAACTTAAGTATAACATTTTTCAAATATGTGCCGCATGTATATACGTATAAAGAACTGTAATTTGATAATGTTTTATTTTAGGTTATAGTTTCTTCATTGGTGGACGTAACATTAACAGACATATTTCTGGTGGAGATTGGAGATGGCTTAAGAATGAAAAGATGACCAATATGAATTATTTTGCATTCGCTGGAGGACAACCAAACGGATCTTTTGGTGACCCACAAGACTGTTTGCTTCTATATGCACCTGATCGTTATAACGTCTACGACGATTATTGCGACACCTCTTTCAAAGGTTTTATCTGCGAAAAGTAAATTTATTAAAAACGTTGCAACGTTTCTCAATGTGTTATTTTTACAGTCAATTACTCATGTTTGATGTCATACATTTGATGATAAAATTAAAAATGGAAATGTCAAAGAAACAACAATCCGACCAATGAATCTAATTCTGTTTTTCTTTTTTCGTTAAAATTGTTTAATATTTCGAATTGCATATCTAATGTTTTTTACTGTTCTGCATCATCGATCTTGAAATATGTCATATTTGTATTTTTTCCATTTTGATATAAACGAAAGGTTTATTTTGTCAGTTTTTTTATGGATTTGCGGTTTTTTTTTTTAATCTACCTTCGAAAATTTGTTTGTATTCTTTATATACTGATATTTTTTTCTGGAATAACCAAAATCTCTGGTGTCCAACACTGTCGCATCTTTTTTCATTGTAACAATCACTGCAATATGGCCCATTTACCCGAATTAAGAAAAAACAAATGAGCAATTGCTGGTTCTTGTTGTAAACTTCACTTCTCTAAGTAGCTGAAATAAAATTCTAGTATGAAATACTGTTTGTAGCACACATCCTAGATGATATAAGCTGGGGGTTTTTTTCGGAAGGGGTGTCGGAGGGTTGATGTTAATTCTATATTGCGCAGTTTTTATGCCTTTTTCTCTATTCTTTATACTTGTTGCACATTACTCTCTATTTGTTCAGCATCTCGGAACTCTTTGTTTATTGGTTTATAAATTTTCTTTTTTTTTTCTTTTTTTTGCACATCATTCTCTATTTTGTAAACTATACCCTCAGCTAGAGTTTGATCATTTTTCATCAAGGAGGTTTCTTTTATTTATTCACTTGTCGAGACATCTGCAGGGCAAACCTTTCTACTTCTTTTTTTAAATATATGAACATTAGCATATGTTGTATAATGGGTCATAAGACAACTTTCTACTAGAAACCAATTGAAATTTCGAATTTCTTGTTTGTTAAGACACCTTTATATCGCACCAGTAAGCTTATTTGAGTTCTGTTGCATAACTTAGTTGGTGCCGTTTCTTGTGCAAGATGCAGACCTTTGTAAATTTTTTAAACATTTTACGAGATGATCGCTTTTAAATTTATAGAAACATACGAGCAGACCCTTGTTAAATTTGTAGAAATGTAACGAGCTATATAAACAGAAGGGATATTTAAGAAATAATCAAAATTATCTTAAGTCAATCTAGCCCTCGTATTAACCACTCGTTCGATTTCCTTTTTGTTAGACTGCTAGTCCCCGACTATATCACATGTTCAGTACCCACTATTGATGTCCTAGAATCACTATACAGTTTGTGTTATTGAAATTTGGTGTAAAACTGGTAATTTTGAGAATGATTATTTAAATTAGAAAAAAAGTCTTTCTCGTGCATATTTCTGATTGTTTTTTCTTGATTTGGTTTGTTCTTTGGTATTGGCATTACAAAACGCATACAATATTTTGAAAATCTTGCAAATTCAAAAAAAACATTTCCCTTACGAGATGCGTTGTATGGTTTGACTTTATATTTAGTTCCTTTTGCATTTTGGCTCGTAAACGCTTGTAATTTTTTTTTTTTTTTTTTTTTTATTTTGGCCTCGAGTATCACTGAAAGAACAATGTTTGTCAGAATGTGCATCTAATGCAGAAGAGTTTTACTGATGAGCTTATAGTCAGAAATAACACTGCTTCTTATTTATTATTTATAACTGTTGATGTAAATGTCTTTTGGTTTTCTTTGTTTACTCCTTGGTTTTGATTGTTATTGTCTTCACCTCTATGTGTGGAATGTTTATCTCCGAAAGTTCACCAAGGCAGAAGCCAGGTCTCCGTGTTTCCTTTTCGGTTTTGGCTTACTGTTGGTATTTTTATTTCGTTTTATTAACGTCTATAAAATGTTGTGCATTTTCATATGGTTAAATTTATACCACAATGAAGAGTCATAAATTGGCAATATGTACATCAAAATAAGTACCTTAATATTTATCGGAATATATGTGTTAAAAAAAATCAAAAAATTGTTCAACCTGTTTTAATTAATTTTTACGAATGCTGTTATTTTGTCTCATTTAGGATACATCTTATTGCTATTTATCTTCGGCATTAATCTCGAAACGATGGGTGACACTAGTAGAGATGACAATGGCAATATATGAGTTTTCTCAGACCACAAAAGAAACCAGTACAGATCCAATGTGTAACTTTAAAGAACGCCATTCTTTTAAGTTAGTAACTTAAAAGAACGTTTAACATAATCATTTTTTTTTTCTAAAATCAGTTTTTAACGTTCAATATTAATCACTAGTGATTAAATAACCAAAGCTGCGTTTTGCAAAACCTTCAGGAAATTTGGATATTCAATGCTTCTCAGTCTCCTACATCATCTGGTTTTTTTAACTTATGTAAACGTCACAGATTAGTCTTGTGAAGACAAGCATGCGTCTACTTTACATATCCATAAGTCCTGTTAGGTTCATCTACTGTAACATAGCATACCGAAATCATTATTTATGATTTACCTTTTATAAGTTGAAATTATTTAATTTACATGATTTATTTGATCAAATATTTAAATTTAGTCATCACAAAATTGTGTTTCAATAAAGGTTGCGGAAGTGTGAACAATGTGTTGTGATTTTCCGTATGCATGTATGGTAAGATGTATCAAATAGATCAAATGTGCTTTCGTTAATGAATTGCAGTTTTTTTAGACTAATTAGCTTAGAATAATCCAATAATTTTAATAATTTTAATCATGTTAAATGTGGTGTATTGTATAATATCGCTGTTTAACCTATTGAACATCTTTTCTTAATTAAACACTTTGAATTAGGTTTAAAATGTTGAACGCATCTATCAAATCGAAGTGAGAGAAAGATACAACAGCGACAGTTAAGTTATCCTCATATTTTGACTTACATATAGAATTTGAAAACGATGGACAGTTGAAAATAAAACTTTACGACGAAAACAATGATTTCATCTTCACAGTTGTAAACTTCCTATTTCTATGTAGCAAATGTCCAGAATATACATCTCACAGTTTATACGATATTCCAGGGCTTATACTTCTCGTCATGACTTCCTGGAAACAGGGTTGCTGCTCACTAGAAATCTTTTAAACATGGAGTTCTAAGTGATGAAGTTGAAATCGTCCCTTTGAAAATATTTACTGACACGATCACGTGTTGGTTATGGAATATCCGTTTCACAGATGAGAACTGATATGTTCCAATTGTCGTAACTACAATCCCTTCCCCTTTTCCACGAATGTGACCTACCGAACTAGACTTATCAACGTCTATGTGCTATAAAGAAAAACACGACGGGTGCATCATGTAGAACAGGATATGCTTACTCATCCAGAGCATATTAGATCACACCTATTTTTTATTGCCCAGTCTTAGGTTTTCTATAATGGGTTTTGTATACTGTTGTGTCTTTGTCTTTTTCATTTAAGCCATTTAATTTGTATTCGACCTGTGTGCTTTGAAAGATCGGAGAAAGACTCTTGATTGTTTGGATAGTAATTTAATAATGGCTACAAAATATACAATTGGTATCGCCGTAGCGACGTTACGTAACAAGTAAATGTCCCGAGGGTTTGTGCGTGACGTTCCCGGAATAATCGCAGATATTACATTCCTCCTTAACTTTGAATTAGAAAATGACTTTATAAATGTAAATAAAAATGAATATTTATTTGATTTGTTCTTTAATACTTTATACTCATCTTCTCCTTCTTCATCTCTAAGGCTTCTTTCCAATCTTGATATATCTTTTCCTCCATAAATGATTAGTGCATCCTTTTTATCTGCAGGTTCAGTTATCCTGAAATATCTAAATTCCCTCTCTATACTTTCCATCCATTCTTCCCAATGTTTTCCTGTAGATATCGACTGTATAAACGGTTGTGATCGTAAATTTCTGGTTTCCGTTATTACCGTTATCTGCTGAGGCTCTTCTCGGTCCATAATCTCTATTTTATCAGTATCTTCTTTTAATTCCTTGTTTTAGCATTATCTTCTTTAAATTCTGTGTTCCGGTAAATTTTCTCTTTATTTACACTGCTAAACACTGCTTCCTTCTATGTTTTTCATCCTCGTCGCCATTGAAAGATCGGAGTAAGACTTGATTGTTCGGATAGTAATTTAATAATGGCTACAAAATATACAATTGGTATCGCCGTAGCGACGTTACGTACAAGTAAATGTCCCGAGGGTTTGTGCGTGACGTTCCCGGAATAATCGCAGATATTACAAGCTTGAATGTCCCTTTCAGATCCTATCTTATCTTTGTCTTGAATATTAAAGGGGTAATATAAATACGGGTAAAACAACGAACAGCAACAGTCAACATTTTATCCATAAAGTTTTTAAAATGTGAAGGCAACAACAGTAATCAAAACATTACAAAATAAATTGAATCATATAACACGAAACAAGAACAAGTAGGATGAATAATCATGTAAAACACCAATGCAAAACAAAGATTATGTATTATAAGTCTTAACCGGCGATTGGTGCAGAAGCGTCTTTTACTTAATAAAAAGTTACGGTAACAACATTGGAAAATATGAAGTACTGAGAAAAGACAAATCAAAAGAAGAAAAAATAAAGAACAGGCAAACTTTAGAAAAGCAGACCACATATCCATGACCTCATGTATCACGATCTAAAACAGAAAGACAACAGTAGTATACCGCTGTTTCAAAAGTCATAAGACGATCGAGAGAAAACAAATTCGGGTAACAAACTCAAACCGAGGGAAACACATCAACTATAAGAGGAATACAACTGATTAGTACATATAAATTGTCTTAATATAAAACATGATGATCTTTATAAACAATCAGTATTTCTAAACACTTTCATGTGACGAAATGATTTAATAAAGATGTTAACACAGAATTAAGCCCATTTCGCAATCACCTATATCGAACACTTCACATTTCTTTTCAAAATGTACTAGCAAAGTTCTTTGCAGGTTTTCGATTGTGACAAATAATGCATTGTATAACAAATTCAAATATTTACCTCATCTATTTTGTGTCCTGTTCTAGGTTCATTTCTTTTAATGAACAAAACAAATTTCCTATGACTATACTCAGTGGAAGATTGACCCATTGACCCAGTATTTACTGACAAAAATGGAGGCCTTACCATAATCAACGAATCTTTTTTCATGGTACACAGTTAAATTTCAGCCACTTCTATGTACAGGGATAAGATTAGAATATCATACTTTTCTAAAAGCAGATTTGATATGGCACTTCAACTTTGTTAGCTAAATACAAAAGTCAGGTATAGCAGGAAAACAATAACAGCAAAATATCAATTTACAAGGTTACCTCTAAAATAGGACCAACATGTTGATTGAATATTAAGAACAAAAGTTAAAACCTAAGCTAAAAACTAGTTGATATTTAAAACAAATAAGATTGAATATGTAAAAATGCTTTTGCAGCATTAAATATTTTATTAACCGGTTCATTTGAGGCGGCTTAAAGAATAACAATGATTCCAAGAATCACCTATCGTGAAATGGATTTTACACAGCTGTTCCAAATAATTAAAGAGATTTGATATTAAACATGATACATCCATATGAACGTACATGTACATGTTTATTTCAGCTACGTTGAATTTCTGATCAGGCATTCTGTTCAGTGTGCAGTATGTTTGCTTTTTCATTTTGCGTGTTTGCCTTTCTTGGGATACATTTAGTCTACTGTCATACAGGTATAATTTATTTTAAGTTTGGTTTTTCAATTGGTTTTACGTTTGGTAAACTTTCTTTTTAAGGATGTTTGCTTGTCATGTTTTGGAATTTTTGTTAGATTTTTGTTAGATTTTCTGAATCCTCCGGTTTTTTCCATTTAAATGTTAAAAAAAAATTGCACTTTGGCCCCCCTTTTTCTTAAAAATGTTTTACATGTATAATGATAAGCTTGCTGTTAAAGTCTTATAAAATCTTAATAATTTTTTGATAGTTTTTGAGAACTTAAACTTGTCTAAATAAAGCTATGTAAAGTCCAGAGAGAACATTTTGTAATGTCATCTTATATAATTCTGAAATTTTGATAAAATAGCCTCCTTTGATCGCTGAATTTCACATATATATTAACCTACTTTTAAAGCGAATTTTTGCTATCTTTTTAACAAGTGGATGCATGCAAGTATCCTTATCGGAAAATTGGAAAGAGTTGATACCTTATAAATAAAGAAAGAGTGGCATGGGATACAGCATTTGTATGTTACTTAAAGTTCTTAGCTTACATTATCTAGTATGATTTATTTGTTCTTTTTTTCCTTTATTCAGATTTACATTCTTACAAAGATATCAGAAGATGTGGTATGAATGACAATGAGACAACTCTTCAAGTCACAATCTATTAAAATAAACCATTATAGGTCAAAGTATAACTGTCTCAACTAGAATAAGGAAATATTTATTTTGATTTGATAATATTTTTTAACCTATGTTTTTTTTATTTTAGATAAAAAGTAATAAACGAGTGAATACTGAAATGTAAGCAAGTATTGATATTATTCAGAGTAACTATCATAATTGCAATGTGTAGCTATGACAAACATTTGTTTTCATTTTTAAGTGAAATGTTTTAAACATGGTGCATACTTGGCAGTATTTGAGACTTTAGATGAATTGATGTTGATAAAATATGAATTACATAAGATGAATACAGGTATATTAATATTTATAATTTATCTAGTTAATCAAAAGTTTACTTTCAAAATGCGTTTACCAAAAATGAATGAATTTGATTTCCTTACTATAAACGTAAAAAGGTACAAAATGGCACATATACAAATCATAATCCTTAAGGTAAGAAATGGTATTCATAAAACAAAAATGCATGAGTTACGAAATTGGTTATATATCAATCTACCATGAGCTACGAAATGGCATTCATATTAATATTCTACGAGGTCCAAAATGATCAAAAAGAGAAAACAACACGTTATAGATTTTATACGACCGACGCTCATTTCTAAATTTACTTTCGATACAATTTTCAAGGTAACATATGGTCAGGGTACGAAATTCTTTCCGAAAAGGTTCGGAATTGTAAGGGTACTATTGATCATCTTATTCCTTTTCGCAAGTGTCTAACTTATCGTGTTCCATTTCGTATGACTTTTCCCAAACTAAAGAAAAAGGCAAAGCAATTTTTTTATGAGTGATCACATAAGGTGTAAATTCTTATGCAAACAATTGTATTCGTGGCTTTCTTCCTCGTTGAATAACTCAGACTTGTACTTTTCACGAATGTGCTCTACCAAATTAGTTTACTTACCGGGTTTGTTATAACATCATACAAGAGCAACACGACGGGTGCCACAAACGAAACAGGATCTGCCTACCCTCCTGGAGCAAATGAATTCACTCCCAGATTTTGACGGGGCTGTTTTGTTTAGTCTTTAGTTTTCTATGTTGTGTCTTGTGTACTATTTTTTGTCTGTGTTTGTCTTTTTCTTTTTTAGCAATTGCATTTATTTTCGATCTGACTGATCGAGTTTGACTGTCCCTCTGGTATCTTACGCCCTTTTTTTATCATGCCATCAAATCATTAGCATATCTACAATGTAATCACAACTATATGGTATTGTAGGCGTGAACTTTCATATGTATTATGTACTATAAAGACCTGCAGTTTACGTATTCTTTATATTTTTAAAAAGGTTCAAGTTTCTTCATTGGTGGACGAAACATCAACAGACATATATCTGGCGGAGATTGGAGATGGATCAAAAACGGAAAAATGACCAAGATGACATACTTTGCGTTTGACGGATCGTCATGTACCCAAAAGACTGTTTGTGTGTTACTTCATGGTCAGAAACGATTTAGCTTATCTGACGATTATTGCGATTCCTACTCTATAGGTTTCATCTGTGAAAAATAAATTTAATACAATAGCGGAATTTTATGGTTATAGTCGAATTCTCAAAGTTCATCCCGCCACATTCTGTCTGTCCCAGATCAGACCTTGTCGTTCCATGGTTGTTGTTGGTTCATATAAAAATAAGAAGATGTGGTATGATTCCAAGCAATAGATCAACGATCGGCCTTCAACAATGAGCAAAACTCATACAACATAGTCAACCTGGAGATGATATTTTGTAATATTTGTTTTTCGTAAAATGTTTTGCTATAAACAACATTTAGATAAGGCATTCCGTTTTCTCTATTAAATTGTTTCATGTCGCGGCTATTAAGTAGCCGACTATATGGATTCGGGTTTTTTGATATTTTTTAATGACATGCGCCTGCCTTTAATGGTTTGCATCCACTTCAATTGAACTTTCATAGATAGTTGTTGCTCTTTCAGGCGAAAACCCAGTTTAAATTTTACCAAAGAAATTGAACTCTTTGTTAGAGAAGGTAAATAGTTGAATTGTTTGCATTGTTTACGTCTTTACAAGTTTCACAAAGAGGCACAATTTAGAATTGTATGAAATAGTTTTTACTTGAATCATAGTAAAAGCTTCGAGGTATTTGTAAATTTATAAATTATAGATCTTTCAAAAGCACTAATTTACATTTCTGACTCTGGCGATAGTTTTTGTGAAAAATCTCCAAAATGGACAAAACTTGCACTGAAAAGAGAAAGTCGAGTCCACCCTTTCATGTTCGGGCTCGTTTAAGTTGACATTTCTGTTATGAAACCGTAGAAAGCACAAATATTTATCTACATCATCTTGCTACATATTCTATAATTTTGATATGTTTGGGCTACAGGTTGATTTAAGATGTAAAAGACTTTTGATATAAATATAGAAAATTGTATGTTTTATCATAATTACAGCTATAATTTCTCAAAAACACCTTGTTTGTGTTTGATTAGATTTTTTCAGTGCAAAACCTGTAGCGTAAACAAAATGTCAAGTGACATATACTTTTATATATATATTTTAAAAAAGCATTACAAAAGCTTCATTTTGACAAGTTATCAAAAAATCAATTTTAATAAAGACTCCCTGGCCACCTTAATAACACTTAAATATCACAGTAATGAAAAATAAAATATATTGTACAAGTACAATACGTTTCTGATGAGTCATAAAAATAAAGTAGGTGTGTTCGAATAACAACTTTTGAACTGAAACTTAAAAATGCATTACTTAAAAAAAAACTTGTTTTCTAGAGTTGTAAGTCTTAACGTCAGAAAATATTTAATCTGCCCTTCCACGAAATATTTGATTAGATTTTTTTTTAACTGTTTTTGAAAATTCCACCTGACAACCGATCTGACAATAGTTTTAAGTTTACTGAATGCAGAAAAGTACATAAAATGATCTTTAATAGCTAGCAGATACATTTATTTTTTTTAAATCCAACTGGCATATAAGACTTTTAATGGTATGATGTGGATAAATTTGTCGGTTTTCAAAAGCTAATTGGCAGCGCTTCATCTCGACAATGGCTTCCATTTTTACTATTTTAAAAATTGACCGACGTACTGAGGAGATAATTTTGATGACGTAGAATCCTGACTGTTTAGACAAACTCATCATAGATACAAGAATTGTTTTTTTCATTTGCGCCAGAAGCGCGTTTCGTTTAGCAAAGAGTGTAAGTATATGTTCAATGTTGTAATTTATTCCAATGAAGAAGGCCGTAATGACCGAAACGTATGGGAATTTATGTTACAGTTTTTATTATCTATATGAATATATATAATGGCAGTCAGCAGGGTTTAAGAACATCATTTGTTCGACCTGTAAGTCAAATGCGTTTTGTTTAAATATACTTTTTCACTTTTTTGGTCTTTTGGAAAATATTGTTTGTGCTGTATTTAGACCCTTCTACAAGAAAAATTTGTTTTACATGCACACGTATAAAAATTGCGATCATAGGTTTGAACGTAGTTTTCAATTTAGACTCGTTTATATTTTTTCGTTTGGGCTTGTATCATATTTTCCCTCCGGTTTATATGATCCGTTCATCCTATCTTGACTCTTAAAATTCAAGAGTCTATCTGAAATTGAGTGTAAATTATAAGGCCTTCCAAATATCGTTTTGATCCCTAACATCACTGAAGAGACATATATTGTCCTAATTTTAGATCGGGTGTACAAAAACAATATTGACACTTTGTGTTTGTGGCATAACATCTTTGCCACAAGTTTATTGTTTTTTGTTTAGTACTAAATTTATGTTAAGATCCATTTTGTTACATCTCGTGATCAATTTTATTTGGCAATCGCCAATGGAAGTCAGCGGGGTTGAAGAACATCAGGTGTTCGACCTGTTAATCAAATACGTTTTGTTTAAATATACTTTTTCACTTTTTTGGTGTTTTGGAAAATATTGTTTGTGCTGTATTTAGACCCTTCTACAACGAAATTTGTTTTACATTCACACGTATAAAAATTGCGGTTTTTATCCAACGCTATCATAGGTTTGAACGTAGTTTTCAATTTAGACTCGTTTATATATATATATAAAATGACTGAATAAATAGTCAACGATTAATCTTACAGAGCGATGGATTATGTAATATGATTATGTACACTACAAAATATAATATATAACTAGTCAAAAAGGGTACAACATCACCATTAAATAACTATAAAATGAACAAATATCAGATATTTCGGATAACAGATATCCTTCTTCGGTAATAGCACGATGTCAAATGAATCATGTCAATATATTAAAATTGAGACATTATCAAAATCTTGAACGTTTACACAATTTAAGCGGACACCACAGACGCTGGTACAATTTTAAAATTTCCAAACACGGCGCAAAGATTACAAAGATATGTAAAAAAAAATAGTTATTTGCGATGTGAACTGGCACAACTCTAAATTTCGAAGGGTTATGACAGTTGAGATGTGATAACTGCATGGAGGGCAGTCCTCAAACAAAAAAATCAAAAATGCCCTAACCGATCCAAGTTGGTATAATATTTCAAATTTGACAACGGTAGGACAATTGCAACAGAAACTACACATTTAAGCCTCCCAAACGAATATCAGTTTAACAATGATTAGAAAAATAAGTTTTATCTAATAAGGTAAAATAATTGAACGTGGCTACGTACTTATACATCCATCCCAAATGAATGGAGCCCTGTAATTTAAACTGGTAATTTAAAAAAATCTTCAAACTGTAAAGCCAGTACGGAAGCCGGAGTTACTGGAAATAAGTGATGACAGGAAAATGAGTGACTCATTCTATGTTTTTTCATTTATGCCCTCTGGGGAAACTGTCCTTAACTTTCTTATCCAAAATCTTTCCCGAGAGACCTTCCACAAACCCTCGTTTTGGTCAATGATTCTGGTGGTAAGGTTTTTGAGATCAGCTTGGGCGTGCCCAGGTGATCTCAAATGACGACTTACGGGTAGTTCGGGCATGCAAGTGTAGTCACTTCGATGACCATTCATGCGTTTGTTTAATGGCTGGTCTGTCTCGCCAACATACTGCATGCCACATCGCCACTGAAGGAGGTATACAACATTCTGGGTTTTGCAAGTTACATTGCAAAATATAGTGTACACAGACCCAGTCGAGTGGCAAGTAAATGTTTGAGTATTTCGTATTTGTTGACAAGTCAGACAACGTCTGTTACCACATGACTTGCACCATCCTGCAATTGAACAGCTTTTATTTGAGGAGACTTCAGCTCTTACAAATAAGTCTTTCAGACTTGCTGGTCTCCGAAAAGCTAAGACAGGAGGATTGGGAAAGATCTTGGATAATTTAGGGTGTTTGGCAATAATTTGCCAATTGGCACGGATCAAACGTGAAAGGTTAGTATATAAACCGTCTGAATAAGAGTAAACGATTTTTCCCACGAGGGCGCTTGATTGTTATGAGTAACGATACATATACACAATAAAAAAACAAATAAAATCAACGCCTAAAAACTGTACACAACAACACCAATAACAAAAAAGAAACTTTAGATGTAATTTTATTTTTTTATTTATAAATATTTCGGATAACAGATTTCCTTCATTAGTTTGATTGTGATGTTAAATGAATTATATATCAGTCTACTTAGATTAAACTATAACAATATATATTCCATTTTTGTTTGCCTACTATATAGATCTTTCCAGCAAACTTGTTCATACGTCAAATATATTCTTTTAGCTCAATTTAAACAAAACTTGTTCAAAACCAACTCTATCTGAAATTTACTCTATTTATCTGTATAAGTGTTTCACAGAAATACCAATTGGAAATAAACTCAAACGACGAGAAACTTTTACTTTTTGGAACTTCTGGGATCGTTGTTTGTATTTGTCCCACGTTGTCGAATATTGTTCTGAACATGTTTTGTAGTAATCTATTATAAATGACTACAAGACCGTTAGCAGCAGCATGCAACGTAATATACGGTGTTGTGTTCATTCAATGAACTGTTAATAATTTACATACATGGGCAATAAGGATGGACAACAATTTAAACCTTATTTTGTATGCATATATCTCTCAACACAAAGTGTCGGCAACAGCTTGGTCAAGGTTTTTGCAACTTTTTTTGCTATCTGTTTATAACGTGTGTTGGTACCTGTATGCATAGTTCGTACACATATATACATTTTTTATGTTTAAATAAAGAAATTATATCAACAAAATATATTGCGCTTGTCGTTGGATATGTTTCTTAGTCTTAAACCTGTTATAATATATATTATGACTAATGCATGTTATGTTTAAACTCTTTTTTTTTTTTTTTTTTTTTTTTTATAGACAATAATGGAATTTGATGAGAATGACATACAGGTAAGAAGTTTAGCGCTATTAAAGCATGTTCAATCCACCATTTTCTACATAAGAAAAATGCCTGTACCGAGTCAGGAATATGACAGTTGTTGTCCATTCGTTCGATGTGTTTTATCTTTTGATTTTGCCATTTGATTAGGGACTTTCCGTTTTGAATTTTCCTCTGTTGACCCCTGACTATGTCCAACGATCACTTAAGGTTTATGAGGTTTGATTATTGAAGACTCTTTACCAGAGTCAACGGAACCTATTATATCAACGCACCTGGACTCACCGTGGAGTACAAGATTTCCCTTAGGTTTGCCATTTATATTGATTTTATGTATTCTACATGTATTTGTTACAACGCGTAATTAAGGAAACAAAGTTCAACGACATACATTTATTTAAAAAAGGTTATATTAAAATCAGCTGTACATGTAGTCCTGTACACTCTGAATACTAAATTCAACATTATCTCAAAAGGTTTAATTAAGAAAGCTGCAAACACCTTCAAAGCATTTTCCGGTATGTTCATCTCTGGCAACTACTTTAAATTCTGTTTCACTAGTTGATATTCCTATCTTAAGACGTGATTCTCGTCTGGATTTCGGTAAATTTATATGGATCTGACCTATTTCCCTGCAGTTATCCTGAGATATTATTTGTGGTGGCTCTTCATCATCGGAGGCGTAAATCTGTATAAACGCTTCCTCTTTGCTAAACGTTATCGGAAAATCGTATCCCGTGACTACATCATTAACCTTGATGGGCTGACCTTTTCGAATGATTATATGGAATTCGTCTTTGGTTGAAGTCAATGGTTCCGCCTGTCCAACACCTGGTAAAACTGCAATTCCGTAATGAAACTTTGCAATTCTACCAACAATAGGAGTGTCCATGTGGCCCATAATAACTGCTCCCTTCAATACAGCTAAATCCGGATCAAGAGGACAAATGACGGTAAGATTATTAAACTTTGTTTTCATTGCATCCTTTAGAAGGTCACATGATGCGTATCCACCAACTAGAAGGATAGTTGAAACTCCTTTTGTTTCAGGTTCATCCAATAAATCTTGCACATAACTGATGATTTTGTCGATGCCGTCTTTGAAAATTTGCAGCACGACATCGGTGGAAAAAATAAGCTTGTTTTTAATTAGTTTAACCTTATCCTTATATTCCTCAGCAATTGTGTCCGGATTGGAATTCTTAGCCTCTATAATTAACGATCTTTCAATTTCAAGTGTCATTTTTCCCTCAGAAGTAACAGTTCGTTTTATTAATTCAACATTTCTCGCAAGTTCGAGGTAATCGTCTCGATGTTCTGCAATGAACTTTGTTACTACTTTGTCACCAAATATTCCTCGCAAGAGTTTCCATATTCTTGTATTGATGGTGTTACCACCCCATGGTCCACCAGAGGCGCTGTGTATTTCTTTCAATTGTCCAGATTCTAAGATTTCATTTGATGTTATATCGACTGTTCCCCCTTTAAATAAAAAAAAACACTTGATTGTCCGAATCGCGTGTTTCATTAACCTTTAGCAAAACAGCTGAAACTTAAATATTTGAAAGCCAAGGTGAATAAAAATATGAACCACAAGAACCTCGTGGAAAACAATCATTTCATCACCACATCTACGCGGAAGGCCTTATAAACATTTGAAGTTTAATACCTTTTATTCGTTACCTAAGCTTCCCAAAAGCTGTTATACAGCTTTATGGTGGCATGTGCTAAGTTTTCTGCAATTAATATTCTAATCCTTGTCAAGAAAACTGATTGGATGAATATTGTAAATTAATTGTATAAATTTCGAGTGCATAAATTTTAAGTGTAAAAATTTCGAGATTACATGGTAGTTACGTCAGCTCGTCATTGTTTGTGAAATTCTGTGGTGTTTTTGTCATTGGTGTTCTGTGGTTTGCATGTTGTGTAGACTTTTATATTATATGTTTAGTGCGTTTCTCTGTTATGAATGTTCTTGCGCGTGTTTGTGTTGTTTTTCTGTCAAATAATGTTTAACTTGTTCCAAAAAGTATAATTTTGAAATGTTTGGCATACATGACTCTATAATTACCTCCAAGATCTACGACTAGGAATTTTGCACCTGTATCAAATGATCCAAGTCTTTCAACTGGCCTATAGCTACTTGCCCGTCTTTGTATTTCGTCATTCTTGCAACAAAATGCAGCCGCCTCTGGTTCTAGTACAAGTGTTAAACTTTCTTCGTCTATTCCAGCCTAAGGTTAAATATATCTATTTTAAATTTTCTTTTTTTTTATTGCTTTTTTGCAAAAAGACTTTTCTAAAATTTTCTGAAAAAAGTACTTGAATTTGCACAATATTGTAGTTTTAGTTAGTACACATGTAAACATCAAGACATAAGGTATCTTATCGGTGGTATGTTTAATAAGATATACAAAGTTACCAATAAGATTATTGCAAAAATTCGGCAAAAAACTCCGAGGAAAAATTCAAACCGGATAGTCCCTATTCAAATGGCAAAATCAAAAGCTCAAACACATCAAACGAATAGATAATAACTGTCATACTTCTGGCTTGGAACATGCATTTTCTTATGAAGAAAATGATGGATTATAGCTAGCTAAACCTCTCACTTATATGACAGTCGCATACAAATCCAACTGTTATCAATCATTCATCGTTTGTTTGAATCGTAAATAATATAGATTGAATGTGTTATAAAAGGTTGGACATTTTGTAATTTTCAACAAACTTTACGATTCGTACCTTTTTTGCAGCTTCCAACATGAATTGTCGTGCATCCTCGTTCCAAATAGCCGGAACTGTGAGTACCCAATGAATATTCTCTTCGTTTAGATTCGTAATTTGCTCTTTTACCCTTCGAAATACCGTGTTCCATATATACTCAATACAGAATGCAAACACGTCAACAGCTTTCATTTCATTCTTTCCGGTAATGTCTTTAATAGTCATTGATTTCTTTAGTTTCTGTAGAAAAGTACGAAAAATTGTAAGTGCAGATAATAACCATTACAGGTGAGAGGTACTCTTAAAAACATTATTTTAACATTTGAACAGTAAAAACGCAGTGTAGAGGACATTATAGGAATTATGCACAAAACCATACGAAACAGTAAACTTATTCACAATCATACCACATTTTTTATAATCATACATACAGTTTACTCATTTTCCCGTTAACTCTCAATTTTTGTGGTTGTCATTGTTTATCTATCCAGGAAGACGGAGTGCCCAGAGTGAACCATTGACCTTCGGTAATATGATGAAATGGTTTCATTTTAGAGTAATAGTTAAAATTGCATCTGCAAGAACTATATGTCTGGGGTTTTGTTAGGGGATATGTTTAAATTTAAATTTCTGTTTGGTGCCTTTTGTTTCTCGTTTCGTCAAGAATTAATATATAACATTAACTGTATTTAGCAAAACCTTTGACAATTTTGGGTCCTCTATGCTCTTTAACTTCATATCGATATACACATTCTGGTTTTATTTTATTCGAGCGTCACTCATAATTCTTTTTAACACCAAATGCGCATCTTGCTTACAAATTTAAAGCCCGGTATCCATGATGATATTATTACTGACCCATGTATTTTCGAACATTCACCAATCAAAGATTATTATGTTTTCTTTCTTTCCTTTCCTCGGCTGTTACGCACTGTTAGTTCTCGACGTGTCAAGTAACCTTGTAGTATAGTCTTTTTTTCTCTATTCTCAGTATAAACATTATGGAAGGTATTTACCATATTATTATACAGCTGCATTTTGAATCTGCTAAAGTAATACCACTTGTGTGCTTTGTCTGGCGTTTTCTCCAATAATGCAGTGTATTGATCTTCTGCTTGATGTCCAAATGCTACAAATTTTCTATCAGGATTTAAAAGAAGCACTGTCGGTACTTTTGAAGACGCATTTCCTTTCTGGTCTAGTCCCCTTGTACATATGTCAAGTGGGTTTTTCATGAAGCTGTTTTTCGTTGAAAAGGCACAACCAGAATAAGCTGATCCGAAATCGATGGCTGCTACCATTGAGTAATCTTTTCTTGAATATAATGACAAAAATTAAATAAGGCTGTCAAGTAGTTTGCAATGATTATGATAGGAAAATATTTTAAAAAAATGTTCTTTTAAGAGTACCTATAATACGCGTTCAAAAGGCATACATTTTGTTAAAAAAAAGAGAACACGTTTAAATTGAATGAGAAAATGGCTTTTTTTTCAAAGCGAAGGTAGAACGTCAAATAAATATCATTTGGAACAGACTCAACCCTCTACAAAAAGATAAAAAAAATAAACGATTGATATATTTTAATAAACCTCTCAGCTGACCACCCATAATCTATTCTCAACCATTAGTTCATCACAACTGCATTCTTACTATGGTTGAATGAATTTAATGTCATGTTTAGGTAATAATAATATAGTGTTTTTTTAGTCCTATTCATAACAAAATTCTATATCAATGTAATTAACGACAGATATCTTAAAAACATATACTTCTTTTTGGATATAGTCATCTCCCTGAACTTCTCCAAAATATCAGCATCACTTTCCATTCTCTTCCGAGTACCTTGATTTGGCTCGGGTTCGTCATAACTTGCTGTTAAATAAATATTTCTGTATTTGAAACAAAAAATGTTTAAATGTAGTTATAGTTGCTTTTTGAATGCATGTTCAATCGTTGTGCATTGTAAGAACTTCATCAGGTTATTTTGCGTTTTAGTAATAGATGTCTGCTCAAAATCAGGCAGTCTGGGCCATGTTTTTTTCCTAGTTCTTTATCTCTGATCGTTTGTCTAATTTTCGTGTCAGACAAAATCTTCTGACCAATTGTGCAATCACCACCAGTGTTTTGTGGGGTTTATAATACTCAGTCTTTGTTTTACTATGTTGTAATTTGTACACTACAGTTTGTCATTTGGTCATTTTTAGTATTTTTTTGTTAAAGAACTGTCAGCATGACAGTTAGTTTTCAAGTTTTAGTTTGATTTTGTTTTTATGGTATCTTTTGTTTCTGTACTTCGGAGAAGCAAGATGTTGGTAATTGCAATTCATTTAGTATGTTAAAGTGTTGAATAACTTTTTTGTATAATTTCCTTTCAACCTAGTATTCCAATGCCTTTTTTTTAACTTCATTGTAAATGTAGTTCGAGTATCGATATCTATAATCGTATCTTCCATTTTCGTATAAACAAAAGACATGGAAAGTATCGAAATTCCTGCTAAAGTATATAACTAGTTAAAAGTTTGAAATGTATGATAGTACAGGTGAGAAGTTTGAAGTGCAAAACAACTGTAAAGTAAAAATAAAAGAGTATAAGTATAATAAGTAAAAACTTAAAAGATCTGAAAAGGGTACAAAAACTACCAGCAAAAACGTTTTAAACACAAAACAACAGTTCGCAAAAACATAATATAACAAAATAGAAATTGAGCAAAACGAACTTCATATAAAACATACAAATCCATGCTTACTGTCTTTATGTATAGCTAGCTGTATTCTGTGCACGTTTCGATGAAATTTAGAAAAAGAGTTTTCATATGAATACAGTATGCTTATATTACCAAGAAGCAAATCTTTTATGAAAGATGAATTTTTATACCTTCTTGGTTGCTGTCGCCTGTGAAAACTTCTTCATCGTCTTCCTCTTTCATGGAATTGCACTAAAATGTTAATCACAATACTTTACAATTGTACTCTACAGAAGCAGTCGAGCAAGAATGATACATATTTAAACAATCATTCAATCAGATATAATGCAAGTAAAAAATATCAATAGCTTGAAGAAACCATACAAGTGATCAAAGTTCTAGATCAGATAACAGCATTCTCATTTTTTATTATAATTCTGGCCGTTTTGCAATTTTAGTTCCTTTTTTCAAAATTATCGGTCTCATTTGTTTCATGTTTTTATCAAAACTAACAGTTTTTGGCGATAATAAATATGGTCAATTTGAATTACACATAAGATGAACTATAATTATTCTTCTGATAATTACATCAAACGATTGAAAAAATGTATCGGTGTTTAACTCCGACTTATACACAGGGTAAAGTCAGTGTTTACCTTTTTAAAACATTCAATCCATGTATCTCTTTCATCGTCAGATTGTGCTGTAAAATAAATAATGACAAGTTGTGAGGGCAAAAAAATATCACAGAACTAAATCTGTTTTAAATATTCTTTTGTTCATTTTTGTAAGTGAAATGGGTGTAAAAAAATATGTAATGCTACTTAATAGGTCAAATGTTAATCCATTAAAGGTGTCTATGAGGGTCGGTTGAAAAACAAAACTTTACGACAAAAGAGTTGATTTCAGTTTGGGAATATCCGTTTCAAAGATGATATCGGATATGTTCCTTATGTCGTAACCACAAACCCGTTCCCTTTTCAGAAATGTGACCTATCAATTAAACAACTTACCGGGTTGTAATAACATGAGCAACACAACGGGTGCCACATGTGAATCAATGTCTGCTTAACCTTCCGAAGCACCTGATATCGCCCTAAGTTTTTGGTGGGTTTCGTAGGGTTAAGTCTTTATTTTTTTTAAGGTGTATCTTGTGTAATAATATTTTGTTGTATTATTGTTAGCCATGGCGTTGTCAGTTTATTTTCGATCTATGAGTTTGACTGTCCCTCTGATATCATTCGTACATCTTCTATGACGTTTTGCCTTTCAGATCAATTTGAAGGAAATACAAAAATACAAAACACAAAACTATTCATTTAAATGTTTGTATTACATGACACTAAATATACTTTTTAAAATAGTAATAATTTCATTTTGTAAAGTGCAGAACTAAATTAATATATTTCATACCCGACACTTCAAATTTAGGATTAGTTATAAAGTTCTGACCATGATGTTCATTTCCAATTAAGAAAGAAGTCGTGTTTTGTGTACCGCGCTCAAAATATCTTTTACTCTTCCGCATTCAATATGATTCTGTCTCAAGCTTGATAATGATATCCGTCATATCGTTTCGCTTCGTTTTTGTCGAAGTATAACTTATACAGTTGGTTTTCCATGTGGAATTGTATAGTTTATGCTCATTATTGAAGATGACAGTATTTGACTTCAACTGTTGTGTTTTAAAGCTATATTTCATTTCATTTTGTTGCTGTTCACACACCTTACTCGAAGTAAATCAAATTCACTCCTCTGGTGCTTGATTTGATACGGACGTTTGATAACAATTCCTTTTATTCCATTTTACCTTTCAACTTTATGCTTTGACCATTATTTGAAGTTATGTTGAAACGTAGGCCGTCTTTTTTCTTGTCAATATCTGCGAGCTGTTATAGAAAATGGAATACGAAAACAAGTTACAAATCTACTAATTAAAGATGTTAAAAAGTATTTTATTTTATGTGCTAAAATTATTTTTCTTGCTTCCATTAGTTTTCGGTGAATCTTTCTTATAATTTATATATAAGTTCTTTATGAAAAGTCACAGTGAAGCTTTTATTATTTAAATACCCTACATAATACACTGATTGATAATTCTTGCATACAGGAAATGCCTAATCTGTTCATAATGTTTTTTAGCGGGTTTGATCTTTTTTCACTCTATGTTTCAACTTGTTCTTTCATATTTTTGTTATGCCGGTCATTCTTCTCCTTGAAATATGGGAATGTTCTGTGTACTCTAATAATGTGTAATATACAATTAGAGTGTTTTAACCCATTCCGATCCTTACCATGATATTCATTTCCCATTTAGCTTTCTGTGATGCATTGCTGGGCTTATTCTAAAACAATTATAAATTATATTATCAATATCGGTATATCAAACATACAGTCAATTAATTAATAACATTGTTCTTAAATTATATGAGGAAATCAGTATGTACAATACTGATGGTGTTCAGCTATTTATAAAATCAAGAGTTTATAATGCTTTTCGGACCGTCCAATACGAAATAGCCGTATTGGTCCATTGGCTAATACGACGTTCACTTCCGCCAAAGTTTAGTAACTTTAGACGTATTGTTATACATGCAATATATTGTTATCATTTATTAAACGTAAATACGTTTGAATAAAACAAAAAAAGGTTATAAAGATGGTCCGTGTTTTGTAACGTTTTGAAATAGAAATATAATTTTCACTGTTTCATTTTCATTGATAATGATCATCAAACGCAGACAATACTAGAGTAAGAACTGTCTGATTTATTCATTCCAGCTTCTTTGTATTTGTTGGATAAAATGAAATTTAATAGTATCAGATTAATTACTAAGTGAAAAGATCATGAATAACATAAATGTTGACACCACATCCACAGAAACTGCTAAAACTTCTTAACACTAATTAATTAATTGCAATGGAATTCGTTGAATAGAATGTGAAATGCCGCATTATTGACTTTTCAAATAATGATGTGATGACAATTAAATGCTTTGCTCATCTACTTTTTTCAACATAACGAAACTATAAACAATTGTCTTACAAGTGGGAGGTTTAACTAACCTGAAGAACAAGGTTAACCCACAAATTGTTTGGAAAATGACTGTACCGAATTAGTAATGTGATGGTTGTTTTACACTCGTTCCGTAGGTTGAAAACGTTTGCTTTTGTTGTTTAATATGGACTTTCCCAATTTGAATTTATTATGGAATTAAGTATTTGTGGTAGACTTTTTACTAGTGGGTAAAAATAAATGATACAAATGTTAGAAAAATAATAATATATATTACACTCTTTAGCCAAACGAATCAAACATGGATTCTTCATTGATAATAATTTGATGATATACTCACATCATGTTGTCTCATTAATCCATCTTCCGTCAAGACAAACCATCTGTCTTGATAACCTCTAAATATTGATATCTTCCTCTTTAATATTCCTTCCATACCCATCTCAAAACAAAATTGCTGTTAATAAAAATCTAGAATAAAATGGATATAGTTTCAGCTTAACATTATATTGATACATCTTCACACTTGATCTTGCTTTTACCCCAATACAAAACCTCTTTTCTCTTTTACATCATTACAAACAAATTCGACGTATCTGTTTTGCTTTTATGTTCCTAAACAAAAGTTCTCATTTTTTTCTCCAAGACATACGCAAATATTGCATATTATATATTATCAAGCTAAGTAAAGTAGTAAAACGGCTTTGAGTTTCTTAAAATATTTGCTCATTGGTTGAATTATTAAGAAACAGATTTTCCAAATAAGTTGATGATAGACGCCGAAAGTTTAGCATAATTGAAACTCTTAAATTAATGTTTACATTTAGTTATAAAGCTCCATAATTTTCTATGTAATTAAGGACGACAAAATAATGCATTTAAATGTTTAGGTTTAAGAGTTCTTAAATGTTTACTGAGAAAGAGCTTCGGGCGCACAAATATCGTATTTTCATTTACTTTGCGTGTCTTTTGAAATCTTGAATGGAAATACTACAAACTCACCATTGTAATTTCTTTCTAGACCGGTTATAATTATTCTAAATAATAAAAAATACTAAAATCTTTCTTAAATAGAAGTAAAGATAGTCTTACCTTATTTTCACTGTAGCGTGCAAATAAATTGAAGTATGAAACAAAATGATTTGAACAACGTGTATTTCATGTCCTCGATATGCTATTTAAATTCACCTAGTTATAAATGGTCATGTTTTCAGAAAATTAAAATCACTAGCTAACCTTCAAAGTAGGTTGTTTAGATTTAAATGTTGAAATAGATTGTAACTTCAGTCAATGAACTGTCTTTTGATCATTGTTAAAAAATCAACATGTATTTTAGTGTGGAGAGAAAATGTTTTTGCCTTATTTTTATCAAATCCTTAAAGGTTCTGTTTTGGTTTTATAGCGTGTAAAGTTTTTATGTATTCTTTTGCATTTTATTTTCTTCCGGCCGACAAAGCAGCCATCACTATGAAAGTCGAATGACATAAATGGTACCCAGCTTTAATTGAAAATTCTAACATCATTTACAGTCATAGCCGTACTTCTATTAGAGTCAATTGTTAGCGTTTGTAAATACAAATAATGATATCATTACAACATTTTAGCTTAAGATTTCCGGAAATTTTAATGTACATAGTTTGTGTCAGTTACCTAATCATGCTGAACTACATTTAAATCCAGTAAAGTTGACTCGTCTCGGTCTCTGGTAGATGTACTTGACTCAATGTACTCGAACATTTTTGTAAGTTCGACAAGCTAAAAAAAATGTAGCTCCGGAATACTGTTTTAAAAATCTTTTCATTTTTTATGTGTCTTTTACATAACCTTTGTCCTTTGGACAATTATGATTACTTAAACATGGCCTGGTGACTATTGAATGCAGTGTCAATATAAAACAGTTCACATTTTGTAAATAGTCTGATTTTGTATACATGTTTTGTAAATAGTCTGATTTTGAAATGTTTGGACGATCCTAATAAAGATAAACCTTTAAAAACGTTTCGATCGAACAAAACACATCTAGTGTTTATTCTTATTAATTGTGTCTGTTTTTTCTAAAATGAAAATTATAAAATTTATCTGTATCTAAAAGGACTACTGTAACGTTCATTTATTTTTCAGTTTTCAAGACTGATTTATAGAATGTTCCAAAACCAAAAAGGGCTGGAATGTGTTCTTGAACTATTAATATAATGATCTCACCTATCATATATTGCACCGTGAAAATACCATGCATTTTTAAATAATAAAAGCTGAATAATGTAAATAGTTCAGTCCTCTAAATTATATTTAAATTCACCCGTGTATGAATAAATACACATTTTAGAACATTAACAATACTTCTTTACCTTTGTTACAGGTTAGGTATATTTAAATCTTACGTTCCGGCCGACCCACAAAGCGTCCAACAATGTGATATTGGAATGACGTAAATACTTCTGAGGTCATGTGCACCACAAGAGTTACATAGTAGACTGTTTTACATTCAACCCATTTCAGCATAATGCTTTAATGTTTTAAAAATTGTAATTTCTCTACTTTGTATCAGCTACTTATTTATCCATCAATAATTCTTTAATCAAAGTTCAGGGTAAATCAAATTAATACTCTGGACTGTTTTTGTTTGCGTGATGGAAGTAGACATAATTTGTTTTATATCATTCACGTTCAAAAAAAACAAAGGTAGATATTGATCCAAATAAAATGACTGGACTTCAAGTAATCAGCGATACTTTTATCAAAACTCTTGAGATCTTTCGATAAATATTTTAAAAGAATATATTTATTTATTCCGTTTATTAGTACTAAGCAAGTTTTTTTTTTAAATTGTTATAAGAAATTGCTTTCATACTCTTTGTTAGTATTCAATCAATCATAGCTTATCTAAAATTACAAAATTTTGTATTATGGTAGCAAGCAGTATAATAAATGCAGATATTTTTTTCTTATATATAAACACAAGGACGTATAACTAATATACGTCCTTGATAAACATGATTAAAGACAAATAGTGTTATTCTACATTGACTAGAGGTATATGAAGAGGGTTGAGATCTTATAAAAAATGTTATACCCTTACCCCTACACCCCCCCTTCCCCATCCTCACCCCCACCACAATATGTGTGAGCCTGTTTCACGTCAGGGTCCTATTGCGTTTGTAAGACTTGTATGCTTTATAATATAAGTTCGATTATATTTTTTCGGAGTTTAATGTGACGTCCATTTTCACTGAACTACTATTCAGTTTTGTTCAGGGGTCAGCTGGAGCCCGCCTACGAGTGCGGGATTTTCGTCGCTGTATATCAGATCTATTGTTGCTCCTGTGCTGTTTTCAACAGGTTTTTTTCGGGTTGTCTCTTTGACACATTACCCATTCTCATTCTCAATTTTGTTATATTTTGATATTTTTATTGATATTCAACATTATTTGTTTTGCATAGATTAAATTCATATTATGTAATAGGAAAAAATCCTATCAATATATACAAAATTTAAAAAAAAAGAAATGTAACAGTTCAAGCATCTAGAATATTCACTGCTTTTTTAAACTTCATTAACCAGTTAAAGGATTCGGTTCAACATTTTCACTAACATAATTTTTAGTGTAATTTGAAATTATGTTTCTCAATCGGATTTTACAGATATTTATCAAAAACCATTTCCCGGAAATAACAATATTTGATCTAAAATGTGTTACCAATAACTTAAACTGTTTGGAATATGCGCCAACCCAGCTGGAAATATTATTCATAACATTGGTTGACCAGTTTATGATTCAACTCCTTAATGTCGACTTAGCAGATAAGAACAAGTATTTTCGTGTTTTTTTTTTTTTTTTTTTTTTTTTTTTTTGTTTAACGTCGTCTATGGTCGAACCTAAAATCTCCCAAACAACTAAAAGCGTACATATAACGACGAGAGCATCGAGGCAATATAACGTGCATGTTCCAAAAAACTATTTCATTCGTACTTATTATAACTGACATGCAAAGTGAAAAGGAGTTCTACAAATGATATAATGTGCCTGTAGTTTGTCAAATTTAGTAACTTTTTATTGTTTTGATAATTGTTTTGATTTTCTTATGAGGAGACAATATTACCTGTTACTTTTGCTTAACGTCAGACAGATATTTAACAACTGCTTAATTTGGACTAACATTTTACGATTCTCCAATACGTGGTTTAACGTGTATATATTTCGATTACAACAATATTATTTGTTTAACCCATTGTATCAATAAAGAAGTATAAAGTTTAATTTAAAATCATTTTCGCAAACATTAAATCAGATATTTTATGTGCATATACATTACATCATTAACCAACTGACCTGGTTAAACTTTCAACTTAATAAATCTGATCATTTATATCTTGCATTTAAATATGGATTCGTAGTAAAAAATAAAATCACAAAAAATACTGAACTTCGAGGAAAATCAATTCGGAAAGTCCATAATCACATGGCAAAATCAAAAAACAAAACGCATCAAAAACGAATGGACAAGAACTGTCATATTCCTGACTTGGTACAGGCATTTTCAAATGTAGAAAATGGTGGATTAAACCTGGTTTTATAGCGCTAACGCTCTCACTTTGATGACAGTCTCATCAAATTCCGTTATATTTACAATGATGAATTAACTAAACAGACACAATAAATCAAATAGTCAAAATATGGGTACAGCAGTCATCATTGTGTAACAATTTTAAAAGGAACAATTTAACAGAACACAAAAACATCTATCTACAAACACATTCATTGATTTGCGAATCTGACGTCAGAAGGTTTTATACGTCACATATATTTGTCGTTCAAAGTACATACAAACAATTTTAAAATTTCACATAGGCAATGTTAGCATACAGGGTTCAAAAATCAAAAGTATGTAAGAATAAATTTCAGAAATAGACCGAGATTTAAAATAGTCCAAAAGTTATATAGAACTTATAAGAATCCACAAATAGTTAATTCCACTACGCGATTGAATGATTTTGACGTTTGTGGTTCAACGTATTTTGTGATTCAAAATAGAAATATATCATAATGACATGAACTAGAACAATATCATACTGACGGGATCTTTTAAAGTACCGAGTCACGTTATACAATGTTATAAGAACCAAAGAAATACAAAAAGTCGCATATACAAAACACACCACCAAAAAAATAAAAGACAGTACAAACACATTGACAGGATGTATAAGTACCGAGCCAAAATCTTGTTAACAAAAAGTGAAAATATTACTAAAAGGGGGGCGAAAGATATCAGGGGGACATTCAAACTCATGAATCGAAAATCAACTGACAACAGTATGGCTAAAAAGAAAAAGACAAACATACAAACAATGGGTCACAAACACAAGATAGAAAAGTAAAGACTAAGTAATACGAACCCCACTTATTACTACTTTTTAGTAATCCAGGATACAAAAATATATAGAACATAAATGAAGTCACAAATTTTTTTTATCAACGGAATGTAATATTAGTTAAGGATATTTTGGGAATCACATTTCAACAGAAATCGATGTACATAATATTTAATTTTCCGACTTAAGATATATGTAGGCAGATCAAACTTTTCGTTGACACGAAATACTATCCCCGTGCCTGTAGTGTATGCCCTTATATTTTTACAGTTTGGGGTTTTTTGCTTGTAAGAGAGCTGTCTACGTATTCCATTATTTTGATTAATGATTTATTTCTTGTCTCTTGTGGACGGTTGTCTCATTGGCAATCATACCACATCTTCTTTTTTTATATTTACTGCAGGGTTTGTTACTCGTGTTGTGTGGATTCAGTAGAATGTGTCCCCGTGCTGTAGTGTATGCCCTTATATTTTTACCGTTAGGGTTTTTTTGCTTGTAGGAGCTGTCTACTTATTCTATTATTTTGATTTATGATCTATTTCTTGTCTCTTGTGGACGGTTGTCTCATTGGCAATCATACCACATCTTCTTTTTTATAGTATATCAAACTAGCTATGAAATGTTATTTTATGATAACTTATTTTCAATTAATATAAACTTCAACATTACGTTCATTCAACGAAAGACATGAACACATTTTGTCATTATTTTTCAGTACACTTTAATTTGTAACAGTTGGTGTTTCTCTTTTTTTACCAACAATCTCTGTGGATTATTACCCAGTGAACTATCACGTTAAAATTCCAACAAAGCCTGCCAGTATATTGCAAAGCCGGTTTAATATTCATATCGTTTAATCATTCGTATATACATAATTTAGCTGCAATGCTATTTCGAACAAGCTTGTAAACAACTCATTTTGAGCAATGTTTCTGAAAGGAGAACAATTCTGTAAACGAGGGTTCAAAATCCACGAGTTTAACGTATGAACTATGATATGCAGATATGTATATATACGATGGAGCAAAGGGTACGTTTCTGATGTGAACATATGTCACAATCAACAAAAAGTTCAGGATATGAAACATAAATTCAACTTCCGGTAGTATTCTTAATATCAGGTTTACTGGATTATATGAGATGCAAACACTCATTCAAATGTGGATGCTTAGCCAGTAGGCTGTATTCAAGTGGTTGTCGTTGTTTGATATCTGTCATATATGTTTTTCGTTTATTATTTTGACGTAAAGTTTTTTTTTTCTTATTTTAAACGATGTTTGTCATGTTTTGGCCTGACGAAATAATGTCTGCTAATTGTTGAATGCAGAACATTGACATATTGTTGATTCAATTCACTGCATTTAACCTCTGTGATAGTTGTCTCATTGGCAATAGTTATCAAAGGTATCAGGCTTATAATTTAATACGCCAGAAGCGTGTTTCGTCTACACAAGACTCATCAGTGACGCTCAGATCAAAATAGTTATAAGCCAAACAAGTACACAGTTGAAGAGTATTGAGGACCAAATATTTCAAAAAGTTGTGCCAAATACTGCTAAGGTAATCTATGCCTGTAGTACGAAAAACCGTAGAATTTCGAAAAAAATCATACTTTTTAAACATGATATTTATAAACAAAACATCGTGTCGGGTCTCTTTATATATTCCAAGTCAAGGATATGACATTTATTATCCATTCAATTGATGTGTTTTGGATTTTGATTTTGCAATTTGATAAGGAACTTTCCTTTTTGAATTTTCTGCGGATTTTACTTGTTATTCTATATCAACATTGACTGTATCGGTAGGCAAAAGAGTTGTTGTGAAACTACCTACACTAGGGGTGGTATGAATCATTAAACAGATGTGAATACTAAAACATTTGAAAAGATGTATTGTAGCCTTAAAAAATCTAAATTATCTTCACTAACATAGCAGTTTTGACTTCTTATCCTTTAAACTAGTATGCCCTTATCTAAAATTTGCGACGTAAAAAGTCCGTAAAAAACAAACAATCTGTCAAACTTGCACCGTTAAGATTATTATCATTATCATACATATTAACATATCGTTAAAAGAAGTGTGTAATTGAATGTATATAATTCGCAATAAAAAGAAGAAGGAAGAAATAGCATCGGCAATAAAAAAAATCATAAGTCGAAAAAACAAAACAGACATTTCATTGCAGAGACAAAAAAATCCACAACGAGACATTAGTCCTAAAATTTGTAAAACTTTAGTATTTGAAATCTTGTGTAACTATTGATAAACAAATTTCTATCAAAAATCATTTATTTGAAATTAAAAGCCGCTGCCTATACTGTACAATTGAAATTGTAGTTACTACCTCATGTCACAAAGTTTAGTTCAGAAATCTGCAAACACCTGCAAAGCATTTCCCTGTATGCTCATCCCGGGCCACTACTTTGAATTCCGTTTCACTATTTGATATTCCTATCTTAAGACGTGTTTCTCTTCTAAATTTTGGTAACTTAATACGGATGTGACCTATTTCCCTGCAGTTATTCTTCGATATAATTGTTGGTGGCTTTGTATCATCTGATGCGTAAATCCGTATAAAAGCTTCGTCTTGTTCGAACGTTATCGGAAAATCGTACTCGGTAACTACCTCATTTACATGGATAGGTTGACCTTTTTTGATAATCGTATGGAACTCTTCCTCAGTCGAGGTCAAAGGTTTGAAAGACCGGTCAAAGCATTGGTACATATTCTGTTTGTCAACACCAACAAGAATTGCTATCCCGTAGTGACACTTAGCAATTCTACCAACGATAGGTGTTTCCATATGGCCCATAATAACTGCTCCCTTCAAAACAACGACATCCGGATCAAGAGGACATATGACGGTAAGATTACTAAACTTTGTTTTCATTGCATCTTTGAGAAGGTCACATGCTGCGTATCCACCAACTAAAAGGATAGTTGAAACTCCTTTTGTTTCTGGTTGGTCCAATAAATCTTGAACATATTTGCTGACTGTGTCAATTCCTTCTTTGAAAATTTGCGGCAAAACACCAGGGAGAACTTGAAGTTTGTTTGTTACTAGCTTAACCCGATCCTTAAATTCCTCAGCAATGATGCCAGGGTTTGTCTTTTTAGCCTCTAACATTAATGACCTTGGAATCTCAATTGTTACTTTGTTATTAGATGTCACAGTTCGCTTTTTCAACTCAACTGTTCTCGCTAGTTCGAGGTAATCGTCCCGGTTTTCGTCAATGAACTTTGTTACTGTACTTTCACCAAATATTCCTCGCAAAAGTTTCCATATTCCTTCATTGATAGTATTACCTCCCCATGGACCACCAGAGGCGCTGTGTATTTCCTTTAATTGCCCGGACCCTAATACTTCGTTTGAAGTTATATCGACAGTTCCACCTCAAAGAAAAAAAAACAGAATATTTATAGCATCAAAATTTAACGATAATAAAGACGATAAATACTTCCATGATAATATATCTTACCATGGTTGATCTAAAAACAAAGTACCATATAAGATACTAGAAACGATATTGTTAAATTAAAACATGAGCGTATTCAAACATGTACCGAAGGTCTATTTTGAATGAAATCCAAATAACTCGTATTTCGTTGGAAATAACGAACAGTATTAACCAGCATATAGCAAGGACAACCATTAGAATGAAATTGACGTAAATAAAGGTAAACATCATCGTAATTTATGTTTCAGATTCCAAAGCTTTTTTTTTGGCTTCCAGGATTACCATTATGACTGCATCTTTTTATTATTTAATTGGACAAATCTGCATATACTGCCATCTTAGATTTCGTGAACCACAGTCTAAATGAATTCTTTACGGGTAGAATAATATTAAAGTTATTTATGGAAATAGACCATTATAGTGCATTGACTTGACATATCAACGATATAAGGATTAGACTTAAAAACGGGAAAATGCGAGGCTGTGCCGAGCTATTTCCCCGTTTCCGGCCGAATCATTATATCGTTGATGCGTCAAGTCAATGCACTATTATTGTCTTTATACTGCAATCTAGAAAAAAAAACATTTGCAATTGTTGTTTAATGGGTTAATGTTATTTATTTGTCTAAAATATAGGGAAAAGTCCCCCTTTCAGAAGGCCTCATATCAGGCGCAGAAATATACAACAATATGAAATATACATAACTGGTTGAAATCCGCAATCGATGGTGAACGAATTCATTTGAGTATGGACTAAAATATCAACAGTAAGAATAAAACATACTGATTTATAGGTTTCAAACAAAAAATATTAACAAATGAAACATGTTTTCCAAAAATGGTTAAAGAAATAAGTTTGAGTCGTTCCACTCTTCGTTGTATAAATTGGAAACAAGAATAGGTTAAAGAGGTCGTATGCATAATTAAATATAGTTTCACCAACTTTTATTTGAATATTCATGAGGAAAGTGATATCGGGTCAGTGACTGTATATGACATAGAAATATACAGTCAACGCCTTTTGACTGCTCAAATAGAACGAGTGCAGTATAAATTAATAATACATGCATGTAAGATTATATGACTGAAATCGTCAGTACAGTGAGATATTTTTCCAGAATTGACTTTCAACATTTTTTGTATGCATTTTATCTATTAAATGTATGTATATAACTTCAAAAGTTTTTAAATATTTACCTCCCAGATCTACCACTAGAAATCTTGCACCTGTATCAAAGGATCCAAGTTTTGAACCTTTTCCAGTTGTACGTTTTTGTATTTCTAAACACTTGCAACATAATGCGGCTGCCTCTGGTTCTAGCGCTAGTGTTAACCTTTCTTGATCTATTCCTGCCTGAAATAAAGATCATCTGTCTGTTTCAAAATTCTTCTTTATTTTTCTTCTTTTTTTTGCAAATATACATTCTTTCTTTAACATGTTTTACTGCACACAGAACGCACTGCTGTACAGTATTAAAGATTTTACTTGGATGCATATAAGACTCAAAGATACATATTCTAAATGGGTTTCCGAAAGTCATATTGCCACTACCTTCCGGAATTTTTCATTTATAATTATCTTCAACTTAGTATGAAGACTTTCTTTACATTATAAATAATATCTGAAATCTGTTTTTTTTTTTCATCTTCATGTTATTGTCTGAATGAGTTCTTGTAATTGATGTGTTATTATTTCCATATATTTACGATTTTCCAGCGTTGAGTAATATAATAATTATGTACATTCTATCCTACCATTTCAGTAACTTGGGGAACAAAATTAAAAGTTTAAAAGACAACTTCAATTACAAGTAAGAACAGGATTTACTTTTGTATAATTATATCTCGACTGTCAAACAAATGAACAGTTTAAATAGCTATAGAACCAGGTTTTAACAACCTTTTCAAACATATGGAAATTCCTGAAGCAATTCAAGAATATGAAAGCGTTTTTGTTATGTGTTTGCGCCTTTTATTTAGCCATTTGATAGGGACTTTTCATTTAACATTTTCCTTGGAGTTTGGTATTTTTTGTTCTTTTTTCAGGTATACAAACTCAGTTCAGGTACCCGGATATCACGTTGCTATGCTAGAAGCCATACTTAAAATTGAGAAGGGAAAGGAAGAATATCAGTGGCACTCAATTCAAAAATAGGTAAAAGGAAAATATACTATAAGCGGAGTAAAACATCAGACTTGCCTTACATTAAGCCATGAGAGTTTAAAATACCCCTCAATCGCTAAAAATACACCACTTATCAAATAGTAGTTAAGGTCAAAACAAATGGTTAATGATCAACAACTTATTCGCTTTGTACCTTTTCTGCAGCTTCAAGCATGAATTGTCGTGCAGCCTCATTCCAAATTGCAGGGACTGTAAGCACCCAATGAACGTCATATTCCTGTAATTCAGTAACCTTTTCTTTTGCTTTTCCAAAAATCGAGTCTTTTATGTTCTCAATACAGTAGGCAAAAACATCGACCGCTTTCATTTCTTTCTTTCCAGTAATGTCTTTAATAGTCATTGATTTCTTTAGATGCTATAGAAAAGTAAGAATAGCTGTTAGTGAGATCAATACATATACATGTAACAGGTTCATCATACATAGAATCAGTAAGGTCAACTTATGGACAGGAAAAGACAAATTACATGCTACTAAAGTGAAAATCACAGTGAATCAGATTTATTGATGGCGCTTTGTGGTGATTACATTCTGATATACGACTCTCTCATAAACTATCTGTTGGACATAGAGAGCATTTACTGTGAAAATTCCCAATCACGAGTGGTTTAACTGTATCACTTTATGTGTACTATACACAAAGATAAGAAACTTTTAAGAAACTTAAATCTTTGAATCTTTGAAGGTTTGGTAAACAATAACCTGTACCATCTTTGCATTACTTTATAAGAATGTAAGAAGTCATCACAAAAAGTCATTTGAAACATAACCTAAGTGAATAAGATTGAGTATTCGAATTGGTTAATATGATAACATAGTTTGGTTAACAAAATATTGACAAAATTTCATTTTGTATTTTACATTCGACCATGGTATTGTCTGTCATTCACATGAGTTTTTAATTGCTTTCTATTCTTCTTTTATTTACCATCGCTTAAACATACTGAAGTATAAGTTTAATCTTTTGAAATATTAAAAGAGGGACCAAAGATACCAGAGGGACAGTCAAACTCATAGATCGAAAATTAAATGACAACGCCATGGCTAACAAAGAATAAGACAGACAAATAATAGTACACAAGACACAATATAGAAAACTGAAAACTTAGCATTACGAAGCCCACCAAACACTGAGGGTGATCTCAGGTGCTCCGGAAGCGTAAGTTACGTTATGTCGCAGTTTAGTTTGATAATATCCTTTTAAAATATAAACAATATGAAATATATTCACCATATTATTATACAGCTGCATTTTAAACCGACTAAAGTAATACCACTTTTGTGCTTCATCAGGGTCATCTTGCAGTAATTCAGAGTATTTAGATTCCGCTTCAAATCCAAATGCTACAAATTCTCGATCAGGGTTTAAAAGGAGCACTGTCGGTACTTTTAAGGACTCTAATCCTTTCTGTCCTATTCCCATTACATTTATTTCGAGTGGGTCTTTAATGAACCTGTCTTTGAATGAAAAGGCACTACCAGAATAGGCCGACCCAAAATCTATAGCTGCCACCATTAAATGTCGTTTTCTGAAAGTTAACAAAATCATGATTAGATAATGTACTGGTATATCAAGCACACACCTATGGTAAATATCTCACTGAATCGTTATGTTAAAGCACATGGGTAGTTTGAAGACGTTTTTATATATTTCAATGGTTTCTTTTTTTTTATTTAAATATAACAAACGATCATGTCATCATTTACAACAATTTTAAATATACATATTTTCTACAACAAATATCTAATTTTATGTAATTCAACATGCTTTCACAGCAAAAAGAAATAGCATTGAACATATTCAAACCCATACATAATAAAAACAGCAATTAACAAAACACTGCAAAATCAAATATCAAAAAAAGAAAGAATACAAAAAACTACGGGATGAACCTCAGTACATTTCTTATAGGACCCAATGCAATACCACAACTGAATATCAAAAACGACTGATTGTATACTTCGTCTTGATAAACTATAGCAATTCTGTTTTGTCATTGATAATAACTCGACATACTTCATAACCAAAGGCAAGCAAATAACAATACATCATATCATATAGAATCAACTATATACATAGAAAACATTTGAGAAATAAAAGACATACTTCCTGTCTACTATTGTCATCTCTTTGAATTTCTTTGTAATATCTGCAGCACTTTCCCTTGGTGGTTCATTCACTGTTTCCTCTGACTTCCTGTGTTCATTATTTTGGCTTGGAAAAGCATTTTTACTTTTAAATGTGTCGCCAAATGATATTCGAGAAGTTGGCTTTGGTTCTGGATCAACTTCTTTTGCTGCAATGAAAAATATTTTTTTTCAAAATGAAATAAAACAACATCTTGTATATGTAAATATTGAGAAGTTCGAAATGTATATGTCATCTTTATGTAATCTTTAGATATTTTTGTTTATATAACTTATTGAGGTAAAGTCTGTTGTCTTGTCCTTTTATACAAAAACATGACCGTGATCTATTTGTATCTAATTTTCTGCACAAAAACAGACTATAAGAAAAATGTGTGTTCTTGTATTTTGTCCTTGTTCGCATGTCTACTGTTATATTAGAGTCAGCTGTCTTTTGTTGCATCGTTGGAATATATTTGAGAACTATAACACCATATAATAAGATTTATTATATACTTAGTAGTAAATACAGATAAATTGTATGTGTAATACAGTCAATGGCAAGCGTGCTGTATCAGCCACCCGTGATGATATCGATATCAGCACGGTTGCAAAAGCTTTATCACACCTTTAATCTGTATGACGTCACGTCATCGATTGCAGTCACTGTTGCAAAGGCTTTATCAAAACCCTGATCTGTATGACGTCATGACAAACTTATAATCTGTATGACGTCATTTCAAATCTCCTTATCTGTATGACGTCATGTCACATAAAAAACATATACTTGAGGTATAACGTTATGTATATAATAAAGTGTATATGATATGGCTTTTTCAATACCACACACCGTATCAACCCTCAACCCATATAATCCCTCGAGCAGAGCTCTTGGGATTATATTGGTGTCTCGGGTTGATACGGATGCGATATTGAAAAGGCCATATATGATATTCTCTATTTATTAGTTCTTGTTAGTATTGTCATCGTGAAAAATTTAAATACCTTTGTGGTTGCTGTTGCTAGTAAAAACGTCATCTTCGTCTTCCTCGTCTACAACATCCGGAAAACTGTGCTGAAATTATCACAACGGCATTTTACATGTGCTCTTCAGAGCAAATGTTTGACTATGTCGAAACAAAAGAGAGTCATTCATTCTATAAAAATTATCCCAAATTAAGAATAGATTTTAAGCATTATGTTGAATTCGCCGGAAGCTATACATGAAGGTAAAATTCTAAGTGTAACATAATTTAATTAAGATACCAAACAAACTATTCATGAAGTACAAGAGCTTTAAATGGAATCTTTATTTTGAAAAAAAGCCCTCAAGCATGTACTTACTAGGTGAAATTAAAAAATCCAGAATTTAAAATTGATACTATAGTTCGAAAGATCATTTGTTAAGGTGTTAATTTTTCCTTGCATCAGGCCCCTCAAAAGTTGTGATAACACTTAATAAACTAACATAAGCCCCGGTTTTTGTGGGATTCGTGTTGCTCAGTCATTTGTTTCTATGTTGTGTTGTGTGCACTGTTGATTAGCTTTTTTTATTTATTTGCTATGGAGTTCTCAGTTTATTTTCCACTAGTCAGGACATAATGGATTCAAAAATTCAAAAATAGGGGAATAGCACATCGTTGTAAATATGATGGAATATAATGCGACTGTCATACAAGTAAAAGGTCTGGCTACCTATAAAACCAGCTTTAATCCACCATTTTCTACATAAGAAAGGAATATGACAGTTGTTATCCATTCGTTTGATGTGTTTGCACTTTCGATTTTTTCCATTTGATTAGGGATTTTCAGTTTGAATTTTCCAAGAAGTTAATTATTTTTGTGATTTTACTTTTTTATCGAAAGAGGACTAAGGTGACCATATTTTAATACCTTTATCATCCTGATGGAAAAGACAAAATGAAGGGGAAAATCACAAACAATAAATCGGAAAATAACACTGCTTTGTTTTTTCACAGTATTTATCTTTTTTCAGTTTATTAACTATTTCATAAATTACAGATTCATTTGTTGCATTTTTGGAAAGAAGGTTATTATGTTTTCAATATGTAACACCTTTCTCATTAGGTAACCGAAAAAATAAAGGTATATGTTCTCCTGATCATAACATCATGTAGGACATTTTAAAAAGAGAATTGAAATGATTAAATGATTATAAAAAGATACTGCGGAGTTAACTTCTGAGGTACTCACAGGAAAAAATATATGATTTATTTTCTTGAAGCATTTAATCCACTTCTCTCTTTCGTCGTCGGATTGTGCTGGAAAACATTTTGATCAGGATGTTTTGATAAAGTTGTATACAACTTATTTATCACAGATTATAGAATTAAAAGTTGTAATTATTGACAATGCATTATCAGTCAACGTACTTATATTTATTAGGCTTTGACGTTTTTGAATCAGATAACTTGCAAGATTTTAACATAAGGAAACAATTACTTGTTGAAATACATACTATGCAGTATAGGCTTTACTCATTGTTCAAGGCAGAAAGGTGACATAGAGTTGTTAATTTCCGTGTCATTTGGTCTCTGGTATAGAGTTTTGTCAGATGCAATCATACTGCATCTTCTTTTTTTATGTATTTTAATCTGAGACTTTTTTCTACTTCAATTTGAGTTTTCTTGTTTGTGTTCTTCACGCTCGTCATGCATGGGCAATGAAATTAATTTCTACGATCCGACAGATTATTGTGAAAGGACGCTAAAACTACTTCAAACGGTTATCTTACCTTTCAACTTTATCTTTTGCCCTTGATTGGAAGTCAAGCTAAAACATTTGCCGTCTCTCTTTTTGTCAATATCGGCAAGCTATATTATTAATAGGAATGAAATTTTAAATCAAAATTAAAAATCTTTTACTTAGGATATAGATATTTGCGTAAAAATAATTTTGTTTTATCAATGAGTTTTTAGTGAAGGATTCTTTATATTAACAGTTCTACCTTCTATATAAATAGCCCCACTGTAGAGAGTTAGTTTTAAATACAACATATACCAAATAATACATACTGCTTGCTCAACTCTGTTTGAAGCGGTTTCTGATGTATTGTCTAAATATTTCAACATATTTTGTTCACATTTTTACTTGCATATTAGAAAATAATTCATATCGATAAGATATAGATCATAGAAAAGTTTCCATTTATACGTCATTCCATTAATACAGCCGTTTAAGTGTAAATAGGATCACATATTCTAACTTACTATGATATTCATCTGCCATTTCGCCTTTTGTGTTGCATAACTGGGCTTTTTCTAAAATATTAAATGATAAATAAACATCAATGTCTATATATCAATTAAGATATCTGTATTGTGTTTTAAGCTCCGACGACTTCAAATGGTGTTTTAATGTTCTCAAATTAAGAAAGCGTTGGCGGTGCCAGTGAACGGGTATTTTCGACCATCAAATCACCAATTGATCCCGTCGTAGCTTAAAAAACAATATTTTAATCTCCATTCTATTGGAACTGACAGAAAACAACGTCAAAACTTACATTTGAAATATGTCATACTTCTATTCCGCTTGAAGTGATACTATGACAATTGGTGACGTTATCCAGTCAAAATGAACTTTACAAACGATGTTGCATTAGAATTATGATTCGAACAATTTCATCTGATTTATAAAAAGGCTATTTATTGTAATTCTAAAAACAACATTACTGTTGTTTATGATATTGATGAAATAAATGAAATATGTTTAATCGGTTATTTTTTGTTCATATAGTTGGTCAAAGGTTTTGTTTTTTTATTAACCATTGGCTTATAAATATTACACTTTGAGATCTCCGGATGAAGATAAATCCAAAATGTTACTTATAACGAGATTAAAAGATAAAAAATCAATGATATTTAATGGAGCCATTATACATACACAAATTGTAAAATTACCTCATGCTGTTTCATTATTCCATCTTCTGATAAGATAAACCATCGGTCTTGGTAACCCCTCAATATTGAGACCCTCCTCTTCAATATTCCTTCCATACCCATATCAAAACAAATTAGGTCAAATTACAATCTGAAAAAAATAAAGTATATGTATTAGCTTAATATTCTATTCACAAAACTTCACATATTAAATTGCCATTGAAGCAATGTCAATTTCTTGTTGTTATGTTATCCCCTAATGTGTCTTTTTAAAGAAGTATTCTTCCCACGTTCATTCCGAAGGTTGCCACATATGGAGACAGAACTAGTAACCTTTTCAACTTAAAAGCTTAAACATCTTTTTATGGCGTTTTTCTTTTTGTGTTGTGGGAATCTATTTACTCAAAGAAAACCTTCATCAACTGCGGTCATGACCAAAGGTTGGTAACTTTGAAAAGGGATCAGGATAATCAGCACAAACCTTCTAGTGTATTTTTTTTATCCAGCACTTGTGTTAATGTACAAACATTATTTTGTTTACAAATGTTATACAAACAAATTGTGCTGGTTGGGTATTTTTTTTCAAGCCAAACATTAAAACTGTCACATTGGTGAATGAAGCGATTTAAGGCCGTCAGCTAGCTGTATTGGCAAGATGATTACAATGCTAAAATAATATGGTTTCTATGCAAATCAATATACTTTTATTACAGTAACAATTTATCATGGTATCTTTATCAGAATAAACATAGATGGGCGTTTTTCAATAAAAGTGTGAATTTCAGACCTAAAACAAAAATCAACTTGTCTAAAATCTTATTTCAAGAATTATTTTGAATACTTTTATTATAGACCTGTTTGTAAATAAAAAGTGCAATCTTAAATACTCTTCAAAATGATATTTTTTTATATTTTATGTACTGATTGTCCACTACGAAACTGCTTCTAAACGCACATCTTATGGCATTTTAATGTTTCATATTGACATTCTAGTTTGTTTTACTTTATATGCATGAAAAATTTCATTTTTTCTGAATTGGAGAAATATAGATTCCACAACTGCAACTAGTGTATTACAATATTTCTCCACTCGAGACAGTTATATTTTAATATTTAAAGCGCGAGGCTGTTAACTGTTGAGAGTGGAGAAATATCGTAATACACGAGTTACAGTGGTAGAATCTGTTTCTCTAATGATTTTTATCCTTCCTTTTCAAAGATTTGAGGAAAGTTGTGTACTTTTGATGTGACGTCATCAGCATGGTCGCTTTTTTTCCTGACGTTATATTAAGAAAATTCAGAAGAAAACAAGAAAATTTAACGTCACAATTAAATTTCATCCTATCATTTGCCAAGAACAGATTTTTCACTAGTCAGGAGAAATATTTTTCTCACACCTGTCTGAAAATGTGGAAATAGCACAATCATTAGAGAACCATTTTTTATCGATGAAGATAAGACAGTACTTCGAATATGAAGGTAAACCTCATGTTACGTTTTGGACATGTAACTGAGTTTCGTAGTTGACAAAACCATTTCGTAGTGGACAAAAAGTTTCGAAGTTGACATCAACTCTATTCTATGTTGATAAAAACATAATTAAAAGTACATGAAACTAACCCTTGTTATTGGTTTTGCACGAATATAATTTTAAAAAAAAAGAGTAACAAATGACTGCATTGTAGTGGTAATGTCCACTAAGAAACGTTGTTCTCCCATCATGCCCATACTTGTTTCGTATTTGACCATTACGTAGTGGACATATTCACATGTTTAATTTTTTTCCCACAATCCCAATATTGTAATAGTAACAAAACAAAAATGATTCTTTTCATCAAAGCACATACTAAGCTGTATACTGACATTTTTTTCATAATTTTACAACCAGATACTAAAGGACATTTTACCCGTTTCGTAGTGGACATTAAACAAAATACGTTTTCACTCTGGTCCATTTGATGTGTTCAATTTGTTTTGAGCATCATTTCTATTGTAAGACCCTAATGTTTATATCTCTTGCAAACATAAATTTTATAAAACTGTTCATTACCAAAATTAGCAAAATTTATTAACTTCGATTCGAAGTGGACATTTTGTCAGGAATGTCAGGGACACACCTTCTAAAATTAAAAATCCTTTGTAAAAACTGTTTATAAAAATGCGTTGGCTCTAAACATACTTTTGAATACTTAAAGAACTTATATTAATTAAAAATAACATTTATTTCTGCCTTTTTATACACTATTTTAGAGTATGAATGTTGAATAGGAGGTCTAGGGACATGCCATTTTGGTTGTTTTGAATCAATATCTTATTAATCCCTCTAAAACCAGCATGTTTCTTTGCTTTAAAATGTTAAATCTAAATAAATGTACTGACTGCACAAAAAATTATTTGTAAAGATCAAACACATTTTTTAAAAAGTTGCTGGGGAAAAGAAATCACCTTTTTATCGAAAAACGCCAAGATAACATATCATTTAAACTAAAATTGCCATAACATTCTTCGATTAGTTGGATACATAATCACAAGATTTCTATATAAACTATTAAGAGAAAATAATGCAGTTACAATCACTGGGTACATAAACAAGCAGTAACATAGAACAAGTAGTTGTAAAATAAACTCATCGTCGATAAAAGGATCGAAATTGTGTACGCCAGACCTGCGTTTTGCCTATCGGATCATACAGTTTAAAAAGGCCAAATAACTTCACAGTGGCAAAGCATTCAGGACCTAAAATTTGTAAAAGTTTATCTTTGATTTTGTTGAAAACATAATCACAAGATTTCTATATATAGAATACTTATACAGAGAAGGTCGGATGTTGTTATATCATATTATTCTTAATAACATTACCTATTTATGATTTTGGTTGGAGGATAAAATTGACTACTTAAAGTGTGTGTTATAAGACGGTCGAACGTAACAAATTATATGATGACAAACTTAATTAATGTGAGTCCCACGATCCATTCGAGATGTGATATCGATATCTGTATTTGAAACAATAAGAAATTGAAGTTTGTACTTTGAGTTTAAATTTTCGTAAAGTCGTAAATACTTGTATAACAATAAAAAGATGTGGTTTGGTTGCCAATTCGAAAAATACATGAAATATCCACCAAAGTTCAAATGAATTTGATGTAAGCAATTATAGGTACTAACTGTACAGTCTTCTATAATGAGAAAAATGTAAAGTCGATTATAAAAAGCCTCGGCATGAAAAAATATTATTCAATTCAATTATGAAAATATTGGCCTAATTAATAACAACAAAGTGTTGTAACAGTGCAGCAAAATTATAAACTATAAAAAGCATGCACTGTAATAGTATGAAATATCTCCTTTGATATGAATATATCATTTATCAAGAAGATAATATCTATCAATCGAAGAAAAACGAACGTACCATAAAAACCAGTTAGCCAGAGACCACCTTCAATGACAAAATAATGTCAAACCGTATAGCAAGCAATGAAAGGCCAATAAAAGTTTAAATTTAAAGTGATCACGATGAGTGTGTAAATGTGCATCAGGTACAATGATAATTTTTATCGTTAATGATATTTGAGACAATTTGACAAACTGCGCTGGAAAGTTTGTTGTTGTCTGTTTGCTTATTGTAAGAGGTACAAACCTAAGATTGATATCAAATTTTACAAACATCTTTAAGTGACTCAGCACATCTAGTTAGGGAGTTAAGAGCTTATATTTATTTACCGTTGTTTAATCGGACGTACTATATCACACTGCCACTGAACTCGATATATAGTATTGTTACCTGTTATATTTTTTGTATTTATTAACATTGAATTGTTTATTTTTTTAAATAATTCATTTCCAAATGTGTCGTTGATGGATTGAAATATATAGTATCGCTCCACTATACCGACAGAACTTACGCTGCATTTGCGTTTTCTGCGACTAATTTGGCAATATTAAAAACTTTAAAGATACAAGACCTATTTTTGTTTACTAAATACGAATCCAGTAAACATTATCATTGCATGACATAAGAATATATACCTACTTTACAATATGTCCGATATCAACATTTCCGGGGATAGTATAATTGATTAAGATTTGAATTACATAATCTACAGCAACAAATAACGGTTAAAAAATCAATACATTTATTTTAAAACTGATGCTAAAGATAAATTATAAATGAGTGCAATTATAAAATATATAGGAAGAATCGATGCCTGTTTTTCATGTGAAAAATGACTTTTGTTTATTTTATCATTTCTTCATCCCAAATGTAAGTCAGGTCAATAGGATAATGGAATACATCTATAAAAAATATTAAGAAACATGTGTTATTTTCTTAGTTACAGTGGTAGAATCTGTTTCTCTAATGATTTGTATCCTTCCTTTTCAAAGATTTGAGGAAAGTTGTGTACTTTTGATGTGACGTCATCAGGCATGGTCGCTTTTCTCATCACGTCATAATAAGAAAATTCAGAAGAAAACAAGAAAATTTAACGTCACAATTAAATTTCATCCAATCATTTGCCGAGAACAGATTTTTCACTAGTCAGGAAAAATATTTTTCTTACACCGGTCAGGAAATGTGAAAATAGCACAACAATTAGAGAACCATTTTTTATCGATGAAGGTAAACCTCATGTTACGTTGTGGACATGTAACTGAGTTTCGTAGTTGACAAAACCGTTTCGTAGTGGACAAAAAGTTTCGAAGTTGACATCAACTCTATTCTATGTTGATAAAAACATACTTAAAAGTACATGAAACTAACCCTTGTTATTGGTTTTGCACGAATATAATTTTTAAAAAAAGAGTAAAAAATGACTGCATTGTTGTGGTAGTGTCCACTAAGAAACGTTGTTCTCCCATACTTGTTTCGTATTTGACCATTACGTAGTGGACATATTCACATGTTTTATTTTTTTTCCTACAATCCCTATATTGTAATAATAACAAAACAAGAAAGATTCTTTTCATCAAAGCACATACTACGCTGTATACTGATATTTTTTCATAATTTTACAACCAGATACTAAAGGACATTTTACCCGTTTCGTAGCGGACATTAAACAAAATACGTTATCACTCTGGTCCATTTGATGTGCTCAATTTGTTTTGCCAACAATTTAACTGTCGTTATAAAAGCATCATTTCTATTGTAAGACCCTAATGTTTATATCTCTTGCAAACATAAATTTTATAAAACTGTTTATTACCAAAATTCGCAAAATTTAATAACTTCGATTCGAAGTGGACATTTTGTCAGGAATGTCAGGGACACACCTTCTAAAATTAAAAAAATCCTTTGTAAAAAACTGTTTATAAAAATGTGTTGGCTCTAAACATACTTTTGAATACTTAAAGAACTTATACTAATTAAAAATAACATTTATTTCTGCTTTTTTATACAATATTTTAGAGTATGAACGTTAAAAAAGAGGTCTAGGGACATGCCATTTTGGTTGTTTTGAATCATTCAGGAATCAATATCTTATTAATCCCTCTAAAACCAGCATGTTTCTTTGCTTTAAAATGTTAAATCTAAATAAATGTACTGACTGCACAAAAAATTATTTGTAAAGATCAAACACATCTTTTAAAAAGTCGATGGGGAAAAGAAATAACGTTTTTATCGAAAAACGCCAAGATACACATATCATTTAAACTAAAATTGCTATTACATTTTTCGATTAGTTGGATACATAATCACAAGATTTCTATATAAACTATTAAGATAAAATAATGCGGTTACAATCACTGGGTATATAAACAAGCAGTAACAAAGAACAAGTAGTTGTAAAACAAACTCATCGTAGATAACAGGATCTAAATTGTGTACGCCAGACGTGCGTTCTGTCTATTGGATCATACAGTTTAAAAAGGCCAAATAACTTCACAGTGGCAAAGCATTCAGGACCTAAAATTCGTAAAATTTATCTTTGATTTTTTTGGAAAACATAATCACAAGATTTCTATATATAGAATACTTATACAAAGAAGGTCGGATGTAGTTAGATCATATTATACTTAATAACATAGCCTATTTATAATTTTGGTGGGAGGATAAAATTGTATACATTAAGTGCGTGTTAAAAGAAGATTGAACGTAACAAATAACATGATAGAATACTTAATGTGAGTCCCACGATCCATTCGAGATGTGATATTAATATCTGTATACGCAACAATCAGAAATTAAAGCTTTTACCTTAAGTACAAATTTTCCCAAAGTCGTAAATACTTATTTAACAATAAGGAGATGTGGTCTGATTGCCAATGAGAAAAATATCCACAAAAATGCAAATGTATTGAATGAAGCAATTATAGGTAACCGTACAGTCTTCTATAATGAGAAAAATGTATAGTCGGTTATAAAAAGCCGCGAAATGAAAAAAATATGTTTCAATTCAATTGAGAAAATATTAGCCTAATTAATAGCAATCAAACAGTGTTCCAACAATGTGTAAATAAGATTTAAACTTGATTGACTTTAACACACGTTTCTTAAAGCACCGTTGATAAATTCAAAACTCATTAAAATTTAAGGTTCTACAAACTCGGGCAATAATGACTATAATAGATGAATTTTGATTTGTTTATATTAACAGTAGGGTCACATTGCTCTTCGTGTGTCTAGGTCTTCTACATCCATAGCTTTCACATGCTTTGGTTTGCAAATGCCAAATAAAGCAAGAAAAGGGGTTCAGACGACTGAAATTAATAAAGTGTTATCAAATGAAATATACTGACAAAATATACAATTTATGTTATACTGATGCAATTATATTTTTCGAGGATCATACCCACACGAACTTATTGGTGATCTTTTTAAATATATAAAAAATGTATGATACTGATTTCAAACCAGCTATTTTTACCTAAATCAATCAATTTAATAAAATTGTGCACAACCTGCGTGCCTTGAATAGCCTTCATCACTTTGTATGCCCCATATATGGACAATATGTGTTCTGGTCTATGCGTCCGTTCGTCCGTCCGTCCGTCTGTCTCGCTTCAGGTTAAAGGTTTTGGTCAAGGTAGTTTTGGTGAAGTTGCAGTCCAATCAACTTGAAACTAAGGAAACCTGTTACTATGATATGATCTTTCTAATTTGAATGCCAAAGAACAGTGTTGGCTCCAGTTTCACGGTCCAATGATCATAGAAAATGATAGTGCGATGGGGCATCCGTGAACTATGGACACATTCTTTTTTTTTGGGGGGGGGGGGGGGGTGGGGGTGGAAATTACCTTTGTGAATTTGTTTATTGCTTCATTTGAAATATAAACCAAGCCTTTATAATTTTTAATCTTCCTGTAAAGGGTTGACATTACAATCGTATAGGTTTAATTTACTTTTTAACACATCTTGTGTAGTTTCTTGTGCTAAATGGTGGTCATTTATCTGCCATAACCATACAAGGTGCAACTATTCAGTGTTATATTGAATCATTAACAGTTTGCTTGGAAAACTGTAATAATGGGCAAACTTAATCTGTTATCTTTCAGTCCATGATTTTTGTCAGAACAATATAATTGTTTGGAGAAGGTAAAATGTGATATTTAAAAACGAATAGTTCTAATGTTAAACATGTTAAATGTTTAATATCAGTTGTCAAATCAAATCATAGTATCGACGAAGTTAATTTATTTATTTATATTTGCGAGATATCGGTGTCAAAAACAAGAGAAAATGCATGGACTGTTCGTTAAATAACGAGCACTGTTACCGTGCCTTTAATTTACTACGGAGCCCTGTTGGTCTCACACAGATTATAAAGTGTCTTTTAAAGTCCTGCGCTGAAGATGTGTAAAGTCTAGCGCTGGAGATGTAAAATCTAGCGCTGGAGATGTAAAGTCTGGCGCTGGACATGTAAAGTCAAGCGCTGGAGATGTAAAGTCAAGCGCTGGAGATGTAAAGTCAAGCGCTGGAGATGTAAATTCAAGCGCTGGAGATGTAAAGTCAAGAGCTGGAGATGTAAAATCTCGACCATCGAGGCCGGCAAACTATACCCTCGGTAAAAAAAATTTACGTGGGTGAATTTTTCATCGAGGAGTCGCCCGTTAGACGCGGGCGAGCTACCGCAGGTCTCTCGACCATCGAGACCGGCCAACTATACCCTCGGTAAAAAAAATTTACGTGGTGAATTTTTCATCAAAGAGTCGCCCGTTAGACGCGGGCGAGCTACTGCGGGTCTCTCGGCCATCGAGACCAGCAAACTATACCCTCGGTAAAAAAATTTACGTGGGTGAATTTTCATCGGGAAGCCGAACGTAAGACCCCTGCGGGCTTACCGCGGTTCTCTCGACCATCGAAGGCCGGCAAACTATACCCTCGGAAAAAGAAAAAAATTACTACCGCGGGTTTCGAGGAGAAACTACACATTCGGTAAAAAATTGTACATGGTAAAACATTTTCATCGTTAAGCCGCACGTAAGAATATTGCAGGTCTCATGATGACCATGGCACCGTCAACGAAGGCAGGCATCGTACACCCTCGTAAGCCGCCTCTTGACTATTCACGTCCTAACCCTAATCCTAACCCTAACCCTTACCCCTCACCCTCGACCGCGGGTAGGTACGTGGCCGACCTTAGCGGGATACCGCGGGTTGGTACGTGGTCGACCTATAGCGGGCTACTACGGGTCTCGACCACGGGTAGGTACATGGCAGGCCTTTAGCGGGTTACCACGGGTTTCTAACCCTAAAGCTAACCCTAGCCCTAACCCTAACCCTAACCCTAACCCTTACCCTAACCCTCACTCTCACCCTCGGTCTCACCCTCACCCTCACCCTCACCCTAGCCCTCATCTTAACCCTAACCCTAACTCTAACCCTAACCCTAACTCCTAACCCGGACCCGGTAGCCCTCGACAGGCCGGCCACGTATCTTCCCGCGGCAGAGACGTGCTAGAGTCCCGTCGTAGTCATCGATGGGTCGGTCACGTACGTACCGCGGTAGAGACCCGCGGTAGCCCACGATAGGCCGACCACGTACCTACCCTCGGCAGAGACTCGCTAGAGTCCCGCCGTAATCATCGATGGGTCGGCCTCGTACGTACCACGGTAGAGACCCGGGGTAGCCCACGACAGGCCGACCACGTACCTACCCGCGGTAGCCCGCTATAGGTCGACCACGTACCTACCCGCGGTCGAGACCCGTTGTAGCCCGCTATAGGCCGGTCACGTACCTACCCGAGGTCGAGATCCGGGGTAGCCCTCTATAGGTCGACCACGTACCTACCTGCGGTCGAGACCCGTGGTAGCCCGCTATAGGCCGGCCACGTACCTACCCGCGGTCGAGATCACTAGTATCCCGCTACAGGTCGACCACGTACCTACCCGCGGTCGAGACCCGTGGTAGCCGCTACAGGTCGACCACGTACCTACCCGCTTTTACATCTCCAGCGCTTGACTTAACATCTCCAGCGCTTGACTTTACATCTTCAGCGCTAGACTTTACATCTCCAGCGCTTGACTTTACATCTTCAGCGCTAGACTTTACATCTCCAGCGCTGGACTTTACATCTCCAGCGCTTGATTTTACATCTTCAGCGCTAGACTTTACATCTCCAGCGCTTGATTTTGCATCTTCGGCGCTAGACTTTACATCTCCAACGCTTGATTTTACATCTCCAGCGCTTGACTTTATATCTCTAGCGCTAGACTTTGCATATATCCAGCGCTAGATTTTACACATCTCCAGCGCTAGACTACATCTTCAGCTCTTGACTTTACATCTCCAGCGCTAGACTTTATATCTCCAGCGCGATAGACTTTTCATCTTCAGCGCTGGACTTTATATTTCCAGCGCTAGACTTTACATTTCTAGCGCTAGATTTAAAATCTTCAGCGCTAGACTTTAAAAGACACTTTATAATCTGTGTGAGACCAACAGGGCTCCGTAATTTACCAGGTGAGTTTTCTTATTTCATTTAATGTTTTAAAAAGCAAGAACCTTTCACTTATTAATAAACAAAGAGATTTCTCGAAATCTTTACTTTATTTTTTTTATATAAAGTAATATAATATTGTTACCTGTAATATTAATAGTATGTATGGAACATTAAAATTATTTATTTTTAAAAATAATTGATTTCTGATTGTGTCGTTGATTGATTGAAATATATGATGTTGCTCCTTTATGTCGACAGAAATTACGCTACATTTGCGTTTTCTGTGTCTAATTTCGCACTATAAACAAACTTAAAAGATACAAACAAGAATAAATATCTTTTCCTCAACACGAACTTTGTAAATATTGTAATTTCAAGACATGTAAAAATATTCCTACTTTACAATATGTCCGATACCAACATTTCCGGGGATAGCATAATTGATTAAAATTTAAATTGCATCTGCTACAGCAGAAACTACCTGTTAACAAATCAATACACTTAATATCGAATATTTTTAAACTGATTCTATATTTAAATTATGAATGAGTGCATTTATAGAATAATGACAAATCCATTCTTGGTTGTAAGGTGAACAATGAAATTTTCATAACTTATGTTTATCTTATAATTTCTCTGTAACAATTGCAATGTCAAGTCAACAGGATAATGGAAAACCTGTAGAAAATATATAGACACAAGTGTTATCTATGGCTCTTAGACAGATAATCTTACTCTGGTTTTTGCAATGCTATGTATGCACTCCAATACATTGTTTAAGCAGGGTCAATTTAGATTTCATGAAATCTTTACAAACAATTCACTGTGTATAGACTGGGCGGTCATCCCCAAAACGAGAAGCGTTGGTTAATATCGGATTTTTAATCAAATCAACTATCCATACACTGCCATTTGACCCTCGGAGACCAAACATAACTTCAAGTCTTCATTTTTAAAGCTTACAATTTCATCAGTCCGAAAAAAAGACAATAGTAGAATACCGCTGTTCAAAAGTCATCTTTCGATTTTTCTGAAACAAATCCAGGTCACAAACCAAACTGAGAGGAAACACATCAACTATAAAAGGAAACGAAACGGAACAACAGAAACATTGACCTGCTACAAAAACAAACGCCAATATACATTAAAACGGTCAATGTGAAAACAACTGCAATATTCCGGACGAAGCGCTTTTCTAGATTTACTTTCATTCGTATACAAATAAAATGTAGATTGATTGTAAAAGACACAAAATCTCAGGAGAAACCAAAAAAAATAGAGGGAACACTAAAACGTTAACATTTGAAGGTCAATTCTGTGTAGAAGAAGGAGATGTCCTACCGCATATATCATACTTTATTTTAACAGTGTTGTTAATAACCGCTGATATGAAATCAAGTAGTTCTACTCTCATATATCGGTATCTGTCTATTACAGTGGGTTTCACACATAAATCTCATAAACTGTACAGGACGACACGACCATGTGAAAATACAGAAATTGGTTTAGAAAAACAATATAAAATTTCTTGCTTCAAACAATAATCTGTGCATTTCTATTCATAATATATTGCAAGATGCATAACTGCGTGTTGTGAGACTTTTAAGTTGTAAATACCTTTGGAGGAAATATGAATAGGTGAAACAAGGTAGAAACAAAAAACAATCTTCTTTAATCAAGTTTGAAAAGTGTGCATTTAAAATATTTACATAGACTCAATTGCCTTTCAACATATTTAAACAAATGTTAAAGATTCGTGTGAAAATTTTGAAAAAACGAAGTACATAATCCCCTTGAAAATAAGTGGTCAAGGTCTAGAAAAACTTATTGTTTATGTTTCTTTTTAAAATTATTCATTTGTTTCTTTGCAAAATGTGACATCAATGATCATGTTTACAACATTGTTTTTTTTTTTTCTTTTTTGCAAGTCTAAATTCTGCCCGAACCAATAAAAATAATAAGGCCACAATTAAAAATATTTTGGTTTGCCCAAACCCTACCCAAAGGTTGAGACAGTGGGTAGGTAGGTAGGTATTTTCTTTCTTTTTTTCAAAAAGAGAAATTGAAGTATCGGGTGTTTATAAGTCTTCATGCCTATCTGATTAAATAAAAACTTCTTCAAATCAGGACAATAAAAGAATTTGAGTAGGCAGCTTTTTTCTGGGTAGGTAGCGTTTGGGCAAACAAACCTATTCTTTTTTATGGCCTAACTATGTGGTGTCGACAGATATAGCCTTTCCTTTCGTTTCGTCTCGAATATTGTTGATATTAATCAAAGGACCAAAGCAAGTTAAAACAGTTGCATCAGATAATCATCCAATCTTTAATCATTTTAATGAATTTACACTGTATAATAGGTTAAGGACTTTACAAAGAGGTTATTATATAAACCGAAAAATATTTTCGTCAAGTATTCTTACAAGTTTATTTTTTAGATCAAGTGATATATACTCTAATTGTTAGAAAACACATAATACAAGTGTTGGATTGCTATTTGAAGGTTTACAAAATTCTGCATAAAACTAAGACAACGCTTTTTTAATTTATTGAATTTCATCAAGAACGTTTGAAACTAAACGTTTGAAGACAAAAAATGTACTATAGATATTTTAATTCGTGAAGAGATATCAGACCAAACCTGATCTAAAAAGAGTAAGCAAATAGGGTAGTATTTGCGTGAGGTAATTGAAACATTAGTTGCTAAATATTTTCCCAATCTATCAACGCAGAATCTAAGAATAGTTTGTTGTGAACCAGTCGTAAGTGATTGAGCTGATGGATATTCGGCACTGGCATAAAAATACGGATATTGTTCTTTTAGAATTGCGAAATCAATTCAATTTTAAGAAATGTATCTCCTTCGTGCATTGCTCCGATTCCTAGTCTTGGTTTTGCTTTCTTTTTGGTACTTTTATCAGCTCTTCAATGTTTATATTAGGCTTTGGAATTGTAAATATGTTTGTCTCGAACATCACTAAAGAGACATTTATTGTCGAGAGGCGCATCTGGTGCAATAAAACTGATGACGTTAAAGGTATCGAACCGATGATCAACCATACAAGAAAATACCCCAAAAATATAGAAACAGATATACAGGTACATGAGGTATTCCATGTTGTATATCTCAGATGATTGAGGTGGTCCCTTTTATTTGGGCTTCGGTTACAACTTAGGCAAAAATTCTTGTTGGCGGGGTGTTCTTCGCTTTTTTGAAAATGTTCAAATTTAGTTATTCCAATAGGCCTTTCACGGTTATTGCAGCCATGTTGAATAAGGGGCATATTTTCATAATAGAGGTAAAAATGGTTAAAAAATACGGGAAAACCTCAATGAAACAGAACATGTGCTTGGAAACATGCATGGGATTTCCCGTTTTTTCATACTATTTATCAAAAAATCTGCCCCTATTCAATATTACTGCAATAACCATGAAATGGCCTATTTGGCATCTGATTTAAATATCAAACTGTTCCTTTCTCATGATGGTTAAAAAAAAATCTTGTACATCTCATCATAAAAATATGATGTACTGAAACATTATTTTTCGAAAAACATGGTTAAAAGATAATATATACAGCAGCTATTATTGCACAGGGAAAAGCTTCAAACGTTCAGACTACTTTATAACTACACATAGCGGCGTCATCAACTAAATAAAAGCACAATCTGCTCGTTATTCGAAATAACGTACGGTTATGGTGAGTAAGTTATTATACAATTAAGCTACTGTGGATTCATTTATTTTCGTTGGTACCAATTTTCATGGATTGAGGAAAACTTGCATTTTCGTGGATATTTAGTTTCTTGGTTTTGGCAAAGTCAGCATTTATTCCTTTAGGAAATTTGTAATTCGTTGAACACTTAAATTATTGGTTCCTCAGTACCAACGAAATCCACGAAAATTGTAATCCAACGAATATCAATGAATCCACAGTAATCTGATATGTAGGTGTTTATATTATTCGGAATCAACATTCATTACAAATCGCTTATATTTCTTAAAGGTAGAGCTATCACTAGATAGAGGTAAACTGTAAGTTGATGTTTTTCTGTGAGGTCGATGAATGGGGCTAAAAGTAACGCGTAATTGATGCCCTCGTACACTTTTTTTTAATCTTAGTTTACTTGTGTCTTTCTCTCTTAATTGAATAAAAAGTTTTAGACGTTCACTTTTATATTTTATGTATATTTAAAAATTAATATACAGTGCAATACATATATTTCTCTTCAAATTTTTACTTGACCGATTTGAAATTTTTATCATTTTAAAAAGTGCGGGGATTTATTTTTGAAAACATCAATGATAATCTTACCTTATGTATAGTAGCTGCACAAATACCTTTTATAGTGAACGGTTAAGAGCTGAACAAGGTATATGTCTGTCCTCGATATGACATTTAAATTCACCTTAGTATTAATAAATATACGTTTTCGGAAAGTTATAAATACGTCTTAACCTTCGCTGCGGGTTATCTATATTTAAATCTTGAACGAGAGTGGAATTTCAGTAAATACATAGTACATCGATTTTGTGTACTTTCTACAAGATTAAGATTCACATAAATTTTCTTTAGATTAAACACTCATTCACAACTTGTAACAAATGTAACAAAATAGTGCAATTTCTTTATTTAAATACTTTTTTTGTATGAACTTCTTGAGGAAGAAAAAACTGCAACAAGAAGAAGTCTTCATTTCTGATACATATACATTTTTGAGTCCTCAAAATGCATGTATTGTTTTTCCGTCTAAGTATCGTTAGACTGCTTTCATATTGACATATATTTCACATATCTGATCATTCATATATGTTATAAATTGTTACTGGACGTTTTTCAGTCATCAAGTCATTATCATTTGCCAATTAAACAAGGTTTTGTTTTGTTTAATATATTTATTTCAGTCATACTAATTATCCGATGACATTGATTTTTTTTGGTAGGAGTTCATGTCATATCAACTATATGGAAAAATTTGAAAGATAGCCAAAATTAGTTGAATTTAGCCTTATAATGATTATGGCAAAAATTAGAATGTTAATGTTCAATTAATATCTATTTTGGTTCAATCTGAGCTAAAAATTGTAATTAAATGAAAATTATCTTTTTTACTTTTCTTCACTTATTTACAAACACAGAGCATTCGTCTTGCAAGATAGAAGTATCAGTCCAACCATGCTTATTGCTTTTTAAATAATTTGTATCTCATTCAAGAGGAATTCCTGTCTTGCCTAACAGCTAAATTTTTATCTAATACTTTTTAATTTACTTTTAAATAAAGACAACAGTAGTATACCGCGGTGTTCAAAAGACATAAATTGGTTAAGAGAAAATAATTCCGGGGTACAAACTAAACCCGATGGAAAAGTAAAATCATAAAAATACTTAACTCCAAGGACAATTCAAAACGGAAAGTACATAATCATTATCAAATGGCAAAATTAAAAGCTCAAACACACCAAATGAATAGATAAACACATCATTTAATCTATGTATTTTCTTACCATTTAGTATAGTTTATTGCAAATTCGAAGTACCGGAAAACAATATCTTTTTTCAAAATTGATTTATATAGATATTTGGTCAAGTGTTTTATTGTATTTAGAACATATTTGTTTTCTGGTAAAACTATTATTACTCATGTCACTATTATAACAGTATGGGCTATATGAATATTCATATTATGTGTACATTTTCATGCCGAAAAAAATGTTTGCTTCAAATTACATATTGAATTAAAAATTTGTTTTACTGAAACCATCGGTAAAATAATTTGTAGCAGTAGGATTGATAAAAAACCCAATTCCCTGGTATCATTTGAAAACAAGCTATATTTCTTTTTAATTTTAGATTTCTGCGTCCTGAATTCTTTTCAGATCAATTTTCATAAAAGGTGTATAAAAGTCCTTCTTGTATCCGCTAAAGTGAACACGATTTTGAATTTGAAATTGATCTAAAACTGTTATACATTGTAAACAAATAATTCTGGCAAATGTAAACACGGTTTTCAGAAATTCAAATGTTCCTTAAACAGTTAAGTATTAGTTTAATCTTAAGTCACTTGTGTTCATTGACCATTACTAGTAACGAAAACATTGTACGTGATAATATGAATGAAATCCGATCTATAAATGAATTTATAATGCGTACTTTTAACGAAACGTATATTTTCTAATAATTTTTATCAAACCATAGGAATATGTTTAGATATCTATTGTCCCAGGCATAGAGAATTTCGTTTACAAACGTTCGGTATCAACAGCGGATTAACACGGCACTATTTTTCGAGGTTGCGTGAAATATCGGCAGCTTGTCACAATGTCATGCGTTATGGCGTTTCAGAGCAGCAATCGAGTAAAAATGCTTCACTTTGTGTCGCGTCGGTGACTTTTTACGCTTGAATGCAACAGATGTTGAACATCTTTTCTGATTTTTTTTCTGAATAACTTAATAAATTCTTACAATAATCAGTCTATATATATGCTTGAGATTCCAGAGTATAAGTTTTCACGTAGTGGACAGCTCAATCATAGGTCTTATAGTTAACGTATCAAACGTATAATAAACTAATTCAGCTTCAAAATAATGTTAGATTTTACTCATCCTACTTAAACAAATGGAGTAAACGAGATATATGTCAAGAATGTATTAATACTTTAGACATTCGCGTATCACATTTCAAAGTAATTAGTTATTACTGAAAGATTCAGAAGTACTCGTCGGAAAGTGTATCGTGTTCTTGCCACCTGACAAAGACGTACAAAACGTGTGGAATGATCTTAATATCTATACAGATATATGTAAAAATGACATAATAATGTCTTATGTATTCAACACGGTCGACAAATCTGGTATCGTTCCTTTATTGAGGACATGCAATTCCATCAGGTTTTTTTTTGGTTTGTCGGGTTTTTTTGGGTTTTTTATTTGTTTTTTGGTTTTTTTGTGGGGGGAGGGTATTTCCTACCTGGATTTGTCTCCTTTTTTTTCGATATACGAGATTTGAACATCAGTACCCTACCTTGATCATTGATGTTCGGTAAATGTCATTTGAATAAATGAAGCTGGCAAGAAAACATAAAATTCCCTGCAATTCTCTGTTGATTAATTTAGAAATTATCAAATATAAAGGTTTTAACTAGGCTTACAGGAGCCTGTAATTCAGTGGTTGTCGTTTGTTTATGTGTTACATATTTGTTTTTCGTTCCTTTTTGTACATAAATAAGGCCGTTAGTTTTCTCGTTTGAATTGTTTTACATTGTCTTATCGGGGCCTTTTATAGCTGACTATGCGGTATGGGCTTTGCTCATTGTTGAAGGCCGTACGGTGACCTATAGTTGTTAATGTCTGTGTCATTTTGGTCTTTTGTGGATAGTTGTCTCATTTGCAATCATACCACATCTTCTTTTTTATATTAGTTGACTACAGATAAATTTGCTTTTTCAAATCATTTTATGTCACTTTTGGTCATATAGCTCCTAATGTTTTCAGATATTCATTCATCTGTAGACCAATTAATTGCTTTGGAGTGATTGTGAGGGACGTTCAGACACCTGTAATTCATATTTTTTCAAAACAAAAAAAAGAATGTGTACCCAGTACTAGAATACCCCACTCGCACTATCATTTTCTATGTTCAGTGGAACGTGAAATTCGGGTAAATACTCTAATTTTGCATTAAAATTAGAAAGATCATATCATAGGGAACATGTGTACTAAGTTTGAAGTCGATAGGACTTTAACTTCATCAATAACTACCTTCACCAAAAACTGTAACCTGAAGCGGGACAGACGAACGAACGAACGGACGGAAGAATGGACGCACAGACTAGAAAACATAATGCCCCTCTACTATCGTAGGTGGGGCATAATTAGTAAATCGGTCAATGTGAATTTGAAAAACAGGTTCAATATGATAAGTCCAACAAGTTACCCAGGTCTTCTGATAGATTAAACATTTATTGTGGAACACTTAACTTAGTGTTTGCCAAAATTTGAAAAGGCACAGTTTGAGCCATAAATTCCATTTATTTGTGACCCGTTTCGTACAATTTGGATGTATGCCAATTTAAACTCTGGCAATACAACTACACAATTTCCCGACACAATTAAAACAGCTATATCGATTCCAATATTTAAGACACAATATTAACAAACGGTTTTAAAGTAAACACAAATGGATTTTTGCAATATAGGTTAATCTGATAGTCCTTCAGTATAGTTCATGGTAGAACTAAAAGGTTACATTTGCGTGCTAGGATTATATCATATAAAATAATTCGTCTGTAGATCAGACCTAACAAACAAGTGCACTTGAACTGGTTTGCGATAAAATCAAGCTACCTAGAATTTACCTTTCAATTCTCATTGATCAAAATTTTAATTCAATCTACTTATTTGTCCACAACTACTAGGCCCTCATTTTAGAAAATTCGCTTTATGTAATATTGCTTTGATACATCAATAGGAATATAAGAATCAATCTTTGCTCATTTTAAAATAAAGATTTCAACATTTGACATTTATGAACTTGTACATGAAATCATTTTGACATTTGACATAGAATTAAATTTGAGGTTTAAATGCGAGTGTATTCTATGGTGATACCAACAACTTTGTTAATCCGCTTCTTATTTTTTTGCTATCCACTTACCTTTTAATGATTCAATTTATTTCTTTTATATCAACATTTGTTGGTGGAATGAAAAATGATGTATCTTGTGTGGATTACATTGCTTTTCATTTAAACCAATTCCTAGAAATAAAAACAATTATTCATATTGTGGTATTTAGATCATAAGACTATAATTTTTTCTATAATTAACCCTTATTGTCACTAACCACAGGAGCAATAAACTATTACATAGTATAACAATGCACAACGATATGATATATCTTCTTTTCAAGTGGAAACGTTATCAATGAAAAGGATTTGTTCACGAGTAAATAAATTAAAATATGATATCATTGAATAATTTGTCAAAAGCTACATTTGTAGTTTGAAGGAGTCTCGTGCAAACAAAAACGTTTACATGTGAATGCTTCTACGTCTGCCAATGGTTGTTCTGTACCATATATCTATGCATTAAAGTCATAAGAAGGGTGAAGTGTTGATGAAAGATCTCTCACTGATTGTTTAAACTTTTAGACTTGGTATGATTTAACGCTTGACATATTGAATATACACCTGTCTAGTGTTGTAGACTTATGCTGTCCCAAGATTCTTTTTGGTTTTTTTCTCGTTCGGTTTCTGCCGATTGACGTATGTCCTACATAAATCTATTTTTATTTGCGGTTGATATCGCAGGCATGTAACGGATGTAGCCTTCCTCTGTGATAATGATATGTTTAAGCCTGTCATATAGAAACATGACACATATTAAAATTTAGTCAATATTTGTACTTTAGTTCATGTAGTAAGATTTTACTACGTTTTTAATTCAATTGATGGCTGATATAAATATGATTAAAAAAATGTTCGCTACGGTAAACGAAGTTGCAATGCAACACAAGATGTTTGGGTAAAAGATGTTCAGTACATGTATATAGATTAAAGATATCAAATTATAGCAAGAATGTTAACGTTTTCCTTAAAGTTAATGAAGTTGCAACGTTAAGCAAGGTGTAAGATAAATGATGTTCAGTATATGTCAATCTAAATTATATAGTAATGTTTGCAGAAATCTTGTTTCATGAAACTGTATATTACTTTATAAATATAGATTTTTGTTAGAAATAGTACTAGCATATTTGTAATCTAAATATATCTGTACATATTTACATCAGGTTTACAGAAAGTAAAGATAACTTAAGCGGAATAAGTGAGGAAGTTACGTTAATGATTAGGGGTTATCATGAGCAAATTTATATAAATAAAAGACATGCTGACGACATGACGACATGTAGCGTATGTAAAATATATAAAAAGTAAAATCACAAAAATACTGAACTCCGAGGAAAATTCAAAAAGGAAAGTCCCCAATCAAATGGCAAAATCAAAAGTTCAAACACATCAAACGAATGTATAACAACTGTCATATTCCTGACTTGGTACAGGCATTTTCTTATGTAGGAAATGGTGGATTGAACCTGGTTTTATAGCTAGCTAAACCTCTCACTTGTATGACAGTCGCATCAATTTTCATTATATTGTCAACGATGCGTGAACAAAACAAACAGACACAATAGGTAAAAATGTCAAAAACAGGTCTTCTGAAAGATTAAATATTTATTGTGGAACACTTAATATATATATAGTGTTTGCCAAAAATTGAAAAAGCACAGTTCCAGTTATTCACGATGACCCTTTTCGTATATTTTGGAAGTATGCCATTTAAACCACGAAATCAAATATCCACGAAAATGCAAGTTTTCCTCAATCCACGAAATCTGGTGCCCACGAAAATAAATGAATCCACAGTAATAGAGTATAATGCATTCAACACGGTCGACAAATCTGGTATCGCTCCTTTATTGCAATTGAGTTCATGCAATTCCCTCAGTATTTTGGGTTTTTTTATCTACTACCTTGGTTTGTCTCTTCTCAACCGTTTTACGACCTTTGAACACTACTAAACTACTGTTGTTGTTTCTAAACGACCTTGAGAATTGATTTTCGGGAAATGTCATTCGAATAAATGAACATAACAAGAATAAAGTTGAATAAAGGGAAGTTGACTATTGATAGATTTTAGTATTCCAAATTATTTTATGCCACTTTATGCATGAAGTGCATCTATGGACCACTACATTTTGTTTGAGTGATTCTAAGGGACGTTTGGACACCTATAATTCATACTGTAATTTTTCAAATATCAAACAATTAGAAAATCGGTCAATATTAGTTTGTAAAAGCAGGTTCAATATGTTCAAACAAGTTATCCAGGTCTTCTGAAAGATTAAACATTTATTGGGGAACACTTAACATATATAGTGTTTGCCAAAAATTGCAAAAGCACAGTTCCATTTATTCACGATGACCCTTTTCGTATATTTTGGAAGTGTGCCAAATTGAACTTTGGCAAGACACCTACATAATTCCCCGACACAATTAACACAGCTATATCGATTCAAATATTTAAGACACAATATTAACAAACGGTTTTAAAGTTAACACAAATGTATTTTTGCAATATAGGTTGATCTGATAGTCCTTCATTATAGTTCATGGTAAAACTGATCAATAATTTGGAAAGGTTACATTTGCGTGCTAGGATTATATGATATAAAATAATTCGTCTGAAGATCAGACCTAACAAACAAGTGCACTTGCACTGGTTTTCGATAAAATCAAGCTACCTAGAATTTACCTTTCAATTCTCATTGATCAGAATTTTAATTCAATCTACTTATTTGTCCCAAACTAGGCCCTCATTTTAGAAAATTCGCTTTATGTAATATTGCTTTGATACTTCAATAGGAATATAAGAATCAATCTTTGCTCATTTTAAAATAAAGATTTCAACATTTGACATTTATGAACTTGTACATGAAATCATTTTGACATTTGACATAGAATTAAATTTGAGGTTTAAATGCGAGTGTATTCTATGGTGATACCAACAACTTTGTTAATCCGCTTCTTATTTTTTTGCTATCCACTTACCTTTTAATGATTCAATTTATTTCTTTTATATCAACATTTGTTGGTGGAATGAAAAATTATGTATCTTGTGTGGATTACATTGCTTTTCATTTAAACCATTGCCTAGAAATAAAAAAACAATAATTCATATTGCGGTATTTAGATCATAAGACTATTAATTTTTCTATAATTAACCCTTATTGTCACTAACCACAGGAGCAATAAACTATTACATAGTATAAAAATGCACAACGATATGATATACAGTGAAACCTGACTAAACCGAATCCTGCATAAACCGAAAACCTGACTAAACCGAATCCTGCATAAACCGAAAACCTGACTAAACCGAACCTGCATAAACCGAAAACCTGACTTAACCGAATCCTGCATAAACCGAAAACCTATCTAAACCAAACATGTTCGTAAGCACTGTCATATCAAATTATGTGCGTTGCATTGTGAACCTGACAAAATCGAACATCGACCAAAACCAAACAAAATCCTAAGTCCCGATGAGGTTCGATTTTAACAGGTTTCACTGTATCTTCTTTTCAAGCGGAAACTTTATCAATGAAAAGGGATTTGTTCACGACTATATAAATTAGAATATGCTATCATTGAATAATTTGTCAAAAGCTAGTTTGAAGGCGTCTCGTGCAAACAAAAATGTTAAACGTTATGCTCCTACGTCTGTCAATTGTTGTTTCGTGTCATAATTCATATGCTTTAAAGTCATTATGAGGGTGAAGTGTTGGTGACAGATCTCTCACTGATAGTTTAAACAAACTTGTAGACTTAGGATGATTTCACGCTTGATATATTGAATATACACCTGTCTATTGTTGAAGACTTTACTGCTTCTATGATACTTTGGTGGGTTTTTTTTTTTCATTCGGTTTCTGCCGATTGACGTATGCCCTACATTATTTCCTTTATATTTACAGTTGATATTGCAGATGTAGCCTTCCTCTGTGTCATGGTATGTTAAGCTTTTCATACAGGGTTAATATGAATGATTAAAGGCAACAGTAGTATACCGGTGTTCAAAAGTCTAAAATCAAAAAAAAGAATACAAATCCGGGTTACAAACCAAAACCGAGGAAAACATATCAACAAAGAGGAAAGCCAAGCAACAACTGGAACACCGAAGTGCAACATAAACAAACGCCAACACTTATAGAAACGAACTATTTGATAACTGCCATGTTCCGAACTAAGTACAGGACATTCTAAACTGATTAAAATTTTGTCAATATTTGTACTTTAGAAAGATTTTACTACTTTTTAAGTCAACTGGTGGATGATATAAATATTTGATTAAAAGGTTTTCGCTACAGTAAACGAGTTGCAATGTTAAACAAAATGTTTGGGTAAATGATGTTCAGTATATAGTCAAATGATAAATGATATTAACATTGGATCAAGAATGTTTTCCTTAAGGTTAATGACGTTGCAATGTTACAATAAAAACAAAATTATGTGATAAATGATGTTCAGTGTATGTCAATCTAGTAATGTTTGCAGAAGTCTTGTTACATGAAATGTTTTATACTAAATTACTACTTTATAAGATTTTCTTAATGAATAAAACCATAATATTTGTAATCTAAATATATCTGTACGGATTTACATCAGGTTTACAGAAAGTAAAGATAACTTAAGCGGAATTAGTGTGGAAGTTACGTTTATTATTAGGGGTTATCATGAGTGATTTATATAAGGACATGCTGACAAAACGTACAGTATGTATTGTTAAAATGATATACATTCTGATGCAGGAGTGTTTAGATTGCGGTTAGTTATTATTTTTAAGAAATAGTCACCAGTTCCGGATTTTATAACAATATATATTTTGTATAGAAATCAAAAGTTCTCAGAAATAGTCGATTAATATACATGTTTTTATCTGTATTACATCACTTTTACATCAAAATTCAAAATTAGATATTGTTCTATGAAACTCAATTGAAATTTAAAACTACTTCAATTGATATTTTCGACAATTCGTATTTGTTTGTAAATCATGTTAATTGATGAAAGCAATTTTCAATCAGTATTCATTGATACACATTGTTTTCAAGCTCTAGACAAATTAACATTTTTTGTAAATAAAATGCTGAATTGTCAATTTAAAAAAGTATTTTAAATATCATCCAACATTTCTGTTTACTTTTTAATAACTCTTCACAATTTAACCCAACTCTTACCCTAACCCTTAACACACTCTAAACCTAACCAAACCATAATCCTCACCATAACCATAAATCAACCCTAATCAAAGCACTAACAAGACCCTTACATTAACCCTAACATTATATAATTATAAATTGGCACTATATAATATTTTCTGTACTCAAAAAGTTACAGATGTAAACAGTATTCGTTGCATAGGCATTGAAGCGGAGTAAACAGAAATCGTCAGTGACAATGTGTGTATTGTAGTACACAGATTGACAGGTACAATTCCATTTTTTTTTTTAGTATCTACTTATTGCTGTACTGTTTGAAATGTGCATATTTTGTAACAAAATCAAATCGACTCTCAAAAAGAAAGGTTGTAATTGCATTTATTACAAGTGCAAGGCGTTATTTCTTACTGACAAACAGGCTAATAAATGAAATTATAATTGTACAAAAATAAGAAATACATGATAAAAGGATAAAAATAATATATCAATTTTTATATAACGAAGATAAATATTATCAAAGACATGCGAACGTTATCAAAGGGATGTTCAAACTCATACATGTCATAAGTTGAAAATATACTGAATTGAAAAAAAAGAAACAGACCAAAACACAGTATACAAAAAACACCATTTCAAACTAAAGATTGGCATGATTGAGCAACTCATACCCTACGAAAACAAAATATTTGCAGAATTTGTAGGGATTACACCTTACAATACTAGTAATCTCTTTTTTAATTGAAATTGTTATTTTCATCAGGTAAAAAGTCAGTTAATATCTATATTATAAATATTATCAAAGACAGGCGAAAGTTATCATAGGGACGTTCAAACGATATACGATGATGACTGATGTACCCATATTTTGACTATTTTATGTATTGTGTCTGTTTAGTTAACGCATCAATGTAAATATAACGGAATTTGATGAGACTGTCATCAAAGTGAGAGGGTTAGCGCTATAAAACCAGGTTTAATCCTCCATTTTCTACATTTGAAAATGCCTGTACTAAGTCAGGAATATGACAGTTCTTGTCCATTCGTTTTTGAGGCGTTTTGTTATTTGATTTTGCCATGTGATTATGGACTTTCCGAATTGATTTTCCTCTAAGTTCAGTATTTTTTTTATTTTACTTTTTTCAAACTGATATATGTCTTTAATCGATAATAAACTGACTTCAAAAATCAGTATACAAAACACAACATAAAAAACTAATGAATGGGCAACTTAAACTCTTCGAAAAACAAAATATTTGAATTTGCAGGGTTTAGATCTTACACTTATCTTTTCTTTAATTGAAATTGTAATTTTCAGAATGTAAAAAGACATGCAATATGAATTAGATCAGCATTCTTACCTTTAATAAACAGACATGTTAAATCCTTATTTCTGAATATTGATTGCCAATACTTATTCTATAAATAACTTTTCGTTTAAATACAACAATTAAACATGTATATCTTATGCTGACTGTTGCACATTTAGTTTTGATCTTCCACCGCTTTTTATAAACAAACAATTATATAAGAAAGGCATTACGTGTCACGCTTAATTATTTGTTTTATTTCAGAGTTTTATAACGATATATGAACAAAGCTAATTGCAGAGTGTTGATTGTGCTCAACATATCTTGTTTTGTTACCATTTAAAAACATGTTATAAATACTTTAATTATTAGATATCTGTCATATTGATCAATAAAACATGTAAAGGGTCGTTAAACCTGTAACCAGATCTATTCCCGTTTGAATGGTTTTACACTAGTAATTTGGGGCCCTTTAAAACTTTCGGTGTGAGCCAAGCCAAGGCATCGTGTTGAAGACCTTACGTTGACCTATAATGGGTTACTTTTATAAATTGTAATTTGGATGGAGAGTTGTCTTATTGGTACGCATGCCACATCTTCTTATATCTATTAGTTTTACCATTTGATATTCCGATATTGGGTGGCTTTTTTTCGGATTGACTATTATCAATTTTCATCATATGCTACGCACGGTTTTATTTTGTAGCACCAAAATTTATTCGCATTTCTGTACACGATTGAATCCAGCATTTGTGTTACAAAATATTGATTTTCGTTCTGTCTTGAATAAGTTTTTCTAGTTTTTACCAGGCCAGGATATTCATATAAAATGTCGTTCTTATCACCCTCCAGAATAATAAAATGGTCTAACATGATTTGAAGAATATGAGTTTTGTCAGTGAGATTGCAACCAATCGACAATACTTATTGGAAAGGGAACCAATGCCGTACCATATACTGTTTACAATGTCATTTTTTTATGTATTGAGTTTAAAATAAAGTGCTCTCCAGATAGCAGAAAGGTGTTGGTAAAATTTGTTTCCCATTAATCGTTACAAACTTAATAAATTAAGGCACATTTTGTTCTCCCTTCTTGATTATTTTTTCCTTTAACGTCTGTTCTATGGAACATTTCAGCCTCTTATAAATTAATCAATGGAGAATTTTTCAATATAACGTAAAATAGAGGCGAGAGACACCAGAGGGACAGTCAAAAACTGAAGGTGGTCTCAAGTGTTCCAGAAGGGTAAACAGATCCTGCTCCTCATGTTGCACCCGTAGAGCTGCTCATGATATTACAAACCCGGTAAATTGTCTGATTCGGTAGGTCACATGTGTGAAAAGGGAAGGGGATTGTAGTAACGGTATAGGGAACATATTCGACATCATCTGTGAAACGGTTACTCCAAACATCGGACAGTATCGAAACCTTTTATCACTAAGATGATGAAGCCCTTTGTCTACCAATAGTAGAAAGAAAATTTAAGAAAAATATCGCAAAAATATGAAAACATAAAAATTAAAATCCAAAAAAAACTGAACTCCGAGGAAAATTCAAAACGAAAAGTCTCTAATCAAATGGCAAAATCAAAAGCTCAAACACATCAAACGAATGGATAAGAACTGTCATATTCCTGACTTGGTACATGCATTTTCTTATGTAGAACATGATGTATTGAACCTGGTTTTATATCTAGCTAAACCTCTCACTTGTATGACAGCCGCATCAAATTCCATCGAAACATACATATACAATGTTTCAGGTATTTACAAATGCAGAAATTTAAAAAAAAAAGATTATATCAGCTATTATTTTTTAAATTCAAAACCAATATTTTCTATAATTAAATCAAATCATGTATTGTTTACAATGTATTGCTGTTATGAATGATGAAAATCCGTTACCAATTTTCATTTCAATTGCACAATCTCTTTTACATTTACAGTTACCATTATTTTTTTCACATTTTCTTTCAATGATTAAAATATGTATGTGTAACTTGATTGGTTGATGGTCATACTCGTTGTGTTAGAGTCAAAAGTTTATCAGATGCATATACGCTTGGTGAAATGTTAAATGTTACCATCTTCGCTAGATGACGGTTACGATCCAGTCCCCTCATCTGGATCGTAACCCATGTCTGGCGATGATGAATGTAACACATGTATTAAATAAAATTGATGGAAAAATTGACTATAGAAGAGGAGCGAAAGATACCAGAGGGACAGTCAAAGTCATAGATCGAAAATAAACTGACAACGCCATGGCTTGAGGTGTTGAAAACTTTTTCCAACAAAACTAGGTTTTTTTCGGCATATCAGATATACATTTAATTAAACAAGCATGGAATATCATACTTTAGATATTCAAAGAATAAACTCATCATAGATGCCAGGATAAACTTTTGAATTTACGCCATACGCGCGTTTCGTCTCCAAAGACTCATCAGGACGCTCGAATCCAAAAAGGTTAAAAAGGCCAAATAAAGTACGAAGTTGAAAAGCATTGAGAACCAAAATTCCTAAATGTTTTGCCAAATACAGCTTAGGTTATCTAATTCTGGGGTAAAACATTGACCGTTTGGACAAACCGCGACAGGCCAACTTATCAGAGCTACATAAAAATATGATTTGTTTACAGTTAGAAGTCAAACAACATAGTTTCACCTTACCCTAGATAATTAACATCAGATTGGAGATATAAATTGTTGTATAAATTTACATTTTTAGTTTATCTGTATATTCTATTATCATTATCTTATATTTTCCGTTGCAATAGTTGAATAACATTTGAATTGTGGAAGTAAATAAGACATATTGGCAAGATAAATGTTGATTCAGACGACATTATTCTAAAAAAAATAGACGTAAGGATGACAGGTAAGCGCTAGGTAAAAAAAATATTGTCATGGTTTTCCATCTTTTTATAAAAGTATTTTCAATGGTTAAGATGTCATATTACGACAGCAATTGATGAACCATATTTAACAGAATGATATGGTTTGTAAACCTCACTCCATCTCGGATTTTTTTTTATGGAGTTCTAGTTCTTCGATTATAAGTTTTCTATGCAGGGTTTTTTTTCGGTTGTAAATAGTGCGGGTTTTATTTATTTTTTTCATTCCTGTTAATGGCCGTTTTTATTAGTGTTCCTTTTCTACTGGGTATAAAATTTACATGGCACCCTTAATATCTTCTATTGATTTCATAATAAACGACGATTGATCTTAATGGGTTCTAGATATTTTGTCAAAAGAACAAATACAATATGAATAAAAAAATCCCCCAAAAAATCATTAAATGCAACATTGTTTACATATTTGTATGAAATAAACTTACTTCTTAAAATATAGTCGAATCCGTAACGGTGTGACCCGGATAAACAATATCATGTCTCCTGATATGATTAATGACGTTGTTTTATATTATCTAATATGACTTGCAAACCAAAGTGCATGCTCTTGATAAGATAAACAATACATAGAGGATATAATATTTCATATCACTTTGAAGGATGCATGGAGACAAGAAACTAGGGTGTTCTCTATTAATCAAGAAAGCGTGTGATGTATATTAGATATATGTGTATTAATAAATTTATACAGATAAAAAAAAACACACCCAACCCGGTATCGTTATTATAAGATGAAAATAACCTAACCTCCTCTTTTGAACTGGAAAGAGTGGTAATTTTCACTAAAAAGTAAAATCACAAAAATACTGAACTCAGAGAAAACTCCAATCGGAAAGTCCATAATCACACGGCAAAATCAAATGACAAAACACACCAAAAACAAATGGACAAGAACTGTCGTATTCCTGACTTGGTACAGACATTTTCATATGTAGAAAATGGTGGATTAAACCTGGTTTTATAGCGTTAAACCTCTCACTTTGTACGACAGTCTCATCAAATTCCGTTACATTTACAATGATGCTTGAACTAAACAGACATAATAAATAAAATAGTCAAAATATGGGTACAGCAGTCATCATCATGATCGTGTTACAATTTTAAAAGGAAATACATTGCTTCGCGTGTCTGACGTCAGAAAATTTTATACGTCACATATGTTTGTCGTTCGATCTCTACACCAATGAAACGAACTATAAAGCAAGGGGAATATATAGTCGTGGCAGAAATTGGCAAGAAAACGACGACGACAGGTCAAAAGTGATAACAATAAAATAATGATAAGAACAAAATAACAGCATTGCAGCATTGATAAGGTTGTAAGAAGGTCAAATAAATATAAGCATGAAGATCTACAAATCGTAAAATACGCAATAACAAATTAAATTGCTTAAAGAATTACAAAATTGCATACGAAACTATGAACCTAACTACAGAGGAAATAAAGAACAGACAACTCATGGCGTGGATCGACTAAAGACAAATAACAGCCGACCCACAAAATGCAAAATATGAAAAAAAAACATCTGACAAATAGAAACTACATGTATTTAATTATTTTTTGTTTTGTTCTAAAAACGTTGTTGTTCTGAGGTATTGCGTGTATGCTTGTTTGATCCTACTCCACCAGTTACGAATATTGGTCAGATTCACAGGCTAAATTTTTCTACAGAAAAGGTCCTCAACAAAAGGCTGAATACATTTTCGAGGCAACAGACTTAGCTTGAATATTTTGAAAATGCTCAGAGATAAGCAATTACAGACTAATAGAGTCGACAGAAATAACATTGAAATATTGATTTGATATACTGAAGTACCAGAACATACAACAGGCAGTTGGCGTTTCGTCTTACAAAAAAAACCATTATATATGTAGGACTCGGAAGTGCGATGGGGACGCTGGAGTGCGATGGTTTTGCATGACATTTGGATTTTGTGACGTTTTCATTTACAACGTTACATCAAATAAACCATGAAAGATTAACAGGCAGGAGAATAAGATTTTGTAGATAAAAGTTTCATGCGAACAAAAGAAATGAAAAAAGTAACGAAAGATTCAACAGGTTTGAGCAGTGCTGGCGGATATTACAAATATATGCTATATCAAAGCAGCAAAAAGATGAACCTTGTTTGCAGATGAACTAACCAGTGTTCTGAAGAATGCCGCAAACTTTTTTCGATCTATGCATGATTATAATTGTCCCTCATGTATCTTTCGCTCCTCTTACATAGACATACACGCCGTGAATATCATATTTTGTTTACTCTATACTACTGTATCCTTATCTAAGAATTGGTTAATTCAAAACATACAACAACCAGTTGGCGTCTCGTCTTACAAAGAAAACTCATTATATATATGGGCGTTCTTATCAGAACAGGTTGAAGGCCATATCATTTACGATTGCAGTGCATTCAGAATCTGGCTATTGCACAATGTATATAGGGATTTCGAAGAACTAACGAATGACGAAGAAGGTCTTGCACCTTTTTGAGTTAATATGATTTCCTTAGTTTTGTTGTTGGTGTTTTTGGTTGTTTTGTTTTGGATGTTTTGTTTTGGTTGTTTTTGTCTTCTTTTTTTGTCTTTTTTTTTTGGGGGGGGGAGGGGGGGTACCATGATTTGTGTCTTCTAAATAGATTTTATGTTATTTAACAATCTAAAATCGTAAGTTGCAGAAAAACGGAAATACAATGTAAAATACTTTTTTGCATTGAAGGGTGAGTATTGCTTTTTTTTTTATCAATGGAGAGCAATTGTGCATTGTATAAAGCATTGATTGTGCAACGTGATTAATTGAACTAGAATTGTGGTCAAAGAAAGATAATTATGAAAATTCTTAAATATGATTAACAGACACCTAGCAAAGCTTGTGTAATTTTTTTGACAAGTATAACTTCAGTTTGGGACTGAAATATCTGAGCATATATTTCATTGACATTGATAAATTATCATGGGTAGAATATATAGAATGTTATGATCAATGCACTATATTTTGTGTATATCAAAGGTGGTGATAAACTTTGGAAGATTAAGATATCAAGTCAGTACCATATTGATTGCATTTCAGTCAGCGGCCCCACTCCTCTTTATGAAAAGTTCTGGATCTGCTACTGCTTTGCCTCATATATGAAAAGGGAACGATATGGACATGAAGGGAAAAATGGCTGTTTCCCATAGAAACACCATTTTATAGTTTGTAAATCATCCCTTCCAAACAAGAAAAGAAATGCTGTGAAAGAAAACGTCAAGCAATATATACGCACGTACGGGTTATTATAAAAGTACTATTGATGACATAAAGTGGTTTGTCTATTCCGTGAGACATTTGATTGGATAGATGATCGTTATTTAAATAACGATAGTTATGAAAATGATATATACTAGAATATGATACAGAATGATTTTCAATATCTAAAAGAAATAAAACATATAGTATTCTCGAAATTATTACTTGATTGTTTGTTTGTCGATGCTATTACGAGATGTTGAAAGGGGTTAGGACACTTAGGGGGCAATCAACAACCATGAATCGAAGAAGAAAAATTGTTGAACAGTAGAGGGGTCTACTAAGTGGTATTAATAGCATACGCTGTACAACATTTAAATCACCAAATGCACATTGCCACAATTGATGTCTCTTACGTGTTGCTCGATACCAAATATTGTGATGTTCAATACCTAATACAAACTTTAATCGTTACGGAGCTGACCAATAACCAAAGAAGGAGCTAGTCTGAGATCCACCATTGACAATCGTCGTGTAAATTTTGTTAAAATACGGTGACGATTCATAGCAGTTAGCTATGCAACACATTAGGGGTCTCGTGGGATCACAGAAAAAGAAACTATGGTTAAAACATGCAAAAAACATAAGACATGAAGACATAATCTTTCAATCAGTTTAATTAAGGTCTGGAGCTGGCATGTCAGTTAACTGCTAGTAGTCTGTTGTTATTTATGTATTATTGTCATTTTATTTATTTTCTTTTGTTACATCTTTTGACATCGGACTCGGACTTCTCTTGAACTGAATTTTAATGTGCGTATTGTTATGCGTTTACTTTTCTACATTGGCTAGAGGTATAGGGGAGGGTTGAGATCTCATAAACATGTTTAACCCCGCCGCAATTTTGCGCCTGTCCCAAGTCAGGAGCCTCTGGCCTTTGTTAGTCTTGTATGATTTTTAATTTTAGTTTCTTGTGTATAATTCGGAGTTTAGTATGACGTCCATTATCACTGTACTAGTATACATATTTTTAGGGGCCAGCTGAAGGACACCTACGGGTGCGGGAATTCTCGCTACATTGAAAACCCATTGGTGGCCTTCGGCTGTTGTCTGCTCTATGGTCGGGTTGTTGTCGCTTTGACACATTCCCCATTTCCTTTCTCAATTTTAAAATCATTGGTGATTTAAAATAAAGAATAGATAAAAAAAAATAATAACATAAAATAACGCTAACGGTTTGCTAATTATAAAGAATAGAGTAAAGGTCTTAAAAATTGAATAAAAATAAAAGAATGAAGGACTACCTGCTAATCCATAATCTTATACAATAGTAGTGGGTTTTATTAATGTCTTAAGTCTAACCCACAGATTTCATCAAAAGCCGAAATTGATATTGTGATAAATTCACAGTTTTATAGTACAAAGGTAGTAGACAAAACATATTCATGGAAAAACAAAATAGAAGTACGACATATAACACTTGGGCATGTGTATTGCGTGTTGTATTGCAGCAATGTTGTGCTTTGTCGGTTTAAAGCTCATTGGAGATTCTGTCATGTCCCGTTTGTATACCGTAACCCTGCTGGTTATAAAGCTTATTTATTTATTATAATCTACTTTAGCACTTATTCGTAATAGTTAATAGTATCTTCATTGTTAAACTTATAAAAGAAAATACATGTATACCTACTGATTTGGATAATGATGTATAATATGGACATAATAAAACACGTTAATTTTCACCAAAGAGCATAAATACGGTATTTGAATTATAGAGACCAATTGCTTTCCATAGTGTATAGACATTGTGGCAAATTATATAAACATTCATATTGTAATTGTTTTTGTTGACTGAATGAAATTGTTCAATTTATCCAAAGACATGGATCATACATTTGATTCCTATATTATCCTATTAGTTGACATTAACTAAATAAATGGGTTTAAAAATAAAAACTTACCTTTAGAGTGAAATTAGAACGGCCTACTTGGTCTTTCCTAAATTAATGTACGGTCAACTCGACTTTTACAAATCGATGAATTTTACTGCACATTTGAAAATTTGACATAAAGTGTTTCCCAATGCTAGAAAAAAATAATAAATCGTCAAACATTTTCATCATACATGATGCACAATTTTAACTTCAATATATGTACGTGTAACGGTCCAATCAGTCTGTGACTTTTCTGTTGTCTGTGTTTCAAATAGCATGATTTCAACAGAATTTAACACACAAAAAATGTGTGTCGTTTTTTGTAAATTCTGCTGAAAAATTACTATGTTCCCAAGTTTGGCATAATCGACTGTTTCATTAATGATCCCTCCCTATACAACTAAATGATTTCATAAAAAAAACACCCCAAAAAACAGCTAGCTAACTAGTTACTAGACCTATTTTTCTGTCTCCTGCGTCTATATTTCACCCGGCCTTCCCATATTTTATTTTCCTCATTTTGACCATTGATATTTATAAAAAAAAATGAAAAATCCAAATGATAAATAGGAAATATGAATGTCAAAAATAAACACGAAGAGACAGATTTTTGGTCTAACTAGTTACCTAAAATACACCGTGTATCATCGTACAGCGGATATAGGTACTAACCAAGCGGGCGTGAGCGATTTTGATCTTACACGGTAACAAAAAATCTTAGTTTTTTTCACATAATATCAATGTGGATTTCAATCTTAACATAATTGCTGTTTAAGAAATGATTTAGTCGTAGGTTGATGATTAGAGATGTCTCATTATTTTCCGAAAACAAGAGGGATTACTAAAAGCATGTGCAAATACATGTAAAAGAAGTTGGCCCTCGTCTCATCCGATATAATTCAATATTCATTTCAACTCTTTTTCTGACAGACGGTCAATGTGTGTGTGTAAAAAGTATAGCTGTTTCAATAATTGGCATTGAAATCTTAATTTCATGCATATGTTATTTTTCGATATTTTATCCCCAAAGAAGCGTTGTGTACGGTGTTTAGCTGGCCACATAAATCCTTATGTACGGTGCATAGTTAAGTTGTTGTACACCGTACACAAACACTTTATTTTCATAGTCGTTTATTACCCAAAAAGTTTCAAGGAATGAGTAACTATTACTTTTGCCCTGTATTAGGTTTATTTCAGATAAAACATGTAAAAGAGGGACGAAAGATACCAAAGGGACAGTCAAATTCATAAATCTAAAACAAACTGACAACGCCATGGCTAAAAATGAAAAAGACAAACAAACAACAGCACACACGACACAACATAGAAAACTAAAGAATAAACAACACGAACCCCACCAAAAAACTAGGGGTGATCTCAGGTGCTCCGGAAGGGTAAGCAGATCCTGTTCCACATGCGACACCCGTCGTGTTGCTTATGTGATTACAAATCCGGTAAATAGTCTAATTCGGTAGGTCATTCATGAAAGGGAAGGGGATTGTAGTTACGACGTAAGGAACATATCCGATATCATTTGTGAAACGGTTATTCCATAACGGTCAACCAACTCGTGATGGCGTCCGTAAAATTTACGAAGGGAGGATTTCAACTTCACCATTTGGAACTCTTGGTTTAATAGCTTCCTTGTGAGCAGCACCCTCTATTAAGAAAATCATGATAGGAAATGCAAGCACGGGAATATCGTATCAATTGGGATATATATACCAAGTATGCAGGTGCTGCTGGAATGTTGCTACTTAGAAATGGAAAGTTCACAATTGGAAACCTGAAATCATCTCTTTTGTCGTAAAGTTTTGTTTTCAACCGACCCTCATTGTCAATTTCTAGATGTAAGTCAAGATATGAGGCCGACTTAACTGTATCTGTAGTATCCTTTATCTCTAGCTCGATTGGATAGATGCGTTCCACATAGTCACCAAATTTTGAATTATTTAGTGAAAGAACATCATCTATATAGCGAAAAGTAAAGTTAAAGGATATTGCTAACTTCTTATCTTTCTTCCTAAGAAGTTCCTGCATGCAGTCAGCCTCATAATAATAAAGAAACAAGTCGGCAAGTAGAGGGGCACAGTTTGTTCCCATTGGAATGCCGACAGTCTGTTGAAAAACACGTCCTCCGAACGTAACAAATATGTTGTCAATCAAGAAATCAAGCATCTTGATAATATCAGTTTCAGAGAATTTTTTGTTCGAATCAGAGTGATCCTTTACAAAGTAGGATTTATCCCTCCCCAAGACAAGATACTTGTATCTACGTTTGCCATTCTTTTTTACTAAGCAAAGCAATACCAACTCTTTCAATTTGTCTTTTAGTTTGGAATGTGGAATACTAGTGTACAGAGTAGAAAAGTCAAATGTTTTAATACTGTTACAAGATGAAAGAGAGTTAGATTGTATGTACTCTAAAAGATCTTTGGAATTTTTAAGTATCCACGCCCCCTCTAGAATAGGCAGTTTCACAATAACTTTGAAACCCGTCTTTGATTGCTGATAAAATAGATGTTAATAATTTAGAAAGAGGTTTCGTGGAGCACTTGGAAGACCCAGCAATATACCGTTGTTTGTAAGGACACTTATGTAGTTTAGGTATCCAATACAGTGATGGCAGATCTAGTTCTTCATCTTTGGTTGAAATTCCAAAGGAACACAGAACAGACCTATGATTATCCAGGATTTCCTCTTTGGTAAGTGTCGTGAGGTGTTGAGTTTCCAAGTGAATTGTCAATACCTAATTCGTTTATCAAGCAGTTAATGTAATGAGTTTTACATACAAAAACGATGTTGTTTGGGGCTTTATCTGCGGGGACAACAACATATTTGTCATGGAGGTAGGATTGGTGTTTTGCAACATTTGGGTCTTTAAAGATTGACGTAGCATGGGCATTGATAGATCCATTCAGTTTCTTTATTCTGATTTGTATCAACGACCTCACTGCCTTAATCCATTCGGAAAGAGTGTCTACGTCTTCCTTCTCGCGCTTAGCCCATTGCCTGGCATAGATTTTAAAGTTGTATTTCCAATTGATGGATTTAGGCTCACGATATTTCGGACCTTTCGATAACACATTTCGTAGAGAAGTGTTATTAACAATGTTGAGGTCACCGGTAATAACGTGGCCAGCAGGGTGCAATCAAGAGGTTTAGACTTGAAGTCGTCAATATCGAGATCCTGCAAAACGTGTTTGTAATTGAAAATTTTAGTTGCAATAGGTTTGGTATAGGTATAAGAAATGATTGGTACAGACTGGTCTTTGAAAAAAGGAGGTATTTTCGATTGAACTAATTTATGATGAAGGATATTGCCTAAGTTGACGCCATCGATACCTTTGTTGGCAAAGGAAAGATTAAGGAACGATCTTTTCTCTTTTTCATCTTTGCCAATGCGGACTGGCTTGAAAAGTCTGTGACTTGCAATATCCGAAATTATAGCTGTAATTTTGTATTGGTTTGAATGAGGGTTTGTAACAGTGGATTCCAAACATAAATTGAACAGAGAATGAAGTTTTGAAAGGGGTAATGAATAAAGTTTCGTGCGGATGTGATGAATACCTAACGACTTTTGTATAAATGGCAGCAAGTCATTAATAGATACATCATGCAAAGAAGGTGATGTATAATGACGATGACCATGACTATGTCCCAACAACTGTATCGAAATTGAAAGTTAGTGTTGACATTCACAACTATTTGCGCAAGTACAAGTTAATTGTTCTTATAATATTAGAATATCAAAGTTGTTTTATGAATAGGAAAAAATAGATGCGAAAATTATTTGGGAGCAGGAATTTCAAATGTTGAGAAATGTACATTGAATATTGATAAAGCAAAACAAAGATTTTTGTTACCGTGTAAGGTCAAAATCGATCATACCCGCTTGGTAATAGTCCGGCCGATCGGTGAAAAAATTGCTCAAATAATGAGGAAAGCACCAATTTTTGCATGATGGTACATTTTTGTGTACTGAGCAATATTAGCTATGGACCCACCCTCAAAATTCAATATGGCGGCTTATTTCAAGATGGCTGCCGTACGTTCTAAAATATTTTCGAGAATTGCACAAACCACAGTTGATTTGATGAAGGAAGAACAAAAATCAACATATTTGAATACCTTGGTGTACTTAGCAAGATTTTGTTTTGATCTATCTTTGAAATACAAAATGGCGGCTATTTTCAAAATGGCCGCCTTGAAAAATAAGCAAATATTCTTTATTGAAAATTGACCTGTATATAAGCATTTTATTGATGTATAGTCATTTAGAATCTGTCCCAGTTGTGTTCTTTTTGATTTTGTCCTGCTAAACATTTCATACACAAAGTAGTAGCTTTTATAAAAAGCTGCAGTAGTATCTAATTAAAAGCTGCACTATTTGTTGTCTTGGGTCACACATAAAAGCTGTGATTTGGGATTTATCTGCCTTAAGTTATTATTCAGTGCCTATCTTAATTCTTGGGTCGCAATATTTTGCAATTTGAGATATTAAACTGTGAATTGAGAATCATTTAAATATGTTCCTTACGTCGTAACTACAATCCCCTTCCCTTTCCTGAATGCAACCTACCGAATTAGACTATTTACCGGATTTGTTATCTAATAAGCAACACGACGGGTGCCGCATGTGGAGCAGGATCTGTTTACCCTTCCGAAACACCTGAGATCACCTCTAGTTTTTGGTGGGGTTCGTGTTGTTTATTCTTTAGTTTTCTATGTTGTGTCATGTGTACTATTGTTTTTCTGTTTGTCTTTTTCATTTTTAGCCATGGCGTTGTCAGTTTGTTTTAGATTTATGAGTTTGACTGTCCCTTTGGTATCTTTCGTCCCTCTTTTAAACACATATCAGTGAAATGGCAGGAATTGAGGACATCAAGGACAAGAACATTGAAATGGCAGAAACTGAATCACTTGGGGATATGGAGAAACCCGAAGCTGAAGACGCTTTAACAGAGGACAGCTCAGACATGACTATTAAACAATTGTACCAAGAATTTTTAGCAGATAGAAAATCTAATGCTGAAAGAACAGCTGAGATTAACCGCAATATAAAACATAACTAAGCGCGAATTGATGAAATATTAGTTGGTCTCATTACGTTTCAAGCTGAACAGAAAGAGGCAATGAATATTAATAACGATCAGATGAGAGCAATATCTCAGCAACTTCAGTAGTCTGAAGACAGGATAGACCACAAGGCTAGTATCAATTGCTTGGCGGAATTGGTGATCAGACCAATAAGATATTCAATATTGTGGTGAGACGAATGGACAAGCTAACAACAACTGAGGAAGGAGATACAGTTTAATTTAAAAGTGCATTTGAACAGCAGGGTACCTTCCAACAATTGGCAGCTGTTGTAAATGAATAAGTGGACAATCGAAATAAAGAAGTTAAAATTCCTATAATGGACACATCATCTAAGCCAAAATGTGACCTTAGCCAGTACAACGCAAGTTTACCAAAAGTGCACAACACAATCCATGCCTTGGGTCTTTCTCCAATTGTAGTTTGCATGAACCATCCACCACGCAAACTCTGTTGGAGGTGTCTTCACCTTAGTGAAAAGTCCTATGTCAGTGACCTTGGCCCTGCATGAGACAGTTCAAATTATTCAACAACAATCTCCATTTAAGAACATACTATAAACCTCTAGTACTAATCAAGGATACCAGCAAAATGCTTATGTGTCTTCTTACGCACACTTACCATCTATTATGTGTCAATAATATTTGGTCCAGAGCAGCACCCAATTACAGAAACAATTGCCTGCAAGTGGATTCTATCATTTTTTCCAATGCTGAATGCAGTGCCTACTTACGGTATCACCCCCGTCGAGTCAATGGCAAATCCCACATTTATCACTCCAATTATGACAACCTCATCAGCTCCTGGAGCTCTAACAGGCTTCCCATAACATCAAGCTGACTCCACTGACCGATCCAGGAAAGGGCAGAGGAATCCAAAAGAGTGTGACAACACCTCTTCTTCAGACTCCTCATTGGAGAGAGATATACCCGATGACAAGAAAATTTTGGTGCAAGGGATCGGAGCCGAAGCCCAAAAATGCAAAAACTCAATTGAAGAGGATCCTTGACTTGGGAGGCGTTCGTTTACCAATTTGAATGGGAAAACAGGAAAAATATGTATAAGCCCCAGATTGCCAGGCCGATGTTGGCTTTGAGTACGCTCGTAAGGTAAACACAGATGATGATTCCAAGGCCTTAAAAAAAACATTCGGTTGGAGCTGCGCTTCAGCAAGAAAGACGATCAAACCAGATTGGAACCGATGCATTCCGTCGAGGATGTTAAGACAAAGATTCTTCAAGGTATGTTATAGAGAGGAACCCAGAAACATTCAACAAGGCGTTTAAAAAATTGAAAACCTCTATAGCAAACCAGATCGCGATATATGTATCAAAAAGTGCCAATTATGACCATCGACAAATCTACTTTGCTGATGGCGCAATATCACCAAACATATGCGCAGTCCTTTGGATGATGAGGTGCATAACTTCACACAAATTTTCACACAAATAGCTGATTTTGTACTTTCAACTAATGATCATAACCGTGGATTGGGCGATCGATATAACCTCAGTTCTTCTGATCAAATAACCATGGAAGATCACCAGTTCAATGGAAGATAACCTGTATAATATACATGTTGAAGATCTCCTGAGCAATACAATCGCGGTAGATCGCCAGATAGAAATACATCCAAGGTTAATATCTATCGATCAGCAACACCCCAACTAAGCGAGAGATCATATAGTCCCTAAAGACAACGGTAAGCATCTCCACTGACACACTCTAGAAATTCCGGTTATTTCAGACAACGGTCACCTTTACCAGGATACGGAGCAAATCAAAGTGCAACCCCAACAATGGAGTCTTTAAACAGCAAAGGGTCGGACCAGTAGGCTTACGCACGATTTCAAAGTATATTGGCCATGAAACATCACCTCATCACAAATTCGAACGAACCATCCGAAAGAGCTTAGCAGTACGAGGTACTATGAATGACCAGAGTGTCAGCATGATTGTGGACACTGCTGCAATGATAATAATTATTAGTAAATGAGAAATTAATTCCGGCAGAAAATGGAGATTGGGATAACGTAATGCTACGTGGTTTGGGTTAACAGCTTGTTATTGGGAAGATTATAAAGAACTAATTTCGTCATTAATAGAGTAAACATCGATTATACTTAGGCTATATATTTTGGACCCACTCAGCGCAGTGATAAACCTGAGTACTCCCTAAATTAACATAAACAATATAGTGATAAATGTGGCATTTGTTAACAGTGGAAACGAGATTTCAACTCAGCAAGTTTGCATAAAATGAACCATCACAGTTCCGCCTAACTCAAAAATGACTGTTACCATTAAAACTAATAAAAGTGCTGACCAGGAGTGCATTTTAGGACCATGCTCGCTGAATAGTTGCGAATTGGTTTCGCACGTAGTTGGAAAATGAAATAGTTGCCCCTTAACCATTTAAATGATGGCAATCGTGTAATCCGCCTGAAGAAAGGTACACCTATTGATTACATAGAAAAATTTGACGATGTAACGGGTACGGCAGATGAAAACGTAAGACGTGGCATTGAAGAGACACGAGACAATGTGCCCTCGACACTGCCTCAAAGTTCAGATGAGTTACTTATTATTCCACCACATTTAATCGACCTATATTAACGTTTAATCGACTCGTTTCAACCTATTGCATTCCAACCATTAAAACTAAAGCGTTTAAAGAACAATTCCAAAAACATGTAACATATTGATTAACATTTTTAATTTCACTATTTGTTTTTGTATATACAGCTATATTTGCAAATGTATGTGTTCTAGAAAGAACCAAATTATTTTTTTTATATTTTGAAATTAATTGATAACAAATTCAAGAACATGAAGTCCATTGTTATAGAATCATTTCTTTAATTTCCGAAATTATTTAGAATACTAGTACCTTAAGGACAATCTTGATATTTATACCGTTTTTCCGCCATCTTGAAAATGGCAGCCATATTGGATTTTTCAGAGTGGGTCCATAGCTGAAATCAAAGGGTATATAACCAAGAACTACTATGCAAAGTTTCATGCTTTCCTCATCAAGTGAGCAATTCTGCTCTATATATGCACCAATCGGCCGGACTATAAGTACCTATATCCGGTGTACTGATGATACACGGTGAAATTATCGTATGTAATCCTGGTGTTGTTTTACAGCATGAAAAATGCATCTTTAGTGGCGGATCCAAAAAGTATAGGTGGGGACCCAAGTACTGCCTAAGAGGGGGCCGCTCCCGTCATGCTTTAATGAATCTCTATATAATCAACCAAGTTTTTCCACAAAGGGGAACGGGTCCCCCCTCTTAATCCGCCTCTGATCCTGTACAGAGTAGTCAACTTAGCCATTAATTGGAAAAAAGTATTCAATGATAGGCTGTTGCATAAAATGCCGTTTCTAAAGTAATATGGGAAATGGTCTATGATTAAGTCCTTAAAATTGTCACGATAATGATAATGATTTGTATAAATGTAGTGTTGATTTTATTTTAAAAATGTTCCCCAAATTTTGCTGAAAAATATGAACTCTTACAGTTTCCAACCCGACCGTAAAATATATTGCAGTTATCCGGCTGGTAAGATAAATCTGTTTGAATTGTTTTCTCTTCTTTTTACAATCTTCACTTGGAATCTTTAACAATTAAGATATGTTAAGACAGGGGCGGATCCAGCCATTTTAAAAAGGAGGTTCCCAACCCATGACAAAAGGGGGAGGGGGGTTCCAACTTTGACCCCATTCAAATGCATTGGTCGGCCAAAAAAAGGGGGTTCCAACCCCCGGAACCCCCCCCCCCCCCCCTTTCTGGATCCGCCAATGTAAGAAGATAAACCCCATTCAAATGCATTGGTCGGTCAAAATAAAGGGGGTCCCAACCCCCGGAACACACCCACCCCCCATCCCCCCTTCTGGATCTGCCAATGTAAGAAGATAAATTCTGGTCATTAAGACTAGTTCATTAAGGTAGATTCATGGTATACCGCCATCTTGGATTGTACAATCACAGTACAAAATCGGTCTAGTTATCTGCCCAAATCAGCAAACTTAGAAACAGATTTTCAATTTAATGATTAGACTGTTTATTTATATAAAGAAAACTTGTTAATTTATTGTATTATTCTAAATATTTTAACAAATATCAGACTTTTTGATTTTTTAAATCATTTTTTTCAAATAAGCCATTTAAGGGGAGATAACTCTTTTAGCACAAAATTTATACTGGGCTAATAGGGAATTTTTATATTTTTACTTGTGGCAAGAAAACAAGTTCGGTGATACCATGTTTTCTTTTTATTTTCTTAAAACATATTATGAAACCTATCTTCTCACAATTTATTTCAAAATTCTATCTCGTAGAATTTTTTTATGCACTCTTGTGTTTTTTTCATGAACAAACTAACCAAATTTAGGCAATTTTCAACAACTTGAAAAATAGCACGGTGACCAATACTTTTTATTATATTTTTGAAAAAGCATAGTAAAATCTTCATTTTGGCAAATTATAAGAAAATTCTGTCTCAAAAAACATTTACTTATGATCTACCTTAAATGATTGATTCGCAATCTTTGAATTTTTTTTTAAAGCGTTTAGGTGATCCAGATTATATTGATAGGGGATTCCCCAATGTTGACAGGAAGCCATTTTGAGCTCAGGTTTAGATTGTTTTCGTTGATAAAATGTAATAAATTCTGTCTTCTGACGAACCTAAGGAAACAAGGTAAAGCGTTTCCGCAACAATATGCATCTATTTATTAAATAAATATTATAATCAATGTGACAACCTGAAAATAGTGCATTATGGTCCAAGGTAAACCTGACACCTTATCAATAAATAAACAAATCTCCTTTATTTACAAATAATGTCAGGTGTAATAGCACATAATAGACAATTAAAGCAATAATACCATCCCTCTTAAAGATAATTCACAAGATTGATGACCTAAACTGAGGCTACTGCAAATTACTTGAATGAAATTATGTATAAGTATTTTCTATTGTCGTATTGACTTGTTTTTGAAAAATGATAATAATAAATAATTACTAAATCAGCATTAATATGAAACAGGTGTTACATACTTATTGATTGCATGTAATATGAGGCAGGAGTTGCCTGCCAAAAGGGACGAAGTCTGTATCAATTTATTTTTTTTCAAACATATTTTAATGTTAAAATAAAAAGGAAACTAATACACTACAGTAATGTTTGCAATGTTGGTCCTGATGTTAGGGATTTTAGGTCAAAACATGTGACGTTATTGAGTAAGTTGGTTCTCGACTTACTCTTGCACTTTGTTAAGTGTTAAATACTAGAGGATTCCTGTTTAGTCATTGAGTTCCTTCATTTTCAATGTAAACAAAGAAACGTTACCATCAGGTAACTTTTCATATTAGAAGAATGATTAAAATGAAATTGTATTGCTGATCCTTCCTTGACTGATAGATACATACTGTATCCTCAGTCTCATGGCAAACAAGACCATGAAGACCATGAGAAACAAAGATTTCTGCACAAATGCGGAGAAATACATAAGTCTGAAATATAAAGTAAAGGATTTTGAGTTCATTTATAAATACATTGTACAATGTTGTATTAGACTGATTTTCTACTGTAATTGGAGACTTAGTCCCAATATAATATACTTTTCCCCAGTCATGCCTTAGTGATTCCCTATACAATCAACCATATTGTTCCCACAACAGTGGTGCCTAGGCACCCTCCCCTCTAAATCCGTCTGCCTCTAACATGTACATTGATGATTGAATTGCCATAATTTTTTTCTTTTCTAGTTTAAGATGCCTGTCAATCCAGTACAACACAGAATGAAAAGAATTTTTCGGAAGATCAGTATTTGTTTTGTTTTCCTGTCAAGAATCAACAACGTGAGTTATTTCCCTGTAACAGATCAATAAAAAAGATTATTCTTACATCAAATGATGTTTATTCCACTGACTCTAGATCTTACAGTCAGATTTTATTATTTTGGAATGCTGAATGTTGAATCCGGTTTTCATAACACAGTAAAATTTAAAAAGATAACAGAAGATGCCTAAGATATTTGATACAAATTAAAGTATTACAGGAATACTATCTGTCTGTGAAGGAAATGATACTTGTGACGTTATGAGTTTAATATAAACAAGAAGATGTGGTATGATAATGAGACACCTCTCCACCTAAAACAAAATGATAATGAGAAACCTCTCCACCGAAAACAAAATGAAATTAGTGGAGGTTATTAAAATAATGATACTGAAAGAATGTTTATTCCACCTACTCTAGATCTTACAGTCAGATTTTATTATTTTGGAATGCTGAATGTTGAATCCGGTTTTCATAACACAGTAAAATTTAAAAAGATAACAGAAGATGCCCAAGATATTTGATACAAATTAAAGTATTACAGGAATACTATTTGTCTGTGAAGGAATTGATACTTGTGACATTATGAGTTTAATATAAACAAGAAGATGTGGTATGATAATGAGACACCTCTCCCAAAGTTGGCAAAAAAGCAGACAATACTAGTATTGACCATGCCAGTGGTAAATACCGGTAATTACTGGGAAATACCGGCAAATACATGTACTGGTCGATTGAAATTTTGAGGGGTCATTACTATAAAAACCACTCTTTACCTGGTCAATTATAATTACTTTTAAATAATTAAATATAGAAAGTGTTCAAATCATTTTTTAACGCTTTCAATTCTATTTCTTTTGTAAATTCTAACAGGGAATCTATATTGATTAATAAATGTGTACATAATATTATAGTAAAAGATAAAAACTTTTTGTCCCTGCTTCAAAATTTCTATTTCCAGCATGAAGAAGGTTTTGTCACACAGTTAAATAGACAGGAAATAATTTATTGTTTAAGGGAGTCTTCATATATATCCCTTTTATTACTTTCAACCCATGTACTGTCAACTTTTATTGGGGGCTGAACATTGTTTTAGTGATTAAATTTCACACCTACCAATGCCAGGTGATAGGTAGAAATACACATGTAACTTCATTTACCTGTATTTTTTTTTACCTTAAATTTTAATTACCTGTTAAACCCTACATTTTGAATTAAAAATATATTGATTTATAAATGTTGAAATAATATATGTAAATTTTTATATATATTTTAAGCATATAATATCATAATTCATAATAACTAAATTTTAAATCAGTAGGAATAAATGTTATAAATGAATAAAACATCAAATTCATTAATTTTATAAGCTGACACATGCATAAAGATTAAAGTTTAAGTATATTTGACTTTTTATCAAGTTTTTACTTCAATTAATAGTAAAAACAACCATGAAAATTTCAATTGACCAGTATTTGCCAGTATTGACCACTTGGGGAGTATTGTCCAGGGCGGTAAATACCGGTAAATACCACTGGTATATACCGGGGGTGGTATTTACCGCCCAACCTTGACCTCTCCACCGAAAACAAAATGATCTAAAAGTTAACAGCTATATACAATAAACATAATATTGAGAATGGAAACGGGGAATGTGTCAAAGAGACAACAATCCGACCGACCATAGAACAGACAACAGAAGAAGGTCACCAATAGGTCTTCAATGTAGTGAGAAACTCCGGCACCCGGAGGCGTCCTTCAACTGGCCCCTAAACAGTCAGGGGACTTATTGAAATAAGAGATTTTTAAATCACTCATTTGAGTAGCAAATTCAAAGTTTTGTCACAAATTGTGATTTTGTAGTTTTAAAACACATAGGTTTAAAAAAATATCTGTTCATTAGTAAAATTGAAAAAAAAATGATTTTTTTGCTTCTTTTAAGTAGCAAGGTTTATGCCTTTGATGCTATCATTTAGCTGCAAATTCTATTTTAGTAGAAAAAATGCTATAATAATGGCTTTACATAATGAACAGATACTTTCTTAACAGATTTATCCCAGCAGTGGGAGTATTTTTCCTGTAAAGTTCAAGGTTTCATCTTTCAGATTATGTAATAAAATTCTACTGTTCCCGATAAAAATTTCACTGTTCAGGGGTGTTGAAATTAGTGGAGGTTATTAAAATAATGATACTGAAAGAAGTGATTTTTGGGACAAAATTGAGGTATGATACTTAAACAAGTGATTGTTATGTCATTATCCTAGATTCAGTACAGGATCATCACCTGACATGACCTGGTCATCCTAGACAACACAGATGTTGGTTCTGATAAGTTTAGAAACATAATTAGTCCCTGGATCATTAGTATTCTATATTTAAAGCTACAGTAAAATTAAATCACTTCTTCTAGTGATTATATTGTACTACTTAAATCTATAGGTGATTATTAAAGAAAGACAACTCTTACTTCCAACCTTTATGGAAATAATGTTACTTGAATCAGTGATTTAAAAATTCACTCATTTAAGTAAGTCCCCTGACTGCTAAACAAATATCTATACTAGTTCAATGATAATGGACATCATACTAAACACTCAATTATAAACTGTTATACACAAGAAACTAAAATTAAAAATCATACAAGACTAAGTCTAACACAGGCCAGAGGGTCCTGACTTGGGACAGGCGTAAAAATGCGGCTGGGTTAAACATGTTTTTTGACATCTCAACCCTCCCCTACATGTATACCTCTAGCCAATGTAGAAAAATAAAAGCATTACAAAACGCACAGTAAAATTCAGTTCAAAAGAAGTCAGAGTCCGATGTCAGAAGAGGTAACAAGAGAAAATAAACAAAATGACAATAATACATAAATAACAACAGACTAGTAGCAGTAACTGACATGCAAGCTCCAGACCTCAATTAAACTGATTGAAAGAATATGTCTTCATCATATGAATATAAGGCACAATCCCTCCCGTTAGGGGTTTACATGTAGTATTATACTATCAAAAAAATATATGAGAAGAACATGACCTGTGTCATGCCAACAACTGGTTTTAATATAAATGTGTTTGATTCCTATGCAAAGACCCTATAAGTGAATACATAGATATAGGAAGATGTGGGATAAGTGCCAATGAGACAACTCTCCATCCAAATAACAAATAATAAAAGTAAACCATTATAGGTCAATGTACGGCCTTCAACACGGAGCCTCACACCAAACAAAAAGCTATAAAGGGCCCCAAAATTACAAGTGTAAAACCATTCAAACGGGAAAATCAATGGTCTTATATATATATGTATGTTGCCGAATGTGTAACATTTTTGTGTGCTATGAATTTCTTTTACAATATTTACTAAACATGCTGAATTAATATGAAACAACACTATATATGGGGTCACAACCTACAGACATGATAAAACCAAATTAAAAATTCCCTTACATTTTCACTGCAAAAACATAGATGATATGTATACCCACCCTTGGTTGAGATTTAGAAGTGAACTCCCATGTATGTTTTTTATGGAGCAGCCCTTTAAATGCATGTTCATCAGAATGATATTGTTTTGATACTATTTTTACATACCATGTACATGTACATTTGTATATGTATGCAAGATACATATAGTTGTATTAACTTCACAAAGCTTGTGTGTTCAATTCTAGGGACCAATCAGACCACACCAAACACGTCATGGGAATAATCATCATGGCAACAATGAACACGATGAACACAACAAGCATGAGAAGCCTACAAGTAATTTTAGAGTGGCCAGTCTCTGCTTCATGTTTCTCAGACGTTTACATGTAAGTACATGTATATAAAATTTTGTATTTATGTAATAAGCATGATAAGATAACGTACATATTCAGGGATCTCCATGGCCTGTTTAATGATGGCGCCCCGCCATCGTTCAAATTTCTTGCGCCATCGTCAAGTCACTTGCGCAATCGTTCAAAACTGTGATCCTTTTTATAGTCTGACACCATTTTTTTAGCAATTATAATCAAATGCATGTATTTGCATAACCCTCAGGCTTTTTTTATATAGTATAATCCAATACAGTTCTAATGCCTGAGGGATATCCGGATTTTTCTGGATAATCACTTGTTTAATATTCACATAGACCAAGGTGAGCGACACAGGCTCTTTAGAGCCTCTAGTTTTAATTCACACATTTTATCTATAAAAAAACTAATCAGAGATCGATGCTGGAAACAAGAAAGTTATAAAAACCAAATGGAAAGTAAGCATGAAGAGCGGGAGGACTAAAAAATTATGAAAGATTTTGCCAAATACAGTTACATGTAAAGTATTTTATTCCTCGGATAAAAAATACTTAGTATTTGGAAAAAAATTCAAACTTTTCTAAGCTGTTAATTTATGATTATTTACCATGTAAATGATAATACATATCAACACAGAAGTGCTGACTACTGACCTGATGATACCCTTTGGTGGAAGTTTTAATGTTACGTTTCTGTTAATAGTTTTTAACCTTGGTGATAGTTTAAGCAGTATTTACATAACCCATAATCATTTAGTAAAAAGTAGACATACTACTCATCTCTTTGACATACATTCTCAATTTTAATTTTATACATGCACAAATGTATAGAGATAATTTTCTGTTTTACAGGCATTTGAAGACCATTTTCATGCTTGTAACACACAAAACCACAGACCTCTGATGAAAAAGCCAAAACGAAACTTAAGTGCCAGTGGAAAATGCCCATGTTGTAATTTGAAGACAGATTCTGAGAATGGAGAAGAGCAGACTAAAACCATACTTACCCATTTCTTGAGGGATATCGTTCCAAAATTTTCACGAATTTGTATTGGCCAGAATCCACAAAGCTCATCACAGATTTGGACACCAGACAAAAAACCACAAAAATGGCCGACAAGTCTTGTCTGGAAAGATCCTAACAACACTCCAAAAGACACTTTAGAAGTCTTACAGAAAAAGATGGACATTTTAATGCAGTTATGTGATATTAAAAAAATTCCACCGGAATATTACCCTGAACTTCAAGCATACCAGGAATACTGTCATGAACTATCAAACAAGAAAGATTCGGCAGACATTTCCAAACTACAAATCTTACGACAGCAGCGTAAGAAGTCACATGACCTCGCCCAAGCTTGTCGGAAATTTTCAGAATTTGTTCAGCATCATGGTTTACCTGATAAGTCCCCTTTATTACAGAAAGAAATACAACGCCTGAGTCAAGTTTTACACGAGGCTAACTCTAACAACAAGTTAGCATCACAGTTTGATGAGGTGTATTGTGCTATTGCTAATGCAGAGGTAACTTTCAATCAAATAAAGTGAACCCTGTTTTAAGAGACCACTAAAAATAATTATGGGGGAGGTAAAAATTGGTCTCAATAGACAGGTGGTCTCTAAATAAGGTTAAATCTATTTGGAATAAACAACAAAGGGATAACAAATTATAGGTTTTTGCTTACTACTGATGCACTCTAAATCAGGTTTTACTGTATTCAGTGTTTTTTCAATTGTATGGGTAAACAAAATATAGAGAGGGAATGACTTGTCTGTATGTCACAAACATGACAAAAAAATCAGGGAATTCAATTCTTAATTTTATGAGGAATAAAATTACAATTAGTGTCAGTGTATAGATTAAATTCAGTCAATTGCAAATGATTCACATTGACAGGGTTTATGTTAATATAGGGGTAGCAGCTATTGTATACAATTTTATTTTTAAAGGTTTAAGAATGAAATAAGACTTTCAAGAGAGTTACAGAATGTTTTGTCTTTTTCAGGGAACAGAGAAGCCTCCTGAAGAGTTTATGGCACAATTTGCCTCATCCTCGCAGACGTACACAGCAGGCGATATCTTTATGGCAACTTCAGCAGGAAGTTTCCGTCGTGACAATGCGGCCGCCTACAGTTACTTAACCAATAGTCAGGGATCAGAATTCCAGGATATCTTTTATGCCCGGCGGCCTTGTGAGAAGAGAGTGTTTGCAGACACAATCCAGAATTCCAATTTCGTGTACAACCCCTTAGGAGGAAAGAGACTTAAAGCTTGCTCTCAGAGTATTTTAGAAAATGGTTTCGCTGGAAGTGGATTTTTTTGACAAAGGGATTTTATGCTTGTGTTTTTTTGAGACAAAATTCCATCTGCAAATTTATTGTACGATTTTTTTATATGTAATGTATTTATAGATTATATTTATTGTTCAAAAACATGTTTTTGAACCAGGGTAAGTTTGATGTCCTGATGATTGGATGAAGTCACATTTATATTTATATATATTATAAATTATATGTATGAAATAAGGACTTAAAAGAACAAGTTTCACATTTCTTAAAATGTCTTAAGGAGTTATCAAAAAAATATAGATTGATAAATTTTGAAACTTTCACATTAACCCATAGTGATAACAGACCAGGCATTTCAAAATTTGTATTTTCTGATGAAAAAATTTTAAGCATTTTGACAAAAAATTTTAATTGTTAAAGAATATTTGTATTAAGTTTTTTTTATAAAGTTTATACAGTTTTTGATAGAAACAATAGTATATGATACTTGAAGAAATAAGCATTTGGCTTTTGTATAAGCTTTCCAAAGTATTGTCAACTAAGCATTAATCGGCTTTTGTATAAAAGCGTACGTATTTTACACTAAATATAGTTTTCAATTAGAGAAAATTTAGTTTAGAAATGTTCTTTGCTAAAAGTTAGTTTGTCAACATTTTCATATATTATGTGATAATGACTGGTTCACAGCAGTTATGGAAGAAAATATAGGTACTAATCTGTGCTTAATCTTGTTAATATTTTTCTTTTTAAGACATAATTTTACCAAGGAATTGTATAGTAAGTCTTACTATACAAATCCTTGATTTTACAGAAAAAGTAGTTTTCTGACATTTTTGTGTGAAATTAAAAAAAGAAGAAGATTAAACTGTATAAAAATAGATCACGGGTAACAAAATAAAGAAAAATCGTTAATGTGAAATGTTCAATACTGGGTAATTTGATTACTAAATTATAAGTTTGATAATTTCTGAAATAGGTTGACAGGTATTACAATGTATAACAGTTTTAGGTTGTATTGCATTAAGAGAGGTCTTATTAAAAGCATATATTTTAGATAATACAGATGTGTAAATGACACATAATATATTTTATAGTTTATCAAAAGTACTTAAAATAGTATTTTTAACATATCAGTGTTAATTGTTAAACATGATAACTTATTACGTTTTCTAAAAGATAATAAACAAATTTAGAAAAAATAACTTTTTTGAAAAAACGATATATCATTCTTTATTCATACTACTATAAGAATTTGTATTTCAATTTTTTAAATATTTGGGAAAAACACAAATTCATGCCCTATAATGGCCTATTGATGAAGGAAGGTATATTTATCATTCTTGGTGTTAGATTTACACTATAAGAAACTTCCCTAATTCTTAGTTATTTCAATACAAAGAAAAACACTATTGTTTAAGCAAAATGGTTGTTCTTGTTTGTTGTGTTGTTGGATTGCTGTCTCATTGATGTATGTTCCTGATCTCTTTTTTTCATAGCAAAACAAAAGAATGTTGAAATTCTCTAATAGAACATTTTAACACAATTTTCTGGACATCTTAATTGTATGCATGTACCCCGGTATACAAATAAACTGTTATCTTCAAATTTTTCATTATGAAACTAAAAATATGGCATGTTCAGTGTATATTTTTTAATACTTCGATCCCAAGTTTGGATCAAAGAATTTGTATTAGAAGAACCTAACAAAGTAAATGTAACATTGAAATAAGTTTTCACAAGAAAAAGTTTTGTTGGTGTGACACTTATCAGTTGAAATAGTAGTAATTTATTATATGTATGTAAAAAAAAACATTTGTGATTTGTATTTGTGTATGCTTATTGGGACATAATTATTATAACTATAAAATATATCATTATAATTATTCCAATGAGGTCAAGGCTAGTGGACTGTACAGTGAAACAATTCTAATCTGAACCTTGAAAAAACGAAATATCTGTCTAAATTGATCTCTAACTTGTATTACAACATGCAGTGAAAATTTTCATACCTCTTTGGGCTGTTTGGAAGGGTAAAACTTTCTCTAAAATGATGTTTTTACCCAAAAGGGTTTGGTGAAGACAATTTTCACTGTACTGAATATTTTCCTCTACTTTGTAGATATATTGCTTAACTAATGGACAATTATAACCCTTAATACATAACAATATTAGATAGGAAAAGACTGTTCTATTTTATCCTGATATAAACTGTTTGACTTGAAGCCTGAGATTGTTTGTTTTGTTAATATATATTGTACTCAAATTTACCAAGGCATTATTTCAATGTGTTTACAATTATCAAATTTTATTTTCAATTTTGTCTCATTTGAGAAATATAAATTTAGACACAACCTTTTCTTAAGAGTATTGTCATTATGTGTCCTCTTTGTTACTCTAGTTTAATTTTCTTAAATAGTAGGTTAAAATTGAACAGTCTGATAATTTTTCTCTACTTTGTACATAAAATACACAGATAGTACATATACAAACACACACATTTTTACACTTTTTTACATTTGCTGTATATAATGAATCATGTATTGTGTGACCTACCACAATATTGATGTTGTTGATAATCCCTAAGGATGGATAGAGTATAGGGTGATAAGACAATGCTGGTTGATGTTAAAATCATTTGACTTACTTCCCCTTGTATAGTGCATTATCTCCCTTGAGTATCCTGATTGCATTTTTCCAAAACTTGTAGTCCTTATTCTTATACAAGAAAATAAAAACATACAATTTATTTATGTTAATTAAAAGGGTTTTCTTTGTAACATTGTTCCTATTGAAATTTGTCTATTTGTATGTTTGTCATATAAAAACTGGAAAAGAATGATGATTAAATTAAGGCCTCCTTCAAAGTATTTTTTGAGTAAAGAATCAAACAAACATTGGAAATTTTGATAGAAACAATCATATTTTTTTTTTAATTCAAATTTTAATGATTGAATCAGTGCTATATAGAACAGATTGGAAATAAATTATTTATATAGTATACTGATACCACATCACATGCAGTTCTGTGAGAGATAATACATGTATTTTTATCAACTTAGAGGATTATTTTTTTACTCAGATAAATTAATCAATGAGTGATAGATTTCTCCTAAAAGAATTTGTAATGTCCCAGTGAATAAACTACACAGAGAACAATAGGTATTGTATGTTTTCAATGAGACAATAAAGCAGGTAAATATTTAAATTCCTTGAGCAAGAGGAGATAACTCTGAGGAAAATTTTCATTTGGATCACAATGAATAGATCTTATAATTGATAATAAATAAATACATTTAGTATTAAGAATATTTGTGAACTCCGTCTTACCATTTTAATTTATTGCTCAAATTCCTTAAAAATTCTACAAAACATGACAGTGCTACAAAAAAGTTATGCATAATAATCTGGTGCAATTTAGATAAAGAAATCTTTTAGTAAAATATACATGGGCTTTGCTCATTGTTGAAGGCCGTACAGTGACCTATAGTTGTTAATTTCTGTGTCATTTTGGTCTCTTGTAGAGAGTTGTCTCATTGGCAATCATACCACATCTTCTTTTTTTATATGTTTATTTTATTGAAACAGATTTTGAAAGTGTAGAGGACATGAAATGAATCAAAATATAAAATTGGAAGACAAAACAAAACAACATGAATAAAATCCAAATCAATTTATATAAAGTAAACTTAACAAATCGTGCTTGATGTAAATTTTATCATAGTACTTTAATCCTGAGAATTTTTAGTCCTTAGATAAGGTTGCACTGCTAAAAGAATTTTTGGTCCTAAGATAAACTGGCACTGCTAAAGTGTGTAAAATGTGAGTTTCAAAACACAGTGCAGGCTTAATGCACAATTATCATGCAAAGAATTTAGAAAGCCAGAACCAATTCTACTGCATTCCATTTGTGATGACTTTTGAGTAAATGGAACAAATTCCTACCATTGGAGTAGGTTATCAAGAAATTTGATTGGGTGATTCACATGTGTCAAATGCTTACTGAAAAATAAGTTTTGAGTTTTGGAAAATTATAATTCATTGTTGATATTATGATCAAAACATACATGTACATTATTGTTTACAATTGCTTGACAATTATTGAGTTAAACCACAAATAAAGTTCATGTACGATTCTAATAGTGTTTATAATGTGATAATTCTCAGAAAAAAATTATACAGTCCAGTGGAAATAATTTTTTTATGATATGTAAATGGTAAAGTCAGTTGAAATAATTAATTTACAGTATACAGAAAAAATCTTGTTTTGTCTGTGTTTTTCATTGATTTGGTTGTACTATGTATTACCTTTTTTTTTTAATTTATTTAATGTTATTTTTTTTGTCAAGAATGAAATAATTGTATTAATGAATCATTGCTATTAAAATAATGAAAATTCAGAGATTTCAAACTCATTTAAGCCAATCTTCTCAGACTGATGTCATGTTTGTGTTCGTTAAACACATGGTAAAAACTATTTGTTAAAGTCTGTGGTGTTGTATGCTTTCTGGTTTTACGTTGAAAAATTAAGTGAAACAGTGTTTTTCCTTCCAATACCTTGGTGGCCGACTGGTCTAAATAGTTACTACTGTAATCACTAGCCAGTCAACACTGAGGCTGTGAGTTAGAACCCCGCTCGTGCAGGTGCACTGAATTCAATCATAATTGACTAGGATTGTCAGATTTCCTATCAAAGGTCAGGGTTTTCTCCAAGCACTCTGACTTCCTCCAACAAATAACCCAAAAGCGGAGCTTAAAAGCGGTGTTACAACACCAAAAATTAAAAATTAAATCCAACGCCATAAGCCATTATAGAATACTGGTTGATATTTTAGAAAAGAAAACACCAAGACTTTGTGATCTGCTTCTTATAACATCATAAACAATGAAATATTAGCCAATCATAATGATGTTACTTCATTATACGACCGCAGAAAATGTTTTGGAATCATATAATGGTACGATGTCATTGTCGTCCGAAGACGCATTGGTTTTCGGACAATAACTTTAGTTTAGGCGAATGGATCTCTTTGAAATTTTTAAGAAGGGTTCGATACCACAAAAGGAAAGGTGGGATTGATTTTGGGAATGATGGTACGAACCATTTTAGGAATTAAGGGCCCAAAACAAGAATTTTTCTAGTATCAGGATAATAACTTGTGTATTTCGATTGCTCTGAAATTGTACCACAATGTTTAATACCTCAAGTAGAAGGTTGGAATTTATTTTAGGTGTTATTGGGCCAACAGTTTAGGAATTAAGGGCCAAAAAGGGGCCAAAAACAAGCATTTTTCTAGTTTCAGTATAATAACATGAGTATAAGTCTTACGATTGCTCTGAAATTGTATCACAATGTTTAATACCACAAGTAGAAGGTTGGGATTAGGGACCAAAAACAAGCATTTTTCTAGTTTCCAGACAATAACTTGTGTGTAAGTGTAATGATCTCTCTGAAATTGTACTCATGGTCAACTGAACATAGAAAATGAAAGTGCGAAGTCCAGGTTAAAGTTTTGGTCAAGGTAGTTTTTGATGAAGTTAAAGTCACAACTACTTGAAACTTAGTACACATGTTCCCTATGATATGATCTTTCTAATTTTAATTCCAAATTAAAGTTTTGACCCCAATTTCACGGTCCACTGAACATGGAAAATTATAGTGAGAGTGGGGCATCCGTGTACTATGGACACATTCTTGTTTCTTATACTTTATGCGAATAGATCTACTATATTGGGTGTATGGGATGATTGTAAGGTGTACATGTCTAGCTGGCGGGTGTCATCTAGCCTTGACCTCATTTTTTCTACAAAGGACAATATGATTGCTTACTTAATCTGCTTTCATTTATTTACATGAGTACCCATTTTCTTAGATTGAGGATAAATTGTATTTTCACGGATATTTGGTTTGTGGTTTTGTTAAAGTCTAAAGTCAAACCTATGAACATAGGTGTCGTTGATTCTAATAAATTCACATTGTTTGCCAAACACAACAATTATATATAGTTAGAATAATGTTACACAATAACTCAATTACACAATGTTGTATAATTACAAATTTTTTGATATTTACGGAAAAGTAGTTGGATAAACATCAAAAAGACAGCTACCCAACCATACAACAACAGTCTGTGTCAACCTGTTATAGGGTTTTCTGACCGAAAAAGAAATAAAATGTTTTTATGCCCCATTATGTTTTCATCAGATTCTTAGATGGTGTATTCTCCTGGTTCTGTTGTAAGGTATGTACATCTTAAACAAATCGTTTTTGTCATTGACACATATATCAACATACCCGACGTTTGGTTGATGTTCTTTGAACCTGTTTATAATCAAAATCTTGAAAGATATAACAAAATGACATGAGGTTAATTGATTGCTGTTTGCTTTACATCCAGTGGCAAATATTTCAAACATGCATGTTCAGAACGAGTAGTTACGATTTTAGTCTTCCTGAACATAATCAGTATTTCTTTCTCAGCAATCTTAATCAAAATTAGAAACTTTAAATACTTTTTATCCATGGGAAGGTCGACTATCCATATAAATAGATGGATAGTCGACCTTCTCATGGATAGAAACAAGTGCCTGTCCCCTATAACCGAGTTCTTCAGTAAATTGACTAAAGAGTTCAAATCGCCGTGTTACCTTGATTTTTTCTTAAACGTGTGAAATTCAAGAAATTGGAAGGAGGCTCTGTAAACAACCCTAGAATCCTTAATAGGCCGCGTACAAACAGCTGTCTGTGAATTTCCGACAATCTCGGTTGAAAACTAAGGTATAAAGGCTGATAACACGAAATTGGCATATGCAGTCTTTTTTTCTAAATTTGCAGTAATCTTTTTGTGTAGTTTCAATGATCTATGTTGAAAAAGTAGAATTTATCAAATTACTCAAAACGGGAACGATCATTTCTAAATTTTGTTAAAAAAAAATCAAAGTTCCCATGTATGGGGAAACATCTTCTAAAAACAATTCCATAGTTGCATGCAGATCTACAATTCCAGTATGCGTAAAGCGGTAATGCTCCGTGTTGAAGACTATACTTTGACCTATATTAAATGGGTTTTTTTTTACAAATTAAGACTTGGATAGAGAGTTGTCTTATTGGCACTCATACCACATCTTCCTATATCTATCAGGGTTTGAAACTGTTGGGTTTTAGTTTAAACAGTATTTATATAAACGTAAAAATATTACGATGTTACTTAAAATTCATATATGGGATTCGGAAGCAAGTTTGAAAAGACTTGTATAAATCCGTCGCCGCTAAAAAAAAAAAACGACAAAAAATAGCATCTATTTAACAAACAATATTACGTAGTTGGTGTTTATTATACTGGCTGTATGCCCGCCATCACTATTCCATCAACCGGTTTTGTATTTCCATCAACCGGTTTTTGTACTTCCAGTAACCGGTTTTGCACTTCCAGCTACCTGACCGAAGGGAGATAATTAGGAGTTTTTTTTCGATGATATGAACATCCTAAAAGTGATCTGGGGCCAAATCAAATCGATTTTGTTGGTTGATTTTTGTACCATATCATAAAGTAATAACTAATAGTGTTATATAAATATAATTTGTAATGAAAAGACAAATGTTAAATATTTTGCTGAAATTTTTGTACCCGTGAGCATCCTTAAAGAGATCTATATTGTCAATATTTGACAAAAAAATTAGCAATAGATGGATGTCTATACATTTTACCAAATCCTTTATCGCCCATTATCTAGAAAATTATTGAATGAAATACAGAAATTAACAGATTATCAATGATCTGCCATCAACAACAAATTATTCAAAATGACAAAAAAATACATTCACTTCTTTCTAGATTCGAAGTCGTTATGATCGAGTCTTCATAAAACACATTGAGTTGAATGATTCGACATATGACATTCAATCGTTATCGATCGTATCGATCCTTACGGTCGACTCTTCATCATAACACATATGCATTGAGTTGATTGAATCGACAAACAATATTCAATCGTTATCGATCGTATCAATCATTACGATCGAGTCTCTATCGTAAATAAATTGAGTTGTTTGAATCGACAAACAATGTTCAATCGTTATCTATCGTATCTATCGTTAAAGATTTGTTGAATACATCGATCGTTAATGTGTCTATTCAATTTATAAATTCTTTTAAATTAAATCGAATTAAAACCTGAAGGAAAAATCAACTCTTGTCGAATCAGTCGATTGTCGAATACTGTACCTTAATGGTCATGATGGTATTTTACCTTTTTTTTCAGCCATGTTTTTTTTTTTTTTTTATGTTTCTTGTCGCTTCTTATGACTGTATCCCCCCTTCTAATCTTTATTACAAACAAGTATACATAGATCATGTAGATTGAGAAAAGAAAACATAGGGATGGATATATACCTTATCACATTCTGTCTGTGTTCTTGTTATATATTTTTCTTTGTATTGATCTGATTTGTTATTAGCTTTTTTCAACTGATTTTTATAGTTTTTTCTTATGTTGTGCTGTTTCAACACGGTTTCTTGTAATAGGTGGAGGCCGTTGAGCGCTCACAAATATGTTTAACCCGACCCATTCTTTATGTATTAGCCCCAAGTCAGGAGTCTGTTCAGTGGTTGTCGTTGGTTCATGTCTGTCATATTTGTTTTTCGTGAATTTGTTTGTTGTGTATTAATCCGTTAGTTTTCTCGATTGAATTGTTTTATATTTTTTATGACGGGACCTTTTATTGCCAACTATAGGGTATGGGTTTTTCTTGTTGTTGAAGGTTGCCTACAATTGCATAAGCCATTTCATTTGAACTTAGGTGGATAGTTGTCTCATTGGCAATAATACTGCATCTCCTTATTTACAATAAACCAGACTGAACCTAAATTTAAAACAACCGACGAAGACGCCAGAAATTGGACCAAATTAATATCACAGTCTCGACAAGAAAAACATAAAAAAGAAAAGGCATAAGAAATCTGACTACTTGTACTGTAGTATTTATGGAACTTAGGGTTTTCAGGCTTTTTTGGGTGAACAGTGTTCATATGTGAAAATCAAAATCATTTCTCTGATGATAGAACTGTAGTCTTCAAGCAGAATGAGTTGATTAACCATTGGAAATTAATTGTTATTGTTAAACCCAAACCAAAATCTTGAACCGACGTTTCTTGGTCAGAATTTATTAGCTACGAGTACTTTATATTCTTTGTAATATATAATTAAAGTCTGAGCTATTTTCACATACACCAAAGCTTTGGCAGTTCAATGACAAGTTGATCTCATCCTTCAGGCTTCACTCTGTGGCTGTGTATCTCTTTGGAAGTGTTTCATGATGTTTCTTGCGGCCATGTTGTTTTCAAGCAATGGTAATTTACTAGTAGAATTTGCTTTAAATCCTTTAGTATCACTGTCGTGCGGATCAATGTTTATCTTACTTTGACGAACTTGGTAGATGACATTCATATAAAATGGGCGTGGCAGTTTTCTTTGTTTTGTGATTTTCTTTTTCCGTTCAAGAAATTTCTCATATTGCGGCGTTGTTCCAATTTTTGGAGTGAATCCATAACGCAAGGACAATCCGAAGCTATCGTCCCCTGTCTTCTTTCTCGGTTTCAACAACGCATTTGGATCTTGAACAAGTTCTTGAGGTGACAGAAACCTGGATTCGGCATCGCCAGAAATGATTCCTAAAACTCTGGTCTTTTGAATTCTATTGGGAAGTTCCTTAAATTCCACCGAACTGCAGTTGCCCATATATTGAAATTGTGGGAAATTTCAACCCTTTGTTTTATGGCCGCAGAATGACTTCGTAGAAAGAACTGTTGACGTTTCTATGGTTGCAGCAGACGAATTTTAATTAAGGGGAGACAACTTCAATTAGTAAACGTTAGATGCATATCGGATACGTTTCCGGGAAACGAATGCTTAGTAAAACGGCTTAGACGTCGCGCAAGATACTGGTGACAATTTGAAGGTGATTCGAGAAAAATCGGCGAAAAGGCTAACTGTCCGTTTAGGACGCAACAATTTGCAGAATCGCTAAATAATTTTCGTTACCCAATCTAATGGCAACAAAATATCTGTTTTTCATGATATTTTTTTCACGAATAGGTTTCGATTTGAAGCGCTAAATTTTATGAAATAGGCAATTTTGCCGTGTAATGCGTAACATTAAACATTGAGATCTCCAAACATTTTTGAGAATGAAATATGGATTGAGTAGCCAAAGGTAGTTCTCATTTGGAAGGAATTAAGAACCATATGTAAAGTTTTGAATTACATAATTTTACTTACATATATGACGTCATACATGTAGAAAAATGACGTCATAGCAACTTTTTGATCTTGTAATGGTGACAAATAATCTAGACTCCAACTGCAAACTTTGAAGATCAAATTCATATACTGAAGGTAATTTTAAAAGGATATCGTTTATATTTATAATTTATAAATTACAAACATTTCTGTTTAAATTGGTACCAAACTTTTTGAGTTTACTTGTTTTAAAAAAAAACTATTGAAAAAATTTAAAATCAGAAAAAATGTCCCGTATCATCTGAAATCCAAACAAATATTCCATTTTGACGATTTCGGGATCTACGATGTATCGCGATTAAATCAGAAGAAAAATACTGATACAGATTTCAAAAATTACAACAAATACTGAACATGATAATATAAATACTGGCTGTTTTTATATTTTATCCTTTTCGCAAATAAAGAAAAGAAAAATCAGAAAAAATGTCCAATGAGACAAAAAACGTCGAAAAATAATGAAACGTCATATTTCACACAGAGTCAATACGCAAAAGAAATTATAAGAAGAACTTGTAAAGAATCGATCTCCAAACATGAAACGATATGGGCATGTTTTTGCCTTAGGGAGCTTCCATTTGATTTTTAAGGGGGGGGGGGGGGCTAGAATGAAATTTGAAAAAGAGGGAGGACAGGGGTTTTGAGTGTAAAAAAAAGGCAGACAGGAGTTTCGAGTAAAAAAATAATGAATAAGAATGGAAACGGGGAATATGTCAAAGAGATAACAACCCGACCAAAACGTAGAAAACAGCTCAAGGCCACCAATGGGTCTTCAACATGCGAGAAATCCCGCACCCAGAGGAGGTCTTGAGTAGGCCCCGAAATCCTAATGTATACTAGATCAAGAAAATGGACGCCACTCTTCACTTCGAAACACAGAGATGAACTAAAAGTAAAAAAATATAAAAGACTAACAAAAGCTATAGGTGCCTGACTTAGGACAGGCGCGAACTGCGGTGGGGTTAAAAGGGCAGGATGAGCAGTTGGCAAACAAACCCAGGATAAACTTGTAAAAAAAGGCAGGACCAAATATAGTGAAAATAAAAAGGCAGGACCGAGATAACAACTAAAAAAAATGCCGGACAAAATTTTTCATCCTAGCACCCCCCCCCCCCCCCCCCCCCATTAAAATCAAATGGTTGCTCCCTTAATGAAATAAAAATATTATTCTATATTAAAATTCGTAAAAAATGATTTGACTTTAGGAAGTTCTGGAACAATCTAAAAGAAGAGTTACCATATTAGATAATTTTCGTAGACAAAACAAGAGGCACCAATCCCTTCAAACAACCGAAATGATCTCTGGTGTTTCAGGAGAATGATTAGTTCCAAAAAAATAAAACACGAGACAAAAAAGACTCATATTTAATTATTGAATGTATTTATAAACCAACAATCAATTAAAATAATCGGACTTAAAAAAATCAGACCAAAATTTTGTGTACATTCAAATATAAATATGCTTTCAGAAATATGAATAACAGAAAAAAAAGTAAACTTTCGGCTAAGGAAATACTTATTAGGAACAGAGAACGAAAAAGGCTTCAGAAAAATGAAACGAGTAGAAAATCTTATGGAAAGTTGTACAAGAATAAAGAGAGCGAGACAAAAACATATAGTCAAACGATTAATGCAAGAAAAAAGAGAGAACAAAGGGAGAAATCTAAGAAAATAAATGAAAGAAAACTGAAAAATAAAATGAATGTCCGTAAACACAGAGGTAAAAAAAATGTAGAACTTTCATCAATGTCACTTGTTGTACCAGAAGGTTCAAATGTTTTCAAAAACAGAATGGAAAAGGCCAGAATCGTCTGCATGGGCTCTTACGCAACAGAAAACAAGAAAAGATTCCATTTCAGAAGAAACAAAGAAAACAGTTTATAACTTTTGGCTCTCTGATGGCATATCACACCCGACCGGCAACAAATCCGATATCAAAAGAGAACGATTGGGACCAAACTTATATACTTCGCATATGACACACGTGCTGGAAAAAACACAAACTGATGCGTATTTAGATTTTGTCGCCAAATATCCGGAAATTAAAATTGGACAAAGAGCATTTGAGAAACTTCGACCGTTTTTCGTAAGACCTGCATCTGAAAAAGATAGAAATACATGCTGTTGTAGATATCACGTTGAAGCAAACCTTGTTTTCAAAGCATGTATGAAGTTCAGAAAATCGTGTGACAGGGAAACCGATTCGCAAGAAAGTGACTATCCCGTATTTGAGAAAATGTCAGACCTTATACATATTACGCTATGTCCAAAAGTAAATGGATTTTATAGAAAAAATTGTCTTGACCGAAAATGTAGCCTTTGCGGAGTTGGTAATTTCAAACTTTCACCCAACGAATCACAGTCGTCTTCAACTGTTGAATGGCAAAAATATGAATATATAACTGAAAAATCGAAGGGTAAAAATGTAAGGCGCCGACTGACCCTGATAAAAAAGAAAACTAGCGTAAACGAAATGTTTCTCAATTTAAAAAAGCTTCTCGAAACTTTCCCCGCTCACCAGCACCGATCAAACTGGCAAAGCAATCAACTTAAAAGTCTTGTTCAGAACTTGCCAGTCAATCATTGCATATGCATCCACGATTATTCGGAAAATTATCGCTGTGTCGAGAAAGAAGAAATCCAATCCAATTACTTCCAAAGAACTGAATGCAGCATTCATGTAACCGTCATGCACCGACACGCCATTTTAGAATACGATGGTGTAGACAGTACAGAAGAATTTCCGGAAATAATTACGGAACATTTTTTCGTAATTTCCCCGGACCTGCAACATGATAATGATTTTACAAAATATGTCCAAAAGAAAGTTAAGGAATATTTAGATTCAATATCATACACAGTTGATCATATGCATGAATTCACAGACGGTTGTTCTAGCCAATATAAATTGCGGCACTGTTTAGGAAGTTTATCTACTGCCATCCCTGATTTCGGATATAAAACATTCCATAGAAATTTCTTTGAAACAAGCCATGCAAAAGGGCCTCAAGATGCCGCGGGGGGATTTATAAAAAGACAGGCGGACATATCTGTTCTACGTGGCAATACAGTGATTCAGAATGCGAAGGATTTATTTACGTTCTGCGAAAGTAGCCTTAAAAAGCCAAGAAGTGCATTATTTAAAAGAAGGGTATTTCGATATGTGGACTCAATTGATAGACACAATTCCAAAATATTTAAGCCGATCCAGCAAAATAGACAAATACATCATGTTTTTACTAGTACATGTAATGAAATCATTGTTTCCGATCTCTCTTGTTACACGTGCGATCAATGCATTTTGGGGAATTATCTTAACTGTTTAAATGTAGAAAATACCGGGGTAAAGAAAACTATTAAGCCACGCGAAATAACACAAACTTCTAACGAAGAAGAAGTAGCACAAGACACTGACATTCTTTCAGAAGACATATCAGATTTGGTATCCATAAACTCTGTTGTGGCTGTCAAAACCGACGATGATAACTTTGACTATTATTTAATGAAAATTTCCAAAGGTTCACACGTATTGAATTCAGCAGAGAGTGACAGCTGGGGTGCTACATATCCCCCTGGATTCGAGGTTTTCCGGGGTCATTATTATGACAAAATCAGTGACAATGATCCGTTAAAATATAAACTTTTAAAGACAAAGACTGCTTTGGTACCGACGAAATCTCTGCTATACATACTTGCTGATGTAGTTGCCTCTTATCGTATAACTATTTCAGAGGACACCCATCTAGACATTCTTTCTGTATTGGACAATTTGGATTGAAATAAGAATTAAATTATAAAACATCATGCACTGTTGTTTAGCCACTCATAAAATATTTTAGTATTTTAGTAGACCTTTCCGATTCAAATGAAATGATTCAACGTGGCTCTGCTTATAATTAAAAAATATAATATATATATATATATATATATATATATATATATATATATATATATATATATATATATATATATATATATATATATATATATATATATATATATATATATATATATATCCCCGGCTTAGTATATATCTAGGATTTTGATTGGTTAACGCACGTCGTTACAAAACCCATAGCCCCTGGGTGTTGCTAACCCATATCCCCGGACGTTGCTAACCATTATCCCGGGGAACTTCACGCAAGTTTTCCTTAGTTCCATGATTGCTCCTTGTGAAATATTGAATTCTGTAGATTATCCATGATGTTTGTAATTAAATATTTAATTCATTAACGAGTTTGTCCTATTATGCCGATCATTTACACTCATTTCATTAAATGCATCACTTGACTGCCACATTTTCAAGGAATGGGACTACTGACATGCTATGCAAATTACCCACGTTGACGTCACACTATCTATGGCGTAACGCTCACAACATTGAGCGCCAAATTTGACTCAATCCAGTTTCTCTGTTTCCGTATTAAAAACGTCTTATATTTGACTACCTGTAGGGTTCTACCAAAGGTAGTACCCTACACCCCGTAAAAAATATGTAAAATTTCCAAATTTCAATAAAACTTTTTTAGATAATGAAAAAAACGTTGTTTTCGCGTTCCACTTTGTACCCGAATTTCCATAAAACTCGCCCGATTCGGACTAAGACCGGGGATAAATTCGTTATCTACGTTCATATCCGTAGATATGGATATTTTAACACCCTTCAGTACCCTGTACACCCTTCGGCTTCGCCTCATGGTGTACTGGGGTACTTCAGGGTGTTAAAATATCCATATCTACGGATATGAACGTAGATAACTTATAATATATATATATATATATATATAAGTACGTCTGAGTCAGTGACAACCCTACAACAGATGTATCCATCGGATCGCCATCAATGATGGTGATACATGGCTGTGTACATAATGTATATACAACTCGTCTAAACATAATGTTTAGACGAGTTGTATATATATATATATATACATTTTTCGTTAAATAAAATATACATGAATATCTTTACTGAAAAAAAATATTCCCATGAAAAAAAACCTGAATGAATCAATGCTTACACATTAGAAATCACATTAGAAAAACGTTACGTAAAAAACAAGAAAATAAGACGGCTTTTTGCTATATTTCCGACGTTACGTTATTATCACCAGTATTTTGCGCGACGTCTTAGTATTTGCAAAGATCGTTTCCTCGGGGTAAGGACATACCAAACTGATAAAATATAAGGGTATTTAAAAAAAATTGCACATGGTACCAAATAGAAAATTCATCAAAAAGACGAAAAAGACATTAAAACTCAAGCTACTAAAATTTTGACAAGACAGATTTCAAAACTGAGTGAGACAAGATCAGACAACGTTTAGATTAGTCAGAAATAGATTACTTTAGCTGTATTTGTGAAAACTTTTAGGAATTTTGGTTCAATGGAGATTTTTTTTTATTTTTGATAAATAACCGGAAAAAAAGACTGTTTAGTCTTTAATTACAAAGTATATTATGTCATTTAGTCATACTCAACGGTTTGAATATTAAAAAGAAAAATACATTTCGCTTGAATCATTATAATTGTGTTTGAATAAAGCACGAGACGTTTTGTGAATAGCCCTTCTTTGACATAATTTCATCGGATACTTGATGTTCCTGTTTATGCTTGTTGTCATTTGTTGTATTTGAGAATCAAAATTTAAGTAAGGAAAACAACATTGCAAATGATTTATTCCACAATGTGCTACGAACATCGTTCCAATTGGGTCACTTAAACTGTTAAGGTGCAGTGGCGGATCCAGAATTTTTTATCATGAAGTGGGGGCCCGTTGACTGCCTAAGAGGAGGCCCGCTCCGGTCATGCTTCACTGAGTGATTCCCTATATAAGCAACCAAATTTTTCCCGGAAAAGGGGGGGCCCGGGCCCCTGCCCCCTAAATCCGCCTCTGAGGTGTCCAACCTGCACTCTTTTGTTTCTATTAACAGTCCCAATATCCCCGGCCGCCCATATCTCCATTCGGTTTGTCGAAAAAGCAGTACATTTTTCATTTCATTTACAATCAAACCGACCTGGGTTTTTTTTATATTATTTTTCAATTTGATGTAATAATTCGTTGTCGCCCTGTAAATTTTGAAATTTTTCACACTTACTAAAAACAATAAAAAATATTAAATCGAACATGCAGACGAGTGACAGTATTCCAAAAGACACTAAGATAACGACTGTAATGCACCACCTAACATTCGGCTATAATACTATATATCATTCGATAGCTCATTAACCGTACTTTTGTTTTCCCCGGATGTTAATTATTCGTTAAATCAAGGTCAAAGGTTTAAACATTTCTAAATTTTGCTAGAATGAAACAAAATGCCCTTCACTGGTACTTGTGTGAAATATTTTTTCTAAAAATTATCCGAACCCTATAAACATTATAAAAGAACATACTATAATTTCTAATCAAAAGCAAACTAAAATGTTGATTGCGCAATATTTACATAAAATTGCATTTCTTGAAAATACTTCTAAAATGTTAAATTGCAATAAAGGCGCTAAATGTTACCTGATGTTTGAATATTTGTATGTCAAATATAGAATAGATTTATCGTTTATAGACCAAGGTAATTGTTTTCATCATTTTAAACTGGAATTTATATAACATAGGTTAGGATGCAGCATTCTACATGATGAAGCTTCGTCACACACACCCAAAAAAAACCAACATGCGAAATCAGGATTATTTTGCTTTTTTTTTGTTGGCTAGATAACATTGTCAATATCGGTAAGACATGATAAATTATATTTGAAGAAAGGTAAATGGAAGTTATTTAAGAAACACAGGCGCGTAGCTCCCTATACGCTAACACGCAGTTGCGTGCACATCGACTCGGCAAGCAAAAAAAAAAAAAAAAAAAAAAAAATTTATAAATTAATAATGGTTAAAGGAAACACATATGTTGTCGCTTTTTTAATTGATGAACTGTCATTAAATAACGGTAATTCAAAATAAACGTTTTATTGGAGATCATGTAAAAATCGGACAGTGAGTAACTTGTATCTTTTACCAGATTAGAATTTATTATACTCAGTCTAAGACGTGTAGTTTCGGAGCACATTTTACAAAGTACGGCTTATCTGTCAGTAGCGATGCGATGTACCAATCGATCATTAGATTTATCGAAATCCTTTGATATTATTGAAAATATGCCGAGGCGATGTATTCGACAGACTACCAGAGCCAATTACCCTGAAAACACGCCAACACAGCATTGGAACGTCTCATTATATTTTGCGTTCACACACGTAGACCATATGATAATGGAATTGGAGAGTAGAGAGTGTCTGGTATTAGAAAATAGCTTCTTTGTGTCGTATCTGCTTCCTTGTGTTGTAGGAAATATAACCAACGAATAATTCTCAACATTGTCTGAGGCATACAAAATGACCTGGCATGTATTTGGCGGATAATTTCAATCGGGAGGTCGCTCGATGGAGAACACGTACGCTGGTTTATAACATCTCGCGAGTGCTACCATGCAGATCTATCAGTGTATTAGTCTGTTGAAAACAAATGTACGATCAACAATGAACAACGACAGGTTATCATCGCTAGCATTACTGCATATTGATCGGGATTTCAGTGTGAATGTTGACAAAGTAATAGAGAAGTTCGTTTCTGCTTAGACCCGAAGAGCAGATTTTGGTCAATGTTGAGTAAATTCTGTAATTCAAAAATTTGTTGTTTATGTATTAAATTAACCATGATTTACTCTATTCAGAAGATTCAAGTATTAATAGTTTTACGTTCATAAATTGTTTATAAGCCGTATCTACAGGTAGCTCCTCTTTAAACCGTCCTATGACCGAAAACCGAAAAACAACACATTTTTCTGCATTAAAGGGTCCCAAAAAATTTTCGCCTCGCTCCGCTCGGCAGTAGTTGCTTGCACATCGTTTTCTTCTGGCTAAGCCCCTGACTTTAACAAACATGGTATATATTTAGTAAAAAATTATTTCATGTTACGAAGTTTCCGCCAGTCACATGTCAAATGTCCTTTACCTAATTTTCATGGTTCAGTGACTACTTGAAAAAAGTTCAGATTTGTTTGTAATGTTAAATTCTCTCTCATTATAAGTAATAGGATATCTATATTTGGTATGTGCATAATAATAATAAGAATAAGAATAAGAATACTTTATTAATCCAATTATGGACCCTTGCGGGTTTTAAATTTCATACAATGATTACAATGATTTGTGTTATATCAATGAAATAATAAAATGAAATACATGACAATAGAACACTGAAATGTTCTATTCTTCCCGCAAAAAGAAAAAAGAAACCTCCAATGCAAGAGAGCTGAAAAAAAAAATATAAAAGTCAAAAACGGTAAATCGCCCGGAATCTGGCTAGCTGCCATAGGATTTAAGGTCCACCGAAAAGTTATTGCATGCACATGGAAGAGAAAGTAATATGGGAGACAATCAATTTCTGTAAGGATTACTCCCCTTTAAACAGATATGGTGTTTTGAGCTGCATAAAAATGAAATGCAACCCCAACTGATTTATAAGGGTATTTTTCTCCCATGTACACACAGCAACCAATTACTAGATATTTCTGTATATAATTATATTTCTTTCACAATTGCAAGAATATGATAAGCACCTTAGAGATTTGACTGCAGTTTATTAATGCATATATATAAACATTTAAATTTAATTTTTGAATTTAAAATATATATATGGATAAACTAAAAGAGATTTAGCCATTAACATAATTTGTGGATCTCAATTCAAAACTCTGGATAAGAAAAATACTTAACTTTTTAAGTATATGTTTATCTTCAGTGGTCATTAACCATAAACATTTTGATTTGCAGTCTAAGTTATTAAAATTTTGACAGTGCTCATGAGCTTGTGCAAACAATGATTCCCGACATTTTTTATAGACTCTTTATACAATGGACAGTTTATTAAGAAATGCAACTCATCTTCAATATCATTATGAGAACAAAAATTACAAGTCTTCTGTGACATTTCTATAGGTTTATTCTTATGTCGCTTTTTTTCTACTCGTAATTGGTGGGCACTTATGCGAAATTTACATAAAATTTGTCTTGATTGAAAACTTTGAATATCAAGATATTTTTCCATGTGGAAATTACTTTTATGAGAAAAATAGATATCTAGCTTTCCATTAACATTATCAAAATTACACCCATAAGGGTCAAGCAATACAAACAAACAAATATAAATTTTAAATACAAAAGTGATATGTAGATATCTCGAACTATTGTGTGGTAAAATTAGCGAGAAATTAAAGTTTCAAGCTGAAACCGCCTTAATCCACACCTGACAAGAATCTACAATCACCGCAATTAACAAGAAATATGTGAGCTTCTATTCATTGAGACTACCCCCATATATTTCCCAGAAAACGGGATTGAAGACAATAAGGATAGAGGCAGACCTCAATCAGGAGTACACAAGCTGACCCTCCATATAAAAAAATCTAGCGAATGTTATGTCAATGGTTGCTTGGAAAACTGGTATTACATTCATATTAGTCAATCGAATATCTTCAGGGGGGAATGCAATAATGACGTACTAGTAATAGATTTGTATGCTTCCTAGTGGATCCTTCGGATCAAATATCAAGTGTCTGACTGACAGATGGACAGGACAGAGGTAAAACAATATGTCCATATTCTTCTTCTTCTTCTTCTTTTCTTCTTCTTCTTCTTCTTTTCTTTTTCTTCTTCTTCTTCTTCTTCTTCTTCTTCTTCTTCTTCTGAAGAAGAAGAAATTGATTATAAAAACCGCAAATATAATTTAAGGTAGATAGGGTGTCTTCCTCCATTTTGAATTTTGAAATACCAGAAAACAAGGTCTAAATCTTTGATAAAATGTGCAAATTATGAGATTAGTAGGTAATTCATGTATAAGAATTTTCATTATTATATAGAAAATGCCATGTTTTATCATATTTATGGTTGTGTTTTACTAAAAAACGAATACTTTTTTTTTATTCAAATTTTTCCTACTTTGCCAATGAGACAACTCAAATGCAAGGGCAGATAATTCAGAGAGTGTAATTTTTACAATAGAATCTGTTAGGAATTTACCCATTTTATTATGTAGCAAGAAAACGAGTCCGGTGACCCCAATTTTGCACAACCTGTAGTGTGAAAATAAGTCCCGTGACCCATTCTTTTTATTAATTTTTTCAAACAAGCAGGATATAAACTACATTTTGACAAATTATTAAAAAATTCTATGGATTATAATTTAGACACCCCATCTACCTAAATATTTGTTTTTACTTTAACTGCTAAAAAAAAACCTATTATATTTGTCATCAAACGCAGCTCCGCGTTTGACACCTTCCTTCTAAATAATTTATAAAACTTTAATAAATCGTAGGTCAGTTGATAAGTATAATCAAGTTTATTCTGTTAAACTGACTTTTTTTTTATATTTGAATGTTAAAAAGATGTAATGGTCTCTTCTGATACTTAAATAAGTTGAAAATAACCCATGCTTTGCAAATTTTAGGGGGGCGCGCACGCCCGCTACGCCCCCACCTTAATCCGGTCCTGAATAAAAACGCTTCTTTCAATAAATTCGAGTTACAATGATGTAATCTATGCAGATAGCTTATCATAGATATAACAATATTAAAATAAATAGGAAATCTACTTAGTTCTGATTGTACAGCAACATTTGTATACCTTGCATATCTTGCAAGGTCCCCATGCCCGTCAGAAAGTTTTCACTTGACCTCGACCTCATTTCATGGATCAGTGAACAAGGTTAAGTTTTGGTGTTCAAGCCTAGTATATTTGGTGTATGGAAGGACTGTAAGGTGTACATGTCCAACTGACAGGTGTCATATGTCCTTGACCTCATTTTCATGGTTTAGTGGTTATTGTTAGGTTTTTGTGTTTTGGCCTGCTTTTCTTATACTGTGCTATGCAATAGTTTTACTATATTTGGTGTATGGAATGATTGTAAGGTGTACATGTTTAGCTGGTAAGTGTCATTTCACCTTGGCCTCATTTACATGGTTCAGTGGTCAAAGTTAAGTTTTTTAAGTCCTATTCTTTTTTTCTAATACTTTATGCAGTAGGTCAACTATATTTGGTGTATAAAAATATTTTATGATCTATATGTCAGTTCCTCGGTTTTTATGTTACCTTGACCTAATTTTCACGGTTCATTGCTCAGTGTTAAGTTTTTGTGTTTTGGTCGGTTTTTCTAAAACTATGAGCAATGGGTCAACTATATTTGTTATATGGAAGAATTGTAAGCTGTATATATGACTGGCATGGTTTATCTGACATTGACCTCATTTTCATGGTTCATTGGTCATTGTTTAGTTTTTTGGTTAGTGTTAAAATTATGTGACAGTTGTAATTATATAAAGCTTTATACTTAGGACTATCAACAAAATATCAATGATTAGTAAAGAAGGCGAGACATTTCAGCGTGTGCACTCTTGTTAGATTACAGTATTGTTTATGGACAACTTGGATCCAAGTATTAACTGTAACATTCGTTTAAGATATAAACGATTTGTTACACATTATATAATTTATTGGTTGTTTTATCAAATATGAATGCAAATCACATTAAATACTCTTCCTGTGGAACTGCGATCACCACCGGGTTGAGGTAGTAACACCATAAACGGTACCAATAGACTGCACCAAATGCGCATTTCGACATTCAATTTCTCTTCAGTGATGCTCGAGGCCAACATATTTGAAAATCCAAAGCTTATAAAAAATATGATCAGAAGTGTTCGCTCATCACCTTGTCCTTCTCCGTTAGTCTAACAACTTTGACATGATCAATATTCATCTTTCATTGCTTGGTTTATTTTAGTCAACAAATATCACTTGTTATTTTGTGAGATATTTGCACTATTAGAAACCCAAATAAAAAAAGAAAAGAAAATAAAGTGAGAAAAGTCTCTGTCGGATCAATAATAGAAATCGCAGTGCTAAATAGATATCCACAAAATCTAATCGTGTAACGAATTTATCTTACCGACTATCTTCACAGGTTGTAATTTGACAAGCGGCCTATCAAAGTGATCAAGTCTTCAATACTTAGCATTAAGATCCCTATACAGAAAACACATGCCAACAATAAAAACTTGACTATCTTATTTATGATATGGAACGTAGAGATCGCCCAAAAGACCTTCATGGGCGAGTAATGATAGCTGTTAAAAAATATTACAGCTAGGGAACATCACAAAAAGCAAAGACATAGAATTAATTACTGGTACAATACATCTAGAAGGGAAAAAGAAAATGCTTTTAGGTGCTTTCTACCGACCACAGGATAAAACTGACGACACATATCTGAACCAAACACAGAATGAAATAAATACCATCAGAAAGAAACATCAGAAAGACATCTTCTTAATTGGAAGCGACTTCAACTTACCATACAGACATTAATTGGTCAGACAGACAATATCCAATCAGGACAAACCAAACTTTCTTGGAGATTGTAACTGATAACGGATTGGAGCAAATTGTAGACTTCACCACACGTAAAGATAAAACCTTGGACCGTATACTAACCTCTGATCCAGCTTTTAAACTACGATGCAAACCATTATCATCAATGAGAAATAGTGACCATGATATCGTCCTACTAGATTTGGCATGCAAACCATTTAAATCAAAGCCAGTGAGAAGAAAAATATACTTAATGGAAGAAAGCATAAATACACAAAATAATAGAAGACTTTGCCAATTTCAACTCATCTTTCATTAACACTGTAGACAGAAATGTTGAAACCATGTGGCAAGCATTCTAAAAAGCAATCCAAAGCACAATAGATAACAGAGTTCCAACAAAGTGAGCCAAGGAAAACACATACATACATGGATAAACACCAACATCAGAAGGAAGATAAATAAAAAAAATAAAGCCCACAAGAAGGCCAGGAAAACGAAAAAGAAAAGAGAAATGGATAGATATAAGAGACTCAAACAGGAAACACAATGGGAAGTCAGGCAAGCCAACAAAAATATATGGAAGAAGTAAGCACCAATTATAAAGACAACTCGGAAGAAATTCTGGTCATATATAAAGAGCAAAGGTCGAGAATGGACAGGTGTAGCACCATTGAAGAATAAATTGGGATTTCTGCAAGGTGACAATAAAAGCAAAGCTGAGATACTCAATGATCAATTCCAGTCAGTATTCACAAAGGAAAATCTAAATAACTTTCCCAAGAAAGGAAAGAGTCCATATTCCACCATGGATGACATCAAAATCAGCACTAAGGGAGTACACAAACTACTCAAAAACCTTAAACCACACAAAGCTACTGGTCCAGACTCAATTCCATCATTCATCCTGAAAACAGCAGCATACCAACTCGCTCCTTTTCTAACAGAACTGTACCAAACATCTCTTAACACCGGAGAAGTCCCACAAGATTGGAGAGATGCTAACGTGGTACCATTATTCAAGAAAGATGAAAGACATTTAGCTTCAAACTATAGACCAGTATCACTAACCTCCATCACATGTAAGGTCTTGGAACACATAGTCCACAGCAGTATTATGAACCATTTTGACAAATACAACATACTTACCAACGCACAGCATGGATTTTGCGAAAAAACGATCTTGCGAGTCGCAACTTATAATAACCATCAACGACATTGCTAAAAAAATGGAAAAAGGATCCCAAGTCGACATCATCCTTCGTGACTTTGTAAAGGCATTCAACAAAGTACCGCACCACCGCCTTTACATAAACTAGAATTTTATGGAGTAAACCCTTAAGCTAGAAAATGGATTCAATCATTCCTTGAAAACAGAATGCAGAGCGTAATATTAGAAGGAGCTGTCTCTTCTCAAGTCCCGGTACTTTGAGGCGTCCACCAAGGCACAGTTCTTGGACCGCTATTGTTTCTGATTTACATAAATGACACGCCAGAAACATCAACATCATTTGAAACAAAACTATTTGCAGACGATAGCCTACTTTTTATAACAGTAAACAGCCAGGCAGACAGCGACCTTTTGCAAAAAGAATGCATAGTTATAAGAATAACTCAGAAGAACAAAGAAGTGAGAGATACATCATATAAATTCCACGGACATACACTAGACATTGTTGATGCAAGCAAATACTTAGGCGTTACAATCAGCAACAACCTATCTTGGGATAGACACATTGACAATATTGTAGGCAAAGAAAATAAAACATTGGGATTTATCCGAAGAAATCTAAAAGACTGCACAAAACCAGTAAAAGCATCAGCATATAAGCCATGGTAAGACCTTCAGTGGAATATCCCTGCACAATTTTGGGATCCATCGAGCCAAAAAAAAAAGATTAAATCATTGGAACAAGTTCAAAAAAGAGCAGCAAGATTCGTTCATAATAACTACTCAGACCGAACACCTGGCTATGTAACACACATGGTTAAACAATTACAGTGGGAAAGCCTGGAAGAACGTAGAAAAACCAACAAGCTTTGTATGCTATTTAAAATCCAGCATGGGCTTATTGATATAGATAGACAACAATATCTAATACCCAATGACAACCGGACCAGAGGTATAGGCCACTTTTACCAAGAAAGAACAAAAACTGAAACCTTTGGACAGTCATTCTTCCCAAAGATCAGCAGCGATTGGAATCAACTTCCAGCTAAAACAACATCAGCCGACTCGATAGAGGGTTTCAGAGCTGATCTGAAAGCAGGCTCTGGAAGGAAGTGAACAGAATAAAGTGTACATAATTTTAATTGTAAATTGGCGAATGTTTTAAATGCATATAACTCTGAGAGGACTTGCTGCTTTGCCCAGCAATGCGCTAAGTTTTCGCGGGACCATACACATTCAGTATGAATACGGTTCCTTACTTGGAAGGAGACGAACATCTTTTTTGTTTTGAAAGTGAAGTAACTCTTATCAAACACCATATGGTAACCACACATATATTTTTATGGACACCCTATATCAAATATACATAGCCACCTGGTGTAGTCCTTTAACCAATCATATCTCTAAAAGGAGGTAAGATAATATTAGTTACATAGTGTGATAGTGACCTGATACGATATATATGGTCAATTTATCTTACCGACTATCTTCACTTGTGGTATTTTGTCTAGTGACCTGTCAAATTAATTAAGTCTTCAATGTACTTAGTATTAAGATTCTTCTTCCATTTGTCAAAACAGAAAAATATGGAATTTACTGTTCAAATATTTAAGTCACTAGCACACCGTGTAACCAATTTATCTTACCGACTATCTTCACTTGTGGTATTTTGTCTAGTGACCTACCAAAGTGATTAAGTCTTCAATGCATTTAGTATTAAGATCCTACTTCCATTTGTCTATACAGAACAATAACAACTTTTTAGATTAAAAATGGTATTATGAATTTATTTCAATCGTTCATTACATGTATCAATTTCTTCGTCTGCTGAAAATTCCAGATATCTTTTTTTATTTGTTTTTAAAAGGGAAGTATCTCCTTTATGCCAACAATAACAACTTGTTATCTTTAATCATGTTTCATGAATTTATTTCAACCTTTCGTTATCTTTGTGTATTAGGAAAATATAATAGATATTCAAAGCTCAAAGATTATGGGAACCTGAAATGAAAAACAAAAGAGATGATACCAATTTAAATATTGCAAAGACTGAAGACTTTGATCAAATTTAAGATTCCAGGAAAAAAGGAAATTGTTGATTTAGAAGAGAAAGTCGAAACAGTACATGTACATAACGGTGAACCAAAACATTATACCCTCTCTAAACTTTTAAGATAAGAGAAAGATTATACTATGAAAACAAAGGAGAGTCCAAAGAAGAACAAGATTCTTTATCAGAAACAGATGAAAAACAGCTAGCAAAACCTTCAACTCCCCAATGTTTCAATAAACCGAAAAGTATTTGTGTGGATTAAAGTCCGGTAATGGCCGATGTCGGCCTCAATTTTGAAGTTCATCTAACGAAAGATTTCATACACTTTTTAAACACTAAAAGTGTCTATTTCAATTGATTCAATTAGTTTCTGTAAAAGATTTTAACTGATTAAGTCATTAAAAACGCTCCTATTCAAGCTTAAATATAAAAAATCTATCAAATATGCCAAAATCGTCACTTTTCAGATGTTTTTTTGGCAAAAATGAAAGTGGCCGCATCCGTGTTCATCCTGAACCTTTATATATATGATGTATTATCATCAAATACAACTTACATTTCAATATTATGAATGAACACGAATGCGGCCACTTTCATTTAAGACGGAAACCGTCTAAAATTTTACTAAAATACTAAAATTGTGAAGATGTGTAAAAGTCACTACATCAACTGCTTGATAAACGAATTAGGTATTGACAATTCACTTGGTAACTCAACATATACCCTCACGACACTTACCAAAGAGGAAATCCTGGATAATCATAGGTCTGTTCTATGTTCCTTTGGAATTTCAACCAAAGATGAAGAACTGGATCTTCCATCACTGTATTGGATACCTAAACTACATAAGTGTCCCAACGGTATATAGCTGGGTCTTCCAAGTGCTCCAAGAAACCTCTTTCTAAATTATTAACATCTATTTTATCGGCAATCAAAGACGGGCTTCAAAGTTATTGTGAAACTGCCTATTCTAGAGGTGGCGTGAATCAGATGTGGATACTTAAAAATTCAAAAGATCTTTTAGAGTACATACAATCTAACTCTCTTTCATCTTGTAACAGTATTAAAACATTTGACTTTTCTACCCTGTACACAAGTATTCCACATTCCAAACTAAAAGACAAATTGAAAGAGTTGATATTACTTTGCTTCATAAAAAAGAATGGCCAACGTAGATACAAGTATCTTGTCTTAGGGAGGGATAAATCCTACTTTGTAAAGAATCACTCTGATTCAAACAAAAAATTCTCTGAAACTGATATTATCAAGATGCTTGATTTCTTGATTGACAACATATTTGTTACGTTCGGAGGACGTGTTTTTCAACAGACTGTCGGCATTCCAATGGGAACAAACTGTGCCCCTCTACTCGCCGACTTGTTTCTTTATTATTATGAGGCTGACTTCATGCAGGAACTTCTTAGGAAGAAAGATAAGAAGTTAGCAATATCCTTTAACTCTACTTTCCGCTATATAGATGATGTTCTTTCACTAAACAATTCAAAATTTGGTGACTATGTGGAACGCATCTATCCAATCGAACTAGAGATAAAGGATACTAGATACAGTTAAGTCGGCTTCATATCTTGACTTACATCTAGAAATTGACAATGAGGGTCGGTTGAAAACAAAACTTTACGACAAAAGAGATGATTTCAGCTTTCCAATTGTGAACTTTCCATTTCTAAGTAGCAACATTCCAGCAGCACCTGCATACGGGGTATATATCTCCCAATTGATACGATATTCCCGTGCTTGCATTTCCTATCATGATTTTCTTGATAGAGGTTTGCTGCTCACAAGGAAGCTATTAAACCAAGAGTTCCAAATGGTGAAGTTGAAATCATCCCTTCGTAAATTTTACGGACGCCATCACGAGTTGGTTGACCGTTATGGAATAACCGTTTCACAAATGATATCGGATATGTTCCTTACGTCGTAACTACAATCCCCTTCCCTTTCATGAATATGACCTACCGAATTAGACTATTTACCGGATTTGTAATCACTTAAGCAACACGACGGGTGCCACATGTGGAGCAGGATCTGCTTACCCTTCCGGAGCACCTGAGATCACCCCTAGTTTTTGGTGGGGTTCCTGTTGTTTATTCTTTAGTTTTCTATGTTGTGTCGTGTGTACTATTGTTTTTCTATTTGTCTTTTTTATTTTTAGCCATGGCGTTGTCAGTTTGTTTTAGATTTATGAGTTTGACTGTCCCTTTGGTATCTTTCGTCCCTCTTTCAGTAATTTAGCATGACTTAAGGATGCTAGAACCCGATATATATGCATTGTATTGTCAAAAACAGCCCATATTTATGTAGTAGAAGCATTCTACTTTTTAATAAATATCTTAACGATTACATTTTCACAATTTTCTAAAACTGCTTTATTTTGGGGCCAAAAAGGGGTCTTACTGAACTCCTCCTTTAACGAAACGGACAGAGCCCCAAAGGTTAATTACACGAAAAAAGCTTCATTTAATGGTTCAGTCAATTGTCGATGAAAATAACAACTTGAATAGAAAAATATCATTAAACAGACGGGAATGGACAACAGAGGAGGCAACAATCTCAGTGCAGAAGCTTGTATACAAAAACACAAGACCAAATATGAACCAGGGGAAAATAAGGACACGTAAATCGAAGTAGAATGAAATTCGTCATGGAAATTTGAAATAAAGAGAGCTTCATGTCAGAATCGGTTAATTAACATGATTAAGTCATCATGAGTTAGAAATGCTCATTGAAATCATTGACCGATTAGCTCCAACCTGGTGTCATGAAATAAAGGAGACGAAAAATCAGATTACGCACACAACTGATGATTTACAAAAGGATAATGGCGAGGACAAAAAATGGAGATACGATTTCACACATACGGAAATAAAACAACAAACAATCAATGCAAAATATGAACATCAAATGGACACACATATAGAAGAACATAAAATAAGAAACACAGTGAAAGAAATAAAGAATAACAATCTGACAAATGATAAATGGGAAACAGAAACTGAAACAAAATAAACAAAGAGACTCGATCATCAAAGACAAAGAAAAGCAATGTAGTGCAGAAGATGAAATTTGAAAAACAGAAGTTGATCTACCTAAGAGGAAATAAAGATACACAATCAAGGAACATAATTCTACTTCGAGAACACTTATAAGAAGAAAAGAACGACTTGATATGCAAGGTCTACAGAAAACCAGTAGTAGGTATAGAAAATGACTTCAAAATCCAACAATAAAGCACATGGATGAAAAAAACAACATTGGATAACAATTAGGAAATTTGTCAGAAATACAAACACTTACAATACTGACATCAACCATGAATGTTTGGTAACAGACACACAATATAGCAGTTCTACAACCTTTGAGAAATATAGTGTTTCATGAAAATAAAGTCCTTATTTGCTACCTGACTGTTAGTACATTCTAAATTTGTTCTTCAATTTTATTGTAAATATATGTGTAGTTTATATTAAAATTTCGATTTCAGAAACAACAAAATCTATAATTTACTCTCTTTTCACTTTATTAACAGCATCTTTCTTGATAATGCTGGACAAGAACTTTTACTTAAGATCTGATTTTGATTATATGAAATCATATGCAGGTACATTCAAATTATAATTAGCATAGATAACAACTGTATTTGTAATAGAAACCAATGTTGAATTAAGAACTAAGAAGAAACTTAGTTTGCTGATCATTTTTGATGAAAGAAGGGAAGAAGTGGAAATGATATTTATTTGATATTTTACATTACCGTTTATTTAGACATACATCAATACCCATAAGACATTTAATTCGAAATTATAGGAATCGTTCAGTGAAACAGCACATGGTTGGCATACATATTCATATTGAAATCTATGAAGTTCTTGTTCGGCGATTTCAAGATGTCATATTAGAAGCTGTGTCCTCAAAATATAGTACAAGACTTTTTAAAGTGAGCCTTTCATAAACAACTTCGGATTTCAAATGATTGGCTCTGAGTGTTCCTGGTGAAGGTAAATTCAGAAAAGCGCTTCGGACGCATGTAATTTTTTTAACGTGTTGTTTTTCATTTTTTACATCACTGGGTCGATACCTCTGCTGGTGGACTATCAGTCCCTGAGGGTATATTCAGCTCAGTATTCAGTACTTCGGTACTGACATGATTTAACAAACTTTTCTATCCGTTTATAACATTTGAAATTATTAAGAAACTAAGGTTTCAACTCCCTCCGGTAAAAGTTGACTTTAGATGAATTTGGCTATTTATTTTAGGTATTTTTTGTCATATAGCTCTTTAACGTGTTCGGTACTTAAACATCTTCGAATTTCAAATGATTGGCTTTGAGCGTTCCTGATGAAGGTAAATTCAGAAAAGCGCTTCGTTGTTTTCCATTTGTTTTTTCATACTACATTTTGTATATAGAGATTCTTTTGTATATTCGTGTACAGATAGAAAAAGGTTAGCTGTGTTTCATAAATTAAATGATTATAGCGTTATATTGCATGACATTGGAAAATTTTCACATATGCATAAATGTAAATAAAAATATAAGTGCCTTTTTTTAATATCAAATATACAAATTCACATACTTACCTACCAGATCACCCCAGCTTGAGTTTCTTTATTTGCATGTTTTCCATTTTTTTGAAACATTTTGGCGGGAATGGCTTATCCACAAAAAAAACTTAGAACTATTTATACGGAAACGACTACCTTTCTAAATTTGTGTTGAAAAAATCCAGTGCATGTCTATGCTGAGATTCAAACTCTAGACCTTTATCAAATATCTCCACAAATCAAACCCCTACACCAGGACGACAGGATACAAACTCTCAGTGATTTAACATGTTTAAAGGAAACAAGATAACTCGCCGCACACCAAATCGACCTAACTTTCGCCAACTCGCCCTACTTTAAAAAAGAAAAGAAAAAGAGATCCACTCTAGTACTACCTTAGTGAAGACTGTCTCTGATAAGTAGGGTCAGTTGTCACGACTAAATTCATCATGAGTTTTCTATTTTCATTTGTGGTGAGAGTTGGCAGACCTTTATTCAATGGAATTTTAACCCTTTTCATAAGTGTGGCGAGTTGTTAAATAAGAGTAGGGCGATTTCTTTGGAAAGTTGCGATTAAGTGTGGGTCTGATTGGCCAGAGGGGCGAGTTGGCATGGTTTCATATTTAAACACTGTGTTCGGGGGTCATAAAGGGTATATATTATAAAGTAATATATTAAGTATATTATAATGGTTGTGTGGTGGTCTAAACAAGATTTTATGAATTGTAAATGGTTGTATACGATCTATCATTATTTTATTTCTTGAAGCAATTACCCACTTCAATCTGCCGTAAATAATGTTGACCAACTACTACTGTTAACAACATAATTATATATATTATTGCAGTATTTAATTCTGATATAATGTTTTTAAATATTTTTGTGAGTCGATATTTGTACATTGTAAATGTAACTTTTAAAAAGGAAATATAAAAAATCTGATATTTAAAGCTATGTAAACTGCTTTTTGCAATTAATATTATTTCGAATTGAAAGTGTTATTGAAAGGTTACGGTTTTAACACAACTACGTCAAACATTAAGATTAAATTAATCTAAAGTAAACTCCGGTATAATACTGACTAAACAGAAACAGTGTAAACGCGCGTTTACTCGGGTAAACCTTAGAAATTTCTATTTTTGATCGCGTAAACGTAATTATAGTAATCGCGTGTTTACTAGTAAACGCGAAAATTAACTTACGAAATATGTGCACGAGGCGTTAATGTGTGTTTACTTTGTGTAATGCTTGTTCTGCACCCAACTTTATGAGAGACTCCATGTAGAATATGTCCATTCAAACTGTATATGTTTCTGGCTTTTCATTTTTATGCATAAACTATAGCACTTCGTTGCGTTGAACTTCATTCCCCAAATATTTGCCAACAGTTAAAGGTTCTTATAGATTAGACCGTTGGTTTTCCAGTTTAAATTGTTTTACACTATAAATTTTTGGAGATCTTCATAGCTTGCTATTCGGTTTGAGCCAAGGATCCGTGATGAAGGCCTATAATTGTTTACTTTTATAAATTGTTAATTTGATGTAAATAAACTCATCATAGATGCCAGGATTGAAATTTGGTATTTACGCCAGACGCGCGTCTCGTCTTCAAAAAGATTAATCAATTGAAGGACGCTCGAATCCGAAAAAGGTAATAAGGCCAAATAAAGTACGAAGTTGAAAAGCATTGAGGACCAAAATTGCTAAAAGTTTTGCCAAAGGTAAGGTGTTCTATTCCTGAGGTAGAAAAGCCTTGGTATTCAAACATTCAAAAGTTTTGTAAACAGTTATTGATAAATATGAAAGTCGTCTCATTGGCACTCATACCAAATCTTTCTTTATCGATCTTATGGTCTTCTTGTAGGATGTCATGTACTTTCCGTGTGTTTATCGATCTGTAGAGTATGCAATTATCTGCGAATAGTCAGACTGAAGAGCCTACTGCGTCTGAAAGGTCATCTATATTATATAGGAAGAGTAACGGTTTTAGGGCTAAGCTTTATGGTACACATAGTGTTGAACTTTTTAATGACGATGCTTGGGTAGCCATGGCAACCGTGCACATTTCCCCCTACACTTTTCTTTTATTCACTTCCTGTCTTAAATATATTTAATGTAAAGTTTCATTGAAATCTGAGTCCCATGATGTGTCAACCATTGCCTGGGATTTCCTTGGACACCCTCTTAATTCTTTAGATTGTTCGTCTTTTACTACTACATTTGTACTTTCATTTTTTTGTACTGGCCTATAACATATTACAGCAGTTTTGTATCAAAAGGTTTGTGCATGCTGATTCTAAAATTATATAGTTTCTAAGTATTTTCCTCTGAAAAGGTGCAAATTCTATTTCTGGTCTTTGCAAGGACATCTCCTTTATTATATTTGAAGTTCATGTGTCGTCTAACTTTTTGCAAAAGACACCTGTCAGTCACAACAACATAACGGTTGCCCTGTATGTCTTAATAAAAAAAATCATTACATTTATCCTTTAAAAAAAATTCTTTACTTTCTATTGAAACTTTGACTTCATGTTGTATCTATATGGTGGGTGTGATTTTGTTTGAATTTGATAGAAAACTGAGTAACATTTTGTCTTGGAAATTTCATTTTCCATATTTATTTGTTTTAAATCTCAATTAAGGTCCGCGCGTGTTTTTCACGTGACGAGGCATATTGATATTAACTCGGTGATAGCAATGTTTGGACCTTTTTTAAATGAATGGGTAGAATTGGAATTCCCCCAGCAAAATATAGAAAGACTTGCTCATATCAACACATTCACTATGTATTATTTACAGGGTATGTTGCTTTGTTATCATACCTAGTAGTTTTATTTGAGATCTTTTTGAAGGGATATAAAATCGGAAATTAATGATTTCAAACGCTATATAGTTTGAAAGTAATTTATGTACAATGAAACAACACACAAAGTGATATATACAAGCAAAATATTAAACAAACTACGTCTCTTGGCTATTGACTATCAAATCTACAAGCATGTTTTGTCATAATATGCATCAATAAATAGTTAGGTAGCACTATTTGATTGGGTTTTCCAGATATGTTTATATACAACATTAGCGTCGTCTCTTATATCTTTTAAAATACTATTTAGGAAATTATACGTAACTGCGGCAGCCGTTGCACCTGAAATTGCTGACCCAAGAATCGGTAGAAATAAATCTAGAACATTTTCTACGGCCATTATACTAATATAACTACCAAGTCGAACAGTCACAAAGACAGCCATATCTGCACCAGGAATAAGAATTTTTCTGCACTTCAACTGGGAGGTATCGAAACTTTCCAATTCTTTCATCTTTTTGTTACTTAGACCGAAAAAGTTGATGTAGTGACTCATCTCTTCTACTAAAAGTGCAATATTAAGAGCAATATCTACACCCGGAATAGGAATCGCAGCAATTGCAGCAGCTCCTACCGATACCTTTTTTATTCTGTTTTTTAGAACCTTATATTTCAAATTGATTATGCCTTCAGACAACACTGCCATTGATGACAAAGCAGCAAGACGTTTGAAATCATCAAGGTTAGCATTTACATAGTCGATCAACTCAGAAAGTTCTCCTTTGCTTTTATCGACGCAGGAAATGAAAAAAATGTTCTTCGCATTAGCAAGCTTGATATTGTTTTTGATTGACCTATTAACTTTATCGCGAATACATGAAATAACTGATTCCTCGTCCATGTTGTCGCGTTTTCCATTTGCTATGTCCTCATCAATTTTTGACCTCACAAAGGAAAACGGTATTCCCAATTTGTCTAGTTCACCAACCAGCCACAAATTGTCTTCAGAGATCACTTTGTCAAAAAATATAAAAATGAAATCATAGTCGCAAATTTTCATTTCATTTATATAATTTTCTTTCTTCACTTCCAATGTGCCAACGCCTGGCAAGTCATAATAGACGATTTTTGGATTATCTGGGTCAGCATAGGGTGTTACTTTCATAGTTGTATCCCCAAATCCTACCTCTGCATAATCTCGGTCTCCACGTTTGACACCACGAAGTGTGTTGATGAAAGTAGATTTCCCAGTTGCACTACATCCACTGACAGCAAATTTCACTTTTTCTGTTTTCCATCTATTCATACTGTCTTCCAAGTATTTATTTGCGGATGAAGGGCCTTCTTTTTCTACTTTATTCCTGAAAATAATCATCTCATCGCTTTCATAATTTTTCGACTTTGACTCTTTCTGTCCCATGTTCTCAAATATGATCTGCAACAACAAAACGATTCTATTGAAATATCGCTTAGGAAGTTTTCAAACTCAATTCCCAATCATAATAAATTTTGGTAACTACTAACATGTAATGATGCGCTTGAACCTCTTCATCAGTTGTATCCATTATAGTATTTATAACACTATCGAGCAAAGGAATAACTGCCCGAACATCTACTTTTCTATAATTGTTTTATCATCGTGTCCCATAATTAATAGTACACTACACTGTAAAATTATGTTTTGGATAGAGCAAGGTCTAATTTTTTGAAAAATATTTTTGTTGTTTTTTGTTTTAGATCAATTCACTACGTTATTACTGTTTCCTCGGACCAATGTTTGTTATATGTCTATCTTGTTTTACTGACGTCATTTTGTCGGGCAGTTCAATATAGATTTTATAAGAATCCTTCGACTGTTTTATAAATTGTTTATATATTCCGTTATTGTAACTCTTAATTCAATGTTATGACTTTCGGCATCATCTAATATTCTTATTGCCGTTTAATAAATCATGATTTGACGAACCCCGCCACATCTATAATACTAAAATTACGAGGTCCAATTTGTCAGCCGTCATCACGTAAAAACGACGAATCACAGAATTCAACTTTATATATAACTATCTATAATACTAAAATTACGAGGTCCAATTTGTCAGCCGTCATCACGTAAAAACGACGAATCACAGAATTCAACTTTATATATAACTAATATAGTACAAAGGTGTAGATTAAAAATTACACCACTCCAAGCCCTTTTGTTTTCCACGTAATTAATATTGCCAATAATTAAGAAGTTCCGGGTCGAGTCCGCTACCGATACCAATAGTATATTCACCTGTTACCTTATCTGTACATTCCGCATCTGACAGGCGCACCACCAAACATTGTATTCAGGACTAATATGCTATATACACGGGTCATAACCACAGGGTTAATTTGACACTACTAAATTGTAAAATGGTTACCTATTGTAGTATTTTAATCTGTAAGACTTTCTAAGATAACAATACGAATACTAAAAATCTGGACTAAAAATAAGGCGTATAGGTAGTTTTCAATTTGTTAGTGGGCATGACGTAAAACAGCAAAGCAAAGAATTCAACTTTATTTATAACTTATATAGGACAATGCTGTTGATTGAAAAATACTCCATTCCAGGACCTTTTGTTTTCCAAATAATTAATATTACCAATAACTGATAAGTTCCAGTTCAACGGGTTCAAACAGAAAGACTTGAAAGCAGAGAAAAACTGTGTATCTTATAATCGACATGACTTTATCAGATGACAATACTAGTACTAAAATAAGGCTTGCGCATAGTTATATACTTTAATTCAGTCACGGACCCGTGATATCACGGGTGTGTTCTAGTGTTGTATATAGATGCCTGTCCCAAGTCAGGAGCCTGTAATTCAGTGGTTGTCGTGTGTTTATATGTTACATAATTGTTGTTGTACATAAATAAGGCCGTTAGTTTTCTCGTTTGAATTGTTTAACATTGTTATTTTGGGGCTTTTGATAACTGACTATGCGGTAAGACTTTGCTCATTGTTGACATGGTCTCAGAACCTGTTGTAGGTGTAAAAGCTCTATCGATAAAATACCACTTCTCATTTTCATCCGGGACGCTTGGAGCCACATATTTAAAAGCCAAGGATTATAAATACCCGAATATACGATGAGTTATGAGTTAGACGAACAAAAGAAACCCTTAAAAGATACCAGCAAATTTGTCTTGGTTTCTTTTTAAATGTCTTGCTTCCAAAGTATTTTACTCGATTTTACTTTATCAGCGACGATCAAGGCCAATCCGGATGTATTAATACCTAATAACGTATGGCGCTACACGACCACCAATAGATTGTTTCTTGCCAACAGGTAGACATGTTGTTCAAATAATGATTAAATTCTGTAAAACGTAGAAAAGTATATGTGCATAAAAATATTTTTTTATTGCCTAAACAATGCTATTTAACATGATGTAAAACTGGAGATTTATGACTGACTGGTATGATTTTCTCCTTCATTGCATTGAGATGCACTTGAACATGTTGAAATTAAACCACCAAATAGCTTTTTATGTTAATTTTTGGCATTTTCAAGTATTAATAGCTATGGTAAAATCACAAAAATACTGACTCCGAGGGAAAGTCCCTATTCAAGTAGCAAAATCAAAGAATAAAACACATCAAACGAATGGACAACAACTGTAATTTCCCTGACTTTGTACAGGCCTTTTCAAATGTAGAAAATGGTGTATTGGGCCTGGTTTTATAGCGCTTAACCTTTCACTTTGATGATAGTCGCATTATTTTTACAACGATGCGTGAACAAAACAGATATAATCGGTGAAATAGTCAAAATATGGTTACAGCAGTCATCATTGTGTTGGTTTAAAATGTCAACATTTCGGTGTTGACATGAAAATCAATCATGTGGTCATTTTTATAAATTTCCTGTTTACAAAACTTTGAATTTTTCGAAAAACTAAGGATTTTCTTATTCCAGGCATAGATTTTCTTGGCCGTATTTGGCACAACTTTTTGGAATTTTGATCCTCAATGCTCTTCAACTTTGTACTTGTTTGGCTTTATAAATATTTCGATTTGAGCGTCACTGATGAGTCTTATGTAGACGAAACGCGCGTCTGGCGTACTTAATTATAATCCTGGTACTTTTGTTAACTATTGAAATCTTAAGACAAACAAACATATTAAAAAGAACACAAAAAGCATCTATCAAATTAAAAAATACATTCCTTGCTTCGCGTGTCTGCATGGCTTCAGAAAATTCAAGCGTCACAAAAAAGAAATTTTGTCGTTCAATGAGTATTCAAAACAATTATGATTTCACATGGAGAAAGGTTGTGTGCAGAGTTATAAAATCAAAAGTAATGTTAGAATTAATTACAGAAACAGAACGGGATTAAAATAAACATATTAACGGGATGTATAAGTACCGAGCCACGTCAAATGGATATCACATAACCCGACCAAACAGTCAACGTAATATTAATAATTGAACAAAGACAAATAAAATATTTGGTCATAAGTTTATATAAAGGAGTGACAAGCTGAAGTGGAAATGGATATAAACAATTATAGGCCACCGTACGGCCTTCAACCCCGCGATAAAGCCATATCATATTAGACGGCTAAATAAGTCCATAACCTTAAAAATGTGCAACAAATCAAACATGAAAATTAACAAATTTATAATTTATTATAGTCTAATTTATAGCAAAATAATTTAAAAAAAAACTACCAATATATAGTAGACACGGAACAACTACTAACTAACAGTAAGAATGTGGCATAGTTAAACATGTTTGTGAATGCTAAAGTAAACGAAAACACTAAGTTATAAATGTCATGCGTAAGAAGCGTAAGAAGCGCTCTTTCTGTATTAAGCATCACCAGGAGCGCTCAAAGCTGAAAAGCAAAAGAATATTTTAAGACCTAAAACGTTGCAAATCTATATACAAAAAACCCCAAAAATCATAGCCAAATCTATTTAAGGACAGCTTAACCTGAGAGAGTTGAAGCCTTAGTTTCTGTAAAATTTAATAAATTTACAAACAATTTGTTTTAAATATATTGTTACAAATCATGTTAGTTCTTTAGTACTGACTACTGAACTAATGAAACCACAGGGACTAATAGTCCACCAGCAGAGGTATTGACACAGTTCTGTAAAAAATCAGAACAGCACTTTTTAAATTTGATGCTCAAGGTCAAGACCAACAACAATTATTGAATAAATAAAATATTTTAGACTAAAGTATCAATCAGTACACATCCAACATATTTCGTATAAAGACGCCATTAACGGTTGCACTTTGTAAAGACAGCTGTATATCAAACCACGCGTCTTTTGGGGAGATTTAGAATATTCATAGAAAATTAATTTTGTTTATATACTGGTTCCCAGTTATGCTCTCTGTGTTCCATCTCATAGAGACATAACTTGGGAATGTTAGCAGTAAATAAACATTGTTTACATTGAAATCTGTTGTAACCCTTCATTCGAGGTAGGGGTAGTTAAGAAATTAGTGTTAGTTTAAACACTGAAAAGTTCAGGCCATATAAACGTTGAAAATATGCCGCACAGCCCTATATTTTGACCTTTGAAAAAAATTTGTAGTGCATATGAACTTTCAATTCTAAGATAAGATTTTTTTTTAAACTTCATAGTAAAAGTGGTACAGTTTTAGCCGTAAAAGGAGTTCCTATGGGAAATTGCATTATCAATATTTACAGAAATGCAACCTATATAGGGTGAAAAAAGATTACATTCAGAATTTAGCCAAATTTGCTTTATCTCACGGATTTTAAAGAAATTAACTTAGATATGATGACTCAGCATAAATTCAGTTTACTGTATGCATAGTTTACTTAAAGTCCTGAATACAAAATTATATCATAATATTTGCATATATGTAAGTAGAATTGTTAAGAAGTGCTTATATTTTCTCTTCGCATTCATTGAAACTCATCGATCCTTCCTGAATATTATTTATGGGGTATTTGTGTCCTGTCGATAACTCAAATGTAAGCCGTAACACCTGCTCTTTTGTCACCACGGCATAAAAAATGCAAGCAAGAAATACAAAGATATCTCAACAAAACTTACAATAGAGTGTGTTCTATCTTGAATATGAACTAAATATTCCAAATTTCTAGAAACAGCAGAATAAATTAGGAAATATGAGGCCCAGGGGCAAAAAACATAGAAAATTGCTTACCCCCTGGGTCATAAAACAAATAATTTAATTTGTAAATTCTACGATTTTATGATTTTTAAGTTCTTGATATAAAAAACAATAACCACGCTTGGAAGTTATGCAAAAATCAGATGTTAGCAGTCATCTCTATAACATTTTAAGTGAATTTATATTTCAGACTGGTATCTGCATACATACAACTATTGCAAATATGGCTTTGTTTGAACACTTCTAGTGTTTTTATTAGGTAAATTGTGTCAGATATATGGTTACAGATGATACTGTTGTGACAAGAATTCTAAATTGACCATTTGAGATAGAAAATGTGAACTTTAATTGACAAATAGGCATACAGTTAGATGTGGACTGGAGACAGAGGCAGGATTGGATACTTTATATAATCTTGAATGTTGTAATGATTGACTGTTAAACATTACATTTATAGTATTCTGAAATGCTTTCAATATGTTATCAAAACAGTTTTAAACAGGTTCTAGGCATTTTATATCAGAAAATATACAAATAGGGTAAGCTGGCAATAATTAAAGTCTTGTTTTCAAATTCTTTAAAAAATTGACACAGGGTAGGGGGTATAAAATGTTCAGTAAAACAAACCCTTAGATTATACACAGTGATTTCTTTTGGCTAGAAGTGTGAGAAAAACTGATTTTAGAAAGTTTTCTAATTGAATTAATGTTTGTTTAGGTTGCACTTTGTAAATACAGCTGTTTATCAAACCACGTCTCTTTTGGGGAGATTTAGAATATTTATAGAAAATTAATTTTGTTTACATACTGGTTCCCAGTTATGCTCTCTGTGTTCCATCTCATAGAGACATTACTTGTGAATGTTAGAAGTAAATAAACATTGTTTACATTGAAATCTGTGGTAACCCTTCATTCGAGGTAGGGGTAGTTAAGAAATTAGTGTTAGTTTAAACTCTGAAAAGTTCAGGGCATATAAACGTGGAAAATATGCCGCACAGCCCTATATTTTGACCTTTGAAAAAAATAGTAGTTCATATAAACTTTCAATTCTAGGATAAGATTTTTATCAAAACTTCATAGTAAAAGTGGTACAGTTTTAGCCGTAAAAGGAGTTCCTATGGGAAATTGCATTGTCCATATTTACAGAAATGCAACCTAAAAGTATGAGAAATGCACGACCTTGTGCAATGCCAAAATATAATCAAAAGGAATCGACAGTGTGTGAGATCATGAAGAATTATACCTGTATATGTTTTGCCATATGTAGGTTCAATAACTTGTTGCATATAATCATATTTCAAGGAAGCTGTTTATTTTTACAATCCAATCTAACAGAAAGTATAATGTTGGTTTTTATTATCAATTACACCTTATTGTCATTAATTTCTGAATCATTCTTACTTTGATTGAATAAAGATTCGTAAAATGAGTGACTTGATTGTTGTCTTTCTGGCATCATCAAGACTTATAATGTATTTCAGAATTAAAAATATATAAGTAGAAGAAATAACGTTATCGTCGTATCAAATGTTTTCGTATGTCATTTGTCTTGGTATCATCCATATTTCGGCGGTTTCGATTGCACATGCTTCCATTGTTGCATGTCCTTAAGAACCACGCGGTTTTTCGCGAGCAATGTTTTTTCGAGGGTAATTATAATTAAAGTCAAATTATTTTCATTTTAAAACATTATGGTAAGTTGATATTAAAAAATGTTTCATTATCTTCGTGTAAGCCTTTTGTAAAAAGGTCCAATCTGACCATCATTGAAAAAAGAAATAAACAAAAACCGAATACAAAAGCATAAACTAACATTACTGAATTTGTGCATCAGAAGGGAGTAAAGTCATTCTGTCCGCAAGTAAATAAAACATTGAAACTAAATAGCATCCCGTTTTAAATCGTATGTTCATAAATTATAACATCTTACCAGTTACAACGGTTTATTTCAAAATTAAACTGTCACCAAGGTATGGAAGCAGAGTATTAAATTGAAAGTTAATCTTTCTTTACCTTATGTACGATGGGAGGAGCTAGTAAAAACGATTTGTAATCAATATAATGTATATACGACCAGCAATTTGTTTTACGCAGCCAAAATTGTCAAATGTTATATGTTTTACTGCGTATATCCTGTCCTAGATCATTTCACAAAACTGCATTTGTAATAATCATTCCTTAACTTTGAGTCATACTTTGAGACATAGTAATTACAATGACGTCAACTTATAACTCAGGTTTACTACAAAATTGACAATAAAGAAGACTGATGATTTAGACACTTGCAGGTACACATTATATCGATGCAAACATCCACATAACATTCAACCTTGATTATTCAATGTTCGTTTCATGTAATGTTTTAAAGTTAACCAAATTATGACAATTATAGAATTGTTTATATTAATAACCAGTTTTGTATTACACAACTCGTAGATAAAGTTTGAAGAAATTCTCAATCGTTGGTGCGTATTAAAAGGGGAAATATATATGATAGACATAAGATATGAACTCATCATAGACGTTAGGAATTAAATTTTGTATTTGCGCCAGAGCCGCGTTTCGTCTTTAAACGACTCATCAGTGACGCTCGAATCAAACAAAGGTAAAAAGGTTAATTAAAGTACGAAGATGAATAGCATTAAGATACAAATATTCCTTAAAGTTTTTCCAAATAAAGCTCAGGTAATCTGTTCATGAGATAGATTTGTTAAGTTTCATTTCATAAATAGCATCTGAGCATTCGTCTACTGTCATATTCCCATCGAAGACTAATTTACATCATATTTTTTATAATGCTCTTTAACATGTTTAATACTACAAAGTGTATCACTTTGATCTGTTATAATCTCAGCATGCCCCCTTGTGATGTATTTAATGACTTTATTACCTGTCTCTGTTTTTCTAAACCCAAAACATACGAGTTTTATTCTCAAATTTAACCCATTTCTCTCGTGATCCTTTTGAGCCTTTTGTTCGCAAATGATGGTAATATTACTTTCAAGTTCTTCAATATCCTTTTTTAAAGTGTAATTCGCAGATTCTTGCTCATCTCTCATTTTCTATTTTATTTTTAATTGTTTTTTTAAGAGTTTGTAAATTTTCTCTAACTTGAAGGTTTTGCTTTAGCTCAACAATAAGCTTTAGTTGCTTTCCTTACCTTTATGTTAAATATATTTCTTGCTAAACCAGGGTTTTATAAATTACGATTTCTCATAAAGCAGCTCTTTCTAAATACACTAATTGTGTGTTGTCATTATCTTCTAAAATAGAATTATTTATTTTCCAGTACCATCTTTCTTTCTGCGATGCACCAGTTCTGAATTTCATAAAAACACTTTGATGAACAGTAGTTTACAAATGGTATGATACTAAACCCGTAACAGGAGGGATTGTTCTTGATATTCATATGATGAGAACATAATCTTTCAATCAGTTTAACTGATGTCTAGAACTGGCATGTCAATAACTTCTTGTAGTCCTTTGTTAATTTACGTATCATTGCCATTTTGTTTAGTTTCTTTTGTTACATTTTTTAATTTCAATGTCTTTTATATATTTCGGAGTTGAGTATGACGTCCATTATCACTGAATTCGTAACATGTTTGTTTAGGGGCAAGCTGCAGCACGTCTCTTGGTGCGGGATTTGCATCTGTATAGAAGACCCATTGATGGCATTCGGCTGTTTTTCGCTCTTTGGTCAGGTTGTTGTCTCTTTGACACATTCCGAATTCCATTTTCAATTTTTCTTTAATTTTATACTGGTCGACAGAAAGTCTTATGGTGCATTTTCTTTTGACGTTTTGTTACCAAAAATGGGGATTCACTGAATCAGATGAAAGGGTTTCTCGCCTTGCAAACGCTGCAAAGCATTACGGTGGTTCAATCTTGCTACATAAAATAAACCAAGACGATTATAAAGAACCAGTTTTTTATCATAGCCAGTGCGTAATACAATATCTAATGTATTTAAAAGATGAACAGGTCAATGAATACTCAGCTTCAGGATCCGATTCTTCAGCTGCTTTTTCCGAAATATTCACATATATAAATGATGATTTATTAAAAAAAAGCATTTATAATCCTTTTTAATCAAGAAGTTTGTTATGGAGGAAGACAAATATACGTACAAGCACTAGTTAAGCATTTAAATCAAACCATGAGTGATCCCTTATATCAAGCATATTTCTACAGGCATGCATTCTACTTTGAACATTACATGATTCCTTTCCTTTCTGCTGTCAATCCTGTGGAATAATCGTGCAAAAATGTTTTAACAGTGTGCTTTCTGTAGGGCTTGGGGCTTCTGTAGCCCTATTTTCTAGTCCAAATTGAAATCATTTAACACACATGAATGCCAAGACAAACTGTAAGTGTAAATCTGGCGAAATTAAATTCGGTCATATTAAGTTAGAATTTGTTTTCCGACGTGCTCTGGTTTTGGCTCAAAGCAGAAATGAGATCATGCTTAACACGATTAGCTCACTGTCTCTTGGGCCTATCTGTTGTGATTGTTCAATGACAATGAAACAATAAGAAAAGCTTGTATATCAGATCTAGTTAAACAGTTTGAAAACGGCGTTGTGCTAGATCTTTCTTGAACCTCGATGACAATTGCATTAAAGACAGTATGGCTATACTTCAATGTATGGATGCAAATAATGTAAATCCTTTTGAGATCTTGCTCTTAATAATTGCAAGTATTTGGCAAATAGTTTACACAGTAGCCGATTTTTTAGATCGCTTTGATGCAAAACACTCCAATAAGTCATCTGAAAGAGAGTCTCATACCATATTCATTGACCATGCAAAGGTGTTTCAAGTGATAGATGGAAGAAATGTTCCCTACTTGAAAAAATAAATCTGATTATAAAACAAGCAGGCTATCATTAAATTTTTTGGTGACTTCCTGTTTAACATGTTTAAGATCTTTTAAAGTAAATGTCTATTAGTTCTCCCTGGAATACTTGATATATGAAAGGTTCGGACATACTTTATATATTGCAGGTTCCTTTAACGATTCCGAAATTACTAAATATATTTCTGGTTAGGAAGTCAAATTAAATTTCCTTTGATGTTCAGTACTCAGGAAGAGGTAGACACTCGCAAAGTCCTCTAGGCTTTACACGCAGACGAAAGACTAAAGGAATGGACAAAGTAAAGCAGTATAATTATGACATCATATGATATAGACGTCATTAGTGTCTGTATTCATGTATTTAAGCAGACTTCAAACACGGGTAAATGTTGGGTCCAAATGGGAAATATTTGTACTATAAAAGATAATCGGAGATATTTTCAAAACCACTGACTGTCCTTTTCTCACTGTTATCATTTGCAGAGTTCTTTCTGTTGTAGATGCTCTCTCCTGACGTGTACCAACCCTACCCTATCGTAGGTATACACAATTAAAATGTTCAACAAAAATTGGGCAATAAAAAGATAGTTATCCTAAATCATACATATTTTGTCTATTCATTAATTATGGTTTGTATGCTCGTTATACTAGTTGTTTAGAAGAGGTACGTACATCTTGTTATGACGAAAACCTACCCATTTCATAAAAAAAGGCTTCTTTTAATCGGTACAGTTCATTTTATGACGAATGTAAACGTTTTGACATAATCAATGGTATTTTGCTTTTTATTTTTGCGACAAAGTTATTTTATCTGTTTTAAAATATTCATTGCAATAGTTTACAATGTTGTATGAAAAAATTGTCGTTGACCTTTGACCTTGATTTCTGAAAAATGGCACCAAATTTAGTTTAGACCACCAATTGCAAATCAGTAACATATAGTTTAAATTCGAATGATATTTGATGTTGTTTGAAGATTAAATTTTAAAAGGTATGGTCACAGGGCTACAACTAATGAACAATCAGAAAATAGAGAGTGAGCAGATCTTGACTAACAGCAAATAAAATATCCAAGCAGTACTGAATTTACTGCAGTTTATAAGTCTAACAATCAACTGAACGACTGCAATATGTTTTTGTTATGACTTTTCAGAACAAATTGAAATAAACAAAAACAAATTTAGTTATGTAAAGTTATATAATGCTTTTAAACTTACAACTGTTATACTCGATGTCTAATAAGATTGTACGTTGTGTCTAGCAGGTTAGGACATCCATACAGTGTGAACAATCAAGAGCATAAAGTATTAACTCTTTAACTCTTTCGATGGAGCAGAAAAACATTTGATTATTGATTAACCCCTGATCAAAAGATTCGAGCAGTCTTACACGAACTGTATATTCAGTTGCAATATACGCAGAAATTTAGTTACGATTTAGCAGCACATCTGATCCTTACCAAATTTTATTCATAATTTGTTTTGATCTCCACGGAATAAAACATTTCCAAGCTTTATACTGAACACCGTTTTACAAAATTGGATTATTTCTTAAATACATAATCTTTGCCAACATTTCGAAGAGAACGGGTTTCTTTGAATAATTAAATGAAAGTAAAGTATATTGTGACTATATTATATAACAAATTGCTAATTTCTAATAACAAGCTTATGACAACTTTAACATATATAGAGACTTTGTATGATTAAGAATGTAAAATGTTTTATTATTTGGCTAGCACACTAAATCAAGATCTTGTTTAGAAATGTAAACAATATTCAACAAGAAACTATTTCCAGTTTGATCCAGATTACATTATGCGTTTGAACTGATATTTCGTTTATCACTCGTTCTATAGTCTCCTAATACATTTATGACAAAGCAGTTCTTTGATTTATAGCATGATAAATGCCTGCGTTTCATGCCTTTGGGTGACCTGAATCGACTGATATAAACATGGATGTCTTTGATATCGTCCTATTACAAGATACATTGCCCTGTTATAAATTTAACACAATATTAAGCTTAAGAATTTATGTTTTCTGATATATTTATCACTTTCATTTTATTGGTCTTCAAACAGTTTGTTCAACAGCATAATTAGGCCTATATAGATTGCGATATTTGAATTATTCATATTTTATTTCAAGTTGTCACCACTGCACAATTTGATACAAATTGTTAAAGAGTACTGCACACGATCTGAGTCTATGGCAAAACAACACAAACACAAACACAAACATAAACAACAGTACACAAAATGCAATATAGAAACCAAATATTGAGCAACACAAATCCTACCAAAAACCAGTAGTGATCTTATATGTCTGGAAGGGTAAACATATCCTGCCACATGAAACATGCATCGCGCAAATCGTGTAAGTTCGAATGGGTCTAAATATTAATATCTTATCAAAGTATACACGACATATTATTTCAAATTAAGGAATACATGTATTGAAAGAAGAAGATTATTTTGGATTTGCGTTTCTTTAATCTTTATAGGGTATATAGCCGTTTTGATGTGCATTCTTACTCATTTTTCCGTTAATATAGAACGGTTGTAGGAAAGATTGCATCTCACAATATAAAATAGTTGTATATGTATATATATTCTTCGATATCATAAAAAAAATAAAAAATGAGGAGAAACCTACCTTTCTTCTGTCTATTGATGTTCCGTTATTTTGCCGAGTGTTAGATGACATGTCGAATCCTTAAAAACTGAAAGGAAATTTAACATGACTGCACATTTTGTTTGATTTATCAACTATGCATTTAGGAAACTTTTTGGAAAACTTTTATCATTTTTATAAATTTCCTGTTTACAAAACGTTTTTCGAACAACAACTTTTTGGAATTTTGGATCCTCAATGCTCTTCAACTTTGTACTTCCTTGGCTTTATAAATATTTTGAGCGTCACTGATGAGTCTTATGTAAACGAAACGCACGTCTGGCGTACTAAATAATTATCCTGGTACCTTTGATAACTATTATCATAAATTATTCAAGAAATGCTATTTGTCGAGGTCAAATATCAAGGTTGTTCTGTTACTGTTTTTATTAGGCTTCATAATTTGTATATCACAAACTACCTTTAAAAAAGTAAATAAAACGTTGTTTTGACGTTATGTGCAAATATGATAAAGATTTTGTATGAACTAAAGCATGTCCACATAAAACTACTCATTTAATTTATTGAATAGATTTATTAATTATAAAAAAAAATATCAATGGTATTGTTTCTCCGGATGAAAATAGGATTTTGTCAAGTGATGCTTTTGACCTTGATTTTCGGAAAAAAGTAGATACTTTTCAGATTTTTTAGACAAAAGACCCCCGAGTTTCATACTTCCTTTCGTCTTGTAAATTCATATTGTTAACAGTTCAACTATATGCTACCTGAAATGACACATTTACCATGCAAATTATTACAACAGTCAAGTTATCAATGCAAATGACAAAAGAAAAAGCCACACTAAAATGCTATAATGATTTTTGTTTTTTGTTATGCTATAATATTACCAACCGTCACTGTATTCAAAACATTAAGCTAAACTAGCAATATGACGGTGTGACTAGTGAATTAGGATCACCTTACTCTTTAGAAACACCTTCGATTACTTCCAGTTTTTAAAAGGATTCATAATAGTCAGTTTATAATTTCACTATTTAGTTTTTTTGTCCTAGCGACTTTCGGTTTCCTTTCGATTAATACTTTTAATGTCCTCTTGATATCTGTTGGTTTTCTTTTAGACATTATTAAAATGAAATATATCAAAATGTAAACTAACTAATACCTGAAATAGTTTCGTTTGTCGTCTTTATTTTTTTTATATGCATAACGTGTTTACTAGACATCTTAAAATTCTCCTTTGTAAATGTCAGTCTGTTACGAATTTTAGTAGCATCTTATCGATGATTACTTGAATCCTCAATTCACAAAAATCTTTGTAAGTGGCAGTCTATGTTAGAATCGGGCACTTCAAAATAAAAAAAAATGTGCAATATCTAATGCATTTCAACCAAATTATATATCTTGACATAACCAAGAACAGGAAAATGAAACGAATGCTATTTTCGTGCACCATGATTTATGTGTATTTCACATTGTGTAAACTTGAGTTAGTTCTTGTATGTCATGTTTTCATCACTGCTTGATTCTTAGTCAGATCAGATTGGAACTTGAACTATCTTCTACTGAACACACTGATCAAGTAACGTACAATTTAGGATGTCGATTTGAGTATAGTTATCAAAATGTACCAGGCTTATCATATACAAAATAATATTAGTCTATAGAGTGTTGTTATGCCAAATTGTTCGTTGTTGACAGAGTTGTTTGCTTTTATCAGTTTATAGTGATTAAGATTATAACACAATGTTGATTGATGTAGCCCAATTTTGAATAGTTTTGCCTTTTACGTCTGTTTGTTTTGCTCGCACATTAATGTCAATATAATGGAATTGTATGCAATAGTCATAAGAATTGAAGCAAAATATAATTAGTAAAGGGTTAAAAGTGAGTTTTTTGTGGACATGGTGCTACTGCAATCATATCAGATATGTTCCTACTTTTTATGTGACAGTAACATTTAGGACATCGTGATTATAGATGCCGTCAGATCAGAAATAATTTTGGAAGTGGCTATATGGCTGGCCCTGGTTAAAATATCTTAATCCAAGACGGCAAAATAGCCTATTTCTATAGAAATGGCTATTTTGACGGCACCATCAATACAGTGTATAAGTTGCTGGAGCTGGAAAAACGGAAAAGTATATGTTATTTTGCTGGCATTAGGTAAGCAGAAGACAAGTTAAAAAATAATTTGTTTACACTTATGAAATTCAAATAATTGATTATTATTTCAAAAGCAAGTTTGATTTAAACATTTTTTTTAAATTCTCGAAGCAATGTTATGTATTGAATAATTTTTATCCAATTTATGATGCAATGAGTTTTATAACTTTTTAATTCTGAGTTTTTTATTTGTATGCATACATATGCATGTAGCATTAGACTGACTGATTTTAGAAACAATTTCAACAACATGTTTAGATATGGTTTCATTGCAACAATTAGATGCCCAATATTTTTTCTTTTAATAAATCTTACTAGTTATATACACTTTTGCTGAAATTTTTTAAAACAATTATATATGTGTCTCATGTATTATTAGCTATACTGGTATATCAGTAATTATTTGGTAATTTTATGTTGACAGTGCACATTCTCATAGTACGGCTTGAATTAAGATATTTTAATCAGAGCCGGCAAAATAGCAACAGCAAATTATTCTAGAACCAGATTAGACAGAATCAGAAAAGTCTTGTTTTTGGTACCTATTTAGCCTCTTGTTTCTTAACGACTAAAGCCATAAAATCAACCCCAACCTTCTGTGTGGGGTATGGAACTTTGTGGGTCAAATTCATAGAAATCAATTACTTAAGTATTTGTCCGGAAACACGAAAAAACATTGTTCTTTCCCCTGTAGGTCTCTTATTTCTGAACTGTTTGAGCCATAATCCCTAATGTAAAACCTAACATACCCTTTGCGATATAAAACCTTGTGTTTCAATTTCAGAGAGCTATGATACTTAAGTAATTGTCCCTTAACCCAAAAATTCCAAATGTTTTCGAACAACAATGCCGAAGACGACATGATATATGAACGCAAATTGTTTTGGTGTCAATTTAAAAACCAACGGCCTCACCTGTCACAAAATAGTTACCGAATTATGGTAGCGTTTAACCAACAACAACCACAAACTAATAGGCTCCTGACCGTTAAAATGTGTATCCACAAAACACACAATATTTCCTCAAACCACAAAAAAATGGTACCAATGATAATAAATAAATACAAAACACATGTGTTGCTGTCAGTGTTACATATATTTTAGTGTTGTCAACCGCCGGAAGGATCGACTATCGAATACCAAAAACGCTAACCGGTTAACTGGGTCTTTTTTTTTAAAATATGTATTGAAATCATTAAATAAGTAGTTTATATTTAAAAATTATCGTCGTGGTAATTAATTTGATTTACATCCCAGCTCCTTTGTTCTACCAGCGGTGATCTGAGCCGCATCGCCCCTATCAGATCACTCTAGCTTGAGTTTCTTTGTTTACTTGCTTTCCCTTGTTCTGTAACATTTTGGCGGCAATTTCGAATCCACAATAAAACTATTCATACGGAAAAGACTAACTATCAAATTTTATGCAGAAAAAAACAGTGTCTATGATTGGATTAGAACTAACCTAGACCATACATCTACACCAGAACGAATGGATACAAACTCTGTTAATGTTAATATATATAAACATTGTATTCGGGGCTCATAAAGGGTATATACTATGTAGTAATATATGAAGTATATAAAGTAGATAATGATAGTGTGGCGTTCTAACCTAAATGTTATAAAGCATAAATGTGTTTCTTTTTTTTTTCTCTTAACTAGAATAGCAGGGATGTAAAAATAGTTATTCCATTCAAAGTTGGTGTGTCAGTGAAAGATCACCCTCGGGCATCCGGCCATCGGGATGATTAAACACTGACACACCGCGTCCTCATGGGATAAATTATTACAGATTGTCCAGTATATTGATTGCTATTGTTAAAAAAAAATAGAACTTAGCTTGGGGCAAGATTACTTCAAATGAAATGCCAACTAAACAATTGTGAAACGTGAATGAAATTAATGTATACTATAAGTATTGATGGTACGAGAAACAGGTTTTATCATTTCTAACTGAAAAAAGTAAAATCACAAAGATACTGAACTTAGAAGATATCAATTCGGAAAGTCCATAATCACATGGCAAAATCAAATAAAAAACGCAACAAAAACGAATGGACATTATACAAGAACTGTCATATTCCTGACTTGGTACAGGCCGGCATTTTCAAATGTAGAAAATGGTTGATTAAAACCTGGTTTTATAGCGCTAACCCTCTCACTTTGATGAAACACCCCACATTATTTTCTAAGACACGAAAAGACAAGAGGCTGTCAGAGCGACCGCAAACCAGATTTATTAATATTTATTCGTGTCATGGCATTTTTCAATATCACAAGAACCATAACTGATGAATGGTTACAGTAAAAATCATCAATACAAAACTTCACCTCCATTTTGATATCGAAGAATATATATACATATACATCTATTTTCTATTGTGAGGTGCAATATTTCCTAAAAACCGTTCTACATTAACGGAAAAATGAGTAAAAATGCACGTCAAAATGACGAATTGAGTGAACCTTGCCTCGAAATTGTTTAATTTCTCGTAAAATTGTTCACATTGTATGGAAAGAAATGTACGGAAAGATAGATACTGACACGGAGATTGCAAAACTAGTCATTATGAACATCTCAATACTTGTATTTCTGAGTATGGTACGAAAGAAATGGGCCACGTCAAAATATAACTGGCCGGTTTTGTCAATGTTTACCACCCGATTTTGTCATAGCTTTCACAATGCATAACCCGGTTTGGTCAAATAAAAAAAATCATAATCGCATAACATTATAATTGATAATTTAACGTCAACGTTAAAAAGGAGTTTTTTGTGGGTCGTTGGAAAACAAGTTCTTTCACAGGACAACGGCTGAATTATTTATATGATCAGTCTATATATACTAGGGACTTGCCAATCATGTTACCCATTTGGCCCCACGTTGTCTCAGATAATATATAAAAAAACGGGTCTGTACTGTCTCCAATGTGTTATGATGATCGTACACTGACGTTGGTCAATATATTTTGAAAATATATACGGGCATACGGATTCAGTTTATTTCAAAGTGGAAGTAATTCGAACAGCTTTTACATACCACCGACCGTAGCGATTCGTACAATATTTTCACTATTTTTTGCTTTAAAAAATTGTTAAATACATGAATCAATATAGTGCAACCTATACGTCTTCTAGATTCGCCACTTATCTTAAAAAGTGTATGCCGAACTAAAATATTGTAAGAAATAAGAAAACAGGGACACCATCGAAATCGGATTATGACAATAGACAATATAGACAATAGACAATATTTTATTCGCACAAACACATTTACATTAAATGGTTATGGCATACAAAATTAAAACAATAAACTGACAATAGTTAAATTGATTATAACTATATTAGAGTGACAGTGGTATTCACAGCGAAGAAGAAAAAGGCTATAAATATCAACAGTTTACACATTGTTAATGTTCATGAACAATTATAAAAAAGAACACAAACAAAAATTAGGTTGCATATTAAACAAAGTTACACAGATGTTCTTAATAAAAGACAATCATTAATATACTTTATGGTGATTTTTATAATGACTGGTAGACTGCTATTTAAAAGTACAGTCAAATGATTTAGTGTTATAGTGGACTGCAATTTAATAAAATTGAAATTAAGATTTTTATTAATATTTTGTATATAGGTATCCCTTAATGATTTATAGCATGGACAGATTGAGAAGAAATGGTATTCATCCTCAATTTCTTGTCTGTTACAGGATAAGCAAATGCGTTTATTTCTTTCAATGTTGGTATAACGCCCTCTTTCAATTGCTAGGGAATGCGCACTTAGTTTAAATTTACTGAAAACTGATCGGTCAGTTTTGAATTTACATATATCAATATATGGGGGCCTTTTTCTAATTCTTTTAGTATGACAAAAGAAATTTAATTTTTCACATTTATTGATAGAACAATTCATAATTTGATAAGCCTGGTCATAGATTCTTTGTTGGATACTATTTATGTGATATTTTAAATTAAAAGTATTAAAAGTGAGATGACCAAAACCTAATTTATTTAACCAGTCTTTTACAATGTTAACCCATTTACTTGTTTTCTCTACATTATTATATATTTTATGGACTAAAGTGTTAGGAGAGTTTACAATGTGGTTTAGAAATTTTATAGCTGAAAGGTGAATTTTAAAGTACAAAGGGATTCTGTTTGTCTCAGTTAAACAGGCTACATTTGTTGTTTTGCACTGTACTCCTAAAATTTCTTTAATAAATTTAATATGTAAATGTTCAAAAGGATCTGAATCTTTGAACACTTGGCTTACACCCCAAACTTCACTTCCATAAAGAGTTATTGGAACAACTAAAGTATCAAATAATTTTTCAAGCATACTGCAGGAATTATCTAAAGAGACTGTTTTTTTAATTTTAAACCAAGCTTTTCTTCCTTTTTCCATAAGATTTTTTTTTTGAATGATTTAAACTTCCTGAACAATTTATAGTTATTCCAAGGTAACAAATAGATTTAACAGTCTCAAGATGTTCTTTTTCTACTTTAAAATAATTACAATGAGATTTTCCATTAGAATTGAATATTATAATTTTTGATTTTTGTTTGTTAACATCAAGTTTCCATAGGGAACAAAATTTAGTTAACTCATTTAGTGCATTTTGTAGCCCTTCTTGGGTTTCAGACAATAAAATAATGTCATCTGCATATAATAATGATGTTAGTTTAACATCTCCTATAATAATTGGTTGAGTGTTTGCATGATCAAGGTCATTTACAAGGCCATTTATATAAATATTAAACAAAGTGGGGCTAAGTACATCCCCTTGTTTTACTCCGCAATTTGATATAAATTCATGGCTAATACCATTTTGAAATTTAATTCTGCATTTGTTGTCATTATACATTGATTGGATGACGTTAAAAAGTTTGCCTGGAAGTCTGTTTTGGAGTAGAATGTAGAATAAACCCTCCCTCCAGACAGTATCAAAGGCTTTTCGCAGATCTATAAATGCTGCAAAAATTTTCTTTTTTTTAGTTTTATATTTGTCTACAATAGACTTTAATGAGAATATATGATCTGCTGTTCTAGCTTTTTCTTTGAAGCCAATCTGATTTTCACTTATCAAATTATTGGTGTTAATAAACTTCATAAGTCTAGTGTGTATAATTTTATTGAATAATTTTCCCAAATTAGAAGTCAATGAGATACCTCTATAATTAGAGGGGTCAGATTTGTTCCCCTTTTTATGAATTAAAGTAATCAGACTTTTGTTCCATAATTTTGGGAAGCTGCCTTTCATAAATACTAGGTTAAAAAGTTTTAATAGGGGTTCTAATAATACTGGCATACCATATTTAATCATTTCGTTAGAAATTAAGTCTTCAGCTGATGATTTACCATTTTTAAGTGTTTTAACTGCATTTAAAATTTCAGCTGGCTGAATGTGTTTATTAAATTCGTTGTCAGAGTTGCATGTATTTAGTGTCTTTTTTAAGGCTGTTAATTTTTCAATAATTATGTCATGGAATTTATTGTTTTGGATATTAGAAGTACTGTTCATTTTTTTAAAGTAGCTTATAAATAATTCTTGATCAAAATTGTTTTCCTCTTTTATTTCTGAAAGAGAACTTAATTTGTTAAGTAAATTCCAAAATGTCTTTGGGTCTTTTTTCATATTTAGTGAAATTTGTACAACCAGAAGAATATTCTGGTGAAAAATATACTGTAGCCATAAAAATATCATTCTTAAGATTAAAAAAATGTTTATCTAGTTTAACCCATACAGCATTATTATGAGTACAAGTTAGTTTGGATATACCTTTATATATAGAACTTCTGACATACAGAGAAATACCACCAGAACCACGTCTGGCTCTTTTATGTTTTTTCCTGGTACTATTACATATAAAATCAAATCCAGGAATATTATCAACAGGTTTACCACTGTCACTCCAAGTTTCAACAAGACTAATAATATGCATTTTTGATACAAAATTTACAAATGCATGATCAGAAATTTTTTCTGAATTTAAACCTTGAATATTCCACATGCCAATGTTAAGGTTATATTCAGTAGAACTAAATTTTGGCATTATTTTAGTAAAATGATTTAAAGTATAAGTTAAAAGGACAAAATTGGAGTTGATTTTGGATGATCCTTTGTCAATGAATTGATAATTTCAAAATTACAATGAATTAAATGATCCATTTTTTGTATTTTTACTATAAATGGTTAATAGAAGTTTCTTTCTTTTTATGATTTATCATATAACATAAAAATGGGGGGGGGGGGGAATCTTTTCCTTTTATAAACAATATAGAATGGAAACAATGGTGTTTTTTTTCCTCTTTCTTATTTATACTATGAATATTCATACTTTATATATATATATATTTGAAAAGAACAAATAAAAACAACAACAACAAAAAAACAAACCCCAAAAACATTGATTTTTAGTCATATCTTGACTTATCAGGCAAATAAGTACACCAAATTACAATTGTTTTTCAACTATAACATGTATAGCTTTTGATATCTAATTAATAATACTGATTGTACCAAATGTTTACGGATAATTTGAAAAGCCATTTTGGTTACTTGGTTGGTTAAATTGGCCCCATGGCCACGGATAAAACGGCAAAGGCGGTAAGTTGACTGGTGGTGCTTGCAGGAATGGCGTCCTATGTAGATTATTGTTCATGTTGAATGTTGTTGTTTGTGGAAACGGTTGTCGTTGACTAGTATTCATGTTGAATTGTTGTGGTTGTGGAAACGGTGGTCGTTCTTGACTATTGTTCATGTTGAATGGTTGTGATTGCGGAAACCGTGGTGATTGTGGAAACTCTGGTTGGAGTTGAATATTGTTAACTCGGTTGTTATTATAATTTTTGTATCTTTCGTTTGTTAGACGATCCTCATGTGTTGAGTATTGGTTATATTGGTGGTCATAACGTCTAGTAGTTTGATTGGGTTGATCCCTTTGTCTTGTGGTTGACTTGTACGGTTGTGATGAATTGGTTTTCGAGGGTGTAATGTTCATACCTTTTTTCAAAAATTTAACAAGCGATGGTATGCCTTTAGTAGTGTTTAGGTGCACATGATCAAAGTACATATTGTCTGCTGGTACGAATGGATCTAGTGTTCTAATAGTTTTGAAGCCTTGACTGGCAGATAGTATTGTTTGATTTGCCATCTGCACTTTATCATATGGAATATCTTTCCTTTTCAGTATAGGGAGAACATAGATTTGCGATTTAGGCCATGTTCTTGTAATTTCAGAGAATAACTCTTTGAATTTGTCCTCTTTAACCCCGTCTCCACGAAGGTCTCTTCCTCCAATGTTCACAAGTACCTTTTTGGGATTTAATTTATAACCAGCTTCCTGCACATATTCTATACAACTGTCAGCCCCCCCATTTATATAGTTTATTACTGTAGATTCATATGGGTTGAATCTCCTTGCTTGAATTCTTCTAATTATGGAATCACCAACAATGAGATTGTCTATGTCTGTTCCTGGTTTAGTATCATCGCCTGGGTGTATTTGAGAACTATCTATACTTTGATCGTTGTTGTTAATGTCCTTCGGCTTGTCCAGGATATTGTTGAGAGAAAATACAGTCTCATCTTGTACGTTTGGTTTAACTTTTTTTATGTTTATCATGTTCCTTTATAATTTGTGTTTCAAACGTATGAAATTTTTCTTTAAGTTCTGTTATTGAATCCTCTTGTTCCTCTCTGTGCGATAGAACTGATTTTTGAATAATATCCAACTTGTCCATAATTTTAATTTGGTTTATATTTAAATCTTTTACTTGTTTATCAAGTGAATTAGATTTCACATGTAGAGACTCTATAGATGTATTGTTATGTTTTATTTTGCTTTCTATAGTACTAAGTTGTTCTTTGATATGTTTTGTGAAAGTCTTGAGTTGGTTTTCACTCTTTGACGATAAGTTGTCAAAATCATTAACAGCATGTTTGATGTCTGAAACTATACCAACTATAGAGACAAGTGCTGTATCAACAGTTTCAAGCACAGTAAAAATGCTGTCCAGATTTGAGTGAAGCGTTTCTTGGTGATGGGCCACTTTGGCTTTCGGAGTAAGTGTCGATTTTTTAGACACTGGTGTTGATGTGAATTGTTTATTATTATGCATTGATGAAGGCGAGTTGCAAATATTATGTGAGTTTGATTATGTTTATTATAAACATTTTCATTGATATTTTTAAACAAGCGAGACCAAGTGATTCCGATTCATAGTGTTTTGAACTATTTGTATAAAGCTAGAAAGCTATGTCAAAAGTTAGAAGGTTTGACTGCAACATATACAAGTATGGAACACAGATCTAACGATTCAGTTGTTACACAATTATTTTGTAAATTAAAGAACCGTGCAAATTTAAAGTTTACTTTACAATAAATATATATTCAAATTCTTTCGAAGGGCAATGTTCATATCCGTGTTATCGTTGTTTTTCATAAATTGTTGGTTTAAAAAAACATTAAAAACCCGGTGATATATATAGACGAAACCGGGTGATTGTGTGGTAAACAACATTGACAAAACGGGTGTATTTTAATTTGACATGACCCATTTCTTTCGTTCCATACTCAGAAATTCAAGTATTGAGATGCTCATGACTAGTTTTGCAATCTCCGTATCAGTATCTATCTTCCCGTACATTTCTTTCTGTATAGCACACACAAGGCCGTAGCTAGGCATCTTATTTTAGTGAGGCAAAATAATTGAGCCGAGCGAAGCGAGGCGAAATTTTTTTTTGGAGGGTATGTAATGAATGGTGCAAAATCCTGCATTCTAGGCATTTTTAGAGAGTTTGATAATGTTTTGAATTTAGACACTTTTTATGTAATTTTTTCATTTTTTTAGACTTTTACCAAGGATTTGTATAGTTTACTATACAAATCCTTGCTTTTACTAACACCAAATTTTTAACAACTTTATTTGAATGTATATGTAAGATAATCATCCAAATATCACTGATTTGAGTCTGCTGCCAGAACATAGAACAAACATCGATTCAGTAGAGTTTTCCAAAGTTTTCTATGGCCGGTTCAGTCAAATCATTTCAGAATCATAATTTGGTCTGCTGATATCCTTATCGCGATGAACATGGAGCATGGCAAGACCGCACAATCTCGCGCCACTCATGCATGCTCTTTTCCAAGTTTTCAGTTGTTTCAGGGCAGTCTGTGTTTCTAAAGGTAGCACATCATCAACTTAATGATCAATGTCTTCTTCCAATTCCTTCTCCATCAGTAATCTGGTAGCAGCATCGGTAGTAATAGTTTTGTTTGCAAAAGGGAAATAAGCTTTCCTGTAAGCACCATCATACAGTCGCAGTTACAAAATATTAAACTCGCTTTTATGCTGACAAAGAGTAGACAAACTAGGGATAGAATGAGATAAGATACATGTATATGATTCTATCTATAGAGTAAGTATATATGGGTACAGGATAATTGGAATGGATTTTTTGACGTTTGTACATGTAGTTCCGTAATTTCAAATTATTTCTGGAAATAGTTGGTGGTATTTTAGTTCCAGAATCTATAAATTTAGGGGTTAGGGTTTGGGGGTGTCCGATTCCGAAACCCCGAATATAAAGAAACGAAATTCCGTAGTCCCGAATAAGTAAAGACAAAATCCTGTGTTAAAGGTTCTACCATTCCTCAATAATATCAAATTGGAATATGGGATATTCTTTCAATTTTTAAGGTTAAAGAAACATGGATAAAAACAAATCCATGCATTCATGTTTCATATTATTTATATTTCATTTATCTGTAAAGAGAAAGTTTAAAGTTCGTGAAATGAATACGCAGACAGGACTGCCCCCTTGCGATGCCCAGTACTTGATTTGTCAGAAGTTGGTGAAACGGCGAAATGAAAACGCAGACATGACTGCCACCTTCCGAAGACCAGTACTGTATTTGTCAGTCTACTTATCATTTTTTTGATTGTTCTAATGAAGTTATATGCTATACTCAGACTCTGTTAAAAAAAAATACTTTACTAGAATTGTTCCTTCTTTACCTTCAGTGTCGCTTTTCCTTTTTCTGTGGCAACAGCCTGTTTTTAACTCAAGATCCATGATGATTATCGTTACTATAGGTTGATGTAATCGAGAAACATCACCCGTTGAGACGCTTAGTTATATCCAGGAAGAATAGTTTAAAACTAATGATGACAAGACAGAACAACAAATGACTATTATATTTATATATGTATAAAAAAAATAATCAGTGTCGAAATTTTAGTGAGGCAATTGCCTCACTTGCCTCAATGGTAGCTACGGCCTTGAGTAAGTGTCCCAAATGACACTGTAAACACTTGTGTACGTTTCCTCTTTTGTAGTTTCTTCACATATGTAATGTTCACTCATGTACTTAATTGAAATTGTGGCTGCTGCTTAAAAAATTTTAAACTCAGATGAGGTGCCTCTCATGTTTGTGTTTTGCCTCTTGTAACAGTGTAAACTGTCAGAGTGTACAATAAAATCTTGAATCTTGCTCATTCTTCATAAATCATACAGACCCATACAATGTACATCATTCAATCGTTGGTCACAGTGGCAATCACACCATATAGTAATGACAGCTTGGAATATATATATATTCAATGTCCTGCTTATTTTTCTCTCAATAAATCTAATTACCACATGATAGAAAACATAGTTTAAGAAAAATAGATGTTGATTTCATAGAAAAAAAACTTATGATGGTCAGTAAGTATGGGACTTTTAAATCAATTTATACAAAAGACCAAGAGCTAATGGAAATTTAATTATATTTCAAATCCTGCAACATTTTTATCACACATTCCCTTTACACCATGTACTCATTCAATGAACATTCTGTGTCTCATTCAAGCATACTTAAAACTCCAGAATATGTATTTATTCTATGTATGTATCATGTACCATTATCTCTGTAACTTAAATTTGTATTTAGTTTATGAGAATAAAATATTCCAAAACTGCAGAATATTTTCTTTTACAGCTTATTTCTTACAGCTTGTAGAGCAAAAGTTTGGTTGGCTTGCTTGTTTTGTTTGTATAAACATTTACCCAAGCTTAAAGCACTTAAGATTGTCATCTTCAAACAATAAATATAGGCAAACTTAAACCTGTAAATATTATAGTTAAATTCAATTGGATGTTATTTAAATTATCATTGTACAATATACAAACAAAGCAAGCAAGGTAACCAAAGTCTTGCTCTACATGCAATAGGGAAATAGCTGTAATCTGTGCCTTCTTTTTAAGGTACAGGAAAAAGAAATATAGGTATATATAGGGTGTACAGTTTTTTTAAAGAATATATAATTTTGCAGGGTAAAGAAAAGATGCTATTTGATTAAAAAAAATAGATAAAAATTCTCTTAACAACTAATTCCCCTCCCCCTCAGTTCAGACCCCAATTTATGTATCTGAGGCCTAAATCTATATAAATTAGAAAAATCATGAACTTGGACAACTGTTTTAATTATCTTTATTTTATTTATATCAATATAATAATATATTATCCTTTACAATTGCAATGCTACTAACCATCAATAAGGTGTTTATTTTTAATGATAAACAGCATAAAACTAGCAGACATCAGTTTAAACCATGTTGAAAAGTTAAAGTTATAATATTTATCATCTTTTTAAGCTTCATGTAATTAGATAATTGAATTAATATTGATAATTGCTCTTCAATTTAAGCATTATTTGGTACTTTCTCAAAAGGTGGAGTGAATGTTTTTGTAAGGGAATATATATGATCAGTGTCTAACAGAAAACCCTACAGGGCAATCTCAAAGTTGTTTCATTTAACCCAAGTAATCTAAAATATACATTCACTGATTGATTGATTTGAAATTTTGTATTAAATGCAGCCAACATGACTTATTTTACTTCATGTGGTATGTTTTTCAATGTGTCACAACTTACCATCATAACCAAATAACATAGAATTTTTAGTTTTTTGTTATAAAACATATTTCACAATCATATAGAAATTAGGGAATGGGTGATCCTATTGATGAATCTATTTGCTAATTTGTATGTGAAAACATTGCATCATTCCTAACACTTTTGCTTTTGTTTCACATTATTATTAATAAACAATATTAATAATTTTGATTTAAATATTCCATGGAGCACAGCTAAATATACTTTATCCGCCGAATGAAATCACAATTTGTACACAGTGACACATTTATGAAGTAAAAGTTCAGTGAAACATCCTCTCCTCAGTGATCATATTAATTAGGACACATTATCACATACTATATGTTCTCCACTTTCTTATAAATTTTTCCTTTGTTGATCATGAATTAACACATGTTCCAGAATCATTGCAGTTTAAAAGTTATTCATTAATTTCAACATATTTCCTTTTGTTGAACCTGCTTTTTAATACAGCAGCAATTTTTTTTTCTCACTTATTTTTATTACAGTCAATTAACTTCTACATTGTTCTAATTTGTATTCCTTTTAGCACAGTTAAAACAGTCTTGATTCCATTCATTTTGTCACACATATATATATGTATAAGTAAAGAGTTGCCTTTTCAGGAAAATTAATTTTCTCTTTATATCTCAATGTACAGGAATCTGATAATATGAAAATAATATCCTTGTTTGGGTTTCATTTGTTGATATTCCTTTGAATGACAAGTGCAGTCCTTGAGTCTGATTCATTTTATCAAATGTGCTATATATTGTATTGGAAGAGGCCATTGTTTCTCATTCATCTTAAAATTCTGCAAATAAAAAGGATATTATTATACACAATATAATTAATTTATAAGCCCCATTGCTATATATATTCATAATACCTATTACTTCAATCATTGTACTTGATTTATATGCTCTTAATGTGCCCTGTTATTAATATTTTGAACATAAAAATTATCTTATGCTTATTCTGATACAAAAAGAGAACTTCAATATAATCAAATTTTAGTAAGCTTTATAGCCTAAGCCCGTAGTATCAGCAGTGGTTGGTAAAACCAATAGTAAACTTACATGTTTGTAATAAAATAATTGCCATGTTTGTTTACTTTCTTAACACATAAATATAATAGACAGATTAATCTAAACTCATTTATAAGCAATTAATCTTTAAATAGCTTTCATATCACTTCATGTGACTATAAAATAAGTGTCAGTTACAATAATATAATATTTGAATGCTTACATGATAATGCAGACTTCTTACATGTCAAGTCACTTGGAAGCAGTGAAAAAAAACCAGTGAATACAAATTCTGCAAAAGACAAATATAAAATTGCATAATCAAAACTTAAAAGCAATAAACACAGCAAAAGTTTTTTTTAAAACATGTAGGAAATAGGCAATAAAGGAAATATTTAAAAAAAAAAAGATTGATTGTTGGTTGCTTAACGTCCAGTGGCAAATGTTTAAAAGACTGTTAGGTATTTAATCTGTATGATATTGAAATATTTACATCAATGTAGATTGACAAATTTTTAAGTCACTTATTTGTATTATAACATTTTAATAGTTATCAAGCAAATCCTACAAGTAATAAATAGTCTTAAAAATGTCAATTGAATGAAAGTGGTGATCAATTTAAAATTTTCATATCTTTAACTAAAAATTAAATTGGATTATATATTAACTGAGATGAGCAAATTCTCTCATTTTGTAAAATCTCAGTAGCCTGTTAACTGAAATATGACTTAATAGTACATTTTATTTGTTTGTACATGCATTTATAAATTCTGTCTTTGTGTGACTGGTATTTTCTCATAAACTTAGAAATGACAATGGATATATAAATACTATTTGTGAAACAAATCCAAGTTTTATATTACATAAAATTCATGCTTAAATCACAAATTAAGTCAATTAAAAAAAACCAATGTCATTCTTTGTTTAACATGTAAAAACACCAACACTGCTCATTTGTGTGGGTGGTGTATAAAAGTATAAAAAAAATTGACTAAGCCTAAGGAGAGGTAGACTTGTTATACATTTCCATTCTCAATTTTATTTTTATGATAATATGGGGTGCACCCCTTACTACCAAAGTTAAGGAGCTATGTATACATAAATGAATAGTTTTAATTTATTGCATACACTAAACCAAGGGGGAATATTAAATGGGGGGGGGGGGGGGGGGGGGGGGGGGGTATGTAACAGTTTGCTTGAAAAAAATCAAGTCTACTATAACTAATATTAAAACAATCTTTCTCCGAGCATTGTTTCCGTTTAGCCAACTTTATTGTTTCAATGATTGATTCATAGGTCAAAGGTTTTCGTCGTCGGTTATCCAAATAAATGACGAATTATGAATTGTTTGATTCACTTCAACAAATTCAATAAGAAGAAATGGGTAACAATGATAAAGAGTTACAATTTACAACGTATTTACCTCAAAATGTATGCAAAATCCACCTTTCCATTGTGATTTCCATGTGCCGACTTCTTTGACAAGGTGCTCAACAGCTGATGATAATGAGTGTGACGTGACAAGCTAAACATTGACGTTGATGAATCTAAGTTTTTGCCGATTTTCTTACTCAAAACTGTAAGTGTTCAAGGGAACAACGGTCATGTTTGAAGATATTGTTAATGTCGCAATGATGTTGTCGAAAAACAACAAGTTGATAAATCTTTGATCTCGGTGTAGCCAAAAAATCACCACTCCATAGCAAATTCTCCCAACGTCCGATTTAGCCAATCAAAATTCGTATAGTTTCGAAAATGACGTAATAGATGAGATTTCGATGCATTCACCAAAAATCGTCAAAACTGATTTGAAACCGCATTAACCTACCCGCGCAGTAACAACATACTCAAATTTTAAAATCTTTGGTTGAACGGTTCATGAGTTAATGCACTGACAGGCCTGGAAACGCCATTTTTCAATCTTTCAAGAACCATAACTCCAGAACCGTAAAAGTCAAAATCGTCATCATTGAACTTGACCTCCATTTTGTTGTCAGTAAATGAAAAATGAAAGAATTTCTATTTCAGACATTTTCAAATCAACAAGATCAAGGAGGTGTTCTATTTTTCAATCTGAAGTTATTACAAACACCATAGTAAATACAGTGTCTTGGATTATTAAACACACACAAGCCTTTTAATGCCAAAGGACAAATTTCAATTAATTGTATAATAAAAACATACTTCTGTAGGGTACTAAAGATAAGGCCTTCAAACATCCACTTTAAAAACCAGTTAACCTGTTAGTCAGTCCAAAGATTGTCTGAGTAACGGGTTAGGCAAAACTGTACAATTTGACAAAACTTAAATATTTATGTTGTAGTGTTACATAACATTGCCTACATTTGTTTTTTCCTTTTAACATGAATTCCATCATTTCATCTTTTTCATAAGAAACACTAACAGCTCAGAAAAGGTTAAATCATTTATTTGTATATTTCATGTAAACAAAGACATTATATCACATATTTTCATAACAATTTCATCATTTCTATTTATAGTAACAATGAGACAAAAAGGACATAATTCACAACATAAATTAAGAGGGTTTAATTATGTAAGTTCACACAAAGAACTGCATAAACGTAAGCTTGATTTCTTTTTTAATATGATAACACCTATTTAGTAGAGTTATTTCCCCTTACTTCCCATGTTTTTCAAATATACAGAGCTCTTGGTGCCTATACTACACACTTCATTCAAAATTAACCCAAATTTTCTACACCACTGAAGTCATTGCAGTGATTTTTTTATATAGTTTCCTTTAAATTTACTTTTAGTCTGCAATAGATATTAAGAAAAATTTGTAAGGGTTCCACGGAACCCAGTGTCTCGCCTACTTTTGCTGTTAATCGCAGACTCAACAAAAATGAGGAAAAACATCAATAAAAATTTCCCTCTCGATACTGTCTTTTGATTGAAAGAAGCTTCCAAGTTTGGTAAAAAATCCAGGATAGTTTATGAATCTAATAAATGTTTTATAAACTTTAACTGCAGACTGTATGTAATGTTAACTGGAAGAAAAACTAAGTCCATTTATAAGTAAAATACGGAAAAAGTGTTTTTTTTTTACAAAATTTACTTCTGAATAATATCTTATGATCAGAAACAAGCTTTTGTCTAAGTTTGGTAGAAATCCAGGATAGTTTAAGAACATTATAAAAATTTTAAAAACTTAAACCACAGAGGGAATGTTTTGTTTCTGGCACAAAAACTAAGTCAATTTATAAGTAAAATACCGAAAAGTGGAAATTTATTTTTACAAAAATTTCTTCTTGATACTATCTTATGATCATAAACAAGCTTCTGTCCAAGTTTGGTACAAATCAAGGATAGTTTATGAAAGTTATTAAAATTTTAAAAACTTTAACCACAGAGTGAATGTAATGTTTCCTCGCAGAAAAACTAAGTCCATTTATAAGTAAAATACGGAAAAAATGGAATTTTACTTTTACAAAATTTACTTCTGGATACTTTCTTATGATCATAAACAAGCTTCTGTCCAAGTTTGGTAGAAATTCAGTATAGTTTAAGAAAGTTATTAAAATTTCAAAAACTTTAACCACAGAGTGAATATTTGTGGACGCCGCCGCCGCCGCCGACAACGCCGACGACGACGGAATGTAGGATCACTTAGTCTCGCTTTTTCGACTAAAGTCGAAGGCTCGACAAAAATCTTTATTTTAGATATTATTGACACTTCAACAATCAAGTTTTAGAGTATGGTATATATATGTTTTTTCAGTGTAAAATGTAAATCCCTTTTGAGAAGATACCCAATTTATGGACATAATTTTTAAAATGCACCATATTTGCTAAAATCTTTGAAAACATTCAGTGTTGGATGGCAAAGCATGTGGATGGCATTTGAAAATATCATTAAAAGAAAAACTATGTCTTGGTTATAAAATTTCAAAGTTTAAATGGCATTGAACAATTTTTGATTAAATTAGTACTTAATTAATTCTTGTGTCCTTTTACAGAAATTTGGATTGTCTCAGTATTTATACAAATCTTTACCCTAAAACAATACAGGAAATATTTCAAAGGAATTGCACATTTTTAATGATTAAAATAGACTTAAAATGCATTGTATGACAAATAAATGCTAAACATATCTAAACATACTAACCCCTAAAAACACTTAAGTACAATTTTAATTAGAATTTGATTTTCTGACATATTGATTTATATCAGTTAAGCACCATTTATTTTGTCAATTATTCAAAACTGTGCGCAGTATTGTTGAATTAAGAATAATATTACTTTAAATTCATATATGAAGTGGGTCTCATTGGGGTCTAAGCGTGATGCAGGATTGCAGATTTTTCGTAAGTGTGAAACGTAAAAGTCAAATTATTGTGTCGTTAAACAGGGAAATGAAGTCTTGAGGGACCAGGGAAATGACAAAAAAATGAGAATTGCTTATGCACAAAGTGTAAGCGGGATATGGGAATCTAACAAAACAGTAAGCGGGATCCGGGATCGGAACCCCCCCCCCCCAATGAGACCCCCTATGAATACTGTAGATTCATTTAATTGGAACAATCTGTGTGGATTGATTAAAACTTACAATTGTAACTCATTGTACATTTAAATTTGTTGTTCACCTTGTTTACCCACAAAATCCATTAATGTTGGTATCCAATGAATGATAAAGAATCCATAGAATAAGGGATGTACATCAATTTAAATCAGTTACTCTTTGACAAAACTTATCATCTAGGTGGCATTATACAGATTTCTATAAAACATGCCAAGCTTCTAGTCGTCTGGTGTTTACAAAAAATAAAGTTCTATAAAAATTCAAAAGAGACAAACAAAGATTATTGAACTCAAGACTCAGAATTCAACCAATCAAAATACTAGATTTGGTGTTTCCAGCAAAAATTCTGGTACTCAGATTACTGAGACAAGTTTATGGTACTTGGACTCAAGAGTTCAACCAATCAAAACACAGGATTTGGTGTTTCCAGAACAATTTCTTGTACTCGGAGCACTGAGTTAAGTTTAACATCACAGGGTGTTGCCAATTATGAAAATAACAAAAAAACATTATACCATATAAAACATTAACTGACTTTGAACCGAAACATTCAAATGAGTAAAAACATGTTTTATGAGATCTCAACCATCCACTGTTGATTTTGTTTTAAAACCTCTATCATTAATTAAACAACCTTTACATAAGCTTTTTAATTAACTGTACAGGGATAGTAATTTTGTTAAACAAATGTAATTGTATAAAGTAATAGACGTTGTTCCAAGGGTGAATTATTTGTCTAATTTATACGAAAAATAATAATATTTTATTGCAAAAATACAAATATTAAGCATAATAGCTTCCTCTATATAAAAATGCAGTTATCAACAAGATTATAAATAATGACCTTTATTTCTAGCTAAGGTCAAATGAAAACTTTAAAACAGTCTCTCTCATTGCTAAAACAACCTACTGCAAGTTCACAAATTTTGCTAGCATTTATTTTTATGATTTAAAAAAAAATCATGGATGTAATGTTAATTAGTACAGTTTCAGGAAAAGCTGCATAAAAATAATTCTATTAAAGTACGGCCAGAATTTTCATGAAACGTATAGGGTCAAGATCTTTCCCATTATAAAATTATTACAAATTTCTGAATTTACAGACCTAAAATGTTCTATCATATATATACAGACTAGCCCTACTAATGGAAAAGAAATATACATTTGGTTTATAATCAAAGATCTGTTGAGGTAATATTTGGCGTACTAAATTACAATCCTGGTACCTTTGATTACTATTTAGCCTTTGCTTGAAATCTTCTGCAACACTCCTAGATATAAATGAACGGGAAAAACAGATAAAGTTCCCTGTTTCACCAGTCCGTGCACAACTGAAGAATTTCAAAATATCCATTTTTTTAACTATAACATATCAAAGATTTAGGGCTGATTTCTTCAAAATAAAAATGATATGATTAATAGAAAAAAACTGTCCACCTTACACCACATGATTTAGATTGAGGCAACTTTATCAAATACACACTTGACTGCAACAAATATATACATATACAATGGAACACTAAAATAAGTGAGGTAAATATGACCCAGTTTTATCGTAATAGAAATACTGTTGATTCATTCAGATTCTTTCAGTACTCATTTACGTAGATTTGAAAGGTATATGTGAAGCTAAAATTAAGCTGTGCATGTGTAAAGCCACTATCAGTGCTCCTAGTTATATCATGGCAGCCATACTTTATTGTTGGAGGTAGCAGAGAACACCAAACATCAGAATTTAAAGCAGGTAAAAAGGTAATCTCTAAAGCATTTTCTCTAGCCTATAAATATTGTACCAAATGATAATAAATGAATGCACAGTACATATGGTGCTGCCTGTGTTACATGATCAAGATTAACATTAAGGATGTACTTAGATGAGTTTAGGTAAAAATTAAGAAATTAAGAAATTAAAATTGATACTTTAAGCTGGTAGAGCATCAATTAATGATAAAGATAAGCTGAAAATATTGATAGGTCATGGATCTACTTTTCGAGATATTTGAGATTTAAAATATGGCGGGAAAAGGCTGACTTGGACTTTTACCTTATATTTGCATTGGTATCATTTGGGTCTCAAAACAAAAGAAAGAAAATCAAGAATTTTCTAAAATTTTGGTAAATGACCTTTCATGAGCTATTAAGTTTTATATGAAAAAATAAATGGGTGTTATGGGACAAAATATTTTTACATTGTATTGTATGGAAAAACACCAAGGAGTCCGAACATTTGACACAAATTCCAAAACCTCACCTAAGTACATCCTTAATGAATGTATTTGTTTCCTCTTTTCCAGGGATATCATTTACTGTTGTTTTCTTTCTAAAATGTCATTTTTTATTTATCAATTGTTAATTGCTAAATATAAAGTATCAGATATTTCATGCTCGTTCAGGAAGAGACATAATAAGGAGAAAACAATAGATAGGCAATGTATAGATTAGTTTGAAGGGTAGAAAAATTTCAATGCCTATCAAAACAATTAAAGCCAATTTATTAAGTGAAGTTATTTAACAAAGCAAAACAAAGAATAAATTTTATTTAATGTCTGGTTCAACAATTAATGAACTTTCTAATGCACTGAAAATTCCACCAAACCTTTGTATTTAAAGATTGTTACCAAATTTTTTATTAAAGCAAAAATATCTAAGTAAAGCTGTGGCTGAAAGAGGTAAAATAAAAGGTCTCATTTCAGAATAAAATCAAATTTCCCAAAAAGGTCTGATTTTGGTTTATTATTAAAGAACTTAAATATCAATAAATTCCAGAATCGTAATGGCAGCTTTGTTACCAATTGGTGGAAATTATAAAGCTGTTTGCTTTGTTAGCAGGGTAGTCACATTTCTAAAAGGCAATTTGAACCCCTAAAAATGCCCCCTCTCTGTTCAAAATTTCTGTTGAAAAGACATACTTTTCTCTATATTCACTAAAAAATGAATCATGTTAAATTAAATTAAAATCACGAAATTATCTAAAACTGCAAGTTTTAATATCACATTGTGTTTCACTCATCATGCAGATGTTTTTGATTAACTATTTAAAGGATACAACAAACTGAAAGATACATGTTTTAAATGAAACGGTAGATATAAAATATTACAAAATGAATTATTTGACATTTGGAATATTTTTCAATACATTAAATATACTATTACCGGGAACAACACACATTCAAATATATTTTTTTTAACATATCAACTATTTTACCAATAGTCTGAAGTGTAATGAAAATAAAATTTTGTTAATTTAACACTTTTGGAAATAAAATTTTCCTTTTTTTTCAAATTTTAAAAAGAGAAAAAAGAAAAGTTTAAAGAAATTCCAGAAATTTGAAACAAATTGAAAGGTCTCAAAAAGAAAATTAAAATGCAATAGTTTTTTCCTTTTCCAATAACATTTCAACGCAAAGCACATTATGAAAAATGCCTTAGTATCAAATAATTTTGATTATATGACTTCATTTATGACTGTCAAGACAGTTCAAAAATCTAACTAGTTAAATTAAAACATGAAATTAAAACGACACTGGCTACTGGGTCTGCAGAGAGGTAGTCATTTCTAGTTTCACTAAGTACATCTATTATTCATTGGGGACATCATGATTCATGACATGAAAATGAATTGACGACCAATTTATATGCATATGATCAGATGCAGATTTAGAGGGGTTTTCAGGGGGCTTAGCCCCCCTTTTCTGGGAAAAAAATAGTTGATTATATAGGGAATCACTGAAGCATGACTGAAGCAGGCCCCCTCTTAGGTAGTCAGTGGGCCCCCACTTATGAAAATTTCTGAATCCGCCACTGATGATCATAAACTGTAAGTGTGAAGCTTTGAAATGTACAATTATGAAGAAAAATATTAAATTTGAAAAATATTATTTGAAGACACTTTCATTTAAACCATTTTCCTATGTATATGATTTACAACCTTGACAGAAATAAACATCTCAAATACTATCAAACTGCTAACCCTTTTTCCAAGCTCAAGGCTAGGAAGGCTTACTAAGCATAGTTTTTTTTTTTTAAATTGGCATCTCTATAATTAATTAAAGTAACATACATGTTGCTAAAATCTTAAATTGATTCCTATTTGAGCTGCCTCAGATAGAAATTGACCTTATGGTTATGCTAAGTGCACATATACATGATATACATGTACATATAAAACTTTGATTGATTTTGGAACATTCAAATACAAATTCTAATGCAACAACGTTTGTAACGTTCATTTTGATTGGATAACGTCACTTATTTACATGGCATCAATTGACAATTGATGCTATGGGACTTACACGCAACGCGTCGCTAGGAAACTTAATTTGTGACAATCAAATCCCCAATTGACGCCATCGGAGCTTAAAATACAATACAGTTATCTCCTAAATAAAATATGAATTTGAGTCTGTTTTATAGTGTTCTTAAAACGACTCGATGTTAAACCAGTTACAGACTTTGCATAGAGATTTTTGAACTCAGAATTACTTTTGATTTTCATTTGCATCAGGTTGATTTCTATCTGAACCAGCTCATATCTCATAAAAATGTAATATATCAAGCAATACATTAATTAAATTGGTCAATCACATAAATATATATGCAATGCAGGTAACATTGCCAATTTTTCTTGAAGTTTCAATTTGGCTAAAAATAAATGAGATCTACACAAAAACTAATTATGCTATTATAATACACTTTCATAAAATTAATGATTTTTAATAAATATTTTTTGACATATTAAATATTACAGAAATAATTACATCAAGATTGCCATGCATGGCACCAGAGTTATTTATATAATCATATATATTTTATACAGCATTAACTTTTAACTTTTAAGTAGAGGACAAGCAATTAATGACCATTAATTGAGGATGTTCAAATCAAATGCTACGTTTATCATATCTGTAAACTTAAAACTGCTCTTGATCATTAGATTTTGATTTGTCTTTTCAGAATCTAATGCATTCTGGGTAATATTTTTAAAAGCATACACCAAAACCCTGCGATTGGCCAACACAATGGAAATTCAACCAATGGAGTGAGGTTATTTGCAATGAACAGAGAATAAACAATGCCATCACTTTAATTTGTAGTGCTGAAGTTTATAAAACAATGAATGCTTTATTTTGTTGCAAAAAAAAAACTGTTTTGGGGTAATTTTCCCAATATTTTCCCCCAAAATCTGCATATTTCGTCTTTATATATCAAGACAGATTTGTTTATTCAAAAGATTTACTTAAAATTTTGATTTTTTTCACAAATTAACAGATACATTGCACTCAAACAGACATCATAAACATAAGCACCTTATTTAACATTTCTGATACAAAATAATTGACCATTTTCAAATTACAGACTTTTGATTCCTGATTTTATTATTTTTACGACAGGCTACCTTTTCTACCGGTAGGACATTCTGGTACTTAGTCAAGTAAGAGCCATCAAAAGAAATAAAACCAACATATAATGGGTGCAATTTGGTGGGAGTTTGACTGTTCCATAGATAATTGTGTCATGTATAGAAAACATATAATAATTAAGTTTCCCCTAAATTATTCCAATTTTAACATTAATTTTATTTCTATAAAATGCTCTTATATGACCAAGTCCAAGATAACTACAGAGAAAAGGTAACTTGTAGAAAAAATATAAATTCCAAAAGTTGAAAGTCAGTAATATGAAATGGTATTTTTATATGCAAATGTCTAAGTGTTACTACTATTATCTTTAAAAACAGATATTATACCTGCTAGACAAACTAAAAATTATAATGGAAGGGTAGAAAAGGAGATTTTGGCAAGAGGCATGGGTCATTTATGGTTGCAAGTCCAAATGGTATACATGTTGTAAGTAAAATTATCTGAAGAAATTATGTTGATTGAGAGGTGATTTTTGAAGTCCTTTCCTACCAAACCACATCTTATCTAATGGAATAATTCTAAAACGAACTACAATAATTCTACCATGATCTAATTGTTTACCGAATTGATAATACACACCTCACTACAAATGTAATGATTTGATTTTCTGAACACTATATTTCTAAATCTCATGGAGAAAATAAAAAATCAAAATTTCTAAATGAAAAAAAAAGTTTCAGACCCAAACTATGAAACATAAAGTACAATATCACAAAATGTCATTCTAACTGTATCCATGGCAACATCATACTTCACAACCTTGACACAATGCTGTTTGAACTTTGATATAGTTCCGACAAGGACAAAGTCTCTGTAATTCTGAGTGTTCCCCGACACAACTAAATAAGAATTCTTCCTTCTGAATTTCACACTCGTTAGTCACTGTATTAAACGATGGATAGAGAATACCAGTAATTTCTTTACTTTGAGCACATGTTGCTCCGTTTTCAAGCAACGATTCTTTTGAGTTTATATCTCGGAAGTGACTAGGATCACAGATTAAATCTGAAAAGAAAAGAAAAATCATATTTTCAAATGCAAGAATTGTTTATGATAAAATTAAACACTTTGGTGCCAGCAAAAAGGCATAAACATTTTAAACTGACTTTAAATCTATCCTTACAATCACCTTAATATTAGTTACTGTTTAATCAAGCAACAACATATTGGTAAAGTTTTCAGATATTATAACATTACCTGTGAACAGTCACTTGCTGATTCTTCAAGAGATTGCCTTTCTACAGTCACTTGCTGATCCTTAAAGGGATTACTTTTGTACAGTCACTTGCTAATCTTTAAAATGATTACTTTTGTACAGTCAATGCTTATCTTTAAAGGGATTACTTTTGTACAGTGACTTGCTGATCCTTAAAGGGATTACTTTTTACAGTCACTTGCTGATCTTTAAAGAGATCACTTTTGTACAGTCACTTGTTGATCCTTATAGAGATTTCCATTGAACAGTCACTTGCTGATTCTTCAAGAGATTACCTTTCTACAGTCTGAGTCACTTGCTGATCCTTAAAGGGATTACCATTGTACAGTCACTTGCTAATCTTTAAAGGGATTACTTTTGTACAGTCACTTGCTGATCTTTAAAGGGATTACTTTTGTAGTCACTTGCTAATCTTGAAAGGGATTACTTTTGTACAGTCACTTGCTGATCTTGAAAGAGATTAATTTTGTAGTCACTTGATGATCTTTAAACAGATTACTTTTGTACAGTGACTTGCTGATCTTTAAAGAGATTACTTTTGTACAGTCACTTGTTGATCCTTAAACTTACTTTTAGCCCAAAAGGCATCTTTACAGGAAACTTTCTTTAAGCCCAGCAGGCATATTTAATACATGAAACTTTGCCCAGCAGGCATCATTACTGGTACACGAAACTTACTTTTACCCAACAGGCAGCTTAACATATGACTTACTTTCTGTGCAGTAAGCCCCTTTTTATTTAGCTCAACTTTGGCCTCTTTACAGGATACTTTCTTTAAGACCAATATGCCTCTTTACATGACACTTTCTTTAAGACAAACATGCATCTTTACATAAACTTACTTTTAGCCCAGCAGGCATCTTTACACGACACTCCTTTTTCACCAAGGATAAACTTAACAGCACTATTTGGAGGCCACTTTGCTGGTTGTTTTTGAAACTGACAGAAATTTTGATGTTCTATATAAGCATTCATTCTTTGTAACATGCCTTCCTCTGTATACTCGTATGGCATGTAAGGATGGAACTGAAAATAAGTTGAATGTTAACAAAACTTAGTTCAATAATACTCTATATTCTTATTGTCCGAAATTCCCTTAATCACCTTTATAGACTTCAATTTGTATTTATTATTTTTTATGTGCATCATACTAATTTTTGGGGTCAAGCCAAATGTTTTACCTGTCTATTTTTTTATTTGTAGAAAACTAAATTTACATATGTTCCTCCTATTAACACAACTATGTATGTATTGAAATGGCACTTGTATTGTCCTCATGATATGATAATCCTTGATGACTTTTGTTTGTTTGTGTTATAAACTCCACATATCCTGTTATTCAAATTTTGATGTTTCAATTTCAATGATAGTTTCAAATATTGATTAAAGAAGGCTAATAAGTCCTATGTACTGTCGATTCCATATTATTCTTTGGGTTTCAATTTTCGTGAACCAAAACTTAAAATTTTCAACAAATTACAAATACTTATAAGATTGTATGCAGACTTTGGCAAAACCATGAAATGGATTATCCACAAAAATGTAGGTTTTTCTCAATCCACCAAAATTAGAACCCATGAATATAAATGAATCCACAGAATACAAGTTGCTCCTTGCCCAGTAATTCGTCTGAACCAGTTTTTGTTCTGATGTATACAAAAAAACTAACCTCATTTCTATGCAATATTCTTGCCACTGTATCTTTGACTTGCTGTATATTTTTGATATCTATAGTATATACATATGGTTCACCAAGAAACTGCTCTGCATATGGATGTTGACTTGTCAACTACATAAACACAAACAATCTTAATATCCAACAAGAAAAATAAAAAAACTTTACACACATCGTATAATTTGTGTTTGATTTCCGACCATTTCAGCTAAATTTTCATATTACAGTTGTAAATTAATCCTAAATAACACATTGACAAAACTGTAAAGGTAGAAATATTACTACTTTTTTTTTTATCATTACTCAAATTGTATTAAGTTTAAGATTTCAAGTATCACTCTTGAAATTTATAAGCTTTTTAGTACACATGATTGCAGTTGATTTTTTTTCTCTTGTCATACTTTTGTACAACAGGGTATGAAACAAGATTGTAATCTTGTTTCATACCCTGTTGTACAAAAGTATGAAACAAGATTACAAAGTCTCTTTGACCCAACTCTTTTATTTTCTACCTAGAGTGTTTCAACAGACATAACATTTCATTATAAATAGCTTTCATTGAGGCTGGTTCCATAAGAGTTTTAAAATTTTACTTTTTTTTTAAATATAGCCCTGAATCCTAGAGAGTTATAAAAAGTATTAAGGCCTAAAAAAAAAATCTGTGTTTCTGGTAACATCATTTTGAAAAATTGGGTTGGTAGGTCAGAAAAAAGGGTCGGTCGGGGTACCAGAAACTCAGATTTTTTTTTTCGGCTTAATAGATACTCAATACATACCTTCCTTTCTGTCGGTTTTCCTTTAAAAAATTTGGTATTTTTACTACTATGAGGTGGGTTAAATTTAGGATTTATAAATACAGCACCATTTGCTATGGCTTCTAGAGGGGCTGGTCCTTCATAGGGAAATCCCAGTCCTATAAATATCTGTAATTGAAATAAATAATAATAAACATTTGCTTCAGAATATTCTCTGTAAATTGAAATATCTTAACCTTTTTCCATAAATTGCATTTTGTTAAAAATTCTGACCAAATTAAAACTTGTTACATCAAATTAAACTGCCCAAATATTACAATAGCACCAGTAATTCCAATCACGCCTAGACTGTAGCCATTGCAGGGCATTTCCAAAAAATACTGATGATATATAACGTAGATTATAGTAGTTGTTCTTTTTTTCTATGTAAACTAAATGAGTATATTCATTTGGCAGTGTGTGATTTATCAATATGCAGCCATGTCTTGTTAAAATACAGCCCTCAAAGTAGCTTCTGAAATGAAGTGGCCAACTCAAAATTTCAGTGGCCAGAAGATTATTTCAGGTCGCCTACATTTTTTTCTAGCTTAAAATAACCCTTGCTAAATAAAAATGTTTAATTTTTTGATCTGTGTTTTTATATTGTCGAGTGTAGAAAATTGTTTGTATAAATCAAGTGTAATATAACCACATGATTTATTCAATTTTATGTTTTATATAACAATCTGTGACGTTTAGCAGTAGTCTGAAGCCCAGTAAAAAAAAAATCTCATCAGACTTTTACAGAAGCACTGGTGATTGCCCCATAGGTCAAGTGAAAATCTGAAATCGTATGGGAAAATTGTAGCATACATGTATTTTATTGAATCTATGTCTTAGACTAAGAGAACAAATTACAAAATGTTGCCGACCTTGTTTCATCTGTTTATTGACAAAATGCTCGACCATGTGCTTTCATAAAAAACAATCTTTAAATGCTAATGGGTTTCTTTAGAGAGTCATGGTGTAGTGGTTAGTGCATTGGACTACTAACACAAAGGTTCCTGGTTCAGTTCCTGAATGAAAATTTCTCTCGCTTGACACCATTTGCGTGTATTGTCTTAAGGAAACAATGATAGTCCGTCTGAATGGGACGATAAATGGCTGACCCGTGTTGACAGATTCATATCTCTTGCACGTAAAAGACACCCTTGTAGATTTTGAAAAAGAGCAGGCTAATGCTACAAAAGGCAGCACTCGCATCCGCAAAGTGGAAAGGGATTAATATAAGTTGCAAAACTTGTTTCCCAATCCACTATAAATAAATATGTTTAAACTTAATCTTCTAACGGCACATAATAGTTAAAGTTGTGACAGAGAGCAAAATACGAAAATAGATGGATCTGTGCCTTTTTCAGTCAATGCTTACAATTTACTTACAATTGCCTGATGCAATAAAGCGCTGATAAGATCAAGCTTAAATCTATAAGGCGCTTGAAATACAGTATAAATTTGTGTTTCAGTCAAGCGCTCAGAAGATTCTTTTAAACCTGACTCTGATCAGGGGAAATTTCCGAAAAATTTCTGGTGGCCAGATCTTCAATATTCTAATAGCCCAAATGGCGACCAGATATGTTTTTTGGTCGCCAATCCGCTTTTAAAGTAGCCCAGGCAACCATTTCAGTAGACTACATTGAGGGCTGAAATGAGGTATTTAAATGGGCCTTCGCGTTAAACAATGAAAATGTGGAACTAATTATGCAAAATTAAGATATCCAAACATATCCTGCTTCAATATTCGCACTAATTTCTGTATTTGCCATATTTATTCTGAACTTACTTTTGATTGGCGTAGTAATGTGTGTAGATCTTCTCCGTTTAATAAACCGTGATTATTTACATAAGATGGAATGGTATGAGTTTTATTTTTAGCTTCTGTATCTATATATACTGTCCCATGTATTTCTACCAATGATTTAATGACCTCCAAGTATGCTGCTTTACCCTGAAAATATAAAATAATTGACATGTTTAAATTATATTATTTTCAACTAAGTTTATCTGCATTCTCACATTCAAAACACTGTATATACATACATATATACATTTAGGTATATATATTAACTGAAAAATCATTAATTTGTGAGTGCATTAATTATTATTGTGATTATTGAACAAAAACACAAAGCAAGATTTTTATTATTCAGATTTTAGTAAATGGTGCCTACAAATAATATTATACACATTTTAAATGCAAATTTTAATTTATTTTTCTATTCTTTTTCATCACAATTTTCCACAAAAATAAAACATAGCCAAAAAAATAAATGATTTTAAATCAAAAAGATGATATAAAGTATAGATTTAATTAGAATGTTAATTTTTGCAAAGCTATTTGGATAGTATAACCCTTATACAGCCAAGAAAAAGAATATTACAAAAATTCATGTTGAACATTTCAGTCTGAAAGGAGGTCAACATATGATAGTTCATTAGTTTTGTTTATAAACAATAACTTATAATTGACGCTCAGTTGTTCCATGAACCTCATTGTATGAATACAAACAAACCAACACGATATATTTTAAACTATATTTCACTTAAAAGTTTCTTACACATGTTAGTAAACAAAACTAGGGGCTCTCAAGAGCCTGTATCGCTCACCTGATTCTATTTGGGTTTTTGAAATCATATAAAAAAAAGATAAAATTTGGCTACAAAGTAACAACACTTGGCCAGCACCTCATTAAGAAAGGAACATTCATGCTATATTTGACTTCATTCCATTCGGTGGTTCTCTAAAAGAAGACATTTGTATGTATTTCCCATAGGGTCCTATGTTAAACTAAGTATCCCTGCTGGTGGCCATCTTAGATGATGGATCGGCTACAAAGTAACAACACTTGGTCAGCACCTCAAAAGGAACATTCATGTCATGTTTGGTTTCATTCCATTCAGTGGTTCTCTAAAAGAAGTCATTTGTATGCATTTCCCATAGGGTCCTATGTTAAACTAAGTCCCTCGCTGGCGGCCATCTTGAATGATGGATCGGCTACAAATTAACAAAACTTGGTCAGCACCTCATAAGGAACATTCATACTATGTTTTATTTCATTCCATTCAGTGGTTCTCTAAAAGAAGTCATTTGTATGCATTTCCCATAGGGTCCTATGTTAAACTAAGTCCCTCGCTGGCGGCCATCTTGAATGATGGATCGGCTACAAATTAACAAAACTTGGTCAGCACCTCATAAGGAACATTCATACTATGTTTTATTTCATTCCATTCAGTGGTTCTCTAAAAGAAGTCATTTGTATGCATTTCCCATAGGGTCCTATGTTAAACTAAGTCCCCCGCTGGCGGCCATCTTGGATAATGGATCAGCTACAAAGTAACAACACTTGGTCAGCACCTCATAAGGAACATTCATGCCATGTTTGGTTTTATTCCATTCAGTGGTTCTCTAGAAGAAGTTCAAAATGTAAAAAGTTCAAAAGTTAACGACGACGCCAGACGACGGACGCCAAGTGATGAGAAAAGCTCACTTGGCCCTGTGGGCCAGGTGAACTTAAAAATAAAAAATTTCGAGTCTCATGTTATAAATTTGTAACAACAGAACTGTGTTTAGTGTTAAATCAAATTATGGCATTTAACTATTTTAAAAACACACAAAGAATATCATTCATTCTAAAGAAAGCCATTTCATTTACTTTACACCTCAAGTCAGGCGGCTGCTACATGTGTCTTCATATTTAATTTCAATGTATGGTTGCTGTCTAGGTGATGTATATTGTACATTTTTTTAGAGGTCTTACATTGGCTTGGCTTGTTGCTCAATCAAATTCAATTCATTTTAAAATAAACCAATTAAAATATATTACACTTATTGTTTTATTAATCATAATAGTATGCAGACAAACGTATATATATATTACTTGTTCAAATAAACTGATAAGTTCATCTGGTAACCTGCTCTTACTATGAGCAAGGGCAAGTGACAAATTGATCCATAAATAAAGGTCAAAACAACATCAATTTCATTCACAAAAGCAAATCGGATGGTAAGGGAAAATTAAAATAAAACAAGCATCAATAAGAAAGCCTATTAATTAAAGCTTTTAATAAAAAGGTAAATTTTGAGAAAGGAAAAACTTTTTTAATAGTGATCATTCAATACTCATTTTAACATTTTTAACTCATTTACAATGACTTTTCTTAATAATTGATGATACTTAATTATGGTACAAAACATAAAACATAAATTAAGGGCATCATAGAATAAACCATATTTTTTTTTACAAAATATAAACTCTAGCTTGTTACAAATTGATATCATATTTTCAAATTCAAAACAAATAATCAATTAGATATTGAAGACATCATCTATTGACTATCTACAAGAAAAATCATCATCCCAATAGAAGCTCTCTGGTTCCATCTATGTACTATCAGCCATGCAATACCATATTATATAAAAGAACATTGTTTTCCATATCTCCCATATCAACCTGAGTGGATAGTCCAAGGTCTGATATTGGACTCTAAGGATAACATCTGGACTGATTTTTATAATACTTTATCGTAATCTTTATAAATACACTTTCAACCAAAATTCCTATTTTTTTATAAATAAATGCACTGGTGCATTGAATTTAAAACCAATTTTGTATAAAATTTAGACTTTTTGCTAAAAACTTTATTAATTTTGATCATTCCAAACATTCCGTTTTACATTCTGAACTTCCTCCTTATTATATCTAACACTGTAAATGTATATATGACATTGTAACAATATTTGACATTGTAACATTTAAAACCTGTAATTATAGGCAAGTCAATTCAAAATATAAAATAAAACATAACATGGTTCCTCAATTACTTGTTATCTATTTATATCTTGCATGTAAATGTAGAAAAGTTTCTTGGCCTAATAGAAACTGCTATATGGTTCAGATAATATTTTAGCTTTAATGGTTTCATTTCAAAACACTATTGATTGCTTTATGACAATTTTCAGGAAATTTTTAGTATAGGGGAAAATTGAAATTAAAAATGTAACAAAAATAGAAAGATTACTTTGATAGAAGCAAATGATGAAACCATGAAATTCTATTTCTCCAATTACAAAAATGATATCAACTAATATAAATCAACAATAATAATATAAATATCCACTTTAAACCCTCTGTTTTGAAAGCATCATTCATTTCTGTTATATTTAAACATCTGTTTTTAATACTTGGGGAATAAAAATTAAAGGATCTCTACAATAACAGAAAATTTCTAGTGATAAAAATCCCATCAACACCACTTTGGATAGTGCTTCCTCAAAAGGAGGGACTTTTCTTGTTAATTCAAACACAAAATCACTCTGCAACAATTTAAAGCAAGTGTACATCTATAAAAAAAAGTGTTGAAATAAAACATTTTTAATACATAATTTTCATTAACAGCAAAACCCATTTATATTTTTGTTCACAAATTTCTTGCATGTGGTCCAATCATTTACATTATTATAGGAATCTTCAAGGACAACTAGTTTTGAAGACAAGCACTGGCAAATTAGAAATTAAGTTTATCTATGGTTGCCCTACAAGAATTTCTTTGTTCACCTTTTTTATTTTAAACTTACATATTAAGTTTCTAAGAATAACTGACCACTTGCAAGAAAATTGGTTATAAACAATGAAATGGTTTATGCATTAGGACAACTCCAAAACCATGACCTTACCTGAACTAATTCATTGTCCTGGAAGATATGAAGGTTAATAGGTCAAAGGTAAATATTTTTGGGGTCAAGGTCATACATACTTATTTGCAACATAGATACCAAGTTAAGGCCATACAAATCTCATTTGTATCATTTTATATTGTTTCAAATCGTCTGAAAACAAACTAACATTCACAAACACAACATGCATGCTTGACTGTTTTACTGTGCATTGATTTATTGTCTTATTTCCATAGCATGCAAAGTAATTATACATTCAAGTGAAATAGATATGTTTACATAATTAGGAAATACTACTATTTAATGTTCATGGGTGCAATATTACATGCTATGTTTAGAACAATGTGTTATGGGTCATGCTTGGCACATTTATATATCATATGCTGATAGAAAATTTCACAATATGTGTAAAATAAAAATTTAAAGATATTTTTTCTTATGTTGTTGTTTATGGACCAATAAATACTGTAAGAGCATATTTAATTAAAAAAAGTGTGAGATAAAAATAAAGTTGATGAAAGTGCTAAATGTCTTTCTGTACACTGTACATCATGGTGGTGCACCTTAGTAAGGAGGCTTATACAATGTAAACTGACCATATCAGAAAATGGTTCATGCACCCTAAAATAATTTAATGAAGGACAAGTAATTTCTAATAACATAAGTATAATGTCTATACAGCTGTATTTATAGATACATTTCTTGAAATTAATATACAGCTGTATTTATAAATAAATTTCTTGAAATTAATATGCAAAGTGTGCCTAAAAAATCTTGTGCCATAAGCAATGTAAATAGGAACTTTACATTTTGAATGCATCCAAGTCATATTAAGTTTGTAACACAAGACTAAGAACAGTGGATTCATTAATTTTTGTGGAGTTAAAAATTATTTAATTTTTCATGGAATTGTGATTTTTATCAAAATCTATGTAGTATGCATGCCTAATGAAAATGGGTACTTCTTTTAACATTTAAATTCATAATTTTACCAATGACACTCATCCATGAAAATTGGTATCCCCACGAAAAATCAAGATTCCATACACAATACAGTACATCTTTTCAATGTGGTGCAGTTCTGGGGTTGAAGTCATAAAACTTTGCTCAGTGCTCGAAGCTCAAAATTCATGCTCAAAACAGGAAATCCAACATTTTGATTGGTTGATTTTGGAGTTTTGAGTACAAAAAAATGACTGGTAAGAAATGTTTTGATAATTTTATACCACTCACCTCCCACATATATTCATTTTTCCCATAAACTAACGCTTGGTTTCTCCGTTCAATCTTAACAACATTGGTATCATTTAAATGTTGTTCCACTACAAATCCCATGAAGGAATTATCTGGACTATGAGCTGAAAGTAAATAAAGAACAGACTGATTAAATGTATGTATTATATAGTCTTATATACTGTAAAGTCAGAAATTATTGTGTGCATTTATTATTGAGATTTTTGTAAAATGGACAAATGTATGAGATTAATTATTGCGATGTCAAGAAAATCTGCATACAGTTATATGTATGAGATATAAGAATGCGAGTTCTTATTATTGCGATACTCACTCAGTCGCATTATTTGCGTTAATAAAAACCTCAAAATAATTTCTGAATTTAAAGTACATGGTTTTTTTATTAGTTATATAAAAAAGAAGATGTGGTATGATTGCCAATGAGACAACTATCCACAAAAGACCAAAATGACACAGACATCAACAACTATAGGTCACCGTACGGCCTTCAACAATGAGCAAAGCCCACACCGCACAGTCAGCTATAATATTTATTGGCTTTGAACTAGATGTCGGTAACTGGGAGTACTCTAGATATCAGATCTGTACTAAGTGTCTTTTTGTTGTAGGCATGTATAGATATGCTGCCACTTTACTTTTTCAACTGATTTTTACAGTTGGTTTATATGCTCATATGTCAATTATCAAAATCATTGTAATAAATTACTTTACTTTTCATAGGTCCTTTAATTGGAATAAAAATGTCTTGTCTTATATATGTTCTAATGTTACACTGCTGTTCTAGGTTGGGTGCCTGCTAACATAATTAAACCTGGCACATTCTGAACGTGCCTGTCTCAAGTATGTTGCCTGTAACTCAGTGGTTGTCCTTTGTTGCTGTATATCATATTTGAATTTGGTTCATTGTTTTTTACATCAATCAGATCGTTAATTTTTTTGTATAATCAAATTTTACTCCAGCACACATAGTCAAAAAAAATTTCATGATCAGTTTTTAGTTACTATCTTTAATATATTTTTCTCTAGTAAAGACTTACGAAACATAGTAAAAAATTGCTGAGGCTGTAGATCTTGTCCTCCCCATGTTGTAAGAATCTTATGTGCCTTGGCCCACGACCTCAAGTTATATGCTGGCTCTGTTCCAAAAGAGTCCACTATTCTTAGTAAACAACTGAAAAAGAAATGCAGACAATGTTAACATAACAAACAGCCTAAAAAGTATCATAGTTAAAATGTTGTTTTTCTATATTTATCAATGCCCAGTATAGTATAATGAATGATTCTTATTAAATAACTGCAGAATTTTACAATAAATGTACACAAATTTCTAAATTTACAGTACTTAAACTTAGCATATTTTTGTATCCAAGTAATTTACAATATATTGAGTTTGGGTGAAAATTTGAAGGACGCTTTAAAGGACTGAGCCGACAAAAAATTTGGAATAATTTGTTTCTGAAACTTAAGGACATTTCTAAAATTCAATACTAGTTTACCCAAAAATATTTTTTGTTAAATCCATTGTCAAGAATGTTTAATTCTTACTAAAAAAGTGCTAGTTTCTGAAATGGTCACTTGGTGTCTTTTAAGGGAAGTAACTCTTGCAAATTTAATTTAAAAAAAAAAAATTTTTTTTAAATTAACAAGAGTGCACACGCTGAAATGTCTCGCCTTCTATACTAATCATTGATATTATGTTGATAGTCCTAAGTATAAAGCTTTATTACAACTGTCTCATAAACTTATCATTAACCAAGATAACTAAACAAAGACCAATGAACCATGAAAATGAGGTCAAGGTCAGCTGAACCATGCCAGGCAGACATGTACAGCTAACAATGCTTCTATACAACATATATAGTTGACCTATTACTTATAGTTTAAGAAAAATAGACCAAAACACAAAAAATTAACACTGTGCAATGAACCGTGAAAATGAGGCCATGGTCAAAAGAAACCTGCCCTACTGACATAAAGATCATAAAATATTTCCATACACCAAATATAGTTGACCTATGGCATATAGTATTAGATAAATAGACCAAAACTCAAAAACTTAACTTTGACCACTGAACCATGAAAATGAGGTCGAGGTCACATGACATCTGCCCGCTAGACATGTACACCTTACAATCATTCCATACAACAAATATAGTAGACCTATTGCATATAGTATGAAAAAAACAGACCAAAACACAAAAAATTAACTATAACCACTGAACCATGAAAATGAGGTCAAGGTCAGATGACACCTGCCAGTTGGACATGTACACCTTACAGTCCTTCCATACACCGAATATACAAGCCCTATTGCTTACAGTATCTGAGATACGGACTTGACCACCAAAACTTAACCTTGTTCACTGATCCATGAAATGAGGTCGAGGTCAAGTGAAAACTGTCTGACAGACATGAGGACCTTGCAAGGTACGCACATATCAAATATAGTTATCCTATTACTTATATTAAGAGAGAATTCAACATTACAAAAAATCTGAACTTTTTTTTCAAGTGGTCACTGAACCATGAAAATGAGGTCAAGGACATTGGACATGTGACTAACGGAAACTTCGTAACATGAAGCATCTATATACAAAGTATGAAGCATCCAGGTCTTCCACCTTCTAAAATATAAAGCTTTTAAGAAGTTAGCTAACACCGCCGCCGGATCACTATCCCTATGTTGAGCTTTCTGCAACAAAAGTTGCAGGCTCGACAAAAATCTTTTTTTTTAAAGGAAATAAATCATGTAAATACATGTTATACATAAAAAAAACCCCAAAAAACACAAGATCTACTACATATTTTTTCTTCTTTTTAAGGTGGTACCCAACACTTTCACTAAAATTAATTTGGCTCGTTTAATTTTCATAAAATTTTGTAAAAGTATTTACTTTGACACTTTAACAAAAAATATAAAAAATTTGAACCAACCGTTTTGTCAGAAAAATTACACTGGTTATATAGCAATTTGACAAACACCAATTTTGATCATTGAGAAGCTTAATATTCCTTTTACAACACAATGTAATTAAAACATTAAGCTGACTTTACAGAGTTATCTCCCTGTAGTGTTAGGTACCACCTTAGTCAATGAAAAACAATATCATTAAAAATTACAAGAAATAGAGGGGAAAAAATACCACGTTACTAAACCACTACATACAAGTCTGAAAAATTGAGTTAAATCAACCGTGTATAGTATACTGGTAGTTATTAGTCTTACCTCTCCCAGAGAATTACCAGAAAGTTGAATTATAATCCAAATATATTAGATTAGATGTGTAGGGGGTTAACTGACAGCTATACATCATTACTTTAAATTTATTCAGATTATGATCAGAATGATGGGTTGTTTCAAAGCTATATGTTGTCAGATGTTTGTCGCATATAGACCATTACTATCAGAGTTTGTTGCCTAATTCCAAGGACAATAACTCTTAATAAAATAGGGCATCTGAATCTAGTCAAAGAGGTTCTCATGTGATCCTCAATAATCAACATTTATGTGGTCTACATCATATTTAGGATCCAAATTAACTAAATTGTTGTATGTTTGTGAGGAATTTTTATTTATCTTTTTATTTTTAGTAAACTTTGGAAGATTTAAAGTAAATTTCTTTCTCAGTAACATTCCATTTTCAGAGTTTGTATATTTGTGGTAAAATTTAGCATTTGTCAACAGCAATTCATGAATTCAAAATAAAATCTATGATGCAACTTTTTCAGCCATTAAAATATATCATATCCATCAAAAATCTAGGTCTTCTGCATACACATAAGCATAGCCATTCTACTGACTTCAAATTACTACATTCTGCACATGCATTTTAGCAAAGCAACTTATATCAAGGATAACAGCTAGCTCTAACATAATGACATATACATGGAATACATAATTTTCCAGTCCAGTTGATTTCGGTGATTTCTAAATTGTTATTTTTTTTCCCAGCTGATTTTGGCGATTCATTTTTTTTTGACTGACTGGTCCCAAGTATTCTTTTAAAGGACCAACAAATTTGTCACCCTCAAGCTTATTGATGGCAAGCCAAGGTAATTGTAATATTGAATTCCTTGAATTATTGCAGCATTCGAGGTAGGCATGTATGAGAGTTACCTCCCCTTCTACTATAGAAGAAACTCAGTCTACAGACAAATGTCTCTACTTAGAAAGATTAATTGATCGAATCCATAAGTGCAACAGAGATCATGTGCATACAATTTATAAATTGACTGCAATATTGATTTACAACAAATGACCTTCATGATCATAAAGAAATAATGATTTTCTGACCAGACTTGAAATGCTTATATTTGAGGTATCAAGAATACAAAGAACATTAATATAAAAGGCATATACACATTTAAAAGTCATAAAGAAACCACAGCCAGATTCATGTTGCTATAGAAACAGATGTGTACATTTAATATCAGCAAGAAATATCATGTGACCAGCCATGCACATGATGAGTACCATGTGACGTAGTCATGCACATGATCATGTGACCTCTTACCTGTTCTGTATCTTACTACAAATTGAATTTTAATTGTTTTTGAACAGCTTACAATATAATGAAAAGTTTTTTACACTTTTTTGTTTATTTTTTGCCACTGATTTTTGGATAAGGAAAACAGAAGAATTCATTGATTGGCAAAAATGGGCATGCTCATGAAAAGTAGTCGTACATGTTATCAGATCACAGGATCATTGTTGTACATTGAAACCTGTCTTAAAGTAACCTTATTGTAAATGGAAGTCTTCTAAATTCAACCTAGCATTAAGAGGGCCTGGTCTTAATTGAACCCTGTGTTAAAGTGTGAACAGAAACCTATTTTCATGTTACACTGAACTCTGTTTTAAACAGAACCATGTTTATACTGAACCCTGTCAGATTGATCTAAGTATTGTATAGGACCAACTTACTGGTAACATAACCCTACTCAAACTAAACCTGTGTACCCTTTATGATGGACAAAACAACAAATTCCAGATCCTAAGCTTAATACTCACCCATTCTCCCGCATAAATTTTCTGTTTGAATATCATTATGTATACTTATATTTACCAAAATTGTCACTTTATGAAAAGTATTCACCAAATGACTGAACTTGAATATATTTTGTTGGGTTTGTGTCGCTCAACCTTTTAAATACTTCTATGTGTTTTGCATGTTGTAGACTACTATTTGTGTTTTTATCATTTTTTTTAATCTTTTTTCCTACTTGTGTTCCTTTTATTTCCATTTGGTATAAATTGTCTCCCCTTTCTTTAATGTACTGAGAATCTATTTGTTCTAATGATAGACTTCCTCATTGTTTACCTTAACCATTTTATTTCCTTAGGTAAACAACTGTTGACAATACTTTCCAAACTTTATGAAAAACAAGTATTTTGTGAGTATTGGATGGCAATACAAGTCCCCTACTGGTTAAAAATTCATTGTTTCATTGTAATGGAACAAAATTCTAACTTGATTTTAACTTTTCACAGAGTAAACTATATAACAAGTTTTGAGAAAATATCTTCAAGCATGACGAAAAAAGTGTAAAAAACTGATTATTTAAGTGATTTTACTGAGTCCAAGGACTATAACTCTTCACAAAATCATCAGACTGGAACAAAATTCAAACTTGATCTGTAAGTTGTCATGATAAAACAATACATCTAATATCAAATCAATATCATCAAGCATGTAGATAAAATGTGTGAAAATCTGATTTCCTGGACTGACAGATGAACAGACAGACAGAAGGAGTGCAAACCTAAAGTCCACTTCGACTTCATAGGTAGGGAAATAATAGGGACAGCCAATGGGAATATCATCCCTAAGGGTTCAAATGTTGTGGATGTAAGTAAGTATAGGCCAACATATACCCTTCAACAATGATACAAACCCATACCGTATAGTTAGCAATAAGAAGCCCCAACATTATTTTTTTGCTATTTTCATGCAGAAGCAATAGAAAATTTCATTAAACTACTATCCCTTTATCTAATATATAGATAAAGGCAGATGTGGTGTGAGTGCCAATGAGACAACTCTCCATCCAAATAACAATTTAAAAAAGTAAACCATTATAGGTTAAAGTACGGCCTTCAATAAAAACACACTTAAATAAAAATGAAAAAGACAGGTTTTTATTTTTTTTTTATTATTTTGAGAGTTAAATCACCTTTTTTTTACTTACAAATTTATTTAGCAAAATTGGTCAGAAATACTTTCATCAGTTTGGGAATGATTAAAAAATGGCAAAAACAAGTTATAGCAAACTAGCTGACAATAATCCTGTGGGAATGAGACCAAAAACATTCTAAATATTCTGTAATTCTAGCAGAATACAATTCTAATTAATTTCTAAGTAATTTTAAATTAAAAAAAAAAATCAACCTTGAACATGCAGTCATAAATACACAAAATAAATATAAACCCGCAAAAAAGTAACATGAAGATATAATCTGATGCAAAGGCAATTACTCAAACTTTCAAAAAAACAACTTCTTACCTAAATTTACCATAGCCACCTTTGACATGCTTTTTAAACTGTCGCAAACCAACAATATCAGTATATATAATATCAACAGGTAACTCTTTTCTACTCTGGCAAGGAGAATTGGCAGCTGGAAGTTTGTTTAAAATCCTGAAATACAATAAAAAATATATCATATACTCCATATATATATATATATATGCGATAGAGGTTTACAGGGGAGTTGAGATCTCACATAACTTGATTAACCCTGTCCCATTGTAGGACAAGCCACCCGTCACATTATATAGCCTGTCCTAAGTTAAGAAACTCTAGTCTTTGTTAGTTATGTGGGTTTTTTTATTTGGTTCATTTGTATGTTTTAGAGTTCAGTGTGGCGTCCACTCCACTAGTATACATTATTGTTCAGTGGCCAGGTAAAGCTAGTCTCTAGGTGCACGAATTTCTCTTTGTGTTAAAGACTCATTGGTGGGCTTTGGCTGTTTTTCGCTCTTTGGTCAGGTTGTCTCTTTGGCTCATTCCCTAGGTAATTGTAAGGACTACAATGGCAAAAATAATTCCAATTAGATACAAAAAAGGCAAGATCAATAGAAAATGGTTTAAAATTACTAACAAGGCCAAATAAAAATATATGTGTGGTTCCAGTAACCCTACCGTCCCTACTTTCTTGGCCAAAAAATAGCCTACCCTAAAGATTTTATTGTCATTTTTCATTAAGCACTGTTAAAGTCAGAATGTTGCTCCCATAGACTCAATGTAAAAAAAAAACCCAAAATAAAAAAAAATTCCTACCTACCTACCCTAACTTTTTTTCAGATGTAACTGGAACCACACATACTTTTTTATTTGGCCCAATTATATCATACATGCACAAGCAATGACAATCATATATAATCAAGATAGACAATCAAATTATGGTGAAAGAGAATGAAATCAGAAAATATATAAAAAAAAAAAAAACTAGGATGACATAGCGACATATATATTGGTTGTCAATTATTGACAACCAATATATATGTCGCTATCAGTATATTAAGGTTGTTTTTACTTCCATAATGAAAGGCAGGTTATTAAACTCAGGGAGGCAAACAAGGAGGTCAATTTTTTGGAGTCTCAATCCCCATTCCAAGCAGAAGCAATGTTAAGCAATAAATGATTATGTCAATGATAAAGTAATAGGCATGATTTGAATATCTTAAATACTGGACTTTTTTCAATGTCTTTTATATTATTGCAAAATTTGCCAAAAATATAGGCTACTGAAAAATAAGAACTCTCATAATTAATTTTAGGGCTCACACTACTTCAGAATCATAGAGAGAATTGACTTCTCTTTTTAAAACTGATAGGGAGAAGTGGAGAGATTTGAAAGAGAAGTGCTCCTTCGTGCACTGCGCTACAATGTTTGCATTTTACTATAGTATAAAGGGTCATATGTAAATAATGTTCTTTTTATATTGTTCAATTCACATCTGAGTATACAATTAAAATAACAGTTCAAATTCAAAGTTGTTTAAGTTAAGGTTCTTGTGAGAAACTACCAACTAAATATCTAGCACTAAAAGATTTTTTTTTATCTCAAAAAGGTAAATAAATTATAATACATCAATTACAATTTAATTAAAAACTATCTTGTGTATGAAATTCAGTGTTTCTCATCAAAAGATTTAAAAATTTAAGCTGGGCCATAATTCATTGATATTAGTACAATTATAAGTCTCAGAGTTAAACATCTTTAATCAATATTTTGAAACAATCCATATAAATTATATGAATTATATACATCAATCAATTAGATGTAACCAAAAGTATGTTTATGCGTATGGAATGCATAATTTTTCCTTTTGGGATCAATATTCTTCTGTCAGCTGTTCCATCCATGCGTTCGTAGTTATTACTGTAAAAATACGGATTTCGGTCATAGCTGGTCTGGTTCCAATCCGTAATTAGAAACAGTCCATGGCGGAAGAATGCAAGAAAATTTACAAAAATAAACGATGTTTGACAGGCTATTTGGAAAGGAACATTACGTTTTTAATGCAATAAATGGATTAAACATTTACTGGAGGCAACTTTTATCACGTTTGAATGAAGTAATAAACTTATTTTGCTGCCGAAAGTTAGGTTGATGTACGTTTTCGAGTAACAAGCACCGGACATGCCGGAAGTGCATGAAGTGATAAAAAGTTGTCTTTTTATTGAATAACCTGCTACAAACTGTAAAGACAATGCTTCAACTTCTTTTCTTAAGAAAATGAATCGTTTATGTCTGAATTTCTTTAATTATCAATAAACAAGAGTGCACACGCTGAAATGTCTCGCCTTCTATACTAATCATTGATATTATGTTGATAGTCCTAAGTATAAAGCTAAACATTAATACAACTGTCACATCAACTTAACATTAACCAAGATAACTAAACAAAGACCAATGAACCTTGAAAATGAGGTCAAGGTCAGATGAACCATGCCAGACAGACATGTACAGCTAACAATGCTTCTATACAACATATATAGTTGACCTATTACTTATAGTTTAAGAAAAATAGACCAAAACACAAAAACTTAACACTGTGCAATGAACCGTAAAAATGAGGTCACAGTCAAATAAAACCTGCGCGACTGACATAAAGATCATAAAATATTTCCATACACCAAATATAGATGACCTATGGCATATAGTATTAGATAAAAAGACCAAAACTCAAAAACTTAACTTTGACCACTGAACCATGAAAATGAGGTCAAGGTCACATGACATCTGCCCGCTAGACAATTACACCTTACAATCATTCCATACAACAAATATAGTAGACCTATTGCATATAGTATGAGAAAAACAGACCAAAACACAAAAATTTAACTATAACCACTGAACCATGAAAATGAGGTCAAGGTCAGATGACACCTGCCAGTTGGACATGTACACCTTACAGTCCTTCCATACACCGAATATACTAGCCCTATTGCTTATAGTATCTGAGATATGGACTTGACCACCAAAACTTAACCTTGTTCACTGATCCATGAAATGAGGTCGAGGTCAAATGAAAACTGTCTGACAGACATGAGGACCTTGCAAGGTACGCACATATTAAATATAGTTATCCTATTACTTATAATAACAGAGAATTCAACATTACAAAAAATCTGAACTTTTTTTTCAAGTGGTCACTGAACCATGAAAATGAGGTCAAGGACATTGGACATGTGACTGATGGAAACTTGGTAACATGAGGCATCTATATACAAAGTATGAAGCATCCAGGTCTTCCACCTTCTAAAATATAAAGCTTTCAAGACGTTAGCTAACGCCGCCGCCGGATCACTATCCCTATGTCGAGCTTTCTGCAACAAAAGTTGCAGGCTCGACAAAAAAATGATGTTTTATCAACTTGCTAAAAATTGAAAATGTCCGATGACGTAAGCGACTGAAAGCGAGTATCGTAAACAACAGGGCACTTGCTTTCGCTTTTGGGGGTCGTGGAAAACGAAGTGATGGTCGGAAAAGCAACTTCTTCGCCCAAGTTGCCTTGTAGCGTGAGCCCTGAATTTGACAGTATTATTTGCATGCTACAACATGAACAATTCTTGATATCATATAATTATTAAATCTGGCATTTTAGTATTAAAACAAGAATGTGTCCTCAGTACACGAATGCCCCACTCGCACTATCATTTTCTATGTTCAGTGGACCGTGAAATTGGGGTAAAATCTCTAATTTGGTATTAAAATTAGAAAGATCATATCATAGGGAACATGTGTACCAAGTTTGAAGTCGATTGGACTTCAACTTCATCAAAAACTACCTCGACCAAAAACTTTAACCTGAAGCGGGACAGACGGACGAACGAACGAACGAACGGACGAACGAACGGACGCACAGACCAGAAAACATAATGCCCCTCTACTATCGTAGGTGGGGCATAAAAAAGATGTGGTATGATTGTCAATGAGACAACTGTCCACAAGAGACCAAAATGACACAGACGTTAACAACTATAGGTCACCATACGGCCTTTAACAATGAGCAAAGCCCATACCGAATAGTCAGCTATAAAATAGTCCAATATTCAACAAATGCACCTATTAATTTAGAAGACTAGATTCATTATTAAAAGAAGGATTTCAATTTTGTAGATTTCACGGGTACAGGTGAACAATGTATTTAAACATTTAAGGAAAAACAAAATTTGTCAAGACTTCTATGCAGACTTTTATGCAGACCCTTAGGTGGCCTTCAGCTGTTAACTCCTATTTAGTCGGGTTGTTGTCTCTTTGAAATATTCCCATTTCCTTTCTCAATTTTATAAAGAGAAACCACAAAATAAAATATACAGGAACATGAAATTTTCCTCAATTGAAAAATATGAGTACCCACGAAAAAATATTAATCCATGAAAGTAAATAAATCCACAGTTATTAAGGTGGTACCCAACATTTTCACTAAAATTAATTTAGCTCGTTTAATTTTCATAAAATTTTGACAAAGTATTTACTTTGACATTTTAACAAAAATATAAAAATTTAAAAAATTTTGAACCAACCGTTTTGTCAGAAAAATTACACTGGTTATGTAGCAATTTGACAACCACAAATTTTGATCATTGACAAGCTTAATATTCCTTTTACAACACAACGTTATTAAAACGTTTAGCCGACTTTACAGAGTTATCTCCCTGTAGTGTTAGGTACCACCTTAATTATGTAAGTTTTTAATTTCATGATGATATTCATTGTAATATTATATATGATTCATTCAATGTTAGCATGTACAATGACCAGATATTTTTGAAGTTTTTTTGTCTTTTTGATTTTGTAAAGTGTTTCTGCATGTTTTTTCAGAAATAATTTGTAGAAATTTGATAATGTAAACTGTTGCACAGCTTCAAAGCAGAAGCTTTTCTCTACAGGAGATTAAGATGGCAACAATAAAATCTACTCTTTTTTCTGCAACATTGTATAGTAATAATCTAAGAAAAAAATAGTACATATTCAATGTACATGTTGAAATAATTTATATGTATAAAATATACAATGAATATGAAAAGTATCCCTCTTTTGAACTTACCTATACATTAATCAGCTATGTAGTAAAATCATATATACATATACTGTATAAGCAGAATTTGATGGTCGAGTATTCAATTTCGTTTATTTCGTGTAAAGAATATATCCAAGAGATTAAAAAACCCACGAAAATTAACCTACATATTAAGATAATAAAGAACTTGCATTCACTAGAAACCACAAAACTAAATCCCCATGAAATCTTATATAGAGACAAAACCACGAAATATTAACCCCACAAAAATTAAAGTTTCTACATTTGTTACTAAATAGATTCATTCTGACAAAAACTTAATATTTCACTTTTGTTTTTTATCATAGAAGTAACTGTTGTAGACTTTGTTATAACAAAATGGCAGAGTGAGGATTTTCAAAGCAGTAAAAAGACTTTAAGGATCTTATGGTAATTAAAATTTCGTAATATTTGCCTTTCTTTGTTTAAAATCTTACAAATACCATAATCAGACAAACTTTAAAAATGTCCCTGCAAGAATATGTCATATAAGATGAAAAAGAAGATGTGGTATGATTGCCAATGAGACAACTCTCCACAAGAGTCCACAAAGACACAGAAATTAACACTATAGGTCCTGTCTGGCCTTTAACAATGAGCAAAGCCAATAACAGAAATATATAACTCTAGTTTGTAAGATAATAAGCTATAAGCCTAAAACTGTATCATGTCCTTAGATATAAAATAAGGTGATTTGTTAATGCTGTCATGTACGTTAGTGTAAAGCTGGAATGAGTATAGCATAAACCTTAAATATAATAATATAATGCAAATTACATACTAAATCCCATTTAATATAGAAAAAAAAATGTTTGTATTAGTCCTACAATAAATCTATCTCAGGGCAAAAATAAAATTTAAATTGTTTCATGTTGCCTCCATACCAATCTAAAAAGCAACCTACGTGAAAATTTGGATTTATTTCAATAATATAATAATTTTTTTTCTGGTCTAAAACATGTTACTTAGGTTGTTGGCCAAAAACAAGTCAAATATATACCTTCCCTATAAACTTTCCTACAAAGCATGGGTTGGCAACATCAAACAAAGATTTTTTAAAATACTATAAGAAATACTATAAGAAAAATATCAATGTCCTCTTTTTAATAAAAAAAAGAAAGTTACTATGCTGTGGGTAAGGATATATAGAGTGAATGTATACCTATACCTTTCATGCATTACTATTCTATAAAACAAATTGGTTCAACAAGCTCATATGTGTTTTTTCCAAATATACCAAAACCAACAACTGACCAAACAGAATGACTACAGTTTTACAAATTTTCATATTTTTCCTATTTAATTTGAAATAATTCATGCAAGCTGTAAATTTTCTATCATTTCACAAGGCAATATTGGTGGATTTTATTCCTAGCTTATACTTTTTTTACACAATATCCAAATAGATAAACCCCTACCTGGAAAATATCGGGTGTAGTGAAATAATACAAATATTATAAAAGTAGAGACTGCATATAAAAAATGTTAAAAAATATTTTCTGATACAGGTTGGTGTCAATGATTGGTTCAATGGAGGATCCAGGGGGAGGGTTCCGGGGGTTAGAACCCCCCCTTTTTTTTGTTGGACGATCAATGCATATGAATGGGAACATATAGTTGGAACCTCCTTTGTCCAGGGCTGGGACCCCCCCCCCCCCCTTTTTATAAAATGGCTGGATCCGCCCCTGTGGTTTATGAGATACAAGCTTACTTTTTGCCCAATAATCTCTGAAAAATGGATTTGATGAAAATGAGAAAGATTTTGAAGATAGATTGTGTACCTTTTAAACAAATAAAGAAAACTTCTAACTTAGCACCTATCAATCATCAAAAACTTCTTGAAGAGGTAAGCAACTATATATCTTTGATAAATAAGTGTGGATTATGCACAACCAAATACGTTAACTTATTGTAGTTGTGAAATTGAAAGTTTAAAAAAATGAATCTTGTAAAATTCCCATATAGCACCTTGATATTTCATGAGGCATCCCTTATATATATAATAAATGCAAACTGTTAGGCGATTGTCTGTGAAATTTTAATATACAGACCTATGTAAATAACAAAATATCTTTTAACTTAACAAACCACTTATCTGTCTCATTTAAAAAAAAAATATTTTCATTTGTATAGTTGAATAAGCTCAATCAAATCATCACACACATTCATCATGATTGATTTCAACATACTTACTTAATTCCTCTTTATTTCAAACATTTAAATGATGTGCTGACAAAAAAATCTTTATCTTACGTCTTCATCATTCAAATTCTCCTAACTTACCCTGCTAATTGTTCTGCTTCACTGGTTATCGTTAACTGATGACCCAATAAAAACAATGTCGCTACGAGATCACTCCACTGGACAAGTTCTCCTAAAGGTCCACCTACAAATTAACATTAAAAATAAGATTAACTAGACATTATTGAGAGGGGAGCCATCTTTGTTGGCACCCTATAAATAATATGCAGGAAAATATTTGTATTTTTAGTTATACATGTACATTTCAAAAAAAATCTTTGAAATCATAACAGTTCTCAAGATATACATTGATATAGAGCGGACACAATATTTACCATAGGACATGGGGTTGTCAACTGTAACCAGAGTTTTTGACTTTGACTTTTTACTCAGGAAGTTGTACAAACATTATGACACACCCTCTGGTATTGGTTCATATATATGTCAATTGTAAAGTATGAAATTATAACAGTTCTTTAGGTATATAGGGGACAAAATTTGTTACAGATAAACAGATGGACAGATAGATAGACTGATCACTATAGGGCCACAATCTGAATGGTGAGGCCCTAACAAGAATATGTATCAATGACACATTTCAATAAACAGTGGACCATACAATATGGTGCACAACTATTATTAAGCTTATACCCTGAAATGTGCAATAAGTTTCAACATTTAAAGTAGTATAACATTTTCCTAGTAATTTTCCCACTAATAACCATATCTCACAATTTCTAATTGAGGTGTGTTCACCAAATAGAATTTTCTTAGACAATATAATGACTGTTTCATTAAAACATGCATGGCACTTCAAAATCTCATCTATGGTTGGTTGTTTTTGTACAGCATAAGTGTAAGTGTGGAAATCCAAAAATTGCCTCTAATATTGTTACCCCATTTTAACAGTGCCTTCCTTGGGTACTATGTATGTTTGAATGTGACAACTTTTAAGAATGTTAAATGGTCTGTGTGTTTTCAGAGTTTTACTGTGCTTTGTGTTTGTGTATTCTACATTGGCTAAAGTTAAAGGGGGAGGAGGGATCTCACAAATCATGTTTAACCATGCCACATTTTTGCACCTGTCGAAATCAGGAGCCTCTGGCCTTTGTTAGTTTTATATCTTTTTTTTTTAATCTTAATTTGATATGTTTTGGAGTTTAGTGAAATTTTCATTTTCAACTAGTACACATTTTTGTTTAGAAGCCAGCTGAACACCAATTCTAGTGTGGGATTTTCTCACTTTGTTGAAGACCCATTGGTAACCTTTGGCTGTTTTCTGCACTTTGGTTGAGTTGTCTCTTTGACTCATTCCCAATTTCTATTCTCAAAACTATCTGACAAAAAAAACATGGTATGATGATGGAAGTTTTTAACAACCTTGACTGGCTATACAGCCCTCCCATGGTAAGTATTGATATCATATACTAAGCACATGGCTTTTTACCTTTAAACTGGCTTTCAGCAAACTTCCATCCTGACTGTTTGGATAAAAGTCCTAAATGTACCAAGATCTACAATTATACATTAAATAACATTTAGTATGCAAGCTCAAGAATCCATGCCCTTTATAAATATATGATAGACAATTCTATTGTCTTAAAAGCAAAGTAATATTATTGTTATTTACATACATATGCACTTTCGCGGATCTACAATCTGTCTACTCCTGTATCTTGGAATTGCACAAGGTCATGTGATGTGTTTACACTAAAATCATTGGATGTTGTATGTGTACTGATCAGTGGCGGATCCAAGGGGAGGGTTCCAAAGTTGGAACCGCCCCTTTTTTTTTTGGACGATCAATGCATTTGAATGGGGACATATAGTTGGTACCCCCCCCCCTTTGTCCTGAGTTGGAAACCCCCCTTTTTAAAATGGCTGGATCCGCCCCTACTGATTGCAGACCTGTTTACCCATTCTGATGTCTATCAGTAGAATTGTCAGTAGTTTTGCAATGTTGTCAGTAGTACTCTGGATGAGTGCCGCATAGCGGCACAAACCTTCTAGGGGGCTTTGGGGGCATGCCCCCCCCCCCCCCCCCCAAGAACATTTTGAAAAATTAGATGCAATTTCCTGCATTCTGACAGTATCTGCAGTCTTATTCAGACATGTTTGGAACAAAGATTTTGACCAAGATTATATCCTATAATTTGCATGATTTGACCAAAAGTTGCATCAGTGGTCGTCCTCTTGGACATGCTTTCAATTTACCTTGTCTTATATGCCCTTTAAAGCATTGATATTCTAATTAATTCAATCGTTTAACTGATCAAGATCAAAATTTAACGGATTTTGAAACGAAACGATTCAAAATTTAACAGATTTTGAAACGAAACGATTTTTTTTCAAACCCGTAGTTTTTGGTATGACAATCGTAGTCCGTATTTTTTCACTGAAATCCGTAGAAACTACGGCAAAATCGTAGATGTAAACACCTCTGTGATTGATAATTTAGTCTAAGATGCATGATTTTTTTTATATTAGCTGTTGTTGGCTTTGTTATAGCTGTCAATAAGTGGGGATACTCTTCAGATTTGTACCAAGTGTCTTTTTGTTGTTGAGATATAGAAGTACCTTTTAACATTCACTTGTTTCTGTTATATGTATTCATATTTGTATCCATCTGATGAGTTTTTTTCAACTGATTTTTATAGTTTGTTCTAATGTTGTACTGTTACTATACTGTCCCAGGTTAGGGGAGGGTTTGGATCCGGCTTATGTGTTTAACCATGCCATATTGGCCTTTAAATCAATCGGATTAAACCTCCTGTCAGGAGCAAAATATAGAGAAATACTGAAAATTTGGAAATTATTCGCAATAATTTTTGAATTTACAATCTTTTAATATATGTGTTACCTTTTTCTTCCTTCTGCCATTCATATCTTGTTTTAATTGTAGACTTTTCATAGCTTTACTAAACCTAGGCCACATTCTTCTTATCCTCATTCGTATCCAAGCATATCCCTGTCTTTCATTGGGATCTACTAATACTTTCATTAATTCTTCTATATCTGTACTTATATTTGCCTGAAATAGATAATAGGTGGATTTTTCACGCAGCTGTAAAACAAGAGGCTACAAAGAGCCTTATTTCTTGTAATTTCATCAAAATATTTGCCATTTGGAAATATATTGTGACGGTCAATCAGAATGATAAAAAATATCCAAGAAATATACTGTCCACAATTGAGACTATGTTTGTAGACAAGGAAATCAGATGACGACAAACATGTTCCTGTAGTCAGATAGTCCTGAGGTTCCAAGAAAATTTAAATTGAAAGAAAAATTAACAATGCTTGAGTTGACTTTTTACCTGTTCCACATCCAACATTTTCTAGTTTGGACCCCTTTTTCAAAATTTATCCTGGATCCACATTTGAATTTATTCTATTTTTTTTAATATTTGTATATACTGACAATGAAATGACACCTCCTCTATATATGATAGTCCACAAAAATGTTAAAAATGTGTACATTTCATTTTTATGTAGCAGCTCTAATGTGATAGCGAAAACTTTTTAGTCACTATTTATGTGTTGCATTTAAATATGAATTGTAACACTTTATAGTGACTAATCAGGTTAAATAAATACTTCTCAAGAAACAGAAAAATAAGACACCTTAGAACAGCACCAGACTATAAATGAATAAAAACTGGGATCAGCAAAACATGGATGATAAGTTACTTATATGACGTCCTTTTTTCACAAAAAAAAATGCATTTCTGTAAACAAAATCACTTTCAATTTCCTGAAGCGTTGCATTTGTGCATATCAATTGCAGACTGACCCAATATTTTTTATATCACGACCAGTGCACTGATACTGACATTATCAGCCAGTACACATCAAAGGAAAAATGCACAAATTACTGATAAATATATATATCAATAATCTGTCAATACATTTTGAATATTTAAGGATGGACATGATGGAAAGAATTTTCTTTTTTTATTCCATTATCACAATCAAAACACCCTGCCAAGTGCTCCTTTAAGGTCATATACAAAATTCATTTTCTTACATATCTTATTAATTTTGTATCTTCTGGGATAATCTGTACTTTTCCTCTCCATGCTTTCTTGGGACACCATCCTTCAACCTGTCAAAATATAAAAAAAAAAAAAACATTGAAAAAATTTCAGTTGAATTCTTTCCTTTGTTATCACATTTAATATCCATTACTTAAACTTCTTTGTTTATTCCATACAGGTTAAGCTGTGTCAATACAGCTGTTTGATAAACCATGCTTCTTTTGAGGAGATGTATAATAGTCATTGTTTATATACTGGTTCCATACTGGTTCCCAGGTATGATCTCTATCTTTCATCTCAAAGAGATATAACTTGGAAATGTTACCAGTATATATAGATACACATGGATACTGGGCGATAATGAATTCTGCATAATACCATGGTGAATGGAGGGGTGGTAAATAATTTTAGTATAAGTTATAAACTCTCAGATGTTCAGGACATATAAATGTTATAAATGGTGAAAATATGTTTTGACCTTTGAATTAAACAGTAGTGCCTATCAACTTTCCATTCTAGGATATAATTTTTTACGAAACTTCACAGTTACAAGTGGCACAAATTTACTATAAGGTGGGTTCCTATGGGAAATTGCATTGTTGATAGGGGATAGGAGGGGTCCTGATCCCGAAATCCCAGGCTTAAAAACATGAGATCCCAAAATCACGGGCTTATGCGAATAAAGAATTACGGATCCCGAAGTCCCGATAAGGGTCCTTTCCCCCCTCATTGTTTATATTAACAGAAATGCAATCTACAGATTCCACAAGACTAAAGTACAGTTTGTGTATCATGTGTATAGTCCTACGCCATTTTCTATTTTTCAATATTAGGAAGTCAGCTTTATGAAGATTCCTAGTTAAATAATCCATTTAACCAACTTACTTCACTGAGGTACATAACAAATGAGCATTCTGAGCCGTCCACACCATAGGCCCCGTAACATGGATCTGACTTCCACATCTGTCGCATCCACTGTAACAGAAGAAATAATTTTATATGTAATTTTTTTTTGAAATTCTAGCACAAAAAGACTTTTTTGAAAAATTTGTGTTTATTCTACAATCAGGTGGTTGGCAGGGCGCAGCTTTATATGACCGCAGAGGTCGAACCCTGAACAGTTGGGGCAAGTATGGACAAAACATTCAAGCGTGATACAGCTCTGAATTTGGATTGTGATCAAATTTTTGACATTACATGGGTTTTTTTACACAAAACAAATGTCAAGATTTTACAAATCAATTAAAGATTTCTTCTTCAAACTTTTTAAATCTAAAATTGAATAGTTGACACAGCATAGGTTTCTGACACAGAATGAATGTGGTCTAATGAACTTAAAAGGTTTTTTTTGCCTTTGAGCAATTCACTGTGCTGTTGAATATTAATCCTCTCAAAAAAATGTTTGAAGAAATTTTCTTTTTATTTGTGAAATCTGAAAAGAGAAAAATTTACCCCCCCCCCTTTTTTTTTTCACATCCCCGTTTCCCTTTTTCCAAAACTGATATCAATTCAAATTTCTAATGGAGTTTGCAACAATAAGTACTCTTTTAAATACATCATAAAATATTAAAATGTAAAATAAAGTGCTTGTTAGGCCAACTAAAATTAATTAGTAGATTTTCATCCAAATTTTTGAAAAAAATGGGGCGGGTGGGAGGATTTTATTTTTTAAATTTTATTTCATATGAAACTTTCTTGTCAGGTGTTATTCATATATGCAAGTGTAATAATAAGCTTATATCATGTAAATACATTCATAAGGTATCGTGTATAAGACAATAACAATCAAAACCAAGGAGTAACCAAAGACTCATAAAAAACCAAAAGACATTTACATCAACAGTTACAAATAATAAGTAGGAAACAACACAAACTCCACTATTAAAAAACCAGGAGTGAAATCAGGTGCTTCGGAAGGGTAAGCATTTCCTGCACCGTATACGGCACCCGTCATGTTATTTCTTTGTTCAGTTCGGTAATGATGAAAGGTTGTTATGACTGAGGAAGAATATCACTGAGATATGATTTCTGACACACTTTTGTCATAATGGCCAATCAGCTCATGATGGCCACCATAAAATTGCTTGAGTGATGACCTTAATTTGATTGATTCATAGCCCTGTCTTAGCAACTTTTGAGAAAGCAGTATTCCTCGTTCAACAGAATCAACGTACTTTGAGCTATAGCTCTAGAGTAACATATCAATTGAGACACATATACTCCATATGCTGGTGCCGCTTTTTTCAAATTTATAAATATATATCTCTGATCTGTTCTACATGTAATTGCCGTTTAGAAACCTATTTTATAGTAAACAGCAGAAGTGTGGAGAAATGTTCTCTTCAGTTGGACTACCTACATCAAATGTATTTTGCTTTCTAAGCAATGTTTTGTTGTCCTAATAAAATGAAGCAAAGCATTGGTATGCAACACAAGTACTATAAGTACAGAATAAAACGAAAACTCAAACAGTGTTTAAATAATAGGATTGGTCCTTAATATGCAAGATGCAAATATAATTACAATGTAGTCTAGAAAATAAAGTTGTTTAATGACTCTATCGTGGGTATTGGGATAGAGGATGTTTTCTCTATTTCTGCAAAAAAACGAAACTAAGGCTAAATCTAAATCTAAGAGCTTGCTATCAATTAATAAATTAAAAATGTGTATGTTTGTCGATTTGTTTAACTCAATATACGGTCACCAATCTAAAAAGTTCATGCTTGTGCTAATTTCTTTATTCCAGTCAAATGTGTTCCACGATTCTAACGTTTTTGTGTTTTATTCACAGTCCAAATTTCTTGACACAAAGTCATTGCATAAATAAAATAAATCCAAGTTGTTTTACTCACAAACATTTGTGACATACGGCGATTTGCGTTCTTGGGCACAGCGTATTACTCGTAACCCGAATATTTCACGCCCTTCTCGTAATCAATCTCTATTCTCGGTAAATGATGTTGTCATCAAAGATCAGCAGAATATATCGACTAAATCATTCAGTAAGAATACGCTAAGAAATACGAAAACCGAAATCTGAAACAGGAAGTTTTAGATGAAACGAAATTATCGACGGTTACTGGTATCGGAAATGAACAAAATCCGGAAATCGTATTTTTTTTCAAAAATAAAAAAAATCGGGGCGGGCGGGGATGAAAATCTACCATTTAATTTTAATTGGCCTTATCACTGAATGGTAAAGATTGGTTGGTAGTAAAAGTGAATATACATTGTTTATTGTATAAAACAATAAAAAAAACTTCATCAACAACATATTATATTGGCAAATTTCCAATGAAGTTATTTACATAAAGTTATTGGCAAATAAAAATAGAAAATGACATCATAGTCATGTCTGGCAAATGTCCAACATACATTATCTAAAAACATTTTAGATAAGATAAGGAAAAAAAGCTTCATCAGCAACATTTTATATTGGCAAATTTCCAATGAAGTTATTTACATAAAGTTATTGGCAAATAAAAATAGAAAATGACATCGTAGTCATGTCTGGCAAATTTCCAACATATATTATCAACTACTATTCTATACAAAGAAAGATAACTCCAATTGAAAATTAATTGCTATTGCACAATATTGTGCAATTAGATATTTCTTGCTATTGTGCAATACTGTGCAATTGAAAATTTCTTGCTATTGCACAATACTTGATATGGAATCTTGATTTGGACCAACTTGAAAACTGGGCCCATAATCAAAAATCAAAGTACATATTTAGATAAAGCATATCAATTAAGCCCAAGAATTTAATTTTTGTTAAAATCAAACTTAGTTTAAATTTTGGACCCTTTGGACCTTAATGTAGACCAATTTGAAAACTGGACCAAAAATTAAGAATCTACATACACAGTTAGATTTGGCATATCAAAGAACCCATTTATTCAATTTTTGATGAAATCAAACAAAGTTTAATTTTGGACCCCCATTTGGACCAACTTGAAAACTAGGCCAATAATTAAAAATCTAAGTACATTTTAAAATTCAGCATATCAAAGAACCCCAAGGATTCAATTTTTGTTAAAATCAAACCAAGTTTAATTTTGGACCCTTTGGACCTTAATGTAGACCAATTTGAAAACGGGACCAAAAATTAAGAATCTACATACATAGTTAGATTCGGCATATCAAAGAACCCCAATTATTCAATTTTTGATGAAATCACACAAAGTTCAATTTTGGACCCTTTGGGCCCCTTATTCCTAAACTGTTAGGACCAAAACTCCCAAAATCAAACCCAACCTTCCTTTTATGGTCATAAACCCCTAAACAAATTTGTATACTAGTTCAGTGACAATGGATGTCATACTAAACTCTGAATGTATGTATGCCTAGCTAAAAGATAAAATATATAAGAAAAGTATGACTTATGTCTTTCATCTATCATCATCATCCCAAATACAAACCATGTCATCAACAGTATTGTGGATTTATTCGTATTTGTGGCATAACACTTTTGGCAGATTTCAAGAGTAAAATTGAGCCAAGAATTTAAATGTTTCAACTTCCCATGAAAATATAATCTTACCTCAATTCACAAAAAAAATGGTAATGACGAAAATTCATGAACCTACAATAAGTGAAGTGAACCACAGTATTAACTGCTGATTTGGAATTTCTGTCAATCCCTTTAATACATCAAAAGATCTGACTAAAAGGCACTTTATTTTCCACATTGGAATAGGCACTTCTAAATTATTTCATACCATAACTTTCCCCTCACAGTTAGGGAAGAGCTGTTTATCTTCAGCGGTTAAGGCACATTCTTCTGTGACACCATTAATTACATCTGAAAAATATATATCACAATATTACATCTATATATATATATATATACCTCTAGTAATTCAGAATGATCAGAATTTTTAAAAGTTCTTTAAACTCTATTATTTAAATGTACAACAGAAGTCAACATGGTATGGACTAAATAAATTCTGTACTGTTATGATTGGCTAGTTTATGAGGTTCTCAATAGATTGAGATCGTATATTTAGGCATTTTAAACAAGTGAAACTGCGAGCTACTGCTCACTGATGATACCCCCGCCGCAAGTGGATAATATTAATAGTGTAAAAATATGCAAGTGTTCGGTAAACAGGAAGTTGTCGAGTGATGAATCTGAAAACGCATCACACGGTATAGCTGACTTATAAAAATCCTGAAACCAAATTTCAGAAATCCTTGTATTGTAGTTCCTGAGAAAAATGTGACGAAAATTTTCAACTTGGTTATCATGTGTAAAATCATACAAGTGTTCGGTAAACAGGAAGTTGTCGAGTGATGAATCTGAAAACGCATCACACGGTATAGCTGACTTATATAAATCCTGAAACCAAATTTCAGAAATCCTTGTATTGTAGTTCCTGAGAAAAATGTGACGAAAATTTTCAAAATCAGACAAGTGTTCGGTAAACAGGAAGTTGTCAAGTGATGAATCAGAAAACGCATCACACGGTATGGCTGACATGTATAAATGTTGATACCAAATTACAGAAAGGGTGGATGTGTAGTTCCTGAGAAAAATGTGACGAAAGTTTCATGGGACGGACTGACTGACTGACTGACGGACGGACTGATGGACGGACGGACTGACAGACAGAGGTAAAACAGTATACCCCCCCTTTTTTAAAGCGGGGGTATAATAAAGTTGAGGAGGGAAATGGGGAATATGTAAAAGAGACCACACCCTGACCAAAAAACATGAAAATAACAATTTTTTGCACTGACCAGTTTACATGTTTAACCTAGACACATTATTTATGTATTAGCCTGTCCCAAGTCAGGAGCCTGTAATTCAGTGGTTGTTGTTTGTGTTACATATTTGTTTTTCGTTCATTTTTTTACATAAATAAGGCCGTTAGTTTTCTCGTTTGAATTGTTTTACATTGTCTTATCGGGGCCTTTTATAGCTGACTATGCGGTATGGGCTTTAGCCACTTTACTCATTGTTGAAGGCCATACGGTGACCTATAGTTGTTAATGTCTGTGTCATTTTGGTCTTTTGTGGATAGTTGTCTCATTGGCAATCATACCACATCTTCTTTTTTCATATTTACTATGTCTATTAGGTGTTGACAGTGGAAGTGGGCACAGGGTGGGCAAAATCTCTAGCTTGTTCAATTTTTTTTGTTTAACACAAAGATTTGAAGTACAATGTATTGAAAAAAGTAGATAAACATTTGTAATCAATCTTTTTAAAAAAAATAAGAGATTATAGCAAGAGTGGGGACGGGTTGGCTATCCACAGTGGGCCGATGGAAAAAGCAAAATCCACATGGGCTGTTGTGTCATATGAGGTTATTGCTTTTACATGTTTCAGGAGTTTAATTAGGTATGAATACAAGGTAGGTGGACAGATAGTCACAGGACCTGTCAAATTTTATCAACATTCAGTTCAATTTAAAATTCACATGAAAAAACATTAATCACACAAAGCAAACAAACGGTAAAATAAAAAATATGATTTGTGATAATGTATTATATGCAAATTAAGCACAAGACCAGCAACCCATATCTATGGTGGTACATTTAATTGAAATGAAAATACATTACACCAATATATAGGAAAAACTTAAAATATTTATATGCACAAAGTGTTAGTAATAGCAACATAATTGACAATTTTGCAAAAAGCATATTGCAACACTATTATTTACACTTCGAAATCGAAAGCAATTATTAGAAGCCTTCACTAAACTCTTATAAAAAGAGCATATATCTTTGTAACAGGGATGGATTGTTTCATAATAGAATTCAGTAAAATTATGATGTTTAAAATTGCTTCGATGCCTCTTTCAATTTATAATATCACAAATAAACAATTTTGTTTATATTGTGAATGAAATGCTCCAATCCAATAAATATAAAAGAGGCTGTTGTATGATCCAAATGTCAATGTGAGACAAAATGTTGTAGTTATTAGCAACTCTAGGTTGCCAAGTGGCCTTCAACAATGAGCAAAAGGACAACACAATGCAAGCTTTAAAAAGTACAAACATAACAAAATGTTAAACAGATCAAACAAGAAAACCAAATGCTGGATTTTTAACATAACAACAAACATGATACAGAGAATATTTTATAATATTCACATTGGTAATTATAAAGCCATAAAAAAACAAGAATGTGTCCATAGTACACGAATGCCCCACTCGCACTATCATTTTCTATGTTCAGTGGACCGTGAAATTGGGGTCAAAACTTTAATTTGGAATTAAAATTAGAAAGATCATATCATAGGGAACATGTGTACTAAGTTTCAAGTTGATGTAACTTTAACTTCATCAAAAACTACCTTGACCAAAAACTTTAACCTGAACTTCGCACTATCATTTCTATGTTCAGTGGACCATGAAATTTGGGTCAAAACTATAATTTGGCATTAAAATTAGAAAGATCATATCATTGGGAACAAGTGTACTAAGTTTCAAGTTGATTGGACTTCAACTTCTTCAAAAACTACCTTGACCAAAAACTTTAACCTGAAGCCGACGGACGAACGGACGCACAGACGGCACAACGGACGCACAGACGGACGGACGGAGGCACAGACCAGAAAACATAATGCCCCTCTACTATCGTAGGTGGGGCATAAAAATGCATTTATGAAAAAAATTATGAAATAACACAAAATTTTGAGTTTGATGCATTTATGTTCCATTGCAAAGAAATAATGTAAAGCACAAGCTTGGAAAATAAAAGTGTTGAGTAACATTCATGCTCCTTTTCAATTAAACAAAATGTAACAATTATTTTGGCTAAAAGCTTACAAGTACCCCTTATTACTTTAATAACAAAACATCACAGTAAATAAAGTCTTCAAGCCTACACCTATATAAGCCTTTATTCTGAATATGCATTGATGTCAGACAATGTCAGAAAAATTCTAAACAATTTGTGCTATAAAACTTTTCATGACAACTGCTTGTTAAGTCGGTAAGGCCAATTAAAATTAATTGATAGATTTTCATCCCCGCCCGCCCCTATGAAATTGGCCCGCCCCGAAATGTTTTATTTTATAAAATTTACAATTTCCGGATTTTGTTCATTTCCGTGACCGGTAACCGTTTAAATTTCGTTTCATTCAAAGCTTCCTGTTTCAAATTTCGGTTTTGTACCTCGAGTAAATCTAACCAAAATGATTAAGTCGACATATTCTGCTGCTCTCATGATGACAACATCATCTTCCGAGAGTAAATATTGATTACGAGAATGACGTGAAATATTCGTGTTACGAGAAACACTCTGTTTCCAAGACCGCAAATCGGGGTATGTCACAAATTTCTGTGATTAGAAAACTGTGAATTTTTTTATTTATGCAATGGCTTTGTGTCAGGAAATTTAAACCGTGAATGATACCCAAAGCGCAAGAATCTTGGAAACCATTGATACAGAAAACATGACTGGATTAAAGATATTGAAACACAAGCACGAACTTGTTAGATTTATGACCGTATTTTGAATTTAAAAAGTCGACTAACATACGCATTTTATTTTTATGTTGACAAACAGCAAATGTCCCAATACACACAAAAGAGTCATTAAACAATACCTTTTTTTTTTACTAAGTTCATGTTTTACATGATAATTATAATTTCAGCTTGCATAAGTACCAACCCTATTATTTCAACACTATTCGAGTTTTCATTTTATTATGTACTCATAATAGATAATAAATGTATTGCATACCATTGCATTTGCTTCATTTTAAGGGAATACAAACCATCGTTTAGAAACCCAAATACATTTTGTGAAGGTAGTCCAACTGAAGAGAGCATTTCTCACACGTTTTTGTTGTTCAGTTTTTAAAACCGCAATTAGATAGTATAATTTATTTATGGATTTGAAAAAGTGTGTAAGATTCCTAATACTTGAGTATACATGATATAAGCTTATCATTACACTTGCATATATAAATAACTCGTCACAAAAGGGTTTCATATGAAATAAAATTTAAAAAATAAAATCCTCCCACCCGCCCATTATTTTTTAAAAATTTGGATGAAAATCTACTAATTAATTTTAGTTGGCCTAAGTAGGCAACATCAAAGAATTTAATTGATTTATTTATGACGTAATTTATGATCATGGAACACCTTTTGAGAGCAGCAGGATTATAACTGGTCCAAAATCTTTCTCTGAGTAAATTAGTACAAAGCAGGGTTCATATTCATATCACATTAACATAATCTCAGCCTTAACATAAATTTAGAGCTTGCCACAAACTGTTAAGCAGTCATCAGTCTCATCTCACATTCATGTTAATTGACCATACACCAGCAAGCGTGAATTAAAATCATATGTGCATGTTCCCATTCATTCAACATAGGCTATTGTTAGTAGCCTGGTTTCTTAAGTGTTATGAAGATTGAAATTGATTTAAAACCAACAGAAAACATAACAATAAACTTTCTAAATTGTCTCTAGAGTCAAGAAAGCAAAGTCCAAAATATGTAACAAGTGAGCATTACCAAATCCTAAGGCAAGCCTAATTCTGCCAAAAAGCCAGCTACTTATTCCCTCTGAAAACATCAATTCACAATCATTTATATATATGTATATGCTACTTTCTATTCAAGTTTTTTTCAACTCATGCATATACTTTTTAAATGCACACAAAGAATATTTTAGCAAATAAAATAAAAAGACAGGATAAACAGTGCACTATACATGTACATGCTATATCACACATAAAATAGTTATGAGGGAACATGTGATCAAAATTCCAAAAGAAGATGAAATGTAGCATGTGTAGGTACTGTGGATTAATAATTATTCAGGGGATACATGTACCAATTTTTAATGATTTTGTGTGTTTAGCCTGCTTTAGGGAAATAAAAAATTTAAATGTTCCACTAAATATTATTTTTTTATAGGCTTGTATACAAATATTTGGGAACCCAGAAATTTAAATATAGATTTATATATATATATGCACCACAGCAAGGCCACATTTAAAAATATTTTGGTTTGCCCAAACCCTACCCAAAGGTTGAGACAGTGGGTAGGTAGGTAGGCATTTTCTTTTTTTTTTTTCAAAAAAAGAAACTGAAGTATCAGATGTTTATTAGTCTTCATGCCTATTTGATTAAAAAAAAAACTTCTTCAAATCAGGACAATAATAGATTTTGAGTAGGCAGCTTTTTTTCTGGGTAGGTAGTGTTTGGGCAAACAAACCTATTATTTATTATGGCCCAAGTATCACAATCCTTAGGCCAAAAAAATAATACTGTGTAATCTGCCTAATCCGACACCTGAGTATTCCAACATTCTGCTTTAACCGACAAATTTTTATGGTACTAAATTATACCTATCCTTTCAGAACAAACCTGAGTTTTCCGACACCCTGTTAAATCCAACATTTTTTTCTGGTCCCCCAGTATGTCAGATTAGACAAGTTACACTGGAAATGTGTTTCCACTAACCCTACCTACCTTAATGTTTAGTGCCTAATAGGCATAGGGCGAATTACATTGCAATGTAATGCATTATATTACAATTACTTTGACAAAACCCATGCATTAAATTACAATTACAAGCATTTATCAAAGTAAAGCATTAAACTACAATTACTTTTGACAATAAATGCATTGAATTACACATTACATTTGTAAATGTTATTACTGTCTTCCCAAACACTTTGAATGCAATTTTGAAACAAGCATTGTTAAAGTCAGACTGATTCCCTAGTAGTAATTACCACCTAAATAATAAAATGATATTGCACACATACCTACAAACACCATTTTGTTTCAGCACGCTAGCGGAAACACATGTATTCTTTTGTTTTTGCCTTATTATAATATATATATAAGGTAATAATTTTAATGTGGCAACAACTAGCAGTGCAAAACCTAAACTTAATATTCCCTTCATACTAAAACCTTGTAATTACCTTCTGCGTTAATGATGCCTTTAGCTGGGTTGACATTATTATTTAGATGTTGTGATGAATTTGATGACAAGCCAAACAATCCCCCCAATTTGGTGATGTTAACTTTAGCTTCTAGATGATCTATTCTGTCTAACATGCTTTCAAGTAATACAGCTATAGTCTTCTTCAGATCTGTAAAATTAATACATCAACTATTGTATTTGTATTTGTGTTGTATGTTTCTCAGTAAACTTCTACAGATCTTCAAAATTATGTATCATTAAAATTTTCTTCAGACCTGTAAAATTACATATATATACATATCATTAAAATCTGCTTCTGTCATGTCTGTAAAGTTCAATTTTTCTATTTGTATAGCATTACATATGGCTACATTTCATCAATGCAAAGACTTCTTAGATTTTAAAATGAAGCCATTACCATAGAGCGTACAGTGGGTTTCTATCCTGATATATGTCTATTATGTTATAAATATTTCAGCTTATAACATAATTATATATCATTATCATTTCTTCATAGACAAGCTACCAATTTTTATTTTATAAATGAACAGCCATGGTTGATCTACAGTTATTTGAGGAAAAACATGGCATTGTACATTGTGACTTGAAGATATTTGCTTTGAAACGTCAAATTTTCAAGGTAAAAATGCACCAGTTGAAAGATCTTGTATACTGAACAAGAGGGGCAAACAAGAAAACAACTAAAATAGCAACAACAATGTCTAAATAAAATAAGTTAAAAGGCACAAAAAAGGTGACAATCAACACTAAAAATACAGTCTAGTTCAAACAAATAGTTGCCATAAGTTCCTTTCCAATCATTTTGTCTGAAGTTTTTTTTTTAAAAATCCATCTGAGAAATGTAACATTTATATTTAACCCTTTTATTCCTATGATTATTTTTGGTATGGACATTTAAACTACATAACATATTTTTTTCATTTTTTCCCCTTGATCATGCATGAAATATTTGTCACTGGACATTTAAGTAAACAACAGTCAATCTCTAATTCTCTGTTATCTAACCGTTTGAAAGACATGAGAGACAAAACCATCGAACTCCATGAAACAGGAAAAAAACTAGGGCTAATAATGAACATCAAGAAGACAAAAATTATGAAAGTAAAGACCAGATAAGGAACAGAGGAACAGTGTCAATTGAAGGAGAAGATATTGAAGAAGTACATCAGTTTACTTATTTAGGAACCATCATGGATAGAACTGGTGTGACAGATGTAGACATCAGGACAAGAATAAGTAAAGCTAGACAAGCTTTTGCTATGCTGAAGCCAGTTTGGAAATCAACAGCATTCACAGAAAACACCAAAATTCGAATTTTTAACACGACTGTCAAGTCAGTCCTTTTTTATGGTGCAGAGACCTGGAGACTTACAGCAGGGGTACAACATGAAATCCAGGTTTTCATCAACAAATGCATGCGCCAAATTTGTAAATTTTGGTGGCCAGAAACCATTAGTAACAAATGCTTATGGGAAGAACCAACCAGGAACCAGCAACTAAACAGCTTAAGAGAAGAACTTGGCAATGGATTGGGCACACTTTGAGGAAACCTGTAGGTACCATCTCTAGACAGGCATTAGAATGGAACCCCCAAGGACATCGGAGACCGGGAAGATAAAATTGAGAATGGAAATGGGGAATGTGCCAAAGAGACAACAACCCGACCATAGAAAAAAACAACAGCAGAAGGTCACCAACAGGTCTTCAATGTAGCGAGAAATTCCCGCACCCGGAGGTGTCCTTCAGACCATTTCACAGCTGGAGAAGATCAAGGCACAAGGAGCTGGAGGAAATTGGATATACCTGGAGCGAAGCAAAAAGGATAGCCCAAAATAGAGTAAGATGGAAAGCGACTGTAGCAGCCCTATGTTCCACAAGAAACGAAGAGGATTAAATCAAAGTAAGTTAATCTCTAATTCTAAATCTCAGTGCAGGAATGTAAGTTAGTGGGGTGTCAAAGATTGCTTACGAGAAAACACTTGATTAAAATGTATTTTAGATAGAACATGTAGAACAAGTGTATAATTTTCTTCATTCAGTTCACACACCAGTTTATTTCTTATTTAACAACAATAATATTCAGAATATTGTCAGGGTTAAATATAAATAGGATGTCTTTTCCAATAATATTTATATTTAACATGTTTAATAACATCTTTAGACACAAACTCAAATAACAGTAAAAACTTGTTAAAAATCAGAAACCATGAGAACTTTTAAAAGTTGTTCAGTCAAGTATGTAATCAAAATTGTTCATTTAAAATATTTTCACTACTAAACCGAATTCAAAACTACTATACAGAAATCTTGTAAATAAAAAGGTTATTAACTATACGCTGATAGAATTACATTTGTTATTAGCCATACAAAACATCTACATAATGAACTTTAAACATTCACATAAAATAAAACTGATCATGTTTAGATTTGAACTTATCATTTAAGTATGCTTATATTTTCATGATTTTATTCAGAACTTCTTAATTTTTCTATAATGAATTTGAGTTGAATAAATCTTGAACAGATTTGGTAGTCTGCTGTTCTTTTTTCATTTATTTGACATTTTGTTATGGTTTATAGTTATTCATATGTTTCATTGGAAATCATACAACAAAACCTAGTGGTTGTTTATGATTACTATCTATCATAATTGTTTTAAATAATGCCATAAGCTTCAATCTAATATTTGGTGATATTCAGATAACTAAGTTGCTTAACTATACTGTAGATTTATTATTATTCGTTGTATATCAATTTTCGTGGGTTTCGTGGGTACAGATGAACCATGAATTCAAATGTTTAACGAATGTCATATTTTCAATAGGCTTTGTATACGGATATTGGCTAAACCACGAAATCAAATATCCACGAATATGCAAGATTTCAGCAATCCACGATAATTGATACCCACGAAAATAAATGAATCCACAGTATTCTATTTTGCTTTGCTAATTGTTGAATAGTTGTCTCATTGGCAATCACAATACATTTCTCTATGATTTTAGTTAAGGTTTTACTCATTGCTGAAGACAGTACAATAACCTTTCGCTTTTTAACATCCTCATCCTTTGGTCTTCAATGGATAGTGTGGATTCATTTATTCTAGTGGATACCAACTTTCATGGATTGCGGGAAATTTGTATTTTTGTAGTTTTGTTGGAGTCTGCATACAAGCCTTTAATTTTTTTTTCTTTGTTGAACATTTAAATTCTTGGCCCAAGATTAACCACCAAATCCATGGAAATTGGTTTCCCACACAATGCCAGAAAAAAAAAATCGACAGTATTTGTCATATTGGAAATCAAACCACATCTATCAATTTTCAAACAAACCATAAGCTGTAAATCTGCCAGCATACGGACCATCTACAATGTCAGAGTTCTCCCTGGCGAGTGCTCGCACATAATTCTCACTTAGTCGAATGATTTCAGCCTAAAAATAAACCACAATAACTATTCAGTATACTGGTAATTTAAAATCATTCATAACTTTCATAGACTTTTGGCAATGAACATGATGTAGAGATGTACACAAATATTGTAAAGAAAATTTGGTTTTGGTTAAAGACTACAGGGTATAAAATAACATGAGAAACATGACAGGTACCAAATGTGGAGCTGGATCTGCCTTCCAGAGCACCTGATATCAACCCCTGTTGTGTTGGGGTTTGTGTTTTTCTTTTGTATTCTATGTTTAGGTTTCTGTCCTTCTGTTTATCTTTTCATCATTTTTTTTTTTGGGTTATTTGCCATGGCATTGCATTTTTTGTCAGTTGTTTTTTTGCATTATAAGATATCCCTTTAATATCTTTCGCCTGAGACTCTTTTAACATGTATAAAGAGTAAACAATTACTTCAAGAGATCAAAACCATTATTGGATTATTGTTTATAAATAGTGGCAAATATTTTATGCTTTTTAAAGGACAATTATTGGATGTGATATCTAAATAGCAATGACTCTAAATAGCAACCCTTTATTATGTAACCTATATGTATATATAAGGACAAATATTTCAGTGTCAATCAATGAATCACCATAAACAGCTTCAATATGAAAATTCCCTATAAACATTAGCAATTTTTAGACTGTATAAACATATTTGTAGTCTGATTTAATTATCCTGTGTGTATTTGATCCCAATAAATAAGATAAATATTTTACTGCAATACCGTAACAGATGGTAGGAATTTTATAACAGATTCATTAGAGTGCTATAGCTTTAAACTGTTCATACCAGATCTTTGTTAATACATGAATATATTGTATTTATCCATAAACCATCATAAGATATATTAATAAATAATTCACTTAAATATTCCAAATTGTGAAAAGGTTTTGGTCTGATTGTCTTCTTTTATAGCATGTGAATGGTATGCTTTATTTTTACATTCAATTTTGCAGTTTGGAAATAAGAGCTTTGAAAGGTACCAATTAATATTTATAAATCAACAATTAATGGATTAAATACATTCAACTTATGTTGTACTGTTATACCACTGTCCCAGGTTAGGGGGAGGGTTGGGATCCCCCTAACATGTTTAACCCCGCCACATTATTTATTTATGTGACTGTCCCAAGTCAGGAGCCTGTAATTCAGTGGTTGTCGTATGTTAACTATGTTTATGTGTTACATATTTGTTTTTCGCTCATTATTTTTACATAAATAAGGCCGTTAGTTTTCTCGTTTGAATTGTTTTACATTATCTTATCAGGGCCTTTTTTATAGCTCACTATGAGGTATGGGCTTTGCTCATTGTTGAAGGTCGTACGGTGATCTATAGTTGTTAATGTCTGTGTCATTTTGGTCTTTTGTGGATAGTTGTCTCATTGGCAATCATACCACATTCTTTTTTTAAAACTGCTATTCTACCTGAAAATGTAATTTGGTCTCAGTTGAGTCATATGAGTGACTGGCATTTATACCACATTTTCATCAATTTATTTCATTAAGAAGACATATCTGTATCATTTGTTTAAAGGGATATTTACAATAAACAATATTACTTTTAACTAAATAGAACCAACTTTTTTCTTTTGTTTTATTCCTATCTGCCTTTATCATTATCAACCATTGTCAACTGTACTTCATTAATGCCCTATACAAGCATGACAAGCTATATATAGAGTATCTTTTGATAAATTGTGCCCAATGGTTTATATCACAATTACACCCTTTTATTTAAACTAAATATTGGTGTTCAACACCACATTTAGAGGACGATCAGTGGTCAATAATGAATTGATCTAGTCTGTCAACTCAGAGGTTGTGAGTTTGAACCCTGTAGTTTGCTTTACATGTCCTATGGTCATTTTTCCAGCTGAAGGCCAATGATTAAATAACTGGCTGCCATGCTTAAGCCTAAAGTCTTGAAAATGGCTTTAAACACCAATACTCATTCTATCCATTCCCACTTTCAACGCTATAGTCTATACCATATATATATAGATTTCATGTTTTTTGTGTGTAGAAATTGAAGCTGGAGTACTAGAACAGAAGCACTGACATTAAACTAGAAAACTGGCAATCCTAGTCAATTCAGAGCCTTAAAGCCCTTATCTTACAATACGGTTTGCAAATACATGTAGATGAGCATGAGCAAACATAATTTTGAGCCGATAAAGGACAGGTTGTCATCAGATGCAGATTCAGATAGGGATAGATGCACCCACTTACCCAGTGCATTCTCCATAAAAATAAGATATATTAATATTTAAATTACAGCCAACTTTGTGGGCAAAATAAAGATTCACACAACGTCTAATTGTGGGGAGCATGCTCCAGCCTGTTTCTGTTTCTGCACATAGTGATCATTTAGACATTATACATTTTGTAAGTCACATACCTTAAGTAAATCACTTTCTCTTGATTGGTTGATAGTTGTTACTCTGTATAAGGATAAACACCAGAATAAGAACAGGAAACAGGCGGTCACTAACAGCTGGCGACTATTTGGAGCTCGGCCACAAAGTCTCCATATCGTTATAGCCATAATTCTTTTACCAACTTTCGTACCATGATTTCTGCAAATAGAAAACAAATATCATTATGAATAAAGTTCATAACCTTTATTTCATGATGCGAATTTTTAGCATTAATAAAAACATTGGACTAATTTCTGAATTTGCAATAATATATATAATATATATAATATATATACTTAAGTAATTTAAGCTACATGTACAACAAAAATTTGCAAAGGATCGAGTCCAGTTATCAATAAAGACAACAAGATTTTGCTAAGATTAATAAATGTATAATCTTTCAATTATAGGGAAACTATTTAGAATCAGTCAAGGCTTTGTAAAATACCATGAAAGTTTGTTAAAATTAATTGAAAAATTAATAAAATATTTAACCATAATTTGTACCTACAATTAAATGTTGACCACCAAGAAACGAAGTCCATTTATTAAATACAGAGGACATATGTACAGCTACATGTAAATAGACAGTGTAAATTTAATCATTGTTGCTAATTAATTTGGGTGTTGATTTTTTTAAGAGAATAGGAATTGACTACTTTCACTTTTGAGTACATCAGCATGATCAGTATTTTAATAGATACTTGAGGGTTTGGATGGGGATTACATAATAGAGAATAGTACACCAATAGTGCAAAAAAAAAAAGCCCAAAAAAAACTTTGGGGCTAAAATATATAGAATATAGAGATTAATGGACAAAATTTATACAAAATAGAAAACATTCGATGGTTAAAATGTAAGGAATAGAGAGAAATGGATAAAAAATTATAGACATAAATACATGTATAAGGACCCCCTCCCCCCAAATCCAGACCCTAATACTTAACATGGGTGTTCCTTGAATTAATAACATGAATAATTTCAATTACTAACTCTTAATTACCTACCGTATAAGGAAGTAAATTAACTAACAATAACTTTTCTTTATACTGTGTAAATTTCCACATTATTTTCAGAAAACCATTTCCTGATTTCTGTATATTTGTACAAACCACCAAATTGTTTACTTTGTCTTATTTTATTTTAGTAATATCATGTATATAAACACGTCATTTGTCATCATGAACTTTAAATCATTTTTTTTTGTTTGAATTATAACACTAAAATTCAAATAAGTAATGTACAATACTACAGTATTGAGAGTAATGTCTATACATTTTTGTAAATAAGGAAGAACTGATTTAAAATTATATATCTTCTAAAAAAAATACATAAAACATGTGGAAAGGGATAGAAAGAATCACCAACATTAAAAATACAATGCCAGTCTTTATGATTAACTTCTGTAGCCATAATTATTTAAAACTCTGTCTAGATTCCATTGGCCTGCACTTAACAAACTTGACAGGCCTAATACCTACACTGTATTCTATAAACCTGGGCTGGTTGGCCAGTAGGTGAATGTGACCACAGACAACAGTGCACATTCAAATTCTTTCACTCTCCGCATCTCAAATTAAAATGCAAAATTTCAGTGTCAAATCTTCTATCTTACAATGCATATTTTAAAAAAAGTATTTGAGAGTTGTCTCATTGGCACTCACACCACATCTTCCTATATATATTTCATCAAATTTTGATCTAAATTTCAGAATTATATTTAAAAAAAAAAAAAATAATGTGTAGTCATTCCCTGTAACATCAAAATGTGGGTAGACCATCAATGTCGATTTCAGTTTTGGACTATAATTTATTGAAATACAGTCATTGACAGACCATGCAGTATGTACATGTATATATTGAATAATGACTTAACTTGTACTCAGATAATACCTACTAGTGTGATGAAACAGAAGAAAGCAAGTTCATTCTGTAGGGTGGAAAAGTTTTGCTAATCTGTTCAACATGTGTATGATGTGTGTACATGAATTAAGTGGCAAATTCTTAGCATCAGTTGCCATGCCTTACAGTACATAAACTGACCAAATGCAGTATTGAAATTAAAAAAAAACAACTTTTCAATATTTGTTTAGGGGCCAGCTGAAGGACGCCTCCGGGTGCGGGAATTTCTCGCTACATTGAAGACCTGTTGGTGACCTTCTGCTGTTGTTTTTTCCTATGGTCGGGTTGTTGTCTCTTTGGCATATTCCCCATTTCCATTCTCAATTTTATTTTCAATGCAAAAAATAAATAATATTAAATATAAAATCTATTGAAAAACATAAAAAACTAGATGTGTCAAAGCGACACGAATGGCCCTGTCCCAAAAATTAGAAAAATCTGCAATTTCAATATAAACACATGTGGACACAAACATGATGGTAGTCTCACATATCAAAAATCAGCTCAAAATCTGGAGGGGAATAGAGAAAAAATCCATATAACTGTGATTTTCAATAATTTATCAAAGTCCAAAGCAGGTAACTTCAGCGAAAATTAGCGGAGCGGAATGAAACTTAAGCTAATGACCTATAACTCATAATGGTTAACTCACATACCAAAAAATCAGCCCAATATCTGTAGGCATTTAGAACAAAAGTCTGTATAACTGTGATTTTCAACAATTTGTCAAAGTCCAAAACCCGTAATTTCAGCAAAAATTTATGGAGCGGAACCAAACTTAAACTCGATCTGTAACTCATCATGGTTAACTCACATATCAAAAATCAGCCCAATATCTGACAGCATTTAGAAAAAAACTCCTTATAATGGTTTGTTGCGGAATGACGGAATGACGGAATTTCGGAATGACGGACAAGGGTAAAACTATATGGCACAGACAACTTTGTTGTTGGGCCATAAAAATGAATTAAATAAAATTAAATTTATTTAATTCAATCGATTAACATAATCTAACATCAATTTTCTGACTATCTTTACACTGTCCCCGTCTGTCCTTAAAATCATTGAAGTAATGTTTAAATCTAGAGTATACATGGACCTGTGAAATTATTTTACTGAAATAAGCTAAGCCTACATTCTGACACTATATAGTTAAATGTATATATATTTAGAATAATAGATCATTAAAGAATTGATTACTTACTTAGCCATTCCAATTAAATGTGAACTGATATTTTACAAATATAACTCAGGTGCCTGTTACACAAACATATGGTTTATGTGTTATCCAATTCATGCAATATATATATGGTCAAAAAGGTTTGACAATGTCATAAAATTCATTTGTCACTAACTTATATAATTAAATATTTATGAACAAAATTTAATTGCTGATCTTAATCTTAAATTGCAATATTTACAACTTCCAGAGAATAGTTGCACTGCAACTGAGTGCAAAATGATGTCTAAAGGCAATGTCAACTACTTGTACATGTACTAAATTTAAGCGAGTTTTGTTAATTTCAATTTTTAGTTTATTGATCACAATCATTGTTTCTACGTAAGCTTACTAACCAACAATTGACTGATTTTTCAAAAATCCAGAGGCAAATATTTCATGCATATTTAATCAGATCATTAATTAATCCACTTAAAAGTTGGTCATGCAATATTGAGATGATGAGAATAAAACTTGGAGTGCTATTTCTAAAAGAGAGTATATATATAATAGACATTGGATATAGACAAAAAATTAACTTTCTGTACCTGCCTGTCCCAAATCAGGATTGTAGTTCAGTGGTTGTTGTTGGTTCACGTCTGTTACATGTAAATTTGTTTTTCATGAATTGTTTTGTTACAATTTGTAGGCGGTTAGTTTTCTCAATTGAATTGTTTCATATTTTTTATGACAGGTACATGTTATAGTAGTCTATACCATATAGGTTTTCATCATTGTAGAAGGCTGTACATTGCTTGCATCCTTCACTTGAACTTTTGTGGATATATAGTTGTCTTATTACCGGTAGGAGTCAAACCAGTTCTCCTTATTTTCATGTGAATTATAATGACTTCTCAGACAGATGAAAGTACCAGATCATGCAGATCTAGATAAGGTTAAGGCATTGTTGTCTATAATGTTCAGTGGCATACATATGCATGTTACAGCAAAGCTTCAAGTGGCATAATGCGTAGTGGCATCAAAGTCACTTAGGACATTGAGAGAAGACACCTACATGTACATAACTATAATCTCTAAGGACTTTTACTTTATCAAAACACCTCAAACAAAATTGCTATTTAATACTAATTCTGAAAACAAGACCCTTATAAATTTAAACTGTTATTAAATAAAGCAATTTTATAACAACATGAAAATAGAAAAATTTTACCTGTGAAATGTCCAATGTAATTTATCATTCTACCTGTCTACTGATGTTACAAGGAAGACAGTTTTATATATTTAATGATACTGATGCATAGAAATCAATATAAACTCAATCAGCATCAAAGTGCAAATAAATTCCAGGTATTAATTATAAATGATTACAACATTTGTTCACAATAGCAAAATGCACTATATCATTGGAATCAACTTTTTTTTAATTTAAGGCCAAAAAAATATATACATGTATTTATTTGTTTCCTGTAACCAGACAGAAAAAAACCAGGGTAGGAATATGTATATAGTAACTGTAGGTAGATGTTAAATCATAAAATCATTTCATCCTTTAATAATTTTCATGTTTTAAAAACATAAAATGAGGGAATGGTGTGGACTTTAATGAAGTGTACTAACAAAAATGACTGGACTTTAAAGGTGAATAGTAAAACATGTTGATTAAAAAAAATTAAGGGTAGGTACATGTAGCTATGATGGAGACAGGAACTCAATTATTTTTGGCCTCAAACATTGTATTTTTAGAAAAACAAGTGAAACTGCGAGCTACTTCTCACTGATGATACCCCCGCCGCAAGTGGATAATATTAATAGTGTAAAAATATGCAAGTGTTCGGTAAACAGGAAGTTGTCGAGTGATGAATCTGAAAACGCATCACACAGTATAGCTGACTTATATAAATCCTGAAACCAAATTTCAGAAATCCTTGTATTGTAGTTCCTGAGAAAAATGTGACGAAAATTTTCAACTTGGCTATCATGTGTAAAATCATACAAGTGTTCGGTTAACAGGAAGTTGTCGAGTGATCAATCTGAAAACGCATCACACAGTATAGCTGACTTAGATAAACCCTGAAACCAAATTTCAGAAATCCTTGTATTGTAGTTCCTGAGAAAAATGTGACGAAAATTTTCAACTTGGCTATCATGTGTAAAATCATACAAGTGTTCGGTAAACAGGAAGTTGTCGAGTGATCAATCTGAAAACGCATCACACGGTAAAGCTGACTTATATAAATCCTGAAACCAAATTTCAGAAATCCTTGTATTGTAGTTCCCTTTAAAAATGTGACGAAAATTTTCAACTTGGCTATCATGTGTAAAATCATACAAGTGTTCGGTTAACAGGAAGTTTTCGAGTGATCAATCTGAAAATGCATCACACGGTATAGCTGACTTAGATAAACCCTGAAACCAAATTTCAGAAATCCTTGTATTGTAGTTCCTGAGAAAAATGCGACGAAAAATATTCATGGGACGGACGGACTGACTGACGGAAGGACAGACAGAGGTAAAACAGTATACCCCCATTTTTTAAAGCGGGGGTATAAAAATATGTACAAAATGTAAGGTCAATTAAAGTAGTATGTGTGGTTCTAGTTACAATTAAAACTAGTTATACAGTCAAGGGTCTAACTTAAATAAGTTATCAGAGAAAAATAACATGCATGTGTTATTACAGACACTTTAAAGAGTTGTCTACTCTTTTTTCCTTAATCTGTAATAACATATTTTTGTTATCACTAAGCTATAATAACAAGGCTTATAAGTTATTACAAGCATGTAACTTAATATATGAGAGTAAATGAGACACTTGGAATTTTGCGCAGTGCCTCATTACAAGCTCTGATCATCATTTCTTACAATGAATTGAAATACATTGTTATGCAAGTCAGAGCAAAGCCTTTAAAGAGATATAGAGAAGCTGTAATAACACCCTTTGGTTATTGCAGGAATATATTTTCTGTAATAACATAGGTGTGCTATGCATGATTGGTAAACTATGAGCTGTTATATCTTGTCAAAGATTAGTATACATAAAGAAAATTATAATATCAATAGAAATAGCGAAAAATTTAATAAAATAAAGGTTGTATATTTTCCCTTTGAAACATGTAACATACATATGTTATCACAGTTTTTTGATATTTTAGCCCACAATACCAACATGTATGTTATTTTTCTCTAATAACTTATTTAAGTTAGACCCTTGACTGTTATAAGGGTATGTAGGTACAGATGTAATGAGGGTATTTTTTATTTTAAGTTTTTTTCAAAGTTGAGTAGAAAGCCATACTTGTGAAAAAAAACATTTGAGGCCAAATTAAGGAAACAGAAAACAGCACATACAAATATATATGACTTACATATTCCCATGGTAAAGTATAAAACCAGACAATAAATAAATATAACACGTCCTAAATGTTAAACCTCAGGGAAGGAAAGTTTATTTCTATCTGGAGTATAGAAATAAATCCAATTTCACAACAATCAAAGGAACACTGTTACACATTTATTCCTTATATAAATATAAATTATAGAAGATAACATAATTGTACTGATTATTTAGTGTTAGTGTATTTATACATTTAAACTCATACTACATGTACTAATTGATCATATTATTGAAGAACTTTACTAACTGTATCCAATGATTCATTAATTTCATTTAAGCATTTCTATAGATATATATATGCCAAATTGTGACTGAAAAGTGTATACAATTTAAAAAAAAGGTTAATTTTTGATGTATTTGTGATTTAAGGAGGCTCACGGGTACAAAAATTTCAGCAAAATATTTAACAATTTGTCTTTTCATTACAAATTATATTTATTACACTATTAGTTATTACTTTATGATATGGTACAAAAATCAACCAACAAAATTGATTCGATTTGGCCCCAGATCACTTTTAAGATGTTCATATCATCAAAAAAGCTCCAAATTATCTCCCTTTGGTGCAAAAATGCCATTTTTTGGCATTAAAATTAAAATATGTTTTTTAACACATCGGTGTAAAAAATTAAGTGATTTCTGTAATTAGGTTATTTTTTTATTTCGATATTACCTCTATTTCTCCTATTAGTTCAACAGAAAAAATTTAAAGGACATTAACAAAAATGTATGCTTCTTTTGGCGCTTAAATTAACTGTGACCCCATTTTTTTATTTCATTTTTCTATTAAGTATAAGATAAAGTTAGTTTATAGAAAAATATAGCAAAATCCTATATTAAAAAAAAATTGATTTAGACCCTTGAGCCCCCTTAACTGACCATTTGGAAACCTAAATGTACCATATGCATGCCATCTACAGTATTTTATAGCATCTAAATTTGTCTTAAACAATGTTGTACATTTTGAATTTCATACAGTACATAATGCATTGGCACTTCTAGTACTAACCCCAGCCCCCTTTAATAAAATGTAAGAGCTTGAAAAGTTGTATTGATCTATGGTAAAAAAAAATCTGGGAAACTTCCCGATTTAATTGGCAGAAAAACAACATGGCAAGATACATTTACATGTATGATGTCATTTGCACATGAATACATTCAAATTCTAGGTTGTTTTGTTACTTGTATAGAGTCAAATTTGGATGAAATCTTATTAAAATGACATTTTTGAGGTTACTAAGATTTTGCGTTATTCTCAATTATATTGTAATAATCAAACATTTGTGAATTCCAGTGATTCAAAATGGCGACCTGAGGTATGTAAATTGTGGATTTGACAGCCAGTTTTATCTAAAGGTAATGTTACATAAAGATTGCATTAGAATGTAATTAAATGTGTCTGATTGTACTTTCAGTTCCCTGGAGTTAAAACATTTTTAACAAACAGTGTTTTAGCTATAATGAAGATTCAAAGGCAAATGATGAAGGACAAATAAGTTTTTTTTCTTTCATACAAAGATCATTTGGATAAGGTTTATACATGTAAGTAAAATTGATGTGACCTAATATTAAAGTACAGTATTTTTATAGAAATTAAACTTTTTTGTAATTCTACATGTAGTCCAATTGGTTAAAATAATTAACATAAAGGGACTACTTAAGGGTACAATTTTCACATTTTTTAAGGGGCATAACTCTAGAACTGTTACAAATGTATAGTCACGCAACTGAAATACAAACTTGATTTGTGTATTGTGGTAACTTAAGCATTTTGTATAAGTTTCATAAAATTTGGTTGAGGCAAACTTAAAGTAGTGATGGGAAACTAACTTTGGGACATACGTACGGATGTCTGTACAGACTGACAAGGGTAAAATTTTAGTCCCTCTTCGCCATGGCAGGGGCACAAAAACATGAACACAAAGGCAAATTCAAATTGATATTGTTATCTTTTCAAATAAAATGGTTTCTATTGTTTTTTTAAATCCCTTCCTTTAAGTTCAATTTCATTTTCATATACAAAGATATATATACAATCACTTCCCAATACATTTGTATAACACTTCACTTATTTGAAACAATATAAATCAATGAACAAATATACCTGCTATTATACAAAACATTGCTTAACAAAACATCAAAATCATTGAGATAGTTACAAATTAGAAAATCCATAGAAATATCAGGTAGACTAAGGCCGAAAAAAATTATGTCATGTGTAGTTCCAGTTACCCTAGTTACCCTACCTACCAGACCTACCTTACTTTTTAGTCTTAGTATTTTGTCATCATTTTGCATTAAGCACTGTTAAAGTCAGAATGTTGCTCCTATTATGCCCATAGACTCAATGTAAAAAAAAACATAAAATGAAAAAAAATCCCACCTACTTAAAAATATACTTAGCCTTACTTTTTTTCAGATGTACATTTAACTGGAACCACACATACTATTTTATGTGGCCTAACTACCTACACAAAGTGTCATCTCCAGTGTCTAACAGTTAATGCATTTCTATTTTTGTTCAAATTAAACTGTTTTTCACAAAAACCTTTCATCAATTATTGAATTATTGATGAAATCATTTTGTTTATGATATATTTGTTCCAATAAAAAAAAATTCACAAAAAGGTTTCATGAATTATTGAATTTATGATGAAATGAAATCATTTTTTTTTGTGATATATTTGTTCTGATTAAACTTTTTTCACAAAAACATTGAAAAAGGTTTCATTAATTATTGAATTTTTGAAGAAATCGTTTTATTTGAGATAACATAATACATGTAATATCCTGATTAAGTGTCTGTATTGAGAGTATGAATAAGTCAAAGTCTTAAATAATAAATGAAATAGATTCCCTAGTGAAGATCGAGTCTTTTATCATGTTTATTGGCAATTATATATACCACATCTTCTTATTTATATATCTTGAGATCTGTTTAAATCTACGTTGTTTTTATTTCTATTTTCTCTAGTTCTCTAGATTCTCTGGTGAAGGGTTGTCTCATTGGCAATTATCATGATACATCTTCTATATATCTCTAGATCTGTTTAAAAATCTGCATTGTTTTTGGTGTAATGGAATTGTATGTGATATTTGTCTACTCATAAAAATTGTCTTGTTTTTTTCTATGCATAGAAGCACGGCCGACACTCGGCTAACCGAGAGATTGGTCGGTTAATCTATATTGAGTATGCGGCTATATCGGCGGTTGGTCTGTTAATCGGGTTGGCTAAAGTCTGTTAATCAGGTGTTATCGAGAAAATCATTGAAAACTCAGCATGTTTCATTATATAACCTTTTAAATATATGTTTATCATAAAAAATATTTATGTCTAACAAAACTATTCAATGTACTGAATCCAGTGGTGTAATTATTATTTTTCTAGCTTCTATGTACGACCTATAAAATGAAAAGGCAAGTTACTCATCAATAAATTTATACACATTTTACACACACAAAATGTACACAAAATGACACTTGTGTTGAATTTACTTGCATGCAATATTTTGAACATCGAAAAAAGACAGGCATTATGTGTGTTAACCAAATTGATATCATTGTGTGAAAAATCTACACGAAAATCCGTATTTTGGTGACATAAATCAATCTTTTTTTAAAACCTGGTCTGTTAATGGGTCGGATGTATAAAACCCGGTCTGTTAATTGGTCTGTTAAGAGTTATGAATGACAATAAAAGTATAATTTTATTACTATATAGTGTGTTAATTTGATAGGCTCAAGACGAGCGGCTAAAATATACGGAAACAACACTTGAGCAATGGAACATAAAATATATACGGAAAGAAAACATGAGCAATGGAATATAAAATATACGGAAACAAAACACATGAACAATTAACAATTTAGGCAATGAATATTGAAAATTGATAAAAGTGGTTTCAAAAAGTGTTAAATTAGAGTAAAATTAATTTTATCCGAGAATGGTCGCATATATTCTGTGGATTCTGTTTTATTCTGAAAAGTAACATAACAATTTAAAGAATACAGAAATAATCAACACCCCAATCCGGACCCTCATGGTATACACGAGAATCTGGATGGAGATACAGAATATAAATAAAAGATAAGGACAGTAGAGAGTGATGCATTGCTAAAAAAGAGAGAAAAAAACAATAATTGTTTAAGAATAAAGACATGAAACCACCCTGGGTGTTGAAACAGTAACGGATTGCGATGTACTCATATTGGTAACAAATGCTTGAAGTTTACATGTGGACAACTGCAGTTCTCCAATGCACATATGTTGAAAAGGAACTAAACGGAATAACATGAATTTAAACTTAATACAACCAAATGTAGCTGCATTCGCTCTTTTCCATTTACTTCTTTAGAATGATTTATAAACAACAGATGATTAAGTAATAGAAGAAAAGAACCAATTGGATGATGCTGACGAATTTGGGTTAAACGTCCAGTGACAAATATCATGTGCATATGAGAACGACAACACGTTATAAGTACCCTGTGTTGTATTAGAAAGACACGTTCAGTCGGATTTGAGAACATACTACTTTTTGCAGACACAAAAATTAAGGCTGATTGAAATCGTTAATAATAAATTCATGCATATTCCAGCGGCCAACCCAGATCACGGTATATTGAAGTGACACACTCTTCAATAAAATGCAAAGAAAGTCAAAACAAAAATGCGTTTACCGGAAGGATAGTGCTGCACCGTGTTATCATTTTTTTTTAACTCAAGAATCTCTCATTCTTAACTTTTTCAATGAGAAAATATAAAGGTAGCAAAACTATTTTCGTGGCTAAATAACTCTTAACTGACACAATTTGAATTGTCCAACCCATTAACAGACTTTATAACCCATAATTTTCACTAAAACGTGGTATTACTCACGTTATATTACAATTATGAAATATTTACTAATGTCAATTTATATGCAAGAACCAAAGTAGTAGTTTGTGTCTTTTAAATGATATCTAAAATTGTTTGTTTCATAAATACTACATACTTGCGCGACGCCTTTTACTTTTACTGAAAACTGCGTAGACTATGAAATGTTTTTAAAGGTGGAAAATGTTCTATGATAGATATCATTTTGTCAGACACTTTTCTTTTTTTGATTTGATTCTTATAATATGCCAAAAATCTGTATATTTGATAGAAATTAACATTAAATTGTGCGTTTTACTCTTAACAGACGTATAGCCAACCCGATTAACAGACCAATCTCCCATATAGCCGCATACTCAATATAGATTAACCGACCAATCTCTCGGTTAGCCGAGTGTCGGCCGTGAGAAGGAATTCACTAACATCATGAACATGACTAACCAATTTAGTAATGTCAATTTATTTCTAGATCTCGTTTTAGTGATAACTATATATGCTGTGCCACTACATTGTATTTACAAATGCACATACATGTATAGATTGAGTCAACAATTGTCAACACTGCTAGAAGAGCAAACATTGTTTAAATAAATTGTTGACACAGAGAAATGTCTTGCCTGTCAGCAGAAATTTCAAAAAAGGACAATCTGATGGACAGCATCAAATCATATACATGTAGTGTGAGGGTGTCAAAGTGATTGTCAAACTGACATGACTGAGAAGCACTTTTATAGAAGATATCATTGATCTATCCCATATAACATGAAGTTCCTATCAAACTAATTTAAGCAGAAAACATGGAAAACTTCACATTGAAAATTGCTAATTAATTCAAAGTCACAAGACCATGACCTAGGTATAGGCCTGCATGACCTGGAAATAGTTGTCACACAGATACATGTACATGTACTGATAGTAATGCATCTTTATAGAAAATATCATTTATCTGTAACCACAAGCAGTTCCTACATGTTTCAAGCTAGCTTACTTAAGCAGAAAAACTTACAAATCTAGTAATCTAACAGAAAGTGTACATTTTTTAATGTTTTAATAAGCAACCTACATGTATCATACATGTCATATGCAATTTTATAATCTGGTCGGTGTCTTGTTTCTTTTAATATATTAGTATTGTTATATATATATAAATACCAAGTATTGTTTTTGTACATTATCTACATGTATACATAGTGTCCAAAAATAATATCCACTTGAATATCATTAAATAATATTGATAAGGTATTTATTGATTTTAGGAAACAATTTAATAACGATTTACCGTATAAATTAATGGTAAAAACAATATTTAGTTTAATCATTATGTTTATTTAAATATTCATCAAGTCTTTTAAACTGAAATGAGAACTTTAAATTTTAACCAAATACCTTTCAGAGTCACATGAGTCAATACCACAAATTTTTCAAGAAAATGTTTATTTTTCATTTTACAAAAGTGTATTTAATAACTACCAATTATTGATTGAAAGTGTCTGCCCATTGATTTACTTCAGTGTTAACAATAAAATAGATAGCAGCAAATTAACAGGTTGAACTATGATAATGACACCCCTCCCCCTCCCAAGGGTTCTCATTAAGGCGAGTCTATCAGTCCAGGACTCTAGAAAATCTTTCTAGACTCTGAAGATGCATAAAAATTGTAAATATTATAACAACTAAATGCACAAATAGCATCTTTTTGTGACAAAAGTTTAAAATAATGAAACTTTATATTTTGTCTTGGGGACTGAAATGATATGTTTACATGTACAAAAATGTACACAACAGCCCAAGTGGATTTTTCTTTTCCAACTTGCCAATAGTGGGCAGCCAACCTGTGCCCACTCTAGCTACAATTGTACATATACATGTATAATCTCTTTTTTGTAAAAATATTATTACAAATGCTTATCTGCTTTTTTCAATTGATTGTACATTTGTATGGCACCCGCAAGTCTTTTGATTCAGCAAGAAATTGCATCACGCCATGTCCACTCTTATGGGTGGGCAGAGTTGACAAGCTAGGAATTTTGCCTACCGGCACTGGGTGACCACTGCAAAATCCACCTGAGCTGTACTGTAATGTACATGTAGCAATTAAATTTCATTTTCTGACTAGTACTGTTGACAGTCTCTGGTTTCACCTTTAAATATCCTTATTACATGAGCATGTATACCCTGTTATATAAATATTGTAAGTAAAAAATGTGGGTAGTATTGTTTAATGCATGATCCATGTGAAAACACATTGATCACACATCATGCACATATGAAACTTGAATTCAAATTACTAATAGCTTTAAAATTCATGAAAATTGTAGTTCCTGAGAAAATGTGACAAAAATTCACAACTTGGCCATTACAATGTACATTCCTTCGTCATCATCATCCACAAATATTCACTCTGTGATTAAAGTTTTTGAAATTTGAATACCTTTCTTAAACTATCCTTGATTTTTACCAAACTTGGAAATAATCTTGTTTATCATCATAAGATACATTGTAGTATTTAAAAGTAAATTTATTAAAAGAAAATCCTGTTTACATTTTATGTATCTGTATTTTACTTATAAATCTTTAATTGGCACCAGTTTTACATGGAAAAAAGTCGTTTTGGAAAAGTCTCAGTTTTCCTAGTCAGATAGTTTAAATTATTCCCCGTGTGACTTGTAAATTAGAACTTGACTCCTTTATCATGCTTAAACCAATTTGTTAAATAGCAATTTGAGTTTGCTATGAAGTCAGTTGGCCAGAGAGTTTAAACGATTTTCAAAATTCTTTGGCGACTTAAATTGTCTTTTCGCTGGCCAGAATATATATAATATTATGCTTGTTTTATGCATCCTGCAAGAAGAAGCATATAACTATTCTTTTACCATATAATAAAGAAGATGTGGTTAAATTGCCATTGAGACAATTCTGCACAAGAGAACAAAAGACAAAGAAATCAACAGTTATATAGGTCACTGTACCACCTTCATGATTTACTTCATTTATATGCAAAAAATTTTCTTTTTAATAATATGACGAATGACACATACATGTACATGTACCTTGTGGAGTCTGCTGACAGGTGACTAAGATTTAAAGCAAGGTTGGTTTGAATAGAAATTACATTCTTGGATTTTTTAAACCTTCATTTCAAAGTTTTCTTTGTTTTCTTGGTCTTTTTCCATCACAATTAGACATATCATATGGCCCCACATGCCTTTGGATTTATTCTTTACAATTTAGTGTATCAAACGACAAAATTTGTTGCATAGCATAAACACTAGCATGACTAGTAAACTCATTTTTTTTATAAATACAAATTTACTTTAATGACCCAGATAAGCACCAATAAATCACATGAATTGTTCATGGAAATAGTCAGTTACATTAGAGCAAGTTAGTTGCTGCAATATATCATTGTACATGTAGGTTTCTCTATATTTTTATAATTTTCTTCTACTATTCATCTATTCTTAAGACATAAGATATAAAGCTTTATTTAGAGTACATGTAGGTACATGTATATATGCAATGCAAGTACAAACATAAGCTCTTCAGTTTGTAAATATGGTAGACACTTAGTCCTGGGTCTCACTGGCCATGGGTCTGAGCGTGACACGACAAATTATTGTGCCGTGAATGCGGAAAATGAAGTCTAGTGGGACACAAGAAATTATGTTAAAATAAGAATTGCTTACATACATAGTGTAAGTGGGATACAGGAATCTGACAAAACAGTAAGACGAATCCGGGATCAGAACCCCCCCAAATTAGACCCCTTTAGTCAGCCACAAGCAATGAGCTAATGAGGTACTTCTTTAGGCCAAAAAAAATATATGTCTGTTTCCTGTTCCTGACCGACCCTGACTCAAAACCCCTGACCCTAGCTCTTTTTATTCAATTTCAGAAAAAGTCGATTCCAATCTGATCCAGATCCGTATCTTACTATGCCTAACACTCAAAATGGCTGCTCCCAGCACAAATGTGCTACAATTAAAGTCATAAGAAATCTCAAATCAAAAAAAATAATGCATATGTTTTTTTATAACTCAATGGATAGTTTTCATTATAAAACTTATGTACATATACTTTTTTCTGAAGAAAATTCTTTAATTTATTCATATTTAGGAAGCAATTCCCCCGACATATTTTCCGTATGCAAAGTGACCTCAGTGTGACCCATCTCGTAAAAATTGGGTAACCACAATACGCATGGATGTCCTTAAAAATAAACTATTATCTGAATTTACATGTTAAACACGTGCTGAATTTCCATGCTTTTTTGTGGATTTTTTGTCGATTGATGACAAACAGGTGACAATCGTTAAACTTCAGCTTCAAAACATGAACTTTAATTACCTGCCATATCTTTATAACAACACTGACCGATTGAAAAAAAAATCGACGATTGTACGAAATTTACACGAAGTAGACTAAGTTTCAGATGTTTGTATGCATTGGTGTAAGAATTGAAAGAACATTATTTTTAACTAGTCACTGGTTTCTTAGGACTTTAAGGTTTAAAAAAAGTCGGCATTATAAGGATAATTCAATTAAAGAGATTAAATCATTTTGGGGTACAGGACCCTTAATTAAGCATGACTGCAAATCTGACAGGGAGTGCAAAATTAATTAAAAAAAAAATTCTGACATACCATGCATATAGTCCAAATAATTATGGCGTCTGGCAAGGCTATTTTCTTGTCAAAATTAGGTGTTAAAGTCCCCCCCCAAAATTTGCTCTCAAACTCCAGACGTAAAAAATGGCTTCAGTGTTATGACGTCGTAGGAAGGCGTCCCAGAAAAAATAAAATAGCCTTGCCAGACGTCATAATTATTTGGACTACCATGCATACCGACCCAGATTTATTTGCCTTGGCAGCAGGAAGACATATATTTTTTATTTGGCCTTAGCTCAGTCAGTACACATGCTGCCTGTTAACACAGGTCAAGGTGGAGACAAAGATGAATCATGCTCTCTGGTGGCCCTCTGCCCTAGTTACAAATCTAAATTAAAATCAAACAGAGTACTTACTGAAGTTACACTCTCCTCTCCAATAAATTAGTGAATATCAACTTCTTGGTACACATAATTAGGTCTTGGAGTGCTATTTTTATTCTTGGATGACGCCTTTTTCTGTAAACGTTTTTATTTTTACGTTTTACAAACTCAAAAGGGAAAAAAATGAAAAATAAATAACCCTTCATCAGACGTCATGACGAAGTTTTTGATGTGGTTTCCTACATATAAGCGTTTGCTGATCAATAAGGAAGTTTATACGTACGAATGATTCAAATATTGAGATCTTTAAACCTGGTACTGCAATCATTATATGGAGAAATTATACCTACCACAAGCTTCTGTATGTCAACATTGCCATTTGCTGTTGTCAAAATTTTCAGCATGAATAATTTTACTTCCGGTTAAAATTATTTCATTTCCGACAATCCTTTTTTTTTTTTTTTTTTTGTAGATATTTTTTAATTAATAATATGCATACAATTTCCTAGTAAATACACAAATGTTTTTAATAAATATGGGATCAAAGATACCATTTTTAGAGTAAAAATGTACATTTGAATTAACTAATCGGAATCGATAATATTTTATCCCATTCGGATTAAATTTTCTGCTAAAGCACAAAAAAGCAATGCCCATAGCTTTCGTTTCGTTTCTTCAAAGAACTTGTAATTATATGTCTCTTGTTTCTTTACCAAAACCTCTTCAAACGAAGATTTTATACTCAGTTGCCCAGGTGTTTTTATATACCTTTAATTCTAAATTTGATTAAAAAAGGGGGATCTACGTATAGATAAACGGGACTGTAAACATGGTAAAATGGGTCTCATCTTAATAGAATTTAATCCATGTGATAAACAGTCATGGCATAGTCACTGAGTTCTTTCTATTTGTTTTTTACTATATCTATCTTTTATGCTCAATTTTAAGATCACGAAAACTTATCAAAAAGTCTCATTTTGCTATAGCTTTCTTATAATATATTAAAATCTTTAAAAAAATCTTTAATTGAAAAATACGCCTACTTTACAGACCTTTACAATATGAACAATATGCTGAAATTAAATGAAGTTGTGGTATAAATGTCCACGATACCATAAGTTAACAGATCATTTGCCACTTCTGACAGTTGTGTAAAATCGTGATTTCACGATTTGCCCGCTATGTCTGTAGTTACTTCTTACCATTAGTTTAATCATATTAATTGAAACCTTTACCATTTTCTTTTATATACAGTATGATAAATGATTTGGTCCGAAATAATGCTCCGGCATCTGTAGAATTCTTATCACAAACGAGATATCCCATCATAATTTTACGGTTTGTGTTATGTTGTTTAGAAAGCCCGTAAATTTAGACCGTGCCATTCCATGTATACTAATTGATCCTTTGAATAAACTTATTCTATAAGTCAGGTTATCAACTTAATCTGAGACTACTATAAATGTGTCACAGGTTATAGTAGTCTCAGATTTAACACAGTAGTTCAATCTTTTTAAAATGGTTTTATAGGACTATGAACATCGTGTTTTTTGTTTTGAAAAATAAGAACATTAATGACTTTGATGTTTCCATGTCATCAAATTGTATCATATACTTAATGATACATGTGACTTATGATTCTAATCTGGTAGATACTTTTTACTTATATTTTGCATTAGGTCGTGTGTTTCTAAGTTGGACGGTTTATGACGACTGATACGGTGCTTTTTGTCCGCGATTTGCTTTTTGTCCGCTTTTGCTTTTTGTCCGATTATTTTGCTTTTTGTCCGATACTTTTGCTTTTTGTCCGTTGCTTTTTGTCCGTTTTGCTTTTTGTCCGATAATTTTGCTTTTTGTCCGACACTTTTGCTTTTTGTCCGTTGCTTTTTGTCCGTTTTGCTTTTTAGCTCACCTGGACCATAGGACTAAGTGAGCTTTTCTCATTTTCTCATTATTCGTCGTCGTCATTAATTTTTACAAAAATCTTCTCTTCTGAAACTACTGGCAAAATTAAAGCAAACATGGCCAAAATCATCCTTAGGGTATTTAGTTTCAAAAAAGTATCCGATGACCCCGCCCAATAATTAAGATGGCCGCAATGTCTAAAAGAAGAGCATCGCATAAAATGTAGATTTTGGCTTATATATCTGAAACAAAACCATAGAGACAATCTAACAAGGGATAAGAACATTTCGCCTCATAAAATAATGTGGACCAGTCAGAACTTTTCATGTGGGACAATATGAGCTCTTAATTTAAAATAAAGTGGGACAATCGGGAATAAGCCCTACAGACTTGAGCAATTCTAAAATAAACACTGTTGATGTATCTCTTTTAAATTTTCTATTAAAAAGTGTTTTACATTTACGAATGCACTATATTGTATCTGTATCTAAAATATTAAACGCATTTATTTCGTGATAGAAATTAAGTAAATGCTTAAGTAACCATTTTATTACTTTTCCCCCTCTTTTCGAGTTTGTCAAACAAAAATAAACTACTTTGTTGAAAATGCTGTTGTGTTAACCAAAGTTTCCTTAATCTTATTACTTGAATAACCTCGAACTTCCTCGTCATTTGGATATAGTTGCTAAATAATTCCGAAATGTATGGATTAATACAGTTTATCTAAATAAATAGCTACACATGTATTACGTAAACTTTGTGATAGTGTTCCAAAAATGAAGTTTGTTTGTTTGTTATATTTGTAATATTTGTAATGTTTAAGAAAAATAAAGTTGTCGGAAATATGACGAAAATATTACCAGACTTAAAAAAGTTTTTTTTTAACTGAAATGTTGCAAAATATTTTGGAGCGACTGTCAATCGGCCATTCGCATATAAGTGCAAATGGTGACTATATATTATTAGCGGGAAGAAGAAACTGTGCGTTTAAGCAATAACATGTCGTAAATGTGTGCACTTCCACATGTAGCAAACGCCGACACCATTTAACATAATGATAAAACTATTCAAACGAGAAAACCATTGATTTACAAAACACTATACGACAAACAAATACAGAAACAAACAACAACTATTGAATTACAGATTGAAACTCCGTTCCTGACTTATTCGTATGATTATCATATATAATATTTAGTGCGGTTAAACATCAATTTAGAATTTCAATAACGAAACCATCACTCAAGGATTATTTGATTTGATAAATTTCTAAACTATTCTAAAGTTTCGAGAATATAAAAAAGAAGATGTGGTATGATTGCCAATGAGACAACTATCCACAAAAGACCAAAATGACACAAACATTAACAACTATAGGTCACCGTACGACCTTCAACAATGAGCAAAGCCCATACCGCATAGTCAGCTTTAAAGGCCCCGATAAGACAATGTAAAACAATTCAAACGAGAAAACTAACGGCCTTATTTAAGTAAAAAAATGAACGAAAAACAAATATGTAACACATAAACAAACGACAACCACTGAATTACAGGCTCCTGACTTGGGACAGGCACAGATTTAAATAATGTGCCGGAGTTAAACATATTAGCGGGATCCCAACCCTCCCCCTAACCTGGGACAGTGGTATAACAGTACAACATAAGAACGAACTATAAAAATCAGTGGAAAAAGGCTTAACTCATCAGATAGACACAAATACAAGTGGACGTGGCCGGGTACTTATACATCCCCACACAAAAAGTCACAATGAACAGATCTGAAAGTACTCGCAGTTATCTGACAGCTATTTCAAAGCCACTAACAACTAATAAAAAGTCATGCCTCTGAGACTTAACGTTCGTTTAAGTCTTTGAATATCCCATGTATTCTACAAATTGGTGTACGTACACCATTGCTCACACGTTTGAGGATGACAGACTAACTTACGACCAGAATGAATAAGAATTAGTCTATATAACAAGATCTAAAATATTTCTAGTGTAAAAGACTTTAACCTCGCCACATTATTTATGTATGTGCCTGTACCAAGTCAGGAGCCTGTATATTCAGTGGTTGTCGTTAGTTTATGTGTTACATATTTGTTTTTTCATTTATTTTTTTGACATAAATAAGGCCGTTAGTTTTCTCGTTTGAATTGTTTTACATTGTCTTATCGGGGCCTTTAATAGCTGACTATGCTGTATGGGCTTTCCTCATTGTTGAAGGCCGTACGGTGACCTAATGCTGTTAATGTCTGTGTCATTTTGGTCTTTTGTGGATAGTTGTCTCATTTGCAATAATACCACATCTTCTTTTTTTATAAGAATGCCAACTCCTCACACGTACAATTATTACTTCATTTTCTTTTTTTCACTCATCTAATTATTATATCTATTTTAATTCAATATTGTATCCATATAAATGTATATGAACGCTTACATACATATAATTATTGCGATATCATATATAAGAGAGAGGCAAAGTGTACCAAAGGATAATCACACTAAAAAGGGTTGAAACAAACCAACAAAGCCGCAGCTGAATGAAAAACAACAAGATACACAACAGTCCACAAAACAAATGGTCCGAGAACACAATTAATTCGTAGTGCATTTCTTTTAGAACATAAATGAAAATTTAAAAAATCCCACCTGCGCTTTCTCAATGAAACTTTTACAGTGTGTTGTACTAATTTTGGGACAAATTATATCAAAATTATAGAAAACTTCATCGCGTCTAACTCAAAATATGGACAATTTTGTGTTTAGGGTGTCTTGAAATCTTTTGACAGCTTCCAAAGTGCTAATTTTTAACCTTTTTCAGCTGGACCAAATCACTACTTTCCTGTAAAATTCTGGACCCAAATTTTTTTACAGTGTAATTTCACCCCCCCCCCCCCCCCCCTACTTACAATGTGAGGCATTAAACAAGGAGAAATAAATTTGGAAGGGGTATAAAAATTATTGGCAAGTAACCCACTGTTATCACTAGGGACTAATAACGAAAATCAAGGGACGACAATTGTGGTCTCGGACGAAATCATTGAAATTTAAAATCTGAGCAACAAGAACCAATGCAACTGTGATGATGTATGGTTAACTGGAAGAGTAAGATAATCCTGCTCCGTCCATCAAGTTTTAAAAAGTCATGTATTAAACTCAAACTCTCGAACACGTTGTCTTGGAAGATCTTTATTCCAAGGGGGTCCTTAATAGTTGCTTTTTGATAATCCTATAAGGAGTTTATAATTTAACTCCTTGCGAACACTTTCATAAGGAACGAAAATTCCCATCTGCATCTTTTTGAAAAGATTGCAAATATTGTTTAAATTAAATAGGGTATCCCATTTCAAACCCAGCGTCTCGGAAAATCTCATTTTAGGGCACTAGACAATGATTAAATGTAGTAATTCGATAATAATACATGGATTTCTCGCGAAAACATCGTTAAGGCGAAATTTAAAGTTTGTCTTGGCTGATTGAAGAAATTTCACAATAAAAATTGAAACGCAAAAACGCAAAAACGCATAAAGATGTTTATTCAGGACAATAACTTATATAAAACAACAGCAGAAATACATATAATGTATCACCAATGGAGGTTGTAAAATACTGTAGGTGATACTTAAACGTAATGTTCTATTTATTTTTTTTGTCGTTAAGGGGACTGGAGGGTATTAATCCATTATTTTTTAAATATACATGTAGGATTTTGCTTGTTTTTCTATAGATGAACTTTTATCATATACTAAATAGAAAAATCAAATAAAAACATGGGGTTATCGTTCACTTAAGCTCACAATCTGCCCTCGAAAGAAGCAACCATTTTTGTTAAGGTACTTTTTTTTAAGTTGAACTAATAGGAGAAATAGAGAGATATATATATCGAAATAAAAAAAGAACTAAATTACAGAAATCGATTTAATTTTACAACTGTTTAGTTTACGTAAAGCATATTTGAAAAATATCTATAGGTCACCGATGAGTTGAAAAAGACATTTTAATTCTAATGCCAAAACAAAATGTCATTATTGCACTAAAGGGAGACAATTTGGAGCTTTTGCAGTGATATAAACATTTGAAAAATAAATCTGAGGCCAAAATCATTCGATTTTTTGGGTTGATTTTTGAGCCAATTCATAAAGTTATAACTAATAGTGTAATAAATAAAATTTGTAATGAAAACAAAAATGATAAAATTTTTGCTGAAATTACCCTCGAGCCTCCGAAAGAGCAAGTATTGCACAAAAAAAAAGGAATCATCCGTTAACGGAAACAACTCTTGAAATCATCGGCTATTCGTCGATGACTAAAGGCTATTTATTTCTGAAATCTAAATTTTGTTTTGCTGTTCTGAGTGTTCAAGATGTTACATGCAGCTAAAATATTGGTAAAACATTTGAAAAAATACTGATCTGTATAAAATTTACACAAAAGTAAACGAATGAAAGCCACTGGAATGCAGTCCAGGACTCGGATAAATAAGCACATTTAAACAAGAGTGCACACACTGAAATGTCTCGCCTACTTTACTCATCATTAATATTATGTTGATAGCCCTAAGTATAAAGATTTATTACAACTGCCACATAAACTTAACATTAACCAAGATAGCTAAACAAAAGACCAAATGAATTATGAAAATGAGGTAAAGGTCAGACGAACCATACCAGGCAGACATGAACAGCTAACAATTCTTCGATACAACAAATATACTTGACCTATTACTTATAGTTTAAGAAAAACAGACCAAAACACAAAAACTTAACACTGTGCAATGAACCGTGAAATTGAGGTCATGGTCAAATAAAACCTGGGAGACTTATATATAGATCATAAGATATTTTCATGCACCAAATATAGTGACCTTTGGCATATAATATTAGATAAAAAGACCAAAACTCAAAAACTGAACTTTGACCACTGAACCATGAAAATGAGGTCAAGGTCAGATGATATCTTCCCGCTAGACATGTACACCTTACAATCATTCCATACAACAAATATAGTAGACCTATTGCATAAATTATGAGAAAAACAGACCAAGACAGAAAAATTTAACTATAACCACTGAACCGTGAAAATGAGGTCAAGGTCAGATGACACCTGCCAGTTGGACATGTACACCTTACAGTCCTTCCATACACCGAATATACTAGCGCTGTTGCTTATAGTATCTGAGATGTGGACTTGACCACCAAAACTTATTCTAACCTTTGTTCACTGATCCACAAAATGAAGTCGAGGTCAAGTGAAAACTGTCTGACGGGCATGAGTACCTTGCAAGGTACGCACATACCAAACATAGTTATCCTATTACTTATAATAAGAGAGAATTCAACATTACAAAAATTCTGAACTTTTTTTTCAAGTGATCACTGAACCATGAAAATGAGGTCAAGGACATTGGACATGTGACTGACAGAAACTTCGTAACATGAGGCATCTATATACAGAGTATGAAGCATCCAATTCTTCCACCTTCTAAAATATTAAGCTTTTCAGAAGTTAACTTACGCCGCCGGATCACTATTCATATGTCGAGCTTTCTGCAACAAAAGTTACAGGCTCGACTAAAATGACAGGTTATATGAACTGAGTGGCAATAAAAGTCTAACACTTGCTTTTTAAAAAATTAAAATCTTTATTTAAAATGGTCATCTTTAAACAAACAAAAATTGAATATGAAAATTTACAATTCCAACAATAGATCGATATTAAACAGAAATGTTTCATTATCATTTTTCGGCTACAATTGGTATATGAACCATCCAAATGTCAAAATATCAACATAGAGTATTTACAAAGAATGTTTCTGTTATGTTGTGCAACTAAATCTCTACAGCAAATGGTAGTGACAACACTAGATGTTAATTAGGATCCAGCGAAAAGCCAGGCTTTTGTCAACGAAGGTAGCAAATTGTCGGTGTGACTGTCGCTGACGGCTTTTGGTAACACACGATATGGTTGTTGGTCATGTTGTTATCACCAAGGGAAGGTCATCGTGCTCTTAATTTCCACACAAACTGATATAGCTCCAAAGGTTTAACAATGAACACCAATGGACACTCATGTCAATTGGAAGGCCACGCGGAATCAATATCGGAGATGTTAAAGACAAATGCATCGGTCATGCTGGGCTTTTGTTGCTTAATGTCTAAATGGACATGGCATATAATTAAAAGATCCTTTTGCGGAATTTGTGGATTATTTGGTCAACTGTATACAGTCTACGAGCAATTGCATCCTGGGAAAAGCCTCATTAGATAAACCCCAATTTGTTTGTAATTGGTTGTCAGAAAGACCTGGCATATAGTCTTATATTTATTGAACTTACTTACTTACAATAAGGGATAAGCCAGCGAGTAAGTCAGCAAAGGATTAGGGAAGTACCTTGGTATATAAAAAAGTCGAAATAAACAATTGCCGGCTGGCCAAGAGATTCTCCACGTGGGGTATGATGCCAGAGGTAGAAGTAGGCATTGCCTTAAAAAAGGCACAGATCACTTAGGCCCAAGACCCGTACGAGTTTGACAACAATGAATTAAAAGGGTAAGGTGGTACCTCTGTTTGCAACGAAGTCGAAATACACTTTAATAATTGCCGGCTGGCCAAACTAAAAGATTCTCCACGTAGGCCATTTTACCAGAGATAGAGGAGGGCATTGCCATACAAATTTCTTATAGCACTTATGCCCTAGACCCGTACGAGTTTGACAATAATGAATCAAAAGGGGGAGATGGTACCTCTGTTTACAACAAAGTCGAAATAAAGTATTGCCGGCTGGCCAAACTAAGAGGTTCTCCACGTAGGCCATTTTACCAGAGATAGATATGGTAATTGCCTTTAAAATGGCATATAACACTAATTCCAAAGACCTGTACGATTTTGCCTGCAAGGGGTTAAAAATAAAAGGTGTTACCTTTGTTTACAACGAAGTCGAAATAAACCTCTACCTCTGGTATAATGATCCACGTAGAGAATCCCGGAGTTTGGCCTACCGGCTACAGTTATTTTGACTTTAATGTGAACAGAGGTACCACCTCCTCATTTTAGCTCTTTACTGACAAACTCGTACGGGTATATGCCATATAAGTGCTATAGGCTATTTTAAAGGCAATGACCACCTATACCTCTGGTAGCATGGCCCATGTGGTGAATCTCGTAGTTTGAACAGCCGGCAATATTTCATATCGACTTTGCGATATACTAGAATACCCTCCTTTCCTTTTGCTGGCATAAGTGCTATAAACCATTTTAAAGGCAAGGCCCACCTCTACCTCTGGTATCATGATAAACGTGGATCATCTTTTATTTTTGGCCATCCGGCAATAGTTTATTTCGACTTTGTTATATACCAGGGTACCCTCCTTGCTGACAAACTCGTACAGATCAATGGAATAAGAAGTATGGGCCATTTTAGATGCAATGTCCACCACTACCTTTGTTATAATGGCCTATGTTGAGAATTTCTTTGTTTGGCCAGCCGGCAATAATTCATTTCGACTTCGTTGTAAACATAGATACCACCTCCCCCTTTTAACACTTTGCTGAAGCACTGGTACGGGTCTACGGCATAAGTGGCCATTTTTGAGGCTATGGCCACTTCTACCTCTGGTATCATGGCCCATGTGGAGAATCTCTTCGTTTAGCCAGCCAGCAATAGTTTATTTCGACTTTGTGATATACTTAGGTACCCCCCTTACCCTTTGCTGATTAACTTACACGGGTCTGGGACATACGTGTTATGGCTATGTTAGAGGTAATGCCTACCTCATCCTCTGATATAATACCCCGCGTATAGAATCTCTTAGTTAGGCCAGTCGGCTTAATTTATATTTTCGTTGTAAAAAGAGGCATCGCATCCCCCCTTTAACCTTTTGCTGACAAACTCGTACAGGTCTAGGGCGTTAGTTTTATCAGCCATTTAAAAGGCAATGCACACATTTAACCTAGGATTAATGGCCAACTTGGAGAATCTCGTACTTAAGCAAGCCGGCAATAATTTATTTCGACTTCTTTGTAAACAGAGGTTCCAACTCCCTTTTAAACCCTTTGATGATACCGCGTACTTCTCTAGGGAATAAGTGATTTAGGCCATTTTAGAGGCAATGACAACCTCTACCTCTGGTATCATGGCCCACGTGGAGAATCTCTTAGCCATCCAGCAATAGTTTAGTTCGACTTTATTATATACTAGGGTACCAACCTTACACTTTTCTGACTAACTCGTACGGGTCTAGGTCATACGTGCTCATGGTCATTTTATAGAGGCAATCCCTTCCTCTACCTCTCATATTATGGCCCGCGTGGATAATTTCTTAGTTTAACCAGCGGGCAACAGTTTATTTCAACTTCGTTATATACCGGGCTAATTCATCCCCCTTTTAACTCATTGTTGACAAACTCGTTCGGGTCTATAGCATAAGTGCTATGAGCCATTTTTAAGAGAATGACTACTCCAACATCTAGTATAAGGGCGCACCTAAAAATGTCTTAGTTTGGGCAGCCGTTACTATTTTTGGTGGACTGTGTGATATACTAGAGTATTCCCCTTACCCTCTTCTGACCAACTCGTACGGGTCGAGGACATAAGTGCCATGGCCCATGGACCATTTAAGAGGCACTGCCTACCTATACCTCTGGTATAATGGCCAACGTGGAGAATCTCTTAGTTTGAAGAGCTGGCAATAATGAGGTTTATTTTTACTTCGTGATATACCGGCGAAACTCATGCCCCTTTTAATTCGTTGCTGATAAACTCGTGTAGATCCAGGACATAAGTGCTATAAGCCATTTATAAGGGTTTGACTACCTCTTCTTCTGGTGTAATGGCCTACCTGGAGTATGTCTTAGTTTAGCCAGCTTTCAATAGTTGTTTTTTAGACTTAGGGATATACAAGAGTATTCCCCTTGCCCTCTGTTGACCAACACCTACGGGTCTAGGATATTAGTGCTTCGAGCCATTTTAGAGGTAATGCGATATATTGTAAAAGACATGAAATTTCATGTACAAATCATTTATAATGTGAGTATGGTCTGTATTTAACTCCTAAAAGGACATGGTATTTTGAAGTTCAAAATGAAACCTGCCAAAAATATACACATTTTATATCGGACATAAAGCAAAATTATCGGACAAAAAGCAAAACGGACAAAAAGCAACGGACAAAAAGCAAAAGTTTCGGACAAAAAGCAAAATAATCGGACAAAAGGCAAAACGGACAAAAAGCAACGGACAAGAAGCAAAAGTTTCGGACAAAAAGCAAAATAATCGGACAAAAGGCAAAACGGACAAAAAGCAACGGACAAAAAGCAAAAGTTTCGGACAAAAAGCAAAATTATCGGACAAAAAGCAAAAGCGGACAAAAAGCGAATTGCGGACAAAAAGCACCGTATCAGACGACTTTTCACTAAATTCGTTAGATGTGTACTGGTTGATACTTTAATGTGGGGGAAATTATTTATGAGTTGGAATTGGCACTGCACTTGCTCAGTTTCAGTAACAGCGACGTTCTTCAGATTTGTGCTTTGTGTCCTTTGTTTTAGTGCATCTTCCCGATGTTGTGAATTGCATATTGCAACTGAATTATACAGGTGCTGTAACACAGATAGCAGATCCACGGGTTGAATTCCGGGAGTTGGACCACCACTCCATCCCTACTGAACGATCACTGCATTTAAATGGGGACATATGGTTATAATCCCCTTTTATTCAGGGTTGGGAACCCCCTGCTTTTGGAAATGGCTATCAAGATTCGTCAAATTACACTGCTGACCCAGGTTTAAGGGAGGATTGAACACTTTCAAACATGTTTAACCCTGGCACATTATTTGCTGATGGTGCATGAACAAGTACCGCAGGAAGTATATCCATTGTAGTATTGTGTATGGAAAATATGAGTGTCTATTGAAAAATGAGTGTGTATGGAAAAAAATAGTGGGTATGAGTCCTTAGATGTATTTATATATACATATATATCCTATATGTGAGTATAAGTTTTTTTCCTGTTCTTTTTCCTGGTTCTTGAGTATGCTTGTAAACATAAGTTTGTGAGATGGAATTTAAACAAGATGGTATGATATATTTTACAATATTACCTATCTTGTAAGTAGCCAACATTCTGATAAAGTAATGTGGTAAGCATATTTGTAAAACTTCTTGTTTTTGTATATCCGGCGTCGTAGATAAACCGAGCAGATCCTCGTTAGCCCATTTTAATTACGGATACCGATTCGATTGTGTGAGGGTCTCACACAGAACAAGGATATTCAAGTTTAGGTCGGTCGAGTGTTTTGTATGCCTGGGGTTTTGTATGTAAGTGTGTTGTAAGATTTCGATTTAGGAAACCGAGTGACTTGTCACTTTTGGATGTTATGTCATTTATATGTTTGCCCAATTTGAGGTTTAACTGTATTGTAATACCAATGTACTTATTTGATGTTACTGATGTACGTTTATGACCATTTCAAATGTACACGTATCTGTCCTGAATATGTTGCTTCAGATAGCACAGTACATTTATCTCCGTGGAAAGCCTTCAGGCTATACATCTTTCAACTAAGTGCTGTGTCTAGATCTATGTATACTTGGAGTTTAACACAACCACTCTAGGATCTGATCGATTTGTATATTATGCTATTACCTGCTATTAGCCTGAACTTACTATGGGTCGTGTAGTCTTGCAGGTCATTTATAAATACCAAAATCAAGACATGGCCTAATACAGTTCCGTGTATAAAACCAGATGTGACGGACGGTGGATGATGACAAGATCTACGGTTTGAAGGAAAATGCTTGTATTCAGACAAGTGTTTGCCAAGATTTCTAATAACATTTATATAGAAGTCATTGTTTGGCCTTAGCATAATCCATATTAATCAAATCAGTTTAAATGTTACTATTGTCGGTTTCCGATAATATTTGTATAAATGAAAGTAGCTGAGTTTCACATGTATGCTATTTTTCGTGTATTTCTTCTAAAAATTCCGATGGCTTTGTGAATGTTTTATTTTTGAACTTTCGTATTACCAAATATAAATATGGCTAGGTGTGAAATATATGGATTTTCGCTGGGCCCTTTATCTTGTATGGTTTATACAATGCATATATTTTCATTTTTTAGGTTCTATTTAAAAACTGATAGATATTGATCGTTCAAGATTTTGATTTTTTTCAGTGGTATCAGTTATGAGGATTCCAGTTTTTTAAGAGCTGAGATACATGATTTTTAATGTACTTATGTGTGTTTATATATCTCTCAACTTGTACGATTCACTCGTGTATGTAGCAATGTTTTAGATTTTAACGAGAGAAATTTATGTATTACTGAAAAATTATTACATCAGGGTTTTCGATATCACAAACTAGTCAAAATATTTACTAAATTTTATCATCGGTATAAGGAGATCATTCGTAAATATAGCTCAACATGCAGACTTCTTATACGTTCAGGTATTTCACATCCAATTTTTTATGGACATAGTCTTTATAAAGCACAAACATGTCAGTATTCACCTCAGAAGCTAACGAAACCTTTAAATAGACTTATTAAGAAGGGATATAGTTACGATATTGTTGTCAGGTCATATGGAACAAAACACCCTTACCATTAGAAATAAACATTTCAGTTACCATGGTTACGTCAAGGAAGGACAAAATAGTTGGTTTATACACACTACACTTGGCATGCTGTTCTGTTAATAGCATACTAATAGTTTCCCAGTATTAAAGATTGCGTTAATATTGATTTAAATATATGGTCTTTACATCGGAACTAAACACATTTATTTAAAAACCTTTTGTTGGCATGACACGGGTTATGTTCTTCTCATATATGTTATGATGCCCTAACGGGAAGGATTATGCCTGATATTCATATGATGAAGACATTATCTTTCAATCAGTTTAATTGAAGTCTGGAGCTGGCATGTCAGTTAAGTCTGTTGTTATCTATGTATTATTGTCATCTTTTTATTATTTTTTTTTTGTTACATCTTCTGACATCAGACTCGGACTTCTCGTGAACTGAATTTTAATGTGCGTATTGTTATGCGTTTACTTTTTTTACATTGGCTAGAGGTATAGGGGGAGGGTTGAGATCTCATAAACATGTTTAACCCCGCCGCATTTTTTAGCCTTACCCAAGTCAGGAGCCTCCGGTCTTTGTTAGTCTTGTATTATTTTTAATTTTAGTTTCTTGTGTACAATTTGGAGTTTAGTATGGCGTTCATTATCACTGAACAAGTATATATATTTGTTTAGGGGCCAGATGAAGGACGCCTCTGGATGCGGGAGTTTCTCACAAATTAGTGTTTCAATGTATTTCTAGTATGCTTCTCTTTTTAGTTTCCTTTTAAGTTTTATGTATTTGCCAGAGAAGTTGCATTCTTTGCGTTTCTATTCAGTCTGTTTATATGTTTATAAATTTTCTTAGTGTATAATAGTAAATTATAGTCATTTCGTACCCTAACCATTTCGTACCCCCCATTTCGTACCCTAGAAAAAACCATTTGGTAAACTGACCATTTCGTACCTTGACTATATTTCGTACCTCATGGAATATTAACATGTAGAACCATTTCGTACTATAAAAATACAGCAGCAGATGATTATTTCTTTGTTGGTTGATTTACCCCATACTTTTAGAGTTTAACAATTAATTAAGATCAAATCCTGCAAACAAACAAAGTGTTATTATAACTATTGAAGTTTCCAAGTGCCGCTTAATTAAACCAATCATCGGTCTTTAAAACATTGTTACGTCTAGATGCATAATTTTTTTTTAATATGTTATATTTAAAAAAAAACATGAAAATCATAAAAAAAAAAACTATACAAAAATATGATACGAAATAGCTTACATGTATTAAGTCCATGAGGTACGAAATGGTAGATGCATTCGGCCAATGGTGTACGAAATGGATATTATCGTGGGTACGAACTGTTAAATGTATGAAATGGCAGATTTAGGTACGGAATGGCAGAAGTACGAAATGGTCAGGGTACGGAATGACTTGCTTCCATATTAGTTATCGCCCAACCCTCCCTTAACCTGGATCAATTATGTAACAGTAACGTAAGAACACGTAAAAATAAGTTCAGCCCAAACTGGTACAATAACTAAGTGTTTCTTCTTCTAAAGCTAACATGAAATGGTAGTTTTTTTTTTAATATTTCGAAAAAAACTCATCTACATGTGCTTTTTTTTCCTCATATTTATCGCTTTCTTTTTGAACTACTAGTAAATTAAATACGTGCCTGTGTCAGGTTGGGAGCCCGTAATTAAATGGTTGGTACAGGATTTTTTTTATGTGAAAAACATGCGGATCAATCCTGGTTTTATAGCTAGCTACACCTCTCGTTTGTATGATAATAGCATATATTTCCAATTTATTGACACTAATTTGCGAGCAACACAGACATAATAGGAAAGATATCACGAATAGGGATACAGATGTGAACATTATGTCATACTCTTAATCTCTATAAAACAGACATTTAATATCAACAAAGAATAACTAAACTTTCAATTAATATAACAATATGTACATGTTCTCATACCTCCATTAACAGAAGTAAATACACTGGTTTCTGTATCTCATAACTACACTCTAAACCTAGTCTACCACACTCTCCTATACCTGTGTTATTTCCGCCTGGCGGTGCTGCGACCTTTCCCGATATCAACAGGTGTCTCTGAAGTCAAAGAGCGGTATTTATGCAACACTCAAACGCGTATATATTTAAAAAAAAAAAAAAAAAAACACACCACGAAATGCAATTATGCTAAAACCTAACCATAATATAATTACTACAATCTGTCGCACATACACTTCAAATTCCTAAATGTTACAAATATTATAATGAACATCATTGTACAGTATTATTTTTTTCTTAAATTTCAAATTTGTTACTACATTCTTCTGTCCAATTCCATTTAACTCAGTCTTGTTTTGTAAATTTACATATATGTATTATACTATTGAAAACATTTTTAATGAATTTCCTGTAAAAAAAAACCTGTACCTTAGTCTGATAGATCTAAGTTTTTCATGTTTTGATTTTTCATAAAAAAAAACATCACAAAGATTTTAACAATGCAATATACTTTTGAAGTCCAGTAGCTTATTAATGCTTCAAGAATACTCTGGAACGTTGACGCAACATTATACAGTTAAAATGAATTTGATTAATACTAATAAAGTCCTCCGTTTTGATATCCAAGTTATCTTCCATCCTCGGTATTGGAAACGCATCTTTTATGGTGTTCTCATTATTTTCCGATAATCCACACATAACCCTCATTGTGAGTTCATTTTTCGTACTGATACAATGGGAGCAAATCATCGACTACATGAATTTTGATTTTGTCAAAATAACGCTAAGAATCTGCTCAAATGTCTTTCTATGAGGTAATTTAAGTTCGCTTTTCTAAGGTTTCAGAACTTTTAAGAAGTGCAAATGTTGTTAAAATGACTGTTCCGGATCGAAACTGGTCTATTGCTCATTAACGAATCAACAGGATAAAACTTCAATTTTTGACGTACCCGAATGGATTTTGAAATTCGTTCACATATTTATCAGTATTAAAACATTTTTACGTCTCGTTCATATATTTTAGCATTCAGATAATCAGTGAACACTGGTGAAGCTTGAAAATGAAATGTCATAGTTAGCAGAACCGCATTCTACTACAAGCATCCACCAAAAATAATCTCTATGGATACATAAGACAGTCTACAGATGGTGTCTGAATCCTCTTCTGAATGACTTTGTCGGAGAGGACGTTCCAGTCCGTTATAACTATATTGACTTGTTTAAATTATATAAATGTTTTTTTTCTTTCTACAATGAGTACCTAACTATTTGAATACATACCACATTGTTTATCGTTTAACTATTCATCTTTATTCAACATTTCATTTATCAAGTTTCCTTTCAAGTGTGAGAGTTTGAAATGTCAACGCTTAATTGCTCCTCCCTGAGGTTCCTCCTAGCAGAGCCTCACGAGAAAACTTAGTTTTAACCAATATTGCTATGTAATATTTGCTGCTTTTCGAGCTTATATTTATTTCTTTTTATTACGTAGTATTTGATTTTCTCCCATGCATTGGACATAATATTCCATGATATGTATGATTTTGGAATTAGCATTATCGAAAGTATTATAAAGGAAATTCTATTCCATTGTTGACTAATATAAATTTTCATAATAAAATAATAACTATTTCATTACCTCCCTTATTTTGTACCTTTCGACAAATGTTGTCTATTTACAACTTTATTTCTTTCAAAAATAAGATAGTTTCATTATTGCTATATGTATTGTTTTGTTATCAATAATTTCTACTAAATTGTTTGATCAGATTAATATTTTTGAATCAGTACCGATTATATTTGAAGCATGAAATTCTACAAAATTTTACCGCAATACCATCAACTTAGAATAAGTTTTATTTATATATTAACCTTTAAATTGCGATTTACAATTACTCTGGTTTCTCTTCAATCCACGAATAAATCTTTCGCCTTTTACTAAAGATTTCCGTGGAGAGGAACAAATTAATGAGTCTATAGACTACTTTTGCCGCCCTGTATCGGTCAGGGTAATATATTTATACAAAAATACAACATATGGAACAAAACACCCTTACCATTAGAAACAAACATTTCAGTTACCATGGTTACGTCAAGGAAGGACAAAATAGTTGGTTTATACACACTACACTTGGCATGCTGTTCTGTTAATAGCATACTAATAGTTTCCCAGTATTTATCGCGTTACATATCAAAATGGTTAGAAAAGCCAAACAAGTATAAAGTTGAAAAGCATTGAGGACCGAAAATTCCCAAAAGTTGTGCCAAATACGGCTATGGTAATTTATGCCTGGGATAAGAAGATCCATAGAATTAAAACATATTCATATAACGATTGTGATATCAAATATTTCGTTTGATTTAAAGTATTTAAGAACAGTATATAAAATGATCAAATCAAGGATATTTCATGTAAGCACATAAGAGCTGAATACTGTGCTGACTTTACGCCTGCTATCGGTGATGTATCGAGTGGTTGTAAAATCGTATAAAAGATATCATGCCTATTTGATGGTTATTAATTAGTCAAATGAAAAATTTGAATACAAAGTTGTTTCTTTTTTGTTGTATCTGTTCAACTTTGTGAATAAAAAGCTAAAGAGTTCATTACTATTAGTCCAATTATTTATTTAAAATCATCATTTTCAATTGATACATTTTCTTGATACACTAGCCATTAATTAAATTGATAATGATTTATTCATTAGATTTAGTATGTGGATATAGATGTGGAAATCACTTATATATATAGGTCCTTTTTTCAAAATTTATATTCTCCGTTTTCTATTTTATAGTTCCCTTTTACAGATTCATAGATTTGTAAATCAAGGCAACAGTTGTATTTAAGCAGTAGTTATCTATATATTCTCTGTATCATAGCTGGGGCCAATATATATATATTTAGTTGGTCAATATACCGAAGCAGTGACGCAAATACGATACAGAGTTGATGATCATTCAGGACTAAAAATTTCAAAAGGTTTTACCAAATACAGCTATGGTAATGTTTACCTGGTGTTAAAAATCCTGAATATTTCGAACAATTCAAGTATTTGTTAGGTAATGCATCATAAGTCCCAGTTAATAGTGAAAAGAAATGAGTTCATGATATGATCACAAAAGAATTGCTTTTTAATATTATGATGTGTTATGCTAAGATATATTGATATATGTTATGTATGTAATATAAATGTATTTTTAAGGTGTGTTTTACAGTCTCTCATAACTGTTTTTAGATTGGTTCTTTTATAAATTGATTTGTTTAAATTATATTGTATTTTATAACTAATCATGCTAATGTTTTAAAGAGGTGAGACTCTAAATAAAATATTTTATTTGTTGTTGTTTGTTATTTTGTTAATTATACAAATTAATTTAATTGAATAATAGTCTTTTTTGTGTACAACATGGGGACACTTCAACAGTTAACACTAAAACTAACCGACAAAGATAAAAAAAAAAAAAAGTATGTGAAATAGCTTACACATGTCAAATGATTTATATCTAATACGCGCCTCCACACGTCAAATGCGCGTTTTCTTAAAATACTTCAGAGTTGTTTCGCTTTGAATATACCATGTATACAGCATGTGCATTTTCTTCCAGCTCATTTAGAAAATTGCAGAGTAGGTAAATTAAAGGGATTTGAGTTAATTTTTTTCTCGAATTGTTTGTTTGATAATGAATTACAATTGTTTTACAGTTTGTTTTATAAATTGCCCGATTATGCACACTGCAGATTAGAATGATTTATGAAAATTCGCATTAATTTTATAATGTAGTATTATATCGAAAACTTTATTAAAAAATCCGCAAAGATTTCAGTTTAATTTCTGTCTTTACATTAGAAGCGATGCTTAGTCTTTTGTGGGGTTGATAAAAAATCTTTGTAGGCGTTAATCCAGTATTCAAGACTAGGGTGCGATCAAATAAAAAAATATGTATATACAAAGAAGATTCAATGTTCCCTCCGATATCCGTTTGAATTCGTCTCTTTTTCTGCTTCTGTATCTGTATCATTAATCCACCCCTTGCTAGAAAACTTGTATATACTTAGATTGCCTTTGTGATGTATACACCTCGTTAGCATCTTTTCATAACTCAAGGTTTGAGTGTTTCAATTAATATGTTTATCTCTGGAATTATCCAAACGCGGCAGTGGATTATCACCCGTGATAAATACTCATCAGAACGGTGAAGTTAAACCGATGTATCCAGTAGAGCCAAACACGGGTGATATAAAAGAACCCTTGCAAAAACTCTTTGTGGTGGCCTGCAGTAATATCTCCAACATACATTTATTTTTCAATTGCGATAGAGATTTCAGAGCTGCATACACGTCCGTCAACTTTGAAGAACCTACTCATATAAAAACAAATTACGTCAAGAATATTTGAAAAATACATTCCAGCTATCGTTTGTCAAGTTTGTCCAACATAAATCAATCAATCTGGTTATCGGAAATTTGTACATTTTCCCTTTAATCTTATTATCGTATATTTTTTAAGATCATAGAAAGGACATTATACTCGAAAAAAAAGTAGACAATGACGGCATGTATCAGTACGGCAACATCATGTGCTCAAGTCCATCATCCTCAATTTGTCATTGAAATGAACAACACTTTACTTATACAACCATACAACTATCCAACGTTTGGTACACGTAAAAGCAATTTTGACTAACTATTTCATTTTACTTGCGTCTGGCGTATACACAAAATTAATCCTGGTATCTATGATGAGTTTATTGATATTCTCATCAACAAACGATATACAGTTTGCTGATAAAAAAGAATAGTGACATTAATTTATTTTTATACTGACTTATAATCTCGAATATTAGCTCGTCCTAGCGGACTGGCTTCATATCCTTGCTGATTAAGTCAGTATCAATAACACCAATGTCATTTCTCTATATGTATTAACGCCATTGGTAACAGTAGTATACCCTATTTATTGAATATAAACAAAAATGAGAATGTTGTATATTTTACATTCAGGAAAGTGTCTTCCCAAAGTGGAATAGGAGGAGAGCAGAAGTTGCAGTTGTAGGGTTGTAGGCCGGGTGGAGTCTTAACGTTATCCAACAGAAGTAACGACATATAAAACGTAATTTAAAAGATAACTGTATTGTATTTGAATCTTTGCGGACGTCCATCGGTAGTTTTACTGTCGCAAATTAAATTTTCCTGGCGACGCGTAGCGTTTTCCAATGCAAAACCAGTACACAATTCAATTTCAATAATTACTGTCATTATTTCAGTGTAAAATGTTCATTAAAGTGACTTCCGCGAAATTATTTTTTTTATCTCCTTTGGCCCCTAAACTATATGTGATGTCATATGTATGCTTCCGGCGTCAAACGCAAACACCAGGCGTCTTCTGTCTTCTTTTCCGCTTTAGAATGTAATAAAATTTGATAAAAAGAAGATTTCTAGTGAGTTTTTTATACTAATTATTGTAAAAATTACATGTCCATACATATTTCATTTCAAAATGTTGGCTTCCTTAGTTACAGACAATGAGATAGAAAATTTTACACTTACTGTCATTCAATCAGAACCATTGATACAAAATAATTGCATTAGAACCATTAATGTTAGGAGTTCTGTTTGGGTACAGAATGGATACTATCAATGAGGGTACTTTCTATGAGGCCCGCATTCTAATACTCAGCTACAAAACAAGATTTAAAGTGAGAAATGGTTCTGCTTTGTTTCTTAAAAGGAATAGCGAAATACACAGGGGCGAAAGATACCAGAGAGACACTCAAACTCATAGATTAATAAACTGACAACGTCATGGCTACAAAAGAAAAAGACAAACATAAATAACTAAAGACTACGCAACACGAAAAATAAATGTCCCTCTGGTATCTTTCGCCTCTTTTTTATTCTAGATTAGATTCGTCTATCAAAATGCAGCCTTATTGGCATTTACATTCGCATCTCATTTTATAAATAAAATTGTATCGTACAAACAGTTTATTCACCACGTGGTTTCATATTTATTTATGCTATACAATATATTTTTCCAGGTGAGTATAAGACTGACAGAATGCAAGGGAGATAACTACTTTATCCGCTGTCCTTAAAATAATACTCTGAATATAACAGAGTAAGATAAAATGACTCGTGATGAGTAGACTGAAATGTAGTAAGTGATTAAAATATAACAAAAAAGAATTATAAATCTTCGTTAAGATCTTCCATAGAAACCAAATTTGTGACAATTTTGAAAAAAAATCAGCAATGTATATCCTTTACATTCTAAATAGGATACATACTAATTAATTTTTTTGTAATCTGTTATTTTATAATATTAATTAATTGAAGAAGAAAAAACACGTGCATATTATATATATAATGCTTATGAACTTTTACCAGAAAATATAAATATAAAATATAAAAAGTTTCTAATTTAACCTTGTATTAAACATGGACTTACTTGTTTTACAAAACGTGTATTACCCTCTCCTAGCACGAATATGTTCAACAATGTCAAATCAACAGGCTTCGTGTTGCTAAGTCTTTAGTTTTCTATGGTGTGTATTGTTTACTAGTAATTATCTGTTTGTCCTTTTATTTTTTAGCCGTGGCGTTGTCAGTTTAATTTTTGATCTATGAGATTAACTGTCCCTAAGGTATCTTTCTCCCCTCTTTTTTAAACTGAATCATTAACACCTCTTTGACATTTGACTTCTTAGTATATCTTGGATACATTCGAGTTAATAGACACTAGTCAATGATGTCATTATTAAAACGAGAATGACTACTCCATGTGTCATATCATCCTTCGGATTAACCAAAAACGCCCGATATAGCATAACACAGAAAATTGAATTGTCTATGAAACCGCTATCGATATTCGGCTGGAGAAGGTAAACCAAGAAAAGCGCGTCGGACGTATGATATTTATAACGTGTTGTTTTCATTTTTTACATAGAAAACCTAACAAAGCAAATAATTTTAGAATGGTGAGATCTTCATTTTCTGCATTTACATCATCACTTTCATACAACATGAATTATATTTTATTATTTGATGTTAAAAATTGGTCATCGTTAGGAATGCAAACAGATTAAGGTGACGGACATGATATAGCCACACAAAGCTTTTACAAAGTCTCACAATACAGTGGTATGGTTCATTTCATGCATGGTTTATACTCTTATATGATCTGTATATTTATATTGCATGCTTACCTGTTGTTGGGTAATTAATGTTTCATTGGTACAATATATTTGGTTTTTCATGCAAACTGAGGAGCAGCACTGCTGTATGTCCCTTAACAAACAAAAACCCGAACTGTACCCAAGTATTATTTTGGGGCCCTTTATAACTTGCTGTTAGGTGTGAGCTCCGTGTTGAAGACCGTACCTTGACCTATAATGGTTTACTTGTATGAATTAGTTGCATGGAGAGTTGTCTCATTTGCACTCATACCACATCTTCCTATATTTATTAAAGAAATTCTAGAAAGGTATTTTATCCTACTTTTGTGCTACCTCTGATGTCGGGCTTATAGTAGACACATTTTAATTCTTATACAGAATTAAAGTCTGTATTTTTTGTTTTACATTGTTTTAGTCGTTTTACTTGGTTGCTGTTTCGTAATCGATAAAAACTGTGTCAGGTTGGAATTGAAGTTGGAGTTGAATTATATTGCAATAACACGTGTAGAGCTTGGCAAACATTTCATTTACGAACTTCAAAGATTAGTTATAATGGATGGAGATTTAAGATCACTTCTTGTCACTTATTATTTCTTATTGATATTGAATCTTGATTTTTTGTGATATATTATGAAAAGAAAATATCAAATGGTAGCATTCAACAAAAAAATGAATATAACAAAATCCTTATTTTATTTTTGAACATTTTACAAATGGATTTTATTAAATAATTTAAGTACATGTATTCTGTTGATAAAAAAAATTATCATAGATACCAGGATTGAACTTTTATAAATTCGCCAGACGCGCGTTTCGTCTATAAAAGACTCACCAGTGACGCTGGAATTAAAAAATATTAAAAAGGCCAAAAATAGAATGAAGTTGAAGAGCATTGAGGACCGAAAATTCCCAAAAGTTAATTCTTTTTCTGTAAAAACTATATATACTATGCTATTGTAAAATAATGATATAAAGACTTTAACCAAAAGTGTTTACATTGTTTTGGTATTATTCCACAAAAATAAATATGACAGAATTCTATTTTTTATATTAATTTTAATATTAAACATGTCAAAATGTTTTCAAAAAATATCATTTTAAATATAGTAACATATAGACACAAAGACAAGTTTACAGGTGAATTACATGTACACATAATCAAGACAATTTAAAAACAACAAATAACCAAATGTTAATATAGATATAGGAAGATGTGGTGTGAGTGCCAATGAGACAACTCTCCATCCAAATAACACAATTTAAAAAAAAGTAAACCATTATAGGTCAATGTACGACCTTCAACACGGAGCATTGGTTCACATCGAACAACAAGCTATAAAGGGCCCCAAAATTACTAGCATGTAATTAAAAGTATGAGAATCAGGATGTCATTATAACTATATTACAGCTTACGTCACATGCGAAATAAGTTTTGTTATAGCTTTATCTTAATATGTCATAGTTAAATAACACAACCGTTTTTAACTAAACGCCTGACTGCACCTTTGAACAATTTATTTATTCATTGTATTTAAAAACAAATAAAGAAATTGAAAATCAAGGATAAATGAAAAATTGCATAGATATTTTTATCTTTAGGTAAATCCATTCAAAAACTTTGATGTTATCAATAAGTTTAAATCATTTTCTAATTATACTTATTCTTGTCTTTCTTCTTTCTTTGAATTCATTGGGGTTGTCAAGAGTGTAACTACAACAGTATGTAATAAGATTTCGACAAACTACATAACATATCATAAGTATGTCTTTTTAAAAAAACCAAGGTAAGTCTATTGTCATATTAATAAATAATCAAAAACTTAACTAAGGGGATTCTGCAAAATTACATCTTCAATTGTAAATTAGCTAAATATTTACCTCTTACATGTAAATAAAAACAAGCATTTATAACAAGCTTAAATTGGACATCGCTTGATATAAGCTCGCTCGTGATTAATTTTAATATAAAAATAAACGTACAGTAACATGATTTTCTTGATAGAGGGTTGCTGCTCACAAGTAAGCTATTAAACCAAGAGTTCCAAATGGTGAAGCTGAATTCATTCCTTCGTAAATTTACGGATGCCATCACGAGTTGGTTGACCGTTATGGAATAACCGTTTCACAAATGATATCGGATATGTTCCTTGCGTCATTACTACAATCCGCTTTCCTTTCATGAATGAATGTGACCTACCAAATAAGACTATTTACCGGATTTGTTATAACATGAGAAACATGACGGGTGTCACATGTGGAGCAGGATTTGCTTACCTTCCGGAGTACCTGAGATCATCCCTAGTTTTAAGTGGGGTTCGTGTTGATTATTTTTAAGTTTTCTATGTTGTGTCATGTGTACTATTTTTTGTCTGTTTGTCTTCCTCATTTTTAGCCATAGCGTTGACAGTTTATTTTCTATTTATGAGTTTGATTGTCCCTCTGGTATCTTTCGTCCCTCTTTTATCTTATTTTTTAAAAGAAAATTACAATTGATTTCAAATTCTCACGAAATATAAAATTATCTTTGCTGAAAAAAGTAGTATTCTGCAAAACATTGCACTTGTCTTTTACAACTCAACAGTATGACGTCATACAACCACTCTCAGAGTTTAACATTGACATTAAACATTTTCAAGCCATCAGTAGCATCAGAATGGAATCAAATTTGAAAATCTACAGTGATCTTGAAACACCAGCTTTTAAAAATTTACTACTTTAATGTTAGATTGTAATGTCAAGGATTTTAGAATCACCTACTGCTCAAACAAGTGTTTAGAATACTTTTAAAGGCTATTATATAAACCATAAATTTTCAAATTTACAGGAGCTAAAATATCTTAGCTAAGACTTGAACTAAAATTATGGTGAAACTTAATCTGCATAAATATCTTCTTCAGATGTCAATATACAAATCTATACAGGCCATATTTCTCTTCATATTGTTTAGTTTTATCATCAGCCATAGGAATACCAAGGTGAAGGGCAATGTCATTTACAAACACTGTTTGTTCTCACTAATTTGTATAGTCAAACTGGATAACAATTTCTGAGGCAACACACGATGTTCGATGTGAGCAAAGGCTCCGTGTTGAAAACGTCATTAGACCTATAATGGTTTACTTTTATAAATTGTATCTCATAAATCATTTTTTATATCTAGATACAATAAGCAATGCCAATACGCATGTAATAACATTGCTTTTAATTATTCCTTTTTCGTCTCCAAATCTGCAACCGATACAGATGCAGCAAACATAACAGCAATCAATAACCATGACTCGTCAGCACCAATGGTGTCCTATACTGTTACAGGTTAGTAATTAACAAATAATGGTATTCAAGAACATTAAACTTTATAGATTAAAATCAAAGTTAATGTACCAATTTAATTCAGTTGGATTTTCATTTCTGGTTTTTTTTTATTCATCAAGAATGCTGGAGGCCAAATAACTTATAATAAATTATTTCGTGTAGATATTTGCAAACAAATACGTTAACAAAACTACACCAAACATTCTAGATTGTAATCAAAGTTGCTTCTGTCGGTTACACTTTTCTGACATGTAATTCATCAAGAGTGCTGGCAGCAAAATGTTCAGTAACACATTTCTTTTTTATATGCAGAATCCGCCATGTACCATGTCATTTCAGCCACCACTTCTAATGGCCTCTCCGTTCCATGAGCACCAGACAGTACCAATATATGTAAGTCACTAACAAATACATGCGTTTATATCAATACAATAAAAAATATTATAGATCACAGGTAATGTACCTATTTTATTCTGTTGGATTCACATTTCTATTTCTATTATTCATCAAGAATGCTGGCAGCTTACAGTTCAAGAACATATCTCTATAAGATAATAGCAAGCAAAATCAAACTGCACCAAACATTTTACATTGAAACCAAAGTTAATGTTCTAATTTGGTTCTGTTGCTTTTTTTATTCATCACGAATGCTGGCAGCTTAAAATTCAAAAACAATATCTCTTCGAGATATTTGCAAGCAAAAACAAAACTACACCAAACATACTAGATTGAATTCAAAGTTAATGTATTAATTTGCTACTGTTGGATTCTCCGTTTTGCTTTTTATTCATCAAGAATGCTGGCAGCAACATTTTCAATAAATGATTTCTTGGAGATATATGAAAGCAACAACGTTAACAAAACTACACCAAACATTCTAGATTGAAATAAAAGTTGATCATGTTTATGTACTAATTTGATTCATAGATACAAGGAGATGATCAACAGTGCTACCAGCAAAATGTTCAATAGATCATTTCTTTGTTTTTATACAGCAACTGCCATGTTCTTTTCAATGGCAACAATCAAGAGGCCTGTTAAATCAACCATCAATTCTAGTGAGTGCTCCTTATCAAGGGAATCAGACAGCACCACTAAATGTAAGTTACCAAAAAATACATGCAGTCATATCAATCCAATTATAAATTCTAGATATAAAATATGTACTTTTTTGCTTCTGTTTGATATATGTTTCTGCTTTTTTATTCATCAAGAATACTTGCAGCAACACTTTCAAGAAATTACTTCTTAGAGATATTTGCAAGCAAAAACCTTAACAAAGCTACATGAAACATTAGATTAAAACCGAAGTTAATGTATTAATTTGCTTTTGTTTGATTTTCATTTTTGCTTCTTTATTTATGAAGAATGCTGACAGGAAGATTGTCAATAAATGATTTCTTGGAGCAAATTCAAAACAGCAAACATTCTAGATTGAAGTAAAAGTTAATGTTTTGATTTGCTTCTGTTGGATGCACATTTCTTCCTTTTTTATTCATCAAGAATGCTGGCAGAAAAATGTTCAATACATTACTTCTTGAAGAAATTTAAAAGCAACAACGTTAACAAAACTATACCAAACATTCTAGATTAAAATAAAAGTTAATGAATTAATTTGATTTTGTGGATTCACGTTTCTTCTTTTTTTTTATCACTCAAGAATGCTGGCAGAAATATCTTCAATAAATTACTTCTTGGTGATAATTGCAAGCAAACACGTTAACAAAGCTACATCTAACATTCTAGGTTATAACCGAAGTTAATGTATTAATTTACTTTTGTTTGATTTTCCTTTTTGCTTTTTCATTCATGAAGAATGCTAACAGCAAGATTTTCAATAAATGATTTCTTGGATCAAAAACAAAACTACACCAAAAATTCTAGATTGAAATCAAAGTAAATGTATTTTATTAACTTGCTACTGTTGGATTCACATTTCTGCTTTTTTTATTCATCAAGAATGCTGGCAGAAAAAAAATCAATAAATTACTTCTTACAGTTATTAGAAAGCAACAACGTTAACTAAGCTACATCAACCTTTCTAGATTGAAATAAAAGTTAAACATGTTAATGTACTAATTTGATTCATAGATACAAGGAGATGTCGTAACAAGAGTGCAGGTATCAAAATGTTCAATAGATCATTTCTTTGTTTTTATGCAGCAACTGCCATGTTTTTTTCAATTGCAGCAACCAAGTGGCCTATTAAATCAACCATTAATTCTAGTGAGTGCTCCTTATCAAGGGAACCAGACAGCACCAATAAATGTAAGTTACCAACACATACATGCAGTCATATTAATGCAATTAAAAATTCTAGATAAACGTACTTTTTTGCATCGGTTGGATTCATGTTTTTGCTTTTTATTCAGCAAGAATACTGGCAGCCAAATTTTCAAAAACAATATTTTATCAAAACTACATCAACCACTGCACTACTATTCCTTTTCAAATAAAACATTTCGAATATCACAGAGACGTTGCTTGCAATTACTCAATCTTGTTTCCAATAAATTGGATCATCAGAAGCTTTTATCTCAGATAAATAAAGTTATCATATGATATTTAATGAAAGGAATACAAAAATTAGGGGTACTTTATAGTTATATGCGACATTTAGTTTGATTTATAATTTATTGTAGGTTGCTTCTCCTGGAATATTGCATAAAGGTCAGTATATTTATATATATATAAATAATTCCATAGCCCTGTATTTGTTCTTCATATAACTAATCTCTTTAAACTCATTGCAATATCAAAATTCAATTCATTCTAAGTTCTCAATTAGTTCATTTCTATCCTTTTTTTACAATTTTCGTCTCCTTATTCCATTCCTGTTTACAACACAAAATCTTCAACTAATATGTTTACAATATGTCTAATTCTCATCAAATGGACAAGTTAGTTTGCCTCAAAAAGTTGAAATCTTTTGCACAAGGTGTAATACCACCATTGATTTTCCCTTAATATTCTTTTTAAATTATAACTTTTCAAAATATGTTTCTGTTTCAAAGATAGTTCGTTCTTATGCTGTACTATTATACCACTGTTCCAGGTTAGGGGAGGGTTGGGATCCCGCTAACATGTTTAACCCCGCCGCATTATGTATGTATGTGCCTGTCCAAAGTTTGTTTATGTGTTACATATTTATTTTTCGTTCATGTTTTTTATTAAATAAGGCCGTTAGCTTTCTGGTTTGAATTGTTTTACATTGTCATTTCGGGGCCTATTATAGCTGACTATGCGGTATGGGCTTTGTTCATTGTTGAAGGCCTTACAGTGACTTAAAATTGTTAATTTCTGTATAATTTTGGTCTCTTGTGGAGAGTTGTCTTATTGACAATCATCCCACATCTTCTTTTTTATAAATGCTTGGCATGCGTAATATTTTATCCTGTCCAGTACTATAGAAAATTGCACCTAACATTACATTGTATATAAGAAAAGAGGGGCTAAAGATATCAAAGGTACAGTCAAACTCACAAAGCGATAATAAACTGACAACGCCATTGCTAAAATATCAAAAAGACAAACGGAAAAATAATAGTACAAAAGACACAACAGAGTAAACTGAAGACTAAACACAAACCTGGGGTTGATCTCAGGGTGAGCAGATCCTGCTCCACATGAGGCATCCATCGTTTTACTCATGTTATTACAAACACGATAAACAGTTTTTATTGGTAAGTCAATGTCGTGATGAAAATGGAAGTGGATTGTAGTAACGACATAAGAAAATAACAATCACTGGAAGTTAACCAATCAAATATCTGTATATTTACACAAGCTTTAACCATGTAACCTCAAGTTTCCAAATTATTCTTTAAAAACTTTATATAAGAAAATAATGGTGATTTGAAATACACAAGATATAAATTTATGACCCAGAAGATGTTTTACTGTAATGAATAAAGAATCAATTACTTACAACCGTCAAATTCAAGGAAATATTATTTTTCGACCTATGTTCGTATGCACCGGATGTGACGTACCATGATTTGGTGGTTTTACACAGCAAAAAATTACTTTTTTTGTTGAGTAAACTGAATGTGACTTTTTTCCTTTGAGATACAAGTTATGTGAAGCATTCCTATGAGACTTTGTCATAATCAGTTAAATTGTGTGAGAAAAATCTAGTATAGACTACATCTGCAGTAATTCGAGCATTTTTTCTTTGAAAAATCAAAACAAATAATCAAATATTAATTAAATCTGCCTACAAACAGTTGAGTATGATACAAAAGATGACTTCAGTGGGACAAATAACACTAATAAAGTCTTTTTTTGGTCTTTTTATACTTCTCATTTCCTCAAAATTTTAACTTTTTATGCAAATAAATAAAACGTTTGGGGTAACTTTCACTCATTTATGATGAATAAATAAGTAATTGGAGTGTTCAAGTTAAATGATCTATCTATATAAAAATGTATTGTCTCCAAGGAGGTTTCAATAAGTCCCTACGTAAAACTTAAATTTACGCCGCATTCCAGAGAGGAACATAAAAAAGCTTCTCTTTTAGTCGATAATTTGTTGTTACAGCTTTATGAATAATTTTATTTACTTATAACTATATATTCATTTAAATATTCTATTATAGAATGATATAATAGATAGGAAAAAAGCTCCCCAAAACACTAAGTATGGCTTAATTTGTCTACTAATATTCATGGTAGAGTCCTATTTCAGGGAAATTTTCTCATTAAATGTGTTTAAGGGAGTCAATCCACTCAGAATATTTAATTTTTTGTAATACTGAACTTTAATAACAAGAAGTTTTAACAAATGAGAGTACTCACAAGGTTAAATGTGATTGTACAGCTTCCCATATTAAGTGTAATACCACCATGGATGTCCCCACTCAGTCGTGGTTAAATTTAGGCTTTTCAAAAAAGGCGCAGAATTTATCTCTGTTTCAAAGAAAAAAAAACACTTGGCATGATTTCTCTTTGTTTCAAATAAAGAAATATATTACGTTATATTTACAACGATGCGTGAACAAAACATAAATAATAAATAAAATAGTCTAAATACGGGTACAGCAGTCATCACTGTGTTACAATCTTAAAACAAACAATTTTACATGATTTATCTTTGTGTCAAATAAAGAAATACTTGGCATGAGGTTTAATCCTGTTTAGTACTATTGAACAGATATATCATGTTATGGAGGGGTATTTGCGAAAAATATCAGTCCAGCCGCTAGGCAAAATAAATTTACTCCCAAGACTCGTATTTTTCGCAAATACCCCTCCATAATATGATGTATCTGTTTAATTACACCGAATAGCGGTTTGTATAAGTGAAAGGAAATCGGAGTACCGCGGGTATTATGCATGAACTTAACAATGCTGTCTCTTTGTAACGACATGGTATTTATGTGTAAACGTCTTTGTTATTCCATCATTAAATCGTTCATTTGTATGGATGTATTTTTGTTCACTTTACATGTATATCTCTAACATTTTAGATTACAGTTTTCGGTTAAATTTAACTTTTGGTTTTTTGCTTATTAAAGTTTCTATCTATCAACTCTAGTCTTGTAGATTTTAGGCAATCATGCAAAACAGTGGTAAAATGGTCATTAAAGGGTGACAACTCCTATAAGAAAGATAGTTAGAACATTTTAATCATGTTGACATATTTTGTAGATCTTGACTGGTTGAAAATATTTGCTCATTTAAGTTTTAATTTATCTATCATAGTATTTCTGATATTGGTAAAAAATGAAAACAGATTTAGTAAAAAATAGTGATAAAAGGGTAATAACTCCAATAAGGGGTTGAAAGATGATTTCAGCAATGTAATATTAAATGTAGATCTTGTCTTGCTTATCATTTTGCTAATTTTAGTTTCTTTCTAGCTATTCTATTTTTTTCAGATATTATTCCAAAAAAGCTGAATAATCATAAAATACATCATTAAAGGGCATTAACTTCAATAACCCGTCTGACGATTTGAATATCTTGACTTTCTTATCATTTTGATTTTCGATGTTTCTGTCATTAAAAGGCAATTACGCAAATAAAGAGTCGTCTGAAGATACATTTTGATAAAATAATTTAAAAGTAACTTTCTTCATTTCTTGGTTAAAAAAAGTACTTTTTTTCATCTAAACTTTCAAACCTCCTTTTTTTTTATCTCCTGGGCTTAATGTTTAAACTTAACTGTAAATGAGAAATTACAACTATATATAGAGCCCCTTGTGCAGGTGTCGAAGTAATCACAGTATCACAATACTTTTGCCAATATAATCATTTAATCATTGATTGCTTTTTAAACAAGATACTTTGATAATAAAAAATGCAGTCCTTAATTATCAGATTGTCAAATATTCAATTTAAGAAGATTACAAACTTTAACATGATGCCTCCAGAAAATATAAATATCTTCATCACGTTGTTTTCAAACCTCTAAAAAGCATTACATACAAGAAAACGAGAAAGGTTTGATAAACCTCATAAAAAATTATATTGAACTTGATACCTTCAAGGATGACAAAATTCTACAAAATCTGATTTGGATCAGTCTCTCTTGATCTTAACATGCGCTAATTTAATTACCAAAAACAAAATGAAATACTATAAAAACAGAAAAAGTAATTTAAGACTTATACTTAAGACTAAATTACAAACATATAATGAAAAGTGAGCAAACAAATAAACATATAAACAAATACATATGTTAAAGAAAACAATAGTCCACAATCCCATATGAAAAGATTCCATACATTTTAAGGAGCGTTTTTTTTAATAGTTCAAATTAAAGATTAAAAGTTATTACCTTTCATTTTATCTAAAGATAATTTGATGATAATGTCATCCAACCTTTCATTTGTAAAAAAAAATATTTCTTCGTTTTTTCTCTTCTTACTGCTGATCACATTTTTGAAATTTGTTAGGGTATAATTTATTATTATTTATCTCAGTTTCTTCATCAATAAAATATCATTATGGTGAAGTATCCTCTTTTTACTACTGTAACAGTGATTGGGTGTGCAAGATTTTATATAACAGATTATGTAATATGTGAAATCCAGTACTTTTGTAATGGGGAAATGTAAATCAACAAAATACTGAGTAACGAAATAGAAAGTTTAAGCTTTATAAAATTAAGGAGAAATTGGAACTGATTGTCAATAAGACAACTATCCAATAGTTAAATCAGATTAAATCTATTAAATAAACTCATTAAATGGTATAGAGCATTTTAAAGTAAATAACATAATTCATATGTGGTTGCTTTTTGTTTTCTGGATGATTATTTCTGATATTTTCAGTTACTATCTATCTTAGATAAGACGTAAGCATGCAAAAAAATTAAATACATGAAATTTGAGACAATAACTCCAATTAAAAGTGTTCTTACAGTTTTGATGTAAATGGACAGTAGATAGATCTCACCATTCTTAATACATCTATTTCATGTCAAATTGTCTTTATCTATAGGGGTTTTCAAGATAAAAATGAAAACTTGCATTTAACCCGATGTTCTATTTTTATTCATGTTGGCTTTGTTAGTTAACAAACAGGATCATAAGACACACAAAATCCCACCTGTTATTATTGCAGAGACTTTTGTTCCAATTGGCCATGTAGTTAAAGACAAGCACAATTTTTATGAAAATTAATGGATGACAAAGACACAGACACCTAGTGTCTTTTGAAGGTGATTAGAAAAAATTACTTAACCCTTAAGGTCTGGTGAACATAAAAGTATGTATGAAATAAATAAAAACTTTGATTAAAGTTTGATTGGTTAACAGTCAACTCATATTGTATCTAAAATAACATCTTTTTTTCCCGAATTATTTTGCAAAGAATTCTATATGAATAGGTGCTAAGGGCCATCTTACTTTTTAGCTATTTATAAATATTTTGGTATGAGCGTCACTGATGAGTCTTATGTAGACGAAACGTGCGTCTGGCGTACTAAATTATAATTCTGGTACCTTCAATAACTATTTACACTTGCAGCTGAGCAAAAGTGTTTTGGCTCCTTTACAAGTGCTTTGATACGAAGAACAGCAACCAGATGATAATTACTCGAAATTACTTTAAGACCATTTGACAGCGTTTTGGTAGTTTATTCCTTAATAATATTTAATTGCTATGCACGAATCGTTTAAGAAACTTATAGAATCATTACATTTTTAGTGTTGCTTTCAAATAAGTCTGAAAAAATAAGCTTGAAAAGACTTCTTTTTTTAGATCCATTTTAAAGCAAAAGTAAATAAAATTATAAAGATATATACATATCAATAAACATATTTAATTACAAAAACAATAATTATATCAATTGTCTGCTCAATCTATAGATTACATTATTAAATATTTGAAAGAAACCAGCAGAAGTCAATTTAGGAATACAATATACCAGATAAAAGATAACCCAAATTCGTTGAAATCCCTCGTAATATGTCCAACGACTCCAGATTACCTTCGTTAAACAAATGTAAACAAATTATAAGACATACTTATATAATGATCATTATAAAAACAACAAAAAGTAAGTTTGAATTTTGGCAAATTTTTTGTCATGGATTTATCAGGACAGTTAACCTATGTATCAACCGGCCAACGAATTTGCATTCATCGGCAATCTCTCATTAATGTCCAAGATAAAAACATTAAAGGGCATCCATCATTTGTTTTCTCCAAGTGGCAACTTGGCTACCAGACGCCAAGTGTGATAAATTCAGCCCAATGCTAGCAAACTCCGTTTGTTAGCATCGCCAAACAAAATTTATCAATCCATGACAAAAAATTTCAACACTTAAAACAAATTCTGAAATTACACAGGTTTTCAACTCAACCATATCAATTCAACGTAGTATATCAACATTACTTACAACAGTTCAACGCAGTACATGCATAACAACCATATTATACAACAGTTCAACGTAGTATATCACCAAAACTATACAACAGTTAAAAGTAGTATATCAACCATACTATATAACAGTTCAACGTAGTATATCAACTATACTATACAACAGTTCAAAGTAATATATCAACCATACTATACAAGAGTTCAACGTAGTATATCAACAATAATATACAACAGTTCAACGTAGTATATCAACCATACTATACATGTATATCAACTGTACTATGCAACAGTTAAAACGGAGTGTATCAACTATACTATACAACAGTACAACTATGACCAACGTGTACAACTCAACATCTATTCACTTGACTGTGCATTTACAACTAAAAAAAACAAAATTGTAAATTCAACAGCACTGTTCAACTTATTGCACGTTTATAAAAACTGAATAAATTTTGAACAAAATTACAAAGATAAACCAATAAACCAAATGTCATTTTTTTTTTAAATTAAAATTAAAAATTGGGAATTCTAATGTAGCTCTGGAATGATGAAGACATCCAGGGCCCCATGGTTTTATCTATTTTTTTTAGAGTTACCAGACAAAAAGACTGATGTCGCTTCTTTTATTCTATACGAATGGGTATTAAATCTATGTGTGTCTAAACTCAAAAACTGGAGTCCTATGTTTAAACCAATTCAAAACTGAACTCTTATAAAGGATTTCCCATGAATATGGTATAAAACAGGACCATTATTTACAGGTCTTATTTGCAAAACAAATATCAAAATATGTAGAGGACAAATCTCATTTTATTTATTTTTATCAACAAACTTTTTCAAGTAATGGGTCTCCCTTTTTGATCAGTTTAAAAAAAAATTTATTGTAACAAAAAGCTGATTTTACATGATCAATATAAACATCTCGCCTATGTTTAACATTTGATGTAGTGGCAAGTTCACTTACACGTAAAAATGCAGCAAATGCGAAGTTAAATGCTGTTTGAAGCTTTATAATTTTTATATTTCAAATTGCAACAATAGCCATATTAACAGAATGAAATTCATTTAAATGCATAAAAAGATGACCAAAGCATAGGTATTATTTCCAACTAATAAAACTTTGTCCCAACTATATGGCTATTGTAAAATTGCCCATGACCCATTCAAATAAACTGCACAACCCAATGAAAAAACACCTGCACTGTCATCATACAAATGTAAATCAACATTAGAAAAGAGTTCATTTACATTAATCGAAGATGTTCCTCGAGCCTAAATATCAAACTTGTCTGGATGTAGTTCTGAAAATATGTAAATTATCTTTTGTTAAAACTTCCTTTTGGGTTATGTCTATTAGCTTAGTTGTTTAGCAAATGTGCAATGTCATTCCTATTATACCTAGATTGATCAGTATCAACTTCACTGTCCATAAATCGACGACATCTTAAGGAAGAATGATCCAAACCACATTTGAGACATGCATGTCTGTATTGGTAATTGCGTTTATTGCAAGAACCTTTAAAATTAAAATCGTAGCATTCATTACTAACATCAGCTTATTGTTGTTTTTGAGTATTGGCAGTTAAAATACGTAACCACAAAAAACCATCTATGGATGACCATTTCTTTGTATGATCCCTTGATACCCTTAAACGGAATTGTTGGTCATTAGAATACCATTTTTCAAAAGAATGATCAGCTGATGCACCTCTTATTATGGACATATACGAGAAAAGTTCACTTGCCTTTCCAGGATACCTTTCGAAAAGTACCTGGGCATAAGCAATAAATGAATCAGTCCAATCTTCAACAGAACTAACAGTATGGTTTTTTTTTAACTTTGTTTTGAATAACTAGCATACCCTCATAAGTGCCAATTGTGTTTTCATTATTTGTTTGGCCGTTAAAATATTTACGATGCACAAGAGACAAATCCCTATAAGCCCTCCTAACTCGTAGCTCCGGACCTGTAACCTGGTCCTGTCGGCGACGTCTACCTCTTGGCATTGTTATAACTACTTATGTCCGAATCCACCTGTCCCTTTTTTGTGTTCCTTCAGAGTTCAAATCACGCAATGAACAAATCACGAAAAGCATGCAATTTTATACCAAATAAAGCGGGAAAACCGCTTATGAAAAATGTAGGTTAACAAAAGACGCTTAAGTCCGTCAAAATTAAAGAAACGTTCACTCTAGTTTAGCAGACGATACTCTCAATTTATTAAATTGATTTAATGCTGAATGATTAAATCTTATTAATTTACATAAAAAAGACATAGGTATAATATTACCAAATCATGGTACGTCACATCCGGTTGTATGCAAAAATATGTAGAAAAAAAATCTTCCCTTGAATTCGACAGATGTAGTAATAAATCCTACATTTTATTTCAGTAAAACATTTCTGTGTCATAAACATGAATCTTGGGTATTTCAAAGCAACATTATTATTCTTTTATTGGGGATTCCTAGAGAATATTTTGTTAACTTGAGGTTACAGATTAAATAAAGGGAGAAACTTGATTGATTAACTTCAAGTGATATATCGATGCTTATTTTCTTAAAAATGCAATGAAATGTTGTGTGAATTTTTTTCTATAGTAATGAACAGGATAAAACTTTACGCATGCCAAGTATTTATTTCTTTGAAATAAAGATACATTTTGCACATTTTTTTTTAAAAGTGTAAATTTAAGCAAGATTAATAGGGGAAAATCCATAGTGGTATTACACCTAATATGGGAAGCTGTACATGCACCTTTGACCTCGTGAGTAATCTCATGTGTTAAAATTTCTTGCTATTAAAGTGAAAAATTACAAAAATGAAATATTTTGAGTGGATTGAGTCTCAAAAACACATTTTATGAAAAATTTTCTTGAAATAGGACTCTACCATGAATATTCAGTTTACAGAACAAGCCATTCTAAGTGTTTTGGGGAGCTTTTTCTCCTTATTTCTTATATTCTGCTATGATAGAACATTGTCGTAGGAAATATTTTAATATAAATATATAGTTATTAGTAAATTAATTTTTGTTAATGCTGTAACAACAAATTATCATTTCAAGAGGAGCCTTTTATGTCCGTCTCTGGAACGCGGCTATATTTTATTTTTAACGAAAAAACTTATTGAAACCTCCTTGGAGACAGTAATCTTTTATATGGATTGTTCATTCTGCTTAAATACTTCAATCACTCATTTCTTTTAACATTTCTATCATAAATGAGTGAAAGTTACACAATTATTTTTCTTTTGACAAGGTGCCACTTATGAGACTACTATACAAGATACAACACTATGGTATCAGTGAGCAAACTTCAAACTGGTTAAGAAGCTTCCTTAATAATAGACAACAGTGCGTACAAGTCAATGGGTCAATATCAAGTTGGAGGAATGTTACCAGTGGAATTTTGCAAGGCTTTGTATTTGGGTCAATTTTATTCGTTCTATTCATTAACGACTTGCCAAACAATGTTATATCAGATGTAGTCATGTTTGCAGACGATACCAAGTTAATTAGAGAAATAGTCGACCAGAGCGATCAGAACCTTATTCAGGAAGACCTCGACATCCTATTTGATTGTAGCAAAACTTGGCTATTGAAATTCCACCCAGATGAAAAAGTATGAAGGCGGTCGCACATACCTTGAAAATGTTGAAACAGAAAAAAATATTGGAGTAACTATTGACATGAATATGACATTTGTAAATTATATATCAAAAACCAAGTTAATAAAGCTTATCAGATCGAATAAATGTATTCTTTACTTATTTTTTCATTAAAAATGCTCTGAGTCAAAAGCAATTTGAATTTATGTTATAAACGTTGATTTTTCTTTTTTAAAATAATATTACAGCAGAAGCCACATAACTTTTTAAGGCTAGGGAGTAGAGTGTCATTACAGCAAACACTTTTCATGGCTGCTAAGCAACAAAGTAACTTACTAACAAATACAGGAACAATTTACAAATTCATTCTTGATTTGATATCATAGTTAATGAACTGCTTACCATCTGTGGGATTGACATCTCTGCTATTTTTTTTAAGGATGCTGGCAGCCAGAATTTCAATAAATATCTTTTTGGGATATTTGTAAGTAAAAACAGAGCTACATCAAATATATTTATTCTAAGGCACGACTAGTAAAATGTACAAAATAAATCATTTAACATATACCAGAAACAATGATTGCAGTTCCCAAAATATTGATGAGAATGACTCCTACCGTCAGAACTGTTATTTTTGTAAGGTACACCACCATATTGGTTTGTAAGATAGCAGTTCAAAATGAGTATACTGCTTTGGCTTAATCTGCAATTATTTAGACAGATTGGTAAAAATTTGTTTTTGTTCAGTTTAATTTTTCAACTGATCTATATAAGGGGAAACATTTTTATAGGAATAATATGTATCGCAATGAATGTTGAAATTTTGTTTACAAGTTTTGTGACCCCATTTTTTATTTTTATTTCTTAAACATAATCTCCCATATTTCATTTCATAATTCTTTCTCATAGATTTCTTTTTATTCACAAAAAGTGTTCTTTCAATAATAATCTTTGCATAATTGGGCGATATTGGGAGACAAGTAGCTAGACAATTAGCACGGAGACCCACTAACATTTTTGAAAATAGTATGACAAAATCTCCATTTTGGGAAAGAATAATAAAATTCTATCTTAGGAAATAATACTGATTATCCACCTTAAATGATTTATTTTGTATGATAATCATTCATATGCCAATTAGTTTTACAGCAAAATATTCAGCTGACTCTTTATATAGTTGTTGACACTTCATAATAATTCTTACCAAAAAATGGCCATTTTACAGAATAAAGGTGAGCGACATAAGCTGTTAAGAGCCTCGAGTTTAATTTACCTAGGAGCCCTGTATGTTTGTTATACTCTTTTAAAACAAGGTTCCACGAATCTCTGTGTTTCTCTTGCAATTACTGCTGTCAGTGTTAAAGGGATGTGTTATTTACTGTTAACAATTTACACATTAACAATTTTGATAGCAATCATCACCCTGGGCAGGGTCAAACCATAGACTGAAAAGTTGATATTTGCATCATGATCATAAACATCAATCTATGCATTCATGACAAAACAATATTCCAATCTATCAGTAAAATACTGAAAATGAAATGACTCCTGAATTGGCTAATTTAACCCTGTTCAATTCGTTAGAATCACATCCCCTGTCAGAGACAGTTAACTGAACTTTCCCAGTAAGACATATGGTGGGAGATATTATGGACATAATTGTGCAAAACGTGATACAAGCATGAAATTTGGTATATGGGTGGACAAAATGATAATTAAAAAAAATCAGCTGCTGACCATAAAAAAATCTCATTATTTTAAGATCGCCACCTCTCATTTTGCAAATGACGTCATATCCAATTGGTTGCATTTCGTAAATCATTTGAAATCTGTGTAATAGGTATAATCCAATGTCAGTTTTGATAAAACTTAAATTACAGTTCCTAAAGTACAAAAAACAATACCTACATGAAGAAAAAGAGTGCTTTCCGGTTCCAAAATGGCGGCAAAATGTGGAAAATGTCAATTTTATCATTTCTATCAACTTAAGGTAATAGGGTGTCTTCCTCCATCTTGGATTTGGAAATACCAGAAAACAAGGTCTAGATCTTTAATAGAATGTGCGAATTTTTAGAGTAGTAGGTAATTCATGTGTAAGAACTTCCACTTCGACATAGAAAATGACAATGTTTTATCATTTTTATGATTGTATTTTACAAAAAACAGAAAATGTTTGTTTGAACAATTTTTTTTCCAACTTTGCCACATAAGGGGAGGCAACTCAAATGCAAGGGCAGATAATTCAGATTAAGGTATTTTTACGATAGAATGTGTTTAGGAATTTCTCTATTTTATTATGTAACAAGAAAATGGGTCCGGTGACCCCACTTTTTCTTTTTCTTAACTGAAAGCATACTATTAAAGCTATCTTCTCATATGTTATCTCAAAATTCTATGGTGTAGTTTACGCTTTATTGTACAAAAATTGGGGTTTCCATGCATAATCTATATAAAATTTGTCAATTTTAAACACCGTGTAGCATGAAAATAAACCCGGTGACCCATTCTTTTTATTACTTTTTTTTATAAAAAGCATAATATAAACTTCATTTTGTCAAATTATTAAAAAAATTCAATGGATTTTAATTTAGACACCCCATCTACCTTAACAAGAGATATTACTGACTTTTTTTTAAAGTTCAAATGCATATATAATTTGTTTAGAAAGACATCTTATAATTATCTGACAGATACCAATGTACACGAAGGGCCTGAACGGTAGCATTTACAGTTACCAACACAGATGAATTGCTGGCATCTGCATTTAAAAAAATCATTTACAATCATGACACGAGGATCAGTGGCCAGCAAAGAAGTCCATTTTGGTTTCCAATTATTATTGTTTTTTTTTCTTTAACCCAACTCCTGTGGTCATGACTTGGTACATGAACCTGTCGAATGCATAAATCCAGAGGAGCCCAAACATTGATATATGCTTCTCCTTTGATGTGCTCCACAAGTTAAAAATCGTTTGCAAGGAAGCAGCGGCCTTATGATGCTATTCCGCCTACCACAGGTAATCATGATGATTTTGTGGTAGGCGGAATATCATAATGCCGCTGCTTCTTTGCAAACGATTTTAATCGTGCCTCCTTAACAGCAAACGGTGATGTGTCCGTACATAATGCAAACAAATACTTTTATGATGTCCATGTCTGTGTCATCATACAAAATCGGGCAAAAATGTCCGTTACATCTGAGAATACTTCCAATGTCTGTCAAGCTGACCTTTTCACTTTCCGATGAAATGCCGACTCAGTGTCACACCCACTAAATGCATGGAAGAAAGGAAAAGCTGCTACACGAGGACCAAACGCATTTATTATGACATGTTCAGGAAGCAGTCGAAAGTATTTATTCCTTTAAAATCCTATCCACAATTTGTCCCCACTCAATCTTGCGAGCACTACAATTCCTAATACTACTACATCTATGTCAGTACTACTTAAAATTACTTTTTACAATCATTTTCAGCATGATACTTATCATGGACAATCTTTCATGTATCCGCTTTTTCACGGTTACAAGGAGATAGCTGTGAAGTATCCGTATTGAAATTGCAAAGTACATTTTTAACTTGAGTAGTATAAGCATTCTCTAAAGAAGCAGTTCTGTCGGCAAGAAACTTGAACAATTCCGTTTTGTTATCATCTTCACACAGAAAACTACTCCAAACCCTTGGCGTCCTACCAGAACCAACAACTTTCCGTCTAGCACCAGTACTTAGCCTTTTGTTTTCGTCCAAGCCTTGAAATAATTAATTTAGTAAAAAACAAATCGATACCAAATCGATGTCTACTCTTGGATACTTATCGAAGGAAGATTTATGTAAGGCAGTATGATATCATTTACATAATCATCAAATATGTTTGCCCCAAGTGATGGCAATAGATTAACCATTGCAGCCCCACCAACGATATATGTGTCAGAATTTGGATCAGTTGATGGCAAATCGCAGAATGTTTCAAGTATACCAATTTTCTGCGATTTAATACCACATCCTGACACATAGACATAGTAGCAGTTTGGTTTTAATGGCTAAAGAAGAAATACAAAATCTAAAAAAGAGATCGCAATCAGTGTTCAGGTTCTCTAGTTTTGTTTTAGACAAAGAAGTTTCCAGTTTCATTTTACGGCTCTTATATGGAAATGTTCTTTTTCATCTGATAAAAAAAGAAGATTCTCTTTCGTTTTACATTTGCTTCAAAAGATCGTGCTGTTTGAATCCAATATTTTGGAGTTTATATACATATCTCACCGACTTCTAAATCAACAATTTCCTTAAAAGAAATGGATTATCAAACTTGTTCATCACTTTAGAAAGCCTTTAAAGTTTTTCGAAGAAATCCTTTTGTGTTTTCGTAGAGTCTTCATGACGTCGTTCTTCTGTGTAGAATGACTCAAACCACTAAATCTTTCAAATTCATCTACCAGATTACTGACGTCTGGTCCAGCTACCATCTATCGTCTCGAAGGGATCTTCGATTAAACGTATGGTACCAACATCGCCGTTTGCGACTTATTATTCTGTGTTTGTGTCTGATCGATTGTAATATAAGAAATAAACTTGCTGGTCTTACGTACAGTAAAAATTACCATTTGCAAATTTCATTGCCACGTGTGGGTGATGTTGTTGAAGGAAAGCCATATCTTGGAGATGGATTGGTAACCATCGAGCATGATTTACACGATCACGACCAACATTGGTATCATGCTTGATATGGACTGTTTGTAAATAACGATATCTGACTCGTGAAATGAGCATACTACCGAAGGAACATGAAGTTCTTTATTCATAATTGAACGCCAGAAATTAAACTGTGGTCGATATGACTCTCTTTCCTTACACCCGTTGATCACAGTCATACGTGAACCTCACAGAGTCATGAACTATATGTTCTGTGTTAACGCTTTCATAACGGCTGGCATTATCAATTCAAGCAAACCACATATGCAGTTATCTGATGCGCCTGTCTATTCATAATTACATTTGAACATACATGAAAAGCATCTGCTATTCTAGGTGTTGCAATATCGGCTTCAGTGGAACACATGTCGATCCACTATCACACAATATATCACTCAGAATTTGAATATAGTCACCAAAGGCACCAAGATTATAATTTGATACGCCAGACGCGCGTTTCGTCTACATAAGACTAATCAGTGACGCACATTTCAAAACAGCTATGAAAGTTAAACAAGTACAAAGTTAAAGAGCATTGAGGAACCAAGATTCCTAAAAGTTGTGCCAAATATGGCTAAGGTAATATATTCCTGGGATAAGAAAATCCTTAATTTTTGGAAAAATTCAAAGTTTTGTAAGCAGGAAATTTATTTAAATGACCATATAATTGATGTTCATGTCAACACTGAAGTGCTGACTAATGAGCTGGTGATACCCTCGGGGATGAAACGTCTACCAGCAGTGGCATCGACCTAGTGGTGTGAAATAGTCACCAAAGGCACCAGGATTGTAATATTATACGCCAATCAAGCCATTTTAATGTCCAATCCACCAAACATGACGAGAAACGTATGTTCTTCGTACATGTCTATCCATTCCAATTGTTTACCCGATATTTAGAAAGTAAACCACCTTTTTCATCTTATCCATCGAATGCTTGATCATCGCAACTGAAAGGGCGTGTTTTCAAACAGTGGCATCAAAAGCAACACTTTATACTCGAACAGAACCTAGATGCTTAGAGGAATGAATGACGATCAAGATATGTTTAAGAAATTCAAATCCTCATCTGTTAGATGAACTACGATTTCTACCATTGTGCCTTGCAGTGCGTGTAATTCGTTCTTTATTAATAAATAGTTTGCGCATGCGCGAAATTGTAAAACGCATGTGAATCACAACCTTAAAAAGTGTCATCAAACAAATTCATAACATCATTAAAAATTCAAAAGCGCTAAGCATGTAATAAATAATTCAAATGTTTGTGTGTGAATTTTGTAACATTTTCACGCATGCGCAAACCAAGAACATGTCAAATATTTATTTCTAGTATAAACGTCACATGTTAAGAAGGTATCCACCAAACCTGGTAATATTTTTTACTCAGAGAAGGTCAAAGAAAACTTTTTCCAGAAAAATAAGTATTTCAATCTGGAAAAAATCAGCCATTTTAGAAAAGGTGGTGGCCATCTTGAAAAATGAAATTTTCTTATGGCCAGCAGTTTTTTCTTAAAAGCTATATAATAATGATGCTTCGTGCTAATTTTCATGCTTGTATCATCATTTGCACAATTCCCTTGATTTTGCTTGCTAATATCTTCCACTAATATAATACATTTTGTTACTAGAATTAAAAAATAAATTTTCTTGTTTTTCTTTATTTTAACAGTATTTTCTAGATCTAAATATTTAAGATATCAGTGTATACTACCTTTTATATCTCCTGGGCTCCATGATATCGATTATCTGTAAATGGAAAAAAGCTGTATATTTATATGCCTAGAAAATTAGATTGAATATATTAAAAATATTTTAGTTTACAGCAGTGAGTTTTACTGCAGTTAGAAATATTAAGAACCCACTACTAACAGTAGAAGAATATCGACCTAAATTTGCAACACCATCTGAATATTGCAAGCCTGGTAAAAACTGGCCTTATAGCACTATTCTACTTTATAAAAAACAGCACTAATGACAACACTCAGTATGATGAAAGAGGGACGAAAGATACCAGAAGGACAGTCAAATACATAGATTGAAAATAAACTGACAACGCCATGGCTATAAATAAAAAGACAAACAGACAAATAATATCGCACACAAGACACAACATAGCAAACAAAAGACTGAGTATCATAAAACTCTAGGATACTTGGAAAAGATTTAACAATATGCAAACAGAACAAGGTAAACCAGGAAAACATGCTGAACGAATTATGATGGAAGAACTAGATAGAATGCAAGGGTTACTGGACGTGCGATGCTGGTAAAAGAGTCGACGTCAAATTTCGACTATGTTGGCTTAGTACAACCTGTCCTGTTGATCATTTTTGTTCTTATAGAATTCTATCTCTTTTAGTTTTTAAGATACTAATCAGTAACACATAAAAACTAGTAAAAATCGTCAATAAAGGGCAATAACTTGTATTATGAGTTGTCTATCAATGTTGGTCAGGTCGAATAATTTACATATCTTGTTTTGCTGATCATTTTCGTTATTCAAAGTACAGTCTAACCTGTTTTTAGAGACCACTTAAGAGAAAAAAGAAAGTGGTCTAATAAGACATATGGTCTTTTGATACAGATTTAATCTCTATGCAATGAAGTGCAGATCTAGAGGAATCTAAAATTTATGGTCTGATAATACAGGTTTTCGCTTAATACAGATGGTCCTATAAACAGGTTTGACTGCATATGTTTCTCTTTTCTTATTTTCGAGATAATAGGCAAAACAAAATTCACAATAAAGACAACTGATCAAACAAGAAGTCGTTTGACAGTTTAACTTATATTGATCAGTAGATAGAGCTCAAAACATTTCATTTTGTCACTGTGAGATTTTCTCAGATCGCGATTTACATAATGACAGGTAAAACTTGCATTTTACCTTTGAGTTTCGCAGATGAAAAGTTTTGAGGGAATTTCTCGCTACATTGAAGACCTGTTGGTGACCTTCTGCTGTTGTTTTTTTCTATGGTCGGGTTGTTGTCTCTTTGGCACATTCCCCATTTCCATTCTCAATTTTATTGTAAAAGTTAACATCCCAAGACCGACGACGGACGACGGACACCAAGCGACGAGAATCGCTCACTTGACCCTTTGGGTCAGGTGAGGTAAAAAGGACTTAAGTAAGGTCCTCTAAAATCTTAATCATGTTGACTTATCTGTAACTGCGAGTACTCTATATTAAGATCGTGGTGAAGTCGCGGTTTGAGCGGCATGAAAATGTTAATTTTCATTGATTTTACGATGACACTACGTCCTCATTAACATTCTAATGAATGTAACCTACCGAATTAGACTATTTACCGGATTTGTTATCACATAAGCAACACGACGGATGCCACATGTGGAGCAGGATCTGCTTACCCTTTTGCAACAGGATCTTACCACGCTTCTACTGCGATTATAGCACGCTCTTACCACGACAATACTACGTTCATACCGCGAACTATGTTCTCAGCAATAACGTCAACATCGTGTTCCATATACATACTGTTCCATTCCTTGTATTGCTGATTAGTACGTAGATTCATCGGAAACAACACAGTCATGCCACCAAAAACTACTATAACACGTAGGAGTGGTGGTAGGAGTAGATGTAGATGCAGAGGGAGCTCTGCTAGAAACGAATCCTGATTCAGGAGAGATATCGGACCAACCAAACCAAACTGAATCACAACCTTTTGCTTGTCCATCAAGCTCAAATGACAATGTTTTAATGAACGCTAGCAGGGATGTTAAGAATGGTTAAGCCGTTTGAGAAAAGAGGTCAAAATCACATACAGACAAACGAAACCTTGAGATCTTTTATTTATTTCATGTGAAAATGACAATGAGCATGATGAACTTAGTCAAGTCGTAAAAAGAGCGTGATGAGGACGGCATCAGCGTACTAGAATCGTACTATGGTCTTGAACAGCGTGGTGTAATCGTGGTATAGTCGTAGTAGAAGCACCTTACTGCGGTCTACACGACCGCACTACGATCATCAAAATTCACAGATCGTAGTGTGATCGTGGCCTTGTATGACTGCGAAATTAATGGTTGCTTATTTAGTGATATATCTCATCATTCTATACATCACTTATTTCTTTATCCATATTTGAGAAAAGACCAAAACACAAAAACTTAACATTGTCCAGTGAACTATTCATGGTTCAACTGAGTTCAAAATCAGATGACACCTGCCAGTTGAACATGATAACCTTACAATTATTACATACACCAAATATCCTAGACCCGTTGCTTATATTATCTGAGATATGAAATTAACTACAAAAAATAACCTTGTTCAATGATCCATCTAATGAAGTCGAGGTCGAGTTAAAACTGTCTGACAGGCATGAGATTCTTGCAAGGTACGTACATATTATCTTTTCACTCATAATAAAAGAGAATTGAAAATACAATATTCGTATTTTTTTTCATCAAATAGTCACTGAACAATGACAATAAGGTAATGGACAGTGGGCCTATAACTGAAGGAAACGTCATAACATAAGGCATCAATATTCAAATTATTGACGAAAAGTTTTAAATGAGATTATTCTAATACAAAACTTAATCTTAATCTATACGATCTAAGTTCTTTCATATTTTGTAGGGGTGCCATCTTTGTCACAGTTTAAGATTCTTATATAAGTTCGTGTATCTTCTCTTGAAAGTGTGTGTCCTGAATATTGTAGTTTATTACCGAAACTATGCATATATTTAATTTTAACCCAAATGTTTTAAGTCTGTAAATACTTTAAAAAAAAAAGGTCGATTGTTGAGAAAGAATCACAGTCCCACTTCGAATCTGTTCTTTATCACGCAAACGAATCCACATCAATAAAGTTCAATTTTTTACGTACTAGTAAATACATTGATTTTAAAACTCTTTTACAGATAATTTAGTTTCGTAGCCTTTTAAACGAGACGTTCGTAAGATAATCAGTGGAGTTAAGAATTGTTTCCAAAGTTCCAGAATCTTTCAATATTGTATTTAGTAAAAATCGTTCTATTTATTCCTCAAAACCTCGGGAGGGGGGGGGGGGGGAGGCGGCTCTTCGATCTTTATGTAAGGGTAAGCATCTGAAACATCAAGTACACCACCCTTTTCATTAATTTTATTTATCAAAACTATATACCATGTCTTATATAAATAATAATAAAAAAAAAGGCCTATTGACAATGAAAAATTTATTTTGATAAATATTTTTTATCTTCTGTTACATTATTATAGAGGATTTTTTTTTTGGTCCCTCTCATCATCACGTTTATGTTAAGAAGCAATACAGTCGCAATAATCACATCTTGCATTTCGAATAAACTTGTCACATCTCAAAGATCTTTAAACACTTTCCTCTATTTACCCCTTTTATATCTTTCAAATTCTGTACACAATAAAATATATTGGTCATATATATGTAGTAACACTTTCACTGATATCTAATTCAATGGAAAAGTGATAAAAAGTTTCATTGCCGTGAGGACGTTTAAATTATGGAATATGGTATTTCTTTAGATAATCATGTTTCATGCAAACAAACCTTAACTTTAATAAGGTGCAAATGTGAAAATGATCAGATTTCTAGTATCTATAACTAGCATCTCAGGACAAAAAAACATTTGAATAAATAAGGATTAATTGGTATGACAAATTGCCGACGCTTTTACGAATATGGTTTATCCACATTCAAAATAAATACTGACATCTGATTAGTTTTAAATACCTCTGATAAAATCATGCAGTTGATAACATCAACTAGCAAATTTACCTGACGATGTCAGGATATAGGTATTTAGTCGGATCTTAACACGTACTTGTGATTTGTTTAAAACTGGTTTTTATAAAATAAACGAAGAAATGTCGAAATGTTCAGGACTTAAGGGACGACATCAAAAGTTCAATGAAGGATAAAAAACTTAATTCACATAGTTTTTTCACTGACCCCCACACCCCCCTTCTTAACTTAATTTGGGAAAAATTGATTGACCAATAGGGATATATGTAAAATCGATTTTAGATTAACAAAACTTGCAGCAATGTTGACCCCCCACCCCCAAACTATTTGATTTAAGTTTTTTATCCTACATCGATCTTTTGATGTCGTCCCTAATTAAATCTGTATTTAGGTAAGATGGTGCAAGCATACGATTTTTATTGCGTCTTACACTTTGAGAAGCGAATAATCTTTATAACTACTTTATTTAAATATTTTGTAATAACGTTAATAATGAGCTATGAAAGTCAAGTGGCTCGAGCATTTTTCTGAGGAAGTTTTAAAAAATTGCAAAGAAATATTTTTACAGTGAGTTAGCTTTCATTGGTCTTCTCTACCTATAGATTAACAACTTTTGGTTATATTTATAATTTAGAATCATCATTGAAGGTGGAGCACGAATGGACCGTTAATTAATTATATTGATGTTCCATTGGTATGCAAGAATGACATTCCTTTGTATTATGTGCCGATTCGAAAAAGTTATGTGAGTATTGTCTCCCTTTAACAGGTTCATTATTTTATAATTAAGTTTAGGTTTCTGATATGATTTTGAATAATTACAAAATGTATCAATTCAATATATTTCAGTTTTTGTTATTGGTGTATCAAAAACATTGATGAACGAATATAATTTCATAAATTTGAAACGTTTAAAATGATGACATACCAATATAAAGAACCGTTCATCATTTTTGAAAAAGACTATGAATGAAAATCGAATTATTTATCTTCCTTTCCTGATAGGATGATTGGGAAATGAACCAGAGTTATCTAATGATAATCACAGAGAGGGACTAGCAAGCAATTTTAACGTTAAAACAATTTTCCACTATAAACGAATGTTACTTTATACAAATATAAGGACTTTGTTAGCTAAATCTTCAAATTATATTAGATATTATGAATTTTTATTACAATAGATTAATATGCTACATCAACCAATTGATATATTTAATCTAAAATTCTCACCCTTTTCATATATCATGGAGCATGAAATAGTGATATATTCCAGTGACTCTTCCCTACCACTCATTACTTAGCAAGATGACCCCCGAGCTCAAAACAGATGCTCATTTAGAAACTTAGTTTTAAACCATTGTTTTGTAGCTTTTAACTCATGTTGTCTAATTACAACTATATTTCTTTAATTCAATTAAGATATTTTCATTATTGCTTAATGTATAGTTTTGTTATTACTACGTTATACTTAATCATTATACCAAACTAACATTTTTGAACACAACACACAATATTTGAAGCATAAAACTTCAGTTGGGTCTTGCAGTTGTCAGATATCGTTTTCTGAGAAATTAACATTTAATTTACGCCATGGACGGGCAAAATAGTTGATATTTACACACTACACTTAGCATGCTGTTCTATTAATAGCATACTAACAATTGTCCAGTATTCATCTCGTTATAATTTTTTACAAAAGTCATTGAAAAATCTCAACTTTTTAATTCTTGCTGGAGTTCATACACCACCTGACAAAAATATTAAAATTTAGAACATTCTATTGGAAAAAACCTTTGTGGATAAGTCCCCATTTTCTATAAAATCAACATTTGTTCATGCCTGTAAAAAACGAGAAGGTCATGTTTTAAATATCCATATAACGATTGTGATATCAAGTATTTCGTTTGATTTAAAGAATTTAAGAATAGTATATGAAATAACCAAATCAAGGAAAATTCATGTAAGCACAGAAAAGCTGAATACTGTTCTGACTTACGCCTGTTATCGTTGATGTTAACCGAGTGGTCGTTATATATCGAAAAAGAAAACAAAAGATATCATGCTTATTGGTATGTTTTGAATAAGTCAAATTTAAAATATGATTCCAAACTAGCTTCTTTTTATCTACTTGTTAAGCTTCGGGATAAAAAAAAAGCCAGAACTTTCATAAAACTAGTAGTCCAGTTGTATATTTTTTAAATTATCATTTCTATTCACAAATATTTGGCTGTGTTTTATATATGGAACCAATATGTATATATCAAGCAACTAATTGATGGTACCATGTTTATGTACGACTTACGTGCGGTTGTTCATTATACCGAATCAGTGACGCAAAAAAGTACGGAGTTGAAGATCATTCAGGACTATAAAATCCAAAATGTTTTACTAAATACAGCTACGGTAATGTTTTCCTGTGGTTGAAAATCCTGAATATTTCGGACAATTCAACTATTTGTTAGTTAATGCATCACAAGTTCAAGTTTATAGTGGAAAGAATACATTTTATGATTACAAAAGGATTGCTTTTTAATATAATGGTGTTTTATGCTAAAATGTTATTGGTATATGATATATATGTAAAATAAATGTATTTTTAATGCGTGTTTAACATTCTCTCATAACTCGTTTTAGAGTGGTTCATTTATGAATTGATCTGTTTATATCAATTGTGTTTTATATCTAATTCTTTAAAGAGTTGAGACTCAAATACATTATTTAATGTTGTGATACACAAGTTAACATTTATAATAGTCTTTTTGTGTACAACATGGCAACACTTCAATATTTAACACTAAACAAACCAACAAAGATAAGAAAAAAATATATGAAATGGTTTACACACGTCCAATGATTTATAACTAATATCGTCTTCACACATCAAATGATTTTCCTTTATTGCGTTTTTTCTTAAGATAATGGAGAGTTGTTTCGCTTTGAATATACAGCATGTGTGTTTTCTTACAGCGAATTTTAAAAATATCAAAGTAGGTAAAGTTGAGGAATTTTGAATTGTTTGTTTGCTATAGAATTACAATTATTTTACAATTTGTTTTACATGATTGCCCATGATACAAATTAACAGATAAGAACAATATATAGGAAATGGCCTTCTTACTTTATAACGTAGCATTATATCACAAATTTAAAAAAAATAGCTCAATGCCTGTCTTCAGTTACATAAGAAGCAATGACGAGGGATTTTATACGGTATGATATCAGGTCAGTAAAGACAGGATCTGATACATAATCAAAAATAGTATTTGTTGAAGATATAAAGTTAAGTGTTTTGTAAATGACACATAAAAAAATATTAAGACCTAATCAAAATGTATGTTGTAAGTCTAATAATTGTAACTGAGATGCTATATTTCTCGTTTATCTGCACCTAGAATATGATCATACTATATTTAAATATAGAGAAGCTCTATATGATATATCACTGACTACCGTAGACTTCCGTTGAGGACGGTTTTAAAATGCACATAATTCATATGTATTCGGAAACGGGACAATTATTTTCGCGTTTATTTGCATGTAAACTATAATATTATATACAACTTTATATATAGAGACTCTATATAATTATTATAATTTATCACTGACCGCCGTGCATAATACTAGCTATATTTGGCAATTTTTTTAGGAATTTTAGTCCTCAATGCTCAACTTCGTACTTTATTTGGCCGTATTAACTTTTTTAGATTCGAGCGTCACTGATGAGACTTTCGTAAACAAAACGCGCGACTGGCGTAAATACAAAATTTAATCCTGGTATCTATGATGAATTAATTTATATACACTTGGAATTGATAGTTAAAAGATACAATATTCAATTATGTATGTTCATAGAACATTGAAATAGAAAAAAGGGAGATATCTAAATAAAGGCAACAGAAGTATACCGCTGTTTCGAAATTCATAAATCGATTGAGAAAATAAATAACCAAATCCGGGTTATATAAGATTGTCCTGTCTCCAAGTACCTAGGACTTAGCACGGTACTCACGCTCTTAATGCCCGCAGTTTACGGGTATCCTTTAAATTTTACGGACGCCATCACGAGTTGGTTGACCGTTATGGAATAAGCGTTTCATAAATAATACCGGATATGTTCCTTACGTCGTAACTACAATCCCCTTCCCCTTCATGAATGTGACCTACCGAATTAGACTTTTTACAGGATTTGTTATCACTAGGCAATACGACGGGTGCCACATGTGGAGCAGGATCTGCTTACTCTTCCGGAGCACCTTAGATCATCCCTAGTTTTTGGTTGGGTTCGTGTTGCTTATTTTTTAGTTTTCTATGTTGTGTCATGTGTATTGTTTGTCTGCTCGTCTTTTTAATTTTTAGCCATGGCGAAGTTTATTTTCAATTTATGAGTTTGACTGTTCCTCTGGTATCTTTCGTCCCTCTTTATAGGTACCATCATGGTACATGCATATTCGAGTTGTTATCTTCAGTTATGCTTATTCCGTTTGGGATATTTTGGAAGAACAACAAAAAATAAGGCGTCTGAAAAATATTTCTGTCATTAGATGGACTTTTAAGACATAGACAAGACTGTTTATAATTACATACATTATATTATGTTATAATAACAATTATAGATAAATTTAAAAAGTTTTATTAAGATACGACATAGTGTATAAACATGGACATAAAATGAGCTTTAATAATTTTACTTACTTTGTATTTGCGTTCATGTATCGCAGATCAAATTTATTCGTTCATAGTATATTAATTTACGTTTTTTGATTGAGTTAAGCCTTCCAATTGATATTTTATCGTGTGTTTTTCTATGTTGTGATGTTAATATAATTAATAACAATTATAAATAAATTAAAAAGTTTTATTAAGATACGACATAGTGTATAAACATGGACATAAAATGAGCTTTAATAATTTTACTTACTTTGTATTTGCGTTCAGGTATCGCAGATCAAATTTATTCGTTCATAGTGTATTAATTTACGTTTTTTGATTGAGTTAAGCCTTCCAATTGATATGTTATCGTGTGTTTTTCTATGTTGTGATGTTATACTATTGTTTCAGAAAAAGGAGAAGGTTTGGTACCATTAAAACGTTTAATCCCGCTGCAAATGTTTGCACATGTCCTAAGTCAGAAATCTGATGTACAGTAGTTGTCGTTTGTTTATGTAATTTATACGTGTTTCTCGTTTTTTTATATGGATTAGACCGTTGGTTTTCCTGTTTAAATTGTTTTACACTAGTTTTTTTGGAAACCTTTATAGCTGATGGTTCATTGTGAGCCAAGGCTCCGTGTCGAAGGCCGTACCTTGACCTATAATGGTTTACTTGTATAAATTTTTATCTTGATGGAGGGTTGTCTCATTGGCACTCATACCACATCTTCCTATATATATTTTAACTTATAATCGACATGGGTACTTGGGGACTGGAAATCTTCTGTGCCTCTTGGTTTCTTATTCAGCGACATTAAAGAAATATTGCCAGTTGTAATCTGAGAATCTATTAAATTTGAGATCGTTCCTCAGAAGGTCCAACCCACCTTCCTTGAAACCTTCCCTTAATGCTGATACCAATTCGAAAAAGTTATTTTATCTTAATTTTTCTACTTCTACCTTTGCTTTTGGATTTACACTAGCAAAATTTTCAGTAAAGATTTATGAACCTTTGTTTAAAATTTACTTTGCTTTACTCACAGTATGAATGGAAAGATGATCTTGAATTTTCCTCAAAACTACCATAAACAATTCAACATGTTTTCTATCACTTCTATCTTTGTATATAGTTTATAACATATCCTTTTCCAAGTATCCGCAGGAATTTCAAAATATTTATTTGTTTGCATTTAAGCAGTATTTATACAGAAGCTTATTTTTGGTTGTGTTTGCCAATAATCACCATATTTACTGAATGCCTGAGTATTTGTCTTCTTCTGATACAAGTTTTTTCTTGTTTCCAACTGAAGTAAGTAACATGCATTTACACTTATTTTTCAAGTATTAAATTATTGCTTTGCAAATCCAGTATTGTTACGAAATTACAAATGTATTTCGTTACTAGTAATATATTGTAACGTGTTTCCAAACCGTTGAGAACATTTCTTACCAACCAAACTAACCATCAGGCCAGACAGACACCAACGTGAACAAAATTTAACAGGAACTATAAAATTTCACAATAACCTGATGATACTACTTTATTTCTCAGTAATAAGAAAGAAGTCAAAGCTGCTATGAATGAAATAGAAATTTTTGAATCATTTTCTGGGTTAACTTGAATAAAAATAAAACCGAGGGTATATGGATAGGTACCATCATGGTACATGCATATTCGACTTGTTATCCTCAGTTATGCTTAATCCGTTTGGGATATTTTGGAAGAACAACAAAAAATAAGGCGTCTGAAAAATATTTCTGTCATTAGATGGACTTTTAAGACATAGACAAGACTGTTTATAATTACATACATTATATTATGTTATAATAACAATTATAGATAAATTAAAAAGTTTTATTAAGATACGACATAGTGTATAAACATGGACATAAAATGAGCTTTAATAATTTTACTTACTTTGTATTTGAGTAATATATTGTAACGTGTTGGCAAACCGTTGAGAACCTTTCTTACCATTCAAACTAACCATCAGGCCAGACAGACACCAACGTGAACAAAATTTAACAGGAACTATAAAATTTCACAATAAGCTGATGATACTACTTTATTTTTTTATTAACAATGAAACTTAATCCATTACTAAAGTCACTAAAAAGAAGTTTAGACGATTGATAGATTAAAACATAATGTATTAAAATGTTGTATAATTGTATTTCAAGAAATTTATACATATTATTATAATATATACATATATACCAGCAGCTGATTGCTAACCTGGGCAATCGGTGGAATATTACAGGATGCACAAAGAAAAGCTTGGTTTCTTGGTGTAACAATGTAACAAGCATATTTGATGAATAAATATATAATGTTGTTAATTAAAAAAGGAAATATAAACGCTCAAAGTAATAACTGCTGCATATTACATAATTTTCGACACATCAAACAGACAAGTTTAGTTTCTTGGTTGGCGCAAAGTTTCCTTTACGTGTGTGTGTGTGTAAGCCGGGTTGTATTTTTATAGGTAATTCAATAAAGTACGTTGATGTTCTGAATGTAAATACAAAATCGTATCAAGTGTATAAGAACTTTTATTCACCAGGCATAAAAATATTAATAAAAACTACTGTACTACGAATTCGAATAAACAGATATATATCAATTTCTTAAAGCAGCAATCAACAATTAACAACTACACAATATTCCGTGTAGATTAGACGAACATATTATACTTTGAAACAGATACACCAAAAAAGCAACATTCAAGAAACACACAGATATTCTCGGCAACTCTCCACATAAATACATATAAAGTACAATGTACTTCAAAAATAAATACGTCACAATTTTCGTAACCCTCTTTCTATATTATAAAAAATATTAACAGCAATCTAACTACCTGAAACAAACGGACACTTTTGTCTATTTCACGCATCTTTATCCTATTAAAAGTAAAAGTTCATTTTATTCTTAAAACTTATATTTAAGAAAACAAGAAAACGATTTAATTTCTGCCAACAAACTGGAACAATTCGACGAATTGTAATAAATAATTATATTGCATATATAAGGCAATATATAGGAACTTCTGCGTTAGAAAAATTGTACCTTCAAATTTATTCAGACTAGTGTATTTAGCTGCTAACAGGCGATAGGGACGAGCTGGAACTGACGTAACATACTATAAATCTTGCGCTAATATTTTTTTTTGTGTGCATGAAATGCCAACTATAGTTAAAAAGTATAACCAATACGGAAACTTTCTTATAAGGCAATTATTTCTGACCTTGACGTCAAAGAAAATGAAGTCATTTCAGTCCGTTTTACTGCACAAAGGTGCGCAACGTCGGTGCAAAAATAGATCATACTGATTTATTCCTTTTATCTGAATAAAACTCCCTTCTACATAAAATTTACATAATATTCTATAACATCTATCACTTTTTCCGAAAAACATACACAAATATAACATGTTCAATACAGTCTGCAAATTATACGACTTTGTTTGACATTATTTATATAACAATATCAATTTCTTCCGCTAAAAGCAAATGTGAAAGTAACATACAATTGATCAATAGCTGTCGGTAAGATAACACACTTTTTCTGTCATTCTAAAACATACAATATTAAAACAATTCTACAATATGTAGGTAATTATGAAATAAAATACACACATTTACTGCTATAAATAAAAGTAGAAATTGCAGAAATATAAACAAAACATTGTAAACATATTTAAGCTTAAACCTGAAGTCTCCTGCATAAAGTATTCCCCAGGTTAGGTAAATAATGGTTCCCACAAAAATAGACAATTTTAATAAACAATAAGGCACTGGTATCTTCCAAAATCGCCACAGTATAATATCTTTTGAACAATCAAAATAATAGAAACATTGATAACCTTTTTATTCACTAATGCATTCTTAAGAATTTAGACTTTTGATTTTCATTGAACGACATGATACTTTAACCTATGTTATATGATAGAAAAAGTATTATAACAAAAATGATGAACTCCGAGGAAAATTAAAAACGGAAAGTCCCTAGGCAAATTGTAAAGTCAACAGATCTAACACACCAAACGAGTGCTTAACTTGGTGCAGGCATTTTCAGGCAGGAGGTAGAAAATCGTGGATTGTTCCATTAAGTTATGTCCTCATTAAAACAAACCATGTTGAATTATTAATTAATTGTGAGATGTAACAGTGCTTGCTTATTCATTGAATGTTATTATGTCATGTGTTTAAAAGAAACATTTGATCAAGATATCACAAACTTTTAAATTTTAAGTCATCTTTTGAAAGGTTTTATGTTTGCTCTCCTGACTTGGTTAACGTTGTGAAATAACTGCCTGCATAGATTCAACTCAAATCTATTCGATTTGGTACTGTTCTTCCCAGCTATGAGGTGTTAGGGCAGCGAATTCTTTAAGTTCTTGTAGAATTTTTTTATCATCTGCTTCTCTTATTTGTCTTCTAGTAATTAACCCAGCAGCTTTAAAGAAATATTTCCAATTATCATCTGTAAAGACGTCAAGCTTTATATCCTTTCTCCATAGATTTGCCAAACCATTCTTGTTAGAAATATCATTATACATATAGAAGTTTGCAAACGTTATTTTCATCTTAATTTTTTCCTCATCGACCTCTGTTGTCGAGCTTACAGAAAACATATTCTCGTGTACAGAATTAGAGCATTTATTTCTTTTTTTACTTTGTTTCAATAATTCATCCATTTTTTCCTTTTCCGAACATAATCTTTGTGAGCAATCTGCACATGGTGAGTAGCCTAGAATGACTTCTAAGCTGAGTATAGCTTTATAATGTTCTTCATAGTAATTTTGAATTTTCCTGAGATCCTCTATCATAAATAGTTCAGCATGTTTTCCTTCGTAATCTTCTTCCCTTGGTTTATTGTCAAACCTTTTCCAAGTGTCCTCAGGAATGACCTGATACTTAGTTGTTGCATTTGAGTTGTATTTATATAAAAGAATGTTCTTAGCAGACCATTTGTCAGCATTTGTACCATAAGCATAAGGATTGGCAAAGCATTTGTAAAATTCTTCTTCTATCACAAGCTTTTTTTGGTGTCCACCTGATTTAAATAAAATTTATATTTCAAGAACTATAATATCTTTTTGTAGTTCTCGGAGTTGAATTTGTTATTGTTTGATTTCAAATTCATTTTCAGGAAATTATTTTGTTATTCTATAACTTCTTAACATTCAAGTAAAATTATAGATTGTGTTTTAACTTTTTTATTCACTAAATATTACTTTACAGTTGATTAAGACTCTTGTCTTTTATTGAAGAACACGATATATGATATGAGAAAATTTTGATCGTGAAATTTTTCCTTAAACAAGATAACTATTGTAGTAAGCATTTATAGTCCATCGTACAGTATTTAACAATGAGAAAAAAGAGGGACGAAAGCTACCAGAGGGATAGTTTAACTCATAGATTGACAATACACGACATCGCGATGGCTAAAAATAAAAAGACAAACAGACAAATAATAGTACAGAAGACACAACATAGAAAACTAAAGACTAAGCAACCCGTATTGTTACTTATGTAATTACAAATCTGGTAAATAGTCTAATTCGGTAGGTCACATTCGTGAAAAGGGAAGGTATTGTACTACGACATAACGAACATATCCGATATCATCTGTGAAACGGTTATTCCTTAACGGTCAACAAACTGGTGATGACGTCCGTAAAATTTACCACGGGATTATTTCAACTTCACCATTTGGAACTCTTGGTTTAATAGCATAGAACATAGAAATGGAAAGTTCACAAAACATTTAAACGAGAAAAACCAACGGCTTAATTTATAACAAAATAATTAACGAAAAATAAATAGAACAGACATCACTGTACTACAGGTTAACCCTCTCCCTAACATCACATCAAAAGAACAAACACTAAAAATCATTTGTTATAAGCTTAACTCAAAATATGGATACGAGGCACAAATTTATCAATCATAAAAAACATCAAAACAATACAAACAAAGTATCGAAATAAGAGTCATTGTAGTTACTGATAGGTATGTTAAAGCCAATTAAAACTAAAAGATAAATCATGTCCTGTCACATTAAAGTATCAATTAAAATATATTTCACACATTTAGAGTAAGGACGTCATAGAAACGCATAATAGTGTACAATGTCAAAAAAAGTCAGAAAACTAGAAAATTCACCTTTTCATGAATAAAATCACTTAACTCATAAATGTAAAATCTAAAATTAATAAAAATAAAAGCAAATGGAGCTTACGTCAAATGATATAACATGTATAAACAGTTCTTCAAAGTTCCATGAAAATAAGTTCGAGATTGCATGTTAGTTACGTAAGCGAGTTACCGTTTGTTATATCCTGTTTTATCCTTTGTTGATTGAATATGTTTTTTTTTTAAAAATGTTTGAAATTTATATATTTTTGTCAAAGGGTCAAAATTTTATGAAAATTAAACTAGCCAAAGTAATTTCGGACAAGGTGTATCGCTTTAAGCCTCAGTCACACTATACCACGATCGCACCACGCTCACCGGGATCTAAAATAAATTCAGATCGTGGTGAGATCGCAGTATGAGCGGCATAAAAATGTATATTTTCGTTTCAATCACGTTGCTACTACGTCCTCATTGCGCTTCACGACCATCCCGCTACGATTTTACCACGTTCTCACCAGGCCTATTTTTCGACCTCACTACGATTATAACGATCTTCCTACGCTCATTACGTCCTCACTACGACCATACCACGATTTATCCGATTGCAAAACGATCTTACAACGTATCTACTGCGATTATAGCACGCTCTTATCTTGACCTTACTACGATCATACAACGTTCATACCGCGATCTAATTATGCTACCAGCAATAATGTAAACATAGTGTTCCGAATAAATATTGTATCATTCCTTCTATTTCTCATTGATACGTATATTTTCTCGGAAACAACGAAGTCATGCAACCAAAATCTACGTAAGGCTATTGGTAGAGACAAAGGGAGATCTGATATCAACGAATCATGAACAAGAAGATATATGTCGGATCAACCAATCCATTCTGAATCACAACTTCTTGCTGGACAATCAAGATCAAATGACGTTGTTTAAGTGAACGATATTAGGGATCGCACAGATGTGTCAAGAAGGATTGAGCCGTTGGAGATAAAGGACAAAAGCTCCAAATTACATACAGACAAACAAAAACTTTTATAAATTTTACATGCCAATGACAATGAGCATGATGATCGTAGTATGAACGTAGTCGGTTCGTAAGGACAGCCTAATAACGGCGGGATAGGCGTGCTAAAATCGTACTATGGTCTTGAACAGCGCAGTATAAAAGTGGCATTAACGTGGTATAGTCGAAGCGGAAGCGTGTTTTGGTCGCGGTAAGAAAATGATGGTCGTAGTGAGGTTGTAGTAAAGTCGCTGTGAGATCGTTGCACAGTCTCCCCGACAAGAATCGCGCTTTCGCTACGCTGTCTCTACGAGTCTAACCACTACCTTACTGCGCTCTAACTACGCTTCTTCTACGACCTGATTTTGCCACGACTACACCACGCTTTTTTAACATGTTCAAAGTTGGCCACGCTCATCACAATCATAAAGACCTCACTACGACCGTGCTACGATCTAACTGACATTTGCACGATCGCTCTACGATCGTCAAAATATTCAATTTTTTTTCACAGATCGTAGTGCGATCGTGGACTAGTGGGACTGCGGTATTGATTAAGGTGGTTTGAGTTATAGTTCTTCATGTTTATAACAGGCGGAAAGGCAGACAAAGGTATACCATAGTAAAATGGCGTGTGAAAAATTAAATGACTGGGTGACAACTGTAAAATGTCTCATTATGATAGACATGAAACGCATCGTGATCAGTATTTGTTGTTATAAATTATATGGAACTTCTGATAAATTGATATTGACATAGACAATTATAAAAGATATGATTTTATATCGAAGTCTACCAAAACGTAAATGCACAGAAAAACTTCAGCAACTTAGTATATATACGTTATATGTTACATATTTTTTGTTCATTCATTTTTTTTTAAATAAATAAGGCCGTTAGTTTTCTCGTTTGAATTGTTTTACATTGTCATATCGGGGACTTTTATAGCTGACTATGCGGTATGGACTTTGCTCATTGTTGAAGGCCGTACGGTGACCTATAGTTGTTAATGTCTGTGTCATTTTCCTCTCTTGTGGACAGTTGTCTCATTGGCAATCATACCACATCTTCTTTTTTATTTGATATATGAATATTACAATTAGTGACAATTTAAAAGCACATGATTTGATTAGAAAAATGTCAAAATTTAATTCGTGAATAAAGCTTTACGTTTAAGGAATAACAGTACTGTAGTTGAAGAGTTGCCACCGTCAATTGTAGATTTGACGGTTACAAATGAAGTTTTACTGGCGACGCGTAGCGGAGACAGTGAAACGGAGATTTGCGACCGTCAAATCAAAATTGACAGTGGCAACTCTTCAACAACAGTATTGTTATTCCGATTCTTTTTTTCTAGCAAACTATACATCTGTTGTTTACTTTTGAACCAGTATATGAAGAATAAAAGGAGATGTGAAGTTATACGCCAATGATATAATATCCTAACTACTTTTTTTTTTCTTATAAATATTGTTCCATATTAATCTATAAATGGTTCTTATAGCTAATACTTTAATTTAAATCAAAAACTCTGCACATGTTAAAATATTTCTAAAGAAGGGGTATATTAGATCGTGAAAGCTTTGCGATCATCGTAAAAAAGATTGTAAAAGATCTGTTCCCGCTTTCTCATTGTTTATAAGTGCACGAAAACGACAAAATCTTTTTTTTAACAAATTATAATTTATTTTTGTAATGCAATTGGATCTGATTCTTTGATAATGCCACACCGAATAGTTGCCTTTTAACAAGAGAAGTCTGCCTGACTAGCGCATGAACAGTTAAGAGTCTCAATTGATTTCAAACAAAATCTATCTATAAAACGAAGATCCTCGTAATTTTTTTATGTAGAGAACGGAATAAACACAACTTGACTTGACACAGGTATGTTCGAAATAAAATGAAGGGTTGAACTAGTCTTCTTCCTAGCCACGATGATGACATGCATGACATTTGTGTAAAGTAATGTTATATTGTCAAGTTGCTTGCTGTTCGATGTGAGCAGAGGCTTCGTTTCGAAGGCCATACTCTGACCTATAATTGTTTACTTTTTATAGATTGTGATTTGTACGAAGAGTTGTTTTATTGGCACTCATACCCGATTTTCTTATTTATATGGGAGTATTGATTTTTATGAAATTTTACCAAAAGGTTCCATACTTCGAAAGAATGGACCTTGTTCCTTGTAACTATATATATATAGGATAACCATACTTTTGTAATACTCTGTATAAATTGCTTATTTTTTTCTAATTTCAATGGGGTTTAATTTAAGTCTTGAATTCCTAAAGTTCTTTGATTTGTTAAATTTAACTTGGTTTTTAGAATTCCGGTTTTTGAATTGATTCATATTGAGTTCTGAAGGGCCCAAAATTAAACTTTGTTCGATTTGATCAAATATTGATTTTTTTTAATTTTTTATGTGCTGAATCCAAAATCGCATTTATGTTTTTCATTTTAGGCCCAGTTTCTAATTTGTTCCAATTAATGCCCGAAGTGTCCAACATTCAACTCAGTATGATTTCAACACAATTGATTTTTTTGGTATTCTTTGATATTCCGAATCTTAGCATATATTAGATTTTTTAGGTCCGGTTTTCCAGTTGTTTGAAATCATGATTAAAAAAAAACTGTGTATGATTTTAAGAAAAGTTAAATGTATGGGATATACCATGTAGAATCTAACCATGTATTCAAGTTTGGATTTTCTGTCCAATTATCAAATGTTTCCATATTGAGGGGTAAAGGATTCAATATAAAACTACATTTGAATTTATCAAAAAGTGAATTACTAGTTTTCTTTTATATGATGAATCTAACCGCATATTTTTGATATTGGACCATTACATGCATTAATAGTATATGTCCAATTTCATTTGTTATGCTCTAAGACCACATATATTCGGTGTCAGAAAAATATTGCTATGTCAAATATTTAGTCCCAATCGAAATTCTGAGATGTAATGTACAATTGGGAGCAATTGAGGTGGAATATTAGTTTAAAATAGATCAGCATTATATTCTAATTTTAGAAATTATGTATAAATATCAAAGTTTAAAACTAATTATTTATTTTTACATGTTTATGTATTTTGAAAAATAATGGTTAGTTTTAAAATTATTTTTTTAGATATTGTATTAATAATAAATGATATTAAGAGAAATATTAAAACAAAGGTAAATATTTTCAAGACTTTTTTTGCAAGTTAGATTGTTATTCTGTATAAATTAATTTACAGAACGCTATATATGTATCCAAAATTACGAAGCAAACCCCTTTACAAACTTTTTTCCATACATATATGAATAAATTAAATTCTTGATCTTCATGGATAGGCTGAATTTAACAGTGATTACATTTGAATATTGGTTCATTATATTTCATATAAATTATTTTTTAATTCTTTGACCACATTCATTCTGTGACAGAATTTAGAGCTGTATCAAGACTAAATGTAGTGTCAATACTTGACCCAACTGTTCACGGGTCGAACTCTGTGGTCGTATCCTGTTGTGTCTAGCGAATCATTTTATTACCATTGATACAAACTTTAGAAACAGTAAGTGATAAACAACCGTATATTAACAAAATCAGAAAAGATGCTGAAAAAATGAAGAGAAGGGATCAAGATCATTTTGACAAGTATACATGCAAAGTATAATAAAAGATATGATGTAGTAATAAGGTTTTGAAGAATCCCTTCATACATGCAGATGTCTAGGTGGGATAATATAAAATAAGATTTGGAATCATTCTCTTGTTTCTTGATACAACGTAAACGAAAAATCGTAAGAAATAGTTGCGGAAAAGTCACAAGCACTTGTTTCTTATCATATGTAATAAAAGATGAAAATGATATACTGACTAGGACATACATATGTAGTGTTCAAGGATAATTTTTGATAAAACGATTCATATAATTGAGTGAATATTAGTTAAAGATCAGTAACAAAAATGTTCTAAAGCGGAGACGATCATTATATTCATTAGCACCATATTATATAGTCCAAATTGATAGGGTGAGCATTGTAATGTTTCAGATAATGCATTATAGAAAGAAAAAAACAGTAGACAATCTATTTTCTTTATGTTGTTGGGGTTCCAAATAAGTACCATTATATATCTTTTACAATGTTAAAAACCCAACTTTAATTTTGTTTTATAGCCATATTCTCCTGTTAAAGATAATAAGACAACAAACAGTACCCATGGTGATTATTTTCTCTGGCCTTTGCTATGGAAATATCATCAATTAATTGTATGCTCAATTCTAGCAGTATTTTAAGTACTTTTAGAATTAATGTACAGTGAAAAGTAATTCATGTATAGCATTATATACAATAATGTACGTAGTGCCTTGATATTGTAACAAAAAAAATAAATCAAAGATTTTATAGCAGAAATTTCAAAATACAATGTGAAAAAAACAAATATTATAGTTTGTAATTTTTGATTCCACATTTTGATTCCAAGATAGCCTGTTGCATTTTTTGATTTAAATATCTTGAATACGATACAAGGAAATATATCCCTTCTAGCCATTGATGCATAGTTACTTACTACACCGACAAAGTATGTACTTAACTTATTCAAACATATTGGTTGAAAGATAAGTTGTATCATCAATGTTATTCAATTATAATACTTAAATTTAATTAAGTGCGTATGAGAGTGCAAGTGACCCAATAACCATCAGTTACAGTCACATATTCCGTGCTACACTACTGAATGTATCAAACATACCTAAAATATAAGAATTATACAATTGATCAAAACACAATAAGTATTACTAAACAAAGGCAAATTTGTAAATGATACCATTTAAAGAACATTAATCAATCATGTGTGTACTATATAATGATTCATTTGACTATCTTCTAAGTTCTATAACTATTCTTTCAAAAAACATACAAAAAATATCAGACTTCTGTGTTAGATCTTAATAAGTGAATACTGATAAATCAAACTACAATTAACCACAGTGCAACAAAAACGGAATTTATTAAAAGACCTCTATACATGTGACAACAAACACACTTATCTGTTCATACAGGACCAGAGTTTACAAAACACAAAATAGATTGCTAGTCATCAATTGAAATGGAGAATTGATAGATCTTAGTCATTAACGCTTAATCATTAACGTTGACTAACGTTCATAAAAATGTTTTGGATGGATATAACCTCGGTAATTAGGTAAATAATGAAACAGCAACCAGCTTACATACAATATTATGACCATAAGAGTAGAACATACAGTGTAAATAGCATTTTATTAAAGGACAAAAGCACATGAAAAGATATGAAACGGAGACCCAGTTGTTATACCTTTTATTGTACTCCCCGCTCTCTGAGGTGCAGCTTGCGTACTATATATCCATCCTTTAAGTTCTTCTGGATACTTCTTATTTCCACCAAGCATTTTAAGACTGCTTATGCAAGTCTTCATCAACAGTGTGAATCTTGAAACTATAATATAGAGAGAAATTTATTCAAAAATGTAGCCACAAAAAAAATATCAGAAAGACAAGATCCAAAATTGGGTCAATATAGCTAAAATTTAATTATTACAATTTTGCTCAAACATAATTTTAACCTTTTAATGTTTTCGGAAAAATACTGTTGAAAAGGTAAAACAGTATCTGCAAACGTAGAGGAAACGATGATAAAAAAAATATCTAGAAGAAGGGCCAAAAATACAAGAGGGACATTATTCAAACTCATAGATCGAACATAAACTGACAACGTTATGGCTAAAAAAGAAAAAAAAAACGAACAGACACATAAGTACACAAGACACAGCATATAAAACAAAAGATTAAGCAATACGAAAAAACTGGTGCTCCGGAAGGGTAAGCAGAACCTGCTCCACATGTGGTACACGTCATGTTGCTCATATTATTACAAACCCAGTATATAATCTAATTCGGTTAGTCAAATTCGAGAAAAGGGAACAGGATTATAGTAACGACATAATTAAGGAACATATTCGATATCATCTGTAAAACGGATATTCCATAACTGTCAACCAACTCGTGATGGCGTCCGTAAAATTTACAAAGGGACGATGTTAAATTCATCATTAGGAACTCTTGTTTTAATAGCTTACTTGTGAACAGCAACCATCTATCAAGGAAATCATTTTAGGACATACAAACCCGGGAATATCGTACCAGTAAGGAGATAACGAATCCGTATGCAGGCGCTGCTAGAATGTTGCTAGAAATATAAACAATTGGGAAGCTGAAATAATCTCTTCTGTCGTAAAGTTTAGTTTTCAATAGACCTTATTGTCGAGTTAGATGGAATACATGAGTTCAACATAGCCCCCACATTTGATAGCGGAATGTAATGTTAAGGTGTATTGTAAAATTCTTGTCTTTCTTCCTTAGAAGTTGTATCAAGTGAGCCTCATAAGAATAAATGAATAAGTCCGCACGAAGATGGGCACAATTTATTCCCATGGGAATGCCGATAGCTTGTTGCAAAACACGTTTTCCACACGTAACAAATATGTTGTCGACCAATAAACCAAGCATCTTTATAATGTCAGTTTCAGAGAATGTTTTGTTTGAATTAGAGTGATTCTTTACAAAGTAGGATTTATCCCTCCCTAACACAAGATACTTCGGCCTTGTTCTTTAAGAATAAAATGTTAATTGTCGAAATGTGCATTACTTGCATTTAAATTGGAACGTTATTCTAAAAGAGAGGCGATATATACCAGAGGGACATTTTTATTCATAAGTTCAAATTAAGCTGGCAATGGCACGCCTTAAAAAGTAAAAGACAAATAGACAATATAATATTACACAAAACATAACATAGAAAACAAAAGACTGACCAACCTGAGCTCAACAAAAACTAAGGTTGATCCCAGGTGCTCTGTATGGTAATCATGACACAGGCCGTTTGCCTGATGTAATACAACCCCGGTAATAAGTCTAACTCGGTAGATCAAATCTGTGAAAACTGGACGTTATTTATGTTTACTATACTAGAACACATCAACAATAAGAGGGAAAAAACGAACAACAGACACACTGAACTACAACAAAAACAAACGCCAACATACATTGAAATGGACAATTTCATATAGACCTATTGGCTATAGATTGGCAGTCAATTTGAATTGGTGATAGTATATTGTTTATATTAGCTTTACTTACAATACCTCTATTTTTTGTTATTTCTTTTTATGATAATGAATATGGACATTTTTTCCCACAATTTTGCTAATGAAATTTTAGTTTAGTGTTAATTCCATTTGTGGTTTCTACAAGAAATCTGAGTTGAAGGCCTCATTGACTTTTAGATGAAGAAGATCAAGAAAAGCGCTGTTTTCCGGTTTTTTTTTGTTTTTTTGTTTTTTTTTTTCTTTTTGATGTGCAAGTACTGATTTCGTGTCATGGATCAATACTCAATATTCTATCTTTTCTATCTTGAGTTTTTCAAAGGCCGATCTTTTGAAATATGAATAAGTTCTTTATATGTACTGTATCAAAATTTCAATGACTTATTCAGATTCTTCTTCTTATGCATTTTCGTTTTACATTAATGAACGATTTTGAAAATGTAAGTGATTGATGTACATTATTAAATTGTGTGACAATATTCAAAAGAAAAACGATAAAGATATAGTTATAAAAAAGAAGAATTTGGTATGTTTACCAATGAGACAACTGTCCACAAGAGACCAAAATGACACAGACATTAACATCTATAGGTCACCGTACGGCCTTCAACAATGAGCAAAGCCAATACCACATAGTCAGCTATAAAAGGTCCCGAAATGACAATGTAAAACAACTCAAACGAGAAAATTAACGGCCTTATTTATGTACAAAAAATGAACGAACAACAAATATGTAACACATAAACAAACGACATTCTAAGGTTCCGTTTGTACATCATATAATTATTAAAGCATATGGACAGGAAAGGATAGATGATATAAAAGGCAAGACCAGCTTGAAGGCTTGATAAAATAGAACAATCGACCCAGTAGAAGAAATATAATATTCGTTAAAATTTCTAATTATCAATATAATCAAAATACAGAACTTTCATTTCATTATCTCTATACATCCCTCATGGAGATTAAGAAATCAGATGTTTATATTTTAATAAGATTGTCAATTATATTTTGAGAGAGACCTCCCCATTGCCATAATTATTTTTTTTAGTACGAGAAAATTAACAAGAAAATTAAAAATAGCAAACAAAAACGAGTCATTGTACTTAACTAATGATTTTACATATATTTTTTCTCATTGGCAAACATAACAGAAAAAGAGACATTCTGTAAACAGAAAAATATAAATGCAATAACAGATCAATTCAAATACAGATTTTAGTCATAATTTATGCAATGTTCGATTGATTAAAAGTTTTATATTTTAATTAGATTGTCAAATTATAAATTGTTAGAGATTGACCCATTGTCTTAAGGATTTCTTATGAAGGTATATTTCGTACAAGTTTTTTAAATACAACATTATATTACTAACTGTTGTAGAAACATGACAACCATTATCAATAACAATAGAAACATAAAGGGAACACTGAGTCAATTGTTAGATTTTTGACCTATTTTTAGTTTATTTTTAAACATGGAAAATCAAAACAGTCCATTTATAGAATTCATTGTACTTTACTTATGATAAATTAATTTTTGTCTCACTGGCAAAATTTAAAGAAACTATAGAGATGCTTGAAACAGAAATAGAAATATAAGCAAAATAGATCAACTGAAACCAGGTTTAAGCTATGCATAATACAATGCTTGATTGCTGAAATCTTTAAAAGAATTTGATATAGGCAACAGTAGAATACCACTGTTCAATAGTCATCAATCGAGTAAGCCAAACAAATCCGGGTTACAAACTAAAATATGTTGGCATTCTCCTCAAAAGCTAACCAAACATTTAAACTTATTAAGAAGGGATATAGTTACGAAACTGATGTCATTTCATCAAAGGGACACTAGATGTCAAATTCGTGTCCACCGATTTGATTTAAATTCTTATATCTGGGTTATAACAATGTTAAACATTTATCTAAATCACAAAAAGCCTAAAAGTAGGGAATGGCTCGATAATATATAGCTAAATTTTATGTGTATTTTAGTCTAGAAGCCATCTTATTAACTATCGAGTTGACCTCCGAATGCCTCTGATGGCCATATGAGTAATATTTACATAAATATAGATATAATTAGAAACCGGAGTCGTGCAATTTGATTGTTGAAGGTCTGTTTAATTTCATGATATAGATTAAAAACATATGTTAATCATCGGTTTTACCTGTATAAGAATGATTTTTTTGTGGATCAAATCAATCAGTCAAATGATTTACCTTAGTTGCACTTTCAATGTTGACATTCTGTTCCTTTAAATAACTCAGTACGCACGGTTCATGCGTAGTCAATATCTAGCAAAGGGGTTAAATATGTGTTACATGAATACGGATTCAATGAGGTCGATTAATTCATCATCGATGTTTCCTAGCTTATTTTGATAAAATTGAACCAAACTGGCTGTTAAACGCAAATCTTTATTTAACTATTTTATTTTTATCAAAGATTGAACAAAAAAGGTCATTCTATATTTTGTATATATCTTGTAGCTAGTCGCCCTTTAAAGTCGGCATATATTTGCTTTAATATTCTTAAAGAGTCTTTTTATCGTAAATAAACAAATTCATTCTAAAAAAAATTGTTGACATGATACGGGTTAGGTTCCTCTCATAGATTTTATGAAGGTATGATACCAAATCCCTAATGGGAGGAATTACATCTTATTCATATGATGAACACATAATCTTTCAATCCGTATGATTTTAAAAAGTCTGGAGATGACAAGTCATTGACTGCTAGTAGTTCTTTGTTAATTGATGTATCATTGTCACTTTGTTTAGTTTCTTTTGTTACCTGTTCTGACATCGGATTCGGACGTCTTTTAAACTGAGATTAACTCTGTGTACTGTTGTGTGTTTGTTTGTTCTACATTTGGTAGATGTTTTGGGGGAGGTTATGGGTCCTCACAAAACATGGTTCACTCCGCCGTATGTTTGCGCCTGTCTAAAGTCGGGAGATTCTGGCTAATGTTTGTCTTGTTATTAATCTTAATTTTAGTTCAATTATATATTTCGGAGTCTAGTATGACGTCCACTATCACCTTACTAGTAAACTTTTTTTGTTTAGCGGACAGCTGAAGCACGCCCCTGGGTTCGGGATTTTTCGCTGTGTTGAAGACACATTGGTGGCCTTCGGCTGTTTTCTGTCTTTTGCTCGGGTTGTTGTCTTTTTGACACATTACCCGTTATCATTCTCAATTTTATCAAATGGATGATGATTTATGAAATTAATAACAACACATTTTAATAAAAAAGAAAAAGATATTCATATTTTATTTTCCACGATCAAATTACTTGCTACTGGGATTATGAAATCAAAGGAATAAACATTATCAATAAATAGTTAGAATTAAAAAAACTTTGATTTCGTTGTCTCCGTGCATTTCTTAAGGAAATAACGTAATCAGATTTTAATAATATTATCAAATGATAAATAGACTTACCCATTGCCATTATGATTTTGTATGGTGAGATAATTTGGTATATTGTATAAGTCTTTTAAATATAATATTATATAACTGACTGTTGTAGCAACATACATTGACAACCCTAATCAATGACAATAGAAATATAATGAGGAAATTGAGACAAAATGTTAGACATAGTTTTAGTTTAATCTTTTAAACATGGAATATTAAAATAATAAATATATAGAATTATTTATATTTTACAATTCTTTTACTAATGTTGTTTTCACTGGCAAAATTTACAGAAACTATACAGATAATTAAAACAGAAAAAGAAATAAAAGCAAAATAGATCAAATAAATCTAGATTTTAGTTATGCATTATACAATGCTGGATTGCTGAAACCATTAGAAGAATTTAATATAGGCAACAATAGTATACCACTGTTCAATAGTCATCAATCAATTAAGCCAAAACAAATCTGGGATACAAACTGAGGAAAACATTTCGTCTTTTAGAGGAAAAGAACGGAACAACAGAATCACAGAACTGCAACCATAAACGCCAACATACATAGGAACGGGCTATTTGATATATTCCTCTTGGCTATATATTGGCAGTAAATTTTTATTGGTGGAGGACGACAGAGTGCTTTGAGAGAATCACTATCTTTGGCAAGATAACTTACTCTCCTAGTCATTGAAGATAAGTGTCAAAGTCACCTGCCACGAGCGATAGTTCGACTCACAACCACAGTGTTTACAGGCTAAAGATTATTTAAGATGAAACTATTTGGCCAACGAGATCCTCTATATTGCTGAAAATGTTGCCATGTCTGAAAGTCCATATTTATCTTGGTGATCGACACAGACAAGTTAGTTTGGTTATTTTGTTCGTCCGTCTGTTTGGACTTTCACTTAATTTTCCGCAACTGCCCCTCAATGGCTTTCCCGAATTTTGGAAAATCTTTACAGAATTTAACTAGAGGGAGGTTGGGTTTGATGGTGCAGTTTATTTTGTAGATGAATCTTTGTATTAAACACTTTTAAGTTAATCCATTGAAATTTTGTTCAGTTTCACACCATATGATATCGATATGCATTTCATTTTTGTTTTTTTTTTTATCTACATATATTTTGCGGGTATTTCTTTTTTTCCTCTTTATAAATTTGCAATCTTTGGCTTTACTTACAGTATGTAGTCTTATACCTTTTATGATCGATGATATGGGAATTTTCCCCAAAAAATTACTACTGGAATTTCAGTTTTATTATAAATCCCCTTTGTGCTTTCTATGAACAATCCATGTTGAAGACCTCACTGTGACTTTCAGATGAAAAACAACAATATAAACGCCGTTTCGTTGCCTTTTGGCAGTGCACGAACTGATTTCGTGTCATGGATATATACTCAATATCTCTTTTTGTTAACTTTAAACGACGATCTTTTGGAATATAAATTGGCTCTTTCCATTCAGATCAGCTTCTACTTTATTTATTTCCGAATATTTTGTGCATTAATAAGAGATTATCATTTTAAGATTCATAAATGCTACAGTTGATAAATCAAAATGTGGTACCATATTCAAAATAAAGAGATAAAGATATAGAACTTCATGTCTATGTGCTATGGTTCTTGGTTGGTATACAATTATCATTTGATTTTAAATATATGGACGGTACAGCATTTAATTATTATTTAAATGAAAGACAAGCTGAAGTGAGCTACAGGCTGTGCAAATATTTCTTACTTTGTATTGAGCATATATATTTCTATTATTTATAATCACTGTACAACAGTTTTAACTAGTATTATTTATTTTAAAAAAATATATTTCAAATTCAATTATATTATAAACTTTAAATTTTCTTTACAAAACCCCTAGTAGTATTTTCACGGATTAAAAGATGGCTTCATCGTGTAAATATCAAGAACAATCCTTCCGATTATGGGGTTAAGTATGAATCCATCATGAAATATATGAGAAGAGCATAACCCGCGTCATGCCAACCCTTGATTTTAGAATAAATCTGTGTATTTCCGATGCAAAGACCCTATAAGTGAATCAATATTACAGTCAAAATTAGTCATCTTCAATGACCTGTTAACAGTATCGTAACTATATTCCTTCTTTATATGTCTTTGTAAAGAATATTACATTAAAAGATAAGTTGTGAAATACCTGAATATACATAGCGAAAATATATTGATTTATGGAGATAACGAAAGCAAAGTATCTTAATTCGTCAAAAAATAAATTCTGAAAGACTTACCCACGGCCATTTTCATTCTTTTAAGAGATAATTTTTATATTTTAAATAAGTATTTTAAATATTTTATTATTTACTGTAGTAACATTCATTGACAACACCATTCAATGAATAAAAAAATTAGATGTAATTCTGACAAAGAATAGAACTTTAACATAGTTTTAGTAATTGATATCCTTTTCAAACTGGAAGCTAAAATAGTCAATAAATAGAAGTGTCTGTACTTTACTTATATTTTAAATCATTATTGTTCAATTGGCAAATATAACATAAGATATTGTGATACTGTAAACAAGAATTAAATAAAAGCAATACTAGATCAACTCAAAACCGATTTTTTGCATGAATTATACAATTTATGATCGATTAAATGGTTAAAAGAAATTAACACAACTTTCAGCTCTTTTGGCTTTATCGTGGCTGTTAGTTTGACTGGAAAAGGAAAGAATCTAGATGTTCAATAAGAAAACTCACTTTCCAAATTATAGAATAGATGTCGAAAGAGTCTGCCGCAAGCGGAATTTGAACCTATAACCTCGGTGTTGACAAGCTAGAGATTCATGCAGATAACACAACTTGGCCACCGATTCACGATGCATCCTACATCATTTATCTAGATCTTACTGCTTTGGAAAGTTAAGTCATTTCGTTCGTCCGTATGTTTGCTTTTACGTTTCACCTTATTATTCACATTAAATGTACTTTGTCTATAAAGTTTCTATATACCATTTTGAGTTTCTTTGTTTCAATAACTATTTGTATTAAAGTGTTTAAGATTATAACACAATGTTGACAGCTGTGTCCCAATTTATGTCTGTTTATGGTCAATATAATGAATTTCTATGTAACTGTCATATAATTGAGAGGTTTGGCAAACTATAAAACCAAGTTGATCTATCGTTTTCTACATTAAAGAATACCAGTACCAAGTCATAAATATGCTACTTGTTTCCATTCGTTTGATGTGCTGTATGTTTTGATTTTGGAGTTAGATTTCGGTAGTTTTGTAATTTTACTCTTTTTTTATATAGTTCATCCATTGATACTTTTCTCGGAATCATAGCTCTGTCATGTTAATGTACATTTTATTTTTTGTTGTCTAATCTACATACTTTTGGGCGGGTTTTCCTAAGAAAATCTTACACTTTACTATTTCTAGCTTTATATCATTTTATTGTAAAGGATATGTACTTTTTTTTCCAAAAATGTAAGGTTTCTGTTTGAAATGAGGCACACTGAGACTTTGAGCTGAAGAAGCATAGTATCAGCATTGCTCCTTTCTTTTTGTCTGTTTTTTTTTTCTGTGATTTAGTGTAATGAATGGATCCATTCTTTTCTATTATCACAAATTTAAAGGCTGATCTTTCATTTATGAATAGACACATATTTTAACAATCACCTTGATTGATTGAAAAAATATCTATGATATAGCCGAAATAGGGATAAAATACGAGCTTTGAATGAGATAGAGGTATACTTAACGTTGAATAAAGCTAATGCTAACAATGAATACTGCCCTTTCCAGGATCTTAATATCTATTTCATTAACGAGAAGCTTACTATCAAAATTTATGATAGAAGAGACGATTTTTCGTTTCTTATCGTTAATTATCATTTGTTAGACGGTGACGTTTCCTTGTTGCCATCTTATGGTGTTTATATATCTCAACTTGTTCTATTCGTTCGTGAATGTAACAACGTATTAGATTTTTACAAAAGAAGTCTATGTACTACTGAAAAATTATATCAACAGATTTTTCGATTCACAAACTAGTCAAAACATTAACTAAATTTAAACATCGGTACAAGGACATCATTCGAAAATATGAATTAACACGCAAACATCTTATACTTTAAGGTATTTCATATCTAATCTTTTCTGATGATATTCTTTACAAAGCACAAAAATGTCGGCATTCACCTAAAAAGCTAACCAAACCTTTAAACAGACTTATAAAGAAGTGATATAATTATGATACTGTTTTCAGGTCATTAAAGATGGCAGATTTTTGGTTAGTATTTTTATTATTAGTCTTATAGGGCATGTCCCTAGACCGCCTGTTCAACATTCATACTCTAAAATATCGTTAAAAAATTAGAAATAAATGTTATTTTTACTTAATATAAGTTCTTTAATAATTCAAAAGTATGTTTAGAGCCAACATATTTTAATAAACAGCTTTAACAGAGGATTTTTAATTTGAGAAGGTGTGTCCCTGACAAAATGTCCACTACGAAACGAAGTCATTAAGATTTGCTAATAAACTGTTTTATAAAATCAATGTAATTTTGTTTGCAAGGAATATAAACATAAGGGTCTGATAAAAGATGTGATGCTTTTTAAACGGCAGTTAAATTGTCGGTAAGAAAAATTTAGCACATCAAATGGACCAGAAAGATACCGTATTTTTGTTAATGTTCACTGCAAAACGGGTCAAATCTCCTTCAAGATCTCGTTTTAAAATTATGAAAAAATATCAATGTACAGCTTGATACATGCTTTGATGAATACAATCAGTCTTGTTACTATTGCAATATAGGGATTGTGGGGAAAAAGATCTTGAAATAAAATTTTAGACAAGTTGATTTTCCATTTTTTAGGTCTGAAAGTCACGCTTTTATTGAAAAACGCCCAATTTATGTGTAAGTATGATTTAAAATATTAGTCGGAGATAAGTATTTCAACCCTAAAAATCCAGTATAAAAGTCAAAAGTGATGTGAGGTCACTGTTCTAAAACATAGACTGCTTTTCCAAATTTTTTTTTAATCCCCCAGTGTTCATTATCTATGTAAAGGATAAAAAATCTTAGTGTTTTCTTTCCTGACTAATTAAAAATCACTCAAGTTTTAGTCCAGCTCTTCTGCTATAAGATTCTGAAGAGGGTTTTCTTAAAGGGGAAATGAATAAAAAAAAATGGTGTATGTATTTTTCGGTTGTTTACCGAAGTAACTAAAGCTTGCATAGGTGATTATATATAATAGTGCGGTGACAGAAGTGTAAAAAGTCGTCTAGATCGCGAGTTTAATCTCCCCAAATAACACACGGCTAAAAATGGTCTTAACTTAAAGACAAATATGTCTTCTTTAGTTTTTGCCCTGTCGTCAGAATTTCGTACGGTCACATTTTTCTAAAAAGTTGTTTTAATGACTAGTAGTATATTGGAGAGTTTCAACCCCCCTTTTTCAAAATGAAAAAATGTGTATGTTTTCTCACATTTAATTGAAATAGTTTTTCCTGAAGCCATTTTTATATGTCAAAATATTTTATTTAGTATTTTTTTTCTTCTAATCTATAAAATTTGCCAAGTTTGGACTGTTTAAAATTGAGGTAATTTAAATTGCAAATTCAGACACAAACTTTGGTTTCTTCTTCATAGTAGTAATAAAAATTATCCCATACTATTTTAAGCATATAGTATTTCATAAAACTAATAAGTGATAAAAATTTCGGAACCAAAATATGAAAAAAACCTTAAGAAATCAATGGAAAAAAGAATGGACTAAAAACTTCAATTTCAACACGGAACTTAATCACTTGCCTTCCGTCACATTTTGTGTATTAGTCAATAATTTGCTCTCAACTGATATATGGAATTACTACCTTTTTCGCTATTATATACACATATTTTCAATTAAAGTGCACATATATGCCACATACTTTGTTTGTATATGTTTATATTCTATGTTTTTTGTTATAAAACATCAAATATACTTTGTCAGAAAAGTCTTATTGTAAAATCAAAATAATTGACGGATAGTTTCAGTAAATATTCCGTGATATGTGAAGTCCGTTGCAACTTGCTCCAATAAGTCCAAAGAAAAGAGAAAAAGTCGTTCAATTTTATGCAGTGCTTAATATGCCAAAAAAAAAACTCGACTGGAATTTTGAGTCAATTTAACCATATAGGGAAGTCGATTTTTGTATCTGCATCGAATAAAAGATTGCATGAGGTGAACATGTTTCATGAAAAGGCACTTGTTTCTGTCAATATATGGGTTTACTATCCATACCCGTACGAAAAATCACCCGTACGGGTATGGATAGTAAACCCCATATTGACAGAAACAAGTGCCTATGATTTCATGCGATAGCTGTTAATTCGAAGAACTCCGTGCAGGCAGTTTACCATCGTTCATGCTACAAAAGTTACACAAGTTAACATATGTGTGCCCCCTTTTAGAGCGAGGAAGCTTCTTATCTGATATTTAATGACGACATACAATTATCGGACTGTTGTCCCACAGTTTCGAGTATTTGTATGCGTTCTAGAATGCAGTCGTTCAACTGGAGCGCTTGTACATTTTGTTGCAACAAAACATTTTAGAAATATCAAAAAAACTACGCAAGTTTGAATCAGATGAGCGTATGAAGAATGTTTTATCCGTGTCAGACAAAGTTAAAATTGAAATAGTTTTTCCGTCCATCTTTTAAACTTCAAGCACTCTGTCATTTTGGTTGCATTACAAATCATTTGCTAAAAACGAAAAAAGACCCCAAAAAATCCAAACCCGTGGAAGCAGATATCTCAGATCACGATACTGCTTTTACTTATTTTATTTTGGCTATTGACAACGATTTAATGGTCATTCCTCGTGACACCGTTACTTGATAAATATAGATCTACTCTAATTTAAAATATTCTACTTGTAACATGCGGTCTAAACTTATTGATTTCTGTAGAAATTCAGTTGTCAAACAACAAGTTCAAGGCAAATATAACATAATATATAGTAGCAAAATAACTTTTTGAGATGCAATATCAGCTGCTAGGCAATTGAAAACTGACTTCAAAATCTCAATGTCAACGGTAATAGACACAAATAACGGACAGATATTTCATTCCGCTGCAAGTATACTTAGAAAAGACATCGAAACTCTAAAGAAGAATACCCAACTTCGGATGAATTGTCTCTTCCTTCTTCAATTCAGTCAATGCCTTCGTATTTATTGCAATTCATTTTATAGTTACTCGATGAAACTGCATACAGCCAAGACTATTCGCAGGAAATGGCACCAGAGAAATTGCGTAAATGCTAAGAAATTGTTAAGTCAATCGTGTGTGTGGCTAATATTGTTTTACTCTTTTTTTATTTAGGATTGGCTTTACAAATGTACCATGAGTTTGGTTCAAAACACCTTGTTGAAACATTGAATGCCAATGGACTTTATGCTTCTTAAAGTAAAGTGCGACCCTATCTGATGTATTGCCAACCATGAAATTGAGCGAATTCAAGATAGTGTGTACATCTTGTATAATGTTTCCTCAGCATCTTTGCAGACACGCATATGGATGTCATCACACCTTCCTAAATCCCCTTTTAATCTCTGTTAAATCTTGGATGAATTGATAGGGATGGTTTGAAGCTGGTATTTTTTTTAGGAACAAATGTCTTCGGACTTCCTACAATACCTTGTCTATATTTGTAAAGAAAAACTCAAAATAACGTGTTTGCTGTGAGCAGAACCTTTCATGTGCAGACATGTGGCCATGAGTGAAATGAGTAGAAATATTAAAACATGTCTTGTGACGGTTGATGAAAATTAAGATGATGAAGATAACGGTTGATTTGGTATAAAACTTGTTGCACTGGTACACCCAGGTTAGGGGAGTGTTGGTGCGCCCTTAAAAAAGTTTAACCCGGCCACATTCTGTATGTGTCAGTTTCAAGTCACGAGATGGTAATGCAGTGTTTGTCGTTTGTTTCTATTTGTTTCTTATTTATTTTGTACATTAATCGGGCCGTTAGATTTTTCGTTTGTTTTACATTATTTATTTCGGGAATTGAAAACTATGCAGTATGAATTTTACTCATTGTTGAAGCCCGTACGGGACCTATAATTGTAAGTTAATTTATGTCTCATTTGCAATCATATCACATCTTCTTTTTTTATATTGAATACTTTTGAAGTTTGTGGTACGTTGCAAGGAAAAAAAGGGGGGATATATATAGGTACAAAACCTATAATTTAATAGATTTTAACCAGAGTAAAATACACAACAACAGATAATACTATGGAAGCAGTAATAATTGTGAGAAAAAAAAAGCAACGAGTAGTCTATAAAAAAACCTGAAGTATCCGCAAATTCAATTTGAGGTCATATTTGACTGTAGTGTTCTATTGCTTTGGTTTGATACCTCACCCAATATGATGGTTTAAAAAATAATTTTAAAGTATTGTCCTGCATGACACTAGATGTTTACCTGAAATTGAAATTTGTCATCAGGTTAAGGTGCTCTAAACATTTTATAGGTTGAAAACTTGATTTTTGAAGTTTTGTTTATAAAACGTCGTTTTATGAATTTTTTTGATAAAAAAATCTCAATGATTAAGGTTTATGTATAATAACAAACATTACTAAAGCCAAAACAGTATCATTTGTATTTAGGTAGAGTTTAGAAATATAAAAAAATGTCAAAATTGAAACCCTCCCAAATTTTCACAGATTTCTACATATGACCTTTGACCTCAATTTTAAAAAAATGTGACCATATCAAGTCTTGACGACAGGCATATTGTTATAGTACATGATTTCCTCTTTCCAATGATATATTATATAGGTGTGTGTTCGGTGGGGAGATTAAATTCAAAAAAATCTGCCTTCAGTCACCGCACTATTTCCGTCTGTCACATGTCCATTAATGTCTTTGACCTCATTTTATCTCTTGTTATGAGTAATAGGATAACTACAAGTAATAGGTTTACTATATGCAGTGTATTTAAGGACTGTAAGATGTACATGTCCCACTGGCAGGTGTCATCTGACCTTAACCTCATTTTCATGCTTCAGTCGTTAAAGTTATGTTTTTGTGTTTTTATCTGTTTTTCTTATACTGTATGCAATCGGTCTACTCTATTTGGTTTATGGAATGATTGTAAGGTGAACATGCCTAGCGGGTAGGTGTCATCTGACCTTGACCTCATTTTCATGGTTCAGAGTTCAAAGTTAAGTTTTTGAGTTTTGGTATTGTTTTTTAATACTATTTGCAGAAGTCAACTATATTTTGGGTATTGAAGTATTTTATGTTGATGTATTATCTTTAATCTGTATCATATATTTTATGGTGGTATGATACCTACCGCATACGAGAGGGTTTGTGCTTTATTGTCATATCATATGATGAAGACATTATATCTTTCAACCAGTTTAATTGAGGTCTGGAACTGGAACTGCTAGTAGTCCTTTGTTAATTTTTGTATCATTGTTCTTTTGTAAAGTTTCTTTTGTTACCTATTGTAACATCGGACTCGGAATTCTTTTAAGCTGAGTATTACTGTGCGAAGTGCTTTGAGTTTGTTTATACTACATTGGCTAAATACATTAGGAGGAGTGGTTAGATATCATAAACACGTTTAACCCCGCATCTGGCCTTTTGTTAATCTTTTATAACACATTGTTTTTGTTTAGAAGCCAGGTATCGTCGCTAGGTCCTCGGGAAGCTGTTCTGCTCTATGGCCAAGGTCATGTCTCTTACTTTGACACAGTGTTCATTTCCATTCTAAATTTTATTTTCATATATTGAATAATGGATGTTTGTTTAGTGATTAATTATAACTTTAATTTTGGGATACCTTTTCTTTGGAGCTAGAGGTTTTGAAGACTGTCCCCCGTACTCGCTATTCTCATAAGGGCAACACCACGTGCTTTTTGTGTCTTCGTGTTTAGAAAAGAAGGTTTTTTATTGGTAGAAAAACATACTTTTATTTGATACGATGGATTAACAAGAGTAATTTATGCATATACCTGCAAGACAACTAGCGCAAATCAATTGAACATTGCATTTCAGTAAAGATTTTGGAACTCCTTTATGAGTATATACCAAAAAAGAAACAAATGGTGCATATCAAAATCCATTCAAACATTCAAACTCACTAGATTATTTGTCCAGCAGCTATATTTTTAATTATAACCTAGTCATGATATACATATTTAATTGATTTTAGGCTAAAATAATGCAAACATAATGAGCTATTTCACAAGCCTTTATAGTTATACAGCAACAAAAGTGGTACATGTCGTGTGCATATATTATTTTGTACATGTTATTAATTTTTCAGCGGTTGTGTTTTTAAAATTATAAAAAAAAACTTCTACCATTGATTTGTAAAGATAAATCATTACAAAACGTCGCGTATATAATTAATAACATCTATTTGAAACAAAAGTAATAGTGAGAGAACATCATATATATACCGGAAAATAAAGTTAAAGAATACGGCTAACTTCTTTTTTGTCCTCTTAAGAAGTTTCTTTATGAGGTCAACCTCATAAGAATAAAGGAACAAGTAGGCAAAAAGATGGGCACAGTTTGGTCCATTTGAATGCCGATGGTTTGTTCAATAACACGTCCACCAAACGTAACAAATAAGTTATCAATCAAGAAATCCAGCATCTTCTTAATGTCTGATTTAGAGAATGTTTGTTTGAATCAGGGTTATTTTTTACAAAGTAGGATTTATCCCTCCCTAAGATAAGATACTTGTATTTACGTTGGCCATTTTTTTAATGAAACAAACTAATACCAACTCTTTTAATTTGTCCTTTTGTTTGGAATTTGAAATACTTGTGTAAAATGCAGAAAAAAATCAAATGTTTTTTTTAAACTATTGTCTGATAAGAGAGTCTTAGATTGTTTTTACATGTAGCCATTCGGAACTTAATTTGCCTTCCTTTACATTACTTAAAGTCTATCTGTATCTTTCGCTTGTTAATGCTAAATTACACCTGATTATCTGAAGATTTATTCATGTTATTGGCATGACACAAGGTAATTATTTCATCATAAAATTTCTTTTCTTCACTGTTTTCCATCTTTACACTTTACTTATGAATTCTACAGTAACCTGAAATGTTTTCGCTCATATGGTTTATGTTATAGATAATGCATATTTTAAGGTTTTTCTTGTCGTAGAACACACCGAGGGGTGTCAGGATTGATCAAATGAAAGACCGACCGTAGGGAGATCTTTCTTTGAGCAATCCTGACACCCCTCGGTGTGTTCTACGACAAGAAAAACCTTAAAATATTCATTATCTGACTTATATACCGTCAAAAAAATATTATTTTTTATAAAGATTTGCAAAACTTAGTATCCTATTTTACCGACAACACTAAAGTGGGATATTCCTTTCTAATGCGTTCAGGTTTTAATACGCCCTACGGCTCATTTAGAATGTGAAATAAAACTCACTAATGAATCTATATATAAACCTTTTAAAAAATATTATCCATACACAATAAAAATATTACTGTAACTGCAAGAAGTAAGACACAAATGTATTGTTACCATCCGATAACGGTGTATGACAAATACAAGACACATTGTAAGTAATTTATTGTACCACTTAGTTTGTGGAAAAGGGGGAGGGGTATGTTTTTTGTTCTATTTGTAATGTCATTTCTATCGCGGAAAAGTGGTTATTTTTTTAACAATTTTAATTGAATCGAATGAAAAATTCAGAAAGATTGTCTTTTAATCGAAAAGCAATACATTTTATTAACAGATAATCAGGATATAATTATATACCCTCCGCACCCGACCCTTTTCTGAGTTACGTTAATGTTATTCAATAGAATATAAGATTATCTTATTAGTTGATTATTTGATAGAGTAAAAGGTATACATACATTTAAAAAGTTAAAGAACTGACACGAAGACGAATATAAATACATGTAGGTCACAGTATGATTTCCTATTCAGCGTTTATGTCCTAAACATGCATGAAATATTTGCCACTGGACGTTAAGCCAGCAACCAAAAATCAATCAACCTATTCAGGACTCAATAAGATTTTCAAAATCTAACACACGAATATGTTAAATCTGGCTTTTTATTTATGAAGGTCTATATTAAAATTCATCTCACATATATGACAATGTTTCTTTATTGTAGCGATAAATTAACAAAACTTCACGTTATTTGTTTCTAAAATTAAAATGCGGGCAATGAAGGTTTTTTTACATCTATCATCGATTGAACTTTAGAAAATAAATTTCCAAATCGGTAACAAAAAACTATCAGACGAATAAAATTTTGAAGTAAATTATAGATTGCATTTTTATCAAGGAAAATAATGACCTCACACAGGTCATTATTTTATGCCTTGAAGCATATTTCATTGAAACATGGTATCGTCCGGTTTGATTCTGAAAAAGAATAACCTGTCGTTCTGCAAGAAAATAACTCCATATAGGTATATAATTTTATATAAACTGTACTCATTGTTGAAAGTTTATACCCTTATGCTTAGTTATAAAGTTAAGGGAAACGATCAAATAATTGTGAAAGTCAAATAACCAGAATAGAATAATGATTTGTACAAGTCATTATCTTTTTCTCAGTATAAATTGTACTAGTAAATCCTTCTGTAGCGCACGAGATCACCGCCAGTATTAAGTGTGGTTCGTGTTGCTCAGTCTTTAGTTTTCTATTTTCTGTTTTGTGTACTGTTATTTGTCCGTTTTTTTTTTTTTCGTTTTCTTTGTAACCATTGGTTGTCAGTTTAAACACCCCGTTTGGTATCCATCGCATGTTTTCTACAAACTACCTTTACACTAATTAAGCAATATTTTATCACCACATTTATTGAAACACTGTGAAAAAAATATTTAATTTTGGAAAAAAAAGGGAGGAGTCCGAAAAAATTAGGAAGAAATTATAAAAATGCTATTTAATTAACCCCCAAAATAGAGAAAATACTATCGTTTGATGTACAAGAAAAAAAAACTTTTACATTTTAACGTGTTTTTTCATGTTGTTTTTTATTTGCTTCGTTCATTAAAAAAATTCGTGCTAACTAATTTGCATAATAAAAAGTTTCATTTTTTTATTTGTGTTGTAATTTATACAATATGCATCAAATGATGAATTGCGATTTTTTTCACAGAAAAAAATTATACATCAACAAAAATTCAAATTCTAAAAAAGAAATTCTTAAAATTACTGGGCAATTTTACAACTGGTAGAGATAGACAATATGTTGTTGTCATTCATAATTTGGACCATTTAAATTGTAGAAATGATAGTCCCAAAAAATGAATGAGATGAACAATGTCGTACTGCCAAAATTACTACGCTAAAATCTTTCATCAATATTTTTTTTTCTGGCCACCATTTAAATTTGTTTCCCCAAATGTTACCGCCTTCAAAAACCCTTGTACTTACCATATACAATTAGTCATTAAATGAAGACAGAAAAAAATATTATCAGCATAATCAAATTTAAGTCCATAATTCAGCACCAGTATTTAAAAAAGTAAAATAACAGAAATACCGAACTAAAAAAAAAACAAAAACTCAAACGGCAAAATCAAATGATCGAACATTTCAAACGAGTAGATAGATATGTACCAAACCTGTGCGTGTGAGTGCAATTCAATGTTACAGTGTGTCCCTACCTGTGTGCTTGTTCTGTTTCATCTATTCATGTTATTCATGCTATTCATGCCATTCAAGGATAGAAATCACTGTATAAGATAAGATAATATAAAATATTTTTTATAAATAACCAATGGTACCTACAATCAAATGCATTACTAATTATCACAAAATAAAGCACAGTAAACGATTCGAATGATAACAATGATCCAAGTACATTTAACAAAACATGTAAATATATTTAAACAAAGTAACCTATAAACAATATCATTGACAAAACATTAAGATAATATAGTTTTGTCAAGATGAAACAGTTAAAACAAACTAAAGGTTAAAATGACGAGCAGTTAGGCCCTTGATAATAAACACATTGACAATATTGAACATCTTTCGCCAATAATGGTTGTGCACACATTTTCTTTTTAATAAATGTAACAGCTACCGGAAACTCTGAAACTTACAATATTTAATTTGGAAATTAATGAAGACAGCCAAAATAGCAACATGATGTATTTGCCTTTTAAGAATCTAAAGAACCATGGGTAATTTCATTGTTCGTATCCCAAACGGAAAAAAACGTCACGTCACGTCAATGGTTTAATTTCCATTGTTTATGACATTTTTAACCAATCACGACATTTTGGTGTACACTTTCGAAAATATTAACCAGGATGCATTAGATTCTGAAACGACGAATTCAAGTACTTAAAGAGTTCAAGTGTTTGTGTGAGTGCATATGACCCTTTTACCATCAGTAACAGTCGTATATTCAGTACTACACTCTGATATAAAAAAAAATGCACAATTGATCAAAACTAAATTCAACTAAAGAAAAGCACATTCAATTTTGTAAATGATACGATTTATAATACAATATAAGGGCAACAGTATGAGAGCTAATATGAGCACAAATGACCCATCGGTTACAGTCATGTATTCAGTGCTACACAGACAAATCTTTAATATAATTAGGTCTCTTCACATCAATTTTCAAAAGTTATTTTAAAGAAAGTAGTTCCAGTTTACTAAAGATAAATTAAGTATCAAATCATATTTTTTTTTCGGAGATAATGTGCTACTTCCGGTGAGGTAAATGTCACTTACGGTCTCATATGATAGCTGATTCCAAAAATATATATAGTTTTATATACTTTTGTCTGTAAGACAGAAGATAATTGTCCACTTCGGGTTGATGGAAAGTCATTTCTAGTCTTCAGTGATAAGTAAATATATTTAAACGACAAAATATATAAATTTGGAGTACTTTTTAATGAAAAAAGTGCAAAAATGGCTATTTTCGGTTTTTGCAAGGTCACTTCCGGTTGACATTTTTCAAAGTCATATGTCACCCAACCTTTTGTTAAAGACTATATTAGCTATATAATGAACCATGTTGAAGTAATAATTAATCATTATTAACCTGATATTCGGACATTACAGGGGCACTAACCCCAATAAGATGCAATTAGTTGGTTCAGGTCAAATGTCACATATCTTCATTACAGTAGAGCAAACATTTTGCACTTATTCTTTCATATATAATTTTAAAAGTGTTGGAGATAATGCAAAAACAAGAAAAATAGTGTTTGGGGAGATAACTCTTACAATAGAAAGTGTTCGGCTTAACAGGATTAGTTTCCATATGCATATAGGAATCTACAGCAAAAGTCTAGAACTGCAACTAAACCTATGACCGTGACCTCAATTTTTAGGATATAAACCAAGCACCTCAAACAAAAGACCCGAGGTCTGTAATATAGATGGTTAATAAGTTATATAACTTGAAAAATAATTCTAAATGTCAAAGGGTCGTAAAGTCACATTCTATCTCAAAGCACCCTTTCAACCAGAATTTTTGAGAAACCACATGTCGCAACTGTTTATTCAATAAAAATATGTTGTCTATAACTTGTACGGTTTTTGAAAAGAAGTGAAAATAAGCAAACATCAAAATAGGTCTCTATCTCTTATGGTTTACAAATTTCACATCCACATCACTTATATCAAATGCATAAGGGGAAATAACTCTCATATGGAGTCTTAGGATGACTTTACTCAAATTTATTAAGCATATCCTGGATATAAAGCAAGCAATTTGGTAAAATAATTTTGTCTATTCTTTTACGGTTGCGTAAGTAGTAGTGACCACAAAAAAGAGTTTTTGGGGAGATTACTCTTACATAGATTTTTTTTCGGTTAAACGGTGTCAGTTTCAAAAGAGTATAAACTATTTGATATCATATACCAAAACTCTAAGCGACATCTTGTGAAATGAACATACCGTGCAAGAAAAATTATATGGTAGAAGAAAACAAACATAAAAATTAAAAACCAATTGTTCAGACAGCAATTGAGGGTCTTTCCCCTTCTTACGAATTATCTTGTTATAGAAATATTAAAATTTGGTTTAAAATTTCATTTCCCGTGTCAAATGATAGGTATTACTTAGCTGGATCTAAACATATATGGTTTCTACACACTTTTATGTGGAAAAACTCAAACAATAGCTACTTCCAATTTACACAAGGTCACTTCCAGATTGCTTTTCAAAGTCATATGGCTTGTAAGGTAAAGCACAGAAACTTATGACTCTATGATGTATAAATATGAATTTGAAACAAATGTCATAATCTAGAACGTTCAATTAATCTATGGCCTTGACCTCAATTTTAAGGTCATAAAACGGAACGTGTCAAATAACTCCAAAAGAACAAAGAAACTTTATTATCCATACAGCAGGAAAGTTTACAAAGTTCTTCTTAAAAACAGTGTAAGATCACTAGTTATCATTTGAAATGGAGAATTGCTATATACTTACTAGTTTATAACGTTGAATACAAAATAAAACATTTTGATAAAAAGATAAATAATGAAACGGCACCCAACTGACATACAAGATAAAGAAAACAAGAGAAGAACACATAGTGTATACAGCATTTTATCAAATGACAATAGCAGATGAATAGGATTTAAACTAATACCCAGTAATCTTACCTTTCTTTGTACTCATCGCTCTCTGAGGTGCGGCATTTATACTGTCAGCTCCTCCATTGGTTTTATGTTTTTCTTGATACTTATTCCCACCGAATATTTTAGGACTGTTTATACAAGTCTTCACCAACTTTGAACATGTTGAATATCTTGAAACTATAAAAGACAGAAATCTTTTTATAGCAAAATAGATCGGCAGATCTGCAACTGTGCGTCAACATTTGGTCAGAAAAGTAAACAGGCCCTTTGATGATGATTTTGACGTTTGTCTTTACATTCATGGTGAAGCAATAGTAAAAGAAAAGACAATCAATGAAAAACTGGTCTCCAAGATATAACCAAGAGGGCTGAAACAGTAATCGGGGAGATACCTCTTCTAAAAAAGTGTGTTCGGTTAAACGGTGTCAGTTTCAAAAGGTATGACACTGTTAGATATCATTTACTAAAAAATCTAAGCAACATCTTGTGAAACTAAGATACCGCGTAAGGAAAAAGTTAGAAGGTAGAAAAAAATAATAATCAGAAGAAAAGCAAAAGGTCTTTCTACTTTTAAAAATATTTAGAACAACTACAACAGGTCTGTACACAGAAAAGTGGGAGACCTAATAAGCAGAAGAAAATCAATAGGTCTTTCCACAGAAAAGGGGAAAGACAAAATACTCAGAAAAAAAGCAATAGGTTTTTCCACGGAAAAGTGGTTCCAAGGAAAAGTGGAGAGACCTAATTAATAAACAAAAAAATAACTGAATATTCTGAGAAGGGGTTTGCATACTATTCGTTCCTGCATTGGTAATATATTCCTCTGGATACTTCTTATTCCCACCAAAAATTTTAAGACTGCTTATACAAGTCTTCATCCACCTTGAATATCTTGAAACTATAATTGACAAGAAAACAATAACAAAGGAATATTTTTATATCTCAGACCAGCGTTCGGCAAATAATTGTCCGTATTTGTTCAGAAGAGTAAACATGTTCTTTATTGATGATTATTACTAATTGTTTTGCACTATTGGAGACGCAATATTAAAAGAAAAAAAGTTCATAGAAAAGTTGTAACCTTCAAAAACTACCAGAAAGACAAGATTTATAAAAAGATCAACATAGCCTAAAATTTACGTTGAAATCAGAGTTCTCTATTTTAATAAGATTGTCAACTAATAAATTGTGAGAGACTTACCGACTGACATATTACGTTTTACACATTAATGCTAAAGTAAAATTTTAAAAACGTTATTTAAACAAAGTGTAAGTAATACATTTTTTTTGTAATTAATTTCTTATATTATAAAAGTAAGTATATAAGAGACTTTGTTCTTTCTAATGAGTTCACACATTATTTCCTTTAATTGGCGTAAAAAGAAAGAAATAAAAGCTATAACAGATCAATTAAAAAAATATGTTAAGTCATGAATTATGAAATGTTTTATTGATTAAAATTATTTAGGGATTCTGTATTTAAAACAAAGTTTAGAATAGGCTTATTCTTCAAATCATTTCTTTAACAATAAAAGAAAACTGTACAAGGTTTATCATATCGTCGCTGGACTTCTAAAATGTCGTATATGACTTTTTTGGCTAAAAATACTTTTTGACATCAATGGTCTGGGCGGGAAGAAATCTTTGGTATCACAAAATAGCATGCAGTTAGACCAATCAAAATGTGTGAAATAAGACATATTACAAAATTGCCAATGTCAGTTGTTTGTAAAGTTTGCTTCCAAAATGTGGTATGAAAACTTGAAAATCGTTGTAGAATGGCTTTGGGAAAAAAATAATTGTACATTTCTTTATTTCTGTGAAAATAATTTAAGTTCTTGGATAATCCAGAAATGTCAACGTTTTTATTTCACTGCTATTTACAAAAATGTTCAAGTTCACATACGACATTTTGGAAGCATGAATTTTGCCAAAATTTTCAAAGCCTGTTTGTGAGAAAAAAATTTCTTGAAAAATTTGTAATTTACAACATTTTAGAAGCCCAGCGACGATATATCATATATTTAGTACTAAACACAGCAACTTTATATGTTCTATAAAGGTTCTTTTCTCCTGGCTTTAGCATTTACCACGATGGTATAGCTTAACCCCCTTATCGCATATCTGAACTGTATTGGGGGTAGTAATGGGGGTTGCTTGCACGGAAAACACGTGAAATAAGACCTAATTTCACGTTGAACGTGAAATACTATCTGTCATGATAGTTGAACGAAAAATAAAGACTTTGATGTGAACCTTTTGTGACCGAGTCACTGTCTTCTTGTACCTCTGTTTTACGCCATATTCCCGATTTAGTATACACATTTATGATATAATGGTTTACGGCTTTTAAAAACATAGATCCCTGCTAAGTGTTTGAATCTTATTTGAAAAATACCGAGCCAGCAAAATAAGCATTGGAAAATCACGATGCACGTAAAATTAAATAAGCAGAACACGTTGAACGAGTCATCTGTATTGCAGGACTGAACGTCAAATAAAAGAGTAAAAACACGTTGAACGTGAAATAAAAAACGACGATCACGTTGCACGAAAATATCCCTTTATCACCCTCTGTATTGCATACCCAGTTTAACCAGTACCGCATACTAGGCGTGACGTCATATATCGAATGACGTTAAAGTTGCACAAATGACTTTCAGTTCCTGAATTTCCTGGAATGTTACGAAATGTAACCACGTTTAGTTATAATTTCAGAAATAGGCACATTCTCTCTTCACTAGTATTTTTGTGTTTAAAAGTACATGTGCATGTATGTGTGTCAATTTTGGTGCAATCGAACTGAGGTCACAAAAGTAAGGAATCTGTAGATTTATACTATTATAAAACATCTGTATAAATCAGTACTTCATGTTTGCGTATTAATAATTTTCCTAAATCAAGGATTTAAAATATCGAATTGTTCACTTCAAAATCCAAATTATTTTTGAATAATGTAAATGTGAAAAAAATGTAATAATTACATGTATATCTATCAAAATGAAGTTGAAAATTTGAAAAAAAATTATATACATCCAAAAAAGAGTAGGAAAGACTATTTTGATACCAAATTCTTGCAAAACAAAATGGTGATTTATGCCAAATTAGGACTAGAAACTCTTATGGTGGATTATTTGTACGAATGGCTAGATTTCCCATGATTTTGCTGTAAAATATATTATTATTTTGTTTGTTATGTTATGAAAAATAGTGTTTTATTTTATCGATTGAATTGTCACTTTGTTTTATGTCGCAGCCTTTCATAGCTGACTACACGGTATGGGATTTACTCATTGTTGAAGGTCGTAGGGTTGCCAATAATTGCTTACATTCACTTTATTTGAACGTTTGTGAAGAGTTGTTTCATTAGCAATGATACCACATCTCCTATTTTTATATTAATAGTTATTCATAAGTATCAGAGTTTCTTGACTCTTCTATATTTTCGGACAATTAAGAAAAAAAGGATATGCCATGAATCTACTTCAAGTAAAATATGATAAACATCAGGACTGATATTGGTTACTCGAGATGATACAGCATGCGATACGGATTTCGACATGTATTATTAAAGATGTATTTGAATTATATGATATATTCTTAATGAAGCTTATTAAATATATTATTCAAGCTTGTGTATTTTATTCAATTAAGGTAACATATATATGAACATTGCAAAAAATATATAATCTAGCACTATGTATGTACAGAACAAGAACTCAGCACAATTCCATTTCAGGTTAAATCTTAGGTGCTGTTTTTCCTGGTTGGTAAATTATATGATCATGAAAGCATATGAAATGGACCGGAAATAAATGCCACAAGATTAAAGGATTGATGAATAAGCTATATATAAGGATGTGTCAACACTTTTTACTTTTTGTATCGAAAAGTAAAACCACAGAAATACTGAACTCCGCGGAAAAGTCAAAACGGTAAGTACCTAATAAATGACAAAATGAAATGCTCAAACACATCAAATAAATGTAAAACAACTGTCATATGCCTGACGTGGTACAATCATTTTGCTATGTAGAAAATGGTGAATTAACCTGGGTTTATATCTAGTTAAACCTCTTGCTTATATGACAGTAGCATAAAATTCAATAAAATGTATATTGAAAACGATACATATTGAATGTATATAGTAAAAACAAAAGTATATGAAAAGTAAATTACGTTCGAATATTACTGCACGAGATTTACATTTCGACAGCTAAAACCGTTTTTGTCATTCACAAGACCCAAAATATAATAATAGCTAAATTCTAATAGAAATTGACGGGACGAATAAAGACCTACGATATAGTAAAAATCAGGACAGGAAAGCAGTGCTTCGAATGAAGGAGGTATATTATTTAATTTAAGAAGATTTCTAACATTGATAAAATAAATTTAATAAAACAATATCTGTATTATTTATGCTGGTAACGAATTACTGGCTATTGGGCTATTGACATCACGGTAAAACCAGCAGCACTATCGACCAGACAAAAGAAATACAGTTTACGGTACACATTATAATTGTCAATATAATTAGATAAGAACTATTATAGAACTCTGATTTTGTTATCGCCATGCTTCTCTCATCAATGTTTTATATCTTAATTAGATTATCAAATTATAAATTGTTAGAGACTTACCCCTTTCCATATTGTTTTTTTCATGAAGTGTTTTTTATATATTTTTTTTAAAATACGAAATAACTGACTGTAGCAACATTCATTGACCTCGCAATGATAAAAAAAATATATATCGAGGTTATAGAACATTAACTTATTTTAAGTTAATAATTTAGTTTTCAAACAGGACAAAATATGTTGTACTGTACATATTCTTCAAACAGCATTCTTGGAATATCAGATTGATTGACTGATATTCTATTAATGTTGAATGGCAATAATGTCATGTATGTTCAAAGCATTTGTCAAAGGAAATTTTGACTGCCATGAAATTATGGTGTATTGGACACGGACAGAAATCATGCTTTATGTAAGCCACCTTCGGGCCCAATGTATATTTTTTTGAAGGGTGCTTAACGTGCAGAGAGTTTTGCACCCTCAACACGAGGCAACACGTGTAATGCTCTCATTATTTCCTGATATGACTGCGTACTTATATATCCATATCATTAAAACGGACACCCCAATTTGGCAAGGAGTTTACTTCCGTTAAGAAAAAGATTAACGTGATCATATTTTTTTCACAAGTCATTGGATTGAACAGATTGATGAATTCTTTTATGTTTTCATTTATATTTCATAATGCTATCCAAATAAAGACAACAGTACTATACCGAAATTCATAAATCGATTGAGAAAAAAAAATCCGGGTTACAAACTCAAACTGAGGGAAACACGTCAAATATAAGAGGAAAACTACGACACAACAGAAACACAACATTTAAAGTAACACACACAGAAACAAACTATAATATAACAAGACTTGGTACAGGACAATTTAAGAAAAAATGGAGGGTTGAACCTGGTTTTGTGGCTAGCCAAACCTCCAGCTTTTATGGCAATGTTAGATATAATTAAAATGAAAACATTACATGACAGGACTACAATACAAACAAATAAGAGAACATATAGAACAGAGAAACACACAAATGATAGCTATCAAAAAGTACTAGATTTATAATTCAATACGCCAGACGCGCGTTTCGTCTACATAAGACTAACCAGTGACGCACAGATCAAAAAGTTCGACAACCAAAACAAGTATAAAGTTGAAGAGCATTGATGCCAAAAGTTCCAAAAAGTTGTGCCCAATACGAATAACTTTATCTGCCTTGGATAAGAACATCCTTAGTATTTAGAATAATACATACTTTTGCAAACAATGAATTTATTATAAAAATGACTATAAAATAGATGTACATGATAACACCGAAGTGATGATTAACTACGGAATAAAAACGTATACATAAAACAATCTCAACCAGCACATAAAAAATCACAGCCGAGCTAGCCGAAGAGATCAACGCACAAAGTGAAGTCACATTTGGATTTCTAAAAATTTACCAAAAAAAGGATTAGGTTTGTAATACTGATATAACATTTATTAATATCAATGAAAATTACAGTACTTGTTAATATATATAATAGTGGTAGTAATTAGATAATTAATTTTATTATCCAACAATGTCGGTTTTTCTTCTAAATCAAACTGTAAATCAAATTCATCGTATAAATTTAGTTGACTCAAAAACTAAAATTTAATAATCGAACTGGGTGATTAATTATCTTCACCATAACACACGAATACAAGAGAATTTACAACAAAAAATGATAAGACATTTGACAAAATCCAATGAGAATAACAAATACAATATAAAAACTAAATAAATGAATTTTGAATAAAAAAAGTACCGAGACACGTCTTATAGCAAGGCGAATTCACACTCAGCAAAGCAGTCACAATCGGGAATAAGTCACGTTTGGTTATTAAATGATAGAAAGCATTATGTCACATCGCAAGCAACCTTATCCACGAATATCTGTGAAACAGGGAAACCGGTAGGAAATTATGGAATTATAATATGTTAGAACAATTTGAAGTCGAAATAGACAATATGTGATTATTCATATTGAATATAAATATTTAGTGCATTTTCAGCCTGTTTGTTCTTCATTTAAACATATATACGCCTAAAGAGTGACTTAGGTTATATAGCTATTTAACGAAAGAGACTGATAAAATATGCTTTAAATTAGAATAGTAACGTGAGAAATGAACTAGTACAACTATAAAATTGCACAGGTGACGACAGTTAAAATGTTACAACAACGAAAGCGTGAAAATACATTTTCAATAATCAGCCCTTTTCAGTCACATGCAAGAAAGAAACACAAAAACGCACGCATTCTTAATATGTCCTGTATCAAGTCAGGAAAATGGTAATTTTTATCCTGTAGTTCGTTTCTATGTATGTTGCATTGTCGTTTGTTTTTCGTTAGACTTCAGTGTTTCTGTTGTTTCGTTATTTTCCTCTTTTACTAAGTAGTTTCCCGCGGTTTTAGTTTGTAATCTGGATTTGTTTTCTCTAAATCGATTAATGAAATTTGAACAGCAGTATACTTCTATTGCTTTATAAATAAATCTGTTTTTATGTATCCCGTCATTGCGTTATTGTTCTATAATTTTTGTATTTTTTTTTCTTTCAACTTTGATAATGTAATTTCTTCGTGTGCCTTTTTGTGTTTCTTTCTTGCATGTGACGTTACTCTGTATTTATACAGCCCGTCATTGTGCTATTGTGTCATGGTAAATAAAATTGAAATGGAAATGGGGAATGTGTCAAGGAGACAACAACCCGACCATAGAACAGACAACAGCATATAAATGTTTGTTTATATATCTACATGTATTTGTTTTATAGTGATTAAGATAATAATACATCGTTGACTGCTGTACCCTTATTATTGACAGTTTTACATTTTATGTTTGTTTGTTTTGTTAATACATCGTTGCCAATATAATGGAATTTTATACGACTGTCATAAAGTTGAGAGGTTAAGTTAGCTATAAAACCAGGTTTAATCCACGATTTTGTCATTCATTTGATGAGTTTGAGCTTTTAATTTTGCCACTTGAGTTGGGACTATTCGTTTAGAATTTTCCTCGGAGCTCGGTATTTTATGATTTTATTTTTCTAGAATGTCTCGTGCGTACATAAATTATAAAATCTTTTTGTAAATATTGATGGTCCTGACAAGGAACGCTTATGAGAGACATCTGCGCCAGTAGATGCATCTCTAAGATTTGTTTTCTCACATGATAGACAATCTCCCTATAGCGTGAACGCTGTCATTTTGTTTACTAACGTTTGTGATGTCACTTTTATGGGAGATAACTCGTTTACTGTCAAGAAACACATAATGTTATTGAATGAATTATATGGGTGTGGATTGAAATGGTTATTCGACCTTCCTTGCATTTAAATGAAAATTAACTGAATTATTCTATGTCACGTCATAACGTGTTACCTTATAGAATTTAGTATACCATATGTAAGGTATACTAATAACCTTTGAGACAACTCCACATCGTGTATTCCTATATGAACCCCGTGTAAGGATCCAAATTCCGAAGGGCATTTAATGGAGAGTTTTAAACGGTGAATAGGTAAAATCAGGATATAATTACCACGTAGCATTATTCCTCAGTGGGGATTAATATTTTACGAACCCAATGTTACAAACTTTTCAGTAATGCCACTTCTCGATATGGACCCGTCCTCTGCTAAGGATCGGGATATTCAATGTGATCGCTCCTTCAGAGACCAACTGACGTATAAGAAAGACTGTTTTGAGAAATTGAAATAAGAAAAAAGTGATTAAATAAAAAATAAATGCAGTGTGAAATATCGTTAGAGTATCCATTAACAAAATAATGTATAAGAAGTATATTCTATATAGAAAACTAGATGTGTCAAAGCGACACGAATGGCCCCATCTCAAAAAGTTGAAAAACCTGCAATTGCAATAGCACATGTGGACACAACCATGATGGTAGTCTCACATATAAAAAATCAGCTCAAAATCTGGAGGCCTATAGAAAAAAAGTCTGTATTACTGTCGTACTGTTCAACAATTTTCAAAGTTGTAAACCCTTAATTTTGGCAAAAATTAGCTGAGCGAAACAAAACTTTAACTTGATCTGTAACTCATCATGAGTAACTCACATACCAAAAATCAGCTTATATCTGAAAGTGTTTAGAAAAAGTCTGTAAATAGTGATTTTCAACAATTTATCAAAGTCCAAAGCCGTTAAATTTGTCAAAAATTCGCCGAGCGGAACAAAACTTTAATTTAATCTGTAACTTATCTTGGTTAACTCACATGCCAAAAATCATCCCAATATCTGAAAGAGTTTAGAAAAAAGTCCGTATAACTGTGATTTTCAAAAATTTATCAATATCCAAAGCCCTTAATTTCAGCAAAAAATAGCGGAGCGGAACAAAACTTAAACTTGATCTGTAACTCATCATGGTTAACTCACATACCAAAAATCAGCCCAATATCTGAAGACGTTTAGAAAAAAACTCCGTATAATGGTTTGTTGCGGAATGACAGAATGACGGAATTTCAGACTTCGTTGCGGGGCCATAAAAAACACCAAACAAGAAGAAAAAAAACAATAAGCAGAATAAAAAGCATAATAAAATCGAAAATATTAAATTTCATTGTACATGTATATTTCTCCAATATGACAGTGTATAGAAATGAAATATGATATATTTAGAAAAGTCGACCGTATGCATGCTACACGAAACATTCAAAATAGAAGTTAGAGTTTCATTTTAATGAACTTCGGTGATTGGATTTTTTACCCAACATTGCATCACATGAAAACAGAATTTCAAACCATTGTGTAGTAGAATTGCACAAAATCTTCAGTGAATTTTATTCAATAACTAGCTGACTTTGGTAAGTATTCATTTTCAAGATTTATTATTATCTGATAAAAAAAAAAGATGAATGGAATAGATACTAATAGAAACGTCAATGAGCAGTATTCTAACATAATTCAAAAGACATATTGGGACCATTTATTGCTTGCTGTTGGCCAAGATGTGAGCCTTACCTGTTAACTTCTTATGCATAGTGACTTGGATGGTCAGTTGTCGCATTAGCAATCATATCACATCTTCTTATTTATATATTGAGGAATTTGGACGGGTTTTACATTCTATATAGAATATTGGGCCGAAAACTAAAGAGTAGAGAAAAATGGACAAATAGATTAAAGAGTTCAGAATATGGTGTTGCTTAAACAAAGAATAGAAAACAATGAGCAAAAGTAAATTGTAAATATATTACACACACCAAGAATCTTTAATCCACATATGAACACTATCATACAGAAATATCCCACATCTCCTTTTATTCATAAAAAAGTCAACTACAGACTATCATTCTGGCAGGTACTTAAGTCTGTTGCCGGGTAAAACTAGTCCTGTTCCTGGGTAAAACTAGTCCTGTTGCTTGGTAAAACTAGTCCTGTTTCTGGTTAAACTAGCCCTGTTGTCAGGTAAAACTAGTCCTTTTGCCGAGTTACTTTTCGTACGCTTCTTTCTACCTCTGAATGAAAAGAGACTAAATGTGGGATGGACAGTATTTTGATGACGAAATCAAGTTGCATGTTGATATATGTATGCATAACTTACACAAAACATTTAATCATTATCCATGAACCGTTAAAACCTTCGTTCATTATTTGCAAACTTCTTTTTCACATTATTAATATTAACGTGTGATTTGTTTTCGCTAACCCCAGCTTTGAAAAAAACTTAAATATTTTTTGTCCGCTAAAACCTAGAAACTAGCCTGACGTAAAGAGTAAATTTACAAAGAATCTGGTTTAGTGTACACAGTAAGAAGTTTGCTCTTGGTTGAACACATAATATTTGACATGAGTTGATCCTTTCTTTGTTCACTTGTTGAGAAACAACATAATATCAGATGCATATTATGGGGTTTTACCCAAAAACTCACATAAAAATGACCAGGTCCTAAATCAGGAACCTGTTGTTCAGTGATTAACGTTTGTTGATGTGGTTCATAAGCGTTTATCGTTATCGTTTTTATATAGATTATACCGTTTGTTGTCGAGCCTGCAACTTTTGTTGCAGAAAGCTCGACATAGGGATAGTGATCCGGCGGCGGCGGCGGCTACGGCGGCGGCGTTAGCTAACTTCTTAAAAGCTTTATATTTTAGAAGGTGGAAGACCTGGATGCTTCATACTTTGTATATAGATGCCTCATGTTACGAAGTTTCCGTCAGTCACATGTCCAATGTCCTTGACCTCATTTTCATGGTTCAGTGACCACTTGAAAAAAAAGTTCAAATTTTTTGTAATGTTGAATTCTCTCTTATTATAAGTAATAGGATAACTATATTTGATATGTGCGTACCTTGCAAGGTCCTCATGTCTGTCAGACAGTTTTCACTTGACCTCGACCTCATTTCATGGATCAGTGAACAAGGTTAAGTTTTGGTGGTCAAGTCCATATCTCAGATACTATAAGCAATAGGGCTAGTATATTCGGTGTATGGAAGGACTGTAAGGTGTACATGTCCAACTGGCAGGTGTCATCTGACCTTGACCTCATTTTCATGGTTCAGTGGTTATAGTTAAATTTTTGTGTTTTGGTCTGTTGTTCTCATACTATATGCAATAGGTCTACTATATTTGTTGTATGGAATGATTGTAAGGTGTACATGTCTAGCGGGCAGATGTCATGTGACCTTGACCTCATTTTTATGGTTCAGTGGTCAAAGTTAAGTTTTTGAGTTTTGGTCTTTTTATCTAATACTATATGCCATAGGTCAACTATATTTGGTGTATGGAAATATTTTATGATCTTTATGTCAGTCGCGCAGGTTTTATTTGACCGTGACCTCATTTTCACGGTTCATTGCACAGTGTTAAGTTTTTGTGTTTTGGTCTATTTTTCTTAAACTATAAGTAATAGGTCAACTATATATGTTGTATAGAAGCATTGTTAGCTGTACATGTCTGCCTGGCATGGTTCATCTGACCTTGACCTCATTTTCAAGGTTCATTGGTCTTTGTTTAGTTATCTTGGTTAATGTTAAGTTTATGGTACAGTTGTTATAAAACTTAGCTTTTTACTTAGGACTATCAACATAATATCAATGATTAGTATAGAAGGCGAGACATTTCAGCGTGTGCACTCTTGTTATCTATTTGAATAGTTTTATACAAGTCATCTTGGGGCCCTTTATAGCTTGGTGTTCGGTGTAAGCAAGGCACCATGTTTTTTTACTTTGACCTATACTGGTTTACGTTTTACAAACTGTGGCTTGGATGGAGAGTTGTTTCATTGGCACTCCTACCACATCTTCCTTTATCTATGTAATATACATTTTACTTGCATCTGTCCACTGGATTTGTGTACACTATTTGCATCACAGTTACATATTTGGTTTAAAATCTCAATTCCCGTGAGGTTCAATTGAATCTTGCACGACACATGAAGTTGTGATATTCGGCTATTCCGTAAGGAGGAAAAACACTTGATCATGTAACATGCTCTTTCCATAACAAGAGCGCAATATTATTGTATTTATCCCATTTGTATTATAGGAGTATTTGAAAATGAAAAACTATGTAATATCGAATACAAAGCTTATAATTCAGGTAATTAGTCCACAGGAACATTTTAAAAAGCAAGACAAGTATATATAGTCAGCTTTTTCCTCTTTTCTTTAAACGAATCATTTTAAACTTATACGTTATTATTTATAATCTAGAAGGTATCTTAATTGAGAGGATGTCTATGTTATTTGAAGTACATTGTGCACTTGTTTTTAATTGTTCTTTTTGTTCCAGCTAGGGATCCCAGCATGCACACGCTCTTTGTAATGCTTTATTTTTATAAAATAAAAATTCTGATAATATCTTTGAGATAATTCTTTAATGCTACAATCTATGCTTGCCCGCTTTGCATTTGTGTTCTGTATATACACTTTGTTGTTAACAATATAAGAATCTATTATGGTCTTTCCACATGTCAATTACCTTTGAACAAGTACAATGGTTTCAATGAGCAAATACCGAATGTACACTAATTTAATAACTTCTTAGAAAAATGCAGTCAACCCTTCTGTTCGATGAATGACTCTATATTAAAGCCACTGTATTTATAGTTAATAAAATTAAAGTGAAAACAATTTGTTCAAAATATTATTTTAAGGACCTTTTTCCTCTTATATAATAGGATTGAATTCCCCCTTTAAGTCTTTGTTAAATTTACACTTTAAAAAAAATATGCAGAATTTATCTTTGTTTCGAAGAAAGAATTACTTGACAGGAGTAGATTTTTATCCTGTCCAGTACTATAGACAAATTTTCACATGACATCTAATTGAATGTTAAAAAATAACCATCACTGGAAGATAACCAATCACATGGTACCCTTTTCCCCTGTGTACAAGATTAAGGAATCATGCTTCATTAAGTTACCAAAATATTCCATAGAAACACCAAGTAAAATATATAGTGGTGCCTTGAAACAAGATATGGGGTTTGGACTAAACATTTTTTACTACAATAAAATGAAGGATTTATTTCCTCCAACTGTCAAATCCAAGAGAATATTTTAGACCCTGATGTGACGTACTAAGATTTGGCAGTATTACACCTTATACTTGTTTTTATCATCCCGAAGGACATTGCCCATGGATGTCTTTAGACACAGTTGTGTAACAACAAAATCGTTAATAGGAAGTTGTTTATAAAAACAAACTTATAAATTTAATAACATTTATATCAAGACTTATCATATAAGTTTAACTGCTGTAGTAAAATGCAAGTATTTAAGAAAATTGGTACAAATTTATGTAATATATGTTGAAACTCGTTAAAATTCATATCTTGCATTTCTAATTACATCCTTGAATTAACCAAACTCCTTTATCAGTAAAGAGGCTAATTTACAATCTTAGTTTGTATACTGTTACCATTTGCCTTTGGTATTCATCTCCTCTATTTAATGGAATACTATAGGGGAGGTTTATCTATCTATTCTTGACAACACTTTAGCTTGGAATTCTGTTGCAGCTTTAATAATTCCTGCCAAAAATACTAATGTGATTGCAGTTCATGCAAATGTGTTTATTTTAATAAATCAGTAAATAGTCCTTCTTATTCTAATTGTTTTAATACTTTTTACATGTATACTGTTTAATATCCAACATGATTTGTGAATAAGTTTATCCGGTAATAACCAAATGAGGCGGTGTCTCATTTTTTTCTCATTTTGCCAGGTTTACCATGCAAAATAAAAGCTAACAAATTCAAGAATGAAGACATTGGTTATTACCGCATTGTTCTCTCAACCTTCATAAGTTTTGGTCTAAAATTGAAATTTTCAGTTTTACAAATGAAAATAACAATTTATAATAAAGCCAACAGTTTTATAACGCTGTTCAAAAGTCAGAAATTGATTGAGAGAAAACAAATCCGGGTTACAAACTAAAACCGTTGAAAACACAACATATGCAAGGGGTAAACAAGAACATCAACTGAAGTGCAACAGGAACAAACACCAACATGCATAAAAACGAATTATTTGATAACAACTACCATATTCCTGTCTTGGTACAGGACATTTTAAGAAAAAATCTGGGTTAAGAAAAGTATGAATTATTCGAAAAACTAAGAATTTTCTTATCCAAGACATAAATTACCTTAGTCGTATATTTGGCACAACTGTTTGGAATTTTGGTTCCTTAATACTCTTGTTTTGGCTTTTTATTATTTTGATATGAGCGTCACTGAAAAGAGTTATGTAGACGAAACACGTGTCGTCGGATCAAATTATGAGCCTGGTACCTTTGATAACTAATTGAACCTGGTTATATGTCTAGGCAAATCTCGCGCTTATATGTCAATGTTAAAAAATATCGCTAAAATGACAACACTACGTGACAGAAATACAGCACAAACATACGGAAGAACACTTATCACAGCGAAACGCATAAACAAATAATTAAAAGTCGATACAACATACAAACTGCAGAACAACAACGAACATCTTCCATCAACGTCATACAGCACAGGACATCACAAACAGCCACGCATTTATATAACAATGATGTAGTTTTGAAACTCATACAATTATTTTCACAATACCAGTTCAAAATATCATCATGACAAAGACGTTTTTGAAAGGCTATTTCATGATTATTTGGACTACAAACGATCAGACCACATTATCCTATCGAAACCTCAATAGAAGCAATGTAAATTTACACTCGGTAAAACAATCATATTCGGTAATAAGTCACGTATGGTACTTAGCAGATAGACGACATCGATGTTAAATCTCAATCTTATAAAGGCAACAGTAGTATACCACAGTTCGAAAGTCATAATTCGATTGAGAGAACACCAATCTGGGTTACAAACTAAAACCGAGGGATACGCATCAACTATAAAAGAAAAACAACAGAAACAACAGACATAGACACATCGTATAGAACAACCAATTTGTGATAGAATCCATAAAATTTACGGGTTGTCATTTTCAATCTTTCTTCCTCATAAATCTGTCCGTGCAGTTTTTGCGTAAGGAGCACAATTATTTTTATGAAATCTATATAGTGTGGAAATGCAAGAGCATAACAAAAAGTTGTGGTCCGAAGCGCTTTTCTGGATCTACCTTCATCAAGAAAGCCCAGACCGAAATAAATGCAAAACAACATATAATGACACACCACATTAGCTTTGTGATTAAAAAAGCATGAAGAGTAAATAGCCAAAGCAATGAAGGTCAACTTTGCCTGAAATGATACTCTCGGAGAGTTCAACAGTTCACAAGCAGCGGTATTGACCTTGTGCTAGTAAAAGAAATAACAATATTTGTGCTAATACCAGTGTACTGATTTCGTGAGAAAACGTAAGCCTATTACAAGCGAATTTTTCAGTGTATTCCTGTGTTGTTCTGTGACACCGTTGTCCCAGGTAATGTAAAGATTTGAGAGCACCCTAGTATGTTTAACCGAGCCAAATTCTTTATATGCATGTCATAAGTCAGGAGTTGTAATTCACTAATTGATTGATATTTTATTGGTAATCATATTACATCACCTTCTTCATAGGTCACCATGAAATTTTATGTTAACCTTCGTAACTGATATTTTATCTTGGTTTTGGGTGTGGTTCGTGTTGCTCAATATGTAGAATTTAATGTTGTGGTATGTGTCATATTGGTAATTTATGGTGGTTTCTTTTTCCAATGCCATGTTAGTTTGTTTACGACTGATGATTTTGATTATTCTTTTGGCTTTAACATATCATTCGTCTCTCTTTTAAAAACAGGTTTTTTTAATGAGACATCTTATATTTCGCTCTAAGTAGTGGTGTTGTAGAGAACAGTAAAATTAGTTTCCACGTATGTATTTCTTTTATCTCAGCTGAAATCTCTGCCTAGATCAGCTCCCAAAAACACATCGGGCGGAAAATAAATATTCAGAAGACGTCATAAAATGAAAATTAGATTTGTTACGTAGAGATTAATTTAGATGCTTTCGTTGTTTTATTTCTGAATTACGATGCATGTTGTTTTTTTATTGCAAGCTATCAAATGTGATTTTTTCTGGTTTTATTTTAGTGTATTAGCCAGTTATGCTATCGGTTACTTCAGTTCTTCTCATTTGCATACTATGTAAATATGCAATTAGCTTACCTTGCTTGACCAATGAATCAGAGAAAGACTTCGATGACTCGAGAAAAGCTCTGACTGCTCTGGAAACATATCTTGGAAGTACAGTAAACACATTGGAGAGTGACATCCAGAAAACTCTCAATACCTTAAAGAGTCATATAGGAACGTTAAAAAGTAATGTTGGGAGCAAAGTAAAGAGGCTTGATGGTGACCTTAAGGTTTTGGAAGAAGATTTCAGAAGTAAGTCTTGGATTTGAGCATTAGGGTCACATATAATATATATACAATGTTAAAAAAAAACAAAACATTTAACAATTTATGAATCGTTATCCTGCTTACGACCGACTTTTTTTTCATGTTTCGATGGTTCCGATAGACCTAACATGAGATCTCTCTAGCACCTTACTGCCTACATGTATGCCCGATATATAGTCTCTTTAAAATAACTATTGATTATTGAACTTTCTATGATTCGGGGCGATTAAGAGCTTGGTCCATTGAAGAAAAATTGTGTTCACAAGGAAATTCATATCCAATGAGCTTATATAGAACTTGCGTGAAGTTCTTTTTAAGTATTTTCAAGTGAATTTCAAATTAATCTAACCAAAAAAATTGTAATTTCTATGTTTTAAATAAAATTAGAAAATGGAGAGTATTTTTAAAAATATCTAAATAAAGGCAACAGTAGTATGCCGCTGTTCGAAATTCATAAATCGATTGCGAAAAAAAAAATCCGGGTTACAAACTAAAACTGAGGGAAACACATTAAATATAAGAGGAAAACTACGAAACAACAGAAACACAACATTAAAAGAGGGACGAAATATACCAGAGGGACAGTCAAACTCATAAATCGAAAATAAACTGACAACGCCATGGCTAAAACTGAAAAAGACAAACAGACAAACAATAGTACACATGACACAACATAGAAAACTAAAGAATAAGCAACAAGAACCCCATCAAAAACTAGGGGTAATCTCAGGTGCTCCGGAAGGGTAAGCAGATCCTGCTCCACATGTGGCACCCGTCGTATTGCTTATGTGATAACAATTCATGTAAATAGTCTTATTTAAAATGTAACACACACAGAAACAAACTATAATACAACAATGGCCATTTTCCTGACTTGGTACAGGATATTTTAATGAGAAACAAAAATAGTGGGTTGAACCGGGTTTTTAGGCATGCCAAACCTCCAGCTTTTATAACATTAAAATGACAACATTACATGATAGGACTACAATACAAATAAATCGGAGAACATATAGGACAGAGAAACACACAAATAATAGCTTACAAAAGGTGTCAGCTTTAAAATTTAATAAACCAAACGCGCGTTTCGTCCACACAAGACTAACCAGTGACGCTCTGATGGTAAACGTTCAAAGCCAAAACAGGAGATTGATTGTCAAGTGATTTCACGTGAGGAAAAACATCATGTAATTTTCAAGTGATTTGACGTGAAAAAAAGTGATTTTAAAGTGAAATTTACGTTAGTTTAACATAAGATTCACATAGACTGCATGTGGAAACTGATCATTTAAGTTTCAAGCTAGTTTGATGTAAAATGCATGCATTTCAAATGAGATTGACATGAACCAAGAGTCGAGTAAAATTCAGTGAAATTTTTAGACAATCGCATAAATTTCGTTTGTTGATGAAACCATCAAATCGTCACAATAACCCCCAAATTCAAACTCATATCAAAATAAATTGTGTTTTATTGATTTTATTTTTCAGAAAAAAAGTGGTTGAAACATAATGGACATTGTTATTATTTTGCCCATGAAACACACGATTGGTTCACAGCAGAGGTAGGTTGCTATTGTACCCTCTATTAACATTACTTAGTATATTACAGTCTTGGTATTAACTTGAATGCAGCATATCATGTTAAATGAAGTTGTTTACCATATACAATATTAAGCACTTATTACTACATCAAATATCCTTGTGATAAATATTGTACTTACACTGTTGTATCATTGGTGATCGCCTGTGTCTTAAGATACACAAGGCAATTGCGATAGATTGGTGAGTTCCAGTAAAAAAAAATAATATAACATGCACTAGCACTGACTATAGAAAAAGTTGACTTTAAAATGTTCAGCTTATAGTGATAAATTAAACTCGATAATTACTGTCACAGCATATTTTCTATCGTGGTACATTCTTTTGAAAGAAGCAAACTAACAAAGAGAAAAAATGTCCTACTTCGAAGCAGGAGATGTGTTAAAGTTATTCTCTGGAAAGTGAAATAGTATCTGTACATGAATTAATGTCATACAATTCTTACCTGGCATCCTCACAGTTTCCTCACGAGAAAATCATAGGATTCTGAAACATTCATATACATATACTTATAAGTCCATCTCCTTTTAATTCTTAATTGGAATAACTTATTTACCTAACCCAAATCTTACTTGAACCATAGCTTTGGAATAACTGTGTAATAACTCATACATCTTGCTTTTCTTTACAGCGCCGATGCAGGGAAATTGGTGGATATATTGTTAAAGTCGACGATTCGTCCGAAAATACATGGATTTCTGATAGCAAACCAAAAAGTACATTTATAACAGAACTATACTTTTATCTTAACATTACTATTGTTATAACTTATGGCTGATGAATATTATATTTTCTAATCTTAATATGATAACGTAGTTAGAATTAATAGGTTACATCAAAAGAATAAATTCAAGCACTGCTCTATAACTGCCATTTACGAATTTTGCTTATGTTTATTTCGTAGAGAACGTTGTTTACTGGATAGGATTGACAGATCTGAAGGAAGGAGATTGGCGTTGGACTTTCGATCAGTCACAGGTAACGTACAAGCAATGGATTAATGGGAAAGGTGCAAGAGGAACTACGTATAATTGCGCTGCTTACCATTATGCCTCAAGTTATTTCAGAAATTGGTTCGATGGGGCTTGCTGGTCAAAATTTTACTACATCTGCGAAAGTAACTTTTGTAAGTTAACATACTATATAACTACAAGTTTAATAAAGAAAGAAAACATATTTTAAAATAGAAATCCAAAAGATATATATAACATATTTTGAACACAAATAATGAATTAATCAAGAGAAAAGGAATTCAAGTTCACAAAAACTACAGGAAACTAAAGATTGAGTTACAAAAATTCCTCTGTCGTTATGCCATGTGACCAAGAAAAAGTATAACAGCAAGAATACCTAGCTCTGCAGAAAATACAAAACGGAAAGTACTTTATCAGATGAGAAAACTTAAATCTCAAACATATCAAACGAATGAAAAACAACTGTCATATTCCTGAATTGGTAAAGGCATTTGTTCATGTAGATGTTAATTTGGGAGCTTGTTACATTTGTTGTTTATGTAGTGATATTAAGATGATAACACAATATTGACTGTTGTACCCCTATTTTTGACATTTTTACTCTTTGAGTATGTTTGTTTTGTTCATGCATCGTTGACAATGTAATGGAATTTGATGCGACTGTCATACAAGTGAGAGGTTTAGCTAGCTATAAAACCAGGTTCAATCCACCATTTTCTACATTAGAAAATGCCTGTACCAAGTCAGGAATATGACAGTTGTTATCCATTCGTTTGATGTGTTTGGACTTTTGATTTTTGATTTTCCTTTTTGAATTTTCCTCGGAGTTCAGTATTTTTGTGTTTTTACTTTTTTCTATTCATATTATTAGTTAGATATCGCGTTTGTTTAATGAATTCCTTGCGGGTTTGCAATAGGAACTCATAAATCTTGCAAAAGAAAAAAGATATTCAGCGGATCTTACCGTAACAAGTCAATAGTTTTTTTTTTTTTAAATTAACGATTTTTGTATTCATATTATCATGCTATTTTGTGTACTTGATTCATTTTTATTGACCATGTTGTAATTAAAAGGTATTCGTATATAATTAACATGATTATGATTTTTTTGTTTTTGTTTTTACGTTTTCAAGGTTTTTAAAGATCAGATAGCAGATAGGAGAGTGACATATTTAGTCTGATTAAAATTTGTTTGTGAAATACTGATGTTGTTTTATTCTATTTATATTGTTAGTTAGCTGCTGCCTTTATATGATACATTCCTTGGAAGGAATACGCAATAAGAAATCCTAAATCTTCAACAAAGAAAAAACACATATAGGAGGTCTTAAATTTCTCCGAAAAAAACAAATATTTGAGCCACAAGAACCTCACATATAACTGTGATGAACTCGAGTGTTACGCAAGATTTTCACTTATATTTACGTTTGTGGCAGTAAACTTGATTGTGGCAACTACAAATGGTATTCATTGGTGACCTGTAATTCTATATTGGTCAAACATAACATGATGGCATATGTAACACATATATCTTATGACTAGAATTACCCATTCTGAACCATAAGGATCATTTAATTCTTTGTTAGCAGGATCCCCTTCTACAAAGAAACCATGCGAGGAAAACCTTGAATAATATATTACCTGAGAGATAAGCCCTCCAATATACAGGTGCTGCTCCTATATTGTTAATTGCAATTTAAAAAATCACATATTTCATGCATTTTAATGCATTTTATTCTTATGTATATTATTTTTTAACTATCTCCCATAAAACATATAAAACAGAGAACGACGGTGTTACGGTATAACCAATTTCGTATAAAAAGAGAACATTGGTCAATGTCTTGCACTTCTTTACCTTATTGGTTAACATCATATGCTCACATACATGTATTTGTTTCCAACATGGTCAGCAGAAATCGAAATTTATCTCTTTCATATACCTTGTAAGTTTTATTTTTATAAACAAGAAAATGTGGTATTTTTTTTCAAATAAGACGACGATAAAGATTACAAGTCAATGTACGGCATTCAAAAACGTGAAAACTCATACTGTATTTCAGCTTTAAAAGGCTACGACCTTAAAAATTGTGAAACAATTCAAACAAGAACACTAACAATTTAAAAGAGGGCGAAAAATACCAGAGGAACAATCAAAGTCATAAATCAAAAATAAACTGACAACGCCATGGCTTAAAATGAAAAAGACAAACAAACAAATAACAGAACAAAAGAAATAGCAAAGAAAGTTAAAGACTGAGCAACAGGAACCCCACCAAAAACTGTAGGTGATCTCAGGTGCTGCGGAAGGCTTAACAGCTTAATTTATGTAAAACAATATACGAATAACAAATATGACAGACATCATGAACCAACACGACAACTATTGAAAATTTTTACAACTGCTGACTTTGGACACATTATTTTATTTCATGAAGATATGAAGATTCCTGTAGCAATTCAGAATATGATAGTTGATATCAAATAATAGCAAAAACTAGTGGTTCTTTTGTTCTGTTGTTTTCCTCGTAAAATTGATTTGTTTACCTGAGTTTTAGTTTGTAACCCGGATTTGCTTTCTCTTAATAGATTGATATCATTTGAAAAGCGGTGAACAACTAGTGCTTTTATTTTTAATGATGCCATCAGATCAGTTATCCAATTATAAACGAACATCACACACTATTGTTTTAGAAAAAAATAATGAAAAGACATCTAGTGGAAATAATTTCCCTTTGTTTTGCACATGAAAACCCTGGAATGAAATTTAATCGGGACTACAACTAAAAATTAACAATACGTCAAAGAAACGTATACAGGTTTGAGCAATAGAGAGAATTGATGACAAGTGTTTGTCAGTCTTTAATTTTCCATGTTGTGTTTTGTAAACTGTTGTTTTCTTTTCTTTCTCATTGCACGGTCAGTATTTGTTTTCGACTAAAGAGTTTGATTTTCTCTTTGGTATATATTGCATATTGCTTCTCCTATTTTAGACTGGACCACAATTTAACATAGCTTTTCAACATTTTAAATGCACTGACATTTAGTATGTATGTATATCAACGAATCATAAACATCACAAAGAATTATTGCCATAATACTTCACTACAAACCATTAAAGTCTGAAATGGCCTATATCTGTACTCGACTGTACTGATTTTTACTCGACCAGTCTGAATTGGTCTGACTTTTACTTGACATTGCTCGACCCCAGTCTGAACATACTTGAGTGTACTGAATCGTACTTGACCCTTATTTTTGCAGTTGAAAATAGTCTGAACTATTACTCGACCAGTCTGAAACAATCTTAACCCATTCTCGGCATGTACTCGCCCTATTTTTCCTGTCTAAACCATACTTAACCAAAGTCTGAACAATACTCGACCAGTCTGAATCATACTAGACCAAAAAACCTCTGCTTTTTTTAACTGTTAAAATAAATTTCTTTTTAACTGACATATATAACAACAGCCAACAAAATTTATAAACAAATTTAACCTTATAAAAGAAATATATCTCTGATTATATTTAGGATAAAAAAAAATAATTATATATAACTTATATCAAAAAGGGATAAAATTAAACAAATAAATAAAATTGTTTTTCTGATTAGTGGTGAAATATAAAGTATAACCTCTGCTTGGGGGCAAACTCATAAATAAGATCACACCTGGTCAGAGGTATTAAATTCTAAATAACATTGATTCAAAATTGCAACATCCTGTTTAAATCAAATAACAAGGCCTTTCGAATATACATGTATGTACTAGATAAGTAATACACGAATTTAAGAAAATAGGGCTTTCTTTTTACCTGTAAAACACACATGTACTGAGGTAATTAAAACATATTAAAGTGCTTTATGTATGACATGTTAATTTGACAAAAAAATACTTAAATTAATTGAATTTTTTTTTTACTGATACTTTAGAATACATTTCCTTTTTTAAAAGGGTTATAAAGGATTGCTATGGAAATTCTATTTATATCATGATTATATTAAATTCTTGGTTTAATAAACCAAAACAATTAAGCTCTCATTTTTTAAAAATTTATTAAGTTGTTTTATATACTATTTTATATATATATAAAAAAAAAAAAACATTCACTGCATTATTACCTGAACTCAACTGACACCATAAATCTATACTAGGATTTAGTTAATGGTGAAAATAGTCCAGTTACCATAAAATACTACAGAAATTTTGAATAATATTGAAAATATTAGTCACAATTCATTTTTTTAGATTATTTGATCAGCTTGTTTTATTTATATTTTAAAAGTTGCTATTTATTATTATGTAAGTGTTGAAGTTATATTATGATTGATTATTGTGAAATTTTAATTTCAATACTGTATTGAATACATTTTTAATTTCAAGTTGTTGTTCAAATTTCATTTTTATTAAAAAACAATCCTAAATTGATAAAAAAAATTCAGTTGATAGATACAAAGAATAGGTCTAGGTTGGTTAAGACTTGGTCGAGTATGGTTCAGACTAGGTCGAGTAAGGTTCAGACTAGGTCGAGTACGGTTCAGACTAGGTCGAGTACGGTTCAGACTTGTATAAAATGGTTAAGTACTGGTCAAGTACACATTCAGACTGTTAAGTATGGTTCAGACTACAGTCGAGTATTATCAAGTAAATCTCAGACAAATTCAGAATGGTCGAGTAAAAATCAGTACAGTCGAGTACAGATATAGACCATTTCAGACTTTTAATGGTTTGTAGTGCTTATAATGACTGAAAAATTTCAACATCATCTGAGAAATTTTGTGATAAATAACAATACAGATTCTTTTAAGCTCAATGAATCATGTAAATAAGGCAAAGTGCAACGGACATTTGTCAGCCGGAAACTTAAGAACACCAGGCAACTATAAAAGATATGAAGTATACCCATGCATGTTTTGTAACCAAAAAAATGTTTTAAAATAAAATTCGTTGGGTATCATTCTTACTTACAGAATGAATTTAGTTCTACGTTTACTGATCATAATTGTTTTCTGTGCAGGCTTGTTGTTAGATTAATGCAAATGTAAAATACTGCATTTATATACATGACGAGAAAAATAATTGGTAGGCGTCCTAGTGGATCAAAATGGGGCTTCGTATTGCAACCAATTGTTTTTTCAGTAGATATTTTGTTTCCGTATTTACTGCGGAATAATTCATACAATTTAACATTCTTTTTCAACATATTCGAATAGGCAATGCATGTTTCACAACATCATCTTACAACATGTCGTATAATCTATTAAAATTTCAGAGTTGTCTCGCCTTAAATACTATAGTACAATTACTGTCTTTTGATGAGGTAACTGTGTGGTTTGACTTTGGAAAAACTGATATTCACTGAGGCAAACGGCCGAACTGAATGTCACTTGGATTTTTCAAAGTCAATTGATCCACATATTTACCGACATAAAAGACATCAATCGTTTTATTCCATGTTCCAAAAGAGAAAGAAATATGAATTCGATTACATTAATTTATCTAGGGCTTATCAAACACAATTCTGTTCATTAGAGGTGGTTCCTTTTATTTCTGGAGTAACTCAGGATAATAACAAATATATATATAAATGGTTACCCTCACATGAGGTGCAAAAGCCTCCTGATTTATCTATTTGGAATTATTCACATCTTCCTAGGATTACTTAAAATATACCTGAATACAGAATATAGAAAACTAAGAACGTTCAGACTTAGAAATATATCAAGCACATATCAATATGTCCACCAGTATATAGGAAAGTGATGACCAGCATAAAAGAACAAAAGAAATATAGCGCCAAAATATAATGACCAATAGAAATAAAGAAAGTGTGCTGTCCAATGAAGCAAAAAAAGAAAACCTTTGAAATAAACTACAGTCAAATCAAAGTTACCCAAACTAGTAGAAAACGTAATATGTAAAAAAGGCCAACTGTCAAATACGTAAATATAATGAACAAAGCATATATATGTATATAGACTAATCAACTAATTAAAATCTGTAATTAATATACTATACTTTTTAATAAATCAATATAAGTCATATAATATACAAAATACAACACAATAAACTAAATATAAAAATATACACAATTACTGTATAACCTATAAAATACAATCTACCACACAATAACACCAATTGTACGTCAAAACCTTTAGATATAAAAAGCACGCGTCGTTTTGCGCGGTGAATATACTTTTTCAAAATTCATTTTATATAGAAAACCCTCCTAAATTTCTATTAATATGGAATAATTAATTATATTTCTTCCAAAGAATTTAGAGTAATTAAAAAAATCTTCATTTATATTTTGGCATTATAAGAATAAGAATAAAAATAAGAATGCATTGTCTCAAGTAAACCCCATTCTTTTAAAAGATGTTCGGATTTTACTGGAGAACAATAGTTCCTTGTATGTAATTTGTTTGCAACATTATACTATAATTCCAGCAGAAATGTTAATATAATTCAATTACTTCAGGTCATCCCATTAGGTCTCATTTCAGGTTGATAAAAGATCTTCAGAGGCCCGGATTCCTATTTGAGGCTTCATTGTGATATGCCTTTGAATCTGCCTCTTCTGTGGTATTTTCTATTAAAAATGCACTAGTATTCCCATCTTGTTTTGAAGATTGTATAGTTGGATTGTCTCTAAGACTCAAATCCAACAACACATTCTATCCCCGACTCTTTCGGAAGTAAATAATAAAGGCAACAGTAGTATACCGCTGTTCAAAAGTTATAAATAGATTGAAAGAATCCAATCCTGGGTACAAATTAAAACCGAGGGAAACTACTCAACTATAAAAGGAAAACAACGAAACAATAGAAACACTTAAGTGCATAAAACAAAACGCCAATGCAAACACATGTTAGAGATAGAGGTGCATGTGTCTTTATGAGACGTAAAAGTACTAGAACAAGACACAATGAGAAGTGACACGCTCTCTGTGTGTTTAAGAACCATTACGACTAAGGGGTTTCGGGTTCAAAAGTTGACTAGCAAAAATAAATCCGAAGACATTTTGTCATCCATTTTGGACATTTCGGGATTCCGACATTTCAGGACCAAGATTCGGCACCTCAATTTTTTTATATAATATTTATAAGTACAAATAAAAGAATTGTTGGATCTGTTGGATTAATAGCTTCATTATACGAATAGTTATCAAATGGTAACAGGCTGATATTTTAATACGCCAGACGCGCGTTTCGTCTACATAAGACTCATCAGTGACGCTCAGATCAAAAAAGTTAGAAAGCCAAACAAGTATACCGTTGAAAAGAATTGAGAACCAAAATTCCAAAAAGTTATGCAAGACCTGGAATATTATATCAACTGGTAGTTATATATAGATATAAGAAGTATAGTATGAGTGTCAATGAGACAACTCTCAATCTAAGTCACAATATGTAAAAGTAAATCATTATATGTCAACGTGCAGTCGTCAACATGGAGACTTGGCTCACACCAAACAGCAAGATTTAAAGGGCCCCTAAATTGACTAGTGTTAAACCATTCCAACAGAGAAACCAACGGTCTATATAAAAAAGAAGATGTGGTATGATTGCCAATGAGACAACTGTCCACAAGAGACCGAAATGACACAGACATTAAAAACTATAGGTCATCGTACAACCCATACCGCATAGTCAGCTATAAAAGGCTAAGACATAAGACAATGTAAAACAATTCCAACGAGAAAACTAATCTATAAAAAAACAAGAAACGACGGAAACACGCATGAACCACATCAACAAACGAAAACTACTGTACATCAGATTCCTGACAAAGGACAGCTGCAAACAAATGCAGCAGGTTTAAACGTTTTAAAAGCTACCAGCGTTTACCCCTATCTGAAACAACAGTGCCACATAAAAAAATGACAACAGAAAAAGACACACTATAAAATATCAATTGAAACGGCTGAACTCAATCAAAAAGATAAACTCCATATACAGGTGCTGCTCGATTTTGCTTCCTAGAAATTGGTGATTGATATTTCTGTCGACAAGAATATAGATTCCACAACTCCAAAAAGTGTGTTACGATATTTCTCCACTCGAGACAGTTAAATTTCAATATCTAAAGTGTGAGGCTTGTCGAGCTTTTTTTAAATAGTTAAAATTGAACTGTTCAGAGTGGAGAAATATCGTAATACACGAGTTATAATGGTGGAATCTGTTTCTCTAATGATTTTTATCCTTCCCTTTGAGAGATTTGAAGAAAGTTGTGTACTTTTAATTTACGAGAACGGTCGCCTTTTTCATGACGTCGCAATAGGAAAATTCAGAAAAAGACAAGAAAAGTTAAAGTCGCAATTAAATTTCGACCAATCATTTGCCGAGAACAGATTTTTCACTAGTGAGGAGAAATATTTTTTCTCGCACCGCCAAGGAAATGTGAAAATAGCGCATAAATTAGAGATATAAAAAAAAAACATTCCACGCTAATCAAAATTAATGGATCAATCGGTTGATTCAAACTTTTCTTAGCAGCGTAATTAATTATCCGTAGAATGTTAAAAAAAAATGAAAGTCTTCTTTATATTATATTAAGGGGTGGGTCTTCCTTATGCATAGATAAAGGCAAGAAAAAAATACCGCTGTATAAGTCATAATTCGATTTAGCAAATACAAATTCGGTAACAAACATAAACAGAGGAAACACACGAAGAATAGAAGAAAAACAACGGAACAACAAAATCACTGAACTGCAACAAAAACAAAACGCCAACATACATAGCTCTGATTCCTTGTCATGGTTTGGTTCAACCTTTCAGTTTGGATAAATCAGCTCTTCAGTGTTATTTTTGGGGTTTTGAATGGCAAACATTATGGCCTCAGGTATCACAGACGGTACCATGATGGTGGAAATATCCATCTGGTGATGTAACATTGGTACCGTGATTAACATTATAGTATACATAGGGAATCACTGAAGCATGACGCCACTGTATTTTATTGGTTAAGACTCTTTCTGCCATTTGCCTTGGGACTTTCCGTTTTGAATATACCTCAACGTTAGGTATTTTTTTCATTTAACTTTTTACTGCTGTGACAAGAACAGCTGATATTTTCTAGGACGGTAAGTAACTCTTGTACATGGTGGACGTCGGGTTGCCCACAATATAGATTTCTGTCCAATGTTGTGTAGAATGCTTTTTGTATGTGTTGACTGTCATGTTTTACTGATATGATTTTGATAAAATTTACAAAAATTGTACCAATAGATTACCAACGCTGTATTTGGAAGAATCATTTTTGATTTTAGGTTTTAAATATTCGTAAAATTCGTACTTTATTTGGATTTTGTTGGTTGTCTTCAATCCTAGCATCACTGGTGAGTCTTTGTAGACGAAACAAGCGTCTGGAGTACAAACGGATAACTAGACTTCTTTGATGGATATCTTTTTTAAACCTCTGTCGGTCGACAAAAATATTTGCTTAAGCATCAGCGATCGAAAATCTTATTTTTAATGTCAATTGGTCGGAGCTTTGATATAAGCTGGACTGAGAAGATACGTGGAGAAGATACTTGGCGAATATGTATGGAACAGGACAAACCAACAGTTGAGTAAAACTAAAAAGGTTGAAGTGACGGTGATAACGGTACACATTACATTAGATGAAGAAGATAAGACCTAGCAGAAAGCTCCAGTAGTTCTAGAAGGAGAAATGTTAGTTTTGATTTAAGCATATCTTATTTACAATGCTAGAAAAGGAGATTAGACACAAGTTATAAGAATATTAGAAAAGTGCTCTCCAAAGACGTTGCAGAAATGACCAAGGAACACGCATGAGGAGGAAAGTTGCAGGAAAGACCAAAAGAAAACGCACGAGGTTAAAGATTGTATGAAATAACAGGAAACAAGCACGAGGAAAAACCTGCCGGAAGGGAGCGTGCATTGCAGTTGCAGGAAAGACCGAGGAACACGTATGATGTGGGGGGGGGGGGGGGGGGTGCAGAATAGACAAACGAACAATATTGCCGACCGTGCAAGGGCTGTATAACCAGTCAATGTCGTTAAAAACTTCCATTTTATATGATATTGAGAAAGAAAGAATACATAATTAAGTGGTAATAACTTGATAAGTTTACACGAAACAGACTGATGTTGAGGATTATTAGCGGTGATATATGCTCTCTACGGACAAGTAAATTTAACCATAGAGCGATAAAGCAAAAAATAGTCAGATTTTATCATTATTTGATCTTTGTTATACAATGTCGCAATCCTTTTGATATTTCATGACGTATTTACAATCAACAATCAAACAGTTTTGTATTTTTGTAAGATCGTTTTACGAATGTTAGATACCTTTATTGGTAACGTTATCTACACTGATTGAAATTGGCTGTCACGCCTCGCTTCATTTTAAACAGGTGTGAAACTTAATTATATCTAACACACCTGTTGTCAATCAATTAGTTTTCACCTGTATAATTACCTAAAGATATATTAACACGTATGTCATTGCATTTGAATCACACAGAAATTCAATATGGTTACAATACAATTTACAAGTGAAAGTTTTGTACACGCCCAATTTAACATTGATACTTGTATTACAGGTAAATCATGAGACAAAGACGCCAAACCTGTAATGTTAAAAGTAGAGGGAAATCGAAGTCCATAAAGAAAATAACAATCTTTGGCACTGGATGGGATTCTTTGTTTTTGTTAAATTCCATAAAGAGTACTATTGCTTGAAGGTTTTCAATGTTTTTTAGTTTCTGAGATTACTATAATAGTAGTCTAAGTTTGATTTTTCCAGTTATTTTGTATGTATCCGTTGTTAAGAACATATTTTGTTACTGAGTATAACCAGAGTATAACCAGAGACATATATTATATATCTCTGGAAATCGTTTTGGGATTTTGTTGAATTTCCATTATGTTTTGACATGGAAACCTTAGTTGTTTTGTATTAGCCACGCACTTGTACGAAATGCTTATACCACTTTAGAAATTATCAGATAACCATCTGTCATATATTCTATAATATAATAGAAGGAATGGGATCCCGTCATCTTTTACACGTTAATCAAATGCAAACTAGCACGTATTCCACTCGACCTTCCGGAGCATTTAAGGTCAAACCAAAAACAAAATACGGGGATCGTGTTATTTTAGTTTCTATTGCTGAATTTAGATTCTGTTTTAAATAAAGTGGTTGATGTTATCAGTGAAAGGCCTTTCTGTCAATTGTTTTAGTGTACAGTCTTCCAATCTGCCGTTGTATATTGCATTATTAAAGGTTACTTTTCAGTGGAATGAAACAGTAGTGTTACCACGTTATCAACATACTTATACTTTTGCAAACAATAGGTCCGAGTACACAGTTATCGTCCCTTGGTTTTCGTTGTCCACAACTATAGTCCCTAGTGTGGACAGTGTGTTGCTTGCCAATTTTTTTTATACCCCTTCCAAATATATTTCTTCGTGTTTTATGCCTCAAATAGCAAGAAGGGGGATAAAATTACACTGTGAAAACATCTGATTCATGAATTTTAAAGTAAAGTAGTGATTTGGTCCAGCTGAAAAAGGTTAAAAAATAGAATTTCGGAAGCTGTCAAAAGATTTCAAGACCCCCTTTACATAGGAGTGTCCATATTTTGAGTTAGAGCCGATGACGTTTTCTATAATTTTTATATAATTTGTACCAAAAGTGGTACAACACACTGTAAAAATATTATTGAGCAAGCGCAGGTGAGATTTTTTTTTTCTATTTATTTTCTAAAAGAAATGCACTACGAAATAACTGTGTACTAGGACCAGTAAATTTATATTAAAAAATGACTATCGCGCTATGGTATCTGTAATATTATTTGCTTGTGTCGTTGATATGCCGTCTCACTGCAGGCTTTTTTTCATATCCTTTATAAATGTAATTGTATTGTATGGCAGTGTCCTTTGGTCACTCGAGCAATTCTACTTAAGTAAAGATTTGATAAACTTATCATAGATACCAGGCTTACAATCAGGTACAGATAAAAAAGAAGAAGATTATATATAATTGTCAATGAGACAACTCCTCACAAGAGACCAAATGACACTAAACATTAACAAATATAGTTCACCATACGGCCCTCAACAATGAGCAAAGCCGATACCGCATAGTCAGCTATATAAACGGCCCAAAAATGACAAAATTAAAACGAAAAAAAGTGGACGTGGCCGGGATATGTACATCACAACAACAAAAAGACACGAAAAACAAATCTAAGAGTACTATCAGTTACTGGCAGCTAGTTCAAAGTCAATAACAACAAATAAAAATCATGCAACTTAAACTAAATAATCGTCTACAACAGAGTCTTGTTTAGTTCTGGTTGCTGTACCATAGTTCAGTAAAAGATATTTTTATCATTAAATCAATTGTCAGGCTTAAATATTTTTTTTTGAATGTGATAACAGATCAAATATTATTTTGAGTCTGATGCAGAGCAAGCAAGACATATAGGTTATTACATTTTTATTAGTCAGTTAATTTATTTTGCAGCTTTATTATATAAATGCATGTATAAGTAAAGTTTTAGAATTCTATAGAAATAATACCGATATAACACGCACTACAAATATCACCTTTTATTCAGTGTAACTGCAGTTAATTAGATAAGGTTTTGATCTTCCAAGAAACTTTTATCCAGTTCTAACTTTGCAGATTCTTCCAGGTATTGGAATATTTTCTTGTCATTATTTTCTCTGCCTTGTCTCTCTGGATGTATTAATCCAGCAGCATTTAGAAAATAATACCAGTTGTCTTCTGTTAGGATATCAAGCTTTATTTCTGCTTCCAAAAGCTTTTTCAATCCTTCCCAGTGTTGAGGTCCATATGTTTTTGTATGCTTATAGAAGTTTGAAAAGGTGATTTGAAACCTTATTTTGTCTACTTCTTTAACTTCATGTTTTTGCTCAACGCTGTTCTGATTTCTTCATCTAGATCATTCTTCAAGGAACATATTTTCCTTGAACAACCACTGCATGGTGAGTAATTTCCAATAACTTCTACGCTATGTATGCCTTTATAACTTCCTGCATTATAATCTTGCTGAGATTTGAGATGCTCCCGAATTGTTCCCAACTCTTCTATCATTATCTCCTCGGCATATTTGATATTTGGTTCATTGTCTACACGTTTCCATGTATTCGTAGGAATGTCCATATACTCAGTTGTTGCATTTGAGCTGTATTTATACAGTAGGATTGTTGTACGTGGCCAATTCATTGGGTTCTGCCCATACTTACCTGGATGTGCAAAGATTGTTTGGAATTCGTTAAATGATACTAATGCACCTAATGAAATAAAATTAGGATTTTTTTATCATAATTATCAATTCTGAAGATTTAATTGTTTTCCTAAATAGATATAACAAAATGTGGTATAAGTGCCAATGAAACAAAGGAGAATTGAGAGATATTTGTTAATAACGTTGATAGTAAAAACTACTGTGTATATATCAGGTATATAGATATAAGAAGATGTGGACTGAGTGCCAATGAGACTCTCCATCCAATTCACAATTTGTAAAAGTAAATCATTATTTGTCAAAGGGTGGCCTTCAACACTATCATATTTATTAAATGACAATAGCACATGAAGAGAATCTGAAACGGAAACCCAGTTATCATACCTTGCATTGTACTTCCCGCTCTCAGAGGTGGAGTGTGCATACAGTTCATTCTTGCATTGGTTATAAATTCTTCTGGATACTTCTTATTTCCACCAAACATTTTAAGACTGCTTATACAAGTCTTCATCCACCTTGAATATCTTGAAACTATAATAGACAGAGTAATATTTGTATAGCTGCAAATGTTTGTCCTAATTTGTTCAGAAGAGTAAAAATGTCCTACTTGTTTTTCATTAGCAGTGAAGCAATATTAAAAGAAAAGAAGTTCATAGAAAAGTTGTAACCTTCAAAATGATCAAAAAGACAAGATGCATAGATAGGTCAACATAGCCGAAAATGTATGTTGAAATCAAAGTTCTCTGTTTAAATAAGATTGTCAAATAATAGATCGTGAGAGACTTACCAACTGCCATATTGCGTTTTACACATCAAGCCGACAGTTTTTAACATAGAAATATCCTGTTCGATTTTGTCATAGCATCATTCCTGGACAACATCAACCAATGAAAGTAAAATTTAGAAACGTAATTGAATCAAAGTGTAGGTAATTTAACACTCTCTTTGGTTACTAACTATCATATAAAAATAAACTATGTACTTTTCTGTTTAGTTAACACATAATTCGTGTTAATTGGTGTAAACAGAATGAAATAAAAGCTATATCTGATCAGTTCAAAAACAATTCTTTAAGAATAAAAGAAACCTATACAAGTTTGATCATATATCATATAGTTAGTACTAAACACAACAATTGTGTATGTTAAATAAAGGTTCTTTTATCCAGGCTTTATAATTAACCATGTATTAGTACGGTGACAAATAAGGTAAATTTTAAAAAAAATAATTGACCGAAATACCACATGGCTAATTTTGGTCTTATTTTGTAGATAAATATAATATCCTTTGATTAAGGCATGTCGTAGAGTGCCAGAGTGGTGCAGATTTTTGAAAACTGCGTTCAAAAGTCAAAAGGGGCGATTTTAAAAAAGTACAAATTTTAGACATTTTGGACAATTTCTCGGTAGTCTCTCATGTTAACTGAGATTTTTTTCTCGATGGAAGCATGTGCCAAGAATGCTCAACAAATACAGCTAGTCATATTTATGTCTCATTACCAGATATTAGTGATACGTACCCTCGGTTGCAACATGTACGAAAATGAAACAAATATCTTTATTTACGGAAATTATCGACAAAAAATATTCATAATTAAGATTTAGCTATGCAATAATATATGGCCACATATAAAGATACTTTTGGGAAAGTTTTGTTAAAATGCCATAAAGAACAGAGGAGAAAGAAGAACTGTAAAGTTTGCAAGTTTACACTCTGTCCATGGTGTTATGGAAAAAAATGATAAAATTCTTTTCCGATTATTTAAACTTAAAAGGATGTAAGAACTATAAAAATTAGAACTCATGTTCATGAAACTATAGTACATGAAGTTTGTTTTTATTTTAATAAATAAATCGGTACTAGACCAATTGCACATTGAGAAGATTTGTCCCCCCCTTTTTTTATTTTATATAAAACAACAACAGACAAGGTTGTCGTTTGTTGATGTGGTTCATAAATGTTTCTCGTTTCTAGTTTTTATATAGATTATACCATTGCATTGGTTTAACACTAGTCAATTTTTGGAGCCCTTACTGTTCGGTGCGAGCCAAGGCTACGTTTTGAAGACCGTACTTTGACTTTAATGTTTAAATGACCTTGATGTCTCATTGGAACTCGTACCATATCTTCTTATATCTATAAACAATGGAATATGTAGCAGACTTGAAAGCCCAATATATATGTAAATGAAGATTCACATGGAGACTACGCTTCAAAAGTTGCTGTCAATGTATAATTATAATACACTATCACTAGACATCAATATGGACATCAAATTGAAAAGGTAACGGAATACTAGAGAAAAAAAGAGGATGTCATTGCGCCGACAATACTCATGAGTTTATTCAGATCACCATGTACTGATTGACCATTGCTTCTGGGATCATTTGATCTGCGGTGAAGTGATTTTTACTGCAAAATATGTGTCAATATAAGAACCAGCTATAATAATAAATTTTGATACATACGTGTTTTTCCCGACCCCTGGTTATTGTCTTCTTTTGCCAATTTCGATTGTAGAAGACGTATCGCATCCTGTAAGAGCACCGCGAGTTTCTGTTGGTGTGCCAGACATCCTTTAAAAAAGTTGCATATGTCGTGAGAGGGTGAAAACTGTCTTGTGGCTTTGGTTGAAGAAACGTCTCCAGTCTAAAATCACATTTCATCTTGTTTGACATCGAAGGATAAGACCGTATTAGAAATAAAACATAACTGTCATGATTTTAACATGATGCAACCCCTGGAATAACTTTTCAATATCTGTTAATTGGCAAAAAGAGGCGACAGAATGATTCTTATATCTGCCACTTCAGTCACTTACAAATCCTACACAAAATTGCTTCACAGTCTATAGTTTTTGAAAATATTCCGCTGGAAATATTTCGTCATGTTCTTCCAAATCAAAATCATCGTAGTGCGATAGTGCATAGTTACAGTGTACCTACAAATCTTATAACCCATGTTAATTTTCCATCGCACACAGAAATGTCTTACAATCCCTTATTGATCTGCATTCAATGACTTGGAGAACAATTTGGATCTACCACCATTTGAAATAAACCTTATTGTCTCTTTGACGCCTTTAATAGCTGACTATGTGGTATGGGATTTGCTCATAGTTGAAGGTCGTGCGGTAACCTATAGTTGTAAATATCTGTGTCATTTTGGTCTCTTGTGAAGAGTTATTCCATTGGCAATCATACCACATCTTCTTTTTATATAACCCAATGTCCGATGTAAGGGGAGGGGTGGGCCCCTGCTGACATGTTTAACCTCGCCACATTCTCATTTGAATTGTTTTATATTTGTTAATTCGGGCATTTTATTGCAGACTATGCGGTAAGGGCTTTGCTTATTGTTGAAGGCCGTACGGTGACCTATGGTTGTAAATGTATGTGTAATTTTTTGTCTTTTGTGGCGATTTTTCGAATTGGCAATCATACCACTTTTTTTTATGGTTTTAAAGCAGTCGTTGGCTAAATCTCAATAACTGTTGTACAATTTTATATAAAGACTTTGGACAATACCAATACCATATTTTTTATCAGGGGTGTACTGGTTCTTTATAAAGGAATATTACACACTTAGCCTAAGTATACATTTCCGTTCAGTATCAAATGAGAGTGCATTGTAATCATTATCCATTTGAAAAAAAATGGCATCTACTAACTAGGCAAAATATTTACCAAAGAGGTTGGAATTTATTGTGAAGGTAGAAATGATTTGAAATCTCGAACGATCATAAACAACTTTTTACATTTTTTTTCTCACAAAATGCAATATCTGTAAACAAATGTAAATGGCACAAACTATACGACAACGAACATGTTTTTTTCTTTCTTTCTTTCGCTAACATATCATCCTGTAGACTTTATGAATGAAGACATGCTGCACTGTAGTATTTGAAGAGCAAAATCATGTCCCGATTAATTTAAAACATCAGAAGCAAATGATTTTTAATTTCATCAAATAGTTAACAATGCATGTTGAATGTTGAAGCGGCTTGTCCTTGAAGTTATTTATTACGAGTAAACTCACCACTAGATGGCCTGCCTGATAATATGCGTCAACACTATTGGCACGCTCAAATGACTCAACATACCTTAATAGCTTAGCTTGTTGTATGACTTTTGTCTCCAGAATAGACATTTTATACAAGTCATTGTAATGCCATGAAGCATGAAGCATGTCTTAACGAAAGTAGATTCATCGTTACACGCATGATTTTTTTTCCTCTCACTAATTCAAATGCATGATCATGTTTTCAAGGCTTAATAAGATGATCTAAGCTACTCTACTCGTTCTTATTAAGGGGGTCTCATTGGGGGGGGGGGGGGGGGTTCTGATCCCGGATCCCGCTTACTGTTTTGTCAGATTCCTGTATCCCGCTTAATTACACTATATATACATATTCTAAGCAATTCTCTTTTTTTTTTGTAAAATCCCGTGTCCCGCTAGACTTTCCCGTTTTCACGGCACAATAATTTGACTTTCACATTTCACGCTTACTTAAAATCGGCAATCCCGCGTCACGTTTGGACCCCAATGAGACCCACTATTAAATGGAATTAGCACCGACAATAATTTTCCGGAATTTTTCGGATGTGTTCCAATGTGGTTTAGAATTAGTCTTTTCGAAAAACAAGAATAAAAGCACCTTAAATGTTAATAAACCTTAGCATATGTACTTATTCAAGCACATCGACACAACTATTGATACAAATACATATTCTTTTTTATAAAACTTAAATTCATTGCATTTCATTTGATAGGGGTAAATAGGAAGGGGAACGTTACATGAATCATTGAGGTGAAAATTGAGTAGTATTAATGTGATGAGTTTTATAAAAATGCTCGTAAAAGTTTATTTTTATGTTCTATCAACTGTTATCAAAACTTCTTGAGTATTGGTTGTTCCACTATATTTTGTGAAAATTTACTATTAGTGATACATATAAAAATGTAATAGATTTTGATAGACGGTAAGATTGACAAAAATGTTACATACATTTGAAAATAGTCCAATTCACTCAATTTATATGTTCATATGATATTAAAGTTTGATGTCAAATGAAAGCTGATACATCACTCTTTCATATGATACCAAATTTGTTTATGATATCTTCATTCGGGAATTTATTATAGCGTTCTCGTGTTTGAAAATGAAAAAGAAAAAAAATCAGAAAATCTCACTTTTACACGATTTTACAAAAAAAAAACTGCACCTAGGGAAAACTCTACGACAGGGATAAAATGAAAGTATAATGTTTACTCTATCTTCATGTGAATTTTCAGCCGTGAGGTATTTCGGTCCGTTAAACTCCTTAACTAAGCGACTTTTCCCGATTTGTCACTCCACTTTATCGCATACCCCCTATCGGATATCTAAATTATATCACACACCCCGTATCGCATAGCTAACTAGTATCGCATACCGGGCATGACGCCTTAAATCGGATGAAGTCAAAGTTGGACATATGACTTCCAGTTCCTGAATTTCCTGGAATGTTACAAAATGTAACCACGTTTAGTTATAATTATAGAAAAAGACAAATTCTCTCTAAATTTTTTTTTTTTTTTTTTTTTTTTTTAAAGTACATGTGCATATATTTTTGTCAATGTTGGTGCAATCGAACTGTGGTTACAACAGTAAAGAATATGTAGATTAATATTCTTAAGCATTTATATAAATCAGCAGTACTTCATGTTTGTGTATTAATACTTTTCCTAAACGAAGTGTTTAAATAGCGAATTGTTCACTTCAAAATCCAAATTATTTTTGAATAATGCAAATGTGGAATAAAAAGTTAAAAATTACATGTATATCTATCAAAATGAAGTTGAAAATGTGAAAAAAAATGCATACATCCAAAACAGGGTAGGAAAGACTATTTTGATCCCAAATGCTTGCAAAACAAATTGAGTGATTTATGCCAAATTATGACTAGCAACTCTTATGGTTGGTTATTTGTAAGAATGGCTAGATTTCTCTTTAAAAATAAGTATTAAAAATAATGCAGATACAATTTTGATTTTGCTGTAAACAGGTAGGGCGCTAATGTATCCTCTAGTAACATTACTTAGTAATAGTATTGGTACTAACTTCAATACAACATATGATGTTAATTGAAGTTGTTTACTGTTTACAATATTAAGCACTTATTACTACATCAAGTATCCATTTGATAAATATTGTACTTAAAATTTAGAAAGGAAATGAGGAATATGTCAAAGCGACAACAACCGGACCATAGAGTAGACAACAGTCGAAGGCCACCAATGGGTCTTCAATGTAGCGAGAAACTCTCGTAACCGGAGGCGTTCTTCAGCTGGTCGCTTAACAAATATGTATACTAGTTCAGTGACAATAAACCTTGCTAGAATGACAAAAAATTCTATTCTTTTGAATTATTGTACTTTTGTATAATTGTACTTTTGTATTATTGGTGATCGCTTCTGTCTTTAGATAAACAAGGAAATTGCGATAGATTGGTGGGTTCAAGTAAAAAAAAGACATGTATATATAACATGCACTAACACTGACTATAGAAAAAGTTGACTTTAAAATGTTCATCTAATATTGGTAAATTAAACTTGATAATTACTGTGTCACAGCATATTTTACATCGTGGTACATTTTTCTGAAAGAAACAATCAAAGAAAGAACAAAAGTCATAATTTGAAGCAATAGATGTGTTAAAGTCATTCTCTGGAGATAAGAGTGACAAGGTATCTGTACATGAAGTAAAGTCATACAATTCTTACCTTATAAACGATAGTTTCCTCACGAGAAAATCATAGGATTCTGAAAAATGTATAGACATAGGCGTATAAGTCCATCTCCTTATATTCGTAATTTTCAAATAACGTTGAACGTATTTACCTGACCCAAATCTTACTAGCTCCATGCTTTGGAATAACTATGCATTAACTCATACATCTTGTTTTTTCTTTACAGCGCCGATGCAGGGAAGTTGGTGGATATATTGTTAAAGTCGACTATTCGTCCGAAAACACATGGATTTCTGATAACAAACCAAAAAGTACATGTATAACTAAACTATACTTTTTACTAAACTTTAATATTGTTACAACTTATGGTTAACTATCACCCACAATTTTCTAACCTTAATATGATAAAGTAGTGAGAATACTATAGGTTCCATTAAAGAATATATTTTTAAAAGCATTGCTCTATAATTTCCATTTACGAATTTTGCCTTTGCTTATTTCGTAGAGATCTTTCAATGGATTGACAGATTTGAAGTAAGGAGGATGACGTTGGTCTTTTGATTAGTCACATGTAACGAACAAGCTATATATGGACCAGTTGGACTGGTGCAAGAGGAACCTCGTGCAATTGCGCTGCTTACAATACGGGATCACGTTTCAGTTGGTTTTATGGGACTTGCTTGTCAAATATTTACTATATCTGTAAGTTAATATACTTTATCACAATAAAGTTTAATACAGAAAGAAAAATGTTTTTTAAAATAGAAATCCAAAAGATAGATAAAACAAATTTTGAATACAAATAATGAATTTACCAAGAGACAAAATTATGTTAAGGCATACAAGTTCACAAAGACTATAGAAAACTAAAGATTGAGTTACAAAAATTCTACCAGAATTAAATCCTGAGGGGTAATTAATTATCGTTCTGGAGTTTACACAAATGGTGTTGATCATCGCAATAAGACTTCTAAACCAAGTCATATTCAGTTCCAAAACTAGATAAGGGAGGAGGGGTAGGGGTTGCACTTTCATCACATGAGAATATTTGCTCAAAACCTTCATAGTAATGTTCAAAAAGTTAGAATGTATCTATGCATATTCCATACACAGGTGTTGCTGTGGATATAAATGCATGAAAAATGAAAAGATAATATGGGATGCTTTAGTTCCTATTTTTTTTAAATCATGGAACAAATTATAATGATATATTCTTTAATAAGGTTAATAGTGTACATTATATATCAACCGTGTAATCATATAGTAATATATATAAACTCATCATAGATACCAGGACTAAATTTAGAATATACGCCAGACGCGCGTTTCATCTACAAAAGACTAATCAGTGACGCTCGAATCCAAAAAAGTTAAAAAGGCCAAATAAAGTACGAAGTTGAAGAAGAGCATTGAGAACCATTGTTTCCATTCGCCACGCTTTTCAATAAAGGCAACAGTAGTTTACCGCTGTTCATAAGTCAATAATTAATTGAGAAAAAACAAATCCGGGTTACAAACCAAAACCGAGGGACCACATCAACTAGAAGAGGATAACAAAGAATCAAGAGACACCATGAGATGCAACAAAAATAGACACAAATGCAACATACATAGAACTGAACTAGTTGATAACAACTGCGATATTTCTGAATTGGTACAGAATATTTTTAGAAAAAAAACCGCTTCGATTTATATAAAATAGTCTTAATTTATTTATTTTTCACGTGACTGTCGTTTTGCCAAGTGACCATGAAAAAAGTATAACAGCAAGAATACCGAACTCTGATGAAAATACATAACGGAATGTACTTTATCAAACGAAAAACAATATTCCTGACTTGATTTGAGAGCTTGTTATTGTTTTCTATTCATATTGTTGGTTTGCATATTGCCTTTGTTTAATACGTTCCTTGGAGGATATTTTTGAAATTAACGATTTCTGTATTAATATTATCATGCATTTGTGTGTACTTGAGTCATTTTTATTCAGGATGTTGTTATGAAAATATATTCGTATATAAATAACAAGATTATCATTGGTTTATGTTTTTATGTTTTCAAGGTTTTTAAAGATCAGAGATGAAGATGACGAAATATCTAGTCTGATTAAAATGTGTTTGTAAAAAACTGAGGTTGTTTTTATTCTATTCATATTGTTAATAAGCTGCTGCTTGTATATGCTATATTTCAAAGATCTTTTAGAGTACATACAACCTAGGATGTATTCACCTTGCAAAAGTATCCAAACTAATAGACAAATTGAAAGAGTTGGCATTGCTTTGTTTTATAAAAAAGAATGGCCAACGAAGATACAAGTAACTTGTCGTAGGGAGAGATACATCTTACTCTGTAAATAATCACTTTGATTCAAACAAAACATTCCCTGAAACTGACTTTATCAAGATGCATGATTTCCTGATTGACAACATATTTGTCAAGTTTTGAGAACGTCTTTTTCAACAGTCTGTCGGCATTCAAATGGGAACCAATTGTGCCCCTCTTCTTGCTACTTTATCATTATGATGCTGACTTCATATATGTTAGAAGTTAGGAATATCCTTTAATTTCCCTTTCCGTTATATAGATAATGTTTTCTAACTAATTCAAAATTTTGTGACTATGTTGAATGCACCTTTGCACCGGAATTTAAAACACATTTATTATAAAAAAAAAACAGTTCTTGGCATGACACGGATTATGTTCTTCTAATATATTTTATGATATTATGATACTAAACCCCTAACGGGAGGGATTGTGCCTGATAGTTATATGATGAAGAAATAATCTTTCAATCAGTTTAATTGAGGTCTGGAGCTGGCATGTCAGTTACCTGCTAGTAATCTGTTGTTATTTATGTATTATTGTCATTTTCATTTTTTTTTTGTTACATCTTCTGACATCGGACTCGGACTTCTCTTAAACTGAATTTTAATGTGATTATTGTTATGCGTTTACTTTTCTACATTGGCTAGAGGTATAGGGAGAGGGTTGAGATCTCATAAACATGTTTAACCCCGACGCAATTTTGCGCCTGTTCCAAGTCAAGAGCCTCTGGCCTTTGTTAGTTTTGAATGATTTTGAAATTTAGTTTCTTGTGTATATTTCGGAGTTTAGTATGAAGTCCATCATTACTGACATTGTATACATATTTTTAAGGGTCCAGCTGAAGGACGCTTCCGGGTGCGGGAGTTTCTCGCTACATTGAAGACCCATTGGTGGACTTCGGCTGTTGTCTGCTCTATGGTCGGGTTGTTGTCTCTTTGACACATTCCCCATTTCCTTTCTCAATTTTATTATCTATCTCATCGATCTACAGATAAAGGTTACAACAGATGCAGATAAGTCTGCCTCATATCTTGACTTATATCTAGAAAATGACATTTAGGGTCGGTTGAAAACAAAACTTTACGACAAACGGGATTATTTCAGCTTCACGATGGTGAACTTTTCAATTATATTTAGCAACATTCCAGCAGCGCCTGCATAAGGAGTATCCCAATTGATACGATATTCCCGGGCTTGTTTTTCCTATCATGATTTCCTTGATAGAGGGTTGCTGCTCACAACGAAACTATTAAACCAAGAGTTCCAAATTGTGAAGTTGAAATCATCCCTTCGTAAATTTTACGGACGTCATCACAAGTTGGTTGACCGTTATGGAATAACCGTTTCACATATGATATCGAATTTGTTCCTAATGTCGTACTTACAATCCTCTTCCCTTTTCACGAATGTATCCTACAGAATTAGAAAATTTACCGGGTTTGTAATAACATGAGTCATGGTTACATGACCAACACGACGGATGCCACATGTGGAGCTAGATCTGCCTACCCTTCTGGATCAATTTAATTTTTTGGTGGGTTTTGTGTTGCTTGGTCTGAAGTTTTTTATGTTGTGTCTTGTGTACTATAATTTGTCTGTTTGTCTTTTTCTTTTTTAGCCACGGTTTTGTCAGTTTATTTTCGATCATGAGTTTGACTGTCCCTCTTGTATCTTTCTTTTTTAACAGCTTGATTAATGCAAAACACATACGAACAACAAATATGACATCAAGAACCTACATGACAACTACTGAATTACAAGTGCTATTTATTTGGGGAAACATTATTTCATTTCATAAAGATATGAAGATTCCTGTCCCAAGTCAGGAATATGATAGTTGTTATCAAATAGTAGCAACAAATCAGTGTTTCTTTTGTTCCGTTGTTTTCCTCTTAAAATTGATTTGTTTACCTCAGTTTAAGTTTGTAACCCGGATTTGCTTTCTCTTAATCGATTTGAAACATTTGAACAGCGGTGAACAACTATTGCTTTTATTTTTAATGAAGCCATCAGATCAGTTATCCAATTATAAACGAACATCGCACACTATTGTTCTCGAGAATAATAATGAAAAGACATCTAGTGGAAATAATTTCTCTTTGTTTTGCACATGAAAACCCTGGAATGAAATTTAATCGGGAATACAACTAAAAATTAACAATACGTCAAAGAAACGTATACAGGTTTGGGCAATAGAGAGAATTGATGACGAGTGTTTGTCAGTCTTTAATTTTCCATGTTGTGTTTTGTAAACTGTTGTTTTTCTTTTCTTTCTCATTGCACGGTCAGTATTTGTTTTCGACTAAAGAGCTTGGTTTTCTCTTTGGTATACATGGTATATTGCTTCTCCTATTTTGGACAGGACCACATTTTAACATAGCTTTTCAACATTTTAAATGCACTGATATTTGGTATGTATGTATATCAACGAATCATAAACATCACAAAGAATTATTGCCATAATACTTAGCTTATAATAACTGGAAAAATTTCAACATCATCTGAAAAATTTCGTGATAAATCACAATACAGATTCTTTTAAGCTCACTGAATCATGTAAATAAGGAAAAGGGCAACGGAAATTTGTCATCCGGAAACTTCAGAACACCAGGCAACTATAAAAGATATGAAGTATACCCATGCATGTTTTGTAACCAAAAAAATGTTTTAAAACAAAATGAGTTGGTTATCATTCTTACTTACAGAATGAATTTAGTTCTACGTTTACCGATCATAATTGTTTTGTGTGCAGGCTTGTTGTTAGATTAATGCAAATGTAAAATAGTGCATTTATACGCATGACGAGAAAAGTATTACAAAAATCCAATTGGTAGGCGTCCTAGTGGATCAAAATTGGGCTTCGTATTGCAACCAATTGTATTTTCAGTAGATATTTTATTTCCATATTTACTTCGGAATATTTTATACAATTTTACATTCTTTTTCAACATATTCGAATAGGCAATGCATGTATCACAAAATCATCTTACAACATGTCGTATAATCTATTTAAATTTCAGAGTTGTCTCGCTTTAAATACTATACAAATACTGTCTTTTGATGAGGTAACTGTGTGGTTTGACTTTGGAAAAACTGATATTCACTGAGGCAAACGGCCGAACTGAATGTCACTTGGATTTTTAAAAGTCAATTGAGCCATATATTTACAGACACAAAAGACATCAATCGTTTTATTCCATGTTCCAAAAGAGAAAAAAATATGAATTCGATTACATCAATTTACTTACAGTAGCACTATCTAGGGCTTATCAAACACAATTCTGTTCATTAGAGGTGGTTCCTTTTATTTCTGGAGTTACTCAGAATAATAACCAATAGATATAAAAATACCCTCGAATGGGGTGCAAAGGCCTCCTGATTTATCTATTTGGAATTATTCACATCTTCCCAGGATTACTTAAAATATACCTGAATACAGAATATAGAAAACTAAGAAAGTTCAGACTTAGAATTATATCAAACACATATCAATATAGAAAAGTGATGTCCAGCATACAAGAACAAAAGTGGTGACTTGCCATGGCTTTGTTTAGACTTGTTTGTTTCCTTTTTGGCCTTGAATGTGTGTCCCTAATATTTCATTTACTGTGCATTTGCATTCAGATATCGCAGATCGAATTTATTCGTTTATAGTGTATTAATGTACGTTTTTGATTGAGTTAAGCCTGCCAATTGATATTTTAATGTGTGTTTTTCTATTTTGTGATGTTATGCTATTGTTTCAGAAAAAGGGAGAAGGTTTGGATCCATTAAAACGTTTAATCCCGCTGCAAATGTTTGCACCTGTCCTAAGTCAGGAATCTGATGTACAGTTGTTATCGTTTGTTTATGTAATTTATACGTGTTTCTCGTTTCTCGTTTTTTTATTTTATATAGATTATACCGTTGGATTTCCCGTTTAAATGGTTTTACACTAGTAATTTTGGGGCCCTTTATAGCTTGTTGTTCGGTGTGAGCCAAGGCTCCGTGTTGAAGGCCGTACATTAACCTATAATGGTTTACTTTTTTTAAATTGTTATTTGGATGGAGAGTTGTCTCATTGGCACTCACACCACATCTTCCTATATCTATAAAAGAAATATAGCGCCAAAATATAATGACCAATAGAAATAAAGAAAGTGTGCGGTCCAATGAAACATAAAAAGAAAACCTTTGAGGTAAACTACAGTCAAACCAAAGTTACCCAAACTAGTAGAAAACGTAATATGTCAATAAGTCCAACTGTCAATTACGTAAATATAATAAACAAAGCATACATATATATCATAGGTGGATCCAGGAGGGGGCAAAATTTGGTTGATTATATAGGGAATCATTGAAGCATGACTGGAGCGCGTCCCCCCTTTTAGGTCAGTTAACGGGCCCCCCTTTGGAAAAGTTCTGGATCCGCCACTGTATATATATATATAGACGAATCCTTTAATTACAATCTGTAATTAATATACTATACCTTTCAATTAATCAATATAGGTCATATAATATACAAGATACAACACAATAAACTAAATATAAAAATGTACACAATTACTGTATAACCTATAAAATACAGTCTACCACATACTAACACCAATTGTACGTGAAAGCCTTTAGGTATAAAAAGCACGCGACGTTTTGCGCGGTGAATATACTTTTTCAAAATTCAATTCATATAGAAAACCCTTCTAAATTTCTATTAATATGGAATAATTAATTATACATCTTTCAAAGAATTTAGAGCATTTAAATTTAAAATCATATATATTTTGGCATTATTATTTTTTTTCTCTCTTTTTAGATCTATGTATTCTTTACAATGGGTCTTAAACACGTAGATATGATGACACTACTCTTCTTTTTGTTGTTTGACACGAGTATCCGTTGATAACAAGTTAGACAATTTACAAAAAAATAAAAATGCATTGTCTCAAGTAAACCCCATTCTTTTAAAAGATGGCTTTAGTTATTTTGTTCGGATTTTACTGGAGCACAATAGTTCCTTGCGTGTAATTTGTATTATAATATAATTCCAACAGACATGTTAATATAATTCAATTACTCCAGATCATCCCATAGAGATATACTTAGTCTTATTTCGGGTTGATAAAAGATCTTCAGAGGCCCTAATTCCTATTTGAGGCTTAATTGTGATATGCCTTTGAATCCGCTTATTCTGCTGTAATTTCTATTAAATGCACTAGTATTGCCTCTTGTTTCGAAGATTGTATATTTGGATTATCTCTAAGACTCCAACCCCACAACACATTCTATCCACGACTCTTTCGGAAGTGAATAATAAGGCAACAGTAGTATACCGCTGTTCAAAAGTTATAATATATTGAGAGAAAACAAATCCTGGTTACAAAATAAAACCATGGGAAACAACTCAACTATAAAGGGAAAACAACGAAACAATAGAAACACTGAAGCGGTGCATCCAAAAACAAACGCCAATAAAAACAAATGTTAGAGATAGAGGTTCATGTGTCTTTGTGAGACGTAAAAGTACATAAAACACACAATGAGTAGTGACACGCTCTCTGTGTGTTCAAGAACCATTGCGACTAAGGGGTTCCGGGTTCAAAATTTGACCATCAAAAACAAATCCGAAGACATTTCGGCGTCCATTTTGGACATTTCGGGATTCGGACATTTCAGAACCAAGATTCTGCACCTCATTTTTTTAATATATATTTATAAGGAAAAATTAAAGAATTGTTGGATGTGTTGGACTAATAGCTTCCATGTGAGCAGCAATTTTCTATCTAGGAAACCATGATACGAATAGTTATTAAATGGTAACAGGCTGATACCTTGATACACCAGACGCGCGTTTCGTTTACATAAGACTCATCAGTGACGCTCAGATAAAAAAATAATTAGAAAGCAAAACAAGTATACCGTTGAAGGGAATTGAGAACCCAAAATTCCTAAAAGTTGTGCAAGACCTGGAATATTATATCAACTTGTAGTTATATATAGATATAAAAAGTATAGTATGAGTGCCAATGAGACAACTCTCAATCAAAGTCACAATATGTAAAAGTAAACCATTATATGTCAACGTGCGGTCTTCAACATGGAGACTTGGCTCACACCAAACAGTAAGACTTAAAGGACCCTTAAATTGACTAGTGTTAATCCATTCTAGCAGGCAAACCAACGGTTTAATCTATATAGAAATAAGAAACGAGAAACACTCATGAACCACATCAACAAATGACAACTACAGTACATCAGATTCCTGACAAAGGACAGGTGCAAACAAATGCAGCAGGTTTAAACGTTTTAAAAGCTACAAGCGTTCACCCCTATCTGAAACAACAGTGCAACATCACAAAATGACAACAGAAAAATACACACGATAAAATATCGATTGAAACGGCTTAACTCAATCAAAGAGATAAACTCCATATACAGGTGCTGCTCGAATGTTGCTTCTTAGAAATTGGTGATTGATATTTCTGTCGACAAGAATATAGATTCCACAACTGCAACAAGTGTGTTACGATATTTCTCCACTCGAGACAGTTAAGTTTCAATATTTAAAGCGCGAGGCTTGTCGAGCTTTTTTTAAACATTTAAAATTGAACTGTTGATAGTGGAGAAATATCGTAATACACGAGTTATATTGGTGGAATCTGTTTCTCTAATGATTTTTATCCTTCCTTTTGAAAGATTTGAAGAAAGTTGTGTACTTTTAATTGACGAGAACGGTCGCCTTTTTTTCATGACGTCACAATTGGAAAATTCAGAAAAAGACAAGAAAAGTTAAAGTCGAAATTTAATTTCTACCAATCATTTGCCGAGAACAGATTTTTTACTAGTAAGGAGAAATGTGAAAATAGCACATAAATTAGAGATATAAAAAAAAACATTCCACGCAAATCAAAATTAATGAATCAATCGATTGATTCAAACTTTTCTTAACAGGGTAATTAATTATCCGTAGAATGTTAAACAATTTTGAGAGTCTTCTTTATATTAAATTAAGGAGTGTGTCTTCATTATGCATAGATAAAGGCAAGAAAAAAATACCGCTGTTTAAGTCATAATTCGATTTATCAAATACAAATTTGGTAATAAACATAAAAAGAGGAAACACACGAAGAATAGGAGAAAAACAACGGAACAACAAAATCACCGAACTGCAACAAAAACAAACGCCAACATACATAGCTCTGATTCCTTGTCATGGCTTGGCTCAACCTTTCAGTTTGGATAAATCAGTTCTTCAGTGTTATTTTGGGGGTTTTGAATGACAAACATTATGGCCTCAAGTATCACAGACGGGACCATGATGGTGGAAATATCCATCTGGTGATGTAACATTGGTACCGTGATTAACATTATAGTATACATAGGGAATCACTGAAGCATGACGCCACTGTATTTTATTGGTTAAGACTCTTTCTGCCATTTGCTTTGGGACTTTCCGTTTTGAATATTCCTCAACGTTAGGTATTTTTTTTCATTTAGTTTTTACTGCTGTGACAAGAACAGCTGATATTTTCTGGGACGGTAAGTAACCCTTGTACATGGTGGGCGTCGAGTTGCTCACAATATAGTTTTCTGTCCAATGTTGTGTAGAATGCTTTTTGTATGTGTTGACTGTCATGTTTTACTGATATGATTTTGATAAAAATTACAAAAATTGTACTTATTAATTACCAACGCTGTATTTGGTAGAATCATTTTTCATTTTAGGTTTTAGATATTCGTTAAATTCGTACTTTATTTGGATTTTGTTGGTTGTCTTCAATCCTAGCATCACTGGTGAGTCTTTGTAGACGAAACAAGCGTCTGGAGTACAAACGGATAACTAGACTTCTTTGATGGATATCTTTTTTAAACCTCTGTCGGTCGACGAAAAATATTTGATTTGAGAATATATCTTTAACATCAGCGATCGAAAATCTTACTTTTAATGTCAATTGGTCGGAGCTTTGATATAAGCTGGACTGAGAAGATACGTGGAGAAGATACTTGGCGAATATGTATGGAACAGGACAAACCAACAGTTGAGTAAAACTTAAAAGGTTGAAGTGACGGTGATAACGGTACACATTACATTAGACGAAGAAGATAAGACCTAGCAGAAAGCTCCAGTAAGTTCTAAAAGGAGAAATGTTAGTTTTGATTTAAGCATATCTTATTTACAATGGTAGAAAAGGAGATTAGGCACAATTTATAAGAATATTAGAAAAGTCCTCTCCAAAGCCGTTGCAGAAATTACCAAGGAACACGCATGAGGATGAAAGTTGCAGGAAAGAACAAAAGAAAACGTACGAGTGTACAGATTGTATGAAATGTCAGAGAACAAGCACGAGGAAAAACCTGCCGGAAGGGAGCGTGCATTGCAGTTGCTGCAGGAAAGACCGAGGAACACGTATGAGGTTTGGGGGGGGGGGGGGGTTGCAGAATAGACAAACGAACAATATTACCGACCGTGCAAGGGCTGTATAGCCAGTCAATGTCGTTAAAAACTTCCATTTTATATGATATTGAGAAAGAAAGAATACAGTCATTATTAAGTGGTAAAAACTTGATAAGTTTACACGAAACAGACTGATGTTGAGGATTATTAGCGGTGATATATGCTCTCTTCGGACAATAAATTTAACCATGGAGCGATAAAGCAAAAAATAGTTAGATTTTATCATTATTTGATCTTTGTTATAGAATGTCGCAATCCTTTTGATATTTCATGGCGACTTTACAATCAACAATCAAACAGTTATGTATTTTTGTAAGATCGTTTTACGAATGTTAGATACCTTTATTGGTAACGTTATCTACACTGATTGAAATTGTCTTTTACGCCTCGCTTCATTTTAAACAGGTGTGAAACTTAATGATATCTAACACACCTGTTGTCAATCAATTAGTTTTCACCTGTATAATTACCTAAAGATATATTAACACGCATGTCACTGCATTTGAATCACACAGAAATTCAATATGGTTACAATACAATTTACAAGTGAAAGTTTTGTACACGCCCAATTTAACATTGATACATGTACTTGTATAACATGTAAATCATGAGACAAAGACATTAACCTGTATCGTAAAAAGTAGGGTGGGATTGAAGTCCATTCAGAGAGAAACAATATTTGGCACTTGATAGTATTTTCTGTGATTCCATATTGCACAATTTCGCGAGAATTTAAATTTGTTAGTATGTATCCGTTATTCTGAACAAAGTTTGTTACTGAGTACAACCAGAGACATATATTATATCTGGTACAATCGTTCTTGAGTTACATAGGACCCTTGGTTGTCTTGGTAGTTTTTTTTTCTATAATAGTATTATGCTTGTACGAAATGCTAATACCACAGTAGAAACTATCAAATAATCTTTAATTTATCATGTTTTCTATAAAAGAAGGGGTTTTATGCTGTCCTCTTTTACACGTTCAGGACTTTCCCCATGCAATTTCGAACTATTGAACGTTTACTACTAGACTTTCCACAGCCCTTGTTGTCACACCAAAAGATATAATAGGGACCGTGTTTATAGGTTAGCTGAGTGTTTTATTGTGATATTTAGATTTCATTTTCAATGACAGTGTTGATTTTATCAGTAAAGGGATTGTCTATCCATATTATACATGTCTATGAGTAAGCCAGTGTCCATCCACTAAACTGTTCTTGCATTGCCTAATCACAGGTTACAACTACGACTTTTCAGTGGAAATAAAAAGGAGTGTTACGACGGGTATTAACAAATAGGAAATGGGATACCCTTCCAGAGCACGGGAGATATAATAACCAGGTTTTTGTTCCAGTTTGTGTTGCTTTTGTGTGTGTAATGTTTTGTGACTGTTGTCTATTTTTCTTTTCTTCAAGTCCTTGTATTTTTTTTCATCCAAGTTACATGTTATTTTGAATTGCCTTAAATGTTTTCTATCAGTTATTTAACACGATAAGTAAAGGAGTGTTGTGCCGGTTGTGAACTAGCTCTTATTTCAGCTTTCTCCTTATCTCAAGACATTTTATTACATTTCATATTTCAGTACTGCCGAACGCTCAGCTTCAAGTACAAAATTAATACTCAGGAGGAAAAAAATATAACGTTTAAAAAAAACTAGGGCCTAACTGGGCACCACGTATCCCAACAAAAATTGTTTTAGATCTCGTTGGCTCCAGAGAAGATAATATGTATTTCCCATATGTGACGTATGATCGTGTTATTGCCATAGAATACCTTAAATAACTTTATTTCTAGGATTTGGTTGGCCAATTGCCAGATTGCTACAAACGATAGTTTTTCCAACATCGGTAACTGGCCTTTTAAGAAGAGTGTGATCCTGCTTTAACTCAACTACGAAGCCGTCACAAGAGTTGTAACCATGGTTCTTTTACATGTTAGGACCGTGGCGTTCACCAAACCCAAACCCATGCCCACGATTATGTTCTTAATCAAAAAGCCCATGTTCCCGTTACAAAATCCCGAATTCATCACAGCGGATTCGGTAGTCATCTTTCAATGTTTCGTTAGATTGAATGTAGAAACTTATGGATTATAAACTTATTAACCTGATATCTTTAACACAATCCCATTCCCTTTTGGAAAGAGTGTGGGCCTGCTTTAACTCATCGACGAAGCCATCACAAGAGTTGTTACCATGGTTCTTTTACATGTTAGGACCGTGGCGTTCTCCAAACTCAAACCCAAGATTATGTTCTTAATCATAAAGGCCATTTTCCCGTTACAAAATCCCGAATTCATCACAGCGGATTCGGTTGTTATCTTGCAATGTTTCATTTGATTTAATGTAGAAACTTAGGGATTATTAACTCATTAACCTGATAACTTTAACACAATCCTATAATCGTTGACAAATGTCAATAGATAATAACCACTGTACAAATACCGAGGTTTCTAAAACAGAATCGGTCAAATTCTGACGGCAAATTATGATTCTTATGAAGTGATAAAATTGCAAGTTTAACGAATAATTATTTCGGGTGTGCTTGACTACAATACAATTTCATTCTTCCGATTCAAACCCACTAAGAAAATAAGAGTATAGTGGGTACAAAAAAAATGTAGGAACAGTACATGCGTCGAGCCTAATAAAATCTGAATTAAAAGTCATATTTATGCAAGCGGAATAATATGTCTCTGTTATACTGTTATAATATAGAATAACCATCTTTTCGTCCAGTAAACATTGATGAACTATTTCAAAACGAAGCCATTACATTAATCTTTAATGCTAAACGCAAACGTGTAGTTAATCTTATTTAAGAGTGCTCCAACATAAGACGTGAATATATATATCAGAAATTGCTACAATTTATTGTAACAGGAAAATTACGTTTATTTGAAAACGCGCACTATCTATATTTTGTCCTTTTTTCCTTGTTGGGTAAAATTACAAGTACAAATGCCGTGAGATTCCAATCCAATATGATTTTATAATTTAAATAGGAAATTAGATTTTACTTCATTAATTTGGTTTTTTTTTTTGTGGAATATTTCTGCATTATTATACATGATTATTCAAAAAAAAATATATATATAGATAAGGCCGTTAGTTTTCTCGTTTGAATTCTTTTACATTGTCATATCGGGGCCTTTAATAGCTGACTATGCGGTATGGGTTTTGCTCGTTGTTGAAGGCCGTACTGTGACCTACAGTTGTTAATGTCTGTGTCATTTTGGTCTCGTGTGGACAGTTGTCTCATTGGCAATCATACCACATCTTCTTTTTTTTTATATATATATTCAACTAGAATATGATTTAGTTCAAGCAGTGGTACAAGAGACAATACAATGACTTATAATTATGATACCGAAGTCTTTTCTTTCTTTTTGATGGTCTTAAAGATGTGAATTCTATGTAATATGTGCATCATTTCGTTTTGTTGAAGGTAGGACATTTACAGTAAGCGGAGAAAGGAACACGCGAATGTGAATGTCTATTGTAATAAAGACAATACGCAGGTCATTTTCAAATGCTATAATTTAGACCTCATTTTCTTATATCTGTTATTTGTAAAGTTAAAACACGATAGTGCACCGTAATCATGGGCGGAATCGGGATCCAAGGGAAAAAGGGTGGGGCGTTCGTGGGAAAATTTTTGTTGGTTATGTAGGGAATCACTGAGGTATGACTAGAGCCCCCTCGAGTTTAGTCAGTGGGCCACCCGTATGAAATTCTGGACCGCTACTGGTAATCCTATCCAGGTAACACTATATTAAACTATTTATTTATTCATTCATTCATTCATTCATTCATTCATTCATACTTTTCAGATCTCCAGAGTGGTGTACATTAGACTGAAGCTTTGCAGGGGAGATAACTCCCGTCTCCGCTGTCTTCAAAATGATACTTAAGAATATGATTAAGTATGATACAATAACTTATGAGTAGACTTGAGTGACATTAAGTAGTTTGGATTGAAAAAAATTATAGATCACTTGATAACCTATATGCGCCGAGATTTTCCGTAAATGATTGAAGTTCTACTTCAAGTAACATCCCGGACGGTCTGGTCAGAATTGGAACGACACTGCATATGATGTTCTTTTGTTTGTAGAGGCTATCTCAATTTTTGCATTTAAACGAATTTCTATTCTTACAGAATCGAAATAACTTAAAATATACACGCCTGGTAAACCATCTAATCTCAACCAAATGTTGAGACGGAAAAAAGTATTCTGGCACTTCCTGTTGAGCTTTTCTGGTTCAAAATATTCAAAATAAACACAGGGTAGGTCGACTTTTCGTCAATTTACTGAAAATCAATGCGTTTTTGTCAAATCAGAGAATGTCATGCCATAGATATTGGAAGTACGGTTTATCTCGTGTATAACACAAACGAATATAATTTAAAATGACATCGTAATGACGTTTCTCGAGCAGGTAAATGTGGCCAGCGCAGTCAGCTATTGACAAAATGACAGTGATATCATTGATAAACTAGCATATATATCAGTAAATTAGTATTTTTTTAAAACATTATGAACATAAAATTACAGTTTCTTCTTTTTCTTTACTAATATAATTTCATTAAGCTAAATATGTTATAAAGTATGTCATGTTGAGATTTTCTGGTATCGGTTGAGATATTCTGTAACAATGTTGAGATCTTCTGGTGAATGAAATTTTCAACTATAAAAAAGAAGATGTGGTATGACTGCCAATGGGACAACTGTCCACAAGAGACCAACATGACACAGACATTATCAACTATAGGTCACCATACGGCCTTCAACAATGAACAAAGCCCATACCGCATAGTCAGGCCCCGATAAGACAATGTAAAACAATTTAAACGAGAAAACTAAAGGCCTTATTTATATATAAAAAAAAATTAAAAAAATTAACGAAAAACAAATATGATTCAATATGTAACACATAAACAAACGACAACCACTGAATTACAGGCTCCTGACTTGGGACAGGCACAGACATAAATAATGTGGAGGGGTTAAACATGTTAGCAGGATCCCAACTCTCCCCCTTACCTGGGACAGTGGTATATATAACAGTACAACATAAGAACGAACTATAAAAATCAGTTGAAAAAGGTTTAACTCATCAGATGGACAAAAATACAATTGGACGTGGCCGGGTTCTTGATCATCCCGACAACAAAAAGACACTAGGAACAGATCTGAGAGTACTCGCAGTTATCTGACAGCTAGTTCAAAGCCACTACAACTAATAAAAAAATCATGCATCTAAGACTAAACTATCAATCCGTACACATCCAACATCCAATGAATTTAGTGTAAAAACGTAATAAACAGTTAGAGAAAAACATGACCTTGTGTAGCTTAGTATCAATTACATATACAACTGTCAAAATTCATAAACTTGCCGTATATTGTTTGACATTTCAACAGTCATTTTAATCTTGTCTGTAGTTATCACAGCAGCTTCTAAAGAGGCCTTTGGTTGTAAAAAGTAAAATCACAAAAATACTGAACTCAGAGGAAAATCAATTCGGAAAGTCCATAATAGATTCTAAATAGTAAATAGCTGTGTTTTTTAAGTACTAGTATTAAAGTTCTAACGCTGGAGATTAAGTCTAGCGTTTGAGATGCAGTTTTGCTCAGAAGCTTTAACGTCAATAATGTTGTAATTGACATCTCCAGGGCTAGAATTTATTTATTTATTTATGTGTAACATATTTGTTTTTCGTTCATTTTTTTTTTATATATATTAATAAGGCCGATAGTTTTCTCGTTACAATTGTTTTACATTGTCATTTCGGGGCCTTTTATAGCTGTCTATGCAGTATGGGCTTTGCTTATATTTGAAGGCCGTACGGCGACCTCTAGTTGTTACTTTATGTGTCATTTTGGTCTCTTGTGGAGAGTTGTATCATTGGCAATCGTACCACAGAAAGAACATTGATAATAAAACGGATACATACAAATTAAAAACATATCGCGTAAGAAAAAGCAATTATTGGTATGTTAGTTTTCTTTAGTATCATGAATATTTTTGGCTCAACTTCTTAATCATGATCAGGCAAAATTATAGGCTTTTTATTCTGACATTTTTTTTTCTTATTCCTCTTCCACCCCATTTTTCGGCATATTACACGTCCGTTTTATTTGGTCATTACATCGCGAACTCCTAACGGATGCAAATTTTGTAAATGAAAAACTTTTGTTTATCCTTTCGGCGTTCGTTCGAGCTATCTGGTAAGGTGTGACCACAGTTTTTAGCAGATATCGCATGCTTAGCATAGACACACACAATTTTTTTTTTTAGAATTTAATTTGACCAGGCCAGAGTTCAAACTAACTATCTCCCACAATTTAGCTACGTCGAATCCAGTTTTAAAATATTTAAAAAGAAAACTGAATTAATATTCAGAAATGGATAATCATTAAATTCATTTATTTCATCAAAAGTTATAATCATTTAAAATAGATAATTGCAAAGGAGATGTACATACAATGGAGATTACCTCTAACTGTCATAATCTGAAGGAGAACTGTTCTAGCGGACAAATGTGGAACTATCTCCTGACACTTTTAAGACAGTTCTAGCTAGAACAGTTCTAACAAAGAACTGATTTGGTCATTGGTAAGTTCTAACTAGAACTGATTTACACAGTTCAACCTGGAACTGATCCTGACAGTTCCACGGCTAAAAAAATCTATGACTAGAACAGAACTGCGACCTGATTTCGCCACGAACGCATCACGATTGTTTTGAACATGTTTAAAGTTTGCTACTCTCAACACGATCACCAAGACCTCATCAAGACCGTAACACGACCATACTGCACTACGATCGTCAATAGCATTATTTTTGTAGAGATCGTAGTGCGATCACGGCCTAGTGTGATGGGGCCCGGGTTTTAATTTATTTATTTAACTTTAATTTTAATTATTTCAATACAACACCTGTGATTACACTAAGTTGGACGTCACTTATAATACTTACAAAGCAATTTTAAAATCGAATCATATTTTTTTGTGATAAGTATTATAATGACACAAATTACATCTTTTACTCACATTTAAATTATCACCACCTGAAATAATGTGTACGAAAAAATAAACCTAGAAAAGGGGTCCTGTTCGATTGTTTAGTTTTTAACTATTTTATTTCTTTATAAATGTACGCATTTTCGGCATTAAATAGTGTCTGTTAGGAATCGAATTCATCCAAATCATATTAATAAATAACCATTGTAAAATAATCTTATTTATATTTGTAAGGCATGCATTTTTCTATCGGCAATGCTTAAAATTGTATCTGTATTTAGATTTTATGTTACCACAGACAGAAAACATGAATCAGGTTAACCGTACAAAAAAAGGTAAACTCGAATAGTACAGCGCAACCAGAAAGTCTCAACATTGTGACAGAAAGACTCAACCAATACCTTTATATCTCAACCATTTATATTTTTTTATTTTTCTGCTCAGAGTAGGCTTGACAAACAAGTATTTGTGCAATTTACAGCGTGGTTATCGTAAACTTTAAAGCCTAAAAAAACACAAATAATTGACATATTTTCTTGCTAAGTCATTAATATCATAGCAGTTCTATCGGATTTAAAGAATGTAAACATTATAATCCGTAGGAGAAAAGTGATTGTGACTTCAATTTATAATATTTTAAACCAAGAAGAGACATATTAGTTACAATTATTATTTATCTATGGCATGACATTCTCCGATTTTACAAAAAAGTCATTGATTTTCAGTAAATCGACGAAAATTCGACCTACCCTATGTTTATTTTGAATATTTTGAACCAGAAAAGCTCAACAGGAAGTGCCAGAATACTTTTTTCCGTCTCAACCATTTGGTTGAGATTAGATGGTTTACCAGGCGTGATATAGTGTTTGACCAGTGGCGGATCCAGAAATTTTCATAAGTGGGGCCCACTGACTGACCTAAGAGGGGGCCCGATTCAGTCACGCTTCAGTGATTCCCTATATAAGCAACCAATTTTTTTCCCAAAAAGGGGTGGCCCGGGCCCCCTGCCCCCCCCCCCCTAAATCCGCTTCTGTTGACTGTCGCTCATTACGAATGCATATGCAATTTTTGCCACTGGACAACAAAACGGTTACGTGTACCTTTTCAGGCTGCAATTTACAGAAAAAGAGTAAACATGTCGAGCAATTGCTTGTACGATGTAATGCGGATAAAAAGACATTCGTTTAAATAATTCGCTACCGTGACTGACCCGCGGCAGTATAATATTAATAGTTCCAACTCCAATCGAGTCCACCCGACTCATACGGATCCATTCTCAACCAGTGGAATAAAGCTCAAGGAAATAAGCATTCTAAAACAAAATTATTTGTTTGCATCAAATAACCAATAAACCTTGGAAGAGCAATGCATAACACAAACATTATGTCACAGACATGTCAGACATAACAATTTATAAAGTCAAAGGGTGATTTTAAAGGTTTCAGCGTTAGTTTCTTTCCCCTCTCTTTCTTGGCTCCGATACCACATGCAGGAAAGGCGGCAAGCTTTAAGTTACTTTCAAGGGACTTTCTAGTTCTATGCGATAATGGATTTCCTTTTCTTTAAGAAGGATGATCTTCGTCACTTAAAATGATATCTGTCCTTCCCTCTGACATATGCTGTCAGTGTTGAATAAGACCAAAATTACTGCCTATGTATATGCCGACAAAGTTCAAAAGTGGAGGTGGAACCAATCCAATGACCATGGTTATAACATTAATTGCATCGAACAGAAAATGATGAAAATACTTAGCATGTATGAAGTAAGAAATACCGAATCAGTTATTTAGTAGTTAAATCCTTGGCATACCTTTTTCAATCTCGTTCAAATAAACGGGCAATGTGTACTTATAAACAAATTTACCAAAAAAAATATAAAGCAGTGGCAGATCAAGAAATTTTCATAAGTGGAAGCCCACTGTATGCTTTTAAAGAGGGGACCTGCTCCAGTCATGCGTGGGTGATTCCCTGTGTAATCAACGAAGTTATTCTAATACTTCCATTTATAAAGGCAAGTTGGGTCTAAGCTGACCCTTTAGCAAAAAAATGTACGAGTTCAGCGAAAAATTAACTTTTAACTAAACACCAAAATATATCATGCACTTGACTGAAGCAAAATTTAAAAAAAAACCATACAAGACTCCTGAAGTAGACAGACGCAAAAAAATGATGTGACTTAGTTCTATAAATAGCCCAAAACTTCCACACCTCTTATATAACTGGACCACCCTTTTTACAAATACAGTTAATTATAATTTAAATTGTCTCCCCTTCTTATTGAGCTGTGATTTCAATAATTATAGACCAGACCTTAAACTCATTTCTTCTATACAATGTGGGATACCCATTAATTTTAGGGTATGACAATTTCTAAGTTTATTGGTATAATTAGATAAACCTAAACAGCCAATTTAAATCTCCCTTAAAGGAAAAGTAGGCGTGTCCAGTATCCTAAAATTGACCGCTGGTCAAAGTTTGTCAAATTTATCATCTCTTATGTTTTCCTTCCATTCATGAATAAGATATTACAATGAGTGCTAATATTGGTTATTGTCCATGTTGAATAAAGCAAGAACAGCCGTAGATGATGAATAAATTTAGCGCCACATGAACTTATCAATGAAATTCAAAAATTGCTGTGGGAATATTTAGATTTTTTATTAGTTTTAAAGTTAGACATGTTAGATGGTTGATTTATGTTTCATCAATAATTGCCTATTTAATAATGTAGAATTTTAATAAAAGATTTTTATTAGATAATCTAATATAGAATTTTAATAAAACATTTTACCAGGACTGAAATGTTTTACCTACATTTATTATCAATTTAATTCTCCACATTTATCCATTTTGATAGGAGATTCAGTTGGATAGTAGGTCTTTCAGTGCTGTGAGATAAAATGGAGGAAATGGCTTGCAAGATAACTTATTAGTGGGTAGTACCTTTAGACAATTAACCATATGTTGTACCTGTCCAGGTAAAGCTTTGATGTTCCTTTGATCCATACAGAGGTCTTGTTCTTTCCATGTCCACTTCTAAGGCTAGTATCAGAAAGATTTATGGTTTGATTCCATTGTTTACAAAGTGACCACATGTTATTTCAATCTTTTTGTTAGTGGCTAAAGTCTCTGTTTAAGTATGATATTCTGTTAAGCATACAGATTAACTAAAAAAGGTGTTATGAATTACATGCCTAATAAAATCTGAAGATTCACATGGGATTACATTATTTCATAAGTATATAAGTATAGATGTCATGGTAAGGTAGAAAATGAATATGATATATATAGAAAGGAGTAGGTCCGGTAAGACCCCTTTTTGGCCCCAAAATATAAGTATAGATGTCAAGGCAAGGTAGAAAATTAATATAATATAAATAGAAATTTAACTGATGTTTTTTTTCTTCTCGAATATGCATCATTTATAAAAAACAAGAAAGATGTGGTACCACTGCCAATGCGACAACTCTCTGCAAAGACCAAATGACACAGAAATTAACAACAATAGGTCACTATACTGCCTTCAACAATGAACAAAGCCCATACCACATGTATATATAGTTAGTTATAAAAGTCCATGGAATGACCCAGAAGATAAAACAATTTAGACAAGAAAAACTTTAAAAAGCTAACTATGAAGAACCGAGTACCTATTAAATAAGGGTTTAACTTGTATCCATATTAGAATAACATGAACTTTACATGTTTAAGGGCAAACTTAGTCTGCCTCCAGGTGTTTGATTTTCTTGCTGTGTTGAAGACTCTTTGGTGGCTTCAGGGGCTGTTTTTATTTTAATCTTTGGTCTGACAGGTTGTTGTCTCTTTGACACATTCCCCATTTCTATTATCGATTTACCTGCAATGTTTAAAATGTATTAAACTTATGTTAATAGAATTTCTTTTGACAGTTAAGTTATACAATCTACAGAGATGGACAACAACCCAACACAGACACTCTATGGCAATCTTTAAATAATCTGACCGAAACAGCAAATTCTCAAAAGATAAGAGAGATGAAGTGTCATCAGCAATGAATTTTGACAGAAACTTATGGTAGGGTTATTTAGTTATAGATCATGTAGATAGATATAAGAAGATGAGGTATGAGTGCCAATGAGACAACTCTCCATCCAAGTCACAGTTGGTAGAAGTAAACCCTTATAGGCCAAAGTACCCGCTTCATCTCAGAGCCTTGGCTCACATCGAACAGCAAGCTATGAAGGGACCAAAAAAAACTATTGTATAACCATTCAAATGGGAAAACCAACAGTCTAATCTATATAAGAAAACAAGAATTGAGAAACACTTAAAGCTGTTTTTATGATCATTTATGGGTATATCCTGGATAGGAGGAAAACAGGGCATAAATATCATTAATTGTAAAAACACCCCACAGCTTAAAAAGACAAAAATCATTTAAAAAGTTTTATGCAAAAATTAAAAAAAAATTTCATCAAAAGGTCTATGCCTTTCAGTCCAACCTGAATTTGCCACTCCCCTGTGGAATAAAAACTAAAAAGGAAAACATGTCACAAAATACTCATTGTTACTAAAATTATGGATAATGTACTATATGACTTGTAAAATACTAATTTTAAAAAGTATTTCTTTAGTTGAGCAAAATAAACATACATGTGTTTACTGTCCCTTTAAAAAAAAATTAACATGAAAAATTTTATTTTTTTACTTATTTTAAACTTGAAGTGTTTTAGGGAGATATTGAGACTTAATTTGTCCTTAATGGGATATAGTGATAAAAATGTATCCCAGGGGGTTAAAAATTGGGACAATTGAGTGTCCATAAACATGCCAGGGAACATTTAACAACTTTTTATTTCAGAAATTTGATGGGAAAAGAAACCAATTTTCCAGTTAACCTCCATGGATTATTAGTATTTACTATATGGTGGCAGTGTGTTTTTTACTTTTGTAATACAGAATGGAAGAAGGAGCTAAAATTTTATCAGAAGATCTAATATCGATGGGTTACGTTTCATGGTGAAAGAGGTACTATTTAGAGCCAATTTAGACCTTGAATGAAATCAAATATAATTTTAAACTTTTTCTGTGTGATGCATTTTCACATGAATGATTATCAAATACTTATTGCAGAGGTATTATTATTGAAAAAGCTCACAAAACAACTTGTTTTTAATGATGTCTACATGTCTAGAGCTGAACAAATCTTTTCTTTAGAAACCATGATGTAATAAAAGAAAAAATCTTCCTGTTATTAGGTAAACCTTGAATACAAATGAAATTTAAAGTATAAAATCAGATACATGCTTTAATATTACATTTTATAGATTTCATACAAACTTAACCAAAGTTTTTCTTTCACACTCGTCAAAAGCGTTTTTTATCAATATATCTGCGCCTTTGTTTCTATAAATGGAATCATCCAAGTATTGATAAATTGATCATTGATAGGGTCACCTCCATTCTAATATAAGGGTCACTGAAGTTGAATGAAGACAGACAAAGGTGTAGATAGGTACCAGTATGGGTGAATTTTTGGGAGGTGAAAAATTTTATTTAATAAGTTAAAAAATATAAAAACAAAAAGAACAAAAATAGTAATATTAAGGATATTTTAAATTAGAAATATTAAATAATTATTTTCTCAGTATTTGCAGATTTTATGTCAGTTATATAAGAATTTACTATCAATTTTCAGTCATCAATTTAAACTCTAAGCAAATAAATCAGGAGAAAACAAACAAGAAATAAGGGTGTATAATTTATGTACCTAAATCCTTGTTACGTAATCAGCAAATACATTTAAGATACAGTCATTTAAAATCTGAACCCACTTAATACTTTTACAATGACATTAATATGAAAAAGATACAGATTTCAAATAGTATTTTTTGTATTTATCTATAGTAGTCCCCTTGATCCAAATTGCAACCACAGCATTTTTTTCTTTTTTTGGATAAGATGATGGTTTGCATTTCAAACTTTTAGTCCATAAAAAAGAAGATATTTTGGATACCTTCAGTGACCTGGGCTAGTACCCTATTTAGTATACCCTCACAACCCTTTGCAAGGGCCCCATTTTTCAGACCTTTTCAGTAATGATTGAAAGATTAAATTTTGACTTTCTGTTGATAGGATTAAATCTTTATTCCTCCCTAATTCGTTCATTGCATTCAGACAATTGTGCATTTCACATACAGGATTTAAAAAGCGGACCTAATTCCATGTGCAGCTTTAGGCCTGGCTGCAATTATAATACCCCAGATTTAAAAGTTATAAAGATTTAAAGAATGAGTCTCGAGACTTTAAAGTTACAAATCTGCACCAAGTTGACGAAGTGGGATTTTAATACCATATCAGCAGAGTGTTGAACATTTAAATAATATTTTAAAAAATTACAAATCAGTATGAAGTTGTCAGACTGGGGGTTTGAAGGCTATCAAACAATTTAGCCATTGGAAGATTTAGATACCAGCTTTACGTAATAAATCTGATAAAGTTTGGACTCTGTTATATCTGGGTGAAATTTGAATTTCGTTCATTTAAATTTGAGAAAAGTTGAATGAAAGAAAAGAGGATTTAACCGTTTTTAGTGAATGGATTTGAACTTTCATTGATTCGATGGGAATATGAATGAGTAGACCGATCATGTATTAAATCACCCCAGGCCGTCAGAACTGTTAGTATAACATTATTATATAGGTAACTAATAGAAGAGTGTCGAACAGGTGAAAATGTTTGTAAATAGAAAAATTTATAATGTCAGTGGATTTATTGTCTTTCAGATGTGGAATTAAAACTTTGTGGAATTATGGATAAAGGAATTGTATAATTCAAAATGAAAAAAGTGGAAAATCGTCACCAGGAGAAAGTTTTCATGTCTGCTGCTACAAGTGATATCAAGGTAAGGCTAATCAGCAGATTTATATTGTATATAGCTAGGCTCTCTCATAGTACTGGTCTTTAACTTTTAAAAGTTTCAGAATTTCTAATTAGTTTTTAATTTTTTTTCTCAATATATTGTTTGATAAGTACATTTGTAATTTTAAAGTATGATTAATTTATTTAAAATTTTATCAGCAAAAATTTGTAATTTTAGTAAAGTTCAAATGATACTTGAATGATTTAATCAGCAGATATAGGTGGCAACATGAGGTTGCAAAATTTTACTTAAATTATTGATCAACTTTTTATCTTACCTGACTTAAATATTAATCTACATATTACAAGTTTGCAGGTTGAAATTTTTTTTTGTTTTGTTTCTCATTGTTTTACAAATATCAGAAATGAAATTTGGTAAATGTAACTAAATTTTGCAAAAACAGAATTTAAGTATTGAAGAAAAATAATGTTATTAAACCTTACTTTATATTGAAGGTTATTTGAGAAAAAATAAAATAACATATGTGATCAGAAAGGTAACTGACCGTTTTTCACATCTGTTTCAATCAAATGTTATACAAGTTATTTGAGCAATGTTTCAGTGACATTATTGAATACCTCCGTGACATGGTTTTTATCAACTGCCCTTTTCACATAAATCCTAGGATAAAAATTGATTATTATTATACTGAAAAATTTATCTCGTTCAATTATCATTTTTTCTTAAGTTTGTTAGTGTTAAACAAATACCTGAATATCCCATAAAGTATTTTTTTTGACGATTTTGCAATTTGTTCAAAATTCTGCACGATATTGAAATCTAGGTGACTTATTGATCCCCATTCATAAGTTGAGTTATTGATTTACTTTGGCCCATATTTTCATGTTGTTATGTAAGTCAATACAAAAAAACTTGTGATAAATTGTTATAAAAGTTGAATGAATAACCAGGTTGATTTTTCACAAATTTAGAAAGCTGTCATTAAATTTGATAAAATGTTTTATTAGAGAGTTACGTCTTTAATAACCAACCTACTAATAGTCCCTATACTATAAGTGGGCCAGTTTATGGTTTCATTTATATAATTGGTCCTTATTATATTTAACTTGTTGGGTATAACTTATAAATGAGTTAGCTTATAGATCTTTTAATTTATCGTCTCTAATATAAAACCAACCTGCTTTTAGTCCCTAGACTATATAAGTAGGCCATGTTATAGTCCTATTAATATATAATAGGACCAGCTCGTATTCTCTATAATATATAAATAAGTTAGCTTCTTGATCCTTGGATTTATAGTCTTTAATATAAAATCAAACCTGCTTAAAGTCCCTATGCTATATAAGTGGACCAGATAATAGTCTCATTAATATATAGTGGACCAGCTGGTAGTTTCTAAAATATATCAATGGGCTTGCTTATAGACCTTTGAATTGATCGTTGTTATTGTCAGCATTGTAATACAATTTGTAATAGGTTATATGGAGCTACACCATAGACATCAGGTTACCATGAGCATTAAATGTACATTAATATGTCTACACCTCAAAATCTCTGATACTTTATTCTTTATTAATTTGTTCCCAAAAAGATCTGTAGTAAAATTTATCAAATTTGTATAGGTCTAAGTTCTAGGGACTCAATTATCTGTGTAACTACTAAGATAATGGGACCTTAGTCGAAACAACAGAAACAGTGAAAATTTCATTTTAGTGTGGCTGAGGACCTCTGCATATATATATATTACTTATCATTTACCATATATATATATTGTATTTTCTTGTCATGTAATTTGTTTAGATTTCCTTCAAGTTTTAGAGTTGTTTAGAAGAGAATTGATTTTAAAAATTTGTAGGACTTTTTAATTTGAAATTTGAAATAAGTGAAGTGTACTTTATGTCGACTGGTACTAAACCTACTGCAGACATTATTTAGTTAAAAAGAAATTAAATATAGCGGGTAATTGAAAAGGTCGGGAAGTTCATTTAATATCAGATTTTATCCAAGGTCGTTGTGACAGTAGGCAAAATGTTATTGTAAACAAACTTGTGCGACTTTTTTGAGTTTTTGTCTGTTAATTTAATTTTTGTTTGACCAGAAACAATTTTTTAGCCTTTAAGAAAGTTAGTATAGCGGTAAAGCTAATATTGATGGTATTTTTACGCTTGAAAATTGATAATTTAATGGTTGACAGACATTGACTTGGGACAATTATTACTTGGTCATCTGAATATCCATATTCTTTGTGTAAACTCAGCACTTTTAAAATTGACTTAAAATAATAACGCAAATCTATCCGATTATGTCCGTAATAAAAATTTCTTCTTTTCAAAAGTGATGAACCGATGAAAGAATAATACTGATTATGTTTAAGTTTAAATGGTCATTCTGTACATTAAAAGATGATAAGATATTTGTGGTTTCCGTGACAGAGTTAAATCTGACGTATTGTGGTGTCGCTGGTTTGAACCTACGACCTCAATAAAGTGTCATGCTGATTTATTGGGTTTTAAATCCACCGTGATAAAAAGGACTCTGCTCTCAAATAGCTGTCACATACAACTATTAAAATCTTAATACCAATATTGAAGGATTTCTGGTTTTGCCTTTTGCCAGACCGACAGGTTCAGACTTTTCACCTATGTTAATATTAGAGGCCGTTTGAACTTATAACATGTATAATGAGATTATAGAAGAAAAAGTAAATTTTTTTTTTAATTAGTTCCATTATTTTTTGTTAACTTTTTAAGTTAATATGATTGAGTATTAATAATTGGGTCATTTTCAGCATTTAGAACTTTGACTACATGTAAGTCTTTCCGTTTTTGATATGAGATATATCAGTACATTTTCTCCATTTAAGAGCCACAGGTACGGGTAGGTCAAAAACACTTTTAAAACCAACATTCTCAATGAGTGAGCCTGATCTGTCTCACATGGATCCATCTCTTGTCACTGCTCTTAAGTTTTGGAAAAAAATATAAAAAAGGTAGAAAGACCATTTAGCTTTTTCATACATACAGTCTTCACGCTGAACAGCAGCCCAGACAGCCCAGGCTTGTAAAATTGCTCTCGGGCCTGTAAAAATCATATCTACAGGCCAACAGAATTTAACTAAATAATTTCAAAAGTTGAGCTTCGGGCCTGTAGATTTAACAGTTCATCGTGAAGACTGTACATATGGTACGGTGACCTATAGTTGTAAATGTCTGTGTAAAATATTCGATCTCTTGTGAAGAGTTGTCACATTGGCAATCATACCATATCGTCTTTTTTTTATAGTGATCAAATTTTCATTGTTGAAGGCCATACCATTATATATAATTTCTAAATATATCTATTTCATTTGAACTTTGTTGGATAGTTGTTTCATTGGCCTACATACCACATCTCCTTACTCTTATAAAGATAAAAGCGTGATCAATTGCATTCTTTCAAAATAGTCTTGAATAAAATACAAATAATAAAATGGCTGGTCACACTCAACCGTGTAGCATTCATCTATTTGTTCTTTTTATCTTTGTTTATATTTTAAATAGTTCTCTCGTTTGATCTCTTGAAATAAATATTCATTTTGTTAGGAAATCCAAGTTTGGTATTTATATGTGAAATATTTTGATCATTAATGAAAGTTACAGTTGTGGTTTTTGTGTTGATTTTGAACAAACTATTTTATTTGCTGATAGTTTCTAATTTTCACAGTGTATTTACTGAAGGAAATGATTACACAATTCAACAAATTCTTTGAAGAAATCGATCAAACCTATTTTAAATGTGTTTCTTATATATTATCAAGCTTACTTGAAAATATCTAACTAAAAAAAAAAGGGGGACATGTCTAAGCATTTGTTTGTAAAGACTAACAGGAAATATGTGATTTAAGAAGAACTTATAGTTTAATATGATTTTCACACTTTCAGTACTGATACTTTTTTTTCGTACGATTTCATCAGAGTACAAAATGAGATTTTCAGAAAATGAAACTTCCAGAAATTTGGTCTATTGGTGTATAGAATGTGCTTAAAAAAGGTTATCAAATCTGACGAAAATTCAAATTATCGCCTTATCATTTTTTCGTTGCCTCAACTAGAGTATATCGATTGAGTAGTTTTTGCTGAGTCAGAATATGTATATATAGGCTTAACTACATGCAGTAGTACTTGAACTCTTGGCCAGTTTTTTTAATAGAATATCAATTGACAAAAATTAGTCTCTGTCGAAATGTTGGCGCCTACAAATTTATCTGTCATTCTTAAAGAAATGGATTCTAATTGAACGTAATATTTGTTTTTATTTTGAGTGTATTTGCTAAAACACTTAAACCTTATTAGTTAACTCTACAACTATGAATGACCTGACACTCTATAAACGATATAAATATGATTGTTTGAATCAGAAGTACCGTTTAAAGTAAATCATCATTTGTCAGGATGGACTTTCTCCTTTTATTTATTTTGGGTCATAAGTCAGATCAAACTGATACTTCATTGTCTGTTGATGAATACGTCCAATGTTGACAAAAGTTATCGTGGAAAATACTTTGTACTTTTGTAAGAGTGTAATTATTTAATGTTATTTCAGTGTAGTATCGCGGTTGAAAGTTACAAATAGGATTACGGACGCGATCTCGCTTTTATCAGCTTTATGTCATGTGATTGTAAATAAATAAACGGTACTATTGAAAATAGGGTCTATTCTGTTATAGTCATTCAGGAAAAATATTTAATTTTAACAAAAACTGAAGTAGAAATTGTATTTATTGAAGTAGTTGTTTAAGAATTGTTAAGAAAGAAAAAAAAAGGCATTGTTGAAAAATCAAATGAAATTCAAATAATGGATGTGTTTTTTTTTTTCAATATTGAAAATCTGATCTTAAAATATTTTGGCCATTCATGAAGTTGTTTAATATTAACAAAAGTTATTGTAGAAATACAAATTACTGAATGAGTGCTTGATCCTTGCCTATGAATTGTGGCCATTCATGCAAATGTTTGATATTGTTGAGCTCTATTTTTACTGTGGTAGCTCTTATCAAAAAGAAAAACCAATGAATTTGAAAATAGATGTCATAGCTTTAGCATATTTAATTGAAAAAGGATGGGAGTCATAGCTATATATAGTTGTTGACCATTACAGAAGTTCAATTTATTATCAATTGCTTTTAATATTGCAAAAATTGCTATGAATAAGTTTTTCGCAATGATAAAATCTCTCATATTAGATTTTTATTGCATTATTTGTATATTAAATTTACTATTTTCTTAATTTCAATAACTCACTCTCACATTTTTGTCCATTAATTGATAAATGTTTGTAAAAATTTCTCAATATACAGTTAATTTAATAGATATGATCTGCACAAAATGATTGAAACAAAAATTGTAAAAGATAAAAGAAACTTGACAGAATTTTTTAATGAATTTTAAAGAATTTCATCTTTATGATTTATCTGAACATTAAAATTTTATATACTTCTAACTTTTATGATTTGCCGTAAATTCTTAAACTTTTTTTTTAATTTGACACAAATTAAGTAATAAAAGTAAAAAAAAATCATGTACGCTGCTATTGATATACGAATATTTAATTCAATTTTAAATGTGCAAAAATGCATAAAGTGTCATTTATCTGAGCATTAATGGTCTTGTAAAGTTCTGTTTTGTGCAAGTAAGCATTACATGACATAACTGCATGAATGTTGAATTTTTTAACGTCTAGTCCGAGTGAAAAGTATTCGTTTAATGATGTAATTCTGATAGCTTTAATTGAAAAATACAATGTTAAATACATGTATAGATTACGTAACATTATGTATAGATTATATAACACTGTATTTAATAAGTCAGGGAATTTTTTTTAACAACGAACGGAAAAGTAAAGAAATTGTGTCAAAAACTGAGACAAGCTATCTTCATGTTCAGGAAGAGGGACAGCTTACGTCACTGGTGGAGAGTTGTCTCGTTGAAGTTGTCTTATTGAAGTTGTCTCATTGACAGTTCATACCAGATATTCTTATTTTCTACAGTGATTTATTTGCTGTTTTTCATCTCCATATTACAAATCTCAAAGCTTTTCAACTTTTCCACGATATTTTGCAACCTTTGGCTTTCCCCCCACTCAATTCAGATGTATGTTCAAAGACAAAAGAGATTTTTATCTTTGATATAGAGTATCAGACAATCTGTGCCAAAAACTTTCTTCATCTACTAGTCCATAAACCCTATATGACTATTTTAAATTTTGAAAATGTTATATATTCCAAATCAATATTTACTACTCTGGCGCATCAGACGTAATTATAGGCTATTTTGCAGTGCAGAATTGGTTTCAGACTTACATCAAGTTTTGATAGTTCAAGTCCATTTAGAGGCTAGTCTTTATTGGAGAGCATGACCACTACCAGAAATAAGGCCACTTTTTTAAAGTGCGAGTTGCACACATGCAGGTATAAAAAATATTTTTCTCAAAAATTATGGTTTGGCCGTAAGTTAAAAATCTTGATTTACATCTTGGTCTAATGAATGTTTTAAATTGAAAAAATATTTTAAATGGTCAAAATGTAAATAAAATTTTAACATCATGTGAAAGTTTGAGAGATGTAGAAAACATAAAATTAATGGAGCGTCTCAATTCATATTACTTTAAAGCAATTTAATTGAAATTTAAATACTGAATTAAATAGGTACTAATAGAAAAGCAATACACAACACCATCATTTTATGGATCAGTAAATCTGAAAGTCTTTATCTGATGAAATAAAATGTTCTTTATGATGGCTATAAGATAAATCGTAGACAGTCAAAAGAAATTTTAAATAGATGAAATTTGTAAAATTAAAACTAGTTATTATTTATTCTGAAATCTTGAGAAGTAGATAAAGCTGCATACCACATGCTGTGAAGTTCGTTTGATATATTGAAGACACTTGGAAAAAGCTTTATTGTGAATCTTTTTGATTTTTGGTAAATTTCGTTGGGACACTATATGTTGCACACTTCAAATTCTCTAAATTTTAAATAGAAAATAGCATCACTTAAGATAAAAATTAATGTAACTGTGGTTCACTTTAACTAAGGTCATAATATTATGTAAATAGCATAAAATGTTTGCTTTTGTCAATTGTAGTTCATTTAAACTTATTTTATATTGAAGTGTAATATTAAAAAAAAAGTAAGGCCACAAATTAATACATGTGTTTCTGCTTACCATACTTACCCGAACTTTTAATGCCTACTGTAACCCTACAACTTTTAATGTTGTTTTGGAACTTAAGCACTGTTACAGTCCGACTGATTCCCTAGTAGTAACCAGCTAAAAAATGTTTGTAAAATAAACTAAAATTAGCCACCTACCTACTATTTTTTGTTTAAGTCTATTTGGGGAAACATAAAGTTGAGAATGGAAATGGGGAATGTGTCAAAGAGATACCAACCCGACCATATAAACAGACAACAGCAGAAGGTCACCAATAGGTCTTCACAGACATGTATTAATTATTTTGCCTATTACATATATCAAAGGAAAACCATGTTAAAATTTGTAAATGCAGTTTATCAGTAGTGGAAGTGTGCTGTTTAAAATGTTTTCTTTGAAAATGATAAAGTTGTCGTAATTTCATCCCGTCAATGAAGGAATTACACTCGACAAATTTTGACAAAAGAGAAGATAATATCGTGAGGATGATTAAATGATAACAATATTGTTTCCGGTTTATCAATCCATCGGAAATGTTGATGTAATCCGTACTTCAATACAGGTTATTGATAGACCAATGATCCTCTTTTGTTTGTCAGTTTGTAGTATGATAGTCTTTAATCCGTAATACAGACAAAGTTTGAACTTTGAAGACTTGTTTGGAAAGCAAATGACAAACCTGAGATGATGACAGGTTTCCATGGTTAAGGTTGAAGGTTTTCACATACTGTAAATTAAGAAATTATTGCGATGTTTTAATTATTGTGAATAATGTGACCCAGGGTTATAGTCACCATACTTTAAACATGCATTTTGAAATTAATTATATGAATAAAACAGGACTTTTGTAATATCACACAAATTTAAAATGGCTTTTTTCCTTTAATCGCCATAAGGAATGCATGCAATAATTTCTGAATTGACAGCAGTTTGAGGAAGTTTGGAAACTAAATGAAAAACCTGAATGTTACACTAGTTTGTGGGTCTCATTGGGGTCTAAGCATGATGCGGGATTGCAGATTTTTCGTAAGCATGACACGGGAAAGTCAAATTATTGTGTCGTGAAAACGGGAATTAAGGTCTAGTGGGACACGGAAAATTACAAAAAAATGAGAATTGCTTAGGTACATAGTATAAGCGGGATACTGGAATCTGACAAAACAGTAAGCGGGATCCGGGACCAGAACCCCGCAATGAGATCCCCTAGTTTTGCAGAGACTCAGTTGTTGTGGTTTAAGAAGATTTTTGAAAAGTAAATGAAAACCATAATCATGATACTGATAGTTTCCCTAGATTAATTTAGTTAAAGTTTTAATAATCATATAGTTTTGAGATTGCTTGGAAAGTGTAATTTTCATGGCAGATTTTCATCAGTTAAATATCTCACCAGCAATGAATAAACACGAAAGGCGAACTGATGAGCCAACATTAACTTACACTTTTGTCAGCTGGCAGCAACGAAGAGGCATCATGCCATCATCATGGTCAGTTTAAAAATTAGAATTCTTCAATTTTTCTAAGAGTTATTTTGTATACAGAAAACAACACAGCACAATAAACAAGGAAAAAGTGTTTTGAATATTGTTATCACATGTCCAGATTGTAGATTAAGACCAGATTTAAAACCTGGTCAAATTACTTTTATCAATAGTCCAGTTATACATATATAGGTCACTGGTTCATACATACATACAAAGGACTTGACTGTGTTAAAAAGGTAGATTTAAAAAAGAAATCTTATCTAAAGAAATTCAATTTCATATAGCTACATATACTTCAGTTAGGTTTTAAGCTCATGGTTGAAGCACACATTTTTAGCTGCAATTGTTCACACCTTTGTCCTTGGGTCTAAAAAGAATGGGTAGAAAACGGTGATGTCATAGAGTATTTTAACAAAATACCTAAATAGACAAATATTCCATAAAAAGACATCTAGGTCATTGTTTTTATTTCTATTGTATTAAGTAAAATGACCTCTTGACCAAAAATGATTACATAATTCAAAACAAACGTTAAATAGAAAAGGTGACATATACACCATTGGATATTACCAGGTGAAAGAAAAATAGAAGTTAAGTAGGAGAGGTGACAAATACACTGTTGGATATACAGGGTAAAAAGATTATAAATTAATAGGCTAAGTACTATAAGTCATATTAAACTTTGTGTTGTAATTCCTCATAAGTAGCTTACGTTAGATTATCTATATATCTACTTAAGTTCTCCAGGTGGACAATCTGTTGAATACATGAGTAGACAAAGTTCATAAGGTGTATGGCCAGATCTGGATCAATGTACAATTGTACTCATCAATTTAACTCAAATATTGTTTATTCACCTAACTTTTGGTATGTTTAGCAGCTTTAAAAGTAGACATGCTGTTTTATGTACAAGGACATATATATGGTAATCAAATGTATATTTGACAGTACCCTAACAACATCAGTTTGTGAAAATCAATATTGATAGTGGTCACTAAATCATAAAGTTAAATTTGACTAGGGGGCAGGGTATGCAGATTAAATAAATATTTAGGGACCAGTTCTTTTTTAAAAGAACTCATCTAAACTTATATTCTTGAATTGGAAAAGTTTGAGAATTTTATCTTATAAATTGTCCATTGTACAAAAAAGAGAATAAAATAATATGAAATAATTAAACATATGTTACTATCATAAAGAATTCTAAAAATGTATGAAAAAGGACATTTATGTGTAACAGCTTAGATACGAAGGTTCTAAAGTACAATTAAGTAAATATTTATATATGTATACATAATGTGTAATAAGAAAAAGTTCGTGAGAGTATTAACCCTGTCTATACTGGTTAAAAGACATAGGTTCAAATATTAATTGAATCGGAACTCTAGTTCATGGGTTTGATATGATAAAGGTGGAAATTATTTTTTGGAAAGATCAGATGTACATCAATGCAACAATTTTCTTGAAGACTTTTTTTTGGAAAAAAGAATATGAGTTTGAATATATGTGATGCTCCTCTTCGTGCATGTGACAACTAATAAAAAAAATATTCCATTAAATTTTCTAATTGTCACTCCTTATGATAGTTTTTGGGTTTCGAATTATGTCTTTCAAAATATAGCTTACTGTTTGGTGTTAGCCTATAGGTTCTGTGTTGAAAATGTACCTTTACCTATAATGGTTTACTTTTATAAATTGTGACTTGGATGGAGAGTCTCATTGGCACTCATACCACATCTTCCTATATCTACATATACTTACTATGCTTGGGTTCAATAGTGAAGAACTAAGAAGCTATGTTACGTTTTTATCATTTTTTCAACAACAGCAGTTAAATTTGTACTGGACGTTTTATAGTGTATATTGAGGTTCTCTATTATTAAATCCTAATAAGGGGTAATCTGAATATGTATTTTATTGGTACTTGTACCAACTGGTAGGATACTTATATTAAAAGTAAAATAAATATACCATCATTTGACAATATTACTAAATTTTATTTACATATGCTTAAATCTACCAAGATTACATGTAAACTAAATCCCATGTTATCTTGTCCTTACAATGTAATCATTTCACTCCAGCCCTCTACTCTCTCGATAAATATGTTAATATTTGATTTCGATAAAATTCTGTCATACAAATTTCATTTCAATATTCATTTATTGAAAATCAAACGGGTCATCTAGATAAAAGATAAATTGCTCAGACAGTCAATAAATCTGTGTTAGATAATGTTTCTGACTTAAAGTATAAAACTACAGGTAAGAAATCACACCTGATGCTACAGGTATAGATCAAAGGGTTCAACGTCCTTTGATCTCATGTAAGAAATAGGTAAATATAACATGGGATGTAGGAGGAGGAGAAAAGGGCAGGAAATGTTTACACCTAGCTACAAACCTACTGAGTGGGTCATAGTTGGGTGGGATATGTTTACACCAAGCTATACACCTACTGAGTGGGTCATAGGTGGGTGGGATATGTTTACACCTAGCTACACACCTACTGAGTGGGTCATAGTTGGGTGGGATATGTTTACACCAAGCTATACACCTACTGAGTGGGTCATAGGTGGATGGGATATGTTTACACTTAGCTACACACCTATTGAGTGGGTCATAGTTGGGCAAGATCTGTTTACACCTACCTACACACCTACTGAGTGGGTCATAGGTGGGTGGGATATGTTTACACCTAGCTACACACCTACAGAGTGGGTCATAGGTGGGTGGGATATGTTTACACCTAGCTACACACCTACTGAGTGGGTCATAGTTGGGCAGGATATGTTTACATCTAGCTACACACCTACTTAGTGGGTCATAGTTGGGTGGGATATGTTTACACCAAGCTATACACCTACGGAGTGGGTCATAGGTGGGTGGGATATGTTTACACCTAGCTACACACCTACTGAGTGGGTCATAGTTGGGTGGGATATGTTTACATCAAGCTATACACCTACTGATTGGGTCATAGGTGGGTGGGATATGTTTAAACCTACCTACACACCTACTGAGTGGGTCATAGGTGGGTGGGATATGTTTACACCTAGCTACACACCTACAGAGTGGGTCATAGGTGGGTGGGATGTGTTTACACCTAGCTACACACCTACTGAGTGGGTCATAGTTGGGCAGGATATGTTTACTCCTAGCTACACACCTACTTAGTGGGTCATAGTTGGACAAGATATGTTTACATCTAGCTACACACCTACTGAGTGGGTCATAGTTGGACAAGATATGTTTACACCTAGCTACACACCTACTGAGTGGGTTATAGTTTGGCAGGATATGTTTACCCCTAGCTACACACCTACTGAGTGGGTCATAGTTGGACAAAATATGTTTACCCCTAGCTACACACCTACTGAGTGGGTTATAGTTTGGCAGGATATGTTTACCCCTAGCTACACATCTACTGAGTGGGTCATAGTTGGACAGGATATGTTTACCCCTAGCTACACACCTACTGAGTGGGTCATAGTTGGGCAGGATATGTTTACCCCCTAGCTACACACCTACTGAGTGGGTCATAGTTTGGCAGGATATGTTTACCCCTAGCTACACACCTACTGAGTGGGTCATAGTTGGGCAGGATATGTTGACCCCTAGCTACACACCTACTGAGTGGGTCATAGTTGGGCAGGATATGTTTACCCCTAGCTACACACCTACTGAGTGGGTCATAGTTGGGCAGGATATGTTTACCCCTAGCTACACACCTACTGAGTGGGTCATAGTTGGACAGGATATGTTTATCCCTAGCTACACACCTACTGAGTGGGTCATTATAACTTTGTGTGGTCATAGTTAATTTGTTAAATATTTCAAGATAATTAGTACAGTTAATGTCAATATAATTTAGGCCCTATGTGGTTGAGTGGTCATAAGTAATTTATTGGCTCTATCACATTTTTTGCCAACACTGAGGTTGTGAGTTTGAACCCTATATAAGGCATTTGACGCCAACATTCCAGCCAACTGTCACTATTTGTGGGGGATTTCCACCATGAAAGATCCCAAACGGAAATTTTTAAAGAGAAATTTTGTCCCATTTTTTAACAAAACAGTAACTTTTACAATGGCTATAGGCTTTAAAAAGTATGAAGAAGACAAAAAACAACAAAAAGATGCATTTGAAGGCCCCCTTGACGTTTATTTTATGACTGTTAGTGCCATCTTCCATGCAAAACCCCCATGGGCATTAGAAAAAGTTTCCAGGTATGCTCCAAACTTAATGGGCTAGGATTGCCACTTCACCTGCCAAAGATTAGTTTTTATCCCAAGTCATATTATTTACTTCACCAATAATAGCTGGCTGCCACAATATTGCCAATAGTGCTGTGAATGGCTTTAACCACAAACAAACAATCAATCAATAAATCAGAAGTAGTCTAGATAAAAAACTTGAAATCCTTCAACTCCTAAACCTTTGACTGAGGATCAATTGATAAGGGCTTTTGAAATTTATATAAGATTTGTTAGACGCATGAAAGTATTGAGTAATGAGAGTACTGCAGGTTTTTATAAATGTACTAGGCATAAACTACAGTAATGAAATTAAGAATGGAAATGGAAAATGTTTCAAAGAGACAATAACCCCACCAAAGAGCAGAAAACAGCCATAAAGGCCACCATTTGAATGGGTCTTCCATACAGCGAAAAAATTCCGCACCCAGAAGTGGGCTTCAGCTTACTCCTGAACAAAGACTACATTAGTTCACAAAAATGAATTCCCAACTATGATAGCACAACACAAAAATGAATGCCCACACATGGTTGCACAAATCTCCAGATTATAGAGGGTCCTCCCACTGAATATTGATAATGTTTGATCATTAATATTGACAGTATAGATAAAAGAAATGTGTAAAGTGACAGCAATGAAATGTGTAAGATATTTAACACCCTAACGTCTGAAACATCCGTACTGAGTGGGTCACAGGGTCAATGATATGATGACAACACATTGATTTCCTTTTAATCTGTCATCATTCCGCGGTTACTGAAATCGACCTGTCTGTCCAAGAGACGAAATCTCTTTTTCTCTTTATGTTTAGTTTGATACAAGTAGAAAGAAACGGAAAGCTTGATTTCAACCCATGTCTTAATTACAATGCTTGTTAAATTCTTTTGCTTCGTGGATGACCTGGGTTTGTCCCGTCAAGGGCTTTTATGATTCCTCAAATGGTGCAAAGAAAAAGATGGCATAAGGTTTAAATCTTCAATCTAGATTTCGTCCTGTCATTATATTGAACATTCATAGCTTTGGATTGTTGTATGTTTTGGTAAGTTATACTTAGATGAAGAGTTGGAAACTTAAAAAATATCGTCAGCAGAATTTATGGCATTAGGAAAAGTAAGTTTTGTAACAGATTAAACTATAAGATTATGATATGACTGCATAGAAATACTGATCAAATTATTTAAGATATATCTATATTAGATGTTTGAATGGTTTTACACATGCCATTTTTGGGACCCTTTATAGCTTGCTGTTTGGTGTGAGGCTCTATGTTGAAGACCCTACTTTGTCATATAATGGTTTACTTCTACAAATTATGACTTGGATGGAAGGTTGTCTCATTGGCACTCATACCACATCTTCTTATATGTAAAGATGTATATCTTGAATGAGAAATGTTACAATGCATAGGAACACACATTTTGATATAACAGGTTATTTTATGGTTGTAGAATGAAAATTGCAATTATAGGAATTGAAATTTTGTAATTTTACAAATTTGTAAAAGCATGCACACAATTTGATGTGAGAACTGCTTTTGTACTTCACCCAAAAAGTGCTTCAGTCATGACTTCTACACTGTTAAAATATCAAAAACTTTAAACTTGTGTTTGTCAATATTAAACGAACTATCAATTGGACACTTGTTTAGACACAAATTTTCATGCTGTCTTATCTTGTTACCAACATGAATATTAAAATTTTATTATTTTATTTTCCATCTTGGTATAAAATTTGATCCATTTAATTAAAGATGTTAAAGCTAATATTACACAGGGTGATATTTGATAAGTTATCGACTGGTCATCTGAAAGACAAACAGATATTACATTTAATCTTCTCCAATATCTGTTAACATGGGTGATTTATTACCTTTAAAAGGGAGATAATTCAATCACTATAATATTAATATTTAATACAGATCACAATCTCTCAATTTTAATTATAAAAACTTGTTATAAAAATAATTATTAATGTTATATTTGCTTGTTAGTATTTAATAATTAATTATAACTTATGTATTGACCTATATATTTGAGACAGTATGAGGTATGTTTTGATTTATTTGTAACAGATCTAACAATTGACCTTTAGTTGATGTTTTACATAGATGCATTGCATTGCAATAAAACCTTATACATGTCTGTAATTCTGAAAATGCCTAAGTGTGTACCCTTTGCTGTCTAAATTTGATAATCTTGATTCAAATTAAAGATCACATTATATTTAATCTGTCATTAAGAATAGAAATTAATTGATATACATGTGCTAATAACTTGTTCATGAACTTTTGCAGAGACAATAAAAAAAATTAGAAATTTATCTTTATTTAGCATGGAATTTCCTGTTTGACAAACAATGTATGACACCCTCTGAGCATGAAGTTTCCAAACAAAATGTTTGATGAACTAATACACATTTTTAGTTAGGGGAAAGCTGAGGCACACCTACAAGTGCAGGCTTTTCTGGCAGTGTTGAAGACCCATTGTTGTCTGTTCTTTAGTTAGGTTGTTGTTTCTTTGACATAGTCCCCATTTTCATTCTCAATTTTGATGCCTATGTAATGAATTTCCAGTGTTTTTACATGTAACTTAAATTGTTATTAGGTCAAAACTGACCATGTCACCGTGACCAAGAAGTACAGATACCAAATCAATAAAGCCATTTTATGACCTCCTAAAATCTGGATATTAATTGACCAAATATAGGACAAGTTTTAACAGGACCTGCCTCAGTTTTGACACCTGAGTTCAGTCTGTATCCATTATAACCTAAGAACTCTGGATTAAACTTGTCATGTATAAATCACAGACAAACACTCCACTCTGTTTACAATTTGTATCACTTTAAATGGAATTATTAAGAGCTCTATGACACTTGGCAATAGTTTTGATAAATTGGATTTCTTATGGACACTGGTCAAGGAGGTCCTTATGACAGCAAGAATGACCACTCCAGAATTTATGAATTTAATGTAGTCCTTCTGAACAGTATTTATATAGTTTATACTTACATGTTGTTATCAGTGACAAGCTTGAACAAAGTTTGAGATGCTTGATATTTTCAATTTTATGATTTGATATGAGTGTTTCTCCATCTTTGACACACTTTTTGATTTACCATTGGCCACTGGACATTAAGTAACCAACAATCAATCATCATCATTGGTTCCAAATTATTTGTATAAGGATAAAACAAATGATTTGTAAATGATAAGTGATAGACATCTTTATGATTCCTAATTATGATTTTGCAAGATTATACAATATATAATTTGTAGTTAAAGGTAATGTGTTTTTGTATTTCCTATCACATAACTGTTATTCAATGTAAGAATATGTTGTATTATACATCTGGAAACAAATTCCACTCAAACCAATTTAGTTAGAAGTGAGTTGTGAACATTTGCTTCATGTTGAAGCCTGACAGACTATTACTATGTTATGAAGAATAGCAATAAAAGCAATTTTTGCATAAATAGTTTTTATTATTTGCTATTCCTAAATTGGTACATGATCTACTGTCTATTCAATTGCCTTTAGAGTGATGGGTCAACTATATATAGTTTTATTGAGTGTAATTTTTTGCAACTGCTTGCTTTAAACTGTGTTTTTATGGTATGTTGGTGAACCTCAAGTTTCTTGATTATATAAGATTCTCAGTTATTGCAAGAGTTAGAGGTGAACAATATTTGTTGTAAAAAAGACAGGGTTCATCTGACCTTCACCCCATTTTCATGGACCAATTTTATAACTATTTTTTTATGATTCTTTTACATGTATCTACTTTTTAGCATAAGGTAATAATGATATTCAGTAAATCAAGTGCCACATTTCTATGTGGTTGAGCAGCTCCAATATGTTTTTGGTTTTGCTGCATAGCAAGCAAGACAAATATGAAATTATAGTTTATTAGTTACAAAGATAATTCTTGTAGTTTGTTTATGATATATATCTTTTGATATATATTATAGTAGCTGACATATTGATTATTATACACCTATAGCAGTCATAATAACATATAATACTTGTATATACCCAAATAAATATACCACAATAGTTAATTTAAATTAAATGTCAAGGAAATTTATTAGATCAGGTGAAGTTCATCCAAGATGGCTATAGTCTCTTCTAGAGCAGTTCATTTTTTCTCAAGTCTTGTTCAATTGCTGGTATCCTTTCAGGAGTCACTACTCCTTCAAGATATTGTAGAATTTTCTTGTCATCCCTTTCTCTTTTTTGTCTCTCAGTAACCAACCCTGCAGCATTAAAAAAATAGTGCCAGTTGTCATCACTGAAGACATCAAGTTTTATATCACTTCTTAAGAGATCTTTCAAACCTTCTATGTTCTGTTTACCCGTATCAAATATGTTTTCCAAATGTTTATAGAAGTTTGAAAATGTGATTTTAAATTTAACTTTTTCTGCTTCTTCAATCTCTGGTGACAGACTTAAAGTAGAAAATTTCTCCAGAACAGTGCCAGGGTCTTTATTTCTTTTCTTACTCTGCTTTAGTTTTTTATCCATTTTTTCTTTCAATAGACATAATCCTTGCGAACATTCACCACATGGTGAGTAGCTCAGAATGACTTCTACACTGATTATAGCTTTATAACTTCCTTCATTGTCATCTGGTTGAATTGTTAGATACTCCAGAATATTCTCCAGATCTTCTATCATTATCTCTTCAGCATGTTTGTTTGTATTGACTATTTTTTTCCAAGTGTCCTCAGGAATGTCCCAATACTTAGTGGTTGCATTTGAGCTGTATTTATACAGCAGAATAGTTTTATGAGACCATTTTGGACCATTTGTGCCATAAGCATAAGGAATTGCAAAGCATTTATGAAATTTTTCTTCTGATACAAGCGGTTTCTTGTTTTCACCTGAAGTTAAAAAACTGCATTTCAGTTCATATTTCATGTATTAGAATTTTTTTGTTGTACTATACCATTGGGGATAAAAAAAAAATCATAACTTGCTTGAATTGAAAAATACCTGGAACATATATTGTTTTTTAAGAAAAAAATAAATATTTGTATTGTTTATTGGATGCAGTTTTAATAATATATGTTTTGATAACCTGCATGTATATTAAGAAAAATAATGTATACTTGTCTATTATATTGAAGACTGTATATTGACTTGTCTATCTATGTGCTTATAGATATAAGAAGATGTGGTATGAGTGCCAATGAAACAACTCTCCATCCAAGTCACAATTTATTAAAGTAAACCATTAAAAGTCAAGGTACAGTCTTCAACACAGAGCCTAGGCTCAGACGGAACAGCATGCTATAAAGGTTTATGCCTTTTGTTGATACAAATTATTGTTCATATCATTATTTCCTTGATAGAGGGTTATTGCAGTGAAGAGTTTCCAGTTGAGTTAAAAAGTTAAAGGTATCTCTTGGAAACTTATAGGGTTGCCATTTTAGTTAACTTTTACCTGGCAACCATATGCACAGTATTTAACCCCTTCACGCTCCCATCGGTACTCTGGTACCGATGGGCTATGTTTTTGGGCAACTAGGTTGCGTAAAGTACCGAATCTTTGACATTTGTTTACGTATAGAAGTGGTTTAGGGCTCGAATCAATCCCCTATATCACAGCTGTGTGATTCATGGTGCCTTAAAATTCTTCCGAGTACGGTTTGGTATCAAATTGCCCGTAACGGACAACATTTTCTCCTGTGAAAACCGTTTTTTCTTTCAAATTTGAACCCAACATTTCAATAGCTGAGTATTGTAAAATAAACTGTTGATTTTGGGAGCAATATAACTTTTTTTTATTAACAATGCCGTGTATTTTTGAAGGATACTATTCACAGTATGATTAAAACTTGTACTCAAGTTAAATAAGTGATTTAAAGAGTACCAACGCAAGCATTGACTTGAAATGCACTCTAAATGTGTGGTAATTTCTTGCCAAACTAATTGAATAAATGACAAAAAAAACCAAAAAATCATGATTTTTTTTTTCAAAGTTGAAATAGATGTATCAGAACATTGTTTCTGAAGTGCCTGGTTAATATGGAAATGCCTATAAGACTTTTGTTGAAATAAAGGAACGGGTAAAAGTTTAGAAAAAAATGGCAGACTGAAGTATGATATCATCCTATATTTGCTCGAAATGATGGGATTTACAACAATTATATGTTATATCGAGACTTAATTTCTAAACGAAAACAGGCTGATTATTTGTTTACTCTCACTTTGTTAATGGAAGAGTTAACTACTAAAATTTCGATACTTTAAACTGGTTCTCCAGTGGTTCAGTGGGAAGCTGTACTAGTCCACAGCAGGAAGATTGCATGTTCAAACCTCAAAGCCGGAGGTGAAAAAATAATTTCCTATATTAAATGTAACTTAACTTAACTTCACTTTCAATTTCAATAAGAGAGTCATGGATACATACAACACTGACAAATTAAAAACAATATTTGTATGTTTTTAAAGAATGTGTGTCCTATTTGAGAGAATTTTGAATTTTTTCATTTTTTTCATGTGGCTTTAAGACACATAACAAGTGACTTCAAAAGACAAAATTTCTGATATATTATTTTTTTGAAATATTTAATCAATTATCTTTCAAATGGACCAACAACGACCTTTGTGTGAGCTTCAGTGTGAATGCTACATGCGATTGAATTTTGATAGTGTCTTTCCATAAGTTTATGTCCAATTTGGCCGAACGTGAAAAGGTTAAGCTATTATAACATAGACAACTGATGTGTCAATAAGGAAATATAAAATACATATATTTACTAACCTGTATCAGCCCCTGGTATTTGTAGTTTTCCAGATTGAAATCTCTAAAATATATTAGACATTAATCAATATAAACAAGAGGCACTCGAGATCCTAAATCTTTCACCTATAACTTTTTGCTTAAATCTTTCTTCAACCTTTTTTTTTTATTTTCAATATATATATTAATGCATGTATAGCAAAGTAAGATCTACAAATAAGTTTCATTTGACACAAATTGATAATGACCCCTTAAGGAGTTGGTCCTAAAAAGACATTTTTCACAAATTTCATCTAGTTTGCTAACTTTTAAAAAATCTTCTTCTTTGAAACTACTGAATAAATTTTGTATTGTATTTCCTTGTAAGTCTAGAAACATAGCCACTATGGCTAACATGCTTGGTTTTTTTTTGCCTTTGAAAAAAGTATGACATACAAAGAACATTTTTAAAATGTTTAACCAGTCATGAATAAATATTGAAATTTAAAAATAATCAGTGATCAAAGATTTAAGCAAAAATTTATAGGTGAGCTATTGGCTCTTGAAAGTCTCTTGGTTTATTCTGTCATAAAATCTACTCAAGTTCTTTCAAACAACTGAATATGTTGATTAGTTACTGGGCCTGATTCTGACTCTTGTAAAAAGGAAGTAAGATTGTGGCTACTACAAGTGGAACAATACTCATGGTCATTTGTGACACCGATATGTCATGAAAAGCTTGTCAGGCACAAATACAAAATTTCAATCCTCAGGTATCTATGATGAGTTTAGCTACATGTATTTCTCTTTCTGCAAAAATTCATTCCGTCTAATTGTTTGTTAATTTTTAGTAAACAATGAGATCAGAGGCAGCTATTTCTGTCAAAGAAGTACTACATTTATATACATTCTAAATTGAAGTGGTTGACTGTTGGTCTGACACCTAAATTACTGGTGCCACAGGTGGAGCAGAAATTGTTGACAATCAATATTTTGCTTATAGCGATATAATGTTTTCAGCTGTTGACTACTTGGTTGTGAACTTAAATATTAGTCACTTATTCTTATTAATTTGAGATACTGTGATGGAGATTAATTATAGACATTATTGAATGTCCTTTTTACAGATGATTGTACCATTGAAAACATTGGTTGGTCAGAGTTATCTTGTTTTATAGAAGTTCAGAAATTTTTACCTCAAATTGTTTATTTAAAATAGGAGTAGCTGCATCACACCATTCTGTTCTTCCATTCCCATCTACATGCATATATAAAATGTCTTGCATATAATGAACATCATGATACAGAGTAATGCAAACGTCTTTCCCTCTGAATTTGAACCTATAGACATTTCCATTGTTCATGTCATTCTTCTGAACAAATGGATTTCTTCCATAATTTAGAGACATTATGTCTTCATACCTTCTATCTACTTTCCACCCTGTAAAATTGATAACAATTACTAAACTTCCCATCAGTATACTTGCAATTTAGTACTGTATGACTAAAAAGAATGATATTTGTATTATGAACTCAATATGGACTGAGTTTAAATCAATTCTAATGAATCTTGTTGGTACAATGTTAATTAACATGTATCACTATGACCATGAGTGATGGCATACCTGGACACTTGAATTTACCTGATCAGTATTTGATTTTGAAATACCTTACCCTTATTGTCAAGACTGTGACATAAATGTTGTGAAATGTACAAAGCAGAAAGGTAGGGTGCATGTTAAGTTTCATAGAAAATAGAATGAGAGGATTCAGTTTCATATAAGTTTTATGCAAAATTAAAACTACAATGATTATAGATTATCGTTGGTTATCTCAACCAGATTGATTTTCTGGCTTGAGCTGGTACAGTGAAAGTGAGAAAAGAAATTGAGTTGAGATGAACAATGATAATCTGTTTATCACTATTTTACCTATGAAGACGTTGTTAATTTCAACAGCACATGTTCCCTTAGTTTCTAGCGTTAATTTTCATATCACTCGACTCGCTGAGAACAGAAATTATCAGTTGGCAAGATCAAATGAAAAATTCGTAAAATAGCGATAACAAGATATTGGCCATGCAACATTTAAGTGAAGTCCAGAAATTTTGTTCATGACCGTTTCATTGGCATAAGATTATCATATGATAAATTTACTCATCAAAGATAAAATCTTTAATTGCTGTATTTGAAGCCATTAGTTATGTCACTAAATTATAGTTCTTGATGAATAGAAATTAGCAGAGATGTAATCCAAAATAAAAAAAGCTGTATATCAAATCTAGAATACCAATTATTTTTTTCTTGTATTTCAAAGTAACTAACCTTGTTGCTGTGGAGCCATGACAAATGGTTGCTGTAATGACATAGGACTGGGCCCTGGTAAATTATATGGCTGCTGCTGCATCTGTGTCTATTGTATGTGAAAAAATGTAACATGAGTTTACTTTTTTTAACTGATTTATAATTGTTCTTATGTTGTACTGATACACCTCAGTCCTAGGTTAGTGGAGAGCTTTATTAAAGCCCTCACAAACATGTTTGACCCTGCCACATTATTTATGTGCCTGTTCCAAGTCAGGAGCTTGTAGTTCAGTGGTTTTCACAGGTTCATGTTTGTCATATTTGTTTTTTCGTTAACTGTTTTGTCTTAAATTAGGCTGTTAGTTTTGTTAATCAAATTGTTTTATATTTTGCATTTCATCGCCTTATATAGAGAACCATACTGTATTTATAGAAGAAATTTTTTTATTTCTTTGGTGGTGGACCAAATACCTGTTGAAATACTAAGACTTTATTACCTCAGGAATAGAGTACTGCCTTAGCTGTATTTGGAAAAACTTTAAGGAGGTCCTCAATACTCTTCAACTTGTACTTGAATATTTGGCCTTTTTTACTTTTTTTGGATTCGAGCGTCTCTGATAAGTCTTTTGTAGACAAAACTAGCGTCTGGCATAAACATAAAATTTAATCCTGGTATCTATGATGAGTTTATTTACCAAATAGTAGGTAACCTGTCTTAACAATTAGAGCATTATCTAAGCAGAGTCTAAAAGTTTGTAATATGAAAGTAGTCTTTTCAAACCTCTTACTAAACTTAAAACTTTAATTATATGAAAACCTGCTAACTTGCAATTCATGATATAATTATGCAGAATTTCCACAGTAAAGTATTTGATCTATTACCATGACAATTAACAGACTTACCTTGTTTTTTTAAAGGACAGACTTATGATCTGTTTTTTAGTTTGTCAAAAATCTTATGACATAGTGTTTTAGTTACACACTTGACAAGCCTGACTGAATAACAAAGAATGACAATAAAGAATGACAATAAAGAAAATTTGAAATTGCATAAAAATTATTTAAATTTGTTAAAGATAATGATAAAGGAAGTTATAGGGTTCTTACTTAAAGATCATGAAATATTAGTAAAATTTATAAAATTATTCATTGAATATTTGATGGTAGATTTGAAATTTGAAATACAATATTTAATTGATTATATTTATAAATTGTACAAACGATTTCATGCTTTTAGTTAAGAATAGAATTGTGTCATTTAAATTAACTTTGACAAACTAAGATAGCTTGCAAAAACATGTTTTATTCACAATAAAAAAAAATGTATATAATATTGTAATATTACATCAATCAATTTATTCTTGCACATTCTCCGTCTTTTTCTGTCAGTTGACAATATATCAACAGAAGCAGCATCTGTATTACCATTACCATGCTTCCTCACTACTTAGGATGGCTAAACAGTCTCAAGACTGGCATTTAAAGCACATGATCTAATGGAACAATAATGCATGTCTTCACTAAAAAAGCAGATTCTGACCCAATTGTAATTTGTTTAGTCAAATCAAACATCTTAACTTATAATTTATTTTAACTAACTCACTACAGCAGAAGAACCTTAGTCAAGTACTGGTAATCAAAGTGCAATACTGTGGATTCATTTATTTTTGTGGGTATAAATTTTCGTGGATTGTTGAAAACTTGTGTTTTCGTGGATATTTGATTTCGTGGTTTTGCCAATCTCTGTATACAAAGCCTATTGAAAATCATAATCTTTCAGTCAGTTTAATTGAAGTCTGGAGCTGTCATGTCAGTTAACTGCTAAGTAGTCTGTTGTTATTTATGTATTTTTGTCATTTTGTTTATTTTCTTTGGTTACATCTTCTGACATCAGACTCGGATTTCTCTTGAACTGAATTTTAATGTGCGTATTGTTATGCGTTTACTTTACTACATTGGTTAGAGGTATAGGGGGAGGGTTGAGATCTCACAAACATGTTTAACCCCGCCGCATTTTTGTGCCTGTCCCAAGTCAGGAGCCTCTGGCCTTTGTTAGTCTTGTATTATTTTAATTTTAGTTTCTTGTGTACAATTTGGAAATTAGTATGGCGTTCATTATCACTGGACTAGTATATATTTGTTTAGGGGCCAGCTGAAGGACGCCTCCGGGTGAGGGAATTTCTCGCTACATTGAAGACCTGTTGGTGACCCTCTGCTGTTGTTTTTTATTTGGTCGGGTTGTCGTCTCTTTGACACATTCCCCATTTCCATTTTCAATTTTATTATAATGCATTAAATAATCCTGAATTCCATTTCATATATATATATATATAAAAGAATTGCTGAAGATTTCTACACATTATTTTTTAGTGGTATAAAGGTTAATTTTTGGTTTATTATAAAAATGTCAAACTCCAATTTATGAATTAAATCTTTAAACATATTTTTCTTGTAGAGCCTGCAACTCTTGTTGCATATATGTTACCAAGTTTCTGTTTGTCATATGTCCATTGTCCTTGACCTCATTTTCACGGTTCAGTGACTACTTAGTAAAAAAATTAAGATTTTTAGTATAAATCTTACCTTCACTCTTGGATAACTGTATTTGGAATGTGCATACCTTGCAAGGTCTGCATGCCCTTCAGACAACTTTCGATGACCTCCACCTTATTTCATGGATCAGTGAACAAGGTTAAGTACATATTTCAGATACTATAAGTAAAAGGTCTACTATGTGTGTTGTATGGAATGTAATGTGTACATCTGACCTTGACCTCAATTATGGTTCAGTGGTTTATAGTTGAGATTTTGTGTTTTTCTAATAATGCATGTAAGCAAAAGGTCTTCTATATTTGGTGTACAGAATGTAAGGTGTACATGTTTATCTGGCAGGTGTTATCTGATCTTGACCTCATTTTCATGGTTCAGTGGTTAAAGTTATATCACAGCTTTGTGATGTCAAATATCTTGACCCAGACATTTCAGGGACATCATTATGTGTGAACAGATGTTTATAAGTTTGGGTCATTGATAAGTTTAATCCAAACTCATCTTCTGGTTTGCTGGTGAAACAAAGAATACACTTGTTTTTATCATGCACAATATGCCAGAACAACCCAGTTATCTGGTTGTATCCATATTTATCTTGCAAAATATCAACTAATCAAATCAATATGAAGCCATTTTGAACTTGTTCACTGTGCTCACTCTACAAAAAGCTTGGAATTGTGACCTGAAGATTATATTTTACAATATTAATCTGCAAACAACCAGATTATTGGTACAGAACCAACCCATTTATGGTTAAAAAAAATCACACTCATTTATGGTTGCCACCTGGATCAGTACTATTACCAAGTAAAAGTTTAAACAGTAGGTTTTTGAAAACAATTAAATTATTTTATTTTGAAAAAGGGACAAATATATGATGTAAAGATTACATCATTGTAAAACTAGTTTTTGTAAGTTTTGAAATATGGCTTCATCTTGTTTTTCTCTGTCTTCTCGTCCTTTAGGTAACTCAAATCCAAGAATGGCCATGTAAAAGTATTTCCATTTTTCGCCTGTCAGGATATCAAGTTTTATATTGTTTCTGGAGAGGTTTATCAAACCTTCCCTGTTTTTCTCATCACGGTGCAGATAAAAATTTGAAAAAATAATTTGAAAATTTATATCGGTCATTCTTAAGCCAGCAATTTGTTTATTAAGTTGGGAAATAGCATCTCCTGTTTCATCAGGGTCTTCTTCAGGAGCCCTAATGTCTTGTTCCAGGCTGTTCTTCAAATCACATAATTGAGTGGAACAATTACTACATGGTGAATAGCTAAGTATGACTTCCACAGTATGAATACCTTTATAACGCCCTCCAGAGTAATCTGGCTGTTGTTTAAGATATCCCTGAATTGCCTCCAAATCACTTATCATAATAGATTCGGCATGTTTTCCGGGTTTATTCTTTACTCTTCTCCAAATACCCTCAGGAATGTCCACAAACTTAGTGGTTGCATTTGAGCCGTATTTATACAATAGAATTGTTGTTTTTGGCCACAGTGCTGGGTTCCTATTATAAGAATATGGATGTGCAAAGATTTCTTGAAATTCATCTGGTGATACAATTAACTTGAAGTTCTTATCTGAAATAAATAAAAGCATGTGTTGATTTAGATACGGTAATTATAAAATATATTTAATTACAAATTTAGAGTAACTACAGACTGTCCTTGGTTTTGTATTTCTGTCTTTTATTTTATGCTTTTCTTTGCTAACACATTATGATTTGCATTTGTTAGTATTACTCATTAGTTACTGAAATAAAGACCTGTCTAAGTTCTATTTTGATTGATAAATTCAACAAAACTTACTACTTTCAGTTTCTTCAGATGTTATTTTTTCCTTAGCCCTTTCTTCAATGGATTTTTTTGTTGCAAACTTTGATTTCAATAAAATGTTGAAAATATGCTTTAAAGTTTTGTAATGCATTGGGAAAAACAAATATTTCATCAAATAAATTTAAGTCAGAATTTCTTATGTATACACATCTTTTCATATCAAGTCGGATGCTGACATTTCACAGTCAAAGAGTTTCAACTTAGGTACTACACAGGCGTCAAAAGGCATCGTTATGGAGGAAAGGGTTAAATATTCAAGAATTCTCTAAATGAACTCAAGGGAACTAAATACTCTAAATAAATCAAATATAAACATCAATACCAACTGTCCAAACTGTATCCCAAACTTGTTTGCTATGCCCATGTCTGTAGAAACGCCTTTGATTTCATTAAACATAATCTATATATATTACTTGTATAACTGGTAAGTTATAAGGTCAGGTACTTAGTAAGTTTGTTACTACAATCTGCCAATACCTATATATATATACTGTGGATTCATTAATTTTCGTGGGTACCAATTTTCATTCATCGCGAAAACCTTGCATTTTTTTTACTCTTCCCAGGATGTCTTAACCAGTGGAAAGGTAACCTGACGAATCATTTTAAAATCTGCATGGAGATAAAAAATTTGTAATAAGGCCAATTAAAATTAATTGATAGATTTTCATCCCCGCCCGCCCCTCTGAAATCTTCCCGCCCCGATTTTTTTTATTTTTGAAAAAATTACGATTTCCGGATTTCGTTCATTTCCGTTACCGGTAACCGTCGATAATTTCGTTTCATGTAAAACTTCTTGTTTCAAATTTCGGTTATCGTATTTCTTAGAGTATTCTTACTGAATGATTAAGTCGATATATTCTGCTGATCTATGATGACAACATCATTTACCGAGAATAGAGATTGATTTCGAGAAGGGCGTGAAATATTCGGGTTACGAGTAATACGCTGTGTCCAAGAACGCAAATAGCCGTATGTCAGAAATGACACAAATGTTTGTGAGTAAAACACCTTGGATTTGTTTTATTTATACAATGACTTTGTGTCAAGAAATTTGGACTGTGAATGAAACCCAAAAGCGTAAAAATCGTGGAACACATTTGACTGGAATAAAGAATTTGACATAAGCATGAACTTTTTAGATTGGTGTCAGACTGTATATTGAGTTCAGAAAATCAACAAACATACGTATTTTTAAGTTATTAATTTCTGGCAAACTCTTAGATTTAACTTTAGCCATGCCTTTCGATTATTTTGTAGAAAAACAGCAAACATCCTCTGTGCCAATACCCACGATAGAGTCATTAAACAACTTTATGTTCTACATTGTATTAATTATATTTGCATCTTGCATATCTAAAAGGACCAACCCAATTATTTCAACTGTTTGAGTTTTCATTTTATTCTGTACTTATCGTACTCGTGTTGCATACCAATGCACTTGCTTCATTTCATAAGGACAACAAAACATTGCTTAGAAAGCAAAATACACTTGATGTAGGTAGTCCAACTGAAAAGAGCATTTCTCCACATTTCTGATGTTTACTATAAAATAGGTTTCTAAAGCGACAATTACATGTAGAATAGTGGTTGCTATAAATCAGAGATATATATTTATGAATTTGAAAAAGCGGCACCAGCATATAGAGTATATGTGTCTCAATTGATATATTACTTTAGAGCTTAAGCTCAACGTACATTGATTTTGTTGAACGAGGAATACTGCTTTCTCAAAAGTTGATAAGACAGGACTTAAATCAATCAAATTAAGGTCATCGCTCAAGCAATTGTATGGTCGCCATCATGAGCTGATTGGCCATCATTACAAAAATGTGTCATAAATTATATCTCAATGATATTCTTCCTCAGTCATAACAACCTTCCATCATTACAGAACTGAATAAAGAATTAACATGACGGGTGCCGTATACAGTGCAGGAAATGCTTACCCTTCCAGAGTACCTGATTTCACACCTGGTTTTTAGCGGAGTTGTTGTTCTCTACTTATTATTTGTAACTGTTGATGTAAATGTCTTTTGGTTTCATGAGTCTTTGGTTACTCATTGGTTTTGATTGTTATTGTCTTACACACGATACCTTATGGATGTATTTACATGATATAAGCTTATTATTACACTTGCATTTATGAATAACACAGGTTTCATATGAAATAAAATTTAAAAAATAAAATCCTCCCACCCGCCCCATTTTATTCAAAAATTTGGATGAAAATCTACTAATTAATTTTAGTTGGCCTAATTGAAAACATTATATTTAGCCTGATTATTTTGTCTCACCTAGCTGTGATGTAATAGTATTTGCTGATGGCTGCTTTGAAATGTGTTGCCCCTGTTCCTCTTGTTGACTTGGCACACCTTTGGATGGTTGTTGTCCAGTTTTTGACTGCTGTAATTTTGGTTCTACAATCTGTTCAGGGGTATTTTGGCTGTTGTCGTCTTTAATTTTGATTATACTGTGAATTTTTAATTATACTGCAATCAGCTATTTTACTATACAGATAAAGCTATACGTATAAACCTTAGCTTTATACGTCAATGACCTCAACTAACCTATAAGCCCCGCCTACTTACCGGAACAACTGTATTTCATCAACAACGTCACGTCACAACCATGGCAACGTGTAGTAACAAAGGTCAAACTTTTATGAATTTAAACTTGTTATGTCTTCAAATTGGTAATTTATATACCATGTTTATTAAATGTTATTAATTAAGTTCATTTTCCCTTTCTAATTCCTTAAAATGTCAATGTTTTACCGCCTGGACTACGCTCATAGGGAAATACCCCAAAATGGACCCCAAGAGGGAAATTCCAAACACTTTTTTTAACAATGTTTGTTACATTTTTTTTTTTTTTTTAATTTTTTTTATCTATCGATTTCAGTATAAAAACAATATACGTATAGTGTATTGAAATATGAAATTTATTTGTATTCGGCACGAAACAGGGGAAATGCTCGGTAGAACCTCGCTTTTCCCCCGTTTCTAAGCCTCGACATACAAATAAATTTCATATTTCAAAACACTATACGTATATTGTCTAATTATACAGATTTAATTTGTATCTTAAAGGTGAATTGAAAGTCATCCCTTTGAAAAGTTTACAAAATATGACTTCTGCTTCAATTTTAAGATGGCTGACCATCAGAAATGAATCTTATTCAAATATTATGGGTATCATCTTTTTGTTGTTATTCCAATTTATTGTCGCCCAGATTAAAATTCCCTCATTTTTATATGGAGATTAATTATGAAATGTGCTTTTTACAAATTATTATATTACATTATTGTGTATGGGTGTTAAAATTATAATCAAAAACTAGGGGTGATCTCAGGTGCTCAGGAAGGATAGGCACATCTTCACATACAATGTGGCACTATCTTGTTGCTCATGTTAGTACGAACTTGATTATAAGTATAATTTATAATTGGTACGTCACATTCACAGAAAAGGGATGGGATAATGTAGTTACGCATTTTGAACATATTAACTATCATCCGTGTGAAACAGTTGTTCCAAAATGGCAACTAAACTGTGATGGCGTCTGTAAAATTAAGAAAGGGAGGATGTTAACTTTAGCACTTGGAAGTCTTGGTTTAATATCTTCCTTGTGAGCAGAAACCCTCTGTTTATGAAATCATGATAGAAAATACAAGCCCTAGAAAACGTATCAACAGGGAAATATATACTCCAATATACAGTTGCTGTTATGTTGCTACATAGAAATTGGAAGTTCACAATTGGGAAGCTGAAATCAGAGAGGTCTCTTAGTATGTCGTAAAGTTTTGTTTTCAGCTGACCCTTGTTGATGTAAGTCAAGATATGAGGCAGACTTAACTGTATCTGGTGTATCCTTTATCCATGACGGGTGCCACATGTGTAGCAGGATCTGCTTACCCTTCCTGAGCACCTGAAATCACCCCCCATTTTTGATGGGGTTCATGTTGCTGTTGTACCAATATTTTGTGACATTTTTAACTATCGTGTCTGTTTGTTTTGTTCACACATTGTTGTCAATATTATGGAATTTGAAGTGACTGTCGTACAAGTGAGAGGCTTAGCGCTACAAAACCATGTTTAATTCACCATTTTCTACAGAAGAAAATGCCTGTAGCAAGTCAGGAGTATTGATAGTTATTATCCATTCGTTTGATGAATTTGAGCTTTTGATTTTGCCATTGGATTAGGGACTTTCCCTTTTGAATTTTCATCGAAGTTCAGTATTTTTGTGATTTTACTTTTTATCTTAAATTCAATGGGATAGACGTGTACTACGTAGTCAGTAAATTTTAGCTTAGTAAGAGAACCTCATTTATTTATATATAATGGAAAATATAAAAATTATACTGCTAAATTCTTTTCTTTCTTCCGAAGAAGTTTCTGTATCATGAGTCATGACCTTATATGAATAAAGGAACAAGTCGGCAAGAAGAGATTAACAGTTGGTTCTCATGGGAATGCTGATTGTTTGTTAAAAAAAAAAAAATTCCACCATATGTTACAAATATGTTACCTCATTATTGGTTGTAATGACAATTCAGTTCCCCGTAGACATCTGGCCTTGTAGTCATAAACATTTTGAGTTTGATTATTGTACTCAAACTCAGAAAGCAACCCACTTGATTTGGTGTTTCCTTCAAACATTTCGTATTTGGTATACTTGGTTTAGTTTTATAACCCAATGGCCTCTTACTACTTTTTTTTGTATCATAAAGCTTGGAAATATTAGTTTACCTCTGCAGTTGTTTCCCAAGTTCACCAGATTCTTCATCCAACCATTTCTTACATCCTTTTCCTTGTATTACTAATGTTATAGTTGACCTAGAGAGAGTAATACTAACTTTTTCCCCATTTTTATTATAAAAGCTGTACCAAATTTGATTAAGATGGTTTTCTTTCAGCCTTTTGAAAAGATTTCCAGGATATTGCTTGAAAATCATGCGTTCAAATGTTGAGTATATTTCATGAAATCTGAATGTAATGGTAATTGATGAGCACTGTGTTGATCTCTTTATAGTATATAGATTGTTGTCTTTTAAATAGCTTTCATCTGAGTGAGATTCAGAATATCCACCTGAAATGGATAGTTCAAAAATGATAATTTGAACTCAATATTGTCTTTAGACAAACAAATTCTAAAAGAGGGACGAAAGATGCCGGAGGGACAGTCAAACTCATAGATATATAGAAAATAAACTGACAACACCATGGCTAAAAATGAAAAAGACAAACAGACAAATAATAGTACACCAGACACAACATAGAAAAATAAAAGACTAAGCAACAGGAACACCAACAAAAACTGGGGGTGATCTCAGGTGCTTCAGAAGGGTAAGCAGATCCTGCTAATTTTTGTATAAGAGATAGTCACATATATTTATATATATATACAAAATTATAGGCCATAGGGATGAATAACAGATTCCAAATCATTACTTATTAATTTATATTGTAAATTGTCTTATTGTAAGGTGTCCAGTGATTTGAAAAGATATCCTATGATTTATATATAATCACTCATTATGAAACCTATAAATATCAGCTGGAAGTCACAATATGCAGCTAGTTGTCTCTTTAATTGATGCAATTTGGTGATGGAAGAAAATATCCATCCTTTGGTCCTTTGGTGTCTGGTTGTCTCATTGTGGCAATCCTACCACATCGCCTTATCTTTATAATGATTTTAATTAGTAAAATTATGTAAACTATAACAAGCTTACCTTCTGCCATAATGGTGAAATAGTATCTTTTATTTCAGATTAATATGATTGCTTTTGTTAGGTACAATATAACACACTCTGGCTCCAAAACTAAATTGAAACACAAGAAAATATAAGTAAATTAATCTCAATTACTGTTAAATATGAAAAAGAAGATGTGGTATGATTGCCAATGAGACAACTCTCCACAATAGACCAATGACACTGAAATTAGCAATTATAGGTTACATAGGTTACTGTTCAGACTTCAACAATGAGCAAAGTTTATTTGACATCAATTTTAAAGGTTACTCGATCATTTCAGGTTTTTTTTTTCTTACAGATCATAAAATGATTATCTCAATTGAAAATTGAAAACAAGACCTTTGAACTGACCTCTTCTATGTTGAAACAAAATTTGATTACTACTAATTCATAAATGATTTGCATATCTACAAATACTTGAATTGGATTGGTCCATTAGAAGTTTTCCCTTGGTTAAACACATTGATATTAACCATGTTGCGGAAACTACTTTTACTTTGATATATTCATGTGCTATACACATGCATGTGATCCAGGGGGTACTTAGCAAATTGAGATTGAAAAACAAATTACATAATTTGTTTAAGCATAGAAAAAAGAAATAATGCATTTAAGCTTGGAAAAAGTATGAAATTCTAATAGAATAAAATTGCTGTGAAAGTGAAGAAAAATACTTAGAGATGGGATATGGCTTTGTTAGAACTTTCATAAGCTTTGGAATATTAAGAATGGCTGAAGCTAGTTGGTAAAATAGTGCTCCTGTCTTCATTAAGGATATATTTAAGAATTTCAGTTCAACAAAAAACAATTGTTTTTTACCATGACTATCTGAAATATGCCTGAAATTTAAAAACACATTTGACGTGGTTAGTCCCGTTTGTTCATTGTTTTTTAGTTTTATCTATCAAAATCTACCTAAACTTTTAAACACATGAAATTGACCTTTATCTCAAAATATCTTTTTGAACTTTTGTTAAATGTTAACTTGTAACTGATGCGGTTATATGAAACATATGTAAAACAGAGTTACCATATATTACAGCGAAAAATATGTTAGATGTTTGAAACATTTGTAAAATGTTACAGGATGCATGGAATAAATGCCTTTAGGCCATGGATGGAAACATAAATGTTGTTTGCCCTAAAATGTGAACATTGTGAAAATTAAGGTCAGACAAGCAGAAAAAACATTCCATCTTTTTAAATTTTTTTTATGAAAAATCTGCTGCACTCTACTGAGAATCTGGTAGTAATCCAAAGTGACAGTAAATTCTTGTTTCCATTCTATATTGTGGTATAAGCCATGTGAAACTAAAGGAATAATTGAGCAATGTGACACACACTTAAGAGGTTATTCAGAATAAAGTATATATTTATATAATTAATGCAGTTTGAAAATAAACATGATTTGTTTTTATCATTATTTATTCCATTTTATGGTAAAGCAATACAATAACATAATCAACAAAAAATTTAGAACTTAATCTCACGAGAATTTTATATAATTCATTCATAAACTTGTTAATCAAAATCATCTTTATGAATGAAAAACAACTTGAAAATACTTGATGTGGTTTTAAGTTTGAATGTTTATTACCACTTCTGCACCTTGTTTATTCTTGTGTATAAATTTGTAAAGTAGGGGTGAGATGATTAAAGTGTTTCAAACCATTTACCATGCAAAATGCAGTTGACTAAATTATAACATTTGGGATAGTTGATCTTTAATTAAAGGACACTTAATATAAAGACATGCATTGCAATAAGCAGAAATCATTGCCGTATCTAATGTTCACATGCATGAGAAAAAACCCAGTAAAAGGCATTTAGTTCCAGCAATATTTTTGTTTGCTGATTTATTTCCACTTGTAATTTTCACCTTTTAAAAATACTGATGGTAATCTAAGGTTTAAACATTGAAATGAAAGTGGATCTGAGCTTGTTTGGCTTTGTTTTGAACTTTCATAACATTGGAATTTAAAGAATGTCTGATGCTGGTTGGAAAAAGAGTGCTTTCATAATTTATACTAGTCCAAATAATATAAGATGTCATAATATAAAGTTCCTTACCTAATTCCAAATTTCCACTGCAAATTTGACTCAGTTCCAGTGTCAAAAGCACTGATGACATCACATATTTTAGGTACATAAAAGTCAAATTATGTTTTGCAAAATTTTATGTAATAATTGTCATTGTAAGAATACATTGAAGATTTTGGTGGCTCTATAAGTTTACATGACACCTGCAATGTTGACTTTTTAAAATTCAGCATAAATAAAAAAGAGGGGGGGAGTATTCTAGTTGATCAATCCTTTTCAGCTGTAACGCTTGCAGTTATATTGGGCAGCAACCATTTGATTTTCTGGGGGGGGCTATGGTTTTTTTTTCTGTACAAACTTTTTTTTTCGCCTGCGGCGAAAAACAATCTATTTTTTTCGCGACAAGTCAAAAACAATTTTTTTCTTTCAATTTTAGCATTACATATAGTGGCAGCTGATCGAGGGAGTAACAAACAATTTTTTTTTTCAGAATTCAAAACAAATTATTTTTTTCTCCAAAAACTGGAAACAAATTTGTTTTTCAAAATTTTTCTCCCCCATGCACCCAGAAAAAAAAGAAATCAAATGGTTACCCCACTATGCCTTATAACCCAACCCCCCCTAAAAAAACAGATTAAAATACATTTCCTTAATTTGCTTTGATTAATGCCCATTAATGAGCAGCTGTGAATTTGATGTGTGTTACACCTATGATATAATAGAGCCTAATTTGTAACAAGGACAGATCAAGTAGTTACATGTACATGTATAGTAGCAATACTTGTTAATCAAAACATCAATATTTATAAGAATGTGTCAATGGATTTTAAAGGTTCTTAAAAGAAATTGTTTTGAATGATGGATATATGTTTAAGAAAGGTAAACTATTATGCATTTTTAAAGACATTTTTTTTTTGTAAGATCAAAGTATATGTCTTGTTGCTTGCAGAAATGTTGATATACGTTTATTAAGTGTAAGGTTACTTTGTAGTTGTAAGTTATAGCTTTAGACTTTTTCACAATGTGTGTGTGAATAGATTTTTATAATGTCAAATCTTATAGGCATGATAGATAAAAGTGGAGAAACTAAAAAAGAAAAAACAATAGAGAAAAATTAACAATGTACATTTTCACTTAAGGTAATACTTTGTCACAAAAATGTTTCAATATCATACCTGCAGACACATAAGGTAAAACAGTCTTTATTTCTGACTTTATTTTTAGAATTTAAAATCCTAAATTTTATATGTTGAAAAAGCCAAATATTTTTACAAGAGGGTTACATAATGCCCTTTACCGTCAGGCATCAAATGGCCATTTTTGGCTACCATTAGCGTCAAATTGATTAAAAGTTTACCGTGATTCGTCAAAATATCCTTATCGAGATGGTACAAAAATATGAAAATTAAAAAAAAATTGAACTGTCATATTTTATCTGAAATATTTCGTTAGCAGTTTGACAAGCACTAATTTTGATCACTGAGAAGCTTAATATTTCCTTAACAATAGAACATGATTAAAATGGTCAGCTCATGTGATATTTACAGAGTTATCTCCCTTAGGTGTTATGTACTACCTTGAGTGACAATCTTAGGACTACTAATAGACAATGGTAATCTTGGCTGGACCACATCTTGGGTAAAACATGAGTTTTGTCAGAGACCACATTTTTTACCCAAGACATATATTTATATCCTGTGGTCTTGCATACTTTCTCATGCTTAAGATTCTTGATTTCTTATAAACTATATAAGATATCTGACACTGGTCAGCTACTTGACAAGCTCCTGAGAGTTTATTGGTCTTTGTCTTTGTCTTCTGCATGGTGTAGACAAAATGGATCCAGAAAGGAGTAGGGGCATTAAGGCCTGCCCCGGCGAGAAGAAATTCATGACTTCATGAACTATCATGAATGGTTCGTGAATGTTCATGAATGGTACATGAAAATTCATAAATAATTCATAAATGAAGGTTCATGAATTTAATTCATGAACTGTTCATTAAAAGTATTTTATGAATGTTCATGAAGTTTTGATGAATCACTAGCTGCTCATAAAAATTCATGAAATGTTCATTAAAAGTATTTATGAATGTTCATGAAGTTTTGATGAATCACTAGATGTTCATAAAAATTCATGAAATGTTCATTAAAAGTATTTTATGAATGTTCATGAAGTTTTGATGAATCAGTAGCTGCTCATAAAAATTCATGAAATGTTCATTAAAAGTATTTTATGAATGTTCATGAAGTTTTGATGAATCACGAGCTGATCATTGAAATTCTTGAAATGTTCATCTGTCATATGCATGTGTTATGAATAATAGATGATTTAGTAACTGGTAACACTGCGTGTGGGACTGTCACTGCTGTTACTGGTTTGCTGCAAGAAGGTTTTTTTTACTCTTCCTTTCCCTAAACTGCTAAAGATGTAAATTCTGATTTTCTCCAAGTTCACATATGTGCCTTTCTATTAATTGTCGTCCGGCATATAAATAACTTAGAAAAATATCAGATCAATGATAGATAGGCCCAACGACAGACGTTTCTCAACGTATGTACAATGTAAACAAACCTTGACCTCGTGGTTTTAATCGTACTGAACAGTTCGGCCCTAAAAATACCTTCCAAGTGAGTCCACTTGTTTATTCACATGCACCATGTGCCGTTTAAACTAAAGATTTTTTTTTTATTATACTTAATAAAACTGCATATTAATAAATATTTGTTTGCGACACCCTTGATTTATTTTCATACTTCCGTTACGGCACAGATCAACTTCTGGCCGATATTATCTGGGGCGAGATTGTCACAGTCTCAACGTCAGCGTAAGTGCACTCTTGGGTAATACGTCACCAAAATGGAGATTACGCTGATGGAAACACGGAAAAGACATTTCCAGTCAGAAAGATTTCAGATAAGTGCATTACAAATTTAATTTAACATGACAGACATGTGTATATTATTATAAAATATAATTTGTTGAGGAAATATAATTTTTTTATGGTTTCTTTGAGCAAAGCAACATCAGAAAGTCTGAAAGCATATTTGAAAATTTATTTTTAATTATATAAACAAAATGAATAATTGTTTCCACATATGATTATTGGTAGTTACCTAAAATTTATAGTTTTTGAATTGTTTGAATTGTTCTTTTGTGAAAATAATAAGTAGCCAGTTTTTTTAATCTTCAGGGGATAAAAAGGGGGAGGGTTTTGAAATGAATTTGATTCATTAACAGCTTCAGATGTAGTGTATAAACAGGCAACAACATTTCAATTGAATGTTATTGCTTTAAAACATCTAGAACAATTGATTCTTTGTGGATTTTTTTTATACTTTTAGGGGATTGAATGATTAAATATCAAACTGGAGCTGCCAGTTTTGATAGTAAAACAGATTCCGTGGAGATTTTAGTTACATTTATTCAGCGATTCTACTTGGAAGAACAGAGACAACAAAATATTACAGAAAGAAGCAGAAACTTTACATGTATCCTTTTATATTATTATATCTGACGCATAGTTACTTTAGTTTTAATATTGGGTGGGTACAGGTGCAGATCCAGCCATTTTAAAAAAGGTGTGGGGTTCAAACTATGTACTATAAACCCTTTCATATGCATTGATCTTGCTAAAAAAGGGTGGGTTCCAATCCCCCCCAGAATCCTCTCCTTGACAGTAATTTACCCCTGTGAGATGATAATGAATAATTCATGAATATGCATGAACATTTCATGAACTGTTCATGAACAGATTTCATGAACAGTTCATCATATCTTCATGAACATTTGATGAGCAATTCATGAACTGAAAATCGACAGTAATGTTCATGAACTTTAATGTTCATGAACAATTCATGAACAAGAAAGGTTCATGAACATTTAAATGTTCATGAACAACAATGATCATGAACCCTTTCTTGTTCATGAATTGTTCATGAACATTAAAGTTCATGAACATTACTGTCGATTTTCAGTTCATGAATTGTTCATCAAATGTTCATGAAGATATGATGAACTGTTCATGAAATCTGTTCATGAACAGTTCATGAAATGTTCATGCATATTCATGAATTATTCATTATCATCTCACAGGGGTGGTTTTGGCCCAAGAAAACAAAATGTTTGATAACTTTTTCAAATTGTAACATAATCTTTAGAAATGCATAGGGTCAAGAAATATAAATGAAAAACATTAAGATTCTTATGTGATGACGTCACAATTACGTCATAATATATACTGTTTTCACAAAAACGATGAAAATTCAGAATTTATGCAGTTTTCTATCTTTATTTCTGTTGTGGAAACATCGTGCGCAGCCAAGAAACAGCAAAATAATTTAACTGAAGCTTTATCATTACTATTGACAAAATCTCACCAAATATAAAGTTGTTTCTTGGGTGCGCACATACTTTTCCAATCGAAAATATACTTAAAAATTTGATGAAAAACAAGGGAAATCACAAAATTTTACAAAATATGCAAATTAAGGCATGATTTGTTGCCATGGTAACTTGTTTAATGTCCAAAATTATTTTGTTTTTCTGAATACCTTCTACCTGAGATACTTTTCAGTAATTTTAAAATATGTATGATAAATTTTAAATTTGCAGTAATTTTTGGGCCAAATAAGGGCCTTATTGCCCCTACTCCTTTCTTCATTTATGCTTTGTTTGAAATTAAATAAGTACTTAATTTTCTTATGATTTATCTGAAATATCTGAATAAAAGAAATGTCTGACTGGAATTATGTCAACAACTCTTAATACATATTTCCATAACAGATTAATAATTTGAAGTGGGATTTTGATATATATAGGTATGAAAGCTTCTCAAGTCGCTTAATTACATAATATTATAACTGTATTTTCATGTAATAATTTTGTAATAAACAAGCTAACAATTCTACTTATTATAAATATATTGCAAGTTCAATCACTACAGGTAAAATTCCTTTGAAGTTAAAACAAGGTTTCAGGTGTAAACTAATTTGACCTGAAAATTTATGTTCTAATTAAAAGTTATAATAATAAACCATGTCAAATAAAAATAAAGGTATATTGTAAAATGATGACTGCATTGATAAACCGGAATACCTGTTATTACTTGATTAAATATTTGTTTACAGTCTGTTTGATATTTTCAATGTAATATTCCATTAAGTTAATCCTACATAGCTGCATTTTTGGAAGGTTGACCTCATTTGGGGAAGATTGATCTCATTTGTGGAAGGTTGACCTTATTTTGGAAGGTTAACCTTATTTGTGGAAAATAACAATGACCTCATTTGTTGAAGGTTGGCCTCATTAGTGGAGGATTGACTTCATTTGTGGTAGATTTAACTAATTTGTGAAAAATTTACCTCATTTGTAGAAAGTGGACCTCATTTGTGGAAGGTTGGTCCCTTTGTGGAAAGTTGACCTCATTTGTGGAAGATTGACCTCATTTACTGAAGGTCGACCTCATTTATGGAAGGTTGACCTAATTAGTGGATGGTTGACCTCATTTGTGGGAGATTGACCTGATTTGTGTCAGATTCTAAGTTTTTTTCATCTATAGAATTAGACTGAAAGCCATGTGCGTCAAGACTTTGGACATGAATTTTATGTTTTCATATTTATGGTATAATTTCGAAGTGATATCATTAGTAGTTACATGATAGAGGCTTTTTGAATGAAAAAAAATTATGTGCATGATCATTATGAGTGTTGGGATTATTATCTCTGAACATATGACTTTTTTATTTAAAGTTCTTAGATTATAACAAGCTCACAATAGAAACTTTTGGTAATAGAAGTTACGTAAATTATATCATTTGTGTCAACACTTTATGTGGTATTTTTGACACAAACACTATCATTTTCACATCAGGGTGCCTAAGATAGAAAACTCAGGTTGACATGTATACAAAACTCAAGGTAACAACTTAAAAAAAAAAAGGGAAATTGTAATGTTGTGGAATTTAAATTTAGTGTTAAATATGTTATTTTGATGTCATCTTTGATAGGATTTACCAAGGCCAGGTGATTTATCCCATTTAAATTGGATACTTTTTGTCAGATTGATGTTGTGTTGAATAAGGCATACTAAGTCCATGTTATTCATTATATGGACTTTCATTTTGATATATATACAAGGCTAGTTGATATGTCATCTTATAAAACAAAATATCCAGCTTTCAATTTCTTTTTTTTTGGTGACTAAGTTCCTCTAGGCGAAGATGCAGCATTTTAGGTTAATATGAAAAATTTTGAGATGCTTCAATATAAAAATAAGAAGATGTGTTACAACAACTATAGGTCACTCACAGTACAGCCTTCAACATAAGCATAACCCTTTACCGCTAATGTTTTTTGGACCATCAAAAGTTGCTTGCTTATATAGCTTCCCTGCTTTATTTATTTGGAATTTTTTGTATGTTAATAAACTTTAGTTGCTGACTCAATTAACACCATACAAATAGAAATAACCGAATAAATTCACCACAGATAGAGACATCTGTTAAGAAAAACGAACAAAAAGACTTATAAAACATTTTACGTTTTTGTAATGACCTTGATCGTAAATCAATTAGTTATAGTTATATTGTTATTGCTTATAAAATCATTGAAGTACTTGATATTGTTTGAATATTTATTTGAAATTTACTATTCTAAATTAAAGATTTGAATTAAGGGCAATTTAAAAATTATCACAGAGTTCAGATTAAAATAAAAGGAAGTATTTCATTACAGATATTTACTTATAGCCATGAACTTTAAGTTAGGTACATTCTTTGTTTATATTTTGGTTTATATTTTTAACTTCAGATAAATATCTTCCGTTTATTATTAACATGTGTACAAAAGGAAGGTATATAGACGATCTTGATAGATCCTGATAGTGTCGTACCTCTGACTGGTACAAATCATGATGACACTTGTCACATCGGTAATCAAACACACCCTATATCTGTCTCTTAACTGGGTGGTCAGTCACATAATTCTGATATTTCTATTTCATTATGACTATCTTTAAAAAGACCCAAAAGACTGGCCTTCGGCTGTTATCTACTCTAAGGTCAGGATGTTGTCTTTGACATATTCCCCATTTCAATTCTGAATTTTATTCCTGACATTCAAATTGTTTTGATGAGCAAGATTGTTTAATTCACAACTTCAGTTGATTTTTGTGTGGATAGGGACTCAGAGCATCATTCAGATTGAAGCAGTAGACAATTTTCCTGTCTGTCAATCAGAAACTTGATGAAAAAAAAATCCCTAACAGACATCTACATGTTGTAGAAAGCAATATATAGATCAATTTTTAGCATTTTTTTTAGCAAGATTGAACGATGTGCTTAAGTACAGCTCCATGTAAGAATCATGCAGGGGGTGATTCACTGGGGTCATCAGAATTGGATAAAATTTCACCTGAAGTTGTCATTTCCCAAAAAACATTAGCCAAAATAATGAATCTCTTGATTTGAATGCTGTTAAAGGAGTTCCCAACGATTTTTCCAAATAGTTCAAATGATTGTTCAGTGTCAAGTTACCCTACTTTTCACCATTGAAACATGCAGTATGATTATTCGAGTGATTTGACATAATTATCCAATTATCTAATTTTTATGTGAGCCCTATCAGATAAACAAGTGTATAATTTGTATTAAATGAAGCGATACTGTAAGTGCACAGTCTAACTGTAACCTGCTCATCCGAATAATTGACGAGCAAACATATATACAAAATCCCGACATCATGACATTGGTCATGGACAAAAAGACAAATTTAAAAATTTGTCTTATGTCAAAACGTTATGAAAGGCCTAATTCATATCTTCTCGTATCGGCAAAACGATCAAATTTTTCAATAATCAAAGTGTCAGGACTTTAAAGGCAATGACATGCTTGTATTATTAAAGATCCATCGATTGTTTAATATCTGTTAATATCTGTCTGGGGAGGAGCTGTTATAGATTATAATTAAATTTGTCTTTACAGGAAGGTTATAGGTCAAATGACGATTTGGTACTCTTGAATTGTTGAGGTATATTACAATATTTTGGCCTGAATAATTGTCAGCGTTATTAGATAATTTGCTAAAAAGGAAAAAGAAAATCTATCAAGGAAAAAAGTTCATAATGTCAGTGGTATGTAACTACTGTCCAATTTAGTCATGTGAAATTGTGAGACAACTCTCTACAGGAGTTATTTCCCTTTTTTTGTTGTTTTGCAAATTTTGACCATATATATCTTGAAAAACTACAATCACTTGAAAAAAACTGAACTAAATAATATCAAAATCACACCTGCAAAAAGGTTTCTTTTCACATAGAAAAATTTAATCTAATGGATCGATGCATTATACTTCCTTTTGGCTATTTAAGTTCTTTTTGTATTTGAGCAATATTATTGCCATTTTTACAACCGAAAAATTATCTGAACATGCAGTTTTCAAAAGATACACTGAAGAGTGAAAAATTTATATAAAAATGTCAGCTACAAATCTAGTATGATTAATTAGCTGTATTATGGAGATGCTTCAACTTTCAGTAATTGAATAAGCAATAAAGATTTGTATGTCTGAATGCCACAATTTAAAAACAATCACAGTTAGTTTTACTTTGTTAGCTAGTAATTTCAGAAAATGAATATTTTTAATTGTAATGATATTAGCAGTGTTTCTACCTATTTCACTATAAATGATTAAACTATGAAATTACAGGAGTTTATTATGGCCCTTTAATAATTTTTTGTTTGTTTTGTAAGTCCTATTTAAAATCAATTACAGTTAGTTCCCTTTGTTAGTGATTTCAGAAAATGAATATTTTTAATTGAAATGATATTAGCTGTGTGTCTATCTACTTGATGACTAAACTATGGCAAGTAGTTCTGAAGAGTTATATCTCCCTCTTTACTTTGATCTATCATTATAACATAGTTTTTTTTACCACCTCAGATCAACTGAGAAGTGTGGGTCCACTTGACAAAATAAAGTCCCAATTCCTTCCGTTTCCATATATATTATAACTACAGTACAGTCAAAGTGGTTCATGCAAACATCACTGTAGTTGGTGTGGAATGATTCATTGTGAATCCAGGTGATTTTTGATGATTTGTGGGGATTATAATCTGTTTTATGACCCAGTGAAATATTTTGAGAGAATATGCATATAGGTATTGTTAAAGAGGCACCACACCACCTAAATCATGAAAAGAAACTGGGATAAAACTCTTACAAGTAATTGTGACTGAACCACCTTGAGTGTACTGTATATATATGGTTGATGATGTTATTATCAGACTATTTTCAACTGAATTTTTTTATTCTTGATGATTCATCTCAATGACTTAGTATTATGAAGGTATGTATTTATATGTATGCCGTAACTTTATATTATTATTGATGTGACAATAACAATATATCCTGCATACCCGTAGCCAGAGGGGGTTCGGACGAACCCCCCCTTGAAAACAAATAATGACTGTTAAAGTCAACGCTCTGTTCGAGTTGTGACTGTTAAAGTCGAGTTTTTGAGGCCAACGAACTCCCCTTTGGAAATTCCTGGCTAAGGGCCTGTCCTGTAGATGATATTTAGAATTCAACACCTTTGGAATACTCTCTGCCGGTGATTTTTAGTGAATTTTAATTGTAAAAATTTGTCAGAACTTGTATGTAATATGTATGCATAAATGACAAAGTTTAGTTATAAAATTGTGGTAAAACAAATTACAGTGAGTTTTGTTAGAGAGGTCTAATGAAAAACTTGATCTGCGAGCAATTAGGTGGGTAGTTAGTTACATCTATGGTTTTACAGAACTCTATATAAAGATTGCATATTAATGGAACTCATAAAGAAGCAGTGGCGGATCCAGGGGGGGGGGGTTCCGGGGGTGTGCACCCCCCCTTTATTTTTGCCGATCAATGCATTTGTATCGGGACATATGTTTTGCAGCCCCCCTGCACCCCCCCCTTTGCCCTGGGTTAGCTCCCCCCCTTTCGAAAATTCCTGCATCCGCCCCTGAGAAGAATCCTTGTTTAAATTCATGGAAAGTTTACTAGCTATATTATCTGTTTGTCTTTTTTCATTTTTAGCCATGGCGTTGTCAGTTTATTTTAGATTTATAAGTTTGATTGTCCCTTTGGTATCTTTCGTCCCTCTTTTACTAGATATATATCTGAAAGTGTATTTAGAAAAGAAAAAAATTGAATCACTTTTATAGTTTATAAATATTTAAAAAAATCCTAACATTTAATAGAAAAGATTCTAAGAATATATATTGTTTGTTATTATCACTAAATCATTGTTGTAAAAGTTACATAACATACATAATATTGTTAACTTTTGTTATATTTCCTAATGTTTGGATTGGACAAGGAAAAAATATTATGGAACTATTCATTATATTACAATAGAGATATATAGTTATTAGCTAGCATTTCAATTTGGAAAACATGTCCAGGAAATAACAGAACATATCCAACTACATGAATCACAATAGTTTTACAAATACTATATTTTTAAATGGCTGTTACAATCAAGGACAATATTTTTTGCTTTTACTTGAAAATTACAGTGTAAATGATTCTTGGTAAATTTGTCTATATATATATATATATATTTATAAGTGCCTATAAATAGCAGCACATGACATACAAATTTATGGGAGTGTGGATTACTAATCAGTACAGAGATTAATTCAATTACACAAATAAAATTATAGATCACAGTATATACATACTAAATAGTGTGTTAAAATTACATTGTTAGGCAATCTATATATATATTTATATATATATATATACAACTCGTCTAAACATCAACCCAACAATGTTAGATCTGTAAAGGACAAGGTATGATAAGGGCCGTTTCTGGCCCCCCTTTTTCGAGAATTTTTAAACTTTGAAGTTGAAACCCATCACGCCTGTGTAATGAACTGCAGTATCTGTTCGTCCATGTAGAATCTTATTTTAAGGTGTTATGTACTCAAATTTGTTCGAACTGAGACCTTGAAAAGCCCTAAACGACGAAAAGTGTAAAAAATCTACAATTTCGTCATGTTCGGAGACAAAATTTGACATCAGCGCCAACGTAGACCATCTTGAAATTCCCAACCATCAACTGTACTCTTATGTATCTTTCACATAATAAAATATCATGGTGGTCTACGTTGGCGCTGATGTCTAAAAATTTGAAAAATAATCCGATTGTTTACAGGGAAAACGGTAGTATTTAATTTTCCCAGCATTAGGTTGTCCTTTTGTGTACCCAAGGCAGGTGAAGGAAGTCAAATTAGGAGCGCTGTGATTGGATGTAAGGGTACAATATATTTTTTATTTATCTATGAATAACTGCAGTGTGTATATTTACAATATAAATTTTAAAACCTATTGAAATATTTTCTAGAGAATTATTCGAAAAGACTTGCAAAATTTCATAAATTTGGTGCAAAATGACGGTGGGCATGGATAACATAAACAAGCTCCGTTGGAAGTTGGTCATGATACTATTTGGCTTTAATTTTTAAAACAGAGTAATAAAGTACTAACACAACATATAACTGTTTTATCCAGGTTTTTATCTTAAAAAGTGGTAAATTTAGAAAATGTTAACATTGTCGCCAATGGCAGAATAAATAGTACCGTTTTCCCTATACTGAAGATAGCAAGGGAAATCAAAGTCACTCAAACTTCAATTTTTTTATACTATTTTGAAGCTTTTGATTAGTACATTTGATTTTTATCACAAAGAATAGAAATTTTTCACTGAGAACAATACTGTGTTGAGAAAAGTGCTGAGTCATCATGATAGGTCAAATTGATTGGTAATGATATAAAACTTTATTCTAGGATGTCAATAATAACTATATTGTGTAAAATGCACCATATTATAGTTCTTTTGTATTTGATTTCACCTTTCGCAATGATTTTTTCAATTGGAAACACCAGAATTCAAGTCGCGTCAAATATTTTTTACTGAAATGTTTGCCTTTTTTGCTGCGTAATTCCCTAAATGTATAACTTGGGTATTTCTGTAAACATAATCTATTAAAATGGGAAATAGTCTGGTTTAGTTTGTACTGTATATGGAATTAGGCAATATTTGGTCACATTGAAAGCATTTTCAGTGTTAGAATTGTTCATCTAAGAAAAAAAGAGGCCCACTTGAGGCTAAATTTACATAGAATTTATACTCTCCTGTGTAAAGAATTGTTCACATTCTTGATAATGCATGCAGCAAATTTTCAAAAGTGCTTCATTTTGTAGTTTCTTTCTTTTATTATATCAGACATAAATAATTTTTCATTTCCTACTGTTTGAAAGGGCTTTTGTTGGAAATTAATACTCCCAAGGGACATAATTCAGCTTTTTCATTGATTAATACAGGCAACAAAGGCAACTTTACAGCTGAGTAGTTTGCATATTTAATGTTTAAAGTGTCTAATATCTTTGTTTTCATCATCTCAAGACAGAATAATAGATTTTATAACAAGCTCTAAAAATTTTAACCACAATATGGCATATACTAAAGCATGGAATGGAGATTAGTATGAAAAATCTTGAATTTGTGCATTTCTTGTAAATTTTTGATAAAATGAATACAAATTGAATGGAACTGTCCATTGTATCTGTTTAAATGGAACTATTTATCATTCTTTTTAAATAAGATAAGATATGATTGGATACAGGTTGTTTATTAAGGCTTTTCTGAAAGAAGTAGAGAATGAGGTAAACCAGCATGTAGGGGTGGGGACATAAAATGATCTATGTTTCTTTAAGTACTGGGGACATACAAGTATTCATTATAGCCAAGGTTTTCACAATAGCCCAGTATTGCATTAATAATGTCATAAGAATTCTTTATATCTTTATGTCACAGTATAGGGAAAACGGTAGTATTTAATTTTCCCAGCATTAGGTTGTCCTTTTGTGTACCCAAGGCAGGTGAAGGAAGTCAAATTAGGAGCGCTGTGATTGGATGTAAGGGTACAATATATTTTTTATTTATCTATGAATAACTGCAGTGTGTATATTTACAATATAAATTTTAAAACCTATTGAAATATTTTCTAGAGAATTATTCGAAAAGACTTGCAAAATTTCATAAATTTGGTGCAAAATGACGGTGGGCATGGATAACATAAACAAGCTCCGTTGGAAGTTGGTCATGATACTATTTGGCTTTAATTTTTAAAACAGAGTAATAAAGTACTAACACAACATATAACTGTTTTATCCAGGTTTTTATCTTAAAAAGTGGTAAATTTAGAAAATGTTAACATTGTCGCCAATGGCAGAATAAATAGTACCGTTTTCCCTACATATTTTGACAAGTCATTATAATACGTCACAGTGAACGGCACGGGTACGAAATTATTCCGGGATACATAATTGATCAGAATATCACGTACGGATTGTTTTATGTCATATACAGTCATCAAGACATATCACTCTCTTAAAAAATATGTTGTACGTGAAATTAGACCCATAATGATCAAAATAGTCTAACACTGTGCAGCCAAATAGAGTTGTGTCCCTTGAAATATGGTGAATTAATTTTTATTCATTATAATTTTCAAATATTCAACGAAATCTTACAAATGAATTTTATAATAAATTCTCAATATATTCAAACTCTTTTTGTAGTTCTGAAGAAAATTATTTCATCAAAACGTATATATTTTGCACTTTGAAATTTTCTATTTAACCATCTACAGAAAAATAGATTTATGTATCATATCCATTTCGTGCACAATTGTGTTACCATCAGGGTTAAAACTTCACCATGCAGTGCAATGTCCATACTTTAATAGTTATTTGAACAGACTGAATTAAGAATAGTAAAATCACTTGTAACATATTTTACTTGCATAAATACATATTGGATAAGACCCATGGCAAACAAACTTATGAAGTATGCGCTAAAAAAACATGTATTTGTTTGCCATTTCGAATGCGTATTTTGTTTTGTCTGGAGTTCTATGTAAGTGACAAAATTTCATGCCAAACCTAGACCGATTCCTGGAGTGCACTGGTACTTCTTACCTAACTGTTTAATGTACATGTACACTATGTCCTCTTAATACTATTTCACATTCCCCCTACCCTCACTGGACAAAATGTCGAGCACGTTCGTTTATTTAGATCTGTCCGTCCATCCATCCGTCCGTTCGTCTGTTTCTGTCCGGACATATACGTCTAGCTATCTCCTTCAGTTTTTGACCTAAAAAGCTTTTTATTTATAATAGAGGTGTCTACAGGGTTTTGATTTTTTAATAAAATTTTCTTTAAATGTTCGGTATTATTGGTACAAGCTATAAATATAAAGAGTCGGTTATCCTCCTACAGTTTTGGAGATACAGCTTTAACACCTAATAGGTTTATTGTACACATAATTGAAGCTGGCATTGCCATCGGATTTCTATTATTCTTCAAATATTCTAAAAATGTCAGATTTTTGGACTTAGTCAATATTTCTTGCTACTTAAAAAAAATTAGGGTAGTTGTTGAATATTCACCAAAAACGGTAGTTGAACTTGTTTTCCCTCTCACTTGCTATTGTAGGCACAACTTGCACTACTAGTACTACAGTTTTATATCCCTAATGCAATAAATAAGATTTTTATAATTAACTTCAAATATTTATTCAATACCGGATAGGTTGAACTTGGTGAATACTACAGCCGATTTCATTGAGTGTGAAGTCAAAGGTATTATTTTTAGTTAGCTTGCTTGTTAGATGAACCATAAAGTCATTGTTAGGTCAGGTTAACTACCCTCCTTTAAGAATATACTAGTCCAGCAGATTACCAATCTATCTGTCTGATGGTCTATGCTACTACGAAATGAGGGTAGTAAACCTGACATAATAATGACTTTACGGTTAAGCTAACAAGCAAGCTTATAGCCAAATATTTTAACTTTGGCTTCACACTCAATGAAACCGGCTGTAAATCTTGAAAGTTGAAACCTTTTGACTGGACATTCAGTCCTGCAAGTGGAGACATTGAGAATGAAAACAATGAATAGATCAACATTGAAAGGAGAAATTAAGGTTGAAGACGAGTGCACCCGCACCAGCGGGGATCGAACTCACAGCATCAGTGTTGACTGGCTAGTGATTACAGAAGTAACTTCTTAGACCACTCGGCCACCGAGACCCTTTAATGAAGTATGTCTACGTTTCTATTCAAATTCGAATGTTTTTGGGTTTCATGAAATACTACTTACCAACAACTGTTTCATTTAAAAAAAAAAAAAGCATAACATTTTGGATAAGATAAGGAGATGTGGTATGATTGCACATGATACTATACACCGGCGATCAATGTGCAAATTATCGTAGGAATAATGAATATTTAGAGAAGCTTGAAGATGTTCATGCCTCTTTCGTCTACATATCTTAATGAGTTTTTAACGTCTTAAACCCTGACCTCATCGAAAACTTTGAACTTTGTTTTCAGCATTTCAGTCTTTAAAATATTGTGTTCAGTGTTAAAAAGTTCACAGTGTACCATTCTTTAAGTGACAAACAATGACATTGTGTAGGCTATGCATATTTGCTATACATACTGTATTAATTTGATACTGAATTATCAATAGTATTTTTAATGTACCGGTAATCAACATGTAAATGTGAAATGTTATATTCATAACTTCAACTATTATTTATGAATAATAAGTGCGCCACTTCTTTTATAACTTAAAGTGTTTTATGCCCCAGTTATGGGCATTATATTTTCTGGTCTGTGCGTCCGTCTGTTCGTTCATCCGTTAATCCGTCGTACCGTCCGTCCGTTCGTCCACATGTCCCGATTCATGGTAAAGTTTTTGGTCGAGGTAGTTTTTGATGATGTTGAAGTCCAATCAACTTGAAATTTAGTACACATGTTCCCTATGATACGATATTTCTAATTTTAATGCCAAATTAGAGATGTTTACCTATTAACTTGTTAATGTTTATACTTACTATTTTACCTATTAACTTGTTAATGTTTATACTTACTAATTATTATGTGACAATATGATTTGTATTTATCCTTTTTTTTTTAATAAACCGACCATTTCTTTGATAGCTATCTGTTATTTAATACTAAAATTGAGAATGAAATGGGGAATGTGTCAAAGAGACAACAACAGAAGGCCACCAATGGGTCTTCAATGCTGCAAGAAACTTCCGCATCCTGAGGCAACTTTCAGCTGGCCCCCAAACAAATATGTATACTAGTTCACTAATAATTGACGTCATACTAAACTCCAAATTATACACAGGAAGCTAACAACACTAACAAAGGTCAGAGGCTCCTGACTAGGGACATGCGCAAAAATGCGGCGGGGTTAAACAATTTTTTTTGAGATCTCAACCCTGTTTTTGGTAACAGCATTAGATTTAATATTTATATCATCAAGAAATAATAATAATGCCAAAAACCTACTTCGGTTTACAAAAACCCCCAACATTATTTAAACGTTGCTAAGCACTATTTTGGTTGCTAATCTTTTTATCAGCATGATATACAAGTGACTTGCTTTCATTTCTAACTTCTAGTTATTCTTGCATGTATTAATCTTACTAACTTGATTTTACTCTAATTTGTACAATAAAAATCAAAAGGTTTTTTTTTGTAGTTCAATTTAATTTCTATTTTTTTTTTGGCTGTTGCTAAGCAACTTTTAGGTTGCTATGGTCAATTTCATTTTTTTGAGAAAAAAAATGATGACTCAGATATCATATATATAAAAGAAAAATCATTTACAGTAGCTAAATCTTTAAATATTGCTATATCTATACCTCATATGGCCGAAATTACAAATTTTGAACCGTTGCTAGGCAAAAAATTTGTTGCTAGGTTGTTTGCTAATCATTTTTAAAACTGAAATTGAAGTGACTTTTCATTTGCAAACTCAAGTTAGTGTTAAACAAACAATATGATTTTTAATTATGCTAATGTGTAATGAGAAAGCAATGCATATGTGATAATTTGGCTATTTATTTAAACCGTTGCTAGGCAACCTTCCTTTCACCGGAACATAAAAAAAGCATAGTTTTGAATAGTTTCTATACTAAGGCTATCAATGATGTATATATAAACTTATTTTGGAAGGGGGCCAAAAACGCCTCTTATCATACCTTGTCCTTTGCTTTCGCAAATTTTTGGTTCTTCCCTCGCTGGGATTCGAGCCCTGATGCTACTGTGATATCGTAATACCAAATGGCCTGCACTGCAGCCGTCCCGCTAGACCACACGACCACCTCAGGGCTCTATATATATAACTGCTTCACTTTTCCATATTACATGAATAAGTATAGTTGTTTACATCTTGTTCTTAGTTTTATGGATATACATAGTTGTGTCAATTTGGCAATATAAATACCACATCTCCTTATTTGATCTAAGTAAAATATGACTTAAAAAAATTAATGTGAAAAGGAACAAAGTCAAATTAGTTAATATGTAAATTATCAGATCTTTGTATCTTTGTATTTATAATGTGTAAAAAAGTTAATGTTTTGGTATTCAGGTAGATTATTTTCTCATCATTAAGTCATAGACATACAGGATGATTCCTTCTTCTCTTTTTTTTTTTTTTTGATTTGACATATATGGCCTGTGATTAGTTATAGTTAGTAGTTGTAGGAAGAACATATTATTATAAGTCACATAGTAAACAAACCATTGGTCCATAAATGACAACCATGATCTTCAAATGGAATTATATAGTTGTAATTAATAGGTGTCAAACAATATACATTGAGACAGAATTTTAGACCTGATGTTCAAAGTTTTATTTAGAGTCGATATTCAATGAACTACATAAACACAAGCTCTAGTGAGCTTTTCAAATCGACTTTGATGTAGTCCTTGACTTCAGATAAACCAAACCTTGAATAAGTAGAATATTTAATGACGAGTTTTTAGACTTTGACTTGTGGAGGTTTTGACTTTGTTTCAGTGTTGTTGTTAGATCTTGTTAATTTTGGTAACATGTAATTTATTAAGAAGTTAAAGTTCCCTTTATTAAGAAGCAGCTAATTTTTCTGGTCTAAAAGCTGGATTGCAATTGCGTAACTTTATGGTTTATTTATTCCCTTCAGAAAAAAAAATTGAATATTTTTATTTGATTAAAGCAACTTTTTTGGGATCATAATTATAAATAGTTGGAAATGTAGGTAAAATAGAACTCATCTTGCAGTTTCAAATTTGTTTGTAGCAACCTTAATGACCTTTCACTTTGATAGCTAAGTTAAAATCTTGGAAAATAGATCGAAAAATCAAAATTACATCATCCATTATGCATCTAATGTTCAGCGTTGATTTTATCGTTCCTTTTATAACATGTTGGATGTTAACACATCAAATTAAGGTTAATGTTTCAAGTAAATAGACGGAATTCAAAATCGCAGGAATATAAATAAACTGATGATATAATCAACGATATTTCTTTTCAGGGTTGATAAACCATTAACATTGTCTGACGTTTATCATGTATCTATTTAGTGTATCTTTTTACGTAACAAATGAGGGTTAATGTTACAACGTGAACAGCCAGTTATAAAACTACAAAAAAATCACATTAAGTGAGACTTGTGATGGATATAGGTTTTCAGGGTCATTACGCTGTAAACGATATTTATCATTCATCTTTTATCTTTGTAAATAAAGAATAGGAGTTGATGTAACATTGAGGAGAGAACAAATCTAAAGTTGATAGGACTAATTTATGTATCTTTTTTTAACAGCAAATTAGGTTTCATGTTATTGAAATAGATACTATATAAACCTTATGTGATGCAGGGTCGACTCTTTAATAAAATGTAATTGTTGTTGTACATAATGCACTGTGATAAAAGTACGTTAACATTTATCATTTTAATGTGATGTGTATCTCGTGGAATTACCACTTTCATATTCAGGTTTCATTAAACTTCACTTCAGACAATTTGTTTCTTTCATTTTTATCACTTGATCATCTATAGATTAAACTTATCAAGGGTATTGTATTTTGTGTTTATTAATTTTTTTCACATTAAATAGTTTTCAATTTTATATCAATATTTTTATATATATTTTTTTTTAGAATATTGAACTCAGAATTGAGTTGGAGTTATCTCCCCTACAACATGATTTATAATTTTGTGTTTAGGGTGGAAAAAATTTAATTGAACTGAAATTACTTTTTTTTATCAATTTTTTCTGTGGAATAGAACGAAGTCTTTATTCATCTGCAATAAAGCTTTTTCTAGTATCATTTGTAGATAACTATATGATTTACTTTAACATTGCCCCCAGAGAGTTATCAGAAATAACCTTTTTCAATATCAAGGTAATTTTCTACAAAGGAGCATGCAATTATTGACTCATATTTCACTTGTGAATGACTTAACATTAATGAAAAGTTATAAAAAAAACTTTTCAAAATAATTTTTCATTGAAAAAATTGGATCGAAAAAAAATAAAACAAATGGAATATCAGAAGTTTTTAAATCTTTCAGATTAGATATGACTTTGATTATATTTTTTGAAATATTATAATGAAAATACATCCTTCATTTTCTTATCTTGTTATAAATGTAATTATTATCATTGAATTGACTTGACAAATACATGTATGCTAAATCAATTGCAAGGATGGATTGCAATCTCGAAGAGGTTATCAATTTTTTATGACCCTTCAGAGGGGATGTTTTAAAAAGGAGCGCAACAAGACATAACAATGGTAGTGAACTTGTATGAATATAAAAGTCATAATAACAGTTGCAAAATAAAAATTAGACATTTAGATATAAAAAAACACGAGCAAATGTAATACATGTACTAATTATTTTGAGGATTTTTTATATCTGACTATGCAGTAAGGGCTTTGCTTATTGTTGAAGATGGTGCCTGACCTATAGTTGTTCATTGCTGTGTCAGTTGGTCTCTTGTGGAGAACAACACACATGGCAGGTGCACTTGACCAAAATCTTAATTGACCTCAATTGTCTGGTTTCTTGCAAAAAGTCCTGTGGTTTTCTCTGTGCACTCGGGCTGACCTTCACCAATATAAACTGACAGCAACAAAATAGCCAATATTGCTGAAAGAGGCATTATCAAATGCCAAAAATAAATAATCAATCTAAAATCATTTCTATGATGACTTAGATTAGGATGTAATTTGGAACAATATGTTAAATTAACAATTCCCTTTTGATTTTTTTTTTTCAAATTAAATAATTCAGATATTCAAATATCATGAATATGAGAAACTTAAGTGTGAATATACTCAGGGTGTAAACATTCTAATATTTCAACTAGGTGTAAGCTAATGTTCCACATCAAAACCATTCCATTCACAACAGAACTTTAGACAGAGGACACTTTTAAATCTGATTGTTATAAAGATATCAGTTTACAATGACAAGACAAAATGCATTGAAGGGGAAGTAACTTACAAAGACAGATATAGATTTATAGGTGACAACAATACACTATATAGTTTTGATTATAATTGATATTGAAGGAAACTCCTAATAGAATAATAGGTTACTTTATGAATGCATATTAAAGATCAGGAGATAATACATTGGGATAAGAAAGGAGGAAGATAAGTGCACTGCATTGAAAGGAATATTATTCAATTAAATTGTCAAAATTAACAGGTGCAGTCTTAATTGACCTAAGGAATGTCAGTTTTTCTATGGAAGGTCGATAGTTTTCTCCAGACACTCTGGCTTCCGACACTTTTAAAATGTGGACACTACAAAATAGACCAAATATGGTGCTTTAAAGTCAGGTGTTCAAACACAAACAATCAACGAATCAATAAAATTAACAGTCTATTTTGACATTTTTGGGGCAACTTCTCTTCAAAATATTTGTCTTAAACATGCATGAGATATTTGCAACTGGACATGAAGTAAGCAACAATCAATCAATATTCTTAAAATGATATTGGAGTATATTTCTTGACTAGTTTTAAGACATTAAGTCTTGGCAAGTTGGATGAGGACAACAACAAGAAAACTTATAATAATTGTCTACATAAGTAGGAAATTTAACTTAAATTAAGAAGACCTAAAACCAAATATTTATGTAAAACTAAATGCCAATTTTATTTATAGGTCTGTGTTGACACATGGAGATTAATAAGAGCCATATTTATGTGAAGATACATGTATCTTAATGTGCACTGTATTTCAGATATCATTTTGAGACATGTCTCCATCTTGATGGGGATGTTAAATCCGATGCCTCGTGTAAAGAGAGTGCAACGCTCTTTGCACGTTAAGAACCCTTGCAACAACTCTTTGAGGGGTCCGTAGGTGGCCTGTTGCAAGGCAAAATTTCTGTCCCTATCCAATATACCCTCATTTTCCAGTGGCAGTTCAAATTTCCCCAACTATCATCCCAGATGGCCTCTATTGTGACAAGACCTACCTTTTGTATTTATTGTGAACTTGTTCTCGTATGCATGAAATATTTGCCACTGGATGTTAAGCAACCAACAATCAATCAATCAATCAATCAATCAATGTCTCCATCTTGACTTGTCTCTGCAACTCTTCTAAGACATATAGTTCATACTACCATAGACAGCTATTTGCAAAACTACAATAAATAAAGAATGCCATTAATAAAACTTGTGTCTGAAGTTTGTGGAAAATGTAAAGTTTGAATCTGTATATGACTTAACCTTTGGTTCAAATCATTTTACTTTTAATCAGATAGATTTGACATAGACATGGAAAATTTACAATCAGAAAACTACTTTTGAACATTATGCATTTTATAAAGATAGAAGATACTGTTTTTAATTTTTTGTCAGTTAAATATGTGTTATGTCTGCTGTTTGGTGTGATAAGTAATATTTGTTTAATGAGTTATGTCCCCTTAATGATATAATATCATGTGTTAAATGTATTATGTCTCTTACATTTTATACTATCAGCTGTTTCCTGAGTTATGGCCCCTACTTTAAATAATATCAGATGTTTCTTGAGTTATGGCCCTTAATTTATATAATATCAGATGTTCCATGAGTTAGGGCCCTTACTTTATATAATATCAGATGTTAAATGTGAGTTATGACCCCTACTTTATATAATCTATGTTTCAAATAAGCTATGTGTGTCTATTTTTGTTATATAATATCACTCAATCAGATGTTATAAATTGAGCTTTGTCAACTATTTCTATAAGTATTAAATATATATAGTCAATGAATTATTTCCCCTTTTTATGATGAAAATAAAAGGGAAGTTTGTCATAGAGCCAATAAGATTGTTTTACTTGATATTAAATGGATAAATATAATTTAACATGTAATTAATGATAATGAAAGTTCAGTGATATAATGCAATGAACTGAATGACTACAAATATTTGTTTCTGTTGTCTCTACAAACAATTACTTCATTAAGATTGGCACTGTGTCTATTTTATACAAAGGAATCTACTTGTAGTATTACATACTTATAACAAAGAAGTTCACTGAAGACAAAATACTGTACTTGATAAGTTGAAAGATGAAATAGTCATTATAGCACAGTTCACAATAGACAAAATGTTGTACTTGAAGGATGAAATAGTCATCATAACAAAGTTCACCATAGACAAAATGGCTTATATCTCAAAAACCAAAGCATTTAGAGCAAATCTGACTGGAGGTCAAATTGTTGATCAGGTCAAGATCTATCTGCCCTGGAATTTTCAGATGAATTGGATAATCGGTTGTTAGGTTGCTGTCCCTGAATTGGTAATTTTAAGGAAATTTTGCAGTTTTTTGTTATTATCTTGAATATTATTTAGATAGAGATAAACTGTATACACAGCAATAATGTACAGCAAAGTAAGACCTAAAAATAAGTCAACATGACCAAAATAGTCAATTGACCCCCTAAGGAGTAATTGCCCTTCATAGTCAATTTTTAACAATTTTCATAAAATTTGAAGATTTTCACTAACATTTTCCACTGAAACTACTGGGCCAAGTTCATTATAGATAGAGATCATCAAAACACAATTTTGTCATGAATCCATCTGTGTCCTTTGTTTAATATTCACATAGACCAAGGTGAGGGACATAGGCTCTTTAGAGCCTCTAGTTATTGAAAGCTATCAGTTTAACCATTACAAGGTATCGGCCCAACTATCAAGGTGTAAATTGTGTACATCCAATGGACTAACACCTTTTACTTACACCCTCAAGGTTGTAACTTTTACTAGCTTGGCTAATTGATTTTGAGAAGATTCCAATGTTGATTTTCTTTGTTTGTGACCTGTTTTCTCAGATGCTTTTCTTTCACTTTCCATCGATCAGAACAGACATACCTCAGTCATTGTATACATTCCTATGAGGTATGGTATCCTCATTAAATCTTCAGCATTGTTTAACACAGCACTCTACAAGGTCATGCACGATATGATGGATCTCTCCCATACAGAAACATATGTACCAACAATAGGGTAGATTCTAAACCATTGATGCTACCTTAAATCTGGAGCACACTGGGATTGTGTGTATTAATAAATTACTTAATTAATGATGGTTTTCTACCATAGAGAAACATGTGTACCAAATAAGTAAGATTCTAAAGCATGGTCTCTACTTGAAGTCTTGAGCAGATTAATGGAATGATATCCTCATTAATTCTTCATCATTGTTTAACACACTGAAATATACAAGGTCATGCACAATATGATGGATCTCTCCCATACAGAAACATTATGTACCAACAATAGGATAGATTCTAAAACATAGACATTGGCAGATCCAGGGGGGAACCCCCCCTTTTTTTGGCCGATCAATGCATTTGAATGGGGACGTATAGCTGGAACCCCCCTTTATCCTGGGTTGGGAACAACCCCCCCCCTCCCCCCTTTTTTTTAAATTGGCTGGATCCACCCCTGAAAACATAGATATCACATCAAGTCTGGAGCAGGTTAAATTATTTAATAGTATCCTAATTAAATCATCATAATTTCTGTAAAAAAATAAGAGGTCAATTCTAGGTTTACTTTCATACTTCATCAATAAGTAAAGATGTATCTTACTTTGAAGTTTGATGTTAAAAGGTTGTTGTCTAAGTCCTGTCTGTGTTTCTGTCTTATATTTTACAATATGTCTCACAATCTAATCAACTACCTGGGATAGAAAAAAGGTTCATACCTTATCAATAACTTGAGGTGTATCTGACTTTGAATAATTATCTCGAAAGGTTGTATAAGTTAAGTCTGTGTCCCTGTATACATTTTACAGTATGCCTCCATTATCAGCTACCTGGGGAAGAAGAAGAGGTTTAAGCTTTAGTTTACTTTCATACTTCATCCACAAGATAAGATGTATCTTACTTTGAATATTTATCTCTGATTGAGGTTGCTTACTTCCAGTCCATGCTCTTGTCTATGTTTTACAGTATGCCTCTATTAAAAACAGCTACCTGGGGTGGAAGATGAGGTTAACTTTAAGTTACTTTCATACTTCATCAATAAGTAAAGATGTATCTGACTTTGAAGTTTGATGTCAAGGGAAGTGGTTATGATAAACTTTGACATGTAAGTCAAATTTCTGGTTTTAAGTTATATTTAATAGTCTGAGGTATCTAGATAAATTGGTTATAGATTATTACTACATGTTAACATGGTCTTCACAGATAACCACCCCTCTTGTGAGGGGCTATATATTTCAGATTGATCTCATTTTAAAAGTTTCCTGCTTTTAAAGGATTCATAATTGATATTCAACAATAATAAATGCAAGGATGGTTCCAGAATGTTTTTAAGGGAAGTTTTGAACTAGTTTGATGGAGAAAAAAAGTAGCATTTGGACATCAAAGATCATCATAAGTATTTTTTTTATTTATTGGCTAAAATTAGATCTTATAATATATTTTGTTGACTATAATAGTTTGGGTATAAGTTAGGGTGAGTTTCTTAAAAAAGGATAATCAATCTGGAATAATCATAATATTGTAAAATTGAATGTTTTGAGCTCTCTAGATAATTAGCTCAAGGTCATGTGACAGAGTTCTCTTTATCTAGCTTTACAATAGCTAGCTTTAGAGATGAACATATATACCTAAAGTTTGCAATATTCTTTGTTTTAAATCCAGTATTGAAAGTATGTTTATTCCAATTTGACTGAATATTTCCCAATCTTATGATGTATTGTTTCTTATCAGAAATTATTATTATAAGTCTTGTTTTTGAAACCTAAAATGTAGATCGGCAGCTTAATGTACAATGATTCATAAAGAAGATTCGGTACTGATATTTTTGTTCCAACTTGCATGCACCATACAAACAGCGACAACATAATGCTTTGGTTTATAAGTTAATCATAAACTAATTAAATCAAGGTAGGTATGGGGCTTCCAGCATACTTCAAAGACATATTCTGGAAACACTTCCCAGTTAAATAGGACTAATTAGACCATTACGTAAGATCCAAACTGGCTGCATGCTATTTTTTCAGAGTACGTAAATTTCATTTAGATTATTTGAATGACTTGATTAACGAAAACGAGATGGAAATAATCTATTTGGTATCACATCAAATAACTATCTCATCTTTAGACATCTGTATAATAAAACTATAGTCTGTTTCTTGTAGTAATATGCATTTTTAGCATACATGTAACAAGCAGTTTGTTTTTGAGTACTCGTTTGGAGAGCAGATCCAGGGGAAAAAAATAAGGGGGTTGGGGTTGGGACGTATGAAGCTTTGTAGATTTGATTAATTCCTGCCTGTTTTTGGTCAAGGTTCAGGTTTAAGTTTTTGGTCAAGGTTCAGGTTAAAGTTTTTGGTCAAGGTTCAGGTTAAAGTTTTTAGTCAAGGTTCGATCAGGTTAAAGTTTTTGGTCAAGGTTCAGGTTAAAGTTTTTGGTCAAGGTTCAGGTTAAAGTTTTTGATCAAGGTTCAGGTTAAAGTTTTTGATCAAGGTTCAGGTTTAAGTTTTTGATCAAGGTTCAGGTTAAAGTTTTTGATCAAGGTTCAGGTTAAAGTTTTTGATCAAGGTTCAGGGTTCAGGTTTAAGTTTTTGATCAAGGTTCAGGTTAAAGTTTTTGATCAAGGTTCAGGTTAAAGTTTTTGATCAAGGTTCAGGTTAAAGTTTTTGATCAAGGTTCAGGTTAAAGTTTCTGGTCAAGGTTAAGGTTAAAGTTTTTGATCAAGGTTCAGGTTAAAGTTTTTGGTCAAGGTTCAGGTTTAAGTTTTTGGTCAAGGTTCAGGTTAAAGTTTTTGATCAAGGTTCAGGTTAAAGTTTTTGATCAAGGTTCAGGTTAAAGTTTTTGATCAAGGTTCAGGTTAAAGTTTTTGATCAAGGTTCAGGTTAAAGTTTTTGGTCAAGGTTCAGGTTTAAGTTTTTGGTCAAGGTTCAGGTTAACGTTTTTTATCAAGGAACTGTTTGATGAAGTTGAAGTCCAATCAACTTGAAAATTATGATATGATATTTCTCATTACGATACCAAATTAGAGTTTTTAGCCCAATTTCTGGATCCACTGAACATAGCAAATGATAGTTTGCTTACTAAGGATACTGTCTTGTTTTGTCATTTAAGTTTCATTTCTGATGAGATATATGTCATGCAGAAGAAATAATTGCTTGTATGTAGTTTGTCTATTATTTACTTTCTGATGATATGCATTCTCTGACAATTTTTGTGATGTATTATAAAAACTGCAAAGCAAATTGCTGCAGACAGCATGTATCAATGAACGACACATTCTGAGTAAAGTTTTGCGTTATTTCATATTGTCAAGAGTACAAGCTGATAATTCCAAAGTAAATTGGGGTTGTGAAAAAGCCAGTAGACATTCAAAATAGAGCTAATTTACATATTTATTTTTACACTTAATTTCCTAAGAATTACCACCCATTTATCTGGTATTGAAATAAATTTGAACTTGGTTGTAGGCTTTAAATTAGTAGCTTTTTCCAATATTTTTTTCCCAATATATATATATATAAATTGATATTCTCTTATGATTATCAGAAAAAATTAAACCAAGCACGTGTCTATAATCAATTTTTTTTTGCAATTTTGTCCTTTATTTCTTGTAGGAATTGTTAATGTAAAGAATTAAAAGAACCTTGAAAAAAGATTATTTGGGAGTTATTGTCCTTTGTCACTGATTAATGTATGTGCATACAAAAGAACAAAAGAATAATATATATATATGGGAGTTATTGCCCTTTGACTGATAAACTTGAATGAATTAACAGTGGACATTACAAATCATTCAACATTTTATTTTCTATGTATAAACTTGAATGAGTAACTAATTGCTGCTGTAACAAGTAAGAGGAATGCACATTTGGTGTGAACATTAAATTAGTTAATTGCATAATAAAGCACAGACAATGAATTTTTCCCCACTTTAAATGGGAGACAACTTTCAAATAAATTGCACATTAATTGTAAGGACCTAACATTTACTGTCAATGTAAGGGCTTCATAATCTTAGTTATTGACTTTATGGTAAAAGCACTTGTATAAAAAAACTTAAAATTAATTGCAAATGAATATTATGCTATTTAAAAAAAAATCCAAATTAATTTCAAATGGAAAATATACTCTACGGCTCCATAATATTGACACGGACAGAAAAGACAATAGTGAATTGGAGAAATAAAAAGGAATTAAGCAATGGTTAATTAATGTTTGATGTTGTTATTTACCAATTGTCTCTTACACATATAAGACTTGAGTATTTGTCAGTAATAGGGACATCAAACAGTAAAGTATAAGTAAAGCTGTATTAGATGCTTATATATTTATACTTACCTTACATAATGAAACCTTGGTAGAATTACATAATCATTAGCAGCTTAAGTACCTCACACATATATGAACAAGTCCTTGATAAATATAATCATTAACAAAATAACATGCAAAAATTCCTACATGCAAAACCAAAGAATAAAAATTGAGTGATCTGACACAAATGCAAGATGTATGAATAATATAAAAGACAACACCATGGCGAAAAAAGAAAACAAACAACAGTACTCAAATCAAAACATATAAAATGGGGATTTCAAATAAATGTCCCCTTTAAAAAGCTTTGATAGTAAAAAAAAAGGGGGGGGTCTGACCCCTGTGCCCCCTTCTGGATTTGCCACTGATAAGGGAAACGTCTTTACTCAATTTTGATGTTTGATAATAATCATGTGCAGTATGACAATAAAAACAGGCTCTGGATCCGCTAACCTTCAATTCCAATTTGTGTCGCATTCTAATGTCCATCACAATATTCACAGAAAATAAATAATATTGATTCTCCAATTGTAATGAGAAATAGACTATAGATTCCATACCTGCCCAATGCCAATGCGATGGCCTTCTTCCATCTCTTGTCACTCTTGTGTTTGTATACCTTACTCACTCTTTTATATCTCACTTTCATCTTACTTTGAACATCTGGAGAGAAAACTGTGCATTAGGCCAATAAGAAATAGACTATAGATCCCATACTGTCACACAGAGCATGGTATAGATTTGTAGTACATCAGAGAATTTGTTCTATTGACAGTCGCATTCATCATTTTCTGTTGTACAGTATGTAGATTTATGTTTTGATCTAGTTGGAATGAAAGAAGAAATAAGTGTGTCGTCATGGTGAATGTTTGTGTTTTGACAATGTCATTATATAAGAAACTATAGTAGGGAAGCTATATGGTGTTTTTTGGAGGATATAATTGTGTCTTTGCTTGGATGTTAATAAAAGTAACAGGTTAGTTTTCATTGATTATTAACAGCTTCCTCAAAAAGTTTTCCATGCAAAATATCGTGCTTGATAAAAACTGCATACAAAATATTGTAAAATGGACAAGCATAATTTAATTCAGATCCTAATTCCCATCATTTAAAGTTTGGCAGTAAAAAAAAAATATTTCCTACAAAATGAACAAGCAATAATTTGAAGTTTTTATAACTTTCATAACTCCAGACTGAGAGATAAATTAAATTAATAATTAAGCATATTTTGTTAATTGAATTTTAACCCAGTTTTGTATTTACAATTATAATTCAGATTCAAAATTGAGCAACTTGTTTTAAAAAAATTAATTGTTATACATTGTATATAGAAATACATTTTATTTCTCTTTTCCTTTTCTTGCGGAAAAAAAATAATATACAAGTGCTTTATATGACTTACATAATCCATGAGCAATCATATTTGTGTGTTTTTAGTCATATCTATGTTAACATATTTGTGTGTACTTATATTTTCTGGTTCACCAAAGTCAGCTGTCTAAACATTCGTTCAAACCAATCTTTCTTATTGTATAACATAACACAAAATATTGACAATCTATACATGATTGACTTATTTCCTCGTCTCTGAGAGATGCTCCAGAGTTTGATTCAAAGCTCCAGAAAAGTTTACTGAAGTGCATTCTCATTGTTCGGATGAGAGTTCCGATTTTAAATAGCTTTGATGAATAAGGTTTAGAAATTAAAAAGTTGCAAAAATCGGTAAATCTTTATAATTCTCACCGTGACTGTTTTAAATACTGGTATCTTGCAGTGCCATGCTATTGTTGTATACTTATTGAAGATCTTCAATACGTTTTGAAGTATTGAATTTTTCTTAAAAATTTAAAGCAACACCTGGATTAGGATGTTCTTGCTGGTATGTACTTTAAGTATAGAGATCAATTCATTTCTCCATTGACTTCAACAAAGACATTTATACAGTTATATAATGATGTTTCACTTTGTGGTTATCTTTTATACCAGTATAATTGAAAAGTAGTTTTGTACAGATTTGTTTGTAATGATATCTTGCATACACTTTTGTTTTTTACTGATCAATGTTCATAGAGAATAAAAAGTAGGGTTCAGGTTGAGATCTTAATCTGACATATTTTAATGTGTCTGTATCTTTGAAGTATGGAAACTTGTGGAGCAACATGACTGATGCCACATCATCAGTTCGAGCAACATGACTGATGTCACATCATCAGTTCAAGCAACATGACTGATGCCACATCATCAGTTCGAGCAACATGACTGATGCCACATCATCAGTTCAAGCAACATGACTGATGCCACATCATCAGTTCGAGCAACATGACTGATGCCACATCATCAGTTCGAGCAACATGAATGATGCCACATCATCAGTTCGAGCAACATGACTGATGCCACATCATCAGTTCGAGCAACATGACTGATGCCACATCATCAGTTCAAGCAACATGACTGATGCCACCACAATCAGTTGGAGCAACATGACTGATGCCACCACAATCAGTTCGAGCAATATGACTGATGCCACATCATCAGTTCGAGCAACATGACTGATGCCACCACAATCAGTTCGAGCAACATGACTGAGCTGCCACATCATCAGTGAAGCAGGATTAACTAACATGATTCCTTACGCTGTGCACCTTAGATCATCCCTAGTTTTTAGTGGGGTTCATGTTACTCAGTCTTTAGTTTTCTATTTTGTGTTTTTTGTTCTATTGTTTGTTAAAGTCCAGGCCTTGCGGTCATAAAACTTTCGAGTCAGTTTTTTTGTACTCATACTCGAAAATCAACCAATGAAATTGCTTGATTTCTTGTTACGAGCATGATTTTTGTGCTCCAAGCACTGAGCAAAGTTTTATGCCTTCAAGGCCAGGTCTTTTTCTTTTTTATAGCATTGGTTAATATCAGTTTATTTTAGATTTATGAGTTCGAATGTCGTTTTCTTTTTTAGCCATGGGGCTTTGTCATTTTATTTTAGACATGATTTTGAATGTGGACTCTGGTATCTTTTGGATCTCTTTTGTCAGTCGACTCTGGTATCTTTTGGATCTCTTTTGTCAGTCGACTCTGGTATCTTTTGGATCTCTTTTGTCAGTCGTATTTGTTTGTGAAAGCTTTAAAAGTTTTATTGTCATTCAGAGATTTTTTATGAAATGGAGGGGGATATACTCCATTGAGTTTTTATACATTTGTTGGTGCTTTAAAAGCATTTGATAATCAGGTATAAGTCAGCCAATCTGAATGCATTTTTTAACCAAGCTTTAGAGAACTTCAACTCATCAAACATTTGCACTTTAGTTACTTTGATCCAGAGGTTAAGTTGTAACCACCAGTACTTTCTCATTTCCAACATGTTGCTACAGCTTGTATAGTTATTAAGGACATACTTAGTCAAAGTCATAGAAATGTTTGTTATTATTATTGAATTAATGATGTATAGAAGCTGTAAGGTGATGAAGATGACTATAATTTAATAAGAGGTCATAAAGGGCAGACTTTAAGGATCTCTATGGGAAGTCTAAATCTTGAAATAGTCACAAGAATATCAAGGGCGTAGCTAGGTATTCAGTCAACTGTAGGCACCAACCGGCAGGGGGTCTGGGGGCCACTCAAGGCCCCTATCTGGTTCAGGGCAGAGCCCTGTTAGGGGGTTCAGTGGGGCTTCGGCCCCCCGACGGAAAACGGTTTTCAGCGATTTAGCTGCAAAATTTTATGTACAAAAACATTAAATTTACTGGTTATTTAATCATGATAGTTATAATATACATGATGAAAAGTTCGAAGATTTATGAATAATGTACCGTAACATGACTGGCGAGTTAAATAACGCAGTACAATCGGATATATATATATTTTTTTTAAACAATATGCATTGCCCAGCGTAGATCAGCGTACCCCTTTAACTAAGCAGTACACCCTGTTTGGTATTACATGTATCATATCTATTCCGTTCTGATTGATATATACGTTTAACTTAATTAATAGAACATATTGACGATCCTCATTAAAAAAATAGGCATGTGAACACTGATACTACTATATAATAGAACTATCCTTTTGGCTAAACATCAACCATCAATCTTTTGAATCTCATTCCTTCACCCTAGCCACACAAACACATACAGAGAAAGTCGATGCCTAACAAAATTCAAGAAATTCGTATTTCTTTATATCCTCTACTGTAAAATAACTACCTGCTTGGGAATTTAAATAATTGTGGCCTTTAAACGCAGATTTGTGAGTACTCAAAATTACTGGAAGCCAGTTGATTGATTGATTTTTTTACATCCAGTGTCAAATATTTATACAAGTTCAGGACCGTTGATTTTTTTTTACATAAATACAACTTGGAGCTAGGTCCTGTAATAGGTGTCGTCCAGGACGAAGGTCTGGAAATTTAAAAATGTCAAGCATTGGAAAATGAGGGATTATGGGATAGGAGCAGAAATTTTGCCATTCAGTAGACCAACTACGAACTCCTCAAAGAGTTGCATTCTCTCTACAACTATGCATCGGACTTAATGTCCCCATTCTGACCAGACGTGACTGCGTATTTATACATCCTGCACAGCCAAACGGACGACCAACATTAGCAAGTCGGATGAAGACAAAGTGGAAAGCTAGTTGAAAACTAACAACAACTACTTAAAAAATCATGTGTCTAAGTTGAGGTTCATTCAAGTTTTTGTTGATAGAAGTGAAATGATCTGAACCAAAGTTCTAGTTTATAGTTGCTATATTAGGTAAAATCGTAAAAACATTCAATTCTATCCAATATTCCATGCATTATGGACGAGAGACTAGTGTACACATGACATTCGATAATTAAAGAGTTATGACAACTTCACCGGCTTTCATCTACAGATAACGTTGTTCAATAAAAAAAAAATATTTGTGAAAAAATTATGTGTAGGCACGTGCCTAAAGTGCCTAACGGCAGCTACGCCCCTGAATATGTGTACCCAGTAGGCTGTTTATGGCCTCATTTCCTCTCTTAGGCTTTGCAAAGCTTGCTTTGAAATGATGACATACAATGTTTTGAAAATCCTGGAAGAGATCTCTATTTCTTATGATTCTATTCATTGTTTAAAAAATTGACAGTGAATTATTATATGTATTTATTGGTGCTAACTTTGGAGAATTATTTGTGTTGAGGTGAACTACTTGATAAATTCAACAAGTTTCCTTCAAAATTGACATTCAGAATTTATGCATACCTTTAATAACGAGAATAAAGAAAAAAAAAATACATATTGTGCTTCATTTCACCAGAGTTATATACTATCCAAAAATAGATAAATCCAAGGTCAATTGACTGTTGCTATTTTGAAGTTTCCCCATTTTCTGTCAATGACTAATCATCTATTACAATTGCATTTGACCTTTAAACTTATTGTTTATTTAACAAATGTTAATAAGTATTTATACAGATGATTTTATAGTCTGAAGGCCACATACATTTGCCTAAGCATAATCAAATACAGATGATTTTATAGTCTGAAGGCCACATACATTTGCCTAAGCATTCAAATACAGATGATTTTATAGTCTGAAGGCCACATACATTTGCCTAAGCATTCAAATACAGATGATTTTATAGTCTGAAGGCCACATATATTTGCCTAAGCATTCAAAAACAGATGATTTTATAGTCTGAAGGCCACATACATTTGCCTAAGCGTTCAAATACTTATGAAATGAAAGCTGGAGCGTGCGCGCACCGCTTTCATCCTCTTCTTAAAAGGTGACATTTGTTCCTTCATTCAAATACAATTGAACTGAAAGACCCCTGAGCTCCATCCTCTGTCTTTGTAAGGTGAAATGGCCGTTGACTTTTCCTCATTATTGTTCCGTTTACAAGCTGTGTTATCCATCTATTGTTATGTTGAAATGACAGATTAAATTATAAATATCAGATATACATAAAGTGAATACATTAATGCATCAAAGTGGCAGATGAAAAGAAAAGTACATTTTCTTTATGTCTATACAAAACTCAACATGGCTAAGAAAGTTCATAGTTAACGGTCAGAATGGCATGTACTAATCTGCTGTCTTGTTATTCTGGACTTGAGTATTTTCAATCATTTAAATGACCGATTAAAAGGAAGAGCACATCTCTATATGTTCATAAAAAGCTGAGCCTGGCTAAGAAAGTTCACAATTAACGGTCAAAATGACAGGTACCAATCAGTTGTCTTGTATTTCTTGACTGGAGTATTATCTATCATTTAAATAAATGTCTAAAAAGGAAATAACATTTTAAGTGCGGATACCCCATCTAACAATTTGGCAAGTATTAAAGCAAGCAATGACAAGGTTGTATAAATCTTTTCAGACATGAAATTTACAAAAAATCTATGCAATACAATATTTTTTGTATGCAAATTTTGTCAGAATAAGTTTATGTACAGTATTTTAGTTTATTTCCATCTAGGTATTAATATTAGTTATCTTAAGTTGGCAGATAATTTAAACAATAGTCTCTTATTGGGACAGAATATGAATTCAAGGTATACTGTAAAAATCATACTGATTTAAATAAGCAAATAAACATTTACTTGTAAAAACTTCTTCCAGAACTAAAGACCAGTCCAGGTTTTACAATATGACTTTGAGTAACATACAAATAAGTACAATATATATCCTTCCTATATTTGAATAAGAAAGATTAAACAAGAAATTGTTTGGTTGTAATTGGTTTATGTAAAGTTGTACTGTGTGACATTGTAAAGTAAGAAAAGGTTATTATTTGCTATACTGTTGCATTAAAAAGAATGTGAAACATTGAAAATTCAATACTCAATTAAACCTCTAAAAAAAAACATGCTTATTTTGAGTTCATATTTCTGATTTTTTTTAAAAAAAAATTTTTTGTCATTTAGTTGTAAACTTTTCAAAAAGCTACTCTGAAACCACAGTGGGCCTTTTAAGCCAAAGTACAGATAATTGTTTTTGTATTATATGTAATGCTTATAACATTCTCAAGCAATATTATTTGATGCAACTTTTGCCTTGTATTCATTTATGATATTTTCTTTATTACAATTATTCTGTTCAAAAGATAATAATTCTGGCTTGGAATTTCATATATTTTTAGATTTTAAGTTAGGTAGATTCTTAAATGGAACTCTGTTATGGACTTAATTTCCCTCTGTTGTCTGGATTCCACACTCTTTATACATACCAGTACCCTTTTAGCCAGATAGAAATCAACCATTATACAAGTGCTTGTATACATGTAAAGTAAAAACACAAAAATACTGAACTCCAAGGAAAATTCAAAAAGGAAAGTACAAAATCAAATGGCAAAATCAAAAGTCCAAACACATCAAACGAATGGATAACAACTGTCATATTCCTTACTTGGTACAGGCATTTTCTAATGTAGAAAATGGTGGATTGAACCTGGTTTTATAGCTAGCTAAACCTCTCACTTATATGGCATGTAAATGTATTGGACTTTGATTTTGGAACACTCAAATACGAAATAAAAGTTGTAATTTAGTTTGTTTTGTAGGCTTCTAAATTTAATGTAACAACCCAATTCTCAAACTTTTACAGACTCTTTGTAAGCATCTCTTTTGTTGTTTTACTGTTGTAGAGGGTAAATCTGTGAGATTAATTAGATATTGGCTATAATACAGGTGGATTAATTAATATTTGTTTAGTGTAAGCAGGTTAATTAGTAATGACATATAATATACTTACCTTAATTAGTACAAGGTGACCTGGGTTGTATTATCGTCAGCGTAAGTAAGATTTGTTATTATAACAGATATAAGTCAAACAAAAAATTTTTTCTGCGGTATTTATTGTTTATATAATAATTGCCAGAGTTATAAGATGATCAACATAGCATAACGAAAAATGTAAATATGAATATATATTTTGGATATAGAGCGAGAATGGAGAGAGATTGATGCAAGACAATTTTACACCTAGTACAAAAATTCCATTGAAATATGGCCACTAAAATGTACTCAAGGTCACATTGAAATAAAATCCAAGTTTTTGTTTGCTGGTATAAAATCAATGCACTCAAAAATGGCACATTGTATCTAAGAATTGTAAGGGTTGTGCTCCTTCCCCTTCCCAAATACCAAAAAACAAAAAAATCGTGAATCCATTTACAGAGGGGCCTGTGGTGCAAAAAGAGGTGACTTTGGAAATATAATTTTTTAAGAAAGTAAATCCCTGTTGTAAATTTCTTCCTTATGGTTTATATTCTTAGAAATTTGCTTTGAATGAGATTGACATTTTGATTGTCAAATACTGAATTAAACATTTTAACCAAAATGTATGCTTTATGTCATTGAAAGTCTTTCTCAGTCTATGAACTAAGCCCAAGAATTTACATCAAAATGATGTTGAATAAAAAGTGAACTTATCTCCTGCACCACTTAGAAAACACAAAATTTTCAAATTAAACTGTCACATCAATTATATTATGTTAGTTGACAGACACCACATGGTTTCTCTCTCAATCTATAGGTGACAATTGTTGCAAGAAGGGATAATAATGAAATACACAATACCATAAAAAGAATTTTTTTTCATTATATATACGTGATTTTGATATTTTACAAAATTTATTTTTTTCAATAAATTGCATGATTAAAATAATTTAAAAACCATATATAAAAATAATTAGTTTTCAAATAAATCTTGAAAGGCAGAATACATCAAAGAATATTTCCAACTTCTTTTTTTTTTTTAAATTTAGAAAAAAGGGGGGAGGGTCTACCCCAAATGTGCCTGTGCATTTTCCAAAAAATTTCAAAGTTTTACAATTTTGTGTTTAAAACATCTGTTAGTTAAGTAATATTATCGGTCGCCTTATCAGTATGAAATGACAGATTTATAGCGCTACTTAACCATTTTATAATTGAGAAAAGATATGAAATTTTCACTTTCTTGTGCATGGATCTAGGACTGTTCTGGTTTATATATATTCTAAGAAATCATAGCTTTGAATTAGATTGACATCTTGTCTTGTCAAATTCAGAATTATTGATAATCAAGTTGAAAACACTTCAGTTAAGATTGAAATAGCACTTTTAATGTAAGTTTAATTATGTGTGGGTGTTAATCAAGCAGAGATTATCAGATTAAAGATATTATCAGATTAAAGAGATTATCAGATTTGATGATCAACCATCTGGAACTGTAGACACCTTGGTTGATATATCAAAACTTTCTTGGGCGTAACTAATAGCAGTTAGATTGTAACATCTTAAGAAGAAATCTCCCTGATGTGTATTGATTAAACTATTTATAGCTCTAAAGTCAGTTCTTCAGTACTCTGATGATGGTAAAAATAAAGAAATTTGGATTAATGAAAAGGTTCCAACTCCCTGAGAGATTAAAGTTGGCCTTAGATGAATTTGGCTTTTCTTTTTATGTCTCTTCAGTGCAATGTTTCTACATATATTTTTTATAATCTTTGCTTTCAAATATTTTGATCAAGCATTCAGTATGTCATGTTTAAGGTGTAACACCACTAATTCGGGCCCGGCCAGAAAGCACATACCAGAAAGTAGTACATATTTAACACAAAATAGTTCCTACGCATGAGTGTAACTTGCAAAATATGTAGAGTATTTAGGTATTGTTGGTATCAAATGAAAGATTAAGGACTGGTGAGCATTGTAGAACACTTTTGGACTTTTAATTTTGAATATTAAAAAAACTGCATCAAATTTTAAAAAGAGGGTACATTTTGTCTGTTTGTCAGATCTGATGTACCTGTTTTGGTACATCCTAATTTCCGGGAACCAGTTCTTTCTTATATGCAATTAAAGGTATGTTGATTTTTTCAGTACAAGACACCATAAAGTGTTTCTTTGAAATGCAATAATTGCCACTTTATTTGAACTTAAAACAAAAGAGGTGTGCCTGTTTGAAATGGAGGAATTTAACATAGAAAGCAATGGGACCATGAATTAGTGGTGTACTTCCTATTACAGAGAATCATCAGAAATCCAATTTTTAGAAGTTGTACCTATTCCAATGAAAATAAGTCAAATTTGATGTTAGTGATCATGTTTAATCATCTTTTTTTGGTGAACCATCCTTGTTTATGGGAAATTTAAGCTCTTAAATTGGCATACTCAAGTATTTTAACCTTTTATGGTCATACAACATGCATGCAGTTAAGACTTGATTCCAAGTTCTTATTTTTGCATTTATTGTGATTGAAATCAATACAACATGTATTTTATGACTTGTATATGGTACAAAATAGCTCTTGGTCAAAATAATCCTATGATTTTTCAAGTTTTATTGTTTTTCTTATGGTAGCCTTTTACAATCTAGGCAAATGGTATATACTCATATAAGAATTCTAAAATCTCACTGTACATGCAATTTTGAACCAGTTTGGCAAGTTATCTAGCTGAGGGATATATAAATTGCTCTAAATAATCTATATTTTACCACAGAATTATGGTTTATCCCAAAAAAGCTCTTTTCCAATTTAAAGAAAAAAGGGGGGACAATTTTCTCATTTATGTCTTAAGTTTGGACTAATGTATTTTTATTTAATGAGGGACCTCTGATAAAAATATGACTATTGGTAAGCACATAGTTTTCCTAATAGAAATTAATAAATAAAACAATGATATTGAGAATAAAAAAAGTATATTGGCTATTGGTAATATCCATATGCAGTTTTCTTTGAATACCCCATATGTTACTACCAGTCAAATTTGAGCTTAAAATTAGTAAAATAGTATTTGGACTTAAGCTTTATATGTTTTTTATTGCTTGAAATAGATCATAGAATGAAAAAAAGTAATGTTAAAGTCAATATAGCAAGTTTGGTTCTGTTATAGGTGTAACACCACTAATTCGGGCCCGGCCAGAAAGCACATACCAGAAAGTAGTACATATTTAACACAAAATAGTTCCTACGCATGAGTGTAACTTGCAAAATATGTAGAGTATTTAGGTATTGTTGGTATCAAATGAAAGATTAAGGACTGGTGAGCATTGTAGAACACTTTTGGACTTTTAATTTTGAATATTAAAAAAACTGCATCAAATTTTAAAAAGAGGGTACATTTTGTCTGTTTGTCAGATCTGATGTACCTGTTTTGGTACATCCTAATTTCCGGGAACCAGTTCTTTCTTATATGCAATTAAAGGTATGTTGATTTTTTCAGTACAAGACACCATAAAGTGTTTCTTTGAAATGCAATAATTGCCACTTTATTTGAACTTAAAACAAAAGAGGTGTGCCTGTTTGAAATGGAGGAATTTAACATAGAAAGCAATGGGACCATGAATTAGTGGTGTACTTCCTTAAGGTGGTACCTAACACTACAGGGAGATAACTCTGTAAAATCAGCTAAACGTTTTAATTACGTTGTGTTGTAAAGGGAATAGTAAGCTTGTCAGGGATCAAAATTGGTGTTTTTCAAACTGCTATATAACCAGTGTAATTTTTCTGATAAAATGGTTGGTTCAAAATTTTTGAAATTTTTATATTTTTGTTAAAGGGTCAATGTAAATACTTTGTCAAAATTTAATGAAAATTAAACGAGCCAAATTAATTTTAGTGAAAGTGTTGGGTACCACCTTAATTCAAAAGTTTGAATATTTTGTCAACGACTTGCTAAAGACTGGTGTATAGTTCAGCATGATGTTGATGGTTCTCTGAAGAAACTGTCACTTTGGTCAATTGTGTTTGTATTGTTGGATTGTTGGATTGCTTTATTTCTTATATTTTGAAATATTTAGGTGGAAATACTTACCTAGAAAAATAACCCTAGCAAATTGTGTTAAGGCTTATTAATCATGTTAATAGCATTGCTTAATAATAGAAAAACAAAGAATATGGGAATATCCATCCATGAAAAAAAATTCTTCAAATGATCATAAACTTTGAATAAAGTCTAAAATAACAGACTCAATGAAGCTGTCTAATTGCATTAGGTGGATCCAGAGGATTTATTAAGATTTATTTTTAATCACAAATTAATCTGAAGTCCGCCCCAATTTGAAACTCCCACAAACTTCTGATCACAATCATTGAGGTTGTTGAGTAGATTATGATAGTTCTGCATTAATTCAAACGTTTCTGGTACATCTGTCATTATCTAAAGTGTGATGTAAAAACATTTCATATCTCTGTAAAGATTATCTAATACTAATCTTAATTCACAACTCATCATAGCTGTAATTTCAATTATTGAAAAATATTCAAGATTCTATTTTTTGTTATCTGTGTGAAAAGAATGTTTTACCATTATTGAAAGTTTTGTAGATCATCATATCACAAGTATTTTGTAATTTTATCAGAATTCTACTCTATAACTCTTATGATTGTTGATATCAAAACATACAAATTTTCTTTGATGTATATAAAATTGAAAATACGAAACAGTATGTTAAGTTGTGTTATTCTGACAAGTCAGTGTGGTTTTAAAATGTTTTATTTTCAATTTCTTTTTTCAAAGCATGTTTATAGTAGTGTATATATATTCTGGTATTTAAAAGTGATTATATTTTTGGAAAGTGAATAGTCTGGGTGTTGAAAGTAACGATGGATTTCTCAACTCTGTATACTACACTACCACATCATCTCTTCAAACAGAAAATGGTATTTTGATAAATCTTGTTGTAGCTAGCTACTGGTATATCCATTGTAGTATTAATAATGTATAATAATTGGAAGAGTATTGAAAGGTTCAAAAGTAACAATCACAATGCTCTAAATGTTCTCTGTAATATTGAAAAGGATGATGCTTTCTCTCAATAGTACCTGTTTAGTTAATAATTGTCACATTAGGTTACGTTGTTAACCAGTGTTTTGTGTTACAGGGTAAATTGAGAATGTCTAGAAAGAGACGAGAAGAAACATTAAAACGGGTCACATTTCCAAACTGTGACTCTGATTCGTCAACAGATTCCAGTATAGAATATGAGGTATGCATGCATGATCTCAAATTATGCATGTGTTTCAAAAATTCCTGGCCTACTCAATGAAAAATTTAACATTGATTTGAAGTAACTGTTTATGACACATGCTTTATGATTGATGGTGTTAGATTAGGACATATGGTTGGAATCCCTGCTTCTTCCTTGGTTAGGAACCCCCTTTAAAAATGGCTGGACTAGCCCCTTAATTTCAATGAATAAGAAAGGACATGTTTAATAGGTGTTCTAATTATAAGATAAAGCAAAATTAACATGAAATAGGGAAAAAATTATGTATCAAGTTTTTATTTACCAATACCTTCATATTTTCAACAACTTTTTCTGTGATGGACTAGTACTTGGAATGCATCTTTTGCTTGCTCTAGGAACTTGAAAATACTGACCTTGACATTTGTTTCTTACAATTTTAGATGACATAACTAAAAATTTAATCTGGAATTTCTATAAATTTTACCACTATTAACAATTTGATATAAATAGGAATTTGTAAATCTTGCTGCATTGATTAAACATTAAAATATTCTTGAAATAATTCTAGCATTTAAAGTTACTTATGTAACCCTGGCATACTGATATTTTAATACCAATATTAAAGAAGCCGTGTTATAATTTGCTATTTACTACATTATACCAATACATACAGTAGTAAATTTCTTCAGCCATATGTTGCACACAGGAATGTTGCGCGTATTAATGTATAAATATTGTCAATTACAAACCGTGTTAACTCTGGACAAAAGTTTCAACTTAGTATAATCTATCTTTCCCTGCATGTGGAAGGATTTCCATACTAAACTCAGACTTCTTGTCGCCAATGCTGTTGTAAATACAGTATGTTACATGCATGTCAAAATTGAATAACTTTTTTTTATTGAATATTGTGTAATATTAGGTTAAATATGTAGAGTCTTCATATTGGTTGTTGCACTTTATCATGTTTATTTCAAACATTTAGTGACTAACATATTGTCATACCTGTATGTCAAGGTCAACCTTGTGACTAGAAAAAACTGACTTTATACTAGAGACGTGACTTTTGAATTTAAGAATTAAGGTTCGAATCGAAGTGCCATTATATAGAGTCTTCATGTTGGTTATTGCTCTTTATCATGTTTATTTAAAAATTCAGTGACCATTATCTAGACAAACCTGTATGTCAAGGTCAAGTTTGGAACCAGAGAGGTGACCTTTGAATTGAGGAACTCAGGATAAAGTGAATACATGTAGAGTCTTGATGTGGTTTATTGTTTTTTAGTGTGGAGCATTCAGTGAATAGCATTTAGTCTAATTTTTATGTCAAGGTCAACCTTGAGACCAGATAAAACTGACCTTATTTAAAAGAGCTAACCTTTAAAAGGAGGATAGCAGGTTCAAAGTGCATATAAGTAGTCTAAATGTTGATATTGCTGTTTATTGACAACAGTTAATCCTATTTGACAAGGTCAAAAACCAGGGAAAACTGACCTCATAATTTTAGAGAGGTGAGCTTTGAACTGAGGTTGAAAAATCTAAAATGCATAGGTTTATTTTCTACAGTGGGACAAGGACCTGTGTGCTTAACCTGACAAGGAAGGTTTTCGCTTACAAGATAATTTGTGAGATAAAAAAAAAAGTAGCGAAAAATTATAATCTCAAAATTAAAATGACATGAAAAATGCTTGTTGTAGATTCATACCGCATCTTTTTATTTTGTTATTAAAGTTCATATTGACCTGGTTAAAGCATTTCTAGTGTAAAAATCATTCAGCTGGATTGCTACAAATTTATGTAACACTTGTGAACTTAGCTACTATAAGTTTGTGTAAGTCCAACACATGTTACAGGGAGGAATGTGTTAACATTTATATATAAATATTGTTAATTATAGACTTGGTTAACTCCTGACAAACATGTCCATTCAGTGTAATCAGGATTTCACTGTAAATGGAAAGATTTTAATTCAGTTAAATCAGGATTTTACTGTATATGGATAGTACTAGATTTTCGTAGTAAGATGAGACTTTATTATGTGTCCACTAAGGTATGCTACAACATATTATAATTGTTATTTTCGGTATTAGGCAGACTGACCACTTATTTTGGAGGCTTTCCTCTTGGACACACAATTTCCTTTTTCAAATTTAATCTTAGAAAAATATTTTTTTCAATAAAGTACAGGAAAAAGGATTCTGAAGACAATAAAATGTTTTTTTTTGTAATTGTAATTTACATATTTCTTAGTTCTTGAGAAACATTATATATATATAAACTGATATCCCCCCCTTCTTGTATACTTGACTGCAATTGTCAAAAGCATGTGATAAGCTAAAATTTTGAAAAGAGATTAAGAGAAAATATAATAGTCAATATTTTTCTTGCTTTCTTGCTTTTTTTTTTTTTTTTTTTTTATGCATATTTGATTTAACAAAAAATTTGTATACGCCTGTCAAAATTTTGATGGGACCTATTATGGTATACAAATGTCTTGTGTCCGTCCGTCTGTCCGTCCGGCGTAAACATGTCGCACCGTAACTTGAGAACGACTTATCCAAATTTCATGAAACTTAATATAGGTGTTTCTTATGATGGTCAAATGATCTGTATACTTTTTGGTGAAAATAAGATTATAATAATGGCTTAAAACTTTACACATGTCTTTGTTATATTAATCTAAAGATCTGTATACCCCCTTTTTGGTGATGATTCAAAATTTCATTTTTGAGTTATTGAGTATTTTGTAAAAAAGAGGGAGGGGTTTTTTACATGTTGTGCCGTATCTCAAAAACAATTGATGATTATTGCTTAAAACTTTACACACTTCTTTGTTATATTAATCTTAAGATCTGTATACTTTTTGGTTTTGATTCAAAATTTTTAGTGGTATTTAGGTTTTTGTAAAAAAAAAAACATGGTGGGGGTTTCACATGTCCCGCCGTGTCTCAAAAAGAATATATGGTTATTGCTTAAAGCTTTCTAAGAAACTATTTATGATTATTGTATAAAAATTCCACACAAGACATCGGGCGTATCATGCGCTCATGACGCAGCTGTTTATTTTGTTAATTCTCTCCTGAAAACAAAATGAATTTGAATCCAAAAAAAAACTTTGGATGCACAGAATTAATAAAGTGTAATTTTCATCCATGTTTAAACAAACAAATGCTAAGAATTTAATTTGCACAAACCTGATGCATTAAGTTAAGATCAAAGGAGCTGATATAATATCTACATGCAGTTTAACATAGTGTAAGTTTCCATGTTTTGATCAAAGACTCATTAAGGAAAATAACCTTGAAGTTTCTATTGACCCTGAAGTTCTTTCTGTTAAACATTAGGTCAAGTTACACTGTAAAGATTTATAGCAATTTTCAAATAACTAAAAATCAAAGTGATCGTTATCTTTATATACCATTAAGTTTTTAACAAACCTTCCCTCTATTTTTTGGATGTTTAAAAAAATCAAGGTTTCGTTTTCCTTTGACTAAAATCCAGTGCAACTTTTTTCCTGTATAAAAATCAAATTATCTCCTTTCTTTGACTTAAAAATCTAGTACAACTTTTTCAAACCTTGCTGATGGATAGATCTTACTTTCCTTTAAGTATATCAAATAAGGTCACTGTTTAGTGTTATCTGCATATGTAGATTACTGATTATAGGTCGCTGTTTCCTGGGTGTAGTAAGATAATTTATTTTGCATCATATAAAAATTAAATGTGTTTTTATTGTGCATGCATTCAAAAGTATAACACCTGACGATTAAACACTGGAGTAATTGTGCCTTTGATATGTTACGAAAGTAAAAATGAAGTTGTGCATTGGATCTTTTAAAAGATGATTAAATTTGAAGGGGCTTTGAAATTAGATATTGATTAGACTTGGCTAACTTATGGGTTTTGTACATTCTATATTGACTTAACTGCTAAAGATCATAGCTGTTATCTGCTCTTTGGTCGGGTTGTTGTCTCTTTGAACCATTCCCCATTTTCATTCTCAATTTTATGTTTATTTGACAATTTTGTTAAAATGACGAATTATGTTCTTACACAATACAACCTGCTCTATTTTAACAACACATCAGTTATGTAATGTTTGACCTAGTTTTATACAAATCACTATTGTTTGTTTTAAGATTTAACCACAAGAAAAACCTCAAACTTGTTATGTAACATCGTATTGTTTTCATCAGGTATCTCAGATTTCTAAACTTTGTTAAAGATACCAGTCTATCAACAAAGAGGCATTAAACTTGTACATATCTAGGGGGGTATGAGGATGATCTTTTTTTTTGCAGGTCCATTTTAATGATAGCTCCTTTATATTTATATGATAAAGTTCTTAACTTTCAAAATTTGGAGGATTGTAATGTAAGTCTTGAAATTATCATTTATATTTTCAAAGCTTTAACAAACAAGGTATATTTTTTGTAATCGTTGTTTCAAACCTTAATATTTTTTTTTAAATCTAGGTTTCCTCGTGAGTCTTTATGGAACCTTAAAAAAGATCGTTAAAGTTTTTTTTCTATGCTACATTTTGAAAAGAATTTTTTATTGAAGTTTCATGCTGAAGCATCTGTAGTACACCCAGTTATGTCGGTCTTTAACTATGTGTCCATGCAACATTATATTTTTTGTTTACAAATTCCTGCATGCACAAATCTTCCCTTTGTGTCCCATATTCTCTCTTTGTACTTAAATGGACTTTGAAGTTTGACAAAATTTGGATACTATTCAAAATATTAAACATGATATGACTTTGACAAAGGTAATATCTATAAGATAATATCATTTATGCATGAAGGTTATCTAATAATTAGTAGAGTTCATTCTTATTTACTATGTTGCATGTTGGTACATACTGTGAAACAAAAATTGTCTGAACCAAATACATGTACATAGAATTGGGTATTTCTTGGAATCATCTCCCTTGAAAATATCAAAAATTTGACAGAGTTATCTCTCTTGAATAATTGATTTGTGAAAATAGAGTTAATTCCCTTTGACCAAAATTGTTTTTCAAGTTAACTTTATCGTAGGTTAATCATGATTCATAGAAGAATTGAAGACATTCAATTACAAATTTCTATTTAAAAATAATAAATTGGTACTGCCAATGTAAAATTATCTTCATATGAATATAAGTGAAAAACATAGTATTCTTAAAGGCTTACATATAAGATCCCCAGGTGCCTGACTCAAGACTTAATCTTAATTCCTTGTAGAAAATTTCAAAGGACTATAAGTTTCATGTACATCCACTCCAATTAAACTTTGTTCTCAATGTTTATAATGGTCAGACAATTAACACCAGAAGAAATTATGATTAAGTATTAGTAATACAATTTAAACTTAAATAATAAGTGTGAATTAAACTTCAATCTTAAATTACAGTTAGGACACTAATTCCCTATAATAATTATAATGCTGTTAAATCCAAGTTAATTTTTGGCATGTTCCTAATTAACATTTAATATTATTATGAGTAATTTTATAGTGGCATCAGTGTTGGAGCCTCTTTGTGAATATTCGTGGATTTTCAAATGACAATTTTGTTTGTTTCTGGTATGCTGTCTAAGTACGTTGCACATCAACTAGAATATGCTGCATAATTTAACTCTTCGATAATTTTTCAGTTGGATTATTTTGTGTGTACCGGTATATTGAATTTGTTTGAAATAGAATAGAAACGAATTTTGAGGCTGGCCATCTTTCATTTAAATCTTAGGTTTATCTGTACGGTAATTTAAAGATAATCTAATATAAGATATTTATTGCATCTCAGATCTGTGATCTTAAGGATGTTTTTTACTAAGGCAGTTCATTCAACTGTATTATTGTATGGATAACTCTGTGTATTATAAATCTTGGACTCTTAAATTCAGCCACACTTTGAAACAGCCATTTTATAATCTAGCTAGAGGCAAGTGGATGTTATAGTTAACATTAGAATAAGGAAACATATTTGACGACACAAGTCTGTTTGATATATTTGAGGGTCAATTCTTTCTAAAAATGTTTTGAATTTAAAATTACTACATTGTAAAACACAAAAACATTAACATTAAAACTTGAACATTTAAAAAGTCGGGAAATTTTTTTTGCTTGATTTGAATTCAAACTTTTTAGTTTCAACTGTAATTGGACTTAAATTAGCCTAGTCACGATGTTTGTTAAACTTTGATTTTCTGGTTTGATATTGTGTTTTTAGACTCGTCAGTGTCTGCATGTTATTAGTAAAGTATTTTAAATTAAGTTCATAGTGACAATTGACTGTCATACATTAGAATATATCAATTGTAATTTTAATTAAACATTTTGACATTTCTTTTAAAATTTGGACTTAGTGGAGTCAATTTTATTCTTTTAAAATTTGGACTTAGTGGAGTCAATTTTATAATTTCTTAGGATAAATATTGACAATTACAGAAAAGGTTAAATCTGTGTAATGTGAATAGGAGAGACAGTTCAATTTCTTGACATCAATCTGTGGTTTTATTGTGTCAAATGTGAGATACAATGTTGAGTTTCAGTGCGGGATAATGTGATCTTTGTTACTTAAGCTGTGAGTATATTGATAAACAGTAGGGAAACTTGTTTAACATGGAATCAAAGGGTTCAAATTGACAGGGTCTAGAATATGTCTTGGGAGGGGACTTTTTATTTAAATTACTATAAAAGTCCAGAACTGACATTATATGCTTTACACTCCAGACTTTGTGCAAGACATTTTGACTCATTATAAATGACTTTATTCTTCATTTAGGCATCTCACAAATATCATGTTCTGGTATGAAAAAATTATTTAGCTCAAGTTTTGATTTGTATGCTTTGTAACTGTCCCAAATATTAAGTCTGTGGCACAATGCTTAAAGTCATAAGAAAAGAGTCACCGGTGAAAAATAATGTTCTTCTAATTCTTGAACCAATACATACAAACATCATAAACTTAAGTCTTCTGTGCACGAATTTATAATTTTTTCGTGTAAATTTCGTATAATTGTCAATTTTTTTTCAATCGGTCAGTGTTGTTGTGAAAATATGGCAGGTAATTAAAGTTTGTGTTTTGACGCCGAAGTTCAACGATTGTCACCTGTTTGTCAACAATCGACAAAAAATCAACAAAAAAGCATGCAAATTGAGCACGTGTTTAACATGTAAATTCAGATAATATTTTATTTTAAGGACATCCATGCGTATTGTGATCACCGGATTTTTACGAGATTGGTCACACTGAGGTCACTTTGCATATGAAAAATATGTCCGGGAAATTGCTTCCTGGAAGGAACAATTAAAATAAAGTAATTAAACTTCTTCTATATAAATATGAATAGATTAAAGAATTTTCTTCAGAAAAAAGTATATGTACATAAGTTTTATAATGAAAACTATCCATTGAGTTATAAAAAAACGTATACATTATTTTTTTTGATTTGAGGTTTCTTATGACTTTAACAGCAGGGTGGGTGGGTGTAAAATTATCATGGTATATAAAAGATAAGATTATAGCAAAGATATCAATATAATAACACAAAGACAAGTTTAGGTAACTTGACCATACAAAGGACATTATTTTATTAAGAGCAAATTTCTTTTTTATAGTCAAATGAAATTTGCTGAATAAGGGATAATTATAAAATGAATAGTTGTTCAAAGTGACATTGAAAGTATATATTTTAAACATTTTATGAATGGTTCTGACAATGTGCTGCGTGACAGGATGATTAATGACTTTTATTTAAATTGTATAAATATTCTGTTTTCTCATCTAATCCTTCATAAAGATAATCTAATCCTCCCCCACAAATATGACCTTATATAAATGCTTAAAACCCATTTTTTAGTAGTTTTGTATTTTCAAATATTTTGGCCTCAAGCATCACTTCTGAAATGACATTTATTGTCAAAATGTGCATCTTTGGTTAGGGGCCAACTTAAAAGCCCTCCTCCAGGTGCAGGATTTTCTCCCTGTGTTGAAGACCCATTGGTGGCCTTTGGCTATTTTCTGCTCTTTGGTCGGGTTGTTGTCTCTTTGACATGTTCCCTTTTTTCCATTACTAATTTTATCTAGTAGAGTAAAAAAAAATTGCCCCCTTAAACTTTAGATCTGGACGTTTATGTATTTAGAATAGAATTTAGTTGATTTGATGATGACTAATAGTTGTATAATCTGTAAGTATTGTCACCTCCTGATTACAGGGTTATCTCCCCTTTATATAACTACTGTGTATTGCACCTGTAGGTTAAGCTTACAACAGCTGGGTACCTGTAGGTATGCTTATAAATGTTATAGCTAGGTTTCAATGGTTTTTTTCTGACTTATATTGTCTAACACACCTGTAGGTTATGCTTACAATATCTACATTAAAAGTGTTTAATCTAATGAGTAATTTCTGCTGATCTACGAGCATAATGAGTATCAAACTTCTTCTGTAAATTCCTGCATGCATTCAATATTTCCTTAAGTTGAACAATAAACAAAAAATTGAGATCGTTAACTCAGAAATTTTAGGAATTGCTGCTTTCAAAAAAGCTATAAAATTTGAAATATGCTGTTCTTTTTGGGACACATTGTATTATAGTTTGTGTTACATATATTGTATAAGAAGTAGTATAAATTATTTAAAATGTCCACTTCCAGCTCAAGATTATTAAATTAGATATCCCTCATTAGGAATTCATCAAGACAAGTTATGTTAGGCTTTCTATGAACAATAATTTAAGATCGATTATTATAAATATTTGAAACTTCGGGAAACAAATTATGCTATCAAATTAAAATGTGAAGTGTTTTTGTTTTGTGACACTGTATAGTTTACTGGTAAACTGTTTAAGTCTTTAAGATGTCAGCTTCCAGCTTAAAATTATTATATAAGATCCCCCCCCATTAGCAATTCTTCTATTACATGTTATGTTGGGCATTCAATGAAGAATAGCTCAAGATTCAAATTTTCATTGAAATAAAAGACGTAAAATGTTCAAAAACCTACATTGGAATTCTGTATTTATTGTTGTAACTTGTCCAAATTCTGTCAGAAATAGAGCAAAAAGTGAATGTTTAACTTGACTTATCTGATAAAAAGCAATGTTTCTAATCTTAAATCTGTCAGGTTTTTCTTTAAAAAATCTTGTGTTTTTGCCTGTATGGAATGGATGAGTGTTACTAATGTCGGTAGCTTAATCTGTTTGTTTGTTGATGTAAACATTCCATAGTATATAATTACTGCTAATTAATTCATTTCTTTTTTTTGTGCATTTATATTTGTTGAATAATTTTTGACTGAATGCAGTATGGGTTTTACTCATTGTTGAAGGCCATTCAGAGTGTCACCAATATTATAATTGTTTTAAATTTCTGTGTCATTTATTCGAATTTATCCTTAAGAACAATGCAAAAATTTGTACAAATCTCTATACAGATGTAAAGATTGACTGACTATCTCCCTTTTGAAATATGGTAATGACTCTTGCTGAATTGTACCATGGTCACATTTAACAGGGCCTGGGACCAATATTTAAGTCCCAAACCAGTGGCGGATCCATAAATTTTCGCAAGGGAGAGCCCACTGACTGACTAAGAGGGAGCCTGCTCCTGTCATGCCTCATTGATTCCCAATATAATCAACCAATTTTTTCCCATAAAAAAGGAGGGCTGTAGACCTCCTTGGCCCCCTTCTATATCCACCTCTGCAAGGAAAGGTTATGATTGTTAATTTTCCTGTTGAATTTTATCACATTCCCAAAAGAATATACTGAATACTCAGGTATATTGAATATATATAGTACATTTCAACTTCAACTTTTGTGAAGTTTTTTAGCTCACCTGGCCTAAAAGGCCATGTGAGCTTTTCTCATCACTTGGCGTCCGTCGTCGTCGTCGTCGTCTGTCGTCGTTAACAATTTCTCAAACATCTTCTCCTCTGAAACTACTGAATGGATTTAAATGAAACTTAAAATGATTGTTCCTTAGATTATCCTGCACAAAGTGTGTGCTTCGATTTTTGATCCGTCAAAAAACATGGCCGCCGTTACTTAAAATAGAACATAGGGGTCAAATGCAGTTTTTGGCTTATATCTCAAAAACGGAAGCATTTAGAGCAAATCTGACATGGGGTAAAAATGTTCATTAGGTCAAGATCTATCAGCCCAGAAATTGTCAGATGAATCAAACAAACCATTGTTGGGTTGCTGCCACTTAATTGGTAATTTTAAGGAAATTTTGCAGTTTTTGGTCATTATCTTGAATATTATTATAGATGAAGATAAACTGTAAACAGCAAAAATGATCAGCAAAGTAAGATCTACAAATAGGTTAATATGACCAAAATTGTCAATTGACCCCTTAAAGGGGTAAATGTCCTTTAATGACAATTTTTCACAATTTGTTCATCATATTTGCTAACTTTAAAAAATCTTCTCCTCTGAAACTACTGAATGGATTTGGATGAAACTTAGCATGATAGTTCCTTAGATTATCCTGCACAAAGTGTGTGCTTCGATTTTTGATCCGTCAAAAAACATGGCCGCCCTTACTTTAAATAGAACATAGGGGTCAAATGCAGTTTTTGGCTTATATCTCAAAAACGAAAGCATTTAGAGCAAATCTGACCGGTGTAAAAATGTTCATTAGGGCAAGATCTATCAGCCCTGAAATTTTCAGACGAATCAAACAAACCATTGTTGGGTTGCTGCCACTTAATTGGTAATTTTAAGGAAATTTTGCAGTTTTTGGTCATTATCTTGAATATCATTATAGATAAAGATAAACTGTAAACAGCAAAAATGATCAGCAAAGTAAGATCTACAAATAGGTTAATATGACCAAAATTGTCAATTGACCCCTTAAGGGGTAAATGTCCTTTAATGACAATTTTTCACAATTTGTTCATCATATTTGCTAACTTTAAAAAATCTTCTCCTCTGAAACTACTGAATGGATTTGGATGAAACTTAGCATGATAGTTCCTTAGATTATCCTGCACAAAGTGTGTGCTTCGATTTTTGATCCGTCAAAAAACATGGCCGCCCTTACTTTAAATAGAACATAGGGGTCAAATGCAGTTTTTGGCTTATATCTCAAAAACGAAAGCATTTAGAGCAAATCTGACCGGTGTAAAAATGTTCATTAGGTCAAGATCTATCAGCCCTGAAATTTTCAGACGAATCAAACAAACCATTGTTGGGTTGCTGCCACTTAATTGGTAATTTTAAGGAAATTTTGCAGTTTTTGGTCATTATCTTGAATATCATTATAGATAAAGATAAACTGTAAACAGCAAAAATGATCAGCAAAGTAAGATCTACAAATAAGTTAAATATGACCAAAATTGTCAATTGACCCCTTAAGGGGTTATTGTCTTTTAATGACAATTTTTTCACAATTTGTTCATCATATTTGCTAACTTTAAAAAATCTTCTCCTCTAAAACTACTCAACCAAATTCAACCAAACTTCAACTGAATGATCAGTAGGGTGTATAAAATAAAGTTTGTGTTTTATTTTCTATTTTGTCTAAAAACATGGCCGTCATGGCTAAAAATAGAACACAGGGTAAAATGCAGTTTTTGGCTTATATCTAAAAAAACTCCAGCATTTAGAGCAAATAAGACTAGAAGTTAAAATATTTATTAGGTCAAGGTCTACCTGTCCTGAAATTTTCAATTTGCAATTTGCAAAAAAAATAATTTGTTGTGCTGTAACTTCCAAAAAATAGAAAATATTCTGACCAGAAAAAAAACCATGTCCCCCTACAAGTTAAATGGTCCATGCCTAACTGTTATTAATGAAATCATTTAACTGTTTTGCTGTTATTGGAGCCCCTTGCCCCTTCTCAGCAGTGGAATAAATCCAAATCATGAATGAAGAAATTCGAAAGAATAACAATTTAATAATGTAACAATAACAATTTTATTGTTAAAATTCTTTTATTGTAACTATAATGTAATAAAAATAAACTCATTTTCTTTATTTATAAACAGTAAGTCATATATATTTGTAATATTGAAGAATTGTTAGCTGTACATGTTTGCCTGGCATGGTTCAATATGTTCAATAAGGCATTGCTTACCAGGTGAGCGATTCAGGCTCTTGAGAGCCTCTTGTTTATTCAATATTCTCTATGTAAATTTACTGTATATTTGTAGTCAGTATGAACTCTTGAAGCTCTTTCTTTATTAATTTATTCATTCATATAGATGTCACATTTGGAAAAAAAACCATTTCAAAAGCATTCCATTCTAAAAGTTTTGACATATGGTTAATGAAATTGTATAAATCATTGGGTTTTTTCAGACTATGTAAATTTAGTGGTGTATTATAAAAGTTTATGGTTTGTAAGAAATTTTGTACATTCACATAATAGCTTGAATTGTATTGTTATGGATTATCATCTCCGAAATGTCTGTTGGTGGTAAGATATAAATTTTGATGATAATAAATATAAGAGATAAAAAAAATATATGGTATCCATCGAGTCCGAATAAGAGGCAGAGATTTCTAATGTTTTAAAATATAGGAGGAAGATTGAGTAGGGAGGGTTGGTTCCACACTGAGTTTTGACTTGATATATTTATACCCTATACATTGAACTATTAAACAAGGTACCTAGTCTAGGGCTAATCCCCCCCCCCAAAAAAAAAAATGTATGGGAAGAGGGAGAATGGGGGGTTTTGAAAATTGCATTTGAATTATTTTTTTATGAGTGGGGGCACAGGTTACAAAGTTCAAATTGTATGTAAATTACAATGCCATTGTATTGATATTGACTGTCTTCTACTTTGCATCTATTATGAGAAATAATGAAAATATAACCATCAAATTATTAAAAAAAGAAAGATAATTTTAATGATTTATTGATACCATATGAAAAATTGACAGAATCGTCCAAAGCAAAATAAATTTAGTAATCATTCTAAATCATATTATGTAGCCTTTTTTCACAGACATCCAATCCTGCTTGATGATAATATGAAAAGTTATTAATCTAATAAAACAGTTTAATAATGATAATATAATGATACCTTTCACACTTCTTAGACTTAATAAAAGTTTTATTTCTGGTAATTAGTTAGGTAATTATTCCTCTCTTAGGTTTTTTCTAGTATCATATGTTTTTTCTTTGATTCTGTCACTTTTTATGATCGTAGATTATATGGAATTTGATTAAAAGGGGAATCTACAATGATTTGTGAAACAAGTATGTTTGTGGAGGAGATATTTGATTTCTTTGATTTAGGCAATTATTTGCCCACTCACTCAGAGGAGGTTTTTAGAATTAAACACAGACTAGTATATATGCAAAATGTTTTTTATAGGCTTGGAATGATTTTGAGAAGATCATTAAAAAAATACATTTTTAAATATTTTCTCTGTTGAGGTGATACATGTATATGCTGAAAAAAATGAAAAGTAATTTTATATGTCCATCCATTTATTGAATTAGGGTCTTACAAGTCATACAAAAGAGAAAACTTCGCTACCTTGTTTCATTATATAGGGGGATAAGAAAGCTGATATGATTTATTATATAACCTTGTAATTTTATGACCAATAAAAAACATGTGTTTGTCTACCCTATGGAAATAGACAAGGTGATGCACATTTAATTACCTCCCCTTGTTTTATGATGATCTGTATCGAACATTGAAGTGACCCAGACAGGTGTATATTAAGATCTTTTACCCCTGGAGGCTTTCATCAAATTTTGTAATTTAATTAAAGATAATTTGTATTCCCAGGAGGTACAAAAAAGGTGTAAAGATTTCTTATGATACACAAAGATCGGCCATAAAAAATATGTTTGACATAAGTCACATTTTGTAACCATAGCGAATATTTTTGTTTTGTAGGATGTGTTGGAAAGAAAGATTGAAGAACTCAGTCGACATTTGGCAGAGGAAAAACAAGTTTCAAGAAGAGAAAAGATTCATGTTGCCCGGTTACATAGGGAACTAGCAAGATTTAAAGGCGACAAAGAAGTAAAAGAGGTCAGTAAAGGGAAGTAACCCATTTTCAAGGGAGATAAATCGATAATATTTTTTGGTTTGTTTGTGTTTAATGCCATTTTTAGGGCTTTTTGTGATATCATACAAGGGTTTGATGGTAGAGGGAGCTACAGTGCTGGAACGGATACCATCAACATACTAAACAAGATATTTATTTTGCTATTAACAAAATACAAACTATGATTGCTGATGAAACTACTATCCATGATCATGATGGCACTGTTCAGAGGTCCATTTATGAAGTTGATTAATTAGCAACTATAGGTTACTGTACTCAGCCTTCAATAATGATCAATTTAACCCTCTCACTGCATACTTAGCAAGCTAAAAAATATCTCATCATACCAAAATGTAAAAAAATTAAAGAAAACCAAGCAACTGATTTATGTTAAAAAAAACAACAAACAAACAAAATTTTGAATACAGTAATAAACAACCTTCAAAGAATTATAGTAAAACTTTTTTCTGCATTAAGTCCATATTTGATGCATAAAATTGTATACATTAGTGATTTAAGTCAAGAAATTTGAAGGTTAAAATCGTTTGATTTTGATATTGCAAAAGTTATATTTGATGTAATAAAATAGGTTTAAAAACTCCAAACATTATTTGATTTGAATAAAAGGTGTTAGATCATGACTGTACAAGTAATTTTAGAGTTTTATTGGTCGGTTTTCATAATTTGACATAAATTTCAAACCAAAAATGACAATTAAATTATATTTACTTGAAATTTTATGAATTTAAAATTTTAATCATAAAATTTTTCTTTCCATTTTCATTTTTATATATATGATATATGGTTAATAAAATTGAATGATTTAATGCTTAATATCAGAGATAGAGTTTCATACACAGCACTTAAAAAAAGATAGGTCTGACTTGTAAAATATGCATTCATCCCATATTTAATTATGTACCTATGAAATTTATTAAAAAAATTGGAAACCCAGTTAAAGTTAAAAATGATCATCATCATATTGAGATTGTTGTACAGTATCTTTGGTAACTTCTAGGTCAATTGGTCTCTAAAGTGGAGGGTTGTCTGAAATTGGTAACCATACCACATCTTCTTATTTTTAAATTCCTAATAGTCTGATAAATCTTCTTTGTAAATAAGAAGTCTAACTTACAAATGTATATAGTCCATTGGATTTATCTTTTAAATTATTCCACATTTCTCCATCTCAGGGTCTTTGATAGCTACATGTATAGTATAGGTTTGCTTGCAATGTTGAAAATCTATAGCTGTTTACATTGTTTATGTTTGGTGTTCAGATGGATAGTTGTTTTATTAACAATCTCCTTATTTTTATATTTAGTAAAAGTTTTTGTGTAGTATTAAAGAACAGATGTTTCAGGCACTTTGAACCAGTAAATTTACAATTAATTTATCAATGCCGATTTTCTGTTTAAATAAAATCGGAATTAAATGTGCAAACAAATAAATTAAAATCTAGTTAAATATTTGAACAAAGTTCCCATAAATAGTGTATTTTATGTGAGCTTTATGATTGGGTTATATCATGTCTATTTTTATTGTATTGAAAGAAACGACTCGGAATATTAACACTATAACCATTAGTTTTCACCTCCGAGTCCATATATCAATGAGTTTTAAAAGTCCTGTCTATATCAAAAGACGGTTCATTAAATTGTATCCCCAGTTTTATTTCCGTCTTGGCGGGATACAAATAATTCCATACCAACAGATGGTATTATGGCAGTATAATTCTAAGCCATTATGGATGGCTCTGTTGCTTCATGTGTGAAATCATCTTTTGTGTAAACTTCTCTGTTCAGTCACACTTTCTTTGTCTGGATTGGATTTAATGAGGTCATGCATGAGTGAGTTGATGAAAATGCGCCAGGCTCATGTAAGGTAATGAATTTGAATTATTTTTTTTCATTTTTAAAAATGATGATAAAAGATTGCATTGTATTATACAAATGTGTCTGTGTAATTGAATTGACATTTCTAATTTTTGTGTGTGTATTTTGAATTGAACAAATTTGTATGTCACTGGGATTAAGTTTTGCATAGATAATTTTAGACTGAATATTTTTATTCTGCAAAAAGAACAATAATATGGAAAAAAAAATTGATTTCATGACAAAGTAAAATCACTTTATTGACAATGCCATGGCATGCAAAATGAAAGTAGAGAATTAACTGAACACATGGCAATGACAGACTGGACATTGGTCATAAATCATCTTATGGAAAGTGAAAGTATCTGGACATAATGACCCTTAGTAATTTGTAGTAATGTGTAAAATTAATTACATTGTTGGGGGATAGGGAATGATTGGACATTTGACAAAGTGACAGTTTTCATGTTGTAATGTCTTTGTCTGCTACAACATGTCTATGGGGTAATGGATTAGAGATTCTAAGTTAATCAAGGATTAAAAAACAAAATGGTGATTTTGGAATATATTGAAACTTTAAGAGCTGAGGTAAGGTTTCATTTTGTAATTTCATAAACGTTTCTTTAGTTGTTGAGATGTCAAAGAAAGTGGCAGTCCCAGTAATTTTTTTCGAAGGAAGAAAGGGGGGTCCAATCCAAGGATAAAAGGGTGGTGGTCCAACTCTATGTCCCCATTTAAATGCATTGATCGTCAGAAATAAAGGGGGGTTCCAACCTCTGGAACCTCTCTGGATTCGCCACTGAAAGGTAAAACTCTATAAGATTTCAAAATTTATATAAAATCTAAATTCTGATCAATATGGAATTACATGTATTTCAATTTCAATAATGGAATGCAAATAATAATATACCAGTTAGTAAGAAGTGAAAATTAATGATAAGGGGGATGGAATACCAATGCAATAAAAAAAAAATCATTGAGCCATTTACATCTAATAATTTCTCATTAAGAGTGAAAATTTGATGTTCTTTATAATACATTTATCAACATGGTTAAATTTGAGAAGTTGTGTAGGTAATTGTAAAGCATTGGCGGATCCAGGGGGGGGGGGGGGGGTTCGGGGGGTTGGAACCCCCCTTTTTTTTGGCTGCTCAATGCATTTGAATGGGGACATATATAGCTGGAACCCCCCCTTTGTCCTGGGTTGGGAACCCCCCCTTTTTGAAATGGCTGGATCCGCCCCTGTAAATACATAAGTAATGACATGCACATATTTTAAAAGAACATTTACGACTTGCAAAGTGTTGCATTTGTCTTATGGATTTGAAATTGGTTAAAAGATTTCTTAATTACAAAACTCAAAAGGTTTTTTTGGGGGGCTCTTTTTTAATAAGGTCAGCCATTGCCTTTAATTAGGACTATCCACCATAGTTATGGACAGTTAAACAAATTTCTCACATACTTTTTTTTGGCCTCTGAATTTTGTAGTGTGTCTGTCAAAGAGATAAACTGAAAATATAACTGGAGTAATTTAAAATGGTGCATGAAAAGTGTTTGACCATGAATCAAACTTTATGAATCAGCACTTAGTTATATTGGACATGCAGTCCTCTCTGAGTAGGGAGATCTTTGAAATATTGTTTTCCCAGTAGAGGGTTCTTTGACTTCAGGTGCTGGAATTAAATGATCCGTTTCTGTTCTTTCTCTCCACTTTCTTTGCTTCAGACAGCTATAATTAAGATGCCCTGAGTTAATTGGTTAATGACATGTTTATATCCCTACAGGGAGTTGTATTATGATATCTGTAGAAATATTTCCTTTGTCTTGCTGTTATTATCTTCAATATTGAAGCATGTTTAAGCACTACTGCAACACTCATTGATGATAATGCACTTCCAGAATTTGGATACAAATCAGATTGACTTGATTAGATTTATCATGAACATGGAACAAAAATTTAATAATACATGTCTGGAATTGGACAAATACTCTGGAGTCAGAAGGGGGTGGAGCGTGGCGGAAGAGAAAAAAGGGGGGATTGTCCTTCCTGAAGAATGAAGTTTTTTCAACCCCAGAAATTAAAAAGCTAAAGATAATTAGTATCATAATACAGTACATATTTTCAATGGAATTCAATAATTTAGATATGTATACATTTATTTATAGAAACATGTATTTATGTCTATTTTGATTTTCATTAATAAAGCTTGTTAAAATGACATTTAGTAAGTGAAGGGACAATTTGTCATGTTTGTATCTGTCAACCATTATGATGGAAGTATTTTGTAGTAATTAACATAGGGCTAGGTAGTTTGTCATAATTTGTTTGTAATAAATTGCCCTTGGACTGCTTCTGTGTATTTATTCTTTTGAAACAGCTATTGGACATGATCATACTGTTTTTTTTTTTTTTTATATATAAGAACAAAAGGACAATTAAACAACATGATATGGACATAAAAAAGAAAAAAAATATCTGGAAAAAATATATAGTCCACATATTTTGAGAAGCATCATCAGATATCAATTCTGGAGCTTGGAGACTCCTGCATTAACTATAAGTGGAGCATTTTGATTAAAAAATAAGGTTTATTCAAGCCTTAAGCCCCGAGACCAACGTACAATGATTAGGATGGATTCCAAAGACTGTGTTATTCTCCCTCAAAAGAAAACAAAGGGAAAGCAATATGCTCCAGATGGCTCTCTTATAATATATATATGAATGACTTCTCCATACATCTTTAAATTAACATTAAGGACTCAGAGGAGGGTGTATTAAGCTTGATATATTGAACCCCACTTTAAGTGATGACTTTCTTATCCTCACCAGTAAACTCCCAGATGAAAAAATGTTATAAAATTTGTCAGATAAAAACTGACATTTTTATATCTTTATGGATATTTGTAACATAAAAACAACTGTTTTAACTCATAGAGCTGATGTTTTTTTCATATAAAATCACCCCAAGGGAAATTTTTTTTCTGCCAAAGAGAACTCCTTGAATTAGCTCTCATAATTCTGCAACATGTCCGTTACGTTAGAATATATTCCCTGGAACAAATATTAAAGTAAGGCAGATGTCAAATATGCCAATTTAAGTTTTTGTTTAACTAGCTAATTGAATGAGACTTGGAAATGTCACTTAGACAGCAACCCAACACCTGGAGGAAGAACAATATAGACAATATCCATGATGGTTGAATCAGAGTTTGTTACAGAAAGGAAAGTTAAGCTGCAAAGAATGAACTTTAAAACAAAAAAATCGGTAAGAACATTTTTTTTTCCCTATTAAAGGATTTCCTACATTTGCATGAATTAAATTTGAATTTGAAATTTAACGGGTTACTTATGTTTGCGCTAACAAGTTATATGAGGTTTGCACAAATTTTCCTGTAAGTAAAGGGTTGGGGTTTTATTGAAGGGATGGAAAAGTTAAGGCCTGAGGAAACATCACAAGTTTATTAAATTGGCATTCTCTTAAGAAAACCTTGAACACTTAAAAGTAGATGTCTGGTTCATGCATATCCCAGGCAGACAATGTTAGGAATATATGACTGTTTTAGAAGCCAGTCAGGATCTTCTTTCATGAAAGAATTGCTTTTTTATACTTGGTCAATAATGTTCAGTGGTGATTTTTATCTGATGAAAAAATGAAATTGATGAATCATGCTTAGAATCTAGGTCTTTATATTTAGAAATATTTAATTCAGTTAGTATTAACAATCAAAGATTGAGGTTGGCACAATTTTTCTATTATTTTTTTGTATTGGCAAACAAAAATATGTATTATTTTGATAGAAAATAAAAAGTAATTTGTTAATAAGCAGGACTGGTGCCAGGTCGAGAGTTGATTACTGTGAGGTACCAGCATCATCTATCAAAAAGATATTAATATTAGTTATAGTGGTATTAGGTTTCCTCTGATTGATAACTGGTTAGTATGTTAGGAATGCTGCATGCTGGATAAATGGAGGATCTTAAATGGTCAGTGGCTGAGTGAGGGACTAAGAGGGGGAAATATGACCAAAAAATAAGATAAAGCCAAAGATCAGTCATAAACGTTGTAAAATTTTAAAATATGTCTTGTCCATTTAAAATAAAAATTTGACTTGCTCAGCAATTTTTTTTATCGGCCTTGACAGTAGGACTTGTCTCTGTATTTGTGGAGGACTTAGTGTCTAGAGGAATCTTTAATGATATCTTGATTGCATGTCACTGGGTTAAACACCATGTAGTAGGATTTTCAATGATAAACCAGTCAGTTAGATGTATTGAAATTGTTTATTGAATGCATCACAAGCAATTATTATTGTCAAGACAAAAATGTTAATATACAGTGAAAGACAGTACCCAAAAAGTGAAATTTGTGAAGGATGGGGTTGATCGTTAAACATGTACATGTATCAACCAAGGATTTTCTTTTTCTTTTTCTTTATATTTTTAGCACATGAAGCACAAAATGAACAATAGTTGGCAGCTTTATAATACTTTTAATTGGTATTTAAATAGGTTAATTTTGACATTAATGTGTTGTTCTTGTGGATTTTGATATACTTTGTAAAACGAACGGAAGTGATTTTGATTAAAGTATGATTTTATAACTTTTCTATCCATTAAAGAGGGAATACATGATACTTAAGTTTGTATATGCAAGGATTTAAATTTGACACCATTTAAAAACACGCTGACAAGCCCATTCAATTATGTTAACATTTACTCTCCCACACTTAACAAATTTCTTTTCAAATGTTAAGAAGTTCATGAAAGACAATTTTAATGCTTTGGCGGAATTAAAAATCCAAATTATATAATTTATTTTGCATTTTTAGATTTTCTTTTTGCATTAAAATACAATGTAGGCGATATCAAAACATGAGTCCTTGACAGCTCGCTTGATTAAACAAATTTATAATATCTCACATAAGGATAAAAACTAGCTGTGCTTGTAAATGTTTTTTTCTGTCAACTTTGGAGACACTTTGAAACTAATTCATGTATACACTTAATGAACTAATTGTTGACTGGACGAAAATTATATTCATCTTTCCATTATCGGCACTTTTATGATAATACACTTAGTGAACTAATTGTTTACCGATGAAAATTATATTTTTCTCTGTCCGTTATCATAATCGGTACTGATTGATCTAACTCTACATAGAATTGGGATTTAATATAAATGACTTTTTTCAATATGAATTAATGATATAGAGAGACTTAAGTGTGATTTACATTTAAATGCCACACTATTAAAAGCAAATTTAATATGTTAGTGTGTTAAAGGATATCGGAAACATATCAACCACTCAATAATGAACATCTCTGTTTAATGAAACGTATTCTACTTTTTGTTTGACATCTTTAATGTAAAGTAAGCATAATATTTCATGAATTGTGAATTGCGGTTTTGAAATACGAAACCTCGTTGATTGATGGGTACAAACGGAAGGTGTTAATTATATGAAATATGTCAACAAACATAGTACAGGTAGGATCGTCAGCTGTAGGTAAATGTAGGTAAAACCTGAAACAAATCAAATACAAAATTCTACCTGACAACTACAGGCTTGGACTATTTAATGTGACTTGATTGAAAATTTGTATGGTAAATAATTTAATGTCAGAATTTGGAATAAAGGTGTGACAAATATCAGTGACAAACTTACTTGTAAAGTTTATAATTCAAATCCAGATGTTGGAAGTAAGGATATAATTACAGGAATTAATTTTCACAGTTTGAAACAGTAAATTAACTGTGAATGACTTTAATGGCCTTAATATCATTCTGGACAGATGTGAGTCCATCATTTGGAATTAAGTTCTAAAGGTGAGATAATTGCTTTATTTGATAAATTTGTTTTAATTAAAACTTTAAAAAAAAACAATATGCATAATATCAGGTACAAATTCATGTGTACTAATTAGATTTATTTATAGTCACTCAGAGTTATTTATAGCAAAACTTGCTGCATACAGACTCAATTTTTTGGTCACCTCTTTGGCTGTTTTCTGCTCTTTGATCTGGTGTTGTTTCTTTGACATATTCCCCATTTCCATTCTCAATTTTATTTAAATATTTAGATGTAATTTTGAAATTATCAATGTCCAGAAGAAAGTTATTTCCCTTGAATTGTGTCTCCAATCCTTGCATAGACATTGCATGATATAATACAAACCATAAAATGGTCTAGCTCTTAGACATGTAATGCCTGGCCCAGTTGATTGAAGGTTATATATAGAACTGATGTCTTATATTTTGATGAAGTACTTGACAGAATGGGCTGACTTAAAATAAAGAACATAATGACATGCATGCATAAATAAATAAATAAAACAATGGTAAATTACCTCCAAGGTGTATTCAGTTGTTTTTGTTGATCAACATCCTGATAAATATATTTTGTAAACAACATTTGCATAATTTGTTTTATATAGATCTATAAACAAACAATAACAATATAAATGATGAGTGTTTTTGTTTCTTCATTGTAATGCTTTGTTGGAAGTATTCTGAATAAGTTCTTTTTTCTTTTTGTGAAATTCTACAATTTCAACAGATTTTTTGGAAAATTTAAATATTAAAACTAGCTCAAATTTGATATAAATCCATAGGTTTGCTACTTGGAGTTGTATAGTAAAGTTTTTGAAGTTTATGAGAGGTGTGTATCTTAAAGAATTGATAAATGATTATATCTGATGATTACAGATAAAATGAATATAAAAGTAACAAAACCTTGATTATTATTTAACTGATGGTTCTAAGGCTTATAACAATTTTATTTCTTTCAATTTTCTTTACTTTTGATGTGAATCAGGGATGGCCGACTAGAGCACTTCAAAGTCTTTCAATTTAAAAAATATAATATACTGTGGATCTAAACACTCTTGCTTATTATAATTTTGAAGTGGGATATCAATTTTCAGTTTTGTGGATTTCATCATTTGTATGCAAAATTCTACTGAGAAAATTAAGTCTGATATTACTCATAAAGATTTTCAAATAAACTGATTTTGCTACAAGGGCTTTTTCTCAAAATTTTTATGAGATGCGTTTTGATCAACTCGCTATTCAGAACCTGTCTGTATTATCTATAATTTTATTTGTCATCACTTTTGAAATTCATAAAAGATAAATAATATAACTGGACATTTAGCAAATACAAATCAATTAGTAATCTAAATCAACACATATCTTCTAATATTAGATAATATTTTTTAACGATTATAATCTCTATATTGAATTAGTATTATATTTAACTCTTTGATATTGAAAATAACAATAAAACTGAATCTCATCTGGTTGCAATTTGTCTAGACCCAATTGATAACTTTCATTCATCGACAATTCAATTATAACTCAACAATTGAGATAACTGTCGATCTTTGATGAGAGTTACTCCCCTTTTCCCTGATATTGTATTCAAAAACGTCAATTGTTAAATGATGCTTTTGTGCCTCCATGCATGTCAATATAATAAATCGTAATTGAAAGCCGCAAATTTCATTACATTTATTTTTATATTTACTTGATTTGCTACAAATATTCTTGGTTAATGAAATCGGTCAATTGTAAACAGTTACTTGTACGATTGTCTCCCCTTAGTTAAATAATGAAATCCATCAAGTACAAACTCCCAATGCACTATTTCTGAGATTAACTCTTTCACACATATATGAACATGAATGATGGCTTTCAATATTCATCAGAAACTGGTATATTGCTAGTTAGAATTTTAACTGACTGTCTGCTGGTATAAAAGATCAATTATTGAAAAATATATTATACATTCATATTTGTATTTTTCTCGTTTCTTTTTGATATATGATATAAGCTAGTAAGCTAGTAATTGAAACATGCTTTTTGACATACTATAATTAAAGCTTTTTGTGACGCTGTAATTGATTGTATATTTTCCAATACATAATTGTACTTAGTTTAAGAGTAGGAATTCTACAACTAGTAATTATAGTCTTTCAAACTATAGACTTGCTAAAAATTTTCCTGAACTGACAAATGATATTTTAAAGACTATATTTAAATAGTTTCTTGATTTTGAAATCATCGGTGATCAATAAGTATTTAAAAAGTGCTGAGTAATCATTTATAGATTTATAGGCAGAAAAATTAAAAGTACAGTTAAAACTGTCTGGTGTCAAGGTCACCTCTATAAAAGTGAAGTCTGTCTTGTCTCAGTTAGGTCACCTCTCTAACAATGTCAGTTTTCTTTGGTCTCAAGTCTATATATAGGTTTGACTGTTCTGAATAATAAGCTGAAAAATAGAACATTTTGAACCTCAATTTAAAGGTTGGGTCTCATACAAGATCAGTTTCTCTACTCCTAGTGGGTCACAAATTAAAAACCTTGACTACCTCTGATGGTCTCTGATGGTCAGTCTTTGGTCTGTGATCTCAAGAATTAGATCTTTTTATACAGGTTTGACTGTATTTAAAAATGGTACTCAGTAATCAGTTTATAGATTTATACGCTGAAAAATCAAAAGTACATAAGGAAGAGGTGTCAACATGAATATTTAAATAGATATGGCATAAAAACTTTATATGGTCTAGAAGGTTAATGGCTGAGCATCAGGCATACACGGTAAAAAGGCGATAAAGTAGAATTATTAGGATGTATAATAACATTGATGGCTCAACACAAGCAGCTTTAACACACGCTATACTCTTAAAATAACATCCACATCTATTTATATTAACTTTCAAATAACATCAGGGTAATAAAAGTTCATTGTGTTTTTTTATAGATGAAGAATTTCTCTTGGTATTCTATTATTGTGTTGGTGTTACTTAGTTCTAAATTGTGTCTTTTATTTAAGACGGACTTAAAGGACAGCAATTTGAGAAATATTTGCGCTATATTTGAATGGATGATTGAAAGCATTTAGTGGAGAAAGTTTTACTCATAACTAATATGTTAATTTAAGAATGATTTTTAATACTGTTAATTCAGAACTTATTGTGTGCATTTATTGTTGCCATTTTGTCATTTTAGACTAAAATGGGATTTTAATATTTGCGATATTGAGAATAATCCTGTTTAATTCATAAGAAATTTCAAAATGTGAGTTTAATTATTTCGATTATAACCGTGTTGCATTTTTCCCATTTTTAGCTCACCTGGCCCAAAGGGCCAAGTGAGCTTTTCCCATCACTTTGCGTTCGTCGACGTCGTCCGTCTTCTGTCGTTCGTCGTCGTCCGTCGTTGTTAACTTTTACAAAAATCTTCTCCTCTGAAACTACTGGGCCAAATTAAACCAAACTTGGCTACAACCATCTTTGGGGTGTCTAGTTTAAAAAATGTGTCCGGTGACCCGGCCAACCAACCAAGATGGCCGCCATGGCTAAAATTAGAACATAGGGGTAAAATGCAGTTTTTGGCTTATAACTCAAAAACCAAAGCGTTTAGAGCAAATCTGACATTGGGTAAAATTGTTTATCAGGTCGAAATCTATCTGTCCTGAAATCTTCAGATGAATCAGACAACCCGTTGTTGGGTTGCTGCCCCTGAATTGGTAATTTTAAGGAAATTTTGCCGTTTTTGGTTATTATCTTGAAATATATATTATAGATAGAGATAAACTGTAAACAGCAATAATGTTCAGCAAAGTAAGATTTACAAATAAGTCAACATGACCGAAATGGTCAATTGACCCCCTAAGGAGTTATTGTCCTTTATAGTCAATTTTGAACAATTTTCACAAAATTTGTAAATTTTTATTAACATTTTCCACTAAAACTACTGGGCCAAGTTCATTATAGATAGAGATAATTGTAAGCAGCAAGACTGTTTAGTAAAGTAAGATGTACAAACACATCAACATCACCAAAACACAATTTTGTCATGAATCCATCTGCTTCCTTTGTTTAATATTCACACAGACCAAGGTGAGCGACACAGGCTCTTTAGAGCCTCTAGTTATAAAACACACAGATGGCTAAACAATTTTGTATTGTGTAATTTGGATCAGACTGGGGCTGAGACATATTGGATACATGTTTTAGAAAACAGTTTTTTTCCCTTGCCATCCTTTTGCAACATGGGTGGGATATGACAATCTAGGTATCAATATGATACATAAAAAAGTAAAATATAAAAAAAAACCTGAACTCCAAGAAAAATTCTAAACAAAGTAAGTTACTGACATTTGCTGAATTATTATTTTATATGTGAAGACATTGAAAAGTGTTATGACATTGCAACAAATAAATTGGTAAGAGTATAACTTCCATTAAAAAACATTAAGGGTAACATTTGGGGATTTTAAAAATCAGGTGTGGGGTTCTTTATTTTATAAGTTGGTAGATAATAATTATGAATAACAGGAAATGTAGGAAATACATCCATGAGAGTCAGCAACCCAATGACACAGATAACCCAACAATATCACAAATATTTTGTTCAGCATTATAACCAAAGATAAATAAATAAATAAATTACATTATAGTTGTTTATTTAGAAATCATATGTCCAGAAAATGTGCAGTAATTACTGTTGTCGCCATAAACAGTGTAACTGGAAGAGGACTTCATCATTATTTGATCCCCTTTCTTTATATCCAAAATAATACTGATGGCCCCAGTCTGGTAAGCTGTGGACTTTGTATACACACTGGATACTACGGTATAATTGTGCCAAAGTCTGGCAACCAACATCTTTCCATTATCACTCAATACCACTGAAGTAAACTGATATACACCTGAAATAGGTGCAGTGAAAATGCCAGTGCTGGGATTGTAGCCGTTTCTTCTGTTGATCAGCACTTTGTTGAACTTTATTATCTCATTTGTTGAATGTGTCTTGGTCTTTGTAAAAGCAGCTGAAAAAGCAGGAATTTTCTTCTCATTGAACAAGGCACATCGTTTATCTACAATGGAACATGAAGATTGTTAAACATGTGGTAGTCAAATATTGAGGCCAGTAATTTCATTTAATCGTCAATCAAATTAATCAAATAATGAATTTGAAATAATAATATATGTTGTTTTGATAGCTGCAATTATTTACATTTTCAAGAGGTAAAAAAATTGGGAAGACCTGTGCATTTTTCTGAAAGGTCAAGTGAGCTGTTCTCATCACTTTGTGTCCATTGTCTGTTTACTTTTACACTTAATGTATGATATGTTATTATTTTATATTGTCAGTCCGCTAACCTTTTTTTTTGTTTTGTTTTGGTTAAAAAAAAAAAAAAAATTCTCAATTAAACTCCTTTCCTTAACTTGAACATATAATATGTCTTAACGAAAATATTACTAAAGTTTTCTATAAAAGTCAAAAAATTATTTACCTAGTCTAACATCACATGATACCATTATCATCTCTCCACATAAAACCAATGTAAGAACAGAGATGCTGTACATAATTAGACTCATGATATCTGCAAAGGGAAGTAACTCTGGTTAATTGAAATAATAAAAAATTGCAAACTTTTATATAGTTTTGTATCATAAAAAACAATAAGGTTAGAGGAAGTAAAGAAGGTCGGGTAATGCCGGATACATTTAATGAGCTTTTGTCATGCAAACATAAGAAAAATCAATTCAATTTTTGGAAAATTTCCTTATTGTTGTTGTGTTGGATTTGTGACCAGATTTAGTACCATTTCTTCATTATAAAGGTATAAATGACATTCAATGTTGATTACCCTTGAATAGTTTCATAAACAAAACACAATATTTTATTACAGTAGACTGATTTTAAAAATCTTTGATTCTGCAAATGAGTGATAGTTTGAAATACATTTGATTTTGCGTCCACTTTATCTCTTTATCTTACTATTTTAAGCTCACCTTTCCTAAAAGGAAATGTGAGCTTTTGCCATTACTTGGCGTCCGTCGTCGTCCGTCTGTCGTCGTCGTAAATTATTTCAAAGATCATCTCCTCTGAAACTACTGAACCAATTCAAACCAAACTTCATCTGATTGATTCCTAGGGTATCTAGAATAAAGTTTGTGTTTTAATTCCCATTTCATCAAAAAACATGGCCGCCATGGCTAAAAATAGAACATAGGGGTAAAATGCAGTTTTTGGCTTATAACTCAAAAACCAAAGCATTTAGAGCAAATCTGACTGGGGTAAAATTGTTTATCGGGTCAAGATCTAACTGCCCTGAAATTTTCAGATGAATCGGACAACCCGTTGTTAGGTTGCTGCCCCTGAATTGGTAATTTTAAGGAAATTTTTGCTATTCTCATCACTTGGCGTCTGGCGTCGTCCGGCGTCGTTAACTTTTACAAAAATCTTCTCCTCTGAAACTGCTGGGCCAAATTTAACCAAACATGGGCAAAATCATTATTAGGGTATCTAGTTTAAAAATTGTGTCCGGTGACCCTCCCAACCAACCAAGATGGCAGCCATGGCTAAAAATAGAACATAGGGGTAAAATGCAGTTTTGGCTTATAACTCAAAAACCAAAGCATTTAGAGCAAATCTGACATGGGGTAAAAAAATTTATCAGGTCAAGATCTATCTGCCCTGAAATTTTGAGATGAATCGGACAACCCGTTGATAGGTTGCTGCCCCTGAATTGGTAATTTTAAGGAAATGTTGCTGTTTTTGGTTATTATCTTGAATATTATTATAGATAGAGATAAACTGTAAACAGCAAAAATGTTCAGCAAAGTAAGATCTACAAATAAATCAGCATGACCAAAATGGTCTGTTGACCCCTTTAGGATTTATTGCCCTTTATAGTCAATTTTTAACCATTTTTCGTAAATCTTAGTTATCTTTTACAAAAATCTTCTCCTCTGAAACTACTGGGCCAAATTAAACCAAACTTGGCCACAATCTTCATTCAGGTATCTAGTTTAAAATTTGTGTCCGGTGACCTGGCCAACCAACCAAGATGGTTGCCATGGCTAAAAATAGAACATATGGGTAAAATGCAGTTTTGGCTTATAACTCTAAAAGCAAAGCATTTAGAGCAAATCTGACATGGGGTAAAATTGTTTATCAGGTCAAGATCTATCTGCCCTGAAATTTTGAGATGAATCGGACAACCCGTTGATAGGTTGCTGCTCCTGAATTGGTAATTTTAAGGAAATGTTGCTGTTTTTGGTTATTATCTTGAATATTATTATAGATAGAGATAAACTGTAAACAGCAAAAATGTTCAGCAAAGTAAGATCTACAAATAAATCAACATGACCAAAATGGTCTGTTGACCCCTTTAGGATTTATTGCCCTTTATAGTCAATTTTTAACCATTTTTCGTAAATCTTAGTTATCTTTTACAAAAATCTTCTCCTCTGAAACTAATGGGCCAAATTAAACCAAACTTGGCCACAATCATCATTCGGGTATCTAGTTTGAAAATTGTGTCCGGTGACCTGGCCAACCAACCAAGATGGCCACCATGGCTAAAAATAGAACATAGGGGTAAAATGCAGTTTTTGGCTTATCACTCAAAAGACAAAGCATTTAGAGCAAATCTGACATGTGGTAAAATTGTTTATCAGGTCAAGATCTATCTGCAACAACAAAAGAAAGTTTTTAACGACCTCAGCTGGCTATACAACCCTTGCACAATCAACTGAATTTTGCAGAAATCATTAATAGGATAGATTGCCCTTATATGATAATTTTTTATTACCTTTTTGTTTTATTTTGGCAAAGGGGGAGCGGGCGGGGGGGGGGGGGGGGGGGGGGGGGGGGGGGGGGTGGAGGGGTGGTTGCGCAACAACAAAACAACTTCACAACTTTCTCATTACTTTGCATTTCTCGTTAGATAAATTTTACAAAATTCTCCCCGGAAACAACTGTCAAATTTAAACAAACTTGGTTTAAATCACCACTAGGATACCCAGGGACCACTGTGTATGATGACCCTGCCTGCCCACATGGCTGAAATAAAACATAGGTTTCAAACGCACTTTTTAGTATTGTATCTCTGAAACAAAACGACAGTACAACAGTTGCATTTATCATGCATCAATTGTAAATAAAAATATCAGGTGAGCGACACAGGGTCCTTGGACCCTCTAGTTGGTTATTATCTTGAATATTATTATAGATAGAGATAAACTGTAAATAAAAAAAAAGGTTCAGCAAAGTAAGATTTACAAATAAGTCAACAGATCCAAAATGGTCAGTTGACCCCTTTAGGAGTTATTGCCCTTTGTAGTCAATTTTTAACCATTTTTCGTAAATCTTAGTTATCTTTTACAAAAATCTTCTCCTCTGAAACTACTGGGCCAAATTTAACCAAATATGGCCAAAATCAAAATTAGGGTATCTAGTTTAAAAATTGTGTCTGGTGACCCGGCCAACCAACCAAGATGGCCGCCATGGCTAAAAATAGAACATAGGGGTAAAATGCAGTTTTTGGCTTATAACTCAAAAACCAAAGCAATTAGAGCAAATTTGACAAGGGGGTAAAATTGTTTATTAGGTCAAGATCTAACTTCCCTGAAATTTTCAGATGAATCAGACAACCCGTTGTTAGGTTGCTGCCCCTGAATTGGTAATTTTAAGGAAATTTTTGCTATTTTTTTTAATATTATTATAGATAGAGATAAACTGTAAATAGAAAAAATGTTTAGCAAAGTAAGATATACAAATAAGTCAACAGGTCCAAAATGGTCAGTTGACCCCTTTAGGAGTTATTGCCCTTTAGAGTCAATTTTTAGCCATTTTTTCGTAAATCTTAGTAAATATCTTTTACAAAAATCTTCTCTTCTGAAACTACTGGGCCAAATAAAATCAAACTTGGCCACAATCATAATTGGGGTATCTAGTTTAAAAATTGTGTCCAGTGACCCGTCCAACCAACCAAGATGGCCGCCATGGCTAAAAATAGAACATAGGGGTAAAATGCAGTTTTGGCTTATAACTCAAAAACCAAAGCATTTAGAGCAAATCTGACATGGGGTAAAATTGTTTATCAGGTCAAGATCTATCTGCCCTGAAATTTTGAGATGAATTGGACAACCCGTTGATAGGTTGCTGCCCCTGAATTGGTAATTTTAAGGAAATTTTGCTGTTTTTGGTTATTATCTTGAATATTATGATAGATAGAGATAAACTGTAAACAGCAAAAATGTTCAGCAAAGTAAGATCTACAAATAAGTCAACATGACCAAAATGGTCTGTTGACCCCTTTAGGAGTTATTGCCCCTTATAGTCAATTTTTAACCATTTTTCGTAAATCTTAGTTATCTTTTACAAAAATCTTCTCCTCTGAAACTAATGGGCCAAATTAAACCAAACTTGGCCACAATCATCATTCGGGTATCTAGTTTGAAAATTGTGTACGGTGACCTGGCCAACCAACCAAGATGGCCACCATGGCTAAAAATAGAACATAGGGGTAAAATGCAGTTTTTGGCTTATCACTCAAAAGACAAAGCATTTAGAGCAAATCTGACATGTGGTAAAATTGTTTATCAGGTCAAGATCTATCTGCAACAACAAAAGAAAGTTTTTAACGACCTCAGCTGGCTATACAACCCTTGCACAATCAACTGAATTTTGCAGAAATCATTAATAGGATAGATTGCCCTTATATGATAATTTTTTATTACCTTTTTGTTTTATTTTGGCAAAGGGGGAGCGGGGGTGGGGGGGGGGGAGGGTGGGTTGCGCAACAACAAAACAACTTCACAACTTTCTCATTACTTTGCATTTCTCGTTAGATAAATTTTACAAAATTCTCCCGGAAACAACTGTCAAATTTAAACAAACTTGGTTTAAATCACCACTAGGATACCCAGGGACCACTGTGTATGATGACCCTGCCTGCCCACATGGCTGAAATAAAACATAGGTTTCAAACGCACTTTTTAGTATTATATCTCTGAAACTAAACGACAGTACAACAGTTGCATTTATCATGCATCAATTGTAAATAAATATATCAGGTGAGCGACACAGGGTCCTTGGACCCTCTAGTTGGTTATTATCTTGAATATTATTATAGATAGAGATAAACTGTAAATAAAAAAAAAGGTTCAGCAAAGTAAGATTTACAAATAAGTCAACAGATCCAAAATGGTCAGTTGACCCCTTTAGGAGTTATTGCCCTTTGTAGTCAATTTTTAACCATTTTTCGTAAATCTTAGTTATCTTTTACAAAAATCTTCTCCTCTGAAACTACTGGGCCAAATTTAACCAAATATGGCCAAAATCAAAATTAGGGTATCTAGTTTAAAAATTGTGTCTGGTGACCCGGCCAACCAACCAAGATGGCCGCCATGGCTAAAAATAGAACATAGGGGTAAAATGCAGTTTTTGGCTTATAACTCAAAAACCAAAGCAATTAGAGCAAATTTGACAAGGGGGTAAAATTGTTTATTAGGTCAAGATCTAACTTCCCTGAAATTTTCAGATGAATCAGACAACCCGTTGTTAGGTTGCTGCCCCTGAATTGGTAATTTTAAGGAAATTTTTGCTATTTTTTTGAATATTATTATAGATAGAGATAAACTGTAAATAGAAAAAATGTTCAGCAAAGTAAGATATACAAATAAGTCAACAGGTCCAAAATGGTCAGTTGACCCCTTTAGGAGTTATTGCCCTTTAGATTCAATTTTTAGCCATTTTTTCGTAAATCTTAGTAAATATCTTTTACAAAAATCTTCTCTTCTGAAACTACTGGGCCAAATAAAATCAAACTTGGCCACAATCATAATTGGGGTATCTAGTTTAAAAATTGTGTCCAGTGACCCGGCCAACCAACCAAGATGGCCGCCATGGCTAAAAATAGAACATAGGGGTAAAATGCAGTTTTGGGCTTATAACTTAAAAACCAAAGCATTTAGAGCAAATCTGACAGTGGGAGAAATTGTTTATCAAGTTCAGATCTATCTGCTCTAAAATTTTCAGATGAATTGGACAACTGGTTGCTAAGTTGCTACCCCTGAATTGGTAATTTTAAGGAAATTTTGCTGTTTTTGGTTATTATCTTGAATACTATTATAGATAGAGATAACCTGTAAACAGCAATAATGTTCAGAAAAGTAAGATTTACAAATAAGTCAACATGACTGAAATGGTCAATTGACCCCTAAGGAGTTATTGTCCTTTATAGTCAATTTTTAAAAAATTTCATAAAATTTGTAAATTTTTACTAACATTCTCCACTGAAACTACTTGGCCAAGTTCATTATAGATAGAGATAATTGTAAGCAGAAAGAATGTTCAGTAAAGTAAGATGTACAAGCACATCACTATCACCAAAACACAATTTTGTCATGAATCTATCTGCGTCCTTTGTTTAATATTCACATATACCAAGGAGAGCGACACAGGCTCTTTAGAGCCTCTAGTTTAAAACATGCAATAATTTTTGAATTTACAGTAATACGTATATTAACATGTTCTGTTTTGCATTAGATATCTGAGAGTTCATTCCAAACAGTAATTTGATTTCCTTCAAGTGATATCAATATATGATTCTTGTTAAAGAAGATAAGTTTAATGCACAGTACTCTAAAATAACAACACAATCAAGAATCTGTTTAATACAAGAGAAATCTATTGGAAAACTATATGATGATAGCATTCTTTACTCTGTAATAGGATCAATCAGTTAGTCAAAAGTTTTCAAGAAGTTCTGTTATAAAAATGAAATGTTTGAAAAAATGTGGCATTTGTAAAATTTCTAAGCATGGATTTTATTTTTGTACTTTAACATTATATATATATAATTCCATGGCTTTATATAAATGGATGCATGGATGAGTTTTAGAAGTTGCAAAGTAATGAATAAGTTACAAAATGGATTAATTGAAATATCAAAGTATTAGGAAAAAATAGAATGGACTTATTAGAAATTATTACACTGGAAAAATTGTATTTCAAACACTAATTACCTTCAAGTTTGAAATGCATATTGGTATACATTGTGTAATTTACTTATTGATCATGATTAAGTGAACAAATAAGATAAATGGATATTGAAGATCTAATAATAGAAACAGACAGGTGGACTTAATCATGCTGAAAAAAGTATTTTGTAAGGTAAGTCTTCTAGGTTTAGTGAAACAGTCAGTTATCTGAGACTGTTGTGGACTTCATGTCAGGAATTGAGAGAATGGTTTTCCTGATAGGTCAGGAATATGTGCTACTTAATTGAGCTAGATCAGTAGAGGGTTGGGGGCTGTCAGCTTTCTGAGAGGCTGTTATATACCTGTGTCAGGCAAGAGGGTATATTGTCTGAGACTGTTGTGTACCTATTTACCATATGCTAGGAATCTATACCACCTGTTCTGAGTAGGAGGTAAATGGAGGAGGGGGGGCAGTTGTCTGAGATTGTTGCATACCTATGTCAGGTGATATGATATGGTTTACTTAAGGCAAAGAATCTATGCTACCTGAGCCAGGTGGGGAGAGGGAGAGGGGCTGTCAGTTGTCTGAGACTGTTGTGTACCTACATCAGGTCTAAGGATATGGTTTTCCTTAGGTCAATAATCTGTGCTACCTGAGCCAGGCAAGGAGAAGGAGGGAGGAGGGGGCTGTCTGTTGTATGAATGCCTGTCTTTACCTGTGTCAGGTAATAGGTTATGGTTTTTCTTAGATCAGCAATCTCTTCTACCTGCATCAGGTGAGAAGACAGGCTGTCAGTCATCTAGGAGGCTGTCAGGTAAGAGGATTTGGTTTTCTTTAGTCAGGAGTATTTCTACCTGAGCCAGGTGAATCAGTTCTGTAGTAATTAGCATCAGGTGAGAAGGCTGCTGTCAAATTTCATGTTAATTTCATATTGGAAATGGATTATTGACACTTTTGGATATTATAGAAATGGGGGAACAGCTGTTTTGATGATTACAGGTAAAAATTTTACCTTTTTGTCCTATTATTAATTTTATGGTAATATCCAGGTTTTTTACAATTGAAGATGCTAATTGTATGAATGAATAAAAAGTTTTTCCATATGATTACTACAAATTATAAGGTTGACGTTTGTCAGAAGAAAAAAAGTCTAGGTTATCTGGGAGTCAGAAAAGTATAAAGAAATCTCAATCTTTAATTAGAATGTGAAATTATCAGGTGAAACAAATTTCTTTTGTTCATGACAAAAATGGGATAGCTAAATATATGCAAAACAGAAAATTTAAATATCAGGTTAGTCCTTGAAAAAAGTTGCAGGATCGTCAAAATAACAAAGAATTGCAAATCCCCCCACACAATTTTCAATCTGATGTTTTAGTGCTTATATTTTTAGGATTGACAATTTTATTTTAACCAAAACATTATTGTTGAAGGCAGTACAATGACCTATAGATGTTAATTACTGTGTCATTCCGTCTCCTATGGAGAGTTGTCTCATTGGCAATCATATATTTTTTAAATTTTTATACATGCATCATCTTTTAATATCATCATTTTTATCAACCTATATAAGAACATTTAGCATTCTTTACATTTTTTGATAAGCGTGGTACATGTTTTTATGGCATTTAAAAGGATTGTAAAATGACTTTGTACATATAGATATGTTTGATGTAGATCATTATACAAATGTACAGATCTACTTCACAAGGAAAATGGTCCCCTTTTGAAATTTGACCCAGGTCTTACAGATAGTATAAGTCTTGTAATTTATGCCTGCTAGAATACATATTGACTTTTTGAACTATTCAGACTTTCAGCGAAAAAATTAATACATAAAACCTGTTGTCTTTAAAACTATCACAAGAGAAATGTTTAAGAGCTTACAGGTGTTAGTTATTAACAGTCAAGGATTTATTTTCCTTAAACTTGGTTGGAATGACAAAATATCCTTGTTGACATTTGCAAGAATCTAATATTGGCCACTGGAGAGTGACTTGGGTATGATTGGCTCCCTTGATATATTGTAAGATTGTCCTACTGTTCATGATCATCTGACTCTTTCAATGGACATTGTGAGTCTGTAATACACAAAGTAGTCATGGTATTTAAATTTCTTTATAAAATCAAGTTCTAAAATCTTACAGTTTAATGGGAATAAATGAATTAACTTATGGATTATTTCAATTAAATTTGAGTAAAGGTTGTACTGTTTTTAATTTTGTAAGATATGTTAGTTCTCTTTGTAATTTGTTTATAATTTTCCACTTATTTAACCAATCATGACAATATTTGATATCCAAACAAGTAGAGCAAACAAAACACATTGATTGATTTCTGGTATCAAATCGATTATACAAATTATGCAAATTAGGCCCAGAAATAAGCATCCTGCATCTCCCCATGGCTGTAATATGTCAACTTAATCATGCATGATGATTTAATTCACTTGTCATTCTTGTCAACTGTGCTAGTTCATGTGAAATGATTGGATTACTGTCGTGTGGACGAACATGCATGCCCGCGCTTTCAATGCAATCATTAATGCACAGCTCTTGAGAGTTCCACAAGTACAGCTGAAGTGTTACAAGACAAATACGGCTATATATGAATTACTTCGTATTGTAAACAAAGTGTCTAAATTTTATGGTTAACCAATTTTCATTTCAAATCATTTATATTTGCCTGGTCAAACATTCAATCTACTACATTCATTAATGCAGGCTCTTGCAGTCGTATCTGAGGTTAGTGCAGGTATTTTCTAAAGAGTTGGCGGAAAAAAGATTTGACCTTTTATCCTTTTCAACAATGTTATATGTCACAGAGATATTTCCAAACTGTAATTGTATAATTTTATATTAGAAACTATTTGTTTGATTTTGGGTTTAAGCGACTAAGAACATTATGATCTATTTGAGTTGTCGAACCAATTAAATGCTAATGAAGCTAAAATTCAGTAGTCATTTAATAGTTATAATTTTTTTTAAGGTAAAAGCTGAGTTTTAATAGTTGAAATGCAGGAACAAAGGGGGAAGATTTGTATTAGTATATTTAGTTCACAAACATTCATAATAAAACAATTCTTCTTGTCTCTTGTGTTGTAGTCCTAACCTTGAGAGACCTTCATCATGGGTAATCAAGGTTGTTTAGGTTACCCCTGATAGTTTTGTAGTTCAGATACCTTCTCCTCTCAAAAATGCAACCATGGTTGACCAAGTTTACCATTGCTGACCATTGATAACCATGATCAAATATGGCTGGATGTGCTTTTAACACCATTGTCAACTATCATGTAACCATTGGTTACACCTTTGTGATCATGGTTGACCATAGATATACATCTGACCATAGTTGGATGTGGTTTTAACACCATGGTCAACCATGGTCACCATTTGTTTTCCACGTTTGTGATCATGGTTGACCATAGATATACATCTGACCATGGTTGGATGTGGTTTTAACACCATGGTCAACCATGGTTACCATTTGTTTTCTCACCTTTGTAATCGTGGTTGGATGTGCTATTTTTATATAGATTAGACCATTGGTTTTCCCATTTGAATGGTTTTACACCTGGTATTTTTGGGACCTTTTATTATAAGTATGATGTTTGGTGTGAGCCAAGCTCCGTGTTAAAGACCTTACTTTGACCTATAATGGACTTTCACAAACTGTGAGTTGGATGGAGCGTTGTCTCATTGACGCACTCATACCACATCTTCTTACATCTATTTACACCACATTTAAGCATTCAGGTTTTTTTGTGGGATTAAATAAGATGTAATGTTACAATCCTCATGCATTCTTGATTTTGGGGTTTTAACAAATTATGCATAAAAGTCTATATCTAAGAAATATGTGTATTTTTAAAACTATGAATGTAACATTGTTCATGCATAGAGAGTCCCCATAAAATCAAAGGAATTAATACTTAAAAAATAGAAATAAAAAACCAAAAGCAATTTAAAAAGTTTCTCACACAAATATCAGCTTTAAAGTGTAACCAAAAAAAAATCAAATACTTTTGTGCAAAATTATAAATGCATGAAGTACTTGTCTTTCATCTAACTGCATACATTACAAAGAACAATTTGTTTGAAAATCTCTACATCAAAAAACGAATTTTCTACAAAAAATCACTTTTATAATTTATTATAAACGATTATCATTAACTACCATACATTGCTTCAAACTATAAAAAGACACATCCTTTTGTGTTTTTTTTGTTTAATTTGCATAATAATGTAACTTGTAATCAATTTATTCTCCCAATGGACTTGAGATTGTTTGATTGTGAAATTGTTATCAATTCAAAGCATATGTATTTCTCATTTTAAGTGACATGCCTTCTGGTCTATAATACTGTTTTTCAGTGTTTATAATATATATTACTTCAAGTTCCTTTATCAACTGCTAAAGCACTAAGCCTATTCAAAATCTAGTAGAGACTGTTGACTCACGTCTCAACATTTGTTGCTTATATAAGATATGTAAGAGAAAAATAGCAACTTTTACCGTGTTTTTAGATTATTTTTTTGTAAGTCTTCTAAATGTAGAATCTTTTGTTATTCCTTGTGGCCCTATTTGTTGTTGATTTAATGCATTGGCGAAGGTATGATGCCACAATAAAAATTTAAAAAAACAATAAAGCTATGAAAAAAGAGACACAGTCAAAACTCTATACGTTGCAGATACAAACTCACAACTTAATTTTTAAAGTTTAAACATATTTATTAATAGCGGATTTGGAAACAAGTTATATTAATCCATTTCCACTACTCCCCACGTAATTGCATAAAACCAATGTTTCGAGTTGTAAGACATAAAATGAAAAAAAAAACTGAAGACTGCATGAGCAATATCTAACCCCACCAAAAACTTGGAGTGATCTCAGTGTCTTTGAAATTGACCAAAATTCCAGCCAAATACATGACAGCTAGTACATAAAAAACTTAGTAAAAATAACAAACAAGAATTTCTTGGTAGTACATATAGTGTAAGACATGTATTATTAGTACAAACCCATTAGACTGTTCTAGAATTACTTTAATCATTTCTCCATACTTTAGTATAATTAACAGTTTTTAAGTCAAGAGACATAGTTTGGCACTCTACTGAACAGACATTAATTAATAAAGAATTATTAAACCACCCATCAATAGACAATAAATCATAATATTGTGTGTTGTTGTTTCTTTGGTGGTCTTCTATACTTAGAGAAATGTATTTGTTGTGAATTTATATGGATAACTTCGTCTTTGCTGGTTTTTGCTTTGTTTGTTTGAAAAAATCATGCAAGGAGATTAATCAGAGGGGGAATAAAAAATGTGAAGTCAATAAAAGACGTTAGCACTGTAAATGTAAAAAGGAGATAAAGACATTAACAGTCTGTAAAACATTTACACACAGTCATGCAAAAACTGAAACGATTGAGCAACATGAAGTCCACCAAAGTTTAGGGGTGAAATCAGTGCTCTGGAAAGTCCATGCATCACTCAGGTGGCACATCCTGATGTTTGCAGACAATTATTCGTCACACTTAAAAAAATGTGTCACAATACTTCAAATATCTTCATTTAATAAGATCTTAGATGTAAATTACACACAGTCCTATTATACATAAACAAATACATCTTAACTTTATGATAGATGTACAGACTTTGTATGTTATTATAGTACTAATGAAACAAAACAGGAAATTTCATTGTTACATTTTTAAGGCTAATTTAATGATGGAAGATAATTTTCACCTTGCATAACAGCCATTTTTCTATTTACATGGAATAAATTTGAAGGAAAACTTTATTGTTTTTATATCTCTTTTTAATTTTCTTCTACAGTAGTGAAAATAATCTGATGTCATCATGGCTCACCTGGTTTTGTATACAAACATTTGAGGTAATTCAATTATACCCAGTAGGAGTGATGGTCCCCTGACAGCTTTATTAGCCTGGTTCTTTATGTAATGTTTTGTCAGTTTGTCATCATAATGATGTAATACAAACTTGTCAATCTGGGACATCCTGCTGATAAGTCAGGAGCTTCTATTATGGCTGTCAGTCAAAATAAATAAATAGAATTTAGAGTTCATGTTTAATATTGTCAAAAATAAATAAGATACTATAAATTATTACTGTCAAAATAAATAAATAAATAAATAGGGAAGGTTTGATTGCAAAAATAAGATATGATCCAAACTTGTAACATCTTATGGTAAAATTTATTATGCAGATCTTTTTACAGACTGAATTTTAGTTATGATTATGTGCTAATAGATAACTTGTAGTATTAAATGGAAGAAAAAAATAGACAAATATAAAATGCGAAAAGGATAATATTTTAATTTGCAGACAGAAAAAAATCTATTTTCATATTTTGTTTGGCCCAAAAATAAAGTTCATTATATAAAGGTTTGTCAGAGTAGAAAATATTTTTTTGATTATTTTTTTTGGTGAAATTTATCCATGTTTGTGCCATAAATAAAGCATATATAAAGTCCTTGTGCCATAAATAAAGCATATATAAAGTCCTATCATCACCATGCACCCCTACAAAAAAAGAAAAAATGTAAGACACTGCAGGTTCCTTTGATAATGTCCCAAATAAGATTGTTACATGACATAACAAAACGTTATAATAGCTAAGTGGGGGTGATATTTAAAGTGCTCCTATCAAATTTTATTTAAATCTGTTGAACATTAGATAAACTGACTACTTGACTATTATCGATGTCTATTTACACACAGAATTATATAATGTTTGTATAACTTTGTCATCAGAAGTGTTACTGTGATGTACACCTAACCATTGATTTACAAATATTTGTTTAATGGCGAAGTCACATATATCATAATTGCATCAAGCTTGAGGTATGTTAAATCTCTTATTTTAATGTTTGAATTGTACAAATCTCACAGTTCATCTTTATTGAATCTTTATATGTTTTACTTAAAATACAGATGACTGTTAAGCAAAGCATTTATTGTTTTGTACACAATTCAGTCTTTAAAACTCTTTACCAAAGTTTTTTTAGACATGATTTCAGGGACCTTTTTAGCTTACTGTGATAGGGGTTTTGCTCATTCTAAAACGTCATCAGGTGACCAATAGTTGTTAACTTCTATACCATTTAAACTATGGCAGAGAGTTGTCTCATTTAAGTGATTTAGCTTTATAATTTGTATTTTGTACCGCTGTTTGATATCTGTATTGTATAGATATAAGAAGATGTGGTATGAGTGCCATTTAATGAGACAACTCTCCATCCAAGTCACAATTTGTTAGAGTAAACCATTATAGGTCAAAGTACTGTCTTCAACACAGAGCAAGTTGGCTCACACCAAACAGCAAGCTATAAAGGGCCCCAAAAATTGACTAGCGTAAATATGTCTTTTTATCTACAAAGATAAATCGGAAGACAGGATTTAAAGATTTAGTTTGAATTTTGAATTTAAAAACTGCTGACAATGCTGAAGTTATGGACTTGATAACAAGAAAATAAAATTTGCTGATTAAGCAAGTTTTTGTACCTGGATAACACAGCTGTACTTAATGACAATTAATAATCAATTTTAAAGATAAATTACGGTTTGATTATATTTATAAAACCTTTGATAGCTGATTCAAGACCAGACTTTGAATTCTAAATGTTTATTTGATGTAATGTATACATATGAATATGAAATAGGTATGAAAAACCTTTCTGAGGTATCTAATGTATTGAATCAGTAGATCCGAATTGGATAATTTATTACTGTTTAATTATTATCTTGTCTATATAGAGGCATTTAGAGTTCCTTTGTTGCTTCAGAATATGTAGTCGCTGACATAGTTAAAATTCAAGACATTCTTTTAAAGGATAATGGACATACTGTTTTTTATCATGATTTATGTTGCAGTTTTAATTGACTTAATTTGAATATGAATTGTGTCGGTACTTTATGTAGGTAACAAAGTTTATCAAATCTGTATCAATTACCTGAGGACAGAAGTTAGACCATTTGGTATCACTGAGTACAAATATTATGACGCTTAGATTTTCAACTCCAAGCACAATTTAATCATACTGTAGATTAGACTAATTGTAACAGTGTTTCAAATGTAGGTCATCCAGTAGGTCACTGATGCCTGACATTGCTTCTGTACAAATGTGTAGGCCATTGCTTATGTTGAGGATTCGCTTCTTCAGCAGTTTTTCAAATTATTCATATAGACCAAGGGTTCATTCTGCTTTCATATAGGACCTACAATTTGATTAGGTCAGCATTTATAAGCCTGAGAAATTCACTACATTTAAATTTGTCTAAGGACCTGGAACTTAAGGAGCTTGTGGGCAATGGAATCAGTACCAAGAGTAGATACAGTCAAACCTACTTTAAAAAGGTTAGCTCTATAGCGAAAACCTGAGTTTTGACACATATCTCCCCCTTTTTGTCCTGTTCTAGCAATCGTCCTTTTGTATTTTGAGAAACTTTTAATTCATCAAGGAAATATCTCTCATAATGTTAGTGTTTTAAAAGTCCATGCAGAAGGTGACCTCTAAATACAGGTTTTAATATGCAGTAAAGGTGACATCTACAGTGACCTTGAACAATAGACAGCTCTTATATTTTCTCTTTGTTAAATTTCTTTCAAATCAATTTTTGCACTTGTTTTAATTTCAATATCAGGACAAACAACTGTTTGTTTAAATATTAAATAAAGTATCGAGTATAAATATCAACGATATTTTATTTTTGTCCCGTTAAGTGTTATAAAAATGTCTAATTACACAAGCCAATTGTACACCATATTCCTATATCAAAAGAGAAACAATATAATTAAGTATTGACGTTTTGTTACATGTCAAAATAAAATAAAGGTGATTCACTGTTTAATTACCTTTGAAATCAATTAACACGTACATTTTTCTGCAAGTGAAAGATATATTTTTTAAATCAATTGTGCAAATTTTGTATTTAAAATTTTAGATTGAAAACTGCAAACCGCCTTGATTTTTGACAAAGTCTATTAATTTTTAATGTAAATTTTCATATTGTAATTTTTTTCGTAATTTGTATTGATCATGCAGTTATACTCTACTCAGGTGAGTGAATGAGTCACCTGCTGTGTCGTGCAGTCAGGTTACCATAGCGATTAATATCATCAGGTAACATGCATGCATGTTCAGCTTTCAAGGAAATTTAATTATGCAACAAACAGATGAAAGAAAAATTGGTATGTGCAGATATTATCTTTAATTATTTTTGTTCAAATTTAATTTGGGGGGACAGTTACTAAATGATTTTAATGACTCATAATTTTTCCTTTGTTAGGTGTGAAAATGATCTAATTTGTTAATTAGTTTAAATAATTCATATTTTGTTGAATAAAGAGACAATTTTATAGTAAAAATAATAATGATATTTGAATGTGTGTACTTTTCATGCATGAATCATCAAAGCTGATTCTGTTGAAAATGGTGAAATCAGCATTAGGCACCCAGTAATTAAGGTACTGGTTTGAAAGGTAGCTTTGATGTAATTCTGTCTTTGGTGACATGGATTTAATTGAGAAGGAACTATTGGTTATAGTGTTTTCTCTTAGTTTAAGGATTAAATTGAGTCTATGACATCCATTTATAATTGAATAATTAAAAGCAGGTCCAAGACAGTCCATTGTCAATGCCATACTGCTCTCTGATTTTTATCATAAAACAAAATGTATCTTTCATTCAAAGATATTTGTGCAATAGATATATTGGTTCTCATGTGGAATATAGACTATGAAAAATCTGCTACATGTATTACAAATTAATTAATTTAAGATGAAAGAGAATGAGGATGATTGGGGTTTTAAGCAAAAACTGTTTAATGTACAATTAATGTGAAAGGAATTTATAAAATGAATTAAGAAGCAGAAAGGTTATGACCTTTTTCATATGGAATCTATAAAAGTTCAGATTTGATATAAAATATTTGATTGTTGTGTAGCATGAGTAAGTCTAAGATATGGTGGGAAAAAGTTTAAATTTATATTGAAGTTGAGATACTTGTTTTATAGATTCCTCATTGAAGTTTAGAGACTTGATATTAAAGATACCTCATTTGATTTGAGAGACTTGATATAAAAGATCCATCATTGAAGTAGATTAAGACTTGATACAAGATACTGACTATGTATATCTGACAGATCCCTCTTTGCAACTGTCTTCTAACCCTTGTCAAAATGCAACCATGGTCAATGCAGACAAGATCATTAACTGATGCTCATTAGCTAGTTGATACATTTTTCTTTTAAAATATAACTGACATATAAGGATCGTAATGGTGCAATGTGGATAAATTTATCGATTTCCATGAGCAAAATGGGTAGCGTGTCATCCCTACCATTGTAAAAATGAACTGGCGTAATGGGGAGATAATTCTGACGAAGTAGAATCCTGACTGCATGGTCAAACCATGGTTGGATGTGCTTAACACCTTGGTCAAACCAATGTTGGATGTGCTTAACACCTTGGTCAACTATGGTTTTCCACTTGAGTTACCATGGTCATACATCTGACCATTGTTGACCAAGCTCAAATCTCAAGTGGTTCGGTCAGTTTTACAACCATGGTTTTCTACCTTTTACATCTGACCATGGTCAACCATGGTCAACTTCATAACCATGGTGAACTCAAAAATGATCTGGATTGACTATACTCAAATTGAAATACAACCATGGTCACCTAAAAGTAATAGAGACTACCAAACAATAAGAATAGGAATACAGTAAATTCAAACTATTCTTCAGTCCATTAAAGGGCATTTTGCATATTTGTAGATCATTTCAATATATCATTGAGATAAAAACAATGAAACAATTAGCAGTTAATAGCTTTCATTTTAACAAATCTTGATGTGTTTTGGTTTTCAGATGAAACAAAAAAGAGAAATTTTCAATTTTGAGTGTTATATTACATATCCCTTGTGAACAGTCCCTGCATTACAATATCTTTTGTGTTGCCATTCTGTAGTGTTGTTTTCCCTCTCTGCAGAGAATTAATTAATCATTATTGTGTATCAAAAGAAATATTCCATTTAGCAAAACACATTGCACATTTTATTTGATTGAATGATAATGAAAAATTTTGTTGTGCACGGCTCTTTCATGTTTGAGTCAGAAAGTTAACATAGATTTGAACAAATAACATAAATGCATTAGCGCTGACAGTCATGGTTTTATAAAGACTGTATGGTAGTCTCTCCTGTGGTGTAAGGAATGCAGCTTTTTAATTCAGTATAGTCATTAGGGGGATGAGATATATTATGTGTACTCTTCTGTCATATCTCTCTTTAGGGGAATTTTAAAAAGAATTTGGAATTTTTTGCCTTTTTTCCAGAAATTATGTTATTTCAGTACGAAAAGTTGAAAATTATGACAGTGGCACAAAATATTTTTATTAATCCTTTTTCCTTTACTGTAACTTCAGAACTTTTTACAAGGATTTATTATGCAGCCATTCAACCTGCATTGAGCAATGGCCCAAAATACATACAAAGTATCTAATAGTCGCATAGTATTATATTGCTATCAAAACTTAAATTTGCAAGTTTTTATTTTTACATAATTTTTCCTGTTGTATAAAAAATTTGCATTTATAAAAACAGCATAAAATATTCTCATGCAGTAAATACTGATTATAAGGGAAAACATTTATTTTGTTGAAATTGTTTCAGGCTTCAGATAAATTCATAATAAGACATTGACTTTTAAATTCCCAAAAGAATCTTAAGCTTTGCATGCAAGCATAATGCCCAATGTTCTTTATCATTTTAACATGTTTTACAGACGATTAATTTGTTCAATATCTGTTGACAAGTAATGTCATTCCTCAACCAAGGACAATTATTTAAGAGAAAGAAATTAAGTATTGTTTTTAAAAGAGTAATGGAAATTATAAAACTGCTGACTTTCAGTTTTGCTTTGAAAACTTCTCTGTACTTTACACATAATTGAGTTCAAATCACCAACTTCCCCTAGAGAATTTCATTACTGTTAAAAAAACATAATAAACCAGATATAAATACATTTACACTTAACCTTTATTTTAAATAGACAATCTCCATTTCTTCAGAAAGTGAAATATTGATTGCTGTTTTTGTTTTTTGTTGAAATAATGATTCGTTTTATAAAATGTAACGAGGCGTAACAACATATAAGTAGCGTTTTGAGATCAGAGCCAAATGAAGCAGAAACACGAAATGGAAAATGGCTAAACAAAATAGATTTTTTCACTGATATGTAAAAAATGCCTTTAATGGTGTTTGTCAACTAATAAAATCTCTTTAAAAACGTCTTTGGTTAGAAATAACATAATGTTTTTATGTGTTATATTTAAGATTACGATCGTTTTATAAATGTATTGTTTATATTCTGCCTAATGAAGCATTGTGGGTAATGTAAGAAACAGCTGAGCAAGTTTTCATTAGATTTAAATGAACGTATTAAATCTCTTTTTTTCTTCTGTAAAATTCAAAAGATTGTTATTGTTTTCAGTTGTTTTTCTTTTTTAGGTTGAATTGTTCATCTTTTTAAATCAGATTTTTGTGCTTTCTGTAAAATCAGCAGTTTTCTTGTTCATAGTTGTTTGCTGCCAATGTGTTTCAATCTTTTGTCAATCACTTTTTCACACTGAAATGTTATTTCTTGTGATTTAAACTTGATATTCCTTTTTTTTCCAGAGGTGATAGGTTGTTCCTTCCTCAATAAACAAGGGTCTTGATGGGGCTTACAGAATAGAGCAAAATGGACAATAAAATGCGGAATTTTCAAAGGCCAAAAAAAATTTAAAAAAGGAAAAAGGCCAAAAAAATTAAGAATAGATAAAATTAAAGAATAGAAAACATCAGCATGAAAAAAAAGAATACATTAATTTGAGGACCTTCCTTTAACATCCTCATGAAATTTCAGCATTGCTCTTGGGATTCCAATTGAACCTCTTGTTATAAAAATGAGGAATGTTTAGACAAAATAAATATACCATACCTTGATTTAATTGATCTGTGAGAGAGATCAAGGTAATCTCTCCTGGTATTTTGTTGTATATTTTGTAAATGTTTGTTTGTTTTGTTTCAAGTTTTGGTTCATTAAGACATTGTGGATTGTTTATCCTTTCTTTAGATAATTAGAAATCTTAGCCAAAAAATGTATTATTGGAATGTGATAAAGTGCAGGTGGTTTAATTAATATATAGCTCGCTCAGCAGTACAAAGCCAGACTGGGCAATCTTTAACTTGCCTGGAAGTCATTTACTGTAAGGAGTGTTTGGAGTGTTTCGCTACCTTAAATTGGTTTTAGAATTCAAATTGATCCAGTGGCAGATCCAGGGGGAGAGTTCCTTTTTTTGGACGATCAATGCATTTGAATGGGGAAATTGGGTCATATGGTTGGAAACCCACCTTCTCCCCTTTTTTTCCTCCCTTGTTGGGAACCCCTCCTTTTTTTAAAAATGGCTTGAACCGCCCCTGTGAACGTATCTACCAGTATTTCGTTTTATTCCAACAACCTATTAAAATAGGGATATGTGGTATGTTTGCAAATGAGACAACAGACTTTGTTACCTGGTATATTCCAGCAGTCTAAAATAGAAATTATTAAAGGAGATGTGGTATGATTGCCAATGAGACAACTGTCAACCCTTATGTTCATTAAATTTAACCATAAACTTTGATAACTTTGTTAATTGAAAATTTATTTACTGATTAATGAAAAAGTTAATAAAATGGAAAAAAAATATTTGTTTTAAATAAAATTATCTTCAGACACTAAGGTCTTTTAAAATAATAGAAATGAATGTGGCTTCTTATTTCTTGCTACTGACACGTCATACTTCCTTTTTTATGTAATTGGTTTTTTAATCTTCTGAAATAGTCTAGTATATACAATTTCCGTTGTGTATTTAGATATAAACCATTTTTGTTGTGGACTTACTAAATAGCTTTCTTGACCATTAGTACAAACTTAATGTTTAATGTCTCTGGTCATTAATGATTATACTATTGATTGATTTCATAACAAATAGAAAAATATTATTATATCATTTGAACTATCCTTCATTGATTTATACCAGCTTTTAATTTGGTAGACATGTGCTGAATTTTTAATAGAACAACACATTATTGAACTAGACATCATGACATTGAGACGTATTTAGGACAGTTAATACTATTACTCAGTATTACATAGCTACTACTATTTATACCTTAGTATAGCTCTTGAATATTCAAATAAAATTAGTACAGCTCCTGAATATTCAAATCAACTTAGTATATCTCATGAATATTCAAGTAAACCTTAATAATATAGCTCCTTAATATTATATTCAAATAAACTTCATAATTACATTTGAAATTAAACAATTGCATTTATTTCTTTGACATTAAACTGTGGAACATTATGATATTAATGTCATTTAAGAATTACAAGTATTTACATAAAAAGTGATTTGGTATGATAACATTGTCTAATAAGCATTTACAATAATTACAATATGTCTACCTGAAACATTAAAATCCCCATTTAATAATACATTTCCTATAAACACATTAAAAACAATATTGTTTTTGACACAAGGTCCATTATTGTGGTTTTCTCACCTTTAACAATTAATGGATAAATCAAGTAAATTGAGTTTTTGTAATTGATAGGTCAGTGGTCACTATGTGGTCAATGTTGACATGAGGTGTGATTGTATTTACATAGGTGGTCAGTCTGAGTATTACCTGCTACAGATATTTATATAGGTGGTCAGAGCCTTTGGTCAGTATGTTTTTGGCCAACCTTTTCCTGTTTCTGACAAGTATTGATACATTTCCTGTTAATTTGTGGTCTGTTTGTGTGCATTATTCACTAGTCAGGAATTAGTAGTATTTTCTATTTTTTCTGGAGTGTGAATTAGTATTGTACCTTGGATTATTAACATTTATATAGAACTGATATAGCTATGAAAATGACCAGACAAAAGGTAAGTTAAATCATAATAGAAATTTGGAGCTGAAATCAATTTCTAAAAAAAATCTAATGAGAACAAAAACTTAAAAGCTATGACTATTTCTGTCTTCAACTTACAATGAATTTTTGTTGCAAGATTTTTTTTTATAATATCTAATTTGGTCTTTAAGTTAGAATCTCTTTCCTTACTTTTATGTTAAAAAATTGAGGCACCTCCTTGTTTCAAAGTTAAAAGCGCTAAAACTATAATGTCAATGTTTAAGTTGGATTCAATTGTGTTTTAATGTCTTCATAGGGGCCCTTAAATGGTATACCTAATTTCTCATAAAAAAGAGTGTTCTTTGAAGTTTTAATAACAATTTCATAAAAAATAAAAACATCACAAACAGTGCCAATCTAATTATGCGTAATGCAGAACTTATTGACATTCTTGCCTCAAGGGTGTTCTCTAATAGTTCATTAAGAACCAGTAGCATTTATAAGTATAGATCTATCTGACATATCAGAAACATGTCAGGTATATAGTGAAATGGATTATGTCTCATCAACTTATATTTACATCTAAATCCTTCTTATCTTCTATAAAATAATTATTCTGACAATTATCCCCATGAAAATCATTCCTATCACCTTGCTAATCTTTAAGTGGTCAATTCTTTGTGGGGGGTGCCTGTCAAGTTCAAGATTCCTTTGGTTGTTTTAACATTGTAAGACAAGATAGCAATGAATGATGGAATTTATTGGGGTGAGTCAGTTATTTTTAGTTTCAATTAATTTTTGATGCCAATTTTTTTTGGTACCAGTATTCTATTGTTTTATATGTTAGGAAGAGAATCGCTTACTCAGAACATCACTATGTAATGAAAATTCTTGAAAAATATGGAAAACAAATGTACTGTAAAGTTTGAAATCTTTAATTTTACACAATTTAATGTAAGAGTAAATAAATAAATATCTCCTTATTTATTTGTTTCTAAAAGAAGAACCTCATTATAATGAACAAAAATAAAACCATGTGATCACTTTTCTTTATTTTATTATTGCTGGAAGTGTCTAAAGACTGTCACTTTCTATTTTCTACATCTCATGGTTTTTGATTGACCCAGTGGGCCTCTTGGTTTTCTTTTTCAGTTTTATTATTAAGTCTCCCAAACAAAGTTTGGAGACTTATTGTTTTTGCTCAGTTCTTATTATTAAGGTCTTTCCCCTACATGGGAAAGACCTTATTGTTTTTCTAATGTTTTTTTTAAGGTCTTTCCTCTTCCCGAGGAAAGACCTTATTGTTTTTCTAATGTTTTGTTTTTTTTTTTCTTTTTTTTTTTCTTCCAGCATTTGTTTGGCACGCCCTCCTACCGCTTCCATTGGAGTTATCAAAACCAAATTTAAACCATCGATAGACCTCATCATGAACTGTTACCTGATGAACTTTTGTAGGATTTCATTATCCCCTTAAGAAGTTATCTCCCTTTTATTGATTTTTTTCCACATGGCCCCCCCTCATTGTTTTTTTAGATATCATTACCTTATTTGGACAAAAGGTACATCTCATCATTATGTATTACCATATGAGGCTGAATAGGATTTCATCGTCCCCTATGAGAGTTATATCCCCTTGAAACAATTTCTTTCCTTTGCATTTTTCTCAAAAAGTACTAGAGATAGAATCGATTTGAAAACGGCAACATGTACAGGAACAGATGGTCATGTTAATGAACATATACAATCATTTTGTTATTAACCCTTATAAGGAGTTATTCCCATTGAAAAATTGTAAACAATTTTAGAAAATTTTTATTTCCAGAACCGGAAGTCGTAGAGACTTGGGACCTTCACCAATAATCTTTAATTCATGTGACCTTTAATATGCATCCAAGGTCAAAGGTCACCGAGTGCAAAAAAAAAATTACGCTGCAATTTCAAGCTTACATATTAGGAAAACAGTAAGACTTTGCTGCATACATACAGCGTATAAAATGTTCCTCTCGACGAGCTCTACATTTTATATGATAAGTCCAAAAAAGTCCGACTGTCTGTTCAAAAGTTACAACGGGATGATTCTTAAAAGTATAGTATTTTGTGTATATCTTTTAAAAGGTAGCAGATATCAACCTACTATAAACTGCAAAGATGATCAGTAATTCAAGACCTTCAATTTGAGGTCAATGTCAGGTCATGATGAAATTTCACCTTGACCTTCACAGTATACTATGACCTTGACCTTGTGATATTTGAAAGGTCAAGTGGTCCTGAGTTGAATAGTGGTAGTCCCATGTCTCTACGACTTCCGGTTCTTAAGTTTGGTATTGCATCATATATTTGATGATTAATTGTGACCTTGGTGAACTTTGAAAATGTCCCAATTCTTTTCCTATAATGTTGTCCTTCAACTGTAGATCATTTATCATTTAACAGATTTGAGATATCTATTGTCGTTTTAGAGATAATGCAATTTGAAGTTTTGCGAGCGGTAGCATGTATTTCTGAATCAACAACAGCTTACCCCTTAAAATGTTTTAGAAATTGAAGAAGTTAACATAGTTATATCTTTGACCAAATACCAAAAACATTCCATTGAAAAAAACACCAAAAAAATCATTTCGAAATTTTCATGTTTTGCATTGACTTTGTAAGTTTCATAACTTCTATTTATATAATTGATATTGCATCATTTTTTGCACTTTGTCAAATGGGGTCATCTGATATATCAAATTGAAGGTCTCAATAAACTCTACTTAAAAACGAAAATTTTAAACCTCTTTTTCATCCCAGGTGGAAGGGTGGGGTCATTTAGTGCAAAAATTCAAACTTCTTAGATGGTAAGGTTGTCGCATATCAAATGAAAGAACATAAAGCGTAAATTTCACATTTCAAATTGACGTCTCTCGAAAATTGGTTAGATGGGGTCATTGAGTGCAAAAAATAAATTTTCTTTATGATAGGTTTGTTGTATATCAAATGAAAGGTCATGATGTGAACATTTGAAATATCGAATTCCCAACCTCCAAAAATTGGTTGGATGGGGTTATTAAGTGCAATAATCAAACTTTTTAGAACACGGCGTTGTCGCATTTCAAATGAAAACTCATCTACCCTGTGTTACATATATCATACTTCCGATCTCAAAAATGTAGGCGAATGAGGTCATTAAGAGTGAAAAGCGAAAAGTTTCAGAAGGTATGCTTGTCGTTTATCAAACGAAAGGTCGTACAAAGTACATTACGAAAACATCACTTTTACAGGAAAGACCTTTCAATTGTTTTACAAACAATTGAGATACTAGTTTCTTTTTTAAGGTCTTTCCTCTCCGCGAGGAAAGACCTTATTGTTTTTCTCCTGTTTTTTTTTTTTTTTTTTTTTTTTTTTTTTTTTTTTTTCATCCAGCATTTGTTTAACATGGCCTCCCCTTGTTTCTATTGGAGTTATCAAGACCAAATATGGACCATCGGTAGACCTCATCATGAAGTATTACCAGATGAGGCTGTGTAGGATTTCATCATCCCCTTTAGAAGTTATCTCCCTTTTATTGGTTTTTTTCGACATGGCCCCCCCTCGTTGTTTTTGAAGATATCTTGACCTTATTTGGACAATAGTTAGATCTCATCATGATGTGTTACCATATGAGGCTGCTAAGGATTTCATCATTCCCTATGAGAGTTATGTCCCCTTGAAGTAATTTTTTTCTTTTACATTTTTCTCAAGAAGTATTTAAGATAGAATCGATTTGAAAACGGCAACATGTACAGGACCAGATGGCAATGTTAATTAACATATACAATCATTTTGTTGTTAACCCTTATAAGGAGTTATTTCCCTTAAAAAAATATCAACAATTTTTGAAAAATTGTATCTGGAGAACCGGAAGTCGCAAAGACTTGGGACCTACACCAATAATCTTAAGTTCATGTGACCTTTAATTTGCACCCAAGGTCAAAGGTCACCGAGTGCAAAAAAAAATTACGCTGCAATTTCAAGCTTTCATATTAAGAAAACGATAAGAGTTTGCTGCATACTTACAGCAAATAAAATGTTCCTCTCGACGAGCTCTACATTTTATACACTGACCTCAAAAGAGTCCGACTGTCTGTTCAAAAGTTACGACGGGATGATTCTTAAAAGTATAGTATTGTGTGTATATCTTTTTAAAGGTAACAGATATCAACCTACTATAAACTGCAAAGATGATCAGTAGTTCAAGACCTTCAATTTGAGGTCAATGTCAGGTCATGATGAAATTTCACCTTGACCTTCACATTTTACTATGACCTTGACCTTGTAATATTTGAAAGGTCAAGTGGTCCTGAGTTGAATGGTGATAGTCCCATGTCTCTACGACTTGCGGTTCTCAAGTTTTGTATTGCATCATATATTTGATGATTAATTGTGACCTTGGTGAACTTTGAATTTGTTCCAATTCTTTTTCTATAATGTTGATCTTCAACTGTAGATCATTTATCATTTAACAGATTTGAGATATCTATTATCGTTATAGAGATAATGCAGTTTGAAGTTTTGCGAGCGGAGGCATGTATTTCTGAATCAACAAGAGCTTACCACTTAAAATGTTTTATAAATTGAAGAGATTAACATAGTTATATGATTGACCAAATACTAAAAACATTCCATGGAAAAAAACACCAAAAAATCAATTTGAAATTTTCATGTTTTGCATTAACTTCGTAAGTTTCATAACTTCTATTTAAGGTCTTTCCTCTTCCCGAGGAAAGACCTTATTGTTTTTCTAATGTTTTTTTTTTTTTTTCTTTTTTTTTTTTCTTCCAGCATTTGTTTGGCACGCCCTCCTACCGCTTCTATTGGAGTTATCAAAACCAAATTTAAACCATCGATAGACCTCATCATGAACTGTTACCTGATGAACTTTTGTAGGATTTCATCATCCCCTTAAGAAGTTATCTCCCTTTTATTGATTTTTTTCCACATGGCCCCCCTCGTTGTTTTTAAAGATATCATTACCTTATTTGGACAAAAGGTACATCTCATCATTATGTATTACCATATGAGGCTGAATAGGATTTCATCGTCCCCTATGAGAGTTATATCCCCTTGAAACAATTTCTTTCCTTTGCATTTTTCTCAAAAAGTACTAGAGATAGAATCGATTTGAAAACGGCAACATGTACAGGAACAGATGGTAATGTTAATGAACATATACAATCATTTTGTTATTAACCCTTATAAGGAGTTATTCCCATTGAAAAATTGTAAACAATTTTAGAAATTTTTTATTTCCAGAACCGGAAGTCGTAGAGACTTGGGACCTTCACCAATAATCTTTAATTCATGTGACCTTTAATATGCATCCAAGGTCAAAGGTCACCGAGTGCAAAAAAAAATTACGCTGCAATTTCAAACTTACATATTAGGAAAACGGTAAGACGTTGCTGCACACATACAGCGTATAAAATGTTCCTCTCGACGAGCTCTACATTTTATATGATAAGTCCAAAAAAGTCTGACTGTCTGTTCAAAAGTTACAACGAGATGATTCTTAAAAGTATAGTATTTTGTGTATATCTTTTAAAAGGTAGCAGATATCAACCTACTATAAACTGCAAAGATGATCAGTAATTCAAGACCTTCAATTTGAGGTCAATGTCAGGTCATGATGAAATTTCATCTTGACCTTCACATTATACTATGACCTTGACCTTGTGATATTTGAAAGGTCAAGTGGTCCTGAGTTGAATGGTGATAGTCCCATGTCTCTACGACTTCCGGTTCTTAAGTTTGGTATTGCATCATATATTAGATGATTAATTGTGACCTTGGCGGACTTTGAAATTGTCCCAATTCCTTTTCTATAATGTTGTCCTTCAACTGTAGATCATTTATCATTTAACAGATTTGAGATATCTATTGTCGTTTTAGAGATAATGCAGTTTGAAGTTTTGCGAGCGGAGGCATGTATTTCTGTATCAACAACAGCTTACCACTTAAAATGTTTTAGAAATTGAAGAGGTTAACATAGTTATATGTTTGACCAAATACCAAAAACATTCCATGGAAAAAAACACCAAAAAATCAATTTGAAATTTTCATGTTTTGCATTGACTTTGTAAGTTTCATAACTTCTATTTATATAGTTGATATTGCATCATTATTTGCACTTTGTCAAATGGGGTCATCTCATATATCAAATTGAAGGTCTTAATAAACTCTACTTAAAAATGAAAATTTTAAACCCCCTTTTCATCCCAGGGGGAAGGGTGGGGTCATTTAGTGCAAACATTCAAATTTCTCAGATGGTAAGGTTGTCGCATATCAAATGAAAGAACATAAAGCGTACATTTCAAATTTCAAATTGACGTCTCCCAAAAATTGGTTGGATGGGGTCATTGAGTGCAAAAAATAAATTTTCTTTTACGATAGGGTTGTTGTATATCAAATGAAAGGTCATGATGTATACATTTGAAATATCAAATTCCCAACCTCTAAAAATTGGTTGGATGGGGTTATTAAGTGCAAAAATCAAACTTTTTAAAACATGGCGTTGTCGCATATCAAATGAAAGCTCATCTACCCTGTGTTACATATATCATACTTCCGATCTCAAAAATGTAGGCGGATGAGGTCATTAAGTGTAAAAAGCGAAAAGTTTCAGAAGGTATGCTTGTCGTATATCAAACGAAAGGTCGTACAAAGAACATTACGAAAACATCACTTTTACAGGAAAGACCTTTCAATTGTTTTACAAACAATTGAGATACTAGTTATATATTTGATATTGCATCATTTTTTGCACTTTGTCAAATGGGGTCATCTGATATATCAAATTGAAGGTCTTATTAAACTCTACTTAAAAATGAAAATTTTAAACCACCTTTTCATCCCAGGGGGACGGGTGGGGTCATTTAGTGCAAACAATCAAATTTCTCAGATGGTAAGGTTGTCGCATATCAAATGAAAGAACATAAAGTGTACATTTCAAATTCCAAATTGACGTCTCCCAAAAATGGGTTGGATGGGGTCATTGAGTGCAAAACATAAATTTTCTTTTAAGATAGGGTTGTTGTATATCAAATGAAAGGTCATGATGTGTATATTTGAAATATCAAATTCCCGACCTCCAAAAATTACTTGGACTGGGTTATTAAGTGCAAAAATCAAACTTTCTAGAACATGGCGTTGTCGCATATCAAATGAAATCTCATCTACTCAGTGTTATATATATCATAATTCCGATCTCAAAAATGTAGGCGGATGAGGTCATTAAGTGTTAAAAGTGGAAAGTTTCAGAAGGTATGCTTGTCGTATATCAAACGAAAGGTCGTACAAGCTACATTACGAAAACATCACTTTTACAGGAAAGACCTTTCAATTGTTTTACAAACAATTGAGATACTAGTCTTTTTCTTTTTTTTCTTCCAACATTTGTTTGACATGCCCGCCTCTTGTTTCTGTTGAAGTTATTATGACCAAATATGGACCATCGCTAGACCTTACCAAGATGTATTACCAAATGACCCTGTTAAGGATTTCATCATCCCCTTTAGGGAGTTATCTCCCTTTTATTGATTTTTTTCAACATGGTCCCCCCTCGTTGGTTTTAAAGATATCATGACCTTAAATGGACATAATGTAGATCTCATCATGATGTATAACCATGTGAGGCTGAATAGGATTTCATCGTCCACTATAAGAGTTATATCCCCTTGAAACAATTTCTTTTCTTTGCATTTTTCTCAAAAAGTATAAGAGATAGAATCGATTTGAAAACGGCAACATGTACAGGAACAGATGGCAATGTTAATGAACATGTACAATCATTTTGTTATTAACCCTTATAAGGAGTTATTCCCCTTGAAAAATTGTACATAATTTTAGAAAAATTGTATTTCGAGAACCAGAAGTCGTAGAGACTTGGGACCTACACCAATAATCTTAAGTTCATGTGACCTTTAATTTGCACCCAAGGTCAAAGGTCACAGAGTGCAAAAACAATTTACGCTGCAATTTCAAGCTTACATATTAGGAAAACGATAAGACTTTGCTGCATACATACAGCGTATAAAATGTTCCTCTCGACAAGCTCTACATTTTATGTAATAAGCACAAAAATGTCCGACTGTCTGTTCAAAAATTACGACGGGATGATTCTTAAAAGTATAGTATTGTGTGTATATCTTTTTAAAGGTCACAGATATCAACCTACTATAACTGCAAAGATGATCAGTAGGTCAAGACCTTCAATTTGAGGTCAATGTCAGGTCATGATGATATTTCACCTTGACCTTCACATTATACTATGACCTTGACCTTGTGATATTTGAAAGGTCAAGTGGTCCTGAGTTGAATGGTGATAGTCCCATGTCTCTACGACTTCCGGTTCTCAAGTTTTGTATTGCATCATATATTTGATGATTAATTGTGACCTTGGTGAACTTTGAAATTGTCCCAATTCTTTTTCTATAATGTTGTCCTTCAACTGTAGATCATTTATCATTTAACAGATTTGAGATATCTATTGTCGTTTTAGAGATAATGCAGTTTGAAGTTTTGTGAGCGGAGGCATTTATTTCTGAATCACCAAGAGCTTACCACTTAAAATGTTTTAGAAATTGAAGAGGTTGACATAGTTAGTTATATGTTTGACCAAATACAAAAAATATTCCATGGAAAAAAACACCAAAAAATCAATTTGAAATTTTCAAGTTTTGCATTGACTTTGTAAGTTTCATAACTTCTATTTATATAGTTGATATTGCATCATTATTTGCACTTTGTCAAATGGGGTCATCTGATATATTAAATTGAAGGTCTTAATAAACTCTACTTAAAAATGAAAATTTTATTAAACCCCCTTTTCATCCCAGGGGGACAGGTGGGGTCATTTAGTGCAAACATTCAAATTTATCAGATGGTAAGGTTGTCGCATATCAAATGAAAGAACATAAAGCGTACATTTCAAATTTCAAATTGACGTCTCTCAAAAATGGGTTAGATGGGGTCATTGAGTGCAAAAAAATAAATGTTCTTTTAAGGTAGGGTTGTTGTATATCAAATGAAAGGTCATGATGTGTACATTTGAAATATCAAATTCCCGTCCTCCAAAAATTAGTTGGATAGGGTAATTAAGTGCAAAAATCAAATTTTCTAGAACATGGTGTTGTCGCATATCAAGTGAAAGCTCATCTACTCTGTTCCATATATCATAATTCCGATCTCAAAAATGTAGGCGGATGAGGTCATTAAGTGTAAAAAGCGAAAAGTTTCAGAAGGTATGCTTGTCGTATATCAAACGAAAGGTCGTACAAAGTACAATACGAAAACATCACTTTTACAGGAAAGACCTTTCAATTGTTTTACAAACAATTGAGATACTAGTTTTTATTATTCTTCTTCTTCTTCTTCCGCCACTTTAAAAAATGAACTTGTCCGCAGCGTTTCTCCAAAACCGCTTGTCAGATTGACTTCGGATTTCATAAAATGGTAGACTAATATGTCTAGGTGAGCCATCAATCTTTCGTTTGTGCATTGGGGTCTCTTAAGGGGTATTTTGGGGGTTGAAAGAAGGGAGGGGTTTACTATAGAACCCTATGGGATTTTATTTTCAAAAATGTTCAAATGAATATAACTTAAAAACTGTAAGTGATAGATTCATGCAGTCTTCAGAAATGAATATAGGACAATAATACAAAACACATGAAATATAGGGGAGTCCCTGGGGGGGTCATCCCCACCCCCTTCAATTTGAGAATATGCTTTTATCTTGTAAAGGGTCCAGATCCCCACCCCTAAACCATATATATTCTTGAATGGGACCATAAAACAAATCAAATGAATTGAAGGGAGGTCCCCGGGGGTCGTCCCCACCCCGTTCAATTTGAGAATGTGCTATTATCTTCTAAACGGTCCAGATCCCCACCCCTAAACCATATATATTCTTGTAGGGGACAATAAAACAAATCAAATGAAATAAAAGGGAAGTCCCTAGGGGTCACCCCACCCCCTCTTGTTTGAAAACTTGTAAACGGTCCAGATCCCCACCCCTAAACCATATATATTCTTGCATGTGACAATAAAACAAATCACATGAAATATGATGGAAGTTTCTTGGGGTCATCCCCACCCCGTTCAATTTGAGAATGTGCTATTATCTTGTAAACGGTTCAGATCCCCACCCCTAAACCATATATATTCTTGTTGGGGACAATAAAACAAATCATATGAAATAAAAGGGAAGTCCCTAGGGGGTCACCCCACCCCCTCTTGTTTGAAAACTTGTAAACGGTCCAGATCCCCACCCCTAAACCATATATATTCTTGCATATGACAATAAAACAAATCACATGAAATATGATGGAAGTTCCTGGGGGTCCCCCCACCCTGTTCAATCTGAGAATGTACTATTATCTTGTAAACAGTCCAGATCCCCACCCCTAAACCATATATATTCTTGTAGGGGACAATAAAATAAATCATATGAAATAAAAGGAAAATCCCTAGGGGGTCACCCCACCCCCTCTTGTTTGAAAACTTGTAAACGGTCCAGATCCCCACCCCTAAACCATATATATTCTTGTAGGGGACAATAAAACAAATCATATGAAATAAAAGGAAAGTCCCTAGGGGGTCACCCCACACCCTCTTGTTTGAAAACTTGTAAACGGTCCAGATCCCCACCCCTAAACCATATATATTCTTGTATGGGACAATAAAACAAATCACATGAAATTAGATAGAAGTTGCTGGGGGTCACCCCCTCTCTGTTCAATTTGAGAATGTACTATTATCTTGTAAACGGTCCAGATCCCCACCTCTAAACCATATATTTTCTTGTAGGGGACAATAAAACAAATCAAATGAAATGTAGGTTAAGTCCCTGGGAGTCACCACCACCCCCTCCTGTTTGAAAACTTGTAAATGGTGGAGATCCCTACTCGTAAGCCATATATATTCTTGTATGGGACAAAATCAAATCAAATCAAATGAACATGGGACCATATGAATGGGGAGTTATGGGAGCTTTGTTTGGGAGACTTCGTAACAGCATCCTGTTACAATTACTTCTTGTTTAACTACATGTAGTAAAATGAGGATTAAAGGGTAGCTATCAAACTCCCAACAAACAGATATTTTTCCTCAGGTTTGATGGTTTTTATTTTCTCACCAGTTTATATAACATGGAATGAGAAACTATTTATGGCCATTAAGCAGGATTATTTTTCTCTTTAGAAAGATTTATTCTACAAATAACTACTTAATCAGACATTTTCTGTCACTTAAGAAAATAACATGTTAGACATCTTACATTGATTCCTATAAATAATTGTTTTGATTTGATTTTTTCAGGAAATGACACTTTTATGAGTTCAATAGGTTATGTTGAATGCCTTAAATATTTTTTTTTATGAATTAAGCTGGTGAATATTTGTTGTATAAGGTTAAGGCAAGTAAACTATGATAGTTCACAATCTTTTTTGTGATGCCAGAATTTTCGAAAATGGGAGGCAAAAATATTCTTAAATATTATAAAACACACATTTTTTTTAACTAATTTTGAATTTGGTGGTAATACATTGTATGCTCTAAACAAAAAAAGACAAAAGAGACTAAAAGACATGGGACGTTTCTGGACCTGAGTCATGACTCTTGATTTTAATTTTTGTGAGTAAGTGTTGATAATATAGTAATCTATTTAACCTGGCCTGCATGATGATACTACTTTGTACTGATATAAAGTTGCTTCCAGAGGCTTCATCTGACATCATGGGAGGTTTAATACAAAGATAAATGTTTATTTGTCAAACAAAAGAAGATTAAATCAGAGTCTAAGTAACCCTTAGAATGACATGATCTTCTCAATCAGGATGATAGAGAAGGTGGAGAAACTGAGGGGCTGGAGGGGAGTCAGAGTAAACATGTCAAACTGCTACCATGGTTCACTATTGTTAACATGGCTCACTGTCACCATTGATAAACATTTTTGGATGTGCTTTAAACCACAGTCAGCTATGGTTTTCTACTTTTTAACCATGTTTAACCATGGTCAATTTGACAACCATGGTTTTCTACCTTTGTGACCATGGTCATACATCTGACCAAGCTCCAATCTTAAATGGTTGTCAATAATCAACTTGACAGCCAACCATGGTGTAATCAGAGTGATCAGAAAAACTAGGAGTCTTTACAAAATGGGCAAAAAATAGAGGGTACCACAAGGAGGGAGCAGGCGTCAAGGAAACTCTCTGATTGACATTTTTTATCCTTCTCGATCAGAATGATATAGAAAAGGGGAGAGAGCTGGGCGATAGTGGTAGAGTGTTGTTATTAATATTTATCTTATTGAATTGATCAGAGGAGTCCTACAAGTAGTTTAAAAATAGCATTTAGTGATTCAAAATATATTTGACCTAAATTGAAATTAGGACAAGTGTAGATATTTAAGTCTCATTACAGGAAAAATATAAAGGGATAATTCCACTGGGTCTTAGAATATCAACAATACAGGAGAAATATAAAGGGATAATTCCACTGGGTCTTAGAATATCAACAAATCAATCAAAAAATAACATTTTGTCAGCATAACCACTAAATGACCTTTAAATTTTATAAATACACTGGCCTTGATTATATAATTCTGATCTATTTTAAGAAACAATTAATTAAATCTTCATTTTAATCAGAGTTCCTAACCAGATGTGATTTATAGAGTTCTGTTGAACCAATAATATCTACTAGTTATCTAAGACAAGTAGTGGTCAAGTGGGTCATTTTAATCAGTAATAATGACTTTAGACAATGTCTGACCACTTACAGGAAGCCTAGCTTTAGATTCCCAAGTGAGAAATATCTCAGTTTCTCTAATCAATACCTAAATGGAACAATTTATCAGAATTCCGATTTCTCTCCTCTGTTAAGAACAAATTACTGCTGGTAGATAAATGTCAGATGATAATCTTTGTATTATGTAACATTGAGGCTGAAATGGTCATATAGATCAGGGATATATAATGTTTAAGTTCTTTAAGGTAAGGCCATTTAGTATTTTGTCAATAGTTGCATGACCCCACTCCTGGATGGGAGACAGGAGGGATTTTCTACCCGGAATGATGTTATATTTACAAATATATAACAGTGACAGGTTTTAATTTCGGATTTGTCTGTAATATAGAACTTAAGTTAATTTTACTTACTAAAAATTACAAAATTGCTGAATCAGCATTTATTTAACTTTTCCTCACTAAATAAAAATTGCTGAATCAGCGTTTTTGGAAAATCATATTGGCTCAGTAGTCAGGAATAGATAGTTTTCAAATTATACATGTTTAAAGAAGCCTACACCCACATTAAACGTGCATCAATATTTCAGTTTTAGGGGTTATATGCCCTTAAAAAGCTATACCTTTTATTATAGAGTGTATTTTCCCTGCTTAATTTATTTATGCAAAAGTAAGTATCTCTTCCATGGGCAGATTCTAAATTGTTTTAAAAAGGATGTATGTAACTTTATATATTAAATGCTTATGTACATTGTCACCCATGTTAATAGCACAGTGCCAAAAAAGAAGAATTCTACTCGGTATTGTAACTCTTCCGGAACACCGAGATCACCCAAACTTTTTAATGGGGACCCTGTTGCCCAGTCTTTACCAAGTTTGCTATGTTGTAATTTGTGTACTGTTTTTTCAGAAAGAAAAAAATTATACTCATGTAAATTTATTTTATGTAATTTTTAAGCAGTATCTGTGGATTCATTTATTTTCGTGGGTACCAATTTTCGATTAAATTTGTTATTTGCTGAACATTTAAATTCATGGTTCACCAGATGTACCCACAAAAAACACAAAAAATTGGTATCTAACTAATGAAAATGAATACACAGTATATCAAATATTTACTGTTTCAAAAATTTACATATCGTAAGATGTTTCATTAATTTATATCAATATATTTGAAAGATGATCATACAGGACATTCAAGCATTGCTTTTATGACATTTAATCACCAAAAAACGAAGCAAATAAACTGTTCTCTTTGAATGTTGCATTATTATGTGACCCCTTGCTTAATATTTTGTGTACTTTTGTCAAACAAAAATGAAGATTATCTTTGTAATAATGGGATTGAGTTGGTTGTTTTTGTCTAGCTGTGAGAATGGCTAATTTGATTTTGTAGTAATATAGGACTTACGAGACATTTAATAAAAAATCTATAGCTGCTGAAAACGTTATTTGGGACAAAGTTTCGCAACAATAACTCTCCGCTGAAGGATACTTATTGGTAACATTACGTTGTCACTAGAGAGCAGAGATATTAATTTTCTAAGGAAATGCAATCTTAGGAAAGCCATCACGTAAAAAAAGTACACATATGTTACCAAAGTTAAAGAAGAATAGTGAAAGAAAACATTCTTTGTTATAATGAAAGATCAGTAAAAGATTCCAATGTAGTAATCATCCAATCAGAGAGAAATTAGAACACAATCAATTGTGCAATCAACAACGCTGACAAGGAAAATGACAAACGAGAAATGTACATTTTCTAGAGCAGATTGAATAATAGTGACGAAAACGTGTTACTGTCCCTTACGATGGGGTTTATAATCAAAATGAGACGCATTAAAAGAAGTAAAATCTATTTTTGATGGGATAAATATAGGTGAACGATTTTCTTCCAGACCATTTATTTTGTGGATAAAAGGGTGATTTTTTATTGCATGAACATTTAGGTGAATAGATTTTCTGATTGAATATTAATATTTGAATTAAAAAAGGCTATAATGTAACAGATTTAATTGAAAATTGTTTCATAAAGAGATTGTTTTGCTATATATCCTATACAATGTAGTGACATTTAGTTGATTTTTATGCCCTTTTTCCGGTCTGTACATTTGTTTGTCCATCTGTTCCTCCGTCCGTTCATTCGTCTGTCTGTCTGTCTGATGATTTCATGATTTTACAAAGGTTGCTTTTGACAAGCCTACTAGAAAAACGGTACTTATTTAAATTTGTGGGTGACATAAAATGCAAGCTGTCTGTTAGTACCAACAAAATCCATAAAAATTGCTATCCTGGTAATCCAACTAATAATTTTGAAAATTAGATTTAAGTTCAAGTTGTTCTATCAAATTGGACAGCCTCTGAGTATATATATATATATATATATGAATATGAGTTGAAAAGAATTTCAGATATTTAGATTGAAAGCATAATGGCTGTCTTTCTCTATCAAGAATATTTACTCAGGTATATCTAGAATTTCAATTGGCTGATGAGGTAAATGATTATTTTTATTTGCAATAATAATTCTTATCTTAATTATGATAACTCTAAAATTCCAATATACAAAAATGTTTTTGAAGTTGTATTTTAAACAATGATCCTTTTGTTTTTCTTGCCAAAGAATTTGATTGAATCGAAATACAATTGTATCAGCAGTAGGGTTAATTCAGTGTAGAAAGAAATAGAATGTTTCTGGATTAAAGATAAAATATCTTATTAATTGAATTATATTCATAAAAATTGTAGCTTTGATAAAGCTTATTATGTAAATGTTATTAATCTAATGAAAGAATTCTATTAGAATGATTAGGATTGAGATGCAAGACATTATTAACTATATTGTTCATCAAATAATCTTAATTATATTTTCTCTATAATGAGACATGATGACCTTGACATTTCGAGTAGTGCATAGAAACTTTTTTGTTCAGATTCAGACCCAACCATGCAGCATTTTCAATAAATAGTATTGAGTAAAGAAGTCTGCTAAAAAAAAGGAACGAAGTATTCCATCATATGCATGTTTACTGTATCCTGATCTGAAATCCTGTGTATGCAGTAAGCTTTATAGTTACCCTTGTTGCGTGCAATCTAAAAATAAAATCTGAATTCCGATTCCTAAGTTGAATATTAAATGAATAGATTTAGTAGTAATGCCCTCAGTTGGAAGGTTTTATTGTTTATGTTTCTTATTTCTGATTTTTCCATACCTGTTTCTTAGTTTCTTTTGTGTCATTATTGTATTTGAGTAAATTTGACCTCATTTTAGTTGGTTGATTTTAAGTTCTAAAAGCTCTTATAACGCTTTTTATGCAAATTGATTCATTTACATATTTGTTGTTGTAGAAGGGAGGTTATTATAATATTTGGTATTATTGTTTAATATCCTGATTTGTTAAACTAATGTAGTTTACATGTAGATTAGGGATTTAAGTCCTCTGATCTACCAATGGGATTAGTTCCGTTACACAACTATCAGAATATATTATATTATAGAGGTTTAAAACATGTTTCAAAACAATTAGAAAATGCTTTTTTGTACCATATGATTATTTAAATTTATAATGCATCATGCGCAGTACAGAAATATTGAGTTTAAGATTTTTGTCTTTTTGAGTTCCTACAAATAATGATACTTTTCACATCATAAATGTGTTCATGTGTGAGACGAAATTCTTGCAACATATCAAACCAATTTAAATTTCAACAACAATTATTTATAAATTGTGTGAAATAGCTTGATTGTGACGACTTTATACCTTGAAATTATGTAAAAACCTGGCAGCAATTTCAGTTTTCAACACTTGTCAATTTGCAAGAAAACTGATTTATAATTGTTTATTTTAAAGTTTTGAATGTTCTAAATGTTAAAGTTGTGATGGAATTATGTTTGATTAAAAGGAAAACTCACATTTTGGTGTTGAAAGATTTTGTTTGTTTATGCAGCATTTCCTGATTTTGCAATATGTTATCTCTTATTTTTGTCCACAATTCTCCACAACCGCAATTATATTTAAGGTGGTACCCAACACTTTCACTAAAATTAATTTGGCTCAGAGGTAATTAAAGGAATTTTGGTATTGCAATATTGATATGTATGGTCATAATAAAAATAAGAAGATTTAGTATTACAAAAGTATTGCCAATGAATGAATGAGGCAACTCTCCACCAGAAAACGGATAGAAGAAAAACCAACTATTATAGGTCATCATCAGTTTTCTTTCCTTTGAACAGAACATTTAAAATAGATATAAATGGACGTAATGGCTATCTGTATATAGGTGTGATAAGTTGTATCACAGAGTGTCACAATATGTAATGTTGTTGTTAAATTGAGAAATCTTGTACTGGGGCATGGTCGTAACAATAGCTAGTTCTATTAACCTATGTCTGTGTTTGTTTTAGGTGTCATAATGTCTAGTAAGTCAGGTAACATATAAACAGGGAAACATTTCCTTTTTGTGTCCATTGAAACATTACATTAATGATACTTAGATAAATTGAAATATCATGTATGAATTCTTTTATTTGACGATTTCCTACCTACATGTATAGATAATGTGTGTTTTGACCTAGAAGAATTACTGTGAATTCAGAAATTTTGCTATGTTTTCATTATTGTATAAATTATATCAAGAAACGTTACGGTTTCAGATAAATAAAAAAATGTGCATTTTAAACTTTGATAGCATCATTTTGAATTTTTTGAAATACTAAGGCTTTTCTACCTCAGGCATAGATTACCTTAGCTGTATTTGGCAACACTTTAAGAAATTTTGGATCTCAAATTTCTCTTCAACTTTGTACTTCATTTGGCTTTTTTAAACTATTTTTGATTCGAGCGTCACTGATGAGTCTTTTGTAGACGAAACGCACGTCTGGTGTACCGGTATATATAAAATTTAGTCCTGGTATCTTTGATGAGTTTATTAATTGTATGCATATCACTTCCTCATTAATAAATCTCCAAAGTTTAACTGTTGTTCAAACATAATCTCAAAAGTTTAACTGTTGTTCAAACATTTCAATCAAAAATTTATGCATTCAAAATTTTCTGAATTTACTGTAGTTTTAATCCTTGTACAGACCTGCAGTTGTGAACACTTAATTTGATGCTACAATGGGTTGATGTATATGTGCCTGTTGTACTAAGTGTCTTTTATCTCTATTTTACAGAAGGACAACATTCTGAAAGATTTGGAGAGAGAAAGAATGCTGAGAGCTGATGCTGAAAAAAAGCTGCGAGAGCTCACCATAGAAACTGACCAATCACAGTCCAGGTTGCGTCACATCCAAACAGAATTTCAAAAGTAAGAAGAAGTTAAAGTATTAATGATTCATGATTTAGTGCCATTACCACAAATTTCAAGAACAATAATAATTTTTTCTCTAAATCAAAATGTAACAAGCTTCTATAACAATGGCACGTTTTCTCGATTTAGGGAGTGAACGATTCTTTAAACTTTTGCACTACATAATAAACTCAAGTTTTAAGTTCAATCTAAAAAAAAACAGGTCAAAACAATCTATAAAGCTTCAACAAAGCAGAAAACTTTTAGCACCCACTTGGTTCAGAGATTAACAATCGCAGAAAATCGTACTCTATAAACAAAATTGATATATATTTAGAACCAATTTGTATATTTATCATAAAATATATGCTCTTTATTAAATTGGATTTCCCAGATGTTTCTTGTTAATCTTGGTACAAAAATGTGAAAAAGATATTTGACCAATCAGAAACCATAAAAAAATAATGAATGACCACTGTGTCATTGATTAATGCTCCGCTGGCTCCAGGAAGACTGACGTTAAATAAAAGGGAGATAATTACATGATCAATGATCAATAATAAAGTGTAAAGATGACGATTTTTAGTAGAAATTTATGTGATATCGTAATTGTTTTTTCTATAATAAATCTGTCCACCAACAACTTCCGCTATGTCTATAGTGTCAGAAATTTATTGATATATTTATAGAAATCATTTCTCATTAATATGATGGTTTTTTTAAATTTTGTTTTGTTTATTATGCTTCTGAAGTGTCGGAAATTTATTGATATATTTATAGAAATCATTTCTGATTAAGTACATGATTGGTATTTTTTTTATTGATATATAGATAAAGTTTGAGAAAACCTTGAATAAAAATATTGATATAAAGCAATTTTTTATACGACCGCAAAAATTTTAATTTTTTGGTCGTATATTGCTATCACGTTGGCGTCGTCGTCCTGCGTCGTCGTCGTCCGAATACTTTTAGTTTTCGCACTCTAACTTTAGTAAAAGTGAATAGAAATCAATGAAATTTTAACACAAGGTTTATGACCACAAAAGGAAGGTTGGGATTGATTTTGGGAGTTTTGGTCCCAACATTTTAGGAATTAGGGGCCAAAAAGGGCCCAAATAAGCATTTTCTTGGTTTTCGCACTATAACTTTAGTTTAAGTGAATAGAAATCCATGAAATTTTGACACAAGGTTTATGACCACAAAAGGAAGGTTGGGATTGATTTTGGGAGTTTTGGTTCCAACAGTTTAGGAATTAAGGGCCAAAAAAGGGCCCAAATAAGCATTATTCTTGGTTTTCGCACAATAACTTTAGTATAAGTAAATAGAAATCAATGAAATTTTAACACAAGGTTTATGACCACAAAAGGAAGGTTGGGATTGATTTTTGGAGTTGAGGTCACAACAGTTTATGAATTAGGGGCCAAAAAGGGGCCCAAATAAGCATTATTTTTGGTTTTTGCACCATAACTTTAGTATAAGTAAATAGAAATCTATGAAATTTAAACACAAGGTTTATGACCATAAAAGGAAGGTTGGATTTGATTTTGGGAGTTTTGGTCCTAACAGTTTAGGAATAAGGGGCCCAAAGGGTCCATAATTGAACTTTGTGTGATTTTATCAAAAATTGAATAATTGGGGTTCTTTGATATGCTGAATCTAACTATGTATGTAGATTCTTAATTTTTGGTCCCGTTTTCAAATTGGTCTACATTAAGGTCCAAAGGGTCCAAAATTAAACTTAGTTTGATTTTAACAAAAATTGAATCCTTGGGGTTCTTTGATATGCTGAATTTAAAAATGTACTTAGATTTTTAATTATTGGCCTAGTTTTCAAGTTGGTCCAAATGGGGGTCCAAAATTAAATTTTGTTTGATTTCATCAAAAATTGAATAAATGGGTTCTTTGATATGCCAAATCTAACTGTGTATGTAGATTTTTGGTCCAGTTTTCAAATTGGTCTACCTTAAGGTCCAAAGGGTCCAAAATTAAACTAAGTTTGATTTTAACAAAAATTAAATTCTTGGGCTTATTTGATATGCTTTATCTAAATATGTACTTTGATTTTTGATTATGGGCCCAGTTTTCAAGTTGGTCCAAATCAGGATTCCATATCAAGTATTGCGCAATAGCAAGAAATTTTCAATTGCACAGTATTGCACAATAGCAAGAAATATCTAATTGCACAATATTGTGCAATAGCAATTAATTTTCAATTGGAGTTATCTTTCTTTGTATAGAATAGTAGTTGATAATATATGTTGGAAATTTGCCAGACATGACTATGATGTCATTTTCTATTTTTATTTGCCAATAACTTTATGTAAATAACTTCATTGGAAATTTGCCAATATAAAATGTTGCTGATGAAGCTTTTTTTCCTTATCTTATCTAAAATGTTTTTAGATAATGTATGTTGGACATTTGCAAGACATGACTATGATGTCATTTTCTATTTTTATTTGCCAATAACTTTATGTAAATAACTTCATTGGAAATTTGCCAATATAAAATGTTGCTGATGAAGTTTTTTTTATTGTTTTATACAATAAACAATGTATATTCACTTTTACTACCAACCAATCTTTACCATTCAGTGATAACAAGCACTTTATTTTACATTTTAATATTTTATGATGTATTTGAAAGAGTAGTTATTGTTGTAAACTCCATTAGAAATTTGAATTGATATCAGTTTTGGAAAAAGGGAAACGAGGATGTGAAAAAAAGGGGGGGGTTAAATTTTTCTCATTTCAGATTTCATAAATAAAAAGAAAATTTCTTCAAACATTTTTTTGAGAGGATTAATATTCAACAGCATAGTGAATTGCTCAAAGGCAAAAAAAAACTTTTAAGTTCATTAGACCACATTCATTCTGTGTCAGAAACCTATGCTGTGTCAACTATTTAATTTTAGATTTAAAAAGTTTGAAGAAGAAATCTTTAATTGATTTGTAAAATCTTGACATTTGTTTTGTGTAAAAAAAACCCATGTAATGTCAAAAATTTGATCACAATCCAAATTCAGAGCTGTATCACGCTTGAATGTTTTGTCCATACTTGCCCCAACTGTTCAGGGTTCGACCTCTGCGGTCGTATAAAACTGCACCCTGCGGAGCACCTGGTTGTAATTTTTTATTTTGCATATTCAAAAGTCTTTTATTATATGATTTGTAATGCTTTCTGATTAAATTAGATTTCTAAAGAGAAATATAAGTATTTTATAGCTTATAAAGGCTGTTTTGAACTTATCTCATAAAACTTTGTTATATCCGATTTTATTTTATAAGAATCTTTAGAAATTGGAAATTCCATATACAAAAACATCAGATCCAAATTATGATCACAATGTTTAGGAAATTCCTAATTTAGTGGGACTAAAAGTACAGATAAAAACAATGAAAGGACATTACTTGTTTGAAGAGTTGATACCAATTATTAGATAACTTTACTAATTGGAACTTTGATATCTGATAGCAAATCCTTCGAGACTGAATAAAGTACTTTGAAAACTTTTTACGAAAAGTGTCTCCTAATGTCACAAATAAATAATTCTGCTTTATATTCATGTTTATAATCAATAACTTAATTATGCCAACAACAAAAAATAAAAAAAAACAATCAAAAGGCATCCACAGATTGACATGTTATAATTATGTCATTTAAGACACCAGACATCTATCTATACAATACCAGTACCCTTGCTTTGTGTAATTCACCCCCTAAAAGAAATCCACTTTTTAATGTAAGTGTTAGTATACCTGTTCACATATAAGACTTTGATTTAAAATAAGAACATTAAAATGTAAAATAAAAAGTGAATTTTTGTCTGTTTTCTTAAGGTTAATCATACATTCATTTTCAAATAAGTTCCAGACTTTCTGTAGAGTTTTTCTCAACCCAAAATAAGTGTCTGAATTCTATCTAGAAATGTTAAGGCAGACTAGAATTTCTCTGATGTACTGATAATTTACTAAACTTCATTTTTGTATATACATTGTACAAATGTTGTATGACTTTGCTATATACATAATATAGATATTAAAAATTGAAAAAAAAAACAATAAATTGAATTCCAACACAAAAATTAATGTATTGAGTATCTTAATTACCATCAAACTTTTTTAGAAATTCAAAATCATTTAAAATGTTAAAACCTTTTAAATAACAATTAAACATGCTGGTTAAGGCTAATTAAGATTCAATGATGCATTTTTGGAGCCAACATTTTGCAGTACCAGATACTGCTATTCACCAAATCTAGGTTTACTTGACTAAATTGACATTGATATAGAATTCGTAAAATAATTTATTATTTTGATGCAATAAAGGAGATGAGTATCGACACTCACTACTTTATTTAAAAGGCTTTCCCGATATTTCAGTCTTGTCTAAATACCATATAATTTATACTTTTACGTAAATGTTTACTTTTCTTGATGGAAGAATTGATAGATTTTATATCAGAGAAATTAAACGTAAGATTCAATTTTGTCCAACCCTATTACGAATATTACTCTGAACAGATTGGTTGATAGAAACTGCCGATTTCCCCGTTAACAGAAGCATAACATCTATGAAGAATTGGTTTTCTGGAATGTCGCTACAGGAAGTTTCCTGTTTTGTGATGCTCCCTTCTCATTATAAATCTCGTTTGTATTGATTAATTACTGAAAAAATTGCTATTTACTTTTACTTCCGATGTTGAAAGCTGATATGTATTTAAACTCATGGGTGATGAACTATATCATTACAGAACTTAGAATGTGTCCTTTTTATAGCAGTTTTTATTTTCCTCCTTTTATATACTTTGACGGTAAAATCTTCATGTTGACATGCGATACAGTAATTATAGGGTAATTTTATAGTTGTCACTTCTTGTGACATGGTGGTATGTTTTAAGATTGAAGATGATAGAAAAAGTGAAGAAGTTGGAAGTTGATTCCAGGGTACCTGGAGTTAATAAATCTGAAAGAAATTGTACCAGTGTCCAAATTTAAAGTCAGTCTAAATTCTAGGATACCAGTGTATAAATTGAAAATAATTCTAAGGTACCAGTGTCTAAATTTAAATGTAAATCTAGGGTACTGAGTGTTTTTAAATTTGAAGTAAATCTAGGGTATGAGTGTGCATAAATTTTCAGTAAATATAAGGTATCCATGTCCAAATTTAAAGTAAATCTAGGGAACCAGTGTATAAATTTGAAGTACATATAGGATGCCAGTGTCTGACTCTATTTAAGTACATCTAGGTAATTACTAGTGTCTAAATTCTAAGGTACTATTGTATAAATTTGAAGTAAATCTCAGTTACCCGTGTCTATATATAGAATATCAATGAGATGGCTTGAACTTAATGTGCAGGATAACTTAGATATATTCCTTGATATGGTTATAATATTTAATCTCTTTTGTCTGCAGCATGGAACAAGCAGTTTCCCAGATGATGCAGTTTAAATCTAAGATAGATCAGCTAAAACATGAAAAATCCAGTCTCTCTATGCAGTATGAGGTAGGTTTAGAAAATACATAGAAAAAAAATCTTTTTATGCCCCACTGTAGCAGAGGAGTAATTAAGTTTTACCCTTGTCCTTCTGTCTGTATGTATATACGTCCCGAAATTGGTTTCCGTTCTCTAACAGTTTGCCTCAACCAAATGGTGTGAAACTTATAAACAACTTTAGATTTTAACTGTTCAAGAGTTATGCACTTTTTTTTATATCTCAGTAGCAGCTTCATTACTTTCATGACAATGAATATAGATTTATGTCTGCAACATACCATTCCAAGCATGATACCAATTCATCTTTTATGTATTTAAGAATCATATATCATGCATTTGATGTACACCTTCCAATGCAAAAGAAGAAGAACAAAAAATTATAATATTGAATCTAAGTAATGACATAAAAGGCAATCTGAGAAACATATTTCCTACTTTACGGTAATGAATTTAACAATTTCTCAGTAAATATTTCAAAACAAAATTGTAAACTCCTCAATTGAATAGAAGAATCACCCTTACAATTTGAACAACTTACAGTTTTCAAAATACTCAATGGATTTTTTAAAGTAATTTTAGAAGTTAGAACTTTGAAAGTAACTAAAAAATGTAATTAGTTTAAATTGGACTTTCATAAAATAATATTTTTTGTATCATTCATTGATTTCATTCATTCTGAGCTTATTAAGCTAAATGAATTGTGAATCCTCATCCATCAGTTTTTTAAGCCCAGAAGGAAAACGAAGAGGATTGTTTAGAGAACTCTGATAATATAATTGATAGCTAGGTTCCTGGCATTGTAATATAATTGGGTTTTGTTTAATTTGAAAATTCTGATCTAGATCAAGAATAGCTCAAATCGCTCATCAGCCATTAGGAAATCTTTTTTGATATTGATAGAAAATAATGTTTGTGTAAACGTTAAGTGCAGAATTCGAACTGGTTCACTGTTTGCTGTTCCTTGTATGCCAGATAAAATGATAAATGCTGAAGTGGAAAAGTATGAAAGGTACCATACCATGAAAGAAAAGTTGAGAATATTTCATGCATATTCATAACTCTTACAGCCCTTGCTGAAATAGTCTGAATTTAGCTCATTTCAAGAAAATTGCACTTCTTAATTTTTATGAACTATTTTTTTTAACCCAAACAAATTGGTATGAGTCACAAGCTGAGGACAATTGGTTTTTGGCATATACTGGTTATTTTAGGTCCATTTTTTAGAAGAATTATAATAATAATATAGGTTAACACATTACATTCTGTCTATTTATAGAATAATCTACAGAAGTATAACAGTCACATCAGCAGTTTGGAGAGAGAAAACATCATGTTACTGAACGATGTCAAAAAGTTTGAACAACAGGTAGGACATAGAAGATTTGAGAAATTTGCATTTAGATTCTATATATCTAAATACATAAGTAAATGTTTGAATTACGAAAGTCAAGGCAATGTGTTACTGTTAGAAGGGGAACTTGTAAAAAGTCTATACATTATCATATACTGGTGTGTAGCTCTGTAAATAAACTAAACTGATCTTTCCTATGACTAAAACCCATTATGCAGGTTTAACAGTACAGTAAATACCATGATTTTAAAGTGGAACTTCTGTATTCAAAAATCAATGAGATTAAAGAAACTGATGACAAGGGTGGAATTTGTTTTATTATATGAAAATACGAATAATAATGGTTGGCTACACATCAAGGAAGCAAAAGGCAAGAAAGAAAATAGAAACTTTTCTTTCTCTCTTTACTGCAATACCTTGACTCAATGTTAGATAATGTGGTAACAGTTTAATTGAGTTTGGCCATTACTCTAGATTAAAATGAAATTAACAGATTTAATCACTTAAGAAAACTACTTATTCTTATATCTTTGCTTGAATTTGGTCTCGTACAAGAAGGACAAAAGCCTTCTAAATACGGTCAGAGCTAGAGGGCCGGTCTACTAAAGTAAGTTTATTGCCAGAGGGCCAGAATAAAAAATTAACCGTACAAATTGTTAAAAGTGTAAATAATTCTTACATTTAAATTTTAACTGTGATAACGATCTGTCCTAAAGCCAAACCATCAAAACGATGACGATTTTTAAAAAACTACTACAAAAATTTAATAAGCATACACCTGGCTAATACATAGATTGTCCATTGTAAAAAAATGAAATTGGATAAAATTGGCCAATAATAAGCCTGACATGGTAACAGGAATACAATATCATTTCTGTATAATTTGCTTTTATTGATCGAAGGATTGTTTACCTTTTCAAACAAATTTTAACAGCTTGAGGTGAAAATCAAGCAATTTGACCCTGATTTGTTACTTATCAAAGCAATTTATACACTTCTTATGAATAATCAGGTATGAAAAAACGTTCTGTTGACTCTTGTACTACAGCGTCAGTTTTCTGTAACTTTTGTGTGGTAAGGATATATTAAATACAATTGTGGATTTGGATTAAACTTATCATTCAAGGTAATTTTTTAAAACTTTTGATGATTTATACATATAAATATTCAGCTAAATTTGTGTGCTTTAATTGGTATTTTTGTTAAGATTCAGAAAATACAATGATAAAACCAGTTCATAAGATAAAAGATAAGAAGATGGGATATGATTGCCAGTGAGACAATTCTCCATAAGAGACCAAATGACAATCAAATTAACAACTATAGGTCGCTGCAAAGCCTTCAACAATGTGTAGAATCCATCACATACAGTCAGCACCAGGCCCACAACCTAATTGTTCTGAAGAGTTGGATGAGAACCTTTAAATTTTGCATAACCCATAGTTACAAGATAATATTATCAACAGAAGTTGCAGGTTTTGGTATTTATATTGAACTAAAGAAAATTACAGTTGATTTTTACATACAAAATGAAAAATAAATTATCACACATACTTATTGTAGCTGTAAAAAATGCTTTTCTAGAAAGCCTTTGATCTGGGGAAAAAAAGAGACTAAATTTTTTAATAACAAAAATGTATTAATGTAGATTCTTATTAAATTATATTTGATAAATCAATTTTGTAGATGAGTAATGGCACAGATCAAGAGAGGACTAAGTTACTGTTAGAACGACTGAAGATGTTAGAGGCAGAGAACTCATCACTGGTACTAGAAAATGAACAACAACGACAACAGTACGAGAAATGTCTGGATGAGATCGCTAATCAGGTGGTGCAGGCATTACTCGCTCAAAAGGTACGATTCACAATGTTAACCTACAATATGAAAAATGTCTAGATGAGATCACTAATCAGGTGGTGCAGTCATTACTTGCTTTAAAGGTATGATTTATAATGTTCTGAGGTGTTATAAAATATAACCTGGTGGTTCAGGCATTACTTGCTCAAGAGATAGGATTTAAAATGTTCAGCAATGGTAATAAAATATAATTAGGCGGTTAAAGGCATTACTCAGTCAAAAGGTACGATTCCAAATGTTCTGCCATGATAATAGAATATAATCAGGGGGTTCAGGCATTACTCACTGAAAATTTCTGATTCAAAAAGGTTAGTAATGGTAATAGAATATAAAATGGGAGGATAGTAGTAAATGATGAAACTACATAACTAAGTTTATGTATGTGCCTGTCCAAAGTCAGGAGCCTGTAATTCAGTGGTTGTCGTTTGTTTATGTGTTACATATTTGTTTTTCGTTCATTTTTTTACATAAATAAGGCCGTTAGTTTTCTCGTTTGAATTGTTTTACATTGTCTTATCTGGGCCTAATATAGCTGACTATGCGGTATGGGCTTTGCTCATTGTTGAAGGCCGTATGATGACCTATAGTTGTTAATGTCTATGTCATTTTGGTCTTTTGTGGATAGTTCTCTCATTGGCAATCATACCACATCTTCTTTTTTATAAGTACCCTGAAAATTGCATTATTTTAAGCGTAAAAATGTTCTCCAACAACACTACAAACAAAGCAATCTTCCAGAAGAAAATTATAAACCAACACTTTTTGTACATACTGAAATCTACTATTATAGCTGTATATAAGAAATATAGTCCAAGGGGAGATAATTCAAATGTTTTTTTTTGACTATTTACAGGCTCTCAGGGAAGAATGTGTGAAGTTACAGACCAGAGTTCAAGATTTAGAATTTCAGAACAAAGAACTGAATTGTTTATTCCAACAGAAAGTGAAATACTCATCAGATACTGTTCTGCAAGTAAGTCTTTGATATTAAATAATAATGCTGTTTCAGAAAACCATTTTTTTTTTAAATACAATTTTTTTATTGGTTAGTGTCAATCTTCATTGTCTATAAAAAATTTGCTGAGGACATCTTTTAAAGGTCAATTATAGAAAAATCCCATATATGTAGCTTGTATTGTGAATCACCGTTGGTTCATTATAAACATTCTTGAGATTGTAATTTTAGGTGAAATGGAAAACCACAAATTTAAATACTTGTTCATTAGGGATTTTATGTTGATGGCAGGTCTTTCAAAGCTTTTTATGTCTTTGATGAATTCATTCACATTAAACTTTATGCTTCAGGGTAATTTTGAGTATAACATAAGGTATTATAGACCTTGTGTATTGTTAAAGAACATACATATTTTGACCACACGATTTAATTAAAGGGGTTGGCTAAGTGATGTCTGACGGATTAACATTAATTCAAAAACTTTTTTTGTATATTTGCTTGTTTTTTTATACAAAGTATCTCAAGAATGAAAACATGATTCAACATAATTTATTTTTATTTTATAGTCTCTACCACCCAGCCAGACAGTATCTACCAGTACATTATGTGAGAGTACAGGGTATTACAATAGTGTTTGTAGTCTTCCACCATCATCATCTGTATCTGTAGAAACTATGGTATGTATGTTACATTTCCCTCCTATTAAAAAAACTTTGTCCTGAACTACTCATCATCCACAAGTTCAACAAATGTCACCATGAATATTGTTTTTACAACATATAACAATATTGCATTATTTAATTCAAAGTATTTGCTTATTTATATCGCCATAGCTAAATGAATTCCTGGTTTAATTGCACAAATGCCCTTAGCATTACACACTTACACATATACCAATACCATTGACTACACACTCTCACTTCTATGTTTTGTATTTCAGCACATCACTTCCACTTCACATAGTATTGTACAGTCCACTGCACTTATGCATCACCCTTCCACAAGCACAGACTCTCTACCAAGTTCAGACAATGTATGTTATTATTTATTTGGTTTGGTACACTTTATTTTAGTTATTGGTTTTACTATAGCTATTTTCCCTTTATGTGTTGAATAAGTTATTTAGTTACTGTGGCTTCATTATTTTTCTTTGGATTCCAATATTTGTGGGTTTGTCAGTATAGATGAACCCCAAATTCAAATATTCAACAAATTACAAAATTGATAGGCTTTGTTTACAGAGATTGCTTAACCACGAAATCAAATATCCACGAAAGTTTTTTTTCAATCAATGAAAAATTGATACAATTAAGGAATGACTGTAATATTTTTTCTGTCTATGAAGAAATAACATTAAAAACATGGTGCACACTGAATAACGCGCATAGCCGGTTATTTAACAGTGTGAACCACATTTTTTATGTTATTTCGAATAGACAGAAAAATATTACAGTCATTTCTTATAATTTAATTCTAAATTCCATTTTAAACCGTAGAAAACCATGAAAAAATGTTGATGACGTCACGGTCACATGACTATATTATGTCTATGGGCTCATAACAAAATAACGTCAGCAAATCAGAAGACGTGTTACATCCAAAATTAAATTATACGAAAATAAATGAATCCACATTAGTTGGCTTTGAAGTTAGTTTATTTTTGTTGGCGGTTGAGGTTGCTTCCACAGCTCAAAGTAACATGATACACAATGCTAGTCCGTAGTTTTATTCGTCCTGTAAGTTTATTCATTTTACATTATGTAAATAGAGTGAAAAGATTTATTGAACAAACGAAATCAGCCTTTTGCGAGTTATGACACATGTACCTGGAATAATCTCCATCTGGTATGCTCCAGACCAAAAAATATTTAAAGAGCACGAAACATGGAACAGCCAAATCCATGATAAGTGCCGAAAAATATCACTTACCGGTAAATTAAATCACAGATATGACTGAGATTGAGGTCATACAATAATAAGAAAACAGTAAGAAAATAGATTGAAAAAAAATAGAAAATTTAAATACTACTTCTACTACCAATACTTTGTTGTTTACTGACCTTGACCTCTTATGAAAGTCTTGCACAGTCTGTTTACTTCATACAACCAACTAAAAGTTCATTTTTATTGGGTTTTTTTTTTCATTGATAAGATTTATTTGACTGTCTTTACAAAGGTCTGTGTTTCTGATCTTTTTTTATACTATTTTCAGGCATTTGAAGACTGTAATACTCTGACCAATAACAAATGTAATTCACCAAACTGTGGAACTAATTGTGACAATGGAAAGTGTAGGACAAAAATAGAAACAGAATTTCCTGCAACGAATTCTAGTCCGAAAATGAAGCATGTTAGTGTTGTAGAGCGTGCAAGTGAAAAAGCCAAACAACGAAGCTCTTCCACCTCATCGTTAAATACAGGAAGTAAAATCAGGACTTATAGATCTAATTCAACGAATGCATCATTAGGGAAAAGTAAAATTGTCCCTCCTGGTAAAATTTCTCAGAGTTCTTCAAATGTATCAGCCAATCAGATAGAAACGATTGTACAAATAAACCAATCAGATTCAAGTGTTAAACGAAGAAGCCTGTCTCAACCAGATCATATCAATAAAGCTGTTACAAATGTACACCAGTCTAAAACTGGTTCCAAGCCTACAAGGACTGAATTGAGTAAATCATCAAGTAAATTGAATTCAAAATTACAAAAGTCTTCAAGTTCGTCAAGTATACCAACTAAAAAGACGAGTAAATCTCAATCATCACTACCTCAATCCACGGGATCACAAAGTCGACTTCCTCAGAAAAAGACAGAACACGACTCAGGCAGAAAAAACTCAGGACAATTAACTCATGGAAGTTCTAACTCAAGAGTGCCTAAAACTGTACCATCTATAAAAACTCAGGGATCATCTGTATCGAAACTCAATCAAACTAGTACTCAGTCTGATATAAATACAAAAGTAAGGGAAGTAACTCCCACAAATAATCAGCCATCTAGAGTACCATCATTTCCAAACGGCCAGTATTTTTATGATTATAGTGATGAAGATAGTGATATTAATCGTCCAATCTCAGGATGTAGTAACGGATCAACGATTTCAATTAACGAAATTTTAGATGATGATGACGATACAGATACATTATTAGATGCAGACTTTACTGCAGAAAAATTTGCTTTTTTTGAAACTCCACAATTTATGCAAGCTGAAGAAAAGAAAAAGGAAAAAGCTAGAAAAAAGAAGGAGAAATCAATATTTTCTAGTTTACGTGGCAAACCAGATATTGTTAAGGATACGGAATATAGTGAACAAAAGAATAAAATAAAAAGTCCACGTTCACATAGACGTAGGAGTTCATTACCACATTCTAATAAAACAAAACAACCAAATCGACCTTCGTCACTTGTGTTGAATTCCAAAGACAAAAATAACATAAAACATGGATATAGTTCTTCAAGCTTGAGTAGTAGTGAAAGTGATGAAAACTGGTCCCCACAATTTGCAAGACAGTACCAGTTAAAACTGTACAAAGCTCGCAATAAATCAGGAAGTAGTGAAAGTGGAAGTATGTCTGGTTCCTTGTCGGAAAAGACCCAGTTGAAATCGTCACAGGAACTAACACCTACCGTGAGTGAAAAATCATTCTGTTCTCAAACTGAGGCTAGGGACAAGGATATTTATAGAGAGGTGATTGTTGTAAAAAATATTGATAATTCAAATGTTAACTCTCTAAATAGGAAAAGAGGACCTCCACCTCCTATTCCTAAAAAACCTCCAATAGCTGGCCGCCGCTCGCCTGGAATTATAATGGGTATACAATCCCCTGGATTACGTAACAAAACGCTCTCAACTCACCAAGAACTGAGCTTATTGAGACCTCATGAATTCAAAACTGGGGTGTTTGATAATGTTGATGCTATTCATTCAGTCAGTGTTATCGCTGAACAAACTGTTAATCAGACTCATAAATACATGTCCTCTGATTCAAGTTTCGAAAGCGTGAAAAATGAAAAAGTGGAAAGATCGGGAAGTAAAGATGATGGATATTCAACTATGTCTAGTGATATTCAACCAGAAATGTTAGAAAAATTTAGTGATTCTTCATTAAAAAGAGATGCTATATTCCGAAACGATTTTCAGGTTAGAAACGATATGACTGTCATGCATGTTACGGATTCTAGTCACAAATTTGTTAATTGTGGGACTTCTCCATTGGACACATCTGTTGTGAATTCAAATTCTCCAAAACGTTCCTCACCAAACATGCAAGATAAAAATGGAGGGTATAATTCATTAGGAAGAGTTAAAGCTATGAAACAAATGTTTGAAGCTGAATGTCAAAAACAAAATGATACTTGTAAAAGATTTCCTCTCCGTAAATCATTTTCCGTTGATAGTAAATTAGGGCACAATGAAAAAACTTTAAACCGCAGATCTCTTGGTGATGATGTTCAACTTAATGTTACTGAAATTGACCAGACTGAATCTAAAAATAGGTCATCGTCATGGGGAAACAACTCTCATCAAGTGACCGATTCTTTGCATCAAAATGATACCGCAGATCTCTTGGACAAGGATAATAAATATTCACAAAATAAGCAACAAATTGAGGATAGAACAAATTTAAAGGAACAAGATCATTATGTCTCAAAACTTGATCATGTGACTTTGAGTTCTGATCATGTGACATCAACTTCCAGAAGCCACATGACATCAGACAGAAATTCTATATATCACATGTTAAATGACAGTGAAGAGAACTTTCTTTCGGACATTCCAGAAGAAAAAGAAGACTATGGAGAAATGTCGGGAGCTTCTAATGAAAAATTATTAGATTTTCCTGTTAGAAAGCAAATTTTGAAAAAAGACCAAATATCAAATCTACAGCTTTTTGAAACTTCCACAACTAAGCATTACTGGTCATCCACTTTGGGATTGTGTAGATTTTTGTCTGATTCTGATCTTGCTGAAATATCAAAGAGGCAGTCTGTTGACAATTTTAAAGACATTGGCAATATCAGTTCTGGAAAAGCATTAGAGAGATCAGTGTCTCTATCAGGTCTTAATACAAAAACAGAGATATTAGCAAACATGAAGCTAGCGCCAACATTGCGTAGAAGTTGTCGTCAATCATTGATTAATGAGATTAACGTCAATGATAGAGTGCAAGATATTGTCAAGGAGCATATTCTAAAACAGGTATGTTGATTAAATCTTGGTTAGGCCAAAAAAATATATGTTTCCAGTCAACTGACCGACTCTAATTTTTTTGTGGCTAAAACGTCAACCCTATTAATTTTTTTGGAGGGGTGATTTTCAAAGGAAAAGCAATACCTTCAGAAAAAATTCATATGGTAGCAGCATCTTTTGCAGCAATTTTTCAAACAATCTTGACCGTCAACTACCTTGTCCATAAGTTTCTCTTTTCCTGACTTCAAAAAGGGATATCATGCTTCCCCTTTGTTTAAACAGCTGCAGTACATTAACAATACAATTGATCTGGTAGAGTGGTTATAAAATAAGGATAGAATCATATTCAAAACAGTGTAGCTGTGGCCATTGATTGACGCATTAAATTCATTCATTGACTGGGACAGATAAGGTGAACATGTGTCTGTAACGACCACTGATCACTACTTACTTATTATAGAATTTAAACTGTGGGGTCACCAAAGGTTCTTAACGCCTTTAATAATAAAATAATTCGAAAAAATATTCAGGCGTAACCTTTATGTTTTGATTTATATTATTGATATAAATCAAATATCGTATTATTCCTGATTAGTTTTTCGAATTACTTTATTTAGGTGTTGAGAACCTTTGGTGACCCCACAGTTTAAGTGTCTTTAGAAAGTACATAGTGAGCAGTGGTCGTTATAGACAAATGTCACATAATCTGTCCCAGTCAATGGATGATTTTAATGTGTCAATCAATGGCCACAGCTACACTGTTTTGAATATGATTCTATGTGGTATAGGATTGTCAATGAGACAACTATCCACCAAAGTTCAAATAAAGAGAATGAATGCTTTGATTTACATATTAAATAAATCTATTTTCTTTAACTTCTCTCAATTGTTATAGGACTGTACATCAAGCAATTCCGATGTTTGGCAAAATAAAATCTACAACTTAATCAAAACATGATTTAAATTACCTCAAGTTCAGAATGTTAAAAATTGTAGACATTATACATTGTTACCAAAGAACAATATTTGTTTTACAGCTTGCCCACTCAGTTGATAGTGAGTCAGACGACGATCTCCAGAACTACAGCTTTGATCAACTTCTGGCAAAGAAACAAAGACAAAACTACCTGGCACAGTCTTTTGAGGTAGGTTTAAAAAAAGAACACCACAAAACTAGCTGGTACATTCTTATGAGGAACAACAAGCATTTTTTTTGGGCCTTATTTTGAATACAAAAATTAATTATTTGATAAATGTAAAATAAGCCTTTTTCTTTGATTAACCATGTTGACAGACTTCCCTTACATAAGAAATTTCAAAAATTTGAACAATTAAATATTTATTGACCTTGTGAAAATTGTATAGTTTTGATCAAAGACTTCTTTTTTTCATTAACATAAATGGAATAACAACAACCACCACCCTAAAAATAAACGGGGAAAAAAGAAACAACATAAAAAAACTTATAGTGGATACAGAACACATAAGGAAGTTAACTCTTTAAAAATCAGTAGAATGTTTAAATTACACACTACTACTACCTAAGAGAAATCAAGCTTCTCAATGATTAGAATTATTGTTTGTCAAACTGCTGTATATCCAAAGAAATTATTCCTGCAAATTGTGTGGTTCAAATTTCTTAAAATGTATAAATTTTGTCAACAGGTAAAAGTTGACAAAATTTTAATGAAAATTAAACATGGTGATTATCATTGTATCAATCTATTTTCAGTCAAAGTTCAACCAACCAGCTCCATTCAAAAACCAATGTGATTTCCCTGAAGATTCTTTCTCTTCAAATTACCATGAAAATGAGGCTACTTTTTCGTCTAATGAAGAGAGAGGAGAAGATAAGGGTAGACAATCCAGTAAAGAATCTAGTCCAATGGGAGAAAAGCCTTCCAAGTTTAGAAGTGATTACTACAGTCTCTGTATGGTAGGATCAAATCGTAGTTTATTTTCGGGAAGTAATGAAGGTGAATCTGACCAAATTTTAATTGATGAACCACAGTGTGTTAACTGCAAAGATCCTTCAAATTGTAGACAATGTACAAAAGCTAAAAATACTGAAGAATTTGATGAAATTTCTCGACAACTTCAAAGTCTTTCGAAAACCGTAAATGCCTTACAGCAGAGCTTGACCGGTGTGGATAGCTGTGATTCTGATGCTGAATCTAACGAAGACCATTCCCACATGTTTATATCACCTAACTCTGATTTCCATGGTGACGGTTATCAATGGGTTGAGGATGATGAATTTTATTTGACACCATGCGGAGGTGAGCTCATTATGGGTGCTTCTCCGTTTTCTGATACAGGTGCTTGTGCCGAGTGGATTAATGAATATGCAGATGATACTTCCTGTAATGATGAATTTGAATTTTACGGAAACTTTGCTGATGAAAAAATAGATGTTCGTCAATTCCAAGCTCCAATCAAAGAGGAGGAAGAAATTCACAAATATGAAGAATCAAGAACAGTAACTCCACCTCAAAGTAAATCTCCAATTCAGAGAGGTAAAAATGGTCCTCAGCCATGCGACAGTTACAGTAAACAGAAAGCACTGAAAAAGCTAAGAGGTGAAGGTCATGTAAGACACCATAGTGATGGACATCTTTCTAAAATCAATCATGAGAGCAAGGCAAATGGAACAGAGGAAAGGATTGGTTCTATTTATAGATCAAGGGAGAGAACTGAAGATAACAAAATGTCTGATCCACAGGTAAATATATCAATTAAAAGACGAATTTACACTTGTATGCAGATTTGTCTGCCATTACGTAACCTTTGACATCACAATTTAAAAAATCTGATGTCACAATAAAAAGTGATTGGTCTTTGACGTCAGAATGTTATTCAAAGCAGATCTAAGGTCATTTGGAAACAAAATTCAGCTAAATACCAAAAATGCAAACACATTTATTTATCATCATAACATCCTGTGGGTCCATTATTATTTGGTGTATACCAATTTTCATGGATTTTATGGGTAGAGATGAACAATGAAATTAAATGTTCAACGAATAACAAATTTTTAATAGGAAATTGAATGCAGACGTGTGCTAAACTACAAAACTAAATATCCACAAACATGCAAGTTTTCCATAATCCACGCAGATTGAAACCCTTGAAAATAAATTAATCCACACTAATGTAAGTGTATGTTTAATCAACCTGTTTTCTCTGACCCAATTTGGTTACATTTTTGATGATATAAAGCTATCAAACTTATAAATGCTAAAAATTATTTTTATTTTTGTGGAACCAAAAACACCACAAAGAATTTCTGTATTTACTGTAAATAATTTAAATTTATTTCTAAAATTCACTTCATCACTAAAACATACACCACATAACACCAACAGAATACAAATTGTGATTATACATGTATAATAAATTGCAGCAACAAAATTTTCATTGATACCAATTTTGATGATATGTTATGTAAAATTCTCATCCACGTTTAACCATCTTTTTTTTTTATTTATCATGTTTATATGTATTAAAACTTAATGGATGTGTCTAATTTGCGGTTTGAGAGTCTTCAAGAAACAAATTACTTTATTATGTCTATACAAGTGTGTTACATTAAACATCCTGGTGTACCAGGAAATCTTCGAAAAAGGTGATGCCCCATTAATAGCTTAATGTTATTTGGTTTCGTAAATACATGTACTTGTAATTCCCATACACTAGTTACAAAATCTGCACCTTTTACCATGTTTACATTTCACATGTCTTAATATCTCAAAATATATCAACTGTTAAACATGAAAGATATAATGCCCCATTTTTAGACAAATGTTATTGATTTCATAGGTAATTCTTGTACCGTAAGTTATAAAATCTGCACATTTCATTTTTCGCATATCTAAAATATCTCAATAAAAAAAAACACTCAGGAAAAATGTAATGTCCCTTTTGTAGCAAAAAGTAACCATGATTAATCTCATACAAATGTGAAATTTAAATTTCAGATGTCTGAAATATTGAAAAAACGTCCATGAAAAAATTAAAACTCCATCTTTAGCACAATGTTATTTGATTTTGTAGATAAATATCCTACCAAAGCTGCACATTTTTTATTTTGCATTTCTAAAATATATCAAGTAAAAAATCATCAATGAATAATGTTAGGCCCTTTAATAGCAGAATGGTGGATAATTCTCCTATACATGTTACAATTTGCTCATTTTATACATGTATTTCACATGTCTGAAATATCTTATTAAATATAAAGTAAAAAAACTTGGACTTCTTGAAAGATTACAGACTTATATTTCTCATGTCTAAAATATTACAAATAAAAAACCTGGTACTTCCCAATTCTTGAAAGATTACAGGATTATGTTATAACAATATTTTGCGAATCTGATTTTAAATCTGAAATGTAAAAGGAGGGGACTTTTGGTTTTAATTTGTTAGCATACACTTAAATGCATGTTACATGCAGGTGTTGCACAATTGCAGCCTTAAGCCAATTGATAATTTAATTTTCATATATCAATTTATCATAAGATAACTTTTACACAAACAAATATTGTTCTTTAAAAGGTTACAAAACTTGACAATTGATTTGAATTCAGAATACAAATACAGATGAAAATTTCATCTCTCAACATTGGAAAACACTTAGCATATATACATGTAATGCATTTATGCAATTTTTACCACAATTTTATCCTTAGGCATAAATAGAAAATTGAAAATAATTTCAATACTAATTTATTCACACTCCGAGGAGTTAGTTACATGTGTGTTTATAAATGTATATTTCAAAAAGTTAAAAAGTGAAATTGCATGTCAGTCAGATGACTCAGACCTGTATTTAGTCAGTTCCTGTTGCTAAGAAGGAATTTTACAAATGTCATCTACAATTTAATCATATTAAGATTTATATTTGATTCGGTACAATTAGGGTAAGCTTTCTTCATTTTACTTTTTCTTATTTTTTTTTTATAAAAAGCTAACTGTTTATAGTTAATTAAATTTGAAGCTATGTATAGCTTTATTTTTAATACACTTTTGGGGATTTTTTTCATCAATTTTTAGTAAATTGTTCTCTGATAAAAGCTTGAAATTTTATTTTGAAATTATGAATTAAAAAAAAAAATTCAAATAATTACAATTTTTGGAATTTCATTTGGTCAATTGTAAATTATAGTTGACTGAAATTAGCTTGAAATTGTTATTAAAAATATGACCATTTGCATTGTTTTTTGTTTAGTTTTTTATTTATATATTTTTTTGGTGATATTCATTATTGATTATGAATGATGACATACAATTATTGTCTTTTGATGTGGTAAATATGTGGTTTTATTCACTCTTAGTCTTAGAAAAAATTGATCTTGGCCAAATGAATTCAATTAAACCATATATTTGACAAAACAAAAGAAGATAATGATTATTTTTAGAAAATTATTTGCCAAAAACAATTGTGCTTCAAACATTTTACCATATTTATTTATACATGTACAAATATCTGGCTTTTATTGAAGTGGTTATCATTTATCTTCAGGGTGAATATGCTGTTTTATTTAAATTCATTTTTTTTTTTAAATTCTTCTTAAACATGTAAGTTAATATGCAAACAAGAGAAGAAAAAATAATGTTAGATGATGTCCTGTATACGTCAATGAAACAACGAAAAAAATGAATGTAAGAAGATGTCTTGTATACGTCAATGAAACAATAATCCAACATCACAAACAAGCAAAAGACATCTAGAGGTCAACATTTTACAATAGACAGGTGCCCCTATATGTACAATGTAACATCTTTAACAAGAGTTTCTCTTTAGGAATCTTAGGAAATTTGTCATATCGTCATACAGTTGGGTATCAATTTTTTTTGGAGGGGAGGGGTAGCTTTCCTAATGATAGGGATTCAGAAGCAACAAATTTATTGTGTTATGTTTATTAATCAAGATTTCCTTGGAGGTTTTGTTTGTAGACATTTATTGTACATGTAAAGCTAAAACAATCACCAATAAAAACATGACATGTGTAAAGCAAATGTTAAACTTACTTTTAAGTACAAATAAATTTCTTTTTGGTTCTAGGTGAGAGCAGCTATGTTGGATGCCATGGTTCATTTAAGCGGAGCTAGCATGGACAGCTTAGATGATAACATTGGTGTAGATCATGTGATGTGCTCTCGACTCCTAGGTGGAGGTCAGTAACAATATATTGGTAGATTTGTATAAAATTTGTTCCTACTGGATAGAAAAGACATTGGGTTAAAAAAAAAGTTGTAAAACAATTCTATTATATTCTTTGAAGCACAGATCAAGTAAAAATATGAAAGATCAGCTGGAATGGGGTTAATGTGAGACGTATCTGCTAAGACAAGTCGATTTACAGTATTAAATTTATTTTTTGTGGCTGTTTGTCAATCATCTACTAGTTTTTCATTTCATTTCAAATCAGCAGAAGCTAAAATAACTTAAATCTTCAACAATACATTTGTTTTCTTCTTTGGAAACAAACATAAATAGAAAAATATACTAAGTTGTTAGTTTTATTCTGCCAAATAAAAAGATATGCATGTTGACTATAACGATACCCACCCTATTTTTTAAGCTAAAAAATACCCCACCCTAAAGGTTTTTTTTGTCATTTTTCAATAAGCACTGTTAAAGTCAGAATGTCCCTCAAATTGTTTTTTTCAAAGATGTAATACGAAACAACCATATTAGTTTTTTTGGCCTTAGCAACATAATGATATTGATGTAAATTTTTTCCAGACAAAGGACCAGTCCGATCCACAGGTACCAGATCAGCTGTAGACCTGTCTCAGTTTTTTGTTCGATATGGGGAACCAGAAGAAGAAGCAGTAGCAGCCTTTGATTTCCTGGATGAGATTCCTGCTGATCCTCTTCAGCAGCAGATGACAGGTTTAACAATCAGCCAATCAAATACAGTGTCTCAGACAGAACTGACCAATAAGGGACCAGAAAACAAATCACTTCCTGTTCAAAAACAATTGGAATCTGAAAATTCTAAAACTAAAGATGAAAAGTGTCAAGATATAAAAGGGATTACAGAAAATAAAAGTAAACTTCAAAAACCGGAAAAAAAGTTTTTCAATTTCACAAGAAGTAAATCAACTAAATCTACAGATAATTCTAAAGAAAAGGATAGCAAGCTTCCGAAGAAGGTCAAAAGTAAAGAGATAAAGGAAAAAGACAAAGAGACTCCAAAGGAAAAATCTAAAATTCCAAAGTTCAGAAGTTCAAGCAGTGAACGAAAAGTTTCTAAGCAGTTTAGTGTCAAAACAGTACCAGAAAACTCTATAAAATCTACAGGTTTAAAACATTTCAATTCAGGATCTCAGGAACATGTTTTGTCTTTAAAAACTAATAATAGAATTGTTGATAAATTGTAACTACTACTTTAACAGAGTTTGATATTGAAAAAAAGGGAGATAATCTTTGAAGTTACAATATAATATTGTTAGAAAACAGTGGACTAGGGGTACCCTGCAGTCTCAGGAAATTTATGTCAAATTTTTGTGAATATAATAATGGTAAAAATAATAAAACTTCCCTATTTCATGCCAAAAATCAATAAAGAATTCCACAAGACAAATCAGGATGATATTTTTTTAAGACTCATTTAATGCCTACAGCAAAAATGGGTCAACTCATGTTTGTTGGTAAAGGCTAATTATACCCTCTCATATAAGTGCTATGGTTTTCTAATCCAGAAAAAAGTACAAGTCACAAATATTTTTAGTAATGTGTCAAAATTAATAAATTCATCCTTAAAGTATTTTTTATGTCAATAATTCCACTTGATTTCATGTTTGTACATTTTGTTCATAGTATAAATACGAACTCTGAAAGTGGTGGGGAACATATTTCATTTAAAAAAAAAAAGATAAGCCAAAAAAAAAGATACCAAAGGTTTTCAAAGAGAAAAAAAAAAACATTATTTTGTGCCATAGGACATATCTCATGAATATTCATATGTTCGTTTATAATTTATCTGTACATTATTGTACAATATATATAGAAGATTTTTATGCAATAACTGAACTATTGAAGTTTGTCAGTAGAAGTTTAAAGACTTTGTTTTTTTAAAGGTCAGGAATTTTTTCCTAATGCATGTTTTATACAATGGAAACTGACTGCAAATATAAATATAAATGTAAATTTATTTTAATTTGTACAAGGATCCATAAAATTTTTAAACTTAGGCCAAACAATATTATATGTGTAGTTCTAGTTACATCTTTTAAATAAATAATGTTGGTAGGTCGGCAATAGTAAAAAAAAAATCATTTTTATTTTGGATTGTGAAAATCCGGAAAAAAATAGTGTGAACATTGAGTCAGATTACGGTATGATAAACATCCCAACAGGAAGTTTGCCATTTTCCATGTGTTTGGTTGTAAATTAAACAGATATGTTACGTTTTTCAGTTAATTTTGTTGCATTCTGTTAAGAAGTTGTTGCATTTTAGCCATAATTGATACTTTTGATAAAAATTCAGATTACAGAAGTCTGTGAATTTTAATTAGTTAAAAAGGGGGGGGGGGGTAAACTAGGTTAGGTCGGGTAACTGGAACCACACATATAGCCTTAAGAACTAAGAACAAAAGATTTGTTTATCATTTGTAGAGCCTGGATTCATTTGACCTTTGACATTTTGTATTTTTTCATCAGTTTGAAAAGCTTTTTTGTGTACACACATTTTATATAGGATTTTTACACTGGTTTTTGATATAATTTTTTATTACATCAGTTTGTTACAAGTCTTGTGTAATATGTATATTTCATTTCATTTATTAAAAATGTTTTTAACACCAACAGGCCAATAGATATTATATGAAATAAGCATCAGGCCAATGAAAATAGTTTTATGTTTCGCAGACCCTGAGAAATGTTTTTGGTTAGGCCTAAGTTAGGGTCTATGTCTTCAGAATATTGTATCAGTAGTTAAATACATTTGAAGTAAAACAGAAAAAAAATTGTATATGTAAGATTATTAGTCTTCCAGTGTAAAGATAGAATTATGTAGATTTAATACTCAGCATACATGCAATGAAAAGTTTACATTATGATTTCAATAACTTTTTTTGCAAGTTTTAAACCATATTGGATTTATCAAAGGGAGAGAACTTAATTCATTTTTTAAGATGGGAGATAACTCAGGATACAGCAAATTAAAAAAAAGTTATGTGCATATTATTTATCTTTATATATATATTTGTATGTACATATAGCAATGTATAGATAAGATAGATTGGGAATTTGTATTTTTCTGAAATATGTATGCACAGATCTACAGAAAAGAAAAATTGATAAAAACTAATAAAAAGGATAAAAGATTCTATGCATTGTAAATTCTGAAATTTTTGTGATACAATTTATTATTTGAGATTGTTGAAGAATGGAGAAAATGTGAGATTAATTATTACTTTATCAGGAATTGGTGCATACAAAAAATGCTATCAAAAATTGAAAATGTTAATATATATGCAATTATAGATTCATTGCAAAAATTTCAGAATTTACAGAATTAGAATTGAGGTCAGAATGTAGGATGAATCTCTTTCAGGTTTTATTATTTATTGATAAAAATAACCAATCAACTCAATTTCTTCTATACAGGAAAGGAAATACAACAAATAGAAAATTAATGAAGGAAACCTGCATTTTGATTTCAACTAATGCTCGACAAACAAATTTTGAAAACTCTGAAAGTGTTCATTTTGAATCATAACTAAAAAGGGATGACTGAATATTAGAAAAATCATTGAATAATACTGTTGTCTGATTTGTACTGAATTCTTATAAGTTGAATTAACTAAACATGACATAAATTTATAATTCAGTCTTTTTTAAGTGGGAGCTGGCTGTCTCAGTTCAGAATATGTTTACTAGTGATTATAAGGTCTTTCTTAGTTTGAAAAATTTCTAATGTCATATTGATATGTAAAGAATTATTTCTAGTCTTTACTTTGAATAAATTATTAGTATTCAGTTAGTAAGAAGGCCCTTTGTGATTAATTTTGTGAAAAAGTTATTTTACAAGTAGGGAAAATATACTCACTATAGGGGTTAGCCAAAAAATACATAAAAATTAGAAAAAATATATTCCTACAATTAAAAGTAAAAATAAAAAATCCTCAAAGGTAGACAATTTATATGTGAAAATTATTGTGCATTTAATAATGCATAACATTAAGGTATGCCATATTTATTGATGCACATGTTTTGAATGTCTTCGGGTTATTCTTCTAAAAACAAAAAGAAATTGTGGAAACATCTAAAAATAGAATATATTCTATGAAGTCTAAAGTATGGTCGAATTATTTTATCTAAAAGAATTAATATGGAGAGTTTGATCAAATTGATCTCCTTGGCTTCCGAATCGCCAAAAAGATATTGACTTCTTGAACAATGAAGTACAATGTAGGCTACAAGACACATACACATTTTTTCATTGGTCCATACCAGATTTTGCCATAAATATCAAATATGTTAATGAATTTATTATCAATAGGATTATTTAGTATAAGATTAATGTTAAGAAGATAATCATGATTAGGAGATAGTAATCATGTTTATGATTAAGTTTGTCTTATGATGTTTGTTGGACCTAGTCTCTGCATTAAATTATTAAAACTTGTCAACGACATGCCATGAAAAATAAATTATTCAAAAATAGATGTATGTTTTTATATTCAATTTACATTAACATGTGATACAGCCTTTTCGGTCGAGTCTGGTGTTAACATGCAGTTCAACAGGTCATGGGTTCAAAACCGAGGTCTAGTCAACCGGTAGACTGAAAAAAAGGCATTTGCTTCACTGCTAAGCTCAGGAGTTAGAGCAAGGACTGGTTTGCAATGTAGTCAGCATAACGTAGTTTGGTTGGGTGATATGTCTCCTGCTGACTTAAACCGTGAGAACTAGCATATTAAAATACAGCTAAACGTGCGAGTCCAGTATTAAGCAGTGTTAATATCTATATTACATTAATTAGTTATCAAAGGTACCAGGATTATAATTTTATATGCCAGACGCACGTTTCGTCTACATAAGACTCATCAGTGACGTTCAGATCAAAATAGTTAAAAAGCCAAACAAATACAAAGTTGAAGAGCATTAAGGACCCAAAATTCCAAAAAGTTGTGTCAAATACGGCTAAGGTAATCTACTCCTGGGGTAAGAAAATCCTTAGTTTTTTTTCGAAAAATTCAAAGTTTTGTAAACAGAAAATTTATAAAATTGCCTTGTATTAAATATGTTAGTAAGTGTTTGTTGTTTATTAAGATTAGAGTGTTAGTTTTCTTGTTTGAATTGTTTAAATCTAGTCATTTTTGGGCCTTTTACAGCTTGCTGTTCAGAGTGAGCCAAGGCTCTGTGTTCAAGACTGTACTTTGACCTATTATAGTTTACTTTTACAAATTGTGACTTGAATGAACAGTTATCTCATTAGGACTCTTACCACATCTTCTTATATCTATTTAAATAACCAAGGGACATAAAATGGCATCTTCTTGATTATGTGAAGCTCAACAACATATTAAAGTAGGTTCAATCCATTTGATATTCACAGATCTTCACAAAATTTTCAACAGTAATTTACAAACCAACACACATAGTTTTCTCATTATACCCCAGCTTTAAAAAAGTGGGGATATACTGTTTTACCTCTGTCTGTCTGTCCTTCAGTCCACCTATCCGTCCGTCCCATGAATATTTTTTGTCACATCTTTTTCAGGAACTACATCAATTTGTTCTCAGAGCTTATATAGGTCAGCTATACTGTGTGATGCATTTTAACATTCATCACTCAATAACTTCCAGCCAAGTTGAAAATTTTCATCACATTTTCATCAGGAATTACAATACAAGGATTTCTGAAATTTGGTTTCAGGGTTTATATAAAAAGTAAAATCACAAAAATACAGAACTCTGAGAAAAAGTTAAAACGGAAAGTCTCTAATCAAATGGCAACATCAAGCGATTAAACACATCAAAGGAATGGACAACAACTGTCATATTCCAAGACAAGACAAGACAATTTTATTCTTTAAAACCACTGTATGCATGGGTTCCGTCGAGGGAAGAACCAAAAATTTGCGAAAGCAAATTTACAGATCTAACATTGTTGGGTTGATGTTTAGACGAGTTATATATATATATACAAGAAGTCATCATAATAGAAAAACAAATAGACAAAGGCTAACCAGGAAGAAATGCTAGGGATCTACAATTCAAAAGAAAGTGAAATTCATCACCTAATTCTTGACATTGGGGCCATTTCAAAAACAATGAGGTTTTTTACTTTTTGTGGTATATTTTTATATTAGTTAAGTTTAGAATTATAACACATGTGTTATAAAATGCAGGATATTCAGGGCCAGCTTGCTGCCAAGTTTCATGAAGATATCTTAAACCACTTCAGAGAAATGTTTTAAAAACAGGCATTTTTGTCAGGAGTGTGACGCTTTTAGCGTGACATTTAAAAAATTAGAAATTTTCAAAGTAGTATTGAAAAAAGTGGATCGTTTTTATGCTATACTGAAATATTTCTGGTAGTTGCTACATTATTAGTCTTAAATATTTTTGTAATTTTGTCCAATAAAATTTTAAAATAAGTAAACACTGACCTTTATTGTGAAGGTATGTACAAAAAATAAAGTCTTTAAAAAAATGACACTTTTAAAATTAAAGCTTCCTTGTAACCATGTTTTAAAGTCCAATAATGTTCCTTCATCCAAGCATATCTTGGATGTGCAGGATGAAGGTCATTCTTAGAATATGAGCCTGAGGCTCGAAAGTAATAAATTGGCTTAACTTCTCTATGAGGGGTGAAGCTTACATGTAATATCTCTGTTTAAAGAAACAAACTATAACCACCAGACCATAGCTGGCCAGTGACCTTGACCCTAGTATATAAGCACCTGTTCCATAATAACTTGTCATAATTTAAAGCAAGTTTGTGTCGACCAAATATAAAACCCATTTTAAAAGGGTGGGTCTGACTGATAATCCCTAGGGTGGGAATTAATTACTTTCGAGCCTCAGGCTCATATTCTAAGAATGACCTTCATCCTGCACATCCAAGATATGCTTGGATGAAGGAACATTCTTATTCATATTTCGCCTTCGGTCTCAAGTAATAAATTAGCTTGTTTAAAGTGTAGACACAAACTAAAAACATTTTTTATATAAATGCCAACATTTAATAAAGCAAAGAAATCACAAGATCATCCAGTAACTACAACTGAAGAAAAGTGTTTAAGTACTGATATTATTCACTTTCTTGTTATAGAACTTATAAAAAGTTTTACCATATGTCCAGACTAAGCTGTTGCCATAATGTCTTTAATAGAACATCCTAAAGCTAAATGCACTTATGAAGAGGTTCCTCTAAATGAGTAAACCTTAAAACCTCGGCTAAAATTAGAACTCTCTCTAACTATCTAAACTTTACGAAAAGACTTAGATAAATTCTCTCACATATTTTGTACACAAAACATGATAAATCATTGTCTTAACAACACAAAGTTTTGGTTTATCAAAACCCTTGATCACCTCATTAGGTAGACTAACTAACAGATCTAGTATTTTTCAAAAACTCATGTATATGAAAAAATAAAGTGACATGTCTCTGAATGAAAGACATAGAATGTAAATCTACAGCTGATAAAGATTGTACTTTGGCAGTTGTAGTCAAGGCAAATAAAGACGCAAGTATAAAAGACAGTCTTCGATGTTAAATCCTCTAATGAATATAAAGAACTTAAAAAAGATAGCACTAAATTCATCTCCACAGTGAAAGAGTATCTAACTCTTCAATTGCAGATTCAGGTTTAAGCAACCATTCACATATGCATGTAGTAAACAAACAAATTTAGTAACATCTACTTCTTAAAGGATCAAGTCTGTTTCAACATAGAACAAGTAAAATTCACATTAAACATGCTGAATATGAAAAGCTTGTGTTAACAAAAAATTTCAATAATCAATAACATCCTTTTTAGATGGTGATAAGGAATTGGTTCTCTTTGAACACACAAAATAATGAAATTTCTCAAAAAATATTGATAATGCTTGATTATAGATGCATGGTCTCCAAGATGAAGTGTAAATATATTTTACAAATGATTCTGAAATCTCCTGTTTATATTAAAGTGATTTCTGAATATAATACATACGTTTTTACCCTACCGCACAATCAACCCTTCAGGTGTTGGTTCACTTATATTTTTTACAATATACAGTTAAATTAAGTCTCTTCCTGACGGAAAAGCATTCTTCAGTATGCAACATTGTTACTAATTTTTATGCTTAGCAGTTTAACTGGCAAATAAATTAAAATTGGTCTTAGCAAAGAAACCCAACTCTGAGCAGGCCAAAAAGGAATAATCAAAAGAGCCTTCTGAACTTGATCACTAATAATTTTCTTTATAATTATCCCCAACAATGAAAAAGATGGGAAAATATAAGGTCTTAATTCTGACCATGAAAAGTACAAACATCTCTGAAAGGAGCTTGTTGGTCAAAAGACAATGAAACAATTATCTACAGATTTGAAAATGAAAACGTGATAACAACAAAACAAATATATCTTCTTTCAATTGCCATCCTGTTGAATCTGTAAATTTTTTAGACATATGATAAGCATCAAAATTTTCTTACCAGGAATATAAAGAGCTGTGATAAAAATGTTCTTTCTTGATCACCAAGCCCAAATAATGAAATATTTGTATTAAGCATGTTAAGTGACAAAGAGGTTATCCTCCTATTGCACAATAAAAGCTACTGAAATTGTATTTTCTGATTGTATAACTCTCTGTGACAAAAAATTTCTCTCCAAAAGAAAAATATAACCAACAATTCTATGAAATCTATATGAAATGAGCGCATGTTCTTAAAGAAGCTCCATCTACCAACAGAAATTTTTTTTTTTTTTTTTTTTTTTTTTTTTTTTTTTTTCAAATTTGGATCCCAAATCCTTCTAATGAGGCATCTGGTCCAATCCAAAAACTTATTTGGATGGGTCTATAAATCAATTTTTAATTTCTGATTTTAAATTGTTAAAAAATTCACCTATTGATGATAATAAACACTGTAACAACTATACAGAGTTTCAACATTACTTCTCGCCATGTTTCTGCAATGTAACATTCCCACAGATACTGCATTAAAAGCATGTACCACAAGACCAATATATGATGCAAATCATCTATAATACAGTTACACAATTCTATTTAAGAAGAATTTCCCAAGGGAGATAATTTTACAATTTCTCATCTGTCAGAAAAAACTTAAATAGCTCAGTATCAAAGGAAAACAATGTGCTTCCAAGGAATGAGTACCAACTTCTCAAAATTTATTCCGAAGCACAGCTTATCAAGCATTTGCACCACTTCTTCTGTATTCACAATACAACCATCTAAATTCTGATCCATAATAAAAGAATCATCAATGTATAAACTATAGCATGTATATACTTCAAACTTCAAGTGACATTATTTCATAAAAATACATAGACAGGTTTTAAAACCTTAGTAAAAACTCTTGATGCAGAAGCCAATCCAAAACAAAGAATATAAATATCATATCAATGTCCTTTCCACATGAATCAGGAAATTGTGATATAATAATAAATGATACTTAAATATGCATCTGTGAGATCTATAGATGTTAGCTCTCTCTATGTATATATAGATAATTATCCCTAAGAATTACATCTAAACAAAAGATAAATGGTCCTGCTCCAAATGCTGATTAGCCACAAGCTAAGTTTGTTTGAATTTTTCAAATAGATAACAGGCCTTGAAGACCCATCTTTCTTAGGAACTAAGAAAAAATAGGAAATAAACTGATTTTCCAATGATCGATCAACCTCTTAATAGCTCCCTTAGCTATAAAATTTTTGGACTTCTGAAATTATTTCATCCTTATGAAAGGTGAAATGTATTTTATTAAAAAAAAAAAATGATGAACCTTGTGGTACATCATTAAAAATAATTTTATAACCACTTCTTATTAAATCTAATATCTATAGATCATTAGTAACATTTTCCAAATCATAATATTTAAGTTATCTACTGTATATAGCAACTGGTTAAGAAATGTGACCTCTTTGAGATTCTCTGTTCCCTTTTGGGAAACCTCTCCCTCTCAATGAAGGGAATTGCTTACTGGTATACGCCCTGTTGACCAACAGAGGCTCCGCAGTTAAAAGACTGATATTGCCTTTCCCATAACAGCTGGGATTTAAATTAATTGCTAGACCTGGAACCTCTTCCAAGGAATCTAGAATTTGCTTTAGAATCTTTGTATAATCACCAAGTTTGCTTCATGCAATCATAACTAAAAATGTGATAAATCAACTATCACACAAGAATTACAAAAAAGTTTTATCATCCAGATATTTTTGAGCATCTCCTATGCGTTTAACCAGAAACCCATGGTCAAACAAACAAATAGAAATTTACAATAAAATCCTTGTATTATCAAGATCCAATGGCTCATTCTTACAACAAAAAATAGCCAACTCAACAATAGGGGTGATGATCAACCCCTTAATAAAGTATCTCTGGGTTTCCTGCATCTTTGAAACCACAGAGTTGGCCTGTCTAGGCAGTGCCATTTCGATCTTTTTATTTATCCTAGACACACTAGGATTCTCACAGTTCTCAGGGTGATAGTATTACTACTCTATGAACTTGATATTTTCCTGATTTGATATTTACTGACATGGTAGTATTATTAACAGTCACAGAAAGTCCAGAAGAAAACTTAGACACAGTTTTCTGCCTTTTTAAAGAATTTTGGGATTTTCCAAGCAAAATCATGATTAAACTGTTCAACAAATAGGATGAGATAATGGACCAATAATCTCACTAATTAAGAGAAGCCTTTTAAGGCTTCTGAAAACCTTAATGCAGGTTCAAAAGACGTATCAAAATCAGATCTGGCTGGACTATCATCAGCCATGGCACAAATACATGCACAGTATCATTACAGTAGTTCAGATCAAAATTTAGAACTAAATCTTCATTAAAGTAAGCCTCTACTGGCAAAATTCGAATAAAGCAGCAGGTTTCTCTACAAACTCTGCTTGAGTTGAAGGCAGAGAAACTGTCTCAAACCTCATGATTCATACAGGTTCTTTACTACATTAATAATAAGGAGTCAATGCATCAATATACATGCCTATCTTAAATCTCAACAGCACTATCTTGAGAAATATTCACAAACCAAGTAATTTTGAAGCTATACAAGTAGCACTAGATTTAAAACTTACTTTTGACAGGTTCTGTTGCTTTGTCAATTATTTCCAATTGCAATGACATTATGATCTATTATAAAACTACTAGGTTTTATAACTGTTTAAGAAGAGAATTTATTCAAAATACCTCTTGTTTTCCTATTAAATTTATCACCTTTAATTTCTAAGACAACCCAGAGATGATGAAAATCATAGCCATCACCCTTGTAAGTGTAAACATCATTCTAAACATCTTGCAAAAGCAATACAATTGCATAATCAAATTCAGCCATTGTAATAAAATAATGTGTACCTGTGCAGGAAAAACACGTGTAAAATCTGAAAAGTACTCACGACCTTCAGGTGAATAGAAATACTTTTAAATATCTACCTGTTTAACAAACAGGAGTATGAATTAAGTAACAAATGTGCTGTACATCGTACTAAGGCAAAAACTTAATGAATATATAAAATTGTCATACATCGTAGACAATAAAATGTTTAATTAATTTCCATCGACACTTGTCATACATCGTAGACAAGAAATTTTTAAATTCATTTCCATCAACACTTGTCATACATCGTAGACAATTGAGGAATTATTATTTCTAATTAACAAAACACATTAGAACTTGTCGTACATCGTAGACAAGTTAAATGTAACTTTAGTAACGTACCCCTAAATCTTAGATAAAAATAAAATAACTAAAAAGAATTCAAGTGAAGTGTTCACTTCACACCCTCTAGAAAAATAATGACAAGTTATTATGGAACAGGTGCTTATATACTAGGGTCAAGGTCACTGGCCAGCTATGGTCTGGTGGTTATAGTTTGTTTCTTTAAACAGAGATATTACATGTAAGCTTCACCCCTCATAGAAAAGTTAAGCTAATTTATTACTTGAGACCGAAGGCGAAATATGAATAAGAATGTCAGTATGTGAAATAAGTTTGTATTGGTATATTAGCACTATAATTAAGGGTATGTTGGTGCTCTAAATCACATATTTTATTGTTTTAATGGACACCAAAGAGAGGCACCCAAAAATGTCAGGAGTGTGACAACTGTCTTTAAACATCTACCAAAGAATACATAGGACTTAAATATTTTCTTCTTCTTTATTTTTCAGAAGTGGCTATTCCAAAGAGAAGAAAAAATTTTATTACAACTGTGATATAGTTATATCATAGATGTGGGAGTGCATTATATATGTCAGGAGTGTGACACTTTTTTTAAGGCATTTTCTGTCAATTCATAATTTCACAAGGACAAGTTCCACAAGTTTCTTTGTGTTAGAAATGTTAAAACCAAGATATATTCCTATCATTTACCTCTTAAATGTGTTATTTATCATGATTGTTTTGGCACAATAAGTTTTAATTAGTCATTTTTCAATTTTTTGTTCACAGTAATGCAAATTTATCAAAGGAAATAAGTGTGTACAACTATAATATCATATAGGAAAGTGAGGAAATGAATTTTGTACAAAATAGAACAATTATTTTGATTTAAAATGGTATATTTAAAGATGTTTCAAGGATTAACCATTCAGATGTAATTCGTCACACTCCTGACATGAATTTAACAATTTAAGAAAAATATGAAAATTAGCTTTATTTTTAGGACAGATAATTGAAAGACAGCTAGTAAAATGAAGAAACTTTTGGTAAATCTTCCATTCCTTAAAACATCCACTAGACTTGCTGACATAAGCCAGGAAAAATTCTCAAGAAGAAATGATTCAAAGAAAGAGACTTGGAAAGAGAGAACCCGCTAATACTGGCTGAATATAAAATTGAAAAATGTTCAGAGGAAGTTGGACAATCTTAAACAAAATAAAAAACTACAAAACCAAGCTAACAAAAAAAGGCTTAAAGAAAGAAGTACTTTGAATTCCAAATTTTATAAACAATATAAAGAAAAACAAAGGCAGTGGCAGAGAAACAGTAGAAAAAAGGAAGAAAGATAAAAAAGAAGTTGGGTTGAATAAGGACTTAGAATCGAACAAAAACAGCTCAAAAATTCAAACGAGAACAGATCTGTGACTGTGTCAGATTCCAGATCTACAGTGAGAAAACCTGCACAACACACAAGAAAACAATTGCCACAAAACCCAAATGCTTGGACGAGTACTTTGAAACACATCATAAAAAATGCTACACCAAGAAGAAAGGGCCTTCTAGACGAGATCATTCATAAGCATTTGGGTTTTGTGGCAGTTGTTTTCTTGTGTGTTGTGGAGGTTTTCTAACTGTAGATCTGGAATCTGACACAGTCACAGATCTGTTCTCATTTGAATTTTTGAGCTGTTTTTGTTTGATTCTAAGTCCTTATTCAACCCAACTTCTTTTTCATCTTTCTTCCTTTTTTTCTACTGTTTCTCTGCCACTGCCTTTGTTTTTCTTTATATTGTTTATAAAATTTGGAATTCAAAGTTCTTCTTTCTTTAAGCCTTTTTTTGTTAGCTTGGTTTTATAGGTTTTTATTTTGTTAAAGATGGTCCAACTTCCTCTGATCATCTTTTAATTTCAGATTCAGCCAGTATTTGCAGTTTCTCTCTTTCGAAGTCTCTTTCTTTGATTGATTTCTTCTAGAGAATTTTGCCCTGCTTATTTCAGCAAATCTAGTAGATGTTTTAAGGAATGGAAGTTTTACCAAAAGTTTCTTCATTTTACTAGCTATCTTTCAATTTTCTGTCCTAAAAATAAAGCTAATTTTCATATTTTTCTTAAATTGTTAAATTCATGTCAGGAGTGTGACGAATTACATCTGAATGGTTAATCCTTGAAACATCTTTAAATATACCATTTTAAATCAAAATAATTGTTCTATTTTGTACAAAATTCATTTCCTCACTTTCCTATATGATATTATAGTTGTACACACTTATTTCCTTTGATAAATTTGCATTACTGTGAACAAAAAATTGAAAAATTACTTATTAAAACTCATTGTGCCAAAACAATTATGATAAATAACACATTTAAGAGATAAATGATAGGAATATAACTTGGTTTCAACATTTCTAACACAAAGAAACTTGTGGGACTTGTCCTTGTGAAATTATGAATTGACAGAAAATGTCATAAAAAAAGCGTCACACTCCTGACATATATAATGCACTCCCACATCTATGATATAAACATATCACAGTTGTAATAATTTTTTTCTTCTCTTTGGAATAGCCACTTCTGAAAAATAAAGAAGAAGAAAACATTTAAGTCCTATGTATTCTTTGGTAGATGTTTAAAGACAGTTGTCACACTCCTGACATTTTTGGGTGCCTCTCTTTGTATTTTTTTTAAATGGCCCTAAAAAGAAAGTCCTGTTCTATGGCAAAAGATATCAGTAATTGAAATCAATGATATAGCAATGTGTTAAGTGAATTTTTGTGAAAGTTTAAAGCATTTTTCAATCTTTGTAACATATGTCAGGAGTGTGACAAAATACTGAAAATAGAAGGCTTTTTCTACATACAATTACATAAAAACGGTACAATGAAATGACATTTTTTTTTGCAAATGATCACAAAAACTCAGGGCTTTCAAAGTTTACTATTTTAACTGAAATATACTAAGATTCTTTTTATTGGCAAAAACTTCAATCACTAGTTATTATTATTTTTTTCAAATTAAGCTATTCAATTTGATTGTTATTATATGATTTAGCAGAAAAGATGGAAATTTTGGTTTTAAAATTTTTCTTTTTCTATTGACTTTCATTTGGAAAAGGTTTGAGCAATGTTTTCTTAACTGTTTATTACCAAACTTGTTTATAAGTAGTATGGTTTCTATTCAAATTTTTTGAGATGTATGTTATTAAAATTTAAGATTATTCAATGTGTCTGTTTCATTCTGCCTGAAACTTTGGAATTATGAAATTTTAAGTATCGGTAATAGGGTAAGACAAAAAGAAATACAAAATATTGAGTTTGAAATTGGACCCCCCATGTCACACTTTTGCTTCATTTTTTTAAAAATGGCCCATTGACATAAATTACAATATCTCATTTCTCTATCTAAACCTATCCATCTTCCAGTTTCAATTGGTAATCTATGATTACCAGTTCTAAATCTACACAATGTAACCCTATCTCTATCTGGTAATATAATGTATTCCTGACTTGGTACAGGCATTTTCAAATGTAGAAAAAGAAGGATTGAACCTGGTTTTATAGCATCAGCTAAACTGTGTGATGTTTTCCCAGATTCATCACTCAACAACTTTCTGTTTGCCAAAATATTTGGCCAGGGGTATCATCAGTAAGCAGTAGTTCTCACTTTCACTTGTTTAAATTGTTTTACATTTGTGATTTCAGGGTCTTTTATAGCCGACTATGCAGTATAGGTTTTGCTCATTGTTGAAGTCCGTACCATGACCTATAGTTATTAATTTCTGTGTTATTTGGACTCTTGTGGAGAGTTGTCTCATTGGCAATTATACCACATCTTCTTTATTTATAGAGTGCAGGATCTACAGTCCTGCCAGCTATCCACTTTTATTGGGGATCATCCCCATGAGAGTTTATACACCTCAAAACAGTCATTCAAATGAGTCAAAAGGGTATTTAAGCTCATAGATGCAAATATGTACTCATTCAATCAATATAATAGTAGTTTAAAAACACTTTTGACTATATATGAGGATCAATGACCGCAACAAATGTTTGCAGTTAGAAAAGAAAAAAATCTTGTCAGATCAGTTCATGAACCATAAATTATAATACCATATACTACAGCCAGTTAATATTTTCGATTTCCATCAAAGCTGCAGCCTACTCATGTCTACTGAGTGTAAGAGGTTGTTGGTTCAATCCAAAGGCAAAATCAAACTAGTCTTCATTTTTTTTTGGTTAGCTACTTCTCCACTAAGCATGTGACACTAAAGAATAAGGGTAAAGACTCACCAGCTTCTACTCAGAATATCCTGTCCTCTTCTCCACTAAGCATGTGACACTAAAGAATAAGGGTAAAGACTCATCAGCTTGTACTCAGAATATCCTGTCCGCTTCTCCACTAAGCATGTGACACTAAAGAATACGGGTATAGACTCATCAGCTTGTACTCCGAATATCCTGTCCTCTTCTCCACTAAGCATGTGACACTAAAGAATACGGGTATAGACTCATCAGCTTCTACTCAGAATATCCTGTCCTCTTCTCCACTAAGCATGTGACACTAAAGAATAAGGGTAAAGACTCATCAGCTTCTAGTCAGACTATCCTGTCCTCTTCTCCACTAAGCATATGACACAAAAGAATAAGGGTAAAGACTCATCAACTTCTACTCAGAATATCCTGTCCTCTTCTCCACTAAGCATATGACACAAAAGAATAAGGGTAAAGACTCATCAGCTTGTACTCAGAATATCCTGTCCTCTTCTCCACTAAGCATGTGACACTAAAGAATAAGGGTAAAGACTCATCAACTTCTACTCAGAATATCCTGTCCTCTTCTCCACTAAGCATGTGACACTAAAGAATACGGGTATAGACTCATCAGCTTGTACTCAGAATATCCTGTCCTCTTCTCCACTAAGCATGTGACACTAAAGAATAAGGGTAAAGACTCATCAACTTCTACTCAGAATATCCTGTCCTCTTCTCCACTAAGCATGTGACACAAAAGAATAAGGGTAAAGACTCATCAACTTCTACTCAGAATATCCTGTCCTCTTCTCCACTAAGCATATGACACAAAAGAATAAGGGTAAAGACTCATCAGCTTGTACTCAGAATATCCTGTCCTCTTCTCCACTAAGCATGTGACACTAAAGAATACGGGTATAGACTCATCAGCTTCTACTCAGAATATCCTGTCCTCTTCTCCACTAAGCATGTGACACTAAAGAATAAGGGTAAAGACTCATCAGCTTCTAGTCAGACTATCCTGTCCAGGTTATGGACATATTCATAATCTGATTAAATAAATTGTTGGCCCAACATAAAGCAGGGCTCATATTCAATGATATAAATCATGTTCCTGTACTGATATGCATGTAATACTTGCCACTGAACATCAAAGATCAACCTATCAACTCACATTAACATGTTCCTTTCCTGATATGCATGTAGTACTTGACTTGCCACTGAACATCAAGGATCAACCCACCAACTCACATTAACATGTTCCTGTCCTGATATGCATGTAATACTTGACTTGCCACTGAACATGAAAGATGAACCCATCAACTCACATTAACATGTTCCTGTCCTGATATGCATGTAATACTTGACTTGCCACTGAACATCAAAGATCAACCCATCAACTCACATTAACATGTTCTTGATTTGATATATTTGTAATAATTGCCACTGAACATCAAAGACAAATTCATCAACACGCATTAACATGTTCTTAATTTGATATATTTGTAATGATTGCCACTGAACATCAAAGACAAATCCATCAACACGCATTAACATGTTCTTGTCCTGATATGCATGTAATACTTGACTTGCCACTGAACATCAAAGATCAACCCATCAATTCACATTAACATGTTCTTGATTTGATATAGTTGTAATAATTGCCACTAAACATCAAAGACAAATCATCAACACACATTAACATGTTCTTGTCCTGATATGCATGTAATACTTGACTTGCCACTGAACATCAAAGATCAACCCATCAACTCACATTAACATGTTCTTGATTTGATATATTTGTAATAATTGCCACTGAACATCAAAGACAAATCATCAACACGCATTAACATGTTCTTGTCTTAATATGCATGTAATACTTGCCACTGAACATCAAACACATGTCCATCAACATACATTAACATGTTGTTGATTTGCATGTAGTACTTGCTATAGGACATCAAACACTAGTTCACCAACACACAGTAACATGTTCTTATCTAACTATGCATGTAGTTCTTGCAACTGGACATCAAACACAAGTCCATTAACACACATTGACATGTTCTAGTTCTGATACATTTTAATTCATGCATGTATTACTTACCATTAGGTGTTAAAAAGCAATACATTATTATTCTGTTACACCGTTCCGTAATTTATATAGTTCGTTTGATTATATTCTTAATCTATTTATGTGTTCCAGTCTAGGAGGATTATTCATCTTTAACGTTAAAACATCGTACCGTCGCTACCTTTTCCTCTCTCACACGGATCCGTTACATGAAAACTGCAAGGTCATCACGATCACGAGGAACATTTCATTTCAGACGTCATCTAGGACACAATTCGTGGCTAACCACAGAGTGAGTTAACTTTACAACATTGTTTTTGAAGCCTTCAAATTACTCTATACATATTTGAACATTCTCTCTGTGAAACACTTGAAATTTAATTGCTCTTGAAAGTACAACATTTTCTCGGATTCAACGGACTGTGCTATCTATTACCTTTGACATTTCGTTTTAATAACATTAATTGAACACATTGTAAAATTGTATTTTATTTGTTTTTCAGCTTTTTACCATTTGTTAGATTGACTCTTGATTAAAGTATCAGCACCTGATAGTCTTTTCTGCTTGAGCCCAATCGTCGGTTATACTTAATGGTCAGGCCATTACAGTAAAAAAGTCTACAACTTGCCTGTTGTGTCTCACAGATAACGCCACTCCACGTTAGTTATACAGACGCAACGTTAGATATTGCTACTACCACGAAAAATAGCGTTAAGTAAATATTTGACGGGAAAATTTTTATAGAAATACTGAAATAAATATTTCAAATTATACATGAAAACAAAGATTGATTCTTGAATTTTCACATTATGATAGAGAAAGAATAAAAATATAATATTCATAGTCTTAGGAAGACACAGATTATCCGAAAAAACGTTTACTTAGCGTTGTCCCATGTAACAAACTCGAAACATAAAACTCGAACAATTCGCGAAATGTCCACGCAACTCTTCGAAATTTTGCATGAACATTCTATGACGTGATATATTTCAGTACTGGTTAACATGGATGTCTCCTTTTAAGATTTGCATACATATTTTCAAAAGAATATGATGTACGGAAATGTCCCATCGGAAAGTTAATTTGGAAACTTGAAACATTTCAGTTCAAAAATAAAATTTTGACAGATAATTCATTAAATTGTAAGCACGATCGTTTTGTACTAAGTGTAAGCTCAAAAAAATCGAATTGGAAAATAAACTGAGCTACATATTCAATTCAAAACAATAGATTTGCAATGTCTTGCGGAAATGTCCGAGTTAAACTTTCATGCCTTCACAAAACTTTTACGGCCAAAAAAACCAGAGATTGGATTTCGTGAAGATTATTTTTCGTCTTTGATAACTATCCCAATAAAAAGTACTTTTAAAGTTGAAGTTGGTACACCAAATAGCATTAAGATTACTGGGTTATCTATAAAAAATACGGATTAATGAAAATGTCTTGCAAGTTTGTCCGTTATCATAATTTGACGTCGCCACAAGCGTAATGCTAGGGACGGCATGAACTGCATTCGTGTGTTCCTTCCTCCACTAAATATAAATGCCCTACTTTCAACAAAACGAAATGATACACACATTACAAAAATACACTTCTATAAGACGATCAAAAAGTAAGAAAACGTCAGTATCATAACTATAAGCTATTGTATGTCACTGCTTGAATGAAATCATACTCGGGTTGAATATATAATGCAGCAATATTCCTCCAAAAACACATAATTACTAGCAGTAAATTGAATATCCTATGTTAATTATAAAATCATATTGGATTGGATTCTCACGGCATTTATACTTGTTTGTTATACTTTGCATTTACCCTAAAAGGAAAGCAGGAAGAATTAGATAGTGCGCGTTTCCGATTTAACGTCATTTTTCTGTTACACTAAATGGTAGCAATATCTGACGTTGCGTCACAGCAACATAACAACCTACCTGTTGAACCCTGTATGTACGAGTCATCCTCGCGTCATTCCTTGACGTACAGTAAATTGACAACAACTTGTCTACACATCTCCTGAACAGGAAATACAACGGAGCATCGTTCGTAGCTGTTACCTTGACACTACGCAACACAGCTTGTGCGTCCTAGGCAGCAAACCAACAACGTTGAACAAACATTGCCTACAAATAGTTGATTTACATCATGGATCCAAGTCACGCGGAACAGCAAGAAGAGGTTCAGCCCCCAGAGGGAGATGTCACTGAAGAACCAGAAGAAAATCCGTCTAAAACAACAGATGTAGATGAAATGCCGAGACTAGGCGAGTGCGTGAACTTACCGAAAAGGGACAGGGAGCCTTTATAGAAAAACGTGACAAGTTTTATCACGACTTAGAGGCCCTATGGTCAAACCTAGAATCTCAGTTATTAGAAACGGCCAAGCCTCCTAACGACCTCCAGCAATTGTTAACAGCACAAGATAAAATTGTACAAGCCTGTACTAAGTATCGCAGGCTCACAGACGAGTACTTGACATTTCTGAAAAATACAAAAACATTAGACAGCCTTCAAGACATTGATACGTGCAAATTCTCAACGGATATCCGAATGTCTAAAGTTGAACTGGCAATTGAAACTTTGCACGAGCATCGCCTCACCTTGACAAAGGCTAAATCTACAAAAACGAGGACATCTAAGGGCAAGACCACCTCGCACAGTGGGAGCTCACACGCCTCCGACATGTCGAGCCTAGCACGGAGAAAGCGTGCCAAGGCAGAGTCCGCTAGATCAAAGATAGCCTTTGCCGAGCAAGAAGCTGCCCTCCTAAAGCAGGAGGCCGTTTTACAGGAAGAGGCCCTATATAGACAAACAGAAATCAAGGCCGAAATGGAACAAGAAGCTATCCGTGCAAAACAAGAGGCTGCACATAGAAAAGCTGAAGCGGAACAAGAGGCCACACGTAGAAGAGCTCAAATGGAACTTGAGGCTGCTCACTTGAAAGCTCGAATTGAACAGGAGGAAGAGCACATCAAAGCTAAAAAAGAACAGGAGGCCGTTCGCATGAAAACTCAAATGGAACAGGAAGCCGCACGTACGGTTCGAGAAAAAACCGAACTTAAGGCCGCTATGAACATTCTCGAAGCAAAAAGAGAAGCTGCAGCCGCAGAAGCCGAGGCTCGTATTCTGGAAGACGACGGCAGCCAAGCAGTTAGCGATCTTCCTGACGAAAAGGAAGACCCGCTCCAGCGTGTGCAAGATTTCGTCAATAAACTTCCTGTATTAACTGCTGTAAAGGAAGTAACAGGAACTCACAAGATAAGACAACGTCCTGGTACGATTGAACTGAGTCATGAAGCACCAGCGTTCGTGCCATCCGTGGCACTGAACTTGCCGCCACAGATATCTGCTGTCTTGCCTTCCGATACTAAGTCACCGGAAGTTACCTTAATCCCAGATCTGGGAATAGTAACCGGCATACAAAAACTAGACCTTTCAGATGAGATCCCTGCTGAACACCAAAAACAGGGTGTTAAAGAAGCGATCCCTGTCTTACGCACAAAACAAGACTTTATAGAAGAGATCCCTGTTTCACACAAAAAACATGGTGTAAAAGAAGAGATCCCTGTTGCACACCAGCAACAAATCAACCCAACATCGGAGATTACTAGATTTCTCTTGCGTAAGGACCTGCTTTTCTCCCGATTAACAAGCTTTAATGATCGGGCAGAATCCTTCCATACATGGAAAGCCAGCTTTAAAAACGTCATAGACGAATTACAAGTTTCTGACTCGGAACAAATAGACCTACTGATTAAGTGGCTAGGGCCAGAGTCTGGTAAACATGCCATGAGTATTAGGGCATCAAATGCCAACAACCCTACTAGAGGCCTACAGAGGTTATGGCAAAGACTGGATTAGCGATATGGTGCTCCAGAAATGTTGGAAGCCTCTATCACGAGTAAACTCGTCAATTTTCCTACCTTGACGAACAAAGATAACGCACGTCTTTATGACTTGTCTGATATTCTATCAGAAATCGAATATCACAAGGAAAATCCCAAGCTGGGATGTTTGCTTGCTTATTTCGATTTTTCGTCCGGTATAAATCCTATTGTGGAAAAACTACCATACGGACTCCAAGAAAAGTGGATAACAAGGGCTTCAAGATACAAGTCCAAATATGAAGTTGCCTTTCCGCCATTCACAGAATTCTCTGCCTTCATCAGGGAAATGAGCAAAATTAAGAACGATCCTGGGTTCATCTTTGGATCAAAAGTAACACCAAATACAAAAGACGCTACGCCAAGGTTCACACCTCAGACGTACTCTAAAGTCAACGTCCATAAGACAGCTGTTGAACAGCAAACTGAAGACAGCAGTCAACAACAAAATATGTGTATCCTACACAAGACAAGGCATACCTTGAATGAATGCCGAGCATTCCGAGCCAAACCAATCGAGGAACGCAAGGAACTGTTAAGACAAAACAATGTGTGCTACAAGTGTTGTGAGTCAACCACACACAGAAGTCGGGACTGCAACGCAAGTATCAGTTGTAACGAGTGTGGAAGTGAACGACATACCACAGCACTTCACATCACTAGACCACAACAATCTGAAAGTTCCCAGTTTAGCTCACCCAGACAAGCCTACGGCGGGGAGCAGACAGAGTCAGCTGAAACAAAGTTAACCTCTGTAAGTTCGATCTGCACAGAGATCTACAAAGATCATAAGAGCGAGAAATCTTATGCCAAGATATTACCTGTGGACGTGTACCACAAGGACAAGACAGACAAAATTATCAGGATGTACGCCATTATTGACGACCAAAGCAACCGGTCTCTTGCCTCGCCTGAATTCTTCAGTCTGTTCAACGTTTGGGAGAAACCTGCAAACTACTCTCTTACGACATGCTCCGGCAGAGTAGCTACTTCCGGGAAAAGAGGAAAAGATTTCGTCATAAAATCTGTACATAGTGACGTACAATTTGATCTGCCTACATTAATTGAATGTAATAATATTCCCAATAATCGAGACGAAATTCCTACTCCTGAAGTTGCAATGCATCATCCTCATCTGAAAGAACTCAGAGGAAGCATTCCACCAATAGAGGAACGTTGTCAAATTCTACTCCTAATTGGAAGGGACCTTATAGAGGCACACCACGTCCTTGAACAACGGCCATGGCGTTGTCAGTTTGTTTTAGATTTATGAGTTTGACTGTCCCTTTGGTATCTTTCGTCCCTCTTCTAGGACCATCCCGAACTCCATTTGCCCAAAAGTTGAGACTTGGTTGGGTCATAATTGGAAATACATACATTGACAAGCAAACTGTTCCTATTGAAGTCAACACAAAGATAACCAACGTTTCAATCACGGAATCAAAACAACGTCTTGCCTCAAGACCGGAAATAGCCGTCAAGGACAATAATCCAATTGTTGTTCAGGCTAACGACCAATACGTTCTTTCGAATGCCAAGCTTGCAAAGTCGTATTCCATACAATTCATTGAATGTACAGAACCTAGTTCCAAGCCTGGTAAACGCACAAATTCCTCTAAAGGGACAGCACTCGTGTCACTAAAAGCAAAATCTGTGACTTTTATAGAAAAATCTATAGATAAAGAAAGTTTCAATCCGAAATCAACAGAGCCTAAAGTTCATGGAGAGGAAATCAATAGCATTCACAAACCTATTCCGAAAGAAGGACCTATTGCCAATCTCAATTTGCCATTGCATGAGCAACGTCTACTACGAGGAGGAAGCAGTATTGCCAAATCTGACTTGAATATAAGTGAAAAGGAATCAGTAGTCTTATCTGGACATCGTCACAGAGTAACACCTTTTCTTGGACATTACTACGACAAAATCAAACATAGAGGACACCACTCTACAGATAGAGCGACTAGATCTGCAGGATCGAACGTCATGACGAAACGCCTAATTTCGTCTGATACTCACAAAGATGTGTCATATCGCCAAATCCGAAGACAACCAACTACTAACTCTTGTTATACTTCGATCTATCTTCGATCGTCATCGCCGTCTAACTACGTTGGAGAAAACAGTTCCCATTATCGATACAGCAGTAATAGAACATTCTACAGAACACAACAATGTCGTCCGAGACACCCTTCTTCTAAAGGACAAGAAACTGTGCCTACCCAGTTTCACGTGGAACGTACTTATTAGGAACATTTATAGTGAAAAATCGTTGAGATCTGATATTTCTCACACGAAATAGTGGACATTTCACCTGTATATATTCAATTTATATTGGGATTAATTCATTTGTGTAAATTTTGTATTCATATTCAAAAAATTTATGGAAAAGTGATATCAGATAGACATCAGACGGGGAGTATTCTGTTACACCGTTCCGTAATTTATATAGTTCGTTTGATTATATTCTTAATCTATTTATGTGTTCCAGTCTAGGAGGATTATTCATCTTTAACGTTAAAACATCGTACCGTCGCTACCTTTCCCTCTCTCACACGGATCCGTTACATGAAAACTGCAAGGTCATAACGATCACGAGGAACATTTCATTTCAGACGTCATCTAGGACACAATTCGTGGCTAACCACAGAGTGAGTTAACTTTACAACATTGTTTTTGAAGCCTTCAAATTACTCTATACATATTTGAACATTCTCTCTGTGAAACACTTGAAATTTAACTGCTCTTGAAAGTACAACATTTTCTCGGATTCAACGGACTGTGCTATCTATTACCTTGACATTTCGTTTTAATAACATTAATTGAACACATTGTAAAATTGTATTTTATTTGTTTTTCAGCTTTTTACCATTTGTTAGATTGACTCTTGATTAAAGTATCAGCACCTGATAGTCTTTTCTGCTTGAGCCCAATCGTCGGTTATACTTAATGGTCAGGCCATTACAATTATCAATATATTTACTTGTAAGTCTTTTGATAAAGCAAATCAATTTATTTGTAAACTTTACATGGTAGTCAGATTTGTTAAGCTAGATTTGGATTTGTGAAAAAGTAAATTTGACCATAGAAGTACGAATGAATTTAGAAAGAATATTTCTTCATACATAAGCTTACAATGGAATGTGCCTGTTGTCTACCCTTTAACTTTAGATGCTGGACCACTAGACTATTTAACAACGTATTAAAAAGTGAACGAAACAATTTATTTTTTGTCATAAATGCAAATCAAAACTTTCGAAATTTAAACCAGATATAGGACACTGCACGATCAATTTATATTCTTGAATGTAATTTGCAACTAGTAGTATGTACAATATTTTAGCCAGGAGCAGGACAAGAGAACATTACTGATTTTAAATTGCCAATTTTAAGAATTCATATGCCATCTATATTCAACATAAAGCTATTTATTAAAATGCTGCACATGTGGTTTTAACTTTAATGTTGAAAATACATCTAAAGGGTCTATATTTGTAATTTTGTGTTAAATTAAAATACTTATTTTTCAATAAAAGCTACTTTCAAACCATGATTGTTTGACCTATTCTACTGGTTCAAGTTCCAAGTTAAAATTGAGGATGTAAATGGGTTTTCATTGGTTTGGTGTTTTGTGATCCCAGTTTTTTTTACCACTGTTTTAAATAGCCATTTTTCGAAGATGTCAGACATATGTCAAAGAAGCAAGAAATTCGATGTTAGATTTGAAACTTCTCGAAAAGACACATATATACAAGGTATGATATAATACTGAATAATGTATCTATTAGTATTGAGTTAAAAAAATATATTGCGTTATTTTTAATTTCACTAAATTTGCGACCCACTATAACATGTACATTGAAATACATTAAAATATATTTCATATTAAAGTAAAGAAATGTGGTAGGATAGCCAATGAGATAAATATCCACAAAATTCAAATAAAGTGAGAATAAGCAATCATAGCCATACGGCCTTCAACATTAAAAGGGTTTAAAAACATCGTACAAAAAACACAGCCCGAGCGTGACAGGGATTCCCGGATTTATACATCCCTTAAAACAAAACATAAATATAAAAAAAGAAGATGTGGTATAATTGCCAATGAGACAACTCTCAACAAGAGACCAAAATGACACAGAAATTAACAACTATAGGTCATCTTACGGACTCCAATAATGAGCAAAGTCCATACATCATAGTTAGCTATAAAAGGCCCCGAAATGACAAATGTATTATAACATTTCAAACGAGAAAACTACCGGTCTAATTTATATAAAAAAAAAATGAACGAAAAACAAATACGTAACACATCAACAAATAACAACCACTGAATTACAGGTTCCTGACTTGGAACAGACACATACATACATAATGTTGCGGGTTAAACATATAAGCGGGATCCCAACCCTCCCCTAACATGGTACAGTGGTGTAACATTACAACACAAGAACGAACTATAAAAATCAGTAGAAAAAGGCTTAACTCGTTAGATGGATACAAATAGAAATACTATACAGAGTAGACTTCCCCGGGTACTTGTATATCCCAACAACAATTTTTTTTAGACCGCCTCCCCTTTGTTTCGAAAATTCACTTTTTTTTTGGTTTGTCTATTATCTTTAATTATTTTCGTATATTTCTGTAATACATCAACATAAATATACTGCTTCATTTTAACCTTCCTGTGTATGCATTTTTTTCCCCATTTGAACGGAATTGACAATTTGAATTTTTCTTGAAAATTTGCAGTTCACAAATGCAACGTTGTGCATCGATAGAAACATCTTGTAGGACTACTTCTTATATTCGTCTTTATGTTTTTTAGCTGTTGATCATAAACAAGGAAAAAAGCATTTAAGAAACTCAGAAACAGAAGAACAATTTTAAAAACGAAAGGTAAGAAAATGTAATATACTTATACTTAAAAGAGTACTTAATTCATTATTGTCATATAGACAAAATTAGTGTGTAAGGGAGCAACCATTACACTTCAAGGGGAATGGGGGTTATGTATTTTTTTCTGAGTCAGAATTGTTTTTCGAGGTAACATTTTCATTTAGTTTTTCGACTCTATCAATCAAATATTTTCCCTAAAACTGAGCACTATAAGGTATTACAGGAAAATCCTGATTCAGAATATATTTTATGTTATCTGTTTGACTCAGACAACAAACCACAACAGCCACCTTCAAAACCCTTGGGAAACAAAACAAAAAAAAAAAAAAACAACAGAAAACAGAAAAAGATCCTGAAACTTATGTCTTACATGACGATCTAGTTTGAGTTTGAGTTTGATGATACTACTATTTATAATTTCAGATCATTAAAATTATCAGATCTTCTTTCATCCTTTTTCTTTTTTTATCTCACTTTAAAATATTGTTTGCCATTAGTTTAAACATATTTATTTATAGTGGATTGGGAAACATATAACAACTTATATTAATCCCTTTCCACTTTGTGGGTGCCGGAGTGCTGCCTTGTAGCGGCATTAGCCTACTCTTTTTCAAAATCTACAAGGGTGTCTTTAACGTGCAAGATATATGGCTCTCTCTTAACACGGATCATCCAGTTATCATCCCCTTCCAACGGACTATCATCGTTTCCTCAAGACCATACTCACAAATGGTGTCAAGGGAGAGCCCTGAATTTTCATCCCGGAACGTGAATCGAACCAAGAAACTTTGTGTTAGTAGTCGGATGCACTAACCACTACTCCACGGATTTATTTATCATTGAGAAACCTTTGAAATAACTTTATGATTACTGATTACTGATTTTGATTTTGAACTTGGACCTTTATGAGAATTGTCACAACTACAACAAAAGTATACATATGCTTTATAATACGGTTTGTTATGTGTCCATTGTCCTTGACTTCATTTCCTTGGTTCAGTGACTTTGAAAATAAATCGAGAGGTTTTTTGTCTTGTGAATTACTTATTTTGATTGAAAGCCCGTTATTTGGTTGATGGGTTCCTTGCTAGTTCTATATGTCTGTCAGACGGACATGACCTCTTCCGCATTTCTTGGATTAGTTACCTAGAGAAAGTTTTCATAGTCAAGTTCGTATCTCATATACTATAAGCAATACATTGTAGGTCAAATATATTAGCTGTACGGAATATTATAAGGTATATATGTTTGTTTGTTAGGTTTCATATGATCCAGATGATCCAAATTGTACAGGGAACCGGACCTGCCCTATAAAGCTCCATATATAAAAGATTTTACTTGTAAGTATCACCGGGCCCAAACATTGGCCTGCTAGCAACACTTCCCGTCCCCTAAGGATTCAAGCATGATTTTGAACATTCTACCAACAATCAAACGTTTTATTGAATCGTGTTAAAACATTGAATGAGAGAGGCAATGACTTTGTAAAGAATAACATTGGAATGATCAAGTTTCCTGACATCTATATATGTTTTGTAATTTATAGGAACTTGCAGTACTGTTTGGAAAGGGATTGAAATAAACAGAATCACTCATAATGACAACAACAACAAGCCATGCATAAGAGGAAGACATTTGGTTGCTGAATGGTAAGTTGATAAAATTTAAATATATATAGCAGTTAATCTTTTTGTCGAGCCATCATACATTCCGTCGGCGTCGTCCGTCGTCGTCAGCGGCGGCGTCCACAAATATTCACTCTGTGGTTAAAGTTTTTGAAATTTTAATAACTTTCTTTAACTAGCCTGGGTTTCTACCAAACTTGGACAGCAGCTTGTTTATGATCATAAGATAGTATCCAGAAATGAATTTCATAAAAATAAAATTCCTATTTTTCCGTATTTTACTTGTAAATGGACTTAGTTTTTCTGCCGGGAAACATTACATTCACTCTGTAGTTTTTTAAATTTTAATAACTTTCTTAAACTACCCTGAATTTGTATCCAGAAGTTAATTTGTTAAAATAAAAAAAATAGTTTTTTCCCTTTTTTAATTATAAATAGACCTACTTTTTCTGCCAGAAAACAATACATTCACTCTGTGGTTAAAAGTTTTTAAAATTTTAATAACCTTCTGAACTATCCTTGATTTATACCAAACTTGGATAGAAACTTGTTTATGATCAAAAGCTAATATCTAGAAGGAAATTTTGTTAAAATTTTGTACCTGTTTATCCATATTTTACTTATAAATGGACTTTGTTTTTCTTCAAGTTAACATTACATACAGTCTGCAGTTAAAGTTTTTAAAACATATATAAGTTTGATAAACTAACCTGGATTTTTACCAAACTTAGGCAGAAGCTTCTTACAATCAAAAGATAGTATCTAGAGGAATATATTTATTGATTTTTTTCCTCATATTTGTTGAGCTTGCGATTTACAGCAAAGTAGGCGAGACACTGGGTTCGGCGGAACCCTTACATTATTTTTGTATCTCATAGGGATAAGCAAAGTTATACGGTTGTTACATTTAATGACCCTTACACTTCCGGTACACTGAATAGCCACAAGAACATTATTATTTATTCCTGCTAAGTACATTCTTATAGTATAGCACTAAGTACATTATTAAAGCATTCCACTAAATACATTCTTATAGCGGAGAATGATGTCTAGTCTTAGATCATAGCAATAGAAACATTATTATAACATATCCCTATGTCCATTCTTATAGCATAGAACTACATGTAAGAACATTATTATAGCATTCCACTAAGAACATTCTTACAGCATATCACTAAGTACATTACTACAGCTAGAACAGGGTCCATTCTTAGAGCATATAATTATGTTTATTCCTATAGCATTGCACGAGAAACATTATTACAACATATTTCTAGATCCTTTCTTTCAGCGTAGCACTAAGTTTATTATCATTGCAGAGAAATGACAACATTATTAAAGCATAGCACTAGGTCAATTCTTACAGCAAATCATTTAGAACGTTCTTATAGTATATTCCACTAAAGACTCATTCAGATGTTTTAGAAGCACTACCCTTTCTCAAAAAGATGTAGAAGAAACTGGATCAGTCATCTGTGTTAGCGAAGCTGTACCCTTACTCAATCACATGCATATGAGACAGCTTGGGTTCTCAATCAGATGCATGTGAGACAAGCTTGGGTTCTCTACCAGAATGAGAGGCTGTTCCCTTAATCTTTCACAAAAAAATGACAATGTATCCGTATACCACTAAGTACTTTATAATTGTATTCAACTAAGTAAGTTCTTATAGCATTTGCCCTATTTTCATCATTTTAGCAAGATATAGGCCCATTCTTATAGCATAGCACTATTTACACTTTTAAAGCGAAGCGTTGGGTCTATTCATATACCACTCCACTAAATACATTATGATAGCAAAGCACTGGGTCATTTGAGTATCATAACACTATTTCAATCCTCATAGCATGGCATTAGGAAAACTGTTATAACATATTCCAAGTTCCATTCTTATAGCATATCACTAAGTACATTATTATAGCATTCCACTCAGTACATTCTTATAGCATATCACTAAGTACAGTATAACTAGAACAGGATTTATTCTTATAGCATAGCACTTAGTACATTATTATATCAAGAGCTAGTTCCATTCTTAAAGCAGAGAATGATGTCTATTCTTATAGCATAGCACCAGAAACATTATTATAACATATCCGTAGGTCCATTCTTATAGCATAGGACTAAGTACATTATCATAGCAGAGAAATAACTACATTATTAAAGCATTTAAATAGGTTAAATCTTATAGAGTAACATTGTAACATATAGAACATTCTTATAGTATTCCACTAAGTACTCATTTAGATGTTTGGGAAGCACTACCCTTTCTCAAAAAGATGTAGAAGAGACTGATCAGTCATCTGTGTTAGCGAAGCTGTACCCTTACTCAATCACATGCATATGAGACAAGCTTGGGTTCTCAATCACATGTATATAAGACAGCTTAGGTTCTCAATCAGATGCATATGAGACAAGCTTGGGTTCTCTACCAGAATGAGAGGCTGTACCCTTACTCTTTCACATAGGGATAACAATGTATCCGTTCTCAATTACAAGTATGAGAAATTGTATTGTAACCCGATCATTTAAATAAGGTACTAAAGTATCAGAAATTTATTCAGCCTGTTTCTTTAATGTATCAAACACATGTCGGCCTATTTCCATTCTTATAGTATAGCACTTACTGATTATAACAACATAGTGCTAGGTCCATTCTTATAGCATAACACTAAGTACTTTACAATAGCATTCAACTAAGTAAGTTCTTATAGCATTGCCCTAAGTTCATCATTATAGAAAGATATAGGCCCGTTCTTATAGAATAGCACTAGGTGCACTTTTAAAGCAAAGTTTTCAGTCTATTCATATACCATTCCACTGAGTACATTTTAATAGCAAAGCACTGGGTGCATTTTTTATATCATTAAACTATTTCCATCCTCATAGCATAAAAAGTAAAATCACAAAAATACTGAACTTAGAGGAAGATCAATTGGGAAAGTCCATAATCACATGGCAAAATCAAATAACAAAACGCATCAAAAACGAATGGCATTAGAAAAAATGTTATAACATATTCCTAGGTACATTTTTATAGTATTCCAGTAAGTACATTCTTATAAAATAGCACTAAGTACAGTATTATAGCTAGAACAAGATATATTCTTACAGCATAGCACTAAATACACTATTGTAGCAAAAACTAGGTCCATTCTTAAAGCAGAGAATTGAAGTCTATTCTTATAGCAAAGCATTAGAAACATTATAATATATTCCTAGTACCATTCGTATAGCATAGCACTTAGTACATTATCATAGCAGAGAAATGACTATGTTATTAAAACATAGCACTAGACCAATTATTATAGCATAGAATTTAGAACATTCTGGTAGTATTCCTCTAAAGACTCATTCATATGTTTGAGAAGCACTATCCTTTCTCAAAAAGATGTAGAAGAGACCGATCAGTCATCTGTGTTAGCGAAGCTGTACCCTTACTCAATCACATGCATATGAGACAAGCTTGGGTTCTCAATCAGATGCATATGAGACAAGCTTGGGTTCTCAATCAGATGCATATGAGACAAGCTTGGGTTCTCATTCACATGCATATGAGGCAAGCTTGGGTTCTCAATCAGATGCATATGAGACAAGCTTGGGTTCTCAATCAGATGCATATGAGACAAGGTTGGGTTCTCAGTCAGGTGCATATGAGACAAGCTTGGGTTCTCAATCACATGCATATGAGACAAGCTTGGGTTCCCAATCAGATGCATATGAGACAAGCTTGGGTTCTCAGTCAGATACATATGAGACAAGCTTGGGTTCTTTACCGGAATGAGAAGATGTACCCTTACTCTTTCACAAAAAGATGACAATGAATCCGGACTCAAATACATGTATGAGAAATTGTATTGTAACCCAATCATTGAAATGAGATAATGTTGCCATTGACATTGATGACTTAAAGAAGCTAAATTGGTCTGTTTGAAGTGGGTACATCTGTTTCTATGGGCTTTAAAAGTTCAATAAAAGTGCACCTTTATTACATTTTTTTTACTTAAATTATAATTTGGTGCCTCGAGATATTTATAAACTCTAAAAGAATAGACAAATTTTCATAAGACAGTCGATTGTGATAGTGTTAAATACAAGTGGAGCAATTTGGTGCATACGCATAAATTCCGCGTAATTTATCCGTATGCACAAAAGATCTAGGTGCATTTGATCCTACCACAATCGATCGTTTTGTGAATTTTTTTTATAATTTAAAAGTGAACAAATCATTCAATAATTTAAGTTAAAACACTTAAGTCAATAATTTAAGTAAAAACACATACATTAGATTCATGAAATCCTAAATTAAGCACAGTTCATTAAGCATAGAAACAGATGTAAACAATTTCAATTTTCCTACTTTGCCTTTTTTATCATCTCTAACAAAAAGTTTCATATCTTTTGTTTAATTTAAACTTGGTTTTCGTTTGCAAGTAAGTGTATTTAAAAAATGGATAACTTAAAAAAAAACAAAAAAAACTCCATTTTGGTATATTAGTCTTAAACCTCTAAGAAGGATATCAAATGATGCTCAAAAGCAAGTATAGATACAACTGTATTTTATATACAACTTGCATAAAAGGATCGAAATGGTGCTATGTGGAGAATTATCGGGTTTCAAGAGTTAAATTGGTTGCGCGTCATCCCTACAAAGGTTCCAATTCTTGCGATTGCAAAAAATAACTGTCATGTTTAAATTGGGAGATAATTTTGACGAATAGAGTCCTGTCTGATGATCCTTCCTTTACATGTGCAAGTAGCGTGTCTTTTCAATTATATGAAAAGAAATGTCTAATATGTATGGTCATTTTACTCATACTTTAATTTCTCGTTAGGATGATCATGATCTCAGATCTGTACGTTGGTTTATTTAAAAGCTCGACATAGGGATAGTGATCCGGCGGCGGCTTACTTCTTAAAAGCTTTATATTTTAAAAGATGATTCGTACTTTGTATATAGATGCATCATGTTACAAAGTTTCCGTCAGTCACATGTCCAATGTCTTTGACTTCATTTTCATGGTTCAGTGACTACTTAAAAAAATAGGATTTTTTGTAATGTTAAATTCTCTCTTATTTCAAGTTAAAGGATAACTATATTTGGTATGTGCGTACCTTGCAAGGTCTTCATGCCCGTCAGACAGTTTTCACTTGACCTTGACCTCATTTCATTAATCAGTGAACAAGGTAAAGTTTTGGGGATCAAGTCCATATCTCAGATACTGCAAGCAATAGGTCTAGTATATTCGGGGTATGGAAGGACTCTAAGGTGTACATGTCCAACTGACAGGTGTCATCTGACCTTCAACCCATTTTCATGGTTCAGTGGTTATAGTAAATTTTTTGTGTTTTGGTCTGTTTTTCTTATACTGTATACATAAGATATACTTTATTTGGTGTATGGTATGATTGTAAGGTGTACATGACCAACTGGCAGGTGTGATCTGACCTTGACCTCATTTTCATGGTTCATTGGTTATAGCTAATTTTTTTGTGTTTTGGTCTGTTTTTCTCATGCTGTATACAATAGATAGGTCTACTATGTTTGGTGTATGGAATGATAATAAGTTGTAAATATGAAGCTGGCATGTGTCATCTGATTTTGATCTCATTTTCATGGTTCAGTGGTCAAAGTTAAGTTTTTGAGTTTTTTTTTTTTTATAATACTTTATGCAATAGGTCATCTTTATTTTGGGAATGGAAATATTTTATGATTTATATGTCAGTCGTGCAGGTTTTGTTGGACCGTTACCTCACTTTCACGGTTCATTGCTCGGTGACAAGTTTTTGTGTTTTGGTCTGTTCTTCTTAAACTATAGGCACTAGGTCAACTATATTTGTTGTATTGCAAAATTGTTAGCTGTACTTGTCTGCCTGGCATGGTTCATCTGACCTTTACCTCATTTTCATGGTTCATTGATCAATGTTTAGTTTTCTTGGTTAATGTTAAAATTGTGTGACAGTTGTAATAAAGCTCTATATTAAGGACCATCAACATAATATCAATGATTAGTAAAGAAGGCGAGACATTTCATCTTGTGCACTCTTGTTCCTACATGTCCAAAAGGAAAAAATAATTCAAAAGTTTACGAAAGAAATTCTATCGTATTTCAGTGCAATTTCGTCAAGTTAGCATTGAGTCCACAGGTAAAGTTTTTATTATATAAATGCAGATGATATAGCTATTCTTTAGCTAGGTTCACACTGCCGATCAGATCAACTCGACCAATCTCGATCAAGACAAATTAAGCGATCGGGAGACTGGTCAGACTCAATCGACAAGAATGTTCTGGGTAGTCTTCCTTGATCTTCATCGATCTGACTTCCATCCAAGAGTCAGTCGAGAGGAGATCGAGAATTAGTCGAGGAGGGGTCGAATTGATCGGGAAAGGACCGTGGAGAGATCGAGTTTGGTCCGATTAGAAATAGGTTACCGATCAGTACTGGATTATTTCGATCTTTGCACGTTTAATATCCGATCATTTCCCGATCAACGACAACCTGTACGATATATGGTCCAAATTAAATCGATCAATGCCCGATCGCTTCATGATCACTGCGACTTCTATATTTTTTTCATCCCAGACCAACTCGACTAATATCCAATCTCTACGCAACCACATTCGACCACTCTTCGATCTCTTCTCGGCAATACACGAGTATACAAGACTGCTACACGATTCTCTAAAAATGTGTGCAGCTCTGATCAACTCTCATAACTGAGCTTCTGCTAAAATATATTGTCACTATTCATTTTAAACTGTTCACAAATTCCTCCATGTACAGTACGCGTCTATACTTTGCGAGGTGGTGTAAAATTTTAAAAGAGAGAACAAAGATACCAAAAGGAACAACCAAACTCAAAGGTCGAAAAAAAACCGACACAGTCATAGCGAAAAACAAAAGCAGACGAAAGCACAAACAGAAGTCTACATAACACAACATAGAAAGTAACAACTTAGCAACACAAAACTCCATTTAACCTTGGGTGATCTGAGGTGTTTCGCAAGGGAAGTAGATCCTGCATGTTGGCCCAGAGTATTTTTCAAATATGAAAGTAATTATGCATTAAAATTCATTATTAGACAGCTGATTTAGCGTTCAAAGTTAGTTTTTGTCTCGCCTTGATGAGTCACAAAGCGAGACATAGGTATGCTGTTTCTGGCGTCGGCAAGTGGTTGGTCAATGATATTTGGTATGCAGTTGTATAAACATTGGTATATCTCATTTCCATTGAGATAATTTGGCTCCACCCCCTTAGTCATGGTCTATTGACTTTGAATTTTTTTCTAAGTTATCATGTATTAGTTTGTGAATAGGTCAACTCAAGGGGAACCATTAGTGGTAGGCCAATGTTAATTGGTATTCAGTTGTATAAGCATTGACACATCTCATCTCCATGGAGAATATTTGGCCTCGCCCCTCAGTCACAGTCTAATGACTTTGAAACTTATCTTAGTTTACATGTATTAGTTTGTGATTAGATCAGTTTAAGATGAACTGCTAATGTTTAGTCAATCATATTTTGTATAAAAATTCATTGGCATTTGTAAGTTTTCTTTCCATGGAGATTATATAGCCCCACCCCCTCTTCTTGGTTCATTGACTTTGAAACTTTTACATAGTTTACAAGCTAATGTTTGTATTTAGGTTTGGGAACGGCTTATAATAAGTCAAAGGTATTTGGTATGCAGTTGTTTTAGCATTGGCACATCTCATTTACATTGAGATTGTTTATTACCATTGGGGTCCTCTTTGTTCAGCTCCTGCAAGTCTCTTATACTTTCGATTTTGCCATTTGATTAGGGATTTTTCGTTTTTAATTTTCCTCTTAATTTTAATTTTCTTTTTGTGGTTATAATTTATACTGCACATAAATTGATTGCCTTGTCAGCCACTGCATCACCAAGACTTCTCGGCACCCTTTGCTGTCTACCCCTTTTTTTCGTCTTCTACGCCCTCTTCAATCCCATCACAGCTATTAACCGGTCTATCTGACTTCTAATCACCTTGCAAAACAATCCAACTGCTTTATTCCCACGTAGATATTTTAAATGTATAATTTTACTCCGACCTTCTGTGAACTACTGAATCGAACCAAATAAACGGGGAACGTGTCCATTAGACACAGATAATGCCCCAGCTTGCATATAACGTTATGAAGAGTCATTACCCTAGAACGGTAAAAGTGACACCACCCAAATTCGATCACTTGATCTGTGTTTTATGGTATTACGTTTAATAAAATTTGGTTGAAGCAAAATAAAATTAAAGAACGGAAACTAATTTTTGGGACGTACGTATACGTACTTACGGACGGACGGACATGGGAAACACTAAATGCCCCCTCCACTGCAGCAAATCATATACAAAAAAAAATCAGATGTTTTTATACTGAAATTGTACATACCCGACAAATGTCCGACTATCCCTACGACCCCTATACCATCAAATAGATCTGGTATGGCAGAGATCAGACTGAGATCGAGGATAGTTGATTTGGTCTAGCTAGTCGAGTAAATATCGTGTAGAGATCGTGAATTGGTCGGAATTATCGAATATTTTTTTCAATTAGTGGTCAGGTTGGAGTCGTGATGGAATCATCAATGAGTCGAGAATGGTCGAGTTAATCTCGTGTACAGTCGGATAGTAGTCGGGTAGAAGTCGTAAACAGGCCCAACCAGGAATTTGGTCACGCTTGGTAGTGGAATTTTTTGACAATCGGGATCATCGAGTTGATCTGATTGGCAGTTTGAACCTAGCTTTTTCAACATCCAGATGGAAAAATTATTTCCGGACAGTTATTTCTTATCTTAAGTTCATGTTAAGATTGGATTGTTGATGATGCGCTTTTTTTTTCGAAATGTCCTGTACCAACTAAGGAATATAAAAAGTTATCAAAGGTAACATGATTATGATTTAATACACCAGACGCGCGTTTCGTCTACATAAGACTCACGAGTGAAGCTCAGATCAAAATAGTTATACAGCCAAACAAGTACAAAGTTGAACAGCATTGAGGAGAATATGTCAGTTGTGTTCAAATAGTCCGTTCCTATGTATGTAGGCGTATGTATTTGTTGCACTACGATTGTTCTGTTAAACTGTTGTTTTCCTCCTTTTTTTTTTTAGTTCGTTACCCTGATTTCTTTTCTCTTTATCGTTTTATAACTTTTGAACTGCGATAAACTACTGTTGCCTTAATTAAGAACTTCATTATTAACAGTATTATTTGATTTAGATTTCCTTTGAGTGTTACACATTAAAAGACGATGCAGTAATGATACTTCAAACTCTTTTCCATCTCTGAAAACTTTCAGTTAAATAAATTATTCATAGATTAATTATTAATATTTTACATGGACGGCTGTATACATATTTTTGCCCAAAAAATAATCATACAATTACAATTACGAGCAAATTTGTTGAATTTTAAGGAACCTAGACAACTTATCAATCAACCTATCAATATATATGATGTATCATGAAGTATAATTTTTTCATTGTCTACATTCATTAGTTGTATATGTCTTTGTTTGAATGCGCATCAATTTTTTCAAAATGAATGATACGTTTGATTTACGTTAAATGTATTTTTTCGCGGTGCATTAATTTTCACGAAATTCGCAGAATTGATTTTTGATAAAATGAATACATGCAAATTAAAAATTCAAATATATACAACTGTTCATGCAGGTTTACCATGTATAATACCTTGCATAACCGTAATTGAACAGCAAAATTGTTCAAAGAATGACCAGTGATAAAGACGGAAACCGATTAAGGATAAACGCAAAACAGAACAAAGCATGACCGAAGCCAAATATGACAGCTTTATTGTGTAACTAACAGCTTAATTAGATAATAACCTCTATCAAAAATACGGCTTTGATGAATGCATAATATTTGTTAATTTTTCTGTTCAATATTAATAAACACATGTAGACCTTGATAGGATTTAACACATTTTTTCTAGAGCTAATTGATGTGTAAACCGGGGCGATTAACGCACATACTGAATAAAAGGAAGGAATATTATGTTGAGTTTGTGAGGAAGAGCCCCGGTTTACACACCAATAACCTCGAGAAAAAAAGAGTTTAATCCTTATAATTCTTAAACCAATTTTCGAGATTTTAGATAACATTCCACGTTTTGAGTAATGGCTACTATTATTACCATCAAATGCACAATTGACAGGTCGTAACTAAGAATTTGACCGCCATATTGATAAAATCCCTAAATGTTCGATGAATGCCACAGAATCTACAATGAAATAGCACCTACATGAAAAACTTTAATTTTATAAGATATTATCCGAATTTGAAGCGTCCAAGTAACGAAATAATCTTTCTCTTGAAAGTTTTCATTCGTATGACGTCGTGATTTGTCAGTACTGAAATTCGCTAAATCATTCATGAAATTTCTCGGAATCTTATTGAAATTGACATTTTATACATTTTCGAAGCTTTAATGCATTACAATATTTCTTTTTTGTTATATAATGCATTAAAATAGAAACAACGGTTATTCATTTGATTTTTAATTTCAATTTGCTGAACATCCCGGGATCCATGCCTGCAGTGAAGGTTACGATAGTAGTTTCGGAAACATGGTTCATTGAAGTGCAAACCAAGAGAAAAATCCCAATTGACCAATCCAATTCAAGCATTTATAGATATGCAACTCATTTAAGAGTTATATAAGTATATTTCCTCCGACTACGAACTACATGAATAAGAGGTTTCCCCGTCGGTTTAACTACACGATCATGACTATAGCGAATTGAAGGTACAATCCTATATTATTGTTTATATATGGGTCTATATGTAGCAGTGCATTTGTAAAATCAGGAACCTTTTAAATCCATGTAATTTCAGAAGTTATATATGCTCACTGAACTGATAGTGATCATATAAAATCCCTGAACTTGTTTAAATTATTCATCGAAAAATGAAAAAGAAAAACGCCTTTAAGAAGTGAAACTAAACAATTGTAAGGTTATAACCGTTACTAAATTTTGTAAAGAAGCTTTATATGGAAAACCCGTCAATTGTAATATGTTTTTATGTGACACGGAAAAAAATATTAAAAAAGAACGTACAGATGTTCCCATATAAATGGGAAAAGAAGTTTACCGTATGATTAGTCGATCAAACACATTTTTAGGAGAAGTAGACATGGTATTCAATGTCGTAAATTCTATTTAAGATATTGTTCATCACCGAAAGGGAAGCCCGAAAAATAACATGACAACTGTTCATGGAAAATCAGAAAATGCTAACCGTCTTGCTACCAAAAATTGCTTCCGTTTTCCAAATTCAAAGACTAAATAAATAAAAATAAAAGAATCTTGCTTAGGAAATATATACTTAGAATTAAATAAACCGTTAAGCCTCTAATAAAACGAAATGATAATGATCGTAATAATGGGATAATGATACCCTTGGTTTAACAAAATATGTCCTTACAGAAAGTGAACACGTTTAAAAATACGTAATAATATTAGTATAGAATATCAATTTTAGTGTCGGTTCGGATCGCTTTGAATAGAGCAACGATTTATTGTATATTCAAAAATATTGACACATGACACATAAAAAATGCCAAGATATGCCACCTCAGCGCAATTGAATCATTTTAAAAAAGTCATTGCTAAACATAGTAAGCTATTAACAAAAGGCTAAATATAATGCACACGCAATCAAAATGAAAATTCTTAAGTAGTCAGGTCACACCACTGAACAGAAATTTAAATGAATACAAGCCCTGAGAAAGTATCATTTCATCAAGGTAAGTAATGTGTTTATCTCCTTTATTCCGTTTTCAACGTAAATTAAAATTATTTATATTTTCAAACAGATTGAGCAGTATGTATTATTCCTTGCTTATAGCCAGTAAGTAATTATTGTATTTTTGTTTAGACAATACATTTGGTAAAACTTCTGAGTTCAACAAAAAGTACTCGCTTCCCTGGAACGTATAAATAATAGACCTATTCGGATCTAGATAGCCACAACGGTTGATACATGTGGATGAGGATTTGGTACCTAACCAAGCACATGATATAATCCCTGGGTTTTGTGAGGGTCATATTGCTGAGTCTTTAGTTTTCTGTATTGTGTTTTTAGACAGTTGTTTGTTTTGTCCACGCTGTTTTGTTTGAAAATTATTCCATTGTTTTGTCGGTTTCTATTCCTCGTACATTAGTTGTTTGTTTATATAGTACCCCTGTTTCTTCCTATATAGATAAGCGAATAAATTTGTATAAACACAGTTTTGTTTGTATTGTAGTTCTGCTGTTTTTCCGTATGTATAACTTAATTCATAATGAAACATATTGGTCTTTAAAAGCATTCAAAGACTCAGATTGAAGTTATTTGAAATCAAATTTACAGTTGCAACCTGCGCGCGTTTCCCAAAAAACGAAAAAAAAAAACACCCAAGCCTAAAACAATGAAAAACAACGACATTGAATTATTATTTGGTTATATTTTCCTTTTAAAGCTTCTTCGGTAAAGTGTTGATTTGACCATATATGACTACAAACACAATGAAATAGTTAACTTATCCATCAACAAATGTATGACAAAATGTTGACTCTTAGTTTCACTGTCTTTCTGACATTTATCTAGTGTCGACTGTTCGCCAGGGTAGATACTTAATTGTTTATCCTTGGGGGACGACCGTCTGGTATTCTTGGAGAGGGATAGGAGGTTTTTTTCGGAATAATAATTTTTTTTTCTTTTGCTAAGTGTGCTTATTATTTGTTCACTTTTATCATCACTCAAGACATAAGTTTTAAAATTTGATGAGCATATCATTCATTCAAAAATAAACTCCTTTTGAGAGATCCATCTCCTGTAACAATTGTTTTGCACTGTATCGATTGATATGGACAATAGAGGGTAAAATATATCTACATATCGATAGGGGATTTAAACAATGAACCTGGATAGGGAGTATCAATATAATTCAAGGTTTGTTTATTTTTACATCCTCCGCCGTGATAAGAAAAAAAAACCCTAGATTTTATTTTTCTGAAACGCAAAATGCAATTAACTTTTATATATCTAATGGATGATAGACCTTAAATATTCACAACCGCACATGCATGTCGGTAATCTGCAGAATTTCCAAGGTGTGATCCAAGCCATTTGAAATCAATTATTGTGATAAACCTTAATTTTCTATTTTTGTGTTTCCCCCTGTTTTCTCTAACGAGCTCTTACTCGTAATACCGTGTATTGATACTTTGAATTGATTGAAGTTGATGAACAACTATTTTAAACACTAAAACTATGAACATATTTTGTATGACCTATATAATATTTACTACACCTTTGTGATAAGAATTTAACCCTTGTGATCATAATTCAATTATGGAACAAAGAATACACAAGTTATTTGTGTATGTCTCACCTTGACAACGATCATTCATTCAATGATTTTGTTGTAGAATAATCCTACACCAAGTTGCGTTTTCATTTAAGTTGAGCGCTTTCAAACTTCAATATATACGTAGTATGTGCTATAATTTTACAAAGCGTTTATCAAACATAAATTGAACTTATCATACTAAATCTTTTGAACCTCTGGACTGTGTACGGAATTGAATGTTCTTTGTTTGGACTCCTTTATGTTGACGAAACTCGACAAACTTTGCGTTAAAGGATGAATCAACACCAGTCTGATAATAAAGATCCACAGGGTTCTTTATAACCATCTTAATCAACCGGACCATGCTCTTTTGTTTCTATCAAAGTACGCATCATCGAGAAAAGTTATCACCACACCAATAGCCCTATACAAAGAACTCCTTTCGGTAGGAAAGAGAAAATTTCTGGATCAGGGAACTAGGTACTGTAATGCTATATGTTTGCAATCATCAAAGGAGTAGAAAATTTGTCAAGTCCAGCCTGCAGACATGTAAATGTAATGAGCCTATTTAATGTTACTTAACGACACCAACGCAGTCATGGGCGAAAACGTTAGCATTGGCCTAATGTAAAGAAGTCTTCCAAATCCAGATGGCCCTCTGGGCGCTTTGATGACCCTCTTTCATATCTTCATCATCCACTAGTGTTACATTACATTAAAACATTTCTTTTTTCACTGCCTGTTAATTTTCTAAAATGTTTGTGAGATTATGCACTTGACAAATGATGCATAAATATACAGATAGTTATCAACAGCATTGAGGACCCAAAATTCCCAAAAAGTTTTGTGCCATATACGACTAAAGTAATCTATGTCTGGGATAAGCAAATCCTTAGTACTTGGAATAATTTAAACTTTTGCAATCAGTAAATAAAATGAACCAAAAAATGATATTCAGGTCAACACCGAAGTGCTGACTACTGGGTAGGTGATACCCTCGGGTACAAAACGTCCACCAGTAGTGGTCTCGACCCAGTGGTGTAAATAGTTATCAAAGGTACCAGACTTATCAGTATAATATGTGATGTAGCTCTTTTCCGTCTTTTAAATCCTGTAAGATCAAAACCTTTACATAAGGAAAAGAGGAAATTCCTTCCTGTTCAGGTTATGAATACTGACATTTATGCAATCAACATCAGCAACGTTCTACATCACAAGGAGGTGACATAAAATAGTTTAATTTATTTACTAAATCAGTTTGTTCCTATGGTATCCTTCAAATACACCAAAACCATTGCACCCAAATAGCCAATCGGAGAACTTATCTTGTTTGTATTTGATACCTGAGCTTGACAAAATTCCGTTCAAACCAATGTAAACTGCCGGCTCATCTGCATGTTCGACTAAATATAATTGTGAATGAAAATAGGGAATGTGCCAAAGAGACAACAACCCGACCATAGACAAAACAACAGCAAAAGGTCACCAACAATAATTTTCCATTGGATTGAAAAACATTCTGTTCGCAGTGAAAGAGAGTCTTCTGAAATATTATGAAACAGTTTACTCACGTAGTGGTAATAACCATATGTGGACTCTGAAAACAATTTCTAAATAACTTGTGGAAAATTTTAATTCTCGATCTTTTTCTGAAATAAGTTCTTTCAAAGCTGTTGACTGTTCAACCCTGTATACCACCGTTCCCCTTCAAAATTGAAAAATCCTCTAAAAGAAATAATCTACAAGCTTTTTATCATAGAAATGGTAGCATACGCTATACATTTTTTTTTAATTTTTAGATAACATACGGCATATTTTTTTAATAGTGAACTAAAAGTTAAAATTTGCTACACAGAGGGACACGTAATCAGAATTCAGGAGTTTCTTATCGACAACATATTCATGATATTTGGTGAATTTGGAGGTAGACTGTTTCAACAAATTGTCGGCATTCATATGGAAAAGAACTGTGCGTACCTCCTCGTCGATCTCTTGTTATTTTCCTATGAGTCGGAGTGCATTCAGACACTTGTCAAAAAGATCAAAGATGCCGGATCATTTAATTTTACATGCAGACAATGCTCTTTCCATTAACAATCCAAACTTTTTTGATTGGATTCGATTAATATATCCCCAAGGACTAGAAATTTAAGAAACAACAGATACGGCTTCCTCCGCCTAATTTTTAGACTTATACCACGAATTTAAGTCATCTCAGTACCAGAATCTATGACAAACGAGACGATTTTTATTTCGAAATTATCAATTCCCCCCCACCTTAGTAGCAATATACCAACTTCAGCTGCATATATATGGGATATATATTTCCTAATTCATTCGGTATTCTAAAGCTTGCAGGTGCTACTCAGACTTTGTAAAACGTCACAAGTGTCTGAGTAGAACGTTGATAAACCAGGGGTATGTCAAAGAACGTTTCGTCCTTTTTCTAAAAAAAATCATCGGCAGATACCAAGAACTTGTTGATAAATATTCCGTATCAATTTCACAAAAAATACTAGATGATTTTGAAGTATAGATTATGGGTACTGACGTTGTTTATCATCGTCATAATGTGTTATAGTATTCTTGTATTAGTCTTTATGAATAGGACAATTTTGTTTATTATAAATGAACACTCGGTTGGCATAAATTTGGTTGGTGGCGATTTTAATGAAATTAAATGAACTTTTAAAGAAATATCGTCAGAAAATGTTAAAATAAAAAAGATTTTCCGAGCCTGTCAATGTCTTCGTTGGGTATTTAAACCAGCACCAGCACGCGAAATGTTTTGCCAACTGTGACTCACACTAAACAATGAGTTGATTCAATAGATCTAGAACGTTCTACACCCGAATGGGAATTTTCAACTGATTCATACTTTCATGAACAAAACGACTGGTGTCGAAGAGAAACAGACAACTTTATTGCAAAAAAAAACCCATAAACACCGAGAAGTCAAACAACAATCATAAAAAGCACACAGACAACTGCAGGCTGAGAAACACGAACCCCATCAAAAAGCTGGATGATATTCCATAAAGGTAAACCTACTCGTCGATAATTTGTTTCTCAAAGGGATGACTTCAACATTACCACTAAAAACCCTTTAGTATATAGCTTCGTCGTTAACGGCAATCATCTAAAGAAGAAATAGTGATAGGAAACATATGCGTTATTATTTATTATTATTATTATACAGTATTTATAACAGCGCATTATATAATATTAAAATTACCCTAAGCGCTTTACAATATATTTCCATATACATATATAAGTATTAACAATAAAATATAAAAGCCCATGTTTAAAACTTTTAAAACAAAAATATTTGAAAAACTAGCATTGATAAAAACAATAAAAATTTTCAATATAAAACAATATAATAACATATCAGCCAGGAATTATATAAGTATACAGGAATTGAATTTGCAGGTGCTGATTTTTTTTTAAATAACTGCAGCTTAATATAAATTGAAGGTTTTCAATTTGAAATCGTCACTTTTATCGCTTGGTTTGTTCTCAACTTTGTCAGTTTCTAGATGTTAATCAAACTATTAAGCATACTTACTGTATATGTGCCCATGGTATATTTTTGTTTACGGTTCGATTGGATTGAAGCGTCCGACATAGTCACCAAAAATATTATTTAGTGAGAGGACATTATTTAAATAACCGAACGTGAAGTTAACGGATAACGCTATCTTCTTTTCATTCTTCCCGAGAAGCTGTTGTAGGAATTCTGCCTCATATGAATGAAAGATCAAGTCAGCAAGTAGAATATAACAGTGAGTTCCCATGTAAATGCCAACATTGTCAACTATTATCCTCAGTGTAAGCCAGTACGAGTTATCGCGCATGATTTTAATTTCTTATCCGTCTGACCAGTCTTTTCTGAGTGTGCTATCTTATCAAGACAACTTCCTGAGTTTATAAAGACAATGTTGACACTCGTAAATAATTTGACAACCCCAAGTAAACAATAGTATAACCACATGTCATTGTAGCATGCTAGGTTCCGCATGAATACGAGTTGTATATAAACTGACTTTATTTCCAAAAGATAAAATTCGATTTTACCGAATATCAAACATACAAAATAAAAAGTCGAAAAAGGACAAATATGAGATTATGATAACCAAACATATATAATATGTATATATATCTATCATTAAATCGTTGTCTGGTTATAGTTTTTAAAAGCACTTATATTTGTGTATAAAAAGATTAAAATTGTTCTTCATAAATTTCAAAAGCAAGAGGGTTCTAATTGTGAGGTTATATTATATTAGATATAATATTCAGGCGAGGATCCAGAGCTTACAGCGGTGAGGGGTTTAGGAAGTATTTTTGAACATTATAAAAGTTTTCTTGTTATACCAAACTTTACGTTTTTCAATGATTGGCACACTTTTTTCTTCATCCGGCTTATGGGGACTCAAAATAAACCTTTTTAGATTAGTTTAATTATTTATTTAATTACAGATAACAATACTTCAATAAAAGAAAATGGCAAACATTTAATGTACAAAATTACCAAAAAAAAAATCTGTTGTGGATAATTTCATCCTGCTGTTATAGGTTGCACTTTGTAAATACAACTGTTCTCGAACCACACCTCTTTTGAGGAGATCTTGAATATGCATAGAAAATTAATTTTTGTTTACATACTGGTTCCCAGTTATGGTCTCTGTGTTCCATCTCAAAGAGACATAACTTTGGAATGTTACCAGTAAATAAACATGTGCATATTGTTTATATTGAAAACTGTGGTAACCCTTCGTTTGAGGTAGGGGTAGTTAAGAAAATTAGTGTTAGTTTAATCTCTGAGATGTTCAAGGCATATAAGCGTTGAAAATATGCCGCACAGCCCTATATTTTGACCTTTAAAAAAAGTTGTAGTGCATATAAACTTTCAATTCTAGGATTATATTTTTTTTTCAAAACTTCATAGTAAAAGTGGTACAGTTTTAGCCGTAAAAGGAGTTCCTAGGGGAAATTGCATTGTCAATATTTACAGAAATGCAACCTATAGGCTCTAGCATACTGGTCAATCGCTGCACTTTTGTCCATTTTTGTGGTCCTATGAATATGCATTAACGCAAGACCATTGGGTCTATCGCTTGTCATGGCTAATAGGTCTTTAAGAGTTTGAGAGAGCTGAAAGACCTTTCACATTCTTTTGTTGTAACTGGTAGTGTACATGAAATTTAAGACGCGCACATATGTTCGGATAAATTCCCCCTTTACAAGCGTTAAGTGTCTCTAACCCAGTGCTAGGGAGCTTATGATCAGTCGAACTGTCTTCTGATGTCCACTTCTTATACCATCCATCTACGCTTGTTAAAGAACCAAATGCATGGCAGGCCATCCTTCTACATAAGGGATAACTATTGTAGACCAGGGGGCAATTCAGGTGTCTTTGAGAGAACCACAACTTGCGGTGTGAGCAAACGACCTTTTGAAACAAGTTCACTGTGTTTTGAAAATCGGGAATTAAGTTCATTGAAAAGATGATCCAAGGAAGGAATGAGCATGCTTCGTTTGTAATACTCAGTTACACTGGTTGCTGGTGTGTTATTCCGTTATGTCTGCCTTTTGCACTGACGGGGGACACTGGGTTCGGAGCCAATGCGTTCTGCTAAGTACTTTGCTTCTTCCATCATAACCTCAAATTATCCCTCTGGCTCATTTCTCATATCCTTAGATATCCAAGCATGACTTAACATTTTGAATTTCCGTGTAGGTGCTGAGAATATCTCTTGATCTCTGTTGCAAAATAACAGTTATTTGTTTTAAATATCGCTAGCAGTTCTTAGTAACAATGAAAGACACCAACATCGCAAAGTTTGCTAAGCATGAAATAAATCCCTTTGCCTTAATCAGAGTGTCAGAGTCCCAATTGTAGTTTCAAAACTTTAAAAAAAAAACCACCTCATACATTTCAGAGAACGTTTCATATGCATCATTTCTCTCGATCCATCTTGTCTTACATAAGCTAACTAACTTGGTTTTTGCTTGATCTGGAGCCTCTGTTTTGATGATCTTTTCAAAAAACCTTTGACGTTTCGGTGAATTGTCGAAAAAAAGGCAAATTTCCTGTAGCAGGCACATTACATTTGTAACTGTAGGTATCTGATATGCCTTGACGAAAGCTAAGTTTAAGCAGTGTGCAGCACAATGTACATACATTGCCTTGCTGTTTTCACTACAAACTCCTCCCTGAACACCCTTAACTGACCCTGTCATTTTTGATCCTCCGTCATAACCCTGGCCTCTCATATTTTCAAAGGCAAATTCCATGATGTTAATAAATCAGTTAGTTTTTTGGTCAAGGACTCCTGTTACAGATTCGCAGTCCACGGAGCACATAAATCTCTCTTGGATGTTACTTGACTGATCGACATAACGTAAAACAACTTATAACTGCTCCCAATTCGATACATCTGTGCCTTCGTCCATAATCACAGAGTATAACTGTGCATCTTTTATCTCCCCAAGAACTTGTCTGTTATTTGATCCCCAATAAGACGAATAATTTTATTCTGTACGGTCTTTGACACGTAGGTTGCATTCTTTCAACATGTGTGCAAATGCTCCTTTAAAACTTCATCACCTGACTCCATTCTGAATTTCACCAATTCCAGAAAGTTTCCCCTGTTACCCTCTATGGCCCCTTAAAGAAATATTTTGGCGACGATAGTGGATACTATTGACATAAGAATCTGTTTATTCTAATCCACCCGTTTTGCAATTGCTGTATCAGCCCTTGCGTCTTTATCAAAGCCGGCTTATCGTGTGTTTGAGAAAAGTCATGTGCTCTTAATAAGACTATTTGGTGGTATTTTTTTTTGTTAGATTTAAATTCACCATTTGCTATTATTTGCATAATGTTATTATTGATTTCAGTAACACAATTTGTAGAGAAGTATGCAATGAGTTGACAATCAAAATATGGATGGATGTAATTCATGTAATAACAAACTTATAAATACATAATCGAAAAACGATGCACCATAATCATTAATTGAAATGTCATTTTGATAGTAATTTTGTTTTAACTTTCTCATGATGTTGTTCGATTAGTTTAGATATATCTTAAACCTTTCTTTCGACGAAAACCCGAATATGAGACAACACAGAATTTGAATACACATACACAAACTCATTGCAACATTTTGATGTTTTTAGTATAAGAAAAAAATCAGTCTCTGTTTTTACTCTTGTTTTACGTCCCAGAATTGTATGATGATTTTTATTTTCACTAACTTTTCAGCCATGATTTCTGAAAGACATTTTTCTCAAAATGGGCCATCAACACTTAGTCTGTTTCCCGGCCGTTATTGAAATTCTTTGTATATTCCGAAGGCATACTGAATGTTTTACGGAGGGGACCAACCTATCAACACTTAACGCTACTATAATACCTTTGACCGCGACGATGAATTTTGTTTATAAATCACAATGGAAAACACACTACATAAACGTATTGTAAAGTGAAATGTCGTATTAATCTTTAAAAATGTCAACATTTTAGACAAATAGTTAAACGCTCTGAAAAGCAGCGTGTTCTATGTAACATAAATTTGCTGATTTTGGCACTTTTATCACATTCACTGTCTAGTACAATAGACAATTTGTCCAGATCAGAATTTTGTTTTTTAAGAGTTTGCATGTTCTGACAAGATTTTTCTAAAAAGAACAGTTCGCAGGTCATCTTACAATGTACACTTTATCAATACATGTTCCTCCGTTTCAACAATATTTATACAAGTTTCATATGTTTATTGATGCAAGGAAAGGTATCTCACTAACAATAATGATATAGTCTTAGATAACTTTTTTTTAATTAAAATAAGCCGATCAAAGCACATAGTAATGAATTTATATTATGATATTGTCAAACTAATCAGCAAATTTTCTTAAAATCATGCCGCCTAAAAACATGAAGAAACACCAACAGAAAAAAGAGTAACCTGCCTGGATAATAATATTACTGATAATTTTATCGGAAATTCACACCAGGTGACCAAATACATGTTGAAATTTTTGAACTTCACGTGGATATCTTCAGAACACATCAATCGAAACAACAGGGGTCGCAGGCATCTGTTTTCAAGTATATTTCTAATTTTTAACGATTCCAATTATATTATTCATTCGATAAATTGAAAATAAAAAATCTGCAAATACATGTACAATATCAATGTAAGAAGATGTGGTATGAGTGCCAATGAAACAGTTCTCCGTAAACTTTTAATGCATTAAAAGAAAAATAATTAAAATAAGTTTCCTTTTTTATACAAATTTTACATAAATGTTCAAATACAATTTTTTTTTGTCACGATAGAAACTTTTAAAAGGACAGAGACAAATTATTTCATTCGAAACTTTTGTGCATTGGAACTTACAATTTATAAAGTAAACTTGAAAAGAAAGAGGCTATTAACGTCACAAAGAAAAAAAATCACAAACTAAAGAGAATGACAGAAGTCATCACATTGTCATGTGTTAATTATTTATCCATTGATATTTACCTGGTATGACTAAGATTATTTCTGGTCAACTTCAGAAAATTATCGCAACTCGATTTTTGAATGAAAAAGGCTCCAATTCAAAAACAATTGTAAAATATGAAATTTATATCGTTAGATAGATTTCAAACCAGAGAATAAATATACATGCGAATGAAGCTGTTTCTAATAAAGATTGTATGTCAATTCATAAAAAAACCATGTGCGCACATTTTAGGTTTCGTATTGTATGAAGTAATAGGTTGTGCACCCGGTGTTTTTTAATTGAAAAAGGCCCTAACTTCTGCAATCCTTATCAAAATATAAATTAGATCTGTAGAAAGCTTAAAAATTGAACTTTCAAAATTGATGCCAATGAAAAAGAAATGAAATGATATTTACTGACAGCTAATCAAAATTTAAGATTTCCTTTAACAATCTATAGTAAATTTATCGATATCAATTGTGGTCAAATTTGACGCATGCGCAAAGCGGGTGCTGAAAATTCCATGATATGTTGCACAATTTGTTAACTTGCGTCACGGCAATTCGCATAGCGGGTGATGCATACATAGCAGGAGCCCCTTATCCAGTCCACGCATTTGGTTTCATTCCTTTTTGGATTTCATACAATTCCCCCAGTTTCTCTTTGTCACCTTAAATTGTCTCTTCCTAGTCAGTTCAATAGATTTGAAGACCAATAAATTACAGTCGTCTGAATTTTATAACCTGTCAAGTTCTGATCAGTTTGAAAACAAAGAAGTCCGTGTGCATTTGTAAGAAACAAAATTTGATGATATCGTTCAAAACTGCCCACATGTGTACTTTTGATTGAAATGAATATTGTAGAATTTTTAATTAAATGAATCATGGTAGATTGTATAAAATTAACATGAAAAGTGACCACAGTATTGATGAACAGCTTTTAAACAACGGTCTCCTTAAAGGAGTAGGTCCGGTAAGGGCCTATTTTGGCCTCAAATTTCAAGTTCATCTGACGAAAGATTTTAGACACTTTTTAAACACTTAAGTGTTTTTTTCAGTTGATTCAATTGTTTTATGTGAAAGATTTTAACTTATTTAGTCATTAAAAACCCTCCGATTCAAGCTTAAATATGAAAAAACTATCAAATATGCCAAAAATTGTCACTTTTCACATGTTTTTTGTCAAAAATGAAAGTGGCCGCAACCGTGTTCATCCTCAACCTTTATATATGTTGTGTATTATCATCAAATACAACTTATATTTCAATATTATGAATGAACACAAATGCGGCCACTTTAGTTTTAGACGGAAACCGTCTAAATTTAACTAAAATGCTAAAATTGTGAAGATTTCAGTAATTTAGTCTAACTTAATGATGCTAGTACCCGATACATGTGCATGGCATTGTCAAAAACAGCCCATATTCATGTAGCAGAAGCAATCTACTTTCGAAAAGATAACTTAAAGTTTACATTTTAACAATTTTGTAAAACTGCTATATTTTTGGGCCAAAAAGGGGTCTTACTGGACCTCCTCCTTTAGAGCGCAAAAATTGCTTTTGTTATTTTCCTCTTCTTATTCTAAATATTGAACAGTCACCAAAACTCAGTAGTATGAAATATCATAACGGTTTTGAATATCGAAATGTTTGCCAGCATCAATCGACACTTCTCCAGAAGTAAATTCTTCTGTGTTAACATACATGTTCATTCATATAGTCACATTTTTGTATTAACTGTTTACAAAAGTTTAAATTACTTGGAATACTAAGGATGTTCTACTCCAGGAACAGATTACCTGTTGTATATGGCAAAATCTTCCGGAATTGTGGGTCCATAGTGGTCATTAAGTTCGTACTTAATTAAGTCTTTTCACTTTTTTCTAAGCGCTTTGTTTTCTAATCGTAACATGGTCAATGCAATTTTCTTGGTTTGGTTTAATTAGCCGGGATTTTCGAGTAAACAGTTTTTATTTTTAGAATATGACTTACTGCATGGTATATAACTAATATTAGTCAAACCCCTTTACATGTTATCAAAAGATATATTTTGAATTTTAGATGATATCTTTTATAGGAAGGTTAAAGCTCCGAGCAGCTCCAATAATTTCACGTACCAGAATAAAAAACCCATCAAATAACATCAAATCAAATTATATTAGACTAACACTAACACAATATAAAAAGTAAAATCACAAAAATACTGAACTTAGAGGAAGATCTATTGGGAAAGTCCAAAATCACATGGCAAAATCAAATAACAAAACGCATCAAAAACGAATGGACAAGAACTGTCATATTCCTGACTTGGTACAGGCATTTTCAAATGTAGAAAATGGTGGATTAAACCTGGTTCTATAGCGCTAACCCTCTCACTTTAATGACAGTCTCATCAATTTCCGATATTTTTACATTGATGCGTTAAATAAACAGACACAATAAATATAATAATCAAAATATGGGTACATCAGTCATCATCGTTTAACAATTTTAAAAGGAACAATTTAACAGAACACAAAAACATCTACTATCTACTATCTACGAACACATTTATTTATTTGAGTGTCTGACGTCAGAAAATTTTATACGTCACATAAATTTGTCGTTCAATGTGCGTACAATCAATTTTAAAATTTTCATGGGAATGTTAGCATACAGGGTTAAAAAATCAAAAGTATATAAGAATAAATTTAAGAAATAGACCGAGATTTAAACTAGTCCAAAAGTTGTATACAGAATTTATAAGAATCCAAAAATAGTTAATTTCACTACGCGATTGAATGATTTTGACGTTTGTGGTTCAACGTATATTGTAATTCAAAATAGAAATATATCATAATGACATATAATAGAACAATATCATACTGACGGGATTTTTAAGGTACAGAGTCACGTTATAAGAACAAAAGAAATACAAAAAGTCGCAAACACAAAACAAACCACAAAAAAATAATGAAAGCCAATACAAACACATTGACGAGATGTATAAGTACCGAGCCACGTGAAACGGATATCACATGAAACCATTCAACAGTAAAAGTAATATTAATAATAGAACAAAGACAAATGAAAGAACTATAAAACACGTTGTTAAGATGATAAACAACATCAGTACGAAGAATCTATATATCAAGACCATCGTGTATTATTTGAGAAGTTGATACGGAATATTTATCAACAAGGTCTCGGTACCTTCCGATGAACTTTTTTAGAAAAAGAACGTATGTACACTTTTATATTACATATAACTATGTTTTTACAACTAAAAATGCATCACAATTTCAAGATTTCTGACATACATGTATATACAAACGGAAAAATAGGTATGGAAAATTAGGTAAGAAATTGTACGATGAGTAATTAAGATAACAAAAGGAACCCGAGTTTGCTCGTTCTGCTGGTTTCAGTGCCGTCAATGACACATAATTATGAATATTTTAGTATGCAGCCATCATAACCTGTGATTTGGCCGAGTCAAAGATTGCCCTTGACGTCAAATAATCATATCAAATGTTCTGCAAGGTATGATCACGCGACGTGCATCCAACAAAAAAGTACTTGTATGTAAAGCTGTGATGCATCCTGGAAATCATGTGCATATAGCGAACAAACCGTTGGTTATATCAGTTTTTTTTTACGTTATCATGGGTGAATATAATTTTACACTGGTATTTTCCACACCAGTGTTAATTCCGTACACCTCTGATTGTACCAATGAAGACAACGAATTTATTTCGTATGAAGCGTTCCCTTACTTATTTCTATAATGGTGAATACAATTAAAACAAATGTTACTGGGCATTATAAAAAAAAACTTTTTGAATCTTTTATTCCTTTCTTGGATTTTTTTTAATAAGCTTTTGTTAAGTATTTGTTGTAATTTTGCTTTTCAAAATTATTTGTTTTTGCACAGTTTGATTTTCCTTTTTGGATTTTTTGGGGGAACTGGGGATGTCTATTATCTACATCCGAGTAAGTAACCGAACAAATTGCAGGATTCTTGCTTTATAAGAAATACTATTAACTATTTTGGTGTAATTAGAGTATGTTACCGTATACCTCTGATTGCACCAAGGTGACAAATATATTTCTTATTTTTATACTGGAGGAACTTAACAGAAACATACTAATGACGAACTATCAATACAGTTAATCAGCACCTATGTTGCTTTGCAACGTCAAACTTTATTTTTCTTTATTTCTGGGAATTTTGTAAATATGACTACAAAAACATTTTGAACCTTGTGCAACAAGACAAATGTAAAGGATAACTCCAGATTTCGTTATGCTTCAATATTTACGGGACAAATCAAAGTACCCATCAAAATTGATTGGTTTCAGTCGTTATCAGTTAAAAAGTATCAGAAAAAAAAAAAACAGATTCAGGTTCTATCGGGATTTGAATAGGGATTAAGATTAAGATTAAATCATATTGACCCAAATCTTAATTTTGTAAACCATTTCGTCGAAGGGCGGTGTCAAAAAACGTCGAACATAAAAAGAGTTGAATTTCATTTCATAATACACGGCTACAAATTTGCAAATTCCTAAAAAAATGATTTTACTAGAATTAATTTAACATTGGTCGTCAAAAATTCGTATGGTGCAGTTCGTTTTATTTTAGCGTTTAGCTAGCATATTGGACTCCAAATGCCGATCATCAGTGACATGCAGTTTCGCATTGGATTCAAACGCTGTACTCGAATATATTTCTTTTTGTTTTGTTTTATTCAATACACACATAATGATTTATTCATTTAGGCGAAACAGATAATCACCAAAGCCTTTTGATGACAAATTATGAAGGTATAAATTACTGTTAACAGGGACATTTTGTGTTTCACCGGATTTCAACATCATACAGTAAAGCGCTGATTAATGAATTATACACTACAAACCAGTTAAAGTCTGAAATGGCCTATATCTGTACTCGACTGTATTGATTTTTACTAGACCAGTCTGAATTGGTCTAAATTTTACTCTACATTACTCGACCCCAGTCTTAACTATACTCGACTGTACTGATTTGTACTTGACCCATATCATTGCCATTGAAAATAGTCTAAAATAAAACTATTACTCGACCAGTCTGAAACAGTCTTAACCCATTCTCGACCTGTACTCGACCTATTTTTCAGTCTAAAGCATACTCGATCAAAGGTCTGAACAATACTCGACCAGTCTAAACCATACTTGACTAAATAACCTCTACTTTTCTTTTTAAATTTAACTGTCAAAATATATTTCTTTTTAACTTACACGACAACAGCCACAATGAAATAAAGATATATACAAAAAAAGATTTTTTTCATCCTTACATGATTCTCAGATTTATCAAATGGAAATAGTTAAATCAGATTATCTTATATAATAATTTGATATTATTAATTCAAAAATCTTATTAAACAAAGCTTTTACCTTAAAACCACACCGATACTGAGGGTAATTAAACCATTATTAAGGTGCTTCTTGTTTGGCATGTGTTTTTTTTTTAAACTTAATTTTCCTAAATTCCTGAATAAAAACTACATAGGTTTCATGGTTACATACAATAGTTATATAACTATCTTTTTAATGAGGTAACAACAGCCAACAAAATCACAGAAATTTTTTCTATGAAAAAGAAAACACTTATTTAAAAAAAACAAAAACATTTTTGTATTTTTCTTGAACTATTATATTTACATCATCTTTGTAATTAAAATTTATTTAATAGATATCAATAATGATCAAATAGTTGTAAAGAAAACAAAATGTCAAAGTGGACTGGTACGTTAACGGATTCATGGTGCCAAGAAATATATACTTTGCATGATTAAAATTTAATAATGTTTCATTTATTAAGGCTAATGAACTGTTTCCTAAACTTTAAATGAATATATGCAATAAAATGTTTGTGACTTTTTGTCCTGTGACTTTTTGTCCTGTGACTTTCTGTCCGTTTACCTTGTTAAAACAGTTCCTAAATTGATGAAATACAATAGATCGATACAAAAAAATAGGTCTAGTTTGGTTAAAACTTGGTCGAGTATGGTTCAGACTAGGTCGAGTATGGTTCAGACTAGGTCGAGCATGGTTCAGACGCGTATAAAATGGTTAAGTACTGGTCGAGTAAAGGTCGAGTACAAGTTCAGACTGTTAAGTATGGTTCACACTACAGAAGAGAATAATCAAGTAAATTTCAGACAAATTCAGACTGGTTGAATAATAATCAGTACAGTCGAGTACAGATATAGGCCATTTCAGACTTTTACTGGTTTGTAGTGATATCGCAACTACTATAAATTAATAAACCTGCAATTTTTCTTTTCATATACACAAGTTTTTTATGAGTTAAGATTATTAAATACGATATTTTGACTTAAAATTCCGAAAAGTTGTGTACCGTCCCTGACAGAGCTGAATACATAGTTTCCCTCAAATATTTTGGATTTGATCATATTACTTGTTTTTGTTGATGTTTTATTGTTCCGTAGATTTATTTGGGTGTCCTTAATTTTTTTTTGATGTTGTGTTGATATAATTTTATTCATATAAAAAGCAAAATAAGTTTGTCAGTTGTTCATTTAAGAAATGGGAAAACGACAAAATCCCCAAGAGATGACAAAACTGGGAAGAACCGTTAAAATTGTCTTTAACATGCCAAAGAGGCAAACATTAAGATTAATCCTTTAAATAATGTTATATATGTTTTTAAAAACAGAAGTGAGATAAATGTGTTATTTACAATTTACAGTCAACCGCGGTATTTTGACACAATTGATAGTGATGGTGAAGTTTAACCAAAAGTGCGCGGATGATTTTGACTTTTGTTCATTCTATTCGTTTGAAAATTGTCCATTATAAAAATGGACACGAATGATGCATTAGTTAGCATAACTAACGGTATCTAAAGTCTGTAGAACCTTTTAAAAGACAACTATTTTGCTGAGTTCTTTGGTTTCAAATTCAGATATTTGAAGATTTCCTGTCTCTCTATAACCCACATATCAGTCAGTCAGTACTTACATTTCATATATCCCAGTGAGCTTGTGATAAAGGATACTACAGAAACTAGAATGTCTGTTTCATATCTTTACCTTTTCTTTGATATGGAAACAGATTGACTTCAAAGAAAGGTCTATGACAAATATAAAAAAGAAGATGTGGTATCATTGCCAATGACACACCTCTCCACAAGAGACCAAATGACATAGAAATTACCAACTATAGGTCACCGTACGGCCTTCAACAATGAGCAAAGCCCATACCGCATAGTCAGCCACAAAAGGCCCCGAAATGACAAATGTTAAACAATTCAAACGAGAAAACTAACGGCCTAATGTATGTTCCAAAAAATGAACGAGAAACAAATATGATACACAGCAACAAATTTAATTTTAAATTTAACGATGAGAAACCACCCCTTTTTTAAGTCCTCACTGAATGACGATTAGAATAGCAAAATTTGTTTTACAAATGGTACTATAAGAATAATATGATTAAGCCAAGAGAAGTAACTAAATTACATATAGATATAGGAAGATGTGGTATAAGTGCCAATGAGTCCTTGGAACTATTTTTGATTAGCATAATTCATCGAGGTATTCAAGTAAATAGTTTTTAGTAGCAAGATTCATTTCTATGAAGAATAAGTCCGGTTTTCGGAGGAAAGTGAGCTTAAGTTTTGGGAGTTGTCCCGTTTTGTACACGTGGTGGAATTAATGTATTATGAGTGACGTTGATTATTTTAACCTAGGTAACTGTGACGTCATTATTTCTTTCCCACGCTACAGCAGAGAGAAGAAGACGTAGACAATTAGGTTCCGTATGAATTAACAAATGTTGTTGCAAAATATATTCGAAAGATAAAAATTTGGTTGAATATTGAATTTTATTTCTTTAACTTGGTATATTAAATTAATGTCTTTCAAAAAATCGTATTTTCTTGAAAAGGTTTGGAAAGTTTGGAAGATAGAAAAAGCACATGGTTTTTGTCCAGTAATTAGTGTTAAAGATTTTATACATTTTTTCTTCTGTTTAGATTACCGAGAATTACATAGATATGTCATTGAAATATTTTATTTGTTGGTTTAATTCAGTTGTACTCATGAATTTCGTTTCCAGAAAATAGAAATTTTGACAGAGCCATAATTTGGGATAAAAACTACGCACATGGTTTTAAATACACGTGTCGAATGGACGTCTTCGATTTGAAAATTATCGTTGTATGAAATGTTCCATCAGCTACACAGCAATTAATTTAAAGTAAAACCAATAATGAATAAATGTAGGAAGTTACACCACACTTAAACGATGTGATTTTGTAACATGTATGACTGGCAATTGTTTAATATGTAACTTTTCAAGGGTCATTTCACTAATATTATTGTAATATTTTTCAGTTTAAAAAACCAATCTTCTCACAGAAATGGGGAAAACGGTGCGTATGTCACAGAGGCCCTCTAAAAGTCTTTACACTGCGAAGAAAAGGTTTCTAACCTCAACACAGCCTAGTAAGCAAGCATTTGTTAGAGATAGTCAGCAGTCCGACGAGGTTATTTACCAAAGAGTACAGCAAAGGGACGTACCGATACAGTTAGGAAACAGATCTAGTAATGTCGCTGGACAGCAAACTTCCACGCAAGTTTCAGCTCAGGTGACTCCAGAACAAAGGAGAGAAGTTATTCCGACTGTCAATGGCCTTAATATTTCTCCAGCTACTGTTACATATCCTGATTCAGTCAATGAAAGGCAACGATCGAATACAGGTATAACACAAAGTTCTAATATTTTGCCAGTTATTAGTGTAAATGATAATCTAGGTTTAAAACAAACTTAGGACGAAATAATTTATTGTGATTATGTAGATTTAGGTATTTTGCTTACAAATGCAAGCACAGAGCAATAAAATTCTCAAACTTTAGATACAAATGGACAGCTGGTATTCCAAACTAAACCAAGTAAAAAAGATAACTGATTTTAACACATGGATAGATGCTTTCCTTATTTACACAAGTATTTATGTTGGTGTGCATTTCGAAGATACATAAAATATTTTAGAATATATGTATTCGGTTAAGTTGGGTGCAAGTCGTTCAATTACTTTTCGTTGGCTTATCATGGGTTTTTGAGGATAGGGGAAATAGTACGCACCAAGTAATAGCTATTCAGAACGTTACACTGTCTAAGAAAGATCACGTTGGAATTTCTAAAATTGTTATCTTATTCTCAAAAACAGATCAATATGGTCATGGTACATGTATAGAAATAATAGAAAATAAACTTAAAGATTGTCCAATTTATTGGTTAAAACATTATTTAACGCAAAGACCAAAGTAAAAAGGCCTCTTATTATGTCACTTTGGAGGAAGTCCAGTGACATTGTACCAGCTTTCATGTGTTCTCAGTAAGTGTTTAACGGATTCAGTTTCATTTCGAACACATTCTTTTCGCATCGGTGCTGCTTCAAGCCACTTTGAAAAGTGAACCTCTGAAGAAGAGATAAAGAAACTAGGTCGCTAGAAGTAAAATGCATTTAAGGGGTACATTCGTTTATAGTTCCTACAATGTAAGTATGATAACAGCTGGTATTGATTTTCTCTCAAAAACTTTCACATTGAATTTATACAAAATTTATGTACACGAGTTTTTTAAATATCCAATTAACAATTTTACAATTCATACTTATCTTATTATATGATTCGCCAAGTCAACGAGAACAAGTCAGTTTGAGTTGTTGGTTCTTCGATTGTAAAAAAAAATGCGTTTGTAGAAGCTATACGAGAATACGATGGCTGTAGCTTAGGACTGCATAGAATTTTTTTATTACCAAGAATAAAATTTCTCCTCCAAATTGAATCCCCTCCTAAAATTTTAGTTATCCATTTATACATTGTGGTAGTAATAGTATAGGGGCTATATCACTCTTTGATTTTAGAAAAACCTTGAAGTCTGATATTTTAAAATTTCGACGAAATGCTACCATAAACAAAAATTGTGTGGTCCCAGATTCTCCCGCGTTTTAATTGGAGATATGGTAAAAACCAACAAGCGATGAATATAGCAGCAACAAGAATGAACAACTTTGTCGCTTGGTTTTGTATACAACTGGGAGGGTGTTACATAAAATAGCCGGAGATATCTTATAATAATCCCGGAATGTTCACATCTGACGGCGTTCATTTATCTGATTTGGACAATTTGTTTTTTTCTTATTTCATTTACAGGCTAATTTAATGAATATGGTCATTTAAAGGACGGTCACGGCGGATGTGTTGTGTCGCTACCGCATTTGTGGCAGTGGTTGAACTCAGTGTCCAAAAACACTCGGCATTTGGCGAAAATAGCGGCACAACATCTATAAATGTATTATGCTTCTTATAATAGAATTATGTATCCGCAAAGCTTCTGTTTCCAAGGGCCAGCATCCGATATATTTTGGAAGCAATAATGTTATGTTAATAAGGATATTATGTTGATATATAAGGAAATAACATTATAAGGAATAACAATAAGGTGGAAATAAGCAATAAGGAATGGACAATAATGTGGAAATAAGGAATAAGGAATGGACAATAAGGTTAAAATATGTTATATACATGTACTAGGGACTTGCCAATTATGTTTCTTGGCAGTCCCATTCTTTGTCAAGCCGTGGCCGTACAATTTTGTACGTTTGCCAAATAAAATATTTCTAACTTTATGTTTGTATGTCATTTGGCCGCACGTTGTCTCAGATAATAAGATTTATTCCTACGAAGAATAAATCCGGTTATCGGAGATAAGTGGGCCTGAGTTTTGGGATTTGTCCCGCTTTGTACACGTGGTGGAATTAATGTATTGTGAGTGACGTTGATTATTTTAACCTTCATAACTGTGACATCATTCTTTCTTTCCCACCCTACATTAGAGAGAGGAAGACGTAGAAAATTGGGTTCCGTATGAATAAATAAATGTTGTTGCAAAAAGTAAAATCACAAAAATACTGAACTACGAGGTAAATTCAAAACGGAAAGTCCCTAATCAAATGGCAAAATCAAATGATAAAACACATCAAACGAATGGACAACAACTGTCATATTCCTGACTTGGTATAGGCATTTTCAAATGTAGAAAATGGTGGATTGAACCTTGTTTTGTAGCGCTAACCCTCTCACTTGTATGACAGTCGCAACAAAATCAATTATAAAAGATACTCACCCACCCTCTGATAAAATTTAAGATATAATCCTAAAATGTAATTAATATGTATAAATGTTATATCATGTTGTTCGATTTTCTGCTGTTTTTGTTCTATTTTTCAAGTTGAAATGAGTGATAGTTTATTTCGATTGTAATCCCAATCCTTCGTTACGGCTTCAGACAAAGACTTCGATCATTTGGCGAAAATAGCGACACAACATCTATACTACAAATATATTATGCTTCTTATAACTAATTTATGTATCCGATGAGCTTCTGTTTCCCAGAGCCAGCATCTGATATATTTTGGAAGCAATAATATTAATAAGGATATTATGTTGATTATAAGGTATAACAATAAGGTTGAAATAAGGAATAAAAATGATGTGGAAATAAGTAATAAGGAATGGACAATAATGTGGAAAAAGGAATGAGAAGTGGACAATAAGGTTTAATTATATATACTAAGGACTTGCCAATTATGTTTCTCGGCAGTCCCATTCTTTGTTACCGTACAATTTTGTACTTTTGCCAAATAAAAAGTAAAATCACAAACATTTCTTCCTTTGTATTTGTAAGTCATTTGGTCCCATGTTGTCTCAGACAAAAAGAATATGACGTAATGCATCATATATCAATATTATTTGAATAACCCCAAACAAAATAATTAACAAATATATTTTATATTTCAGATACTACAATCCGATCCGGGCTACCAAGGACACAAACTGCAGCATCTTCAACAATATATCAACGCTTTGCTTCAGGTAATAAATTGAACTAACCTTTTCTTAATGCAGATAATACGATTTCAGTTGAAACTGTTAAGGCATCAGCTAATATAGAACGACAGGTAATACAAACTTACATCTGGAGTGTATGTCAATATGGTGATTTCGTTAAAAATTCTCACAGGTTTAAATCAAACACTTCCAATCAGGGACATTTTACAATACAACTATGGGAACATAATGCTGAAAGCAACACGTTTGGACTGATGCCTTTTTAAGTATCTATTGTACCATTTTTTTTTTTTATATATTTCAAGATGTTCTTAAAGTTAGGTATACATAATTTACTTGCAAATTGTACGATGTACAGTTTATTTTATGTAAAGTGAAAGAGCCTTCTGGTTCAGTCATGCCATAATAGACTTTGAGATGAAGAACATCAATAACAGCGCTATTCCACATTGTTTTGTGTTTTTTACTGTGCATGTACCGATTTCGTGTTATGGATTGATAACGCATATCATTTCATTGCTATTAATTCATAAACTTTCACATTTAACCTCAACGAATGTTTAAAAGTCAATCGACAATGACTCGGAGTGCCGGGCCTAATAATCTCCATGGGCATGAGATGTGTCAACAGAAATGAAAACATTGTCAGATGTTATAGTAAACGTTTAATTCTAATTTGACGCGCTTCTTTCGCTTTGTAAACAACACCGTGATTAAATTCTCGATATATTCTCTGTGATGTACATAATAATGGCTGTTAAAATATATCTCCCACGTTAAGAATGTACTCCTTTAAGGAGCCAAAATTTCTAGAATTAAACTTTTTTTCTTAACCTGATTTTTGGGTTAATATGAATTAAAAAAATGGTGAAGAAAAAAATCACATGGTGGTGCAATTCTTTTTTTGCTACGGTCCTATGTATAACTAAAAAAAATAAAAAAAAATAGGTAAGTGTAAGAAACTTTTTTCGGGTTAAATTTACCATGCTGACATGTTTGTAAATTTGTGATTTTTTTCCTTTTTAGGAACAAATTGCATATTTTTTCAAATTCTTTATTATGAATGATTGAAAATAATACATATCTAAGAAATTTGAAAAAGACAAAAGTGATATGGGATGTACATGTTTCTTGTAAAATCATTCTTTACTCCTCACCCATTTTCTTAAAATTTTGGCTAAAAAGACTGACTTGATTGGCAATAAAATTTGAAAAAATTATTACTCAAAAACTACTTATTGTAAATACACAATTTTTCACAGAGTTAAGTTTGAATATGACATTTTTGAAATTCATTGATATTTTCCACTTGAATAATATATTTTGGAAATAAATCAAGAACGAGATTTCAACGAAACTGAACGTCAGAATACATCCTTAATCCACATGTATCGTAACCTATTTGCGAACGCTACGTCGATTTCGCTGTGTTAAAAATTACAATTAAAAAAACCCTACAGAACCTTTATTCTAATTCTGAGGCATAACAAAAAGAATTATTGCATTCGAGATCGGAAAAATGTACACAATTAAAATACATTACAATTCCATGAAATTCCATTAATGTTTTTGGCGCATTAATGTCATTTCAAAACATGACGTCATAAGAATGATAACGACAAAGCTGAAGGTTTTTCCATTGCGTTTACCTTCTACAGTTGGAAAGCAGGTCACGGTTTGACCCCAAGTCTATCTGCAACAATACAGGTCACGTGACCGTGAAAATTTAGTAAAACGACGGATGAGACAAACCTCATTTTTACTCACTAAAATACCAATGTCATGATAAAAACTTATGATGAAAATAATCCTGAATATTCATAGTTTTACCTCGACTAAACTTACACACCAACTCAAAGTCCTCTATTCTTTATTTTATCTTCAAACGCAGATTTGTGCAAGTTATCTCCCCTTGATATCACCAGTCAAAAATAAAACCCATAAATAAAGAAGTTTACCTTACAAAAATTAGAAGAATATAAACGAAATTAGATTTACAACTATGTTATTATAATATTGAGAAGAGATACTTTCCTACTTTTCAGAGAAGGATAAGTGGTAAAAAAAAAGAAAAAAATCAAAAGATAAAATTAAAAAATTGTCTTGTAGAAACCTAGCTATATTGATATAAATTACTTCTGGCTGGTGAAATTTACTTTACAAATTTTATAAATAATGATATATGCCTGTATTTGATTTTTTTAAACACTTCTAATAATGTGCAATAAAACATATTTTATACAATTTGAATAATCTTTCTCAAAATGAAAATAATCTACAAGAATATAAGATATACTGATCATTTATATTTTATATTCTATAAAGTGGGACCAAGAGTCACAATAAGTTTCTTTAAAGTAAAAAAGCATATGTTTCTGAGCTGAACAGTAAAGTACTGTCTAGAAAATATAACTTTAACACCAATATTGGAAGAAATTAAAAAAAAATAATGCTTAAAATTTTAAAATCATCATTATTGTAAAATTCAACTCAAAGATTAACTAGCACAGACGCCCATGTCAATTTCCACAGGGTATTATATAGATTACATGTATGAAAGTAAACTTAGTGAGGAAAAAAATGGGGCTTCTTCTCTTGAGGTTACTGTATCGACTGCTTTACATATTTATAAACAAACTAAAGAATGGCATATTTTACCTGAATAATTGGATATTTATATCACAAATGAAAGTTGGTGGGACAAATCTTGTGCATTATACTTAAGGATAACTGGATTATTAAATTTGACAAAAATTTGTCATTTGAATATATTCAAAAAATGTTTGTAAGAACACATATCAATGAATTAACTTCTTGTTTGACTTGATAAGCTAGTTTTTGCTATTATTAATGTAGCTTACTTAGAAAAGAGAGAAGCAAATAAACATGGTTTATAACTTAAAACATATAGATATAATATTAACTGACCTTCTTTTTATTTTTTTATGTTTTTTCCTGCCGAAAATTTCTTTACAATGCATTTTCTTTTGCTATTTTTGTGCTTTTGTCCATCCATATGCTATCATTACTTTGTCAGATTTGTTTCTTGTACGAATGAAATTTTCTAAGACGTATAGTTTGACTTTCAGACGCAATTAATAAAAAGATCTTTGTTTGTTGTTTCACTTTTCCGATGTGTAAATTTTCACGTATTTGAAAAATGTTGAAAAAAGGAAAAAATGTCACCGTCAATTTGTGTAGGGAATCAAAAAGGGGTTTAATTACTTTGAAATGGTGGTATTGTATGGAATTGTGAAAAGCAAGAATTTTCAATCACAATTACATTCATATCTTTTATAAATTAATAAAATCAGTATTTTAGAGTACTTTGGAAAAAAGAAAAATTAAAAGAAGCTGAACTTTCCTGTTTTGATGTCGAAACGCAGCCAAAACCAGGTACCAATTGGTATGACTGGTGGTCACTCAAATTGATGTATTACAGTAAAAAATGATGGCTTCAAAATTGTGTAGAAATTTGAAAATTTCATTTTAGATTGTTACCGTTCTTTTCCGTATTTGGATACGCAAACGTCAAGTTATCAAAATTCTATGTTTTTGGCGAACAAAACAGATGGCTGATAATTTTTAGAACGGACAGGATAAAGAAATAGCAATACCAGCTATTTTTGATTATGTATGTATGTCGTATTAAAACTATATTGGTCGCAAATCCTACAAATTAAAAAAAAATCAATTATTATAAAAGTATGACCAGTAGAAAAAAATACTTCAAATGCCAATTTTAGCCGATTGATTTGTCGAACTTTTCGACGTTACGGGCGACTGTAGCGGCATCTAATTTATTCACCCTGCTATTGTTGCTGATAGACCTTGACGACAACGGCCGTTTCTAAGGACTTCCTTTCCAACTTTTAAACTCGAGTAATATTATATTAAAATAAACTCTTGAGGTAGGTGTTACTTATTTTCTATTCTATTGCATTATTCACACATTTACTGATTTCAGAAAGTCAATTTGGCGGCTCCTTCGTTACAGTGAATTTGATGGTAACTTACGAGAAAAAAATGTAAATTAAAAATTGCAAGTGTTGGGTTTAAGAATTATAAGAATCAATCACATTTTTTTATCGGTTATTTGATAAATGATTCATGCAAGCTATAGATTTATAAGATTTTTTTGAACATTTATCTAACAGTGGGTAAAATAGAACAACCACACATACGGCACACCCCACCTCACTTCAGTTATGTTTTACTGCAATAAAAAGCAAGGTAATTTGCCTACATCTGTCAAATTCAAGAGAATATTTTATGCAACCCTTGTATGAGTGAATCTGGATGAGACGTAATTATAATGACGTTGCACACGATGTTGGTACTACTTAGCGTTACACGAAGTTCCTCAAAATAAGGCGATTTCGACGATTTCAAAGAACGTTTCAGGCATTCAAGCATATAATTGATGAGGTCAATTAACTGTTGTGAATTTGGTAACCGATTTCGGTTTGTTTGAAAATGCAGTTTTACAAATAAAACTGAAAGTGGTCGTATAAATATTTTTTTTAATGAATATTCATTTACAGGAGTTTTCAGTCTTTCCAGGCCATAATTGATAATTTTCCTTTCTGCAGCAGTTCGCATTAATGTATCATACATTAATTTCCAAATTTACACAGATTTATTTTTAATATAAATTAGATTTTGAATGTATATTCTCATATTTTTTTCATATTTATACTTACTTCTTTTGTCGCATTTTTCTATTTCCGTTTCCTTTCTCTATTTTATCATTTGTCGATGCTTTTTTTGTCGCAAAATATCTAAGTAGTTAAACATTTGGCATTCATGTTTTTCTCATTTTCCTATTTTTGTGGCATTATGCATATTCTTTGTTTGTTATAATTGCCAGCAATGCTCTATCTTATTTTATTAATATTTTTTTTTTATACGTGTTGCTTTTGACGATTTAAAACTCGCAGATAGACAATGTTCCTTAAATAAAACAAATATGACATAAAAAAACCACTTAGATCCCGATATTCTTTTGATATCAATCTAATTTGGTCAAAATTTGAATTTGAATTTTAACTTTTAACTATTCCTTTCTCATACATTGGTTGTATTTTAATTTATACATATATTTTAATTTTTATTCGAATTAAACTGGAAACAAATGATTACGATAAAAAATTAAAAACCAGAGCATGACATCAATTACGTTTTGGGAACGTTGGGACAAAACGGTTATACTTTTTGAAACGATCTAAAAAACCTTGTTGTAAACACTATATTGTTTAAAAAGAAAAACAGAAAACTTTTGCCGCCAAGTTTTTTTTTCTCTATGATCTAACTATGCTTATTTGATAAACAGGTGGTTAAAACCTCCATTTTAAAAGAAAATACAGCGGTTTTGTTTTGTTGGGACAAGATGGCTATACTTTTTGAAGTCATTGCAATAGAAACTATACGCATGGTTTCCGGCAAAAAATATCATGAAACAGGAGAAAAGTAAAAAAAAAATCAAAATATAATTAATCTTTTTCCTCCCATGATCAGCTTTTTCAATTTCACGGTATAAACCCGAAATATACTTACCTTGCATATGCTTGGACATTTTTCAGACCGTTTTCAAAAATAACATTTTCCGGATTATGGTTTCAGTGATATTGTTTTTGCTTTAACACGCAAATAACTATAAAAATAGCAATATTCTTGTGAAGTTTAACGATGATCGGAGAAAAAATACCGTAGGAAAGAAACAGAACTCCGAACTTTTGCACACAAAATGAAACGCTGGACATACCGTTTTTGCGTAAAAATGGGATAATTAAGTTTTATAATTCCTGTTATTTAAAATTTTGGTTCCCTTTTTTCTTTATTTGCAAGTCTAATGTGATGAATTCAATCAGAAATGACTATATTTTTTATCGAACTGACCAGTCTACGTATTTATTTTTATGCTAATTTATAGAAAAATGGAATTGGTACCAACATCGTTCGCAACGTCATTATGATTTGGTTGCATTACACCTATATAGAAACAATATGAAATCCGAGACGATGTTTCTTACGTGCGGTTTAACATTTTTATTTTAAGACGGTGATGTTCCTTTTTACGGAAGCCCATTAAGAACCTCCCAACATATAATTTGAATTCGAAATCACGAATTTGAATCGTTATCACGAATTGTATTATAACAGATTAAATTTCCGTATGAAACAGTAGTTTGTTTATAAGTTGTATCGTAAACCGTTCTCCTTATATACTTTTAAGGATTGTTTAGCATTGAAATATTCCCATGATTAAATACTAAATCATGATGCTATGAAGAACAGACATTCTGTGCCGGTGATTTGGTCCTGACTGGTGCTGGTGGATCCTGATTATGTGCTGGTGGGTTTGTTCACATTTTATCAGAACGGCAATAAAACAACCGTTCTGTTGCTTAATTTTTTACTGATGCGAAGAATATTACAACAATTTTTTATTGCAAAAGTCGTGCAAATTCGCCAAACGAAATTGTATTGACGACGTGCTGGTGATTAGGTAAAACGGTCCTGGTTCTGTGCCTTTATATTTTAGTTTAAAGTGACAAATATTCAAGATCATTGATGCAGAACATGTGTGTAATTGATAGAAAATATACCTAGCATATGTTTGGTGGATATTTCATATTACATCCCAGTTCCTTTGAGCCGGAACACCCTTATCAGATCTACATAGCTGGTATGTCCTTGTTCTGCATGCTTTCCTGTGTTCTGCAACTATTTGGCGGGAATGTTAAATCCACAATAAAACTTAGAAAATCAAATATTTATACGGAAAAGACTAACGTTCAAAATTTGTTTAGAAAAAATCCAGTGTCTATGCTGTGTTTTGCACTCAAAACCTTTACAATATAAGCCCACAAATCATACCCCTACACTAGGATGACTGGATACAAACGCTCAGTGGTTTAACATATTTCAAGGGAGCAAGAAATTTTCATAAGTGGGGCGAGTTGGTAGACCTTTATTTAGTAGGATTTTAACCCTTTTCATAAATAAGGCGAGTTGTCAGACTGATTGTTCAATGGGATTTTACACTTTTTCATAAGTGGGGCGATTTTTTAGAAAGTGGCCATTATGTGTTGGGCCGATTGGCCAGTGGGGCGAGTTGACATGGTTTCATATTTAAACATCGTGTTCTGGGGTCATAAAGGGTATATATTATATAGTAATATATAAAGGATATTATAATGGTTCTGTGGCGTTCTAAACTAGATTTTATGAATTGTAAATAGTTTTTCGTTTTATCCAAAACAGCTGGGTGTAAAATAGTTATCCCAATCGGACTTGGTGTGTCAGTGTAAGATCACCATCTGGCCTCCAGTCATCGGGGTGATCTAACACTAACACACATCGTCCTCATTGGATAACTATTACAGAGCAAAGTTGAGTCTATTATGTTTTAATATGATTTTTGAGTTTTTATAGGCTTTTTAAAACTTTTGTTATCTGTTATTTTGAAGATATATGTGCTGTTAATTGTAATTGAATAATTAGCTGTGATCTGTTTTCTTAAAATTGACATTGTTGTGAACTGTTATTATGAATAATTTTTTTTACCCCTGTTTACTGTTTTTTGTTTTGTTTTGTTTTTTGAATTCACTGTTTTCTGTTTTTTCATTTAAGATAATTTAAAATGCTGTTATCAGTTATCAATATTTTAAATTTACTAGACCATTTGCATATGATTTTCGGGATTACGAACTTCTTGCATGACCATCACAATACGGTGTAAAATATCCAATACCTATATAAAAAGATTATGTGGTATGTTTGCCAATGTCATAAGGACAAATATCTATCAGAAACCAAATGAGGCGGGTGTTAACAACTGAACGTCACCGTAAGACCTTCAACAATGACCCGAAAAATCAAAATGTAAAAGGTTTTGCATCAACATGGAGAGCATAAATATAGAGTAAAGGACTTTTTCTTATAAAATTGAGAATGGATGCGGGCTTCAGCTGGTTCCTAAACAAATTGTATACTACTTCAATGGACGTCACAATAAACTCCATAACATATAATCTAAAATTATAAAAAATCATACTTTGGACAGGCGCAAAAATGCGTCGGAGTTAATCATGTTTTGTGAGATCTCAACCCTACCCTATACATCTATCCAATTTAGAATAAACAAACAAATCTACTGCTACACCACTGTTCCAGGTTAGGGGGAGGGTTGGGAGTTTCGAAAGTTCAAACAAACAGTAAAAATAATATTCAATTTTGCTATCCATTCTAAGAAACAAAAAGGCAACTAACTCGACGCCATTTTTCTGCTATAAATAATTGGACTTTTCAGAATCTAAAGGATTGTGGGTAATCTCATTGTTTGTACATAAAAATGAAAATAACGTTACGTCATTGTATGTATGTATGTACTTAAATCCCTCCGTTTACGGAGCACCCCTCGAGAGCTGCGAGGGTACAGTGGAATCCGTGTACACAATGGTTGAATTTTGATTGTTAAGCACGTTTGTAACCAATCACAACGTTTTGGTGTGCACTTTTGAAAATATTACCCGGAATACATTAGATTTTTAAACAGCGAATTAATAAGATTGATCTACCTGGATTCCCCATCGATTTTTCTGGAAAATGTGATTTCTTCGCAGTGAGATCGCAGACGTCGTTTATATTTATCAAATTAGTATTGTTCGTAACATTTTTAGTCCGTCTCAGGCATATAATAAAAAGATTTGGACTATTTTGACTACTATCAAAATTATGTGCCCGGAAGTTTACTGTTAATATTCAAGGGAAATTGCCTTTTCCAGAACTTTTGTTACAGGGAAGTAAGTTTTCCCGGACTTTTACCTGTCACGTATGAGTTGAGTAAGATATTTTAGAAAAGAAGATGGAATGTGAAAGTTAACGGGTGGTAGGTGCAACAGGATACCGACAGTGAATTGAAACTGAAAATGTGAACTTAGGTTTTAATTGATGAATACCGATTGAGATTTTAATTTAATAGAACATGGTTTATCTATTAGTTGAAAATGCGGCTTTGAACTAGCTTGTATTAGCTGCGAGTACACGAGGTTCAATAATTTGCGTCTTTATGGTATTATTTTGTGTGCTAAGTGGTGTTGTAACACAACTGTATTAATAAAGGAGAAAAGGAGGAGGGGTTGGTTGGGTTGAGGTGGTGAGGGTGTGCGGAGTGCAAACAAACATGCCAAGCCCTGTCACGAGTGCCTAAAACCAGTGGTTGTCGATGGTTGCTATCTGTCATGTTTGGTTTTTTCAAAGTTGTATTTTAAATCAGGCCGAACGTCTTCATTTTGTAATTGTTTACATTTTTATAGTTGACATTCGTTATGGTTTTTGCTCGTTGTTGAAGGTCATATTGGAGACAGTGTATATATTAAGGCAGAAACTAGAGGAACCAGAAGTTAGATCATCTAACCTCGTATATTTAATTGAAATAGACCAGTCAAACGTTTATTGTCGTTATAAATGTCGCTTTACCTCAAGCATCTATTAATTGTTAGTTAGCATATTATGTAGAGAATCGTCAATTTGAAGGTCATTTAATATCTTAAATAAAACTATTCTAATTAGATATATTTTCATCTGATATTGGACGGAAGATGTTGCCCTTTTATATAATATAAGTTACAATTATTTGAAAACACTTATTAAACAGCCAAATGGATGCACAGGAGTAAAAATAGGAGTCACAAATCCGATTGAATACAAGTATCTGCCCAATTTTATTGATTCTGTAACGTTAGTTTTAAATAGGACCCACTATTTATTAAAAATCACCAGACCCGTATCAGGACCCACCAGCATAGAAAGCGGATATCAGGGGCACTTTTGTTTTATTTTTTCAGTTCTAAATTTTCTAAAAATGAGCACTTTTGTGTTACGATTACTGAGGGTCACATTTTACATATGCTTGCCTATGAACACATTAGAAACAAAATTAAAACATCTCAACTGTCTGTTTCCTTCTTTTTTTATGCGAGAAAATGTAAAAAAATTTCATTTTCGTCTTTATTTACATATTTTCAATGATCACCAGCACCAGTCAGGACCAAATCGCCAGCACAGAACGTTCTCTCGCAACCTTACCCAACGTGATGTAGGTGTTTACACAACTTATTCCTCTAAAGAAATGTCTTTCTTTATGCAAATGAAATAATTGTCATAAATGCAATGTATACAGTTAATTAATTGAGACCGTGATACTAGACTTCATCATGGAAGCCTTCATATCAAGTGCGTCTGGTGTCCCTGCATGAAAACTATCAAGCAAAGTACAATTGTTATCTCATAAGTGTAGGTATATCCTTCTGCATTAGTGGCACCCATGATTATTTGATCAACAAACCAGTGACATAATTCCATACTATAATCTACAATAATATGTAATTATATACAGTTTATGGAAATGAAGCAATTATTCTGAAAAAATCCATACTATAACAGCTGATAGTTTCTATATAGAAGACTTAAGTTTTGAGTTTAATTCAGATCTTACTCCAACTGTGATATTGAAATTAGTTTTAAATTTAGATTAGTTCCTGTCATTATTCAAGTGTTTTTGTATCGAATGAGCCATATGTAGTCTTCAATCAATTGTAAGCTTACATGTCAGTCCTTTTTTTTACATGAACTTTACTTCATTGTGATAGCATGGTAATCAGTACTAAGTTTGCATGCTCATGAAAGTTTCTCATTACTAAGTACTCTTACAGTATACAATATATGTCTCATAAGGTGTTACGGTCTGTAGTATATACACGTTGTTAATTATCTAAAAGAGACAGTAGTTTACCGATGTTCAAATTACATAAACCAATTAAAAAGAGACGAATCAAGGTTAAAAACAAATTAAAATGGAACTGCATGAACTCCACAAGGAGTGATACCGGATGTGACGACAGGCGTATCGTCGCTTATTATTCATACATTACCAACAATGCAAATCTACACTCATTTAAATGTAATAATCGGTAAAATTAGAGATCAGACGATTTTTCTAGTAACAATAAGACCGCGTGATAGAAAAATAAGGATATGTGATATGATTGCCAATGACAAAACTATCCACCAAGGTTCAAGTGAACTGGATATAAGCAATTATAGGCAACATTGAGAAAACCCATACACATAGTAGGCTATAAAAAGTAAAAATAAGGACAAAAACTATCGAGAAAATTACCTAATTTACGAAATACAAATTTGACAGACAATAACCAACGACAATCATTGAACGAAAGGCTCCTGCCCTGGGACAGGCATATATATATAATGTGGCGGTGTAAAACATGTGTGAAGGCCCCAAACCTCCCCGAACCTTAGAAAGTGGTGTTACAGATCGTTTTGCCTCTCAGCTCTGTTTTAGTAGTTCTTGTGGGAGGAGAACACCTCTGATAATAAAGTTCGAATACCGTAAATAGGTTACTTAATGATTTCCAGTCGTTTTTGTATTAATTTGTTGTCATTAATTTTTGTCAAGCCATAGAATTTTGTCGCAGAAAGCTGGACATAGGGATAGTGATCCGGCGGCTTCGGCGGCGTCAGCCTTAACTATCTTCTTTAAAGCCTTATATTTTAGAAGGTGGAAGACATGGCAGCTTCATACTTTGTACTTATGTTACGAATTTTCCTTGACCTCATTTTAATTTCTCTCTAATTATGAGTAATATAATAATTATATAAATGTATGTGCGTACCTTTGCAAGCTCCCCATGCCTGTCTAACAGTTTTCACTTGACCTCGACCTCATTTCATGGATAAAAAAAACAAGGTTAAGTTTATCAAGTCCATATCTCAGATACTATAAGCAATAGGTTTAGTATATTTGGTGTATGGTATGGATGTCCAACTGGCAGGTTTCATCTGAACTTGACCATATTTTCATGGTTTAGTGGTTTTAGTTAAGTTTTTGTGTTTTTGTCTGATTTTCTTATACTATATATAATAGGTCTTCTATATTTGGTGTAGGGAAACAAAATATAATGTACATGTCAGTCTCGCAGGTCTAGTATATTTGGTTTATGGTATGGATTGTAAGGGTTACATGTCCAACAGGCAGGTGTCATCTGACTTTGATCTCATTTTCACGGTTCATTGCTCTGTGTTCAGTTTTTGTGTTTTTGGTCATTTTTCTTTGTTGTTTGGAAAGATTGTGAGCTATACATGTCTGCCTGGTATTGTTTATCTGACCTTGATATATTTTTCCTAGTTAATCTGTCAAGGTTTAGTTTTTTTTTGTTAAGTCAGATTCTTAGAAACTATAAGTAATAGGTCAACTATATGTAGTGTATTGAATGATTGTAAGGTGTACATGTATTTCTCCTTCGGTTTACTGTAGATTTCATTTGGTGGGTATCAATTTTCATTGATAAAGAAAAACTAGTATGTTCGTGGATATCTAATTTCGCGGTTTTGCCAAGGTCTGCATAAACGCCTTCAGTAAATTTATCTTTCGTTGAATATTTAATTTCGTGGTTTACCTGTACCCACGAAATCCATGAAATTTGGTATCAAACGAAAAATAATGCATCCACAGTATATGACATTGACCTCATTTTCCTGGATTAAGTTAAGTGTATGTGATAGTTGAAGTAAAGCTATATATTTAGAACTATCAACATTATATCAATGCTAAGTAAAGACGGCGATACATTATAGCGTGTGCACTCTTGTTAACGGTTTGCTGTGCGTTGCAACATGACAGAATATTGACAGATAAAGATTATGACACAATTCCTTTAATTTCTATTTTTTCAGCTTGTGTTGCATTATGGATACTTCTAGTGCTACGAAATATAGCACCTTTTTGTGCTTTTTCGTCCATGGAGCAATGGATAAATCATCATCGCATGGAGCCTACCGATCTTTTTCTTTTGAACTCAAAATTATGTTCATTGGTTGAGTCATCATTATGTAAACGCCCAATGAACATAACTCTAATGGATGGACACAATTTATCAGTCATGAATATTAAAAACTGTGTATCGAGTTCGAATGTAAACAATACAGATACAATTGTTGCAATAGGTAATCTGAGAGCGCTTCAAACTAAAAAACAAAATCAACTTGATCACGATGATCCAATACAACTTCATACGTTTTTCCCTGATTTTCAAACCGAAGAATTTTTGACAGAGATTGAAGATGTTCTCAACAGTACAAATGGAGATTTAAAACTATGCAATGATTTGGATAAATATAAGATGTATGGAAATCCAGGAATTGTTCTTGAAAAAAGACCTACAATGTTCTCTTTAAATTATATTTTTCATGATAGGTATACTACAAAGTCGAACAATACAATACGAATACGGGTATTTGCTAGTCAGGATGTAGATTGTGCAACGATTATGAATGACGTACTTATATTTATAACCTCAATTGGGTTTGTTCAAGGTACATATACTTTTCCAAATCAACCATACCAGGAAGATCTCGCAATAATCCAACATTTGCATGACATGAACACAATATATATAACTGAAGATGGACAGTCATACTTATTGAACTGGATATGTTTCAGACTCGTTTTTTATGTTTTATTCTGCTTTATTACTGTGAAAATATGGCGTTTTATATCTAAAATGTCCGAGGCAAAACCACATTACCGCTTCAGCGGTAGGTCATTTCAAATATACATTTGTAACCCATCATTAATATCTACCAACACACCGTTCATGGATATGTTAATAACATATATCTTAAAAAGAGCTTGGTTTAGAAAGGTATTAATAATTGGTAGTAGTTATGTCGCTACACACACTATGTTACTCATAATTCATACAACGACTCAACTGATTGATATGAATCAGGTGATATTTATTTCGGTGTTACAAAGTGTACTATTATTTATTATATTTATGATTGAATGTTTTTCCAACTTTATAGGCAAAAGTGTTAAGTTGTTACCAGAGCCTTTTGAAACATTTGAATCATCGATTATGTCGTCATTGCCTGTATGTCTTTCATTCAGTTTGGTCAGTATTTTAACAGTACAAAATCCATTTCTATTTGTGGCAACAAAATTAGCTTCAATTTATGAATTGGCCGTACGTGGCGCAGCTTCTTCTGATCTTAATAATATGCTTCTTGTTCCTGTCTTGTGGAACTTGAATATGTATGAAAATCCATTTTTGATGTGGCAACTAATGTCGAAAATAATTTCAAAAGAGGCAGCCACCTGGTATATTTTTTTTTATCAATTTCAAATTTCTTTTTTTAGATATTTGCTTTTTATTGTGGATCATATAAGCGGCCTGTTGCAGATTCTTTTGAATTTATACAATCAGTCTATTATATTTATGATCTCAATTCAAACATGGATCCCAATAATATTTTTGTGCATATCATATCTTAAAGATGTTTTAAATGAATATAACAAAGTATACCAAGATTGTTATAAAGTTGTAGTTGGACTTCTTAAAGGACTTATAGAAGGGGATCAATGTATTAACGATAAAAAGGTTGCCTTTCTAGTTATGGGAGAAGATCCAGGAATTGATAGGACTAAATGTGAAATATCTGCAGACGTTATTTTATTTTATAACCATGGAGATGTACAAATAACGCCTAAATTCTTTTATGAGATCAGAAAAATCCTAGAAGAAGTCGTAGGATTTTCATTATCTATAAAACACATATTCTTTAAGGAATTTCTGGAGTTTATTTTCCGAACGTGTCCTATCATTATTACAATGTTGGTGTTAAAAATGTCTAACTTTTCTTCAGATCAATTCGAATCAGTTGAACAATTTCTCGTTAGTTTAGTGTTGTTTCACTTATATTCAAAGCTTTGTCTACACCGATCATCCCCGAATAATGACATTTCTTCTAATCTATATCTAAAAGATCAGATAAAAGTTGTAGTAAGGCAACATAAGGATACATTTGATGTAACTGATTCAAACAACCAAGACATAGATTATCCTGTACTTCCAAATGGACTGAAGATTGCAGCAGCTGTAAGTGTTGTTACAATAGTTACAATATATTTGTTTTCACTGGTAGGAATAAATGTTTTTCAAATTGACATATTTCCTGTACAATTGTATAGATATTTTCGCAATTCTGAAATCCTGATTTTACATAATGCAATTGTCATAATATTTCTTATTCATTTTGTTTTGCTTCATTTCGTAAAATAGTCATTTTGAACGATAAAAAAAGATACCCAAACGTCTACTTCCTTACAAAATTCGTTGAAAACCATTCGGTCCTTTTGGTTTCATTGTAAATGTACTTAATCGTGATAGTGATGTCCCATGACTTCTTCTAATGTGTAACATATCTGCTATTGGTTTAAGATAAGAGTGTTTAAAAGTTTGGAAGGAAGTTGGGTTTAAACGGAAATTGTGAATGCCTTTTTTTTTATTGGAGCATCATTTCTTAGTCTTTTGTAGACTGGCGTACAACATTCATATACTGGTATATATGATAAGTTTATTTCCCAATTTTGTCTCAAGGAAGGGAATTTATTAAACAAGATGAAAATTAATACGAATAATATTCCGCCTCTAGCTTGTTTTATATATATAAACAATCTTATCTTAAACCAATATATATATATTGTTATATCATTTAAAAGCAAATGCGTTTAGGAATTGTAATACAAAATGTTTTAAAATAAGATTATGTGGTATAAGACATATCTCCATCCAAATCACAATGTGTAAAAAAAGTATCCAATTATCGGTCAAAATACAGCCTTTAACACGACTTTGGCTCATACCGAACAGCTAGTTATAAAGAGCATAAAAATGACTAGTGAATAAAAATTCAAACAGGAAAACCAACGGCCTTACCTTTATAAAAAAACGAGAAACAAGAAAGACTGATGAACTACACCAACATGTTGTTTTGTATATTGCCAAAGGTTAAATTGTAACTGCTGTTGTTAAATCCTATTGTCCAATATCTAACAAAAACATTATATCAGGTCGCTTATGCTATTGAAAAAGGTTGAAAATATTTTTTTATTTTATTCTAGTCTAACAAGAGATTTTTTATCAGCAGTTTGTTCACTTTGAAGTTGACTTCGGTAACTGTACGCACTATTTGATACGGAATTTTACCGAATGTTTTCCTACAGCTTGGGTTTTGTTGTCCGTACCATAACTATTTTTAAGTTAGGTGCTCTTCTCAACTGATAACTATCAGGAGTTCTCTAAAGAATGAATCTCTGTCAATCCCCACAATTTCATTACATGGGAAGGGTTGAAAACGCTTTTCTAGATTTGCCTTCATGATCGACGCTAAAACTCAAACATTTGAAAGCCTATGATGTATGAGACCAAAACACATGCATAGCTATATGAACAAAAACAACTAAAACATAGAAAAATCAATAACATACACTTTACCAGAGGGAGTTTAAACCTGTGTTTCTTAAGACTTTGCAAAATTATAAATTTATTAATAGTATTTACCCTTCAATAAACCTTTTAAAACTATTTACGTGTACGGTATAAATAGGTTTCAAAAGTTTATCAAATGGTTATACAAATGTCAACAAATACGTAATGTGGTGTTTTTATATACACTTTATTCATTTTGTAAATTATTATTATTTTATATACTAGTACTATAAGTGTAGTTATTGTTTAGTTTAGTAGAATTGCCCCATAACCTATACATATTTCATTTGAAACATTTACGATAAACATGCTTTAAAAAAAAAAAAAAAAGGAAGAAACTATTTATCATAAGATACCACGAAATATCATTGTTAATGATATATATTATGTACATATAAATTAAAGAAGAGGCGAAAGATACCAAAGTCACATTTAAACTCATAATTGTTTTTACCTCGTAGATAAATAGCTGATTTTGTTGAACAATGAGCTTTAAATAAGCTACAGTATATCTTAGTATTAATAAATCATGTAAATAATCATGTGAACAACATCCATTTCTTAGGTAAGGCTGTGGTTCAGGTCCGAAGATTCCCAAAAATTGTCTGAAATTGAAATTTCTGGTCAATTGTGTCAATTTAAAAACGTGTACGTTACCATTGACATATCACAACTCAAATGGCTGCAATAAATTGGCCATGTGTTATAATTCCTTTTATTTTCCCCAAAAATAACAAAATTGTGATAGGATGGGTACTTTTGTTTAATTTCAGGGGGGGGGGGGGGGCAAACAGTTTATTGTATTGTCAGTCAACAACATATTACTCTACGGCAGTGAACAGTTTACTTTACTAATCCAACATTTCAGTGTTGGGTCCCTGTTTTTAATACCCGAAGCCAAGGGTTTTCTTCAGAAAAGAATTGTTATACTATATATTAACTGTAATGACACCCAAATAATAGGTTATATCAACAATTAACAAAACAAATATATAAAAGTATATGTAAAGACATTTTCATTCACCAATTATACATACTCATATATATCAGTAGTATTGTTCCTGGAAATATTTTTTTTCCGTTCTCAATTTCAGCTTTAATTTATATTTTCCTGATTTGAGATGATCCTACTGATCCTGCTTGATATCAACATATTTTTTCCCATTTGTCGCCTCAAATTTCTTATATATGTCTAAATTAAGAATAAGTGGTAGTCTAAATATATAAGGTCTTTCATTTCCTTTTTTTGTGTATGATTCCATTTTCTTTAAACGGTACACAATACCGTTAACAATCTTCCCATATGGTGTTGATAGATTATATTAGATTGCTAATTAACATCTATTCCATATACATAATATAACTCTGTATAAAACCAAATAGTTGTTTCTTCATGTTTGTAATTATTATTATTATTATTATTAAGCTATTAGAACAATTCGGCAACCTTATCTAGCAGATATATTATATTTTGTATTTTTACTTATATCCTGCAGTTTATGACTTTATAATATCTGAATTATATGATTTGAAACCGAAAATACTTTTGAAGTTCTTTTTCTGTTCAGACAGTCGTGTAATTTGCATTGTATATGAAATTGTATATTGTTATTTGCATTGTAAATAAAATTAATTATTGTATGATACTTGTAATAGGAACTTTTTAAATAGCATTGGAATCAATATAAAATTGCAGTAGATATTGTTATTCATTTATAAGGTAGAAGCATTAAAATCAATATAATTATCATAATCAAGGTTTGATTAATTTATTGACTTGTGTACAAATGTTATCAAATACATAGTGTGGTGTTTAAATCACTGTTTTTATATTGTAAATTTTATTATTTCATATGTTTTTTTTACAATTAAAATACTATTGAGTGAACTGATTTTGATAATTTTATAAAAATGTTTGACCAAGGTTTGTTTTCAGCCGAATCATATTTATTGGTGATCCAGTTTTGCTTGATAAAACACTGAAATTAATTAAAGATAATTAAGATCAATAAAAAGACAGTATAGCAGAATTTATGTGCATTCAAACAATTTATAGTGAATTATTATGACTCTAAAAAGTATTTGGGGTGAAAACAAAACTGGACGATCAATATAGAAGATTGGCTAGCAGAACTACAGCGATTATTTTATGCATTATGATAACACATGATGATACATTAGTACTATTTATTTGAAATACAAGGTTCTGTTAATTTTATTGGTAATACCATGGTGGTAATATTAGACATGTTACGAAAAGGTATATTCACGACGCTGAGGTTGAGAAATTACACTTTAAATGTAGGGACTGTGTCGAAACACAAAAGAGATTACCTGTGTATACATTGAATATTCTTTAAAAACTGCATTGATACTTTTGGAGGCAATTCCGCCGTATGGAACGAATATTTAGAAACATTTTTACCATAAGAAATATAAGAAATAGATATTAATAAATTCCATAATATTTTTAAGAAACTCTAATGCAAAAGATTGGGGGGGGGGGGGGGGGGGAGCGGTCATGTAAATGCAACGGAGACACGGGGTACATGCGCGTGTAAATATTTCGGGCGAGCCCTTGCAAAATTGAAAGAAATGGCAAATAATCTTAAGTATTATAATCTGCTTTACAAATACCTGCTCGTGAATATATATATGTTACGGTCATTTTTATATAGGTATGCACAGCACACAAAGAAGTGTATGTATTTTGATCCAGTTGTTTGCCACTAAAGTTTTTATCTGACGGGGTCTGTTTTAAAACACATAGACATGAGTTTAATACAATTTCAGCTCGAATCATGTTGCATTTTAGTTTAGAAAATTTATACTCCCGGTCACATAGCTTCGAGGGCATGACTTTTCTTCCTTTATTTCCTTCCAACTTTGTCTTAATTTAAACAGTGTCAGCTCAATTTGTATTTTCTTTATAAGGTTTTTGTGATTGATTGATTATTGGTTGCATAACGTTCAGTGGCAAATATGTAATGCCTGTTTAGAACGATAAGAGGTTTGTGTAAAAGATGACTCACTACTCATCAGTTGAACATTCCCGCAGAGTTTCAAAAGCATTACATAATGACTTTGCATTTACACCTTAACACCACCTTATGCAGATATTTTGTATTTTACAAATTCCTGGAAAGTTTGGTTGAAATTCGCCAACCGTTTCATAAGAAAATGACAATAGGAAAATTAACACCGATGGCCGATGGGTCTTTCCTCTATATAAGCTAACAATGCTAGGGGTTTCCTAAAATAATTATTATGGCGTTTTTATAGATGTGTACTAACCAGTTGTTTTTTTAGGGAGAGGGAGGGGGCTAGGATTAGATTTGAAAAAAGGCATCAACTAAGAGCTAAACGGCGAGCAGAAAGAAGAAAATGTTAAAACAAAAATGAATTTGCGTATATCAGAGTGGCGGGTATATGTCGAACACGATATAAGGCGCTTCAAAACTTTCAGAGTCAATGGAAGCTTATGGAGACACCCGAGAGTAGAAATCAATCAGACAATAGAGCGTTGTGTGGGATTAATAAAGCCATACATTAAACTTTTTCAGGAACTGTAATACAACAATAAAATTATTATCTAACTGGCTTACTATGTATATATAATCAATCTAGAATCGAATGAACTTGTATAACTCTCAGCCCCCCTTTTTCTATCCCACCCACTATTGCACGCGTACAATTTTCAAGTCGTATGATAGTCAACAATATCACAAAAGCAATTGTCATAATATTAGGATGTTACGTAAATGTGATTTGAATTCACCAAGACGCACATGATTTAATTATTATCTATAATCAATGTTTTGACACCGTCCCCAAATTTAAAGTGTAATTTGTCAACCTCAGGGACGAGAATATACCTTTTCGTAACATGTCTATTTAAAAAGAATAACAACGACTAATAAGCATGTATTAACGGCCTGCAGAGCTCTGTACTAAAGTCATATGATTTTATTCAATTATAGTCTCAGCGGCAAGACCCCTTTAGTTACTTTTTGCGGTTGTAAAATTGCATCTGGAATTTCTCATCAGTCACGTGATTTTATCTAGTCCGGTGAGTATTAACATGGAAGTATCATATAAGTCAATATAATACTTCCATGGTATTAAACACCTGTGTGAAATCCGAGGTTTATTAATAAGAAGGTGGCGATGTATAATATAAAACTCTCAGGGGCGGATCCAGCCATTTAAAAAAAGGGGGGTTCCAACCCAGGACAAAGGGGGGTGTCCAACTATATGTCCCCATTCAAATGCATTGATCGTCCAAAAAAAGGGGGCTCCAACCCCCGGAACCCTCCTCCTGGATCTGCTTCTGAGTCTCTACCTTCAGAAAGAAGTCCTATGATGAAAAACAAAATTGAAAAACGAACGACAATTGTTCTTATCTTCTCAATTCACTCTGTTCAACCGAAAATAAATTATTTATATACTCTAGGCTCCTTTATTTTCTAACGACACCCTAATACCAACGACGAAAAATAATACCCATGTCTCAATTATTTGCAGTAAAATTGTTTCTGTATTAATAAAGAAAAACACCATATAGAGACTGTCAGGTGCGGTGACCATCTTCGAGTGTACAAAGAAAGCATGTCAGATGCCGAGTTTTCTAGAAACAGACAAACGTTTATCAAGGTTATCAGCAATATACCCATCTTTCGCGTTTTCGGTTTTCCAACGACCGTGCGCTTTAAAGAGTCTGTCTGAAATTCCATTATTTGCGGCTGCAGAAGCACCGCCTGATCTAAAACTATGGAGGCCAAATAATTTGGCATCTAGACCAATGAAAGAAAGTGCTGCTTTAACAATTTCTTTTGCACGTGTATATGACAGTTTTGCATTGTTTTTTCTTAAAACAAATTTGTTATATTTCTTAACATAAACAATTGATCTGAAAATATACATATCAGAAGTCAAAACAATGTCACCTGCTTTTAAGTAATCTAACAAAACTGCTACAGGACAAAATGGTGTATTCGTTTTACCTATAACAACGCTTTTTCCTTTCCTGTAACAGTCTGTTTTGCTGCTAGAGATAAAAATTTCTAAATATTCTGGTTTGAAAGTCAGATTATTGGCCTTAATTGAACAAAGTTGGCTATATCTCAAGAATCCTGCGTATGAAACCGCACAAATAGATAATAATCGCAAATCTCTAAGTGTCCTGGGATAACAAAATCTATTAAACAAAGTTTTTATAATAGTAGCATCTATTGGTTCTTTCTTCTGTACAGGCCTATTCAAAATCCGTTTCGAAGATTCTACTATACTACGAACTAAATCAGATTCGCAAGGATCAACTAAATTTGCTAACTTGTGTGCCCACTTTATACTGTAGAAAGCCGTTTCAACTGAACTATAATGCTTTACTGTCTGCATGAGATGTTGTAAATAAAGGCTTACGTACAATTCACTTGCCGGTAGGATTGAATCTATTTCTGGATATTTTTGTGCCCATGCTAAAAATCTTTTAAAACCGTTAGCATACTTGGAAACGGTAGTCTTTGCTCTCGAATCAATTACTGTGGAACGTAAATGAAATAAAAGTCTTTTCAATTCTGAACTTTGTACACGGTCACTGTCATTCCAAAATCCGGATGAAAAAATTTTCTGCAAACAAAACCTTCTTTTAACATTTTTTAAAAGGAAAACATTGAATCAACTTAAATATATAAATATAATTACCTCTAATGGCCAGATGTGGCCCAGTGACCAACTATCACCCAGTGGTGAACACAAAAGGTCCAATGACCAAATAAAATACTTCTCAGGGGTCCAGTGACCAAGCAGGCAAGTACACTACCAGTGTAGGTCCGGTGACAAAGTACATCTGTACAAACATAGTCCGATGACCAAATAATACCATGTCCAGTGACGAACGTTTTCTACAAAAAAGTTTTTAAACATTAGCATTTAGTTTTACTGCTAGAACTGTACCGGAAAATTTCCCGTTCGCAAATATTGAATTCAAGTTATGTCCAGGTACAAAAATTCTCTCGTTCTCATAAAATTCTAATACGTCTTCCACGTATTCCTTGTAACATAAATTCTCGTTAAACAGTAAAGGCCAAAATGATGCCGAAGGCCATCTAGGGACAACCAAAGTGCCTTTTGCTCTGCACTTAACTAAATGGTTGATTGTCTTAGATGCTAGCGAAACTGGAGGTACTAACCAATTGTTTTCACAAGACCAATTACTTGTGAAAGCATCTACACCTGATGTACCAGGGTTCCAATAAATCGAACTAAATCTTGCACTGTGTTCCAGCCTCCCTCCGACTTATCAGCTATGAGGATCAGCTTGTTACGCTTCTTAAGTACTTTACTGGACTCTTCAAGGAGCTTCGTAGCTCTAGCGGGCCTTTTACTGTCAATGTATTCTACGGCTCTGTCAATACTGTCTATAATGTCCGAATTTAACTCGAACTGTATTTGGTTACCTTTAAAGCGGAACGTGGTCTCCACTTTCTTCACCTTCTTAGCAAGGCTGTGGGTTTTGTCGTCCAAGTTTCTCTCGATACCTGCCAACTTGGTGTTCATGTAAGTCGTGAACAATGAGAACAAATCGGCATTACTAACGTCTTCGTCGGAATTTCTATCTGGTTCCACAGACTCCTTACTTGGTATGGGTACTTCAGTGTCGGACATTACAAATCTTCCTATACACAAATACACTACTCGTTAGATGGTCTCCACCCTTGTCGATAACTTTTCTCGTGCACGCACGACTTAAAATACTTACGGAACTTCTTACTCTATTGTTATTACAATTAGCCCGCTACCTGAACTGGAAAATTCATACGCCTGTCGTAAATAAATATATAAACTACAACAGTTAAGCATGCAAAATTGTATTTAATTTAGCATTTATTTGCTTTTAAACTGTTCTAAAAGTATTTTGCAGAAAAACGAGGATCCCGAGTAAAACAGTTAAATACTGATGAATCGATCAGGTTTCACCTGATGATTAACCAAATAATGTAGACAATTTTTTGTTAAAAGTGTTATTGTGAAATACTTGTATTAATATAACAAGCTACAGCAAAAATTAAAACAAACCGACAAAATGAGTTTGACGTTATCTGTCTTACGGCAAATTCATTTTCACACGAATTAGTTTATGTATCAAGAACTATGAATTAAAGGATAGAACCGTTTAGAATCGTTTAGAATTGCGAATATTTTAATTAACTTATACACGAAAGACTTAAATCATTCGTATTTAATAAAACGGGGCCCAAACGTATTTTCTGTACATTCATCCTCTTAACTTATGTAAATGGCTTTTAAACTGTCTGTAAATATTAAAATTGAATATGACTCAGCCTTTTTTTTCAATTTCATATGTGATAGTTGTCGGTTTAAAATATTAAAATCGAAATAACCAAAATAGAAAAATTGGACTAAAATACAAATTGAACGAATGACTCTATTCCTTAGCGTACACCAACGGAATGTACGGAATGGACTATTCGGGTTACTTCACACGTATATATACGACAAAAACTCGTCTGTTCATAATTTTCCGTGAACACGAAAATGACCGAAAAGTGTCAGTTATTTGTTCGATCACATGCAGAGAATCAATTTACATGCCTGATTTTAAACCAATTAACGAGTTATCGAAAGATGGGCGGTAACGCAGATGAAATTTTTGAAGTGACTACGATGTTATTCCTTTTAAAAATTACTTTTATGGTAATACGATACAAATTATATTTTTTTTAAGATGGTCGATACTTTGAATCCGAGATTAAGGTAGATAGGATGTTTAAATTTTCGCGCCGTCTGCGCATAAAGTTGCGCATTGATATCGTAAGTCATGTACATTGTTGTTATTTGCCATAATAGCCTGGCATCCGGCCCAATCTAGCTGCGCGTCGATAAGATAACAATGGATAAGTGTTGATTCTTGAAAAGGAAACCATGAGCCCGGAGGGCGAATGGTTTGTTTTTTCATGAATCAACGATTATCCATTGTATCTATAACTTAAACTATTGTGGAATAGACAACAATAATCCAAAAATAAACGACCAAACTCGCTTTTATTACACAAATTATCCACAATAACGTACAAAACAAAAACAAAAATTGAAAAAAGTAGAGAATGGGAACAACAAAGAGAATTCAGTGATTCGAACCTATAAATACAAGTCCGTACCTTAAACTCATTTATCTTTACCATGAAACCTCGTGGCTACCAATTCATACTATGCGTTTGCCTATTATGTATATATAAAGATAGAAGCCCTGTGTGTCTGTTGTACCAATGTACATCATATATTCATTTATATATATAAAATAGACATTTAAATCGAAACCGATTGTTAGCACAGAGGTTTCGTCGATATGTTGATGTCAGCAACACGTATCAGAATTCATGACCGGGTTCGAATCCCAGTGAACATGGTAAAGGCATAAAGAAATCACAAAAATGAAAGGTAAGTTTTTAAAACAATTCCATAAGTGAACAGAAATCAGTTAATTAGTCAATTCAAACTTAGTGAAATTAGGCACACAAAGGAAACAAAAGAATCTAAGATGGTGAGCCCATTTCAGCGACAGATTTAGGAAGCGTTGATTCTAGAAAAAGAATCCACGGTAAATGAATAGGCTGACGTCCCCACAATGGTTTAAACATGTTAAAGTATAGTTCACTTTTCATGGATATAATTAATAAAGTCTACAAGGTATATTAATTAAAATCAGGCTATGCTAAATAATAAATTCAAACTGACAAAGAGTCAAAATAGTTCTTGTATCAGCTGTCTTGAACAATATTTTTACCCTAATTAGTAAAATGTTATTTGGAACAACAATTTCTTCTTTAGACAATGAATGTTCTTAAAACTTGAAAAAAGAAAGCCAATTTGAGCAGGTACATGTAGCATTAAACAGAGAAATTATGTGGCAAACCAGTTAAAAAGGGCATTTGGATTGAGAGTTGTCTCATTGACACTCATACCACATCTCCTTATATCTACTATACAAGAAGCATAAGAATTAAAAAAAAAAATATATACAAACATACATTATGGGAAGTGAAAGTTAGTGCTTCCTGGGGTTAGAATCCCTACTTTTTTTGGCAATCATTGCTATTGAATGGGGACATATGGTTGAAACACCCCATTAAAAATGGCTGGATCAGTCCTACGGAAAAAAAATTAACAATATCATCTGTAACATTTGATCTGCCTGATGATATTTCATCCGGATAGAATTTTGCTTATCATAACCATCTATCTATGCAAGACAAGCCATGTTTGTTAAAGTGTAAAAAAGAGAATGAAATGTAATGAGACTACCTTAAGATTATGGTAAGCAATGGTGGAATCACTAAAATTAAAAACTATTAAAAAAAAGAAGTGATGTTGCATATATGAGATATGTGAATTATAACAAATGACAATTGTAGAAATGGTCTTGTCCATGCTTTAATAAGGCCGTTAGTTTTCTTGTTTGAATTGATTTACATTTTTATTTCGAGGCCTTTTATAGCTGACTATGCAGTATGGACTTTGCTCATTGTTGAAGGCCTTATGGTGACCTATAGTTGTTTATTTTAGTGTCATTTTGGTCTCTTGTTGAGAGTTGTCTAATTGGCAATCATACCACATCTTCTTTTGTATATGCCCGTTTACGGGACGTATAATGGTATACCGTTGTCTGTCCGTCAGTCGTCCACTTTTCGTACAATAACTCAAAAACGCTTCATCCAGTTTGTATACAACTTTGGTGGATCGAATTAATATCTATTGACGTGAGCTCCCTTTTGATTTTATGAATTTTAGATTTTAGGTTTCCAAGTTATCATGGTGTTTTGTTCATTAAATAATTGTGATTTTCCAGTTTTCGTACAATAATTCAAAAATGCTTTGAGCTGTTGTCCTGCAACTTTGTAGAATTGTTTATATTTATTTTCTATTTTTATCAATTTAAGATTTTACCTTTCCGAGTTATGAAATTTTATTCATAAAAAGGGGGGATTTTCCAGTTTTTAGACAATAACTCAAAAGTGCTGACTAGAGGATACATATCCAAACTTATCCAGTGGACTAAAGTCTGTTGCTTTTACTCAAGAAATAAACTTGTCACAGAAGATTATCATTTTTTCCATTTCGAAACTTTCTATTCAATATGGATCTTAAGTGCATGATGTTGTTCAAGGAGTGATAAAGAATGTTCGGAATTCGTCTACTAATTGCATAATAGACTGGATAAGTGCACTGTAAAACCTGGCATTACCCACAAATTGCACATGTAAATGTCATTACACAATCTGGAGTAAGATGGTTGTCTTCTGTTTTGACAATGCGTCCACTTTTCCCCGTAAAAGGACAATAATTTACCAAAAGATGATTTTATAAAAATGCAATACAAGTTCTAGCTTCACATGTACAAAATATCAATTATTGACATTGGGTTCAGAGGTCAAGTCACACTGCAGTCCTTATAGCACATGACCTACCCTCCTTTGATTTTACACGTACTTAACAAACTTCATATTAATCTGTATAACAATGAAAACAAAATTTTTGACATCCAAACAATCATGCATACTTGAAATGTCAATTATTTAACCTTGAAGCCAAAGGTCAAGGCTACATTGCTAGCTTTCCTGATGGTTTACAACAAGCTGTCCCATGGTTTTACATCATCGATTTATCTCAAAAGACAAACATATCACGGCTCGGACAATTCACTACAAGTTCATAAGATAACACTTAGATAAATTTCAATAATTTGACCTTGAGGTCAAAGGTCAAGTAAAAAATGCGGGCTTTGTGGTACACAACTCACCCTCTTAATATTAAACACTAACATACCAAATACCATTGATGTATCTAAAAGAAACAAATTAAAATCTGAACAAGAAAAAAATAATATTTTCAAATTTATTCAATTCATGAATTTAAAGTTAACTCCCTTTTTTTAATTTATTTTCTTGTCAAGATTAGCTTGTAGCTTTCTTATATGGACGGTGATCTACCATTTTTTTTTATCTTAGCTTTTAAATTAATGTTTGGAGAATTCAAAAACACAAAATAAGAAAATTCTATGGATTAGAAATGCAAATTTTGATTCAAATAATGTATTAAATAATGTTTTTTCCTTCATAGTCTATACGAAATTTGTGTCAAAATGTCCATTTTGCCTTAAATTTTCAAATCAAAATTTTGAGCTTGGAACACTGGTGACCCCACGTTTTTATATGATAATTTCAAAGTATATATCACTAATAAGTTTTCCTGAAAAAATATAAAAAAATCTATGGATAAAAATTAGACCCCCATCTATCTTAAACGTTAATTTATAAATTGTTATTTGTAGATTTTTTAAAAATATTACCTTATGTGGCTAGATTACTCTGTTTTATGTATAACATTACAAAGGTTTGTAGTGGTATATAATTATTGCCTAATTATTTAAATAATTCCATATATAAATGTTTTATTTGCAGAGCCAACCTGTCCCGCATTTTATTGTTTGTTAACTAGTAGAACAGTAACTGATTGATCCCCAATTTTAACATTTTCATAATTGTTTGAGTTTTTTTAATGTAAAAAGTAAAATCACAAAAATACTGAACTTTCAAAACGGAAAGTCAAACTCAAATGTCAAAATCAAAAGCACAATTACATCAAACGGATGGATAACAACTGTCATAGTCCTAACTTGGTGTAGGCATTTTCTTATGTAGACAATGGTGGATTGATTTTATAGCGTTAAACCTCCCACTTGTCAGACAGTCACTAATGAGACTTTTTGTTTAGACAAATGCATGTCTTGCGTACACAATTTCAATTTTGGTATATATAATAAGTTTATCAACACTTTTTTGTCGTGTTTTGTGAACAATATCGGTTCTCATCGTCGTTTGTTTTACGACTGACCATAGGTTTCTTAGTTTAAATGCCGGTGGCCTGTCGGTTTTCATTTCGTTTACTCAGCAAATTTTGTTTGTGTTGTTTATTTTCATATCGTTTGTCACCATGGTATGTACTTATGTTTCGAAGATATATTACCGATTTTGAAGCAAAAGCTTTAAATGGAGGTTGTTAACAAAATTTCTCATTTGGTTTTATTGGTTGTAAAACAGAAACTATACATTTAAACCTTCTTTGTAACCAACTTTCAAATTTTTGATTGAATTGATGAATTTATCAGTGCTGAGTGTTCTTGTGTTTGCTTGTGCTGTATCCTTGTCACACAGTGTTGTCATTTTAGCGCTATTTTCAACATTGCCATTTTAGCGGGCAATTTAATCATGCTCAACTCATATTTTTCTCTTATAATGTGCCGTACCACGTCGGGGAATATGGTAGATGTTATTAAATAGTCCGTTTCTATGTATGTTGGCGTTTTTGTTGTAGTTCAGTGTTGCCTTTGGTCCGTTGTTTTCCTTTTATAGTTGATGTTTCCCTCGATTTACAGCCGATTCCACCAAGTGTGTAGCTAAAGGTAGAATATTTGATTAGCTTCCTTGCTAGCTCAACCATGAAATGATTATTACCTTAAATTTGCGAGGAACAAAGCGCCATATTATCATCCATTGACAAAAAAATATATCAATGGCCTGTTTATCATTCACTAAGTACATTATTATAGCATTCAACTACGTCCATTCTTATAGCTTAGCACTAAGTACAGTATAAAAACCAGAACAAGATCCATACTTATGGCATAGCACTAAGTACAGTATTATAGCAAGAACTAGGCCCATTTTTAAAGCAGAGAATGATGTGTATTCTTATAGCATAGCACCAAAAACATTATTGTAACATATCCGTAGGTCCATTCTTATAGCATAGGACTAAGTACATTATCATAGCAGAGAAATGAATATATTATTAAAGCATGGAACTAGGTCTATTCTTATAGAGTAGCATTTAGAACATTCTTAAAGTTTTGATATAAAGACTCATTTAGATGTTTGGGAAGCACTAACCGGTCTCAAAAAGATGCAGACGAGACCGATCAGTCATCTGTGTTAGCGAAGCTGTACCCTTACTCAATCACATGCATATGAGACAAGCTTGGGTTCTCAATCACATGTATATGGGACAAGCTTGGGTTCTTTACCTGAATGAGAAGCTGTACCCTTACTCTTTCACCGAAAGATGACAATGTACCTTTACCATTTACATGTATGAGAAATTGTATTGTAACCCAATTATTTAAAAGAGATACTTAACGTATCAGAAATTTATTCAGCCTGTATTTTTAATGTATCAAACACATGTCGGGCTATTTCCATTCTTAAAGTATAGCACTTAATGATTCTTACACCATAGTGCTAGGTAATTTCTTATAGCATAACACTAAGTACAGCATTATAGCAATAACTAGGTATATTCCTAAAGCAGAGAATGATGTCTATTATTATAGCATAGCACTAGAAACATTATTATAACATATCCGTAGGTCCATTCTTATAGTATAGGACTAAGTACATTATCATAGCAGAGAAATGACTACATTATTAAAGCATTGCACTAGGTCTATTCTTATAGAGTAACATTTAGAACATTCTTATAGTATTCCTCTAAAGACTCATTCACATGTTTGAGAAGCACTATCCTTTCTCAAAAAGATGTAGAAGAGACCGACCAGTCATCTGTGTTAGCGAAGCTGTACCCTTACTCAATCACATGCATATGGGACAGCTTGGGTTCTCAATCACATGTATATAAGACAGCTTAGGTTCTCAATCAGATGCATATGAGACAAGCGTGGGTTCTCTACTAGAATGAGAAGGTGTACCCTTACTCTTTCACATAGGGATAACAATGTATCCGTTCTCAATTACAAGTATGCGAAATTGTATTGTAACCCAATCATTTAAATAAGGTACTAAAGTATCAGAAATTTATTCAGCCTGTTTCTTTAATGTATCAAACACATGTCGGCCTATTTCCATTCTTATAGTATAGCACTTAATGATTATAACAACATAGTGCTAGGTCCATTCTTATAGCATAACACTAAGTACTTCACAATAGCATTCAACTAAGTAAGTTCTTATAGCATTGCCCTAAGTTCATCATTATAGAAAGATATAGGCCCGTTCTTATAGAATAGCACTAGGTGCACTTTTAAAGCAAAGTTTTCAGTCTATTCATATACCATTGCACTGAGTACATTTTAATAGCAAAGCACTGGGTGCATTTTTTATATCATAAAACTATTTCCATCCTCATAGACATAGCATGGCATTAGAAAAAATGTTATAACATATTCCTAGGTACATTTTTATAGTATTCCAGTAAGTACATTCTTATAAAATAGCACTAAGTACAGTATTATAGCTAGAACAAGATATATTCTTACAGCATAGCACTAAATACACTATTGTAGCAAAAACTAGGTCCATTCTTAAAGCAGAGAATTGAAGTCTATTCTTATAGCAAAGCATTAGAAACATTATAATATATTCCTAGTACCATTCGTATAGCATAGCACTTAGTACATTATCATAGCAGAGAAATGACTACGTTATTAAAGCATAGCACTAGACCAATCATTATAGCATAGAATTTAGAACATTCTGGTAGTATTCCTCTAAAGACTCATTCACATGTTTGAGAAGCACTATCCTTTCTCAAAAAGAATTTTATTAATGCTCGCGTTGTTTGGATTGTAAGACGAGAGTTTCGATTTACTCCCATGATCAATAATTTGAAATGTTGGAATGGCCGATTAAAAAGCCAGAATATTATCAAACGTAATGTCATCACTTTCGAAACGTTGTCGTACAGTGTACAATATCCATTGATTGTTGTCATCCAGGTGTTTTTCATTATCAAGGTCATTTGTTTAGGGGTTCACAACAAGGAACCAAGGATTACGAAATTACGATGTGAACTTTTTACTTCGCGATTTTAATTTGTTTATCCAAGTTAAAACGTAAGTTCAATCCGAGATATATATTCGGTGTGTCTCTTCGTTTAATTGACACGTTTATAATGTTTTAATAAATAATACAGCTCACTACTGTACGATTGTAGGTTCACAGTTTGACACCTGACTAATTGATTATCACGAAAAGTTATATTGTATCAACAAATATGTTTTGATTGCACATCGATCATTGAAATTAATTAGACAAACCGGTTTTGACAGGTAATAATTAATGTATTTAAGAGTATTGGGACTTCATAATAAGACCGGAATTCGGAATACACAGGGTCCGGTTTACAAAGGGTATTTTAACAAAGACTTTGAATGGAAAAATATGGGACTTTCATTTTCGGCCGGAATGGACAGGAAACCGGTTTATTCAGGGTCCCGTTTAATCAGGTTTGACTGTACTTTATGCAATAGGTCATCTTTATTTTGGGAATGGAAATATTTTATGATTTATATGTCAGTCGTGCAGGTTTTGTTGGACTTTACCTCACTTTCACGGTTCATTGCTCGGTGACAAGTTTTTGTGTTTTGGTCTGTTCTTCTTAAACTATAGGCACTAGGTCAACTATATTTGTTGTATTGCAAAATTGTTATCTGTACTTGTCTGCCTGGCATGGTTCATCTGACCTTTACCTCATTTTCATGGTTCATTGGTCAATGTTTAGTTTTCTTGGTTAATGTTAAAATTGTGTGACAGTTGTAATAAAGCTCTATACATGTATTAAGGACCATCAACATAATATCAATGATTAGTAAAGAAGGCGAGACATTTCATCTTGTGCACTCTTGTTCCTACATGTCCAAAAGGAAAAAAATAATTCAAAAGTTTACGAAAGAAATTCTAACGTATTTCAGTGCAAATTCGTCAAGTTAGCATTGATCCCACAGGTAAAGTTTTTATTATATAAATGCAGATGATATAGCTATTCTTTAGCTAGGTTCACACTGCCGACCAGATCAACTCGACCAATCTCGATCAAGACAAATTAAGCGATCGGGAGACTGGTCACACTCAATCGACAAGAATGTTCTGGGTAGTCTTCCTTGATCTTCATCGATCTGACTTCCACCCAAGAGTCAGTCGAGAGGAGATCGAGAATTAGTCGAGGAGGGGTCGAATTGATCGGGAAAGGACCGTGGAGAGATCGAGTTTGGTCGGATTAGAAATAGATTACCGATCAGTACTGGATTATTTCGATCTTTGCACGTTTAATATCCGATCATTTCCCGATCAACGACAACCTGTACGATATGTGGTCCAAATTAAATCGATCAATGCCCGATCGCTTCATGATCACTGCGACTTGTATATTTTTTTCATCCCAGACCAACTCGACTAATATCCAATCTCTACGCAACCACATTCGACCACTCTTCGATCTCTTTTCGGCAATACACGAGTATACAAGACTGCTACACGATTCTCTAAAAATGTGTGCAGCTCTGATCAACTCTCATAACTAAGCTTCTGCTAAAATATATTGTCACTATTCATTTTAAACTGTTCACAAATTCCTCCATGTACAGTACGCGTCTATACTTTGCGAGGTGGTGTAAAATCTTACAAGAGAGAACAAAGATACCAAAAGGAACAACCAAACTCAAAGGTCGAAAAAAACCGACACAGTCATAGCGAAAAACAAAAGCAGACGAAAGCACAAACAGAAGTCTACATAACACAACATAGAAAGTAACAACTTAGCAACACAAAACTCCATTTAACCTTGGGTGATCTGAGGTGTTTCGCAAGGGAAGTAGATCCTGCATGTTGGCCCAGAGTATTTTTCAAATATGAAAGTAATTATGCATTAAAATTCATTATTAGACAGATGATTTAGCGTTCAAAGTTAGTTTTTGTCTCGCCTTGACGAGGGCACAAAGCGAGACATAGGTATGCTGTTTCCGGCGTCGGCAAGTGGTTGGTCAATGATATTTGGTATGCAGTTGTATAAACATTGGTATATCTCATTTCCATGGAGATATTTTGGCTCCACCCCCTTAGTCATGGTCTATTGACTTTGAATTTTTATCATGTATTAGTTTGTGAATAGGTCAACTTAAGGGGAACCATTAGTGGTAGGCCAATGTTAATTGGTATTCAGTTGTATAAGCATTGACACATCTCATCTCCATGGAGAATATTTGGCCTCGCCCCTCAGTCACAGTCTAATGCCTTTGAAACTTATCTTAGTTTACATGTATTAGTTTGTGATTAGATCAGTTTAAGATGAACTGCTAATGTTTAGGCAATTATATTTTGTATGAAAATTCATTGGTATTTGCAAGTTTTCTTTCCATGGAGATTATATAGCCCCATCTCCTCTTCTTGGTTCATTGACTTTGAAACTTTTACATAGTTTACAAGCTAATGTTTGTATTTAGGTTTGGGAACGGCTTATAATAAGTCAAAGGTATTTGGTATGCAGTTGTTTTAGCATTGGCACATCTCATTTACATTAAGATTGTTTATTACCATTGGGGTCCTCTTTGTTCAGCTCCTGCAAGTCTCTTATACTTTCGATTTTGCCATTTGATTAGGGATTTTTCGTTTTTAATTTTCCTCTTAATTTTAATTTTCTTTTTGTGGTTATAATTTATACTGCACATAAATTGATTGCCTGGTCAGCCATTGCATCACCAAGACTTCTCGGCACCCTTTGCTGTCTACCCCGTTTTTTCGTCTTCTACGCCCTCTTCAAGCCCATCACAGCTATTAACCGGTCTATCTGAGCTCTAGTCACCTTGCAAAACAATCCAACTGCTTTATTTACACGTAGATATTTTAAATGTATAATTTTACTCCGACCTTCTGTGAACTACTGAATCGAACCAAATAAACGGGGAACGTGTCCATTAGACACAGATAATGCCCCAGCTTGCATATAACGTTATGAAGAGTCATTACCCTAGAACGGTAAAAGTGACACCACCCAAATTCGATCACTTGATCTGTGTTTTATGGTATTACGTTTAATAAAATTTGGTTGAAGCAAAATAAAATTAAAGAACGGAAACTAATTTTTGGGACGTACGTATACGTACTTACGGACGGACGGACATTGGAAACACTAAATGCCCCCTCCACTACAGCAAATGATATCCAAAAAAAAAATCAGATGTTTTTATACTGAAATTGTACATACCCGACAAATGCCCGACTATCCCTACGACCCCTATACGATCAAATAGATCTGGTATGGCAGAGATCAGACTGAGATCGAGTATAGTTGATTTGGTCTAGCTAGTCGAGTAAATATCGTGTAGAGATCGTGAATTGGTCGGAATTATCGAATATTTTTTTCAATTAGTGGTCAGGTTGGAGTCGTGATGGAATCATCAAGGAGTCGGGAATGGTCGAGTTAATCTCGTGTACAGTCGGATAGTAGTCGGGTAGAAGTCGTAAACAGGCCCAAACAGGAATTTGGTCACGCTTGGTAGTGGAATTTTTTGACAATCGGGATCATCGAGTTGATCTGATTGGCAGTTTGAACCTAGCTTTTTCAACATTCAGATGGAAAAATTATTTCCGGACAGTTATTTCTTATCTTAAGTTCATGTTAAGATTGGATTGTTGATGATGCGCTTTTTTCGAAATGTCCTGTACCAACTAAGGAATATAAAAAGTTATCAAAGGTAACAGGATTATGATTTAATACACCAGACGCGCGTTTCGTCTACATAAGACTCACGAGTGAAGCTCAGATCAAAATAGTTATACAGCCAAACAAGTACAAAGTTGAACAGCATTGAGGAGAATATGACAGTTGTGTTCAAATAGTCCGTTCCTATGTATGTAGACGTATGTATTTGTTGCACTACGATTTTTCTGTTAAACTGTTGTTTTCCTCCTTTTTTTTAGTTCGTTACCCTGATTTCTTTACTCTTCATCGTTTTATTACTTTTGAACTGCGATAAACTACTGTTGCCTTAATTAAGAACTTCATTATTAACAGTATTATTTGATTTAGATTTCCTTTGAGTGTTACACATTAAAAGACGATGCAGTAATGATACTTCAAACTCTTTTCCATCTCTGAAAACTTTCAGTTATATAAATTATTCATAGATTGATTATTAATATTTTACATGGACGGCTGTATACATATTTTTGCCCAAAAAATAATCATACAATTACAATTTACGAACAAATTTGTTGAATTTTAAGGTACCTAGACGACTTATCAATCAACCTATCAATATATGGGTTATTTTAAAAAAATGTCGAATTTTGAAATTGAAAAATTTATTAAAAGTTACTTATCCAAACAACCCTCTACATAGGCAAATCAAAACAAACGGTACTTTAAGAACAACATATTAAAAGATGCAATCTTAATGATGTCATACAAGAATATCTTGAAACATTTTTTGATCGGTGGTACAATATTTTGTCTATCCTGTTAGCATTTTCAAAAGAAATTTTGGATTATTTAATAAGAAAAGGTTTAGATAAAATGTTAAGCTTGTTTTACGTAGCCAATTAGATGGTTTTCAAGATAATAAACTTCTATATATATTCATTATGTTAAATAATAGATTATTTGCCAATTTTGTAGGTTGTACTGAAAAATGCCTCTAAAAATTGGTTTTCAAAGGTTGTAAACATTACCACCAGTAATGCAAGTCTAAGATAGCAATTTATATTGTTAGTCATTTTTTCACCCTTTCAAATAAACCCAACATCAAGTAAATCCCTCATAAGTTAGTTTACTTTTCTCTTTATTTCGTTGGTACATTTATCAGGAACGTACGTTTCCGATATATCACTATATAAAAGTCTATCCTGTTACCTTTTTGTCTATGATCCTGTTACCGATATCAGTATTGCACCTGCAAATGCTTAATTGGGAAGATTAAGACGTTATAACCTTAAAATAACGACGTTTTTGTTTACAATTGTCTATCCTGTTACTGTAACCATAGCAACCATAGTAACAGGATAGACATAACAGGATAGACAAATTTCTTCGTTTTTGATTGCTGTTGTGAAATAACTACTCCCTTTGGTGAAGTGATTATGGTTTTCTATTGTGCATTTGGTTTCCAACACGTTATTGCACTTTTTACAAGCATACTATTGGTGTAATTAATCAATATTGTTGGTAACAGCATAGACATGAAAAAAAAGTACACTCTATTTTTTTCACTAAATGTCTGGAAATTACTTTTCTCTACACTGTCGTTCAAGAAACGATGCGTTTTAAATGTAAAGATTACTTTGCACTTTTGAAATCAACACTGACTGATTCAATATTCATAGAGAGAATAAGATAACGACTGATTTCATGAAGCTTCGAATTTTCGTTAGTGTAATAATCAACGTTCTTAAAAAGTCCCTTTTGCAGATATCAAGACGATCAGAAAATTGGGAAAAAATCATTTGAAATGTGTATTTCTGACACCGTACACACACAAATACCCCAAAAATCGGACTTAAATGCGGTTTAATCTTATCAAAATAGCTGTAAGTTGTGTTTATTATTAATGTTCTGAATCACAAATCTGACAAGCTTTCAGGTGTCGGACCACCAATTACTCCCTCCAATTTAGAACGTATGTAAAAGTAGCCCTACTCTGACACAAAATAGTGCTTTTGATGTCCTTGTTTACTTAAACTAACCAATAAATTTGCAGAAATGAAACCTTTGGTGAAAGAGAAATATATCTAGATCATTTTGAGCCAAAATTTACTTGTCTATGAGTTTGCATTAAAAATTGAGGATTAATGCGCTCCATAGTATACTAATTTAAGATTTCCAGAAAACCAGGGGTTATTTTTGGAGTAACTCTGTTCGAAGGTCAGTTATTTTGTTAGAGGGCTTTAAAGGTATGGTGAAAATTGGCATGTAGAAAGCTGATACATGTACAATTCGGGATATACCTGGTTTCTATGAAGTTAAACTTAAGGTAAAATATTTAAAAAGCTGTGAAAATTGCAAAATTTGGTTGAACAGATAGGGATTTTTAATTGGTGGTCTGACACCTTTAAAAGAAATGCGGTGAAAACCCAAAATTCAGAAAACAATTGATTTTTTGGTCTTAACTGATCACTTGAAATAATAGTAGCAACATTTTAATCTTTTTTGGACCAAAAAGTCACATATATTGCATATTTAGAGCCTTAAACCTGACAATATGCTTTCATATAAAAAAATGTTAAAAATTGTTATAAATGCACAGAAGTTGTTTCTGTGGTATTAAACATTAAAACATAGGTTGATTAATACCCAAAAAAAATTGTCGTCGTGAAGATTTAATGAAATTATTTGATTTTTACCCCTTATATCATTGCGGCATACCAAGCGACTGTGGGCATACCATGTATATGGCAGTTAACATAGCCTGATATAAACACTGCATAAACTCACAAAAATCTCATTTATTATCTCAAATGAAAGTTTAATACCTTAAATTTTATTGACTGATAGTAAATAAAACAGTTAAATGACCATGACTGCACTTTTGATCAGTTAATAGTCCCATTACTAACACCAGGTGTAAAAAAGGGGGGTCAATATTCCTTTACTCTTCAATACCTTGGATTTTTTACTAAACTCATTGTAAAAATTGGGGAAAGTCTTTAAAGCAGTAGAACAAACAAGGAAAAATCAACAGAAACTGATCTTGATATTGAAAGTTTATGTTCCTCTCCAAAATGAGATTTTCAAGTATTTTCTATCAAAGGCTTACATTACAGTCAGTTTAAATTGAGCTGTGAAATTTGTAATATGAGTCGCATTTACTGACCTTCATTTCCCTTTTTCATATGTTTTTTCCTACAGAATTTCCTTTGCAATGCATTTTCTATTGCTAATTTTTTTATGCTTTTAATGTCCATCCATACAGTAGGTTATCAATAATTTGTCAGATCTGTCAGAATTTTCCAAGACGTTTAATTTCAAACGCAAAAAAGAAGATCTTTGTTTGTTGTTTCACTTTTCCAATGTGTAAATTTTTACTATGTACATGACCCTGACACATATTTTTTTATAAACGTTACATGTTACATGACGTATGTTGAAAAAAGAAAACAATGTCACCGTCAATTTGTGTAGGGGATCAAAAGAGGTCTTAGTTACTTTAAAATACAGGTATCGTATGGAATTGTGAAAATCCAAAACTTTTAATCAAAATTTCATTCATGTCTTTCATAAAATCAGTATTTTAGAGCATTTTAAAACAGATATAATTAAAAGAAGCTAAATTTCACTGTTTTGAAGTAGAAACGCAGCTAAAACCAGATACAAATTGACATGGCTGGTGATCACTAAAATTGATGTAGAAAAGTAAAAAATGATGGCTTCAAAAAAGTGTAGAAATTTGAAATAGGTTTCCAGGTTTCATTTAAGATTATAACCGTTCTTTTCTGTATTTGGATACGCAAACGTCAAATTAAGAAAAATCGATTTTTTTTGGCGAACAAAAAAGATGGCTAATTTTTCTAGAACGGACAAGATAAATGAATAGGAATAACAAGCTATTTTTTGTAATGTATGTATGTCGTAAAGAAATTATATTGGTCACAAAACCTACAAATTTTGAAATTTAATTATAATAAACGCATGACAAGTTGCAAATTTGCAGATTTGGCGGACTTTTTGACGCTACGGACGACTGTAGCGCCACCTAATTAATTCCCCCTGCTATTGTTGCTGATAAAGCTTGACTACAACGGACGTTTCCAAGGACTTGCTTTCCAACTGATGTGGTTATTATTTTTGTTGTTGTTTTCTTTTGACCTATCTTTTTCATAAAACGTCATCATTACGTCATATATTATTTGACGTCATTCGATGTCGTAATTGATTTGACGGCATGACAGTAGGACAACCGGATGTGCCTTTTCGGCCAAAATGTGATTCGGCGGCGCTCAGTAGTCCTACGCCGAAAATTGGACTATTTTGCGTCGGCCGACGTCAACTGAAAAATGGCGCGCTTTTGTATTTTTTTTAAATTCGTTTGCAGAAAAGTGCAGACGATAAATACTGTCGATTTTAAGCATATCAACATGAGTTTACATATTATTTTCATTTATGATCATTGAAATATAAGGAAATCTTATTTTTAGATTTTCGGATTTTGATTTTCTGCACTGTAGGATTAAATGGCTATATCAAAAAATGGGAACAAAAAAATACCTATCCTTCGATTTACTAAAATTTTTTACAACCTATTCTCGCGAGTTGTTGGCATCGATATTCGTAACGAACAGAGGTGTCCAAGCCAGGGCAAAAATTTGTTCCCATTTTAAAGTAGGGGTCTCAATCTTTTATAAGTTTTTCCTTGCATGGTCGGTAGATTTGAAAATTGGAAGAGTTTCTGTTTTTAAAGTAAATATTCATTCAAATATCATGAAAAGGTGAATCATTAGGTATAAAACCTCTTTAATATAGCAGTTTGTGTCACTGAATTGTAAAATTATAGATTTTTGTTCGAAATTGAAGAAGACACCATTTTCGGCTATTTTTCCATTACGTCTATTGATATGCTAAAATTACGAGGTGTTTCTAAAAAATCTCCGCCTCAATATTTTTAAAACTTTCATATGCTTATCTTTGGTACAAAATGTATGTGTTATGAAAAAATTAGGCACTTTTATCGAGTAGAAATGCAGAACGGTCATCTTTATTTTGTATGTCCCCACTATGGGGGCGTGGTCCTCCCTTTACCTTGTTTCTGAAGTATACGATAGTAATTCATCTCTCGAAAATAATTATCCACTAAAAATAGTTGAAACAGTTACATATTATCAATTATATGTTAAGACATCAATACATTTTATCTGCTTGTGATTTTTTAAGCAGAATTTCCGGAATCGACCTCAACCGAAGTTGTGTCAGTATATAGATAAACGTTGTCAATTTCCGGCGCCGAAAATGCCAACGTAAAATGTCATTAAAAGTTGGATTCTTTTCTTCTTTGTAGCAATTTTGTTAATCTTAATGCCAAGGAAGTCATGCAATTATATAGCTGAATCCATATCAACGTTATATCATACTTGGTACACTAGAGTGTTAGACCTACACCATCATGGGACCCCGACTGATTTGTTGAAATCATGATCGTACTTTAACTAAAAGTTTACAAGGTAACCGTGAATATTGTTACCTGCCGCTATGTTTTTAATGAACATTTAATCTGATTAGGTCATAGAAAAGCTGTTGAAATTCCTTTCGTTACTATAATTAAGTCTTTTCACTTTTTTGTGAAAAGACTTATTGTATTTCTTCTGATTATTAAGTCTTTCCACTTTTCTGTGGAAAGACTTATTGTTTTTCTTCTGATTATTATTATTATTTTTTTTTTTCCGCCAAATTTTGTTCTTGCGAAAAATGTTTGTTTCGCAATATGTCGCTTAGATATTTCTCATATGGTATCGTATAGTTTATGCGCTTTTAAATTTCACCCTGCTAAGGTGAACCATTTTCTATGTAAGAGTTATCTCCCTATTCACTGTTTTTCATCTGTGTGCATCTCCTTCGTAACAAAAAAAGATATCGACAAAATTCTTTTTACAAATTGTTCGTTCCATCCTCAGTAATTTTTGGCTCATTTGGATCGAAGCGATTCGATGAAATTTTTATGGGAGTTATCTACCTTAACAAAATAAATTTGTCGGTATGTTTTTTTAACTCATAAACCGTTAACCGTATAACCCAGGAATGTTTTTATTTGAGGTCCCTGGGTCCTAACTTAGAAATATAGGTCAAGGTCAAAGGTCAAGGTCATATTTTAGATTTTCATATGTCTTTGATTTCCCTATAATTCTTGAATGGTTATAGATACAGAAAATTTAAGCAGTGAAAAATGCTTAGTACTTCTAGGGGCAACTTTGTTACATTATGACTGTATTGGTTTTACCATTATGTAAGGGACATAACCCCCATTGATGGTTGATAAAAAGCCATTATTAGGCAAAACTCTTAAACAAAAGGTCCTTGGCCCATAGGGTCTTTTGCAATGACATTGTAGAGCAATGACCTTGACAAAGGTCACAAGGTCAAAGGTCAAGATCATGTACTAAGAGGCAAATTATGTGATTTTTGGCACTATTTAAAGAGTTTTATGTGTGTTTGAATTCCAACCAACCAACCAACCAACCAATCAATCAATCAATCAATCAATCAATCAGTGCATGCAATTTTCTGTCTCATGTGTTTAATCAAGATCTTTTTTGTTTCTATTTCGCTGTTTCAATTGCCCTATCTAACGTGTTTAATCAATCAACCAATCAATCAATCAATCAATCAATCAACCAACCAACCAAACAACCAATCAATCAATCAATCAATCAATCAATCAGTGCATGCAATTTTCTGTCTCATGTGTTTAATCAAGATCTTTTTAGTTTCTTTTTCGCTGTTTAACTTGGTGCGGATATCTCTCAAGACTTTTCCTAGAGAAAAAAAATGGCAATGCCGTAAAAATCGCTTGCTAGGTCCGTAAATCTCAGTGACATCCTACAATAAAATGTCCGCTCCTAGATTAAAATACTAATCTGTGTTACAAACTGGTGCTGAAAAATGTACATTTTAAGAAAATAATCGTTAAATGTGTATTAAAGTTACACCGGAACAATTAAATCCAAAACATGCACTGCTGGTGAACTGTGATCAAAATGTCAATTTCCTACAATGACAAAAGAAATTACATTGTGTACATTCCGTCTCTATACATGTTGTCTGTTCAACATCCCGACCTAAAGAGAAATAAAAATACTAAGTTTTCGTTATTATAAACCCAAGTCACGTGATGTCTCCTCAATCTGGCGCGCGCTGGACCTAAAATAAAATAAAAACTTTCCAAACTATACATGAAACTTCTCCAGTAACATAATAATATAGACCCTTTACAAAAACAAACAAATAAACAAAAACAAACACCCCCCCCCCCCCACCAAAGCAATCATGTTTCAAAGGGGGAAAGACTGTCTACAATTGCTTTTTGAACGCAATTGATTTATATTTATTATTATTATTTTTTTTTTCCGCCAAATTTTGTTCTTGCGATAAATGTTTTCGCAATATGTCGCTTAGATATTTCTCATATGGTATCGTATAGTTTATGCGCTTTTAAATTTCACCCTACTAAGCCGAACCATTTTCTTTGTAAGAGTTATCTCCCTATTCACTGTTTATCATCTGTGTGCATCTTCTTCGTAACAAAAAAAGATATCGACAAAATTCTTTATACAAATTGTTCGTTACATCCTCAGGAATTTTTGGCTCATTTGGGTCGAAGCTATTCGCTGAAATTTTATAGGAGTTATCTACCTTTACAAAATAAATTTGTTGTTATGTTTTTTTAACTCAATAACAGTTAACCGTATAACCCTGGAATGTTTTTATTTGAGTCCCCTATGTCCTCACTTAGAAAATGAGGTCAAGGTCAAAGGTCAAGGTCAAGTTCTAATTTGTGACTTTTGCTTGTTTTTGCATTTTCTCTGACGCTTTGAAAGATACATAAAGAAAAACAATTGCAAAATGTCTGCTTTATTGTTATGAAGATATGATACATTAAGTTTGATACAATTTAATGGCATCTTATAGGAGTTGGTGCCCCTAATATGTCTTGATATGAAGTTATTTGATTATAACTTCAACTAAGTTCATTATAAAGGCATTTGACCTTGTACAAAAGGTAAGGTGACAAATGACCTTGAAAAATGACTACCGGAAGTGACCTTGAGAAAACCGGAAGTAGCCTTTTTTGCAATTTTTTCATATAAAAGTACTCAGAATCCATATATTTTGTCATATAGATACATAAACTGATTACTGAAGACTAAAAATGACTTCCAACAAACCGGAAGTGGCCAATTATCTGCCATTCTACATATAAAAGTATATAGAAACTATATATTTTTGGAATCAGTGTCAAAGAAGCTATCATATGAGACCGGAAGTGATATTCATTTCACCGGAAGTAGCTTATTATCTCCCTTACATCACTCATTAATATAATTAAACCATTATTTATCGCATCAGTATGAAGAAACTATCTTATCAAAATTTCTTTGGTGTGGAAAGACTTTCAATTGTTCTCTGAACAATTGGTTTTTAATTATCGTTATGTGTTTTGTTTGGTTTCTTATTTTTAAAAGGGGGAGGGGGCGTTGGCAGGGGCATGCTCTTTTACTCTTGTCAAAGGCATGTGTCATATTAGTGCTCATGGTTCTCAATCTCTGGTTACAGTGGAGGTTCAAACTCATCATGACTTTGAAAACTTATTAAAAATTCATTTTGCAGTTTCTTGGGGCATTGACATAATGACTATCAATATATCGTTGCATATGAGGGATGACCATTTTCTTTTCTCAAATAGGTGGTGGGAATTCAAAAGAATTGTCCGTTCACAATAGTACTTGTTCGTCCTGGGTGCTTTGCCCTTATACCCATTCGCCCTGGTCTTTTTTTTTGTTTTGTTGTCCTCTTTAATGTAAATTATTTGAATAAAGTATGTAAAAGTTAGTTGACAATTTTGTGCATAAACCGCATACGCCAAAATGTTGGAGATAATGGGATTTTTTTTCTGGATTGACTATTCATTTGCATCCATTGCTACACATGCATTTATTTCTAAACATATTTTCACTTTTGCATACAGATGCAGAATATTCCTTTTCAGCTTGTTCTTATGTCATGTAATAGGGTCTTTTATACATGTAGCTCACTAACTACTTTTTGTTCTACTAATTGTTGAAGGCTGTCAGAGATCTTTATTTTTTAACCTTTATAGACATTTGATATCTGGTGGAGAGTTGTACGTCTCATAGGCATTGATCATACCCCAACTATTAATTTTCATATTAGAAATGTTATCAAGCAAGGCAAACTGAAAGGTAACTGTATTTATTACCTTGAATAGATAACTACTTACAAAAAACAATTCCACATGTAAAAAAAATACATGAAATATAATTTCAAATGATACAATGTAGCTAGCCTTATGGAATATTTTTGTATTTTGTGCATCTCTTCTCTCCTTTTCGTGACGGGGGCCTATTTTGTATGGTTGGCTGCTTCATATCTGGTGGTAGGATCTACATGTAGTTATGCAGTGTTGAATACTGGTCCCCACCCCCAAATTGATAGGAATAAATAAAACAATTTTTTTTCATTCAATCTCAACAACAAGGCCAAAGTGAAGTAAATCAGTATAAGCATATGATACTATTGGTTTTGCGCATGTTTTCTGCTCTTTGGTTGGGTTGTTATCTCTTTGACACATTGCCCATCTACATTCTCAATTTTAAAGATTATTCAGGTACATGTATGTGATATGTGATAAATATCCAAAAATGAGCTTATTTGATAAAATTCAGCCTTGCGACACAATTTCATGAAAAAGTACCAAAGCAAAACACAACATGTGGGTACATGTCTAATTTACCAGGAAAAAAGTCGAATAATTCTGGAACGGCAAAACTTGAATTTGCCAAAAAATAAAAGCCAGCTTTTTTTAAAATTACACTCATGCAAAATAATAGGGAAACAATTGAGGCCAGAGGGAAGATATAAAATGTATTCGGTTGTCAGAAGTATAAAATAAACGTGGAATCTTATTAATTATATAAGAGTGAAATTGCTTTAAAAAAATATTCATGAAAACAACTGAGTCAATAATCTGATTTTTTTTAATAAATATGGTGACATTTCACTTTTGCACATTTTAATGTTGATGAGTCTCACATATTTAAAAATCCTCTTGAAACTGCACTTTGGAGCCAATAGTCGGTTAAACTTTCATTTATTAAATCCTGCATTAGTTCAACAAAAATGTCTGCTTATAATCACTTGAACCACCTGGATTACCATTCTGTACATGAATATATCTCTCATAAAAAATTTCATATAAATTGCTGATTCCAGGTATCAAAATTTTTATCCTCCAGTAAAATTTTTCCTCCGACAGGATGTGTTGTCTATTGTAAATGAAATATTTTGTTATTAAATTAAGTTTGTTAATTCAATCAAAAAGTAATGAAAAATGATAATTATGATATATTGTATTTCATTGTTATTGCCATCTATGACCTCAATACAGTCTGCTCAAGTCATTCTCTTATCTAAAAAAAAAGGTCAGATTTATTAAAACGCTTCTGACATTTGCATGGATATGATGCACATCATGTAAGAGTTAATTCCCTTAGATTTTTTTTTTTATCATAAATTAAATTTAAATTACGGTACCCTTCATTCTTGAAATTAGGTTTTAAATCCAAATGTAACTTTCTTGACATTTAAACAGCATAGATAACAGAATCAAATCTTTAAACTATTAAAAGAATACCATTCGACCTTATAGGTTGCACTTTGTAAATACAGCTGTTTCTCAAACACGCCTCTTTTGGGGAGTAATTGAATATTCATAGAAAATTCATTTTGTTTACATACTGGTTCCCAGTTATGCTCTCTGTGTTCCATATCGCGGAGACAGAACTTGGGAATGTTACCAGTAAATAAACACGTGCATATTGTTTACATTGAAATATGTGGTAACCTTTCATTCGAGGTAGGGGTAGTTAAGAAAATTAGTGTAAGTTTAAACTCTGAGAAGTTCAGGGCATATAAACGTTGAAAATATGCCGCACAGCCCTATATTTTGACCTTTGAAAAAAATTGTGGTGCATATGAACTTTCAATTCTAGTGTAACGGAGGGGGTCGGTGACGACATCTCCCGGGACGTGTAGTGGCCAGTACTTCGCCCCTATTCGACCATCGGTATACCTGATATCAGATTATGGCTGAACAACAGACAATAGATCAAATGAAAACTATATTTTATTCACAAATGTACAGTAATTGCATGAATATTAAAGTCGGAAATAAACAGGAGTCAGAAAACTTTCTAAACTGAAGTTCAAAAATAAAGTAATTTCAAATGTAAAATGAAAAATAGAGTGTTCCCAGAGTTAGTCTTTTAAGTAAAATAAAGTAAATTTGCTTCGCGTTGTGTTTTAAAGTAGTAAAATTGCACCAAAAAGAGGTGACTAACTCTGGCGAACTGCACCGAAGTGGTGGCAAACTGTAGACTCGATTAGTACCAATATTAGTTCCGGCGAGTATTTGGAGGCCTGTGCAAGGCCGACTCCGACTGAATATCAAATGATATCCTAAACTTGTCATTTATCAGGAGAACTTTAACATAAAAGGTACTGAAGAAAAGTTAAATAAATGAATACTCTTAAAACATTACAAAAACATCAAAAGTTATATACTAAAACAGTAAAATTAACATTCTTTACTTTTATCCTACTATATTTAAATCAAATTTAACTTAAAATAAACATTTAAATACTAAATAATTAATCTGTCCAAATTAAGGGGAATTAACCTAGGCACATCAAGGCACATCTATTTCACTAGGATAAGATTTTTTTCAAAACTTCATAGTAAAAGTGGTACAGTTTTAGCCGTAAAAGGAGTTCCTATGGGAAATTGCATTGTCAATATTTACAGAAATGCAACCTATATATTAGGGTGAAAAAAGGGAACATTCAGAATTTAACCAAATTTGCTTTATTTCACAGATTTTAAAGAAATTAACTCAAATAAGAAGTTTTATAAATATTTAATGAAGATTGATAGAATCCTGGGCCTTAAATATGATGACTCAGCATAAATTCACAGTTTACAGTATGCATAGTTTACTTAAAGTCCTGGATACAAAATTAAATCATAATATTTGCATATGTGTAAGTTAAATTGTTAAGAAGTGCTTATATTTACTCTTCGCAGTCATTGAAACTCATAGATCCTTCCTGAATATTATTTATGGGGTATTTGTGTCCTTTCGATAACCCAAAAGTAAGCTGCAACACCTAAATCTGTTTTTTTTTGTCACCACGGCATAATAAATACAAGCTAGAAAAACAAAAATATCTCAAGAAAACTTACAATAGTGTGTTCTATCCTGAATATGTACTAAATATTCCAAATTGCTAGAAACAGCAGAATTATTTTGGAAATTTGAGGCCCCAGGGGCAAGAAACATAGAAAATTGCCTACCCCCTGGGTCATAAAACAAATAATTTAACTTGTAAATGCTATGATTTTATGATTTTAAAGTTCTTGATATAGAAAATAATAACTATGCTTGGAAGTTATGCAAAAACCAAATGTTAGCAGTCATCTCTACAACATTTTAAGTGAATTTATATCTCAGACTGGTATCTGCATACATACAACTATTGCAAATTTAATATGGCTTTGTTTGAACACTTCTAGTATATATAGTAGCTAAATTGTGTCAGATATATGGTTAAAGATGATACTGTTGTGACAAGAATTCTAAATTGACCATTTGAGGCAGAAAATGTGTTCTTTAATTGACAAATAGGCATACAGTAAGATGTGGACTGGAGATAGAGGCTGGATTGGATACTTTATATAATCTTGAATGTTGTAATGATTGACTGCTAAACATTACATTTATGATATTCTGATATGCTTTCAATATGTTATCAAAACAGTTTTTAACAGGTTCTAGGCATTTTTTATCAAAAAATATGCAAATAGGGTAAGCTGGCAATTATTAAAGTCTTGTTTTCAAATTCTTTAAAAAATTGAAACAGGGGAGGGGGTATAAAATGTATAGTAAAGAAAAACTTAGAGTATACACAGTGATTTCTTTAAGACTTTAATTCTGATAAATGAGTATTAATGTGAGAAAAACTGATTTTAGAGAGTTTTCTATTTGAATAAATGTCTGTATAGGTTGCACTTTGTAAAAACACGCCTCTTTTGGGGAGTAATTGAATATTCATAGAAAATTTCATTTTGTTTACATACTGGTTCCCAGTTATGCTCTCTGTGTTCCATATCGCAGAGACAGAACTTGGGAATGTTACCAGTAAATAAACACGTGCATATTGTTTACATTGAAATCTGTGGTAACCTTTCATTCGAGGTAGGGGTAGTTAAGAAAATTAGTGTAAGTTTAAACTCTGAGAAGTTCAGGGCATATAAACGTTGAAAATATGCCGCACAGCCCTATATTTTGACCTTTGAAAAAAATTGTGGTGCATATGAACTTTCAATTCTAGGATAAGATTTTTTTCAAAACTTCATAGTAAAAGTGGTACAGTTTTAGCCGTAAAAGGAGTTCCTATGGGAAATTGCATTGTCAATATTTACAGAAATGCAACCTAAAGTCTGTGTATGATTCTTTGACCTATATCATTAATTTTAGTTTCCATCCTCCATTTATTCCATTGGCAACTTTTATCTATAATACTAAAATTACGAGGTCCAATTTGTCAGCGGTCATCACGTAAAAACGACGAATCAAAGAATTCAACTTTATATATAACTAATACAGTACAAAGGTGTAGATTAAAAATTACACCACGCCAGACCCTTTTGTTTTCCACGTTATTAATATTGCCAATAATTAAGAAGTTCCGGATCGAGTCCGATACCGATACCAATAGTATATTCACCTGTTACCTATTACCTTATCTGTACGTTCCGCATCTGACAAGCGCACCACCAAACGGGAATTCAGGATTAATATGCTATATACACGGGTCATAATCACAGGGTTGACACTACTAAATTGTCAAATTGTTACCTATTGTAGTATTTTAATCAGAAAGACTTTCTAAGATAACAATACGAATACTAAAAATCTGTGACTAAAAATAAGGCGTATAGGTACATTTTTTAATTTGTTAGCGGGCATGACGTAAAACAGCGAATTAAAGAATTCAACTTTACTTATAACTAATATAGGACAATGCTGTTGATTAAAAAATACTCCATTCCAGGACCTTTTGTTTTCCAAATAATTAATATTACCAATAATTGATAAGTTCCAGTTCGACGGGTTCAAACAGAAAGATTTGAAAGAAAAGAAAACTGTGTATCTTATTATCGGCATGACTTTATCAGATGACAATACTAATACTAAAATAAGGCTTGCTCATAGTTATATACTTTAATTCAGTCATGGACCCGCGATATCACGGGTGTGTTCTAGTATATAAAAAAGAAGATGTCGTATGATTGCCAATGAGACAACTGTCCACAAAAGACTAAAATGAGCCAAAATTAATTTTGCCTTGAATAATTTAGTATATAATTATGTCTGACTGTTAAATGTAGATATTTTTAGTCTATTTCCTTATGAAAACAGTCTGCATACAATGTACATGATGTATATTATGTTTTTGTTTCATATTTGTGGGATTGAAATCATAACACACTGTAAATAACCGACTGTTTTTACCTTAAACAGACACTTCTGGATTACTTACCCTTAATATATTCTAGTCCTATTGTTTTCTATTAAAATCATTTTGCTTTCAACATTACTGGTCGTTGGCATTCCATTTGATTACTGTTTTCTTGTTGTATGTATATCACACATACACATGTACAAGTGTTTTTGTTGATTAATTACACCTTATGTAAGAATCCTGGATTTTGATTGGTTTATAGGCAGTGTATTTTTCACCATTTTACTGTTATAAAATGAGTATCGTCCGTTTTTTAACGCCGCCGGGGTATTTGCTAAAAGGATATGCCTTTATTACCCTCTCTGCCGTGGTATTTGCCAAAAAAATACTCTATCCGACTGGACGCTTGTAACGTCACGAAGGCGGTGAAGGTTGTGCAAGGTGGAGGTTGTGTAATTTGTTGGAGAGACAACTTTACAGATTTTACAGATTTTTACAGACTTGATAGTGTTTTAATGTGAACTTTTATTTCTTGTATTGCCAATGAGAACCCTGAATGATGTTTCAGCAAAGTGAAATACATTTACTGCCATTTTTCGAATAAAATGAGATACACGAGACAAAGAAATAGCCGACTCATAGTCGCCATCTTGATTTTATAAAGAAATTTTAAAGAAGTTTTTATTTAACAGTCCTTTTACCTTTTAAACAAAGAACATTTTTAATATATAGTGAATAGTTTTATGAAAGACAATTGTATTTAAACATTTTTCCAAATCACTGTTTCTGAGTAGGTACAACCAACAGTAATAGTAGACAATATACTCAAAATGTCGAGAAGATCAAGTAGAGAATTAGTTCCAACCAAAATATATACACCCAGCAAGAGTATTCAAACTACTAAGAATTATGTATTAAATGAGAAAAGAACTTTGAATAAAATTAACGAAGCTGCAAATAGAGATATTGATATTCAAGCAACTTTGAAAAGGGGGAATTTAATCATACAGTTTTCATCGGCTGAATTTTTACAATTTAATATATGCTTTGATCAGTATTTTAGTTCAAACCAAAGTTTAAAACTAACAGTACATAAACGGTTCGATTTATCAAAGAACTTATCAGAGAGGTCAATTTCATTTGCTGACGTTAGTAATCCGTCAAAACAATTGTATAGGATTAACATTTTTAATACAACATGTCGTATTGAAGTGAATAGGAAACAATTTATGTCATTCATAGATGCACTTTCTAAAATTGCATCGCAGATGAGTAATGATGTAGACTATAAACATCTCGATACCAAAATTAAAGAGCAATGTGATTGTTTTATTATCATCAATTAACAATGGTCATAATTCGTCAGTTGTAGTGAATAATACAAAGATTAGTCAATCTAAAGATGTTACAAACGCTGGTAGTAAGGACATTAAGGACCCTGAAGTATGCCTAAAATGTAATAGAAAATGCTTATCCAGAAGTGTCTGGTGTTAGAGGGGCAAACATTGGATACACTATAATTGCGAAAAATTTAAAAGTGAAATGATTAACATTTTAGAGAATAATTTAGATACAAACCATTATATATGTTCAATTTGTGATATAGACTCCATAGATGATAAGCAAGTATTATCTGTGAATATTCCTACTGACACTCAAGTATGTGATAGTATCAACTTACCTTTAGTCGACATGATTAATGAAGAATCTTTTTTAGAAGGAAATGAAATAGAATCAGATACTTTAGTAAAACATATAGATAAAGATCAAGTGATACCCAAAGTAACTTTAGCTCAATCTCTTTTACTGGAGGAATTTCCAAGGTCTTGTGCCTTATGTTTAGAGTTGTTAAACAATGATGAACAAATTTGTGAATTTTGTGATCAATCATATCACATAAAATGTATGGGAAAATAAAATAAAATATGTCTAGGATGTTAAGCAGAACATAGTCAAAATTCTGAAAATTTACATTTGAATATTGAAACTTCAGTAAAGAAGGTTAATTCACCTCGTCCAAATTCAGTCTGTGTAGACAATAACATTTCTGATAAATCTAAAGAAAATCAAGATAAGGATAATGAAAATAGTGTGTTGAAACAGAAAGAATTGCGTCAATTAGAACTAAAATTAAAGAAAAAAGAAGAAAGTCTGAAATTAAAAGAGTTGTCAGTGAATGAAAAACTTAAAGAGAAAACCAAACTTCTTGATCATCTTTACCAACTTGAAGCTCGAAATATAGAGTTAGAACAAACCATAAAAACGATGAATAGGAAAATTATTATATTGGAAGAAAATCAAAATATCTCCTCTCTGCGTAATGAAAAATCAAAATCTGGAAATTTAAATAGTCATAGGGATAATAGTGAAGAATTATTGGTACAAGTGAGGAATAAAGTCACAAAATTTGTTGTGGACAAGATTGAAAATGAATTGGATAAATTATCTGACAATATTACTGAAAATAATGATAAATCAAAGGATACACAAGATCATGTTAATCAACAAAATGTGAAAGATAAATCAGAAAATCAATATTCTCAATATAATTGGGGTTATCAAAATTATTATCAACAATATCCATATTATTATGATCATCAGAACTCATATTATATAAACAATTATGGAACTGAAAATGAGAGTCATAGCGATTCAGAAAGTAGATGTGATTATGAAAATCAATAGCTTCAAGATTCGTCTCCGGACAATATTCAAACCGTTACTCATGCGAATCTCATTGATGTATTAGCGTTAAACAACCAAGTAGGGACTAATTGTGATTAACAAAGTAATCGACCTAGGAACTGTTTGGGACAAAACTTATATTTCCAAAGTAATAACATTGCCAAAAATTTACATGGAAATATTTTTTTATGGAAAACAAGCCTCAGTGTCCAACCGACATAATGAAACAATTAAATCATGAAAGTAGTGAGAATGATAAAAAGAAAGAACTTAATATTTTAACTTTTAATTGTAAAAATATACAAACATGTGGTATGTTTTTTGATGAACTTTTTAAATCAACAGATATATTTTTAATTCAAGAACATTGGCTGTTTAATTTTCAACTGAATTTACTTAATGAACTCCATCAAAATATCTGTAGAATTGGAAAAGCTGTCGATGATAAAGACCCAATAAATCCAACCAATTTACCTCGTGGTTATGGGGGAACAGGAATTTTATGGAGAAAAGACCTTGACAATTTTATTAATCCATTAGATATAGGAAATGATAGAATTTGCAGTGTTGAACTTTTAGGATCTTCAAAGCTACTCCTAGTATCTGTTTATTTACCATGTAAAAGAACACCATCTGACTCATTAGAATTTTATAACTGTATAGACCAACTACATGAAATTGTCCAAAGCTATAGCGACTCTCACTCTATTATAATTGGTGGTGATTTTAACGAAAATATTTTAAGTAAAATTGATACGAGAAGAAACAAATATTTAGTAGACTTTATGAATGAAAATACTTTATATACTGAAGAAAATGTAATTACTTTGGTAAATTGTAGTGGTAAAGGAACTTCAACTATTGACTTTTTACTTTTTAAACAAGATTTTAAAGAGAATGTGATTAATATGGAAACAATGGACAATGTGGCTACTAACGTATCTGATCATTTTCCTGTTAAAGCGAGAGTGAAATATATCATCAATGCTAAAGAAAAACCGAAATGTTCAAATTCAAATATTTTACCCTCTGCAAAAACTCCATGGAAAAAAATAGATAAAGACGCATATAAAACTTTAGTTGAAAATGGTTTAGATAATTTTTCATCATCTTTAGAAAATAAATATAAAGTGGATATTGCTTTTCAAAATATGAACAGTTTACTCTTCAATTCAGCAAAAAGTTGCTGTCCAGCTCCTCGAAAAAGATATAGAAAACCAAAATTAAAAGTAATGAATGAAGATATTTCTGGCGCAATTGCAATAAAAAAAAAGGCTTTTTATCAATGGAAGATTAATGGGCGGTCGGAAGATCCAAGGAATGAACTTTATATTCAGAAAAAAGAGACAACTTATAATTTACTTAAACACTGTCGCAAGGCAGTTGCGATGAATAGAATTGATGAAAGAGAAAAAATAATGGAAGCAAATATCAAAAACAAAAATTCATTTTATAGACTTATTAAAAAACAGAGGGGAAGATTAAGTAATCATATAGATGAACCATCTGTAGGAGACACAGTGTATAGTACAGAAAACGACATTCTAAGTGGATGGAAACATCATTTTGAAAATTTAACAAAAAATTCTATTCATGAACATTTTGATAACAAATAGTAACAAAAGGTCGAACAAGAATATATTGATATAATTGACATTTGTAGAGCTATGTTTCAGCACCGAAGTATTACTGAAAGTGAAATAGTAGAAGCTTTGAAATTATTAAATTTAAATAAATCACCAGATATATTTGGAGTTTCAACTGAAAACTTATTATATGGAGGACAATCTCTTATTTATCACCTTAAAGAACTTTTGGATAGTACTTTTAGACTTTGTTATATACCAGACGAACAGAAATTAGGGATAGTAATTCCACTCTTTAAGAATAAAGGCAGCTGTAAAGACAGTTAAAATTATCGTGGAATAACAATTACTCCTACATTATCCAAACTCATTGAGGCTGTTTTAAAGATCAGAATTAATCATGACATTATAAAATATCAAAATCCATTACAACGTGGTTTTACTAAAAGAACAGCACCATTAAACTGATCTTTTATTATAGAAGAATATCACAAGGAATGTATTGAGTTAAATGATCAAACAATAATAACTATGCTTGATGAAAAATCTGCATTCGATGCTGTTAAACATGCTGGGCTTATCAGAAGATTATATCAAATGAAAATTAATTTTTGAACATTAACATTCGGTGTAATTAAACAGATATAGCATGTTTTGAGAATGAATTTCCCTCGCCTTACGGCTCGCGAAATTTAACATTCTCTCGACTGGTATTTTTCGCAAATACCCCTCCTTAACATGATATATCTGTTTAATATACATTAAAAGTCCTATGTTTTGAATGTTTGATTCATAGTGAACATCTTTCTCCATCCTGTAAATATAAAGCAAATGGACATACAATTACTAAATTAATTATATACTAAAGTAAATTATTCAAAGCAAAATAAAACTTTGCATTGTTATTATCAACACATTAATAAAAAATTTGCCATAGGAATTACCAAGAAAATACATTGTACTGTACATGTTTTTACTACTTTTTTTGTAAGTTAGTAAGTATTATAAATAATTATGCCTCCAGTATTTTGCTCAATACATAAAAGTTACAGGCAACAATGGGCAAAGAAAATATTTCCAAGTCTTGAATTTTTTTTTTTTTTAGGTAACATGTTGAACATCATAACATGGAGCAGATTTATGTGTTAACAATCCTTTCGTTAACATTTTTATATTTAGTTGTTCTATAGTGTACAAAAATATCACAACATGTACAATGCAAGCTAAAATTATATACATTTTGGGGGCACTCACAACCCAGTTTTTCCTAATTTAAATCCTGGAACCACTACTGTCATGACTATTGTGAAACCTTGTTGGAAAAAGTTTGGTTGATTATCATGATTATATAGGGAATCATTATCCCCCTCCCCCCCTTTATGAAAAGTTATGGTTTTTCCACTGAAATTTGTTAGTTTCTGGGCATGTAAATATATATATATATATATATATATATATATATATATGTAAGCTCTCAAATGGGTGATTGGTTAATTACAATGTAAATGCTACACATATGAGGGTCTGGATTTGGGGGGGGGGGGGGGGGGGGGTGTCTGTTATTCTGTAAACATTTAATTTTCACCCCTTTTTTTCTCTAATCTTCAAAAAATTAACCCCTTTTTTCTCTAATCTTCAAAAAATTAGACCACGCATTTCTCTTATCTTCATTTTTATACGACCGCAAAAATTGAAAATTTTTTGGTCGTATGTTGGTATCACGTTGGCGTCGTCGTCTGCGTCGTCGTCGTCCGAATAGTTTTAGTTTCTGCACTCTAATAGTAAAAGTGAATAGAAATCTTTGAAATTTTAACACAAGGTTTATGACCACTAAAGGAAGGTTGGGATTGATTTTGAGAGTTTTGGTCCTAACATTTTGGGAATTAGGGGCCAAAAAGGGCCCAAATAAGCATTTTCTTGGTTTTCGCACTATAACTTTAGTTTAAGTAAATAGAAATCTATGAAATTTTGACACAAGGTTTATGACTACAAAAGGAAGGTTGGGATTGATTTTGTGAGTTTTGGTTCCAACAGTTTATGAATTAGGGGCAAAAAAGGGCCCAAATAAGCATTATTATTGGTTTTTGCACCATAACTTTAGTATAAGTAAATAGAAATCTGTGAAATTTATACACAAGGTTTATGACCATAAAAGGAAGGTTGGGTTTGATTTTGGGAGTTTTGGTTCCAACAGTTTAGGAATAAGGGGCCCAAAGGGTCCAAAATTGAACTTTGTTTGATTTCATCAAAAATTGAATAATTGGGGTTCTTTGATATGCCGAATCTAACTGTGTATGTAGATTCTTAATTTTTGGTCCCGTTTTCAAATTGGTCTACATTAGGGTCCAAAGGGTCCAAAATTAAACTTAATTTAAATTAATTTAAATTAGTTTGATTTTAACAAAAATTGAATCCTTAGGGTTCTTTGATATGCTGAATTTAAAAAGTACTTAGATTTTTGATTATTGGCCCAGCTTTCAAGTTGGTCCAAATCGGGGTCCAAAATTAAACTTTGTTTGATTTCATCAAAAATTGAATAATTGGGGTTCTTTGATATGCCAAATCTAACTGTGTATGTAGATTCTTAATTTTTGGTCCCGTTTTCAAATTGGTCTACATTAAAGTCCAATGGGTCCAAAATTAAACTAAGTTTGATTTTAACAAAAATTGAATTCTTGGGCTTTTTTGATATGCTGAATCTAAACATGTACTTAGATTTTTGATTATGGGCCCAGTTTTCAAGTTGGTTCAAATCAGGATCCAAAATTATTATATTAAGTATTCAGCAATAGCAAGAAATCTTCAATTGCATAATATTGTGCAATAGCAAGAAATTTTCAATTGCACAGTATTGTGCAATAGCAAGAAATCTTCAATTGCACAGTATTGTGCAATAGCAAATATTTTCAATTGCACAGTATTGCGCAATAGCAAGAAATATCTAATTGCACAATATTGTGCAATAGCAAGAAATTTTCAATTGGAGTTATCTTTCTTTGTCCAGAATAGTAGTTGAATCAACTTAAATCATTGTTTTATACAATATACGATGTATATTATCTTTTACTACCAACTGATAAATTAAAACAATCTTTACCATTTAGTGATAACAAGCACTTTATTTTACATTTTAATATTTTATGATGTATCCAAATGAGTAGTTATTGTTGCAAACTCCATTAGAAATTTGAATTGAGATCAGTTTTGGAAAAAGGGAAAGGAGGATGCGATAAAAAGGGGGGGGGTAAATTTTTCTAATTTCAGATTTCATAAATAAAAAAAAAATTCTTCAAACATTTTTTTGAGAGGATTAATATTCAACAGCATAGTGAATTGCTCAAAGGCAAAAAAAATATTTTAAGTTTATTAGACCACATTCATTCTGTGTCAGAAACCTACAAATGTATGCTGTGTCAACTATTTAATCACAATCCAAATTTAGAGCTGAATCCAGCTTAAATGTTGTGTCCATACTTTCCCCAACCGTTCAGGGTTCAACCTCTGCGGTCGTATAAAGCTGCGCCCTACAGAGCATCTGGTTTTGCCTGTTATTCTCTAATCTTCATTTTTTAAGGGCACTATTCTTTAATCATTTAACCCCATCCAAACCCTCAAGTATCTGGTTTATTTTTTTTATATGGGAAAGAAGAGTATGGATAGTGAACCCCCATTGTCAGAAACAAGTGCCTATAATCGCCTTCCCTTTGTACATGTTGTATTCTATTTAGTTTTGATAGATATAATATTAAACTTAGGTGTAATAAGTTTAATATTATATCTATCAAATGTATTATATATATGAAATCAGGGACATATAAAAGTTCAAAGTTCCTTATTTTCCAATTAAGGGACATAATGACAACAATACATAATACATTCTGATTCTGAACACATAAGCTTATAACATGTATAATGAAGATAAAATTAATTGTTCCCAGATGAAATGGGAATTTGTTTATATTAGACCAGGTATAAAGTAGCCAACAGTTAAAGTGAATATGTCTTACATTCTAATGATTTATATAGTACATGGACGTCTTTGACGTGCAGCAAAATTCATGCAGTACCCCCCGATTTGCCTTCAACTGCAGTTATATTGTATGCTGGCGAAACAAAACTACCCATAGCCGCTACATGTTTATACACCTGTTCTGATTGATTGAGGGGCCTGTCGTTCAGCAGTTATCGTTTGTTGATGTTGTTCATTGGTATTTTCCCGTTTGGATATACATGATATATAAATTAGATCGTTGGTTTTCCTGTTCGAATTTTATATAGGATAGCGATCGCCATTGACAGTAAAACCTCGTCTGTCCCACTAAACAAGCCCCTGTGCTTTATCCTGTGCTTGTTTAATATTATCAGGTTGAAAACAACCCTCCCTCAGACAAGGGTCATTTTACTGAATGTAGAAAAGAAAATAGAAATACCAAGAATTTGTATAGTTCTTCTATACAAAACCTTTGAAAACTTAGAATTTTGTACTCAAAAAGAGAAGAGTTACACCATATTTTAAACAACTTTTTCAAAAAGAGGGGTCCACTTATTTTGAATAATATTAAACTGTTAAAGTAAATGTCTTAACATGGTTAAAGTCCAGGAAAATTACAAAATTCTTGGACATGTTTTGACCAGTTAATACCAGATAGATATATAGTTCTTTGAGAAAATATAAGCCCTTTTGTACAAACAAATCTATTATAACTTATATTGATCCCTCATAAAACATGTAAAAGGGATATTTATAACATTAAGGGGTTGTCCCCAAACTGATTATGACTTGGATGGAGAATTGTCTCATTGTCAGTCAGACATACAGCCATGATACATAGACCAGATTTAATTATTTCTTGGTGATCAGGGAAAAATACTTCAGAAATTAAAGAAATGTCAAAGTACAAGTGATAAATCAAGCTTTAATATTGTCAAAACCTACTATTTTATGTTTACAAAAAAAATTATAATCGCTCGCCTTTACTTTTCAAGCTTCGCCTCAAAAATTTGCAAATTAAATATTTTTTTATTAAAATTTTCAAATCACTCGCTCGCCCCAAATTTTGGAGTCCAAAAATCCGTAGAACAAGAAATTAAATTGGTGTGGCCTTAGTGTCAGTTAGTGTACCATAAATAAATGAAGAACTATACAAAAAATAGACTTGTAGTTATAGATACAGCATATAATAAATTTTCTCTTATTTTGCATTATGTTTTATTTATATTATTTGTCATGTTGTATATGTCATGTTTGTTGAAGTACACTTGGAATACGCAATGCCATCTTTTTTTTTGATATGTGCTTTATCCAATGAAATATTTGATTTGATATAAGATGACCAACCGAAAATAAGTTAATCTGACTTGAAACTTTGTAAAGTATAGTGCTGTTTTGCAAAAACTGAAAGTTTTCTTCAAAACACTGCAAAGTGTTTGACTAATTGAATAGCGCAAAACTTCCTTAGGCCGTGACGTGATCATCATTATGACGTTACGTCATGTCATATAAATAACGTTATTTTAAAAGAAAATAAACATCTTTACTTTATGTTTCGTAATTCTTCAATTATTTGAGTTAACATGCTGTTATACAAGACTGAATAAAAATTTACTGTTTTTTGTATTTTTTACTGAAATTGACCCGTTTCTGGACACTGTTTTGAAATTTAGCTACGCACTAAAATGTCTTTACAGAAACTGAACACATTTAAAAACACGTTATAATATAAGTATTAAATATCAATTTTTCGTTTCGGTGTCGGTCGCTTTGAATAGAGCAAGGATTTATTGTATATTCAAAAATATTGACACTTGACACAAAAAATGCTAAGATATGCCACCTCAGCTCAATTGTAACATTTAAAAAAAGTCATTGCTAAACATAGTAAGCTATTAACAAAAGGCTAAATATAATGCACACGCAATCAAAATGAAAATTCTTAAGTAGTCAGGTCACACCACTGAACAGAATATTAAATGAATACAAGCCCTGAGAAGGAATCATTTTATCAAGGTTAGTTATATGTTTATCCCCTTTATTCTGTTTTCAACGTTAATTAAAATTATTTACACATTTCAAGCAGACTGAACAGTATGTATTATTAGATATATCACTGCGACTGTTCGCCAGGGTAGATACTTAATTCTTAATCCTTAGGGGACTACCGCGTCTAGCATTCTGGGAGAGGGATAGAAGGTGTTTTTTTTATCCTTTTTCCTTCTTTTGCTAATTGTGTAGAATTTCATGAGGTGTAAAAATTAACTCTCCTGTTTTGCACTGTATCTATTTCTACGGACTATACAGGGTAATATATGTCTACATAAGGATAGGGTATTTTAACAGTGAAACTGGGTAGCGAGTATCAATCTAATTCAAGGTGTGTTCCTCCGCCTCCTAGATTTTTCTTGTTCTGAAACTCAAAATACAATTAACTGATATAGATCTTGTGGGTGATAGACATAAAAACCACCCCAACCGCATAGGTATGTCAGTAATCTGCAAAATTTTCGAGGTGTAATCCAAGCCATTTGAAACCAATTATTGAAATAAATCTTAATTTTTTATGATTGTGTTCCCCCTGTTTGTTTAACAAACACTTAGCCGTCATACCGTGTATCGATAATTCTCGACTCCTAGGAGTCGAGATTAAGAATTGAACGATGGACAGTTAGTGCGTGAATTTTTCTTGCTACCTGATTGGAAGATATTACGAGACGTGAATAATCAAAGTTTATTGATTGGTTAGGACAATCCAAACCAAGTAAATGTCCTTCAATCCCGTAGAGTATCGGATTTGTCCTCTCTATTTTAGCAATTAGATTTTACACAGGTAACCTTTATCTATAAATAGTCGAATCTTCTGGAGTAAACAAAAACGTTAAACGATACTACTTCATAGCGTGTGACCTCACGTGTGTGGTAAAATTTGTTGATTGATGCACGTGGCGATTCTAGTAAATGAATTAATCTACAAAGCGAGAGCACTTTCCATTTTCATCAGCTAAGAGTCGAATAGCCTTTTTGAAAGGCTAACGCTTGTTGGAATTGATTGAAGTTGATGAACAACTATTTTTAACTACTTAACCCATTGTATGCCAGAGGGCCGATCTTGGGCCGATCTGTACATACTACGTTCAGTGCCAGAGGGCCGATTTTAGACCGATGTTATTTTAGCGACGTTACCGACACCGTCATCAGTACAGAATTGTGACGTCGATCTCCCGCCACCTAAGAGCGCACTTGCCGTTGTGTTTCAAAAGTATGATAATTTTTGGTTCAGACTTTTATTTGTTTGTCTCGAAAATTACCGCACTGTTTCTCGCTGTTTAATGAAGACTTGTGAGTAGTTCCGATTGATGGGTTTTTGGGTCTTTTTGACACATTCTCTATTTCCATTCAATTTCCTATTCCTTATAAACTATAAACACGCCTAATGTCTTTGCAAGAAGCAGGACCTGCTTACACTTCCTAAGCACCTGAGGTCACCCCAATTTTTGTGTCCGTTTTTGTCGTTGTTTTGAAGATACAATATTGAATGACCTTGAATGTTTGTTTCATCTGTTCCCGTGTTTGTTTTTTGTCTATCGATAGTCCATTTGTTTCTTTTACTTGCATGAGATTATTTATGACTCAAATGTTTTGTACAACTTTGCAATAATTTTGGTATTTAGATTTTTTTTCTTTCGCACATAGTACAGACAGATTCTGTTTTTTGTTTTTGATTTTCTTTTTGTGCGTGGGTGGGGATGGGGTGAGGCCGGGTAAGTCATTAGCATATACATGGGTACATTGACCTATAAAGGTTTACTTTTATATATTGTTATTTGGATGGAGAGTTGTCTAATTGGCACTCGCACCACATCTTCCTATATCTATTGAATGAATAAATAGATTTCACGATTTCAGATACAATCATTATTCTTCCACACATACATGATTATGTTTGCATTTTTTATGAAGTCCATTCCCACATCTAACACAAACAGTTCTCGTTCTCTTTCTTTCATTCCACTCGTTCCTGTCTGAACAACCGCTACAATCTTTTTCTTTTCCGTCGGGGATCTTACGGAGTCGTATGCGCGCATTATTTAGTTCACGATTGGGGAGTCTTTGCTGAAGTGATAAAAGATGCTCTTGTGTGAGATCCTCAATTATTATTTGCAGAAGTGATTACCTCAAAAGACGTGGTGCATCACTATTTTGTTTAAAAAGTATATAAGAATTTGTTATCATTCTTTAGTAGATTGAATACAATTTGTTTCCATACTTTCATAGTTTTTCAATCCTCGACATATGCGCTGACAAGCTGATCGGCTAGATCTACTCCCATTGGTATGTCCCACCTACGATAGTAGAGGGGCATTATGTTTTCTGATCTGTGCGTCCGTTTGTTCGTCCGTGCGTCCGTTCGTCCCGCTTCAGGTTAAAGTTTTTGGTCAAGGTAGTTTTTGATGAAGTTGAAGTCCAATCAACTTGAAACTAAGTACACATGTTCCCTATGGTATGATCTTTCTAATTTAATGCCAAATTAAAGTGTTGACCCCAATTTCACGGTCCACTGAACATGTAAAATGATAGTGCGAGTGGGGCATCCGTGTACTATGAACACATTCTTGTTGTGTTGTAATATTCAATCATTTTTGGTTTCCCGTTATTATTAAGTTCGGTTCTACATGAAGTGGATAAGAGACGGATAGGTTTCCTACGCCTAGCTTCCTTATACGCACATAGCAATAACTGTCCTTGTCTTAAAACTTAGCTTCGTTTTCATCTATTGTCGTTTTTTTTTATAGAGTTTGGTATTGCACGATTTTTACGTAAAGTTCAAGTCATAAATGTACCTTTCCGCAATAGTTCTTTTGCTAAATCAAGTGACGTGAAAAAGCTGTCTGTTACAGCGTGGTAGTATTTATTAAAAAAAATTGCACGAGTCTAAAATTTAATTTACTACGTAACTTCCCTATAACTTTCCGGCAGTGGTTGGGTCATAACGCTTTCCTTTATACACATTAAGATGAACAATGTATCCCGTTATTGATTCAGCAAGCACCCATAATTTAAGACCGTATTTCGCTGCCTTTGAGGTATATATTGAATCATTATTGACCTGCCCCGTGTTCCTATTAAACTTTCGTCTAAGCTTAAGGATTGATTTAGTATATAATATTGTTTAGATTTGGCATTAAACAAATCAACGAAGCATTGAAATTTTCCGGTCTGCCTTATAAAAACTCAAATTGGGACAGAGTCACAGAGTGTGATCATAAATTACCCGTTCTTATCTACGTGTAGGTACAAATATTTATTTTATTTCTAATAAAATATACATTTTACATTCTCTTACATTTGTACATTGTGTAACATTCCAAACACAAGATGTACCGTTATCGCTTCATGACATGAAATTATTGTATTACTCTTGATCTTGGTTTGCATCCGTCCGTCTGTCCAAAAAATGTATCCACATCTCAACAGTAAGTAACAATTTTAGTTTTATTCCGGGTGGAACACAAAAGGGCACAAAATTAAAGATTATTTTAATTTAGAATTACATTTTGGTCTAGAATCGTAAAAGTAAACGGTACGTCTGAACACTGCCAAGGCCGTGCACTAAAGACGTATACAATGCCACTAAGGACTAGAAGGAGTGCTGTTATAAGTATTATTTTACATATTATGGTAGAGATAGATATTTAATGCATACATTTAAAATTTTATAGAAAAATAATTAGAAATAAATAAGATATTCAACATTATTTAGGCACGTGCCTGTTTTCTTTGATATGCCGAAAAAATAAATGAACCGATTGACACGTGCCAAATAACATAACAACAGTTACTAACTAAACAAACATGATCTTTTTATTTTAAGTAATTGACAATTGTTTCGAAAAGATTTATGCTTAATATTTATAATTAAACGTGTTACTTGTTCTTATTTAAAATGAAACAATAGACTGCATGTGGAGTAGACCCATGCTAAATTATGAATCAGCAAATGCACTTAATTTCAACACATTGGATTAAATCTTAACCGTAAGAAATCTTTGTTACTGTAATTGATCTCCAATACACCAATAACATCTACCATGTCTTCTAGGTATTGTTGTGTATTAAGGAAAATTATTGAAACCAAGAATAAGAAGAAACAAAACTATATATGAAAAACTGACGTTTCTATGAACTTCTAAAAGTTTTCAAAACTTTGGGCTGAAAACAGACAAGCATAACAGACAAAAGCATAGATAAAAATACATGAAAAAAATCAGTTTTAAAATAAATAAGACAGATTATATTAATATTTTGCTTCTGTTTTATTTATTTCCAAACAAAGCTATTGGATATGTGTGCACGACTTTGACGTGCGCCAACTAATAAGTTAGGTTGTGGTCAGCGGCGTTTTACGATTCCGCAATTTGGCACTACGTTTCCGCAATTTGGCACTTCGTTTCCGCATTAAAATTCCTACGTCTCGACAATTTTGTGGTACTTGATTCCGCATTTTTTTACATTGATTTCGTAAAGGTTGTTTACGTTTCCGCATTTTTATGGCTCCTATTCCCACTTGTTAAAAATCACTATTCCTTCTATTTCCACATGCAAATAACAACAGATGTTTTGACAACTAATTTGTTTTTATAACAATCAAGGTTAATTAAAAATTAACCTAAGATTTACCTGTATTTTTAAAAAGATTTCGTACACTGTTTAAGCATATTAATATTATTTGAGGAAAAAATTAATACACAGTTTATTTGTTATATTTTTTTTTTCGTCAAAGAGGGGTCCACTTATTTTGAATAATATTAAACTGTTAAAGTAAATGTCTTAACATGGTTAAAGTCCAGGAATATTACAAAATTCTTGGACATGTTTTAACCAGTTAATACCAGATAGATATATAGTTCTTTGAGAAAATATAAGCCCTTTTGTACAAACAAATCTATTATAACTTATATTGATCCCTCATAAAACATGTAAAAGGGATATTTATAACATTAAGGGGTTGTCCCCAAACTGATTATGACTTGGATGGAGAATTGTCTCATTGTCAGTCAGACATACAGCCATGATACATAGACCAGATTTAATTATTTCTTGGTGATCAGGGAAAAATACTTCAGAAATTAAAGAAATGTCAAAGTACAAGTGATAAATCAAGCTTTAATATTGTCAAAACCTACTATTTTATGTTTACAAAAAAAATTATAATCGCTCGCCTTTACTTTTCAAGCTTCGCCTCAAAAATTTGCAAATTAAATATTTTTTTATTAAAATTTTCAAATCACTCGCTCGCCCCAAATTTTGGAGTCCAAAAATCCGTAGAACAAGAAATTAAATTGGTGTGGCCTTAGTGTCAGTTAGTGTACCATAAATAAATGAAGAACTATACAAAAAATAGACTTGTAGTTATAGATACAGCATATAATAAATTTTCTCTTATTTTGCATTATGTTTTATTTATATTATTTGTCATGTTGTATATGTCATGTTTGTTGAAGTACACTTGGAATACGCAATGCCATCTTTTTTTTTGATATGTGCTTTATCCAATGAAATATTTGATTTGATATAAGATGACCAACCGAAAATAAGTTAATCTGACTTGAAACTTTGTAAAGTATAGTGCTGTTTTGCAAAAACTGAAAGTTTTCTTCAAAACACTGCAAAGTGCTTGACTAATTGAATAGCGCAAAACTTCCTTAGGCCGTGACGTGATCATCATTATGACGTTACGTCATGTCATATAAATAACGTTATTTAAAAAAAAATAAACATCTTTACTTTATGTTTCGTAATTCTTCAATTATTTGAGTTAACATGCTGTTATACAAGACTGAATAACAATTTACTGTTTTTTGTATTTTTTACTGAAATTGACCCGTTTCTGGACACTGTTTTGAAATTTAGCTACGCACTAAAATGTCTTTACAGAAATTGAACACATTTAAAAACACGTAATAATATAAGTATTAAATATCAATTTTCGTTTCGGTTTCGGTCGCTTTGAATAGAGCAAGGATTTATTGTATATTCAAAAATATTGACACTTGACTGCTAAGATATGCCACCTCAGCTCAATTGAAACATTTAAAAAAAGTCATTGCTAAACATAGTAAGCTATTAACAAAAGGCTAAATATAATGCACACGCAATCAAAATGAAAATTCTTAAGTAGTCAGGTCACACCACTGAACAGAATATTAAATGAATACAAGACTTGAGAAGGAATCATTTTATCAAGGTTAGTTATATGTTTATCTCCTTTATTCTGTTTTCAACGTTAATTAAAATTATTTACACATTTCAAGCAGACTGAACAGTATGTATTATTATATATATCACTGCGACTGTTCGCCAGGGTAGATACTTAATTCTTAATCCTTAGGGGACTACCGCGTCTAGCATTCTGGGAGAGGGATAGAAGGTGTTTTTTTATCCTTTTTTCCTTCTTTTGCTAAGTGTGTAGAATTTCATGAGGTGTAAAAATTAACTCTCCTGTTTTGCACTGTATCTATTTCTACGGACTATACAGGGTAATATATGTCTACATAAGGATAGGGTATTTTAACAGTGAAACTGGGTAGCGAGTATCAATCTAATTCAAGGTGTGTTCCTCCGCCTCCTAGATTTTTCTTGTTCTGAAACTCAAAATACAATTAACTGATATAGATCTTGTGGGTGATAGACATAAAAACCACCCCAACCGCATAGGTATGTCAGTAATCTGCAAAATTTCCGAGGTGTAATCCAAGCCATTTGAAACCAATTATTGAAATAAATCTTAATTTTTTATGATTGTGTTCCCCCTGTTTGTTTAACAAACACTTAGCCGTCATACCGTGTATCGATAATTCTCGACTCCTAGGAGTCGATATTAAGAATTGAACGATGGACAGTTAGTGCGTGAATTTTTCTTGCTACCTGATTGGAAGATATTACGAGACGTGAATAATCAAAGTTTATTGATTGGTTAGGACAATCCAAACCAAGTAAATGTCCTTCAATCCCGTAGAGTATCGGATTTGTCCTCTCTATTTTAGCAATTAGATTTTACACAGGTAACCTTTATCTATAAATAGTCGAATCTTCTGGAGTAAACAAAAACGTTAAACGATACTACTTCATAGCGTGTGACCTCACGTGTGTGGTAAAATTTGTTGATTGATGCACGTGGCTATTCTAGTAAATGAATTAATCTACAAAGCGAGAGCACTTTCCATTTTCATCAGCTAAGAGTCGAATAGCCTTTTTGAAAGGCTAACGCTTGTTGGAATTGATTGAAGTTGATGAACAACTATTTTTAACTACTTAACCCATTGTATGCCAGAGGGCCGATTTTGGGCAGATCTGTACATACTACGTTCAGTGCCAGAGGCCCGATTTTAGACCGATGTTATTTTAGCGACGTTACCGACACCGTCATCAGTACAGAATTGTGACGTCGATCTCCCGCCACCTAAGAGCGCACTTGCCGTTGTATTTCAAAAGTATGATAATATTTGGTTCAGACTTTTATTTGTTTGTCTCGAAAATTACCGCACTGTTTCTCGCTGTTTAATGAAGACTTGTGAGTAGTTCCGATTGATGGGTTTTGTGTCTTTTTGACACATTCTCTATTTCCATTCAATTTCCTATTCCTTATAAACTATAAACACGCCTTATGTCTTTGCAAGAAGCAGGACCTGCTTACACTTCCTAAGCACCTGAGGTCACCCCAATTTTTGTGTCCGTTTTTGTCGTTGTTTTGAAGATACAATATTGAATGACCTTGAATGTTTGTTTCATCTGTTCCCGTGTTTGTTTTTTGTCTATCGATAGTCCATTTGTTTCTTTTACTTGCATGAGATTATTTATGACTCAAATGTTTTGTACAACTTTGCAATAATTTTGGTGTTTGGATTTTTTTCTTTCGCACATAGTACAGACAGATTCTGTTTTTTGTTTTTGATTTTCTTTTTGTGCGTGGGTGGGGGTGGGGTGAGGCCGGGTAAGTCATTAGCATATACATGGGTACATTGACCTATAATGGTTTACTTTTATATATTGTTATTTGGATGGAGAGTTGTCTAATTGGCACTCGCACCACATCTTCCTATATCTATTGAATGAATAAATAGATTTCACGATTTCAGATACAATCATTATTCTTCCACACATACATGATTATGTTTGCATTTTTTATGAAGTCCATTCCCACATCTAACACAAACAGTTCTCGTTCTCTTTCTTTCATCCCACTCGTTCCTGTCTGAACAACCGCTACAATCTTTTTCTTTTCCGTCGGGGATCTTACGGAGTCGTATGCGCGCATTATTTAGTTCACGATTAGGGAGTCTTTGCTGAAGTGATAAAAGATGCTCTTGTGCGAGATCCTCAATTATTATTTGCAGAAGTGATTACCTCGAAAGGCGTGGTGCATCACTATTTTGTTTAAAAAGTATATAAGCATTTGTTATCATTCTTTGTAGTAGTGTGACAGCGATATTTTCCTTTTTATTTTATTTTGTAACAGTTCAAACTTTATCTAAAAGCAAGATACTATTGTTCTCAAAATTGTTAGCCTACACGTTAAGAAGTTAATCCATTTTAATCCTAGCATTGTCTATTTCTTGTTATCGTATATATGGTTTTAATTGTATTATTCGTTTATAGCATTACGTGACAAATTTCATTATTACATGTAGTTATGATTAAGTAAGATTACGTAATACATTTTATATCGTTTCTATGCGAATGGTCAGTTGGATACCAGCGGTCAAGCTGTACGGACGCCGTGCATTTACAGTGACATTCATTGTGTTTAGTATAGAACATTTATTGGAATTACCATTTGTTTTGTCTTTTCGGAATATTTACCGTTGAACTTTTATTGTAATTAATGTATTGCACTATTGAAGAAGTTGTATATAAACCATCGTAAAGCTAAACTTAGTTTTGTTTCATCAGTATCCAGTGACTTTCCCCCCGAATTCTAAATATAACAGGAACGACGAAAACCCCTGTTATAAATTGTTGGAGGTACCCGGGACAGTTTGCTTAGTTTCAAACTTATTAGACAAACTGTACACAAGATCATACCTACGCTCTACCACTGTACAATGGATTACAAATTGAAACAAAGATTCAATAGGTGGTGTCCACCTGATCTTCGGAAGGACTACAGTATGAACAATCAGTCATGTTTCGTAGAAAACGGTAATTATCCAATACGCTCGGATTTTCATCGTGTCACCAACTCAAATATCGATAAAACAGTGAGATGTTTCCGCTGTGGACAAACAGGACATTTTTATAAACAATGTGCAGAAATTAGAATAAAATCAAAGAAAAAGCTAAACAGAGATTTTGAAAGACTTTCCTTATTTATTCAACGTAAAACGTGTGAAAATTTTCCTTTCTTCAACTTGGACGATGCAGAATTTCGTACAGCAACACGGGCAAATTCGATTCTATATTTCCAGGTTAATTTACTTCAAACGAGTCAAACCAAAATTTTGAAAGAAAAAGTGAAACTTGAATCAGTCGTTGATTTGGTAAAAGAACAATTGAAAGAAAACAGAAAATCGCTCAGAAAGGAAATCGATTGTCTTAAGCAAGAGAATAGAACATTAAAATCGAAGCTCCAGAAAACAATTTCAAAAAGCATAGAACTATCGCGAGAAATAGAAATTCGGAATCTTGAAAACGATAAATTGGAAAGAACAAATAGAACGATGTACATCAAAATATCAGGCCTTGACGTATCAGAACTAGCAAACCAAAAGAAGATAAAAGATTTAACCACTAGTTGCAGGAAATTAGAAACGGAAATAAACGCTTTAAGAAATGACTCTTGTGACTGCAAAATTCAAAATACGACGATGTCAAGACCGATTCAAAACAGAGGACAGAATGTAAACCATGATCCATCCCATCAAAGAAACCCATCCCGTGGAAGAAGAAGACAATATTTTTATTAGACTCTGGGACAGAGTCTTATTACAGTTGGAAGGAATTTGTGACAGCGATATTTTCCTTTTTATTTTATTTTGTAACAGTTCAAACTTTATCTAAAAGCAAGATACTATTGTTCTCAAAATTGTTAGCCTACACGTTAAGAAGTTAATCCATTTTAATCCTAGCATTGTCTATTTCTTGTTATCGTATATATGGTTTTAATTGTATTATTCGTTTATAGCATTACGTGACAAATTTCATTATTACATGTAGTTATGATTAAGTAAGATTACGTAATACATTTTATATCGTTTCTATGCGAATGGTCAGTTAGATACCAGCGGTCAAGCTGTACGGACGCCGTGCATTTACAGTGACATTCATTGTGTTTAGTATAGAACATTTATTGGAATTACCATTTGTTTTGTCTTTTCGGAATATTTACCGTTGAACTTTTATTGTAATTAATGTATTGCACTATTGAAGAAGTTGTATATAAACCATCGTAAAGCTAAACTTAGTTTTGTTTCATCAGTATCCAGTGACTTTCCCCCCGAATTCTAAATATAACAGGAACGACGAAAACCCCTGTTATAGTAGATTGAATACAATTTGTTTCCATACTTTCATAGTTTTTCAATCCTCGACATATGCGCTGACAAGCTGATCGGCTAGATCTACTCCCATTGGTATGCCCCACCTACGATAGTAGAGGGGCATTATGTTTTCTGATCTGTGCGTCCGTTTGTTCGTCCGTGCGTCCGTTCGTCCCGCTTCAGGTTAAAGTTTTTGGTCAAGGTAGTTTTTGATGAAGTTGAAGTCCAATCAACTTGAAACTAAGTACACATGTTCCCTATGATATGATCTTTCTAATTTAATGCCAAATTAAAGTGTTGACCCCAATTTCACGGTCCACTGAACATGTAAAATGATAGTGCGAGTGGGGCATCCGTGTACTATGAACACATTCTTGTTGTGTTGTAATATTCAATCATTTTTGGTTTCCCGTTATTATTAAGTTCGGTTCTACATGAAGTGGATAACAGACGGATAGGTTTCCTACGCCTAGCTTCCTTATACGCACATGGCAATAACTGTCCTTGTCTTAAAACTTAGCTTCGTTTTCATCTATTGTCTTTTTTTTTTATAGAGTTTGGTATGGCACGATTTTTACGTAAAGTTCAAGTCATAAATGTACCTTTCCGCAATAGTTCTTTTGCTAAATCAAGTGACGTGAAAAAGCTGTCTGTTACAGCGTGGTAGTATTTATTAAAAAAAATTGCACGAGTCTAAAATTTAATTTACTACGTAACTTCCCTATAACTTTCCGGCAGTGGTTGGGTCATAACGCTTTCCTTTATACACATTAAGATGAACAATGTATCCCGTTATTGATTCAGCAAGCACCCATAATTTAAGACCGTATTTCGCTGCCTTTGAGGTATATATTGAATCATTATTGACCTGCCCCGTGTTCCTATTAAACTTTCGTTTAAGCTTAAGGATTGATTTGGTATATAATATTGTTTAGATTTGGCATTAAACAAATCAACGAAGCATTGAAATTTTCCGGTCTGCCTTATAAAAACTCAAATTGGGACAGAGTCACAGAATGTGATCATTAATTACCCGTTCTTATCTACGTGTAGGTACAAATATTTATTTTATTTCTAATAAAATATACATTTTACATTCTCTTAGGGACCGGTCAAAATTTATCGTCACATAGGACCGGTGCAAAAAATAAAAACATTTAATAAAAGTTACAACCCTATCGCTTTCTGACTGAAAAAAAAATGATGTCCTATGCCAACTTAGTAATAAAAAAGTTGGTGTCCTATCCTACTTTTCCAATGTATTGTAAATAAAAGTATACTTAATAGAGGCATTTAACATATGTTATCTTTATAATATGATCAAAAGCAACAGTTTCATGTTTTATTTTGTTGATTCACATACAATTACAGGCATGGCATTATCATAAATTATACTATGAATATAGCATTGAAAAAAACAAAGACATTGCATAATGCAATCAAACCACAAATAGGTGTTTGTTAAACTGAAAAATTAATGAAGCTGCATGTATCTTATAGAATTTTATCAAAACCTTTAAATATTAATTATAAAAACAAGCTCCAGGAGAAACATGAAACTCAATAGCATTTGGTTGAACTCTCTATATATATTTTAACCTGAAGACCCATAGGTTGCCTTGGAATGTGTTTTTTTTTAGGAATGGTAATAATTGCTTTAACATTTTCCCACTTACAGAAAATGTACCTGATGTGACCCCCGAATTTTTGCTACTTTGTTGGATGATGTAATGTACATGATGTACATGATGTATGTTTGTTGCACTTCACCATATAAGTGAAATTAAATTTTACAGCAAAACAACAAAAAACTAAATGACATTGGATTCAGTAAGCTTGATATATATCTAAGATAGCTGCATAGTTTGAGTTGAATTTAAAAAGTTATAAAAAAAATTAAAGTGTACTATCTCTATTTTGTTCGAACTGCAAATTCTAGCTTTTTTGACCTAGATTAATTTGATTCTTGAATTTGACAGCAATACAACAAAAAACAAAATGACCTGGGATTTAGTAAGCTTAATATATATCTAAGATAGCTGCATAGTTTAATGAAAATCCAAGTTGATTTGAAAAAGTTATTAAAAAAATTAAAGTGTACTATCTCTATTTTGTCCGAATTGCAAATCCTAGCTTTTTTTACCAAGATTACTTTAATTCTTAAATTTTACAGCAATACAACAAAAAACTAAATGAAATGGGATTCAGTAAGCTTAATATATATCTAAGATAGCTGCATAGTTTGATGAAAATCTAAGTTGATTTGAAAAAGTTATAAAAAAAATTAAAGTGTACTATCTCTATTTTGTCCGAATTGCAAATCCTAGCTTTTTTTAAACCAAGATTACTTTAATTCTTAAATTTTACAGCAATACAACAAAAAACAAAATGACCTGGTATTTAGTAAGCTTAATATATATCTAAAATAGCTGCATAGTTTGATGAAAATCCAAGTTGATTTGAAAAAGTTATTAAAAAAATTAAAGTGTACTATCTCTATTTTGTCCGAATTGCAAATCCTAGCTTTTTTTACCAAGATTACTTTAATTCTTAAATTTTACAGCAATACAACAAAAAACTAAATGAAATGGGATTCAGTAAGCTTGATATATATCTAAGATAGCTGCATAGTTTGATGAAAATCCAAGTTGATTTGAAAAGTTATAAAAAAAATTAAAGATGCCTATCTGAATTTTTATATAATAATTTTTATTTTTACATATTGTATATTATACTTGTTATTTTAAGTTTTGTTATAAATGTATGAAAAATTATTTCAAAGTAATCGTTTGAAAAAAAACTTGTGTCCTATGGATATTATCTGTGAAAAAAGTGATGTCCCAACAAAAGCGATTCCGGAAAAAAGTATCTGTCCTACTGCACTTTGCACCGGTCCTATGTGTAGATAAATTTTGACCGGTCCCTTACATTGTGTAACATTCCAAACACAAGATGTACCGTTATCGCTTCATGACATGAAATTATTGTATTACTCTTGATCTTGGTTTGCATCCGTCCGTCTGTCCAAAAAATGTATCCACATCTCATCAGTAAGTAACAATTTTAGTTTTATTCCGGGTGGAACACAAAAGGGCACAAAATTAAAGATTATTTTAATTTAGAATTACATTTTGGTCTAGAATCGTAGAAGTAAACGGTACGTCTGAACACTGCCAAGGCCGTGCACTAAAGACGTATACAATGCCACTAAGGACTAGAAGGAGTGCTGTTATAAGTATTATTTTACATATTATAGTAGAGATAGATATTTAATGCATACATTTAAAATTTTATAGAAAATAATTAGAAATAAATAAGATATTCAACATTATTTAGACACGTGCCTGTTTTCTTTGATATGCCGAAAAAATAAATGAACCGATTGACACGTGCCAAATAACATAACAACAGTTACTAACTAAACAAACATGATCTTTTTATTTTAAGTAATTGACAATTGTTTCGAAAAGATTTATGCTTAATATTTATAATTAAACGTGTTAATTGTTCTTATTTAAAATGAAACAATAGACTGCATGTGGAGTAGACCCATGCTAAATTATGAATCAGCAAATGCACTTAATTTCAACACATGGGATTAAATCTTAACCGTAAGAAATCTTTGTTACTGTAATTGATCTCCAATACACCAATAACATCTACCATGTCTTCTAGGTATTGTTGTGTATTAAGGAAAATTATTGAAACCAAGAATAAGAAGAAACAAAACTATATATGAAAAACTGACGTTTCTATGAACTTCTAAAAGTTTTCAAAACTTTGGGCTGAAAACAGACAAGCATAACAGACAAAAGCATAGATAAAAATACATGAAAAAAAAATCAGTTTTAAAATAAATAAGACAGATTATATTAATATTTTGCTTCTGTTTTATTTATTTCCAAACAAAGCTATTGGATATGTGTGCACGACTTTGACGTGCGCCAACTAATAAGTTAGGGTGTGGTCAGCGGCGTTTTACGATTCCGCAATTTGGCACTACGTTTCCGCATTAAAATTCCTACGTTTCGACAATTTTGTGGTACTTGATTCCGCATTTTTTGCATTGATTTCGTAAAGGTTGTTTACGTTTCCGCATTTTTATGGCTCCTATTCCCACTTGTTAAAAATCACTATTCCTTCTATTTCCACATGCAAATAACAATAGATGTTTTGACAACTAATTTGTTTTTATAACAATCAAGGTTAATTAAAAATTAACCTAAGATTTACCTGTATTTTTAAAAAGATTTCGTACACTGTTTAAGCATATTAATATTATTTGAGGAAAAAATTAATACACAGTTTATTTGTTATATTTTTTTTCTTCGTCAAAGAATGACTTAAAAACAAGTCAGATAAATAGAAGTAAGATTAAAAATTCATAGAATTTGTCAACTTAAAAAATTGTCACCCGAACAAATAAGTTGATGATAGATAATATTATAAAAAACTTTCCACTCTTGCAAGATTTCCATGTACAACAAACGCAAGAAGAACCTAACAGGTTAACCAAAAACTGTTGTTGAAATTATCCACTGGTGCACAGTTTACTCCCAGCCAAGAGCGAACTAGTATACACAAGATTCCTGACATACTCAAAGATGTATGCCACCAACACAAACTACTACATCAGCCTACCACTATCTTTCTGGACAATGAAGTCGCCATCCGAAATGCAGCATACTCTGTATTTCCTAACATCAACGCAAGAGTCTGTTTTTTCCCACTACACACAATGTATCTGGAGAAAAGGACAATAAACAGGGATTCAGGTTCCATACAAGAAGACAACAACATTCATCAACTAATACGCCGTGCCGCTGTCCTTCCATTTGTACCTACTGCTGAGGTCCAAGATGTGTGGTTTAATGCCCTAACAGACATAAGTCCGATTGATACTATCATGAACTACACGCCCTTTACGGACTATGTAACAACATACTGGGTTGAAAAGAACAGTCATCTTTGGGACCATTACACAACACAGGGACTGAGGACTACACATCATCTAGAGAGATGGCTTAGTAAGCTAAAGAAACATGTTCAGCACCCACATCCAAACATCTTTAAATTGATAAAACTACTGAAACATTATGAAGCTTTGAACGCCCTGACCATATTGCATTATGCAGCCGTTTGGAAGAGAGTAGTCCAAAAACGAAATAATCTCTAAATCAACAACAGATTAGAAGTGATTAAACACCGCAGCCAGGAAGTCACAACAGTACAATTTGGTGATGCAGCCTCCCACCTTCTTCACGCTGGATAGATTAATAAACTTTAATAGACTTATAGGTTGCATTTCTGTAAATATTGACAATGCAATTTCCCATAGGAACTCCCTTTCCGGCTAAAACTGTACCACTTTTACTATGAAGTTTTGAAAAAAATCTTATCCTAGAATTGAAAGTTCATATGCACCACAATTTTTTTCAAAGGTCAAAATATAGGGCTGTGCGGCATATTTTCAACGTTTATATGCCCTGAACTTCTCAGAGTTTAAACTTACACTAATTTTCTTAACTACCCCTACCTCGAATGAAAGGTTACCACAGATTTCAATGTAAACAATATGCACGTGTTTATTTACTGGTAACATTCCCAAGTTCTGTCTCTGCGATATGGAACACAGAGAGCATAACTGGGAACCAGTATGTAAACAAAATGAATTTTCTATGAATATTCAATTACTCCCCAAAAGAGGCGTGTTTTGAGAAACAGCTGTATTTACAAAGTGCAACCTATACAGACATTTATTCAAATAGAAAACTCTCTAAAATCAGTTTTTCTCACATTAATACTCATTTATCAGAATTAAAGTCTTAAATAAATCACTGTGTATACTCTTAATTTTTTCTTTACTATACATTTTATACCCCCTCCCCTGTTTCAATTTTTTAAAGAATTTGAAAACAAGACTTTAATTTTTGCCAGCTTACCCTATTTGCATATTTTCTGATAAAAAATGACTAGAACCTGTTAAAAACTGTTTTGATAACATATTGAAAGCATATCAGAATATCATAAATGTAATGTTTAGCAGTCAATCATTACAACATTCAAGATTATATAAAGTATCCAATCCAGCCTCTATCTCCAGTCCACATCTTACTGTATGCCTATTTGTCAATTAAAGAACACATTTTCTGCCTCAAATGGTCAATTTAGAATTCTTGTCACAACAGTATCATCTTTAACCATATATCTGACACAATTTAGCTACTATATATACTAGAAGTGTTCAAACAAAGCCATATTTGCAATAGTTGTATGTATGCAGATACCAGTCTGAGATATAAATTCACTTCAAATGTTGTAGAGATGACTGCTAACATTTGATTTTTGCATAACTTCCAAGCATAGTTATTGTTTTCTATATCAAGAACTTTAAAATCATAAAATCATAGCATTTACAAGTTAAATTATTTGTTTTATGACCCAGGGGGTAGGCAATTTTCTATGTTTCTTGCCCCTGGGGCCTCAAGTTTCCTAAATAATTCTGCTGTTTCTAGCAATTTGGAATATTTAGTACATATTCAGGATAGAACACACTATTGTAAGTTTTCTTGAGATATTTTTGTTTTTCTAGCTTGTATTTATTATGCCGTGGTGACAAAAAAGCAGATTTAGGCGTTGCGGCTTACTTTTGGGTTATCGAAAGGACACAAATACCCCATAAATAATATTCAGGAAGGATCTATGAGTTTCAATGACTGCGAAGAGTAAATATAAGCACTTCTTAACAATTTAACTTACAAATATGCAAATATTATGATTTAATTTTGTATCCAGGACTTTAAGTAAACTATGCATACTGTAAACTGTGAATTTATGCTGAGTCATCATATTTAAGGCCCAGGATTCTATCAATCTTCATTAAATATTTATAATACTTCTTATTTGAGTTAATTTCTTTACAATCTGTGAAATAAAGCAAATTTGGTTAAATTCTGAATGTTCCCCTTTTTCACCCTATATACAGACATTTATTCAAATAGAAAACTCTCTAAAATCAGTTTTTCTCACATTAATACTCATTTATCAGAATTAAAGTCTTAAAGAAATCACTGTGTATACTCTAAATTTTTTCTTTACTATACATTTTATACCCCCTCCCCTGTTTCAATTTTTTAAAGAATTTGAAAACAAGACTTTAATTTTTGCCAGCTTACCCTATTTGCATATTTTCTGATAAAAAATGACTAGAACCTCTTAAAAACTGTTTTGATAACATATTGAAAGCATATCAGAATATCATAAATGTAATGTTTAGCAGTCAATCATTACAACATTCAAGATTATATAAAGTATCCAATCCAGCCTCTATCTCCAGTCCACATCTTACTGTATGCCTATTTGTCAATTAAAGAACACATTTTCTGCCTCAAATGGTCAATTTAGAATTCTTGTCACAACAGTATCATCTTTAACCATATATCTGACACAATTTAGCTACTATATATACTAGAAGTGTTCAAACAAAGCCATATTTGCAATAGTTGTATGTATGCAGATACCAGTCTGAGATATAAATTCACTTAAAATGTTAATTGTAGAGATGACTGCTAACATTTGATTTTTGCATAACTTCCAAGCATAGTTATTGTTTTCTATATCAAGAACTTTAAAATCATAAAATCATAGCATTTACAAGTTAAATTATTTGTTTTATGACCCAGGGGGTAGGCAATTTTCTATGTTTCTTGCCCCTGGGGCCTCAAGTTTCCTAAATAATTCTGCTGTTTCTAGCAATTTGGAATATTTAGTACATATTCAGGATAGAACACACTATTGTAAGTTTTCTTGAGATATTTTTGTTTTTCTAGCTTGTATTTATTATGCCGTGGTGACAAAAAAGCAGATTTAGGCGTTGCGGCTTACTTTTGGGTTATCGAAAGGACACAAATACCCCATAAATAATATTCAGGAAGGATCTATGAGTTTCAATGACTGCGAAGAGTAAATATAAGCACTTCTTAACAATTTAACTTACAAATATGCAAATATTATGATTTAATTTTGTATCCAGGACTTTAAGTAAACTATGCATACTGTAAACTGTGAATTTATGCTGAGTCATCATATTTAAGGCCCAGGATTCTATCAATCTTCATTAAATATTTATAATACTTCTTATTTGAGTTAATTTCTTTACAATCTGTGAAATAAAGCAAATTTGGTTAAATTCTGAATGTTCCCCTTTTTCACCCTATATATAGTACAGTGAATTTCTAATGCGTGTGCTACAATGGGTAATTTGTTTTAGTGCTGTTAACTTGTATTTTTTGTTTTATATATTATAATTTATAATGCTTGCTTGAATCTACTGTTGAATTTGTGTTATAAAAGAAATAAAATAATTTACTTATATGTGTTTCCATTTCTTTCATATTAATTTTAATCAAAAAACACAGAATTCATACACATAAAAAAATTACCTATAATTACCTATCCAAAAAACACTTGTCAATTAAAAGTTGATTAAGCAATGTTTATTTGTATAATACTTTGTTTGCACTAGTTTTCCCCCTATTCTCACATGAAATTTTAACTGTTCTTACCAGATTTATAAAAAGTGGGAATAGGAGGAATGAACCATATTTATAAGTGTTTTGTTTTTATTTTAATTCAGACAAAGATGCGTGTATATACAAATGGTTTCACTAAAAATATGAGTAAATTCCGAAAAAAAAAACCTATAAAATCATTATGATAGCTTTTCCACTTTTAATTAATGCTTTATAAAATAGATAAATAAATATTTAATTTAATTATATATAGTACGAACTACGATTGAAATGAGAAAAAAAAATCATGTGGCGTGTCCTTGGGGTTTATCAAAACCACTAGTGTCCAACTAGTTTGATATCTGTTTATAAAGGCTTCATATGGTACTATGTGGTATGTGCTTTACTCACTGTTGAAGGCCGTATGTGAATTTTGGTTATTTATTTCTGTGTCATTTCGTTTCTTGTGAAGATTTGTCTCATATCCTACCACATCTTCTTGTTTATATTGGTTGCATGTACATAGCAAAAAAATATTATCATATTGAACTCATTTTTGACCAAACATATATTGTTCAAACGTGTTCTTCATGTGATAATAAATTTAGAAAATGAACCATAGTAGACGCAAAAGATATAAACTCTGTCCAAATACGTCTGTTTACATGCAGCTTGCAGTAAATACGTTTGGTTTCTCGTAGTAAATATTTTTTATCATATGGAATTCATTTTTGTCCTGAAATATATTGGTAAAACTTTTTCTTAATATGATATTTTTTTTGAAAATGAACCATAGCAACCGCATAAGATAATCTCTGCCCAAACAGGCGATTAACTGGAAACCACAAAGTATACCCGAACTTGTGAAAACGCTCCACGAACTAGATAAGCTGGAGTTTGCCGACTAAGACGAGCACTGTACAGCCAAGGAAATTACCTGCTGCTTGGATACTTTAAGTGCCACTAATTGTTGTATCAATGCTAGCTTTCAAAAACATCTGATCAAAAAGATCGCCTTTTTAAAAAAAACTACAAAAGACAGTGACAAGTCTAGTTTGACTTCAATAAAAGCAAAAATAGTGACAAGTACTCTGTTTGACTTTACCATTACCGCAGAGACTTGCCAAGAAACCATTCAAACAAAAAGACATATGGTTGCTCGAACACAGACGCGATTTTGAACATTTGTATGTCTGATCTATGAAATATAATTTAAATAACTTTGGTTTGTAAGCTTATATTTATAAGTGAGATTTCAAGTTGAGTATCTTGCTGAATAAATTTGTTAGAGTTATTGCGCTAGGAACATTAGAATTTTGCTAAAATTTCTTAATTTGTAACCAGTGGTAAAGGACATTATATTGTCAGGGCAATACTTTCAAAAATTGCATGTACCTTGACAATAGCTAGAATGTGCTACACTAAAATAAACACGAAACGAAGCTACGTATTTTCATGCCAGTGCCCTGTGTATTGTTTATTTTAGACTTTTTATAGTTTGGATAAATGTTTTACATGGTTATCAAATATTAGAAATTTGATTAAAATCGGTGAACATGAATTTGACAGTTAGTGCCCCTTTAAACCTGGTTTTATAGCTAAACCTCTCAATTTTCCTTATAAGGATCTATGAAAGATTCAAACAAAAACTACCCAACCTCCACTCCTGTGTATATTTAAATCTGTTGAGTCTTGTTAATGAGCAAAGACAGTCATGACAGTACTGAGAGTGAAACATAGCCAAGCATGCAGTTATATTCCCATTAGAAAAATAAACATTATTCGTACTTTATTTGGCCTTTTTAACTTTTTTGGATTCGAGCGTCACTGATGAGTCTTTTGTAGACGAAACGCTCGTCTGGCGTATATACTAAATGTAATCCTGGTATCTATGATGAGTTTATTATTAAAATAATTATATGTAATTTTTTACATAAAATTATATTATATATCATTTGATTGGCTGTTATGGGTGATATTTGTTACCATGGCAACTGTTGTAATAATTCTTAAGGATTGTAGTTTAGAGTTTATATATTATGCTTCTATGTATTTTCATAAAGTTTTGGAAACAATTGAGAACATTGAATTCCCTATACTGCGGAATTCAAGAAATAATAACTCTGTTTCCAAGGGGAAAATACGTTAACATGGTGATAAAATTCAAGAGAGCCCCACGCAATGTTTTATTTATTTTGGTCAGGTAGTATTCAAACTTTGTTTCTACAATGCTAGCTATGCTTTACATATTTTCATTTTTCGGAAAAACACAAGAATAAAATTTGATAATTTCACATAACTTCAGGATTCAGAAAAAATGAATGTTTTTTAGTATATTTTACAAAAAATCTAAAAATCGAGGTTGAACTGCAATATTAACTAAGCACTGAAGCTAAAACCAAGTTATATATTTCTGGGGGAAAAAAATGATTCTATTCATAATCAGGCTTTCCGACCAAGCGTTATCTTTTCAAGAATCTACATGTATGCTTTTTTTTTTTTTAAATAAACCTACTCCCTACCCCCCTTTTTCCCAAACCTTCGGTTCCAACCCCAATGTTACATAATATGTCACATGTGTTAAACCTTCGTAAAAGAACAGACAAGACTGTGAGTGAAGCAATGCATGCAGCATATTCCAATTCGAATATAACCACCCTCTATATATGATTTTTTTTACATAAATTTCTAGTGATACATTTTAAAATAGCTGTTGCTATGGGTAATATGTATTTCCATGGTAACTATCGGAGTCAGCAACTATTAACGATAGTAATTTAGAGTTAGCTTATGCTTATATGTATTTTTTTTGTCAGTTATGAAACAATTCAGTACATTTAAGCTCTAAAACTGCAATATTATGCAAATAATAACTCCGTTCCCAAGAAAAAAATCGGTTGCTATGGTGACAAAACTAAAGAAAATCCCACGCATTTTTCTATTTAATTTGGTAAAGTAGTATCCAAACTTCATAACTACAGTGCTAACTATGCTGTACACAGTTGCTCTTTTCTGAAAAACACCAGAGAAAATTTGATAATTTCGCAAAAATCCCAAATTTAGAAAAGATGAAAATATGCATTTTTTGGCAAATTTTTTCCAAAAAATTACAAATTTGGTTTACATGCAATCTTCACTAAAATGAAGCTTAAACCAAGTTTAATCAATGTTACATATGAAAATTAATGAAAGATGCTTGAATCTATTCATAATCAGGCTCTGAATTGTAGTGATTTAGCTGATTTTTGAAAGATTTTACTATGCTTCACAACCAAAAAAAAGAGTGTCCGTTACCATGGCAACCACTCGTATTTTCCCACTCACACATTTATTTTTTTAGCAGTATACAGTTACTGCTTCTTCTAGGCCATTTATAGATAAAATCTGAAACCCTCATAAATCACATGTATATGGCACGCTGCCTGGTTCTTATAAAGAGCCTTTGTGATCAGAATTTAACCCTTGTGATCTTACTTTGATTATGGAACAAAGAATGCACAAGTTATTTGTATAATGTCTCGCCTTGACAAAGCTCTTTCATTCAATGTTTTTTTTGTAGGTGCCTTTTTATTAAAGTCGAGCGATTTTAAACTTCAATATATACGTAGTATGTGTTATAATTCAACAAAACGCGGTAAACAAATAAACATTGAACTTATCAACCTATTTTTTGAACCTGTCGTGTATGGAATTGCATGTACGTTGTGCGGACTACTTTATGTTTGTGAAACTCGGTAAACTTTGCGTAAAAGGATGAATTAACACAAGTCTGATATAAAGATGCACGGGGTGCTTTATAATCATTTTATTCAACCGTCGAAATAAGTTATCATTATACCAATAGCCCTATACTTAGAACTCCTTTCCGTAAAAATAGAGAAAATATTTGGACCAGGGAACTAAGTACTGCAATGCCATATGGTTGCAATCATAACATCAAATAAGTAGAAAATGTCCAGCCTGCAGTCATGTGAATGAAATGAGCTTATTTAATACTACTTTACGTCACCAACGTAGTCATGGGCGAATCATTAGCATTGTCCTGTAAAGAAGTCTTCTAATTCCAGATCGCCCACTTGGAGCTTTGATGACATTCTTTCACATCTTCATCATCCGCTACAATTACATTACATTAAAACTATTCTATTTCTTGTACAGTAAAGTAAAGATTCGTCCCTTATTTCGACTTTAAAATTGTGCTTGAAAATTGGAGATCTCAAGGGAGACAACATTAAAGTTGGAAAATGATTTAGAGCAATTCAAATTCCGCACGTGGCAGTTGCGCTCGACTTCAATCTTACCTGACTAGGATTATCAGTTTTCCTACCAAAGGTCGGTGATTGACTGATCGCCACGAAACATCACATTATTGCAGAAAGTGGTGTTAAACACACAATTAATCAATCATCAATCTAAGTCATTTCAATCATTATCCTTATCTAGTTAGTTTGCAGCAGTTTGCCTGTATAAAAAAGGCTTCTTTTTAAATAGACAATTGTAAACTTTCCATTTTTGTGTAGCAACATTCAAGCAGCGCCTGAATACGGAGTATACATTTCCCAATTGATACGATATTCATAGGCTTGTATTTCATATCATGAGTTCCTTGATATACGATTGCTGCTCACAATGATGCTATTCAACCAAGAGTTCCAATGCAAATGGTGAAGTTAAAATCATCCCTTCGTAAATTTTACGGACGGCATCACGAGTTGGTTAACCGTTATGGATTTACCGTTTCACATATGATATCGAATATGTTCCTTATGTCTTAACTACAACACCCTTTCCTTTCACGAATGTGACCTACTACCAAATTAGACTATTTAGCGGATTTGTAATAACATAAGAAACATGACAGCTACCACAAGTGGATTAGGATCTGCTTACCATTCCAGAGCACATGAGCTCATCCCAGGTTTTGGTTGGGTTCCGGTTGCGTAGTCTTTAGTTTTCTATGTTGTGTCTTATATATTATAATTGATCTGTTTGTCTCTATTTTTTAGGTATGGCGTTGTCGGTTTGCTTTCGCCCCTCTTTTGTACAAGATCTCTAAAAGTACCGATTATCAGGTCGTATTTGTGTATTTTGCTTGGTCATGTTGGTAGCAACAAGTGTTTTCTTTGTTTCACCAGCAAACCGGAAGATGACTTGATAAGTTCTGGTCAAGATTATCAAGTCGGTTATACATTATAACGTCGCTGATATTTCCAGGTCAAGGTCATTAAGTTCTTGTCAACGTGTTTAAGGTCACAAAGCAGTGGTATGCAATTTTAATAAGAGCTGAAAAGAGTGATACAACTGCGGGATGACCGAAAATTAAAAGTTGCATTTTCAAATTTTGCATTGACAAATCAATTGAAAGTATGTCCCATGTAAGGATTCATATTTTGACCTTTTTCTCGAAATGACTACTGATGGTAGGCTAAATACCCAAAATTTATGACAAACGCGATGTTTTTATTTTCCTATAGTCAACTTTCGATTTCTGTGCAGCAACATCCCAGCGGCACCAACATATGGCGTATATGTGTCTCAAGTGATACGTTAAGCCTCGGTCACACCTTACCGGATAGCACGAACGGACGCCTAACGGATGAAAATAAAAGTTGTCCGTTGACAAAATTGTTATCCGTTGGGAGTCGTACTGACCGAATAAAACGGACGTGTAACGGATGAATAACGGACACACACTGGATATGTAAATTACGAGAAACGGACACGTATACTGGTTTAACCCCATTCCGGTGGTCATAATGTTATTCTTCAAATCCAACTGGCGGTCGAGCTAGACGGAACAAATATGATTCAAATAAATAAAATTCAGATATTTAGCTTTACAATGATGCATAATATGTTACCAAATTGTCTAGTTTATTCAGTTCAATAAATGATTGAAAATCGGCGATCACCATCCGCCATTGTTTTGTTTATTAACCTCTTTCCGGTCCAAAGATAAAATATAGTATGGAGGACAACTAGAACACAAATGCACCCTATTTTGTGCATCAAATAACCTTAATATTCTAGTAAAGAAACACAAATGAGCAAAACATTGTTTTATTCAGGACAACCTACATTTGCAAGATGAAAAGTGTTTACAGAGTCAAATGTGCAAGAATTAAAAAAAAAAATATTGTAAGAATTTTTTATTTTATTTTTTTACTTTTATTGTGAAAAATCAATAAAGATAAATTTATTTGGATGTCTATAAGGAAACAAGGATTTCACAAATTTTCAATATTTGAAAAATTACCTGAATACATAAAAAAAAAGATGATTTTTAAAACAGTTTTAAAACTATTGTGTGTTTGTTTGAATCAGAATAATGGAAAAAATATTGTTCTGTGTTGCAGTTTACGTTCGTAAAGAACTATTCCCTCTTCTCAAAACACTAATGTTCATAATCATCACTGCAGAATTGAAGATATCTGTAATAAAAATTAACACTCATAAACACTTAAACATGAAAAAATGACCAGTAAAAACTAAAATCTGCTTTGAATCAAATTGTTAGCAAAATGTTTGTTTTTTCTCATATATAGCTGCAATAATTTAACTTGTACCGTATAGCAGCATTTGTTATTCATTGTGCAAGATTTTGTCTTTTCAGCACAGTAATCTATGGTAAATGTTCTTTTCGTGTCCATTTATAAAAATTTCAATTGAATTCAATCAACAGAAATCGTTTTCAATAACATAAAAAAATGATAAATAACTTTTTCTAAAAGCATTGTAAAATTGTTCATTTTTATTAAGCAAGCTTTCCATAGATTTTTCCAGAGTCATTAGAACGTTTTATTATCCCGTGACTGTTGTTTGGGACGATTTGCACATGGCAGACGATAAATCAATAACAGTAGATTGATTTTGGATGAATATTAAATATTTTTAGATCGCTTGAAATTTCATGGCATATCAATGGTTTTAGAATGGACGAAAAAACACTATGTTGAGCTTATAAATATTTGTTTACCTGTAATAAAGACTGTTTGACGTATTTACATCCGTTGACATACAGCGGGGAACCAGTTGTCTGTAACCTCCGACCTCCGAGCCATGCACGTGCTTTTATGACAACAATAACCCGGATTTTAAAATTACACCGGAATCAGGTATACACCGGAAAGAGGAGAAGGCAGTATACCAGACAGAACGGATGTCGAACGTACATCCAACGGACGACTACCGCATAAAACGGACACACAACGGAAGCGTACCGGATAAAACGGATGAACAAGGTATACGGAAAAATCAAAGGCGACAATAATAATACCTCCAAATCGCATAAATATTCAAAATGTTTCTGTGTAGCTGGTTTTGGTTTGTTCTTCAAAATTCCGCCAAAGGGCAGTGTCTGGCCTGAATAAGAACTGCTTGATTGTGTTGACGTGCCTATACTCTGAGATCGATTATGAATAATAAGAATTCATGAACCTTAAGAAATCTGACATACCAATAATTGGCATTTCTGACGCGAAATTTTCAATTGGCATTTATCCGTTTCAGATCCATTCATCATCCGTTTTATCCGTTAAACGTCCGGAAGAAGTTCGTTTCTCATCCGTTCAACATCCGTTTTATCCGTTAAACGTCCGGTAGAAGTCCGTTGGTGAATTTAAATGTATAACGGACACGTAACGGATACAAAACTGAAACGAAACGGACGAGTACCGTAAAAACGGACGCCTAACGGACGTTCAACGGACATTTTATCCGTTGGACGTCCGTTCAAAGTTTTGAACATGCTCAAACTTTTCCACCGGACTGAACGGACGTCGACGGATAAAACGTACGCTTAACGGACATGCAACGGATATGGTAGGACGTCTATGGGTAAGAACGGACGTCTAACGGACATGAACGGATTGAAAAAAAGTTATCCGTTAGGCGTCTGTTCGAGCTATCCGGTAAGGTATGAACGAGGCTTTACTCTAGAGCCAGCTAAAAGTACGTTGATTTTGTTGAACAAGGAATACTGCTCTCTCAAAAGTTGCTAAGACAGGATTATGAATCAATCAAATTAAGATCATCACTCAAGAATTTTACGGTCGCCATCATGAGCTGATTGGCCATTATGACAAAAGTGTGTCAGAAATCATAGGTGATATTTTTCCTCAGTCATAATAACCTTCCATCATTACCGAACTGAACAAAGAAAATATCACGACGGGGGCCGTGTACTGTGCAGGAAATGCTTACACTTCCGGAGCACCTGATTTCACCCCCGGTTTTTAGTGGAGTTCGTGTTGTTTCTTATTTATTACTTGTAACTGTTGATGTAAATGTCATGGTTTTATGAGTCTTTGTTTACTCCTTGGTTTTGATTGTTATTGTCTTCTTAAATAACACTATTTTCTGGTCACAGGCACTTTCATTACATCCACACAAAGGTTGTTATTCAGAATCATCATATTATTGGAGTAAGATTTATTACACATAAAAAACGAGGCCTAATAAATTAGACAAATGTGTGAAATCGAGTCTCAGTTGAACATGTTATGAGGGCCTTTTTCTGTATTAATAAATTTGTAAATGACGCATGCTTATCTTTGAAATTTTCATGCAAATGATTTTTTTTATCAAAGTTTTATCCAATAACATAATTTCTTTATTCTGTACATAATTCATTTTTGTAATCAATGTTGTATGCTCTAATTCGTTTACTTTCCACAATTATTTTTGCACCCTATTATTTTCTATTCTTTCATATGGTAGCGTTCTTGTCACAACATAAAAGCCATAGTTGACGTTTGCGGTAGTTTTGTCAATTACCGAAAACAACTTTCCAATTAAAAGTTCAATGGCTAAAATATTTTTATCATTTTGAAATAACCCCCGTCATTTAGAGAAGGAAAAACACGGTATACATTTCATTTTGTATTCGGACTACTACTACAACTACTCTACTACTACTATCATCAACTTCCTTAGATCTTTGTTGAATATTTGTCTTATTGGCAATCAAACCACATCTCCATATTGTGTTATTTTGCTTGGAGACCTCTAACAGAGGAAAGTGACAATATGTTTATAGGTCCCCTATACACAAATACCGTCTGATAACATTTTTAAGTATTCAGAAAAAGTAATTTCAGTTTTTGTCTTTTATTTTTGCTGAAGAACTTTGTCTATATTAGTAGGGTGCCCAATTAACAAATTTTATCAATTTGTCTTAACGGAATAACACACGTCGTAGCAGTGTAAAAAGGCCGATTCTGCGGCACTTTCCATTTTTAAGGGGAAATCTAGCATAAATCCAACTTTAGATCTTTTACAATGTAAATGGACCAGCAATTTAATTAGTTTAAGGGTAAATACAAATATGGCTTTTTGTAAACAATGGTAGAGACACCTTAAAGGGATGTAATCCTAGGGTAGAAACAAAATATGGCTTTTACAAACAATTGTAGAGACACCTCAAAGGACTGTGTTGCTAAAAGTGAGATGGATGAAATTGAAATAAATAAATAGATGGCATCCAATAGTGTTGATATGAATATGGATCAGTTCAAAGAGAATGAAGAACTGAAAACTTGTGGTGCTCCACTAAAAAGAAAGAAGGGAAGTTTTTTGTAAGAGTAAACCAGGGAAAGATGGACTTTGCTGGAGACACAGTACAGAACCACGCCAGCAGGAGGATACCGCAGTTGTAGGGAATATTGTGGTGAAAACCACCATGAGAGAACTTAAAGAAATTGCGAAGAAGGAGGGTCTTAAGGGATACAGTAGGAAACCCAAGGGGGAATTGGTAAAGTTAATTGAGACCAATACTGACCACAAATTTACTCGCGAAGAGGTATTTACCAAAAAGGAGCTGAAGACTATTGCCAAAAGACGGGGAGTTACCAACTATTCCCGACTAGGGAGAGCTGACCTGACCGAACTGGTGAAGAAGAACATTGAAAATGCCCCCGTTAAAGAGGAAATTAAAATTGTTGACCGACGCTATGCATTGAAAGGCGTATTTGGCACAATCACCATTGAACCCTTGAAACAACATGATATGGTAACGTTTTTTAATGTAAGTCAAAGCACTATCGCCAGCACAATTTCAGATGCACTCACCAAAATGAAGGCACTAAAATTTCAATTAGTCCTACAGGTGGAGATGGTAAAAACAAACCAAGTGACCGGAGAAAATATTTACGTCATTCCCCACTTTAGATCAACCCTTACCACCATCACCGAATCCACAGACCTTGAGTTGGAAATAGCATTTATGGTCGAGAAGGTCAAAGAAAATATGGCTAAATACATGCGTGAAGGTAGGTAGTGGGTGGACATTTGGTCTTATTGAAAAGCTAGAAATCCACCTGAACAAGTTTAAACCTCTCAAGGGCAGTTCCTACATAGCATTGCCAAAACCGCTCGCTTAAAAGAAAGCTATAATCAATGTGCAGAATACTGATCAGGAATGCCTACGCTTGGCAATTCTGTCAGCCCTACATCATGAGGAAGTTAACAAAAACTGTACCAAACGGGTGGGTCAGTACAAAAAGTGGGCTGATGAGTTGAATTTTGATGGCATTGAGTTTCCAGTCTCGCTAAAGGCCATTGACAAATTCGAGAGGCAAAACACCGACCTAAACATTAACGTCTTTGGCTTTGACAGTGTAAAAAAGGGTGAAGATGAAAAAGAGAACCTCCAAATATATCCTCTCAGAATATCTAAGAATACAGGTTCAAAACATGTGGATCTTTTGTTCCTGACCAATGAGAGCAAGCAGCACTATTGCTGGATTAAGAGCCTATCTCGACTTTTGAGCTGTCAAATCTCAGAGTATGGTCATGAACTGTTCTTTAGCCGCAGGTGTCTGTCTCACTTCTCAAGACAGGATTATCCTGGATGAGCTTATTGAGTACTGCAGTCAGAAGGATGCAGTAAGGATCGAGATGCCAGAGGAACGAACCCACATAGCCTTCCATAAACACAAAAAGTTGATGAGGGTTCCATTCGTCATTTATGCGGATTACGAGTGTTTTACGGAGAAGGTCAAGACTTGACAGCCAGATCCATCACAGGCCTACAAAAAGGCATATCAACAACATCGACCATCAGGTTTTTGCTATCGGGTGAAATATGCTCACAGTGATTACAAAGACTCAGTTATTTACTGTGGAGAGGATGCAGCTAAAAAGTTTGTACAGTGCATGGAGCAGGAAGTTAGGGAGATTGCTAAGCTTTACAAGGAAAACAAACCTATAGAGATGACCGACGCTGATAAGGAGATTTTTGAAGCAACCACAAACTGTCACATTTGCGGTGGTGAATTAGTTGGTGACAGGGTTCGCGACGACGATCACCTCACAGATAAGTATCGCGGCGCAGCACACAACCAGTGCAACTTGGACTTCCAACTTCCAAGACATGTACCCATTGTTTTCCACAACTTGAGTGGATATGACGCCCATCTTTTTGTGTGCGAATTAGGACTTTGAGAAGGTAAGATAAACTGCATCCCTAACACCGATTAGAAATACATCAGCTTCTCGAAAGAAGTAGATGGAGCATTGGAGATGAGATTCATAGATTCATACAGGTTTCTACCGAACTCCCTGGAAACCTTGGCAGGGAATCTTACAAAGGTACAATTCGGGGCAATAAAGAAGTGCTTTGGCGATCGATATGAACTGATGATCAGGAAGGGAGTATATCCCTATGATTACATGGATGGACCTGCCAAGCTAGAGGAAACACAACTACCAACCAAGGAGGAATTCTTTATCAAACTCTATGGCACACATATCAGCGACGAGGACTATGCACATGCTCAGCAGGTGTTCAAGGAATTTAGGTGTAAGACTTTGCGGGACTACCACAATCTATACCTTGAAAGTGATGTAGCCATATTGGAGGATATTTTGGGGGACTTAAGGAATATATGTATGGCTAACTATAAACTCGACCCTGCACACTATTTCACATCTCCAGCACTACCCTCCGATGCAATGCTAAAATGTACAGGAGTGAGACTAGAACTCCTTCCAGACCCTGATATGCTGATGATGTTTGAGAATGCAACCAGATGAGGTGTCGCCATGATTTCTCATCGACATGGCAAGGCTAACAATCCCTACATGAAGAATTTTGATAGCTCCCAGCCAACTAAGTATTTAACCTATCTTGACGCCAACAACCTTTACGGATGGGCGATGGTACAATTTCTGCCCACGGGAGACTTTGAGTGGGTAGAGCCAGAGGAGATTGAGGAGATCCTAGAGTACCCCGATGACCATGAATATGGTGCCGTGGTGGAGTGTGATCTGGAGTACCCCGAAAAGCTTCATGATGCTCACAATGACTATCCACTAGCTCCAGAGAATGTGAAAATAAATAAGGTTCGAAAGCTAGTGCCTCACCTAGGTAAGCGTGAAAAGTATACTCCCCACTACGGAAATCTCGAAATGTACCTGACGATGGGCATGAAACTCACCAAAACACGTCGGATTATCAGGTTTAGACAATCCCCATGGCTCAAAGACTACATCGATCTTAACACCGCTCTCCGCACCAAAGCTAAGACCGATTCTGAGAAAGACTTTTTCAAACTTATGAATGTCTCAGCTTTCGGGAAGACCATGGAGAACATCCACAAGAGGGTGGACGTCAGACTGATGAGTACAAACAATGCCTAGACACTCAGCTCGAAATATGTAAGCCGATGAACATCATCCGCAGCCGCCTTCACCAGATCTACACCGAGGAAATCAACAAAATAGCACTCTCTGCCAAGGATGACAAGCGACATATTCTGGAGGATGGTATCAGTACTCTTGCCCATGGACATTACAAAATCGAAAAGGATATCTAAAGGCCACTTTTGATGCATATAAATTAAGTAATGGGTAAAAGTAAACGCAACAATTATACAAAATTCACCAGGTATGCTGGTTCAGGTAAGGAATGTATCAATGAATATCGCCAGAAGATGGAACTCTATGAAAAACAAGATAAACTCAGAGACCGTTTGGAGAAGAGAAAGGCTGAAGAGATTAAAGAACGAGAAGCTGAAAAGATCTTAGCGATGATGGAATTCACCGAAAATTATCACAGGATTTAACAACACCTCAGCAAGCTAGGATTAAATAAATGAGGAGCATACGTGTGCACAACATAACCCTCCCCAATAAACCTCTTTGGAATGTGAAAGCCACCAAGAACCTAGGAATACCTTGCTTTAGAGGTGTATTCATGCGAAACACTTTACCTAAAAACCCACACGCCACCGAATGTCGAATTCTAAATCACGATGATAGTGACGGTCCTGGTACACATTGAACGTGTTGGCACAAGTGTGGTTTGACCAAAGTATACTTTGACTCCTATGGGTTACCCCCACCCCAGGAGATGGTTGACTATTTACATCCTGAGGTTCGATACAGCACTGATGAATTACAGAGACGTGGAGATGTGGTGTGTGGACACTTTTGTCTACATATGTTGAAGTTGCTGTCGGAGGGCTGTTCGTTTGAGAACGCAGTTTTCTCGCTGTAAATAAATGGAGTTTTGGATCTCATTCAAGAAAGCACATGCCATTCTGGCGAATGCTTCAGGATCTCGATATGAATGATTATCGTGTCACGAACCTGGGTATACCTCGGGATAGTTCAGACGCTGTGACCAAACGCTGGGTCACCCAACAACTGAAAGATGGTATCATCGCTGAGCTAGAAGAAGCTCTCACTACAACTTCGAAAGAAATTCAAGCATCGAAGAAACAGCTGAATGTTATTGAGAAAGATGTGGCGAAGAGTCTACCGATGACTGGAGGTAACATGGTTGGTGGTATAGACATGCAGGGGCATTCGATCACTAATCTCCCATTGTCATCAACGGCTAACGAACCTGTGACCAAAGGATGGTATGCAAAAAACAAGCAAGCAAAAAAAATCTCACCGACAGAGTAAATGATCTTGAAAAGGAGATCAAGGGAGGAAGGTCTCGGCGTGAGCTTGATGCAATAGCGAAGGAGGATAAGACGTTGGACTCAATCAAAACAACACTTAAACACCGTTTGGGGTAAACAATCACAATCTTTCTGGTCCTGAAAAAACAAGACCGGAAAAATTGTTGCTTGTTATTGTATATCGAATTGCTTGATCCACGAGTTAAAGGTTTTGTGGTATCCTTTCCATTTGACATACATCTCTTTTACACCATTTCGAGTTTGCCGTCGCAAGACCTTCTCAATGCGGTAGAATTTTTGATCTGTTTGCTGAAGTTCAGGCTCGTAGAAGGATCCCTGGATCTCTTCTTCGTTGAAATCCTTGAGACGATCGGTGGGAGGCTGGGTGTTTTGGACTTGGAGACGGTAAATACTTCTTCCGTCCAGCGGGGTGTATATCCCTTCTCAAATGTGCCTTTCGTCTTGGAAATTCTAACTTTGTCTCCAACACGAAATCGAGGTGTTTGCATGGGAGGTAAATCTCCATAGAGGTTCCAAAACACCTTGACCTCGTGCTGCTTTTGACTTGCGGCGGTGGGTGTCTTGATGGAACTATGCTTATTTGTGTTGTACTGATGAACGAGCTGAAAAGTACTTGAACATTTTCTCCTTCATAGTGCGATTCCAGCGTTCGACACCACTTGACTCTTCCTCATTCTCGGTAGAGTAGAGTTCGATGCCATGCTTTATGAGGAGCTCCTTCACCTCCTTGTTGTAGAATTCAGCATCTTTTTCTGTCCAGAGTTTATTTTAGGTATACGCGACTTGAACACTGTTTTAAAGGCATCCCTCACTGTCACCCCTTTTTTTTATTTTATAGTGGAATCAACCAGCCATACTTTGAAAACACGTCAATAATACTCAAGATGAACCTATTCCCTTTGTTCTCTCGAGAGAAGGCGCTCATATCTACCAAATCAGCTGCCCAAGTCCCATCTAAACCACCTACTATCACTCGTCGCTTTGTGAATTTAGGTCGGATGGGTTTGTGCAACTCTTCTTATAATTGGTCCGACCAACGAACTTTTTTTTTCAACACCTAGTCCAAATCGAGCTTTGGTGCCAATGATAGGTTTAACTATTCTACGATCCATGATTTCACGTGGGGTGGGGTTGGGGATGGCATTAAGGGAAGTAAGCATGGTCTTGTCGCAGATAAAATTTCGAGCAGCTGTGTTCTGTGCTTAGCATAGCAGAGATCATGGTGGTAGGCTGCTTGATCGACCCGGTTGATTGGTTTTGACCAGGCCTTTGGGGTACCATCGGCATGTAGTCGCTTGCTACGTTTGGTACCAGGACCAGTGAAATTATGACCTGGCAGATGCATTTCGACTGGAAGATTGTTAATAAGTTTGTTTATGACTCCAGCACCTCTGGCAGTCCCTACAAATTGTGATTTTCTCAAACCACAGACGACAAAAATTCCACCTCTTCGTCGTCGTCCATTACTAGTTGTAACCTCGAAGCGGCTCTGCGTCTCTGTTGGCCTCTTATATTTCAAACAGTAAATCGTCATTTTATTTAAATAAATGAACGTTGAAGAGATTTCCTACAATGAATCTACCCCAGCCAGGAGTAATCACTATTTCCTTCCACAACGATCCATCAGAGGTCTAATCATTGGGAAGAGCGATTGTGGCAGGACGACGTTGCTGAACAACCTCCTCCTGCGGTCGGAATGGTTGGACTATACTACGATCGCCTGTACATCTTTGGGAAATCGCTCCATCAATCCATCTACCAGCTGCTGCAGCAAGCACTTGGGAAGGGATTTTCAAAGGAAGATATTCTGGAATTGCTCTCCATCAAAAAGAATTGCCCATACTCACTAGTTGATGTGGTTGAGTCTTTGAAGCCACCATCACACCCAAGTGGAATTGACACTTTTTTGAGCAGGAAAATGATGTACCAGACCCCCGCCAGCTCGAACCAGCCCGCAAGAATCTCATAGTGATCGACGATTTGATGCTAAGTAAACAGAACAAATGTGAAGATTACTATGTGAGAGGTCGTCACAACAATGTGGACTGCTTCTACCTATGTCAAAATTACTTCAAGCTGCCCCGTCAATCGATCCGAGAAAATGCCAACTTTATATGTCTCTTCCAGCAGGATGCTAAAAACCTTGATCATATTCGTCGAGATCACTGCGGTGATATTACCAAGGAACAGTTTGATGCTCTGTGTAACCGCTGCTGGTCTGAGCCTCATGGGTTTGTGACCATTGATCTCATGAGCACCAAGGAAAATGGGAAGTATCGATGTAAATTAAATAAATTCTATGTAGTGTAAGATAAAAGATGGATTTTAAATATTCTTCAATATGGCTTAGATTCTGTGGTAAGCACAAATGGGAGGTTTATTCTTCACTATGGGAACTATGCTGCGTGTAAATGCGGTCTTGTTAAGCGTAAATGCCCAATCGACCATGACGATTTTTTAGGAAGAAATTACAATTATAATTCCCGCCAGAAACCGAAACAGCCACAATGTAGTGTTAAGACAGTTCGAGGCTCTCAATGCACACACCCATGCAAACAGGGTGAAAACAAATGCAAAAGACACTTGAACTTTGAATTTAAGAAGGATCGCCCGGGATGTGATGCTAAGTTGACACCTTGCAAAAAAGATATGCCTAAATTTGTCACATGTTACCAGTGTTGTGTCAGAGTAGATATATTTACATGCCCAAATTTATAATCCTGGTACTTTTGATAACTATTGTAAAGCTCTGGTCAGGTGTTAAAATCGGGAGCGAGGGTTATGACTTTCTCAAAGATGTATACAGATATTTTAACGAACCTTTTTGCTCCTCGGATTGTTTGGAGGATATCACTCACATTTGGGAAAAGCGTTTTCGGCTTCCCTACGGTGCTCGGAAGCGTTTTAGCTAACACTTAGGGGAGTTCGTTCAAACGCTATCAAACGCTATGGGACGTTCGAGGGCGTTTGAAAAAACGCTATTGGGCGTTTGAAAAAACGCTATGGGGCGTTTGGAAAAACGCTATGGGACGTTTAAAAAAACGCTATGGGGCGTTGGAGGGCGTTCTGTGCTATAAATAAATGACGTTTATCAAGATCACTGATCCCAAGCAGCGTGAGTTGCTTTCGAAAAAATTGCAAGAAACCAAAAGGAGCATTCAAGCCAGCTACCTACAGAATCGGCTTGATACGATCGGATTGACTAAAAACCTCTCCAAGGTGTTAAAGCCCGTAGTTGAGGCTCAAAAGGAGGCAGCTTCTAAAATCACTCAAAAGTTGAAGAGCTGCCTGTGCCACTGCTAGTCCTACCTCTACCAACTGAGCTTGCTAAACCAATCCCTATTGAACAAGCCACACATACCACACTCGGACCGCAAGCACAACAATAGCTTAGTATGACCTCTCAAGCCGACCACACATTTCGACTGCGGGTAGAAGACGACACCATCATGATCGGCACTTCACCTGTTACTTTTGATGGGAAAGACATCTTGGTCGATGGAGTGAGCTACAAAGGTACTCCTGGACTTTAGGAACTCATTGTGAAAAAGCGTCCAGAATCGTTTGAACCCGAAGACTTGGAGACTTATGGTGAAATCCTTCAAGCATCCGGTGCTATGTACCAAGGTAACTCTGTTCTTTCACGGACTACTAAGGCCAGTCGAAGCTACAAGTGGAAAGAGATTGTATCCCACATCTATCGGCAAAACAAGTATGGCAGTGGACTAAGCACAGTGTTCCTCCCAAAAGACTTTAATTCTCTTTTTGATCGTCAGGATCTTGGCGCCGCCGCTTACAAAGCTGGAAATAATGGTGTGCGAAATGAGATTGTTGCCATCCTTGATGCTATGAGAAAATGCATGCAGTCACATCAACGATGACAAATGGATGAGGAGTACAAAAAGCTGATCGTCGTATCCTTTAAATAAATATACAATGCCATTGATAGTCAAACATGATTATCGCCGGAAATGTGCAGTCGAAGGACGAGGACTCTTTGACACCATCACCAATTTAGCCGGACGCATGTTCACATCCTCTGCAGCAAAGACATTGGGGAGTAAGGCCATGAACGCCGCCACCAATACAGCTATGAAGGGAATGGAAAAAGGTGCTACTAAAGCTGTAGACCATGTCGCATGGATAATTACCCGCAAAAAGAAAACTACATCCAGTGAACCAAAGAGGACCCCTGGGCAGCAGACTCAACTAAACAATCTAATCCCAGGGATTGGCATTGCCACCATTTACGATTTCGTGCAGCGCTATAAATCAAGACATAATGTCTGATATCTTAGCAATCACTGAAAGTTTATCTTTCGACGAAAGTCTCCAGGAATATGAAGTTCATGAATACGATCCTCAAGCTGGTGCTCAACTCAATAAACCCGGTACCGAAATAAGGATCAACATTGAAACCCAAGACCTGTTCCTTCACCCCGCCGAAAGTTATCTATTGGTGGAGGGTCGGCTTCAAAAGAATGATGGTACTGCATATGCCGATGAAGATTTAGTGTCCCTCGTTCACAACGGTATTATGTATCTGTTCAAGTGTATTAGTTATAGACTATCTGGTCAGCAGATCGAGCATATCAACGACCCAGATATTTCCACCACTATGCTAGGAATGCTTACCTATCTTGACGACTTCTACAGATCACAGGACCTCAATCATTTGTGGTTCAAGGATTCAACAGCTAATGCCGAGGCATATAACACCGGTTTTGCAGCTCGCCATAGGAATATCATCACCAAACCAACCAACAAAGGATCATTCTCTTTTGCCATACCCCTCAAACACATCTTCGGTTTTGCCGAGTATTATGACAAGATCGTTTATGGGTTCAAACATGAACTCTCCCTGGTACGTGATTCTGATGCCAATGCAGTGCTCAGACCAGCAGACGTCAACGAGGTAGCTAAGGTGGTCTTAAGCAAGGTATCCTGGTTTATTCCCATGTCACTCCCTCCGATGAAAACAAGCTGTGTCTGTACAAAACCATCCAGAGCAAAACGAAGATTAACTGTGGTTTTCGCATGAGACAGTGATTCCATAACCGTACCCCAAACCTCACACTTCACCTGGCGTCTAGCCACAAGAAGCGGGCATGAAAAACCTCGATGGATCATCGTCGCATTCCAAACCGAAAAGGGCAGCAATCAGATGCATAACTCCGCCGTGTTTGACCATTGTCAACTACGAAATATACATGCCACTCTCAATGCAGAACGCTATGCCGCCGTAGATTACAATACCGGTTGTACTCAGAATAAGGTCGCTAGAGTGTTCAAGAATGCTCCCGAGTTCCGCAAAAAAGTTCTACAACATGGAAAGTCTGCTCAGCAACGATGGTATCAACCCCTCAGATTTCATCGATCTTTACCCTCTTTTTGTCATTGATGTTAGTCATCAGTCTGAGAGATAGAAGGAATCAACCGTCGATATTCAGGTCCGAGCTGAATTTGAACGTAATGTACCCGCCGATACAGAAGCCTTTGCACTTGTTATCTCCGATAGAATCTTACAATTTGAATCTGACGGTTAGAAGATGAATGTTGTCTACTGAGAATAAATAAAATGGACAAAAAACTTTTACAGCAAATAGCTACCAACACAGACCCTAAGCAGGTGTTCTCTTTCATCGTATCTGGGAACGACAGTCAGATTCTGACCAGGTTCAATCCGCCACTCCAGTTGAAAGAGCACAAAACCTACGAAATGGCCTTGGTGAATCTGGAGACTTACTACCCCATCCCCAACATTCATGCAGGTAATAATTCCTTCAGGTAATAATTCCTTCAGGTACTCTCCTGACGACGGCGCCAATTGGTTTGCAATTGCACTGAGCACCGGATCGTATGGTATCAATAATATCAGCGAGGAGATTCAGCGACAGATGCAGATCAACAAACACAAAGCTAAAATTATCCTCGATGACAACCGCGAAACACTGAGAGCAACACTGACACTAGCCAGACACTATTAAGTAGACTTCAATGTTAATAACAGTCTAAGCACAGTATTGGGATTTAAGCGCCAGGTCTACACTTACCAGAAAGCTACAAACGGTTATGCAGAAGGTGAGCACATCGTAAACATCATTAGCATCAACAGCATCCTAGTCGACAGTGATATCATTCATGGGAGCTATGTAAATGGTACCCAACAATCCACCATCTACAGTTTCTTCCCTGGTGTCGATCCAGGCATGAAAATTATTCAAACCCCGAAAAATATGGTGTACTTGCCAGTGACCTTGAAAACCATCAGTCGGATGCAAACCAATCTCACCGATCAAGATGGTCGTCCCATTGACATTCGAGGAGAACATCTCACCATACGTTTTTATCTTTGTGAGGTATAAATAAATGACTTATCAAGAATATGGTTTAAACTTGACAAAAGGTCAAGCTGACAAACTACAGCAGGCAGCCAAAAAGGGTTGTCCAGTCTCCATTCGCTTGTCCCACACAAACCTGCAAGGCGAACACAAGATGATGCTCACCAACCGACAGATTAAAAAGATTGCTAAGCTCCTGCAAAAAGGTTCTGGTGGTATAATTTTGGAGTTAAGTAAAGCCAAAATGAAGGAGAATATGCAAAAGGTGGATGGTTTCCTACCCATGTTGGCGGGGCTGGCAATGAAGGCACTCCCCATGTAAGCAAAAACCATTCTACCCGCCTTGGTTGTTGGAGCCTTGAATGGTCTTGGTTGTGTTGCCGTCAACAAGGCCTTAGGGTCTGGATTGTACCTGAAACGTGATGGATGCGTTTGCACCGTAAAACCTAGTGGCAACGGTCTCTACCTCAAACCTTCAAACGCCTGGATCACCTATGGTGATGGACTCTACTTGAAGCGTGGTCAGCAATTCCACGAGGGAGCTGGTCTAATCTTAGGTGCAAACAGCCCCTTCAAAAATATTCCCCTCCTAGGCATGCTCCTATAAATAAATGGATGATTTAGATTCTGAATACCGACAAACCAGAGTCGAATGTATGGAAGACCAACTCAACGAGGATATTCATAAGTATCAACATACCTTGAAGATCTACAAACGTCTGGACAAAGTTGTATCTGTAGCACTGGGTGCTTGTTCTTTGGGCAGTTTGGTGTTGACCAGCTGCACCATGGGTTCAGATTTAACCGGTATAGGTATTATAGCCTCCCTTCCCCTCGGATCCCTTGCTTGCTTAAGTGCCACTGGCGTGATGGTACTCACACTAATCTCAAGGCGTATCATGAAAAAGAAGAAAAACACCGCGACACCTTGCAATTGGCAGTCCACAAAAGTTTTGTTCGAACAATGTATTAGTACTGCTTTGGCTGATGATAAACAAATTCATGATGCTGAGTTTGGAAAAATCACCACCTGCCTCAAAAACTACTACGATTAAAAAGATAAGCTCCGACAACCCCTATCCAGTTTCAGTGAGGATCTTTCAAAGTGCGGTTCTTAATTCCCATAAAAGGCTTTCCAATGAGAAAACCCCCATTGGAAAACCTCAAATCATAATTCTAAACTACCCCGAACCTTCTTTAAACCAATAACTTTTAACCGTCAACCCTTCACCTTGAATATTCTTTTTCGGCTATAAAAAGTCTCACGTTGTAATACTTCTTTCCCACTATAAAAAGTCTAACGCCGTAATACTCTTTTTCCCGCCTTAAAAGTCTCACACTGTAATACCTTTTCTCCGATGTAATACTATTTTCCCGCTATAAAAAGTCTAACGCTGTAATACTATATTCTCCGTTCATTGCTGTATAATCCAAACAAGACAACGCCACAAAGGCAGTTAGCAACACTGCAAAACGATAACGTCTTAAAGCCCGAGTAAAAAGGACTATTGACGTACTGGCTATACAATAAGGGCATTACTAAAATCTTGTGCGTATCAAATGCGCATGCGCCGTTAAAAACGTCACACATCATTCCGTTACACTTCACTCCACACATCGTTTCACGATGTGCTCCATTCCGCTTCACTTCATGATGTGCTCCGTTTCAAACATAAAAAAAAACTTTCCAATCCGGCAAAAATGTCAGATTAGAAAATTTTTTGTACCCCACCCGGCCCATTTTTTTTATTTTTTTTTTACTTAATTTCTCACAAGGTTGCAAGAAAAGTACTTTTGCTTAGTCTTTTTGCTGACTTTTAAGCCTGTACTTCTCACGAAGGCTCCTTCCAAGGGTCCCTTCTCTCTGTTCAGTATACTGCAAGCCCACACCCTTGTCGTTTCTCCTTTTCTGTTTTTCAAAGTGAGGATCTTACTCCTCCCATACTTTCCATCTACTTTTACCACTTCCTGGATTTTATAAGTTACTTCAATTGGGAGTTCCTTCCATTTCAGAGTTTTCCAGGCTCTGGTTCTTTGCCTTTTCCTCAAAAACATTATCGTTGATAAAATCGTTGTCTGTGATTTTTGAACTTTTAAGTTCCTTCATCTTTTGTACGAAAGTCATATTTTGTTTCTACCCTAGGATTACATCTCTTTAAGGTGTCTCTACCATTGTTTACAAAAAGCCATATTCTTGTTTCTACCCTTAGACTAATTAAAAAAATCTAAAGTTGGATTTATGCTTGATTTCCCCTTAAAAATGGAAAGTGCCGCAGAATCGGCCTTTTTACACTACTCACACGGCTATATTTTATATCGTTGGAAAGAGGAGAACAAGCCTCATCGAAATATTGTATCGTCGTTGTCTGCCGTGGTCACGTTTTTTTTTTTAAATTAGGGTCAAAGGTCAAAGCAAAAAATCAAGAAAAATGCACAATCACATTTAGATAGCTTGTTTCTCCTACATATATGCGTTTTGATCAAAATAAAAACAACCAATTTATAGAAAAATATCTTTACTATCTACATTTAGAACTTATTTTATATTTTTATCGCCAAAAAAGACTTTAGATTGACTTTTTTGCATATATGGTGCAAATTTGAAAATTTTAAACAGATGTTAAATATTAGTGACCTTGACCTATTTCAATTTCTAAATTTGATTTTTTTTGTATTCAATTCGTTACAAGTACGATATAAAGATATTTTTCAGATCTGAACTTTAATCATTTGTCGGAAAAAAATGTGATTTTCACGTCTTTTGATAGTAAGGTGTTCGTCAATTTCTAGGTAAAAATCAAATTTCTGTAATTGGGTGTGAAAAAGTATATATAAATGATTTGTTTCGAAATTAACGTCGAATTTGGTTGAATATAAAGCTCTGTGTATAGCTTTGCTTTACAGAAGTAAAAATTACTGCAAACAGAGAAAAAGGGGGAGGGGGGGGGGGGGTGAAAGTTACGAAAACAAAACATGTATTAGAAACAGGTAAAACACCCTATCCTACATATACAGATGACTAAATGAGCAACAATTGGCTATAATGTTTACAAGTATTCCAAAAATATAATAAGGGAGAGGGTTATGTACAGCACCGATGTATTTTACAAACAATTGCAAACAAAATAGGCGTGAGAAACCAAAGGAACATTAAAAACTTATAAACTGAAGACAAACAGACTTCAGCATGGCAAAAACACCAAAAGAAAATCAAATGCAAAATATAAAATTATGATCGAGGCTAGTATTACCTACACTACATTCTATGGTTTCCTGTAGTTCCCCCGCCAAGGTCAGAGTCAGAGCTCATATGTATGCTGCATGTAGTGGATGTAAGGAACGCATAAGATTAGAACATCTGTATCTTGTGACTTTGTTATTATCATACCCTTGATTCCTTTAACACATATCTCTTTGTCTACATGAATAGCATGCATATGTAAAATCATGCGAGTATCTACTTCATCGGGTGTACAAAATAATTCTTAAAACCTACATACTCTTTCTGAGCTGATTTAGGGTCCTTGGAAGTGCGTGCTAGCAAGAATATGACTTCCTCGTGTATCATAGTAACTGTTGATCTACAATGATGCTGAACAATCAATTCCCCAAGAAATCTGAATAAGGCCTGCTGGATTTCACTGACTAAAGGAAACTTTTTCCAGTCAGGAATTTGACGACCTTCTATAAATGAGTTGAAACTCCTTTAACAGACGAACAAGATCTACATTTAGCTTTAAAACAATTTCAGTTGTGTCTGCTAGTGTAAAATTTGTAGGAAGAATGATGCTACAACATTTTTTAATCATCAGTACGAAGATGGTCTAGGTCTGAAGCATCATGCAATAAACTCAAATCTTTCCGTGCTCCCATATCCTCGAAAAAGCTTTTGTGTGTGCCTATTCCTCGCTTATTAATAAGCAGTTCAGTAGAAGAACCCTTGACATATAAAACACTTATCCCATTGTATTTCATGCCTAATTCGTTTCGGGCTTGATGGGCATAGTTTAATAGGACTGTAAATGTGTGCCATATTCCAGGTCTGAAACGTGACCGAAGGATTTGATTTGTATACTACAATTATAACAAAACTATCAATTAAACAAAAACCAATTAAAGTTATAAAAACCAACAAAAAATATTTCCAATTACAAAACAAATATCTTCAAACTAACTGGACTATTCCAAATATACAATTTGACCATACAACAAGCAAAAAAAATATAATGAAGTTAGTGACAATTGTCCTATTTAATGACCTGGTAGTGTAAGCTACAAAACAATTAACGACACGAGAAAAAGCGTGTTTGAAACAAGGCAGAATTATCACTAAATTTGTGTTTTAAATTGCTATTTTCTTCTCACCGATTAACATTACACGAAAGATATTTGGCACACATATGAACCATGTGTTATTGATGTAATCAGAGTAAATATCCCGTGAAAGTAACACGCAATAAATTTTCTTTCGTTCAAAATATGGTAAATTTCAGCTAAAAAAATAGTCTTACTAAAATCATGAAATACTTATACTTAAATTATATAAGTCTTTTCAGCTTTCGGTATATGATAAATTTAATTTTGAAGCTAAATGATAAGTATCATTTGAACAAAATACACAGAAAGCAATATGATTTTTCGTGTTGAAGATGGTCTGTATGATTAGGTATCTGTGGGTATCCTAAGAAACCACAAAATTTTGAAAAACGTGACCACGGGAGCATACGACGACATTTATGATTAAAAAATATAATGATTTTCTAATCGTTTGCATATAAATATAGCTGTGTTTTATCCGTTAACTTAAACTCGTTAACTAGACGTCTTTTTCGATACTGGGCACCCTACTATATGCCACTTTGTGTTTCTTTGTTAAAACAGTTATTTGTTTTTACAGTGATTAAGATTATATTTCAATGTTGATGTCGATGTACCCCATTTTTTGAAGTTTTTACCTATTATGTATGTTTGTTGTGCTCACAAATTGCTGTTAACTTACTGGAAGTTTTTTCGAATGTCATACAAGTGAGAGGTGTGGCTAGCTATAAAAACAGGTTTCCGCCATTATTTCAACATATGAAATGCATGTACAAAGTGAGGAATATGACAGTTGTTTTCCATTTTAAATTTCCCCTGGAGTTATTTTTGTTATTTTACTTTTTATCATTGTAAAAACTTGATAATCGGTATAATTTCAGATTGAACATGAATAGAAGACAACTCGATGACGAAAATGAGTCAGGTAAGAGTTTATAACTCATAATAACAATAACGGTACCAATTTTTCTGCATCAGATGCGCATTTCGACAATACATGTCTCTTCAGTGATGCTCGTGGCCAAATTATTTGAAATCCAAAGCTTAAATAAAAGATGAAGAGCTATAATCCAAAAGTTCCAAAAAGTATAGCCAAATCCGTGAAAGGAATCAGAGCTTTGCATGAGGGAGATACATTCCTTAATTTATAATAATTTCTAACCTTTTGTAACAGCAAATTTTAATAAAACAAAAAATCCGTATTTTCATGCCAGTACAGGAGTACTGGCTACTGGGCTGGTGATACCCTCGGGGACTAACAGTCCACCAGCAGAGGCACCGACCCAGTGGTAGTAATAACAATAACGGTACCAATTTTTCTGCACCAGATGCGCATTTCGACAATACATGTCTCTTCTTGTCGGTTATATAAAACTGAGATAAAATTTAATGTCTATTGAAAGAATTATTCAAAATAATTCAGTACTAGAATGAAATGTGACAAATATGATGACGTCCAACTCTTAAGCCTCAAGCATTTGTGCACGTTGTCTAGACTAATTGAAGTCAACTTTTAGATTTACCCTCAGTTTTGTTAATGTCGGGTTAATCTTTCAAAGTTTTTGCTTCGAGCTCCACTAATAAATATCATGTAAATGAAACGTACGTCTCGCATACTAAATTATAAGCATTGGAACAGTGCTATTATTGTATTTGCCCATCTCGAAGTCACAACGAGATATCATGGTGTAAATACACTTACCTCATTTCCAGTTTTTGACTGCCCATAAGATATATTTGAGCGAAATGTTTTGCCAAAGACACCAAATTTGACTCATATTCGCTAAACAATGAGTTGATTCAACAGTTCTAGAACGTTCTACAACAGAATGGGAATTTTCCACGGATTTATACTTTCATGAACAAAACGACTGATGTCGAAGACAAACGGACAAAGTTATGGCATACAAAACACTAAACGACGAAAGTCAAATATCTATCCCTAAACTAAAGCACATATAAAACTACAGGCTACGAAACACAAGCCCCACCAAAAACCTGGAAGATATTCAATCAAGGTCAACCTACCCGTCAATAATTTGACTTCAACATTATCATTATTAATATCGTCGTTGTAAACAGCAATCCTCTATCGAAGATGAAGTATGATAGGAAACATATGCGCAAAAATATCGCATCATCCAGGACTTATATAAGCGTACTGCATATGCAGGTATTGAATTATTTTAACAAAATCTTAATAGAAATTGAAAGTTTACAATTTGAAATCATCATTTTATCGCTCAGTTTTATCTGATCATTGTCAGTTTCTAGATGTAAGTCAAACTCTTAAGCAGACTTACGGTATAAGTGCACATGGTATCCTTTTTGTTTAAGGATTGGTTGAATTGACGCAATCAACATAGTCACCAAACCTATTATTTGGTGAGAGGATATTGTTTAAATAGCTGAACATGAAGTTAACGGATAACGCTATTTTCTTTACATTCTTCCCAAGAAGCTGTTGTAGGAATTCTGCATCATATGAATGAAAGAACAGTCAGCAAGTAAAATATTGCAGTTGGTTCCCACGTAAATGACGATTGCAAAGACAAACATATACAATTTTTTTACTGAAGTATACAAATCAACGCACATGGTTTATAAAGTGAACCAAAATATTTTAAATATTTATTAAATAAGAATATCAAAACAAACCATTTATTGACCATAAAAAGAGTTTAAGATGATTATTTTCATTGTAATCAGAATGTAATCATAAAGAAATCAGGATTACATGGTATTTTGAAAAGTAATTGATTAAATTAAATTACATGTAACCAAATGTTGGGCTGATTAATGATTACAATGATTACTTGAAATATTGTAATCAATTACAGCTGATTAACGATTACAATTACAATTACCCGAAGTCTGGATCATGGCAAGTGTATACTGTTGATCAGAGTTTGCTTTTTTTCTGGACTTTTGTTGATTGATATTTAGAGTTGCAAGCTGTTGGACAAACTTTTCCTTTCTGGACCGGGTTCATTTGGAATTTGTCCAATTGGCACTCGACGTTACAGTTGTTTTATGTCCCTCGAGTTTTGATTGATATGGTCAAAGGGTATTTGACCACCACTCTAAAACAATGAACAACAGGTTAAATGTCCAAGGCTTGTCAAAAAGAAGACTGGTTTAATTGCAAATGAGACAACTCTTCACGAGAGACATTAATAACACAGAAATTAACAACTATAGGTCACCATATGGCCTTCAACAATGAGCAAAATCCAAACCACATAGTCAGCTATAAAAGGCCCCGAAATGACAAATGTAAAGCAATTCAAACGAGAAAACCTAGGGCCTTACACAGGAGAGAAAGATACCAGAGGGACAGCCAAACTCATAGATTAAAAATGACCTGACAACGCCATGGCTAAAAAATAGACAAACAGACAAATGATAGTACACAAAACACATTATAGACAACTAACGACTAAGCAAAACAACCTCACCAAAAACTGGGGGTGATCTCAGGTACTCCGGAAGTGTAAGCCGATCCTGCTCCACATGTTGCACCCGTCGTGTTGCTTATGTTATTAAAAATCCGGTTAATAGTCTAATTCGGTATGTCACATTCGTTAAAAGAGAAGGGTATTGTGGTTACAAAATAAGGAACATATCCGATATCATCTGTGAAACGGTTATTCAATAACGGTCAACCAACTCGTGATGGCGTCCGAATAATTTACGAAGGGATGATTTAAACTATACCGTTTGGAAATCTTAGTTAAATGATTTAATTATGGGCAGCAACCCTCTATCAATTGTTACGGCCAGAAATCGCCTTTAAATTGTAGCCAACAAAAGACACAAATCAATAATAAAATTTAACAATATTTATTATACAAAAGTTTACAAGAAGTATTACACAAATATTACTGTTAACTTAACTGTCAAAATGTGAGTCCAATCTTTTATCTGTATCTGTATCCGGATATCTTTCGGAATCCAATCTGAATATTATGTTCACTACTACGGCCACAATCCAGTATGATGTTGTTTGTAGAATTCAAGTTTCAATCTAAATTGCTGTGAATACTAAAGTCTATCGATGTCTAAGTCTAAGTCCAAGAGTGCAAGAGTGAGAGTTTAACTTTAGTGTCTGTATATATATAGTTGTCATGGAAGATTCTAGAACAGTCTATAATGGAACATCCTGGAAAGTTACAACGGAAGTTTCTAGTAAAATGTAGAAGTTTATATAACGCATCTTTTATTAGGATCATTCTGGAAAGTTCCAATCATTCTGTAATTGTTCCAGTGATTTCTAAACTGCACAGTTCTAAGATTATTCTGTAAACAACTATCAGGCCACACAACACAAATCAGGCCAACATAAATAAATACAATAATTACAATATCATAACACCTCCCCCCTTAAAAGAAGTTTTAGTGTAACAAAAACTTATCATGAATAATATGAACAAAATACATAGTATATACAAAGTGTTTTAATAAGCTCTAGATAAAGCATCTGCTATTACATTATCTTTACCCTTAATGTGTTTTACAATTACATCATATTCCTGTAACAATAAACTCCACCTAGTCAACCTCTGATTCTTGTTTCTCATTTTATGTATGAAGGTGAGAGGATTATGATCAGTACAAACAAGAATAGGATATACAGTGGGATTCAAATATACATCAAAATGTTGAAGTGCTGACAACATTGCAAAACACTCTTTTTCAATAGTTGAATAATTTTTCTGATGTTTATCTAATTTCTTAGAAAAATATGATATAGGTTTCTCAACATTATCATCTGTCTCTTGATATAAAACAGCTCCAATTCCTACATCGCTTGCATCAACGGCAAGTTTAAATTGTTTTTCAAAGTCTGGAGTAATCAGAACTGGACTATTAATTAAAAGTGATTTGCTATTTTCAAAAGCGTTTTGACAATTTTCACTCCAGATAAATTTAGAATCTTTTCGTAAAAGATGAGTCAATGGTTGAACCACAGTAGCAAAATTTGAACAAAATTTTCTGTAAAATCCAATCATGCCTAAATATCTCATAAGTTGTTTTCTATTTGTAGGAGGAGGAAATTTGGAAATGGCTTCCACTTTAGCCATAATAGGTTTCACTTGACCTTGGCCAACTGTATGCCCTAAATAATCAACAGCGGCCTGACAAAATTCACTTTTACCAAGATTAACAGTCAAATTTGATTGTGACAATCTATCAAAAGTATCATACAAATGTGTTAAATGCTGTTCCCAGCTATCACTACATACAATTAGATCATCAATATAAGCATAACAACAGTTTAAATCTTTTATAACATTATTGATCATTCTTTGAAATGTAGCTGGTGCACTTTTCATGCCAAACGGCATTACAGTATATTGAAATAAGCCATCTGGTGTAACAAAAGCTGATATTTCACGAGCTCTCTGTGTCAGTGGAACTTGCCAATAACCTTTCAACAAATCAAATTTGCTCACAAATTTTGCTTGACCAATGTTGTCAATACAATCGTCTATCCTTGGAATCGGATAGGAATCAGATTTTGAGACTGAATTTACTTTTCTGAAATCAGTCACGAAACGAAAGGTTTTATCTGGTTTTGGCACAAGGAGACAAGGAGAGCTCCATTCACTGTTACTCGGCTCAATAATATCATTGTCAAGCATATATTTAATTTCTTTTCTCATAGCTTCAAGTTTGAGTGGATTAAGCCGGTAAGGATGTTGCTTAATTGGAGAAGAATCTCCTACATCAACATCATGACAAACAGCAGTGGTTTTGTTTGGCACATCTGGAAAAAGATTTTTAAAAGAAAATACCAAAGTTTTTATTTCTTCTCTACGATCAAAAGACAGATGTGCAAGTTTTGAGTCTAAATTTGACAAAATTTCTGAATTTTTCAATCTAACTGTCTCTTCCATAGTTTTAGAACTAAAAGGTGGTTCAATTACATCTGGTTTGTCATGATTGTTCTCAAATTTAACCATGCCTAAAGTGGCAACTGGTTTACTCTCACATTCATTAGTACGTTCAACATATGGCTTTAACATATTAATATGACACACTCTGTTTTGTTTACGCCGACCTGGAGTTTTTACAATATAATTCGAGTCATTGATTTTACTCTCTATTGTATAAGGACCACAATATTTAGCTTGTAAAGGATGTCCAGGGACTGGCAAAAATACAAGTACCTTATCACCAGGCTCAAAAACTCTATCCCTGGCATCTTTATCATACCAAATTTTCATCTTGCTCTGTACATTTTTTAAGTTTTTCTGAGCAATTTGACAAGCAGTATACAATTTTTCTTTAAATCTAGATACATAGTCTAAAAGATTCAAGTCAGTATGTTCAGTAAGCCACTTTTCTTTAATCAATGTTAACGGCCCCCTTACAGTATGGCCAAAAACCAACTCAAAGGGACTAAATCCAAGCGATTCTTGAACAGCCTCTCGGACTGCAAAAAGTAGAAAGTGAACTCCATCATCCCAGTCTCTGTCAAATTGAAGACAAAAAGTTCTAATCATGTTCTTCAATGTTTGATGAAAACGTTCTAAGGCACCTTGAGATTCTGGATGGTACGCACTTGATCTATACTGAGCAATCCCTAACTGATACACGACTTGCTGAAATAGACCTGACATGAAATTTGATCCCTGGTCGGACTGTATAGACTTAGGAAGTCCTACTAACGTAAAAAATTTGATAAGAGCTTTGACAATAGTAGGTGTCTTGATATTTCTTAGCGGAATAGCCTCAGGAAAGCGTGTGGATGTACACATGATTGTCAATAAATACGCATTTCCAGTTTTGGTCTTTGGTAAAGGTCCAACGCAGTCAATTAGAACTCTGCTGAAAGGTTCGTCAAAGGCTGGAATAGGCAGAAGTGGTGCTGGTGGTATTTTCTGGTTAGGCTTACCAACAACCTGGCATATATGGCATGATTTGCAGTATTCTGCGACATCATTTCGTAGTCTGGGCCAGTAGAAATGCTGCAAGATCTTAAGGCAAGTCTTCCTTATACCTAAGTGTCCAGCCAAGGGGGTGTCATGGGCAAGACCAATAATTTCTTGCCTATAAACTTTAGGCACCACCACTTGGTATACCACTCTCCATTCCTCCTCTGGGGTAGCATCAGGAGGCCTCCACTTCCTCATTAAAATGCCGTCCTGATGGTAATAGCATTCGGCCACTTTGTCTGCTTCCTCCTGTGGTTGAGCCCGCTGGTTGAGCTGAAGAACCTCAGGGTCTTTATGTTGTTCTTCGAATAAATTCTTTCGGTCTAATGAATGGCTGTTTACGTTTGGGCATGGCATAATAACATTCTTGTCAACACTAAGTGGTCTTATTATGGCCTTTTCTGAGCTACCAGGACCTTCAATGTCGGCTAGGAAAGTGTCAGAAAGGTCCATGTAATCAAACTGGTCTTCTTGCAAATTCTCATCTTGTTGTTTTCTAGCCATCGCCCTAGTAACAACACAAGCTGGATACAATTCAGCATCATCTTCAGGTGAATTACCATCCACCACTGGTTCACTGGTAACAATTGGTTCAGCAACCACTTTGTTCCTAGCTAGATCATTTCCTAGCAATAATGTAACACCCTCTACAGGGAGATTAGGACGAACACCTACAATAACTGGTCCAGTTATCAAATCTGACTTCAGATAAATACGATGGAGAGGAACATCTATACAACCTAATTCTACACCTTGTAACAAAACGGAGGCACCAACAGAAGTCTTCTCGGACAAAGGCAACACACCTTCTAACAATAAAGACTGAGAAGCTCCAGTGTCCCATAAAATCTTAATAGGCTGAAGAGTGGTATCATCAACAATAGAAATAAACCCATCAGACATAAAGGGTTTATATTCCTCCATGTAATCACAAAAACTGGACTTAAAAGCCTGACTCGCAGGACATTCCAACGTACTGGTAATATAAGGTGTCGTACAAGCACTGGACTTCGGCTTATTATCTCGTTCATTCTTCTTCTGGAGTCTAAAACAATCAGCCATCAGGTGACCATTTTTCTTACAATAAGCACAAATCAGTGACTTCTTCTCAAAAGTATCAAATTTTGGACTAGACATATTATAACTGGACTGACCCTTATTCTGTGCAACAGGCTTACTATCAGTACGCTCAGTACTTTGATTTTTGTAATTTCCACTGGAAGTATTAACATTTTGACCCTTGAAACTTCTTTTATGTGAAAGGGTATAATTATCTGAAATTACAGCTGCATCATGTATAGTCCCAACAGTTTTGTCGTCTAAATGTGTTTTTAAGTCTAAATGAACACATTGTTTGAACTCTTCTAATAACATCAATTGTCTTAGGTTATCAAAATTGTTATCTGTTTTTTTTGAAGTAAGCCATTTATCAAATAAATCTTCTTTTTCCCGAGCAAATTCCACATAGGTTTGTGAATCAAACTTTTTATAAGATCTAAATTTCTGTCTATATGCTTCTGGTACTAGCTCATAAGCTTTCAAAACTTCCTGTTTTACTGTGTCATAATCGGAACTTTTTTCTGATGGAAGTGCTGAGTATATTTCAGCGGCCTTACCCTCTAAAACACTTTGTAGCATCGTAGTCCAATACGACATTGGCCATTTCAAATTATTAGCAATTTTCTCAAACTGTGGAAAATATTTATCAACTGTTTTTTCACAAAATTTGGGAACCAAACGTATATTTTTTTGCTGCATCAAAATTTTCTGATTTCGACTGGACTTTAGTGTTGCTTTCTTCTTTGACCATTTCAGTTTTCATTTTCTCCATCTCTAACCTTTCCCTCATTTCAAGTTCTGCCTGTTTTAATTTAAGTTCATCTTGTTTTTTCTCCATCTCCAACCTTTCCTTCATTTCCAGTTCTTTTAGTTTAAATTCATCTTCTTTTTCTTTTTTTTCCATTTCTAATCTTTCCTTCATTTCCAGTTCTGCTTGTTTTAATTTAAATTCATGTTCTAATTCAAGCTGTTTTAATTTAAAGGCATCAACATGTTCGACCTTAAGTTCAAGAGCCTCTTCACCTAAAATTTCTGCGTCAACTAATTTGTCTATCACCAAATTTTTTATAATTTGTTTTCTCATAGATACTTTAAAAACTAATTTCAGATGTTTAGCAAGCAACACTAATTCGTCTTTCTTTAAATTATCAAAACTCTCCAGGTCTGGCGTTTTCAAAAATTTACCGGCATCAAATGCCATTTTGTAGAATTTTGTTGGCTAGTTATAATAAAAATACTGAATAAATTTTGAATAAGATATTTTCGTTATCCCGGACGAGCCCCCAATTTCTGTTACGGCCAGAAATCGCCTTTAAATTGTAGCCAACAAAAGACACAAATCAATAATAAAATTTAACAATATTTATTATACAAAAGTTTACAAGAAGTATTACACAAATATTACTGTTAACTTAACTGTCAAAATGTGAGTCCAATCTTTTATCTGTATCTGTATCCGGATATCTTTCGGAATCCAATCTGAATATTATGTTCACTACTACGGCCACAATCCAGTATGATGTTGTTTGTAGAATTCAAGTTTCAATCTAAATTGCTGTGAATACTAAAGTCTATCGATGTCTAAGTCTAAGTCCAAGAGTGCAAGAGTGAGAGTTTAACTTTAGTGTCTGTATATATATAGTTGTCATGGAAGATTCTAGAACAGTCTATAATGGAACATCCTGGAAAGTTACAACGGAAGTTTCTAGTAAAATGTAGAAGTTTATATAACGCATCTTTTATTAGGATCATTCTGGAAAGTTCCAATCATTCTGTAATTGTTCCAGTGATTTCTAAACTGCACAGTTCTAAGATTATTCTGAAAAAAACTATCAGGCCACACAACACAAATCAGGCCAACATAAATAAATACAATAATTACAATATCATAACACAATGCAATTATGATAGGAAATACAAGCACGGGAATATCGTTTCAATTGGGAGATATATACTACGTATGTAGGCGCTGCTGGAATGTTGCTACATATAAATGGAAAGTTTACAATTTGGAAGCTAAAATCATCTTTTTTGTAGTACAATTTTGTTATCAACCGATCCTCATTGTCAATTTCAAGATGAAAGTTTAAGTGAAAATATGAGGCAGATGAACTGTATTTGTAGTCTGTCTGATCTCTAGTTCGATGGGAAAGATTCGTTCAACATAGTCACCAAATTTTGTATTATTTAGTGAGAGAACATCATCTATATATCGGAACGTAAAGTTAAAGGATTTTGCAAATTTCTATCTTTCTCCTGTATGAAGTCAGCCTCGTAATAATAAAGAAAAAGGTCGACAAGAAGAGAGGCACTATTTGTTGATTTGTCTTTTTAGATTAGAATGGGGAATACTTGTGTAAAGTGTAGAAAAGTCATATGTTTTAATACTATTGCAAGATGAAAGAGTCTTAGGTTGTATGTACTCTAAAAGTTCTTTGGATTTTTTCAGAATCCACATCTGATTCACGCCACCTCTAAAATCGGCATTTTCACTATAACTTTGTGTTGCAAAAATGAAAGGTTATGTTACAAAAAAGGGAAGAAAAACATAAATGTAGAACAGGAACAAATTTAATTTTATAATTAAAGATGAGAAACAACCCCTATTTTTTAGTCCTAATTGAATGGCTATTACAATAGCAAATGTGTTTTTACAAAGGGTACTATAAAATTAATATAATTAATCCAAGAGAAGTAACTAAACTACATATCACAATTCATGATGCGCTTCTTATGGAAGTACACCACTAATTCATGGTCCCATTGCTTTCTATGTTTAATTCCTCCGTTTCAAGCAGGCACACCTCTTTTGTTTTAAGTTCAAATAAAGTGGCAATCATTGCATTTCAAAGCAACACTTTATGGTGTTTTGAACTGAAAAAATCAACATACCTTTAATGGCATATACGAAAGAACTGGTTCCCGGAACTTCGGATGTACCAAAACAGGTACATCAGTTCTGACAAAAAGGCAAAATGTACCCTCTTTTTAAAATTATGTGCAGTGTTTTTAATATTCAATATTAAAAGTCCAAAAGTGTTCTACAATGATCACCAGTCCTTCAGCTTTCATTTGACACCATAAATACCTAAATATTCTTCATATTTTGAAAGTCACACTCATGCGTAGGAACTATTTTGTGTTAAATATGTACTAGTTTCTGGTATGTGCTTTCTGGTCGGGCTGGAATTAGTGGTGTTACACCTATAACAGAACCAAACTTGCTATATTGACTTGAGCATTACATTTTTTTCATTCTATGATCTATTTCAAGCAATAAAAAAATATAAAGCTTTAGTCCAAATACTATTTTATTAATTTTAAGCTCAAACTGGACTGGTAGTAACATATCGGTTATTGAAAGAAAACTGCATATGGATATTACCAATGGCCAATAAACTTTTTTTATTCTCAATATCATTGTTTTATTTATTAATTTCTATTAGGAAAGCTATGTGCTTACCTATAGTCATATTGTTATCAGAGGTTCCTTTTTAAATAAAAATACATTAGTCCAAACTTAAGACATAAATGAGAAAATTGTCCCCCCTTTTTTCTTTAAATTGGAATAGTTTTGTTTTTGTATAAACCATAATTCTTTGGAAAAATATAGATTATTAAAAGCAATTTATATATCCCTCAGTTAGATAACTTGCTAAACTGGTTCAAAATTGCATGTACAGTGAGATTTTAGAATTCTTATATGAGTATATACCATTTGCCTAGATTGTAAAAGGCTACAATAAGAAAAACAATAAAACTTGAAAAATCATATGATTATTTTGATCGAGAGCTATTTTGTACCACATAGAAGTAATAAAATATATGTTTTATTGATTCCAATCAAAAAGAATGCAAAAATAAGAACTTGGAGTCAAGTCTTAACTGCATGCATGTTGTATGACCATAAAAGGCTAATACTTGAGTATGCCAATTTAAGAGCTTTAATTTCCCATAAACAAGGATGGTGTACCAACAAAAAGATGATTAAACATGACTAACATCAAATTTGACTTATTTTCTTTGGAATAGGTACAATTTCTAAAAATTGGATTTTCTGATGATTCTCTGTATTAGAGCATGTAGAGGTCGGTCATTTAAAGACGTAACAACCGTATCATATACGTTGACGTATCCGCATCTGAAGATATACCAAAAAAACAGTATGTGATCCCGAAAATTTAATTTTATGTACTTTCAATAATGCAAATGGACGACTGATTAATTTATAATGAAGAAATTTACAAAAAAATAAGGAAATTTCGAGTTTTTGTGGAATATGTAACCCGACTTTAAAAGATATTCCGGATAGTTGGAACAGTTTACAGGGATGATAGGAGTGAATACGGTAAATCAATTGTTTGTGTATGAACTTGTGCTCACGGAGAACCATATTGTTATTTGAAAAATAGAGTATGTGATACTCAGTACTCTTCTATTACCTTTTATGATACAATCGCAAATGAACACTATTCAAAGTTCCTTACATATATATAAGTAGTACATTTGATTTTATTTTGTTCATGTAAGATATTAAAATATTTTTTAACTAGATTATTAAAGGATTGTGTACGATATTCGTGTACCTGCCCGACATTGGCTTCTTTTTAACGGCATGTAAAATAAGTTGATAGAACCCCTTATTTTTTTTTTTACAAAATACCACTTTAATAAATATTGTAACTATATGTTTGATTGTTTCGAAGAGATTCCAATTAGTTTTTTTTAAATGATGCATGGTCTTATTAATAAGCTCGGGATCACATAATATTTTTCGATATATCTGCAAATGCGGATACGACAACGTATACGATACGGTTGATACGTTTGTAAATGACCGACCTCTAATAGGAAGTACACCACTAATTCATGGTCCCATTGCTTTCTATGTTTAATTCCTCCGTTTCAAGCAGGCACACCTCTTTTGTTTTAAGTTCAAATAAAGTGGCAATCATTGCATTCCAAAGCAACACTTTATGGTGTCTTGTACTGAAAAATCAACATACCTTTAATGGCATAGACATTGTGTAAGAAAGAACTGGTTCCCGGAACTTCGGATGTACCAAAAACAGGTACATCAGATCTGACAAACAGACAAAATGTACACTCTTTGTTATAATTTGGTGCAGTGTGTTTAATATTCAAAATTAAAAGTCCAAAAGTGTTCTACAATGATCACCAGTCCTTCAGCTTTCATTTGATACCATAAATACCTAAATATTCTTCATATTTTGAAAGTCACACTCATGCGTAGGAACTATTTTGTGTTAAATATGTACTAGTTTCTGGTATATGCTTTCTGGTCGGGCCCGAATTAGTAGTGTCACACCTTATAAATGCCATGTAGTCCTTGGAACTATTTTGTATTAGCATAATTTATCGAGGTATTCTAGTAAATAGTTTTTAATAGTAAGAATGTGACATATTGCATCATATATCAATATTATTTGAATAACCCCAAACAAGATAATTAACAAATATGTTTAATATGTTATATTGTATAACTGTAAATGTCCCTTGGTTTTGTGAGTCTCTGTTTACTTCTTGGTTTTGATTCTTGTTGTCTTAAAAAAATTATTTTATATTTCAGATAATACAAGCCAATCTGGGCCATCAAGGCCACAAACTGCAGCATCTTCAACAACGAATCAACGTTTGACGTCAGGTAATAAGATGAATTAACCTTTTGTTAATACAGATAATACGATGTCAGGTAAAACTGTTAAGACAGCAGCTAATCTAGCACGACAGGTTACACAAAATTACAACTGGAGTGTATGTCAATATGGTCAAGTCACTCGGGTATGAATCAAACACTTTCAATCTGGAACAATACAACTATGGGAACATAATGCTTAAAGCAACACGTTTGGATTGATGCCTATTTCAAAAATTTGACGATAGCTTACGAAAAAAAATGTAAATTCAAAATGGCAAATGTTGGGTTTGAGAATTAAAAGAATCAATCACATTTTGAAAGTGGTTATTTGAGAAATGAGTCATGCAAGCTATAACATTGACATATTCCCATGATAAAATACTAAATCATGATGCTTTGAAAAATGATATTTTACAAAATAATAACACAAATGGACAATATCATTCATAATTCGTAAATGTACATATTATAAATACTAAACCTAATACACTTGATTAGCCACGAAATCCATGAAATTTGGTATCAAACGAAAAATAATGCATCCACAGTATATGACATTGACCTCATTTTCTTGGATTTAGTTAAGTGTATGTGATAGTTGAAGTAAAGCTATATATTTAGAACTATCAACATAATATCAATGCTAAGTAAAGACGGCGATACATTATAGCGTGTGCACTCTTGTTAACGGTTTGCTGTGCGTTGCAACATGACAGAATATTGACAGATAGAAATCATGACACAATTGCTTTTAATTTCTATTTTTTCAGCTTGTGCTGCATTATGGATACTTCTAGTGCTACGAAATATAGCACCTTTTTGTGCTTTTTCGTCCATGGAGCAATGGATAAATCATCATCGCATGGAGCCTACCGATATTTTTCTTTTGAACTCAAAATTATGTTCATTGGTTGAGTCATCATTATATAAACGCCCAATGCACATAACTCTAATGGATGAACACAATTTATCAGTCATGAATATTAGAAACTGTGTATCGAGTTCGAATGTAAACAATACAGGTACAATTGTTGCAATAGGTAATCTTATAGCGCTTCAAACTAAAAAACAGAATCAACTTGAACACGATGATCCAATACAACTTCATACGTTTTTCCCTGATTTTCAAACCGAAGAATTTTTGACAGAGATTGAAGATGTTCTCAACAGCACAAATGGAGATTTAAAACTATGCAATGATTTGGATAAATATAAGATGTATAGAAATCCAGGAATTGTTCTTGAAAAAAGACCTACAATGTTCTCTTTAGATTATATTTTTCATGATAGGTATACTACAAAGTCGAACAATACAATACGAATACGGGTATTTGCTAGTCAGGATGTAGATTGTGCAACGATTATGAATGACGTACTTATATTTATAACCTCAATTGGGTTTGTTCAAGGTACATATACTTTTCCAAATCAACCATACCAGGAAGATCTCGCAATAATCCAACATTTGCATGACATGAACACAATATATATAACTGAAGATGGACAGTCATACTTATTGAACTGGATATGTTTCAGACTCGTTTTTTATGTTTTATTCTGCTTTATTACTGAGAAAATATGGCGTTTTATATCTAAAATGTCCGAGGCAAAACCACATTACCGCTTCAGAAGTAGGCAAATATACATTTGTAACCCATCATTAATATCTACCAACACACCGTTCATGGATATGTTAATAACATATATCTTAAAAAGAGCTTGGTTTAGAAAGGTATTAATAATTGGTAGTAGTTATGTCGCTACACACACTATGTTACTCATAATTCATACAACGACTCAACTGATTGATATGAATCAGGTGATATTTATTTCGGTGTTACATAGTGTACTATTATTTATTATATTTATGATTGAATGTTTTTCCAACTTTATAGGTAAAAGTGTTAAGTTGTTACCAGAGCCTTTTGAAACATTTGAATCATCGATTATGTCGTCATTGCCTGTATGTGTTTCATTCAGTTTGGTCAGTATTTTAACAGTACAAAATCCATTTCTATTTGTTAAAACAAAAATAACTTCAATTTATGAATCGGCCGTACGTTCCGCAGCTTCTTCTGATCTTAATAATATGCTTCTTGTTCCTGTCTTTTGTGACTTGAATATGTATGAAAATCCATTTTTGATGTGGAAATTAATGTCGAAAGTAATTTCAATAGAGGCAGCCACCTGGTATATTTTTTTTTATCAATTTCAAATTTCTTTTTTTAGATATTTGCTTTTTATTGTGGATCATATAAGCGGCCTGTTGCAGATTCTTTTGAATTTATACAATCAGTCTATTATATTTATGATCTCAATTCAAATATGGATCCCAATAATATTTTTGTGCATATCATATCTAAAAGATGTTTTAAATGAATATAACAAAGTATACCAGGATTGTTATAAAGTTGTAGTTGGACTTCTTAAAGGACTTATAGAAGGGGATCAATGTATTAACGATAAAAAGGTTGCCTTTCCAGTTATGGGAGAAGATCCAGGAATTGATAGGACTAAATGTGAAATATCTGCAGACGTTATTTTATTTTATAACCATGGAGATGTACAAATAACGCCTAAATTCTTTTATGAGATCAGAAAAATCCTAGAAGAAGTCGTAGGATTTTCATTATCTATAAAACACATATTCTTTAAGGAATTTCTGGAGTTTATTTTTCGAACGTGTCCTATCATTATTACAATGTTGGTGTTAAAAATGTCTAACTTTTCTTCAGATCAATTCGAATCAGTTGAACAATTTCTCGTTAGTTTAGTGTTGTTTCACTTATATTCAAAGCTTTGTCTACACCGATCATCCCCAAATAATGACATTTCTTCTAATCTATATCTAAAAGATCAGATAAAAGTTGTAGTAAGGCAACATACGGATACATTTGATGTAACTGATGCAAACAACCAAGACATAGATTATCCTGTACTTCCAAATGGACTGAAGATTGCAGCAGCTGTAAGTGTTGTTACAATAGTTACAATATATTTGTTTTCACTGGTAGGAATAAATGTTTTTCAAATTGACATATTTCCTGTACAATTGTATAGATATTTTCGCAATTCTGAAATCCTTATTTTACATAATGCAATTGTCATAATATTTCTTATTCATTTTGTTTTGCTTCATTTCGTAAAATAGTCATTTTGAACGATAAAAAAAGATACCCAAACGTCTACTTCCTTACAAAATTCGTTGAAAACCATTCGGTCCTTTTGGTTTCATTGTAAATGTACTTAATCGTGATAGTGATGTCCCATGACTTCTTCTAATGTGTAACATATCTGCTATTGGTTTAAGATAAGAGTGTTTAAAAGTTTGGAAGAGAGTTGGGTTTAAACGGAAATTGTGAATGCCTTTTTTTTTTATTGGAGCATCATTTCTTAGTCTTTTGTAGACTGGCGTACAACATTCATATACTGGTATATATGATATGTTTATTTCCCAATTTTGTCTCAAGGAAGGGAATTTATTAAACAAGATGAAAATTAATACGAATAATATTCCGCTGCTAGCTTGTTTTATATATATATATATATATATATATACATATATATATATACAACTCGTCTAAACATCAACCAAACAATGTTAGATCTGTAAATTTGCTTTCGCAAATTTTTGGTTCTTCCCTCGCCGGGATTCGAACCCATGCTACTGTGATATCGTGACACCAAATCGCCTGCACTGCAGCCGTCCCGCTAGACCACACGACCACCTGGGCTCTCAATAAAAGAGCTTTCGCTGGCCGTGTGTTACCTTTCCTCGTCAGTTTTAATCTAGCGGCGTACTACAGTACATGATATATAAGGCATGAAGATGTTATTGTTACAGATCAGCTAAATTATCTATAGTAAAGGATCCTACAAATATATATTGTTATATCATTTAAAAGCAAATGCGTTTAGGAATTGTAATACAAAACGTTTTAAAATAAGATTTTGTGGTATGAGACATATCTCCATCCAAATCACAATGTGTAAAAAAAGTATCCAATTATCGGTCAAAATACAGCCTTTAACACGACTTTGGCTTATACCGAACAGCTAGTTATAAAGGGCATAAAATGACTAGTGAATAAAAATTCAAACAGGAAAACCAACGGCCTGACCTAAAAAAAAAAAACGAGAAACAAGAAATACTGATGAACTACACCAACATGTTGTTTTGTATATTGCCAAAGGTTAAATTGTAACTGCTGTTGTTAAATCCTATTGTCCAATATCTAACAAAAACATTAAAGTATATCAGGTCGCTTATGCTATGGAAAAAGGTTGAAAATATTTTTTTATTTTATTCTAGTCTAACAAGAGATTTTGTATCAGCAGTTTGTTCACTTTGAAGTTGACTTCGGTAACTGTACGCACTATTTGATACGGAATTTTACTGAATGTTTTCCTACAGCTTGGGTTTTGTTGTCCGTACCATAACTATTTTTAAGTTAGGTGCTCTTCTCAACTGATAACTATCAGGAGTTCTCTAAAGAATGAATCTCTGTCAATCCCCACAATTTCATTACATGGGAAGGGTTGAAAACGCTTTTCTAGATTTGCCTTCATGATCGACGCTAAAACTCAAACATTTGAAAGCCTATGATGTATGAGACCAAAACACATGCATAGCTATATGACCAAAAACAACTAAAACATAGAAAAATCAATAACATACACTTTACCAGAGGGAGTTTAAACCTGTGTTTCTTAAGACTTTGCAAAATTATAAATTTATTAATAGTATTTACCCTTCAATAAACCTTTTAAAACTATTTACGTGTACGGTATAAATAGGTTTCAAAAGTTTATCAAATGGTTATACAAATGTCAACAAATACGTAATGTGGTGTTTTTATATACACTTTTAATTATTCATTTTGTAAATTATTATTATTTTATATACTAGTACTATAAGTGTAGTTATTGTTTAGTTTAGTAGAATTGCCCCATAACCTATACATATTTCATTTGAAACATTTACGATAAACATGCTTTTTAAAAAAAAAAGAAGGAAGAAACTATTTATCATAAGATACCACGAAATATCATTGTTAATGATATGTATTATGTACATATAAATTAAAGAAGAGGCGAAAGATACCAAAGTCACATTTAAACTCATAATTGTTATTACCTCGTAGATAAATAGCTGATTTTGTTGAACAATGAGCTTTAAATAAGCTACAGTATATCTTAGTATTAATAAATCATGTAAATAATAATGTGAACAACATCCATTTCTTAGGTAAGGCTGTGGTTCAGGTCCAAAGATTCCCAAAAATTGTCTGAAATTGAAATTTCTGGTCAATTGTGTCAATTTAAAAACGTGTACGTTACCATTGACATATCACAACTCAAATGGCTGCAATAAATTGGCCATGTGTTATAATTCCTTTTATTTTCCCCAAAAATAACAAAATTGTGATAGGATGGGTACTTTTGTTTAATTTCAGGGGGGGGGGGGGGGGCAAACAGTTTATTGTATTGTCAGTTAACAACATTTTACTCTACGGCAGTGAACAGTTTACTTTACTAGTCCAACATTTCAGTGTTGGGTCCCTGTTTTGAATACCCGAAGCCAAGGGTTTTCTTCAGAAAAGAATTGTTGTACTATATATTAACTGTAATGACACCCAAATAGTAGGTTATACCAACAATTAACAAAACAAATATATAAAAGTATATGTAAAGACATTTTCATTCACCAATTATACATACTCATATATCAGTAGTATTGTTCCTGGAAATATTTTTTTTCCGTTATCAATTTCAGCTTTAATTTATATTTTCCTGATTTGAGATGATCATACTAACCCTGATTGATATCAAAATATTTTTTCCCATATGTCGCCTCAAATTTCTTATATATGTCTGAATTAAGAATAAGTGGTAGTTTAAATATATAAGGTCTTTCATTTCCTTTTTTGTGTATCATTCCATTTTCTTTAAACGGTACACAATACCGTTAACAATCTTCCCATATTATATTAGATTGCTAAATCTATTCCATATACATAATATAACTCTGTAAACCAAATAGTTGTTTCATGTTTGTAATTATTATTTTTATTAAGCTATGTGAACAATTCGACAACCTTATCTAGCTGATATATTATATTTTGTATTTTTACTTATATCCTGCAGTTTATGACTTTATAATATCTGAATTATATGATTTGAAACCGAAAATACTTTTGAAGTTCTTTTTCTGTTCAGACAGTCGTGTAATTTGCATTGTATATGAAATTGTATATTGTTATTTGCATTGTAAATAAAATGAATTATTGTATGATACTTGTAATTAATAGGAACTTTTTAAATAGATAAAAACCAAGCATTGAAATCAATATAAAATTGCAGTAGATATTGTTATTCATTTATAAGGTAGAAGCATTAAGATCAATATAATTATCATAATCAAGGTTTGATTAATTTATTGACTTGTGTACAAATGTTATCAAATACATAGTGTGGTGTTAAAACCACTGTTTTTATATTGTAAATTTTATTATTTCATATGTTTTTTTTACAATTAAAATACTATTGAGTGAACTGATTTTGATAATTTTATAAAAATGTTTGACCAAGGTTTGTTTTCAGCCGAATCATATTTATTGGTGATCCAGTTTTGCTTGTTAAAACACTGAAATTAATTAAAGATAATTAAGATTAATAAAAGACAGTATAGCAGAATTTATGTGCATTCAAACAATTTATAGTGAATTATTATGACTCTAAAAAGTATTTGGGGTGAAAACAAAACTGGACGATCAATATAGAAGATTGGCTACCAGAACTACAGCGATTATTTTATGCATTATGATAACACATGATGATACATTAGTACTATTTATTTGAAATACAAGGTTCTGTTAATTTTATTGGTAAAACCATGGTGGTAATATTTAAAAGGAATAACAACGACTAATTAGCATGTATAAACGGCCTGCAGAGCTCTGTACTAAAGTCATATGATTTTATTCAATTATAGTCTCAGCGGCAAGACCCCTTTAGTTACTTTTTGCGGTTGTAAAATTACATCTGGAATTTCTCATCAGCCACGTGGTTTTATCTAGTCCGGTGAGTATTAACATGGAAGTATTATATAAGTCAATATAATACTTCCATGGTATGTGAAATCCGAGGTTTATTAATAAGAAGGTGGCGATGTATAGTATAAAACTCTCAGGGGCGGATCCAGCCCTTTTAAAAAGGTGGGGGGTGGGGTTCCAACTATATGTCCCCATTGAAATGCATTGATCGTCCAAAAAAAAAGGGGGGTTCCAACCCCCGGAACCCTCCCCCTGGATCTGCTACTGAGTCTCTACCTTCAGAAAGAAGTCCTATGATGTAAAAAACTTGAAAAACGAACGACAATTGTTCAAACTACAACAGTTAAGCTGTATTTAATTAAGCATTTATTTGCTTTTTAACTGTTCTAAAAGTATTTTGCAGAATAACGAGGATCCCGAGTAAAACAGTTAAATACCGATGAATCGATCGGGTTTCACCTGATGATTTACCAAATAATGTAGACAATTTTTTGTTAAAAGTGTTATTGTGAAATACTTGTATTAATATAACAAGCTACAGCAAAAATAACAACAAACCGACAAAATGAGCTTGACGTTATCTGTCTTACGGCAAATTCATTTTTACACGAATTAGTTTATGTATCAAGAACTATGAATTAAAGGATAGAACCGTTTAGAACCGTTTAGAATTGCGAATATTTTAATTAACTTATACACGAAAGACTTAAATCATTCGTATGTAATAAAACGGGGCCCAAACGTATTTTCTGTACATTCATCCTCTTAACTTACGGAAATGGCTTTTAAACTGTCTGTAAATATTAAAATTAAATATGACTCAGCCTTATTTTTCAATTTCATATGTGATAGTTGTCGGTTTATTTAAGATCGAACTAACCAAAATAGGAAAATTGGACTAAACTACAAATTGAACGAATGACTCTATTCCTTAGCGTACACCAACGGAATGTACGGAATGGACTATTCGGGTTACTTCACACGTATATACGACAAAAACTCGTCTGTTCATAATTTTCCGTGAACACGAAAATGACCGAAAAGTGTCAGTTATTTGTTCGATCACATGCAGAGAATCAATTTACATGCCTGATTTTAAACCAATTAACGAGTTATCGAAAGATGGGCGGTAACGCAGATGAAATTTTTGAAGTGACTACGATGTTATTCCTTTTAAAAATTACTTTTATGGTAACACGATACAAATTATATTTTTTATAAGACGGTCGATACTTTGAATCCGAGATTAAGGTAGATCGGATTTTTAAATTTTCGCGCCGTCTACGCATAAAGTTGCGCATTGATATCGTAAGTCATGTACATTGTTGTTATTTGCCTAACTCAAATAATTCAAGCCCTTTCCGTGTCCGATTTTCTCTCACTATAATATAATAATAATGTAGATCAGCGGAATATAACGACTGAATTATTCGGGTTATTATTTGCCATAATAGCCTGGCATCCGGCCCAATCTAGCTGTGCGTCGCTTAGCCAGGACCCCAGGCTATTGCCATAGCCTGGCATCCGGCCCAATCTGCTGTGCGTCGCAAGGGCCAGGTGGGGAACAAATATCACGTGATCGATTCAGTGCCAGTTCGCTCTGAATCTAAAGTGAGGCTGAATAAATATTTGCATAAATTTTGATGTTTGATGTAAACCAGCAAAATTGGAATCCAATTCACACCTTGGACATGTGAAATCTTAAACTTTTAACTTTCTCACCAGGCGATTGCTGATAAGAATTAATCCTTTTCTGCTTATCAATTATCATCATACTAATAATTAGATATGATAACACTATACATCAATTCATAAAGAAAAATAATTACAGTCTAATTTTTACTAATTGATGTTAAACAAGAACTAATTGGATACAGATGTAAAACAAACATTGCGCGACAAAATTAGTATTAACCAATCATTGACAGGCAGTACATTGATACACGCCTGGCTATACTATTAACTGCAATTTCAAAACTTATTAAAGGTTATTGCAACAATTGCTATTGTCGAAATAGTATTTCCGATCTAAAAATATGAAGCATGTTCTTGGTGTAGGAGAAGACTGAAGAGAGAATAACTCATAATAATCGAACACATGAACTGCTTTTCATGATTTACTGTAATGCAGATCGAAATTATAGATAACGATCTTCATTTTGGTAGCTTTTGAAGCAGTTTCACCCTTGTCTTAGGTTAGAAAATGTCCTGCAAATATGCGAAAGATGGATGTACACAAATCATCAAAAAGAGGGAAAACTGATACATTGTAAGTAAGTATTAATGAATTGAATATAAATGCACAAAGACCGATTCACGACCCCTGAAAATAATTTGTGAGCTTAAAATTAGCGGAAGTAATTTCAAAACAATATCTGGGCGAACAACAAAACAATGCCCCCCTCTTTTTTAGGCTGAAATATGCCACAGGAGTTTGAAATCCTATCAATAAGGGGGTAAAAATATACCAAAGTTGACTATCACAGTAGACCTTCTCTCAAAGAGAGACCGATTAATAAAAATTTTCATTTAATATCAACATGATCAATAATTTCTATAAGGACTGGTTGTCTATATTTTAATAACTAGAACACACCCGTGATATCCCGGGTCCGTGACTGAATAAAAGTATATAACTATGCGTATGCCTTATTTTAGTATTGGTATTGTCATCTGATAAAGTCAGGCCGATTATAAGATGCACAGTTTTCTCTGCTTTCCAAATCTTTCTGTTTGAACCCGTCGACCTTGAACCTATCAATTATTGGTATTATTAATAATTTGGAAAACAAAAGGGCCTGGAATGGAGTATTATTTACTCAACAGTATACAGCAAAATTATAAATACACCGTTTGGTGGTGCGCCTGTCAGATGCAGAACGAACAGATAAGGTAATAGGTAACAGGTGAATATACTATTGATATCGGTGTCGGATTAGATTCGAAACTTTATTATTATTGGCAAAATTAATTACGTGGGAAACAAATGGGCCTGGAGTGGTGTTATTTTCAATCAACAATATTGTACTATATTAGTTATATATAAAGTTGAATTCTTTGATTCATCGTCTTTACGTGATGACGGCTGACAAATTGGACCTCGTAATTTTAGTATTATAGATATTTTTGGTGAATAATTTTGAATTTTCATATATTGAGTTGTATTGATCAGCACAGTTATTTCGTACCGAGTGAATTTCTTTAAAATGTTAAAGACAATAAATGAAAATTTTTTAAAATTGCACCTGCATGTACATTGCCTGTACAGTGGGTGTTAAATTCTCTTCAGCTTTAGACATACTAATTTTTAACCTTTTCCAGCTGGTCCATTCATAACCAAAAGTTTGTTTACAGACTTACAGTGTACATGTAATTTCAACCTCTTTAAATACAAAATGTACTTCCTCTTTAAGGCATAATTTTTTAAAGGTGTATGAACAAAAATGGCAACTAGATATGTAAAGTTCACATTTGAGTCTATATTTGTAAACAAAGTAAAATCAAAGGATAATAACTATGATCCTATTTAATAGGATAGTAGGACTAAACGGAATTTAACCAACTTAGTATGACCAGAGCTTACTAAATTAAAAGCCAGTAAACAAGGTTTCAGGGCAATAAGGTATATATTATAGACAAAATGACTACTTTTATATTCAGCTTTTGTATAAAAATTTAATACTTTCGTCAAGTGCTTTTGTTAAATACATAATCCTCCAATATGTACTAAATGTACTTTTAATAGAAAGGAAATTACAAATAAGATAGTATATATTACATGTAATAGTTTAATAGTATTAAAAAAACTTAGGCGAAAAAAACTCATTCAGGGTCAATTTAAGCCCTAGCACATACATTGAATTTACATTTTAAAAATGCATACTGCATCTGTAGTTATTAAAAATTGCTTTTTTTGTTTTACTCATTTCTATTGCATGTTATTTTAGTCTCAATAGGCATGTATTTGAACCATTAACTATCCTACAGTCATTTACAGTAGAAAAGAAAGATAAAATATAAAATATAGCAGTTACGAAAGATACTAGTATTGTAAATGCAAATTTACTGAAATCTTTAATTTTATGACGAACTTTCATGTACATACAAATCTCGTCAAATTTTTCTGGCTTCAAAAATGATAAAGATTGTTAGACAAGGATTCTGACTATTCTTTCAAATCAATTTGCACATTTTTCTGTGATAATCTACTTTTTGCTAGATTAAGAATAATACAAATTGATAAAAGCCTTCCCATATGTTGTACCATAACACCACTGTCTTAGGTTATGGGGAAGGGTTGGCACCTTCAAACATTAACCCCACCACATTCTGTATGTTCCTGTCCCAAGTCATAATTAAACCTGTAATTCAGGGGTTGTCTTTTGTTGCTTGTCATATTAGCAATCAATTATCACACCACATCTTCCCTTTATATTGAAACACAAATATTGACACATTAAAATTTGTCAGATAGAATGCGACTTATGGATAAAAACTTAGCAGACTCTCAGCTCACACTTATCATATGTCATCACAATCATGGTTAACGTGTAAGCACAATAATAAAATGTTCGTCGTGATTGTATTCACTTTGCAGCAGAATAAATAAAAAATTGACAAAGATATACATTTAACTGTACGTGATTACGTGATATAGATACAATGGATAAGCGTTGATTCTTGAAAAAGTTGTTTTTCATGAATCAACGATTATCCATTGTATCTATAACTTAAACTATTGTGGAAAAGACAACAATAATTCAAAAATAAACGACCAAACTCGCTTTTATTACACAAATTATCCACAATAACATACAAAACAAAAACAAAAACTGAAAAAAGTAGAGAATGGGAACAACAAAGAGAATTCAGGGATTCGAACCTAGAAATACAAGTCCGTACCTTAAAATCATTTATCTTTACCATGAAACCTCGTGGCTACCAATTCATACTATGCGTTTGCCTAATATGTATATATAAAGATAGAAGCCCTGTGTGTCTTTTGTACCGATGTATATCATATATTCATTTATATATATATAATAGACATTTAAATCGAAACCGATTGTTAGCACAGAGGTTTCGTCGATATGTTGATGTCAGTAACACGTATCTGAATTCATGACCGGGTTCGACTCCCAGTGAAGGCATAAAGAAATCACAAAAATGAAAGGTAAGTTTTTAAAACAATTCCATAAGTGAACTGAAATCAGTTAATTAGTCAATTCAAACTTAGTGAAATAAGGCACACAAAGGAAACAAAAGAATCTAAGATGGTGAGCCCATTTCAGCGACAGATTTAGGAAGCGTTGATTCTAGAAAAAGAATCCACGGTAAATGAATAGGCTGACGTCACCACAATGGTTTAAAGTATAGTTCACTTTTCATGGATATAATTAATAAAGTCTACAAGATATCAGGCTGTGCTAAATAATAAATTCAAACTGTCAAATAGTCAAAATAGTTCTTGTATCAGCTGTCTTGTACAATATTTTTACCCTAATTAGTAAAATGTTATTTGGTACAACAATTTCTTCTTTAGACAATGAATGTTCTTAAAACTTGAAAAAAGAAAGCCAATTTGAGCAGGTACATGTAGCATTAAACAGAGAAATTATGTGGCAAACTAGTTAAAAAGGGCATTTGGATTGAGAGTTGTCTCATTGGCACTCATACCACATCTCCTTATATCTACTATACAGGAAGCATAAGAATTAAAAAAAATATATACAAACATACATGATGGGAAGTGAAAGTTAGTGCTTCCTGGGGTTAGAATCCCTACTTTTTTGGCAATCATTGCTTTTGAATAGGGACATATGGTTAAAACCCCCCTTTAAAAATGGCTGGATCAGCCCTACGGAAAAAATTAACAATATCATCTGTAACATTTGAACTGCCTGATGACATATCATCCGGATAGAATTTTGCTTATCATAACCATCTATCCATGCAAGACAAGCCATGTTTGTTAAAGTGTAAACAAGTTGCTTTCTTTAAAAAAAGAAATGCAATCGTAAACCCAAATGCTTGTTTGGTATTAAATATTAGATAATTGTTTACTTAAGATGTATTGTTTTATATAATTATTGTGGTATAAGAATTAAAAACTGACATTGATTGTTTACTTAATGAAATTACAATTCAATGTGGGTTGATATATTTTCGCTAAAGCTGTGATCACACATTCACGATTTTTACTGCCGTCCTTGACAGGACCATTCCCAATTAAAATGTGTCAAAAGTCTGATCAAGATCCTGTGAATCGTGGAAGGAAATTCAAACTTTACAATCAGATATTGTTCAGGAAGCGTCGATATTCAACCGTTTCCAAGAGAATTTTTTCACGATAATCCCGTTCTCAATCCGCTTCTAATCCGATTTGTATCTTTCGCAAAGTAAAATTCGACCGAATTGGTCACAACTGCATCCCGATTCTACCGAATGTAATCCGACAGAGATCAGACAGTGACCAGACAGTGAACAGACGCTGACAGAAGTTATCCGTTCGAAAACTGTCGACATACTCGCGATGATCAGGTACTGTCGGAACGGAATTCTATCACGATCCTCTCTATCTCATTGCAAACGTCTTTGTCTGGTCTCAGTCGTATTGTATTCTGTAATTGTCGGGACTCTGAGGTAGGTATCATTGGCGAATTTCGTATTAGGACTGTTCCGGAACGATTTCGGCAAAGACGGTTTGAAATCGACTAGATCTGGATGCAATCTGGACTCAATCGGCAGAAAAACATCAATGAAAAATTTCTCCAGATCATTCCCGTTCCACAGGACACCGTCCAGAAAACACAGAACAATGTTAGAATTTTTATCCGATACAGCAGAATCTGCCACGACATAGTCACGCTTGTCATCCGGCTAGACAAAGTCGGCTGAGTTTCCCCGAATGTTACGGGACGCACCTAAATGTCAAGGTGCTTCGCCGAACTATCAAGACCATTCCCGACCCGTAGCCTATCTGTTACGAATTTAAACGACTGCGTTCAGACAATGATAGGACATTCCAGATAATTGAGGATAGTAATCCGACTTTTTCACTTTTCGTGTCTTATTGCTGTCTGATCTCAAACGGGAGCAATAATCGGCAATGTGTGATCCCCGCATTAAGGAATCATTGCCCACGACCAAGGAATATTTGTTTCTTCTCTCTCCCGAAAGACAATATGCTGAGTCAACCACTGGATGTTCCATTTTAAGGTGCTGGTTTTTTTATAAGAGTTATTTTTTAGGCTAAAGTTAAATTACAAATGTGAAGAAATGTAATTAATTGATGATAACTTGTGTTCAAGAAATGCAGTACGTGAACCTGTAAATAGCTGTGGTGTTTTTTTTTTTTTTATAAAATTTGATATGTTCATGGTTATTTGAACAATGGCTTGATATTGATCATTATTAATATCTTTACACCTGCTCTGCAAGATTTTTGTGATGCTTAGGGTAGTAAGCATTGGCAATTTTAAGTTGTGTGCTTTCTGCTCTTAAAAGTTTTAGATGGCAAAACGCTTTTGTTAAAAACAAAAACTTATTAAAATTTTAACTCGCTTTGAAGATATTTTCTGAATGTTCCAAGTAAGAAGCATGTTGTTTGGTGGTTGTCTTTTTTTGGTGCAGTTCATATTTGCTTTTTGTTTCTGGTTTGAAGTTAGCAGTTACATGTATAGTATACATGTAACTGCTAACTTTGACTACACTGTGTCTAACACTTCATGGAGAGTTGTCTAATTGTTTTCCCTGCCATATTTAAAAAGATATTCCCTCTGACATTTGACTTATTCATTAGTATAATCTATATAATAATACATGTATATATTGAAATTGAACTGAAGTTGCCTTGTTAATTTTTCTATATTGACCCATCTTTTTCTCTCTTGCTGGATAGTTTTATGCTGTTCATTTGGGGGTACTGTGTAGCCTACACTGATCAGTGAGATGGCTCAAAATCCCCTTGCACTATTTTACATTGTCGTACTTAATATATATTAAAACCGAAAATTCATCATCTGATCGTCTTCAAGAAATAATAATTATTTATTTTTATTTTTACGAACATTTTGAAGAGCCTTTAAAATTACAATAGGAACATAAAGTTAGATAATCTGTTCCCTGACCATATATGATAGAAATTATTATTGGTTATCTCTGTCTACATCTATCATCACTCGGTGTCTATAAAAAAACATTTGATATCTTAACGTCGACCCTGTTAAGTCTGCTAAAATTGCATGCATGATTAATTTTAAGGTTATCAATCGTTATTAAAGCGGCACATTTAATTTGTTATGTCATTGCTTGTTTACATGAAATCTTATCTCATGAATTAACACAGCTGGTAACCAGGTTTCAACGTTTGACTCTAATTAAAATAATTATTACGGATATATGAAAGGTAAATATTAGCAGCTTGCAATTGCGTGCAAGGAAGTATTCAAATGCTCATTAACATAGCTTGTGTCATGATAAATTTTGCATCTCTATAGCAACTCATGATGCTAATGCTTATTCAACAGGTCAATTGATAAGCTATTGCGCATCTATATGAAAGGTGGCAATAGAAAGGACAGATGTAATACGAATAACATCTGGTGTTCCGAAAGACTACATATATCGTCCAATATATACTGCGTAAACCCTCAGGGGTTTACGCAAAAAGAGAATGAAATGTATTGAGACTACCTTAAGATTATGGTAATCAATGGTGGAATCACTAAAATTAAAAACTATTAAAAAAAAGAAGTGAAGTTGCATTTATATGAGATATGTGAATTATAACAAATGACAATTGTAGAAATGGTTTTGTCCATGCTTTAATAAGGCCGTTAGTTTTCTTGTTTGAATTGTTTTACATTTTTATTTCGAGGCCTTTTATACCTGACTATGCAGTATGGACTTTGCTCATTGTTGAAGGCCTTACGGTGACCTTTAGTTGTTAATTTCAGTGTCATTTTGGTCTCTTGTGAAGAGTTGTCTAATTGGCAATCATACCACATCTTCTTTTTTATATGACCGTTTACGGGACGTATCATGGTATACCGTTGTCTGTCCGTCAGTCGTCCACTTTTCGTACAATTACTCAAAAACGCTTCATCCAGTTTGTATACAACTTTGGTGGATCGAATTAATATCTATTGACGTGATCTCCCTTTTGATTTTATAAATTTTAGATATTAGGTTTCCAAGTTATGGTGTTCTATTCATTAAATAATTGTGATTTTCCAGTTTTCGTACAATAATTCAAAAATGCTTTGAGCTGTTGTCCTGCAACTTTGTAGACTTGTTTATATTTATTAACTTAAAAAGGGGGGATTTTCCAGTTTTTAGACAATAACTCAAAAGTGCTGACTGGAGGATACATATCCAAACTTATCCAGTGTACTAAAGTCTGTTGCTTTTACTCAAGAAATAAACTTGTCACAGAAGATTATCATTTTTTCCATTTCGAAACTTTCTATTCAATATGGATCTTAAGTGCATGATGTTGTTCAAGGAGTGATAAAGAATGTACGGAATTCGTCTACTAATTGCATAATAGACTGGATAAGTGCACTGTAAAACCTGGAATTACCCACAAATTGCACATGTAAATGTCATTACACAATCTGGAGTAAGATGGTTGTCTTCGGTTTTGACAATGCGTCCACTTTTCTCCGTAAAAGGACAATAATTTACCAAAAGATGATTTTATAAAAATACAATACAAGTTCTAGCTTCACATGTACAAAATATCAATTATTGACATTGGGTTCAGAGGTCAAGTCACACTGCAGTCCTTATAGCACATGACCTACCCTCCTTTGATTTTACACGTACTTAATATTAATCTGTATAACAATGAAAACAAAATTTTTGACATCCAAACAATCATGCATACTTGAAATGTCAATTATTTAACCTTGAAGCCAAAGGTCAAGGCTACATTGCTAGCTTTCCTGGTGGTTTACAACAAGCTGTCCCATGGTTTTACATCATCGATTTATCTCAAAAAACAAAAATATCACGGCTCGGACAATTCACTACAAGTTCATAAGATAACACTTAGATAGATTTCAATAATTTGACCTTGAGGTCAAAGGTCAAGTAAAAAATGCGGGCTTTGTGGTACACAACTCACCCTCTTAATATTAAACACTAACATACCAAATACCATTGATGTATCTAAAGAAACAAATTAAAATCTGAACAAGTAAAAAATAATATTTTCAAATTTATTCAATTCATGAATTTAAAGTTAACTCCCTTTTTTTTAATTTATTTTCTTGTCAAAATTAGCTTGTATCTTTCTTATATGGACGGTGATCTACCATTTTTTTTTTATCTTAGCTTTTAAATTAATGTTTGGAGAATTCAAAAACACAAAATAAGAAAATTTTATGGATGAGAAATGCAAATTTTGATTCAAATAATGTATCAAATAATGTTTTTTCCTTCATAGTCTATACGAAATTTGTGTCAAAATGTCCATTTTGCCTTAAATTTTCAAATCAAAATTTTGAGCCGGAACACTGGTGACCCCACGTTTTTATATGATAATTTCAAAGTATATATCACTTATAAGTTTTCCTGAAAAAATATAAAAAATCTATGGATAAAAATTAGACCCCCATCTACCTTAAACGTTAATTGATAAATTGTTATTTGTAGATTTTTTAAAGATATTAGCTCATGTGGCTAGATTACTCTGTTTTATGTATAACATTACAAAGGTTTGTAGTGGTATATAATTATTGCTTAATTATTTAAATAATTCCATATATAAATGTTTTATTTGCAGAGCCAACCTGTCCCGCATTTTATTGTTTGTTAACTAGTAGAACAGTAACTGATTGATCCCCAATTTTAACATTTTCATAATTGTTTGAGTTTTTTTAATGTAAAAAGTAAAATCACAAAAATACTGAACTTTCAAAACGGAAAGTCAAACTCAAATGTCAAAATCAAAAGCACAATTACATCAAACGGATGGATAACAACTGTCATAGTCCTAACTTGGTGTAGGCATTTTCTTATGTAGACAATGGTGGATTGATTTTATAGCGTTAAACCTCCCACTTGTCAGACAGTCACTAATGAGACTTTTTGTTTAGACAAATGCATGTCTTGCGTACACAATTTCAATTTTGGTATATATAATAAGTTTATCAACACTTTTTTGTCGTGTTTTGTGAACAATATCGGTTCTCATCGTCGTTTGTTTTACGACTGACCATAGGTTTCTTAGTTTAAATGCCGGTGGCCTGTCGGTTTTCATTTCGTTTACTCAGCAAATTTTGTTTGTGTTGTTTATTTTCATACCGTTTGTCACCATGGTATGTACTTATGTTTCGAAGATATATTACCGATTTTGAAGCAAAAGCTTTAAATGGAGGTTGTTAACAAAATTTCTCATTTGGTTTTATTGGTTGTAAAACAGAAACTATACCTTTAAACCTTCTTCTTTGTAACCAACTTTCAAATTCTTTTTCTCGACCTTGCAAGCTAAAAATCTTGTTCATTTTTAACTATGAAAATATCATTCTATTTGTGTAGCGTTCTATTCAATACATTTGAAAGCACTTCTTTTAAGTACTATCACAACTATTTTATGTAAATCTCACTATTCGTGAGTTTTATTTTATTACTACATTTTTACTACATTGTTACTGTTAAATGTCGTAAATTCATGGGAGGTCTCCGTTATTATTCTACGATTTACATGTTGAATGTACTATTATACTATTTATTGATGAATTTATCAGTGCTGAGTGTTCTTGTGTTTGCTTGTGCTGTATTCTTGTCACATAGTGTTGTCATTTTAGCGCTATTTTCAACATTGCCATTTTAGCGGGCAATTTAATCATGCTCAACTCATATTTTTCTCTTATAATGTGCCGTACCACGTCGGGGAATATGGTAGATGTTATTAAATAGTCCGTTTCTATGTATGTTGGCGTTTGTTTTTGTTGTAGTTCAGTGTTGCCTTTGGTCCGTTGTTTTCCTTTTATAGTTGATGTTTCCCACGATTTACAGCCGATTCCACCAAGTGTGTAGCTAAAGGTAGAATATTTGATTAGCTTCCTTGCTAGCTCAACCATGAAATGATTATTACCTTAAATTTGCGAGGAACAGAGCGCCATATTATCATCCATTGAAAAAAAAAATATATCAATGGCCTGTTTATCATTCACTAAGTACATTATTATAGCATTCCACTAAGTACATTCTTATAGCATAGCACTAAGTAGTGTAATATAACTAGAACAAGATCCATTCTTATGGCATAGCACTGAGTACATTATGATAGCAAGAACTAGGTTAATTCTTAAAGCAGAGAATGATGTCTATTCTTATAGCATAGCAACAGAAACATTATTATACCATATCCGTAGGTTCAATCTTATAGCATAGGACTAAGTACATTATCATAGCAGAGAATTTACTACATTATTAAAGCATAGCACTAGGTCAATTCTTATAGCATAACATTTAGAAAATTCTTAGAGTATTCCACTATAGACTCATTCAGATGTTTTAGAAGCACTACCCTTTCTAAACAAGATGTAGAAGAGACAAGCTTGTGTTCTCTACCAGAATGAGAAGCTGTATCCTTACTCTTTCACAAAAAGATCACAATGTATCCGTACTCAATTACATGTATGAAAAATTGTATTCTTATCCAATCATTTAAATGAGATACTAAACGTACAGAAATTTATTCAGCCTGTATCTTTAATGTATCAAACACTTGTCAGTCTATTTCGATTCTGATAGTATAGCACTTAATAATTATAACAACATAGTGCTAGGTCATTTTTTATAGCATAACACTACGTTCTTTATAATAGCATTCAACTAAATAAGTTCTTATAGCATTGCCCTAATTTCATCATTATAGCTAGATATAGGCCCATTCTTATAGCATAGCACTAGGTACACTTTTATAGCAAAGTGTTTGGTCTATTCATATACCATTCCACTAAGTACCTTATAATAGCAAAGCACTGGGTGCTTTTTAGTATCATAAAACTATTTCCATCCTCATAGAATAGCATTAGAAAAAATGTTATAACATATTCCTAGTTCCATTCTTATAGCATATCATTAAGTACATTATTGTAGCATTTCACTAAGTACATTCTTATAGCATAACACCAAACACATTATTATAACATATTCGTAGGTCCATTCTGATAGCATAGGACTAAGTACATTATCATAGCAGAGAAATTACTACATTATTAAAGCATGGAACTAGGTCTTTATTATAGAGAAGCATTTAGAACATTCTTAAAGTATTCATCTAAAGACTCATTTAGATGTTTGGGAAGCACTACCCTTTCTCAAAAAGATGTAAAAGAGACCTATCAGTCATCTGTGTTAACGAAGCTGTTCCCTTAACTCAATCCGATACATATGGGACAAGCTTGGGTTCTCTACCAGAATGAGAAGCTGTACCCTTACTCTTTCACATAACGATGACAATGTATCCGTACTCAATTACATGTATGAGAAATTGTATTGTAACCCAATCATTTAAATTAGATACTTAACGTATCACAGATTTATTCAGCCTGTATCTTTAGTGTATCAAACACATGTCGGCCTATTTCCATTCTTATAGTATAGCACTTAATGATTCTTACAAACGTAGTGCTAGGTCATGTCTTATAGCATAACACTTAAGTACAACATTATATCTAGAACAAGATCCGTTCTTATAGCATAGCACTAAGTACATTATTATAGCAATAACTAGGTCTATTCCTAAAGCAGAGAATGATGTCTATTATTATAGCATAGCACTAGAAACATTATTATAACATACCCGTAGGTCCATTCTTGTAGCATAGGACTAAGTACATTATCATAGCAGAATAATGACTACATTATTAAAGCATGGAACAAGGTCTATTCTTATAGAGTATTCCTCTAAAGACTCATTCAGATGTTTGGAAAGCACTACCCTTTCTCAAAAAGATGTAGAAGAGACCGATCAGTCATCTGTGTTAGCGAAGCTGTACCCTTACTTAATCACATGCATATGGGACCAGCTGGGGTTCTCAATCAGATGCATATGAGACAAGCTTGGGTTCTCTACCAGAATGAGAAGCTGTACCCTTACTCTTTCACAAAAAGATGACAACGTATCCATTCTCAATTACGTGTATGAAGAATTGTATTGTAACCAAATCATTTAAATGAGACACTGAACGAATCAGAAATTTATTCAGCCTGTATTTTTAATGTATCAAACAAATGTCGGCTTATTTCCATTCTTATAGTATAGCACTTAATAATTTTTCAACATAGTGCTTGGTCCATTCTTATAGTTTACCACTTATTTCTGTATAATAGCATTCAACTAAGTATCTTCTTATAGCATTCAACTAAGTGCATTTTAACAGCATTGCCCTAAGTTCTTTATTATACCATTCAACTAAGTACATTTTTATAGTATTGCACTTTGTTCATTATTATAGTAAGAACTAGGTCAATTTTTATAACAGCACTAGGTACACTTTTTTTAATATAGTGCTAGGTCCATTCACATACTATTCAACTAAGTGCATTGTTATACTATAAGCTATAGGATAGTACTAAATGCGTTTTATAGCATACAACTAATTAAATCATAGAGCATAGAACAAGACACATTAATATAGCATATATATGGTTAGTGCCGTTTGTATAGCATAGCACTAATTATATTATTACAGTATTGTTCTAAATACATTTTAATAGCATAGCAGTAGGTACATTATAATATCATAGCACTAGGTACATTATAATATCATAAAACTATGTCAATTCTTATAGCATAGCACTAAGTACATTTTTATAGCAAGAACTAAGTCCATTCAATTTTAAGTACCAGATGTATCACAGCATATATCTTTAGTGTATAAAACTGCAAGTTTAGTTTATTATACATAATAAATGTATATCATTTTGTATCCATAATGTTTCAGATGGATGATGACCTCATCATCCTTGAATGAGATGTATGACAGCCTGTATTTTCATGTATTAGAGATGTATGCCATCATGTATCCTTCATGTATTATATGTATGCCAGCATGTATCCTTCATAAATCAGATGTATGCCAGCATATATCCTTCATGTATTTGATGTATGCTAGCATTTATCAGTCACGTATTAGATGTATGACAGCATGTATTTTCATGTATTAGATGTATGCCATTATGTATCCTTCATGTATTATATGTATGCCAGCATGTATCCTTCATGTATTAGATGTATGCCAGCATGTATCCTACATATATCCTTCATGTATTTGATGTATGCTAGCATTTATCAGTCACGTATTACATGTATGCCAGCCTGTATCTTTCATGTATTTGATGTATGCCAGCATATATCTTTCTTGTATAAGATTTATGCCAGTCCGTGGCGACAATTATTAGATGTATGCCAGCATATATCATTCATGTATCAGATGTATGCCAGCCTGTATCCTTCACAATTAGATGTATGCAAGCTTGTATCCTTAGTGTTTTAGATGTATGCCAGCATAAATCTTTCGTGTATTAGATGTATGCCAGCATATATCCTTCACGTATTATATGTATGCTAGCATATATCCTTTATGTATAAGATGTATGCCAGCATGTATCCTTCACGTATCAGATGTATGCCAGCCTGTATCCTTCACGATAAGATGTATGCCAACTTGTATCCTTTGTGTTTTAGATGTATGCTAGCATGTATTATTCATGTTGTAGATGTAAGCCAGCACGCGTCCTTCACGTTTTAGATGTAGGTCAGCATATATCCTTCACGTATGACAGTATGCTTGCTTATATCTTTAATGAATAATATATATGCTACTATGTATGCTTCATGTACTAGGTGTATACCAGCCTGTAATCCTTCATGTGTATGATGTATGCCATCATGTATCCTTCGTCTATCAGATGTAATATCAGCCTTTGACTTCATGTATTAGAGATGTATGCCATCATGTATCCTTTACGTATTAGATGTATGCCAGCATAAATCTTTCATGTATTTTATGTATGACAGCATATATCCTTCATGTTGTAGATGCATGTCAGAGTGTATCCTTCATGTATTAGATGTGTGCCAGCCTGTATCCTTCACAATTAGATGTATGTCAGCTTGTATCCTTAGTGTTTTAGATGTATGCCAGCATAAATCCTTCGTGTATAAGATGTATGCCAGCATATATCCTTCACGTATTATATGTATGCCAGTATATATCCTTCATGTATAAGATGTATGCCAGCCTGTATCCTTCACGATTATATGTATGCCAACTTGTATCCTTTGTGTTTTAGATGTATGCTAGCATGTATCATTCATATTGTAGATGTATACCAGCACGCGTCCTTCACGTATTAGATGTAGGTCAGCATGTATCCTTCACGTATGACATGTATGCTTGCTTATATCTTTACTGAATAAGATATATGATACTATGTATCCTTCATGTAATAGATGTATGCCAGCATGTATCCTTCATGTGTATGATGTATGCCAGCATGTATCCTTCGTCTATCAGATGCAATATCAGCCTATTTTTTCAACATATCAGTTGTAATTTAGTCTCATTCATAATGCATCAGATGTATGTCAGCCTGTACCCTTAATGATCACCATGTATCTTTCGTCTATCAGATGTGATATCAGCCTGTGACTTCATGTATTAGAGATGTATGCCATCATGTATCCTTCATGTATTATATGTATGCCAACATGTATCCTTCATGTATTAGATGTATGCCAGCATGTGTCTTTCATATATCAGATGTATGCCAGCATATATCCTTCATGTATTTGATGTATGCTAGCATTAATCAGTCACGTATTAGATGTATGCCAGCCTGTATCATTCGTGTATTTGATGTATGCCAGCATATATGTTTCTTGTATAAGATGTATGCCAGTCCGTGTCAGCAATTATTAGATGTATGCCAGCATATATCCTTCATGTATTTGATGTATGCTAGCATTTATCAGTCACGTATTAGATGTATTCTATCCTGTATCCTTCATGTATTTGATGTATGCCAGTATATATCTGTCTTGTATAAGATGTATGCCAGTCTGTAGCAACATTTATTAGATGTATGCCAACATATATCATTCATGTTTTAGATGTATGTCAGCTTGTGTCTGTGTTTTAGTTGTATGCCAGCATAAATCCTTCGTGTATTAGATGTATACCAGCATATATCCTTCACGTATTATATGTATGCTAGCATGTATCCTTCACGTATCAGATGTATACCAAGCTGTATCCTTCACGATAAGATGTATGCCAATTTGCATCCTTTGTGTTTTAGATGTATGCTAGCATGTATCCTTCATGTTGTTGATGTATGCCAGCACGCGTCCTTCACGTATTAGATGTATGTCAGCATGTATCCTTGACGTATGACATGTATGCTTGCTTATATCCTTAATGAATAAGATATGTGCCAGCATGTATCCTTCATGTACTAGGTGTATGCCAGCCTGTATCCGTCATGTGTATGGTGTATGCCAGCCTGTATCCTTCATGTGTATGATATATGCCAGCCTGTATCCTTCATGTGTATGATGTATGCCAGCCTGTATCCTTCATGTACTAGGTGTATGCCAGCCTGTATCCTTCATGTACTAGGTGTATGCCAGCCTGTATCCTTCATGTGTATGATGCATGGCAGCCTGTATCCTTCATGTACTAGGTGTATGCCAGCCTGTATCCTTCATGTGTATGATGTATGCCAGCCTGTATCCTTCATGTACTAGGTGTATTCCAGCCTGTATCCTTCATGAGTATGATGTATGCCAGCATGTATCCTTCATCTATCAGATGTAATATCAGCCTTTATTTTCAACATATCAGATGTATGCAAGTCTCATCCATAATGCATCTGATGTATGTCAGCCTGTACTCTTAATGATCAATACTTTAATTGAATATTTCTGCAGGAATTGGAAGTTGTATACTGTAGTGCCTCAGGCTAGTTAAAAATATCTTTTTGTATTGATTGATTATTGGTTGCTTAAAGTTCAGTGGCAAATATTACATGCATGTTCTGGCAGTAACAGACTGATTTTTACATTCTTTTTCAGATGCACAGATTGAACACAAATTATTGGTTTAATGTTGCTGCAGGACCTGAGAATTCGATCCTGTGTTATAAGGTCTGGTAAGTATATTGGCTACTCTGGTTTTCAACTTTTTGTCAAATATTCGGAATCCTCTAGTTATATCCATGTAGTGCCAACAACAATTTGCCCGCTTACCCCTACTTTTCTTGTCATAATTTAATTTAATTCTTTCTTATATTTTTTTTTCTTTTAAAAGCTAAAAAAATTTCCGCCTAACTTACACAGTAAATTGAATGTTTCACACTAAAGGAATTAAAAATCAAAACCTTTCTATACTTAGTAGACAAATATTTTCTGAAATGTCAAAGATGATCCTATAGTATTGTGATGAATTAACATTGTTTTCTCTGTTTATCCTTTCCATATTTAGAGAGCGATCATTTGCTTTTTAGGGGGGGGACTAGGACTAAACTTAAAAGAAAGATTGGATTGGAATTTTAAGTAACTTGACCAAAAAAGGCAGGATGACTATTTATGTAAAAAAAGTCAGGATAGAATAGAATGAAAAGTAAAAGGGCAGGACAGAGATAACAATATAAAAAAATGCAGGACAACATTTTCATCATAGCCCCAATAAAAATTCAAATGAGAGCCCCACTAAGGACCTTGTGATAAAATGTATCATTGATAAGCTTTTGTAGGTAATGTTTTGATGCCTAAAAGTATTTTTTGTCGAGCCTTCGACTTTAGTCGAAAAAGCGAGACACAGCGATTCTACATTCTGTCGGCGTCCACAAATATTCACTCTGTGGTTAAAGTTTTTGAAATTCTAATAACTTTCTTAAACTATACTGAATTTCTACCAAACTTGGACAGAAGCTTGTGTATGATCTTAAGATAGTATCCAGAAGTAAATTTGGTAAAAACAGAATTCCATTTTTTTCGTATTGTACTTTTTAATGGACTTCGATTTTCTGACAGGAAACAACACATTCACTCTGTGGTTAATGTTTTTAAAATCTGAATAACTTTCTTATACTATTTTTGATTTGTACCAAACTTGGACAAAAGCTTTTTTATTATAAAAAACTAGTATCTTTGGAAGTAAATATTGTTAAAATTTTGTACCTGTGTATCTGTATTTTACTCATAAATGGACTTAGATTTTCTTCCAATTAACATAACATACAGTTTGCAATTAAAGTTTTTTAAAACATTTATTAAATTCATAAACTATCCTAGATTTTTACCAAACTTGGACAGAAGCTTCTGTCAATCAAAATAGGAATATTTTTATTGACTTTTTTCCTCATTTTTGTTGAGCATGCGATTAACAGCAAAAGTAGGCGAGACACTGGGTTCCGCGAAACCCTTATGAATTTTTCAAATAGAGACAGATGACTGGGATCAAAAGTTTTACCTTGCAGCAAGGAGTATCCAAAGGAATTTTGTTTACTAAAAAAAAGATGCTAAATATTATTTTCGCTAATGGAATTTCCTTTTTTTCTAATATCTTGAAACAATTTTTAGTGAACAATATTAGTAATTTTCTTATGTTTTTGCTATTTAAAGAATAAACAATTTCTATTGTTATGAATAACACTGAATTGAGTTTTCGGGATATAGAAGCAGGGTTTCCAGAAACCAAGCTCGTCACACACTGTTGTCACAATCCATTGTTATTCGTAACAATAGATCTATTCAATTTACACTTGTTTCAGAAAAAAAAGAAACTATAAAGTAAAACAATTGAACGGGGGTGTAAGAAATGGAAACTATGAAGTATTACAAGAAAACTGGGGTGTTATACTAGTGTTGTCAATAATATTTTATCACACAGCATTACATACTGTACTGTCTCAAGATATGAACCAGGTAATAACAGTTCTTTTTTTTTATTTATATAAATGTACATTTGAGAAAAAAATCTTGGATTTAATGTTTATAGATAATTTTAGTAGACTACGTAGTTAAGTTTATTCTACAGCTATTTTCCTAACACATGTAATTCAGAAACTTGGTTGGTTTGCTTGCTTTGTTTGCTTGCTTTGTTTTTTCAATCATGGTATTAAGAATTACATCTGAAATCAATAGATGATAAGAAGAGCTTCATTGTACAATGTTATTGGATGATTTAACTTTACACAAACAAAGCAAGCAAGCTAACCAAATCTTAAAACTACATGCACTAGGCAAATAGCTGTCTTGACTCGTGACTACTTATTATATGAGGCTTTATAGAGATGATTTGTCTATCGTTCCTCTATATGTCATTTTGTATTTAATGCGTTAATTGATAATTGCTATCTCACTGATGTAGGCCTAAGTTAAACTATCTCGCACTTTTTTTAAAATTTATAATTGGGCCCTGAAATTTACGAGTTTCCTCTTAGGCCAAAAAAATAAATAAATAAAAACGTGTGTTTCCTGTTACATCTTTGAAAAGAAAGTAGGTAGGGATTTATTTTACCTTTTTTTCAAATTAAGTCTTTGGCAGGGACATTCTGACTTAACAGTGCTTATTATAAAATTACTATAAAAAATGAAGGGTAGGCTATTTTGGGGCTAAAAATAGGGAGGGCAGGGTTATAGGAAACACTCCTTTTTTTACCTAATGTACGTTGCTGTAGAAAATCAACCAAAAACAGAAATAATGCAAATCAGTATACAAGAAATTCTCGTAGTTTCGAACGGAAATAATTTTCGTATTCTCTACCCGCAACACACCGTATATGTTTTGCAAATGCTGTGTCATTTATCGGCATGAAAGATGAAAATAAAATACTGATCACTGAAGTGTAAAAACTTCAAGCTGCACGATAGTAGTGCATGCATGGATAAAAACGTCTGTTAGAAAGCAAATTATGCCGATGCTAAAATATGATAAATATTCCCTATTTATGTGACACCTTCTCCTTGAAACCACAACTCGTAACATATCTCGAAAGGTAGACATTTCCCCATTGTTTTTCAATAAACGAGTATTACTAAGCTAAAAATAGATGTAAATGTAATGATGAATTAGGCTATTTTCTCAATTGAATTGTCAAGTTTACATTTTATATGTCGCCTTGGTATAAAGAGAGTTAAACATTCATTTTAGACTTGAAACATTACATATTATAAGGTTTTATAAAACATGATTTATTATTATTTCTAAACGTCACAATCATGCTACACTTTTAAAAAGTGTATTTCTAGATTAGTGTTTGTCATCTCATCTCAACGACACTGTTTTTCTCGCTTGACCCGGGAAATGCAATCGTGTTTAACAATGATGATCTGTTTTTCAATATTTTACCTATGGCGACGTTGTTCATTTCATTGACAACCGAACGTGTGCCCTTAGTTTCTTGCGATAATTTTGCATATTACTCTACTGTGCTGAGAATGGAAATTATCCTGCAATTAGCCAACTATTGTACAAATAATAGGTATTATTAACTTTTGCTGTATTTGTATTTGTACAATTAAAGTCTCCTGTTACCTCACTTCCACGTTGAGCAATCGTTAATATGAATATTTTCTCTTTACTAACCAGTTCTTTTTGGGATCCTTTTCGCTGTTAGTATTTCAACTGTCGATTTCTTTGAGAAATTAAAGACACTGATTTTGATTTTAATAACTCAATTTTTGAGTAATTCCAGGAAACACACAATATATGTATATTGTCTGAAAATATAAAATGTATTTGTACTGGCTACGAATCAGGAGAAAAGCTCGGCGGAGCCTCGAGCTCGCCGAAGCTCTTAGTCCTGTATCTAAAGCTCATACAAATATTGTATATTTATCAGTCAGTGATATCAAAGGAAAATTTCATAAAATAGCGATAACATATGTGAATAGAAGAAAGACTTGGTGATTACATTTTTTTTTTTTTTAATATAACTGTTAGAAGATAGGAAAACAAATTTAGTAAAAGTTAGAAAAAATTGTAAAGATTCTCTTATTAACTTTACTTCAAGATGAGTTGCCTCCTCTTTATACGCCAAAAAAACCTTAATAAGATAAATACGCAAAAAAAACCAACTTAAGATAAATCAAAAATGGTTTCTTTTATAAAAATATTAGTAATTCTAATGTAGATCAAAGAAATTTGTTTATTCAAATGAAAATAATTCTTAGTAAATTGAAAAAAAAACCCATTGAAATAAACTGACTTAATAGAAAATTTATACCTATTGTGTTCAGATATCTTACAATACAATTTGGCGAAAAACACCTTTTACTACAGTTAGAGTAAGAAGCCTAACAAGGTGACGATAGTAAATACTCTGGAGAAAATGGCGAATAGCTTTCACAAAGTAGTGGTTAATATCTGAAATTCAACTTTTTGAAAAGCAGTTATCAACTGTTCAGTTTTAAGATTTTGTTACTCTAGAAAAACCCTTAAAAAACGCATTATGTTGAACATGTTTTTGGGATGGTTATGTTTTAAGGATATGACATATGTGTTTAGTTGATGGAAAATGATTTGCTGATCGTATGTCAGTGATCGAAATTAAGGATATTTCCTCTTTTTAAATACACAAATCATTCATAAAGTTATAATGGGATGCAATGAATTGCAAAAAAAGAATAAAAGTCATCTAAGTCTATAATATATGGACACTTTTGATATGTAATACAGTTTACAAACGTGTTGCTTAAAATAATTTGTGCTAAATGAAAAAAAAAGTAATAATAATTTAGTCCTATCAATTTTCTTCTGGTTATAAGGTTAATGACATTATTAAACGCCCTCTGTGCAAGTGAATTTGATTTATTATAGCACATCCAAATACAGAATCGAGTAATTTTTGCACGTGAAATAATAGACATGTTCGTGTAATCGTCAAAAGGTCGACAAAATTTAATGCAAGTTCATTTTCTATTATCGATTTTTACACCATCAGTTGATGAACCCGTTCAAGAACAATGTAACAGTATAAAACATTGATATTAGGTAAACATTTCCTTATTTATTTACATATTTAAAAAAAATATCCGGTTATAAGTAGATAAACCAGACAAAGGAAATTGTATACATGTAAGGTTGGTTTGTTTATTCTTTTCTTCAAACTGAGGCTCTAAAATAGCTTTTATTCTACATGTTGTAGAAAATATGTTGAGAAAGAATTACCCTCCCCTTATTTTTAAAGAAGAGGAAGAAAAAAAAAAGAAGAAATAGTTTTGACGTTTTCCGGATATAATAGGTCAGCAACATTGTAAGTACATCGTGGGTGACCGACATGACTTTCCCAAGAGCAGTAAGAGCCTCGTTATTGACATGCTAATTATTTACATATAATGACTTAATTGATCTATGATCAATAGCTAGTCTGATGTTTTAAACAAGGTAGGACTGTCTTGATGTTAATATGAAAATTTCAATATAAAAAATAATAACTTTTCATAAAATGTAATGATTTTTAAAAATATTAATGATGCATTCATTTATACGTTTTTTGTTGTTGTTTTTAAAAATAATAAATTTAATACTTATAAGAGAGTCGAAACATGACATTTTCTTGTCCTGCATGTTTTTATTTGGTTGTAATCTCTGTCCTGTCTTTTATTTTTCGCGGTATTCGGTTCTGCCTTTTTTTATTAGCATATCCTCCCCTTTCTTTTTTTTTTAAATAAATTGTTATCCTGCCTTTTTTTCAAAATATCTCATCCTGCTTTTTTTTTTACTCGAAACTCCTATCGTGCCTTTTTTTTCTTTCTAAATTTCATCATACAAATGTACCAACCCCCCTTTTTAAAAACAAATGGTAGCTCCCTTACGACAAACAAATCATACTTTCATATTCACGCTTTTTTTCTAATGAACAAAACAATCACTTCCTGTACAAGATTTAATTTATCTATGTTGTGTTGTGTGTACTGTTGTTTGTCTTTTGATCTTTATCTTTTTTTAACTATAGCGTTGTCAGTGTATCTTCGACTTATGAGTTTGAATGTCCCTTTGGAATCTTTCGCCCCTCTTTTATTCATAAGGTTATCTTTATAGTGTTCTATGCTGTGTTGTGTGTACTGTTGTTTGTCTTTTGATCTTTATCTTTTTTTAACTATAGCGTTGTCAGTGTATCTTTGACTTGTGAGTTCTAATGTCCCTTTTGGTATCTTTCGCCATTCTTTTAATGTTATTTCTAAATTTTTGAATTCTGAATTGACCACACAAGAATGATATTTTATTCTAATCTTAGACCATTGGCATTGTTTTCTCCTCTAGTGTCTTTTTTGGTAAAAGTCTCACGAGCGGTTACATTGGCGGAACCAGTGGGGTGTTTCAGTGGTAAGACCCTACCCTTTTCGATTGTTTATCTAAATTATGTGAACGTTTCATGGTGTCTCGGTGGTTTGAACCCCACTTTTCAAAATGGCTGCGTTAGGATCTATTCTAGAGAGTTCAAGTGGACGTTTTCCCACTCATTTAAATCATTAACGATTTTTTTTACTTTGTTCTTGGCGGTGAAAAAGCACGTTATACTTAGTTGCAGCTTACTATCTCATTAATGAATTATAACTTTTTAGTCTGGTTATGTATAACGGATGCATAATTGATTTGTAACAGCTTAATTTTTTTATTGTTTTGATCTGCAAAAGAAATAACGTTTTGATTAGTTTAGCTCCGATTTTATTCCGTTTCGCACTTACATTGTAACAGGTACCCCTCTTTTCACCTGTATTATATTTTTGATATCTTAATCAAAAAGCGAAATAATTAAAACTGCACGTTAAGTTTAGTGCTTTTAAAGTTTAATAAAATATCTTAACTATCAAATTCAAAAAAGATATTTAGAATTTAAATATTTTTAAATTATTTGGTGAAAATTTCAAAATTTCTCAATTTAAAAAATTAGGAGTTTTGATATTTTACAACTTTAATCAGAAATCCAAAAATCTTCAATTTGAAAACTTTCTAATATTTTTAATTGATAAGTGTTACACGGACCCTTATGCTGAAAGATTACCTTTAGCATTCGTATTGTGAAAATGTGCAGGGTATAGGGGACCACATCTTATGTAGTTTTACAACAAAAACAGAAATAGAAGGCACATCAACATAAACGATACCAAATTTTCTGCATCTGATGTGCATTTCGACAATAAATGTCTCTAAAGTGATGTTCGAAACTGAAAGTTCACGGTTAAAAATCCTTGAATATAATATCCCTCGAAAACTAATAAATCTGCAGTATCTATCTTTAACATTTTGACAGCTGCATGATGATACATGTCTCCCGACAAAGGTTTAAAAGAGGGGCGAAAGTTACCAGAGGGACAGTCAAACTCATAGATCGGAATTAAACAGCCAACGCCATGGCTATAGAAGAGAAAAAGTTGTAATATCTTCTTTAAAGCCCATAATACTTTAAAACGACTTCAATAAAAATGTCCATCGTTTTCATTTAGGTATAAGAAGAATAAAATAATGTATCTAAACAGATTCATACTCATTGTAATGTTTGTTGTTGTGGTCAGTTCTGAGATTGGTGAGTAAACTGATAATTATTTAATGTATCAAATGCATTCAGTGTGTATGAAATAAAGACAACAGTAGTATACCGCTGTTCAATAGTCATTTTTCTTTTTCAAATAAGCAAAAAACAAATCCAGGTAACAATAATTCACCTACTATAAGAGGGAAACAACGGAACAACATAATCACTTAACTACAAAAATAAGAAACGGACTGTTCCTTCGTGGTATTAAAATTATGGGTTGAATCTGATTTTATTCAAAACGAAAATATGTGTATGATTTAACTTGTATCTCTTTTGTAGCATATGTGCTACAACCTCAGTGACACACCAATATTATTAATAGTAGAATAATGCCGAAATAATGTAGTAATAATAAGTCAGTAAACTGAAATGTCGTAACTGTATACCGTTCGTTGTTAATTTGGTGTTATTCGCAAATATTGTTTCTGTTAAGTTTTTAACTTGTAATGAATGACCTGTGAAGATCATGAGCCTGGCATATTAAAGTGACACCTGACTATTTGTATATATGTCTTTTTTTTTTATCATTGAGTTACTGTTTTATAGCCGTATACATACCATATACATTTAAATTAGACTGACCAACATTTGATTGACTAATCTGGTTCATGAGCTCTTCATCTGTATAAAAAGTTTGGATTTTCAAGTGCTTTGGCTTCACGCATCAACGAAAAGACATTTATTGTCGAAAAGATCATCCTATGCAGAACAAATGGAACCGGTAATTTTGTGTTGGCATAGATTTTTGTTGTTGTTGAAAAATCCTAAACAGATAACGTTTCATGAATGTTTTTTTATACCCTTTATTTTGAAGAACCTGGCACTTGTGTAATTGAGAAAAAATCATGTTCGGAAATAAAATGTGAAGTACAGTTAACAGCGTATAGTATAGAAAGAGTGAGTGCTGTACAGTGGTATCATGGAAGAAATACAATCGACAATGTTAAGGACAAACAATACACGGGATCTTTGAATGATACCATGGTGCGCTGTAGTTCTCAAGTTCCATGTGTACGCTCCATTGTGAAGCTGATCATGACACCGTTTTTACCACGTGATTATGGAATGTACAGATGTGTCCTGACGACACCTAACAAAGAAATTCGATGTGAATCTAATTTTACACTAAAACTTTCAAATCCGATTGTAACAGGTAAGACATGTTAATCTTAATTACGTTCTAAAGAATATATAAGATGGTAGAAATAATATTCTAACTTAGAAGAAGTACTGCATTTACTTGAAGAAATTAAATATAGATAATTATACTAAAGCAAAGCAATATTCCATGAAATTATTCGTGGAAAACTGCAGCTTAATAAACACAAAGTTCATAAAAATGGTAGATGAACTCAGATGTTTTTTTAAAAGAAACAGATTTTCCTCTAACTAGATACTAGTACTATATGAATCTTCGGGTGAATTAAGACCCATTAAATGGGAAATAGCTTCTGCTTTAACTAGATAATATAACAAACTTTGAGTGTACCAAGACCCATTAAATGAGGAAAAGGAAGTGTTCCATCTACATAATATAACCATCTATGCGTATGGTCTTGACAAACGATGATAGTCCGTCGGAAGGGGACGATAAATGGCTGACCCGCGTTAAGAGAGAGCAATATCTCTTGCATGTATAAGACATCTTTACGGATTTCGGAAAATAGCAGGACAATGGCGCTACAAGGCAGCACTCGCATCCGCAAGTGGAAAGGAATTGATATAAGTTGCAAGAACCTGTGTCTCAATCCACTATAAATAAATATGTTTAAACTTAACTATGCGTGAACACTGGCCCATTAAATAAGAAGCCGATTCTGCTCTACTAGTATGTGGATAACTCAAATGCTTCGAAATTGGAAACAGCTTCGTCTTCACGTGTTACGTCTAAAATGTTTGTATATAAACTCATCATAGATACCAGGACTAAATTTTGTATATACGCCAGACGCGCGTTTCGTCTACAAAAGACTCATCAGTGAAGCTCGAATCCAAAAAAAGTTAAAAAGGCCAAATAAAGTATGAAGTTAAAGAGCATTGAGGACCAAAATTCCTAAAAGTTTTGCCAAATCCGTATGGTTCAGGATTATTTATCAACATGAATGTTGGATTGAATTGTCACAAAGACAAATAGAACCCATGATATTGATATTTCTAAAAGGTTAACATATTGATGATTGTGCCCATTGAATTTCCCAACATATTACCAACGTTAATGAGTTACACTAAGTCTTGCAATTAACGTGAACAAAGATTGACTTTATCATTATTTAGATTTACATATACATACTTATAAAAACTAGAAATCAATTTGGGTTACAACCAGTAAAACGGAAATCTGACAAACCGCATTTCCTGACTATTCACATTTGCTTTTACTCTTCATGTCTGGATTATATTTTCCTGAAGTTTTGCGTTATTCATGTCGTATTACAGATTTTTCTTTTTTCAGTTAAGCAAATTCCTTATTATGTAAATGGGTTAAAATTGACCGCTAACACCATGTTTGATTGACTGATTTATTTACTTTGTTTATCAATTCGTTCACCCATTTATTTACATATTTATTTACCCATTTATTAACACTTTTATTCGCCCATTTATTTACACATTTATTAACTCTTTTATTTACTCATTTGTGTTGGCACTGATTTATTTATTAATATGTTTCCCTGTTACATGTATTTGTAATTAAATTGACTTATATAACTCTAATTTAGGAAAAGGCGATTCTGGAAGTATACAAGTTAAAACCAACTATATATACATTGCCATAGGCGTTGTCGCAGGCTGTGGTCTAATGATAGTTATACTCCTTATAGCCGTGATTAAACTGGCACGAGGAAGACGACAAGGTAATTAGACATTTATTAGGTTTATACTTTAAAAGAGAGACCGAAGACTTCGACCAAGATTCATAAGTCTATGAGAAGCGGACAACGCCACGTCAGAAATGAGCAAAACGACGAAATTACAAACAAGTTCACAATAAAATCAAATAAGTAACTTAACTACTGAGCAACTTGAAGCCGAACAAAAAGTTGAAATAATTGCAGGTACCACAGAAGGAAAAGAAGACCATGCGCCACTTTGCAAAATATATGAGATACTAGTACATACATTCGGCGTGATATAATATAATAAAATAAGAGTGTCATACACCAGGATTTCATTTTATTATCCTAGTACTGTATCGGTTTGACTAAAGTTGTCAGTTTCTTGTTGAAGGTTTTGGTTCGCTCGATACATTCCAGTTTTCAATCGAGTATGATAAAGCCATGAAGTGACGATATACACCAACAATCAATCAATCAATTCATTATATTTATAGCAGCGAGCGCATTATAAATTAGGAACATAGGTATTTAATGAATTCTTATTCAATAAGCCACGTGTCCACTGAAATAATTGCATAAACATTAGGTTGTGACAAAAAATGGTAAGCAATTCAAACTTCTCAGATTTGTTAACCAAGTAAAGATCAGGATAAAACGAGAACTTGACAATAGATATAGGAAGATATCGTGTGAGTGCCAATGAGACAACTCTCCATCTAAATAACAATTTATTAAAGTAAACCATTATAGGTCAAAAAGCCATTAAGGAAGTATATCTAAATTATATATATTTATACTGAACAGAAATAAAACCGAGCAAAAGTGATATTACAAAAATGCTGAACTCCGAGAAAAAATCAAAACAGAAAGTCCCTATCAAATGGCAAAATCAAATAACAAAACACATCAAACGAATGGACAGCAACATACAACAAACACAATGCAATAAATATATTGATAGTTACTTATTGTTGAATTCTATTAATTTTAGGAAGAGTTATGGAAAGGTGAGCTATTTAACCAATACTATTTATTTTCAAAGCAAAGATTATTTTTTTTCATCCGATACGGCGGTGTTGAATATGCGTGGAAGCTCCTATTTGTCTATATTGAAACACGAATGTAGAATTAATTCAGGTATGCATAGCAATTATGTGAGGATTTTTTACCATTGTCATAATTTTGGAAGACAATAATACAAGACAAATAAACCGGTGAACCAGCAGCACTCCACAATTGCAGAATGTATATTATACATAATGCAATAATTGATACATGCTTCAGTTCCAAAAACACTTGCCTCTGAATTATAATAATGGGTATTTATAAGGTTTGGTGCTATGTCGTCATGTGGACTGTTGATGTGTGGACTATAACGTTCAAAATCTGGTTCTGTAATTTGATTAAATACAAAGCAGTGTTTCTATTCATATCAAATTGATAAGTAGTCGTCTTGAAAGACATGTTACCGTGATTCATTATTATTCGTTTGGTGCCAATTTTCCATGATTCGGGGGGGGGGGGGGGGGGGGGGGACAGGGGAACCACGAATTTAAATGTTCAACGAAAATCAATTTTTAAAAAGAAAGGTATGCAAATTCTGCCGAAACCACGAATTTAAATACACACGAATATGTAAGCTTTCCTCAATCCACGAAAAATTGGTAATCACGAAAATAAATAAATCCACATTATATCTGCCACTGGATGATAAAACCAATTCATAACCATCATCATAATCCACTTCCAATAGTCAAATTTTAAATTTTGAAGTAATGTTTGACAGTTTGTTTTATTATTTGTATCCAGCGAAATGAACGCCCAGAACAATAGAAAAGACAGTGCTGGTCAGTCACATCACACCTACGCGTCAATTGGTTCTGATATAGCTCATTATGAGAGTCTGTCTGGAAGAAGAGGTACAACAGAGGGCTATGATTTTCCAAAGCCAGCAGTTTCTTTAAAAAAAGGTACAAAAGAGGGCTACGATATTCCAAAGCCAGCAGTTTCTATAAAGAAAGGTACACCTTAATATTGGTTAAACTAGTCCTAGACCAGTAGTTGGTTGACCTGCCGTAACCAAATTTTGATATTTTCCCCCAATTATGTCTGTTTGTTTTGCCTACCCATTTGTGTCAATATAGTTGAATAATAAGCGACTATCATTCAACTGAGATGTGAAGCAAGCTAAAGAGATGCCTATCCCAAGTTGGGAATATGGGAATTGTTTTCCATTCGTTTGATGTGAAATAAAATAAAAATTCACATTGTGTACAATAAGATCCAGACACAAGCAACATGTTTTGAATTCTGGACTCTTTATTGTGCGACATATTAACATAACCCTCTGTTATAAGAATGTTAATTCAAGGCTGTTTCATGCTGTCTTTCATTATGGTTTTATTGGCATCCATTTCTGATTTTATGTTATTCACAATACACTATGTAAAAATACGTTTTGGTTATAACTCCTTTGTTTCTTTTTAAAAATACATGTCTCTGATGCTTTCAGATTCCGAAGGCTATTTGAAACCAGAAGCTACTGGTAGGCTATCAGAACACGCAGAACCGGAAGCACCAGATGACGACTACAGTGGTAAATAAAGGCAACAGTAGTGTACCGCTGTTCGAAGCTCATAAATTGATAGAAAAAAAAACAAATCCGGGTAACAAACTAAAACTGAGGGAAACGCATTAAATATAAGAGAAAAACAACGACACAACATTAAAATGTAACACACACAGAAACGAACTAAGTATTAGACAAGATACGATGAGAATAACAAATATAACATCAAAACTAAAAACATGAATTTGGGATAGAAAAGTAAAAGTTACAATTGTAATTTTGTTTATATCATTAAGGCCACAAGTGACATATCAGACCAGGAGTATCAATTCAAAAGAGAATACAACTCTTTACAACACGGGGACTTCTTAAAACGTATTTCACAAACATTTTAAATGATTCATACATAATGGGCCATTCAAGTTAATATCTGCTAAAGGGGGTTGGATGGTCCTTTCTGAGGGGTGTAAAATTCATATATCTTAGGGGTAAAAATTTGGGTTTTTTCATCTGACATGTACACTTATACGCGAAAAACTTCTGAGGGTCATGCAGCAGTAAATAATTTAAAATAAGTACATCTGAGGGGTTTCAAAAATGCCTATGTTAGATCTTAGGGGAGCTTCTGAAAGTAGACAGTTACGTATCATGCATTATCTGGTATTGTATTTAAAATTCTGATGGGTACAATTCTTGCAGTAAAAAAATCTGATAGGTCATTTTTTCCCATGAAAACCCATCCACCCAATATGAACAGAAACCCTACATCTGATAGGTAGTTTTTCATGATGTTTTTTTCTGATACGTATAAACAAAATTCTCCCCATCCATCCCCACCTGTCAGAAATTAACTGGAATGGCCCAATATGAATAGAAAAGGAGAAGGTATGATTGTGAGATCTTTTGCCACTGTAAGTTTAACAAAAAGTATTTTTTAATGTTTCAAATTAAAAAAAAAAAGATATAGGAAGATGTGGTGTGAGTGCCAATGAGACAACACTCCATCCAAATATAAGGTTTTTTTGTAACTTAATAGACGTGTCAAGGCCAAGGAGACTTCATTTTATATCAAATTATTAAATGCCAATGATATAAACGTATCATCTGTATCAAGATAGTGATGCTATCAATTACATCCAGATATTATATTGACTTTTAAATTTTTATATATTTCAGATTTCACCATGGATTCTGCTTTTTCATCGTCGACATTTTCATTTTCCCAAGATGACATCGAGGCTTATAACAATCGAAAGTATTCAGCTGCAAATAATCAGGACATGGACCCAACCTATACAGTAGAAAATAGCCGAAGAAAGTCCAGTAAAGCTTTGTCTAACCCAGAATACACAGCCGGTGTTTTCCAGAAATCCAAGTCGCAGAAAGCTGGCAGTTCAGTTAAAGGGTCAGAGCGAGGTCAAGGGTCAGCGAGAAGAAAAGGTATTTAGATGGGTCATTTTGGATTTGAATATCTAAATGCTAGTTATATTTTTCAATTTCAACAAAAATATACTGCTTTGATGGCGAAAAATTTAAAAAGGTACCCTGAATTAAAAATGTACAATGAAAAACGTATACTTGAAGAAGATGGACACACTAATAAAGTTGTTCATCAAATACAGAGTATACAGAGTTCACACTAGCGATTTGTTGGTTATTTTGATGTATTTTTTAATATACAAACAATTGCATAAAATCATTTATTATACAAAAAAATCAAAATTAATCTCGTCAAACTTAAAGAAAGGCGAAATATACCATATATAGGGACATTATCGACTAAAAGTTTCAATGACAACGCCATGGCTAAAAAAGAAAAAAAAACCAAACAAACAGACAATCAATAGTACACGAAACACAACATTAGGTATATAACTGGTTTTTTTTCCAGAAGAATCATCTGATTACCAAAATATCAAAAAGACAAGAAGACTTACGTGAGGGAAAATTGTTAATACACTTAGTAAGAATGAACAGTGGTACAATGGAACAGATAATGGAGATTAGAACATACAGTTTTCTCTATCACGACATGAACTATGGTTACTTAAAACCTAGAATTATAGTTTAATAAAAATTGTTTTTTTTATATATAGTATAGCCAGTCAAGGTCGTTAAAAACTTCCATTTGTTGTATTAAAAATTGATAAAAAATAAACTGAAAAATAGAATTTTCTTCTGCTTTAATATCACCAATGTGTTGAAATCGATTGATTGAATGTTGATTACTTAACGTTTAGTGGCCATATTCTATGACATATCCAGGTCTAAAACACAATAAGTTCTGCAAAGTAAGTCGACAGGGATTAGACTGCCGCACACTTGGAAATGATTATGTTGATATGAGCTTAAATTTTGCATCAATAATGAACCCTTAGAGTGTTGATACACGAGTTCTTTAACGAACAGATAGAGTAGCACTCAACTATCACAATGCATCAACCTTAACGTCTTCATTCCGACCGGACGTGGCTATGCATAAATTTATCATGCTGCAGTTATCCAAATACATTTAAAACCAATAAAACATCTACTGATCAACACATGCTCCTTATCGAACGATACGTGTTAAATCGATATCTTTCGTCACAAAAATTATGATTTTTTTAATTAGATGCTCGCTGCCGTTCATACCAGATTTACACTCTCTAAACAGTATCAATGATCATGGATCCTTATATGGCAAGACTAAATCAAATCCGAAGACTTTTTATAAACTATCTCCTATATTGATCAGACAGTTGTTTTTGTTTATTACGTTGTTATTGTTTCTTTCGTTGTTGATATTTTAACGTTTGTATTTGTCAGGTTTATAAACTTTTTTATATATGGTTTTAAGTTTGGTGTTTTTGATAATGCTGTTTTGTTTATCTTGATCATTATCATTATTCTTGATGGCGATTTTACTATTCTGTTCTGAAAAATGTATTTTGATAACAGTTTGTTTTATTATCTTGTGTAGCAACTGATTTAATATTTTAAAAATACAAATAGCGTTTATAATAATAATACTTAAAACAACACCCAATAAAGATGCAGATAGTATAATTTGGTATATGAGAGGCACTTTTCGTTTGAGTAAGTATCTCAAGGATGAAGGGTCAATCAACAATTACATCAAAATCGATATCGACCAAGTGGTTGTAAAAACTCATCAAAGTGCAATGGTTATTATAAAAACGCTGGATAAGCGCTCCATTCGCATAAACATTTTTAGTTGTTTAAGATCACAAATCTGAGAATGTATTTCAATCAAACTTTCGTGGATTCTTCATGACATAATGCCTTTGTTTATCGATTGATTTTCGTTTTATTTGAATGATTTCTGAGATTTTCCGTTTAACAGCTATGACTTTGTCATTTCACATTACACAAGTTGACCATCAGCCATTCTCAACTCCCTATAAACCTGTGAATAGTTTTGAATAGACCTGATCGCTATTTGGAAATATGTGCCGCTTTACCCGACAGTCTGCACCTCTTGAACTATTGACGCCATACAATAATCAAGTTTCCATTGAGGCGCGTAGCTACGTTTACGTCAAAACGCCCTGAATTTTGATAAAAAAAATATTTTAATCTTAAGAAAGTAAAAAGAACTTGTAAGAAGCACATCAGCTCTTTTGATTCTTTCTTCCAGTTAGCTTGTAAATGCGGAAATTTACTTTTCAGCCAAATGGTATCATATATTATATTTGTTCATTTTCTGTCAAGTCTGAATCTATGCTGTGAGTTTTATACTGACTTCCCTTTTGTTTTAAGCAATTCATTATCTGCTGAAATTCGTTTTGTGGTTTAAAGTTTTGTCGAGCCTGTGACATATTTATGACACCAAAGCAAGACATAGCCCGGCGCGATCATAAACTTCGTCGGCGGCGTCAATATTTAGGTTCAGTATGTTGTAAATAAAATTAAATAACAATAGCTTTGCCGAATCTCTGTGAAATTTAACGGAGGTTGAACAGAAACTGTTTATGGTCAAAAGAGTACACTTCCTGAGAGCATAATATTGAAATTATATGCAGTTCATTTTACCGTGTTTGACAAAATTAACAGGTACTAATTGTTAAAGGGTGGGGCAAACATTTTTTACACAACAATTTCTTTGTCAAAATTCATCTAATTAAATGAAAGTTTAGCAGAATCCAAGATTGTTTTAAAAATTTTGTTTGAAGCAAAGTTTTGAAAGTAAATTTGTTAAAATTAATTTTTCAGTATTATACTGACAGACTGTAAGGCTTTTTTAAAATTATAAATGCATAAATCTACATAGATTGTCATGAAACTAATATTGAAGATCAAGAAAAATATGTAAAGAAAATTTTGATTTTTTAAAAATCCTAGATTGACTGATAAATGGATTCACTTTTGCGAGGAATATCCCAGACGAGAACATGCAGGAATTCCACAGAACCCTTTACGATATCTAATATTGCACCCGAACATCTCTGAAGATTAATTATGACATGTTTATTTACGAAATTTTGACATAAAATAGGTGTGTTTCTAGGTTGAGTGTTTTACCCCCACGGCTCTTTTTTAACAGATTTAAAAGTTACTGGTTTTGACATATTTTCTCTAAATCCAATAACCATTATATTTCAAATTAACAGAATGAATAATTTAACATAACAAATAAACCATTTAGATTCAAAAGGATGTTGATACTGAAGAGTTTTTAATGACAGGAATGGTATCATTTCTCGATAATTCTTTAGATTCCGAGGGCTGTGCCCCCTAGCTCTAACCCACTACAACAATTGTTTGACATGGACCCGTTTTGGGATCCTTGGATTCTTCGCCTAGGTTCTGACGTACACTTAAAAATGACCTAGCTACGCCACTGCCATTGTGGCTTCAGATGGTTTCTATTATGACGTCAAAATTTTACGGGAACCATTGTGATGTCCAGTAGACAAATAGCGTAAAGTTGTATCAAATCTTTGCAGATTCTCCAAGAAATAATTCCATGGTGCATATTCTTAATCCAATCTTTAGCAGAATGATTTCTGGGGTTTCTCATACAAAAACTTAGAGTATTTCATTTTATAGGAGTGAGTACACTATAGAACACATCTTTAACATATTCTTCTCCTCAAGTCAAATCAGAATTTGACCAAATGTCCTATGAATCTTCACCACATATTACAAAATTAAAGTAAAGTTTTAAGAAGGGGTTTGGTATCATTAAGTGCTCATTGCTCAGAGTATCTTTTGTTTTGATTTTTCCGTTGTATATATTATTCTAGTTGTCGTGGTAAATGCTTTTTTTTTAATGTACCGATACCGTGATATGTATCACCCAATTTGGGATACAGTGCCAATCATAATTCGAGCGATACTCTGATGTTACATAATGAAATTATTACTTTGTCCATGAAATTTTGAAATGACATTCTACTGTTAAATCACTTATTACGTGGCATCAAAATTACCAAATGTATCGAAAGTAAATTTAAAACACAAAGAACAACAACCAAAACTTCAAATACTTTTGTATAAAATGATTAGCATACACGATATCTTTGCAATCTTTAAATTGTTTTATTTCTACTGAACCACCTTTAATCACCAGAATATCACATGCACAGTTAGAATGGAAGTTATCTTTACAGCCCTAGCATGGTAAGAGTAAACGTTCTATATAAAAGAGTAGATGTTGTACAGTCCTACCTTTTTGAAGATACAGTCCACCAAAAGGTTAAGCAACACCTATGTTCATTGCATCAAAATATATTTCCTTTACAAAAATATTTTTTTCCACGAAAATGTGAAAACATTCCTGTAGCAATTTTGCTAACACATACCAAAACATGCATAAACAAACCACAAACCTAAGTTTTGTCACTTATGCAGGTTATAAGCATGTGAGTTTTGCGTTCATAAAAATAGTGCAATTTACACAAATCCAAAGGAATTTAAGTTTCACTGTGATTTTAGTTTTTTTTTATACACAATAAATCACCCAATATCATTTAAATTCTCATCAAGTAATCTTTGGTAAGTTCGCCAAATTTAATGTCAAACTTTAGTCAATATGATGTGTAACCACCTCTCTTTTGGTACAGTTTGATAACACGTCGTCTTATACTCTGTATAAGCCTTCTGATATTTTGTTGAAGAAATCTATTCCATTCATCAACACATGCTACTCTTGAATCGACACGATTTTGCACTGGTTGATCTCTGCGATTGAGATTTCTGGCAATGGCATCCAAGACATGTTCGATATGGTTCATGTCTGTGGACATGGAAGGCCAAACTATAGTCTCAATGGTTTCTTGCTCGTTGTACTCGGTTACAATCATTGCCCTGTGTGGTCTAGCGTTGTCGGTCATGCACAAGGGTTTTGACGCAAGTGGGTGATTGTCAAAATGAGGAACTACAATGTTTTTAAGCACCAAATCCCTGTATGTCTGTCCGTTCATGTTACCCTGCAGAATATGCATACCAAGCTTATAACTGTGTGAGATGCAAACCCATATTGTTACACCACCAGCACCGAATGCAGTCGTTTGGCAAATGTTGTGTTGGTCATAGACAGATTTTGTCACCGCCAAACACGTATTATTTCGTCTATTGGTCGTAACAGAAACCGATTGTCATCTGAAAATTGAATGTTTTGCCTGCTTCTCATGTTCCAATGTTGTTGGTCAATAGCCAATTAAAACCTGATTATACGGTGCCTAGCTGTAAGGTCAGGTCTCTTTTCAACACGACGTGCTCTTAGATTGCCTCTATAAAGTCGACGGATCAATGTGCAAATCCTATCACAACCACCTGGAGGTAAGTTGTGACTAAGCTGCGCAGCAGTAGATGGGTTAAACGGACGTCACGACCTTGGTCTATCATTTACATTTTATGTGTCAACATGACGTTCTAAAAGATTTTATATCCAGTAAGTAGAATGGTAAAATATAATTTATTTTGGATGTATCCATGGCAACAATTTGCATTTATTTGTTACACATTATTGCAAAAAGGGGGGAAAAGATGTCACATATTTTCCTACAATTTGTCCAAAAGTAGATTTTTTTTAGTAATACCTTTTCTGAACCTGTTTACATATATATTTCACTAATTCATAGATAATCATATGTCTTTCTTCTCATTTTTTGTTTAATTGAGTAAAAAACTTCGTGTAGAAAAAAGGGTTTGTAAACATTACATTAATTTCAAGACCGATGGCCGGTCTAGCTATGAAAATGGTGTCAAACAGACAAAAACCTATAAAACAAAATTAGTCTTGATGTCATTATAAACCATCTTTGAAGGCTAATTAGTACTCAGCTGTCTAAAAATGAATTTTATTACACAATTACTTTCATATTTGAAAAATCCACTGGAGCCAAAATGCGAAAGTAAACTCCAAACTGTGTATTGCTACCTTACGCCTTGCAATATTATACATGGACTTGGCGAAGGTCAAATTTCACATGTCGCGTGACAGAAGAAAGATGATTAAAGGTATTGAAACAGTGCATTTGTAAAAGTGCAGATGACCTTCAAAAAAAGAAGCGAATCATTATTTATTTTTGGAACTCTAAAACAAAGTATTTTACGTATTGTGGCGATCGTGGTCTGAACACATTAATTTGGATAAACCCGAAAATTTCCGGGACAAAATACCGTAAGTAAAAATGAGTTGCTTTCCTTTTCACTTTACCGTCGCTAGTGATATATGTGTGTGCATATCGTTCAGTTACAAAGTTACTTCAAATTGTCTCATTTTAAAGGTAAGTGATTTAAAATGTTTCTACTTGGTATGGACAACATTTTACTGTTTTTAACATAACACATTGAGTCTTAATTGGACATTTTTACCTTTAATCTTGTTAGGTTGTGTTTACACAAAAGTTACTTTTCACAGAGTCCAATCTGTTTAGTTGGTAGTCAGGTCGATTTTCAGGGTGTAGACACACACGTTTTTGTTATGATAACATTTAATTTTTAAAATCTTGTTCGTGCTTTTTAATGAACACCTACCATTCTTGCAGTGTTTTTAAAAACTTGAATAGATTGCAGTTGATAAATTTGACAAGTTAATTATCGTATTCATTTGAAATACCGGCGTATTACATGTGTGCTCATTCAAAACGCTTCACTAATTGTCTGGGTTTAAATTCGACCGATTGGATCTTTACCTGTTGATAGTTTTATAGTGTGTGCAAAAATAAATGCGATGATTGTTTTATTTGTATTCCTATTCCATTTAAATACATAACTACCTTTTACTACACCTTTGTTATTAGACACGAAAAAGCGGAGATGCAAGCTACTCCTTGATAAAAAAAAACAAACAAATTTAATGTTTTTTTCATAGTGTCTGTGTGCAGACCACCCATATATAGAATTATTGATAATGTCAGGGTGAGTGCTTTGTACTTCCAAATACATTGTAAGTGTGATAGTATAGGCCAAAACAAATAATACATTTGTTTCTGCAACAACACAAACGTTATATGAATAGGTTGTATTGTGGAGTACGCCGGTTAGGTACAATCAAACACGATATGCATTAGTCAAGATAGTTCCGAATGTTCGGGGTTTCCCTTAGAGTTAAGATAGACAGCCAAGCTAACAGACGTGTTCCCTGATCGTAGGAGCCTGGGATTCGGTGCTGTACACAGACCCGTGTAACTGTCAACCTCAGCGACACTCTTGGGTAAGTCATATATATCTAGTAGTATACTTAAGTCACCACAATTGGTGTCAGAAATTGTTTGACGAACTCACAGTTTGTTTACATTATCTGGTGGCAAATTTTTCAAATTTTGGAAAAGAGAAAAAACTAGTTTTCTCTTTTATTTAAAGAGATATATGATAAAAGAAAGAAGTATTATTCACTTTGTACTGTGTGTAGAACTCATACATTATATCTGTAAACCTCAGATCTGTGTACGACCTCAAATCTGTGTCCGTTTCTCAAATCTATGCCCCATCGTGACGTCAATCGCTAATCTATGTCCATAATAAATTATTTGGCCTGAAATCTGTGGCCGATTTTTTATCATGACATCATTCACAAATCTATGGCCTTAAAAAATAATTTGGCCTCAAATCTGTGGCCGATTTTTAATCGTGACGTTTTTCTCAAATCTATGTCCGTTATAAAAGATAAGGCTTTAAAACTGTGTAATGTTTTAATTCTTTTTCAGCCATGCGCAAATTTATGCCCGTCTAATAATTTCGGCCTTATAGGTTTTTTTTTTATTAAGTCATTTCCCACAGTTCAATATTAATTTATTGGTATGTGTTCTCCCTGTGTGTACAAGAGCTCAAGTATAAGTAAATCTAGCTAGATTATTTCGCTTGTATTTAAACAGGGAAAGAAAGTCCCTGATTTAAAATATTGTTTTTTAAGTACGGTCTTGTATGATTTTTGTTTTCTAAAGTAATTTCTCCATGTTTGTAGTTAAAATCTTTACATAAATTTAAATATCAATAAAATCATTCTGAATTGCTAAAAATAAAAGTTACGTGCTCTAAATTTTTAATTAAAATATTTGTAAATCACAATAAAGCATATATCAATTGTTTGGTATTTGCTGATATCTATTTAGTTCAAATGTAAAACTTGTAATTATGTCTTTAATAACAAAAATATTTCCCCAAAAAGAATCATTCTTTATGTTTCGGCAAATTCCTTCTCTCCAGAAACCAGATGTTAACACTGCAGTCCCGTTGTTCATGGCTGGATTTGTTTTGAATTATAAATATTCCCAAAAAGTAGGAGTAAGTAAAGATATCCCGATAATTGTCAGAAAACATTTCAAGAGGATAAATCTCTAGTTGACGTATTTGAAAATATTCCATCAGTCCACTATTCATAACAGATTTTCCACCAAAATATAAAGCAATTTTAAACCATGTGTATTAATAGATAAAATGTTAACCTTGCTTTTGTCATATAAACCACTTGTTCAAAGTTGTTCGGTGTGATTTAATGCTCCGTGTTAAAGGCTGTACTTACACCTGTAATTCTTAACTTTTCATTGTTTGCTTGATGACGTTTTGTTATGTTTTACGTCAATGAAAGGACATTAGATTTGAGCCAAAAATGGCCATAGATTTGAGTAAATAAAGGACATAGATGTGAGACAATACAGGACATAGATTTGGAACGTCTATGACGCAATATTAAAAAGGACATAGATTTGGTGGAAGGACATAGATTTGAGGTCGGACATAGATTTGAGGCTTACATATCTAATAGATTTTTTGTTGTTTTCAGTAGTCCAGTGACATTGAGACCCCCCTTTTTTCCCTAGTTACTACAGTTTGATAAGATACATCATATGTTCTGATGTTTCCGTTTTAATATAGTAATTATATCCTTTACCTTTATATATTCCCTGTAAGGGTACATCAGATGTTCTGATGTTTGCGTATTAACATATTCTATTTCCTTGACCTTTTTTTATCCCCTCACATTTGTGAAATTATTTTGTCGTGATATTATTTTGAATATTACGCCACATTTTGATTCGTAGTACGTACTTCAGCATTTTGCGATAGCGTTTACCATTTTTGCGCATTGACTTATTTTGATCATTACGTGACATTATTTTTACTCGTGTACTTTTTGATTTTGAGATTTTAAGAAATCGCATATTTTTTTATCGTGAATTTTTGCGTATATATATTTTGGTGTCTGCACAACAGAATACTACAAAATGTCAAAGCCAGTAAATATCAACACTGCTACAGTTGAAGAACTCAAAAGTATTAAAAGTACTGTGGATTCATTATTATTCGTTGGATACCAATTTTCGTGGATTTCGTGGGCACAGTAAAACCACGAAATTAAATATTCAACGAATGATAATTTTTTGATAGGTTTGTATGCAGACTTCAGCAAAACCACGAAATTTAATATCCACGAATATGTAATTTTTTCTTTATCCACGAAAATTGGTACCCACGAAAATAAATGAATCCACAGTATTGGCACAAAGAGAGCTGGGATCATTAAAGCTGCGATAGAGGAGAGAGGACAACTTACCATAGAAGATTTGAAATTACCTGAAGGTATTCCTAACACCATATGGGACCCTTTGGTTGACGAAGGAGCAATTGTTGTGGAACCACTGGAACGTACCAAAAACGACATAGATCCAAAGCAAAGAGTTCGTGAATTAGAGGAGCAAATGAGTGGCATGAATGTCATAATGAAACAACGAATGCAAGAAAAGCAAGTAGCAATACAAGAAATGCAACATCAAATGCAAACTATGCAAGATGAGTTTGAAAAAAGATTTACTGAACAAAATGCAAAGTTTCAGAAATGCATTGAGCAAATGGAAAATGACCATAAAGAAAATACAGACGCACTGTCAGTAGACTTTGAGAAAAGAGAAAATGAAATGCGTGAAGAAATCAAGATTAGAAACAACAAAATGAAACGAGCAGATGAAATGAGAATCACCACTGAGAGGATTGAGAAGCTATTTACGTCCGGAATTTACAGTAAACAAGAGGACAGAAACCATTAATAACTCCATTGAAGTCAAGCCCTGGATATACCCCAAAAGGAAATTTACAGGAAAGGAGTGAAAAGAGAGTTGAAGGACCATCTGCTCCAAAGTTGGCAACTTATGATGGAAAAACAGATTTGCGACCTTATTTCCTACAGTTTAGTCACATTGCCAACAGATACAAATGGACACCACAACACAGGCTTGATACATTGATAGAAATTAATGTTCAGGGATAAGGCACTGAAATTCTACAGCGTGAAAGCCAAAGGAGTACAAGAAGATTATGATAAACTCTGCAACAAGTTGAATGAACGTTTTGGAAGACGGGATCTACCTCATATAATAAGGAGACAGTTGCAGGACTTGAAACAGGACCAAGATGAGACACTTGAAGAATACACAGAAAGAACACACGAAATGACAACATATTGGTATCCTGATACACACGAGGCATTTGTAGAAATTGTAGCCATAGATGCATTCCTGAAAGGATGTCTAGACAAAAAGGCAGCTCTCACAGCAATGGACAAAAATCCTACTACATTAGATGAGTCAATGCAGTATGTGAAAAGAGCCATAACTAACCAAAGAATTATCCTTAGAGCTAAAAGAGTCGAGATGAAAAGGGTCACATTTGATGACGAATAAGAAGAAATTCCAGCAATATCAGACCTTTGCATACGAAATGTGAAATTTGCTGATCGGGAGAATAACCCATCCATTGTCAATTTGGACCAACGACTGCAGAAGACAGAAGAAGGGTTAGAAGAGACCAGAACAATGGTTAAAGATATTTGCGGCGAGTATATATATAGTTTGTGAAAGTTTATGCAAACTTGCAAAAGTATGTTAGAAACAAATAATCAAAACGTGTGCTCGCTGAACAGTTGGTATCATTACTGTTAGAAAGAAATTCGCACCAAATAAAAAACATATTAAATTTGTCTTTCTTCTCATTTTTATGTGAAATTATGTCAAAAGTTGATAATTTATGTGTCATTTGGTGTTCTGTGAAGATCTGTCTCATTGGCAATTGTACCACATCTTTTTTTATGCTACAAACATTACTGGACAAACGGAAAATACTTTGAAAGATAACTTAGTCATCAGCAGTCTAACAATTAATATTTTTGCACAATTACAAATATTTGAAAAATCCCTTCCGGAACATCTGAGATCATCCCAAGTTTTGTTGGGTTACACGTTGCAAAGTTTTTAGTTTTTCTATATTATGTGGACTGCTGTTTGTCTTCTCGTCGGTTATCGTTTTTTTGCTATGGCTGTGTCGGTTTGTTTTTCGACTTTGTGAGTTTGATTGTTCCTTTGGTGTCTTTTGTCTTTCTTTCAAAATGTTACCTCTCCTTACAAAAGTAAAGACACGTACTGTACATGGAGGAATTTTTGTACAGTTGAAAATAATGTTGCCAATATATACACTCCGCCATAAGTTAAGCACCATCCAATTTAATTTCGAAATATTTGTTTTCTTATATAAAAGAAATACTATGGCGTTACGCTCGATGTTGGTGTCACTTTTGGTAACATCGTATAATGTGTTAAGGGCATACGATACAGTTACAGGGAAGGTAATGACGTTGCTAACGTAAAATGTTATTTTCGTGACGTCAAACTCTGACATATCGGGAAAAGATGCATTTTTCGACTGATTTTTACCATTCAAACTGATTTGATTTGGAAACGAGTGCATGGACCACTATTTTTTAAAACAGCAATTTGTTTCAGTTTGCAAGGAGATTATGTGACCCAAATTTTATAAAACTGTAAAACGCGCAATTTTTTTAATTTTGATAAACATGACGCAAAAATTGACGTTTTTTCCTCTATTCATGAACATTTGATAAATATAGAGTTATTTCGGAATAAAAATTGCAAAATTTTTATAAAATACATAAATTACCGATTATTTAACAAAAACCATTTTGTGTTTATCTTTTAAAACAAAAAAGTTATGTCTTTCTTTCGAAAAAGAAAATAAGGACACAAATCTGAATTTTGGGCAAATATACAAAATTTCGACCTTATTTTACTCAAAAAGTAGCACATGAAGGTATATTTTTTATTACATATTTGATTTAATCAAGTAAAAAATAGCCTATATGCAAATTTTCATCAACTTGTAAATACAGGTTCAAAACTGTATCGTATGCCCTTAACGTCAAAATCATATTATATAGACGTTTTGTAATATTGACGTCAAGTATATTCGTTAAACACTTGGTTTTCTGTTAATGAAAGGAGATATGGGTGTATGCCAGGTGACCTCTAGACAAAGGAAATATAAGATAGATGCGTATGGTGCTTTGTGAAAAGGACGGAAATTGTGGGATATACGCCACATTCAAATCCACGCGTATGCATTCATGCACAATTTGTTTAAAAATAATGTTTACCGGTGGAAATAACAAGTTTTTTATTATTATGAAAATCGTACCGAAGAGGAGAAACGCTTTACAATTTTAGATTTTTTAATACTTGATCTTTTCGTTTTAACTTTAAATATGGTTGAAGGGAGGCCCGGTATAATTTTTTTCAAATCAACCTTAAAGTATAGTTTTACAAATGAACTTTTGCGTATTTTCAATGATTGTAAGACTTTAATGTCTGTCAAAATTCTACGATGACAGTATTTGATTGTCAAGTTTGATTTGTTTTAGGAATGGGGTGGTTATAAAAGGCTCGCCTCCGGGTGCAGAAATTTCTGGCTGCATTGGTGGCCTTCGGCTGCTGTCTGCTCTTTAATTTGGTTGTTGTCTCTTTGACATATTACCCGTTTCCATTCTCAATTTTATATTTTATGTTTTACTTTGTTCTGTATTGTTTTGCTGTTAATTTTTTCTCTCTCTCATTTACCTGTTTTTGTCGTTGAGGGTATCTTATTTAATTGTTCTCATTTGGCGCATTCTTTATTTCTCAACGAAATGATTTTCTGTTCCTTAGAATACAATTTAAGTAGAGATGTACTTTAGTGTCATGTGATTTTCTCCCGAGTAAAGTTTTCAATTTTGTATTTCTCTAAAATATCACAAACAAAGTACTCATCGTTTAATACAAGATTTATCTTACGCGAGAAAAAACATAAATTACGCGTCATACATTTCTAAATCACTTCTTTTAATATCAATTGGAGGAATAAAATAGAATATTTTTTTGTTTTCAATGTAATAGATAGTATTGATTTGAACAATATTGGATCAATATTGAGAAAGTTCTATGTAGTGCTCTCATCCTGTGCCGTGACACAATATAAATGTCAAATGTAAATCAATGAAGCAGTTAACATAAATTAACACATTCCAAAATATTGTTATTCTCTTCTTCGGTTAAAACGAGCGTATTTTTTTTCAAAATATTGTCTTGGTATACATACAACACTGAAGCGCTTGGGACAATTGCTTTTTGATTTTTCAAAAGACTGTCCTGTAAACCGTGATGATTTTTCTTTATGAATTAATGTCCATTAATTACAGATGTTCCTTCAGGGAAAGTTGGGCCTTCTTTTACTTTAAGGGTCCCTATACTTTAGAGGTAGGGTTCATTCATAGTAATTGTTTGGTTATAGGATGTTTTAGGTTAGGGTTAGGTTTTATGGTTAGGGCGAGCGTAATGGTTAGGTATGGGTTAAGGAAAGATTTGGGGTTTAAAATAGTTTAGTAATGCTCTATAAGTGTTGGGACCCCTAAAGTAAAAGAAGGCCAAAAGTTGACCCCTACTCATCAGTTTCTTCTCCTGATAACATAAGTATGACTCCCCGATGTCGCTTTAAGGAGGAAGAGACAGTTTTCCTCATCATCACATAAAACTGCAAAAATTTTACCGGTCTACTTTGACTTCCAACGAAATGCCAACTAGACTCAATAAACAAACAATAGTCACGCTCAAGGCATCCGTCGCAATAACACGACACGGTTCGAACTAGTACCGTTTGTAGATTTTTTGTTTCTACTCGATGTATGGTCCGTATACCCTTTATTGGTTTAACCGATTTTCCATCTCTAGGAATTTCTTCTACATATTTAGAAATTCTTCGTTTGCAAGCATATGACCATGGTGTTGTTAATCGTGACTGCGTGAATTGAAACAGTTATACAGCCGAACATATCTGAAATTATCCGCGTATAACGGCAATATCTGCTTGATTTTTCAAAAGTCCACCTGCGGCATACTGTGGATCCTTTCTATGACAACTTTTAAAATAATTCATTATTATTTGTTTATATCCAAATTCGGCTACAGATTCTACTAGGGTACCAATGCAATGACCTATAATTGCATTTGTCTTCGTCATTAGAACTTCAGACTTACTAATGGACAGATGTCTCATTGGCAACCACACCGAATCTCCTTATTTATATATTTTGACACTATACAGATTATTTCTAGTTGTATTTTTGTTCTACTATTAAGTATATGGCGTTAAAGAGCTTGTGTTACGGTTTTTTGTTGTATTTCAGTCACATTGTTTAGTAGGGTGATCTAATATATCGACTTCAATATCTAGCACGTCGACCTAACATCTGACAAGTCAGTATAGTTATCTAACAAGTCAACTTAAAAATATCAGATATGTTGAGGTGAATATTTGACATGCCAACCTAAATATCCAACATGTTGATTTAATGTCCAAAACTTTCTTCGTCAATATCTATGTAAGGCAACATAAAGTATCGATGATATTTATTTGATACATATATACTTTAAAAATATTAATTATATTAAAAACGGAAAAATTTCCACCTATGTTTGGAAATATTAAGATCCAATTAGCTGTACGTATAACATACATGTATCTCCGTATTTGATTGTTCAAGTTACATATGGATATGTGTCCGTGTGTCCGTATTCGTATACATGTATGTAATAACACAATAATGTATACACAACGTTCAACAGCGTCAAATAAGCGACGCTGTGACATTTTGGTAGACCCCCATGTGACCACTGTATTTTGATAATTTGTACATTGATCTTTATCCTATTTATATTGAAATGTTCCTTCGATTTAAGAATTTCCGATTATCGCTTAAATTTTCTTCTTAATTATACAGTTTTCACTTATTTCTAAAGATTTGTTACAACTTGTTTTTAGTATTTTAGAAAAAAAATGAAGATGCCATTTTTGTGACATTTTGGTAGACATCCTACCAACGCATTAGTAATCGAAATAAATTGACAAAAATATAAACGAATGCATACTACCGTTTCTTTTTTATTAGGAATTTATCAAAATGGCTTCATTTCTCCGTTTTAAAATGCACAATCCTTTTTTTTTTCTTCGTTTTCTTTAAAAACTATAGAAATTACTAACGTTAAACGTTAGTTAAAAGTTTTGTGACGGGAGCCCAGTGGGGACTCATATACAAAATATGATTTTATGTAATGCTAAAAAAGAGACTGCGATATGAATAAATGCCGTATAGATGTTCTAGATTAGCGGACATGTAGTATTTTCTGACTAGATAACATGCTTTACATATTTTTACTCGGTATTGATAATTTCAAGTAGAGCATGTTTTTTTAAACGTTGTTGTGAGCGTGTACTTTAGGGCTTTGATTTTGATTATGATGTTGAAGTTCTCATTGAATTCGTTCTTTTAAATTGGGAATCAATGTTTTTAAAGCATTTTCCAAGTTTGTTTTACATACTGATATTTGATATAAAGACTTTGATGACAAATAATCACGCTATCGACCGAATCTCATCTGTTATGCCGCAAAGGGCTTATATTTTTCCTTCAATGTCTACAAGCTGAAATGGCTTTTTCCAAGGTCTTCTGGATTCGAAAATGGTGTCGATTGCGTCATACAAACATGACATCACAAAGCCCTAACGTTCCTCTTCCAAATGGTATACAATTTTTATATTTTATTTACTTGTGGGTATCCGAAATTAGGAGGAACCCTCAAAAACAATATTAGTATGTTACCCGTCTACACGCAAAAATATATGATTTGTCTCGTTTGTTTTTGGAAAGCTTATTGACAAAAGTTAATAAAAACTAATAAGCCACCGTAAAAATAATGTTTTTAGTGCTTTGAAGATTTTAACACAAAAAAAGCATTTGATATTCCCGGTATTTTTCTTATTTTAAGCCGATTGTTGGTCAGAGGTACATGAAATCAGAAAACGTCACCAACATCGAGCGTGACGTCTATATATTAAAGCTGTAAACAATAGGTATCTTTTGGATACAGGTAAAATGTCAATCGATTATATTTTGATTGTTCAAAACCAGTTTTAACAACCTGTCTTGTGTGTTTTTCGCGTTACTGTTTTTGACTAAACACAAATGATTTTAGCACGTGCATTTCGCACTTGAATTAGCCATTGATATCAAACTTTTAAGATGGCAAGACGAAAACTGAGTATTGCTGAACGCTGGCAAATTGTAGGTATGGCAAAAACAGGTCTAAGTTGCCGTAGTATAGCGGTTCATTTTGGTGTTAACCACACTGTGATTATCAGGCTCGTGCAGAGATACCGACAGACAGGGTCAGTTGAAGACCGCTATAGAGCAGGCAGACAACGTAAAACTACTCCCCGAGAAGACAGAAATCTTTCCCGGCAAGCACGATTGAAAACTTTCTCGTCTGTTGATCAGCTTCGTAGCTATATAGACTTTGGCCTTTTGGGGGTAGAGTAAGTGTGCGGACTGTGATACGTAGGTTGCATAGTTTCCGTCTAAGGGCTCGGAGGCCAATAAAGCGCCCGGAATTAACTTTAAGACACCGTACAGCAAGACAACAGTGGGATAGGAACCATCGCCGATGGACTTTACGCAGTTGGAGAAGAATTCACTGGTCCGATGAAAGTCGTTTCTTGCTGAAGCCCGTCGACGGCAGAACACGTGTTTGGAGGGAAAGAAACACCGCATATCGGGACAATAACATTCTTGGTACAACAGCTTTCGGTGGCGGCGGTGTAACAGTATGGGGATGTTTTTCCCATGTCTGTAAGCTTGATATGCATGTTCTTCTCGGTACCCTGAATGGCCAAAGGTACCGGGATGACATCCTGAACACCATTGTATCGCCTCATTGTGACAATCACGCACGTTAGCTGATAGACCGGTCTTTCAAGATGACAATGCGAGACCTCATCGCGCACGAATTATCAACGCATACCTGACGTCGGAATCAATAGACACTTTTCCCTGGCCGGCCATGTCACCTGACATGAACCCAATTGAACATGTATGGGACTTGATCGGCTGTAAACTTAACCAGAGACAACCAAAGTGTGCAACAATACCAGAATTGAGGGTCGATTTGGTACAGGAATGGCAGAGATTTCCACAGTATAGGCTACGATGCAACTCGTTTATTTTATCCATAAGTGAGCCATGCATTTTGGTTATAATAATGTACCGTTTGAAGGCAAATATCGATTACAAAATATGATGTATGTATTAAAATTTGTTTCTTTTAATCTTTCAACATATATATCTCAAATATGATTAAAGGTAACTTGCAATTTTACTTGTGCTGTGTCGCATTCCAGATTTGACATCAGCGCAAAATTGCATTATGGTAGATAAATGGTTAATAATTCACCAAATGAATTAATACTAAAACATCGAGGTAACTGTATTATGACAGACTATGTGCATCGAAAGTCACTGTTAACATTCAGTAATTTTATTGATAATGCGATTAATAATGAGAATGAAAATGGATAATGTGTTAAACAGACAAAACTCAGACCAAAGAACAGAAAAAAAAAAAACAGACCAAAATAGGGTCCAAAGATTGCATACAAAGGAAAACTGGGACTTTGTGGCAAATGAGAAAAGATATTTGCAAAACGCCTAAAAGCTTTATTATGGCGATTTTCGTTTATACGATTTTAATAAAGATCACTTTCATATTTGTTCATGTCCTTTATAACTTCACGATTAACGATATGCTGCATTTATATAAAAAAGAACAGTTTTGTTGAGTCTCTATATTCGAAACGTTCCTAGATACAGTACATTATGCGTCTTGTTATGATGACAGTCGGATATCTTAATGTTGGTCATTTCCGTCATATGTCCGACTGTCATAAATTAAATGTATGACATGTACAGACCAAACACGAGGCTGCCACGCAAGACAGCACGTGTATGTCGATGGTGTAACTGGTCAGCGAATTTTACCTACCTGTGTTCGCCAGTACATGGTTTTAAACATGTACCTTCTCTTTTCGGATGCAAAAAAATATATAGGTATATACGTTTATTACAATACATTTTGTTTCTTTGTGTGTTTTTTTTGTTTGCAGCTTTTTATTATCTTTCAATCTTAAAATAATATGTTTACAATTCGTACATTATGACTCACCATTTATTTGTAAATATAAGTATCAATACATTAATTTTCATTATCAGATTTCGACGCAAAAATATGGAAATACATCTACATAGTCCTTTATACGTTGTATGTTTAAATAATATATTTTTTTTCTTTTTGCTCATTCATGTTTTGGAAAGTACGAAATAAATTATGTCCATGAAATATTTAATTCATGAATTTCTGCAATAAAACATGTGCTTCAAAAGTTTGTTTATATCTATGAATACTATGATGGTGGAAGATCAAAACGAATAACGGTAATACATACAATTGACATAAGTGCAAACAATGAAAAAACTGATTGGCTCAATGAATTACAATGTAAATATATGATTCGGCATATTTTAGTAAAGTAAAGAGTTATGTTCCGAATATAATAATTTTATAGGAATAAATCAAAGGTACCAAATAGGTGTTGACAAAAACATTTATTCTTGTTATCAAAAAATATTGAATTTAAGCATAAGGTCTCATACCACAATTGCACGTTGGGATTGAGATTTTTTTTAATTTCAGGTCCCGTCTTCAAATTGGTCACATTAAGATCCAATAATCCAAAGTAAAACTTTGTTTGATTAAAAGAAATGTGCATTGTTGAGGTCCTTTAAAGTGAAGCTTGTATTTAGATTTTTGATTGTGGGTGCAAAATTCTGGGTGCAAAAAATTGGTCCAAACTGAACTTTGATAGATTTCATTAAAAATTGTACCGATATTCGCGATCCAACAGTGTTAAGAACTTTCGATATTGGGCCTATTTTTCAGACTTGACCCTATTAAGGTCCAAGTATCCAAAATAAAACTGAGTTTGATTTTAACAAAAAACGAAACAATTTTTGTTTTTGATATACTGTATCTGTACTAGAGAAAAACATTTTGAAGAAAGTTATGTGTTACATGTACCCTAATTACTGCAACTTTTCATTTCAGCTCTATCTTAAAAACTGAAAACAACACACGTTATACATCTCATGCATCCGCCTCCTGATTAACCTTCATCCAGAACGCTCGAAGCCAAATCTTTCAAAGTCAAGAATGAATAAAAACTACAAACGTGGAAGAGCTCTATACCTAATTGTCAAATTTAAACAGTATTAGTTTAACTTATTGTTGAAGACCGTACGGTGACCAATACGTGATAATATCTTAGTCATTTGGTCTTTTGTGAAGAGTTGTTGCGCTGGAAATAGTTCTTACTATTTTGGTTATCCTCTTGACATTGCAATTTTTTATAATTTGTAATAAACAGTCAACGAGAATCGAAAACAAAACATAATTCAATACTCATTTCATTTCAGGTTAATAATGAAGGAAACACGGAAAGATCGTCAAGGTTTAAGGGGTAAGTAATATATACTTTAGCTACAGGGGGTCCACTTCCGTTATGCCTCACTGATTCCCTATTTATTAAACCGAATTTTCTTTACCACTGGGCCCCAGTACCCTGGATCCGCATATGCTTATGTAGATAGTTTGACAAATCTCGACAGAATGATGTTTTTATAGTTTTTGATAAAAAACTTTTAAAAGCCTATTTACATTTATATTTGACTAATGTGTTTTCAAGTACAATTTTCTCAGATTTGATGGAATGATACTTTCTCAAATGTATTATTTCATTGCATGTACATTGTTTTTCGTTTGTGTTTATTCACCGAATCCACTTAAATAGTCAGGTCACAATGTTATTTTACCCAGTATTGCCAATTTTTACCCGGTAAAACCCACCAAATTCCGTGTTTTCCCAGTATTTCCCACCGGGCTGGGCAATACTCATGAAACCCTGTTTTTTTGCCAACAATGATTTGTATGCCTACAGACTTTGAAAATAAAACCGATATCAAGAAAGTGAAAAACTGTCGACATGCAATTTTTAGTTAACTTGGTTAAATTCCCTTCATAGGTTTTGTAATTTATATACCTGATGATACTTTAAAGTCATATGAAACGAGTGACTGGTTAAAAATAATGTTTATCCAAGTTAAAAATAATGTTTATCCAATTCTTAAACCAATGTATATATTATGCATTTCATAAACTTAGTCTTCTGTGCACGATTATTTCATTTCTTACGCAAAAATATCGTATAATCGTCATTTCGTTTTTAGTCTGTCTGTTATGATTAAACAAATATAGCAGCTCATTAATTGTCGTGTTTTGAAGCCGTAGTTTAACGATTGTCACCTTATAGTAAACAATCAACAAAAAAGCATGGATATTGAGAACGTGTATAACATGTACAATCCTATAATAGTTTATTTCAATGACAGATTCATGTGTATTGCGATCACCGGATTTTTACGAGAAGGGTCACTCTTATGTTACTTGCTTTCGTAAATTTTCGGCGAATGGCTCAATGGAAGCAAGCAATTAAAAAAAAGTAATATTCTCCTAAATGTGGACAAATTAAAGATTAAAAAAAACCAGTACATGTACATAAGTTTTATAAAGAAAACTATCCATTTAGTTATAAAAAACATTCGAGGTTTCATATGACTTTAATATCCGCCAACGAAGCATGTACTAAATTTGTTAAACCACAATTAGTATTTTACAGTCACAATATCTTGAATAAGTTTCAAATTCTTATATTTTAGCATTTAAACATAGTTCACTATATAAGAAAATAAAATAAAAAAACAGAACTGCAAGGTAAATTCAAATTTCCATAAACAAGAGACTCTCAATCGCTCACCTGTTATTTTTTGCTTTGATCTTTATTAATGATTATTTTTGCTTTTCAATTTGTATTAATAAGTATATTAAAAATGCCATTTAAATGTTCATTGTATCTGTCATATTTTCATCAAAACCAAATAAAAGCATTTTACCAATATGTTCCATTTCAGCCATAGTGTCTATGTTTCGTGACGTACAAGGATATTAACTACAAAATGTATACTAGATTAATCTGAGGATAATTTAAAAGTTTAAAAAACATAAACAACTTGTGTAAAAATGTCTTAAGAGATATAACTCCTTAAGGTATCTATTGACAATTTTGGTTATACAAAAACTTTTTTGTAGATCTTTCTTTGGTGAACTTTTTTGCTGTTTACAGTTTATCTTTATCTTTAGTAATATTCAAGATACATGTAATAACCAAAAACTGCAAATTTCCCATAAAAAACCAACTGAGTGGTAGCAACCGAGCAATGGGTTGTTCGGTATGTCTGAAAATTTCAGGGCTGATAGATCTTGACCTTTTAAACGGTTGTACCTGATGTCAGATTGCTCTAAATGCTATAGTTTCTGAGATGTAAGCCAAAAACTGCATTTGACCCTTATGTTCTATATTTATCCATGGAGGCAATGTTAGTTGATGGATAAAAAAAATTCGAATACAATTCATTAATAAGATTTATAAAGGAACATTCATTTAAAGTTAAGAAGTATTAGGCACAACAGTTTCAGAGAAGAAGATTTTCAAATGTTAGCCAACTTAAACTCCAGAAGAGGTCAAATGACAATTTTTGTCATATTAACCTATTTGTAGATCTAACTTTGCTGAATATTAATGGTGTGTACAGTTTATAACTAGCTATAATAGTGTTCAAGATAATATAAAAAAAACTGAAAAATTTCCTTAAAACTACCAATTTAGTGGCAGCAACACAAAAATGGGTTGTTCGATTCGTTTGAAATTTTCAGGGCTAATAGATACTGACCAATTTTAACCCATGTACGATTTCTGATAAAGCTTATTTTATGAGATGTAAGCAAAAATTTGCATTTGACTCCTATGTTTTATTTTTAGCAATGGCGGCCATGTTTGTTGATGGATCAAAACTTCTGATACAATTTAGAGATACCCTAAGTTTAATTTAGTTAAAGATAGAAGGTATTTGGCTCAGTAGTTTGAGAGGAGAAGATTTTTGAAATAATATACGACAACAGACGACGACAGACGACGGACGACGACAAACGCCAAGTAATGGCATGAGCTGACATTGGACCGTTTAAAAAGAACAAAATCGAACGCTAGATTCTATCAAATGGAAAAATTGCTAATTTTTTGGTTTCCATTCTCTAACTTAAGTTTGTCTCAGCCAAATGTTTTTAAACTTAATATACACAATGCGTAGAACAAGACAACTCACACCATGTAGCATTCTTGAGTTATGTCCTATTCAAAGTTACATACAAGCAGGGTAATTATCTATTTCAACTGGAAACATTCCCCGTTATTTTTCATAGCTCCTTATAGTTCTTAATTATTTTTCTTTATACAATTTATTTTTAAATTTTGAATCAATCTAAAGCGATTGGATATATTACAATGGTCTGACATAAACATACATAAAATAAGATGAAAATATTATTCGATGAAATGCGATTTCCCTGTAAAGACCGTACTATAAAATAGTGTTTTTAATACCGATGTTACGTAGACCATTCATATTAGGTTCAGCTTTAAGCCTAAATTAAGTCAAAAGTACTATTTTCCAGGATGAAAAAAACTTAACCACTAAAAATTGAAGGACATTTATTCCTTTTTATGCATTATAAGCTTTACTTACAAATTTTTGCAACAACTAATCTTCACCAGTGTCACACATTTTCAAAAAAAAAATTTGTTCAAACATGTGCCTTTTTAACAAAATATACATTTTTGTATTCTTAGCATAATTCGAGCTTTCATAAAGTTGTCAAATTAAATAAGTAGGTATACCATTAATAAATTCATAAAAAAAAGAACAAGTAGGGTCTCTTTTGGTGATCCATTAAGATTCATGGTAAAATATAGTGTATTAGTATTTGTTCAACATTATCCAATAAAAGCAAGAGCCTTACTTTTAAAATATCTCAAGACTGTACATAATATATATAATTCAATAACAACTTACTGTTATCAATCTTCCTACCTAGTACATATATCAAATCATTCTTAAAATATATAAAAAGGAAACAATAGTATACCGTTGTTAAATAGACATAAATCAATTGAGAGAAAATAAATCCACAACGTTCACTCTATATTGTCTTGTATTCAAATTTAGTTAAAAATCATTAAAACATTAAAAGCATGATTTTCATTGTTAAGAGGAGTGACAAGATACGCAGGAAATCATGTTATGAATCCATTCAAGCTATCTTAAATTATCATTGTCCTCGAATATAAACCCTTTAGCACATTGCATATTTTCCTTTATGTAATATAGAATTTGATCAATAAAACAATATCACAAATGTTAATTTATATATAATATATCTGAAAACAAAAACAAAAACAGATGACTCTAAAAACATTTAGACATATATATAGAAATATTTATGGAAACAAACACTGTCTGTATAGTAAAAATTGTATTAAAAGGATGAATTATGCCATCTTCCATATCTACGGAGGGCTCAGATTGTCACTTTTCAGTTAAAAATGTTAAAATTTAGTTACTATGTGAATACAAACATCAACTAAAAGGAATTTGGGTACACTTCCTGTCTTCTATGTTTACGGAGCGCCCTAAGTGCCAGTTGAATATTCAAAACATATAACCGGAGATCTCTTAAATGACGATGAGACCCCTGGTCCATCAATTTCAATAAAACTTAAAAAATCATAGACTCTGTATACATACAGAAGGTTTCAAAAGAATTTCCCAGAATAATGACATCTACGATATCTACGGAGGGCTAAGATTGTCATTTTCACCTAGAAATTGTCAAAAATTCAGGACAAAGGTCAATGGTTTGACCCCAAGATCTCTTAATCTTCTTTATATTATGAAGGCAGTTATTTAATATGTAGATACAAACAGGGTCTCATCGTCATTTAAGTGGTCTCCAGTAGGTTTTCAGTATATATTTTGAATATCCAACTAGTACCTTTGGCCCTCCGTAAACATGGAAGACATGAAGTATACTTAAGTTCCTTTTAGTCATGTTTATATCTAGGGACCGATTTTGTTTTGTTTTAAGATATATTATATATAAAACTACATTTTTGATGTGTTTATGTTGATAAAAATATGTATTAGTGGTAAAGACAAATATGCAACATACATAAGGGTTTATATTCGAGGACAACGAGAATTAACGACAGCTTGACGAGGTCACAAACCGATTTCCTATGTATCTTTTCACTCCTCTTAACTATGAAAATCATGCTTTTAATTTTATGAAGTTTTGGTTGAATATAAAATATATAAAATCGAATAACGAACCGGCCGCCAATTTCACATACCTAGTATATTTAGTATTATCAATTTACTTTTTTCGTGATAAAAAAGTTCGGATACGAAGATGAACTATAAAAATTCAATCAATAAGTATTAACAGAGATACATAAAAATAGTCTAATTTTTTTTTAAAATCTTAAATAAGGTATATAAATTTGGGTCCTGTCAATGGGCTTTATCAATTCTGTTTAAGATAAAATGAAAAACATCTTCAAACGCTATTATTTGAAACCACGTGTGTTCAGAGTTTAATTTTCATTTAGTAAACATTTCAAAAGAGGAATTGGTTTATGATACAAGGAAGCGCTGCGTATGATCGGAGGATGCTCATAGGTTCTAAAGTAGGCTCTTCTCATCAGTTTTTGTTATAATCATTATGATGATCCAGTACAGCTGGCTATTTCAGTCAAATTTATATCACTTCTATTAAAAAGAAAGATTAAAAAGAAAACCAATAAAAAACCTGTATCAACATTTGGACTATTCAAATACATATGGCATGATATTAATAAAACTATAGAAAAGAACAGAAATTCTTTTAAAATACCCTGTAATGGTAAAAAGTCAATTCTCCACAAAAAATGTATTGACAAACTTCTTTTACTTTTTTAACTCGACCTGTCTGAATTGGTCTGAATTTTACTCGATATGACTCAAAACCAAATCTAAACCATACTCGACTGTAATGATTTGTACCTAAAGCTAGGTTCATACTGCCGATCAGTTCAACTCGATGAACCCGATTGTCCAAATTTCCACGACCAAGCTCAACCAAATTCTTGATCGGGCCTATTTAAGACTTCTACCCGACCACCATCCGACTTTAACTCGACAATTCACGACCCCATCAGGACTCCATCCCGACAACAAAATGAATACTTATTCGATAATTCCGATCAATTCACGATCTTAACTCGATCTTTACTCGACTAGCTAGACCAAATGAACTTTTTCACGATCTCAGTCTGATCTCGACCAGACCATATCGACCTAATCGTATATGGGTCGTAGGGATAATCTGTAATCGGTCGGGTATGCACAATATTAGTATAAAAACGTCCAAAACGTTTATTCCCCGCCGCTTCGGAGTGGGTATTTCGTGTTACCCTTGTCCGTCCGTACGTATATGCGTACGTCCCAACAATATTAGTTTCCGTTCTCTAATTTTATTTTGCCTCATCCAAATTTTATGAAACGCCGTATACACAATGCTTATAACCATACAACACAGTTCAAATGCGAATTAGAGTGGCCGTTCTTGAGTATGACACTTTATGATGTTATATATGCTAGCTGGGGTATTATCAGTGTCCCATGACCACATTTTCCATATATTTGGTTATATTCAGTAGAAGGCCCCAGTAAAATCATCCATTTAAAATATGTATATAGAAATAAAGCAATTGGATTTGTGGGCAAGGTGGGAAGAGCTCAGAGACAAGTTAATAGATGTAACGGAGCTTGGAGAGTGAAAAGAAGACGAGCCAGAAGGTGTAGACAGCAACGGGCGCCGAGAAATCTAGGTGAGGCAGTGGCTGACACGCCGACCACATGTGGGCAGTATGAGAGACTTGCACTAACTTAACAAAGAGGAATCCAATGCTTATAAAAACTTCCTCATAGTGGACAAAAATTTGACCCATAGTAGAATTTCAATCCCCTGTAGTGATACCTTTTCTGAAACTGTTTACAACTTTGCATATATCTATCAAGAGATCAAGAGTGCATGTCTTTCTTACCAAAGTTAAGTAAACGTTGTGTGCCATTTGCTATAGTTTGTTTAACGTTACAGTAGTAGAAACAAATGCATCGTTTAATCAGAGTTTGCTGACCCTGTTTGAACTGTCAAAAACGTGTAAATTAATCAAATTTAGGTATTACCTCCTATCTGTCATAGCTGTTATTTTATGAAAGAAAAGAGGATAATACCTAAATTTGAGTAAATTTAGACAATATTTTGAGTTATGACAAGCAAGAACACGTTTAGATAATTGATTTAATGTTGAAGTTAGAAAGAAAGGCATCGTTTGAACAATCAAAACGACAAACGACAAACAGTAGACGCATTAGCAGCGAGTGTATAGTTTGTCAAAGTTTATGCAAACTTTGGAAAAGTATGTTAGAAACAAATTATCAAAACGTGTGCACACTGAACTGTTTGTATCGCTAGTGTAAGAACGAAATTCGCTCCAAATAAAAAAAATATATTTGTCTTTCGTCTCCTTTTTGTGTGAAATTACGTAAAAAAGTTCGAATGAAAAAAAATTGACAGTAATGTGACCTATAGTTGTTATTTGGTGTTCGGTGAAGAACTGTCTCGTTGGCAATTGTACTACATCTTCTCCTTTTTTATACTAGTACAAACATTTCTGGACAAACGAAAAATACGGACAGACAAAACAGAAATTATCCCATAAAACAGGTAAATATAATCTTAATTGATGTTCTTATCAACCAACTTTGAAAGATAACTTAGTGGTCAGCAGTCTAATAATGAATGTTATTGCACAATAACTTTCATATTTGAAAAATCCGCCGGTGCCAAAATTGAAGGATATTCTTCCCTTCCGGAACACCTGAGTTCATCCCAGGTTTTTGTAGGGTTATGTGTTGCTAAGTTTTTAGTTTTCTATGTAATGTGGAATGCTGTTTGTCTTCTCGTCTGTTTTCGTTTTTTGCTATGGCTGTGTCGCTTTGTTTTCGACCTTCGAAATTGATTGGTCCTTATTGTCTTTTGCCTCTCTTTTAACATGTTACCTAGGCCTCTCCTTGCAAAAGTAAAGACACGTACTGTACATAGAGGAATTTGTGTACAGTTAAATATGATGTTGCCAATATATTTTTGCGGAGGCAGAGTTATGAGAGTTAATCAGATCTGCACACACTTTTAGAGAATCGTGTAGCAGTCATGTGTTCTCGTGTATGGACTAGTAGAGATCGAAGAGTGGTCGAATATGGTCGCGAAAGGATCGGGTATTGGTCGAGTTGGTCTGGGATAAAATAAATATAGAAGTCGCAGTGATCTGGAAGCGATCGGACATTGGTCGAGTTATTCTGGAAATGATCGGATATTAGTCGAGCAAAGGTCGAAATGATGGAGTACTGATCGGTAAAATTTTTGTATTCTGGGAAAAAATAACACAAGAAAAATACATTAAGTCGGGTGGGAGGGTGGGTAACTTTACTGCTCCAAAAGCGAACCTCGAATGACAATATCTTTAATTCACAAAACCGCAAAAAGTATCGCACGACATATTTGAAATGACCTTTTTCAAATATTATGGTCAGTTCTAGCTCGACAAATGAAACACATTTAACCTATTACATGTATTATATACTTTCAAACACGAGTAAATTTATAAACAAATACACGTGGTAATGTTTACATACCGGTGTTCATAACTTTAATAAATATATTTGAAATCGTGATAGATATATGTAAACAGTTTCAGAAAAGGTATCCGCAATTGGAATTCTATTTTTGGCCAAATTTGGGACAATATATGACATCTTAAACCCCTTTTTCCAATACAATTAGTAAAAATGGCATTTTGTTGTCATGGATACAACAAAAAGAAATATCTTGAACCATTCATCTACTGGGTATCAGATCTATTGAAAATACTGATTGCATACATATGCACATATATGACACAGTAAGCTTAATTTGTAATAGAGCAAGGACAAGGGGATGGTAATTTTTATGTATATTGCTATCTAACTTCGGTACTAATCCAGTGACAAATCTCATTTTGAACAATAAAGAGAAATAAAACTCCCATAACAATTCAGCGTCCTTCATTACTATCAGGAAGTTTTTATAACCAATGATGTCCTCTTTGTTCAGCTCCTGCAAGTCTTTCATACTTTTTTTCATTTCACCATTACATTAAGGACTTTCCGTTTTAAATTTTCCTCATAGTTTAGTATTTTTGTGATTACTATTTTTACTGCCCACACATTGGTCGACTTGTCAGCCACTGCATCATCTAGATTTTTCGGCACACTTTGCGGTCTACCCCTTTTTGTTTGTTTTCTACGCTCCCTTCAAGCTCCGTCACAGCTATTGACTGTCTATCTGAGCTCTTACCACCTTGCCATACAATCCAACTGCGTTATTTCCACGTAGAAATTTTTAATGTATACTTTTACTCAGACCCTCTGTGAAATAATGATTCTAACCAAATACACGGTGAACGTGTCCAGTGGACACAGATAATGCACCAACTTGCATATAATGTTATAAAGAGTCATTACTCAAGAACGGTAAAAGTGACACCAAATTCACATTTGATCTGTGTTTTATGCTATTGCGTTTCATTAAATTTGGTTGAGGCAAAATAAAATTAGAGAACGGAAACTAATTGTTGGGACTTACGTATGCTTAAGTACGGACGGACAAGGGTAACACTTAATGTCTCCTCCGCTGCAGCGGGTGATATTAAAAAGATGTTTTTATACTGAAATTGTACATATTCGACCAATTCCTGACTATCCCTACGACCCCTATACGATCAAGTCGATCTGGTCTGCCCGAAATCAGACTGAGATCGAGAATAGTTGAATTGGTCTATCTAGTCGAGTAAAGATCGTGAAGAGAATCGTGAATTGGTTTGAATTATTTAATATTCATTCAATTAGTGGTCGGGTTTGAGTGTGGAAGGAGTCGTTAAGGAGTCATGAATGGTCTGGTTAAGGTCGTGTACAGTCGGATAGCAGTCGGGTAGAAGTCATAAACAGGCCCGATCAAGAATTTTGTCACGCTTGGTCGTGGAAAATTGGGACATCGGGATCATCGAGTGGATCTGATCGGCAGTGTTAACCTAGCTTTACCCTTATCTTTGGCTATAAAAAAAAGTCTGAATCATTACTCGACCATTCTGGAAGTCTTAACCAATTAACAACCTGTACTCGACCAATACTTGACCAGTTCTCGACCTATTTTCATGCCCCATTTATGGGCATTATTTTTCAGGTCTGTTTGTGCGTCCGTCCGTCCGTTCGGCCGTCTGTCCCGCTTCAGGTTAACATTTTTGGTCGAGTTAGTTTTTGATGAAGTTGAAGTCCAATCAACTTGAAACTTAGTAAACATGATCTGTCGAATTTTAATGCCAAATAAGAGATTTTATCTTATTTTCACGGTCCACTGAACATAGAAAATGATAGTGCGGATGGGGCATCTGTGTGTTTGGGACACATTCTTGTTTCAGTCTAAACCATACTCGACAATTTGTTAAAGTCTGAACCAAAGCCTAAAAAATACTCGACCAGTGTGAACCATCCTCGACCAAATGTCTGAACAATACTCGACCAGTTTAAACCATACATAAGTTTTGATTTTGAACTGTTAAGAACTTTCTTTTTAACTGAAATGCCAATAGCTACAATAAAGTAAGGATGTATAAAAACAAATTTTTACATCCTTGCATGATTTTCAAATTTTTAAAATCGAGATGGGTAAATTAACTTATTTCAAAGTCTGAGTCTTGTAAAAAAAACAAATTGTTAAAATTATTCTACTGATTCGATGTAAATTATAAAATATTACCTCCTGTTTGGGGCATACTAATGAATAAAAGATCATGCCTGGTAAGTAAATAATTAAATTTAAATAACATCAATAGAAAATAAACTTAAACCACAAAGCCTTTTGCATTCATTAGATTAGTAATACACGAAATTAAGAAACATAAATTTTTCTTTTTCATGTTTTTACCTGCAAAACACACAGGTACTGAACTCACTAAACCTAATAAAAGTGATTCACGTATGCCTCTTATTTCAAAGGTTTTATCAAGGATTGTCCTGTCCTGACTTTCATAAAGATCAACTGATACCCCCCACCCAAATTATTGATAATCAAACACCCAACAGATTTAATATAAATACGTCACAAAAAGTTAAGGAAAAACTACTAGCATTTGTGGCTCAAATAGATGAAAGAAACCATTTGTAATCGGTGTTAAGTTTCCTGATCATTTTCTTATGAAACAGTCGGCGGATTCAAACAAATTTTTCAGGAATTTATAAAATACAAAATATCTACATAAGGTGATGTTAAGGTGTTAATGCAAAGTCATTATAATATGCTTTTGACACTGAAGTTATAGTGAGCAATTAGGTATCATTTACTATTATGAAGGAGTAGTGGCCACAATAAAAAACAGTGTTTTGGATGATAACTCCTACAAGTAAAAGTTCGGTTAAACAGTGTCAGTTTTAAAAGCGTATATACGTTATAGATAATGCATATTTTAAGGTTTTTCTTGTCGTAGAACACGCCGAGGGTTGTCAGGATTGATCAAATGAAAGACCGACCGTAGGGAGGTCTTTCTTTGAGCAATCCTGACACCCCGAGGTGTGTTCTACGACAAGAAAAACCGTAAAATATGCATTATCTGACTTATATACCGTCTAAAAAATATCATTTTTTATAAAGATTTGCAAAATTTAGTATCCTATTTTACCGACAACACTAAAGTGGGATATCCCTTTCTAATGCGTTCAAGTTTTAAAAAGCCCTACGGCTCATTTAGAATGTGTTATAAAACTCACTTATTAATCTAGATATAAACCTTTTAAAATTATTTTCAATACACAATAAAATTTTTTACTGTAACTGCATGAAGTAAGACACAAATGTATTGTTACCATCCGATAAAGGTGTATGACGAATACAAGACACATTGTAAGTATTTTATGTACCACTTAGTTTATGTAAAAAGGGTGTGTGTGTGTTTTTTTCTATTTGTAATGTCATTTCTATCGCGGAAAAGCGGTTATTTTTTTAACAATTTAAATTGAAGCGAACGAAAAAATTCAGAAAGATTGTCTTTTGAACAGCAATACATTTTATTAACAGATAATTAGGATATAATAATATACCCTCCGCACCCGACCCTTTTGTGAGTTACGTTAATGTTATTCAATAGGATATAAGATTATCTTATTAGTAACTGTTGATCATTTGATAAAGTAAAGGGTATACATAAATTTAAAAATGTTAAGAACTGACACGAAGACGAATATAAATACATGTAGGTCACAGTATGATTTCCTATCCAGTTTGAATCGTCCTGAACATGCATGAAATATTTGCCACTGGACGTTAAGCAAACAACCAAAAATTAATCAACCTATTCAGTGTGACTCAATAAGATTTTCAAAACTTACACACGAATATGTTAAATCTGGCTTTATTTTATGAAAGTCTACATTAAAATTCATCTCACATATATGATAATGTTTCTTTCTTGTAGCGATAAATTAAGAAAACCTCACGTTATTTGTTTCTTAAATTACAATGCAGGCAATGACGGGTTCTTTTACACCTATCATCGAAAAAATAAATTTTCAAATCGGCAACAAAAAACTATCAGAAGAATAAAATTTGAAGTAATTTATAGATTGTATTTTTATCAAGGAAAATAACGACCTCACACAGGTCATTATTTTATGCCTTGGAGCATACTTCATTGAAACATGGTATCGTCCGCGATTGATTCTGAAAAAGAATGACCCGTCGTTCTGAAAGAAAATAACTCCATATAGGTATATAATGTTCGATATCATATACCAATTATCAAAGCGACATCTTATGAAAAAATACTATTACGCAAGAAAAAAAAATTATGCGGAAGAGACAAAAATAATAATCAAAACAAATGCAAGAGGTCGTTCAATGGAAAAGTGGAAAGACCAAATAAGGACAAAGTTGGGAAGAAATAAAGCCTTCGAAGCTATGTGACAGGGAGTAAATTTTCTAAAACTATAATGCAACACGTTTCAAGTTGACAAATCATTACTTCTTATATTAGCGTCTCAATATATACGACTGAAAATATTAACAACAATGATATTTAAAACAGAAAATAATAAATGTAAATATCTATAAATATTTTGGTATTTTACACAGATATTCTTTATCTTTACTATTAAGATGATGTAAAAGGAATCGGAGCAACTTTTTTCTATTCAACTTTAACAATATTTACAGTTATACAATTAAAACCCGAACTACGGTTGTATAGTTCTAAGATTTAAAAAATGACAAAATTACGAATTTACAAAAAAGAATGTACATAAATGCTTCTGAATAGAATAGTAATGTGCCAAATAGATTGGCATAATTCTCAAATTAAACAGGCGACGAAAGTTAAGTTATTACAACAGAGACTGCGTTGATATACATTTCCACTGCATAGCACACTGGCCTATGAATCTGCTATAAATGTCGACGAGGATGAATTAATTACAATGTGGCTGCATATTTATAAATCCCATATGGATGGTTGCTTGCGATGTAAACTGGTATAATTCTTGAATTTGAGAGCAAACAAATGTAAAGGAACTACGCAGGAGACAGCGTAGTAGAACTGCATAGAATTATACACCTTTTCACTGATGCTATTTGGTGCCAACGATTTTAATATTTTTATCCACAATCTGTTCCTAATGAATAAACCCACAAAGAGCACAAGTAAAGGCTGTACATAAGGATTAAAAAAGATCTTGGATTGTTTATGAACGATATGTTTCGGTTTCGTTACAATTTTGGCGGATAAGGTGTGATACCTTGTCAAATTTGAAATGGTAAGTGAGCACAAATATGCATATTTGCAACTCTGATTATACATAGTGAATGTATACATGAAATATGTATAAATTAGACATTTTAGAAACAACCCATTGATCGCCAAAATGTTTTGTTCATGTGCTTGATAATAATAATATACAACAGACATCAAGGCGAGGATTGGAATTCCAGAAAAAGCAATTTAAACTTTAATTACATAAGTTAAATAGGGATTTTTCAAACCAATTTCATCAGTTGACATAAGTCAGTAATTAACCAACTCAAACGTAATTAAATTAAGCTCATTAAGGACAAAAAGAAATGTTATTAGCATTTCAGCGACATATTTGACTCTTTCAAATCGATTAACGTCGGCAAACTCCTGTCACCTTAATAAAACAAAGTCGTGTTTTTTTGTATTATGAATTTCCATTTTTATTTTTAGTTTTGTTAGTGGTAGCTGTATCGATATCATTATTGTTTCTGATAGGAACGTATTTGAAATGTCAGACAACTTGTTTGGAGCTCTGGATAAATAATTTCAGAAAGGATCCTTTGGATCTTTTACTTTGGAGAGCAACATTTTGCTCATTTTTCGAAAATTCATATGATCCATGTAACGAACAGATCCGAATAATTGATGTGAAAGATATAGCTAACATGTCTGAAAGTTCCAAAAAAGATATAATGTTGGATAACAAAACCACGTTCGCTGTTGTATTTGATAGTGAAAATTCGTTACAAAAACGTAACAGTTCAAAGTATCATGGTTTCGATCAACAAATTGAACACAGTACATATTACCTTGATTATCTTCCACCAAGTTACGTTTCTACAAAAGCTAAAGATATTCTAAACAACACATTCAAACAATTTAGATCCTGCAATGATATGAAGAAAAGAGAAGATATTTTAAAAACAAGCCTTGTTGTGAAGAAAACTCCAACTTTATTTTCTGTACATACTATTGTTTCGGATTATTTCATTGAGTCAAATAAAAATTCCGTATATTTCTTGTTGTTTGCGAGAAATGACTCCGAATGGGCGATATGCAAACAAGCCCTCATCTTTATGGCTGCAGTTAACTTTGTCCCAGGGACTTATGGTTTATCAAAAACGCTAAGTAATAAAAATCTTTCAATAATAGAAGATCCATTAAGAAAGATTATATATATGACCGAGGATGGTAACTTATTCATCGAAAAGTGGATTTTGTTGAGGTGTCCACTATACTTTTTTTATATTTTCATAGTCTTGAAGATATGGGATTTCACAGGGAAAACTTTTGAAGGACATTCTTTTTATCGATTTACTCATAGTACTTTTTCTACTTACATCTGTACGCCATTGCTGATTTCGACTAAATCGTCATTAACGGATATATTAAAAACATATTTGTTGGAAAGAGCATGGTTTAGAAAGATATTTTTAATTTGTAGTGGTTATTTTACGACGACTCTTATGTTAGTTGTATTTTCTGAATCGACTCATATTATTGATAGTAGTCAAGTGCTTTTATTTTCGTCATTAATCAATGGTGCATTTTTTATGTTATTTTTGACTGAATGCACTGTAAATTGTATATACCAAAGGGTAAATTAGTTACCAGAACCTTTAGAATTATTTGGCTCATTCCTTTTGATATCACCGATGCCTTTATGTCTGCTATATATATTTGTCATCTTTTCCAAGTTTCGATATTATCATCAAACTGTTTACGATAGAATAGTCAGACCGTTTGCACACCCACTTGTTTCTGAAGAGTGCTTTATTTTATACGAAAATAACACTTTGATAAGATGCGTAGTTCATATAATACCGATATTTTTCGCTTTAACATATAACATTAACGATTACATTATCGCGGTTATGATTTTGGAATTTGTTAGGAATATCTGTGGAATTCACTTGTCAAATCTTTTGTATTGGACATTGCGAACTGTTGTGTGTTTCGTATATATATGGTATGTTTGTTATACTATGAGCTTCTTTTTGCAACATTTTATAAATTTATATCATCAATATTCTGAATTGATGTTCTCCTTTCGCTCCTGGATCCCTTTGTTTTTTCTTTTCATAATTTATCTTATAGACGTTTTCAATGAGTATAATAGAGTGTTAACGCAATGTTTAAAATCTGTTGTTAGCTTGATAATGAGTAAAGAATGTATTAAAATCAAGAATATTGCCATTTTAGCTGGAGAAGGAACTAATTGTCGTATTGATATGAAAAAAGAAAGTTTTAATGTAACTTCAAAAACGATGTTATTTTATCGCTACGGAGTCCCGCACATAACCCAAAAGTTTTATTATCAAATAAGAGATTCACTTGGTGAGGTCATCGGAAGCTCATTATCTATCAAAATTATAATAAAAAAAGAGCTGGTATCAATGTGTTTTCGTATGTTTCTCTGCTTTATTACTGTTGTTGTAATAAATACATCTAATCTTTCTTCGGAAAAGTTCGAACCAGTACAAACATTTCTAATAACTTCAATTTTGTTTCAAGCGTATGGAAAGGTTTTTCTTCAACGTGTATCACCAACAATTGATATAGTCTCGAATACATACTTAAAAACAAAGTTACAGGATTTAATAAGCCAACACACTGAGGAATTTAACATAACTCATTGCAGTAAACGGAAAGTAAGTACACCTGTGATACATGCAGTATTGATATTTGTCACTGTTATTATTGGTATTTTTATAGCCTACATAGTCTTTCTGTCACATTCGAAAAATGACCCATTTCAAATTTTACCACCCCTTGTGCAATTTTCCCACTACCTTAATTATTCTAGAATATCAGTGTTTTTTCTGATTATAAGTTTTGTAATTTTTGTTCTTCATTTGGTTTTAATATCTACAAGTTTGTGATTTTGATTAACGCATTAAATTTGAAATTTTACTAAATCAGTATGCATGTATAGCAAGAGTTGCTTACTCTGTTGATTAACCTGGTCTCGTTCTTGTTTGTTAAAATCGCGTGTATATTCTATCAAATATATTGTCGTACGACAATTTACATGTTGATTGTTTGCCTTTATAATTAGAATGTAGAAGTTATTTTTGTAGTTTACATTTTGTACCACAATCATGTTTTTATCTAAGACACATTATTGTTTCTTTAGCAAATCCTGTAATATGCAAGGTTTTATGTCAGTATGTGCAAACAAGATTCAATTGGACAACAAATCAACTACAAAAGTATATATAATAAAAAAAAAAAAACCAGCAACATACAATCTCCAAAATTAAATATGTGTCAACACAATGGGAAAATGCAAAAAAAGTTATGTGATGTTTTGACCTGTCACTATATGTATATTTCTCTGCTAATTTATTGTTATAGTTATTCTATTAGTATATTAGTTTATCTAATATATATAGGTTCCATTGCTGTTAATATCAACAATGTAATTTCGCGTTGGAACTCCTTTCACGGTTTAAACTGTTCAACTGTAACTATGAAGTTCTGACAAAATTTATATCCTAGAATGGAAAGATCATATGCACTATGCATTATTATTTTTTTCACAGGTCAAAATATAGGACTGTGTGGCATATTTTCAACGTGTATATGCCCCGAACTTCTATGAGTTTAAACTGACATTAAAATTCTATGGTACCTCTACCTTGATTTAAGGATTGTCACAGATTTTAACTTGATCACTATGAACATGAATATTTACTGGTAACATTCCTAAGTTATGTCTCTACGAGATGAGACATAGAGATCATATCCGGGAACCAGTACATAAACAACATTGCTTTTCTATGAATATTATATATCTCCGTAAGAAGAGGCGTGGTTTTAGAAACAGCTGCCTTTACAAAGTGCAACCTATAAAGTTTAGTCTTCATTTTTTTTTACATTTAGCATGTGAACGAATTTTTTTTTGTATCGAGTTTGATTCATGGTCTATATATATATTTATGTTGTAATTACATTAATATCCGAAACTGGAAGTCAACGAAGATTGCGGATGACAATGAAAACATATTTGTCGTAGCTGAACGATTATACTTATAATTATTGTGTTTGTGTGCTGCTATGAACATGTAACCTACATTTTACCATCTTAATTTGTTCTGAATGTATGTAAATATTCGTTTGTATTTATGTTTCATAGCAGTAATTGAAAGTGGAGACTATAAAAGATTTAAGTTCATCCCAGAATGTTCTATAAAATTCCACATTTAGTCCGTCTAGCCCAGGTGCTTTATTAAGTTTCATTTTAAAAATCGCATCAGTACATTCATCAACAGTTATTTCCCCTTCGCAAGAATTACTTTCACAATCATTTAATTTCTTATATTCCTTGAGAGAATCTAAATACTTTTTAGTTGCTTCTATTTCAGGGTTTTTTGTAGAATATAAATTTTTATAATAATTTGCTTCTAATTTTAATATTTTGTCCTGATCTCTTGTAATTTGACCTTTATCATCATATAATTGGGTTATTGTTTTTCTACTCTGTCTTGATTTTTCCATCCCTAGAAAATATGCAGAATTTTTCTCTCCTTCTTCAACCCATTTTACCCTTGCTCTTATTTGATTCCCTTTTATTTTTTCGTTATAGAGTTTTCCTATTTCATTTTCTATATTATCTATTTCTTTTAATATATTATTGTTGTTTTTATTATTGCATGTATCAATAATATAATTTAATTCTGTTAAATTTTTTTCCAATTTGCTGATTAGGTTTTTTTTATTCTTAGCTTTTGTTTTGCAATAGCTTAGTGTCTGGTCTCTAACTTCTATTTTGAAATTGTCCCACAGTATGTCAAGATCTGTTCTTGTTTTAGCTTTGTTTTTAAATTTTTTAATTATTTTCCTAATTATTTCAGCATAGTCTTCATTTTGAAGTACACTGCTGTTTAATTTCCAGTATCCTTTTCCTTTTTGGCCTCTGTTTAAAATTATTTTTAAAGAAACACAGTTGTGGTCTGTGTATTGTAATACTATTGGTCTAATGTCACATGAAACACAGTTTTTGAATACTTCTGGAGCTATTAAAAAATAATCTATTCGTGTTGACTCTGACTATCTTTTCTGCTCCATGTAAATTGAACTTTATTTGGATTTTTGGTTCTCCACACATCATTGAGTTTTAGAGACTTTATAAGTTTATTTAAATTGTGAATTTTTTTCCTATTTTTTTGTTGGAAATATTCCTTTGTATTTATGTTTCTGTATATCTCTTTTAATAAACATTATATAAGACATATTACTTTATTTTCCTGTTAGTGAGTAAGACACATTTACTCTGTTATTAGATTTTATTGAATCTGCTCTAAATGAGACTATGACAGAAACAAGCATAGACTTGCCATCAACACCCAATTCACTAAACTACACAAATCACTTAACAACACAAAACATGTAAACAACACGAAGCACGTAAACAATACAAAACACATAGATATATGTACGATGACTATTTAAAGTGTACACAGCTACTTTTGCATAGGTACTATTTCTGTACTAAAAAAATGCAGTACTTAAAATTTACTTTTAATATTTAGTACTATTTCTTCACTCTAAAACTATTGTAATATTTAAGTACTTGTATTTTACAGTACTTGATTTGTATTAAATATTTTGGTACAGAAATAATACAATATTACATGTTTGAAAATCATAACTTAAAGAGATGTGAAATAGAAAAACTTTCAAAATGCTGAAAATGTAACGGTAGTAACCAAAAATCTATAGTACCTAAACAAGTACAAATAAAGTACTGTAAAATACAGGTACCTAAATATTACAATAATTTTAGAGTAACAAAATAGTACTGAATATCAAAAGTAGATTTCCAGTACTACAAATTTTTAGTACAGAAATAGTACCTATGCAAAAGTAGCTGTGTATTTGTCTTGGGACAGGCGTAGATGTTTGTCTATGGGGCAGTTTCAGAATCTAACTGATTATGGGTAATTTTATTGTTCTTACCAAAAAAGGAAATAAATGTCTTGTCTTTCCATTGCTTCTTACCAAACAAACCAATCACACAACCAGAATTCATTATCTTATGAAACAGCGAATTAAAATGGAACAAAAGAGACGACAAACACCAAGGAGGCAATTAAAACTCAAAGGTTAAAAAAGAGACTGATAATGCCATAGAATAAAAAAATAAATTATAACCAAAATACTTCATGTAGAATTATCGATTGAAAAAGACGAACCTCGCCGATCACTTTATGAACTCACGTGGTTCCAAATTCTAACTATTGTTTAAGTGGTACCTGTTGTACTTATGTTTAACACAAATAGTTTTCACATTTATACAGGCCTGGGGTACTGAGGTGAACTAATAAACCAATGGTTATAATCATCAAAAGAACGCAACCAAACATTAGAATTGATCCCTTATATATTAGACCAAGTCATCAACTGGGATATGGTATTTCCTCAATATAAACAGTTATCCTTAAAATTTGCTGTCATTTTTGAAAATATTGTATCGGACAAGGTTCGGTAGTGGCCACTAGTTCCTTATGATTTGTGACGAAGTGTAGAAAAAAACATTTCAGATGTTTTCTATTGTAGTGACGTCACCAAACATGGTCGCATTTCAGGAGGTTATGACATCAAATTCAGATGAAAGCAACACGTTTCGTCGAAACAGAACTAAGATCAAACAAACCATTCTTTAATTAAACAAAAAAAAAAACACTTTCCAACCAGTCAGGAAAAGGATAAATCGGCTAAGAATTGGTTAAATCTTATTTAATGATTAAATCTAATGTGATATGATTTTTTTAATTATCTACTGCTCTCATTTTCAAAGAGTGATGTGGTATTAATCAATGAGAAAACTCATACCGTATAGTCAGCTATAAAAGGCTCCGACGTGTAAATAAGAAATAATTCAGGTTCGAAATAAAGCGGCATAATTTATAAATCCAGAAACTGACAAAAAGGTTTGTTTGATAATAAATCTTTAAGATATCAGGTGATGTTTTTCTTTTTTTGTGTTTGATTTTAATAAACTCCTTGATAGTGCCATAGCTCTCATGTCCACAAACATGAATTTATCGTCAAACTTGTTAGATATCTAAAAAGGTTGCTGTCCCATTGAACTTTATTCACTATTTCCATGTTTGCATTGTCTTTGTTTTGTTGCATTAAAGTTAATTGATTAGACAAGGTATACCACGAAATCTGGTACATAGAATCTCAACATTGATTTGTTAGTCTTGTGCACTCTATATTTCCTTCTTTTCTGAAGACTCTATTCGTTATCAGTATTCTAATTATAGTTCTACAAAATACATTACTAATACTTGAAATTTAATAACTCAACCCTTTAATGTTTATTCATTTTGAACTAGCTGGGATTGATGCATCTTTGCAATATTTTGATTAAATGTACTGCACAAGGATTCAAGGTTAAGTATTTTGTGAACTCAAAATCACCGCTTTATCTTGATTAATGAAGAACCTTTAAACACTACAAACAAATGTCAAATTTAAATTACAAAGAACGAATGATAAAAGAAATAAAAACAGCAAATTTGAATTACAAAGCAAAATCGTTTCATAAAGTACTGCAAAAAATCACCTTAAGAAGTGGCAATGACATTAAGTGCATTTAAAAGAATGATAATACAGTATCCACCGAATAGAAACATGTTTATAATAAGAGATTAGAGTTATCATTCTTGTAGCATTGTTTACATCAAAATGTTTTGAAGCAGATTGTAAATGGAAAATTACATTTTTATAGTTGAAATTAGATGAACTAATTTGGTCATTTCATAACATGTACGCGGAGCATATTAAGTAAACACGAAGAAACAAATTACAAGTCATTGCATTTACTTTCAAGGGATTTGTATTTAAATCTAAGACATTTCAAATACTATGTCTTGATACTTTGAATAAATCTACTCTTAAACTCATGTGGTACAGGAATACAAAAGCAGTTGTAGAAGCTTTCTTACTATTTTTTTAAAATTGAAAAAGCTATCCTTTTTAGAATTTTTAATAATAAGACACGAAGCATGGTGTTAGCATCTTCATAGAGGAATATCTGTTATATTTGTTTTCCCTGTTTGTTTGTTTTTTTTAATTTTCATTTTGTGTTTTTCCTAAAGGTTTGACGAAAGAAAAGCATAATTTGAAAAACTTGAATAACCGACTCAATCCATTTTTTTTAAACTCCCGGAATTTATTGTGTCCATTAGCTTTTCAGTTTTAAATTCAAATTAATTTATCTTTATTGATTATTGAAGTGTTAAGTAATTTCAAATACATGATTTTCACAGGAACAATCAACTTGAAACATTATAGTGGTTGTCGTTTGTTTATGTGTTACATATTTGTTATTCGTTTATTTTTTATATAAATAAGGCCGTTAGTTTTCTCGTTTCAATTTTTTTTTAAAAAAAACGTACTAATGAACTCAAAATTGTTCAATTTTTTGGATTCCCGCATCTGCGCAGAAATCTACAATTTACTTCCTTTTTCCAGTCTCGGTTGTATGAAACTTTGAGTAAAATATATATTTATCAGTCTAGTAAAATAGGAAGGAACGCAATACCAATTTCATTTTTAATAATTCCTTGATATGAAAAAACGTTACCTGAGGATAGCATTTCTTAGTTTACATTTCATATGACGTCATAACTTAAATAACGTCACAACTAAAATCCCTAACAACAGAACCAAAATCGGAAACGTTACGGTATTTCCGTTTCTTTTTTTTAACAAATATTTTTAAGTTACAAAAAAATAGTTCATACAGACTTCGTCCTCATTTACAGGTTATGCCTGCCTCATATTATCCTAGAATGAAAAATTCATATGCATTATGCACTTCTATTTTTTTCACAGGTCAAAATATAAGACTGTGTGGCATATTTTCAACGTATATATGCCCCGAACTTCTATGAGTTTAAACTGACATAAAAATTCTATGGTACCTCTACCTCGATTTAAGGATTTTCACAGATTTTAACTTGATCACTATAAATATGTATATTTACTGGTAACATTCCTAAGTTATGTCTCTACGAGATGAAACATAGAGATCATATCCGGTAACCAGTACATAAACAACATTTATTATCTATGAGTATTATATATCTCCCCAAAAGAGGCATTGTTTTAGAAACAGCTGCCTTTACAAAGTTCAACCTATTAAGTTTAGTCTTTTTGTTTACATTTAGCATGTAAGTGTATTTTTTGTGTATCGAGTTTGGTTCATGGTATATATATGTTGTAATTTCATTAATATCCGAAACTGGAAGTCAAGGAAGATTGCAGATGACAATGAAAATATATGTGTCGTAGCTGAAAGATTATATTTATAATTATTGGTGTGCTGCTATGAACTTTTTACCATCTTAATTTGTTCTGAATGTATGTAAATATTCCTTTGTATTTATGTTTCTATATATCTCTTTTAATAAACATTATATAAGACATATAACTTTTTTTCCCTGTTAGTGAGTAAGAAAGATTTACTCTGTTATTAAATTTTATTGAATCTGCTCTAAATGAGACTATGACAGAAACAAGCATAGACTTGCCATCAACACCCAATTCACTAAACTACACAAATCACTTAACAACACAAAACACGTAAACAACACGAAGCACGTAAACAATACAAAACACATAGATATATGACTTACATGTACGATGACTATTTAAAAAGTATTTGTCTTTGGAGAGGCGTAGATGTTTCAGAATCTAACTGATTGTGGGTAATTTAATTGTTCTTACCTAAAAAAGAAATACATGTCTTGTATTTCCATTGCTTCTTACCAATCAAACCAATCACACAACCATAATGCATTATCTTGTTAAACAGCAAATTAAAAAGGAACAAAAGAGACGACAAACACCAAGGAATCAATTAAAACTCAAAGGTCAAAAAGAGACTGAAAATGCCATAGAATAAAAAAATAAATTATAGCAAAATACTTCATGTAGAATTATCGATTGAAAAAGACAAACCTAACCAATCACTTTCTGAAGTCATGTGGTCCCAAATTTTAACTATTGTTAAAGTGGTACCTGTTGTACTTATGCTAAAAGCAAATATGTTTCACATTTATACAGGCCTGGGGTACTGAGGTGAACTAATAAACCAATGGTTATAATCATCAAAAGAACGCAACCAAATATTAGAATTGATCCCTTATATATGATACCACGTCATCAACTGGGATATGGTATTTCCTAAATATAAACAGTTATCCTTAAAATTTGCTGTCATTTTTGATAATATTGTATCGGACAAGGTTCGGTAGTGGCCACTACTTCCTTATGATTTGTGACGAAATGTAGAAAACAAAACATTACAGATGTTTTCTATCGTAGTGACGTCACCAAACATGGTCGTATTTCAGGAGGTTATGACATCAAATTCAGATGAAAGCAACACATTTCGTCGAAATAAAACTGAGATCAAACAAACCATTCAATTCATTTAATTAAACAAAAACAATTTCAGGAAAACAATAAATCGGCTAAGAATTGGTTAAATTTTATTTAAAGATTAAATCTAATGTGATATAATTTTTTAATTATCTACGGCTCTCATTTTCAAAGAGTGATGTGGTATTAATCAATGAGAAAACCCATACCGTATAGTCAGCTATAAAAGGCTCCGACGTTTAAATAAGAAATAATTCAGGTTCGAAATTAAGCAGCATAATTTATAAATCTAGAAATTGAGAAAAAGGTTTGTTTGATAATAAATCTTTAAGATATCAGGTGATGTTTTTTTTTGTGTTTGATTTTAATAAACTCCTTGATAGTGCCATAGCTCTCGTGTCCATTTATACTAGAAATGTATCGTCATGTATATTATTTTGTGCATGATGTATTTCATTTTTAATATCTTTCTTATCCCTTTCAAATTATATCTGTTTTTGATTCTGATCGATTGCTAAGGCTGTTGTCTCATTGACTTATACTCAACCACTCAACTCAGTCATAATTTCGGTAGGTTTCAGTAGGGGGTTGTTTCATTGACTATTTACTTACAAGTTCATGCGCAGTCAAATTTATCTGAGATTTTTGTTCTGTCATGCATCGTCTTATGCCCCACATTTTTATTAATAAACATATTTGTTGGTGCTTTTGATAGGTTGCTGTGCCATTGACTTATACCACAAACATGAATTTATCGTCAAACTTGTTAGATATATAAAAAGGTTGCAGTCCCATTGAACTATATCCTTTATTTCCATGTTTGTGTTGTCTTTGTTTTGTTGCATTAAAGTTAATTGATTAGAAAAGGTATACCACGGAATCTGGTACATAGAATCTCAACATTGATTTGTTAGTCTTGTGCACTCTATTTTTCCTTGATTTGTTCTTTTCTGAAGACTCTATTCATTATCAGTATACCAATTATAGTTCTACAAAATACATTACTAACGCTTAAAATTTATGTATATATAGTAGGTAAATATTTCAAATATTTTCTATGAAGCGAAAAAGGTTCATTGATCAGCCACCAATGAGGGGTGGACGGTACCAAACACACTTTTTAAACTCAATAGTCAAAGACAAGCTGACAACGCCATTGTTACAAAAGAAAGAGGAACACGCAGTTAACAATTTACAAAAAAAAACTAATGACAAAGCAACAGAATGTTTCCGTGCCATTTACAAAAAGGAATACGATATACAGTATTACCATTAAGATTTATAACAGGGAAATAAAAAGAAATTAGTAATGGAAATCCAGTTACCGTTTACATGGGAAAGTAGATAAAAATGTTTCATTGTGTCAAATTGGTTACGATTTTAGGGAATTTTTTTTTAACAAAGCAACCTTTTGATAGCAATTGCTTGTCTAGAAAATAAACAAAAAAAAACGAGGTTTATTCGAGCGTCTCTGGTGAGTCATTTGTAGACGACAAGAGCGTCTGGCGCAAAAACAAAATTTCAAACCTGGTATCTGTGATGAGTGTATTCACATATAGTTGTTGAACTTCACAAGTTGTGACTTAGATGGAGAGTTGTGTCATTGACACTCATACCACATCTTTTTATATTCATACAGATATGATTCGTAGCTTTGACAAAGCTTGTTCGCTAATGATGAATAGAAGTTAAAATGTTAATACTTTTAATAAAAATTAATAACAAGTTATGTTTGATAATAGGCGGTTTTTCTATAATAACTTAATCGTATATGCAGTCCTGTATATTTCTTTACACGCTAACTCTTTATTTTATATCTATAGTTTGCACTAATTTTGTATCATATATTATAGGGTTATTGCATGAATATTGTGGAATATTGTCCCGAGTAGAATTTTATATTGCACGAGCTTGCGAGTGCAATATATCTTCTACGAGGGACAATATTCCCCAATATTCATGCAATAACCCTTTTATTGTATAGCAATATAAAATTTGAAAGTAAAAAATGGTTTAAACTAAGATTTTGTCATTGATGACTTAATGAATTTTTTTCAAGATTTATTGCACTAGTGCAATATTAGAATTTATTGCACGCTAACTTTTGGTTACTTTCTGTTGGAAATATTATATTGCTATACAATAATATAAGATATTGTTTAGATATAAGATTGAAATGAAATATTAATAGAAATGATAAAATGTTGAAATCAATGATAAGGACCAAATTATGTCGAGATGCATGTGGGGTTATTTGGAGTCAATACAGTTGATGAAATAGTTTCAAGTAATATCACGGTAGGTAAAGTGTCCGGCTAGGATCGTGGTTTTTCATGTGATTTGATCGGGCTTTTTCGATTGTGACCACTTTTTTTCGAATGAATATGATCAAAAATGTAAACAAACAGACTTCTTTTCTAACAAGACGTGATAAAGAAGCTTGAGTTTGATATACAAGGTTATACATGATATGTTAGTATTTGAGATATAAAGATAGTATCATTCTGACATTGCTTTTCGTTTAAAAAGTTAAATTTAGCCTTAAAATGCTTTTATTCCAAAATACCGTATAAAGCCATTTTCTTACACATACCAATTCAAATGTCGACGGAAATGCATACATGGGATCTATATATCCTTAGATATATAGACACTTTACAAAACTATTGTTATTGCATTGAAAACGACCTATTGAGACTAAATTTAGTTTGTCATGTCCGTTATTTTCGAGAGCAGTCTGGGCTTTTTCGAGTGTGTCCTTTTTTATCGAGTGATTTTACACATTTCTTGTAGCTAAAAATTTTATGTGTTTACGTTTAAAAACTATTAGTCCAGTCAATCTAGCATAAATTTGACCCTAACCTTAAAACAATTTCAACAGAAGATTTCAAAGTTTTAATCTTCATCATTATACCAAAAACATACACAGAAAAAAGTCCGATGAAATATTACTTGAGGAAGTCTAAACAATTATGATTGAAAATTCCTATGGAGATTTGCATTGAAAAAGGGAGATAACTCTGCATAAAAGGCACAAATATAAAAAAAAATTGTAACAAAATTATAACCTTTACCGCTTCTATTCAACAGAATGTATTGATTCTTGATATTTTAGCCATCTTTAGAGTACAACAAACAACTCTTAAGGCGTTTTCATATCTTTTATCAAGCAACAATCTGAATGTAGTAATTCCATACATTTCATGTAACCGTCATTGTTATAGATAAGTTTATGGTATGATTAAATCGTTTCTATTGTATACCTATATGGTTCCAAATTGGGTTGCCCTGGGGCAATTTTTTTTTCGCCACCTCTTTCGCCAAAACAATACATTTTCGCCACTTTATTACTTTTTTCGCCAAGTAACATAAATATATCTTTCGTTTAAAACATTCTACCACCACCCCACCACTTAACCGTTAGTTTTCCCGTTTGAATGGTTTTAAACTAGTCATTTTGGGGACCGTTATAGCTTGTTGTTCGGTGTGAGTCAAGGCTCAGAGTTGAAGGCCGTACCTTGACCTATAATAGTTTACTTTTATAAATTGTTATTTGGATGGAAAGTTGTCTCATTGGCACTCATACCACATCTTCCTATATCTTTCATATGGTTCGACCATACGCGTACAGTTTGACCATATGAGTATACGCATATACTCCTGGTACCTTTGATAACTATATCACTCGAAAAAGCCCGAACTACACTCGAAAAACGGACCAAATTACTCGAAAAACCACGATCCTAGCCGGACACTATACCTATCGTGAATATAGTATGATTTATATTTCTACCAAAGTGTAGTTAATTAACCATGAAAAATATTTTTGATCTATATGTTATAATTCCCTGTACACATACAGGAATATATTGATCTGTAATTAGTCAAAAAATTTCCTTCAAACAACTTGTAAGCTAAAATAAAATTTCATAAATTTTTGAGTTATTCTTGGAACAAAATGTTTCATGAGGAAAGCAGAAGGTTCAGTAAGACCCCTTTTTGGCCCCAAAATATAGCAGTTTTAAAAAATTGTTAAAATGTAAACTTTTAGTTATTTATTGGACAGTAGAATGCTTCTGCTACATTAATATGGGCTGTTTTTGACAAAACAATGCACATATATCGGGTACTAGCACAATTAAGTCATTCTTAATTACTGAAATCTTCACAATTCTAGCATTTTAGTGAAATTTTAGACGGTTTTCGTCTAAAACGAAAGTGGCCGCATTCGTGTTCATCCTTAATATTGAAATGTAAGTTGTATTTGATGATAATACATAATATATATAAAGGTTGAGGATGAACACGGATGCGGCCACTTTCATTTTTGACAAAAACTATCTGAAAAATGACAATTTTCGGCATATTTGGTAGATTTTTTTATATTTGAGCTTGAACCGGATCGTTTTTAATGACAAAATCAGTTGAAATCTTCCACTTGAACTAATTGAATCTAATGAAATGGACACTTAAGTGTTTAAAATGTGGTCAAAATCTTTCGTCAGATGAACCTGAAATTTGAGGCCAAAATCGGCCCTTACCGGACCTACTCCTTTGTAGTAGTGCTTCTGGGAATATCAGATCATTTTTAAAACACGATGATTTGCAAAAGAACATAGGACATATTTGATAAATTTCTCGTCAATAATATAGAAATTGTCAAAGTTTGTTTTATTTATTTTAAAATAGTTTAAAAGAAACAATATTCAAATTATATAAACTTTAACAAAGCATGCTAATAATCAAATTGTGAACTTTTCTGTCGCGTTGAACTTTAATAGGTTAAGGAATTGTGAAAATTAAATTACATGCCTTTCTCTACGGATTTTATGAAATGCTTGTTAAAATTAGTCAGTTAATTTGATAATGGTTATAAACTGGCAGGTATATATAAGTTGAATACTAACATTCGAGGAATTTTTCCGTTGAGTCATGCTTGCTACATTAAAACAATAAGTAAAATGAAATCTTATTTCAAGTGTATTATCCTCTGGGATATGAATAAATTGCAAACAAATGTGTATCCATTTGTTCAATTAGGAGACCAGTATTATTATATTTTTGTTATAGTCTTCCTTTCTCCAAATCAAAATAATAACCATCGACCAGGCGTCTAAATTTGTAAAAACCGGAAATAAAAAGATCTCTAAACCATCATCTTAACTCTCAAAAATAATATTTCTCTTCAGGAAATCTGTAATTTGGGGACTTTGGAGAAGTATGGATACATAGTAAGCCAAAATATTTACACTGATTAGTGCATCCAAATTTTTTTTTCTCTCGATGTAGCTGTGTTTTTATTGATTTTTAAACCAACACAAGAAGACATGTCAATAGATTTGCATATGCATTTGAACAGGGAAGATGCAGGCAAAATAAGGTAGTACCATATCTCTCTCATGGTATATGCTGTCTTTTAAAAATGAAATGAATATAGTATTGTTAAGGGTCAAATATATCCTGTAATTTGGGGACTTTGGAGAAGTATGGATACATACATGACATAGTAAGCCAAAACATTTACACTGATTAGTACATCCAAAGTTTTTTCTCTCTCGGTGTAGCTGTGTTTCTATTGGTTTCTATTGATATTTAAACACAAGAAGACATGTCAATAGATTTGCATATATATTTGGACAGGTAAGATGCAGACAAAATAAGGTAGTACAATATCTCTCTCATGGTATATGCTGTCTTTTAAAAATGTAATGAATATAGTATTGTTAAGGGTCAAATATATCCTGTCTTTATGAGCGATTTTTTCTCTTTGATATAAGACCCACTTGTGTTCTTAATGTGTTTGTGGTGTTATGTTGGTTTTTTGTCTCTTTCATATATTGCCTGTTTCCATTCTATATTATATGATACGCAGCATATTGTAGTGTGAATATTTATTTTCTTAAAAGGGAGGGTAATCATTTGATTTTATAGGACAATTTACACATCAAATTTAGATGATGCTACATTGTAGATCCAATGTCAAGGACAATAGCCTTTCACCATATGGTAAGGCTACGATCAACAATGTACGACACAGGACTTAGTGATTTGAACGATTATGCAGATATATATAGGTGAACCATCATGTCATGTAAATTAAGAAACATTATGAACTACTAAATTGTTTATTCTTCTTACCAGTTCACTTGGTAAAATACAAAACCTGATAATAAATTGTTCCAATAAGGCCTTCGAAAATAGTGGAATTAATTACTTTTTGAGTGTCAAGAACTCGTTCGAAGTATTTGATAAATTGCATGCTTATATTGGTGATTTTGAATCTGTTCAAAGTTTTGATTTTTCTACCCTGTATACCACATTGCCTCACATTCTCATTAAGAAAAAAATCACCCACCTAATTAAATGGGCATTTAAAAAGTCAAAATGTGAATATATATGTTCAAACTTTTTTAGGTCATTTTTTAGTAGCAATAAACAAAAAAACTATGTCAATTGGACATGCTTTGATACTATATATGCCCTTGAATTTTTACTAGATAACATTTTTGTTCGCTTTGGAGATTCCGTATATCGTCAGGTTATCGGAATTCCAATGGGGACTTACTGTGCACCACTTATTGCGGACCTCTTTTTGTATTGCTATAAACTCATCATAGATACCAGGACTAAATTCAGTATTTACGCCAGACGCGCGTTTCGTCTACAAAAGACTCATCAGTGACGCTCGAATTCAAAAAAGTTAAAAAGGCCAAATAAAGTACGAAGTTGAAGAGCACTGAGGACCAAAATTCCTTAAAGTTTTGCCAAATACAGCTAAGGTAATCTATGCCTGAGGTACTCTCTGCCTGAGTTACAATTTATGACAAAAACAGCAAAGACCCATCGAAACAACATTTGATAAACAAATTTAATAATACATTTAGATATTTGGATGATACTTTGGCTCTCAATAATGACGACTCCAGTATGTATACTAAAGAAATTTATCCTGTTGAACTTACTTTAAATAAAGCTAATACTAACAATGACCACTGTCCTTTCCTTGATCATGATATCTATATAACTAACGGAAAACTTAATACTAAAATTTATGATAAAAGAGATGATTTTTTATTTCCTATCATTAATTATCCATTTTTAGATGGTGACGTTCCCTTGTCGCCATCTTACCGTGTTTATATATCTCAACTTGTACGATTCGCTCGTGTGTGTAACAATGTTTTGGATTTTAACGAGATAAATTTATGTATTACTGAAAAATTATTACACCAGGGTTTTCGATATCACAAACTAGTCAACACATTTACTAAATTTTATCATCGATATAAGGACATCATTCGTAAATATAGCTCAACATGCAGACTTCTTATACGTTTAGGTATTTCACATCCAATTTTTTATGGAAATATTCTTTATAAAGCACAAAAATGTCAGTAATCATTGCAGAAACTAACAACACCTTTAAATAGACTTATTAAGAAGGGACATAGTTACGATACATTTGTCATTTCATTAAAGATTGCATATTTTGGCGTTAATATTGATTCACTTATAGGGTCTTTGCATCGGAACTAAGCACATTTATTTAAAAACCAGTTGTTGGCATGACACGGGTTATGTTCTTCTCATTGATGTATGTCATGATGGTATCATACTAAACCCCTAACGGGAAGTATTGTGCCTTATATTCTTATGATGAAATCATAATCTTTCAATCAGTTTAATTGAAGTCTGGAGCTGGCTTGTCAGTTAACTGCTAGTAGTCTGTTGTTATTTATGTATAATAATGTCATTTTGTTTATTTTCTTTGGTTACATCTTCTGACATCAGACTCGGACTTTTTTTGAATTGAATTTCAAATATGCGTATTGTTATGCGTTTACTTTTCTACATTAGCTAGAGGTATAGGGGGAGGGTTGAGATCTCATACACATGTTTAACTTCGCCACGTGTTTGCGCCTGTCCCAAGTCAGGAGCCTCTGGCTTTTGTTAGTCTTGTATTATTTTAATTTTAGTTACTTGTGTACAATTTGGAAATTAGTATGGCGTTCATTATTACTGAACTAGTATATATTTGTTAGGGGGCCAGCTGAAGGACACCTACGAGTGCGGGAATTCCTTGCTACATTGAAGACCTGTTGGTGACCTTCTGCTGTTTTTTTTTCTATAGTCGGGTTGTTGTCTCTTTGACACATTCCCCATTTCCATTCTCAATTTTATGTAAATGTTTAACGAATTACAAATGTTCTATAGGCTTTGCACATGTTGCATACAGAGATTGTCCAAACCAAGAAATCAAATATCTACAAAAACACAATTTTTTCTCAATCCACAAAAATAGATATCCACGAACATAAATGAATCTACAGCAAGGAAATATATATATATATATATATATATATATATATATATATATATATATATATATATATATATATATATATATATATATATATATATATATATATATAATGCATTCCATGATGCCTATAAAAACAAACAAAAAATAAATATAAAAAACTCATCTTAATTTTTTTCAAAAACATTTAATATCATTACACATCCCGACATGTTCAGGAAACATAATTAAAATCACCAGTGAAATATTCAAAAACGATTTCCATATGTTTTTTGTTCTTGTATTTTATACGTCGTTGCTAGGGTATGCTCCTCAACCATTCATTCTGTTCTTGAATTGTTGTGGGGACTAGTACCGTCAAAAGAAAATGGTAGAAAAAGATAAATATACGTGATAGCAAATTAATTTACCATTCCAAAATTGTGAAAACAAAACATGGCGAATATAGGTATGCTTTATATTGCAATATGTCTTGTGCTGTTGTGTCCATTAGTTCAGAGATATAAAAGCACTGTTATGAACGTAACGGTATTCTATTTAAAATCAACAAGTTATCTGTTGAGACATGGTGACATTTTCAATTTCTTTGTTCAATAACATCTTCCCTTGACAAACCTGAAAAAGGCAGTAATTGTTAATACAGTGCACCAATATCTTAAAATGTACTTTTGCTTTAGATGTCAGTAGATTGTGTGACAAAGAGAAGTTACGTGGGTACAATAAAACATGTGTATACCAGAGCAACACCATAAACGGTTGCCTCGTTCGTTCCCCTTATGCAAATACTATTCAAGAGATCACAATGTTTGTTTTTATTTGTTGATGTAAGCGCATATTATTAAGGAACTGGGTAAACTTTGGTCACAAGCTCTTTAACTGTTTAGGTTTTCAAACATCCGAGGCTTTCAAATTTTCAGCTTTGAGCGTTTTTTAAACACGTTAAATGTTTAATCGAGACAAGTATTCCGGGTGCATTTTTATTTTACATAGACGCTACCTTCGCTATATAGTGAGTAAATACTAAAAACAAAATGTATATCCCCTACAAAGTATTTGGTAGACCTTTTTATGGAATAAACTACCCTTTCCGAAGATAGGTGGCATATAGCGAGTTTAAACCAATAGTAAGCTATTATTACTCTTAAATTATTACCTTCTCTTGTTCTAAACTGTATCAGTTTACTTCACATCATGCCATGGTATGCTGATGTTGTATCTAGACTATATTCTCAGGTCATACGTACATAAAATGATAATATAATACATTTCATTTATTATTTTTATGATTTTCTTTATAAACATCAGAATAAAACTTCACTTAAACAAAAATGAAATATCTGTGATTCATAAATTGAATATGTAAACAATTATTCAGAAATATAGAGTACAAACAATATGTAAATAAATGAGGGTTTTATACAAAAATATGTTATAGAATATTCTATTGTTTATTTAATTGATTGATTTGTTGTGCGTAAATAATCAAAATTTACTGCAAAATAAAGTAAACACATTTCTTCATCATCTAATCATTGTATGATAATTATGTAAGTTATGATTTAAAATTTCTTCAACTGCAATTTTCCATGTGACACTACACTAATTATTTATGTCGATCAGTTTTTCTAAAAAATAAACAAAAAGAATTGAACAAGTTATTCCTACAAACGTGCAACATCTTAAAAGCTGGTACTGTTAGTATGCTTTGAGTTGTTAAGAATATAGTTGGATGATTAAACTGAAAACACAATATAGAATTAAGTGTACGTGTTAAAGTACATAGATGTATTAACAATTTAAATACAAGCGATATCTTGTACTGACAACATGCATAATTAAACAATGAAACAGTTCAAGTATGACTATCAACCATTTAATATAGTATGTAACGTCATAACTTTGGACATGAACATTGAAATTGATGATATTGATGGAATATGACATCATATTTTTTCTAAAATCATACTTATTTTTAACATAATTATGATGTATTATAGTAAAAAAGTTATATAACATTCCTTGTCTTTCAAATGAATTTCAGATGAAAAAAGTATATATATACTAACACACTTAGTTTCGATTTTAAAACATTGTATACACTTTTTTTTAATAAAAATAACACAATGTACCTGGACAATAGTTCACATATCTGTCGCCACACAAACACTGAGCTGTACCATTCACAGGTTCTATATAACAATCACCAAAACCACAGTCATACGAGGCACATTGACTTTCTGTTCAAGTATATGAGTACAATGAAATCAATAAGCACATATCAAAACGAAAGATTGGACTTTCTCCTTGTGGGCAATACATTTGAATGTATTATGACATTTAAAGTTAAAACGTTGTCAGATTGTCTAATGTCACTAGTATATTTTAAACAAAATGGCGTCTGCCTTTACTAATGTATTGTTTGCCTTTTACAAAAATGTTTTATATCTAAAGGTTTGAACGTTTCTAATGTGGATTAAACTGGAATATCGCCGATACGCATTTAATGTATATAGCATGTTTTCTTCATCATTTAATTGTGTTACCTCGATAAAAACTATTTTATATTCTAAAAACTGACTAGAATTACATAATTCTACTAGCTCAATGGAAATACATTTCAAGCTTGTTTTTTTTATTCAAGCTAGACAGGACCAGTTTGCTATTTAGTTATGAGTACGTAGTTGCATGATTATAATCATCAATATTTGCAAACAAGTGATAAATAAAAAACATATGACAGACCTCTTATCTTAAATAACTTTATCTTAAATGCCCATGTTCACAGTAAACGTATGTTGTTTCACGACTATAATGTTGCCTTGCGAATAACTACATATGTACCTTGACAAAATGTACCGGTCCATTGTCCTATACAGTCACAAATAAGTTCATAACCCATTACCCCACATTTTCCACCATTGAAACATTGTGGACAGTTATCAGCTAAAATAAAACAATTTGACCGTGAAATGCTATAGAAATCCTTTTTCATTTTCCTCGAAGTTCGAGTTTAACTATTGTTTTACTTTGTGATATCCGAAAAAACACCAACATATAGCACTTCACAGATCTATAGAATGTACATTTGTTATCATAAAATAGAAAAAAATCAATGCAATATCTACAAATTGTGTACTATTATTTGTCTGTTTATTTTTTTCCTTTTTAGCCATGTCGTTGTCAGTTTATTTTCGATCTGTGAGTTTGACTGTCCCTCTTGTATCTTTCGCTCCTCTATTGAACATTGATTGTTGATAACACCAAAAGCTAATGTCATTTTTGAAGAACGTATACAACAGTCAGGGGCTTTACTTAAACAAGTAACTTTTTTTAGTTACTTTTATAGGTAATTTTTGTTTTTAAAAAATATAAAATTACTCAATAGAGTTTTAAATTTCAATAAAAGCAGGGACTTAATGTAGTTTCATGAATTTTTACATCATTTTATATCACAAATTTAAGAATTTGTAAGATTTGAAAGGAGAATATACCTAAAGGGTTACTTTAAAAATAATGACAAAAATGTTACTTGAATAAGTTATTTTGTACATCTTTGAAAAAAATAGTAATAACACTTATTTTAGGAACATATGTAATTGCTTTGGGTTACAAATTATAAATAACTTCAAGTCTTAATCAATTCATCAGTTTCTATTTATTTATATCTGTCTACCTTCAAGATTTTGAAGGAAAACGATATTTTGATAGTCCCAAGAGACTAATCTTTGACCAAGAAGAGTCGATATCAAAGATGAGTGCGTCAGAAAAGCAATTAGTGTTTCAGAAGGATTAGATTTTATATTTCATGGGAAAAATAACCAGATGTCTGTAAAAAAATGTTAAAACTAGAAAAATTTGTGTAGTTGGTCACTTATAAAAATAATATTTAGAAAAGTTACTTATATAAGTAATTTTTAGAATAGCCTGGTTTTCAACATTACTTATATATGTAATTTTAAAAGTTACTTGTTTAAGTAATGCCCCTAACTGTACAAATCATTCATAACCAAATTTATTGAAATTTTTACCTGCCATTTCAACATGTTGAAAGAGTGTTGAAAAATACGAATTGATTTTCAAATGCATAAGTCAAAGACAGACTGACCTATAATTGAGTGATTTCACTGTATGAAAACAAAACAAATATAACATATCCAATAGTATACATGAAACAACTGCTCAATAACGTTTCATCTACTTGCGATTGTTGTTCTACATGATGTAAACTTAGATTAAATTTCACTCGTGTTTAAATGGCGCTTATCTTCAAAAATCCTCCTTCTGCAAAAATGTCATGAAAGGAACAGCTCGATCGAGAATATCGTATTAACTGGACAATTGATACATCTAATTTACAAAATTTTCAAATATTTCCGAAGATCGATTATGATTTCTGAAATAGTGTATAGTCATTTTTATAGAAAGCAGTTTTGTCGAGTACGTGGCATACCCAACAATATAGCGTTGCTTGCGAGGACACTTATGTTATAGTAGTATTAACTTGAGACCAATAGTATTAATATCTGTCAGCATTCGTTGCATTCTATACAAACCTGGTTTAATCCATAATTTTCTACATTAGAAAATGACTGCACCAATGTACTTTTTTAAATTTAGAAACAAGAGGAAAACATGTTTATTTTTTGTTACTTGATTCACCAACAATGCCAATCATGTGTATTGTATGTGTGTTTGCAAGTGTTATTTTTAATTTGAAGGTTTCTTTGCTGATTAACAGGATATATATCTGTAAATACCAAAACAAGGGTGTTGTACGCTTTGTATTCACATTTGTTAATGTTGATATACATTTTTAATGACGTTTGTGTAATAACAACAAACTATATTAATTATTTGTTATTCTGCTGATAGAAAATATAATTCAAGAATATGCTGATTCGTAACATGATACTTGAGAGGTCACTAACTCCTGGTACTACTTACGATGACATATGTCAAGTACAGCTGACTGTAACTATGTAACTAATATTCCGTTACTACATGTAGCGTTATATATTGAAAGGTCACTAACTCCTGGTACTACTAACGATAACATGTGTCAAGTACAGCAGACTGCAGTGATGTTACTTATGTTCCATTACTACATGAAGCGTTATATATGGAGAGATCAATAACTCCTGGTACTACTTACGATGACATGTGTCAAGTACAGCTGACTGCAGTGATTTAACTAATGTTCCGTTGCTGCATGTAGCACTGCTTCCTATATTATATATTGATGATCGTTCAATTAACCATGACCAGAATGCAAAAATACCGCAGTCACAGTTAAGTGGATTTCCTGCGAGCTCCCTTAAAATACAAATAAACTGTCAAGTATATCTAGTTTAAGTACTAATAAACCCTATAGTCAGGAATCTGTTCATGATTTTCATATCAAAATGTGAAAATCTTCAAATCTCAAAATATTAGAATATTAACAGTTAAGATAGCTCTTATGAGAGGCATATACAATTTTAAAGAAACCATTGGTCCTCAAGTGCATTATCTTGCAGTAAAATATTAAAGAAAATCTCCTCTAGTCTTTTTCTAAAAAGTGGTATTTTTGATTTACATCCACAAAACACGTAGCAAAGTACACGTTTGCTTTAAAATTAAAAAACCTTATTAAAAATTCGACTTATTGTGTTCTGTAAATTTACAATCCAAGATGGCGGACGAGACTGCTTCTACGTTAAAAGTTGTATTCTTAAGTATGCTTGAATATGAACACATATACAATATCCATCCTGGAATCTGTGATGAGTTTTTTTTGTAGCGATTGCTATATGCAGTCGTCAAACGTTGGAGCAGATGATATGCATATAAATGGTAAGTTTACAAGCTAAAATCTTCTCGTTTGGCATAAATTCATCTACCTATGGCAATACTGCGAAATTAATAAAGATTTGAGGCAGTTCAGGGATCGTCCTTGATCATCAATAATCAAACAATGCTGTTAAAAACATTTACTAACGATCATTGCAGATATCAAAATTTACAATTATTGCAGCTTCAACACTTGCAAATAATTTACTAAACATGTTTTTCGTATATGGAGAATTACCAGAACTTAAAAATATACATCGAACACTATTTGTCTAGTATATTATTTTTCCTTTTTTAACAAATATTAACAGGGTAATTCGATCTTACTCCTCATGTTATAAATCACGAAAAGAGAGTTTACCTCACATATGTCATTACTAACTATTCTGCCCTTTAATGTACTTTTACTGTTTTACCCTATAACTTATTTTGAAATTTCTGGGAAAGAACTGTTATAGACGTGTTTTTCAACAAACTGTCGGCTTTCAAATGGGAACAAACTGTGCCCCTCTACTTGTTTCTTTATTATTATGAGGCTGACTTCATGCAGGAACTTCTTAGGAAGAAAGATAAGAAGTTAGCAATATCATTTAACTCTACTTTCCGCTATACAGATGATGTTCTTTCACTGAATAATTCAGAATTTGGTGACTATGTGTAACGCATCTATCCCATCGAGCTAGAGATAAAGGATACTACAGATACAGTTAAGTCGGCCTCATATCTTGACTTACATCTAAAAATTGACAATGAAGGTCGGTTGAAAACAAAACTTTACGACAAAAGAGATGATTTCAGCTTTCCAATTGTGAACTTTCCATTTCTAAGGAGCAATATTCCAGCAGCACCTGCATACGGGATATATATCTCTCAATTGATACGATATTCCTTTTCTTGCATTTCCTATCATGATTATCTTGATAGAGGGTTGCTGCTCACAAGGAAGCTATTAAACCAAGAGTTCCAAATGGTGAAGTTGAAATCAACCCGTCGTAAATTTTACCGACGCCATCACGAGTTGGTTGACCGTTATGGAATAACCGTTTCACAAATGATATCGGATATGTTCCTTACGTCGTAACTACAATGTCCTTTCCTGTCATGAATGTGACCTACCGAATTAGACTATTTACCGGATTTGTTATCACATAAGCAACATGACGGGTGCCACATGTGGAGCAGGATCTGCTTACCCTTCCGGAGCACCTGAGATCACCCCTAGGTTTTTGGTGGGGTTCGTGTTGTTTATTCTTTAGTTTTTTTATGTTGTGTCATGTGTGCTGTTATTTGGTTTTTTTTTCATTTTTAGCCATGGCGTTGTCAGTTTGTTTTAGATTTATGAGCTTGCCTGTCCCTTTGGTATCTTTCGTCCCTCTTTTATAGAACTCGTCAAGTACATAGTACATTTACAGTTCCAAACGGAGGTTATAACAGTTCTCAATGGTAACTTATTGATCGAAAACTGATTATCAATATGACAATCAAACATCCATGAATGAACATGATGATGGTTTGGGAAATAAATCAATCTAGAACCAGCAGACTAAAACAAACTAACAAGATAGCAAACGTAACAATCAATAATTGTAACACATACTTGATCACCTAACAGTTATAATTTCAAAACTGAATATCAAATCATGTACACACGACTGCAGATGTCTACTAGCTATATATATAGTTGCACTGTTTATATGTTATCTACATTCGTAATTATAAACTTACAAAAAAATCAAAGAGGTAAGGTTTCCAAAAGCGTGTTCTTCGATATCGCTGATATTGTTTTCATGTAAATATCTGTAATTTTTATAATATATATTTCATCTAATATATAAAAAACAGCTGCTGCAACTTAATTAGCATAAATATTGATATGCAAAACGTAAAAGAACTATTTTTGTGTGTGTTGAACGATTATTATGTATGGCACCCTTTAAGAAAACTATATAAGGTAGAAATCTCAAATTAGTAAATACACGTCCGTAATAGTTATTTCGAGATTATCACTACCTATCATGTAATTATGAAAGCAAACATGTCCTCTAAAGGCAATAATGTCTATTAGGAAACAACTTACGATTTCGTTCATTTTTTATAATTGTACATCTTATCTTGTTGTTTAACAATTCTCACTTTTTTCACGAACAAAATATGTTGGTTAAATCGTTTTTGTAGAGGAATGACAACTCCAGTCAAATCAATATGCAGACAATTTTTGACCGCACTCCGACAGGCAGACTGGTTCGCAACTTAAGCAATGATTTACTGGTGTTCAAGAAATTCCGTGTATGAAAAGTAACATGTGATATAAGTTATACTTTAATTAGACATCAAACAAACAACACATAATTAAACATTTATACAAATGCATATTATGGAGGGATGTATAGATACATGACAATAAAATAATTGGTTTTACATTTTTAACCATCAATTTTAAGCTGACAACCACTTAACATTATATATGTTTGAAAAACGTTAATCTGTCTATATCTGTCTTTATGCAATCATATATTTGAAAAAGGAACACCAGTATCTATATATGCCAATAAATGTTAAAAAGTAATAACATGATAAATATATCCCAACTTACAGTTGAATCAAGTTTGTCATGTTGATAAACGTGTAACTCACTAATGACCGTATCTTGTTGTAATGCAAATGTCTAAAAAAGATGAAACAAACGTGCATGCATCCCGGTAACAAATTGCATGCTATGAGCATTATGATTACAAAATGCAACAGTAGTTTATCGATGTTATTATCGTCTAGCAGAAAGACAAGTAAAAAGTAACACACACAGTCAAGGAATTGATTTAGGAATAAACGTACAGATAATATGTGCTTCGACTCGTATAAGTGTGATATTATAAAGTCTAATCAAAGTTATGTTTGCATGTGTGGTTATAAAACAGTCAGTTAACTCAAACATGCTGATTCCTTACAAGACCTTTATTTGAATCATGTTTACAATACTGACATTTCTTGTGTGTTTTGTTTTAATTTTGAATTGAAAAGGTTTATCACAATTCATCATGCAACATTCAACATATTGCAAACTGAATTTGTATATATTCTAAGAAATGTCGTGTATCAACATTTCGTTGTTGTTTTTTCAGGAACAAATAAAAAGTGGTCAGTATAATATAGGGAATGGAAATAGGGAATGATTTTCAAATGTTGTATTATTTACAAAAAACGTTGGTTTAAATCAATAAAGATAACAAACAAGTTCTGACAAATATCGAAGGTTTTAAAAATTTATAAAAGTGAATGGTTCTTTGTTGATATTTTGTTACTGTACATGTATCTTAAAAGAGAAGATTTCATACGTGGAATATATGTTTTTCTGAAAACACCATTTTATTTTAGCAAGCTGAATTGTGTTGTACATTTATCAACGTTATATTAACCAATACTTTTAGTATGATTACGTTTTTAGAGTAATAACTCAAAGTTTTACGCGTTGATTTCTGTACAATCTGTAGACTGCAGTCGTTCATGATAGAACTGATTGAGATATTGTCGAACCATGATCTTATTGTAGCATTGCTAGTTTTATACAAATTAGCGGTTTTTGTCTGATTGTTCAATTCTGTACGATGACCTGTATTTATTTCATCAATGTATTGTCACATATACAATTTTCGATCGATTTCTAATGTTGCAGTCTTAAATAATGCGTTAATTTAAATCGGAATAAATTAATCATAACAAATATCGGAGACTTGAATGATTCATAAAAGTGAACTGAATCGGTCATTGAAACAAACAGAACAATACATTCAAATTACATAGTTTTATGGGTCGAACAAAGAATGCAGATTAGCTAGATCCATAAAAACGATTCTATGTCAGATATTGTTAAACATATGTCTGAAAGAAAGATTGCATAAATATGTTGAATATGAAATTACAATACAACACTTAAAACTGCTGCCTTTCGTGAATAACATCTTTCTGAATAAATAAACTAGGCATTTTTTTTTAAAGATAGAAAGATATAAAGTAACTTGAATAACCAAATATGAGGTAGACTTCAATAAAAAAATTCCATCTAACCTACACAACCTGCACGTCGTATGAAACAACAGACATATTTCCCAATCTTCAAAATTCATCCAAAGTTTTAAATAAATTGTATGGAAAAAACAAGTTTTGTCATTAACACCGTTTTTTTGTCAAGAAACGATAATAATTAAATCGTGTTATTAGGTAACCACTGACAATGTCCTTGAGTATGAAAAATATAAAACTTTTAATACATAACTTTGAGAATGGAAATGGGGAACGTGTAAAAGAGACAACAACGCGACCATAGAGCAGACAACAGTCGAACGCCACCGATACACACATGCTTACCTTTTTTTAATTGTCTTTGCTATTCATCGCAAAATGATCAATTAAGATACCTTGAACGATATAATGCATAGTTTCTCCAACAATACGACTTTAAGAAAGCCGGGAAGGATCATTCATATTTACAAATGAAAACTCAAAATTCAAAATACATTTTTCAGAAATTCTAAATTAACCTTTCGTGCGTCCATATGCTAACGAAAGACAACAACACTATCAATTAAATATACTACTGAAACGTATTATATAATTGTTTTTTAAGAACACGAACTTATTAAAACAAGGTAAATGGTCCTTAAAACATTCACATGGATGCATCAACTTTATCTCTCAAAACGCTTGAAAAAACAACAATATGAATGTTAAACAGATTGTAATGTACATGTGACATTAAAGGTTTTTTTTTACAAGGTCATTTTCCCCCTACCAAAAATATCCTTTTTTCCAGTAGCATTTCAAAATATATCGCCCTTCATTCTGGTCCACCACCCAATACAGGAGACACCTCATTTTCTTAAAAAAGTAAAAAAAAACCAACAGACACATAAGAGTACACAACACACAACATAGAAAAAAATAAAGACTAAGCAACACAAACCCCTTGAAAACTATTAGTTATCTCAGGTTCTCCGTGGGGGGGGGGGGTGTTTAAGTTCGGGATGCCTCTTTTTTTTTAATTTTGTTTTGTTAATATTGACATGACACAAATTTTACAAACGAAACATTTAAAGTTGTGTATTTCAGTCTGACTGTTATAATGTTATTGAAGCATCGAATATTCGCACCCTTAATAATTCATGCAACATCATGATTCTTGCATGTATTTGTTGTCAATGTAAATGTTTTCATATTCTTCAGCATTTTTTATGTTAAATCTTAAATTAACTAAAACTCTGTTTTGAAAAAAAAAATGGCCTTCAAATATATCGTTGTGAGATGTATTCAACCAGTGGAGTTAATTAGATGTGGATTCTTAAAAATTCTTAATATCTTCTAGATCACAATTTCTGCAGTTTTGAAGCAACAACACGACCTTCGACTTTTCTTCTCTGTACACATCTCAATTGACAGATCGACTTCGCTGTTTTCATTAAACAAAGGTTGTATATAAAAAAGGGAATTGAACATATAAGTTTCTTTTTTTGGGGTTGCGATTATTTCGTTGTTGTGCCGAGCTGCAATTATTCTATTCGGAAAAAACCCACTGAAGATGATATTATTAAAATGCTTGACTTTTGATCGACAATATATGTGTTGAGTTTGGAGGAGAGTCAGTACTGAACTAATTGTGCAACCATTCTGTTAGACTTGATTTTGTTCTTTGCCGAAGCAGAATTTATTGAGGAAATTCTAAAAGACAGACAAAAACGCACCTTGCGAAATTCTTTAATTGGTCTTGCATCTTTTTCATCCAAATGAACTAGAAATTGAGAATACTACTGATACTAGAATGACTACTTCATACCTTGAATTTTTTCTCAATATTGACGGGAAGATGGAGGGGGATACTTATTATTACAATCGATTTAGTTAATTAATATCTCGGATGACTGTCCTTCACAACAACAACAAATGTGGAAATATTTGGAAGTACCGCAGGATCGGAATAAAATTGATGAAATTGACAAAAGGAATTCTCAATATAAAACAATCCTGGGGAAAAGATAAATAATGTAGTCGATAGCAATGTAGAAAGTATCAAAGTCTTTTATCAAACTCAAAATCGAAACTCTCCCTTCTTTCTTGTCTACCATATGTATAAGAAAGGATGAAAATGAAAGCGAAAATCTATCATATATATTAGTGTTTGTCAAATGAATGTCAATTTCGCAGGACCAGTAGCTTTGCAGCCGGACCAGGAGATGTTTCTGTCCACTGGTCCGGCTGGCCAGTACACAAAAAAATTGACCCCTGAGTGGGTTCATTTACACAGAAACTACTTCAATAGAGTTATGATGATGACAGTTTAAAAAACCAGGCCTTCAATATAATAAACACCATGACGAATTGGTTGGTCTATACGATGTGTCTGTGTTTAAACTGCCTAACGACATTTTTACCCTGTCTTGGATGGTGCATAACCATCTACATGTCTGTCGTCGGTCTTCTAAGTACCGAACGTGACATATTCCGTAATATGACTGTTTTGTCGAGTGGGTTTTGGCATTGCCATCCGACTTGTATCGGTATCTATACATCCATTATTTATGTACATTGTGTATATTAGCATGTTCCGTAGCATGTTAAATTATGTGTTTCTATTTGACTTTTTCCTGACTTAAACTCGCAATTCAGGAAGCATGTGCCGTCTACTAAAACACGTTTTTTTAAATATTTGAAATGTTAGTTCAATATGTGACTATAGAAAATAAACTCATCATAGAAACCAGGATTAAATTTTGAATTTACGCCAGACGCACGTTTCGTCTACAAAAGATTCATCAGTGACGCTCGAATCAAAAAAAGTTTAAAGGGCCAAAAAAGTACGAAGTTGAAGAGCACTGAGGTCTAAAATTCGAATACAGCTAAGTAATCTATTCCTGAGGTAGACAAATCTTAGTATTTTAAAAATTCAAAGTTTTGTAATCGGTTAATTTATAAATATGCCCATATCAATAATAATTCATGTCAGAATGTTCAATGAAGTTGATAACTATAGAAATATGCACTTACTAGTGCTTGGCCTCTTAATTTAATGTGACCGAAATTGCTCAGTACGATTTGTATACGACTGGGCAAACCAGAAAATACATAAACCAAGCTTTTGATTAACATGAGTTCAGTAGGTGCATTTAATTCCTTAACTAAGATATATAACATGCATAGGTAAAAAATCCAATACATTGTCTTATAGTAAGGGTTTAAATCGAAGTGCTGGTGAACACATACAATCACAGTCTCTTAACTTAAAAATCATCAGCATTTACATTACGAAAACAATAGTGTAAATATCACAGAAGAGATAATGTATATAATCAGGAAAACACAATGACAACACGACTTATTTAAATTCATACGTAAGACCAACTAGGTGTACCGAACGGTTTCTACAGAACATATTCAACAAATACAAACACGAGTCCCAAACGGAGATACAAGTGTATTTCGTGGTGTTGTAAGAAAACGTTTCAGAAGGATCATACTTTACAATGTAACTGATAAATAAATTTCTAACTAGTTAATACTGCAATTATATATTTTGCGTCAAAAAAAGGGTTATACAACTTTTGAAATTGCTACATGTAACAAAGCGACAATAAAACGATATTGCAACATGCACGTTCACATGTCTTTGTGCTAACATAAATGAGAGATAGCTGCATTACAAAACGATAACTTCTTTTGGCCAGAAGGCGTGTACTATATCTGACAACACAAACATCAATTACATTCATGTTCAATCTGTTATCTATTGCATATGTTTTTTAAAACTCATTTTATTACGAATAACATCATGGAATATGAAAGGCGTTATGTATGGCACCTCATATTTTGAAAACTTGCTCAATGGCTATGATATATATGTATTGCAACTGAACACTGGTTGATTAGAAGTACTATTACATTTTTATATGAGTTAGCAACTGATTGTTGAGTATTTTCATGCTTTAGCTCTTGTTCAGTAAATTCAAACAGAGACTCTGGTGGCGTTGCCATTCTTATAAGCAAGAAACTTGGATTTAAGACATATGTTTACTCTCATCTTGGAAATTCTCTTTGTGCATAAATGACATAATAATCGACTGTTTACAAACTTATGCTTGTAAGTTGAGACTTAACTATAACGGAACAAAACGTTGTGTCTTGACTTTTAATAATAATGCAGATGTTGACATTACGCTTGGAAATGCTAAAAAATCGTGTAAAAATGATACCATTTATGTTAGTACATTGATAACTGACAATAATAAAACGTTTGAAAACATGTTGTTCTTCCTACAGCATTATACTCTTGCGGAGTATGGGGACAACTCTCAAATTTTCAAAAACAACTTTAAAAACGAACACAATGATATGCTGCGCGATATTTACAGTGCATGGACAAATATTCACCAACATACTCAAGTACAAGTAATCTTGATTTATGGTAATTAGGAACTGTAATTGACAAATTCAAGCATTGGTCTGTTGACGATTATGTAGAAGTACATCTTGCACAACTTATAACAAATTGACCAACATGTGCATCAGTTGATTACTTTTGGGTGATAATGCCGAACACTCTATAACCTATAATAATATAACAACTCTTGTTAAATACGATCTCGTTACTTTCCTTGAAACCTATGTAAATGAGGATTACATACCAGAAAAACTAAAATTAAAAATCATACAAGACTAACAAAAGCCAATGGCTCCTGACTTGGGACAGGCGCAAACATGCGGCGGGATGATATACATTTTGTTTTAAATCTCACTCCTTCCCCTAATACACTCACTTTCAATCATAGTGACGCCAGAGAAATGATCTCGCCATCTCGACATTTTCATGACAGAGGTTATTATCTCCAATATGCTTACACTAGTTTTATTTCTCCATGCAAATATTTGCACATGATTTTGGGTATGGCCTAGGAGCATGTGCTGGGTATTTTTTTATAGAGTAAAATGGTAGCCTGGGATCCTGGCTGACTGCTCTGACAGAAGAGCCAGGCGGAATACAGCATGGTTTGTCAATTGAGTTAGGATTATATTGTTACGAATTCATTGCAAATGATTTTCTATTTCACCAAACTTTTCAGAGATTTTGTCATTCAGGATAGAAAACTCAAAGTTTTACTTGATAAAGATGAAAAAAATGGTTTATTGAGAAAAAAAAAAAATACGGCGTAAACTAACATTTATAATGCATCTAGCTTTTAACCGGTAACAATGTAAAACAAAAAATGACACAGTGATAAAAAAAAAATGAAATAGGAAAACATTGTAATATATACACTGACATACAAGTAGAAAATATCTAACAATGTTGGTGTTTATTTGTGTATGAGTACACACATATAATTTAACAAAAAAAATAGTGTAGGTCATGACGTAGGTCTTACTAATTAGAAACGACCTCTTAAGTCTGCGGGTCCATTACAGGATAGGACAAAAAATAAAACAGCCATCGAAATACCATAATTCAAAATCGGGGGGGGGGGGGGGGGGGGGCGTTTTGAAGGGGGTCGGGGGCTTATAGCTGAACTCAAGATTTTGATCATTATTCAACTTTATCTAGTACAGCATACGTTTTACCGCTAGCAAACTCTATATCTTGATAATGTATCAATCATTTACTTTAGATTCACTTTCGCCTCGTCGTAAATATGCCTCATATATTTGCCACTTGAGCACGGAAGCAATCAATTCATCAGTTTCATATGGTGATGCATAATCATGAGCTATCAACTGCTTATTGTCTCAAACAGTTTTCAAGTTTTGGTATTTCATTTTTATTTTATATTTTATTTCTAAACGAAATTTTTTGAATTTCTTTCCGCATCTTTATCTTTGAATTCATTGTCAATTTAAAACTTTTGTCACAACAGTATCATCTGTAACCATATATCTGACACAATTTAGCTAATTTATATACTAGAAGTGATCAAACTAAGCCATATTTGCAATAGTTGTATGTATGCAAATACCAGTCTGATAAAGTCACTTAAAATGTTGTAGAGATGACTTCTAACATCTGATGTTTGCATAACTTCCAAGCAAAGTTATTGTGTTCTATATCAAGAACTTTAAAACCATAAAATCATAGCATTTACAAGTTAAATTATTTGATTTATAACCCAGGGAGTAGGCAAATTTCTATGTTTTTTGCTCCCTTGGGCCTCAAATTCCCGAAATCATTCTGCTGTTTCTAGCAATTTGGAATGTTTATTACATACTCAGAATAGAACACACTATTGGAAGTTTTTTTGAGATATTTTGTTTTTGTTTTTCTAGCTTGTATTAATAATGCTGTGGTGACAAAAAAGCAGATTTGGTTGTTGCGGCTTACTTTTGGGTTATCGAAAAGACATACATATCCCGTAAATAATATTCAGGAAGGATCTATGAGTTTCAATGACTGCAAAGAGTAAATATAAGCACTCCTTAACAATTTAACTTACAAATATGCAAATGTTATGAATTAATTTTGTTTCCAGGACTTATGTAAACTATGCATACTGTAAACTGTGAATTTATGCTGAGTCATCATATTTAAGGCCCAGTATTCTACCAATCTTCATTAAATATTTATAAAACTTCATATATGAGTTAATTTCTTTTAAATCTGTGAAATAAAGCAAGTTTGGTAAAATTCTGAATGTTCTCCTTTTTCACCTTGTATAGGTTGCATTTCTGTAAATATTGACAATGCAATTTCCCATAGGAACTCCTTTTACGGCTAAAACTGTACCACTTTTAATATGAAGTTATCCTAGAATTAAAAGTTCATATGCACCACAATTTTTTTCAAAGGTCAAAATATAGGGCTGTGCGGCATATTTTCAACGTTTATATACCCTGAACTGCTCAGAGTTTAAACTAACACTAATGTTCTTAACTCCCCCTACCCCAAATGAAAGGTTATTACAGATTTCAATGTAAACAATATGCACATGTTTATTTACTGGTAACATTCCCAAGTTATGTCTCTGTGAGACGGAACACAGAGAGCATAACTGGGAACCAGTATTAATTTTCTATGAATATTCAATATCTCCCTAAAAGAGGCGTGTTTTGAGAAACAGCTGTATTTACAAAGTGCAACCTAGAGGGCAGTAGAACAGAAAATAGTCTCAATTTTGTATATATGCAATAACTCATATATATTGAAGCGTAAAACAACGGCAGTCAGGCTAGTTTAGGTGGACAAATTACGGTGTCAATTTCTTATACTTATATATTTGTAAATATGCCATAAAAGCAAAAACACACGAAATGAATGGCCACAATATATAATAACATACAACTTATTTCGGCCGTTTCGTTTGTTCTCCAGTTAATGTCGTACTGATCTGTTTTCTTAATCCAATTTTTTGTTCATCTTTAACTTAGGCAAGTGTGTGGTTTTAAAATTTCACGTGCTCTTTATTTAATTTGATATGTGAAATTATAGACAATGTAACATAAATCAGTGTTAGAAAAACACTTCTTTGTAGAGGAACCGTAAAATAAAAATTGTGAAACCCCGGTGTGAAACATGCAAACCATGGAATTACAAACTATTAGTCCCCGGTTCTGTTATATTTCTTCCCTCTTTTAAAACAAACGTATAACAAGTTAGAAATCCGTTTCTGTGTGTCGGTCTATAGTACAAAGCAGGGTTAATTTTCATATTATATTTACATTTTATGTTTTTGTTCAGATTATTCATTTAATATGCCACAGACGTCAAGACTGCCGCACCGTCGCACTGACTTTGAAATATTATCGGGGAAATATAACGAAACGTCTTATATTTTGCTGCAATTTGTGAGTCTTAAGGATGGGATTGAGTAAACAATATCATATTACTCCATTTTCCTCAAAAACGAGTATGATGACAAATATCAAAGATTGTGTCGAGTACTATGAAAGCCCATTCTGACAGTATTCTTTCATTCGAGATATGAGTGGTGGTCGTTGTTAAAAGCTCGACCTTGACAATATATATTTCGAGATTCACGTCGCTTTTAATTATTTTCTATATGTTATACTTAAGTGGTCGGTTAATTTTAATCAAATTAACTAATAAATTGGTAAATTCGCAAATTGAGCGATTGTATTAATGATACTCTGTACTTAGGTCTATGCAGATATCTTAAAAGAGAAGAGTATCTATGTTGAATGTAGTCATTTTAAAACTCTTACAAATGGTTTGGTATAATATAAGTAAACGAATAAGCACAACAATGTCAAAAATGGTTTATGAATAAACAACACATTGAAAAGACCTCAATTCGGGTAACACAACCAGTTAAACAAATAGTTATCAATTTATAATAACCAAAGTAACCTTAATGCAACATGACTCGAATATACACAAGTGTTAAATACATTATACAGAGCAAGCACATATGTGTCTAACCAACGGCACTGCATAATGCAGATATACAATACACTATACAGATGTATCCATTAGATCAAAAGTTGCTTACCATCTAATACATAACAATTGTACAGTTTTTTACGATCAAATACACGACGACACCGTCACTATTTCATTTGAATATTTCAAAGATGCCATTCTATCATTTAGATTTCGATATCACAAAATAAAAATAAAAGTAAGAAAAATAAAAATCGGTTAAAGAAAAGCACCTCTTTATGAGCCAAAACTAGTACCGTATAATAAAGTACCATACAAAAAACAAAAACGTACAAAAACATCCAATTAATACAATTTTAAAACATGTTCTACACGTCACTATATTTCCACATCACTAACAGATAAATATCCACGTTAGTATAGGAAGACGAACCAACTATACATCATTGTTTGTATCAATTCAGTTAATATCCACTAGTTATATGATTATACGTTCAGTAACTGCATCAGGTTTTGTATCAATCCAATCTCAGAAATTACATCCCAGCTCCTTCGTTCTAACAGGGGTGATCTGAGCCGGATCACCCCAACCAGATCACCCCAGTTTAAGTTTCTTTGTTATGCATGCTTTCCTTTGTTCTGTAACATTTTAGCGGGAATGTCAAATCCAGTATAAAACCTATAATTAATTATACGGAGAAGACTATCTATCAAAATTCACGTAGAAAAAATCCAGTGAATATGCTGAGATTCGAACTCAAGACCTTTAGCATATCAAGCCACGGCACATACCACTTCACCAGGACGACTGGATACGAACTTTCAGAAATTTAACATACTTGAAGGAAGCAAGATATTTTTATAACTGGGGCGAGTTGGCAGACCTTTACTCAGTGGGGTTTAAACCCTTTTCATTAAATAAATGAGTTGTCAGACTGATTGTTCAATTTGATTTTACACTTTTTTAAAGTTTGGCGAGTCGGTTACAAGAGTGGGGCGATTTTTTCATTAAGTGGCGATATAGTGTGGGCCGATTGGCCAGTGGGACGAGTTGACATTGTTTGATATCTACTCATCGTGTTAGGGGTTCGTAAAGGGTATACATCATATAGTAATATATAAAGTATATTATAATGGCTGTGTGGTGTTCTAAACTAGATTTTATGAATTGTAAATGGTTTTCGGTCTAATCTAAAACAGCTGGGATGTAAAATAGTTATCCCATTCGGACTTGGTGTGTCAGTGTAAGATCATCCTCTGGCCTCCGGCCATCGGGATGATCTTACACTGACACACCGCGTCCTTATGGGATAACTATTAAAAAAAAATCGACAAATGATCGAATAGTACCCTCAGGGATTAGAAACCCACCATAATTTAGATTGACCCAGTTTTATAACAAAAGTACGTCAAATGTCATAATTAAACCATTGGACATTTACAGTGCACAATTAATGGTGTTGAACTAGTGTTACCAAAAGAAATATATTTACTGACATGTGATCGTTCAAAGCTCTTTTATGAATTAACCTTTATCAAGTAAGCTCAAATCTAAGTTTTTTTTTAATGTATTTTTAAGTTTGAAGGAACAATAACATTCTCTGAAACGTATCGAATAAAGCTAAAATCGTTATGACAATAGATAAATGATTTAATTGTAGAGTAATATATTAGTTAAAATAAAACGAAACAGAAAAATAAACATCGTGACTCACAGATAATACAAGTTTGGCATATTTACAAACGTATTGCTTTCTATGGACCTTATCTTGTTGTATTGAAGGTCTCTGAAATATAAAACACGGCAGTATAAGTTATGACAGGGTAACAGGTAAAACAAGAGTTTCACCAACAGTTGCTATTTGCTTTCCGTCTGCAAACATCTATGACATTGACTTAACTTTAAAACCGACATTACTATCATAGGAATGAACTGTTTTTTAAGGTTTTTTGCTGATTGATATCATATGTACATAAATAACGTTTCGTACTTACACATATTAGTATAAAAGATATAATCAGAATGTTTTGTCATTTTCTGAATAATATCATAGATTTTCTAAGATATCTTTGATGGAATTTTGAATATTTAATATTAAATAAAATATTGTTTAATTCCTTTAAAATACATTAAACGCAGTTATGTACAAAAAACAGAATTAAATTTGCTACAATATACCATAAGTAGATATGCGTTGGCTTACTATAACAGCTCAGTTGTTTGATTCAATTTAGAAGTTAACATTAATATGTCACAACATAATACTGGTAATTATTCATTTATTTGTTTGTTCCGTTTAAAATGTTTACCATACTCTTAGAGAAATGATCCATTAACATGAAAGAAAAAAAAAAGTATCGTCATCGAATGAAAACGAATGCACGAAAAAATCATTCGTGTACTCTGCTGACGTTTTACAGCAATATCTGTTTTCAAAATGTTGTTCAAAAATTTGCATCAAATCTGAATTTTAAGAAATACACGATCTTTCAGTTTTTTTCTGTGCTTGTAGTCCGCTTGATAATTAGGTTAACTATCGAACGTTTAGTCAATACCTCACTAAACCGGTCTGCTGATTGAATGGGTATATTGTTCACTCATTCGATAAATATTATCATGTCGAATATTGATTATTATTGAAAAATGTTCAGTGTTTCCATTTTGATGTCGTTTAAGCCAATCGAAAGTGTTGGAAGTATGTTCCTTAGACATGTGAAAAAGAAGGACGACAGATATCAGAGGGACAGTCAAACTCATCAATCGAAAACAAACTGACAATAACATGGCTAAAAATGAAAAAAGTAAAAACAGAAAAACTATAGTACATATGACACAGCATAGGCAACTTAAAAATAAGCAACATGAACCCCACCAATAGCTAGGGGTGATCTCAGATGGTCTGGAATGGTAAGCAGGTCCTATTCCACATGTGTGTAAATGTGTTATAAATGAAATAAAGACAAAGCATCATAAATTGCCTAAAGTTAATTCAATTGGACTTTGGTTGATAAATGTCTCATTGACAATCATTACATTTCTCCTTATTATATGGTTTTATATGATCTTGGTGTTATGGAAGACATTTTATTTTGTCGTTGAAAATTGTTCCGCACTTGTTTTGCCTACCAAACGCCTTTAAATAATTCAAATGAGATTAACAAGTGAATACTTCACATATATACTAACATTCTATACAGTTGTTCACAATGTACAAATGTGTTTTCCGGAATTTCAGTAATTAGATTGTTGTTGTTGTAGCTAATATAAAACAGAAATTACTTCATTCTTAAAAATCGAGAATTGATGTATCGTTTAGACAATCAAGTACTATACAAATACTTTAATTATTTATAAAACCTGTTCAATTACAAATACTTAGGATTTAAGGTATTGCAAAAAATGTTTACAGAAGGAATACAATCAATGTAACCCACTACAAGTTTGAGGACAGCACATCGTATGCTAAAATTACACACAGGCATCTTTCAAAAAAGCATTGTAACAGTCAGACTGAAATATACGTTTGTGAACTGTTCGTATTGTTTGATTTGTAGTTTATAAACATTGATGTATTAGAAAAATGTTTAATTTGTGTGATGTCAATCACAACAAAAACGACTAAGTAACAGGAACCCCATTAAAATTGGGGGATATTTCAGGTGCCCAATGAGGAAACGCAGTTTTTGCTCTATGTGATAGTACAAACCCGGTAAGTCGTAATCAGTAGGTCGCATCGAATATTTGCGCCCTTAATTTAAATAGCATGATGCAGGCGTGTATTTTGTGTCACTTTTAATGATTTCATATTCTTAGGCATTTTGTTTTTTAATCTTAAATTGACTACATACACTGTTTCGTAAAAGATGGCTTTCAAAAATATCATTGTGCGATATATTCGACCAGTGGTGTCAATAAGATGTGGATTCTCAAAATTTTTAACTATCTACTAGATCGCAATCTCTGTAATTTTGGAACATCTCGAAGACCTTTGATATTTCTACTCTGTACACAGTTCAATTGAAAAATCGACTGCACTTTCTCATTAAACAAAGTTGGTATATTAAAAAAAGGGAATCGTATAAATAAACTGTATACGTTTCTTGTTTTGGGTTACGATACTTTCTTTGTGGTGCAGAGACACACTGATTCTCTCAGAAAATACATTGAAGATCATAATATCGAAATGCTTGTCTTTTTTGATCGGCCATGTTTTTGTTGAATTTGAGGATTTATATTTCTACAAACAGTTGGAAGTGCAAATTGTGCAACCATTGTATTCGACGTGTTTGTGTTCTCGTCCGACGCAAAATTGATTCAAAACATTCTAAAAGCACCTTGCGAAGTTCATCAATTGATCTTGCATATCATTCATCCAAGTGAAATTGCAATTAAGGATAATACCGGTACAAGTAGGAATACTTCATGCCTTGACCTTTTCTCAATATTGACACAGAGTAAAGACTCCTCGCAAAAATCTATGACAAACGGGATGATTTCAACTCCGTCAATACTATGAACAATATCACGAATTGTTTGATCTATAAGAATTGTCTGTGTATGAATTGACCAACGACATTTTTGCCACGTCTTGGATTGTGCATCAACATCTTCATGTCTGTCGTCGGTCTGCTAATTACCGAACGTGACATATTCCGTTATAAGACCGTTTTGTCAAGTGTGAATTTGTCTTGCCATCCGACTTGTCTCAGCATTAATAAATAAGGCATTTTTCTTAGCATGTTTAGTATGTCAACTTAAACATTGTGATATGTCTGATCGTTTGTTGTTTTAATTCTCTATTGTTGTTACTTTAACGTATGTCTTTTTTATCAGTAAAGTCGAAGTAATTTCCATGTTGTACTTGGATAAAGTAAGTTTGGGGTGTGCTGCACTATTTATAAAGGAAGATGTCCATAGCTGTTCTACGCTTTACACGTGCAAAAATACTATTATAATATTTATTAAGTGTTTCTCTGTGCTGAGTTTTTTTTTTTAATTTGTTTGTTCTATATTCCTGTCACTAGTCCTTGTCCTAGGGACACATTTTTATACATTGTAGTATAAGCGGGAGGTCTGACTAGCCATAACACCAGATTCAACACACGTCTTTTCTTAGAATGTCCTGTGTCAAATAAGTAATATATCAGTTGTTATAAAAAAACGTATTGTTATGAATGCTGACATTTGTTATTTTTCACTCCTGGCCAGTAATTACGTTGTTTCGTTGTTTTCCTCTTATGTACTTCCCTCAGTTTTAGTTTGTAACACGGGTCTGTTTTCTTGCAATCGATTTGTGACCTTTGAACAGTTGTAAACTACTGTTGTCTTTATTCAGAATTAAAGAAGTGCTTAAAAGCTGTGTTTCCACAGACGGCGGGGACTTTTTAGGGCAATCATTTCAGTTTTTTCCGAACTAAAACTCGAATTCTAAAAAAGTTTATCAAAATCACGTTTTAAATATCTGAGTTCAGTATGTGACTGTAAATACATTATATCAGAATATACAATAATGTTGTTTAATCTTTTATCTTAATGTGACAAAAATTGCTTAATACGATTTTAAGTACAGATATCAACTGTTTGAATAACACATAAACAACTGTGAGTTCTGAAGGTACATTACATTTCTGTGGATATATTCATTTTCTTCTCTTAGACAGATTTGATTTTCGTTTAATATTTCCAGATTTTGTCACAAACTGTGAATGCCGATTGTAGCAGTTTACTTTTTTTCGCGATATAGATTTTGCTGGTTATCAAGCTTAACCAAAGTATTTATAAAGAAATATCCATATTCTTTCGAGATTTTCGTCGCTTCTAAATATTTCCGATATGTTATTCACAAGTAGTCCGTTAATTTAAGTCAAAATAAAAAATAAACTGTAAAATTTGCAAAAGGGAACGATTCTATTGTTGATATTTTGTAGTTGAGCAGATATCTTAAAAGGCAAGATTATATATGTTGAATATGGTCATTTTAAAACTCTTTGTTTAATATAATACTAGAACACACACGCGATATCGTGGGCATATACAGCTTGTGAACTGTTGTAGGATGATTTTTTGTAAAAGATATTATGTATGGAGAATTTCATAAAAGTATCAAAAGCCCTCTCCCTTTTTCCAAAGTCCGTTATGTGTTTCCTTTCTTTTAAATTCAATTATTTTAGTATTTCTGGCATCAGACAACAATTATTCTTCTCCTTTGCTACAATGCATCTTTTGGTAAAAGTCAAATTAAATCGAAAATTTGCATCGCTTCAAACATGAAATAAATGTAGCTGCTTATATCATTATATATAGACAATTATTAGTCTGAAAAAATATGCTTCTAGGACAATCAATCAGCGCTTTTCCATTTGAGAACCTTCTTAAAATGACAATGGTAGGATATAAGTCTTGTATAAATGATTAAGACCGACTTAGGCTAAGTTGAGGGGTGGTCGGAGGGATCCTGATCCCGAAATCCCGAGATGCAGAATTTAAAGAAATTCATATCTCGAAATCCTGAAAATTGAAAAATATGTTCCCGGATCCCGTAAGGATCAATTGCAATCTCCAAATCCAGAACTTAAAGCACCCGATCCCGATGTCCCGAAAAAGTCCTGCCTCCCTCTAATCTTTTGCCAAAAAGTAAAATCACAAAAATACTGAACTTAGAGGAAGATCAATTGGGAAAGTCCATAATCACATGGCAAAATCAAATAACAAAACGCATTAAAAACGAATCACTACGTTCACTTTCAACCATTAGTTTTTATGCCGAATTTATGGGCATTATGTTTTCTAGTCTGTGCATCCGTGCGTTCGTTCGTTCGTTCGTTCGTCTGTCTGTCCCGCTTCAGGTGAAAGTTTGTGGTCGAGGTAGTTTTTGATGAAGTTGAAGTCCAATCAACTCGAAACTCAGTAAATATAGTGCCGATGTGGCATCCGTTTACTATAGACACATTCTTGTTTCGACATGTTTTACTTATTTTAATATATATATGCAACTGGTATGACCCCTTAAATAGTAAACATTTCAAAGAAAACAGTAGACAGAATACAGAGAGTCTCTATATATCAAAGTAGTATAACCGTAGTTTACATGTAGATAAACGCGAACAAAAATTGTCATTTCTAAGTAGGTATAATAGTTTCTTGCGATGTAAACACCATGAAAGGAGGACACTCTGATTGGCTTATTTATTTTTCATTTTTGTTATCTAGCTTACGATTGGTTGTACTTGTGCATATATATGCAACTGGTATGACCCCTTAAATAGTAAACGTAAGACAGAATACAGAGAGTCTCTATATATTAAAGTAGTATATAATCGTATTTAAAATGTAGATAAACGCGAAAAATAATTGTCCTCTTTAAGTAGGTATAATAGTTGTGGTTCTTGCGATCTAAACACCATAATATGGAGAACGCTCTGATTGGCTTATTTTATTTTTCATTTTTGTTATCTATCATACGATTGGTTGTACTTGTGCATATTTCAAACCGGAAGTCTTATCTATGACTAAAATTCAGTCTAATGACGGAATCAATATCCGGTTTCCTTTTTTGTCGTTTTTTTCCAAAACAATTTAAATCTGAATAATCATAAGAATGGATGACAAATGCAACTATGCATGTTACCTATATAACACAGAGGCATGATGTGAAAGGAAGAGAAGCGACACACAAAATGAGGTCTTCTCGTTTAATAGTATAGATTACAAAACGAGTAAGCTAAACAATATCAAAGACTTATTATGAATAAACAAAACATTGATTAAACCTAAACTCCAGTAACTCATACATCTTACCCAATAGTTAGCAAAGGTACGTGGCTTATATTTTCGTAAAAGAAGTAACCGTAATGCAACATTTCGTATTAAAATTGACCCATTTATCCCAACAGTATGTTTGGCTGTACATTGACCTAAGTATACACAAGCTTATAATACATTATATTGAAAAAGAAAATTTCTGTCAAACCAACGGGAACGAGCAATGCAGACACCTAGACATAAAATAGACTATACAGATGTCACCACAAGATAGTAATTTGCTGACCATCTTATATATAAAAAAACGTAAATTTTTTCACTGTCGAATACACGACGGCAGTCACTTTCTCATTTGTATATTTAAAAATATGTCATGATATACTTTATGATTTCACAAAATGAAAATAAAAGTTAGTAAAATAAATATCGTTCCAAAAAGGCATCTCTTTGAGAGACAAACATAGTTACTTATTTAGGAATACCATACGAAAAAGTGTACAAAAACCCCAATAAATACAGTTTTATAGAATTCTAGAAGATATAATATTTCTGCATCACTGACATTAAAATCTTTCCAGTATATGTAATAACAACAACTAACAGTAAATCATTTTTGGTATCAATCTAGTTAATATAGACGCACTAATTAGTTTCCTGATTATACCTTCGGGATCTACATTAAAAGTACACCAGATTTGGTATCAATCCAGTGTTAGGAAAGACGCATCGACTAATTATCGAATAGTACTCTCAGGGATTAGCATCACACCATTATTTATATTCACCCAGTGCTAAAACAGAAGCACTTTTGATGGCATAATAAAACCATTGGAAATTTACAGTGCACAAGTAATATTGTTCAACTAGTGTTACTAAAACAAATATAATTACTGACATGTGCTAGTCAAAAGCTCTTTTATGAATTAACCTTTATTAAGAAAGCTTAAACCTTATTTTTGGAAAAAAAATTAAGCTTGAAGAAATAAAACATGTAGAAGAAGATATTTGGCCAAACTTATCGAAAAAGCTAAAATCGTCATCAATATAGATATATGAGTTAATTGTAAGGTAATAAAATTAGTTGCAGAAAACGAAACAGAAAAATAAACATTATGACTCACAGTTGACTCAAGTTTGTCATATTTACAAACGTATTGCTTTTTATAGACCTTATCTTGTTGTATTGAAGGTCTCTGAAATAGACAAAAACATGTATTTGTCCCTATTATACATGGCAGGGTAAACGTAACAGGTCAAAAGATATTATTGACGTAAAATAATTTCACCAAAAGTTGTTTTCTGATCTGCCTCTGCAAAAACACAAATCACCTTGACTTAACTTTAAAACCGATATTACAAGATGTATAGTAGACAATAAGTGTTTTTTTTAGGATTACATGACAATAAATGATAATTTGTTGCTGATTGATATCATATGCACATAATAATATGGCGTACTTAAATATATTAGTTTGAAAGATCTAAACAGAATGTTGTGTCATTTTGTGAACAATATCATAGATTTTCTAAGATATCTGCGGTGAAATTTCAAATATTTAATTCGAAATAATACGTTGTTTAACTCCTTTGAATTGAATATAACGGAATTAATTTTTTTGAAATATACCACGTTATGAGAGGATATGCGTTTGCTTACTATAACAGCTCAGTTGTTTGATTCCATTTACAAATTAACATTCATCTGTCGCAACAGAATGCTGGTATTTAATAATTTATTTGTTTGTTCTGTTGAAATAGTTTACTGTCCCTTTGGTATCGTTCGTCTCTCTGTTACAATACTCCTAGCCTAATGATGTTATAAGCATGAAAAAAAGAAAACACTTGTTCCGCACTTGTTTTTTTTAACCCAGCACCCTCGAATAATTCAAATGAGATTAACAAGTGAATGTCTAAAATCTATACATACATTATATACAGCTGCTGACAGCCTGCAAATGTGTTTACCGGAACTTCAGTAATCAAATTGTAGCTGATATAGCTAATATAAAACAGAAAATAATTCATTTTCAAAAATCGAGAATTGCTGTATCGTTTAGACAATCATTTAATATATAAATCCTTTGTTTATATATAAAAAACTGTTCAATAACAAATACAAATAACAAAAAAAAACTAAGGATTTAAGGCATTACACAAAACGTGCCAAGAAAGAATATAATCAATGTAACCGACTACATTTTATGTTAAAACATAAGTAATTCAAATTTGCAGAACCTGTATTTTTATAAATAGTATGTCAGTGCTAGAGACTACATTTATACGTAAATCAGCATAAACACATAGTAACCAAACCGTATTGTTATGCATTAGTGTACGTAAGTATTATCTTTGTCAATTTGATTTTAATCATAATACTCTCCGCCGATGGTGGAACACTTATATACTAGAAATGTGTTCTTCGGACATTCATTGCCTATTGTGTGAGAAATTATTGTTTCTAAAATATTTAAAACATTTGAAAATTTAAAATGTGATAATCTTACATATACAACACAATACTATATGTAATTCAAACACATGTACGTTATTTACAGACGTGTTTAAACTATAATGTGAAAACAATCGGTTGTAACTTTAAGTTTTAATGAAGATGTTTGGTGTTGTTTACGTTTACAGATTTGAAAACTGAATTACTGAATATCATACAAGTAATATACATAACACACATACTGAACAAAAGTGGTACCAAAACTAATTGTGTGTACATACAGGTACTGTAACTGTGGCATCTCTTTACAAAACTGAACATCAATTTCTGTTATGTTGTTTTGCCTGAGAGCTCTTGAAAAAGAAATCATCAAGTTGCAATATTATTCAAGCACTGTTCTGTTGATGTGTGTTTTGCAATTAAAATTAATAGCTACATAAGATTTACCAATATAAGATTACCTGTCATTAAAAAAACGTCTAATGTCGTTGATAGTGAAAATATGTTTCTACTAAATGTTGCAAAAACGTATCAATGGCTGCTATTGTAATGTGAATACGCATATTGTATATAAATATTTTGGTGCATGTTCAGCCTTATTTTTGCCTATTTTGTGTACAGCCGAATTGAGGTCTGGAGCCTGTCAATCCAGTAACTACTAGCAGTCCTTTTAATTATTTATGTATCGTTGCCATTTTCCTTAATTTCATTTGTTGCCTTTTCTGACATCGGACGCACTGAGAATCACAATGAATATTACAGTTTGTCATTGGTTAAATGTATAGGGGCGGTTGATATCTAACAAAATGTTTAACGCATCGCATGATTGCGCCTGGTCCAAGTCAGGAGCTTCTGGCGTTTTTAAATCTTGTTTGTTTTATAATTTTTGTTCATTGATATATTTTGGAGTTTAGGATGACGTGCATTTTCACTGAAGTAGTACATATTTTTATCTATGGACAATCTAAGGCCAGCTCCTGGGTATAGTAATTACTCGATGCATTTAAGACCCATTGTTGACCATCGGCTGTTTTCTGATCTTTGGTCTTGTTGTTGTCTCTTTAACATATTTCCCCTTTACATTCTCAATTTTATGTGTAAGGTTATAATATTTGTTTTCCATCTTTGACTATTTTTTTGTTATCTCTTTATCGTCCGCGATTTGAAATGCGTCCCGAAATCTTTGGAGTCAACGTTAGAACAAAAGTTATCACAGATACATACTTTATTTTTATTATTATGCACGATATATGAACAACAAGACTTATATATATATTTACACAATCATATGTGTACTTACAGATGATACGTATCATTAGGAAGTGCTGGAATGCTTCCCAAATATTTAGAGTTACAGAAAATTCTAGAGCCTAACGAAACATCATCACAAGAGCAAGTCAACGGACATGATCCTTTTACTAATCCGGTACTGATCACAACAAACAAGAAGAAACGAATAATGTCCATGTTCATTATAATCATTTTTCATCGCTGAAAATAAAACAAAATGCAACATGAACACAATTACATAAACGAAATGTTCGCAGACACAGACCTGGTTCCAAACAAATTTCATATATAGTTTGAATGTTCATCTGGCATATATTGCCTCTCTGTTAAATTAATATAGTGTATACCTTTTTTGTTGGGACAGCAATTTTTTGTAAAGGAACCATTTGCTCATCTTATTGGACGAAATCATTGTTTTAAAAATTCTTTGAAATAAAGATGTTAAGTATGTGTTAACACAATAAACAGTATTCCTAAAACGCATATGCAGAAGTTTTATTGGGGACAATGTAAACTTTATCAGTAAAATTGTAATCAATATCTTACAAACCATGCATAGAACAAAGTAAAATTGGAAAGTCCATAATCACATGGCAATATCAAATAACAAAACACATCAAAAACAAATGGACAAGAACTGTCATATTCCTGACTTGGTACAGGCATTTTCAAATGTAGAAAATGGTGAATTAAACCGGGTTTAATAGCACTAACCCTCTCACTTTGATGACAGTCTCAACAAATTCCGTTATATTTACAATGGTGCGTGAACTAAACAGACATAATAAATAAAATAGTCAAAATATGGGTACAGCAGTCATTATCGTGTAACAATTTTAAAAGGAACAATTTAACAGAACACAAAAACATCTACAAGCACATTCATTGATTTGCGTGTCTGACGTCAGAATTATTTTTCGTCAAATATATTTGTCGTTCAATGTTTATACAAACAATTTAACAATTTCACATATGCAATGTTAGCATACATGTACAGGGTTAAAAAATCAAAAGTATGTAAGATTAATTTCAGAAATAGACCGAGATTTAAAATAGTCCAAAAGTTATATAGAATTTATAAGAATCAACAAATAGTTAATTCCACTACGCGATTGAATAATTTTGACGTTTGTGGTTCAACGTATTTTGTAATTCATAATAGAAATATATCATAATGACATAAAATAGAACAATATCATACTGACTGGATCTTTTAAAGTACAGAGTCACGTTATAAGAACCTAAGCAAGACAAAAAGTTGCATATACAAAACACACCAGCAAAAAATGAAAAAAAAATACAAATACATTGACGGGATGTATAAGTACCGATCCACGTTAAATGGATATCACATTAAACAATCCAACAGTAAAAGTAATATTAATAATATAACAAAGACAAATGAAAGAACAATAAAACACGTTTTAAGATAATACACAACATTTAGAACATTTAGTAATGATGAAAAACTCTCATCAGCAACAATTGGTAGAACTTTCCGGTATTCCAAGGGGAAAATTATATCCTTCAAACAAAATAATATCACGTCCGTTCCGATATACTACCAGCAAAGGAAAAAAAGAAAGTTGCTAGGGGATGGTAAATGATTCTGCACTTATTACTAAAGACCGATTGATAGATGCAACTCCGTTTACAGTAGATGTAGTTGATTTAACTGGTACCTTGACTGGGGGAAACACAAATAGATACTAGTACAGTATATATTTGTTTATTTACCTGTTGTACATTCCGTGATGAATTAAACTAGTGATATATGTTTAGCGTTTCGAAGTTTCTCTATTAAAACAAACGTTGCTAACAACTATGATTTCTGCCAATCAGATAGAAGAATTACTATTAAGAATCAGTCATAGAATTTTTTTTAACTTTAAAAAAACTTTAGAACTGCTCGGTAGTACTAACATTGTTTTCTGGGGATGTTGAAAGGACTTACAAAGGACTGTATCAAAAAGGTGTTAAAACGTTTTATGATAAACGTTAAAATACTCAGAACCATTGTTGTTGAAAATTTACTCAACAACAGACCTTCAACATACGTATCAACATACGCGTTATATGAACCGCTCACCTTGTTCAACTTACTTTATGGACGTATAATTTCATTACTGTCTTACCATGCGTATGTGGACAATACGGCAAATGATATAACACATAAATCTATAGGCAAAGAGTTTAAAATAAAATCCCAGATTATTTAAAGTTCAAGGAGGAAATGGAAACATGAACACTTAACATCTTTACAAGAGTATAATCGTGATATACAGAGAACAATAAACAGCTGGTCAGCATTGGAGACGTGGAACACCTCTATGAAAATTCACCGAGAATCAAATGAACTCTATCCTGTTGTCGAAAAACTCAGGGCAGTAGGAGACTGCCTAGCAAGATCAGCCGTAATATGCACCAAAAATGAATTCGTCTGATCATAAATTGTATTTATGAGATTCGAACAACGGTAAACGACTAGAACTGTTGTCTTAATTGGCATGCGACTGCGAACTGGAGAAGAGCGAGGTTGAACTGAGCCCTCCCTCAGGTTTATGCCGATTACAAACAAGTTTATATTTCTCTGACATTGACCTTCTATTGTTTTTATAAGCAACTAAAATTAATACATCGATAGCTATTTAGATTGTAAATTTAATTTCAAACATATTATCATCTCTAAATGAACCTCTGATTGTAGAAATTAAGATTCCAACACTGCAACAAGTGCTTACTTCAGAAGAAAACAAAACGTCATAATGAAATTTCGACTAATCATGTGCCAAGAAAAGTTATTTCACTAGTGAGGAGAAATATTTTTCTCCCACCAATCAAGAAATGTGAAAATAGCACAACAAATAGAGAAAAGGATATCCATGATGAAATTGCCATTGAACAAAATATACACGTGTTACTATATTTAGGAAATAAACACAACTTGTGACAGTATAAATATTCAATATAATGTCGATGTTAGAAAAATGTGCTTTTTTGGTATGAGGCTGAAAAAACGGGAAGGGCGAGATTTTACAGAACCCGTGCACAATTTTGTGTTCAATACAAAAAAAGGTTATATTTTCCTACATTGACTTGCACCTCAAATTAATACATTGATATCTATTTAAGTTGTATAAAACTTATTGTCATCCCTAAATGAACCTTTCATTGTAGAAAAAAATATCCATAATGAATTTGATATTGCAAAACATATACATTTTATATTATCAAAATGTACAGGTGTTGCAATTAAATATTGACGATTGAACAAATACAACTTGAATTAAAGCAACAGTAATATACCACTGTTCATTATTCGTTAATCGATTAAGACAAATCGGGGAAACAAACTTAAAACAAGGGGATCACATCAATGATAACAGGAAAATAACATGAAAACAGAAACACTGAATGGCAACAAAACAAAACAAACGCCAACATACACAAACATGGACTATATAACGTGATAACAACTGCCTGATTCCTGTCTTGGTTCAGGACATTTAACAACGTTGAACGATAGGCAAAACCATCCGTTGTATAGCATTGTTAATAACTATAGCTTAAACGTGAACACTGTGGAACTAGAATTCAGTACAGCCATTTATAAAAAAAACCGTGTACTAATGGAAAGTCGTCTCGAATAACAGGAAAATACTCAGTTCGATGTCCTGAATATCTAATGCGAATCATATAGATGATTTAAAACTGATGTAAAGATGAAATGGCGAAGCTGAATCAACAAAATGAATGTTAAAATGCTTAATACACTTGTAGTTATCTGTCTTTTAAAATCATTTATTTGGCAGCTGGCCTTCTTGTCATGCTCTTTTCATCAAAGAATAACTCTCTTATATTTCAAAGCTACCTTGCATTCATCCTTATATGAATGCAATTTCAAAATTGTTGTGCATTTGTTTATACATATTCATAACTTATATCACTCAAAAAAGAATAAAAAAGAGAGTATAAAAGTGAGATTCTTACCTTTTGCATTTTATTGCATATAATTGTGTTTACAAAAATTCCTATTCTCTTCCTTGAACTTCTTCTGGTTATCGAAAAAAAACAACATTAAGACAAATGTAGAAGTTATATAATTTGTTTTTCAAAAGAAATACTTGATGATTAAATTCTGCGTACTTCTACTCACATATGGCCTTGTCCGACTTTTCTTTTTAAATACTATGTTAACGTTTTGTCGTCATATAACAATGACGAACACAAACACTATTTAAAAGTATAGTATAAAGCCTTTATTGCTTTACAAACTTCACTATTTCAAATTACTGAAGTATACATAAACGTAACATCCCATGCACACAATGCACTCTTTATCTGTGTTAGTAAAGTACATATTCAAAATATTCTACTTATAAATCATCATAAGGAAAATATGTTTTTACTTGGTACGACTTTTTCTCACAGATACACTTCAATAACAATCAGGCCACCGTTTCACAAAGCCTTCTTAACTTACGATGATCGTATCAGTTTACGATCGGTTTACGTGTGGTTCTACGTTCCCGTTACGTGTGTTTCACAAAGGCATCGTAAAGAACTACTAAGTTGATCGCAAGTTACGTCGTGTGTATCATCGTAAGTGTATCGTAAATCGAGAAGAGTGCTTTCTTTCACGTCCGCACTTTTATCGAGTATGGCATGCCAAATAAACATTTTAAAAAATAATTATTATGGATGGCGAATTATGGCGATATTTTTATATCAACATTAATACAACTAAAGAATTTTAGTCCGTTTTCAATATTAATTCAAGATAAATGACGCTTACAGTCATAGGACAAAAGTGAGTTCCCACTCAAAAAATGTCCGATCATTTCAACTAAAATCGGTATTTTTCAAAAAAATATTACCAAGTAAGTCTATGAGTGATTTTTATAAAATAGATACCATAAGATGCAGAAATGTCTGAAGTTTAATCGTTTATTTGGCCATATTTTTAGTGAGGTTTTTCATTATTGAATGGGTTAAACACAAATGATTTTTTTTACGATTTTAATTTGTTTAGAATACATAGCAGACTTTGCCGTGAGTCAAGCAATATTTTTCTTGTGTTCACCTTGTCAGTAATTTAAAATACATATATTAACAACACTTTGTACCAATGTTCTTTTTGGAGACAAAAACAGCAAATATATTCAACGAAACTATCCGACACAGTGAGGGTTTAGATTAGGGCAACGAAAAAGGGGGGATTTCTTTGTTCTGTAATTCTTTTAGCCATTCTTATCTTTTCAGCATTAAAAATATGCTTATACTTTAAATTATGTGTCCCTTTAGAATTTGCACTACACAAATGAAACAATTTATCAATTTTGTTAAATGTTTGATTGAAACGAAACACAGAAAAATATAAATATTTCAACTTAGCTTATTTGTAACAATTTAAGCAGTAGATTAGATGAAATTAGTTATATCTGATCTTATCTAGTTTGTAATATATGAGGAAAAAGTAATGAGAAGCTACCGCCGAGCATAAAGTTTTATAACATATACAGCATTATTAGTTATCCGACATTAAGAGTTATCTGGAATCTGACAAAGTAAAAATTTTATCATCAGAACAGATTAGATTTATTATTGATAGCCCAATATAGAAAAAAATGCTTATCAATAAAATCGTTTTGGAGGATTTTTTTTTTTAACTTTTATTTGTAGTGAGAGAAAAATAGGTTTTCCCCAACCCCCAAAAAAGCAAAAACAATGTCATCCGTCTTCGAGCATTCGTCTTCCAGATCTATATATAAAATATATATTTTTTTGTTGTTTTTTTTTAAATTGGAATGAATAATGGATCTCTCAAATATGAAACTTAGGACGTAGGAATCATTCTGGCGAAAGAGACGTTTGCATTCTGCAACTCCCTTAAAATAATCCATATAAATTTTCAAATTATAAAAAATCTAAGCACTCTCAGATCTGTTCATTGTGTCTTTTTATGTCGGGATGTATAAGTACCCGGCCTTGTCCACATGTATTTTTGTCTATCTGATGAGTTCAGCCTTTTTCAACTGATTTTTATAGTTCGTTCTTATGTTGTACTGTTATACCACTGTCCGGGCCAGGTTAGGGGGAGGGTTGGGATCCCGCTAACATGTTTAACCCCGCCACATTATTTATGTATGTGCATGTCCCTAGTCAGGAGCCTGTAATTCAGCGGTTGTCGTTTGTTTATGTGTAACATATTTGTTTTTCGTTCATTTTTTTTTCTTTTTACATAAATAAGGCCGTTAGTTTTCTCGTTTGAATAGTTTTACAGTCTTATCGGGGCCTTTTATAGCTGACTATGCGGTATGGACTTTGCTCATTGTTGAAAGCCGTACGATGACCTACGGTTGTTAATGGTCGAGTCATTTTGGTCTTTTGTGGGTAGTTGTCTCATTGGCAATCATACCAAACATTATTTTTTATAAGGTTTCAACTCCATTAGACAAAGTTGATCTTCGTCTGCATGATTTGGCTATTTATTAGGTTCTATTTGGTCTGATAGCTCTTCAACTGTTTCTATTTTTTGTGCATGCTTCGTTCCAAAAATCGAGAATTATAGCTCTTTGATTGTATGACTAGTTGTATGTTTTTTTCCAGCTGTACAGAGCTTTTTGTTGTCAATGGTTATTTTTGTCGGAAATCTTTCACGAAATTTCATTGTTGAAATTATTATTGACACAATGTAGGAGAAGGATGTAAGGTTAACTAAGTCTGCAATAGTGGACGAAAATACCGATGCTTATTAATGAACATAATTTGCATTGCTAAAATCATTTAACCAGTCCTGATAAGGACCAATTCAACATTTCATTCCAAATGATATACGTATATCAATATTTAATTTGGTATGCAGAAAACGCAGAGTTTAGTTATTTTGTCAACTTTACTTTATATTCTCTCTCTTTTTTCTCCTTTTTTGGGGGGGGGGGGGGGGGGAGGGGCATTATTCTCTGTTCTGTAAACCTCATTCACAACCTCATATATCTTGGGTTATTTCAAATAAATATCTGGGGTGGTGTTCTCGAAGCTATCTTAGGATTAGGACGTGTCCAAAGACCATCTTATGACAAATATTTGTCCTAAGTCGTGTTCTCGAAGCTCTCTTAACTTAGGATATATCACATTTTTAGTCCTAACTTTAGGACACCTAATTAGGTGTCTTAAGATCATCATATCTTCATCTTAATTTTGTGCATGTTTTTTTCTCATTTTTTTACGTGAAGATGAACGTGAAAAGAAACGCACCATCGGATATTAACTCGTATAAAGAAATTGTGCATGATTTTAAACTTTGAACTTCATTTTCACGATACGATGACACTACGAATTCAATATTCTCATTTCAAAACAAATTGTATTACAGTTTATATCAAAATCCTATTTGATATTATTTTATAATTACATTTGAAATCATGCATTTAATCAAATACAAGTTATTACAAAATTTTGTAAACAATTTTATTAATTGGTTTCGTCTCTAATAAATGTTTTATCAAACAATTACTTTATTATAACTGTTTAGAATTTCGCACATAGAATATGTTTAGGACGTCCTAACATAAGATGCGTCTGAGATAGCTTCGAGACGCAACTTAAGAGTGTCCTAAGTCCATCCTAAGTCCATCCTAAAATCGGTCTTATCTATGACTTACGACGAATCTTGGGATACTTTCGAGAACACCACCCCTGGTATTCAAGCGCCTATTAATGGGATAGGATGCTTAATACTATAAGAGTATCCACAAGTAGAGTTTTGGTGGTCTCTTTTAATAGTCGGTGCATGAGAATATTATGTTACAACCAACCAACAAAAAGGGTTGCCTACTAAGTATATAAAAGCTAACGAATATGCAAAGCATGTAATTTTTACGACGCATGAGTTGGTGTTAAAGGGGTTCCCAACCGTGAATATTAAATAATATATACCGATTTCATTGGCCAATAAATGTTTTAACACACGACGCCATCAATTTACGTAAATATTTTGGAAATATACAGACGATATTTCGCAATCCACGGCTCCTAGGAAATTTTCTTGTAGTGTAACGTAAAGCGGGAAATACGCGTTTATGTAGTTAAAAATTGGTAATTTCAAATTATTAACCATTTTTTTACATTTAGGCTTCTTCCTTTTTTTCCTAAATTGTTACATTATTTGGAGAATTGCGATTTAATGCTTTTTTTGTATCGTTTGTATCAAATTTTATTTTTATATTAAAACTAGAAATTGACCTGTTGTCTCACAAGGAAACAGCTGTTTTCACGTTTTTTTATGGAAACAATCCTAAATATTCTAAAAACTTTTCACCCACATTTTGTCGGCTTCAATTTAGTGAGCAATATTGAATTTCATGCTTAATTTTATACAGAAGCTTACCAGATTAAATTAACGCAACCTATTTAAATAGTCAAAACAATAAGTTTTTATTTCAATTACAATTGAACTTTTTATATCAATTCGAGATTTATGTCATGTTGATCTGTAATATATTTATTTGTTTTAAAACTTGACCAACTTCTTAAAATCAGACAGACCGTACGCGAACAGTCCGACGTATGCCGCGTATTTTGAAAAAGTACTTGTACCGTAAAAATACTCATATGGTCTGGGACATAGACATCTATCTATATTGTTGAAAACTATACTATACTATGTTGCCTTCTGGATGTCCTTAGTTTGTCTTTGTCATTTGATTGCTGTTTTATTAACGTATAACCTACATTTCCAACAGTTTTGTATAGCTAAAACGACTATTGTGTATAGAATAATTGTCTTTCTTTCCCTAAATAATATGTTAAAAAGAAGGACCGAGGAGAGATGTGCACAGACACTTGTTTCGATCTATCAATGGGAAGGTCGACTATCCATATATATTACATATTGATAGTCGACCTTCCCATTGATAGAAACAGGTGCATGTGGCGATGTCCCTAAATAAAAAAAAATAAAGTAAACAGAAAAAAATGCTCCACGTTTCAATCTTTAACTTTCCCTCCCCCTTCCAAGTTTTTTTCTACTGTATTTTTTTTTATTAAAGACATGTCGCATCTACAAAAAGTCTTATTGATCTGCAGCTTACCCCCTTTTAATTTTGGTATACATGATCTACATTAAATTCGATCCAAAAATAGTCACTCGAAAGGCATACATATCTAAAAAGTTGCAATAAGTTCCATTAACCACGAAACTAATTACAGTCAGATATTTATTTCGATATTCTTATTAAAATACATTTCTTTTTTGGCCGAAATTACAAAAAAAAAATGATTATTATCTGGTTTGACACTGATTTCAGATTTATATTGTACATATATATAACTTTGAAAATGGGAATAAAACATCCTTCTTTGAACGTTTTATCGATTACCACTGTGCCTGTAGTGATATAATTATAAATAGATTTCAGAACGCGGCCGTGATAGAAAGCCTATTTATTAAATTGTTAAGACGAACGCCAGTAGGAAATAAGATGAGTAAACAATGATTAATACCTTAGATTTGCATTAAGTTAGTTGCTTGAATATACAAATAATCCAATGAAGTAAGACTTCAAGTGTAGCGGTTCTATGATATTGAAGACTCTTCTTCGTCTTCTAACATTTGAGGCATCTTGACCAAGAATAAAGAACGCTGCAGCCATGTTAGATGGATTAATTCATTTTCGTAGAAAAACTACGATGGAGTTACGACTGGGTATAGCTGTAGTAAGTTACGCTAGGATTTACGCTTTTTTTACGATCATCTTAACTTACGACGGCTTTGTGAAACGGCTGTAAATCCTACGATTTATTTACGATGGACTTACGATGACACGTAGACTTACGAAGGCTTTGTGAAACGGTGGCCAGGTATCTACTTTCCGTGTAAAGATACATGTAGCATTACAATAACCTACACGAAAAAAGAAACAATGCATTCCTAAAGTGCTTTGTATACTTAACAAGTATACATATATTAGATTACTGAAATAAATCTTAAAGAAAATTACTTTGCAGGAAGTAAAAAGTAAAACAACTACCGTCAATGGGAATTAAAACGGAAAGTCCCTTATAAGATGTTAAAAAATCAAACAACTTCAGACGAATGGAGAATTAATGTCATATGTCTAATTTGGTAATCATGGTAAAGGCATTTCCGTATGTAGACAATGGTGGATTAAACCTGATTGTATAGCTATCTTAACCACTTATGGCAGTCACATACATTACCATTATATTGACAATTAAGTTTGAACAAAAAATACATACATACTAAATATAAATCTCAAATATTGTGGTACATCAGTGAACATTGGTCAACATACGTTAACATTCGACCGTTAACATTAATAATGATTTCAACATTCACAGCTAATTGATAAAAGAGGGACGAAAGATACTAAAGGGACAGTCAAACTCATAAATCGAAAACAAACTGACAACGCCATGGCTAAAAATGAAAAAGACAAACAGAAAAACAAAAGAACACATGACACAACATAGAAAACTAAAGAATAAACAACACGAACCCCAAGGGATAAGGGACATTGAATACCGAATTATCATCATAGAATATTGGATTTGAAAAATTTGATAACCAACAATCACCTCGAACATTCAGTTTATTATTCCAACTGTCGATGTGAATGTGTAACGTCAATAATCACCATTTACTATCATTGCTACTATAAACTGAAGGACATTGTAACACTCGTTGTAAGAATGTTGTTTTGCAATCATCCCGTCTATTGATTAACTCAACGTTTTTCTTCCTTTTTTAATTAACCTTGGACTATTTTGTCTTCATGCTTTTTTGTTAATAATTAGAACGCTTGTAAAACGGATTATCATAAAGCCTTTACCGTAAACATATGTGAATTGCTAGGGATTATAACTTAAAATTTGCCCTGATTAAGCGCGGAAGTAAGCAATATGTAACCTATCAATTGATAACATCACCTAAAGTTAACAAAATATCAAGAACGATATAGACTAACATCGTAGTGTCATAAATAAAATAATCGTTTGTTAATTTTAAAAGTCCAATATAAATGATAAAATAATAAACCAAGGGTTTCTAATGCTGATATTGAAGTCATACCTTAAGAACGTGTAACAGACATCATAAATGTTGACATATCTGTGTCACTGATGACCCTCGAATACGTTGCAGCTTTCAAAGCTACAGTATTGTCTTGTTTCTGTTTGGTTATATCTGTATGTATTTTACGTCGATTTATGTTGGCTTACTTTTCTTTTGATAATCTCTTCTTAAAACGGATTTGCTTCCAATGTTTTTCAGTTCTACCCTTTGTATGGAAACGAATTTACAAAGTGTATCAACTTATCACGTGAATCAGAAAATATAGGCTCCAGCAATTCTGATAAGTTATTATAACATTATTGCATCTAGAGGATATATACGGCAAATTTTCCGTAACTTGATCAATGATGAAAAGTCGCTTGATGTGTTTGCGCTTTTGATTTTGTCATTTGATTTTCCGTTTTGATTTATCCTTTTGAGTCCCATGTTTTTCTTATTTAATTGGAAATTAATTGAGGTTATGATAGTTTTTTTTAAGTGATGAGTATGTTATTCTCGAATATTTCATTTGTATATTATCTTATTTAAATCGTGAATTGTATATCCGATTTGTTTGTATATTGTGTTTGTTTCGTCACAGACTTAATAGATGGAACAGACGTTAGCAGATATATACTAACAACCATTCTGTCATGATTGCGAGATTAAATATCAATATGATTGTTTCGAAATCATTAAACTGGTGCCTTACATCAATTTGTTTATATTTTATCTAAATACATGCTTCATACATGCATATCGTTTTTCAATAGACATATTCCGATAAAGCGATAAATACGGGTAACAGACTAAAACCAAAGGAAACTCATCAACTATAAGAGTAAAACAACGGGACAACAGAAACACCAATGATAACAAAATCAAACGCCGACATATAAACATTAGAATTAAAGTACACACATCACTTTATATACAGAAAACACTATGTTGAAGTCAATGATTACATATTTAAAGACGATGTCCTTTGTTTTATTTCTGTATACGACGCTGCTGGAGTATGTTTCTCAACCATCCACTCTTGCCTGCAGTCTATCATCGCATCTTTCCTGAAGACCCACAAAATAAAATTGTAGAAAAATATCAATATACGTTAAAGCAAAATTATTTACTATTAAAAAAACGTGAACTCAAAACAAGGCGAAAAAGAGATATATTTATATTGTTACATCTTTTGTGTTGTTCCAAGTAGTTCAGTAATGTTAAACATTTGTTTGAAAGCAATACTATACACGGTATTTTAATAACTGAATAATCATCAATCGATTAGATGAGGCTGGATGTAAATATGCGACATTTAGAATTTCAATGTTCAATAATGAATAGCTACAGACAAACCAGAATTATTACAATAATTCCTCTTTTTTCTTTTGGAACAATTTGATCTTGAAAACTCTGTTGCGTCGATGTCATTTAAGTCTTTGAACGTAGTGTAAGTTTTTGCTTAAAACATATGCACTGATGTCTTAAAATGTACTGTCGCCTTAGACCTCATTCCGTTGTTTCATAAAAGGAAGGAACAATGTTGGGCCGGATTAGATTTTCAGAATCAATGTTTAATGTTTAATATAAAAAAGTAGATGTGGCATGCTTGCCCATGAGACAACTGTCCACAAGAGACCAAAACGACATAGTCATTAACAACTGTACATCTATAGAAAAAACATGTCTGAAAGTGTAACATCATAAAAGTTTGTCCTCTTTAGATAAAGTTGATAATCACATTACTTTGGGTCATACAGCTCTTTGACTGTTTCGGTTTTTACAAATCTTTGACTTTCATTGGATTGGCTATAAGCGACTCAGATGAAAGTAATTCAAGCAAAATGCGACGGACGCATGAAACGTATAACGTATAAAAAAGAAGATGCGGTATGATTGCCAACGAGAGAATCCCAACATGAGACCAAAATGACAACTATAAGTCACCGTACGACCTTCAACAATGAGCAAAGCCCATTCCGCATAGTCAGCGGAAAGGACCCCGAAATGACAATGTAAAACAATTCAAACGAGAGAACAAATTTCTGCCCAAAAAATGTACAAAAACATATATTTAACGCATAAACAAACGGCAACCACAAATTACAGGCTCCTAACTTGGAACAGGCACATACATACAGGATTTATTGGGGTTTAACATGTTTGCGGGATCCCAACACTCCCCATAACATTGGTTACTGTTCATCTGTACACCACTTGGGCGATGCATTTGCTGTCTGAGAGGTAAGCATTAACTCAATAGTAAGTAATTCGGTACTGACATGAATTATAACAAACATCAAAAACTAGGTTAATAGTATTTTACATGTGTAATATCTTGAAATTATCCCGAAAAAGTCTGATTTATTAACATTACCTTCCCCTTTGCATAAATACTTATCAATATCAATATCAGTGGTCAACACGCATTAACTATGACATGGAATATTAATCGGCCTCCATATGTTTTAATTATTTCATGACCAATGTCTGTATGTTTTGATACTCTTCATCTAAATAAAGGCAACAGTAGTATACCGCTGTTCCAACTCATAAATCCATGGACAAAAAACGAAATCGGGGTAACAAATTAAAACTGAGGGAAACGCATTAAATATAAGAGGAGAACAACGACACAACACTACATTGTAACAAACACAGAAACGGACCAAGCATCAAACAAAATCCCACGATAATAACAAATTTAACATCACAATCAAATACATGAATTTGGCATAGACAAGTACCGTGACACGTCTTATCGCAATGTGAATTTACACTCAAAAATAAGAGAAAACAACGACGCAACGTTAAAATGTAACACACACAGAAACGAACTATAATATAACAATGGCCATATTCCTGACTTGGTACAAGACATTTTTAAAGGAAAAAATGGTATGTTGAATCTGGTTTTGTGGCATGCCAAACCTTCTCATCTAAACCCATTGTACTATTAAGGTGAATCAAGAATTTTTTCCGTGTAATTTGAACCTTCATTTGTGTAATGATTTTGGCAAACCAATACATTGAGACGATTAAAAGTATCGGGTCTCATGCAATGAGTACATGGTAAAGATGTAATAATGTTTATCCCCTACAAAGGATATTGCACATAAATCTTGCGAAAATTGTGCAAATTATGTGAGTTACAGCTAACAGTTTTAAAGGAATACACGACCCGCCACCCCCCCCCCCCCCCAAAAAAAAAAAATAAAATAAACAACAGCATATAAATACAGTTTTTTTCATTACATCTCATGATATCATTAAGTTTAAATGTATTGCCTTGGCATGTTCTTAATTTCAAGGATTACAATGAGCATCATACACGTCCCATGCTAATGTGGTATCTAGATTATTTTCTCTTTATCATACGTACATAAAAAGATAATATAATACATTGATTTATTTTTTTATATTTGTCTTATTAGCATCATAATAAAACTTTAGCTCATGATATTTGAAATTTCTGTGATTTGTTTATTCAGTGTAATCAATTATTCATCTATGCTCAATGCAAATAATAAAGAAATATATAAGTTTCAATACGTCTATCTGTTACTTTAAACATGTTTAACTAGGGTTTAAATTACATTAAACACATCTTATTGAAGAAAGACTGCATATACTATAACATATTGATTACAAATCTTTCAATAAACGGCCCTGAATAATATCATGCGTACGATTTTTTGTATGAACATTTTGTAATGCTGAGATAATATTTAATATATAATAATTGATAACAAAATGTTAAATACAAAAATCTGTTATTGAAAACGTTATTGAATATGTTCTGAATCAACATCTGATTTTTTCTATTTGATTTGTTATATGTAAAAAAAAGCAATTGTCTTAATTAAAAGTATTTATTAATCATCAAATCGTTGTTTGATTATTATCGAAGTTATAATTTTAAATTTCGTCATCTACAAATGTGTTGTGACACTACATAAAACATTTCTTTATTTCGATAACATTTCTAATGATAACTTAAGATAATTGAACTAGTCATTCCTACAAACATGCAATCTGTTATTGTAACATCAAAAGCTGGTACTATAAGTATGCATTGAGATGTTGAGAATATTTGCGATTAAACTGAAAATACAATATAGAATTCAGTGTATACGTTATAGCACATAGTTGTATATAAACTATGAATACAAGCAATCATCGAAAAATCTTGTACTGACAACATGCATACCTAACTTATGAAACAGTTTAAGTATGAATATAAATACTAAACAATATTATATACATCGTCATAACTTTTGCAAATGCACATAATATTTAGTTACATTGATTTGATTGGATGTTACCTAAGATTTCCCTAAGCCTTTGTTGTCCTATATGCAATTACATTAATCATATTCTATGCAATATAGCAAATTGAAAGCAATCTGCTTAAATCAGTCTGTCAAATGAATTCCGTTTCCTTTCTCAGAAAAAAGAATTGTATATACCTTCCAATGTTTAAGGACACTTAGTTTCGATTTTAAAACACAACTGGACAATATCTGTCGTCACACAAACAATGAGCTGTACCATTCACAGGTTCTATATAACAGTCACCAAAACCACAGTCATACGAGGTACACTGACTGGCTATTCAAGTTTAAGTGTAAAATTAAATCAATACACAAGCATAAGAACAAAAGATTGAACTTTCTGCGTGTAGGCAATACGTTGGAATGTATTGTGACATTTAAAGTTCAAACGTTGTCAGATTGTCGAGTGTAACTAGTTTGGTTATTTGTTAGATTTTAACCATATCACGTTTGCCTTTACTAATTTACTTGTTGGCTTTTAAAGAATTTAACGTTTCTGATGTTGATTTAAATGGAAAAGCGCCGATGCGCATTGAAAGTATATAGCATGTCCTTTTCAACATTTGATTTTGTACACAGATAACAACTATTTGATATTCTTAACACTGACTAGAATAACGTAATTCTACTGGTTCAATGGAAATACAATCCAAGTTTGCTCTTTTAATTAAGCTAGACTTGACCATTTTGCAATGTAGTTATGAATACGTAGTTGTATGATTATAATCACCAATGTTTGCAAACACATTTATTAAAGGAATGGCAGACCTCTGATCTTACATAACTTCATCTTACATGCTCATGTTCATAATAAACATATGTAACTTTAGTTGTTTCATGACTATTATGTTGCCTTGAAGTAACTTAATATGTACCTTGACAAAATGTGCCGGTCTATTGTCCTAAACAGTCGCAAATAAGTTCATAACCTATGGCCACACATTTACCACCATTAAAACATTGACAGTTATCAGCTTAAGTAAAACAATATGACTTTGACATGCTATAGAAATTGTTTTTCATTTTCGTCAGAGTTCGGTGTTAACTATGTTTTACTTTTTGATATCCGAAAAAAATATATAGCAATACAGAGAAATCATAACAAACTTTATTGAAATTTTAATCTGTTAGTTTAACATATGAAAGAGAGTTGAGAAATTCGAATCGGTTGTCATATGCATACGTCGAAGACAGACTGACATATACTTGACTCATTTCACTGTACGAAAACAAGACAAATATAACATATCTAATAGTATGTATGAAACAACTGCTCAAAAAGAATTAAACCACTTGCGATTGTTTTTGTTCATGATGAAAACTGAGATTTGTTTCACTGCTTGTTAAAAGGCATCAATCTTTAAAAATCCTCTTTCCTCAAGAATGTCATAAAAGGAAAAGCTCGATCGAGAATATCGTATTAATTAGACAATTTATACATCTAATTCACATCATTCTAAGTGAGAATATTTCCAAATATTTGTGAAGATCGGTTATGATTTTTGATTAACTGTAAGTTCATTTTTACAGAAAGCAGTTTTGTTGAGTACTTGGCATACCCAGCAATATAGCGTTGTTTGCGCGGACACTCGTTTTAGTAGTATTAACATGATACGAATGGTATTGCTTGGTCCGTTTCTGTGTGTGTTGCGTTTCGGTGTTGTGTCGTTGTTCTCCTCTTATATTTAATGCGTTTCCCTCGGTTTTAGTTTGTTACCCCGATTTTGTTTTTTGTCCATTGATTTATGAGTTTTGAACAGCGGTATACTACTGTTGCCTTTATTTATTATCTTTCAGCGTTCGATGCATTTTATAAAAACCTGGTTTAATCCACAATTGTCTACATTAAAAAAAAAAGCACCAACAAAGGAATATACAGTTGTTATTCATTCTATTGAGGTGTTTAATGCTTTGATATTTGCCATTTAATGAAAAATTTTCCGTTTAAACTATTTCTTTAAAGTTCAGTATTTTTGAAAAATACTTTTTGTTTTAATTTAATAACCAGAAAAAAATCACACATGTTATTTCGTTATTTTATTCATCAACAAAACAGAACATGTCGTTTTTGTGTTTGCAAAGTGTTTACTTATGTACTGTATTATTCTAGAGTAATTGTCCATTAAATAAAGGCAACAGTAGTATACCGCTGTTCAAAACTCATAAATCCATGGACAAAAAACAAAATCGGGATAACAAACTAAAACCGAGGGAAACGCATTAAATATAAGAGGAGAACAACGACATAACACTAAAATGTAACACATATAGACAAAATCCCACGAGAATAACAAATATAACATATATATATAACATCAAAACCAAATACATGAATTTGGGATAGACAAGTACCGTGACACGTCTTATCGCAATGCGAATTTACACTCAAAAATAAGAGAAAACAAACGACACAACGTTATAATGTAATACACACAGAAACGAACTATAATATAACAATGACCATTAAAACGTTTCTTTGTTGATTTTCAGGATATATTCTGTAAACACTGACAACAATGTGTTGTACCCTTTGTTTTCAAATTTGTTTATGTTTATTCACATCACTCAATGCTGTTTTTGTCATAACAATGATTCAGAACTATTTTAATTGTTTTATATTCTTCTGATTAAAAAAAAAGTGATGAATAGAATGTTTTGTAGCGAGATATTTTGAAAGGTTACTAACTACTCGTACAACTAACGATGATACATGTTAAGTACAGCTGACTGGAACGATGTAACTTATATTCTGTTGCTACATTTGGTGCAATATTTGGAATTATTTCTTTGGTTTTAATGAATTACATTGATTTTCCAGTGAAATAAAAACCGATAATTTCACATGTGAAATAAACGTGATTATTTCACTCCTCTGACGTCATACATCAATAAGCGTTGTCAAGACGTCGATAACGTCGGATCAAAACAAATTGTGAATGCGTAGGAAAATATATAGTTCCTTAAATTTTCTACTTGAATTTCATAAAAAAAGCCATTTACCAATGCATTAAAAAGAATAACTAATCAAAGAATTTAAATATCGAAAAATAATCAACTCGTGACCGAACAACACTGACAATTAACTCATGCGCTGCGCGCATTCGTGAATTAATGTTTTGTTCGGTCACTCGTTGAATATTTTTCTCTATTTGAATTCTTCGATTAGTTATTCTATAAATGTCACTATCTACATGTACTACTCACGAAGACATGTGCTAAGTACAGCTGACTGCAATTATGTAACTAATGTTCCGTTACTACATGTAGCTTTATATATGGAGAGGTCACAAACTAATCGTACTACTTACGATGACATGTGTCAAGTACAGCTGACTTCAGTGATTTAACTAACACTACAAACCATTAAAAGTCTGAAATGGCCTATATCTGTACTCGACTGTACTGATTTTTACTCGACCAGTCTGAATTCGTCTGAGATTTACTTGATAATACTCGACTGTAGTCTGAACCATACTTAACAGTATGAATGTGTACTTGACCAGTACTTAACCGTTTTATACGAGTCTGAACCGTACTCGACCTAGTCTGAACCATACTCGACCTAGTCTGAACCGTACTCAACCTAGTCTGAACCATACTCGACCAAGTTTTAACCAAACTAGACCTATTCTTTGAATCTATCAACTGAATTTTATCAATTTAGGATCTTTTTTAATAAAAATGAAATTTGAACAACAACTTGAAATTAAAAATGTATTCAATACAGTATTGAAATTCAAATTATATATCAACTTTTAAAATATAAATAAAACAAGCTGATCAAATAATCTAACAAAATGAATTGTGACTAATATTTTCAACATTTTCAAAATTTTATTAATATTTCGGAAGTATTTTATGGTTACTGGACTATTTTCACCATTAACTTAAGCCTAGAATAGATGTATGGTGTCAGTTGAGTTTAGGTAATAATGCACTGTTTTTTTATTAAGATATATATAAAATAGTATATAAAACAACTTAATAAATTAAAAAAAAATGAGAGCTTAATTGTTTTGTTTTATTAAACCAAGAATTTAATATAATCATTATAATAGAATTTCCATAGCAATCCTTGATAACCTTTTTAAAAAAAGGAAATGCATTCCAAAGTAACAGTAAAAAACAATTTCAATTAATTTAAACATTTTTTTGTCAAATTAACATGGCATACATAAAGCACTATACTATGTTCTAATTGCCTCAGTACATGTGTGTTTTACAGGTAAAAAGAAAGATATATTTTCTTAAATTCGTGTAATACTTATGTAGTACATACATGTATATTAGAAAGGCCTTGTTATTTAATTTAAATAGGATGTTGCAATTTTGAATCAATGTTATTTAGAATTTAATACCTCTGACCAGGTGTGATCTTATTTATGAGTTTGCCCCCAAGCAGAGGTTATACTTTATATTTCACCACTAATCAGAAAAATAATTTCATTTATTTATTTAATTTTATCCCTTTTTGATATAAGTTATATATAATATATATGTTTTATCCTAAATATAATCAGAGATATATTTCTTTTTATAAATTTTGTTGGCTGTTGTTATATATGTTAGTTAAAAAGAAATTTATTATAACAGTTAAAAAAGTAGAGGTTTTTTGGTCTAGTATGGTTCAGACTGGTCGAGTCTTGTTCAGACCTTTGGTTAAGTATGGTTTAGACTGGAAAAATAGGTCGAGTACTTGTCGAGAATGGGTTAAGACTGTTTCAGACTGGTCGAGTAATAGTTCAGACTATTTTCAACGGCAAAAATAAGGGTCAAGTACAATTCAGTACAGTCAAGTATGGTTCAGACTGGGGTCGAGTAATGTCAAGTAAAAGTCAGACTGGTGTACATTTTGATTATTTATATGTTCAAAACAAATGTAAAAGAAGGGATATGAAATAAATGACAATAAATTTCAACTGAACATAATAAATCAAGAGGGCAACACATATATACCAGTAAGAGACACGTAGCATGGTTAACCCTTCAAACAAAGTTTGAGTCTAGTGTAGTCTAGTTTTATGGAAATTCGGGTACAAAGTGTAACGCGAAAACAACGTTTTTTTCATTATCTAAAAAAGTTAATATAAGACGTTTTTAATACGGAGACAGAGAAACTGGATTGAGTCAAATTTGGCGCTCAATGTTGTGAGCGTTACGCCATAGATGGTGTGACGTCAACGTGGGTAATTTGCATAGCTAGGTCAGTAGTCCGATTCCTTGAAAATGTGGCAGTCAAGTGATGCATTTAATGAAATGAGTGTAAATGATCGGCATAATAGGACAAAATCGTTAATGAATTAAATATTTAATTACAAACATCATGGATAATTTACAGAATTAAATATTTCACAAGGAGCAATCATGGAACTTAGGAAAACTTGCGTGAAGTTCCCCGGGATAATGGTTAGCAACGTCCGGGGATATGGGTTAGCAACACCCAGGGGCTATGGGTTTTGTAACGACGTGCGTTAACCAATCAAAATCCTAGATATATACTAAGCCGGGGATAAAATAATATAAATAATATACAGAAAACAATAGTAAGGGGTTGAGGTGAGAATTGGATATACTCAGCACTCACAAACATTCTTGCAATCAACTTCGATATAACTATTAATATTTACATGTCGGATAAATGTTCACGAGGCAACAACCAACCAACATAAACATTATCATCAGCATCATTGAATATAAAGTTTAATATGTATTTTATATATAGATCACACGAAAAAACAAGCAGTTAATTGAAAGATAAAGAAAAAAAAAACAAACAACAAGTTATACTCAAAGAAAAAAACCCAGAAAATTTGAGTGTTAAAACTCAGTGACTCATATAAGAATACTGATAAAATCTAGCAGAGGAGGCTTGGAATATATCTGCTGACTAGTGACACACGGATGTACTCCTTTCCTGAATCCGTCTTAGAGGTCAAATTTTAAATCAACAAATTATAGATATTGTCTGTTTTTAAAAATAAAACATAATAAATACATTACGACTTACAGCTGATATAAGTTGGTCATGTTGAGAAACTTATTACTTAGTAATGACCGTATCGTGTTGTTATCCAGATATTTAAAAAGAGAAAAAAAAGTGCTTTGCTAAAGCAAAATGCACACACCAGTCAAATATAATTATAATAATCGGATAAACAGTTTACCATTGTTAAGGTCTTTTAATCTAGTGGAAAGAAATCATTTCCCCTATTTTTGCAAGAATTTAAAAAGATTTGAACATTTTGAATTTGATGATACATGATATTTACTGATATTCAAAGATGATAGTTCAAAATGAAATTTAGGGTTTATGATATATGATTAATATGTAGTTGGATAACACCTACAATAAAGTTTCGGCTTTTTCATTGTTCAGATATTATAATCAAAATGAAGAAGGTTGAATGCGTCCTGGATTAAACATGCGACTAACTTATCATAAAGTGTGTAAAGCTCTTCAAACTCATCTGAACAAAATCGATAACAAAAAGATTACACGATACACGATGTTTCAATTCAAACGTAAACTACAGTTTTAAGTACTATTTGTCAATTTCCAACTTTTTAACATCGTCTACAATCGCACATATAACTTATTGCATTAGACAGAGGACGTTTTCTGTACACATACTTTTGTTAAAAAGGTTTGTAGAAAATTTACGTACTCGTTTGAAACATACATATATGACACTTGCATATATATATTATGATGTTTATACCTACATGGATAACTCTTGAGGGTATATTTAGATTTCAATTTGACGAGAAAAGACACAGAGAGAAAAAAATAACCCGGCTCGCTTTCTATTTTAAAATGTAGAAAAAAGTGGACCGAACCTGGTTTTATAGCTAGCTTATGCTAATCCAATTAAGACCTAAACGAGTTTATAGTGAAGTAAAACAAGATTTTTCATTATAAATCCTAAATTTAGTAAATCAATAAAATTGAGTTTTGTCTTTCAATCGGAACGATTTATATTTACTAGTACTCATTTACACATTTTAATTGAAATTACCTAAGCTTCTGTATACAGGACAAAACGTCCGGCTTGTAACACTATGCTTCGGCCCATCCCAAATTTCAAGGGTGTAGCAGTAGTTGTAAAAAAATCAGACTGGTTAGTTGTCAATGTGCAGAAATGGGAATTTATTTTCATTCTAGAACAATTAAACTTGATTCCAGCTCATTTGATAACATACATAGGACCACATTTCAATTATAAAAGGGACATTGTGTCACCAGCCTCAGGGATACTGACCAAATGAAAAATATCAATACAAAATTCAATGACAGGGCAAAAAACAGCAAGGGATAAATACTTTTTAAATCTTTTGGGTGTATTATCATATTGAATATGATATTGAACCCTATGTGAAACAATGAATGTGACCTACCGAATAAGATAATTAAGATTATTTATGTAATAACATGAGTAACACGACGGGTTTTTTGGTGAAGTTCGTATCGCTTAGTCCTTAGATTTCTGTGTTGTGTCTTCGTTTTATTTTTAAACCATGGCATTATCAGTTTACTTACGATCTATGAGTTTGAATGTCCATCTGGTATCTTTTGGTCCTCTTGCATATAAATGATCCTAAATATACGACTCTTTATGAGACCTAGCTTGATACATATACTAAATTACTAGAAATCCTCATCAAGAGACCTACTTTGTGAAATAACATTTCGAGTGGTCAGCAAATAATGTGATAACCACATATGCTTCCAAGACCGTTTTTTTTGGTCATAGAAAGGTGCATGTTCTGGCCAAATTGACAGAAATCCAATCATTGTTCAGCATCAATCTTCTTGAGTTAGAAAGCAGTACTTCTCACAGTACAACATATTCTATATCAGTTACGGTGGCAACATGTTCTGATCATAAGCGACAATACAACAGTCGTTCAATATGTGAACAACCAAAGGGGCACCTGCTCAACATAATAGTGTTAAATGACGTGGCACTTGTGGCAAATACCAATCACAAATAAAATAATTCCTAGGGAAGCTCACATAGAATATATTATCAGCATGCTATGACTGCATTAACCGAAATTTAAGAAACTAAGCTTTTCGCGAGACACAAGAAAACTACTCAGGGCATACTAAAGATCTGGAATAAAACAAGGAATTGGATTCAAAACTTTAATTGGTAATGTAAATATGGGGAAAACATGCACTTTACAGCAAATCTAGCAAACTGTGCAGATTGTTGAACATGTCTGTATACATCAGCTTGAAAATATTGCACTATTGCAGGTTTAAAGTCAATGCTTTCATCACTTTTACCACCAATTGAAATAAATTGGTATACATTCTTATAATAGTTATCAAAGGTACCAGGATTACAATTTCATACGCTAGTCGCGCGTTTCGTCTATATGAGACTCGTCAGTGACGCTCAGATAAAAAATTAGATTGATAACAGGTATATAAGTCCACAGTCAAAAGGTAACATCAAAAACTCAAACACATCGAACGAACAACTGTCATATTCCTGACTAGGAACAAGGAGTATCAACTTGAAGACAACCTATGCTACAAAAATGTATTTTTAAACCTAAACGTTGAGCTCACATAAAATTTGTTTCGTATAATGTTAATTTCTTGCAGCGTTTTGGAGATTTATTGACCTTCTAGCATTAAGTATTGGAGAGAGTTTAATCGGTATTACAAGTATATGTATGTCTATAACATTCATAAAACCTGGAATATCTTAACAAAACAGACAGAAACATTATTCCATTTTTTAAATACAAGTAATTGAATGAATCTTCAGAGATCAATTGCCATGTATTTAAAGTGAATGGGAAAGTTTGATAAGATGAAGGCAATCTGTTTTTATTCCTGGTTAAAGATGTTTAATCATGTTTACACCTAATCATACATTATCTACTTTTATGTGGTAAGAATGTTTACACTAATTACAAAATTAATGAGAGAATGGAATATGATAGCGGAAATGTGAGACACCTTTTTGTAGCTCCTGCTATGATGATAACGATGACGTTGAAATTTGATGTGTAGCTTTAGAGAGGAAAGAGCTAAATTCATTCAAGTGAACTGACGTAGATGTTCCCATTAATTGCGTAATAATTGATTACATAATGATTGCATAACAATAATATTGCGTTTATTTAAAAGATTAATTTTTTATCTATCTCTATACACATCTTTTATTAATTTATAGGCAGTTTTAAGAAAGTTACAGCAATTTAAAGGTTGGAGATTGGAAATAAAACAATCTTTGTATTGTGCTACCTTATTTGGAATTCTAAGTCTTGTATAAGGAATTAATAAAGTATTTATTTCATAGTATACTCTGGTCTATCAACATTATCATTTTTGTTTAAAATAAGCCTTATGTAAAAATGTTGTAATTTAAGGACGCTCGCGGGTATAAAAATTTCAGAAAAAAAAACTTTTTTGTTTTCATTCCAAATTTTATTTATTACTTTATTAGTTGTTACTTTATCATATGGAACAAAAATAATTCATTTTGGCCCCAGATGACTTTCATTATATATATCATGTACTGTAGTACGCCGCTAGATTAAAACTGACGAGGAAAGGTAACACACGGCCAGCGAAAACTCTTTTATTGAGAGCCCAGGTGGTCGTGTGGTCTAGCGGGACGGCTGCAGTGCAGGCGATTTGGTGTCACGATATCACAGTAGCATGGGTTCGAATCCCGGCGAGGGAAGAACCACATGATATATTTTTATTCTTATAGGTCAAATGTATGGTTATTCTTTATATACTGCAACTCTTACAACTATTCCAAACGATACAAAGGATAAAAACCATCATTTTTTATTTTTGAGTGAATGACGTAAAAATTCCGAGAATGAAGTCGTAAATAAGTGATATACGGTCAGTGACTGTACATCAGAACTGATCAGGAATGATTATATTGCCATTGCAATTTGACTGCGCAAATAGCACAGCTACCGTATAAACAAATATTGTAGTGTTAAGCAGTAACTGATCACAATAACATTTATGAGATTGAGATGCATACAAAGAACATTCGGTAAAACTAAACCAATGTACAAGTGATTATAAAGTGGAAGCAATGGTTTTATATATTGAATGCAATATAGGATAATTTGAAGAGTAAACATATTCAAATGGAAAGATCTCGCCACTCTTTATTTAAAACTAAAGAGAGACGAAAGATACTAAACAGGCATTCAATCTCTTAATTGACTCCGTACTGATGTGTAATTTTGTGGCAGCGCTTAAATTTCAGCTGTTAACATAGATTAGCATTGTCGCTTATTACATTGAAAAGTATATATATAATCCGATAGGGTAGCGTATGTATATGTTCCTGAAACTCGCAATTGACTCCACAGAAGGATAACTGCCCTTGTTGGAGATGATTAAAACATTCCATAATGTGTGCTTATTATCTGGAAAAGTATAATATAAAGACATTAACTTTTAAATCCTGAAATTGTCAGTTATACAATTTTGACAATTATGCTGATTGAAGTTATATTACCCTTTAAGCACAAGTTAACCCATATTTCAGCCAATAAGTACATCTCATATATCAAAGTGAAATTGAAATTAGGGATAGTACTGATACTGGAAGGACTGCATCTGTTGTATTCATGTGTTATGGTAAAAATAATTAATCACACAGTTCATTTATAAGATTTAAATTTGAGTCAACTAAATTTATACAATATATTTGGTTTAAAGTTTGATTTGGAAGAAACACCGACATAGCTTGATAATACTATAAATTATATAATTACTACCACAATTTGATATTAATAAGAATTGTAATTTTTATTATTATCAATAGGTCATATATCAGTACTACAAGCCTAATTTTGAGTTCTAGCCTAATTCTATCCTATTTTTGGGAAGTTTTTTGAAATTCAAATGTGACGTCGCTTTGTGCGTTTATCGCTTTTGCTAACTCGGCTGTGGATTGCTATATGCTGGTTTAGGTTGTTTTATGTATCCGTTTTAATTCTGTAGTTACTCACCACCTCGGTTTTATCATGTATATCTATTATATAGTCTTTTTTTAATAAAAATACTGATTGCAAAAGTATTAAATATTCTAAATAATAAGGATTTTCTTAACCCAGGCAGAAAACCCTAGCCGTATTAGGCACAACTTTTTGGAAATTTTGGTCCTCAATGCTCTTCACTTTGAACTTGCTTTGGCTTTCGAACTTTTTTCACCTGAGCTTCACTAGTCTGGTGTGGACAAAACAGGCGTCTGGCGTATTCAATTTGAAACCTAGCACCTTTTGTTAGCTATTATTCGTGTGTTTCTCTGCCCCAAATGTTCTTCCATTTATTTGTATTTTTGTCATGTCATGTAATGTTGTCATTTTAATGTTATATTTAACATTGCAATAAAAGAGGGAGGTTTGGCATGCCACAAACCCAGGTTAAATCCACCATTTTTTTCTTAAAATGTCCTGTACCAAGTCATAATTATGGTTATTGTTATATTATAGTTCTTTTCTGTGTTACATTATAATGTTGTGCTTCTGTATTGTCGTAGCTCTCATATTAACCCTTAGCATACATTAACGGATAACTATAACGGATACCGCACGGATAACTTTTTTTCAAACCGTTTATGTCCGTTAGACGTCCGTTCATATTCGTTAGACGTCCATCCATATTCGTTTCATGTTCGTTGGGCGTACGTTTTATCCATCGATGTCCGTTTTGTCCGGTGGAAAATGTTGAGAATGATAAAAACTTTGAACGGAAATCCAACGGCTGAAGTGTCCGTTGAACGTCCGGTAGTCGTCCGGTTTGTACGGTATTCGTCCTTTTCATTTCCGTTTTGTATCCGTTACTTGTCCGTTATACAAATAATGGAGGTATGGTAGACAAAAGTTCGCGTCATTGAGATTTCTTGAGTGTCATGAATTCTGATTATTCATAATCGATCTTAAAGTAAGGTTACGTTTTTACTATCAATCAGCTCTTCTTTAGACCAGACACAACCCTATGGCGGCATTTTGAAGAACAAACTAAAACCAGTTACACAGAAACTTTTTGAATATTTATGTGATTCACATGTATTATTATTTTCGCCTTAATTTTTTCCGTATATCTTAGTCATCCGTTACGCTTCCGTTAGGTGTCCGTTTTATGCGGTACTCGTCCGTTGGATGTACGTTCGACATCCGTTCTGTCCGGTTCGTTCCCGTTTCTTGTACGTTTCATATCCGGTGTGTGTCCGTTATGCATTCGTTACGCGTCCGTTTTATATGGTCAGTACATCAATGGACTCCCAACGGATAACAATTTTGTCAACGGACAACTTTTATTTTCATCCGTTAATCGTCCGGACGTACTATCCGTTAAGGTATGACCACATCTTTATATTTGATGCGTTTTCCTCAGTTTTAGTTTGTAACCCGGATTTTTTTTCAATCGATATATGAATTTAGAACAGCGGCATACTACTGCTGACTTTATTAATTTACTGAAAAATATTAATTGTCTTATAAATGTTAACACTCGACTACAATTTTCCAACAGAATCAAAATATAATATCGCTACAAAACAGAATAACCGATTAAAAATTTGCATAGGTTGTTTTTCTACTTTCGTGACATTTCACCTCTTCTAGTAATACACAGTTAGGAGTTTGGTATCGCATGTTTGCCTCTTTGGATTTTTCAAATATGAAAGTTATTGTGCAGCTGTCTGAAAATGAATTTTATGAAGTTTATAACATTCCAAAGTACCCTCCCTACCCTGTTACTGCAGGAATGTCTATAATTAGGATTTTTAAAAACTTTATATTTAGATCTTCGTATCTGTATTTAATAATGTAAATATATAAAATCTCTAAATCAGTGTAAAGAAGATAACATACAATAATTGTTTGGGAGAAATTAAATAGATTATCTCTAAGTTGTTTTGTTAATTGACAATCAGGTGGCACTTATACCACATCTCCTTGTTTTCCAATTAGAAAGAATTCACAAATGTTTACTGAAAAACTATATAACACTACACCTCGTCAAGGACAAGTTCTACTGCATTCACATATTTAACTGCTTTTTAATCTATTAATATTGCACAGCATATATGCAAATAATCAAAATTTTAACTGATAACATTTTCAAGAATATTTTTTTATTACAAGTCTATATGATATACATGTTGATTGTTAGCATCCGTCCATCACATCTTCGCTATTTGAAGGTTCACATATGAGGACAAAAATAACAAGTCGTTATCTAATTTGAAATAGCAAACTTTTCAAGTGTTTGACTAGTCAAAATAAAATCGTATTACTGTTACAGTTTAATCTAGTTCATCATAGATAATTCAGAAATATTATGATTTTGTTTAAACAGTAATAACTAGTAAAATTGATAAGTGTGGTACACTTGTTTCATTTCGATTAAATCTTTGAATCAGTTGTTAGAGCAAACATATGAATTACTAAAATGTACATGTATAACACATTAAGCCGTATTTCGTCGTTAGATAAAATGGAATGTTACTTTTTCATGTCATAAGCTTTGACATTTATATTAATATCTTTATAAATCTTTAAAGTTGTATACAAATGTATTATCAATTCATTTTTCGTTCTATATACCTTGATGCATAGTTGAAAATGTCTGGCAAATGTTTCAATACTAATCAATTCAATCTCATTCTGACATCACATTTCATCCGTTTTTATCGAAGTTCCAACCTCAATAAAGTATTTTTCTATAAATTGTTTTTACTGATTGAACTATTTGACAGTTTTGAATATATCCGAGACAATAATCACATGAACATTTTTTTTCATAAGGAGAGGCTGCCCTGTTTTTGATATTTCCATTTTAGTACAATAGTGTGTTCCCATATACATGTAGAACGCATCTTGTATTAGTTTACCAAAACTTGCATGGTTCTCGATTTATTTATATGCATGCATGTGGTCATTGTCATGGTATTTTTTTAATAGTAATGTGGCATGGTATTATCTGTTTCTGTGATATACTTATAAGAAAATGTAGTTTAAATACCACGTCAACTACGATTCTACGAAGGAGGGCTTGGGTTTATAGGTAATTTTTTTCTATTTTGTACACTTTTTGCCAACTATGTTGTACATACAAATAATATATCTAGGTACATAATAGAATCACTATATTGGCAGAAAAGAGTACATTTCAATATATTTTGTCCCAGACTATTATCATATGCTAATCTGCTGTACACTGATTAAAAGATTTGTTTTATATTTACGTTTATAAATGCGGATGCAAAGATCAAAATATAAAGTTTAAAATCCCAAATTAAGACATTCCTACAGTAACAAGGTAATCAAGTTTCTTTATCACACACCTGTTTGATACTTATACGTTTAGGTACATATTTTAAAACGAAACTGGTCGTGCAGACACAAATATTGATTACTTCGTATATTTGTAATCTCTTAAAACAAAATTCTATAACAGTGTCAATATCAGAACTTTAACCCTCAAAAATATATTTTTTAAACAATAGACGTACGCGTATTTCTCTAATAAGATAGTTGTGTAAAATTTGTTTCGTGTTACAATTATACCTTGACGCTTTTCGCAACTGATGAAATACAGTGGTGTCGTAGGCTTGTTCTTTGTTGTAACAAATCAGTTTATGACAAAATTCAATAAGGATTCTTCTTAATGCCACCATATGGAAAGATTAAATGATACATCCCGTACTTTTTATAATACATTGTACTTGATAACTTGATAAATAATTACAAAACTTTAATGATACTGCAGAAAAGAGTAGGTCCTCAAATTTCAGGTTCATCTAACGAAAGATTTTGGACACATTTTAAACACTTAAGTGTCCCTTTCAATTAAATCAATTAGTTGATGTGAAATATTTTAATTGATTTAGTTATTAAAAACGCTCCGATTTAAGCTATAATATGAAACATCTATCAAATATGCCAACAAAAACGTCACTTTTCAGATGGTTTTTGTCAAAAATGAAAGTGGCCGCATCCGTGTTCATCCTTAACCTTTATATATGTTATGTATTATCATAAAATACAACTTACATTTCAATACTAAGAATGAACACGAATGCGGCCACTTTCATTTAAGACGGAAACCGTCTAAATTTTTTAATAGAATGCTCAAATTGTGAAGATTTAGCATGACTTATGGCAGGAATATGACAGTTGTTATCCATTCGTTTGATGTGTTTGGACTTTTGATTTTGCCTTTTGATTTTGGATTTTCCTTTTGAATTTTCCTCGGAGTTCGGTATTTTTGTGTTTTTACTTTTTAGTGATGCTAGTACCCGATATATATGCATTGTATTGCCAAAAAACAGCCCATATTTATGTAGCAGAAGCATTCTACTTTCCAGTAAATAGCTAAAAGATTACATTTTCACAATTTTGTAAAACTGCTATATTTTGGGGCCAAAAAGGAATCTTACTGAACCTACTCCTTTACACAAGACCACAGGCACTTGTATCTGAATATTTTGTTCTTTATACCTTAATATTACATGGTATAACGAATTTTTTTGGAACAATTGTTTGTACCCAAGACGCCTGATCTCATTCAAACAAACACAAATGTCCATTTCTAGATTTAAATATTTCAATTACAGAGTGAACATTCTTTAAAACCATTTACGATAAAAGTGATTATCTGTAATTTCTTGTATTAAGTATTTCTTTTATTGGAAGGTTCTTTGTCTTTTGCCGATGATTAGTTTATTATCCCAACTGGTTCTCTATTCCCGTGTTTGAAATTTTTTCGACCGCTTCCCAAGGTGTATTTATATCTCGAACTCCTCCGCTATACCCATGTCTAAAGTGACGTTTTACATTCTATTACAGAATGGCAGAAATGCAAAAGAACACATTGAATGAGAATTTTACTGTATTTAAGTATGAGTGTTACTATATCTGTACATTATACACATTAAAATAATAGATTGTGTAAATGTTTTATTTATAATCCATTTGCACCTTGTATACTAGTAAATAAAAAGAATACTTTGTATAAGGGTTTCACAATGCATGAAAAGTTATACAGGCGTCGGTATTGGTCAAAAAGCTTCTGTTTGAAAAAAAAAATACTTACCCCTTTTTGTCTAACAATGTTAACACTCGTCTACATTTTTTCAACAGCATCCAAATAGCTTACAAAAGATAATATCTCTACCCTGAAGACAAAACAAATTTATCGATCGTTTTTCTATCTTTCGTGTCCTTTCACCTTTACATACGATAGTAATACACAGTTAGGAGTTTTGAATATTTCAAACATTAAAGTAATTGTAAGATTAAATTAATTTCTAGACAGCTGAGTACTAAGTTAGCCTTCAAAGATGTTTTTTTAAGAACATCAAGATTACTTTTACGTGCTTTTATGGCCTAAAGTAGACATATTTCAGGAAATGCTTTGTATGTAACGCCCGTTCGAAACCCAACAGCAAATGTTATAAGTAGTGTTGGATAAAGACTTTGTGGACAGAACAATACAGACATTTTAACTGATGTAAATTAAACGAAAATCCGTTGATAAGAAACGGAAAATATCAATTGGTAATTTTAAAAGCCATAAGTCGAATATAAACTGACAAAAACAGAGACAAAATAGTTATCATAGGTACCAGGATAAAAATTTCAACCATTATTTAAAAACAAAAGACCAGGTCCTATCATCACAAAAATAAACTAGGTGTTTTATTTCAAAAGGGAAAGTAACAAATTTATTTGATTTATTGCCTAATCACGGTAGAGTGATAGCTCTCCAGGGGCGTTAATAAACGGTAGGGAATGGAAAACGTACCATACTAATGTTCGCGCAATACACGTGTTTTTAAAATCTTTATCTTAATCAGTTACGATCGAGACCAGCTGTTTAGAAAGCATTGTTGAAGGGTTTTGCAACCTCAATTTATTTTAGTTTTGCTCTTGAATTTCGTCGCTAGAATGTCTGCATGTCTTTTTTGTGTCTTTGTTGAAATAGTAATTTATTTTCATGTGCTTATGAATATATGCTGATTGCTGTATCATTTGTATCATATTGGAAAAAGGACTGGTTCTTGGGCAGATGGTACCATTATGGACTCAAATAAAACAGTTGTATAGAGCAATATATTTTAAAAACCGTTTTTTTTTAATATAAACAAACTTTCTCTCACGACTTCGATATGCCAATAGCCTTTAATGCATACATCGCGGGAATAGATAGCAGGAATCTGTCAATTTCAAAATGTACTTACTTTTAATGCTGGTCTATGTTTTTAATATCTCTATTGACTATGTATATGATATAAGTATATGTGGTATGAGTGCCTATGAGACATCACTCTCATCCACGTCATAATTTATAAAAGGTAAAGTTGGCTAACACCGAACATGAAGGTATTAAGAGCTTCTTTGTATATGTATTCGTCTTGCTAGTTCGAATGAAGGCAATTTTACAGAAAATTTGATTCAATTTACCTGTAATGAGATAACAACTTTCAGATCCTTGACTTCAAATGTATTTTGTTGTTATAAAAATCACCGGTACGATTTGTACTTAAAGTTGATAATCAGATAAGGTAGAGAAGAAAGAACAGGACAGGTAAATAAAAGGTGAATGAAAATTCCGAATCGATAAAACCATTTCCTCTGTGAGGTACCAATATTATCTTTTGTAAACTTTTTTAAAATTGTTCACGAGGATTAACACTGTTGGACAATATACACAGATATTTCAGTAAGTACTTGTTTTCTCTTTTTAATTCAGAAACGAATTGATCAAGGCAGACGTCGGTGTAACTTTATATGCAAAGTACTTTTTTGTATTCATAACAGAAAAGGTGAAATTGAAGTACAAAGATGAACCAATTTACAAGATCTTTTATTTCAAAGTGTACAATGTACAGATACAGTGACACAAAAGTTTTAATCTGATGTTCATTAGTTGCCGTTTGTCGATGTGGTTCAGATGTGTTTCTTGTTTCTCGTTTTTTATATAGATAAGACAGTTACTTTTCTTGATTGAATGGTTTTTCACTAGTAATGTTCGGGGCTATTTATAGCTTGCTGTTCGTTGTGAGCTAAGTGTCCGTACTTTGACCTGTAATAACTTACTTTTATAAATTGTGTCTTGGATGGAGAGATATTTCATTGGCACTCATACCACATCTTCTTGTATATATTGCAAGAGATAAAAAATATTTATGACAATCAAAACAGTGCATATCAGAGATTTTGAAAAATCTAAGCTGCTGTCCTTTACAATAAAAATAATCATTACTTTGCTTAAGAAATTTTCAAAATGTTCTTAAAAAATGGTTTACTTTAATTATTAACTAAATCGAATTAAACATATATTCTTTTAGGCATTAACAATCCACACAGCGTAAAGAGGAGGCAGAGATATTATCCAGGTATAAATAAAACTATCCTTTGTACAAATGTTGCTAAAACATGCAAATTATATGATCTGCCAAATCATGTTAAAGAGAGAGACACATTTTTTTTTTTTACATTTTATGTTTAAATGTCTCTTGGTATCTGTCTTTTGAAAGTATTTAGCACTCACGAAACGGCAGAATATGTCACTGCATTGCATTTTGCTGATTGCTATTTTTTTTTAATTGATAATGTATTCTGCTTTATAAAGAAAGTTATTGCAACCATTTGATCTGTTGTTTTTTTACATTTGTATTATTCTGTTGTTGTGTTTGATTGTGAGTATTGCATGCTTGTGTATAATCCTTTGTGTACATGTCATGACGCATATTATCAGATTATTACATGGCATGTTTCATATCACATGTATTATCAGCCCTAGGTTCAATATCAGCCAAAGAGCCGCCTTTTATGATCTGTTTATCATATGCTTCAACAATGGAGAAAAAAAACCAGATTCATATATTGATCCTTTTACGTGGTTCCCAAAAAGAAGTTCAAAGAGTGAAAAGCTCACAGACGTCGGACCCAAAATATAGTACATTCGATATGAAATCTTCCTATCATATGCCTCAACAGAGAAGAATTTTTTTTATAACATGGACGAATCTTTCTAACTTTGTAAATTATGTTTGAAACTTTAAAAAATGCATTTATTTAATAATTTATTTGTTTTTTTGTTTTTTTTTGCGTAATAAACTTTCCAGTATCTAAACAATTTTGTTCACTACTTTGTAATGTTTTTCACTGAAAACGTAGCATTGAGGTGTATTTTCCGAAAATGAAGAAAAATAATAGATTAACATATTGATCCTTTTACGTGGTCCTCAAATAGACGTTCAGAGAGTGAAAAGTTCACGAAAGTCAGACCCAAAATGTAATTCATGCAATATGATATCTTTCTATCATATGCCTCAACAATGAAGAAAAGCAGCATTAGGATATATTTTAATATGGACGATAACAAAAATTAATTCAACAATATACATAATGAATACTGTTTGGAAAAGTCAACATTTTTAAAGCAACTTTCTAAACTGTTTTATTTTATATTACACAATACAATTTCCAGTATCAAAAATAATTGTTTTGTGCCCTACTTTTGTAATGTTTTTCACTGAAAACGTACCATTGAGATGTATTTTCCGGAATTTGCTGAGTATCACCGGATTGCCATGCGATAACGTGAAAGGAACGTAAAAGGAAGGGCATGGGATAAAAATCGAAGCATGTGGTAAACTTTTCATATCAGCCTGCTAAGCACCAATTCAAAAAATATTAAATTTACGTAAATCAAATGCTATTATCATACGGTAAAAACCATATGTTATTTAGTCTTAGTATACGATAAACGTTTATATAGTGTGGGTGTTTTTGTTTTAAGGAAGCTTGGTTGTCATGTTCGGGATTTGTTGTCAGATTTTTGGAATCCTCTTGTTTTCTCCATTTAATGCCTTGAAACAAATTGCCCGGTAACCCCTATTTTTCTTTTTGTAAATCTTTTACATGTATAATTATAAGCCATCTGTAAAAGTCTTATAAAATATTACTTATTTTTGGTAGATTTTGAGAACTTAAAGTTGTCAATGATAAAGCTATTAAAGTTAAGAGAGAATATTTTCCCGCCAAAATTTCAATGGCTAATATCTCGAAAACTAGCACCTATATATATATTTGTTTGCTCTTTGGATTCCTTTTTTTTAATCCCCTATCAGTATAAACTAGTTAAAAAGTTAATTACTTTGAAACTGAGAAGCGAACTCCCTTAATCTCGATATACAAACTCAGTAGAATATTTTGATGTCTATATTATTTGTATCTCTCATTAAAAATTAAGGACTTATTTGACTTTTACATTGTATACTAAGTCAAAACAAGCATTATTCACTAGCTTATTTTCATCTTCACGAGATAATGGTTTTTAGTAATTGCTTGACAAATTCAAAGTCTATGTAGATATTAAAACAGGAATTTGTATATTAAAGGATTTCGAAATATGACATACTCGATTTAAAAGCAACCATTATTTCATTGATGACCGCTGTAGTCTATCTTTAGATGTCTATCTGGTATTTTTTCTCGGAGATGGAGAAAAGAGAACATGTAAGTATACTTTATTTATCCAAAACACACAAAAAGGTCTTTCAACACTTGAATTTAATAGTAATGACCTAATAATGCCCATTGGCCAGGAATTTTAAGCTAAAATGATTAAAAACTGTTTAACGGCATCTGAAATTACGTCATAATACATTGTAGCTCTTGTCAAATACATATACAATTATAATGCAATTATTTTGTAACCATTGTTTTGATTGGATTACAGCAAGCGTAAAATTCTCTATCTCCTTGTCTGTAACTAAGGAAGCCGACATTTTGAATTTCGGAATGTATTGACATGTTATTTGTACAATAATAAACAAAAAACTCACTTGTTGCGCCTAAAAATCTTCTTTTTATCAAATTTTATTACATTCTGAAGCGACACAGAAGCCAGAAAAAGCCCGGTGTTTATGTTTGACGGCGGAAGCATACCTATGACGTCACGTAGTGTAGGGACCAAAGAAGATAACATCTTTTCGCGGAGTTTTCTTTAATGAAGATTTTACACTGAAATTATGATTGAAATTTAATTATGAACATGTTTTGCATTAGAATAGAGATAACTGTATTGTATTTGAAGCTTTTCGGACGTCCATCGGTAGTTTTACTGTCGCAAATACCCGTTTACCTGTCTCCGCTCCGCTTCGCTAGGTAAACTAAATTTGCGACAGTAAAACTACCGATGGACGTCCTTAAAGCTTCAAATACAATACAGTTATCTCTTAATTAAAGGTCAATCATGTCAATGTCAGAAAAATATAAACTTTTTTGTATGAGGCTGATAAAGTGGGGAGTGAGGTTTTATCGAGCCCTTCGCATTTTTGTACCGAATACAAAAAAAAATATATTTTCATGACCTTGACCTAAAATTGTTTTTTTATACTGCAACTAAAAATATTGATAGCTATTTAAATTGAAACACAAATTTCAAACTTATTTCCCCCTTAACATAATGAAAATTATAGAGGTTGTTATAAAATCCATTATTCTATCTTGAGATGATGAAAACAAAGATATTAGACACTTAAAACATTAAATATGCAAAATACTAAGCTGTAAAGTTGCCTTTGTTGCCTGTATTAATCTATGAAAAAGCTAAATTATGTCCCTTGGGAGTATTAATTTCCAACATAAGTCCTTTCAACAGTAGAAAATAAAAAAATATATATATGCCTGATATAACAAAAGATAGAAACTACAAAATTAAGCACTATTGAAATATTTGCTGCATGAATTACCAATAATATGAACAATTCTTTACACAGGAGTGTATAAATTCTATCTAAATTTATAATTAGCCTCAAGTGGGCCTCTTTTGTTTTCTTAAATAGACAATTGTAACACTGAAAAGTACCTGATCTAAACTATGTTTTAGGGTGCATAACGAATGAAAATATGGGTAATGTCACGCCACGTTTTCTCAAATGTTGAGTATATTTTGGTTAACAAATGGTAAAGCAATTCACGTGCTTGAAATAAAATTAAACTTAAATTAAAAAAATTACGTTTTGTAAAGAAAGAAAACAATATCCTTATTCGATGTTTATAAATTTTGAAATTTTGAAGAAAAACAATGTATATGTTCGGTACTCTTGCTTCAAATTAACAAGCCTCCTTTAGGACGGACTAACGCACACAAGAAAATGAAAAACAGCACATGAACCAGAAAGCAGCACCAATAAGTTTTTTCTGATTATATAGAATAATTACATTAGATGTGTGTTTCATTATGATGCGTTATTGTGATTAATATATATTAATAACTGCAATCTCACGTTATTCCTTAATCAACTTCATTTAAAAATGAGTTGTAACATTCATGTTGACACGTGCTTTTGCAATGAAGTACACAGGTAAATAAAAAAAACTTGATAGTAATAGTGTTTTCATGATCATAGCGAAAAACATGATTTTTTGGTATTGAATGCTTCTTTTAGTAATTAATAGGGTTGTAAAAGTGTTGACCGTGCGCACATTATAATAATTTAGCCTTCCGCCTTCATACAAAATGTGCGCACGGTCAACACTTTTAAACCCCAATGAATTTACAAAACGAAGCATTCATTCCAACAGTTGATCACTTGGATACTGCTACTCTAGAACGAAATTTAGAAAATTAAAAAAAAATCGGTGTTGTCACTTTTGGTGTATTTCTGTTCAAGTTGAATAATAAGAAGGTTATACCCATTCAATTGAGGACAATGGTAAACGTGAATATCAAATTGTCATATATATTCCATGTAAGGTAATCAGGCTCCGGGTACTATCTTGTGTCCTTTGCATGTGTTAAATCATCTATACTTATAATAAATAGAAATCGGAATGGTTACCAGCATTCGACAGTGTACAATTTTAGTTTGTTTTTCGCAATAGATAATTAGTTATCATGTTAACTGTACTGCATATACTTGTTTGAAAATATTATATGAATACTTTTATTTTTGAATTAACACAATATATCTTAAGATACTATATTATAATCATTTCTGAAAAAATATATATTTTGCATTACAGCCCGACAAAGGCTCACTATTCTATGCCGTACGTCATAGAAACTTATCACTTGCCAACACACTCTTAAGAGATGGAGAGAATCTAAATATACCGAACGAAGTATGTATTCATTAAAGTTTTATTCTTATTATTGTTTATTTTATTTGACTGTCAAGCAAGAAAGCAGTTGATGGGTTACGGTATCCCCATTCTTTGTTCTTTGTATGAAGTGTATGTACTTTTAACATCCGATGGATCCAATTGCTTATTGCTTTAATAATATTGTTATAGTTTTAATACATTGGTATTTTATATGATAAGATAAGGATAAGAGAGCAAAATGTTTGATTTATTTGACGTTCATTTTAAATTCAAATAACACCATCCAGATTCGCCTATTGAACTTGCGTAAAGTAGCACTCATAAAATAATAATGTTATTACCAATGTTTTGTATTCCATTACTGAAAATAATCCCCTTTTCACGCGTCAAATTGCTTAATTATGGATTTCATATATAAATTGATGACTACGACATATCAATGGCTAAATAAAAAGTAGTTAAACTGGACATTTTGTCAGAATGGATCAAAACGTCGCATTCAAGTTGATTGATCGACTAAAGTCTGTTTTCCACTGCTGGTGGACGTTTCGTCCCCGAGGGTATCACCAGCCCAGTAGTCAACATTTCGGTGTTGACATGAATATGAATAATGTGGTGATTTTTATAAATTTCCTTTTTGAAATTTTCGAAAAACTAAGGATTTCCTTATCCAAGGCATAGATTGGCCGTATTTGGCACAACTTTTTGGAATTTTGGATCCTCAATGCTCTTCAACTTTGTACTTGTTTGGCTCTATAAATATTTTGATATGAGCGTCACTGATGAGTCTTATGTAGACGAAACGCGCGTCTGGTGTACTAAATTATAATCCTGGTACCTTTGATAACTATTTAAACAACTGGGTTGATGCCACTATTGGGGGACGTTTCGTCCCCGAGGGTATCATCAGCCCAGTAGTCAACATGTCGGTGTTGACATGAATATCAATAATGTGGTCATTTTTATAAATACCCTGTTTACAAAACTTTGAACTTTTCGAAAAACATTGGATTTTCTTATCCGAGGCATATATTACCTTCGCCGTATTTGGCACAACCTTTTTTGAATTTTGGATCCTAAATGCTCTTCAACTTTGTACTTGTTTGGCTTTATAAATATTTTGATATGAGCGTCACTGATGAGCAAAACAGAGAACTTACCTTGTTTTTATTGGATACCACATAATTTTATACAAAAAACGGTATATTGTCGGCTCATCTGCATGTTAAACTGAAGAATTAGATCTACACAACTTCTGCCCGCAGTGAAAGATGGTCTTCAGATACCATACGGCATATTTTGTTAATAGTGAACAAAAAGGTAGACTTTTTTCAAAACATTGCCGGCATTCCTATGGACATAAACGTTGAGCCTTTTCTTGCATTTCTATTCATATATTCCATAAAAATATTGATGATGTTTTTTCCATTATCATTCCAAAATATTTTGATCGGGTTCCATCAAGATATCCCCTCGACCTAGAAATTAAAGAAACACATACATAAACTGCTTCTTCCGCCTAATTGTTTTACTTATACCTCAAATATGACATACACATTCATGGATGTACAAGAATTTATTACAAACAAGACGATTTTACTTTTAAAATTGTCAATTTCCCCTTCCTTAGTAGCAATATATTAACTTCACCTGCATATGGTATATACATTTCACAACCTGTTTGATATTCAAGAGCTTGCAGCTGCTGCTTTTCAGACTTGTTTGAACGGCAAAAGAGATAAGTCCATCTAAAGTAAAATGCGAAAAAAAGAAATAATTTGTTTTCAAATCTGCTCTGGATACTATTTTAGGATCATGTTTAAACATTTTGTTCAAAGTTTGTAAAATTCCATAAAGATTTTACATATCTATTCAGGGGTTTGCGTAAATCTGATGAGGATGCTAAAATTCCAAGATCTGTTAGAGTACTTACAATCTAAGAATTTTTCCTTTTAACGTTAAAAGACATATTGTAGGAATATTGTAAGAATGGGTCATGCTATTATTCATTTAATGAATGGCTAAGATTTATTTTGAATTTATTGAACCATAAAATTAAATTTTGACTCTCCATATTGAATAATCTGCGAAAAGTAAATACACCAAATATATTTATAACAAAATGAAATGACTACGAAGGTACTAGTATATGGTCGAAAGAAGGATGAATCGTACTTTGTAAAAAAAACACACTGTAATTTGAAGAGGAACATTCGCTGAATTATCAAGGAGCTTGATTTCTTGATTGACGACATATATATTTGTCCGTTTGGACGACATGTGTTTAAAAAAAAATCGGCATTTCGATTTAAACGAAGTGTGCTTCCTCTCTCCGACTTGTTCCTATATTCATATAATACAGACCAAATACAAGAGCGTTTTAGGAAAAATAAAAAGAAGCTATCCTGTAATCTCATTACCAGCTATACGCATGATGTCCTTTCTCTATATAATTCAAGGTTTGGTTACTATGTTGAATATATCTATTCTAGATCCATCACTATAGAAATAGAAATACAGTATATAATAACGTTTGCTTCTTATCCTAACTTACTACTAACGTTTGCTTCTTATCCTAACTTACATCTGACAATCTGAAAATCAACTATTCGACAATGAAGGTCGAATCAGGACATTACATTACGTAAAAAGAGATGAATGCATCCTCATAATTGTGAACTTTCAATGTTTTAATGTAGCAACATCCCAGTAGCGCTTGTATACTTATGATGTATAGATCTTACTGTTATACGATATGATATCCCATTCATGATTTCCTTGATACAGGCTGCTGCTAACGAAGTAACTATTAAACACAAAGTTCCAAGTGGAAAATTAAAATTATCAGTACGAAAAATTCACATACGCTATTATTAGTTGGTTAACTGTTTTTAAATATATGTTTCACAGATGGCGACGGATAAGTGCCAACTGTAGTTAAATCCCGCCCTTTTTTCTTGAATGTTATCTTTCGAATTAGACTAGGGTTTGTACTTATTGTCGTATGACGTTTAAGATATAAGCCATGCATTTGTTTGTGAGTTTATTTCCATAAACAATATTACGGGTGCAACATGCCGGAGTACAGGAGATCATACCCAGTTTTTAGCAGAGGATCGTGTTGTTCAATCTGCAGTTGTCTAAAAGTGTTGTCTTTTGTATGCTGTTGTTTACGGAAGCGCATTAGCGCCACATATTTTTTTTTCTTTTTTTCTTATCTTCTAATAAATCACAACCGAAATGAATGACAGACGGACATATATACAAAATGAAAAATTGAAATCAAGATATTAGCGTTATAACGCAAAGCTTTGCGTTATTTAACAAAGATAGGAAGAAAAAATGAAAAAAAAATGTGTGGCGCTAAAACGCTTCCGTAGTTGTTTGCTTTATGGTCGATTTTCGTTTTTGCGTTTTGTTTTCAGTCGGAGGTTTATACCAAACAATTGGTTAAACACGAGAAAAAAACCTAGGTACTTTTTTCTGAATTGAATGAGGCTGTAAGGATGTTGATACAATTCAGAATTTTAAATTTGAATGGGTCTATGAATGCACGTACTACATCAATCTTTTAAGACCAAAATGTTGCAAAGCAACTGTCCGTCCTCCATGACAAAAATCGTTGCTGTTCCCGCAGAAAACTCATAACAACATCGTTTTAGTATGTAAAAACACCCTGGGCCTGAAACTATGAAGATGCTTGATTGAAAAAAATATTTGAGATGTTGAGTGACGTGTTTTTCAACAAACTATCGGCACTCCAATGGAAATCAACTGTTGTGCTCCTCTTTTTATAGACTTATTCTTTTATTCATATGAGGGTGACTCATACAGACACTACAGAAACAATGAAAAAAGTTAGCATTAGGTTTACTTGGAGACGATATCCTTCGACTAAATATTTGAAAGTATGGTGACTATCTTGAACACTTCTCTTCCTTCGAATTTGAAAAAAACCCACACCAGATACAGTTAAGTCTGCCTCATATCTTGACTTACGTGTAGAAAGTGACAATAATGATCGGTTGAGAACAAAATTATACGACAAAAGAGATAATTGCAATTTCCCAATTGTGAACCTTTCATTTCTTATTATATTTGAAGGAATTTCCCAGCATGACTTGCATATTAAATATGTATATCCTGTTTGACACGATATTTAAGGGCTTGCATTTCGTATCATGACTACCTTGAAAAAGGATTGCTGCTCACATGTTTATAAAGCTATCAAACAAATTGATGAAGTTGAAATCATTCCTCGAAAATGTTACGGACACCATTACTAGTTGATTGAATATCTGTTTAAGGTGGTACCCAACACATTCACTAAAATTAGTTTAACTCGTTTAATTTGCATAAAACCTTGACAAAATATTCACTTTGAAAAAAATATAAAAAATCAAAAAAAGATGAACCAATCACTTACTCGGAAAAAAATGGCTAGATACATAGCAGTTTGCCAAACACTCATTTTGATCATTGAGAATCTTAATATTTCCTTCACAATAGAACAGGATTAAAACGTTATATCCCTGTGGTGTTAGGTACCATCTTAACAGATGACAATTGTCGTAACCCGAATAACGTCCTATTCCCCCGAATGTAACCTATCGAATAAGAATATTACCATCTTTGTACTTTATACGACAATACGACGGGTGCCACATGTGTCACCATGATGTGCTTACCCTCGAAGAGTACCTGAAATGCCGAGTTTTTTTTTTGATATGTGTTTCTGTTGTGTATCTTTTGTCTTTTTTCGTTTCTCGCTATGGCGTTTTAAGAGACATTACATGTGTTGTCTTTCGTGTAACCACTTATGCCTTTATACATTGGTGTGTTTACTGGCGGAATCGAAGGGATCATCAAAATAGAGAAATGTAGTGTGCAAAAAGACGGAAAATAGAAACAATTAGCAATTAGGAAGACATAAAAAGAGCTTAATGATGGATTGAAACAGAAATAAAAAAGAGAAAAATGAAGAAAAAAAAACAATCCCCAAAATACAAAAAATCAAAAAATACAAACCTCTCATCAATATCCTAATCACTAATGAAATCATCACGTCGTCTGCGTTTTTAATCTTCAGATGCTTATCTTTTAAACAGGATGGCGTTATACCACTACATGTAGCTATAGAAGAAAGTTCTCAACAAATGGTTCGATTGCTACTTGATTCAGGAAGTGACCCAAGAATACAAACAAAAGTAGGACATAATTGGAAGATTTCTTTTTATAAACTTATTAGCTCACCTGGCCCGAAGGGCCAAATGTGCTTTTCTCACCAATTGACGTCCGTCGTCTGTCTCCCATCGTCCGTCGTCCGTTAACTTTTACAAATATTCACCTCTCTGAAACTACAAGGTTAAATTTAGGCAAGCTTGACGAAAATCATCACTAAGGTATTTAGTTTCCAAAAAGTGTCAGGTGACCCCACCTGCAAAAAAAGATGATCGACATGGCTAAAAATAAAACATCGGGGTAAATGTTGATTTGGCTTTTATCACTGAAATTAAAGTATTTATTGCAAATATGAAGCTGGGTAAATATGTTCCATAGGTTAAGATCTACCTGCCCTAAAATTTTCAGATGAATCAGCAAATTCTTTGTTGAGTTGCTGCCCATGATTTGATAATTTCAAGGAAATTATGCAGGTTTTGGTTATTATCTTGAATATTATTAAAGTAAGGGTTGTACACAGCAATAATGTTCAATAACGTAAGATCTTTAAATAAGTCAACATGATAAAAATGGTCAATTGACTCCTTAAGGTCGAATTATTTTATAGTAAAATTTTTACAATTTTTTATACAATTTTAATATCTTTTACATAAATCGTCTCCTCAGAAAGTTCGATGACTCCGCCTTCCATTTTATATAGCGGCCATGGCTTAAAATGGAACATATGGATACAATGCAGTTTAAGGCTAATATCTGAAAAAAGGGAAAATATTTCAGCATGTTAATGTCTATCTGCCCGGTAATTCTCAGACGAATCAGAAAATAAGTTGTTGGGTTGCTGTCCCTGAATTGGTAATTTTAAGAAAATTTTGAAGTTTTAAACCGAATTCTCGAAGTGAAAATCGGTAAGTGATTTAGGGGTGTACCGCAGGCGGATGGCGTATTGGCGGTCGGCTTCCAAACAGTGTCTCTACAATAACAGGAAAACCTTTGACGATTTATTTTTCAAAATGCTGTTTCCTGTAACAATTTTCAGCTCTTCTCATTGCTGAGTTATCACCGTTTTGATATCCAAAAGTGGTATTTATAATGTTATTGAGTTATTGCTCTTTAGTCAGAAATTTTTAAATATATACATAAAGTTTGATTACACTAAGCCATATGGTTAATGTTTTATCCTACAATTATAATTAGGTTTACAGTTTTATTTGATATTTTTCTGTTTACTTAGTGTTGATGAATAAAAGCTATATAGGATTTGTACATATATGTGTATACTATTAGTTATAAATTAACTGTTCATTATTAGACATTTTGAAGATAATAATAGATCTGTGGTCGATTGTTTAAAGAATGTGTTTATTTTTTCTGTATAAATTGAATTTCTGAGTGCTCTATATACTCTTTTTGGTGTTAATTTTTATTATACTTTATCCTGTTTGGGGTTCAAGATTTGCAAATTCATTAGATAATAATATTGTTTTTATTAGTGAACAAATTAAAGTCAATATAAGTTGAAAATATTTTTTGGTTACACTGAGTGTTTTAAAATGGTTTTTATCTTTAATTTTATATAGAAAACACACAACATCTGTTTAATATCAAACATTAGAGTAACAGATTTATTTGAAAACTAATAATTATATTTGATTACAATTTAAAAATAAACATAAAACATAACATCATATCTATTTTTATAGTCTAGGGTTAAATCATATCTTTATTATTTTCCTTAAAACAGAAAAGACTTAACAAAAGAGTATTTCAACAAAAATTGAATTATTGTATTAAACAGGTCAATGTTCAACTCCAATTTTTTGAGCTCACCTGACCCTAAAGGTCAAGTGAGCTTTTATCATCACTAGGGCGTATATTTTACAAAGATGTGTCCGATGACCACGCCTGTCAACCAACATACCGACATGGCTAAACATAGAACATAGGGGTAACATGCAGTTTTTGACTTATATCTCTGAAATTCAAGCATTTAGAGGAAATCTTGAAATTTATAGACGAATCCGACTACCTGTTGTGTTGTTGCCCCTGAATTGATGATTTTAAGGAATGTTTTCAGTTTTTGGTTATTATCTATGAATATTATTATAGATAGAAATAAACTGTAAAAGCATCAAAATAAGTCAACATGACCAAAACGGTAATGACCCCTTTCGCAGTTATGGTCCTTTTAAGTCAATTTTTAACATTTTTTTTATAAATGTTTGTAATCTTTTACAAATATTTTCTCCTCTGAAACTACTGAGAAAAGGCCCAAATCATCATTAGGATATCTAGTTTAAACTAATGTGTCCGGTGATCCCGCCTGCCAACCAACATGGCCGACATGGCTAAACAACGAACATAGGGGTAAAATGCAAAGTTTGGCTTATATATCTGAAACTAATGCAAAAGAATAATGTTTTTTTTTATACATCAATTATAAACAAAAATATCAGGTGAAAGACACATCTAGTATAATGTCGGGAATATATAATATGTAAAATTGCTGTAAACATAAAATTGATCTCATTGATTGTTTTCGCGCATATAAAGGCAAGAGTAAACGCATTAGTTATCGAAATACAAATCGGGCGTATTGATATTGATACCAGTATTATTATTAGAACCAGTGCAAATGAATGAAAATTATTAAGTTTTTGAATATATCTTTTAAGGTATTCAGTAATTTATTTTCTTAATTTATAAACGTATAACTTTCATGATATAACAGATATCTGATTGTTCGTGAGCTATAAAAAAAATAATAATTGACGTAAAGTGTTTTAATCAATTTGTGTTCAAGGTGTTCAGAATGTTTTACTTTCATAACAGTGAGATCAAAATGAATGCATTTTTAACTCACAAAATATTATTTTGTACAAGTAGTTGGGCAGCTTACCACAAACATCAAAATAACTCACTTGCAGTTTAATAGATATTTCGAATATGACTGTTTTATAACCCGAATAGTGTCAGTCGTTATATTCCGCCAATCTCCGACTAATATCATGATGATATATTAAGCTCGGTAGGCTATAGGCCGCTAAAGGGCGCAGAATTATTCGAGTTTCCTTGTTGCGTAGATTCATTAATGTTACAGAAACACACTTAGTGCAAATCTCTTATAGTTGATGAGTTTCTCTCGGTCTTAGTTTGTAACCAGTGGATTAATACTGTTGCATTTATTTATAACTCGGATGATATTTGCATTATTGTTCTTTTATTGTATTGTTGAATTTTGTTTATCTATATAAAAGTTATTTAGTATTTCACTGAATGGCGAAAAGAATTCGCTTTTCAGATTCCTCAGCAGATACTAGTAGTTGTGATATTGATTGGACAAAATGGTATCTGTGTCTGGACAGACCTACTGAAATCGTCAGATGAATGATAAACTATGTCGGGCAAACATATCCGTCTGTTTCATGAATTAAATGGCGACCCTATCCCTCTAGATATTCGGCGACTAAACCACGGAGAAGGTATTGAAAGCACAATGAAAAAGGAAAATGCCAAGTACCATAATTTATGCAGAATAAAATTCAACAATACAAAACTTGAGAGAGCCCATTAACGCCATATGTCGATAATACCGTCTGGAAATTTGAGTGAATGTAAGTCTCCTAAACTTTTTAGGCGTTCAATTAAACTTGTTAGGCGTTCAACAACCAGATCTCGTTGAAAATGTGCATAAATGTTTCATTTGTGACAAAGAGTCGCATTTATCTGTCTTAAGAGAGGCAATGACAATGAAACTGTACCAGCGACTATGGATTGTGTAACGGTTTGTCAGGATAAACCACTGTTGGCAAAGCTAAATAGTGGTGATGTTATAGCACAAGCGATGAAGTACCACCTATCTTGTCTCGAAGCTATACAACAGAGAGAAACAGAGATCGAAAGCAAAACATGTATAATAAAAGAAACTGCATCAGCTGAGCTTGTTGTCTAAATCTTTGCAACTAAAAGAAATTTTGAAGAGTCGGTGGTGTTTCGATTAGCAGACCTGGCAAACCTATACGAAGGAAGATTGACACAGCTTGGTTCTTCTTCTTCACATGCAAATTCAATTAGCCCGAAGGACAAGTTTTGCATAAGATGCCAGAAGCTTGGTTCTTCTTCACAGGTACGTTCCACTACCCCGCAGGACAAGCTTTTGCAGAAGATGCCAGAACTAGAGGCGCACACAAAGGCCAGAGATGTACTTTTGATGTTTGGAAAAGATATAGGACCAGCTATCGCGTTTGATTGTGATTATAATGACACCATACATATGGCAAAGACGGCCGAAATGATTCGCTGCCAGTTAGCTATCAGAAGACCATATTTTCTGGATCCCTGGCCTCTGAAGATATCGATGATAGCATTTCCCTCCTTTGTAACAGTTAGTGGAAATGATAAGAGCATTGATCTGATATTTAATCGCAGTTCGACAATGTTTCTACTAAGTCTGACTTAGCTCTGGCTCATCTTTTACAGTTTAATTATCATCCCAACAGCCAAAAGATTACAGTACAACAATAACACGCAGCTGATCGTGAGACACCATTTTGTGTGTATCTTGGGACTGTTACTCTTTGCAAAAACTAGGAAGAGACAGCTATTCGATACGATCGGGTACTGGAAATATCAACTCAACTAGGTGAAGCTGTTTTTAAACGTTATTTAAATGAATGTGTGGTATGTTCGCCTTTATTAAAGGACACATTGTTTATCAAAGCTGCATTCGACAACATAGACCACAACCCAAGCTCAACAACACCATAATCATCTTTTGATGGGACAGGAATCCCAATTTTCAACATCCAATGAAATATGATATTGAAGGGATTATGGAACCAGGCGGAAAATTGTCGGCACTAGTAAGACTCCGATAGCATGGTTAAACTTTTTTTTCGAGTGGATGGAAACAAGACAGAGTTGTTTAATCTATTGCCGACAAAGTTTGCTAGACTCGATCTGACAAAATGGTTTTTGTGACAAAAGACGAAATTGTTATGACAAAGTCTGATGATGATCATAATGAACTTAACCCTTGGAATCACGAGAAAGAAGACACAAGGATATTTGCAGCTAAAATGTCGTGAAAATCATCATTGATAATCAGTTCAGACACTTATGTAATGGTTTTGACGGTGTATCTTTTCAAAACACTACAAGTAGAAAACTTTAGGTTGCATTTGGAAATGGATATTACCTGCGATGGCTTCCGATTTACAAAATTAATCATGCTCTTAGTCCTAAACCAGAAGCTTTGCCATTTTTCATGATTTCACTGAATGTGACATTGTCTCCGCTTTTCATGGAAAGGGAAAGAAATCAGCATGGCTGACGTGGGAAATATTTAATGATGTAACGGATGACGATCGAGTAAGAAAATCTGTATTGGTCAGTGAATTCGAAGCTGATATGGAGTTGATAGAAACTTTTTTTGTGGTTATGTACGACAGAACTACAAAATTTACACGCAAACAAAGACAGTGAAATACAATTACACCCACCAGAGATGCACTGCTTGAGTATACTAAACGAGCTGCATACCAATGTGGCCATGTATGGGGACAGGCAGTCGCACATGAACAATATCTACCTAGTTCTGGTGATTATGGATGGATTAAGGAGAACGGAGATGGGTTGTGGTTTCTCATTGGACACACTTAGCAACAATTGCTGCATCGTGCCAGGAATTTTACAAAAGTGGCTGCAAGAAAAGTTGTTTTGGTAGAAGTGAGTGTGACAAAGCTAGCTTGACATGTGCACCATTGTGTTCCTATAGGTTTTAATACGGGATACATCGAAAAATATGGTAGATTATAACATTGATCAATCCTCCAGCATGTCTTACATAATCACCAATATATCAAACGGACATTTTTATCGCATATCCTTACAACTATTATTTCTCTCCAGTGTATGAATATTTACGACCCTAACAGAAGTGGTGCTTCATTTTTACAATTGCTGTCTGGTTTGCATATTGTCATGTGATTATATTGTATTTCAAATAGTTGTCATGACTTATATCACATTGAAAATTACAAGGATATTTCTTCAATCTCCACTATTCAGCAAAATGATGCCAATTTTTACTTTAAGTTGGCCTCCGTGAAAAAATCAAAAACATGTTGGCTACCCCTCTAATATGACAAAGTAAACCCTAAAGAACGTCTGTGCCAAATCCTGTGCTTGTATCACGATTTGCATGATTTTGTCAAATTTCGGTAGTAAGCCGCCCCACTAAAGTAGCTGTTTTTCCCTGTGTGACCAGCTACTATTGTCGAAAGCTGAAATGCACATTTGAATAGCCCAATAGACTATAAATGATTACTGCTGTTTTTTCATGTTTTTGATGGTTATGTGGATGTAATTTCCTAGCCACAAAAGTATCAAAGATATGTTAGACTCAGATCGACGTACCCCCTCTAATCAACGTCCGCCCTCTAATCGAAGTCCGTACCTCAAATCCACGTCCAATATCGGCTGGTGATTTAGACGTCCAATACCCACCTACAGACCTAAGAGGGTGAATAAAATCCATAGGGGATCCTATGAATTTTACTAACCCTCTATGGATCCGTAGGGGGTTAATAGCGAACCATATAACTTATAGTAGTCTTCTCTAATCGAAAAAAACCTCGTGTCAGGCATATGTTGCATTAAATAACAGTAATTTAAATGAATATATATTTGATAGAAAGCTCACGGAAATTTAAAAAAAACCATACATTTATATGTGACAGAGTAGATAGCAGTTATAAATCCTACTTTGTTGTCATAAGTGTTCACATGTTCACAGAAACTGTGTACATGTTGTTACATTAAAGTAGCAAATCACTTTTAGCCTATTTTGGCGTCATCCTTATCTTGGATTTGTGGAATACAGCCTGATGCACCAAGAATTGTTTTATAATTTAAATAGCAGTCTTTTCCTTAACGTTTTTCTGTTGAGATTGAAAATAATTTTAAAATATTTTTTGTAATATAACTTAACCCGAAATCGAAAATATCAGTGATAAGAAAGTTTTATATTTAAATTCTTTCTCATCATTGAATTTAGAGTCAAACATATGAAATTAGATAATTTTTTATACGTCCTTTCAGTGTGTGTTTAACAAAAGTTTTGAAGTTGGATAATCGATTGTAAAGGATAGGCTCAAGTGATTATACAGCAAACTCGCAAGCGCTTGTACAATTAATGATATATTGAACATGCATTGAGATAAATGTATTTGGATTTTTATAAGGACACTGGCTTTATAACTTTCAGACAGTTAATACTGTGTATCAAAAAGGTACATGTGAAATTCTTCTTGTAGCAATGACTGGGTTTTTAATGTTTTTGATTTTTTTTTATAGCTGTTGTGTGACAGTTTTGATCGAGGAACATTTAAATAGGTATTATCCTATAATATTTCCTAAAGGGAACAACATTGAGATATATATTATATAAACAGCAATAATTGTTCTCACTTAAATTTCAAATCTTTTAGTTTCACAAGGGTATGTCTTTTCAAACAGATGAAAGATGCGTGTCGACGTGATGAGATAAGCTTTTTCAACTTGTTTATTCAGTAATCTTTCCAAAAGAATGTGTTCGCAAACTTATTTTACACCGCCACGTTATCAAATTACATGTCAAAATTCAGTAGCATGTTATAAAATGATTATCGTTGGTTGTCGTTTACCTTATTTGTTATTTTGATTATTGTTTTATGTATTCCTCTGTTTGTTTATCCGTTTAAATTGTTTGATATTGTGTTATGTCGTGGTCTTTAATAACCTTCCACATGATTTTTTCCCAGTATGTAACCCATAGTTAATTACATCTACATTATTTTATCTTTGTTGAAGAGTTTTCTCGTTTGGAGTCATACAACATTTTCTATTTTTCTATTACATTATATTCCATATTAAACAATACATGTATCGGATGTTTGGAGGTTACACTGCAATAAATAGATTGATGATTGGGACATCTGTTTGAGAACGACTATATACAAGGAAATAAAAAAAAGACATTTGATATAACCCTTTGATTTGTTTTTTAAGGATGGCAATTCTTCATTGCATTTAGCTGCCAGACAAGGTGATCTAGGATTGATTCGCTTCATATTACTTCACACCGACATTAATCCAGATATGAAGAACAAGGTATGTCAATTATTTTCAACCAAACTTCAAAACCAAATCTTTATATCTATGGAAAAACTTAATAAAGTTTTAAGTAATTTATGGCAACGATATCAGTTCTTTGGTTTAATAATTTACCAGTAATACATAGATTGCGTTCGTTAAAATCAAAAACTTCACAACAGACACGGGCATAGCGAACGAGTTGTGAAATATAAACACCGTAAGATGGTGCCAAAGGAACATCACCATCTAAAAATGGAAAATTAGCAATGGGGAACGAAAAATCGTCTCTTTTGTCGTAAATTTTAGTGTTTAGTTTCCCGTTGAAAACCGAAATATCTAAATCCAGGAAAGGACAGTTATTACCGAATAAATTTGATTTATTTAAAGTAAGTTCCTTAGGGTAAATTTCAGCAGTATATTGACAAAATTCTTGATTAATAAACGAAAATATATTATCAAGATAACGGTAAGTGTTGTTGAATATGTCAGTTAAATGCAATTTCGACGGGTCTTTACTGAGTTTAGTCATAAACTGTGATTCGTAACAGTACAAAAATAAGTCTGCTATTAAAGGGGCACAATTAGTGCCCATGGGGATACCTACAACCTGTTGATAAACCTTGTTGCCGAAACGTACATAAATATTATCTTTATATAGGTCTTTAAATCGGTCTTTCCATGGAAAAATGGGAGGACCTAATTAAAGATTGCCCAAAAACATCAATTGACGAAAACCTTTCCGATTCGATTGGAAAAGTTTTTTCTTGATTTCTATCTTAAAATTGAGAAAGGAAATGGTGAATATGTCAAAGCGACAACCACCCGACCATAGAGCAAACAACAGCCGAAGGCAACCAATGGGTCTTCAATGTAGCGAGAATTCCCGCACCCGTAGGTGTCCTTCAGCTGGCCCCTAAAATATGCATAATAGTACAGTGATAATGGACGTCATACTAAACTCCGAATTATACACAAGAAACTAAAATTTAAAATCATACAAGACTAACAAAGGCCAGAGGCTCCTGACTTGGGACAGGCGCAAAATTGCGGCGGGGTTAAACATGTTTATGAGATCTCAACCCTCCCCCTATACCTCTAGCCAATGTAGAAAAGTAAAAGAATAACAATACGCACATTAAAATTCAGTTCAAGAGAAGTCCGAGTCTGATGTCAAAAGATGTAACAAAAGAAAATAAATAAAATGACAATAATACATAAATAACAACAGACTACTAGCAGTTAACTGACATGCCAGCTCCAGACCTCAATTAAACTGATTGAAAGATTATGTCTTTATCATATGAATATCAGGTACAATCCCTCCCGTTAGGGGTTTAGTATCATACTATCATAAAATATATGAGAAGAACATAACCCGTGTCATGCCAACAACTGTTATTTTAGAAATAAATGTGTTTAGTTCCGATGCAAAGACCCTATCAGTGAATCAATGTTAAAGCCAAAATATGCAATCTTTAATGACCTGACAACAGTATCGTAACTATATCCCCTTTTAATAAGTCTATTTAAAGGTTTTGTTAGTTTCTGAGGAGAATACTGACATTTTTGTGCTTTATAAAGAATATTTCCATAAAATTTTGGATGTGAAATACCTGAACGTATAAGATGTCTGCATGTTGAGTTATATTTACGAATTATTTCCTTATACCGGTGATAAAATTTAGTAAATGTTTTGACCAGTTTGTGATATCGAAAGCACTTATAGTTCAGCATGAGTCTGGATTTAACTTATTTGTTTACACCAAAACATCCTAAATCAATTAAAATATACACATTACACAAATACATTAACAGCTTGTACGGAAAACGACGAAAACTCTATATATTATTTAATCTCTATCGAAGGTTAATGAATGATTTGGAGCATGCGATATAAAAGAGAAGCGAACGATACCAAAAAGGACAGTAAAAAGAAAGACAAAGCCATGCCTAAAATAAAAGACCAGCGGGCAAAGACTAGTAAACAAAACAGAATATAGAAAATGAAATACTAAGCAGCACAAACACCACCAAAAACTTTTAACTTTAAAATATCTTGTATAATCCTCGCGTACTTGTTATCAGCCTGAAGTTTAATGGTTTATCCGCTACTTTCTCTTTGACATATTATGGCTTTTTGTTAATGATGCATGCTTAAATAACGTCGCCGATAATGCTTTTAAGTAATGCTGGACTTTTTATGGCATACTCTAAGTTAAGGTGGTATGGGATAGAATTTGTTCATACTTTGCCAAAACGTAGTATCTATTGATTAATGATACAAAATATAATAAAAATGATAGGTCACCGCACATTTTCTCAAGCTACAGGTTGTGACAAAATGACGCATTTTGTATGGATTATACAGGAAAATACACCATTTTGTGATTTACAACTAAACAAAATGATAAAATTGAAAAACAAATTATGGAAAGATAGCTTTCAGACAATGCTTTGAGAATATCAAAAGAAAAGATCGGTTCATCGTACGTTTTTTTCTGGCTAAAATACAAAATAGGAAAATTTCATGTAGATTCCTTCAGAAAATGCACTGTTTTAGAGTTATGTCCCCTTAAAATGCCAATTCAAAAACAGTTAAAAACAACCAAATATAATTTACCCTTGTAAAAATACTAATATTAATACGTTTTCTTCTTATAAATTGTTCTCTGTTATTTACAATCCAAAATGGCGAAAGACACCAATACCACCTTAAAAGTTTTACAAAACAGGTCTTGTGATATGTGCCCTATAATTATGCTAAAAAGTGTATGTTGATTCCTTCCGACACGCAATATAAATATGATTGTATACTCTTTCATTTTTTAAAGTAAAAACAACAACATTTGAACCAGCGTTCTCCTTACATAGCCTAGTTCACATCGTAATAGCCATAGCCTCATATATATATAAGGGTATGATAACACTTGATAATATGAGGAAGGCGCTACCTTAAATGCCAGCTTTGTACTAAGACAATGTCCTAAATATAGATTAGGTTGTTGGTTGTTTAACGTCCAGTGGCAAATATTTCATGCATGTTCAGAACGAATGTCCTAGGCTACATTAATATATTGTTTATGTCTAAAATAAAATTATAAGTTCAGATGGAAAATGTGTAGGGAACGAACATTGAGCTTGAAAAGGCATGAGGGGTAATGGTATTTTTCCTGATAAAATTTTCTGATTCCCAAATTGATGAATAAAAAATCTATTCAAGCATACGACAAAAAAAATATTTTGATATTGACCAAAAATGATTTTATCTTTCAGAAATGCAAAATAAATTGAACTTTTATATATATCTAAAAACATAAAACTTCCCAAACCGCACGTGTAACTCCGTACACAGTAGTTTTTAAGGTGATAATAAGGCTGTATTTGCCAATTTGTTATGATATACCTTTAAACTAGTGTTAAATTTTGACTAAATAAGTTTAATTGATAGCGCTGAAGGGCTTCCGTAAAAAAAAATCAGACTCTAATAAACAAACATTTGTAATTCTGATCATCGTCAGTTTGTGAGTTCTACATCAATTTTTTGTACTAATTAAGAGTCGGTTTTATGTTATTTTTTGCATATATATATTTTTTTGTTACATGTACAGGATGTAGCTTACTTTTCAAGTTTTTAAATGGCAGCAAAATAAAATTGAGAATGGAAATGGGAAATACAATTATTTTTGTATGTGCCTGTCCTAAGTCAGGAGCCTGTAATTCAGTGGTTGTCGTTTGTTTATGTGTTACATATTTGTTTTTCTTTCATTTTTTTACATAAATAAGGCCGTTAGTTTTCTTGTTTGAATTGTTTTACATTGTCTTATCGGGACCTTTTATAGCTGACAATGTGGTTTGGGCTTTGCTCATTGTTGAAGGCCGTACGGTTACCTATAGTTGTTAATGTTTGTGTCATTTTTGTCTTTTGTGGATAGTTGTCTCATTGTCAAACATACCACATCTTCTTTTTTTATAATACAAGCATACAAAAGTAATCATGTCATATTTTTGTGTCATAGTTGTTTTCAAGAAGACACATTTGGTTTCTAGACAATAACTTGAGTATAAGTGAATGGATCTCTATGAAACTTTAATACACAAAAGGAAGATTAGAATTGATTTTGGTACAACATTATTGGGGAGGGTTCTTTTCCAAATTTTGGGGTTTTCTTCCAAAAATTACCTTATTTACATTGATTATACTCGTCTAGTATTATATATAGATGCAACAAACAGTGATTTGGCAGGAGATGCACTCAAAATAGGGTATTTTTTATTTAATATTTTATCTGTAATTTGTGCACTTTACTAATGATATGTACTTCTTGATAATGTCTATGTGAGTATCATGATGAAGAAAATATATTTAGTAAGTATATATTCACAATTGACCTGCTCAAGTGCACTGCAAAAGGATCTTCTTTCCCTTCAATTCCAAAAATTACACATGATTGTTTGTTCTCACAGAAACACATGAGTTATTTGGTAAATAAAACACTTGTCATTGTTTGAAACTTTCAGTAATAAAAATTTAGTTTAGCCTGTTTGAAAGTTTCACTGATTATGAACATTTTTAACAGAAAATGTACAAAACACTTGATAAAATTGCATTATCTGCAGAATTATTGATATCTTCCCTCACAATATATTCACAAGTACATTAGAACTAACATATTGTCCATGCTATTCTGATCTGAGTTTTTATTCATACATATACTGGCATGGCTGGTGCTGTTTTAAGTTCTCTTCTTTTTCTGTTTCTTGAGAAGTATTTGTTTAACCTGTTCAGTCACTATAAAGTGTTACAATTCTTATTTAGACGAAACACATAAATAGTGACCAAAAAGGTACTGCTTTCACATGAGAGAAGCTAGAAAAAAAATTAAATGTACACATTTTCAATATTTTTTTAGGACTTACTATCATATGAAATTAAGGAGATATGTAGTTAGAGACTGCTGCTGAATAGAAATATGTGGGTTCACCTGATACCTGTTTTTAAATTAGTCCATATTGAAGTTTAAAGGATCCAAAATTAAAACATGTTTGATTCTAACTGACATAAATATATTTTATATGCTAAACATACATCTGAGGTTGTATCAGGCTGTGCATGGCGAAGCATTTTATTGCCTTTAGGTTTGTACTTTTTTTTGTTTTGGTCATGAAAACAAATTTGTAGTTCTGTTGTGAAGTTGCTAACATGAGAATACCCAAATTGCACCTAAATTGTCAGTTTTTACCAACTTTTTTTATGAACCAGACAAAAGTTTATTCTATGCTAATTTTGTAGACTATCCTTGTTTACAATATAGATACACCATTTTAATTTTGAGTCCATGTAGAGTTATTGAAAAATGGGTTTGAAATTACATCTAAACAATCCATGATACTGTAATGAGGTGAGTACCCAAATTCCATACATCATTACATGAATGGTTACTTTCAAATCCTTAAAACTGGGATATAAACATAAATTTTGTTTTATTTCTTCAAATATTTCAAACAATTTGACATTATATAATACTTTAAACTATTTTTTTTTAAGAAAAGGATGCTGGTAACAAATTTAATTTGCTCATTTTAAAAAGATAATAATAAGATAACTTCACATGGTGAAAGCAAACTTAGTAAAATTTTTGAAGGGTTTTTTTGCTGAATAGGTGCAATTTGGTTACTGAGTATAATTTTGGTACTGTGAGGTTATATAACCACAAGTGTGTATTGCTAAATAGGTTGAGATGTGAACCTGATAGTGATATAGCGATAAAGTACTTGGTAGAGTGAAAATGTTTTGATCAGGTTTAAACTGATGCATAAAATATGCAGGCCACTGTTGCAGCTTGAATTTTAAAGGATGTAGCCCACATACTTCCAAGTAACATGCCCTGTATATACCTATCAAAGATCTCATTCTCATGGGTTAAAATAAATCCATCTTCTAATAAAATCCAATTTTGGACAATATGGGAGCATACAATATATACAGTAGTCAGTTCTAAATGTACTACTCAAACTCAAGTCTCCTTTTATGAATAAACTAAGAGGGAGAAAACAAAACAGTTTCCATCTCCTGGGACTGTACATGCTGTATAAGGTGTGACATAATCATAGAAAAGATTTGTTGAGATTTTGCCAAAGAAGTACAGAATTAGAAGATTGTGAATTATTTGAATATTTGTTTGTGTTCTAAACTTTTGTTAAGTTTTGAATTAGTCTGTGGGCTACCATAGGATCCAGAGGGGGCGGTCCGTGGGAAAAAATGTTGATTATATAGGTAATCACTGAAGCCTGAAGCATGACTGGAGCACCCCGTCAGCGCCCGCCCCCCCCCCTTTTATGAAAAATGCTGGATTCGCCATTGACTCCATGAATAACCGTGACAACCAGTCAACAGTATAATTATCACTGTTCCTTGATTTGGGGAATAATGTGGCAGATGAACATAAGTAGTCGTGGTCAACCAGTGCACCGTAGTTTACCCCGCATGCCGCATGGCCATTATAAAAAAAAAATCCGAAATGTATTGCTTGCGGAGTTCTTTTCGGTGTTCCCATGCCTGGACGGAACTTTTACACTAAATATGTTATCGTTAACTGAGATTGTGTGACTTTTAAATGAAGTACCTGTGATTTTTAGGTAATTTGTTTTGACTTCACTGATAATGGAATGTTGAAGCAGACGAAACATGGCGTCAGATGTTGTTGTCCTCACTTCGGTAATTTCCGTGGTACAATTAAATTTAAATAAGCTTCACAAGTTACAAAAATTTCTGAATTCTTGTTTTTGCAAACAAATAGAAATTCATGTCGTATTAAACATTGAAATTTTCCGATCTGCCCCTTTTTTACAAGATCGCGTTTGAAACGTTAAATTTGGCCGCCATTAAAAAAAATCGTACGAGATTTAACGAGAGTGACGAAACTTTTCAGATGGGTCGTCTAGAAAGAGTTATCGTTCTTTGTCCCAAAACGATGCTTCTACCATAAGTGCCAGCATAGCTGGCATATCAACACGCGGTATTCGTGTTGCTCAGTCGTTAATCTTGTTTTGTTGGCCATTTCGTTGCTGTTCAGGTCTTTGTATAAATAAAGGCAACAGTAGTTTACTGCTGTTCAAAACTCATAAATCCATGGACAAAAAACTAAATCGGGGTATCAAACGAAAACCGAGGGAAACACAATAAATATAAGAGGAGAACAAAGACACAACACTAAAATGTAACACACACAGAAACGGACCAAGCATCAGACAAAATCCCACGAGAATAACAAATATAACATCAAAATCAAATACAAATAAACATTGAACGACAAAAATATGTGATGTATAAAATTTTCTGACGTCAGAAACGCGAATCAATCAATGAGTTTGTAAAGAGATGTTTGTGTGTTCTGTTAAATTGCTTCTTTTAGAATTGTTACACGATGATGACTGCTGTACTCATATTTTGACTATTTTATTTATTATGTCTGTTTAGTTCATGCATCCTTGTAAATATAACGGAATTTGATGAGACTGTCAACAAAGTTAGAGGTTTAGCGATGAAAACCAGATTTAATCCACTATTTTTTAGATTTGAAAATGCCTGTACCAAGTCAGGAATATGACAGTTCTTGACCATTCGTTTTTGATGTGTTCTTTCATTTGATTTTTCCATGTGATTATGGACTTTCCGATTAGATTTTCCTCTGAGTTCAGTATTTTTTTGTGATTTTACTTTTCGCCGGTCCCCGCTTGGTATTACAAGATTTGATTTAACTTCGAGACATTAGTTAATCAAACCTTGCTTAACTCATCAATAGTGAGTTTTAAAAAAGTATGTTTTATTTTATATCATATTCATAATTGATAGATAGATACTTCGAAATGCAACAATGATCAGCAATACAAAATCTTGAAATAAGTTAGCATGCCGAAATCATAAGTCGACCCCTTATTGGAGTTCTTCTAGTTATTATGTAGTAAGATAGAAACTTTCAATAGCTTACATTATCAGCAAGACAGGATCTGCAATTAATTAATAATGCTGTTTTGTCGACTCATATTAACAGCAGTTTCGTTGAGAGACAATTTTGAGAATTTTGTGCATTTATTATTCTTATCGTAAAAACTGTAATAGATTCGCAGATCCAAATAACAGATCAGAAAGACAGGATCTCAATAAGTTCAAATAAGTCCAACTTACCTTAAACAAACTCGTCATAGATACTAGGATTAAAATTTTGTATTTGAGCCATGCATACGTTTTGTCTACAAAAGACTGATCAGTGACACTTGAATATAAAAAAGGTTAACATAACAGACTGGTTTTTACATTAGTTACCCAAATGACCGGAGAGAAATTTGAAAATGTGCATACCTCCTACTTACAAATGGTACATTTCGTCCAAAAATATTTTTTTTAGCGTAGCTGGACAGCCTTACATATTGCCTACTCGAGAGGATTTGGTGAGATTACTAGAGTTTTGCTAGAGCATGGAGCCAATGTTAACTTACAAAATGAGGTATATAGCAATTAAATTCAATCGTTAAACAAAACATGATCAATCAGATTCTACGTTGATAATGACGTTAGATCACGAAACCTTATTTAATTTTCACGTTAGAGCTCTAGATTTTCTCAATATGTCTCGACTCCTTAATTTCATAGTTCTATGAAGTTACCAGTTTTATTGAGTATAAGTCCTCTTAGTGTCGAATGCCCTTAAGCTAATAATTACGACTTGACATGATTTAATTTATATATTATGAAGAAGAACTTTCAAAATCATGTTGTTACTTTTTGACTGAAATCGTCCAGGAATGAACGACCAGTGCAATAAACAAAACAGGCAGACACGATATGGACAAAATTAAACTTTCTCTTTAGAAAGGTCTGTCAGGCCCAAACATTATCGTATGGTTTTAATAATAACTTGAAACGTTTTTAAATATGTTGTCTTGTTAACACTAGTTTGTCAATCTTACCTAGTTGCCTTTAAATAGTAGGCGTACCCGATGCAAGATTTCTTAAATGCACTCAGACAATACTTAAACCCGTTGAACATAATAATTACCACATCAATTAATTGGGATTAACGTGCAACAAAAAGCGACAGAAGATACATAGGGAAAAATCAATTAAACACAAGATCTGAGCAACCAAAACACACCATAGATTGGTCAACTCATGTGCACCAGAAGGGTAGGCAATTTCTGCTCCAAGTTTGTCAGTTACTGTAGGGTTATGTCAATAAATTTTCATACATCTATAAATCTGCTCAATTGCTATCAATCAAACTTGTGACTTGCTTTCCTAACTGATATATATGTGATCCGATGGATAAATCTGTGGTAGAGTTGTCACTGGTTCAGACGTACTGATCAATATAATTATTTCTGTGACTGTATCTTACATTAATTTGTAGGATCCTGTATTAAATATAATTAAGCTGATCTGTAAAAATAACATCTTGATGCCTTATATATCATGTACTGTAGTACGACGCTAGATTAAAACTGACGTGGAAAGGCCATCGAAAGCTTCATTTTGAAGACCAGGTGGCCGTGTGGTCTAGTGCGCCGGTTACAGTGCAGGCGATTTTGTGTCACGATATCTCAGAAGCATGGGTTCAAATCCCGGCGAGGGAAGAACAAACAATTTGCGAAAGCAAATTTACAGATCTAACATTGTTGGGTTTATGTTTAGACGAGTTGTATACAACTACTTTTGCATAGGTACTATTTCTGTACTAAAAATATGTAGTACTGGATATTTACTTTCAATATTCAGTACTATTTCTTGAATTTAAAATTTTTGTAATATTTAGGTACTTGTATTTTACAGTACTTGATTTGTACTAAATATTTTGGTACAGAAATAATACAATATTCCATGTTTGAAAATCATGATTTTAAGAGATTTGAAATAGAAAAACTTTCAAAAAGCTAAATATGTAACGGTAGTAACCAAAAATCTTTAGTAACTAAATTTCAAGTACAAATTAAATACTGTAAAATACAGGTACCTAAATATTACAATAATTTTAAAGTAACAAAATAGTACTGAATATTAAAAACAGATTTCAAGTACTACAGATTTATAGTACAAAAATAGAACCTATGCAAAAGTAGCTGTGTAGGACTCTAAAGTGCGATGTGGACGCTAAAGTATTATGGTCACGCTAAACTGCGATGGTATACGCTAAAGTGCGTAAGCATAAATTATAAATTGGGGACGAAAACATCAGTTTGTTCGTTGCAGAAAATCATAATATGTATTTCCGAACACCGCCGTTCCCGCACTTAAATTAAAGTTTAAAATATTACATTATTTACCTTTATTACGTGGGCAAACCATCTTAATTTAGATACAATTAAGCCTAACGGTAAATAATAAAGCTTATCATATTATATGTTATACCTTAGGCTACAAGCTTTTGCAAAAAGACTTGTTTTTAACATCTATGTACTTTAATATTTTAGCCCTCAAACACTACCCTATTGTTCCATCGCACTTTAACGTGCTATACCATCGCACTTTAGCAAACAAACAACCATCACACTTTAGCGTGAGACACCATCGTACTTTAGCGAAATCCATCGCACTTCAGAGTGACCATCGCACTTTAGAGTACCATCGCACTTTAGAGTCCTTCATATATATATATATATATACGATTTGGTGTCACGATATCTCAGTAGCATGGTTTGAATCTCGGCGAGGGAAGAACAAAAAAATTGCGAAAGCAAATTACAGATCTAAAATTGTTGGGTTGATGTTTGGAAGAGTTATATATATATATATATATATATATATATATATAGATTGCCTAACAATGTAATTTTAACACACTATTTAGTATGTAAATATAAGAATGTTTAAAATATTTACAAAATGATGAAAATAAACGCAATATTTCGCTAGACCAACTAGCTTTATCAAGCGTGCATCTATCCAGGTGAAATCGGATGTAGATGATAAGAAACTTTTGCAGCTCAACGTCTGTGTTGCACTGAACTGCCTTCAAAATAAGAAAATTTTGCAGCTCAATGTATATGACCTCTTGCATTTAGCTGCTTTGAAAATAAGAAAATTTTGCAGCTTATGTTTATAATTCTAAAGTGTGGAGTTGTTGGATCCAAAAGTTTTCTCTTCTCCTTCTCGCCGTGGTGTCCCATTCGGTGTTGACTTCTATAATTTGGAAAGTGACATTATCAAAAGGATGTTTCGTTGAACGAAGATGTCTTGTGAGAGGACAGTTTTTGTTGGTTTTTTTTTTGGATCCACCAACTCCACACTTTAGAACCTGATGGTCTTAACGAAAAAGACGAAAAAAGATACAGGAAAGATAAAGAATAATTTAAAACAAAGCATCGTCCTTTTTATCCCGTAATATTGGCCAATGGACGTTGCTAACTTCAACTACCAATTATGTATTTTTAAGGTAGCTAAATCCAAGTGCAACATGTACATTGAGCTGCAAAATTTTCTTATTTTCAAAGCAGCTAAATGCAAGAGGTCATATACATTGAGCTGCAAAATTTTCTTATTTTGAAGGCAGTTCAGTGCAACACAGACGTTGAGCTGCAAAAGTTTCTTATCATCTACATCCGATTTCACCTGGATAGATGCACGCTTGATAAAGCTAGTTGGTCTAGCGAAATATTGCGTTTATTTTCATCATTTTGTAAATATTTTAAACATTCTTATATTTACATACTAAATAGTGTGTTAAAATTACATTGTTAGGCAATCTATAATTTTATTTGTGTAATTGAATTAATCTCTGTACTGATTAATCCACACTCCCATAGATTTGTATGTCATGTGCTGCTATTTATAGGCACTTATATATATATAGTAGCATGGGTTCGAATCCCGGCGAGGGAAGAACCAAAAATTTGCGAAAGCAAATTTACAGATCTAACATTGTTGGGTTGATGTTTAGACGAGTTGTATATACATTATGTACACAGCCATGTATCACCATCATTGATGGCGATCCGATGGATACATCTGTTGTAGAGTTGTCACTGACTCAGACGTACTTATGAATATAATTATTTTCTGTGACTGTATATTACATTAATTTGTAGGATCCTTTACTATAGATAATTTAGCTGATCTGTTACAATAACATCTTCATGCCTTATATATCATGTACTGTAGTACGCCGCTAGATTAAAACTGACGTGGAAAGGTAACACATGCCCACCGAAAGCTCTTTTTTTGAGAGCCCAGGTGGTCGTGTGGTCTAGCGGGACGGCTGCAGTGCAGGCGATTTGGTGTCACGATATCACAGTAGCATGGGTTCGAATCCCGGCGAGGGAAGAACCAAAAATTTGCGAAAGCAAATTTACAGATCTAACATTGTTGGGTTGATGTTTAGACGAGTTGTATATACATTATGTACACAGCCATGTATCACCATCATTGATGGCGATCCGATGGATACATCTGTTGTAGAGTTGTCACTGACTCAGACGTACTTATGAATATAATTATTTTCTGTGACTGTATATTACATTAATTTGTAGGATCCTTTACTATAGATAATTTAGCTGATCTGTAACAATAACATCTTCATGCCTTATATATCATGTACTGTAGTACGCCGCTAGATTAAAACTGACGTGGAAAGGTAACATATGCCCACCGAAAGCTCTTTTTTTGAGAGCCCAGGTGGTCGTGTGGTCTAGCGGGACGACTGCAGTGCAGGCGATTTGGTGTCACGATATCACAGTAGCATGGGTTCGAATCCCGGCGAGGGAAGAACCAAAAATTTGCGAAAGCAAATTTATAGATCTAACATTGTTGGGTTGATGTTTAGACGAGTTGTATATATATATATATATATATACGAGTCTAAATTGAAAACTACGTTCAAACCTATTACTGCGTTGGATAAAAACCGCAATTTTTATACGTGTGCATGTAAAACAAATTTCGTTGTAGAAGGGTCTAAATACAGCACAAACAAAATTTTCCAAAAGACCAAAAAAAAAAGTATATTTAAACAAAACGCATTTGACTAACAGGTCGAACAACTGATGTTCTTTAACCCTGCTGAGTGCCATTGGCGATTGCCAAATAAAATTGATCACAAGATGTAACAACATGGATCTTAATATAAATTTAATACTAAACAGAAACACAATTTACTTGTGACCACGATGTTATGCCACAAACATAAGGTGTCAATATTTTTTTAGTACACCAGAACCGGATTTCGACAATAAATGTCTGTTCAGTATTGTTAGGGATCGAAACGGTATTTGGAAGGCCATATAAAAAGTACCCTCATTTTTAGATAAACTCTTAAATTTTAAGAGTCAATATAGGATGAACGGATCATATAAACCGGAGGGACAATATGATACAAGCCCAAACGAAAAAATATATACGAGTCTAAATTAAAAACTACGTTCAAACCTATGATTGCATTGTATAAAAACCGCATTTTTTATACGTGGGCATGAAAAACAAATTTCGTTGTAGAAGGGTCTAAAAACAGCACAAACGACGTTTTCCAAAAGACCAAAAAAAGTTAAAAAGTATATTTAAACAAAACGCATTTGACTAACAGGTCGAACAACTGATGTTCTTTAACCCTGCTGACTGCCATTGGCGATTGCCAAATAAAATTGATCACAAGATGTAACAAAATGGATCTAAATATAAATTTAATACTAAACAGAAACACAATTTACTTGTGGTCTCGATGTTATGCCACAAACATAAGGTGTCAATATTTTTTTAGTACACCAGATCCGGATTTCGACAATAAATGTCTGTTCAGTGATGTTAGGGATCAAAACGGTATTTGGAAGGCCATATAAAAAGTATCCTCATTTTTAGAAAAAATACCCTCATTTTTAGATAGACTCTTGAATTTTAAGAGTCAATATAGGATGAACGGATCATATAAACCGGAGGGGAAAATTTATACAAGCCCAAACGAAAAAATATAAACGTGTCTAAATTGAAAACTACGTTCAAACCTATGATTGCGTTTGATAAAAACCGCAATTTTTATACGTGTGCATTTAAAACAAATTTCGTTGTAGAAGGGTCTAAAAACAGCACAAACAACATTTTTCAAAAGTCCAAAAAAGTTAAAAAGTATATTTAAACAAAACGCTAACAGGTCGAACAACTAATGTTCTTTAACCCTGCTGACTGCCATTGGCGATTGCCAAATAAAATTGATCATAAGATGTAACAAAATGGATCTTAATATAAATTTAATACTAAAAAGAAAAAAAATATATATATATATATAAGTACGTCTTAATCAGTGACAACTCTACAACTCGTCTAAACATCAACCCAACAATGTTAGATCTGTAAATTTGCTTTCGCAAATGTTTTGTTCTTTCCTCGCCGATATTCGAGCCCATGCTACTGAGAGATCGTCAAACCCAATCGCCTGTACTGTAGCCGTCCCGCTAGACCATTCGACCAACTGGGCTTCATAAAAATGAAGCTTTCGGTGGCCGGGTGTTACCTTTCCACGTCAGTTTTAATCTAGCGTCGTATTACGTACACGCCATATAAGTCACGAAGATGTTATTCTTACAGATTAGCTATATAATATATATAAAGTCTATAAAAACGACCAACCAGCAAATTTACTATGTACCGGATCGTCTAGAATAGGCGATACTATGCAGATAAGGAAAAAATTATATCAGTCTAAAGATTAGCACATTCGTGTGAAGAAAAACGCTGCAAATGCTGCCTACAGATGCAGCATTCATCAACATTTCACGGTAAGGCAACCGAAAACAACTATAAGATATTTGGCAATGTTACCTGCAAAAGTATGAATGTTATTTACATACTAGAATGTTCGGTTTGTGGCCTCCAATATGTTGGTGAGTCAAAGCAGCCTTTCCACAAACGCCTCAATGGCCATAGGAGTGATATCTCTAAGAAGCCACTTCTCCCAGTTTCTCAGCACTTCAGACAGTCGGGTCACAAACCTGATGACTTTAACCGCATGAAAATTCTAGTGATTGAACAGAACATTCACTGGAGTGATGCCCAGCGACAGGTTCGGGAAAGCTTTTGGATAAAGGAACTTAATGTACATCATCCAAACGGCATCAATAAGAAATACTAACGGTTTTGTTTTTCACTCATTTTTATTGTTAATATACACAGTCACGTATATTGAATTATAGTGTTTTGTTTATATTATGATATTCAGGATTTTGGATTAAAATCAATCGACCAAAACTTACCTGTATTATTACTGATCTATTTTTACACCTTATACATTATGTATCAGTATTGTTAAAACTTGTGACACTTGAAGAAGGCCATTTGTTGAGCCGAAATATTTGTCAACACGATTTAATAACAACATTTTCGTATTATAACATCTTATATCAGTACCGTTGTGCTAATCTTTAGACTAATATATATATATATGAGTTTTCTCATTTGGAGTCATACAACATTTTCTATCTTTCTATTACATTATATTCCATTTTAAACAATACATGTATCGGATGTTTGGTGGTTACACTGTAATACATAGATTAATGATTGGGACATCTATTTGAGAACGACAATATACAATGAAATACAACAAAAAAGACAGTTGATATAACCCTTTGATATTTTTTTAAGGATGGCGATTGTTTATTGCATTTTGCTGCAAGAGGATGTGACCTAAGAACGATTCGCTTCTTATTACTTCACACCGACATTAATCCAAATATGAAGAACAAGGTATGTCAATTTTTTCCCCACTCATATCATACCTATGTTTATATATCATCGAAAAATTAAAATTTGAAGCGACTTTTACTTCAAAGACCCAACTATACGAAACTGATGCCTTTAGTTATATGTATGACAAATCCATTGACGTCATGAAGTTGCTAATTTCAAATTCGAAACGACACGTGGGGAAGGAAAGAACTATCCTCAAAACAGGACATTGTATAATATTTCTAATAACTATTATGGGACCAAACAGGTTAGTTATTGTATCACAATGATTTCGTAACTTAGCTACGAATCATTAGAGCTACGAACAAGTCGCTACCCTTCTTAATAAGATCATAAAAATCACGATAGTAGTTTTGTCTTTTTATTAATAATAGTGGCAAACAATTGTTTATAATAAGGATCGATCGCAGATGAAACAGGATTTACAGACAGCCATGACTCCAACAACACTAGAGCACGAGACAGTTTAAGACGAAAACATTTGGAAACCGTCTATGTGATGCATTTAATAAATAAACATCTAACAAGACCAGGTTGTTGAAAAGATATAACTATGAAATTTAAAACAAATTGGTCAGAGAACAATTGAAGGTATTTCCACCCAGAACGATATTTGCAAAGTCATATGGTTATTATATATGATTAATGATCTTATCACCATACGCATACCATGAGATAGTAAGGGGGTGTCTCATTTAATGTCAACGTTCCCTTTCAGCCAAAATGTATGTTTTCGACATGCGAAATAAAACAAAAATAATTTAAAACCAATTGTATAGAGAACAATTGAAGGTCTTTCAACTTTTAAGGATTTATTTTGTTATGAAAATATCGCAATTCTGTATAAAATGGCATTTCTAGTGTCATAAAATAGTTATCAAACCTAATTAAGCAAAAGAAACAAATTCAAAATCAAAAGATAAATCAGAAGAGTCAATAGATAATTTTAATATACAAAACCGCGATTCTAAATGTGAGGTTATTAATAAATCTTCAAAAGAATTAACGAGCGCACGGAAAACATTATTGTCAAAAGGTTTTAAGTTTGTACCAACTAGACGAAAAGTAGACATGGGAAAAAAAAAATCAAAAAAAATTGGAAAGAAGAATACGTCTTCGCGATCATTTTTTCTAGGAAAACGAGAAAAAAGAAAATTGCCAAAACGAGTATACTAAATTCAAAAAATCAAGTACATTCACACCCTCCACAGGAAAAGAAAGATGGTTAGATGAGTATATTCAAACTGTAAAAAATGAAATTTTACGTAGATTAAGTCGAAAATTTTAAATGAATATAACTATTGAAGAAGTAAAAGCAATGCGGGAACTTTTGTATGATACAAGCATTGTGATACGACCAGAATAACACAGAAGATTATAAACTAGAGGTAGAAAAAGAATTAGATAACACCAATACGTACAAAGCAATAGATAAGGATCTAACACAGAAAAATGAAAATAAAGTAAAAGAACTCGTTGAAAATTTATATAAAAGAGAAATAATAGAGAAAGAATTGACAAATATCTCTTACCGAAAGGAACATGTCCCGGAAAGGTACAAGCCAATCCAAAATTACACAAAAAATCACCCAGTTAGAACAATTATAAATGGGCGGAACCATCCCACAGAAAAAATCTCGGAAATAGTAGAAAACAAGCTTTCGGAAAATGTTCGAAACTTGCCCACATATATCAAAGACACAACGGATTTTTTTAAACAAAATAAATGCAATGCAACAGCCATTACCAGACAACGCAATAATGTTTTGTTTAGATGTAACTAAATTATATCCAAGCGTACCACGAAAAGAAGCACGAGAAGCATGCAAAACAGCACTAGAAAATTTAACTGACACATCAATCCCAACTGAAGATGTTCTTAAAATGATGGACTAAGTCATAGAAAACAATAATTTTAGCTTCAACGGAAAGCACTTTTTACAAACGGAAGGAACAGCTATTGGTTCCAATCTAGGCATGAATTATGCTTGCACCTACCTCGGATAATGGGAAGAAAGTTTATTTCAAAACAGTAATTTACAACCATTTTCATATTGGAGATATGTTGATGACATCTGGGAGATATGGGAACATGATTTGGATGAATTAAAAAAAAATCACGAAATGTCAAACTGTTTGCATCCGCGAATTTAAAGAGAAATACGTTACTCAACTGAAAAAATTGAATTCCTTGATGTGTTTGTACACATAGAAAACGGAAAACTTAAAACAGATCTTTATACAAAATCAACAGATAAACACCAATACTTACATGTGTCGTCAAGCCATCCAAATTCTGTAAAAAATGCTATACCATATGGACTCGGTATTCGTGTCAGAAGAATTTGCTCAACAGAAGAAAATTACAAAACAAGAAGAGAAGAAATAAAAACGCATCTAAGAAAACGTGGATACAATAACTCGTCTACTGAAGTTCAATTGAAAAAAGTCGACAATTTAAACCGATAAGATCTATTACAGTACAAACCGAAGAAAGAAAACAATAGGGTACCAAACGTGTTGTTTTATATTTTTACATCACTGGGTCGATACCTCTGCTGGTGGACTATCAGTCCCCGAGGGTATCATCAGCTCAGTAGTCAGTGCTTCGGTACTGACATGATTAAACAAACTTTACTAAAATTGTCCGTTTATACATTTTGAAATTATTATGAAACTAAGGTTTCAACTCCCTCAGGCAAAGTTGGCTTTAGATGAATTTGGCTATTTATTTTAGGTATTTTTAACATAAAGCTCTTCAACGATTTTCGGTACTTATACATCTTCGGATTTCAAATGTTTGGCTTTGAGCGTTCCTGATGAAGGTAAATCCAGAAAAGCGCTTCGGACGCAATAAATTATTAAACGTGTTGTTTTATATTTTTAGTAATTACTTTTTCCAAAGCGCTTCCAAATGTACATTCAATTCTTAGAAAAAAATCTTAAAATTCTCCATCAATCCAACAGGCTAAAGAAAATATTCCCCGATCCGCCTATCGTAGCATTTAAACGCGATAACAACATAAAAGACATCTTAGTGCACAAAAAACATAATTTACTATTTGATAAACAAACTAATGGATGTGGACCATGTGATAAACATTGTGCATTATGTTCACATATAAATGAAACCAAGGTATTTTGTGACCACATCGGCAAAGAATATACCATTCAGGGACAAATAAATTGTAAAACCGTAGGCGTAGTATATGCAATTAATTGTACAAAATGTGAAAAAGTTATATATGTAGGACAAACGGGTGATACACTATATCAACGGATGCTATTGAACTTTTCAAAAATACGAACAAAGAAAACAGAAGATCCAGTAGCCAACAATTTCATTCAGAACAATCATTCAATGACAAATTAAAAAGTTACCGCCATAGAACGAGTATTTGGGACAGAAATTTACAGAAAAACTAAAGAAGCCTTTTGGATAACAAAATTAAAAACTTTAGAACCTGAAGGACTCAACACAATGTATGAACGATAATAAAAATATTCATCTTAAAAAAAGCGAAAAACGCGGGAAATGAACGTCATAGAAGTTATTATAACGTAATGTATTCAAGCGATGATTGATTGATTGTTGGTTGCTGTACGCCGCATTAGCATAAAAAGGATATATTGCGGCGATCCAAGCGATGTAATTGTTGTTTGAATGTTGTAATTTATTCCAATGAAGAAGGCCGTAATGGCCGAAACGTATTGGAATTTGTGTTATAATTTTTATTATATATTTTTTCGTTTGGGCTTGTATCATATTTTCCCTCCGGTTTATATGATCCGTTCATCCTATATTGACTCTTAAAATTCAAGAGTCTATCTAAAAATGAGGGTACTTTTTCTAAAAATGAGGGTACTTTTTATATGGCTTTCCAAATACCGTTTCGATCCCTAACATCACTGAAAAGACATTTATTGTTGAAATCCGGATCTGGTGTACAAAAAAATATTGACACCTTTATATGTTTGTGGCATATTATCATGGCCACAAGTTAATTATTTTCTGTTTAGTATTTAATTTATATTAAGATCCATTTTGTTACATCTTGTGATCAATTTTATTTGGCAATCGCCAATGGCAGTCAGCAGGGCTAAAGAACATCATTTGTTCGACCTGTTAGTCAAATGCGTTTTGTTTAAATATACTTTTTCACTTTTTTGGCCTTTTGGAAAATGTTGTTTGTGCTGTATTGAGACCCTTCTACAACGATATTTGTTTAACATGCACACGTATAAAAATTGCGGTTTTTATCCAACACAATCATAGGTTTGAACGTTGTTTTCAATTTAGACTCGTATATACTCGTATATATATATATACGAGACTCGTATAAATTGAAAAACTACGTTGGATAAAAACCGCAATTTTTATACGTGTGCATAGTTTTCAATTTAGACTCGTGTATATATATATATATGCATGGGTTCGAATCCCGGCGAGGGAAGAACCAAAAATTTGCGAAAGCAAATTTACAGATCTAACATTGTTGGGTTGATGTTTAGACGAGTTATATATAAATATATATATATATATACGAGTCTAAATTGAAAACTACGTTCAAACCTATGATTGCGTTGGACAAAAACCGCAATTTTATACGTGTGCATGTAAAACAAATTTCGTTGTAGAAGGGTCTAAATACAGCACAAACAACATTTTCCAAAAGACCAAACAAGTGAAACAGTATATTTAAACAAAACGCATTTGACTAACAGGTCGAACAACTGATGTTCTTAAATATATATATATACATACTTTAAATAAAAAAGGTACAAAAAATAACCACTTCCGGTTGACACACGACCACTTTAACAAGGACCTCAAATCAAAAGACCATAGGGTTATACTACTGTACGCATTAGTCTATATAAAAGAGGGCACACCTCATTTTCAATGTCTACGCACTGTTTAAGCAAAATTTACAAGTTACGACATGCCGCAAATGACCATTTCTTAATAATGTGCACAGTTAATGAAAAGAAGTGATTATAAGCCAAAATCAAAGTTTAGAAATGATCTTGACCCTTGACCTTGACCTAATTTTCTTTTTTTAACCAATGACATCAAATCAAAATACATTAAGACTCTCTAACTCATGGTTAAGAATACATATCACTTATATCAAATGCATAAGGCGGAATAACTATCTTATAGAGTCTCCAGATAGTTTCGGTTCAAATTGTCTTCCTAACTCTGATAACGTAACAGCAATTTGGTATTTTTTTTTAACGTAATCTTTTACAGTTGCGAAGGTGATGTGGACACACAAAAAAAATTGTTTGGGGAAATAACTCGTACGTTCTGTTAGGCAGTGTCAGTTTCAAAAGCGTGTAAACTGTACGATATTACATTCCAAATATATAAGCGACATCTTATAAAACAACAACACAAAGCAAGAAAGAAATTAGGCGGACAAAAAAGTAATAATCAGAAAGAAAAAATAAACAATAAGTTTTTCCGCGGAAAAGTGGAAAGACCTAATATTCAGAACAAATAAATAGAAAAAAGAAGATGTGATATGATTGCCAATGAGACAACTGTCCACAAGAGACCAAAAGGAGACATTAACAACTATAGGTCACCGTACGGCCTTCAACAATGAGCAAGGCCCATAACGCATAGTCAGCTATAAAAGGCCCCGATAAGACAATGTAAAACAATTCAAACGAGAAAACTAGCGGCCTAATTTATATAAAAAAATGAACGAAAAACAAATATGTAACACATAAACAAACTACAACCACTGAATTACAGGCTCCTGACTTGGGACAGGCACATACATAAATAATGTGGCGGGGTTTAACATGTTAGCGGGATGCCAACCCTCCCCTTACGTGGGACAGTGGTATAACAGTACAACATAAGAAAGAACTATCAAAACCAGTTGAAAAAGGCTTAACTCATCAGATGGACAAAAAAACAAGGGGACGTGGCCGGGTACTTATACATCCCGACACAATGATCAGATCTGAGAGTACTCGCAGTTATCTGACAGCTAGTTCAAAGCCACTAACCACTAATAAAAACTCATGCATCTAAGACTAAACTATCAATATGTACACATCCAACATCCAATGGATTTAGTGTAAAGACGTCATAAACAGCCAGAGAAAAACATGACTTTGTGCAATGCCTAGTTACAGGTATCGATAGATTGTAGATCCATGAATGTGTATATGTATATAACATACTAGTAATATGTAATTACCTTTTAATTTACTGATAACAAAATCAATATTTATACCAATAAAAATAATATTCAATGATCGTATTACAGTGTTGAATAGGTAACCTTTTAGAATAAGTTTATTTAAAGGAGCGACAAGTTTACATGGATCATTTCTAAATTTCCGGGCACGGTTAACAACATTTCCGTAAAAATGAGGATGTGCTATCCCGTTTGAAATAAGTTTTCTTCAGGTACAACCAAACTTCAAAACCAAATCATTATATCTATGGAAAAATTTAGTAAAGGTTTTAAGTAATTTATGGTAACGATATCCTTGATTTAATAATTTACCAGTCATACATAGATTGCGTTCGTTAAAATTAAAAACGTCACAACAGACACGGGCATAGCGAACGAGCTGTGAAATATAAACATCGTAAGATGGTGCCAAAGGAACATCACCATCTAAAAATGGAAAATTAACAATAGGGAACGAAAAATCGTCTCTGTGTCGTAAAATTTAGTGTGGAGTTTCCTGTTTAAAACCGAAATATCTAAATCCAGGAAAGGACAGTTATTACCGAATGAATTTGATTTATTTAAAGTAAGTTCCTTAGGGTAAATTTCAGCAGTATATTGAGAAAATTCTTGATTATTTAACGAAAATATCATCAAGATAACAGTAAGTGTTGTTGAATTTATAAATTAAATGCAATTTCGACGGGTCAAAACTGAGTTTAGTCATAAACTGTGATTCGTAACAGTACAAAAACAAGTCTGCTATTAAAGGGGCACAATTAGTGCCCATGGGGATATCTACAATCTGTCGATAAACCTTGTTGCCGAAACGTACATAAACATTATCTTTATAAAGGTCTTTAAATAGGTCTTTTCACTGAAAAATGGGATGACCTAATTAAAGGTTGGCCTAAAACATCAATTGACGAAAACCTTTCCGATTCGACTTAAGAAAAGTATTTTCTTTGTTTCTATCTTAACACTTTTAATTCAGCATGAGTCGGGATTTAACTTATTTGTATACACCAAAACATCCTAAATCAATTAAAATATACACATTACACAAATACATTAACAGCTTGTACGGAAAACGACGAAAACTCTATATATCATTTAATCTCTATCGAAGATTAATGAATGATTTGGAGCATGCGATATAAAAGAGAAGCGAACGATACCAAAAAGGACAGTAAAAAAAAATTGACAAAGCCATGGCTAAAATAAAAGACCAGCTGGCAAAGACTGGTTAACAAAACCCAATATAGAAAATGAAATACTAAGCAGCACAAACACCACCAAAAACTTTTAACTCTAAAATATATTGTATAATCCTAGCGTACTTGTTATCAGCCTGAAGTTTAATGGTTTATCCGCTTCTTTCTCTTTCACATATTGTGGCTTTTTGTTAATGATTCATGCTTAAATAACGTCGCCGATAATGATTTTAAGTAATGCCGGACTTTTTGTGGCATACTCTAAGTTAAGGTGGTATGGGATAGAATATAAAAATGATAGAATTAGTTCATACTTTGCCAAAACGTTGTTTCTATTGATTAATGATCAAAAATATAATAAAAATTATAGGTCACCATGCATTTTCTCAAGCTACAGGTTGTAACAAAATGACGCATTTTGTATGGATTATACAGGGAAATACACCATTTTGTGATTAACAACTAAACAAAATGATAAAATTGAAAAACAAATTATGAAAAGATAGCTTTCAGACAATGCTCTGAGAATATCAAAAGAAAAGATAGGGTCACCGTACGTTTTTTTCTGGATAAAATACAAAATAGGAAAATTTCATGTAGATTCCTTCAGAAAATGCACTGTTTTAGAGTTATCTCCCCATAGAATGCCAATTCAAAAACATTTTAAAACAACCAAATATAATTTACTCTTGTAAAAATACTAATATTAATAAGTTATATTCTTATAAATTTGTTCTTTTAAATGATAATTCACATTAGCTATCTGCATTCCTGCATCATATTTTGCTAACTTGATAAAACATCTGGAGCTCAGGTTCTCTGTTATTTACAATCCAAAATGGCGAAAGACACCCATACCACTTTAAAAGTTTTACAAAACAGGTCTTGTGATATGTACCCTATAATTATGCTTAAAAAATGTATGTTGATTCCTTCCGACACGCAATATAAATACGATTGTATACTCTTTCCTTTTTTAAAAATAAAGAAACAACATTTGAACCGGCGTTCTCCTTACATAGCCTAGTTCACCTCGAAATAGCCATAGCCACATTTATATATATATATAAGGGTATGATATCACTTGATATCAACTCTCGGTATTCGTGTTGCTCAGTCTTTAATCTTGTTTTGTTGGCCATTTCGTTGCTGTTCAGGTCTTTGTATAAACATTGAACGACAAAAATATGTGACGTATAAAATTTTCTGACGTCAGACACGCGAATCAATGAATGTGTTTGTAGATAGATGTTTTTGTGTTCTGTTAAATTGTTCCTTTTAAAATTGTTACACCATGATGACTGCTGTACTCATATTTTGACTATTTTATTTATTATGTCTGTTTGGTTCATGCATCATTGTAAATATAACGGAATTTGATGAGACTGTCAACGAAGATAGAGGTTTAGTGCTATAAACCAGGTTTAATCCACTATTTTCTACATTTGAAATGTACCAAGTCAGGAATATGACAGTTCTTGACCATTCGTTTTTGATGTGTTTTGTCATTTGATTTTGCCATGTGATTAGTATTTTTTTGTGATTTTACTTTTTGCACGTTCCCGCTTGGAATTACAAGATTTGATTTAACTTCGAGATATTAGTTAATCAAAACGTGCTTAACTCATCAATAGTGAATTTTAAAATAGTATGTTTTATTTTATATCATATTCATAATTGATAGATAGATACTTTGAAATGCAACAATGATCAGCAAAGCAAGATCTTGAAATAAGTTAGCATGCCGAAATCATGAGTCGACCTCTTATTGGAGTTCTTCTAGTTATTATGTAGTAAGATAGAAACTTTCAATAGCTTAAATTATCAGCAATACAGGATCTGCAATTAAGTTAATAATGGTGTTTTGTCGACTCATATTAACAGTAGTTCCCTTAAGAGACAATTCTTACAATTTTGTGCATTAATTATTATTATCGTAAAAACTGGAATAGATTCGCAGATCCAAATAGCAAAGATCAGAAAGACAGGATATCAAATAAGATCAACTTACCTTAAACAAACTCGTCATAGCTACTAGGATTAAAATTTTGTATTTGAGCCAGACATACGTTTTGTCTACAAAAGATTGATCAGTGACACTTGAATATAAAAAAGGTTAACATAACAGACTGGTTTTTACATTTGTTATCCCAATGACCCGAGAGAAATTTGAAAATGCGCATACCTCATACTTACAAATGGTACATTTAGTCCAAAAATATTTTTTTAGCATAGCTGGACAGCCTTACATATTGCCACATTCAGAGGATATGGAGAGGAGGTTACTAGATGTTTGCTAGAGCATGGAGCTAATGTTAACTTACAAGATGGGGTATATAGCAATTAAATTCAATCTTTAAACAAAACATGATCAATCAGATTCTACGTTGATTATAAGGTTAAATCACGAAACCTTATTTAATTTTCACGTTAGAGCTCTAGATTTTATCAATATGTCTCGACTCCCTAATTTCATAGTTCTATGAATTTACCAGTCTTATTAAGTATAAGTCCTCTTAGTGTCGAAAGCCTTAAGCTTAGAATTACGACTTGACATGTTGTAATTTATATATTATATAGAAGAAGTTTCAAAATCATGTTGTTACTTTTTGACTGAAATCGTCCAGGAATGAACGACCAGTGCAATAAGCAAAACAGGCAGACACGATTTGGACAAAATTAAACTTTCTCTTTAGAAAGGTCTGTCAGGCCCAAACATTATCGTATTGTTTTAATAATAACTTGAAAAGTTTTTAAATATGTTATCTTGTTAACATTAGTTTGTCAGTCTTACCTAGTTGCCTTTAAATAGTAGGCGTACCCGATGCAAGATTTCTTAAATGCACTCAGACAATACGTAAACCTGTTGAACCTAAAGATTGACACATCAATTGATTGGGATTAACATGCAACAAAAAGCGACAGAAGATACATAGGGAAAAATCAATTAAACACAACATAGAACATTTAGATCTGAGCGAGCAAAACACACCATAGATTTGTGAACTCATGTGCACCAGAAGGGTAGGCAATTTCTGATCCAAGTTTGTCAGTTTCTGTAGAGTTATGTCGATACATTTTCATTCGTCTATAAATCTGCTCAATTGTTATCAATTAAACTTGTGACTTGCTTTCCTAACTGATGTATATGGTCATCCGATGGATAAATCTGTTGTAGAGTTGTCACTGGTTCAGACGTACATATACATATAATTATTTCTGTGACTGTATCTGACATTAATTTGAAGGATCCCTTACTATAGATCATTACGCTGATCTGTAAAAATAACATCTTCATGCCTTATATAGCATGTACTGTAGTACGACGCTAGATTAAAACTGACGTGGAAAGGCCATCGAAATCTTCATTTTGAAGCCCAGGTGGCCGTGTGGTCTAGTGCGCCGGTTACAGTGCTGGCGATTTGGTGTCACGATATCTCAGAAACATTGGTTCAAATCCCGGCGAGGGAAGAATAAACAATTTGCGAAAGCAAATTTACAGATCTAACATTGTTGGTTTGATGTTTAGACGAGTTGTATATGTACACAGCTACTTTTGCGTAGGTACTATTTCTGTACTAAAATATGTAGTACTAGAAATTTACTTTTAACATTCAGTAGTAATTCTTTACTTTAAAATTATAGTAATATTTAGGTACTTGTATTTTAGAGTGCTTGATTTGTACTAAATATTTTGGTACAGAAAAAATACAATATTCCATGTTTGAAAATCATGATTTTAAGAGATTTGAAATAGAAAAACTTTCAAAAAGCTGAAAATGTAACGGTAGTAACCAAAAATTATAACTTGAGGATGAAAACATTAGTTTGTTCGTTGTACATGTTGTAGGAAATCATAATATGTATTTGTTCTCACTATACAAAGGATAAAGCCTGGCGAACACCGCCGTTCTCGCACTTAAATCAAAGTTTAAAATATTACACTATTTACCTTTATTAAGTGGTAAAACCATCTTAATTTAGATACAATTAAGCCTAACGGTAAATAATAAAGCTTAACACATTATATGTTCTACCTTAGCATACTAGCTTTTGCAAAAAGACTTGTTTTTAACATCTATGTACTTTTAACGTTTTAGCCCTCAAGCACTACCCTATTGTTCCATCGCACTTTAACGTGCTATACCATCGCACAGTAGCAAACAAACAACCATCACACTTTCGCGTGAGACATCATCATACCTTAGCGTAGACCATCGCACTTCAGAGTGACCATCGCACTTTAGAGTACCATCGTACTTTAGAGCCCTACATATATATATATATATATATATATATATAAGTACGTCTGAGTCAGTGACAACCCTACAACAGATGTATCCATCGGATCGCCATCAATGATGGTGATACATGGCTGTGTACATAATGTATATACAACTCGTCTAAACATCAACCCAACAATGTTAGATCTGTAAAATTGCTTTCGCAAATTTTTGGTTCTTCCCTCGCCGGGATTCGAACCCATGCTATTGTGATATCGTGACACCAAATCGCCTGCACTGCAGCCGTCCCGCTAGACCACACGACCACCTGGGCTCTCATATATATATATATATATATAAACACTACGACTATTGAAGTTATATTTCTATATAGCGGATGTGGTCGAGTGGTCTAGAGCGCTGGACATGAGGCTAAGCGATTGGTGCTGTAGTGTATCAAAGGTGTGAGTTCGAATCCCGCTGAGGAACGGACAAAAATTTGTCAGTAGAAAATCTAACTCTAACACTGGTGTAATTTTCAGACTTATATAAAACGTCTGAATAGTATTGACGTAATTATTCTTGTACCATCATAGCTGTCGTTCCCGTTAAAGTTTTAGAATTGTGCTAGTTCATATTGCACATTATTATTTGTATTTAAAGCATATATTTGAACTCTCTGTTGTAATAAGCCTTATAACCTATGTCATGTTTAATCAGTTTTTAGAATGGTGCAAGCATCCTAACTGATGTTCGGTTTGACTTTTCTATTGTATAAATTTCAAGATTGAAACAGTTTAATCTAAGAAGACTTAAAGATGATTCATTTAACATCAGAATCTCACTGAGGAAGGATAACTGTTATCCGAAATATTCATAAATAATTACATTTATAGTTACCTTTTTCTGTATTTGAAGTTGTTGTGTACACTTTTTTAGGCGTTTATATATATATATATATATATATATATATATATATATATATATATATATATATATATATATATATATATATATATATATATATATATATATAAATATATGTACGTCTTAGTCAGTGACAACTCTACAACTCGTCTAAACATCAACACAACAATGTTAGATCTGTTAATTTGCTTTCGCAACTTTTTTGGTCTTTCCTCGCCGGGATTCGAACCAATGCTACTGAAATATGTTGACACCAAATTGTCTGCACTGTAGCCGTCCCGCTAGACCAAACGACCACCTGGGCTTCATAAAATGAAGCTTTCTGTGGCCGGGTGTTACCTTTCTACGTCAGTTTAAATCAAGCGTCGTATTACAGTACATGATATATAAGGCATGAAGATGTTATTCTTACAGATTAGCTATGATATTAACTTTGTTGAAGAGTTTTCTCATTTGGAGTCATACAACATTTGTTTTTTTTCTATTACATTATATTCCATATTAAACAATAAATGTATCGGATGTTTGGAGTTTACACTGCAATAAATAGATTAATGATTGGGACTTCTATTTGAAAACAACAATATACAATGAAATTAAAAAAAAGACATTTGATATAACCCTTTGATATTTTTTTTTTAAGTCGGGCGATTCTTCATTGCATTTAGCTGCCAGAAGAGGTGATCTAGGAACGATTAGCTTCTTATTACTTCACACCAACATTAATCCAGATATGAAGAACAAGGTATGTCAATTATATTCCCCACTCATATCATACCTTTGTTTATATATCATTGAAAAACTAAAATTTGAAGCGACTTCTACTTCAAAGACCCGACTATACGAATCTGATGCCTTTAGTTATATGTATGACAAATCCATTGACGTCCTGAAGTTGCTAATTTCATATTCGAAACGACACGCGGGGAAGGAAAGAACTATCCTCAAAAGAGGACATTGTATAGTATTCCTAATAACTATTATGGGACCAGACAAGTTAGTTATTGTATCACAATGATTTCGTTACTTAGCTACGAATCATTAGAGCTACGAAGAAGTCGCTACCCTGCGTAATAAGATCTTAAAAATCAAGATCATAGTAGATTTGTCTTTTTATTAATAATAGTGGCAAACAATTGTTTATGATAAGCATCCTTCGCAGATAAAACATGATTTACAGACAGCAATGACTCCAACAACACTAGAGCACGAGACAGTTTAAGACGAAAACATTTGGAAACCGTCTATGTGATGCATTTAATAAATAAACTTCTTACAAGATCATGTTGTTGATATAACATATAAGATATAACTACGAAATTTAAAAAAACAAATTGTTCAGAGAACAATTGAAGGTATTTCCAACCGGAACGATAGTCATATGGTTATTATATATGATTAATGATCTAATCACCATACGCTTAGTATAGTAAGGGGGGGGGGGGGGTTGTCTCATTTAATGTCAGCGTTCCCTTTCAGCCAAAATTTATGTTTTTCGACATGTTGCAACTAATGATTATCGTATATATTCACAAAGAAGTAAGAATAATTTTAGATAATGACGTTGACCTAAGGAGTGTCTGGTTAGTTTCGGTCAATAAATAATCAGTGTTTTATATTATTTCTTATGAACGTGCAACTGACACGCTAAGATAGTGAAAAGAAGTGAAAATAGTATCGAGATCCTCAAGATATAACGAGCCAATAAAAATCAAGATCATAAAATTCAAGATCATAGTAGTTTTGTCTTTTTTATAAATAATAGTGGCAAACAATACATGATCTTTGGTAAAAACAATTGTCTTTATCTTTTCTGGTTGCGGAAGAATAGTGGACACAAGACAAATAGTGTTCGGTGAGATAACTGTCACAAAAATCCCAGTCTGTTTAATTTTTTATTAAAACTTTGGGGATGAGAACTGTCTATGTCAGTATGTGAGATTTTATTGTTCTATCTACAGATAGCAAAACATTTTACACTGTTTGAGTCTTTTTAAAAGTTTTCTAGAAATATGACTTTCATAATGCTTAAAAGCCATGCAGTACTATTTTAAGTGTTTGTTATTGTTTTAATTAATTTATCTTCTTGCAAATATACATGTATAGCAACTATATTTCTTTCTTATTTGTCTATACAGTTACTAATGATAAAGAGATGGAGACATGAATACAAATCTATACGGATTAGATAAATACATATAATGATTTATTTGTAAGCAGTGAACAATCAATTATCAAAAACAAAACAAGAAACAGATTCTTCTTAATATTTTATTTTCATTCAAATAGAACAGCAATAAGGGTACTATAAACATACTGTGGATTCATTTATTTTCGTGGATACCAATTTTCGTGGTTTAAGAAAAACTTGTATATTCTCTGAATATTTAAATTCGTGGTTTCCATGTACCAACGAAATTCACGAAAATTGGTATCCAACGAATATTAATGAATCAACAGTATTACAATTTGATTGAAATTTGAAGAAAAAACACAATTTCTACATCATACGGTTACATTTACGAAAAATGTATAAATGTTTATAAAATACTAGTAATATTTAGTTACCTTTTAATTTACTGATAACAAAATCAATATTTATTCCAATAAAAACAATATTCAATGACCTTATTACAGTGTTTAATAGGTAGCCTTTTAGAATAAATTTATTTAATGGAGCAACATGTTTACATGGATCATTTCTAAATTTCCGGGCACGGTTAACAACATTTCCGTAAAATGAGGATGTGCTATCCCGTTTGAAATAAGTTTTTCAGTAATTTAGTAAAGGTTTTCAGTAATTTATGGTACCGATATCCTTGGTTTAATAATTTACCTGTAATACATAGATTGCGTTCGTTAAAATCAAAATCGTCACAACAGACACGGGCATAACGAACGAGCTGTGAAATATAAACACCGTAAGATGGTGCCAAAGGAACATCACCATCTAAAAATGGAAAATTTAAAATAGGGAACGAAAAATCGTCTCTTTTGTCGTAAATTTTAGTGTGGAGTTTCCCGTTTAAAGACAAATCCTTCTATTCAGATCTACCAATAATATCTTCTTTATATTTCATTTTTACTTTAGGCTAGGTAAAAGCTTTAAAATAAGAAAATAATAACTGGGGTCACCGACCTCGTTTTCGATTTAAAACGCCATCTTTTTCACGGAATTTGGAAATTGGGACTTCTAGTCAATAGCAGTGTAATATTTTTTTAAAGTCCGTATCTTATAAAAACTTGTCTGTTTTGTTAACCTAGTTGTTAATACAAACTATTTTAATAATATCACCATTTTCTGAGTGGAAAATAATAATGATAAGTTGCTATAATAGTTTTCCCGTCCTTTTTATTGTAAAATACCTATAAAAAAATTAAGTTTAAAAAAAATGACCAATAATTTCTCCATGAGTCTTCAATAGAATATGCGTTGTTTATATCTAAACAAAATAAGGAAATAAAAATATGGGGTCACCGTTATGGAAAAAGAGATATTTCTAAAAAGGGGTTAACAATTTGAATTGGCGGGAACACATTGTGCCAATTCTAAAAACAACGTCGAAAGACGTTCGACCGGTTTTGGCTATATTCCTACAAATTAGAGACAACCCAGTTCTCATTATTTGCTGTTTTGTTGTTTGTTCGTTTTAAACTACGATAAATTCACATTAATCTACACATGATAGTTCTTAGTTTTCAGTCAGTATCACAGACACGTAATATAAATGCGGTGGTTGGAAAACAATGCGTTGTACAAATGTACACACGAATGCTTCTATGAACATTTCATTTCAGGTTATTCATAGTGCTTATGTGTTGAACAGAAATTAATTTTTAAAAGAGTGAAGACATTTTTATTTAATATCATTGTTCAATCAAAGTATATCTGAAAGACAAGACAGAATTTTTTCTTCCGGTATCATGAATTTTAATTTCGTTTAAAAATGTTGTTCCTTTTTTATTTTGATGATAATTACTTAAAATCATTAGAAATCTAAGACTCCGTTTCTACTAACAATAAAGATCGTTCATTTCTGAGATCGATTTTATTTCAATTCCGTGCAAGTGTTAACGGGGTATAATTAACATCATTTCTGGTTTGATTATTCATCCTTAGGCATCTATGAATATCGAAACATTCCGTAATGTTGCTAGAAACTCAGTCTAAGTATACTCATACATCTGTCATACCGTGAGTATGAATAAAACCTAGTCCGACCTCTTTTCTCAAATCTCCTTTTAATTGATTTTTTTTTCATATGCAATCCTCTGTAATTCTTCATTCCGACAACTTTTTAACACAGACGCGATTACGTTTTTGTTTTATACAAAAATTGCGCCACTTATACATAAATATCAAATTTGGAAAATCGGAACAAACTCGGAATGGTAATATAAAAAACCTACAATGTTAGAAACTATATTTAACTTCTCTAGATGTACTTTGTTTTACATGTATGCGTCGTCAGGTTACTGTTTTGTTGGTGTTTATCAGAAATCTAATTATCATATTCATGTTAAACTGTAAGTGCCGTACACATTGAAAATACGTCAGTGCAATTTACCATATCTATATATATATATAGGTACGTTATGTATCTTTTGCTAAAGATACATTGAATTTTGAGGACATGACCAGAATGATTGATGATTTGTACTTTCTTAATGATTTGTAAAATATCGATATAATTAAGAACCTACAAAAGTCTATACGTGTAGAAAATTAAAGAAAAAAGTATTATATTATAATTTGATTGGCTCATCTTGTTGTCGAGTATCCAGATTCTGTTTCGTTTCTTTACAGTCATTTTTGTGTATTTTTGTTGTTAGATTGCTGTATAGTTGACTCTCTTTTCATTCTCATATTTTATCCAATTCTAGAACATGTCTATGATATACAAACAATTTTCATTTTTTTCTCGGCAAATTAACCTATCAAAACGATTGTCACTCTCTCACTCGGCTCAAAGAGGAATAACTCTAATAAACGTTTCAAGTTCGCGGAAACCGCGACGTCATATACCGCTGACGACATAGTACTGTTGCGCTTGTATATGCGCATAAACAATAAAGGGATTTGTCTTTAAAACCGAAATATCTAAATCCAGAAAAGGACAGTTATTACCGAATAAATTTGATTTATTTGAAGTAAGTTCCTTAGGGTAAATTTCAGCAGTATATTGAGAAAATTCTTGATGAATTAACGAAAATATATCATCAAGATAACGGTAAGTGTTGTTGAATTTATAAATTAAATGCAATTTCGACGGGTCTTTACTGAGTCTAGTCATAAACTGTGATTCGTAACAGTACAAAAACAAGTCTGCTATTAAAGGGGCATAATTAGTGCCCATGTGGATACCTACAACCTGTCGATAAACCTTGTTGCCGAAACGTACATAAATATTATCTTTATAAAGGTCTTTAAATAGGTCTTTGCACGGAAAAATGGGAGGACCTAATTAAAGATTGGTCAAAAACATCAATTGACGAAAACCTTTCCGATTCGACTTCAGAAAGTATTTTCTTAGTTTCTATCTTAGCACTTTTAATTCAGCATGAGTCGGGATTTAACTTTTTTGTATACACCAAAACATCCTAAATCAATTAAAATATACACATTACACAAATACAGTAACAGCTTTTTACGGAAAACGACGAAAACTCTATATACCATTTAATCTCTATCGAAGGTTAATGAATGATTTGGAGCATGCGATATCAAAGAGAAGCGAACGATACCAAAAAGGACATTAAAAAAAAAAATATCAGCTGGCAAAGACTAGTAAACAAAACACAATATAGAAAATAAAATACTAAGCAGCACAAACACCACAAAAAACTTTTAACTTTAAAATATATTGTATAATCCTCGCGTACTTGTTATCAGCCTGAAGTTTAATGGTTTATCCGCTACTTTCTCTTTGACATATTATGGCTTTTTGTTAATGATGAATGCTTAAATAACGTCGCCGATAATGCTTTTAAGTAATGCTGGACTTTTTGTGGCATACTCAAAGTGTGGTATGGGATAAAATATAAAAATGATAGAATTAGTTCATACTTTGCCAAAACGTAGTAGTTATTGATTAAAAATATAATAAAAATGATAGGTCACCATGCATTTTCTCAAGCTACACGTTGTAACAAAATGACGCATTTTGTATGGATTATACAGGAAATACACCATTTTATGATTTACAAATAAACAAAACGATAAAATTGAAAAACAAATTATGAAAAGATATCTTTCAGACAATGCTTTGAGAATATCAAAAGAAAAGATGAGTCACTGTACGTTTTTTCTGGCTAAAATACAAAACAGGAAAATTTCATGTAGATTCCTTCAGAAAATGCACTGTTTTAGAGTTATCTCCCCTTATAATGCCAATTAAAAAACAGTTAAAAACAACCGAATATAAATTACACTTGTTAAATACTAATGTAATAAGTTGTATTCTTATAAATTGGTTCTTTTAAATGAAAATTTATATTAGCTATCTGTATTCCTGCATCCCATTTTGCTAACTTGATAAAAAAATCTGGACCTCAGGTTCTCTGTTATTTACAATCCAAAATGGCGAAAGACACCAATACCACCTTAAAAGTCTTAAAAAACAGGTCTTGTGATATGTGCCCTATAATTATGCTAAAAAGTGTATGTTGATTCCTTCCGACACGCAATATAAATACTATTATATACTCTTTCCTTTTTTTATAATAAAAATCAACATTTGAACCAGCCTTCTCCTTACATAGCCTAGTTCACATCGAAATAGCCATAGCCACATATAAGGGTATAATGATATCAACCCGCTGTATTCGTGTTGCGCAGTCGTTAATCTTGTTTTGTTGGCCATTTCGTTGCTGTTCAGGTCTTTGTATAAACATTGAACGACAAAAATATGTGACGTATAAAATTTTCTGACGCCAGACACGCGAGTCAATGAATGTGTTTGTAGATAGATGTTTTGGTGTTCTGTTAAATTCTTCCTTTTAAAATTGTTACACGATGATGACTGCTGTATTCATATTTTGACTATTTTATTTATTATGTCTGTTTAGTTCATGCATCATTGTAAATATAACGGAATTTAATGAGACTGTCAACAAAGTTATAAACAAGGTTTAATCCACTATTTTCTGCATTTGAAAATGCCTCTACCAAGTCAGGAATATGACAGTTCTTGACCATTCGTTTTTGATGTGTTTTGTCATTTGATTTTGCCATGTGATTATAGACTTTCCGATTAGATTTTCCTCTGAGTTTAGTATTTTTTTGTAATTTTACTTTTTGCCAGTCCCTGCTTGGAATTACAAGATTTTATTTAACTTCGAGACATTAGTTAATCAAAAATTTGCTTAACTCATCAATAGTGAATTTTAAAATAGTATGTTTTATTTCATATCACATTCATAATAGATAGATATATACTTCGAAACGCAACAATGATCAGCAAGACAAGATCTTGAAATAAGTTAGCATGCCGAAATCATGAGTCGACCTCTTATTGGAGTTCTTCTAGTTATTATGTAGTAAGATAGAAACTTTCAATAGCTTAAATTATCAGCAAGACAGGATCTGCAATTAATTAATAATGGTGTTTTGTCGACTCATATTAACAGTAGTTCCCTTGAAAGACAATTTTCACAATTCTGTGCATTAATTATTTTTATCGTGAAAACTGAAATAGATTCGCAGATCAAAATAGCAAAGATCAGAAAGACAGGATCTCAAATAAGTTCAACTTACCTTACCGTCATAGATACTAGGATTAAAATCTGTATTTAAGCCAGACATACGTTTTGTCTACAAAAGACTGATCAGTGACACTTGAATATAAAAAAGGTTAACATAACAGACTGGTTTTTCCATTTGTTATCCCTATGACCCGAGAGAAATTTGAAAATGCGCATACCTCATACTTACAAATGGTACATTTCGTCCATTTTTTTTTAGTGTAACCGGACAGCCTTTCATATTACCACATCGAGAGGATTTGAAGAGGCTTCTAGAGTTTTGCTAAAGCATGGAGCCAATGTTAACTTACAAGATAAGGTATATAGCAATTAAATTCAATCGTTAAACAAAACATGATCAATCAGATTATACGTTGATAATAACGTTAGATCACGAAACCTTATTTAATTTTCACGTGAGAGCTCTAGATTTTATCAATATGTCTCGACTCCTTTTCAAATTTCCAGGAATGAACGACCAGTGCAATAAACAAAACAGGCAGACACAATATGGACTAAATTAAGCTTTCTCTTTAGAAAGGTCTCTCAGACTCAAACATTATCGTATGGTTTTAATAATAACTTGAAAAGTTTTTAAATATGTTGACTTGTAAACATTAGTTTGTCAGTGTGACCTAGTTGCCTTTAAATAGTAGGCGTACCCGATGCACGATTTCTTAAATGCACTCAGACAATACGTAAACCTGTTGAACCTAATGATTGACACATCAATTGATTGGGATTAACGTGCAACAAAAAGAGACAGAAGATACATAGGGAAAAATCAATTAAACACAACATAGAACATTTAGATCGGAGCAACCAAAACACACCATAGATTTGTGAACTCATGTGCACCAGAAGGGTAGGCAATTTCTGATCCAAGTTTGTCAGTTACTGTAGGGTTATGTCGATACATTTTCATTCGTCTATAAATCTGCTCAATTGCTATCAATAAAAGTTGTGACTTGCTTTCCTAACTGATATATATGTGATCCGATGGATAAATCTGTTGTAGAATTGTCACTGGCATGAAGATGTTATTTTTACAGATCAGATATATTATCTTTAGTTAAGGATCCTACAAATTAATGTAAGATACGATCACAGAAAATGATTATAGTTAATCTAAACCAGTGACAACTCTACAACAGATTTATCCATCGGATCGCCAGCAGTGATGGTGATACATTGCTGTGTATATTATGTATATACAACTCGTCTAAACATCAACCCAATAATGTTAGATCTGTAAATTTGCTTTCGCAAATTTTTTGTTCTTCTCTCGCCGGGATTCGAACCCATGCTACTGAGATATCGTGACACTAAATCGCCTGCACCGTAGCCATCCCGCTAGACCACACGACCACATGGGCTACATAAAATGTAGCCTGCGGTGGCCGGGTGTTACCTTTTCACGTCAGTTTTAATATAGCGTCGTACTACAGTAAATGATATATAAGGCATGACGATGTTATTATTACAGATCAGCTAAATATATATATTATATTAAAATTGTTTTTAGGAGAACAAAACAGCTTTACATGGAGCCGTTTCGGAAGTAAATATCGTTAAATTGTTACTAGACCATGGAGCTAATATCAACTTACAGGATAAAGTATGTGACTTAATATACATTACTATAGCACTATACTATCAGTTCATCAAAGTAATTCGTTCCATTCACACTGTCAATATTGAAATTTAAAAACTATAGATAGTATTTAACATTAATTACTTGTTGGGTTAATGAAAAGTCATGGCAACATTAATTTATTAAATACAATTTAAATAGCAATAACATAAGTTATACAACAAAAGTATGTGTAAGTCAATATAAATTTGATGACGATTAAAATATTTAGTGTACAATAATTGGGAGATCCAAAGTTGTTATACCAAACTGAGGTCCAGTGAGCAATATTTCACAATATGTGGTCGAGTGAATTCGCTCCTAGTGTGTCAACTTTGTATATTTGGATGTTCCGTCAACCGATGAAGGTATGAAGACTGAATCAAATAAGAACAGCAACACACAAAGCACAAGGCATGAGATGACAACTTGATAATCTGAGGGAGGAGATTTTCTTCGAGGATTTGAGAAATGCACATTTTAGCCTTCTAGTTAAAAAAAAAATTAGTTTGCTCATAACAGAATGAACATAAATTTTCTGTATTCTGTCAAAAAAAAATGCAGGCAATAATGTTAAAGAGAGAGTGCCATTTAAGCTTCTGTGCGAACATGATTAAAGCCGTATCAGCAAACAAAAAAATCAGTTGTTGAGATATGATGGTTATAAACATGACAAATACGTGTCTCGTCTTTGCTTATTAGTTTTATTTTTTTCAAAGTAATCATATAACCAGAACAGATCTACATGACGCTGTTCATATTGCGAACAAATTGTATTGTCCAAAATCATTGACAATAGAATCAAACACAAGTTTTGCAACTACGAACGTCTTATCTATGACATACAAGTTATAAATAACTGATCAAAATAAAATACACGTAAACTTCATCATAGAATATATTAATATGGAGACATGAAATGAACACAAATTTAAACGACACGGCTCGTCGATTTCTAATAGTTGAGTTGATCGTAAATTTATTAATCAAAGACCCAGTGGCCTGTTTTAATCTAGGAAACAATAATAACTCTATAAGGTAAGTTTTTTGTAAGCAAGTAAATTGTTGTTGTCAACAAATTGGATATCATATATAAAATCAAATGGATGATCCATGTTAATGCAGCCGTTCATGATGTCCGCTAGTCTTTGAACATAAACTAGCTCTTAACGAAAAATTCATTCAGAAAATGTTTCATATTTTGTAGTGTAGCCGGACAGCCTTACATATTGCCACAACGGATAGAATTGGCAAGAATACTGAAGAGATTACTAGACTTTTGCTAGAACATGGAGCCAATGTTAACTTGCAAGATGAGGTATATAGCAATTGAATTCTATCTTTTAACAAAACATGATCAATCAGATTGTACTTTGATAATAAGGTTAGGTCACGGAACCTTATTCAATTTTCACTTTTAAGCTTGAGACTTTATCAATATGTCTCGACTCCTAAATTTCATAGTTCTATGAAGTTACCAGTTTTACTGAATATGTGTGTTTGATTCATGAAAACATGCAGTCCTCTTACAGTCGAATGTCCTTAAGCTAAGAATTGCAACTTGACGTGTTGAAATATCTTATGAAGAGGAAGTTTCAAAATCATGTTGTTACTTTTGACTGAAATCGTGCAGAAATAAACGACCAGTGCAATAAACAAAATAGGCAGACAAGATTTCGACAAAATTAAACATTCTCTTTGGAAAGTTCTCTAAGACATAAACATTAGAGTATTGTATTAGTAATAACTTTAATTTTAATTTTATGGAAAATTAACAATAGGGAACGAAAAATCGTCTCTGTGTCGTAAAATTTAGTGTGGAGTTTCCTGTTTAAAACCGAAATATCTAAATCCAGAAAAGGACAGTTATTACCGAATAAATTTGATTTATTTGAAGTAAGTTCCTTAGGGTAAATTTCAGCAGTATATTGAGAAAATTCTTGATGAATTAACGAAAATATATCATCAAGATAATGGTAAGTGTTGTTGAATTTATAAATTAAATGCAATTTCGACGGGTCTTTACTGAGTCTAGTCATAAACTGTGATTCGTAACAGTACAAAAACAAGTCTGCTATTAAAGGGGCATAATTAGTGCCCATGTGGATACCTACAACCTGTCGATAAACCTTGTTGCCGAAACGTACATAAATATTATCTTTATAAAGGTCTTTAAATAGGTCTTTTCACGGAAAAATGGGAGGACCTAATTAAAGATTGGTCAAAAACATCAATTGACGAAAACCTTTCCGATTCGACTTCAGAAAGTATTTTCTTAGTTTCTATCTTAGCACTTTTAATTCAGCATGAGTCGTGATTTAACTTTTTTGTATACACCAACACATCCTAAATCAATTAAAATATACACATTACACAAATACAGTAACAGCTTTTTACGGAAAACGACGAAAACTCTATATACCATTTAATCTCTATCGAAGGTTAATGAATGATTTGGAGCATGCGATATCAAAGAGAAGCGAACGATACCAAAAAGGACATTAAAAAAAAAAATATCAGCTGGCAAAGACTAGTAAACAAAACACAATATAGAAAATAAAATACTAAGCAGCACAAACACCACCAAAAACTTTTAACTTTAAAATATATTGTATAATCCTCGCGTACTTGTTATCAGCCTGAAGTTTAATGGTTTATCCGCTACTTTCTCTTTGACATATTATGGCTTTTTGTTAATGATGTATGCTTAAATAACGTCGCCGATAATGCTTTTAAGTAATGCTGGACTTTTTGTGGCATACTCAAAGTGTGGTATGGGATAAAATATAAAAATGATAGAATTAGTTCATACTTTGCCAAAACGTAGTAGTTATTGATTAAAAATATAATAAAAATGATAGGTCACCATGCATTTTCTCAAGCTACACGTTGTAACAAAATGACGCATTTTGTATGGATTATACAGGAAATACACCATTTTATGATTTACAAATAAACAAAATGATAAAATTGAAAAACAAATTATGAAAAGATATCTTTCAGACAATGCTTTGAGAATATCAAAAGAAAAGATGAGTCACTGTACGTTTTTTCTGGCTAAAATACAAAACAGAAAAATTTCATGTAGATTCCTTCAGAAAATGCACTGTTTTAGAGTTATCTCCCCTTATAATGCCAATTAAAAAACAGTTAAAAACAACCGAATATAAATTACACTTGTTAAATACTAATGTAATAAGTTGTATTCTTATAAATTGGTTCTTTTAAATGAAAATTTATATTAGCTATCTGTATTCCTGCATCCCATTTTGCTAACTTGATAAAAAAATCTGGACTTCAGGTTCTCTGTTATTTACAATCCAAAATGGCGAAAGACACCAATACCACCTTAAAAGTCTTAAAAAACAGGTCTTGTGATATGTGCCCTATAATTATGCTAAAAAGTGTATTTATTCCTTCCGACACGCAATATAAATACTATTATATACTCTTTCCTTTTTTTATAATAAAAATCAACATTTGAACCAGCGTTCTCCTTACATAGCCTAGTTCACATCGAAATAGCCATAGCCACATATAAGGGTATAATGATATCAACCCGCTGTATTCGTGTTGCGCAGTCGTTAATCTTGTTTTGTTGGCCATTTCGTTGCTGTTCAGGTCTTTGTATAAACATTGAACGACAAAAATATGTGACGTATAAAATTTTCTGACGTCAGACACGCGAGTCAATGAATGTGTTTGTAGATAGATGTTTTGGTGTTCTGTTAAATTCTTCCTTTTAAAATTGTTACACGATGATGACTGCTGTATTCATATTTTGACTATTTTATTTATTATGTCTGTTTAGTTCATGCATCATTGTAAATATAACGGAATTTAATGAGACTGTCAACAAAGTTATAAACAAGGTTTAATCCACTATTTTCTGCATTTGAAAATGCCTCTACCAAGTCAGGAATATGACAGTTCTTGACCATTCGTTTTTGATGTGTTTTGTCATTTGATTTTGCCATGTGATTATAGACTTTCCGATTAGATTTTCCTCTGAGTTTAGTATTTTTTTGTAATTTTACTTTTTGCCAGTCCCTGCTTGGAATTACAAGATTTTATTTAACTTCGAGACATTAGTTAATCAAAAATTTGCTTAACTCATCAATAGTGAATTTTAAAATAGTATGTTTTATTTCATATCACATTCATAATAGATAGATATATACTTCGAAACGCAACAATGATCAGCAAGACAAGATCTTGAAATAAGTTAGCATGCCGAAATCATGAGTCGACCTCTTATTGGAGTTCTTCTAGTTATTATGTAGTAAGATAGAAACTTTCAATAGCTTAAATTATCAGCAAGACAGGATCTGCAATTAATTAATAATGGTGTTTTGTCGACTCATATTAACAGTAGTTCCCTTGAAAGACAATTTTCACAATTCTGTGCATTAATTATTTTTATCGTGAAAACTGAAATAGATTCGCAGATCAAAATAGCAAAGATCAGAAAGACAGGATCTCAAATAAGTTCAACTTACCTTACTGTCATAGATACTAGGATTAAAATCTGTATTTAAGCCAGACATACGTTTTGTCTACAAAAGACTGATCAGTGACACTTGAATATAAAAAAGGTTAACATAACAGACTGGTTTTTCCATTTGTTATCCCTATGACCCGAGAGAAATTTGAAAATGCGCATACCTCATACTTACAAATGGTACATTTCGTCCATTTTTTTTAGTGTAACCGGACAGCCTTTCATATTACCACATCGAGAGGATTTGAAGAGGCTTCTAGAGTTTTGCTAAAGCATGGAGCCAATGTTAACTTACAAGATAAGGTATATAGCAATTAAATTCAATCGTTAAACAAAACATGATCAATCAGATTATACGTTGATAATAACGTTAGATCACGAAACCTTATTTAATTTTCACGTGAGAGCTCTAGATTTTATCAATATGTCTCGACTCCTTTTCAAATTTCCAGGAATGAACGACCAGTGCAATAAACAAAACAGGCAGACACAATATGGACTAAATTAAGCTTTCTCTTTAGAAAGGTCTCTCAGACTCAAACATTATCGTATGGTTTTAATAATAACTTGAAAAGTTTTTAAATATGTTGACTTGTAAACATTAGTTTGTCAGTGTGACCTAGTTGCCTTTAAATAGTAGGCGTACCCGATGCACGATTTCTTAAATGCACTCAGACAATACGTAAACCCGTTGAACCTAATGATTGACACATCAATTGATTGGGATTAACGTGCAACAAAAAGAGACAGAAGATACATAGGGAAAAATCAATTAAACACAACATAGAACATTTAGATCGGAGCAACCAAAACACACCATAGATTTGTGAACTCATGTGCACCAGAAGGGTAGGCAATTTCTGATCCAAGTTTGTCAGTTACTGTAGGGTTATGTCGATACATTTTCATTCGTCTATAAATCTGCTCAATTGCTATCAATAAAAGTTGTGACTTGCTTTCCTAACTGATATATATGTGATCCGATGGATAAATCTGTTGTAGAATTGTCACTGGCATGAAGATGTTATTTTTACAGATCAGATATATTATCTTTAGTTAAGGATCCTACAAATTAATGTAAGATACGATCACAGAAAATGATTATAGTTAATCTAAACCAGTGACAACTCTACAACAGATTTATCCATCGGATCGCCAGCAGTGATGGTGATACATTGCTGTGTATATTATGTATATACAACTCGTCTAAACATTAACCCAATAATGTTAGATCTGTAAATTTGCTTTCGCAAATTTTTTGTTCTTCTCTCGCTGGGATTCGAACCCATGCTACTGAGATATCGTGACACTAAATCGCCTGCACCGTAGCCATCCCGCTAGACCACACGACCACATGGGCTACATAAAATGTAGCCTGCGGTGGCCGGGTGTTACCTTTTCACGTCAGTTTTAATATAGCGTCGTACTACAGTAAATGATATATAAGGCATGACGATGTTATTATTACAGATCAGCTAAATATATATATTACAATGTATATTAAAATTGTTTTTAGGAGAACAAAACAGCTTTACATGGAGCCGTTTCGGAAGTAAATATCGTTAAATTGTTACTAGACCATGGAGCTAATATCAACTTACAGGATAAAGTATGTGACTTAATATACATTACTATAGCACTATACTATCAGTTCATCAAAGTAATTCGTTCCATTCACACTGTCAATATTGAAATTTAAAAACTATAGATAGTATTTAACATTAATTACTTGTTGGGTTAATGAAAAGTCATGGCAACATTAATTTATTAAATACAATTTAAATAGCAATAACATAAGTTATACAACAAAAGTATGTGTAAGTCAATATAAATTTGATGACGATTAAAATATTTAGTGTACAATAATTGGGAGATCCAAAGTTGTTATACCAAACTGAGGTCCAGTGAGCAATATTTCACAATATGTGGTCGAGTGAATTCGCTCCTAGTGTGTCAACTTTGTATATTTGGATGTTCCGTCAACCGATGAAGGTATGAAGACTGAATCAAATAAGAACAGCAACACACAAAGCACAAGGCATGAGATGACAACTTGATAATCTGAGGGAGGAGATTTTCTTCGAGGATTTGAGAAATGAACATTTTAGCCTTCTAGTTAAAAAAAAATTAGTTTGCTCATAACAGAATGAACATAAATTTTCTGTATTCTGTCAAAAAAAAAATGCAGGCAATAATGTTAAAGAGAGAGTGCCATTTAAGCTTCTGTGCAAACATGATTAAAGCCGTATCAGCAAACAAAAAAATCAGTTGTTGAGATATGATGGTTATAAACATGACAAATACGTGTCTCGTCTTTGCTTATTAGTTTTATTTTTTTCAAAGTAATCATATAACCAGAACAGATCTACATGACGCTGTTCATATTGCGAACAAATTGTATTGTCCAAAATCATTGACAATAGAATCAAACACAAGTTTTGCAACTACGAACGTCTTATCTATGACATACAAGTTATAAATAACTGATCAAAATAAAATACACGTAAACTTCATCATAGAATATATTAATATGGAGACATGAAATGAACACAAATTTAAACGACACGGCTCGTCGATTTCTAATAGTTGAGTTGATCGTAAATGTATTAATCAAAGACCCAGTGGCCTGTTTTAATCTAGGAAACAATAATAACTCTATAAGGTAAGTTTTTTGTAAGCAAGTAAATTGTTGTTGTCAACAAATTGGATATCATATAGAAAATCAAATGGATGATCCATGTTAATGCAGCCGTTCATGATGTCCGCTAGTCTTTGAACATAAACTAGCTCTTAACAAAAAATTCATTCAGAAAATGTTTCATATTTTGTAGTGTAGCCGGACAGCCTTACATATTGCCACAACGGATAGAATTGGCAAGAATACTGAAGAGATTACTAGACTTTTGCTAGAACATGGAGCCAATGTTAACTTGCAAGATGAGGTATATAGCAATTAAATTTTATCTTTTAACAAAACATGATCAATCAGATTGTACGTTGATAATAAGGTTAGGTCACGGAACCTTATTCAATTTTCACTTTTAAGCTTGAGACTTAATCAATATGTCTCGACTCCTAAATTTCATAGTTCTATGAAGTTACCAGTTTTACTGAATATGTGTGTTTGATTCATGAAAACATGCAGTCCTCTTACAGTCGAATGTCCTTAAGCTAAGAATTGCAACTTGACGTGTTGAAATATCTTATGAAGAGGAAGTTTCAAAATCATGTTGTTACTTTTGACTGAAATCGTGCAGAAATAAACGACCAGTGCAATAAACAAAATAGGCAGACAAGATTTCGACAAAATTAAACATTCTCTTTGGAAAGTTCTCTAAGACATAAACATTAGAGTATTGTATTAGTAATAACTTTAATTTTTTTTTAACTATGGGAAGTTGTAAACATTAGTTTGTCAGTCAACCAAGTTGGCATTATATAGTAGGATTACCGAATGCTTTCGTTTAAAAATGCACTCAGACGATACCGTAATCAAGACCCTTTTAACCTACTGATTGACACCTTTTAATTGATTAGGATTAACGTGCGTTAAACAGCGGCAAAAGATACATAGGAAAAAAGTCAGCAAAAGTATAATAGAAAATTAAGAACTGAATAATCCAAACACATAAAAAAACAAGTAAACTCATGTGCACCAGAAAGGTAGACAGTTTCTACTCCAATTTTATCAGTTACCGTAAGATGATGTCAACACCTACTTTTCATCCGCCTACAAATATGCTCAATGCTATCACCCAAACTTGGGCCTTACTTTTCCTGACTGATATATATAAGCGCCCAGGTGGTCGTGTGGTCTAGCAGGACGGCTGCAGTGCAGGCGATTTGGTGTCAAGATATCACAGTAGCATGGGTTCGAATCACGGCGAGGGATGAACATATAATTTGCGAAAGCAAATTTACAGATCTAACATTGTTGGGTTGATGTTTAGACGAGTTGTATATATATATGTGTGTGTATAGATATTAGTTGTCTAAATATCAACCCCAAAATGTTAGATCTGTAAATTTGCCCTCACAATTATTTTTTTTTATGTATACATATATATATAGATATATTTAATGTTTAAATTTCAAGATTGTAATAGTTTAATCTAAGAAGACTTAAAGATGATTCATTTAACATCAGAATTTTACTGGGGAAGGATATCTGTTATCCGAAATATTTATAAATGATTACATTTATAGTTACCTTTCTTTGTATTTGGAGTTGTTGATTTATTTATTGTTTACACGTTTCGTTACACGCAACGATCCAGCGCCCTCATGGGGAAAATCGTTGACTTTTATTCAGACGTTTTATATGTATATATATATATGTATATCCAACTCGTCTAAACATCAACCCAACAATGTTAGATCTGTAAATTTGCTTTCGCAAATTTTTGGTTCTTCCCTCGCCGGGATTCGAACCCATGCTACTGTGATATCGTGACACCAAATCGCCTGATGGATACATTTATTGTAGGGTTGTCACTGACTCAGTCGTACTTATATATGTATATCTATATATACGAGTCTAAATTGAAAACTATGTTCAAACCTATGATTGCGTTGGATAAAACCGCAATTTTTATACGTGTGCATGTAAAACAAATTTCGTTATAGAAGGGTCTAAAAACAGCACAAACAACATTTTCCAAAAGACCAAAAAAGTGAAAAAGTATATTTAAACAAAACGCATATGACTAACAGGTCGAACAACTGATGTTCTTTAACCCTGCTGAAGGCCATTGGCGATTGCCAAATAAAATTGATCACAAAATGTAAAAAAAATGGATCTTAATATAAATTTAATACTAAACAGAAAAACAGTTTTTAACTTGTGACCAAGATGTTCTGCCACAAACATACGGTGTCAATATTTTTTAGTACACCAGATCTGGATTTCGACCATTAATGTCTCTTCAGTGATGTTAGGGACCGAAACGATATTTGAAAGGCCATATAAAAAGAACCCTCATTTTTAGATAAACCCTTGAATTTCAAGAGTCAATATAGGATGAACGGATCATATAAACCGGAGGGAAAATATGATACAAGCCCAAACGAAAAAATATAAACGATTCTAAATTGAAAACTACGTTCAAACCTATGATTGCGTTGGATAAAAACCGCAATTTTTATACGTGTGCAGAAGGGTCTAAAAACAGCACAAACAATATTTTCCAAACGACTAAAAAAGTGAAAAAAGTATATTTAAACAAAACACATTTGGCTAACATATATATATATATATATATATATATATATATATATATATATATATCAGTCTAAAGATTTGCACAACGGTACTGATATAAGGTGTTATTAAACGAAAATGTTGTTATAAAATCGTGTTGACAAATATTTCGGCTCAACAAATGGCCTTCTTCTTGTGTCACAAGTTTTAACAATACTGATACATAATGTATAAGGTGTGAAAATAGATCAGGTGATAATACAGGTAAGTTTTGGTCGATTGATTTTAATCCTGAATATCATAATTTAAACAAAACACTATAAATCAATATACGTGACTGTGTATATTAACAATAAAAATAAGTGAAAACAAAACTGTTAGTATTTCTTATTGATGCCGTTTGGGTGATGTACATTAAGTTCCTTTATCCAAAAGCTTTCCCGAACCTGTCGCTGTGCATCACTCCAGTGAATGTTCTGTTCAATCACTAGAATTTTCATGCGGTTAAAGTCATCAAGTTTGTGATCTGACTGTCTGAAGTGCTGAGAGACTGGAAGAAGTGGCTTCTTAGATATATCACTCCTATGGCCATTGAGGCGTTTGTGGAAAGGCTGCTTTGATTCACCAACATATTGGAGGCCACAAACCGAACATTCTAGTATGTAAATAACATTCATACTTTTGCAGGTAACATTGCAAAATATCTTATAGTTATTTTCGGTTGCCTTACTGTGAAATGTTGACGAATGCTGCATCTGTAAACAGCATTTGCAGCGTTTTTCTCCACACGAACGACATTCTCCAGAAGTACTTCTATTATCAGACACTTCAGCCCGCACTAGTAGGTTCCGTAGACTACTAGGTTGCCTAAAAGCTATCATTGGAGGCTCAGGGAAAATCTTGGACAGTTTGGAATTCTTTTCAACTGATTTCCAATGCTCACGAATGACACCAAAGCTGTTTTTGAGAGATGGGTGATAAGTTAGAACACATGGAGTCCTTTTGCTTTTCTTTTTAACTTTGTATTCCAATAGTTCACTCCTCGGAATTGACTCCGCTTTCTGAAAGCTTTTTTTGATATTTCTGTGTTTGTAGCCCCTTTTCTTCAAGCGAGTTTCAAGTTTACGCAGTTGTCTTTTAGTTGTTTCTGTGTTGGAGCATATTCGCTTGACTCTAAGTGCCTGACTGTATGGAATGCTCTTGGTAAGATGAGCAGGATGGCAACTTTTAGGGGACAAATATTGATGAGTGTCAGTAGGCTTAGAATATAAATCTGTAGATATGATGCCCTCTGTGAGCGAACTTGAAGTATCGAGGAAGGCGATTTTGGATTTAGACTTCTCATGAGTAAATTTGATACTTGGATGTATGTTGTTGGCATGAGTGATAAAAGTGTCTAAATCCTCGTCGCTTTTATTCCATTTCATATCCACATCATCTATAAATCTAAACCAGGAAAGCGGTTTTTCGATGGAAGTTTCAAGGAGTTGTTTCTCTAATTTGCCCATAAATATGTTGGCATATGACGGAGCCATTTTGGTGCCCATGGCAGTTCCATTTACTTGCAAATAATGATCTCCATCAAAAGTGAAGTTGTTTTTCTTAAGTACCAGCGTGAGCATTTTGACCAGGCATTCAGTAGGTGGATTTTTCACTGGTCTGGAATTCCAAACTTCTTTGCATGCATCGATGCCATCTGCATGTGGAATATTAGTGTAGAGGGAGGTAACATCCATGGAAACAAGAGTCGTGTCGGAGGGGAGTGGGTTTAAGGCCTGCATTTTTCTAAGATAATCGGTTGTATCTTTGATGTGAGATGGTAAGTCTTCAACATGTTGACGAAGATGGAAGTCAACAAATTCCGATATTTTTTCCGTCGGATGACCGTTCGCTGAAACTATAGGTCTTCCTGGGTTATTGGCCTTATGAATTTTAGGTAATAGATAAAATCTGCCCGGTTTTGGGTTTTCTGGTTTCAAATATTCAAGAGTTTTGTCATCGATGAAACCATCGGCATGCATTTCTACCAAACTATTAGTAATATCTCTGCTAAAAGATGTAGTAGGATCAGAGTCTAGTTTTTGGTAGAACCTTGCATCGCTAAGTTGTCGTTCAGCCTCTTGAATATAGGCAGTTTTATCCATGACAACCACTGCACTGCCCTTGTCTGCAGGTTTAATAACGATGTTGTTGTTAGATCGTAAGTTTTTCAGTGCAGTCCGTTCTTCATTGGTAAGATTGTCAAAAGGTTTATTGTTATTTTTAGTGTTTTTAATAATGTCCGACTTAAAGTTATCAATAAAAGATTCCAAGGTAGCATTTTTGCTCGGTCTAGGGATCCAAGAACTCTTTTTAATAAATTTGTAGTTGTTCTCTTCTTCTGAAATTTCTGAGTCCCCATCCGCGCTTATTATGTTATCCTCCTTCGACGCGAAATATTCCTTAATACGTAGACTTCTGGCAAAATTGTCAAGGTCTTCCGACAATTTGGTGTCATTGACAGGAGCAGGTAGAGGACAGAAGTTAAGTCCTCTAGAGAGAAGAGATTTTTCCGAGTCCGTTAATTGGTGTTGAGAAAGATTGACCACGATGTTGGAGGGTGAATCAGTCTTTTGAGGTCTACGTTTAAAGCGTCTAATTCGTTTAGTCTTTCTCTCTGATGGTAAGGAAGGGTGTGTGTATTCTATGCCATCCCTGCGGAATTTTCGTTTTTGTCTTTCACTTAAGTTGTTGGATTGTATAGTAGTTATATCCTTGAGACGAGTGTTGATAGCATCACAATTGTCAGATGTTAGATCTCTTTTGCAGCTATTCAAAATGGTGTTAAACTCGCCAGTGAGAGTTTTGAGATGTCCTTCGCAGTGTTGTTTGAGGAGGACCACTAACCGCTTTGAACAATGGAAGAGGGTTTGGTCCCATCTGCGAAGTAGTGTTTTGGATAAAGAGCCAGGTGCTTGTGGCTTGATCTTGATTTGTAGTCCGTTAGGAATACGTTCATTAAACTCGTAGTTAATCAAATTAGATAAATGGTGTTCAGTTCTAATTTGTTTTTGTTTAATAGCTCTAAGTTCTTTAAAATAATCATTGATGTTCATGATATAGGAGCTAAAAACTTAAATTTGCTGGGATTATGTAAGTAACATGATACAGGTCATTCAGGGGAAAAATAAAATGGATAAAGGAACTTAATGTACATCACCCAAACGGCATCAATAAGAAATACTAACAGTTTTGTTTTCACTTATTTTTATTGTTAATATACACAGTCACGTATATTGATTTATAGTGTTTTGTTTAAATTATGATATTCAGGATTAAAATCAATCGACCAAAACTTACCTGTATTATCACCTGATCTATTTTCACACCTTATACATTATGTATCAGTATTGTTAAAACTTGTGACACAAGAAGAAGGCCATTTGTTGAGCCGAAATATTTGTCAACACGATTTTATAACAACATTTTCGTTTAATAACACCTTATATCAGTACCGTTGTGCAAATCTTTAGACTGATATAATTTTTTCCTTATCTGCATAGTATCGCCTATTCTAGACGATCCGGTACATAGTAAATTTGCTGGTTGGTCTTTTTTATATATATATATATATATATATATATATATATATATATATATATATATATATATATATATATATATATATATATATATATATATATATATATATATATATATATATATAGCAGAAGTAAATAAATACGTTGTAAAGAATGTATATATTAAAAATTTTAAATTCGCAAACTACATTTCACATCAAATAATATAATAACAGTTCGTTAAAAGATATATATATATATATATATATATATATATACATAAAGTCTCTGAATGATTGTATAATAAAAACTATAAAACAAATTCCCATACGTTTCGGCCATTACGGCCTTCTTCATTGGAATAAATTACAAATTCCAATGAAGAAGGCCGTAATGGCCGAAACGTATGGGAATTTGTTTTATAGTTTTTATTATATATATATATATATATATATATATATACAAAAAAAGTTTCTTTTCAAGCAGTGTACAGAATTATATATTAAAAATTAAATACACAAAAAGAGTTTTAAAAGCAGCATTGTCTAGCGCTTTCATCCATCTTGGGACTTTTCAAGACTATGAACGTCGTTATGGGGAACACATTAGTATTATGACGTAACGTCATTGTTCGTAACATATTAGTAGTATGACGCGACGTTATTGTTCATGTAACTACTAAGCATTAAGCTTGGCGTCAAACACTTTTATGAATTTTCTCTCTAATTCTTTACGGTATTCTTCTGTTAGTTCCGTACATTTGAAGAACGGGAAAATTTTGAATTTTCCTCCCGCACAAATGTCTAAATGTTCGCTCAACGGAATTTGTCTGTACTCGGGTTGCCGTATTTGCTGTTTATGGATCCTGACCCGTTCACACACACTATTTCCTGTTTGACCTATGTAATTTTCTTTACAGTTGACACATGTTATACAATAGAGTAAATTTTCTGATTTGCAAGTCATGTTTGCGTTTACTGTAAATTTCTTACCGTTTTTGAAATATTTCGTACTACCGATTTCTAAGTAATTATAATAGTCTCTGGAACATACTCCACAGCGTGAATCGCCACAAATTTGTACGGATGATATGTTTTCAACTATATCAAATTGCGCTTTTGTAAGTTGGCGTTTCAAATTTTTCGGTTGTCTTCTACTATATATGATCGATTCTTCTTTTACCAAATTTTTCATAATTTCACTTTGATGTAAAATCGGAAAATTCGATTTTATAAACTTGAAGGCATTTGGTAATGACGGATCATGAGTAGTCACAAACGGGAGGACATCATCATCGGTTCATTCAAGCAGATATAGAAGCCAGTCGTCAAAAGGAACTTATTGCTACCTTGTGGAACAGATCTCTCAACGAAAGAAAACAATCTTTTTGGAACATGATGAGATGCAAAAATATTTCTTTGATCTACCAAGAATGGAGATCGAAGGAAAATCCAATATTACCGGAGAAATTTCTTATTCGTGAAATCGAAGGTGAATGCCACCAAGAGACTGAAATCCGTGCAAACCTAGCATTATCGCGATTGGATGCAGAAATTTCACTATTACAGACCAGAATGCAGAGATACGAGGAGAAATTTAATTCTATTGACACTGCTATGATTACTGAAATATCAGAGAGAACTAGTGGACAAATAGAAGAAAAACTTCAAGGATTATGGAAACAAGCGACAAAGCGAGAAGAAGAAAAATCCGCTACCATATGGCTAAAACAAGACGAATGGTTTCAAAATTATGAAGCCTCATATGGTGACAAATCCATCCTCAAACTAAAGCCAAAACATCAAGTAAAGGACAAAGAACAAGGAAAAGAAGACAAAAGTTCTTTGATAAATGAGAAAAGAAACGCGTCGAAGAACCGCTCACAACCGAAAAAAACTGAAAGTTACGCAACAGCAGTTACTGGTTACAGAGGAAAAGAACAAAATACAAAATCTGTAAAAAATTCGAAGCAAACGAATGCAAAACGGAATACCTCAAAGCCGGTTGAACCCCTGCAAAATCGCGATAGATCACCAAGTTACCCTGGAAACAATATATGGGATAATGAAGAGTGGACACAAATTCGTGGACAAAGAAATAGGAAAACGAGAGGACGCGGAAGAAACACAGGTATAAGAGAAACTGTAAGAGGTGGAGGCAACAGAGGACGTGGTCAACAAAGAGAATACTCTAACAGGAGGACCGCATCTCGAGGCCGGGGCACATTCAATTCTTTTTTAGGAAGAGGCTGGAACAAACAACCGCCAAACCAAGATGCTCCAGCGAACTAAATAAAACTACAAATCGAATTGATCCGAAAGTTATTAATTTATCATCTACAAAACTTGACAATTCGCAAATAGATTTATTAATTAAAGGTTTTAAATTTACACCTACACCTACTCCAAAAAACAATTTTAATATACATTTACATTAAAATCGGATATTCAACAATTCTCAAGACGACTCCGCCTACGGGAATATTTCGGAAACGGCAAATTTGACGATGGATCACTTGTAAGGAACAAATCTACTTTCACTCCTAAAACAGGAAGAGACGAGTATTTAGATTCCTTCATAGACACTATCTCGAAACTTCCGATCAATTATCATAATACAAAACAGAATCTCTCAAGACGGGAGAAAAAATCACTAGAAGAATTAAAGAATAATCCGTCAATTATATTAAAAGAAGCCGATAAGGGAGGAGGAATAGTAATAATGGACAAAACTTTTTACAGGGAGAAAGTTTTAGAACAGCTAAATGACAACGAATATTACACCAAACTTCGTAAAAACAATGATAAAAGTACAATCAGAAAAATTAAGAAATTGGTGGAAGAATACTCAGAATCATTTACGGATAATGAAATTGCTTATTTGTGTGACTTTACTCCGAAAGAAGCTAACTTCTATGGATTACCAAAAATACACAAAAGCAATACAATTCAAACAACTGTAAAACATCAGAATAGAAAGTACATTGAATCTCCCAACCCTAACGATCTTAAACTGAGACCAATAGTTGCTGGCCCTGAATCAACAACTCAAACAATGAGTCACTTTTTGGATCTAATATGAAAAAAGTTATGTCCGCTAATACCGAGTTACGTCAGAGATGATATAGACTTTTTGATGTATATACCTGAAACAGTTCCGAAAAATACACTCCTTACTACATTTGATGTTACCAGCTTGTATACAAATATACCGCACGATCTAGGAACAACGGCAATAAAATATTGGGTTGAAATAAACCGAGAAATTGTCGACGGCAGATTCGATACGGAATTTATTGTAAAAGCTTTGAAAGTCATCCTTGAGGGAACTGTTTTTTATTTCGATGGTGAATACTACAAACAAATTAAAGGAACTGCAATCGGAACAAAAGTCGCGCCTACCTATGCCAATTTAGTTATGGCTTACTTAGAAAAAATATTATACGAAAAAGTTGGCCAGATATTTGGACAGGAATTCAAAACTTATGTTTATGAACAGTGGAAAAGATTTCTAGACGATTGTTTTATATTATGGAATAAATCAACAGACGACTTAGAAAAATTCCATGAAATTCTTAACTCATTGCATCCGTCAATAAAATTCACTATTGAAAGTAGTAACTTGGAACTCCCATTTCTAGACATTTTGATTAAACTCTCCAACAATAAAATCATTACGGATATTTATTACAAGAAGACAGATACACACCAGTATTTAAATTTTGAATCATGCCACCCATCACATACAAAAAGAAACATTCCATATTGTATGGCAAGACGAGTATGTTCAATTGTATTGGATAAAACTCTTCCCAAAGGAAGATTAGAAAAACTGAAGATGTATCTCTTACAACAGAAATATCCATTAAAACTTATAAATGACAGTATTGAGAGGACAAATAAAATGTCTACAAGTCAACTTAGAACACCGAAGGAACAGACAACCGATGATGATGTCCTCCCGTTTGTGACTACTCATGATCCGTCATTACCAAATGCCTTCAAGTTTATAAAATCGAATTTTCCGATTTTACATCAAAGTGAAATTATGAAAAATTTGGTAAAAGAAGAATCGATCATTTATAGTAGAAGACAACCGACAAATTTGAAACGCCAACTTACAAAAGCGCAATTTGATATAGTTGAAAACATATCATCCGTACAAATTTGTGGCGATTCACGCTGTGGAGTATGTTCCAGAGACAATTATAATTACTTAGAAATCGGTAGTACGAAATATTTCAAAAACGGTAAGAAATTTACAGTAAACGCAAACATGACTTGCAAATCAGAAAATTTACTCTATTGTATAACATGTGTCAACTGTAAAGAAAATTACATAGGTCAAACAGGAAATAGTGTGTGTGAACGGGTCAGGATCCATAAACAGCAAATACGGCAACCCGAGTACAGACAAATTCCGTTGAGCGAACATTTAGACATTTGTGCGGGAGGAAAATTCAAAATTTTCCCGTTCTTCAAATGTACGGAACCAACAGAAGAATACCGTAAAGAATTAGAGAGAAAATTCATAAAAGTGTTTGACGCCAAGCTTAATGCTTAGTAGTTACATGAACAATAACGTCGCGTCATACTACTAATATGTTACGAACAATGACGTTACGTCATAATACTAATGTGTTCCCCATAACGACGTTCATAGTCTTGAAAAGTCCCAAGATGGATGAAAGCGCTAGACAATGCTGCTTTTAAAACTCTTTTTGTGTATTTAAGTTTTAATATATATATATATATATATATTATATTAAAATTATTTAGATGAACAGAACAGCTTTACATGGAGCCGTTTGGAATATAAATATCGTTAAATTGTTACTAGACCATGGAGCCAATGTCAACTTACAGGATCAAGTATGTGGTTTAACATATCACTATAACACTATAATATCAGTTCATTAAAGTAATTTGTTCCATGTACACTTCCAATATTAAAATGTGCGAACAGACTCCAATAATGACTGAATTCGTATACCTACAACTAGAGTTTCCTCCAAGCATGTTTAGCATGGATAGACGCCATCCCCCTTTTAAATGACACCATGCCCTTTTTGTCATAATAAATGACGCCATGCCCCTTGTCACTTCTTTGGACGACGCCATTGTCGCAAACATGCCCTATATTTTATATATTATAAATGGTATTTTATTTTATTTTGTTACTGTTTATTGTATTATATCTAAGCATTTAATAGTCTCTTATAATTCTATATGCAATGACTCTTTTTCATTCAGAGTTATTTTACAATGTATAAAGATTGATTGTACTTTTTGAGAGATGAGACTTTAAAAAACAACATTGAATTGGATTGATTGAATGCTCCTTGAAAATAAATAACCATGCTTTCAATAAAAAACAAAAACTTCACGTACCAAAGAAATGAACAGAAGATACCAAGGGAACATTAACAAACTGACAACGCTGTGGCAAATAAAAAAAACAAATCCGACGATCAGACAAACAGACAAACAACAGTCAACAGACACAACATAGACAACTACAAATTGTGCACATCCAATCCCCCATCAAAACGTAGGTTGACCTCAGGTGCACATTAATATATTCCAGATCGTGCTCCAATTTTTTGTTAGATCCGTAGTATGATGTCAAAACCTACATTGCATTTGTATACACATCTGCATAATTGATTTTATCAGGGCTAACTAGTGATTTATCTTTGGAAATTCTTATACATATATAGCTGCAATTATATAAATGAACATAACAGCTCTACATGACGCCGTTCGTGGTGTTCGTTGCTCTATGAACACGAACTAACTCTTCTCGACAAAGTAATTATATTTAATATGTTGTAGTTTTACCGGACAGCTTTGAATATTATAACAGAGAAGAGAAAACAAAGAGATATCTGGCCTTTTACTGACAGTTTTATAGAACATGGAGCCTATGATAACTTGCACGACGAGGTATAAGAAAATTGAATTTAAATTTATAAAAAACATGCAAAACTCAGATTTTACACAATCATAATTTAATAAAGAAAATATTTTATTAAGCTTTTACTGTGTAGCTTCATAGTGTCTGTCTTTCTGTTAACTTAACAGTTTAACGCATATTCACAATTCAGGTGATATATTGTTGGTCAAATGATCTTTGCTCACTATAGCCTTACATGACCCGTGTGATAAGATTTCAGTTAATTTAATGTAGTTGTCGGGTTGTAATATCTACTTAATTTTATTAATTCTGGTTCATGACACAAGGCAATGATCTACCAAATGTTACGTTTATTTCACTGCTACAAGAATTTGGTGCTGGCATAAATCTCCTATTGGAAACAGTAAAAGATCTGATAGTGCGGTGACAGAAGTGTAAAAAGACGTCTAGATCGGGAGTTTAATCTCCCCAAATAACACACGGCTAAAATGGTCTTAACTTAAAGACAAATATGTCTTCTTTAGTTTTTGCCCTGTCGTCAAAATTTCGTACGGTCACATTTTTCTAAAAAGTCGTTTTAATGACTAGTAGTATATTGGAGAGTTTCAACCCCCTTTTTTCAAAATGAAAAATTGTGTATGTTTGCTTACATTTAATTGAAATAGTTTTTCCTGAAGCCATTTTTATATGTCAAAATATTCTATTTAGTATTTTATTTTCTTACAATCTATAAAATTTGCGAAGTTTGGACTGTTTAAAATTGAGGTAATTTTAAATGCAAATTCAGACACAAACTTTAGTTTCTTCTTCATAGTAGTAATAAAAAAATATCCCATAATATTTTAAGCATATAGTATTTCATAAAACTAATCAGTGATAAAAATTTCGGAACCAAAATATGAAAAAAACCTTAAGAAATCAATGGAAAAAGAATGGACTAAAAGCTTCAATTTCAACACGGAACTTAATCACTTGCCTTCCGTCACATTTTGTGTATTAGCCAATAATTTGCTCTCAACTGATATATGAAATGACTACCTTTTTCGCTAATTTATACACATATTTTCAATTAAAGTGCACATATATGCCACATATTTTATTTGTATATGTTGATATTCTATGTTTTTTTTGTTATAAAACATCAAATATACTTTGTCAGAAATGCCTTATTGTAAAATCAAAATAATTGACGGATAGTTTCAGTAAATATTCCGTGATATGTCAAGTCCGTTGCAACTTGCTCTATTAAGTCCAAAGACTTTTATGCAGTGCCTAATATGCAAAAAAACAAAACAAACTCGACTGGAATTTTGAGTCAATTTACCCTTATAGGGTAGTCGTTTTTTGTATCTGCATCGAATAAAAGATTTGGTGAGGTGAATATCAAGATGTTTCATGCACAATCACTTGTTTTTGTCAATATGTGTTTAATATCCATAGCCGTACGAAAAATCACCCTAGTGATTTTCCGTACAGGTATGGATAGTAAACCCCATATTGACAGAAACAAGTGCCTGTGATTTCATGCGATTGCTGTTAATTTGAAGAACTCCGTGCAGGCAGTTTATCATCGTTCATGCTACAAAAGTTACACTAGTTAACATATGTGTGCCCCCTTTTAGAGCGAGGAAGCATCTTATCTGATATTTAATGACGACATACAATTATCGGGCTGTTGTCCGTCCCTCAGGTTCGAGTATTTGTATGCGTTCTAGAATGCAGTCGTTCAACTGGAGCGTTTGTATATTTTGTTGCAACAAAACATTTTAGAAATACCAAAAACTACTCAAGTTTGAATCAGATGAGCGTATAAAGATGATTTATCCGTGTCAAATAAAGTTAAAATTGAAATTTTTTTCCGTCCAGCTTTTAAACCTCTTAGCACTCTGTCATTTTGGTTGCATTACAAATCATTTGCTAAAAAACGAAAAAAGACTACAAAAAAAATCCAAACCCGTGGAAGCAGACATCTCAGATCACGATACTGCTTTTACTAAAATTATTTCGACTATTGACAACGATTTAATAGTCATTCCTCATCACACCGTTACTTGATAAATATAGATCTTTTCTTCCGTATGACTCTAATTTAAGCTATTCTGCTTGTTACATGTGGTCTAAACATATTGATTTCTATAGAAATTCAGTTGTCAAACAACTTCAACAAGTGCAAGGCAAATATAACATAATATATAGTAGCAAAATAACTATTTGAGATGCCATATGAGCTGCAAGGCAATTGAAAACTGACCTCAAAATCTCAATGTCAACGGTAATAGACACAAATAACGGACAGATAGTTCATTCCGCTACAAGTATACTTAGAAAAGACATCAAAACTCTCAAGAAGAATACCCAACTTGGATGAATTGTCTCTTCTTTCTTCAATTCAATCAATGCCTTCGTATTTATTGCATGATTTTATAGTTACTCGATGAAACTGCATACAGCCAAGACTATTCTCAGGAATTGACACCAGAGAAATTGCGTAAATGCTTAGCAATTGTTAAGTCAATCGTTTGTTTGGCCAATTTTTGTTTTACTCTTTTTCATTTAGGATTGGCTTTACAAATATACCATGAGTTTGGTTCAAAACAACTTGTTGAAACATTGAATGCCAATGGATTTTATGCTTCTTAAAGTAAAGTGCGACGCTATCTATAATGTGTTGCCAACCATGAAATTAAGCGAATTCAAGATAGTGTGTACATCTCGTAAAATGTTTCCTCAGTATCTTTGCAGACACGCATATGGATGTCATCACACTTTCCTAAACCCCCTTTTAGATCTCTGTTAAATATTGGATGAATTGATCGAGATGGTTTGAAGCTGGTATTCTTTTTTTTAGAAACAAACTTCTTCGGACTTCCTATAATACCTTGTCTATACTTGTAAAGAAAAACTCAAAATAACGTGTTTGCTTTGAGCAGAACCTTTCATGTGCAGACCTGTGGCCATGAGTGGAATTAGTAGAAATATTAAAACATGTCTTGTTGATGAAAATGAAGATGATAAAGATAACGGTTGATTTGGTATACAGCTTGTTGCACTGGTACACCCAGGTTAGGGGAGTGTTGGCGCGCCCTTAAAAACAATTAAACCCCGCCACATTCTGTATGTGTCAGTTTCAAGTCACGAGACGGTAATGCAGTGTTTGTCGTTTGTTTCTATATACTATATTTGTTTGTTTCTTCTTTATTTTGTACATTAATCGGGCCGTTAGATTTTTCGTTTGTTTTACATTATTTATTTCGTGAATTGAAGACTATGCAGTATGAATTTTACTCATTGTTGAAGCCCGTACGGGACCTTTAATTGTAAGTTAATTTATGTCACATTTTATCTCATTTGCAATCATATCACATCTTTTTTTTTATATGGAATACTTTTGAAGTTTGTGGTACGTTGCAAGGTTAAAAAGGGGGGATATAGGTACACAACCTATAATGTAATAGATTTTAACCATAGTAAAATACACAACAACAGATAATACTATGGAAGCAGTAATAATTGTGAAAAAAAAACCCCACAAGCAACGAGTAGTCTATAAAAAAAACCTGAAGTATCCGAAATTCAATTTGAGGTCATATTTGACTGTAGTGTTCTATTGCTTTGGATTGATACCTCACCCAGTATGATAGTTTAAAAAATAATTTTAAAGTATTGTCCTGCATGACACTTGATGTTTACCTGAAATTGAAATTTGTTATAAGGTTAAGGTGCTCTAAACATTTTATAGGTTGAAAAATTGATTTTTGAAATTTTGTTTATAAAACGTCGTTTTATGATTTTTTTTTGATAAAAAATCTCAATCATTAAGATTTATGTATAATAACAAACATTACTAAAGCCAAAACAGTATCATTTGTATTTAGGTAGAGTTTAGAAATATAAAAAAATGTCAAAATTGAAACCCTCCCAAATTTTCACAGATTTTTTCGTATGACCTTTGACCTCAATTTAAAAAAAGATGTGACCATATCAAGTCTTGATGACAGGCATATTATTATAGTACACGATTTCCTCTTTCCAATGATATATTATATAGGTGTGTGTTCGGTGGGGAGATTAAACTAAACGAAAAATATGCCTTCAGTCACTGCACTATGACTCCCGCAGGAGAAGTATGTATCCAGAATTTTTGTACTGCTAGATTTGGCGTAATTTATGTTTTTAATTAATCATAGAAAACTATCTACTTTAAATCTTAGATTTTGAATTCAAGAAACCTGATCGTACAAGGGTTTCAAATCATATGAATTATAATTACTAGTCTTGTGATGAATATTTGAAAGAACTCATGTAAAGAACTACGCTCAAATAATAAATCTGAAATTGAGGAGAAAATAGTTGAATTTTATTGACAGACATTTCAATCTAGATGAAACAAAATAGCGTGAAAGATTCTGAAAGAAATACAAACACGTTCCACAGAAATGTTCGTTTGGTCAAATTTAACAGACATGTCTCAAAAATATTTGCGGCTGACAATATTTTACTATGTAAAGTGCATCAAAAGACATTTTAATTTTTTCTCAATACTTTATAACTTTGGCTGATCATGTTTTGTGGGAAAGCATATCCTGGTTAGACTATGTCTGTTCAAAGTAGTAAATATGACGTTTGTTTTTTCACTCCTTCATTCGGTTGATAACGTTTGATATAGTTTATATGGACCTCATGACTTTTTGTTTACCTTGGAGCTCGATATTTTCGTTATATTTTTCTGCTACCAAAACGACATTTGAAATTTAATCAAAGCCAGTAATTAGTGCTGTCGGGTAATCAGACAACCGTATGTAAGTGAAAATGAATTTGGTGATCTTCATTTAATGTTAATATTAATATGTAATAAAACATTTTTGTCTTAATTGATTGTTTTTTAATGTACCATTATTCAGGATTTACATGGCGTTTGCATTTTAGGTATATAAAAGAAGAGTTGGTATTATAATAAATTAGATTACTTTCCATCAGAGACTAAATAACATTGATGTTAGTTACTATAAATTTTAACGTACCGCATTCACAATAAAAAAAACAAGCTATTCCGTATAACTGGCCCCACCGTGACAATCATTTATAGATAAAGTTTGATATTTTTAAGATCCTTTTTAGTCAACTTGTTCTTCAATTATTAAATTTATTATACAATCTTGGCTTTCAAATAATCGACCTTGAGAGTTCCTCATTATGGTTAATCCAGAAAAGTGCTTCGGACATGTACTGAGTAAACACAAAGGGGCTTGCTTACATCTCAGGTATATAGACCGTCAATGTGTTTATGTAATTTTGAAAACAGCAAGGCCCATTAGTATCGAATGTCCCCAAGCTAAGGGTTGCAATAAATGATACATTATATATTAAAGGAGAACGCGATTTCGATAACATTAAACATTCTCTGAAAATCTGGACAGGAAACATTAGCACTACCGTATGGAATGCATAAAAACTTTTGAACACAATTTTTCAACATATACAACACAGAAAACTAACGTAATAACAGAAATCCCGCAAAAAATCGGGGATGAACTCATGTGATGCAGGTGTATAAGCTGTCCTTGCTCCAAGTTTGTCGGTAACTGTCCGCTGAAGTTAATGTCTTCTTTGCATTATAGTACTAGTCTGCACAATTACCTTTTTAAAGGACTAACTTGCGACTTATCATTGAAAATTCTTTTACACATCCAATTGTAATTTCTCAGCTGAATAGAACAACTCTTATTTACGCCGTTCATGATGTTAATTTGTTTGAGAACATGCACTTGCCCTTTATTGACAATTTCATTAAGTGTGTATTTGATATTTTTTTTTTAGAGTAACGGGACAGCCTTGAATATTTCAGCAATGGAAAGATGTAACTTGGATATTCTTGAACTTTTACTGGAACATGGAGCAAGTGTTTACTTGCCATATACGGTACTAGTATAAGGAAATCAAATTCAATGTTTAAACAAAGCATGTTTCAGACAGATTCAACGTAATCAATAATCAACTGATATTTAAACCCTTTAATTTCATGGCGTATTTCTTTCTGTCAACTCTCTGTTTAACACGTATTCACAACCTAGTAGATCTTTGCTTCTCTAGTTTAATAGGACTGAAACAGGCTATGATTTCAGTAAATTTAAGGAAGTTTCGATATTGTAATATCTACCCACTTTTTTCCATTTTTGATGGTGGACAATGATTCATCAGATTTTAGTTTTTTGTTACTTCTACCGACGTTTATGTTTGAATCTTTCGAATATTTATGCTATTCAAACATACATTTGTACATGTTGGTGTTTTCAAAGTATTGTAAGTCCGTTATGAAATAGATTACGCCTATAGCAGTAGGTATGCATGTTGAGATACTTAGATATCTCCTTATTAACAAGATATTGTCATGAAAAATAAAATCACAAAAGATAGTAAGCATTTGGAAAAACAGGATCGGGCGATGGGTGCCACATATGAAGAAGGATCTTCTTACACTTCCGGAACACTTGCGATCACCCAGTTTTTGGTGGAGTTCGTATTGCTAATTCTTTTGTTTTTTATGCTGTGTCTTCTGTACTATTTGTCTATTTGTCTCTTTATTATTTGAGCCATGGCGTTGTCGTTTTATTTTCAATCTATAAGTTTGACCTGTATTTTTCCTCTTTTACATTCTTGGAAAGTTAACATGGAAAAAAGTGAAATATCCAACATACATGTACCGTACCACAAGGAAAATCCAAATTATAAAGTCCCTTATCAAATTGCAAAATCAAAAACTTAAACACATCAAATAAATGGAAAACAACTGTCATATTTCTGACTTTGTACAGACATTTCCTTATGTAGAAAAAGGTGGATTAGACCAGGTTTTATAGCTAGCTAAACCTCTCACATGTATGAAAAGTATCTACATTTGTACTTTTAAAGTTGGATTTTCATTTTCCATTTGAAGTATGGTGATTGGACAAGAAGTTTTTTACTTACCCGTATTAAAATATATGTTATATTAATATTGATATACACACCAATGAAGATTTAAAATAAAAATATGAAGAATAAAACTCAAACAATAAAAAGGCTACCGAAGAGAATAATAAGAATCAAATTTACAGGAATTTCAATGGAAATAGAGCACAAAAAGTGTGTAAGTTTTTGAAAAAAACTAGGGATATTTTCCTTAACAAAATTTCGTTTGATGTAATTTGTGAGACATTTTTCAAAGAAACTTAGTGGTTGACAATATTTTACGATATTATATAAAGTCCGTCTAAAATTCGAAAGCCATTCCTATTATTATTGATTCATCATACATCTTTTTTTTTTAATTTTATACGAAATCTTAATTAGTTTAAAGACATCACATTTAGTTTATATGACATTTTATTGAATTTATTGACATTTTATTGAGTTTATAACTATCTCAATAATTATATGATACATCAGTGTATCTTATTTATATATTTTTAGTTTATAAAATATCTCAATAAGTTAGTAAGGTATCTTATTTTGTTACTAATATTTCGTATTAGATATATAAGATATCTTATTTGATATACAACACATCTTATTCAGTTCATGAGATATTTGTTTAGTTGATAACATATCTTTGTAAGTTGATTAAACATAATCATTTTTATTTAGATAAAAAAATATATAAGATATCTTATATAGTTTATAAGACGTCTTTAATAATAAGCAAGATATCTTTTGAAATAAACAAGACATATTTTGTTAAAACAAGTTATCTTTTGAAATACACAAGTTGTTGTACATGACTCTTTTTTCACACAAATCGACTTGGCGGAAGGTAATCTTTGATACTTTGATACCTAAATAAGACTTGTGACAAAATTACCATCCTCAATTGCTTGTTAACTTTGCTTCCATAATGTTATCGAATATGTGTGGATTTCTGTATATCAGTTCAAAAGGTTTAACATCAATGTAATCCACAAATGTCTTAGTTTTTATTTCATTCACACCATTGAAAAAAAATGCCAACATTACAAGTTATTTTTGATTAATTTGACCTATCTCCTTTTCCTTAAAACCCAGCCCAGAAGCTTCCCGGGGGGGGGGGGAGTTGCCCCCAAGGACCCTACACGGTGCTTCGCCCTCGACCTGACTGGGGGCCTGAGCTGCCCCCTGGACCCCTCCGCTTGATCTGCTCCTTGTCAATTTCAATCAGTTACTTCAAAACTTATTGAAAACCCTGCACTGTTATTTACAATAATATTCAGGTTCACATACGACATTTTGGAAGCATGCATTTCAACCAAATTTGCAAAGCCTGTTTGTGAGATTTTTTGGGTGAAAAATTTGTACTTTACAACATTTTGAAAGTCCAGCGACGAACCACGATATTATTTTGCCATAAGATATTTTATATCCAAAATATAATGATTACTCATTTTTTGCCGGTGGCGTCACATTTATTCACAATGCACAACAAAGGTTCATAAACAACAACAAAGCACAAATTATTTTTTTATTTATCAGATTTTATACAGAACACACATTATTTGAATAGTGTTTGTGTCTTATTTGTGTAAAGTCTACACCCTCTTTCAATTAATTTCTTGTTATACAGTTTACGGAAACGTCTGTCATCCCGGCGAGAACACTACTTCGTACAGTTTTAGAAGAAGGCTTTGTTGAAATGGCAAAAACTTTATTAATTGGTGGCGCTATGTTTACCAAGGTTTGTATTTGCATCATCACTATATTCGCAGACATGGTAACGATTGAATGACATAGAAGTTGAGATTTGGGAAATGCTATTACAAATTGAAGCTGCTTCGGAAAGAAAATCGACCTTATGAAAAAGAATATCAATAAATATGTTATCATATTTCGGGATGAACAAAAATGTATCTGCAAAGTCTTTTATTGTTTGAAAAAAGATGGTGCTACATGTAAAGGGACCCTACAAAGCAGACCAATACTCATCTTTTTTTTCATATTTTAAAATAATCAAAGTCTTATACATGTACATTTATATGTGCTTTTGCATAAGGACGATTTTTTTCCGAAAGCAGCTCGTGTTTTGTCGATTATGTTGAAAAGAGAATCCATGCTTACTATCAACACCACGACAGAAAAGAAAATAGACGACGAAAAAAAAAACATTCAACATAATATAGTTAACTAAAGTTAGCAACAAGAACCCAACTAACATCCGGGTTGAGGTAAGTGTTCCGACACGGAAGGCATATCCTAAAATCAAATTTTGCTGAGATTCTTTAATTCGATTCAGACATACGCCTTAAACCTGTACATAATGATCTACCAACATGCCCCTTTTTTTTTTTTTACAAATTATCAGTATTGTATTTTTAAAAACATCTACCTGCATCCTATTTGTTTTCTAATTTAATGCAAAGAGACAAAATGTTATAGCATCTTACACATGTCTTACCTGTGGAAAGCAAGTTATAAACAACCTTGGCTGACTTGAACAACTATATATGCTACGTGCAGCGAAATTGCGGGAGTATAAAGTTATGAACATGTCCAGTCCTTATCACTTTGATATCGCCACGCTAACATCTTTACTTTTCTTTCGGATACTCTTAAATCTCATTTACCAAATTCATTGATAATAGTTATCAAAGATACCGGGATTATAATTAAGTACGCCAGACACGCGTTTCATCTACACAAGACTCAACAGTGACGCTCATTTCAAAAAAGGTATAAAGCCAAACAAGAACAAAGTTGAAGAGCATTGGGGATCCAAAATTCCAAAAAGTTGCGACAAATACGGCTAAGGTAATCTATGCCTGGGATAAGAAAATCCTTATTTTGTCGAAGAATTTAAAGATAAGCTTGATATTAAAAATCTAAATTATAATATGACGTGCCTTTTTCGCTTTGTAAACAAACCCTTGCTCTAAATCCAATAAAATTTGTTTGCACATGCGTATATTGACTTCTTCAGAATAATGAATTTTATCAAATTATCATGCACTAAAATATTTCCTTAACTTTAAAACACTTCCAAACTCTTTTAAAATGGTTTACATGCTGTTACTAATTCATTTATTATGACTGTAATGTGTTGTATTCCGAAATTGACATATTTGACCCAAATACGACAACCGTTCATGATGGCTGTTTAAACTCATCCCTCTGGAAAAACACAGTGCCAGCCGTTTGCTTCTTTACAAACAAAAAAGGGAGGTTTATGGAAGAGCCTACACAAACGATTTTACGCTTATATTTATCGGACATAGAAATTACCTTAATTATCCTATTCAGTTCCGAAATGATTGATGCAAGCTATACCTTATTGTAGATTTAACATGGATAGGCATTATATTCGTGTTATTTTAGCCCTCCGTATCGCTCGGACATAAATAATCACGAATATACCCATGTTAAAACTACAATTAAGTATAGCTTTCATCAATTATTTCTTAATTAGGGAACCATTTTCGGGAAGAGAAGGAGGGGCTAATATATTCATTAATATGAAGCAGATATACAATTTCCCTTTATACTTTTAAATGTAGTACCTTAAGCAATGCATACCCATCACATTTATCTTAATAGTGGAAATTAGAAAAAAAAACTTTACAGGTTTGTGTCTTATCGTTTGTAGTTGTAATTGTATTTTTTATTTTTTATTCGTATACAAAAGTATAGATAACTAATCACCAAGTTCATTTAAATTATTGGTGTTTTAACACCACTTTTAAGTTGTCAATATATTTGAGTTTGACTGTCCCTCTGATATCGTTCGCCCCTCTTTCGAGCACACCATTTGGGTCATTTCGTGTCGGTCAATTTTTTTTTAAAGGTGGAGGAAGCCGGAGTGCACTGAGAAAACCACCAACCTTCAATAGGAAAACTGACAATCTTAGTCAATAAAGATTGAAGTAGAGTGTACTCGCACGAGCGATGTCCGACCGAGTTCGATAATACTCTTAATCACAAAATTACTTACACAATTCTATATTCACATTCTTGGAATTGTTGCAAAACACACCAAAATAAATTACATTTAACATAATCTCGATTTTTAAGTTTTTGTGACGTAACTTTTCTGAGTGTTGATACATTTGTGTGACGCACATTCGTAATGCTTTTATGCTGCTTGTTGTCTACTGTCCTAAATCATTTTACGTGTACGTTCCTATTCGGTGGTCATCATGTTAAAATTTACTATTATACTATTTATTTCTGTATTTCTCTGTCCTGAGTGTTCTTATTATTTATTTGTACTGTATTCATGTCATGCTCTGTTGTCATTTTAGCGGTCTATTCAACATTGCACTAAAGCGCGAGGTTTTGCTAGCAACAAAACCAGGTTCAACCAATCATATGTGTTTGTAAATGTCCTGTACCAAGTCAGAAATAAGGCAATTGTTATTCAATAGTTCGATTATATTTGGGTTGCATTGTCGTTTTTTGCACTTCAGTGTTTCCGTTGTTTCTTTGTTTTCCTCTTTCGGTATTTCCCTCAGTTTTAGTTTGAAACCTGAATTTGTTTTCTCTCAATTAATTTATGACTTTCGAAAAGCAGTTTACGACTGTTGTCTATATTTTACAGGGCCATTTTTAGGGGTTCTCGGCAATACTACTTTATTTGAAGGTTTGCTTTTCATCTAAACCGTAGGTTACACTTAGATCAGACCCATTTTTATATGAGAAGGCTTCGTAACGAAGGTTAATATTTAGTATTTTAATTGTACAAAAATATCGATATTGTGAATATTGACAAACTGCACATGTCGAGTAAAGCCCTTTCCAACATATTTGAGAAGATCTTGCTACAGTTCTACCCTATGTTAAGTTGAAACCCCACAACATAATGCACAAACATGTTTTACTCTTCCCCCACCTCCTACATTCATTATATGAGAAGGCTTCGTAACGAAGGTTAATATTTAGCATTTTAATTGTACAAAAATATCGATATTGTGAATATTGACAAACTGCACATGTCGAGTAAAGCCCTTTCCAACATATTTGTACAGTTCTACCCTATGTTAAGTTGAAACCTCACAACATAATGCACAAACATTTTTTACTCTTCCCTCACATCCTACATTCATTATGTGTCAGTCTCAAGTCAGGATCCTGTTATGCAGTAGTTGTCATGATATATTTGCTATCTTTATTTTATGTTTATTGTTTTGCCATCAATCATTTTAAATTTATTCGTTTGAACTGTTTTCCAATTTGGCATTTCTGAACCTGCAATAGCTTATTGGTGTCGTATTTTTCTTGGCCGATTAAAATGTTTTGAATTCGAGCTTAAATCGTGATTTTTTTGTAGAAGAAATTCGCGTCTGGCGTAAATACAAATATTAATTCTGTTGTCTATGATGAGTTTATGTGACTTTTAGGTGAAGACAGTTTGACGATGTATATGCGCTTACATGTACATCAACAATTACTAGCAAGCAAACCCTCATTTTCTGATTTCTATACTGTATTTCCTCTGTTCATTGGCATGCCACCGACACGGGAACGGACATTTAATCAGCTCAATACAAGCAGTAATGCAAACGTTAAGAAAACGTGTTTACTTTTGACTTCTAGAATGAACGAAAGACAAAATGACGGACAACGAAACACTTTATTATCTGGCTACTATGTTATTGGAACATATGAAGACAAAATTCAACAATAAGAAAGAATGTAAAGAATCCTCATAAAAAACTGTATGGCTATGAATCAAAATGCTTTTCTTTGCAGAATATCTTCCGATTTATACAGGGTAACAGAAACATTCATATCAACAATAAGATCGTTTTATGCGACATGTTTATAGCAGACGGATTTCCAATCAGCGAATACGAAGAACCAAAGGACAAATCACCGGAAGACAAGAAACTATTTGAACATATTCAGAAGCGGAAATTTGAAACATTATCCCTGTCTTCAATCAGTAGGATTTGTATTCGATATACCCTTATAAATGCGAATAACGGTTGTGCTGTTAAGAGTAAAATAGCTCAACTTGGTTTGCCAAAACAGCTTCAGGTTTATATGGAGCGTTTGCAGTTATAAAGCCAGGTCTGTGAAGCAGTTTCATGTGTTTATATATCGTTAACATTTATTAAGCTAGGAATGTTAAATGACTATATATGTATAAATGTTTAGTGAAAAAGCAAGGATATGACTATGGTTTTTTCATTCATAAAGCTAGGAGATGTTTATATCGATATGAAAAAGAAATTTTGGTATGATTGCCAATGAGACACAGCAATTAACAACTATAGGCGTCCGCACGGCCTTCAACAATTAACTATGTCATACCACATTGTCTTCAGTAAAGGGCCCGAATTTGACAAATGTAACACATTTAAAACGAGAAAATTAACAGCCTAATTCATGTACAAAATAATGAACGAAAAAATATATATAACACAGCAACAAACGACAACCACTAAATTACAGGTTCCTAGCCTGGGACAGGCATATTCATAATGTGGCGGCGGTAATCTTGTGAGCGAGTGTCCAGTTCTTCTGAATTCCGGTGACAGTTTACATTTATAAAGCTAAGTTATGTTTTTATAGAGCATTTATATTTATTATAAATCTAGGACCGTACAGAACGTACGGCATTTCCTTATGCAGGAAATAGAAGATCGATTAACCATTGTTTTAAAACTAGCTAAAAAAAGTGCAAACTTATCTTTTACATGTGTTATGTAAATTATTTTAAACAAAAGTATTGGAGTATTTTGGCTGTGGTGTTAGCAAATTAGTGACAATAGAAATTTCTGTGTTCAAATTTCAAAAAAATTATTAAAAGATACAAATAAAGAAAACCTACTTAATCTTAGTGAATCTCGCTTATTGCAATAGGAGCGAGAAAAGATGCGTTGATAGAGCAGGTGTCTCCAATATAAAGTAACATTTTTGTTTTGTGTGTTTTTTTGGGGAGGAAGGTTTTTTTTATGGAAGGTTGAGAGAATTTCATTTAGTCTTATACTTTGTGTTGAGTGTAGTTTGGTTAAAAAAATGTTGATTAGTTGCCACGAAAATTTGAGAATCATTGAAGACCAGTTATAAAGGGACAGGTTTGATTTGTGTCAGAATTGGCCTAAAATAATCGATCTTAATAATTCTTTTCGTATTACTTGCAGTGCCAACACAGCCCCAAATCGTACCTACTCCTTTTCTATTTATACTATGAGTAAATCACTTAAAATGGTTGGATAATATATATGTTATAAGAAGTCTGCGTATTATAAAGAGTTGTATCCTCATTGTAATTAATAGTTCTGATCTAATTTATCACTTTTGGTTTTATAAAACCATTATGATTATAACACATGTATTGGTCATCTGGTACTTCCAGTTCTGTCTGTTATATCAGTCAACTAGCTTTTTTTTGTTTTTGTAGCTTAATTTTATTATCGCCATTCTTCAACTCTTCGTTAACCATCGTTTAAGGTAAAACGATACTGAATGGCATATCGCCTGATATATTAAATTTTTGGCACACTGGTACTTAGATTCAAGTTACATAGAAAGTTAAAAAAAATGGGGGGGGGGGGGGGGCACCATTTTTGTTTCTTTGTAATTGTTATAAGAAAACGTCAAGTTTTGCGACAAATTTACATAGACATATACGGAGAAAGACCAAAAACTAACATAATACCCAGAACTATATACTGAATCAATACACGTATAGAAAAACATATGTCCCCATCCTTGTTTTTCGATACATAGCTTTCATGTTGACCGATACTCTTCAAAATGGACAGAAACGTGTGACGTTGTTTGGTACAGATATTTTTTTTTTAAATTGAGATAACTTTTGTTTTCATTCTACTTTATTGTAAATTTCTACTTTCTCAAACAGGCACATATCTTTCACATAGTGTATTTATAACTTGAATTAAGGATGTCTGCTTCTCATGTTTTGGAATTTTTGTCAGATTTTCGGAATCCTCTGGTTTTATTCATTTGAATGCCTTAAAAAAATTTCCCCATGAACCCATATTTTTCTTTTTATAAATCTTTTACATGTATAATTATAAGTCATTTGTAAATATCTTATAAAATTTTATTTATTTTTTAATTGTATTTGAGAACTTTAACTGGTCAATGATAAAGCTATGAAAAATTAAGAGAGAACATTTTCCTGCCAAAATTTCAATGGCTAATATCTCAAAAACAAGCACATGGACTCCCATATTTTTTTTGCTATTTTGATTCGTCAATTTATTCCCTATCAATACATACTTGTTTTATAAAAAAATATTTATTTTGAAACTGAGCAGCGAACATCCTTAAATGCAGATTTAATGGTATAGAAAACTATTGAAACGTTTAAATACCATATTTCTATAACTTGTATGTCTACACATCTGTGTACAATTTTATGAATACACGACGAATACAACATAGTAATTTATATTTAAACTCACCATGACAACAAATGATCATGCAATGGTTTATGTCTAAGCGTCTGCGCAAGACGTCCAATTTTAAATGAAATCAATTTCTCTTTTAAATCGGAGTGAGTGCTTTTAATTTTTTTTTTATATCTTTTCTAAGTTCGACATATCACAATATGCCTTTATCACGCATTGTATCCTCAAGTATTGCATTGTTTTATTTTCTAAGCATGAAAGTACAAATCGTCGCCGTATCAATATGCTAAAATTAACCCTTTCAGTGTCGTTTTACATTATATATTTTTGTCGTTAAATTGAACACTATATATCTATCAATGACCTCATAAGGTAACGTTAAGCAACTTAAAGTCAATGCAAAGGAATGAAAGATGACTTTATTGCATGAACCGAGTCATCTATTCACTGCAGCAAATAATTGCAAAACGATTGATCTTAAGATCGACCTATCATAGTTGATTTAATGTGGCTAGGGCGTCTTAACTAAATTTGATAGAATTTTTGGCTAACTTGTTAAAATGAAATTTTTATCATGCTTTTTTCAAAAGTATATTAAAAAGTATGGGTCACCGAACTTTTTTTAACGCTACAGGTTGTGCAAAATTGTCAGATTTTGTATAGATTATGCATGGAAAATCATTTTTTGTTTAATAAAAAGAAAATGGTCTATCAGAACTTTAAGATAAAATGTGAGAAGATTGCTCTTACAACATGCTTTCAGATCATGGAACTTGTTTTATTGCTACATATCAAAATAGGTAAATTCATAGCACTTTCTATTATAAAAAATACTTTATCTGAGTTATCTCGCCTTATTTGGCTAAGTTGAAAAAACCCTTATCAAATATAAACAAGATGTTTAAGAAATTGCAGCTGTAACTATGATAAAACACACAATTTTCTATATTAACATCAGAAGTCATTTACATAAATTACATAAAACGATCAAAATTTGCACATGTCATAAAATATCTAGACCAAAGTTATCTGCTTCTTCTAAATCCAAGATGGAAGAAGACACCCGAGTCACATTAACAGACTACTTTTTTCGATGTTTAAATCTATATAACATGTATAATAAATGACGAAAATACAAATCGAAGTTAAAAAAACGAATCAAAGGAAATATCATGAATTTCAAAGGAGCATTATCGGATATGTTGGAGGGCATCACCAGCTCAATAGTCAGCACTTCGGAGTTGACATGAATATCAAATATATGGTAATTTTTATAAATTTTCTGTTTACAAAACTTTGAATTTTTCGAAAAACCAAGGATTTTCTTATCCCAGATATAGATTACCTTAACCGTATTTGGCACAACTTTTGGGAATTTTGGGTCCTCAATATATGCTCCTTAACTTTGTACTTTTTTGGCTTTAAAACTATTTTAATATTTTAATATTTTAATGTTTTAATAATATGAATAACCTTGCTATTAAAGCGGGAGGTTTGGCATTCCACAAAACCAGGTTCAACCCACCATTTTTTTTCATAAAATGCCCTGTACCAAGTGAGGAAAATGGCCATCTTTACATTATAGTTTGTTTCTCTGTGTGTTACATTTTGGTGTTTTGTTTCTGTTGTGTCGTAGTTCTCTTTTATTTGACTAGAACAAACCCGCGAAATCGCGGGCATATACAGCTTGTAGACTGTTGTAGGATGATTTTTTGTAAAAGACAGGCGCGGATCCAGAGGGGGGGGGGGGGGTTACGGGGGTTGGAACCCCCCGTTTTTTTTGGACGATCAATGCATTTGAATGGGGACATGTAATTGGGACCCCCCCCCTTTTGTCCCGGGTTAGGAACCCCCCTTTTTAAAATGGCTGGATCCGCCCCTGAAAGATATTATGTATGGAGAATTTCATAAAAGGTATCAAAAGCCCTCTCCCTTTTTCCAAAGTCCGATATTTGTTTCCTTTCTTTTAAATTAAATTATTTTCGTATGTCTGGCCTCAGACCACAATTATTCTTCTCCTTTGCTACAATGCTTCTTTTGGTAAAAGTCAAATCAAATTAACAATTTGCACCGTTTCAAACATGAAATAAATGTAACTGCTTATATATAGACCATTATTAGTCTAATAAAATATGCTTCTAGGACAATCCATCAGTGTTTTCTTTTTCTTTTGAGAGCCTTATTAACATGCCAATGGTAGGATATGAATCATGTATAAATGACTAACATTTAAGGCTAATTTGAGGGGTGGTCGGACGGGTCCTGATCCCGAAATCCCGGGCTTAAAACCATGAAATCCCGAGATGCAGAATTTAAAGAAATGCATATCCCGAAATCGAAAAATATATTCCCGGATCCCGTAAGGATCAAACCCCAAATCCCGAGCTTAAAAACACCCGATCCCGACGCCCCGAAAAAGGTCCTGCCTACTTCTAATCTCAACCTTACTTTCATTTTTGCCAAATCACTATTTTCCCTTTCAACAATAAATTGTTATGCCCCATTTATGGGTAATATGTTTTCTAGTCTGTACATCCGTTCGTTCGTTCGTTCGTTCGTCCGTCCGTGTCTGTCCCGCTTCAGGTTAAGGTTTTTGGTCGAGGTAGTTTTAGATGAAGTTGAGCATGTTTTACTTATTTTAATATATATGCAAGTGGTATGACCCCTTAAAGAGTAAACATTTCAAAGAAAACAGAATCAGGGCCGACTTTCTATACTAACATACTAACATACTAACATAGAAAGTCCCTGACAAAATACAGACAGTCTCTATATATTAAAGTAGTATAATCGTAGTTTAGATGTAGATAAACGCGAAAAATAATTGTCTTCTATAAGGAGGTATAATAGTTGTGGTTCTTGCGATCTAAACACCATGATATGGAGAACGCTCTGATTGGCTTATTTATTTTTCATTTTTGTTATCTATCATACGATTGGTTGTATTTGTGCATCTTTAAAACCGGAAGTCTTATCTATGACTAAAAGTCAGTCCGATGACGGAATCATATCCGGACTCCTTTTTTGTCGTTTTTCTCCCAAAATAACTCAATCTGAATAATCATAAGAATGGATGACAAATGCGACTATGCATGTTACCTATAGGACACATAGGCATGATGATTGATTTATTGTGAAAGGAAGAGAAGCGACACTCAAAATGAGGTCTTCTCGTTTAATGGTATAGATACGTTTCCCTCAGTTTTAGTTTGTAACCCGGTTTGGTTTTTTCTCTATCGATTTATGAATTTCGAAAAACGGTATACGACTGTTGCCTTTATTTATCTGAGCGTCACTGATGAGATTTATGTAGACGAAACGCACGCCTGGCGTATCAAAATATATTACTGGTACCTATTATAACTATTGACCAAGTCGTCTATTACTATGCAAGAATCAGCTATTAATAGATGAGGCTACACTCACTTAAAGTGCCACAATTAGATATACATTGATTTGATATATGACACGATAATTAGATTAAACGGCTGATATGAAAGAGGGACAAAAGATACCTGAGAGACAGTCAAACTCATAAATCGAAAATAAAACTGACAACGCCATGGCTAAAAATGAAAATGACAATCAGACAAACAATAGTACACATGACACAACAAAGAAAACTAAAGAATAAACAACACGAACCCCAACAAAAACTAGGGGTGATCTCAGTTCTAAGTTGAAAAGTTCTAAGGCTGCGAAACATTTTTCCGCAATACCAAGGCTGATACATATCTTTATTATTTGCCAAGCTCGTGACTATGTGTTTCTGAAAGTTATGTAGGTTCCATTACAGGAACAAGGAACACGGTCATTTATAATATGGCATAATAGCACCAACTCATCGTACATGTCGTACAATTTATGAGGGTGAGCACCAAATTTGAAATGTTATGTTACTGTCGTATGCCTTTTGGAGAAGTGTTTGCCTAAGGATCAGTCGTGATTACATAGCTCGCATAATGTGAACCGACAAAAATGTAGTAAATGAGACATGTACACGACAAACTATGGAGCAGATACTATGGTAATGTTGAGAAATGGGAAGTTGGAAATCATTTACAATCGGAACGTAGAAGTCATCATGTTTTCATAGATGCCGATGTGCTGTCGTCTATTTGTGTCAGTACAGAGGAAACAATCAAGATGTACTTTCGATAGTGTCTGTAATCTGAAAATCATTTGTATTAGTGAAATGTAAGAAAGTAGTCTAACTCCTGTACCACTAGCAATCAACACAAGATTTGAGTTCTAAAAATGCAAGTGAAATTTGTGTGATATTTTCACCGCCCCTTTTTTTAAATATTTCGTTTCAAATCAATGCAGATTGGTGTCATGGTTTCACCAAAAAAAGATTATATTTCACCGTTATAATTTTGGAAATCAAATATATGGCAGATGCTCTTTCAATAGATATACACATGCATAACACAAATATCAAGTCTTATTAGATAGAAAGGAGGGACAGAGGGTTGTTAAAGACTATGAGTGTCAATTTCAAGTTTTTCCGAATTGTATATAACTACCTTCGTCTGAAACATCCGCTATCTTATGTGAATGGGTTAATTAACTTATGATGGCGTCCAAAATTGAACGAAGGTATGGTTTCGAGTGCAACACTACGAACTATTGGCAAATTAGTTTCCTTTTGGCAGTAACCCTCTACCAATAGAAATATGATAGAAAATAAAAGCCCTGGAATTTCATACCAACACGAGGTATATGATCCTGTTTCAGGCGCTGGTGAAAAAAGGCAACTTAGAAATGAAAGGTTCACGATTGGGAACCTGAAATCATCAGGTTTTGGTTTCAACGACCCTCATTGTCATTTTCGAGATGTAAGTCAAGAAATATGGCACATTTAACTATATCTGGTGTACCCTTCATCTCAAGTTTGACGGGAAATATACATGTACGTTAAACATATTCACCAGATTCTTAGGAAGATAACATCATCCTTATAGCAAAGGGCAAAGTTAAAGGATACTGCAAACTTCTTTTCTTTAAGAAGTTTCTGTATGAAGTCAGCGATGTGTGAATAAAGGCACAATTCAGCAAGAAGAGGAGTACAGTTGGTTCCACGATACATATAAACTTTGTACAGAATTTGATTACAGGTCATAAATTAAAAGGTTAGAATTATATTCACTGAACTCATTAAATTGTTTGCAAAAAAAAAGACAATTCAAAGCTTAAAATCGAGTTGAAATAATTGTTCCCTTTTTGTTTCGTAAAAAGTATATCAAAGTTGAAGGACATGTCTTGATTAAGGGAGGGACAAATAAAAAAAAATCATTCTGAGGCAAACAAAAATAGCACGAGTCTAACATATTTGAAGATCCAAAGTGGTAAAGCTTTTTTTCAATCGGAAAAGTTTACCGACACTATGACGGTTTGGTACTTTGTCATTTTTATCAATTATGTCAGATTATTTTGCTTGCACATTATTGTCAATAGTATGGAATTTCACGCGACTTGCATACAAGTGAGAGGTTTGGCTTTCTATTGAACCAGGTTCAATCTACCATATACTAAGTAAGGAATATGTCTGTAGTTTTTCATTCGTTCGATGTGCTTCGGCTAATGATTTTTCCAATTTCATCAAGGACATTCCGTTTTTGAAAATTTTATTGTAGTTTTGTATTTTCGTTAATTTACTTTTCACGATCAGTTGGTTTATACGTTTACGACAATCCCATGTAGTTACATATATGGTTTAGTTGTACTTATTCATTTAAGTATACGGTAACAACAAAGGTTCATTACAAAAATAAAGACAGAATTAACAACAAAATAAATTACACGATTAACAATTTCAAAATTATGAAAAAAAACTAGTATTTTGAAAGATAGCAGCGATATCCTAGAATATTCTTTTGATGAAAAAGATGATCTTGAAAAAAAAAGAATATTGATTAATGAATGAAATAAATTAGTGACAAAAAATCAAAAGGGAAAATGAAACAATATAAAGCAAAATTTGTCTAATATGTACAAACCATTTGGTATCATTGGTATCATTGTTTAGAAAAAAAGTACAATAGACGTAAACAATTTCATATTTAAAAAGTTGAAAGATAACTAGATGCAATATTTAGTTGGGAAATGCTACTGTGTATCACTCATACTCTAAAAACTCGAAATATTTAAAGTTAACAATGTTCATTGTGAAATATTGTTTCGAGTAAGAGCACCATCTTCTCAAAAATAATCAATTCTTAAAACTAGACATTACAATGTAGTTAAAAATATACAAACTTAAGATAAGAGATATAATAATCTTAATTGTATTTAACTTTCCAAAACACTCGAAATTTTGTTTATTTACAAGTCATACTTTGTTTTAGAGCAAATGTTTAGATTCTCAAGTGTATGAATTTGTAAATAAAGAACCCTAATGGATGCATTGATTAAAAAACATGTTTATATATGTAGGACTCTAAACTGCGATTGGGACGCTAAAGTACGATGGTCACGCAAAGTGCGATTGGGACGCTAAAGTACGATGGTCACGCAAAGTGCGATGGTATACGCTAAAGTACGATGCCTCTATACGCTAAAGTCCGATGGTCCGCGAAAGTATAGACGTAAGAAACATAGTTTGATTATGACGGTAATTAACATTCGTTTATACAAACTAAAAGTGAAAACTCCGGAAGATGAATTACAAATATTGATTAACAACAGGGTTCGGTAACTTAATTAATCAAAACCTAACCGTGTTTTGTCGTGTGACGCAAATTTGTTTGTTTTATGCTGGAAAAGGGACTTGTATCCTGTAGTCCTTTTACTATTTAAATACACAATAATATTCGCATAAATATCCTGTATCTTGCTTTTATTAGAAGCGAACGAATACATTAAAATCATTGTGTTTGTGTTGCAGTTTACTTTTACATTACGTTTACTTAGGTACATTTTTAAAGCGTAAGTTATAAATTGTAGACTAAAAAATCAGTTTGTGCCTTATTACGGAATTTATAACAAGTATTTGTACTCGCTTCGAAAAAGGGTCAAGCTTGACGACACCGCCGTTTCTTGCACTAAAATAAAAGTTTGAAATATTACATGTATTTCTTTACCTTTATTACGTAGTCAAACCTTTAAATTTAGATACAATTAAGCCTACTGGTAAATCATAAAGCCTATCAAATTATATGTTATACCTTAGCATACTAGCTTATGCATAAAGACTTGTTTTAAACATAAAATATAATATGCACTTTAATGGTTTAGCCCTTAAACCTTACCCTATTGTACCATTTTATTTATTTTATTTTCATTTTTGTACTTTGGTATACAAACAACCATCACACTTTAGCGTGAGACACCATCGTACTTTAGCGTGAGACACCATCGTACTTTAGCGTAGACCATCGCACTTTAGCGTGACCATCGCACTTTAGAGTACCATCGCACTTGAGGGTACTATCGTACTTAAGAGTACAATCGCACTTTAGAGTCCTACATATATTTCCTGTTTTAAAACAAGAAAGAGTACGAAAAACATACAATAATGTTGCTAAAGGAAACATATCTGTCCCTAATATTTTTTATGAGACTTAAACTGATTGAAGCTTTATTTGTATTATGTTTTCTTCGAACTTTATTTCCTGCATGTCAGGAGTATGATGCGATTGCATGATGTTTGTAATAGGTTGGTATGTGTATTAATAAACATGGAGGGCACTTATTTTGAGTCTGAATAATTATTAATTTAATGTGAATTCGATTGGTTTCATGACTTAAATATCATTTTTAATGTGCAATATTCACTGATTGTTTTGTGTCTTAGCAAGTTTTGAATTACTATAAGGTATGTCCAGCAAAATGCTAATCTCTTATAGTCAGTTATGACGCTTATCAAGGAAGGCAATGTGGTATATTAGCAAGCAAAGCAAGTGCCTACCAAAGATAAGAAGTGATGGTAACTGATGATGGTAAAGTCATTGTATGGTGTAAAAGAGGGATGAAAGATATCAGAGGAGCAGTCCAACCCACAGATAGAAAATAAACCGAAAACGCCATGGCCAACCCCCCCCCCCCCCACAAAAAAAAAAAAAAAAACAACAACCAAAAAACATCACACAAGACACAACATTGAAAACTAAAGACCAAGCAACACGAACCAGACAGAAAACCAGGGGTTCTCCGGGTGGGTAAGCAGATCTTGTTCCACATGTAACCCCGGTCGTGTTGCTCAAGTTATTACAAATCCGGTAAATAGTCTAAGTCGATTTGTCACATTCATGAAAAGGCATAATGAACATATCTAATATTATCTGTGAAACGGTTATACCATAACGGTCAACCAACTCGTGATGGCGTCCGTAAAATTAACGAAAGTAGGATTGAAACTTCACCATTTGGAACTCTTGGTTTGATAGCGTCCTTGTGAGCAGCAACCGTCTATCAAGGAAATCATGATAGGAAACTACTGATAGAAGTATATAAACACTATATATATATGTATACACATATACATCATTCACCATACACCATTACACTATACACCATGTGTCAGTACAACATACACGTTACACATTTGCAGCAAACACCTTACACATTACTCCATAATGCAATTTAATTTTTTAAAAAGCGTACCACTTCAAAATTATTTATTTATTTTAATAAACGAATTTTTATCACAGTATTGTAAATTAACTTTTTTGCATAGTTTTAAATGTCGGCACTATTCATTCACACCATTACGTTACACCATTAAACCATTCCCCTTATCCCATACACAATAGCACCATACACCTTCTACAGTTGCAACATATGCAATACACTATTACAGCATACACGTTTTTGGAAAGTTTACACAATCCAAGGGCTGTAACTACCACAGGTAAAATTGACTTAAGCGTGAACAGTGACCTTGGTCTATGTGAATATTAAACAAAGGAAGCAGATGGATTCATGACAAAATTGTGTTTTGGTGATGATGATGTGTTTGTACATCTTACTTTACTGAACATTCTTGCTGCTTACAATTATCTCTATCTATAATGAACTTGGCTCAGTAGTTTCAGTGGAAAATGTTAGTAAAAATTTACAAATTGTATGAAAATTGTTAAAAAATGACTATAAAGGACAATAACTCCTCAGGGGGTCAATTGACCATTTTGGTCATGTTGACTTAATTTTAAATCTTACTTTGCTGTACATTACTGCTGTTTACAGTTTATCTCTATCTTTAAAAATATTCAATATACCAATATACAATATACAAAAACAGCAAAATTTCCTTAAAATTACCAATTCAGGGGCAGCAACCCAACAACAGGTTGTCTGATTCGTCTGAAAATTTCAGGGCAGATAGATCTTGACCTGACAACTAATTTGATCTCCATGTCAGTTTTGCTCTAAATGTTTTGGTTTTTGAGTTATAAGCCAAAAACTGCATTTTACCCCTATGTTCTATTTGTAGCCATGGCGGCCATCTTGGTTGGTTGGCCCGCTCACCGAAAACATTTTTTTAAACTAGATACCCCAATGATGATTGTGGCCAAGTTTGGTTTAATTTGGCCCAGTAGTTTCAGAGAAGATTTTTGTAAAAGTTAACAGACGACGCCGGACGACGACGACGGACGACGGACGCAAAGTGATGAGAAAAGCTGTTAAAACCACAGATATGTTTTACTACTCGATATCACATTCTTATTCCCTTTAGGGTATTGTGAAATACGCGAATATAACATTTGCACTAGATTGTCAATGGCATTATCAACAAGACTGTCGCATATGAAGCATAAACTGGTCGACCAATGTGAAGGAACGAATTTTATCCTAGTTTCGGACGAGATTCGTGTTGTTCAATCTTTCGTTGTCTTTTTTTATGAATTATTCATTGTCTTTAGTTGTTTAAATTCTAGTCGAGACATTGTCTGTTTCCATTGATCAATATTTTCTGTCTCTGGTTATTTGCAAGTCAACTCGCGTTCTTTAATAACAAAATGAATAAAATGTAGTTCTTTAGGGATAAATTGTGTACAAAAATGTCATACAATTAACTTTATAGTTTAAAAAAGATGCTTGTACTTTTATTTTCAATGACTATTTACCTAATGCCTTTATTAGTTTGAACATTAAAGACAACTATACAGTTGTGTCAAAGGGCGATCTGAAATTGCTCCAGATTAAACACCCAATTCACCTTCTAAACGATGAGGAACACAGTAGCTATATTCTTGATGATTTTCAAACCATAGACTTTTCAGCTAATGCTAAATTAATTCAAATGCTAAATTCAGGACAGATAAAGTTATGCAATGATAAGGGAACAAATGAAGATATAATAGAAAAAATAGTAGTTCTGGAAAAAAGATCAACCATATTTTCAGTACATGATATTGTTACTGATAGTTTTATTGAGAAAGATACGAATGTCGCACAGTTGTTGGTTTTTGCTGGACAGGATTCAGTTTGCTTATTGATGCTAAAAGAGGCTCTTATTTTTATGACTATAGTAAACTTTATTCCAGGAACATACAATTTTTCAAACAAACACAGCCATCCAAATCTTTCAATAATTCAGCACCTTAATCTAGAGAAATTGTATCTAACCGAGGATGGCCAGTCATTTATGAAGGTTTCCTTTTTACGTTATATACCTTTTCATAATTTAAAAAATATGGCATTTTACAAGTGAAATGTTCGAAGATAATCCCTTTTGATCGATTCTCCCATAGTATGTTTTCAACATATGTTTGTAACCCACCGGTTATTTCGGCTAACTCACCATTTACGGATATCATAAGAACATATTTCTTAGAACGAGCATGCTTAGAAAAAAATATTGTTAATTTGCAGTGTTTATTTCATAACAATAACAATAGTATGACTTTTTTGTTTATTTTCTATTATATATACTCATATGATTAATTTTTATCAAGTACTAGTTGTTTCTGTAATGTACCACTTATTATATTATTTGTGATGGAATGCCCTGTAAAATGCAAAATTCAACGTATTAAATGGCTACCAGAGCCCTTTGAAGCATCTGCATTATCTATTTTAATATCACTAACACCTTGTTTCTGATATTCAGTTTGTTCAACATGTCCACGTTGCTTTGTCGAAATCAAACGGTCAATGAGGTAACGGTAAGACTGAGTTCACACCAAGGTGTAGTTAAATATTTTAAATACATGCAATATCTGCTATTTAGTGTTAGATGGTGCGCCGTCGGGATAGGATTTAACGACCTATTGATATTGCATGTTTTAATGGCACTAGTATGCACCTTTGCAGGAATGTCTTTGTCAAATATAATGTATTGGGCATTTCGACCATTCGATTGCTTTTTTTATTCGATTTTTTTCTGGTATATAATAAACTACTTTTTGCAGTTTTTTGTTAATGTTTACTATCAATATGCTGAGTGTATGTTCTCTATTCAGATATGGATTCCTCTGATATTTCTGTACATATCATATTTGAGAGACGTTTATAATGAATATAGTGGGGTGTTCAGACAATGTTTACAATATGTAGTTAAATTGATTAAAGATAATGAATTTATTAAAACAGAGAATGTTGCAATCCTATCTGGTGGAAACGGTTCACGTTGTACTGTTTTGGGAAAAAAACAAGTTGTGAAAATCGTTTAAAAGCGATGCTAATTGATCATCACGGAGTTGTACATGTAACGTGTAAATTCTATAATGATATACGTGATCTACTTTGTGAAGTATTAGGATCATCGTTATGTATCAAAATAATACTACTAAAAGAACTTAAATCTATATTGTTTCACATGTTTCCTGTTATTATTACAATTGCGGTGATAAACACATCCAATCTTTCGCTAGATAAATTTGAACCAGTGCAAAAGTTTCTTGTAAGTTCAATTTTGTTTCAATCATATTCCAGACTATTTCTCCAACGTACATCTCCAAAAAAATAGACATAGATACTAATCCATATTTCAAAACTAAGCTTCAAGAATTAGTAAGCCAACACAAAGAGGAATTTATCATAACACATTTGAGTAAACGAAAAACATTGTTACCTCTGATACAAGAGAAAATGATAGTTATAACAAGCATTATGTTTTTTGTGATACATTTGTATGGTACTTAGTCTTTATTTCACTTTATTTTCTCACTTTTTAAGTTCTTCTAGAATATCAATATTTTTTCATATTGTAGTTTTTGCAATATTTTTATACATTTAATTTCGATATTCTAAAGTTTCTAGTATAATCACTTGGAAGGCTATACATGGTACAATAACAATTGCATTTTTAAAAAGGCAAACTTCATAAGTGGAATATGTAAAACAATTTTTTCAACAGTTTCAGAACTCTAAAACTCATCACTTGCACTGAATAAATTTATTATACACACATATATGTATGAATGTGTAAACTGTACAGATGACGATGTAGATGGAAATCTATTTTCATTTCACATGCAATTTGAGATCTTTGCAATATGGAATTACACAGTTACGATCATATAGCTTCATATGATGTATCTGTAAAAGGATACTATAATAACGTGCCATTACCCTGATGAACCACCATAAATTAAGTGTTTCGATTAAGTTAACAAAATCAGTGGAAAATGGTGGATTTCTACATTTTTTCATAGAAATGCGAATGTTATTTTCTGTTAAACGTTTCTAAGCAAGGTTTACAAATGAAAACCGAAACAATTTTCAGAGTAAGGTTTTCTCATTATATTTAGAATGTGATTTCTAGAATATTTAGCATTTCAGCTAGCCGGCAGTGCCTTGTAATGTGTTTATGCATGTATTCTTGTCAAAAATATAGACATATTAAAGAAGTTTAGTTTTTATTGTACTGAACAAAATCAAAAGATATCATAATAATGGTATTGACTGTTCAACAAGTATATTTAAGTCCGTAACATATTTTTGTTGCTGTCACGAATCCGAAACCTCATTATTGTTTGTCTATAGGTAATACCGTTTGGTAAGGTTTTCCTTGTTAAAATGAATATACTATGTGTTCAGCCTTTTGATAAATAAGTCCTTGATATATAGCATTGATACATGACAACTACCGAAGACCATGTATACAATGCAAAATTCTACATGAATATTTTCTCGTTTCGTTTGAACGCTGTCCTATTGATACCAATCCCAACACTACCAAAAAAGAAGACTCTTTAACATGCTACAGTAAAATGTAGGCATATCATCAGATATTTTCAATTGTTTCCTTATTTCTACGAATCTCTAGAGCTATATTAACACAAACGTAGTTGAACTGTAAATTGTTTCGTTTATTTGAGAATTTCAAATTTCCTTGTTTTTTTTCCAGTTCTGTAGACAAGCCTAAGAATTATTGTAATTTCATATTTTTTAAATTAAATAATATTAAATAATTACTTTGGATAAGGGTATTGTCTTTTGAAATTTTCTGTTATGATTTATAAGTCATTGCAAATGAATACATTGATCTCCTCGTGCCTATTAAGTTTAATTTATATTCTATATATGTATTGTTAATTCATTTGTATTCGTATCTAGAAGTCAACTTTGATTTCGGATGGTAATGCATACGTTTGTACAAATATATGTGTTTTAATTCATAGATAAATGTACATCTATGTGTTTTAATGTAAAGTTATGAACACGTAACCTTCATTTTAACAACTTAATTTGTTTTGAATTTTTGCTCATGTATTTAAATGTATATGCTTGTATTTAATATGAATAAATAAAGAACTATGAAAGACAAATCATTTTATTTTCCTGCTTTTGATTAACACACATTTACACTGTAATACATTTTATTTGATATAATTTTCTATTCAACAAAAAAACATGTAAACAATTAAAATCACGCAGGTATATGACTTATGTACACTAAATATTTAAATAAAATTGAGAATGGAATTGGGGAATATGTCAAAGAGACAACAACTCGACCAAAGAGCAGACAACAGCCGAAGGCCATCAATGGGTCTTCATGCAGCGAAAAACTCCCGCACGCGGAGGCATAATTTAGCTGACCTCTTAACAAAATGTATGATATTTCAGTGACAATTGACGTCATACTAAGTAGTTATCGAAAGTACCAGGATTATCATTTAGTACGCAAGACGCGCGTTTCGTCTACATAAGACTCATCAGTGACGCTCAGACCAACATAGTTATAAATCCAAACAAGTACACAAGACACTAAAATTAAAAATCATACCAGACTAAAAAAGCCAGAGGCTCCTGATTTGGGATGGACGCAAAAAGTATATTTGACTTGGGACCGGTATATGCAAATTAACCGTTTAAAAGATAGTTGGTAAGTTTGGTGCTGGAACCCCAACATGCAATTAACATCACGTCTTTGGTTAATACATTCCATTGTTGTGAACGTTTTTAAACACGATGTTTTAGTTTACACTTTTGAAAATATTACATAGAATGTATTAGTTCATTTAACTGCGAATATAAAAGAACAAGAGGCCAAAGACACCAAGTTGACAATTTTGTATTCATAAGAGAATGAAAATGCCATTGTAAAAAACGAAAAACTACAATTATACAAGAAAGGTTCGAAAACACTGTCTTGAATACTAATAATTGAAAAACATGAACCTCACCAAAGATTTTGTGAACTCGAGTGGTCCGAAATGTGAATATGTTGCTTTAGTCGCACCAGTTATGCGACTTATGTTGAATACAAGTATTTTTGACATTTATTCAGTGTACTTGGGTGAATGAATAAAAGCAGTTATTATAATTGAAAGAATGCAATCGGATATATACATAGATGCTACCACTATACGACTGTCGTACGATATTTTCTCAATCGAAAAAGTTGACTTTAAAATCAAACTTTTTGTAGTGGAGGAATGTTGTGATGGATGAAATTCTAACTGGTATGGTATAATTGCCAATGACACAATATATTTGGCCACTTTATCGACTGTGATATGGCATTACCTCAGTCGAAACAGTTAGCTATAACAATTTACTGTCATTTGGGGAGCTAGTGTATTGGACACGATTCGGTAGTGGCTTCTAGTTCATGATGATATAACCGATTGGAGACAAACCAGAAAGATGTGTTCCTTTTAGTGACGTCATCAGACATGGTCGTGTTTATTGAAATTATGAAAACAAATCATAAGAAAGCAAAACATTTTGACCAAATATAACTGAGATCAAAACCTCCAACCAAATAACACAATGTTAACTGTTTTTTGACATTTTTACCTGTAACATCTATTTGTTGTGTTAATGAATCGTTGTCAATATATTATTATTAGATTATTATACGACTGTCATAGAAGTGAGAGGTTTAGCTAAGTATAGGACCAAGTTCAATCCAACATGTTTTACATGAAAATATGTCTGTACTAAGTCAAGAATATGGCAGTTGTCTATTCGTTTTATGTGTTTTAGCTTTGATTTTGCCGTGTGATTTGGGACTTTCTGTTTTTAATGTTCCTCGGAGTTAAGTATTTTTGTGATTTTACTTTTTTCGTTTACTACACGTAAACAAACAAATCTTTCCAAACGTCAAGAGAAGAGCGTATGAACGGTATGATTCTCTGCTCGTTTTGGTATGCACCAAATGCATCCGAACAGACAGTCAGTATAGCCCTCTTATACAATACTACTAATTGTTCGAACCCCAGAATAAAAAAAAATATATAAAATTATCGCGATTATTTAGCAACATTTAATGCGGGGTTCACACATTGCCGATTATTGTTCCCGTTTGAGATCAGACAGCGATACGACACGAAAAGTGAAAAAGTCGGATTAGTATCTTCAATTATCTGGAATGTCCTATCATTGTCTGAACCAAGTCGTTTTAGTTCGTAACAGATTCCTACGGGTCGGGAAGGGTCCGAATAGTTCGGCGAAGCACCCCGACAGTTAGGTGCGTCCCGTAACATTCGGGGAAACTCAGCCGATTTTGTCTAGTCGGATTACAATCGTGGCTATGTCGTGACAGATTCTGCTGTATCAGATCGAATTCCGAACAATGTTCTGTGTACTCTGGACGGTGTCCTGTGGAACGGGAATGATCTGGAGAAATTTTTTATTGCTGTTTTTCTGCCGATTGATTCCAGATTCCAGATCTTGTCGATTGCGAACCGTTTTTGCCGAAACCGTTCCGAAACAGTCCCGTTATTAATACGAAATTCGTCAATGATACCCACGTCAGAGTCCGGACAATGACAGAATACAATACGACTGAGACCAGACAAAGTCGTTTGCAATGCGATAGAGCGGACCGTGATAGGATTACGTTCCGACAGTAACTGATCACCCCGAATATGCCGACAGTTTTCGAACGCATAACTTCCGTCAGCATCGGTTCACTGTCTGGTCACTGTCTGATCTCTGTCGGATTACATTCGGTAGAATCGGGACGCAGTCGTGACAGACTCGGTCGAATGTTACCTGGCGAAAATACAAATCGGATTAGAAGCGGATTCAAAACGGGATTATCGGGATAAATTCGCTTGGAAACTGTTGAATATCGACGATTCCTGAACAATATCTGATTGTTGTCGTGATTAAATTATTTTTTTTACAAATTTTAATTAAAGTTTGAATTTTCATCCACGAATCACAGGATCTTGATTAGACTTTTAATCAATTTTGATCGGGAATGGTCCTGTCAAGGACGGTAGTAAAAATCGTGAATGTGTGACCCCAGCTTTATACAGAGTGTCGGAACTGTTGTCGGCTGCATTAGTTTGAGGTAGAAAAGACATATTAACAATACAAATACAAAATCATGTGATTTTACTATGTCTCTCGTTTGTATGGTTTTATTTTAAGGTAACCTTTTTTTTTTTAACGTAAACTGTGAGTGTAAGTGTTAATTAAAGTATAGACCTAGTGTTTGCAAATGTCTGTGTATATATGAGTCAAATCATAATCATATCTATAATAAGAGAATAGAGTTATCATTCTTGTTGCATTATTTATATCAAAATGTTTTGTAGCAGATTAAAATTGTTTGGACATCTCATAACATATACACAGAGCATACTTAGTAAATACGAAGAAACAAATTACAAGACATTGCATTTACGTTCAAGGAATATGTCCTTAAATCTAAGACATTTAAAATGTTATATCTTCATGTTTTGGATAAATCTTTTCTCAAACTTTCACGAGTCATGTGTTACAGAATTACAAAAGCAGTTGTATTAGCTTTACTTATTGCTTACTTTTTGTTTATTTAAAAACAAATGAACTTGTTTTAAAACTTGTAATAATAAGAAAAGAACCATGGTGTTAGCATCTTCATAGTTAAAGATCTCTTATATAAGGTTTTCCTGTTTGGGTGTTTTTATTTCTTTTTGTGTTTTTCCTTTAGATTTGACGACAGAGAAGCATATTTCGAATAACTTGATTTACCAACTTTTATTTTTGTATTGGTTTAAATTTTCGGAATTAATTGTGTTATTAAGCTTTCCAGTTTTAAATCTAAATAAATTTAGCTTTATTGAAGTATTCAGTAATTTTAAATACATGATTTCGACAGGAACATGGAACTTGCAACGTTATAGTATGAAGAACGTGAAACACCGTAATTTACTATTCTACAAATCCCACAGTCACGTTATACTGTGTACTACAGATTATAAAAGTAAGATTACAGGAAAAAAATCGTGTTAGACTTAACCTCATTATGAGAATATTACGTATAGTAACGGTATACACAATCAAATATCTCGTTTTTTTGTGTGTGTTTTTTTTTTTTATTAAAATCAAACGAGATATAAAAACATCGAAAAGGAACCATTGTAAGTGGAAGGTGTCTGAAGCTGATTTTTGCATTTAACTTCATCAGGATCACTTAAAGCCGAATATTTTTTTGCCTAGGCTGTATTATAACCAAACATCAGCAAAGTTGAAAAGCTATATGACAAAAAGGACATAAAAATAGCCAAATTCATAAAAGGGTGTAGAAAGAAAAAAAATAGCAAAAAAAAAATCATTATTGGAGTTAGAAATTTTAAAAAGCCAATAGGTACCCATACCTTTAGGTAAAACGACTTAAACATAACTTGTTCATTTAACGTTTCCAGTTTCCCTAAGGTGCATGTGTTAAGATAAGCCTAGTTTATTATATGAGTTACTACAACTAGTGTGTTCATGCCACTGTTATTCGACGTATTGTTTCAGTTGGTAACAACGTCAGCGCCTTTGTCAAATAAAGGAAACAGCCGAATACCGTTGTTCAAAAGTCATACATCGATTGAGAAAAAATATAACCCGGTTAAAATCAATGTTTTCTAAATACAAAACTTCATTCTTTTTAGTTTTAACGACGGTGTAAACGGAAGGACACCTGATGATTAAAAGTCGATGTTCACTAAATTTGATGACGGAGACAAAGGAAAATACGGAGATTGAATTGACCTTATTGATACATGTACATTGTCTTTAATTGACATTCGATGATCGATGCCAGTAACACTTTCAACTGACTGCTTTTATTTTGTTCATGGTAACAAGACTTTGCATCTATGATGTCGTTTAAGACGGAATAAAAATATCAGAGAGACAATCAAAGTAATAGATTGAATTTAAAGTGACAACGCCTTGGCAAACAAGGAAAGAGACAAACAGAAAAAAAAGAGTACACAATAATTGATTTTTTCCAAACTGCTTAAAAAAAGACAACAGTATTGTACCGGTGTTCAAGCTTCATCAATTGAATGAGAGAAAACAAATCCGGTTACAAAATTAGATTGAGGGAAATACATCTTCTATAAGAGGAATAGTGAAGTGAACAAAAACAACAAACAAAACCAACAAAAAAACTCCAACATACATAGAAACATATCTTTTAATAACAACTGCCATAATCCTGACTGTTTAAGGATATTAAACGATACAATGGTGGGTAGAACCTGATGTAATGGCTAGCCAAACCTCCCGCTCATATGGCAATGTTAAAAAATATATTGCTGCAATGACTAACTAATATAAACACACGCAAGAACACACACCACAGAGAAACGCACAAACAAATAATAAACAGTCGACAAAACATGCAAACCGCAAAACATCGTTTATCGTCCATCAACGACAGACGTCACTTGCTTAAACAAAATTAGGAACTCAAGTATACACAAATATTTACAATTTTGATGAAATGTTTTTCTTATTAGCCTTTTGATTTTGTTTTTTGTTCCGGTTGTTTTTCTATTATCTATTTATTATTACATTTCTACAAATCATTCCTGTAAGTTTTATCTGTGAATAGTTTTGTGTGAGTTTTCCTGTGTATCATGTTTATATGGTTAAACATATTGTTACCTAATAGTTTAATGTATTTACTCATTATTGTGTTACACAATAAAAGACCCCATATCAGGAAAGTTTGAAGAAGGGTTGAGTCATTTTCTAGAAAATGTTAATGAAGTTATTTGCAATTTCATATAGAGTTCACAATATTACAGGTAAAATGTAACTTAGATTTTTCTCCATTTTATATTTCTCAAATGAAACAAGTTTGATCAAAAAAGTTTATCTGAAAGGTTTTTACTCCAGAGCCATTTCCTTATACTCTATTTGATAATAAATAACTGTTTCTTTTTTCTATTATTGAGAAGCATGTAATGATTCCTAGTTTTTTTATTAACCGATAAGCCACCAGTGCTGTAGTTGAAGGTCAAAAACATTCAATCTATCCAAACAATAGAATAAAAGTACGGTGAAAAGCTGTTGCACCCTAATGTTTATTATTTTTCAAATTTAACATATTATACTGCATGTAATGTCTTTAATAGTTATTTCACAAAGATTTTCTTAGCAGTATTTAGCACAATATTTTGGAATTTTGGGGCTCCAATGCTCTTCAACTTTTTACTTGTTTGGCTTTCTGACTATTTTGATCTAAGGATTACTGGTGGGTCTAATGTAGACGAAACACGCGACTGGCGTATCAAAAAAAAAGTTTGGTACCTTCAAGATTATTTTTAGCATCATCAATTATATTTCTTATGAAAGTTATCATGACTCAACCCTTCTTCAAACTTTCCTGATATGGGGTCTTTTATTGTGTAGCACAATAATGAGTAAATACATTAAACTATTAGGTAACAATATGTTAAACCATATAAACATGATACACAGGAAAACTCACACAAAACTATTCACAGATAAAACTTACAGGAATGATTTGTAGAAATGTAATAATAAATAGATAATAGAAAAACAACCGGAACAAAAAACAAAATCAAAAGGCTAATAAGAAAAACATTTCATCAAAATTGTAAATATTTGTGTATACTTGAGTTCCTAATTTTGTTTAAGCAAGTGACGTCTGTCGTTGATGGACGATAAACGATGTTTTGCGGTTTGCATGTTTTGTCGACTGTTTATTATTTGTTTGTGCGTTTCTCTGTGGTGTGTGTTCTTGCGTGTGTTTATATTAGTTAGTCATTGCAGCAATATATTTTTTAACATTGCCATATGAGCGGGAGGTTTGGCTAGCCATTACATCAGGTTCTACCCACCATTGTATCGTTTAATATCCTTAAACAGTCAGGATTATGGCAGTTGTTATTAAAAGATATGTTTCTATGTATGTTGGAGTTTTTTTGTTGGTTTTGTTTGTTGTTTTTGTTCACTTCACTATTCCTCTTATAGAAGATGTATTTCCCTCAATCTAATTTTGTAACCGGATTTGTTTTCTCTCATTCAATTGATGAAGCTTGAACACCGGTACAATACTGTTGTCTTTTTTTAAGCAGTTTGGAAAAAATCAATTATTGTGTACTCTTTTTTTTCTGTTTGTCTCTTTCCTTGTTTGCCAAGGCGTTGTCACTTTAAATTCAATCTACTACTTTGATTGTCTCTCTGATATTTTTATTCCGTCTTAAACGACATCATAGATGCAAAGTCTTGTTACCATGAACAAAATAAAAGCAGTCAGTTGAAAGTGTTACTGGCATCGATCATCGAATGTCAATTAAAGACAATGTACATGTATCAATAAGGTCAATTCAATCTCCGTATTTTCCTTTGTCTCCGTCATCAAATTTAGTGAACATCGACTTTTAATCATCAGGTGTCCTTCCGTTTACACCGTCGTTAAAACTAAAAAGAATGAAGTTTTGTATTTAGAAAACATTGATTTTAACCGGGTTATATTTTTTCTCAATCGATGTATGACTTTTGAACAACGGTATTCGGCTGTTTCCTTTATTTGACAAAGGCGCTGACGTTGTTACCAACTGAAACAATACGTCGAATAACAGTGGCATGAACACACTAGTTGTAGTAACTCATATAATAAACTAGGCTTATCTTAACACATGCACCTTAGGGAAACTGGAAACGTTAAATGAACAAGTTATGTTTAAGTCGTTTTACCTAAAGGTATGGGTACCTATTGGCTTTTTAAAATTTCTAACTCCAATAATGATCTTTTTTTTGCTATGTTTTTTCTTTCTACACCCTTTTATGAATTTGGCTATTTTTATGTCCTTTTTGTCATATAGCTTTTCAACTTTGCTGATGTTTGGTTATAATACAGCCTAGGCAAAAAAATATTCGGCTTTAAGTGATCCTGATGAAGTTAAATGCAAAAATCAGCTTCAGACACCTTCCACTTACAATGGTTCCTTTTCGATGTTTTTATATCTCGTTTGATTTTAAGAAAAAAAAAAAAAACACACAAAAAAACGAGATATTTGATTGTGTATACCGTTACTATACGTAATATTCTCATAATGAGGTTAAGTCTAACACGATTTTTTTCCTGTATTCTTACTTTTATAATCTGTAGTACACAGTATAACGTGACTGTGGGATTTGTAGAATAGTAAATTACGGTGTTTCACGTTCTTCATACTATAACGTTGCAAGTTCCATGTTCCTGTCGAAATCATGTATTTAAAATTACTGAATACTTCAATAAAGCTAAATTTATTTAGATTTAAAACTGGAAAGCTTAATAACACAATTAATTCCGAAAATTTAAACCAATACAAAAATAAAAGTTGGTAAATCAAGTTATTCGAAGTATGCTTCTCTGTCGTCAAATCTAAAGGAAAAACACAAAAAGAAATAAAAACACCCAAACAGGAAAACCTTATATAAGAGATCTTTAACTATGAAGATGCTAACACCATGGTTCTTTTCTTATTATTACAAGTTTTAAAACAAGTTCATTTGTTTTTAAATAAACAAAAAGTAAGCAATAAGTAAAGCTAATACAACTGCTTTTGTAATTCTGTAACACATGACTCGTGAAAGTTTGAGAAAAGATTTATCCAAAACATGAAGATATAACATTTTAAATGTCTTAGATTTAAGGACATATTCCTTGAACGTAAATGCAATGTCTTGTAATTTGTTTCTTCGTATTTACTAAGTATGCTCTGTGTATATGTTATGAGATGTCCAAACAATTTTAATCTGCTACAAAACATTTTGATATAAATAATGCAACAAGAATGATAACTCTATTCTCTTATTATAGATATGATTATGATTTGACTCATATATACACAGACATTTGCAAACACTAGGTCTATACTTTAATGTTTATATGGTTTAACATATTGTTACCTAATAGTTTAATGTATTTACTCATTATTGTGTTACACAATAAAAGACCCCATATCAGGAAAGTTTGAAGAAGGGTTGAGTCATGATAACTTTCATAAGAAATATAATTGATGATGCTAAAAATAATCTTGAAGGTACCAAACTTTTTTTTTGATACGCCAGTCGCGTGTTTCGTCTACATTAGACCCACCAGTAATCCTTAGATCAAAATAGTCAGAAAGCCAAACAAGTAAAAAGTTGAAGAGCATTGGAGCCCCAAAATTCCAAAATATTGTGCTAAATACTGCTAAGAAAATCTTTGTGAAATAACTATTAAAGACATTACATGCAGTATAATATGTTAAATTTGAAAAATAATAAACATTAGGGTGCAACAGCTTTTCACCGTACTTTTATTCTATTGTTTGGATAGATTGAATGTTTTTGACCTTCAACTACAGCACTGGTGGCTTATCGGTTAATAAAAAAACTAGGAATCATTACATGCTTCTCAATAATAGAAAAAAGAAACAGTTATTTATTATCAAATAGAGTATAAGGAAATGGCTCTGGAGTAAAAACCTTTCAGATAAACTTTTTTGATCAAACTTGTTTCATTTGAGAAATATAAAATGGAGAAAAATCTAAGTTACATTTTACCTGTAATATTGTGAACTCTATATGAAATTGCAAATAACTTCATTAACATTTTCTAGAAAATGTTAATGAAGTTATTTGCAATTTCATATAGAGTTCACAATATTACAGGTAAAATGTGAATTTTATGATATATGATAGTATTATTATCTATATTATACCTAATGTAAATCAGGCATCAAGATCATTTCACTTGTTAAATGTTCTAAAGATATGTAGATTGTTTTAACTAGACATACATTCATTTCCACTGGTCTGTTGAGTTGAACTGATTTTTTTGGTTTTGGTCAAACGTATTGAAAAAATAAAAATTAAAAGCTGCCATTTAGCACAAAATTTCAAGATACAGTGGCTGTAGTATAGATTAAACCAACTAAGAAATATTTCCATAAAAATAAGATTTATGATAATCCGAATTATACATTTTGTAAAAGAGAAATGATAACGCTAGACATTTTTTTTTTCGAGATTGTTGGATTTTTTAGCATTCACAGATATTATTAGAACACATTAAAAATTAGTTTCTGATCAATGGAATGATTTAACTATTTACAAAAGATTTTTGTTTTGTAAAATTGCAAAAATATAAAAATGCACTGCAGACAATATTCTTTCCATTTGTTTACTCTGTGATTCTTTATTTGTTTGCACGTTTCTCTATTGTATGTTTGGATGGCCCATTTTGCTGCAGTATTGGAAAATTATTTCTCATATTTTAAATGAAACAGTTCAGAAACACTAAAAGAAAATAAAAAAAACTTTGCATTGCTGACGTGCATGATATATAGTCCTTTTGACAAATGTTAATCACTGCGTTTAAAATGAAGACAATTTCTAAACATTCTCCTGCAAATGCTACTATATCTTATCAAAACATCAAGACTTATCTTCAAAAGATTCGAAACAAAACGATTCGCAAACATTTAGAAAGTTTAACAAGGACATACATACTAAATACTATTATATCAAAGTAGAATTATATAAAAAGAATCAAATATGTTAAGATGAATACTTTAATCAGATCAAATAATTTTTTTTCTCTTTTTCCCAAAAGTTATGTTTATGTAAAAAAAACTTTCAAGAAACATAAAGGTTCAGAGAGTCATTCACTAATATCTGATTCAATGATGCTAAAACTAATAGCAATTATAACACAATAATTGATGTTTGTGTAACGTCCAGTTGCAAACATTTCATGCCTGTCACAGGACGAGAACACATAACAAATACGTATAAAAGATAGGTACTGTGATTATGGTCAACAGGGATGAAGGGATAGAAAATTAGACTGTCTCATGAAACTTGGGAATTAATCGATATGGACAGACATCTAGCCTGTAAACAGTTCGGCCCATGGAAGAGTTTTTACAAGGGTTTTAAATGTGCAAAGAGCGTGACACTTTCCCTTTTTCTTATCGAGGCATAGGATAACCAAACGTACGCCCTTCTTTTTCAAGGATTTTACTCATGCTGCTGTCGCCAAAAGGTGCAAACTAAACGGATTTTAGGTCTTTCTGAATAAGATAGCACATCATTGTAACGGACAATCGAGAACATATTCGTGCTAAACATTTAGCCATGATAAGGATTACAGTATTGTTGCTTTCAGGTTCCTTATGACTAGTTCTGATATTAGAGCAAAATCAAAACATGGCACGCATTAAAATATATCTTATAAAATCTACATCTTTTAACTTGATTTTATCTTCAGTTCCTTGAAACATAGAAACATCGTGAAAGATCTTCAAACAATTTAGTCACTAAAAAGTACATTACATTAAGAATGATTATTAAACAGCAACATAACTGATCCATTGATCACATGATACCGATGCGATAATAAAACAAATGACACGGTTATACAATTACCAATATTATCTTATATAAATTGCAATTCATTTTTATGTAGTTGTTATCTAAATAACCATAAAATACAGATAACAACTAATATGGTATATGTTCAAAGACTGTTTATAATAGATCCAAAAAAGGATTTTCCGGTTGTCACTAAGAACGATCTAAAAATAGAATATATAACAACATGTGCAAAGTGGAAAGAGTCATTGCAACATACGAGTGCTGGATACATGAATCTTATGAATCCATGCGGCTCTGTGATTATATCCGGAGCAGTGCCTTAGATAGTCTCTGTTGACATGATGCACTGAGTTTTACTGTGCGTATAACTGTATGTCAGTTTTTGATTCTGCATTGGTTAGGGGTATAAGGGAGGGTTCAGATCTCACGTCTCATGTTTAAAAAAATGTCGCATTCTTGTGCCTCTTGCCTTTGTTAGTCTTGTGTGTGTGATTTTTAAAAAAAATTTAGTGACATTTATTTATTTTGGAGTTTAATATGACGTCAATTTTCACTGAACTAGTATCCGTTTTGTTAGGCCTAGCTGAAGCAAACCTCCGGTTGCTGGACTTTTTTGCTGCGTTGTACAACCATTGTGGGCATTCAGCTGTTTTTTACCCTTAGGTTGGGTTATTGTGTCTTTGACACATTACCTAATTTCATTCTCAATTTTATCTTATTTATTTGGGATTAATAGTGCTCAACGTTTAGATTTATGTATGGTATTGCAAAGACAGATGTTTGTATGTTTGTCAAATCTTTTTTGATCCAAGGTGATGTCTAGTGTGTTCACGACTGACTTGTTATTGTCCTCTTAGTTTTAAATGGTGTTTTTTTTCGAATCAAAAGAACTATAGGTAATGAAAAAAAGACTTACTAAAAATCTCAAAATGTCAGGCATACTGTATAACTGGTTATCTTCGCTGGGTGTAAATTTTCGCTCTTTTTCGCGGATAGAACAAAATCGCCATAATAAATTCCGCTAACTCAAAATGCACATGCAAAGGTATTGATACAATTTTTGATACGCCAAAACCATAACCGCCAAAAATATCTCGTATAGTATTACCTTATTCAATGACAATTGCGAAATTTTACACCCTCAAAAATAATCCGTTATACGGTTTTCAAAAATGAGAATTCTTTATAAACTGACAAAATCAAACATAATTAAGCAACGAAACAAGTGGTAAATAAAGGCAAAAGTAGTATACCGCTGTTCGAACACATGTCTATAGTTATCAAAGGTACCAGGATTGTCTATATCTGTCGTGGTAGAGGCATGTCCAGTAGAAATTATTTAGTTAAACCTAGTTCCATAGCTTTCTAAATCTCCCAATTGTAAAACATTTGTGTATAGGTCGTCTATATTGATAAAAAGACACAAAAGGATAATGTGACAATCATTTGGATGTAGCAGCCAAAACTGTTTAAAACTTACATCCCAAACATACAACATAGCTCATTAAAAAGTTCAAATAGAAATACAAATAAATCTTGAATAGATTTATACAAACAATTGTAGTTGATATTAAATTTGACAAAGAAATCAACAAAAATGTCGTGCAGTTATTAATCCATACTATATATAGTATACACTCTCTCGATCAAATGCAAAATCAAGTAAAATATAAATACAAGGGTAAACACCACAGAAAAAACTCAGTAACCATCTGCACTTGTAATCACTTGTAACTTGTACCGTTGACTAATATGCATCAATTGTTTATGACTATATGAACATAACACAACAATTTGGTACGTTTTGGTATGTTTTGGTATGTTTTGGTACGTTTAAGTACGTTTTGGTATGTTTTGGTATGTTTTGGGTATGATGTTGAATGTTACAAACAATGAATATTTACATTCCGAATGAGTAAGGTGTGCATTTTGAAAAATTAGTTGAAAGGCCGTAAAATCGAAGCATCTTAAAAAATACCACATTTAATGTTTTCCTTCATACTTTGTAAAAGCAATCATTGCTCTGTTATTTTCACGTCAGTCTGTTATTCATAATTTGTTTAATCCAATATATGTGGTGAGAATAATCATTTTCAGAAGGATATAAAAAAGAATATGAACAGTGATGCCCATTAAAGATAAGTTATTTAAACATTGCTGATAATATATTAAAAGCTGTAAAATTATTGTCATTTGATGATTAGCATGATATAAACTTGATCCGTGATGAAACCCGTCGATAAGAAATTTTGTCATATATAGACAGGAAACTGTCGTAGCTCACGTTTTTATCACAACAAATTAAACAAATGGTCAAGAGTAATATCAATTGGTAAATTTGATTTTTTGTTATATTAGACACTTAAGGACGTAATAAGTGAAATTAAAAAATCTAGAATGTAAAATTCATACTTAAAGCCAGAAAACGATTAGTTAAGGAACAAATAAGCTACACATATTAATACGTTATGGAGTTCTTTTTCGCGATAGCTAATTTTCAAACAATGGCGGCAAAAGACTGGCTAGAACTTTTACCTTAATTTTGCATTGGTGTTACTTTGGGGTCAACCCAAAGGAAAAGATATCTAAAATCTATTTACATATTGGTGTTATAAGGTAATGAAAAAAGTTAGGATAATAATGCATGTTGTATACAGATACAAAAAAAAAAGATAACTGACAATGAGCCAATTGACTGTAGTTAATCCTTATTAAAAAGAACAACACAATTCTACTTATAAATATAATCAAGACGAATGAGGCTGCTTCTGTGCTAATGATCTATATTTCATATATTTAAGAATTTTACTAATTCGGAGATATATGACAATTTTTAATCAAATAATTTATTAAAGAAATAAACTCATCATATATACCCCGATTAAATTTTGTTATAACGCCAGACGCACTTTGGTCTTCAAACGACTCAGCTAAGGAGTGAATGCATCATACAAAACTGTATCAATGTGTTTCATTTCCTGGAGAGAAATATTAAATTTATGCAGCTTTACATTGCATGACTTTGATTGCAAATTAATGCCTGCTTCATATGAATTGAAGGATAAATGCAGAGAACTATAAAATATTTCGTAGTTCGTTGATGCAGAATAGTTACACGTTGTTCATGTATTTTGTAAATGATTTTGGTATGAGATGACCATGTCATTCCGTGTTCACCCTAAAGCTTAATAGTCGAAACTTGTATGGCATGATAACAAAAGCGGAATTGTATACGACTGTCATACAAGCGAGATGTTAAGCTTGTTATAAAACCCGGTTTAGTCCAAAGTTTTCTGCATAAATACGTGCCTGTGGCAAGTGCAGAATATGACTATCGTCTTGAATGTGTAAGCAAGTACTCATTATTTGTAACGTTGTAGTATCGTATATCTATCGACTTAAAAGCATGTAACGACAACATTGGCACACTAGTATAGAACCGGTAGTACAAACTCCTTTTTTGATCCAGCTCAACCCATTTTCTTTTGTTATACAAGCAATTCTAACTTAGTTTATTTGGATATTTTGTAGAGTATTGTATTACAGTCAATACATAAAATTATATACAAGAACAGTCAGACAAAAGCATGACATTGTGCATGCCAAAATATGATTATCAACTGGCGTTAGGGACATACATATTAACAAATGCTAAGTAAAACGTGCGTATTGTTATGCGTTTACTTTTCTACATTGGCTAGAGGTATAAGGGGAGGGTTGAGATCTCATAAACATGTTTAACCCCGCCGCAATTTTGCGCCTGTCCCAAGTCAGGAGCCTCTGGTCTTTGTTAGTCTTGTATGATTTTTAATTTTAGTATCTTGTGTATAATTCGGAGTTTAGTATGACGTCCATTATCACTGTACTAGTATACATATTTTTAGGGGCCAGCTGAAGGACACCTACGGGTGCGGGAATTCTCGCTACATTGAAGACCCATTGGTGGCTTTCGGCTGTTGTTTGCTCTATGGTCGGGTTGTTGTCGCTTTTACACATTCCTCATTTCCTTTCTCAATTTTATTAATTATGTTCTCTGCAATTTATATAAGAAACGAATATAATATTGAAATATTTTTCTACAGTGTAAAATTGATGAACGTCAAGAATAGGTTGAATCAATTGATAATTAAGTGTACATTTTTTTTGTCAGATTTTAAAAGCTTAACGTATAAACAATATAATCATTAACAATATGATGTAATATCTGGTTTAAAAAATGTCTACAATCATACACCCAGACCAAACCTTTTTATTTATAATAGAACGTAGTAAATTACATACAAACGTTTTAATCAAAGTTATATGATAAATAATTGTTTTATTGTTCTGCATGTATTACAACAATATGCTTATATTGTTAAGCATATCTGACAAAGTTTAGTCCATATGCACTTAATGACTCATATTATATAAATTGGTTTGAGCAAAATTTAAGTAAGTTATAAACGATTTTTATCCCAAGCATAGAATTCCTTAGCCGTATTTGGCACAACTTTTTGGAATTTTGGATCCTTAATACTCTTCAACTTTGTACTTGTTTGGCTTTATAAATATTTTGATATGAGCGTCACTGATGAGTCTTATGTAGACGAAACGCGCGTCTGGCGTACTAAACTATAATCCTGGTACCTTTGATAACTATTAAAGTTCCACGGAACATATCTAATCGAATAACAAAAAGAAATTCATCTGAGATAATTCATATGATTGACTCCATTTTGAGAAATCAGGAGTGTCTAGCTTAATGTATATATATATTTAGTTAAGAGCCTATCAAAAAATCAAATTTTGAGTATTTTAAAGGGTTAAGAAATTTAAAATTAGGGTGAATGCAATGTATAGAATGATGTGAATGGACATTTATAATTCGATTGTGATTTATTGCTAAATCATGTAGTGTTAAAAATAGGATGGATAAATAAATATTCTATTTATAGAATAAACTATTTATTATATAAAAAAGGATTTCCCTAACGTTGCTTTTGAAAATGAATCTCAAGTTTGTGGTAAGGTCACGTTAAATATTGGGGCTAACTACGATGTAGGTCAACATAATGACATGAGTGATGATAAATTTAATGACAAGATACTCTCAACTAGTTTTATTTATTTGACTAACAAATTTAATTGGTTTGAGAAATGTGAATAGTCAAATGCTAATTTAGCTTTATTTGTTGCGATCAAAGCCATATCACTTTACTTTAATTGTTTTATGTCAAACAAATGGTGAATCATTCGCATCTGTTAAATCCCTAATTCAAATTTGCATCTTAAATAGATTTCAAACCTGTTTCTGCTAAAGACAAATGTTTTTGTCTATATAATGCATGCGATATTTATTTATTTGTATTACAAGAGGGTTTCATCAAGAGAAACATATAACTTTTACTATTTAACACAATTAGACTTTTGTGAAGTTATTGATTGTCCGCCTACATTTAACAGCACATTGGTGTATTTGAAAGTATTTTCAGTATAACTGAGGTGATACAAACGAAACTAAAATAAAGCTTTGAACAATGTTAACTTTTTAAAGACTGTTTTAAGAGTTATGGACTTATTGATCTGCAATCAAGAGTAGAACACACTAAATTTAATGTTGTTATCAAAATAATTCAAAGTACTCAAGTCCATAACAATGGATGACCGCAAGTTTTGTTTGGCGGATGGTCTCAGAAATCAATCATATACATATACTTGAAAGTTAGGTTAAGGTACATATATCTATTTTTGTCTGAGACATGTTTCTGATTTGATGATAAATAAATGACAAGGAATCCAACCTCTTCGTATTAACCATAATATTGCAGTGATATAAACATTCGTAATCCGTATACTCTGGTTTGTTGTTATTTAATATATTCATACTTTAATAAATTGTTATTTTGATGGAGAGTTGTCTCATTGGCACTCACACCACATCTCATATCTATAACAGTTATATGTATAATGTTTATCAATTTGATTATCATTCTATCCTACTGCAATGATAGTGCAGAGCAAGTGCGTGGAGGACAATCTTCTGGAATTACGCATTTTTCTAATACATTTGATATAAGTAGGCATTCATATATTTCCCGAGTTTGTACACACATATTTTTGTATTTTTTATTGATAAATATATATATAATTATCACGACAAAACAGTTTTATTCATTTATCTATGTTCTTCAAAATTATTTTCATGGATTGATAAAATTAATATACAAGAAGCGAGAACGAATGTAATGGTGCACTCGATATTATCCGCAACCCGCTCGGTTATCAAAGGTAACGTGGATATTAATGTCTGTGTCAATATAACATCGGAATGCCCTCGCGGTCATCCGCTGTAAAACAAATTACTATACTATGCAAGACTCCTGTTAGCCCTTGTCTCTTATGTATAGGGTTCTCACTGACGTTGTACGTTCGAACACGTTTAAAGCCCGTTTGAATCCATTATGAATTGATATGCAGGATAGTCAGTTTTTTTCTGGCGAAGGTCACTGAATGTCATCGGCATATTCAGGTTCTTCCAGTGAAAAAATACAATTTGTACACGTATGTCCAAATATGTATGAAAATAATAATATATTAAAAATATCTGACATTTAAATATGAATTGAATTAATCTATCATATAACATATACAGTATATTGTATAACATTTGTTTAAAAAACAATTGCATTATATAAACTATTATGACAGCAGAAACATGGGAAATGTCATTATTGGTGAAATCAAATTACGTAAGCACTTACCATGGAACAACATTTGTGACCTTTATAGTAAAAATGACATTTTACACAGACAAATTATACTGAAAACATTTGTTTGGAATATCACAATCTAGAGTATTCCGCTATTTGTAAAACATTGTCTGACTACATTCACACTTGAAATTTGTCATACATTGTCATATATTGTTTGCCTATTCCCATCACTGACTTCTTAATTTTATTAATTTTCATTCAGATGTAATATAACAATATCGAAAGTCCAATAATTTTTGTTCATATGTGCAACTGCCAAATAAAAGTCGGCATCAATCAAATATAGTTTTCCTAAAAGACATTTGATATATGCATACAGACTGCGAAATTTGATTTCCCTAAGGATAACAGTTTTCTGAATTAAAATGATATAATATATAGAAATATCAAATACATTTTACCAATTATGTATGTGTGCTACTTTTATTCTAGTTGAAATTTCATTAAATATATGCCTCTTTAAAACAGATCACCTAGGTAACATTACAATAGTGTTTGTTCAATAACTTTGATATCGTTGCCAATTTTTTTCTCCAATACTACATGTATATGAACAGACATGATGGTCTTTTCAGGTCTCTGTCTTAAATATCGGACTGAACAACATCACTCCTTACCTTAATGCAGTGTGCAAACTATTTAGGTTGTTGTCTTTCTAGTTGGGGTATTATATGTGAATAATATGGAGGAAAAAATCAATTTCGGGGTGATTCTTCGTCATTTTAATTGAGAATGAAAATGGGAAATGTGTCAAATAGACAACAACCCGACAAAAGAGCAGAACACAGTTGAAGGCACCAATTGGGCTTTAAAACAGCGAGAAAATCCCACGACCGGAGGCGTGCTTAAGATCGTCCCTAAACAAATATGTTTACTAGTTCATTGATAATGGGCATCCTATTAAACTCCGAAATATATAATGAACTAAAAATAAAAAACCACACACAGACTAGCAACGGCCAGAGGCACATGACATTGGACAGGCGCATAAAAGCGGCAGGGTTGTTTTGTGAGATCTAAACACTCCCTCTATACCAAATCTATATGGCAAATGAAGACAAACTAACACGAAGTTATACCTTTATTGTACTCCAAAATGTTGTCTCCTATTGCATATATCTATGAAAAAGAAGAAGATGTGGTTTAATTGCCAATATGACAACTCTCCACAAGAGACCAAATGATTGAAATTAACATCCTAGTTAACAAATGAAACAGAAATGTTTTTGTTACGCACTGACGATACTTGTTTGAATCGCGAGTGTATTTTATATATAAGCATTTGTATTCAAACTGATAAATAATCAATATCTGCTTCATTTGCAAATATATTTTTCAAAGCTTCTTTGCTGGCTTCTAGTTATAGGTTGCATTTCTGTGAATATTGACAATGCAATTTTTTATAGGAACTCCTTTTACAGTTAAAACTGTACCACTTGTACTATAAAGTTTTGATAAAAACTAGAATAAGCAGCATGATCTCCATCAAAAACTGTGGATGATATCAGGTGGTCCAAATGGTAAGTAAGTAGATACTGCTCTCAATTTGGCACATGTCGTGTAAATAATAACAAAAATATAATGAGATTGTTTACCGCATATTCTGATGCTATGGTGTAAACATGGTCATTCCTTTTGGACTGAAATGAACTATGGTTATATGTTGAAAAACAAGATGTCATCGACTTCAAATTATTTGTTGGTAATTTGACATTTCAACTGATCATTATTAAGTTAACGTCTGGTTCACTGTAGGATATATGTTGACTGTTATTGATGCATAGTGCATTAAAACAACACCTAATACGTATATTTGAGTGAAGTATGGCAAAGGACAATTATGTATGTTCGGTGCTTGTCTCTTTATAAATATCGACCAACATCTAAAATCCACAACCGGTAAAATTCTTTCGATCGGAAAACTAAACCTGCAGTAAACCTTCATTTTACTAAATGCAGTCTTTTAATCCAGTGTTTGTTAGTAAGCATTAACATCATTTTGGTGTTAATTTCACCCTTGTTCTTTGAAAATATCAAATTTGAAGAAAAATCAGTTAAAATTCCTCAAGAGTAATTTGAACACCAATAACGGAATTCAAATAAAATTAAAAATTTTATAAAGCTGCTGTAGTATAAATGATCTATATTCGAAAGTTTTATTCCAATTAGATTCTGATTGTCAACAGTATCCCTATTATTTCTCATCTTGAAATAGATGAATTATTTGCTTCTCGACGTTACAGAAGTACCAATCAATTTATAAAAAGTCATCTCTTTCTGCTATTTAAAACACACTTCAGATTTCAATTCAGTATTAAAAAAAAGTTTTATACATTTTTTTCCCAGTGACCGATATATTGGCAATCCAAAACCAAACATAACATTAGGCGAAGAAACTTACGAAAAAGACTAAGAAAATTAATGGAAAACAAGAGTAATGATTGGAAGCTATGCATGCAAGGAAGTATTCATAAAAGACTGAAATGCAGTACTCAGTTTATAAAAAACAGAGATAAATGAAACTACTTTAAGTGCAAGTTGGCTGTAGAATTAAACTCTACACCCCTCACCTAAGTACAAAAACTGTCTGTGTGTATATTAAATTTGGCAGTTGAAAAAAGCCGAAGGCCACCAATAGGTCTTCAATACAGAGAGAAAAATTCGCATCCGGAGCCGTGTTTGATCTGGACCCTCAACAAAAATGTGAACTAGTTCATTGATGGACGTCATACTAAACTCCGAAATCTAATAATAAAAAAAAAAAAATAAAAATAATTGCATATTGCAACTAATGAACTAAAAAACTGATGAATAAAATTTTTATTTTCAAAGTACGGATTATATACTTGACATTTCAAATCATACAGATTAAATTCTTTTTAGAGTACATCAACTGTTTAAACACCACCACAATAAAGGATGAATACATTTGAAATAATTGTTTATTGAGTAGAAAGATTGCCTCCTTTCTTCAAACAGTTGTAAGAATAGTGATTTTAAACTGGATGGTAATTAAACGTTTAGACAGTAATGAATTTAAATAGGACGTCTGTATTCTCAATAACGAATATTTTACTTAATCGACAGCTGAATAGATTGACCCTGAATTAAAATTGCTTTATGATTTATCCGTAAATGAATATCTGTATTTGGAAAAAAAATACATTAAATACCGGAAACCAAAAGATTCCCTAGATCTCCTTCTATTTTACTTCATCAACTCAATAATTTGTTGTTTTTGTAGAAGTGTGCTCGCTTCAAGTCCGATAGGTCATATCATGTTTTATTAAAGCATGGTGAATCATTTAAAAGAGAGGTAAAAGATACCAAATGGATATTCAAATTTATTAACCGAAAACAAACTGACAATGCCATAGCAAAATACAAAAAAAAATGTGTATTTAGGGTTTCTCCGACGAGCATATATATGTACCAGAATGTTAAAAGAACTTATTGGATTGGGAGTAACAATATTCAGTTATTCGTTCTAGACTGTGTTATTTTAAATCCAGGAAATAAGTGGTGTACAATTCAGAATGCATATTATAAGAAGTTAAAACATCCTACTTCTGCAAAGCTTTAACACTTTATACTTTTATACTTTTTAACTAATATATTTAGCTAATTTAAGGAATTTGTAAAAAACAAGGTTGCTACGGTTATTGCACATGACCGTATAACGAATTGAATGTACTCAGACAGAACGGAGATGCACCATAAAGCGCCAAAATACATTACTGGCTGTTCTAGTGTTATAGAAGATCAGTGTAATTTCTGAACTCAACGCCGCAGCTGCCATATTATAACGATACTCGTATCATTAGGCGTTGAGGATATAACATTAAGCAAATTTTCTATACTATTACGACATTTGACTTTTCTTCTCTGTCAATTTGCAATATCACTAAGATCAATTTATATACTATAAAGACGTTTTGATATAACAAGGACTTACCTTTTCAAACTATTCTGTCATTTAACTACATCATGCAAATATTTTTTTATACTATGAAGACATCTTGTTTTAACATAGAGCTACCTTTTCATACTGGTTTGTCACTTTACTAAACTATTATATCATACTTCTATCTTATGACAATAATGTCGTATATTACAAAGACATCTTGATATAATATGAAGTCACCTCTTCCTACTATCAACACACCTTGCTATTCTGACAGATCTCTATACCATAATGACACATCTTTATGCTATACATACAGAGAGTGTATCGTGAATAAATTTATAATGTCTTATGTCAATGCAATGTCTAAAACATAGTTAAAATGATAACATGAATTTGAGAATGTAAATGGGGAATGTGTCAAAGAGACAACAACCCGACCAAAGACCAGAATGGTCGTCATTAAATGTTTATACCTTTACTTCCAACGAAAAACATTTTCAAGTTATAATATAGAAATTGATAAAGATTGGGACTGAATTGTAAATCAGACTTCAGATGAAATAGAAACTGTAAAAAAAAACCACACGTCGTCAACTACTGAGCAAAACAGTGTGTCGAGATTAAATGAAAGAAGAATCAATGTGATTTTTTCAAAGGCTTGCATCAGCGTCGTCCTCATACATCAATTGGATTAATTGATGACTAATTATCATTTTTCCATTAAAATCATTTGGAAAAATCTTAATAAGATATAATGTACTACATGACTGATATAAAGTCAATAGTATAACCAAGGATGCATTATATGATATTATTTTTGTATACAAAGTTCACCAAAAGTTTACAGTGCCATAAAAGATATCAAGTATACTGAAGAGCATGACTATCTTTGAGTAGATTATCTTAAAAATGATACATGAATGTATAAAGCAATTAAGTATTTTGACAAGTAAGAAATGATCTGGTTGGTCATTGTTATTGTTATGGTAAACCTACAAAACATATATGTATTGAACTCCGTATATATTCATCGTAGTTATAAAGATGTGTTAGGAAGTCGTAAGAGATGATTAGAATGTTAAGTTACATTTAAGGAAGTTTGCTACTCAGTTTCAAAATAACAAGCTTTTCATAACACTGGTATATATTGATAGGGGATAATAAAGGAACCAAAATAGCCAAAAAAAAAATACAGGTCAATGTGCTTGTTTTCGAGATATTAGCTATTGAAATGTTGGAGGGAAAATGATTTTTCACAGCTTTATCACTGACAAGTTTAAGATCTCAAAACCTATTAAAAAATAACAACGACTTGATAAGACTTCAAAATATGGCTTATAATATACATGTGAAAGATTTCTAAAAGAAAAAAATTGGGGTCAATGGGGAATTTTTTTTAATGCATTCAAATGGATAAATAGTTATCAAAGGTACCAGGATTATAATTTAGTACGCCAGACGCGCGTTTCGTCTACACAAGACTCATCAGTGACGCTCATATCAAAATATTTATAAAGCCAAGCAAGTACAAAGTTGAAGAGCATTGAGGATCCAAAATTCCAAAAAGTTATGCCAAATACGGCTAAGGTAATCTATGTCTGGGATAAGAAAATCCTTAGTTTTTCAAAAAATTCAAAGTTTTGTAAACAGCAAATTTATAAAAATGACCACATTGTTGATATTCATGTCAGCACCGAAGTGTTGACTACTGGGCTGGTGATACCCTCGGGGACGAAACGTCCACCAGCAGTGGCATCGACCCAGTGGTGTAAATAGTTATCAAAGGTACCAGGATTATAATTAAGTACGCCAGACGCGCGTTTCGTCTACACATGACTAATCAGTGACGCTCATGATAAACATGATAAGCCAACATCCTTTAATGAACATGCTATAACATACATTTTGTTATTTCATGAACATGAAGAAAGATAAATTCTAAAATATCAATGTTTTTTTAATTCATCGAATCAAAGAAGTTTAAACGGCTAAATAAAGTAATAAAGTGAAGAGAATCAAAAATTCAGAAAAGTTTTGCAAAATACAGCTAAGGTTATATTTTCCTTGGGTAGAGCATCCTTCTAAAAATAAACGAAACGCAGCTTAATCGACTGCAAAATAAGTATCTGAAAAACACTGATATTGATATAAAGAACTCCGATAACACTAAAATCAAGTCAATATGTTAAAAATAAATTTATTCGTTTCCGTCTCAAACATCGGTTCAGATTAAATTGTAAGTGCAAATGCGTGAGTTGTGTTTTGTACACCACTCTTTAAATGTGGTCGGAGTGACAAAGAATAAATGGTATGTCAATCTGATACATTTGAAAACTGCCAAAGCAGAAATAGCTGGTATTTAAAACTTGATACAAAAAATGAAGAAGATACTAAAGACTTCAATAAAAACAGACACCACTACGGAAGAAAACTACAAAAGGCTAACTACATGTACAGTCAACAAATAACTGAACAGATATCTAAAGTGAATATGCAACACGAACAACACTTAGACAGGAGTTGCACGTAGGTGCTCAAAAAGGGTCAGCAATTCCTGTTCTGCAAGTGAAATCTGCCTGTGTGCTCTTGTGTATATATACTGTTGAGTTATACTTGTGTATACATATATATATTTGAACAGATACAGCTGAATTATCTTTCATTCATTAAAAAGTGATCACAAAAAAGTTAAGATAATTCTTCCGTTTCCTCATAGTTTTTTTTCTATCTGGAAACATTCCTAACGGTAAATAACTTAAATGTCCTTGCAGTGAAGATAATTTATTTATCAAAATTGCTGAATACAATCTGGATGGATATATAATATTAAAATTCATACTTATTCCCTTAAGTATAATAACGAATACAAAAAAATCTAAATGATTCATTTGGACAAATAATTAAAAAAATATATGTTCCTCGGCTGAATCCAATTACTATAAATATAATGAAAAGATATCATTTCAAACATACCTTATAAAAAGTACTTTTCACTGATGAGATTCACAGTGCGAAAGCGTCACGATTCCAGTCTCATTAAAATCTAAATAATATTATATGTCTTTCTTATAAACAATTGTGAAGTGACTTATACTATTTCGAAGCGGCATGACTCTTAATTAAGATTCAAGATAGAATGATATAGAAAGGACTCGTGTCTTTCATCTAGTTCACAATTAATTATATAAAGCATTATATTTCATGTAGAACGTAAAAACAAACTAGCGTGTTTTATGGTCGTTAAAACATTTTGTTTGAGAGAACGTAACCACGTGACTAGATTTGTAAATGCACATGAGTCTGGTCATTATATAACTTGTGTCATAATAGTATTGATGCTCATACATACAATCTTCTTTTTTTAAGTGTCTATTGCAAAATCGTAGTCATATCATTTGCTATTTGAAAATATAAAAAAGATGACAGAGACAGCTGTACTAAACAGTGTACTAATAAACTCATCAAATATACAAAGATTGAAATCGTGAACGTACGTTTCGTCTACAAAATACTCATCAGTGACGTTCGAATTAAATAAAAGTTTTAAATTACAGAGAGGTTATTCCAAATACAGCTAACGTTATATATTCCTTCGAAAACATTATTAACGGTTCACGATCATTAACAATTTTCATCAAAATTTTCTAAGTTGATGGACACACGTCAAGATTGATATTATAAGATGAAAATTAAAATAACTCTCTAACAATATTTATAAAATTTTGAAAATGGAAAGTAGAAATTTCATTTCATTGATACAAATAAATATTTCAGATCACATCTATTTGTTTCTCTACTGTTTCCAATTACCTGATAAGTATGTAAAATATTATTACAGTCATATCTAAATAGCATATTTTTTTTTCTGGTGATATAATAGAAAATTAGCGTCAAAATTCATGCCTCATTAATGGTGAAAAATGCAGTAGGTGTTGCTCGAAAATTATAAGGCAACTAATTGCTAATTAGAAGCGGCGTGACTCGTTAGTTATATTTAATTCTTATGCTGAAGTGAGGATTTATTTTTTGTATTACACAATATATTCCTCTTAAACTGCAATCAAACTTTATTATACAACATTTGTTACTTTGGAACACAGCTCTTGACCGGATCCTTAAGGCAATATAATAATCTTGCCAAAAGTATGGAGACGCAATAAATGAATCAATAAATGTAATATATCCTTTATGTAATAGAGATTGTACCCGAAAAGTATTGCAAATAAATATTCTGCTTTAAACAATATTAACGAATATATGTGTAATATACAATACAATGACGTTTATACTAGTGTGTATCCTAATCTTCGAGTAGGTAAGTACTTTCTTTTAATTATTTTGTTAGCAAACAAAAACACACATATAAATTGAAACAACAAGTCAATTTGTACAGTAATTGGTTCATTTGCTGTTAAAATCATATTAATATAAGAAACTGATCATGATACAGCAAGACAATTGCACTAAACATAAATAGAAATATAACATACTGCTAAAAAATGTATCCTAACGGATGATATAACTAAGGAGATGTGGTCTGAGTTCCAATAAAACAACTCTGCATCCAAGTCAAAATGTATAAAAAGTTAATCATAACAGGTCAAAGTACGGCCTCAAAAACGGAGCCTTGGCTCACACCGAATAGCAAGCTATAAAGGGCCCCAAATTGACCAGTGTATAACAGTTCACACAGGAAATCCAACGGTCTAATCTATATAAAAAGCGAGATACGAGAAACACCTATGAACCACATCAACAAACGACAACCATTGCACAACAGACTCCTAGCTGCACAGCAGGAGGCACTTTATTTGTCGACGCATTCAGTCTCGCTCTTCTTTGAATTTATTGAATTTACTCATTTCTTGTTTGCTACTTTCATTGGTCTCTTCTTAAGAACATACGATACATTTTTGATCCCACATTGAAATTTTGCTGACAATGTGCATATAGGCTATTTTTTGCCTTATTTAATCAAATATGTAATAAAAAATATACCTTCATCTGCCACTTTTTTTTAGTAAAATGAGGTCCAAACTTTATATATTTTCTCAAAATTCGGATTTGTTGACGTATTTTTCCTTTCGAGAGAAATACATAACTTTTTTATTTTAAAAGATAAACACAAGCTGTTTTTTGTAAAATTATTTGTAAAATTCTGTTTTATATAAATGTCCTTTAAATTTGTGCAATATTTTCAAATAACTCATATTTATAAAATGTACACGAATGTAGTAAAAGAACGTCATTTTTTGCTACATATTTATCAAATTAAAAAAAAATGCACTATTTACGTTTGCATGAAAATTGGCACACATAAACTTCTTACTAAATCAAACCAAATGGCTTTTTTAAACAGAGAGGTCGATGAAATCTTTGTCAAGTTAGACAAGTTTGAATGATACAAATCAGTCGAAAACTGAATCTTTTCCCGATAAGTCATAGTTTGACGTCGCGAAAATAACAATTTACATTAGCAACGTCCTTACCTCCTCTGTAACTGTATCGTATGCCCTTAATCGATTTAAGAGATTTAAATATTGATATACTTACGTCACCTTAATTGTTTATCGCATGTTGACAAGTTAGTGGTAATTATGCAATTATGTCTCGTTGGTCCTGTTTTGCTGTATGTTTTCGGAGGCTGGCAGTTATTCACAACTGAATCTCAGTTAAATAAATTTGGGATTAAAAAAAAAAAAGAATCCGTCTAAATATGCAGGTGCCTGCCTCTAGGACATCGTTGACGATTTTTTGATGGGACATCTTAGTTTTGGAATGTCATTGGGACGATTTTTATTGTTTTAACCTATATGCTACCTTCTGGATGTCTATGATTTTTTTTATCCTTAGGTTAATGTTTCATAGATAAATGCCGCATATCTCCTTTCAGTCATATTTAAGCATATTGAGCCGGACCTGCTTCACTCCCGGAGCATCTCAGATCACCGCCAGTTTATGATGGGGTTTGAGCTGCTCAGTCTTTGGTTTGCTAAGTTGTGTTTTTCTACTGTTGTTTCTTTTTTCGTCGTTTTTCGTTTTTTTGCCATAGCATTGTCAGTTGTTTTTCGACTCATTAGTATTGACTGTCCCTTTGGAGTATATTAAAGCTCTCCTCAAAACCTGTGGTGCCAAATTATATATGGAAATCGACAGAAAAAGTACTTTGAATGATTTAAAAGATATGAACAGTAAAAGCGAGGCAGAAAATGATATAGGAATAGCCATATTCATAAGCCTAAAACGAAGTGAAATTGTCTTGTCAAAATTGAAAAAACAATCCAAAAACTTTTGAAAACCGAAGACTTAAAGACACGAACCTCACTTAAACCGGGGGGATCTCAGGTGATCCGGAAAGTGAATAATGATCAGAACAGAAACACACACTTGTAATATAAATATAAGGAGATGTGATATGATTACAAATAAACTCATCATAGATATCAGGACTAAATTAAGTATATACGCCAGACGCGCGTTTCGTTTACAAAGACTCATCACACAAATGAGCCAACTATCCAACAAATTTCAAATGAAGTAGGCAATCGTACAACTTTTAACAATGAGAAAATCCAATACAATATGGATATAAAAGATCTTGATAGGAAAAATGTTGAACAATTCAATTGAGGAAACTAACAGCCTTATTCATAAAAAAAAACAATGTACGAAAAAAAAAAAAAACAAAACAAAAAAACAGACATGAGCCTACGGCAACCACAGAACTATAGACTCCTGACTTGGGAGAGGCACATAATGATTGTGACAGGTTAAACATGGTTATGAGCGTTAAACCCACCGCAACATTTAACAGTGGTGTTACAGCACAACTATAGAAGAAACTGTAAAAATCAGTTGCAATAGGATCAACTCGAAAGTTGGATACCAGGCAATAACAACAAAAAGCAACTTATATAACAACAAAACACACAAATCACCGAAACTATCACGTGTTTGTTGAATTTTTATAAATTTTGGGAGAAAAGTGGGAAGAACATATTAACTTTTCGTCCATTTCAATTTATATGAAAACAAATAGACTAGACCTTATCAAAGGTGTGGAGTTAACTGCGATATGACCTTTGTTGCACTGATGACTTGTAAAGCAAGTATCAATAAATTAATAAATTAACAGGCCGTTTTACATTGACTTTGATTACAATTTAGTGTTTGCTATTACTGGTATGATGAAAGCAATATTTTTATAGATTAACTCAATGTCAAAAGTGGTATCAGTATAGCTCTTTCTCGATACAATTTGATAAAATGTCACTTCCCTAAGACGGATGCTAGCTAAAATATGTTAAAGTAATTAAATGAGCATCCCGCAGACCTAAACATATTGTTTGCTGAAACAAAATGATGAACGTCTTCTGTTTTTGTGTCATTGTTTTATTGTTTCATTTACATATATCACACAAGATCGTGTACTTACATCTGATAATTCTTGAATAAGAAATATGTTCGATTTTTCGATAGTTGGACATGATATGAGTTGGGTTGAAAATAGAATAAAATTAAAAGACATTATTTTGGTAGTATCCTTACTACCAAGTTATATTTGGTTAAAATAAAAACGTAAAAAATGAAGTGCACAAAATGCAAATTTCTAAAATTATCTGCAATAGTTACACTCAACACCAGATGTTTTTGTAGCCATTTGTATAACCCATCTGTCATATTCTGAGATTAAAATATCAATCAGTACACATTCAACAACTAATGGATTAATTATTAGAGACGTCATTACTAGTTAGTGAAAACATGACCTTGTGCAATGCTACAGGTATCGACAGATTGTAGAGTCATAAATGTGCATATTTATATAAAAATAATATGTTTACTTTGTTTTTAATTTACTGATAACAACATCAATATTAAAACAAATAGAAACAATGTTCACAGATCCAATTATAGTGTTAGATTGGTATCATTTTAGAATAAGTTTATTTAAAGGATCGATAAGTTTTCCCTGATCATTTCTAAATTTCAAGGCTCTGTTAACACCATCTCCATAAAACATATGATGTGCGATCCCGTTTGAAACAGGTTTTCTACCACAACCAAACTGAATAAGAGTTATCAGTCGTGTATTGCTTGTTTAGCAAACAAATTTCATCTGTCTAAAGCATATAGAGTCAGGATCGGCTCAGTCTGGTAAGCTTTACTTGATCAAATGTTCTATGCATTGGTTTGTTGACTGTGTTCGTCGTTTCTATATTTAATGCATAGGACACCAAATAATATTTAAGATAGATATAAGAGCATTCGCAGTTACTGCAAGCTTTTTCAAATTTTATTTTAACTATTATATAAATAATGTATCCGTGGTCTAAAATGCCAATCTGTAAACCTTAAAAGGATTTAGTGTAACAGACCTCTTGAGCATTCAGACAAAAGCATGATCTTATGCAATGCAAAACTAAACGTTAAACCTTTTTATTGGTGTTTTGACTATTATATAAAACGCTAAATCAGCCAGGAAAAATACAATATTTAAATACCTTACTACAATGTAAAATGGATAAAGCTTAAAAATAAGTTGACTCAAATGATCAATAAGTAAACATGATCGTTTTAGATTTTATGAGCTTTATTTATAAACAACATAACCATAAAAATTTCCAATTGTAAGCAACTTTGTGTTTACAAGAATTGTCTAAAGCCAAACGTTGGATTTTACGAAAACTAAAGAGTTTCTACCCCCAAGAAACGATTACCGTAGCTGTATTTGAAATTTTTTTTGGAATTTGTGTTCCTAAATGCACTCCAATATTGCACCCTTTTGTCATTAACTTTTTTTATTTGTGCGTCACTGATAAGTCTTTTGTTGCGAAACGCGTACAAAATGATTATCTTTGGTGTATAATTTTTTAATGACAAAATCTGATAATGCTGCCTCTTTGTCAGCTTTTGCATGTTATTGTAAATACAGGAAGCGTTAATATAATTATGCATTCTGAAAGTCAACAGGTCACGTGCATTATCATAGATGTATAACGCTTTCATTTTTTTCAAGAGCCAAAGGAAAGGCCTGATCATAAAAGAGAGGCTAGAGAAACCAAAGGGATAGTTGAACAAAAACTTACAATGGCACAAAAAGAAGAATACTACTTGGTAGGTATCAGTGGACGGACGTTGAACTGTCAATTAATAAGAGTAATGTCTGTCCATTTAGCAGCGCTTATAAGATACTTGAACGATTTAATTGTTAAAATTTATGTCTGGATTTACTGTCCGTAATTAATGTTACAAAAAAATTACAAAATGTCGCAAAAAATGATACATAATAATTAATGCCACAATAATGTTTCATTACTAGTTCGATACCTCCGCTGGTGGATTGTTAGCTCCCGAGGATATTACCAGCACAGTAGCCAGTAATTCTGTACTGTCATATAAATATAGATATTGATTGGTTGAAAGTTTGAAAATAATTTTAAATACAGGAATATCATGAATATATCTCTGTCATGCAAAGATCTAATTAATTCTTTGTCCGAATTTTGCTATTCTTAATGTCCCTTTTAGTTTTATCCTCTCTTCAACAATTGTATTGAATTTGGGATATTCGAATATTTTTGCATCAAGCCTCACTGAAGAGACATTAATTGTCGAAATGCGCATCTGGTGATTAAAATTGAAAGACGTTATCTTAGCACTGAAATCACCGGCATACATTTGTATGAATACTACTGGGTAAGTATCATGGACGGTGAACTGACAATTAACTATAGAACATCCGGGGCTTGATTGCTAAGGCGGTTTATGTCACGGCTCCTACAAAAAGTATGATTCAAAGTATATCAGATGTGAGTTGATAATTGATTTTTGATCAGACGAATTTGTTAAAGAAGTTGGAAACCTTTACAGTCGTAAGATGTCAAATTCTGCAAATAATACAAATAATATAATTGAAAACTCAGAGGTAAACCAAACCAAGGACAAAACAATATGGCGGACACCATTGAGACTTATTCTTCTATATTGCAAAAACAAAACACCAAAAACAATTATGATGTTGAGGATGTAAAACCCGTTTTCATATTAGAGACTGACTTGATTGGCAACACTAAACCAAGCAGAGACCAGTTTTTAACACACATAGAACTGTACAAAACCATCGACGCTACAATATGCCCAGCCAGTCATCTTAAAGGGTTGCAGCGTGTTCGAGGTTTATGGAGAATCTATTTTGATTCGGAGATCGATAGGGAATCCTAATTACATCTGGCATAACAATTCGGAATAAATATATCCAGGTTTACAGTAGAAACCCAAGGATAATTGTTCATGAAAGACCAACTTACCTGAAATTACGTGTAAAAATGTGCCTTGTTCCGCCGAGGATGGAAAGATTGAGCGAAGCTTAGAATATCACGGATGTGAGGTTATTAAAATGTACAGAGAGCGATTGCGGGTAGATGGCCTGTTATCAAATTACCAAACTGGCGATAGAATTGCAATGGTAGATCCTCTAAGTAAACCTTTACCGAGATCTGTCCTTATCGGTAAATACAGAGCAACAGTTATTCACCAAGGACAAGAAAATCACAATCAAGCTGAAATCTCATGTGATAAGTGCCTACAGAAAGGTCACAAATTTTCACAGTGTCCAAATGACTGGGTTTGTCTTCAGTGTAACAAACAAGGACACAGACAAGCAGAATGTAATTCGCACCTACATGTAAGTGAAAGTGACGGCACAGAAGACGACAATTCAGATGAGGATAAATCGGAAACAGAAGACTCTGTGCAGACATCACAATCAATACTCCAACCAATCCCCAATGACAGTCGAACAAAATCACCTATAGCTCCACTCAGCAAAGATCAAACTGACACTTCTACCAACAAAGATGCAGACAACAACAATACGTACAATCATGACTCAGGATTGGAAGCTATAAACAACAACATATCAACAGATGATTCGAAAAGAAAAAAGAAGAAGAAAAAAACTTACTAATAATCAAAATAAACATGATAAAGCACAAGGAGATATAAGCCAATATTTCCAAGGTTCGAACCAAACTCCAAAAAATAAAACTGATAAGAGAACTGCAACAACCCCTACAGAAGAGTATCAAGAACGTACAGGTCCTGCACAAAAGACATTTAAACCGTAGGGCCAGTACCATATGTAAATCTATTACAATGCCATTGTTAAATAATTAAAACAGAACAATGTTCAAATATAAATATATGTACATAGAATTTATTATTTTTATTCTAATAATTAAAAAAATACAAAAAAATGAATATGATGCAATGCGAGATTGCATAGATAATGATTATTTGAATGTCAAATATATGTTTATCATAAAAAATGTTTATGTTTCAAACAATCACCTGTTAGAATGGGACGCTAAAAATAGAACATTAGATTTTGAATGTATATTTGGTAAAAATCACAACATTGATATTAAAGTTGCAAGAATTGTCTATATCCAACATTTTTTTCTCCATGTGAAAAGAAATCGATCAGCCATATATGCCACGTTTATAATCCAGAGTGGTAATACTTTTCGCACTTCTTTGCAATGTATAGAAAAGAAAAATCCAAATCTATTTTTAGAACATGACACTCAATTTATATCCATCCACGTTTTCTTAACTTTCACAGATAAATCCAATAATGGTACATTTCAATTCCGGTTAATATTTGGAATATGGTATATGGCAAAACCATCACTGAAATTGTTTAACTTTTCTCTTAATAAACTGGTGTTTGGACATACCACTCCAATTTGCTAATCCGAATTTGGGTCAGTTTCTGAGGAATGTCAAGGTCATTTGCGGTCTGAAAATAGACAATAAAATAATAAGAAAACAATGTAGTTATTATACTATAAATGTTAAAATGATTACTTACTACAATATTGTAAAAACTATTGACAAAGTTATGTACAAAATGTATATTAATATTAATACAAACTGCATACCATGTTGTAAACAAATGATGCTTATATTATGTATAAGAAAACTTTACTTTTTTAAATTAGATATTTATGGTAAACAATGACTGAAACAATACATATATGTTCATTAAATTGTCAAGGTCTTGGTTCAAAAGATAAAAGACAAAGGCTTCACATGTGGATAAAGTATCAACATTGTAATGTTTTATTTGTACAAGAGAGTCATTTTACTTTTACTTTAGAGAAACATTCAAAAAATGAATTCAAAGGTGATACATACCACAGTTATGGAAGTTCACAATCAAGAGGGGTATCAATTTATATTAGTGATCACCCTGATTATCAATTAATTGATAAATTTCAGGATGAGGAGGGGCGAATAGTTTTGATTAACATAGAAATTTCAGAGAGTATATATACTTTAGTTAATATTTATGCATCAAATCTTCCTAAAAATAGGAATGTTTTTTTCAAAAAAGTAAATGACATGATACAGAAAAACAGTTTAGGTATGGTCATAATTGGGGGATATATGAATGATACACTATCTAATATTGACAGAAAAAAAATAATAGAAATAATAAAAAAAAACCAAAAAACAGTCAATAGTTTAAAAGATTTAATCAAAACACACAAGTTGATAGATATTTGGAGAGATATACATAGAAACAATATACAATTTACATGGAGACGGAAAAATAAGTAAATGAAGCTTCACGCATAGACTACTTTCTTGTTTGCCCAGAAATAAAGTCACATATATATTCAGCAGATATAAGACCTGCACTTATTTTGCATACAGATCACCTAGCTATATCTTTAAAGGTAAAAGGGAGATCACAATCAAAAGGGAAAGGTTATTTTAAAATTAGTAATAGCATCTTGGATAATATAGAGTATAAAAATATAATAAAAGGTCTTATCATGAAATATTAAAATAAAACAAAACTTACGGATAACAAAGGCCATCAATAGGATCTGTTCAAAATTGAAGTTCGAGAACATATTGTTGCATACTGTAAAAGAAATGCAAATAAAAATAAAAGTGAAATACATATTTTGGAAAATAAGATTAAAAAATTAAATGAAAATATAAACAGAAATTGTAAAGATGATGTTATTAAACATTTTCAAGAAGAATTAATTTATAATGAATGTAAACTAAGAAAATTAAGAAAAAATTATGAAATAAAAAGTAAAGGAGCTCATATAAGGTCAAGGATAAAATGGGTAGAAGAAGAAGAGAAAAATACTAAATTTTTTTGGGGATTAGAAAAAGCTAGACAGACTAGAAAGACTATTACTGCTTTAAAAGATGATAAAGGAGTTATACATACTGAATCTTCTAAAATTTTACAAATAGAAAAAGAATTCTTTCAAAATATTTATAATAGTACAAATCCAAATGTAAATTTTATAGATAAATATATTAATGATACAAATATCGATCATAAATTAAATAAACAAGAAAGTGAGATAATGGAAGGTACTTTAATCATTGAAGAATGCACTAACTCATTATTCAAGATGAAACTTAATAAATCACCAGGAATTGATGGACTTAGTGTTGAGTTCTATAGAACTTTTTGGGATGATTTAAAAGAATTTGGTGTATCTACATTTAATTATTTATATAAAAAAGGGGAGTTAACAAGTTCTCCAAAACTAGGAGTTATTTCTCTTATACATAAAAAGAATGATCCACTTTGTTTAAATAATTATAGACCCATAACTTTATTAAATATTGATACAAAATTAATTGCATATTCATTGGCTCAACGCATTAAAAATATCCTACCAAAATTATTCATAAGGATCAAAATGGTTATGTTAAAAACAGATATATAGGTTATAATATTAGACAAATCCAAGATATAATTGATTATGCAGAAAGATTTAACATAGAAGGAGCACTACTGTTTTTAGATTTCTCTAAAACATTCGACTCTTTAGAATGGGATTTTATGTTTTCAGCTTTAAAAAAATTTGGATTTCAAAATTCTATGCTTAAATGGATTAAGACTTTATATACAGATATAAAAAGCTCAGTAATACATAATGGATGGATAGCTGAACCCATAAGCATTCAACGCGGAATACGACAAGGATGTCCGTGCAGTGCATTAATTTTCGTCATTGCAGTAGAAATATTAGCCTGTAACATGAGGCAAGACCTTAATATTAAAGGCTTTGAAATTAAGATAGACGGAAAAACACATTCATTAAAAATCAGCCAACTTGCAGACGATACAATACTTTTTCTAAAAACACAAAAAGACATTTCAAAAGTTTTGAATATGATTGAAATTTTTGGCACATTATCAGGTCTTAAACTAAACAGATCAAAAACAGAAGGCATATGGTTAGGAAAACACAAACATTGTAAAGAAAAAATATGAAAACATCAACTTTACAAACAAGCCAGTAAAATGTTTAGGAGTGTTTTTGGTTGTAATAAAAATGTTTGTCAAAAACTCAATGCTGAAAGACAAATAGAAAAATGTGAGAAGATAATTAAAAACTGGGAAAAAAGAAATCTAACATTGTTGGGAAAAATAACAGTTATTAAATCACTGATTATACCCAATATTACTTTTTTAGCATCTGTTTCCCACATAGAAAAAGAATATATTGATAAATTTAAAAAAATTATATTTCAATTCATATGGAAAAGCAAAACAGAAAAGGTTAAACGTAAGGTATTAAGCTATAAACTGCTAGATGGTGGTTTAAAAATGATTGACATAGATAAATCAATAAAAATTGGGTGGATTAAAAGATTAATATATGGAGATTTTGCCAACTGGAAAATCATACCATTATTTTATTTTAATAAATTTGGCAAGAACTTCCTTATCTTTCATATGAACATTGATGGTATTAACTCAATTCCTGGTTTAAATAAGCTGCCAGATTTTATTTGAATGTAGTAAAAGCATGGGTGAAAAACAAAAAAAATAGAGCAACAAGAAAACTTTAGAACTATTCGTCAACAAGTAATTTGGGGAAATCAATTTATCAAGATTAAAAAAACAGCCTTTTATTCCAAAACTGGATAAATAGCAATATCATCTATGTAAATGACATTATGGATGAAAATGGTAACATATTAGACAAATATATTTTACAAAAACTCAATATTAAATGTAATTGGTTGTAAGAATTTTCTCAATTGAAGAAAGCTTTGCCAAAAGAATGGCTACATATTTTAAGACTAGAAAATTCAAAGAAAACTAAAGTGAAAACAGATTATGTTTTATATATTATATGTTATAATAGAAATTGTAATTATATAGAAGCATTAGAAAATTTAGAAACTAAAAAAATTTATAATATATTCATTCAGAATGAGAATGAAATGCCTGTTGGTTTTAATCGATGGAAAATAGTGTTAAACATTGAGTATATAAAGAGTTCAACATGTAATATATTAAAATTTGTTCATCATTATTTGAAGGAAAACAAGTATAAAGTGTTTCGTTGGAAATTGTTACACTTTATTCTACCTTGTAAAACTTTATTAAAACAGTGGAATATCTGCAATACTTCAAATTGTAATTATTGCAATACCACTGAAGATTATGATCATATGTTTCTGAAATGTCATTTTCGTCATGACTTCTTTAGGAAAATTAAAAATCTTTTTGGAAAACTGAATATTGATAATAATATTCTAACATTGAAGAATCTAGTATTTGGTTATAAAATTAATGATGAACAATATTATGAAATAAATTATTTGATTACATTAATGATGTTTTGTATATATAAAGCTAATTATATGTCTGAACAGAAAACAGAATCTATAAATGTGTATGCCGTATTTAAAGCAGAATTTATGTACAGTTACAAACTGCAGACAGCATGTAAGACTACACAATACAATTATATTCTAGATAAAACTGTCAAATTGTTGAAATAATTTCTTTGTTTGAGAAATATATGATCTAGCAAAAATAAATGAATTAAAAAGTAAATAAAAGCAATATATTTTACAAATTACATATCAGGAACTGATTAAGTAATATAAATTTTACCGTTCACCGCTACATGTGACGAATAACAGGGCTATTTACTTTAGATCAATTTACCGTTACAAAAAAAAAAAAGATTAAAAAGAAGAAACAAGTATTTACTCTTGATCTTCTTCATACTACTGATACATTCTGATTTAGACATACCTATGAAAATGCAACATCACTTCTGGATGTTTTATTTTTAAAGTCATAAACGGTGTGAGTGTAATTTCACATTGCGATAAGACGTGTCACGGTACTTGTCTATCCCAAATTCATGTATTTGGTTCTGATGTTATATTTGTTATTCTCGTGGGATTTTGTCTGATGCTTGGTCCGTTTCTATGTGTGTTACATTTTAGTGTTGTGTCGTTGTTCTCCTCTTATATTTAATGCGTTTCCCTCGGTTTTAGTTTGTTACCCCAATTTTGTTTTTTGTCCATAGATTTATGAGTTTTGAACAGCGGTATACTACTGTTGCCTTTATTTGACAATTATGTTTCAACCAGGAAGTTATTTGATAGAAAAACAATGCATACGTTAACGGAGAAAATATGAAAAATTTCCTGAAATAATGCTTAAACGTCATTTATTGCTAGATGATATATAGAGTACTTTTTTTATATATATATAGTTAAACAAATAGGTCTCACTGATATTTACTTGTTTATTATTTCACTGCTGATAATTAACTATAGAAGCATTTGTCCATTAAACAGCGCTTATAAGGTCCTTGAACTACGTTATTAAAACCATGTTTAAAAAACAAAATAAAACTCAAGAACTTTGTTATTCTGCAATGCTGACTTTATAAATTTTAAGTCGTTCTGTCTTGGTCCTGTTTTGACCTTGATGGCTGAGTCGTTGAAGTTGCTCGTAAAATTTGAAAACTGGATTACTCAAAAACCATTCATTGTAAATACACAACTTTTTTTACAGAGTTATTTTTGGTTGTAATATTTTTAAAATTCATTGATATTTTCCACTTGTATCACATATTTCGGAAATAATTCAAGAACGAGATTGCAACGAGACTGAACGAGACTGAAATGTCAGAAGAATGCATCCTTAAATTGCCCAGCTACTGTAACACCAGCCTAACAAAAATAAGGTTGTGAGTTGAAATACTGAACATATCAGGTAAATTTGCTTCCTAGCTTTTTTTTGGCTACAGCGTACCAGCATTTCTTTTTATATTTATGCACTTGTACGCTGAATATATAAGATATGTTTAAATGATAGTAAATCAATGATATTTCGGATGTCTTCTTCATTTTGTAACTTACAAAACGAAAAGAATAAAGTATATTGCTGTCTAGGGATTTTTTAATGTCCTTTTCAACATGTTCAAATATGTTCGAGTTTTCGATAGTTGGACATGATATGAGTTGGGTTGAAAATAGAATATAATTAAAAGACATTATTTTGGTAGTATCCTTATTACCCACTTATATTTGGTTAAAATAAAAACGTAAAAAATGAAGTGCACAAAATGCAAATTTCTAAAATTATCCGCAATAGTTACACTCAACACCAGATGTTGTGTAGCCAGATGTATAAACCATGTGTCATATTCCAACATTACAAATAAATTCATGTCCTTATGTTCAATTTGTCTACTACATCAATTATTAAGACATCAAAATAAGAATCCACTTTGAATGCGAGCTGAAATCTTTTCTTATAATAAGAAATTACACAGAATTCATAATTTTCTAATCTTTGCTGATTTTATCCCTTTCGTTTATTAATAATGTGTATGCTGTAGTATAAAATGCATTGTTAGCTTTACTTGCATGATAAAATTGTTATACATATATATATATATATATATTCTTAGGGTATTATAAAGACGACTTCATAACTATATTTGACTTGTGTCTTATTGTTTTTGCATAAGATCTGGCAAATAACATATTTTTCAACTCTTGAAACCATAGAATATGTTTCAGTTTTAAGTTGACAAGTTATTTGTAGTGGAGGAAAACAATTTGACAAATTCGTTTAATTATACAGGACAATCCCAATCGTCTGGCAACATATATATTTTTTCTGTTCTATTGCAGTGGGAGATTACTAGGAGATTACTGACAAATCGACAGCAGAATTTCAAAATCCTTCCACTATAGTTCGTATTAAGTATCGACAAATAATATGCCATTGGACGCAAATGCTCATGTCAATTTCGAATATCGTTATATATTGAATTATAAGTCTGATTAAGTCTTCATAAGTTTATTTTACTTGTGTCTAATCCTTTTTGCGTATGATTCAGTCTTAATTTGACCAATAATTTGTAGCAGCAGAAAACTATTTGGCAAAACTCTTAATTATACAAGTTCTTCATTAAAAATGTTTTTTATCGGTTTTGCTCATTGTTGGAGGTAATAATGTAAAGGTTGTTAAAATTATCGTCCTCTGGTTTTTGAGTATTGTTTTCCGTATCGGAAATCATTCATTTTCCTTATTCTTACATTTGTTCTGAAAAATATTTAGAGTCATAAAAAATAGAATAAAAATATATCGAACTCCAAGGAAAATTCAAAACGGAAAATCCTTTATCAAATGACAAGATCAAAAGCTCAAACACATCAAACGAATTGAAAACAACTGGAAAACAACTGTCATATGTCTGACTTGATACAGGTATTTCCTTATGTCGAAAATTGTGCATTAAATCTGGTTTTATATATACCTAAACTTATCACTTGTATGACAGCATAGAATTCCTTTATAATGACAAAATGTTTGAGCAAAACAAACAGATTTAATAAGTAAAAATGCAAAAAGATGGGGAACAACAGTCAACATTGTGTTTTAATCTTAACCACTATAAACACAAATAACTATTTCAACTATGTAAAACTAAATGTCAATGGACACTCTAAAAACAAAGAACATATTAAGCAAAAAGAAAAACAAGAATAAAAAAATGACAATAGTACAATAACAAAATGGCGGGATGTATAAATACCGAGCCATGACAAAGGTATATTACCAAAATATGTACTAAACGGTAAAACTATACAAAGACAAATAAAAAGAACAATATAACACATTATAAAAATAATTAACAACGTTGCTACCCAGACTCTATACTGTAAGACCATCATGTAATATTTGTGAAATTGGTACGGAATAATAATCACCAATCAACTTGGTATCTTCCGATTAACTTTTTTTAGAGAAAGGACAGACGTTCCTTAACATAACCCTGATGCATCAACTTTATGCTTAGACCCTGAAACGTTTTATAACATCTGAGTAGCAGTATCATTTTACCAACAGGAAGAAGACGACAATAATAAAAGCAAATGGTTTTTTTTTTATAGAATAGTGTATCATCAAATTGAATTATTTAACAATTATAGACATTATAGATCGTGCATCCAAATAGCGGGATGTATAAATACCGAGCCACGACAAAACATGTTACCAAAAATAGGTATTACACGGTAAACTATACAAATACAAATAGAAAGAACAATATAACAAATTATAAAAATGATAAACAGAATTATTTAACAGTTATAAACAATTATAGATCGTTCATCCAAATACCGACACGTTTTCTGTAAAAACCATCACTGCTATAGCCTTGCTTTTAGTTAGTATGACATAAAATGTAAACAGTAATCATATTATTGGTTATTCGTCTTGATTTCTTGTCAACAGTACATTTGAATTACTGTAATTGTCAGTATTATACATTTGGCCATGATTTTCGGACGTCAAACTTCGTACGTGACAGTTCCACAGTCTGCAAGTTGTGTGATAAATAACTTATAGCTACCAATTACTGTCAATATGAAATCAGATTATTGACCTTCAAGTCAACCAAGTACACCTTGCTGATTTTACTTTATAATTATCAACCGACATTTACTACTGATTCAAAATATTTTGGCTGTTAAAGAACGAAACAAATATAACATGTATCTATGAAGGATGTTTCTCTTATCATAAGCCGATTTACACTTTCTCAAAAAGGTTTATATTTTGTTATAATAATCAGCGTGTTGTTCATTTGATCTCAATTAATCGTTGATCATAAGTTAATGATGACTTCTAACGTTCTTGCTTTCCTCTGCAGGAGCCTCTCATATGCAATTTGTGAAATTAACTGTCGCTAGTGGGGAAGTATCATATCACACTAGATGCAGTGATAGAATTCATATATCTCCATATATATTACTACTAGTATAATGTAATATTCATATTCTGATTTTTCCATAATAAAAAAATACGTGCATGATTTTGGAATATCCTTCAACATGTATATCCTCAAGATCAATAGTTTGAGCACAATAGTACATACATCATTTAAAATATTTCTCATTCCTATCGAAAGTATCGAAGAGAACTTGATTTGTTTCATTGAGAGTATCTAACCAAGGAAAACATGAGATGTAATGGCATATTAAATAGCAGATGTAATAGGCCAAAGTCCCATAAACCAGAAATTAACTTTAAACTAAAGTGAATCGTCGTCAGTTTGATAGATACTGATGTATGGCTTTATACTAATGACAAAAGATTATTTAAGTTGTTTTTAAAGAAATAGAGCCACTGCACTTTAAGTATAATCCATCTTAAATCATGCACAATTATATTACAAGACGTCATTCTTTCAACGTTTCTATTTTTCTAAAATTCTTTTGCATATTTGTGATACCATTTTGACAGTAAATCCAATAGGTGCATTCTAAAGTTTGTCAACAGTGATGAATTTGTCCTGAATTTGGTAAAGAGAACATATCGTTTCAACATTTTGTTATCTTAATTTGCAACAGGTAACCTGTATAGTTATTTCAAGATTTTCTAATATCCTTTCACACGGCATGTACTATAACATACCTATTCAGACCGAACATTGCAATATATTTTTTGAGCAGCCACTTCAGGTGACCATATTTGACCATATTTCAATACTCCAGTCAATGATATATGGCATATGTCAGATATTTGCAATATGTGTATAACATAGACTAGAGTCAAAACACGAAATATAATAAGACATGAAAAAATACAGGCAATCTCTCAAACTAATATAAAAATGAAATTGTTATTCATTATAATATCATTATAAAAAATACACGTAGCTACATCTATCTTATGCAAATGAGACAAATTACAATATACTACAAGTAAGGCTTGCAATTTCTGCCCTGCAGGTATTCAAATTATGTAAAGCATTTAATAGCACCAATTACAGATTCAATCAAGACAAAGTATTCAGTTGATTTCTATAATTTGTGTCTTATGTCGTGTATCATCTACAACACTGTCCCTACAGACTATGGAAAGTTTTAGCACCAGCAAACATGTTTAAACACACCACATTATGTATATCCCGGTTCCAAGTCAGGAGTCATTCAGTGTAATTCATTGGTCGTCGTCAGATTCTGTATATCATATTTGTTTTTCGCTTATTGTTTTTACACAAACCAAACCGTTGGATTCTCGGTTAAGTTTTTTTTAATTGTTTAAAATTGGTTAATTCATGACCCATTGTAACCTGCTATATGATATTGGTTACTATACAATGACGGTCGGTAGAGGACAAGACTGTACAACATAAGATGTGATTTTAGTCAAAGTGATCTTTCCATATCTTTATATTAAAATTGAACTTTTCAGATCCTCCCCGTTATTGGTTGTGTTGCTGATTATTCCGTTTCTCAATTTAATTTGAATTAAGTCTTCACACTCGCCAATTTGTTTATGAAGAATTGTCTTTTCTATGCTGTGTTTTTAATACTTGTGTTTGTTGTTTGGTTCTTTAAATATTTTCAACATGTCGTTGTCAATTTGTAAAAAACGGTTTTATGACCTGTAACTGTGTGTATTTTTCTCTGATTTTATGCCGATTATCCTCGATTGTAGGCGGGAGTCATGTTGTTCGGTATTTACTTTCATGTGCTATGTTCTGAATACTGTGATTTATGTAGTTATCGTTTTGCGTTTTTTTGCAATGAAGTTTTCAGTTTAAAAAAAATTGGTTTCCAATTACTACAACGAGGGTATCAGTTCAAAGGAAACCGATGTTTTGAGTAGGAATTCATAACAATTAAGATCTTAGGGTTGGTTGAGAAAAAATATTGACAAAAATAACTTTTATCTTACCCAACAACGAAACGAATGGAACGCAACTATGTTATTCCTGACTTGGCACAGGCATTACAGAGAACTGACCCTTACGTCAAACAGAAACGTCAATTTTCCAATTTTGACAGTTCACTCGTAATGTAGCAATATTCATTAGTACCAGCATTTTATATACAGTACTTTCTGTTTTCTGTCATTTTTTTACATGAACGTTAGCTGACTACAAGGAAGCTATTGAAACAAAAGTTAGAAAGTCTTTCGAACTCCAAACGCGTGTTTTGTCTATGGGAGATATGTATAACAGTTTGCCCCACTTTCGTTTCATTTCACGTTGCCATAAAATGAAAATGATACGTTGTTATGGTGCGTCCAAATAGCATAATTTTAAATGAACTCTACCAGGAACCTTCAGATCAAAACATTGAAAGGGTGAGGGTTGAATCCCCGACGACGTTGGAACCTTGGTATATCTTTTGTCTTAATTTAATCGTATCCTCACTACTCGTGTACTACATTATCACATTGCGCTGTTCTTTTTTTATTTTATTATTTTAAGGGTTCTATGTTCGACATTGGACATAATATAGTCAACCAAGCAGACTGATTTGTTTTGTTAAATCATATAAAAATATGAAGTTGTGCTGTGACTGCCAATGAGGCAACGACCCACAAGAGACCAAATGACATAGAAATTAACAACTAAGGGTTACCGTACGGCTTTCAACAATGAGCAAAATCTATACCGCATAGTCATGCCGATATATTAAAATAATAGATTCGATTACGTATAGTTAAAGGCATACTATATAGAGCCATTTTGTAGAAATTTTAAAATGTTGTTCCATATAGTAAAACGAGTATTAAAATGATTCAAAATATCAAAGAAAATGTAGTATTGATTCGTCTCATTTGAAGGCTTGTCCATCATTTTAGTGTCATTTGGGGATTTTCATTTCATCGTTAGAAATTGCGATGAAAAATTAAATAAATCATAATATACCATTGTCTATCATAATCAAAGACCCTTAGGAAATTTTGAATTCCACAGATATATAAAAAATAAATCCAATTTAAATAGAGCTTTTCAATTGAACAGAGTTGTCAGTCATCTAACATTATTCAATTATTGACATCGTATTAGTATTTCACAATGTATCATACTGTTAACAATGGACACATTTTGTAATAACATTTCGTCATTTATTGTGAGAAAACTGACGGCTATTGCTTATTGTGTTTGGCCATGGTATCGATCGATGTTTTTTTTGCAATGCACTATTTGTTAACTTTTAGTTAAATAATTAATTATATGTGTGAGTTCCTTCTCTAGTTTCTTCTTGCATTTTTGTTTTTGTTGTAATGACTATCAGTTCTCATTTCGTCTCTCATGTTCCCTTTTGACCATGGTGATATTTATTAAAATAAAAATAAGGAGATGTGGTCTGATTACCAATGAACCAACTATCAACCAAAGTTCAAATACAATGGATGTAAGCAATTATAGGTAACCATACGGCCTTCAATAACGAGAAAACCCCATATCGTATAGTCGGCAATAAACGGCCTGACATAAACAATTCAATTAAGAAAACTAACGGCCTAATTTATAACAAAACAATTGATGAAAAACTAATTTGACAGACGTGAACCAACGTGACTTGGAACAGGCACATACAGACTGTGCCGGGGTTACACATGTTTGTCAGCGTTAGTGTAAACAATATTTTTTTTTGAAAATAATAACGTAAACATTACATTATGAAAGTTTTATTAGGATTGGAATACAAGTGAATTTTCGCTTTTATCAATTCCTCTCCTCCCCTGTGCGCATTCAAACATCCCCTAACCTGTAACAGTGGTGTAACAGCACAATATAAGAACAAACTATAAAATCAGTTGAAAAAGATAGTTCATCTTACGATATTTGAATACCCCGTGGTATATTTCTAATGTGTAGTTGTTGAAGATATCAACTCATTAAGTTAATGGATTACATATAAGATTAATACATATGAACGAAAGGCATTATAGTAAAGCAATCAAATATCAAAGACATCAATCATGTTTTTATAGGTTTTTGGAGTCTTTAATAATAAATTTATATTCATATTTCACAAGAAAAGAAAGGTCAACGTTTTTCCACTGGGACTATTACAAATATGATTATGCTTCCTCCTTGGAAATCATAGTTTAAAATTAACGGAAAACATGATACTTCAAAATAATTGATAAATTGAACCATATAATAACAGAAAACAGTTACAAACAACAATACAGTTGTATCTATTTGTGTGTTAGGTCCAGCTAGAGTTTATACAGTCATAAGTAAAATGTTTATTACATATATTACTTTTTACGTTTGAATAATTTGGATGGCTACCATTGAACTAAGAAGCAGGACAAATTCCTCCTTTTGATATATGCCGTGAACAAAAGCTTCCTGACGCAGTTTTCAAGTTAAAAAACAACAACGTTGATATGTGTTTTGAAATAAAAACGTAGTAATTAGTTTAAGTTCTGAAATTCATTTCTTAAGTCAACTAAAAAAAATCTTATATAATGTTGTTTTTGATTTGATTTATTGATTGCAAAACAAATTTGAAATGAAAGAATAAGACACGTAGAGGTCTACAACAATAGACAATGCAATGAGTAATCTCTACAACACACGTATTCTAGACATAGTTAGATGCATTTAACAGAGACTGTTCACTATATGCCACCAAAACAAATTACTTAAAAAAAACAAAAAACAAAACTTTAAATATCACTGAACACAAACATTCTTATAAAAAAGACAAGTTTTCTTTCTTAATATTACAATTTTTACTTTCATAATATATTCTATAATTGAAATGATGATAAGAAGGGATGATTCTGTCCTAGCCCATTAATGTATGAAACAGATAATGTTAAATACACATATTATGTATTAGGTACACAATAACCACTATCCAACTATCATGTTCCTTTTTTGTAATACCTGTTGTCTTCAGTTCTTTTCTAAATTCTTAAAAGGCAAAGTTAGTTAACACTTCTCTGGTACTGAAAAAAAACTTCAGTAATCTTTTCTGAACTAAATTATACAGATTATTGAAGCAAGACAGTAACGTGATGTTACTAATAAATCCCATTCACAACACCTAGCGATTTTGTCTCGGGAATTCTAATTGGGATACACGTGCTTGCTAGAATAAAGATGCAATGCTGATGCGGAACTAACATGATATGTATTATGTAACATTGGTCTTTTTTTCTTTCAAAACCTAAGCGGAATTTCTAAATCTAATTATTTGTCGATATATGAAGACATATCATATAGAACCATTGTGTTGAAATTGTTAATATATTTTTTTCCTGACGTACACAATAATAAGACTATATAATAATAATAAAATGCTTTAGGTGATATGGGGATGGTTCTGTTTAGTTGTGTGGCTTTGGGGTTATGATTTGGTTAATCACATGTACACATTACAGCAACACTAATCACAGAGGCCACTTCCGTCATTAAACCAACCAATGTAGTAGGATACTTACGTAAGGAAAGTGGCGTTAAAAACAACAATTAATTAATAAATCAATTCTTTGAAATATTCTCAGTTTAACATTTTGATACAAGTTTTGATTCCTGTATTAAGTCAGGAATATGGCAGTTGTTATCTAATGATTCGTTTTTATTGTCGTTTGTTGTATGTTGCACATCGGTGTTTCTGTTGTTTCTTTGTTTTCCTCTTATAGTTGATATGTTTCCTCGGTTTTAGTTTGTAACCAGGATTTGTTTTCTCTCAAACAATCTATGACTTTTGAACAGTGGTATACTACTGTTGCCTTTATTTGATCTGGCTTTTACATGTTTGTCATCTGCTCACACATGCCCTTAACTATGTCAGATTGCCATTTTCTCGCTGTTGTGATTTTCGAATAATTTCCGAAAGTTTGATGTTTTGTTGCATTGCAATTGTAAGCTTAAGTCTTTTATCTTTACATTGTCGTTACTTACGTTTTTTTATTCTGATATAACATACGAAAATAATCAAGGTGAAAGATATTGTGTTATAAATAGAAGTCTTTCTCTCAGTTGCATTGAATGACTAGATTTGTAACGAGTGAGAACAACATCCAATTCCAATGGTGACATTCATGGACATATTTGATACTGAAACGGCCAGTTTGATTTGAAATCTATCTGAAATTTCAGAACATAAAAGCATTAAATCATGTAAAGGACAGAAATGTCAAAGAAACCGAATTTTTAGGTAAATGTCTAAAATTTTGACACTATTTATTTATTAATTTTGCACACGACGGTTTATTTTTCATTCCAAATTTGAATTGACTAAGTGACAAATAGTTTAAATGCAAATTTTCGTTAAAAAAATCACCGTAGGGTAAACACTCTATCGTTTGCACTTCGGTAAATTTCCCTTAACACAATATATTTCAACATGGTAATCATCTTAAAGGATGTAATTAGTTATAAATTCTCTCCTGTAGTGTAGTTTGGTTCCGATTATACTTAAGAAAATAACAAAATAAAAGACATTATGTTTCCCATTGAACATAGCATTCTTGGTTTCATAATGTATATTAGTATATCATCGTCTATGAAGAGCATCGTGTATGTTATATAATGTTAAACGACCTCTTTTCCCTCTAAAAAAACAAACTTAGATAGGAAGCAGTCTTACATTATTTTAACGGATACCATTTTAATGACAGACATGTCACATTGTTCGAAAAATTACATAAAATAGTAATATATTTTATCTCCGAGATTTATAGGTTCACCTCATGCACATCTGCATTACACAAGGTTGTAGATATGAGAAGTTTGCCTTAATTATATAAAGGTTTTCCTTGTCACACTATATCATGTATATGATATTATGACATGGTGTCACTGATTTTAATTTTGATAAAAGAGTATTCGTACAGTTATCTATCTTCCTAAAAGATAAAAGGACATTAATATTTTTTCCCATGTATTAACATGAGTTAATACTACGTGAACATTATATAAAAAAGAGTATAGTCACATGAACGGTACCAATTTTACAGTTGTAGCAGTTCAGTGTTTCTGTTATTCCATTGTGTTCCTCTTATTGATGATGCGTTTTCCTCGGGTTTGGTTTGCGACCCGGATTTGTTTTGCTTAATCGATTTATGACTAGTGAACAGCGGTATACTGCTGTTGCCTTTATTTACTACACTAGAAGCACATTTTCGATAACAAATGTCTTTTCATTGAAGCTCGAGGCAAATATAATAAAAATAAATCATGGAATCAAATACTTTCAATATGATTGTATAAATTCTTTAATGAGAAAGTTTCATAAAATCATTTAAATATGTCATTTGTGGTTTGATATTCATTGGAACTAAAAAAAACAACAGAAAACTAAGGATTATAAAAAAAAAATTCACACCCTACCCCAAAAAATGTTATTGAAAAGTTAGCAGCTCTTCTCTTAAAAAGACGAGTCATTGCAGAACTTCTATTTAACTACATAGTCAAAGAGAAAACGTGGTAAAATGTAACAAATGAAAAAGACAATCAAGATTTATAAGAAGGAGAAAAAACAGACGATACAATGCATATATAAAAGATTTCAAAATTTAATTAAAACATAACATGTAAATTTAAAAACAGAGCAACAGTCAGCAATAAGGAATTCCGCAACGGATTGGAATTTCACTTGTTTTATCCGAAAATATTACATAATTTATATGCTCAATGTTAAAATTTGAAATGAAAACAGTTCTAAAACAAAGGATAAACATTACAATGACGTATAAGAAAAGAATGCAGAGACAATGAAAATAACACCACAATGTTCAACTGAACCAAAAGCAACAGAAACCGGTTATAAAAAAATAACTCAGAAATATGTAGCTCAATTAGTGGAAATGAGTACATGTATATATACATAATTATGATAAAATGTATCAGTATATAAGTTATTAGTTATGCAGTTTATAGTTGATCTCGTTTGTCAGTGTTAAGTAACAAATGGAGGCATTTTTTGAAAGGATAATGTTGCTCCTGATTTATTCATTCCCCTTTTTTTGTTGATTTTTATCTGCAAAAAGAGATTTTAGGTAATTGAAAGATAAAGCAGATATTCCTTTTGTTGTATTTCCTTTGTTTATCTTTTCACATGGCAACATAGTTCGTGCGTATCAGTTTTGATAAGGTTTAGAGAAAATACTCTTAATAAGAATTATTAGAAAACAGTAGCATTTCTCGGAACTGATGAACAGATTTATATTTTCCGTGATTCATCTTGAAAGATATTCATTTCTTAAATGCAATAAGCTAGTCTGTATAATCAGATTAAGTTATGATACCATCTTATTGAATGTTTTATAAATTTTTTATATGGTTAGTACCTTTTGAAATAAAATTAATCTCATAACCAGAAACTGATGAAATATCGTATTTGTCAAAAATATCAGTTATGCGTATCATTACACTATAAATTGATCAATGTTTACCTGAGATGAATTTGTGCATCCTTTTTATGCTAATCCTGGTCATTTTTATATATACAAGAAATAATACATCCTTGGCTATCACCGTTTATGGTTTGAGCGGTCCTGGTGATGATTAATCTAGAAAAGCGCTGCAGGTTCATAGTAGGGTAACAGATGAACTGTACCATAACTGTTTGAGATTTTATTCAGTTGTGTTGTACGTCTGCGATGTATGTTTTCACAGTTATGGCTGCTGGATCCCAATCAGTAAAGCAGGAGCAAAAGATTTTAGTCAGTTGTGTTGTTCGTCTGTGATGTATGTTTTTACAGTTATGGCTGCTGGATCCCAATCATTGTCATATTAACCTATTACGTCTGTATCATTTTATCAGTACAATGGAACTATAATCAACTGTCATACAAGTAGTGAGTATAGCTAGTTATAAGCCAGGTTTTAATCACCATTTTCGTCGGAAATGCCTGTACCAAGTCAGGACAATTCTAGTTGTTTTTCACTTGTTCCGTTTATAGCGTTTGATTTGGTCAGTTTGTATGGACTTCCGATATTTGAATTTAGCAAGGAACTTTGTTATATTTTTATGCCAAAAAGAACTTTATACCCATAAGTCGAAAACAAACAGAAAAAGCCTTGACAATAAAAAGAAAAACTACGAAATAGAAACTAGATACGGAGCATAACGAACCTAATCAAAAACCAGGGATGATCTCTGGTTTAATAGAAAAATCTCATGTTAAAAGATAGCGTTTAAAGATGCTATTGAAATGATGTTAATAACTCTGCTGCAAATGTAATTCTTTTTTTAAAATGTAAGATAATACAATGCATGGTTAAAACGATAAGAAAATCAGACAGTTTTCAAGTTTTCTTCAATTTGTTTTTATATTTCTTGATTTTAGTATATTGTTTTCACTTGTATAAGATATTGTCCTTAAACTAACAGAATTACATATTTTTTAATAAGCCTCGTGATCTATCCTGACAATTTATTATTTATCAAACGAATTAAACATGACTGTGTCATCCTCTTATATTATAATACCATTATTATAGAGATTACATAGAATAATAACACCTTTATTTAATGACATAATCGATGTTACATAAGCTGATATGAAATATCATAATGTAAAAAAAGCCTTTATCAGCTTCTATACAACAGAGGGTTGTACATGACATAATTTCTCCATATACCCCTAGGGGGAAGTAACGAAAAAATACACCACATGATCTTAACCTGAACTTCGATAGGTCGCGTAAATTTCTCATGACAACACATGTTTTTAGTTTTTGTTTTGCAATTAATGAGCTAACTTGAATAATATAAAACAAAGTAATATAATTTTCGTGATCTATCATGACAGCTAGTTATTTATCAAACTAATTCGGCTTGACTGTGTCATCCGCTTATCTTTTAATACCATATCATTGAATGTTTCATAGAGATTAATTAGAATTTTAGCAACTTTATCAAATAATATAATTGATATTGAAATGAGTTAATATGAAATATAACATCGAAATACTATGATTTGATATGAAATATGGCATAATACAGTTACCAGTATTTGAAACATGAGTGGGTAAAACTTGACATAGAATCACTTACAACTCCAAGTAGGATGTAACATGGACATTGCATACAACATTTTAAGGTGAGTTCGGTGTTTTATGGCTATTTTGTTTGCACTGTTGTTCCTCTTTTCTGCTATTGCCATTATGAATTTTGTCGGTACCCTTTTCGTCTGATTTGAAGTCCTGTTGGGATATGTATTTGTGTTTCATGTCGTTTGTTGAGGCATTGTGGTGTAGTCATATGTATCTATTTTGTTTTTAAGGCTAATGTGTTTTTTTTTTCTTTTCATTTATTGCCAGGCTATTGTGTTGTCTATACATGTGCCTGTCTATAGTAGAACTTCTTGAATATCTGTTTTGTTTCTCATTTACTTCTGTCTGTTTCTGTGTCTCTTGTCGTCTATTGATTGGCTATTGTGGTTTCTGCATGTGTTTCTCTATTCGGTTTCTGTAAAACTGTTTTGTTGTATGCATTTGTTTCTTTTTCGTCTATTGTTCTGTAAATATGTGGTAATTGTTTGGTACTAGTAGTTATGTTTTCTGTGATTATTTAACTTTAGGTCTATTGTTGTAATTTGTTTTCAGTTTGGTAAAACTGATTATTTATTTCTCAGTTCATCTACTGTTTGGTTGACTATTCTATCTCATTTTTCAATGATCTACAAGCTCTTTGTTTTGTCTGTTAGTCGGCCCTTGTCTTCTCAATTTTTGATTCTCTTTTCGTCCATTTTTTCTCTTCTTTCTGTGTTTGACTGTCTTGAAGTAAATTAGTTTGTTTTACCTCTATTTCATGCTGCTCTTTCTGTTCATTTTTATCCAACTGTTATGTCAGTCATAGTTTTATTGTTATTTTTTTGTTTCATTTTAGTTTTTAGAAATTGTGTTTTACATCTCAATTTCGAGAATCAAGTTTTCTGTATTCGTGTCTTGTTTCGTGCTTCTTTTTTGTTGGTTATTGTCTTGTACCCATTGTCCTTCTTTCAGTATTTGACAATGTGATTTTTTTTACTTTTGTTTTTATCTGTAGAAATGTAAGTGTTTTGTCTGATATTTTATGTTTGTGTATATTAGTTTGAAATGATTTTGTTTTATAGTAAAGGACAAGACAGGTGCAACAATTTTCAATATAACTTCGGTAAAACTGTATGGTTGACTCACTTAAAAATCCTTGAGGTTATAAAAACAAGAAAACATTTGCAAAGAAAAGTGCTTGTAAATTATTGTGTTTGCTTCATCTGCAATTCATCTACAAATTAAGTTATGTATTCAAGACTAGTCCAAAATAGCAAAATGCGCAATGACTAATGCTTGCGTTGTCTTCAAGATCGTTTAAGTTTCAGGCTTGATACTTCCTGTTGTATCACGTTAATGTAAGAAGCGGTGCACCTATCCCTAGGAGTGTATTGATATAATGACTCATGACTAACAATTAACCTAATGATGACAGTGACACAAATATAATTTATTTACTTCATTAAGTGAATAACATCAGTCGGAAATATGATGTTACACAGTCCAATTCGATTATCATTACATATTCAGAAATAATCAACACAATTACTATCATTTATATAATTCTGCGTTCTGTTGATGATGACAAGAACACTTGGTGCCAAAATTGAAACCTCCCAGGTCGTTAATATTCAAAGATCGCACTAACTACTTCTTGTAAAATAATTGCATCGAATGTATTACGAGTGAAACGCCACGACTTCTTGTTAACGTCGAAAGCTAAACTAGGCTTGGTTGAGTTCTATCTTTAATTGGTTTTATCCTTTAATGAAGCTTCTATGAAAGTGTATGATGATTGTTTGTGCTGTCAATGTCCAGTAACAACAAAGATATATAAACATTGTATAGTGAAACAGGGAATACAAATAATACTTAATACATTTAATACGTCCATAGCATTTTTTCTGGATTAACTTCCACTAGGAACGCCCAACTAAAAATATTTGAAAGTAAAGAGATATAAAATACGCTTTGAGACGAATGTTATGAGACACATAACTTAAATGTGCCACGAAAAAGTGATTGATTCTAAAACATAATTGCTTATACTAATTATTTTGGTCCTATGTTTTCAAATCTTCAAATTATCAAATAGCAAACCTGAAAGAAAAACGAACACAACATAAAATATGTAATAAAATTTTTTTACTCAACTTAACCAAACATGTCAATATGTCCAAACAGTTTGCACATTTGCTTTAGTGAACATTTAGTAATTAGCTTTCAAAGATGTAGTCATGTATAGGTTTCACACATAACCTGATCATTCGGCGATAAACCTCCCAAAGTAGGTATGCGTATATTGCGTACACATTTATAAATATGAGTATTTGCCTACAAAATTCCATTGTGTAGTAATATACATGCATAGTTTATCTCATTAACTGATATGAACATTTGAACATATGTAACATTTCTAGTAAAATGATTAATTAAAGGCAACCGCGTGGAGACCGTGTAGATTTCTAAAGAGGTTAGTAGGCGGGGCTTATTTCAATACACAGATAGTAATGGTATCACGGCCCTTAAGAAAAAAACCTGTGTTGATGACGAATATGAAAGGAAGAAGCAATTGATGATGAACGATTGAAATAAATGCATAAAACACATTTAAAACAAATTCTTCATATTGGCATTTGTTTTAATTTAAACAAAGGAAGTAAGTACTTAATAAAAATATTGATAACTTAGTCATGTTTGGCTATCAACTTTAGGTATTTTGGTCATATAGCTCTTGAACGGCTTCGGTACTTATACATCCTCGGATTTCAAATGTTTGGCTTTGAGCGTTCCTGGTGAAGGTAAATCCAGAAGAGCGCTTCGGACGCATTGAAAATTATAAAACGTGTAGTTTTCAATTTTTTGATATGTAATTAGTTAATTACAAAAGGTTTAAATATTTTCTGAACAGTTTGCTTTGCTCTCACCTATATATTACTAACTGACCCCATACATATTGTATTAGGTCCGTAGGACACTATGTAATCAATAACGATTCATTCACTAATAACTGAGTTGCATATCTAGTGATAGCGATCACAATATAGATATACATAATGAAGTATACACATTTATTGTGGTAAACAACTAGAGAAAAAAAACATACACTGGTTTACATGTACAGTGTAAATATATATATAACAGTGCAGGCGATTTTGTGTGACGATATCTCAGTAGCATGGGTTCGAATCCCGGCGAGGGAAGAACAAAACAATTGCGAAAGCAAATTTACAGATCTAACATTGTTGGGTTGATGTTTAACGAGTTGTATATATATATACATATATTTCATTTACACATTAACTGATGTGATCATTTAGGCTAAATGTATGGTTAAACATATTTGATTAACACAGTATGTTTCGTGAGGATTTAGTGATATTGTTCCTTATGTTAGTTTTATTTAATAATGTTGGAATTTGGTGAAAACTCTCACCGTGTTTTTATACTTATCGCCATTTTTTGAAAATTTTCTTTGATTTTACTGCCTGACAATGTCCATTCTCGGAACTGATGAACAGATTTATATTTTCCGTGATTCATCTTGAAAGATAGTCATTTCTTAAATGCAATAAGCTAGTCTGTATAATCAGATTAAGTTATGATACCATCTTATTGAATGTTTTATAAATTTTTTATATGGTTAGTACCTTTTGAAATAAAATTAATCTCATAACCAGAAACTGATGAAATATCGTATTTGTCAAAAATATCAGTTATGCGTATCATTACACTATAAATTGATCAACGTTTACCTGAGATGAATTTGTGCATCCTTTTTATGCTAATCCTGGTCATTTTAATATATACAAGAAATAATACATCCTTGGCTATCACCGTTTATGGTTTGAGCGGTCCTGGTGATGATTAATCTAGAAAAGCGCTGCAGGTTCATAGTAGGGTAACAAATGAACTATACCATAACTGTTTGAGATTTTATGCAGTTGTGTTGTACGTCTGCGATGTATGTTTTCACAGTTATGGCTGCTGGATCCCAATCAGTAAAGCAGGAGCAAAAGATTTTAGTCAGTTGTGTTGTACGTCTGTGATGTATGTTTTTCCAGTATGGCTGCTGAATCCCAATTATTGTCATATTAACCTATTACGTCTGTATCATTTTATCAGTACAATGGAATTATAATCAACTGTCATACAAGTAGTGAGTAAAGCTAGTTATAAGCCAGGTTTTAATCACCATTTTCGTCGGAAATGCCTGTACCAAGTCAGGACAATTCCAGTTGTTTTTCACTTGTTCCGTTTATAGCGTTTGATTTGGTCAGTTTGTATGGACTTCCGATATTTGAATTTAGCAAGGAACTTTCTTATATTTTTATGCCAAAAAGAACTTTATACCCATAAGTCGAAAACAAACAGAAAAAGCCTTGACAATAAAAAGAAAAACTACAAAAAACAGTTCTAAAACACGAAATAGAAACTAGATACGGAGCATAACGAACCTAATCAAAAACCAGGGATGATCTCTGGTTTAATAGAAAAATCTCATGTTAAAAGAGAGCGTTTAAAGATGCTATTGAAATGATGTTAATAACTCTGCAGCAAATGTAATTCTTTTTTTTAAAATGTAAGATTAAAAGTGCATGGTTAAAACGATAAGAAAATCAGACAGTTTTCAAGTTTTCTTCAATTTGTTTCTATATTTCTTGATTTTAGTATATTGTTTTCACTTGTATAAGATATTGTCCTTAAACTAACAGAATTACATATTTTTTAATAAGCCTCGTGATCTATCCTGACAACTTATTATTTATCAAACGAATTAAACTTGACTGTGTCATCCTCTCATATTATAATACCATTATTATAGAGATTACATAGAATAATAACACCTTTATTTAATGACATAATCGATGTTACATAAGCTGATATGAAATATCATAATGTAAAAAAAAGCCTTTATCAGCTTCTATACATCAGAGGGTTGTACATGACATAATTTCTCCATATACATGATATACCCCTAGGGGGAAGTAACGAAAAAATACACCACATGATCTTAACCTGAACTTCGATAGGTCGCGTAAATTTCTCATGACAACACATGTTTTTAGTTTTTGTTTTGCAAGTAATGAGCTAACTTGAATAATATAAAACAAAGTAGTATAATTTTCGTGATCTATCATGACAGCTAGTTATTTATCAAACTAATTCGGCTTGACTGTGTCATCCGCTTATCTTTTAATACCATATCATTGAATGTTTCATAGAGATTAATTAGAATTTTAGCAACTTTATCAAATAATATAATTGATATTGAAATGAGTTAATATGAAATATAACATCGAAATACTATGATTTGATATGAAATATGGCATAATACAGTTACCAGTATTTGAAACATGAGTGGGTAAAACTTGACATAGAATCACTTACAACTCCAAGTAGGATGTAACATGGACATTGCATACAACATTTTAAGGTGAGTTCGGTGTTTTATGACTATTTTGTTTGCACTGTTGTTCCTCTTTTCTACTATTGTCATTATGAATTTTGTCTGTACCCTTTTTGTCTGATTTGAAGTCGTGTTGGGATATGTATTTGTGTTTCATGTCGTTTGTTGAGGCATTGTGGTGTAGTCATTTGTATCTATTTTGTTTTTAAGGCTAATGTGTTTTTTTTTCTTTTCATTTATTGCCAGGCTATTGTGTTGTCTATACATGTGCCTGTCTATAGTGGAACTTTTTGAATGTCTGTTTTGTTTCTCATTTAATTCTGTCTGTTTCTGTGTCTCTTGTCGTGTATTGATTGGCTATTGTGGTGTCTCTTGTCGTCTATTGATTGGCTATTGTGGTGTCTCTTGTCGTCTATTGATTGGCTATTGTGGTTTCTGCATGTGTTTCTCTATTCGGTTTCTGTAAAACTGTTTTGTTGTATGCATTTGTTTCTTTTTCGTCTATTGTTCTGTAAATATGTGGTAATTGTTTGGTACTAGTAGTTATGTTTTCTGTGACTATTTAACTTTAGGTCTATTGTTGTAATTTGTTTTCAGTTTGGTAAAACTGATTATTTATTTCTCAGTTCATCTACTGTTTGGTTGACTATTCTATCTCATTTTTCAATGATCTACAAGCTCTTTGTTTTGTCTGTTAGTCGGCCCTTGTCTTCTCAATTTTTGATTCTCTTTTCGTCCATTTTTTCTCTTCCTTCTGTGTTTGACTGTCTTGAAGTAAATTAGTTTGTTTTACCTCTATTTCATGCTGCTCTTTCTGTTCATTTTTATCCAACTGTTTTGTCAGTCATAGTTTTATTGTTATTTTTTTGTTTCATTTTAGTTTTTAGAAATTGTGTTTTACATCTCAATTTCGAGAATCAAGTTTTCTGTATTTGTGTCTTGTTTCGTGCTTCTTTTTTGTTGGTTATTGTCTTGTACCCATTGTCCTTCTTTCAGTATTTGACAATGTGATTTTTTTTTACTTTTGTTTTTATCTGTAGAAATGTAAGTGTTTTGTCTGATATTTTATGTTTGTGTATATTAGTTTGAAATGATTTTGTTTTATAGTAAAGGACAAGACAGGTGCAACAATTTTCAATATAACTTCGGTAAAACTGTATGGTTGACTCACTTAAAAATCCTTGAGGTTATAAAAACAAGAAAACATTTGCAAAGAAAAGTGCTTGTAAATTATTGTGTTTGCTTCATCTGCAATTCATCTACAAATTAAGTTATGTATTCAAGACTAGTCCAAAATAGCAAAATGCGCAATGACTAATGCTTGCGTTGTCTTCAAGATCGTTTAAGTTTCAGGCTTGATACTTCCTGTTGTATCACGTTAATGTAAGAAGCGGTGCACCTATCCCTAGGAGTGTATTGATATAATGACTCATGACTAACAATTAACCTAATGATGACAGTGACACAAATATAATTTATTTACTTCATTAAGTGAATAACATCAGTCGGAAATATGATGTTACACAGTCCAATTCGATTATCATTACATATTCAGAAATAATCAACACAATTACTATCATTTATATAATTCTGCGTTCTGTTGATGATGACAAGAACACTTGGTGCCAAAATTGAAACCTCCCAGGTCGTTAATATTCAAAGATCGCACTAACTACTTCTTGTAAAATAATTGCATCGAATGTATTACGAGTGAAACGCCACGACTTCTTGTTAACGTCGAAAGCTAAACTAGGCTTGGTTGAGTTCTATCTTTAATTGGTTTTATCCTTTAATGAAGCTTCTATGAAAGTGTATGATGATTGTTTGTGCTGTCAATGTCCAGTAACAACAAAGATATATAAACATTGTATAGTGAAACAGGGAATACAAATAATACTTAATACATTTAATACGTCCATAGCATTTTTTCTGGATTAACTTCCACTAGGAACGCCCAACTAAAAATATTTGAAAGTAAAGAGATATAAAATACGCTTTGAGACGAATGTTATGAGACACATAACTTAAATGTGCCACGAAAAAGTGATTGATTCTAAAACACAATTGCTTATACTAATTATTTTGGTCCTATGTTTTCAAATCTTCAAATTATCAAATAGCAAACCTGAAAGAAAAACGAACACAACATAAAATATGTAATAAAATTTTTTTACTCAACTTAACCAAACATGTCAATATGTCCAAACAGTTTGCACATTTGCTTTAGTGAACATTTAGTAATTAGCTTTCAAAGATGTAGTCATGTATAGGTTTCACACATAACCTGATCATTCGGCGATAAACCTCCCAAAGTAGGTATGCGTATATTGCGTACACATTTATAAATATGAGTATTTGCCTACAAAATTCCATTGTGTAGTAATATACATGCATAGTTTATCTCATTAACTGATATGAACATTTGAACATATGTAACATTTCTAGTAAAATGATTAATTAAAGGCAACCGCGTGGAGACCGTGTAGATTTCTAAAGAGGTTAGTAGGCGGGGCTTATTTCAATACACAGATAGTAATGGTATCACGGCCCTTAAGAAAAAAACCTGTGTTGATGACGAATATGAAAGGAAGAAGCAATTGATGATGAACGATTGAAATAAATGCATAAAACACATTTAAAACAAATTCTTCATATTGGCATTTGTTTTAATTTAAACAAAGGAAGTAAGTACTTAATAAAAAATATTGATAACTTAGTCATGTTTGGCTATCAACTTTAGGTATTTTGGTCATATAGCTCTTGAACGGCTTCGGTACTTATACATCCTCGGATTTCAAATGTTTGGCTTTGAGCGTTCCTGGTGAAGGTAAATCCAGAAGAGCGCTTCGGACGCATTGAAAATTATAAAACGTGTAGTTTTCAATTTTTTGATATGTAATTAGTTAATTACAAAAGGTTTAAATAATTTCTGAACAGTTTGCTTTGCTCTCACCTATATATTACTAACTGACCCCATAAATATTGTATTAGGTCCGTAGGACACTATGTAATCAATAACGATTCATTCACTAATAACTGAGTTGCATATCTAGTGATAGCGATCACAATATAGATATACATAATGAAGTATACACATTTATTGTGGTAAACAACTAGAGAAAAAAACATACACTGGTTTACATGTACAGTGTAAATATATATATATAACAGTGCAGGCGATTTTGTGTGACGATATCTCAGTAGCATGGGTTCGAATCCCGGCGAGGGAAGAACAAAACAATTGCGAAAGCAAATTTACAGATCTAACATTGTTGGGTTGATGTTTAACGAGTTGTATATATATATACATATATTTCATTTACACATTAACTGATGTGATCATTTAGGCTAAATGTATGGTTAAACATATTTGATTAACTCAGTATGTTTCGTGAGGATTTAGTGATATTGTTCCTTATGTTAGTTTTATTTAATAATGTTGGAATTTGGTGAAAACTCTCACCGTGTTTTTATACTTATCGCCATTTTTTGAAAATTTTCTTTGATTTTACTGCCTGACAATGTCCATTCTCCGCACAGTAGAGTGATAAGAAAAGAATTCGCTAGAAACTAAAAGCACACGTGCCGTTGTCAATGAGATAAACAACGTCGCCATATGTAAAATAGCGATTAACACATAATCATTGGTCAACCTTAAGTGAGAAATTCTCGTTGAGATGACCAACGATAATCTATACATATTTAGTTGTCACACTAAGTTACATGATTTGTGTGAGTAATACACAATAAAGGTCCCAATGTAGTTATAAATATTCAGTTGAACACGTTTTTATATGAGATCATTTATTTATCAAGCTACCGATATGTTTATACATTTCGTATTTACATATTAACCGATACGGCCATTCCAAAATACTCCCATTGATGTTACACATATTTCTTTTCCCACACAGTTGGTGGTTGGGCGTTTTGATGGAAGGTAATTCATTAAATGTTAAAAGTAAAAATTTTCTTCCATGAATAACACTATTTATGACTATCCTATTAAGTGACTGCGTCAAATATCCAATGCAGTCACTTATTTGATATTTATAAATTTATGATCAAGGCTTTTTAAAACCGACATGAATGCTGAAAATGAGTAATTGATATACTTGTTGTTTATTCTTTAGTTTTTCTATGTTGTGTCATGTGTGCTGTTGTTTGTTTGTCTTTTTCATTTTTAGCCATGGCGTTGTCAGATTGTTTAAGATTTATGAGTTTGACTTCCCTTTGGTATCCTTCGTCCCTCTTTTAACAATGTATAATAGAAAAAAAGTAAGAATAAAGCAGTAAGAATTAATTAGTGTATTAACTTACACGTATTGACAAATAGTAATCACCATAATTATCTATTCACAAACACAGACAAAACTTGATTTTCAATTAAGTATGGCACCAAGTTAATAAGCAGGGTGATCAGTTGAACAGGTTTAATAACTGTAGCAGCATGGTTGTTCAATAATTTATCTTTCTTCCTGGAAAACGACAAAAGTAACCAGAATTACATATATTTCGCCACAGGAGTCTTCATGCTTATTTTAGTTCATATATTCAATATCATTCCAGCCCGACAAAAGTACTGTGTAGTTGTAGTTATTGTTCAAAGTAGTTCCGAATGTCATCATGAGTTGTTCGATATTTGTTGGAAATCTGTGTTAAAGCTGACCAAAATCAACACGTAGGGTAAATCAGGTGAGTTGGACATAACTCTATAGTTATCACCAGGTGCATCAATAGGTTGTGTCCCTTTGATTTTCAAATTGGATCCAATTATCATCTAGTTAAGATTTTTATTGATCCCATTGTAAAAAATCAAAATACTGAACGACAATGAAATTTCAAATCGGAATGTCCCTAATCAAATAGTTCTCCCTTCTTTTGCTTATGAGTGAAATATTGCTGGTATACTGATTTTTATGTAATGTTACTTATTTAATTGAACTTACAAACCCAGTCTTTTTTATATTTTGTGTGTAATTAAAATACAACAGATGCACGTTTTTCCATTAATGAGTCTTATATCGAATCAGACGGTTAATAACGAGTACTTTATTAATATGCTAATATAGTTAACCTGCAGACGACCTACATCATATATAAATTCAGTTACAAAAAATCTTGATATCTCACATTTAGAAATCTAAACAGGAGCACGCAGGCATTTAGTTTCATAACAATATTTTTGTGCTTGAATTTAACAAAATAGCGAATAACAGGTTTAAAAAATATTAGAAAAACGAGCAAATTGATAAAATAAAAATATAAAACAATATGCTATAACATTGAAATATATACCTAAGGCGTAATTTGCACAACTTTTTTGGAATTTTGGGTTCTCAATGCTATTCAACTTTGTACTTGTTTGGCTTTATAACTATTTTGATCTGAGCGTCGCTGATGATTCAAATGAAGACGAAACGCGCGTCTGGCGTATCAAATTATAATCCTGGTAGCTTTGATAACTTTATAGCATGCACAAAATTTAAATGACCGTCAACACGAATTGTAAACTTGCAAGGCAGGAAGTCAATTGCTTATGTAACGACAAATTACAAACTATTTGAATTTCTTTTTATCCGACTCTTACCCTGTGTCAAAGCAACACAACCTGACCAATGCTATCGCAGCTAAGTTGCGTGTGTATTACTATATTGCTGTCCATGTTATTAGTGAAACACAGATTTATTAGGGTTACTAGAATGACTTAATTGATATCTTCCTTTTCTTTTATGTTGGTTCGGTGTTACTCAATAATGTAAAGTCTAACTTTTTTAGTTATGCAATATTTATACAGATTTATGTAACAAGAACAATTGCATATGAACGTGACCTAACATATTTATCACTATAGATAACAATTATAAATTGAAAATTGGTGTATTAGGTTTCCTGACTTGCAATCTATACATGTAATTCTAAACACGTACGTTAGTATTCCTAAATAGGATTATTGTGTATAATCGAACTTTTTTATTCTGTTAGTTACTTGTTCAACTATAAATTCAAAGGTAAACTGAAAACAGCAATTAGAAAAGTGGTATTGCACGTTTATTTTGTTGGAATTCCTGACATTGTAAAAACCCATCAAATGCAATGTTGCTCTTTCTCTGTTGTATTGACAATATACAATAACAGCCTTTTCTAAAGGAATAATTTCATATACAAAAGTTACGTGGATATATTGATCTACAAAAATATATCGTTCTCAGACTTCGTCCTCATTCAATATAGCTATTTTGGGTAACTAAATCCTCGTACAGTACTCATACAAAGTCTGTAATTGTATAAAAATACCAGCATAAGAAAAATGAAGGGTCCCTATAAAAGAGGGGCGAAAGATACGAGAGGAATATCAATTGAATGTTTTACATTCTAGTCCAGTCAATCTTGCATAAATTTGACCCTTACCTGAAAATAATTGCAACAAAAGATTTTTAAGTTTTAATCTCTAGCATTACACCCCCAAATTTACACAGAAAAAAGTCCCATAAAATCTAACTTGAGGAAGACATAAAAAATCACAATTTAAAATTCCTTTGGAGATTTGCATATAGGGAGATAACTCTTGCAAAAAAGGCAGAAATATCAATAAAAATTGATACAAAATTATAACTTTACCGCTTCTATTCATCAGAATGTATTGATTCTTGATTTTTAGCGGTTTTTAACAAACAACTCTAAAGGGCTTTTCATATCTTTTATCAAGCAATAATCTAGATTTCGTATATCATTAGTTTTTCAACGTGTCAAAGTTAAGAATCACAAATTTAATAAAAAAGATTAAGCATTCATTCTTCTTTTTTGTAGTTGAAAGTTTCTTAAGACAAGTAAGATGATGAAAAAATATAATATATTAGACCGTTGGTTTTCCCGTTTGAATGGTTTTACACTAGTAATTTTTGGGGCCCTTTATAGCTAGTTGTTCCGTGTGAGCCAAGGCTCCGTGTTGAAGGACGTACATTGACCTATAACGGTTTACTTTTTACAAATTGTGACTTGGGTGGAAAGTTGTCTCATTGACACCACATCTTCCTATATCTATAAATAAACAATACCAAATTTTCACATTATTTTTTCAAAATGGTGACAAAGCCACAAATTTGCAATTTCTTTAATGAAAATTGCACAAAAAAAACTACCCATAACACTTCCATTTTGCACATTTCATAAGCAGAAGATCATATAATTTAGTCAAATACAAACTTATAACCCGACTAAAGTATCATACTTTACATCAATTAAAAAAAAAATCATCCGAAAACGGCTGATTTTGGGTTTTCCTCAAGTTAGATTTTAAGGGACTTTTTTCGGTGTATATTAAGGGCTTTAATGCTATAGATTAGAAGTAAAACATTTACTGTTGTAATTAGTTTGAGGTTAAATCTTAGTTTGGCTGGACTATTCCAATGTGGGTTTTTTTGTTACATATTCCTAATTTCTTTTATCATTTTTATTTAATGTGTCTTCCCATTTTGAATGCATACACATATTTTAAAAATAACAAATTCAATCGAGCTTACTGCATTCTCATCAAACATATCATTTAAATTTGAATTTCCATCTCAAAAATAACAATTTGCTGGATATTCTGTGACGTTCAGCTTACATTACCATGCATAAAACTAAACTTTTGTATAGTAAAGTATTCCATTGAAAATGTGTGTCTGTATATGAGTCTAGACTATTCATTATTTATTTAAGATATACCATAATTCGAACGAACACAAATAAATAAAGAACCGTACTTTATCATTTAAATCATTATTTTGATACAAATCTTTTATTTTTCGATATTCAAACCAGTACTATACATAACAAAGGTATCTTTATATGTAAATGTATATATACTAATATATTATTGAATGAAATAATATATCCCTTGTATTCAATTCTTTACTATTAAACAAAGTTAAATTGCTAAAGCTAGCGTTTTACAACATATTCGTCAACCATTATTATATCCTTGTGAATATAAAATGTTAACAGTACATACGGATTCCATCGGTATTGGAGGCAGATTTCGTGTTTTATGAAAGACCGGAAACTAAAGATTTTCGAATATAAAAAAAACTTATATGTGGTACATTTCTTGAAAAGTATCCAGTAGATGTCAAATATGTATAAGCTAAGAAATGGCAATGATCATGTATGGCCTTCATAAACACTAAACTGATCTTTAGTAAATACGGACACGGTATAAAAAATATCAATACATTTAGTTTATTTTCGAAAAATGTACTACATAAATCTTGGGACCGGTGTGAGCCGAGTATTCACGATAAAGCCCGTACTTTGACCTATAATGGTTCACTTTTAAAAATTATGATTTGAATGGAGAGTTGTTTCATTGACATTCATACCACATCTTCTTATATCAACATATTAAACAGATAATATTTAACTAAGTACAAACTCCAAAACCGGTAAAATTCCCTATTAATACATAACGCCTTAACAGTATGACCAAACATGTCTTTACTAACTGTCATCGAACTGTCAAACTGAACTAAATTTTTTGCAGAGAATACGTGTAAAAATTGACTGAATCACGGAAAATGACGTAATTATTCGGTCTTTTTAGAGCTGTTCACATTGGAAGAACCTTTCCCGTAAAAATTGGTTTAATAGAGATGTTATGTTGTATGATTTCTGTCCTCATATTTTCTGTTTTGTGTTTAAAAACATTAACAATGTTCTTAGAGATAGTTAGTCCTTACATATATGTCGTACCTACGATTCCCTTCCCTTTTCACGAATGTGACCTACTGAATACGCATAATTACCGGATTTGTAACAACATGAGTGACACGACGGGTGCCACATTTGGAGCTGGATCTGTTTATCCTTCCGGTGCACTTGAGATACCCCCAGTTTTTGTTAGCGTTTGATGTGGCATATTTTTTTTCAGTTTTCTATGTTGTGTCTTGTGTAATATTATTTGTGTGTTTGTCTCTTTCTTTTCTAGCCATGGCGTTGTCAGTTTATTTTCGTTTAATGAAAACAAATCTACGGCTGCCATGAATTATTTCGATTCTGATAGGACAAATTTGGTAATTGTGTAAACAATGAAAGCGTTATACATACGAAACTGTTTTGGCTGTTCCGTTTTACCCAATTTTGATAATATTAGTAATATTATATAATTCAATGATTATTTTTTATCAATTGCATTTTTCACTTTGTATATATTTTGTAATTTTATTTGTTCTGATGCGTACAAGTAGCGTTCAAACGCCCGGTAATTACATTTGAGTTTTGTTTAGGAAACATATGTGTGACGTCACCTTGTTTCGTTGCCATGCCATGACAATAATATCATTTCGCGAAATTTTCGCTTTATGAAATTTTATCATGAAAAATAAATTGAAATGGACTGGTTTGTTTTTTTTTTTTGACGTAGAAAAGAGATAAATATATTGTAACTAAATCTTGGCCTTTGTTAACTTGGGATTTTGATTACGGAAATTGAGAATATCAGTAAATATAAGTTGTTCGTCCCGCGAAACAACTGTTTTGTGTGTTACTGCGTTTGAGCTAAAGGTAGATATATTGTGATTATACTGGTTGGCGATAAAAGAACGTCACATTATAATAAGAGATATCTTTGTAAAAACTGGCCATTTAAGTCATAACACCTCCTTTAAGTAGAAAAAAAATGAAAAGTGGTAGATCCTACTTTCACAAAAATGGATACAAATTGAATGCATATTTTTTGGGGGAAAGTAAAATAAATTTCTAGATTTGATGCGTACATTTTCGGCAATGTATGGGTTACAATTAACTCGTTTAAGTAAACTATTTGTACACCTCTCATAGGGAAAATACATGGCTTTCAAATATTTGGCTTTAAACGATCCTGATCAAAGTGAACACATAAAGCGCTGAAGATGTATGATTATTTTAAAGTGTATAGTATTGTTTTATATTATTGATTCATATATTTTAACTAATTTGATTCGATCAGATTTAATCACATGTCTAACTATATTTTCGAAGGTAGATAGAAAACGGCGAATATCTAAATTGATATTACATAAAAGAACGCATATTGCACGGTTATTTTTAGAATATCTAAAACCGATATACAAGAGGGACGAAAGATACCAAAGGGACAGTCAAACTCATAAATTTAAAACAAACTGACAACGCCATGGCTAAAAATCAAAAAGACAAACAAACAACAGCACACACGACATAACATAGAAAACTAAAGAATAAACAACACGAACCCCACCAAAAAACTAGGGGTGATCTCAGGTGCTCCGGAAGGGTAAGCAGATCCTGCTCCACATGCGGCACCCGTCGTGTTGCTTATGTGATAACAAATCCGGTAAAAATACATTAGGACGTGATGTAATGAATTTCATGATATTGTTAATGCCCGCGTCACACTGTTCCGATTTTTACGCCGATGGCAACACGATTATAGAAATTTTCAAAATCAGGACTGATCGTATCCAGATCGGGCTATTCGTAGTGCCATCTTTAACCATCGTATAACCATCGGCCACTTTTTCTAGCCTTCGGGGACAACTTCGGGAAGGGTTCTAAATTTTTTAACATGTTAAAAAATCCCCGAAGGTGCGTCCGATTTTGAGGGTTCGTATTAAGTTCGTATCACCATCCTCACCATCGTAATGTCACCGGGAATGCATCTTTGAACATCGTATTGCATTCGTGTTTCCATCGTTTCCATCGGGCAGTTTTGACATTACGATGTCTACACGAATGAATCACGAAGCTACCCGAAGGTCTTACGATGGCAACACGACTTCGTGAAGACCTCGTAATCCCGTCGTGCTGCCATCGAATAAAAGTACGAAGGCGACAAGATGGAACCACGACGGCAATAAATCCAGCTAAATGTAAGTTAATTTTCGCGCTAAAATAAATTTAAAGTGCCATGCGCGATATGCACTGGTCAGTCTAATACGACAGTTAAGAAAGAAGTTCACAAAACATGGAGCTCATATCATATGATTCTATGAGAACAAGAAAGGCGACAGCGCTGTTTCTATTAATTCAGATGGAACAAGAAGAGCAGCTATTACAGGCTCAGGATTTACTTTTACAAGTAAAATACTATTTTTTGTCAATTTTTCATATCAAGTAACATAATGAAAATTATAAACGCGCCTCGTACACCAACACTGCAGGTACACGTATATAGGGAAACCAACTTTTTCTTCATTATGCTGATTTTTTATGTATCGTCTGAGTTGTTGTCACACGAATGTTTACTCCATTACCATTTTGTTTTCTATATGTCATATTTTGCCGCATTTGTTGCTTTCCCGACATCCTTCCTTTTGTCTATATTATTATGATATTCTCCTGGAAAGAGCTCTTTTTGAATAAAAGGGATCAACGAACCCATTACCTTACCTTTAAGATAGATCAGTAAACATGGGCATAATTATGGGTAATTATTCAGACTAGTGCACACATTTTACAGTTCAAACAAGGCAATGCAGAGCGTGGCATCCCCTCGTATGGAACATATTGGGGACAAATATGGACACTATATTTGTATATGACACATGCAGAAAATGGTAAATTGAATATGCATATTTGATACATAAACTATTTTTTTAGAAATCAACCAAAACATTCAGTAACTGGAAATACCTTTAATCTTGTCTTTAGAACCAGCAGGTAAACAAATGAGCAACCAATTTCCTGTGTATTATGCTATTTCAAGGAGAAAAAACAAGTCCATATGCATGACCTTGACCTTTGGCCTTGAACGTAAAAAATGTCAGATCATTACAAGGAGGAACAATATACCAAATGTGGTTAAAATCTTTTGAAGCATATTGGTTTTAGAGTGTCCACAAGGGTGATATTGCCTTGTATTACAATTGCCACTGTGACCTTGACCTTTGAACTTTAAAGTTAATAGCGCTTAAGATATTCTTAACGAGTAACACCATAATTTAAATGCATCGTAAGCTGTACACAACGTCTTTTAGACATCTTATGGCCATCGCGCCATCATCGTAATCCATCGTGTAGCCTTCGTTATCCACCGTGTAGCCTTCGTGATCCATCGTGTAGACTTTGGCTGAGATATGAAGCTTAAATATCCGTCTTCGGTTAACCGTCGTATGTCCATCTTTTGCTATCGTATATAATTTCGGCAACATCGTATAGACTTCGTTATTCATCGTACTTGCTTCGGTCACTTTTTGGTATTTTAACGAGATCGGGACCAACTTCGTACGAACTTACAATTTTCGCATTCGGGTGTCCATCGTATATAAAAATCGGGACAGTGTGACGCGGGCATTAATATATGTATGAATCATATTTGAAGATTTGTTTTTCAAATACATAAAATGTAAAAAAAAAAAACGACAAAAAATTAAATGAAATAACAACTAAAAAGTAAAATCACAAAACAAAAAACACTCCGAGGAAAATTCAATCGTAAAGTCCCAACTCAAATAGCAAATTCAAATGACAAAACACATCAAATGAATGGACAACGACTGTCATATACCTGACTTGTTACAGGCATTTCCAAATGTAGAAAATGGTAGATTGAACCTGGTTTTATATCGCTTCACATCTCAATTGTATGACAGTCGCATCAAATTCCTTTATATTCACAACGATGCGTGAACAAAACAGACATAATAAATAAAAGTCAAAATATGGGTACAGATACCATCACTGTGTTACACTCTCAAAACAAACAATCATTTACAAAAAGGCACAAAGGCATCTATCAATTAAAGAACATTTTCATTGCTTTGAGTGCCTGACGTCAGAAAATGTCAACGTCGCATAGGGAAAAAAATGTCGTTCAATATTGATCCAAATAATATAATTTTACATTTGGAATAGTGGTATACAGGGTTAAAAAGTCAAAAGTTATGTTAGAATTAATTTTCGAAAGAGACCGAAATATTAAATTGTCCAGAAATTCTTGAGAATTTTTAAGAATCCACATATCGTTAATATATTGTTATTGTCTAGGAAACAATATGATATCTATAACTTTCCAACAAAATCAAATGACGATTTTAATACAAATTTGGTCGGAAATTAAAAATATAACATTTATAGCCTGTTTATGAGGTCAATACATCATTGATTCGAAATCATGCAAAGGCTATGATTGTAAAGTATTTTATTTTATTGTATTGATTGATAATAAAAATTGATGAATACTCATCTTAAATGATCTAAAAAGTAAAAATGTGTAGCAAGGTACATATGATGTTTGGCTATTTCCCCCTTTTTTGGTTTGTTATATAAGCTAAATTCAAAACAGGTTTGACTTGTCTGAAACATAAAATGCGTTTAACAATTATGTAACGAAGGAATTCAAGTTGTTTTAACTATACCATTGAACTGGTTTGTATGTACTTCGAGATATTTTGAAGTGGTAAACACAAATAATTGTTTTGATGAGCATTAAACATGTTAATAGGATTTCATACGTACAAATCGCCACTTTCGGTGAGAAGTTTACTTTGTACAAACAGCCTCTCAATTATATCAGCTATTTTGTTTCAATTGCATAAGTGGATGCTATTTTGATACTTATATACACATGACATCATTACGATCCTTATAAATATGAAAATTTTGTAGCAATAATATTAGGCATCATTTAATGTACTTTTAGGCCTTTTGTCAATTTAAAACAGTTGCTTTTTTGGTGGAGAGGGGATAATGTTATACGTGTTATGTAACATTAAAACATGGGGAAGAGAGGATTATTATGTTGCTTTTTTGTATACCTCATTATGTGGGTTTTTGTATATCTTATTTTATTTCTTTTTTTGTAGATCTTTTAAAAATTGATGAAATGTTTTAAAGATTGACACCTTTTTATGAAATTATTGGTAAAATTATAGACATTCGTTAACTCTGACACAATTAATAACATGCGTCGTTAGATGTCGGAATTTATGTTAGTAGATCCAATAGGGAATCTAGAGGTTTTCCCATGCTGAATTACTTTTATAACATATTGTGCAGGGTTTTTTTTTCTTGTTTTTTTAAAGGTTTCCATCTCTGCAATAAAGTTGTGGCCAAATTCCAAAAAAATATTCTTAAAGAGATCATTTGGCAATTTCGGGAATCTGGAATTATTTGTAAATCTTATTGTGCTGAAAAGTTTTGTTTTAACTTTTCATATCTAATCTCATGATTTCTGAAAATACTCAAATAGATTGAGGCCCGGAAAAGATAATAAGTAGACACCAAACCAACCTTAATAATGTTAAATACAATATTGGCAGTGATACTAACGTACATAGACATACCTAACAAAATGATTGAAATTGTTGTACATGAAACAAAACAACTTAGTCGAAACAGTTTCACTTATATATGAAAATGACAACAGATAGATTAACATTATCAGTTTCAGGAATTAACAGCAGAAACAAATATACGCCATCGTTCAATTTCGTTATCATTTGGTTCAATGCAATGATCATACGGGACATCTTATCCGGGTGTTATTAATACAATAAGCCAACAAAGTAATAATATTGTAGATCGCTCATAAACATTAATCTTATAACTTAAAGGACTTAACATCAAGTCACAAATGTACGTTCATCGCACAATTAATTTATCATTTGTTCATAACAATTATCATCCGGGACATCTTATCCGATTGTTATTAATACAATAAGACAACAACGAGATAACATTGTAGATCGTTAATATGTATTAATTTTATAATCTAAAGGACTTAACACAAATGTACGTTAATCGTATATTTAAATTAGCACTGGATTACTGGGACATCTCATACGGATGTGATTTATACAATAAGACAACATAGTCATTTCATTTCAGATCGTTAATATCTATTCACCTTATAATTTAAAGGAATTAACACCAAGTCACAAATGTACGTTCATCGTTCAATGAGGTTATCATTTTATCATCATAATTTTAATCCGGGACATTTTATCCGGATGTTATCAATACAATAAGTCAAAACAGTAATAACTTTGGCGATAGTTAATATTTATAATTAAACACTTACAATAAATTGCACATGAAATGTAAGGAACTAGTCGCTTATAAATCGACAACACTTCTGTATAAATATTGATCTAACCGTTAATTTGTTTTATACACATGCCAATTGGCTGTTAACATGGTTAATGACAAGTGCATAAAGGTTCAATATCAAATTATCAAGACATTAACAAAAGATATTTTACCGACTGGGCGAGGGATGTCAATCCAATCAAGGTCGTTAAACACTTCCATCATCATAAAGGTTCAATAACAAAGTATCAAGACAATCAATAAAACACGACTGCATTAAATGATGAAAATGTGTTCGTCCTTTTGTCTTTAAATTATTAATTTCTCGTGGACAATTAAAATGCATATCTGTATTTTCCCTAAGTCAAATTATAAACAGTTTGAAGTACATTGACCTATAATGGTTTACCTTTATATTTTTTATTTGGATGGAGAGTTGTCTCATTGGCACTCACACCACATCTTCCTATATCTACCTAAAATTATCAATATACCATAAATATATATATATATGATTTTGAAAGAAGTAAAGCAATGAATCAGTTAACAGACACTGCATTAAATTTATTATTCAACTTTCCTCAACTGATGACCAAAATGGTGCATGTTAGTGGAACACCAGTCAATTTATACAGTATTGTATCTATATTTGGTAACTTTGATTTATTTTATCAGAAATATAGCATGCAATACACGCTATGGTTATAAATGAAAACGTGATTTAACACTGCATGGAATAATATATTTTGGGAAACTTAATAAGCCACGTATTGTATGCAATACTTTACCTATCGTTGGTGCCAATTAACTTTTTTTTTTGAAAAAAAGTTGTTGATGCATGCTATGGTATTGGGAATAGAAACTGTATTGAAATATGTAGTGTGAAACTTTCAAACTAACCTCAAGTATTCTCTGAAACATTTCACTTATAGTGAAAAGTATCCATGAAGATATTATTTTAGTATCTTTGTTATATTATCTGATATAATCCCAGTTATATACCGTATAGCGGGTTACTTTCTCGGGGTGTACATTTTCGCTTTTTGTCGCAGGTGGAACAAAATCGCCAAAATAATTTCCACCAATTTAAAAGGGCACATGCAAAGGTATTGATAAAAGCTATGAATCCGCCAAAATAATAACTGCCAAAATATTTCGTAAACCTTATTGAATGAAAATCGCTAAATTTTACACCCCTGGAACAATAACCCGCTATACGGTATTCTGTCAGGATTCCTATTATATATTGCGTCAGTATCCCTATTATAATGTATAATATTACCCCGTTTTTATAATCTTACATCAACTATCATTCATGTCATTCTAAATTATAATAAAATAGAATGGGAAGCACAATGTGTAAATTAGTCATATGCTGTATGCAGTCTCTACCTGGTTGTTTTATAATTGATTTTAAATGCAACATCATTGACTGTAACCACAATGAGACTAAATATTAATAATTTAAGTATTTAGTAATTGTCCTAATTATCTTGTTGAGAATGTAATGGAGGCTTTCCTATATTCCGTGTAAATATTAATGAACTATAATGACAATAATCCGGGTAAAGTTCAATACAGCTGATCCATGAAATTCATAAAATCATAGCACTGTACTAAACATGAATTATAAATGGCAGTAAATCATTTCAAATTTTAATTTAGATTGCTATTTAATCGAATTAGATATAAACTAATAATTCTTATACAAATTTACAATTGCAGTTAAGATTGTGATATTCAAACAACATTTTTGCAACTGATATTTCGGTCTATTTTTTATTAACTTCATAGAGCTTGACAACTTTTAAAGACTCTTATCTGTTTTTTTGTTACATATTCATAACTGTGTTTTATTTGTTATTAACCAGAGACTGGTACAAATGTAAACGATATATAAAGTCCCTTTGGAAAACTAAAGATCATGGCTCTTCTATTATTTTTTTTTTCGTTATTCGTTTATTTGCCATCGCGTTGTCAGTTTGCCCTTGAATTATAAGTAAATATCATTCCGACATCTATCGACGCATGTTATTAATTGTTTAAGACTGTCTCGTTTATGTGTTCATCTAATGCTACTTAGTTTTTTTTAGTATTACCTGATTAAAAAAGTGTTTTGTTTGTTTTGACCTTTCGATTTCATTAATCTGGGCAGACATAGTTAAACAACATTAGTATGCATTGAACAAATAACACGTATTACAATTAAACTCCTACGATTGACAGTTAAGGCGTAAATTATTTATGTGATATGAGATTGCAATTTTTATGTAAACATTATCAACATAATAGTGCATTCGAAATTGTTTCTAAGCCATCGTTCATAGTTTCACAACAACTTGATAGTTCCACAACAACCGTGACAGAATATGAATTAATTATTATATTTAAAGTACTGAATAAAAACAATGATATACATGTAAGCGTATGCATTACTTAGTTTAGAGAGAACGCTAAAATCGATACAAGGTAGAACCTTTAACCTTGTACTGTAAGCCGTCGATTTAATTTGACAAATGAGAAATTCTTGAATTAATATTTTATACAAATCTTAGTCCCCTCATATTTATATTAGATGAAATTTAAAACTATCGATTGAAATGCATTATAAAACAGGAAAACCACACAAATCATGTTAAAGCTGTCTCTACATACAGTTTGGTTGCTATTAAACTAGGTTTAACTAACCTTAAACTTTTTCTTAGTAACGTTGTACTGTAACATGACAATTGTTTTCCGTTCGTTTCTTTGGTCAGATTATATATTTTTGAATTTATCTTGGATGTCGGTACTTTTGCAAATACTTTTTTCCCGTCTTGATTCAACTAGTTTGTAGATAAAGTAAGGTGTTGTGTGAGTGCCAATGAGAAAACTCTCCATCCAAATAACAATTTCAAAAAAAGTAAACCATTATAGATCAATGTACGGCCTTCAACACGGATCCTTGGCTCACACAGAACAATAAGCTATAATGGACCCCAAAATTACTAGTGTAAAACCATTCAAACGGGAAAACCAACGGTCTAATCTATATCAAATAAAAAAAAGGGAAACGTGAAACACGTATAAATTACATAAACAAACGACAACTACTGTACATCAGATTCCTGACTTAGGACAGGTACAAACATTTGCAGCGGGATTAAACGTTTTAATGGATCAAAACCTTCTCCCTTTTTCTGAAACAATAGCATAACGACAAAATCGATATAAGTGACAATGTAAACTATATTCAGAGATCTAATAACAATATTGGTACGATAACTTTCCTTATAAGTTTGTTTAAAGGTTCGATAAGTTTACACGGATCACATAGTGATTTCCTCGCTTTAAGTACAATATTACCATAAAATTTCGGATGTGAAATACCATTTTTAATAAGTTTTCTACAGGTATAGCTAAATTTAGCTAAAATCTTTGTATCTATGAAAAAATTTAGTAAAAGTTTAATGTAATTTATGATTTACTATTTACTATTGATATTTGTCTACGTTGTATTCTATGTTTCAAATAAATTTAATAACGAGTTTAAAAATCGGTAAATTTATGTCACAATCTATGTATTACCTCCACGATTTATATTCAAATTTGGAAACAAAAAGTATTATAGACTAACGGTATTTGTCTATATGTACCAAAAACAATAGATAATTCCCTCATTGATACTAATGCTATATAACCACCGGCACAGTTCTACATTTATTGAATAAAAACGACACAGCGACAGAGAAAATCAAATAATTGAAATCCGAATCGATAGAGTCAACATGTAATGTTAAAATGGACACGGTGATGATGTGATGTCGTTTTCAGTGATTTGTCAGAGAAATAGATGTTGAAGATGCATTAATTGATAGTCGTCACAATTTGTTAGGAGGATAACGGATCACATCGTATCGCGTTAAGATGGAAAACTCTCCTTAAGATGGAACACTCTCGGTGGGAATAAAACGATGTCATATTGGATTATATATAACAATACAGTAGGAATAATTTTTAATCTATGCGTAACGTGTTATATGCAAATGAACTAATAATTAAGGTATAAAACAGTCAAAAAGGTTAGTTTTCGATGCCTGCTTGAAAGGTTATTGGACGGACGGGATGCCCCGATATCAACGAAAATCATTTGCGATTATGTGTCGATTTTCGAATGATCAATTGGACATTGTACTAAAGAAATGACAGAGAATCGGATATAAGAGATTACGGTGATCTTGGTAGATAATAGGAAGCAATCAAGGTGTCATTCACTTTTTGTGGCCGTTGAGGAGACAAACTGTCATAGAATTCATACAATAAACGGAGGTCAGGGAAATTATCATAATAATATATAGTATAAGTGCTTTAAACTCTTCTAACGTATTATATAAACTTGTTTGAAGAATAAAAAATAAAGGACTGTCTCGTTTTGAACAATATGATTTTTTAATTAAAAGTGTTATACAGAGTCTTTGAAGTGCGAAATATAATGTTTTAGTTATAAAATGGACATAATCTTTGTGACTTATTGATCGCATGCAGTGTATCTGTTTTATTCAAGTTACAGAAATTTTATAGTGTTTCATGTTGAGAACATATTTACTGAAAGAAGCTCACTGGACAATATTGTAGATTGGACAACAAATTGTTTACTTAAAGAAAATACTTGAAAACATAAATAGAAGCGTATACGAATTTAGATCGTATGTAATATATAAAGATGTAATGAAACAAGGATATAGTACATTGTTATCAAGCATGAAATCTAAAAAGAAGCGTTGAAATTTGTCTGGCTTGAACAAGCATTGATGAACGAATTCAGATCGTATATTTGTACAATACAATGTTTTCCAGCATGGCATGGAGTTTTTAAACAAGACAATGTAAGAACGTTAACTCCTTTTAGTGAACGGTTAGGCATTTTCTGAATTTACTAAGTATTTTCTTTTTTTATAATTTCACAATACTAGTTTATATTTTAATGTTGCTTAAATGTTTGCTGTCCTGTTTCTAAATTTATAAAGATCCTTTTTTGATAATTTCAAAATACCCGTTTTCATCTTAATGTTATTTATGGTTTGCTTTTCCTGCTAATAACCAAAAAAGTACACTTTTATATCATTATGATGGAATGAAGGTGCAATATTTATAAAAATACCGCTTTTTCTGATGAATGAAATGTTATTATCTTGATGTTGATCTTGGTATTTACTGTATGTTTACACGATATGTCTATAACAAATACAGTTGATATATTTATTTTTGTGGGTACAAATTTTCGTTGATAAAGGAAAACTGGAATGTTCGTGGATATTTAATTTCGTGGTTTTGCCTGGGTCTACATCAAAGCCTGTAGGAAATTTGTCATTCGTTGAACATTAAACTCGTGGTTATGAACCAACAGTACATCATTACTGATACACATGTTTTGTAAAAGCTACATAAGTTTTTCAATGTTTAAACCATTTAATTTCTAAAATCAAATACAAAGACAATTTAAAATAACAAACCAAATCCTAAGGGAAATGACTTGAAGTACAACAGACACGAGACTGGACGGGTTGGTAGGGAAAGCGCACCATTTAACATTACCTCCCTTTAATAAGGAATACATGTTAAGTCAGAGTGTCACAATCATGAAGAGAGCTCAAGACGAAAACTAAATAGATTAGGCCGTTAGTTTTCTAGTTTTAATTGTTTTAAATTGTCATTTCGGGGCATTTTATTGTTGACTATGCGGTATTGGCTTTGCTCATTGTTGATAGTCTTACGGTAACAAATATTTTTTAATATTTGTGTCATTTTGGTCATTTGTTGAGTTTGTTTCACTGTCAATCATACCTTATCTTCTTTTTTATATAGACTAATAATTTGATGAACGGTCACTGATTTGTCCACACAATTTTCATAAAGGTCACAAAATTATCTCTGGATAAGAGATCCTTTTATGTGCAGCATAAAAGTCATCATGCATGTTAACGTATAAAATTAAATAAATTTTGAAGTTATTAACTTTTAAGTAAAAAGAGATGGGTTCATTTTAATACTTATTACATTATAAACTCTCAGTACTAGACACGTTTTGATCTGAAATATTGATTTTGAGCTGTAATAAAACCAATAAATTATTTCGTCATCTTCTGTAACTTAATGTAAGCGATACACCTGTACAATACTGTATTTACTGTATTCGGTAGGTCTAAAAATTCACTAACAAAATCAACTTGACATATTTTTTACTTTTCAGAAAATGTTACTGTTGTAGATTAGAATTATTATGAATGTCCTGCAAACATTTGAACAATTATCTATACTAATTTTTGAATTATAAGAAAAAGTAAGTTCTGAAGAAATAACACAGGGAACAGATTGATACATATCCGATAATACGGATAAAATATAATGTTTCACAGTGAAGATAATCAAATATAAACATTGCTGATGTAGGCGTAGATATATTAGGTGAATGTTATCTTTCTACAGATTACAATATTGTATGTGACACTTTACTCACAATTTAAGGGGGTAGACCTTGGTTCAGGGAGATCAACTCTTTAAATCAGTTAAGCGTTTGTAAAAGTCAAGATCATCAATGTTTTTAAGCATTTACCTGAAACAGATTGAAAATAATCTATGTAACCTAGAAGCTTAGAATATGTTTTTGAAAATAGTTGACACAAACGTACTGATGATTTTAAGAGTTATTTCCCTTAACCTAGGTCTACCTCCTTAAGTCCATAACATACACGAGAAACAAATCAAGGAATCTTTTGAAGTAAACGTTATAACAGAATATGTTTATTGTAAACAATGTTAGCGGAAAGAACCATTTTACCTGTAAAATTGATAATAATGATTTCTGATTGAAGTCAATAAAACCATCACTGGAATAGCCGTTGGTATTTGTTGGCAAATACGGTTCATACTTTAGTAGGTTTTCGTTAAATGATTGGTAATTTTACTCTATTAGATATATTCATAACGTATCAATCGTTGCCTGATACCATACATAACAAGCAAGCATAAATATACATTGCAGTTAAATTTTGAAGATTTATAGGATGTCTTGAATAAGATATGAACTATATTATTATGAAATAAGAAGATGCTGTATTATTCATGTAATTGTGTATGTCTTAAATCTCAAACAGAGACCCCAAGTTAAAAACCAAAGGGTTACAGTATGGCCCTATATATAATTAACTGTAAAAGGCCCCCAAAATGCCTTTAATCGATATTGACTCTGTCTCATGAATAAATGACATACAATTATAAACTGTATAACCTCGATCGCACTTGGTGGAGTATTTCCAGTTAAATGATTTGCAAGAACAAGAATTAGTTTTTGATATTTTTCCTTAGAGATATTTCAGATATAAACATCGGCTAACCAATGTTTACGTTTAAATTACTTTTTTTATATTTTTTGAGCCGATGGCCTCTATTGCCTGATATTTAATGCATCAATTCTTACATCGTTTGAATGATAAAACTTTTGTGTTAACATGTAGTTTGATTTGATATATAACTATTGTTGCAAGGTTCTTTTGGCTCTTCCAAATAGTTGCAATTGGTTGTTATGTTTAAGGTTTTGCTTTTAAAGATGAGTGAATTCATATATTTTGAGTTGACCTGTTTTAGTTTGCTTATTTGAATAATTTCAATAATCATGGAATTGCTCCATAAAAGTATCAAAATAAACCGGAGTTTACTAATGCCTTTACCATATAAAGTAATCCTACTCTCAACGTAGTCGTCTGATTTGATACTTACGAATTTAATGAATTTGCAAATTTCCATAATTTTATATAACTACTTTGTATCTTATTTTAAGGTCATTCATTTATTTTACCATATTTTTTTAGATTGCGAACTGAAAACAATCTATTAAATAAGAAGTAGTTATAATGGTGTGTTAAAGAGACATCAACACTGTGGTTTTGATTGACAACTATTTAACAGAATATTATTGTAATTCTCTGTGGACAGTTATAATATTGTGTCAATATATGATGGATTAAAGCAGTTACTTAAACTGGGATTTTTAGCCAAACAGCAAAATACATTTTTTGATACCATAGCAACCAAGTTTGATGGCACACGTGAGTACAATTTTACATATTTAACTCAAACTGATGTTGTTTACTCTTTTGACGGAAATAGGTTAATTTGATAGATTGGATCATACCACATCCATTTTTAGCTGACCTGGCCCGAAGGGCCAAGTGAGCTTTTCTCATCACCTGGCGTCCGTCGTCCGTCGTCCGTCGTCCGTCGTCCGTCGTCCGTCGTCCGTCGTCCGTCGTCGTCGTCCGTCGTCGTCGTCCGTCGTCTGTCGTGGTCGTCCGTCGTCCGTCGTCCGTCGTGGTCGTCCGTCGTCCGTCGTCCGTCGTCGTCGTCCGTCGTCGTCGTTAACTTTTTACATTTTGAACTTCTTCTAGAGAACCACAGAATGGAATGAAACCAAACATGGCATGAATGTTCCTCATGAGGTGCTGACCAAGTGTTGTTACTTTGTAGCTTATCCATCATCCATGATGGCCGCCAGCAGGGGACTTAGTTTAACTTTGGACCCTATGGGAAATATATCCAAATGTCTTCTTTTAGTGAACCACTGAATGGAATAAAACCAAACATGGCATGAATGTTCCTTATAAGGTGTTGACCAATTGTTGTTACTTTGTAGCCGATCCATCATCCAAGATGGCTGCCAGCGGGGGACTTAGTTAAACATAGGACCCTATTGGAAATATATCCAAATGTCTTCTTTTAGAGAACCACTGAATGAAATGAAACCAAACATTGCATGAATGTTCCTTATGAGATGCTGTCCAAGTGTTGTTACTTTGTAGCCGAGCCATCATCCAAGATAGTCGCCAGAATGGGGACTTAGTTTAACATAGGACCCTATGGGAAATATATACAAATGTCTTCTTTAAGAGAACTTCTGAATGGAATGAAACCAAACATGGCATGAATGTTTCTTATGAGGTGCTGACCAAGTGTTGTTACTTTGTAGCCAATCCATCATCCAAGATGGCCGCCAGTAGGGGACTTAGTTTAACTTAGGACCCTATGGGAAATATATCCAAATGTTTTCTTTTAGAGAACCACTGAATGGAATGAAACCAAACATGGTTTGAATGTTCCATATGAGGTGCTGACCAAGTGTTGTTACTTTGTAGCCGATCCAACATCCAAGATGGCCGCCAGCATGGGGACTTAGTTTAACATATGACCCTATGGGAAATGCATGCAAATGATTTCTTTTAGAGAACCACTGAATGGAATAAAACAAAACATAGCATGCATGTTCTTTATGAGGTGCTGACCAAGTGTTGTTACTTTGTAGCCGATCCATCATCCAAGATGTCCGCCAGCGGGGGACTTAGTTTAACATAGGACCCTACAGGAATTACATACAAATGTTTTCTTTTAGTGAAACACTAAATGGAATGAAACCAAACATAGCATGGATGTTCTTAATGAGATACTGACCAAGTGTCGTACTTGGTCCCCATTGCAACATCCAAGATGGCCGCCAGTGGGGGGGGGGGGACTTAGTTTAACATAGGACCCTATGGGAAATGCATACAAAAGTCTTCGTCTAAAGAACCACTGAATTGAATGAAATCAAGCCTAGCACGAATGTTCCTTTCCTTATGAGGTGCTGGCCAAGTGTTGTTACTTTTAGCCAAATTTTATATTTTTTTATATGCTTTCAAAATCCCAAGTAGAATCAGGTGAGCGATACAGGCTCTTGAGAACCTCTAGTTTTAATAATCTTCAATGTTCAATAGGTAGCGACGGTAATACTTGTGTGTAACGTATGCAGCAAAACTGTATCTCCTGCTTTTAAAAAATTTGTTTAACGGCAAACTACCCGGATGACAATTGAAAATAATTAAATAAATAAAACTGAATCGTTAGATAATTTGACGTTATAAGTAAAGTATTGTATATAACCTTGACGTGAAAGATTGTCATATATGCCATTGTAAGGAAAGTGTTGTACAGTAAAACCTGGCTAATCCGAATTTTACATAAGCCGAAAACCTTGCCGAACAAAACATGTTCTTAAGGCCATGCATATCAAATAGTTTGCGTTGTGATCCTGATAAAATCGAACATCTTCCCGAACCGAACTAAATGTAAAGTCCCAAAGAGGTTCGATTAGACATGTTTTACTGTATAACATCTCACTTGAACGATTATACAAACCTGACCTATACGATCATACAATATGACAGTCTACATAAAAGTATTGGATGTAAACATGACTCGTCGGTTTATCAATTATATAAGTAAAATGTTGATATAAACATGACTTGTTACATTGTGGAAGTAAAAGAAAAACGTTGGATAAAATTCTGACTTGTTAGAAAATCCAATATGACCATATAAAAAAGTATTGAAGATAAATGGATTCGTTATATCACTCAATATGACAACATTAAAAAAGGTATTGGATAGAAACCGGACTCGTTAGATCATCCAATATGACAATATAACAAAAGTATTATATAAAAACCTGCATCTGCAAGATAATCCAATTGGACAATATTATATGTGAAAAGCATTTTACATTAAAAAAAGAGGGACGAAAGACACCAAAGGGACAGTCAAACTCATAAATCTAAAACAAACTGACAACGCCATGGCTAAAAATGAAAAAGACAAACAAACAACAGCACACACGACACAACATAGAAAACTAAAGAATAAACAACACCAACCCCACCAAAAAACTAGGGGTGATCTCAGGTGCTCCGGTTGGGTAAGTAGAAGCTGCTCCACATGCGGCACCCGTCGTGTTGCTTATGTGATAACAAATCCGGTAAATGGTCTAATTCTGTAGGTCACATTCATGAAATGGAAGGGGATTGTAGTTACGACGTAAGGAACATATCCGTTATCATTTGTGAAACGGTTATTCCATAACGGTCAACCAACTCGTGATGGCGTCCGTAAAATTTACGAAGGGATGATTTCAACTACTATCTAATATGACAATATAGGAAAAGTATTGGATATAAACATAACTTGTAAGATAATGATTTTGCTAGTGTGCGTATACTTGAGGTGCTGTATAATTTTCTTCTTGAGTTACTTATATTTTTCGAACATGAGTGAAATTATGAAATTAATTCTACGTTATAATTATGTTTAATTGCCTAATATTTGTTTTGCAATTTTAGTAACGAATGGGAAAATCTATTATACAATGAAACATTATAACATCAATTGTGTAATGAAAAATATACTAGTACCTAAGAGGGTATATACGACTGAGTTCTCAATCTGCAACAATAATTTGTCTAATTTAACATGTACAGTACCTAACACTGCAAGAAAGAAGCATTCAGAAAAAAAATATCTTGTGTTTGTATCTTTTTGTGCTATACTTTTAAACTTAAGAAAACATTATTTTTACCAGCGTTTTATTCTTGCGGATTAGGAAATGCATAGAATTTTCATATTGAATACACGTATTCCACAATGAACAAAACAACAAAGTTTAGAACGTGTGTGTTCATTTGTCAAAAGTATCAACTATTAGGGAGGATAAAACCCCAAAAAACTTTAAAAAAATAGTCGACAAGCTTAAATTTAGAATTTTGAACATTAGTATTCCTAAAATTTATAACACATTGAAAAGAATCAAGTTAGCACCCAAAAAATCAAAATAAAACAAGGATTCTCTGAAAGATATTGTTTTACGTGGGTTTTGTTATCTTTTGTCTTTTTTAAGAGGAAAAAAAGGGCGGGTATTAAACGTAAATTAGTAAGGCAAGTTTAATCGCTCTATTGATGACTAACTAAAATGACACATATTAAAGATCACTAAGACTATATTTGCATCAACTGTTTTTCAACTTGTACGGATTAAAATAAAATATATGTGAAACCTCAGTTGTTTTTTGTATAAACAGACTATGCGATATGGAATTTTGCTCATTGTTTGAGACAGTTCGGTAACCTATAGTTGTTAATTGCGGTGTCATTTTGGTCTCTTGTTTAGAGTTGTCTCATTGGCAATTATACCACATCTTCCATTTCAATTCGACTCTATTGTTCAAAATATAGCTTTAATTATATATGTTTGATGCTGCTTCAGAAACGTTCCGTTAACACTACTCCTTGCTGAGCTATCTATAGATATGAGATATAACGAGATATAACGAGATTATTAACAGGCTTAATACGCCTTTGCTTATAAAGAAAATAATGTCACTCAATCATGTTGCCATTATTATTATAACAGTAGAAACGTCAAGGTGTGTAGGCTATATGCTTTTCTATTTCTGATTGACAGTACTTCGTTTTAATGTGTTTCATTATATGGTTTTGCTATTTGATTTGAGACTTTCCGTTTTGAATTTTCCTCGAAGTTCAATATTTTTGTGATTTTATTTTTTCTATACTATTAGGAAGCCGTTCAGTAGGTTGACTAAGTTTTGTGTCATTAGTGTCACTACTCTTACGAATTCTTATTGCTCTCTTTAAGCTCAATAATTTTGACATACACAAAAGTAAAATCACAGAAATACTGCACTCCAAGGAATATTTAAAACGGACAGCCCCTAATCAAATGGCCAAATCAAAAGCTCAAACACATAAAAGAAATGGATAACAACTATCATATTCCTGATTTGACACATGTTATTTTATTAATACGGAAATGGTCGATTTAGCCTGGTTCTATATCTAGCTAAACCTCCCAATTGTAACAAAAGTGTGCAATAGTATAGTTTTGATTTTTCTCTTCTGTGATTTGTTTTTATCGAGTTGGTCCTTGTAAATCTGTTTGTTGACATTAATCAATAGAGGGATGTTTATGGATTGTATTCAACTTAATTATGTATATTATGATTGTACACTTAATAAGTTTGAGCTGTTGTTTATCTTTGTCTACATCTGTGTCGATAGCTATGGCTGGTACGAGTAAATCATGTTTTCTTCGCTGTTTCAATTTTTTATTCAATTGACAAAATAATGTAACAAGTGAAAGTGGCGTCTGTATACTATACACAATCTCAACTAAACAATTCACAGCAACGTTCTACGTAGTAAGTAGTCAATGGTTTTAAAATGTCTAGATTTGCATCAAGTTAAATTATTATTTTAATTCAGAATTAACGTTTGGAATAATTTCCTCTGAACAGCACGCACGTGTGTGTAATTTTTCATGTGTTTGTCGTACTTAGCTGTCCTTGATTTAATATTAACAAATATTATTATATAGAAATATAGGAAGATGTTGTATGAGTGCCAATGAGACAACTAGCCATCTAAGTCACAATTTATAAAGTAAACCATTATAGGTAAGGTACGGTCTTTAAAACAGAGTCTTGGCTCACACCGAACAGCAAGCTATAAAGAGCCCAAGCATTACTAGTGTAAAAATATATGTTTTCTACCAATGAAGTGCATCCTTTAAAAAGACGCTAACGATGAAAACAATTTCAGTAAATAGGTCTTGTATTAACACATATATTTTGTTTACGTTAACACAAACACATTACAAACATTATATAAGATAAGTAAGCACTTAAATGAAAGTAGAAAATGAAAGTAGAAAAACAAACCTTGTTGGTATGTGTACTGACTTTTTTCTGTCGTTTTACTGCTAATATTTGTTTATGAACTAAACCTCTTTTGACTGGGATATATACTTAATTTTTGCAGTATGTCTGACCTTATGTGTTTCCTTGGTTTCATGCAATTATCAATTGAATCAATATTATTTTTGAAATATTGTTGCTGTATCAGTTTGGTCTTGGGGTATTTGTATATCAATCATTTAATTCTCCTTTAATTTTTTTATCCTGTGAAATCAGATAGTCTGCAGGAATGCTACATTGTTAACTTGAAAATAAATCCAGTACGTTTTTTGTTTAAATGAAAGTGAACATGGAGGTTTCAACACCATATCCTTATTTTTCTATTTTTTACCATGCAATTTACAAAATATTTTCTTAGTGGGTATCATTGAATTCGAGTTACTTATATCAGGGACAAGTTAACCGCGAAAAATACGACAGAAAACAGTTTAAATTCTTAAGAGATAATAAAATATTAATAATACCAAATCCAAAACATTTACATTGTAAACAGTATACATTTACTTGCTTAATGGTAGACTAAAACATTTTGAAATTTAGTTTGTCTAGAATAAATTGATGACGACAACAATATCTATTTTCAATAGTTAAAATAGAAGTAAATATATTATCTAGAATAACATGTTTTAGAATATTAGTTTTCGTTTTCGTTTGTCACAGAGTGACTACATAGACTAGTGTAATGATTGTTTAGGTTTTTGTTATTAAGGCAATATTTATAAGATACAGGAAATGAACGTCTACGGTAACATGCATGATTGACAAGAAAGCAATTTAAGTAGCCATGCATTAAAAACCATATTTGTTTATCTAATTTCTTTGCAAATAGTTTAAAGTAATGGAATTTTAGTACTTTGCGTGCTGTTGTCGAATAATCATGGTAATAGAAATAAAAATGGGAAAAATGGAAAAATAGGCAAATAGATTTCAGTAAAGGAGATATAGTGCAAGTTTATACAGATAAAAACATGTAATATGTTGATACAAGTTCTGAAAATGTCTGAACCAAGATAAGAATATGACATTCCTTTTTTGGGCTTTTTATATTCGAGCGTCACTGATAAGTCTTGTGAGGACGAAGAGCGCGTCTGCAGTAGGTGCAAGAATGAAGTCCTGATATCTATGATAAGTTTATTTGTTTTCTATTCGTTCCGTGGTTTTTTTACCGGTTTTGTTGACTTCACCTCCCCCTTTTTTGTTTAAATTACCTTTTAGTTGATATTTTTTAATGAAGGAATTGAAAACGGAATTTTATCAAAAAGATATCTAACAGTGGTTGACAGAAATATGAGGCAAAAATTGAAATAAAATAAATATGAGTAATAAACTAAGACGTCCGTTAATTTATTTGAAAAAAAAAACATACAAAAACAAATAAATAAATAAAGATTCGTTTACAGATTGTCCAAGATAAAAACAAGTTTTAAAACTGTAAGTTGGTCAGATATATAATTTTTTTTACCGCAGTGTCATATTTTATGTCTGTTGTTTATATTGTATTATAAAATATGATTAATGTAGAAGTCTGATGAACAAAAAATGATCGTAAAAAATGCGTAATTCAAATTGTTTGTATGCAATAAAATATGTTTAAACTTAAAGTCTTTCATCTTAATGATAATGATACTAAAATTTACCTGGACTTTTATAGAGTTTTTTTTTTTTTTTTTTTTTTAAAGAATTCGATAATAAAAATCAATATAGTCACCTTTTTCCTCGCTTAATAATTATTTTCGTGTTTTTACATTTTTTTGCTCGAATGTTAAACACAAACTCATTGAAGATTTCAGGCTTGCAATGGTGTACGCCAGATGCGCGTGTCATCCACTAAATGACCCACCTGTACTATTCGAATACAAAAAGTTAAAAGTACAAATCAAGTACACATTTGACGAGCATTAAGAACCCTTATGTAAGTTTTATTATTTTTATATGATCAACATTATACTAAATTACAAAACAAACTTCATTACGATGAAACAGGAAATGCAAAACGTTTAGCTGTTTATATCTGTTAATATCGACCATTATATGATTCAAGAACAAGTAAAATAGCGATTATCTACTTTAATATGCAGTTATCGTAAATCCTAAATCACCGATTGCAAGCAAATAACATAAATTGTATTACCGATATTCAACACATTCAAAGTAAGTTCTTAGTGATATGCTATATCGTTAGAAATGGACGTTTGAATAGCTTCCGTGTGTTAATTAAGATTCAAATAAATTATTAATTCAAAACTTATCCTTTGTTAGTTACGTTCTGTTGTTCGACTTATTAAGTGCATAATTTGCTTTCGTTTCACAATTTTACACATTGAAACTATTTAATGATTAATGCTCTATGATATTGACGCAATAGCTTAGAACAATGATACATTAGCTACTGTAGATTCGTTCATTTTCGTTGGAATTAATTTTACTGCATTGAGGAATAATTTTATTTTCATGGAAACTTGATTTCGTGGGTTCACGTAAACCTATTAACATACCAATAGGAAATTTGTATTTCGTTCAACAAATTTGTGGTTGACCTCTACACACGCAATCAACAAAAATTTGTATTCAACGAATAATAATGAACCCGTAGTATATTCTCATTGTTGAAGGCCGTACGGTGACCTATATTTATTAATTTCTGTGTTATTTTGGTCTCTTGTGGAGAGTTGTCTCATTGGCAATCACACAACATATTCTTTTTATATCTACAATTTCTATATACAGTTCTTATATCAGGGTCTTTGTAGTTAACCATACTTAAAGGATTGTGGTCATTATTGAAGCAGAACGGTGCATGTTCTTGCCTATGTCTGTAATGCAAACTGATTTCTATTAGTGCATAACTAAACTGGTCGCTTCATTGAAGTTAAGTTTACGTGCAAAAAGTTTAACAGACGAAAATCGACAACCAAACAATATCTTGGTCAATAATTGGAAAAATGTCTATTGTTTATTCCGACCTGCAGTTATTGAAATATCGTGTTATTGATTGCTGAGCAAATAAATGTAATGACATTTATAACATCCAACACCATACAAATACTATTCAAGTAAAACAGATCCGGGTTATTAATAGATAGTAAAGCGGTGAATATATTTTGGGATTGCTTTCAAACAACAAAAAAGGCTTCAAAAAGGAGATAATATAAATGAAGGGAGAATTTTATATAAGTGAATGGGACGTTTCCCCGAAGTCACGATTTGCTACTTAACAAGATCTACATAAATTGGAGGTCACGTAAATTGGAAGCACATAAAACAAGATATGCAATGTTTTAACATGTCTCCGGATTTTAAAACACGATATAAATAATTACATTATCATACAAAAGAATCTATTAAAAGAACAATGAATACATTTGATTTTGGGAAAACAAGTATAACTAGAATTAGAAAAGGCTAAGATTGGTTTAACACTTTTTTAATAAAGGTTGAGTGTGTGTTCTTCTTCAGAAAAAAAAAATGTAAAATCCCACAAAGACTAGACTCGAATGAAAATTCAAAATCAAAAGTCTTATCAAATAGCAAATTCAAAAGCTCAAACACATCAAGGAATGGACAAAAAATGTCATGTCTCTGACGACTTGGTTCATGAATTTTCTTAAGCAGAAAATTGTGGATTAATAAAGGCAACAGTAGTATACCGTTGTTTCCTGGTTTAATAGCTACAAAATGTAGCTGTTGCATATAACAATTTTGTCAGTAAATCAAAAAAGAATTAATCATGTGAAAGCTCATGGTTATATGATTCAGTGAGTATTTTATCAGAAAAAATATCAACACGGTGTTTTTCCATCCATTTACTTAAAAGGCAGCTTTTATCTTTCTTGTTTCAACTATTAGTTAAATGGACGAACTGTGATTTCCTGGATAATCCCGTTGAACTGGAATTCTAATAAATTGCAATGAAGACCTTGTCTTTGATTCGAAGACATATTATTACAAGAATAGTATTTCTTAAGAATTATTGTCAGTAATGTTCTCTTTGTTTTCCAAATGTATCGATATGCGTATCTAACGGTAAACATATTCTGATTGTAAATCATCCTGGCTAGTATTGTGTTGGTTTTTTTTATAGCATAATCGTATAAGGGAAATCTGCAAAAAATGAAAACAACACGTTATATAAATGTCATGCGTCCGAAGCGATTTTCTGGATTTACCTTCATTAGGAATGCTTAAATCCAAATAAATGAAAGCTAACGATTTAAAAGAACTGAAACAACTGAAGAGGTATATGACCAAAACTAACGTGTTAAAACAGCCAAATCAATCTAACTTAAAGTCCAACTTTGCCGGAGGGATTTGAAAAACTTAGTTTCTTTATAATTTCAAAATTTATAAAATTTATAAATGGACAATTTTAGAAAGGATTGTTATAAAATCACATCAGCACCGAAGTTCTGACTATTAAGTCTATAATCATGGACCTAAAATGATTGTTGATTAAAAAGAAACTTTGTTGATTGCAAATCTTTTCTGTTTAACTGATTCAAAGTGGTATTGATTTAAAGATTAACATAAAATATATTTCAGTATTCCTTATATCGGCAACTTCCTTAAACGGTATCTGTTTTGGTTGTGAGTATGAAGTAAAATTAAAAAAAAAATAGAAAAATTACCTTTTTCGTGTACAACATGTTGGGATATGTGTTCGGTTGTATGAATAAAGTCACGTGCATTGATATATTGACGCATGTTGTTTTGATCACTTGGCCATGCTGCACTGATACATAATATCATTGCCTAATATTTTTGACTATCAAGTTGTGTCCATGATTTAAAAAATATAAAACAATGAGATCGAAAAGAAAATGTACAAATACACATAAAATAGTTAACCATCACTATTAATGAATTTTCCTTCATGTTTTATCATTGTAAGTAGATGAGAAATGACAGCAACTTATTATCAAATTTTCAATTGAGAGAAAATGTATGTATATGTCACAGTATTATGTATACAAAAAAAAAAACGATTGTGATTTAAGGCTGTTCGCTGCTCAGTTTCAAAATAAATAACTTTTTATAACACTAGTATATATTGATAGAAGATGAATCGAGAAATAAAAAAAGCCAAAAAAAATATAGGGGTCCATGTGCTTTTTTTTTTCGAAATATTAGCCATTAAAAAATTTTGGCGTGAAAATGATCCCTCTTGACTTTTCGTAGCTTTATCATTGAACAGTTAAAGTTCTCAAAAACTATTTAAAAAATAAATAAGATTTTGTTAGACTTTTACAAATGGCTTATAATAAAACATGTAAAAGATATATAAATAGAAAAATGGGAGTCTCTGGACAAAATCTTTTAAGGCATTCAAATGAATAAAACCAGAGGATTTCAAAAATCTGACAAAAATTCCAAATCATGACAAGCAAACATCCTAAATAGCGTTTGCTATGCAGATATTAATGGTTTAAACAATGTTTTCAATCGAATTAGGAACTTTTCGATAAAAGTTAATTTTAATGTAACAATTCTAAGTTTCAATGTTCGGACCTAGTGCAAAATAAAAAAAAATATATATAAAACAAAGCCGCAAAACTAATATATATACTTAAACATGTTAAAGACATGTATCTTGTACTTGTTTAAAGAAAACGCAATATATCATTTTATTTTTTAGTATTTCTGAAATAAAATAGAGATCCATGTTCTAATGCACTTAGTTTCATTGTTTTCTGTAGAAGAACTCATCTCATTTGGTTATCAAAGCTTCTTTTTAAACGGAATATTTTTTTTACTAATTGCTTAGTAGACCTTGCGAAAATAGACATTGTAAATGTGTTGCGTGATGTTATCGACGTTCAAGTTTATCTAATGGCAGTTCTTAGATGTTTTAACTTAGTGCATTTAGTTTTCAAATATCAAATGTTGATAATAGTGTAAAAGAATAAACCCTTTGTACCTTTAAATTAAGTAATCAAAAGTAAATACATTGTAGCTCCTTCTGATTTGGTTAATACAAAACGCCTACTGAACACAACTTGTGTTGTCAAGTATTCAATGGACCATTTGTAATCAAAATGTTGCTATTTGTTATTGTTTGGTAGTGCTCGTCAATGGTAAACAGTACACGCAATACAAACAATTTTATTTTGGTTATAACACAATTTATTACAAAGTAAACGACAAAAAAATTATTCGATAGAACTTATTGTGTCTTCTTCCTTGTGGTATTATAACATTGTGTCTGAAACTTTGCAACAATTGATAATATGCTAATATAATTGACAGGTTCAATGTCTTCAAAATAAATCAAATTAATGGCTAATTCTTATTCTTTGATCAGATACAAATATTGCGATTTTCTTCTGGAAATTCTTAATCTTTATTAATTCCTTCTTTGTGTCCAAACATCTATAGTCCTCAACATCGGATTTAATTTCATTTGTATCTAACACGTGACATGAAAGCTCTGTTCTGTCTTTGGATTTCTATTCATTCAAATTTTAACTGCATCTCTCAGAAGAATTAATTGAGATTTATGAAAATTAATTCATTAGGTTTATCTTTACAGCTGATGTTACATCCGTTGATTTTCTCTTTCCTTACTGAAGTGTTTTTGGTACGCCTTCGCAAGAAAACATTCAAGTATTCAATGAAACTTGGTAATCCACGTGGATGTTATTAAGCCGGCTAGTGATATGACAATGATAATTCTGACGAGCTTTATTTGTCCGGATTTGTTTGTATTGTCGAGAATATCTTTTTTAAATCTAAGTTAGTTTTTAAGGGTTAAGTAGTACTCGTGTATTATATTCTAGCTTTTAATCATACTTCGTATTACATTGGGGAATATATTAATTATGTATATATGTTTGTTCGATGACTTATTTCCATTTTTATCTGTAAAAAGTAAAATCACAAAAATAATGAACTTTGAGGAAAATTCAAATCGGAAAGTCCTTAATCAAATGGCTATATCAAAAGCACAAACACATCAAACGAACGGACAACAAATATCATATAGAGAATCAACCTTCGACGTCCACTGATTGTTTGATCTCACATCTCGCAGCTGTGATTTTCCTCGTAGAATGAACAAAACATTGCTTTACCGAATAGAAAGTCAATCAAATAAAAAGATATAGAGTAAATGTTAGAATATATTAAACAAAATAGTTCAATCGTCATCCTTCCCTTAGGAAATAAAAACCTTAGTTTTAGTACTGTTTCATGTTTGCGTACAATTTACAATGTTAATGTATCTTTTAAATCATGATTGCGTCGACAATTGCGTTAATTTATGCTCTTCAACTTCGTACTTTATTTGGCCTTTTAAACATTTTTTTTATTCGAGCGTCACTGATGAGTCTTTTGTAGAAGAAACGCTCATCTGGCGTAAATATAAAATTTTGGTCCTGGTATCTATGATGAGTTAATTTACCAGTTATAACGAAGACTATCAATGTAATACAATCATGTATTATTGTCAATTGAAAGACAATTTTATTTGACGAGTCATCCTTCAATCATTATGGCGGGTATTGTAGTCAGGTATTCAGTAAATGAAAAAAAACTCTATTGGTTTATGCTCCAAGCAGGATGTTTTGAACGGTCAACTTGCGTTTTTAAAAGGCAATTAGCAAATAATAATTTTATCATTTCACTATATAAATAATGCGCACATAAAATATTTATGGTTATGATTATTTTATTCGTGTGGTATATGTCAAGGAGAAATCAGTCGAACGACAAAATACAAACAAATGAAAAGCAGAGGCTGGTTTAAAATCACCCACAATAGACTATTAACACACTTTGTCAATTTCTATAGCTTCGATTGGCGTATTAATAGGTTATAAACTTATATGTTTTCTCTTTTTTCTATCATTTTGTAATCAGTTGAAAAATTCTTCTTTTCTCCATCATAGTTTTCTAATAATTGTATAATCATTCCACTATATGTGACATCCGATCATTTGAAGGTTTTTTTTTTTATATTGACAAGTTAAAGCTTTAAATCAATTCTGTTGTTGATTTATTTTAAGATTATAGTATTATTACTTAAGTACTTCCGTTATCCGATTATACCAAACATTAAAAACGAGATCAACAGATTGGCTCAGGTTTGTATATCTATTTTTTGACTTCCGTTTTGGTCATGATTTAAGGACAACGTCATAGTATTAATGACAACCGTAAATGTACTTTTATACTTGAATCATTATGACAATGGCTTTAGTCAGTGCTAACAAAATAGCACCCGAACAATCTTTTGTTTATATTCACTTACTAATCCTTTAAAAATTTATCAAAGGATAGACTTTTACATTTAAAATTGGTTTTTATAGATGTGCAATGATTTGATTCATCGCTGTTAAATAATTGACTCTGAGTGTGTGAAATGACTAAAAGTTTACTAAACGTCTGAAAAAAAAATATAATCACAAAAATACTGAACTCCACGGAAAATTCAAAACGGAAAGTTCCTATTCAAGTGTGGCAAAATCAAAAGCTTAGACACATCAAACGAATGGATTACAACTGTCACATTCCTGTCTTGGTACATGCATTGTCTTCTATAGAAAATTATGGGTAAAACCTAATTTTATAGCTATTTAAATCCCACACTTGTATGGCAGTCGCATCAAATTCCATTATATTGAGCTGTGTTTAAAAGATTTCAATTATTTAATGTTTTTCTTCTTCTGTTTTGTGTTTTCTTCTGTTTTTGAGTTTCGTCTGTTAATTTAGTTGTGTTCGGTTGGTTCCGTTTTTCATGAAGAGATTTAGAAGGTATGTCTCTTTTGTTTACAAAGACAAGTATCAATAATGCAAATTATAATAGAATTGAGGTGTGCAAAATTAAGAGAAGACTTTATAAGTTTGATTAACTTGTGTTTCATTACTTTTGCATATTTAAGCACATTTACCATTGTATTTAATTCTGTACACATTGGGATAACAACCTATTTCTAATGACTAATATAGAATGTAATAAAACGATTTCAACTAATTCAGTAGCTTACAATTATAATGCTAACTTAGTTATCGGGTGCTTTAAATAGCTATTCACCTAGTACTGAACTGTTATACAGAACGACAAGACCCATTATAGTACAAACGTAAAACAAAATAACCTAACCTGATGGAAAATTCAAACAGGGGAGGTCCATAAAAAAGACAAAATCAAACACTATCAATAAAAAAAAAAAAAAAAAAAAAAAAAAAAAACTGTCATATTACTGATTTGCTTATGGCATTTTCCGAAGAAAATGTTGGGTAAGAACAAGTTTTAATACTAGATACACATTCTGTTTCGTAATTGACGCGAGTCCAATACATTAAGTGCCATCAGTGTCATCATACTTTGTTTTATACGACTTAAGTGTAGGACCTTGTTTTTGAATATTATGGTACAATGGTTAACACTAAAAGTCCACCAAACTTGATAAAGCTAGCTGCAACTTTCTTGATACAGACGGTCCACCACTTTATGTCATGTATTGAATATCTTCATTCCATCTTCGTGAGTAACATAAGTAGCATAACATTAAAGTCAGCTCTGTATTATTGCATAATAAATATCTCACATACTGTTCTAACATAAACGGTGTCATCAAGCTTCGATAATCAAGACTTCAGTATATGACCTTATCTTTGATAATGATACAAAGATAAGCAAGCTAACAGTCAACATATTTTTGTTGAAGTTAACTGTCACAATACCGATATAGGAAGTGACAAACAATTTGATTGTCATAATTCCTCATTCCATCATCATAAGTAACATTAGACTATTTACAGGATTTGTATTAACATTAGCAACACGACGGATGTAACATGTGGCGCAGGATCTGCTTATCCATCTGGAGCACCTGATATCACCACCAGTTGTTGGTGGTGTTCGTGTTGCGTAGTCTACAGTTTACTATGTTGTGTCTTGTGAACTATTATTTGTCTGTTTGTCTTTTTCATTTTTAGACATAGCGTTTTCAGTTTATTATCGATCTATGAGTTTCATTGTCCTATTGGTATCTTTCGCAACTCAGGTCAGTTCTGTAATTTTCTATAATAAATATTGCATATAATGCTCTAACAAAAAACAATGTCATCATGATTTGCTAATAGAAAGTTCAGAGGAGGACCTTTACTTTGATAATGATACCTACTACATTGTATGTACGTTGGTACGATGATTAGCAATATAAGAAAAACCCAAAAGATATGTGTTAAAGATAAAAATTCTTCACTGCAATTATACCGATACAGGATCAACAAACGTTAATTCTTCTATTAATTTTCATACAAGTGAGAAGGCTAGCTAGCTATAAAACCAGGTTCATTCGACCATCATTGTCTTAAAAAGAAAATGCTTGTATCAATTCAGGAATATGGCAGCGGTTATCTATTTGTTCTTGTGTTTGAGCTTTTGATTTTGCCATTTGATTAGTGACTTTCCGTTTTTGATTTTACTCGGAGTTTGTTTTTTACTTTTTCATGTTTAAAAAAATATAAAAAAACTGATCTTGCAACGATGTAAAAAGTATATTGTCAGTAGTTCCTTGTTTGTTTCAAATCGAGGATGATTTGAGTTGTAATTAATTGTCTGTAATTTCAATATCTGGACATCAATTTGGAGGGCAATGGTATCAATTTAAAGGTCATGCAATGATATAACCGAATAAGAAAAAACTGCCATTAATGAACTTCCTTAATGAATGTACATTGTATGTTGATTTCTCCACACAGAACTCCATTGATGTTTAATAATCAATAAGATAATTATCTATTGAACATGTTGAATGAGGCTGTTGATTGTGTTTACTTGGTATCTGTTTAATAAACACTCACTTATCAGTATATTTAGATTAGACTTTTAACAATTCAGAGATCGAAATATGTATTTTTGAACACTGTGTGTTCCCTTCGTCATTACCTATACTGCAATATTATTTAGATGATGATGACGAACCTCGTACCGCCGATTTCAGTAAGTGTGAAGCCAAAGGTAATATCTTTGGATAGCTTGCTTGGTAGCTGAACCGTGAAGTCATTGTTAGTTCAGGTAAACTACCCCCTTTAAGAGTAGACTAGTCCAGTAGATAACCAATCTATTTGTCTGTGAGACTAAGCTACATCGACAGGAGGGTAGTATACCGGACCTTATAATGAAATCAATGTTCAGCTAACAAGCAAGCTAACCAAAGATATTACCGTTGTCTACACACTCAATGAAATCGGCTGTAAAAGATTTCAGCTAATGCGTTCTGAAAGTGTAGTCTTGTCCCTTTTTATTTGGAAGTTTCTTACAATTAAAATTTACATTTTGTTTATTTTGCATACTGAGAATAGAATTTCTTGATTAGACGTTAATACGTATTCTGCTGTTTCCTATTATCCTTTAAAACACTTTCAAATGAGGAAATGGTTTCTTTAATTGGTTTTCTTATTTTTGTCGAGTTTGAATAATAGCAATCGCTTTACAGGATTCTTGTACATTAACCGAAATGTTGTCGTGGAATACCAATACATCATTATATATCTGTCAAAAACCTTGTGATTTTGGCATCTTTTGTTCGCAGCAAATAGCTTCATGTCAAAATCATTGTTGAAATATTAGAAACTTAGAGATTGCAGTCGGATTAGTTACTGCTATGTTGAATTTATTTCAATAACCGTGTACTTTCATTGTGCAATGATTACAGTTGCTATTCATGAGATGATATGCAAACAGAACTAACTTTACTGGGATTAAAAAAAAATATAAGTTATAAGTGGGTAATAGTTAATTCAATGCCTTCAGTTTTAAGGTTTATTGATTTTGATTTGTAACTTCTGAATGGATTTATAATAATTTAACATCGGAACACTACTGCAATTTATTAGGTACATAATCTGTTATAATCAGGTCTATTTAATGACAAAATTGCAGTTAAGAAAATAAATTAATCAACATATCTAGTATAAGAGAGGTGAAAGGTAACAGTGGCATATTCAAATTCAAAAAGTAAAAAACAAATTGGCAATGCCATAGCAAGAAAAGAAAAACGATAAAAAAAAAACACACAGATAATAGTATGCAAACCACACCATAGAAAACAAGTTACAGATTGCAAATCACAATATAGAAAACTAAAGAATAAGCGATGCGAACCCAATCAAACATGGTGATCAGAAAGGGTACGCATATTCATAAAGTCCCATGTAATCTTGATATCTTTTTAAGAACACATTAATTGAATCCATAATATAAAGAAAAAAATACAATGCATATTGGTATATGTGTTTAAGGTGGGTTTTCTGTCAAATGATGAATTTACTTAATTATCATGTGAATAGTCACGTGACGACGGGCGTTACATATTCTGAGCACCTGTTAACATCCACGTTTTTTATTCAGTTCGCGTTGTTCAGTCTTTCGTTTTCAATGTATATTGTACGCAATGTAGATTTCCACTTTTTCTTATCCATTTGATATGTTCTGGATCACAAAGAAAAGTATAGAACATCTAATCAAATAGAGGGAAGATTTGGAGACATCTAAAAGACAATAGAATTTTTTAATGCAACTTACAGCAGGTAAAAAAAACCTTTTGTTTCGGGATCAATTCTACAAACTGCACAACAACCTGCGTGCATTGACACTTGTAAAAAGTGTTAATTACCATCTAGCACAGCTTAGTTTTAACTTTTGATAGCGTCACTTTTACAGTTCTAGAGTTATGCTCCTTAATAAATGGAAAAATTGAAGCAGCATATAAATTTAATAAAATGACATTTTTCGGTTGCGGTAAAAACAGTCGTAAAGCATAATTTGCATTTTTTAAATGAAAAGCCTTGCAAATAACTTGCATTCCTTTTTTCAAGCATGGATATTCCATGAAGAATCCATATCAAGTTTTTTTCTTCTTGTTCAGGGCTGCAGAGTAACCTGTTTACCCGTGGTTAATATTTGTTTCCTGTGTTTTAAATGGATTGTTTGTTTATTGGAAATCATAAAACACGTCCAATATCCCTTCTATTGTGTGTTTATTTGTTCAAGTATGTGACATTCAATTGATCGTTACAGATAAAGGTCAAGGATGACATTAAAAAAAGTCTCAGGTTCCTGAAAGAGGATGTCAGACTGACATTCGATTTTTTTTCAAGATATTACATCAATGACTTTACGAACATGATAAGACAAATTGTAGTAAAAGAAGTTTATCTTATCTCAGTATAAGGTCATGTGTCGGATAAAACATATCGGAAAATCTAGATACCTCCCGGGTAGATTGATATTACTTTGCTTTCCCTCCGATAAAGTTTTCATTTCATATTATTTTGCAGGGAAGCATAATATACTAGATATCTGGTTACTTAAATGTAAAATTACATGTCTTGTGTTTTCTATTAATTGGACGGTCTTATATTGAATTGTGGGGTTTGCAAAAATTTCATACTGTATATTAAATGATTGAGCTATAAAAGATGTCTAGGAAAGTTATATCTTAATGTTTGTTGGGAAGTACTCAATGCAGTTCATAGATAATTGTATATTGATACATGGATAATAAATATTTAAAGCAATACGTTTCCTTTAAATTTCATTTCTTGATGTTTGTTTATTTCCAGTAGGGCATATATAAATAGATATATTGATATTTCCTTTTGAGAATTCGAGCACACCGATTTTAACATGCCAATACATAAGACGCTAGATGATACCGTTTACCAAATCAGGAATATGACATTGGTTTGATGTGTTTGAGCTTTTAATTAGGGACTTTCCGTTTTAAATTTTCTATACAAAATGAGTATAAAGACAAATAAATAACAAATATGAGAATAACATATTGATGGGTCATTCAATGTCATAAATATGTAAAAGACATTTAAAACAAGTCAATCTGAAAGATCTAAAAGGAAAATTGTTAAACTGTCAAGCTGATCATTTTTTTGGAAAATTCAACTAAAGTTCATACAGACTCGTTAAGGTAGATCATCAATATATGTTTCACGCGATAGAATTTTCTAATACTTTGCCAAAGTGAAGATTTTACTATTCTCTTTAAAAACATATAATCCAAAGGATGGGTCACCGTTCTATTTGTCAAGCTAGGAGTCGTTAAAAAAGAGGGACGAACGATACCAAAGGGACAGTCAAACTCATAAATCTAAAACAAACTGACAACGCCATGGCTAAAAATGAAAAAAGACAAACAAACAACAGCACACACGACACAACGTAGAAAACTAAAGAATAAACAACACGAACCCCACCAAAAAACTAGGGGTGATCTCAGGTGCTCCGGAAGGGTAAGCAAATCCTGCTCCACATGCGGTTAAAAAATAACTAAATTTGCTTAGAATGATCACGAAACAAAAATCTATCAGATAAAATTTTTAAATAAATTTTGAGAAGTTAGGTTTCTTAATATGTTTTAAGAATATAAAGCGGTTCCCTTTTTGATAAAAATTAAGTTAAGTACATACATACTTGATAATACACTTCACCTAAAGACAATGTGAGATTGAATAATAATTCATACTGTTACAGCCAGAAATCGCCTTTAAATTGTAGCCAACAAAAGACACAAATCAATAATAAAATTTAACAATATTTATTATACAAAAGTTTACAAGAAGTATTACACAAATATTACTGTCAACTTAACTGTCAAAAAATGAGTCCAATCTTTTATCTTTATCTGTATCCGGATATCTTTCGGAATCCAATCTGAATATTACGGTCACAATCCAGTATGATGTTGTTTGTAGAATAAAAGTGTCAATCCAAAGGCTATGAATATTAATGTCTATCGATGTCTAAGTCCAAATCCAAGAGTGATCGTTTAACTTTAGTGTCTGTATATATATAGTTTTCATGGAAGATTCTAGAACAGTCTATAATGGAACATCCTAGAAAGTTACAACAGAAGTTTCTAGTAAAATGTAAAAGTTTATATAACCCATCTTTTATTAGGATCATTCTGGAAAGTTCCAATCATTCTGTAATTGTTCCAGAGATTTCTAAACTGCGCAGTTCTAAGATTATTCTGTAAATAACTATTAGGCCACACAACACAAATCAGGCCAACATTAATAAATACAATAATGACAATATCATAACACCTCCCCCCTTAAAAGAAGTTTTAGTGTTACAAAAACTTATCATGAATAAAATGAACAAAAATACATAGTATATACAAAGTGTTTTAATAAGCTCTAGATAAAGCATCTGCTATTACATTATCTTTACCCTTGATATGTTTTACAATTACATCATATTCCTGTAACAATAAACTCCACCTAGTCAACCTCTGATTCTTGTTTCTCATTTTATGTATGAAGGTGAGAGGATTATGATCAGTACAAACAAGAATAGGATATACAGTGGGATTCAAATATACATCAAAATGTCGAAGTGCTGTCAACATTGCAAAATACTCTTTTTCAATAGTTAAATAATTTTTCTGATGTTTATCTAATTTCTTTGAAAAATATGATATAGGTTTCTCAACATTATCATCTGTCTCTTGATATAAAACAGCTCCAATTCCTACAGCGCTTGCATCAACGGCAAGTTTAAATTGTTTTTCAAAGTCTGGAGTAATCAGAACTGGACTATTAATTAAAAGTGATTTGCTATTTTCAAAAGCGTTTTGACAATTTTCACTCCAGTTAAATTTAGAATCTTTTCGTAAAAGATGAGTCAATGGTTGAACCACAGTAGCAAAATTTGAACAAAATTTTCTGAAAAATCCAATCATGCCTAAATATCTCATAAGTTGTTTTCTATTTGTAGGAGGAGGAAATTTGGAAATGGCTTCCACTTTAGCCATAATAGGTTTCACTTGACCTTGGCCAACTGTATGCCCTAAATAATCAACAGTGGCCTGACAAAATTCACTTTTACCAAGATTAATAGTCAAATTTGATTGTGACAATCTATCAAAAGTATCATACAAATGTGTTAAATGCTGTTCCCAGCTATCACTACATACAATTAGATCATCAAAATAAGCATAACAACAGTTTAAATCTTTCATAACATTATTGATCATTCTTTGAAATGTAGCTGGTGCACTTTTCATGCCAAATGGCATTACAGTATATTGAAATAAGCCATCTGGTGTAACAAAAGCTGATATTTCACGAGCTCTCTGTGTCAATGGAACTTGCCAATAACCTTTCAACAAATCAAATTTGCTCACAAATTTTGCTTGACCAATGTTGTCAATACAAATGTCTATCCTTGGAATCGGATAGGAATCAGATTTTGAGACTAAATTTACTTTTCTGAAATCAGTCACGAAACGAAAGGTTTTATCTGGGTTTGGCACAAGGAGACAAGGAGAGCTCCATTCACTGTTACTCGGCTCAATAATATCATTGTCGAGCATATATTTAATTTCTTTTCTCATAGCTTCAAGTTTGAGTGGATTAAGCCGATAAGGATGTTGCTTAATTGGAAAAGCATCTCCTACATCAACATCATGACAAACAGCAGTGGTTTTGTTTGGCACATCTGGAAAAAGATTTAAAAAAAAAAATATCAAAGTTTTTATTTCTTCTCTACGAGCAAAAGACAGATGTGCAAGTTTTGAGTCTAAATTTGACAAAATTTCTGAATTTTTCAATCTAACTGTCTCTTCCAAAGTTTTAGAACTAAAAGGTGGTTCAATTACATCTGGTTTGTCATGATTGTTCTCAAATTTAACCATGCCTAAAGTGGCAACTGGTTTACTCTCACATTCATTAGTACGCTCAAAATATGGTTTTAACATATTAACATGACACACTCTGTTTTGTTTACGCCGACCTGGAGTTTTTACAATATAATTCAAATCATTGATTTTACTCTCTATTGTATAAGGACCACAATATTTAGCCTGCAAAGGATGTCCAGGGACTGGCAAAAATACAAGTACCCTATCACCAGGCTCAAAAACTCTGTCCCTGGCATCTTTATCATACCATATTTTCATCTTGTTCTGTACATTTTTTAAGTTTTTCTGAGCAATTTGACAAGCAGTATACAATTTTTCTTTAAATCTAGATACATAGTCTAAAAGATTCAAGTCAGTATGTTCAGTAAGCCACTTTTCCTTAATCAATTTTAACGGTCCCCTTACAGTATGGCCAAATACCAACTCAAAGGGACTAAAACCCAGGGATTCTTGAACAGCCTCTCGGACTGCAAAAAGTAGAAAGTGAACTCCATCATCCCAGTCTCTGTCAAATTGAAGACAAAAAGTTCTTATCATGTTCTTCAATGTTTGATGAAAACGTTCTAAGGCATCTGAGATTCTGGATGGTACGCATTTGATCTATACTGAGCATTCCTAACTGGTGCACGACTTGCTGAAATAAACCTGACATGAAATTTGATCCCTGGTCGGACTGTATAGACTTAGGAAGTCCTACTAATGTGAAAAATTTGATAAGTGCTTTGACAATAGTAGGTGTCTTGATATTTCTTAGCGGAATAGCCTCAGGAAAGCGAGTGGATGTACACATAATTGTCAATAAATACGCATTTCCAGTTTTGGTCTTTGGTAAAGGTCCAACGCAGTCAATTAGAACTCTGCTGAAAGGTTCGTCAAAGGCTGGAATAGGCAGAAGTGGTGCTGGTGGTATTTTCTGGTTAGGCTTACCAACAACCTGGCATATATGACAGCATTTGCAGTATTCTGCAACATCATTTCTAAGTCTTGGCCAGTAGAAATGCTGCAAGATCTTAAGGCAAGTCTTTCTTATACCTAAGTGTCCAGCCAAGGAGGTGTCATGGGCAAGACCAATAATTTCTTGCCTATAAACTTTAGGCACCACCACTTGGTATACCACTCTCCATTCCTCTTCTGGGGTAGCATCAGGAGGCCTCCACTTACCATTAAAATGCCGTCATGATGGAAATAGCATTCAGCCACTTTGTCTGCTTCCTCCTGTGGTTGAGCCCTCTTGCAGAGCTGAAGAACCTCAGGGTCTTTATTTTGTTCTTCCAAAAGGTTCTTTCTGTTTAGTGAATGGCTGTTTACGTCTGGCCATGGCATAATTACATTCTTGTTAACATTAGGTGGTCTTATTATGGCCTTTTCTGAGCTACCAGGACCTTCAATGTCGGCTAGGAAAGTGTCAGAAAGGTCCATGTAATCAAACTGGTTTTCTTGCAAATCCTCATCTTGTTGTTTTCTAGCCATCGCCCTAGTTACAACACAAGCTGGTTACAATTCGGCTTCGTCTTCAGGTAATTTAAAATCCACCACTGGTTCACTGGTAACAATTGGTTCAGCAACCACTTTGTTCCTAGCTAGATCATTTCCTAGCAATAATGTCACACTCTCAATGGGGAGATTAGGACGAACACCCACAATAACTGGTCCAGTTATCAAATCTGACTTCAGATAAATACGATGGAGAGGAACATCTATACAACCTAACTCTACACCTTGTAACAAAACGGAGACACCAACAGAAGTCTTCTCGGACAAAGGCAACACACCTTCTAACAATAAAGACTGAGAAGCTCCAGTGTCCCGTAAAATCTTAATAGGCTGAAGAGTGGTATCATCAACAATAGAAATAAACCCATCAGACATAAAGGGTTTATATTCCTCCATGTAATTACAAAAACTGGACTTAAAAGCCTGACTCGCAGGACATTCCAACGTACTGGTAATATAAGGTGTCGTACAAGCACTGGACTTCGGCTTATTATCTCGTTCATTCTTCTTCTGGAGTCTAAAACAATCAGCCATCAGGTGACAATTTTTCTTACAATAAGCACAAATCAGTGACTTCTTCTCAAAAGTATCAAATTTTGGACTAGACATATCATAACTGGACTGACTCTTATTCTGTGCAACAGGCTTACTATCAGTACGCTCAGTGCTTTGATTTTTGTAATTTCCACTTGAAGTATTAACATTTTGACCCTTGAAACTTCTTTTATGTGAAAGGGTATAATTATCTGAAATTACAGCAGCATCGTGAATTGTCCCAACAGTTTTGTCGTCTAAATGTGTTTTTAAGTCTAAATGAACACATTGTTTGAACTCTTCTAATAACATCAATTGTCTTAGGTTATCAAAATTGTTATCTGTTTTCTTTGAAGTAAGCCATTTATCAAATAGATCTTCTTTTTCCCGAGCAAATTCCACATAGGTTTGTGAATCAAACTTTTTATAAGATCTAAATTTCTGTCTATATGCTTCTGGTACTAGCTCATAAGCTTTCAAAACTTCCTGTTTCACCGTGTAATAATCGGAACTTTTTTCTGATGGAAGTGCGGAGTATATTTCAGCGGCCTCACCCTCAAAAACACTTAGTAGCATTGTAGTCCAATATGGCTTTGGCCAATTCAAATTATGAGCAATTTTCTCAAACTGTGGAAAATATTTATCGACTGTTTTTTTCACAAAATCTGGGAACCAAACGTATATTTTTTGCTGCATCAAAATATTCTGATTTCGACTGGACTTTAGTGTTGCTTTCTTCTCTGACCATTTCAATTTTCAGTTTTTCCATCTCTAGCCTTTCTCTCATTTCATGTTCTTTTAATTTTAATTCATCTTCTTTTATTTTCTCCCTCTTCTTCATTTCCAGTTCTTTTAATTTAAATTCATCTTCTTTTTCTTTCTTTTCCATTTCTAACCTTTCCTTCATTTCCAGTTCTGCTTGTTTTAATTTAAATTCATGTTCTAATTCAAGCTGTTTTAATTTAAAGGCATCTACATTTTCGACCTTAAGTTCAAGAGCCTCTTCACCTAAAATTTCTGCGTCAACTAATTTGTCTATAACCAAATTTTTTATAATTTGTTTTCTCATAGATACTTTAAAATTTAATTTCAGATGTTTAGCAAGCAACACTAATTCCTCTTTTTTTAAATTATCAAACCCCTCCAGGTCTGGCGTTTTCAAAAATTTACCGGCATCAAATGCCATTTTGTAGAATTTTGTTGGCTAGTTACAATAAAAATACTGAATAAATTTTGAATAAGATATTTTCGTTATCCCGGACGAGCCCCCAATTTCTGTTACGGCCAGAAATCGCCTTTAAATTGTAGCCAACAAAAGACACAAATCAATAATAAAATTTAACAATATTTATTATACAAAAGTTTACAAGAAGTATTACACAAATATTACTGTCAACTTAACTGTCAAAAAATGAGTCCAATCTTTTATCTTTATCTGTATCCGGATATCTTTCGGAATCCAATCTGAATATTACGGTCACAATCCAGTATGATGTTGTTTGTAGAATAAAAGTGTCAATTCAAAGGCTATGAATATTAATGTCTATCGATGTCTAAGTCCAAATCCAAGAGTGATCGTTTAACTTTAGTGTCTGTATATATATAGTTTTCATGGAAGATTCTAGAACAGTCTATAATGGAACATCCTAGAAAGTCACAACAGAAGTTTCTAGTAAAATGTAGAAGTTTATATAACCCATCTTTTATTAAGATCATTCTGGAAAGTTCCAATCATTCTGTAATTGTTCCAGAGATTTCTAAACTGCGCAGTTCTAAGATTATTCTGTAAATAACTATCAGGCCACACAACACAAATCAGGCCAACATAAATAAATACAATAATGACAATATCATAACAATACACACAGATCCTGTCAAATGTTTTCAATCGAATTCCGTGTTAGCAGCTGTGCAATATTCATAAATAAGGTTTCCCTATTCTAATTTTCGAAACTTAAAGCTGTGATTCAAAAATTAATGACAATACTTAAAAGACAACAAAGCCAGATACAACAGATATCATTTAAAAAAAACTTCACATCTTCGGGATTCCCCTTCTAACGCAAAGAAGATCATGAATTGTGAGGCCAAAATTCTTTGTAAATAGTTTGCTTGTTTTTGTGAGTATTCATATGTTATATATAGATGTGGACTTTATGTCCACTAGAGAGACAAGAACATTAAGTCACACGTAGAGCTGTGCATAGAAAACCAACAATATCATATCTATTTGTTGCTATTTCTATAAGTTGCCGATGATAACATTGATATGTTTAAAAAACAATTTCACTACAATTAGTTTAATTTTCATCCTGAATCACGTTTTATCTTTGAAACGTAAGTCTAGAAAGATATTTTGATTTCTCAAAAGTTTAATCTTACAAAGCAAAATCAAACACATGCACATATTATAAACCTTTAATTACACTTTGAAACCGAAAGCAGAATCTCGGTGAATGTAAAAAGTTCTTTGCAAATAGTTCCTGTTTTGTTGCCAGTGTAACTTAGATTTCAGTTATCTTTTCTGTGAGTATTCATATCGTATATTCAGCATGTTCAGATGTGGACACAAGATAAAAGATCAATGTTCACATGCATCGAATGTCATAATTCCTTGTTTGCACGTATAAAATATGTGAAATAAGAGAAAAAAACCTTGAATTTCATTGTATAACCAACGCAAAAACCTCAGTATAAGCAAATTGAATTGAATCCTAATATTGGAAAGTGACTGATGGTAGCTTTTGCATTCAAGATTGATAAAGGTCTATTATTTGTTATGCTTAACATATTAATTGGTTCTGTCACCACTAAAGCTATAACAAAGGGCGTAATGTATCTTCTTAAGATCATTCTGTCTGGGGAAATGATTACGGAAAGCATTTCAAATGTCTCCATAAATTTTAACCAATAAAATTCTGGAATTGTCAACTATTACGAACAAATAAGCTTGTTACTTTATCGTTATTAATTAACAATTGACATTGACCTCATTCCTTTCAATTGGTCCCTAAATAAAGGAGAGTACTTAATTATAAGTGCACAAGTAATGTGAAATCACTTTTTTATGCTTCTTTGAAATGGTTTTTGATCTGTAAATTGCCGTTCATAAAACGTTAACATCGCTGGTAATATGATAAAGGAAATGTTGAATAATTGTAAGTGCGACACTAGATGTATGTGCTAGAGATCTTTGGTACATTATGTGAACAAGTAAATGGCATCTCATTGCGTTGAACAATGTAAGGAACAAATACCGTGTAGTAACCGTTAAAAAAATCGGAATGATGAATTGTGAAACATTTCAATAACCTTATTTATGCTGAAACAAATTTACATAAATTGTTTAATTACCCCTAGGCACACATGGCCGTTACAGGACTTGAAAGTATCCCTTAGTTTCAACTTTCGATATCATGAATAGTTCTTTAAAATCAAATGGTAATTTTTTACAATTACGTTAATTTTTTTCTGCACTAGAGCAGTTTTGGACAGTTTTAGTCTAGAACTTCTTTGGACAGTTCTATCATTGTTCTGGTAGTTCACTATTTCAAATTATAATAGTTTTACTATGGAACAGATCCATATATTTCTCTCACTATAAACTTTTTAAACATATCTATGCCAGATTATTATGAAAGTCAGTTCTGAGGTATTTTGATGCTATATTAATCTAGGGGCGTAAAAGGGGGGATCTGGACGGAAGAACGCGAAATAAAATTGCCATTTCGTGATAACGAACAAAAAAACAAAATAACGTTGATCTTTTACCGATTTCACGAAACACGGTGAATAAAGAACCTTTTTCACGGCTGCACGTGAAAAAACGCAAAACACGTTGCACGAAAATAGCCCTTTACTACCCTCTTCTTCTTTCTGGTATCTTTCTTACAATCTTAACCATTATATATAAAAAACGTAAAACATACCAAGGAATTGATTATTAATGAAAGTATCAGGATGTTTCCTGAGAAGGAAATTGAACGGAAAACGAAGAATTTATTATTGCAGCATATAAACTATGACATTTCATAGATTATACTAACTAGACAAACGGAATTTCCTCACCCAGGTGAAACGTCCACTTAAATAATTATAACGGTTTAAATACAAAAAAATCCTTTTAAGAGTTTAGGTAAACGTTTTTTTAATATCTTTCTAATTCGGTCAGTTTCGAAATAATCTGTATAATTTTGTCTGCATGTGAACTACATCTAATGTGTCTATACATGATAATACGTACTTGTCTGAAATGTGCTAGAAAAGAGAATGGAAATGGGGAATGTTTCAATTAGACAACAACACGATCACATCGCACAGCCGAATGCGGACTTCAGCTGACCCGTAGACAATAATGTATATTTATTATTATCAGCGAAATGGGCGCCATACTAACTTCGAAACATAAATAATGAATAAACAATTAAAATAAAACAAGACAAACACATGCTAGATGTTCCTGGTTTGGTACATGCGCAAAAATTAGACGGGGTTAAACATGATTTACGATATCTTAACCCTCCCCGATACACTTAGCGAATTTGTAAAAAAACAAATAGACACTATTATACACTGTAGAATTCAATTAAAAAGAAGTCTGATTCCGATGTAAGAATATGTAACGGATCCGATGTAAGAATGTGTAACGGAAGAAATTAAGCATAATAACAAGGGTCAACATAAATTAACAAAGGACTATTACCAGTTAGTAACTTACCAGCTTCAAACCTCAATTAAACTGAGTGTTTATGTCGTCATTATATGAAAATCAAACACAATCCCTCTCGTTATTCTTTGACTATAATGCCATCATTTAATAAACGAGCCCTTTCCTATGTGTTTGAGTGGTTTCTTAGAGAGTGAAAGCAGTGCCACCACAGGTTACAATGTCTTTTGTTGTTGCTATGTGCTTTGTCTATATGCCTTTTTATGTTTCTTTGCTACACATATGACGTGGCTTTGTAGTTATACATCCCGTCATTGAGTTATTGTAATATGGTAAATGTGTATTATTCTCTTTAATGTTTGCTAATATGCCTGGTCTTTATGCCATTTTGTGCTTCTTTGCTCCAAATTTGTATGTTTTTTTTAAGTGAATAAGATTATAAGACAATGTTGACTGCTGTATTTTGACATGTTTACCTATTATGTATATTTGTTTTGTCCACGCATCGTTGTCAATATAATGGAATTTGATGCGAGTGAGAGTTTCAGCTAGCTATAAAACCAGGTTCAATTCAAAATTTTCTAAATAAGAAAATGCCTGTACCAAGTCAGGAATATGACATTTGTTATCCATTCGGTTGATGTGATTGAGCTTTTGATTTTGCCATTTGAGTAGAGACTATCGTTTTGAAGTTTACTCGGAGTTCAGTATTTTTGTGAATTCACTTTTAAAAGACAATAGCCAATGCATGACAATATTAAAGACTTATTCCTCTAGATAGATAAACCGACAATTGTTTTTAAAATGATAGCTTTATTTGTGTTGGCGTTTCATTTTATGACATATTATTTCAAAGCTTTTTGATAACTCTCTCATTAATGACTGTCATATTTAGCCCGAAGGAAACCGACTACCGTAATGGTTGCCACGACATTTAATACAATTATTATAGAGATATCTTACAAATTAAAGATAATTATACCAATCTATCAAACACCACATCCTTATTATCAAGAATGTCGTGATCGTGGTCAGGAATATGGTTTTGTTTATCAAGATTGATAATATTTCTACCGCCTGTTTGTTACATATTAATATGGCACTTTGAAAAGACGGCTGATCACTATTTTAGATACCTATATGGATGATGCCTTTATAATTCATTTCCTGAAAGAAATCCGTCAATGATGTATTTTATTTTTAATTTTAAACTATTTTTCTCTATTCTTTAAAAAAAAGTGTACGCCATTTTTCTCTATACTTTAAAAAATGTGTATGCCATTTTTCTTTATTCTTTTTCATTTTTGCCTATTTGTCTCTCTTCATCATATTTCAACATAACATTATTCTATATTTTATTTGCCTTTTTTCTCTACTCTTTATATTGTTGGTCAATGAATCTCTATTCCTTTCTATTTCTGCACCCCATTATTCCCTATTTTGTATGTTGATGACCACTTTTTTCTCTATTCTTTATATTTTGCCCTTTCTTATGCACCTTTCTTCCATTATTCACTATTTTATTTTATCATAACCTACTTTTTCTCAATTTGTTCATATTTTAAGTCATTAATTCTTCATGTTTTTCCTTTATTTTATATTCTATACATTTTATTCAGACCCGCATTAGAAGGTAAATCCTGTTCCACTAGTGGTACCCGTGATGTTGTCTATGACGATAGCAAGTTTTATGATCCCCAAGCATTGCTAGATCTACACAACTTTATTTAATTAAGGTCTTTCCTTTTTCTATGAAGAAATACATTACTGTATTTCTTCTGATAATTATTAGGTCTTTCCACTTTTCCGTGGAAATACCTATTGGTTTTCTTCTGATTATTATTTTTTTTTTTATTCCACCTAATTTTTTTCCTTCGCTGTTTTTTTGTTTGGCAAGATGTCGCTTAGATATTTGAAATATGACATCGAACAGTTTATATGCTTTTGAAACTGACCCTGCTTAACCGAACACTTTCTCATATAAGAGTTATATCCCCGAACACTGTTTTTCTTGTTATCGGTTAATCTTCGCAACCGTATAAGAAACCGACAAATTTATTTTCCCAAATTGCTCGTTATATCCTCTGAATGATTTGATTAATTTTGACCGAAGCTATCCGGGGACTCCATATGAGAGTTATTTCCCCTTTTATATTTGATATAAGTGATACGCATTTTTAACTGGAAACCCATAAGTGATAGAGGCCTAGGGTCTTTTGATTTGAAGTCCTTGGTCCATAAAAATGAAAATAAGGTCAAGGTCAAAGGTCATGGTCATGATTAAAATTTTGATTTTGGCTTGTTATCTCTTATTTTCAAAACTCATATAAAACATCGACAAAATATTTTCATAAAATTGTTAGTTACGACATGTTGTAACACATAAATCTTAGTCGAAAGGGTACGTAAACATTTGATGTGAGTTTTCCCCCTTTTATATCTAATATCATGCGTATGGAAATATAACTCATAAACAATATAAAGAAGAGGACTAGAGTCTTTTGATTTGAGGTCCTTGGTTTATGACCTTGAAATTGACCTCAAGGTCATATTCTTATTTAGCGTTCTAGATTTTGACCTTTGCTTTTACCTCATATGCACACATAATAAAGCCATGGGACTTTTTGCATTAGGTTGTAAGCAATGTGACTTTTAAAAAGACAACCGGAAGAGACATTTTGTAAACCGGAAGTAGCTATTTTTTGTACTAAATCAATGTAAAAGTATATAAAACCATATATATTTGGAATCAGTGTCAAGTAAACTATCAAACAATACCGGAAGTTAACTTTTTAAACCGGAAGTAAAAGATTATCTCCCTTTTTACTATAGAAACCATATATTTTTGGAATCCGTGTACAATAATCTGTCATTTGACGCTGAAACTGACATTTGAAATCAAATTTTAATATTTTCATTTTTAAATAGATTCTTACTGGTGGAAAGACCTTCAATTGTTCTCTGAACAATTGGTTTTTAATTATTATTATTATTCTTTCGGCCAAACTTTAACGACATTTCCCAAAAAAAGTACGCTACATGTTAAAATGATCTTAAGTATCTAGTATCGGTTGACCAAAAGCTATCTTGTGGTGAGGACACCACCCCGTTACATTTCCTTTATAGGAGCTATCTCCCCTAACACCGAAAACCTTGTTATCATTCTAACTCCGTAACCATAATAGGTAGAAAAAAACAAAGGGTGGAATTTGTTCAGGAACAGAACCTGGTTTTTCGCTACATATGGATCGAAAAGATTCAACGACTCATTGGTAGGGTTATGTCCCTTCGAAAATTAACCGATGTTAGTTGGCCACTTAAACTCAGAAACCGTAAGTTGTAGCCACCTAGGATCTTCACCAATGATCATCAATTTACGTGACTAAGAAAACTGACCTAAGGTCAAAGGTCAAGGTCATGACCTAGATTTTGACCTTAGCTTGTTATCGGATTTACTCAATAACCGTAAAATATGGCTAATAAAATATAACAGAGAAAATGTGTGTCTTGTACAGATCTACATTTGTTATGTTGGGTTCAAAACTATTGGACCAATTATTATGGACATAGGGCACGAAAACTGTTTTTCGGGTCTGAAATGATGATTTTTCGCTTATAACTGGAAAGAGATTAGAGATAGAAAAAAAACTTTGAACTGCAAAAATGTTCAGCATTATAAGATCTATAAAATTAGGTCAAAGTCAGAGGTCAAGGTCTCTAGCAACGACATAAAACACCTTAGCAACCATATATTTTTGAACTTAGAAGGCTATGAATGATATAAATATGAAATTTTTAATACTGAAAATGACATTTTTGTCCTTAACAACGACATTTAAGTCCTTAGCAATTAGTTATTTTTTAACTTTGAATACTATGAATAGTACATATGACATTTTTAATACTGGTAGTAATATTTTATCCTTAGGAATGATTTTTGTCCTTAGCAACCACATATTTGTTAACTAAGAAGGAAAGACCTTTCATTTATTCATGAACAATTGACTTTTTAATTTATCTATTCTGTCTGTTAAATTTAAAAGCGTGACTTTAATTTTACATGTGAAATATACACACCGTTACATGCGTTTGTAAACTTTTAGAACAGCGCGAAAAATTCGAATAACGGAATACGCACAACTATATTTGAGTATCTGTGTTTTGCTTAGAATTATTTTTTTTTGTTCCTGACTATGAAACAATTGTCTCCTTTGTGATATTTGATTGGTTGTAGCTATTCTTTTAACTTTTCACTTTTTAAATTCACTTCTTTTCTATTTACTTTTCAGTTTGGATTTTGAATTTCTGTAAGAACCATCTTTACATGATTCTAAATGCCATGGGTTTCTGAAGATTTTTTACTTAAATGGTAATAAGCCTAACACTACTTAACAATGTTGTTTGTCATTTTTTTTTCAATGAAACAAGAACGTAAATGATTAAGATTGTTATCGTCTTTACGCTGCTATATTTAGATAATTAATTATCTATGTGCGTTCTTATAGTCTTACTAATTTACCAGCTAACAGAAAAATTGAATACTTGAATGTTTAGAACAAAAAAATAATGAGAGGTGGAATGATTGACATTAAGTAAACTACCAATAAAGACAAAACAAATACCAGGTATGTGTATAATACAGGTCACTGTAGGGCTTGCTGCGTTCAACAAAAGGTAAAACTATACCGTTTACAAAACAAAAAAAGTCGCGGTGTGAAATTATGGAATGATTCGAAAGAGAAAACCTGACTCCTGATAAATACAACAATGAACAATAAACAAATATATGAGACAAAAACCTCCAAAAATACTGGAAAACACATGTCTGACTTTGTAGTTGTTATTGTAGTGTAAGAAGAAAGCAGTGCATGACAAATTAAATGTATTCTGTTTTTTTCTTTCTAAAAGTTAATTTCAATTGCATTAAAATTGGTAGATAATATTAAGAATGATGACGCCATGTCAGTATAAAGCGTTAATCGGCAAACATATAACGTGGTCCTCGGGCGAACCCAATAAATCATAATGTTGAGGGAAAAAAGACAGCACCTTTCATCTCAAATGTAAACACATATAATATTTCAAACACAGAAATAACGTCTAACCTTTTCGTTGTAAATTTCTCTTTCACTATGACATGTATGAGTTCCTTTGATTTGTTATTTATCGCCTTGATCGTTTGTTAGAGTGATGTATATAGACATTCAAATGATGTGCTCTTTACTCATATTTTCTGAAACCAAAATTATCAAAAGTTTGAATTTTATTTAAGCACACTTATTGAGGTTAGGTCACACCTCAACGTAAGTCGCATATTTGTATCTTTAGTAAATTGCAGAAACGGTGACTACAAAAAAAAACATGTTTAACCCAGCTGCATCTTTGCGCATGTCTGAAGTCAGGAGCCTTTGGCCTTTGGCCTTTGTGAGACCTGTATGGTTTTTAATTTTAGTTTCTGTTATATATTTTGAAGTTTTGTAGTCCATTATCACTGAACTAGTATACATTTCTGTTTAGGGGCCAGCTAAAGCACACCTCAAGGTGTAGGATTGTTTCGCTGTATTAAAGGCCCATTGGGGGCCTTCTGCTGGTTTCTGCTCTTTGGTCGGGTTGTTGTCTCTTTGACATTTGCATTTGCAACTTTAGGTACTCACAATATGATGCAGAAACCTTGTAAGTGCTAGACATTTGTCATTTTGAAGGAAATTTGTTGTTGATTACAGATTTCCTATACCCTCTGTTATTTAATGTTTAACTTAGACAATGGACGATAAAGAATTTGACACATGGTTAGGCACCTGTTTCGTTCTGAGTATTTTGACATCGATTACATAACAATTAACGAAATAGATTTTGAGATGTGCTTAATACACCTGTTTAGTTCTGAATATTTTGAACTCGACCTTCTAGACAATGAGCGAAATAAAGTTTGACACATGGTAAGGCACGTGTTAAATACTGAGCATTTGACATCAACCTTCTTTACAATGAGCGATATAGATTTTGACACATGGTAAGGGCACTTGTTTATCACTGAGTATTTTGAACTGCTGTTGTCTTCGAAATTTCAGTGTATGTGTTGTCTTTTTGAATCAGAACCTCAATCATCTTTCATTCATATACAAAGTAGACGTGTATATATATATACAAATCATGAGAGATGAGACAAACACAAATGAACCAGCAACCAAACACAGGACACCAAAATAAGTCATCTTGCAGAATAAGGGAATAAGGAGCTATTGTACTATTTCCAACGAGATAATCTCCGCCAGAATCTAAAAAAGGAAGTGGCCAACAAATATAGGTTAACGCACAGTGTTCAACATTAGGAAAACCTATACCATATAACAAGCTGAAAGATCCTGAAATGACAAAAGTAAAACAATTCAAATTGAAAGCTGATGGCCTGATTAAAGAACAAAACAAGAAGCGAAAAACAGATATTATATACAGCAACACACAACTATCATCTTCACTTTGGACAAGCCCGATTAGGCATGTTTGGTGGGCGAACAAACCTCCTCTACTTTCTTACAGAAGTGATTTCCACTTTAACATTATATTAAAATTATAATTATTACTTTTACATCTTAAATCAATGAACTAGTAAAGTTAATTTTTCTTGGTATTTTTTTTTTTTTTTTTCATTTATAAAGTTTTGATGTCACTGTACATCATTTTTTGCTAAACGTGGTCTTCTTTAGTAGCTCAACAATTCGGTACTGACATTAAAATACTGATATTGTTTCATCATAAACTGCTATTTGTAGTTAATCTGAAAAATCATTTTGAAATTAAGGAATGTATAGCTCTGATTTATGTCAGCATTCTTGAGTAGCTCAGTTCTTTGGTATTGGCATTAAAATACTGATATTGTTTTATTGTAAATTGCTGTTAGAAGCTAATCGAAGGTATCATTTTAATTCTTAAAATCAAGCAATGATTATGTACCTACCTCATAGCTCTGGTTAGACAATACTGTTAGTCCTTTTCCTTTTAAACGTGTTTGATCTCCATATTTTGCCCCGAGCATCACTGAAGATACATTAATTGTCGAAAAAGCCCATATGGTGCTATAAATTTGGTACCGTTTAAAGTGATTAGTATCTAGGACCACCAACATTAATGGATAGTCACGATAATCAATATGATTACACGGACATCATACACAATATAGATATTTATTATGATGTAGAAAATTTGTAGGCTTTATTATTAAAACATTATAAACGTGACTTGAATATAATTTTAGTATGATTTAGTAATAGCTTAGTTTTTGTTATATGATAATCAATTAAAGTCAATCTAAACCCTTTGAACCAACTATCCTGAATACAATATACTATTGTCTCCCTTAAATATAGTATTATCTCCCCTGGAGATTTATGTTGTAACGTATCCCTTCTTTGTTTTTTTCTTTGCTTGTCGAATTATATATGTTCTGTTCGTTATTGCGTACAACATGGATTAACTTCAACATATTGAATGAAGCGACGTCTTGTTTTGTTATTTTTTTTAAATATTCGCTTATTAAATAAGATGTGTAAACAAAACAGTTTATAATCTGAAAATTATATCTGAACGTTAATTTAGAACACAAGAGTTCCTTTTATGATATTTTGTCACTTTGTCTAGCAATTTTTATTTCTGTATTTTGATATTTTCTTGTGAATTGATTTAGAATGCTTTAAAATGCTTTTAAATTTAAAATGCCTGCTGACATGAATATCAATTATCTAGTAATTTTGATGAAGTTCCTGTTACAAAACTTTTTCGAAAAACTAAGGATTTTCTTATCTCAGGAATTGATTACCTTAGCCGTATTTGGCACAACCTTTTAGAATTTCTGGTCCTCAATGCTCTTCAACTTTGTTTTTGTTTGGCTTTACAACTTTTTTTATCTGAACGTCAATGATGAGTCTTATGTAGACGAAACGCGCGTCTGGCGTATTTAATTATAATCCTGGTACCTTTGATAACTATTTACATCACTGGGTCGATGCCACTGCTGGTGGACGCTTTGTCCGCGAGGGTATCACCAGCCCAGTAGTCAGTACTTTGGTGTTGACATGAATATTAATTATATGGTCATTTTTATAAAGTTTCTGTTACAAATCTTTGAATTTTTTGAAAAACTAAGGATTTTCTTATCCCAGGAATAGATTACTTTAGCCGTATTTGGCACAACTTTTTTGAATTTTTGTACTTGATTGGCTTTACAACTATCTACAAACGCACGTCTTTAGTTTATATATTTTATAAGCAGGAGTAAGAGTAAAGATTTATAAATCTCACTGATACTTTATGTATTGAATGAAGAGGGATTTTAAATAACAAACTAAATGAAAAACAAACGCTTCTAATATTACATTTAATATTGACTTTATCATAATGATTAAGTTACTGACTGTATAATTCAGTTTCACGTTATAAAATAGATACAAATCTATGTTAGGCAGGTGTACGTTTTTAGTGCTATTACTTCAAAGTACTTAAAATGTACCTGAATAATAAAGAGGTGACATTTTAATTCAAAACCGTTTTCGTTTTTAGTATGTTATTGTGCTGTATAATATATTTCATTCATTTCATTGAAGAATGCAAATAAGAAGTACAAAATACTGTAAAATTGTTTTAGCATGGCTCGGAGTTTAGTGTAATATCCATTTTCACTATACTAGTTCTTTTTGTTAAGGGGCCAACTGAAACCCGCCTCCGGCATGGGATTTTCTTACTGTGTTAAAGACACATTGTTGGCCTTGGGCTGTTTTCAGTTCTTTGGTCAGATTGTTTTCGATTTGACGTATTCCCCATTTCCATTCTCACGTTTACGCTCGATGGAATACGTACAAATGTACATACATTAATAACACAATAAGTAATCAGGACCTACATGTTTTTATTTTTGTATTCTTCAACCAGATCCTCAATTATATACTTGAAATTAAAAATATATCAAAAACAGCTCCCACCAAATAGCAAAGACAAGTCAAAACAGTTACAGTTAAATATTCAACAATGTTATATTATTAGCGCGGTCCAAAAAAACTTCGTCATCGTGCAAATCAAAAGAAAAAAATAGAACAAAATGAATGCTTTACCTCTAAGGTGGTCTATGCATCAAGTAAAACTTAAGAAAACCAAACAACAGAACAACATTTATTTTTAGAAGATATACAATTGTACTAGTAGTTTAAAGGGTCTTTAAGTACTACTAATATTAACACATTTAATAGTTTAATATCAATAATGTCTCAAACAGAATCCATACAAGAGATAGTCTTACCCGAAGGCTCTTATTTTGTTCTATGAATATAACAACAAAACAGCAAAACCATACTACAATCACAGGGAGTCGGTACGCGGATATACATCTATATCTTTATCATTTTAATTTGAATTTTATTTCTTATCATTTTGTATCAAATTATTACCAAGATGTGTTAACTCGCAATGTTCACTATACTTTGCGTGTCCCTATACGGAAGAAATCCTACAGAAATTAAGAAATTAATATATCCGCTAAAATAGTCATGAGTCTTCCACTGATGTTTAGATTTTAAACTTAGTTTGACTACAAATCAAATCTGTATTCAACGATTATATACTAAAAATAAATCCTATATTGTTCAAGTACCTAAATACGCTGCATGACAACATACGAATGAAAGCTTGGGCTCCGATTAAAAAATTGTATGAACTTTTCCCGTCACCAATTTTTATTTCTTATAACATGGATGTGGTCTATTAATTAACTTTTGGTGTAATTTTAGTAGAAAAGGTCATTGATGATGCTTCCTTTACTATATAAATGACAGAGGTTTCTTTAATTTGAATTCAAAAGCGTTCAGCTATTATTCAAATTAAAATGGTTTCCTATAATAGTCATCAACGTTCTAAAAGTTACGGAAACTTAAATTGTGATTATCTTTTCAGATGTTTGATTACTCTTTTTATATATCGTATAGTTTTCCAGCCGCCAACTAAAATTGAATGCACATAAATACCCAAATACATTACTTTTACTTAGTTGACATTAGATGGGTTTTTCTTATAGTTTGGTCATATAGTACTTCAACTGTTTCGATACGTCTGCATCTTGTGCTTTCAAACATTCGGCTCTGAGCGTTCCTACATGTAATGAAGGTAAATCCAGAAAAGCGTTTCGAAGGCATAATCTATCTAACGTGGCATGCTTTTTTTTTACATTGTATGTTTTAAAGTTGGTTCTGGTAATTAGGCTCTATAACTGATGTGGTCCTAGTTTTTGCCTAAAAATTACACAAAGGGTTCTTCACTGAGCATGGTCAGGATCTGATGACGGCACTCAATAATTATAGACATGTATTCACATTATTTCTAGATGCATATCGACAAATTAGAACAATTTTTGAACAAATTAAGCATGTTTTTAAAAATCTGTCGTCAACACCACATTATCTTATTTGCCAAACTATCAAGAAATTCAATTAAGAATGTGTTTTCAAAATAACCCACTGTTAAGTGAATTTTTTAAGTGCAAAACGATGTGCTTCAAGTTCACACTAGAGCAAAAGTTTTGAGGCGATATATATAGAAACAAAATATTCCCTTATATAAGATAAAAAAATCTTTTCATGCCATTGCCCTTGGAATCTTTATTCGTGTATAAGTAAACATACGTAGTCCCTAAAACTGCTTCACATCTGATCTTTAATAATGTAAACGAGGTTTCACGTAGCACACTTTTCACATGTACCTAATCAATGCGCTTAGAAACTGACGAACATGTTAGAAGTGTTATCTTATATACTTAATCTTTTTGATCTTGCTTTCAGCATACTAGACTAAGTTTATATAGTGCATTATATGCCTAAAAGCTTTTATTTTGTCTAGGAAATTATTCTATTCTATTATTTGAAACAGTATATGTGACGAAACGTAATTGGTAAGACTTGATTACTGAAACTTGTTTAGACGTCTCGCCTGAGATATGAAATTGTTGAAATTCTAATATCACCGTAACATGAGCAATGTAATCATATTTATTTTCCAGGAAAAAGACATAATAAATTGTTAGTGTGAAATATTGAAGAAATACAACGGATAAACTCGTTTTCGTTATGAGTCCTTAAAATGAATTGTTATCAATCTTCAAAACATTATTTATAAACAGATAATAATGATTATGCAACAGGAAAACAACCAAAAATTCGAAGTGAACTCGGATGCTTCAGGATGGTATTTACTAAGATATTCCAGCTACAAGGGTGGTACACGTCCAGAAATTTATACAAGTAGATATCTGCCGATAAGTCTTACCATGTTATATCACAATCAAAGACATTTGAAAATTCTATCAATTCTAAAATGAAAGGGCGAGGCGCTCCCATGTAAAGCGCTCTCTTGATTAACTATTGCCTTTTTTCTGTATCCATGTTATAGCGCCATCTAGGGGAAACAGCTATGTTATCGTATATACAATAAGCAACATGAATCATTAACAAATAGTATAAAAAAGGAAATGAATGTCAAAGAGAGACATCAATCAACCATAGAACAAAAAATCCAGGATGTATGCAACTTGCAGTAACCGAAATGTCTGTATTAAGGATGTTTGCCTGTAATGTTTTTAGAATTTTTGTTAAATTTTCGGAATCATCTGGTTTTATACATTTGAATGCCTTAAAAAATTGCCCCTGGACCCCCATTTTTTTTTTGATAAATCTTAAACATGAATAAAATTAGCCATCTGTAAAAGTCTAATATAATCCTTGTTGAGTTTTGTTAAATTTTGAGAATTTAATCATACAAATGATAAATCAAGAGAGAACATTTTCCCTCCAAAATTGCAATGGCTAATATCTCGAAAACAAGCACATTGACTTTTGTTTTTGCTCTTTTAGTTCCTTTAATAATCTCCTACTAACATACTGGTGTTATGAAAAGCTAGTTGTTTTGAAACTTAGAAGCGAACCTCCTTAAGGTGGTAAACTACAAATACCATCAGCACTTTGTCTCAACAAAGTTACAGCATCCTAAAGAATAAAGATACATGAATAAATTATCTTTATAATGGAACGTTCTAATTTTCATGTGATTCATGTGATTGAAATTATAGGTCAATAACAACAGAAAAAAGTGTTTGAAAAAGTGTTTTGTGTATGGAAAAATGTTTACCATACGAAGTATTTAAAAATGATAAAACTATAAATTAAAGTGCTTTCTACATCAAATAAATCGTTTAAAAGAATATAAATCAAATCACATTCTACACAAAGTTAAATTATAAGAAAATGCATTTAGTGATTCAATATAATAATTTTGCCATGATTGCAGACGTTTCAAAGTACATTCAACATTTAAATTATACGTTTTTATAAAAGATTTTGTCTTGGCATTGTTGTTATTTAATAGTTTTCTAACACGAAAGTACCATACCAAAGACGTCGTTATTTCAAATCTGTTTTCAAATGCGCAGTAAACAATGTTTGCAGGCATAATCATATTTGAAATTCTTTCTAAACTTTGGTTTAAGAATGTACACCTGTGAGTACCATGCTGTACACGTCAATTTTGTAAATTTGTGATTTTTCTCTATTTTAAGAACATAATGCATATTATTTCAACTTCATTGTTATAAAGAAATTATAAAAGAAAAAAAAGGGATATGAGATGTACATGTTCCTTGTAAAATCTTTGTGTGTACCCCTCACCCATTTTCTCAAAAGACTTACTTGATTCGTAATAAAATTGAAAACAAATATCACTCAAAAACTACGATTTTTTTTACATTTTTAAAATTCATTTACATTTACACTTGTATCACAGGTTTTTGTAATAATTCCAGAACGTGATTTCAGTAAGACTGACACATATAAAGAATATAATCCTTAACAAAATGAATTGTACAAGAAGTTACAGGTATTATTATCTTAAGTGTTTTATCTGGTAGTTTTTAATTTAGTATTTGTATAGAATAAAATGGATTTCAATGATACGCCCCTCGTGCAGTGAACATGAATTACCCGTGTTTCCATGGATGTTTCTCTACGATATGTACATATCTCGTACACGTGCAGATAAACATTAGCTTTTCGACATATTTTGTAAAGGAACCAACCTTTAATTAGAGATTCTAAAATTTAAAATAACAACAGTAAAGACATGCGTAATTGTATATATGAATGACCCGAACTACTTTAACATTCTATTTTAGGGTTTTGGTCGGGTTCTTTGTCATCAGTTTCTGTGTAGTGTAGTGATTTCTTTTTGGTTATTTGGAGGGGGGGGTGATTGAAATGTTTACGAATGTTTTAACGGCTTATCATCGTTCAGCGACTACAGTACTATTGTCTGGCATTCTTATCTTGCTTACATTTAATTACAATACTAGTGGTCTATACAATGGATATTATGTTTAATTTCCTTATGCTGAATCAAACAGACATATCCAGTATGTATTTTAAAAGTATTATTTTATGAAATGTTTGTGTTACTACCTGTTTTGTGGGATTGAACATTTATTGTATGTGTGCGTTTTTGTTGATTTGAATTACACAACTTCGATATCTTTACTCATTAAACTTTCCATCATGAATATTCATGTTTTAAGTCTCATTATGTATAATTGTAAATTATGGTAAGGGAATACAAAATCGGCACGAGCCTTAGTTTCAACGCTTGGTTCATTTGAACAGAATGGTACTTATCACATCCTAGTAATGAAATCTCTAAAATACTTGGCACTTATTGTAGTCTCATTCGCACTGAAACCATATCTTCTCATTTTCAACATCACAAATACCGTATCCAAAATACTCGAAAATGAACAGAAATGCTAATAATTAAATTTCTCAAATACATAGCACTGATTGCAGTCATGGCAGCAATCGTGAACCGTCCTGGTGGACATGTTTACAAAGTCCCAAAAAATATGATGAAAATCATAAAGCAGGTCCCGTATGCATAAACCATCTTAATAAAGATATCCAATCTTCATATTAATTAATCGAAGGACATGTAGAAACATTTGTCCGCTCGAGCAAATTTCAACTTAAGTACCTTCATGCATACGGGCCCTGTACTTGTATTGCTCAAAGCGTATTTTATCTACTCTACATTTCTTTTTGTATCTTTAACAGTAATGGGATGCACTTAAATATATCTTTAGCTTGTTGTACATTTTGAAATATGCATCCTCATTTTTATATCGTTTTGATCACTACTATTAACCATGTTTGGAACAATAGTAATTGTTATTCATTCTATAACAGTTTGATGATTGATTAGTGTTTTATCTGCATATGAATTAAATGGAGTGATATTTCTGGTATTTCAAGTGCGTGTCTATTTATCAACTGATTTTAATTTAGATTCTCCCAATTGTACGTGTTATTGACAAGATTCATGGCTTCCAGGATAGTTATTTATAACGTAACGACACATCGAAGTCCTTCAAATTTAATTGCAGTTTCTGATTTGAATTATTCCTGGCATCTGTTGAAAACGAATTCCAATTATATTCAAATGATTTGGTTTGAAATAAGGAGAGCTGTCTTTAAAGTCATCAAACTTTTCTCAGTTCTAAGTGTGCATAATTTGTGGTAGAAAAGCCAAATCCAGTATTAAGATTAATCTGAGTACTATGTTCGTATTAGAAATTTTTAGTTCTGAAGGTCCTGGTATGATTGCCAGGTTGACAAATTTTTTAACAAATTGCAAACAACGTAGACGTAAGCCATAGGTCACCACACGGCATTCAGCGATGGGCATACACATAACGTATGGTATACCATATAACGTATTGTCAGCTAAAACAAGGCTCCGACATGGCAAAATGTAAAACGATTCAAAAGGAAAAACCAACAACCTGATTTAAGGCAAATGATTAATGAAAAACGATTAATAAAAATACAAACACCAAAGAACTTGATGATTATTCCTCCAAAACGGAATGGGGGTCTACTTGAAGTCTTTTTACATGTAGTATCTTGACTCACTTCCGGTTTTTATTTCTTGACATTCGATTGTTTTAATTAACTGTCATTTTATCGTTTACTGTGTTCGCTTTAAAATGTTATTGTCGATCGATAGACAACGTTGTGTTTAATTTTATATAGTTCAAATTTCGCCTGCATCAACAAATTTAAATATAAGCTCACAAATTTTGTGTTCTAACAAACGTTGTATGTTTTCACAGACGTTTTGGTTCAAATAGACTATACTTTGTCATCCAACACATTGTTGCTTTCGCATTAAAATAGTTCATATACGGTTATCGTTTTATTTTATTAACCATAAAAAAGAACTTTTATTTGTCTGTTCGAGTCACGTGCTTAATTTCTACATTAACTGACATTTTCAGTGTAATAATGTTGTTGTGTAAATGACAGATTGTTTGTCTATGGCGTGTACTTCAGTTAATTGAAAAGTAAAATCACAAAAATACTGAACTCCTAGGAAAGTAAAGTCCCTAATCAAATGACAAAGTCGAAAGCTCAAATACATCAAACGAATGGATAACAACTGTCATATTCCTGATTTGGTACAGGCATTTTTTTATGTAGAAAATGTTGGATTGAACCTGGTTTTATAGCTAGCTAAATCTCTCACTTGTATGACAGTCAAATCAAATTCCTTTATATTGACAACGATGCGTGATTTCATAGAAATAATTTCATAGAAATTGATCCAATATCCACCCATTTAGGTGCGAATCATATCTCTGGCCTTACAAATCCAAGATATAAATCTTAAAAACACTCAGAAAAAGGTATATGAAATAATCTACAAAATGAAAGAAGAAAACTGTATTGATGAAATATCTTTCAAATACATTAAAAATGAACAAAATTATATAAAAACACCTTTTGCATACTTCCTCCCTAAAATTCACAAACTAGACCGTGAAGTTTTACAAAGCATTGAAAACGAGAACAATCAAATAAAAACTATAAATGTCCCTGGTAGACCAATAATATCACAGTGTAATGGACCACTTGAAAGGTTAGGGAGATACTTAGATTATTTCTTGCTTCCCTTAGTGAAAACACAAAAAACATACATATCTGATACAGGTGACTTAATCAGAAATATTGAAAACTGTACATTTGATAATAATGTACTACTTGTTACATATGATATAACATCACTATATACCAATCTCAGATTTGAAGAAATCACAGAAGCATTACAAAAAGCGCTTGATGAACATGACAAAATTGAATATTCTATAACAAAACCTACCAACAATTTTTTGATTGAAATAACAAAACTCATCCTTTCCAATAATGAATTTACCTTTCATGGAAAGTCATATCGCCAAATCATTGGAGCATCAATGGGAGCAACAGCTTCCCCTGAAATATGTGACATTGCTATTTACAATCACATAAACTCAATCCTTAAAAACTCTCCAATCTCTGAAAAAATAATTTTTCATAAAAGAATGAGAGATGATGGACTTCTAATGGTGAAAGCAAAAGAGTCTGAAATTGACTTTATGTTTGAAAATGCAAATAAACAACATGACCTGCTAAAGTTCACTTACGAATGCAATAAACAGTCCATAAAATTTCTAGACCTAGAAATCTTCAAGGGCGAACGCTTCAAAAATACTGGTGTTTTAGACCTGAAATGTTTTACAAAGAAAACTGAAAAATTCCAATATCTTCATAAAAACTCAAACCATCCCATCTCAAACTTTAAATCTTTTATTAAAGGCGAAGGCATTCGCATACTTAGAAACACCAACAATGAAAGTGAATTTCAAACCAGAAAAAATCTCTTTATTGAAAAACTGTTAATAAGAGGATATAAACGGAAATTGGTAGAACAAATTCTATCAAAAATCAAATTCCAAGACAGGCAAATTAAATTAAAGAAAAAGAACAAAGTTGAAAATAAATACAATGTATCATTCATTACAAATTATCATCCTCAAGCAGAAAAACTTCAAAAAGTATTCAGGAAATACTGGCATCTTATTAAAACGGATTCTACAATAGGTGCTAAATTCCATAAAAACCTATCAATAGGTTTCAAAAGAAACAGAAACATTGGTGAATTGGTTAAACGAACTATAAAATAATTTATCTAAACCTCACAGTTCCTACTAAACATTTAACTGTGCGGAACTAATTAATGACCATCATGTAAACAACACATGTAAAATGATATTCTTCTGAGGATAAATTCGTACTCTGAAACGCTTAATTAATTAATTCAACATTGGTTGAAAAAGTTAAGAAAAACAAAAAACAAATCAAAAAGTGGAATTATTAAAAACACAATTCAGAAACGGTTTAAAATATTTAGAATTAAAAAAAAAAAAATAAATTAAAGTAAAATAGTAATAAAAAAGAAATAAATCAAAAATCAAAAATAAACAAATCAAAACAAATCAAAACAAAAACAATAGGGGTGGTCTCTGATGAAGGTTTCCCTGGAATAAAAACATTTCCGAAATAACCCGAAACATTGCGTACATAGCACAGTATCAATGTAAGGCCAGAGATATGATTCGCACCTAAATGGGTGGATATTGGATCAATTTCTATGAAATTTTGGTAAAAATGTCAAAATAGTTAGTTAAGGGGGTCCGCTCCTCTGTGAAAATAACAAAATAAAAAAAGTTATGAATTGAAGGTAAATAGATAACAGAAAATTACATGGCCTTTGAGATAAATAATAAATTTATAATTTTGCGGGGTAATATTTTCTCTAGTTTATTTTTTTTTTTTTTTTTTAAACAGTGGCACTTATTTCATAAGGAGCTACCATTGGATTTTTTTGGGGGAGGGGTGTCTCTTGCTTGTAACATTTACAAAAAAAAAAGTTAATCGACCGGAAAATTTTACTGGATATTTCATTTTCCCTCTAACACCTCTATATATACATGTATATAATTTATAATCTATTTTACATTTATTGATTGATCATTTGGTGTAAAAAGCCTCTTTTAGCCTATTTATTTTTTCCTGGCAACCAGTTAGTATTGGCAAATTAGGAAGCCGTAGAGTGCCATTGACCTCTGGAAGGAAAACAGAGAATCCTAATCAATGAAGATTGGAGTCGAACACACTCTAAGAACGGACTTGCCACGTGCGAAGCATATTACATTGGAAGCCGATTCAAGTTTGATTACAATAAATGTCATAACAAACTTTTAATATTGAAAAGTAACAATAAAACTGAGATCTAATCAACAACATTAGTTTGATAAATTAAGGATATTATTCATTGTATCGAGTCGACAGATGTTTTTACATTCGATTTAGTTTAAATTTCGATATATAGTGTATTATGCTGCTTTAATTTAGATTATTTAAAGATATTGAAAGAGGAAGAAACCAATAAACTATAATATTTCAGTTGTTTATAAAGATATTTATCATTTAGAAGTCAACATGGACCAATATGACTTAACCTGTAGTATTACTGGTAAAAAAGTATCATTCTGAATATCTTAAAGTGCATGTTAGCTCGATTGATATTTTAAAAACAATTGTTTAAATATAGCTATTGCATTTTGTTCTTTTTGGGGTTTCAACAGCCACGCTCATACTTGTAATGAGCTATTATTGGGCTTGGTTTTTTCTGAATTCAAGACAAAGTAACTATTTATCGATAAATTGTGCTTGTATATATATATATATATAGTATATGTTTATTGTATTTTGTGTGTATTTGATGATAAATGGTTCTTTTTGTTCCATGTATTGGCTGTTATTCTTTGTAGTTTGTGACAGTGGTGAGACTAGCTATTCGTGGTCTTTTATTTGTGGTAATGGTAAGAATTTGTTGTTCTCTGTAAGCCACGGAACCGTAGCTCTTAGAAGTATTGTCTGTAAATAGTCAAACAAATATATTAAAGACCTTATAAGAACTAAGATTTCTGGTGTAGGAGCTATGGTTTCGCGCCTAGTTCTCTGTAGACTCTCCGACTTCAAACAATGAAACCCAATCTAGGTCACCAGAATGAAGTGAGTGATGATAATTGTAATGAACAGCTACTCTCATCTAGTTTCATTTATGTGACTGATTAGTTTAATTTGTGTGAGAAATGTGAATAGTCACATGCAAAGTAGCTGTATTTGTTGCGATCAAAGCCATATCACTTTACTTTAATTGTTTTATGTCAAACAAATGGTGAATCATTCACATCTGTTAAATCCCTAATTTCAATTTGCATCCAGAATTGATTTCAAACCAGCTTTTGCTATAGAAAAATGTTGTGTATCATGCATGCAAGATTTATTTATCTGCATAACAAGAAGGTTTCATCCCAGAAACTATTTAAATCGAGAGATACATATAACTCAAACTATTTAACACAATTAGACCTTTGTGAAGTAATTAATTAATTAATTGCCTACATTTTCACAGCACATGGATGTGTTTGGATGTCTCTTTAACATAACAAAGGTAATGAAAATAAATAACAAAAAATAAGGCTGCTAATAATGTTATTTTTAAAGACTGTTTTAAGAGGTATGGACTTATTGCTCTGCAATAAAGAGTAAAACACATCACATTTAATGTACTCAGGTCCATAACTTTGGATGAACGCAAGTTTTTGCGACGCACTTGTCTCAGAAAAAAAATCATATATGTATACTTGAAAGTTAGGTTAAGGTACATATATCTATTTTTGTCTGAGACATGTTTTGGTTTTGATGATGAATAAATGACAAAAAAATCCAACCTCATCGTAATAAGTATTATATTGTAGTGATATACACATTTGATATCAGTTTACACTGGTTTGTTGTTATCTAATATATCCATATTGTATAACAGCAATATGTATAATTTTCATCGATTGTTTATCATTCTATCCTACTATGAATGATAGTGCAGTACAAGTGGCAATCATATTTTCCCACGTTTGTTGCAAAATGTTCTTCATATTTTCTTCCGTATGCGTAAACAAAGATTCAATTTGTTATTGACTAATATATTTCTAACGAAAAAAAACATTTTCAATCATTTATCTATGTTCTTCAAAATTATTTTCATGAATATTTATTGATAACATTAACATATACAAAGCGATCACGAATGTTATGTTCCACTCGATATTATCCGCGTAATTATACAAAATACTCTCGATTATCACAAGGCATGAAGTAATAAGTGTCTGTTGCAATATAAAACCGGAATGCTCTTACGGTCATTTGCTGTAAACTTAAACTATACTATTCAAGGCACCTGTTAGCGCGTTTCTCCATAACTCATTTAACCTAGTTAAATTTATGTATAGGGTTCTCAATGACATGTACATTCGAACCTAGCTGGTTGAAAGACCGGTTGAATCCATTCTTATTTGACATGCAGGAAAGTCAGTTTTTTCCGTTAAAAGGCAGTAAATCTCATTGGGATATGCAGATTCTTCCAGTGAAGAGATACAATGTGTATGTCTAAATGTGTATGCAACTAAAAATATATTAGAAATATCTGACATTTGAATATAAATTGAATTAATCCATATCACATATACCGGATATTGCATAACATGTGTTTAAAAAACCAATTGCATTATATGAACTATTATGACAGCAGAAACATGGGAAATGTCATTATTGGTGATATTAAATTGCAATAACACTTACCATCGAATAACATGTGTGACCTTTATTGTAAAAATTATATTTTTCACAGACAAGTTATACTGAAAACATTTGTTTGGAATATCAGAATCTAAAGTTTTCCGCTATGTTTAATACATTGTCTGACTACATTCAATCTTGAAATTTGTCATACAGTGTCATATATTGTTTGCCTATTTCCATCACTAACTCCTCAATTTCATTAATTTTAAATCAGATATAGTATAACAATATCGAGCGACGAATAATTATTATTCATATATAAATCTGCAAATGCCAACTGAAAGTTGGTATCAATCAAATATAGTTTTCCTGAAATGCATATGATATATGCATACAGACTATGAAATTTGATTTCCCTTTGGATAAAAGATTTCTGAATTAAAGTGACATACCTTTAAAAATATCAAATACATATAACCATTTATTTCTATGTGTAACCTTTATTCTAGATGTCAAGCATGATATAATGCCAGTTATTCCTTTTTTCAAAAAGTTAATAACATTTATTTAATTTAATACTTTTATAGACGACATAATTATTTCATCTAGGATCTGCCACTTTAAAATAGATCACCTAGTTAACATAAAATATAATGTACGTTCAATAACTTTGTAATTATTGCAAAGATATCCTTCAATTCGTCATAAATATGAGCAGACATGTTGGACGTCTCTGTCTTAAAGATCATATCAATAACATCGCTCCTTCCCCTAGTGTTGTGTGCAAACTATATAGGTTATCCTTCTAGTTGGGTTAATAGAAAAATAATATTGAAAACAGATTCAATTTCCAAGAAGGGGAAGCAGATAATGCTCTAAATGTGGCACACGTCGTGTAAAAAATATCAAGAATGTAGTGAGAATGTTACCCAGCATATACATGTAGACGCTGTAAGGTAATCATAGTCATTCTTTTTGGACTGAAGTGAACTATGATATATGTCGACAAACAAGATGTCATCGACTTCATTTTATTTGTTGGTAATTTGATATTTTAACTGATCATTTTTAAGTTAACGTCTGGTTCACTGGTTATAGATATGTTGACAGGTATTAATGTATAGTACATTAAAAACAACACCTAATACGTATATTTGAATGAAGTATTGCAAAGGACAGTTAGGTGCGTTTGGTGCTTGACTCTCTATAAATATCGATCAAAATCTTAAATTCACAACCGCTAAATTAATGTACATCGGATAATCTAACATGCAGTAAACCTTTATTTTACTGAAGGCAATCATTTATAGCTATGATCTATATGTATATAGCTAGCAAGCATTAACATCATTATGTTGTAAATGTTTAGACTTGTTTTTTCATAAATATCATATTTTAATCTTTAATTCAAATTACATATAAGATTGTATAAAGCTGGTGTAGTATAAATGATATATATTATAAAGTTTTTATACAAGTTTCATTCTGATTGTCAAAAGTATGTATCATTATCATTTCTCGTCTTGATAATACATGAAATTTTTGCTTCTTGACGTCAAACAAGCACCAATGAATTTATAAAAAGTCATCTTTTTCTGCTATTTAAATCACACTTCAGATTTCAATTCAGTATTAAAAAAAAAGTTTTATAAATTTTTTCCCAGTGACCGATACATTTGCCAATCAAAAACCAAACAGAACATTAAACGAAGAACCTTATGAAAAAGACCGCAAAAAGTAAAGGAGAACAAGAATAATGATTAAAAGGTATGCATGCAAGGAAGTATTCATAAAATATCTAAATGCAGTACTCAGTTTCTAAAAAAACAGAGATAAATCAAACTGCATTAAGTGTAAGTGGGCTATAGGATTAAACTCTATAACCCTCACCTAAGTACAAAAACTGTCTGTGTTTATATTGAATTTGGCATGTTTTCATGACAGTATTTTCTTAAAAGCCTCGTAATTCGATCAAATATATTCCATGTAAATTTGACCTGTATATGGCAATGTGGAATGCCTCAAAGATACAATAACCCGGCCAATGAGCAGAAAACAACCGAAGGTCACCAAATGGGTCTTCAATACAGAGAGAAAAAATCGTACCAGGAGATGTGCTTTAGCTGGACCCTCAACAAAATATGTAGTAGTTCATTGATGGACGCCATAATAAATTCCGAAATTTAAAAAAAAAACAAATAGAATTATACTGAATATTGCAACTAATGAACTACAAACTGATTGACAAAAATGTTATTTTAAAAGTACAGATAATATACTTGACATTTCAAATCATACAGATTAAATTCATTTAAGAGTATATCAACTTTTTACACGATCAAATATAAATGATGACTAAGTATAAAATAATTTATTGAGTTTATTGAGTAGAAAGTTTGCCTCCTTCCTTCAAACTGTTGTAAGAATAGCGGTTTTCAAACTTGATGGTAATTGAACGTTAAGACAGTAATGAATTTAGATAGAACGTCTGTTTTCTCTCGACAGCTGAATAGATCTAGAATGACCCTGAATTCAAATTGCTTTATGATTTGTCCGTAAATAAACAGCCGAAGTAGGACAAAAATGCATAAAGGACCATAAAACCAATACATTCCCTAGATATCCTTCTATTTTACTTTGGTTACTCAATAATTTGTCGTTTTTGTAGAAGTGTGTTCACTTCAAGTGCGATAGGTCATCTGTTCCATTACAGCATGATACAACAATTATAAAGAGAGGTATTTAGTAGAAGAGTGGTGAAAGCTGACAGAGACATATTCAAATGCATAAATCTAAAACAATTTAACAATGCCATAGCAAAATACGAAAAATGACATAATGTGACCAAGCAATATAAAGCAGGCGCGAGTCCAGTGCACAACTTTCAAATGACCGAAAGCAACATAGTTATACCTAATATTATAGATGCCCACACACAGAAGGTTTAACGTGACAAACGTTATAATGACCTTTGTCAATTCTATGTCTAAAACATAGTCCAAAAGATAACATGAAAATTAAAATGGAAACGTAGAATATGTGAAAGAGACAAACACTTGACCAAAGAGCAGCATAGTTGTCAACAATTTCTTTACCGGCAATGAAAAACGATTTCAAGTTATATTTGTGAAATTGATAGAGTATGACAGAATTGTGAATCCAACTTATGTTTTAACATTGTCATATACACGGGATGTTTGGCTAGCAGTAAACATTATAAAAGAAGGTTCAACCCGCAATTTTGGTCCTAAAAATGTCCTGTACAAAGTCTAGGATATGGCAATTGTTATTAAGTAATCAATTTCTATGTATCTTAGCGTTTGCTTTTGTCACACATCATTGTTTCTGTTGTTCCGTTTTTTTTCCCATTATAGTTGATGCGTTTCCCTCGGTTTAAGTTTGTTACCCGGATTTTCTTTTCTTTTAATCACTTTACGACTTTCGAGCAGCGGTATACTACTGTTGTCTTAATTTGAAATGGAATAGAAACTGAAAAAATCACACGTCTTCGTCGTCAGCTGCTGAAAGAATGTATCAAGTCAAGATTGAACAAAAGAATAATTAGTGTGATTTTTCAAAGACTTTTATCAGCGTCGTACTTCTAGACCAACTAGCTTAATTGATGGCTTTTTATCATTGTTATCCCTTAAAATCACATGAAAAAATCTAAATAAGATATAATGTACTCCATGACTGATACAAATTCAATAATTTAACCAAGGATGATTTATATGATATTATTTTTGTAACACAAAGTTCACTGAAAGTTTACATTGCCATAAAAGATATCAAGCATACTTAAGAGCATGACTATGTTTGAGTAGATTATCTTAAAATAGATACATAAACGTATAAAGCAATTAAGTATTTTGACAAGATAAGATGATATGATTGGTTATATTTATTGTTATGGTAACTATAAAACACAAATGAATTGAACACGAACATATTCATCGTAGTTATGGAAATGTTATAAGAAGTCGTAAGAGATAATTTAACGTTTAAGGAAGATCATAGGTATATGTTTCCCCAATATAGAATTTTCTTATACTTTGGCAAAATAAAAAAAATTTACTATGCCCTTTTCAAAAATATATAAAAAAAAAAGGATTTGTCACCGTGCTGTTTTTCAAGCTATGAGATATTTGCTCGGGATAGTCTTTAAAATTTCTTAAAAAAAAAAATGGTGTCACCGAACTGGTTTTCTTGCTAAATTAAAAAAAAATTCCCTATCAGTCCAGTTTAAATCATGTACTAAAAGAGTTATCTCCCCTTAAATGGATTAATTAAAAAAATGACTCTGAGACAAAGTTGTTTGGTATTTGTTTAAATATTTTGCATAATGCAATAAAACACCAAGTTTTCTTAAAACAAATAAACAATCTCACCAATAAATTGCATATCTGTGTACAAATTTACAGATTTAGGCCAATAACTAGACTGATTGTGTACTGCAATAGTACAATCCAAGATGGTAGTATACCATGAATCTACCTTAAGGGACAATTAAAGTGAATATAACATTAAAGATTTTAAATAATTCAGGATCATGACGAAGGATGAAATGTATAATTGTTGTGTTTGATGAAGAAATATTTGATGAATTCTGAGGTGTCGATTATATAGACCTTATGTAAATAAAAGATAAATCTAATTTAATAACTTACGTTTTCATTTGAATTGAAATGAAAATGAAATAGGTCAATACAAATGTGGATGTACGCAATAAAAAAAAAGAAGTCAGAAAATTCCCTTGAAAGAAAAATGAATTGCTGGATGAAAATGTGGATGTACACAAAAAAGTTAGAATAATTCCATAAAATAATAATAACGAATACACAATTCTAAAACATCTGTTTTGACAAATTATTAGAAAATATGTTGCCTCAGCTGAATCCAATTACTATATATAATGACAGGATCATATTTCAGTCATACCTCATAAAATGTAGTTTTTGCTGATGAGATTCACAGTACAAAAGCGTCACGATTCCAGTCTCATTAACATTTTAAAGACTATAATATTGCATTCATATAAATAATTGAAAAATTACTTATACTTCTTCGAAGCGGCAAGACTAAATGCATAATTATTGTTCAAGATAGAATGCGTTTGAAAGTACGCATATCTGTTAACTGGTCCACAATTAACTATAGTAAGCATTATATATATGTAGGACGTAAACACAAGTTAGCGTGTATGATTGTCATTAAAACATTTTATTAGAAATAGTGTGACCACGTTAAAGAATTTGTAAGGGCACATGTGTCTGAGTATTATATAACTTATTTCATGATAACAATGATGCTCGTACATACAACTGTCTGTTCGCCAGTGTTTATTGCAAATTCATAGTATTATCAATTTGCCTTTTTTTATATGAAAATGGAAACTAGAAATTTCATTTGATTGATACACATTTATATTATAAAAAACATCTATGTGTTTCTCTACTGCTTTTAATTATCTGCTAACAGTGTAAAATGCTTTTACAGTCATACCTAATTAGCAAAAGGTCTTTTTCTGGTGTTAAAATAGCACATAAGTTTCAAGACTCATTCCTCATAAATGGTGAAAAATGTAGTAGGTGTTGTTTGAAAAAAATAAAGCAACTAATTTGAAGCGACGTGACTCGTTGGTTATATTTAGTTTTAAATGAGCTGAAGTGCTGAAATTTTTGAATAACACAATAAAATAATCTTACACTGCATTCAAACTTTATTATGCAACATGTGCTGATATTAAACAGAGCGCTTGGCCGAATACTTTTGTCAATATTTATAATTGTGTCAATTTAAAAGTATGGAGTCGTAATACACGAGTCATTAAATGTTATATATCCTCTATGTAATAGAAATTGTACGTGACGAATATTGCAATATTAACATTCTGCTTTGCACAATATTCACCAATATTTGTGTATTATACAATATGATACTTATACTAGTTGGTATTATAACCTGTGACTAGAACAGTATAAACAGTGTTCCAGCTTGGCAGTTTTGACAGGGCAGCCACTCCGCCCTTTCCCGAGTGCCCCCTGTGTCTTACGGCTGACGCCGTGTTCCTTTTTAAGACGCTTGCCTTTTTTTGCAAGTCCATCCTTTTGTTGTCGTAATATTTTGATGAAAATATTTGTTTTTCTACCTGTATTCATATTTTTGACATGTTTATTTCCCGTTTAAAATTTCCTCAGAGTTAAGTATTTTTGTGAATTTATTTTTTGCCACTCGATATGAATTGGTAGGTTTTTAACTGGTAAAATCTCATGAATGTGTTCACCTGTCATAAATAAGAATATAAACCCGTTATGCTAACATTTTTTTTTATTATTAATATTGTTTTTTGGGCTTCTAAATATTTAACTGATCAGATTTTCCAGTACCACATGGCTATTGAATTTTCCAAAAAATTGGGATAGAACTGGAACAAAATACTAGTTTTTTGTCCATTTCAAATTCCTTTGTTATAAAACCAAATAACCAAGACCCTAAGTAAACAAAGATATTGAGTACACTGCGATATAGCCTTTTTGCACTGTGTCTTGTAAAGCAACAATCAATCGATCATTCAATTAACAGACCGTCTTACAGTGAATTTCATTGAAATTTAGTGTTTGTTATTACTGGAAGATAAAGGCAACAGTAGTATACCGCTGTTCGAAACTCGTAAATCTATGGACAAAAAAAATCAACAAAAAAATCGGGGTAACAAACTAAAACTGAGGAAAACGCATTAAATATAAGGAGAACAACGGCACAACATTAAAATGTAGCACACACATCAACAGACTAAGCATTAGACAAAATCCGTTGAGAATAACCAATATAACATCAAAACTAAATACATGAATTTGGGATAGAAAAGTACCGATACAAGAGATATTTTTTATAGATTAAGTAAATGCAACACCGGTTTGATCACACCAGTACAATTCTGTCGCGGTACAATTTGATAAAATGTCACTTCTTAAAGACAAATGCCATCTTAAAGTAATTTAATAAGCATTCAACAGACCTAAACAAATTGTTTGCTGAAACATAATGATTAATATGTTTGTGTCGAAGTTTCATTGTTTGATTGACGTATATTACATGAGATCGTTTGCTTACATCTGATAATTCGAGAATAAGAAATATTGCATCGTGTATAAATATTGATATACATGTATACAAAGTTTTAAGTCAAGCTTGTCTGATGAGTCGAAATGCGCATATGAAATACATAAATAAATGTTTATCTATGTATTTTAGATGAGTATTTTTTTTAATAGATAACAAAACGAATTAAATTATAAAAGTATGTTAGTACTGTTCAAGAAAATTTACAAAATGATCATTTCGACGCATTTATTAGATTGGTATCTTCAATGGTGTAGCGGATATACTGTAAATGGAGAAATTCTTGCGATTTTTGTATTATTATTTTTTTTAGCGATGTTGTAATTATTGTGATACATTGGAAATGGTAATAATAACAATAATTAAAACACACATTTTGAAATATTTATATGAAGTAAACAGTCAACATCCCAAAAATTAAATCGCAATTAGTCTTAAATACCAAAATCGGAATAATAAATGCACGCAGTAATTTCTGAATTTACAGTAGTCAAATCTGAAACATTTTCTTATACATTTGTAATTAAGCTTCCTGGATTCACTTTGCAACAACATGTCTTGAAAACCTGAAAGTCTGTTTGATTATCAATAGGGACCACAGCTTAAGAAAAAAAACAAAAAAAACATTGCATGTGGCAAATTGATGCAACCATGTTCAACGAAATCATCTCGATCCTCATATATCAAAAGCTCATGTTTATTGAATGATTATATTTATTTATCCGCGTTCTATGTACGAATATAGTGTGTACATTTCCAATTTGTGAGAACTTCTGCGTTTACAAAAAATATCATTGATCAAACTTTGAGTTGTTCCAAAAAAAAAAACAACAATGGATTTGATATTCTCTGGAATAATTAACGTAGCTCTATTTGGCAAAATCATTCGAAACTTTTTGATTTTTGTGCTCCCTAACATCGACCTTTTTTGTCATTCACTTTATTTTTTTGAGCTTATTTGTAAATCTTTTATGGCGTGTATCCATTGTTGAAAGTTATGATCCCGATATCTTTGATGTATACCTTTTAATGACACAATCTGATAATGATGCTTTTTATCAGCCTTTGCAATATTAGTGTAAATGCGAAAAGCGTAAATATAAATATGCATTATGAACGTTAAAAAGGTTAACTTGCATAACCATTGATGTAGAATTTTTTTTCGGAGCAAACGAAAATAACCAGATCACAAAAAAGAGTTAAAGATACCAGAGTGTTATTCAAACTCACGAGCGTCGATTACAATTTGACAACAGCAAACAATAAATAGTTTGAAATGGGGAAATAACAATAATAAAACAGTATACAACACTCAACTTAAAAAAAAAATAGACACGAACTTAAACCTAAAAAAAAATAAGGTTGTGAGTTGATATTCTGAACATAACAGGTGCTTTTGCTTATCATTAGCTCTTTTTGGCTAAAGTGTATTAACATCGTTTTTGAATATTTTTTAACTATATGCTAAAATAAAACAAACGGTAATTATGAACATGTGAAACGTTTTCTCATACAACTTTACAGTTTTATTAGTTTAAGTTATGTGTCACATCTGTATCAATGGCATGTATATATTATATCTATAGACCATCATGCAATATTTCTGAAGTTGATAAGGACTATTTATCAATAAGGATATGGTATATTCAGATGACCTATTTTAGGAGAGTTTTCCTGAACATAACTCTTGTTCATCAAATAATTGTCCAGACGCTGGTTGTATTTTTTAAAGTAGTAAGATCCTTTTAACAAGAAGAAGAAGATGACACTGATATACATCTAAAAATATGTGTTTGTTGAATATGGTGTCATCTTATGAATGGTTTTTGCAAAGTTATTAAAAAGCAATCACTGTTATAGCCTTGATGTTAATTAGTATGACATAAAATATAAACAGTAATCATATTATTTGTTATTCGTCTTGATTTCTTGTCAACAGTACATTTGAATTACTGTTATTGTCAGTATTTAACATTTGTCCATGATTTTCAGACGTTAAACTTCGAATGTGACAGTTCTGTAGTCTACAAGCTAGGTGATAAATAACTTAAAGCTTTCAATTACTTTCAATATAAAATAAGACTATTGACCTTAAGATCAACCAAGTACACCTGGTACTTGGTACCTGGTACATCTGATTGTTTTACTTTATAATTATTAACCGACATTTACTTCTGATTAAAAATACTTTGGCTGGTAATAAATAACAAAAATAACACTTTTGTCTGTTTTCTATTATTATAAATTGATATGTATACACTTTTCCAAATAGGTTAATATTTTGTTGGATAGTTCATTTGATCTCAATTTATCGTTAATCATAAGTTTGTTTGACAGAATATATGGGGACAAAAATTTTAAAAAAGGTATGTCCATAAAACCTGGATTGGTCGTACGAATGTTTGATCTATTGTATCCAACAACGGAACGAATGTAAGAAAACCATGCTATTTCTGACATGGTACTAACTAACCCGTAGAGAAAACTAGACTTAACGTCAAATAGAAACGTCAATTTTCCAAAAAAAAGAATTGGCTTTTCACTTTACAGGTAGCTACATTCCCGCAGTTCTAGCATTTAGTCCTCCTTATTCAAAGCGCGTGGTTTGGCTGATGGGAAATATTTATAAAACATTAACTTTTGTTTATTTTGACGTTGCTACAAAATTAAAATAATACATTATTTGATGCGTCGGACTTGCTTATTTTTAAAGTACTATGGATTCATTATTATTCGATGGATTCCAGTTGTATTTGGATATCGTGGGTAGAGTTTAAACGCAAAATTAATTATTCAAAAAAGTACAAATTTTCTATGAGTATATAAGTACACTTTGGCAAGACCATAAAATAAAATATCAATGAAAATGTTTTCATCAATCCACGAACAATTTAACACAAGCAAATAAATGAATCCAAAGAACCTCAACAAGGAACCCCCAAATCCAAAATTCAAATGTGAAGGGTGTGTCATTTCTTGAAGAACAATATCAACAAAAGGGATATGAAAATTGATAATTAAAAACCTCAGAAGTCAAATATGTTAAAAGTGAAATCACAAAAATACTGAACTCCGAGGAAAAATTTAAAACGGAAAGTCCCTTATCAAAAGCTCAAACATATCAAACGAATGGATAACAACTGTCATTTTCCTACCTCGCTACAGACATTTTCCTATGACGATAATGGAGGATTTGACCTGGTTCTATAGCTAGCTAAACCTATCGCTTGTATGTCAAAAGTATCAAATTCGATCATAATGAAAACATAATGTGTGAACAAAAATAACAGACCCAACGGGTGAACATGTCAGAAATAGGGTTACTGAAGTCAACATTGTGTTATAATCTTAATCACTATGAAACTAAAAAATATGTAAAAAAGATGCACAAAAAGGCAGACAGACAAAGCACATTAGCAAACATGAAATACAAGAGTACAAATAGTTATCATATCACAATAACACAATGACGGGGTGTATAAGTACAGAGTCACGTCATATGTATCAAAGAAACACACAAAGGCAAATAGGGAAAAGCAGTAGCAAAATTTGAAAGACAGGAATACAAAAAATATCATAGAATAATAACACAATGTGACGGAATGTATAGGTACAGAGTCACGTCAAATGGATATCACCAAAAACGAACTAAAACATAAAAGTAATATTCATAAACATGATAAAGACATATAAAAGAATAATTCAACCAGCGTCAGTACCCAGAATCTTTACTTGAAGACTATCGTGTAATAATTGTGAAATTGATACGGAATGCTTTGATAAATATATTTTGGAAAAATCAGCAATAGGTTTTTATAGCTAAAGACATACAATATGCAAAACCCAATAAAAACAGGAGCATTTAAATGATTCAGATGAAAACTCATTTAAAATTACCAAAGACTACATAACATTGATTCGTTTAATATGCAGTGTCGTATGGGAATTTGTAATACATCCTTATAAATGGCGATTAAAGATTTAATAAATCATAATATCTCTTTGACTATTATATTGGAAGACACTTAGGAAAATTTGAATTCCACAGACAATGTGAATTCAATTTAAATAGAGCTTTTCGTTTTGATAGAGTTGTCAGTAATCTAACATTTTTTAATTATATACATCGTATCTGTATATATATCATACTTATAACAATGGACACATTTTGTTATAACATTTCGTCAGTTATTGTTAGAAAACTGACGGCTATTGCTTTTTGTGTTTGGCTTTAGTATCAGTCAATATTTACCATTGAAATAAACTACTTGTAAACTTTTAAACAAATAATTAGATAGATATGATTTCAATCTGCCATTTTTACTTACAATCTTAATTTTAATGATTATTATTCGTCATTTCGTCTCTTCTCTTTTAACCATGATGATATTTAGTAGAAAAAATAAGGATGGTCTGTGATTGACAATAAAACAACTATTTCCCAAAGATTATATTAAAATGGATGTTATCAATCATGTTATCCTGATAAAATGGATTATAGCAGGATAATTCGCGTTAATTAGTTTTCATCGCAAACATCTAGGTGATCTAGAAATAAAAACATCCGTAGGTTGTCCGATCACCCTACCTGTGTTACACCCCCAATATAGGAAAATGTACAGGTATTCTCATCAGTTTTGACTTTTGTCATGTTCCTACAATACACACTTATCTAGAAATATATCTAGGGGATGGTGGTGGCCTCTTCACTGGTAGGTACATGTTTAACTCTATTATTAAAAATCTTAACTTTGGAACAAATTGTTCCATTTTTAATAATATTCGATTCATTATACCTACCAGTGAAAATTGACATTTATTAAATTAGACTACTCAGTGAATTCAAAGCAGTGTTGATTTATTCAACGGTGGTAGATGAATTTCCTTCTCTTCAAGAAAAAAATCCACAAGCAAAATGTCTATCGAACAGGATAAAATACTACCATCATAACAAACAATCCACGTTTTACATCTATATACAGCTACTTGTTATACTGCAAATAAACAAACAAAATATCATACAAATAAATGAATTGGTATGCTTACATCCTTGTCTCAGACTTTAGTAGCAGCAAAATCTCGCAAATAAACTTTGTGAATGATGATTCAACTGCTCAGACTATAGAATCTACAATTGATATGAAAAAGCTCCCTTGTACAAAGCTCAACTTGGAGCTATAGCATGTTTTTAATGTACATTCACTTTCATATTGTCATCATCATAAGCTATTCTAATAGCCTGTACAATCCAACTTGAAATAGTTGCTGTTGATACCGGTTTTTGCGGTTAATTTATTTGCAGAAGAAGTTTAATTCTTTCTGATGCACTTAACTTTTTTCCGAATTAACCAAAAGAGCTAGTTTTTATAAAGTCGTCTCTGGAAAACTGGGAACCAATATCTTTTCTCCAAAATGTTGTTTGTCTATCTTGCTTGGCTAAGCCATGTCTTACACAAGTAATACCCTTACTCTGAATTCTCATTTACTTGTCATTAATACGGATACTGTGCAAATCACTACATCTTCTGATTGTAGTTATGGCAACTAAAAACACTGTTTTTAATGTTACATGCTTTAATTCAACTTCCTACATAGGCAGAGAGCTCATTCCCTCTCCATCCACGTAACCTGTGAAAGTTGTGTAACAGCACAACATACAAACAAACTATAGAAATCATTTTAAAAGGTAGTGGTATATATCTAATGTTTAGTTGAGGAAGATATCAACTATTCGGGTTAATGGATTATATATTAGATAAATATACATAAATGAATGACATCAGAGTATAGCAATAAAATAGAAAAGACATCAGTCATGTTTTCATAGATTTTCGGGGTCATTTGGGGTCTTTAGATATGAATATAGTCATATTTTTCAAGAAAGAAAAGGTCAACGTTTTTTTTTTTTCAACTGGGAATATTAAAATTTGATTACGCTCCTTCTTAGTAAATAATAGTTATAAAATTAAAAGAAAACACGATCATCAGACGTAATTTGTAAATTGAGCCATATAATAACAGACAACAGTATACACATAGCAATAACGTTATATCTATTTTTGTGTGTTAGGTTCAGTGAGAGTTTATACAGTGATAGAGAAAATGTTAATTACATAGAACATTAATGTTCCCTATGGAATAATTTGGAATGGCTACCGTTAAACAAAGGAGTAAGCCAAAGTCCCCTTTTTGTATATGCCCTGGACGAAAGCCTCCTGCATAAGTTTCCAAGTTTAAAAAAAACTAAATCTCTAATGGATGTTTTGATATAAAACGTAGTTATAAGTTAAAATTGATGTGCTATGCAATAAGAATTGAAAAAAAGGCTGACATATGTTTGATACATTAATGGTACAGGTTGGTCAAAAGTGTTTCTCATTTCTAGTTTTTTAGATAGATTAGTTGGTTTTTCCCGTTTGCATGGTTTTACAATTTAGTCGTTTTGGGGACCCTTTATAGCTTGCAGTTACGTGTGAGCTAAGACTCCGTGTTGAAGACCGGATGGTTACTTTTACAAATTGTGACTTGGAGTGAGAGTTGTCTCAATGGCAAAACAGCAAGATATGAGGGTCTCAAAAAATGACTAGTGTTAAATCATTGAAAGAAGGAAACCAACGGTCTTATATTATAAACGAAAAACGAATAACACTTATGCACTACATCAATAAAAGAGGGACGAAAGATACCAAAGGGACAGTCAAACTCATAAATCTAAAACAAACTGACAACGCCATGGATGAAAATGAAAAAGACAAACAAACAACAGCACACACGACACAACATAGAAAACTAAAGAATAAACAACACGAACCCCACCAAAAAACTAGGGGTGATCTCAGGTGCTCCGGAAGGGTAAGCAGATCTTGCTCCACATGCGGCACCCGTCGTGTTGCTTATGTGATAACAAATCTGGTAAATAGTCTAATTCGGTAGGTCACATTCATGAAAGGGAAGGGGATTGTAGTTACGACGTAAGGAACATATCCGATATCATTTGTGAAACGGTTATTCCATAACGGTCAACCAACTCGTGATGGCGTCCGTAAAATTTACGAAGGGATGATTTCAACTTCACCATTTGGAACTCTTAGTTTGATAGCTTCCTTGTGAGCAGCAACCCTCTATCAAGAAAATCACGATAGGAAATGCAAGCACGGGAATATCGTATCAATTGGGAGATATATACCCCGTATGCAGGTGCTGCTGGAATGTTGCTACTTAGAAATGGAAAGTTCACAATTGGAAAGCTGAAATCATCTCTTTTGTCGTAAAGTTTTGTTTTCAATCGACCCTCATTGTCAATTTCTAGATGTAAGTCAAGATATGAGGCCGACTTAACTGTATCTGTAGTATCCTTTATCTCTAGCTCGATTGGATAGATGCGTTCCACATAGTCACCAAATTTTGAATTATTTAGTGAAAGAACATCATCTATATAGCGAAAAGTAGAGTTAAAGGATATTGCTAACTTCTTATCTTTCTTCCTAAGAAATTCCTGCATGAAGTCAGCCTCATAATAATAAAGAAACAAGTCGGCAAGTAGAGGGTCACAGTTTGTTCCCATTGGAATGCCGACAGTCTGTTGAAAAACACGTCCTCCGAACGTAACAAATATGTTGTCAATCAAGAAATTAAGCATCTTGATAATATCAGTTTCAGAGAATTTTTTGTTCGAATCAGAGTGATCCTTTACAAAGTAGGATTTATCCCTCCCTAAGACAAGATACTTGTATCTACGTTGGCCATTCCTTTTTACTAAGCAAAGCAAAACCAACTCTTTCAATTTGTCTTTTAGTTTGGAATGTGGAATACTAGTGTACAGAGTAGAAAAGTCAAATGTTGTAATGCTGTTACAAGATGAAAGAGAGTTAGATTGTATGTACTCTAAAAGATCTTTGGAATTTTTAAGTATCCACATCTGATTCACGCCCCCTCTAGAATAGGCAGTTTCACAATAACTTTGAAGCCCGTCTTTGATTGCTGATAAAATAGATGTTAATAATTTAGAAAGAGGTTTCGTGGAGCACTTGGAAGACGCAGCAATATACCGTTGTTTGTAAGGACACTTATGTAGTTTAGGTATCCAATACAGTGATGGCAGATCCAGTTCTTCATCTTTGGTTGAAATTCCAAAGGAACACAGAACAGACCTATGATTATCTAGGATTTCCTCTTTGGTAAGTGTCGTGAGGGTATATGTTGAGTTTCCAAGTGAATTGTCAATACCTAATTCGTTTATCAAGCAGTTAATGTAATGAGTTTTACATACAAAAACGATGTTGTTTGGGGCTTTATCTGCGGGGACAACAACATATTTGTCATGGAGGTAGGATAGCTGTTTTGCAACATTTGGGTCTTTAAAGATTGACGTAGCATGGGCATTGATAGACCCATTCAGTTTTTTAATTCTGATTTGTATCAACGACCTCACTGCCTTAATCCATTCAGAAAGAGTGTCTACGTCTTCCTTCTCGTAGCATGGGCATTGATAGACCTATTCAGTTTCTTAATTCTGATTTGTATCAACGACCGCACTGCCTTAATCCATTCGGAAAGAGTGTCTACGTCTTCCAATAAAGGACAACTACTAAAAGTCATGTTCCTGTTTCTATTTACATATTTGCCTTCCTTTATCATTGTTTGGCACTTTTCTCGAAGTTGTAGTTTTTAAACAATCAACTTCAGTTTTATGTTTTTGATGCATTGCAAATTTTCGCTAAGGCCTTTTATATCTTAAGTGAGTAGAAAATAACAAAAAAAAACAAACTCAGAGGAAAATTCAAACGGAAAGTCCGTCATCAAATGGCAAAATCAAAAGCTCAAACACATCAAACGAATGGATAACAACTGTTATATTTCTGACTTGGTACAGGCATTTTTTATGTAGAAAACGGTCGATTAAAACTGGTCTTATACCTAGTTAAACCTCTCAATGTATGACAGTCAAATTTAATTCCATTATATTGACAGCGATGCATTAACAAAACAAACAGATATAATAGATAAAAAATTCAAAAAAGATGGTAATTCTAATAACATCACTACTGACACGGTTACATTCGTGAACACCTTTTATACTGAAACAAATAGTTTTATGTCAAATGATTCTCACATTTCTGAATACAAAAACATTTAAGGTAGATCATAAGTAAATATTTTTTGAGACCGAATTTTCTTATACATAGCCAAAATGAAGATTTTACTATGCTCTTTCCAAAAATATAATAAAAAGTATAGGTCACCGTGCTATTTTTCAAGCTATGAGTCGTTGAAAATTGCCTAAATTTGGTAAATTTGGAAAAACATATTTGTTAGCATAAAAAAAATCTATGAGGTAGAATTTTGAAATAAATTGTGAAAAGATAGGTTTTTTAATATATTTTAAGAAAATAAAAAGAAAAAATGGTGTTACCGAACTTGTTTTCTTGGTACAAGTAAAAAGAAAAAAATTCCCTATCTGACCAGTATAATTTTTTTTTACTAAAAGAGTTATTTCCCCTTAAATGACTCATTTGAAAAAAATGATTCCATACACCAAAAAATACGATATTTGTGTAAATATTTTGAATTGTACAATAAATTACCAAGTTTTCTTTATATTATTTAACAGTCTATCCTTTAAATTGCAAATCTGTCTCCAAATTTGCAGATTTAGGCAAATAACTAGACCGAATTTTTACTGTGATTGTACAATCCAAGAAGGCGGTATACCATGTATGTACCTTGAACATGCAACAAAAATGATAATGGAAATAGGAAATGTGTCATAGAGACAAAAACCCGACCAAAAAGCAAAAAAAAAAAAACAAAAAAAAAACTGTATTTTATTAACTTTCAAAGACTTCCCCTTCACATTATATATCTCAGAATATTAATCATCTTAAAGGATGTAATTCGTTATAAATCATCTCCTGTATTGTAGCTTACTAAATAATGTCTTTTTACTCCGATATTAGATCATATTACTTACGAAAGTAAAAGCTATTATATTACCCTTGAACATAGCATCCTTGATTTTATAATGTGTTTAGTATATCGTATTTTATAAAGAGAATGTCACATATGTGGTATAATGTCGAAAGACCTCTTTTCCTTTTGAAAAAACAAACGAAGACAGGAAGAAGTCTGACATTATTTTATATGATTCCATTTCAATCCTAGACATGTCACATTGTTTGAAAAATTGCATAAATAAGTTATATATTTTATCTCATAGATTTATTGTTTCTCATCATGCAACCTCTGTATTACATTCATACGCATAACATGTCCTAACTAAAAGGTTACCCGCAATGACATGTTGACATGCTGCCTCTGTTTTAAATAAGAAGATACTGAACTGTGAAGAAAATTCAAAAACGGAGAATCCCTATTCAAAAGGCAAACTCAAAAACTTGAACACATCAAATAAATATATGAAAAAATGTCATATTTCTGAATTGGTACAGGCATTTTGTCATGTAAAAACTGAGGATTAAATTCGTTTTATAGATAGCTAAACCTCGAACGTGTATGACAGTCACAATCAATTCCATTTGATAACGATGTATGAACAAAACAAACTGACATAATAGATACAAATTTTAAAAACGATACTGATATAATTAAATACATGAACATATTCTGTATTGAAATGAACATTGTGATCTCAACAAATCCTACATTTCTGATTATAAAAACGCTCAAACATATATTTTTCATTGACTTTTGAATGACATTAAGGTTATGTTCCTTGATATAATTTATCTCAGCATGATACTCATCTTTAAGGATGTAATTTGTTATAAATCATCTCCTGTTTTCTATCTTACTTGCGTCTTTTATTCCGCTTTTCTTAAGAAAATAATCAAAGTAAAATATATCATATAATCTATTGAGCCTAGCATCCTTGATTTCATAATGTGTTAAGTATATCGTTGGTTATATAATGTCAAACGACCTCTTTTCTCTTTGAAAATCAAACGAAGACAGGAAACAGTCTGACATTATTTTTACTGATTCCATTTCAATGCTAGACATATCTCATTGTTCGAAAATTGAATAAAACAGCGATTTATTGAATCTCAGAGATTTATTGATTCTCATCATGCAAATTCCGTTTTAGATTTCTTTGTTTTGTGTCTATTGTACTATTATTTGTCTGTTTGTCTTTTTCTCTTTTAACCACGGGTTTGTCAGTTTATTATCGATCTTTGAGTTTGATTGTCCCTCTGATATCGATTGCCACTTTTTGTCTGCATTACGTGAATACGAGTTAACTGTCCTAAATAATAGGTCAAATTTTACATCTTTATCTATTGTGTCAGTATGTCTGTTCATACGTCGTTGACAATAAAATGGAATTTTATGCAGCTGACATGCAGGTGAGAGGTTTGGCTAGATATAAAGGTTTAATCCACCATTTTTAGAAAATGCCTAACAATACTTATGATATAATACAACATTAGATGTTTTACTAGTTTAACAACTAAACAGACAAATGTTGTCGGTGTTGCGTCGCAGTAGACGAAAGGCATTTCTCAACCGACATATGTAAGTTTGAATTTCTCTTTTCCCGTTTTTTGTTTGATCATCATCTAACAAAAGATATTTTAAATTTGTGTAACTGAAAGATTAAGCAAATATTCTTTTTGTTTTATCTCCTTTGCGTTTCTTTTTATATGGCAATATGTTTAGTGACATTCAGCTTTTATACGATTTCGTGAAATGTAAATTCTTAAATGTCATATGAAATGAGTGACTGTTGAAATTATGTTAATCTAATTCTTGAACCAATGCATGCATATTTCAGCCTGAGATAACCCCTCGTTATTGTGGGGTTCGTGTTGCTTAGTCTTTATTTTTCTATTTTGTTTCTTGTTGACTATTATTTGTCTGTTTGTCAGGTTTTTTTGCTCTTGTGTTGTCATTTTATTTTCGATCTATGAATTTGAATGACCTTCTGATACCTTTCGCTCCTCTTTTAATGGACTTTGTGATTTATCCGGACACCTACATATTTCCAAGTTATATTTAACTGAACTGTGTTATTCTCTATTTTTGTACCATCATTTACAATTATCTAATCGGATGTTTTATAGACATGACAGTGTTACAATGCAATATGGCTCTAAAGGGGGTAACCGATGAATACACCTGATCTAGACATGAAAGTGCAAGATATAAGGCAGCATTAGTATACCGCTGTTCGAAAGGTCATGTACATTTCTCACAACAACACAAATATAGAGTTTTAGCTTCGATCAAATATTTCCTCTTAAAAGATATTCACGATCATTTAAGTATGTTAAAGCAATGCTATTGTCTGCAGTGAATGAGCTAACTAGAATTATACATTGTTATATTAAACAAAATACTATAATTTTCGTGATCTATCATGACAGCTAGTTATTTATCAAACGAATTTGGCTTGATTGTGTCATCCGCTTACATTTTAATACCATATCATCGTATGTTTTATAGAGATTAAATAGAATTATTGCACCTTTATTGAATAATATAATTGATATTAAATACGCTAGTATGATATATCATAATGTAAAATAAAAGCCATTCTCAGCTTCAATACATCAGAGGGCTGAACATGACAATGTCACTATGCAATATGGCCCTAGAGGGGAGATAACCGATGAATATACCTGATCTTGAAATAAAAGTGAAAAATATAAGGTAACATTTGTATACCGCTGTCGAAAGGTCATGTACATTATTCTCAACAACACAAATGTAGAGTTTTAGATTCAAGCAAATATTTCCTCTTAAAAGATATTCACGATCATTTAAGTATGTTAAAGCAATGCTATTGTCTGCAGTGAATGAGCTAACTAGAATTATACATTGTTATATTAAACAAAATACTATAATTTTCGTGATCTATCATGACAGCTAGTTATTTATCAAACGAATTTGGCTTGATTGTGTCATCCGCTTACATTTTAATACCATATCATCGTATGTTTTATAGAGATTAAATAGAATTATTGCACCTTTATTGAATAATATAATTGATATTAAATACGCTAGTATGATATATCATGATGTAAAATAAAAGCCATTCTCAGCTTCAATACATCAGAGGGCTGAACATGACAATGTCACTATGCAATATGGCCCTAGAGGGGAGATAACCGATGAATATACCTGATCTTGACATAAAAGTAAAAAATATAAGGCAACATTTGTATACCGCTGTCGAAAGGTCATGTACATTATTCTCAACAACACAAATGTAGAGTTTTAGATTCAAGCAAATATTTCCTCTTAAAAGATATACACGATCATTGAAACATGTAAAAGCAATGATATTGTCTGCAGTAAATGTGCTAACATGAATTATATAAAACGAAATAATATAAATTTCGTGATCTTTCATGACAGCTAGTTATTTATCAAACAAATTTGGCTTGACTATGTCATCCGCTTACATTTTAATACCATATCATCCAATGTCTTATAGAGATTAAATAGAATTATAGCACCTTTATTGAATAATATAATTGATATCGAAATGAGCTGATATGATCATGAAGTATAACTTGGAAATAATATGAATTGATATGAAATATGACATAATACAGTTACCAGTATTTAAAAAATGAAACTTGACATAGAATCCCTTACAACTCCAAGTTGGTTGTAACATGGACCTGGAATATAACATTTTAAGGTGAGTTCGGTGTTTTATGGCTATTTTGTTTGCACTGCTGTTCCTCCTTTCTGTTATTGTTAGGCCATATCATCATGAATTTTGTCTGTGCCCCTTTTCGTCTGATTTTTTGAAGTCGTGTTGGGATATGTATTTGTGTTCCAGGGCGTTTGTTGAGGCATTGTGGTATATCAATTTCATTTATTGCACGGCTATTGTGTTGTTTATATATGTGCTTGTCAATTTTAAAACTTCTTGAATATCTATTTTGTTTCTCATTTAACTTTGTCTGTTTCTTTGTCTCTTTTCATCTATTTGTTGGCTATTGTGTTGTCTATATTTGTTTCCCATTTCGTTTTATTTAAAACTGTTTTGTTGTATGCATTTGTTTCTTTTGCGTCTTTTGTTAGGTAAATGTGTGTTATTTTTTTGGTACTAGTAGTTCTGTCATCTGTGACTATTTAATTTTAATTATTATCTTTTTAGTTAGGTTATACTGATTATTTATTTCTTAGCTCATCTACTGTTTTGTTGACTGTTCTCTCTCCTTTTACATTGATATTCAAGCACTTTGTTATGTCTGTTAGACGGTCCTTGTGGTCTAAATTTTTAATTCGCTTTTCGTCCATTGTTTGTCTCTTTTTGTTGTATTTTCCCGTCTTGTAGTAAATTTTCATTCGTTTCATTTTAATCTAAAGATATTGTGTTTCACATCTCGCATACGCTTAGTGCCATGGTATTAATTTGTCTGTATAAGAGTTTTGTTTCGCGCTTTGTTTTTTTCCTATTGTCTTGTCCCCATTGTCTCTCTTTCAGTATTTTGCCATTTTAATGTATTTCCTTATTTCTGTGTTTATCTGTAGCAACGTTATTGTGTTGTCTGATGTTTTATGTTTGGGTGAATATGTTTTGAAAGGAATTTGTTTTAAAATAAAGGACAAGAGATGTGCAACAATTTTCAATATAAATCGGTAAAACTGTCTGGTTGACCCACTTCAAAATCCCTTATGTTATAAAAACAAGACAACATCTGCAGCGAAAAGTGTTTAAAATGATTGTGTTTATTCCATCTGCAATACATCTACAGATTCAGTTATGCATTTAAGATTTGTCCAAAATAAGAAAATTCGCAATAAATAATGCTTGCACTGTCTTCAGGATTGTTTAAGTATCAGGCTTAATACTTCCTGTTGTATCACGTTAGTGAAAGAAGTGGTGTGCCTTTACTTAGGAGTACATTGATATAATGATTCACGACTAACAATTTATTTAATGATGACAATGACACAAACATAATTTAATTACTTCATTAGGTGAAAAACATCAGTCGGAAATATGATGTTACACAGTCAAATTCAATTATCATTACATATTCAGAAATAATCAACACAATTATTATCATTTATATAATTCTGCGTCCTGTTGATGATGACAAGAACACTTGGTGCTAATATTGAAACCTCCTAGGTCGTTAATATTCAAAGATCGCACTAACTACTTCTTGTAAAATAATTGCATCGAATTCATAACGCCATTACTTCTTGTTAACGTCGAGAACTAAACTAGGCTTGATAAAGTTATGTCTTTAATTGTTTTAATCCTTAAATGAGGGTTATATGATGGTCCAATGTGTTAACGTCGAAAGCTAAACTAAGCTTGGTAGAGTTATATTCGTAATTGGTTTTATCCATTAATGAAGCTTCTATCATGGCCCAATGTGTATGATGATTTTTTGTAGAGTCAGTGTCCAGTAACAACAAAGCTATATCAACATCGTGTAGTGATAAAGGAAACACAAATAATACTTGATACATTTATTACGTCCAAAGCATGTTTGTTTACCACCACAGGAAGGCCAAATTAAAACATTTGACAGTTAAAGTTCTAGTTCGCTTTGATACGAAATGTATGACTCAAAATGCAAAAGCTAAGGCTATTTTTTTTTGGTCCTATGATTTTCAAATCTTCAAATTATCAAACAGAAACCTTGGCAGAAGACGTACACAAAAAGAAATATACAATAAAAAATCACTTATACTTAATCAAACACATCAAACTGGCCAAACAGTTTCCAAATCTGCTTTATTTGCTAATGTGAACATTGTTTGTATGCATATTGAACGACAAATATATGTGACGTATAAAATTTTCTGACATCAGACACACAAATCAATGAATGTGTTTGTAGATAGATGTTTATGCGTTCTGTTAATTTTTTCCCTTTAAAATTGTTATACGATGATGACTAGTGTACCCATATTCTGACTATTTTATTTGTTGTGTCAGTTTAGTTAATATAAATATAACGGAATTTGATGAGACTGTCATCAAAGTGAGAGGTTAGCGCTTTAAAACCTGGTTTTATCTACCATTTTCTACATTTGAAAATGTCTGTACCAAGTCAGGAATATGACAGTTCTTGTCCATTCGTTTTTGATGTGTTTTGTTATTTGATTTTGCCATGTGATTATGGACTTTCCGAATTGATTTTCCGCTATGTTCAGTATTTTTGTGATTTTACTTTATAGTAATTAGTTTTCAAAGACATGAAAGATATAGTTATGTATAGATTTAACACATAACCTTAGGTGTACATTCGGTGATAAAACTCCCAGAGTATTTGTGCGTATATCGCGTACACATTTATATATATGAGCATTTGAGCATAAAGTTCCCCCTATTTTAATAATGCATATTTTTTTCTAATGAACTGATGTGAACATTTATTTTTTAAAAATTTTCTGTTTACAAAATTTGAATTTTTCTATAAACTAAGGATTTTATTTTTTATTTGGCACAACTTTTTGGAATTTCTTATCTTCAATGCTCTTCAACTTTGTACTTGTTTGGCTTTATAACTAGTTAGTTATGAGCGTCACTGATGAGTCTTATGTAGACGAAACGCGCGTCTGGCGTACTAAATTATAATCCTGGTACGTTTGATAACTATTTACTCCAAATGTGATTATATGTATAGTTCTTTCATTTACTAAAATTATACATATGTAGTGAACACATTTAGTGATGTAATCATTTAGTGATTTGATCCAAGCTCAATATGTGGTTATACTTATGTAGTATACACATTTACTGATGTGAATTTGGTGATTAAGGTCACAATGTAGCTAAAAATAAATAGTGTATAGATTTACTGCTGTGACGATTTTGTGATAAAGGTCCAAATATAGTTATGCATATGTAGTGTACACATGTAGTGGTTTAAGCCCTTAACCTATACTTATTTCGCCTCCTATACATTTCAATGAAACTGATTAGTTACAAGCAACCGCTTGGAGACTTGTATAGTTCATATGAGGACTTATGTCAAAACACAGTAAGTAGTGGTGTTACGACCCTTAGTAAAACGAATTTGAAAGGTATTTATAAACGAAGATATTGATGAAAACGATTGAAATAAATTCTTGAAACACATTTATAGCTTACAAATTCTTACTGCTGGTATTTGTTTTCTTGATAAAACAATGAAAGTAAGTCCCTAATACTAATTATTGAAAATTCAATCACTTTGATAGGCCAAGTCTAATACCACATGTTGAAAGAACTTATGGACACAGTGTGCTTTGCTTTCGCCCATTTGGTATTCACAGACCCCATACATATAGTATTAGGTCACAAGCACACTATGTAACCAATAATATTTCATAAACCAATAACTGAGGTGAGCATTTAGAGATAACGATTACAATATAGTTATTCTTAATACATTTATTGAGGTGAATATTTAGATAACAATCACAATATGAGTTACATGTATACATATTTCATTTACACATTAACTGATTTGATATTTTGACTTAATGCTCATCAGGTGATTAAACATATTTTGAGGATTTAGGGATATTGTTCCGTTAGTAGTGAGTTCTATTGAATAATATTGTGATAACATTCACCGTGTTTTTATACTTATCGCATTTTTTTTGAAAATTTCCTTTACAATTTTACTGACTGACAATTACCATTCTCAGCACAGTAGAGTGATAAGAAAAAATATTGCTAGAAACTAAAGGCACACTTGCCGTTGTCAATAAAATAGACAACGTCGCCATAGGTAACATAGCGATAAAAAGATTATCATTGGTCAAGCTTAAGCGAGAAAATCAATCTTGTTGAGATGACCAACGACATTCTATACATTCTATACATATTTAGTTGTCACACTAAGTTACATCATTTATGTAGGTAATATATAATTAAGGTCCCAATGTAGTAATAAATATTAAGGTGAACACGTTTTAATATGAGAGCATTTAGTGATCAAGCTACCGATGTTTTTAAACATTTCTTATTGACATATTTACCGATACGGTCAGTCTAAAATACTCCCACTGAAGATATACATATTTCTTTTCCCACACTGTTGGTTGTTGTGCGTTTTAACTTAATGGAAGGTAACTCATTTAATATTGACTATCCTATTAATTATCTGTGTCAAATATCCAATGCAGTCACTTATATAATATTAAATAATTTATGATCAAGTCTTTGTAAAAGAGGGACGAAAGATACCAAAGGGACAGTCAAATTCATAAATCTAAAACAAACTGACAACGCCATGGCTAAACATGAAAAAGACATGAGTGAAATCTTTCTATTGTTGTTTAATTTTACTTATAAAATGTGAACGTAGAAATCCATTTTTTTTTTAATTTTTTGTGTGTAATTAAAATACGACAGATACATTTTTTCCCTAAAAATAATAGGTCAGTTTATGAGTTTTATATCAAATTGGACGGTTAAGGATAAGTACTTTAAGAAATTCCTAATATTATTAGCCTCTAGACTACCTGAAACATACATAAATTCAGTTTTAAAAAAAAATATTGATATCCTAGCTTACATTTAGAAATCTAAAACAGGACCTTTCAGGGGTCGATGTCACAAAAAAAAAAAAAATTACAACTAAGATTAATCGTAAGTATACTGATTTGTTCATGACTAATCTTAGTCGTAAGTTTTTTTTTGTGAAATCGACCCCAGGCATTTAGAATCATAACAACATATTTTTTCTTGAGCATTTTTGGTGATTGAGATATCCCAATCAAAAGCATACTAGGTTTAATGTATTTCTACTTAAGAGTATGGTGTTTAAGTATCAAGAAAAGAGCTATATGGTGTACTTGAACTAAAAAAAAGGGAATAACAGGTTTAAAAAATATTAGAAAAATGAGTAAATAGATAAAATTAAAAAATGATGAATAATATGCTTCAAAATTGAAAATAAAGAAACATGTCCAAATTTAAATAACTGTTTACACGAATTATTAACTTGGAAAGTAGGAAGTTTATTCAACGACATTTTACATACTATTTGAATTTTCTTTTTTTACACCTGCTACCTTGTGTCAAAACAACACAACCTAACCAATTCTATCGCAGTTAATAGTAATGAAAGGTACCAGGATAGTTGCGTGTGTATTACTATATTGCTGTCCATGTTATTAGTGTAACACAGATTTATTAGGGTATCTAGACATATCTTAATTGATATCATCCTTTGCTTTTATGTTGGTTGAGTGTTAATCAATAATGTAGCGTCTACTTTTTTTGTTATACAATGTTATACAGATTTATATAACAAGAGCAATAGCATTCGAACGTGACTTAACATATGTATCACGATAGATAACAATTATTAATTGAAAATTGGTTTATTAGGCTTCCTGCCTTGTAATCCATACATGCGATGATCAACGCGATAGTATTGCTCAATATAATTATTGTGTATATTCTAACTTATTTATTTTTCAACTACACGTTCAAAGATAAACTGAAACCAGTGAATATAAAAGTCTATTGCATGTTTAACTTGTGGAATCCCTGACACAATTGTAGAAAAATCAAATGCAAGCCTGCGCTATCTCTGACGTATTGACAATTTACAATAACAGCCTTTTTTAAAGGAATCATTTAGATGATCTTCAACGTTTTACTTGTTTTGCTTTATAAATGTTTTGATATGAGCGTCACTGATGAGTCTTATATAGACGAAACGCACGTCTGGCGTACTAAATTATAATCCTGGTACCTTTGATAACTATTACTATACAAAAGTTATGGTGGACATATCGATATACCAAGGTATGATATACCAAGGTATATCGATCTCAGACTTCAAATGAATAACTTTGGAGATCGTTAATATTTATTAATCTAATAATTTAAAGGACTTAACACATATCACATATATGCGTACATCGTACCATTAGATTATCATTGAATTGTCACAATTATCATCCGGGACATCTAATCCGGATGTTATTTATACAATAAGACAACAAAAGAATAGCATTGCAGATCGTAAATATTTATAATTAAACACTTACAATGAAATGTAAGGAACTAGTCAGTAATAAATCGACAACACTTCTGTATAAATATTGATCTAAGAGTTATTTGGTTTTATACACATGACAATTCGCTGTTAACATGGTTAATGACAAGTGCATAAAGGTTCAATAACAAATTATCAAGACATTTAAAAAAGACTTTTACCGACCGAGCGAGGGATGTCAATCCAGTCAAAGTCGTTAAACACTTCAATCATCATCAGAAGACATGACTGCAGCTGTGGCATGATTAAAATCTGTACCCTTCGGTATTCAAATGATTGATTTCTCGTCAACAATCAAACAGCATATTCCTATTTTCCCAAAATTAGTGTATATATAGTTACCTACAAAATATCAATACATCATATGTATATATCGTTTTGAAAGAAGTAAAACGAATGAATGATGATGCATTGAATTATTTATTGAACTTTCTTCAAATTAAGACCAAAGTGTTGCATGTACGTGGAACATAAACGATCTTTACAGTATTGTATCTATATTTGGTAGCATTGATTTAACGTATTGTATGCAACACTCTACCTATAATGGTGTCAATGAACTTTGTTTTTGAAAAAAAGTTGTTGATACATGCTATGGAATTGAGAAAAGAAACTGCATGGACTTATGTACTGTGAAACTCTATTACTACCCTCAAGTATTCTCTGAAATATTTCGCTTATCGTGAGCAGGCTAATGCCGATACAAGGCAGCACTCGCACCCGCAAAGTGGAAAGGGATTAATATAAGTTGCAAAACTTGTTTCCCAATCCACTATAATTATATATGTTTAAACTAAACTTATCGTGAGAAGCATCCATGAAGACATTAGTTTAGTATCTTTGTTATATTATCTGATATACATCCAGTAATATATTCTGTCAAGATTACTATGATATATGGCATCTGTATCCCTAAAATATATCATGACATTACCAAGTTTATATAATGTTGTATCAATCTACCATTCTAAATTATAAAAAAAATAAAACAGAAAGCACAATGTGTAAATTAGTCATGTGCTATATGCAGTCTCTAATTTGTTGTTTTATAATTGATTTTAAAAGCAACATCGCTGACTGTAACCACAATCAGACTAAATATTGATAATTTAAGTATTTAGTAATTGTCTAAATTATCTTGTTTAAAATGTAATGGAAATTTTCCTATATTCCATTTAAAATATTAATGAGCTTTAATTACTATAATCGGATAAAGTTCAATACAGCTCATCAATGAAATTCATAAAATCATGGCACTGTACTAAGTATAAATTATAAATGGCAGTAAATAATTTAAAATTTTAATTTAGATTGCTATTTTATCAAATTTTGTTTTTTTTGTCTATTTTTTATTAACTTGTACGAGGACGATCTTAAAACATCTTATTTTTTCAATTTTATATAATTGTGTTTTATTTGTTTTTAACCAGAAATTGGTAGACAATACATAAAGTCCCTCTAGAAAACTAAAGATCATGGCCCTCTTATTATTTAGTTTTTGTTGCTATTCGTTTGTTTGCCATCGCGTTGTCATTTTGCCCTTGACCCCGAAGTGAATATCATTCCGACATCTATCGACGCATGTTATTAATTGTTAAAGTCTGTCTCGCTTATGTATTCATCTAATGCTATTAATTTTATTTTATTTTTAGTATTACCTGATTGAAAAAAAAGTGTTTTGTTTGCTTTGACCTTTTAATTTCATTAATGTGATTCTACATTATTAAACAACATTAATATGCATTGAACAAATAAAACGAACTACAATTTCACTCCTACACTTGACAATTAAGGCTTAACTAATTTATTTGATAAGAGATTGCAATTTTTATGTAAACATTATAAACATAATATTGGATTCGAAATTGTTTCTAATCCACCGTTGATAGTTCCACAACAACCGTGACAAACTATAAATTAGTTATTATGGTAACTAGTTCACTATTGATATTTGTTTTTATTGTATTCTATATCATATATAAATTCAATAATGAGTTTATAAATGGGTAATTTTATGCCTCCCTTCTATTTATCAACTCCACGATTTATACACAAGTTTGAACAAATAGTATTATAGACGGATGTTAGTAGTCTACATGTACCAAAACAATAGATAATTCCCTTATTGATACAATTATCTAAGCAATTTCTATGCATTAAAATATATAAAGTGAAACATTTATTAAACAACAATAAAACATTGTGACAAATGCTATATAACCACCGCCACACTTCTACATTTATTGAATCAAAACGACACAGCGACAGAGAAAATCAAATAATTGAAATCCGAATCCATAGAGTCAACATGTAATGTTGAAATGAACACAGTAATGATGTGATGTCGTTTTCAGTGATTTGTCAGAGAAATAGATGTTGAAGATGCATTAATTGCTAGTCGTCACAATCTGTCAAGAGGATAACGGATAACATCGTATCGTGTTAAGATGGAAAACTCTCCTTAAAATGGAACACTCTCCGTTGGAATAAAACGATGCCATATTGGATTATATATAACAATAAAGTAGGAATAATTTGTAATCTATGTGTAACGGGTTATATGCAAATGGACTAATTATTAAGGTATAAAACAGTCAAAAAGGTTTTCAATTCCTGCTTGATGGGTTATTGGACAAACAGGCTGCTCAGGGAAGCGGATATACGAGATTACTGTGATATCGGTAGATAATAGGAAGTAATCAAGGTGTCATTCACTTCTAATGACCGTTGAGGAGACAAACTTTCATACAATTCATACAATATTCAGCTTCCACAATAAACGGGGTTCAGAGAAATGATCATAATAATATAAATTATAAGTGTTTTGAACTCTTCCAGCGTATTATATCAAGTTTTTTGAAGAATAAAAATTAAAGGACTGTCTCGTTTTGAACAATATGATTTTTTAATCAAAAGTGTTATATATAGTCTTTGATGTTATATTAGTGTTAAATAGAGTGATGTGTTAGTCATAAAATGGAAATAATTTTTGTTAATTATTGATCACACGCAGTGTATCTGTTTTATTCAAGTTGCAAAAATGTACGATGTTTTATATTGATGAACATATTTACCTAAAGAAGCTTACAGGACAATATTGTAAATTGGATAACAAATTGTTTAATTAAAGAGAAAACTTTAAAACGTAAACAGAAGTGTTGAAAACGAAAGTTTTAAACAACGGATAAAATATGGCTTAAATAGATCCTGATGAACGAATTTAGATCGTATGTATTATATTAAATGTAATGCAACAAGCATATTGTACAATGTTATCCAGCATGAAATGGAGTTTCTAAACAAGACAATGTGAGGAAAGTATCCCCTTTTAGTGAAAGGTTAGACATTTTCGAAATAACTAAGTTTCTTTTTTTATAATTTCAAAATACCAGTTTCGTTCTAATGTTGCTTATGATTTCCTCCTCCTGTTTCTTTTTTTATATATTTTCTTTTTATAATTTCAATAACGTTAATTTTTTAAAGATTTCAAAATATCAGATTTCATCTCAATGTTGCTCATCATTTGTTGTCCTGTTTCTAAATTTATAAGATTTTTCTTTTTATCATTTCAAAATACCAGATTTCATCTTAATGTTGTTTATGGTTTGCTTCTCCTGATAATAACAAAAAATAGATTGTATATACGTATGTGTCTGTCCAAAGCTGGTTTGTTTATGAGCTACCTTTTTGTTTTTCGTTCCTTTTTTGTACATAAATAAGGTCGCTAGTTTTCTCGTTTTAATTGTTTTACATTGTCATTTCTGGGCCTTTTATAGCTGACTATGTGGTATGGGCTTTGTTGAAGGCCGTACAGTGACCTATGATTGTTATTTTGTGTGTCATTTTGGTTTCTTGTGGAGAGTTGTCTCATTTACAATCATACCACATATTATTTTTTTTAGATTTCATATCGTCTCGATTGAATGTAGGTGCAATATTTATAAATGTACCGCTTTTTCTGATGAATGAAGTGTTATTTTCTCTTTATTGTTCTTGATATTAACTGTATGTATACAAGACATAGCTGTATCAAATACAGTGGATTCATTTATTTTTGTTGGTTCCATTTTTCCTGGATAAAGGAAAACTTGAATTTTCGTAAATATTTAATATCGTGGTTTTGCCAAGGTCTGCATAAAGCCTGTAGGAAATTTCTCGTTCTTGGAATTTTTATATTGTGGTTTACCTGTACCCCCGAAATCCACCAACAAATGGTTATCCAATCAATAATAATGAATAAACAATACATCATTACTGATACACTGTATATGCTAGGTAATTTTTCCAAAAGCGTACACAAAAACGTTGCGATTTGTTTACAACGTCATAAACAACGGAAATTCAACCAATGACATAACGTTATTTGCATTTGGTGTACGAACAATGAGATTACCAATACTGCATTAGAATCTGAAAAGGGAATAAGAAATAGATGTTTAGTCAAAGTGTCACAATCAGGAATTGGCTCGAGACACAACTAAATAGATTAGACTATTAATTTGGTATACGGTCAATGATGTCGTCTGCAAATTTTCATAAAGGTCACCAAATGATCTCTGGATAAGTGATCCTATTATAGACAGCATAAAAGTCATCATGCATCTATACGTATAAAATTAAATAAATTTTTAAGTAAAACGCGATGAGTTCATTTTAAAACTTATTGCAATATAAACTATCAGTACTAGACTAGTTTGATCTGAAATATTGGTTTTGATCTGTAGTAAAACCAATAAATTATTTTATCTTTTTCGGTAACTGAATACAAGCGATACACCTGTACAATATTGATCTTACTGTAGTGTATCGGACTACTAACACAAAGTTTCTCTTGCACATTAAAGCCACCATTGTAGATTTCGAAAAAAGAGTAGGATAATGCCACTACAAGGCAGTACTCGCACCCGCAAAGTGGAAAAGGATTTATATTAGTTGCAAAACTTGTTTCCGAATCCACTATAGATAGATGTATTTAAATTAAAACTAAATTAAAAAGTACTTACTGTAGTGGATGGGTCTGAACATTCTCTGACAGAACGAACATGACATATTTTAATTTTCAGAAAAGGTTACAGTTTTATAATAAAATTATTATGTAAGTTTTGCAAAAGTTTGAACTATTCTCTATACTAATTTTTGACTTGTAATAAATAGCAAGTTCTGAAGAAACAAAACATGGAACAGCGATAAACTCTAATAATGCTTCACAGTGAAGATGATAAAATATAAAAGTTGTTGATGTAGGCGTAGAGATTTTAAGTGAATGTTATCTTTAAACAGATTACAATATTTTATGTGACACATTTACTCACAATTTTAGTCCGTAACATATGACATTTCAAACACATGAAAAACAAATCAAGGAATCTTTTGAAGTAAACGTTAAAACAGAATATGTATATTGCAAACAATGTTTAGCGGAAAGAACCATTTCACCTGTAAAATTTATAATAAGGATAGCTGATCAAAGTCAATAAAACCATTACTGGAATAGCCGTTGGTATTTGTTGGCACTTTCACACTTTATTACGTTTTTGTTGAATGATTGGTTATTTTACACTATTATTATTTGATATTTTCATACACCATTATAAGCATATATAGATATACATTGCAGTTTAATTTTGAAGGTTTAGAAGAAGTGTTGAATAAAATATAAACTGTATCGTTATGAAATAAAAAGATATGGTATAACTGTTTATATCAGTGCCAAATACTCTTGTACCAGCAGGAATTATTAATATATATTGGCTTTAATATATTTTGATGATGATTTTGTATAAATATAAACAGGATAAACGGTAAGATTCTTTTTCTTGCGCAAAGTTGACTACTTATGTCGTGCTCTTATCCTATTGCTGAAGTCTACCAGTAGTAGTTTATGCTTAGACTGGGGATTCGTTTTCTTTCATTAATACAAATTTTCGTAGATTGAGGAAATTCGTGGTTGCCATGTTACCGCGAAATCCATGAAAATTGGTATCTAGCAAATAACAATGAATCAACAGTCAAATATTTTTTTTGCCACATTCATAAAGGACTACTTTTACTTGATAACATCTCTGTTTCATTTTGTACTTGCATGGTTTTATGAGACTGAATTTTCTATTTGTTATATATCTCTCTGGTACAACAAAATGTACTCTTTATACTTTATATTTACAAATAGGCCAACAGTTATTTTCATTAAATGCTAGGAATGATTTAAATATTTCGTAGTTTTTTTTTTCTTACTGATTACGTTGTGATAATAGATATGAAATGCCTTATTGACACCACTGATGAAACCGACCTTGTTATTTTGTTAATATAACCATAAATACATGTACAATGTTTACAAAACTAGTATTTGTTTAAAATAAATAGGATTCCTTCTCCTTGAAATTGGTAACAAACACTTTTAGATTTGGGGGGCGGGGGGGGGGGGGGGGGGGTCTCAATGCTTTTAACTTGTTGGTTCCGATTTGCACTAGTCTAGCAACGACAAAACGATTGTTTATGTTCAAAATCTTAATATTTTGCTTCAAAGATGAGCTATATATTGAGATGATCTATTTTAGTTTGCCTATTTGAACTCTTTCAATATGTTTAATGATCAAGGTTTTCCCCCATAGAATTATCAAATCAAAACTTAGTTTTTTTAATGCCTTTACCATATAAGGTAACCCTAGTCCAAACGAAGTCGTCGTGATTTGATACTTATGAATTTCATGAATTTGAAAAGTACCGTAATGTTATATAACTACTTTTGTATCTTATTTAAGGTAATCCACAACTTTATACTTGTTTGGCTTTATAACGATTTGATCTGAGCGTTACTGATGAGTCTTATGTAGACGAAACGCGTGTCTGGTGTATAAAATTAGAATACTGGTACATTTGATAACTAATTATTTTAACATATTTTTTTCAGATGGCGAACTGAAAACAATTTATTAAATCAGAAGTAGTTATAAAGGTGTGTTAAAGCGATATCAACACTGTGTTTTTAATTGACACCTATAAAACTGGATATCAGTGTAATTATCTGTGGACAATTATAAGAGTGTGACAATATATGATGGATTAAGGCAGTTACTTTAACAAGGATTATGACCGCAAGAAAGGGATTTTTAGCCCAACAGCAGAATACATTTCTTGATACCATAGCAACCAAGTTTGATGGCACACGTGAGTACAATTTTAACTTATTTAACTGAAACTGATGTCGTTTACTCTTTTGACGGAAGTAGGTTAATTTGATAGTTGGATCATAAAACGCCCAATTTTATTTTATAATTTTCAATGATCACTTGGTAGCGACGGTAAACTATGTGTGTAACGTATGCATTTAAATGTATCTCCTGCTTTAAAAGATCTTGGCTAACTTCTATACGATAGAGCACCCGGATGACAAATGAAAAATTAAACAAATAAAACTGAATCGTTAAATAATTTGACGTTATAAGAAAAGTATTGTATATAACCATCACTTGAAAGAATATGATATATGCCATTTTACGAAAGGTATTGTACAAAGAAACCAGTATAAATCGAATCTTGTATAAACCGAAAACCTGGAAAGGCAAATATGTTCTTAAAGCCGTGCATATCATATTGTTTGCGTTGTGGTTCTGATAGACCTGAACATCTGCATTTAGTTTTTTTGCAGTATTTCTGACCTTATGTGTTCCCTTGATTTAATGCAATTATCAATCAAATCAATATTCTTGTTAATATATTGTTGTTGTATCAGTATGGTCTTGGGGTATTTGTATATCAATCATTTAATTCTCCTTGAAATATTGTATCCTGTGAAATCAAATAGTCTTCGGGAATGCTGTATTGTTAATTGGGAAATAAATCCTGTACGCTTTGTTATTCAAATGAAAGTCAACATGGAGGTTTCAACCCAATGTCCTTATTTTTCTAATTTTCACAATGCAATCTGTAAAAAATCTTAGTGGGTATAATTGAATTTTCTGTGTGTTACGTACATATTGTCTGATGAATGAAAGTGTTTTTTTTTCGGTATATTGTCAAATTGGAAACGGATAGCATTTTTGTTTTTATTTTATTTAATATGAAAATGAAGAGATATGGCGGATTGCCATTGCAACATGTATCCATCCGAGTTTTGATTGTTGGTATGTACGCAACTCCAGATCACCGTTTAAGTTTGACCTATGTTTTTAGAATAATGTACACCAGATGAACATTTTGTTTCCAAAACTTTGCAATTTAAGAGCATTGAGAACCTAAGATTCCGAAAGGGTTAGCAAAAACTCGTCATGCTATTTTGTACCCTGATTTGTCTTCTATTAAAGATATTTGGTCATCTGTAACTCCCAATTCTCTCTTTTTGGTGTTTGCGTTATCATTATAGATTTTACAAGAGAAAGACACAGAGTTTTCTTACTCAATTCACGATGAAGATCGAATCACCTAGCGTAAATCAGGGACTAAATAACAACGAAAAATACGACATCAAACAAATTCCATTCTTGAGGGTTGAGATCTCAAAAACATGTTTAACCCCACCGCAATTTTGCGCCTGTCCCAAGTCAGGAGCCACTGGCATTTGTTAGTCTGGTATGATTTTTAATTTTAGTTTCTTTTGTATAACTCAGAGATTAGTTTGACGTCCATTATCACTGAACTAGTATGCATATTTGTTTAGGGGCTCGCTGAAGGACGCCTCCGGTTACGGGAGTTTCTTGCTACATTGAAGACCCATTGGTGGCCTTCGGCTGTTGTCTGCTCTATGGTCGGGTTGTTGTCACTTTGACACATTCCCCATTTCCATTCTCAATCTTATGTAGAAATAATAAAATACGGATAATGCCTAATCCAAAACATTTACATATTTACACTATCTATTTACTTGCTTAATAATATACTGAAACATTTTAAAATTTAGTTTGTCTAAAAATAAATTGATGACGACAAAAACTACTTTTTTAATAGTAGAAATAGAAGTTATCCGGAATAATATGTTTCAGAATATAAGTTTTCGTTTTCATTTCTCACAGAGTGACTACATTGACTAATGTTATCATTGTTTTGATTCTTGTTATTATGGCAACATTTATAAGATACAGGAAATGAGCGTCTACGGTAACATGCACGATTGACAAGAAAGCAATTTATGTAGACATGCGTTCAAAATCATATTTGTTTATCTAATTGCATTGCAAATAGTTTAAAGTAATGGAATTTCAGCACTTTGCGTGTTGTTGTCAAGTTATAGAAATAAAAATGGGCAAAATGGAAGCATACGTAAATAGACTTCAGTAAAGGACATATAGTGCATACATACAGAAAAAAAAAAAAACATTTAATATTTTGTAACGAGTTCTAAAAATATCTAAACCAAGGCAGGATTATGACAGTACTTTATTTGGCCTTTTTGGCTTTCTTTTCGGTCGAGCGTCACTGATGATTTCTTTGAGGACGAAGGGCATCTGGTGTAGGCGCCATGTTTTAGTCCTGTTATCTATGATTAGTTTATTTGTTTTCCATTCGTTCCATGGGTTTTAAAAGTTGAATTGAAATCGGAAGTTTATCAAACAGATATCTAACAACGGTTGAAAAAAAAGTTTCTGTATACAGATCTCGCCTAAGATAAAACAAGTTTTAAAACTGAAAGTTGATCAGATATATACAATTTTCACCCCAGTGTCATATTCTATGTCTGTTGAATATATTTTATTCTAACATATGCATGATATGATAAATGTATAAATCTGATTGACAAAAACTTATCGTAAAAAGTGCTTAATCCAAATTGTGTGTATGCAATAAAATATTTTTAAACTTAAAGTTTGAAAAAAATGTTTATATAAAAATAAATTATAACAATCAATATACTATAGTCTCCTTTTTTTTATAGATAATTTATAACGTTCATGGTTTTTCATTTTTTGGCTAGAATGTTAAACACAAAGTCATTGAAGATTTCAGGCTTGCAATAGTGTACGCCAGATGCGCGTTTCATCTCTTAAATGACCCACCTGTACTATTCGAATACAAAAAGTTAAAAGTACAAATCAAGTACACAGTTGAAGAGCATTAAGAACCCTTATGTAAGTTTTATTATTTTTATATGATCAACATTATATTAAATTACAAAAAATCTTCATTATAATTAAATAGGAAATGCAAAACGTTTAGCTGTTTATATCTGTTAATATCGACTAAAACATCCATTATATGATTCAAGAACAATTAAAAAGCGATTATCTACTTTAATATGCAGTTATTGTAAATCCTATATCACCGATTGCTAAGCAAACAACATAAATTGTATTACCGATATTCAACACAATCAAATTAAGTTCATAGTGATATGCTATATCGTTAGAAATGGACGTTTGAATAGCTTCCGTGTGTTAATTAAGATTCAAATAAATTATTAATTCAAAACTTATCCTTTGTTAGTAACGTTGTGTTGTTCGACTAATTAAGTGCATAATTTGCTTTCGTTTCACAATTTTATACATTGAAACGATTTAATGATTAATGCTCTATGATATTGACGCAATAGCTTAGAACAATGATAATCAACAAAAACTTGTATTCCATAGTATGTCCTCATTGTTGAAGGCGGTACGGTGACCCATAGTTGTTAGTTTCTGTGTCATTTTTGTCTCTTGTAGAGAGTTGTCTCATTGGCAATCATACCACATCTTCTTTTTATATCTACAAGTTCTATATACATTTCTTATATTTGATTACAACAAAGTTTAAATACAATGAATCAAGACTTGTTATATTATGAGAAATCAAAACAATTCAGATTTGTTCATGCTATCATGTATATTCATTAATAAGAGGCAAAAGAAATCCAAAAAACATTCAAACTTATAAGTCGAAAATAAACTGGCATCACCATGCCAAATAAAAACCTCAAAAACCCAACAGTACACGAAACACAAATGGAAAACTAAAGACTTATCAATGAAACACATCACTAATGGGTATGTTCTCGTGTTTTCCCAAAGGGTACCAACATCCTACTTCACATGTGGCACCTTTCGTATTCAAGGACGAACCCACTGATAAGTCTAATGCTGTACATGTATGTCACGTTCGTGGAAACAGTAACCTATAACAAAAGATTTGATTTTTTTTTAAAGAACTTTAATATTTAATTTGTTATTGTATTTATCAAAAGTTCCAATACGCTTACCAGATAACAAAAATATGCATATAAGGTTCGAATCATGTTTATCTACTTCAATATTTTGAGTTACATATTCCGTGTTGAAAAAATATTTTCAGAAATACAAGGAGTATATATAGCTATAGGAAAGCGACAAAAATCCATAATAGTTCAGTTTGATGAACGAAAGTTGTTCAGTTAACAATTTCAACAACAAGCAATCTGATTGTATCAAAACGAAATCGAGTAAAATGGCTTAAAGACTACATGCATATTTAATGTCCTAAATATAGTATTATTATTTCTGGTCATTACTATTGGGGAAATGAAAGTTGAATTTAGCATGTAAGATTGACATAAAGCAGACATGCAGTTACCGCACTATTTGTTTTCGTGATTGCATTGAAATCATTTTCAATGAAAAGCATTAACATCACTGTATTTTGTTTTGCACATTTTAAATGAAATAAATTGAAATTAGAAGAAAAAGGTAAGATACTATGTTTGTAATGTTTAGCAGGCGTAAACGGTATTGGTCCGGACCCTATCAATCCGTGCTTGTCATTGGTTGCCGTCTATCATATTTGTTTTTTTTTATTTTTTGCGCATTACTCAGGTGATTTGTTTTTTCATTTCTATTATTTAGACATTCACATATTTGTGCCGTTTATAGCTTACCATACTTGAACATATGTTAAATGATTTTGTTCAAAATTGGTGCAAAACGGTGACCTATTCTTGCTTCGATTAAAGTATTCAGTATGTGGTGGTATTGCAAACTGTTTTTAATGAGTCCTGAACTAAACTGGTTATTTCAAATAAGTTAAGTTTTACGTGCAAAACGTTTATCAGACAAAAATCGACAACAACACAATTATCTAAGTCAATAATTGGAAAAAAAGTCTATTGTTTATACAGACCTGCAGTTAATGACATATCGTGTTATTGATTGCTGAGCAAATGAATTTAATGACATTTATAACATCCAACAAAATACAAATAATTTTCTAGTTAAACAGATCCGGGTTATTAATAGAAAATAGAGTGGTGTTTACATTTTGGGATTTCTTCCAAAAACAAAAAAAGGCTCCAATAATAGTACATATGAATAAAGGAAGATGTTTCTATATATAGTGAATGAGACTTTTCCCAGAAGACATGCTTTGCCACCTAATAAGATCTACATAAATTGGAGGTCAAGTAAAATTGGAACCCATAAAACACGATATGCAATGTCTGTACATGTCTCAGGAATTTTAAACACTATATTACCAATTACATTTTCATACAAAGTGATTTCATTATAAGAACATTCGGAAATGTTCGATTTCGGGAAAACAAGGAACAAGAAATAAGAAAGGTTAAGATTGGTTTAATATTTTTTTTAATGAAGGTTGAGTTTGTGATCTTTAGAAAAAAAATATGACATCACAAAAATACTAGACTCCGATGAAAATTCAAAACAGAAAGTCTCTCATCAAACGGCAAAATCAAAAGCTTAAACATATCACTCGAATGGATAACAACTACCATTTCTCTGACGAATTGATACATGAATTTTCTTTAGATAGAAAAAAGGGGGATTAAACCCAACCTGGTTCAATAGCTACACAATGTAGCTGTTGCATATAACAATTATTTCAGTATATCAAAAAAAGCAAAATCGTGTGAAAGCTTACGATTAAAGGATTCTATTAGTCTTTAATCAGAAATAAATATCAAAACGGCGTTTAAATAACAATTTATAGAACTGGATTATTTTATCTTTCTTGTTTCCACCATTATTTAATGGATGAAACTTTGATATCTTAGATAATCCCTTTGAACTGGAGTCCTTATAAATTTCAATCAAGACGCCTGTCTTTGATTTGAAGACATATTTCCGTATTACAAGAATAGCATGTATTAAGAATTATTGTCAGTAATGTTTTCTTCGTTTTTCAAATTTATCTATATGCGTATCTAACAATACACATGATCTGATAATAGAATATCCTTTACTATTGTTTTTTTTTTTTCTCAGGATCGTACTTATGAAACATCTTTACCTTTAACCAGAACGCTTAAAGCCAAATATATGAAAGCCGACGATTTATAAGAACTGAAACAATTGTAGAGCTATATGACTAAAAATAACTTATAGAATATCCGAATCCACTTAAGACCAACATTGCCTGAAGGAGTTTAAATCTCAGTTTCCTTATGTTTCAAAATTCATAAACGGATAGTCTTACAAAAGATTGTAAAAAATCATGTCTGCGCCGAAGTTCTGACTACTAAGTTAAGACTATAAATATTGTTAAATTAGCTTATTTACCAAATTCTATAAAATGAAAATAACAACATAAATTAGCTTATTTACCAAATACTATAAAATGACGCGCGTCTCGTCTACATAAGACTCATCAGTGACGCTCATATCAAAATATTTATAAAGCCAAACAAGTACAATTGAAGAGCATTGAGGATCCAAAATTCCAAAAAAGTTGTACCAAATACGGCTATGATCTATCCCTTGGTTAAGGAAATCCTTATTTTTTTTTGAAAAAAATGAATGTTTTGTAAACAGGAAATTTATAAAAAAAAAACAAAAAAACACATTATTGATATTCATGTCAACACCGAAGTGTTATACTCGTTTATAACCCGTTGTGATATTTGTTGTGTGAATGAAGTCACGTGCATTTCATTAATATATTGACGCGGTGTATCTCATTCAAGATGCCATGAGGCACTGGTATATAATGTAATTTCCGAATATTTTTTAATATCAATTCTTGTCCGTAATTTAAAAAATATAAAACAGTAAGATCAAAAGGGAAATGTAGACATTGTTAACCGTCCTTATGATAAAATTTGTTTTCCTACATGTTTTATCATTGTAAGTAGATAAGAAAAAGCAACTTATTTTCAACTTTTCGAATCAGAGTTGATGAATGTATATGTCACTGTTTTATGTATACAAAAACCCGATTATGATTTAATAGTGTTTGCTTTGCAGATATTGATGGTTTTAACAATGTCTAGTAATTACTTATGAATTAGGAAGATATTTATAAGCTTTACGATAAAAATTTTGATATTCAAATTCAACAATTATAACTGACAACTTTCAAAGATAGTGCTAATAATAATCAAAAATATAAAGCAAATCCGCAAATGTTCATAAAGCAAAACGCAATATTTCATTTAATGGGTAATGTTCTGATATAAAATAGTTTATTTTTAAGATCCATGTTCTGATGCACTTAGTTTCATTGTTTTCTGTAGCAGAACTTATCTCATTTGTTTACCAAAGCTTCTTTTAAAAAGTGTTTCTTTAACTAATTGCTTAATAAACCTTGCGAAATAATGACATCGTAAATATGTTGCGTCATGTTAATCAAAGTTTTATTTTATCTAATGGTAGCTCCTAAATGTTTTAACGTATTGCCGTTAGTCTTAAAATTTCAAATGCTAATAATGGTGTAAAAGAACAAACCTTTGTACTTTTACCTTAAAAATCAAAAATGTTAATGTAAATACATAGTCGTTCCCTTTCATTTGTTAAGCTAAGAATAAAATGACTTCTAAACATCAAATGTGTTCGTTAATTGTTCAATGGATATTTGCCTTCTGAATGCTACTTTTTGTCAGAGATTGGTAGAGCTCTGCAAAGGTAAACAGTATTCGCAGCACACACATGTGGTGATAAGACAATCTATTACGAAATGTGTACAACATAAACAACAAAAAGTATGCGATATATCTTATTGTGTCTTCTTCTTTGTGGTATTATGATAAAGCGTCTTTATCTTTGCAATAATAGATAATATGCAAATGTAACTGATAGGTTCATTGCCTTCAAAATAAATAAAACTAATCACTAACTCTATTCTTTGATCAGATAAAAATATTGCAATTTTCTTCTAAAATTCTTAATCTTTATTAATTCCTTCTTTGTGTCAAAACATCTGTAGTCCTCAGAATCGGATCTAATTTCTTTTGTATCTGACATAACACGTGACATGAAAGCTCTGTTCTGCCTTTGTATTACTATTCATTCAAATTTAAACTTCATCTCTGAGAAGAATAAATTGAGGTCTACGCAAAGTAATTCATTAGGTTTATCCATACAGCTGATGTTACATCCGTTGGTTTTCTCTTTCCGTAATGAAGTGTATTTGATACGCCTTCGCAAGAAAACATTTAAGTATTTAATGACAGTTGGTAATCCACGTGGATGTTATTAAGTCACTCAGTGATATGACAATGATAATTCAAACGAGCTTTATTCGTTCGAATTTGTTTGAATTGTCAAGAATATCATTTTTTAAATCCAAGTTAGTTTTTAAGGGTTAAGTAGTACTCCTGTATTATATTCAAACTTTCAATCATATTCCGTATTACATTGGGGAATACATTAATCGCCTTAACTACTCTTTAAAGTGTTAGAAGTATGTCCATTATTTCCTTCTTTTTTTTTTTTTTTTTTTTTTTTTTGTAAAATGGAAAATTACAAATATACTGAACTTTGAGGAAAATTCAAAACGGAAAGTCCTTAATAAAATGGCTAAATAAACAGCACAAATACATCAAACAAACAGACAACAAGATTCAACCTACGATGTCAACTGATTGTTTGGTCTGACATCTAGCTGCTGCGATTTTCCTCATAGAATGAACACAAACCTTGCTTTAATGGACAGAGAACCAATCAAATTAAAAGATATAGAGTCAATGTTAGAATATTTAAACAAAATAGTTCAATCGTCATCCTTCCCTTAGGAGATTAAAACCTTAGTTTTAGTACTGTTTCATGGTTGTGTACAATTTACAATGATAATGTATCTTTAATATTATGAGTGTACAAAAGCGTCGACAATTGCGTTAATTTACCAGTTATAACTAACACTAACAATGTAATACAATCATGTATTATTGTCAATTGAACGACAGTTTTATTTGACGAGTCATCCTTCAATCATTATGGCGGGTATTGTAGTCAGGTATTCAGTAAATGAAAATAACTTTATTGATTTATGCTCAAATCAGGATGTTTTCAACGGTCAACTTGCGTTTTTGAAAGTCAATTAGTAAAACCACAATTTTATCATTTCACTATCTAAATAATGCGCCTATAAAATATATATGGTTATAGGTTAAATTATTCGTGTGGTATATGTCAAGGATAAATCAGTCGAACGACAATATAACAACAAATGACAACCAAAGGTTGGTTTAAATCACCCACAATAGGTTATTAACACACGTTGTCAATTTCTAAATCTGCCATTGGCGTATTAATAGGTTAGAAACTGATATGTTTTCTCTTTTCTCTTTCATTTTGAAATCGGTTTACAAATACTTCTTTTCTCCATCATAGTTTTCTTATAATTGTATAATCATATCACTATATCGGACATTCTAGCATTTGAAGGTTTTTTTTATATTGACAAGTTAAAGCTTTTAATCAATTCTGTTGTTGATTTATTTCAAGATTATAGTATTATTACTTAAGTACTTCCGTTAACCGATTATATCAAACATTAAATACGAGATCAACAGATTGGCTCAGGTTTTTATATCTATTTTTGAACTTCCGTTTTAGTATTAATTTATGGGCAACGTCATAGTATTGATGACAACCTTAAATGTACTTTATCCTTGAATCATTATGACAATGGTTTTAGTCAGTGCGTACAAAATAACAACCCGTATGATCTTTTGTTATTCTCATATTTATCCTTAGTAATTCTTCTGACTTGTACGATAACATTGGTTTCTACAAATCGGCAATGATTTGATTCATATGTGTTAAATGATTTACTCTTTAACCATGGCGTTGTCAGTTTATTTTCGATTTATGAGTTTGACTGTTCCTCTGGTATCTTTCGCCCCTCCTTTATAAGTCTGATTCTCTTGTGTTTAATTGTTTTTGCATATTTACGCAAAGATACGTTTAGATTGTATTTAATTTTGATCAATCAAAAATTGACATGTCACCTTTGTGTTTAATTTTGTACACATTGAATTAACAATCTATTTCTGATGACTAATATAAAATGTAATAAAACATTTTCAACTAATTCAATAGTTTACAATTATAATGTTTACTTAGTTACCGGGTGCTTTACATAGGTATTCACCTAGTACTGAACTGCAATGCAGAACGAGGAGACCCTGCGAGCATTTCTTTCTAACACATACGATGCAAACGGCTAAGCGCGCACATGTTTTGATCATTTGTTTCTAACATACGCTTGCAAAGTTTACATAAACTTTGACGAACTATGCACTCGTTAAAAATGCGTCTACAGTTTGTTGTTTATCATTTGTTAGTACAACATCAACCAGATTGAACGATGTATGTGTTTCTCCTTTCGTAATAAGTCTGTTTACCAACAACATGTGCATGCATTATTGAAAGTTCAAACAGGGTCAGTCAACACTGATTAAACGATGTAAGTATTTCTACTTTTGACGCGTTTAGAAAACAATTACAAACGCCACACAAGGTAAACAAAATGTTGGTTAGAAAGAAATGCACTCTATGTTACATACAAACGTATAACAAAATTTCTGAACTTGAAGTCAAATTAAAAAAAGGAAAGTCCATAAAACGGACAAAATCAATTACTACAAATAAAAAACAACTGTCGTATTCCTGATTTGGTAAAGACATTTTCTGAAGCAAACGGTGGGTAAAAATAGTTTTAAGGCTAGCTATAAATTCTTTTTCGAAATTAACGCAAGTCCAAGAATTGAGTGCCATCAATGTTCAGACACCAGAGAGCCATGTATTAAATCAATGTACACATTTATAACAAACTATCAATGACATCTCTTTAATTTTAGAAAAAAACATCCCATATACTGTTGATACAGGGAAACAAAGAATTTAAATGTTAAACGAATTACAAATTTTCTATAGTGAGAGTGCATACTTTGCAAAAACCACGAAATCAAATATCCACGAATATCTAAGTTTTCCTGAAACCACGAAAATTTGTACCAACGACAATAAATTAATCTACAATAGAGTTAAACAGAAAATAATGTCATCCTACTTTGTTATTTACGACTTCAGTGTATGACCTTGTTTTTGATATTAATACAGAATATTATGATACAATGTAGTCTTGTCCCTTTTATAATTGGATGTTTCATACAATTAAAATTTACATTTTGTTTATTTAAATAAAATTTCTTGATTAGACGTTAATACTTTTTCTGTTGTTTCCTATTATCCTTTAAAACACTTCCAAATGAGGAAATGGTTTCTTTAATTGGTTTTCTTATTTTCGTCGAGTTTGAATAATAGCAATCGCTTTACGGGATTCTTGTACATTAACCTAAATGCTGTCGTGGAATACCAATACATCATTATATATCCGTCAAAAACCTCGTGATTTTGGCTTCTTTTGTTCGCAGCAAATAGCTTCATGTCAAAATCATTGTTGAAATATTAGAAACGTAGAGATCGCAATCGGATTAGTTACTGCTATGTTGAATTTATTTCAATAATCGTGTACTTCAATAGTGCAATGATTACAGTTGCTATATATTAGATGATAAGCAAACAGAACTAACTATACTCGGATTCAAATAGTGATGTTTTTAAATGTTGAATGGAGTTTTATCTTCTATATGTGATAAGTTGTTAGTGGTTTACAGTTGATGCATTACCATCAGTTTTAAAGATTATTTGTTTTGTATCTTTGTAATGGTTTTATAATATTTGAACATCGATATTTCTAATGTATGTATTTTCTCCTGCTAACAATGTGACCTACCGAATTCGACTATTTACCGGATTTGTTATCACATAAGCAACACGACGGGTGTCACATGTGGAGTAGGATCTGCTTACCCTTCCGGAGCACCTGAGGTCACTCCTAGTTTTTGGTGGGGTTCGTGGTGTTTATTCTTTAGTTTTTCATGTTGTGTCATTCGTGCTGTTGTTTGTTTGTCTTTTTCATTTTTAGCCATGGCGTTGTCAGTTTGTTTTAGATTTATGAGTTTGACTGTCCCTTTGGTGGTATCTTTCGTCCCTCTTTTAAGAATTAAATTGCGGTTAAGAATATTTAACTTACCACAATAATTAAATATAATAGAAGCGAAAGCTACCAGAGACCTTTAAATTCAAAAGTCAAAAACAGATTGAAAATGCCATAGCAAGAACAGAAAAACGATAAAAAAACACAAGAGAACAGAATGCAAACCACACAATAGAAAACAAATTACAAATTGCAAAGCACAATATGGAAAACTAACGACTAAGCAATACGAAGCCATTCAAATATGGTGATAAGACGGGGTAATTATATCTATAACGGTCCTGGTAAACTTGATATCTGTTTAAGTACACATTCATTGAATTAATGATATAAAGAAATATTACAATTCATATTTGTAACTGTATTAATGGTGGGTTTCATCAAATGATGAATTTATTTACAACAATTTATGGGCATTACATTAAGAATAAGATCGACTTACATATACCCTGTCGGTTCAACTGTTAACATCCATGTTTTATTTATTGTGTTCGCATTGTTCCGTCTTTCGTGTTTAAATGTGTGTCTTGTACGTAATGTAGATTCCCAAAATGCACTATCCCTTTGATATCTTCTGGTTCTCTTTTTAAAGAAAAGTAGAAAACAGCATTTAAGGAACGACTTTAATATTTTTTCGATCTATGAAGAAATAACCTAAAAATGTGGTGCACACTGAATAACCCGCGTCTAGTGTTATTTTTAAGTCTGATCTACATTGTTTATGTTATTTCGAATAGACAGATAAACTATTCAAGTCATTTCTTATAATTTAATGAAAGGAGTAAATCATGATGGAAACGTTGACGTCTCAGTCACATGACAAAATAAAGTCTATGAGCTAATAGACAAAACATTTTCAGCCAGAAGATCTGTTACATTCAAAATTAAATCATATCAAAATAGAGAGAAGATATGGACACAATAAAAGGACAATAGAATTCCTTACTGCAACTTACAAATTGAACAAATCAATTCCAGAAAAAAAAACGTTGTGGCGGGAAAAATTCTAAAACTCCACAAAAACCTGCGTGCATTAACACTTGTAAACATTGATTATTACCATCAACCACAGAACAATTTAAACTGTGGGTAGCGTCATTTTTACCATTCTAGTGTGCTCCGGAAAATTGAAGTTGTACATGTATGTGTTGATGTTTTTGTGCTCCAAAGCCTTTTAATGTTTCTTTTTTCTGGTATGATTTGGCTTATTATTTAGGGTTGCACAGTAACCTGTCAACCCGTGGTGGTTAATATCCGTATCATGTGTTTTTTGATGAATAGTTGTTTGATTGGCAATCATAAAACACTTTAAACAAGAATGTGTCCATAGTACACGGATGCCCCACTCGCACTATCATTTTACATGTTCACTGGACCGTGAAATTGGGGTCAATACTTTAATTTGGCATTAAAATTAGAAAGATCATATCATAGTTAACATGTGTACTAAGTTTCAAGTTGATTGGACTTCAACTTCATCAAAAACTACCTTGACCAAAAACTTTAACCTGAGCTTCACACTATCTTCTTCTTTGTTCAGTGGACCATGAAATTGGGGTCAATACTTTAATTTGACATTAAAATTAGAAAGATCATATCATAGGGAACATGTGTACTAAGTTTCAAATTGATTGGACTTCAACTTCATCAAAAACTACCTCGACCAAAAACTTTAACCTGAAGCGGAACGAACGAACGGACGAACGAACGAACGGACGAACGGACGAACGAACGGAGGCACAGACCAGAAAACATAATGCCCCTCTACTATCGTAGGTGGGGCATAAAAAATATCTCTTGTATTGTGTGTTTATTTGATCACGTATGTGACATTCAATTGATCGTTACAGATAAAGGTCAAGGATGACATTTAAAAGTCTCATGTTCTTGGAAGAGGAAGTCAGACTGACATTTGATTTTTTCCAAGATATTTATTCAATAATTTTTAAAGCATGATAAAACAAATTGCTGTAAAAGAAATGTATCTTATCTCGGAATAAGGCCATGTGTCGTATAAAACATATCGGAAATATAGATACCTCCCGGGTAGACTGATATTACTTTCCGTTCTCTTTTCTCCAATACACTTTGCATTGTCACCTCAACTCATGACGTTTCATATAATTTTGTATGAAAGTATTTGATACTAGATACTTTTTAACTTTAACGATTTACGCCTCTGTGTTTTCTTTTAATGCCAAAAAAAAAGGGACGGTCTCATATTAGATAGATTTCTTTTCTGCAAAAAATGCATACTATTAATTCAACGATAATCATTGATCTGTCAAACATGCAAAGGAAAGTTACTCTGAAAGTGGGTTAAGACATTAAACTGAGTGTAATCATTGAGAAGATTTCAAAGCAGTCCGTAGATAATTGTACTTATTAAGAAAATTACTGCTCTATTAACATGATCAATAATTCAAATACATTGAGTCATGAATAATCATTATTTAAAGATGAATTTCATTTCTACTGATATTTGAGTTATTTCAAGCAAGGCATTGTTATATCTGTTTTTAGAATTTTGAATTATCATATCAATGCGTAAGACGTTACATGCACGACTCCAGTCATGCATAACATACTCATACAGAAATTATTAATAAAGACGACCAAAAATTAACGAATATAAAATGGAATAATAACGTCTTATTCAGAGAAATAAATATAAAAAAAAGATATTAGAATTAATCTATCTGACAAATCTAAGAGGGAAATTGTTAAACTGTCAAGCTGTTCAGTTTTTGAAATATGCAATTTATGTACATAGTTTTAAATACTTGCTAATACACTTCACCTATAGACAAAAGTGAATGAATAATAATTTATTCATACAGATCCTGTTACTTTTCTTCAATCGAAATCAATGTTAGCAGCTGTGTAATATTCATAAATACATTTTCCTATTCTTATTTTCAAAACTAAAAGCTGTGATGCAAAAAAAAAAAAATTCAATACTTAAAAGACAACAAAGTCAGATGCAACAGATGCGATTACCAAGTCCGGAATATGATAGTTGTTATCCATTTGTTAGATGTGTCTGAGCTTTTGATTTTGCCATTTGAATAGACACTTTCCGTTGAATTTTCCTCGAATTTCATTATTTTTGTGATTTGTCTTTCACCATTCGAAAGAATTTCAAATCTTCATTTTTATTCTTTATTAATCAACACTTATAAAAGATCATGATTTGTTTCTTTCAACCGGAGACCAAAGTTCTTTGTAAATAGTGTTTGTTTTTTCGGTGAGTATTTATATCTGATATATAGATGTGGACTTAAAATGAAGTACTGAAGAGACAAGGATAGTTAGTCAAATTTACAACTGTTCATCGAATGCCAACTCTATCACGTCTTCTTGTCGCTCTTTCTATAATTTGTCGATAACAATATGAATTGGGTTTTTCACATATGGTTGCAGAACATCCATAATTTTACAGGCACACAGATTAATGGCTGATGCCTAAAATGATGTAAAACACATTTAATATCATATATTAAAAATTAATGCGATACAATAAGTTTGATAAACATCCTGTATCACGAATTTATAGTGTGTAAAGGTACATAGTTTTTAAAGGTACATAGTAATCAGGGGTACCAGGCTTATAATGTAAAACGCCAGACGCGCGTTTCGTCTACACTAGACTCGTCAGTTACGCTCAGATTAAACAAGTTATAAAGCCATACAAGTTCAAAGTTGAAAAGCATTTAGGCTCCAAAATTCCTAAATGTTGTGAAATAACGGCTAAGGTAGTCTATGCCGGGGGGAAAAAAAATCTTAGTTTATCGAAATTTTCAAAGTTTTGTAATTATGATCTAGAACTATATCTTAATTTGTCAAAAGTTTATTTTTTTTTTGCAAATAAAGCAAATACGAAAAAGAAATGAATAGGAAAAACCTTTTACTTCACTTTAAAACCAAAGCAAAACACAGTATAAGCAAATTGAACCGAATCCTAATATTGGAAAGTCAGTGATGGTAGCTTGCATTCTAGATGTATAAATCCGTGTTATGCTTAACATATAAATTGGTTCTGTCACCAATGAAGCTATAACAAAGGACTTAATATATCGTCTTAATGTCATTCTGTCCGCGAAAACGATTAAGGAAAGGATTTCAAATGTCATCATAAATTTAAGCCAATAAACTTCTGGAATTGTCACCAATAACGAACAAATAAGCTTGTTACTTTATCGTTATTAATTAACTTCGTACAATTGACATTGACCTAATGTAATTCAAACGTTCCTTGAATAAAAGAGAATACTTGATTATAAGTGAACAAGTAATGTGCAATCGTTTTTAATGTATCATTAATATGGTTTTTGTTCTATAGATTGTCGTTCATAAAACGTAAACATATTTATGCTATATTCTTCTTTCTGGTATCTTGATGCTATATTCTTTTTCTTTCTGGTATCTTGATGCTATATTCCTCTTTCTGGTATCTTGATGCTATATTCCTCTTTCTGGTATCTTGATGCTATATTCCTCTTTTTGGTATCTTTATGCTATATTCTTCTTTCTGGTATCTTGATGCTATATTCTTCTTCCTGGTATCTTGATGCTTTATTCTTCTTTCTGGTATCTTGATGCTATATTCTTCTTTCTGGTATCTTGATGCTATATTCTTCTTTCTGGTATCTTGATGATATATTCCTCTTTCTGGTATCTTGATGCTATATTCCTCTTTCTGGTATCTTGATGCTATATTCCTCTTTTTGGTATCTTTATGCTATATTCTTCTTTCTGGTATCTTGATGCTATATTCTTCTTCCTGGTATTTTGATGCTATATTCCTCTTTCTGGTATATTGATGCTATATTCCTCTTTATGGTATCTTGATGCTATATTCCTCTTTCTGGTAGCTTGATCTATATTCTTCTTTCTGGTATATTGATTCTATATTCTTCATTCTGGTATCTTGATGCTATATTCCTCTTTCTTGTATATTGATGCTATATTCCTCTTTCTTGTATATTGATGCTATATTCCTCTTTCTGGTATCGTGATGCTATATTCCTCTTTCTGGTATCTTGATGCTATATTCCTCTTTCTGGTATCTTGATGCTATATTCCTCTTTCTGGTATCTTTATGCTATATTCTTCTTTCTGGTATCTTGATGCTATATTACTCTTTCTGGTATCTTGATGCTATATTCTTCTTTCTGGTATTTTGATGCTATATTCCTCTTTCTGGTATCTTGATGCTATATTCCTCTTTCTGGTATCTTGATGCTATATTCCTCTTTCTGGTATATTGATGCTATATTCCTCTTTCTGGTATCTTGATGCTATATTACTCTTTCTGGTATCTTGATGCTATATTCTTCTTTCTGGTATATTGATGCTATATTCTTCTTTCTGGTATCTTGATGCTATATTCCTCTTTCTGGTATCTTGATGCTATATTCTTCCTTCTGGTATCTTGATGCTATATTCCTCTTTCTGGTATCTTGATGCTATATTCTTCTTTCTGGTATATTGATGCTATTTTCCTCTTTCTGGTATCTTTATGCTCTTTCTGGTATCTTGATGGTATATTCTTCTTTCTGGTAACTTGATGCTATATTCCTCTTTCTGGTATCTTGATTCTATATTCTTCCTTCTGGTATCTTGATGCTATATTCCTCTTTCTGGTATCTTGATGCTATATTCTTCTTTCTGGTATATTGATGCTATAATCCTCTTTCTGATATCTTGATACTATATTCCTCTTTCTTGTATATTGATGCTATTTTCCTCTTTCTGGTATCTTGATGCTATATTCCTCTTTCTTGTATATTTGGTACATGCGCAAACATAAGACGCGGGGCTAAACATGATTTACGAGATCTCAACCCTCCCCGACCCTAAACATCAGCCAATTTGTAATAATCAAGTCACACTAATATGCACAGTAGAATTTAATTAAAAAGAAGTCGGATTCCGATTTAGGCATAGGTAACAGAATTAACTAAACATAATAACAAGGGTCCACATCATTTAACAAAGGACTATAAGCAGTTAGTAAAATTGAGAATGGAAATGGGGAATGTGTCAAAGAGACAACAACCCGACCAAATAGCAGACAACATCAGAAGGCCACTAATGGGCCTTCAATGCAGTGAGAAAATCCCGTACCCAGAGGTTTCCATCAGCTGGCCCCTAAACAAATATGTATACTAGTTCAGTGATAATGGACGTCATACTAAACACCGAATTATATAAAAGAAACTAAAATTAAAAAGCCTACAAGACTAACAAAGGCCACAGGCTCCTGACTTGTGGCAGACGCAAATAATGCGGCGGGGAACTTGTACTTTATTTGGCCGTTTTAACTTTTTTGGATTCGAGCGTCACTGATCAGTATTTCGTTGACTAAGTAAGTATAATTTATATATGTAGACTTTTGCAAAACCACGAAATCAAATATTTACAAAATACAAGTTTTCCTCATTCTGCGAAAATTGGTTCCCACGAAAATAAATGAATACATGTTATACGAGCCCTATCATATTGGTTTGAGGGGTCTATTAAAGCAGCGCGACCACGGATTACAGCAAATAGACAATGTATGACAATATAAAACACTTATTCATCTTAATAGACCGTTGTTGATAGCTTTATCTGTGTGTTGGCGTTTCATTTTATGACAGTTTATTTCAATGCTTTTTGATAACTCGATCATTAATGACTGTCATATTTCGCCTGAAGGAAACCGACTACCGTAATAGATGCCATTCCATTTAATACAATTACCATTGAGATATCTTACAAATTAAACATAATTATCCCAATCTATAAAATACCACATCCTTTATATCAAAAATGTCGTTATCGTGGTCAGGAATATGATTTTGTTGATCAATTTTTACCATAATTCTACAGCCTGTTTGTTACATTTTAATATGGCACTTAGACAAAACGTCTTATCACTGCTATAGCTACTTACATAGAGTGTGCCATTATAATCGACGGCCTGAAGGGACATCCTTCAATTTTTTAATTATTTTTTCTTAACTTTAAACCATTTTTCTCTCTTCTTTAAAAAATGAGTATGACATGTTTCTTTATTATTTATCAAATTTGCCTATTTTTCGTGTTCGTTATATTTCAGAACCATCATACTTTTTCAGTACTTCATAATCGTAAATGTTACGTGTTTCTGAAGATTGTTTACTTAGATGGTAATTCGCCTAACGCTGCTAAAAATGAAACAAAAACTTAAATGATTATGATTGTTATCGTCTTTACGCTGTTATATTTAGATAATTAATTATCTTTTTGCGTTTTTATAGTCTCACTAATTAACCAGATAACAGATTAATTGAATACTTGCATGTTAAGAACAAAAAAAAAACTAACGAGAAGTTTGGTATGATTGACATTGAGGCAACTATCAATAAAGACAAAAATAAAAATGCCAGGCATGTGAAACATTAGTGGTCACTGTGGGGCTTGCTGTTATAACAAATTCATTAAACCATTATGTATAGTAAACTAAAACAAATCGCGATGCGAAATTATGGAATGATTCGAAAGAGAAAACTGGACTCCTGATGAATACAACACTAATCAATAAAACATGTAAAACTGAAACCAACAAAACAAAACCCCCGGAAAACACATGTCTGACTTTATTGTGGTGTTAGTAAAGTGTAAGAAGAAATCAATGCGGGGCACATTAAATATTAGTATCAGAATGGTGAACGTCAAATCGGCAAACAAATAACATGGTACACGGGTGAACATGATAAATGATAATGTCGAGCGGAAACAGACAAATGTAATATTATGACTTAAAACACAGAAACAACGTCTTCAACTTTTCCATTGTGAATTTACCTTCGACTTTCGGACATTTTAAGAAATATATAATAAGCGCAACTATGTTTTTCTATACTGGTTACAGTATCAAGTTATTTCTCTATGTGATGAAACACAGAGATCATATCTGGGAACCGGTACGTTAACAAAGTAACATATCTATGAATATCATACGTCTCCCCGAAAAATGCGTGGCTTTTGAAACAGCTTTATTTCGAAAGTGCAACCTACACTCTGTTATCGAATGTTTAACTTAGACAATGGGCAATACTTGCATGTTATACACTTGCTCCACAACTGAATATTTTGACCTCGCCCTCATAACAATTAACAATATATTTTGACATCTGTTTAAGACACATGTTTATTACTGATCATTTTGACCTCGACCATCTTTACAATTAACGATATAGATTTTGACACATGGTAGAGATACTGTTTAGTCATTGGGTATTTTGACCTCTTGTTGTCTTGTGAGACAAATCTCTGCCAAAATCCAAAATTACGTAGAACATAGCAACTAAAGATAACCTTACGGTCTTCAACAGTGAAGAAAATCCGTATAGTAAGCTAAAAGAACATGAAATGACAGAAGTAAAACAATTCTTTATATGCAAATAATAATGTTAAGTTTACATCTTTAATCAATGAACTGAAAAAGTAAATTTTTGAAGGTACATTTTTATTAAAGTAGTGAGGTCAATGTGTAATTCAATGCCTTTCTAATCATTCTTGGATAGCTTGGTACTTCGATACTGATATTAACATACTGATATTGTTTTATTGTTGTAGAAAATATTAGAAATAATTTTAAAATCAAGGAATATATCTATCCCATGCATAGCTTTGATTCTATTTCCTGGTTAGACTACTCCTCAAGTCCTTTGCGAGATCATATCAGCTCTGTAACGTTGCTTGACTCTCAATATTTTGCCTCGAGCTTCACTGAAGAGACATTAATTGTAGAAAAAGCCCATATTGTGCTATGAATCTGGTACCGTTTAATGTAATTAGTATCTAGGTCGGCCAATATTAATGGATAGTCACGGTAATCAATATTATTACATGGATATCATACACATTATAGGTAATTATTTTGATGTAGAAAACTTGTAGGCTTCAATGTCAAAACATTATAAACGTGACTTGAATATAATTTAGCAAGAGCTGATAAACAATTAAAGTCAATCTAAACCTCGTTGAAACACCTATCCTAAATACTATTATCTCCCCTAAAGATACTATTCCCCTGGAGATTTATGCTGTAACTTATCCTTAGTTTCTTGTCGACTGATTTACCTTTATATATTGGTCAACACACTGTACGAAGTGACGTCTTGTATTACTTTTTTTGTATTTTTTGTTTTGTTTTTGTTTTTGTTTTTTCACTTCATTGAAGATGCTGAAACAAACATTTGTAAACGATGACACATAACCAGTACTTTTCACAGTATTACTATTATACATTTGTATATATGTATATCGATGTTAACAAGTACAAATAAAACAGAATAAAGGGTCATTATTTGTAACACAATGAAAACAGTTTATCAGTTTTAAAGTGTTTTTTTTTTTTTCTTTTAATATGTTTAGCCCTTGTATGCAAGTTTTTTTTCTAAATTAGAAACTAACGTAACAACAAAAGAGACGATTTAAAAAACACACATTTTGATCTTTTGAAGCAAGAGTATGAAATTGAAAAATCTCTTTAAAAAAAATTCCGGACACTGGTCTGGAGTCTTATGTAGACGAAACGCGCGTCTGGCGTACTAAATAATAATCCCGGCACCTTTGATAACTATTCAATGAACTAGAATTAGTGCACATTTTTTGCTCTGGCACGGGATATATATTTCTTTCCTAATCATAATGATAACTATCATATTAGAAGTATTTTCTTATATACTAAATCTTTTTGATTTTGATTTCAGCATACTGGACTTAGTTTATATACTACATAATATTCATCAAAGCTTTAATTTCTCTTGGAAATTTCTCAGTTCAATCATTTGAAACAGTATATGTGACGAAACATAATTGGTAACACTTTATTACTGAAACTTGACATTTAAACATGTCTAGACGTCTCGACTGATATATGAAATTGCTGAAATTCTAATATTACCGTTACATGGACATTATAATCATATTTTTTTTCCAGGAAAAAGACGTAATAAATTGTATATTGAAATATTGAATAGACTAATTTTCGTTATGAGTCCTTAAACCGAATTAGTTTCAATCTCAAACACATTCTTGATTAACAGAAAACTGATGATTGTGTATCAGGAACACCGCTCCCCCCGGAAATTTAAAGTGAACTCGGGTGCTTCAGAAGGGTATTTACTATAAGCTATTCTAGCTCCATGGGTAGTACACGTGAGGGTGGTCATACAAGCAGATATCCGGCGAAAAGACTTATTCTGTAATAACAAAATCAAAGATAATTGCTTTACCAATACTCAAAAGAAAGTGCGCGCACATGTAAAGCGCTCTATTGATTTACCATTGCTTTGCTACTGTATAGTAACACCATCTTGCATTGGGAAACAGCTGTGTAGACGTAATTATATACAAAAAGCAACATTATTCATTAACAAATCATACAATGTACATGTATAAAAAAATAAGAAAAAAATGTATGAGTGCAAAAGAAAAAGCTATGCATCATAGAATATAAACCGAGGATACACGAAACTTTCAATCACCTAAATTCAATGTCTATAATGAGGTATAATCTAAAAAAAATATCTGCATTTTGTCATAATAAAACGATTACAGTATTGTAAAGAATAAAGATGTGAATTATATTTTATAATGGAACGATATACGTGTTCTATAATTCGAATCATATGATTAAAATCATAGGTCAATAACAACAGAAACCGTATTTGAAAAATGATTTGTAAAATAATTGTTTTACTTCTTTTGATGATCTAAAGTCTGTTTTAATTTGACCACCGATATGTAACTTTATACGATGTCGCTTTAGAATAATGGTTAAAATCCTGCACTTTCGCAACATTTTATATAAAGTCATGAACGAAAACGGATACATAAACCGACTCTATAATTTTGATTGCTCCCATATCTCGTTCTTGTAATATAAATGTTCCCTGGTCTTCACTTACCCTTACCCTCCCCTTTTCCGCCTTCTTTTGTGCATGGAAAAACTTTTACGATAAGACGTTATTTAAAATGATGAAACTATAAATTAACGTGCGTACTACATCGAATAAATCGTTTAAAAGAATATAAACTAAATCACCTTCTACATAAAATTAAATTATGAAACTGTTTCCATGTGCGCAGTGGCAAATGTGAGCAGGCATTCAAATGTAGTCATATTTGAAATTATAAACGCATACCGCTGAGGAGCCAAACATTTCTATAATTAAACTTTTTTCCTAACCTGATTTTTTTGGGGTTTATATGACTTTAAAAAAAGAATTTTTAAAGAAAAAAATCAATTAAATTTTTTGTTTATACGTTCAATAAAAATGAAGTATAACAATCTGAATGAATTTACCTATAGATAGGTGTTAATAAAAGAAAGGTTCCACATATAGTTAGATGCTTTTTTTCGGGTAAAATTTACCATTCTGTGCATGTCAAATATGAAAATTTGTGATTTTTCTCTATTTCAAGTTAAAACAAAATGCATATTTTTTTAACTTATTTGTAATAAATGATTGAAAAAATACAGATCTAATCAATTATAAAAGTGATATGGGATGTATGCATTCCTGGTAAAATCATTTCTTGTACCCCTCACCCATTTTCCCAAAATTTGGAATAAAAAAAAATGAATTGATTGGTAATAAACATATTACTTAAACACTACTAATTTTAGATACACCAATTTTTTTTTTCAGAGTTGAGTTTGATTATAACATGTTTTAAATTCATTTATATTTTCCACTTGTATCACGTGTTTTGGAAATAATTCCAGGACGATATTTCAAAGACACTGAAACGTTTAAAGAATACATCCTTAACAAAATGATTTGGACAAGAAGTATTATACTTTAATTGTTTTATCTTGTAATGTTTCATTTGTCTGTAGTACTGTTTTGATTGAATAAAATGGATTTCATGATACGTCCCTCGTGCAGTGAAAGTGAATTGAACGTGTTTCGATGGATGTTTCTCTACGCATATGTACATTTCCCGTGCAGGTAAACATTCGCTTATCCACATACTTCGTAACTTCGTAAATGAACAAACTTTAATCAAGATGTCAAATTCTGAAATTCAAAATAACAACAGTTCAGAAATGAGTTATTTTCTATGAATGACACCGAACTACTCTAACATTCTATTTTAAGGTTTTTAGTCGGGTTCTTTGTCATCAGTTTCTGTGTAGCGCAGTGATTTATTTTTTCTATTGGGGATGTTGCCTGTTTGTTCAAATGTTTACGAATGCTTTGACGGCTTATCATCGTTGAGCGACTAAGCTATAATTGTTTGACACTCTTGTCTGGCTTATATTCAATTACAATAGTAGTAGATCATACAGTTACAGATCATTGTATGTCACCCGTAAACTGAAACTTATATTTGTTTGTATTAAAAGTTGTTCTGTAAGATAGAATATTCGTTTGTGCTTTTTTGTTGATTTGAATTATAAACTTCGATATCTTACTCATTAAACTTTCCATCATAAATATTCATGTTTTAAATCTCATTATACTAAATTGTAAATTACGGTAAGGGAATATAAAGTAGGCGCGAGACATAGCTTCAACGCTAGGTTCATTTGACAAATTTTCTTTGGTTATAAATTGATTAATTTGCAAAGGAATTTTTTTTTTTTATGATTACTATTAAGATAATGATAATGTGTAATTTCTATGAAGATCATTTGAACAATTATAAAAATAAAAACAATGCGAAAAAACGAAAATAGAGGAGAATATACGTCAACTATAAGTACAACAGTAAACAAGTATCTAAATAGTCGGTGAAAATAAATTTAGCAGCGGTAATCAAAGTTCTGCCTTATTTCTTTGATGAACTTTACATTATAGGCAATGGACGTCATACCAACGGATTAGCATATGGTCAAATGGTGGAATTAAATAAATGAGTTTTATAGGACTTAATGATACCATTCTATTCTTTTATTCGATTAATTATACAATCAGTAAAGAGAAACACATAAATCACTGTTATTTATCATATCGGTACAAGATACACACACAAAAAAAACACGTCGGTACATGGAACACTATATGCTTTACTAATCTTGCTTGAATAATTTCATGTGTTGTCATGTATATGCCTTTTCTAGCAAGCTTACTGGTAAGAGTTTTGTCATTGTAGATGACTGTACGGTAACCTATGATTTATTGCTTATGAACGCGTCATTTGGTCTCTAGCGTCTTGTTGTCTCTTTCGCAATCATATCGTATCTTCTCATTTTAATATTACAGATACCGTATCTAAAATTCTCAATTATGAACAAAATGGTACTTATCAAATGCTACTAATGAAATCTTTAAAATACGTTGCACTGATTGCAGTCATGGCAGCAATCATGAACAGTCCTATTGGACAAATTTGTACAATGTAGGCTCTCCGACTTCAAACAATGAAACCAAATCTAGGTCAACATAATGACTCGAGTGATGATAATTGTAATGAGCAGCTACTCTCATTTAGTTTCATTTATGTGACGAAGCATTTGAAATTGTTTGAGAAATGTGATAAGTCACATGCAAAGAATCTTTATTTGTTGCGATCAAAGCCATATCACATTACCTTAATTGTTTTATGTCAAACAAATGGAGAATCATTCACATCTGTTCATTCCCTTATTTCAATTTGCATCTTAAATTGATTTCGAACCTATTTTTTTATATTACGCATGGGAGATTTATTTATTTGCATTACAAGTGGATTTTATCCCAGAAACTGTTCAAATCGAAGGTCACATATAACGCTTACTAGTTAATTTAATTAGACTTATGTGAAGTAACTGAATGTCCGTAAACATTTTTAAAGCGAATGGACGTGTTTAAAAGTCTTTTCAGCATGAATGACTTGTTTAGGAGGTGCGGACTGATAGCTAAGACATCAGGTGTAAAACACACTAAATTTAATGCTGTTATCAAACAAATTCAAAGTATTGAAGTACAATACATCGGATGACCGCAAGTTTTGTTGGATGTTCATACGCACTTGTCGCAGAAAATGATCAAATCTTAATACTTGAAAGTTAGGTTAAGGTACAGATATATATATATTTTGTCTCAGACATGTTCCAGATTTGATTATGAATAAATGGCAGTGAATTCAAACTCACCGTAATAACTATTATATTGTAGTTATATAAACATTTGTTATCAGTATACTCTGGTTTGTTGTTATTTAATATATTCATATTTGTATAACAGTTATATGTATAATGTTCATCAATTTGATTATCATTCTATCCTACTGCGTGGAGGACACTTTTCTGCAATAATGCGTTTTTCTAATAGATTTGATATAAGTAGGCATTCATATTTTCCGGAGTTTGTACACAAATATATGGTTTGATTTGTTATTGATAAATATATATATAATTATCCCAACAAAACATTTTTATTTATTTATCTATGTTCTTCAAAATAATTTTCATGAACATTCATTGATAAAATTAATATACAATACTTTATAACAAATGCTATGTTGCACTCGATATTATCCGCAACACGCTCGCTTATCAAAAGTCACGTGGGTATAAATGTATGTGGCAATATAACACCGCAATGCCTCCGCGGTCATCCGCTGTAAAAAAAACTATAGGGTATGTCTTAATGCGTATGTAACTAAAAATATATTAGAAATATCTGACATTTGAATATAATTTGAATACACAGAATATTGTATAACATTTGTTTGAAAACTTGCATTATATAAACTGATATGACAGCAGAATCATGGGAAATGTCATTATTGGTGATATTAAATTGCAAAAGCACTTATCATGGAATAACATTTGTGACCTTTATTCACCAAGTCCTCAATTTATTAATTTTTAATCAGGTTTAAAGTAATAATATCGAACATCGAATAATAGTTATTCAAATATATCTGCAATTGCACAATGAAATACTGCACACAAATATAGATGTAGATCCCTATGGATAATAGATTTCTGAATTAAACTGACATACCATATAAAAATGTCAAATACATATTCCCCGAGGGTATACAAGCCCAGTCGTTAGCACTCTTTCTGTGCTGACATAAATTATCATTGATATGGTTATATTTATAAATTACCTGTCTACAAAATTTTAAAATTTTTGAATTACTAAGGCTTTTCTACCAGGGGCATAGATTACCGAAGCTCTATTTGGCAAAACTTTTAGTAATTTTGGTCCGCAATGCTCTTCAACTTCGTACTTTATTAAGCCTTTTTAACTTTTTGGAATTCGAGCGTCACTGATGAGTATTTTGTAGAGGAAACGCGCGTCTGGCGTAAATACAAAATTTAGTCCTAGTATCTATGATGTGTTTATATATAACCATTTATATCTATATGTAAGGTGTATTCTAGCCGTCTGACATTATATAATGTCAGAAGTTTCTTTTTTTTTAAAAGATAATAACCTTTATTTAATTTAAAACTTTTATATTTCATTTAGGGTCTGCCACTTTAAAACAGATCACTTAGGTAACATAAAAATAGTGTACGTTCAATAATTCTTATTAATCGTTGCCATGATGTCTTCCAATACTACATGCATACAAAGAAACATGTTGGACTTTTCATATCTCCGTTTTGATATATATCAAACAACATCGCTCCTTACACTAATGTAGTGTGCAAACTATATAGTTTGTATCACTTCTAGGTGGAGTAATATAGGAATAATATGGAATACAAAAGCAATTGCCGGTTGTTTTTTCCGTCATTAAAACTTTGAATGGAAAGGGGGAATGTGGGGTAGAGACAACAATCCGACCAAAGAGCAGAAAGCAGTTGAAGATAAACTCATCATAGATACCAGGACTAAATTTTGCATATTCGCCAGACGCGCGCTTCGTCTACAAAAGTCTCATCAGTGAGGCTCGAATCCAAAAAAGTGAAAAAGGATGATCTCAGGCGCCTAAGAAGGATAAGCAGATCCTCCTCCAAATGTCGCACACGTCGTATAAAAATATAAAGAATGTAGTGAGAATGTTAACCAGCACATACATGTTGACGCTATAAGGCAATCATGGTCATTCCTTTGGACCTGAAATGAACTATGATATATGTTTACAAACAAGATGTCATCGACTTCAATTTATTTGTTGGTAATTTGACATTTTAACTGATCATTATTTAGTTAACGTCTGGTTCACTGTAGGAGATATGTTGACTGTTATTGAAATATTGTGCATTGAAACAACACCTAATACGTATTTTCGAATAAAGTATTGCAAAGGACAATTAGGTGCGTTCGGTGCTTGACTCTTTTTGACTATCGATCAAATTCTAAAATTCACAACCGGTAAAATGATTAAGATCGGAAAATATAACCTGCAGTAAACCTTAATTTTATTGAATGCAATCTTTTATACCAGTGTTCTCTAGCAAGCATTAACATCATAAAGGAGGTGTTAATTTTACACTTTGTATAAATCAAATTTGAAGAAAAATCACTTAAAATCCCTCATCAGTAATTTCTACGCTGTATGATTAAACTCTAGCCCCTCGCCTAAGCAGAAAAACTGTCAAGTGTTAAACTTGGCATGATTACACGGTAGTATTTTTGCAAGATTCGGAAACAAATAAAAAATATTCCTTTTAAGTATGACCTGCATAAAGTTGAGAATGAAAATGGGGAATGTGTCCAAGAGACAAAAACCCGACCAAGGTGCAGAAAACAGCAGAAGTCCACCAATGGGTTTTCAATATAGTGCGAAAATCCTGCAGCGTGAGGCGTGCTTCAGCTAACCCCTACACAAACATATGTACTAGTTCAGTGATAAAGGACGTCATACTAAGCTCCGATATTTATAATAGAGAGATTATAATTGACCCTTCAAATCATACAGACTAAATTCATTTAAGAGTACATCAACTTTTACACGATTAAATATAAAAGATGACTACGTTTCAAATTCTTGTTTATTGAGTAGAAAGATTGCCTGCTTCCTTCAAACAGTTGTAAGAATAGCAATTTTAAGCTGGATGGTAAGCGAACGTTTAGACAGTAAGGAATTTAGTTAGGAAGTCTGTATTCTCTCGACAGCTGTAAAGAATGGCCATAGATTCAAATTGCTTTATGATTTATCCGTAAATGAATATCTATAATTAGAACAAAATACATTAAAGATCAAAAACAATAGATTCCCTAGATTTTCCTTCCATTTTACTTCGTCAACTCAATAATATGTTGTTTTTGTAAAAATGTGTTCGCTTCAGGTCTAGGTCATTTGATCTATATTAGCATGATAAAAAACGATTAAAAAAGGGATAAACGATACCGAATAGATATTCAAACTCACCAATCGAAGATAATCTAACTAGACCATGGCTAATTACGAAATATGCGTATTAAGGACATACTGTGTTCAAGAATGTTAAAAAAAATGAGTTGAATTTGGTATTACAATACTCAGGTATTGATTTTAGACCTTCGTTTTTAAATACTGGAAATAAATGTTGTACAAAGCAGAATATAGTAAAAAGTACTTCTGAAATGCGTAAATACTTTATACTTTATGCTTTGGAATAACTCAACTGTCTATTTGTCGTCGTTGAGAGTTATTATATCAACCATACTAAAGTTATGCTAACTTGTACTTTTAAAATGATATCGATATGTGTGAATAGATTTCTTTACCATCCATAATGCATCTGTTTGCATTTTAGCCAATATATGCGAGTCCAAGTCATAATTTTTCAATGCCATAAAACATCATATCAGTTATCCCTGGTATCATAGAAGCCCGCACACAAAAGGTGTATCGTCATAAACGTTGTAATGACTTTTGTCAATGTGTTGTTTAAAATATAGTCTAAAAGATAACATGAACATTAGAATTAACACGCGGAATATGTGAACGAGACAAAAAATGACATTAGAGCAACACAGTTGTCATTACATTTTTTTTACCAAAAAATCGATTTCAATTAATATTTGTGATTATGACTAAATTGTAAATCATACTTATGTTTTAACATTGTCATACACACGGGATGTTTGGCTAGCCATAATAGAAGGTTCAACTCCCCATTTTTGTCCTTGACATGTCTTATACCAAGTCAGGTATATGACAGTTGTTATCATATAACCCGTGTCTATGTATGCTACCGTTTGCCTCTTGTCAAACTTCAGTGTTTCTGTTATTTTCCGATTATAATTGATGTGTTTCCCTCGGTTTAAGTTTGTTACCCGGATTTTTTTCTATTAATCGATTGATGACTTTTGAACAGTGGTATACTACTGTTGTCTTTATTAAAAATGAAATAGAAACTTTAAAAAGCACACGTCTTCGTCTTCAGCTGCTGACACAATGTATTGCTCTGATTGATGATTTTTCGAAGACTTTTAACATGTTCATCAGCATCTTACTCCTAAACCAATTAGAGTAATTGATGACTTATTATCATTTTTATCCCTTAAAATCACATGGAAAAATCTTAATAAGATATAATGTACTACATGACTGATATATATTCAATAGTTTAACCAAGGATGATTTATATGATATTATTTTAGTAACATAAAGTTCACCGTAAGTTTACATTGCCATAACAGATATCAAACATCCTTAAGAGCATGATTATCTTTGAGTAGATTATCTTGAAAATAATACAGAAACGTATAAAGCAATTTAGTATTTTGACCAGAAAGATATGATGTGGTTGGCCATTGTTATTGTTATGGTTAAACTATAAAATACAAATGAATTGAACTCGTACGTATACATCGTAGTGATAAAATGTTATAAGAAGTCGTAAGCGATAAGATAACTTGAGACATTTAAGTATTTCATGATTATTACGAAGGATGAAGTGTATGATCATAATTGTGTTGTATGAAGAAATATTCGATAAATTCAGAGGTGTGAATTATGTAGAGCTTTTGTAAACATATTAAGTGAAAGATTTAATAACTGTAACTTTCATTTGAATCTTAAAAAAATACAATTGTGGATGTACACAATAGCAATAAAAGTCAGGAAAATCCCCTTGGAAAAAAAATGATTGCTGAATACAAATGTGGATGTACTCCATAACAATAAAAGTCAGAAAAATCCCGTTAAAAAAAAAATATATATATATATATATATATATCTTCCTCAGCTGAATCTCATTACTATGAATAAAAAAAGTATTCTATTTCTACCATACCTTTTAAAAAGTACTTTTCACTGATGAGGTGCACAGTACGAAAGCATCACGTTCCAGTCTCATTAACACTCAAAGACTATAATATGGCATTCTTATAAATAATTATATAAATATATATACTTCTTCGAATCGGCATGACTAAATTTAAGAGATGATTATGGTTCAAGACAGAATGCGATTGAAAGTACGCATGTTTGTTAATTGGTTAACAATCAAATATATAAAGCATGATGTTTCATGTAGGATGTAAACACACGTTAGCGTGTATGATTGTCATTAAAACATTTTATTTGATCGTGTGTGACCAAGTTACGAGATTTTTTAGTGCACAAAAGTTTTGTCATTATATAACTTATATCATGATAGCATTGACGGTAATACATACAACTGTTTGTTTGCTAGTGTGTATTGAAATAACATAAAATATTCAATTTGTTTTAAAAAAAAATGACAGACACAGCGACAGTCGATTTTGAAAAGTATACAAATAAAATCAAAATAGATACAAAAATTGCAATTCCGTACGCGCATTTCGTCTTCAAAAGAGTGATACTTGAATTAGATAAGCTAGAAAAAACATAAGTCAGTACAGAGTTGAAGAGCACTGAGTGCCTATATTTTTCGACGTTATTCGAATAACAGCTCAGGTCAGCTATTCCTTCGATAGATGACAGAAACAGTTTATGTATAATCAGAACTATATCACTGATAACGTTTAACAGTCTTTAATAATTGTCACTGTAGATTTGTAACTGAGAAAATATTATTATCGGTAAATGACTATTTTAGTATTTTCATCAAAATGATCTAAGTTGACGAACACACGTCTAGATCAACAACATTATAAGATAAAGCTTAGAATATCTCGTTCACAATATTTCAAAACATGTCAAATATGGAAAGTAAATATGCTTTTACTGTCATGCCTAATTAGTATAAGTTTTTTATGGTGTTATAAAAGCACACAGGCGTCAAAATGCATCCTCATCAAAGGGGACAACTGCAATAGGTGTTGTTTAAAAATTATAAAGCAGACTGCTAATAAGAAGCGATGTGACTTGTTTGTTATATTTAATTTCAAATGGACTCAAATGAGGAATGTTTTGTATAACACAATAAATTACTCTTACACTGTATACAAACTTTATTTTGCAATATGTGCTTCTTTTCCACACCACGCTTGACCGGATCATCATGTCAATACTTAAAATTTATTCAATTTAAAAGTATGGAGACGTAATAAATGTGTAAGTAAATGTTATATATCCTCTAGATAAAAGCGCACGCGAAACTGTTGCACTATTAATATTCTGCTGTGTACAATATTCACAAATAGTTGTGTTATATACAATATATTTGATAATTATACTAGTTGGTATCATAATCTGCGACTAGATAGTTTAAACAATGTTCCACCTTGGCATTTTTCATAGGGCATGCCACATTCTATTTCCCGATTTCCACCCTGTGTCCGATTTATGACGCCTTGTGCCTTTTTCAGGACGCCTGGTCCTTTTTTGAAAGTCCATTCCTTTTGTTATTGTAATATTCTGATGAAATTGTTATTATTATACCTGTCTCCATAGTTATGAAAGTTTACTTTCCGTTTTGAAATTTCTTCGGAGTTTAGTATGTTTGTGATATTACATTTTGCCACTCGATATGAATTGTTGAGTTTTATACTGGTTTAATCTCATCAATGTGTGCATCTGTTATAAAATAGGATATGAACCCGTTATGCTAATCGTTTTGCTTTGTTTTTTTTTTATTCTAAAACTTATAAATATTTAACTGATCGGATTTTCAAATACTATTTATTGAATTTTTATAAAGTTTGGGGAGAAACTGGAAGAACAAATTAACATTTAATTTAACAGATCACACCAGTATAACTCTTTCTCGATACAATTTGATAAAATGTCATTTCCCAATGACGAATGCCATCGTCAAGTAATTAAATGAGCGTTCTGCAGACCTAAACAAATTGTTTGCTGAAACATAATGATTAATGTCTTCTGTGTTTGTGTCGTATTTTCATTGTTTTATTGACGTATATTACGAAATACCATGTACTTACATCTGATAATTCGTGAATACTATATATTGCATGACTATCAAATATTGATATATATAGATTTAAGTCGAGCTTCCATGGTGAGACGACACGCTCGTTCGGAATATATAATGTTTATCTTTGTATCTATGATGGGTTTTTTTTTTAAATAGAGAACAAAGCGAATTAAATTATATTGTATTGTATTTTAGTACTGTTCAAGACAATTTACAAAATGATCATTTCGACGCATGTATTAGACTGGTATATTCGATGGTGTTGAGCAAATAGTCAGTTCTGACAATTTTCATTTAGCCTCATGGATTCACTTTGCAACAATATTTCTCGAACAAAAAAATAAACATTAAAAGGGACGACAGCTTTATGAAGCAGGACATTGTATGTCGCAAATTGATGCAAACGTGTACAACGATCACCTCAATGTTCATATATCAAAAGCTCCTGTATTGATAGCTATATTCTTCTATCTGGATTGTAGATAGTGTGTTCATTTCTAATTTGTGAGAACTTTTGCGTTTACCAGAATTGTCATTGATCACATTTCGAGTTGTTTCAAAAAAAGTATGAATGTGATGACCTCTAAAACAATTACCGTAGCAGAATTTGGCAAATTCTGTCAGAACTTTTGTTCTTTATGCTCCCATATATCGACCTTTTTCGTCATTCACTATATGATTCCGACATCTTTGATGAATAATTTTTAACGAAACTATCTGAGAGATGCTAAAGATACCAGAGCGTTTTTCCAACTCATGAGCGTCGATAACAATCTGACAGGCGCAAAAAACGAATAGCTAAGACATAACAGTACACAACAATCAACTTGAAAAATAGACACGAACTTAAATTTTATTGACAATTATAGATTTGCAGCCAAATACCGACATGTTTGCTAAAAAAGCAATCACTGTTATAGCCTTGATGTTAATTAGTATGAAATAAAATATAAACAGTAATCAAAGTATTTGTTATGTGTCTTGATTTCTTGTCAACAATACATTTAAATTACAGTAATTGTCAGTATTACACATTTGTCCATTATTTTCAGACGTCAAACTTCGTACGTGACAGTTATGTAGTCTACAAGTTAGGTGATAAATAACTTACAACTTCCAATTACTTTCAATATGAAATAAGACTATTGACCTTAAAATCAACCAAATACACCTTTCTGATTGTTTACTTTATAATTATTAACCGACATTTACTTCTGCTTAAAAATACTTTGGCTGGTAATAAACGACAAAAATTTGACTAGTGTCTGTTTTCTATTTTTATGAATTAATATACACTTTACCAAACAGGTTGAAATTTCGTTGGATTGTTCATTTTAGTTCAATTCATCGTTAATTGTACGTTAATGATGACTTCTATTTTCTTTTGCATTCTTGTTTAGGAGTCTCACTAAGGATGTACAATATAGTTGTATACGAAATTAACAAAGTAGCCATAGGTTAAAAAGTGATGAACAGATTATCATTGGTCATCACAACTCGATTGTTTTTCTTACTTTTGACCTACCGGCTCAAGCAAGGAAAAACAATCTCGTTGATATGACTAACGGTTATCTATAAATGTATTGGTACTAGTATAATGTAATATTAACAGTCCAATTTTCTGTAAAAAAAAGATACGTGCGAAATTGATTCCGATGCGCGTGCAATATTGTAAGCACGATAGTACGTACATCATATCAGGATAATTATCATTTCTATTGAAGGCACAAAAATGGAACCAAGAGAACTTGGTATATTTTACTGTAAATATTTAACAACGGAAAATTTGAGATTAAATGGAATATCAAATAGCAAATGTCATAGGTTAAAGTTCCATTAACCAGAAAATAGCTTTTAAACAAAAAAAGTCGTCGTCAACTTAATAGATAGTGATGTATGGCTTAATACAGAAGCAAACATAATGTTTAAGATGTTTTTATGGGCCTTTTTATAAAATGAGTCACTGTACATTATGTATTATTAACCTAAAAAAAATGCACCTTTATTTTCAAGACTTCATATTTTCAAAAGTACTATTTTGTTGAATTTTTGACATATGATAACGTTTTAACAATAAATCCAACAGGTACATTTTACAAAGTTGGTCACAAGAGATGCTTCAGTCCTAACTTGTTTCAACATTTTGTTATCGTACTTTGCAACAGGCAACCTGTATGTTAATGTGATTTTCTAACATACTTGCACACGGCATGTAATATAACGTCTCTATTCAGATCTAATTTCGCAGTGTATTTATGAGCCGTAAATTCAGGCGAGCATATTTAAGTACGACAGTCAATCATAAATGTCACATGTTAGATAGTTACATTATTTGTATTAAACCGACCAGAGTCAAAAACGAAATATAATAAAAGCAAGCAATCGCTGAAACTTATATAAACATATTGTTGTTACTTTTCATTACTAGTATATTATCCTGATAATAAATACATACATGTTACTATCTTATACGAATACGACAAACTACATCAAACTTTAGTTAAGACTTGACATTATAGGTCTGCATGCTTCCAAATTCTGTACAGCATTTAGTTGCACAAATGACAGATGCAACCAAGACACAGCATTCAATTAGTTTCGGTAGTTTGCGTCGTATGTTTTGAATTTATAACTCTGTTTTAGCTTGTTAAAGGAGGTTTTAGCACCCGTAAGCAACTTTAAACTCAACACATTATGTATATGCCAAATCCAAGTCAAGATGTGTGATTCTGTGTGTCATATTTATTTTTCATGTATTGTTTTAATACAAACAAATCTGTTATTATCATGATTATCTCGTTGAAGTGTTTTTTTTTTTTGTTTTTTTTTTTATTTATTTATTTGTTTATATTTTTTTTCAACTTTAGATACTTTATTTCACTAATAGTTGTTAACAAAGTCTCTTAATATTACAACTACGGACAGGTTCTTCCCTGTATTGTTAATTACCAATAAAACCAGGGGATGTCATTGGCAAATGTTTTATAAACCTACTCTGTACTTATACATCCCGTCATTGTGTTAATGTGCTATGGTAACTATTTGTATTCTTGTCCTTCATTTTTGCTAATGTACTTTGTCTGTCTGCTTTTTTGTGCGTCTTTGTAACGTATTTGTTGCTTGCATAGTTATTAAGATCATAACACAATGTTGACCACACATGCTACAGTACCCTATGTTTTTACATGTTTACCTATTATGTCTGTTATTTTTGTTCACACATCGTTTTCATTATTATAGACTGCTACTGTCATACAAGCGAGAAGTTTAGCTAGCTATAAAACCAGGTGATATTTACCATTGTCTTTATAAGAAAATATCTGTAGTGAGGAAGGAATATGACTCGTTTGGTGTGTTTGAGCTTTTATTTTGACATTTGATTAGGAACTTTCCGTTTCTAATTTGTCCTAGGAGTTCAGTATTTCTGTGATTTTACTTTTTACATACTTGTCTTCTAAAGTTCTTAAGTATCATTTTTCACATCCCTTTTGGTGACATAGATCTTCAAGTAATGATACACCTTTCACTTTCAAATTTTAGGTTTGAGGGTTCCTTGTTGAGGTTCTTTGGATTAATTTATTTTCTTGTGTTCCAATTTTCGTGGATTCACGTCATAAGTATCAAAGAAACGCAAAAAGGCAAATAAAGAAAACACAAGTGAAAGATAAGAATACAAAACAAATATCATAGAATAATAGCACAATAACACAATGACTTGATGTAAAGGAACAGAGTCACGTTAAATAGATATCACCAAAATCTGACTAAAAAATAAAAGTAAAATTCATAAAGACATATCAAAGAATAATTTAACAAACGTCAGTATCCAGAATCTATACTTGAATGACATCGCGTATTATTTGTGAAGGATGATACGGAATGCTTTAATATATTTTTTTTTTTTTTGGAAAAAATTAGCAATAGGTTTTTATAGCTATTATATATATTATAGCTACAATATGTAGCACTTGTTTTGTTAAAATGCTAACTTTCATTCCTCATAGTAAAACAAGAGTATTTATATGCTTCAGATGGAAACTCTTTTCAAAATACAAAAGACTACATAACATTGATTCATTTTATTTGAAGGATGGTCCATCATTTTATTGTCGTATGGGAATTTGTAATACATCCTTAGAAATTGCGATGAAAAAACTAATAAATCATTATCATATTGGAAGACCCTGAGGAAATTTTGAATTCGACAGATATTCAAAAGAATGATTCCAATTTAAATAGAACTTTTCATTTTGATAGAGTTGTCGGTAATCTAACATTATTAAATTATGTACATCGTATCAGTATTTACCAATATATCATACTTTTAACAATGAACACATTTTGTAATAACATTTATCATGAGAAAACTGACGGCTTTTGCTTTTTATGTTTGGCTTTGGTATCAATCGATAGTTACCATTGCAATAAACTACTTCTAAACTTAATCAAATAATTAATATATGTTTGATAATTAGGTCTTTCCACTTTTCTGTGGAAAGACCTATTGTTTTTCTTCTGATTATTTTTTTTTTTTTTTCTTCCGCCTAATTTTGTTCTTGCGATAAACATTTGTTTCGCAATATGTCGCTTAGATATTTTGTATATGATATCGAACAGTTTATGCGCTTTTGAAATTTACCCTGCGTAAACAAATACTTTTCTTTGTAGGAGTTATCTCCCCAAACACTGTTTTCCTTGTTAGCGCATCTCCTTCGCAACCGTAAAAGATTATGACAAATTTATTTTACAAAATTGCTCGTTATATCCTTCGCATGATTTGTCCTATTTTGACCGAAGCGATATGACCGCTCCATATGAGAGTTATTTCCCCTTATGCATCTGATATAAGTGATATGAATTTCTATCTTATAAACCATAAGTGATAGAGACCTAGGATCTTTTGATTTGAGGTCCTTGGTCCCAAAAAATGAAAATTAGGTCAAGGTCAAAGGTCAAGGTCATATTTTAATATTTGAATTTGGCTTATTTTCACTTATATCCAAAGACTGTATAAGATATCAACAAATTATTTTTACTAAATTGTTAGTTGCGACATGTCGTAAGATGTAAATTTTGATTGCAAGCGTACGTTGAATGTGAAAGGGAGTTTTCTCCCCTCTTGTATTAAAAAATACGCGTTTGGTGATATAACTCATTAACTAAATATAATTAAGACCTATGGTCTTTTGATTTGAGGTCCTTGGTTTATGACCTTGAAATTGATCTCAAGGTCATAGCTTAATTTGACGTTCTATATTTTGACCTTTGCTTTTATTCTATATGTATACATGATAAAGATATACAACTTTTAGAAAAAGGTATCAAGCCATTTAACCTTGAAGAAAAACAACCGGAAGTGACCTTTTGTAAACCGGAAGTAGCTATTTTTTGTACTTTATTAAGATAAAAGTATATAGAACCAGATATTTTTGGAATCGGTTTCAAGTAAATATTTAAATATAATCGGAAGTAACATTTTTCAAACCGGAAGTAACAAATTATCTCCCTTATTTAAAAAAAAATGTATGGAAACAATATATTTTTGGAATCAGCTTACTAGGAGCTATCATTTGACAATTGAAATGACATTTTAAACTTAGTTTCACAACTTTTCATATCAAAAAGGATGGAAAGACCTTCAATTGTTCTCTGAATTTTTTTTTTTTTTCTTCCGCCTAATTTTGTTCTTGCGATAAACATTTGTTTTGCAATATGTTGCTTAGATATTTGGTATATGATATCGAACAATTGATGCGCTTTTGAAATTTACCCTGCGTAACCGAAAACTTTTCTTTGTAGGAGTAATCTCCCCAAACACTGTTTTCCTTGTGAGCGCAACTCCTTCGCAAACGTAAAATATTATGACAAATTTATTTTACAAAATTGCTCGTTATATCCTTTGCATGATTTGTCCTATTTTGACCGAAGTGATATGAATGCTCCATACGAGAGTTATTTCCCCTTATTCATTTGATATAAGTGAATTGCATTTCTAACTGGTAAACCATAATTGATAGAGACCTAGGATCTTTTGATTTGAGGTCCTTGGTCCAAAAAAATGAAAATTAGGTCAAGGTCAAAGGTCAAGGTCATATTCTAATTTTTGAATATGGCTCATTTCCACTCATTTCCAAAAAACGTTTAAGATATCGACAAATTATTTTTTCTAAATCGTTTGTTGTGACATGTCGTAACACGTAAATTTTGATTGCAAGGGTACGTTGAATGTGAAAGGGAGTTTTCTCCCCTTTGGTATTTAAAAATACACGTATGGTGATATAACTCATTAACTAAACATAATTAAGACCTATGGTCTTTTGATTTGAGGTTCTTGGTTAGTGACCTTGAAATTGATCACAAGGTCATAGCTTAATTTGACGTTCTAGATTTTGACCTTTGCTTTTACCCCATCTGTATACATAATAAAGTCATGAGACTTTTTGACAAACGGTATCAAACCATTTAAACTTAAAAAAACAACCGGAAGTGACCTTGTGTAAACCGGAAGTAGCTATTTATTGTACTTTATTACATAAAAGTATAAAAAACAAGATATTTTTGGAATCAGTGTCAAGTGAATAGTCAAATATTATCGGAAATAGAGTTTTTCAAACCGGAAGTAAGAAATTATCTCCCTTATCTAAAAAAATATTGTTTAGAAACCATATATTTTTGGAATCAGCGTACAATAAGCTATCATTTGACGATTGAAATGACATTTTAAACCTATTTTTACACCTTTCATATTAAAATACATTGTTTTGGTGGAAAGACCTTCAATTGTTCTCTGAACAATTGGTTTTTAATTTTATTATGTTTACTTGTAATATTTATGTTTTTATTACTATTATTTGTCATTTCGTCTCTTCTTTGTTGACCACGATGATATTTAGGAGAATGGAAATCTAGATGTGGTATGATTGTCAATGAAACAATTTTCTACATATAGATCATAAAAAAATTGATATAAGCAATCCTAATCAATCATACGGCCTACAACAATGAGATAATCCCATACCACATACATAGTCGGCCTTAAAAGGCCCGGACACAAAAAATAGTGTTAGGGCTTAGCATGTTTTTGGGCGCTCACTCCCACCCTCCCTATACCCCGTAAACTGTGACGACAGTGCAACAGCGCAATATAAAAACAAACTATAAAAATTATTTGAAAAAATTGTTCTTCGTATGAATGCCCTGTGGTATATGTCTTATGTTTAGTTGATGAATATATCAACTATTAAGGTTAATGAATTATATATTAGATAAGTATACATGAATGAAAGCCATCAGAGTAAAGCAATCAAATAGAAAAGACATCAGTCATATGTCCATACGTTTTCGGTGTCTTTCGGGGTCTTTCATTAAAAATATAGTCATATTGTTCAACAAAAGAAAGGTGAACGTTTTTTCCGCTGGGATTATTACAATTTGATTACGCTTCTTCATTGGAAATAATAGTTATAGCTTAAAAGAAAACACGACCATCAGAAGTAATTTTTAAATTGAGCCATATAATAACAGACAACAGTATACAAATAGCAATAACGTTATATCTATTTGTGTGTGTTAGGTTCAGTGAGAGTTTATACAGTGATAGAGAAAATGTTAATTACATACATTACTTTTTACTATTGAATAATGTGGAAGGCTAACATTGAACAAGGGAGCAGGACAAAATCCCCTTTTGGTATATGCTCTGGACAAAAGACTCCTGGAGAAGTTTCCAAGTTTTAAAAAAAACAAAGCTGTAATGGATGTTTGATAACAAAATGAAATTATAAATTGAAGTTGAAGTGCTATATATGCTTTGAGAATTGAAAAAAAAGGCTGACACATGTTTGATACATTAATGATACAGGTGGTACATAAGTGTTTTTGTCCTTTGGTTTTCCCGTTTGAATGATTTTACACTAGTTATTATGGGGACCCTTTATCGCTTGATGTTTGGTATTAGGCGTTGAATGTATAAAAAAGAAGATGTGATATGATTGCCAACGAGACAACTATCCACAATATACCAAAATGACACAGACATTAACAACTATAGGTCACCGTACGGCCTTCAACAATGTGCGAAGACCGTACTTTGACCTATAATGGTTTACTTTTACAAATTGTGACTTGAATGGAGAGTTGTCTCATTGGCACTCATACCACATCTGATTGCATATATATAGTTATCAAAAGTACCAGGATTATAATTTTATACGCCAGACGCGCGTTTCGTCTACATAAGACTCATCAGTGACGCTCGGATCAAAATAGTTAAAAAGCCAAATAAATACAAAGTTGAAGAGCATTGAGGATCCAAAATTCCAAAAAGTTGTGCCAAATACGGCTAAGGTAATCTACTCCTGGGGTAAGAAAATCCTTAGTATTTCGAAAAATTCAAAGTTTTGTAAACAGTAAATTTATAAAAATGACCATATAATTGATATTCATGTCAACACCGAAGTGCTGACTACTGGGCTGGTGATGCCCTCGGGGACGAAACGTCCACCAGCAGTGGCATCGACCCAGTGGTGTAAATAGTTATCAGAAGTGTCTACAACAATATACAATGCAATAAGTCAATCTCTACTTCTAATTTAATTATTTGTATCAATGGTTTTGGTTGGATGACAGTAAACGCAACATTCTCTATCGCCTTACCTGTAACTGATGAAGCCGACATTTTGAATTGCGGAATGTATTGCCATGTAAGTTCTACAATGATGAGCAAATAAAACCTCACATGTTGCACTTAAATATCTGCTTTTTATCAAATGTTTAACATTGCCATTAAAGTGCGAGGTTTGGCATGCCACAAAACCAGGTTCAACCCACCATTTTTTCCTTTAAAAATGTCCTGTACCAAGTCAGGAATTTGGCCATTGTTATATTATAGTTCGTTTCTGTGTGTGTTGCAGTTTAACGTTGCGTCGTTTGTTTTCTCTTATTTTTGAGTGTGAATTGACATTGCGATAAGACGTGTCGCGGTGCTTGTCTATCCCAGATTCATGTATTTGGTTTTGGTGTTATGTTTGTTGTTCTCGTGGGGTTTTGTCTGATGCTTGGTCCGTTTCTGTGTGTGTTAGTTACATTGTAGTGTTGTGTCGTTGTTCTCCTCTTGTATTTATGCGTTTACCTCAGTTTTAGTTTGTTACCCCGATTTTGTTTTTTGTCCATGGATTTATGAGTTTTAACAGCGGTATACTACTGTTGCCTTTAGTTATTACATTCTCAAGGGGCCGAGAAGCCAGAAAACACCCGGTCTTTGTATTTGACACCGGAAGCATACTTATGATCTAGATATAAGAGCATTGGCTCTCACTGAACATTGCTGAACAGCAAGCTATAAAGGTCCCCAAAAATGACTAGTGTAAAATCATTCAAAGAAGAAAACAAACGGTCTCATCAGGATAAACGAAAAACAAAAACACGTATGTACCACATCAACAAAGGACAACTACTGAAAATCATGTTACTGTTTCTATTCACCTTTTCTTTTCTAAAAATTGTAGTTTTCAAACAATTTACTTTAGTTTGGTAATTTTGATGCATTGCAATTATTTGCTTAGACCTATCATATCTTCATTGTAAATTTTGACGTTTTTCATTCAGATATTACATTTGTTGGTAAAAGATATTATTTTATCTATAAAAGTCGTTCTCTTCGTCGCATCAATGGATAATATAGGGTTATTGCATGAATATTGGGGAATATTGTCCCGAGTAGAATTTTATATTGCACGAGCTTGCGAGTGCAATATATGTTCTACGAGGGACAATATTCCCAAATATTCATGCAATAACCCTTTTATTGTATAGCAATATAATATTTGAAAGTAAAAATTGTTTTAAACTAAAATTTGGTCATTGGTGACGTCATGAATTTTGAAGATTTATTGCACTAGTGCAATATTAGAATTTATTGCACGCTAACTTTTGGTTACTTTCTGTGGGAAATATTATATTGCTATACAATAATGATAGTTATAAGTGAGTAGAAAAATAACAAAAAAAAACGAACTCAGAGAAATATTCAAAACGGAAACTCCGTCATCAAATGGAAAAATCAAAAGCTGAAACTCACCAAACGAATGTATAACAACTGTCAGATTCCTGACTTGGTTAAGGCATTTGTTTTGTAGAAAATGGTGTTTTAACCTTGTCTTATATCTAGCTACACCTTTCAATGTTTGACAGTGACATTCAATTCCATCATATTGACAACGATGCATTAACACAACAAACAGACAGAATAGATAACAAAAAATCAAAAACGCCTTTAATTGTAATAACACCATTACTGATTCGGTTACATTCGTGAACACAATTTACACTAAAAAAAATAGCTTTATGTCGAAAACTTCTTACACTTCTGAACACAAAAACATTTAAACATGCACTGAAATTGAGAATGGAAATGGGAAATGAGTCAAATAAACAAAAACCCAGCTAAACAGCAAAAGAACATATATTTTATTAACTTTCAAAAACTGTATTATTTCCCTTCATATTATATATTTCAGCAAGTTATCATCTTAAAGGATGTAATTTTCGTTATAGATTATCTCCTATATTGTGCTTAATAACGTCTTTTTATTCCGATATTGCAAAAGAAAATAATCAAAGCAAATGATATCATGTTAACCATTGAACATAGCATCCTTGATTTCATATCGTGTTTAGTATATCGTATTTTCTGAAAGAAAAAAACATCATATATGTTATATAATGTCAAACGACCTCTTTTCCCTTTGAAAAACAAACGAAGACAGGAAGCAGTTTGACAGTATGCTTACTGATACCATTTCAATCCTATACATGTCAAATTGTTTGAAAAATTGCATAAAACAGTAATATATTTGATATCAGAGATTTATTGATTCTCAGCATGCAACATCTGCATTACATTCGTACGAGTAACATGTCTTAATTAATAGGTTACACTCAATGACATTATGACATGCTGCATTTGTTTAATAGAAAAATACTGAACTCCGAAGAAAATGCATAACGGAGAATCCCTAATTAAAAGTCAAAATCAAAAACTCGAAAACATCAAACAAATGTCTAACAAACGTCATATTTCTGACTTGGTACAAGCATTTTTTGTTTTGAAGAAAATGGTGGATAAAACCTCTTTTTATAGCTAGCTAAACAGCGAACGTGTATGACAGTCACATACAATTTTACATGATAACGATGTATTAACAAACCAAACTGACATAATAGATACAAATTTTAAAAACGACTGTCATTCTTAAAATCAATACTGATATGTTTACATTCGTGAAGATATTCTATACTGAAATGCATATAATTGTGATCCCAACAAATCTTACATTTCTGATTTAATATAAAAAAACTTAATATGTAAATTTGTTGAATTGACTTTCAATGACATTTATGTTAATTTTCCTGTACATAATTTATCTCAGCATGATAGTCATCTTTAAGGATGTCATTTGGTATATATATATATATCTTTTTTTTTTTTTTGTATCTTACTTGCGTCTTTTTATTCCGCTATTTCTTAAGAACATCAAAGTAAAATATATCATATTATCTATTGAGCCTAGCATCCTTAATTTCATAATGTGTCTAATATATCGTAAGTTATATAATGTAAAACGACCTCCTTTCCTTTTGAAAATCACACGAAGACAGGAAACAGTCTGACATTATTGTTACTGATTTGGTTTCAACGTAGACACATCACATTGTTACATTAATTGAATAAAACAGCGATATATTTAACCACGGAGATTTATTGATACTAATTATGCATATTCTGTTTTCTATGTTGTGTGTCTAGTGTACTATTGTTTGTCTGTTTGTCTTTTTATTTTGAATGTCCCTCTGGTATCTATTGTCAGTCTTATTTCTGCATTACGCGAATACGAGTAAATTGTCCTCAATAATAGGTCAATTTTGACATTCTTACATACTTTGTTAGTTTGTTTGTTAACACATCGTTGACAATTTAATGGAATTTTATTCGACTAGCATGAAGGTGAAAGGTTAGGTTAGTCCTAAACCAGGTTTAATCAAACATTTACTACATACGAAAATGCATGTTCCAAGTCAGGAATATGATCGTTGTTATTTATTCGTTTGATGTGAGTTGGGTTTGATTTTGCCATTCTATTAGGAACTTTTCGTTTTGAAATTTCCCGAGAATTAAGAATTTTTGTGATTGTATTATCACAATATGTGATATTACGAAAAGGTACCTGTGTTTTATATAATTCATATGCAAGTTCGTGTATTCGTATAGTTGAATTCTTCTGTAAAACATTTGGAAATCAATATATGTATGTACATGTATTCACGTGATTTAATACGACAACAGTGTATATAATATAAAAAAAAACTCATCAAAGCTACCAGACTTGAAATTTTGCATTAGTACCATACGCGGGTTTCGTCTACTAAAGACTCACCAGTGACACTCGAATAAAAAAAACAACAAAAATGCCAATTAATGTACGAAGTAAAAGAACATTGATGAACAAACGTTTTTAAACGTTTTGCTAAATACAGCAAAGGTTCTATGTTGTGTCATGTGTGCTGTTGTTTGTTTGTCTTTTTCATTTTTAGCCATGGCGTTGTCAATTTGTTTTAGATTTATGAGTTTGACTGTCCCTTTGGTAACTTTCTTCCCTCTTTTATCTATTACGAAGGAAAATAAGACATAATATTTAAAAATTGAAAGTTTTGTTAACAGTTAATTTATAATTATGACCATATCAATGATAACTCATGACAACACAGAAGTGGTGACTACTGGACTAGTGGGTATCTATCTTTTGGATAGAAATGTCTTCTCATAGATATACAAGGCAAAACTTAAAGAATTAAATACGAACAATATTGATACATGGTCTCTTTGATTAACGAAAAAGCTTTATTAAGGTGGTACCCAACACGTTCACTAAAATTAATTTGGCTCGTTTAATTTTCATAAAATTTTGACAAAGTATTTACTTTGACTCTTTAACAAAAATATAAAAATTTCAAAATATTTGAACCTATCATTTTATCAGAAAAAATACACTGCTATATAGCAGTTTGACAAAACTAATTCTGATCATTGAGAAGCTTAATATTCCCTTAACAACACAACGTAATTAAAACGTTTAGCTGATTTTACAGAGTTATCTCCCTGTAGTGTTAGGTACCACCTTAAATAATTGATATATTTTACTTTTTGTTTGATATTCATCGAAACAAAGGGGGAAATAAACATGCAATTATAATCGATTGAAAACATACGTTGACGACATACAACACCTCTACAATACAAATCAAAAAACAGCATTAATTAACAAGTAATTCAAATCCTAAAAAATAGGGTAGATCTGTTGCAGTACTCCTTTAAAGCTGCGATGAATAGCCGTTGAAAAAAATGAACAATAACAGAGTATTAAGATAATATAAAATATAAGAAGACGAATATACAAGACAGTACAATGCATATAGCAAACACAAATTTCCAAAAGATTTTCAAATAAACTCATCATACAAATCAGGATTGAAATTTTATATTTACAGCAGACCCGCGTTTCGTCTACAAAAGACTCATCAGTGACGCTCGAATCAAAAACTGTTTGAAAGGCCGAATAAAGTACGAAGTTGAAGAGTATTGAGGACCAAAATTCTTTAATGTCTTGCCAAATACAGCTAAGGTAATCTATTCCTGAGGTAAAAAAGACATTTCTTAATCGGCATGTGTATGTATCTTATTCTCCTATCCAGTTTTGTCATTGATCCTCATCTGACAACAAAGATTTTGAATTGGTGTAACTGAAAGGTTTAAAAAATATTGCTTACGGTGTTGTTGTTGTTGTTTTTTATTTATTTCTTCATACATACCAACATATTTCGTGCGTTTCCGTTTATATAAGATTTCGTGAATAATATCATAATTCTAATTCTATTAAAACAGTAAAAAAAACGTATTAATTAATAGAGTTAAATATTCAGAGATTAATTAAAAGAGTTATATTTCCGTGATTTATTTTAAAAGATAGTTATAACTTAAAAGTCATTAACTTGTCTGTATAATCAGATTAAATCATAATGCCATCTTATTGAATGTTTCATAAAGATTACATATAATTTATGCTTTTTATTTTAAAATTAACCTCATTTCAATAAACTTATAAGTATGAAAAATATCAGTTATTCACGTCAATACATGATAAATCCATCGAAGTTTTTAAAAGATAAATTCGTCTATCCTATTTAATCTCACCCTTTTCATAGGACTTTCATGTATATCAGTAAGGATTCATAGTAAGTTATACATGTTTTCGGTGTTGCAGAAAAATTTAGAAAGCACGTCGAATATAGAGTTTCAGATAAATTATATCATTAATGTTCTAAGCCCGGTAAAAGAGTGGCAACATATTTAAGTCAGTTGTGTTGTTAGCCTGTGATGTAGACGTAAAATGTTTTGGTTGCTGGATCCCACTTATTGTCACATAAACATATTATCGTATTATGTCTTGTTGAGTTGCACAACCAAACTTGTCAATATAACGACATCATCAATAACTGGCTTACAAATGGAAGGTTATGCTAGCAATATGTCCAGGTTTAATCCCACAATTCAAAATCCTTGGGAATATGTCTGTACTAAATCAGGAAAGTTTCAGTTATTTTTTCAATTTTTTTCTTTCATAGCTGTTCTTATTTTTGTGTGTTTCTTTTTTCAACATTGCCTAGAGGTTGAAATCTCATAAATCATGTTGAACTCTGTTGTATGTATGTCACAGGTCAGGAACTCTAGTATGTGTTAAAAACATAAAGTAATGCAGTAGATTTGCAAATGAGACAGCCATCTACAAAAGTTTAAATGAAAAAGGGATTGACAGATTGTAGTACCAAGAAGGCACATACTACATATAGTAGTATGGTTTTGATATACTTATAACATCATCAAAATTTAAAGTTATAACACAATGTTCAAAGATTTAATCACAGTGGTATATATGTAACCTTTCAGAATACGTTTACCCGAATCGTATCTAAATTTCTAGTTTTGGAATTTTGCAGACCAAATCTTTAAAATAATTTTCTAGCATATATTACGCGAATTAAAATCCAAAGCGTCAAAACAGACACGAACATATCGAACCACTTAGGATGAATAAATATTATCAAACTATACCAAAATAACATTACCGTGCAAAAATTGAACATTAACAATAGGGACAGACGGAAAAATCCATAATCAAATGGCAAAATCAAGAGCTTAAACACATTAAACGAATATGTAACAACTTCCATAATGACTTGGTACAGACATATATGTAGAAATAGTTATCAAAAGTACCTGGATTATAATTTAGTACGCCAGACGCGCGTTTCGTCTACATAAGACTCATCAGTGACGCTCATATCAAAATAGTTATAAAGCCAAACATTACAAAGAAATGGTCGGTTAAACCTAAAGGGACAATTTGAAATAATAAATGATGAGCAGAATTATATATTTTTCAGTTTCGTACTATATTCTAAAAACTGCTCATCTATCTAATGAATTTAACTTGACTGTGCCATCCCCTCAAATTGAAATAAAAATCAAAACTATCTCACTGTATTTCTATAGAGAACACATAGAATAATAGCACCTTTATTTAATAAGATATTTGATTATTAAATATGGTGATATGAAAGATTAAAGTTTAAACGATTACATAAATCTAAACCTAGTTAGAAACCTAATCAATTAAATGTTATGCTATCAATGCGCTAAATACAATCATATAAAACAAAATATTATAATTTTCGTGATCTATCATGACAGCTAGTTATTTATCAAACGAATATGGCTTGATTGTGTCATCTGCTTATATTTTAATACCTTATCATCCAATGTTTTATAGAGATAAAATAGAATTAATTCACCTTTATTTAATTATATAATTAATATTGAAATTTGCTGATATGAAATATAACATGGACAAAAAACTAAATCGAAATGAGCTGATAAAGTTACCAGCATTTAAATTTTAGAACGGTTAAACTTGACATAGAATCACTAACAACTCCAAGTTGGATGTAACATGGACATGGAATACAACATTGTAAGGTTAGTTCGGTATTCGCTGGCTATTTTTGCATGCTTTTTTCCTCTTTTCTGCTATTCTTTGGCCATAACATCAGGAATTTTGTCTGCCCCTTTTCAGTTTGATTTGCGGTCATTCTGTGATATGTATTAGTGTATCTGTTCCTTTGTTTATTTATTGTGTTATCTTCATTTGCGGCTCTTGTTTTATACAATAGACTATTGTTCTGTTCGTCTTATTTTTCTTTTTTTCATATGTTGCCAGGCTGTTATGTTGTCTATTCATGTGTTCGTCTATTGTAAAGCCTCTTGAATATTTATTTTGTTTCTCATTCAAGTTTCTCTGTTTCTGTGTCTCTTTTCGTCTTTTGGTTGGCTATTGTGTTGTCTGCATGTGTTTTTGTTTTCGTTTTTTGTAATACTGTTGTGCTGTATGAATTTGTTTCCTCTAAGTGCCATGGTATTAAGTTGTCTGTATTCTTGTCTTGTTTCGTCCTTTTTTTTGGGGGGGGGGGGGTATTGTCTTGTCCCCATTGTACCTTTTCCAGTATTTGGCAATTTGTTTTTTTTTTTTTTTATTTTTGTGTTTATCTGTAGCAATGTTATTGTGTTGTCTGATGTCATTATCACTGAACTAGTATACATATTTTTTAAGGGCCAGCTGAAGGGCGCCTACGGGTACAGGGTTTCTCGCTACATTGAAGACCCATTGGTGGCCTTCGGCTGTTGTCTGCTCTATGGTAGGGTTGTTGTCGCTTTGACACATTCCCCATTTCATTCTCGATTTTATTTTGGGTAAATTTGTTTTGAAATGGCTTTGATTTTAAAATAAATTCAAGCATAGTGCACAAATGTTCAATATAAAATCGGTAAACTGTGTGGTTGACTCATTTCAAAATCCTTGAGCAGAACAAAAAAAAGACACCATCTGCATCAAAGAAATGTTTGAAATGATTGTGTTTGTTTATCTGCAATACATCTACAAATTCAGTTATGTATTCTAGACTTGTCCAAAATAGGAAAATGCGCAATTTAATGCTTGCATTGTCTTCAAGATCGTTTAAGTTTTAGGCTTGATACTACCTGTTCTATCATGTTAGTGTAAGAAGCGGTGCACCTATACTTAGGAGTGCATTGATATAATGACTCATGGCAAACAATTTACCTAATGATGACAGTGACACAAATATAATTTATTTACTTCATTAAGTGAATAACAACAGTCGGAAATATGATGTTACACAGTCCAATTCGATGACCATTACATATTCAGAAATAATCAACACAATTATTATCATTTATATAATTCCGCGTCCTGTTGATGATGAAATGAACACTTGGTGCCAAAATTGAAACCTCCTAGGTCGTTACTGTTCAAAGAACGCACTAACTACTTCTTGTATGGTGATTGGTTGTGGAGTCAAAATCCAGTAACAACAAAGATATATCAACATTGTATAGTGATAAAGGGAAGACAAATAATACTTGATAAATTTAATATGTCCAAAGGATTTTTTTCTGGATTAACCTCATTAGGAACGCCTAATTAGAATAATTTGAAAATAAAGAGACATAGCATACGCTTTCAGAATAAAGTAATGAGGTATACAACTTAAAAGTGTCATAAAAAGGTGATTGATTCTAAAACCCTAATTCTTAGGCTAATTATGTTGGTCCCATGTTTTCAAATCTTCGAATTATCAATAGGCAAACCTTAACGAAAAACGTACACAAAATAAAATATACAATAAAGAAATCCCTCATTCTTAATGAAACATGTGAATATGTCCAAACAGTTTGCACATTTACTTATTTGATCATTTAATGATTAGTTTTCAAAGATGTACTTATGTATAGATTTAAGACATAAACTGATCATTCGGCGAAAAAGCTCCCAAAGTAGTTATGCGTAAATCGCGTACACATTTGTGTACATGAGCATTTGGCTTTACAGTTCCCGTATATGTATTAATGCATATTTTATTTCTACTCATGAACTGATGTGACAATTTACTCCCAAATGTGATTATATGTATTGTTATTACATTAACTAAAATTATACACATGTAGTGAACACATTTAGTGATGTTATCATTTCGTGATTAAGAGCAATATGTGGTGATACGTATACATATTAATTGATGGAAATTTGGTGCATAGAGTAGCTAAACATATATAGTGTATATATTTACTGAAGTGGGTGATTAGTGATAAAGGGACAAAGTGATAGTTATACATATGTAGTGTACACATTTGTTGATTTATGCTTTTAATGTAACTATATTAATTTCACCTCCTATACATTTCTATGAAAATGATTAGTTGCAGGCAATCGCGTGGAGACTGTTTTTATTTGATATAAGGTAAGTAGGCGTGGCTTATTTTAAAACACATAGTAACGACTCTAAGTAAAACAAGCAATTAGTTGTGGACGAATTTGAAAGATTTTTTTAAACGAAAAAATTGACGATGAACGCTAGAAATATATTCATGAAACACATTTAAAGCTTTATTATTGTTGTTATTTGTTTTTTTCAATAAAACAATGGAAAAATAAAAGCAACAGTAGTATACCGCTGTTCAAAACTCATAAATCTATGGACAAAAAACAAAATCTGGGTAACAATCTAAAACTGAGGAAAACGCATTAAATTTTAGAGGAGAACAATGACACAACATTAAAATGTAACACACACAGCAAAAGACTAAGCATTAGACAAAATCCGATGAGAATAACCAATATAACATCAAAACCAAATACATGAATTTGGGATAGAAAAGTACCGTGACACGTCTTATAGTAATGTGAATTCACACTCAAATATAGGAGAAAACAAACGACACAACGGAAACACAACGTAAAAATGTTACACACACAGAAACGAACTATTATATAACAATGGCCATTTTCCTAACTTTGTACAGGACATTTTTAAAGAAAAAAATGGTGGGTTGAACCTGTTTTTGTGGCTTGCTAAACCTCGCACTTTGATGGCATTGCTAAATATAACATTAAAATTACAACATAATAATACAGGACTACAATACAAATAAATAGGAGAACATATTAGGCAAAGAAACACATGAATAATAGACAACAAAAGGCATCAGGTTTAACATTCAACACGTCAAAAACGCGCCCCGTCCACAAGTAAGTTCCTCATACATAGTATTGAAAATCCAATCACTTTTATAGGTCACAAGTCTAATACCACAAATTTAAATAACATCTGAACACAGTGTGTTTTGCTCTCATCCATATCTTATCAACTGACCCTAAATATATAGAATAAGGACACTGGCACACTGTAACCAATATTATCTTACCTTCTATAGATGCATTGTCTTATTATACTTATCAATATTCAGTTGAAGACTTTATATTATGAGAGTTTTGAGTGATCAAGCTAACGGTATTTTTCTTTTACATTTCTTCGATGTGGCCATTCTGAAATACTCCCACTGAAGTTGGTTGTTCGGTGTTTTAATGGTACTTACATCATTAAATATTGAACGTTCTTCTTAGAATAACACAATGTATGACTATGCTATTTAATAATTATATCATATATTCAATGCAGTCACTTATATAATATTTAATAATTTATGATCAAGTATTGGCAAAAACAGGATGAAGGCTGAACATGAGTAATTGGTATATTAACAATTTATAACAAAAAAATGAAGAATTGAGAAATAATTAGCGTATTAACTTACAAGTATTGACGAATAGTAATCACCATAATTATATATTCTCTAACACAGACAAAACTTGATTTTCAATTAAGTATGGCACCAAGTTAATTAGCACGGTGATCAGTTGAACAGCTTTGATAATTGTAGCAGCATGGTTGTTCATTAATTTAATTTATTTTTTCATGGAAACCGACATAAATGACCAGAACTACATATATTTCCCCACAGGAGTCTTTAATCTTATTTCTGTTCACACATTGAATACCATCCAAGCCCGACAAAAGTACTTTGTAATTGTAGTCTTGTTCAAAATAGTTCCGAATGTCCTTATTAGTTGTTTTATCTTTGTTGGAAACTTGTGTTAAAACTGACCAAAATCAACAAGTAGGGTACATCCGGTGAGTTAGACATTATTCTATAGTTAACATCATGTCCGTTTGTTTTTCTAATTGAAATCAATTTTCTTAAAGTTAAGGTTTTTATTGATCCCATGGTGAAAACATAAAAAAAACGAAAGACGAAAATTTCAAATTTGAAAGTCCTTCATCAAATTTTTCACCCTTCTTTTTCTTATGGATTAATTCATAGAACCAATGTTAAGGAGTTTATTATGAGTGCACTATTGCTGATAAACTGATTTTTGTGTAATGTTACTTATTAGATTGACCGTAGAAGCCCAGTCTTTTTATATATTTTGCATGTTTTGTGTGTAATTAAAATACGATAGTTGCATTGTTTTCCTAAAAAAATAACAGCCGGTCAATTCATAAGTCTTCTATCGAATCAGCACTTACGGGTGAGTACTTAATGACTATGCTAATACAATTAACCTGTAGACGACCTACACCATATATTAATTCATTTAAAGGGGCACTTGCTGTCAAGTTCATGGTCACCAATATGACTCAAATTCTCATATTTGATTTATAACAATGTAAAACATTTATCAACACTATCAAAAGTCTAAAATAAAACAGTTTACAGAGCATGGGGTAGATAATATATAGGTTCGTTTCGTGTTTATTTAAGTCCAGACGCCATCTAATTACCTATCGATTTGACCTCAGATGACCATATAAGCGATGTAAACATAGATAAAGATATGAATAGATTAAACCAACACTTGCAATTGAATTTTTATAGGTCTGTTTAATTTTATTTTATAGATTAAAAATAGATGTTTCTCATTGTTTTTAACCGTATAAGAATGCTTTTATGTGCATCGAATTAGTAATCAATTGATTTACCGCAGTTTTACTTCCATTGTTGACATTCTTTTTCTTTAAATAACCAGTACACGCACAATGCATGCGTTGTCAATCTCTAGCTAGGAGTTAAATTGAAGTTCACATGAATTCGGATTTAAAGAGGTCGACTCATTCACTTGCAAGTGAATTACTAATTATCAATGTTTCTTAGCATAATTTGACAAAATTGAACCTTTTTGGCTGCAAAAAGCGAATTGTTATTTCACTATTTCACTTTCATTATTGATTTAACAGAAAAAAATCAAACTTTAGATTTTTTATATATCTCGTAGCTAGTGCCCCTTTAAAATACATCTTGATATCTTACATTTAGAAATCTAAAACAGGACCATTCAGGCATTAAGTTACATAACAATATTTTTTTCGTATTATTTCTACTTAGACCATTAGAAAGGTTTGATGTTTAAATATTAAGAAAAAACTAGCGAATAACAGGTTTAAAGATATTAGAAAAATGAGCAAACTGATAATATAAAAATATAGAACATTATGCTTTAGATTTGAAAAAAAATTCCTAAGACGTTATTGGCACAACGTTTTAGAATTTTGGTTTCTTCAACTTTGTACTTGTTTTGCTTTATAACTGTTTTGATCTGAGCGTCACTGATGAGTCTTATGGAGACTCAACGCCCGTCTGGCGTATCAAATTATAATCGAGGTAGCTTTGATAACTATATAGGCATGCACAAAATGTAAATGAATGTTAACACGAGTTGTAAGCTTGCATGGCAGGAAGTCAATTGATTGTGTAACGACAAATAACATACTATTTGAATTTTCTTTTTATACGCCTGTTACCCGGTGTCAAAGCAACACAGCTAGACCAATGCTATCGCAGCTAAGTTGCGTGTGTATTACTATATTGCTGTCCGCCTTATTAGTGTAACACAGATTTATTAGGGTTTTTATACATTGATATCTTCCTGTTCTTTTATGTTGGTTGATTGTTAATCAATTATGTAAAGTCTATTTTTTTTTGTTATGCAACAATATACATATTTATATAACAAGAGCAATTGCATTAGAACGTTACCTGAAATATATATCAAGAAAGATAACAATTATCAATTGAAAATTGGTTTATTAGGATTCCTTGCTTGCAATATATACATGCAATGATCAACAAAATAGTATTGTTCAAAATGGTTATAATGTATAATCTAAATTATTTGATTCTGTTAGTCACTTGTTATACGTTTAAAGTTAAACTGAAACCAGCGAATATAAAAGTCTATTGCATGTTTAATTTTTGGAATTCCTGGAACAAATGTAAAAACAAAACAATTAAATGCATTGCTGCTCGACCTCTGACTTATTGACAATACTAATATTACAAGAACAGTCTTGGATGAGGTGATTCGTAAATATAGTGACCTACAAAAATATATCGATCTCAGACTTCATCCTCGTTCAATATACTTATTTCGGCTCGACACATCCTCGTAAAGAACTCATACAAAGTCTATAATTGTATATATATATATACCAGCATCAGAAGAGTAAAGGATCTCTATAAAAGAGGGCCGAAAGATACTAGAGGGACATGAATTGAATATTTTACATTCCAATGTGGGTTTTTGTATGTACACATTCCCCATTTCTATTCTCAATTTTATCAAACGTTTCTTCCCATTTTCAATGACCATTTAAAAGTATTGGAGTGCATAAGCTTGTTAAAAAATACAAAATTATTTCGTCCTTACTACATTCTCATCAAACATATCATTTAACTATCAATTTTCATCTAAAAAATAACAATTTGCTAAAAATGTCTTTACTTATTTTTTGTCTATGTTACGGGATTTTCAATTGATTCTGTGCTTTTAGCTTACATCAACATGTATCCGTACTTAAAGATTTACATTTTTTATGTTAAATTATTCCATTGAAAAGAGTTGTGTCTGTATATAAGTCTAGACTTTACATTGTTTATTGAATATAGACAAAAATCCGACCGCAAAAATGAAACCAAGGACCGTACTTTATCATTTAAATCATTATAATGATACACATGCTTTATCATTCGATATTTCAACCGGTACTTTACATAACAAAGGATCATTGTATGCAAATATATATATATTAATATATTATTAAATGACATTATATATCCCGCGTATGCCATTCTTTTCTATTAAACAAAGTCAAATTACTGAAGCAAACCCTAAAAAAATTAAAAGCTATCGTTTTACATCATGTTAACTTTTTGGATTCGAGTATCACTGATGAGTCTTTTGTAGACGGAACGCGCGTCTGGCGTATATAATTAATTTAGTTCGGGTATCTATGATTAGTTTATTTGTTAACTATTATATCCTTGTGACAATTAGATATGAACAGTACATACGGATTCTATCGGTATTGGAGTCAGATTTCGAGTTTTACAAAAAAAGGGTAACGAAAGATTTAGTTTTCGAATATAAAAATACTGAGGTGTGGTACCTTTGTAGAATAATATCCACCAGAGTTCAAATATGTATAATCTATGAAATGTCAATGTTCATGTATGGCCTTCATAAACATGACAAACGAGAAACTGATATTTGGTCAATATAAAAACGATATTAAAAATATCAATGCATTTGGTAGTACAACATAATTTGTACAATTGATGATATAAGCCGAATCTCCGCGATAAGACCGTACATTGACCTATGATGGTTCAGTTTTACATATTGTGACTTGAACGGAGTGTTGTTTCATTGGCACTAATACACCATCTACATAAATAAGTACAAAACCCAAAACTGGTTAAATAAGTTTCTATTAATTCATAACGTCTAAACAGTATGACAGAACATTTCTTAATTGACTGTCAGGGAAATGTCCCCCGGTACTAAATTTATAGCAGAGCATAAATGTAAAAGTTGACTGAAACATGAAAAATTACTTCAAGTTATTAATCAATTGTTCTGTCTATTAAGAGCTGTTCAGATAGGAGTTACCTTTCCCGTAAAGATTGATTTGAAAGAGATAATAATTTGTAATATTTTTTAGCAAAAATTGAAATCACAAAAATAATGAACTCCCAGGAAAATTCAAAAATGAAAATCCCTAATCAACTGGCAAAATCAAATGTTAAAACACATTAAACGAATGGACAACAACTCTCATATTTCGTACTTGGTATAGGCATTAGCAAATGTAGCAAATGGTGGATTGTATCTGGTTTGATAGCGCTTAACCTCTCACTTGTATGACAGTCTCACCAAATTTCATTTTATTTACAATGATGCGTGAACAAAACAATCATAATAGGTAAAATTGTCAAAATAGGGGTACAGCAGTCGTTGCCGTGTCACAATATCAATTAAAACAAAAACTAACAAATATTTAACAAAGAAGCACAAAGAAACATCTCACATTTGTTTAAGCCACATTCGTCGCTTACTTATATATGTAATATAAAGGATTAAAATATTTAAAGTCCTGTGATTGAACGGCAAGGTTCACATCAACTCTTGTGTAAAATCGTGTGTTTGATGTCAAAATGTAAACGTCTCACAGGAAGAGATATATAATAATTTTGTCGTTTAATGTTCTAGTTACAAAACAGGTCCCAAATCGTATGAATTTGATAGATGTTGTATCAAAATCATTATAAATTCATTGCTAAAGAACATCTTAGATAATTGTAAAACTCTCCGTTTTAAGTCCAACAATCTTCTTTTAGTGCAAACTGATCTTTTGAATTTGAAAAGTGTTGATCCTAGCTTTCACAAAAATAAATACAAATTGAATGCATTTGTGTCTCCAGAAAATTCAGTAAATTCTAGATTTTGATGAGTTCATTTTCTTTCATGTAAAGGGTTACAGTTAACTAGTTTGAGTAAACTATTTACACACCTCTCATAGGGCTTTCAATTATTTTACTCGTAGCATTCCTTATGAAAGTGAACCCATCAAGCGCTAAAGATGTATGATTATTTTAAATTTGCATTGTACTACATTGTCTTTTTATATTTTACTGTGTAGAATAATATTAACAATTGATACATTTACTCAGTACAAATAAAATTAACAGTGAAACTGAAAAGACAGTGTTCAGATGATGTTTGCCTTGTTCCCTTTTTTCGATGTGAAAAAATAAGCTTAAAATCAAAACGGGTTTGACCTGTCTGAAACATTAAGTGCGTTTAATAATAATTATGCAGTTAGGGAATTCAAGGTCTTTTAACTAAATCAATGAACTGGTGTGTATGTACTTCCAGATGTTCACAAGTGGTAAACACAGAGAATTGTTTTGATGAGCCTTAATCATGTTAATAGGATTTTATAAGTACGGTACAAATCGTTACTTTAAGTCAGAGGTCTATATTGAGTATTTTGCGGAAACAGCCTCTCAATTATACCAACTATTTTGTTTCAATTGCATAAATGGAAGCTATTTTTTTTTTTTTTTTTGGATGACGCCTGTCTATTTAGCTCTTAAATGCAATGATTATATACACATGGCATCATCACGACTCTTACATAAATATCAAAAATATGTAACAATAATATTAGACATCATTAAATGTAGTTTATTTAAATTATTGTATTTCCGGTTGATAATGTCGTAAATCAATTAAAACATTTAAACAACATTTTGATGAGATATATTTACAGGTCGAACACTTACTGTTCTAGATAAAACAGACAAAACATAACATTTGTTATGTATTTAGTTACTTTTTTGAGAATCCAAAATTAAAGATCGCATTTTGAAAATTCAACAATAAAAAATAAAGACTAAAGTCAGTCGTCTTTAGTATATTTCTCAAATACAATTTAGCATTCAAACAATTCAAACTGAAAAATTTGTAAATAAAAACTGAAAAAAAACAGTATCAAATACACTTATAATTACAGGTGTTAATATTAGTGTAAGCTCGAAGCTTTTATTGCTATTCAAACACACTAATTTTTCTATAACGACCCATTACAATGCCATACCACTTATTTAATAGCACATAGAGTACATTCTGTAGTCTATGGCCTTTTGTAAAAGTTTGAAATGTTTTTAGTGAACAGTTTGTTAAATTATCTTTTCATCTTTTGTTGGTGTTTTTATTTATCTACATAGTTGATATGCCTACATTTTAATTAAACATGAGGTTCACAAAGTCCGGTTTCACCGGACAAGAATGCAACTGCGATATATTTTTTCACTTTTATTACAAAAAGTTGTGTTTGCCTTTTTAATAATATTTTTTTTTTTTTACTTTATTTTGTGGTCTTTTTGTATATCTCATTTTGTAGGTTTTTGTATATATCTTATTTTGGTTTTTCTTGTATCGATTATCTTTTGGAAATTTACCGTATATTTTTTTTTTTTTCAAATATTCAAAGAGCACTTACAAGAAATCAATTGTCATTTTTAAGTATCCGAAATTATTTGTAAATTTTATTGTGCTGAAAATTTTCGATTTTACTTGTTATCTCTAATCTTATGATTGCTGCAAATACACTAATAAGATTGTACAGAAAGGATGATAAGGAAAATACACCAAGTCTACCTTAATGATGCTAGATACATTAATGTCTGTAAAACTAACGAACACAGACTTACTCTAATGCAAGATTGAAATTAATGTTTATGACACAAAACAACTAAGTCGAAACGATTTATCTTATACATGACAACTGATAGATTAATCTTTTAAGTTATAGAAATTAACACAAGTCACAAATATACATTCATTATTCAATGAAGTTATCATTGAATTCTCAAAATTATCCTTCGGACATTTTATCCGGATGTTATTAATACAATAAGAGAACACAGTAACAATTTTGAAGAACGTTAATATTTATTAATCTTATAATTTAAAGGACCTAACACAAGTCACAAATATACGTTAATCGTTCAATAAAGTTATCATTGAATTCTAACAATTATCATCCGGGACATCTAATCCGGCAAATCTAATCCGGATGTTATTAATACAATAAGACAACACAGTAATAACTAAGATCGTTAATGTGTATTAATCTTATAATTTGAAGGACTAAACACAAGTCACATCTGCATGTTAATCGTTCAGTTACTTTATTATTGGGTCATAACAATTATAATCTATGATATTTTAGCCGGATGTTACTGAAACAATAAGACAACAAAGTTATAACTTTAAAGATCGTTATTATTTATTAATCTTATAGTTTACAGGACTTAACACAAGTCATATGTATTCGTAGATCGTACAATTAAGTTATCATTGCATCATATAAATTATAATCCGGGACTTCCAATCCGGATGTTATTTATACAATAAGACAACAAAATCATAACATTGTAATCGTTAATATTTATAACTAAAGACTTACAATAAATTGCACATAAAATATAAGGAACTAGTCAGTAATAAATCTACAACACTTCTGTTTAAATATTGATCTTGAAGTTAATTGGTGTCATGCACATGCCTATTCGCTGTTGACATGGTCAATGACAAGTTCATAAAGGTTCAATATCAAATTATCAAGACATTTACAAATGACATTTTACCGACTGGGCGAGAGATGTCAATTCAGTCAAGGTTGTTAAACACTTCCATCATCATCATAAGACATGACTGCACTATAATAATGAAAATATTCGTCTTTCAATGATTGATTTCTCGTCAACAATCAAACCGCATATTCCTATTTTCACAAAGTTAATTTATATACTGTAACCTACAAAATATCAATACACTATATATATTTATCGTTTTGAAAGAGGTAAACCTAATGAATAATGAAGCAGTGAATAGCCGAGAATTTAATTATTTATTGAACGTTATTTAACTTAGAACCAAGGGGGTGTATGAAGATAAACCACCAGTCAATTTATACAGTATTGTATCTGTATTTGGTAACTTTGATTAATTTTATTAGAAAAAAAAACATGCAATGCACGCTATGGTAATGAAAAAATGAAACGTGATAAAACACTGCATGGAATAATATATTTTGGGGAACTTAAAAACCCACGTTTTGTATGCAATACTACACGTATAGTTGGTGTCAATTAACTAAATAGTTGAAAAATGTTGTTGATGCATGCTATGGTATTGAGAATAGAAACTGCATAGAATTATGTAGTGTGAAACTTTCACACTAACCTCAAGTATTCTCTGAAATATTTCACTTATCGTGAAAAGTATCCATGAAGATATTATTTCAGTATCTTTGTTATATTATCTGATATAATCCAAGTTATATACCGTAAAGCGAGGATGTAAGTTCTCGTATATTTTCGCAGGTAGAACAAAGTCGCCAAAATAAATTCCGCCATTTCAAAAGGCACATGCAAAGGTATTGATAAAAGTTTTGAATCCGCAAAAATAATAACCGCAAAAATTTGTGTATTCCTTATTCAATGAAAATTACGAAATGTTACTCCCGCGAAAAAACTTTTTTATATAATCTTCCATCAATCTATCATTGTAAACTATAATAAAACAAAACATAAAGCCCAATGTGTACATCAGTCATGTGCTATATGTAGTCTCTAATTGGTTGTTTTATAATTGATTGTAAACGCAACATCGCTATTTTAACCACAATTAGACGAAATATTTATATTTAAATATTTAGTAATTGTCTTAATTATCTTGTTGAGAATCTATTGGAAGCTTTCCCATATTCCGTTGAAATATTAATGACTATAATCGGGCATAGTTCAATACAGCTCATCCATGACACTCATAAAATCATGGCATAAATTATAAATGGCTGTACACAATTTAAAATTTTAATTTAGATTGCTATTTCACCGAATCAAATATAAACTAATAATTATAATACAAATTTACAATTGGAGTTAAGATTGTTATATTCCAACGACATTTTGGCAAATTAAGTTTCTGTCTATTTTTCACTAACTTGCACTGTGACAAGACGATCTTAAAGATTCTTATTTTTTTCGTTTGATATATTCATTATTATGTTTTATTTGTTTTTAACCAGAGATTGGTAAACGATATATAAAATCCCTCAAGAAAAGTATAGATCATGACCCCCTTTTGTAAAGTTTTTGATAAGTGTTTGTCATTTTTCGTTTGTTTGCGATGGCGTTGTCAGTTTAACCTTCACTTTTAAACGAATATTATCCCGACATCTATCGACGAATAAAATTAATTTTTAAAGACTGTCAATTGTTGAATACTGTCTGGCTTACGTGTTCATCTAATGCTATTTATATTATTTTTAGTATTACCTAATTGAAAAAAATTGATTTGTTTGTTTTGACCTTTTGATTTCATTAATCTGAGCAGACATAGTTGAACAACATTAGTATTCATTGACCAAATAAAACCATTTAACTCCTACGCTTGAAAATTATGGCGTAAATTATTTATTTGATATGAGATTGCAATATTTTTGTAAACATAATCAACATAATGTTGCATTCAAAAGTGTTTCTAAGCCATTGTTGGTAGTTCCACTGCTAGTTCCACTGGTAGTTCCACTGGTAGTGACAAACTATAATAAATTTGATTTTATATCAACTAGTTTACTATTGATATTTGTCTTTGTTGTATTCTATATTTCAAATGAATTTAATAATGAGTTTAAAAATCGGTAAATTAATGTCACCTTCTATTTGTTAACTCCACGATTGATACACAAATTTGAAACCAAACAGTATCATAAACTAATGCTATCAGTCTACATGTACTAAAATAATAAATAATTCCCTCTTGGTACAATTATCTAAGCAATTTATATGCATTAAAATATGTAAAATGAAACGCCATAAAACATTTATTAAATTACAATAAAAATTGTGACTAATGCTATATAACCACCGCCACACTTCTACATTTATTGAATCAAAACGACACAGCGACAGAGAAAATCAAATAATTGAAATCCGAATCGATAGAGTCAACATGTAATGTTGAAATGAACACGGTAATGATGTGATGTCGTTTTCAGTGATTTGTCAGAGAAATAGATGTTGAAGATGCATTAATTGATAGTCGTCACAATCTGTCAGGAGGATAACGGATAACATCGTATCGTGTTCAGATGGAAAACTCTCCTTAAAATGGAACACTCTCCGTGGGAATAAAACGATGCCGTATTGGATTAAATATAACAACAATAAAGTAGGAATAATTTTTAAACTATGCGAACGTGCTATATGCAAATGGAATAATTATTAAGGTATAAAACAATCAAACAGGTTGGTTTTCAATTCCTGTTTGAAAGGTTATTGGACAGACGGGATGCTCCGATATAAAAGAAACAGAAACTAATTTGCGAGTATGTGTCGATTGTCGAATGATCAATTGAACATTGTACCAAAGAAATGACCGAGAATCGGGGTATAAGAGATTACTGTTATATCGGTATATAATAGGACGCAATCAAGGTGTCATTCACTTTTTGTGACCGTTGAGGAGACAAACTGTCATAGCATTCATGCAGTATTCTGCTTCCATAATAAACGGAGTTCAGAGAAATGATCATAATAATATAAAGTATTAGTGTTTTGAACTCTTCCACCGTATTATATCAAGTTGTTTAAATAATGAAAATAGAAGGACTGTCTCGTTTTGAACGACATGATTACTTAATTAATAGTGTTAAATAGAGTCTTTGAAATTATATTAGTGATAAATAGAGTGATGTTTTAGTCATAAAATGGAAATAATCTTTGTTACTTATTGATCGCATGCAGTGTGTCTGTTTTATTCAAGTTACAGAAATTTTATGATGTTTCATGTTGAGAACATATTTACCTAAAGAAGCTTACAGGACAATATTGTAGATTGGCCAACAAATTGTTTAACTAAAGAGAAGCGTATACGAATTTATATCGAATATTTTATATAAAGATGTAATAAAACAAGGATATTGTACAATGCTTTTTAGCATGAAACATATATAGAAGCGTTGAATTTAATCTGCAGAGCTTGAATAAGCATTGATGAACGAATTAAGACCGTATATATTATATAAAGATGTAATGAAACTGGGATATTGTAAAATGCTAACTAGAATAGCACGGAGTCTGTAATCAAGACAATATGAGGAAATTACTCCCTTTAAGTCAAAGGTTAGACATTTTCTAAATTTATATAAAGTTTCTTTTTTTATAATTTCAAAATATCAATTTTCATCTTACTTATTTGCCAAAAGTTTACTTTTCCAGTTGCTAAATTTATAAAGTTTTTTTTTTTTATTTCAAAATATCAATTTTCATCTAAATGCTGCCTATGGTTTGCTGCCCTATTAAATTTATAAAGTTTCTTTTTTTATAATTTTAAAATACCAGATTTCATCTGAATGTTGTAAATGGTTTGCTTCTCCTAACAATAACAAAAAGTAGACTTTATGTACGTATGTGCCTGTCCAAAGTCAGGTGCCTGTAATTCAGTTGTTGTCGTTTGTTAATGTGTTACCTTTTTGTTTTTCTTTCCTTTTTGTACATAAATAAGACTGTTAGTTTTTCTCGTTTGAATTGTTTTACATTGCTATTTCGGGGCCTTTTATAGCTGACTATGCGGTATGGGCTTTGCCCTTTTTTGAAGGCCGTACGATAACCTATAGTTGTTAATTTGTGTGACAGTTTAGTCTTTTTGTGGAGAGTTGTCTCATTTGCAATCATGCCACATCTATTTGTTTATATTTGATATCGTTTCGATGGAATGTAGGTGCAATATTTATAAATGTACCATTTTTCTGGTGAATAAAGTGTTATTTTCTCTATATTGATCTTGGTATTAACTGTATGTTGCCAAGATATGGCTATAACACATACAGTGGATTCATTTATTATCGTAGGTACACGTTTTTCTGGATAAAGAAAACTTGAATGTTCGTGGATATTAAATGTCGTGGTTTTGCCGAGGTCTCCATAAAAAACTAAAATATATCGTTCATTGAATTAATTAATTTCGTGGTTTACCTGTAGCCTCGAAATCCACAAAGTTTTAACATGGTTATCCAACGAATAATAATGCATCAACAGTACATCATTACTGATACACTAGGTATTCTGGGTAATATTTCCGAAATTGGTTTGAAAATTAACTTTTTATTTTTCAGAAATAGTTACTGTTTCAAAATACAATTATTATGTAAGTGCAGCAAACGTTTGAACATTTCTCTATACTATTTTTTGAATTCTTAGACAAAGTAGTTTTTAAAATTCTGAAGTAATAACACAGGGAACAGATTAATACGGATTGAATATAATGTTTCACAGTGAAGATCATTAAATATAAAAATTGTTGATGTAGGCGTAGATATATTAAGTGAATGTTATCTTTATTCAGATTACAATATTATATGTGACACATTTACTCACAATTTTAGTCCGTAACATATGACATTTCAAAGATACATGGAAAACAAATTAACAATCTTTAGAAGTAAACGTGATGACAGAATATGTTTATTGCAAAGAATGTTTAGCGGAAAGAACCGTTTCACCTGTAAAATTGATAATAAGGATATCTCAGCAAAGTCAATAAAACCATCAATGGAATAGCCGTTGTTATTTGTTGGTAAATACGGTTCACACATAATTAGGTTTTTTGTTAAACGATTGGTTATTTTACTCTGTTAGCATTAGATATTTTCATAACGCATTATTCGTTATTGTTGTTATAACACAATAATTTAATTTTGGATGTAACGCGTCTTCTGATTGGCTGACGTTATTTTGTTATGAGCCCATAGACATAATTTAGTCATGTGACCGTGACGTCATCAACGTTTTTCATGGTTTTCTACGGTTTAAAATTGAATTTAGAATTAAATTATAAGAAATGACTGTAATATTTTTTCTGTCTATTCGAAATAACATAAAAAATGTGGTGCACACTGCTAAATAACCCGCTACGCGCGTTATTCAGTGTGCACCAAATTTTTTATGTTATTTCTCCATAGACAAAAAAATATTACAGTCATTCCTTACTTATAAGCAAGCATGTATATACATTACAGTTACATTTTGAAGATTTATAAGAATTCTTGAATAAGATATGAACTGTATCATAATGAAATATTAAGAAGATGCTGTATAATTGTGGATGTCTTAAATCTCAACCAGGGACCCAAAGTTATCAATTTAAGGGTTGCAGTATGGCCATAAATATGATTAACTATAAAAGGCCCCAAATGCCTTTCATCGATATTGACTGTGTCTCATGAATAAATGACATACACTTATAAACTGTATAACCTCAATCGCGTCTGGTGAAGTTTTTCCAGTAAGATTACTGTTTCCCGATGAAAGTTTGCTTTTTTCTTTATGTCTTGCTCTTACACCATGTTCACGGTTACCAGCAGTAGTAAATGCTTATAGTGGGGATTCGTTTACCTACATTGGTTCCAATTTTCGTAGACTGAGGAAATTCGTAATTGACTTGTAACCGCAAAATCCACGAAATTTGATATCCAGCGAATAATAATGAATTAACAGTCAAATGGTTATTTTGGACACATTCACGAAAGACTACTTTTACTTTTTAACATCTCTGTAGCCTTTTGTACTTGCATGATTTTATGAGAATGAACTTTCTATTTGTCATATTATATATTTCTCTGGTACAATGAAAAGTGGAAACTGTTTTTCCAGAATGTACTCCCTATACATTATGTTTACAAATTGGCCAATAGTTATTTTCATAAAGTGCTTGGAATATTTTAAATATTTTTTCTTTCTTATTACTTACGTTGTACTAATTGTTATAAAATGCATTATTGACATCCTTCTTGAAACTGACCTTGTTATTTGATTATTCTATGTAACCATTAATAAACGGTTTACAAAACTAATCTTTTTTTTTGGGGGGGGGGGGGAATAAACATTTTTTCTCCCCATGGAAATTCTTACCTAAGCTGTATTTTGCAAACACTTTTTGATGGGATGAGGGAGGGGGTCCCAATGATTTTTAACTTGTTGGTTCCGTATTTCACAGATCAAACTAGCCAAGACGAAACGATCGTTTTAAGTACAAAAAAATTGTTTCAAAGATAAATGTATATTATTACATTTTGAGTGGACCAGTTTTAGTTTGTTTATTTATAATATTTCAATGATTATGGGACTCATCCATATAAGTATCAAAACACAACTGAGCTTACTAATACCTTAACCATTCAAGGTAACCCTACTCTAAACGAGGTCGTCGTGATTTGATACCTGTGCAATTTTTAATTTGAAAATTCTGGATTTGAAAATATTATATAACTACTTGTGTATCTTATTTTAAGGAAATTCATGTATTCAAACATATTTTTTCAGATGGCGAACTGACTGATATCTTTTGAATCAGGAGTATTTATAATAGTGTTTTAAGGCGATATCATAACTGTGCTTTTTATTGACAACTATAATACTGGATATCAGTGTAATTCTCTGTGGATAATTATGAGAGTGTGTCAATCTATGATGGATTAAAATAGTTACTTAAACAGGGATTATGACGGCGAGAAAGGGATTTTTAGCCCAACAGCAAAATACATTTCTTGATACCATAGCAACCAAGTTTGATGGCACACGTGAGTACAATTTTAATAAATTTAACTGAAATTGTTGTTGTTTACTCTTTTGACGGAAATACAGTCGACTCCCGTTATGTCGAAGTCAGCCGGACCAGAGAAATATTTCGAGATACACGTAGTTCGACTCAAACGAACACCAGAAGTTCGACAATCTAAGGGACACAACTCTTGCTTAGCTTGGTAAAGCTAAAATAAATCCGGGTGAATATGGCAAGGGGAACGATATTCTAGTATTAGATCGATGTATTTGTATGTCACAGTCTTTTATTATTATAATGACATTATTTTTACTTATTCAATTGTTTCAATTAAAAAAAATCCTATGGCTTTTCCAAGAGAGTAATTTCCAAACGATAGTTTCGTAATTCGGGTCGGTTATAGCTGACAAAATTGTTTATTCTCGGATACAAGAGATTTAAGAAAATTTTGATTTCTATTCTTTTTGTTTTATCTCACTGTTTCTTTTCAAAAGAAAATATAACAAGATTAAAGACGCCGTTTGAGTAGTTTTTAGGTGATCATCAACGGAAGCCATAATCCTCACTTTATACACACCCAAGCTCATTAGCGTAAATCACAATTGATTGTTTTGTAAACATTTTAAATACTTTTTCATGTACATTAACAATGTTTCACTAATTATTTATAAAAATTCTATCAAAGATAATCTTAGGTAAACACTCATGGAAATGGCATGTCATAAATCAATACAGTGGTCAGTGACCGGAAATTTAATTACACGTGTATTGTCAGATTAACTCTTTAATCCATTTAAATACCGGAGGTCATGTTTTGACATATGTGTATTAGTTCGAGATAAAAAATGAATTTTGAATGCTTTTGTTAACCTTGGGACCGTAAATTTAGTTCGACTCAACCGAAATTTCGACTCATCCAATTTGGACTCATCAGGACTCAAATTACATACTTTTGTAAAGAACAAAGTTCGGGACCACGTGAAAACTTCGACTCATCCGAAATTTCGAGTCAACCGAGTTCGAGACAACGAGAGTTAACTGTAGGTTAATTTGATAGATTGGATAATACCACATTCCATTTTTTTTTTATAATTTTCAATGATCACTTAGTAGCGACGGTAAAACATGGGTGTAAGGTATGCATTCAAATTGTATCTCCTGCTTTTAAATAAACTACGCGGATGACAATTGAAAATAATTATATAAATAAATCTGAATCGTTAGATAATTTGACGTCATAAGAAAAGTATTGTATATAATCTTAACTTGAAAAATCATCATATATGCTATTATAAGAAAGGTATTGTACAGAGAAACCTGGCTTAATCGAATCTTGCATAAACCGAAAACCTTGCTAAACAAAACATGTTCTTAAAACAGTGCTTAACAAATTGTGTGTGTTGTGAATACGATAAAAAAACATCTGCCCAGAACGAACAAAATCTAAAGTCCCGAAGAGGTTTGGTAAGACAGGTTTCACTGTATATCAATCTCACTGGTTCGATTATGCAATAGGATAAACCAACCTGACCTGATAATCCAATATGACAATATAAAAAAAGTATTGGATATAAACCGTACTCGTTGGTTCCTTCACTATGACAATAAAAAAGTAATATATAAAAACCAGGAATAGCAAGATTATCCAATTGGGCAATACGTGGAAGGTACTTATATATACTATCACATGACAATAACAAAAAAGTATTGGATATACACCTAAATTGTTAGATAATCTTAATTATATCAATTTACTAGTGTGCGTATACTTGGGTTGTTGTTTAATTTTGTTTTTGAGTTTCTTCCGTTTCTCGAAAGTGGAAATTTAGTAACAACATGGGTTGAAAATGTATTCCGTATGAAATTAATTCTACGTTATATTTTTTATTGCCTAACATTTTTGAAATTTTATTAACAAAGGGGACAATCTTTGCTAAAATGTAATCGTTTTACATCAAATGTGTAATGAAAAACATACATTTACACGTACTTAAGTAACAACTGTTATAAATCTGTAAAATCTATTTGTCTAATTAAACGTGTATAGTACATACCACTACAAGAAAGTATAATCAAGAAAAAATATCTAGTGCTTTAAATTTAAAACTAGAAAACATTATGTTTACCAGCGTTTTACTTTTGCGGTTAAGGATGTTTATATAATTTTTTATATGTAATGCACGTATTTTACAATGAACAAAACATAAAAGTTTCGAACTTGAGGTTTCATAAGTTAAAAGTATCAACTATTAGGAAGCATGAAACCAAACGAAAAAAACTTAACAAATAGTCGACTAGGAATTCTGACATTATTTCTAAAATGTTTCATGCGTTGAAAAGTTACATTTTACAGTTCTCTGAACAAATTATCAAAGGTACCAGGATTATAATTTAGTACGCCAGACGCGCGTTTCGTCTAAATAAGACTCATCAGTGACGCTCATATCAAAATATTTATAAAGCCAAACAAGTACAAAGTTGAAGAGCATTGAGGATCAAGAATTCCAAAAAGTTGTGCCAAATACGGCTAAGGAAATCTATGCCTGGGATAAGAAAATCCTTTTTTTTTTGTTTGTTTTTCTCGGGGGACAAGTACAATAAGCAAGCAAATTAAACCGCGTCATTGAGAATAATATTAATAAGAACTAACTAAAATGTAGCATTTTGTTTGTCATTACGACTAGTTTTGCATCAACTGTTGTTCAACTTGTACGGATTAAAATAAAATACATATGAAACCTCAGTAGTTGTGTGTATAAATAAACTATGCGATATGTTTTTTTTTATTGTTGAAGGCCGTACGGTGACCTACTGTTCATAATTTCTGTGCAATTTTGGTCTCTTGTGGAGCGATGTCTCATTTGCAATTATATCACATCTTCTTTTTTATATAATATGAAAAGGCGTTCCATTTCAATTCAACTCTATTGTCGAAAATATAACTATAATTATAATTGGTTGTTACTGCTTCCGTAATGTTCTGCTTACACTCCTCCCTGCTGAGCTAACTATAGAAATGAGATATAACTAGATTATTAGCAAGCTTAATACGCTTTTGCTTATAGGGAAAATAACGCCACTCAATCATGTCTTAGCCTTTCATACGTGATTAGAAAGATTATTCCCGTTCTATACATTTCAAAAGTCATTATCTCTGTTGCCATTATCATTATTACAGTAGTAACGTCAAGGGCTGCAGGCTATATTCTTTTCTATTCCTGATTGACATTACAGGTCTCGACAACAATAGATGATAATTCTCGGAAAAGGGAAACTTGTAACAAGGTTCAATCCACCATTTTCTACATTTGAAAATGTCTGTACCAATTCCGGAATGTGACAGTCATTGTCCATTCGTTCGAGGTGTTTTATTTTATGGTTTTGCCATTAGATTAGCGACTTTCCGTTTTGAATTTTCCTCTGAGTTTTTTGTGATTTTATTTTTTTCTTTACTATGTGGAAGCCGTTCTGTAGGTTGATTTGGTTTTTGTGTCATTAGTGTCCCTACTCTTTATTATTGCTATCGTTAAGTTCAATAATTTTGACATACAAAAAAGTAAAAACACAAATAACTGAACTCCAAGGAATATTCTAAACGGAAAGTACATAATCAAATGACAAAATCAAAAGCTGAAACACATTAAACAAATGGATAACAACAATCATATTCCTGCTTTGAAACAAGAATTTCTTTGTAAGGAAATGGTCGAGTTAGCCTTCTATTATGTCTAGCTGAACCTCCCATTTGTGACACAAGAGTGCAATAGTATAGTTTTGATTTGTCTGTGATCTAGTGTGATTTGTTTTTATCGAGTTGGTCATTGTAAATATATTTGTTGACAGTAATTTATATATAACCTGATTGTACACTTAATATGATCTATTGTTTATTTTTGTCTACATCTTATTCGATAGATATGACTGGTACAATTAAACTATGATTTCCACACTATTTGATTTTCCAATGAATTGAAAAATAATTTAACGTGTGAAAGTGAAGCATGTACTATACACAATATCAATAAAACAATAGACAAAATCGTTCTACTTAGTAAGCAGCCAATGGTTTTATAAGTCTTAATTAAGTTTGATTATTTTTCCAATTCAGAATTAACTATAGGAACAATCTCTTCCAAACGCCCCGTGTAGCAAAATATGAAATTTTCAAGTTGAAATCAAATTGTCCTTTTTCTGAATGTTGACGTTTGTTTTTTTTTTTTTCGAAATTCAGTGTTATGTTTTATTCTTTTTTTTCATCTTTTACATATTTAGTTGATGTGTTTCCCTCGATTTTGGTTTGTTACCCGGATTTGTTTCAGATCATCGATTTTTTACTATCGAACATCGGTATATTATTATAGTCTATATTTATGTTATCAAATGCTTGACTTCAAATGCATTTGGTTCTTCTTTTGTCCAGGAGGACAAAATAAAAAATAAATATTTCTGTATCAGTTTATATAATAATAATATGAGACAATGAGATAGCAACTTGATACTTGTGTTTTAGAATAACTATATTATAAGTTACATGGTGTGTTAGTGATTAATACGATATACAAAGGGTTAGTTAATTCCATACGGGGTGAGAGCGAAGCAAACAGTGTTGTTTTATAAAGGGTTGTGGCATCTGTTTTTGTTGGAAAGGGAAGCAACTCCTTACTTACCCGATATGGTTGGTAACCCTATATAGTAACTAACCAAGTATTTTTAGGGCACCCTATTACAACTATATATAGTCACTACGTGTAGTTCGTTAACCAAGCATATCTTCAAAAATCTGTAGAAGGTTGTATAAGGAACATTATGTATAATAGTGGTTAAATATTGAAGGTATCACACATAGACACTGACATTTCATTGAATGATACAAAAAGCTTACTATACCGAGAAGGCGTCATTCGCTCAACTATTAGTGCTTTGGTACTGACAATAAGACAACGACTAGCTATGCGTTTACCAGAAATACAATGTGTAGTAATAAATATCTCAGTGATTTAATAAACAATGTATCGCAAATAGCCACTGCCATTTGATTGAATGGCACAAAAGCGAACTAGTTTACGAAGCGTCATCAGCTCAACTATTTGTGTGTTGGTACCAACATAATTTAAACATCACATTTAGTGAACAATAATTAAAGATATTTTGAATTCATTGTGACAGCTTATACTCATTCGTACAAACTGAAATTCAATGAGTTTCCTCATGATTCAAGGGATTCCTGTTTTTACGGCAACATTTAAAATATACAGGAAATGAGCGTCTACGGTAGCATGCACGATTGACAAGAAAGCAATTTAAGTAGACATGCATTCAAAATCATTTTTGTTTATTTAATTTCAATGCAAATAGTTTTAAGTAGTGGATTTTAGCACTTTGCGTGTTTTTATCGAATAATAGAAATGAAAATGGTCGAAAAGGGAAAATATAGGCAAATACATTTCAGTAAAGGACATATAGTGCAAATAAACAGGTAAAAACATTTAATATTGTGTAACTAGTTTTGAACATGTCTATACCAAGGCAGAGATATGATAGCATTTTGTTTGGCCTTTTTGGTTTATTTCTATTCGATCGTCACTGATGAGTCTCTATGATGAGTTTATTTGTTTTACATTCGTTCCATGGGTTTTCAAAGGCTTTTAAGACTTTCTCTCTCTCCTTTTTTCTTTAATTCTCCTTTGAGGTTTAGGTGATTTTTTTGTAATTGAGGAATTGAAATCGGAAGTTTATCAAACAGATATCACACAACTGTTGACGGAAATATGAGGCAGAATTGAATAAAATAAATATGAGTAATACACAAAGACGTCCGATAATTTATTTGAAAAATATGTTTAAACTTAAAGTCTTTCTTCTTAATAATAATGATAACAAAAACAAGTTGAAAGTTTTCTTTAGATAAAAGAATTTAAAAAATAATACCAATTAATTTAATGACCGGTTTCTAGGTTAATAATTATTTCCATGGTTTTGACTTTTTTTGCTCGAATGTTGAAAACAAACTCATTGAAGATTTTCGGGCTTGAAATTGTGTGCACCTGATGTGCGCGTTGCGTCTCTAAAACAACCCACCAGTACTATTAGAATATAAAAAGTTAAAAGTATAAAGTAAGTACAAAGTTGATGGGCATTGAGAAGTTTTATTATTTTCATATGATCATTATATCAAATTACAAAACAATCTTAACTATGGCTATATAGGAAACTCAAAACGTGAAGCTGTTTATATCTGTAAATATCGACTAAAACAACCATTATATCATTCAAGAACAAGTAAAATAGCCATTATCTACTTTAATATGCAGTTATTGTAAATCCCTTTTAACCGATTGCTAGGTAAATAAAATAAATTGTATTTCCGATATTCAACACAATCAGATTAAGTTCATAGTGATATGCTATATAGTTAGAAATGAACTTTTGAATTGCTTCCGTGTGTTAATTAAGATTCAAATAAATTAATAATTCAAAACTTATCCTTTGTTAGTTACGTTGTGTTGTTCGACTCATGAAGTGCATATTTTAATTTCGTTTTCAAAATTCTATACTTTGAAACTTTTTAATGATTAGTGCTCTATGCTATTGACGTTAGAGCTGAGAACATTACAACATGAGATAATCAAATTTCCGAAATTGTATCAAAATGAAATTGTCTAAAATGGCTGTTAGAATACGTCAATGTTTACTTTCTCAAAAATAATAATTTAAATTCTGGTCATTACGATTTAGGAAATGAAAGTCGAACTTCGCGTGTAAGATTGACATAACAGCCGACATGCAGTTACAGCACTATTTGTGTTCGTGATTTCATTGGAATCATCTTCAATGAATAGCATTAACATCTATGTACTTGAATATGCATAGCAAATGAAATAAAATGAAATTGGCAAAATAAGGTAAGTTAGTACAATGTATGTCTGTAATGTTTAGCATACGAAAACGGTATTACTATGGACCCTGTGAATCAATGGTTGTCACGAGTTGTCGTCTTTCATATATATTTTTTTTATTTTATTATATGGAGAGTATAACTAAAAAATATATTCTCGATCGAACTATTTTATATTGCCTTTTTTACAGCTAATCATACAATTTATTTTTCATTAATAAAGCAGAACGATGCCATTTTCGTCCTTAAAATTAACAGTATTTGGTCAATGTTGGTAATGCATCTGATTTCAATAAGTGATTCAATAACCTGGTTGCCTCAAATTAGTGAAGTTTTACATGCAAAACGTTAAGCAGACAAAAATCGACAACAACGCAATTATATAGGTCTATAATTGGGGGGAAAATCCTATTGTTTATTCAGACCTGCAGTGATTGAAATATCGTGTTATTGATTGCCGAGCAAATAAATTTGATGACATTTATAACATCCAACACCATACAAAATACTATTCAAGTTAAACAGATCCGGGTTATTAATAGAAAATAAAGCGGTGTTTACATTTTGGGATTTCTTTCAAACAACAAAAAAGGCTCCACAGAGAAGTTAATATAATTGAAGGAGATGTTTATATAACATGCATAAGTGAATGAGACTTTTCCCCGAAGACACGATTTGCCACCTAACAAGATCTACATAAATTGGAGGTCAAGTAAAATTGGAACCAATAAAACAAGATATGCAATGTTTTTACACGTCGTCGAACTTAAAAAGCCGGTATCAATAATAACATTATGATACAAAAGAAATAATGTGTAAGAACATGAAAATGTTCGATTTGGGAAAACAAGGATAACTAGAAAAGTTAAGATTGGTTTAACATTTTTTTAATGAAGTTTGAGTTTTCTAAACTTTGGAAATCAAATGTGACATCACCAAAATACAAGACTCTTATGAAAATTCAAAACGGAAAGTCTCTTATCAAATGGCAAAATAAAAAGCTCAATTACATACAAGAAATGGACAACAAATTTTCTTAATATAAAATGGTGGAATAAACCTGGTTTAATAGCAACAAAATGTAGCTGTGGCATATAACAGTTTATTCAGTAAATCAAAAAAGAAAAATCGTGTGAAAGCTTTAAATCACATAATTCTATCAGTCTTTTATCAGAAATAAATATCAACACGGTGTCTTGCTAGCAATCTATGGAACTAGAATCTTTTATCTTTCTTGTTTCAACCATTACTTAATGGATGCAACTGTGATTTATTAGATAATCCCTTTGAACTGAAGTCCTTATAAATTTCAATCAAGACGCCTGTTGTTGATTCGAAGACATATTTCCGCGTAACAAGAATAGCATTTCTTAAGAATTATTGTCAGTAATGTTTCTTTTTTTTTCCAAATGTATCAATATACATATCTAACGTTAAACATGATTTGATTATAGAATATTCTTTACTATTGTGTATTTTATTTTATCAGACATGATATATTTATAAAACATCTTATAAGAAATCTTTAAAAAGTCAAAACAACATGTTATTTAAATGTCATGCGTTAGAAGCGATTTTTTTCTGGATTTACCTCTATAAGGAACGCTTCGAGTAAAATATATGATATCCAACGATTTATAAGAACCGAAAAAATTGAAGGGCTATATAAAAAAAAAGCTTTAAAAAAAATCTAATGAAATAGCCAACTTTGCCTGAAGGAGTTGAAAACTTAGGTCACACCAATTTAATTCCTTGTTCGACAGACCCGCCCGCATGCATTTTTTCAAAACGTAAAAAAATATTTTTAAATATTCTGATATTCCCGCCTCCCGCATCCGGAAATACATTTTCCAGCATCGTTTTTTTTATACTTAAAAACCCTTTAAACTGTTTCAGGCATTAACACAGATGTATTATCAACTAATACCGTTGAATGTGATGTTGTTATTATAATAAAGTATGCAGAAGGAGATTTGTTGTCTTCAACTGCAATATCGTTTGCCGGCGGAACAAAACTATCCATACCGCTGCATATTTATGCACATGTCCTGAGTTAGGAAACTGTTGTGCAGTTTTTGTCGTTTGTTGGTGTGCCTCATATAGGAATTTAGATCGTCGGTTTTTCTGTTTGAATTGTTTAAATTAACATTTGGGGTCCTTTATAGCTTGTTATTTGGTGTGGTCCAAAGCCCCATGTTGAATGTATTACGCAAAAAATAGAATGTACACACATTTACAAATAACTCTTACCCTCCCCCCCCCCACAAAAAAAAAACAAAGTCAAAGACATGGCTGTGTTGCTAGGTATAAATCTAGGCCATTTTAGGGTATAGATCATGTCCTAGCCTGGGAAGGAGCAAAGATATCTATAACATGACAGTTCAATGGAGATTAATTAAAGCAGTTGACATAATTATTCAATTATTATTTCAAGATATGATGCCTAAGAAACTGATATTAAAGAACATTCATTTGACTTCAAAAGAGAGGAAGGGGTACATGTATCTGAACCCCAGTTTGATGGAAACAAAATTGTGAATACAGATTTCCCGTACCTTTAGTATTGTTAAATATTGAAAAATACAGGTATAATTTGATTGAAAAAGAGGGACGAAAGATACCAAAGAGACAGTGAAATAATCATTACTCTCCCCTCCCCCACCCGTTTCTCACACTCATTGAAGTTAAACGGTTGCCTAATACAAAGAGTCATAAATGTGCTCCAATTAAAAGTAGACATTACACAGTAGCATTACATGTCTTGGTGAACAGGGAAAAAAGCACTTGGCAGTTGATAAAGTAAAGAAATGTCAAAACACAAGTGCTAAATCAATTTTTATACCATCCTTTTTTGATTATTATTGTCAGAACATATGATTTTATGTTTACAAAAAAATATATAGTCGATTGCCTTTAATTTCAAAGCTTAGCCTCAACAAATTTGTAAATCTATTTTATTTTTATTGAAATTTTCAAATCGCTCGCTCGCCCCAAAATCCATAGAACATGAAACTAGATTGGTGTGGCCTTAGTTTCTTTATAATTTCAAAATTTAAATACGGACAAGTTAAGAAAGGATTGTTTTAAAATTATGTCTGCCTCGAAGTTATGACAACTAAGTTTTACTCTAGTTAATTTTTATGCACCAAATCTTCCTAAAAACAGGATTTTTTTTCAAAAAAGTAAATGACATGATTCAGAAAAACAGTTTAGGTATGGTCATAGTTGGGGTAGATATGAATGATACATTATCTAATATTGACAGCAAAAAAAAAACAATAGAAACGAAAACCAGTCAACAGTTTAAAAGGGTTATTAAAAACACAATATTTGGAGAGATATACATAGAAACAATATACAATTTACATGGAGACGGAAAAATAAGATAAGAGAAGCTTCACGCATAGACTACTTTCTTGTTTGTCCAGAAATAAGGTCAAATATATATTCAGGAGATATAAGACCTGCACTTATTTCACATACAGATCACCCAGCTATATCTTTAAAAGTAAAAGGGAGATAACAATCAAAAGGGAAAGGTTATTTTGAAATTAATAATAGTATCTTTGATAATATAGAGTATAAAAATATAATAAAAGGTCTTATCATGATATATAAAAGTGAAACAAAACTTATTGATAACATAGGCCATCAATGGGATCTGTTCAAAATTGAAGTTCGAGAACATACTGTTGCATACTGTAAAAGAAATGCAAATAAAAATAAAAATGAAATACACATATTGGAAATTAAGATTAAAACATTAAATGAAAATGTAAACAGAAACTGTAAAGATGATGTCATTAAACATTTTCAAGAAGAATTAATTTATAATGAATGCAAAGTAAGAAAAATTTATGAAATAAAAAGTAACGGAGCTCAAATAAAGTCCAAGATTAAATGGGTAGAAGAAGGAGAGAAAAATACAAAATTTTTGGGGGGATAAAAAAGCTAGACAACCTAGAAAGACTATAACTACTTTAAAAGATGATAAAGGAGTTATACATACAGAATCTTCTAAAATTTTACAAATAAAAAAAGATTTCTATCAAAATATTTATAATAGTACAAGTCCAAATGTGAAATCCATAGATAAACATATTAATGATACACATATTGATCATAAATTGAATAAACAAGAAAGTGAGATAAAGGAAGGTACTTTAACCATTGAAGAATGTACTAATTCATTTTTCAAGATGAAACTTAACAAATCACCTGGAATTGATGGACTTAGTGTTGAGTTCTATAGGACTTTTTGGGATGATTTAAAAGAATTTGCTCTATCTACATTTAATTATTCGTATAAAAAAGGGGAGTTAACAAGTTTTCAAAAATTAGGAGTTAATTCTCTTATACATAAAAAGAATGATCCACTTTGCTTAAATAATTATAGACCCATAACCTTATTATATATTGATACAAAATTAATTGCATATTCATTGGTTCAACGCATTAAAAATATACTACCAAATATTATACATAAGGATCAAAATGGTTATGTTAAAAATAGATATATAGATTATATGATATTAGCATGATTAGAAAAATCCAAGATATAATTGATTATGCAGAACGATTTAACATAGAGGGGCACTACTTTTTTTAGATTTCTCTAAAGCATTCGACTCTTTAGAATGGGCTTTTATCTTTTCAGCTTTAAAAAAAGATTGGATTTCAAAATTCTATGCTTAAATGTATTAAAACTTTATATACAGATATAAAAAGCTCAGTAATAAATAATGGATGGATCTATGAACTTATAAACATTCAACTCGGAATACGACAAGGATGTCCGTGCAATGCATTAATTTTTGTTATTGCAGTAGAGATATTAGCCTGTAACATAAGACAAGACCATAACATTGAAGGCTTTGAAATTAAGATAGATGGGAACACACATTCATTAAAAATCAACCAACTTGCAGACGATAAAACACTTTTTTTCTAAAAACACAAAAAGACATTTCAAAAGTTTTAAATATGATTGAAATAGCGGCACATTATCTGGGCTTAAATTAAGCAGATCAAAAACAGAAGGCATATGGTTAGGAAAACTCAAGCATTGTAAAGAAAAATATAAAAACATCAACTTTACAAACAAACCAGTAAAATGTTTAGGAGATTTTTTATTTGGTTGTAATAAAAATGATTGTCAAAACCTCAATGCTGAAAATCAATTAGAAAAATCTGAGAAGATAATTAAAAACTGGGAGAAAAGAAATTTAACATTGTTGGGAAAAATAACAGTTATCAAATCACTGATTTTACTAGATATTACTTTTTTAGCATCTGTTTCCAACATAGAAAAAGAATATATTGATAAATTTAAAAAACTTGTATTTCAATTCTTATGGAAAAGCAAAACAGAAAAGGTTAAACGTAATGTATTAAGCTATGCATTTCTAGATGGTGGTTTAAAAATGATTGACATAGAGAAATACATAGAATCTTTAAAAATTGGGTGGATTAAAAGATTAATATATGGAGATTTTGACAACTGGAAAGTAATACCATTATTTTATTTTAATAAATTGGCAAGAACTTTCTTATCTTTCATATGAACATTAATGGTATTAACTCAATTCCTGGTTTAAATAAGCTGTCAAAATTTTATTTGAATGTAGTAAAAGCATGGGTAAAAAACAAAAACATAGAGCAACCAGAAAACTTAAGAACTATTGGAAAACAAGTAATTTGGGGAAATCAATTTATCAAGATTAAAAAAAAGCCTTTTATTTCAAAACTGGATAAATAGCAAAATCATATTATGTAAATGACATTATAGATGAAAATGGTAGCATATTCGAGAAATATATTTTACAAAAACTCAATATTAAATGTAATTGGTTGTCAGAATTTTCTCAATTGAAGAAAGCTTTGCCGAAAGAATGGCTAAACATTTTAAGACAAGAAAACTCAAAGAAAACTCAAGTAAAAACAGATTATGTTTTATATATTAAGAGAAATTGTATTTATACAGAAACATTAGAAAATTTAGAAACAATAAAAAATTATAATATATTCATTCAGAATTAGATTAAAATTCCTGTTGGTTTTAACCGATGGAAAACAGTGTTAAATATTGAGTATATTTAAAAGAGTTCAGCATGTAATATATTAAAATTCGTTCATCATTATTTGAAAGAAAATAAGTATAAAGTGTTTCATTGGAAATTGTTACACTTTATTCTACCTTGTAAAACTTTATTAAAACAGTGGAATATCTGCAATACTTCAAATGGTAATTATTGCAATACCACTAAAGATTATGATCATATGTTTCTGAAATGTCATTTTCTTGATGACTTCTTTGGTAAAATCAAAATCTTTTTGGAAAATTGTATATTAATAATAATATTCTTATATTGAAAAATCTAGTATTTGGTTACAAAATTAATGATGAACAATATTATGAAATAAATTATTTGATTACATTGATAATGTTTTGTATATATAAAGCTTACTACATGTCTGAGCAGATGACAGAAGCTATAAAAGTATATACTGTATTTGAAGCAGCATTTATGTACAGTTTCAAATTACAGGCAAAATGTAAGACTACACAATGCAATTGTTTTCTAGAAAAAAACTGTCAAATTATTGAAATAATTTCTTTGTTTGAGAAATATATGATCTAGCAAAAATGAAGGAATGGATAAGTTAATTAAAGATATAAATTTTACAAATTACACATAAGAAACTGATGAAATAATATAAAGTTAACCGTTCACCGCCACATGTTACGAATAATAACGAGGCTATTTAAATCAATTTACCGTTACAAAAAGACGATTTTAAAAAGAAACAAGTATTTACTCTTGATCTTCTTAATACTACTGATACATTTTGATTTAGACATACCTGTTAAAATGCTACATCACTTCTGTTTGTGGAAAACAATGCACATGTTAACGGAGAAAATATGGAAAATTTCCGGAAACTATACTCAACCCCTAGTTTTTTGGTGGGGTTCGTGTTGTTTATTCTTTAGTTTTCTACGTTGTGTCGTGTTTGCTGTTGTTTGTTTGTCTTTTTCATTTTTAGCCATGGCGTTGTCAGTTTGTTTTAGATTCATGAGTTTGACTGTCCCTTTGGTATCTTTCGTCCCTCTTTTATTGCTAGATGATATATGTATAGCATTATTTTCTATTAATATATATTGGTAATCAGATAAGTCCCGCTGATATTTACTTGTTTATTATTTCATTGCTGATAATTTTATAACTTAGCTGTTAGATTATAAGACTAATATTGATTTAATATATTGATGCTTACCAGAAAACAACCCTAGATTTCTGGTATTAACAAACAGGGACTCTTCACTAGTATGCTGGACTAGTGAGGTATATTATTAACAGCAGAAATTGCAATTTGTTGTTGAATAAAAATAACAAAAGAGATATTGACATGCATTATCTTGATCACGTGACCATGCTTCAATGATACATAATGTCAATGTCTTACACTTTCTAGTAGCATGTATTAATGGTTTTAACAATGTTAAATAATTACAAATGAATTAGGAAGATATTTTCATAATTATTCGATAAAATATGTGTATATTTTAATTCAACAGTTATATGTTACAATGTTCAAACCTTGTGTAGATAGATAAAAAAAACTATAAAATAAAGACGCAAAACTAAGATTTTTACTTATAGGCATGTTATTTTTTACAAGTTCTTATAGCACAAAGCAACATTTCATATTGTTGATAATATTCGGAAATGAAATAGTCCATTTTTAACATCCATGTTCTAATGCACTTAGTTTTATTGTTTTCTGTAGAAGAACTATTCCTGTTTGTTTGCCGATGCTTCTTTTAAAACGTAGTATTTCTTTTACTAATTTCTTAGTTGACCTTGGGAAACAAATAATGACATCGTAAATGTGTTGCGTGATGTTGTCAACGTTTTATTTTATCTAATGGCAGTTCTTAGAAGTTTAAACTTAGTGCATTTAGATTTCAAATTACAAATGCTGATAATAGAGTAAAAAAATAAACCCTTTATATGTGTGTACATTAAAAATAAGAATTTAAAAATAAAAACACTGTAGCTCCTACTCTTTTGGTTAGTATAAAATGACTAAGGAAACACATATTAAAAAGGAGATGTTGTATGATTGCCTATGAGACAACTCTCCACAAGAAACCAAATGGCACAGAAATTACAAACTATAGATCACCGTACAGCCTTTAACAATTAGCAAAGGCCCTATTGAAATGTCTGCCTTCAAATTTTGAAGGTTGTATCATTCTGACTTAACCTTGAGGGTTCTGGAAGGTCGTTTGTAAAAACAGAAAGTAGAATGGATGGTCCATACCGCAAAGTCAACAATAAAGGGCCCTAACATTACAATGTAAAACAATTCAAACGAGAAACATGTTTTTATCAAACAACCACTAAACCATTTATATTCTGTATGTTACTCTTTGTCATCAATTGGTAGTGCTCTGCAGTGGTAAACAATTCACGTAGCACAAACATTTCCACATGTGGTTATAAGACCATCTATTACAACAACTATATTACGACAAAAAGTATTCGATAGAACTTGTTATGTCTTCTTCTTTGTACTAGTATACTATTGTGTCTTTAACTTTGCAATAATTGATAATATGCTGATATAATTGATAGGTTCATTGCCTTCAAAATAAATCAAACTGATGGCTAATTATCATTCTTTGATCACATAAAATATTGCGATTTTCTTCTGGAAAACTTTATTAATTCCTTCTTTGTGTTCAAACCGCCATAGTCCTCACTATCGGATTTAATTTCTTTTGTACCTTATGTAACACGTGACTTGGAATCTCTGTGCACGTGACATGAAAGCTTGGTTCTGTCTTTGAATTTCTATCATTCAAGTTTTAACTTCATCTCTGAGAAGAATTAATGGAAGTTTAGGCATATTAATTCATTAGGTTTATGTATACCGCTGAAGTTACAGCCGTTGTTCTCTCTTTCCTTACTGAAGGGAATTTGGTACGCCTTCGCAGGAAAAAAAATAAGCTTGCAATGAAAGTTGATAATCCACGTGGATGTTATTACGTCCTCCAGTAATATGACAATAATCATCAAACGAGCTTTAATTGTCCGATATTGTTTGTATTGTCGACAATATACTGTTTACAATTAAAGTAAGTTACGGGTTAAGTAGTACTCGTGTATTATATTTAAACTTTTAATCATATTACGTATTACATCGGGGAATATATTAATTGCCTTCACCACTCTTAAAAGTTTTGGATGTAGGTCCGATAACTTATTTCTATTTTTATCTGCAAAAAGTATATCACAAAAATACTAAACTGAAGAAAATTCAAAACGGAAAGTCCTTATTCAAATGGCTAAAATCAAAAGCACAAACAAACGAACGGACAACAAATGTCATATAGGGAATCAACCTACGACGTCAACTGATTGTTTGATTTTACATCTCGCAGCTGTGATTTTCCTTGTAGAATGAACAAAACATTGCTTTATCGAACAAAGAGCCAATCAAATAAAAAGATATCGAGTCAATGTCAGATTAGGTTAAACAAAATAGTTTTAATCGTGATCCTTCCTGTAGGAAATAAAACACTAAGTTTTAGTACTGCTTCATGTATGCGTTCAATTTACAATGTTAATGTAACTTTTAAATTATGAGTGCACAAAAGCGTCGACAATTACGTTAATTTACCAGTTATAACTAACACTAATCGTGTATTATTGTCAATTGAACGACAGTTTTATTTGACGAGTCATCCTTGAATCATTATGGCGGGTATTGTAGTCTGGTTTTCAGTAAATGAAAAAAACTGATTTATGCTCCAAGCAGGATGTTTTGAACGGTTAACTTGAGTTTTTGAAAGTCATTTAGTAAAATCACAATTTTATCATTTAACTATCTAAATAATGCGCCTATAAAATATGTATGGTTATAGATTAAATTATTCGTGTGGTATATGTCAAGGTAAAATCAGTCAAATGACACAATAAAAATAGGGTTGGTTTAAAATCACCCACAGGAGACAGGTTATTAACACACTTTGTCAATTTCTTAATCTACGATTGGCGTTTTAATAGGTTACAAACATATGTTTTCTCTTTTCTCTTTCATTTTGAAATCGGTTTGAAAAATCTTCTTTTCTCCATCATAGTTTTCTAATAATTGTATAATCAAATAACTTTATCGGACATTCGAGCATTTGAAGGGTTTTTTGACAAGTTTTTAATCAATTCTGTTGTTGATTTATTTCAGGATTATAGTAATATTACTTACGTACTTCCGTTAACCGATTATATCAAACATTAAAAACGAGATCAACAGATTGGCTCAGGTTTTTATGTTTACTTTCAAACTTCCGTTTTTGTAATGATTTAAGGGCAACGTCATAGTATTGATGACAAAATAAAATGTACTTTTATTCTTGAATCATTATGACAAAGGGTTTAGTCATTTCTTATAAAATAGCACCCCGTATAATCTTTTGTTATTCTATAACTTATCCTTTGTAAAGAATAAACTTTTACAATAAAATTGGTTTCTACAAATGTGCAATGATTTGATTCATCTGTTTTAGATAATTTACTATTGTGGGAAATGATTAACCGACTACTAAATGTTTGAGTTGTGTTTTTATGATTTCAATCATGTGATGTTTTTTTTTTTTCTTCTGTTTTGTGTTTTCTTCTTTTTTCGCCAAACGTTTAGGAACATGGTTCTCAATGCTCTTCAACTTCGTTATTTATTTGGATATTTTAACATTTTTAGATTCTAGCATCACTGATGAGTCTTTTGTAGAATAAACGCGCATCTGACGTGAATATAAAATGTAATCCTGCATGGTATCTGTGATGAGTTTATTTGTATGTTCTTCTGTTTCTTAAAAGTTGTGTTCGGTTGTTCCGTTTTTTTTTGTGAAGAGATTTTGAAGTGTGCGTCTCTTTTGTTTACAAGAACAAGGATAAAAAATTAAATGCTACTGAATTGAAGTGTGAAAAAATTGGCAGATGACTTTCTAAGCAAGAGCATCACATGTGGCGCAGATTCTATTTCTAATGACTTATATAAAATGTGATAAAACAATTTCAAATAACTCAATAGTTTACAATGATTATCTTTACTTAGTTACCAGACATGTGCTTTATATATGTATTCACCTATTACTGAATTGTAATGCTGAACGATGAGACCCAGTTAAGTAAAACGTATAGCAACATTCTTGAACTTGATTGGCAAATTCAAAAACGGGAAGTCCATAAAGCGTAGAAAATCAATTACTACAAATAAAAAAACAACTATCATTATCCTCATCAGGTAAAGACATTTTCGAAAGAAATGGTGGGTAAAAAATAGTTATGGGCTGGTTATACATTCTTTTTTATAATTGACGCAGGTCTTAAAATTAAGTGCCATCAATGTGAGGACACCAGCGAATCATGTAGAAAGTCAATGTCAATATTTATAACAAACTATCGATCCCATCTCTGTAATTTTAGAGAATACATCCCATTGTTATTCATGTTATTGACGACTTAAGTGTAAGACCTTGTTTTTGATATCGATACAGCATATTATGGTACAATGATTAGCAAGATAAATGTCAACACGTTTATTAATTTCATGCGTCCGAAGTACTTTTCTGGATTCAGCTTAATCAAACCCTCAAACAAGCAAATCCAAATATTTAAAATCCGAGGATGTTTATGTACCAAAACAGTTGAAGAGCTATAAGACAAAAAAATACCAAAACAAGAGCCAAACCCTTTTAAGGTTAAATTTACTTGAGGGAGTTGAAACCTGTATCGCTACAGTGGGTCACAAACTTTATTTCGTGTATTGAATGTCTTCGTTCCATCTTCGTGAATAACATAATGAACACATCATCAAGGTCAGCTCAAATATCGCATATATTGTTCTAACAAAAACGATGTTATCATGATTCGTTAATGGAGACTTCAGAGTAGGACCTTATCTTTGATAGTGATATGCATAATGGTACAATAATTAGCAAGATAATGAAACCCATTAGATCTGTGTTGAATATAAAAATTCTTGGCTGCAGTTATACAGGTACAGGAAGAAACAAACGTTAGTTCTCCTTTGAATTGTCATGTTTTAAAAAATATTAAACTTTCAACTGTTGTAAAAAGTATATTGCCAATAGTGCCTTCCTTGTGTCGGATCGAGATTGATCTGCGTTGTATTTAATTGTCTATACTATCAATATATGGACATCAATTTAGAGGGCAATGGTATCAATTTAGTCATGCAACGACATAACTAAATAACAAAAATGAACTTCCTTAATGATTGTGTATTGTATGTTGATTTCTCCCCAAAGAATAGCACTTCATTGATATTTAATATGTAATAATCTAACTAAGCTATTTTACATGTTGAATGTGGTTCGTTGGTTGGGTTTACTTGGTATCTGTTTGACAAACACTCAGGTGCCTGTGATTCAGGGATTGTGGTTTGTTAACATGTTACATATTTGTTTTTCGTTCATTTTTTGTAATTGTTAATGTCCTTTTTTTCTGTTGAACTAGGTGAATTAGAGGATATATTGAAATAAAAAAAGAACTAAATTACAGAAATCGCTTAAATTTCACAATTATTTAGTTTATGTATAGTTTATTCGAAAACAACAATAAAAAATATAGGTCACCGATGAGTTAAAAAAGATATTTCAATTTTAATGCCAAAAATGGCATTTTTGCAGCAAAGGGAGATAATTTGGAGCTTTTTCAATGATATCTACATTGTTAAAGTCACTTTGGGCCAACACGAATTGATTTTTTGGGAAAAAATTTTGTACCATATAATAAAGTAACAACTACTAAAGGTAATAAATAAAATGTGTAATGAAAAATAAATGTTTATTTTTTTTTCTAAAAATTTTATACCCGCGAGCCTCCTTAAGAGTTTACTCGAACAAGCATAATTGAACACAAAATTCTATAACGGTTTAAAACAATGTTAAGGAAGAAAAACGAGATCTAATGTTTAATAATTTGCAAAAGGATGGTGTATATCTGACTTATGACAGTTTCTATCAATTCAAATGATGAGTTTAGACCTTTGAATTTGCCTTTTACTTGAGGACGTTTGATCTGGGGTTTTCTTCGGAGTTCTGTAATTTTATTATTTTACTTTTTGTTATAGCTAAAAGTATATGTTAAATGTACGTAGCTTTCTTCAGGCTACATTTGTGAATTGTAAGATTGTTTAAGAAATAATTCATGGAAACCATAGATTTGTTGGGAATTTACACATGGCCTGGGCCGTGATATTCGAATTTTATCCTGATCGTTAGCGAGGGATAAAATTAACGAATATCACGGCCCAGACCATGTGTAAATTTACAACAAATCTATGGCTGCCATGAATTATTTCGATTCTAATAGGACAAATACGATCATTAAAAAACTGAAGCGATGATGGGTATACCGTGTGTGTGACTGTTCTATTTTACCCACTGTTGGATAAATGTAAAACAAATCTAATAAACCTGCATGAATGTTTCTTAACTAACCGCTAGAAAAAAAATGTGATTACTTTTTTTACTTCTCAGTAAACCCAACATGTGCAATTTTAAATTTACATTTCTAATCGTAAGCTACCGTCAAATTCACTGTTGACATGTTGTAACTAAGGAGCCGCCATTTGACTTGCTGAAATCAGTAAATGTGCGAATAATGCAATAGAATAGAAAACAAGCAACACCTACCTCAATACTTTATGTTAATGCAATTGTATTCGAGTTTAGAAGGTAAACGCAATAAAAAAAAACCTTCAGCTTTGACGTTTTCATTCGTATGACGTCATGTTTTGAAAAGGACGTTAATACGCCAAAATCATTACTGGAATTTCGCGGAATTTTAATTTATTTTGTTGTTGTCCATTTTTCCGTTCTCTAATGTGTAAATTCTTTTTGTAATGCGTCATAATCAGAGTAAATGTTCTGTGGGGTTTTATTCAATTGTAATTGTTAACACAGCGAAATCCACAACTGTTTACACATAGGATACGATACATGTGGATTTACGTGGGAGGCATATTTAAACAGCCATTTGTGTACATCTTGGAGTCTGCGCTAAGTATAGATATATCGAGAATTTTATCACGGTGTTGTTTACAAAGCGAAAGAAGCACGTCATGTTAGAATTATATATAACACGTAGGAAAAAACCGTTTAATGTGAATAAAAAGAAAACGAAAGAATGGAAAGTAAAATAAACACCGAGAAGATATTACATCTAGAAATATAGATATGTATTTAGCTTTTAAGAAAAGATCTCAGGAAGTATAAAGAAATAAAACACAAATTAACAAAACATTCCTGACATTGTGTAAAAGCTTTATTATCCAATATATTTGTCTTTATATAATTAAGTTGAATACCAATTAAATGAAAAGAGATTTTTTAGTTTCGGTAAAAACAGTCGTTAAGCATAATTTTCTCCGTTTAAATAAAACGCTTGCAAATAAGTTGCATTTCTTTTTAAAGCTTGCATATTCCTTGATGGATCTATATCGATTGTGCTCTGCCATTTTCAGTCCTAGATAGTGGAAGACATTCGAACAACCTTTAGTTATAGTATTGATATTTTCTACATTTTTGTGCTCTCAAGATCATTTTATTTTTATTTTGCTGGTATAGTTTGGCTTATTGTTTAGGGCTGAACAATAATCCGTTAACCCGTGGTGGTTAATACCCGTATCTTGTGTTTTTTAATGGTTTGTTGTTTGATTGGCAATTATAAAACACTTCAAATATCCCTTGCATTGTGTGTTTATTTGTTCAAGTACGTGACATTCAATTGATCGTTACAGATAAAGGTCAAGGATGACATTTAAAAGTCTCATGTTCCTGAAAGAGGAAGTCAGTCTGACATTTGATTTTTTCAAGATATTCCATCAATGACTTTTAATGCATGATAAAAATTAATAAAATCATTATTTTATCTCAGAATAAGGTCATGGCTCGTATAAAACATATCGGAAAATCTAGATACCTCCAAGGTAGACTGACATTATTTTCTTTTCTCTACGATTAACTTTACATTGTCACCTCTATTCCGTTATAACCTTTATAACCGTTTCACAAATGATATCGGATATGTTCCTTACGTCGTAACTACAATCCCCTTCCCTTTCATGAATGTGACCTACCGAATTAGACGATTTACCGGATTTGTTATCACATAAGCAACACGACGGGTGAAACATGTGGAGCAGGATCTGCTTATCCTTCCGGAGCACCTGAGATCACCCCTAGTTTTTTGGTGGGGTTCGTGTTGTTTATTCTTTAGTTTTCTATGTTGTGTCCTGTGTGCTGTTGTTTGTTTGTCTTTTTCATTTTTAGCCATGGCGTTGTCAGTTTGTTTTAGATTTATGAGTTTGACTGTCCCTTGGGTATCTTTCGTCCCTCTTCTATTCGTGAAGTTTTTAAATAACTTTGCCTGGAAGTATTAGATACTTGATTGCTCTCTACCTAAATGACAAAAATACGCGTCTGTGTTTTCTGTAATGCAAAAAAAAAATGGACGGTCCAATATTAAAAAAGTGTTTTTTATCCTGCAAAAACTTCATAATGTTAATTTTTATGATTGATCTATCAAATATGTCTAAGAAAATTATGTCTGAATGTTTGTTAAGACATTTACCTGTAATTTTTGAGAAGTATTCAAAGCAGTCCGTAGATAAGTGTACTTGTTTAGACAAAATGACTGTTCTTTGAACAATTCAAATGCTTTATGCATGAGTAACCTTATTTAAAGAAATTTCATTCCTACTGATATTTGAGTTATTTAAAGCTAGGCATTTTTATATGAGTGTTTCAGAATGTAATCTAGAACACATATATTATCATACAAATACGTAAGACATTACATGCAAGAGTCTAGGCGTGTATAACATACATGTACTCATACAGAAATAATTAATAAGGACGAAAAAAAGAATGATAACGGATTATAATAATCAACATGAAAAAGACATTTAAAATTAATTAATCTGGGAAAGAAGTGAAATGGTTAAACTTAAAAACAAAAACAGAAAAAATACTGAACTTTGAGGAAAATACATAACGGAAAGTCATCATTTGACAAAACCAAAAGCTGAAACACATCAAACAAATAGATCTGTCATATTTCTAGACCTGACCTAGACTATTTTGATCTGAGCGCCACTGATGAGTCTTATGTAGACGAAACGCGCGTCTGGCGTATAAAATTATAATCTTGGTACTTTTGATAACTGGTACAGGCTGTTTTTTATGTAGAAAATGGTAGATTGAACCTGGTTTTATAGCTAGCTAAATCTCTAACTTGTATGACAGTTGCATCATATTCCATTATAATGACAACAATGCGTGAACAAAACAAACAGACATACTAGCCGTCAACATTGTGTTATTATCGTAAATACTAAAAGAAACATAAATATGTAACAAAGAAGAACTAAATGACATATAGACAAAGCATATTAGCACAGCTTTAATGCAAGAATACACACAGAGATTCCTTTTTAATATACAGACTTGTTAATAAATCCAACTATAGACAATGGTGAGATTGAATATACATACAGGTCCTGTCACTATTCTTCAATCGAATTCAATGTTAGCAGCTGTGCGATATTCATAAATAAATTTCCTATTCTTATTTTTCGAATCTTAAGGTTGTACCTAACACTACAGGGAGATAAATCTGCATAATCAGCAGAACGTTTTAATGACGTTGTGTTCTTAAGGGGATATAAAAGCTTCTCAATGATCAAAATGAGTGTTTGTCAAACCGCTATATAACCAGTGTAATTTTTCTGATTAAACGGTTGGTTCAATTATTTTGATTTTTTTATATTTTTGTCAAAGGGTCAAAGTAAATACTTTGTAAAAATGTTAAGGAAATTAAACGAGCCAAATTAATTTTAGTTCAGGTGTTAGGTACATGTACCACCTTAAAGCTGTAATATAAAAATGTATGCCAGTACTTAAAAGACAACAGAGTCAGATGCAACAGACGCGACTATCATTCAAAACTTCAAATCTACATTTTTACCCTTTCTAAGTCAACACGCATAATAAATGATGATTTGATTCTTTCAAATACTGGGGGCCAAAGTACTGTGTAAAACAATTTTGCTTGTTTCCTGTGAGTACTTATGTCTTATATATAGATGTGAACTTAAAATCAAGTACTGAAGAGACAAGAATATTTAGTCAAATTTAGAGCTGTACATCGAATGCCAACAATACCACTTCTACTTGTTAGTTCAATAATTTGTCGATATTGTCATGGATGTGTTTTCACACATGATACTGACAATATAAAACTTCACATCCACAAAGATTATACTTTGATTCCTCAGAAGATGGACGCCAAATACACATTCGATATCGTATGTTAAAAATTTATTGCGCTACATTCAGTTTAATAAAAAAAAATCCTATTTAATATACGACTTTATTGTGTCTATGATATGTAAAAAAACAACATTTAATATCACTTTGAACTATAAGCAAATGCTCGGTTTAAGCAAATTAAATCCAACCCTTATATCGGAAAGTGACTGATGGTAGCTTTTGTATTCCAGATTGATAAATCCCTAATATATGTTATGCTTAACATATAAATTGGTTCTGTCACCGTTGAAGCTATAACAAATGGCTTAATATATCTTCTTAATGTCATTTTGTTCGGGAAAACGATTAAGGAAAGCATTTTAAATGTCACCATAAATTAAAGCCAATAAACTTCTGGAATTGTCACCTATAACGAACAAATAAGCTTGTTCCTTTATCGTTATTAATTAACTCCGTACAATTGACTTTGACCTAATTCCATTCAAATGTTTTTGAATAAAGGAATATACTTGATTGTAAGTGCACAAGTAATGTGCAATCATTTTTTGTGTATCATTGATATGGTTTTTGACTTGTAAATTGCCGTTCATTAACATTTGCATTGTTTCACCTTGTAATATGACAAAGGTGATGTTGAATGATTGTAAACTCGACACTTTTCACCAGAATACTTCGGTACATAATGTTAAAAAGTAAATGGTATCGTACGGCCTTGAACAATGTAAGCAACGCATACTGTTTAAAGGAATCGGCATGATAAATTGTGAATTAGTTCTACAGAGAAAACCAATAAAAACCAAATGTTTTCCCCTAGCCATAGATGGCTTTTACAAGATTTGAAAGTATCCCTTGATTTCCACTTTTGAAATCATGAATACGTAGCACTTTAAAATAAATAGTTTATTTTTTACAATGACGTGGTCATTTTGTTTCTGCAATAGAACAATTTTGTACAGTTTTATTCTTAATCTTGTTTGGACTGTACAATCAAATGACTGGTTCTGGCAGTTCAATACTATTTCCAATTCTAATAGTTCTATTATGGAAGAGATCACGAAATTTCTATACTACAAACTGTTCAAACATATCCAGGCCAGATTATTTTGAAAGTCAGTTCTGAGGCATCTTGGATCCATATTCTTACTTTCTGGTATATTGATGCTGTTTTCTTCTTTCTTGTATTTTCCTACAATCTTAACCATTATTGTATAAAGAAGGTAGACTATACAAGGGAATTGATTATAAATGAAAGTATCAGGATGTTTCCTGTGAAGGAAATTGAACGGAAAACGAAGATTTTATTATTACGGCATATAAACTATGACATATTATAGCTTATACCAATTAGACAAACGGAATTTCCTCGCCCAGATAAAAGCGTCCACTTAAATAATTATAACAGTTTAGATAAAATAAAAATATTCCTTTAGAGTTTAAGCGAACGTTAACATTTACGTTTTAAAGCAACTTATTAACTCGGTCAGTTACGAAAGAATCCGCATATACATTTTTATGAATTTGGGTAACATTGCATGTACCTGCGCAAGTAACAATACATAGTTAGTTGTCTGAAATGTGAATGAAATACCAAAACAGACAATATAAATGGGGAATGTGTCAAAGAGACAACAACCAATCCAAATAATTGAAAGTTGACCAGGGCCACGGATTGGTCTTTAAAGACGCATTAAAAGCTCACACCAGGATACTGACTTCAACTGTTTCCTAAACAAGAATGTATATTACTTCATCGAAATGGACGCATCCTAACTCCAAAACATATAAAATGAACCAAAAAAATCAAATCAAATCAAGACAAACACAGGCTAGATGTTCCTAGTTGTGTAGATGCTCAAACATGAGACAGGGTAAACCATGATTTACGAGATCTCAAACCCGCAGTTATACACCTAGTCAATTTGGAATAAACAAATTCACACTAATACGCCCCGTAGAATTCATTTTAAAAGAACTCCGATTCAGATGTATGAATAGTTATCGCTATTTTGTGCATTTTTCCTTTGATCTATTTTTGTGATAATTTTTCATTTCATGCTACTCGCTTTAGATGGAAAATTATCGCTTGAAACTAAGGAGGCACGTGACGTTGCTAATGAAATTGACATGACATTGACATCGTCGTCATAGGTAAACAAGCGATAAACAGATCATCATTGGTCATATCAACTCGATTGCTTTTCTAAAAGCCCTCTGGCGTGATATGGGAGTGTAGGGCTGATACCACGGCCAATATGGAAAATGCCATGTATTTATCTATAAGTAAAAAAACAGCTCCAAAGCCCAATTATACTAATCAAAAGATTATGTCGCCATCGTATGATAATGAAACACAATCAAGCTCGTTATTTTTTTTAATGTAATGCCATCATTAAATATACGAGCCCTATCCTTTTGTTTGAGTGGTCTCTTGAAAAGACAAAGCATTGCGACTACGGGTTCCATTAAATAGACAATGCATGACAATATAAAACACTTATTCTTCAAGATAGACCGTTAGCGGTTTTTAAAATGATAGCTTTTTCTGTGTGTTTGCGTTTCATTTTATAACATTATATTTCAAACCTTTTTGATAACTCTATCATTAATGACTGTCATATTTCGCCTGAAGGAAACCGACTACTACCGTAATGGATGCCATGCCATTTAATACAATTACCATAAAAATATCTTACAAATTAAAGATAATTATACCAATCTATAAAACACCACATCCTTCATATCGAGAATGTCGTGATCATGGTCCGAAATATGGTATTGTTGATCAAGATTGATGATAATTCTACCGCCTGTTTGTTACATTTTGATATGGCACTTAGATAAAACGGCTGAGCACTACTATAGCTATTTACATAGATGGTGATGTGACAATTGATGGTTTGAAGGGAAGTCCTTCAATATTCTGCATATTATTTTTAATTTTTAAGTCATTTTTTCCTATTCCTTAAAAAATGTGTATGTCATTTTTCTCTATTCTTTAAAAAATGTGTATGATATATTTCCCTATTATTTATCAAATTTGCCTATTTTTCTCTCTTCGTTGTATTTCATCACCACGTTATACATATGTTTTTGTTAGTTTTTCTCTATACTTATTATTGTTGGCCCTTTTTCTGCAATTGTTGTCCATTAATCTCTATGCCTGATATTAATTTAAAGTATCTGTTTTGTTAACACATTTTTATTTTTGTTTCTTATTCTGATCATTTCTCCTCTGTTTAATCCATGGAAGGATAATGCTTGGGTTTTTTTCTTCACTTTTCGCTTTTTAACTTCACCACTTTTATATTTATATGTAAAATTTTCGGCCTTTGATTTTGAATAGTCTGTAAGAACCATCGTATTTTTTCAGTACTACGTATAAATGATCGTAAATTTTACGTGTTTCTGAAGATTGTTTACTTAGACGGTAATAAGTCTAACGTTGCTAAACATTGTTGTATGTCATTTTTTGTTCATTGAAACAAGAACTTAAATGATCAAGATTGTTATCGTCTTTACGCTGCTATATTTAGATAATTAATTGTCTTTTTGCGTTTTAATAGTCTCGCTAATTAGCCAGATTACAGATAAATTCAATACTTGCATGTTTAGAACAAAAAAAACTAATGAGAAGTTTGGTATGATTGACATTGAGGCAACTATCAATAAAGACAAAATTAAAATTCCAGGAATGTGAAAAATTAGTGGTCACTGTGGGGCTCTCTGTTTTTAGCATTTCGTTAAACAATTGAGTTTTATAAACTAAAAGGGTCGCAGTGCGAAATTAGGAAATGACTCGAAACAGAAACCGGACTCCTTATGAGTACAACAATAATCAATAAACAAATATGTGAGACTGAAACCAACAAAAGGTACTGGAAAATACCTGTCAGACTTTGTTGTGTTGTAAGTAAAGTGTAAGAAGAAATCAATGTAGGACATATTAAATATTAGTATCAGAATGGTGAATGTCAAGTCAGTATACAGGTCAAATCGGCAATCAGATAACTTGGTACCGGGTGAACATGATAAATCATAATGTCGAGCGGAAAAAGACAAATGTAAACACAACAAATATCATATAACATTAAGATTTAAAACACAGAATCATCGTTTTGAGCCTTTCCATTGTAAATTTCCATTCGAATATTGGACATCTTAGAAAAAAATAATAAGCGCTACCATGTTTTTCTATACTGGTAACATTCCCAAGTTATTTCTCTATGAAATGAAACACAGAGATCATATCTGGGAATTCATACTGCGCGTGATCAATCGGATAAGTGATAACCCACATTAGACAAAAAGTAGCACGGTCAATGACACACATTGCTTACACTAATAACCGAATTTATGCTGAATCATAAATTCTATTGTGCAACCTACACTCTGTTATCGAATATTAAGCTTAGACAATGGGCGATATTTGGTTATGCACTTGTTTCCTAATGAGTATTTTGACCTCGACCATCATAACAAGTAACAAAATATTCTGACATCTGGTTAATGCACGTTGTTATTACTGAGCATTTGACCTCGATCTTCTTTACAATTAGCGATATAGATTTTTGGCACATGGTTGAGACACTGTTTAATTATTGAGTACTTTTAATCTTGTTGTCTTGTGAGACAAATCTCTGCCAAATTCCAAAATGGCGTAGAACATACATGTGTAGCAACTATTACTCACCTTACGGTCTTCGACAGTAAGGAAAACCCGGATAGTAAGCTAAAAGCTCAGGAAATGACAAGAGTAAGATAATTCTTCATATGAAAACAATTATGTTAATTTTACATCTTAAATCAACTGATAAAGTAAATTTGTCCAGTCACATTCATTTTTATCAATTTATGAATCATCTGAGGTCAGTGTCAAATTTAACGCTTGTCTTATCATTCTTGGGTAGCTTGGTACTTCGATACTGGCATAACAATACTGATATTGTTTTATTGCTGTAGTAAATATTAGAAATAATTTTAAAATCAAGGAATATATCTATCCAATGCATAGCTATGATTCTATGTCCTGGTTAGACAATTCCTCAAGTCCTTTCCGATCGTATCAGCTCTTAAAAGTTGTTTTAGTCTCAATATTTTGCCTCGAGCTTCACTGAAGAGACATTAATTGTAGGAAAAGCCCATATAGTGCTATAAATCAGGTACCGTTTAATGTGATTAGTATCTAGGACCGCCAACATTAATGGATCGTCACGATAATCAATATGATTACATGGACATCATACACATTAAATATACTTATTGTGATGTAGAAAACTTGTAGGTTTTATTATCAAAACATTATAAACGTGACTTGAATATAATTTCAGTATGATTTAGCAATAGCTTGAGTTTTTTTATATCTGATAATCAATTATTTAAAGTCAATCTAAACCTCGTTGAACCACCTATCCTAAAATCTATTATCTCCCTTAAAGATAATGTTATATCCTGTGGACATTTATGTTGAAACTTATCCTGAGTTATCAAGATTATTGTCGAATGATTTACGTTAATAAATTGGTCATTGCGTACAACATGGATTAACTTTATGCATTCAACAAATATGACACTCTTCCTTACGTGGAAAATAAAAATGCTAAAAAATTGCAAAGGTACATACTTTCATTTCTAATTCAATATGTTTGTATTTTTATAGGTTCTTGTGAAATTATTTATAAATGTTATCCTTATTAAACTTATATATTTTATCAGCGGGTGTAGGAGTAAAGATTTATAAATGTCACCGATACTTAATGTATTGTATCAAAAGATTTTATTACATACTATATGAAAAACAAATGCTTCTGATATATCATTTAATATTGACTTTATCATAATGATTTAGTTACTGACTTATAGCTAATTCCACGTTATGAAATAGATAGACAGCTATATTTGTACGACTAACTTTAGAAGTGTTATAATTTCAAAGTACTAAAATGTACCTAGATCTTGTGAGGTGATATTGTACATCTAAATAATGTCCTTTTAAGAAGTTTAAAATTGTTTGAGTAGGCATTGGAGTTTAATGTAACGTCCATTTTCACTGAAATAGTACACATTTTTGTAAAGGGGCCGCCTGAAGCCCGCCTCAGGTACGGGATTTTCTTACCGTGTTGAACACCCATAATGATTGGTAGCCATTTGGGCAGTTTTCAGCTCTTTGGTCAGATTGTTGTTTCTTTGGTATATTCCTCAATTCCGTTTTCAATTTTACACTAGATACACTACATACATATATTAATCAAACAATAAATTATAAGGATATACATGTCTTTATTTTTGTATTCTTCAACCAGACCCTCAACTATATACTGGAAATTTAAAAAGGGGGTCATATAACAAAATATCATATAAGAGAGATTCTTAAGGAACTTATCTTGTTCTATTAATATTAACAACTCGACAGCAAAACTATACTACAATCCCAGAGACTCGCTCAACGTCTATAATATATTTATATCTCAATCATTCTTAGTTGATATTTATTCCGTACACTATATATTACTTGTCGCTTTGTATCAAATTATTACTAAAATTTATATAAGCAATGTTCAGTATACTTTGAATGTTCCTATACTGAAGAAATCCTACAAAAAATTAAGAATAAATATATCCCCTTACATAGTCATGTGTTTTCAACTGATTTTAAACTTAGTTTTAGTACCAATCAAAACTGTATTCAAGGATTATTCGTATATACTAAACCTATAGTCATAAACGTTTTAAAAGTTACGGAAACTTAAACTGTGATTATTTTTTCAGATGTTTGATTACTCTTTTTATATATCGTATATTTTTCCAGCCGCCAATTAAAACTGAGTACACATAAATACCCAAATACATTACTTTTACTTAGTTGACATTAGATTGTTTTTTCTTGTATGTTATGTACAATGTGTAGGTCAACTGTCTCGATACGTCTGCATCTTGTTCTTTAAAATTTTTGGCTCTGGCGTTCCTTATGAAGGTAAATCCAGAAAATCATTTCGGAGGCACGAACTATATAACGTGGCGTGCTGTTTTTACAATGAATGTCTTGAAGTTGGTTCTGGTAATTAGGCTCTATAACTGATGTGGTCCTATGTTTTTGTCTAGACATTACACAAAGGGTTCTGCACTGAACATGTTCGGGATCTGATGACGGCACGCAATAATTATAGAACGGATATGTATTAACATTATTTCTAGATGCATATCGACAAATTAAAACAAATTAAACATGTTTTTAAAAATCTGTCGTCAATACCACATAATCTTAACCTCCAAACTATCAAGAAATTCAATTTAGAATGTGTTTTTTTTTTTTTCGAAAAAAAAACACTGTTAAGTGAAATTTTCACTTTGAATCGTCATTGCACCGTTTTAGCGTCTGGCGTACTAAATTATAATCCTGGTACCTTTGATAACTATTTACACCACTGGGCGATGCCACTGCTGGTGGACGTTTCGTCCCCGAGGGTATCACCAGACCAGTAGTCCACACTTCGGTGTTGACATGAATATCAATAATGTGGTCATTTTTATAAATTTCCTGTTTACAAAACTTTTAATTTTTGGAAAAAAACTAAGGATTTTCTTATCCCAGGCATAGATTACCTTAGCATTATTTGGTACAAGTTTTTGGAATTTTGGATCCTAATGCTCTTCAACTTTGTACTTGTTTGGCTTTATAAATATTTTGATATGAGCGTCACTGGTGAGTTATTATGTGGACGAAACGCGCGTCTGGCGTACTAAATTATAATTCTGGTACCTTTGATAACTAATTAGAATAGATATATGTATCAGTATGAAATTTTAAACCGTAACGATGTGCTTCAAGTTCACACTAGAACAAACGCTTTGAGGTGATATTTATATAGAAACAAAAAATAACTCTTATATAAGATTAAAAAAAATCTTCTTATGCCATTGCCCTAGGAATCTTTATTCATGTATAAGTAAACATACGTTGTTACTAAAACTGCTTTACATCTGAACTTTCATAATGTAAACGAGGTTTCACGTAGCAAACTTTTGCACATGTACCTAATCAATGCGCTTAGAAACTGACTAACATGTTAGAAGTGTTTTCTTATATACATAATCTTTTTGGTTTTGCTTTCAGCATACTAGACTAAGTTTATATAGTGCATTATAAGCCTAAAAGCTTTTATTTCTCTTGGAAATTTTTCAATTCTATCATTTGAAACAGTATATGTGACGAAACGTAATTGGTAAGACTTGATTACTGAAACTTGATATTTAAACTTGTCTAGACGTCTCGCCTGAGATATGAAATTGCTGAAATTCTAATATCACCGTAACATGAGCAATATAATCATATTTATTTTCCCGGAAAAAGACATACTAAATTCTTAGTGTGAAATATAGAATAAATATAACGGATAAACTCGTTTTCGTTATGAGTCCTTAAAATGAATTGTTTTCAATCTCCAAAACATTATTAATAAACAGAAAATAATGATTGTGCAACAGGAAAACAACAAAAAATTCGAAGTGAACTCGGTGCTTCAGAATGGTAATTACTAGGCTATTCCATTTGCAATGGTGGTACACGTCCAGAAATTCATACAAGTAGATATCTGGCGATAAATCTTATCATGTTATATCACAACCAAAGACAACTGAAAATTCTATCAATTCTAAAAAGAAAGGGTGCAACAGCTCCCATGTTAAGCGCTCTTTTAATTTACTATTGCCTTTTTACTGTATACATATAATAGAGCAATCTAGATGAAACAGCTACGTTATCATATATACAATAAGCAACATGAATCATTAACAAATAAGATAAAAAAAAAAGGAAAAGTGTTATAGATGTCAGAGAGACATCAATCAACCATAGGCAAAAAATCCGGGATGTACGCAACTTGCGGTAACCGAAATGTCTGTATTAAGGATGTTCGCCTGTCATGTTTTGGATTTTTTGTCAATTTTTCGGAACATCTGGTTTTATACATTTGAATGCCTTAAACAATTGCCCCTTGACCCCCATTTTCATTCTATAAATCTTAACCTCTATAATTATTAGCCATCTGTAAAAGTCTAATATAATCCTTGTTAACAGTTTTTGAGCACTTAATCATGCAATAACATTAACGGTACCAATTTTTCTGCACCAGATAAGCATCTCGACAATACATGTCTCTTCAGTTAAGCTCGTGGCCAAAGCTTATATAAAAGATGAAGAGCTATAATTCAAAAGGTCCAAAAAGAATAGCCAAATCCGTGAAAGGAATCAGAGCTTTGCATGAAGGAGATACATTCCTTAATTTATAATAATTTCTAACATTTTGTAACAGCAAATGATAAGCTAGGAAAAATCAATAAAGAACATTTTCCCGCCAAAATTTCAATGGTTAATATCTCGAAAACAAACATATTGATATATATTTTTTTTTTTTGGCTCTTTTCGGTCCTTTTAATAATCCCCTACCGATATATACTGGTGTTATGAAAAGCTAGCTATTTTGAAACTGAGTAGCGAACCTCCTTAGGTGGTTAACTACAAATACCATCAGCATTTTGTCTCAACAAAATTACAGCATCCTAAAGAATAAAGACACATGAATGAAATATCTTTATTATGGAACGTTCTAAGTCATCATGTGATTGAAATTATAGATCCATAACAACATAAAAAAACATGTTTGAAAAACGATTTGCCAAAAAAATAGTTCGACTTGTTTTGATGACCTAAAGTCTGTTTTAATCTGTTCACCGAAATGTAACTTAATATTATGTCGCTTTAGAAGAATGGTGATTCTTGGTTATTTAACGATTTTAATATGTGATGGAAAATCCTGCATTTCACAATATTTTCATATGAAGTCATGAACGAAGAACGAATACATCTGACTCTATAATTTAGATTGCTCCAATATCTCGTTCTTGTATCATACATATTCCATAATCTTCCCGCACCCCTCTCCTTTTCCGCTTTCGTTTGTGCATGGAAAAACGTTTACGATACGAAGTATTTAAAAATGATAAAACTATAAATTAAAGTGCGAATAAATCTTTAAAAGAATATTAACTAAATCACATTCTACATAAAGTTAAATGATAAGAAAATGCATCTAGTGATTCAATGTAAAAATTTTATCATGTTTGCTTACGTTTTAAAGTACATTCAACAATTAAAATATACGGTTTTTATAAACGATTTTGTCTTGGCATTGTTGTTATTTAATAGTTTTGTAACACGGAAGTACCATACCAAAGACGTCGTTATTTCAAATCTGTTTTCAAATGCGCAGTGAAAAATATTTGTAGGCATAGTCATATTTGAAATTCTTTCTAAACTTTGGTTTAAGAATGTACACCTCTGAGTACCATGCTGTACACGTCAATTTTGTAAATTTGTGATTTTTCTCCATTTTTTAAAAGAACAGAATACATACTATTATTATACTACGAATGTTTTAACGGCTTATCATCGTTGAGCGAGTACAGTACTATTGTCTGGCACTCTTATCTGGCTTACATTTAATTACAATACTAGCTACACAATGCACATTATGTTTAATTTCCTTATGATGAATCTAACATACATATCCCGTATGTATTTCAACAGTATTATTTTATGAAATGTTTTGGTTACTAGCTGTTTTGTGGGATTGACAATTTGTTGCATGTGTGCATTTTTGTTGATTTGATTTATACATCTTCGATAGGTCTACTCATTAAACTTTCCATCATGAATATTCATGTTTTAAATGTCATTATACATAATTGTAAATTATAGTAAGGTTATACAAAATAGGCACGAGCCCTAGTTTCAACGCTAGGTTCATTTCACAAATTGTCTTCGGTTATAAATTGATTAATTTGCAAAGGAAATAGTGTTTTTTTTTATGATCACTATAAAGATAATAAGAATTTGTAAGTTCTATCAAGATCATTTGAACAATTATAAAAATGAAAAAATAAAAACAATCGAAAATACATGTGAGTAAACGTCAATGCGATATCAACACAAACATCTTTAAGTACATTTAGAAACTATAAGTACAGCGCGTTTAACAGACAAATATCTAAAAAGTCTGTATAAATCAAGCAGCGATTACCAAAGGACTGCAATATTTCTTTCATGAACAATGAACATTATCGGCAACGGACGTCATTCAAACGGATAAGCATACTATGGTCAAATGGTGCCATTGACTGAATGAGTTTGATAGGACTTAACGCTTCCCTTGTATTCTTTTATTGAGTTAATCATACAATCAGTAAGGAGAAACAGATTTAGCATCGGTACAAGAGACACAACAACAAAAAACTTCGGTACATGGAACACTGTATGCTAACTAATATGGATTCATTATAATTCGTTTGATACTAATTTTCATGGATTTCGTGGGTACCTGTATAGGCGAACCACGAAATTAAATGTTCAAAGAATGACATATTTTCTAAAGGCTTGTATGAAGACATCGGCAAAACCACGAAATTAAATGTCCACGAGCATACAAGTTTTCCTTCATCCACGAAATTTGGTACCCACGAAAATAAATGAATTCACAGTAACTGAATAATTTCATGTTTTGTCATGTCTAGGCCTTTTCTAGTTCGCTGTACGGTTAGGGTTTTTCGTTGAATACTGCTGTACTGTGACCTATGATTTATTGCTAATATAAGCGTCATTTTGGTCATTGGCGGCTTGTTGTCTCAATTGCAATCATACCATATCTTCCAATTTTAATATTACAGATATCGTATCCAAAATTCTCAAATATGAACAGTATGGTTCTTATCAAATGCTAATAATGAAATCTCTCAAATAATTGGCTCTGATTGTAGTCTCATTCGCAATCATATCATATCTTTTCATTTTAATATTACAGATACCTTATCCAAAATTCTCAAATATGAACAGAATGTTACTTATCAAATGCTTATAATGAAATTTCTAAAATACTTAGCACTGATTTCAATCATGGCAGCAATCATGAGCAGTGCTTGAAGACAACTTTGTATCAAGTCCAACATAAATACGATTACTATTATAAAACAAGGCCCGTATGCATAACAACCACTTCAGTTTAGATATCCAATCTTTATATTAATGTATCGTAGGACATATAGAAACGTTTGTCTGCTAGGAACAAATCTCAATTTAAGTAGCTCTATGCATAAGGGCCCTGTACTTTATCGCATTATTCAAAGCGAATTTGATCTATTCTTCATTTGTTTCTCTATCATTAGTGGAAATGTGTTGCACTTAAATATATCTTTAACTTGTTCTACAATTTTGAAATATGAATCTTTATTTCTATATCATTTTGATCACTAAAATGTCTCCATGTTTGGAACTATTTTGATTGTTATTCATTCTATAACAGTTAGATGATTGATCAGTGTTTTATCTGCATATGAATTAAATGGAGTGATATTACTAATATTTCAAGTGCGTGTCTATTTATCAACTGATTTTAATTTAGATTCGCTCAATTGTACGTGGTATTGACAAGGTTCATGCCTTCCAGGATAGTGACTAGTAACGTAACGACACATCGAAGTCTTTCAAATTTAATTGCAGTTTCTGATTTGAAGTATTCTTGGCATCAATTGAAAACGAATTCCAATTATATTCAAATGATTTTATATAAAATAAGGTCTGCTGTCTTTAAAGTCGTCAAACTTTTCTCAGTTCTGAATGTGCATAATTTGTGATAAAAACGCCAACTCTAGTATTAGGATTAACCTGAGAACTATATTCGTAATTAAAAAAATTTAGTACTATAGATTCTGGTATGATTGCCAAGTTGACAACTTTTTAACAAATTGCAAACAACGTTTCAGCAATGGGCATACACATAACGTATGGTGTACCATATAACGTATTGTCAGCTAAAACATGGCTCCGACATGGCAAAATGTTAAACAATTCAAAGAAAAAAACAACAACCTGTCTTAAGGTATATTCATGGTATACCGCCATCTTGGATTGTACAATCGCAGTACAAAATCGGTCTAGTTATGTGTCCAAATCTGCAAATTTGGAGACAGATTTGCAATTTAATGGTTGAACTGTTTATTTATATATAGAAACCTTGTAAGCTTATTATATTATTATAAAAAAAACGAATATCAAAAATTGTTTGGTTTTTAAAATCATTTTTTTTCAAATGAGCCATTTAAGGGGAGATAACTCTTTTAGTTCAAAATTTATACTGTACTTATAGTGAAATTTTGTATTTTTACGTGTAGCAATAAAACAAGTTCGGTGACACCATGTTTTCTCTATTTTTTTCTTTAAACATATTATGAAAAAAGTAAAATCACAAAAATACTGAACTCAGAGGAAAATCAATTCGGAAAGTCCATAATCACATGGCAAAATCAAATAAAAAAACGCATCAAAAACGAATGGACAAGAACTGTCATATTCCTGACTTGGTACAATTTATTTCAAAATTCTTTCAAAATTCCATCTCATAGAAATTTTTTGATGCACACTTATGTTTTTTTTTTCATGAACAAACTAACCAAATTTAGGCAATTTTCAACGACTCATAGATTGAAAAATAGCACGGTAACCCATACTTTTTATTATATTTGTGAAGAAAGCATAGTAAAATCTTCATTTTTGGCAAATTATAAGAAAATTCTGTCTCAAAAGATATATACTTATGATTTATCATAAGACAAATGATTCACAAAAAAACGAATAATCAACATACAAACACTAAAAAACTTGATGATTATTTCTCCAAAATGCTGGGTGGTGGTCTACTGGAAGTCTTTATATATGTACTATCTTGACTCACTTCGTGTTTTCCTTCCTGACATTAGATTGCTTTTAATAAACTGTCATTTTAACGTTGACTTTGTTCGCTTTAAAATGTTATTGCCGATCGACAGACAGTGTTGCGTTTAATTTTATATAGTTCAAATTTCTCCTGCATTAACCCATTCAAATTAAATATAATGCTTACAAATTTTGTGTTCTATCAAATGTTTTATGCCTTCACGGACGTTTTAGTTCGAGCATACTTTACTAGTACTAGGTTACCGCCACATTATTTAAGTATGTGCCTGTCCCAAGTCAGGAGCCTGTAATTCAGTGGTTGTCGTTTGTTGATATGTTACATATTTGTTTTTCGTTCCTTTTTTTTTGACATAAATACGGCCGTTAGTTTCTCGTTTGAATTGTTTTACATTGTCCTATCGGGGCCTTTTATAGCTGACTATGCAGTATGGGCTTTGCTCATTGTTGAAGGCCGTACGGTGACCTATAGTTGTTAATGTCTGTGTCATTTTGGTCTTTTGTGGATAGTTGTCTCATTGGCAATCATACCACATCTTCTTTTTTATATTATCCAGACATTGTTGCTTTCGCATTAAAATAGTTCATACACGGTTATCGTATTATTCTACTAACCATTAAAATGAACTTTTATTTGTCTGTTCGAGTCACGTACTTAATTTCTACATTAACTGACATTTTCAGTGTAATAATGTTGTTGTGTAATTGACAGATTGTTTGTCTTTTGTGTGTACTTCAGTTAATTGAAAAGTAAAACCACAAAAATACTGAACTCCGAGGAAAATTCAAAATGTAAAGTCACTAATCAAATGGTAAAATTAAAAGCTCAAATACATCAAACGAATGGATAACAACTGTCATATTCCTGATTTGGTACAGAAATTTTCTTATGTCATGTATGTAGCAAATGTTGGATTGCACCTGGTTTTATAGCTAGCTAAATCCCTCACTTATATGACAGTCACATCAAATTCCATTATAGCGACAACGATGCGTGAACAAAGATAGACATTATTGGTAAAAATGTCAAAAATAATTAGTTAAATGGTCCGCTACTCTGTGAACATAACAAACTTTAGAAAAAAGTTATGAATTGAAGGTAAATAAATAACGGAATGGCATTTGAGATATATCATAAATTTATAATTTTGCGGGGAATTATTCTCTTTAGACTTTTTTATACTTTTATTTTTATAAACAGTGGCACCTATTTCATAAGATTTTCAAAATGGTCTTTTCTAACTTTAGGGAGTTACCATTGGATTATTTTTTTTTGGGAAAGGGGGGGGGGGGGGGAAGAGGGGGTCTCTTGCCTGAAATATTTAAAAAAAAGTTAATCGACCAGAAAATATTAATCGATATTTCATTTCCCCTCTGACACCTCTATATGTATATAATTTATAATCTATATCACATTTATTGATTGATCATTTGGTGTTAAACGCCACTTTTTGCCTATTTGCTTTTCGTGGCAACCAGTTTGTATTCGCAAAGGAAGCCGTCGAGTGCCACTGACCTCTGAAGGAAAACAGGAAATACCAATCAATTAAGAGTGAATTCAAACGCACCTTGTAAACCGATTTTAGTTTCATTACAGTAAATGTCATTACAAAAGTTTAATATTAAAATGAAATAATAAAACTGAGATCTAATCAACAACATTAATTTAATAAATTAAGGATATTATTCATTTTATCCCGTCGACAGATGTCTTTACATTCGATTATTTTTGTTGCATTTCGAAATATATGCCTTATAATCCTGCTATAATTTAGATTATTTAAAGATATCGAAGGAGGAACTTCACAAACTAATTTACTAAACTATTTCAGTTATTTATAAAGTTGTTTATCATCTAGTTGTCAACATGGACCGATTTGACATAACCTGCAGTATTATTAGTGAAAAAAATGTAATGTTTCATATTGATATCTTAAAGTACATGTACGCTCGATCGGTATTTTACGAACGATTGTTTTAATGTCGTTATTGCTTTAGATAAGAATTGTTTGTTCTCTGTTAGTCATGAAAATCATGAAACCGTAGCTCTAAGGTCCTAATGCTATTTTTTGACTGTTTGCAGACCATAGATGTATGGTCCGCAAATAGTCAAAAACTAAATTAAGGACATAAGAACTATAAGGCAGAGCTATGGTACTGCAAATAGTCAAAACATATCATAAGGACCTAGAAACTACGTTTCAGCAGCTAGTTCGCTGTAGGCCCTCCGACTTCAAGCAATTATACCTGGCCGTCTGACGTACACAATAATGCTCAAAGCAGTTTTAAACACCAAACAATCAATCAATCAATTAAAATAATCACTGAGTTTACTCCCATTTTACTCCACTTTTGCATTCCACAAATGTGTTGTCATTCGCTGTTTATTTCTCCTTCATGTTCGTCTTTCAAATTGTCTTACATTTCATTAGTGTTTCCAAATTTGGCCAAAGATTTGAAACGTATGCTTTTTGTATTGTGTTAATTGATTGGTTGAGCGTATGCCTTGTCCCATGTTGCGAAAGATTTAAAAGTATGCTTTGTGTATTGTGTTAATTGATTGGTTGAACGTATGCCTTGTCCCATGTGGCGTAAGATTTAAAACGTTGGCTTTTTGTATTGTGTAAATTGATTGGCTGAACGACATTAGCTCGTATGTCTTGTCCTATGTGAATTATTCTTGGAAAGTCTGTAAATTGACATGAAAGTTGTAGGCAGATCTTAAGATGTATCTGTCAAATTCATTATCGCTTTTCTAGATTATGATCGATTTAACCTTAAAGGCTTGTTAGTCATGAGGGTCTGGATAAGAGATACATTATATATACTATAATAGGCAAAACAATAAGTATAGGCAAAAATAATAAGAATAGGCAAAAAAAATAAAGAAAAGAGTGTAACTGGGTGTTAAATTGCAAAGAATAGAGCATTATGGTTAAATAAAAAGAGAATAAAGAAAAATGGTCTAAAATATTTGACAATAATGAAACAATTCCGAAGGGCCCCTTCAACACTCTATACTTATATCGTGGCATACGTTTTTGACACTTGTAATTTCAGAATATAATTGAAGACCATATTTTGATACCAATATGTCAAATGGTCTTTTGTGATTTATTTTCATTTTATCCTCTCCTTAATTGCTTTTAAAACTGTATTGTTTCTTTCTTTTATTTGTTTCTTGTTTCGAATAGTGAAAAAGTTTAACTTAACTTTAACTTCGGTTTGGCTTCCAGCTTTTCTACCGATGTTTATTTTTTTGGAAAAATGCTAAACCGTAATGTTATACTTATCTTTTATTGCTGACACTTGTTTTGTTTGTGTTCAAATTGTCATTTTAAAATGAAGCTCTTGCAATGTCAATGTTCTATCGACTATTTGCGTGTATTTGATTATTTGACAGACAAACTTTTATCTAGTTATTTGGCTTGATTATTGAAGTTAAACTGTAGAAAGTCAACATCAAAAATGATGGATGGAGTTTTAATATCTGCCAGACAAATTTAGATTATCTAGACTTGATAATTTGTAATTGAGATGAAATTTACAATCGTTTTCTATTTTAATTGTTCTGGTGTAAATTCATAGCTTAATGACTTTTGAAGTAGAAAGCAGATTATTTGTTCGATTATTTACTGACTTTTATAGCAGACAGCACAATATTTGTTGGATTGTTTTGTCCGCTTTAGTCTGTAATTGTTATTTGCCAATTACCGATTTGATTCGGTTGTATCAGTGTTCTCTCTATGGTAACTGTAGACTGGTATTAACGCGGGTTAACTGGGCTGCTGTCCATGCGAAGTAAGATACTTTAAATGTGTATTATTTGGTTTTGAAATTTGGTGTTGGGAACGAATATTTGATCTTTTCGGGTTGGATTTTCCTAAGACTGACTCAGAACTGTACATATTTATTTAGCTTGTATTGCTATGCTCTTCTTTGTTTTCAAATTGTCTTTTTCAAGTGAAGCCCTTGCAATGTCATTTTTCGATCGAACATTTGGTGGTATTTGATAATTTGTTATACAAACTTTCATCAAATTTTTATCCTTTTAAAATATCAAAATCTAACAACTTGATGAACGGAATAGACTTTGTTCAATGTTGAAGGCCTTACAATGACAGAAAAGTTTTTTACTTCTACGTCATTTGGTCTCTTGTGCAGTTTCTTCATTGACAATCATACCAAATCTTCTTATTATATTCAGAGTACAAAAATACAATTGTATATCCATTTACTAAGACTATACGTTTAACCTTTAGATAACTGTAACCATATTGACCACTAGCTGTCTGCATCTTGACCTCGACATAAATTTGAAATATTTGTATCGTTGGGTTTCTGAATCATCTTTTTTATCAAATTGATTATCGTTTCAGATAGTAACTTTGTTCTTGGAAATGCTCAAGCGTCCAGTTTCCCAATCGTGTATTGCTCTGATGGATTTTGTGAACTCACGGGGTTCGCAAGAGCTCAAATTATGGGAAAGAGCTGTGCTTGTAAATTTTTATATGGTGCTGATTCGGACGAAACGGATAAAACTAAAATAGACGAAGCTCTGGAGGAAAGACAAGAACTTAAAACAGAAATATATTTATACCAAAGAAACAGTAAGTCAATAGTAAATTTATATTAAGATATATTTTTGTTAACATGTAACATCCAAATAATTTGTGGGTTGACTTGGTGGCTAGCCAATGTAATTTAACTTCCTTCAGTCAACATTGGTAGAATAAACTACTAGTACATGTACATGTATGTCAACCTCGTCAGAATATAGCATTTTTTGGGGTTCCAAAAAATTATCTGGTAACCTCGATAAAATTAGTTCTCTGTACCAAGTTGACAGTTTCGTTTTATTTCGTGTACTGGATGTTCAAAATACCTCATCGCTACACTTGAAATATTGACGTCATCCAACAATCATTTTATATTGTGACGTCAAAATTTTACGGGAACCTTTGTGATGATCAGTAAAAGAGGACACATAGCGGCGCTGAGGTTCATTTGTACCAGTACTGTAGTAAACTCGGTTATCTCATCATAAATTGTGTCTTTGGTAAAAGTGCTGTACCGTATGTTTATCAAGTGTACTATTATAGATAAGAAAAAAAGTTTTCTCTCGTTTTAATCGATATTTACATTGTTATCCGTGATCGCCCGTATGATAAGCTGTCACTAAACACAAACACCAGATACGGAGGGAATGTGACATACGAGGATTAAAATGTTTCCCGCTCTTAATTCGTTTACTATTAAAGTACTCTTTTATTTGTCCAATGGGTTTTGGTAATTTGATTTCATTTCCCTTTTAGTCATTTCAATATTGCATAATTTTCTTTATTCGTTGTAACAATATTAACTTAAACGTAGTGATTTAAACATTAATGTTTGATTATTTCTTTTGTAAGTGGCGGAAAATTGCAAATTGGGTATGCAATTATCAGTTTATAAATCATATATGAAAAGGAAGAATGCATAAATATTACATAATTTTGGTTCGTTTCACCATTTTAATTCCAAAGAGATAATTTGGATGATTGAGTGGGAAGTAGTATTTGAACGCACCTTTTACCTGATTGATAATTGTAAATTAATTTTACATATTGTCAGTTATCAAAGAATATTGAAAGAATAAACTATGTCATCACATGTAACAATAAATATGAGGGTCTGCATGGGGTTTACATAATAATGAAAAATTTGGTTAAACATGGAAAAAAGATTAAGAAAAAATATAACAGTAAAAAGACAATTTTGGTACTAAAATATAGCAAGTAGTAAAAATGAAAGAAAGAAAAAAGAAATAGAAGAAACGGTAGAAAAAAAAACATTACAGAAAAGGGATACTTAGGGTGTCAAAATACAAGAATTTGGAAAATGAGCAAAACAAAAACAGATTATAAGATCATAAAAATACATGGGGAATATTGACAAATAAAAATACAATATAGAAAATAGTAAACAATATCAACATGAAGACTCCCCACTGAGACCCTCGTGTGACAGCTATTTAAAAAGCTTAATTATTTGAACAAACACTGTGTCATTAGCCATATATTGGTTTAGCTTTTGAGAGAATAGCTGTGTCATTAGACCAAGAGAGGCTTACTATTCAGACGCAGATAGTCTTACAATTTAAGAGGAAAGCTGTGCCATTACTCAGAGATTTTAAATATCTCATCAACTAATCATTTACATTAGTCAACGCCACAGTCACCTGATCCCTCAAGATATTTCTTTAAATAAAATAATGCAAGTTATTGTGTTGTTACAACCCGTTCACATCGATATTCAAATAAAAATGTAGTAAAATTTCTTTGAACAACATATGAAGTGGCTATATAACACGAGATCAAGTGCAATTATAGGATGCTGGCTTTGTTGTATCAATTCCTGCTTGAGTGAAGAGTTTATTTACCTAAAAAGCCACGATACGTAATACAAATATGGGGTTTATAAGAATACTTAACCAGCTTCTGTTCGTAAAACTTTTTTGAAAATCATATAAAGTAGAAATATAACACAAGAACAAATGTAATTATAGGCTGCTGACTTTATTGCAACAATTCATGCTTGAGTATAGAGTTTATTTATCTAAAAAGTCACAATTCGTAATAAAAAAAAGATATACTAGGTTTTTGTGTTTATTAAAATGCATAGCTTGTGTTTCCTAAATAAAGATTCCTGTAACTGTGTTGAATAGATACAAAAAGATGTATAAGAAAATGTGGTATGAATGCCAATGAGAAAACTCACCATCCAAGTCATGATAAAAGTAAACCACAATATGCCATAACTTTTTCTTTGTATTTGCATAACTCTGATTTTGTTTTTGTTTTTATTTCCTTTTTTCCACTTCTTATTAATAATATAATTATCATATCTTGCTATCTCTTTTTTTACGTTATTAACAAATGACGCATGTTTAACGTTCTTTTCTGTGATATAATTATTATTTCTTTTCTATCTGTTCTTTTTTTTACGTTATTAACAAAGGACGCATGTTTAACGTTCTTTTCTGTGATACAAATCTAGGTTGGACTAATATTTTTAAGTTGCAATTAATATTGAAATGATTTTATGGTACATGGAATCATATTTAAAACATTACGGTTTTCTTTTGCCGGTGAACTGTGCACGAAAATCAAGTCAAGACCTTTCCATCCATACATTGTTCCTCAGATTTTATAGGTTGTAGCTAATTTTATTACGTGTATGAAAACATATTTACAGTGACAACACGATTGAAAATTTAAAAAAGGACAAAAGACACATAACAGTAAAGAAATACTACAATGAAAACCAAGGATTGAGCAACTGAGAACACTACATGTTTCAAAGCTCCTTCCGAACTAGGTGTGAACAATCAATGCCACATTGCCTGACACAGCGCTCTGTTTTGTATCAAACTTAAAATCATATCCGGATCAAGTTTTATCCCTCACGGAAGATTGATTTAAAAAATAAATTTACGTAAGGATTTGAAAATAAATTAAATTTTGATCGTCTTTATTCTGAGTGTAATAGGATTAGGAGTGAGACAAATGTCATCAAACAGTTTTAAATTGGATTCTACAATTCATGAATAATAAGTACTTGGTCCAAACAGTACTTGCGGATCAGGTGTTTTTTTCTTTGTAATAACTAGATCGTAGGCTATACAAATTTCCGATTCTTAATAACAACATCAGTTCGCATTGCTTAAAAGCTTTAAATGTCTTAAGGACAAAGGATGTTATACTGGTATTAACAATTGTGATGGATCGTAGTGCACGATGATACCAAAAGACGCTGGACGACTAAATTGATTAAAGATTTTTAGCTCACCTGACTCTGGGCTTTGGACAAAAAAAAAATTCAGCCAATCAGAAGACGTGTTACATCCAAACTTAAATTATAAGCGGGAGAATGTGTGAACAGTTATGTAAATAAGGGATTTTTTGGCTACACTCAAATTTCCCATTTCAATTTTAAGTCCTTTTAGATAAAACAAAACAGGTTATAGTTTCAATATGAATCATTGATATTTCCTAAAGAAACCAAAGCCCATTTTCATATTACCGACTTCTGACTCCGAAATTAATAATTTTTCGACAGTTTTTCTTCAGGACATCCTGGTACAAGCAAGAGGGACGGAAATAAGTAAATTCAAGATTCTAATTGGTACAGTTTTGCGGGAAAGTGAACTGTTTAAATGTTTTCTATACATGACTTAATCATCATAGTAGGTTACCTCTCAAATAATTGTAGAACCCGGAGTCAAAAGTACTAAGTCGGTTTTATGAAAAAGATCCATTAGAAACAATAACGAAGGACTTTGAAACCAGACATTTGATGGATGTCTGTGGTGTTTAAATTGAAAAGGCAAATTGATTTAGTAAATGCTAAATCTTGTATTCAGTATTGACCTAAAATTGAAATTTCAATTAGAATTGATTACTTTATTGAAACAATGACTAGAACAGTTAAATGCGTTTAAACAATGTCAAGTTGAATGATGTTGACCATTCAACCTTGTGCTAATTTAATGTGATACATGATTTTGCAACTCAAATTCAACATTGATTCAACTTAATTTATTAGTATATGTATCTGGTTCTTACTAATAACAATGTCAATTTTGTTCCAGGGGGAGGGTTCTGGGGGGTTAAAACACCGTTTTTGTATGATCAGTGCATTTGGATGGAAACATGGTTGGATAAACTAATAAAACATATTTTCATCCTACGTATACGTACCAACTCAACATGAATCCTTTATAGCTTGCTGTTCGGTGCGCACCAAGGCTCTGCGTTGAAGGTCGTACCTTGACCTATAATGAATTAATTTTATAAATCATGTAAATTGTGACTTGGATGGAGAGTTGCCTCATTGGCACCTATCATACCACATCTTCTGATATCTATGAATATGCAAACCACATATTTTCCTGGTAGGTAAATTCGTTGGTGTTAAAAAATGATGTGTTGCATGTACCGTATTGCGTGTAATTGATTATAAAAACATGAAAATGATATATTTTGAAAAATCCGCTGGTTTCAATGGCAACAAATTGTATTAAATTTCCTGAGATACTTGTCAAATACCCCCGAACACATGTTTTCGTAGATACAAGATGACAGGGCATGATAGGAAATACCTTTTATTTTCTCTTAAAAAATATTCTCCATGACATAACAAATCTGATAAACGCATTTAAACATGATTTTTTTGCACCTTCAGCGTTTTTACAGTACGAAGCTCGATGCTTATTGACATGGCCTCTTAATATATAAGTTCCATTAAAACGGTAAAATGGCACATTTCAGGTCTTATTTTTAATGTAAAAATTGCTAAAAATACCACATTATCATCCTATTTATTGTCAAGCTATGATCAGAATATTACAATATAACACTTCACGCATTTCTATCTATAATATTATACAATATTAACTTTCCTGCTTGCATGATCATTCTTCTTTAAAATGTGTTAAAAGCCCTCAAATGAAATTTAAAAAAAAAAAATTCAAATCCATTCTCATCAGTTTCTATAGAAACTTTGGATTATGTTGTCAGAAAACCATTTTATCATTTCAATATACGACATTTTCACAATTAAATCATGGTTTAAATTGTCAGATTGATATATTACAGAAGTTTACTGTTCATGCTAAATTAAGCCGGGTATAGTCCCGTAGAAATATTCCAGTTTCAGGACAAATTAAAATTAAGGTGCGTGTAATAAATAGTGAAATAATTATCGTCTTTTAGACACATTAAGAATATTTGAAGCATTTCTTAAAAAAGAATTAACACACTTACAAAAACTTGATTGTCTCAGAGTCCCGTAGAAATATTCCAGTTTCAGGACAAATTAAAATTAAGGTGCGTGTAATAAATAGTGAAATAATTATCGTCTTTTAGACACATTAAGAATATTTGAAGCATTTCTTAAAAAGAATTAACACAATTACAAAAACTTGATTGTCTCAGAGTCCCGTAGAAATATTCCAGTTTGAAATATTTAATTCTTTGAATGATACATCGGTTCAAATAAAAAAAAATCTTTTAAAATGAAGGAAACTCCCACTCCCCCTCCCCCTTTCTTTTTCCTCAAACTATTTGAGGGAAAGAAGTTCTCTCGTCTCTGTCCAATGTAACATAAATTCATTTCCTTTGTACAGTGTATATATATTCACTGCGCCTTCCTCTTCAATTGTGTTACGTGTATGTGCTGGCGTTTTCTTTCTAATTTTGAATAGTTTTAGTTCTCTTTTCATCCACGATTTGTTATTGCCATACCACCTCTCTCAGTCAATACCCAACCCAATTGTCGGTACATTGTATATTGTTTATTTTAAGTATAACCCTGGTTACAATTCAGCCTTATCGTGTGTTTGGCTAAGCTATTCTATGCTATTCTAGGCTTTTCTTGATTTTAGAGTGCTTTTACTTTTGTTTAACTCAATTTATGTACCTCTTTTTTTGTTGTCAGACTATTTGAAATCTAATAATTTTCTGGATTTGATGCATAAAAAATCATTAAGAACCAGTAGTAATTTACAACATTGCAAAACTATATGTACAAACAGTGTTTCAAACAGTTCTATTTTTTTTTTTTTTTTTTTTTTTTTTGGTTTTTTACGCATTTTTAGTACAATATAACCAAAATACTTCAACCTTTTATATAACGAAAAGACTGATCGGCGATGTCAATGTCTAACGAATAGGTTGATACGTATGTTAGTTTTTGAATGAAATGAAAGATTATTTAATCGATCCCTACGGGAACATCCTGCCATGTCATAGCTAAAACCACGACAGACTCTTGTACGGATAAATCAAAGCTATTCTTACGGGATCATCCTATCATGTCATAGCTAAATCCAAGACTCTGTCTTGTACGGATAAATCAAAACGATCACCAAGGGAACATATATACAAACATTGAGTATCAAACTGAGACAAGCATTGATAAATGATCATCTAAATCCGATAACACTAAATTCAATTTACCCTTGGATCTGACCTCGACATTGGACTCCTCCACAATTAAATAATTTACTTTCTATAAATATATTAATTGTTGGTGTTTTACGGACCAAAAGCACATATAAAGAACAATATCTCGAAAGATGAACATGAAACGAATGCAACGGAATTATTAGATAATTATTTTTTTGTTAGAACAGAGAGATCGAATAGTTATGCGCCATTTTTGGGCATAATGTTTTCTGATCTGTGCCTCCGTCCGTTCGTTCGTTCGTTCGTTCGTTCGTTCGTCCGTCCGTCCATCCGTGCGTCTGTTTGTCCCGCCTCATGTTAAAGTTTTTGGTCGAGGTAGTTTTTGATGAAGTTGAAGTCCAATCAACTTAAAACTTAGTAAAATTCCGTACACCCCTGATTACACCAAGATAACGAATTTATTTTTTATGAACATTTCCTTTACTCATTTTGAAACCAGGATGTAAAATTGAAAAAATGGTAATGAAAAATTTACAGTGTAACATTTTTTCAATGTCCATGTTGCTGCGCATTGTAAAATACTTTTTACTTAATTTTTTGAAAAAATCAGAAAAATTTTGTGTTCTTTCAGTTTTCCAGAAACATTTTTTTTTTAAATATGTTTTAAAATTTTTTGAAATTTTTTTTTTTTTGAAATTTTAACATTTTTTTTGAAATTTTTTTTTTTCTTTTTTTTTTATCTTGGCAAAAAAAAAAATAAAAAATTCTGAAATTTTTGGCAAATTTTTGTTATCCCGGAGTGAACCAGGGTGGGGTGTTATTTACACCGGGGTAATTAACCAATCAGATTGCAGTATTTTTGCTGCATAAGAAATAAGAGATTTTATCCCTTTATCGCGGTCCACTGAACATAGAAAATAATAGTACGGATGGGGCATCCGTGTACTTGGGACACATTCTTGGTTTTTTTTCTGTTTCAATGATGGGTGGGATTTAGGACAAGTAAGCCTAAGTACAATATGAGTCTTATAGTTTACTCTTAATGTTTGATGATTGTGGGTCTTTTCTGTTCAAGCGAGTGACTCTAATAAAACGAGACAAACCTTTACCGTTGTTATAGATTACATGTTGACTGTGTTTGTTTCTGTATCGTTTCGCACATTCGCCCTCTCCCCTAGCTACCAGATGGGTTTGTTGTCCTGAGTGGAATATTCTTGGTCCAATTACTACAAAAATGGGTATCGTTAGGGGTAACATAATCAGGAGAAAAAAATAGGTAGAATTAATACAGCAGATCATATGTAACAAGCACATAATCAAATGATCTTTCTTGAAAGTATGATACAGCGAAACTCTCCAAAGCTTTTAAGTAAGATTAAACTTGTATATAAATCATGCTTCATTCCAGAAAATGGTGTTTGCCTTTTTTTACACATATTTTTATTATGTATCATTTTTCATTCCAGAGAATGGTTTCTGGTGCTTACTTGATATTGTTCCAATCAAGAATGAAAAGAGCCAAGTTGTACTGTTTTTAGTATCACACAAAGATATAACCAAAGACCGAACGCCGTCCATCGTTACAAATAATAACAAAGATGAATCAGGCTCAGACGAAGGTAATGCATCTTTTTTTCATGTAAAACCATTAAACTGTTTACAGTTCTGTATCCACAGCAAAGTATACATGGTGGTGACGTACAAGAATCGAAGTGGGTGCACTCAAGCTATAAATAGTTGTAGTATGAACATTTATTTCTAGTTACTTTATCTATATATCATGTTTTTCATAAATTTACGCAAAATTAAGAACTTTTTTACAAGGGAGTAAATATCCCTCCATGGTAATGCGCCAGGCTTTTATACGATGTAAAAGAACAGTTTTAAAAAAGAACCATATTTATATTACTGTTGGTTTTATAAATCTAAGTTTTCAACATTTTCAATATTTATTACATTTTATAAGGCTTGTAACTTCTAATTAAGTCTGTTCATTTATGTTTAAAATTGATACATTCATTATTAGACTGTGCCATTTCAAATATAAAATGTTGATGTAAAAAAAAATCGACACAAGAAAATACCACTAGTCTTAGAGATGAATAATCATTTGAGACATTAGACTATTAACCGGATTTGTTATTACATAAGCAACACGACGGGTGCCACATATGGAGCAGGATCTGCTGACACTTCTGGAGCACCTGAGATCACCCTAGTTGTTGGTGGGGTTCGTGTTGTTTATTCTTTAGTTTTCTATGTTGTGTCATGTGTACTATTGTTTGTCTGTTTGTCTTTTTCCTTTTAAGCCATGCCGTTGTCGATTTATTTTCGATTCATGAGTTTGACTGTCCCTTTGGTATCTTTCGTCCCTCTTTGAGGACGTTATACTAAGTTTCATACTGAAATGAAAATTTTAACAGCAATGTTGTTGTTTACCACAGCTGTGTGTTTTATTCCTATTTCGAGTCTCTGAAGCTCGCATTACATCTGTTTCTTAGCTTCATACACGAACAGCTGATATTTGATGATACTAAACAGTTATTGTCTATGTAACATTGTAACTAAATGGTTGAAATCTTAGATTTGGCATACAGTGCGAATGAAATAAATTTTATAATGTTGATTGTTTTAAAGGTTTACGTTCAAAACTTGACGTAATGTGTTACTTGACATATATAAAACTATTCTGTCCAGAAGTTAAACTGATAAGTTTACTTTCCAAAGCTGTTGACATTTACCTCTTTCAAATTTCATTTCATCTTTTCGTGGTATCAAGTCTATTTTAAGAGAATACATGATCATATTAGAAGTGGTGTACTTTTGAAAAGGTTTTAACACTTTATATTAATTGGTATATCGTGATATATAAATTCAAGTATTAAGTTGTTGACATTTTAAGTATATATACCAGTGACATTTTCCTTTTTTTTTGCCCAAAAATATTTGTTTTTATATAAGATTTGTTTTTCCTAAGAAAAATAAATTTAGGGTCACATACGCAGTAATTTTTTTGAAGAGTCTATAATTTTACTATTTAGAAATAAGAAAATTTTATTAGAAAGTATTTAAGTGTGTGTGTGGTTTCTTCATTTTCGAATTAACTAAGATGTAATTATTGTTTGATTATTCTTCATTGTTAATCCGCATCAACAGAATTCACGTGGTCACGCAGGATTTTCGCTAAAGCTAGTGTTGACTTTCTGAAATTAAAATTTATTGTATAATTTCTTTTTAATAAGATAAAAATTTTAACAAATTTGAACGTATGAAATAGAACAACAATGGAAATCGGGTATTACAAAAACAACAAGCGCATTGAAAATTTTAACAACACAAAATGCAACTCTGAAAACTAAACCAAATCGCAACTATTCCCTTTCAAAACAAAACCTAAACTATCCTCTTTCGCAAAAGACTACCATTGCAATTATGTACTAATAAAGGATAAACAGTTCCTGGTTCACCAATGCCACTTGTTGGCAAGCAATCCTGCGGAGATAAACCGAATTCGGTGATGTCATTATGTCACAATCAAGTAAAAGAGTACAAAATAATGGCTTCAAAACTTTGTACATAAATGTATCTTTGATCATGTTGATGTTGAAATAGTGACTTCATAATTTACAATATAGATCATTTCAGCCTACTTAAATAAAAGAAAAAGAAAAAAAAACCACTATGAGATTGATTGTTTCTATTTATAGAAGAAGATTTGTTTGATCCACCAACCATTCCTCACTATGATAATTGATTGTTTCTATTTATAGAAGAAGATTTGTTTGATCCACCAACCATTCCTCACTATGATAATTGATTGTTTCTATTTATAGAAGAAGATTTGTTTGATCCACCAACCATTCCTTACTATGATAATTGATTGTTTCTATTTACAGAAGAAGATTTGTTTGATCCGCCAACTATTCCTTTACGCAGCGCTGATATGCCAACTAACTATCATTATGACAGACGAAGAAGTCGAGCGGTCCTTTATCAGCTGTCTGGCCAGTTCGACAAACATAAACATAACAGAACAAAGAGTAAACTACAGAAGCTTAATAATGTAAGGCAGTAGTATGATATGTTCTAATACTTATTGTATATGTAGGACAATCATGTCAATATAACGAAACTATAACATCTGTCATATAAGTGGGAGGTTCAGCTAGCTATAAAACCAGGTTTAATCCAGCATTTTGTCAAAAAAATACCTGTACCAAGACAGGAATATTGTTTTCGTTTGTTCTGTTGATTGATATCTATTTATTTGCATTCGTGATCGGTACTTTTGTTTAATAGTAGTACCATGTCATGTATCACCATGATACATATATTATATTATGTACTTAAACAAAATAAAAGATTAAAAGATTAATATGCAGCAATGTGACAGATACCGAATGCTAAAACATCATGTAGGAAAAAGTTTGAGACGTGTCCCGGTCGTATCTTGGACATTCTATTATGGGGTGTTTGTTACAAACACACCTGCATACGTTTTAGTTAAAGTTGAACGATCTTGCAGCGTATACAACGTGCCCTACACGTGTCTCAAACTGATCTGTAGCGCGTTAAACGCGCTTGTAGCGTATGTACTACGTGCATGTAGTGCACAGGTATACGCTAGACACACGCCTGAGATGAATGATTTTTTTTATTCTGCATAAAATTCTCCTCGAGTTGTAGCGTTCACTAAGCGTATACCTTTGTATTTCGATGTACTTCAAACTTATACAACACGCGTTTAAACGATTGCATTAGCGTTCCTCTGGCGTGCAACTAGCTGTTACTTGGTCAATTTTCTCTATATGTTTGGTGCTCACCGGTCTATATGCCAATGTGTGACGCCGGCATTTTTAACAAACCCATAGTCATGCTAGTTGTGGTTTCAGTTGAATTTCATCTACATCTATCTTTTCATTGTTTAAAACACGTACACTTATCCTTCTTTCCTGTCGAAAGGGAATTCAAGACCATATTAAGTCACATATATATTAATCGTTCGGCCATTTACTTTCAAAACATTGACAAAATTTCTATCAAATGATACCAGAAAATATATCTTATATTCATTGACATAATTGATACTGAAAACAAAATGTGAAGAGTATAACAATAAATTAGAAAAGAGAAAACTAGTCTTTAAGATAAGAAATTTAGAAATTATGTCGTATAAATAAAGGCTGTTCGAAATTCATAAATCGATTGAGAAAAAAAAACAAACAAAACCATTACAAACTAAAACTGAGGCAAACGTCTATCTTTAATATTCCTTCATGGTTTTATAAAAAATCCTTTACTCCATTTATTAGTTTGAAATACGAGAACAAGAACATGGATTTTACGCACAATTATGCGAGAGAAAAATGTGATTCTCATTTTTTAAACAAGATACAAATGTTAGTTTCTTTTATATTGGTGAAAAGATATAATGTTTTTCGTGTTAAAAATGTCACAAAACCAGAGAAAAAAACATAGAAGCCCCATTATAAATTTTATAGACCACTTTCGAGTTATTCCGTCACCGAAAAAAAATAGTTTATGCGCGCCTTTATGACGCCATTTACCAGATAGACGGAATTGCTTGTATCCCTGCACTTTGAACATTCGCCAAGCGTCTTAGTGATCTTTATTGTGCAGGATAAACTAGAAATAATGTTAGTTTTGTAGGCACTTAATGACAATTCCTTAATGACAGCAGTGCTGAAAGACAATTATGAGCATTGAATTTGCCGAATAATTCGTGCAATATAGCGTTATAGTTTTCCAACCACTCGCTTAACATTGGAACGGAAGTGACGACGCTCCTAAACGCACGAATGATAATCAGTAAAAGGTTTTTTTTACGGAGATACATTGAACTCGAAAGTTGTCTATCAAATTGATTACTTACCAAGTGCATGTTTTGTATTTTGAGATACCGAAACAATATATTTTGTTTCTTGCTTCGTGCATCGACTCTTTTGTACATCATACCTGATTTAATACTTTTATGCTGGGGCTAACATGACATACATGATGTTCACGGTATATCTGTTTAATTCCAAAGGCCCTCAAAATTATTCTTTAATTAAATTGATCAGTTGTCGTGCTAAACATTTTTTATTAAAAGCTGTACATTCGAAACTTAACCTACTTTCGAAATTCGATCCTGACTGAAGTCTGAATGTAAATAATTGCATTTGCTAAGAACAGATTCTTCGCTAGTGATGTGAAATATTTTCTCACACCGGTCAGGAAATGTGAAAATAGCACAAAAATTTTAGAAAATCTTAATATCTACTTATTTGTATTAAATAATACTGTCCGTTCAGGAAATAAGACAGTGAAAGGATGAAGTAATCAGCAAACATCTTTATTTTCTTATCGAATGTTGATGTATTCCCTGTTCTTCATCAATTTTTCAAATACTGCTAAGCTATGAAACAAATTTATAAGATATTCAAATTGATAATTATAAACAACACCTACAGCGTAAGACCCCGATTGAACCATTTGATCAGAAATGAATCAATTGGATAATTTTGGTCTTATTCAAACTAACAATGGTCTTATGTATTATTTACGCATAATCACATTAATTCTGTATTAAAGTAAGAAGATATTCAAACAAGCAATGGTCTTATATACTATTTATGCCTAATTACATTATTTCTATATTAATATAAGAAGATATGGTATGATTACCAATGAGAACACGATCCACCAGAGTTCAAATGAAATGGATATATTATCAAGCAATTATTGGTTATGGTCTGTTTATTTGACAGTAAAATAGACTCCATCACTTTAAATACTCTTAAACTAGAACAAGATGTAAGTTTCATAAATAATTTTACACAACCATGTTTATGCATGTCTTTTGCAGTTCACCGGGTCAATATCAGGGCAGATGCCAGAGTACAAAGTCCAAGAGGTCAAAAAATCTAAATTTGTGATTGCTCATTATGGAATTTTCAAAGTCGGCTGGGATTGGTTGATATTATTGTGTACATTTTATACTGCCATAATGGTTCCTTATAATGCAGCATTTTCCAACAAAGACGTCAAAGAATCGCGAGATTCTATTTACTCAGATGTTGTTGTGGAAATTTTATTTATAATAGGTAAGATTTGGGTATTTTTTATGACATCTAACGTGTGCATAGTACGTATTGTCTGTCAAATGTAAGAAATTTTATTGCATAATCTAAGCCAAAGAAATTAGTTTGTTACATCAAATTGCATGAAATTGCATTGAATTTCAATGTATACTATCATGCATACACTAGGTGGTTCTAATTTTTTTTGTCTTAGAAAGTTATCGCAAATTGATCCAGGTCTAGTTAAACACTTGAGATAGAAGAGATAACTATAAACCAAGAAGGAGAAATATAATGCATTTATCTGAAATTAACTTATAACACCGATGAAAAAAGATGATAAGCATTAGAATTTCGTCGGTTTAGTCATTTTACAACCTAACATTCAATGAAGATATATAAACAGAAAAAAAATGAGACATCAACAGATGAATGACAATCAAAACACGTATTCTCCAGGTTTGTGTATAACAGATAATTCGTCATCAAATAATGAGATATTAATTGAATTGCTCTTCGTTTTTTATCCGAATTATATATTTTCTTGCTCGTTGAATATTTCTAAATCAGCACTTCGTAGTTTTCAATTGATAATGTAAAATATCATCAGAGATGACATCATGCTATGTATGCCTTCCTCTGATTTTCATTTTCTAACAACTTCGACATGACATGAATGAAGCCATAAAGAAGGAGTACACTTTGTTTCCTATCATATGACAAAAAAGCAAAAGTAAAAGTTTGCAGAAAGATCAGAAAGGCGATAAAAAAAAAAACAGCATTCAAACTTATAAGAAAACGACTCGACGAAATAGAGAAAATATCCAAAACACAGTACACATAGCACAACATAGAACACTTAAGACATAGCTACATCAAATCGGGGTTATATCAGGTGCTCCGGAAGAGTAAAAAAGGAAGTGTCATCCAACAGATTAACATTTTTTTCGACACTAAAATACAAGTTTATGAAATCAACTTTTATGTGTTGAGAATTATTGTTCTGAGCTGTCGATGCAGAATACCTGTATTATGTATTTTCATCTGACAAATGGTGACAAACATTTGAAAAATCAAACTTAAAAGTAAAATCTCAAAAAACCGAAACCCGAGGAAAAATCAAAACGGAGAGTCCCTAATGTTTATTATTTGACAACCTATCTTTATCTTCTTTTCTTATATTTTCAGATATAGCTTTAAATTTTTGTACATCGTTCCTTAGTAGAAGTGGCCATATAGTTTATGATTTAAAACAGATAGCAATTAACTACATAAAAGGATGGTTTTTATTGGACCTTCTTGCCGCCCTTCCTTTTGACTTCCTGTTTTTATTTAATGTCAACTTGGTAAGTGACCTTGTGATTGTTTGTAAAATTCTGGTTTATATAAAAAGTAAAATAAAAAAAATGCTGAACTCTGAGGAAAATTCAAAAAGGAAAGTCCCTACAGTGTAATCAAGTGGCAAAATCAAAAGCTCATACACATCAAACAAACGGATAACAACTGTCATATTCTTGACTTGGTACAGGCATTTTCTTCTGAAGAAAATGGTTGAATAAATGCCTCTCAATAGGAAAAGGATTAATAAGCATGTTTTCATCAAATCAAATCAAAATACGTTAGTCTCATATGAATTATAACATACAATAATAAAATTTTAAAAAGGGGGAAACACGTAATCTTTGCAATACTCAAAGGCAGACACATTTGATTGTTTCATCTTTTATTTCGCCTCAAGTTTGTTTTCTCAAACCATCAAATTGTTGTCATGTTGCCTTAAATTTTGATAGGAAACACCAGTACAGTAGCTCAAACTAGCTTTCTTGGATTTTTATGTCGTGTTTGCATTGTCATTTTGATAGGAAACACCAGTACACTTGCTCAAAATAACCAGATAGTTGTGTCATTTTAAATGCAACAGTAGTATACTGACATTTTAATATGTCATTTAATGTGTTATACTAAGTTATTGTCTTCTTAGTTCTATAATGTAGAAGGGTGTTTTAATCCTTTAATTGAGATTATAGAAAGATACAAAAGTTATAAATCTATTGAGAGAAAACAAATCGGAGGTACAAACTAAAACCGAGGGAAACACACTAACTATCAAAGGAAAACATCGAAACAACAGAACAATGAAGTGCAACAAAAGCAAATGACAATGCAACGAATAGAATAGCAACGAACTATTAGATAATAATAGAAAACATCAGTATATTTTCTCAAACTAGCTTGTAAAGATTTATTTTTGTTTCTTTACATTTTTGATAGAAAACACCAGTACATTTGCTCAAATTAGCCAGATTGTTACGTCTTGCCAGACTTCTCCAGAAAATAGATAGATATTCTCAATACAGTGCTGTTGTTGTGACACTGCTGATGTGTATGTTTGCCATGAGTGCCCATTGGTTAGCATGTATATGGTACGCCATAGGATATAAAGAACTAAAAAATAATCCACAAAACTGGACAGTAGGTATGTGTGAGTAACATAACTTAAAACTGGGTGGAGGACATATGTTTCCTTCTGTTTTGATTTAATAATGGCCTTGCTTTTGTATTTATAATGGTACCGCAAACACATTGTTGTCTAACATGTATGTCTCCGCACGCCAGTTATTTGTTTTCTAATGACTGATACACACATTAGTTATTGTATTGGTTGCCTGGTGGTACCGTTACATGATTTTGTTATATAATGGACCTGCACATACACAATGTTTGATAATGGTACAGTACACATCTATTTTTTTTTTCTGATTGTACATTTCACGAAAAGATGATTGTCGAACGATACATTAACACATGATTATTTGTATAAGGGTAAGGAATATAAAAGAATGGTTGTTTGTTGGTACTGTACAGAAAACCTGATGATTTGAACTAAGTTAACGATGTTACTTTTTTTGTTGATGTGGATGTCACTTTTAAAGTGTACATTTTCTAATTATTTGATGTTATTGCTTAGGATGGTTATTTGAGTTGGCAGAAAGAATCGATGATCCTATAGATTCAAACAGAACCAACAAACCAGACATACTCACATCCTACCTAACAGCACTTTACTTTACATGTAGTAGTTTAACTAGCGTTGGATTTGGAAATGTGTCTGCAAATACCAACGCTGAGAAAATTTTCTCAATATGTGCCATGTTAATAGGTGGTAAGTTCATTTCTTTTCTGTTTTATCTACTGTTTAGAATTTATAATATATCTGATTCAGCAGTCTAGTCATTATTTCAATATTTCCACACACCAGAGCTTAAGTCGCAAATAATAGAAATCAATCAATTTTAAATTGTGGTAACCGTAATACATTATACATGTATATTTATTCCAATATATTGTTGGCAGTGTAAGGGAACATGATCATAAAAAAAAAACATTATATATAGCAGGCGTCAGTATTAGTACACGTCGTAGTTACCAAACATAGGGAGACAATCCAAGTGATAATACAACATCGTTCGTTAAAGAACAACCAAACAATGGTATGAAAGAAACAATTCCTCCAAAGTATATACAGTCAAGCAATGCATTGATAATTCAAAGTAAAACATTAAAACTTCAATACAGATAGCTGCATAGATTCTGTTGATTCATAGCGTTTTATTTTGTCAGTTTCTATCTATTGTTGACTTGGATTTTGGTGTTTTTGTATTATTATTTTCACTATACTAGTGATTAGATAAGGATATATAACAATCTGATGTGTTTCCTATTCAGCCATGATACACGCCGAGGTTTTTGGTAATGTGCCAGACATTATACTTCCAATGTTTTCTAGATGTGCCGACAACTACTAGTATATAACTTATTGTTTCGTTTCCCTTTCAGCCATGATGCACGCCGTAGTGTTCGGTAATGTGACAGCCATTATACAGCGAATGTATTCTAGACGTGCCAACTACCACTATAAAACCAAAGATCTCAAAGATTTCTTTAGGACACATCATATACCAAAACCACTCAAACACAGAATGCAGGAACATTTCCAGGCAACTTGGTCTGTTAACAACGGCATCGATACAAATGAGGTAACGTAACTTTCAGGCAATTCGGTGCGTTTACAAGGGTATGGTTCATTCTGGTAAAAGAGGGACGAAAGATACCAAAGGGACAGTCAAACTCTTAAATCTAAAACAAACTGACAACGCCATGGCTAAAAATGAAAAAAGACACACAAACAACAGCACACATGACACAACATAGAAAACTAAAGAATAAACAACACGAACCCCACCAAAAAACTAGGGGTGATCTCAGGTGCACCGGAAGGGTAAGCAGATCCTGCTCCACATGTGACACCCGTCGTGTTGCTTATGTGATAACAAATCCGGTAAATAGTCTAATTTGGTAGGTCACATTCATGAAAGAGAAGGGGATTGTAGTTACGACGTAAGGAACATATCCGATATCATTTGTGAAACGGTTATTCCATAACGGTCAACCAACACGTGATGGCGTCCGTAAAATTTACGAAGGGTAAAACAGCTTTCAGCCAAAATGGTCTGTCAACACGGAAATCTATACAAACGAAGTTATATTGCATCCAGTCATCTTAATCTAAAAGTAGCGATATAAATGAGGTAAAATAACATCGAGGCAGTGTTCTGCCAACAACTACATCGGTTGAAATTTGGTAAGATAACTTCGTGGCAACGTGGTCTACCAATAACGGCATCGATAGAAAATAGGTAAGATAACTTCATGGCAACGTGGTGTGCCAACAAAGTCATCGATGCAAATAAGGTAAGATAACATCAAGGCAACGAGGTCTGTAAACAACGGCTTCGATAAATGAGGAAAGATAACACTCAGGTAACTTGGTAAACAGGTACATCGATACCTACGAAGTTAGACAATATATTCAAGCAACGTGGTCTTTTAACAAGGCCCCTCATTCAAATAAGACAACGTACGAAACTTGTATAATATGGTCTGTAAACAATGGAAGTGACACCAATGAGATGAGATAAGTCCGAAGCGAATCTGTCTGTTACAGACAGGCAAATTAGTACTACATTTTTCAGATTTTAAATGATTTCCGCGATGAACTTCGAGGAGAAATAGGTCTTCACCTATATCATGACATCCTATCTTTGCCAATATACAATTATCATTTTTTTTTTCAGATTTTAAAGGATTTCTCCGATGAACTTCGAGGAGAAATAGGACTTCACCTACATCACAATATCTTAATGATATCATTGTCAATATACAATTCTCATTTTTCAGATTTTAAAGGATTTCCCAGATGAACTTAGAGGAGAAATAGGTCTTCATCTACATCACGATATCCTATCATTGCCAATATTTGAGGACGCCACCCAAGGATGTTTGAGGTCTATTTCGCTTCATACAAAGCGCGCATTTTGTGCACCGGGAGATTTCCTATCTCACAAAGGGGACGCTGTGAACTACGTATATCTACTGTGTAATGGATCTATGGAAGTTCTTAAAGAAGAAATGGTGGTTGCGATTCTAGGTATGCTAAAAAAAAAACATTTAATGCAGGATTCAAAAGTTTGGTTTTTTTTTAATTAAAACATATATACTAGTATTCTCAATCAACACATACTATACAGGGTTTAACTATAAACAGGTATATGTGTTCACCTCTTCTCAAAGCATCACAATCGTATAGCTGTGTGTTCTATAAGTATACCTCATTTGAATGTTTAAAAACATTATAACCTGAAGTTTTGATATAAAGGTAAGCTTATTTTTATTCTCAATAGATGCCTAAATTAATGTTATTTGGTCGTTTTTAATAGTGTAGCATAAGTATTCTTTTAGCATCTTCTTGTTTCCATACGTTCTATATATAGGTATGGTATAAGGTTTAGTTCTATAAGTTCTTATGGACTTTTACTTTTACCTTGGAGTTTGGCAATTATGTTCATATCAATAGGGAATATAACTCCTTTTACAAGAAAAGAATCATACATCCTTGAACGTTTGTTCTTTGATTACCTGAATTTACAAATCCGTCAGACAAAGTTAAACTTAGATTTATTTTGCTATTATGTGAAGGTCCTTTTTGGTCTTTTGATCGTTCCTGATGAAGGTAAATTACCGCATATACTGTATAAATTGATGTTTTAAAACGCTTAATATAATTCACTAGTGAAATATATATACTAGTATGTCATGCACAGTATCCATAAGAATTCATAATCTACATGTAATGACGTGGTACAATGTAACTATATCTGTTTTTGTTCAATGTCGATTTATGATTTCAGGGAAGGGAGATTTATTTGGTGCTGACATAAATATGGACGATCCAGTAGGAATTTCCTGTTGTGACGTCAGATCGTTGACATACTGTGAACTTCAATGTATTAATATACGTGGATTTGTAGATGTATTATCCCTGTATCCAGACTTTGCGGAGAAATTTCAGAAGGACATCCGACATGACTTGACATATAATCTCAAGGATGGATATGAAGATGAAGAGGTATATATGTGTTTTGACAAATATTTACTAGCAATATAAATGTATTGTTATTGCAGTTTAAATCCTTTTAAATCCGCATAATTCATTGGTTAATTAAGTTTAACGTTGAATTTTGTCAGTTTCGATGGACTTCCGCTTTTTTAATTCGATGCTAATTCTTTAACTGGTAGTATCCTTAGTCAGTTCATCGGCTTTATGTGAGATGCACTATTGAAATGTTTAGTGGCAAGGCATCATCAATATATCTTAAATGCACGCACTTTGCTAGAAGCTTGTTTATTGTGTTTTTGGGAACGTTCTATTTGAATAAAAAAAATGAATGAACAGCTTTATCCCTTTATATAAAGTTTCCAGTTTTGTATAGTCTGGATTGCGTTTTAGTATTGCACAGCGGTGTACTACTGTTGTTTTTATTTTGGAATATTCGTTATATGCATCATTCAGTAACATGAAGGATTTTGTTCATTTGATTGAATGGGGTTCGATATTTAGATTTTTCGTTCCTGTATTTCCTAATATCTAGTAGTTAAATTACTAACGATGTTTCGAGCGTATGTAACAAAGGTTTGGAACAAACAACCATGTGTCTTGTTCACTGATATTGGCAGTATACAGTGCTTTTTAATTGAAAAAAGTTCTTCGATGAAGATAGAAGTGTACTTTTAGATTTTGCTAAATGTTTAACATTGATATTGTGGGAAAAGGGTCCTTAAGTGAAGATACAACTGTACCTTTAGGTTTGGCACGTGATTTACATAACACATTACGTGTTATGTTCTTAACGGGAAAATGTCAAAAAAATTGAGATGAAAGAAGTGTACTTTTAGACTTGGCATAATGTTTTACATAACTGATTATACAAAAGATCGATTATTCATATCAAAATCATATAGCCAACGTCTTAAAACATCTCAATTAGTGTTCACTTCTGGAAAGAATGGCTCTCATTATATCTACTGACAATCACACAGAGTAATTTCTATTCAAGGTATTATAAAGAGGAGGTAATCTCATCAGTGAGTGGGTTAATTAGTAACATTTGTTATAGATTGCAGTCCAAAGTATATTCAGGTTATTGGGTTAATTAGTACCAGTAGATTCAGGTTGAAATAATAAAGTTTTCTATAAGTTCACTAGACAATGGTATAATCCTCCAATTAAGCGGTTTACGTGTGATACGTGCATATTAATTGGAATACTCTTAGAGACAAATCTCCATGAAATTTTCAAATAAAGTATTAGCTAATAATTTCGCAGAAATTACTTAGAAGCAATAAATTTGAAAAAAAAAATATCAGCACAAAATCAACAAATCGGATTTATTCATGATCCATTTTCAATTTGAATTATTAAGTCGATTTAAAACAGTCAAATATGTACAACAATAAAAACAAGCCTTCTTATTGCTGTAGATCATAACTAAATTATAACAATATTGTAAAACCTATTTACAATTAACTAAAATAAACTTTAGAAATAAGGATTTGCGTACATTTTGCGTTTAAACATGTATTATATGAAATCTTTAATTGCAACATCATAAATGCCTTTCGACTTTTGGTCGAAATTGATGTTTTCCATGTTTATCAGTATAGTAGTAATTTGGTCATTTTTAAAAAGTATTTTCCCATTTGCGTATTATCCATTAAGAAAGTGATGAATATAAACACAAACAAATTAAGAATCACTTTCGAAGGGTTCCTGTACCGAGTCAGGTATATTACAGTTGAGCTTTTGATTTTGTCATTTGATTAAGGACTTTCCTTTTTGAATTTCCTCCGAGTTCAGTATTTGTGATATTTTACTTTTTACTGATAAGGTTATTTGGCGTTCATGAGAATTACCAATTTAGTATTATGATATGGCTGATCGCATAAATATTTATTCTGCAACATCCCACAATATAAAAATACTGAACTAGTTTTATTGATGCTCACAGTACACGTATCCTCGTAAACAAAGCTTTGTACTACATCTGAATAGCAAATGCCGACATAAAATAAACTTCATAAATATTGATGACAGCTTATCTTCCACTGTTTTTTTTATTGAAATCTTATTCATGACCAACTAAGACTGTGCTTACAACTTAAAAGGCAAAAAGAAAGCAATTCTTTGATTTACATTAATCCTTGACACAGGTTAACAAATATGTGACGATTACAATAACTGCAATGATACATCCACAATATACATAAGAAAATGCCTGTACTAAGTACAAAAATATGACAGTAGTTATCCGTTCGTTTTGTTTGTTTTATCTTTTGATTTTACCATTTGTTTAGATACTTTTCGATTTAAATTTTCCTTAGAGTTCATTTTTTTTTTTTTTGTGATTTTGCTTTTTACTCGAGATTTAAAATGAAATGTCTTGTAAAATATTCATCGATGATTTCGTTCCATTGGTAGATAAAATCTAACGTTTATTTGTGTCACTTATATCATGGACTTCCTCTTATATGGATTTATCTTGGAGGTGGGTTATTCTATTGTCGGTATATTTAACATCGCCGTGAAAGTGCGGGCTTTGGCAAACAACAAAAACACGTACAACCTACCATGTTTTTTTCTTAAAATGTCCCGTACCAAGTCAGTAAAATGGCAGTTGTTATCTTATAGTTCGTTTCTCTGTGTGTTGCGTTGTCGTTTGTTTTTTGTTACACTTCAGTGTTTCTGTTGTTTTGTTGTTTTCTTCTTATAGTTGATGTGTTTCCCTCGCTTTGAGTTTGTGACCCAGATTTGTTTTCTCTCAATCGATTTATGACGTCTGAACAACACTATACTACTGTTGCCTTCTTTTGATAAATAGTTTTTCATGACTGATATTGTTTAGATTGAGTATTTATGTGCTCAGATTTTGGTTTTCAATTTACTGTTTCGGTTGTTGTTGTTTAATTTTTGGCAATTATGCCTTTGCTTACAATCTTAGTCAACAAATAATATAATCCTTGATTGACTTTAATTCTAAATAGAGGTTAAGTATTAAATCTGGGACAAATGCAATGTTAGTCTTATACTATTATAAGGCGACATGTCTGTCCGATAGTTTCGTTCGTTTTCATCTGTTTTATTTGACTTTTGATTTTAGGTTTCTTTCTCTGTATATTCTCTCTTTCCTGAAGCAAATAATTAGTTACTATCATTTTGTCAGATGTTTCAAACATTTTATAGACGTTGGGAGTGAGTAATAATCTACAAAGTGTCGTATTTATCTGTTTTGAAAAAAAGACCCGTGAAATGTTTTTTTCTAATGAACTGTCTTTTTATAAGGGAATTATATTATTTTCAACATTATAGATGAAAAAAAAAAAACAATTGTGCATTATAAACTGCTTCATAACATGTATCAATGATTAAATCCTTTGAACTTCTTAGGTTTTCTGACCCTAGGGGTTGTTATAGTAAGATTTGACATATTTTGCTGAGAACTTTCGTTTTCATTTCTTTTCAATATCATTATTAATTGATATATGTTGAGCTTTACTGCTAAGTGTTATAAATTTGATAGTGTGTTAGTTTGAACTTTATTTGTAAATAAGTCCGAACCTATTACCTGATTGTTTTCTTTAAAAAAAAATGCAGAAACACTTTGTGAAAATTATTTTAATAAAACGAAGGAAAATCAAAGCTAATAAGTCTTTATAACGTTTATAATCAAAGTGTAAGGCTTTATATATATGCTTTCAAGTTTATCATGTATATCATGGAAATACTTCAATATGTATACTGCTTCTTATATACTTTGATACTTCTAAATCAGTACATATAAGACAGCTCCTTCTCAAGCTTCAATAGATACTAAGGATTTCCTATCCCAAGAATAGATTACCTTAGTCGTATTTGGGCACAACGTTTTGGCGTTTTGTGTTGTTAATGCTCTTCAACTTTGTTCTTGTGTTCGTCTTCTAACTAATTTGATCTGAGCGTCACAGATTAGTCTTATGTAGGTAAAACGCGCGTCTGGTGTATCAAATTATAAGTCTGGTACTTTTGATAACTAAGTGAATCCCCTTTTTAAAATTTTCATGAATACAGTACAAAACATGTATATAAAGAACACGCATTTTCAAATGAGAGTAGAAATTTTTTATATATCAATATGCTTAAAAACTATTTTTTTTTCTTTAGAGCGAAGGAGAAACAAAACTTCACAGGATAATAACACTGCCATCTATCTCAGAAGACGACGAAGAATCGGACAGTGATGGGAAAAACGATAGTCCGGGCAGTCCTGACTCCAATGTCGACGGAAGTCCCACATCCCCATTTCTTAAAAAGAACTTCCGGTTTCCATTACCTAATGGAGATATAAAAACAAGGTAAAAACTCAGTATTTAACTTATTTGTATGACTAGAACGTTTGAACTCAATAACAGTAAATGCTTACATTTTTTATCTGTTTAGTATTTTCTCATTTTCTGAAATCAGAAACGTTTGATGATAGAGAGAGTATTTAAACATCATAGGAAGAAGAATACTCATGATAATTTATTTATACAATATTTATCAAATGAAAATAGCAAATTAGAAATTAAAATTTTATCGACTGGGAATTTTAGAAAAATATGTTACTACATGTAGTTATATTAAAACAGAAGCACAGAACACTTAGTTAACGATACTCTCTCAGACTAACAGTTCACCAGAAGTGATATTGACCAAATTCTAGTTCTGTGCGTCTAAATTTTTATTAGAAAGTGTGTTGTCATGAAAAAAAAAATTTTAGATTAAAAAAAATCATCTACATCAGACTTATCAGTGCTGGTCGAATACAAAACGTTGAAATGTCAAATTTAAAAAAGATTTTATAAACATTTCAAATTTTAAAACTGTCCGTCAACACTGTGAACAGGCTTACAAAATGTGTGCATTGTGAAATTTTCAATATTGTATAAACAGTAATCTTTACTTCAAATCAGATTCCATAAATCTTCGACACAGATCATACCTTTTCTTCTATATTGACACTCTTTCGAGATCCGGCCTTTGGGGTTAGACACATGTACGTTATGTTTGATTTGTATAGTTCGTTGAGTTCTGTTTGGTTATATAGTAAGAGTTCATGTACATACCGATACACGAGTATTATGGGCAAATAGATGTAGGAAGATGTGGTATGGTTGCCAATGAGACAACTCTCCATCCAAATAACAATTTATAAAAGTAAACCATTATAGGTCAAGGTATTGCCTTCAACACAGAGCCTTGGCTCACACCGAACAAAAAGCTATAAAGGTCCTCAAAATTACTAGTGTAAAACCATTCAAACGGGAAAGACAACGATCTAATCTATATAAAAAAAACGAGAAACAAGTATTAATTACATTAACAAACGACAACTGTACATCAGATTCCTGACTTAGGACAGGTGCAAATATTTGCAAAATATACTTAATATATTGCTAGTCAGTGTGTACATAATTCATTTCGTAGAGATAACTCTTTAAATTTTTTCTGATATATCTTTTATAGAGAAAAACGAGTAGCATTTGGAACTAAGCGCCATAGTTCCTTTTCTCCAAAACGACGATCTTCCATGAAGGACCGACGACGATTAAACTCAGCGACAGGTAAAATGTCTAAATCTATAAGTTATATTGCATGCATTAAACATATTAAAGATGAGGGAAAGATACCAGAGTGACATTCAAACTCATAGATCAAAATTAAACTTCATGGCTGACAAAGAAAAAGATAAATAGACAAATAATAGTAAACAAGACACAACATAGAAAACTAAAGACTAACTGATTCTGTCGTATTCCAACATCTTGAGATAGAGATTGCATGGTAGTTGATTCATGCATATAAAGCAGAATAGTTTTCAAAGGTACCAGGATTATAATTTAATATGCAAAACGAACGTTTCGTCTACATAAGACTCATCAATAACGCTCAGATCAAAATAGTTATAAAGCCAAAAAAGTACAAAGTTGGAGAGCATTAAACGCTTATCCTGTTGATGCTCCCGGTCGTACTTTCATTCACGCAGTTCCCTCAGTTTCTCTTTGGCCAAGTTCGAATGGAACTAGAGTTCCATATGAACGGTAAGTAATTTTGAAGAGTACGGTCTCTAGATTACCGGAAGTACAAGGCACCTACTCTTAATATGTTTACATTCAAATTTGATTGGATTGACGTCATAACATCCGGGATATCAAGTGCCACAACCCAGGGTTCCTCGAGTGACTAACTGATTCTGTCGTATTCCAACATCTTAAGATAGAGATTGCATGGCAGTTGATTCATGCATATATAGCAGAATAGTTGTCAAAGGATTATAATTCAATATGCAAGACGCACGTTTCGTCTACATGAGACTCATCAATGACGCTCAGATTAAAATAGTTATAAAGCCCAAAAAGTACAAAGTTGAAGAGCATTAAACGCTTATCCTGTTGATACTCCTGGTCGTACTCTCATTCATGCAGTTCCCTCAGTTTCTCTTTGGCCAAGTTCGGATGGAACTAGAGTTCTGACTAGAGTTCCATATGAACGGTAAGTAATTTTGAAGAGTAAGGTCTCTAGATTACCGGAAGTACAAGGCCCCTACTCTTAATATGTTAACGTTCAAATTTGATTGGATTGACATAATAACGTCCGGGATATCGAGTCGATCTCTAGGAACCCTGCCACAACCCAGGGTTCCTCGAGTTTTAATATCGGGAAAGCTATATCCAATCATAACAGGTGTTATATATGACCATGTCAATTCCATCTACTCTAGATATCCAGCCGAACTTGGCCTTTTATAACCTTGATTTGTCTCTTCGTTCTCGATTTTACATCGGTATACAACTGTCGCCTTTATTTTCTTCTTTTACATTTTGATATATCTGATTGCTGATTGCCGGTCTTTTTGTATTTTGAAAGGTTTAGATATGTTAACTTATCCATACATGTTATATTTACAAAAGCATGTGATAGTCAAAGAGAGTTCGATGATACCATAGGGATATACCAAAGCAATGAAACAAATAGGTAGACAGCAACCACAATTATCTCTCAAAATCAACCTCCTGGGGTGCAGAGTCCTCACCTTACCTGCTAAACTGGTAGCGGTGGAACAGCTAAGTTCAAACTTGAAAATCAGTTTCAAAAGACTTGATTCAACATATTGACACCATGGCTAATGACGAATCCCTTACAAAAAGACAATAAATATCAATTTCTAATCCACAAACATATAAAATTGATTTTACTGTTTAAATTACATTGGATTTATTTTCAGATTCAGGGAAATCCAATGATCCTTTATCGAGTTCTATTGATAATTTACAAATAGAAGTGGAAGGAACAAAAACCAATATTAAACAGTTAGAGAAACGAATAACCACGATCAGTAATGAACTGTGTAGTATAGGTGGCAATCTCAAACTTGTCGTACAACTGCTGACCCCTAACCCTAGTCTTCATTCGGAATCACCACCGTCGACGCCATATTCACCTTATGTGAAGCCATCATTCTCATTCGGATCACCAACTAGTGAGGACATTGGTATCGAATCTATGGATAATACTTCTCTAACTTTGGGCGTGCCTAGCCCTGGTTACAAACGACATTCAGGTGATAGATTCAGATCACCTCTCATTGAGAAAAAACAATTATTGAATAACTCGTTAGCTCATATGTTTGCCAATAAAGACAATGAACGGAACGCGGATGAAACTTCAGATACCGTCAATAGATTTCTAAAGCTTGATTTGAGAGACAATTTACATAAAGGGGATTGTGTTCCGCCTATTTCTCCTATTCCAAGAAACAATAATTGCGGCTCTCCTACCTGTTTATCACCATGCCTGAGAACCAGTAGAATTATGATGGAGAGTCCGTCTCCGTTGTCTCCAATTTTAAAACACACCAAAGGACCATCGGAATGTGCGTCGCCTCTCTCTCCGTCTTCAAGAAATAGTTTGAGTACGCATGCGTTTAAATCACATGACAGTGGAAAGCAATCTGTAATAGTTACGGCTGATAGGGCAAAGGAAAACGGGTATATAAGTAGAACGACAGATCTCTGAATCAATTGTATTTTAAAAGTTTGTGATGATTTACAATTCCTAGTCATGTGTTGTTCACGTTTGATTGATATTATATTTTACTAGTTTTATTTTATATAAATTGAACTTTACATTTTTAAGGTTGCATTTGTATATGTTGTTATGTGCTAAAAGTCATCAAAAAGATAAAAGGGAACAAGCTATCGCTTATGAACTAGAATTCACTGAAATGTCGGTCTTTTTATAATAATTTTGAAAGTTTAATGACATGACTCACATATTATGATTGAAGCATTGACAAACGCTTGTATATACAATGTTAAAGGATATGTTATGCATATTTTTAAACTGATCGTAGTTTATCATTTTATGTTATTCTCTTAATATTTTATTCTAATCATGGGGAATGTATTAAGTACGATTTGGGACCAAATTGCCACTTAAATTAAATTAAAAATATTTCAAATTTTTCTAACAATTTTACGGAATTAGAGAGAAGATAATAAAATCTTATGGACTACAACTTTAGTACCAGACACTAGGTACCAGTCTGCTTTTCTGGGTTTTTTCAAACATCTGGTTTTTTTTCGTCTGTGATGCTTTTGTTCTCAAAGCAAACACGCAATGAAATATGTTCATAATGTCATCTGCAACGTTGCTGTTAATTATGCTAATCAACTTAAAAAAGTTCGAATGAAGACACCATTTCTTCATAATATCTTTGAGCAGAGACAAAATTACAGGAAGATTAGCTGTGTGACGTCACGTGTTTCCTGGAATTTTGCTCATTGTGCATCGATTTTCCTCATTCGGCAATCCTCGTTAGAATCCGCTACGGAATTGGCCGAGTTGTGACGATTCGATTTTCCTCTGTTAGACATTGTATAATGACAATGTGTTTGTTTATGTTACATGTTCAATGCAGCTGTGATATTAATTATTGTTATGTGACGTTTACTGTAAAGTCAAATTCACCTGGTGTTCGAGTGAGAAAAAAAACACATGTAACATGTGTATACAGGAAACCAGTTACATGTACCTGTTTATTTTTCATTTTTTTCATTTTTGTTTTTGAAAATTACGTATCAACTGCACGTTATTAGGAACACCCATAGTCATTTCCGTTCCTTGTTGATCGGCACTTATTTTTTACGCTTTTGCAAATTATGATAACACATTCTAAATAATTCAATTCAATGATTAACTTTATTTAACAACTCATTGTCGATGTAATTTACTATGGGTTTGTAATACCTATTAAACAAAATTGTAGTTTGATCCGGAATGTTAAAGCTTTGTTCAAGAAACTCATTTTCTATAGTCATATAATAGAAGCAAAGTGTCAAAAACCGGTGATATATTATTTAAATAATAAATTATCCCCCAATGTGTTTTGATGTGTTTTGATTAAGAGATGATAAACTATTCATGGTCAATCATTTTGATATGACTTCCCCGCTGTCATTAAAGTTTCGAGTTTATCAGAATCAAATAACTGGATTTATTGTTTTGAGCACAAATTTTGTTCTCCAAAAATTGAGTAAGGTTTAATGACCGAGTGATCGGTCCACTATACAGTATAACATCTTAATGAGAACATAGAGAATCTGCAGATCAAATGCAAATGTGTTTCCACTGTCACAAGATCTAATATATCTACTTGAATCATTATTGCTCACGTTCGTAAAGAACCTCCTGAAATAGACACCCATTTCTTTTGCGTTCTCGTTCACAACTTTTCACTATAAAATTACCTTCTTCATTGTTTACATTATAAAAGTTCTCACGCCGCCATATTTGTTACTGTAATTGTTGAGAAATTAACCATTCCATGGAGATATTTAATTACATTCGTGTATTTACATATCATTGTATTGTTTTATGTAATTGTTGCTGAAAAGATTTTCTTTTTTTGTTATGCTAATTAAATTTTTTGAAATAATGTTGGTCTTCTGTTTTTCATCATATCGATACGACATGTACAGTGTATATAGATATAGTATGTATTTATTATGAGAGAGAAACGGTCACATGTTTCAACATATTATTCGTTAAAATATGGGTTGAAGTATTTATTTCCTATTGTCTCCTGTAAAAGTATATGATTTTATACATGTAGCAAGAACCATTCCTTGTGCTTAACGATCTTCACAGTAATAAACCGCGTCATATCTTCAATCTGGATGCTTCCATTATGCAGGGAACACCACCAATGTAGAATATGTATATTTATATACATGGTATCAGTTTTTTCACTCGGTAAAAAGTAAAATCTAGCTAATATAAATACAGTTTCTTATGCACACACACACACGAAATACCGGATGCACATATACATAGAATAACATTCTTAAACAATATAAATATCTGTTGCTTTTATCTGTTTGTTTCGTATAGCATGTATAGAACCATCAATTATTCACAGAACGTTGAGCAAAGAAAGATAACTGTGGCGCTAAAAAATACACAATGAGCAAATTTGAAGAAATCATAAAGGGTGCATTAGAGTTTCTTTTTGAAATGTTTATTTACACTTGTGCATGAAAACTACGTAACAATGTAGATGCCAATTATAAGCAACAGTCTCAATAGAAATAGAAAGATGTGGTATGAGTGTCAATGAGACAGCTCTCCTTATGGTAACATGCATGCACGATGATGGTCTAATAAATTTGTATAGTCATTCGTCTAGAATTGCAAGAATAAATTTTAGATAATTGTAAAATCTCATCAAAGACACCGCTTATAAGTTTTCCTCTATATAAGATTGATCAGTGATCCAGGACGTGTGAATAATGAGAGGAGGGGATAGAAAGCAGAGCACATCTTATGCAATAATTATTATAAACTTTGTTTAATATTGTACTGCCCTTTGATGAAGGTGTTATGAGATCTTAGGACATTAAGAAGCCTTCCCAACCATCATCATTAATTAAACATAAAACAAGAAACAAAAACAAATATGTTGCCTGTCTATACGAGATCAATTTTACAAAGTGGCAATATTTTAGATAATTACGCTGTTTGTTTCAAAAAATTTTGCGGTAAACATAATTCCGGAGTTATTGCCCTTAAGTAAATTTGTACAAAAATATTGTAATTTTTTGTAATCGTTTACAAATTCTTTTCCTCTGATACTGCTTGGTGAAGTTTGTTATAAATAGAGATCAATGTAAACAGCAAGAGTGTTAAGTAAAGTAAGAACTACAAACAGGTCACCATCACCAAAACAGAAATTTTTGTCATGAATTATAATCTTGTCTTTAATGTGTTTTTTATTTAAAATGCATATAGACCAAGATGAGCGACACAGGCTCTGTAGAGCCTCTATTTTATAATTATAGTGGTTAATGTAAGCATTTACAACAACAAAAATGTCAGAATGTATACTCCAATCTGCTCTACCAAACCCTTCCTTCCAAGCACAAACCGTTATCGAACAAAAAACATGTATAATTTAGTTTTACACTTTTATTTTTCTTTTATAAGCCGGTATTATAATATGACAAAAAAAAAGTACATCCTAGAAAGGAAATATTTTCAAGGAGCCAAATTAAGGATGTTTTGTTGTTTTGTTGGTTGTTTTTTTTTTTTTTTTTTTGGATGACATTTTCTATGAAAAACTAACAAGCTGTTGCATTGGTCATGTTAATTGCAGCAATCATTACTAAAATATCTGCATGCTTATCATTCTAATGTCTAGCTGATTGTTGAAAAGATTTTGACTGCGGTTACTTCTTAATATTTTTATTTTGAGAAAATAATTATATTGAAATACAAACTGATCGACTTCACAACACTCATTTAAAATGTCAGTTTTTCAAGATCATTTTTTTGATTTGGAGAAAACATATCAAAATACATACTATCTATTAATTACTCACAGAAACACAGAGTATTTATTTCACCACATTCTCTACAAGTATAGAGCGGTGGGTGGTGGTACTCAAAACTCAAAATGTATTTCAGTTGTACGTTGTATATCCGACCGCTATTATCGTAGACTATGCGGAATGGGCTTTATTCATTGTTGAAAACCATACGGTGACCTATGATTAATAATTTCTGTGTCAGATGGTACATGTATCTTGTGGGGAGTTGTCTCATTGGCAATCATACCACATCTTCTTTTTAGCTCACCTGGTCCCAAGTGAGCTTTTCTCATCACTTTGCGTCCGTCGTCCGTCGTCGTCGTCCGTTGTCGTTAACTTGTACAAAAATCTTCTCCTTTAAAACTACTGGACCAAATCAAACCAAACTTGGCCACAATCATTATTAGGGTATTTAGTTAAAAAATTTGTCCGGTGACCCGGCCAACCAACCAAGATGGCCGCCATGGCTAAAAATAGAACATAGGAGTAAAATGTAGATTTTGGCTTATATCTCTGAAACCAAAGCATTTAGAGCAAATCTGACATGGGTAAACTTGTTGATCAGGTCAAGATCTATCTGCCCTGAAATTTTCAGATGAATCGGAGAACCCGTTGTTAGGTTGCTGCCCCTAAATTGGTAATTTTAAGGAAATTTTGCCGTTTTTTGGTTATAATCTTGAATATTATTATAGATAGAGATAAACAGCAATAATGTTCAGCAAAGTAAGATCTACAAATAAGTCGACATGACAAAAATTATCCATTGACCCCTTAAGGAGTAATTGCCCTTTATAGTCAATTTTTAACAATTTTTGGTATATTTTTGTGATCTTTTACAAATCTTCTTCTCTGAAGCTACTAAGACAAATCCAACCAAACTTGTCCACAATCATCATTAGGCTATTTAGTTTTAAAAATGTGTCCGATGACCCCGCCCGTAAATCAAGATAGCCGCCATGGCTAAAAATAATATATAGGGTAAAATGCAGTTTTTGGCTCATACCTCTGAAACCAAAACATTTAGAGAAAGTCTGCTGGAAATAAAATTGTTCATTAGATTAAGATCTATCTGCCCTGAAATTTTCAGACCAATCGGGCAACTCGTTGTTGGGCTTCTGCCCCTGAATTAGTAATTTTAGGAAAATTTTACAGCTTTTGATTTTTATCTTGAATATTATTATAGATAGAGATAAACTATTAATAGCAATAATGTAGAGTAAAGTTAGAGCTACAAATAAATCAACTTGACCAAAGTGGTCAATTGACCCCGTAAGGAGTTATTGTCCTTTATAGTCAATTTTTAACAATTTTCATAAATTTTGCAAATTTTACAAAATATTTTCCATTTTCACTTTTCGGCCAATTTTATTATCGATAAAGATAATTGTAAGCAGCAAGATTGTTCAATAAAGAAAGTAAAATTGAGAATGGAAATGGGGAATGTGTCAAAGAGACAACAACCCGACCAAATAAAAAACAACAACAGCAGAGGGTCACCAACAGGTCTTCAATGTAGCGAGAAATTCCCGCACCCGGAGGCGTCCTTCAGCTGGCCCCTAAACAAATATATACTAGTCCAGTGATAATGAACGCCATACTAATTTCCAAATTGTACACAAGAAACTAAAATTAAAATAATACAAGACTAACAAAGGCCAGAGGCTCCTGACTTGGGACAGGCGCAAAAATGCGGCGGGGTTAAACATGTTTGTGAGATCTCAACCCTCCCCCTATACCTCTAACCAATGTAGTAAAGTAAACGCATAACAATACGCACAGATCTACAAACACATCACCAACACCAAAAACACAATTTTGTCATGAATCTTTTATATGCACATAGACCAAGGTGAGCGACACAGGCTCTTATAATTTCCACCTACTCAAACTCAAACGAACGGTGAAAATAAGTTGGTATATTTTTGTGTCAATAAATCTCTTGTGAAAAGTTATCTTATTGACAATCATACCACATCTTCTTACTTTTACAAGGATGTAAACGATTAAAGATCACAATCTTCAACTATATGCAAAACCAATACTGAAACTTTCATACTCGAGTCAGGAAGCTGCGAATACAAGGAAAACACAAACTACTCCTTACAATCTTATCAATTAGTGGTAGCTAATTTAATTCAACACTTATCCTATGTGAAACCAGGAGACAATAATGAATTTTAATGACAACGGTAGACAGTAAACAAATGTAGCAATACAGACAGACAGACAGACAGACAGACAGACAGACGGACGGACGGACGGACGGACGGACGGACGGACGGACGGACAGACAGACAGACAGACGGACGGACGGACGGACGGACGGACGGACGGACGGACGGACGGACGGACAGACAGACAGACAGACAGACAGACAGACAGACAGACAGACAGACAGACAGACAGACAGACAGACGGACGGACGGACGGACGGACGGACAGACAGACTGACAGACAGACAGACAAAAATCATCTTTTAATTTAAGTTAATCAATCGGTATTTGGCCACAACTGACTTACGCGAATCTTTCAATTCCTAATGTTGGAATTGAACAATATCTTTAAACTGTTATAAAAAACATTATAAGTAAGATTAACCTACGGAAGCGTATAAGCGCCACACATTTTTTTTTTATTTTTCTTCCTATCTTTGCAAATATTTGCGTTGTAACGCAAACCTTTGCGATAACACGCAAACCTTTTGCGTTATAACGTAAACGTTTGTTTTATCTTATTTCTTATTTAAGATTCAAAGGAAACAGTAGTAATTAATGGAGGAGGCTGTATATATTAAAATGTATCACCTTTGTAGTCATTGCAAAGTAAAATGCTTGAATAATTAGATCATATCATTGACTAATAATGCGAAGAATAATATAAGAAGATGTGGTATGAGTGCCAATAAGAAAACTCTCCATCTAAGTCACTATTCGTAAAAGTAAACCGTCATAGGCCAAAGTACGGTCTTCAACACGGAGCATTGGCTCACACTGAACAACAAACTATAAAGGTCCCCAAAAACGATATTCATGTTACTACTAGTATATATACATATGGAAAAAAGTATTGCAACACCTAATTGAAATTGAAATTAAAAAAACACTCTTAATTTTTTTGTGATATAATTTGGTAAAATAGAAGTAATTAAACATTATTTAAGTATCACCTGAGTTTAATCAATACATATCGACTCGATAAGTTTTTATCTGCACATGCAGCTACTGTACCCGTAAACAGCAAAACAGCTGTTTTTATCCTCATTGTTTTCAACACTTTAAATAACCAAGTTTTTAAGTTATGTGATTGACACCTTGTAATGGGTCCTTGACAACTTTTAACTGCAGCAAGATGGCATATTATCAGCATAACAGAAGCAGGGATGTCGTTATAACAACTGAACGTATTGTTGGTCATCACCATTCCACTATAAGTCGTTTTGAGAATAAAAATCAGGCAATAAACGCTGTTAAAGACGTTCCGAGATAATGAAGACCCCCTATACCATTTGCTAGGGAAAATCAAGCATAATGAAGGTTGGTCAGAAGGAAACCCATTGCATACAAGACAATCCTAAAAAGAGAGTGGTGGCCATATGCATCCAGGAAGCTTTTAACAAGAACTGTTCGAGATGGACTCATCGCTACTGGTTATCGTGCGATAAGACCATTTCGGAGACCTTTGCTAACGAACAGACACACAGTTTTCCGTATCCAATGTAGTGCAGAGCTCGCCAAAGTTGGAAATTAGCATCGTGGAGGAAGATCCAATGTTCAAATGGAATTCGGTTCATCTTCCTTGGCCCGATCGTAGCCCGGATTTGAACCATATCGAGCATATTTGGGACACTATTTGGCGGAAAGTGCGCGAAAGGACACCCCAGTTCAAACACATCATGAAATAAACAATGCCCTTCATCAGAAATGGTTGCTGCTACCTTAGTAACAACTTAGTCGATTTATGGAAGCAATCAGAAGACGTTTAGATGCGGTTATCCGTTTGAATGGAGGCTGCGCACAAAGTACTAATTCTTTGGCCATGATGTGAACAGTCATCTGAAGATTAATTTTGAAATGTCTGGCATTGCAAAGTTCGACTACAGTAAAAGTTGTAAAATGCATTTTTTTGTACAAATAACACTTCATTTTGTTATTAAAATTGTGGTTATATAAATCATTTTTTTTTCAAACATTTTTTGTTCGTTTCAATGCCAATGTTATCATAAACTATGTTACAATAATATTATACACATATTTTATTATATTTCATCCAAAAAAAGAGGCTGATTTTTCAAGTTTTAAAAAATCAAGGTGTTGCAATACTTTTTTCTATGTGTATATATATCAAAGAAAATTGAGTAAATTGAGGTTATACCGTGGAAAAAAATCAACCCTGCTAATATAGCTATAACCGAATATAAATATATTTCCAAAGTAAGACTTCGTTTGAGAACTGTGTAAAGTAAGTTAGATTCAAACAAACTACCCTTTGGCAATAAATGTATAGAATGAAGATGTTTTAGTAATACAATTATGTTCTCTCTATTCAAATTGCTACCCAAGCATCTTAAAAATACTTCATTATATTGAAATGAAAATTCAATGACTTTCTATCAAAGAATCTTGATCATATTCTGAGAATTAGAAAAAATGTTTCCTTATTAATAATTCATTTTAAAGCAGAAAGATCATTTTGTCTATTTGACTCGGAGGTTTCATAATTGTATGACATTATTTTTGATCTTTCCGAATTTAAATATGACTATATACTAAACTATACATATTTTCTTGTTAAATTATATACTTTTCTGATGCACAAATCAGTCTTAATTTATGTATTATTGCACATCAAGTATTCCATTATTCCTTAGCATATTTATTATAATGATTTGGCCTTGTATGTATGTTTCTTTTTTTATCTACTAGTAAATCACATCCGAAATGAATGACAGACGGACATATATACAAAACTTAATGCCTAATTGAAATCAAGATATTTGCGTTATAACGCAAAAGTTTGCGTTATATCGCAAAGGTTTGCGTTAAGGGGGCTCGCGGGTCTAAATCAATTTTTTTTATTTAATATAGGATTTCGCTATATTTTTCTATAAATGGACTTTATCTTATACCTAAAAGAAAAATGAAATAAAAAAAAATGGGTCCACCGTTCATTTACGCTCACAATCTGCCTTCGAAAGAAGCATACAATTTTGTTAATGTTTCTTTTTTTCTGTTGAACTAATAGGAGAAATATCGGTAATATCGAAAAAAAAAAAAGGAACTAAAATACAGAAATCGCTTAAATTTTACATTTATTTAGTTTATGTAGAGCTCATTCGAAAACAAGAATAAAAAATATAGGTCACCGATGAGTTAAAAAAGATATTTCAATTTTAATGCCAAAAAGTAGCATTTTTGCACCAAAGGGAGATAATTTGGAGCTTTTTCAATGATATCTACATTTTAAAAGTCACCTAGGGCCAACATGAAATAAATTTTTGGAATGATTTTTGAACCATATGATAAAGTAACAACTACTAAAGGTAATTAGTCAAATTTGTTTTGAAAAAAAAATGTTTAATTTTTTTCTGAAAATCTTATACCCGCAAGCCTCCTTAAACGCAAAGGTTTGCGTTATATCGCAAATGTTTGCGTATGTTTGCGTTTACATAGGAAGAAAAATAAAAAAAAAATATGTGGCGCTAATCACTTCCATATAAACCAAGCCAATTTTGGACAACCCGTACTATTTCGTTTCTGATCCCTGTCAGTTGTTGTTTTGCATTCAGTAAATTCAGACATTTATGCGAGATTTCTGTAAATGCGAATACTTCGTCTGTTTGACAGCAACGTGAAAGCCAGTTACTGGTATTATACTTAAAAGTTAAAACGAAACATTTTTTCGGCAAATTGTGACTTTAAATTTGATGGGTTTCTTTCGTATTCTTGTCTTCTGCATACATGTCCCATTGTTATCGCAAAGGTTATAAAATTATAAACTTATAAACTTATAAATTTACTTATAAACACTGGACACTTTAAATTTGCAAAACACTCATTTGCAAATCCGCCGCCGCCTCAAATAAGAGCTACAGTGTCATGTATATAACCAAAATGTGCGGAATTACATGGGATTCAATAATTTCATTAGTTTTCTACTGTCACTATTATATTTATTTTGCTATTTGATTTATAAAAACATGGGATTTTCAATATCCCATGGGACAGGGCAAAATCCCATGGGATTTACCATTATCCCATGGGATTTTGGTTAAATCCCATGGGATTTGTTTGGTCCCATGGGATAATTGTAGTCCCATGGGATATTTGTTGTCCCATGGGACAAAAATAATCCCATGGGATTATTATTATCCCATGGGATTTTTAATATCCCATGGGACAAAATAAAATCCTATGGGATTCAAATTATAAATATATAGATACAAATATACAGTATGTCTATGTTGCAATGAATGCTGTTTGGTAGTAAAAAGTTTTAAATGTATACAAATTTTTTTTATATTTTATATATATATAATTTTTTTTTCATTTTGTCACAAACATGTTTTTTGTTTGTTAATATGACAATAAAGATTATAATTCTGATTTTGGAATGTATAATAAAATTTAAGGTCAAAGAGTAAAGTTCTTTCACTGAAACAAAATGATGACATGTTTAAATAAATGAAAAAATATTGTTTTGAAATCTTTGTCTTGTTTATTTTATAATGAAAAATAGAACTGAAAAAAAATATTCTGACTAAATAGTTTACTCTTTTCATGAGGTAAGGTTTTCTTTGTTATAGTTTCATTGCAATACATGAATATGCAAACAATTTGAATTATTATACCTTTGTGGTGTACATAATATTATGCTTATATTTGCAAATTTATAATTTAAACACTTTTTGTGTTAAAGTTTTAGTTTTCTTTTTCACTGCTTGCTATGTACAATTATTCAGTCCACTATATAAGAGTCAAGTCAATAAATTATTTCATCCACTAGAATATTCCCGCAATTCTTAGACAAAACATTTTTCCATCTGTTCTTCAAAGATCTTCCTCCGTACATCTTTATTGGATGGAGCGATTCAAATGAGAAGACAAAGCAGGTTTATTTGGACAACAACATACTAATATTTTTTTCATTCGTTCCTTCTTTCAATTGATAATTACATTGTTGCATTTACATGATCAAGTTCTTGAGCATCTATGATCGTGATGATATGACTCCTTTTTGTTTATAGTCATTATTAGAAATTTCCTTTTTCTATTAAATGTAGGAAAAAAACGTTCCATTTCAAATTAATTAAAAAAGTCGCACTATTGAGAAAAATATCATCTTCCAAGTTTTCTGTTCAGTATTGATCTGTTGAATGATGACCATGAAAACCGAGATGTCTGACCTACAAATACACAAAACTCAAAAATTATCAGTGAAGAGAAATACAGCAATAAAATGGCTATTTTATCCTGTTAATGAACATTTTAATAAACTATCATTTAAATATCTATTGTTAGTACTCTTATTTCAGTGCTTTGCGTCTATGATTTACATATTACTGGTTATTGTTTGGTTCCTTGTTGCAGTCTTTTGAGTTAAGCCCATTGCAACAAATTTTTACAATTTGTTCAAATGTTGTGCTGTTATTAAAACCACTGTCCGGTATAGCGTTTGCTCATTGTCAAAGGCTGTACAGTGAACTATTTTTGTTAAATTAAGGGGGCTCGCAGGTTTCAATCAATTTTTTTTCTTAATATAGGGTTACGCTATATTTTTCTATAAATGAACTTTTATCTTATACTTTATAGAACTAGAGGCTCTCAAAAGCCTGTGTCGCTCACCTGTTACTGTATCTACTGATGTCGGCCAATCTTGGTTGGTAGGTGGGGTCGTTAGACACTTTTTTTAAATAGATACCGTAGTAATGATTGTGGCCAAGTTTGGTTAAATTTGGCCCATAGTTTTAGAAAAGAAGATTTTTGTACAAGTTACAAAAATGACGAAAAGTTGTTCAATATTGACTATAAAGGGCAATAACTCCTTAAGGGGTCCTCTAACAATTTTGATCATGTTGACTTATTTGTAGATCTTACTTTGCTGAACATTATTGCTGTTTACAGCTTATCTCTATCTATAATAGCATTCAAGATAATAACCAAAAACTGCAAAATTTCCTTAAAATTACTAATTTTAGGGCAGCAACCCAACAACGGGTTGTCGGATTCATCTGAAAATTTGTGAGGGGATCTTATTCTGAATGACATTTGAATCTTGAAAGATTTGCCCTAAATGTCTTAGTTTCAAAGATATAAAGCAAAAACTGCATTTTACCACTATGTTCTAATTTTAGCCATGTCGGCCATTTTGTTTGGTAGGCGGGGTCATCAGACACATTTTTTAAACTATATACCACAATAATAATTGTGGCCAAGTTTGGTTAAATTTGGCCAAGTAGTTTCAGAGAAAAAGATTTTAGTAGAAGTTACAAAAAATGACGAAAAGTTGTTAAAAATTGACTATAAAGGGCAATAACTCCTTAAGGGGTTGACTGACAATTTTGGTTATGTTGACTTATTTGTAGGTCTTACTTTGCTCAACATTATTGCTGTTTACAGTTTATCTCTATCTATAATAGTATTCAAGATAATAACCAAAAACTGCAAAATTTCCTTAAAATAACCAATTCAGGGGCAGCAACCCAACAACAGGTTGTCCGATTTGTCTGAAAATTTCTGGGCAGATAAATCTTGACCTGATCAACAATTTTACCTCTGTCAGATTTGCTCTAAATGCTTTGGTTTCAAAGATATAAGCCAAAATATACATTTTACCCCGCTGTTCTATTTTTAGCCATGGCGGCCATTTTGGTTAGATGGCCAGGTCATCGGACACATTTTTTTAAACTAAAAACCCCAAGGATGATTGTGGTTAAGTTTGGTTAAATTTGGCCCAGTAGTTTCAGAGGAGAAGATTTTTGTAAAAGTTTACGGACGACGGACGCAGGACGATGGACGCCGGACGACAGACGACGGACACCAAGTGATGAGAAAAGCTCACTTGACCTTTCAGGTCAGGTGAGCTAAAAATAGAAAAATTAAATTAAAAAAATGGGGACACCATTCATTCACACTCACAATCCGCCTTTGAAAGAAGCATATATACATTTTTGTAAAGGTACTTTTTTTTCTGTTGAACTAATAGGAGAAATAGAGGTAATTTTGAAATAAAAAAAGAACTTAATTACAGAAATCGCTTAAATTTTACAATAGTTTAGTTTAAGTAAAGTTAGTTGAAAATGATAACAAAAAATATAGGTCACTCAGATGAGCTAAAAAAGATATTACAATTCTCATGCCAAAAAATGGCATTTCTGCACCAAAGGGAGATAATTTGGAGCTTTTTCAATGGTATATACATTTTAAAAGTTGTCTGGGGCCAAAACGAATTGATTTTTAAGAATGATTTCTGTACCATATGATAAAGTAAAAACTAATAAAGTTATAAATAAAATTAGTTATGAAAAAAAAATATTTAATATTTTTCTGAAATTTTTATACCCTCAAGCCTCCTTAAATGTCATTTGATCTCTGTTGGAGAAAAGTCTTATTTGAAATCAGACTGCTTCTTATTTTTATATCAACCCAGCCATATTATGCCTGTCCAATATCAGGAGCTTGTACATAGTTCAGTGGTTGATGTTGGTTCATATCCGTCATTTTTGTTTTTCATAATATTTTGTTTTTTTATAAATTAGTCTGGTATATTTGAAGTTTGAATTGATGCTTCATTTCAAATTTTGTTAGCGTGGTCTTTTATAGATTACTATATCATGTATAGGGTATGAGTTTTTTAATTACTAACAGGTCATCATTGGCCTCTAATAAATAATTACAATGGTTACATCCACTTAATTGAACTCTGATGGATAGTTTTCTCATTTATCGTACCACATCTTATTTTAATAAATATTTAATCATTACTCAAGGGCTATTACTTTTTTTAACAGTGGACTTACCATTTAGGCTTTGTTGACCTTTGTAAATCTATTTTTGTTGTTAATTTCTTCTGTTTATAGTTTCCCTTTATCTTTAATATTCTTTCCCTACACATAAAAGGGTAAACAATATCATTTAATGACAAAAATAACTACTAATACATAAAAAGTAGGCAACTGAAAATTTTGCCTCATTTGTATATAACTTCGACTTGATCCTCATTCTTGCTGTTAAATATTATCATTGTTTTATGAAAATGAGGTCTTAGTAAAATTAACCTTGGCAAACAGACATCTTCTTTTTTTATATGACACCTTGCATTCATTCTGTACAACAAGTAGACCTATGCTTATTCAAAGAACCATAAAATGCGGTCATGGTTTTATGAATCTGCCAGAGAGACATGCACACCTTACAATTGTTACATATCCTACAAATATAATCGACCTATAACTTTAAGCATAATTATGATAAACAATGCAGTGTTTCATTGACCAATGAAAATGAGGTCAAGGTCATATAAAATATGACAGACAGACATGTGCATCTTACAATCATTCGGTTCACTAAATAAAGTGGCCTTATTGCTTACAGTATCCGGAAAATAAACCAAACCACAAAAACGAAACATTTTCATACGGGTAGTTCCTTATACCCTGCCACATTCGTAATGTATGTGCCTGTTCCAAGTCAGGAGCCTATAATTCAGTGATTGTCCTTTGTTTATGTGTAACATTTAACTGTTTTCCATTTTTTGTACATAAATTAGGTTGTTAGTTTCTGGTTTGAATTGTTTTTGTTGTCATTTCTGGACCTATTATAGCTGACTATGCAGTATAACTGGGAGTACTCTCAGATCTGTTAATTGTGTCTTTTTGTGTAGGGATGTATAAATACCCGGTCATGTCCACTTGTATTTTTGTCCATCTGATGAGTTAAGCCTTTTTCAACTGATTTTTATAGTTTTTCTTATGTTGTACTGTTATACCATTGTCGCAGGTTAGGGGGAGGGTTGGGATCCCGCTAACATGTTTAACCCCGCCACATTATTTATGTATGTGCCTGTCCCAAGTCAGGAGCCTGTAATTCAGTGGTTGTCGTCTGTTTATGTGTTGCATATTTGTTTTTCGTTCATTTCTTTATATAAATAAGGCCGTTAGTTTTCTCGTTTGAATTGTTTTACATTGTCTTAGCAGGGCCTTTTATAGCTGACTATGCGGTATGGGTTTTGCTCATTGTTGAAGGCTGTACGGTGACGTTTAGTTGTTAATGTCTGAGTCATTTCGGTCTCGTGGACAGTTGTCTCATTGGCAATCATACCACATCTTCTTTTTTTATATTTGTTCATTGTTAAGGCTGTAGGGTGACCTTGAGTTGTTAATTTCTGTTTCATTTGGTCTCTCATGGGGAGTTGTCCAATCATACCCCATCTTCTTTTTTTATATTGTCCTATGTACTATGAAAATAAAGTAAGATGAAACTTCTCAGTCAGACATATGCACCTAGTTGACCTTTTGCTAATTTGAAAACAAGAAAATAGAGAAACTGGCGAAAAAAAAACAAAAAGGTAACATTAAGCAATGAACCATAAAAATGAGGTCAAGATTGAATAAAACATGCCAGTCTAACGTGTACATCCCTAAAAATTTTCATACAAAAAATATACTTGACATGTTGCATACAATATTAGAAAACCCGACCAAAACACAAAAACTTAACAATAACCACTGAACCATGAAAATGAGGTCAGAGGATAGAAAACCAGATAAATTGACACAAATCCCTGTGGTAAGACAAAATGTGCCATAATATTAGTCCAAATGATAATGAAGTCTTGCATGGCTATTCTGTTCTGTTCTGTTCTGGTTTAGAAAATCCCTCCTTCTGGCTTCAAAGGAGCACTTCGCACAATGACGAATAAATGTTTATATATATATATATATACCTAAAAAGACATACTAAGTACGCCTCGTGAGATGAGTGTTGGTTACTGTCAAAGACCCTTACGCTTGCTTGGCGGAAGGTTTTTAATTATGAATACGAGTTCGTAGTCCATGAAGAGCAAAGCAAAGCTTCCTTGTCATGTATTCTACATGAATTCTACAGTGTAGCAGGCATCCATGCATTTACATTTGCAACCACAAGCACATATAAAGCTACTAGGGTCCAATATAAAGTTAGTGTCTAGCTATTTCAACTTTTTTCTTGGACGCCGTCATAGTAAAAAAAAATCCTTTCAAGGCGTAATAATTGTTTGTATTAAAAAAGAAGAAACCTAAATCTTACTTGTTAGTTGTTACGGGCTAACAAAAAAGATTTATTTAAAGTTGGTTATATACACTACATACAATACAACATAAACTCAAGAGCTTTTATCCAACATACATACATGTATATGACAAGCACAATACATAAAACATTAAGTTCATCACTGAGATAGTAGTCTCAGATAGAGGGAGACGGGGCCAACCAAACCCCTATTCAATCTGAATGTAGGACAGAATGTCACAGGACAAAAAGTCACGGTCAACAAGTCACAGACAAAAAGTCACAATTCAGTTTAGAGATTATTTTTCTTTGAACAAGAAAACACTTTTTTTTTGTATTTTTCTTGAAGTTTCATATAAGAAGCAACTTAGTAATTAAAATTTATTCAATAAATATCAATAATAATCAAATAATTGTTATGAAAACAAAATGTCAAAGTGGCTTGGTACTTAAATGGCTTCAATTTGACAATAAATATGGCCCCATAAATATATCCTTTGCAAGATTAAAATATAATACATTTCCATTTATCATGTTTATCAAGCTTTATGAGCAATTTCCTTAAATTAAAAATGAATATATGTAATAAAAAGAAAATATTTCAAGATCTTTTTCATATAATATATTCAAACCATGGGCCAATTGTCAACAATTTGTTTGTGACTTTTTGTCCTGTGACTTTATGTCCTGTGACTTTTTGTCCTGCGACTTTCTGTCCATTTACCTTCAATCTAAATCAGTGAACTGAATTATTGTTTTTGCAGTATTCCGGGTAACGAGTCGATATCTGTTATTAATCATGCAAATTGCGAGTCAACACTTACACACCTTTTTTTCAGAATGTCAGCCAAAAACAAAGAACCACTGGTTATAGGGGAGTGTAACCGATGAATTGATCCTGAATCAGATAAGATTTTCCAAGTATTACGGAGAACCTCTTTATTTGATCACACTCGCCTGGAGATTTAATAATAAGGCTACTAAAAACATTTTATTTCCCCATGTTCGCTGTTTTTCGCTATAATTATTAAGCTGAATAAAGCTATTTGAAAAATACATTAATTTGTGTTTTTTACTGCTACAAGATATTTGAATAAAATGCTAATTACGCACCAGTTGCTGAGCAGAGAATCATTCTAAGCAAGGAACAGTATATAAAAACTGTTAACAGTAAGAATAGAAATTCCCTGTAAAAAGGCAGTCAAATTTTAACAGAACTGTAACTTAATGATGTATATCAAGTTCCAACACCTCACCCAGCACCCTGGCCCAGCACACTGAGTTAGCAAACTGGTGTGTGTCAGTCTTATAATATAAAACTGCGTAAGTTCATATCGTTAGATTTATCGTTTGTTTGGATATTTTTAGGATCGTTGTAAAATTATATATCTTAAACTTTGTTAAAATACTATCTTAAATTGTTCAATTCGTTATATTTCATAATTTTGTTAAAGTGTACTTTTTAAAGTTTTAAATTTTAAAGATGTAAAAATGAATATGTATATATATATATTCCATTTTGATTTGAGGAAAATCTGTTTGAACTGTAATGACATGGTCAGTCAACTGATTTGTTGCAAAGCTGATTACAGGTAATTATAACATACAGTAATTTTCCATTACGACAGTGCGTGTACTCTCCGGTGTGTATAACGTAAAGTTTTCTAGAGAACATCCTGTCTACGTGTAATACAGATCTCGGATACAGATTGATGACATTACACAAAATTTCGTTTGTTAAATGTGCTTAGGTATCTCTGTGTCTATTCCCTATTTCAACACCACAAATTTTTCGAAGAAAAAAAATCAAAAAATCAATTATATTATGAAATAAAGAAGAAAAGTAGCAAATATCAACTTCAGTAACTATTAACTGCGCATTGAGTAAACATAATTTCAATATTGCATGAACCAACAAATGGAAGTTTTTAACGACCTTAACTGGCTATACAGCCCTTGCACAGTCGGTAATGAACCAACCCTTGACAAAACGTATACATGAAGGCCTATGTAGAAGTGTTTAAAAAGACCAATTCCTATTGGTTATATTTCACACTAGGACCTTAGATAACTAGAACTAAGCAGTGGTTGATCCAGAAATTTTCATAAGTGGGGACCCATGGACTCGGCCTAAGAGGGGTCCCTGCCAGTCATGCTTCAGTGATTCCCTATATAATCTCCCATTTTCCAAGATTAGTGGCTGGAAAAAAACCTTAATCCGCCTCTGCTAATTGGGAAGTCATTTTGTCTGATACACACATATAAATACCTATTATGAACAAAATGCTTCAAATATATGCATAAATAATAATGGTACGTCTAAAATCCGTCAAGGGTCTCCTCGGTGCACGCAAGACATAAAAAGTCACTTAGGACATGTATTTTAGTGTTGAGGGTATTCATTCGATTCATAACTTATTTCATAATCTTGTAATTTTTGTTTTGATAAAATTTTAAACATAAATACATGTATTGAGACATATATTACATGTATTATATGTCTCTGATAAAATAAAACCAACTTTAAAGAAGTTATTTAAGTTTGAATCGGCTGTCACCTGTGTTTTGCATTGGGATGCCAAAACATTAATGGTATTTACAAAAATGCCAAAACCTGCAAATATATTTTAGGCAAAAAGAGACATTTATAAATCGATGATTTTTACACTAAACGTTTTTGTAATTTGTTATAGAAATATTAATAAGTACATGTACATAGTTTTATCAAGGATTTGTATAGTAACTATACACATCTTGGTTTTATAAAGTCCTTCATTGCTTCAACCCCTTGGTGAAATTTAAATGGCGAGACGATAATTAATAAACTATCTATCTATCGACATGCGCCGTTATTTGGGATTTTAGAATACGTCACGGATGACCGATGATCATATTCAATACCAATCATCATTTGAATTTTGTCAATTGATCTTTAATGATTAGGACTGATTGGTGATGGCAGAGAATGTGTCTCTGTTGATGGTTATAAACACATAGAAGTAAACTTTACAAAAAAAGTTTACTTGGAAAAAAATAAAAAATTATATGAATATGCTAAATAAATTTTTCTTTGGTATGTAATAATTGAAGACGTTTAGAAATATAAAAAATCTTCACATAGTTGGGAAATTTTCTATTCAAGTTATATCATTTAAAAACGTTTAGAAATATAGATCTTTTTCGATGTACAATTTGGCCCGCTTGGAGATCTTAATAATTGTTTGTCTACTTTCGTCTATTTATATTGCTGAAATTCTTTAATCAAGGATTTGTACAAGCCCTTGCTATAATATAATGAATCTCGTCCGCCAATATCACCATAATTACTTAAAGAACAGATACAATCTTATCCTAAATAGTTTGCCATTTAACAATTCAAAAAGAAATTTTGAGTCGAAACTGAAGTACCAAATCTTTAAAAAGAATCACCTTTTTTTGTAACAGTATAGACGTCGAAAATTAAACTGTATATATTTCTTTTTTCAAAACTCCTGAAATAATTTAATATTATCTTTAGACAGCTTTCATATGCAAATCTTTTTAGAAGTATGTGAGCGTATTACCCCCCCTTTTTTTTTCCTTCTATAAAATTTATTTGTAAACGATTTTGTGTCTTAATTTGTGTTTGCTAATTAACTGGGGTTCATGCTGTCAAAAGTCAAAAATGTCTCCTTGTGTATAAGTTATTGATAAAAAAATATTTGAAGCCGCCAGAAGAATAAATCATTTCCTGAACTTAAATACATTTATCTGTCAGTAAATAAAGACAATTTGCCTAAAACACTCTCTCATATATTTAATCAATTGTAAAATAATTAATTCAACGACTTTCTTTTACTTTTTACTTTTCTTCTTCAGTTTTTTTTTTTAACCCATTGCTCTTCATTTATTCGAAAAATAATTACTGATCACAATTTTTTCGAATGCTTTATATCCTATTTTCGTATCGAACTTACATGTTAGCAGTTGAACGGAATTAAGTACATTTTTCAGGAATTTACAACTTAAATTTTCAGCAACAAAATTCCACACTTTTTTACTTGGATTTTTTTTTCTGTTTTGAAGGCGCCACCAGTGACCCCGTAGCACACATAACCAACACCTCACATGGCGTATTCACGATGTTGAGGTATTGACATACAATCACATTTATCAATATACAGCAAGTAGGTAATTTGGTGTTGAATGCCAGTAGGTCAGAATTTGTTAATTGAATTTTACCTGTAAAAGGGTCACTAGCTGTCAAATTCATGTTCATCGATTTTAATCAAATTCACATAACGTGTGGTGTTGAATTGTTTATTAAAATTCCACGCACAATCTTGGCTGATATGCATAAAACCATTATTTCATGAACCTGCATGAAATATTGACTTATCACAGAACTAAAAAAATAAACCACCGAAAGTCCACACAAGAGGTTATTTAACAGAATAGAGAATAACGGGCAAAGAAAAAAAGGAATAAAGAAAGAGAATAATGGTAAAAAGTGTAAGTCATTAAAAATATAGCTTAAAAAAAGAAGCCTCTTGCATCAATTTGAGGAATTTACCCAAGGTTAATTTTACGGCGGCTTATTTTATTTTGGATTAAAAATAAACACAATTGACAAGTTTCCTTCCCCTGCATTTTCGATCGCACATGTAAATAGCACGTTGGTCTCAAGTAAGACACTGATACATTACAACACTTGCCGTCAGTATTTGAAAATATTAATTGAGAAGGTATAGAAAATTAATGCACGAACACTATTATCCACCACAGGCCTAAATCGTTAGTCCGCAAACAACGAGGGTGATAAAAAAAACCCAGCACTTTGAAAACAGCCACCGGCATGCTATGAATTTGACAGCTTCCCAAATTAGTAACTATCAATTTCTACCCATAGAAAACTTTTGTCCTTCTTTATCAAAAATGAAATATGTTGATATTAATGGTATAAAGGTTAAATCAATTTATTCATATATTTGACCGACTAGAATTAATTGGGGAATTTAAACCAATTCCTATTGTAAAGTGATAAAACTATTAAAATTTATATCAGATCATATCAGGGTGATTGAAATGAGGAAGGGGGGGGGGGGGTGGTGGTGATCAGGTATTTTTGGGGGAAGAAAGACGGGAGGGTGAGTCCCTCGGGGGTAATTCCCACCCCCTTCAATTTGAGAATATGCTATTATCTTGTAAACGGTTTAGATCCCCACCCCTAAACCATATATATTCTTGAATGGGACAATAAAACGAATCAATTGAAATTAAAGGGAAGTCCCTGGGGGTCACCCCACCCAGATCAATTTGAGAATGTGTGTGCTTTTATCTTGTAAACGGTTTAGATCCCCACCCCTAAACCATATATATTCTTGAATGTGACTTTAAAACAAATCAATTAAAATTAAAGGTTAGTCCCTGGGGGTCACCCATCCCCGTTCAATTTGAGAATGTGCTATTATCTTGTAAACGGTCCAGATCCCCACCCCTAAACCATATATATTATTGAATGGGACGATAAAACAAATCAATTAAAATTAAAAGAAAGTCCCTGGGGGTCACCCCATCCCGTTCAGTTTGAGAATGTGCTATTATCTTGTAAACGGTCAAGATCCCCACCCCTAAACCATATATATTCTTGTATGGAACAATAAAACACATCAAATGAAATATAGGGAGAGTCCATGGGGGGTCACCCCCACCCTCACATGTTTGAAAAACTTTTAAATGGTTGAGATCCCCAGTGGTTAAGTGAAAAAAATTCTGGATCACAGGGGAGGATTCTAGGGGTTGGAAGTTCAACTTGGACCCCCCCCTTTTTTTTGGACATGAATCGATGCATTTGAATGGGAACATATAGTTGGAACCACCCCTCCTAAATCTTGGGTTGGGAACAGGGAACCCCCTTTATAAAATGGCTGGATCCATCCAGGCATACCATCTAGTTAGCTATTAAGGCTTTAAAAATATGAAATAAATCAAACAAGGAAATTAACGGTGTAGGCAACTGTTTTGAATTTAAAAAAAAAGCCTTTATTAACAATGTTAAATTTTGTGTGCATTTATTTTTGCTTATTTTCAATAACAAATAAATAATGGACAGAATTGCGTTATTGATTATTGTAATTTACGAAAAATCTGCATACATGTTATAAAATGGGAAGTAGAAACTGGGAATTTGTCAAAGAGACAACAACACAACCAAAGAGCAGACAACGGACGAAGGTCACCTATGGGTCTTCAATGCAGTGAGGAAATTTTGGCACTGGTCTTCAGCTCATAAATATGTCTCAGAAATGAGAATGATATACAGCTCTCATTTGCATTAATAAAAACCTCACAATATGTTCTGAATATCAGAATATACAGTATTGCAAGATACTCTCATATTGTACACATTGAGCTGAGAAACTGTAAAATTAATCATGCTAATTTAACATTTAAGTCCTCGGAATCAATCTTAATATGCATACAAAGGAATATAAGTATGCAAAAGACATATATATATATATATATGGTCTTCAAAAATAAGAGTATCAATGCTATTAATTTATGACAAGCTCTTAATCAAGTAATTATTTTGGTTTGTTTAAATATTTTGGAGGTTAGGCCAAAATTAAAAATATGTTTGTTTCCCCTCCCCCCACCCGGGTCAAAAATAAGCCCCCGGGTCAAAAAATTATTTTCCACAAAAAAATCGAAATTATTTTTTTCCTGAAAATAATTTGTTTCCATTTTTGGAAAGTGCTTGAAAGCAGAAGGATTGATAATCTAAATAAATACAATCAAATTGAGCACAAACAACTGATAAGTGGCCTGGACTGGACAAGTCAAACCATTCATGTGACCATGCTATGACAATCATGCACATCCAGTTAAAAAAAAAAAAAAAAAGAACCTGCCTTCCTGGTCTGTTTACAAAGGGTAAACCCGGGGGAGGGGAAACAGACATTCTTTTAAATGTGGCCTTAGTATGACCTCCTTTTTTGTGATGATGTTTTCCTTTTAAACTTGGAAAAATTGTTTGTATCAACAAAAATAAAAACACAAAGTTAATCTAGAATTATGTTTTTATCATTTTTTTATGTTTAGATCATGTAGATTGTCAGCAAGATGAAAAGAAAAAAAAATATGCAGCTCAAAAGTCAAAATGTGGATAAGCTGAGGTTCAAGGTCCTACTTTTGCGGATTTTCATATTTTGCATGAATGAATTTAAAGTTTATACCATGGACCGCAGAGAAAGAAAAAAAGACTTTTCAATTTTCCGGCTTCTGAAGGATAAATGTAAAAAATATTGTTTTTGGTAAGTTTTATGCTCTGTTTTAATAGTGTTTGTGCATTCATCTGTCCAGTCCTTCCTCTAAATTGTATCCTCTTTAATTTTTTGGTGAGTGTTTGCCATGAATTTCAGTAAGTAGCCTGTGGATTTACATATATCAGTGGCGGATCCAGAAATTTTCATAAGTGGGGCCCACTGACTGACCTAAGAGGGGGCCCGCTCCAGTCACGCTTCAGTGATTCCCTATATAAGCAACCAAATGTTTTCCCAAAAAGGGGTGGGCCGGACCCCCTGCCCCCCTAAATCTGCCTCTGTATATATACTCAAAATTTAGTACGAATATTAAGGGATTTTAGCATGACATCCTGTTGAATGCTTGTTAATCATGTTTATGTTTCAGACCATATGAGTATTTAGACTACGCGTACAGTCTGCCCAATTTTAAGAAGTTGATCAAGTTTATTAGAAACAAATATACATTACAGATCAACATAACTGAAATCTTTAATAGATTAATACAAAAAGTTAAATTGCAGTAGAAATAAAAATACATGTTTGGTTGAGCTCTGGTATTAGACAGTACTAGTACCGGGTATACTCAAATGGTCTGATTGTATGAATATGGTCGGCCTGTAAGAGTATACTTATATGTTTCGGACCGTAAACGTATGGTCCAAATACTTATATGGTCTGGAACATTTATACATGTCTTAAAATTAGTATCTGACAAACACATTGGTGTTTGTGAACTTGGTAATAAGTTATTCGATAGAAATATAATGTTTTCAGATTATAAAAATAAAAAATATCCCATATTTACTTTTAATAAAGAAGAAGATTATTGATGTATGTATAACTGTAAAATGAGACAGCAAGCCAACAACACAAAAAATAAGGATAAAACAATATATATTTTTTTTGTATCAATGTTATAATTTTCAATATGTCCGAAGATTTCAAGGTATTTTTACATTGAAATAAAACACAAATTGAACTCTGTCAGATCTTCAAAAGCTTAAAGATATATTGTTTCTGTTGTCTGCATTTTGTATAATATATTGAAAATTCTAGTGAATAATGGAATATGTTATTATAATTGCCTAAAGTTTTAACATTGATCTTTATATATATGAAATATATAACTTGGGAAAATACCCAAATGTTATAAAGAAGAATAAATTAATTGATTGTTATATACCGGTAGTATTAAAATAGGAAGATGTGGTATATTGCTAATTTGACAACTCTCCATCAGAGACCAAAGGATGTAAGAGGTTAGCAACTGATGACACTGGACAACCTTTAACAATCAATGAAATCCATGCAGCATAGCTATTTTTATTAAAAATCATATTATTGCTACATGTTTGCAACAAAATTTATATAATACTTCAGATTTTATTGGTTCTTTTTCAGAAGGATTGAAATTCATCACCTAGAATAAATGGAGGAAACATAGAAACAAGACCAGAATAAAATTCAAAGACAAAAGTTGGATTAGCTATTATTTTCATCACTCAGTCAATGATTTAAAGTTCTTTTAAATACCAAAAGATATTGAAACCACAATAATGTCAATGTTCTGTGCTGAATGACCAAAAAGTGGACTATAGGATCACACAATGCTGGATGATAAGAAACTATTAATGTTTTGTGTGGAGGGATATTGTGAAAAAAATAGATTTACTTAAATAGCTACTGTAAATTTAAGAATTATTGTGAGGGTTTATATTTGCAAAAATTGCAACACAGTTGTAAACGCAATAATTTAAACTCCCATTTAGAAATATTTTATATGAATTAAACTGATCTCAAAATCGTAAAAAATTAAAATCTCATTTTAGTCTTAAATGACAAAAATCCAATAATAAATGCACGCAATAATTTCTGAATTTACAGCACTAGTATGTTCAGCCTTATATTAGAGTTATTCATTGATTTCAAATGGTAAATAATAGTGTTTGAAGAAAGTATTCTATAATTCATAAATAAACATATATTGATACTCACATTATCTACTTTGTTGTTTAAAAGTTTAGTTTTGAACAGTTATAGAACAATATGTTGAATTAACATTTCCAAAGAAAAGAGATATTCAATTAAAAAGATTCATCTTATAACAATTTACTACCAAATAGAATACATTGTAACATACACATTACTGTATATTTATATCTATATATTTATAATTTGAATCCCATGGGATTTTAATTTGTCCCATGGGATATTAAAAATCCCATGGGATAATTATAGTCCCATGGGATTTTTTTTGTCCCATGGGACAACAAATATCCCATGGGACTACAATTATCCCATGGGACCAAAAAAAATCCCATGGGATTTAACCAAAATCCCATGGGATAATGGTAAATCCCATGGGATTTTGCCCTGTCCCATGGGATATTGAAAATCCCATGTTTTTATAAATCAAATAGCAAAATAAATATAATAGTAACAGTAGAAAACTAATGAAATTATTGAATCCCATGTAATTCCGCACATTTTGGTTATATACATGACACTGTAGCTCTTATTTGAGGCGGCGGCGGATTTGCAAATGAGTGTTTTGCAAATTTAAAGTGTCCAGTGTTTATAAAGAGTTGTGAACAAAAAAGTAAAATCACAAAGAAACTGAATTCCGAGGAAAATTCAATCGTAAAGTCCCTAATCAAATGGCAAAATCAAATGACAAAATACATCAAACGAATGGACAACAACTGTCATAATATTCCTGACTTGATACAGGCATTTTCAAATGTAGAAAATGGTGGATTGAACCAAGTTTATAGCTCTAATCCTCTCACGTATATGATAGTCGCATCAAATTAACGATTACCAGATTCATAACAGTGAATATTCAACCCGGAAGGATATATACAAAACGTAACCTATATTTTTACTTTAAATATAAAGAGTGTGATAAGAGCCAGTGTTTACTTCATACATTGTAACTATAAGAATTTGATAAAAAGTTGATGCGTGTTATCTCACGAAGAAGATATCAAGATGTTTACGCTTAATTTCATTTATTTACATGGATTTATTATTTGTGTTTTTAACTCTTTTTCACCAGTGAAAACTTTAGATTGTATTCCATTACAGTTAAAGGAAACAGTAAGTGATTTATTAGTAAACAATTTATTATTTCATAGTTGTGTATTGCATGGCTACTTGTAAACAAATTTGAAGGATGCGTAGTGGTTTTCCAAGAAGACCAGACATTAATTTTGATAGTTAATACCATTATTCGAGTACTTGTTCATTGTTTATAACAATTTCTAAAGTAAGCTGAGTTTGGTCGAATGGATTTAAATTTAATAGAATTTCATAATTCTACAACTCCTAAATTAACACATTTCGGTGTTGTTGCTATACGTTAATTGCTGTCACAAAAACCCGACAATACACGAATAAACTATTTTTTTCCCACAGATTTTACTACTAAACTGGTTACAATTGACCCACATTTTAATATGGATTTGTAAGATTTAATCTGAATAATTTTTATCAATCAATCAACGGAAATTGATTTCTGATACATGTATTCATTCAATAGCGAAATATATCGAAGGGATACTCAAACCCATAAGTCAAAAACAGACTACCAATGCAATGGCAAAACAAACACGACAAACAACGAAAAGACGAAAAACATGGCAAAACAAACACGACAAACAACGAAAAGACGAAAAACATGGCAAAACAAACACGACAAACAACGAAAAGACGAAAAACATGGCAAAACAAACACGACAAACAATGAAAAGACGAAAAACATGGCAAAACAAACACGACAAACAACGAAAAGACGACAAACAACGAAAAGACGAAACACATTACACAAAACACAACATAGAATACCAAGAATTGTGCAAGACGAACCCCACCAGAAAACGGGGTTGTACTCAGGAGCTCCAATGTGTTATTTTAAGCGATAAATGTGTAAGATCTTGAAACATCGTTTTTCTCGAGCTAAGCATTCTTAGAGTAGGCTTCTTTTTGTGGCAACGATGGCTTACATTTGGAGAACAATTAATCCATGGAGAATTAAGAGTATTAAGAATAATAGGATTGATAATTTAAGTACCTGTTCAAATTTAAATTATAAATGCACGTATTTTTCTATTTTTGTTTTTTTATTAAATGATTAATTATTTGTTAACCACATGTTTTAAACTTCCTTCATTTTTTCACTCCTTAAACCATTGAAACGCAGAACACTATAAATATCTATATAAAAGAGAAATTTAAAATAATAAAAACACACGGTTTACCTGTATGTTAAGTATAATGTGTTTTTCGTTTCATTTGTGTATGAAAACTTTGCAAAAAGCTAAAAAACAAAAAAAAAGAAGAGTTCAAATCTGCATTGAACACGTCACGTACGTTAGTTATTCTGTGTTGTGTTTCAAAGCATTCTCCTAGCTACTTTTAGTAAGAATGTAGTAGATTCTATTCCGAGAATAGAACTCATTTTTCAAAATACGACCTCCTTGGTATGACAAAATCAAACATAAAATTGTAATAGTGTACTTGTAAATGATATTTTTTTTGTAACGGTAAATATCAATTTACGATAAAGGAACGAGGAAGTAGCCCGGATATTGGACACCATTGTACTGACGATATCAATGTGAACTTTAAAAATCTTAAATCTTAAGAAATCTTTACACAACGAGATTTTTACACTTTTAAACTTTGGTGAAATTTCTATACAACTTTAATTCATTGACAAATGTGGAAATTATTTTTTTCCCAAATGAGTGAATAAGCCAGTAAATCGGGCATTTTTGCCGTATGTTGACTAGTACGTGTCTAAGGAGGAAAAATCCAATAGGGTTGGAAAAGGGCGGGGGGCGGGGGAGGGAACGTAAAACAATTTATTATTTTTTAGAAGAAAAAAATGTAGGTCAACATAAATCAATAATAGGTAAATTACGGCATTTAAAATTTCAGGCCTTTTCTTTAGAATATGTATATTTTGACAAAAGCACTTGTTTTTACAGGGTTTACACTGACATGACATTTACATAACCTTTTTTAACGGTGAAATCGATACACAAACTTATTTCTTCAAAATATAACATAAAATTCTATAATACATGCGTCGACAAATAGTTAAAATTTAAGTCATTTGCGATTATCTTTTTAGGGAGGGGGTGGGGTGATGTCATATTTTTCTTATGCCCTTTTTTCAAAATGTAATCTTTATTTACAATTGAGAAACCATGCGTCCTTTGATATTGGTCGTTCTTAGGTCAATCTTGTAAGTGTTTTTGCTGTTTTTCTCCTCATTTATTTATTTAATTATTGCCATTTTTTTCCTTTGTATTACAAAAATTACTTTTTATATGAAAACAATCTTCATGTACTGTGTATTTTTATGACTGAACTATTTACAACTCGAATATATAGTTATGAAAGGTACCAGGATTATAATTTAGTACGCCAGACGCGCGTTTCGTCTACATAAGACTCATCAATGACGGTCATATCAAAATATTTATAAAGCCAAACAAGTACAAAGTTGAAGTGCATTGAGGATCCAAACTTCCAAAAAGTTGTGCCAAATACGGCTAAGGTAATCTATGCCTTGGATAGGAAAATCCTTAGTTTTTCGAACATGCATTTCAATTTTGACTACATTGACCATATCAACGTATTTCGTGTTCATTATTATTTCAATATTGCGTGAAAGTATGCTTTAATCTATGAACTAATCGTATATCTTATACAATATGTTCAACAATATTCTAAGGGCAAATAATGATAAACGAGCATAGTATATATGCATTCCTTAAATGGGCAATTTTTTTTTCTTCGTAAACTCCTCCACACCGGAGCACTATTATTTAAGAACATATAAACTTAAAACCACTTATCAACTGTGTCATTTTTTTCTAAATGTCATATTGAATATAAATGTAATATGATATTCAATGAGAAAATATGCATAAATGTAGCAAATATCAACATATTTCAAGAAAACATTTAAACTATCACTCAATGCCCAAATGACGTATATGTAATATCCGATAACGAGAAAGAGAGGAGGTCACATGGGATGTTTATTTCCCTAATTCCGTTTTTTCGGTAATTTTTCACACTTTTACACTTCCCAATTATGTCCATCCTTTCCCTCGAGACCCCCCCCCCCCTCCCCCCATTTTATCTCATATCTCCATTATTATGCACTTTAAATACAACATCCTAAAAGCGTGCATCACCACTTCAAAAGGCACTTGAACTTTTCAATTTTTTTTTTCTTAAATCAACTTTAAATTCAAAATTTCAAACATAGTTGAATATATAACGAAAATAATGATTGATAAAACACTCAAAGTTAAAGTTGATGAAATAAGGATTATATTATCACAACACAGGAAAAAACAATATGAAGAGAAACATTTCTTCTGAAGTAGTTGTCCGTTGCTTTTGAACTGCCCCCCCTTTTTTTCATCTCCGTTGAAAATGGTTAAAATGCAAACTATCATATCCATTTCCCAAAGTTGATGTATTCGTTAAATTCATTATGCATAAGACATATTAATTTGTCTACATGTAGTTGGATAAAAAGTAAAATCACAAAAATACTGAACTCAGAGGAAAATCAATTCGGAAAGTCTATAATCACATGGCAAAATCAAATAACAAAACACATCAAAAACGAATGGACAAGAACTGTCATATTCCTGACTTGGTACAGGCATTTTCAAATGTAGAAAATGGTGGATATTTGCATCAATATATTTTTGAAGATGAACCGTGTCTTATCTCATCATTATGTATCTTTAACTTTTTATGTTCCAACCTCAAAAGTCTATTTTAAAACAACAGAGATTACACTTGTGATTAAATGTAATCAGTGTAATACGTTACAGACTGGGAAAAAAATATGTTTACGAACTAGTTATTTTGATAATAAGAGCTAGTTGCGTTTTCTTTTTCCTTTCTTTTTTCTTTTTTACTATTATAGGTGAAGATTCAAACTATTTTTGAGAACATAATCTATTTACAAAATAATTATCTTTATCATGTTTATAATAAGAGTTACGTTTACTTTTCTTTTTTCTCTATCTGAAGATTTAAAACATTTAGAGATAAATAAAGTTGAAAGGCACTGACCTTTCATAATTTGTGTGTATGGATAAGACTAGGTGAGAGAGTTTTGTTTAAGGTTTAAACTTTTTATTAGACTTCAAACACAAACAACCTATCTTTTTTCAACAGCATAGAGGAAAAATGTAAGATTGATTGATTGGTTGATGTTTAACGCCAATTTCAGCAGTATTGTGCTTCTATTATTTCGTGGTGGTAATTTTTTGTGTGTGCGGAGGAAACCACAGTGGCAGGAGAGAACCCTCTACCTTTTGAAGAAAAAATGATAATCAATTAATATTAGAGTCAAATGCCGACGATCTGTCCCGTGCGGAATTCGAACTAACAACCGCAGTGTTGGCAGGTTTGTAAAACATTAGTTCGACTACTTGGACCACTGGACCATCGAGGCCCCCGAACAATGTAAGACATGACTTTTTGTTGTAATAACGTTTTGTATTAATTTCAACTATTTTAAAATAACTTCTTTCCTGGATTAAATTCCTTCACGAAATTTAGAATAAAAAAAAAACAACCCCCCTTTTTACAAAGATGAACAGTCACCACCTAAATAGTATATTCTACACTACCAACGGTATTTGATCTTTTTACGAATTGTTTATTAATCCAATTCTAAGTATATTAAACCCGGTAGTATCGTATGACCATAATATATGGATCAATTAAAGGAAAAAGATATTTGTTTGAACTGATAAAACAAAATATTCAATTTCACCATATTAAGACTAAGGTCGGATATTCGGTACATAACATAGATAACAATATAGGTATATTAAAACTAATAAATCAAATGAGTAAACAATGTTAACCCATGGAATACATGTTTCCGCTGATCCTTACCACCTTGCCAGGGGAACTACAAGAGTGTAGTATAAAACAGCATACACAAGGACTATGGGCCTTCTTTTACTTTAAGGGTCCCCAAACTATAGAGTAAGAGTTCATTCATGGTTATGGTTAGATAAGGAGATGTTTTATGTTAGGGTTAGGTTTTAGGGTTAGAGCTAGTCTTAGGTTAGGTATGGGTTAAGGTAAGGTTTAGGGTTAAGGATAGTTTAGTATAGCTCTATATGGGTTGGGACACTAAAGTAAAAGAAGGCCGGACTATGCAACACGAGTCAAACTATGCATATTAGTATACATGTATATATGCCTGTGCATTTCTGTTTTACCTCTTGCTAGGGGAACAAGTATTCTGTAGCATACCATAAAAAGGCCCGTTTATAGGGTTTTAAAGTTATGTTTCCCTACGTAGACTCACGTAATATTCAGGACATTATATAAATGAGGGTGTCATAAATTAATTAAGGACCTTAAAGTTTCTTTTTCTTTCAATATGAAGATCGCTGCCAAACAAATTGCTAAAATTTCACAACATTGCACATGTACAGCCAAACACATTGTAGTTCAATTTCTCAGCAGAATACAAATTTAATTTATAAGTGTATACTTTTGCTGTTTTAAGGAAGCATTCTTATGAACATAAAAGATAAACTTTACATAGATTGTTCCTTTTCCTGTCATTATTATTTTCATATCCGTGATACATAACAGGGATGCATTCAATTTTCTTGTCTCGTCTTCGCATCTTTTTTTCTTCTAATTCTTTCTGCAATGGATTCATTACTTGTATCTAAAATGAGCAAAATGAATGCATAATAATATACAAATAGAGAGACACATGTACATGTAAAAACTACTGAATTAATCGAAAAGAAATTAAAACTGATCCCATAAAGTGATATACGATTTATATGTTAGAAAAGAAAAAGATATTGGGTATCTATCTTTGACACAAAATCATTAGATGTATAACGAAAACCAAAAAAAGCACAGAAATAACGCTTTTATTACTGTTCTTCGTCTCAAAGTCATAAACATTTGCTCGTTTGTGGATGTTAAACATCAAGTATGTAGGAATCACAAATGAAATGAAAAATCGCTAAAATCCTATTACAACTTAACTTACGCCATGCTCTTAATATAAACGAGTTAAGCTAGGTGGAACGGGGACCCAATTATTTGCCCCATTGGAACGCATTGAAAATCACAGTAAATACATAGGGTCCTGTTCAATAAATAATTTTGATAGCCTCCTTGGGACTTCTGGTTCATGTTAGGCATTCATTTTGAAGTGTCTAAGTACAATCTCAGTGCCTCATGACCGGCATTCCGTTGCAACATTTTGTTTTTATTGACAACAGGGTCAGTCTGTCTACTTCCGGGGAAGAATAAAGGCTAGAATTTAGGCAATTTACTTTATGTGCTGACGCCAGATTACATTTAAATCAATCAAAATTTTTACAGAAATTCAAACTAGAAAGCCTACCCTTTCAAATAAATCTACATTCAGTTACAGAACTAGTGAAATAATAACACTACACAATTTATAACAAAAGTTATATATTTTTTTTAAGAACTACATTCGTTTAAAAATAAATTAAAAATATTATTTTTTTCATTTAAAAAAAAAAATCTTCTGTTTTAAAGAATTACATATACAAATCAAGCATACCCCATAACAAGGGTATAAAATATGAGACAAAGTCTTCAAATAGTCTGCTTAGTTCATTTAAAATACAATATAATAGGCTAGATGCAGAGAAGTTCTCACTTGTAGCTAAAACCAGTCAAGACAGCACCTCCTATAGTTTAACAGATGTGGAGGGAAATCCTTGATCTTCCTGACCGCTTAATGCTACTGTGCGTTGTTGTACTTTTGACTGCTCTAAATTTCCCACTAGTTCATATGTGTGTTCTCGTGGACACTGAAACTGTTGGTGGCTGAGATCCATGTACTTTAGTCCAAGTTCACCAACCTGAATATAGACAACAAAGACAAGTTAATAATGCAGGAACTTTTAAAAATGAAACTTAGGAAAGAAGCATTAATGAAAATGAAATTCAAACAGTGAAACTGTTAAAAGAGCACTAAGTGTTTTCTTAAGCAGCAGCTGATCTTCAAAAGTTCCAAAACCAAGGAAGATATAGCTCCATTCATCTACTGCTGAAATAGATACAGACAAAATTAACGGACTTCTCTTGAACTGAATTTTAATGTGCGTATTGTTATGCGTTTACTTTTCTACATTGGTTAGAGGTATAGGGGGAGGGTTGAGATCTCACAAACATGTTTAACCCCGCCGCATTTTTGCGCCTGTCCCAAGTCAAGAGCCCCTGGCCTTTGTTAGTCTTGTATTATTTTAATTTTAGTTTCTTGTGTACAATTTGGAAATTAGTATGTCGTTCATTATCACTGGACTAGTATATATTTGTTTAGGGGCCAGCTGAAGGACGCCTCCGGGTGCGGGAATTTCTCGCTACATTGAAGACCTGTTGGTGACCCTCTGCTGTTGTTTTTTATTTGGTCGGGTTGTTGTCTCTTTGACACATTCCCCATTTCCATTCTCTATTTTAAAATTAACGGTCCTTTTAAGGACCATCAAAATCTTTAAAAGGGAGTCTACAATTGTTGTACATTCAGTTTAAATTGCTTTTATAAGCTATATTATAGCCCTTCTCCTTAAATATCTTCCAAAAAATGTAAAATTATAGAGCCCCTGGCAAGTGTTTCTGAGTTTACACAATAATATTTGGTTATTTGTGTGATGCGGCTCTAACTAAATGTGAGCTGGATTCGCACACAACTTTCATAACTGAACGGTGGCACTTAAATGATTTATTTAATAGTCACAATTTATCAAAAACTTGTTAAAAAACCTAAAACTGAAACTATGGGTTTCTTTTCTTTTTCCAGGTCCCAGAAATAAGATACTAGAAAGAAATAAGCCCATATTTTCCATCTTTCACTGTCGCCTTATCCCATATAACACATTTAATATTTCTTGCCCTGTGGCTCTTTCTAATACTGTTTGCTGATATTTTTCGAATATCGCTCCATTTTAACTTACAAGTGTAGGAATACATATTACAGACAAAATGACCTTCCTGTGACCCCCTTTTAAACTTTAAATTGAAAAACAAACTTTTTTAAATTTCATAAATTTAAATTTCAATTTAATTTAAAAAGTTTATTTCAAATTTTAAAAATAATTACACCATTGTTTTCCTTATTGAATTTTGAAGCCTGTAGCCAAATATCATCAATGAAACTTCAAAAATGAACTTACAATTACAGATTGAAGTGTTCAAAACCTGCTCTCTGACAGGAACGGGGACCCAATTATTTGAGTTTCTACAAAAAGAAATCACCAATTCACCAACATTCCAACTGACTCCATTTTCAGAAAACGACATCTGTAACAAACATAAACTTTTAGCTACCGCTTTACAAGCAGAACCAAAAACAATGAAAGTCCCAACTATGTATTGGCTTCCGCAGCCACGTGACACAAAACACCTTACAAGTATAGATTTATTTCGTCTTCAAGCCATTGTTCCACTACTAAATTATCTATATAATTCTTCTTACCAGTACAGTACACTTGGCACAATCAAAAACCTGATAATAAATTGTTCAAATAAGGCCTTCGAAAATAGTGGAATTAATTACTTTTGGAGTGTCAAAAACTTGTTGGAAGTACTTGATAAATTGAATGCTTATATTGGTGATTTTGAATCTGTTCAAAGTTTTTGATTTTTCTACCCTATATACCACATTGCCTCACATTCTCATTAAGAAAAATTTCACACACCTAATTAAATGGTCATTTAAAAAGTCAGAATGTGAATATATATGTTCAAACTCTTGTAGGTCATTTTTAGTAGCAATATACAAAAAAACGTTGTCAATTGGACATGCTTTGATACTTTATCTGCCCTTGAATTTTTACTAGATAACATTTTTGTTCGCTTTGGAGATTCCGTATATCGTCAGGTTATCGGAATTTCAATGGGGACTAACTGTGCACCACTTATTGCGGACCTGTTTTTGTATTGCTATGAGTTACAATTTATGACAAAAATCAGCAAAGACCCATCGAAACAACATCTGATACACACATTTAATAATACTTTTAGATATTTGGATGATATTTTGGCTCTCAATAATGACGACTTCAGTATGTATACTTAAGAAATTTATCCTGTTAAACTTACTTTAAATAAAGGTAATACTAACAATGACCACTGCCCTTTCCTCGATCTTGATATCTATATAATTTATGGAAAGCTTAATACTAACATTTATGATAAAAGAGATGATTTCTCATTTCCTATCGTTAATTATCCATTTTTAGATGGTGACGTTCCCTTGTCACCATCTTACGGTGTTTATATATCTCAACTTGTACGATTCGCACGTATATGTAACAATGTTTTAGATTTTAACGAGAGAAATTTATGTATTACTGAAAAATTATAACATCAGGGTTTTCGATATCACAAACTAGTCAAAACATTTACTAAATTTTATCATCGGTATAAGGACATCATTCGTAAATATAGCTCAACATGCAGACTTCTTATACATACGTTCAGGTATTTCACATCCAATATTTTATGGAAATATTCTTTATAAAGCACAAAAATGTCAGTATTCACCTCAGAAGCTAACAAAACCTTTAAATATACTTATTAAGAAGGGATATAGTTACGATACTGTTGTCAGGTCATTAAAGATTGCATCTTTTGGCGTTAATATTGATTCATTTATAGAGTCTTTGCATCGGAACTAAAAACATTTATTTAAAAACCAGTTGTTGGCATGACACGGGTTGTGTTCTTCTCATATATGTTATGATGGTATGATACTAAACCCCTCACGGGGAGGACTGTGCCTGATATTCATATGATGAAGACATAATTTTTCAATCAGTTTAATTGAAGTCTGGAGCTGGCATGTCAGTTAACTGCTAGTAGTCTGATGTTATTTATGTATTATTGTCATCGTGTTTATTTTCTTTGGTTACATCTTCTGACATCAGACTCGGACTTCTCTTGAACTGAATTTTAATGTTCGTATTGTTATATATATATGCGTTTACTTTTCTGCATTGGCTAGAGGTATAGGGGGAGGGTTGAGATCTCACAAACGTGTTTAACCCTGCCGCATTTTTGCGCCTGTCCCAAGTCAGGAGCCTCTGGCCTTTGTTAGTCTTATATTATTTTAACTTTTAGTTTCTTGTGTACAATTTGGAGTTTAGTATGGCGTTCATTATCACTGAACTAGTATATTTATTTGTTTAGGGGCCAGCTGAAGGACGCCTCCGGGTGCGGGAATTTCTCGCTGCATTGAAGACCTGTTCATTCTCAATTTTATTTCGCCCCTCTTTTAAATTTTAATCTTTTTTTTTTTTTACTTCAGACACCAGTAAGTTGTACGGCAGTTCTTTACAGGGGAGACGGTAAGCATAATTATATTTTATCAAGATCACCAGTTTTTAATCAACACGGATAATGTATTTTACAAGTCATTTTTCCCAGAATGACAAACTTTATGTTTTATGGCGCTTTTATGGTTCATATTTGACGAAACAAGGTCTTTAGGTTGCTTTTCTGTAAATATTGACAATGCAATATCCCATAGGAACTCCTTTTACGGCTAAAACTGTACCACTTTTACTATGAAGTTTTGAAAAAAATCTTATCCTAGAATTGAAATTTCATATGCACCACAATTTTTTTCAAAGGTCAAAATATAGGGCTGTGCGGCATATTTTCAACGTTTATATGCCCTGAACTTCTCAGAGTTTAAACTAACACTAATTTTCTTAACTACCCCTACCTCGAATGAAAGGTTACCACATATTTCAATGTAAACAATATGCACATGTTTATTTACTGGTAACATTCCCAAGTTATGTCTCTGTGAGATGGAACACAGAGAGCATACCCAAAAGAGGCGTGTTTTGAGAAACAGCTGTATTTACAAAGTGCAACCTATAACAAGAGTAGTTATACAATATTACTGTTGTTTGGTTGAAATTCAAAATAGAGATTAATATGAACTGTTGTTTCTTTGTTGTTTACTATACATATTAATATGAACCGTTGTTTCTTTGTTGTTTACTATACATATTAATATGAACTGTTGTTTCTTTATTGTTTACTATACATATTAACATGAACTGTTGTTTTTTTTCTCAAGATACCGATTGATATAAAGTGCTTTTATATTGTTTTCCGTTAGCTTATTGTTCATGGTACAAGGTGGTTTGTTGTTGTTTGCGATACAATGTTTTAGATTAATCTGAACTGTTGTTAGATTATTGTTAACGGTACATGTTGCTTTGTTGTTGTTTGCGATACAATGTTTTCGATTAATCTGAACTGTTGTTAGATTATTGTTAACGGTACATGTTGCTTTGTTGTTGTTTGCGATACAATGTTTTAGATTGATCTGAACTGTTGTTAGATTATTGTTAACGGTACATGTTGCTTTTTTGTAGTTTACGATTCAATGTTACTGAATAATCTGTACTGTTGTTTTGTTGTTTTTTACGATACATATTAAACTGAAATTGTTTATTAGTTGTGAGGTGAACCACATTTTGAACTTACTCCAAAAACTAAGGTAACAACTTTTGCAATGAGAGGAACTGCAAACGTTTGTTCCTGAGACTGTTTGGTGATTGAATTGTGTTTACGATACAGTTTAATCTAAACTGTTGTTTTGATAATGTTATTGTTCACAACACTTGTTACGGTAACTTTGTTACTGCTTGAAATATATAAGCACCTAAAAAAACAGGTTTAATCCACCATTTTCTACATTTGAAAATGCCTGTACCAAATCAGAAATGTGACAGTTGTTGTCCATTCGTTTTTTATGTGTTTTTTTTTTTTTTTCATTTGATTTTGCCATGTAGTGATTAGGGACTTTCCGATTCGATTTTCTTCTGATTGCAGTATTTTTGTGATTTTACTTTGAACAATGTAATACTAACTGCACCTAGTCTATCTCGATCCTTAACAACTATAGAAAGATGATCACCGGCGACGTTTGTGATGTGTTTTTTTTTTCTCTTTCTTTTATAGCTTGTAATGAAACTGAGTTGGAATCGAAGTATACAGATTTGTATGGTAAAGATATTTACCCGGGATGTCCTGATGACCTACAGTTAAAACCTATCATGGAAATTCATCCGCGTTATCCAGATACTGGTTATCGTCCAGGATTTGTTGTAACAATAAAACCTCCGCGCACTGGTAAATATATAGCATGTAGCAGTGGCGGATCCAGCCATTTTAAAAAGGGGTGGTTCCCAACCCAGAGTAAAGGGGGGGGGGGGGGGGGTTCCAACTATATGCTCCCATTCAAATGCATTGATCGGCCAAAAAAAAGGGGGGTTCCAACCCCCGGAACCCCCCCCCCCCCCCCCCCCTTGGATCCGCCACTGTGTAGCAACAGTAAAACCAACTCGCACTGGTAAATAAGGCATGTAGTAGCAGTAAAACCGCCACACACTGGTAAATTAATTATGTGTAACAGTGAAACCTACACACACTGGTGAAACTTTCAGTGTTGACATTCTTTTCTCTTTTCTTTTAAATGAATTACCACATGCGGAATACATAAATGTACATGTGCAACCCGTTTTCTACTCAAGGTTAAATTAAAGGTAAATACGGATTCAAATGTCAAGAATGCAAGTCAATAATACACCAGTGGTATTTTTTTTTTTTTTTTTTTTTTATCTAATTTTGACCAAATTAAACTAAAGTGACTGTTAAAAGCGAATTATGAATACTTTTTTTTGTGTTTGTTTAAATATTTAAAACAGAAACAGAAAAATATCTTGTTCTTAGATAATGAATGGCCCTATTATGATTTGTTGTTATTTGTGATTGAATTCGGCATGGGAAATATAAAGACAACCTATAGTAACAGAGGAGGAGGAGAGTCCACTTCCTTATATTTTGTCACATCAATCTAACAACATAATTATCACCAATATGAAGAGCACAGAGTGTTTTTGGTATTTTGAATAATCATATCATCTCCGCATTCGCGGAAATCTGCTACGTATTACTTGTGTTTGACTTAAACAACAATATGTAATATTTGTGTATGGACGCCCCTGATTATCTATTCTCATCGACAGAGCGGATATTACAATCGGGGAAATGATTACTACGAGGATGCGAAAAACACTTAAATGTTCGTTAGATAGAAAATATAAATGTCGAAAAAATATTATATTTACTGAAAAGACCGCCAGAAGATACCACGGGGACAACCAAAAATAAAAAATTGAAGAAAAAAAAAAATAACTTGACAGTGTCATGCCCCAATCCCCAAACGAAACATTGCACAAAAAACTAAACCAAGATTGTCTTTTCTTTTTTTTTGTGTACAAAGCTTTCTCGTTTGAATTGTTTTACATTGTCATTTCGGGGCCTTTTATAACTGACTATATGCGATATGGGCTTTGCTCATTGCTGAAGGCCGTACGGTGACCTATAGTTGTTAGTTTATCATTTGGTCTTTTGTGGAGAGTTGTCTCATTGGCAATCATACCACATCTTCTTTTTCATATAAGCAACGCAAACTCCACCAAAAACAGGAGTCCGCAGATTCTGTTCAGATTGAGTTACAATGTATCGGTCGTGGTTTAGTTGGCAAGTAAAATTTCGATCACAAGTCGCTATATAGATATTCAAAGTCATACATTGAGTAATATACTCGGTGTACTTTATATTTTCAGCTGATTTCCTGGCTGTAAAAGGGTTTCAGTTGGATTACCAAGATAGCATTGGAAATAAGAGATGTATAGTGTTAAAACTTGTCAACACAAACCTTACAGCAAAACATAAGGAAGTATGTAATTTTGTAGTTATACGTACAGGCGGAACAATATAAAGCAAAGACATTATGTTTTTTTACTTCCTTTAAAATATTTTTATGGTATATAAGTTGAGTTGCAGATTTTAAAATGAAAATGGAACAAAGTAAAACGCACGCCGTTTGTTTTTTGTTTTGGTTATTTTTTTTTTTTTTTTTAAAATCCATTTAATTTCAAATTTAAAAAAGGAGACGGATTAATATAAGCACTTGTTGCTTGTTTTCTGAATCCCAATTGTGAATGTGTTTATAACTATACTTGTATTATTCATACTAAAATATTGTTTACACCAAATTTCAAATTCTTTATTTTCCTTATCAAATTTGGCCATACAAGTTTTAACGCGTTCTTTTATAGGCTCACACAATCCTTTTGTTTTAAGTCCTGTCAATTCGATTAAGTTATACTTTTGTGCATGAACAACGACATCATAGTTGTGATAAAGTGGTATGGCTTGGTAGGTAAAGAAAGATAACTCTATATTTATAATTGAACCTTTTACGAAGTAGCTTGTTGATTGTTGGTGACTCAACGTCCAGTGGCAAATATTTCATGCATGTTAAGGCCGATCAATCAGAGGCTAGTTACATGCCTATAATTCATATTTCAAATTTGATGTTATAATAGTAAAGTGTTATTTGCTTCTTTATTGCTTTTTATTGCTTTTTATTGCTTTTCTGTTTTTGGTGTTTGTAAGCTATCTAAAATATATGTATACATGTAAAACGTTTTACTAAAAGAAAGATTAAATTCTGAACATAGAACTACAGTACATTGGATTAAGTGTCCTGTGTTCACATTATAAAGTCAGACAAAAGAATCCAACAATTTGCCATGTATTTATATTTTTCAAATGTAGAATGATTTGAAGTTTCAAGTGAAAATATATCCACTGGCACAAGAAAACAGGGATTACATCTTCACTGCTTACAGTCTACCGACACCCAAATATACAGAGGAGAAAGAATTTCAAACCAGATATGGACAAACTAATAAATGGGGTAAGATTTCTTCGTTTTTAGGTTAGATTTTTTTACAAGAGACATTTGGAAGGCATTTTCACCCCATATGTCCCGATTCAAATACATTGATCGTCAACCAAAAAAAAAGGGTTCCGACCACCCTCTCTTGATTCGCCAATTATCTTTAGGTTTTTAAATTTGGGGTCTGTTGTTTGTTTGCTTATTTTTTGTTTGTTTGTTTATTTTCCTTTGGCCATGTAGGTGTCTGTATTTTAACAACCGATTGGTATGATTGTCATCTTGATTACTGATCCTACTTATTTATTTATTTTCAAGATTAATAGTATGATTTACTTATATTAAAATCACGCTTATTGTATTACAACGATTTCGATAGCATGATGAAGGTACTAAAACAAATCCTATCAGTGGAACATATTTACTCTGTATTGAACCATCCAAATGATAATTGTAACACAACTGTAGTAATCGATTCCTTTCCGAAACTCTCCGTTTTTGTGGGATTCGTCTTGTTCTATCTTTGGTTATCTGTATTACATTTTTTGTGCTCTGGTACATTTTTCATTGTATTAGAACATACTCACCCCTTCTTGTCCAATGAAAAGTCAGTTTTTTTCCCCTCTAATTTTGTCTTAAATCTTCATAAAACATGACCAAGTATTGTCTAACCTATAAATAACTGTCTGATTAGCGAGTCTATCTACCTCGCCTTTATTCGTGAAATTTATAGGTTTCATAACGAGTGAGAATAGGATATCGCTTGATATCAGCTCAAGTTATTTAATTTAAATATAAGCCTTCGGCGAGTTTATTATTACTATTCAAATTACATAACGAGAGTTAATATCCAGCGATATACTATTTCACAAGTTGCTAAATCGCGCATTGAGTCGAATGGTTTTGATTAAATATCAAATGTCAACACAAATGTTATTAAAAATGGACGAAAATACAATCCTCTTATGTTTGTGTCCTGTTATCTATTTTTTGCATGAATATACAATTTTTGTGCCACACTGTGCGGAGTGTGATACGAAAAAGCCAAAACATATTCAAACTATGAAACTGACAATATCATTGAACGTCAAGTTACATGTATCAATAACACCAGAGGACTTAAAGTTCCAAATAGCAACAAACTACAGTACAAACAGGATTCTACACGTACCACTACAGATACAGAGTGATACGAAAATCGTCATTTGCTTTAATTTAACTTAGATTAGCTTATCGAAGAAGAAGAAGAAGAAGAAGTCGATTTTATTTGCGCTTTTAATGCATTCGACAAAGATCCAATCTTGAAATGAAGTCTTCTTCTAACTCATATCTTATAAGTGCTTTATTTTTAATAGAATTACAGTTTTCATATCAATGGAGAACGACAATTGCTTTCTATGTCAACCGGAAGGACAGGTTTATCGACTTCCGGTTTGTACCAGCTCCAGCAGAATTACAATTCTACTGGTATAATATAACATTGTCCAGAATTGTATCACATGAAGGCACATCTACCGAAGCCAGACATACCGTATCCTCTATGGGAACAAACCTGGTAAGATCTTTGACAATTGCTATGCCCAATTTATGGGCGTTATGTTTTCTGGTCTGTACGTGCGTCCGTTGTACCGTTTGTTTGTCCATCCCACTCAGTTTAAAGTTTAGGTCAAGGTAGTTTTCGATGAAGTTGAAGTCCAATCAACTTGAAACTTAGTACCAATGTTCCCTATGATATGGCCTCCTGATCTTAACGCAAAATTAGAGTTTTGATCCCAAATTTACGGTCCATTGAACATAGTAAATGATATTGCGATTGGGCCATCCGTGTACTATGGACACATTCTTGTTTAGCATTGAATCTATATTAGTTATCATTATTTTATCATAAGTTATCGACACATGTTCCAATTACTGGAAGGAAAGAACAACTACTATTGATACTTAAGATTAAGTAATAAATAATTATTACAGTACATATCTGTGCTATTGGAAACGCATGTGCATAAGGATTTCTAACAATTCAAAATAGTGTATGATTTTCAAAAACTAACTAAATTGTGTTCATCTGAGATATATTCAAGAGTGACCAAACCCAAAAATCAGGTCCCTTTATAGCTTGCTGTTCGATGCATATGTGAGCCAAGGATCCGTATTGAAGTTCTTACTTTCACTCAAATTTGACTTATAATTTTTAACTTTTTTCTACGGTGCGATTCTGATGAAGAGTTGTTTCATTGCAATTACACCACAACTTCTTATTTATAAGCATGATACTAGTCTTTCAAAATTAGCTAGAATAATCAAAACCTAGTTGATACGATTTAATTCCAAAAGAAGTTTTTTGATTCTCGGATGTTTCGAAGATTAACTCAAATTTAACAAAACAGAAGGTTTTGGTCATTTAGTGTTTTCGATCTTTACTGTTTAACTCCAAAAGATGGTATTAAGATGTTTATTCCCTTTTAATTAATTTTCAGACAGAAATGTCTTTCCATGACATTGAACCCGGTCGTTACAGAGTTGGTGTAAGTATATATTACAAGCATTAGCCTTTCAAAAAGGGCTAAGTCGACTCTTAGCTGATGAAAATGGAAAGTACTCTCGCTTTGTTGATTTATTCATTTACTAGAATAGCCACGTGCATCAATCAACAAATTTTACCACACACGTGAGGTCACACGTTATGAAGTATCGTTTAACGTTGTTGTTTACGAAACTCCAGAAGATTCGACTATGTATAGATAAAAGTTACCTGTGTACAATATCATGTTTATGCATGATTAATGACCAGGCAAATTATCTAATTGCTAAAATAGAGAGGACAAATCCGATACTCTACGGGATTGATGGACATTTACTAGGTTTGGATTGTCCTAACCAATCAATAAACTTTGATTATTCACGTCTCGTAATATCTTCCAATCAGGTAGCAAGAAAAATTCACGCACTGAGTGTCCATCGTTCAATTCTTAATATCGACTCCTAGGAGTCGATAATAAATATTGTGTATGACTCAAAAACATGGATGGGTTTACAGAAAAGAGCGTTTTAGGTCAGTGTTGGATTACAGACTAGAAATTACTAAATAATACCACTGACAAAAATGAGCAACGAAATAACATAAAGACGGATATAAAAAGAACATACTGACAAAAAGAAATCATGAAAATAATTGGGCGGAAAATAAAAGGAAAAGAGAACACCATACAAAACAGAAATAAAAGCAGAAAAATAAATTACCTAAATAATTGCTTACATCCACTTCATTTAAACTTTAGTGGATAGTTGTATCATTGGCAATCATTCCGTAAATATTATGTTTATTGTGTCACAAATGCATATTTTTAATACAACAGTCATTGACAGTATAGTATATGTTCACTTGTTCATTTAAAATTTGACTATCTGTTTTTAATGTCGATATTTTTAAATATGTGTGTCTCAACTGTTTTATCTAGGTACAACCATTCGACGATAAAGCAAAAAGTCTGTCTGAGTGTAAATGTAAAAATAATTTCTTAGTCTGTGTGTCCTGCTTGAAAACACTGACTCGAGTGATAGAGATCCCAGTTGGTAAGTTAAAAGCATTGATGAGTGTCAAAATGGGTCCTTCATTTCTGTATTTTATAATATTTTAGACCATTATTCGCTATTTTTTATTTTTTGTCTCTTAAGTTTTTTGTCTATTTTTCGGTAATTATATACGTATTTTGCAAACCTATCGAAATTTGGGATCATGCATCAATGCTTTTCAAACTTTTACTTTATTTAACCTTTATCTTTTTTGGAACGAGCGTCGATGGCGTGTCTTTTGTAAACGGAACACGCGTCTCGCAATCATAAACGAACCTTTTTAATAGTTTTTTTCTTGTAAACAGAAAGCAGACATAACTTTTTGAGTTTGTTAACTTCTGATAATCATCTTTTTTTTCTTTTAAATGTTTTGTTTAATTGATATAAATAATATTTTCTCTTTTTTGCAACTTGTAGATAACACCCCTAGTGCTCCAATTCCTACGCCTGCACTGCCACTTGCTACTAAACCAAAAACATCAACAACTACTTCGCCATTGTTACTGACAGCAAAACACAAAACTTCAGTCATTACTACAGAGGTGGCGATAGGAGAACACACCGTTTCTGACAAGGACGCAATGGCGGCATCAGTTGTCGTTACGTCACAACAAGATAACCAGACCACCAATCATTTGACGGTAGCATTCAGTATAGTTGGGTTTTTAGTACTAGTTTTAGTAGCAGGAATTTGTTATAAAATTTATGGACAACGTAAGTTAATAACACGATAAAGCATGCATACTGTTAGTTTTTTGCGGGAATATTGTGTCTTTTACTGATATCTTTTTAGTTTTTTTAAACATTGTTGTCTTTATAATGGAATTTGATGCGACTGTCATACAAATGAGAGGTTTAACTAGCTATGAAATCAGGTTGACCGTTCAATCCACCAATTTCTACTTAAGAAAATACCTGTACCAAGTCAGGAATATGACAGTTGTTATCAATTTGTTTGATGTGTTCAGTGAGCTTTGACTTGGCCATTTGATTAAAGACTCCGGTTTGAATTTCATAGCAGATCAGTATTTTTGTGATTTTACTTTTGAAAAGAAAATTAATTGTTTGATTTTAAATTTTGCCAAAAATAATCGTATTAAAAGGGAAAAAACTTAGCCTAGTAAGATTTTAATGATATTTTTTTCATTATTTAAGCAAAAACGTCCACTACACATGATACAGAATATTAATATTTTCCAGGATCAAATGAAAATAAACTGATGGATGTGTGCAAATATTTTTATAAACGCCCATCACCAAATGACGGAAACAGATATGAGTCTCCGACAGTTGCTGAAAAAATGCCTCACACATCAGCAATACAAAAAGGTGGGTAATACATGTTACGATACGCAATAACATTCGATAAACTCCAATAAATAGAGAATCAGAAGCGTAAACCAGATTTAAATAAATATACTCACAATTTCAAAAGCCTACGGCTTCTTTTTTTTTTTTTTTTCTTTTTTTTTTTTATTTTTTACAAAATATGGTGCTTAAAGGGCACAAGCATAACGGTATTTTTATCAAAAGCAAAAAAAAAATGGATGATGGCAGCGGAAAAAATGTATTAAAAAATTCCTCACTAATTACACAAACACTTATTAACGAAATGTAGGTCAATAAAATAAATAAGAATGGTGAGGTCATGACACACCTATTATTATCGAATTTATGAATTTATATTAGTCCATTAAAAGTGGAATATAAAGGACAGAACTCAGAACAACATTTATAAAAAAAAGCCATGAATGATCTGATTTGCTTGTGAAGGTATTTACTGACCGTTGCATCGATGTCGTATATAGCATGATGTAGGTGTCAAGTGCCAGTCCTTGTTTAAACATGAAGAGTAAACATGTCCAAAAATTGACAAAGCAAGAACTGCAGCTCGACTCTACTTCAAAAGTTTTTACTGAAGATTGTCATTCTAACAGATAAATAACAAATAGCTGAGTGGGTGAAAGAGCAGATTGTTACCCCGAGAAAACATGATCAATGGAGGCGAAGCAAAGATTAACAATGTCTTTACGAGAGGTAATAATCTGCTCTATCATCCTCTCAGATGTGTGTTATGTAATTATTATTGGACAATATTTGCATAATGTCTTCACAGTTTATTACAATTTTTCATTTTTTTTTCATTTTAAAGGTGACGTATTGAACAATGAAAGATGGATGGTTAAAAAGAAAGTCGCCGTCATTGCAGCAGACGACAACGAATTCCATACGAAGGTTGTGGAATCTCTTGCAACATATTTACAGAGTCAAGGCCACTGCGAGGTCAATTACTTCCCATGGAATCGAACGGACGACAAACTCCAGTGGATTACTACAACAGCAGACGATGTTGACTTCCATGTGATAGTCTTGTCTGCGTCTGCCTGTAGTCAATATGACGCTTTCACAACTAACAAACCAATAGAAACTACAGATATTTTTATACCATATTTATCAAAAGTTCTCAATCACTTTTCAAATCATCAAAAAATCATTTTTGTAAAATTCGATTACTCATCTGACGTAAGTATGCCAAACGGTCTTGGTAGTTCGTTTCAGTTATTGGATAATTTTACAGGCTTCCTTTCGCATATACACAAGCATAACCCATACAAAGATCACATGAAAACATTACCTTTTAGTAAACATCTACCAGAAACAAGAGAAGGTCGCGATCTTATGAATGCAGTTGATAATGTTATCAAAATAAGCAAATTTCAACAATTGAAGATGTATGGATCCCGGATGGACTCTGGGTATAAAAGTCATTGTGAATTAAATTCTGTGGATGAAAAAGAATGGAGAGATTCTACACAGACTAATGTGATCAACGCGATAGTACAAGAACAGCCGGTTGGTGTCCAGTATGGTCAATTCGTCATTGACCCTGATATATGTAGTTTTAAACCTGTAGACGATGGCGACGGCCTTTCACTGTTCACTACAATAACTATAGCCGAGGGCGAAGCAGGAGATCGTATAGAGACATCCGAGGAAGCAGAACTACACTTTTACCGCGGTCAGTCATGCGTGCATGCTGGTGATGCTATTCCCAGACGCACAGCTGCGTTAGGCAGGTTAGGGGATACTTCAAAACAACCGAGACAAATCAGCTATGCTTATGACAAAAATGGACAACAGATTAAACCGAATTTGAATCCAACCAGACAAGAAAATGAACTGTGTCGAAAACAAAGTGAATCTAAAAACGGAAGTAAGGATATAGAAAATGAAGCAGGCGCGTTTATTATATCGGGAGACAACTATGTATATCCTGGTACCGATTTCTTTCTGCCTCCAGATCCAAGCATCAACGAAGATATTACAACAGAGTACCAGTTTAACATGATGGAAGATATAAATCGAGGACAATTTGATTACGATTTAGACAATGTCAGTGGAAAAAGTGTCTAGCAATCAAAATACTTCAAATGTGTATACTAGTATAAAGGTATACTAGTTTATACTCGTACTAGGTAATACTGTCTCATTCAAAAAGTATTATGGTGCATCAGACTGTCACATATATAGATTTTTGTTTATCGAGAACACTTAATGAATTTGACGTGCTGCAAGTTCAAAAAGACCTCTTATTCCAAAATGATTTGGACGTAGTGTAAAATGTTTTGCCGTTGTTTATTCATTTATTTCTTTGCCATTTTTTTTTACATGAAATGTTTCAGATTTGAATCGATTTCGGCTGATAATTTTTTATACAAGCATATTTGTATTATTGCAATATTCTTTAAAGTGTGTTTTAAGGGCAGCAAATGTAGATTGTAGTAATTTCCCATTCATATTTTGAGTGTCCTATTTTGAGAACTACTACAATGTAGTAGTGTTTTTTGGGTGTTTTTTTTTTTAATTTTGTTGTTGCTAGGATTTTGTCTGTCCGTCTATTATCAAATTTGACATATTTGATTTTTAAAGATTATTAAGATCTTCTTTCTTGTCTATTGTATATATTTATGTTCTTGTACGCTACATTCTGTTCCAGTAAAATAATGATCATTTCCAGTAAGGTCTAGATCACTCACCTGCTGGAATAGCATCATCAGCTGGCGATACGGCACCTTTTTGCTTATCTTTGTACAGTAAGTTAAGTTTTCAGAGAAAAACTAAAATATTGGATAGCAAAATAAAAAACCTTGAGATGTGCTCTTCCAAAACCATTTTTAAATTAAGAATATATCCACATACCTGTATATATCCATGGCATTTGTTGCCACTTACGGTCAGGAATATATATATACCTTATATATATCACTGTTTACTATGTGTTCTTTGTAATGATTAAGGCAGAGAAAATATGAACAAATCAAACCTAGGTTTTTAATCCATCTCTTTTTTTAAAAAAAAGCCTTGAACTTTCAATTTATAGCTTTAGAAATGATTATCGAGTGAAAGCCTAAGTTACGTTCGGGCCTTAGCAAGATATTCATCATTCCTAGTTTATTCAGCCTAACGACGGGCTACACCAATTAGGGTCTTTTTATACAACCCTTCAATAAAGTTCTTTATCAATTTCCAAAATCCAATACTAGTTATTTGCCGTCCCTTAGTAAGGGTGGCACAAACCTGTTTATTACCCCTAGTCTTGTATGTCAATGAAACAACTTGGCAAACTCTAAAATAACTCCTTGTCAAATTTACTCGGGTGTGCCAAAGTATGTTCTTTATCAATGAACCCTTAATCTTGTGAAAGGCCTCATTAGTTTTTAGCTCACCTGGCCCAAAGGGCCAAGTGAGCTTTTTTCATCACTTGGCGTCCGTCGTCCGTCGTCGTCCGTCGTCGTTAACTTTTACAAAAATCTTCTCCTCTGAAACTACTGGGCAAAATTTAACCACGCTTGGCCACAATCATCATTGGGGTATCTAGTTTAAAAAATGTGTCCGGTGACCCGCAAAATCAACCAAGATGACCGCCATGGCTAAAAATAGAAAATAGGGGTAAAATTTAGATTTTGGCTTATAACTCTGAAACCAAAGCATTTAGAGCAAATCTTACAAGGGGTTAAATTGTTTATCAAGTCATTATCTATCTGCCCTGACAGATGAATTGGACAACTGGTTGCTGGGTTGCTGCCCTCCAAGTGGTAATTTTTAAGGAAATTTTGCTGTTTTTGGTTATTATCTTGAATACTATTATAGATAGAGATAAACTGTAAACAGCAGTAATGTTCAGCAAAATAAGATCTACACATAAGTCAACATGACCAAAATGGTCGGTTGACCCCTTAAGGAGTCATTGCCCTTTATAGCAAAATTTTTAACAAATTTCATTAATTTGGTAAATTTTGGTAAGTTTTTACAAAATATTTTCCTCTGTAACTATAGAGCCAAGTTCATTACAGATAGAGAAAATTGTAAGTAGCAAGAATGTTCAGTAAAGTATGATCTACAAACACATCACCATCACCAAAACACAATTTTGTCATGAATCCATCTGTGTCCTTTGTTTAATATGCACATAGACCAAAGTGAGCGACTTAAGGGCATACGATACAGTTACAGGGAAGGTAATGACGTTGCTAACGTAAAATGTTATTTTCGCGACGTCAAACTGTGACATATCGGGAAAAGATGCATTTTTCAACTGATTTTTATCATTCAAACTGATTTAATTTGAAAACGAGTGCATGGACCCCTATTTTTTAAAACGACATTTTGTTTCATTTTGCAGGGAGATTATGTGGACCAAATTTTATAAAACTGTAAATAGTCAATTTTTTTTTAATTTTGATAAATATACAGCAAAAAATGACGTTTTTTTTCTCAATTCATGACCATTTGATAAATATGAGTTATTTCTTAATGAAAAAAGCATAAACTTTTAGGATACTTATAAAATACAGAAATTACAAATTATTTAACAAAAAACAATTTGTGTTTATCTTTTAAAACAAAAAAGTTATGTCTTTCTTTCGAAAAGTAAAAATACGGCCACAAATCCGAATTTTGAGGAAATATACAAAATTTCGACCTCATTTAACTCAAAAAGTAGCACACGAAGGTATATGTTTTATTACACAGGCCTCGACAATAACGCTTGTCCGATTGTCCGGTACCAGAGGTAAAAAAGGTCGGACAAGTAAAAGCTATACCAAGCTTGTCCGATGGGACAAGTAGAATCATTCTGCAGAAAATAAATTTTAATCCAACTTTGATGAACAAAGTATAATTATTAACCCAAAATCAAGAAAAGACGATTTGTCTGACATCTTTCCTTTTTAAACTGAAACTAATTGAAATTTTTTATTTCTCAAGACCCCTCAGACTTGCAATCGATAATTTAAAACTGGTTCTTTGTCAAGTACTTTTAACAGGTAAAAAGCACATTTTTCTCGGAAACCAGTCTTACCGATCCCATTCAACCATGCGGTTTTTAGATAAGGTAACTTTAAAAGACAGTTCGTCACCAGCTCGGAAATGATTCGGCTCCAAGTTTAATAGACAGTTGGGCACCGTAGGAGACATATTCCATAGACATGATTAATAGACAGTTTGGCAAGGCAGACATTTCTGGACCAAGACAAATCAGAACCTCTTTTCCTACCTTATCTTTTTGCTTTAAAATAATTAATACCAATGTCCATACCGTATTTTTTAAATAAGAATGAGGAAATTATTTACCATAAAAATCATCAAATTATGTTTGATCTTTATGTAGAAAAAACAATACTTGCAATGCAGTGACCTATAGTTGTTAATTTCTGTGTCATTTGGTCTTTTGTCTCATTGACAATCATACCTCATATTCTTTTTATTGATTGCATTTGAATAAACTTTTTTCAACTTTTAAAAAAATAAGATAAAAATCCAATGAGTGTACATTTAGAGGCCAATCAGATGGTGCCTCATGTGCAAAGTATGATGAGACTTTATAGCATTGATAAAAACTAGAACCTAAGTCCTGTTACACAACTAAATTCAGTTGTTCATGGCTCAAATCTTTTTAAAAGTATTTCAAAGGAGATAAATCAAATTCTGTTCAATTTTTTTTCAATTCATTTTGTTCCTTGAATCAACTTGAAATGCAAAAAAGTTTAATATAAAGATTTTTTTTGGACAAGTTACAATTTCATTCGGACAAGTAAGTTTTGGTATGTACTTGTCCTACTGGACAAGTTGAAAAAAAAGTTATTGTAGAGGCCTGTTACATATTTGATTTAATCAAGCAAAATATAGCCTATATGGAAATTTTCATCAAACTGTAAATACGGGATCAAAACTGTATCGTATGCCCTTAAGAGCCTCTAGTTTATATAAGCCTAGTGTTCTTAAACCGTCGTTACATTGTAGAATTGCGGAAGTTGGATCTATATTCTTCTTCCTTTATAGTACAGGCCTCCCAGGGGAGTATTATCGTACTGTTTTATGTACATGTTCGATGTGAGAACAACAAATGTGCGGTAAGTGCGGATTATCTACAGTGAAAACGGTGATTCTTTAAAATAACGATAAAAACAAGGTTGTACATCTATCGAAGCTGGACCACTTGCACACCCCTTTTGAATGATTCAAGAGATGTGCAGCTTACTATGTGTTGTGGTAGTCCATTCCAGATTCTGATGGTATCTGGGAAAAACGAGTGACGATATACTTGAGTCCTGGCATAAGGAACGAAGAATCGTTCATTGTGGCCTCTTACTGTTGATATTACTGGCTGTAAATTTGTTGTTGGTACTGCAATCAGTTCGTGTACTACTCTGTAGAACATGATGACCTTACACTGAGCTCTTCTTTCCTGTAGTGTCTTCCAGTTTAGTGCCTGTAGCATTGATGTTACGCTACTAGTTCTTCTGTAGTCATTAAGAACAAATCGTGCGCGTCGGCGTTGTATAGCTTCTAATTTGTGTATGTTGTCTTTAGTAGATGGATCCCAGATGGTGCTAGAGTATTCCATGAGTTGTCTTACAAGCGTTTGATAACATAATGCTTTTGTTTTACTAGGACAGCTTTTGATGTTCCTTTGAAGAAAAGCTCGGGTGGAGTTAGCTTTCTTTGCGATGTTGTCAATGTGTTTGTTCCAACTCAATGTTTTGTGTATAGAGACGCCAAGATATTTAGCAGAGTCAACCTCTTCTAGGATGTGGCCGTGGATGTTATAATTTGCCGTGTCTATTTTCCGCTTTGTTGTTACTCTGAGGAGTTGGCATTTTTGGGGGTGGAATTCCATCTGCCAGTCTGCCTCCCATTGTTGGAGTCCATCCAGGTCGTTTTGGAGGGTGTTCACATCCGTTTCGCTTCTTATCTGTCGGTAGAGAACGCAGTCGTCTGCGAAAAGTCTAACATTTGAAGATGACACATACTCTGGGAGGTCATTTATAAAGAGAAGAAACATAAGCGGGCCAAGCACACTACCTCGTGGGACTCCAGACTGCACTGGTGAGGTTTCTGATGATTCTCCTTCCAGGAGTACACATTGCTGTCTGTCCTCCAGAAAGTTTCTCAGCCATTTTAATGTTGTTCCTCTAATACCGTAATGGTCGATTTTGTACAGTAGTCGTTCATGTGGGACTTTGTCAAAGGCCTTTGAAAAGTCTAAGAGAATTAGATCTACTTGCTCTTTATTGTCGATGTTCTTTACTAGGTCTTGAATCGTGAGGATGAGTTGGGATTCACACGACCGTTCTTTTCTAAAACCATGTTGAGCATCGGTCAGGATGGAGTAGTTTTCAAGGTGTTTGATGATATTGGTACAGATGATATGCTCCAATAGTTTACATAGTATAGTAGTTAGCGAGACAGGTCGGTAGTTTGATGCTTGGCTACGGTCCCCTTTCTTGAATATTGGTACTACATTTGCATTTTTCCAGTCAGATGGTAATTTGCCTTGGTCTACTGAGGCTTGGAAAAAGGTGGTAAGTATTGGCGATATTTCAGTAGCTATTGATTTCAATAATCTTGTAGAAATTTCATCTGGCCTTGATGCTTTATGTATGTTGAGATTTGATAGTAGTTTGTGTATTCCGTTTTCCCCAATAGTGATGTTTTCCATGTGTGGGTACGGGTTCGTTTTCATTTTCTTTATGGTTGTCTTGTCTTCATTGCTGTTAAATACTGAAGAGAACTGATTGTTGAGTATATTTGCCTTCATTTTGTTATCCGAATATGTGAGGCCATCTGTGTTTCTAAGTGGTGCAACTCCTCCATTTTCGCATCTTTTATTGTGCCAATAGTTGTGGTTTGTAATTGTTTATTGTAGAGAATTGCTATCAGCATACCCGACAGCAATACTACTCGAATGTTGATCAGGTTCATGTTTGTTTACATTGGATTCAAAATGGCGGCAAAATTTGAACTGTATGTGGGAGATATGAATTTTGTGTTACCAAACCTCGGAACACCTATCACACAGTAGGATAGTGTTATTCTAGATATATAATCTCAATCAAGCTTCTCTAGTCCAATGATCGTGGATGATAATTATGCCAAACACTAATATTTTCGAAAAAGTTGTGGAGCTATCCGAAAATGTTGTTCTCACATCGGGCATGCGCATGTCTTTAATGATATTGATCTAAATTCATTTTTTTTTTAATCATTACTGTTTACTTTTATATGTTTAGTTGTATTCATTCATAATTTTATCTTTTATTTGCCTTGACCCATATAAATGTAATAATTATTGCAATAAAAGTAAATAAAATATGTATTTTATCTTTGGCTTTATAAGTTTTAAATCAGTTATCCTTGCGCCAAGAAATAGAACAAAACTACCAAGAAATAGAACATCACTACATGCTTTAAATGCAAAGTACATGTACTTTCATTATTCAGAGTACGCAGCACCAAAAGTTGCATTTATGAAAAGGGTATTTTTTGGTGAACGAAGAGACATCAACTCGACAACGCAAATATAGCCCAATTGATTGACTGATATATACTTTGGTAACTCTTTATCTGGTCATTTATCTAGGGTTCTCCAGTTGGTCATTTATAACGGAGTCTTCGTCGAGTAAGCAAGGTCATTTATCACGGACTCTTTATTGGGTCATTTTTCACGGAGACTTTATCAAGTCAGTTATCAAAAGAGTCTTCATCGGTTTATTTACCAAGCTGTCTTCAGCTAGTAATTATCAAGCAGTTTTTTTTTGTCATTTATCAAGGAGTCTTTATTGAGTTATTTACCGTCTTCTTACTTTATGTTACTGATTAAGTGTGTACGATTAATGTGTCTGAATTAAATTGAGGACCAAATAATGTGAAACCAGAAATAGAACATTAATTCAATTTTGGGGCAGCAAAAACAAACGGACCAAAACGTAACCTATACCTGATAAGGTTGTGACCTTAATGTTAAGTTAATTTATAAGTTGAACTTGTATGACCAAAGCGTTTCATCAATACCGAGTTGCAACTTGATGAATTGTACTATTTTGGAACGAACGTACTATCCATCAGCAACGGTACCAACCCACCTAAACCATGTAACTTAAAAAGGCTTTGATTTCTAACTACATCTTCATGGCTTAAATAGTAAGGAAACATACATTTACTTTGTATATAAAAAAAAACAGTATATTATAAACACATTTTACAAGTATATACATGTATATATATATATGTGTGAACCAAATTATTTATCAAACTTCCGTTGACACTCCGAGTATGTATTTTATATGTTTTTCTGCGCTGAAATACACTATAGAAGATTTTACATGTACAGTTATCCTGTATGTTGGTTCGTACTACGGAATGGTCCACTAGTCCACATGGCTATGAACCTCAAAACATATCTATAACTTTGTTTTAAGTCTATTCCCTCGCCATACTTAACAATCGATCTCCTCTAACTTCTATCGCCTCTTGAACGAGTGCACAGAATGGACAAAACAAGACGGTAAAAAAGTCTCCGCACGTGCCACCCACAATGCCCTTCTCTTGTCGTACCCGGCCTCGTATTGAAACAGCTGCCACTAGGTGTACGATAGGGAACATGTAAGTTAATCCTGAAAAGAAACAAAATATAAATGAATAATTTTTCGTGAAAATGTAGGTAAACAATGTACATATTAAACAATAAATATCAAACAACCAACGAGTAAAAGATAATCAAAAAGAAAAACAGAAGACAAAATAAATAAAAAGATAGCCTTGGCTTACGATCAAAGGTACTTGTTGACAGGACCATTTTATTTTATTTGCAAGACGGGTAAAAGTTAAATCTGAAGTAGATTTAAATAAGTTTGAGTTATAAGGCATTACAACTCCACTTTTGTATTTGTATTCTGTTGTAACAAGGTTGATATTGAACACAAGGAATTTCTCGTTGCAAATTGACTTTCGATGTTCGTTTTTAAAAGTGTATTGTGTCTCTCACTTGTAGGCATTATTTGCAAAATTTACTTAAATATGTACTTATAAAGCTTGATTAAAAGGAAGATACGATTCTATATATCATATCTTATTTTAAATTCGTTCATTATCTTGTAAATAAATTAACGCTAATTTTCTCGTTTGATTTCTTTTACATTTGACATTTCTGACTGTGTCTTTTATAATAGCTGTCTATACGGTATGAGTTTTGCTCCTTGTTTAAGGTTTTAAGTAACCTATAGTTGTCTATTTCTACGGTATTTGGTCTTTGCAGATATGTTTGCCATTGGCAATACCAAATCTTTTTTTTTTTTTAAATATTCTGCATGTTTGAGATATACTTGTATACATCAATGCGACACCGATAAAGCCAACAACAAAAAATATGTGAAAGAGACATGAGGTGTAACGATACTGTCTTCACTGACAACATAGTTATATATGCCAAGCGCAAGAGTAAAAAAGTTAAGACTATAAAAACAGCAGAGACCTTCAAAACTTGCTATATAATTCGCTTTTTTGAACTATGTCTTTGTTGAACTTTCGAAAGATAAATTATATGTTCATAGAATGAAATTCAAAACAGTGTGGCTGTGGCCATTGATTGACATATTAAATTCATCCATTGACTGGGACAATTTACATGAACGTTTGTCTGTAACGACCACTGTTCACGACGTACCTACGATAGACATTTAAACTGTGGGGTCACCAAAGGTTTCTTAACGCCTTTAATTATAAAATAATTCAAAAAATTAATCAGGATTAACCTTTATGTTTTGATTGATATAATTGATATAAATCAAAACATCGTGTTATTTTTTATTAGTTTTTCGAATTACTTTATTAAGGTGTTGAGAACCTTTGGTGACCCCATAGTTTAAGTGTCTTTAAAAAGTACATAGTGAGCAGTGGTCGTTACATACAAACGTTCACCTAAATTGTCCCAGTCAATGGATGAATTTAATGTGTCAATCAATGGCCACAGCCACACTGTTTTGAATTTCATTCTACTTGGCAACACTTCTGGTATGAAATAGGTCGTGATGGGAATATTGTTATCCCCAGATGTATTTTCGTGCTTCATGACTACATGCATTTGACAACAATTTCGAATTTCCCTACCAAAGTTAACCGTGGTTTGCCATAACTGGTTGTTGCATGGTTGATGATAACTTTATGCCGTATAAGCGATCATAGGTCTTCTATAATTATTACTCGAGCCTCGCGTTTTAAATTTGTCTTGCGTATAACACTCAATGCAGTGGTAAATGAATGTAGAATCTTACTCTCGAAATCAAAGGTTGGCTATAGACTTGTATATGTTGTATAAAAAAATGAAACATGGAAAATGTTTATGTGGCTGTCAAAACTCAGGAACATTCCCAGTGGTTGTGGTTTGTTGCATGTTAATGTATTGTAACAATTTGCAGTTTATAGTATGGCGTTCATTATCACTGAACTAATGTATATAATTTATTAGGGTCAGCTGAAGGACGCCTCCGGGTGCGGTGATTTCTCGCTGCATTGAAGACCTGTTGGTGACCTTCTGCTGTTGTCTGTTCTATAGTCGGGTTGTTGTCTCTTTGACATATTCTCCATTTCCATTCTTAACTTTATCTTCTTTTTTAAAGCAACACATCGGTGATCTGTATTGCGTAAAGGAAGAAAACTATTTTTATACTCTACACGCTGATCGCTATTTGCTTTTTTTTTTAATCTGCTATCTTTGATAGTGTATTTAATTTTTCGGTTGGCCGGTTGCTGTCCAATTGACGTTTCATTCACCTACTCTGATATTCGTATAATTATCGAAAACACATTGTAGTCAACCAAGTCCATTTATAAGAAGAACAAGTACACACCCGTGATATCGCGGGTCCGTGACTGACTTAAAGTATATAACTGTGCCTAAGCCTTATTTTAGTAATTGGTATTGTCATCTGATAAAGTCATGTCGATTATAAAATACACAGTTTTTTTTTTTTTTTTTTGCTTTCAAATCTTTCTGTTTGAACCCGTCGACCTTAAACTTATCAATTATTGGTAATATTAATTATTTTGAAAACAAAAGGTCCTGGCTATCCAGGAATGGAGTATTTTTTAATCAACAGCATTGTCCTATATTAGTTATCTTAGAAAGTCTTGCTGATTGCTGAATAAAACTACAATAGGTCACAATTTGACAATGATAGAATTTAGTAGTGTCAGCTCTTTGATTATGACCTAAATACACCGTTTGGTGGTGCGCCTGTCAAATGCGGAACGTACAGATAAGGTAATAGCTAACAGGTGAATATACCATCGGTATCGGATTTGACCCGGAACTTGTTAATTATTGGCAATATTAATTATGTGGAAAACAAAAGGGTCTGGAGTGGTGTAATTTTTAATCTACACCATTGTCCTATATTAGTTTTATATAGAGTTGAATTCTTTGATTTGTCGTTTTTACCCGATGACGGCTGACAAATTGGACCAAGTAATTTTAGTATTATAGATACGGAAAAACAGGAACGAAATTTACCAAATTGCCTTCTAAATACTAGCTTTTGAACATAAACAAACTGAAGCTTCTGTCCAAGTTTGGTAGAAATCCTGGATAATTGTGAAAGTTATTAAAATTTCAAAAACTTTAACCACAGAGTGAATGTAAAATTTGCTGGTAGTAAAAAACTAAGTCCATTTATAAGAAAAATACATAAAAACAGGATTTAATTTTTACAAAGTTTACTTCTGGCCTTGAAGTCATAAAACTTTCGAGTCAGTTTTTTGTACACTAAAAAAGTCTTACTCCAAAATCAGCTAATCAAATTGCTGGATTTCATATTTCGAGCATGCATTTTGTGCTCGGAGCATAGAGAAAAGTTTTATGATTTCAACCCCTGGATACTTTCTTATGATCACAAACAAGCTTCTGTCCAAGTATAGTAAAAAAAATCAATGATAGTTTAAGAAAGTTATTAAAATTAAAAAAGAAATTAACCACAGAGTGAATATTATTGGACTGTCGCCGTCGACGCCGACGGAAAGTAGGATTGATATGTCTTACTTTTTCGACAAAAAGTCACCGTCGATATAGAAGCTTATGGCAATTGCGATATTAAGAAAGACAATTTAATTTCATTAGTAAGGCATGTTACTCCAACGTTGAGCACACGATTGTTTAAATTAAACAACAAATAGAAATGGAGCATTCGCCGTTTTCTAATTTACTGATTCACTTTGATACACTATAATATGAAAATAAAGAGATATGGTATGCAGTGGTGGATCCAGCCATTTTAAAAAGGGGGGTTCAACTTTATGTCCCCATTCAAATGCATAGATCGGTCAAAAAAGGGGGGTGAATCACTATAGATACTTCGGGAAGACCTGGGATAAATGGGAGTCCAGTTGAGTAGGCAGACAAAATATGAATATACATGTAGATACTACGGGAGGCCCTTGGGAAATATGGGAATCTAGTAGACAAAACGGATCTCATAACAATGATTAAATTCTTGATTTGATTGGCAAACTAGAAATCAGGTGTACAATTATTATACTGGAATCAATTAATGGACAATATGAATTCATAGAACACATTGAGATCCAGCACACAACCTGCACAATACATGAAAGCAGTTGGCAATACTTACAATGTATATATAGCGGAAAACTAAGTTCAATAGCGGACAATACATGTACCAAATTGACAATACATGAATCAAGTGTACAATACGCATATCCAATTAAAATGTGAAGTGGACAAAACGGATATTGAGTGGATAACATCTGCAACATCTCTTTGAATATTGAGTATGGAAATAATGCTATTTGACTTACCACAACACAGACAACTGTCTCCCATCGCCTCGGCATTTTTACCAAATGTGTAACACGGCACAAAATACGTTATAATACATAATCCAAAATCGTCGAAACAACCAAATAAACTGCTTTGCCAATCCGACATCTTTTAACTTTCTGATTTAAATAAAACCTATCAAATTATGCAATTTCGGAAAAATATATCTTCCGATCAAGACTTTAAGTTTCGTTTTAAATTTAAAATAAATTTGAAGGATGGTATTTTGTGAATGAACACTAAAATTACTTCCCTATGTCGGGAACTTAATCACATGTTGTAAGATCACGTGAATATTAGATAATAATAGGTATATATATGGCGTATAGGTCAATATGTTTTAATCTGAAAAAGATAAATCGAAGGTTTTTGTTGAATGTGATACAGCTTGTTAGTAGTTTAGTTTTTGTTCTATTTAATTTTAAGTTAGTATGTAAATATGTCTAGTACACAGATGTAGAATGGTTCTGATTTATATTTATATATATGATATCTGATCTCTGCAAAGATCGGGGTATACGTGGGGTTTTGCACAGGAACGAGTAATAAATGGAAAGAGAAAATAGTTGGATACTTCAATAAAAGAGGAATAATGAATTATAGGAAAAAATAAAATAATGAAATTGATAACTTATTTGACAATTAAAGATACAAGCGCACAATTGAACTCCTCAAAAATCTAGTTCCTCGTGCATTAATATTGACAATAGAAGAAATATGGTCAATATTGATTCTAATGATTTAAAAGACGGTAAAAATATTATAGTTATTACCAAAATATTTCATTGAAAGATTGATAAGATTTTTAAATACCAATTTATAAGCGTGTATACACACTAATTGAGCGAGTTTATCTTTTTGTAAAGGTGTATGTTTTATATATTTAACGTCGTTCATTCATTACTTTTTTTAATATATGTAATAGGAAATGTGTATTTTGTTAGGTAAAATATCAATATGTATATAAGCATATTAACCAAAATATACATGTACGTCAAACAACCAAGGAAAAGGCACAGATAAACAGGAATAAAAATTTGAAATGTTTTTTTCTTTATATTATTTGTGAATCTTAAAGTTAAAACGTTTTTATTATGTTTTCTTATATATATATATATAAATATATATATATTTTATTTGACAAACAAAATGTGTAAATATGAATGCAAGTCAAAATGAAATTTTGATGAAATTTACAATTTTTCATTTGGAAAAATGTCCTGTTTTGTTTATATTATCCTTCTAATGTCTGTATTATAAACTAAATGAAAGTTCTGTAATGAAAATTTTGATGAAAAAAAAGGACAAAAATGGAAAGTTTTGGGATTTCAAATTGGACCGTTTCTGGTTATTTTTCCAATGGACGATAAAGATTATGATTTATTTAGTATGTTGGTATCATATAGAAAGGTCGGCTAATTTATTTTTTTTTTTGATTTTTTCTCCCTTGAGTTTAATATATAAAACAATTGACCTTTAGAACTTCATTTGATCGCTGAAACACACGTGTAACAGGAGGTTAGTGATCGAAGTCAGTAAATTATGTACAGAAGTTGAGTAAATCTATATTGGTAATTAAATCGCACGACATCTGGTATGTTTTTGTTGTCACAGTTACACGGAACTTCAATTGTATTTATTTAAATAAACACGTTCACTTGTATCTTTATCCATCTGATGAGTTAAGGTACGTGGTACCCAACACTTTAACTAAAATTAATTTGGCTCGTTTAATTTTCTTGAAATTTTGACAAAATATTTACTTTGACCTTTTAACAAAAATATGAAAACTTTAAAAAATTTGAACCAACCGTTTTATCAGAAAAAATACACTGGTTATATAGCAGTTTGACAAACAGTTATTTTGATCATTGAGAAGCTCAATATTCCCTTAACAACACAACGTAATTAAAACGTTTAGCTGATTTTACAGAGTTATCTCCCTGTAGTGTTAGGTAAATGTACCACCTTAAGCCTTTTTCAACTGATTTTTATACATTTCTAGTTCGTTCTTATGCTGTACTGATATACCACTTTCTCAGGTTAGGGGTAGGTTGGGATCCCGCTAACATGTTTAACCCGTCTCATACTGTATGTATGTGCCTGTCCAAAGTCAGGAACCTGTGGTTGTCGTTTGTTTATGTGTTACATATTTGTTTTTTCGTTCATTTTTTGTACATAAATTAGGCCGTTAGTTTTCTCGTTTGAATTGTTTTAAATTGTCATTTCGGGGCCATCTATAGCTGACTATGCAATATGGACTTTGCTCATTGTTGAAGCCGTACAGTGACCTAACTTCTGTGTCATTTTGGTCTCTTGTGGAGAGTTGTCTCATTGGTAATCATACCACATCTTCTTTTTTTTATATTTGATAAACACAATAGAAGATAAATTCATAAATAATATTATGTTGTTTGCAAGAAAGTGAAAATAGAATTGAATATGTTTAGTATCATTTCAGGTGTTCATTAGACCGAATGAATTCTTATATCTTGTATCTTATATACAGATTTATACATAACTTTACCATATTGGCCCGGATGTCAGTCATCCCAAGCCGCAGTTCGAGGTCTGATATATAGGTCGGAGATGATACCCGTGCCGATACGACAAAGGACATGCATTAATCTTTTTCTCAATTTACTGTTCGTTACAGATACTTATATGCAAAAACAATAATTTTAATACTTAATTCATAATATTTCTCTATAATTTGTACATATTTACACATGTCATTATGATAAATAATTTACTTTCTTACCTTATTCAGTACTTTATGTTTATGTTATATAATTAAAGCAGGGAAAAGTCGACCTACAAAATTTGCAACAAACAATAAACGAAAGACATCTTAGAATGATAGTCAGCAACCGACAACCACTGAATAATAGGCTTCTAATTTTGTACAGACACATAAAAAAATGTAGCGAGCTTATTTTTTTTGTACATGATCAACCTTATTTTAACCTGCAACAGTAGTGTAACAGCACAACATAAAATCATATTTAAATAAACCAATTTTGATAATAAAAAGACAAAAAGTACCAATCTATGACAACTAGTAGATACATGTACTCTTCCAACGGATTATGATCTTTCATTTTCTTTTGAGACTTAATATGGCAAGCGGCCTACAAAGATTTGTTGCAAGGGTTAACGTGCAAAGAGTGTGTCATTCTGCTTAAACGAGGCATCGGATTATTGTCCCCATTCTGACCGCACGTGGCTCCAAATTTGTTCATTATGCACTGCAAAACGGACTCCCAACTCTGACAAGGGAATACTCCGGTCGAAGACCAATGGTGACCATACTTCTTCTCCCCATGCATATGGCCAGTCACCTTTGGTGGGGATTTCGATAGAAATATTTAAGGACCAATAGACATTAGTATTTAATATAAGGGTATACACAATTAAAGTTACTTTTTTTTTATATTCAGTATCAGTTTCGTACTGTACCGATAAGAACAAAGTTAGATAGGTGATGAATTGATAACATTTGGGATGAAAATTTCAGGAACTCAATTTTCGGCTCTCCCTTTACACCATTTGCGAGTATGGTCTTGAGGAAACGATGATAGTCCGTCGGAAGGGGACGATAAATGGCTGACCCGTGTTAAGAGAGATCCATATCTCTTGCACGTTAAAGACACCCTTGTAGATTTTGAAAAAGAGTAGGCTAATGCCGCTACAAGGCAGCACTCGCACCCGCAAAGTGGAAAGGGATTAATATAAGTTGCAAAACTTGTTTCCCAATCCACTATAAATAAATATGTTGAAACTAACATTTGGGGTGAATTCCGGTAGTAAGGGAAGTAACTCTATATTACTATTTACATTGTAGTACATAGATATAACGCGCTATATCTGTAGAGATCAACCTCAATGATAGATCTATTTTTAAAAAATCGAAGCAAATACATTAATCTCTTAATGTTAAGAGTTCTATAGATATATAACAATGTAAATTATGAAATGATTTTCTTATTTTCATAACAACTAACTCTACAGATACATCCAAACTTGTAAACCAAATCTTTAATATGATATCTATAAAAAAAATTATCAAATTAGATGCTAGTCGTTATTTTGGATCGTTTCGTAAAATATAAATGTACATGTATGTTGGATTGGTCAGTCGTAATGCTTTGAAAGATACAGCCTGCAGTCCCCCCTAAATCAACTTCTTGTTTCTACAGTTCTAACGTCCTGAGAGCTTGGACAGTTCCACCTCTAGGCATAACATTTAACGTCCCTACTCCTGCACTTTCATACATGTATATTCAAACGACTCTATTCAAACAGGATTTGGCAACCCAAGACGTAGAAAATAAGACTCATTTTTATACCCAAGAGGATACAACAGTTATTATATACAAAAGACAGACAATGTAGGTATCTTCAACATCTTAATACTCCTTCATTTTTCTAATTTTATTGTTGTAGTCATGTGGCCTTGTGATTTATCTTCATCTCTAAACGCATCTTTCTTTATGTAAACTGACTCTAGCTAGATCTTAAAAAAAAAGATCGGCATCAGTATGCATGTCTAGAAAGTTCATCTCATGAACGGGTTATCGTCTTCATTAATCATGTAATATTAACATATGCCGCTTGACAATAAACATACATTAATACATCAATCAATCGATTCCCCCTAGTTTTAAAATCAACAAATAAATGTCCTATTCTATCTTAGATCTATCTTTTTCCTGCTTATTAGTTAATCATATATCTGTTATGTTTACTAATAATACTGTCTTATCTCAAATCACCCTCCATCAGAAGGTCAGAGGCTGGCATAAAAGTACGCTTACATTATTATTTTACATGTCAATGTTTACAATAAAAGCGAACCGCATCATCAACATAGAACAAACTGATGGACATTGACAAGCAACCATGCATGGTCAATAACACATTCAATTTCCATATAAAGTACTGGTATTAGATATGACACACAAACCTTAAGTATAGGAGATGAAGCTATGAATATATATTGTTCGGGAAATCAATTGATTTTTGTATAGGTCGATTTTCATTCTCTCAAATGTAAACAGAATGTATACTGTATTTTCTGAAAATACGCTTAGTTGTCAGTTATTTGTAGGCATGTTTATAAAACTTTAATGCCTCCGAGCAAGCAATTTAACCACCATGATGATCTGGTCACTGGGTAATTGATTTAAATAATGAGCATTCATGTGTTATAGTATTAGCGATGGTAAACGACCTCAAAATGTCATAGTTATTGTTGATTGTTATATTTAAGTTTACCTGTAAAACCAGTTAAATTTTGAGAGAGAAAAAATGTCTCAATAGACATGTAGTTTGTATTTGGTCGAAGTACTGGACCGTGGTCAACATAATGTCATCAGACTGGAGGTACAGTTATATTGAGTGCTTTGGGAATATTGGACTTAGTATCAGGACTTATTTGGTGCCATGTTACACGTTCGGGAAGAATGCACAGCTGATGGATAAAAATTGTTTACTATATGGTAAGGATAAATTATTCCACTTATAGTTTACTTCTTTTTCTACTTAAACCATTATTGTGACCATCTTTGAAGTTCATGTCACAGATCCATGATGGATAACCGCCGCCGAACACAAAACAGACCGATCCTTTTCTGTAAAATTCTACACGGTCAAGCAAACTTACCATCTGACCAACGGAAAAAAACACCAAGGACAACAAAGAACATGCATGCCATAGTCAACATTTCCTCGGACTTCAATCGAAAACCGACACTTTAAAATACAGTTTCATACCAAATACGATGAAAAATTGGAACCTAAGTACTACCACCGGATATTTTCACCAAAATTCAGACAGTAGAAGAACCAGCTAAAACCTTTAACGAAATTGTAAGGGGGGCCCCACTTAAGTAAATTACTTGACGCACGCGCGGTGTATTAATATCCTTGGATGTATCACCGTAAACCTATCAAGATCAAGATATCAAGACAACTTACAAGACATAGATTAAAGTTATGAAAATAGAGAAACATTGGATATTACAAAGGAGTAGGTTCAGTAAGACCCCTTTTTGGCCCCAAAATTGTGAAAATGTAATCTTTAAGCTATTTTTTGAAAAGTAGAATGCTTCTGCTACATAATTATGGGCTGTTTTTTACAATACAATGCACATGTATCGTGAAATAGCATCATAAAGTCATGCTAAATTACTGAAATCTTCACAATTTAAGCATTTTAGTTAAATTTTAGACGGTTTCCGTCTTAAATGAAAGTGGCTGCATTCGTGTTCATTCATAATATTGAAATGTAAGTTGTATTTGATGATAATACATGACATATATAGATGAAACTGAAATTAGAGGCTAAAATCGGCCCTTACCGGACCTACTCCTTTAAATGAACATGTCTAATAACTAAAGTTTGATATGCATAGCTACATTTGATATGAGGGTCTAGCTTGATGAGGTTTACAGAATAGACGATAATGGACCAATACCACAAAAATGGTGAACAAAACTGAATAGAAAAAATAGAAGAAAATATATAATGAGGTTCTAACTGTTATATATCCAAATTAGAGAATATTGGCAAAATTTATAAAGAACTGAGAAAAAAAGGCTTTAAAATATACTGAGCCAAAAAAATTTAGCAACACATTTGTTTTCAAATTTATTTTTGTTGTTTCTGGATTTTTTTTTTTTTCTTAAACATCATTAATATAATCCTTAGTTATACCTGTTATTTTAAACAGTCGTACTTTTGTCTAGGTGATTTGTCCTGGAAGAGTGTATGCACAGGTAGTTAGTATTGCAACAGTGTTACTAGTATCTCCTCCTGTACATGGTTTGAAAGGATATATTGTGCCCATGTCAAATCTTCTATGGGTAACTTTCCGATCGTTTTTCAGTTTTTTTAATTTTATTTCAGGTTTGTTGTGTGCGATTCCATTACTGAATGTAATGCTAGCTGTCAATCTACGGAGACAAATTCGAATTAAATATAAAATTTCCGGATCTGTTCCAAAAGATATCCTTGCTTTACTTCTGTGTCCGTTTTGTACCTTGATACAAGAATCACAACAATTAACAGACCACCAAATAGAAACAAAAATCCCATCTGATATGGTCATAGAGAGAGACGATGTTGAAAACCAAACCACTATAGAAACTCCCTCCTGATAGTTAACGAAACTTAAAATAAAGCTCAACAAATGACACAGCGGCTGTGATTTGTCAATGTGGATACCCACAACTGATGAAAGAAAATCTCGTTTTGCCGGAAACACAATTCGACCTTATCTCTGCAGTTTGAACAGTAGTGTTGTACATTTGAAGTGTATTTGAAGAGCAACAGGTACTATGGAAACAATAAACATGTCCTTCTAAGGCAGGTGTATACTATACATTTGTTCACCAAACAAACTTTGTATTACTTGTTTGTTCCTTGAAAGGCGTCTATGAGTGTAGATAATAAATATAATCAAAACTACTTTTTAGTATTCAGTTCTAAAGCTCTTTTGTACTTTGAGTTCCTAGCCACCAGTACTTGTTCAAATTTCTGTCAGGACTAAAAGTTCTAAGCTCTATAAGTACTTGGCTTTTTTTAGCAGAAGTCGTTACCTAAATAAAGGCAACAGTAGTATACTGCTGTTCGAAAGTTATAAATCGATTGAGAGAAAATAAATCCAGGTTACAAACTAAAACTGAGGGAAACACATCAATTATAAGAGGAAAACAACGAAGCAACATAAACACTGAAGAGCAACAAAAACAATCGACAATGCAACACACACCAGACTTGGGGTAATTGTAATTGTAATCGTTAATCAGCTGTAATTGATTACAATTTATCAAGTAATCAGTGTAATCATTAATCAGCCAAAAATCTAATTACATGTAATTTAATTTAATCAATTACTTTTCAAAATACCCTGTAATCATGATTACTTTTTGATTACATTCTGATTACAATGAAAAAAATCTAAAAATATGTTTTTGGTCATTATATGAACCTCTTTGTTATTCATATTTGATAAATTTTAAACATACTAAAATGGTTTGGATACTTTAAGCAGGTCTACTTCAGTAAACAATAAACTGTTACAGTATTGAAAAGTCATCATTAGCCTAAGAAGAGACATATAATACAATTATATACCTTTTATCTTAGTAAAAGATATTGTACACATACATGTATATTCATCTTTTTATAATGATCTTCATATTAATATTTGATAATAACTGTTAAATATTCAAGTAATACTTTTCATTAACCCTGAAATATAATCTTTTGTTAATTTTTGTGATTTTTGTCAACTTTGAATTGACAGGTAGGAGACTAATTAAGGTTTTTATTGCAATTACCAATTGAGTATAGCTGTAGGGAAATATATATGATAAAAGATAAATCAGACATGAAAATTTATCTAATTAGCACAAATTAAATTAAAAGTTGGACAAATATGTTGTTTAATTTTTTTTTGTATTTGGACTGGACATGTAAAATGCAATCATTTTTAGTACTGACATATTGTTTACAAATTGATTAAACATTTCTATTAAAATTTAACATAGGTTTAACTGGTAACTTTATTTCATCCATATTTCAACTTCCATAAACTGCAACTTGGAATACATATAAATTATGAAAGAGGTCAGAAGACAAACAAAAAAACTCTTGATTATGATATGTCTTTATTAAATTTAATTCAAAATAATTCAGAGATCATTGATGAAAAAGTGTAATGTATATATATATATATATATATATATTGAAATTTGGTGTTTATTTAAATAAATGAAGTTTAATTTGAAGTTATCATTTTATAATTGAACCAAATGAAATACTTTCTCAAAAATGCTATAGTTATATTGAACGTTTATTCATTCACATCATTCAAAATGTTTTGTTTATAAATTCATTGTAATCAGATGTAATCATGATTACTTTGCCAATGTAATCATTAATTTAATCAGATACTTTCAGAAATGATGTAATCATTAATTTAATTTAATCGTACGAATGACAAAGTAATTGTAATTTAATCAATTACATTGAAAGTAATCGGACCCATCTCTGACACACACAGAAACAAACTAATAGATAACAACTGCCGTTTTCCTGACTTGGTAAAGGAGATTTTAAGAAAAAATTGTGTGTTGAACCTGGTTTTGCTGCTAGCCAAACCTCGCGCTTTTATGGCAATGTTAAATGTAGCACTAAAATGACAACACTACATGACATGACTACAGTACCAATAAATGCAAGCATATTCAAGACAGAGAAATACACAAATGAACAGGAGGATTTTGAAAATAGATAACTCAGCCTTGATAATCACAAAAATAAATGGTTTGTTCTGTGGTAGTTTGAAAATAAATTACCTGACTTGCAATGTATAGAAAATAAATAACTCAGCAGGTCTAATCGAAAGTATGAGATGGCACCAGATTCTTCATAAATTCATCTTTTTACCCAAAAAAAATCGGGAAACACTTCCCAAATTTTTTAATAACAAAAGTATAAATATTATTTAAATATACTTGAAATGTCTGAAAATTGGTTTCATTTAACTTGAGGTATATTGTCTCAGGAAACCTTACCTCACCTTTATTTTAACAGGGCCGTAACTACATGTAGGAAATTTCAAAACCAAACGCTTGTCTCTATATCAAATTGTGTTCACGGCCTTGCAAGAAGAAAGTTCTGTTTTCCCTCAGACTTATAGCCCTGATTTTTCGGGATCAATGTTTCTTATTTATTTGTCTTTTGTTCATTGATTGCCCTTCTGTATTCTGTTAGTGTTGCATTCCTTTTGTAATCTAGTAATTTTGTTATGAACTTGATCATGAGTTTAAAAAAAAACAGCAGCCACAGGCCTAACTTTGTGAATTCCATTTTTGCTTTATCATGCACATTGATCTTTTGATGTTGTCCCTAGAAACTTCAGTCTTGCACTGAATTTATACATTTTGCTTTGAGACCAAAATATTGTCAAAAAATTATTAAAACAAAACTTCATTTTCAGATTATGAAAGGGTCTTCGGAACACCCAGAAAGCATGATTTTGCATCATTTGTTCTATAGCTTCTTGGGCCTTCAGTGGCTCCAAAACCCTTCAAAAAAATTTTGCCTCGCTCCGCTCGGCGTAGTATGTTTGCCAATACATTTAAAAGTTCCTACTTATAACTAAACTTCAATACTATGTATGTATGCAATACATGTATATGCAGTTGGGAATTTAAAAGATTCATTTCTGCAGAGGGGGATGGTTAATCTAATTAAATGGTACATACTGACTTGACTATACTATATGTATTATTTATAATAAACAAATCATTTAAAAAATTGTATGTTTTCGAATTCGAATATCAAAAATATGGTTATGAAAATGAATAATCAGTCCCTTGCTTTACTGAAAATGAAAAATCTTGCTTCAATAGTGCAGAAAATGAATAATCTGTCCTCTTAGTTTACAAAAATAAATAACCGATCAAAAACAAATCCTCCTCTACATACATGATGAGGGTTAGTCTATTAGGTATAGATATTTGAAAGTTTTATAGTAAATTTAACACTCCCACCAAAATGTTACAGAACAACGGAAAGCATGCAGAACAAAGAAACTTGACGTAGAGTTTGGTAGGGGTGATCCTGCTTAGATTACCCCTGGTAGAACACAGGAGCTGGTATGTGAGGATAATTGATTTAGATTAATGAGCATTCATGTGTTAGTTTAAACGATAGTAAACGACCTCAAAGTGTAATTTTTATCTTTGAGTTTACCTATAAACTGTTAAACCGATTAAATTTAGAAAAACACAATGTCTCAATAGACGTTTTGTTTCCGTATTTGGTCGAAGATCTATTCAACATTATGTCATCAGACTGGAAGTACAGTTATATTGAGTGTTTTGGAAACATTGGGCTTAGTATCAGGACTTATCTAGTACCATGTTACACATTCGGGAAGAATGCACAGCTGATGGATAAAAATTGTTTACTACATGGTAAGAATCAATTAATTAATTCACTTGTATTTTACTTCCTGTTCTACTTTAACCATTAACGTGACAACCTTCAGTAAATTGAAGATTATCATGTATGTCACAGATTGATAACTTACAACAAGACATACATTTAAAATGTTATACAAATTATTCAAGGTAGAGGAAAAACAAGTGAACAATAAGTTTTATATCATGAATAGCTGGCTTTATTCATTAATTAGATATGAGTGTCTGGATGGGTCCAAAAAATAAACCGAATATAGAAAAATAAATTTAAAATATTATGAGGTTCTTAAATATATAATGAACATTTCTAAAGAACGGAAAAAATAAGCTTAAAAATTAAAAATACGGCATTGATGAACGCCCCATCCAGGCCCTCATATGACCCCTTCAGCAAATAGAGGATCATGCATCTTACAGGCGGATAACTTACAACAAGACAAATACATTGTTGGAAATTATCAAGTTTATTTGTATAAGCATATGAACAGGAAGAAAAACGAGTCCCACACTACTATGAAAACAAACCAATGTAATCTAATAATTGCGGAAGATAACAAAAATGTTTAATGAAAATTCGCACGTGATGCCCATTCAAATAAACTTGACTATAATCTAAATAATATTTATAAAATAATACTTTCCCGTTTAATTGTTTCCGGGACACTTAAATATATACTCTTCATCCAGGACACTCTAATACATGTATGATGTAGATACTCTTCAACACTTAATATATTTGGTAAATTGTTACAGATATATGCTTATGAAAGTTGTTATTGAATTTAGGTACAATGTGTGCGGACCTAGCCATTCTGTAAACATCAGTTTATTAGTTTTGAGTCAAATCGCTGAGTAGTAAGGAGGTAGGGAAGCGTGGACTTGGGGAGCGAATTAGGAGTAAGGGTAAGGGAAATGGGAGTACGGGTAGGGGTTTGGGAATAAGAGGATATGGAGTGGGAGTTTTGGTAGGGAACAGTGAATCCTACAGGGACCTTCTGTCGAACTCCTCATGACCTTATTATGAGGCTACAACTTACTTTTCTTTTGGTGCACAAAAACTGAGGTCAGAAATGCAACAAAAGTATCATGAGATAAACATCATGAGATATACATGATATAAACAAAAACAAATTAGAATTTTTAAATACTTTTCTAAAAATATATTTTGTATGATGATTCAAAGTAAAGGTCAGACTTTGTTCAGGTTGTTTTCAAGCGACATTGAAAAAATATGAAACAAGAAGTAAGCACTTATATGAATCCATTATAACTATAGTATTAATGAATGGGTGTTTTTATAATGGCCCTGTTATATGTCCAAGGTCTGTAATAATGGTCGAGGAAGTCTGTAATGGCCCGAGGCAACGCCGAGGGCTATTACAGACATCCGAGGCCATTATTACTGACCGAGGACATATAACAGGGCCATTATAAAAACACCCATTTCTTAATACATTTATTAAACAACTGAACAAAAGTGTATATGTTGCTGCTAACTTGATGTACTGTCTTACTCTTTTAATGACAGTTTAGTTTGAACAAAATAATTTGTACTTCACCATTATAAAGCTTTAAATATACCAAATATCCAAGATATTAAGTTGAAAGAGATATGTGTCAAAAAACAGGATGAACAGTGATCCCTTTAATATATGGTTCTTTAATGTTGGTTGCTGGTTACTAAATTAAATAAAATACAAAAAGGTATTTAACTCTTTACAACTTAATTTTATTAACTTTATTAAAAACCCTAACAGGGCTTAATACAGAAAAACTGGGCATTAATACAGGGCCATTACAGAGAAACAGGGCCATTACAGAAAAAACAGGGCCATTACAGAAAAACAGGGCCATTACAGAAAAAACAGGGCCATTACAGAAAAACAGGGCCATTACAGAAAAAAACAGGGCCATTACAGAAAAACAGGGCCATTACAGAAAATATGTAATTTCTAATAAACAGTCACTTTTGGCAATAATGCACTTAGTTGGTTAATAAATAACTATAATACATTGTAGTACTTGTCTCATGGATTAAACAGGACAAGACTTTTTGTGAATAGAAAGAAAATGAAATGACAGAATTTCTAAATAAGATATTTAAAATAGATCCTATAAAATACTTTTATGTAAGGAAAATGGGATCATTTTACTTTACTCTTTTTGGTTAACAAAATAGGCGATTTTACTTTCTTTTGTGATGAAATTATCTGCGTTTTTTCCTGTAATAAAGCAGGTTAAATGAATGTGAATTAATAAAAACACAAAAAGACACAATCTTTGAATCAGTTTAAGTTAAGTCTATAGCTGTAGCTGCTAGTACCATACGTAGTACTTTGTTAATTTATGTTTATCATTGACATTTTGTTTAGCTTTTTTTTTTTTATCTGTTACCCATTCTAACATCGGTCTCGCACTTCTTTTACACTGGTTTACTGCTCGAGTTGCTGTGTGTTTCTTTATTCCATAATGGCAAAAAGATAAAAGGTCTAGATCTCGCATTTTGGTGTCTGTCCCAAGTCAAGAACCTACAGCCCGTGTTAGTCTTTTTTTTAATTTGATTCAATTGATTGTTTCGGAGTAAGGTATGGCGTGCATTTGGTTTACACCATTGTTAAGAGGACAGCTGAAGCCCGCCTTGGTGTTTAGGTTTTTCTCGTTGCCCTGAGGACCAATTGAAAGCCTTGTGTTTTTTTTCTGCTTTTTTGGTTGGATTGTTCTCCCTTTTACACATTTTCTTTATCCACTCTCTGTTCTAGTATTTATATATCTTATACCTGTATTTGTAAAATCCATTAGATTAACTCAAACCCATGAGTTTCCTTATTCAAATATAAGTTTTACAAGCAAATGCCATTCCTGCATGAAATCCTTTCTATACAACATCTGAGCTGATCATTTGCTGTTTATTGCGTGGGTCTTATTTGGGGTCTAAGCGTGACGCGTGATTGCCGATTTTTTGCAAGCGTGACATGTGAAAGTCAAATAAGTGTGCCATGAAAACGGAAAATGAAGTCTAGCGGGACGCGGTAAATTAGAAAAAAATAGAATTACTTACGTACATAGTTTAAGAGGGATACGGGAACCTGAAAATCAATCAGCGGGATCCGGGATCCCCCCCCCCCCCCCATTAGTCCCCTATTGCGATTCTGAGTGACAAAACTAGGCTGAAGATACCAAACGGAGAAACTGATAAGTTAAAAAGTGACAGTATCATGTTAAAAAAACTGTTAAAAAATTCAAAGAACGAAAGACTATAAATAACTACATAAAACGTTATCAAAGGTACCAGGATTATGATTTCATACGACGGACGCGCGTTTCGTCTACATTAGACTCATCACTGACGCTCAGACCAAAATAGTCATAAAACCAAACACGTACAAAGTTAAAGAGCATGAAGGACCCAAAATTCCAAAAAATTGTGCAAAATACGGCTAAGGTTATCTATTCCTGAGATAAGAAAATCCTTAGTTTTTCGAAAAATTCAATGTTTTGTAAACAGAAAAAAATTACCATATTATTGATATTCATATCAATTTACCAAAGTGCTGACTACTGGGCTGGTAATACCCTCAGGGAAGAAATGTCCACCAGCACGTACATAAAATCAATGTCCAACCATACAAAAAATTAAATCACAAAATACTGAACTCCGATGAAAATTCAAAACTGTATCACATACCCTTAACTCTTCCATGCTATCTAATATTCATGACTTTGATTTCATGACTTCTTAGAAAAAAGATCAGCCTGACCGCAGCTTAACCACACCAATAACTTAAGACAACTGCTTTGCATTACAATAGAAAAATGTCTTCAACTTTTAAATAGATGCTCACGATTGGTGTAATTTCTATGTTTACTTTAACTGCTGATAACTGTTGCATCATGCATGTTATGTTTTAACAGTCTTCGTAGTTCGTTTTTATAATTGTGTGATTTTTAATTTCGTTAAATGATATAAACGTCGGGCAAAGGGTCATAACTTAGATTCAACTTCCCCCACAGTTAATCTGGAGCCTGTAATTCAGTTGTTTTTGTTTGTTGCTGTTTAACATATTTGTATTTCGTTCATTATTTGGTACATAAATTAGGCCGTAAGTTTCCTCTTTCGAATTGTGAATTGTGTAAAGATGTTAATATCAGTGAAAATACACCTACTTCATGTAATTGCAGTAATTCTGAATATCTTTATGGACCCATTTCCCATGTTATAACAGGAGATCTTAACATCGTTCAAGACCGAGAGTTAAAATCATTCCTCAGTAAAGGACCTAAATATCGTCCCCCGTCAATTATTAATTGGAATGAGTGTCGTAATATCATCCACGACTCACTCCATACTTACTGTATGAAATGGATAAAACGGGAAAAAGCTGACAAAAAATCTTTGGACTCTTTTTTTAATTCAGTAATGAAGATAGTTGATATACGTATTCAACATTTTAAAGAACATTTTACTATAAACAATAACAACAATAAACCTATTTCTCGTATCAAACATAAACTAAAAGAACTAGCCAAGGAATTTGTTTTTGTCCCGGCAGATAAAGCTGCTAATAATATTATTATTGTTTGACGTAAATTTTACATTGAGGTTCTGAAAAAGGAAATCATCAATTCACCAACATTCCAACTGACTCCATTTTCAGAAAACGAAATCTGTAACAAACATAAACTTTTAGGCACCGCTTTACAAGCAGAGCCAAATACAATGAAAGTCCCAACTATGTATTGGCTTCCGAAGCTACACAAAACCCCTTACAAGTATAGATTTATTTCGTCTTCAAGCCATTGTTCAACTACTAAATTGTCTATTCTTCTTACCAGCACACTTGGTACAATTAAAAACCTGATAATAAATTGTTCAAATAAGGCCTTCGAAAATAGTGGAATAAATTACTTTTGGAGTGTCAAGAACTCGTTGGAAGTACTTGATAAATTGCATGCTTATATTGGTGATTTTGAATCTGTTCAAAGTTTTGATTTTTCTACCCTGTATACCACATTGCCTCACATTCTCATTAAGAAAAAATTCACACACTTAATTAAATGGGCATTCAAAAAATCAGAATGTGAATATATATGTTCAAACTCTTTTAGGTCATTTTTTAGTAGCAATAAACAAAAAAACTATGTTAATTGGACATGCTTTGATACTATATATGCCCTTGAATTTTTACTAGATAACATTTTTGTTCGCTTTGGGGATTCCGTATATCGTCAGATTATCGGAATTCCAATGGGGACTAACTGTGCACCACTTATTGCGGACCTGTTTTTGTATTGTTATGAGTTACAATTTATGACAAAAATAAGCAAAGACCCATCGAAACAACATCTGATAAACAAATTTAATAATACTTTTAGATATTTGGATGATATTTTGGCTCTCAATAATGACGACTTCAGTATGTATATTAATGAAATTTATCCTGTTGAACTTACTTTAAATAAAGCTAATACTAACAATGACCACTGCCCTTTTCTCGATCTTGATATCTATATCACTAATGGAAAGCTGAATACTAAAATTTATGATAAAAGGGATGATTTTTCATTTCCTATCGTTAATTATCCGTTTTTAGATGGTGACGTTCCCTTGTCACCATCTTACGGTGTTTATATATCTCAACTTGTACGATTCGCTCGTGTATGTAACAATGTTTTAGATTTTAACGAGAGAAATTTATGTATTACTGAAAAATTATTACACCAGGGTTTTCGATATCACAAACTAGTCAAAACATTTACTAAATTTTATCATCGGTATAAAGACATCATTCGTAAATATAGCTCAACATGCAGACTTCTAATACGTTCAGGTATTTCACATCCAATTTTTTATGGTAATATTCTTTATAAAGCACAAAGGTGTCAGTATTCACCTCAGAAACTTACAAAACCTTTGAATAGACTTATTAAGAAGGGATATAATTACGATACTGTTGTCAAGTCATTAAAGATTGCATATTTTGGCGTTAATATTGAGTCACTGATAAGGTCTTTGCATCGGAACTAAACACATTTATTCTAAAAACAGTTGTTGGCATGACACGGGTTATGTTCTTCTCATATATGTTATGATGGTATGATACTAAACCCCTAACGGGAAGGATTGTGCCTGATGTTCATATGATGAAATCATAATCTTTCAGTCAGTTTAGTTGAAGTCTGGAGCTGGCATGTCAGTTAACTGCTAGTAGTCTGTTGTTATTTATGTATTATTGTCATTTTGTTTATTTTCTTTGGTTACATCTTTTGACATCAGACTCGGATTTCTCTTGAACTGAATTTTAATGTGCGTATTGTTATGCGTTTACTTTACTACATTGGTTAGAGGTATAGGGGGAGGGTTGAGATCTCACAAACATGTTTAACCCCGCCGCATTTTTGCGCCTGTCCCAAGTCAGGAGCCTCTGGCCTTTGTTAGTCTTGTATTATTTTAATTTTAGTTTCTTGTGTACAATTTGGAAATTAGTATGGTGTTCATTATCACTGGACTAGTATATATTTGTTTAGGGGCCAGCTGAAGGACACCTCCGGGTGCGGGTATTTCTCGCTACATTGAAGACCTGTTGGTGACCCTCTGCTGTTGTTTTTTTATTTGGGCGGGTTGTTGTCTCTTTGACACATTCCCCATTTCCATTCTCAATTTTATATTTCATATTTGTCCTTTCGAGTCCTTTCATAGCTGAGAATTCGGTTTGAGCTTTGTTCATTGTTGAAGGCCGTACGATGACCTTTAGTTTTAAATTTATTGATCATTTTGTCTCATGTGACGAGTTTTCTCATTGGCAATTTTACCACATCTTCGTTTTATATATACCATATGGTAAGCCCTATGTGATTTACTTTTATGATTACAAAAAGGATCAGAATAATAATTTTGAATAGTCATTATGTACTTTGACGCAACATGCTATTTATTGACACCATTTTGTTATTCCTTTTGAACATTCTAAAATTTAGTTGAAATGCCTACAATGTTGCCAGGATTTTACAATCATTCTTCATTTTCCCGTTCTGCCATCGTATAATTAGTGTGTTCAAGCATAGAAATAAATATATATCTATACACATCGAGCACTAACACAGATTTAAACAAACATTTCTGGGCTCATCATTCAATTTCCATTTGTTTTTTTTTACTTTTTGACATCTATCTTTCTAATTTTGGTTCTATGGGCAAAACAATTATCAGGTAGAAGGTTGAGACCTAGAACACATCAATTTTACCATGGTTTTTACATCGCCAGTTTCAAAATCAGAATTCAGAATTCAGAAAATATGGTTTTCATCTGATATGTAAATTTTGAGGACAAAAATTATGTTAACTGGTGATCGTCTGTTCATCTTTTTTCTTCTACCATGTTATTATCTGTCTTTCTTTAACTAGTTTAAAATGTTCACTTGGTATGAATTATGCTTATTCATTCTAATTTAAAAGATATTTTTTATTTCAGGATTCAGACACCGCAATAATTTCAAAATGAGAGTACTATGTATACTGGTGTTCGAATGTTCATCCTTTTTCTCCTTCTTCGTAAATATTAACTGGTTTTCTACGCATTGATATCGTAAAATATCAGCCGCGAACCACAATGTGAACCTGTTTGGCGAGTGAGCGCATCGAACGAGTTAAAAAGTTTCACATTGTGTCGACCGGCTGATATGTTACGATATCAATGTGTAGAAAACCCGATTATCTATTTATCATTCTATTAATTACTAATCATTTCCCTCTTTCTAAGATAGTTTTACGCTTGAAGAAAGCAGTGTAAATAACGTCTTCCTCGCATTGTGATGTCGTTGATAACTTCTTCTCTCACATTGTGACGTCACTGATAATGCATGGTCTCGTTTTGAAGCCTTGATACGAGAATTACGAAGCGACAAAGCTGGGTGATATAGGCATAGGGAAGGACGATAAACGATGTTATCTGTCTTTCTTGTACTAGTTTTGAATGTTCTTTTTATGCTTATTTTCCTTATTTTGAAAGTTCTTTTTCTGTATGTATTTCAGGATTGTTATGCGCTATACCACCACTGAATGTAGTGCTAGCTGTTTATCTACGAAGACAAATTCGAATTCAATATAACATTTCTGGATCTGTTCCAAAAGATATCATTGCGGTAATTCTGTGTCCGTTTTGTACTTTGATACAAGAATCCCAACAATTAACAGACCAACAAATAGTAACAAAAATGCCATCAGACATGGTGATAGAGAGAGACGGTATTGATAATCAAATTACTACAGACACTCCCTCCTGAAAGACCAAAAAATATTCAGCTCAATTATAAATAACTGAAAAAGGTTGTGATTTGTCATTGATTATGACACATCAACAAATTGAAAAAAAAGCGTGATTGATGACTTCAAATGGTTTTTGTTCTACGGGAAACATTGTTAAACTTGATTTTTTCATACTGTATGAAGTATTGTTGCACATTAACCTTTGTATAAAGAAAAGCTATGGAAACAAAATGAAAATGTATCTATTATGCGGATGTTCAAATAAAACACATTTCCTATTATTTGTTTTGTCCTTGAAAAGCGTCTATAAGTGTAATTGATAAATATAAATAGATCTAGTCAGGTCTTCTGTACTTTCGGTTCCTAGCCGACAGTGCTTGTTCCAAAGCTTTGACAGTACTTAATTCGAAAAGCAGATATGTCGGTGCCGAAACTATGTGTATACCATAATTATATAGAAAATAGAAGAAAGAACCAAAACTAGTCAGCCTAAAGCTCTTCCGTTCTTTGATTTTCAAGCCACCAGTACGTGTACTAGTTCAATTGTCTACATTTACATTATTCAAAGTAGATAAGATTGACAACAAAATCCCCAGATTTGACGTTATAAATATATGCAGATCACATGTAAATGAAACTACAGTACATACAAAATAGCCATTGAGTGTTTGATAATCTTTAGTCCATTAACATTGACATAGTGTAACTGTTACTTAATCTGAAGTACTGATTGTAATAGTATCTCTCCTACCGGTGGTTCACATTTCAAACCAACGATTATCATCATAACACAATGTTGATTGTTGTAGCCTTATTTTTGACATCTTAACCTTTTGTGATTGTTTGTTTTGTTCATATATCGTGGTTAACATAATGATATTTTATGCAACTGTCATACAATTGAGAGAATTAGCTATATCGCTTTGAAACCAGGTTTAATCCACCATTTGCTACAATAGAAAATGCCTGTACCAAGTCAGGAATATGGCAGTTGTTTTCCATTGTTTGATGTGTTTGCGTTTTTGATTTGCCATGTGATTACACGTATAATAATGTTTCCTGAAGGAACATCTTAAGTTGTATGATTGTTCTCTTTTGAAATTTGTAGTATCGACAACTGGTGTAGGTATTTTCAAAGAACTTTGAAGCCCTTGCTGAATCAGATACAATTTATGTAAATAAATAAGAAAGAAGTTTCATGGAGCACTTGGTCGACCAATCAATATAACATTACTTGTTATGACGATTTTGTAACATGTGTAATATAGGTATTCAATTAAAATTCTTCATCTTTTCTTGAAATTAGGCATAGCACAGATCTATTAAACAAATTCAACCAGCATTTTTTCTTAAAATATACTCTACCAATTCAGAAATATGACAGTTGTTTCAAATAGTCGTTTTAAGTATGACTTTCGAACAGCGTTATACTACTGTAGTATTTATCTATGATTATTCATGGAGCATGTGGAGATTCAACGTGAACTTCAATTCCTTTATCAAACAGTTTATATATTGTAATTTAACTAAACAAAACATTTAAACTTTTCAATGATCATATATATATATATATATATATATATATCAAATTCAGTTGTCCTTTTACTGGCAATACGTGTAAAAATACACAATGAAATATTATACTGTTAAAAGCAGTTGTTGAATTATTTAAATGAGTTTAATGACAAGAAAAATGTACCTGCCAAAGTAATTAGGCATCTGTATACACGATAGAAAGTGTCCAGTGGTTCTACCTAAGGAAAAAAAATGTTTTTCATTAACGGACAGACATAAGTGTATACTTTGGAGTTTTACACACTTCACAAGTAATTAACATTCTAAAAGTAAATACAATACAACACAAGAGGCATAACTCTCGAAAATAATATTTTATTTTACATCTATTTTAGTATTAACCAAACAAAAATACTTGAAAATGAAAAATACAGTATCTATTACATTCTTATCAAGGACTTGTATAACTTGAAAACACAAAAAGCTTAACGTCTACCTTATATCATAAAGACCATGTTATGATAATAAGAAATCTTTCTCAGATGATGCGTACTTTGTTCAGAGGAAACTTGTAGTTTTTATAAATAGTAGTGTAGCAGAGCAATGAAACTCTGCTTTTGTTTTTATAACCTCCTATCAGAAATAAATTAGTTTTAATAATTATAATCAAGTTACCATCAACTTTATGTAAACTGAGTATAAATTGTTTTATGTTGTTGCATACAGAGACTAAATATTCAACTTACATCTATTCAAAATTCAGTGAAAAACTTAATATTCAACAAATTGTTTTGGAATATGACAGTTGTTATCCCTTCGTTTAGTGTGTTTGAGCTGTTACTGCCAGAAATTACCTTTAAATTGTAGCCAACAAAAGACACAAATCAATAGTAAAATTTAACAATATCTATTATACAAAAGTTTACAAGAAGTATTACACAAATATTACTGTCAACTTAACTGTCAACATATGAGTCCAATCTGTTATCTTTATCTGTATCCGGATATCCAATCTGAATATTACGGTCACAATCCAGTATGATGTTGTTTGTAGAATAAAAACGTCAATCCAAATGCTGTGAATAATAATGTCTACCGATGTCTTAAGTCTAAGTGTGTGTTTAACTTTAGTGTATGTATATATATAATTGTCACGAAAAATTCTACAGAACACTCTATAATGGATCGTCCTATAAAGTTACAACGGAAGTTTCTAGTAAAATGTAGAAGTTTATATAACGCATCTTTTATTAGGATCATTCTGGAATCATTATGTAAGTCAAATGGAAAGTTCCAATCATTCTGTGATTGTTCCAGTGATTTCTAAAAGAGGTACGAAAGATACCAAAGGGACAGTCAAACTCATAAATCTAAAACAAACTGACAACGCCATGGCTAAAAATGAAAAAGACAAACAGAAAAACAATAGTAAACATGACACAACATAGTGCACAGTTCTAATATTATTGTGTAAAAAACTATCAGGCCACACAACACAAATCAGGCCAACATAAATAAATACAATAATTACAATATCATAACAGAGCTAAGGATTTGCCATTTACATAGGGACATTCCTTTTTGAATTTTCTACGGAGTTCATTTTTTTTCTGATTTTAACTTTTCCCCCGAGTTCATATAAAATCAAAACGTAAATTCTTCGTAATATTTAATGGCACTCAAAACATTCATGGCATAATATAGAGACAAAAATATGTCTTTCTGCTATTGCACATTTCCTTATAATTTTATTAGTAGTATGTTTTTATATTTAAAAATAAACCGTCGTACATCTGTAAAGTATATCCTAACATGTATAATTTTATTCCTTACTCTATTTTAAGGTGGCACCCAACACTTTCACTAAAATTAATTTGGCATGTTTAATTTTCATAAAATTTTGTCAACGTATTTACTTTGACACTGTAACAAAAATTTTAAAATTTTAAAAAATTTGAACCAACCGTTTTGTCAGAAAAATTAAACTGGTTATATAGCAGTTTGACAAACACAAATTTTGATCATTGAGAAGCTTTATATTGCGTTTACAACGCAACGTAATTAAAACGCTTAGCTGATATTACAGAGTTATCTCTCTGTAGTGTTAGGTACCACCTTAAACCAAAAAACTTTGGAGCTAATCAATTCGATTCAGAAATCTTACTTGAAGTCAGCCCACATAGTATTGTACTTAATGTCTAATTATCTTAAACAATTGAAAAAAATGATATTAAGGATAGATAAGGAAAAAAAAACATGTTTACAAAACTTTGAATTTTTCCAAAAACTAAGGATTTTCTTATTCCAGGCATAGATTACCTTAGCCGTATTTGGCATAACTTTTTGGAATTTCGGATCCTCAATGCTCTTCAACTTTGTACATGTTTGGCTTTATCAATATTTCGATTTGAGCGTCACTGATGAGTCTTATGTAGACGAAACGCGCGTCTGGCGTACTAAATTATAATCCTGGTACTTTTGATAACTATTTAAACCACTGGGTCGATGCAACTGCTGATGGACGTTTCGTCCCCGAGGGTATCACCAGCCCAGTAGTCAACATTTCGGTGTTGACATGAATATCAATAATGTGGTCATTTTTATAAATTTCCTGTTTACAAAACATTGAATTTTTCCAAAAACTAAGGATATTTTTATTCCAGGCATATATTCCCTTAGCCGTATTTGGCATAACTGTTTGGAATTTCGGATCCTCAATGCTCTTCAACTTTGTACATGCTTGGCTTTATCAATATTTCGATTTGAGCGTCACTGATGAGTCTTATGTAGACGAAACGCGCGTCTGGCGTACTAAATTATAATCCTGGTACTTTTGATAACTACTGTTAGTACAAAACTATTCATATGAAGTAGGATCATCACTTCAAGGAATTATTGATGGTAACTAGAAGACAATGAAGGAAACAACAAAGAAAAATTTGTATTTCCTTATAAAGTTTTTTTTTAAATTTTCCCCGTTTCTCATTGTTTTTCTAACAATGCGAATGATAAAAAAAAGAAATTCAATAGTTTTGTTTTCGTATTTCAAATTATCATCAACTTCAAACTTTTTATTGTTAAAGTAGCTTCAAGCACTTACACTCACTATCCTCTTTCTAAGAAAGAAAATACGAGACCAAATAAAGGCATAATGTTATATATAAATAAAGTCAAAACAGAAACACAATATGTATCACAGTCACAGGAAAGGTGTCTTTAGTTCAATAATATTTTTAGAAGAAGAAAATTAGTTATTACAAATCGGAAAAAAAAAATAATTAAAGGTAAGAATTTAAGAAATTTTACAGATATAAGTATGAGGGCCAATGCAAGTCATCATTTCGTTTTTTGATTAGCAGTGTTAGAAAAACAAGTCACAATTGGTTGAAGTTAACCATTATAGGTCAAAGTACTGTCTCCAGCACGAAGCAGTGGCTCACATCGAACAGCAAGCTATAAAGGACCCAAAACATAACTAGTGTAAAACCATTCAAACAGGAAAACCAACGGTCTAATATAAATAAAAAATGAGAAACACTTCCGAACCACATCAACAACCACTGAACATCAGGTTTCTGATGACTTATATTCTTTACATCTTTAATGATAGAAACGATAATATTTGTTCATAGGACTTTCCTCACTCACACAATCACTTTATCATGTTCAATGGACTGTGGAATATGGACAAAAACCTTTTATTTATGTATATAAAAAAGTTCACATTATTACAAGTAACTGTACAAAGATTCAAGTTCATTGTAAACTAAAAAAAAAAAAACGTAACCTAACATCAATGAAGAGACAGTCTGGAAAACATAATGCCCCCTCACATTATTTCTGTGGAAAGTATTTGAAGGAAATTCCACAAGTTACGTCTTTAACTTTGGATGTTTCCAGAATCCAAGCACGACAATGCTCTTTCGTCAATTCCTCTTTCTTCAAATTTGATAAAGAAATGTAGAAAATGGTAGATAAAGCGGGTTTTGTAGCTAGCTAAACCTATCACTTGTATAACAGTCGCATTGGATTCTTTAATGAAAGGTATAGAGACTGTTGTTTCTTTATTTTAATTTAGTGGGAACTTATTTTGTAGATTGACATAACGAGTATGGAGATAATATCAACAGATAATTCGAAATGCGAATCGTTGAAATTTTACACTTATCTATGCCAAAATATTGGATCTGACGAACTTGCGAAAATAAGAAGGTTAGCTTTCACCATTTTAGATTTAGGAAAATCATTTGGTCACAAAACAATAACCAGTGGAAGTAAAGGTGAAGGACTTGATATGAAAGGCAGTGATTTGGATGTAATGTCTATAAATCCATTTTTTAAGGTATATGAATCAGAAAAAGATGTTGTTCTTGATGGTCTGACAATTCCCTTAGTTATGGTCACTGATGCAACCCAACCATGTTTTACACAGTTATGTCGTCTAAATCATCATCGAGTATATAACGGTTTGGATTTGACTTTTAATTTATTACCTTTGTGGCAAAAACATCCTCTAGGATACATGCTTTCAAGTGAACAGTATAAACTGTTTATTATGTCATTTGCTGGTCTCAAACTTGCTGAACGCAAACTTCCAAGATTAGTGAAAACGCATGGCCCATGTCTAACAAGTTTTGATGATCAATTGGATAATGTAGTGTGCCTTAAATGTGATCAATGGCTATTTCAAACACATCCATGGACGAGAAGAGCACGTACTGCATGGCCTTCACCTAAAATCATATCAAAAATTATATCTTGTGGAGTGCTATTTGTTCCAATCGGATGTAAAGGATCAGAAAATGAAAATTTGGAATGGCGAATTTCATTTTCTGTTGCAGAAAAATTTCTTGTATATTCTTTCAACCATACACAATTCTTATGCTATGGACTGTTAAAAATCCTGCTAAAGGAAATATTAGAGAAAGATGCTGATTTGAAGGGATTATTATGTTCATATTTTTTAAAAACATTAATGTTTTGGATGTTAGAAGAAACAGACTCGAAGTTATGGCGACCAGATAATATCATTCCTTGTTTTATGGCATGTCTACAGAGGTTACTGTACTGTGTCAGATATTCAATCTTGCTACATTATTTTATTCCTGAAAATAACTTTTTCCAATCACGGTTCAATACTAGTAACAAGGAAAAATTAGAAAACATACTTACAAATTTATATGGGCGAGGAATTAATTGTTTTGCTTATTCTGTGACCCTAAGAGACTATCAAAGCCAATACTACAAAGACAATCATCCTTTAACTCAAGTAAATTTTACAACATTTGAACTATTTACGGATTTATCAAATTTAAAGAAAATGCATCTACTATATCATTGTCTACATCATTCTAGAACTGTTGCATGTAAAAGTCTATTTGCATTGTATTTATCAAAGTCATGTTGGTTTGTTACAGATACTTCTAAACATCTTTATACATCTTATAGCGCAGAAAACAAACATCAATACTCAAAGTACAAACACGATCTCAGTCATTTGATTGTAGGTGTGCATTCAGATGCAGTGACTGGATGGCTTATCTTAGCTTCATATCTCTATGTTAGAAAAAATTACGTTGCCTCTTTAAGATTAACAAATTATGCGTTGCAGAAATACACAGATGAGAAAATTTTTACTGGATCCGGACTGACCAAATATGAGTTAACATTTATCCAAAAACACGTTCTAAATCTGATGAAAACAGAAAAGTTGTATTCAGTATTAAGATCATTGAGAATTGAAACTCTTACATTTGGTCCTAAGTCATCAATAATTCCACAGGAATTACAACTAGATGTTACAAGGATGCGCACATGTTATTCTCCTTTACCATTTGCATATTTTCTTGGCTTCTTATGTAACTACCATCTACAGGACATCACATCATGTAGACATTACCTTAGAAAACTAATATTAACAAAGAAAAACGATAGTATTCATGTTTCTTCATTTAAAGCGAATACAGCTATAATGTGTGGCGTAGCCCATCAGTTGATTGGTGAGGCATACTTTGCTAAAATATTATTTCAGGAAGCTGCGATGCAGGATGAGTTCAATTGTACTAGTGCAGCGACAAGGTTGTCTAGTTTCACATGATGCTAACTGTAAACTAAGATGTAATTGATCTGTTTATTATTTTATTTTGGATGTAACGCGTCTTTTGATTTGCCGACAGTTTCTTGTCTATCAGCTAATAGACATAATATTGTCATGTGGTCGTGACGTCACCAAAATTTTATAAGATTAACCCAGGCTTAAAATGAAATTTAGAATTACATTATAAGGAATAGCAGTATCTTTTCCCGTCTTATCGAAATAACATAAAAATGTGGTGTACACTTTGAAATTACAAGTTATTTAGTATGCACCGTCATTTTTTTATAGACATCAAAATTATTACATTCATTTCTTAATCATGGCTATTTATATATTTCAAAATGTATGATACATTATATTTTCATGTCAAAATTACTTACTGGATATCTCTAGTTTCATTGATTCATGTGACATTATTTTCATAATTATTGGGAAGACTTATTACTTGTTAATTATATTTATTGTTTAAGACAAAATCAACCCAGCTTGTTGAATAATGTTTTTTTTTCAGTTTTATTTTAAATTATAATAAATATACTGGTTAGTCTACAGAAAGACAACAATCAAGAAAATCAAGTGTGCTAGACATGCATAATGTAGGGGATAAATCAGTACGATCAATGTGCGTCAGACGACTATGAATATAAATATGGAATACAAGACAGTGATACAAAAAAAAAACAACCTACAAAAACATCGTACAATTATAAAAATGACTGGAAACGTTGGGTTTAAGTCATTGAAACAGGATTCATGAAAAAATACTGTGACAATGCATATGAGTATAAAAAGTACCAGATCATCAAATAAGTATGACTATGTGAAATGTAGGATATAAGACTCTTTGAGACAGCAACCTACCAGAACTTCCAACAACTATTGCTGTACATGGAAATGTTGGTATAAGTCAATGAGACAGCAACCTACCAAAATCTAGAACATATTTGACTATCTATAAATGCTAATGTTTGTTTTAGTCAATAAGACATCAATCTACCAGAATCTCGAACAAATATGACCATGAATGAAACTGCTTGATTTTAGTCAATTATACAGGAACGTAGAAAACATCCAACAAACATGACAATGAAAGGAAATGTAACTTTTAAGTTATGTGACAACAATAAAAAAAAATGACATTGTCGGTTACAAGTGATGCAGTTAGCAATCACTAAAATACTAAGCAAATGAAAAATGGTACAAGTCACTTAGACAGAAAAGTACCCTAAGCTCCAACAAATTACTATGAATGGAAATGTGAGAGATAACTCAACTTTTCGTTTTATTGGTTCCTAACCACTTGTCACAACTGCCATATTCCTGATTTCGTACAGGAAATTAAAAAAAAATATTGGATTGAACCAAGTTTTAAGGCTAGTCAAACCTCTCGCTTATACGACAATTTTAACAAATATCGCTGACAAAACAACGTGACAAATATGCAGTACAAATAAACACAAAAACACTACACACAGAGAAACGCGCGCATAAGTTAATAATATAATAGTACAATACATCCTGTAAAGCACAGAATAACAACGGGCACCTTCCATTCACGACAAGCATAGGACACCACAAACAGTGATGTACATAAATGAAGGTCTAACACTTAGGAACATAAGGCATTACCAAGATATGAAGTAATCAATAAAATTGAGAATGGAAATTGGGAACGTGTCAAAGAAAAAAACAATCAGATCTAAAGGCAGACAACAGCCGAAGGCCACCAATGGGTCGTCAATGCAGCAAGAAACTCCAGCAACCTCTCAAATATGTATACTTGTTCAGTGATAATGGACGTCATACTAAACTCCGAATTAAACACAAGACACTAAAATTAAAAATTAAACAAGACTAACAAAGGACATCCAGATATAACGCAGCATACCACTCTTTCTTGGGGGTATTATTTATAACTGTCCGACAGTGAAAACAGTAGAAGAGAAAAAACTCTAGAAAATATTTGTTTCCTTTATAATTTATTACATTTAAAATAAATACTTTAAACTTTTCAATCAATGAGTATGTTCAATTCTAAGCGTATGCATACCATTGCAAACTCATCATCAACATGTTTATAATAATCTTGTATTACACTTGGTCTTAAATCTCCATTGGTAGATATTCAATCGTTGCATTACTTTTTCAAATATATCTTAGTTTTAACAATTACTAGAACACACCCGCGAAATCGCGGGCATTCAGAGCGTTGTTTAAAGTATGTAAAGTGTTGTTGGAAGAATTTTGTAAAATACAGAATGACTGGAGAATTTCATCAAAAGTATCATAAGTCATAGGTTATTGGGGACAGGAAAATGTTTTTTTACCCTCCACCTTTATTTCCAAAGTTCCCAATTTTTGGTTTTCTATCAATTTCAATATGAACATACATTTAGTATGTTATGAACATTTATTTAAGTAAGGAGCCTGTAATTCAGTGGTTGTCGTTTGTTTATGCGTTACATATTTGTTTTTCGTTCATTTTTTGTACATAAATAAGGCCGCTAGTTTTCTCGTTTGCATTGTTTTACATTGTCATTTCGGGCCTTTTGAAGCTGAGTATGCGATATGGGCTTTGCTCTTTGTTGAAGGCCGTACGGTGACCCATAGTTGTTAATATCTGTGTCATTTTGGTCTCTTGTGGAGAGTTGTCAATCATACCACATCTTCAAGTTTTTTTTATGTAATCAATGAATTTTGTAAAAGATTTAATGACTGGAGAATTTCAGAAAAAGTATCAAAGGTTCACATGAATAATTTTAGCGCTTATCTGTATATTATGAACTTTCATTACTATATAAATAAAGCGTATTTACTTTCAATTCTAAGTTTACTAATCGATCCATGGTGATCATTGATATAGTATACAGACCCTCTCTATTTAATAAACTCTGTGCCCGCCGTGGATAGTAAACTTGAAAATGATAGCAGATAAAATTCTGAAAATACACTTTATTCGTAGTATATGTATGTTCAAAGTATACAGAAAAACGCAAACCGGAAGTCTAATCTGACTTAAAATTTCGTACAATGACGGGACAATATCCGGATGCCGTTTTTCTCGTTTTTCTCCTAAAATAACTCAATCTGAATAATCATATGAATGGATGACAAATGCGACTATGCACTGTACCTATAGGACACAGAGGCGTGTTGATTAATTTATTCTGGAAAGAAGAGAAGCGACACCAAAAATGAGGTCTTCTCGTTTAATAGTATAGATAAAAGCAAGCACACAGTTAATCGTGTCTATAGAAAACACTTTTGATGAGATAGAAATCAGAATGATTGGACTACACATCTAAATAAAAAATAATATTGTCTGTGTAGCATATTTCTTCATGTTTGAATGCTTTATTATGCTAAACCCAATGATAAGTTCTATGTTCACCACATCCAAATATTACTTGTATTCTTTTTATAGTATATGCTAGATAATTCTCAAATCAAAATAACCCAAAACAGATGGCAGTAGTCTGCACAAACTGTGGTAATGGTCAAAATGCTTTGATGTAACAAATGACTGGTAAAGATATCGAAGGAGCAGAAAGATTAAATAAATTTCCCAAAATATGACAAATACAGTGAAAACATTTTGTGTATGCGTTTATTAATGCTATTGTTAAGCAATGAACACAACTGAAATATGATTTACTGAAATATCAGGAAATGTTACAGATAAATAATGATTTTAAATTTTACAATGAGTCTTTATTATTACAACACCGATCCCTTCGCAATTTTACCAAAATACTAAAAACACTATCTTAGTAAGTGTAAAAATAATCAAAGCTGCTATAACCATGACAACATATTCATATATGTGTCATTTATATTGTAAATAATTATTTGAATCCTAAACAATCAAATATTTTAAATGATAACTGGTTTAGGTGGTTTCAAAATAGCTTAATGAGACTGGGGTTTGGTTTTTTTCCTTTGAGGGGGAGGGGGGTGTATTGTTAAATCATCAAACATTCTGAATAAGAAATATAGAATGAATATTATAATACTATGTTCGACCATATGGTCAATATAGCAAATATAAGGCTTACATCCATTATGATAAGGTTGAATAGATGGACAAATTGTAGAACAAATTACCAAAAGTAATAAAACAGACTCAATGAGTGAGGGTGTATCTAAAAGTATACATCTCAGTATCAATCCTTGTTTAATTCACGTCAAAATAATTTAATAAAACATACAGCAATACAGAAAAGGTACAATGGATAAACACACATATTGTCATTCCAATAGAAAGTTATTGTTTCAAAATAAACCTTCCTTAACAAGTTTATACGTTTGTTATGCACATGCGTGTCTCGTATGCAAAAGTGTTATTCTTCTGGCTTGGCAATACAATTGATAATTTATACATGAAACAATCTATTTTTCGCAGTCCGTGAAATAAAAAATCCAAAGAATATCCTTTAATTGCGTTGATAAAAGAATGACAAAACATAAAAAGTGCTTTGCAGAATAGATTTTTTTTTAGACTTCGATTGATTTAATTGCTGCAGAGGATGTTAAACATTTAATACAAAAGAAAAGCTAAAGAAGAGTGAATCACATTACCAGTTGATAACCAATTACACCAAGTTTTTATCATATAAGTATGAGTGCATTACTAGTATGTACTTCCGAAAGGACATTTAACCTTCCCAACCACTCTTCTGATGAACACAAACATAGTGTATTTAACTTAACTAAGGATGTGATTGTATAAAATACCTTTACCTGCTTTGTTTTATATCAATATGTCATCATGTTAAACCATTTGTTCATTTTATAACTGTTTTCTCACTTCATTTTTCCTTCTAAATTCCTAACATTTGTTCTGTCTAGCACCCCAATTACAATTTGGATAAAAATGATAGTTACAAAGTGTATGACTTTTATTTTGACATACCGAATCAATTGATTTTATTTCTGGTTACTTGCCACCACAGCACTTGTGATTTAAATAGAGAATGATAACTAACATGATGTGTATCTAGATTAGTGAGTTTTATTTCACCTTATAATTGAGCAATGTGGCGTTGTCATACCTAAATGCATGAAAAAAAAAATATCTTACTTTTATGTGATCGGTGAAAAGGGATATAATGTCCTAACAATTCCTTCTGGAACATAATGATTTTTGACCGTATATTAGTCAGATAATGCATATTTTAAGGTTTTTCTAGTCGATTAAACAGGCGTTGGGGTGAACAAAAGACATAAAAAATTCATTATTCATAACGGAATTCTCGTGATTTGCTCAGTTTATTTTGCTTGTGAACCAGATCTATGTCTTGCTAAATGTTGTCCGAGATTTGGACTTTTATAAACTACTGTAATATTAAATGAAAAATTACAGCATGATACCAAGTGATACAATTGCAGCTCTTAGTTTCATTTAAAACTTTGGGTAATAAGCAGACTATTTACATACAAAAAAAAAATGTTCATAGCTATGGTTCCATGAAGTTGCGTTTAATTAAAAAAAAAGAATCATATATTATAAGCTTGATAGATTACAAGAACATTATTTTGAATGCAATTAGTCTCTCCAAAACCCTAATTTTATATAAATTATATTTCGTAACGATCATGTGTATTACGTTTTGATTTGATTTGACAACAAATATACACCAACTTAATATTACCGTGTAATTTGTCTACTGTTCATCTGGAGGGCAACAAGTAAAGTGTTCGATCCAATGCTGGGTCAAACAAAGACTTGCTGTTTCTTTAGACACTTAGGAGTGAGAGTTAATCCTGATCGGGCCCGAGTAAAATTAATTTGCTAGGTATGGTTATATATTCCCCTTCCGACGTATATACGCAGGGTATTCAATTATATCACATTTGTATGTTTTCGGTCGATGTATACATTTAGCTTGTCACTGGATGTTACAAAGCCATCCATCGTCGTCATTACCTCTTTGTACATTAAACATGTTAAACCTAATTTAATACCTTTATATTTGGGGCCAAATCACATAAATCATGTTAACAGTAATATCTTTTCAATGTTAAATTCCAATGGTCCTTAAAATGGTCATTTTGCAGTGGGCAAAAATATTTCTGTCTTAACATGATTTTTCTATATTTTTTTGTATCTGTATTCTAATTGATAAGTTGTCTTGCTAATTATTATAAAATAAATAGCTGCACATTAGAAACACAGCCTACATTCCAAATTTTACTCTTAACTTAAGTTTGAATAAAAATAATCTGAAACTGATAAAACTGAAACTGAAATCGGATTTGAAGTCAGCCCACATGCTATTGTACTTAATGCCCACTTATCTAATATAAAAACATTGAAGATTTCAAAGAAAAACGTAGTAATTATCTAAATATATACATATTCATACGTGACAATACTCATCTAGGAAATTAAATATAATCATTAGAAAGATAAGAAGGAAATTAACAGCAAACATATTTATTTCCTTATCAAATGTTGCTATATTTTCTATTCATCGTGAGTTTCCAAACTCCATTAAATAAAATAAATCAAACTACCATAGTTTTGTTTTCAGTTTAATTTTTTCCTACATCAATGTTTTCATTGTTAAAACACTTACACTTGACCTCTTTCTGGCGAAAGGGAATTCAAGATCATATAAGTCGTACAAGTGAGAGGTTTAGCTAGCTATAAAACAGGGTTCAATCTGACATTTTCTACACAGGAGAATACCTGTACCAAGTCAGGAATATGACAGTTATTATCCATTCGTTTGATGTGTTTTATCATTTGATTTTGCCATTTGATTAGGGACTTTCCGTTTTGAATTTTCCATGAATTTAACATATTAACAGAAGCCTAGATTAGTTTGTATAATTTTGACATTATCTTGTGACATAAAATCAAAGATAAATTAAAACTGTATACAATGACAGATATATTCCTTTTATACGTTATTTAACAATTTATCATGACAATTATATCAGAAGTATATGTTATTTGATTTTGTATGTGAGTAAGTTTACGACTCAATAGAATCAAATATTTCCATTAATTTATATCAGTCCACCTTGAAAAGTCTCAAGAGACTAATATTTGACCTAAGATCATTTTGAAAAGCAGCATCCGTGGCTGACATTAAGGTACATAACACGATAGGGAGATAACTCGGTAAAATCAGCTGAAAGTTTTAATCACATTCTACCGTAAATGAAATTATAAGCTTCTCGTTGATCAAAACTAGTGTTCGTCAAACTGCTACTGATCCAGTAAAATGTTTCCGATAAGTGTGTGGTTCAATTTCTATTAATATTTTACAATTTTGTCAAAGGGTCAAAGTAAATATTTTGTCAAAATTTTATTGACATTGAACGAGCCAAATTATTTTTAATCAAGGTGTTGTGTACCACAATAAGGAGCAATAAGCAAAATTCCTTCAAATATCAACCATATTTAACTTGTTATATTGACTATTTGACTTAAGAAAGGAAAACAAATCTAAGCACATTGCACAATTTTAACAATTTATAATTCTACAAATTTAATAACACGTGTTTGTATCACATATTTAAATTTGATAAGTTAAATAAAAGAAAAAATCAATTTGACCACTGGTAAGGCGACCAATGGCAATAAATCAAAATAAATTTTAGAAATTAAACATTGTCTATAGAGTCAAAACTCCAAAACAAAGGCCTTTCTCGCTAGTGTTACGTTACCAAGATGACTTCTGATGCCTTTTTATGTTTCTTTGTTACATATATGACAAACTTCTGTATTTATACACCCAGTTATTGCACTATGGTAAACTAGTGTATTCTTGTCTTTAATTTTTGCCAATATGCTTGGTTCATAATACATTTTGTTACATAATTGTTTTTGTTAGTGATTAATACATGTAATATCATAACACAATAATGACTGCTGTATTTTTGACACTTTTACCTATAATGTCTGTTTGTTTTGATCACGCATCGTTGTCAATGTAATGGAATTTGATTCGAATTTCATAAAAGTAAGAGGTTTAGCTTGTTATGAAACCTAATTCAATTCACCATTTCTTACATATGACAATGCCTGTACCAAGCCAAGACAATGACAGTAGTTATTCGTTCGTTTTATGTGTTTTTATGTGGTTTTTCTTTTTGCCATTTTAATAGGCAATTTATTTATTTTTTTAAATTGTTTTAACATTTCTCTGATAAATTTGACAACACACTTACAAATAACGACAAAAGACACTATCATGAAATGTACATACATCTAGTGTAGAGTTCCAAACACCGATTTCAGTCTTTTTTAATGGTTATCTTTCATGTATTTGATTTATAAGGCATGTACACGTTAGACCCTGTATTAAACTGCTTTGATATCAAATTGTTGGCATTTTAGAAAAACTATAACTGAAAATTTTAAAGGGAATCATTCCAACAATAAAAATAACATAAAGTTATCAAATCTTTCAACGGTCTTCAATTCACACTTTACTGTATGTCCATTCATATCAAAAGGTTCATAATGTTTGTCTGAATTTGTTATTTCAAAAGTAGTGTCATAACCTTATCATTTCTAACATAATTAGCTAGACGTGTTTGAATTGATTTATTTAGAAGCATTTGTAGTAATGCATTTACTATGATTTTGATCTATAATTTCATTTATTTTTTATATAACTGACTGTTTTGTTCCTTTCATAGCTTCAATGGAAGATAAATGACTTCTGTAGAAATTTTTTTTTATAATAATTAAAATACAGCCTTTTCAGACTAAATGATCTGTTTTACAACATAAGAAAATCAAAGCTTGTAATTAAATACGAAACTGAAATTTTATATGATAAACCCTCATAGTTTTGTACTTGATGTACAACTCTTAACACATAAAAAAAACCAGAACAAAATCAAAATCACATACAAAAATTGATAAATAAACAAAGATTTCAAAAAACAAATAAGTCAAAATTTCAGTTTAAAGTCATTATTTTATATCTCCGAGAAATCATCAAAGTCTTTTAGAAGAAATAAGTCATTGAAATGTTCACATGATTGACTGAGGAATTTAACAAAATCGAGTTTTTTTATTTCCCTATTTAGTGTAAATCTGTTCTTTGATTACTAACACCACTTAATAAAATAAAAAGTCCCATACTTTTGGTTTCAGTTTAATTGTTTGTATCTATTTTAATTTTCTATTGTTTAAAACACTTATCCTTCTTCCAAAGGACATATAAGTGTATATAAAGCCACATATATATAATGCAGTCATTTACTCACAAAACATTTAGACAATGTGTATTATATAGTCAAACTGAAGTTTTCTAAACTGCAATACCATAACAAAAGACATTACAAATTACTGAAGACGACAACACAAAATTACAAAATGGAAAAGAAAGACTTAAAGGTAAGAAGTTAAGATTTATACATCAATCAATGTTAAATCTTGTTGGTTTTACCTTTCCTAAATGTTTTATATAGACATATATTGTTCCATCTTTCAAGAAGGAAACAAGAATTCATGACAATGCTATAAAAAAGTGAAAACAACACGATATAAATTGCATGTGTCCTTTTGATTCAAAAATTTACAAAGTCAATTGTACTTCTGCTTAATTTTTTATGGCATTGTTAGATAGAAGAAATTGTTATTACTGTTTAATCTAAACTTGGTGGTAATTCATTTTGTAGACTACATGGCAGAAAACGGTAAGAATATCAACAGAGAGACGGGAATCATTGAACTATTACAAATATCTATGCCAACAGATTGGATCGGAAAAAGTTGTGAAAATGAGGAGGCTAGCTTTAACCATGATAGATATCGGAAAGCCATTGTCATGTGCCTATAACGTGTTTAATACAATAACTAGTGGAAGTAAAGGTGAAGGCCTTCATTTTGAAAGCAGTGATTTTGATATAATGTTTATTAATCCTTTCTTTAAGGTTTATGAACCAGAAACAGCAGTTGTTCCTAAATGTTGGTCTATTCCCTTAATTATGAATACTGAAGAGACCCAACCATGTTTTACACAATTACGTCTTATAAATCATCCTTTATTACGACTACTTTTCACAAAAATTTGGGAACAGAGTCATCTTGGATGTATGCTTTCAAGTGAACAGTATAAACTTTTTTATTTGTCTATCGCTGATCAATTGGTTACAAATACTGTGAAAATACATGGTCCATGTCTAACAGATATACATGACCGATCAGATACTGCAATGTGCCTAAAATGTGACCAATGGATTATTCAAGCACATCCATGGATTAAAAGACCACGTAAAGTATGGCCGTCGACTAAAATCATTTCTAAAATAATATCTTGTGGAGTGTTATTTGTTCCAATTGGCTGCAAAGGATCTGTAAATGAAAATCTTGAATGGCGGATTTCATTTTCTGTAGCAGAAAAGTATCTTATTTTTTCTTTCAGCCATACACAATTCTTATGTTATGCTCTCTTAAAAATCTTGCTGAAGGAAATAATAGAGAAACATAAAGATTTAAAAGGTTTGTTGTGTTCATACTATTTAAAAACACTGATGTTTTGGATTTCAGAAGAAACAGACTCAAATGTATGGCGACCAGATAATATTATACCGTGTTTTATGGCATGTCTTCAAAGACTGCTATACTGTGTCAAATATTCAAACTTGTCACATTATTTTATTCCTGAAAATAACTTTTTTCTACTTAAGATTCAATGCAATGAACAAAGAACAGTTAGAAACCATACTTCATGATTTATATGAGCAGGGAATTAATTGTTTAGCTTCTTCTGAAACCCTGAAAGATTACCGAAGGCAATCATACAACATCACTGCATCTTTAACAAGTGGATATGTTGAAATAATAAATGAAACAAGTTCTTATTTTCTAAACTTAGGGTTTGACCAACTGATACATATTTTGTTATATTATTCCAGAACTGGTTTATGCAGAGGTTTATTAGCGTTACATTTATCAAAGGCATGTTGGTTTGCCCCAGATACTTCATTAGATAAATATAGCTCAGAAAACAAACACCAATACTATAAATACAAACATGATCTCAGTCATTTACTGATAGGTGTACAATCAGAAGCAGTATCTGGATGGCTGTTGTTGGCTTCTATGTTCTATGTTCATAAAGAATATGTTGCTTCATTAACTGTTATAAATTATGCAATGCAGAAATATACAGAAGATAAAATTTTCACTAAATCAACAACACCATCTGAACTTACGTTTGTACAAACACATCAGCTGAATCTAATGAAAAATGAAAAACTTTATACAGTGCTAAAGACATTAACAATAGATCCTCTTATGTTTCATGAGAAGTCGTCAATTATTCCAAAAGAATTACAACTAGTGGTAAAATACTGTCATATTATGTATCCTCCAAAAGTATTTTCAGATTTCCTACGCTTCTTATGTTACTATCATCTGCATGATACTAAATCGTGTAAATATCATTTTAAACAACTCTTAAATACAATTGTAAACTCCAGTAGCAAGGCAATTTTGTCAAGCGTCAGTCCACTTATCATGTGTGGCATAGCTCTCCAGCTAATGGGGGAGAAACAGATTGCCAGAATGTGTTTTCAAGCAGTTTATACGCATGATAATTATAAAACAACCAAATGTGCAGCATCAAGTGTTCTAAATTTATATTCCAGCTTTGAAAAGTGTTAATTTTTTTTAATAGTATACAAAACGCATCATCACTTCTTGTCCTCATGAAAAAAAAAAGCATTTTATTTGTATAATTTTGTTCTTGTTTTTTAAAAAATTTAATATATATAGATTGTTAAATAAAGGCTAGAAAAAACACCCAGTAGGATAGCTGTAGATAAATAGACTGCTAACCTGAGCTATTGATAACAAGTGTTATAATAACACGAGTGCTTTGGAGGTTTTTTCCAAGAAATATCTGATTGGACCTTAAAATCCAGCGCATTTGTACAAATTTTCTTTCGTACTGTATACATTTATACCCATATGTATGTTCAATGATATTGAAAAACAAATCAATTGGTAATGCGTTTTTTTTTTTTTTTTTTTTTATTAAAAATAGAAATGCTCGGAGTAACTTTTATAAACAGCAAGTCAAATGGAACATGTTCGGATCCTTGGTAATACGTAGAGAGGAGGATTAGTATTTCAGTTAGATTGTCATAATGATTATGCATTTCATAATTGCAACAAACATAACATAATATTTCAGTATAAGTAACATTAATCTCCTTTCTCATTTTATTCACCGCTCAAATGATTTAACATAGGTGGTTTTGTTGGCTTTTGTCTTTTTTTCTGAATATAATGACATGGCTATATTTTGTGTAATGTCAATTTCATCATGGATAACTTTTTCTACAATTAGAGATTCATTACAGGATGCTAATAAGTTTGGAAAATTATTGCAATTCAAAAAGCTATCAATGTATCAATTTAAGTTGCAGTATACAAACAATATTAGGTCAATGTCAGAAAAATATCAACTGTTTTGTATTTGGCACAAAAGTGAGATAAGACTCGATAGAACCCCTCGCACTTTCCAGTTTCTCACCTTCATACAAAGAAATTTATATTTTTTTTTTACATTTACCTAATATTGTACATGTATTAAACCAATATGTATCAATACTACAAAAATATTCTGGAAGAGAAGTATCTATGCTAAAAACTGTCATAATTCATTATTATCAAATCAATATAATGATGTGATTTCAAATAAAAAGTAAGAATGATGTACATTTTGTGTAAATATATTTTGTATATTTAGATGTCAATTGACAAACAAAACAAACACGACACAAATGCTATTTATTATTAAAAATAAGCAAAGCAAGTTGTTCCTCTAGTTTTCATTGCATTTATATGTAATATTTGCATCACGTAAACATTTTAAACAAATAGTTCAGTATGGTAACGCTCAATGGAACAGCAACCTACCAACAGCTACTTATGATTGGAAATGATGGGTATAAGTAAACGAAGCAAACTACCAAAATCTGCAACCTATAGACTATGAATAAAAATCCTGGGTATAATTGTCAATGAGCAATCATGTGAACACGCCAATAAATATTAATACGAAATCCGCCAAATAATATCACTACGAAACCGGCCAACAATTATGACTACGAATCAAAATATAGGATACATACGTCAACAGGAAATGTTTACTGGTTCGGAAATACCGGCAATTGATTTTATTTTACTTTTTCATACAATGAACGTTCATAATGTCCAACAACAATACTCATGCTTTGACCCTTGATTTATTCAAATAGGAAATAAAACACCATGACAGAAAGAAACACCTTTTAATTCACGAGATTATAAACTTATAGACGGAAATGTTATAAGCACATCGCCTGATGATCGATAAATATAAAATTCAATAATTATACATAAACTCAAGTATTGTGTACAAATGGATTACCTTAAACTTTTTAAAATAGTAGAAACCAAAGATTATATTTTCTCTTTGATATATAGAAGAGATAATTATTTTTGCAACATTTATTTTTTATGCCGGACTTCGATTGAAAGTGGCCTTATGTTGTCAGTTCTAAGCGTCCCTAAGCAAGTCCTTCACGTATCAAATTAAGGTTTTAGTTTGAGTATTTCCTCATAAAATCTGATCTAATTAACTTGAAATTTAAAACAAGTTTTCATTATTATGTGAACTTTTCATATGACATGCAGATTATGGCTTTAACTCCGATTAAACAATTCGATACATAGATATATAAAGGCAACAGTAGTAAACCGATGTTCAAACTCATAAATCCATGGACAAAAAACAAAATCGGGGTAACAAACTAAAACTGAGGGAAACGCATTAAATATAAGAGGAGAACAACGACACAACACTACAATGTAACACACACAGAAACGGACCAAGCAACAGACAAAATCCCACGAGAATAACAAATATAACATCAAAACCAAATGCATGAATTTGGGATAGACAGGTACCGTGACACGTCTTATCGCAATGTGAATTTACACTCAAAAATAAGAGAAAACAAACGACGCAACGTTAAAATGTAACACATACAGAAACGAACTATATTATATAACAATGGCCATATTCCTGACTAGGTACAGGACATTTTTAAAGAAAAAAATGGCGGGTTGAACCTGGTTTTGTGGCATGCAAAACCTCCCCTTTTATAGCCATGTGAAATATAACATTAAGATGACAACTCAACACCACAGGACTACAATATAAATAAATTGGAGAATACAATTGACAAAGAAACACACGAACAACAGCCAAAAAAAGGCAACAAGTTGAAAATTTTAATACGCCAGAAGTGCATTTTATCCACACAAGATCTACTAGTGATGCCCAGATACAAAAGTTTGAAAGCCGAAACAAGCACAAAGTCGAACAGCATCGAGGACCAATAGATAAAAAAAAGTTGTGCCAAAAACGGCCAGGGTTTTTTGTTAGTTACCAGCACATCCTTATCATTTAGAATAATTTATACTTTTGCAAACAGTAAATTTATCAAATTAATAAAAACAAAAGCTGTACATGATAGAACTGAAATATTAACTAATTACAGGAAACAACTGAAATACATTACATAACCAGACATTTGCAACACAATATGTAGACACAACCGAATATGTTTAAACCTCAACGACAAGTGACGTCATATTTGAAATTGTAAAAAATGACAAAAACATAATGACGTCATTTGAATTTGTAAAACAGATCATCAAAAAATGAAAAATGACGTCATTTGAATTGAATAAGATAGAACTAGGACTGACCCAAGATTACATTTGAACTAAATACTGATATTGCACTTAATAATAATGCACATTTCAATATTTATTAATAGGAAACTAAGACAGTAATTAACTATATTATAAAGCTATGTCCGGTTTGTTTTGAATCTCACTTCAAACGTAAAATATCGCACTGATTACGTTTAACAAAATGAAATCTAATAAATGAATGCGGTGATTAATATTATTTACCATAACACATAAATATAATAGAAAAGAAGTCAACACATTTGACAAAATCCGATGAGAATTACAAATATAACATTAAACATTTAAACTAAATACATGAATTTGGGATAGACAAGTACCGTAACACGTCTTATAGTAATGCGAATTCACACTCAGCAAAACAGTCACAATCGGGAATAAGTCACGTTTGGTATATGACAGATCGAAATAATTATAATCTCATGTTAAAGTTTAGTTGAGATAGTTTTCAACGAAGTCTTGTTCGTCGTGAGGTGAACTTTTAAAATTATCTGACAATTACAATACTGACACCGAATACAGATATGCAAAATATTGTCCTATGAAGTATGAAGTCATGTTCTTTTTGTTCTCAAAACATGCAAAATGATTTTTTTTTTCATTTAGATTTGTTTTTTAACTTTTACCTTTACATTTACGTTCTTTGTAAATATGATAACTTACTTAAAAATGTCCATACATCTAGTTTTAGAACAGTTGTAAAAACCGACTGCAGTCTGTTTCAATGCATTATATTTGGTTATCAGGACGGTATAAACCGGAATACGATTGTTGTGAACATAGAAAATACATGAAACCAGGTGCTCCGCAGGGCGCAGCTTTATACGACCGCAGAGGTCGAACCCTGAACAGTTGGGGCAAGTATGGACAAAACATTCAAGCGTGATACAGCTCTGAATTTGGATTGTGATCAAATTTTTGACATTACATGGTTTTTGTTTTACACAAAACAAATGTCAAGATTTTACAAATCAATTAAAGATTTCTTCTTCAAACTTTTTAAATCTAAAATTAAATAGTTGACACAGCATAGGTTTCTGACACAGAATGAATGTGGTCTAATGAACTTTTTTTTTTGCCTTTGAGCAATTCACTATGCTGTTGAATATTAATCCTCTCAAAAAAATGTTTGAAGAAATTTTCTTTTTATTTATGAAATCTGAAATGAGAAAAATTTAAACCCCCCCCCCCTTTTTTTCACATCCCCGTTTCCCTTTTTCCAAAACTGATATCAATTCAAATTTCTAATGGAGTTTGCAACAATAACTACTCTTTTAAATACATCATAAAATATTAAAATGTAAAATAAAGTGCTTGTTATCACTGAATGGTAAAGATTGGTTGGTAATAAAAGTGAATATACATTGTTTATTGTATAAAACAATAAAAAAAACTTCATCCACAACATTTTATAGTGGCAAATTTCCAATGAAGTTATTTACATAAAGTTATTGGCAAATAAAAAAAGAAAATGACATCATAGTCATGTCTGGCAAATTTCCAACATATATTATCAACTACTATTCTATACAAAGAAAGATAACTCTAATTGAAAATTAATTGCTATTGCACAATATTGTGCAATTAGATATTTCTTGCTATTGTGCAATACTGTGCAATTGAAAATTAATTGCTATTGCACAATACTTGATATGGAATCCTGATTTAGACCAACTTGAAAACTGGGCCCATAATCAAAAATCAAAGTACATATTTAGATAAAGCATATCAAATAAGCCCAAGAATTAATTTTTGTTAAAATCAAACTTAGTTTAATTTTGGACCCTTTGGACCTTAATGTAGACCAATTTGAAAACTGGACCAAAAATTAAGAATCTACATACACAGTTAGATTTGGTATATCAAAGAACCCCAATTATTCAATTTTTGATGAAATCAAACAAAGTTTAATTTTGGACCCCCATTTGGACCAACTTGAAAACTAGGCCAATAAGTAAAAATCTAAGTACATTTTTAAATTCAGCATATCAAAGAACCCCAAGGATTCAATTTTTGTTAAAATCAAACTAAGTTTAATTTTGGACCCTGTGGACCTTAATGTAGACCAATTTGAAAACGGGACCAAAAATTAAGAATCTACATACATAGTTAGATTCGGCATATCAAAGAACCCCAATTATTCAATTTTGATGAAATCAAACAAAGTTTAATTTTGGACCCTTTGGGCCCCTTATTCTGTTGGGACCAAAACTCCCAAAATCAATACCAACCTTCCTTTTATGGTCATAAACCTTGTGTTTAAATTTCATAGATTTCTATTTACTTATACTAACGTTATGGTGCGAAAACCAAGAAAAATGCTTATTTGGGTCCCTTTTTGGCCCCTAATTCCTAAACTGTTGGGACCTTAACTCCCAAAATCAATACCAACCTTCCTTTTGTAGTCATTAACATTGTGTTTAAATTTCATTGATTTCTGTTTACTTAAACTAAAGTTATTGTGCAAAAAACCAAGAATAATGCTTATTTGGGCCCTTTTTTGGCCCCTAATTCCTAAACTGTTGAAACCAAAACTCCCAAAATCAATCCCAACCGTTCTTTTGTGGTCATAAACATTGTGTCAAAATTTCATAGATTTCTATTAACTTAAACTAGAGTTATAGTGCGAAAACCAAGAAAATGCTTATTTGGGCCCTTTTTGGCCCCTAATTCCTAAAATGTTGGGACCAAAACTCCCAAAATCAATACCAACCTTCCTATTGTAGTCATTAACATTGTGTTTAAATTTCATTGATTTCTATTTACTTAAACTAAAGTTATTGTGCGAAAACCAAGAATAATGCTTATTTGGGCCCTTTTTTGGCCCCTAATTTCTAAACTGTTGAAACCAAAACTCCCAAAATCAATCCCAACCGTTCTTTTGTGATCATAAACTTGTGTCAAAATTTCATAGATTTCTATTAACTTAAACTAGAGTTATAGTGCGAAAACCAAGAAAATGCTTATTTGGGCCCTTTTTGGCCCCTTATTCCTAAAATGTTGGGACTAAAACTCCCAAAATCAATACCAACCTTCCTTTTGTGGTCATAAACCTTGTGTTAAAATTTCATAGATTTCCATTCACTTTTACTAAAGTTAGAGTGCGAAAACTAAAAGTATTCGGACGACGACGACGACGACGACGACGACGTCAACGTGATAGCAATATACGACGAAAAATTTTTCAAATTTTGCGGTCGTATAAAAACTCATCACATATTCACTTTGCGTTACACTCCTTATTTTCATATGCAAGTCACTCGAATATGGGTCCATCTGTTACCATGCCCGCTAATCTTACAGAAAGTCAATAATCTGAATAAAACTTGAATATGATTTGAAGTCAGCCGTCATAAAATTTACTTCTTACAAATTTATGTAAATGATAATGGAGATATCAAAGTATGATTAGTAAAAATTTCAGTATAAATTCATAAACTAATATCTAAAAGTAATGCAATTTCGAAGAAATGGAGACAGTTATCCGAAAGTAATCGAGGGAAATTAACCAAACAAATTTAATTTCTTTATCAAAAGTTGATATTTTACTTGATATTCCTTGACACTGCTAAATAAAATAAAACATCCCATACTTTTGGTTTCAGTTTTTTTTAAATGTCCACTATATGTTTTTAATTCTTTAACAGTAGTTAACACTTATCCCTCTTTCCAAGAAAGAAAAAAAAAAAACTATATAGAGTCACATATATGTCATTCAGTCATTTACTTACAAACTATTGGCATCCTTTGTATTGTATAGTCAAAGAGAAGTTGTCTAAAGTTTTATGATATTACAAATTAAAACTGAAATAGACAACATAAAACAAAAATGGAAAAGACTCAAAGGTAAGAAGTTTAAAATTTATAACTCACTCAGCAAAAAATCTTGTTTTACATATAATTATTCCAAGATATTCTATATTCAAATATTTTCTCACATCTTTCGTGACGGAAACAGTAATATTTGTCCAAAGTCAGACATAAGGTAATTCAGATTTCCAAATAATTGCATTAAATATGTAATGTGTATTGCAGCTATTTTTGCATTACATGTAATTGTAATTTAATGCATTACTTGAGAGAAAGAAATTACATAATTTCATGCATTACATTGCACTGTTTTGTTCACGCATCGTTGTCAACATAATGGAATTTGATGCGAATGTCATACAAATGAGAGGTTTATATATAGCTATCTATAAAACGAGGTTAAATCCGCCATTTTCTGTATAAGACAAAATGCCGGTATTAAGTCAAACAATATGACAGTTGTTATCCATTCGTTTGATGTGTTTGAGCTTCTGATTTTTACATTTGATTAGAGTCTTTCCGTTTTAAATTTTCCCCGGAGTTCAATATTTTTGTGATTTTCCATTTTACATGGCATTATTTTTTTTACAGACTATTGGAGGCTTAGCTTAAGCAGAATTTTGGATTTTTAATAATAATTATACCATAATCATTTGTTTTTTTACTATAAAAGTGTTTTATTGTTGTCAAAACATCAATGAATACCTTATGATGATTATAAACAGAAAACTGACCATTTTCATAAAACACTCATTAGTTTGTTATACAATATTTGTTTCCACAATATTGACATTTTGTCAGAAGCTAAGCTCTTTGTTTATTATTTAATAAGGAAAGATATTCTCAGTCATTTTTTCTAATTGGAAATAATAAAACAAATTTATAAGTGATGTTAACATTTTAATTAATACAGATATTAAACTTCATATTGTTATTTCGTTTTATAGAACCACACAGAGATGTATACCTTCAAACCCATATGATGTTAAAATGTAGTTGTTGTATTCAATAGACTTTTTACATGCTAATTAAATTTTATAGGTACAATGTATATGTAAAATATATTGCAGATACGTGCTAGAATCTTTTGTGACTTCGTGTTTTCATTCTCAAAATGTTTGATTTTAGTCACTTAATAATGACATTACAAATATAATGTGTAATTCAATGCGAACTGTTGCAATTGATGTGTCCACAACTTTCTCCTCAATCTATATTTATAAATTATAATTGATAATTGGTTTGTTTGCATAGTATATAGCTGTTTCATCCATACATGATTTGGGATATTTGAAACGTCTCTGAACCTCTATTATTGAACATGGAATTTAAGAAAGAATTAGTATGCTTTTGTTCCATATTCGGTCAGAATATCAAATTATGTTAACAATTATCAGAAAAAAAATTCGTGGACTAGTGCTATTAATTGTAACAAAAGCCTAGGCTGCATGTAGCTTTTCCGAACTTGTACATTAAATTATGAAACTTGGTCAACCAATGTAAATGAATTATATTCAAATTACGAAAATGAAACTATGTATAAAGAAAATATTTTTGACAAAGAGCTTTCTCTGTGGTATAAATCTTACTTTTCACAATGATTTCTAGGTAGGAAATTTTCAGACAATTCACATGTGCAGCCTAAAACTATGAATATTTTCCAGAGGAACAAATCTCATGTGGGAATTCTTTAATCGGTTCTTTAAATATATATTAAATTTACCAAGTAAATATTATTCACTATTATTTTTTTCTTTTTTTCTTTTTTTTGCAAAATAAAGAAATTGTCATTGCTTTTGTCAAAACTTAATAATATAAATGGTTAGTTTTTTTTTAGACTGACATGCCGAAAATGATAAGAAATTCAACAAAAATATGGCATTGAATTTTCACAAATATCTGTGCCAAAAAATTGGATCGGAGGAGGTCATTAGAGATAGGTTAGCTTTCTGTATATCTGACATTTCACATTCAGGGCATGGCAGAATAATGAGTGGAAGTAAAGGTGAAGGACTGGATATGAAAGGCAGCGATTTGGATATAATGTTTATTGATACTGCCTTTAAAGTGTATGAATCAGCAACAGACGTATGGTCGAACGATTCCCTTAATTATGAATACGGAGGAGACCCAACCATGTTTTACACAATTACGTCTTCTATTCAATTTTGAAGCATATCCATCGCCACTTGTAAAACTAGTCGACCACATTTTGCAAACTAATCATCTTGGATGCTTTCAAGTTCACAGTATAAAATGTTCTATTTGTCGTTTTGTACTGGCAGAATAAAAAAGATAATGAAACTTCTTGGTCCATACCTTAGATCATGTGGATTTCGCAAATTGCCTCAAATGTGACCAATGGATATTTCAAGTACAGCCATGGTTTAGCAGACCACGAAGAACATGGCCTCCACCCGAGATCGTTTCCAAAATAATATCTTTTGGGGTGTTAATTGTCCCAATTGGCTGCAAAGGATCCATAAATGAAAATCTTGAATGGCGAATTTCCTTTCCTGTACCAGAAAAGTTTCTTTTATATTCCTTCTGTCATACACAATTCTTATGTTATGCTATGTTAAAAATCTTTTTAGGAGAAACATAGTTTAAATTCTTATCTTCAATGTAAAAAGTGTTATTGTGAAGTAAACCTGTGCATTGAGACAAAACAGAAATTTCCTTCTTAGTCCACAAAACAGAGGTTCAGTTGACAAGCTTTATTAAACTTTTTGAAGAGCCATTTTCTTGTATAGAATGTTAATAAAACAGACACATTGTCTACTAAAATAATAATTTATTAACATAAAATGTGTGTATAAAAAGAACAGTAAACTACATCAACATATCATAAATAACAAATATGATGGATATCATTTAAAGTTTGTAGTCATTTTATAAAGATAGTATGATCAGTTTAGGAAAAAGATGTGTTCTTTCAAACCAACTAACAGTTCACATTATCCAATTTTTGATTTATATCTTACAGTATATAATAATGATCTAAGTTATGAGTTGAAGTGTTGAAGTTCTAAATGTTTAAGCATGTGCACGACATAGATTCTCTTGACAGAAAGTTTAAGGAAAACACTGTGTTTGGCTGAAAATTTATGATACCTTAAGAATTTAATGCAAAGATGCAGTTTCTGAAATCACAAAACTAAATATTTGATTTATAGATAGGTGTTTAACGCCACTTTTCACACTACTGTTGTTGCTATGTTGATGCTGTTAGGATTTTTTTTGGGAGGAAGGAAGTACAGGATTCAAACTCACAACCTGAGTGTTGACAGGCTAGTGAAACAGTAGTTCTACTACTCAGACCACTGAGGTCCCCACCATGCACAGGAAGTTTAAACATACAATATAAATCTTTCCTAAATGTTGGTTCATTATTGAAATAACATTTCTGAGGATTTGTGGGTAAAACAATCAAACTAAACATGTTATAAAAAACAAATTTCTTATAGGCTTGTATACATAATTTGCTCAAAGCATGAAAATACAATGTATCCTTAATAATTTAAAATAAACAATGGAACATATGGTAGGTCAGTTATACTGGTTTCAATAAATGGTTTGTAAGTTTTTTGTTAAATGAAGAACAGACAATAACATTATGCAGAATACTCTCATTAACACATAAAGTAAAAGAGAAAAAAAAAACAATAACTCTGCACACACACACACAATGATCATTCATGTATTTAAACTCTTATAGTGCTGCGACTACATTACTCATCAAAATTAACAAGGGTGAAAACACTGAAATGTTTTGTCAGCATTACTGACTGTATTTGAATTTTGTTTTGAAAGATCTTTACTGGATAAGGTATAACATAGACATAAAATTATCGAGGATTAATGAAAATGAGGTTAACATCAAAAGAAACCTGCCAATATAGACACATTACACTCATTCCATTCACTAAAAGAGTCAACATATTGATAACAGACCTAACAAGAAAAACTTAACATTGATCACTAATCCATAAAATGAGTATAACTTCTTACTCTCTTATTGTATCTAGTATCATGTCTCAAACATTGGTGGGCATAAACATATATATACACATGTTATTCTTTGTGTTTTTGAGAATTTGAAATCCTTGCAAAAAGTTTGAATTGATGAATGTTTAAATCAATGGATTTTAAACTGCATTTTTATTCCAGTGTATCTATTCAAGCATAACAAATATACCTACATCAACATTTGTAACAATACGAACACAAGAGTTTTAAAATACATATATACAGTACAAATATTTCAGAAGCAATAGGAACAAACAACATTGTAGATTTATTATAATTTAAAGGGTACTAAATTTCATGCATTTGATGCAGAGTTCAGTAGTGAATAAAGAGTTTGATATAAAACATTACACATTTCTTTCTGGCTTTTCGCATTATCAAATTAATTATCTTTGACCTTCCCAACTAATCTTTTCATTGATATACATATATTTATAACCCAAATGAATTTTTTTTACATTAGACTAAATAACTTTTATTTATTTCCCGGGGTTATCAAACAGAAGGTCTTTTTTAGCATATCTATAGATTATTGTGTACTTTTCCTGTGAGACATAAAACTGATGAAGTATAATAAATAAGATGACAATAATACAACTACAAGGTCAAGGACAGATCTTTAAATTATTATGTTGGCTACACTCCTCCCCCACTTCTCTCTACAGGAATACGGTCCAACTCGGAACTCTTCAAAACAGCCTTAGCAAATCTTGAATTAGAGACGTTACCACTTTTCAAAGCACTCATTAACTGTAAAATACAAAATATAGTAATATGTGAATACAAATGCTATGATTATGTGAAAATTTTACCATCATTCTGAAAATGTAAAGAGTATTTCATAGATAAAACAGATAAGATATAAAAAAAAAAGATTGTAAAAACATAATAATTTATCATTGCTTGATAGCATGATAATGTGTACCTATCAAAACTATAAAATCATCATGTTTTAAAAAAAAATGTAGCAGACCAAATACATGAAATAGCCAGCATACTTTTCTGTCAATAATTAAAAAAAAAAAGTCAATTGGAACTTTTGAAATGATTTCTCCTTTCTACAAATTTAAATCAGGCAATTAAAAAATAAAAAAAAATACTAAAAAAAACCAAGTAACTATAAATTCTAAATATTGCACTATACTATTGTAAATGGAATACTACAAAGCAAAAGCTCACTAGTGCAATTTATATTTTACCAGAGAAGTAATGAATTATTCTTCTTATTCTTAATCAATAATAAAAAATTATAACAGATCATAACGTAAATTAGCTTGTGTTTTTGGAATAAAATATGTGTCAATTTTGTGAATATTATGCCTCAAGGAATATGTATTGCAATTGTAAGAGCTTGCAATATAAAGCTTGACTGCAATTATACTATAAATATACATGTATATACACAAATAAATTCATGAATGCGGTCTTTATATTCTTTTTGAAAGTAATATAGTTATAAAAAAGACAAGCACTATGATGTTCCTGTGAATACAATTCATTTCCATTAAAATATTAATCTATCTACATAGAAATAGCTCTCTGTTGTACCTTATATGAAACAAAAATGTGTCCCAAGTACAAGGCTGCCCCACTCAAACTATCATTTGCTATATTCAATGAACCATGAAATCTCGGTCAAAACTCTAATATGGTATAAAAATTAAAAAGATCATACTGTGAAAGTACTTTAATTCGTGGGTATCAATTTTCGTGGTTTGAGTAATATTAACATGTTCGTGGGGTTTTGAATTCGTGGATTTTAGTTTTCTAATATAAAAAAATAATTGAAAAATTAAAGCCTTTAGAAACGAAGGTTACAAATAGTCTTGATTGAAGGAAATTGCAAAGTAAACATTGACCGTGTAAATCGTAGTGATAACACTAATTAACCTATGATAAAGTGATCAACAGATTAAAGACCATCAAAGGTGTTGATTAGGCCATAAACATGTCACCTAAAGAAAACAGCGGTCAAACCTACCGATTGGGATCTTTCCATGTCTTGATTTGGACAATGGTTGTTTTATTTCGTTGGACACTTAAATTCGTGGATAAAATCATCCACGAAAACCACGAAAATTGGTACCCCACGAATAAAAGTACTTTCACAGTATCATAAGGAACATGTCTACTAGGTTTTAAGTTGATAGGACTTCAACTTCATCAAAAACTACCTTGACCAAGAAGGACAGACAAACAAACAGATAGACAGACAAACACACGGACCAGAAAACATAATGCCCCTATACAATCATTGGTGGGGCATAAAAATAAATAAAAGCTTTATCTTAACAACATTTCTGATAAAAGTATACTCAATATCTTTGAAAATTTATTTATGTCTGAATGAAATATAGATGATATTTAATGATAATTAAATGGATTAAAAGTAATTGGACAATACCCTAAGCATCATTGTATACAACTAGGATCTTTACTGTAAAAGTATGCATAGCAGCTTAGTTCAATAGTTAATTTATGTAACTTTAGCTCGAGCCACCAAAAAAACAATGATGTACTGTAAATTCAGGATTAGTTGTGATGTTCATATTGATGTGAAAATCTTGATGGTATAAATACCAGACTAGTATGCATTTTTATTTTGATAGAATAATCTGTATGTAGCCTTTATTAAATAGCAATAATTCATCTTGCATATTTGTATATCGTTTCTAGAATTTCTTAATTTAAAACATTTGAAAAAAAATCATAAAAAAAAAAACCCCAAAAAACATAAATAGGAAAAGGATCACTCAGTTTCATGTTTAAGGATGTACTTAAATGAGGTTTTGAATTTGTGTTAAATGTTCGGACTCCTTGGTGTTTTTCCATACAATACAATGTAAAATATTTTGCCCCATAACACCCTTTTATTTTTTCATATTAGACTTAATAGCTCATGAAAGGTCATTTACCAAAATGTTAGAAGATTCTTGATTTTCTTTCTTTTGTTTTAAGACCCAAATATAACCGATGCATATATAAGGTAAGAGTCCAAGTCCGCCTTTTCCCGCCATAGTTTAAATCTCAAATATCTCGAAAAGGAGGTCCATGACCTATCAATATTTTTAGCTTATCTTTATCCTTAATAGATGCTTTACCAGCTTATAGTATCATTTTTAATTTCTTAATTTCTTAATTTTTACCTCACCTCACCTAAGTACATCCTTAAAGACATTCTAATGTAATATATAACAAAACAAAGGTACACACCGGTTAAACTGAAAATCATAAATATTCAAATGCAATTCATTTATAATTGTGATACATTCTAAATTTATTATGCATAAAAATACTAAAATATCATTATATACTTTATCATGTATAAAGATGAGCCATATAGGAAATGATCTATTTACTATTTGAATTCACCCCATTAAAGATTATGTACCAATTTGAAATAGCTATCAAAGATTTTATTTTCCCGAACCAAAACCAGGCCTAAATGCCAATAATTCTTTACTGTTTACAAAACTTTTAAATTTTAGAATTAATAGTTTTTCTATGCCACGAAAAAAATTACATTGGATTTTGGCAAAACCTTATATAGCTCAAGACAAAATGAATTTAAAATATTTAAACACTATGAATTCATGTATTTTTGTTGATGTGAATTTTTTCATGTATTAAGGAAACATTGTATTTTTATGGATATTTTATTTTGTGATTTTGAGAAAATTCGTCACATAAGTAAATATTTCGATAATCATTTGTATTCACGGTTTAGTTATCTATAACCACAAAATACACATACGTTTACTTTTCTACATTGGCTAGAGGTATAGGGGGAGGGTTGAGATCTCACAAACATGTTTAACCCCGCCGCATTTTTGCGCCTGTCCCAAGTCAGGAGCCTCTGGCCTTTGTTAGTCTTGTATTATTTTAATTTTAGTTTCTTGTGTACAATTTGGAAATTAGTATGGCGTTCATTATCACTGAACTAGTATATATTTATTAGGGGCCAGCTGAAGGACGCCTCCGGGTGCAGGAATTTTTTGCTACATTGAAGACCTGTTGGTGACCTTCTGCTGTTGTTTTTTTTCTATGGTCGGGTTGTTGTCTCTTTGGCACATTCCCCATTTCCATTCTCAATTTTATTGCTACCCAATGAATAATGTTGATTTCCAAAGAAGTTAAAAAAAAAACCAATCAATTCCTATCCCATATGACTCACATTATACTTAATTTATAAGCTGTAATAGTTTGATGGATTGTTCAAAAGAAGTAATCACACGAAGGTGCATTCAATACCGTAAACGAAAGTTCACGATGACGTGGTAATCCTCCCTCTTCCTTAGACAATTTCTCGAGTTCCTCACAAACATTTGCACAATACATCAACTAAAACATTCAAAACTTGGCATAAAATCTTGCCAATTTTCAATTAATGCTTCAAGAGTGTATAACAAGGGTTCAGAAGTTGTAAGTCTAAGGAATTCTGAATGTGTTAGGGCTAAACCATTACAATGTTATGTGGGAAAGTAGAAGGGACAACCAAGAACCATATTTTTTAGATAATTTCACAAAATGGTAATTGATGCATTCTGAAAAAAGACCCATGACCCACATCCAATAATTAAACTTCCATTTCTAACCTCCCACATACATTTTAATGGAATAGCCTGTGAGGTCTTTTATAATTTTACATTCAGAACTTGACAGATCTTTCAAACATTGAGCTTGATTTTATTTGAAGTATGATATTTTCTGAAAATGATTCCAAGACTTCGGATAGAGGATAATTAACATACAAAGAGTTGTAGTGGATTAAAATAAAGCAAAATATTTTGAACCCTTGCTAGAACTGTAATTGTAAGCACATCCTGTAAAAGAACTCTCAAGCCTGCCAACCTATGTTAGAACCCTGAAACAAGGTCACATTTACAGTTAATAATTTATCTGTTATGATAAAAAAATAAAATTAATCAACATCACTCAACCTAAATTAAAACAAAAACATAAAAGAAATAAGAAATAATGTATGAATTACAAAGAACAGAATACTGCAAATAAGTAAAACAGTAACAGTTTTGGCTGTTCCATTAAAATATACATCAAAAGAAGCAATTTAAGAGACCTGTATACATTAAACAGTGGCGGATCCAGCCATTTTAAAAAGGGGGGGTTCCCAACCCAGAGTAAAGGGGAGTTTCAACTATATGCTCCCATTCAAATGCATTGATCGTCCAAAAAAAGGGGGGTTCCAACCCCCGGAACCGCCCCTGGATCCGCCACTGATTTAAAATTGCCTTTCCAAGGTACATTGTTTTTTTATATAAATGGAACAGCCTGTATAATGCTGAATTGATCAAGGCTTAATTTTTTTAGTCCGTCATTGGAGGAAGTATTTTTTTCAGAATCTTAGGTAATTTATTCATTTCTATCTTTTGACAACTTATTAACAGTTTTCCTGTGTTAACTTTTGATCAAAATCGAATTTAAATATCAAATTTACTTGCTCTTCTCAGGTTTTTCCATTAAAACAATAATTCATTAATATCATAAAGTTGAAAAATAATGAGATGTTGTATGACCACTAATGAGACAACTTTCCAACAGTTGAAGTGGATGTAAGCAATTATAAGCAACTGTACCGCCTTCAACAATGTCAAAAACACTATAGACTGCTATAAAGGGCCCAGAACTGAGTAACTTGAAACAATTCAATTAAGAAAACTTACAAACTAATTTATAATGAAAGTTGGTATATTTGAGCAACATTAATCAACAGTAAAGACTTGCAGGACAAAACTTGGTTTATTGTCAATAACAATTCAATAAAGAACATGTAAACTGCCCAACTGTGAATTCATTCCATATCTTTATCATTCATGAAAAAAATGTAAATTTTTTTTAAATCTGCAATTATAATTTGTTTTGCTAGTAAGCTGTGCATGTACAATTCATATTTTTGCACAAATTTTGGTAGGTAAGCCAAAAATCCAAATGGAGACAAAATACTGACAATATCATTTAATAATCATTCTAAACAAACAGGTATATTTTTGCAAATAACATTGTTTTAAGCATGTAAGCATAAATTTTTAAAAATTATTTTTTAAAATTTCAAAAATTTTAAAGGCAGATCTAAAAGCAACAGGTTAACACCTTGAATATTGGGTCATGAAGCATAAAATATGTAATTCCCAAATACTATATGTATACTATACAATAAAAGAAAAACACCCGCTCAATTAATGCCTTTAAAAAGAGAATTTCTACTGCATTTAACTTTTTAAAAAGTGATTGAAATGAATAAAAATTTTGAAAAAATATTTCATCAAAATTTCATCAAATATGAAATACTGTGAAAAGGAATATTTTAAAAATTTCCATTTTTAAACAAAATTACCCTTCATGTAATTTATCACGTCTTAACTAATATTTTATAACTTATTTCTCAATATATAAATGCTGACTGTGCACAGCCTGCATGCTGTTTTACATTATAAGTTAATAGCTATTCATTTGATAAATAATATAGAATAATATAAAATATATCCTTCAGTCTGAATGAACTTATATTCTGAATCTTTCCTATACTCTTAAAAAGATTGATTGTTGTTTCTTAAACAAACCGCTTTCAGGTTCTAATTGCCTTTAAATAGATGATATGAAGAACATATATATATATATATAAAAATATATTATTTTTTAATCATTCAAAAACATGCTTTAAAATGCACAAAATTATGTCAGTTTAAAAAATGACAATATTGCAGCATTTTAAGAAACCATTATAGCACACAAACAATGTAAAACAGACAGCATGACCAGGTTTAGACTACAGCTATAAAAATAAGCGAATGACTTCACAGTTATAGACTTGGAAAAGCCAAAACAATGCCTTACTCATGGTCAGAATCACTGAGTAGTGATTTCATCTTGTACACAGACGATTTAATGCCATAAACAGGATTATTCTTGTGAGATTTCAGAGAACTCAACAGCTGTAGGTAAATAAAAAAGATTTTTTTGTAAGATTTCAGTGCAATCAACAGCTGTAGGTAAATAAAAAAGATTTTTTGTAAGATTTCAGTGCAATCAACAGCTGTAGGTAAATAAAAAAGATTTTTTGTAAGATTTCAGTGCAATCAACAGCTGTAGGTAAATAAAAAAGATTTTTTGTAAGATTTCAGTGCAATCAACAGCTGTAGGTAAATAAAAAAGATTTTTTGTAAGATTTCAGTGCAATCAACAGCTGTAGGTAATTAAAAAAGATTTTTTGTAAGATTTCAGTGCAATGAACAGCTGTAGATAAATAAAAAAGATTTTTTGTAAGATTTCAGTGCAATCAAAAGCTGTAGATAAATAAAAAAAGATTTTTTGTAAGATTTCAGTGCAATGAAAAGTTGTAGGTAAATAAATAGATTCCAGTGCAGTCAACAGCTGTAGGAGAAAAAAAGAGCATAAGTAACTGTGGATTCATTTTTCCAATAGATTTTAATTCAAGTGAACCACAATTTAAAGTTGCCAACAAATTATAATTCTTCTAAAGCCTTTTATACTAATTTCTATAAAAATCTTAAAACGTAAATAAAAATACAATTTTCCCTCAATCCATTTAAGTTATATTATAATTAGTACTATTAAAAAATGAATCCAGTGTGTGAAAAAATGTCATCGATTTGCCATTTCAGAATCTATTGAATTATGGGTAATATTTTCAAAATAAGTGAAATTCCATCAATGAATAGTGGTTGTTTTCAACACAAACAATTAGATAACCCATGGTCCTTTAACAATTAGATAACCCATGGTCCTTTAGATTCTTAAATGGAGAATTAGGGCACACAATTATATAACGCTGCTTAAGTGACCACACAACAACAAAATACCAAAACTGCAAATAAAACATTTATCTATTCACTTTAATCAGGAACCGATGATAATGATTATGCAAATACTGTGGATTAGTTTAACTTTTGAGGGGTGCCATTATTTGTGAATTGTAGAAAGTTAAATTTTTCATGGATTTTTTATTTCCTGGTTTTGCCCACGTCTACAAACAACATGATAGAAAATGTGTTATTCATTGAGCTTAAGGTGGTACCTAACACTACAGGGAGATAACTCTGTAAAATCAGCAGAACGTTTGAATGACGTTGCGTTCTTAAGGGAATATTAAACTTCTCAATGATCAAAATAAGTGTTTGTCAAACTGCTATATAACCAGTGTAATTTTTCTGATTAAACAGTTGGTTCAATTTTTTTGATTTTTTTATATTTTTGTCAAAGGGTCAAAGTAAATACTTTGTCAAAATTTTAAGAAAATTAAACGAGCCAAATTAATTCTAGTTTAGGTGTTAGGTACCACCTTAACATTTGTGGTTCAAATCTATCTATGAAATCAACAAAAGTGTGTGTTACAATAAATAATGAAAAACAAACGCTTTCATATGTTTATGATAAGAATACCTTTATAATTTTTTTTTTTAACTTTTTATCTATCATACAACAGTAGTCCTAAAAAGCTTTGGTAAAAAAAAATAAATAAAGTTATAGATATCTGTAGAATCATTGATATATTCACAACATAAACCTTAAATATTATTAAAAGCATGGTACAAATATACCCACACAATTTTTGTTCAAGCTATATATATCCAAGAGGAATGTGTGAGATCATTTGTGAGGTATCAATCAGTGCAAACAATAAATTCTGTGGATGTGAGTGACACAACAATAACTCCTTACTATTGGTCAGGCTGGGATCTTATCCTGTAAACAAATGGCTTTAATGCATGGTCTAGACCCTCACAGTGAGATTCCAATGCAATCACAAGTTGCATAAGCTGCAGAGAGATTAAGTCAGAATGAGCTCAAAAATCACAAGCTTCATTCAATCGTATCTATAATTCAAAATCATATAAAATTTGGGGAATAAAACTAAAATTTGAGATTAAAATCAAATTTAGAAAATCAAACGGACCACTGGAGCATGTGAATGGGGTAAATGGATAAGACATATGGAAGAAAATTCACTATAATAATGCCCCAAATCCTTAGACCAAATATTGTTGATCTCACTGGTAAAGTTAAAAGGCAAAAAACAAGTTTCTATTAGTTCAAGCTATAAAATTCTGAGCACCATTGCCATGTTTCACAATGACACACACTACAAAAAAAGTGTACATGAATGAAATTAGTAGTCACTGTACACAAAATACACAATGGTCACTGTACACAAAATACACAATAGTCACTGTACAAATGTGGTACAGGTAAATACTAACCTGGAGAAATTCTCCTATATCTACTTGAGCATTTTTGTTCAGATCCACTTCATTAAGGATATCATGCAGTTGATCTTCTGTAACACGTTCACCAATTTTCTGAAAATAAATATACATTACTTTCAGTGAAATTATAGAATAAAGTATTTCACTAGGTTTAGAAGCAGGTAGACGTTTACAATTTTTCAAGTTTTTTTTATGCTTGGTTCATAGCAAGATTAAATAATTTCTATATCTATCTACAAGTTTATTATTTCTCGACTAATTAATTTGATATTCAACAAAACTTACAGATGGATTGCAAAAAAAAGGACCCGAAATTATCTGTGGTCTTATATGAAATAAATTGCCCTATTGCTATTTGCTCATAATAGAGAAAGAGTTTTATTATTATATGGAGGCTTTATTTGTAAACCATTCATTGTGCACAAACTTTTGTCATTGCTTTATAATTTAAGTAAATTCTTATGGTCTAAGGGAAATAACTCTAGATAAATTATCAGAACTCTTATTGAGATTAATGCAAAGGGGTAATTAATGTACAGTATTGTATGACAACTCCAGTTAACAGTGCATTTTTTTTTTTGAAGAATATTTTATAGTCTCAATGTTTTCTGTTTGATTAAAAGTTTATGCTAAATTGAAACACTTATCTGGATGCAAAAACCAGAAAAGTGGAAGGACATTGCGCAAACATTGTATTTTTGGAGATACTAATTTTAGTGTTTTAGACAATGTCTTCATCTTCACATAACACTTAATATATTTTTTTTCTTTGTTAAACATTTTATAAGACCCACAAAAATTAGTTTCCCTCGATTAATAATGTGTATCCACATTAATGTTAAGGTGGTAACAAACACCTTGACTAAAATTAATTTGGCTAGTTTAATTTTCATAAAATTTAGACAAAATATTTACTTTGACCAATCACTTACTTGGAAAAAATTTCATTGGATTCATTGGATTTAGTTTGACTTTTGATCATTGCAATTGAGAAGCTTAATATTTCCTTTACAATACAAGGCAATTTTACAGAGCTATCTCCCTGTAGTGTTCAGTACCACCCTAAAAAAACTTTTCTAAATGTGTCCTTACCTTAAAGTATCTCCTGAGATCATTAACTGTGATAAAACCTTTGTTTTCATAGTCCAGAGATTTAAATCTCTTTACATACATATTGATTTCATCCTTAGTAAAGTTGATTGGAACACTTGAGGTACCAGCACCTAAATCTAATCCCATTTCTCGTCTCAAAAATTGTTTGGCATGCTCCATTTCTGCCTGAAAACATAGAAAATTTAGAATACATCGTATATAAAACACAAGGAAAACATGATGTCAGTAACTACTAAAAGATCTTTAGTTTTTTTTATGGATGGTTCGTGTTGCTTAGTCTTTTTTTTTTCTATGATGTGTTTTGAATGCTATTGTTTGTCTTTTTATTTTTGTTATCTATGAGTGAAAATTCCTCTGGTATTTCATCCGTCTCCTTGTTTGTGTTTCATGACAGACAGACAGACAGACAGAATATTTTATTATAGTGTCACATACCAATACAGAACAATATCATACATCATAATATAAGTATAATAAGTATAAAAAGAAATTGCATTCACAGAATGACATTGTTAAAGTACTAACAGAAAATGGTCATAGTTAAGGAATGACTGTAATATTTTTTCTGTCTATGAAGAAATAACATAAAAAATTTGGTGCACACTGAATAACACGCGTAGCAGGTTATTTAACAGTGTGCACCACATTTTTTATGTTATTTCGAATAGATAGAAAAAATATTACAGTCATTTCTAATAATTTAATTCTAAATTCCATTTTAAACCGTAGAAAACCATGAAAAAACGTTGATGACATCACGGTCACATGACTAAATAATGTCAGCCAATCAGAAGACGCATTACATCCAAAATTAAATTATTCCCATATATCTCTCCAGTAGAAATTGTCCAATCAAACTGACAATATAACAATGAAAAGATAAAGTGAAACAAATAATCCTACCAAACTTGTATGAAAGCTCTATGGCAAAGTTTCTTAGTATTATTCTTTATTCATAATCATTCACCAATATACAGATTACACTTCAAGTTATTTAAAGAATGATTGTAATATTTTTTCTGTCTATGAAGAAATAACATCAAAAATGTGGTGCACCACATTTTTGATGTTATTTTGAATACACAGAAAAAATAGTAGTCATTTCTTATAATTTAATTCTAAATTTCATTTTAAACTGGAGAAAACCATAAACAAGAGGCTGTCACAACGACAGCAAACCGGATTTATTAACATTTATTTGTGTCCTGGCAATATCACAAGAACCATAACTGATGAATGGTGAAAGTGAAAATCGTCAATATCAAATTTGACATCCATTTTGTCATCAGTATCAACATATTAAAATTTGAAAAGCTTAGGTTGAATGGTTCATGAGTAAATGCAACAACATGAATGGAAATGCCCTTTTTCGATCTTTCAAGAACCATAACTCCTGAACGGTAAAAGTCAAAATCAACATTATTGAACTTGATCTCCATTTTGTCATCAGTAACAACATGTTAAAATTTGAAAAGCTTTGGTTGAACAGTTCATGAGTAAATGCACGGACACGACTGGAAACGCCATTTTTCAATCTTTCAAGAACCATAACTCCTGAACAGTAATGGTCAAAATTGTCATTATTGAACTTGACCTTCATTTTATTGTCAGTAACAACATATTGAAATTTTAAAAGCTTTGGTTGAACGGTTCATGAGTAAATGCACTGACTACATTTGGTTGCCGCCCACTTGGCCGCCCGTGTACATCCCCAAATCACAAAAATCTAGTTAAAAAGTGTTGATGACATCACGGTCACATGACAAAATAATGTCTATGAGCTGATAAAAAAAATCAATGTCAGCCAAACAAATACATCCAAACTTTATTTAGATTTAGTTTAATTAATTTATCACATTCTTATTTTCATTTAGAGCTCTTACATAAAACTAAAGGAGGAAGACAGTAATGGAAGATTTTTTTTTTTGACCATATGTTGTGGATAAATTTCGCAGAAAGTCATTTAAATAAAGAAGAATTTTTCCAATGTATGCTGGTTGTGGGGCATTTAAAAAAGGCAGTCTATTCTAACTCTCCATCGTCCCTTACCTGTTGTCTAGATTTACTCCATTTTAATTCCTCAGTCATTATTTCAATGATTCTTGGGAGAGCCTCTTCTGCAGCATGTACATTACAGAAAGCTAATCTGGTTCTTCTGGCTAAAATATCTACAGCCCTACATGCATACTCTCTCACTGCATATCTGACCTGAAATATACCGATACATGTAGATTACAGAAAGCTAATCTGGTTCTTCTGGTTAAAATATCTACTGCTCTACATGCATACTCTCTCACTCCATATCTAACCTGAAATATACTGACATTAAACCATCAAGACAACATAAATGACTCTTGCTATTTAAACAGTCCGTATTTATTTGCTTCAATAAGTATCAATATAATAAAATATTGGACGAGTAAACTCCTACATGCTGTGCAGAATGTATCTGGAACCATTTGCTAACCAGGTGCTCCGCAGGGCGCAGCTTTATACGACCGCAGAGGTCGAACCCTGAACAGTTGGGGCAAGTATGGACAAAACATTCTAGCGTGATACAGCTCTGAATTTGGATTGTGATCAAATTTTTGACATTACATGGTTTTTTTTTACACAAAACAAATGTCAAGATTTTACAAATTTTACAATTAAAGATTTCTTCTTCAAACTTTTTAAATCTAAAATTAAATAGTTGACACAGCATAGGTTTCTGACACAGAATGAATGTGGTCTAATGAACTTAAAAGTTTGTTTTTGCCTTTTAGCAATTCACTATGCTGTTGAATATTAATCCTCTCAAAAAAATGTTTGAAGAAATTTTCTTTTTATTTATGAAATCTGAAATGAGAAAAATTTAACCCCCCCCCCCCCCCCCCCCCCCCTTTTTCACATCCCCGTTTCCCTTTTTCCAAAACTGATATCAATTCAAATTTCTAATGGAATATGCAACAATAACTACTCTTTTAAATACATCATAAAATATTAAAATGTAAAATAAAGTGCTTGTTATCACTGAATGGTAAAGATTGGTTGGTAGTAAAAGTGAATATACATTGTTTATTGTATAAAACAATAAAAAAAACTTCATCAGCAACATTTTATATTGGCAAATTTCCAATGAAGTTATTTACATAAAGTTATTGGCAAATAAAAATAGAAAATGACATCATAGTCATGTCTGGCAAATGTCCAACATACATTATCTAAAAACATTTTAGATAAGATAAGGAAATAAGATGTAAAAAAAACTGCTTGTTATCACTGAATGGTAAAGATTATTTTAATTTATCAGTTGGTAGTAAAAAGTGAATATACATTGTATATTGTATATAACAAAGATTTAAGTTGATTCTGGACAAAGAAAGATAACTCCAATTAAAAAAAATCTTGCTATTGCACAATATTTTGCAATTAGATATTTCTTGCTTACTATTCTGGACAAAGAAAGATAACTCTAATTAAAAAAAACTTTGCTATTTCACAATATTGTGCAATTAGATATTTCTTGCCATTGTGCAATACTGTGCAATTGAAAAGACTTGCTATTGCACAATACTTAATATAATAATTTTAGATCCTGATTTGGACCAACTTGAAAACTGGGCCCATAATAAAAAATCTAAGTACATTTTTGGATTCAGCATATCAAAGAACCCCAAGATTTCAATTTTTGTTAAAATCAGACTAAGTTTAATTTTGGACCCTTTGGACTTTAGTGTAGACCAATTTGAAAACAGGACCAAAAATGAAGAATCTACATACACAGTTAGATTTGGTATATCAAAGAACCCCATTTATTCAATTTTTGATGAAATCAAACAAAGTTTAATTTTGGACCCCGATTTGGACCAATCTGAAAACTGGGCCAATAATCAAGAATCTAAGTACATTTTTTGATTCAGCATATCAAACAACCTAACTGATTCATTTTTTTGTCAAAATCAAACTAAGTTTAATTTTGGACCCTTTGGACCTTAATGTAGACCAATTTGAAAACGGGACCAAAAATTAAGAATCTACATACACAGTCATGACAGTTAGATTCGGCATATCAAAGAACCCCAATTATTCAATTTTGATGAAATCAAACAAAGTTTAATTTTGGACCCTTTGGGCCCCTTATTCTGTTGGGACCAAAACTCCCAAAATCAATACCAACCTTCCTTTTATGGTCATAAACCTTGTGTTTAAATTTCATAGATTTCTATTTACTTATACTAACGTTATGGTGCGAAAACCAAGAAAAATGCTTATTTGGGTCCCTTTTAGGCCCCTAATTCCTAAACTGTTGGGACCTAAACTCCCAAAATCAATACCAACCTTCCTTTTGTAGTCATTAACATTGTGTTTAAATTTCATTGATTTCTATTTACTTAAACTAAAGTTATTGTGTGAAAACCAAGAATAATGCTTATTTGGGCCCTTTTTTGGCCCCTAATTCCTAAACTGTTGAAACCAAAACTCCCAAAATCAATCCCAACCGTTCTTTTGTGGTCATAAACCTTGTGTCAAAATTTCATAGATTTCTATTAACTTAAACTAAAGTTACAGTGCGAAAACCAAGAAAATGCTTATTTGGGCCCTTTTTGGCCCCTAATTCCCAAAAAGTTTGGGACCAAAACTCCCAAAATCAATACCAACCTTCCTTTTGTGGTCATAAACCTTGTGTTAAAATTTCATAGATTTCCATTCACTTTTACTAAAGTTAGAGTGCGAAAACTAAAAGTATTCGGACGACGACGACGACGACGACGACGCCGACGACGCCAACGTGATAGCAATATACGACGAAAAATTTTTCAAATTTTGCGGTCGTATAAAAACTATTAAAATTTCTGAAATCCACTGTACAATGGGAGATAAGAATGATTCCCATGCACCAATAAAAGTCAATCAAATCCCTTTTTTTTTAATTTCTACATTTTAATGTAGCAAATTCTTATTCTTATACTTACTTCAGCCTCTAAATATGGGAATTCTTCGTGTAGTCTTTTACCAGACACTGGCCATCGTTTACCCGTCAGTGTAGCTAACTTTGCAACTTTGAAAGCTTTATCTCCATATGTGCTGGCTAAATGCTTTGCTACCTAAAAAAAAAATGGAATTTCAAAATGATATGTACATATGTTGGTTAAGTTTTTATTAGCAGTTCCACTAAAAACCTGACACTTTCACATTTTTGTGTGAGGTGCACAGATTGATTCATACAAAGAAATTCATGTTTGTTGAATGCAAATTTTCATAATTTTGACACCAGTAATTAATCAAGAATGTATTCCCCTTTACTAAAAATTATGTTACAACTCCAAGCACTATATGTGTGGTAAGCATTTTTGTCAATGATGTGCCACCAGTACTTTTTTACACAAATCATATATAAGTACACGAAGTCAAAATGATTATGAATACCAGTCATTTTACTTAGAAAAGCTTGATCAACAGACACTTTATTAACATACTTAGAGAATAAAGGAAGAAACTAGAAACAAAATGAACCACAGGAATCACAAAGAAGAAAAGCTTGATCCACGGACACTTTATTAGCAAAGTATACGTAGCTACCAAGTTTAACAATTCCAAAAATTTGCAGCGATCATACATATCACCCTATTACCATCCCAATTGGAAACAGTACCTCTTTGGGAGTGAAGCCAGTTGAAATGGTATGGCATTATGATCTATTTCATTATTTCAACAATAATACCACTAGAAACCTCCATGAGAACAACTACATACATGTGTGAGAATATGTATATATAGCAGCTAACCATATAATAACGTTATTGACTAACTTTCACTTTTAACTTAACTAGATTCTTTTTTCACTTTCACTTTCTATTTATATCTATAACGTCGACATAACAACCTTTATTGTAACATTATTTTCATCGAAAACGCAGAACCGCAAAATTTGTACTACGCTGTTCGACTTCATATTTAATATTGTCCTGAAGAGGCCATGCTTGTTGGTGAAACATGTCAACCAGAATAAACTCTTACCATGCAGTAATTGATGGGTGCTGTTGTCTTTATTATCATTTTATTTTACTTTAACTTATCAAGTGAAAGACAACTGTGATTACCTTTTCGGTATCCACCCACAATACTCAAAGCACTATTACATGTACATGTATTACCACTTCAGGTGTTGGTTCACCTTGTTTAAATACAAATCATTTTGGAAAAATGGTAATAAATAGTTAAAAAATTCGTAAAGGTTCCGCGGAACCCAGTGTCTTGCCTACTTTTGCTGTAAATTGATGGCTCAACAAAAATGAGGGAAAAAATCAATAAAAGTATTCCGCTTGATATTATCTTTTGATTGTAAGAAGCTTCTGTCCAAGTTTGGTAAAAATCCAGGATAGTTTATTAATCTAATAAATGTTTTAAAAACGTTAACTGCAGACTGGATGAAATGTTAACTGGAAGAAAAGCTAAGTCCATTCATAAGTAAAATACAGATACACAGGTACAAAATATTAACAAAATTTCCTTCTAGATACTAGCTTTTGATCATAAACAAGCTTCTGTCCAAGTTTGACACAAATTAAAAATAGTATAAGAAAGTTATCAAAATTTTAAAAAATTTAACCACAGAGTGAATGTGTTGTTTCCTGGTAAAAAATCTAAGTCCATTTAAAGTGAAATACGGAAAAAAAGGATTTATCGTTTTAAAAAGTTTACTTCTGGATACTATCTTATGATCATAAACAAGCTTCTGTCTAAGTTTGGTACAAACCAAGGATAGTTTAAGAAAGTTATTAAAATTTTAAAAAACTTTAACCACAGAGTGAATGTAATGTTTTCCTGCAGAAAAACTAAGTCCATTTATAAGCAAAATATGGAAAAAATGGAATTTTATTTTTACAAAATTTACTTCTGAATACTATCTTATGATCACAAACAAGCTTCTGTCCAAGTTTAGTAGAAATCCAGTATGACTTAAGAAAGTTATTAAAACTTCAAAAACTTTAACCACAGAGTGAATATTTGTGGACACCGCTGCCGCCGCCGATGACGGAATGTAGGATCACTTAGTCTCGCTTTTTAGACTAAAGTCAATGCCTCAACAAAAACTAGCTTAGACAATCTTGACTTAAAGTACAGACAGAGTGATTGGCACCACAAACGTGCATTGATAACATTTATTCATATAAACCACACTGAAGTACAAATTTGAATTTCCTAATAGAAAACACTATTCATTTTGTTATAGTTTAATACTACTGAATATGTTTAAAAAATATAGTCTATCAAAAAAGATCTGTGTTGTTTGTCGTCTCCAAATAATATAAATAGAAATGACAAAGTCAATGTTTGGCAACAGAAACTAACAGCATGTGCACAACTGCATGCCTTGTAGAAGAACAATAGATTCTTTAAATTGTTCCACCTTTTGTTGTTGTGAGCTGACTATAGAGTTATATTTGATCATTGTTGAAAGCTGTATGCTGTACCTGTACATTTGGTCTCATTGACAATCATACCACATTTCCTAATTTTTACAGTTAATCAAATAAAGAGCAGATGGGTGGACAAAAACATTGTGTGGTGACACCATTACCTCATTTTCCAGACCAAAATCTTGCACCAATCTGATGAACAATGTCGGGGTCCATCCATGAGCACCATCTAACATTAGACCTTTAGTCCGACATCCTGAGGTGGTCTTTAGATTGCAAACATCTATTGCTTTGTCAACTGTTTCTTCAGCCATATGTCTGTAGGTTGTCCATTTACCACCTATCAAATAAAACAATATAAAATCAAGGACCAATATAACATCAAATTTTCATGCACATTTGGACTTAAAAGGCAGTTAAAAGTTCTTGCAGTCTCTCAATCTTAATTAATAAATTGGTTCAGTAAATTTTTCAGAATTAATAATTTTTTTGGTGTACAAATTTTTAGGGTTTTGTGTGTAACTTTGACCATTACTTTAAGATTTGAACAAATTACAATATGGGCAGGAATTCGCTAGTGAAATTTTAGGGTCAATAGTGTTTATCCAATTAAAAAATAAAGAAATCATGCAAATATTGAGAATAAACATTGTTTAAATATTAAAGTGGGTTAGTCTTTATTGCCAAATGCAAAAAAAATGGATCCAATTAAAAAAATCAACAAAAAATCAGCACTTGTTATGTGCTGGTAGTTGAAAACTGTAGACAAAAAGTGTGACATTTCTGCAGTGGCAAAACCCCTAGTCATATTTAGAATATGCCTGAAGAATTGTTCTACTATAATAGTTGAAAATCAACTGCAAAATGATCCCTCTATCATTTAAAAACCCCATTTTGTACAGAATCCGATTATTGCTGCAAATAAAATATGTTTGAAAATGGACAAGTGCATGTAACTTTTCGCATCAACAAATGTTACATGCACCTTTTCATTAGCTGATTAGCTTTGGAAACAAGTTATTGGTCCAGCATGGCAAATTTTGAAAGGTGTCAACAATGGGTACAATTTGGATTTCATGATTTTCATCAATCAACTGAAGTTTGAAAAATATAGAAGGTAAGAAAATTTATTTCATTTTCGTGTCAATACTGCCCAATAATACTCATCTTTTTATAACAGTTGTATACTTTTTATAGTAAGCATTACCATAATTATTTTTTTCACATTTCAACCCACTGACAATTACATTAAAATGTGGCTTTGTCATCTTTCACACTAGGCATCTACCAGTGGTCAAGCAGATGATAAGAGAGTGGGACCAGGTTAATTTGACCTCACAATGAAGTGTTACATGCACTTTCTGTGTAAATTAAGTTCTTTGATAATGATGTGTGACTTGCTTTGCAATTTTGTCAAAAAATATAAGTTTATCTTGTATTTAAACAGGTTTGACCCTTACCATATTCATTTTATTGCTGGAGAGATTTCTGTACATAACATTGACACGAAAATATTTACCAAGGAAAGGTGTCTATGATACATGCAAAAGCTTTTTTTCGTACGGTTTGCCTTATCAATCTAATTTTTTACATGAAATACCACAGATTAGTTGCCAATTTGATTAACTAGTACTTGTATTCATTCTCAGCATTATAAATATAACTGGTCACTTAATTTGAAAACATAAAATGTAACATTGACACCAGAATAAAAACAATATTACTTTATTACACTTAAAGCATAATTGGCCAGTGCATAATATTAAATCAAATGTAAATTTATGCTGAATTCTTAACAGAGAAGTTGTTGATCTTTCTTGATTTCTAGACTTTACAATATTTACTTGTAATTCTTATCGTTTAAAGGCATGTAACATTGACACATCTTCTGCGTCCAGGTTACATGCTACAACCTAATAAATGTGCATACAATTATTCAATCAATAAAATCTTGTTGAAATTTAAATTTGCTTCATTAAAATGATATTAAAGAAATAAATGAGTTTTAATTATTTGTGTTTATCTTTTTCCTGATTGACTAGCAATTTTTCCTCATCATTTGTTGGTGTTCCTGTCAATGTTACATACATAACCCAGAATTATAATGTTTTAAAAGCATTGATTTCCAAACCTCTGTTATGAGCTTTAAAATGAGTTTATCTGAGTTTATAAATGACTAACATCTGAAATATTGTCATCACACAATTTCTTTGATGCTCCTATGATAACTTTATGAGTAACATGGACTACGATTTTTGTATCAGGTCTTTTTTGTGTTACATGAGAAGATTTAACTGTGTTGAAATCAACAGTTAATCTAATTCTTAATATTCAAAGTTATTATTATGATACCTATTTTAAAAAATAATGTAAAAAGTAAACCCAAATTAAACTTTTTTTTCATTAAGAAATTGTGTATGTAACATTGACAGTCTATTATTTAGACTTTTACATGTTCAGGCCAGTGTTACATGCGTAAACAAAACTTACTGCCATAAGGAGCTATTATCTTATTTTTATTTTACAAAATAAAAGCGTTTTCATGTTTTCCTGTTTAATTTGTCTTTTAACACTAGTTAGTAACATTGACAACAATATTGTGTGTCAAGATTTTTTTATGTTACATGCAAAGGTATTACTTCCTTAAAGTCAGACATTTATATAACATTTTATAACCTAAATGATTAATTAGATATTACTAGGCAGCAATTATATTATTTCTCCAAAGTTGACTATTAAGCACACCACTTTCATCTTCTGGTATTCATGTATGTAACATTGACATAGAACCTTTTACTTTTCTGTCAATGTTACACGCATGAACAGAACTGATAACATTTACTTACTCCTTTGCTCTTTAAAGAGATTATTGATAATTTAACTTGTTTTACCACCATCAAACTTCATCTTTATTTCTAAATATAGATATTTTTTTTAGAAATGTATTTTCTTCATTGACAACAAAATTGGTGTCAGTCTTGAAAATTTACATGCAATTTTTAATTAAAAAAATCTACAGGCAATATAAACCTAAGAAAGAAAAAGATGATCAGCAATACATGTGATGAAGAAAACTCTCAGGAAAATGCTGCAAAAAGATACTGTCCCTGTCAACCAGTCAGATGGTGATGTCCCTGGCAGCCAGACAGATGGTGATGTCCCTGTCAGCCTGGAAGATGGTGATGTACATATCAGTCAATCAGTTAGTTGGTGATGTTCCTGTCAGTCAGTCAGTCTGTGATGATCTTGGAAGCCAGTCAGAGGGTAATGTTCCTGTCAGCCAACAGATGGTGATGTCCTAGTCAGCCTGGCAGATGGTGATGTTCATATTAGTCTGTCAGTTGGTGATGTTCCTGTCAGTCAGTCAGATGGTGATATCCCTGTCAGCCAGTCAGATGGTGATGTCCCTGTCAGCCAGTCAGATGGTGATATCCCTTTCAGCCTGTCAGATGGTGATAACCCTATCAGCCTGGCAGATTATGATGTCTGTGTTAGCCAGTCTGATAAGGTCCCTATTAGTGAGTCGGGTGGTGACGGTCCTTTCAGCCAGTCAGATAGTAGTTCTGTGTCAAAAAACCAGATGATGGTGACTGTGTATGCAGACATACTAGTGATCTCCAATTTGACCATTCTACAGCAGTGTAGAAGATAGTTATTTCAAAATCTTGTTTATTTATCCCTTTTCATTCACCAGTCAACGCATGTATCATGTGTATTTACTGATGCTCATTATAGAAATCATGAGGAATTCAATTTGTAACATTTTTTTTTTAATTGTTATGCCAATAATTGACATTCCAGAATATCTTTTGCATTATAAGAGGTTCAGGTTCCTTCTGATTTCAAAATAATAATAATAAACTCATCATGGATACCAGAATTGAAATTTTGTAGGCCAGAAACGCTTTTCGTTTACAAAAGACTATTCAGTGACGCTAATGAAACAAAAAAGTAAAAGAAGGCCAAATAAAGTTGAAAACAGGACTATGGTCTAATGGGTGTTGGTTTTCTCTTCTGAATTGTTTTACACTGGTCATTATGGGGCCCTTTAAATTGTGGCTTCCTGTAGTTTAGGTTACAAGTTTTTAAGATGAAATGGCATTGAAAAATCGAAACAAGATATTTGAGAGTTTCTATATTATTGTAAATTTTATAATCTATGCATGGATTTTGGTTTTGATTGAGGGTAGATTAATTGTTGTTTTGTTTTTTTCTTTTTTCAAGATAGATAGTTGAAGATGTTGGAGACAGAAAACAAGAAACAAGAAACTTGTTTTGAATGTTTGAAATAAAATTTATTGTTTAAACCTGAAAAAGTTATCATCAATGTAAGATTAACCAGCAGAAATAAAACGAGATATAGGGTAATATGTCTATCAGACAACAACCTCAAAGATGAAACCCAAATTGTTCTTTATAGAAGTTATGTAAACGATTGAAAATAAGATTCTCAATAAATGAAGCTGTACCAACCTCTCGTAGATTTGTCCATATTTTGTCTTGGTTTTTCATACTATTAGTTTTAAGTGTAACTGTGTCACATGAATGAGGGATACAGGTAATCATTTTGTACCCTTACTTTGTCAGTATTAGTTATTGAGTGAGAAACTTCGTGGATGCTGATGGTTGTGTGGTTGTCTTCTTATCAATCTCATCCCTGTGCATAACAAAACGGGTTGCTTACTAACTGATATAAAAATGTTTCATGTTGTGGAAATTTTGGATGACTCCTTCATCAATTAATCTATCGTTGGTCTTAATTTTATTTTTCTGGTTATTTTGACATTTGAATATCGTTTAATTTAGCCTTCCATAGTGTACCACAATGAACAAGCATAACTACTGGTATAGTTAAAAAATATGTCTGCTGTCTGAAATTTAGGTGAATGGTTTTGGTATTAACCACTATTTAAATAATATCATATATGAGAAATGTGGCAGTATAATTGTATAATTAAGGGTGCATTTATTGCAAATAAAACTGGTTATGGTTTTAGTTTAAGGTTTTGAACTGGTTTCCAAAACTAGTTTAGGTTTTATCGAACTAGTTTGAAAAATAAACCCAGTTCAGGCACATTTAAACAAATGGGTGGTTTCCTTGAACAATGTTGAAACCATAACAAAAATGGCTGAAGTATATCTTTTACTACAGGACTTGATAACACAAACAGAAGATGACAGCATTGATAGGCTTTATCAGATTCACAAGAGTGTCTCAAAAAGAAAGCTAGTTTTCTCAGTTGTATCATGCTTGGCTGCTAAACGTAGACACATCGCCAGGGTGAAAAACTATGTTGAAGATGTTATCCCCCAATACACACCTGATGACTATAAGAATCGTTTTAGAATGAGCAGATCAACATTTGATGCACTAGTTCTAAGCTTATCTCCTCAGTTAGCGGTGGGTCTTAAGGGTGGCATCATGAAAGTTTCTATTGAAAAGCAGCTACTGATTTTCATAAGATATGCATCATGTCAACAGATTTTGACTGAATTAGCTGACAGCTTTGGTGTATGTGAAGCAACTGTTCATACTATTATACATCGAACATCTTCAATTATTTGTTCAGATTTGCTTCCTGCATTAGTTAAATGGCCTTCTGGAATGAAAGTGCAAGAGACAGTTGACATGTTTTTTCAACATAAAGGTTTCCATGGTGTTTTAGGCGCGATTGATGGATCACATATCCCCATCAAAACTCCTAAAGTGGATGGTAAACAATATTACAACAGAAAAAAGTTTCCTTCTATAATACTTCAAGCAGTATGTGACAAAAACTTTCATTTTCTAGATTTATATTGTGGGTGGCCAGGTTCTGTGCACGACTCGCGAGTTCTTAAAAAACTCGCCTCTGTTTTCAAGTTCATCTGATAACAAAGAGAGAATGTTTCCAGGTAATACCCATCTATTTGGAGATGCTGCATATGCTTTGAGTCAGTGGGTAATGACGCCTTTCAAAGACTTTGGCAACCTTTCGGCTGAACAAAAACGTTATAACTACATCCATAGTTCGAGTCGGATGTGTATCGAAAGAGCCTTTGGTGCATTGAAAGGTCGATTCAAGCGTTTAAGATACATTGACATGGAAGATATGCCTTAAGTGTTAAAATTTGTGCTCAGCTGTTGCACATTACATGAAGTTTGTTTAGCCAATTTTGATGATTTTGATGAATACATTGAAGAAGGACTAAATGCCAATGAAGAGATCATTGATTTCCAAGATTTTTTAAGGAGAAGACCTTCCGCACAACATAAACGTCAGTCAATTGTTGATATGAATGCTGGGATAAAAAGATATTGCTCATATTTATCTCCCTTAACCATGTTAACAGAAAATGTGTTATCTGTTTTTTAACTGTAAACTTTAACCAAATTTAGATTTCCATTTCTTAATTAGTGTATTGTTTTATTTTGTATTGCCTGCTTTTCACACATGAATGACTCTGTGTTCATTTTCATGTTTTGGTCCATAACATGTCACTGTGTATTATCAATGTTATCTAGGTACTGTTATTTGACTGTTGCCCTGTTTATATGCTGAGTTAGAAAGGCAATACTTTATAAAAATAAGAAGATGTGGTATGATTGTCAATGAAACAACTATCCACCGAGTTCAAATAAAGTGGATGTAAGTAATTTAAGGCAACCATTCGGCCTTGAACAAGAGATAAACACATACCATTTACTGGGCTATAAAAGGCCCAGACATGAAAAATATGAAAAAATTCAATTGAGAAAACTAACAGCTTAACAAAGCAAAATACTAAAAAGAAATGATCGACATGAACAAACAACAACCACTGAACTACAGGCTTCTGACTTGGGACAGGCACATAAAGAATGGACCAGGAGCCTCTGGCCTTTGTTAGTCTAGTATGATTTTTAATTTTAGTTTCTTGTATATAATTTGGAGTTTATATTTTAATTAGTATGACGTCAATTACCACTGAACTAGTATGTATATTTGTTTAGGGGCCAGCGGAAGGACGCCTCCGGGTCCGTGAGTTTCTCACTGCATTGAAGACCTATTGGCGACCTTCTGCTGTTGTCTGTTCTATGGTCGGTTTGTTGTCTCTTTGACACATTCCCCATTTCCATTCTCAATTTTATATCAGTGCTACTAGCAGGACTAGCTATACACTGTGCAGTAATATAAACTCAATGATTATTTTCAGGCCAAATTTTAGGGATCATGGAGTTCCACATGTTCTAGGCCCCTGCTTTTTTTTTTGTTCCTTGGATGGAAAAAAATTATATATAAAGTTGATATTTTTTTCAATATGTGTTCAACAATGAAACAGTTTCATATAATGAAATTTGTATTTTTAACAATTGAATAAAGTGGAATGCAATACTAATATGTCACTCTGACAATGCTGCAACTCAGAAAAACATAATAAAGTTGAAAAGAAAAAAAACTTAAATCTATCCAATTATTGTAGTATGTCTATTTGTTCATATGTTCAATAATCTGTGACATAAGCTGAATTTTTTGGTCTTCTTAGTCCATTTTTGCCTTATGCTGTTCCTTTATTTCAGATAGCAACCCTCTCTGTTCTTCTTTAAACTCCTTGTTCATGGTTTCCAAAAACATCAAAACTTCATTACTTTTTTTTACTTTCTTTCCCTGGTTATTTGTTTGATCTGAATCACTTGCCTTCTTTCTTTTACCTTCTTCTGCCAAACTACTTTCATTTAAAGACTCTACATCACTATCCTCACATGTCACAGATTCTGCTGATGGCATTGATTAGCTCATTGTGAAGATAGGTTTGACATTTGCCTTGTATATGTTGTACCCATAAGCTATAATTCCTCCATTTCACAAAAATAGGGGCTCTATTTTACATCATTCCCACTTTTTTGGTTGTGATCAACAGTGTCACGAAATATTTTTGTTAAGTTTTTCCACTTTTGTTCATATTGCTGGAAAGTAAATGTACTGAGCTGCTTCGTCATGTTCGTCTGCACTTCTTCCGCCATATTCTTTATCAAAACCAAACTACTAAACCGCCCCGAGAGCGGTTTGATAAGTTTCCAAAACTGGTTTTCGTTTTGTCTCAATAAACAATCAAATCAGTTTCAGTTTTAAACCAGGTTCTAAACTGGTTTGTCAAAATAAATGAAAAGTTTTGAAAACTGTTGCAAAACTTAAACCAGTTTGCTAGCAATAAATGCACCCTTACATTCAGATGGTTGTTTGGAGGCTTTTTATATCTTTTAAGGTCAATTCTGGCATGGTTCATTATTCATATTTTTTGTGTCCACGTTACATGCAACATTTAAGTCACTATTTTATGACAGAAATGAGATAATTGCAAAAATATTAATACAATGTTTTAATGTGAGGGTAACACAATGAAAAAGAGCCTTTACATGTTCAGAAAGAAAATGATTCTTACTGTATTTATCTCTTAAACATTGCATGTAACATTGACAGAAAAGTAGAGGAAACTTGCTTTTACAAAATTTCTGAAAGAAATGAAAATATACATTTTAGAGTTTTGATGATAGACAATGTTTTGTGATCAATATATATGATATTGAATGTTGAATAAGTTAAGGAATAATTAATCTCAATTTGGAAAAAGTGTCCATGTTACATGCTCCAAATTCATTATTTGCTTTGGTTCCAAACTGACGCAAGTTTAAAAATGATTTTTTTGGTTACAAATAGAAAGACACCATTTGTAGCAATAATTTGTAAAAAATTTAGAAGCTTATAATGATTTTTATTTTTTTCTTACAATGTCACACTAAAGTAGCATTAGTGAATTCCTGCCCATATCCCATCGACTTGAATGCAGAATTTCTTAAAACCACAAAAAATGCATCTTTGCAAATACAATTTTCCTTAACTTTTAAAAATTAGTGTGAAAAGAAAAGAAAAGAACAGCGTTCAGTTATAATGTTCTCTTCCTATGTACATGGTTTTTTTTAACGTTCATTTAAATATCCTACAAGAGACGGCTATGCCACATCGTTTGGTCTCCGGTGGATAGTTGTCTCATCTAGGATATCTGTGTGGGTCCATTGTAATTTTATCAGTTCTGAGATTTCTATAATATAATTGCAAGCTATTGAAAAAGAAACAGATTTGCTAGGGTCCAAGCTTACCTGCTATAGTTATTAAATTGTTATCTGAGATTTCTATGATATGATTGCGAGCTATAGATTGAGTATCTGACTTATTGGGGTCCATCACTAGAGGTCTGATTCCGCACCAAGCTGACAGCACATCACCTCTTCTTACTGGAAAAAAAAGGATATCAATATTTCAAACTTTTATATTTTCAAGGCTTGTTATTTTACGCATTTTCAGTGCAAAAACTTGTTGTGCTGGTGTTAAATTTATGCATCAAAAACAAATTTGCACATCATGTCATTTTATGAACACTTATACAAATAAGGGAAAATAAATCATGGATAAAACATTTCCAGGACTACAGAATTTTATTACAGGTACTTGTGTAACTGAACAGTATACATAGGAACTTGTTTTTTGCCCAAAAGAATGTACCACTAGGAAGACTCATTAAAAGCTTTTGCTGACAATTAGAAGTAAATTCCAAAAGTAAAACTTTCTTCTGTTTTAAAAAAAAATCAAAATAAAGAGGTTTGCTGCATTATTTAGAGATCCATATGCTTATAAGTCTTTTAAGAGAATTATTGATATCAGAGGTTTTTTTTATATCTTGGTACAGTTATTCTACATTTCTCTTTAAAATGCTACACTTTAGTTTTAGATAACATTGTATTATGAGGGTAGTAATGCCCTTCACCGTCAAAGGGACATTTTCAGCTTTCATTAGAATCAAATTGATTAAAATTTCAACGTGATTCGTCAAATTATCCTTATCATGATTCGTCAGAGGTCTCAAATAATTATAGTTATCATTTTTTTTGGAAAAAATTAACAAAATTCGTCAGAATCATTCAATTGTTTTATCGTCTAAAAGAAAGTGTATATTTTATCGTCATGCAACAAAAATTACTGTTAACATCTTTTGGCAAGAATTTTTACTGTTATTCCTCACGAAGGTACACCCATTACCACCCTCTATTATGTTTTTGAGAACACTGTCAGCTAAGGGTTCAATAAAAATAAAACTCTTCATGAAGTAATATATAATGATAGATTAGTGAGGATTGCTTCCCTTGACTCACTGTAACAAAAAACGATGTTTCAATTGGTGTTGTGTGTGAAAACCAATTATAATTCTATTCATCTTGTATTCTCAAGGATTTACATATACTGATCCCTGATCCAATACCTTGATTTAAATATAATTGATTTAAACATCAAAATGTTGGAATTGAATTGAAATGCTTGTAACAGGACTAATTTATACCAACAGCGTGTACAATTTAACACTGTTATCAGTCTTTTCTATTTACAGTACAAAAATATCAGAAACAAACGTGGCTGTGTTTGTGAAGTACACAAATCCAAGTCTAAATTATGGAATAATTGGACAAATTTAAAACAAAATTTTCTTTGCAATGAAATTAGCTGGACATTTAATAACAAAACACAGGAGTGAATTAGCTTCATACATGTCATTACTAATTTAAAAAGCTGACTATCTAAATAATCTCTTTTTTAACATTTTTCAATAATACCCTTAATTTAAAATTTTGAAAGTTAAAATATTAAATTGGATTACAATAAGTTTAACAGCATAAAAGAAAATGCTATATAAAAAGCATGAATAACATAATTATATAAAATTGTACAATATGATAATTTACATGAAGTTTAAAAAAAACATTTAAAAATTGATTTCTATATTATCAAACAGATTGATCATGAACATTTTATGACATCCAAAATAAACACTTTCAATAACCAATTTTGTTATAAACAATAAACAACCTACAGAAATTAAAACTTTAATTATCCTTCCATTAAAATATAATCAACAATGTATACAAATTAATTACAATGTTTGTGATAGTTTGTCTCAAGAAAACTTGACTGACAAGGATAATACTCCAGTAATTAAAGAGTTTTGATAACATGTATGAGTGATCCTGACATACTGATCAGTGACAAACATAACTTATACTTGGTATATATACATCATATGGGCTTGTAATGTTCATCAGTTCCAATACAAAGAATTCGAAAGGAAATCACACCAAGGTAGCATATCTTATTTAAATTATTGTTTAATTTCAAATTTTATTGTAAAATTAATTTTAATAGTCATTTTTATTCATTTCATTCTTTTTAAAATTACTTTTTTCTTTCTTTATCTAGTTTAAATACTTTTTTTCATATTCAATCAAAAAATATATTTAAAATTTTAGTGTAAAAATTATAAATATAATTAATTTTATCATTTATCATAATTCTAATATCAAGTCATTATTTTATTTATTTTCTTTTGAATTCACTCCGGTTAAAAATCATTTTTCTTTTTATTAAATATCTTTTTCTTTTTATTAAATATCTTTTTCTTTATCAATTTTAAAAATAAAGTATAAATAACTTTTAAAATTAATATATATCGCTACAACGCATTTAAACTATTGGTAACAGATAAATTAAAGTTTTGAGATTTAGCTTAAAATAATAAAGACCAATTGACAAATATCTGTACAATTGACTTCTATTTTTTAGTATAACATAGTATGTTATATTCTTTGACTCAGGGTGAATCTTAAAATGAAAACTAAGCCAGCATTTGATTGGCACATCTTTGTGCAGGCTTTATTTCCAATGTCTGAGCGAATATGTGTTAGTGAAATGGTGACCAATCCTTCAACTATCAGCTATATTTTAAGAAAAACAACTACTACTCCTTTGACAACTTATTTATCAGGCCAGAGAGCTATCCAAGAATGGATAGATATGGTTTGGCACAATATATGCATGGGCTTAATGAAATTGCCGATGCTATTTTGTGTTTGACCATATTTATTTCAATTCCATCATTGGACAGGTAGCTTTTATTAAATTATATTTTATTTATCAATCATCGTAAACTTTAAAAGGTAATTATTCGTTTATACCATTTTGTTGTAAAACAGTATCTGCAGCACATCAGCCTAAAAGATATTGTCTACATATTCAAGATGACCTGGCAAGGTAATTGTTGTTTGATTTACTTGTTTTACTGGTAAATATTTTCGACATATTCAGGATGATTTATTGTTTGACTAACTTCCAGTAGCAGATATTTCATAAATTCAGAATGAAGGGCCAGATAAAGTGTTAACCCACAACTGAGGTGGATTGGCACAAATTATGCACAGGCTTGAAATGAAGTGTCTGTGCTAATTCATGCTTAACCATTTCAGTTTGTAAAATCATCTAAAGCAGCATCATGAAATATTTTATGTATTCTATTCGGTGTTGCCAAGATTTCATTTATAATTTTACCAGACTTGACTTGAACAGTTTGCCTTATATTTCTAGAGGATTGCTTAATGAATGTTGAAGGTTGTACAATGCCTGACGATGTCTATTTTCGCTTAACGTTTGCAGTTGGATTGCTGTCTGGCTAGTGTTTCACCCACAGTTCATAGCATATTATAGATAAAGACAATTCAGACATTAACTCTATTTCTTTACATCAGTTGTTTTTCTGTTGTTTCAAGTACAACTACTTTCAGAAGGGATCTATTTTAATCTTCAAATTTGGTAGTTATATTTTCATATTTTTCTTTTAATAATGAAAACAATGATGTACGAGAAACATCTAAAGGGCAGAAGTTGAAAAGCTGTTCAAATGTCTATCATGTAGGTTGTACAAACAAATAACCAGACCACTATAGAGTATGAAGAAAGCAGAAAACAAAATGTCTTGACACATTTTGTGTGCAGTCTTTATATAAATAGTCTGCACCATACTGTGTTGAATCAGTTTGTTAATAAATCAACTGAGGATATGTTTGGTGAAAACATAAATGGAGAATGTGTCCATAGGATACAGTAGTTGGCCCTGTTTGCAATTTTTGTTATAAAGGGACATAACTCAAGAACAAGTAAAAGTGAGACCACCAAATTGGCAATTGATCCAAGTTTTGCGATAATAAGTGTTTGTGTCTAAGTTTCATAATATTTGGTTGAGCCAAACTTTTTTCAGATAACAACAACTTATTTTTGGACCTATAGACAGACAAGGTTATAATTAACACTTAATGCCCCTAAAAAACAACAAGAATCAATTTAAAACTGAAATCATGTATTTTGATTGGTCTAATACATTCTAATTTTTCAATTAAAAATCTAGTTGTTTATAGCATTTGAAGTTCTGGTTTGTGCTTGAATATATTTATAGTAACTAGTTATATCTAATTTCTTTGTGACATTTGTTTACTCTGATTTTCAAATGCTTAAGTTTAATTGTTTCACAAAAGTAAGAATTTTGCATTTGTAGGGCTAGATCACCAGCTATTTTTCATACAATAAAGAATTTCATTGGCACATTTTTGGGCAGGCTTCAATTTAAATGTCTGATCAAATGTGTGCTACTGAAACTCTGAATTATCTCTCATCAGAAAAGCATTTCATTCAGGGCCGGTATTCTCAACACATTATATGAGTTATTTCTATAGCAAGACACTGCAAAGAGCTTTAATTGATAATTTTTTGACCTAATATTTGCTGCTGAAATCATATTTGATATTATCACCCCTGTTTGTTGTCATGTATTTGATAAAAGTAGTAAAAGCTTTGTCAATCTTAATATGTATTCATCATGTCATTCTTTACTTGAGGTCAATAATAAAATGTATATAAGATGGCTTTTCCAGAGCAGAGCTCTTAGGATTATACTAGCATCCCAAGTTGATAGGGGTGTGATAGTTGAAATGCACAAAGATATTCTCTCTCTATATAACCTACCATCCACATCCTGATGTAAATAATTTCTAACTTCTGATAATATAAACTGGATCTCATTTTCTGATGGAGAAGGTTTGTCTGTCACTTCACAAGCAACATCAGTCGTTCCTGTTAAAATAAATGATGGGCATTTGAGGTGGTATAATAACACTACAGTTAGATAACTCTGTCAAAATCACCTGAAAGTTTTAATCAAGTTCTATTGAGTATTGTTTAAGAAATGTTAAGCTTCTCAATGATCAAAATTAGTGTTTGTCATACTGCTATATATATACATGATATATATATCTTATGAAATTTTTCAGATAAAGTGTGTAGTTCAAGTTTTTAAAAACTGTTTTATTTTTGTCAAAGGGTAAAAGTCAGAAATTTATGAAAATTAAAAGAGCCAAATTAATTTTAGTCTAGGTATGGGTTCCACCTTAATCTTCAAACTATAATTATACATTATCAATTTTATCCTCCAAAATGACATTATCTTATTTAACCCTTTCAACGCTACACAAAAAAATAGAAAAATGGCTGCTGCTGCTGCATTTTTTTGTGTTCATTGATTAGAACAGTACATTCCTTTTCAGATTGTTGTATCTTTTTTTATTATAAGAGATACAGAGAAAGTTATTGCATGAAAAATGCTCATGAGAGCATGAACTGTAATGTTAGATAGTTATTTCAGTAAATTTTTTTAAGACTTTGATGTCTTAGATTTGGCTCTTTATTTCTTTATCTTAATTTCAGCAATGACTAATTAAAAAGGTGTGGCCAGAGCATACTGTTTTTCAATCAGAGCCAATTTTAGTGAATTGTGAAAAAATTGTATTTTCATTCATATGTTTTGTTGTTTTGAATAATCTCGGCGGAATGAATATCATTTTTTAACTATTTCAAACAATTTTCTTCATTCTGTTTGTAAGAATCTGCAACATTTTTTTTGTGGCCACATAATGTTGTCACTCTGGCGGGTAGTTTTTCTCAAGAGCAATCATACCACTTCTCCTCATGTTTTCATAAGCAAGAAGAGGAGTTAATGACTATTTTGGTTATCATTCAAACCTGCTAATGTCACTTTTTGCCAAGGGAGAAAAAATATCACTCGTCCATCACTGGTATCAGGATCCAGTAAACCCATATCTTCTGGACTGAAACAAATAAATATTGACACCACTTCATGCACTTTATCATTGAAAACCAAAACATTCTTATCTATTTATCTTTTTATTCAAAAGCTGAGTTAATCTGCTATGGATTAAATATTCGTTGGAATACTAGTTTTCATTATATGTGGGTACAGGCCTAGGGTTTACAAATTTTGAATGAATACTTTGCCAAAACCACTAAATTAAATTTCAATCAATATACAAGTTTTCCTCAATTCATAAAAAAATAGTACCAAGGAAAATAAATAAATCTACAGTATCTTGTAAATTAGAAATTTTGCTATATGTCTGTCTGTCTGTCCGAGGTTTCCGCTGGCGGTCGCCATTTTCGCAATTAGCGAAAAAATAACAATTGTGGCGATAAAAATTCGTCATTTGCGAAAGAATTTGGCGAAAGAAATATATAGAACGATTTATTTTCTTCCATCTTGTTTATTTACTTTTTTCGAGTTTCTCGGACTTTACCCGATCAGACAATACTCGGAATTCACCTTGACCTCATTAAGATTTGGACAGAAAATCAATAATCAGCTGATTGCATTTTATAGCTATCGACAACAAAGGACTAATTAATAAAGGTGTTGATTGAATTGTTTGACAAAATGATATGGTTAAATGGCTTCCGCTAAATGTCACATACAGATTTTATTTACCACTTTTGCGACGCACGTCTTTGAAGCAAACTTTTGACGTCTTCTTTGAGTCTCATTTTAAAGATAGTTTAGAAAAGAAAGATGTTGTGACGAACATATTTCATAAGCAAGAAAAATCTCCGATTTAAAACTTTAATTATCCTTTGACTTTAATATAGGTAATTGATTAGGGAGACTACTTTAAAGTCGTTTGAGTGACACGTGTGTTTCAAGCATAGTTTTACGTCTCAACTTTTTTCATTTACGATGGTCAAGAAAAGAAAACTGTCGTAATGAAGAAATCTATCCAAAAGGTTGGGAACAACCCCTCGAATGAGAGTAGCCCTTTAATGTTATGACAACACATGAAATGAGGGATCAAAATATCATGTGATAAAAGCTTTTGTTTAGTTGTAAAAACCACTTCTTAGTACAAATAGGCACATCAATATTTTTCTTTTAAAGAAACTTTCCCTACGAACTATACTGGTATTATATAATCAAAACATGTCCATTAATTTTGTTGTATTCCAGGACTTATATCTTCTTTATTATTAAAAGTAAAGTGGCCCCCTCATTTAGAAAATATGTTTATAATACAATGAATATTTTTCCCTTTTATGTTAAAAACAAAATCTGTTGTTTTAAAGTAACTTTTTAGTGTTTATTCATTAAATGTAGACTCTAAAATAAGTTTGACAGAATGGGGCAAAATCCCCTTATTTAAGGGAAAGGGGAGGTTAGGAAAAAAAGGTAAATTTTAAACGAAAAATATAGTTATGTTACTTGGCGAAAAAAATAATAAAGTGGCGAAAAATATATTGTTTTGGCGAAAGAGGTGGCGAAAAAAATAATTGACCCAGGAGAAACCTTGTGTCTGTCTGTCTGTCATTGCAGCAGCACCTGTCTGGGTCAGTGTCTATTACAGGTTTGGTGTTTGTTGAAGTGTGCTGTGTTTATTTTTTGTTAATTATTTTGTACCTAAATCATGTTGCAATTTTTTTCGTTTATTTGTTTTACATTTGTCATGCATTGGTCTTTTATAGCTTGCTATGGGGTATGGGTTTTGCACATTGTTGAAGGCTATAAAGAGACCTATTGTTTCTAGCTTCTACATCATTTGATCTCTGGTGACTAGTTGTCTCATTGCCACTGATACCATAACTTTTTATTTCTATACAGCATACTGTATATATGCCATATAGTAACCCTCAAAGTCAATTTTCTTTCTTAAAAGTTGTTTTTGTGAGATTGGTGTCTGTTTGACAAATTGATTTAATTTATAGATGCAATGTGAGTTAATCTTATTACTCACTACTTATATATACTTGCTAGTATATATATTATATACAAATATATACTTGCTAGTATATATATATATATATACAAAAAAAGTTATGATTTGTAATTTCTATGAAAACTAAAAATGATGTAAATTTCATAGATATATATGGGCATGACAATCTAAAAATAAACGTTAAAGCAAACAGGAAAAAGAAAATTGATGTAGTAGAAAACCAATCATAAAAGTATGACATATACCCAATAAGTTTGTGCTAAATACTAAGAAATTGGGACGTGCAAATACTGAGAAAAATGCAACAGCAACACAGGGGTTTCATTATCTTTCATGTTGACTGGTACTTTCCACATTTCTAGGTGGTACTTTTCAATTTATTCCATGAATATCTTATATAAAAATTCCTACATTTAGGCGGTACTTGTCAATAGCATAGGATGGTAAAAGTACCAGGTACCGCCTCCTAATGAATGGCCTGGCAACATGGTCTCTGGCCTAAATAAAGATCTCTGGTCTTCATAAAGGTCTCTGGCCTTAACAAAGATCTCTGGCCTTAATAAAGGTCTCTGGCCTAATATAGGTATCTGGCCTAAATAAGGGTCTGTGGCCTGAATAAAGGTCTCTGGCCTTAATAAAAGTCTCTTGCTTTATTAAAGGTATCTGGCCTTAAAAAAAGTTCTCTGGTCTTAATAAAGGTCTCTGGCCTAAATAAAGGTATCTGGCCTAAATAAAGGTCTCTGGCCTTAATAAAGGTCTCTGGCCTAAATAAAGGTCTCTGGCCTTAATAAAGGTCTCTGGCCTAAATAAAAGTCTCTGACATAAATAAAGGTCTCTGGCCTAAATAAAGGTTACATAATCTGGCCTAAATAAGGGTCTGTGGCCTGAATAAAGGTATGCGGCTTAAATAAAGGTCTCTGACCTAAATAAAGGTCTCTGGCCTAAATAAAGGTATCTGGCCTAAATAAGGGCTTAGACCTGAATAAAGGTCTCTATCCTAAATAAAGGTCTCTGGTCTAAATAAAGGTCTCTGGCCTCATTAAAGGTCTGTGGGCTAAATATAGGTCTGTGGCCTAAATAAAGGTTTGTGGCCTAAATGAAGGTCTCTGGCCTAAATGAGGGTATCTGGCCTAAATATACGTCTCTTAGTATGACAACTGCTTTACTATCACCTGAATTTCCTAATAGCCTTACCTATAATAATCTGGCAGTACTATATGGACACCTTGACTTGGTTGACATATTTTTTGGTCATCTTTGTTCCCCATCAGTCGTATGTGGTCTGTGTAGGGTCCAGTTGCATTGATTATACATTTGGCTTTAATGTTGAACTCTTTATCTATAAAGTATAAAATATATGTGTGTATTAAAAAGGATAAATATCTAAAGCAAAAAACAAAATAACAAAAATACCGAAATACCAAGGAAAATTCAAAACAGAAAGTCCATTATGAAATTACAAAATCAAAAGCTCAAACAAATGGAAAGCAAAATAATGTCTTATGAAATAGTATCCACAAGGACAAAAAAATTCTGATTATATTTCATCCCTGTCTAAGAAATAATGTACATGTCCAGAGAAGAACATATTTCAATATCAAAATGTGTCTTTTAGTCCCAATATAGAAAATATTTCATAGATGGCATTGATATAAGTAAAATTTGTATTATTCAAAGGATCCAAAGTTATATTTTGTCTATATATATCAAGACTTAAATTCTCCCTCACCCTGCTCGTCCGAATTAAAAGTATTTAATCTCAAATTCAATAGGCTATTAACAAGACAAACATAGACATAGGATTAGGTGCTCGCAAAAACATATCATATTCTCTTGCTATACAATATTTTATTCTACTTTATTGTACAGATTTCTTCGATTCAAACAACATATAAATACATGTTATAAACATAGCAGCAACTGTATAGATACTAACATGACCAACTCACCTATTCAACGTAACTGTGAGCACCTTCGATACTAATACATTTAAATACCAAACTTTATATATTATCATTAAACGCCACCCGTTGAAACCACCAAAACTTTCCATGTGCCTTAATTTATGCACCTAACATCAAACTTTATAAATAGTACATACTGTTGCAGAACCAGTAACAGAACTAGTTATACTAGTTAAACCCAATTTCAAAGGAAACGAATTATATAAAAGTACATGCCAATGGATAGATTGTCATGTAACATTTTCTCATCATACAAATTATATCTTGGATAATGATAGCATCAATCTTGAACCTATATATATGTGATTGTCATTATTTTTAAAATATGAATTGACACAATACATTGTACGTATTTATAGATTATCGTTGATCATCTCAACGAGATTGATTTTCTCGCTTGAGCTGGTACAGCGAAAGTGAGAAAAGCAATCGAGTTGAGATGACCAATGATAATCTGTTTATCGCTATTTTAACTATGACGACGTTGTCAATTTCATGTCAATTTCGTTAGCAACGCCACGTGGCCTCCTTAGTTTCTAGCGATAATTTTTCCATCTCAAGCGAGAAGCATGATATGAAAATTATCACAAAAAAAGTTCAAAAGAAAAATGCACAAAATAGCGATAAAGTACAATTAACACGTACTTCATAGTAGTTTAAGGTACCACTTTGATTTTTTTTTACTTATAAATACCAATTTGAAATGACTTAATTAAGGAATATAATTTATTTTTTTATTGAAAAAAACAATGTTTGCCATACAAAATATTGTCAGTTATAAATCTAAAAATGTGCATGTTTGTGTACTGAAGATACCATTTGAGGCATCATATCACAGTTATACACATACTTCACACGTCAAAAAACTAAATAAATTTCTGACTAAGAAAAAACAAGAATGTGTCCCCAGTACATGAATGCCCCATCCGCACTATCATTTTCTATGTTCAATTAAGTTAACCAAGAAAATGGGAGAAAATCTCTACTTTGGCATTAAAATTAGCAACATTAAGGCAGATTTTACAATAACCAGGATATTTTATTTTTTTTATCAATCAAAAAAGGAATTGCTGAAACTGTGAAACAGACTGTGAAATGTAGTAATGCAGAATGTTATTCTATTAAATGTGTATTTCTGAGTAAATAAAAATAAAAATTAATTTGTATTTGTGTTTTCTGTCAGATGTAGAGAGTTTTTAATTTCAAAATGTTAGACATTGCAGAGACATGGTATCCTACTTGCCCAAAATCTAACTTATTTTGAGTTGAATTTTAAAGTATAAATCATATGTTGGGCATTATATCATGGGCTTATATTTTAATAAAAAGTCTCCTTTTGGGTGTTTATCACAATTTAAAGGCAGTTTGTGAACTATTTGCCAGTGGTGGTGTACGGGGATGGGAATTGTCTTCCCAGAAGCATCAGCACTCTTGTCTTTGGGAATGAAAATAATTTTAAGGAAATTAGAGCAAGAATAACAGTAGAGATGTGCATTAATGCAGAATTATACCTCAAAAATGAAAATCTTATCAAGGGAAACAGTTTCCCCAAGAAGGATGCTTCTTGTCTACTAAATACATATATAATGTTTCTGGAGCAATATACACCTGGAGATAGACTTACAAGAAATGTTATTAGAAGACTTTATGAAGAAGAGGTATTAAACTCGTGTAAAAATGGATCCTGGATGGGTATTTGGGAACTTCTCGCAGTTTCATCAGTATTAAAATGTGAAATAATGTCTGTTTATCCAGATGTACACACTGATGTTGTTCCAAGAACTGTACTCCACAGGCGAATTCTTCCCTTGAAAGAACAAGAAGGTTTATATTCTATCTCTGCTGCTGTAATGTGGTCATCAACTAGAAATGATGGATTCATCAATCATTTTGTCCCGCTCTTACCACTTCATAGACAAGAATCACACTCAGTTAATACTGAACCCTTGATTTGCTTTGATGATTCAGATACTAGTTTAAATGAAGATGACAGTTTTATTAAAACTTTTCTTGAAAATGATGTTTTTATGAACATTGATAATAGTGACATTGATGTCATGTCTGAAGTTTTAAGTAGCCAAGCAAACATAGTTGATGAAAAGTCAGAAGTCAAATCAGATGATGTAGTCAAGTCAATGCCGATCGAGTTTGAAGTTGTATGTAGACAAGCAAACATAGGTGACGAAAAGTCAGAAGTCAAATCAGATGATGTAGTCAAGTTTGAAGTTTTAAGTAGCCAAGCAAACATAGGTGATGAAAAGTCAGAAGTCAAATCAGATGATGTAGTCAAGTCGGTGCCAGTCAAGTTTGAAGTTTTAAGTAGCCAAGCAAACATAGGTGATGAAAAGTCAGAAGTCAAATCAGATGATGTAGTCAAGTCGGTGCCAGTCAAGTTTGAAGTTTTAAGTAGCCAAGCAAACATAGGTGATGAAAAGTCAAAAGTCAAATCAGATGATGTAGTCAAGTCGGTGCCAGTCAAGTTTGAAGTTTTAAGTAGCCAAGCAAACATAGGTGATGAAAAGTCAGAAGTCAAATCAGATGATGTAGTCAAGTCAGTGCCAGTCAAGTTTGAAGTTTTAAGTAGCCAAGCAAACATAGGTGATGAAAAGTCAGTAGTCAAATCAGATGATGTAGTCAAGTCAGTGCCAGTCAAGTTTGAAGTTTTAAGTAGCCAAGCAAACATAGTTAATGAAAAGTCAGAAGTCAAATCAGATGATGTAGTCAAGTCGGTGCCAGTCAAGTTTGAAGTTTTAAGTAGCCAAGCAAACATAGGTGATGAAAAGTCAGAAGTCAAATCAGATGATGTAGTCAAGTCAGTGCCAGTCAAGTTTGAAGTTTTAAGTAGCCAAGCAAACATAGGTGATGAAAAGTCAGTAGTCAAATCAGATGATGTAGTCAAGTCGGTGCCAGTCAAGTTTGAAGTTTTAAGTAGCCAAGCAAACATAGGTGATGAAAAGTCAGTAGTCAAATCAGATGATGTAGTCAAGTCGGTGCCAGTCAAGTTTGAAGTTTTAAGTAGCCAAGCAAACATAGGTGATGAAAAGTCAGAAGTCAAATCAGATGATGTAGTCAAGTCAGTGCCAGTCAAGTTTGAAGTTTTAAGTAGCCAAGCAAACATAGGTGATGAAAAGTCAGTAGTCAAATCAGATGATGTAGTCAAGTCGGTGCCAGTCAAGTTTGAAGTTTTAAGTAGCCAAGCAAACATAGGTGATGAAAAGTCAGAAGTCAAATCAGATGATGAAGTCAAGGTGGTGCCAGTCAAGTCTGAAGTTTTATGTAGCCAAGCAAACATAGGTGATGAAAAGTCAGAAGTCAAATCAGATGATGAAGTCAAGTCTGATGTAGATGTTATGGATAATAGTGCATTAGAGACAACTGTAGCAGAGAAATCAAGGTATAAGTGAATTACATTTGATGTTAAATTATTAATTTTTCTAGTCAAAGCGTTTTTTCCCCTCACAATTACTACATTTGTACTTAAATAATTATGATAACGTTTTGGATACTTTTTTTAACTTAAAGATTATTATCACCAGAATCTATATTTAAAAATATATAGATTTATAACTTGTAATTTCTAATTATTACATTGCTTTAAATGAAGAAGAATTTTAAAAAACAGCCAATACAATATGACAATAATTTATCAAATAGTTTATGGTTAATAATTTATAAACAAGGTAAATGTTATTTAAAACAGAACTTTTAAAACTGGGGATTATCTGGCTGTCAGATTTGGAAATAATGTATACCCAGCAGTTGTAAGTTATCAATTTCATCAAATTGTTGATGTTATTTTTTAGCTCACCTTTCCTAAAAGGAAATGTGAGCTTTTGCCATCACTTGGCGTCCGTCGTCGTCCGTCGTCGTCGTCGTCGTCGTCCGTCTGTCTGTCCGGTGTAAACTATTTCAAAGATCTTCTCCTCTGAAACTACTGAACTAATTCCAACCAAACTTAAGCTGAATGATCCCTAGGGTATCTAGAATAAAGTTTGTGTTTTATATACCATTTCATAAAAAAATTGAAGGTGAGCGATTCAGGCTCTTGAGAGCCTCTTGTTTTATTTTCTTGGATTTTTCATTCTTTATCTAACCTGACTTAGATTTCTCCAGTGAAATGCTATATAGATCAAGAACAAATAGAAATGGGATATATTTATTGAAAAAACAGGGTCTTAACTTGGAAAATCTTTAAATGCTTTTCAATTTTCAATGACTGCTTGATTGGTACATTTGAAGAAAAAAAAATCGGTCATTATTTTTAAAGCTATCATTTTGAAGTTTAGGTCAGGTTATGTTTAATTTTTTGTTTGTGAAGATATGTACATACATTTCTTGATTTATATCAACAATTTATTAATAAAATATGTGTTATCTTTAAACTAAGAAAGATATGTTCATTGTACGAAAATTTAGATTTATACTTAATGACACAAGATATTCTTTGTTAAATGTCAGAATACATGAAAAAAAACCACATTAATCAAGCTACAATTAAAAAATAATATTTACAGTGTTCTGTTATTTCATTGATTTCATCTACATGTATCATTTGTGTATTGAGAAGTCACTTGTCATTATTTTTAAATCTTGTTTCAGGTGTCTGAATGGCCATGGATTTTTTATTATGCATCTACTAGATGTAATAGAAGGTGGAAGGAGGGAACATTAAAGTACATCATAGCTGAACATGATATTATACAAAAACTTAAACCACCAGAGATAATAATGGAGGGGCGTTTACTTTTATATATATTCAAAGGTAATTTATAATCTGTTTCTTTGAAGGGCTTTATATCACATTTAAGCTACCATATATATATATCTAGTTGGCATAAAAGTCATTGTTCACAGAAATATTTACCAAGAAATTGTCAATTTGATTTTCAAGTGTACCTTAGCATTATCTAGGGTAATCAGTAAAAAAACATGGTTACCGTTTCAGCTAAAACTAATAATGACAACAAAATTTTTAAAACCATACTTCAAGCATTCAGAAAAAATCCCATTAAGAGTGATGTAAATTTGAAGAAAAGTCCTAAAATAATAGTAAAACATTTTTTTTTTCATAATCATATATATTATAAGCAGTAATATTTTCAATTTATTTTCTTTCAGATGAAGTCCTCCAGAAGAAACCGGGAGACAGAAAATGACTGTTAAATTAAAACATTAAATTAATTTTAAGCTTCAGCAGTATTTGAGATTTTGAATGCAAGATGCTGATGCATCTATCATCGGATCATGATTTAATTGACAAAACAAGGTGTTGAGGCATTGATCACTATTGCATATCAGTACTCACTATATATGTGCAAACTGATTTGAAATTGTTTATTAATTTCTTGTTTGATTTTTCTGGCCAGACATGACATGGCAAATCTCAGTAATACTTCATCTAGAATCAATATCTGGCCTTTTAGCTACTAGTATTTAGTGCTTTTGGTTGCAGGTTTAATTAAAATTGGTATTTGCCTCTTGACATGGATAACAGTTTATACTTCATCTAGAATCAATATCTGGCCTTTTAGCTACTAGTATTTAGTGCTTTTGGTTGCAGGTTTAATTAAAATTGGTATTTGCCTCTTGACATGGATAACAGTTTATACTTCATCTAGAATCAATATCTGGCCTTTTAGCTACTAGTATTTAGTGCTTTTGGTTGCAGGTTTAATTAAAATTGGTATTTGCCTCTTGACATGGATAACAGTTTATACTTCATCTAGAATCAATATCTGGCCTTTTAGCTACTAGTATTTAGTGCTTTTGGTTGCAGGTTTAATTAAAATTGGTATTTGCCTCTTGACATGGATAACAGTTTATACTTCATCTAGAATCAATATCTGGCCTTTTAGCTACTAGTATTTAGTGCTTTTGGTTGCAGGTTTAATTAAAATTGGTATTTGCCTCTTGACATGGATAACAGTTTATACTTCATCTAGAATCAATATCTGGCATTTTAGCTACTAGTATTTTGTGTTTTTGGTTGCAGGTTTATTTAAAATTGGTATTTGCCTCTTGACATGGGAAACATAGCTTTAATACTTCAAAAAGAATCAATATCCTGCCTTTTAGTAACTAGTATTTAGTGCTTTTGGTTTCAGGTTTACTCCAATTTCGGATAAAACAATAGACATTAAAATGTGTATACTGTGCCTCTTGTCCTCCAAGCATACAGCATCTTTTAATAAGAGCAAAGGTCGGCTCAGAAATATAGGCAAAACAGTTAGTATAGTATGTCTGGGTCAGTTTAATAATATTTAACTTGTTCTAGTCCATATATGCACTTGGCTTCTAATGGAATTTATGCAATAATTAATATTAATGCATCCATTAAATCTGGTTGGTTGGTTCATCTACTACAAGGAAGGGTTCTTTTTGGTACTCTAATCATTTTGACATGATTATCTGGGTAACTGAAAAAGATATCAACAAGAACGGGAATTTTCTTAAAGTATAACTGAAGAAGGTGTTGCTAATGTTACAACCGGGGTACTGTGAATTGGTTTCTAGTTTGACATTTGATATTAAGACAATTACATTCTGTATATTAAGAAACTATTAACCAGAATATATATAATAGTATAACTACAGGCAAAGATAAACATTACTGTATGCATACATTTTAACTTTTAAAGATGTTGTTGCTAATGTGACATGTCCAAATGTTGCTAACGTTACTAATTTTTGTCTCTGTCACATTAGCAACAGCAGTAATTAAAAACATGTTTTTTTTAAAGAATCTGGCATAAATTCAACTTGTATAATGTTAATATATGTAACACATGAAAATCTTAACTGATTAAAAAAAAAATACTGTGAAGAAGAGGTCAATTTCCTAGCAAAATGAAAACTTTACGTCACATTTTATGTCCGTTACATGTCCAACAAGTTATACATTATTTATTTCCACTAATATATTGGAAATAGTAATGTGTTAGATGCTAATTATCTTCCAAAACCAATTTACTTTCAGAATGTGTTTTAGTTTTAACTCAGGGAAAAGGGTTTAAACCAAAATTTATGCAATTTTGGACAAGGGTGGAAAAGGAGAAAATGTGGGCAACCCTGTTTCATTGGAAATTATTCAATAATCTGGTACATTATTTACTATGTGTTGGAAGATTTAAGACCTACTGATCATAAATTTTCAAAAAATATAATTTGTTTCCATGAAATGTCTACTTTATTTTTTTATTTTGAAAGTAGGTGACAAAACACAATACTGAAAAATCTGCCTTATATCATAGGGAACATGTGTACTAAGTTTCAAGTTGATTGGACTTCAACTTCATCAAAAACTACCTTGACCAAAAACTTTAACCTGAAAACTTTAACCTGAAGCAGGACAGAAGGGCGGACGGAAGGATGAACAAACAAACCGACGCACAGATCAGAAAACATAATGCCCAAAATGAGGCATAACAACATAACCCTTCCCATGAAGTAAAAGTGTTGCTCCCTTACAATTGATCTTTTGTAGAGTTAAATATTTGTTTTAAAACAAACAGTTGTACTGGATCATATATTATATAGTAAAATATCCTACATATTAGATTTACTCTTTACTTTATTCTTAACCCAAAAACTCTGAATTGATAAAACTTGAATCTGATTAGCACTTAGCTCACATACATTTTACTTATTGCAAAATTAACTAAAAAAAAATTAATAATGAAGATTTCAAGGTATGATTAGTAAAAATTTCCATATAAAATCATTAACTCAGTCATATCACATGAGTGCAAAATTATCATAAAAAAAAAGATAATTAAGATTTCAAAGTATGATTAGTATCTACATCATCAAAAAGCAATGCAATTTCGGAGAAATGGAGACAGTCATCCAAAAGTATTAAAATAGAGAAAATAAACAAAACAATTTTTACTTCCTTATCAAGTGTTGATATTTTACTTGATATCCTTCAGATATTTTTGGTTTCAGTTTCAAAGTTTCCATTTATTGTAATTTTCAATTGTTTAAAAGTAGATGGCACTTAACCTCTTCCTGACCCTGCTGACCCTACAGAAAATACAAACTATATAAAGTCACGTATACAATATATCATTCAGTCAATTACTTCCAAACCATTGACACAATATATACGTGTATCACATCAAATTCACAGAGTAGTTGTCTAAAGTTCAAAGACATTATTCAAAATTGAAAACAAAAACTGAAGAAGACAATAATAAATAAGAAAATGGAAAAGAAATACTTAAAGGTAAGAATTTTAATTCTTATAAATAAGAAAATGTGGTATGAGTGCCAATGAGACGAATTTAAAAAAAAAAAAGACAAAATGACACAGAAATTTTACCTTTCCTTAGATATTTTACATTAAAATATTTCATGCCATCTTTCATTATGGAAACGAGAATATATGACAATGCTAATGGAGGAACTCTTTTGTCAGTTGCCTAATTAGTAAACTTACAAAGAAAATAGTAACTACTGCTAATTTTTTTTCTGGCATTGTAAGATAAAGAAGTTGTTGTCATCTTAAAGTAACTTGGTGGTAATTTATTTTGCAGACTTACAGGCAGAAAACGGTGGGAATGTCAACAGAGAGATGTGAATCATTGAATTATTACAAATATCTTTGCCAAAATATCGGATCTGAAGAAGTTGTCAAGATTAGGAGGTTAGCTTGCACTATATTGGACATGGGAAACTCTAATGAATTCAAAACAATAACTAGTGGAAGTAAAGGTGAAGGGCTTTCTTTGAAAAGCAGTGATCTGGATATAATGATTATCAATCCTACGATTAAAGTGTATGAATCAGAAACAGAAGTTGTATTTGATAATCAAATAATTCCTTTAATTATGAATACTGAGGAGACCCCTCCATGTTTTACACAACTGTGTCTTCTTAATTCTAATTCAATGAGTGAACAATTAAAAGACAATTGCCAAACAAATCATCTTGGATGTATGCTTTCAAGTGAACAGTATAAACAGTTTTTTTTCACTAATTATTTTAATAATGAGTATTTTGCAAAAATTTCAATTCCAATTTTAGTAAAAAAAAAAATGTTCAAAATTCATGGGCCATGTATATCAGAAATAACTGACCAGTTCGACTTAGCAATGTGCCTTCAATGTGACCAATGGATAGTTCAAGCTCAGCCGTGGATTAGAAGACCACGTTCTACATGGCCTGCACCTGAAATCATCTCTAATGTTATATCGTGTGGAGTGTTATTTGTTCCAATTGGAAGCAAAGGATCCAGAAATGAAAATCTGGAATGGCGAATTTCTTTTTCTGTAGCAGAAAAGTTTCTTATCTTTTCATTTAGTCATACACAATTTTTATGTTATGCTCTGTTAAAAATCTTACTGAAGGAAATAGTAGAAAAACATGAAGATTTGAAAGGTTTATTATGTTCTTATTTCTTAAAAACATTGATGTTTTGGATTTCAGAAGAAACTAATCCAGATGTATGGCGACCAGATAATATAATACCGTGTTTCATGTCATGCCTTCAAAGACTAATGTACTGTGTAAGATATTCAAACTTGTCACATTATTTTATTCCTGAAAATAACTTTTTCTTTTCACGATTTAATGTTCTGAACAAAGAAAAATTGAGGACTGTACTGAAAAGTTTATATGAGCAAGGAATCTTTTGTTTTGTGTCTTCTGAAACCCTGCAAGATTATAAAAGACAATCCTATAAAATCACTGATTATCTAACTAGAGTAAATTTCAGAAAAGAAAAACAAACAAGTATTAATATTTCATTTCTTGAGAAAACACATTTACTATATAATTTTCTACATCGTTCCAAAACGTGTGTATCTAAAGGTTTATTTGTTTTATATTTATCAAAAGCATGTTGGTTTGTTCCAGGTGCTTCAAAATATCTATATAGCCCTGAAAACAAACAGCAATACTGCAAGTACAAATATGATCTTAGCCATTTATTGATAGGTGTAAATTCAGATGCAGTTTCAGGATGGCTAACATTAGCTTCTTTCTTCTATGTTCATCAAAAGTACTTTGCCTCATTAAGTGTTATAAATTATGCAATGCAGAAATACACAGATGAGAAAATATTTACTGGATCAACCACATCGGAGTTCACATTCATCCAAAAACATGCGCTCAATCTGATGAAAAAAGAAAAACTTTATACAGTAATAAAGGCATTAACGATTGAACTTCTTAAATTTGACTTTGAGTCATCTCTAATTCCTCAAGAATTACCACTAGGTTTGGCTGATAAACTTTATGAGTATCATCCTTTACCATATGCATATTTCCTCAGTTTCTTATGTTACTATCATCTACATGACAATACTTCATGTAGACAATACTTGCTACAACTTATATCGACAATGACAAACCATAGTATTCATTTCAGTTTTCCTGCTATCAGTACCACTATTATGACAGCCACAGCTCACCAGTTAATGGGTGATGCAGACTATGCTAAGAAATTATTTAACATTGTTGATATGATTAATATTCTTCTAGATAATCTAGTGTCATCTAAAAATGTAGTGCCAATTTAGATGTTCTTTTGTATTGTTTTTAATTTTGAGAATTTGTAATCAAAAGACATCAGAAATCATCTGTTATGATTACTACATTAATAATTGATGTGATTTTAAATTAACTGTAAATGACAATAAAATGTTTAGTAAGCATGATACATATATTTTTTAGATACTAATTTGTATATATTTAATCTGTCAAAATTACATGTATAGAGAAGAATAAATAAAACAAATATCAAAGAGAGGTCCTTTAAAATTAATCAAAACAAAGTAGAGGAGTTGTCTCACTATATATAGAAGGAATTCTCAAATATTTTTTGAGATGTAACGTACCAAAATAAATATGACTGAATAAAAATTTGGGTATAAGTCAATCAGACAGCAACCTATCAAAAAATTCATAAATATGACTATGAATAGAAATGCATGGTATTAGTCAATGAGCATGATGAGACAGCAATCTACCAAAACACAAAACAAACATGACTAGGAATATCAATTGGGGTATTTATTTGGGGTAAGTTATTGAGACAGCAACCTATCGAAAAATCCAATAAATATGAATATGAATGGAAATGCAGGGTAACATGTACAGTCAAAGCCAAAACCTCCAACAAATATAAAGGACAAGGTACGATACGGCCTGTTTTTGGCCCCTATTTTTTAATTTTTCAAATGCTTTGGAAAGCTACTTATTATGTTAAAATATTCTCTGAGGTTTGAAGTTTGTTTGGATGAACTTCAAAACCATTAATTTTAACAAATGGGTGAGGGGAGGGGGTTAAACTTTTTGATATTATTCAAATATTGTAATTATTATTCAATTTGCAGGTGTTCAATACAACAATTTTTTAATTTTTTAGGGCCTGCACCAAGGTGATGCAGGAATTTTTTTATTCCAATGTCATGGGAGCAGTATTTGCTGTCTAAATCGCCATAATTTTTTCTGGGTCACGTAGGCGCAGCCTATTAAATTTTAAGAAACAATTGCCAAAACTCGTAATTTTTCCTTCTTTTGGTGTTTTTAATGCCCTTTAACCCTCCTCACCTCACCCATTTTCTGAAGTGAATGGTTTTGAAGTTCATCCAAACAAACTTCAAACCTAAGGGAATATTTTAACGTGATAAGTAGGTTTCGAAAACAAATTTTAAACAAGAGTGCACACACTGAAATGTCTCGCCTTCTTTACTAATTATTGATATTATGTTGATAGTCCTATGTATAAAGCTTTATTACAACGGTCACATAAACTTAACATTAACCAAGATAGCTAAACAAAGACCAATGAACCATGAAAATGAGGTCAAGGTCAGATGAACCATGCCAGGCAGAAATGTACAGCTAACAAAGCTTCCATACAACAAATATAGTTGACCTATTACTTAAGAAAAATAGACCGAAACACAAAAACTTAACACTGTGCAATGAACCGTGCAATTGAGGTCATGGTCAAATAAAACCTGCGGGACTGACATATAGATCATAATATATTTCCATACACCAAATATAGTTGACCTTTGGCATATAATATTAGATAAAAAGACCAAAACTTTAAAACTTAACTTTGACCACTGAACCATGAAAATGAGGTCAAGGTCAGATGACATCTGCCCGCTAGACATGTACACCTTACAATCATTCCATACAACAAATATAGTAGACCTTTTGAATAAAGTATGAGAAAAACAGACCAAAACACAAGAACTTAACTATAACCACTGAACCATGCAAATGAGGTCAAGGTCAGATGACACCTGCCAGTTGGACATGTACCCCTTCCAGTCCTTCCATACACCAAATATACTAGCCCTGTTGCTTATAGTATCTGAGATATGGACTTGACCACCAAAACTTAACCTTGTTCACTGATCCATGAAATGAGGTCGAGGTCAAGTGAAAACTGTCTGACGGGCATGAGGACCTTGCAAGGTACACACATACCAAATATAGTTATCCTATTACTTATAATAAGAGAGAATTCAACATTACAAAAATTCTGAACTTTTTTTTCAAGTGGTCACTGAACCATGAAAATGAGGTCAAGGACATTGGACATGTGACTGACGGAAACTTTGTAACATGAGGCATCCAGTGTTCCAGCTAGGCCGTTTTCAGAGGGCGCGGCGCCCGCCCTTTTCCGAGTGGCGCCCTGTGCCCTTTTTACAGTTTCCAGGGCGCCCTGCCTTTTTTGAAGATCGATTGCATATTAATTTGCGTATTGATATGATACGCTAATTACTAAATTTTACCTGGGGAAAAGATTATGACTTTGTTTACCACCCCAAGCTAATCAATGGTTACAACTGGTGTCATAATCTGTTGTTATAGGTAATCCGTTTATCGGATGGGTCATTAATGATCATCAACATTAATTCGTTCAAATAGAATCGGTCAGTCGGCAATTATCTTTGAAGAAATGTGCATACAACAACTTGGGCACAATTTGCGATGTTTACCGTAGTTTCATGGAAGAAACGTAATGACAGACAGTTGGAAAACCATTATAAACTCGTTGAAGACATTGTTTTACTTGTTTTCTGTAAAATAAACAGAAAATTCAGACGTATTTGTCATTGACTGCCTTCATTTTTGATACGAAAATAACAAAATCGGTCGCCATATTGTGATCATATTTACATCATATTTACGTACTGTTTATAATCCTCCAAAGAAGGAGCACACCCGAATAAAGAAAGATAACTCAATCGGATTTTTTCCCTAGCATTGAGTAACCCATTTACATATTCTAAAATGTGTCTCCATACTTCTTGCTTAAGAATAAATATGTTTAGGTATTTATTTTGAGTTATGGGAAAAGTTAAAGAGGGTCTTAGTAGCAGTGTTGGTAGGGTGCCTTGGTCATCTTTTTCTGTATTCTTTATTTTTGATACTATTTTTCACTGTTGCTTTATATCCTAAAATTGTGAATTTACTGAGCACAGCTGTTTTGTGCTGTATTGCCATCAAGCACAGCAGGGGTAGAGAGGTGAAACTGGTAAAATGTGGTAGACCATAGAAACAGTATGAAACAGATCTCCTTTCAAAACATACTGCATATAAAGTTCAACTGTGCCAAGCAATGATAAAAAAACTTGTGTGACAAGCTGCTTGACAAGTTTTTCAGCCTTAAAAGTAGAAAGATAGAGTTCTATATGGGCTATAAAGATGTTGTTCTTGTATAACCTGTGATTCAACGAATAAACACAAATGTTTGATTTACATCTTTTATTAAAATATGCCCTTTTCATATTATCATATCGCGCGTTAAATGCCCTTTTTCAGGATTGGCACCCTGCCCTTTTGAAAACCTAGCTGGAACACTGGGCATCTATATACAAAGTTTGAAGCATCCAGGTCTTTCACCTTCTAAAATATAAACCTTTTAAGAAGTTAGCTAAAGCCGCCGCCGCCGTAGCTGCCGCCGGATCACTATCCCTATGTCGAGCTTTCTGCAACAAAAGTTGCAGGCTCGACAAAAATGAGAAAATAGGGGGGCCAAAAACAGGCCTTATCATGTTTATCGTGCTCTGTCCTTTGAATGGAAATGTGAGGCATAAGTCAATGAAACAGCAACAAATCAAAACATAAAACTTTGAGAGTGCATAAATCAATTTTTCAAGTACAAGGTGATGAGACATGTAAATCTGATTTATCTGAGGATACAACCAATACAAATTTTCTGAGAGAAGACAGAGAAGGATTTATTTAGATGATTTTAATGCAATGAATCAGTATTAACTAAGGCAGCTGTAATCATTTTGCATTTGATCATGATTTGTATGCAGGAAAACTGTTTTTATTTACTCTAGCCCCTGACACTTACTCCTTGGTAATATTAACCTGTGATTCTGTCTCTAACTCTCATCCCTGACACTGCCTCCTAAATAATACCTAACTTTGATTCTGTCTCAAACTCTCACCCCTGACACTACTTCCTAAATAATACCTACCTGTGATTCTGTCTCTCACTCTCACCCCTGACACTACCTCCTAAATAATACCTACCTGTGAGTCTGTCTCTCACTCTCACCCCTGACACTACTTCCTGAATAATACCTTTATGTGATTCTCTTTCACTCTCACCCCTGACACTACTTCCTAAATAATACCTACCTGTGATGCTGTCTCACTCTCACCCATGACACTACTTCCTATAATGAATTACCTACCTGTAATTCTGTCTTTCACCCTAGCCCCTGACACTACTTCCTTTCCATTTTCATCTTTTGACTTATGTAATTCTAGAACCTCAATATAATTAGCCACAGATCCTCCCATCCTGGCAGTAGATATAGCTATAGCTATGTTCATTCTAGCATCGTCATGTTGTCCTAAAAAGATAGAGCAGAAATAAGATGTTTCACCAACGACAATTGTATTACAGTAACATGACTTATATATATTCATATTTAGCTGACATTTGAAAAACTGCAGATATTGAGCTAATTTTATGTATGCAAAACTTTGTATCATGATCACTAAAGAAATGATAACAATCCTATCATGTGCAGTACTGTTGAGTATTTCTGCTAATATAAAGACAGTTTTTCATTCATTGGCTATAATAGTTAAAAGATGTATTGGTCCAATCAATGGCTGATCCAGAATACATGTTAAATCGAGTGACAAAAGTTTTATTCTTCACCAATACTTTGGATGATTGATTTACATCACATATGTTCCTAATCATATTATAGTACTTAAAATGACAGGAAATAATTTTATATAAATGTTCCATTGGAAAGGATTTGAAAATAACATGCAGATGATATTTATAGTGTGTTCTTATGTTGTATTTTTACAGTCCAGTGTGCCAGTTTCAGGTTGTCGTGCTTTCACCCTGCCCTATTCTGTATGTGCATGTCTAAATTCAGTGGTTGTTGTTTTTTGTTGTATATCATATTATTTTTTTTCGTTCATTATTTTGTTCATAAAATCAGGCCATTACTTTTTTCTCATTTGACTTGATAAACATTTGTCTTTTATTGCTGACTATGCAGTATCAGTTATACTCATTTTTGAAGGCCATACTGTGACCTATAGCTATAGTTGTCAATTTCTGAGTCATTTTATCTTTTGTCGATAGATTTAATATTTAATAAATCAATTTTTAGTTGGCAACAGACAGAAGCTACCAACTCTCTCATTCAAAGCACAGATAACAAATTTTAATCAACATAGTACAAACCATCATAATAAACTAATGCTCCTTTAAGTGCCTCTTTCTTTAACATAGGGAATTTTTCTAATGCCTTTTTCTTTGACAGGTAGTAACTTGATTTAAGTTTTTGTTTCCCGGCTACAAAATCATACATCTTTATACCAGCCCAAAAATAAGGAATTTGCCAGTACCTAAAACAGAAATTAAAAGTATGTTATATCAATATTTCATCGCACAGCTGGTAAATTATTACATAGTTATTGGTTAAACCCTGTCACTTGGTGACGCCCTATGGATTTGTAGGGTTTAGTAAATTCATAATGGTTCATGACGTCACTTCTACTAGTAGTTTTATGAAGACAATATCAACAATCTTATCAAAATCCTTAAACATTACATCATATTCTTACAATAGTTATCAAAGGTACCAGGATTATAATTTAGTACGCCAGAGCCATTTCCAGAACTTGCTAATAACAAAACTTGCATGTTTGTTCATTGTTCAACTATTGTATAATAATTTGTTAATTTTCATTTTCTTTAAAGTTAATGGTTTGACACACTGTTCATTTATAGCTGGATTATTATTTACTTTTTAACTGTTTCATCTTTCACTGAACCATGTCATAATTATGATACAAATTTGTTTTTATGTGTTTGATCCGTTGGTGATTTTAAAATGTATTCATTGTTGTTTTTCACGGAATTTCTGCTTTCCCATAGATTAAAGATTGCATGGAAGTTTTCTCCATCAAAAACAAATTACCCAAATGATCTGTCAAGTTTTCTATTGCATAAATTTAATTTATATCTTAAAGAGGTTGAAATAAAGATAGGTCAGGTGTCCCAAACCTTTCAATTTTAGATAACAGACCTTCTAATCCATTGGTAACACCAGAATTTTCATTTCCAAATCATGAAATGAAAGACATTAGATTGTTAATCCAAAAAGTCCTTGGTTATTCATCTTTGAAACTAATTTTGCCTGTGATTATTTTTTCAAATGAAGAGATTCAAGTTATCTTTATTTTATTTTAATATTTTTATTTTTTCTTTACAAGGGGAGATAAATCAAATTAGTTTTACAAAATAATGTATTATTTGTTTACATCATATATCACTGCGACCTTTTTTTTCGCTTGTCATGTTTTTAAATTTTTGTCAGATTTTAGGAATACTCTGGTTTTATACATTTGAATGCCTTAAAAACTTTTGCCCATTGACCCCCATTTTTCTTTTTATAAATCTTTAACATGTGTCACTATAAGTCATCTGTAAAAGTCTTTTAAAATAGTTGTTCTTTTTTAATAGTTTTTGAGAACATAAACTTGTCAATGGTAAATCTATGAAAAATCAAGAGAGAACATTTTCCCACCAAAATTTTAACAGCTTATATATAAATATCTGAAAAAGAAGCACATTGGCCTATATTTTATTTTGGCTCTTTTGGCTCCTTTATTAATCCCCTCTCAACATATACTAGTGTTATGAAAAGCTTGTTATTTTGAGACTGAGTAGCAAACTTCCTTTAATTAATTTGACTCTTATAAGTTTCATAAAATATTGACAAAATATTTACTTTGACCCTTTGGAAAAAATAAAAATTTCCAAAAAATTGAACCAATCTTTTTCACAAAAAAATTTCATTTAATAAAGTTTGATAAACACTAATTTTAATCATTGAGAATCTTAATATTTCCTTAATAACAATAGAATGTGATTAAAACGTTAAGCTAATTTTACAGAGTTATCTCCCTGAAGTGTTAGGGACCACCTTAAATCACATTGAGTTAAGTTATATGCTGAAGCACTTACTTATATATAGGTAACATAATTGGAAAAGGATAAGCTAGATGTGGAGCAATCTCTATAAGATTGGCTCTCTCTGTCAGAGCTTCTTTAACCATTCTGTACTACAAAATAAAGATATAAATATAACTTCTATGTGGTCAGATAACATCTCTCTGTCAGAGCTTCTTTAACCATTCTGTACTACAAAATAAAGATATAAATATAACTTCTATGTGGTCAGATAACATCTCTCTGTCAGAGCTTCTTTAACCATTCTGTACTACAAAATAAAGATATAAATATAACTTCTATGTGGTCAGATAACATCTCTCTGTCAGAGCCTCTTTAACCATTCTGTACTACAAAATAAAGATATAAATATAACTTCTATGTGGTCAGATAACATCTCTCTGTCAGAGCCTCTTTAACCATTCTGTACTACAAAATAAAGATATAAATATAACTTCTATGTGGTCAGATAACATCTCTCTGTCAGAGCTTCTTTAACCATTCTGTACTACAAAATAAAGATATAAATATAACTTCTATGTGGTCAGGTTGGCTCCCTCTTTAAGAACTTCCTTCAACATACAGTTTAAAAAATCAATCAAGTTAAACATGAATCCATCTCTATCTAATTTGCTTTCTCTGTTTAGTTTAGAGAAGGCTACCAGATTTTTTTCATCAAGTAGTTGACATGTCAGATTTACACTTCTGACAATAATTATATAAGACTTATAAAAATGAGTGCACTTAATAGACCACTTTCGAGTTCATCCGTCACCGGAAAAAACTCGTCAATTATACGCGCCTTTATGACGTCAATTACCAGATAGAGGGGGTCACCTGTATCCCTGCACTATTTACGTTCATCAAGCGTCTTGGTGATCGTCATTGTGCAGAATAAACTAGAAATAATGATTGTTCTGTAGGTACTTAATGACAATTCCCTAATGACATCAATGCTGATTGTCAATTTTGAGAATTCAATTTGTCGTATAATTCGTACAATATAGAATTATAGTTTTCCAACCACTCGCTCAACATTGGAATGGAAGTGACGACACCCCTAAACGCACAAATGACGTTCACTAAAACCAGAGTTTTTGACGGAAATGCATCGAACTCGAAAGTTGTCTATTGTTTTACTCATCTAAACAGAATTACTAAGTTGTGGTCAGCAAATTCAATCCTCTTCTGCAATTAACATGATTAATATAAGAATATAATTGTCTTGCTTTCAGCAGGTCAAACATATTTTTTTTAACAGGATAATTGAATGACCTTATGAACACAACTATATTTCCTTGAATTTTAACTGATGTATGGAATGTACTGTTGTATATATGAATATATATTTTTCCCAACCAATCTGATATGTTGTCGGTGTTTTTCTTGTTTTATAGAAAATATCAACACTTAAAAACTATTTGCATATGCAGAAGCTATCATATACCTGTTCTAAATCTAAATTAAATACAGCTTTCTGTAAATATCGTACTCCACCATGTATTAATTTGGTACTTCTACTACTAGTTCCACTTGAAAAGTCATATTTTTCTACCATTGCTGTTTTCAAACCTGAAAGATTTTCAAAAATAAAAATATGTTCATTTGAAATTCAAATTTCAAGAAGATTTGATCAATGGGAACTCTATTCATTCAGAAACTGAAAGTGTGAAAGATGGACATGACCGTACGGTGAGCTATAGTTGTTAAATTGTGTGTCATTTGGTCTCTTGTAAAGGATTGTCTCATTGGCAATAACACCACATCTTCTTTTTTATATGAGCTTTGTTCAATATCCCTATCATTACTGAGGGGTGAGTATAAAAGTGGAAATCATTAGTTACATAGTGTGCTAGTGACCTAATACAATATTATGATATACAATATATATGGGGTCAGTAAATTCTATATGGTGTGAGAGCGAAGTGTTAGGTCACTTGCACACTGTATAAAAAAAAATTCATTACTGACTATCTAAACATGCATGTTGTTTTAAGACTAGTGGCCTATTAACAAAGTTATCAAATCTTCAACACTTATAGTGTTACAATATTAAGAACCTACCGTTTGTCTTTACAAAAAAAATACCAACAATAACAGATTACAGTTTGCTAACTTTATAATGTTTTTTTTTATTATTATTTCTATTGTTTATCATCTGATGAAACTTTTCAGACTTTTCCTCAACACCTTGTTGTTTTTACAAAGGATATACCACCACTACTAATGTGTATTGAAATAAACCATGCCTACTCACCCCATATGAAATATACATAGTCTCCACACAGTTGTTTTTAACCAATCATATTTCTAGAATTGTTTAGTAGGTAAGGATAAAGTACATAAAGTAAGATAAATGTTTAATATATATATGTGTATCTATTGGATATATTTTAATCAATTACCTCGACTTGTAGCATCTAAAGCCACACCTGTCCCTGTAGCCCCTCCCCCTATCACAAGTACATCATACTCTTCTGTTTCTAGAGACTTCAGCATATCCTCTCGTGTTGGCAGTGGTGACCAAGCGTATTTTTTGTCAGCATCCATGGTGGCTGCAGAAACCACTGCAACCTGTAAATTATGTTCAGTTGCAATTTTTAAGCGTATCAACCTGGGTTTTTCTTTGTTGTTTTTTAATTCTTAGTCCTATTATAGATGTTTTTGTATTATTTTTTACAATAAAACTGTTTCAGTTATAAACAAATAACTTTAATAATTAAAATACCATTGTTTAAAAAAAACTTTCTGGCGGACAGTTGTCTCATAACAATAGCCACTGGACTAATGCTGGATATTAAGCAACCAACAATCTATCAATCTCATAATAATTTAGACTCAAACCACTTCATATAAATTTCTTTTATTCTGTTAAGTCGATTTGAATTGAGTTTCTTGAATGGTGTGAGCCTGCTGTCTCCTTCAAATATAAATAATTGGAATCACTTTTCAAACAGCATTTGAACAGTAAAACAGTCAAATCTAAGTTGTCTTAGGGCTATTCCAGAAAAAAATGTAAAGGGGGGTTGAAAGGCAGTTTTTGTCAGCACCCGCCACCCAGACAATTGTAATTGAGAATTATAGTGCATTATAGTGTGAAAAGTTGCTCTGATACCCATCACCCATGTATTATTAATACAATGTGCCTTCCAACCCCCCCTGCATTTTTTTCTGGAATAGCCCTTATTAGAATTACAAAAAATTTGCTTACTTATAATATATTTTTATGTATACCTGATTTTGTCGTTTAAGTTTAGGGTAGACATAGGCAATCACACAAACACCTCCACCAATCACTAATCCTTTCTTTGAGACCCTCTGAAAGGATTTCAGAATGGTGTGGAAGTTCCTCATTGTACCCAATTTAACCTCTACTGTTTTGCCCTGAAAAAATAATTAATAATGTTAGAAAATATGTTCATGTTATTTGTATTTCATTCTTGTAATCATGATATGTCATACATACGAGTATGTTCAATATTAAGTATTGTAACAAATTTCGTTTCTTATATAGGGGTTTTTATTATCATTGTAATCAGATTACTTATTCTTATTAACCGTTATAAAGTAATTCATTTTTATTGCCTTTGATCAGATTGTACTTGTTTAATGTCAAGTTAATCAGCAGGTGCCCATTGCTATGTTTATACAGGTGCCTTGGTTGACCTCAGCTTCCCTTGACCTTAGCTGCAGGATCCTGTAATATAGCTCCTGTACAATATTTCTTTGATCATAGTTATTTAACTATATATTGTAATCAGGTTACTAGAGTAGTATAAAAGAGAGAAATTGGTAGTGAGAGGATATACTATACACATGGAGATACGATTTTGTGTATGAGATGAGTGTAACGGTAGGAGATTTAGGATTATGTCATCGTATTGTTGAGCCTGCAGTTTAGATGTTGTAAACTTAAATTGCTGTTATATGTACTTTGGATTTTGAATAATACAGTATTGAACTTTTAATCGACTTCGTGATTATTTCAACTTGCAAGACTTCATTCAGACTACACCAGGATCCATTTATCTATAAATGTGAACAGGATTTCTTTAATCACATTACCAGTAGATTTTAGGGTAACTCTGTTAAAGAATATACTTGGCATTTATCCTCCGTGTACCAGTGAAACTTATACATCCAACAACACAACACAACCACAAGAATACACACTTTAGTTTAAAGTTGCGTAACGGCAAACTAAACTTTTTTCGTCACAGTATATATATTTACTTATTTCATCTGCAGTAAATAACACCTTTTATCATAATTTAATTCTTCTAGAAGTCAAGAGTTTTTGTGGCAGATTTTGTGATAGGTAGAGTTTGTTATCATGGCTTTTGGTCTAGCTCCATTGTATCAGGGAGTCATTGGGGATAGTATCCAATTATGAGGATCTTGTTTAGTGGGTCATTTGAGGTTTCACTCAAATAACGGTCAATGGCAGTCACTTTCGTATAGAACACCACTGACGTCTTGAAAGGCTAAGCAGTACTGTTAGGTGTCAAAGACAAAGCCAAAAATACAATAGCTTTCCAAGACATCATAATCATGATAATTATTTGGACTACATTGACAGTAAAACCTCATCATGCTCATCTGACCTACTAGCAATAGTGTTGTAGCATAGAGACTGTCATTGACACAGTAAAACCTTGTCTGACCCACTTAAGGTTCATCATAACCTTTTGGCCAATATGGCAGTATTTACACCACAAATTTTACTCTGAGTACAGACAAACCTATGCACCTGCAAAAGTTTTAAGGGATGGCAGGAACTAGATATATAAATTTTAAATGCATTTTATGTTTAAAAAAATTATAAACTTTACCATGTTTACTTAATTTTGCTATCCAGTTTTTTTAGTTCCTGCAGAAGGTGCCAAAATAAACTAAGTTGGGAAAGAGGTTTTAGAATTAAACCTCCCTTCATATAATACAAGTAGTATTGATTTAAATTTTAAATGGACAATAGATGGACAATTGGCATCTGCAGACAATAGGTGATTTAAACTGTGTAAATGAGTGGACCGTATCAAATAAAACTCAGGTGTTTATTTATTTTACTATCTTCTGCAGACTGGAAAAAACTGGACATCAAAATCCAGGTAAGTTTTAAATTTTCTGAAACGTCATATTTTTCAATTCCTTATGATGAATCTTAAGAATACGGGTTTGTTCACTCCAATCACTTTTGCGCCCTGTCATTTTCGCACCCTACATGTTCGCACCCAAAGTCCATTCACACTCTATACATGCATATAATAAAATTATACATGATATATATTAAATTTTTTTTTCATTGTTTCTAAAAAAGTGAGATTCTGAAAAGTTTTTTATGTGTCAGCGATAAAATCTTAATCATGTTTTGGTTTGTGTATAGCTATACATATTTCTTTTTCATTGTTTCAAAAGGAATTAGGATTCTGGCAACGTTGTTTTATGTGTTGAATAATTCATAATGAATCCATGACAAATCGCCCCACTGGCAATTCGCCGCACACCTAAGTCCCCACTTTCTGAAAAATCGCCCAAATCTTGTCTACCAACTCGCCCCACTTAGGAAAAAAGATGCAATCCCGTTGAAGTCCCTGCCCCACTTCAATACCTATGAAAACCTTAGCATGCTTAGTGCAGTGCTATAACATCAAATTGCTGTTACTTGAACAATTAACAGGTTTCTTTTCAATTGTTATACAACTAAGCTTACAAGTATAAACTTAAAGTTATTCGCCAATGATGATACGAAAATGTATTTGCAATTATATTTGAAGAATGTTAAACATCATTTAATTTAAAAAAAAAATTTGTATTCTGTATAAATTAGTTTTCATTTAAGCATGTTAAGTGGGGCTAGTTGGAAGACCTTTAAATTATATATTGAAGTAGATTTTACTTTTTTCAATAAATGGGGCGAGTTGACCAGTGAAAAATTAACGGGATTTAATCCTTTTCAAAAGTGAGCCTACTTTTTAAAAAGTGGGTCGAGTTGGTAAACCAGGTTTGGACAATTTTTTTAAAAGTGGGGCAATTGGTGTGGGGCGTTTTGCCAGTGGGGCGATTTGTCCTGCTTCCATTTGTAATCATGTTTTGATAAAAATTGTGTAATTTTTGATTTTATAAAAATGGATAATTACCACGTGATTCACTGTTTACATTTACTCGGAAGAAATTGTTCCGAGTATTCCTTATTTTGATTGGTCAATTTGTTACCTGGATACAGGACGCTCTTATATATTTCTTTGTTTCGGGATTCGCGGTACATTTGAAATTTTTCATTGAAATTATTTACATGAGTAGCGCTAACCAGGAATTCCGGGCAGTTTTACCCAGGCGTGTTAAGAAGAGTTTTAATTACAGAGTGTTCGATCAACAGGGGATGCAGTCCGATGCACTTATAGGAGAATCGGAGGTTGGTGACGAGCTTGTGCACGGTGCGACTGGTGGAAATGACAGTATGTCAAAGGCGGATTTTGAAGATCTGAAAGACCGTCTTTCGATTTATATGGATTCCGAGGAGTCGGACACTGATGAAGAAACAAAAGAATTGGTGAGGAAACTCAAGGAAGTTAAGAAGAAGGAGAAAGTAATGAAGAACAAGAAGAGAAAGGTGGAATTACGACAGGAAATAGAGAAGAGAATGAAGGAATTGGAGGAGTTGGAGGAGCTCGAGTTAAAAGGGGCTTCTAAGCCGAAGAAGGAGAAATCCGGCAAGAAGGTGGAACAGTCCAAGAAGGGAAAAGATAAAGGAAAAAGCAAAGATACAGATAAAGGTAAAGGTAAAGATAAAGACAAAGACTCAGTTAAAGATAGCAAAGGTGATGAACTTTCTAATTTAAATATTAAACATTTGAGAAAAGATACAAAGACTAAGAAAATTGTAGATAAACATATGAAACAAATGCTAGCCACAGAGTCTAACTCAGAGTCTGATTCTTCTATAAGTAGTAGTTCAAGTTCTGATAGTAGTACGGATAGTGGGTCAGAGCCAAATTTTTTGTCTAGTTCTGATTCTGATAGTGAAACTACTCATAAAAAGAAAAATAAGCATAAGAAAAAGAAGGTCAGATCAGGTATCAAAGATAGACCCCATGATAAAGTTAAAATTAAGATGAACTGGCCTCAATCTGAGCTTAAATATGAGTTTACAAATAGAAAGGCTGTGGAGTTTAGACAGCTAACTATGAGCCAGTTTTGTGCTGGAGAACTAGAAATTATAAGGCATTGTAAAATTAGTAAAAAAGAAAGAGAAGGTAGATTATCATTGTTGAACAAAATTTGTTATTATGCTAGTGAATTTGAATGGTCTGTACTGTTAAATTTTTATGCAGCATGGGTAAAGCTGATTGAAAAAGGTGAGAATGTATGGTCTGATGATACTTCTCTGTTAGAGGTTAGAATGTTAATAGGAAAGAAAGTGTTGAATAAAACAGCAAGTAAATATTCAGATAAATCGTCTGAAAAGAATTTTGATAGAAAAGTTTGGTATTGTCCTTTGTATCAGAGAAATAAATGTAATATTTCGAAGGATGGACATAATTTGGATATTGCAGGCAAAAGTAGATTTGTACAGCACATTTGTGCCACATGTTTAAGGGAGGATAAGGCTAAAATGAAACATCCAGAGAGCTCATCGGCTTGTCCTCATATGCCATGACTAGAATTAGAAAAAGCTGTTAATAGCATTGGGAATTTTAATTCAAAAGTGATAGATACTTTTTATCCTGAATGGTTACTGTTAGATTCAAATAAGGACAAAACATTGATTGAGAAAGGTGAATTCTCTAAGTCAATGGAGGTTTCTAAAACTGATACTTGTACAGTTAATAATGATAATTATAGAATTTCTAGTAAAAGGGTGGTAAATAAATCTTTACCAGTTCAATCAGCTTTGAATTTAAACATTGATGAATTTTGTCATAAACACAAAAAGTGTTTAATTTGTGATTTGAATGTTAATTCTTTAGATTTGCAGTATTTTGTGGATATTCAGAGAGAAATTAAATTGTCAGGTTTACCGAATTATCAAGGTTGTAGAATACCAGTTTTTTCAAAGTTAAAAATAGAATTTTTTAGATCTATGTTAGTTGATTATAATGATCACATTTTGTGTGACTTATTAGAATTTGGTTTTCCTATTGGTTATACAGCAGGTGATATAGTAGATATCAAAAAGCCGCGTAATCATAGCGGGGCCAGAGATTTTCCAGATTTCATTTTGAAGTATTTGAAAAAGGAGTTAGAATATAAAGCTGTTATTGGGCCTTTAAAAGTGAACCCTTTTATATATTCTTCATTAGTGTTATCTCCTTTAAATTCAGTTCCAAAGAGTACACCAGGTGAAAGAAGGGTATACTAGATTTAAGTTTTCCTTCTGAAAATTGTATTAATGCAGGTATTGATAAAGATATTTATTTGGGTGAGTCAGTTAATTTGACTTATCCATCTGTAGATGATTTTGTTAATCTTATTAAGTTAAAAGGTAGAAATTGTGGTATTTTTAAGAGGGACTTGAAGCGGGCTTATCGCCAAATTCCAATTGATCCTGGAGATATTAATTTTGTTGGATTTCATTGGAAAAATCACATTTTTGTAGATAGAGTTTTAAGTATGGGACTTAGGTCATCAGCTCATATTTGCCAGAGAGTGACTTCGTCTGTAGTTTACATGATGAAGCAGTCTGGTTATTTATTATTAAATTATTTAGATGATTTTGCTGGAGCAGAAAAATCAGAAGATGCAAATGTTGTATTTGATTTATTAAGTAGACTTTTAGACAGTTGTGGTCTTGAAGAATCAGTGGAGAAGGCGAGCTCTTCAAGTACGGTTATGACATTTTTAGGAGTGAAATTTGACACTTCGGAACTTACAATTTCAGTAACAACCGAGAGAGTGGAAGAGATTTTATTGTTGGTAAAGACTTGGTTAAATTTACTAGTTGCTACAGTTAAACAGTTACAGTCATTGTAAGGTAAATTACATTTTGTATCTAACTGTGTAAGACCAGGAAGGCTTTTTGTTTCTAGGTTGCTTACTTGGCTTCGTAGTTTACCAGATGACAAATGTGACCATATTATTCCTTTGTATATAAGGAAAGATTTATTTTGGTGGTATCATTTTTTAAAGTCTTACAATGGTGTTTCTATGATGGCTTTAGAGGATTGGTCTCAGCCAGATGAAATATTGGAGACGGATGCTACTTTGAGTGGTTGTGGAGGTTGGTTTCTTGAAAAAAGAGAGTTTTTTCATGTTCAATTTCCTTCCTTTTTGATGGATTTGAATTTACATATAAATCAATTTGAATTGATTGCTTTGATGATTTGTGTTAAAGTATGGAGTGTACATTTTGTAAATAGAAAGATTTTAGTGAGATGTGATAATCAATCTACTGTGTTGGTTTTGAATTCTGGTTGTACTAGAGATGCATATATGCAATGTTGTTTAAGAGAAATTTTGTTTTATGCTGCAAAGTATAATTTTGAAATTAAGGCTGTTCATTTTCCTGGAGTTGAAAATAGAACAGCAGATATTTTGTCAAGATGGCATTCTGATTCAAGATTTGAAGACTTATTTTATGAATTGCCTGTTGTGAGATTAGGTAAATGTTTTGAGAAATTTGGCTATTCAGGTCTTTTTCAGTTTACTCATGATTGGTAATTTATTGTAGATTTACAGCTGAATTTGTTGAAAGTGGATCAACAGACATCGTGCAAGTCAGCCTTTGCTCATGGCACTTTTGAAAACATTAAAGTTCAGTGGAGGACTTTTTTAACATTTTGTATTTATTTTGGTTTTAAATTTTAACCAGCATCTTTGAATACTGTGTGTTTGTATGCTCAATTTTTGAGCAGGTCTTTTAAATCGGTGAATTCTATTAAAAATTATTTAAATGGAGTAAGATTATTGCATTTATACAATGATTTGGAGTTTCCTTATTTACAAAGTTTTTCGTTAAAACTTACATTGAAAGGTTTACAGAGATTAAATCCTTATTTACCAAGGAAAGCGCTTCCTATAACTCCTTTGATTTTAAAACAAATTTATGAGTTTATGGATTTAGATGACACTCAGGATAAGACTTTCTGGAGTTTGTTTTTGTTAGCCTTTTTTATGATGAGTAGAAAATCTAGTTCCAAATTCAGTAAAAGAATTTGATGAAAATAAGCAATTATGTAGAGGGGATATTATTATTGAGAATGATGTTTTAATAATTATTTTGAAATGGTCTAAAACAATTCAGTTTGGACAAAGAAAGTTGAGAATTCCCATTTCTAGTATTCAGGGGAGTATTTTATGTCCGGTTAATGCATACAAGAATATGATCAAAGCTATTCCTGCGGTTAAAAAGGATCCTGCATTTTGTAAAGTTAAAAAGGATCCTGCATTTTGTAAAGTTAAAAAGGGGCGCATTCTACCCATTACTTATAAAGAGTATCAAAATAAGCTTCGATATTTAATACAAAAAACAGGTCGTAACTCTTTATTTTACTCTACTCATAGTTTTAGAAGAGGGGGGGGCAACTTTAGCTTTTGATGCTGAGGTTTCTACGGAATTAATTCAACTTCATGGAGATTGGCATAGTGATGCTTATAAAAAGTATTTAGAATTTACTTTGGAACAGAAACTTCAAGTTTCGCAAATGATGTCGAAGAGTGTTTCCTTGTTAGGTTACTAATTTATATCGTTTCTTTGTAGAACCAGGAACTTTTCTGATAGTGTCAGACTCAATCGCAAAATATGTGAAGCTTGAGAATGCGGATGTTTATGCGTTTCGGGGGGCTTCCATTGGAGAAATAACCTATCAGCTTAACAAGAACAAGGGGAGTATTTATGGAGGTTATAAATGTTTAGTTATTCATTGTGGTACCAATGATATTCATATTTTATCTATTGATCAGTTTAAGTCTGCCTATTGTAATTTAATTTCTACCGCCAAGTTGTTGTTTCCTTCTATGGTTATTGCTTTGTCTGGTATTCTTCCTCGTCCTGTTGATTTTGAGGAAACGGGTCAAAAGATAAAGGATGTTAATATGGCTTTGTTAAATTTATGTTTGAGTTATGAAGTCGAATTCATTCATTCGTATAGATATTTTTTGAAATGTGGAAAGCCAAAGGTGGAGCTATTTGCCTATAAAGATGGTGGGTTACATCTCAATTGTGAAGGTACAAGGCAGTTAGGTTTATATTTTAAAAGAAGGGTTGCTCATTTAATTTAGATAGGTTAACTTGTCATTTGAGATGAATTTCTCAAGTGGAGTTAAAGGATTAGATATGGTTGAATTTCATGTTTCTACCATACTTCCTTTGGGTTTTTTTTAGTTTATGGTTGATATTATTTCTTCCATACTAAAATTTGGATTATTTTTATTTTATTTTCCTTAATATGTATTGGTTTTATTTAAGATTGTTTGGTTAAGATGTAGTTAGGTTTATTTATATTAATATGTACTAATATTTTTATTTTATATTGCAGGTAAGGGACTCTTTTCAGTGAGTATTGTTCACACTGTTGGGTGCGGTTTCTTTTCATATGAGATATTGTTTCTTGTATGGAGAAAAGTTTATGTTCAGGGTTGATATTGTTTCTTCCTTGCTTGCTTTAATTATTTAGTTTTTGCTTGATATTATTTCTTGCATGCTAGATTAACAAGCTTAAATTGTGTATTGTTTATATGATAGTTAAAATTAATCTGCTTAATTCTTTGTTCAACACAGTTGTTTGTTTATTTTTTGGCGGCCGTTGGCTTGGCGGCTAGCTCATGTGTTTATTCGAGCTGTTTGGATGAATATATTTATCATTTCTAATGGCTAGACGCTATATTTGCGCTTTAACATTAACTTTACATGTTATATGTGACTGTCAGTGGTACAGTCGAGTGTTTGTCCTGTGCTGTGAAATATATCTGTTTGTCTTGTGTATATATTGTGCCGTAATAAAATTGAGTAACTTTGATTTCTTTTGTGAGAAGCCTGGTAATTGTGTAATTTTTGATTTTATAAAAATGGATAATTACCACGTGAATCACTGTTTACATTTACTCGGAAGAAATTGTTCCGAGTATTCCTTATTTTGATTGGTCAATTTGTTACCTGGATACAGGACGCTCTTATATATTTCTTTGTTTCGGGATTCGCGGTACATTTGAAATTTTTCATTGAAATTTTTTACCCTCCCACCCGCCGCATACAACTGTGTTAGTTATGAATTTTAATGTATTTTGTGTACTTATTTATAAGATGTGCTTGTGTATACTGTGGCTAGCTCATGTGTTTATTCGAGCTGTTTGGATGAATATATTTATCATTTCTAATGGCTAGACGCTATATTTGCGCTTTAACATTAACTTTACATGTTATATGTGACTGTCAGTGGTACAGTCGAGTGTTTGTCCTGTGCTGTGAAATATATCTGTTTGTCTTGTGTATATATTGTGCCGTAATAAAATTGAGTAACTTTGATTTCTTTTGTGAGAAGCCTGGTAATTGGGCGCGAAGATGAAGGGTGTGAACGGACTTAGTCTTAGGGGTTGAACATGTGAGGTGCAAATGTGTAGGGTGCGAAATACACCTTATCGCTAATCCCGGCTGACTCGGCCGCTTGAACTTTTGACGCATACAACAATCACTTTTCCATTGTGGCGTCAGATATTTTGTATTATGACGTCAAAATTTTTACGGGAACCTGTGTGATATCCAGTAATGGCGGATAAATAGCGATAAGGTATATTGTATTGGGCGCGAACAGACCTGAAACCGTTGACGGCTTTATATTGTTTAAATATTTTAAGCAAATCAAAGAGCAGAATGCTCTGAGGGATACGATTGCCATAGTTTTCATTGACACATGTATAGCAGTTCTACCAAATTTTCATTAAGCAAATGCGTGAGATTTGGTCAAAATTGAAAAGATCAAAGAGGAAAAAAATAGATCCAAGGATACTGCCGCAAAAAAGCATGAACATGCATGAGTGGCAAGCATTTTTGGCCGGCAACCCTGGTACAGCTGGATAGTATTATTTTCAAAACTAATTCAACTGCACATGCAAAATGTAATAATCTGAATAGTCACTCAACTTTAAAAATAGCCAATCCCGGTTACAAGTGTATGAGCCATGTACTTATTGTGTTTTATCGAATTATAGTTATCCCGTACCATTGTAAACTCGTACCACTAAAAAAAAAGCTTGTACCAATGCAAACTCGTACCACTGCTAACACTTACCAACTTATTTAAATGCATTTAAATGGTGTTAAATGATGAATATACATGATATACGTTACTTTCACTCAATACCTCTTAAGTCTGTAAAATGTATATAATTTGAAAGTACAATGACCAATTTGTAGCTAATGTTCCTTGTCTATTGGATAGAAAATACTGTGGCAGATGTAGATAATTAAAGTATTAACAGTTTCACCCGAAGAAAATATTATTTTTTTCATGAATAATTAAATCTTAATCTTAGCAGTTAGTCAAAATGATTGCCAAAATTATTTTTACTGTCTATTAATAACAATGAAATGTAACTGATTCCTGTTAAGAGGTCCGGAATTTTCCCGCCAAAAAAGCACATGGCTTTCAACAATTGTAAACATGGCATTCAATTTGTGATCATGGATTACAGCTTTAATAGACAATAGACAATATTTTTAATTAACTTTTAATTTACTTAAATTGGATATATATATATATATATATATATATATATATATATATATATATATATATATATATATATATATATATATATATATATATTCAATTTAAGGTACAGTTAAAGCAATGTTTTAACTTTCTTCTGGATTATGTTCTACAGTGGCGGATCTAGAACTTTTCCTAAGGGGGGCCCGCTGACTGACCTACCGCTCCAGTCATGCTTCAATGATTCCCTTTATGATCAACCAAATTTTTCCCACGAAAAGGGGGTGGGGGGGCGGGCGGGCCCCCCTTGATCAACCTATGTTCTAGTTTGAAAGATCAGTTTAAACAATAATGCTTAAAAACATTCTTTATTTTTGTCTAAATTTTCATTAGAATCCTGTATAAAATTCAAGTAATTCAACTTTATTTTTATTAAGTTTACAAACAAAAACCCATAAAACATCATATTTTTTAATATATTTTTCTGAATGGTACGACTTCCCAGTGGTACAAGTTAACTTTTTTGGTACGAGTTAATTTGCTTCCGTATCTTATCACCGTTATTCTAGGAGGAACCCTAAACTGAACCCCTGTTGTGTTCACTTATCGCTACACTGACCTTCAGTGCGAAGCTATATATAGAACGGCGGACCAGTTTAGGAGGAAACCCATTTCTTACTCTTTAAATATTAAAGTTCCTTTGGGTCAGAGGGCATGACTCCTTTCCGTACACACTCCTCTGTTTAAATTGAGATCGTTCTTAATATAATAGGACGTTTATCGGCATTAACGAGTTAATTTTTCTCGACGAATACTTCAGGAGGAAGGGAGACAACTCGAAATGATAATATGGAAGACTCCATTTCGGCTGAAGGGGTGTTATAGGTAATTTTTCCGATGAAGCATTTATTTTAATTTAAATTATTCATATGATTTAAAATTATGCAACAACAATAACCCTCAATAGCAGACAGACATAGAAAGAATCCCATAAGTTTCAAATTAATCAATGAGGCGGGGAATCACTCAATCTGATACCCCTTGAAATCAGGAAAACTATACGCATGCGCATTAATACATAAACAAACCGCGACTTGCGATTTGGAACAAGACCGTTTATTCAATGATCTGATGAATGGTTCTCCATTTCTTCATGAGAGTACAGTATCAAATATCAGTTTCATAATTGTAAAATATAGAAATACTCCACTTCAGTTCTTATGACAGAAATAGAATTATCGATCGGAATTCAGAGAACTCTCGCAAAACTGGGGTATTCCCTCTGACGTGTTTCTAAATTTATAAAAACACTAAATATAAATACTGTTTAATTCTGATTTTCCGTGTTGTTAAAAACACGCATATAAGTCAAGGAAAATATCACACATGAAGATTATGAGAAGAACATTACAGGAAAGTTGTTTATGTTCAATCCTTTTGCTTGTTTTTACCTTTTAAAGCAAGACAATCATAAGAATCTGAGATGTTGCTGAATGTTTAGAATAAAACGAATGACGTGAGGGAATGTAGCACGAGTCAACGGTAAAAGTCTACAGATTGCTTGACAGCAATCGTATCCCAAAAAACCGATTTGATGTCTATGCAGACACTCACTGCGCCCTCAACACTAACAGCAGACAAGACAGACAGACATGACACCTGTCATCAGCCACTTCATCTTACACCGAAATTTATTCATTTAAACTATATTTGCAACGACACCATACACAATAAACTAACTCTAATTTAAAATAAAACTTTTTAGAATGACAAAATACACCTCAAACTCTTATAAGGATCAAGGATTTGTATAGTAATCCTTGTAAGGATTTAGTCGGCTGCTGCATTCTGCATGACCTTGACTTGGAACTAAACTTCCGGTATTGTGTGTAAAATCCGGAATCGTTTGACGGAACAAAACAAGAATGAACAAAAAACCTGCGTTGTGAGAATTCCATCTTGCTTTTGTATTGTATGTTGTATGATATTCTTCAAATTGTATTGAACTTTTTTAACTTTAGAGTTCTTACCCAAAATAGACCTGCACTTAACTAACAAAAGGGTACAGTTACACAATAAGTTAAAAAGAAGGCTAGAATAATTGGTTAATTTCCGGAAGCAAGCCAACTCGCCCCACTATAAAATCGTCCCCTCTGTTGAAATGTCATTCATTCCGCTGCATTTGGACCTGCTATCTCCTTTTTTCACTGTCATAAATATCCATGTGTCCCAAAAAACTCTTGTTTCCAGTTTTTGCACACAAGCAGTCTTCAACATAGGCACTTGTCTAGGGTTACACTAAAGACCTGAAAGTGGACCTGAAAAGACCTGAAAATATACGATTAAAATTATTCAAATTGCAATAACTTTTTTATTATTGGATGGAATTTCTTCAAGTTGGAATTTTATCAATTGTTAATATCATATTTCATTAAAATTTAAATATTTTAAATCAAAAACATTTTTTTGATGCTAAAAGTTGGACCTGAACGGAGAAATGAAAAGACCTGAAGGGACTTGAAAATCTATGGTCGGACTAATTCTAACTTCAATAATTTTTTTAATGTCAATGTTTATCTTTCAACTTTAGATTTTATGAAACAAAATGTTCAGTATAATGATAATATTAAAACAAAATATTGAAAAAATATCGTCGAGGTGTCAAAACTCGGACCTGAACGGAAAATTAAATAACATAAATTTGCTTGAAAAGCCTGTGGTCAGATTTATTCAAGTTCTTTAACTGTTTTCAATCAATCTCCTTGAAATATGAATTTTGTTATAGGAAAGGTATAGTTTATGTCATTGAAATGATAAAGAATTTTATCGAAATTAAAAAAAATATAACGGTGAGTTACAAAATTCGGACCTTTTCGGGGAAATAAAAGACATGAATGGATCATAGGTATTATATGTCTCTGTTCAAACTAATTCAACTTGCTTAAACTGCATTAATATATATTAAAGCAGGTCTTAAACATAAAAATGAAAATAATAGTATTGCTTCCCCGGTAACCTATATGCTATTTAGAGACGCGTGTTCTTCGATTGGAATGTTTTAATTATGTGAACTTGTGCCGGTTGTAATTCAAACCTTGTATTGATATTAGGTGATAATTGGATCATTAGTCTAAATAAACATTTCCCTTTAATCTTTTAATTGGATTATCACTATATCTTGTTACACGAAGTATGCATTTATTTATAAGATTGTTAATGGCGGGAATTTCTAGAGTCAAACAACACTGTCCTAGACAAGCTAGACCTATTACTCATGATTTGCTTAAATTTTTCACAAAATCAAAAGTTGAAAGAAATCCACTGAATATTAAAAAAGTTATTGAAGTTAGAATTAGTCCGACCATAGATTTTCAGGTCCCTTCAGGTCTTTTCATTTCTCCCTCCGTTCAGGTCCAACTTTTAGCATCAAAAAAATGTTTTTGATTTAAAATATTTAAATTTTAATTAAATATGGATATTAACAATTAATACAATTCCAATTTTAAGAAATTCCATCCAACAATAAAAAAGTTATTGCAATTTGAATAATTTTAATCGTATATTTTCAGGTCTTTTCAGGTCCACTTTCAGGTCTTTAGTGTAACCCGCTGCTCTAAGAATTTTTTCCCCTACATACCTTAAGGTTCATCATAACAAATGGACAAATATGGCCGTATTTTCACCTCAAAAACTACTCTGTGTACAGATTTACCTGTGCTGTTTGGAAAGTTTTAATGCATAGCATCCACTAGATATATAAAAGTTAAATGCATTTTGTGTTAAAGAAAGATAAAATCTTTTTTGGTTTTTGCTGGGCATTTTTTTTCCTTTCTGCAGAATGTGTAAAAATAAACAGACACCTGAATTACTTTGATACTGTCCACTCACTGACTCAGATGAACTCTTTATCTCACCTGTAGTTGTGAAGATACCTCTTGTCCATGTCAATTAAGGACAATCAAAACAATACAAACCGTTTTTTTACCTGAGGGAGCATCTCATAGTTGTACCACAACTTAGTTAATTTTTAGACCTTTTGCATGAAGGAAAAAAAATGCCCATCAAAATCCAAAAGAGATTTTATCTTTCTGAAACACAAAATGCATTTAACTTTATTATATCTAGTGGATGCCAGGCATTAAAACTTTTCCATCTTCACAGGTAAGTCTGTACTCAGAGTAATTTTTGGCATGTAAATACATCCATATTTGTCCGTTTGTTATGGTGAACCTTAAGGTTCATCATAACAAATCAGTTGGAAGGCAAACGCCTGAATATGACAGATAGAGGTCAATTTGTCGACAAAAAAAGAACCCGTATGTAAAATGTTTACGCCCACATACAGCTCTCTATATTTTTTTCTTCGTCGTCTTTGAGCATTAAATCGTTTGCCGTTCAACTGAATGGGCAAATATGGCCATATTTTCAACTCAAAAATTACTCTGAGTGCAGACTTACCTGTGCAGTTTGGAAAGTTTTAAGGCCTAGCATCCACTAGAATGCTAGAGATATAAAAGTTAAATGTATTTTGCATATATCAGAAAGATGAAATCTTTTTTGGATTTTATTGGGCATTTTGTTTCCTTACACCTCTATTTTCGGGCGGCATGACCCAAACAGGAAGTTGTATAAATGACTGTTTTTCCCGGATTGGACTAAATAGCAATAAGGTGTATAAATATCTACACAGTTATAGGTGAGTAAAAGAGTTTATCTGAGAGGAGAGTATCAAAGTAATTCAGGTGTTTGTTTATTTTTAGGCAGTGTCTGCACGTACCCGCATGTGGGTATGAATAGTCAAATTGACATTCGTAGGCTACGCTTACCCACATCCGGTTTTATAATAAAATGCAATCAAATCGAGAATTAAACGTGAAATATATACAGAAATTATCGATAATATGGGGATTTCGAGTAGAACGAGTGAAGGGTATGACAAATAATATTTTCGAATCGTATTTATAAGTTAATAATATATAATAAACCTTGCAAATTAAATGCATGTACTGATTGAAAATGAAATATACAGTCCCTGTAAACTATAGTCCTATAATATATAATATCCGAATTTTAAGTTGCTTCCACGCCTCAGAGGCAAAATATTTTTTGATGCGCTGAAGGTTTAAATTACATTTTCGTCAAACATTTTGTTATTTATTAACAAAGCTTTCATAGAAGATTATTGGCATCGGCCTTTGTTTTTCAGAAATAATGTATTAGCTAGGCCTTAATTTTTCCTGTCGAACTTGTTTAGAATTTTTTGCCTCCGTGAATACAGGAAAAAATTATTCTGTAAAACTTGATTTCCTCTTTATTTTTTGTGTTTCCAGTTCTTCTTTTCTCTACAGACTCTGAGTTTGTTTTTATATACAATTGTATAAAATTAATCATGTTAATCGACTGATACTTTTGAACAAATTGTTCCAATTCATGATAACTTTGAAATGTCTGCCCCACATGTATATCTCTCTTTCATTTTGTCTTTTCCCATTTTAAGAATATTTATTAACCGAAAAAACTGTTCACTTACATACATAAAAATTTACAAAACTTCTAAGTAGTTGATCAATTTTATTCACTAATTGCGATAATTTCTGTATATATTTTACGTTTAATTTCCGATCCGATGGCAATTTATTATAAAACCGGATGTGGGTACGCGTAGCCTACGAACGGCAATTTTGCTATTCGTACCCGCATGCGGGTACGCGCAAACACTGCCTTATTTTTACATCTCTTTGCAGAAAGGAAAAAAAATGCACATCAAAATTCAATAACGATTTTATCTTTTTGAAGCACAAAATGCATTTAACTTTTATATATCTAGTGGATGCCAGGCCTTAAAACTTTCCAAACTTCACAGGTAAGTCTGTACACTGAGTAGTTTTAGAGGTGAAAAAACGGCCATGTTTGTCCATTTGTTATAATGAACCTAAAAATAAATACACACAGTACTAAACTAAAAAATTTTGAAAAATGTCACTTGGTCGCGAAAATTACGTTTTATTTTGATTTCTTGGTTGCCAAACCTACTTAAACTTATGCCGTAAAGCTAAATTGATTTATTCACAATGGTATATGACATGACTGCCATTGTTGTCGGGATCATTTGTAGCATGCATCAGAAGCAGGTCAATGTGATTTTTTTGTATACCGTTGCCATATTGGAAACACTAAGTCCGCAGTGATTGATTTATTATAAAACATATTTACAAAAAAACTGTCAGCTTTTCTTTAAATAGTAATGATTATCTTTATTGTAAATTTGTTAAAGAATATGTGATACAAACCCTTAAATAAGTGTGTTTTGAGGTCTGTCTAAGGGTCTAATGTGTCAGCAGTTTCTATTTTTAGAACTCAGATATTCCCATTCTATTGATATCATTCAGACTCGCTCTTTACAGTAAAATTACTTAAAGTATGAAATGAAATAAGATCAGATAACTCCTAGAAACATTTAGACCTTGCGAGTGGGAAGATACATTGTGTACCTTTAACTGTGAGATGGTTTTTTTTAAATTGGTGTCGGTAGACGAAATAATTACGATTGCCATACTTGGGTAGGATTGCTACGGATGATCCCGACAACAAAAGTAGGCTTGTTATACACCATCGTGTAGAAAAATCAATCAGATTTAAAAAAATAAAAAGTTTTATTAGGGCAGGCAACTGAGATATCGACATATTACAGAATTTCTCAACCAGGTGAAATTTTCAAAAATTTTAGTTTTAAAAGTACCATTCTTATGTTTCAAAAACTAAAGCTTTAAGAGCAAATCTGACAAAGTGTAAAATTGGTCAACTGGTCAAGATCTATCAGCCCTGAAGTTTTCAGAAGAATTGAGCAACCCATTTTTGGGTTGCTGCCACTTAATTGGTAGTTTTAAGGAAATTTTGCAGTTTTTTGTTATCTTATTTTTATTATATTTATACCTTGCACAAATACTTAAATCTTTGCACAATCACTGAATCAGTTAAGTTAACGTTTCTTTGTTGAATTAATGAATTGAAACATTGAACTCTAATAACAAATTATAAGTTATTAAACCTTAGAAAAATCGTTAAACATGTTAAAAGGCATGTTTCATGTGTTTTTACATTTGTAAATCTCAAAACTTGAATATTTTTGTGGGATTGTAAAAAAAATTACTTATACAAGTAAAATTTTGAGAAAATTAAGGGCAGATTTTTCAAACATTATAACTAACTTACATAGATTATTATTTACTTCTTCAAGTAAATAAAGATTACTTATACAAGCAGGACCCCTCGCTGACAAAATATTCTTTAAATTTTTTTAGTTTTTTTTTGTAAAAAGATTAAGTCTTAAACAAAAGATTAATATCAAAATGTTTCTTTCTACTTTCACATACATTTACAAAATTTGTACTACAAATAATCTTGTGTCTTGATTCAGATCAGTTACTTTTTGAAATGAAACATTGCTGAGTCAACAAAACCTGTAACTACATGTAAATCTGTTTACAGTGTAAAGTTTTAAAGTACACAACAAATAATTTCAAGATGTTACTGACACCAGATTTTTAAAAATTATTGCAATATCAGATATAATGTATTTGATTAATATTATTAGTGGAATGTTATCATGCTTAAATCTTCTGCTTAATTCCTTTTTATAAGACCTAAACAAAAAATTGCAGTTTATTTTGATTTGATATATGTCATATGGTCGTTGGCATCAGCGTCGTCCAATAATATTTGATTTCAGGACAATAACTTTAGTGTAAGTGAATAGTAATCTATGAAATTTGAAAACAACATTAATTCACAACAGGAAGATTGGGATTGATTTTGGGTGTATTGGTCCCAACAGTTTAGGAATTAGGGGCCAAAAGAAGGGGGGGAAAGGGGGGGAATTGCATAAAAGGAAAAAAAAAAGGGGGGTGTCAATTCGCAACAGAGGGCAATATGGACACTGGACAGCAATTCAGGTGATGGCAATAGCTTTTACTTGCCCTTTTTGCTAGGTCAGCTAAAACAATGGTACATCTTGTATTACCACAGTATTAAACTGATTATCAAGTATATTAATCATGTAATTACAAAATGAATTATCCCGATTCTAAATTTTAATTTGATATATTTTGTTTTTATTTTAACAGATGGATAACAACATAGGGATTCTGTCTCCGACAGCTTACAGTAAAAGACTTTTCTATATCTGTTCTGGGGAAGGTTTATTAAATCATCACTCTGAACCTGATCAGGAGGCGTTAATACTAGAGGAACAGAGGAGATTACTTCGTATATTTAATGCCGATCCAAATTATAAACACAAGGGAAGTTACCCACTATGTGAAGCAAGTCGTAAAGGTTACGAACGAGTAGTTAAAGAACTTATATCACAAAGAGCAGATGTAAATGTTTGTGACAAGTGGCTATGTTCTCCATTATATCTGGCTGCGTCACATGGTTATAAAAACATATGTGAGATGTTGATCAATAAAAATGCAGACATGAATGCTAAAAATCAGTATGGATTCACACCATTGTGGACATCCATAGAAAATAATAATATAGAAATCGCTAAATTGCTATGTAAGCATGGTGCCGATGTTAATGTGATGAGACCAAACTCTCATGGGATTGAGATGAAAATGTTGACATATGTTTTACTTGCTAAAGGGGATACAAGTCTAGCGGAGTGTATCTTGACATCTAATTGTGTTCCGTATAAAATAGAGAGTTCTCTCTGTTATATGATCCTAGACTTTGGAGATGAAAGTCGTCGTTTTGTTCAGAAACTTATCTGTGCGGGATTTGAATTTGAATATCGTCACTGGGTGTCTAGTATGAAACATAAAATCGCCAATCGTCCGGAAGAAGTAACAGAGGGAGAGAAAAGCTTTATTCAGTTTATCCAGATTGAGACACGTACACCAAAACGTTTACAAAACATGGCTCGAGTTGTGATCAGGACAACATTACTTAATGCCAATCCTAATATTCCTGTGAGGACAAGTGTAACACATCTACATCTCCCTCCTAAACTGGAGAGATTTATCTGTCTTTCTGATGTTGTTAATATTGATTAAATATTGTACATGTAATGGTGATAATATATTCTTTTTCTAGATTTCTAATTTAGATTACCATGATTACAGTTGGTTGGACAATGTATTTATAAAAAAAAAATGTGTAGAAATTCCAATGTAATTATATATAAAAAGAAGATGTGGTATGATTGCCAATGAGATAACTCTCCATAAGAGACCAAATTACACAGCTATAGGTCACATTTTTTTAGATGGTTGGCCACTTTCTATAAACTTTTCAGTTTTTCTATTATCCTTGTAACCTACATTTGTACATTTCAGACCAGTCACTTTTCTACACTTTACTCAAGTATTCCACATTCTAAACTAAAATACAAATTGAAAGAGTTGGTATTATAAAAAAGGAGATGTGGTATGATTGCCAATGAGACAACTATCCACAAAAGACCAAAATGACACAGACATTAACAACTATAGGTCACCGTACGGCCTTAAACAATGAGCAAAGCCCATACCGCATAGTCAGCTATAAAAGGCCCCGATAAGACAATGTAAAACAATTCAAACGAGAAAACTAACGGCCTTATTTATGTAAAAAAAATGAACGAAAATCAAATTTGTAACACATAAACAAACGACAACCACTGAATTACAGGCTTCTGACTTGGGACAGGCACAATGTGGCGGGGTTAAACATGTTAGCTGGATCCCAACCTGGGGGTATAACAGTACACCATAAGAACGAACTATAAAAATCAGTTGAAAAAGGCTTAACTCATCAGATGGATTGCTTTGTTTTATAAAAAAGAATGGCCAATGTAGATACAAGTATCTTGTCTTAGGGAGGGATACATTCTTCTTTGTAAAGGATCACTCTGATTCAAACAAAAATTTCTCTGAAACTGTCATTATCAAGATGCTTGATTTCTTGATTGACAACATATTTGTTACGTTCAGAGGACTTGTTTTTCAACAGACTGTCAGCATTCCAATGGGAACAAATTGTGCCCTTCTTCTTGCCGACTCAATGTTTCTTTATTATTATGAGGCTGACTTCATACAGGAACTTCTTAGGAAGAAAGATAAGAAGTTAGCAATATCCTTTATAAACTCTACTTTCCGCTATATAGATTATGTTCTTTCACTAAATAATTCAAAATTTGATGACTATGTGGAACGCATCTATCCCATAGAACTAGAGATAAAGGATACTACAGATACAGTTAAGTCAGCCTCATATCTTGACTTACATCTAGAAATTGACAATGATGGTCGGTTGAAAACAAAACTTTACGACAAAAGAGATGATTACTGCTTTCCAATTGTGAACTTTCCATTTCTAAGTTGCAACATTCCAGCAGCACCTGCATACGGGGTATATATCTCCCAATTGATACGATATTCCCGTGCTTGCATTTCCTATCATTATTTTCTTGATAGAAGGTGGCTGCTCACAAGGAAGCTATTAAACCAAGAGTTCCAAATGGTGAAGTTGAAATCATCCCTTTGTTAATTTTAGGCAGTGTCTGCGCGTACCCGCATGTGGGTACGAATAGTCAAATTGACATTCTTAGGCTACGCGTACCCACATCCGGTTTTATAATAAAATGCAATCAAATCGGGAATTAAACGTGAAATATATACAGAAATTATCGATAGTATGGGGATTTTGAGTAGAACGAGTGATGGCTATGACAAATAATATTTTCGAATTGTATTTATAAGTTAATATATAATATATAATTAACCTTGCAAATTAAATGCACATGTACTGATTGAAAATGAAATATATACAGTCCCTGTAAACTATAGTCCTATAATATATAATATCCGAATTTTAAGTTGCTTCCACGCCTCAGAGGCAAAATATTTTTTGATACGCTGAAGGTTTAAATGACATTTTCGTCAAACATTTTGTTATCTACTAACGAAGCTTATAGAAAATTATTGGCATCGACCTTTGTTTTTCAGAAATATTGTATTAGGCCTTAATTTTTCCTGTCGAACTTGTTTAGAATTTTTGCCTCCGTGAATACAGGAAAAAATTATTCTGTAAAACTTGATTTCCTCTTTATTTTTAGTTTTTTCCAGTTCTGCTTTTCTCTGCAGCTGCAATTGACTCCGAGTTTGTTTTTATATACAATTGTATAAAATTAATCCACTGATACTTTTGAACAAATTGTTCCAATTCATGATAACTTTGAAATGTCTGCCCCACATGTATATCCCTCTTTTCCCCATTTTAAGAATATTTATTAACCGAGAAAAGTGTTCACTTACATATATATAAATGTTTACAAAACTTCTAAGTAGTTGATCAATTTTATTCACTAATTGCGATAATTTCTGTATATATTTTACGTTTAATTCCCGATCCGATGGCAATTTATTATAAAACCGGATGTGGGTACGCGTAGCCTACGAACGGCAATTTTGCTATTCGTACCCGCATGCGGGTACGCGCAGACACTGCCTTAATTTTACGGACGCCATCACGAGTTGGTTGACTGTTAAGGAATAACCGTTTCACAAATGATATCGGATATGTTCCGTAACGACGTAACTACAATCCCCTTCCCTTTCATGAATATGACCTACCGAATTTGACTGTTTACCCGATTTTTTATCACATAATCAACACAACGGGTGCCACATGTGGAGCAGGATCTGCTTACCCTTCGGAGCACCTGAGATTACCCCTAGTTTTTGGTGGGGTTCATGTTGTTTATTCTTTAGTTTTCTATTGTTTGTCTTTTTCATTTTTAGCCATGGCGTCGTCAGTTTATTTTCCCTTTATGAATATGACTGTCCCTCTGGTATCTTTAGTCTCTCTTTTCCACAGGCACTATATACAAATTTTTTTTTCTGAGACAAGTGCCTGTGCTCTTTTCACAATCATTTAGATTTTCTGGCACATTAAAAATAAAATCTAAGCCTTGTGAAAAGTGACTTTGTTGTCTTTAATGTAGGTTTGAAGCATTTTAAAGGAATCTGAAAAAGGCCAGTGGCATATCTTCTTATGAGTGTTACCTTGAGAGCTAGCACATCAAAAATCTTTCTCAACTTTCAATTGAGGATGGAAATTGGTAATATGTCAAAGAGACAATAACCCGACCAAAGATAACAGTGGAAGGCCACCAATGGGTCATTAACATAGAGAGAAATCCCGTGCCCAGAGGGAGGCCTCAGTTGGCCCTTAATAAAAATGTGCATGAACTAGATCACTGAAAATGGATGTCATACTAAACTTCAAAACATAAATGAACTTAAATTTAAAAAAAAACCATACAACATATATGCATGATGATGTACAAGACAAACAAAGGCCAGAGGCTCCTGACTTGGGACAGGCACAAAATGTGGTGGGGTTAATAGATATAGATATAGGAAGGATGTGGTATGAGTGCTTATTAGACAACTCTCCATCCAAGTAACAATTTATAAAAGTAAACCATTATAGCTCAACATGCTCAAGGTACGCCCTTCAACACGGAGCCTTGGCTCACACCGAACAGCAAGCTATAAAGGGCCCTAACAATTAGTGTAAAACCATTTAAACGGTCAAACCAATGGTCTAATCTATATAAAAACGAAAAACAAGAAACATGTATGAACTACATAAACAAACAACAAATACTGTAAACTTTTGTGAGATCTACACCACCTCTTAAACCTCTAGCCAATATAGAATAAAGTGATACACAGCAATACACATAGTAAAACCCAGTTTAAAAGAAGTGAAGAGTATGATGTCAGAAAGGGTAACAAAATAAACTAAAAAACGACAATGATACATAAATTAACAAAGGACTACTAGCAGTTACTGACATGCCAGCTCCAGATTTTAATTAAACTGATTGAAAGATTATGTCTTCATTATATAAAAATCAAACACAATCACTCCCATAAGGGAGCTACCATTTGATTTTTATGGGGGGGGGGGGGGGGGGGGGGCTAGGATGAAACTTGAAAAAAATAGGCAGGACAGGAGTTTTGAGGAAAAAAAAGGCAGGATGAGACACTTGCAAAAAAAAAAAAGTCAGGACGACAATTTAGGTAAAAAAAAAGTCAGGATGAACTAAAAAAAAAATAAGGCAGGACCGAACAGAGTGAAAAATAAAAAGGCAGGACAGAGATTACAGCTAAAAAAAAATGCAGGACAAAATTTTTCATCCTATACATGTATTACCAAAATATGCAATCCTTAGTTATGACCTGACAACAGTATCGTAACTATATCTCTTCTGAATATATCTTCCTAGAACAAAGCAGGGTTCATAATCATTTGTTATACAAGTACACACCCGTGATATCGCGAGTCCGTGACTGAATTAAATTATATAACTATGCCTAAGCCTTATTTTAGTAATTGGTATTGTCATCTGATAAAGTCATGTCGATTATAAGATACACAGTTTTCTCTGCTTTCAAATCTTTCTGTTTGAACCCGTCGACCTGGAACTTATCAATTATTGGTAATATTAATTATTTGGAAAATAAAAGGTCCTGGCTATCCAGGAATGGAGTATTTTTTAATCAACAGCACTGTCTTATATTAGTTATCTTAGAAAGTCGTGCTGATTGCTGAATAAAACTACCATAGGGAACAATTTGACAATGATTGAATTTAGTAGTGTCAGCCCTTTGATTATGACCCGTGTATATACATGTAGCAAAATCTTAAAGATACACCGTTTGGTGGCGCGCCTGTCAAATGCGGAATGTACAGATAAGGTAATAGCTACCAGGTGAATATACTATTGGTATCGGTATCGGATTCGACCCGGAACTTGTTAATTATTGGCAATATTAATTATGTGGAAAACAAAAGGGTCTGGAGTGGTGTAATTTTTTATCTATACCATTGTCCTATATTAGTTATATATAGAGTTGAATTCTTTGATTTGTCGTTTTTAACCGATGACGGCTGACAAATTGGACCTCGTAATTTTAGTATTATAGATATGAACTAGTACAAATGAAATGGTATGAATGTAATATATATTAGGCAGCAACCATTTGATTTTCTATTTTTTTCGCGACAAGTTGAAAACATTTTTTTTCTTTCAATTGCAGCATTACATATAGTGGCAGCTGAGGGTGTAACAAACAGTTTTTTTTTTCTCAAAATCAAAAACAAATTATTTTTTTCTCCAAAAACTGGAAACAAACTTTTTTTTCCAAAAAAAACATAGCCCCCAAAATGCTTAGGGATTGGGGGCACAAAAGGTTCAAAAACAAGCATTTTTTCTAGTTAACAGACAGTAGTTTGTGTTCAAGTTGATGGAAATCTCTGAAATTGTACATTTTTCTTATAAAGAAAATAATCTTTGAAAAATTGTGAAAAAATATTTAGGGGTAAAAAAGTTGGGGGATTTTTTTTCAAATATGTTTAGGGAGTTGATATTTTTATTATTACTTTTTCAAATTTCTATTTTGTTTTTTTGGGAGGGGATTGTATTTCAATTTTTATTAGGGGGGTCATACTTTTTTCTTGAAGATTTTTCAAAATTCGGTAATAGACGCATAAAATAATAAATTTTCACAGATGGTCATATTTAAGTTAAATCACATACCAGATGTAGTTTTGGGAAAGATACCATGTACTATTTGAATTTAAAAGAAATTTAACTTTTACCAGGGCCGTAAATTACATAGAGGCATGTAGGCAGTTGCCTCCTATTGCAAACCGAGAAAAAAAGAGAAAAAATGAAGAAAAAAACACTGAAAAAAAACCCAAACAAATGGTTTAAAATCACGCTTAATTATTTTAATTATATATATATATATAAGTACTGGTTGTTACTCTTACGCCTATAAAGGAGGTTGGGTAAAAATATTCGATAGAGCAAGCATTCAAAATTAACGCAATGTCATGCTATTAAAACATGGAACCGGTGAAAAATGACGTAAAGCAGATTGTGTAGTCTCTCTATGCAACACATACATCTTTTACGGACGCCATCACGAGTTGGTTGACCGTTATGGAATAACCGTATCACAAATGATATCGGATATGTTCCTTACGTCGTAACTACAATCCCCTTCCCTTTCCTGAATGTGACCTACCGAATTAGACTTTTTACCGGATTTGTTATCACATAAGCAACACGACGGGTGCCGCATGTGGAGCAGGATCTGCTTACCCTTCCGGAGCACCTGAGTTCACCACTAGTTTTTTGGTGGGGTTCGTGTTGTTTATTCTTTAGTTTTCTATGTTGTGTCGTGTGTGCTGTTGTTTGTTTGTCTTTTTCATTTTTAGCCATGGCGTTGTCAGTTTGTTTTAGATTTATGAGTTTGACTGTCCCTTTGGTATCTTTCGTCCCTCTTCTACATACATGTAGAAGTCACAATGTTGCAATATTGAATGCATATAAGTGCTAAAGAGATGGGATTCAACCAGGCACAGAAAAATCCCTTTAGCATTTCACAAAGCCTAATTAACCGAATAAAACTTTCAGTGTAAACAAACTGTGTTACGCTATAATAATTTGAATTTGATAATTAAAGTTTTGTTAAGTATGCATTTTCGTTTTAAGGTTTGAAAATTGTGTGTCTGAAATGAAGTAAAATAGCTCCCTTTGGACAGTTAAAAAACCTGATAAACCATAAAAAAATATATTCAACTTCGGGGAGCATTTCATTTTAAGTACGCATATTGGTTCCCTAAAACTTAGTAATAATAGCGTTTGAAGAGTCATAAAGCAGGACAAAGGATAAAAAAGATCTACTTTCACCGCACACGTTATCTAACTTTGGATAATAAATATTTCCAATATATTCCGGGCACTTATTTATTGAAATATTACATAAATTTAACAAGAGGTGAATTCTGGGGAAGTACATTGCATTTTCTGCATAAAAAGGTCCACAAAATTTTTCGCCTCGCTCCATTCGGCGAACTTCAACTGCATCCCCTTATAAGGAAGACAATTTACGGCCCTGTTTATTAACTCAAAAAGTAGAAATGAAGTACTAAAGCAACCGTATGATACGGTGCTTTTTGTCCGCAATTCGCTTTTTGTCCGCTTTTGCTTTTTGTCCGATAATTTTGCTTTTCGTCCGATAATTTTGCTTTTCGTCCGAAACTTTTGCTTTTTGTCCGTTTTGCCTTTTGTCCGATTATTTTGCTTTTTGTCCGAAACTTTTGCTTTTTGTCCGTTGCTTTTTGTCCGTTTTGCCTTTTGTCCGATTATTTTGCTTTTTGTCCGAAACTTTTGCTTTTTGTCCGTTGCTTTTTGTCCGTTTTGCTTTTTGTCCTATAATTTTGCTTTATGTCCGATATAAAATGTGTATATTTTTGGCAGGTTTCATTTTGAACTTCAAAATACCATGTCCTTTTAGGAGTTAAATACAGACCATGCTCACATTATAAATGATTTGTACATGAAATTTCATGTCTTTTACAATATATCGCATTACCTCTAAAATGGCTCGAAGCACTAATATCCTAGACCCGTAGGTGTTGGTCTACAGAGGGCAAGGGGAATACTCTTGTATATCCCTAAGTCTAAAAAACAACTATTGAAAGCTGGCTAAACTAAGACATACTCCAGGTAGGCCATTATACCAGAAGCAGAGGTAGCCAAACCCTTATAAATGGCTTATAGCACTTATGTCCTGGATCTACACGAGTTTATCAGCAACTAATTAAAAGGGGCATGTGTTTCGCCGGTATATCACGAAGTAAAAATAAACCTCATTATTGCCAGCTCTTCAAACTAAGAGATTCTCCACGTTGGCCATTATACCAGAGGTATAGGTAGGCAGTGCCTCTTAAATGGTCCATGGGCCATGGCACTTATGTCCTCGACCCGTACGAGTTGGTCAGAAGAGGGTAAGGGGAATACTCTAGTATATCACACAGTCCACCAAAAATAGTGACGGCTGCCCAAACTAAGACATTTTTAGGTGCGCCCTTATACTAGATGTTGGAGTAGTCATTCTCTTAAAAATGGCTCATAGCACTTATGCTATAGACCCGAACGAGTTTGTCAACAATGAGTTAAAAGGGGGATTAATTAGCCCGGTATATAACGAAGTTGAAATAAACTGTTGCCCGCTGGCTAAACTAAGAAATTATCCACGCAGGCCATAATATGAGAGGTAGAGGAAGGGATTGCCTCTATAAAATGACCATGAGCACGTATGACCTAGACCCGTACGAGTTTGTCAGCAAAATGTAAGGTTGGTACCCTAGTATATAATAAAGTCGAACTAAACTATTGCTGGATGGCTAAGAGATTCTCCGCGTGGGCCATGATACCAGAGGTAGAGGTTGTAATTGCCTCTAAAATGGCCTAAATCACTTATTCCCTAGAGAAGTACGCGGTATCATCAAAGGGTTTAAAAGGGAGTTGGAACCTCCGGTTACAAAGAAGTCGAAATAAATTATTGCCGGCTTGCTTAAGTACGAGATTCTCCAAGTTGGCCATTAATCTTAGGTTAAATGTGTTCATTGCCTTTTAAATGGCTGATAAAACTAACGCCCTAGACCTGTACGAGTTTGTCAGCAAAAGGTTAAAGGGGGGATGCGATGCCTCTTTTTACAACGAAAATATAAATTAAGCCGACTGGCCTAACTAAGAGATTCTATACGCGGGGTATTATATCAGAGGATGAGGTAGGCATTACCTCTAACATAGCCATAACACGTATGTCCCAGACCCGTGTAAGTTAATCATCAAAGGGTAAGGGGGGTACCTAAGTATATCACAAAGTCGAAATAAAAAATTGCTGGCTGGCTAAACGAAGATATTCTCCACATGGGCCATGATACCAGAGGTAGAAGTGGCCATAGCCTCAAAAATGGCCACTTATGCCGTAGACCCGTACCAGTGCTTCAGCAAAGTGTTAAAAGGGGGAGGTGGTATCTATGTTTACAACGAAGTCGAAATGAATTATTGCCGGCTGGCCAAACAAAGAAATTCTCAACATAGGCCATTATAACAAAGGTAGTGGTGGACATTGCATCTAAAATGGCCCATACTTCTTATTCCATTGATCTGTACGAGTTTGTCAGCAAAGGGTAAGGAGGGTACCCTGGTATATAACAAAGTCGAAATAAACTATTGCCGGATGGCCAAAAATAAAAGATGATCCACGTTTATCATGATTCCAGAGGTAGAGGTGGGCCTTGCCTTTAAAATGGTTTATAGCACTTATGCCAGCAAAAGGAAAGGAGGGTATTCTAGTATATCGCAAAGTCGTTATGAAATATTGCCGGCTGTTCAAACTACGAGATTCACCACATGGGCCATGCTACCAGAGGTATAGGTGGTCATTGCCTTTAAAATAGCCTATAGCACTTATATGGCATATACCCGTACGAGTTTGTCAGTAAAGAGCTAAAATGAGGAGGTGGTACCTCTGTTCACATTAAAGTCAAAATAACTGTAGCCGGTAGGCCAAACTCCGGGATTCTCTACGTGGATCATTATACCAGAGGTAGAGGTTTATTTCGACTTCGTTGTAAACAAAGGTAACACCTTTTATTTTTAACCCCTTGCAGGCAAAATCGTACAGGTCTTTGGAATTAGTGTTATATGCCATTTTAAAGGCAATTACCATATCTATCTCTGGTAAAATGGCCTACGTGGAGAACCTCTTAGTTTGGCCAGCCGGCAATACTTTATTTCGACTTTGTTGTAAACAGAGGTACCATCTCCCCCTTTTGATTCATTATTGCCAAACTCGTACGGGTCTAGGGCATAAGTGATATAAGAAATTTGTATGGCAATGCCCTCCTCTATCTCTGGTAAAATGGCCTACGTGGAGAATCTTTTAGTTTGGCCAGCCGGCAATTATTAAAGTGTATTTCGACTTCGTTGCAAACAGAGGTACCACCTTACCCTTTTAATTCATTGTTGTCAAACTCGTACGGGTCTTGGGCCTAAGTGATCTGTGCCTTTTTTAAGGCAATGCCTACTTCTACCTCTGGCATCATACCCCACGTGGAGAATCTCTTGGCCAGCCGGCAATTGTTTATTTCGACTTTTTTATATACCAAGGTACTTCCCTAACCCTTTGCTGACTTACTCGCTGGCTTATCCCTTATTGTAAGTAAGTAAGTTCAATAAATATAAGACTATATGCCAGGTCTTTCTGACAACCAATTACAAACAAATTAACTTTTGTTGCAGAAAGCTCGACATATGAATAGTGATCCGGCGGCGGCGGCGTAAGTTAACTTCTGAAAAGCTTAATATTTTAGAAGGTGGAAGAATTGGATGCTTCATACTCTGTATATATAGATGCCGCATGTTACGAAGTTTCTGTCAGTCACATGTCCAATGTCCTTGACCTCATTTTCATGGTTCAGTGATCACTTGAAAAAAAAGTTCAGAATTTTTGTAATGTTGAATTCTCTCTTATTATAAGTAATAGGATACTATTAGTAACTATATTTGGTATGTGCGTACCTTGTAAGGTACTCGTGCCCGTCAGACAGTTTTCACTTGACTTCGACTTCATTTCGTGGATCAGTGAACAAAGGTTAGAATAAGTTTTGGTGGTCAAGTCCACATCTCAGATACTATAAGCAACAGGGCTAGTATATTTGGTGTATGGAAGGACTGTAAGGTGTACATGTCCAACTGGCAGGTGTCATCTGACCTTGACCTCATTTTCACGGTTCAGTGGTTATAATTAAACTTTTCTGTCTTGGTCTGTTTTTTCATACTTTATGCAATGAGTCTACAATATTTGTTGTATGGAATGATTGTAAGGTGTACATGTCTAGCGGGAAGATATCATCTGACCTTGACCTCATTTTCATGGTTCAGTGGTCAAAGTTCAGTTTTTGAGTTTTGGTCTTTTTATCTAATATTATATGCCAAAGGTCACTACATTTTGGTGCAAGAAAATATCTTATGATCTATATATAATTCTCCCAGGTTTTATTTGACCATGTGTTTTGGTCTGTTTTTCTTAAACTATAAGTAATAGGTCAAGTATATTTGTTGTATCGAAGAATTGTTAGCTGTTCATGTCTGCCTGGTATGGTTCGTCTGACCTTTACCTCATTTTCATAATTCATTTGGTCTTTGTTTAGCTATCTTCAGTTTGGTTAATGTTAAGTTTATGTGGCAGTTGTAATAAATCTTTATACTTAGGGCTATCAACATAATATTAATGATGAGTAAAGTAGGCGAGACATTTCAGTGTGTGCACTCTTGTTTAAATGTGCTTATTTATCTGAGTCCTAGACTGCTTCCAGTGGCTTTCATTCGTTTACTTTTGTGTAAATTTTATACAGATCAGTATTTTTTCAAATGTTTTACCAATATTTTAGCTGCATGTAACATCTTGAACACTCAGAACAGCAAAACAAAATTTAGATTTCAGAAATAAATAGCCTTTAGTCATCGACGAATAGCCGATGATTTCAAGAGTTGTTTCCGTTAAAGGATGATTCCTTTTTTTTTGTGCAATACTTGCTCTTTCGGAGGCTCGAGGGTAATTTCAGCAAAAATTTTATCATTTTTGTTTTCATTACAAATTTTATTTATTACACTATTAGTTATAACTTTATGAATTGGCTCAAAAATCAACCCAAAAAATCGAATGATTTTGGCCTCAGATTTATTTTTCAAATGTTTATATCACTGTAAAAGCTCCAAATTGTCTCCCTTTAGTGCAATAATGACATTTTGTTTTGGCATTAGAATTAAAATGTCTTTTTCAACTCATCGGTGACCTATAGATATTTTTCAAATATGCTTTACGTAAACTAAACAGTTGTAAAATTAAATCGATTTCTGTAATTTAGTTCTTTTTTATTTCGATATATATATCTCTCTATTTCTCCTATTAGTTCAACTTAAAAAAAAAAGTACCTTAACAAAAATGGTTGCTTCTTTCGAGGGCAGATTGTGAGCTTAAGTGAACGATAACCCCATGTTTTTATTTGATTTTTCTATTTAGTATATGATAAAAGTTCATCTATAGAAAAACAAGCAAAATCCTACATGTATATTTAAAAAATAATGGATTAATACCCTCCAGTCCCCTTAACGACAAAAAAAAAATAAATAGAACATTACGTTTAAGTATCACCTACAGTATTTTACAACCTCCATTGGTGATACATTATATGTATTTTTGCTGTTGTTTTATATAAGTTATTGTCCTGAATAAACATCTTTATGCGTTTTTGCGTTTCAGTTTTTATTGTGAAATTTCTTCAATCAGCCAAGACAAACTTTAAATTTCGCCTTAACGATGTTTTCGCGAGAAATCCATGTATTATTATCGAATTACTACATTTAATCATTGTCTAGTGCCCTAAAATGAGATTTTCCGAGACGCTGGGTTTGAAATGGGATACCCTATTTAATTTAAACAATATTTGCAATCTTTTCAAAAAGATGCAGATGGGAATTTTCGTTCCTTATGAAAGTGTTCGCAAGGAGTTAAATTATAAACTCCTTATAGGATTATCAAAAAGCAACTTTTAAGGACCCCCTTGGAATAAAGATCTTCCAAGACAACGTGTTCGAGAGTTTGAGTTTAATACATGACTTTTTAAAACTTAATGAACGGAGCAGGATTATCTTACTCTTCCAGTTAACCATACATCATCACAGTTGCATTGGTTCTTGTTGCTCAGATTTTAAATTTCAATGATTTCGTCAGAGACCACAATTGTCGTCCCTTGATTTTCGTTATTAGTCCCTAGTGATAACAGTGGGTTACTTGCCAATAATTTTTATACCCCTTCTAAATTTATTTCTCCTTGTTTAATGCCTCACATTGTAAGTAGGGGGGGGGGGGGGGTGAAATTACACTGTAAAAAAAATTGGGTCCAGAATTTTACAGGAAAGTAGTGATTTGGTCCAGCTGAAAAAGGTTAAAAATTAGCACTTCGGAAGCTGTCAAAAGATTTCAAGACACCCTAAACACAAAATTGTCCATATTTTGAGTTAGACGCGATGAAGTTTTCTATAATTTTGATATAATTTGTCCCAAAATTAGTACAACACACTGTAAAAGTTTCATTGAGAAAGCGCAGGTGTGATTTTTTAAATTTTCATTTATGTTCTAAAAGAAATGCACTACGAATTAATTGTGTTCTCGGACCATTTGTTTTGTGGACTGTTGTGTATCTTGTTGTTTTTCATTCAGCTGCGGCTTTGTTGGTTTGTTTCAACCCTTTTTAGATTGATTATCCTTTGGTACACTTTGCCTCTCTCTTATATATGATATCGCAATAATTATATATATGTAAGCGTTCATATACATTTATATGGATACAATATTGAATTAAAATAGATATAATAATTAGATGAGTGAAAAAAAGAAAATGAAGTAATAATTGTACGTGTGAGGAGTTGGCATTCTTATAAAAAAGAAGATGTGGTATTATTGCAAATGAGACAACTATCCACAAAAGACCAAAATGACAGACATTAACAGCATTAGGTCACCGTACGGCCTTCAACAATGAGGAAAGCCCATACAGCATAGTCAGCTATAAAAGGCCCCGATAAGACAATGTAAAACAATTCAAACGAGAAAACTAACGGCCTTATTTATGTCAAAAAAAATAAATGAAAAAACAAATATGTAACACATAAAAAAACGACAACCACTGAATATACAGGCTCCTGACTTGGTACAGGCACATACATAAATAATGTGGCGAGGCTAAAGTCTTTTACACTAGAAATATTTTAGATCTTGTTATATAGACTAATTCTTATTCATTCTGGTGGTAAGTTAGTCTGTTATCCTCAAACGTGTGAGCAATGGTGTACGTACACCAATTTGTAAAAAACATGGGATATTCAAAGACTTAAACGAACGTTAAGTCTCAGAGGCATGACTTTTTATTAGTTGTTAGTGGCTTTGAAATAGCTGTCAGATAACTGCGAGTACTCTCAGATCTGTTCATTGTGACTTTTTGTGTCGGGATGTATAAGTACCCGGCCACGTCCACTTGTATTTGTGTCTATCTGATGAGGTAAGCCTTTTTCAACTGATTTTTATAGTTTGTTCTTATGTTGTACTGTTATACCACTGTCCCAGGTTAGGGGAGGGTTGGGATCCCGCTAATATGTTTAACTCCGGCACATTATTTAAATCTGTGCCTGTCCCAAGTCAGGAGCCTGTAATTCAGTGGTTGTCGTTTGTTTATGTGTTACATATTTGTTTTTCGTTCCTTTTTTTACTTAAATAAGGCCGTTAGTTTTCTCGTTTGAATTGTTTTACATTGTCTTATCGGGGCCTTTATAGCTGACTATGCGGTATGGGCTTTGCTCATTGTTGAAGGTCGTACGGTGACCTATAGTTGTTAATGTTTGTGTCATTTTGGTCTTTTGTGGATAGTTGTCTCATTGGCAATCATACCACATCTTCTTTTTTATATGCTCGAAACTTTAAAATAGTTTAGAAATTTATCAAATCAAATAATCCTTGAGTGATGGTTTCGTTATTGAAATTCTAAATTGATGTTTAACCGCGCTAAATATTATATATGATAATCATACGAATAAGTCAGGAACGGAGTTTCAATCTGTAATTCAATAGTTGTTGTTTGTTTCTGTATTTGTTTGTCGTATAGTGTTTTGTAAATCAATGGTTTTCTCGTTTGAATAGTTTTATCATTATGTTAAATGTTGTCGGCGTTTGCTACATGTGGAAGTGCACACATTTACGACATGTTATTGCTTAAACGCACAGTTTCTTCTTCCCGCTTATAATATATAGTCACCATTTGCACTTATATGCGAATGGCCGATTGACAGTCGCTCCAAAATATTTTGCAACATTTCAGTTAAAAAAAAACTTTTTTAAGTCTGGTAATATTTTCGTCATATTTCCAACAACTTTATTGTTCTTAAACATTACAAATATTACAAATATAACAAACAAACAAACTTCATTTTTGGAACACTATCACAAAGTTTACGTAATACATGTGTAGCTATTTATTTAGATAAACTGTATTAATCCATACATTTCGGAATTATTTAGCAACTATATCCAAATGACGAGGAAGTTCGAGGTTATTCAAGTAATAAGATTAAGGAAACTTTGGTTAACACAACAGCATTTTCAACAAAGTAGTTTATTTTTGTTTGACAAACTCGAAAAGAGGGGGAAAAGTAATAAAATGGTTACTTAAGCATTTACTTAATTTCTATCACGAAATAAATGCGTTTAATATTTTAGATACAGATACAATATAGTGCATTCGTAAAAGTAAAACACTTTTTAATAGAAAATTTAAAAGAGATACATCAACAGTGTTTATTTTAGAATTGCTCAAGTCTGTAGGGCTTATTCCCGATTGTCCCACTTTTTTTAAATTAAGAGCTCATATTGTCCCACATGAAAAGTTCTGACTGGTCCACATTATTTTATGAGGCGAAATGTGCTTATCCTTTGTTAGATTGTCTCTATGGTTTTGTTTCAGATATATAAGCCAAAATCTACATTTTATGCGATGCTCTTCTTTTAGACATTGCGGCCATCTTAATTATTGGGCGGGGTCATCGGATACTTTTTTGAAACTAAATACCCTAAGGATGATTTTGGCCATGTTTGCTTTAATTTTGCCAGTAGTTTCAGAAGAGAAGATTTTTGTAAAAATTAATGACGACGACGAATAATGAGAAAATGAGAAAAGCTCACTTAGTCCTATGGTCCAGGTGAGCTAAAAAGCAAAACGGACAAAAAGCAACGGACAAAAAGCAAAAGTGTCGGACAAAAATCAAAATTATCGGACAAAAAGCAAAACGGACAAAAAGCAACGGACAAAAAGCAAAAGTATCGGACAAAAAGCAAAATAATCGGACAAAAAGCAAAACGGACAAAAAGCAACGGACAAAAAGCAAAAGTATCGGACAAAAAGCAAAATAATCGGACAAAAAGCAAAAGCGGACAAAAAGCAAATCGCGGACAAAAAGCACCGTATCAACCGTATTACTACAGATGCATATCTATGCATTAAGATATGCATTACTCATGTCAGATATCTTGCAAACCACTAAATTTAAAAAGATTTTGTAAGATATCTCATGATCAAAGAGTCACAAAACAAGTCATTGCATTTGATGTTTACACATCAATAGATCATGTCTTCACATATGTTAATTTGACACCATGAAACACGAATGTTTCCAGTGCCATCTGGATACAAATATCTGTTGAATCAGCTTTAATCAACTACTTGACTGGTGTTAATAAATGGACACGTTATTTTTTCACTCAAAAATGTTGTCTTCAAACCTGAACATGTTTGGAAAATTAGCTGTAACGTTATACATTTTCCATGTCGTTAACAGCATAGGTAAGTTTAGATGCAGAATTTGTGATAAATCATGACAGTTTTAAACAGTTAAGTGAATTAGATCAAACAAAAAAACTTACGAAAATATATATAGGAATGATGTATAAATGGCAAACAAAACACTTCTCTATTATAAGCCTGGTATCTTTCATGATATATTTTTCAAACCACTGGATAAATGCCATTGCTCGGTTAAGGTTTCCTCACTGATAGTATCACCAGCCCAGTGGACAGCACCTCTGTGTTGGCCAAAATTGTCATATTTATTAACTAACTGTTTGAAAACTTGAAATGTGTTGAGTAATAAGGATTTTCTTCCCAAGGAAAAGAATACCATCAGAAGCCTGTAATTCAGTGATCGACTTTTAATAGTTTATGTGTTACATAGTTGTCTTTCGTTCATTGTTAGCTCAACTTGGCCCGAAATGCCAAACGAGCTTTCTCATCACTTGGCGTCTGTCGTCCGTCGTCGTCGGCATTAACTTTTTACATTTTGAACTTCTTCTAGAGAACCACTGAATGGAATGAAACCAAGCATGGCAAGAATGTTTCTTATGAGGTGCTGACCAAGTGTTATTACTTTGTAGCCGATCCATCATCCAAGATGGCTACCACCGGGGGACTTAGTTTAACATAGGATCCTATGGGAAATGCATACAAATGACTTCTTTTAGAGAACTACTGAAACGAATGAAACCAAACATGGCATGAATGCCCTATGAGGTGCTTACCAAGTATTGTTACTTTGTAGCCGACCCATCAGCTAAGATGGCCGCCAGCGGGGGGGGGGGGGGCTTAGTTTAACATAAGACCCTATGGGAAATGCATACAAATGCCTTCTTTTAGAGAACCACGGAATGGAATGAAACCAAACATAGCATGAATGTTCCTTATGAGGTGATGACTAAGTGTTGTTACTTTGTAGCCGATCCAACATCCAAGATGGCCACCAGTGGGGTGACTTAGTTTAAAATAGGACCATATGGGAAATGCATACACAAATCTTCTTCTAGAGAACCACTGAATTGGATGAAACCAAACATAACATAAATGTTCCTTTCCTAATGAGATGCTGGCCAAGTTTTGTTACTTTGTAGCGATTTTTTTTTTTATATGATTTCAAAAACCGAAGTAGAGTCAGGTGAGCGATACAGGCTCTTGAGAGCCTCTTGTTTATATAAATAAGGCCGTAAGTTTTCTCGTTTGAATCGTTTAAATTGTCATTTTGGGGCCTTTTATAGCTGACTAGGCGGTATTGGCTTTGCTCATTATTGAAGGTAATACGGTGACCTATAGTTGCTATAGTTTCTGTGTCACTTTGGTCTATTGTGGAGAGTTGTCTCATTGGCAATTATAACAAATCTTCTTTGTTATACTTAGCTGTATTTATTAGTAAAACCATTTGAAATTTCCGGCTCTCCATGCTTTTAATTTTTTATATTTATTTTGCATTTATATTTTTTTGGTTCGAGCATCACTGATGAGTACAAATTAATAAGCCTGGGACCATGTCAATATGAAAATATCATAATTTTTTATGATATGTCCTAACATGTGTCTTGTGACTATATTTAGGATGGTCTTATTACGTGTCTGAGACATGTCTTATGATGTAAATCAAATCTCTCTTAGGACAATCCTTACTATGATGGTCATAGCACCAGTCTATTAAATACATTTATCATATTGAGATTTCGGTATTCATCTCGGATTCAAATTTAATATGATATGAATGTCATATTTGTAGAAGAATGCATTCCAGAGAAACAGAAAGATTGTGAGTATTACAATTCAGTTGCATACAGTAATTATTAAGTACGTTTAACCGACAGATGATTTCTTAGGGGACGACCATTTGATACTCTGGAAAAGGGGGGGGGGGGGCAGGAGGATTTTGAAAATATATAACTCCGCGCTTTGATAATCACAAAAGTAAATGGTTTGTTCTGTGTTTATTTGAAAATAAATAATCTGACTTGCAATGTATTTAAAATAAATAGCTCGGCAGGTCTTTTAATCCATTTTAAAAATGCTACTCAAAAGTATGAGATTGCACAAGATTCTTCATAAAAGTCATCTTTTAAAAAAAATTCAGGAAAAACTTTCCAGGTCTTTTAATTATAAAAGAATAAATCTTTATTTAAATATATTAAAATGTTTGATAATAGGTTTCATTTAACTTGGGGTATATTGTCCCAGGAACACATAACTCACTTGTATTACAGAGCCGTAACTGACTACATTGAGGCAATTAAGTTGCCTAATTTAGGAAATTTCAAAACTAATAGCTTGTCTTCATATCAAATTGTTTTCACGGTGAGTGTCTTGCAAGAAACAAGTCCTGTTCTTGGACGTAGCCGCTGTTTCTTCGGGGTACAGGTTTCTTATTCATTTTTAGTTTTCAGTGTTATTTGTGGTATTGTCTGTCGTTATCTGTTCCAGGGTTTGTCTTTTGTTCATTGATTGCCCTGCTCTATTCTCTTAGTGTTACACTCCTTTTGTAATTTAGTAATTTTGTTTTAAACTTGATTATCAGTTTTTTAATTTATTAAGACTTTTAACTAATTTTTACAACTTAACCACTTTAAAATGTATCCCAGTTAGGAGCTACATCACGTTATAATTAAAATGTGTTATATAATCTTAGTTGACATAGTCAAATCAATGATATCAAGTCCCCTCTTGATCCTGCTGCCCCTCCCCCGAATATCAAATGGTCGTCCCCTTAGGTTCGCAAGAGACCGATAGTTGTGTTAACTACACAAACTTCCCTAAGATAGCACTGTCTTTGACACTAAATCGCTATTTTTCAAGTAAGCGTATCATAAATGGATCGTGGACATTTTTTTTCTAAGGCATAACAGAAAATCTAGAAACATCATCAAAAGCTCAGTTTATTGATGTAAAGAAACCAAATTCCAAATAGATAGAATAAAAGTTCCTTGTGAAATAAAAACGGATTTTGTCAAAATGAATTAGGATAATCGAAGAATACAGCTACATATGCGATCTTTGAATAAGAATTTCATAGAAGTTGTGTAAACAAACTGTTTCAGAAACAAAATACACAGTATAACATAAAATAAACATACACATGATCATATGCATTCAATGAGTAACAGAGAACAGAGAACAGAGAATGGAGAATGGAGAAAAAAATCACTTTTGGTCACCGTACGGCCTTTAGCTGAGCCAAACCCATACTGTACATACCCAATGAGGATAAAAATAAAATATGAAACTATTCAATTGAAAACAACAACGAACTGTTTTATTGTTAAACAGCACTCCACTAAAACAATTATGAAACAGCAACCAACGATACTCTTTAACTTTATATATGATCCTGGCTTGGGATAGTGGGCATATATATAAAAACTAAGAAAAGCTTGTTTGGAACGGGTTTGACTCATACTATCAGTTCTTAGAACATAATCTAATAACAAAAAGTCGAATGATTGATTAATGTTTATAGACCTATTGGCTATGCCATGGCGATCAGTGTTTATTGTTCGAGGAAGCCGAAGTGCCTTGAGAGAACCACAGACATTTGGGGAAAATAAACACTCAATTAAAATTGAGTCTAACGTCCCGTCATTTTTTTATTTTTTTTTGGGATGTAATGTAAATAGCATCAACATGTCTTGTTTGTTATTTCTTTATTTCAGTTCAATGTCCGGATTTTCAGATTAATTGTAATAGAAGGTTTTTTACTCATGAAAATTGTATCACTATACCATGTGATGAAGTTTTAAACTGTAACCCTGAAAAATTCGACGGGCCGTTTTGTTGGTAAGCATACTTAATCTAGTATTTAATAAACCATTGAACAAACTTAAGTGTAGAAGACATTCTACAAGCACAATTTCAATTTTTATATTCTTTAAATCCGATAGGAACTCTGCTATGACCTTTAAATACTGGGAGTTCGATAGACATGGCGAAATGAAGAAAAATGAAACGAACGATTCAAACACGTCATATGTAAATCCTCTTATATTCCCAATATCACGATATACTCGACAATGTCATTACAAGTTAAAATATGGCGTAAGTAGTTCTTGATAATGCCAATACGAGTTGATATACGGCGATAAGTAGTATTCATAAGTAGTATTCGATAATATCATGACATTATGTCAAGTAGAAATATGGCGATAATAGTGTTTTATAATGTCACGATAAGTGGACATATGGCGATAAGTAGTGTTTGATCATGTCACGAAAAGTGGAAATATGGCGATAAGTAGTGTTTGGTCATGTCACGAAAAGTGGAAATATGGCGATAAGTAGTGTTTGATCATGTCACGAAAAGTGGAAATATGGCGATAAGTAGTGTTTAATCATGTCACGAAAAGTGAAAATATGGCGATCAGTAGTGTGAAATATGGCGATAAGTAATGTTTGATCATGTCACGAAAAGTGTAAATATGGCGATAAGTAGTGTTTGATCATGTCACGAATAGTGAAAATATGGCGATAAGTAGTGTTTGATCATATAATAAAAGACATGCATATTCTACAGCAAAAGGACTAAGGTCATAAAAATCTGTTTAATACAAAATATGTATTGATTTCACTGTTTTCTTATACACGAATAAATAAATGAATTAATAAATAGACGATTTATTTTTTCCACAGCAATAATTATTGTGGTGGGTGTATGGCAGTCATCTACTGTAACAACAGACCTGTTAATTGTTTCCAGTGAAAGAAGAAGACATATTAAAAGATTCAATAAAATGCAAAAAAAAAGTACAAACTTCAATACATGTAAAAAAAAACATAACTAATGCATGCTCCTTTTAATAGATTAATGAGGTGATTGAAAATATGTCGACACTTGTGTTTTTACATAAATGTACATGACATTATGTATTCCTCAAACAATAAAACGAACTTCTCCCTCAAGGTAGACACAATGGATATTTTATCAGAATTACATATTCTTATTTCCGGTCTCAAAGCAGATCATTATGTTTTGTGGAGTCAAACCTATCACCTATATGTACATCGGAAAGAGCATCTTAGCGAGCTTAGGATTACAAAAAGAGAAGAACGAATCTTAATTCTTGTCTAGCGAAGATGGAAAATGGCATAACATAATACATGTTGTAAAACACTATCGTAGTAGATACATTGAAGGCATTCAGCAAAGTTTCATGTATTTCGATAAACATTAATCAGTTAGTAAAAAGAAATTATATGATGCACAGAAAAGACAGCAATCGAACGAAAATGAAACATTTAGAACACTCAGTCATTCTAAATGATAAAAGTAACTTTTTAAGATCTTTAAATCGTTTTTATAGAGCTCGATATTTACCTCCTCAATAAAAAGAAAAAAAACAAACACACATACATTTTTGTACCAAAAAAAAACGAAAGATAAATAGAATATTGATGGTTCTCCCCGGACACTCTGGCTTTATACCACCAATAAAACTGATCTCCGCGAAATAGCGAATACTGCTGCAGTCAATCAATCTACTCTTTATACATTTTTTTATTTTAGCACCTTTCCTCACTATTCTCTATTCTTTATCCGTTTGACATAGTTTTCTATTCTTTATTTTTTTAGCCTAATTCCTTATCCCTATTGTTTTACTGTAGACTAATGTTCTATTCTTTACCCGTTTGGCCCATTTATTTTGCCATTTATTGTGTATTCTGTAAACCGAATTAAGATAGGTCTTGAACATGTTTCAATAGTTAAAGCTTTTAACTGCAGCTGTTTCAATATAAAAACACCATCATCGATAATCATCTGAATATATCAGCAAAAAGTTCATCAATCACCTGAAATAGCTATATGTCACCGGTTGCATGAATACAAAATATTGAATACAAGATATCTAAATTAACAAATCATGGTGCCAAAAAATTGAGCTATATAATCAAATGAATTACAAAATAAAGCAAAGTACTTATGATTAGAATGATTTAAAGTACATATACACAAGAACATAATATATATATACACATTTAAACAAAGTAACATAATTAGAAACAATGTCAATGACAAAACATTATGACCTTTTTGTTAACAAATCGTTGTCAATACAATGGAATTTGATGCTACTGTCATATAACTGAGAGGGTTCGCTAGCTATAAAACCAGGTTAATCCACCATTTTCCATCTACGTACTACACCCAATTACATATGTTTAACATCAGCTTTGAAATGTCTTTTGGGTATCTGAGTTGTCCACTTGCCGTCTCATAACGTTCGTATATTCCATATCTTTCGACTATGCAAAAAACATTAAGGATTTAAGAGCAATTGCCACGCCCCCGAGTCAATAAAGTTACAAATAAGACTGAGATCGTCGTCTAATACTATCAGGGAAGAAAATGCATTGATTCTGACATCGGACACGAATGTCCATAGATCCATTTTGTATCTGCGTGAAGTCTCTAGAATTTGTTTATTGTATATGGCGTTTGCTTTTGGTCCTTATACTGTCATGTGATATCGCAACAACATATTTGAAAATTGACACTTATTCTATGTTGTAAATTTTATTTTTTTCTAAAATTGAATTAAAAAAGTAAAATCCCAAAATACTGAACTCCGAGGAAAATTCAAAACGGAGAGTCCTTCATCAAGTTGTGTACACAAGATTAAAAGTTATGCGCACAAGATTTAAAGTTGTGTCCTCAAGTTTTTAATTTGAGCGCACAAGATTTAAAGTTGTGCACACAAGATTTAAAGCCGCGTGTAAATCATTTAAATTCCATCTTTGACACATGCAGTTCAAAATTGTATGGTTGGTGTTTTATGAAGGTTATACAAAATCCAATTGAGGATCCCAGTATTTGTTCAGATTAATACACACCCAAAAAAGCATCACACTGTCCCGATTTTTATATACGATGGACACCCGAATGCGAAAATTGTAAGTTCGTACGAAGTTGGTCCCGATCTCGTTAAAATACCAAAAAGTGACCGAAGCAAGTACGATGAATAACGAAGTCTATACGATGGTGCCGAAATTATATACGATAGCAAAAGATGGACATACGAAGGTTAACCGAAGACGGGTATTTAAGCTTCATATCTCAGCCGAAGCCTACACGATGGGCTACGAAGGCTACACGATGGATTACGATGATGGCGCGATGGCCATACGATGTCTAAAAGACGTCGTGTACAGCTAACGATGCATTTAAATTATATGCCGAAGGCTTCAAGCATTTTAAATTGTTTGATCAATATTGAATAAATATGATATTGTTCACTTGAACAGTAAAATGTGTGCACTATTCTAGATAATCTATCTTAAAGGTAAGGTAAAAAAAAACTGCAATGGGTTCGTTGATCCCTTTTATTCAAAAAGAGTTCTTTCCAGGAGAATATCATAATAATATAGACAAAAGGAAGGATGTGCGGAGAGCAACAAATGCGGCAAAATATGACATATAGAAAACAAAATTATGGTTATGGAGTAAACATTCGTGTGACAACAACTCAGACGATACATAAAAAATCAGAATAATGAAGAAAAAGTTGGTTTCCCTATATATACATGTACGTGTACCTGTAGTGTTTGTGTACGAGGCGCGTTTATGATTTTCATTATGTGACTTGATATGAAAAATTGACAAAAAATAATATTTTACTTGTAAAAGTAAATCCTGAGACTGTAATAGCTGCTCTTCTTGTTCCATTTGAATTAATAGAAACAACGCTGTCGCATTTCTTGTTCTCATAGAATCATATGATATGAGCTCCATGTTTTGTGAACGTCTTTCTTAACTGTCATATTAGACTGACCAGTGCATATTGCGCATGACACTTTAAATGTATTTTAGCGCGAAAATTAACTTACATTTAGCTGGATTTATTGCCGTCGTAGTCCCATCTTGTCGCCTTCGTACTTTTATTCGATGGCAACACGACGGGATTACGAGGTCTTCACGAAGTCGTGTTGCCATCATAATACAATACAATAATACAATACAATATTTTTATTTTCCAAATTAAAGGGCCCATTAAGAGCATAACATTAATTACAACATGACATAAACATTACAGAGTGATTAAAGAAACATAAAATAATAATTGAAATTCAAATGCATGAAGAAAGGATCAGTGGTCAAGGGGAGATAATTTTGATATATTTTAGAGTATCTAACTAATTTTCTGATTTTCTTAGTTGCAGGCCTTTATCCAGGTATGCACATAAAATAGATAAAAATCTGCTATCTTCATTAATCATGATCCATGAAAAAAGATCATTTATATTTAAACTATCTAAACTGGGGTATTTTTTTATATAATCAGTGATATCTCTTCTGAGGTTATTGTAAATAGGGCATTCCAGAAGAAAGTGCATTTCATTTTCAATACAATTTGTATTACAATATAAACATATCCTCTCATGTCGAGGTAATATTTCATATTTACCACATACATTGGTAATTCGTTCATGTCTGCCAGTTTCTATTCTTAAACAGTGATTGCTAAGTCTGTATTTTGTTAACAAATGTTTTTGTGGGTGCTTTAAATCTAAATAATTTTCATAGTCAAATGACTTTTTGAATGAAAAATAAGTGTCCAATTTGCCTTAATTCTGTAAATAAAAATCTCGCATTTTCTCCCAATCATTTTGAAAATTTAATTTGAGCTGTTTTTTCAATAAGTTTTTAAATTTATTTTTTCCTAGATTTTTACATATATTTAGGTCAATACCCAATTTTTCACTGTAGAAAATGATATTAGAGAGCCATGAATTATTGGAACTGGTTTGTCCTTTACTTTCTATCATTTTTAACTCAGCATAAGCATTTTTCAATAAATCAGATGGAGAATTCTCTAGTCTATGCCAATACATAAACATATGTGTTAGCAAATTTATATAAAGAGGATATATACCCAATTCAGACAGGACTGCTACATTTGTGCACATCTTTGTAACACCAATAATATACTTACAAAATTTTAAATTTAGCTTCTCAAACTCCCAATCTTTAAATATGTCATAAAGGGACAAATTTTTCCTTTTAGAAGTAATGTTAATAACACCCCAATTTTCACAGCCATAAGTTACAATTGGCTGTATACAGTGATCAAATAAATGCAAAAGAGTTTTAATAGGAGGATTAGATGATTTCAAATCTTTATAAAGTTTAAAACTGGCCTTTTTGACCTTTTTGGAATAATTATTTCCTGGCTTCATTAAAGTTTCCAGTATTTTGGATGACTATGCCAAGATATTTGTATTGTTTAACACATTCAATAGAATTATTTCCTACATTGAAATTTTCATTAAGGAGTCTACCACTCCTATTGAATATTATAATCTTGGTTTTCTTCACATTTATTTCCATACACCAATCTTTGCAGAATGTGCACAAAGTATCAAGTCTCTTCTGAAGCCCTTCTTTTGAGTCAGATATTAAAACAAGATCATCAGCATAAAGTAGACATGGTATCTTTTCATCATTTAAATTGAAATCATCATAATTGTTAGATAATATATCTGGCAAATCATTAATAAACAGTTTAAACAATGTGGGACTCAAAACGTCACCTTGTCGTACACCAACATTATATCTAAAAAAATCAGTTATTTTGTCTTCTACTTTAACACACACTTTGTCGTTACTATACATAGATTTCAAAATGTTATAAAAAATACCATTATTTGTATGCTGTAATAATTTGTATAATATACCAATATGAATAACCTTGTCAAAGGCCTTGCGAAAATCTACAAAACATACATACAATTTACCTTTGCCTCTTTTAACATATTTTTCTATGAGACATTTTAGTACAAAAATGTGATCCGAAGTGCTAGCTTTCTTAGAAAAACCAATTTGAGTTTTGTTTATGATATTATTATCAGATAAAAATTTATCAAGTCTGTTATACAGAATGGTATTGAAAAGTTTGCCAAGACTATTATTGATGGCAATACCTCTGTAATTTTCAGGGTTCTGCGGGTTATCAGATTTGAATATAGGAGTAATGTAGCTCTCAGACCAATTACTGGGATAAATGCCAGATAGAAGAATGGCATTAAAAAGTTTTAGTAAGCAATCTTGCATATAACTCTGTGAAACTTTTCACATTTCATTTGTAATAGTGTCTAGACCTGGACTTTTCCCAGATTTTAATTGCCTCAGGGCTTTTTGGAGTTCACCAGGGGTAATTTTAAAGTCAATCTCACTGAATCCAAAGTTTTTCTTTTCTAATAGTTCAAGTTTACTCTTTATCTCTTTTATCTTGGATTTTATGTGTTCATTTTCAGGAATTGATGACAAGTCAGAGAAATATTTATACCAAATGTCACCATCTATGTTGTTTTTAGTTTCTGAATTATTTTCAAGACGGAGTTGATTGACAAGGTTCCAATAATCCTTTGGATTTTCTGATTCTAGATTGCTTAAACGGTCCAAAATATTTTCTCTAAATTCTCTTTTCTTTTTCCTCCTTAGTTTGGCAAATTGTTTATTAAGTTTAAAAAAAGAGCCACGCACTATAGGATCTTTCGGGAATTTTGACATTAATATATCTTTATCATTAACATGTTTTTTCAAACTTTTTAAATCTTGGTCAAACCATTTTTTATGATTACATGTTTTTACCCTTTTCTTCTTCTTTTTTAGTGATACTTTGCACACTTTTTCGTATATTGAATGAATACTATATGTGGCATCATTCACATTCTTTTTGTCTAAGATAATTTTGTTATTTAAAAAATATTTTAGCTCATTTTGTATGACAGGATGTGTAAATGATTCCTGGAAATTTTGAATACTTTCTGTGTCCCATTTATACCTCAAAGGAAAGTCTTTCATATGACTTTTATTTTTCTCCAATTGGAAAGATGCTAAAATCTTAAAAGTGATTTTGCAATGGCAATCAGAAAAATTTGCCTTAAAATCTGATACATTAAAATATAAAATTTGCTGGAGTAGGCTTTGAGAAACTAAAGCATAATCAACTACACTGCATCCATTAGGTTTGAAACATGTAAATTTACCCGTGCTATCACCACACATACGCCCATTCAAGATACGTAACTGATTACCTATACAAAATTCTAGCAAGTTTTTCCCTCTGGAATCAGTTATTAAATCTTTACTGACCCTTTCCTCTGTGAAACAGTCTACATCATAATTTTCATCAAATAAAGGAACATGGGAGGTGCTGTCACCATCAATATAGTCTTTTTCTGACCCAGTTCTGGCATTAAGATCCCCTACTAACAGGATGTCCCCCATAGACCCATAACTATCAGTTATATCCTTTTCTATTATCTCCAGTAGGTCTGTTTGGCTTTTGGGAGCATAGTATATCAAGCACAGATATATATCTTTGTTTAAATTGAAAAATTCTCTCTTCAATTTTAGTCATTGGTATTCTGAGGTCCCGTTATTCAAAAAATTTACACCTTTACGAATTTCTTTACGTATGAGAATCCCTAGACCACCAAAATATCTGTTATTTTTAGATTTTGGTCTGCAGAATGGATAGTACAAAAAGTTATCAAATTTCAAATGATTTTCATAACCAACATGGGTCTCAGTTAATAGAACTAAATCATTTTGTGCTAATTCTGATAAAAAATTCTTATCATTTGACTTATATAAGACCTTCGGGTAGCTTCGTGATTCATTCGTGTAGACATCGTAATGTCAAAACTGCCCGATTGAAACGATGGAAACACGAATGCAATACGATGTTCAAAGATGCATTCCCGGTGACATTACGATGGTGAGGATGGTGATACGAACTCAATACGAACCCTCAACATCGGACGCACCTTCGGGGATTTTTTAACATGTTAAAAAATTTAGAACCCTTCCCGAAGTTGTCCCCGAAGGCTAGAAAAAGTAGCCGATGGTTCTACGATGGTTAAAGATTGCACTACGAATAGCCCGATCTGGATACGATCAGTCCCGATTTTGAAAATTTCCATAATCGTGTTGCCATCGGCGTAAAAATCGGGACAGTGTGACACGGGCATAAAGATAACTAAATATTATAAAATAAAAAACAAACAAATAAAACGTATTATACATATTAATAAACATACGTTATAATTTATATTTTTCGCTATCATCATCATGAACACCAACTGTTCACCACGCATGCATATCTGTGAATATATAACTACTACTTAGTCAGCAAATGTTGGAGATTATAACTTTGTCTATTGCATCTCTACATCTTTCTACTTAGCACACAGCTTTAAGCAGTAAGACCAGATACCACGGCTTGTATTCAAGAACGTTACAAATCCGGTTCAGCGTGTCGGTCTAATACAAAAAAACGGATAGAACATCCATTGAATTTGCCAGCGGACATTAACATTCATAAATCCATCTCAAATCTGCGTGTGGTGTCTTTGTCTTAAATTAGTAGGGTTTCTTCCTCTCTTTCTTATAATGTCCAGTAATATCGCGACAACATATTTTTACGAACTTTGACAAAAAGGCACATAATCGATGTTCTACATTTTATCTATTTCAATTTTTCATTGAAAACAGACTGATTTTTTTTTCTCGTTTTCCATTTTTTCACTTCAAGACTTTTTAATTCAAACATTTTATTCAACAACAAAAAAGAAAAACAACATGCACTTCGAAGTTAAATGGTCGGTGCTTTATGAAGGTTATTCAAAGTACAAAATAAGGATCCTAGTAATAATACTAAAATTAATAAAATAGCATTGTATCAGTAAAGTAAGAAACTCCAAAAAATAACACTGTAGAAAAAACAAACAAATAAATGTATTATACACATTAATAAAAATACGTTATAATTGATTTATATTTTCGCTGTCATCATCATGAACAACAACTGTTCCCCACACATGCACATCTGTTAACATATAACTATACTTAGACAGCAAATATTGGCGAGTTGTATTATATTTGTACAGTAGAAAGGCCAAAGTATGGATGCCCGATCTCTTTATAGAGTATTTATCGCCTTGTGTGTTATAGTTGCCTGTGCCGTTGCAGACATAGGTAAGTTAGCCTCCTCATGGGATTTTGATCATGTGATTACTTGGCAATTTTTATAGTGATTATTTGAATACAAGACCAAATATTTTATGATTATTTGGTAGTCTAGGATTGTAATTTTGATTATCTGATTATCTTGTTTAACAAAATGTACATGATGATGTAATTACATTGGCAAAACATTTATGATTATGTGATGACTTGGACATCCCCATAAAAGGCCTCGTAAGTCTACAAAGTATCAACCAGTATCCGACGAGCAAGACTACTTTTCTATTTTATCTTATTGGACCTTAGCTTTTTGCACATGATAAATGTCAGATAAGATATTTCCCGTCTCACTATTACAGTCGTGGGTTTTCTCATAAATTCTTTTCAATCAATTACTTTCACTTCTGTTTGTAATCAAAATATCAAATTCGGTGTCCCGAAATCATAACTATGTTTATGTTTGTCTTTTGAATATAGTAAGGAATATGACGGTTGTTGTCCATTTGTTTGATGTGTTGTATCATTTGATTTTGCCATTTTATTAGGTATCCGGACTTTCCGTTTTGAATTTTTCTCGGAGTTCAGTATTTTTGTGATTTTACTTTTTAATATATATATATTTTCAGAAGAATGTAAACTAGAAAAAGACCCTGGTTGTAAGTATGTCAAAATCTGTTATAATTCAGCACTCCTTTCTTTTTTCAGAACTATTTTGAACACCCTGTCCCCCAATACATACGTTTTGTTTACACATTTGTAGACGTGTGTGTTCTTTATCCCAATAAAACGTAAGATGTTTTATTCTGCATATTGAGCAATACCCTCACACCGACGGTACTGCAACGTATTAGATCTACTGCTATTCAAACTGTTCAATTATCGGGGATAATCAGAGAACTTGGTGCACGTGCTCATACCACGTGTTTCTTGAAATAGTTCATGAAATACGCATGATGACCAAAAGTTAAGAGAGAACAATCGGAAACGTTTGAAAGCATGAAAAAAAAACTGAATACAATAATCGAAATGGTCAATAGTCAACTTTGCAGAGGGAGTTTAAACCTTAATTTGAGAACATAATTCATAATTTTATGATATGAAAAATAATTCTCATGGTTTTTAATCATGTCAGTGCAAAAGCTCAGAAATAATGTTAAATTATCGACTCCTAGGTCGACTCCTAGGAGTCGATATTAGAATTGAACGATGGACAATCAGTGCGTGAATTTTTCTTGCTACCTGATTGGAAGATATTACGAGACGTGAATAATCAAAGTTTATTGATTGGTTAGGACAATCCAAACCTAGTAAATGTCCTTCAATCCCGTAGAGTATCGGATTTGTCCTCTCTATTGTAGCAATTAGATTTTGCCTGGTCATTAATCATGCATATTCATGATATTGGTACACAGGTAACTTTTATCTATAAATAGTCGAATCTTCTTGAGTTTCGTAAACAACAAAATTAAACGATATATACTACTTCATAACGTGTGACCTCACGTGTGTGGTAAAATTTGTTGATTGATGCACGTGGCTATTCTAGTAAATGAATCAATCTACAACACGGGTGTCATTCGGTTTATCGAGAGAAATGATCGTGAAAGAATATCTAACGGCGGTCAAGTATTGAGAGACGATCGTGAAAGTTCTGGTAAGGGAGCTACCATATGATTTTTATGGGGGGGCTAGGATGAAAAATTTTGTCCTGCATTTTTTTTTAGTTGTAATCTCTGTCCTGCCTTTTTATTTTTCACTCTATTCGGTCCTGCCTTTTTTTTTTTTAGTTTATCCTGACTTTTTTTGCCTAAATTGTCATCCTGACTCTTTTTTTTTTGCAAGTGTCTCATCCTGCCTTTTTTTTTACTCAAAATTCCTGTCCTGCCTTTTTTTTTCAAATTTCATCCTAGCCCCCCCATAAAAATCAAATGGTAGCTCCCTAACGGATCGTGAAAGACATTTAATCGAGAAGACATATGAAAGGTCAATACATATTCTAATTTAATTAATTACACAGACAAATTTACGACAAAATAAAACTGTCTGTCAAAATGGTTCATCATTATGATCAGTATGTGAGAATATCCAGTTTTAAAAGTACATAGTTATTACAAAACAACAAAAGGCAGATTGCTTCTCGACATTTTACTGGCATAAAAATTGTAAACAAACATGATTTTTTCACAAATTCGACTAGAAAAACTACTTTAATACGAATAAGGGCATTCTATTTGAATTAATCAAATGGTTCTCATAGTTATTTTATATAAACATAATCTGAAACTTGGTGAAAAAAGAACTATTTACCCAAAACTTGATTTTTCGGATCGTGAAAGATCACGTACCGCATTTTTGAAGATGGTGAAAAGGATCGTGAAAGATCTGATGCTACGAAGACGTTCAAATTATTCTTCAATTATATCATAATTAATATTTGTTATTGGTATTGCGAAAAGCTATATAGGTCAACATCCTCAATAGGTTTAAGCTTTTCAAAGTATTAATATTTTCAGAAAATGAAATGTAAAATAGTTGGGTGATTGTAGGATGAAGCTTTTTATTGTCATGTGAAGTACTCACCTATCACGAGTTATAGGATATCCACATTTTGTATATTGGATCCTATAAACTATATGTCCGTCAGACAGGATTCACCTGACCCCGAATTTGCCTTATTTCATGGATGAAGATTCATTTTTGTGGTAAAGTCCGTATCGCGGATTCGTTAAGCTTTTAATTAGGATAACTGTCTGTTGTTATGATTGTGATGTGTACATTTTCGACTTCTGCAAGGTTTTAAATAACATCGAACACATTATCATGCATCATTCGGCAATGCTCGTTTTATATTGTCTAGCCTTTTGGATATATACCTGTATGCTATAGCGCCATGGTATTTCGTGTATTGTGTACATGTCTGGCTGCATGTTTCATATATGACCATGATGACGTCAATTGTATTTGATATATTGAATGATAGTAAGATGTCTATGTCTGGCTGTCGGTCAGGGTTCATATACTTTTGACCTTATGTTTCGAATTAATTGGCCAAGCATAACTTTTACATTTGTCAGTTTCTAAGGCACTGTAAGGATCGGAACACATTTATTTGGTCTACAGTATATTTGTAGAGATCTGTACGTCATGGTTCATCTGACCTTGCGCTCCTTTTATGAACCATTGACAATCATGATTTAAAAAAAAAGAAGATGTGGTATGATTGCCATAAGACAACTATCCACAAGAGACAAAAATGACACAGACATTAACAACTATAGGTCACCGTACGGCCTTCAACAATGAGCAAAGCCCGTACCGCATAGTCAGCTATAAAGACCCCGATATGACAATGTAAAACAATTCAAACGAGAAAACTAACGGCCTTAATTGTATAAAAAAAGATGAACGAATATGTAACACATAAACAAACGACAACCACTGAATTACAGGCTCTTGACTTTGGACAAGTACATACATAAATAATGTGGCGGGGTTAGACATGTTAGCGGGATCCCAACCCTCCCCCTAACCTGAGACCGTGATATAACAGTATAACATAAGAACGAACCATAAAAATCAATTGAAAAGGCTTAACTCATCAGATGAACACAAATATATTAAGCACATTAAGCGCATTTGACACTTCTAGTTAAACCCTTGATATTATAGACGTTCCAAAAATTAACTATCATAAGTAAAGCAGACGAGACATTACAGCATTTGCGCTCTGGTATTATATAGTCTGTAGTATATAGTTAAATCAATCCACATCTGCGTTGTATATACAGAACTTAAGAAAGTACTGTTGCACAAAATGTTGTTTATCGTTCAATCTCAAATTACTCATGAAAGATATTGTTTTGCTGTAATTTTTTGTTTGATAGATATCATTTTGGTTTAAACGTTGCATAACCATATTATTGGCTAAATAGTGTCGGTCTGCCTGAATTGCACTTGACCAATTCTCAGAGCTGAATCTTTCAAACTTATTTAGAGACGTTTTTAGTTTTTTTTTTTTTTTTTAACTTTCGAGGTAAAGTGTTGAATAAAAAAAAATAGCTTTAATGTTCATCCTTATCAAAATAGTTACAGGCTTCAACCAGTTGCAGGTTTATCAAATGGTAAACTAGTAATAAGTCTGGTCACGCATTATCTTTCACGATCAAAATAATGCGTTGCCTGATCTTTCACGACCAAGTTTGATGGATATTCAACAAATTCAAGGTTTTCATATACAAATTAATGCCTTTAAGAGAAGAACATACCTTAATTTTACTGTACTATCAGATACACCAAAGATTAAATTTCAAATATATCAAGATGAACTGAAATATGACCATTATAGGTACAAAAAGCGTGTTATTTGTAATTAATTTCTTAGACATGCATAGCGCCTTTTGTGTTTTTTCATAAAGTACTGCATATTTTCTCTATCTAATTTCACAGTTATGTTGAGGAAGTTAAACCATTTTGACAGACATATTTTTTTGTTCGGATTTGTTCCGCGTTTTGAAAATTAAGCGATTTTTTCAAAGATTCTGAACTAGAATGTACATTAAATGTCTTTCACGATCCGTTACCAGAACTTTCACGATCGTCTCTCAATACTTGACCACCGTTAGATATTCTTTCACGATCATTTCTCTCGATAAACCGAATGACACCCGTGTACAAAGCGAAAGCACTTTCCATTTTCATGAGCTAAGAGACGACTAGCCCTTTTTGAAAGGCTGATGCTTGTAATATATTTACAGTGGAAGGAAATAAAAAAATGTGTTCGTAAAGTGGAAGTTTATCTTCTAGTAAGTAATCAATAGTGAAAATACAACAGGCTTCCAATGAAGTAATCACTATAACAAGAAAATTATTGTTTTGTTTGCATGTTTAAGAAACGACATCATTCAAATTTGTTGACATACAATGAAATCTGCACTTTTAAGAAAATGGTATTCTGATTCGACTCGTGTATTTACATTATACTTTATTATTTTCGTTTTAAACATAAATTAGTTTTTATCCAGATAAATGTCCAGATTTTCGAACGGGATGCCAGACACACTTTCATGATAATTGCACTACCACACCATGTGATGGGGTTCAAACATGTGACCCGGAAAGGTTCGATAGTCCTTTTTGTTGGTAAGTATATAACGTAAATTCCAGTTGCAACACGGATTGAGATATCTGATAATTAACTGGGTTTTCCGAAGGGAAAATCCAATTATCAAATTGGCGAAGTACGACGGGTTTCAATACAATAACGCATGAACCGTTAAACCAATGATTTGCAAATTTTAATATACTGAAATTTATGACAAAATGAAGGTCAAGTGCGATATGAATGATTTTCACTTTTATTGTTCATGAGTTATGGTCCTTGATATATTGGAAAATGAAACTTTATCTCGTTTCCGTCCAATAACTTATGAATCATCATTCAATAGTTTTCAAATTATAATATGTTGTGACTGATGTCAAAATGTAGGTAAATTTTAATAGTAATCATTTTGACTTTTACCGTTTAGGAGTTATCATGATCCTTGATTTAATTGGAAAATGACACTTTAAGTTGTTTCTGTGCAATTAATTATCAACCACTGTTTTTTATGCCCCACCTCCGATAGTAGAGGGGCATTATGTTTTCTGGTCTGTGCGTCCGTTCGTACGTTCGTCCGTCCGTCCGTCTGTCCCGCTTCAGGTTAAAGTTTTTGGTCAAGGTAGTTTTTGATGAAGTTGAAGTCCAATGGACTTAGTATACATGTTCCCTATGATATGATCTTTTTAATTTTAATGCCAAATTAGAGGGTTTACCCCAATTTCACGGTCCACTGAACATAGAAAAATGATAGTGCGAGTGGGGCATTCGTGTACTGGGGACACATTCTTGTTTTAAATTACTATGATGTTACTGATGAAAGAATTGAGGTCAAGTTCGATATTTGTAGTTTTCACTTTTGCAGTCCGTGAATTATGGTTTTACATAAATTAAAAAATGGTACTTTATGCCGCTTTTGTACAATTATCATTATTACTTATGAAACATTAAAACTTGCCCTTAAAAGTTTAATATTCTGTTATTGATGACAAAATGGTGGTCAAGTTTGATATTGCCAATTTTTGTTTTTGCCGTTTAGGAATTATGACCTACCAGAAAATTGCACTTTAAGTCGTTTTCGTGCAATTACTTATGAACCGTTCAGCCAATGATCTATGCTCTTAGCAAAATGTTGGTCAAGATTGAAATTGACGATTTTCAGTTATGCTTTTCAAGACTTATGTTTTTTTGTAGATTGGAAAATAAGCATAGAATGTGACAGGCCAAAAAAGCCTGAAAGCGCATTTCAGAATACAGAAAACCCAATCTGCTGTCAATTTGACAGCTTGCCCTCACTACAGATATATATAAAAATAAATGAAAAGTAATCATTTATTTAGTGAGTAATTTCTGCATCAATGTTTTATAATACTCAAACGTGTAAAAGCCATTTATTTCTAAAACCATTAAAAAAGAGTTCCTTAATAAAATTGTAATTCTTAAAATAAAACAACAACCGGAAAATTGTAATTCTTAAAATAAAACAACAACCGGCCATGGATATTAAAGACAACCCTGATGAAGGATGAATGGATTGCTGACTGTTAAACGTCAAGGAGCAAATCTACGGCAAATCTAAGAAAAATCTATCAAATATGCCAAAAAACGTCACTTTTCAGATGGTTTTTGTCTAAAATGAAAATGACCGCATCCGTGTTCATCCTCAACCTTTATATATATCATGTATCATCATCAAATACAACTTACATTTCAGCATTATGATTGAACACAAATGCGGCCACTTGTCTTAACGACTAAAATGCTAAAATTGTGAAGATTTCAGTAATTTAGCATGACTTAATGATGCTAGTACCCGATATATGTGCATTGTATAGTCAAAAAGAGCCCATATTTATGTAGTAGAAGCATTCTACTTTCCAATAAATAGCTTAAAGATTACATTTTCACAATTTTGTAAAACTGCTATATTTTGGGGCCAAAAAGGGGTCTTACTGAACCTACTCCTTTAATAATGTTATAACGCTCTAATATTTATTATCGCTATTTTGTGCATTTTTCCTTTGATCTTTTTTTGTGATAATTTTCATATCATGCTTCTCGCTTGATATGGAAAAATTATTGCTAGAAACTAAGGAGCCACGTGGCGTTGCTAACGAAATTGACATTGAAATTGACAACGTCGTCACAGGTAAAATAGCGATAAACAGATTATCATTGGTCATCTCAACTCGATTGCTTTTCTCACTTTCGCTGTACCAGCTCAAGCGAGAAAATCAATCTCGTCGAGATAATCAACGATAATCTATAAGTATGTTACTCATTTATATATATGGTTATTATCATTATGACCATACTTATCATTTCTGACTTCAGTATATATTAAAGATTAATCTATAAATGTGATTTTATTTTTCATATAGCAACAACTATTGTGGCGGGTGTATGGCAGTTGTCTACTGTAACGGCAAACTTGTTAATTGTTTCCAGGAAGAGCTTGATTGATACAGTATCAACATCAACATATTTGGCAAATAAAAATTATATGAGATAATATATTTCTATTTTTAAATATGACCTAATAAAATTACTAGTATTTATGAGGGTGTGGATGGGTTTTATAGAATACAGAATAATGGGCAAAATAAAGATTAGAGACTAATGGGGTACTAAAATATAAAGAATAACTGCAAAAGTTAAAGAATTGGGTAAAAAAATATACCGTTTACAGAAAGAAAAAAAATATTTAGAAAAGAGTTATCAAACAATTACAAATAACCATTATTTTTAAAGATAAAAAATAATGAGCGAAAAAATGAAAGAACACAGAAATGAAGGACATCCATTCCCTCATTTATCGGATGTGAAGTTGTGAACGCCAATGAGACATGCAGTTGTTTTAAAAAAAAACTCAGACTGAATTTGATATCAAGGAGACAATCAGCAATAAAAAGGCTTGTTTGTTCTTTAAGGTCTAAAGTTGTATATAATTGAGGTAATCCTGTTTGTTCTTTAAGGTCTAAAGTTGTATATAATTGAGGTAATCCTGTTTGTTCTTTAAGGTCTTAAGTTGTATATAATTGAGGTAATCCTGTTTGTTCTTTAAGGTCTAAAGTTGTATATAATTGAGGTAATCCTGATTGTTCTTTAAGGTCTAAAGTTGTATATAATTGAGGTAATCCTGTTTGTTCTTTAAGGTCTAAAGTTGTATATAATTGAGGTAATCCTGTTTGTTCTTTAAGGTCTAAAGTTGTATATAATTGAGGTAATCCTGTTTGTTCTTTAAGGTCTAAAGTTGTATATAATTGAGGTAATCCTGATTGTTCTTTAAGGTCTAAAGTTGTATATAATTGAGGTAATCCTGTTTGTTCTTTAAGGTCTACAGTTGTATATAATTGAGGTAATCCTGTTTGTTCTTTAAGGTCTAAAGTTGTATATAATTGAGGTAAGCCTGTTTGTTCTTTAAGGTCTAAAGTTGTATATAATTGAGGTAATCCTGTTTGTTCTTTAAGGTCTAAAGTTGTATATAATTGAGGTAATCCTGTTTGTTCTTTAAGGTCTAAAGTTGTATATAATTGAGGTAATCCTGTTTGTTCTTTAAGGTCTAAAGTTGTATATAATTGAGGTAATCCTGTTTGTTCTTTAAGGTCTAAAGTTGTATATAATTGAGGTAATCCTGTTTGTTCTTTAAGGTCTAAAGTTGTATATAATTGAGGTAATCCTGTTTGTTCTTTAAGGTCTAAAGTTGTATATAATTGAGGTAATCCTGTTTGTTCTTTAAGGTCTAAAGTTGTATATAATTGAGGTAATCCTGTTTGTTCTTTAAGGTCTAAAGTTGTATATAATTGAGGTAATCCTGTTTGTTCTTTAAGGTCTAAAGTTGTATATAATTGAGGTAATCCTGTTTGTTCTTTAAGGTCTAAAGTTGTATATAATTGAGGTAATCCTGTTTGTTCTTTAAGGTCCAAAGTTGTATATAATTGAGGTAATCCTGTTTGTTCTTTAAGGTCCAAAGTTGTATATAATTGAGGTAATCCTGTTTGTTCTTTAAGGTCTAAAGTTGTATATAATTGAGGTAATCCTGTTTGTTCTTTAAGGTCTAAAGTTGTATAAAATTGAGGTAATCCTGTTCGTTCTTTAAGGTCTACAGTTGTATATAATTGAGGTAATCCTGTTTGTTCTTTAAGGTCTAACGTTGTATATAATTGAGGTAATCCTGTTTGTTCTTTAAGGTCTACAGTTGTATATAATTGAGGTAATCCTGTTTGTTCTTTAAGTTGTATATAATTGAGGTAATCCTGTTTATTTTTAAGGTCTAAAGTTGTATAGAATTGAGGTAATCCTGTTCGTTCTTTAAGGTCTAAAGTTGTATAGAATTGAGGTAATCCTGTTTGTTCTTTAAGGTCTAAAGTTGTATATAATTGAGGTAATCCTGTTCGTTCTTTAAGGTCTAAAGTTGTATATAATTGAGGTAATCCTGTTCGTTCTTTAAGGTCTAAAGTTGTATATAATTGAGGTAATCCTGTTTGTTCTTTAAGGTCTAAAGTTGTATATAATTGAGGTAATCCTGTTTGTTCTTTAAGGTCTAAAGTTGTATATAATTGAGGTAATCCTGATTGTTCTTTAAGGTCTAAAGTTGTATATAATTGAGGTAATCCTGTTTGTTCCTTAAGGTCTAAAGTTGTATATAATTGAGGTAATCCTGTTTGTTCTTTAAGGTCTAAAGTTGTATATAATTGAGGTAATCCTGTTTGTTCTTTAAGGTCTAAAGTTGTATATAATTGAGGTAATCCTGATTGTTCTTTAAGGTCTAAAGTTGTATATAATTGAGGTAATCCTGTTTGTTCTTTAAGGTCTAAAGTTGTATATAATTGAGGTAATCCTGTTTGTTCTTTAAGGTCTAAAGTTGTATATAATTGAGGTAATCCTGTTCGTTCTTTAAGGTCTAAAGTTGTATATAATTGAGGTAATCCTGTTCGTTCTTTAAGGTCTAAAGTTGTATATAATTCTAATAATTGAGGTAATCCTGCTTGTTTTCAAAAGACTAGAAAATAGAAGTCAACAGGACAGCTCTCGTGTTGTTTGAGGTCATGAAATTATAGCTCTAAAGTCTGACTATTTTTATTATAAATATTGGTAATGATTGTACATGTAGAATTTTGTATAAACTAGCCTTAAAGCTGTGAGTAAATTAAAGAAGAGTACCCCGATTTACGAGAGAAATAAATGTTTGCTTGATTTGTATTTTTACAAATAAAGTCTCCTGCTACCCCGCTTCCATGTTGAGAAATGAAAAGTGCACAAATGGGAAGCTAAAGGTATCTCTTTTGCTGTAAAGTTTTTTCTAAACAAAATAAACTTAATTGTATCTGTTGTATCATTTATTTCAAAGGAATATATACGATCAGCATAGTCACCAAACTTGTTATATAGTGAAAAGACATCACACAAATAGCGGAACGTGAAGTTAAAGGATAATGCTAGCTTCTTTTCTTTCTTAATAAGATGGTCCTGCATGAGGTCAGCTTGATTTGAATATAGAAACAAGTCGACAAGAAGAGTAGCACAGTTGTTTCATATGTGAATGCACACTGGTTGTTGAAAGGAACGTCCTCAAAACGTTAACAATGTTTTCAATAAGTCAATCGAGAAATCAAACTTCTTGAGAATCTCAGTTTTAGAGTTTTTTAATTTAAATTAGCGTATTTTGTTTTAAAAGTACGATCGATACCCTCTAAATCAAGATACTTGTATCTACGTCGGCCATTCATTTTTATGAAACAATACAAGACCAATTCCTTCAATTGTTTTAAATAGGAAATAGGTGTATAATAGTTATCAAAGGTTCCAGGATTATAATTAAGTACACCAGTCGCGCGTTTCGTCTACATAAGACTCATCAGCGACGCACATATCAAAATATTTATAAAGCCAAACAAGTACAAAGTTTAAGAGCATTGAGGATCCAAAATTCCAAAACGTTGTGCCAAATACGGCTAAGGTACTCTATGCCTGGGATAAGAAAATCCTAAGCATACAAAAGTAGGTTACAAAATTTTGATTATCTTTAGTTTGAAATATGACAAAAAACTTCTGTTTTTGTTTGTATTCTCTGAATCAACATTTTGCTCCTGTTGACACTACTCAATACCAAAAAGTAAAATAACAAAAATATCGACCTCTAATATAAATTAAACACGGAAAGTCCCTTAACAAATGGCGAAATCCAAAGGTTCACCACATCAAACGATGGAAAATTACTGTCATACTCTTGACTTTGAACAGGCATTTTCTTATGTACAAAACAGTGGATTAAATCTGGCTTTATAGCTAGCTAAAACTATCACTTGTATGACAGTCGCATAAAATTCAAATATATTGATAACAATGAGAGAGCAACACAAACAGACATAATGATATGTAAAAATGTTAAAAATTGAGGTACACCAGTCAGCATTGTGTTATAATCTTAATAACTATAAAACTGGTTTTCGTACTGCGTATAACAGTGCTGTATCATTTTCCCAGAATCACCAGATAATTATATAAGCGTGATCAGCACTTACACGTGATGATTAACACAGATCTCGTCGACTTTATTGCTGCTTCACTTTCATAATAATTCTTTTTATAATTATGTTTTTAGTTTGCCTTTCCGGGTTATGAATTTTGACTAGTTTCCAAGTTTTGAGCATTAAACAGGTTAGGAATTTCATTAATCAAAACTATATGTATCTTCTAGTTGGTACACATTATCAAAATGAATAAAAGAAAAGGTTAAGAAAGAGATTTTTGAATTTGCAAAACCTATTGCTAGATATATCGTTATATGTTTCCTCTATTTTTTTTTTTTCACAAATTCACTGCAAATAATTTTAATTGGAAACTAGTAAATTGTGTACAGAAAAAAATAAATGAATGAAGATATTGTTTTTAAAATTACAAATGTATTATAATCTATTGTTGTGAGGAAAGGATACACTCATCTTATCTGCAAAACATGCATCCGTTACGATAAGTGTTGTATTATAATAATACGACAATCTTAAAGGTATTAAACAATACTGCAATGTTGTTGATCGAACTATACTCTTTGTGTGTTTTACTTTTAAGATACGTTGTATAGAAACATGTTTTCATAAAAAAATGGTAAAGTGAGGCGATTGTTGTTATGTGTGTTTTTTTTCTTTCGGATTAGTCAGGTGTTGCGAAGTGATGTGGTCTGCTCTGTTGTCCAATTTATGTTCAAGTCCCATTTATCCCTTTTCTGCATTTAACACAAATCCATACACGCATACATACAGAATATTTATAAAAATATAATCCGACGAATTATTGTTTTGAAAGTAAAATAAGGGTACAAAGTAAGATAACAAAAATAGCGAACTCCATGGAAAATTCAAATCGGAAAATCCTTTATCAAATGGAAAATCAAAGTCGCTGATGAGTCTTATGTAGACGAAACGCGCGTCTGGCGTATAAAATTATAATCCTGGTACTTTTGATAACTATTTACACCACTGGGTCGATGCCACTGCTGGTGGACGTTTCGTCCCCGAGGGTATCACCAGCCCAGTAGTCAGCACTTCGGTGTTGACATGAATATCAATTATATGGTCATTTTTATAAATTTTCTGTTTACAAAACTTTGAATTTTTCGAAAAACTAAGGATTTTCTTACCCCAGGAGTAGATTACCTTAGCCATATTTGGCACAACTTTTAGGAATTTTTGATCCTCAATGCTCTTCAACTTTGTATTTATTTGGCCTTTTAACTATTTTGATCTGAGCGTCACTGATGAGTCTTATGTAGACGAAACGCGCGTCTGGCGTATAAAATTATAATCCTGGTACTTTTGATACTAATTAGTTCACAAAAGAGGATCTGAATTTTTATCTGTCTGTTATTGTTATTATTCCATTTCTTTATTCGTTAATATTTTATGTCATTTTTTTTTATCTTTATTTTGTTCTGCCCATTATTCTCTTTATATTTCAGCAACCCATTATTCTCCCATTATTCTCTTTATATTTCAGCAACCCATTATTCTCCCATTATTCTCTTTATATTTCAGCAACCCATTATTCTCTAGTCTTACTTTTTTGTTGTCTTATATTATCTATTCTTTTTATTTGTTGTCCTTTATTCTGGACTTTTTGTCCATTATTGTCCATTATGTATTATGTACTACGCACAGAGCCTCATAAAAAGGTATTTACATATTTTCAAGTGAACCTTGGTTGACACTTTCTACATGTGGAGCAGGATCTGCTTAGTACACTTCCGGAGCACCTTAGATCACCTCAGTTTTTGGTGGGGTTCGTGTTGCTTAGTCTTTAGTTTTTTTTGTTGTGTCTTGGGTACTATTATTTGTCTGTTTGTCTTTTTCTTTTTTGACCATGGCGTTCTCAGTTTATTTTCGATCTATGAGTTTGAATGTCCGTCGGGTATCTTTCGCCCCTCTTTCATAGACTCCACTTGCATGCTATATTTAAACGTTTAAAAAATGAAGATGAGTGATATACATTATCGATACTCTAATCCAACAATATGATGAGACAAAACAAGATATCAACAGTTAACTCTATGGTCATCAACTAAAGAACAGTGTGTAGAGTTTAATTTTACATAATTCCGAGTCTTTATAGGTTCAGAATAAATCTTAACGAAAATTAAATCTATGTATTTAAAAGGTGATAGAATAACGTAGATATGAACACAGAACTCAACCGAACACTTGTACAACTTTAGAAGTAAAAAAAGAAAAGGTACTTTGATTAAAATGGAATCCCTCTAGATTTTGACAGTTGAACACACAAAATTAAGGTAAAAAGCCCATTTCCAGGACAAGTCAGGAATGTGACAGTTGTTATCCATTCGTTTGATGTGTTTGAGCTTTTGATTTTGCCATTTGATTAGGGACTTTCCGGTTTGAATTTTCATCGGAGTTCAGTATTTTTGTGATTTTACTTTTTTCCAATTATTATTCAGTTCTTAAAATGACCTTTTATGTTTCACTTCAGAAAAAATGTTTCATACCAGTTATATTTAAAAAGTCTTTGGTATCCCATATAAAGAAATAAATTTAAATCTAAAAATGTAAATAAATAAATACCGGACATAAATGCAATCGGAAAATAAAATTGTGGTAAAAAAATGATTTTATAATAGTGGTATTGTGATGATCATTACGTCTGTGATGTCCGGGAAGTGTCAAATTTTTTACTGATTGGTCAAAATATCATGTGATAAGGATTACCTATACAAAAAATAAATGTATAAAAGTCCAAAAAGCCATGTTTGCATCAACAATCTTCATTTTGGGACAACATATTTAACAAAGTATAGCACAATGAAAAATACACTTAGACTGAGCATTACTATAATATTAGTATACATTTTGCAAGAGACAGATTCGCAAGGTATGTCATTTAGCAGAACTAAGGTTTTTGGGCTGTTTCGTATTTTGAATGTACTAGAAAATAGATGTGATAATTTTCTCTTACTTTGGCATCACTGTAAATTGTTGCCAACTTTCTTTACGAATAAAGGGATAATAATTTTTCGGATTGACCTCATTTTCATTTGTTGCTACACATAGATAGTGTGTACACGATTTATTGCTGCATTTCGTGCTGCAGAATATTCATTTTCATCTTGTCTTAAATGTTTTCAGTTGTTACAAGGCAAGGATATTTATTTTCAAAACTCTCCTGGCTCCGCAGAAAATGGTTGTCCCCTTATTTACTGCAATAACAATGATAACTAGTAACAATATATTCTATTAGTAGTCAATAAATGAACTCTAACGGACTTTCTATTTCTATATTAAATTCAGTACAAATATACAACGCCTTAATGAAGTAAACATAGCATTTAATGTTTAAAGTTGAGGTAAAAATAAAGTTTATCTTGTTATTCATGCATGTTATTGCAAGACTTAGTAAGATAAAAGTACAAAAATACGTGTTGAATACCGCCATTATTTGATATAACCATCCTTAGTCAATAGCCGGTGATTCAGTGATTGTTGTTTGCTGTCTGTCATGTTGTTTTTTGTTTCTTGTTTAAACATGCCGTATGTTTACTCGTTTTATTTGTTGCACATTTCGTAATGTCAAGGCATTTTATTGCTTTATAGCTAACCATACAGTATGGGGTTAAGTTAATTGATGAAGGCCGTAGAGTGACCAATATTTGCCTAAAGCCACGCAATTGGGACTCCATTGGATAGTTATTTAATTAGTAATCACACCACATGTCTTTGTTTTTACATTGGTGTGTAAAATATCAGAATCGCTTAAAAGAATAGAAATTGTTACATTTACCCTTTGTTTGAATTTGACATGCTTTGCCATAAAGTAAGATGGTCAATTTTCGGCAAATTGAAAGTATGAAACGGGAAGGTGAACAGTAATTTATCTATGTTATCGAAGACAAATAAAGGTAGCAGACAAAATTGGAACCATAAAAGGCGCGAAAGTATCTTCTGCTATTCATGCACCATCCGTCATTCTAATCAACACTGAGTTTAATGTCACAATTTCTAAGGACGACTTATCTTGTATTTGAAGAACTAAGAGTGAAAAAACTTGTCGCTAGTGAGTAGAAACATAGACATAAAGTGTTTCTTGTCAGTCACATATGACATATAAAGTTATATTTATTGAACTAAACATGTAACATGATTTGATATAGGTTACAATTAATTACATTCGTTTGATGTGAGCTTTTGTTTTTATAATTTGATTAGGGACATTCCGTTTTAAGTTTTTCCCGGCGTTCAGTATTTCTGTTATTTTACTATTTTCATGTTTTACTCTTTATTGGATGCAGGCGATTGACACGTAATATGTCTACCCTTCCGAACCATTTATAACAGTTTTTATGAATGTTCGTATAATCCGAATTGCAATTTTAACTTTAAGAAAAATCCCCTTTTCAAGTATGATTAAAATGAGTTTCTGGATATATGTCAATAGGACAGCAATATGAAGAAGTAAAAGTTCACCAGGAGGTCAACATAGTATGTCTAACATTACATAAACGGAAAGTCCCTAATCAAATGGCAAAATCAAAAGCTCACATCAAACGAATATATATACAATTTAAAGGGAATAATACAGATAAGAATTTATATTCAGTGTGTCATGTAAATGACAAGAAGGAACATTCTTGCTTACATCATACAACATAACTGTTTAAAGTAAGTTAGAACTAATAATCTTGTACATTAACATAAGCTTTCATGTTGTGAATCGAAAATGTCTAGTGCAATACATAAGAAAGTAAAACAAGCCAAACACTCATTTTAATTTATTATAATCTACACGTAAAGCATATTATTGATCTAACCAAAAAGAGAACAAGGTATAGATATATTACGTATGTTCGCAACATAAATTTCAAAATAATAGACATAAGTAACTATTTAGTTCATTAAACATCTGTCACATGTACACGTTTGCAATCCTTTTACTTGAAACATGATTCGCCGTTTTACAAGACAGAAAGTTGAGTCCCTGTTAATTTTACAGTCTTGGGTATCTATAAATTTTTGTCTTCTATCAATAAAGAATAAAATGATACCTTCTAAACCTTCAAGTTCAAAGCACACATCTTTTATGATAAATGTTTGTGAAAACATGTCTCAATATCCGGTAATATATATACATACATATGTTAATAATTTAATTTTGGATGTAACGCGTCTTCTGATTGGCTGACTTTATTTTGTTATGAGCCCATAGACATAATTTAGTCATATGACCGTGACGTCATCAACGTTTTTTCATGGTTTTCTACGGTTTAAAATGGAATTTAGAATTAAATTATAAGAAATGACATAAAAAATGTGGTGCACACTGTTAAATAACCCGCTACGCGCGTTATTCAGTGTGCACCAAATTTTTAATGTTATTTCTTCATAGACAGAAAAAATATTACAGTCATTCCTTAAGTGTATTTAACATTGTAAGACTTACAACACGTATTTTCATTTTACTGATGATTTCAATGGTTATCAGTTACTTATGTAACAGGGATAGAATGATGATTAAGAGTACAAATCTGTGAAAAAGTCAAAGGGACATAACCGTCACCCCGAAGAAAAACTTACAATGCCATATTCAAAGAGCAATCGTAACTACTCGGCCATTCTCGCTATGCAGTGCAATAACTTATTTCTTCGTGCAACCAGAAAGGCCGAGTAGTTCCGATTGATTTAAAGAGAAAATATGACGAAAGACAAACAAGTTCAAAAACACTCCGCATAAAACTTGATATTGAACAGTGGAAACCAAAAAAAATAAATAAAGAAATTAACTTACTCCTTCTCCATATACAGAATGAAGGGACCACTTCTTCTCTTCATCTAAAAAACTTCTTTTTCATCTCTTTTTCAAACACAGCGTGTGATGCCGAGGCTAAATACAGAACAATTGATGGATCATGTAACAACCTAAACAACCAAGGCATTGGGAAATCTAACACTTTGTTTGAGAGATGTGTAGATAGAAATGGGAACAAAATATTTGACTATGCAGATGGTAAGAACATCATTCTTATTCTTGTTATACGGTATTTTTGATATTTCGGTTTTTAATGCTCTTCAATTTCATATTATTTTGGTCTTTAAATTATTTTGTTTCCAGCGCCACTAATGATTTCTATGCGGACGAAATGCAAATGTGGCGTTTTAGATTAAAAACCTGGCGTCTTTGAATATTTTAAATCATCATTTTCATCATTGAGATAAAATGCCGTAAAAATAGTACAGATTTCGTTAAAACAGCCATAATATGTTTTTTTTTACAATGGATCGCAGTCCTTAACATAGTATATGGCTGAGTTCACACGTAATTCGAATTCGATTCGCATTCACTAATTCGAATTAGTTTAATTCGCATTCGAAACGTTCTACGTCCTAACGTCAATTCTAATTCGAATTGCAAATCGCGTCAAATTCGCTTTACTGTTTAAACGACGTTTACTTTTAATTGGTATTCACAAAAGCGTATTTCTAAGGCGAATTGGATAATTACTCAATTCGAATTAGCCAATTCGAATCAATTCGGATTAAAAAAGAAAAGTGTGTGAACGCCACTAGCGAATTCGAATTAAATGTCCGTGTGAACGAGGCATACAACGATAGTGCTGTTTGTGTACTTTTAGTTGTCAAATTGTCACCGACAAGAAAGTGGTCAAAATTATTTTGAAATTTCCATCAGTCGATTGTCGTTCTGAAAGTTTTGCTATGTTGACGTCAATAGATATAGAGTATCTTGATTATTTTTTTTGTAATAACTATTGTTCCTAATGTCTTACTAAATATTTAACCATTTCAAACTAATTACATGTATGAAATAGTCATGCAATATTTCTAAATATGTTTTTGGAAAACATCTTGCAATTGACACAGTACGTTATGCCCAAAATTTACTAAATAACAAATGTTGTTTAAACTTTGAAACTTTGAAACTTTGAAACTTTTTATTTCTCAAGACCCCATCAAGTGGAAGTGAATATAAACAGTAATAACACACAATAAAATATATACGTATATACAAAATAATGAGATAATAGAATGACATGGTTACTTATTCTATGGTATACATAAAGTACATGATTTAAGGAATTTGCAGTGGAAGGCAAATCTAATTTATAACAGACAGGATAATTTTATAGAATTTGGCCAGTTTAACAATTAAATTGTAGTCATCAGAACAAAAAAGTTTACAAAACTTTATAGTATTCGGCTTTTTATACACATTACAGGGCAAAAGACTTTTTCTTTTATTTGAAAAAAAGGTCATTTGAATATGTAATGAAAATTCATCACCAATTCACATAAATTGCATAAATCGCAAATGCGATCATCACATTCGACACCCCAAACATGACCTTGTTCTATTGACAATTCATTGTTCATACATTTAAAATACAATATGCCTTTCGAAGATCACATGGTAGATTAACAATATATCTTTCAAAATTATGAATTGTTTTGAAAATTCTATAATTTAAACATTTAGCTGAATCATAAACAGTAGTAACCCATGTTTGTTTGAACTGATCACAGATACATTGTTTGACTAGATTTGACATTTTTGGTACACTCTGTTACAGCCAGTACTCTGAAAGACCACACTTATTAAGGTTTTTTTTCAATACAAACATCCATTTAGAATGGAAAAATCTCTTGATATGCATGTCATATAATAACTTGTACAAAGTAGCAGCAATTTTATCTTGCTTATTACAAATAATTCTTTTCCACAATGCAATCATTCTACTTTGGATAAAAATATCAATAGGAAATCTTCCTAGTTCACCATACATGATACAATTTGGTGTACATTTCTTCAGACTTAGTATATATTTATAAAATTGCAGACAAAATGATTCTAGCAAACTGTTATTAGTAAAACCCCAAATCTCAATTTTAACATTTTATCAGCAAATGCTTAAAAAATTCTTGAATAATCAAATCATGTCCACAGGCTTTATTATTTTTCAACCCATTTATAAATAGCCTGTCTCACCTCATTTTCTGAGATAGCTCCATTCACTTCAGTATTTAAACTAGTAATATTATCAACATCAATATTTTCAAATGTATCTTCATTTTCATCTTGAGTAGAGTTCAATTTCTTAAAATGTTTATAAAACAACCAAGAGACACTTTATTAATAATATTTTGTTTAGTCTGAGAGCTACATGCTCTGTTCAGTAAGTTCCAGTATGATTTACAAATCATTTTGTCTAAGATTTCTTAACTTCTTAATGAAATTCTTATTATACAATCTATATTAATTACATAAAACTTTTTTGTACTCGTTACTACACATTGTTAAATTTATCTTGCTTTCAGCAGTTTTAACTCTCCAGTTATAACTTTTTGCTCTATGATACAATTTGGGTTTTTCAGCACATTCTCTATTGAACCATAGTTTCCTAACCTTTCAGTTTTTTAAAGAATTATCAACCTTTCTAATGACCGTTTCTTTCCAATAACAAATCACATTTTGAGGCAGCTTGTAAAATTAAAGAATTACATTCATCAACTATTGAATTAACAGCAATACTATCTATCAGATCAGTATCTATTTCTTCAAGTTTAACAACAATTGAGTGAATAACAGCTTCATCAATTAAATTCATGATATTTATCATTCTCCCACTTACAATTAGTAACAGGAGAGGAATCTTCGATATCAACATTTATATTTCCAACAACAGGCATATCTTTACTCGACATTTCAATATAAATTGCATTATGAACATCACTAAGCATTGGATCATAAGGACGAATTTCAAAATCTAAAATATTTGTAAACAATTCAGGAGACATAATACAATAGTCAACAATAGTGGATTCTTTACAAGTAAGTGCCCCAAATTTTTTATCTTTGAACAATCTGCCATTTGCAATCAATAAATAAATTTAAGTCTTTGCATAACAATAATAATCTATTTCCATAATTATCTACAGATTTATCCAGACTAGAACGTTTAGTACAAATACCTAATGCATCTAAGTCTACAAAGTCAAAATTCTGCTTAATCTCCTTGTCAAATTGAACTTATTCACTAACATAGTAATTCATTTCAACAAAGTCATATTTTTTTCCGGTATGTGCGTTAAAGTCACAAAGAAGGCAGACCTTACAATTTTTGTCGACTGCATACTTTAAAAGTTAAGTTTCTATAACATCGAAAATGTCAATAGAGCTATAGTCACTGCTCTCAGGTGGTATGTAACATGCACCAATAAAACAGGTTCATATAAAATATTATTAACAATAAACCACAATGCATTTTCACTAGAACATTCAAGAACTTCAATATTTGAATATAAAAAATCTTTAACAAAGACCACTATGGCACCAGATTTATGCTTTGCACCTTTTCTATTTAAAGGTGGTAATATTACAAAATTTGAGAACTCAACCTCGTCTAGGTTGTCAAGCTTTGAATCACAAAAACACAATTTATCGAAATCTGCACATTTTTCTTTCAAATCTGGGAATTTTAATTTCAAAATGATACCACATCCATTTAGAGCATATATTTTGATTGATCTTGGATTAACTTCCTGATTTAAAAAAACTTTCATTGATGGATTCATTACTTATTAATGTGACAGAACTATATAAACCCGCATCCTCACGCACAAGCGAGTTTTCATTTTCAGATGAATTTTCATTTTTCGATGAAACACTTAACAAACACGAGTTGTTGAAACCTGGACACATTTCGCCTTCAATACGAACCCTATAGGGTAGATAAACCCAATTCTTCAAAGTCGACGTCCTACACACCAATATTAAACAGATCATCTGGTTCTTCACTGAATTATTTCCCACCTTTCATCATGTACTGAACTTTGCCATCCCTCGTAAAAGCTGTTTTTACGTTATGTAATTTCCTAAAATACTGCAGTACTTTCATTCTTAGCATAATCAGATCTTCATTTATGTATACATTACTCAAACTAATGTCATCTTTGAGTTTCTTTTTGTTTGTGAAAATTTCAAATTTCAGGTCCCTCGTAACGAATCTGATAAGTATTGAACGCGGTTTCTTTTTTGGGTCACCAACTCGATGGCATGCAACAATGTCCTCTTTCTTTACATCTACTTCAATGTTTTCACATAATTGTTTGAAAATAGTGACGTCATCATTCCTTCTACTTCCTGTAGTCCCGATATACGTATATTTTCTTTACGGCTATATTGGTTTAGTTTAACAATTTCATTACTATTTCTTCTGACAACAGAACTGATTAGCTTTATACTTCTGTCATGCGTACGTACATATTTTCCAACTATGTTAGATGATATTTCATTTACGGCCGGTAATAATAGGTTTACCACTTTTATTGCCGTTTGATCAGATTCATTTAAACCACTTACATTTTGTGCAAAGGTTCTTTAATTTTCTACCAATCCCGTGACCAGATCACCATTTCCTTCTTCAATATCTGAACATGCATCTGTAAACATTGCGCACAAGTCATTAAAAGTTTTCATTTTGGCTTTCCCGTTTTTTGGCGGCTGAGGCATTTTGACACTTCAAGTCCACAAAAACCACTTTTGATGATTTTTTTCTCTCTGAAAAAAGTTTTCATTATAGTCTGTTAATATCCATGTCGTCCGATTTTGACAGAAAATGGGTTATAATTAATCTGATAATATCGATGTCGTCCGATTTTGGCACATATTTTATTCACTCCATGCTCTCATTACCGGAAGTTTCAACGAGCCATTTTTCTGCTTGTCTTATCTATCATTTGAAATCATCTGAACCCTCCAAAAAATTACTGTTACCACAATTTCCAAAATACGTTGTGTCGAATTGTACATGTTGTAGGTTCAGGGTTACCACGAGCAGCAAAGAGTGGTGGTAAATTACCAAACGCCCGTTTGGTATCACAAGCAATAATGGACCAAAGATTAGGACCACCAATACAGAGTGATCGAACCAGATCTGCACAAGTAGTATCATATGGGCAATTTTTATCCCACGAAGTCATGGAAACGGAGATACCACGTAAGAATTTACAATAGATCTATAAGTGTCATCGTCATATTTTATCTCAAATGTTTAATGACAAGCCTCAATTGTGTTCTTTTTATTTCAAACGATCACATTTGTCACGGGTAATCATCTAGCCATCGATATCATTTTGCTATTATGTTTGAAGAGAGAAAAGCAGCTAGCGATACACCTAATCGCTTTTTCGTCCAATCCTGGAAAAACAGTTACTTAGACAACTTCCTGTTGAGGTCAAGTGGCAGAAAAATAGCTATAAGGTGTATAAATGTTTTAAAACACGAAATCAAAAATGTTTCAAAGATAATGACTAATTTCAAAAACACGAAAAAAGAAACTACCAGCTTGTTGAGATATATAACTGTTCCAGACCATATGAGTATTTGGACCGTATACGTATACTCGTACGGTCCGACCATACGCGTACGGTCGGACCGTATGAGTATACGCGTATGGTCCAATATGAGCTGACCATACATGTGCTAAATATTCTAAAGCAATTGTCCTCCCACATTATTTGCATTCAATTTCAGTGAGAATAATTGTCATAATTCAATTAGTGTATTATGTATTACTGATCTACATGCTAAATACTAGAGATTTACAGATTTAATTAGCGTGAATTTTTTAAATAGTTAAAATGAAAAGGTTTTATTTCAATTACAATTGATTTTTTTTCTATTTATTTGAGAGTTAAGTTATGTTGATCTGTTCCATGTATTTGTATCTAGTACAATTGATCAACTCCTTGATATTAGTCAGACCGTACGCGTACGGTCCGACCGTATGAGTATTTCGAAAAAGTACGCATACGGTTCAGACCGTACGCGTACGGTCCAAATACTCCTACGGTCTGGAACATAACCATATAATTACATTAGATGTATGTTTCATTATAATATTTTATTCTGATTGGCTAACTGCACATCACGTGTTATTCCGTAAGCAGTTGCATTGCTCAATACAACTTTTCATTCATGATAACACGTGCTCCAACAATAAAGTGCACACGTGAATTAAATAATAGAAAATAAACAATTCGTGTTTTCATAATCATAGCTAAAAAATGTAATTATAAGTATTGAATGTTTCTTTTTGTAACTTTATAGGGTTGTAAAAGCATTGACCGTGCGTACATTTTTAGAAAAATGTACTTCGGTCAGTGCTTTTACACCCCAATAAATTTACAAAAAGAAGCATTCAATTCTTAAGTAAATGCGTTGAAATGGTGCTGACATGTTGTCATTAGTAGATAAAACTATTTACTTTGAATTTCCTTAGGGAAAATAAATTTTACATTTAAAGGATGATCGTTCCTCTATTTGATGAATTTTTGTCAGATATTCGTAACCCTCTGGTTTTATGAATGTAGAGCCATTTAAAATTTGCCCACTAACCCATACTTTTTTTCCCATAATTTAATTACATATAGTTTTAAATGTCATCTTTGAAAATCTTATAGAATCCTTATTATTTTTTTGATTGTTTATGAAAGAAAAAAGGCACCAATATTAAGTGGATGAATAATCCAGAGAGAGTTATTTCACGCCAAATTTTCAATGGCTTGTATCTCTAAAACAAGCACACGGACCCTTAATTTTTCGCTTTTTTAGTTTCTTTATTTATATATTATCAATTTATAGCAGTCTTTTAAAAAGCCTGTTATTTTCAAAAAGAGTAGCGAACATCCTTAAACCATTTTGAAAATTCCACTGATTTATCTGATATCAAAGACATTGGACGTTTTAATAAGACTTTTTCGGTTTTGATGATCCCTTCCTTTATGGAGCACCCGAGATCTGCTCTTGTGGTTTTTGGTAGTGTTGGTGTTGCTCAGTCTAGTTTCCATCTTGTGATTTGTTGACTGTTGTTTGTTTAGAAACTGACTATGCTTGCTATTTACCTATTGGTATGACGTTTCTACGTATTGATACATAAGTGGCTTTCAAATGTTTAGATTTTAGCGTTGAATGTAAATCTAGAAAATCGCTCCGGATGCACGAAATTCATAAATGCTCTAATGGAAGATTTCTGTTAATATGAAACTTTTTATTTTCGAAGCATTTCCAGAAAATGACTGCTGTGAAAAACCACAAATGGATAAGTATGTTAAAATAGTATTTAATGCAGTTATAAAATGCTGTTTTCCACACGTTCTTATTATCGTTGCGTATGTGGTATTCATCTTCTACAAACATGTCTCATGTATATATACTGATCTAGCTATGATGAAGTTCAGTTGATTTTGATGATATTGTTACAGCACCCTTCGTCCTTCCCAAATCAGAATTGTGTTACAGCTTAGAAAACAAATATTTAAAAAATTCAAATGATATAATAAGGACTAAAACGAAAAGGACGAAGAAAAACAATTATATAGCATAATGGTAAAGCATTAACAAACAAGAGACAAATAACAGTCCGTTAAACTACATAGACAATTAACGAATGAGCAACAAGAACCGAAAGAAGGCCGGGGAGTGAAACTAGAAGAAAAGATTGCAGCTCCTCTCACGAACTTAACCAAAAAATTGAAGTTATCCACTTTTGGTCGTATAGCTTTTTCATGTTTTTATGTCTTACTAATTAGTGGTTTTCTCTGCTTTCAAATCTTTCTGTTTGAACCCGTCGACCTGAAACTTATCAATTATTGATAATATTAATTATTTGGAAGCAATAGTTATGTTTGAATGTTAAGGAAGATGATTAATAATGAAAAGCTATTCGTACGTAAGCAATTAATAAAGTGCTCGTATTGCTTATAATCTAATGTTTTATATGGTTGATTATTCTGTATCTTTTACATACATTCAATTTTCAATATTACTTGATAATGGAAATCTGCTTTAAATTAAGATACCTTAAATAAGAACCAATAATATCTTGTATGTTTCAGTATTGATTTCTGCTTTCCTCTTGAAATTCCCAGTAATGATAAGGTGTTACCACCTGGATGTCTAAATTTTGTAAGAGCCACATCAAGAATGGACGCAGATGGAGGTAAGAAAATCGATAAAAATGCCGTTGTTGATATTTTGTCGAGTCAAGTTAGAAAATGATAATCGATTGTTAGTAGCGTCACGTCCAGACGAAAATATGTCGAGCATGTTCTGGACAAATTCTGATAGAAAATGTTTCCTTCGTTGCTTTTGGCGTGCATTTTTTTACATATACATTTGGCACTTGTTCATTGGCAATTGAATAATTTGACATACCTGTTCAAAATATGTATATTACACTTATATCTAAATTGATAGACAAGTAACAAAGCGTGAACTCTAAATCAAAGGATGCATTGTCGTGTATAATAACATAAACGGTACTAAATATACTGCATTGGATGTGCATTTAAACAATACATGGCATCATTGATTTTCGAGGCCAAACTATTTTAAAATCCAACACTTATCAACAAGAACCAAAAATCCTCATAAATAAAAAAGCTAAAGATAAAAGCAAAACACGGAACCAGAGGTTTACATAAGTGAGATAAAAACCTTAAGTTAAAATAATTTCCAAAAGTTTGCAACAGTAAATTTCAATAACATATGTGTACAATTTCGGTATTTCCATACAAGAACAGAAGTACTGGCCACTAGACTGGTGATACCAGCAGAGGTTTCGACAAAAAGAAACTAATAGCATTAACGGTACAAACTATAATATAATATTATAGTTATTTCATGTTATTTTCATTCACCATTGATAAAAATGGAAGAAACTTTAGTATATAGTTATCAAAGGTACCAGGATTATAATTTAGTACGCCAGACGCGCGTTTCGTCTACATAAGACTCATCAGTGACGCTCATATCAAAATATTTATAAAGCCAAACAAGTACAAAGTTGAAGAGCATTGAAGATCCAAAATTCCAAAAAGTTGTGCCAATTGTTTTGTCCATGTTGAAAGCTTTTACTTTTATTTAATTTGATTTTTACATCAAATTTTTATTTTAGACACTCAAGTTTCAGTAAACTCTATACATGTACAGATTGTCAGTTGTTCGATTAGTGTGTTACTATCCAATTTTGACCCCAGCGTTTTAATTTGGTAAAACACAACAAGTAGCAAATAGCAATTCAGATAGAGCTAAATACTAATTCTTGATAAACGTGTAAAATAAACGTATTTATCATGTTTATATGGTATTAATAATTTTTAAATAGTGTTTTTTTTTCTTAAAAAAATTCAGTGATAGAAATTTTGAATTTATACGTATGATGAGTGGATTGGGTAACTTTCTACAAGGACACCTCATTTCACAATTATCGGCTTGAATGAATAGGACAGTGTAGACGTATTGATTTCTCTTTGAAATCAATATTTCATCTTATTACGTGAAGAGACATGTATTTTCGAAATGCGCATCTGGTGCAGGAAAATTGGTACCGTTAATGTTATTAAACTAAATGACAGCTCTATAAAAGGTTCTAATTAATGGGTGGTTTCTTTAATAGAAATGACTCATCCTTCCTCATCAGGTGAAGGTAATCTAAAAACATCACGCACAATATAAGAAATTAATAAAGTGGTTATTCGCGATTTTACTCTTTTTGCATCTTTTTAAGAACAAATCTTTTTTGAAAAAAAAAAAAAAAAAAAAAAAAACACCTATTTTTGACATTGAGTGGGTGAGTAAGATACGGCTCAGTTAAGTAATCATCAAAATCATTGCAAAGTAATCATTCTAAATGTTGCATATGTAAAATCAGAAGGGATGACACTAATTAACTGGAGATCAACTGATAAACGATCATCAAAGGTGTCAAAGGTGTCATTTGGGTCATAAACAATGTCACTCAAAGAAAGCAGTTACATGAAAAAAAACTTCAAATTTACTTTGAATTGTAGAATTTATTTCTTTTGAAATTAAAAAGCCAGATCAATTTGATTTTTTTCATATGAGAATTATAAGGTGATTAAATAATGATCACTTCAATATATTATTCGGCATATCTTCACCGGAAATCCGACTCTCATCATTCAAACTATAATTTTTTAACGAGTTAATGGTGCAACATCGGACAATGCAGGTTTCTTTAATGATTAAATTGGTAAAATCCTCTCTGAAGTTTTAAATAAAGATCATAGTGTTTTTGCCTATAGTCGATGTACTTTAAAGATTGAATTAACATCGTATTCATGTAGTCAAACCTGCATGGGGATATTGCCATCTATTTCTTGATTTTGACAACAGTTGATATATTTCATTGGACACTTAAAGTATGTAGATAAGGCAATCTACAAAACCACGAAAATTTGTACCCCACGAATAAAAGTACTTTCACAGCATTTAGGGACATTAAGAATTTCAATATGAAAATAAGTAGATGTAATATGATTACCAATGAGACAACATTACTATCCATCAAAGTTAAATAAAGTGGATTTCAGCAACTATAGGCAAGTCACCTTCAACAATGTAAAAAACTTATACCATATAGTCGACCGTAAAAGGCCCTGACATGACAAATATGAAATAATTCAATTGATAGAACTTACGGCCTAATTTAAAACAAAACAATTTATGAAAAAAAATTAAATATGACAGACATGAACCTACGACAACCACTGAACTACAGGATCCTGACTTGGACAGGGGCATGCACATCAAGAATCTGACAGGGTTAATGTGGTTCATAAATGTTTCTCGTTTCTCGTTTGTCATATAAATTAGACCGTTGGTTTTCCTTTTTAAATGGTTTTATGTTAGTAATTTTTGGGGCCCTTTATAGATTGCTATTCGGTCTGGGCCAAGGCTCCGCGTTGAAGGCCGTACTTTGACCTAAATATGGTTTACTTTTTACTAGTTGTGACTTGGATAGAGAGTTGTCTCATTGGCACTCATACTACATCTTTTATACCTATTTACACATTTTTGTGAGAGCTCAACCCTCCAATTCACCCCGGACAGTGTTGTTATAACACAACATAAGAACAAACAATAAAAATAAGTTGAAAAGGGCTTAACTTATCAGTTGGAAAGTTTGACTCCGTCAGTAAAGACTTATTATCATGTACTTAGACTAAATAACATATGATTTTTACCGTATGATAATAGCATTAAGTTAAAGTATTTTCCATATTTTTCGAGTTGGTGCTTAGCGGGCTGATATGAAAAGTTTATCACATGCTTCGATTGTTATCACATGCCTTTCCGTCACGTTATCACATGGCATTCCGGTGATACTCGGCAAATTCCGGAAAATACACCTCAATGCTATGTTTTCAGTGTAAAACATTACAAAGTAGTGTACAAAACAATTATTTGAATAGTGGAAGTATATTGTGGAAAATGATTAAATTAAATAAAAAAAAAAATTAAATAAATGCAGTTTTGAAGTTTTTCTGAAACATAATTTAGAAAGTTACTTTAAAAAAGTTGACTTTTCCAAACAATGTTCATTATGTATATTGTTGAATTATTTTTTGTCGACTCGTCAATATTAAAATGTGTTTTTTTCTTCTCTTTTGAGGCATATGATAGAAAGATTTCATATTGCATGTATCAAATGTGGGGTCCGACGTCCGTGAACCTTTTACTCTTTCAACTTCTTTTCGGTAACCACGTAGAAGGATCAATATATGAATCTGTTATTTTTCTCTACTGTCGAAGCATAAAATAAAAAGATCATACCATGTCATTTTTCATATCGCATGTATTATCAGCCCTCGGTCAATATCAGCCCTCGAGCCATGCGGCTTTTGGGCTGATATTGAACCTAGGGCTGATAATGCATGCGATATGAAAAATGCCATGTAATAATCTGATAATAGTATGATAGCATGGATAGGTTCACATTATAATCCACTAATAAAGCAAATCAAGATATTTTCACTTATGAAAAGAAATCTAGGTTTCAAGAGAACATGTAGAAAGCAATATGATGCTTGACTATTATTTACCTTTCATTCACTGTTTTTGGATTTCCAATAGGAAATTCAACATAATTCCTTTTTTTATGCATTTTAATAATATTGTAGTAAGACAACAGATAAACCTTGCAACACCCTTCGTAGATGCCAGCACTGTATATGGAAGTACTCAAGAGATGAACGAAATTCTCCGTGTTCCTTATAGCTGTGAGTGTTTAATTGTACATATCTACAGCAGTGACGACATAAAAAGTTATCAATCAGTTCAATCTTTGCTAATCAAATTTGAATATCATTTCAAATACTAAGTATTTTTTCCTAGCATAGATGGCCTCAGTCAATAATAACACACATTTTGAGTTTTATGATCTTCAAAAAGATGGTTGAAAGATTTCAAAGGGACATTAGAACTCATAAAGCAATGACAAACGCACAACGTTTTGGCAAAAAAAAAAACGAAAACAAACAATCAATCTAAACAAACGAAAATCGACGAAAAGACAAACAACACTACAAAAATACGACATATAAAACTAAAGACTTAGCGACACGAATCCTACCAAAACGGTTGATCTAAGGTGGTCAGGAAAGATTAGAAGATTTAATTCACATATGGCATAAGTCGTATTGATCATGCAAGAACAAATTTGGAGATAAGTCTCGTTCAGTGATTAGAATAACTAGAACATGTCCGTCGTCATCTATGAAAAAAAAGATATTTCAACATCTGTAACTAACATGTCTCCTACTTTTACAATTCGATAACCATTGAAGAGTCTTAGGTAGAAGAAGCTTGCGTAAGTCAGGCTTACTATTTTGTAGACCAAACGCGCGTCTGGCGTACTAAATTATAATCCTGGTACCTTTGATAACTAATTACTAAATTATTAGCATGCTATCTTTGATGACGTTTTGGGACTCCACTAGCTAAAACAACCAGTCTATTTGTATTTTTGCTCACAACGGGGACATTAAGTGTAACCCTTGAAAGTTCTTCCTTCTTTCTGTCCGTCCTTCCATCCGTCCGTCCTATTTTCGTTTCCGCACTCTAAATTAAGTGTGCCTCATAATCATTCAAATTCTATGAAACTCTTTCACAATGCTCAGAACGACAACACGTAGACAGAGTTCGGATTTGGGTTGTGAGTCATTTACCGTTCTAGAGTTATTGCCCTTTTTAATTTGGAAAATCTTTGCAAAGCTTGAGCGTGAACATTCGTGTCCACAGACACATTTTTCTGTTATTTGATGAATATTTGTATTGTTGAGGCATGCGTATGCACTGCTGGAGACAGGTTCTTTTGGAGTCTCTCAGTTTTTTATCCTGACTTTTACTTTATTAATTAATGAATGCATTAATATGAACATCTGGTAACTACACATGCCTCTTATTTGATATCCATAATGAATTTGGGGGTATTTCGGTTATCCTAACCAATGTTCATTTAATCAATTTCAATTTCAACTAAATTTATTTGAAATGAACTATTTACAGATGTATCTGAATGTATTTAAATTTTTCTTAGAGACACATGATCTCTTTATTTGAATCTCTTTACTCAATATCTATTTCAGATTTACTGAAAACCGACAACAACCTTTTACCAACACCACCTGGAGTAAATACTTGTTTTGATCCGGTTATACCAAACAGATGTCCAGTTGCAGGTACCGATTACAGTGTTGAAATTTAAAATGTTATAGCATATATATTGACTGTGGTTTATGATGAATTTATTTGAATATATGAATTCAACCCGCAAGATACCCATACGTCTTTTAAAACATAGAAACTCGTCATTAGTTGTCTTTAGTTATATTTTGATGGTTTCATTTGCATGGAAATTTGGCACACTTTTGATAATATAAATTAAAATAACAAAAATACGTAACTCCAAGGCAAAATCAAAAGCTCAAATCCATCTAACGAACGGAAAACAACTGTCATATTACTGCCTTGTACAGATATTTCTTTATTTAGAAAATGGCGGATAAAACCTGGTTTTATACCTAGCTGAACCTCTTGCTTGTAAGACAGACGCATAAAAAAATGCATTATATTGACAATAATGTGTGAGCAGAAATAATAGGTAAAAATGTAAAAAATGGGGTACATCAGTCAACATTGTATTTATTGTCACAATTCTTGACTCAAGGTGATTTGATTGCTTTCTCTTTCACGTATAATTATATCTTTACCTAACACAACATTTATCCACGACATCTTAGACATGTCTAATTCAACCAATAGCTTTTAAGATCATTTATCATGTTTATGCTTAAATGTAAGATAATGGTTGTGAATGACTTGGTCTTGAGAGATATTAAGCTTTTAAAAAGATAGTTGCTAGTTATTAAATTATGTATACCAACATCTAGTTTCAGTAATTTGTGTCATCTTCTATTATTTTGTCGAAATAAGATTGATATCATAGTAATAATCTCTCACCTGTTACATTAGTTTCGTAAATCTTTAAATATATGCATTCAACTATTACTATAAATTTCTAAAAGATAAGTCAACAACTTCATTTTAGGTGACAGACGAGTATCGGAGTCACCAATGCTTAGTGTTCAGCATTCAGTTTGGCTTAGGGAACATAACCGTATTGCTACAGCACTGCACATACTGAACCCACATTGGAAGCAAGAAACTGTTTTCCAAGAAGCCCGAAAAATAATTATAGCTATGCTTCAACAGATCACTTATAACGACTTTCTACCTACAATTCTTGGTCAGACGACAATGGACAGGTTTAAATTATTCTCGCGAGATGTTAACGAGGGTGTATTTGATGATTCATATGACCCGGAGGTCAATCCACAAATACTTGATTCGGTCAACGTTGCAGCACATCGCTATGGTCACTCTCAACTTACAAACAACCAGAACTTTGTGGACGAAGGTTGCAACACAGTCACTATCAATTATTTAAAAGACACGTTTGAAAGTCCGCGACTTGTTCAACAAAACAATGGTGCAAATGTTCCATTTCTAGCAAGAAATTTAGCTTGTAAAGCCAGTAACAAGCTTGACAAGTAAGTGTAAATAGAAATAAGAAGATGTGGTATGAGTGCCAATGAGACAACTCTTCATCCAAGTCACAACGTGTTAAAAGTGATCAATTATAGGTCAATATAGGATTAGAAAAGTGCGAAAATGCATTTCCACTTACGTTTTGACCTTAGGAACTACAAAGGCAAAATGTAGTATTAAAAAAACAATATGGTTCAGTGTCTTGTTGTATTTTTGAACTTTTGTTTGTTATATTTAAAAGAAATCCCAATTATAAAGTTTACATGTATCTGTTCGGTGATTTTTTTTTTATCTGGAACGGTTAATTTTTTATATTGTTTTGGCTTCATCAAATCAAAATGGCTGCCTTTCGAACGTGTATTATAGGTCATCGTCAGTGGATAATAGTTCTACATTTTCCTATTAGAACCGAAATATTTCTATCAAGCCATGTTCTATGCTCTTTAACATTAATAGGCATTATATTTGTCAACATTTTACACCTCACTGTCGCTCAGTATAAAAATATTGAAAGATAATACCTACCCATGTTAAAATGAGCATAGAACATGGCATGAAGGACTTATTACTTAATAAGAGAAGTTAACGTTTGTTATAAGTACAATCACTTTTCCTATTGATTAAATAACAATGTCATAATGTTGTTTTCCATTGCAGCTTCATTGCCGATGGGATGCGTAACTTTTTATTCCGTTTACCAGAAGCACCGGGATCTGATATTGTCGCTAGGAACATACAGAGAGGAAGGGAACAGGGAGTATCGGGATATAACACATGGCGGAAAATATGTGGCCTCGAACCTATCAAATCATTCAACAAATTTGGAGAGTTTGGGAATGCACTTAAGGAATTATACAAGTAAGCATGAACTGAATATGATGTCCATTATTACCTTTCTGTTACGTTTTTATGTTTTATAATATATTTCGGTTGATTTTTTGTGTTGTAGATCGTCTTATAGCCTTGTAATCTATTTTCAGTCAATTTATTGGCATAAACTGTTTTTTAATTCCGTAACTTGATTTTCGGTTGTTTCACTGTTATATGATGAAACTATAGCATACACAAAATTTAGACCACCACACTGTTCATAATGGGAAGCTACTGAAGTTTACAAAATATTAATTTTAGTCCCGAAATAGTCAAGTCCATGGTGAACGGGAGGCAACTCTTGATATTTAAATCATTAAAGACATAGGAACATCGCAAGTTTAAAAATATTAAAACTCTTGCATGGGAAAGCACAAAAGGAAGTATTTTTCTATTTATTTTTGACAATCCGGACAAAACGTGACAATCCGGAATTCAGAAATTGTCCGTCGCTGGTAACATAAAAAAATAAAAAAATTAAAAATTCCTCCTGTGCCGCAAAGCGACAACTGTAAAGGCTATTTATTACCCTATACTGTGTATTTTTGTATGTGATCGGCCTAAAGAGTATGTCGAATAAGTGTATTCGAGAATTTAATGCCACATATTGATATTCATTATTTTATATATCATGGCTATTTTAAGAACACATACTTTTCTACGCAATTTACATTATAAGGAAATATTGAAAATGATACACTGGAAGTGCACTCTTACATATTGCACAGTATTACTAAATTCTATGACACACTAAATTGAATAAATATTTTTTTGAGAAATTTTCTCCAAACGGTTTCACAAGGTTTAATACATATATAGCACATATGTCACCAAACGGCTCAACCCTGCGTTTTTTCGAAATTATATCATGTATATAATTATGTAAAATTTCTATAACATGAACATTCTGTTGATTTTATTTCGTATTTATGTATGATTCCAAACTGATATTTCTGTGATTTAAACTTTATTTGTTTTTTAGCGAACCCGATGACGTAGATTTATTTATTGGGGCTATGCTAGAAAAAGATCCAGGTTTCAATGTTGGACCCACTTTTCAGTGTTTGTTAGGAATGCAATATCAACGGATCAAATGTGGCGACAGGTTTTGGTACGAACGGCCATGCAAGTTATTTTCCTTTACGGAAGGTAAATGCGATGACTTTTCTCAATGATTTCCTAAATTATATATTGCTATGGTCTACAAAAATAAAAGAAATAGTGAGATTTTAATAGCCTGTAAACGCAAACGCCCGCCGAACTATTATTTTTAATTTATTCATACATACAGTTCGATATATGTATCCGGCGTATAATGGATTTGTTATGGACGAAATGGTTTTAGTATAGTAATATCCCCTTTAACTTAAAAAAAATCTCGTAATCTAAATAGCAATTGAACATTCGTTTCATATCCCATTACAAAGTTATATATATATATATATGTATGTATTATTATTGGTTCAACATGTACAGTACGTAAGTAAACTATAAATCATACATCTTCTCTTGGCATCTATTGTAGAAAGTCATATTTTATTGTTTAGTGTTTTGATGAATTTATATATTCTTGAAATATTGCGTCGTTCAATAGTATCTGATATCAACAAATTTAAAACTGATTTTAAGTCGCTAACTCGTATTAAGAGAAAATGAAGATCAAGAAAATGAAAATGAAAACAATAAATTTTACTTCACAGTATACGTAGTAATGTGCTACAATAAAATTGAGAATGGAAATGGGGAATGTGCCAAAGAGACAACAACCCGACCATAGAAAAAAACAACAGCAGAAGGTCACCAACAGGTCTTCAATGTAGCGAGAAATTTCCGCACCCGGAGGCGTCCTTCAACTGGCCCCTAAACAAATATATACTAGTTCAGTGATAATGAACGCCATACTAATTTCCAAATTGTACACAAGAAACTAAAATTAAAATAATACAAGACTAACAAAGGCCAGAGGCTCCTGACTTGGGACAGGCGCAAAAATGCGGCGGGGTTAAACATGTTTGTGAGATCTCAACCCTCCCCCTATACCTCTAGCCAATGTAGAAAAGTAAACGCATAACAATACGCACATTGAAATTCAGTTCAAGAGAAGTCCGAAGCTTAGAAAATATACTTAAAATGTTAAAAAGTGCAAATTGTTAATCAATTGACGATTGTAAAATAGTGGAATAAAGTAAAATCACAAAGATACTGAACTCCGAGGAAAATTCAAAACGGAAAGTCCCTAATCAAATGTCAAAATCAATCGCTCAAACACATCAAACGAATAGACAACAACTGTTGTATTCCTGACTTGGTACACGCATTTTCTTATGTAGACAACGGTGGATTAAACATGGTTTTATACCTAGCTAAACCTCTCACTTGTAAATCTTAGAAAATAATCTTAGAAGATTTTTAGAAGACACACATATGATGGAAATTAAAGCACCACAACTACGTATTTTGTGAACAAAGCAAGATCCACTAAGTGCGGTGACTGAAGGCAGATTTTTTGGAAAAAAACCCCTAAAACGACATTATATAAACAAAATTTCAAAAATCAAGTTTTCAACCTATAAAATGTTAAGAGCACCTTAACCTTATGAAAAATATCAATTTCAGGTAAAAATCAAGTGTCATGCAGGACAATACTTTAAAAAAAAAATTGAACTATCATATTGGTTGAGGTATCAAACCAAAACCATATAACATAACAGTCAAATATGACCTCAAATTGAATTTGCGGATACTTCAGGTTTTTTATAGACTACTCGTTGCTTTTTGGTTTTTTTTTTCACAATTATTACTGCTACCATAGTATTATCTTTTGTTGTGTATTTAACTCTGGTTAATATCTATTAAATTATAGGTTTTGTAACTATATACCCCTTTTTTCCCTTGCAACATACCACAGACATCAAAAGTATTCCATATAAAAAAAAGATGTGATATGATTGCAAATGAGACAACTCTCCAAATGAGACCAAATGAGACATAAAACAATTATAGGTCCCGTACGGGTTTCAACAATGAGTAAAAGTCATACTGCAAAGTCTTCAATTCCCGAAATTAATAATGTAAAACAAACAAAAAATCTAACGGCCTGATTAATGTACAAAATAAATAATAAAGAAACTAATATAGTATATAGAAACAAACGACAAACACTGTATTACCGTCTCGTTACTTGAAACTGACACATACAGATAGTGGCGGGGTTTAACTTTTTTAAGGGCACGCCAACAATCCCCTAACCTCGGGACTGGATTCGTGTGTACCAGTGCAAGAAGCTTTATACCTAATCAACCCTTATCTCCATCATGTTCATTTTCATCAACTGTCACAATAACAATAACGGTACCATTTTTTCTGCACCAGATGCGCATTTCGACAATACATGTCTCTTCAGTGATGCTCGTGGCCAAAATATGTGAAATCCAAAGCTTATATTAAAGATGAAGAGCTATAATCCAAAAGTTCCAAAAAGTATAGCCAAATCCGTAAAAGGAATCAGAGCTTTGCATGAGGGAGATACATTCCTTAATCTATAATAATTTCTAACATTTTGACATGTTTAAATATTTCTACACACTTTACTCATGGCCACAGGTCTGCACATGAAAGGTTCTGCTCAAAGCAAACACGTTATTTTGAGGTTTTCTTTACAAGTACAGACAAGGTATTGTAGGAAGTCCGAAGACATTTGTTCCTAAAAAATACCAGCTTCAAACCATCCCTATCAATTCATCCAAGATTTAATAGAGATCTATAAGGGGGTTTAGGAAGGTGTGATGACATCCATATGCTTGTCTGCAAAGATGCTGGGGAAACATCATACGAGAAGTACACACTATCTTGAATTCGCTCAATTTCATGGTTGGCAACACATTAGATAGCGTCGCACTTTATTTTAAGAAGCATAAAATCCATTGGCATTCAATGTTTCAACAAGGTGTTTTCAACCACATTCACGGTACATTTTACATTTGTAAAACCAATCCTAAATGAAAAGGAGTAAAACAAAAATGATTGCCTCAACAATTGCTTAGCATTTCCACAATTTCTCTGGTGCCATTTCGTGAGAATAGTCTTGGCTGTATGCAGTTTCATTGAGTAACCATAGAATGAATTGCAATAAATACGAAGACATTGACTGAATTAAGAAGGAAGAAACAATTCATCCAAAGTTGGTTAGTCTTTTTTAGAGTTTCGATGTCTTTTCTAAGTAAACTTGCAGCGGAATTAAATATCTGTCCGTTATTTGTGTCTATTACAGTTGACATTGAGATTTTGAGGTCAGTTTTTAATTGACTAGAAGCTGATATTGTATCTCAAATAGTTAATTTGCAACTAAATAATATGTTATACTTGCCTTGAACTTGTTGAAGTTGTTTGACAACTGAATTTCTATAGAAATAAATGAGTTTAGACTGCATTTTACATGTAGAGTATTTTAAATTAGAATCAGCCTGAAGAAATGATCTATATTTATCAAGTAACGGTGCCATGAGGAATGACTATTAAATCGTTGTCAATAGCCAAAATAGAATTAATAAAAGCAGTATCGTGTTCTGAAATATCTGCTTCCACGGGTTTGGATTTTTTTATTTTTATTTTTTAGCAAATATTTTGTAATGCAACCAAAATGACAGAGCGCTTGAAGTTTAAAAGATGGACGGGAAACTATTTCAACTTTAACTTTATCTGACACGGATAAAACATTTTTAATGCGCTCATCTGATTCAAACTGGAGTATTTTTTTTATCTTTCTAAAATGTTTTATTGCAACAAAATATACAAGCGCTCCAGATGAACGACTGCATTCTAGAACTAGTACACTGAATACCCGAAACTGAGGGACAACAGTCAGATAATTGTATGTCGTCAAACTTTCTGCACGGAGTTCTTCAAATTAACAGCTATCGCATGAAACATCTTGATGTTCCCCTCATTCAATCTTTTATGCAATGCAGATACAAAAGTTGACTTCCCTAAACTGGTAAATTGACTCAAAATTTCAATCGAGGTTTTTTTTAGCGTATTTTTTATTCACTGCATAGAATTTAACGACTTTTGTCTGTTCTTTAGACTTAATCGAGCAAGTTGCAAAGGACTTGACATATCACGGAATATTTACTGAAACTATCCGTCAATTATTTTGATTTTACAATAAGACTTTTCTGACAAAGTATATTTGATGTTTTATAACGAAAAAACATTGAATATAAACAAATACAAACAAAGTATGTGGCATATATCAGTGCACGTTAATTGAAAATATGTGTATATAATAGCGAAAAAGGTAGTAATTTCATATATCATTTGAGAGCAAATTATTGACTAATACACAAAATGGGACGGAAGGCAAGTGATTGAGTTCCGTGTTGAAATTGAAGATTTTTACTCCATTCTTTTTCCATTGATTTCTTAAGGTTTTTTGTCATATTTTGGTTCCGAAATTTTTATCACTTATTAGTTTTATTAAATACTATATGCTTAAAATATTATGGGATAATTTGTATTACTACTATGAAGAAAAAACTAAAGTTTGAGTCTGAATTTGCAATTAAAATTGCCTCAATTTTAAATAGTCTAAACTTCACAAATTTTATAGCTTAGAAGAAAATAAAATACTGAATAGCATATTTTGACATGTAAAAATAGCTTCAGGAAAAACTATTTCAATTAAATGTAAGCAAAAATACCATTTTTTTTTTCATTTTGAAAAAGGGGGGTTGAAACTTTCCAATATACTACCAGTCATTAAAACGACTTTTTAGAAAAAAGTGACCGTACGAAATTCTGACGACAGGGCAAAAACTAAAGAAGACATATTTGTTTTTAAGTTAAGACCATTTTTAGCCGTGTGTTATTTGGGGAGAGTAAACTCGCGATCTAGACAACTTTTTACACTTCTGTCGACGCACTAACTATTTAAAGTGTTATGGTGTAATTATGTCTGTCTTTTGTACTAATTACGAGACTGCCATGCATAAACAATGCTTTTAAATTATAATTTTTCATTTTAACAATCCATAAAATTTATGACAGATTTAAAATGTCACAAACCGTACCTGCTACTTGTCATCTTGTTTCTCAAAACCACTGGAATAACATTCAATGTTGTGAATTCTTAAACATTTAACATGTGTGTCAGAAATTAGCGTCATCTATTGTGCCTGTTACAAGCAATTTACGTTAACCGATACTGGTAACGCTTCATTGATGTTCATCCGGGGAACTATGAAATTCTTGATTCTCATTGCTCACAGTTTTTATTATAAAAAGTCGATATCGTTATGCGTTCCTGTATATATTATAAAGCAATATTTCGAAAAATTACATTTTTTGTTGAGGAGTTGATGTTTAATGTGGTCTGTTCTACTATCGAATATATATAATACCTGTTATCCTTTTTTAAAAGCAGTCAGCACAAACACCAAATGTTATCTAACTAACTCGTGTAAATTATAACCATAAAATATATTTATTTCAGCGCAACTCAAATCTATAAAGGAAAACACACGCATTTCAAAAATATTTTGTCGTAATCTTGGTATTCATAAAATACAAGAGAATATGTTCCTCCTTCCTAATAGAAAAAGGTAAGTTAATTCTGCAGTCATCAGGTCCATATTAAACATACAGCAAAAAAACCAAACAAAAAAAAAAACCCAACCATTAACATGAAGTTTGGTGAATATTCAAAAGATACAAACATCACAAATTTAATGTATCTTTTGTTAATGTTAAAATGACTCATTCCATTTGAAATTGTAAAATTACTATAATTAATACAAAACATGAGTATATTCGTGTATTTGAATATAATGAGAACAAAAACATGTATATATACAAGCAAGCTGCTAAATTGCTTCAATAAGACTAAGGTACAAAATCAACACCGATAACGAATTATTACATTTTTTCTGACAAAACATGCTATAAATGGGATGTTTTTGTATTGATGGGAACTGTAAAGTTAATAAGAAAAATCCATAAAACCTGATAAAACCAAATACTCAGCGAAAGAATGAAAAATAACTAACACATTACTGATTTAGTAAAGGTATTTTCTATTCAATACAAGATAAAATGTTCAGTATTATAAAGAAAAAGATATAAACTCAGCTTCCTCATTTAATGAGGCTCGAGGGTACAAAAATTTCAGCAAAATTTTAAACATTTCTTTTCATTGCAAATTTTATTTCTTACACTATTAGTTGTTACTTTATGATATGGTACAAAAATTAAACAAAAAGCATCGATTTGTTTTGGCCCAATATGACTTTTAAAATTGAGTATATTATTAAAAAAGCTCCAAATTATCTCCCTTTGGTGCAAAAATGCCATATTTTGCATTTAAATTTTAATATCTTTTTTAACCAATCGGTGACCTATATATGTACTTTATTATTTACTGTATTATGTGTTTATCATATGAAGATTAAACCGATTTTATATATTGCGATCCAATTGTAGGAACAATAGAATCCTTTGTGACGAAATACCAGAGATTGACCTCTCCCTTTGGCGCTCTGCAGATGTGGATCTTCGGGAAAATCGTTAACCGTTTATATTTTTGTATAATTAATAAATATATTTTGTATATTAATTTCATTTATCATAAATTTACTTACTATCATTACAGTTGTATACAGACGTTTTGGAACTTGTCGATTTGCACAATATTAAATTGATAACATAGTATTGAAAACATGATATGAATTGGGAGAACATGTTCGTAACAATGATAAATCGAGTTCCAATTAATCAATCATTGTACATGTTGTATAAGGTTTTTTCCTAATCTTTATTTAGTTGCTACTAGCCTAAAAAATATTCACATTAAATGTATTTCAATACGTATTTTAACTGTATTTTATTCTTAAACATATCAGTAAAGAACAGCACAAATACGAACAAAGAATAAAAAGCAATAAAGGAACAGTGCTTTTATTGCTGGTCTTTATCTTAAAGTCACAATGATACCTTCAACAAAGAAGAACAACAAAAAAGCTCTCACCTCACTGCAAGTTCAATCGTGAATAAATAATTACATTTACGGATAAAAATATCTATCCGATATGAAACGCTCATCTAAATGGATTGTCGTTACTTAAATAACATAGGTGTAGTAAGGAGAAGAAAAGACGATATATTGCTTATATTGCTTCCAGCTAAGTCCAAACTGTTTTAGCAGCTCTCGAATATTGACAGCTACTCCCACCCGCATCATATAATCGATTATATAATAGAACAACAAAGGATATTGGGTATTCATCCATGAAACAAAATCAGGAAATGAACAGCAAAAACACAAAAATGAAAAGGAACTGTATTTTTATTGCTGTTCTTCATCTCAAACTCTCACATCACTGCAATTTAAGACGGCCACTATCACCGTCTTGAGCGGATGTCTTTGCAAAAGTCATTTAGAAAGACTTTGTAAGATTTGATTTGTTCTTTATCAAATTTTCGGGATACCATATTTATCAAACCAAACAAGTTGTTTAAATATCACCTGTATAATACATCGGTAACCTTTACTTTTTTTGTCATTTATGGGTATTGATAGTCCTCATTTAATTATTGGCACCTTCCATATTGAAAAACAAATGGACAGAAGTGCAGTTATCAACAACGCGATTAAACCTGATGATCGATCAAACATGTCTAAACTAGGGTTTGATGAGTGCTTGACTAAACAGTACAAATTCCTTTACGAATACCATTGGTCAAAGGATCATACTAGTTTGACATAGGCATGGATATTTGAAAATTAATCATTGAAGCCAAATTACTTAACTTGAATATAACAATAAAAATGGCACTTTTTTATATTTTCTGTTCCAAGGTTTGTTTGATTGTTTGGTTTTTTAAATTGAGTCATATTTAGCACCAGTTTCTTTTTTTCTTAACGCATTGAAAAAATCATCAAATCAGGGATTAAAGAAAACGATATTGATAGGATGGAAAACCATTGTATTATTTATTAAAGTCCTTTGATTTAATAAGAAGTTATTGAATACATGTTTGAATTCAAAATGGTTTCCTTTGTTATGGAATGATCAAATAAAGGCAACAGTAGTTTACCGCTGTTTAAAACCCGTAAATCGATGGACAAAAAGCAAAATCGGGGTAACAAACTAAAACGGAGGGAAACGCATTAAATATAACAGGAGACCAACGACTCAACATTAATGTAACACACACAGAAACGGACTAAGCATTAGACAAAATCCGATGAGAATAGCAAATCAAACCCTTCAAAATATTTGTTCAATAAAATCATAGTTCAACATTGGAATACATTATATTTATATTTAGAACTCATATTTACTTGTAGGACACATGGGAAATATACCTTTTGTATTTTAGTTTTTGATAGAATAACTACGTTGAGTTTTAAGTGTATTTCGTAGTTTCACTAATAATTTTTGATTTAATCAAAGGAGAACTTGAGAAAGTTATGTTTAAAATTATGATATCCAGAAAGCTTTTAATACTGAGCAGATGAACATTACGATGATTTTGAAGTGTTTGATCAGTCCACAAAAAAGGAAACCATTTTGAATTCCAAAAATACAAACAAAAATTCACCGTTTGTGCCTCAAAATCTTCTTTTGTCAATACTCACGAAAGGAAAGGTTGCCATGCGAGATAATTTTCTGTACTTGTGTTTCGGTCCTGATTTTGTGCTGGTATGTGTTTTTACCATTTTATAAAAAGAAGATGTGGTATGATTGCCAATGAGACAACTATTCACAAAAGACCAAAATGACACAGACATTAACAACTAAAGGTCATCGTACGGCCTTCCACAATGAGCAAAGCCCATACCGCATAGTCAGCTATAATAGGCCCCGATAAGACAATGTAAAACAATTCAAACGTGAAAACTAACGGCCTCATTTATGTAAAAAATGAACGAAAAACAAGTATGTAACACATAAACAAACGACAACCACTGAATTACAGGCTCCTGACTTAGGACAGGCACATACATAAATAATGTGTCGGGGTTAAACATGTTAGCGAGATCACAACCCTCCCCTAACCTGGGACAGTGGTATAACAGTACAACATAAGAACGAACTATAAAAAACAGTTGAAAAAGGCTTAACTCATCAGATGGACAAAAATACAAGTTTCAAAACAACAATAAACAAGCGTTCTGTTATTTTTTTCTCTGATACGTCATAAGAACCCTGCGGGGTACATTACAATGATTTTTTTATTACGTAAGTGGTACAAATTAGCCAAAGGAATTATCCTGACGAAGTGCTGGTGATTAGATAAATAGTCCTGGCTCCGTGCACCTTTGTCCTAGTTCTGTTTCTTTTTTATTATTTCAGTAAATAGTAAATAGTAAATATTCAAGATCATTGATGCAGAAAATTTGTGTATTTAATTGAAATGTACTTATCATATTTGTGGTGGATATATCAGAGTTGAGTCTATTTGTTTTAATTTGATATTTGAGAGGGGTGCAAGATTATTTCTGTTGAGTTGTTTTAGGCATTATTATAAATTTTATGTTAACTGTTATTTTGAAGATATGTGTGCTGTTAAGGAAGCTGGCTTGTCATGTTTAAGATGTTTTGTCAGATTTGCGGAATCCTCTGGTTTTATCCATTTCAATGCCTTGAACAAATTTGCCCAGTGACCCCCATTTTTCTTTTTGTAAATCTTTTACATGTATAATGATAAGCCATCTGTAAAAGTCTTATAAAATTTTAATTACATTTTAACAATTTTTGAGAACTTTAACTTGTCAATGATAAAGCTATGAAAAGTCAAGAGAGAATATTTTCCCGCCAAAATTTCAATGGCTAATATCTCGAAAACAAGCACGGTGACCTATATTTTTTTTACTCTTTGGATTCCTTTATTAATCCCCTATCTATATAAACTAGTGTTTTGAAAAGTTGATTACTTTGAAACTGAGAAGCGAACTCCCTTAAATGTTATTGACTATTTTACTGTCATCTTTTTTGTTGACATTGACATTGTCGTGACCTGTTATTATGAAAAATTAACCCGGTTCACTGTTGTTTTTTAATTTTTGAACTCACTGTTTTCTCATTTAAGATCATTTAAAATGCTGTAATCGGTTATGAAAATTTTAAATGTACTGTTATCTTATTTGCGCAAAATGATAAAATATTGACCTGTAAATGCAACCTCTCTCTTTTGAGATCAGAAAATATGCATATGATTTGCGGGATTACGACCCTTTTTATGACCATCATAATACAATTTAAAATATTCAATACCCATATGAAAAAGATTGTGTGGTATGCTTGCCAATTCATGGACAAATTTTCATCAGAAACCAAAAGAAATAGGCGTTAAAAATTATACACCACCGTACGACCTTCAACAATGACCCAAAAGATCAAAATATTAAAGGTTTTGTATAAAATAGAGGCATAAATATAGCCCAAGGTCACCAATAGGTCTTCAACACAGCGAGTAAATACCGCACCCGGAGGCCATATTCAACTTGCTCCTTAACCAAATGTGTACTACCAACGACAATTGACGTTACTCTTGACTCCATTACATATAAATGAACTAAAATTAAACAAACACTAACAAAGACCAAAAGCTCTCGAATTGGACAGGCACAAAAATGATACTGGGTTCACCTTGTTTTGTGAGATGTTAACCCTTGTCCGATACCTCTAGCCAAAGTAAAATACACAAACAAGTATCAATACATTTGATATCTTAAATAAAACTATTCAATTAAGATATCTTTATCTGATATTGGACGGACGATGATGTCCTTATAATGTAATTTAATTTCCATTTATTTGAAAACTCATTTTAAACATCAAATTTGATAAACAAAAGTAAAAATTGGGGTCACAGATTGATTCTCTAAAGTTTATTTCATATAGAACCAACAAATCAAAAATAACGTATCAGGACCAATCCTCAATGCTCTTCAACTTCGTACATTATTTGGCCTTTTAGATTTTTTTTTATTGAGCGTCACTGATGAGTCTTTTGCAGACACAACGAGCGTCTGACGTAAATATTAAACCTGGTATCTATGATGTGTTTATTTACAACCACTGGGTCGATGCCACTGCTGGTGTAAATTTATTTCCTCGAGGGTATCACCAACCAAGTAGTCAGCACTTCTGTGTTGACTTCAGTTATCATTGATATGTTGACAATATTAAATTAACTGTTAACAAAACTTTGAATTTTTGAAATACTGAGGCTTTTCTACCTCAGGAATAGATGACCTAAGCTCTATTTGGCAAAGCTTTTATGAATTTTGGGTCCTTAATGCTCTTCAACTTCGTACATTAGTTTGCCTTTTAGATTTTTTTGATTCGAGCGTCACTGATGAGTCTATTGTAGACGAAACGCGCGTCTGGCGTAAATATAAAATTTTAACCCTGGTATATATGGTGAGTTTATTATCAGCACAATGCTAGGACCAACCAGCACAACATCAACACATGTCTAAACTGAGAACATTATACAGGTTTTTAAAAACTAATTGTATAGTGTTGATTCGGGTATAGACAGTTGACTCCAGGAACTTTTTTTTTTATTTTTCAATTCTAGATTTTCTAAAAATGAGCACTATTGTATAACGCTTACTGAAACAGTTTAGAGGGTCACATTGTTGACCGGTTGCATATATGATCCTATAAGAAACAAAACTTAAACATCTCAACTTATTTCTTCCATTTGATATTGGAGAAAACATAAAAAAAACATCATTCTTGTCTTTGTTTACATATTTTAATGATCACCACCACCGGTCAGGACCAAATCACCAGCACAGGACGTTATCTAGCAGGACAGTCGTAATACCCACCGTGATACTGAATCCATTTAGAAGCGTAGGAAAAGTGAAAATACGTCTAGTGTTTATATTCAATATTGAGAGTATACCGATGACATTACATTGTTTAAGATGCAAAATACGATGTAACAGCTTTGTTAACTTTTTCATTAATGGCATCTGTTGATGTTTCATTTCATTAAGACAGACCTGGTCAAAGAGCGTATTCCTCAATACTCTAAGTCTGAAGGACCCAAAGTGTTTGAATGTATTTCCTTGTTCATTAGCAGAAAATAGAAGTCAAAGTGAAAGAGTTTGAGAGTTGAGAGTGAAAAATAGCAGCCCAATTGATAAACGGCAATAACAAGTTCATGAAGATGGATTGTACAAATTTTTCATAATATTTATATCCTCCTTATGAGCAGGATGATTGAACAAGTTGCCGGTTGAACAAGGTGCGGATATACTACCAACGAAATATGTGCACCGGGAACAGGAAAATAAAGGTAACAATAGTATACCGCTGTTCAAAAGTCTTAAATCGCTTGAGATAAAAAATCAGGGTTAAAAACATCTACTATAAGAGATAAACAACAACACAAAGGAACAATGACGTGCAACCAAAACAAATAACAAAAAAATAACAAAAAAAAACCCAACAACGACAATGCAAGAGGGGCGAAAGATACCAGAGGGACAGTCAAACTCATAGATCGAAAAAAAAACCAAACGACAACGCCAATGCTAGAAATGAAAAAGACAAAAAGACAAAAAAAAAGGTACACATGACTCAACATATAAAACTAAGCAACACGAACCCCATCAAAAACTAAAATAAGGGTGATCACAGGTGCTTCGGAGGAGTAAGCAGATCCGGCTCCACCTATGGCACCCGTCGTGCTCCTCATGTTATTACAAACCCGGTATATAATCTAATTCGGTAGGTCACATTCATGAAAAGGGAAGGGGATTGTAGTTGTGACGTAATGAACATATCCGATATCATCTGTGAAACAGTTATTCCATAACGGTCAACCAACTCGTGATGGCGTCAGTAAAATGTACGGAGGGTTAATTTAAACTTCAGTTGGAACTTTTAGTTTAATAGCTTCCTTGTGAGTAGCAACTTTCTAAGGAAATCTTGATAGGAAATACAAGCACAGGAATATCGTATCAATTGGAAAATATATACCCCGTATGCAGGCGCTACTGGAATGTTGGTACTAAGAAATGGAAAGTTCACAATTGGAAAGCTGAACTCATCTTTGTGTCGTAAAGTTTTGTTTTCAACCGATATGAGTCCTCTAAACAAAACAAATGTGTTGTCAATTTAGAAATCAGGCGTCTTGATAATGTCAATTTCAGAGAATGTTCCTTTACAAGGTAGGATTTATCCCTCCGTAAGACAAAATACTTGTATCTACGTTGACCATTCTTTTTTTTTTTATAAAACAGAGCAATACCGACTTTTTCAATTAGTCTTTTAGTTCGGAATATGGAATACTTGTGTAAAGTGTAGAGAAGTCAAATATTTTGATACTGTTGCAAGGTGAAAGAGTCTAAAAATTTTTGAAATACTAAGGTTTTTCTAACTCAGGCATAGATTACCTTAGCTGTATTTGGTAAAACTTTTAGGAATTTCGGTCCTCAATGTTCTTCAACTTCTTACTTTATTTGGCCTTTTTAACTTTTTTGGATTCGAGCGTCACTGATGAGTCTTTTTTAGACGAAACGCGCGACTCTGGTACATACAAAATTTAGTCCTGGTATCTATAATGAGTTTATTTAGATTGTACGTACGCTAAAAGACCTTTGGAATTTGTTTATTATCCACATCTGATCATTCACGCCACTTCTAGAATAGACAGTTTCACAATAACTTTGAAGCCCGTCTTTGATTGGTGATAAAATAGATGTTAATAATTTAGAAAGAAGTTTCGTGGAGCACTTGGAAGATCCTGCAATATACTGGTGTTATGTAGGTTAGGTATCCAATACAGTGATGGAGGATCCGGTTCTTCATCTTCGGTTGAAATTCTGAAGAAGCATAGAACAGACCCATGATTATCCAGGATTTCTTCTTTAGTAAGTGTCGTGATGGTATATGTTGAATATCCGAGTGAAATGTCAATACCTCATATCATTCATCAAGCAGTAAATGTAATGAATTTTACACAAAAACGATGTTGCATGGGGATTTATCTGTGGGGACAACAACATATTCTTCATGAAGGTAGAACAATGGGTTTGCAACATTTGGGTCTTTGAAGATTGGCGTAGCATTGGTAATTGATAGACCCATTCAGTTTTTAATTCTAATTTGTATCATCGACCTCAAAGCCTTAATCCATTTGAAAAGAGTATCTACGTCTTGTTTTTGCCCTTAGGCCATTGCCTGGCATAATCCGCGACTGAATCCATAAGTATTTTGAAGCTGTATTTCCATTTAATGGATTTAGGCTTACGATATTTTGGACCTTAGGATAACACATTTTGCAGGGAAGTATTATTGACAATGTTGATGTCACCGATAATAAAGTGGCAGCCGCATTATATATGAATTGGGTATTAGCACAAGTGCAATCGGGAGGTTTAGAGCTGACGTCATCAATATTGAGATCCTGCAAAACGTGTTTGTAATTGAACTTTTTTGTCTCAATTGGTTTGGTATAGATATTAGAAATGATTGGTACAGACTTATCTTTGAAACAAGGAGGTATTTTCGACAGAACTAATTTGTGATGAAAGATCTTGCCTAAGTTGACGACATCGATACCTTTGTTGGCAAAAGGAAAGATTAAGAATATATCTTTTCTCTTTTTCATCTTTTCCAATGCGAACTGGTTTAGAAAAAGAGTAGGTCCGGTAAGGGCCAATTTTGGCCTAAACTTTAAGGTCATCTGATAAAAGACTTTGGACACTTTTTAAACACGTACGTGTTTACTCCAGTCGATTAAATTAGTTTATGTGAAAGATTTGATCTGATCTAGTCAGTAAAGACGCTAAAATTCAGGCTTAATCTATCTAATATGCCATAATATGTCACTTTTCAGATATTATTTTTTGTCAAAAATAAAAAGTGACCGTATCCGTGTTCAGTCTCACCCTTTATATATTTTATGTATTATCATTAAAAACAACTTGCTTTTTAATAATAAGAAAGAACTCATTTAGCATGACTTAATGACGCCAGTACCCGATAAATATTCATTGTTTTATCAAAAACAGCCCATATTTATGTACAGAAGTACTCTAATGTCTAATTAATGGCTAAATGCATACATTGTAACAATTTTGTAAAACTGCTATATTTTTGGGCAAAAAAGGGAGCTCACTGAGCCTACTCCTTTTGTTTAAAAAAAACATGTAATAATTGTAGAGATAAAAATTATAAACCCTTTTTTATGCTTTTGCACTTCATAAACCATTTTTTAAACATGTTTGTCTAAGTAACGTTCAAATTATACGTCATTTGAAAGACCATTTAGATATAGATAATGAGTTCATTTGAATAATTTATTGTTGTTATCTAGCTGCAGAGTATACATTGTTTCACACAATATTGAATTAAAAAGGTGCAGTACAACATTAAAATAAATGAAGAAAATAAACTACAGAAATCATCATAATTCGTCTGAAAACCATCCTCACCATGCTAGTGATTAATAGGATAATACATGGTTCGTTAACATAATATATGAAATGTACTAATGAAAAGAGCACTCACAAGCTAAACACTAAAACATTATAAAAACCTACAAACTAGGAATTTAATGTTCTGCATCCGAGCAGTACAAGTTATATATGTTTTAAAAGAGTTAAAAGGGCTAACAAAAGACTCATATGTCAAGATGCATGTCCAGGGAAATTAACGTATAGTTCATGTGTAGTTTCTGATGATATGGATCTGTTGTAGTTAGTCATATAACCTATGTCGTGTTTAACAAATTTTTAGAATTGTGTCAGCGTCTTACCTGATGTTCGGTTTGACTTTTTTATTGTATAAATTTCAGGATTGTTATAGTTTAATATAAGTAGACTGATAAATGAGTCATTCAACATCACAACCATCTATACCGTTGAAGGATATCTGTTATCCGAATTATTTATAAATAATTACATTTTTAGTTCCTTGTTTTGTAATTGGTGTTGTTGTGTACATTTTTTAGGCGTTTATACATAAATATATATACTAATCATGATTGTTGTTAATGTATTTTGATTACTTGTGTTTTGAGATATACTAAACAACTACTTTTCCCGTCGTTAAAATAATCAGTCAATAAGATTGGTACAAGCCCAGTTAATGTTTTTGTTAACACTCTGTAAATGTATCGAATCATCAGTGCAGTTAATTTTCCAAAACTAAATTCAAGTCTAACGAAAAACAACTAAGCATCAAACAACACAGTTTTGGATCGCCAAGAGATCACAATTCTTCACACACAGGAAACATGGAGAACAGATTTGATTAAACGAAAGTGGAAGCAGATGTATACGATGAAGCAGGAATACAATATTAAAAAGTATTGGTCGTGCCTTTCTCAATTAATACTACATCCATCTGAAATATTATTAATAATAATTGATATAAATAATAAAGATAATAAATTATTCATACATAACTTGACATTATTTATTTTAAGAGGTATTGGTGTCTTTCGCCATCTTGGTTTGTAAAAAAAGGGAACATCAGGTTCAGATTTTCAATCAAGTGAGGTAGATTTGATACAAGAAGGAAAATAACTAATGTAAAATTTCATTAACAAGAACACATTTGTAAGATAATAACTTATAAATATTATATTTTTACAAGTATAGATAATTTTTGGTTGATTTTTTTTAAATTAGAATTCTAAGGGGAGGTAACTAAAAAAAGTCCATTTCCCGTAGGGAACTCTACATGGAATTTTTCTATTTAGTATCTAGTTTTCGAAAAACGAAGGATTTTCTTAACCCAAGCATAGATTACCTTAACTGTATTTGGCACAACTTTTTGGAATTTCCGGTCCTCAAAGCTCTTCAACTCTGTACTTGTTCGGCTTTATAACTATTTTGATCTGAGCGTCACTGAAGAGTCGTAACAAGACGAAACGCGCGTCTGTGCTATTAAATTATAATTCTGGAACTTTTGATAACCATTTACACCACTAGCTCGATGCCACTGCTGGTGTACGTTTCTTCCCTATTAAATTATAATTCTGGAACTTTTGATAACTATTTACACCACTAGCTCAATGCCACTGCTGGTGCACCTTTCTTCCCCGAGGGTATCACTAGCTCAATAGCTAGCACATCGTTGTTGACATGCAAGTCAATTATGGGAACATTTGCATAAATATGCTGTTTCAAAAATTCCAATACTTCGAAAAACTAAGGATTTTCTTATTCCAGGCATGAAATACATGATCTGAGCGTCACTGATGAGTATAATGTAGACAAAACGCGCCTCTGACATATCAACTTAAAGTCCTGGTACCTTTGATAACTTTTTAGCTGAAAAAAACGAACGGTGACCCTATCTTTTCAAATCATTGTCTAAAAGCTAGTTTTTCGTATTTTAAATATCAATTCTATCATTTAGTTTAGCTTCTAGTCCCATAATAATGTTTTGTTCTGTATAATCAATACACAATAGGACATTTTATCTTAACCTGTAGCTTAAGCAAAATACGCGGTGACCTATCATTTTTTTATCATATTTTTTTTAACATATATCAATATATACTACGTTTTGGCTTTTTTCTCATACCACCTTAAGTACACTTAAATATAATTGTGCTTTATTGTTGTCATGCTTATAATATGTATATTTCAGGTTGCATCTTATAAACTGAAGTGTATTTAAATGTAATGCTAAGCATACTTGTCTACTTTACGATCGAAGAACGGAGGAGAAAGAAGTTTTTGGAATTATCAAATTGATTGTATTTTATGGCAAATCCTAGATTATTTACTCATCATCTCGAAATCGTGACAGATAATAGTTAAATATAAAAAAAATATCGATCGTCTTAATTCTATTATGCATATCTCCAACGTTACCATATTTTGCAATTAAATCATAGAACACTATATTTCATTGCACGTCTTTAATAGTGTGTCCTGATTATAAAACCGTTTATCAGTCCTGTTTAAAAACGTAAATTTTATGACGCCCACAAGTAGTTTTAATAGATATTCACAGAAATATAAAACTGACACTGAAACATGTGCCTTCTGATATGTGCTAAACGTAATACACGTAGTTTTATCACTTATTTGTGTATGCATTGTACATTTAAGGGACACAAAAATATCACTTTGAAGAATGTCAAATCACTTTGAAAATGCATCTACGCCTCAGTTTTTAAATAAAAGGTATTTATTTCATATGTGTCTTTACTTGTAATATGTAGTAATACAAAATAGTATATGGGTTTTTGAGTAAACCAAAAAGACAAATGTGTCACAATTTAAACGAAAAAAAATAGGCATGCTTAAAAACAAAGCATTTACCAGACACTAAGGAAAATGAAATGCAAAAAGTAAGCTACCAGTACAATAATTATTTAAAATCTCTGATTCGAGCGTCACTGATGGGTCTTATGCAGATAAAATAAACAAATATCATCATCATCATCATCATCATCATCATCATCATCATCATCATCATCATCATCATCATCATCATCATCATCATCATCATCATCATCATCATCACATTTAAGAGAATTAGAAATCCTAGAAAGTTATAACTCTAAACATAGTTTAATGTGTTAAAATCATCATCATCAGTATCATCATCGTTATGAATACGTTTGTACTTCATTCCTTCTATTACATTTAAGAGAATTAGAAATCCTAGAAAGTTATAACTCTTAACATAGTTTAATGTGTGACAACTTAATAATAATTTTGCATTTACTTACTAACTATATCGGGTATTTAAAGTATAATCGTTGCCATCATTTGATTCCAATTTGCTTGAGCTTGAAGGATTGTTTTCTAAGAAAATATGAACAAAAATATATTGAGTGCAAACAAAATGCATACTCGTACCAGAGTTTGGGTCAATAACTTTAAAATGTAATCGATTAAACTACAAATAACTTGCTAATTTAATGTAATCGATTATATAACAATTGCACCTACATCAAAATGTAATTGATTAAATCATAACACCTTTCTTTGAAGTTAACATGATTACTTAAAATTTCCAGACATTTTATATTATGGTATTGGAAAAAAACCTTTCGTAAACAATTGGTCATAACATAAAAAAGGTAATCTAAGTGAAAAATTGTGTTTTAAATATTCTGAATATAAACATGCTATTTATAGGTTGCATTTCTGTAAATATTGGCAATTCAATATCCCATAGGAAGTCCTTTTACGGCTAAAACTGTACCACATTTACTATGAAGTTTTGAAAAAATTTAATCCTGGAATTGAAAGTTTATATGAACTACAATTTTTTTCAAAATGTAAAAAATAGGGCTATGCGGCATATTTTCAATGTTTATATGCCCCGAACTTCTCCGACTTTTAAACTAACACTAGTTATCTTAACTTCCCCTATCTCGAATGAAGGGATACCAGAGATTTCAATATAAACAATATGCACATGTCTATTTACTGGTAACATTCCCAAGTTATGTCTCTATGAGATGGAACACAAAGAGTATAACAAGGAACCAGTATGTAAACAAAATTAATGTTCTATGAATATTCTAAATCTCTCCAAAAGAGGCGTGGTTTGAGAAACAGCTGTATTTACAAAGTGAAACATATAAGAACTAAGAAAAGGAGCAGTAAAATATTTGTATTATATGACATTATTTTATGACAGATTTAACTTGAATCTGTTTTGTTTGATAAAGGAATAATATGTTTTTGTTTTTTTTTAATTTTAGCACAAAAATATAATTTCAATTAAGAAAAGAAAGTCAGAATTTGTTTTTAATTAAATGATTAAGAAGCCATTTTTTTTCCATGTGGTTTAAACTGAAATTCAAATATGTTGTTACAGATGTTAATCACTACTTCAATTTAATGACAAACACTAGGTGTGCTTTGGTATTTTAAAAAAAAATGTTTTAATAGGAATAATCATTAACATATGTTGGAGTTTATTTTTTTTTAAAATTTTATGCATGATTGTAAAATGTATATTTCTATACCAAAATAGTAAGAAAGTAAATGTTTAGAAAATCACAATGTTTTTTAAAAATTTGTGAGAGTGACCAAGTTGGTTCTACTGTCCATTAGCATTTCAAAATGAACACTTAAGTCATCATAAAAGGCCATATGTACACTCAACGTTAACACTCCGAGAATGTTCAGAAACTAAAGGGAAATAACTAAATATTTCAAAAGCAGATATCTTTATTATTTACATCACAAGGACTTAATCTCAATGTGGAACTTTGTAAAAAGTAAATTTATGTAGAAAACGAAAAAAGACCACGCATTTACAACTTGCATACAATCAAGTATAAGTATATTGAACATGTTGAAACTGAGAGTATTTAAAATTAGTTAATAGTAACAATCAAACTGAACCATGACCAATCATAGTGAGCCTAAGTTTGATGAGTTTTTTATATGCTTGTATATAATAATAAGGTTATATGAAATAGTGATCATCCCTAAAATAAAAGTACGTATATCTAAGAAAAATACTATAAAAATGAAGTAACCATAAGTTATTAGAAGTTTGGTGGATAGTTTTATCATCGATAGCAAAACCACTCATTTTATTCTAATATAGCATTAAATAAATTAGTCATGGAAGAGCATGTTTTCCGTCACCATCACACTTCAACACATCATGAAGAAATCATGCATTCTAATTGCTAGCCAATATTATTAAGAACTTAAATTATAGTTAGGTAGTTTATAGGAGTATTTGTTAAAAAAATTGTCATGAAAGTAGAAATGATAAGCCATAAAGTACAACCTATTTGTTTTTGAAAATAAACCTTAATCTTAAAGTGACAAGACAGCTGTAATTCTCATACAATAACCGTTTGTAGATACAATTTTAAAGAATGTTGATTTTTTTTTAAAATGAATTGTACTTCATTTTGGCCTTTTTAGTTCACCTGGCCCACAGGGCCAAGTGAGTTTTTCTCATCACTTGGCGTCCGTCGTCCGTCGTCGTCGTCGTCCGTCGTTAACTTTTACAAAAATCTTCTCCTCTGAAACTACTGGGCCAAATTAAACAAAACTTGGCCATAATTATTATTAGGGTAACTAGTTTAAAAAAGTATGTGGCGTCACCCAGCCAACCAACCAAGATGGCCGCCATGGCTAAAAAGAGAACATAGGGGTAAAATGTAGACTTTGGCTTATAACTCTGAAACCAAAGCATTTAGAGCAAATCTGTCATTGGGTAAAAATTGTTTATTAAGTGAAAATCTATCTGTCCTGACATTTTCAAATGAATCGAATGACAGGTTGTTGTGTTGCTGCCCCTGAATTGGTAATTTTAAGGAAATTTTGCTGTTTTTGGTTATTACCTTGAATAATATTATAGATAGAGATAAACTGAAAACAGCAATAATGTTCAGCAAAGTAAGATCGACAAATAAGTCAACATGACCAAAATGGTCAGTTGACCTCTGAAGGAGTTATTGCCCTTTATAGTCATTTTTTACCGATTTTTCGTAAACTTTTGTAATCTTTTACAAAAATCTTCTCCTCTGAAACTACTGGGCCAAACTTAACCAAACTTAGCCACAATTATTATTAGGGTATTTAGTTTAAAAATATGTCCGGTGACCCGGTCAACCAACCAGGATGGCCACCATGGCTATAAATAGAACATTGGCGTAAAATGTAGATTTTGGCTTATAACTTTGAAACCAAAGCATTTAGAGCAAATCTGACAAAGTGTTAGATTGTTTTCCAAGTCAATATCTATCTGGCCTGAAATTTTTAGATGAATTTGACAACTGGTTGTTGTGTTGCTGCCCCTGAATTGGTAATTTTTTAGGAAATTTTGCCGTTTTTGGTTATTATCTTGAATACTATTATATATAGAGATAAACTGTAAACTGCAATAATGTTCGGCAAAGTAAGATCTACAATTAAGTGAACATGACAAAAATGGTTAGTTGACCTCTTACAGAGTTATTGCCCTTTATATTCAATTTTTAACAGTTTTCTTTAGTTTTTACAAAATAATTTCCTCTGGAACTAAAGGGCCAAGTTCGTATAGATAGACAAAATTGTAAGTAGCAAGAATGTAAAGTAAAACAAGACCCCGAAACACATCACCATCACCAAAACGCAATTTTGTCATGAATCCATCTGACGGTCTCTTTTCTTTGTTTGATATGCATATATACCAAGATGAGCGACACAGGCTCTTAAGAGCCACTAGTTAATATTTATGGTTATGAACCTTTTTTGATTTGAGCATCAATATAACGTCTTTTGCAAATGAAACGAGCGTCTGGCGTACACTAATGTACTTCTGGTATACATGCAAAGTTTATTTCAACAACTGAAATGCTTCCACTACTAGTGGAGGTTTCTCCTCTAGGATATTTTCGGACCAGTAGTCAGCACTTCTGTGTTGACTTGACTTATCATAGATATGGTCCTAATTAGAAATTTATTCATCCTACAATAGCGTTTTTATCGAAATACTTGCAGTTTTCTACACAAGAAGAAGAATTATCTATCTTGACAAAACCTTTTGGAATTCTTATCTAAAATAATCCCCAACTCCCAATTTTCCGTTTTACCTTTTGACATTTTTGATTAGAGCGTCACTCATGAGTCTTTTATAAGACAAAACGAATGCATGGTGTACATACATTTTATCTAATATTCATGATGAGTTTATCTATATTTTAATATGAACACCATTCTGTTTAAAACATAAACATACTCACTACACAGTGGAGGACTATGTAACGAGTAACAATTACTACACCACATACTGCAAAAAAAATCATCATCATCATTATCATCATCATCATCATCATCATCATCATCATCATCATCATCATCATCATCATCATCATCATCATCATCATCATCATCATCATCATCATCATCATCATCATCATCATCATCATCATCATCATCATCATCTTCGTCATCCTCCTCCTCCTCCTCCTCCTCCTCCTCCTCATCATCATCATCATCATCATCATCATCATCATCATCATCATCATCATCATCATCATCATCATCATCATCATCATCATCATCATCATCATCATCATCATCATCATCATCATCATCATCATCATCATCATCATCATCATCATCACATCATCATCATCATCATCATCATCATCATCATCATCATCATCATCATCATCATCATCATCATACATGTAAGAGAATTAGAAATCCTAGAAAGTTATAACTCTAAACATAGTTTAATGTGTTAAAATCATCATCATCGTTATCATCATCGTTATGAATACGTTTGTACTTCATTCCTTCTATTACATTTAAGAGAATTAGAAATCATAGAAAGTTATAACTCTTAACATAGTTTAATGTGTGACAACTTAATAATAATTTTGCATTTACTTACTAACTATATCGGGTATTTAAAGTATATTCTTTGCCATCATTTGATTCCAATTGGCTTGAGCTTGAAGGATTTTTTTCTAAGAAAATATGAACAAAAATATATTGAGTGCACACAAAATGCATACTCGTACCAGAGTTTGGGTCAATAACTTTAAAATGTAATCGATTAAACTACAAATAACTTGCTAATTTAATGTTATCGATTATATAACAATTGCACCTACATCAAAATGTAATTGATTACATCATAATACTTTTCTTTGAAGTTAACATGATTACTTAAAATTTCCAGACATTTTATATTATGGTATTGGAAAAAAACCTTTCGTAAACAATTGGTCATAACATAAAAAAGGTAATCTAAGTGAAAAATTGTGTTTTAAACATTCTGAATATAAACATGCTATTTATAGGTTGCATTTCTGTAAATATTGGCAATTCAATATCCCATAGGAAGTCCTTTTACGGCTAACACTGGACCACTTTTACTATGAAGTTTTGAAAGTTCATATGAACTACAATTGTTTTCAAAGGTAAAAAATAGGGCTGTGCGGCATATTTTCAATGTTTATATGCCCCGAACTTCTCAGACTTTAAAACTCACACTTCTTATCTTAACTTCCCCTACCTCGAATGAAGGGTTACCACAGATTTCAATATAAACAATATGCACATGCATATTTACTGGTAACATTGCCAAGTTATGTCTCTATGAAATGGAACACAGAGAGTATAACTAGGAACCAGTATGTAAACAAAATTAATTTTCTATGAATATTCCAAATCTGTCCAAAGGAGGCATGGTTTGAGAAACAGCTGTTTTTACAAAGTGAAACATATAAGAACTAAGAAAGGGAGCAGTAAAATATTTGTATTATATGACATAATTTTATGACAAATTTAATTTGAATCTGTTTTGTTTGGTAAAGGAATAATATGTTGGTTTTTTTTTAAATTTTAGCACAAAAATATAATTTCAATTAAAAAAAGAAAGTCAGAATTTTTTTTAATTAAATGATCAAGAAGCCATTTTTTCTATGTGGTTTAAACTGAAATTTAAATCTGTTGTTACAGGTGTGAATCACTACTTCAATTTAATGACAAACAATAGGTGTGCTTTGGTATTTAAAAAAATTGTTTTAATAGGAATAATCATTAACATTTGTTGGAGTTTATTTTTTTTTTAAATTTTATGCATGATTGTAAAATGTATATTTCTATATCAAAATAGTAAGAAAGTAAATGTTTAGAAAATCACAATTTTTTAAAAAAAATTGTGAGAGTGACCAAGTTGGTTCTACTGTCCATTAGCATTTTAAAATTAACACTTAAGTCATCATAAAAGGCCATATGTACACTCAACGTTAACACTCCAAGAATGTTCAGAAACTAAAGGGAAATAACTAAATATTTCAAAAGTAGACATCTTTATTATTTACATCACAAGGACTTAATCTCCATGTGGAACTTTGTAAAAGTAAATTTATGTAGAAAACTAAAAACGACCACAAATTTACAACTTGCATACAATCAAGTATAAGTATATTGAACATGTTGAAACTGAGAGTATTTAAAATTAATTAATAGTAACAATCAAACTGAACCATGACCAAGCATAGTGAGCATATGTTTGATGATTTTTTTATATGCTTGTATATAATAATAAGGTTATATGAAATAGTGATCATCCCTAAAATAAAAGTACGTATATCTAAGAAAAATACTATAAAAATGAAATAACCTTAAGTTTTTAGAAGTTTGGTGGATAGTTTTATCATCGGCAGCAAAACCACTCATTTTATTCTTATATAGCATTAAAAAAATTAGTCAAGGAAGAGCATGTTTTCCGTCACCACCACTTTGCAACACATCTTCTGACTACCAAAAGAAACAGAAATGTTCCTTTATGAATTCCACAAGTTGTGGTAATTGAATGAAGAAATCATGCCTTCTAATTGCTAGCCAATATTATTAAGAACTTAAGTTAAAGTTAGGTAGTTTATAGGAGTATTTGTTAAAAAAATTGTCATGAAAGTAGAAATGATAAGCCATAAAGTACAACTTATTTGTTTTTGAAAATAAACCTTAATCTTAAAGTGACAAGACAGCTGTAATTGTCATACAATAACCGTTTGTAGATACAATTTTAAAGAATGTTGATTTTTTTCAAAATGAATTGTACTTCATTTTAACCTTTTTAGTTCACCTGGCCCAAAGGGCCAAGTGAGCTTTTCTCATCACTTGGCGTGTCCGTCGTCGTCGTCGTCCGTCGTTAACTTTTACAAAAATCTTCACCTCTGAAACTACTGGGCCAAATTAAACCAAACTTGGCCATAATCATAATTGGGATATCTAGTTTAAAAAAGTATGTGGCGTCACCCAGCCAACCAACCAAGATGGCCGCCATGGCTAAAAATAGAACATAGGGGTAAAATGTAGACTTTGGCTTATAACTCTGAAACCAAAGCATTTAGAGCAAATCTGACAATGGGTAAAATTGTTTATTAAGTGAAAATCTATCTGCCCTGACATTTTCAAATGAATCGGACGACAGGTTGTTGTATTGCTGCCCCTGAATTGGTAATTTTAAGGAAATGTTGCTGTTTTTGGTTATTACCTTGAATAATATTATAGATAGATATAAACTGAAAACAGCAATAATGTTCAGCAAAGTAAGATCGACAAATAAGTCAACATGACCAAAATGGTCAGTTGACCTCTGAAGGAGTTATTGCCCTTTATAGTCATCTTTTACCAATTTTTCGTAAACTTTTGTAATCTTTTACAAAAATCTTCTCCTCTGAAACTACTGGGCTAAACTTAACCAAACTTAGCCACAATCATTATTAGGATATTTAGTTTAAAAATATGTCCGGTGACCCGGCCAACCAACCAAGATTGCCACCATGGCTATAAATAGAACATTGGCGTAAAATGTAGATTTTGGCTTATAACTTTGAAACCAAAGCATTTAGAGCAAATCTGACATGGTGTTAGATTGTTTTCCAAGTCAATATCTATCTGCCCTGAAATTTTCAGATGAATTTGACAACTGGTTGTTGTGTTGCTGCCCCTGAATTGGTAATTTTTTAGGAAATTTTGCCGTTTTTGGTTATTATCTTGAATACTATTATAGATAGAGATAAACTGTAAACTGCAATAATGTTCAGCAAATTAAGATCTACAATTAAGTGGGCATGACAAAAATGGTTAGTTGACCTCTTACAGAGTTATTGCCCTTTATAGCCATTTTTAACAATTTTCATTAGTTTTTACAAAATAATTTCCTCTGAAACTAAAGGGCCAAGTTCGTATAGATAGACAAAATTGTAAGTAGCAAGAATGTTAAGTAAAACAAGATCCCGAAACACATCACCATCACCAAAACGCAATTTTGTCATGAATCCATCTGACGGTCTCTTTTCTTTGTTTGATATGCATATATACCAAGGTGAGCGACACAGGCTCTTAAGAGCCTCTAGTTAAGTTTTATGGTTATGAACCTTTTTTGATTTGAGCATCAATATAACGTCTTTTGCAAATGAACCGAGCGTCTGGCGTACACTAATGTTCTTCTGGTATACATGAAAAGTTTATTTCAACAACTGAAATGCTTCCACTACTAGTGGAGGTTTCTCCTCGAGGATATTTTCGGACCATTAGTCAGCACTTCTGTGTTGACTTGACTTATCATAGATATGGTCCTAATTAGAAATTTATTCATCCTACAATAGCGTTTTTATCGAAATACTTGCAGTTTTCTACAAAAGAAGAAGAATTATCTATCTTGACAAAAACCTTTTGGAATTCTTATCTAAAATAATCCCCAACTCCCAACTTTTCGTTTTACCTTTTGACATTTTTGATTAGAGCGTCACTCATGAGTCTTTTATTAGACAAAACGAATGCATGGTGTACATACATTTTATCTAATATCCATGATGAGTTTATATATATTTAAATATGAACACTATTCTGTTTAAAACATAAACATACTTACTACACAGTGGAGGACTATGTAACGAGGAACAATTACTACACCACATACTGCAAAATAAATCATCATCATCATCATCATCATCATCATCATCATCATCATCATCATCATCAGATCATCATCATCATCATCATCATCATCATCATCATCATCATCATCATCATCATCATCATCATCATCATCTTCATCATCTTCATCATCATCATCATCATCATCATCATCATCATCATCATCATCATCATCATCATCATCATCATCATCATCATCATCATCATCATCATCATCACCATCATCATCATCATCATCATCATCATCATCATCATCATCATCATCATCATCACCATCACCATCATCACCACCATCATCATCATCATCATCATCATCATCATCATCATCATCATCATCATCATCATCATCATCATCATCATCATCATCATCATCATCATCATCATCATCATCATCATCATCATCATCATCATCATCATCATCATCATCATCATCATCATCATCATCTCATCATCATCATCATCATCATCATCATCATCATCATCATCATCATCATCATCATCATCATCATCATCATCATTATTATCATCATCTCATTTAAGAGAATTAGAAATCCTAGAAAGTTATAACTCTAAACATAGTTTAATGTGTTAAAATCATCATCATCAGTATCATCATCGTTATGAATACGTTTGTACTTCATTCCTTCTATTACATTTAAGAGAATTAGAAATCCTAGAAAGTTGTAACTCTTAATATAGTTTAATGTGTGACAACTTAATAATAATTTTGCATTTACTTACTAACTATATCGGGTATTTAAAGTATAATCGTTGCCATCATTTGATTCCAATTTGCTTGAGCTTGAGGGATTGTTTTCTAAGAAAATATGAACAAAAATATATTGAGTGCAAACAAAATGCATACGCGTACCAGAGTTTGGGTCAATAACTTTAAAATGTAATCGATTAAACTACAAATAACTTGCTAATTTAATGTAATCGATTATATAACAATTGCACCTACATCAAAATGTAATTGTTTACATCATAATACTTTTCTTTGAAGTTAACATGATTACTTAAAATTTCCAGACATTTTATATTATGGTATTGGAAAAAAACCTTTCGTAAACAATTGGTCATAACATAAAAAAGGTAATTTAAGTGAAAAATTGTGTTTTAAATATTCTGAATATAAACATGCTATTTATAGGTTGCATTTCTGTAAATATTGGCAATTCAATATCCCATAGGAAGTCCTTTTACGGCTAAAACTGTACCACATTTACTATGAAGTTTTGAAAAAATTTAATCCTGGAATTGAAAGTTTATATGAACTACAATTTTTTTCAAAATATAAAAAATAGGGCTATGCGGCATATTTTCAATGTTTATATGCCCCGAACTTCTCCGACTTTTAAACTAACACTAGTTATCTTAACTTCCCCTATCTCGAATGAAGGGATACCAGAGATTTCAATATAAACAATATGCACATGTCTATTTACTGGTAACATTCCCAAGTTATGTTTCTATGAGATGGAACACAAAGAGTATAACAAGGAACCAGTATGTAAACAAAATTAATGTTCTATGAATATTCTAAATCTCTCCAAAAGAGGCGTGGTTTGAGAAACAGCTGTAGGTGAAACATATAAGAACTAAGAAAAGGAGCAGTAAAATATTTGTATTATATGACATAATTTTATGACAGATTTAACTTGAATCTGTTTTGTTTGGTAAAGGAATAATATGTTTTTGTTTTTTTTTAAATTTTAGCACAAAAATATAATTTCAATTAAGAAAAGAAAGTCAGAATTTGTTTTTAATTAAATGATTAAGAAGCCATTTTTTTCCATGTGGTTTAAACTGAAATTTAAATCTGTTGTTACAGGTGTTAATCACTACTTCAATTTAATGACAAACACTAGGTGTGCTTTGGTATGTAAAAAAAAATGTTTTAATAGGAATAATCATTAACATTTGTTGGAGTTTATTTTTTTTTAAAATTTTATGCATGATTGTAACATGTATATTTCTATACCAAAATAGTAAGAAAGTAAATGTTTAGAAAATCACAATGTTTTTTAAAAATTTGTGAGAGTGACCAAGTTGGTTCTACTGTCCATTAGCATTTTAAAATGAACACTTAAGTCATCATAAAAGGCCATATGTACACTCAACGTTAACACTCCGAGAATGTTCAGAAACTAAAGGGAAATAACTAAATATTTCAAAAGCAGATATCTTTATTATTTACATCACAAGGACTTAATCTCAATGTGGAACTTTGTAAAAGTAAATTTATGTAGAAAACGAAAAAAGACCACCCATTTACAACTTGCATACAATCAAGTATAAGTATATTGAACATGTTGAAACTGAGAGTATTTAAAATTAGTTAATAGTAACAATCGAACTGAACCATGACCAATCATAGTGAGCCTAAGTTTGATGATTTTTTTATATGCTTGTATATAATAATAAGGTTATATGAAATAGTGATCATCCCTAAAATAAAAGTACGTATATCTAAGAAAAATACTATAAAAATGAAGTAACCTTAAGTTATTAGAAGTTTGGTGAATAGTTTTATCATCGGCAGCAAAACCACTCATTTTATTCTAATATAGCATTAAAAAAATTAGTCAAGGAAGAGCATGTTTTCCGTCACCATCACTTTGCAACACATCATGAAGAAATCATGCCTTCTAATTGCTAGCCAATATTATTAAGAACTTAAATTATAGTTAGGTAGTTTATAGGAGTATTTGTTAAAAATATTGTCATGAAAGTAGAAATGATAAGCCATAAAGTACAACCTATTTGTTTTTGAAAATAAACCTTAATCTTAAAGTGACAAGACAGCTGTAATTCTCATACAATAACCGTTTGTAGATACAATTTTAAAGAATGTTGATTTTTTTTAAAAATGAATTGTGCTTTTTAGTTCACCTGGCCCACAGGGCCAAGTGAGCTTTTCTCATCACTTGGCGTCCGTCGTCCGTCGTCGTCGTCGTCCGTCGTTAACTTTTACAAAAATCTTCTCCTCTGAAACTACTGGGCCAAATTAAACAAAACTTGGCCATAATTATTATTAGGGTATCTAGTTTAAAAAAGTATGTGGCGTCACCCAGCCAACCAACCAAGATGGCCGCCATGGCTAAAAAGAGAACATAGGGGTAAAATATAGACTTTGGCTTATAACTCTGAAACCAAAGCATTTAGAGCAAATCTGTCACTGGGTAAAAATTGTTTATTAAGTGAAAATCTATCTGTCCTGACATTTTCAAATGAATCGGATGACAGGTTGTTGTGTTGCTGCCCCTGAATTGGTAATTTTAAGGAAATTTTGCTGTTTTTGGTTATTACCTTGAATAATATTATAGATAGAGATAAACTGAAAACAGCAATAATGTTCAGCAAAGTAAGATCGACAAATAAGTCAACATGACCAAATTGGTCAGTTGACCTCTGAAGGAGTTATTGCCCTTTATAGTCATTTTTTACCGATTTTTCGTAAACTTTTGTAATCTTTTACAAAAATCTTCTCCTCTGAAACTACTGGGCCAAACTTAACCAAACTTAGCCACAATCATTATTAGGGTATTTAGTTTAAAAATATGTCCGATGACCCGGCCAACCAACCAGGATGGCCACCATGGCTATAAATAGAACATTGGCGTAAAATGTAGATTTTGGCTTATAACTTTGAAACCAAAGCATTTAGAGCAAATCTGACAAAGTGTTAGATTGTTTTCCAAGTCAATATCTATCTGGCCTGAAATTTTTAGATGAATTTGGCAACTGGTTGTTGTGTTGCTGCCCCCTAATTGGTATTTTTTTAGGAAATTTTGCCGTTTTTGGTTATTATCTTGAATACTATTATAGATAGAGATAAACTGTAAACTGCAATAATGTTCAGCAAATTAAGATCTACAATTAAGTGAGCATGACAAAAATGGTTAGTTGACCTCTTACAGAGTTATTGCCCTTTATAGTCATTTTTAACAATTTTCATTAGTTTTTACAAAATAATTTCCTCTGAAACTAAAGGGCCAAGTTCGTATAGATAGACAAAATTGTAAGTAGCAAGAATGTTAAGTAAAACAAGATCCCGAAACACATCACCATCACCAAAACGCAATTTTGTCATGAATCCATCTGACGGTCTCTTTTCTTTGTTTGATATGCATATATACCAATGTGAGCGACACAGGCTCTTAAGAGCCTGTAGTTAATTTTTATGGTTATGAACCTTTTTTGATTTGAGCATCAATATAACGTCTTTTGCAAATGAAACGAGCGTCTGGCGTACACTAATGTACTTCTGGTATACATGAAAAGTTTATTTCAACAACTGAAATGCTTCCACTACTAGTGGAGGTTTCTCCTCGAGGATATTTTCGGACCAGTAGTCAGCACTTCTGTGTTGACTTGACTTATCATAGATATGGTCCTAATTAGAAATTTATTCATCCTACAATAGCGTTTTTATCGAAATACTTGAAGTTTTCTACAAAAGAAGAAGAATTATCTATCTTGACAAAAACCTTTTGGAATTCTTATCTAAAATAATCCCCAACTCCCAACTTTCCGTTTTACCTTTTGACATTTTTGATTAGAGCGTCACTCGTGAGTCTTTTATTAGACAAAACGAATGCATGGTGTACATACATTTTATCTTATATCCATGATGAGTTTATATATATTTAAATATAAACACCATTCTGTTTAAAACATAAACATACTTACTACACAGTGGAGGACTATGTAACGAGGAACAATTACTACACCACATACTGCAAAATAAATCATCATCATCATCATCATCATCATCATCATCATCATCATCATCATCATCATCATCATCATCATCATCATCATCATCATCATCATCATCATCATCATCATCATCATCATCATCATCATCATCATCATCATCATCATCATCATCATCATCATCATCATCATCATCATCATCATCATCCCCCTCCTCCTCCTCCTCCTCCTCGTCGTCATCGTCGTCATCATCATCATCGTCATAATCATCATCATCGTCATCGTCGACATCTCGTTAACGCCATTATCATCATCGTCATTGATATAAGAGATCCCGTAAGAACATTTGTGTTGTTGTCATTAAGAATTACTTATACAGCATTTTAGCTGAAATGCAATTCTTTCTGTTTAACATTTGCTACGCGTAAATTCTGATGTGAATCCTTCCCTGTATACATTTTTTCTGACCAATAATATGATATTTAGACATGCAAACCAGTTATAACTGTATACATAAATAACTGTGGTAAAACTATACCGGCTATCAAAAGAATTATCGTTTCCATCCTCTGATTCAGACTGACTTGAACTTGAAGGTGTGTCTTCTATGAAAATACAAACAAGAATATGTTTGTAGGACTCACAACAGAGATAGTATTCCAAACTACGATGGTTACCCTTATATTATACAGTTGAAGACTAAACTGATTGTAATCACTTTGAAGTGCGATAGTTGTATGGCGACATCAAATTATTGATAGCTTTACCAAAGTGCAATAGTAGCAACTCTGAAGTCCAATGAACAAAATAAACAATATTTTCTATGCTTTGATGCGGTATGAAGTAGTTGAAGGCCGTACGGTAAACTATAGCTGTTTATTTCTGTGTCATTTGGTCTTATATATGAAAGAGTTGTCTCATTTGCTATCATATCACATCTTTTTTTGAATATCACTTTTTCTTCTAGGTTAAAATAAATAAGGCCTAAAACACTTTTGATACTATGACCTTGTAAAAACATATGATATTTTAAGAACGATAATTGATATGAATATATGGATTTCTTAAGTATTCGCTCAGAAGCCTTTAACATGTTTAAGTACAACATTTTTTCATAAATCAAAAAGTATCCATAGAGCTAAAAGACTCCTCGCAATAAAAAAATGAGGTTACATTTCAAATGACATATTGACTTTTTAAAATGACTAATGTACTTCATTTTGGCCTTCCCAACTTAAAAGGCCTTTCTTTACTTTATTGATTGCAGATCTTCTGCAGATGGAACGAGCGTCTGACGTACGCAAATGTGTTCTAAGTATATATCATAAGTTTATAATCAACCAATTGGTTTTTGCCACCACTGGTGCTGGTGTCTCGTGGAATATATCGCCGGCATTTTTGTGTTGAATTGAGTTATCATATAGATGGTCTTAATTAGAAATTAACTCTCCATAAGATATTAATGTTTACTAAATACTTAGTTTTCTACCCGAGGGGAAGATTTGAGCAGGCATATTTGGCTAAACATTAAGGAATTCTTATCCATAATTCTCTCCAAGTGTTGTTTCGCCTTTTCATTATGTTTTATTTGAGCATCACAAATGAGTCCACAAAACGCACGTATGCGAACATAAATTTTATCCTATAATTTATGATGAGTTACTTTGTAAGTTGTTTTTATCTATAATGAATTTATAAAATATGTGGTTCGATATTTATGACGCCAACAAGTACATGAACATGAAGTAGTTATACTATATATACACATTAATATAAAATAAAGACTGAAACATGGTGCCTTTATGATATGTGCTTACGAAATAACGCAGTTTTATTATTTATTTGCGTAAAAATTACATATTTAAAGGAAACTCTAGCAAGAATGTCATTATGAATAATGGTAAATCACTTTGTAAATGCACCTACGCCTCAGTGTTAACTTACGAAGTGAATCAATACTATATCTAATTCATCTGTTTCTTTTGCCGTAATATGTAGTAATACAAAATAGTATATGGGATTTTGATTACACTAATAAAACAACATGACACAAGTCATAATTTCTGGATTTAATCTACGTTCGTTCAGAGAAATACATTGAGCAAATTTTAATGCGGAAAGATGTTTCCAAAAGAACCAGAAATGGGGAAAATGTGTAATAATTTAAACAAGAAAAAAAAAGACATGAGTAAAAACATACCAATTACAAGACACAAAGAAAAATGAAATGCAAAAAGAATGCTACCATTACAATACTAACCAGAGTTACACTTTTCACTAGATACATGCAGTTCTGTTACATATAATAAATCTCACACTGTAAAACAATCCTTTTTAAAATAAATTAAATTCGAGCGTCCCTGATGAGTCTTTTGCAGATGGAATGAACGTGTTGTGTACATGAATTTTATCCTAATATATAAGATGATTTTATTCAAATGGTGTTATTTGAACACCATTCTATTCAAAACAGTAATATACTCACCACAAATAGGAGGACTATGCTGCATCTTGCATTTCCTACACCAAACACTGCAAAACAAATAAATCATCATCATCATCATCATCATCATCATCATCATCATCATCATCATCATCATCATCATCATCATCATCATCATCATCATCATCATCATCATCATCATCATCATCATTACAAAAATAAAGACTGTGAAGAGAGTCACTCATCTGCATTTCCTATTATGGCGTTTTCTAAGGAAAACCTTCGGTAAAGGGGAATAAGTCTATTATGATCAGTTTAAGTTATGTTGACAGATTTGTAAAATTTTCCTACCGATAAATTTTCCTTAAAGTATATTTGTTAATGTTTTTCAAGATAATGCAAAAATTGCCCCCCCCCCCAAAAAAAAAAAAAAAATCTATAAAGAGTAATAGCTCCATTACCGATTCAACTAAAGATTATGGCCATTATGGCTTATTGGCAGATATTTTCTTGCTGACCATTCTATCAATTTATTGCAATTTTTAATATAAAGGCGTGGTTATATTACACATTCTTATTAAATGTATGACTATAAAGATGAGTGTGGCTTAAGTTGGTTAAATTTGACCAAGTAATTTCAGAGAAGAAGATTTGTGTAAAATCTAGAACAAATACTAGGGATTCTGCCGAAAGACGTTGATAGGAGACGGACAGCTAAAGGTGTACTGAAAAGGCAAAAAGAAGAAAGCACAGGGTTTTCTATTACCAATGAGTCTTTATCGATTTTGAGTTTGAATATCGACAACTACTGTTTTTTGAAATTAGTTTTATACCTTTTTCTACACAAGGAAATGCCTGTACCAAGTTTGCATAAACTGTACCATTGCATAAAAAAACAATACATAAAACAAAACATAGAAAACTAACGATTGAGCAAAACGAACTTCAATAATATGCATAGGTGATCTCAGGAACTCCGACAGGATAAACATATCCTGCTTCACATGTGTAACCCGTATGACAGTTGTTTGCCATTCCTTTGTTCTGTTTGAGCTTATCATTATGCAATTTGATGAGAGAATTTCTGTTATGAAGTTCGCTTTTTTTTTGTTAATTTACTTTTACACTTACAAGATAACATCATTACGATCCTTATTCGGGTGTCTATTGTATGGGCATTGGTATTCTAGAAGTAAAATAGTTAGTTTCAAAAGTAGACAATAAACAAAGGAAAACTACTAACATTTGAAATTTAAAAAAAATAGAATAATGTGTTCCTTTTTTATCGTCTTCATTTTTCTTTCACTTTAAGGGTTAAGTTAACATTTTTAAATGTCCAGTAGTTCTTGAATGTCATACATATGTCTTGCAAAAATATTGTTGATGACACGTTATTAATTCGTAATAAATGGAAAATAAATATACATATACAGGAATTATTTTAGGTTATATGCATGATTTGTTTAATAATTTCGATAAAATTATTACAAAAGACCCGTTTCATATGATTTTAACATAGATATTTTCTTATCCGAATTGTTACTTTTTTATACATGGCCTTTATTGACTGTTCTTTTTAAATACACGGTGTTGTCTTTTCATTTTTTTTGTAATTGATGTGATCTTTTCATAGATATGATTAGAAAAAAAATATAATCAATAGTATTGAAATTTCAAAAACTTTGTGTTGATTCTAATTCGTTAGACACATATTTTCGTGGATTTCGAAGGGACAGGTCAACGACGAAATAAGTGTTCAACGAATGTCAAATTTAATATAGTTCTGAATGCAGACTTTGTTAAAACGACGAATTCCAATATTAAGTTTTCCATAAACCACAAAAGTTGGTACCCACGAAAATAAACGAATTCACAGTATATAAGTATATATCATATTGTTAAGGTTTAAATTTTTTACCTTCATCACTGGATCTTGCAACAGACAAAGAACGATCATTCCCATAGGAATTGTTCCAATTTCTTTCTATGAAATATGCAAACATAGGAATCATACACACAAGAACACAAATACAAGGTCAAAATATCACCATATTGTACACATTAAGACATATAAAGACATCCTGTGATGTTGTAATGATGATTTTAAGATATTTGGTTTTTAAAAGGAAATGTTAACGACAAAAGAAACGGGCTGATAGCGATCGTCTTGTGATAAAAAAGTAGATACATAATATTTTTTTACTCTAATGATTATTTTCTGTGAAAGAATTAACTTTAATACACATATTGGGAGTGAAATATGATGCATATCGCAGACAGATCAGACACAAAAATAAATAATTGTCACGGTCTATTCCTCAATATCATATAATGTGAACGTCAAGTTAAATTTGATAAATATATAGTAATTTTACAATGTTTATACTATTTTGGATTGTAACATATTTATTTTAAAAGGATTTACATTATATTCACACATCGTCGAAAATTTTCTCCAAACATGCACAATTAATTGACATTGAGCGCACACCTATTGATTCTAATTTACTTTCCTTTAAAAGCAGACAATCTATGTTTTACAAAAGAGTCTCACGAAGAGAAGCATTCGACCTATTTTGTTTGGACCAGAAATAATTCAAAGAATCATTAACATAAAGCCATATTTATCATAATACTTACGACCATATTGAAGGCCACTTGGTTGACTGAAAGAGTTTTAGTGAAAAAAGTTACAAATTTCAAACAAACAGAAAATAATTATGTATATTATACTAGTTTTAACCATTCATGTTAGGATTAACAATAATTTGTCAACTGATCGAGCCGATCTCAAATGTCATGCATATGGACAGTCTATTCAAAGATATGTGATAAGGATGATTGCCATTATAATTATTATTACGGACTTTCAATCACCTGTCAGTGTCAACAAACAGATATACAAAAGAAGTGAGTGTACGATATGGGATGGATAAATTAGTTTAAGACTGATAATAAAATTGAGAATTGAAATGGGGAATGGGTCAAAGCGAAAACAACCCGACCATAGATCAATCAACAACCGAAGGCCACCAATGGGTCTTCCATGTAGTGAGAAACTCCCGCACCCGGAGGCGCAACAATACGCACATTAAAATAAATAGCATTTTTATGGGCTAAAGTAGAGCATTTAACATAAAATATCGGCTATTGTGTTTTTCTTTATGAAACTTTTCTGATTGTTAAATTTATTTGAATCGTGATTTATAAAACAACAAGAATGTGTCCAAAGTACACGGATGCCCCATTTACACTATCATTTTACATGTTCATTGGACCGTGAAATTGGAGTCAATTTCTTAAATTTGGCATTAAAATTAGAAAGATCATATCATAGGTGGGACATACAATTAGGTGTACTAAGTTTCAAGTGGATTGGACTTCAACTTAATCAAAAACTACCTTGACCAAAAACTTTAACCAAAATTTTATTCCGAGCTTCACACTATCTTTTTCTTTGTTCAGTGGACCATGAAATTGGGGTCAATACTTTACTTTTGCATTTAAATAAGAAAGAACATATCATAGAGAACATGTGTAAAAAGTAAGTTGATTGAACTTCAACTTCATCAAAAACAACTTGACCGAAAACTTTAACCTGAGCTTCCCCTATCTTTTTTATTTGTTCAGTGGACCGCGAAATTGGGATCGAAACTTTAATTTGGCATGACGATTAGAAAGATCATATCATGGGAAAAATGTGTACTAAATTCCAAGTTGATTGGACTTTAACTTCATCAAAAATTACCTTGACCAAAAACTTTAACCTGTACTGGGACGAACGGACGGACGGACGGACGGACGAACGAACGAACGAACGAACGAACGGACGGACGAACGGACGGACGGACGGAAGGACGCACAGACCAGAAAACATAATGCCCTTCTTCTATCGTAGGTGGGACATACAATTAATATATATAAAGAAAATATTAAGACCTTATTTCTCTTATTCAGATATGATCAATTATATTTGCAACTTGACCCCTCTCCTGAAAAATTTCGAAGTATCAGGAAGAAAAAAGTTTTGCAAAAACGTTCTTGAAGAGCGACATATGAGTATGTTGCAAGTGATGTCGTCATAGGTTTACTTTTATATTCCCAAATGACAACTTCGGACAAATTTAACATGTTTCACACTTTCCTTTACAAGAAAAAAAAAGCCTGACTGTGTCTCATTATTCATCTTGCGAATAAAAATATAGCCTAAGTGTTTACATATTGTACCTGGATCAATTACCATAACAGGACATTTACATAATGAGTTTATCCTTAAACTCCTGTCTATAGACGAACTTGTCTACATGTATGATGAGCGAAGTGGTTCAACTTCGCCCAGTCAAGTTAAATAAATCAAGTAATAACAATTCTTGAAACGGCAAACGAAATGGTTCAGATACAAGACAGTTAATATATAGTAGAGTTCTTTTTCATACCGTTTCTTGCAACGTCACTTAGACATTAAACAATTATACAGTTGTATCTAGCCTTAGACAAATTTCAAGTACTTCCTTGGCAACGACTGCAGACCTTCAACAAATCACTCATTAAGTTAAGAAGAAGAAAAAGAAGAAAAAGAAGAAGAAGAACTGTTATGATGCTATTGATTTTTATCCAAATAATTTTACTTTATCACCATAATGCTTTTTCGGTAATCGATATTTCTTATTCAGCTTCAATAATCTGCAGCACATATCTATAAAGGGGCTTGAAACATCAATAATACTTCTGATATTTTTCAAATTTGAATTGCCCGTGAGAGTGATCTTAATTTCCACGTGTTTAAAGTGTACTATTCTTTACATTTCAAAGTGTACACATAAAACTAGACATGCAACCTTCTGACCAAAGAAACTTAGGATCATTATGAATTAAATTGCGGATTGCATCGATAGATAGTGTCTATAGCGATGATTTAAGTTTAATGAAACCAGGAATTAATTACCAAAAATATTCATTTTACTACAAACAGATGACAAATATATTATGCTTTCGAAATATCTAATGACTTGTGTACTTCTTCCTAGAATATCTAGTTTTTTATCTGTTTGTTTTCTTCATTTAGATACAGTACAATATTTCCTGTAAATTTGAGCGAGATCTTTAAACTCTTTTCTTTTCAAGTGAGCTTTCTGGTAAGCACAATTATATTACTGTGTTTGATGTGTTGAAGAGAATAATATACCAAGAAAGTTGTAGAAGATTCTCTGTTATGAAGTATGTTGCAAGTGATGTCGTCATAGGTTTACTTTTATATTCCCAAATGACAACTTCGGACAAATTTAACATGTTTCACACTTTCCTTTACAAGAAAAAAAAAGCCCGACTGTGTCTCATTATTCATCTTGCGAATAAAAATATAGCCTAAGTGTTTACATATTGTACCTGGATCAATTACCATAACTGGACATTTACATAATGAGTTTATCCTTAAACTCCTGTCTATAGACGAACTTGTCTACATGTATGATGAGCGAAGTGGTTCGTTTCAAACGAAATGGTTCAGATAAAAGACAGTTAATATATAGTAGAATTTTTTTTATACCGTTTCTTGCAACGTCACTTAGACATTAAACAATTATACAGTTGTATCTACCCTTAGACAAATTTCAAGTACTTCCTTGGAAACGACTGCAGACCTTCAACAAATCACTCATTAAGTTAAGAAGAAGAAAAAAAAGAAAAAGAAGAAGAAGAACTGTTAAAAATAAAGCACATTAATAAAAACGACCATTTTTTTTTGATGGGGTTATAATTGTTCTAAGCATATTATTAGTTGTTTTGTTTCATTTTCAAAACAGTACAATATTTCCTGTATATTTGAGCGAGATCTATAAACTCTTTTCTTTTCATGTGAGCTTTCTGGTAAGCACAATTAAATTACTGTGTTTGATGTGTTGAAGAGAATAATATACCAAGAAAGTTGTAGAAGATTCTCTGTTATGAAGATGACAAACATTTATCTTATGTTTGATGAATTACCTGTAATCATATCCCATGTTTTCAGAGGGCAGTGTACATGTATTGGACTGGGAAGCATTTTCATCTGAAAAGTCAAAACCAAAATATTTACGTACTAATTTAATGAAGTAGAATGAAACTCAGGTAAATGTTAATTTGCTCATTGTTATAGGTCCTTTCGATAATCAATTGCTGTAAATATCATTTATTTTTTGGCGGATAGTTGTCTTATTGGCAATTATACCCCATGTTCTTTTATTACCATTGATTATATATTATATGTAAAATGGATACTGTTACAGTGTAGGCGACTATTATAGTATGTTATTTATGATAATTATGGCGAATCAGTTTCAGCTAAATTGTTTGTCATTATATATCGACACAATAATTGTACGCATACACAGTCTGTCAGAGTTCTCTAGCGGTGATGATACATGCAAATATTTTTTTCAACATTTCGAGATGTCGCAATCTTTGGAACGTTTGGTTTCTATCGTGACAAAGCTTTGGTCCATAATAATGTCAGATTGAAATGATTAAAACAAATTGAAGGCGTCTTTTGAACTTTCACATGTTGTAGAAAAGGGGATTTAACTCACGTGATCTCACTTGCATTGCGATGTAAAATGAAATGCATCTCAAAGGTACATGAAACTTGCGTGAAATGATTCCATTTTAGTTTACACAAATCTCATGTGAAACTGACTTGATTTTTTTTCACGAGAAACTCACGTAAATGTTTAATTCAAAGAATTCCGAACAACATCTTAATTTTCTAATTTAAATCGAGTCCTGAACAATACCAATTTTAATGCAATATAAATACGCGTAGGAAAGATAACAAATAATAGAAATACCGAACTCTCGGGAAATTTCTTAACGAAAAGTCCCTTTACAAATGACAAAATCAAGTTCTTATGTCAGCAAACTGACAAAAACGCATAAAAATAAAGCACATTAATAAAAACGACCATTTTTTTTTATGGGGTTATAATTGTTTTAAACATATTATTAGTTGTTTTGTTTCATTTTCAAAACTTTAAGGGTTAAGTTAACATTTTTAAATGTCCAGTAGTTCTTGAATGTCATACATATGTCTTGCAAAAATATTGTTGATGACACGTTATCAATTCGTAATAAATGGAAAATAAATATATATATATACATGATTTGTTTAATAATTTCGATAAAATTATTACAAAAGACCCGTTTCATATGATTTTAACATAGATATTTTCTTATCCGAATTGTTACTTTTTTATAGAGGGCCTTTATTGACTGTTCTTTCTAAATACACGGTGTTGTCTTTTCATTTTTTTTGTAATTGATGTGATCTTTTCATAGATATGAATAGAAAAAAATATAATCCATAGTATTGAAATTTCAAAAACTTTGTGTTGATTCTAATTCGTTGGACACATATTTTCGTGGATTTCGAAGGGACAGGTCAACGACGAAATAAGTGTTCAACGAATGTCAAATTTTATATAGTTCTGAATGCAGACTTTGTTAAAACGACGAATTCCAATATTAAGTTTTTCTTAAACCACAAAAATTGGTACCCACGAAAATAAACGAATTCACAGTATATAAGTATATATCATATTGTTAAGGTTTAACTTTTTTACCTTCATCACTGGATCTTGCAACAGACAAAGAACGATCATTCCCATAGGAATTGTTCCAATTTCTTTCTATGAAATATGCAAACATAGGAATCATACACACAAGAACACAAATACAAGGTCAAAATATCACCATATTGTACACATTAAGACATATTAAGACATCCTGTGATGTTGTAATGATGATTTTAAGATATTTGGTTTTTAAAAGGAAATGTTAACGACAAAAGAAACGGGCTGATAGCGATCGTCTTGTGATAAAAAAGTAGATACATAATATTTTTTTACTCTAATGATTATTTTCTGTGAAAGAATTAACTTTAATACACATATTGGGAGTGAAATATGATGCATATCGCAGACAGATCAGACACAAAAATAAATAATTGTCACGGTCTATTCCTCAATATCACATAATGTGAACGTCAAGTTAAATTTGATAAATATATAGTAATTTTACAATGTTTATACTATTTTGGATTGTAACATATTTATTTTAAAAGGATTTGCATTATATTCACACATCGTCGAAAATTTTCTCCAAACATGCACAATTAATTGACATTGAGCGCACACCTATTGATTCTAATTTACTTTCCTTTAAAAGCAGACAATCTATGTTTTACAAAAGAGTCTCATGAAGAGAAGCATTCGACCTATTTTGTTTGGACCAGAAATAATTCAAAGAATCATTAACATAAAGCCATATTTATCATAATACTTACGACCATATTGAAGGCCACTTGGTTGACTGAAAGAGTTTTAGTGAAAAAAGTTACAAATTTCAAACAAACAGAAAATAATTATGTATATTATACTAGTTTTAACCATTCATGTTAGTATTAACAATATTTTGTCAACTGATCGAGCCGATCTCAAATGTCATGCATATGGACAGTCTATTCAAAGATATGTGATAAGGATGATTGCCATTATAATTATTATTACGGACTTTCAATCACCTGTCAGTGTCAACAAACAGATATACAAAAGAAGTGAGTGTACGATATGGGATGAATAAATTAGTTTAAGACTGATAATAAAATTGAGAATTGAAATGGGGAATGTGTCAAAGCGATAACAACCCGACCATAGATCAGTAAACAACCGAAGGCCACCAATGGGTCTTCAATGTAGTGAGAAACTCCCGCACCCGGAGGCGCAACAATACGCACATTAAAATAAATAGCATTTTTATGGGCTAAAGTAGAGCATTTAACATAAAATATCGGCTATTGTGTTTTTTTTATGAAACTTTTCTGATTGTAAAATTTATTTGAATCGTGATTTATAAAACAACAAGAATATGTCCAAAGTACACGGATGCTCCATTTACACTATCATTTTACATGTTCATTGGACCGTGAAATTGGAGTCAATTTCTTAAATTTGGCATTAAAATTAGAAAGATCATATCATAGGTGGGACATACAATTAGGTGTACTAAGTTTCAAGTGGATTGGACTTCAACTTAATCAAAAACTACCTTGACCAAAAACTTTAACCACGACTTTAACCCGAGCTTCACACTATCTTTTTCTTTGTTCAGTGGACCATGAAATTGGGGTCAATACTTTACTTTTGCATTAAAATAAGAAAGAACATATCATAGAGAACATGTGTAAAAAGTAAGTTGATTGAACTTCAACTTCATCAAAAACAACTTGACCGAAAACTTTAACCTGAGCTTCGCACTATCTTTTTTATTTGTTCAGTGGACCGTGAAATTGGGATCGAAACTTTAATTTGGCATGACGATTAGAATGATCATATCATGGGAAAAATGTGTACTAAATTCCAAGTTGATTGGACTTTAACTTCATCATAAATTACCTTGAATAAAAACTTTAACCTGTACTGGGACGAACGGACGGACGGACGAACGAACGAACGAACGAACGGACGGACGAACGGACGGACGGACGGAAGGACGCACAGACCAGAAAATATAATGCCCCTCTTCTATCGTAGGTGGGACATACAATTAATATATATAAAGAAAATATTAAGACCTTATTTCTCTTATTCAGATATGATCAATTATATTTGCAACTTGACCCCTCTCCTGAAAAAATTTCGAAGTATCAGGAAGAAAAAAGTTTTGCAAAAACGTTATTGAATAACGACATATGAGTATGTTGCAAGTGATGTCGTCATAGGTTTACTTTTATATTCCCAAATGACAACTTCGGACAAATTTAACATGTTTCACACTTTCCTTTACAAGAAAAAAAAAAAGCCCGACTGTGTCTCATTATTCATCTTGCGAATAAAAATATAGCCTAAGTGTGTACATATTGTACCTGGATCAATTACCATAACTGGACATTTACATAATGAGTTTATCCTTAAACTCCTGTCTATAGACGAACTTGTCTACATGTATGATGAGCGAAGTGGTTCAACTTCGCCCAGTCAAGTTAAATAAATCAAGTAATAATAATTCTTGAATCGGCAAACAAAATGGTTCAGATAAAAGACAGTTAATATATAGTAGAATTTTTTTTATACCGTTTCTTGCAACGTCACTTAGACATTAAACAATTATACAGTTGTATCTAGCCTTAGACAAATTTCAAGTACTCCCTTGGCAACGACTGCAGACCTTCAACAAATCACTCATTAAGTTAAGAAGAAGAAAAAGAAGAAAAAGAAGAAGAAGAACTGTTATCATGCTATTGATTTTTATCCAAATAATTTAACTTTATCACCATAATGCTTTTTCGGTAATCGATATTTCTTATTCAGCTTCAATAATCTGCAGCACATATATATAAAGGGGCTTGAAACATCAATAATACTTCTGATATTTTTCAAATTTGAATTGCCCGTGAGAGTGGTCTTAATTTCCACGTGTTTAAAGTGTACTATTCTTTACATTTCAAAGTGTACACATAAAACTAGACACGCACCCTTCTGACCAAAGAAACTTAAGGATCATTATGGATTAAATTGCGAAGTGTACACATAAAACTAGACATGCACCCTTCTGACCAAAGAAAATTAAGGATCATTATGGATTAAATTGCGGATTGCATCGATAGATAGTGTCTATAGCGATGATTTAAGTTTAATGAAACCAGGAATTAATTACCAAAAATATTCATTTTACTACAAACAGATGACAAATATATTATGCTTTCGAAATATCTAATGACTTGTGTACTTCTTCCTAGAATATTTAGTTTTTTATCTGTTTGTTTTCTTCATTTAGATACAGTACAATATTTCCTGTATATTTGAGCGAGATCTATAAACTCTTTTCTTTTCATGTGAGCTTTCTGGTAAGCACAATTATATTACTGTGTTTGATGTGTTGAAGAGAATAATATACCAAGAAAGTTGTAGAAGATTCTCTGTTATGAAGATGACAAACATTTATCTTCTGTTTGATGAATTACCTGTAATCATATCCCATGTTTTCAGAAGGCTGTGCACATGAATTGGACTGGGAAGCATTTTCATCTGAAAAGTCAAAACCAAAATTTTTACGTACTAATTTAATGAAGTAGAATGAAACTCAGGTAAATGTTAATTTGCTCATTGTTATAGGTCCTTTCGATAATCAATTGCTGTAAATATCATTTATTTTTTGGCGGATAGTTGTCTTATTGGCAATTATACCCCATGTTCTTTTCTCACCATTGATTATATATTTTATGTAAAATGGATACTGTTACAGTGTAGGCGACTATTATAGTATGTTATTTATAATAATTATGGCGAATCAGTTTCAGCTAAATTGTTTGTCATTATATATCGACATAATAATTGTACGCATACACAGTCTGTCAGAGTTCTCTAGCGGTGATGATACATGCAAATATTTTTTTTCAACATTTCGAGATGTCGCAATCTTTGGAACGTTTGGTTTCTATCGTGACAAAGCTTTGGTCCATAATAATGTCAGATTGAAATGATTAAAACAAATTGAAGGCGTCTTTTGAACTTTCACATGTTGTAGAAAAGGGGATTTAACTCACGTGATCTCACTTGAATTGCGATGTAATATGAAATGCATCTCAAAGGTACATGAAACTTGCGTGAAATGATTCCATTTTAGTTTACACAAATCTCATGTGAAACTGACTTGATTTTTTTTCACGAGAAACTCACGTAAATGTTTAATTCAAAGAATTCCGAACAACATCTTAATTTTCTAATTTAAATCGAGTCCTGAACAATACCAATTTTGATGCAATATAAATACGCGTAGGAAAGATAACAAATAATAGAAATACCGAACTCTCGGGAAATTTCTTAACGAAAAGTCCCTTTACAAATGACAAAATCAAGTTCTTATGTCAGCAAACTGACAAAAACGCATAAAAATAAAGCACATTAATAAAAACGACCATTTTTTTATGGGGTTATAATTGTTCTAAACATATTATTAGTTGTTTTGTTTCATTTTCAAAACTTTAAGGGTTAAGTTAACATTTTTAAATGTCCAGTAGTTCTTGAATGTCATACATATGTCTTGCAAAAATATTGTTGATGACACGTTATCAATTCGTAATAAATGGAAAATAAATATATATATATACATGATTTGTTTAATAATTTCGATAAAATTATTACAAAAGACCCGTTTCATATGACTTTAACATAGATATTTTCTTATCCGAATTGTTACTTTTTTATAGAGGGCCTTTATTGACTGTTCTTTCTAAATACACGGTGTTGTCTTTTCATTTTTTTTGTAATTGATGTGATCTTTTCATAGATATGAAGGATTTCGAAGGGACAGGTCAACGACGAAATAAGTGTTCAACGAATGTCAAATTTTATATAGTTCTGAATGCAGACTTTGTTAAAACGACGAATTCCAATATTAAGTTTTTCTTAAACCACAAAAATTGGTACCCACGAAAATAAACGAATTCACAGTATATAAGTATATATCATATTGTTAAGGTTTAAATTTTTTACCTTCATCACTGGATCTTGCAACAGACAAAGAACGATCATTCCCATAGGAATTGTTCCAATTTCTTTCTATGAAATATGCAAACATAGGAATAATACACACAAGAACACAAATACAAGGTCAAAATATCACCATATTGTACACATTAAGACATATTAAGACATCCTGTGATGTTGTAATGATGATTTTAAGATATTTGGTTTTTAAAAGGAAATGTTAACGACAAAAGAAACGGGCTGATAGCGATCGTCTTGTGATAAAAAAGTAGATACATAATATTTTTTTACTCTAATGATTATTTTCTGTGAAAGAATTAACTTTAATACACATATTGGGAGTGAAATATGATGCATATCGCAGACAGATCAGACACAAAAATAAATAATTGTCACGGTCTATTCCTCAATATCACATAATGTGAACGTCAAGTTAAATTTGATAAATATATAGTAATTTTACAATGTTTATACTATTTTGGATTGTAACATATTTATTTTAAAAGGATTTGCATTATATTCACACATCGTCGAAAACTTTCTCCAAACATGCACAATTAATTGACATTGAGCGCACACCTATTGATTCTAATTTACTTTCCTTTAAAAGCAGACAATCTATGTTTTACAAAAGAGTCTCATGAAGAGAAGCATTCGACCTATTTTGTTTGGACCAGAAATAATTCAAAGAATCATTAACATAAAGCCATATTTATCATAATACTTACGACCATATTGAAGGCCACTTGGTTGACTGAAAGAGTTTTAGTGAAAAAAGTTACAAATTTCAAACAAACAGAAAATAATTATGTATATTATACTAGTTTTAACCATTCATGTTAGTATTAACAATATTTTGTCAACTGATCGAGCCGATCTCAAATGTCATGCATATGGACAGTCTATTCAAAGATATGTGATAAGGATGATTGCCATTATAATTATTATTACGGACTTTCAATCACCTGTCAGTGTCAACAAACAGATATACAAAAGAAGTGAGTGTACGATATGGGATGAATAAATTAGTTTAAGACTGATAATAAAATTGAGAATTGAAATGGGGAATGTGTCAAAGCGATAACAACCCGACCATAGATCAGTCAACAACCGAAGGCCACCAATGGGTCTTCAATGTAGTGAGAAACTCCCGCACCCGGAGGCGCAACAATACGCACATTAAAATAAATAGCATTTTTATGGGCTAAAGTAGAGCATTTAACATAAAATATCGGCTATTGTGTTTTTTTTTATGAAACTTTTCTGATTGTAAAATTTATTTGAATCGTGATTTATAAAACAACAAGAATGTGTCCAAAGTACACGGATGCTCCATTTACACTATCATTTTACATGTTCATTGGACCGTGAAATTGGAGTCAATTTCTTAAATTTGGCATTAAAATTAGAAAGATCATATCATAGGTGGGACATACAATTAGGTGTACTAAGTTTCAAGTGGATTGGACTTCAACTTAATCAAAAACTACCTTGACCAAAAACTTTAACCAAAACTTTAACCCGAGCTTCACACTATCTTTTTCTTTGTTCAGTGGACCATGAAATTGGGGTCAATACTTTACTTTTGCATTAAAATAAGAAAGAACATATCATAGAGAACATGTGTAAAAAGTAAGTTGATTGAACTTCAACTTCATCAAAAACAACTTGACCGAAAACTTTAACCTGAGCTTCGCACTATCTTTTTTATTTGTTCAGTGGACCGTGAAATTGAGATCGAAACTTTAATTTGGCATGACGATTAGAATGATCATATCATGGGAAAAATGTGTACTAAATTCCAAGTTGATTGGACTTTAACTTCATCATAAATTACCTTGACCAAAAACTTTAACCTGTACTGGGACGAACGGACGGACGGACGAACGAACGAACGAACGAACGGACAGACGAACGGACGGACGGACGGAAGGACGCACAGACCAGAAAATATAATGCCCCTCTTCTATCGTAGGTGGGACATACAATTAATATATATAAAGAAAATATTAAGACCTTATTTCTCTTATTCAGATATGATCAATTATATTTGCAACTTGACCCCTCTCCTGAAAAAATTTCGAAGTATCAGGAAGAAAAAAGTTTTGCAAAAACGTTATTGAATAACGACATATGAGTATGTTGCAAGTGATGTCGTCATAGGTCTACTTTTATATTCCCAAATGACAACTTCGGACAAATTTAACATGTTTCACACTTTCCTTTACAAGAAAAAAAAAGCCCGACTGTGTCTCATTATTCATCTTGCGAATAAAAATATAGCCTAAGTGTGTACATATTGTACCTGGATCAATTACCATAACTGGACATTTACATAATGAGTTTATCCTTAAACTCCTGTCTATAGACGAACTTGTCTACATGTATGATGAGCGAAGTGGTTCAACTTCGCCCAGTCAAGTTAAATAAATCAAGTAATAATAATTCTTGAATCGGCAAACAAAATGGGTCAGATAAAAGACAGTTAATATATAGTAGAATTTTTTTTTATACCGTTTCTTGCAACGTCACTTAGACATTAAACAATTACACAGTTGTATCTAGCCTTAGACAAATTTCAAGTACTCCCTTGGCAACGACTGCAGACCTTCAACAAATCACTCATTAAGTTAAGAAGAAGAAAAAGAAGAAAAAGAAGAAGAAGAACTGTTATCATGCTATTGATTTTTATCCAAATAATTTAACTTTATCACCATAATGCTTTTTCGGTAATCGATATTTCTTATTCAGCTTCAATAATCTGCAGCACATATCTATAAAGGGGCTTGAAACATCAATAATACTTCTGATATTTTTCAAATTTGAATTGCCCGTGAGAGTGGTCTTAATTTTCACGTGTTTAAAGTGTACTATTCTTTACATTTCAAAGTGTACACATAAAACTAGACATGCACCCTTCTGACCAAAGAAACTTAAGGATCATTATGGATTAAATTGCGACGTGTACACATAAAACTAGACATGCACCCTTCTGACCAAAGAAAATTAAGGATCATTATGGATTAAATTGCGGATTGCATCGATAGATAGTGTCTATAGCGATGATTTAAGTTTAATGAAACCAGGAATTAATTACCAAAAATATTCATTTTACTACAAACAGATGACAAATATATTATGCTTTCGAAATATCTAATGACTTGTGTACTTCTTCCTAGAATATTTAGTTTTTTATCTGTTTGTTTTCTTCATTTAGATACAGTACAATATTTCCTGTATATTTGAGCGAGATCTATAAACTCTTTTCTTTTCATGTGAGCTTTCTGGTAAGCACAATTATATTACTGTGTTTGATGTGTTGAAGAGAATAATATACCAAGAAAGTTGTAGAAGATTCTCTGTTATGAAGATGACAAACATTTATCTTCTGTTTGATGAATTACCTGTAATCATATCCCATGTTTTCAGAAGGCAGTGGACATGAATTGGACTGGGAAGCATTTTCATCTGAAAAGTCAAAACCAAAATTTTTACGTACTAATTTAATGAAGTAGAATGAAACTCAGGTAAATGTTAATTTGCTCATTGTTATAGGTCCTTTCGATAATCAATTGCTGTAAATATCATTTATTTTTTGGCGGATAGTTGTCTTATTGGCAATTATACCCCATGTTCTTTTCTCACCATTGATTATATATTATATGTAAAATGGATACTGTTACAGTGTAGGCGACTATTATAGTATGTTATTTATAATAATTATGGCGAATCAGTTTCAGCTAAATTGTTTGTCATTATATATCGACACAATACTTGTACGCATACACAGTCTGTCAGAGTTCTCTAGCGGTGATGATACATGCAAATATTTTTTTCAACATTTCGAGATGTCGCAATCTTTGGAACGTTTGGTTTCTATCGTGACAAAGCTTTGGTCCATAATAATGTCAGATTGAAATGATTAAAACAAATTGAAGGCGTCTTTTGAACTTTCACATGTTGTAGAAAAGTGGATTTCACTCACGTGCTCTCACTTGAATTGCGATGTAATATGAAATGCATTTCAAAGGTACATGAAACTTGCGTGAAATGATTCCATTTTAGTTTACACAAATCTCATGTGAAACTGACTTGATTTTTTTTCACGAGAAACTCACGTAAATGTTTAATTCAAAGAATTCCGAACAACATCTTAATTTTCTAATTTAAATCGAGTCCTGAACAATACCAGATTTGATGCAATATAAATACTCGTAGGAAAGATAACAAATAATAGAAATACCGAACTCTCGGGAAATTTCTTAACGAAAAGTCCCTTTACAAATGACAAAATCAAGTTCTTATGTCAGCAAACTGACAAAAACGCATAAAAATAAATCACATTAATAAAAACGACCATATTTTTTTGATGGGGTTATAATTGTTCTAAACATATTATTACTTGTTTTGTTTCATTTTCAAAACTTGACATAACATTGAAAGAAAACACATTTTAATTTAGAACATTCTATTTGTCCTATCAAGTATTCGCTTTCTATAATTTTTGTCTATCTTTAGGATTTCTTTCAAATGTGTAAAAATCATTTTTGAATTTATTGATAATTTTTTAAAATTTAAAGGCTACTTTTGAACATATTCAGGCAAAATTTGGTTCGAATTGTTAACATGTTTATTATTAAAAGAAAATAAGGATTGATTTTTTATATTTTCTAGTGTTCTTATTATAAGGAGCCAACAACATGAATGTTTTGACATGTCACTAGCCACACGCTGCATGATGTATTGTTTATTGATTAGTTTAAAGAACTAGATTAAATGTGCCAATGTACGAGTTTATATATGGAGCACCAGGTGTCAACAACCTATCATTAAATATTGAACAGTACACATATAAAAATATTACTTACTTTCCTCGAGCTCTATACCATCATGATCATATGACTCAGCATGTCTTGAAACTAAGGAAATATAAAATATGCATAATAGTTTATATAAAGAAGTACTTATAAGCTAGACGCTCGTTTCGTCTACACAAGATTAATCAGTGGCGCTCAAAAATGATATATAAATATGATGATAAATAACTTCCCATTGTGATCAAAACACAATTTGCTCTCAGTGGACTAATTATGTAATCGACAAGTCTCAACAAATAATATCAAGTAGATAAAAAAACATTTAACGATGCATTGAGAAAATCCAAGCAGTTGAAAATTATAACAATGCACATTCCCTTGCACAGTCATATACTTTTCAAGTACGTTATCGTACGTTTTTTCGGTTTTCACAGGTGTTCAGAGGTAAAAAAAAAGTCGACACCAAAATAAATTTGGCACTCACTGAAAAGGAACAATAGGTGACTTAACATACTACAATTTATTTTCATGTTGTTTAGATGTTAATGTAAAAATACAAGTAGATGAAGAAATACGTATTGTTACATGTTTTTATAAATAAAACGCCACCCCGTCAATGACGCTCCACGTTGTAAAAATGAATAAATCGATCAATGATGACGGACGAGGACAGGAATTCTAATTCCAATTCAGATTCCCAGTCACTGTCAAATGACGGTTCCGTAGTTGAATTGAGATCGTCATTTTCAATTATCTGCAGACACGAGTTCTCAGACTAAACTGGCCACCCGCTGATTGATACTTCGCCACAAGATAAGAGCGAAACAACAGCATAGATCCAGTTTATTATCGACCTTTATCTTTGCCAAATAGCTACCGGAAGTCTGCAGGAGCATCTGAATTATATATATGAGGCCTCTAAAGGGAATCCCTCATCCCGTTAACATAATTCAAAAGTCATTGACCTTGTTATGTTGCATGACTTCTTAATCCAATAAAAGGTTTTACAATTATTATTTAATTAAACAGTTTAGCTACTGAATGGCAGTTATGAATAAGTGCCCGTAAATATTTGAATCACGTGCATTTAATTAATCTAAGGGAATCTGCTTTTTTGTCCTTTTCGGCGATGGGGCAGCTGACGAGTTCAACATTTCTTTACAAAGAAAAATGTTTTACTACTGAATACATGAACACAAACATGCTAATTCATTTGTAATATCAACTCACCAGTTAATTTAACCTCAAATACCCTCGGGGATACTCTGTCATCTTGTGTTTGTTTAATTAAATCATGCAAATAATTAAAAATACTTTTTTGTTTTGGTTGCTATCAATCGATTTTGACAGGTTATTTTCAAATACATATAAGCTTCAAAACGCGTTCAGAATTCGGTGTTGACAGGGTTTTTTGTTCCGTATAAACTGAAATTCGGGTTTATGAGGGTTCGGTGAACCCAGGTTTCATTGATAATGAATCTAAAGTAATATTAACAGAAATGCAAATCGATAAAAGCAACATAGAAATTTTATCGTTAACTTTTAACTAACAGCATCTTTAATCTAAAAAGAGTCTTGCTGCTCACAAGGGAGCTTTAAAAACAAGAGTACCTAGTTGTGAAGTATCTTTGTACATTTGATGAACTCAGTTCCGAGTTTGTTAACAGTTATGGAATATCCGTTTCACAGAGGACAACGGATATAGTTCAGTTATCGTCCCTTGTTTTGTCGAATATGAGCTGTCAAATATGACTTATTTTTTGGTTTGGACTAAATGCGCAACATCCCCTCATTAATGGCTTGGTTCGTCTTTGTTTTCTATGTACAGTGTTTGATGAACTGTTTGTCTAATTCATTCATAGCCAAGATGTTGTTAGTGTATTTCCTATTACATGTCATGAGGGTCGTATTTGAAAAAAAATATTACAATTTGGTCTTTGGCCTTTTTGTTCTCATTGATCGGGTTGTTCGTTGTCTTTTTGACTGTTTCCCGTTTTCATTCTCGTTTTAGTATTTTTTTGCTTTTTTGATATAGTTGAAAGTTGTGTTTGCTAAAATATATCTTCTTAATGAAACTATGAAATTTGATAACTGGCAAACTACTGTTATCTGTCGTTAACGAACAATATCTGATACATTTGTTTGTAATGTATATTTCTTGTTTATATACTAATTTGTTTTAACGTTTATCAAGAACTGGTTGTTTCTAATGAATAAAAAAACATTGAAGTCTTAAACTACTTACAACGTTTCCGTTTCATATATTTTTTGTAAATCATCCATAATACTACTAATAATGCAACAAAAACATGAAGACACAATAATGTACCGATGACTATTCCAGCAACTGAAACAGAAGTGAAGATGAAGATATATATGTTAACAAATATGCATTGCCTTACAATTATTAAGGCTTACATCGGATCAATACTTATACCTTAACATTAGACAATGTCATATTTTCCTTAACTATTTATAGGGTTGTTTCAGCAAATCCATTATATGTGTACTGATTGATGTTTTGTTCAAGAATCTGTAGACGTTCTTTTACATGATTTAATCAGCTGGAAAAAAGTTATCAAAGGTACCAGAATTATAATTTGATACGCCAGACGCGCGTTTTGTCTTCAAAAAATAGATATAAAGCCAAACAAGTACAAAGTTGAAGAGCATTGAGGAAATTCCAAAAAGTTGTGTCAAATACGGCTAAGGTAATCTATTCCTGGGATAAGAAAATGCTTATTTTTTCTAAAATATTAAAAGTTTTGTAAACAAGAAATCTATAAAAATTACCATATAATTGATATTCATGTCAACACCGAAGTGCTGACTACTAGGCTGGTGATACCCTCGGGGACGAAACGTCCACCAGCAGTGGCATCGACCAAGTGGTGTTAAAAGTTATCGAAAGTACCAGGATTATAATTTAATAAGCCAGACGCTTGTTTCGTCTACATAAGACTCATCAGTGACGCTCAGATCAAAATAAATATAAAGCCAAGCAAGTACACAGTTAAAGAGCATTGAGGACCCAAAATTCCTAAAAGTTGTGCCATATACGGCTAAGGTAATCTATGCCTGGGATAAGAAAATCCTCAGTTTTTTCTAAAATATTCAAAGTTTTGTAAACAGGAAATCTATAAAAATTAAAAACCATTTGTTCAGAGAACAATTGAGGTCTTTCCATCAAAACAATGTATTTTGATATGAAAGTTGTGAAACTAAGTTTAAAATGTCATTTCAATCGTCAAATGATAGCTTCTAGTACGCTTATTCCAAAAATATTTGGTTTCCATACATTTTTTTTAAATAAGGGAGATAATTTGTTACTTCCGGTTTGAAAAATGTTACTTACGATTATATTTGAATATTTACTTGACACTGATTCCAAAAATATCTGGTTCTATATACTTTTATATTAATAAAGTACAAAAAATAGCTACTTCCGGTTTATAAAAGGTCACTTCCGGTTGTTTCTTTCAAGGTTAAATGGTTTAATACCTTTTTCCAAAAGTTTCATAGCTTTATCATGTATACATATAAAATAAAAGCAAAGGTCAAAATCTAGAACGTCAAAGTAAGCTATGACCTTGAGATCAATTTCAAGGTCATGAACTAAGGACCTCAAATCAAAAGACCATAGGTCTTAATTATATTTGGTTAATAACTTATATCACCAAACACGTATTTTTAAATACAAGAGGGGAGAAAACTCCCTTTTACGTTCAACGTGCCCTTGCAATAAAAATTTATGTGTTACGACATGTCGCAACTAACAATTTAGTAAAAATAATTTGTTGATATCTTATACGGTCTTTGGATATAAGTGAAAATAAGCCAAATTCAATATTAGAATATGACCTTGACCTTTGACCTTGACCTAATTTTCATTTTTTTGGACCAAGGACCTCAAATCAAAAGATCCTAGGTCTCTATCACTTATGGTTTATAAGATAGAAATGCATATCACTTATATCAGATGCATAAGGGGAAATAACTCTCATATGGAGCGGTCATATTGCTTCGGTCAAAATAGGACAAATCATGCAAAGGATATAACGAGCAATTTTGTAAAATAAACTTGTCGTTATCTTTTACGGTTGCGAAGGAGTTGTGAGCACAAGGAAAACAGTGTTTGGGGAGATAACTCCTACAAAAAAAAGTATTCGGTTACGCAGGGTAAATTTCAAAAGCGCATAAACTGTTTGATATCATATACCAAATATCAAAGCGACATATTGCGAAACAAATGTTTATCGCAAGAACAAAATTAGGCGGAAGAAAAAAAAAAAAAATTAAAAACCAATTGTTCAGAGAACAATTGAAGGTCTTTCCATATCAAAGAAATTTTGATAAGAAGATAGTTGTTCATACTGATACGATAAATAATGGTTTAATCATATTTTTAAGTGATATAAAGGAGATAATATGCTACTTCCGGTGAAATGAATGTCACTTCCGGTCTAATATGACAGCTTCTTTCACACTGATTCCAAAAATATAAAGTTTCTATATACTTTTGTATTTAGAATGGGAGATACATGGTCACTTCCGGTTTGTTGGAAGTCATTTTTAGTCTTCAGTTATCAGTTTATGTATCTATATGACAAAATATATGGATTTTGAGTACTTTTATACGAAAAAATTGCAAAGAAGGTTACTTCCGGTTTTCTCAAGGTCACTTCCGGTAGTCATTTTTCAAGGTCATTTGTCATCCAAACTTTTGCACAAGGTCAAATGCCATTAAAATGCACTTAGTTGAAGTTATAATCAAATAACCTCATATCAAGACATTTCAGGGGCACTAACTCCTATTAGATGCTTTTTAATTGTATCAGACCAAATGTAAAATATCTTCATAACTATATAGCAATCATTTTGCACTTGTTCTTTAATATATACCTTTTCAAGGGTTGGAGAAAATGCAAAAACATGGAAAATTCCGAATTTAGAACTTGACCTTGACCTTTGACCTTGACCCCATTTTCTAATAAAGGGCCTAGGGATCTCAAATAAATACATTCCAGGGTTATATGGTTGACGGTTTATTAGTTAATAACACATATTGAGAAAATAATTTTGTAAAGGTAGATAACTCCTATAAAATTTCATCGAATCGCTTCGATCCAAATAAGCCAAATTTTCCTTAGGATGTAACGAACAATTTGTAAAAAGAATTTTGTCGCTATCTTTTTTTGTTACGAAGGAGATGCACTCTGATGATAAACAGTGAATAGGGAGATAACTCTTACAAAGAAAAGTGTTCGGCTTAGCAGGGTGAAATGTAAAAGCGCATAAACTGTACGATACAATATGAGAAATATCTAAGCGACATATTGCGAAACAAACATTTGTCGCAATATCAAAATTAGGCGGAAGAAAAAAAAAAAAAAAAAAAAATAATAATTAAAAACCAATTGTTCAGAGAACAATTGAAAGTCTTTCCACATCAAAGAAATTTGGATAAGAAGGTAGTTTCTTCATACTGATGCGATGTATAATGGTTTAATTATATTTTTGAGTGATATAAGGGAGATAATATGCTACTTCCAGTGAAATGAATGTCACTTTCGGTCTCATATGATAGCTTCTTTCACACTGATTCCAAAAATATATAGTTTCTATATACTTTTATATGTAGAATGGGAGATAATTGGCCACTTCCGGTTTGTTGGAGGTCATTTTTAGTCTTCAATAATCAGTTTATGTATCCATATGACAAAATATATGGAAAAAATTGCAAAAAAAGCTACTTCCGGTTTTCTCAAGGTCACTTCCGGTAGCCATTTTTCAAGGTCATTTGTCACTTAACCTTTTGTATAAGGTCAAATGTCTTCATAATGAACTTAATTGAAGTTATAATCAAATAACCTCATATCAAGACATTTCAGGGGCACCAACTCCTATAAGATGCAATTTAATTGTATAAGACTAAATGTAGCATATCTTCATTACAATAAAGCAGACATTTTGCACTTGTTCTTTTATATGTATCTCTCAAAGTGTCCGAGAAAATGCAAAAACAAGCAAAAGTCACAATTAAGAACTTGACCTTGACCTTTGACCTTGACCTCATTTTCTAAGTTTGGACCTAGGGGCCCCAAATAAAAACATTCCAGGGTTATAAGGTTAACTGTTTAGGAGTTAAATAAACCTACCGACAAATTTATTTTGTAAAGGTAGATAACTCCTATAAAATTTCATCGAATCGCTTTGATCCAAATACGCCAAAAATTACTGAGGATGTAACGAACAATTTGCAAAAAGAATTTTGTCGCTATCTTTTTTTGTTACGAAGGAGATGCACACAGATTATAAACAGTGAATAGGGAGATAACTCTTACAAAGAAAATGGTCCGACTTAGCAGGGTGAAATTTAAAAGCGCATAAACTATACAATACCATATGAGAAATATCTAAGCGACATATTGCGAAACAAACATTTATCGCAAGAACAAAATTTGGCGGAAGAAAAAAATAATAATAATAATCAGAAGAAATACAATAAGTCTTTTCACAAAAAAGTGAAAAGACTTAATAATAATAATAATCAGAACAAATACAATAAGTCTTTCCACAGAAAAGTGGAAAGACTTAATAAAGCAATTGTTTTGAAAACAATTGTTAGGCAGTCTTTCCCCTCTGATGAATGGACAATTGATTTTTTTGATTTATTGATTTGGAAAAAGGGGGGGGGGTATTTGTTTGTTTGTTTGTTTTTGTAAAGGGTCTATATTATTTAGTTACCGGAGAAGTTTCATGTTTAGTTTGGAAAGTTTTTCTTTTATTTTAGATACAGCGCGCGCGCAAGATTGAAGAGACATCACGTGACGCGGGTTTATATTAAGAAAAACTTAGTCTTTTTATTTCTCTTTAGGTAGTCTTTTTATTTCTCTTTAGGTCGGGACGTTAAACAGACAACATGTATAGAGATGGAATGCACACAATGTAATTTCTTTTGTCATTGTAGGAAATTGACATTTTGATGAAAGTTCACAAGCAGTGCATGTTTTGGATTTAATTGAATCGGTGTAACTTTAATACACATTTAATGATTATTTTTTGATAATGTCCATTTTTCAGCACCTGTTTGTAACACAGATTAGTATTTCAATCTCGGAGCGGACATTTTATTGTA